>CM041041.1:10468045-16270520 GCA_023078785.2 Hyles euphorbiae | reverse complement strand
ATAATACAGTCTCGTGACGGCACTCGCGCGAGTACGTTGTGTTTTTACTTAAGTAATTAACTAAAGGCTTATCAGTGTTCTATTGTTCTGTGCGCGTGAGCAGATAGCCGGCAACGGCCGGACATCTGGCACTCGTGCGACGCACCGTGTTGACCTAGATAAATGAGTAATATTTTAAATGAAGATGAAATGATTCAATCAACAAGTAATAATTCACTTAGTGAAGAAGATATGATGGAGTACCAAACAACTGAAAGCGAGAAACAATACAATAAGGAGGAGGGGAAATCAGCGAAAAGAGCTAGAAATGAGAATGATTCTTCATTAGAAGAATATGAATGGACTTTAATTCAAAGACAAAAGAAAAAAATAAAAGAAAAAGGTGATACAATTGAAATATATATATCTTGTAATGAAAAGTTACCAAAACAATTTGCATTAGCCAGAATTTTGAAAGAGAACAGTATAACAGATATTTCCAACATCAAATACCTCAATTCCTATAAGATTCGTATCGATTTCAATAATGAAGATAGTGCAGTCAAATTAGAAACGTGTCAAAATATAATCGATAAAGGATGGCGTTTACAACGAGCTATGGAGAGAAGTTATTCTTATGGTGTTATAAAGGACGTGGATCTAGACATGTCAGAGGAAAAAATACTAGAGTCTATCAAATGCCCTGCCCCAGGGGAGCTGGTTTCATTGAATCGACTAAACAGACGGAATACAGAGGACGGTGGATGGTCTCCTAGCGAATCAGTTAGATTGTGTTTTAAAGGTTCATTTTTACCTGCTTATGTTCACGTGGACGAGTTGCGAATAAAAATAGAACCATATGTTTTTCCAGTTACGCAATGCTCCAAATGTTGGAAATTTGGACACACTTACAAAAGGTGCCCATCTTCTAAAACAGTATGCCCTAAATGTAGTGAATCTCATGCCAACTGTGAAACTAAAAACTTTAAGTGCGTAAATTGCTATGGAAGTCATATGGCTTTAGCCAAAGTCTGTCCCATGTTTTTGAAAGAGAAGAGGTTGAGAGAACTAATGTCAGAATATAATTGTACTTATAGGAAGGCTCTTACAATATATGTCCCACAAGAACCAAAATTTCCCCGTAAGCCAGAATCTGCTAGACCGATGAATGTAAAATCAAATATTACTAGTGATGAAATAACAATAATTCCTCGAACACAAAGTACTCCTACTTTCGCAGATACTACTAAATATAATCTTATTTCTCAGGAGGATAGAACCACAAAAAAAGCAATTAGAAGACGTATACACAACTCGAATGCTAACCTTGATTTGCCTCCCTTTTCTGATCCAGGGTACACTAAACACGATGGACTCCAAGACCAATCAAATTCGAGTAAAAAAGACGTTAGTTTCGGTGAATTGTTGGTGAGACTAAAAGAAATATTATTTTTGAAGAATCTTGCATTTCAGGATAAAGTCAAAGAAGTTTTGAAAAGTTGTGTTGAATGGTTTATTTTAATAGCTGTTGAAAATATTTCGGATTGGTCGTTATTGAAGTCTATTTTAGATTATTTTAATAGCTCATAACAGAATATTTGGTCGTCTCAATATCCTACAATGGAATGCTCAGAGTATTAGACCGAAACTGGTACAATTTGAAAATTTATTAATTTTAGAGAAAATTCACATTGCTGCAATTTGTGAGACATGGTTAGAACCGGATAGTGAGATAAGAGTGAATTGCTACAACATACACCGTAAAGACAGAAATGACGCATATGGAGGGGTTTCCATTTTAACCCATAATTCTGTTAAATCACGACCTATTAATATTCAGCTGACTAACCCCAGTATTGAGATTATTTCTCTTAAAATCTATAATTGTGATCTAGTAGAAAAAATTATAACCGTGTACTGCCCCCCATCTATTCGCACTAATCAAAATGACTGGAATGAAATTTTTTCTTTGACTAATAACAAAACTATATTGCTGGGTGATTTCAATGGTCACCACACTAACTGGTCCCAAAAAAATGATAGACGTGGGTTACAGATTTTTGATGCTTTATTAGACAGTCAATTAGTGGTATTGAATGATAGACAATCTACACGAATAAAATTAGTAAACGGGCAATTACAACAGTCATCCCCTGATATGTCACTAGCTTCTTCTGATATTGCTTTGAAATTAAATTGGACTGTGACTAATGAGACACTAGGAAGCGACCACTGTATAATAAAGATTACTTCAAATATATGTTTAAATCAAACTAAGTCGTGTAAAAGAAATTATAAAAAAGCAAACTGGGAATCATATAAGGAATTCCTAAACGAAATATTTTCTACTCTTATTTTGCCCGAAAGTCCACAAAAAGCTTACGATTTATTTCTTGAATGTATAAATTTTGCTGCAGATCATTATATACCGTGTATTCAAATAAATAATCATCCTTCTAATAGATTTTCACCTAAGCCCTATTGGACTGTAGAGTTGTCCAGAGCTGTAGCCGAACGCCGTTTAGCTTTGTCTAAATTTCGAAAAAACCCAACACCTGAAAATTATGATACTTTGTCGAATAAAATTAGAATTTCACAGAAGCTACACCGTAAGGCTAAAAGTGACGGATGGCAATCATTTTGTTCATCAATAGACAACACTTGTACCTATAGAGACGTTTGGCATAAGATGGCTTGGTTTAAAGGAGTTCGTTTCCAAAGAAAAGTAATAGATCAGAAGTCAGCCACCGAACTTCTTCATAACTTAACACCGGACTTTGTGTTGCCAGATATACCTGTTATTTCATCCAGAAACCCCAAATTGGAAGAACCTATAACGTTACAAGAATTAAGTAGATGTATACGGCGCAAAGATAGCTCTCCAGGGTCTGATCACATATCATACTCCATGATTTATAACTTACCACATAATGGCAAAATAATATTGCTTTCATTATACAACACATTTTTTTCAAAAAGCTTTGTACCTCAACAATGGCGACATGTAACAATAATACCAATACCAAAACCGGGACGTAATAATAATTCAGCTAATTCTCTAAGACCGATATCATTAATTTCATGCTTATGCAAAGTTTTTCACAACATTTTAATGTATAGGTTAGAATGGTATGTAGAAAAACACAATATTTTAGCTGACTCAACCACGGGCTTTCGAAAATGTCGCTCAACATTAGATAATCTTACTAGACTAGTTACTCAGATTCAATCGGGATTTTCAGAAAAACTGACTACCATAGGCTGTTTTATTGATATTGATAACGCGTATAACAACGTAGATTTAAATTGTTTAATTGATATTATGGATAAAATTGGAGTAGGGCCGAGAATTTGCTCGTATATTTGGAATTACCTAAGAGATAGAAATTTAACTATTCGTATCGATAATTACCCTATCTGCCGTCATACTAGTCGAGGATTGGCTCAGGGCGATCCTCTATCTCCTCTATTATTTAATATTGTCACAATAAATATATGCAAATATTTGAATAGCGTTTATACATCTCAATATGCAGACGACTTTGTTGTTTACTTTACTAGCCATAACATTACGCATGCTACTGAGGTTTTACAACATGCATTAGATTCAATAAATAAAAGATTCTTCCAAATTGGGTTAGAAATATCTGCCAGCAAAAGTAAAGTCTGTGTGTTTAAAACAGGTTCTTCGAGAAACTTTTCGGTAGAACTCAAAATTAATAATACGACTTTAGAAGAGGTTGACACGGTAAAGTATTTGGGCGTAATACTAGATAGGAATTTAAAATGGGCCAAACATATAAATATGCTGGTAACAAAAGTGAACAGATTTTTAAATATTTTTAAAATTTTAGCAGGCCCAGGTTGGGGCATTCAACCTATACATTTAAAGCGTTTATATATATCAATTATTCGTAGTAGGGTAGATTATGCTAATTTCATTTACGATAATAGTTCTAAAATAAACTTATATAAATTGGACAAAATTCAAAATCAGTGTATGCGAATCATTGGCGGTTTCATAAAAAGTACTTCAATACATGTTATGGAGTGTGAGTTACATATTCCTCCTTTAAATTGCCGAAGATATTATCTTGCGGGTAAATATTGGTTGAAATTAAAATCTATTAAAGATAACACAATAATTGACTCTCTTGATAAATTCAGCGAACTTAGTAATAATCATTTTTGGCGTAGAAGAAAGAAGCCCCTTTTAATAGTAATTCACAATACATTTAAAACTATCCCAGTGTATGCTAGTAAAAAATTAGAAATGTTCTCTTTAGATACGTGGGTCAGCAGTGTGGATTTGTCTGATGTTATTTACTGTACAATAGATACTATAACAGAATCGAAACGTAAATACCGACCGTATGAATTAAAATCTATGTGCATTCAATATTTAAACAACAAAGGAGATGGGCCAGAAATGTATGGACCTTGGGCCGTTTGTAGTACATTACACCAAATTTACTTAGGGAAATTGGCATTCGATTTTTGTATGAAATACTATTATACGTTGCATATTAGCTTTATACAAAAATAAATACCAAGCCAAGAACAGCAACACTACAAGGGGACAATATGGCGTCTGAAACGACATGTTTGACAACCGATGTCAAAACTTGACATTTATGAAATATGAAGTCGTAATTCGTTTTCCTATAAATCAAATATTATTTTAGTCGTCTGTGCTATAAATTACTGTACTCTATATAACTCGTAAATGTTTTTACGTCAACGGAATTAGTATCATGCTTTATTGATCATCTAATATAATATAACATAATGTCTATACAATAAATTGCAACAAGTCTGTCAGAATCTCGTCATGTTTATAGTTATTTAATATTAAGAAAGTGTACCTATATCTGGCCGTAAGTGCGGTGCATAATACCTGCTAAACAACCTATTTAAATAATCCACAATAAAAATCTGCTAGGCATGAGATACAGCATGGCACAGACTGATCACTTGTCGCGACTGCTAGCATCTGTATCAGCCCATATACGTCCCACTGCAGGGCACGGGCCTACTCTACAATCAAGAATACGATTGAGAGTGATTAGGCCATATAGTCCACCACGCTGGCCTAGTGCGGGTTGGCGGACTTACATACCATAGAAATTCTTATGAATCGCTATGGTATACAGGTTTCCTCACGATGTTTTCCTTCACCGTTTTAGTGCGTGGTGATTGACTATCAATACACACATGACTCCAAAAAGTCAGAGGTGTGCCCTATGTGCATATGAATAAATAATCATTTTATTATTAGGCATATGCACTTAATAAGCTCTTAGTTATTATAGTCCATACAAATGAATACGCTATAAAAATGGGATCGAATCTGATAGCAGCCATGTTTATTTGATTATTTCTATACCTTAATGTCTAGTAAAAGAACTTACTAGCAATCATTTCTGTACAAGCTAACATTTTAAACATTATATTTGGTCTACCCCTAGAAGTCTAATATACTTTGGTATATTAGACTTCTGCATACTTAAAAATAATATTATCCTAAGTTCTAAGATATTATTTTTCAAATAATGTATTTGACATTAATTCTAACTGGTTATTTCTGAGCACACATAAGGAAAAAGTAGGATTAATTGATGAAAGAAAACTAAAATTAAACAAAACTTAAGGACAATAAAGTACAACCAGATCTTGCTTTATATTTTTTATTTATATTCGCCTAAAAATAATCTCCAGTCAAAACATCTAGGAACAATGCCGATGCTCCGATGATATTGTACTATTGCCTAGCCCAACCTAAAGGCTAAATACCACAGTATGATCATGGTATGAGTACAGCAACCCACTATCCAGTGTGCAGCTATGTTCCTTTCAACATGAAGCACTTGTGAGTGTTATATATGTCCAAAAGAATCGAGATTGATACAATCTTCTTACGGCGGAGTTGGAATAAAATCTTGCTCATTGTCTACAGCTTGATTTATTTGCAGCCAGCAGTTTGTACAGATAATTGCTTGTTCTGATAGCTAAAACAAAATAAAAAAGATTTAATATTGAAGTTATCGAAGAATTATGATGGATAAATAACTCTTTGCAGTCACATGTGTTCCCTTCTTCCTATGATCCCAGGTCTTTTCACTGTTGTTTAAAGAAGCATCTTAGCAGGCCGGCCGGATAATTGTATGAAATGTCTTGGGACAGTCGTCTGATGCCATTAGATATTCCGCCTGGACGGCATTTGTGCTTACCATCAGACATAGTGTTGTTATTATGGAAATAATATAATATATTATACATAACACAAGATCATTTGAGTGTCCAGAGGGAAATAAAAGAAAATGTAATTCATTTAACAATTTAAACAACAATATATAAAATATCACTTCTTACATATTTATGTACTAGTAGACTTGTCCTGTGGACACAATGCAATTCAGCTCTAACATGAATACTTTTGTAATACTCCATACTTTGTATTGACCTTGATTAATTGGCATAAAACATACATTTCCCAAGTTAATGAAGAAAATAGAATACTTACTTCTTGTTCTGCCATTTCAGCAATAAAACGTTTTGAAATACTCTACACGAGAGTGAATTGGCATCCCATGTAATTACTAAGATTCTGTTGAATGATAGAATCCATTTCAATTTTTGATTGCAGAAGTGCAATTCAACCATTTCACAACAATTGCAGAAGTGCAATTCAAGCAAAGCGCCACTTTTGATGTGCTGAAAAGTAGAATTGTGGGTTAGAAGAGAAATATGAACATAGAAAAACATAAAAGTATTACTTACATGTGGCATTCTAAATAATATATATGTTTACTCACCAAAATACGAACTAGTAATTGCGTTTAAACGTCAAGATATATCATCTCCGAGAATCAGAATCCATAAAACAAAGCCAGGTTAACAGAGAAGCAAATACACATTTGCGAAATGTATGCGAATAATAAAAAATAATACGAATTACGGCCACAGACGTAGACAGATAACACAGAGTTTTGCAATTGCTGTCAAGTTAAACATTTTCGTTCTTAAACTAAAATCATGTAATATAAATAAAATAATAAAAGTGACTTCTTCAACAACATATATCGTCTTTTAAAAAGCGAAGAATATAGAAAAAGAAATATATACAATAATTATAATTTGTAGGGGGGTTTTAAAAATAAGACATATTCAAGTTAAAGAAAGTGGGTTCGCGCATTTTTGAACGAAATGACAATTAGGCATCATGGAGGACAGATTATAGAAGAAAATATTGCTTCTGTACTAAAACAATCACATTTTTGTATAAAGCCCCCTGTTGTCCAAGAAATCTAAATGTATTTTATTTGAATTCCACATTTTTTTCTAGAATTTGTATTAGACGTACACAAAACGGCCCAAGATAGCACATCTCCTTTACACCTCTCAGATATGAGAGACCTTCCAACAAAGACTTGCACATTTTACTGTTACGTGTGTGGCCTTTAAAGCCTTTACACTCAGATAAACTAAAACAAACATTACATTAACACACTTATGTCTCATTTAAATTTAAAAACAATTAATTAAAATATTAATTAATTTAGCCATGCCAAATGTATGCCCATATATTACAGGAATGAGTTAAAGGGAAAGGCAGCCGGCGGAGAAGCGCTTTGTCAAAGCTAAAATGGAATAGTCTAAGATCCCGCCATACATCGACCTTCACCGAGATGTTTATTTGATGAAACCTATTTTATATGCAATTTAATATGTCAATAAATATATTGTATATGGGTTGCCTTGCAAATTTCAGTCCAGAATACGATTAATTAATTATAAAAATAAAAAAAAAATTTTTACACATTTCACCTGTTTGATTATTAAACAAATTCTATACCAATCGAAAGTATGAAACCCATAGAATATGTAAACGTTAGGTTGCCTATTTTTTTCCGGTCACAACCCTCAGGTTGCCAGGTATAAACAGATAAATCGCTACTAGCATTTTGCACCAGTCTGATTATTGAATGGAAATTAAATAAAAATAAAGATCATTTTATTATGAACACGGTGGTATAGGGTGGCCTGCGAAAAATCAGTCCCGAATTGCGGTTGTCGAATTTAGAAAAGTGAAATATTGCTCCGAGTGACACAGCATAGCAGCTGTTCGAAGTCCGCTCATAAAGAAAGAGGGTGCGCATGCTATTTATTCTTGAGAATGAAAAGGACAGCGATAGACTCGTATATGCTGTGTTCTGTGTTACCTGGCAACCTGAGGGTTGTGACCGGAAAAAAATAGGCAACCTAACGTTTACATATTCTATGGGTTTCATACTTTCGATTGGTATAGAATTTGTTTAATAATCAAACAGGTGAAATGTGTAAAAAATATATTTTTTTTAATAATTAATTAATCGTATTCTGGACTGAAATTTGCAAGGCAACCCATATACAATATATTTATTGACATATTAAATTGCATATAAAATAGGTTTCATCAAATAAACATCTCGGTGAAGGTCGATGTATGGCGGGATCCTATACTAGAAGGGGGTTTTTTGCGTCGAGCATTTTAAATCGCATCCAACGACATTTTGAAGAGACTTTGTTAATACCCTACGGTATGTTTAATTTTCTCTTTTTATGAATATTGAATTGTTCAATGATGTTTTAACGGGTTTCAACGCGGCCACTTTGTGTAATGTTTAAGTAATTGTGTTGTATCTAATTTCTTTGGATTTTATTCTTGAGTGCTTTGTATTTTTCTTTGTGGTTTAAAGGAGAAACTTGATAGTAAAAATACAATCCAATGGAAGGAAGATAACTATTGAAGTAAAAATATGTTTCGTATTCATAGAGTATTACTGATGCAAACTTTTGTACTAGTTACTAAGTTATAAAGCACCACAGTTCCGGGGATTGTTACGTGCGCGAGTTGTGTATACTTAAAACTTATTTAAGTAAATACATGCAATGAATTTACACATCTACTCGTAGTCCAAACTAAACGTTAGGGTTTTAAATTTTCTTTTAAAATTAGATTTATTTGTCGTTCCAATAAAAATTCAGCAATTGTAATGAGGTGGCATACTTTTGGCATGTTTACGAATTATTGCAGTAATTAAAATACGTATTTTTTTAAATTCCTTTTTGTTATTGTCTCCTTTCATTTGTGTTTTTACTTGTGCTGTATACATGTTGGCTGTAATCGTGCTTCTTGTAAAATTATTCTTCTTTAAATTCACTTTCAAATACTTATTGATGTAACACATAATATACTTCAGTAGGTATAAGTAAATTACACTTGTAATTCATATCCACCTTTCCTCTTATTTTGCTATGGTGAATTAAATAAGATAGTACCTACGTCTCTTATAATTGAGAGTCCACTTAGGCAGATCCCCACCATAATATCTATTTCTCGACAAACAGCAGTGTAAAAGTACTGTTGCGATCTGGTTTAAAGGACATTGATAACAGAGCAACTACTGGTCATAATGAGATTTAACATATTATTTCGGTAAGCATTGCTTTATAATTCATGCTATTGTTTGGTTTTCCTTTATCATATTGCTTTTTCTTTTTCTACCTGGCGTTATCCCGGCCGGAATAAATTATTTATAGTGTATCATATGGCTTATCATCACGTAAATGGTATACTAGTCTTGCCATTGAATGCAAACAAAATAAACAAACATCTGAATAAATAACACCCAACGGTCACATACATAGTCCTGACTCCACACAAAGATCGAGTATAGTATTGTGGGTATCAGGAACTACGAGAGACTTCTTGGTCTCACAAACATCCAGACCCGAAAGAAATATTTGTGGTATATAGCATTCAATATAATCTAAACTATACAATGTATATTAATACTGCTACCGAAATCGAAGCTGGGTGGTAGTTTTAGTGACTTTAGACACAAAGCAAATCCATTTTGTAAAAAAATTGTGACGAATTTCTTTTTTTGTAATTTTTTCGTCTTGTTAGGGTGGTATATACGATATACTTTTTCCTAAGATAATTGTGTACACCCAGTTATTTTAAAGGCACTATGGTACGCAAGGCTTTAAATTATTATTTTAGTAAAAACTATGGATTTACCACCCAAACTCGACGTTATTTAAAAAATAATAAAAAAATTGTTGCGTTTCTTTACGAAATTTTTAGTTACATTGTGTTTGGAGTCACTTAAACTACCACCCTGTTTAGTTTTTGGTAGCAGTCTTGATATACCCGTTATGTAGCATTCAATATACTCTTAACTATAGACTTAGAACCATGGCATCATCCAGTACTTGAGTATTTACGCAATTTACGTGATAAATTCACGAGCAACGTAAACTATTTAAAACCGTTACAAGTATTAGCTGAGCGGGGTCTCGCGTTGCCTCAACTATTTATAGGAGATTAACTATTCCGTTCGCATCCAGCAGATATATTGAACACCTCACTCGTAAACCCGATACGGAAACGTTCCACTTCTCCGGAATTATTCAGCTAAATAACCAATTCGTCATTAACAAAATATGCGGATGGTGGATGAGGGGAATGTAAAGTATTCTGTATCCTATATACGTCCCACTGCAGGGCACGGGCTTCCTCTACAATCAAGAGTACGATTGAGAGTGGTTAGGCCATATAGTCCCCACACTGACCTAATGCGGGCATGCCTTATTAGGTATCGTCTTTATCGGTTGTATTAAATGTCTAGACTGTAGCGCTAGGATAGTCTTGGATTAATAAGGATTTATGGTGGTCTAATTTATTTGAGTATTTGATCTAGTACAAAAACTGACAATACTGTTTACTTATGTTTATTTACTGTGTATCGTCTTTTTAAGGATTAAACATGTTTCATAACAATAGTGAAATCGAAGGTTTAAATTACCACGCATTTAATTACTCATTCATAAAATTATTATTATTTTACTATCACCTGTCGAAATTGTATCCAGCTTCGTAAAATGTACAAATGTTATCTACAAAACGGGCTTACAATCTTGCTTATGAAGCCACTAGATAAAATGCGATAAGAAGTAGACATTCTTAACTAAAGTGACTTTACATTCCGCACATTGCGAGTCGTAGAAACCGTCGGTTTAATGTGATCCTCGCGTAGAATGCACCTGTATTTGAATATGTATTCTTTCCACTGCTGTATTTATTTTGAGTTATTGTTCTTAATATCAAAATGGGTATATCGTACTCAATACTATTGGCCACGCCCTGCCCCGCTATGGTGCTGAAACACTTTTTTGAAAATAATTTATCACTATGTTCATCAGAAAGATTTGTTAAAATCGGTCCAATAACTTCAAAGAATATTCAATGCAATCAAACAATCAAAGCTTTCCACTTTATAATATTAATTTAGATGAAAAATGTACTACGAAATTACAATGGAAAACCCATAATATAAATACCAGTGTCTCGTGCTTAGGTTTCAGCCTGTGTTCTGGTTTTGACCTGAGTTCCATATTCGTGTCGATCGAAAGATATTTCTTATTGGTGGATATCCGACTTGATTGCTTTAACCTACAATTCCACTGAAGTTATTCAGTCGTTTCGGACGCCCGCCTATAGGGTAGACTACCTGGCAAAGGTTACAGGTAGTCATTGGATATAGATCACTTTGAACAAGCCGATGTGGAGATCATTGGTGGAGGCCAATATTCAGCACTGGACTTCTTGTGGCTGAAGAGAGAGAGAGTTACTCAGTCTTGTTAATTATTTTCAGCACATTGTCAAGCTGGTATTACTGTGATGAATGGCCTGACCCCATTTGGTGCCATTTTACACTCTATATGAACGATATTGCGCTTCCCATCACGTGCAGTGCAGTCAATATAAAAAAAACACCAATGGTCCCATATCTTAAGTATAGGAATTGAAACTTGTAAGACTGAACACGGCGACGTGCTTGGTGAATTCCAATCTTTTCCTTTACACTCAATAAAATCAGAAAGGCTTGTCGTATCGCCCTTTTTACATACCTTGAGAGAGCGCGAGTGCGTTCCTTCGCCCTTAACATGGATCCTCGAATTCTTTGTGGAAATAGTACATCTCTCTTTCAGAGCAATGCGAGATTGAATTATTTTAGATGACATGAAACTACTTTTATTAGTTTCTTGTATAGTCTATTATAGATTTGTTAATATATTTTTTGAAATGTTAGTGTAATGCTCTTTGTAATTGCGATATTGTATACACCAGCAAAAGATAAACTTTCTGCCTATTTATACATTTATATCAGCTTGCTCTAAATTGAATACACCCTTAGGTTAGCTGTTAGAAAATGCATCTGGTATTAAGCTCCGCTTTTACAAAACTACATATACAAGAGATGTAATAAATATATAATTATAAATACGAATGCTTCCAGAATCCTTTAATGTCATAGAAATTAAACGTTATATGCAATTTCTAGTATTTTTATTTCACACTATGAAACGAATTAGAGTAAGAAGTGAAGAACATGTAGTCACACACTGCTGCCTCTTTATCTAAATGTTACGTACATTTAACCTGTAGTTCTATTTTTTTTAGAGACTGTGGTACTGCCTTCGTCGAGACGGCCCATTCTTACGATAGTCGATTACCGAGTCGCTCTGCCACTTACAGTACATTCAGTAGTAGAAATCGGTTACTAACAGTTGAAGGGTGAATAATTTGAAGTATTCACTGCAGTTGACTTAGCAAAATTTTGAATGTGTTAGGATCTTAAATTTAAAGTAGCTTTCCACGACCTAAGGCAAAGGGTGTTTGTGGCGTCTAAATTATACTTTCGTTAATTTAGAAATAATAATTATTGGTTCGAATCCCAGGGCACACCTCTGACTTTTCCGAGTCATGTGTGTATTGATAGTCAATCACCACGCACTAAAACGGTGAAGGAAAACATCGTGAGGAAACCTGCATACCATAGCGATTTATAAACAATTCTATGGTATGTAAGTCCGCCAACCCGCACTAGGCCAGCGTGGTGGACTATATGGCCTAACCACTCTCAATCGTACTCTCGATTGTAGAGTAGGCCCGTGCCCTGAAGTGGGACGTATATGGTTGATACAGATACAGAATTATTTTTGGTCAGAAAACGACCTGGCTTTGATAGTTTTAGTAACAAAAACATACAGATTTAATATTATAAAGATATATTAAGAATTCTCATTAAAATCTTTATAAGTTACGCAAATTTTAGCAGCGAAAATACGAAATTAATATTCCCGTCGCCGCTAACTAATGAACAATTCAATACAGTCCTTTTCAGAGAGTCAAATTTGTACTCGCCGTCGCGAAAGCAATTAATTTGTATCCATTACAGCGTCCTGGAAACTTATCCAGCTGTTTTATCCCCTGATAGCGGGCATAAGCTGTGAACCTTACTGGTTCGAATTTTACGTCAGAAAATTTGTTATGTGCGCGGGCTTCAATTATTTTTAAATCTTTTTGTTATGAGTATTTTAACAAGGACTTTGACCTTAAAACACATCCAGAATTTAATCATTTAAATAAATACACCTTTTTTTTTTTGTTGACGCGGGGAAACCGGATTACCGCTAACGCCCCACCTTGGGGGAGGGTGGAGCGATTATGTTGGGTTCACCGATAGGCATACCAACCAAAACCCCGCGTTGCCCTCTTCAGCGCAATTAGAACGGCCCCGGGAACCCGAAGCAAGAGCGCTCCAGCTTCTACCGGGATCATCCCTGCACAATGCCGCTCAATTTTCGGCACGTACCATAAGTATGTTGGAGGCTAGGAAGCCTCCTCATTTCCCGGCAACAGGCAATTGCTTCCTCCTCCTCCTGCTGCCGAACATCTCGAGGTCGCATTGTACGTGAGTACAATGGGCGCAACAACAGCCCCCCACTGCGCGCCCGCGACCTTCACTTCCCCATTAGTCGCCTCCTACGACAGGCAGGGGATACCGTGGCGGGATTCTCGAAGCGCCCCCATACCACAGGGCGCTAAATAAATACACCTAACAGTCATATGAAAAGTCCTGACCCGATACTAAGATCGAGTCTTATATCGTAGGTATTAGAAACTTGGAGAGACTTTTCGATCGTACAAAACACCCAGATCCGAGATAAATAATTTTGGGCCTCACAAACATTTGTCTCGGTGCGGGCATCGAATCCGAAGCCTCTCGTTTTACAGCCGGCGTCTGACTATCTCTACCAGGCTGTGGCTGCCTTTTAATAAACGTGTTTTCTTCTTTGTTTCTCTGTATCAGCCCATGTACGTCCCACTGCAGGGCACGGGCCTACTCTACAATCGAGAGTACGATTGAGAGTGGTTAGGCCATATAGTCCACCACGCTGGCCTAATGCGGGTTGGCGGACTTACATACCATAGAAATTCTTATAAATCGCTACGGTATGCAGGTTTCCTCACGATGTTTTCCTTCACCGTTTTAGTGCGTGGTGATTGACTATCAATACACACATGACTCCGAAAAGTCAGAGGTGTGCCCTGGGATTCGAAACCGCGACCACCGAGAACATGTTGGCAGTCGCGTCTAGTCCGTTTGCCAACAGGCCACCACGCACTTGCACCTAAGTGTGTATAGAACAAAATTAATAACTGGACTAAAGCCCTTTTAGATGCAAAGTGTTTTTAATTGCTTTTACTGGTGGTAGGTCTCTCATATGTGAGAGGCCATCTGGGTAGGTACCACCGCAATGTCTATTTCTCCCGTGAAACAACACTGCTTAAATGCACTGTTGTGTTTCGGATTGAAGGACATTGTAGCCAGAGCAACTACTGGATATATTGACACTTAACATCTTATGTCTCAGGATGGCGAGCGCAGTGGAATGTTGCTACTGTTTATGAGCGGTCGTATCGCTTACCATCAGGCGAACGGCTTGCTCGTCTCGCCATTCACGGCAATAAAAAAAAAAAAAAAAATTGCACCGTCGGTACTATGTTAAGTCCTGTCTATGTACTATTTATTCATTCTACATCTCTGCCCATAGGTACAGTCATATCTGCCAACTACAACAGATGGAAACTCAACTCTGTTTATGTAATTGACTTGTCTGTTTGTTACTATAACAATAGAACCGCTTGATTCTGTTGCCGACAAACTGATTCTGATTTTCAATTCTGTGTTCTATAGTTTGTATAGTTTAAAGGTTTCTGTTTATGTTAGGTATTTGATGGGTTGATGTTTGCTGTCTTAAATGGACTAAGTAATTTCCTTAAAACTTAAATGGATTTGTGAATTTCTTGGAACGCTACTTAGCTATTGTGGGATAATAAGAATAATTTAAATGTAATATTAAACTAAAGAATATTCTAAGCCATATTCTTTTCAATTCGACAAGTATTTCATAAAATTAACACAGTATATTTGTACAGTCAGCAACATAAGTCACTGAACACTTCATATTTTTTGATAACCTTTTTATGAATTAAAATTTGTACGTACTACTCTTTAGTCGTAAAATATAACCAAGTTAAGTCATCTATGCCGAGAAGTGCCATACAATATTGAAAATAATTATTATTTTGGATGATAATACAGTTCCAAATTTCGTGAGTATTCAGCGACTTATGTTGTTGACTGTACTTAACGAGTTTAATTTTCAATATTAATTTCGTGATCCATACCTTAATAATATTAGAAAGAGGAAACATTTGATTGTTTGTTTGCGTTTAATAGGCTCGGAAACTACTAGAAAGATTTGATTCTTTCATCATTGGAGTCCTACATTATTCCGGATGAAAATGAACATAGGCAATACAATATTTTCATAAAAGTGCATATGCACCCGAGCGGATGTTTTCCAGCACATAGAATTAATTATAGCTTATATTGGTAATTGACTTGACATTTGAATTCACTATTTTAACTATTTATATGGAAAATATATAGCTATTGATTGATCACGGATAACAGAATTTCACGTTAAAATTATTTATATTTTACGATACAAACATCACGTGCAAACATTGCATTTTAATTACGCGTGATTTGAATGAACAAATCCGTTAGTTTAACCTGTATTGATAACTATTTGATCAGTGACTGCACAAAATATATAAAGATTTTTATACGTTTAAATGGAGACACATCATTGATTTTATAAATTATGTATCGTGGGAAGTCTATCATATGAATGAGTGGCCGCCTGGGTAGTTGCCACCGCAATGTATATTCAACCCACCAAAAGGGAGTGTAAATGCACTGTTGTGTTTAGATGTGAAGGACATTGTAACCAGAGTAACTACTGGACATATAAAGACTTAACATCTTATGTCTTAGAGTGGCAAGCATTGCTTTGTAATTCAAGTTGTTGCTTGGTTTTGCCACTGTTAATGAACGGCTTTGTCGCTTATCATCAGTTGAACGACATGCTCGTCTCGTCATTCATTGCAATAAAAAA
Organism: Hyles euphorbiae; assembly: GCA_023078785.2. Classification (NCBI taxonomy): domain Eukaryota; kingdom Metazoa; phylum Arthropoda; class Insecta; order Lepidoptera; family Sphingidae; genus Hyles; species Hyles euphorbiae. Next base: position 16,254,179 of record CM041041.1, on the reverse strand, counting down.
TAATACTTGAAGCGTGGGTATGAGGAAAGATGAAAGGCTTTTGAATATATAACACCTGGGACCATAACAATAATCGTGGATCACACAACTAGTTGTTTCGGAGTAAGGTTAGAACCTGCTACTAAAATCTCAGCCAGTTTCATAATCAAATTCACAAGAAAAACCATCATATAATATCGAAACCTGTAACTTTTATAGGTACTACAATACAAGCCTATCTTTTTATATTATTTAAAATACTTGGTTTAAATTTACTGTATTACAAAAATACCCATACACTTAAAATTATTTTACATTTATCATCAGCAATATGGAGATGTGAGTATTCGAGTAAAAGTTGCGACGCCGGACAATCCATCACTCCATAAGTTCCATTTATATGATAAATGATGGCGAAAGGCTTCATGTAACTTAGTCGCGTTGACTTTGGAACACGTCTTTTACGTGAATTTTACGGATTAGTAAAATGAAATGTTTATTTGTACGTCATTGCTGAGGTATATATTATGTATATCAATTTATAGTTTGACAAAAAAGAGTACGATGCGGTGACAATTGGCATTAAAGCCAAACAATTCTATATGTACAGTCAGCAACATAAATCACTACACATTCACGAGATTTGGAATAGGGTTGTGTCCAAGATTTTATTTGAGTAGTAAGTAATCATTCCTTAAAAGCATCGTTTATAAACACAAACGAATTTGAAAAGAGCATCAAAATTGAATGTAAAATGACGTGCACCTTATGGAAGATGACGTCACGCCGTGCATGTTGCATCCTTTTCTATCAGTCCTGCCACCAACTTTCATATGTTTGTAACTTGCTTATTACTTAACGCATTTTAAAAATTCTTTCTGATTATGATTATGCGTAACGTAACCTTCCGTTATAAACAAAAATAAAATGTATGAAACTAGCCTATTATCTTATCATACAAAATAATAATTATTTTCAATATCGTATGGCACTTCTCGGTATAGACGACTTTACTTGGTTATTAGTTATTTACGACTACAGAGTAGTACGTACAAATATTAATTCATAATAAGGTTATAAAAAATGTGAAGTGTTCAGCGACTTATGTTGCTGACTGTACTATCATGCAATTTCAAGCTAGTCTCACCGTTTATTGCTGTAAAAAAAGTTAAACCCAACACTCAGACACAAAAATGAAAGCATAACAAAAAAATCCCACGATTGAAAAGGACAAAGGAAAAACTGCCAAGAAAATCTACAAGACACTGAGAAATCAAGTAAACAGTAAATATTATAGGGATTTTATCACCGTCGCGAACACGAAAGCTTACTTGTTTATGTACAAACAAAACAAGTAATTTGATAGAATGGGCTAGTAAAGATTCGGTCATGTTGAAATCGTGAACGTCTACTTGGGCGATATGAATAGGATCGGTTGAGTACAGTTTATTAAGCCGGCGCGGTGGCTGCGGTCCGCATGCGGCGTGAGACGAATAATTTAATTATCTGTCTCATTTTGGTCGGTGCAATGTTTAATATCTGAATTTTAATTGCACTGTGGCTACAATTTTTTTTATTCTGTTATCACTACCCGGGTCATTTTTTCTGTTATGACTACCCAAGCCATTTTAGTCATTCTAAAGCTTCTTTGAAAAATTGTCATCATCGATTCTCGTACCTAGGCATCAAACTCAAGACCTTACATGTCACTGTTTGTTCAAAAAAAAACTATTGTTGAGTTGCATTTAATACAGTTTTTTTTCATAGTTAACAGTAACAATACAAGGGAATATTGACATATTATGGTAATTAATTTAAACCACTAGGTTTTTGATAAAATCGTATAGGTACAGGTCTTTTTCCAGGTCAAGTCTCATATATAAGATAAGATTTTCAGCTAAGCGTTAAAAATACTCGTATCAGTTCAGGGTGACCAAAATCGTGAAATATATAATATGATAAATGTCGATTTTTTTTCTGTATGTACAGTGTCACCTGAGACTATGAGAAGCGTATGGGTCTAATTGAATGTCATGTGTAAATATGACCCTGTATACCAAATAATGTAATTATTTTAAATTAACTTAAACATAGCGTAGTAGCGCGTCTTTTATATCAAAACAACCAACCCCGACCACTATAAACGCATGTGTTTATCAAACTCACATACTAGAATGAAACAAAAATAAATACAACTGCTTATTATCGTGCGAGGCCTGAACACACAAGAGATAATTAAACGAAAATGATGTTACATTTTTAACATTCACACAAACGCAAATGTTCGCTGACGTATTTATCATTTTCTAAATATGCATTAGATAACTGAGGATATTTGGCGATATTTTTCAGGGTTCGGTAATTTAGGTGACACAAATTGAAAATTAGAGAAGCAATAGAGCATCTTAACAACCTTAATATTATATTCTGTAATTGAAATATTTCAATTAATTTTTATAAATGTCACCAAAATAATTAAATTTATCAATAGAAATAATATTTCATATCTGTCAAGATTTACCATTATATTTTTGTCTTATAATTAATATTAAAGAAATGTATTGGAAGCATGAGATAAAATAATAAATACAAATGTAAAAAATCGTTACCAATATCCACAATAATGCTCTTAAAATTAAAAGAGTGCTACGGCGCTCTACGAGGAAAAGCTACGAGCGTCCGCTACGAAGCACGCTACGAACAATGTCTACGGAATCATGTTAAGACTGTCAATGACAAATAAACCCAACAATACATTTTATTTTCCACACCTGTAGCTTCCTTTTATTCCTGAAAATAAAACATTAAATAAACGAAATAATAACACTGCTATAAAATTTGAAATACAACATAGTTTCGGTAAGTTACGTGTCATAAATGTTAAGCCCCTGACATATTAACTGACTTAATCATTTTGAAATATATATCATGGAGAGTTAATTGCGCATTTGGCTTAATACGGTGAAATTGCTTTTCTCTAATTAAATTACGTGTTTATACACACTGCATTTATTATGACTCGTTTTGACCTACTGCCTCGCTTTTAGGTTAGGTTGAGTGGTCGAACTTTGTTAATTAAATCAGGTGCCGAAACGACTTTGTTTTTATATTAATATATATTTAAAATCATATTCATAAATATAATAGGAAGTTATGTATTTATAATAAAATACTTGATTATCTTACTGTATCATATATGTCTTTTTCTTAAGGAGTTTAGGCCACAATTATATGTTATGTACATATTATATACGGGTCTTGCGGTATCTTGATTTTAGGATAGGACTATTTGGTGCACAGTTGGGAATATATAGATAAATATATTGGTCCATAATAAAAATTAAACTAGTCTTTCCATTACTCCATGAAACCCAAATCTTGAAAGCTAAAAACTGCTGCAAAGGAATCGTGACAAAGAAAGATTCCACATAAGCCAAATTGTCATTTATCAACCTATTTCTGAAATCAGGCTTACTACATACTAGTAATTCCGCCAAAAACACAACAAAACCATAATCTCCAACCAATCATCACTTTAATCGACGCTTATTGTAAGGAAAAAATCCTAAAGACATTACATTGTCCCCGTCAATCCGATTATCGTTAAGCTTTCAATTCCTCGAATCCATCGGAATATTCTCAAATCTGAAGCGCAGGCACTTAATCTTGCGAACGATACCAAGCGAATTACTCTAAAACCTGACGCATATCGACGAAACGTGATTAGAAAAATTTCCCGACTTTCCTCCTCAGCCCAATAAGCCCCCTATTCTTTAACCTTTTTAAATATTCAACACCTGTAACTCTCCGGCTTAATTTAAAGGCGAGTATAATCAAGAGTTTTCAGTCTGTTTTAATGCCTTTTTAACTCGGTCGGGTTTTTGCGTTCTCTGATTGCCGGACGTTCAAGATTGTGTTGCGATTAATTGATTATTAATGAATGGATTTATTTTATGACTCAATTGATGTAAGTCTGAATAGATTAGTTTGGTTTTTGAATTGGAAGGGTTTGAAACAGTCTTTAGATATTTTAGGATGATAATAAATTATTTCCGATTGTATACTTTTGTACAGTCAGCAACATAAGTCGCTACACATTCACGAGATTTTGAATGGTCTTATCATTCAAAATAATTAGTATTTTAAATATTTTATGGCACTTCCCGACACAGATGACTTTACTTTTTTGTAGTTATTACAAATTTTTATTCATAAAAAGGTTATCAAAAGTGTGAAGTGTGTAGCGACTTATGTTGCTGACTGTACATGTTCTCTATTTCATAAAAATGGTTGTGACCGAACTCGTTACGTTTATATAAATGTGTTTTTTTTATTGCTATGAATGGTGAGACGCAGTCATAAACAGAAGCAAAACCAAACAACATCTTGAACTACAAAGCAATGCTTGGCATTCCGCTGCGCTCGCCATCCTGAGACATAAGATGCTAAGTCTCCCTATGTCCAGCATTCACTCTGGCTACAATGTCGTTCAATTCAAAATACAAAAGTGCATTTACACTGCTCTTTAGCGGAAGAAATAGACATTGCGGTGGCATTTTTCCGTGAAACAACACTGCTTAAATGCACTGTTGTGTTTCGGATTGAAGGACATTGTAGCCAGAGCAACTACTGGACATAATGAGACTTAACATCTTATGTCTCAGGATGGCGAGCGCAGTGAAATGTTGCTACTGTTCATGAGCGGTCGTATCGCTTACCATCAGGCAAACGGCATGCTCGTCTCGTCATTCACTGCAATAAAAAAAAAAAAAAAAAAAAAAAAAAACATATCCAAGTGATCTCTCACATACGAGATATGCCATCAGTAAATAATATAGTTTATTGCATACTTTTAATTTTGCTAATCCAAAACAGTAATATAAATCTTATTTTCTTCAAAATTATCCCTACCCCGATCCACCAGTAATAATTAAACACACTCATCTTCTATCCATTTCATGTAGAATTTCGTAAGACTCGGAACACTTGGCACGAAACGAACAAATCCAGTTGCAAGTTGTAAACCACTTATGAGTGGTGGAATCACGTGTGAATTTTCACAAACCGACTGAGTCGTAGAAAACTGGAACTATGTTTGAACAGGGCCCCGTCCAACTACTCCAGTTGGAAATTCAATCTATCCCTACCAACGATATTATGTAAAATAATTTAAATCCAGATTGGTTCTGTTGAATACATTACTCCTGGCTTCTGCTGGTTTCTGAGATGCATGAATATTTCACCAAGATTGTTTCAATCAAACCTTGGATATCTTTAGACTGTCGCGAATGAGGGTTGACAGGTAATTAAGTTTAAATTGACTGGCGGCTTAATCAATAGACAGACTGGTATAAGCTTTAAACAAGATATGAAATACTTAGAATATATTATATAGAGCTACGGAATTCGAACTGTTATAACATAAAGGGATGTTCATTTCACGCTATGACTACGGTTTTACAGATGTGTTATTTGGTTAACAACAATGTAAAACGATCAAAATTGCATTGCGGGTCAATAACCTCCAGCTACAGCTGTTTAATTTGCATTACATTGCGTAGTTCCTTTTTTTAAATAATAAATCCTCTATATAGGTAAAATTTCTAATATAAACAGATAATAATAAAGTAAAATTTAATATTGTATTCCCCGTTTGTGAAGTGTAAAGCCACCTAACATTGTGCTTCAAATGAAGACTCACACGAGAATATATTTAGAAGCAGACAGTGGTAACTGACGTCGAAATCCTTTCAATAGCGTCTGTGTTGGGGCGATGGACTGACAATACTAAACTCTATTGCGTATTCTAGGAATCGTAAGATTTAACTGAATTTTGAGCTTACTGCTTATAGTGGTGTTTAAGGACTACTCTTAATTAATAATTTGAGTTTAAGTTAATTTTGGAATTAATTTATGAGCATAAATCATTTTTTTTATTTTGTCGACTAATTTGAGTATTAGGCATTAGGTCTTCTGAAACTGGATTTATCCATAGGAAACCCGAGTAAGTCACACTTGCGTGTGTTACTAAGACTCGCGTCCTATGGTTGTTGGGAAGAAATAGTTTCTCTTATGGTACCAATAAGTATTAATGAAATAAATAAAAATGAAATATTTTCCAAAACACACATATATGTGGTCATAGACCACTACAGACGGATGTGAATATCAAATGACAAGCAAAAATAAGCGGAATAATCTTCTTCAGACACTCACTGCTACCTTTAAAGTAGTTCAAAATACATACCGTAAACCAAAAAAAAAAAATATTACTAAAAATGCAGACAACATAGCACACCGAAATCCCCAGAAGACCAATGGCATCCATAACAGACCGCGGCAACAAATAACAATAAGGCTGGCGACGCACCGCTTCCGCATCGCGCGCTAAGCGTTATGGACAGTGCCGGTGCGAGACCAAGTTGATGGGGGTAAAATATTTGTTTTTACATAGATATATAAACTCGGTGCAATTTTTTTTGTATGCCATTGTTCGTACTGGCTGATACGAATTAAAGTGGTGTGTGGATGAGAAAGTCTCGAAAAATTGGTGTTTTTACCAAAATAATAATTTAAACACGTGAATAGTTTAACAGTCCTTAACTTTAAACACTCCGTCTAAATTCTGATCTAACTCTGTATTACAAAACAATGGTTAAAAAATATATTTTTTAACGTCAATACACCAAAATACAATATTTTCCAATTTCTAATTAAGCTTAACAAATTGAAGTTACAAAACAAAGGACCAGACAAAAAGTAACGGTTTAATCTCAGTATATTTGTATTTTAATTGTTTATAGATTAACCATGCGTCAGAACATCATCGGCTTGTGTTGAAATATCAACCATGTCTAAATCTAACCAAAGCTTAGACATCAATTTGTAATGGAAAAATTTCTGGTCTTGTGTTGATCGCGGGTTTAACTTTTTTTATGATAACCCTGTAAGTATCTTAAATGTCACATTAGATCTCATGTATATTCCCGAAGGACATTACCTCTTGGTTACATTAGTGCCATTTATAGTTTTCCTAATCCAAATACGATTTCTATCTCAGGCACCACATTTGCCACATTTTATGAGGGTTTTTTAGATACTATTAATAATAAATGTTTTGAATATGTCATGCGTTTGCGCGCAAGTGTGATTATACATTTTATATAAGGTTATGAATGTATATTTATAATCAAACTCTCGTTTATTAAGACTTGTAAGTACGTGAGAGCTCTCTCTCAAAGAGAAGTGCTCACAAAAAGAGTTTTTTTAAGCAGCAATCAACGATCCCGGGCTGATAAAATATAGTATATCTATCGTACCACGTGATATCCGTACATTTAATATAAAGAAATTTCCCCATTTTTGATAACGTGGGTCGGAGCCCCCATGGCCCATCTCGAGCCGCGTCTGGTTATGATTAATTCATAGCACGGTAAACACGTTTATTTAGCGTGGCGGTGACAAAGCACGCCCACGGCACGTGACAAAATCGGCATCACGCTCAACGACCAAGCTTTGAGTAAATCTGCGTGCTGGAAGCAATGGCTTACGATTTTGAATAGAAATGTTTATAAGCTCAGGTTTATTGGAAGATTTACTGTATAACTTTGACTCTTATTAGCAGTATAAAAAAATAAATCCCCGGTTGTATGTAAAATTATATTTAATTTATTTTAAAAGTACTTGATTGCTCGCCACACAAAATAATAGTAAAAATAACACATACCATTTAAATATAAGTGTCAAAAACTGTGATGTTGATAAATCATTTCATTGATATTGATGATGACGACACTGTTTCGCATTGATAATACTTTTTATCGTTGAAAAACTCACCGAACATAATATGTGTCTGTACCCCCACGGACCTGTTTCCAGAGTATATGTATAGAGTGAAACTCTTCACGACTTAAAATCTTACAACCTTATCCTTTCTCGGTTCAAAGGTTCTTGAGATTATTAACAGCAAACTTAGTGCCTTATACCGATTGAAAAGTCATTCAATCCATATAGTATCAGTAGCCATTCCACCAACTAAACAACAAAATGGAGTAACTTCTAAACAAAACAAAATTAAAATCCCGCAAACGATAAAATTGTTAACACAACATCTAATTTCCGTCCAGAAAGATCAGCGAGCTAAATTGAAATTGCAAAAATTGAGAACTCTGCCCATAACCGGCGGTATTAAGGGCAAATCCGATATTGCCTCGAATAACCTTCTAAGTGTACTTGCATCAGTATGACCAACAAAATGTCCGTGTTGTCCCCATCAAAAACGACCCAAGTTTCAAATTCAATTTCCCGTATGGCGGGCAGGTCAGTAGCAACGCTGTGATGGAATCTTTTCTTATTATATCCTTATTATTAGATACCAATTTAGCCAGTTTCCTGTTTCCTTATTCGTACCGGGAAATGTCTTGGAAGCAGTCGAACAGAATTTCGTTATGACGACGCTTGTAAGTGGCTGTCATTGTTTCGGTATTATTGTCTTGTAAATTGACATGTAGCTTTTATGAGTATAGTAAAACCAAGTAAAACCAAAGTAAAATAAACGAGACAAAATATGTTAAGTCTCAATAACATAATATTTTGACTTTACATCTTATGTCTCAGGATGGCGAGCTTTGTAATTCAGGGTGTTGTTTGGTTTTGCTACTGTTACGGTCGTATCGAAGAAGAAAGAAAGAAAAACTATTTATTGATACCTAGACGCAACGTACATAAAACACAGAGTATTTTATAATAAAAATGGCTGATCGCGACTGTGACCGGTAGGTATCGCTTACCAACAGTAGAACGGCATGCTCGATTCGCCATTTAATGCAAAAAAAAAAAAAAAAAAACAAATTGTATTGATTATGTTCAATAAATGACGGTCAATCGATGAATTTGCCATGGAGGCTCCGTGGCGCAGTCGGTAAAACGCCGCCTGTGAAACGAGAGGCCGCGGGATCGATTCTCGCACCGAGAGAAATGTTTGTGCGGCTCACAAATATTTCTTCCGGGTCTGGGTGTTTGTGAGACCAGAAAGTCTCTTGTAGTTCCTGATACCCACGATACAAGACTCGATCTTAGTGTGGGGTCAGTCTATGTATGTGACTGTTGGGTGTTATTTATTTATTTATTCAATGTTATCTTGCCTAAGATTTGCGTTGGTGCGAGGCCTTCATTTTTGTCATGCTTTTATAACACCCATCTATCATTTAACTCCTCAATAAAATGAAAATAATAATATTCTTCATCATAAACCATCCCGCAACTGCGTCTAAACATTGTCCTATGACAATATTATGATGTATAATATTAATTTACTCAATAACTTCAACAATTTAAAATCTAACGCTCATTTCCTTACCGACTTAACGTTCATTCACATCTTAAGAGCATGAGAGCGTAAACAATGCGGGATTGTGCCTTCCACCCAAACGGCAGCTTCTACTCAGTGGACTTTTCAATTTTGCCGAGTGCCAAGAATTTATACTGGGAAGCATCGTAGTGTTTTCTTTTCATTTCGAAAAGAGCATTCGTACGTCGGAGGCGAGGAGCTATCAATGAGCATGACTACTCAATGTGTTTATGAGTGTTAAGGAGCCAGATTGCTTGCAAAATATGATAATAAAAATATTTAGTTTGGAGTAACTTATGGTAAAATTCACAGGACTCGTAGCTTAGCCGAAGTAGGCATCTAAGTTACACAAGAATAACCAAAAAGTTTTTTGAATATGTTTGCGTAGTACTGCGCTATTTTATAGCATATCGCAATACATAAACTTACCGTAGGTATTAAATTCGCCTTTATACAACATATTGTATAGAAAGTTATATATAAATAGATAAACTTTAGTGATACGTCTAAATTCCAGTGAATTGCAATAAAATCCAGGAATCTAAGACAAAATATGTGAAAATTGGCTTAATCCAACAAATCGATCTGAGAACTACAGGACCAGAGTATAATAAGAATAATAGTTACTATCTGATACTTAGGGCCAATGCAGACCGACGGTATCTTTTGAACCAAAGGATATTCAAAATATGGTAAGAATACTACATAAATTCCATTGTTTTAAATTGATGTCGCGGCATTGATAAAACCTTTTGACTGCCGGTTTGTGCTGGCCTTTGCTTGAATAATATCTCAGTTTAAAGTAAGAAATATTTTTGTAATAACTCTCTATTAAGCAGAATTTTATATTTAAGAAATGTTACCTGTTGAGATTTTCTTGTAGATGACGTTACCTTAGACATTTTCAGCTCCTAACTAGCATCTCTCTAGAGTTTCGCCATTTAAAAAAAAAGGTCTTTGCTATCGCCGTTTGAGATGCAACTTCAAACATGAAATGATTGGAAAGGCTCTGTTTGACGCTGAAGATTTTAACTGCAAAGGAGTTTTGAAATTTTCATGGATAAAGTTACTTACGCCTTTGTGTTGTGCAAATGTTATTCGAAGGAATATCACTGGGATATCACTTCTTTTATTATTTTCGCTACTAAATCTATTTTACCGGATTTTTGTAAACTTTTCTCTTTTAAGCGTTGGTTTAAATATTTCAAAGGTAGCTTATGGATGTTATTTCATGCATAAAGATGTGTTTTTGTTTTAGAAAACTTTCCTCGCTCATTGCTCATTTGCATACTATATATTATAATTAATATAGAACTACAACTTTATTAATACTCTTTCTATTAGTTAAGGGAATTAATAAAAATAAACTACTGCCTCGGTGGCGTACGATACGGGCTACGGCTACAAAGCTGAGGTCTCGGGTTCGAATCCCGAGTTGGGCAAAGTGATATTAGATTTTTCTATTCATTATCAGCCCAGAGTCAGAAATTTGTGCCCGATATGGCGATAGGCTCGCCATCACATCGTGTGACGGAACATACAAGGCGAAATGTGGGTGCCTTGGCACCTCTGCCTACCCCTGCTGGGAAAAAGGCGTGAATTTTTCAATACATTGTGACATCTAAGGTAAGAGTTTTAGTTGAGATAAAGTTAACTTTACATCGGAACTTTCACTATATTTACTACATGGACAGTATCATTAGGAATATTATGAAACTGGTCCAAAATTATAGAATCGCAACTTGTTATACTGTGGACCCAAAAATAGGCGGAGGAAAAACTGGGTGAACTACTCGCGTTAAATTTGGAGGAAACTAGCCTCAGAATAAAGCTTAATGAAATATGTTTTTTTTTTCTTTTTTTTTTTCAATTATTATCTTCAATAATTTAAAAAATCAAACCAATTAAAAAAAAATGACCTATTAACGCTACTCATGAAGTTTTTTAAAAATGGAGGGGAAACGCCAGGAAAAAGAAAGAGTTTAGAAACGCCTATGGTAATCTCGCACACCGTACAAAGTACGACAGCAAACCCGCAGTTTTTCTATGGGAATCTGGTACTACCGCCGTCATGCCAATTTTTTCTTAAATAATTATGCATCAAAAATAACAAATCAACAATATTGTGATTTCTTTTAGGTACGTTTTGAGTGTAGCAAAGACTTTCCTTTTTGAATTTCACAATGTGGTAAAATTCTCAGTATCTTATTTATGATGTATAAGAAACGTATATTTTATAGAAAATAAAATAAACAAACAATAACTACTATGATTATAATACTTTCAACGATCATAGGAAAACATTTAACATACTGGAACGTTGAATTCCATTTTTGGCAACCGTTTTCAATTTAACACCGTAGTAATTTATTTGCATCTATTCTTTCTGATATAACTTAATAATTATTCCTTTACACAAACATAGAAGACCGGTCTCTCATATCAGTCTTTTTTAATTTAAAATTCATTATTTTGTTTTTCTCTCCATTTAATAATGCGTGGTACTTTGTGTATATCGCCTGAGGCCCGCCGATGTTCGGCCAACAATTCATTACACATATCACAATAGTGAATCAAATTATCGAACAGTACTAACTAACCAATTCGTACTAGATTAAGCGTAAGCTGCATTCTAATCATGTCGATTCTGAATTATCAATTACTCCAATTATTAATTATGTGATGAAAGACCTAAAAATTTGATTATCCCAATTTGATTGTATAGCGAACGGAGTATTAAGCCATAATTCTAAATATTAAATCAGAAGGTGCGGCAATATCTTTATCCCACTATGGAAAAGTTAGCTCACGTATTCCTTCCTTCCTTCAATTCCGGATCCTTTACTTATTAGTGAAGAAGTTAACAGGACAAAATAGTATCAATTGGCAAGAAGTGGTCAATGGACACTTATTTTGGTAAGCCATTTTTATCATCAGATGCTGAAGAGTGATTTATATATCGAGATAAAAAAAGACTAGGAACCTTTCGAAGTTAAGTATACCGGCACATTTGTTCAATTGGCAGGAGATGATGGCCTATTTTCAGTCGGCACTCTTTCTGATAAGCCATTTACCATCCGGTGCAGTGCAGCTCCTAGTGTCAGGATAAAAAAACCTCGCCGTACATAAATCGAGAAGCGCTTTATCTGCGCATCTCGCCGGGATCCGTTGAAATCCACGGCCGGGTCCATGAGCAAAGCTAGATTGCCTCCGATTACCCCGGCGAAGCAAGAAAGACGACGACTAAGTAGAGTGTACAATTTGTATGAGTGCGTCTTGCGGTGTTTGCAGTGACGTTGCGTTTATGCACACTCTATTTCGAGTTGATATGAAACGTTTTCTTAGCTCTTGAATGACCCTTTTCGAATCTGCAGACTTTTTTTTCATGAAAGCAGTTGGATTGAATAACAAAGTGTGCTCTTTGATTGGCCTTTCAGTTGGAGTTGTTTTGATTTCCGTTTTCAGCTTTCACCGATGAATGGTTTTATGAATGTGAGATGTTTAATGCTGAACGTTGGCGATTGGTGTTATTGGGCCGTGTGTATTGAACAGGTTTTAATTCCTCTGCTTGAATGTAAATTACATTATCGTGTTGAATTAATTACTAAGTGTGTTTATGAATTAATTCATCTCATATATTATGCATTCCTCAAAACTCTCTGAAATTTCGAATATTTCTGTTAAATTTTTGTTGTCTTTGTGCGTATTTTTGCTGCATTATTCAACCGAAGAACCGTGACCGGATACATTTTTAATTGTTCATTCAGTTTGAGGGGTTAAGGAGAATCTTAGAAAAAAAAAGCTTCGCGGCTTTATTGTATTTTATATATTCGCAATATAGTTTAAGTAAACTTCATCTAATCTTACCTAATGTATAATTCACACGCATCTCCACAAAAGTAATATAATAGAAGAGAAAATGTACAAAATACCCGTAACAGACAAAAATAATAAAAAGCAGTTTGCTTACCAATGATATTATTGAATCGAATGACTAAAAATTTATTTATGCAACAAAATTCCCAATTGTACAAAGGCTATTTCCAATCAAATGATCAGTCACTTTAAAATCATAAAAATAATATTCACACCAATAAAGAATTTAATCAGTAAGATATCTTGTCGCAATGACGTCACATTTCTCTCGTACCTTACAAATAACGGTAATTTATACCGCAATAGCTTTTGCAAGTTGCAAGCGGCAATTGTTTTATTTTCCACCCCGCGGGATGGCTGGCCTGGTTGCAGTTGACCCAGATTCCATACTGATTTCTATCGTCGAACATCGGGAGTCCCATGACATCTACTAATCACGGTTACAGATGAATAAACAAACTAAAGAGAAGGAATCCAACAGGCGGTATACGAGGGAATTGGTAGATTGGAAAATGCACTCGACAAATGTCACTTCGGTATGCTTTGTTTGGGATTTTTTTTCACTTGCCTGATTACAGATGAGGAAGATTGTATAGTCTAGGAAAAAATAAATTTACTGGTGGTAGGTCTGTTATATGTGAGAGGCTGCCTGGGTGGGTACCACCGCTATATGTATTTCTCCCGTCAAACAGCAGTGTAAATGCACTGCTGTATTTCAGATTGAAGGACATTGTAGCCAAAGAAACTACTGGACATATTAAGATTTAACATCTTATGTCTCAGGATGGCGACATCAGTGGAATGCCAAGCACTACTTTGTAATTCAAAGTGTTGTTTGGTTATGCTACTGTTCATGGGCGGTCGCTTCGCTTACCATCAGGCGAATGACTTGCTCGTCTCGCCATACACTGCAAAAAAAAACTGCTGTTGAAATGGAATGCTCTTCGGATTTTTTGTCATCCCATCGAACATCCTCGAATAAATTTCTTTCGTCACAAATTTCACTGTAACAGTAGTCAGGATACTAAGAATAATAAAGGTCAAACATTCCAACCCAAATATTTCAAGGGTGGAAGGTTTAAACACCGTTCTTCTAGGAAACGTTCCAAATACGAACCGGTGGCGCCGAGTGCCGCTGAAATGTGTAAAGCGGAATACAGCGCTGAAAGCCGCTGAAATATCGTCAGCAATTGAAATGTTACGCAGCGACGTAACCCACGACAATTTAACCTGTGTTGAGCTTTACTATTTGGTACAAGGTTTTCGAATTGCTTATTTATATTTTAAAATTTTAAAGGAATGTACAATAATTATGTAAATATGCAGATGGGACCTAAATACTGCATAGACCGAGTATGTTTTTCTTATCAAATAAAATATTATTCTTTTAAAGAGGCATCAGGCAATATTTTGTTAATCATAAAATTTTAAGCCAAGTTTGGAAAACAGCACAAAGATACGTTGGGTTTATTCATAATACTGTGTTTCGTAAACAAAAAACATTTAATTAATTAACACTGTATATGAAAGCACCCATTCATATAAAAACAATACATTTCCATCAACAGTATTGACGACCAAAATATTTTTTTATATCTCCAATCAAATCGAACATACGATATTTATGTAAACACAAAAGAATATAACAATCGTGATGATAAAAAACAATCGGATCTGTTAACGAGATACAATGCGATATATCCGCAAGGCACACATCGCACTCATTTCAGAGATCGAATAAACACTGTTGACACACGAAATCTGTACGAACGTTCCCTGTGTATGATTGTTGCGGAGACAGTGATTTTTCTTGCACCGTCATTTGGAATTATTTTTTATTTATTTATAAACATTAACTTTTATGTTGAAGAGAAATATCGTGAAGAAAGCATATTATAGGAATATTAGTCTATTTTCTATGCTATGGGAGCGATAGTAAAAACAATCGGATCTGTTAACGAGATACAATGCGATATATCCGCAAGGCAAACATCGCACTCATTTCAGAGATCGAATAAACACTGTTGACACACGAAATCTGTACGAACGTTCTCTGTGTATGATTGTTGCGGAGACAGTGATTTTTCTTGCACCGTCATTTGGAATTATTTTTTATTTATTTATAAACATTAACTTTTATGTTGAAGAGAAATATCGTGAAGAAAGCATATTATAGGAATATTAGTCTATTTTCTATGCTATGGGAGCGATAGTAAAAACAATCGGATCTGTTAACGAGATACAATGCGATATATCCGCAAGGCAAACATCGCACTCATTTCAGAGATCGAATAAACACTGTTGACACACGAAATCTGTACGAACGTTCTCTGTGTATGATTGTTGCGGAGACAGTGATTTTTCTTGCACCGTCATTTGGAATTATTTTTTATTTATTTATAAACATTAACTTTTATGTTGAAGAGAAATATCGTGAAGAAAGCATATTATAGGAATATTAGTCTATTTTCTATGCTATGGGACACGTTAATGAAATCTAATCTGATTATTTGCGGATTATTTAAAAGGAAAATAGATAAAATTATCCGAAAATATATATGCATAAATCAAACCCGAAAGCAAATTGATATAAAAATATTTTTTCACTGCGTAACAGCGATGATTGTCGGCTCCCGTACAAAACACATCTACGTTGGGTATACGCGCATTTTATCGCTGGCGATGTGATTCGATTTGAATAAAAGGTATCGAGATCGACGCTCGCTATGTAAATTCGGCAAGTAACGAGTGCGCGACGTGTAGGCACATCTTTCGCCGCGTTTTTGGGGTTTTAGACGCGATCACTGAGTGCTTATACTGCGGCCCAAACAAAAAGTTGAAATAACACGCCCCAGAGCAGGGTTTTTGTGTGGAATCTCCTGGTTAATGTTGAGAATAACATATATTTTAACTATATTGTACTGTATCAGCCCTTATACATACCACGTCTCACGGCAGGGCATGGGCCTCCTCTACAACCGTAAGTCCATTACGCTGACCCAGTGTAGGTCGCGGACTTTTCATACGATATTTTTTTTAATAATCTCTAATATGCAGGTTTCCTCGCGATGTTATCCTTTACCATTTATTTTAAATATGTCAACATATTGATGTACTGGTTTGAAGATGTAATATGAAGTATCCAATAACGTCTCGAGGTGATGAGCGCAATATTATGTTTATTTTATTTATTCGGTGTTTGAATATTAAACCTGAGTAGTGTTTTTCTTAAGAATAAGCCATTTTACTATCAAGCAGATAATCAGCTCGTCCTATTATTTTTTCAATAATGACAATAAAATACTTTAACTTTTATACTTCATATTACAATTTTCAGCTGCAAAATATGTACATATCAGTATAAATCAGCGTTGTAGCATGTTGTACTGAACGATTTAATTGCCAATAATCCGAATGTCGATTGATATTCACCGTGAGCTCATTACGTACATTTCATTTTTACATTCGGCGACTATATTAATAGAGCCGAACATCAGGCGCATTGTAACCGATTGTATAATGAAGATAATTGCGACGCTCTGGGTCAATGTGGCTCAGTGATGTAATGGGCTTTTGTTACGCTTTATCTTTATGGATATGTTTGATTTAAAAGGATGGGTGCTGAATATCTAATAAATTATGAAATAAATAACAAAAATATTATTGAAAAATTAAGGTTAGACGGTGAGAGAAAATCGTGAGGAAACCTGCATACCACAGCGATTCACAAGAATTTATATAGCATCTAAAGTC
The DNA here is from genome assembly GCA_023078785.2 of Hyles euphorbiae. NCBI lineage: Eukaryota > Metazoa > Arthropoda > Insecta > Lepidoptera > Sphingidae > Hyles > Hyles euphorbiae. Next base: position 16,237,222 of record CM041041.1, on the reverse strand, counting down.
CGCCAACCTGCATTAGGCCAACGTGGTGGATTATATGGCCTAACTACTCTCAATCGTACTCTCGATTGTAGAGGAGGCCCGTGTTCTGCAGTAGTATGTATATGGGCTGATACACTACAGTATAGTACAAAGGTTAAAAATGGAAATTATAATAAGTTTTCCGCATTACCGAATATGATTTCAATGCATATTGATGTATTGAAGAAGATCTATAAGTATATAAATATAATTTCGTGCTGCAGATTTAAAAGCCAGTTGCTGTGAAACGAGAGGCCGCGGCTTCGATCGCCGAACCGACACAAATTATTGTAAGACGGACAGGTATTATTTCGGGACTAAGCGTTCATGAGGTAGAAAAGTCTTTTGCAGTTCCTGATACCTTAGTTTAGAGTCAGGATTATGTACATATGGTGATGTTGGATATAATTATTTAATATTTTATTCATATTTGTAGCAAACCGCGTTCGCATTACCCGCGGACGGCTGCCAATGCGATACGCCACATAATGAACGCAGCCGTGTGCGCTCCCGTCCCGCTCCCGCACCTCACCTCACCTCTTCCTTCCGAATAGCTTCTTCGTCGCGCTCGCAACGCATACGCACCGATATTTGTAATTACTTAATCAGAGTATTGTATAGAACTCCTATTGATGTATGTATGTAATACAAGACTTATACCTACTATGTAAATGCTGTTATAGTAATAAACGAATCCACCCACGAAATATTATAATTATTTGTTAAATTCTTGGGACTGAAGATACGGGATGAGAAAAAATTAAGTTCGTTAAAGTTTTAAAATACTTCACAACTACCTCAGAGATTCGCGTGTCAAGACGAAAACCATTTAGCTCATATCCAACAAGTCTAAAATTGTAAATATTTCTCGAAACAGTCCTTGTAATTTAAAAGAGCAACAATTTCCTTCAAAATCCTTAATCCAATAATTAAATAAAATTGTCTCCTAATCTTCAAAAATGAAACTTAAATTTACACGCTCTAATAAGACAACTTAATTACGACAATAAACACAAGCGGTACTCCTGAAAAATAACATTTATCCAACAAAGGAATCGTCCTTACGCAAAAATGACAGTAATAAAAACGCTGTAAAACGGAACATCCGCGAGATAATTTACCCATCGTGTCTTGAAAAAAACCTTTTTCTAAAGATGAGACAATGAATGACGGTTTATTGTTGCTTGTAATCTGCGTAAAATGTGTTGTCCGGCAGGAACAATTAAAATTATTTCTTTTGAAAATATATTTTTATTTATAAATTCGGAGGCTTTTGTGCGATTGTAATACTTGTGTATTTTTAGTGGCGTTGAATCTATTGCGTCATTTTATTAATGAATAGATCTTGTTTTAAAATTATACCCAATCTCACTTCAAAACCGAAACCTTTATGCGTCAGTTTTAGAGTAGCAAAATATTGAACAGTCAACTTCAGATATTATTAATTGAAGGAATGTAGGTCAATATTTAAATACATTTAAAATATTAATGATAAAAAAACTAAATCCACTTTTAAATTCAAATAGTTTCTACAGACATTGAAAAAGGAATTCGAGACAAATTATGTGATAACAATATCGGAAGCAATATACCCACCGCTTCCCTGTAAATAATTTAATCACCCACAAAACGTATTCCTTTCCTCACACAAAGATAATCCGCCACTCTCACCTTAAGAAATAATACAGCAAAACGAAAACTCCGTAAATATTTCACAGTTTATTGCCGCCCTTATTTGACACGGGAGGGTGCCTCGGGCTAATGACCAATTTAACGCTTATGAAGTGCAAATTTACTGTCATATCGCGAAATGAGACATAATACGCAATTTCATTGTAAAAAGAATATAAATTCAACACGCACCTGCGGGAGTATTTGCGTTTCTCTTTTAATTTTCGAGTTTCTTGAGGGGTTTGCGGGTGTCAGTTTTCATTGTCACCTTATTGTTGCTTGGTTAAGGATTTTTGGTATGGATATTAGGCTTTAGTCATAAGACTTCACAGGATTAGTTATTCGATCTATTATATTGTAACATATTATGTAACTTAAAAAAACATTTACAATTTCTATTCATTTGCGTGATTATTAAAGCAATAATTATTTGACAACCTCCGTGGCACGTCGGTCAGACAACGCCTGTAAAACAAGAGCCCGCGGGTTCGATCCCCGCACCGTGAGAAATGTTTCTGTGGTCCAAAACTATTTCTTTCAGGACTTGTTGAAGTTTGTGAGACCAAAAAAATATCTCGTAGTTCCAGATGCCCAGGATACAACACTCGATCTTTGTGTGGGGTCAGGAATATTCATTGTGTATGACTGTAGGGTGTTATTTATATATTTAATATAATGTATTACATTGCTTAAAACTTGAAACAGAACTTGACTGACACACTGCCGTGTAAAATGAGAGTATTATTACAAACACAACTGACAAAAACCAGATTTATTTTGAGTATTTGGCTAGACTTTCACACTATTCGAAACATTTTACTATCTTATATAAAAAAGCACATAAAAAGATATTAAAGCCCCGAATAACTCAATACAAAGACCTTTATTTCCCAATAAGGCATGAAACCTGCTTTCCACCAAAAAAATATTTTCATTTTCATAACCGTCTCTATATTTTGCTTTGACCTTACCGTCTTGTTCCCACAAATTAAACTGTGTATATCTATCCCTTTCCAGCATTAGCTTTAACGATGTAAATACGTAGGAAATCTTTCGCGGCAACGGACCATGTTCTATCACGATTACCCGGCGATAAAAGGGTGGAGGGAACACTCATTTCCGTCGAGCCGGACTCTCATCGGTCTCGCAGGAAATAACGTTATGTTGCCGAGAGTTTATTTCTTTGAATTTATAAAAAGAACCCTTTAAAAATAATTAAAAAAGTAACCTTGGAGTCCGATGTCGGAAGATTAGATGTTAATTGTTTCTGAAGGGCCGTTCTTTTGCGCTAATAAGCTTTGAAATAGAAATAAGTGACGTTAAAATGTCTCGACCAAGTTTGAATGGTAGCGTTCGGTGGGATTCGGTTTTCAAATTGAAACAAACAGGTGTCATCAATATTAATATTATATGGAGAAAAGATTTGATTGCTAGTGTATTTGTTTGTATTAAATATACTCCGAAACCACAGAATAGATTTGAAAAATTATTTCACTTTTTGGAAGCTACACTATCCCCGGGTGACATAGGCCTTTATAATACTTTAAAAAGAGGTATCTTGACTGAAATTTCAATAATGTAAGCCTGGGTGAAAATTCCCTAATTTAAATTCTTGATGTGGACTAGATTCAAAAACTATCTGCACCCGGGCTAAGCCGGGACGAGCAGTTAGTGAATTATAAAATTATATTTACCAGTTCAATAAATATGGAATTTATTTCTAGATCTATTAATACGATTTTATTTTTAGAGCAAAAATAATACATTTTGCTGGAGATAAATCGGATTTAGTGCCTTTTCAGTTTAAGCCGACAGTTTGCGCTCGGCAACAAGCGGCGCTGATTCGGCAGCGAAGACTGGATCGTTCCCGCCTCGGTTCTTGCACTATATCGTATATTTATGTACATATATTTACTACGGTTTGAACTTTGTATTGTACGGACCATATTTTTCTCAAGTTGATTTTAAAAATACAAAAGTTATTTATTTACGGTAATTTATCACTCTACGGGCTTACGTGACAAATAGCGTACAATTTGCATTTTACATTTCGCCAAAAATATTTCGTGCATATTTTCAAAAGATGAACGCTTTCATTTTGAAAATTTAAATTCCTGACACTAGCAATAAACTTTGCGGGCCTTAATCTAACAAATATTACAGCTTTACGTAAAAACGATATTAGTAAATCATCAACGCCTAAAAGATTACAGTATTTAGAGATCTTACGTGTACTAAATTATTGTTGTGGTATTGTAATACCACGTACTAAAAATAGAAAAACTAAAGAAGGGAGAAATTAAGAAACTCATTTCTACGCGGACGGCAATCTAAAACTTCACATAAAATTAGACAACTACTCGTACAATGGTATTTCACGGCAGTTTTGTACAATGCAGTTATACTAACCGTAAGGTGAGCTGGCTTATACACTGAACTACCTATATTCCAATAAAGATAAAGAAGAAGCTAAATAAATAAATGGTGGTAGGCTCGCCCCCATAATCGCAGGACGGAACGGACGGAATACAAGGCGAAACGTGGGTATCCTGGTAGCACCACTGCCAATTCTTTGTTGGGAAAAGGGCGTGTAAATGTATCTAAAGAAATAAAAGAAATCACAGACGCAAGTCAGCAAATCAACGTAAAATCACACGCTAAGCCTCAAGTTTAATTCTATTTTGGAGTGCAAACCGTAGATTCTCGTGATCGTAAAACTGTTGGCCACTAAGCGGATTACGTCGCGTAATGTGGCCGAGAGGAGCGCTGTTCCTACACCAATTAGCTTCAGCCGCAGCGTGAAGTAACATGTGACAAATCAAAATGTAATCACGAGATATGTGGGAATGGGTTTTAAAGTTTATCATGGTAGGGGTTTTCAGAGAATTGGTGGAGGTAGCAAAGGAGTCAGTATAGGTGACCGGTATATTTGATTAGTGTTAATGGACCTCAGAGGCACCGTTTGGTTAGGGCAAGAGTTTAAAACAGTTTTTAGATATTTTAGGATGATAATAATTTATTTCTGATTATATAAAAATATGCCTAAAAATATGCGATTGCCTCGATGGCGTAGTCGTACTACGGTGTGATTGCAAAACTGGAGGTCTCGGGATCGAATCCCGGGTTGGGATATTAGTTTATTCATTATCAGTCCGAAGCCAGGAACTTGTGCCTGATATGACGGTAGCCACGTCCCCTATCACATCGTGGGACGGAAATACAAGGTGAAAATTGGTTGTCCTGTTTGCACCGCTGACTTGCCCTTCTGGAAAATTAAAAAAATATTTAAATCCTTCTAGAAAAATAATATGGGCTAATTTGTTTAAAACTCATATTAATCAGAAATATATGATTATTATAATATGACAAAAAAATGTTGCTGTGGATTAAAAATTTATATCATAAGATGCAGAGAAGTGACTTTTGGTATTTCAGATATTTGTCATTTCTATATATTTGAAGCATTTTCTTTATATTCGCAAAAAATCTTTGTCACTCAAAGGGCATATATATTTTACAAGAATCAATATTTTTAATTATCTCTAAAAGAACATGTAGTAACAGATTCAGACAGCAGTAGATTTAAACCATGTAACAACGACACAATTGTCCACAATAGTGGAAATTATCGAGAATTCCGTCTCCCGCTTAAAGGTAAGGCTGTCATTCTTTATTCATTTGCGAACATGTACGTAGTGGAGACGAACAACCCTTGTCAATCAACATTCCCATGTCCCCTTAACAGCGTGGATTCAACTCTATTTCGATTTTCACTTTGAATATTGGATTTTCTGTTTATTAATAGCGCTGAGTTGGCGGTTTGCGGTGAATTCTCAAGCTGTGTGGCATGTACGTTTGGTGTACGTTACGTGTTTTGTATTTTAGTGTATACTGTATCAGCGTATATAAGTTCCATAGTGGGTGACGGATGTATGATCGAGACTATGATTGAAATTAGGCCATATAGTCCACGTAACTTATGGTCTGTATGGCCTAACCATTCTCAATCGTAATATCGATTGAGAATCGAGGCCCATGCCCTGCATTAGGACGTATAGGTTGTTACGGTAATTATTTATAAAATTTTATTTTTCCCTGAATTTTATATTAAAATATAACATATCAATGCATCTTAGCAAAATATCTCACGCTAGGTTTGGAAAGTCGATCTAATAAAGCAACATAGTCTGGGAAAATGTAAATATTTAATCCATAATTGATGAAATATATTTCGTTTTTATAACATATAAGGTTTGATAAATTATTCTGACTGAGCCGGCATTGAAAATTCATTTAATAATTCATCTAAATTCTACTGGTATGCGACGAAATTCGGAAACACAAATAAAATTTTAAGTATATATGTATATTTAACTAATTATTTGAGATTGGATTATAGTTATAAAAAACAAGCATTATAATCGTAATCTAATATCCTAGTATTGTGAGAATAGCATAGCAACAACGCATTCGAACGCAAAAATATTGTATGTATTTGACATATTATTACAGCGTTGAAAATTCGGATCTAAAAATTCTACCTCCGACAATAAAAACCTTATGAAGTCCAACCACATTCGTCGACAAGTCAAATAATGTTTGTCTCCAAGTTTTTTTCTTATTTATCCTTAGCTAAATAGACAGCTACAATGTCTCCACGTTAAACAATGAAACATTGGAACAGCGTTCGCAGTTTTCTTCAAACTAAAAATTCACCTAAAATGTTTATGTTGTTTTCTTTGGTCCTTCACTCTGAAATACGTGTAGACGTTTACTTTCTGGCGAGTAAAAGGTTGTTGTAAATCAGGGATGGATTGCAGTTGTATTAGCTTGTATGGGGGTCGTTAGTTTCAGTATAATTATGAAATATTACTAATGAAAGTACTTAACATGGAAAGTGTTTCTTTTTCATTCTGGGTCAGTATAGTGATCACGCTGCACCTAATGGTAATCGCAAATGCCGTCCAGATAGACTACCAATTGGCATCAGAAGGCAGTCCCATGCCAATCGATACACTTATGCCGAACTGAATGCAAGTGTTAAATTATGAAAGATTAAGATGTTGAAGAACGGAAGGACCGAATATAGAACAGAATGGAATACTATGGAAGACGGATGACATGTTAAACATATTGAAGATTATCTGAACAATCTTGGTTTGATTTTGGCCTGAACTATTCCCACGTATATCACTAATACTTTCCATCGCATGACCTCTGCTTCCAACGTCCAAGTCCACGCCGCATTCCGGTCCTGGCACCGTGGGGTAATATCGCGAAGCTCAATAAATTCTCCCGCAGATGCGATCTATGTGCTCTGTACCGTGGGCTTACTAAAGTGCATTAAGCTCACTGGAAATGCGGGTTACTGACGTATCCTACGGGATGTGATACGCGACAATTTCGTGTATCGGAGCTTTAAGCTTTCATATTGGTAAGTCAGCATAATCAATGCAGGTAACGGAGCTTTTAATGGAGGCTTTGGTGCTTGGCTTTTAAAGTTGGAGGTAAAAATTTTATTCACGTCATGAGATATTTATATTATTATAATAATGATTGTTTCTATACTCGTATTATTTTAGGTACCAAAGATTGTAATCCAATTAATTTAAATTTCATTACATTAAAGTCACTGACGTAAAATATATTGACTGAACTAGAGGTTCTTTTAACTAATCTTAATCGTAAAGAAACATTTCTTTCTTTAATATAATACTGAAAAAATCTTCCTGAGCTTTACCTATCATTCATTCCTTTTTCTTTTCTAATAGCCATTTAGTCTAATAGCCAATTAACTCTCTTTTCACGATATTTTATAATAATATCAATCGCAGCGCTCTCATACTCAATACACTTAGCTGCAAACTTGCAACAAAAACACTTAAATAAAACAAAATTTTAAATTACTTTCTTTTCACTCGTAGCTCCGTCGACTCAGAAGGCTGTTTGCAGCCATTTCTCTGTTTTAATTAAACTGCTCTTAAAAGGTCCACTTATTATGAAGACAACTGCGTATTTGATATAATCTCGTAATGGACACTAACTCTTTACGCTCAAAGGCGTTGATTTTATTGTTCAATTTCATTAACGGCCGATGCCAATAATCAATCGAAAAAATTAGATTGAAGTCAATCTGTTTTGTTGTCAATTGTTTTCTACTTTTCGATTGGTCTCCTGTCATGTTGCCATAGTTTATTCACTACTGAGATTGATTATTGGCAATATAGTATCAGAAAAACGATTGAGCTGTCAATCTAAAACGGCAAATTTTGGATTGGGTTTGTTTATTGGCAGCGGCTGTAATTCTACGCGGAGATAACATATTTCTGTTTATATTGTAGTGGATCCATTTGACAATTAGGCTTTTGTTTGTGTTTTTCTTGATCTATTTAAGAAAATAATTATGGAAGGCGACAGAATTTTGGACGACATAAGTGTACTCAAAGATCGGAAGTATGTTTTATACTACGCCCGAATTCTTTTTTATTACATGGGTCCGGCAAACGTGCAAACAGGTCTTCTGATGGTATTTTGGGCATGTTACCGGCCCAAAGTTCAAAGTGTATAACTCAACTTATTAATACACAAAAAAAAATGACAGTATAGCAATACTGAAACAATGACTGAAACGAACTTTATATGATGGAATAACTAAAATTCTATTTATTTTAGCATCTATTGCTGATTAGTCGATTTTTTGAAGCTAAATACGAGTTGCACGAATTACAAATAGATCCTCCCATTAGCACACTAAAAGAAAAATATCAGAGAAGTATCGAGGCTCGTTGCATGTCTGTCTATCCCTCTGGGAACACAGCGATATTGTTACATTTATAATAGCACAGCATCCCTCTAATGTTCTTAAACATTTTAAAATATTATTATTTGTTATCACAGCTGTACATTACAAGCCTTTCATAACGCTCCACATGAATTTTTGATACATTATTTTACGCAGAAGATTTTCGCGTAAAAACCATGCAAATACATTTTGGAGTAATATAAAATATAATATTTGAAATTCCAGTAACGCACGCTCGTGTTATATCTTTATACTGTCTCGGTTACCTTACATGAAGGTTTATTGAACGATAAATTGTTGCTTACTCCGCGTGAAGTTAAAACTTTTGCTTCAAACATCATATTGCTATTAAATTGTGTGATGTGAAACAATACGAATGTGTTCATGGTCTGAAGGCCGGTTTGTGTAATTTTATATAAAGTATTTGGTCCATTTTTCGACTAAACGGTTTTGTATCTTTTGAATTAAAAAACCTTTTTTTTATATTGCAATTAATGTTGAGAGCATACATTTGCCTGACGGTAAGCGACACGACTGTTAAGGGACAGTAGTAAAAAAAAAAGAAAAGGTTGCGGGCTCGAATCCCAGGGCACACCTCAGACTTTCCTGAGTTATCTGTGAATTGATAGTCTATTACAAAGCATTATAAATGTGAAAGAAAACGTCGTAGGGAAACCTGCATACGATAGCGATTTGTAAGAATTTCTATGCTATGTAAAATCAGCAGAGGATGTAAAAATAATAAATAACTAGCGGTCGGGCCTGGCTCCGCCCGGGTGCATACACGTTTTAAAATGGCGGTCAAAATGTTTAATTTGACTATCAGTTTAGAATATCGACCAATCGACTATAGGTCATAGCGTGATTATATATAGCCTATAGCCTTTCTCAATAAATGGACTTCCAAACACTGAAAGAATCATTCAAATCGGACCAGTAGTTCCAGAGATTAGGGCGTTCAAACAAACAAACAAACAAACTCTGCAGCTTTATAACATTAGTATAGATTAACATGCAATATTTTAGAAATTTATCACTCATGAATATACTACGAGTAACAGGCTATAAACCATTGGGATAAGATAATTATTAAGTATTTTTTTATTCGCACTTAATCATTTATTAATTATATTCATTAAAGAGTGCGTCATTAAAGGCGACTGGATTAATTAACGCCTCAAAATTAACATAGATAAAAAGTGATATATTAACGGAAAGAATTACTTTACAGTTGAAACAAATGTTTTTTAACAAGCATTATAAAAACTAAAGTAATTAAAATATCTTTCTTATCTAAGAAGCGAAGAAAATTTATTATTCACAACGTAACACTTTCGCTGTGACGCAGAAAATTTCCGTGTTCTTTTAATTTAGTAAATTGAATTCAGCCATTTTACTAACTCGTGAAGGGTGAGGAAAGTCCCGTCGTGTTTTTGGAATACTTTACTAGGCAATTTGGTGATAAAAAAAAGTAGTTTTAGTATGAACACTGAATGTAGAAAATTGTGGACCATCTTGAAAAGTCTTGGGTACTTTGTTGCTGTGTCGATGTCGGTCGACTATTTTGTTAGATATATTGAAGTTAGAAGTAAAGTAAAACATTGAAAAAATATTTAAAAGAAGCTATATATTAGATTATAAGTTTTTTAGTCAAAATTGTAAAAGCGACTACATAAAACATATACAAATTTAATTTAGTGTGTAATGTATTTTTTAAAGAAAGTATTTGCTTATGATCCTGACATGAATATACAAATTATTTATGCTAGAAGTTCTCAAATCTTTTACAAATTGAAGCAACGAAACGAGAAATGAATCCCCTCGCAATAACCAAAGGCAATTAGCATGACATAATTCGATCATTGTCGTGTATTCAATCGCACACGGCATCCATCGTCTAATTCGCGTCATCGTAGCGGAATGCCGTGTCCTAAATTTGGAGAATGTGACGTCACCGATTGGTATCTCTACATTGCTTGCGGCCCGCACCCCGACCTCTTTTATTCCACAAACTGAAACATATTCTTGCCCCTTCGGTAAAGGCATAAAAATATTTCGAATGTCATACGCGAGTTTGATTTTTGCCGGGTCTATTTGTGGACGACTTGTTTTGTCGGCCGTTTTGCCTTTTTTCGAATGGCCGATAGATAGCGTAAACATTTTTCCTGCTACGGTTTGGCCTGATAGTAAATGTTGCTGTATTGTGTTCCTTTGTGGCCTAGTGCAGTTATTTATTAATATTGATTTGGCTTTGTTTCTTTTAAAAGTAAAAAGATACATATACGCTTCTATTCCCGGTCGGTTTGGACTGGTCATTGAATACATAAACAAATCAACATTATATGAAATCTGAATATTAAAGTATCAAAATTCTATTTGGGTCCTCAAACGCTAGAAAGATGTTTGGAAGTTAAAAACTATAATATACTTCAAATATCATTAACTTCGTTTTTACGTGAAGTCTACCAATTTTATAAATTAGATGTTTAATTTTGTAAACTCTGCAACCAAAAGCATTGTATTCAGGCACAGGAAAATATTTAAAAACACCTGAAATCATTTTATAAAATAGAAAAATAAAAATCACACTTTATAATATTTTGAACACATATATTGAAAAGCAAGGGTTTTTTAACAGCTCTTCGTACCAAGGTCGGTAAGGGAGTTACTATGTACTCTCGGAGGGACAGTATGTGGGCAGCATTATTCTGATGGCTAATGCTGAGAGGGATTTGTGCAGATTGAATGAATATTTGAGTATGGTTCCTTTTACAGCTTAATCATTACTGATAATAAAATGGCCTCAATGTACTCTTTAAGGGCCTAACCACTCTCAACCGTACTTACGATTGTAGAGTAGGCCCGTGCCCTGCAGTGGGACGTATATGGGCTGATACAGATACAGACAGATACTCTTTAAGGCTCTTACATACGTACATAAACTCACGCCTTTTCTCAGGGTAGGTAGAGATGCCAGGACACCGAAATTTTCCCACGTATGATACGTCCCACGATGTGATACGGGCGAGCCTATCGACATTTTGAGTACAAATTCTTGACTCCGTGCCGTTTTCGAACGCCCCTATTAAAAGTTAATATAAAAAAAAAACAGATAAAATTTAATAATTCCACATTTTTCCAACTAACTACATTTGTAAATCCGACCTTACAAAATATTAAAATCCCAAAAAAACAATTCTATATTCGACCTAACATGACTTTCGCTTTTCACGTCCTTGACCCCGGGTCGTGTTCATAAACAATTACCATTATATCTATGAAGCTGTCACGTTAACGTAATGAAGTCATAGAAACACTTTCAACAGAACAGTTAGCAGCGTATATTACAGCACACACGACTGCAGATAATATGCACAGTGGTGTAGAAACTTGCGCCCGGAGTTGTCCGCACGAGTCATTTAATTACAGGCGTGACGTATAGTCTACGGGGTAGCGGATGGAGCGTGAATGGATGTGGTACTAGGATACGGAGGATTTATAAGCAAATATTTTTTGGAATATTTATCCAACAATATAATATGCTTCATCTATTTTTTTTATAAGTGCGTGGTGGCCTATTGGTAAACGGACTAGTCGCGGCTGCCAACATGTTCACGGTGGTCGCGGGTTCGAATCCCAGGGCACACCTCTGACATTTCGGAGTCATGTGTGTATTGATAGTCAATCACCACGCACTAAAACGGTGAAGGAAAACATCGTGAGGAAACCTGCATACCATAGCGATTTATAAGAATTTCTATGGTATGTAAGTCCGCCAACCCGCACTAGGCCAGCATGGTGGACTATATGGCCTAACCACTCTCAATCGTACTCTCGATTGTAGAGTAGGCCCGTGCCCTGCAGTGGGACGTATATGGGCTGATACTGTATATCTGTATCTGTATCTGTATCTGTATATAGATACAGATTTTATTTATAAGTTTTTCACAGACATACGTATCACAATTCATTAATGCCTCCTCTACACGTCATTAGATGCATATCTATAGGAGGCATGTTGTCTTCGGACTGATGTTGCGATCGTCAACTGGAACTCACTGTTTAAGTAAAATAATAATCATAATTAAAATCTATTAAATTACACAAACCGTGAGTTCCACTTGACGATCGCAATACCCATTCGAAGACGACTACTGCAGATGCATCTGTTGATGTGTAGAGGAGGCATAACAGGCTTAACAATACGTCAATTTCGAACCACTCGTTAGAATAAAACACTCATTTTTAAGTACTAACATTAATAATTCAAATATATTTGCACATGCTAGAGAAACCCATGACACACAAATTGAAATAAAAAGCATCGCGGCCTTTATCTATCGCAGTATTTTTAAGCTGTAATTACTAATGTTAAACCATTTATTTAATTTTTAGAACATAAATTATCTTATATACCTACCCAATCATCTAATACGATTTGTAACATTAGAATGTATTGATTTAGACAAAATAAACTTGTGAAAATAAAACGCTAAGAGCATAGTACAAAATATAAAAAGTTAACCAAATTATATGAGGCCAATTGGAATTCACAGCGTAATAAAAAACTACCGAAATACTGCCAATAAATAAAGATTGATACCAGGACAACATAACTCACACACAGGTTCATTAGACGCAAGTCAAATGCAATCAAGCGTAAACGAGCACATCCAGCGCTGCAGCTAATTCCTCACGAGCAACAGTTAAGCGCTTTGCAGCGCTGTGGACCCGGCATCAGCGACAACTTTTGACCTCATTTGCACTTCCATTGTCACTAAATGTTGCACCTGCCGGAATGAACGTAATATCGCTTATTCAATTTCATTTTAGATTTTATGTTCCGAGCCGAATGACACTGTTTGCATTCCGCTTTTTTGTTTGTTTTGTATGCTACATTAATTTTTAACTTAATTTGTTGTTGTGATGTTTAGTTTTGATATTTGGGTATTTGTAATCAACTTTGAAGAAGTCGGTTAGAAGTGAACGGTGTATGGTTTTAATGATAGGTAACATAACTTTGAGTTTTAGAAACTTCATATTATAATGGCTATATTATAATTAATCGAGTATTGGTTGCATTCATGTTGTAATCTAAGCTTCGAGAAAAGTATTGTGAAGGCACCTGCATAATCTTTCGTTTTTGGTTCATGTTTGGTTTGATTGCTTCGTTTTTTGTCGCCGTTTGAATAAACCCCGTATTCTAAGATTCGCATTTCTAAGATCTTCGTTTTATAATTCAACTATACAAATAAATATAGTATATCGGAGGGTAGTTATAAAATCGTTTGCCTTTTAACTAGAGCGTTTTTTCTGAGTCTTTGAGCACTGGATGTTTGCTTTATGTTGTTCACAATTTCGAGAATGTTGGGTATGCTATAACATTTTTTTAAATCCAAAATCTCGAATTTCGACTTAGTGGTTAGGTCGTGCAGACTTTACAAATCATAGAAATTTCACAAATCGCTATGGTATGCAGGTTTCCTTACGATGTTTTCCTCCACCGTTATAGTATTTACTTATAAATCTCAGTTTGTAAACAGTTTTCTGTGCTCATAAATAATATTTATCTATGTGAGGGTAGTTGCATACATTTGCCGTCTAGTAGTCTATAGTATCATATCAGTTGCGAACGCGTGGCGTGTGCTCACAGCTGCACTAGATATTTGCCTTGTGTCGTGGACAATTTCGTGAGTGTTGTGTAGTGCGAATATTCACTTTGAAGCTGACTTGGTGGATTTCGGTGAGTATTTTTTTTTATATGCAAGGGCTAATTACAATAAGCGTAATGAAAGAACAGTGCTATTCATTAGGATGAAAGTTGTATAGTGTGTTAACACTATACATGTTATTAAGTTGGATTGTATTCATTTGGTAGTTTTGAAATGTTTTATTCGCTTATATGTGATTTTAAAAGATTTTAAATACGATATGTAGTTTCTGTACGATATGGTATTGTTGGTTCAGAGATATAGAAAATACAAATATTCTTCAAGTATATAAGAATATACCATTTGTACTTTGTTCCACTCCATTTGTATATCACTGTAAACTTTGCATTATGGTATGAAGTATAAATGCATTATAATATGTGACGTCAAACATTTTAATCACATCTTATGTGACGTTTGCATAGATGGCATAGAGAATTGCTCAGCAAATACCCAATATTGCCTTGCTCTAAATAATTCAATATACAAACGCTATATTACTAAATTAATTGTTTGTATTAAAACCTTAAATTAATAAACAATGCAACATTTAATTTTTACCTTAATTATGCTGCTTTAGACATAATTAAACATGTGGCCAGCCTATTGCCACTTCAACGTTTTAACTTTCAGAGCTATTGTCCATCACCTTTGTTCTATGACGGATCAATCTATACTAATATGAAACTAAAGAGTTTGTTTGTTTCGTTTTTTATTTCCTCTAATCTCAGGAACTACTGGTGCGAAATAAAAAAAAAACTATTTTTGTGTTAGATAGTTCATTTATCGAGGAATGCTATAGGCTATATATCATTACACCATGATCTATGGGAGGGAAGCATTAGTGAAAAATCTAGCAAATACAGGGAAATTGTCCTAATTGATAACTGGAATTGAACATTTGGCCGCCATTTTGAATATGTCCGCACCCGGGCGGAGCCGGGCCGGACCGCTAGTTTAAATTAATGAATAATAATTTTATTATAAATGCAATGCATAAAATCTGTAAAGATCTGCCTAATAAGCTCATGATAAGTTTAAGAACATTCTGACAATAATCTCACGCGTACATTGAAAGTGGCACTCGCGAAGCCGTAATCAAAATTACCGACGTAATATCGCTGTAATAACGCTGATACTCAACGTTTACGCCAGACTATTAAATAAACTCCTATTAGTGTGTTTAGGGACCGGGAAGTGGTTAGACGGCTTCCAACCACACATAGAGATCAAATTGTTTTGGAGGCCGTAAAATGACACACATGGAACGGAGCAGTACAGATTACAGAATAATAAACAAATATGTGGTTAAGATAGGTAATTTCTCAAAGTAATTACAAATTCACTTATTCATTTCATTAGTATTCTTAAAGTTAAAATATGGAGACGCATAATATGTGCAGAAAAAGTAAAATATTATACACTTAATTGCTGAAAAAAAAAACAATGAGAAATCAAGCTTTGTAAATTGGAGTAGAAAAAAAGGTTAGAATCGATTTTATATGTAAGTAGACTTTTTCATTTAAAATCTCAGTAAAAAATGATAATAAAAATAGCATTATAAAGCAAAAAAAGTATTAATTTCATTGTAGTTGTACATACATGTTAACTTATTTGCTTAATGAATTGACTAGCCAATAAATCAAAATATATGCTTTACATAATGAAGGTGAGATGCCAAGTAACAAACAAACTAATATTAATTTAAATATCTTTAATATGTTTGGTTCTCCTCCTCCTTTGTTGATGTTGGTTAAAAATAGATTCATGTTATTTCAGCTGATCAGTTTGGGAAAAATGAGGAAAGGTCGAAATAAACGCGGGAATGTTTGGGTCATTTTTAGAAATTACATATTGTTAATATATAAATCTATTAATATTTTGATATAATTTGAATAACCGCAATAGAATTACGCCATGGGACAAAAATTCCCACCGTAAACCCTTTGTTCAATATCTTTCATAATCGACATTGATCAATCTTCATACTTCTTATAAGTAAAGTTACTACACCATTCTCTAAAGCCCTCCAGCCAACACCCAAACACAGAACCACCCTCACTCCTCAAAGGAAATTAACTCCAAAAGCCGCATTCTTAAATAATAGCAGTGAAAGAGAAAATGAACTCGGAGCAATAGCTTGACAATCCCGCATGCACATCGTATTAGCATTCACCAGGACGGCCGGCAATGTAATCAAAATCGTCGCGCGTCGCACTGTTGCATTATGATAATTAGGCCCGCTGGCTAAATAGAGCTGTGAAATGTTAGACGTGCTCATTGGAGCTGGAAATTTGGTGAATTCCACCGCCAAATTCAGTTTCGGCTTGTATTTTGCCGGGTGACATTTTTGATGTCTGCCGGGATCGTGGAGTTATTGCCTTTTGGATTTGATGTGGTGAATGAGGTAAAGTATAGCTGGAGTTATTTTATTTCGGTGTATTAGCTCGATTGACTTAAATTTGTCGTGCGAGTTGTTTGTGGTGCTAATGATGATTTTTATTGGATTAGTTTCGTTTTTTTTTTCTGATACTATCACGCTTGACATGCAATTGTGACATGATATGACCTCGAAAAGTAAGACTTGTGCCCTAGAATTCGAACCTGGGACCACAGTGAACATGTTGACAGCCGTATCTGGTCCGTTTACCAACAGGCACGACGCACTTGACATGCTTATCCAGAATACAAATCGACAACATATTTTAATACTTAAAATATCCAGTCCTTCGTACCTTACAACCGCGTTAAAATTTAAAGCGCAACCATTTTTTTCTTATCCTGAAATCGTCGTCTTTTATGTCAAGAAATTCTCGCTTAAAATAAAACAAATAACCATGCAATTTATTAAATATTTAACCAAGAATATGAGCCAGAAGGAGCCATAAATCCGACAAGGCTAATACAGCTCCACATTTTATAACACAAAGTTACATAAGACCAAATCAAGGCAAACGCGAACCAGGCCATTAACGTCAGAACGGATAAAACTTTCATACAAGCTTGTAACTTATGGTATCAGGATATGAATTAATCCCATAGGAGCAGATATTGGAAAAGTTAGAAGCGGATTTATTTACTTCGTTTATTGGTTTTTCATTCGCCATATGGATGTCTTTTAATGAATTATTATGAACATAGTTCATTGTGGTTGCTCTGGAAGGTTAATATCCAAGCAATTGTGAATGATATTAGCGGTTTGAAGAAATACTGTGTGACTATAAATAAAAGTGCGTAGTGCCGGGTTGCTAAACGAACTAGACGCGGCTGCCAACGCCTTCACAGTGGTCGCGGTTTCAAATCGTAGGGCACACCTCTGACTTTTCGGAGTCATTTGTGTATTGATAGTCAATCACCACGTATTATAACGGTGAAGTAATTATCGCGAGGAATCCTTGGCGGACGGTGGACTTTACATACTATAGATTTTTTTGCAAATTGCTATGGTATGTAAGTCCGTCAATCCACATTAAGCCAGCGTGGTGGCCCATATAATCTAACCACTCTCACCCGTACTCTTGATTATATAGGAGGCCCGTGGGATGTACAAAAAATCTTCTTGTATATACAATTATCGTGTCACGGTGTTTCTGACTCAACTCCTCCGAAATGTCTCGACCGATTTTCGTGAAATTTTGTGTGCATATCCGTTAGGTCTGTGAATCGGACATCTATTTTTCATTCCCCCTAAAGGTTAAGGGTGGTCCACCCCAATTTTGTTTTATTTTATTGTTTAGACATATATTTTTTGTTTTAATTTGTTTTAGTAGTAAATATTTCTTTGTTTCTACTCGGTACTCTGGAACTATTGATACAATTTTAAGATTCTTTCACCGGCAGAACGTTATAACATTGATGAGTAACATAGGTGCTACTTTAAGTTAAGAGGTCGAAGTAAGGGTCGACGTGTTAATTTATATTTTAGCTTCTAATTACTAACAAAAATCACTGTCGTGCTAAAATTTGCGAAAAACAGCATGATGGGGGTAAAGTAAGGGATACTAATAGTATATTGTATGGAAAATAAAAATAACTGCATTTTTTAATTTTTTATTGATTATTTGGGTTTGATAGATGGATTTGATGATTTGACTGAATATTTGGGTGCAAAGATATCGAATAGATATAGAGTTAGAATTAGGGATGGGATAGAACTGGAATAGTTGACTTAATTTATTAATTTGATGGGGTATGACGGAATGTAAAACCCAAGGTATGAGACGGGATAGTATATGATGTGAAGATGAAAATGAAAACGGGAAGTAACGAGACAGACCGAAGGGATGGGATTGAGCTTAGTGGAAATGGTGAAAAGAAAAAGGGACACTAGGATATGTCGAGGTTAGGTATACAAGAGTTAGTACGAAATATAACATTATTGTATATTTATTAAAATACATAGATAAAATCCAAGATAAATGTTAGTTCGGGATGGGATTTAGCATCGTGGAAATGGTGGAAAGAAAAAGGGACACTAGGATAGATAGGTCGGGATAAGGTATACAAGAGTTTGTACGAAAAACAACATTATTATAAAAATCATATAAAATTATTTATTTATTGATTAAAATACACAGATAAAATCCCAAAATAAATGTAAGTTCACGAAGGCTTTGGTTTGACCGTGGAGGTGGTGAGTCTCATTTACACAATATGTACAAAACAAAAATGTACCTGATGTAGAGTGGATTCAAAAAAAATATGTACCCGGGCGAAGCTGGTTATATAATAAGGGTTTGTTGAAAATATGTGAAGTAATAATCTACCATATTAATAACGTGCGCAAAGCTATTAAGCTAAGCTTCCGGCCTCCCGCTGAGTGTCGGAAGGTCAGTTTCACCGTTTTGTACATGAAAACTAAATTGTTATTATTTTATAACTTGATAAAATGCTGAAGAATTAAAGTCTAAACTTAAATTAAGTGAAACTATTAAGTAAAAACTTAACATCCATACTAATCAGCCTCATCTCTTCAATTATAATAGTTTTCAAAACCTGTTGAATGCATATAACTTCACATGATATAGACACCAAAGCGTGTAATAAACAAACTTCTTGAAATTACGTCGTGGATAATATGTGTCCCCGAATTCCAGCCAAGACCGGGAACGCAGTGGTATTCCTGACACATCCCGTGATTACGCTGAACAACTTCCTCCAAACTTTGGCTCGCTTGGATAAACACTTATTGATTACTTGTCGAGGTCTTCTTGATAAAAGTTAATTTTAAATAATTGGATTAGGAAGATAGCAGTTTTATTACTGGCTTCGAATTAGGATGTTCGCGGTGGTCGCGGGTTCAAATTCTAGGGCACACCTCTCACTTTTCGAAAAATGTGTGTATTGTTAGCTAATAACTACGCATTAAAACGGTGAAGGAAAACATCGCGAGAAAACCTGCTCACCATAGCAATTTGTGAGAATTTCTATGATAGATAACATCCACCAACCTGCACTAGGCCAGTTGACTATTATGGCTCAATCACTCCCAATCCCCCTTGATTTAAGAGGAGGCCAGTGCCCTGCATTGGGACGTATATGAGCTGATATAGCGACGCTTGAAAGGCAAACATAACTTAGCGACAAAAATACGAAAAATGAGTTTTAACTATCATTGGAATCGTCAGATTTTTCTGCGTCGTTTAGTTTACGTTTCAGCGTTCTACGATAAGTTTAATGTCGCTTAGATATTGTGTGATTTTCGTAAAAACGCGAAGCTTTTTCTCACTAACCGACAAAAAAAGGGTGTTTCAAGGACAATCGGAAGTTAGGAAATTTTAGTAATTGCATTGTATTACTTAGTCAGTTTTCCATGAATTTACTTTTTCATTTGCTTGCATTTAGATAGTTTTACTTGTTTTGGAATGTATCTTTGGAGCCACTTAGTTCATTATACCCATAAAAAGTAACTGTAATTTGTAAAGTTATAGATTTTGACTTGACAACATATTTTGTAACCATATCATTTATAAATTTTAACCTGAAATAAAATTTAATAATATTGAAACTTAGATCGTTTTACTTGTTTAGTATAATACTCGTTTTTATCCCTAGATATTTTGACTTGCTTTTTTTTTCTATTAATTATGTAGCATAGATAGTTTTACTCGATTCATTCGAACGGTTAAGTTTGGAGCTTAGATATTTTTACCCGGTCACAAAACATAATTTGTAATCGCTAAGGAACTGTGCGAGTTTAAAATACGTCGCATGGGCATGCGCAGCGTGTCGCGCCGTACGTGTCGACGGCTTGACAACAGGTGACATTCGGGCGCTTGGTTCAACTTGCTGTGCACATAACACTTAATAATTATTATGATTACGATATTATCAGTCTTCAAACACAATCAAAAATACCTTTCATATAAAAATAAAGCCATATAAAAATATCTTATAATGGATTTGTAACATTGGTTTACCTATTTTATTTTTGTTTTGTTGCATTTTGTAAACGCATATTGTTTTATCACAAACAGTGCAAGTTGTGACCGCCTTCAAAGGGTGTTACTCTTAATTTATTTATTGTGTATTTTATTAGTCTAAGTTCTATTGTAACAACCACTGGCTGTCCTAATAAATAAATAAAATAAATCTTTAGTAAGACTTGCAACATGAGATCTTGTTATTCAATCACAGTCTTCAATGTCAGATTCCGGTAAACAATCTTTGACATTCGCTGCACGTGGAATGTTCAGAAATTCATGTCTAAAACAATTAGGAATGATTTTGTCTGTGCAAAGTTTGAGCAAATCTTCATATTTGGCTTTTGCTATGGGTAACTGAGATCTAAAACAAGGTAGAAGAGATACTTTGGTTTTAAATTGAACTTCGACATCAAAAATAGCCCTCATAGATGTTTTATATTTGACGCTTTGCTTATCTTTTTTGAACGTCATAATACGGATCTTGCTTATTTTTCCTGTTAGGTTGCCTTTAAAATACTTGTTACTTATGCTGTCCCATCTATAAAAATCTTCATTACTCAGACTTTCCACTTTAAAAGGCGATGGCTCTTGCCTAGCAGTTGAAAATACTGTAAACCATTGCGACGGTGCGTAAACAGTGGTATTTTTAATCGGTTCTCAATAATAGCATGCAATGAATGCAACATTGCCAATACAGTTCTGTTCCGGTTTTGGCCTGGACAACAGTCGCAATACAAAAGTAATCGAGCGACGCTTCCTCGTGCGTCCACTGTCTGAATATATTTATGCAATGTAGTTGCAATTTCTTTAGCGCCACGCTTACCATTACTCTCGGTCTAATAATAACAAAATACATTATGTGTGCCATTTTCATAGACACAAAAATTATAAACCGCTAGTTTTCTGCTATAATATAAAAGCATTGATTGTGCAAAAGGTGTGTGATCTAAAAAAAAATTCTGGCCTAGAATATAATATTAATAATATACTACTAAAAAAAGTGTTTGTGTGTTTGTTTGTGACCAACCAATCACGGCTACGTACTTTGTCAAGTTTCCAAAAGAATTCAAATAAGCTCTGCCTTCTTTCTTCAGGCACAGATCCACAGTCATTGCCACATTTCTTGCCAAAGCAAGGATAAGCCTGTATAGTTTTTGCTTGTACAAACACCTTTTTAGTAGTATATTCTAGGCCAGATTTTTTTTTTAGATCACACACCTTTTCCACAATCAATGCTTTTATATTATAGCAGAAAACAAAAAAGGTTTATAATTTTTGTGTCTATGAAAATGGCACACATAATGTATTTTGTTATTATTAGACCGAGAGTAATGGTAAGCGTGGCGCTAAAGAAATTGCAACTACATTGCATAAATATATTCAGACAGTGGACGCACGAGGAAGCGTCGCTCGATTACTTTTGTATTGCGACTGTTGTCCAGGCCAAAACCGGAACAGAACTGTATTGGCAATGTTGCATTCATTGCATGCTATTATTGAGAACCGATTAAAAATACCACTGTTTACGCACCGTCGCAATGGTTTACAGTATTTTCAACTGCTAGGCAAGAGCCATCGCCTTTTAAAGTGGAAAGTCTGAGTAATGAAGATTTTTATAGATGGGACAGCATAAGTAACAAGTATTTTAAAGGCAACCTAACAGGAAAAATAAGCAAGATCCGTATTATGACGTTCAAAAAAGATAAGCAAAGCGTCAAATATAAAACATCTATGAGGGCATCTGCGGATATTTTTGATGTCGAAGTTCAATTTAAAACCAAAGTATCTCTTCTACCTTGTTTTAGATCTCAGTTACCCATAGCAAAAGCCAAATATGACGATTTGCTCAAACTTTGCACAGACAAAATCATTCCTAATTGTTTTAGACATGAATTTCTGAACATTCCACGTGCAGCGAATGTCAAAGATTGTTTACCGGAATCTGACATTGAAGACTGTGATTGAATAACAAGATCTCATGTTGCAAGTCTTACTAAAGATTTATTTTATGATATTGTACTATTATAAGATTTTTTATATGAAAGGATTTTTTCATTGTGTTTGAAGACTGATTATATCGTAAACATAATAATTATTGTAAGTGTTATGTGCACAGCAAGTTTCACTTGCTGTTAATGTTACTTTATTAAATATTTTTTTATGTTCAGTAGCAGGAAACTTTACTATAGATTTTTCATGGAGGGCACTTCAGCGACTACAAGATTTTATTATTTTCTATAGAGTTGAACGACTGATAAATAGTGACTAGATTACGATAGTTATATTTGTTAATTCGAAAGTAATAGGTAGTAAATACTTCCTTAATTGTTTACTTTCCTGACATTGTAAACAAATTATGATGCTGATGATTTTGTTACAAAATATGCGTATTGATCTGGTTTTGATTGTTACTTCTGTTTATTATGAATGTCGCAAGGACATTTTTTTTATTTTCAATAAAGATTTTCATTTATTTTTCTTTAATTTGTTTTAGTTTTCAAGCAATTTACACGACAACGAAAATAATGGAACAATATTTAGATGAACTCACTTGATTGTTATGATTCAATAGATAGCATTAGACAAATATACTCGTATCTAAAGTGTAAACTCTGTAAATTTGTCTAATTTTACATGTTACTTCAAACCTTTCGGTGATGGCCTAGATAATTTTACAAGCTACACCAAATCATTAAGTGATAACTTAGATAATTTTACCTGTTGCTGAAACTGTTTTAGAGATAGTTTAGATAATTTTACATGTAACTGAAAAACTTTTAGTCATAGCTCAGATAATTTTACCAGTATATCAAATGAAGTAAATTTTATCGAAGCAACATAAACTGCTTCATATAAAAGTGATAAGTAATCATTTTAAATAACTTTGATAGGCAAAAAATAACTATTTCTTCGTCTGTTAAAATTATTTAAATCCGACGGTTGGTTTCGATAAAATTATTTTTTTTCTAAATATTTTAACTTTGAAGGACTCTCCTGTAAAGTTATCACAATGTCGCTTAGTTACGTTTGCCTTTCAAGCGTCGAATTATGGTGGTCGCTCGCCAAGCCGATATCATTATTCAACCACCAACTAACAGCAATTATAACTATTAAGGGCATTATTCATAGAAAATTTTAAAATCTATTTTAGAAATCGAATGTTTGTTTCAATGTTTATTTTATTTTTATTTTTTATTGTATTTATTTAGGACAGTGGTTGTTAGAATATAACTTAGACTAATAAAGATATACATAATTAACTTAACTTATGATTAACTTTTGTCCCTCTCGAACGACTATTGAATCCATTTTTAGCGAAGAAGACAAAACATTCGCAACATAGATTTATAAAATGTCTTTTTTTATTATTAAAATATATAAATAAATACACCCAACAGCTACATAAAGAGTCCTCATTCCATACTAAGTTAGATCAAGTCTTTAGTTGTGATCGAAACAAATACTTCAGCGTCGGTCGTGGGCGGGTATCGAACCCGCAGCGTTTAGTTCCACAGCCGGAGTTTTACCAACTACGCCACTTATTGTAAATTTTATTTATAATATTTTATCGGATAAATTTATTTTACTAGAAGTGCATTGTTTTAATACTTATCGAATGTATTTTACCTATTTGGAACAATAAAGTCGCGACGGAATGTTAGCATTTATTGCTGGAAATAAAATATAAAATCATATTCAGGATTCCGTAAATATAAACTAGAATCTAGAATTTAAGACTTCGATATTTTTACTTGTGAGTTTGTTAAATCTAGTTATTCTTTATTCACAAGATCTCTTGAACCGTAGAGCAATATTATTTGTATAAGCTTGCTTTTAAAAACTATTTTGTTAAATATATCAGACATAAATACACATATTTGAAAATGCTTTGTTTTTGCTTTTCAATTATTTATTAATTGTCATCATATAGTTAAATATTTTTTAATTTTTTTTCGACGACTAAGCTGCTATTCCACGTCGTTTTTCTTTAACGGAATATTTTATACGGAACGGGATATTTAAGTTGCAGCCTGATGCGACCCAATTGTGGCAAAAAAACACTGTGAAACTCCTCTTTTATTTGAAATCGATTAAAAACTAAAAAATATACACCTGTTTTCCTCAAAGGAAAAGCATACATGCTGATAATGTAAGTCTCGAATCCTCGACAAGATTACTTTTACCATGCTAGACATAATTCAAATCCACGCAATTTATATGCGATTTATCGAATCGGAATTTAAAGCGATGTCACTTCATAACCATGACATATTGACTGCACACACATAACATGACTTCATATTCATAACCCATGACAATTCATAACCCACAATGCCACGAATTTAGTAAAGCTAGTGGTACTACCACTCAAAAAACTTTGTCTATACGAAACCATTCAAGTAACTCCGACTCACTACTACCCACTTTTTTAACATTCACCAAAGTACGTATAAAAATTAAACCTTGAAGAATGAGAAAATGAAGGGGCAATAAAATTTAGCATAGGTAATTATTGTCGTCGGTACTCGGTAATAAGGCGACGACATGCGACATACTCCATAATTACACAAATTGCGCCAATATTGTTAGCATACTGCCTGTTATTGCGAATAGCTTAATCCTTAATTTGTTTTTGTCACGATTAATAAAATGCATTAATAAGCCAATTTAAATATGTAAGTATTTTATGATTTCAATTTCATTTTATTATGCTTATTCTATAAATTTGCTTTAGCAATTTATTTTGTACCTATTTTTTATATAGGGTGGCGGTTTGACGCAAATATTTGCAGTGTTGCAATATATATCGTTGAGGGAGTAGTATTATCGTTATGGGGCAAAAACCACTGTTTGCGGAGACGACGATGATTACGAACCTTTTGAATCAGCAGCTTAAGAACATCCGATAAAAATATTTAATACTCGTGGAAAATATGTTGAAATATTAATCTGGAAAATAAAAGAGGTGGGAGGATCCATTTGGCCTATAAGATTATATATATATATATGTATAATTGTATAATTGTTTTATGGAGAGAAGTATTGATTTTTAGAAGTGACAAACTTATAACGTACTTTAGACGTCGAACGTTCGAACTTCGTTTTAAATCATATAATAACCCCTCTGTCTCGAGCAATAAAGTTATCATCAGATGCAATACATTCCCTTCATGGTACAGAGAATAAAAATGTATAATTAAAATGTATACTGATTGTAAACGGCCACTTAAATTAATGTCATGTTTAAAAAAGAGAAAACACTAATCGTTGAACTAAAGTTCCTAAAAACCGAGCAACTATTTAGACAGAAATACGGTCGAGGCGTACGGGACAGCGAAACTGCGCGTCCGGTAATGCAGTATTATGCTAATGAAGCCTGCCTAAATAAAGCCAGGCGGGAAATATGAGAGCCAGCTCCCGTACAAATTACGCGGACTCCCGGCTAATAAAGATGGTAATACTGCTATGTACAATTGTTTGTATTTGTTAGTTCCATTAATGCATGTATCTCGGTAATGGGACGTTGTATGATTCAACACGTACCAGTGTCTGCTAATTTTAGCCGGGTTATTGTCCTCAATACTGATCAGGTGGTTTATGCAAGATTGTAAGGATTGGTTAGCCGGATGCGATTCCGAATTTGAATAGCACAATGTTGTTGGAGGCTGAAATGTGATTTGAATTTAGATTATTTTTAGATTAATTCACTGGAATGCTCATTATTATTTTAATGCGGTTCATGAGCCGCATGAATAATGGCAACTTTAAGTCGTACTTATTTTTAGTGAAGTGAGTTTATTTAAAACCATAAGCGGATAGGTTGTTGTTGAACAAGCGATTTATCTGCTTTAGGTTAAAAAGGTCAACTGTCTACTGAATGATAATTACTCATTTTCCTTACTTTATTCAATTTTAATTTAAAATAACCTTGCTTTTTTAAATTATATCCCAAAATGACTTAACCCTTCAACGATTGAAGATTGCGATAAAGAAAAACCCATTTCCCTAAGGCATTTCTCCCGACATAAAATCACAGTCATTTGCTACAACACAATTTCCCTGTATCGGGGCCTTATTGTAAATATTTCACCAGAACTCATAACATCAACCCTTTAACCCTTCCATATGTTACAAAAGGCTCTCGGCGTTGTTTCGCAGATGTAAAACTTCAGTGCATGCCCATTTCATTTTCCACAAATGATCTGTCAAAGAGAGAAACTTCGAGAAGTATTGTGAGTATAAATAAACCTGTGACTCTAAAAGTACGCAACGAAAATGTTTCTCGACCGTAAACTATTTGATTATCCTTTGAATTGAACCCGAAGTCTTTTGTCCTGTTTTCACGTCACTACACACATTGGAAAAAAGCCGGCCGAATATTTACCGAGGTCGGAATCTGAGTAAACACAGGGATTCTTGTGAGCTTTCTAGGACTTGTCTGGAATCATAATTGTTTATTTCTGAGCTGCGCTCAAGAATTTCATGAAATATTTCTTTTATATTCGCAAGTCTATCAATATAAAAAGTTAGACTGGTTATAGTGAGGTGCTCGAATCTATTACATTTTGGGGTGAAATATAGAAATATATGTATACTAGTGGTCAGGCGCGGCTTTGTCCGTGTGTAGATAGCTTTGATTCCAGTCCACATTAACAACATATTATTTCGCGTACTAACTGTATTTCCTGTGTGCCGCCAATTATCACAGGTCTGCGATGAAAACGTTTTTTAAATGAATTCATCGCAAACATGTAGATGTTGATCTGTATATAGTAAATACATATATACTTTGTTTTAACCTATCACGTCACATCTTTTTTGCATATAGATATTTATTTGTATATAGAAGTTCGTAAATTTGGTAAATTCATTTGTTAATTTTACATACTTGATTCCAGGATTTATATACCTTATGAATGCTGCAGAACTTCAAGGTTCTCGAATAAAGGAAAATAATTTATTAGATTCTGATATCCATGTCTGGTACTTGGAGGCCCGCCTTCAATGTGTTACCCATTAATTTTAATTTGTTGGTTAGTCTAGTCCATGAGCAAATAAATCAATATGTACAAGTACAATGAAATAAGTATTATTTTTTGCTTTGTAGCGGTATTTTTATAATTAGAAGTTTTAGTTTTGGTGTTTGCTTTTTTTCGTATTCAAATACTTTATGATATAAATCTAATAAATGTGACGTGATGTATATCATATAAATAGAATTTTCTATTACTTTTAAGACAAATATTAATGTTATAACAAAAAACGTTTCTAAAAAATTTTTTCGCCGTTCTGTGTTATATTTCCCGTCCCGTTAAATCTGTATATAGTCCCATAAAGAAAAGCATGCAAACCTGTTCATTCCTATCCCATACCACCCATTCAAATTAGAAAGAGCACCAAATATGAATTCTTGAATTATCCTATAAGAACACTACATATTCTCCAAAAACAATTGACCCGAAAAACTTGCATATCAGAGGTTCACGTCTACTCTTCTTGCGAAAAAAGGATGTTTACTCAAAACCTTTCTTTATTGATATCATGATCAGCACATTTTCTAAAGTAACAAGTTGTATGAATATGTGAAGACCACCCTTTTAGTTGTCGGAGCGGTGTTATGTAAACTGTAAATGCTGGACAAAATGGTTGTTAAAACACTTACCGGTGGTAGGTCTCGCTATTTCTCCCGCGAAACAGCAGTGTAAATGTAATATGGTATTCCGGTTTGGAGGACATTTTAGCCAGAGTAACTACGGGACATATTGAGATATTATAACACCTTATGGATTAGGATGGCGAGCACAGTGGAATGCCAAGCATTGCTAAGTCATAGTTTTGTTTGGTTTTGTTACTGTCATCAGACATCAGATAAAAGGCTTGCTCGTCTCACCATTGAATATAATTAAAAAAAATCCAGTATGTGACATATTAAAATAAAATGCACGTGATGCGAAAATTGTTTAATTACATCTTTCACGAGCCACGTCTTCATATGAGCGGCGCGCAGTGAAAGCAAACGGAAAATTCCTCGACTGTAGGGCCTTTGATAAAACCATCTCATTTAGTTAATGTAACAGCCGTATCAAGTTTATAAGTTTAATTAAGGAATCCTGCCTGAACTTCGACTTCCGCATAAAAAACTTTGTCCGATCTTATGTGTTCTGTTAATGTTATTTGAAGAACGTGGTACCTAGTCTGTGTGATGATTAAAGTTTGAGGCCATTTTGACCATTGATTATTGTCTAAAAGGAACTGTTTGTATAGATAGGTGCCAAATGCCCAATAGCCTTTTCTACTTCCCATCTTTTATCCTTCTCGTTCCTCTCCCGGGTTTTATGGCAATATATTCATGATCCAAGTACCTATTGTGGATGTTCATGAGTGGCAGTTATTACTTACCAGGTGACTTGTTTCCTCCTTCGTCAAACCTAGCTGAAATCGAAATGGATTTTTCTGTACATTTTCAGTCCGGAATCAGGAATATGGGCCTGACATGGGTATAGGCTCATCCCTATAACATAGTGGAACGAAACAGGTAAGGCGAGACGTGGGTGTCTTAGCCTACCATTTCTGGGAAAATGGGGTGAGTTTATTTACGTTAATAATTATATTGCCAATCCTCATCTGATTTAAAAAGAAGCAAGTTTTTGGGTTCTGGAGACTGTCCCGCCCTCACACCCGCCACTGCAACTCCTGTAAGCCAGGATCAACAGTGGCACGCAATGTAATGACACCGAGCATTGAAGCTCGGCGAGTCTCCGGGAATGTCTAACTTGTCTTTAACCCGCAACGAAATTAATCAGAAAGTTAAATTAATAGGAGGAGTTGGAAATAAATAATGTCCACTTCCCTCCGTGCAGTACGGGTGACAAAACATTGAACTAAAGAGGTAAATAACCTCACAAAGAGACTTTTACAGCCGGAGAAGCCAGCTGTAAAGCACCACGGAATTCATTATTACATATAAATGGGACCTATTGTGTGAGCTGTTATACTTGATTCCAGTAATAGGTATGGCAAAAACGCCGGAAAGCACGGAAATTCGTCCTAGTCTCCACTGGGTCCATGTAGTATACGACTCCGGATGATATCTGCATACTATCAAACATGATTTTACGCTCATTTTGCAAATACTACACTCCCAAAGTATGTGATGCGCGGACTGTTCATATTCGCGATTAGGTGTTGAACATGGGCATGCTGGCGAATCAACGAGCTTAAAAGAGTACAATTTAGACTTAAAGTTACCGTAAGGAACTGTGATACGCAATAATCGACACCTAGCCAAGTCTTTGTCAAACGATCACGCACGCAAGAAAAATATTGGTATAAATGAAGTTTTTGGGTTACCAATTATTCGTTATATAATCTTTACATCATATAATTTGCATAACTCATTCATCATAAAATGATCGAGATACGTTCTGAATCTTACGACCAACATTTGCAAATAAATTTAAAGAAGACTTTAAAAACAAGATTAAAACACAGAAAGCTCTCCAAATCAAGAACAACAAACTCAAAGAAGCCAAAACCGCTGTCAAAGACGCTGATTAAAATTTAATCAATTAATCAAACGCCATCCAAAAGCCCGAATTAAGAATAAAATGAATTAACTAGCAAATCGTTTTCGATCAACGGCAGATTAAGAGGTAATTAGGGCAACTTTCGTCGAAATGATCGCAAACTTGGGAGTACAGATTATTTATTAATTACCGGGGCGGAAACTTGACTGTTTCGTTTTTGCTGACTCGCCTTATGAAGCGGGGTTGAACAAACTGGGCGTAAGTTTGAGGGTGCATAATACAAAACGTATTTGCGCTCATTGTTTAAGGAAGTTGCAGTGCTGATCGTGATTTTAATGTTAAAACTTGTATTAATAATCTTAAGGCCTTATTCGTAGACAGTTGATATATTATTTTAGTTTTCGATTGTTTTGTCTTCTCTCAAACTGAATAAATACACCCTAGACACATACTTACTCTTGACCCCACACTAAATTGGAATCTTGTGTCGTGGGTATCAGGAGTGGCTACAATTACGACAGGCTTTTTGATCGCACAAACACCCAGACCCGAAAGCAATACCTATGGCTTGCATAAATATTTGTCTCGGTATGGGGATCAAAACTGCGGGTTCTCACTTCAAAGCCAGCGTCGATTGATGCTATGATTCTATGATGTCTATCTTAAACTATCTGTGTACTGTATCAGCCTATATACGTCCCGCTACAGATACGATTAAAAATGGTTAGGCATTAAATTATCGCCAGTAGCTAAAGTTGATACTGTCAAAGTCTTAAACGAGTACATGATACGTAGTGTAGTCACTGCCTTTTGTCATCCAACAAAAATATATTTCCAAGTACATAACATTATTTAAACTACAAATTTCCTCACGCATTTTTCCTTCAAGCAATATCAAATCTCCTGTAATTATATCGGTTTTTATAATATACGATACTAGAAGAACGGTACGGCGTTCGTGTTCGTGATTACAAATTTTAATCAGAATCTGCAGGTAACCGCTAATGAGGTTAATTATCCGGCATCGGAGTAATAAACAAGCTCTACTGAACTGTACTGAACGGTAGATATATATAAATATTCTAGGATACAGATTTACTGGTAGTTGTAAGACCCTCCCACATATGAGGCCATCTGGGTAGATACCGCAGCAATGTATATTTCAACCGCCAAACAGCAGTGCAAAAAGATAACATGGAGTGAGCAGAATTATATTGGTTACTTATAGATGTTTAAGTGCTTTGTTGTTCAAGTTGAGGCTGAAAGTACCACGTTAAAAATGTTTAAAAGTAAACAAGGAACTTATGTGCAAACTTAATCTAAATTTATGATCTCATTATGTATAAGGGTTAAGTTGTATTTTGTTATATATTTTTTATTTTAATAAATATTTCATTTTTTTATTACTAAATAAAATATTTAGTATAGAATAACATAGTAATGAGATTCCTATAGGAAATAACCTCTTTTTTCAATTGAATCATAAAGTTGATATTAAAATTCTTTCGCTCTACTATCAATATAATATCAAGCCACTCCAAAATTATTTTATTTTAGATAAACATATAAAAGTCGACATATTGATATATATATATAACACGAGCTCTATTGACACATACGGTATTACTGAAGCAAAGTATTGCAAATCATTATTCAAATGACATGTGAAGTTTTCTCTCGGATTTTAATTCACGGCAAGGCTTTGATTTGTGATATATTTCTGTCGCTGAAATAGATTTATGTGGGTACACTTTGAAGGCATAGTCACAAAGATTTTTCTTAATTGACGCGTCAATCGGATTTTAGTTTGATAGGTAGTAGTATCATTCATCATTTTGATTTATTTACATTATTATGTGTGTTACTGGAGATACTTTTTCACCATGTGATCCCACCATGTGTGACCTGGTGGTCTTTAACAAATCGTTACTCCACCTAGCTGGAGGGCGTCTTACACTACGATTGCTTAGACGCGGTTTCTACTCAAAAACATGTTTTTCCTAGCGGTTGTTGGTTCTTCGACAGATGTGACCAGCCCTCTACCACTTCAACTTGCCAACCCTATGAGCTATGTCCACAACTTGGTTCTCTGACGGATACCATGATGAGATAACGGTACAACATTTCTTACATATTATGATTATGATAATAAGGAGGGAAATCGATGCGACATGCAAACTCCTCATTTTTTTGGTGTATGTAAAACTATATTAAATGAGTGTGTGCGTGTTCTTGTGTGACAAATAAATGTGTTTTCATTCTTCCTTTCGAAATAAGATACAAACAAGGAATCCTTTTCAAACTTAAAGTCAAACCAAAAACCAGAGCATAACTAAGACACAAGCCACCTGCATCCGAATATATCCACTCCGGGACCATTACGCGGGCTAATTGCGAGGAAGCTCAATTTGTGCCGACATTACGCGATAACATCTGAAGCCATTACAGCATTACCGTCACACGCTCATGCCTCAGCCACTATCCTGTTAGCTTTGATGCTGGACATACCTTTTCTGGTAATCTGCTTGAGCTTGTAATTTTCTTTATCTTTCCTGTCCTCAAATAATTTGGGATGGTTTTAAAATATTGGTCTAATAAATTTGTGTGTTTTGGTAGTTTATATTTATATAAACGTTCTGCATTTGAAAGGTGTAGCAGAAGCTAAAGATCAATGCATTGCTTGATTCTGAGTCCTGGAAATTCATTATCGGTTTTTCCTATTTCATCAAACATGGAAACACAAAGTCACATAGAACATTCGTCTCGGAAGTTGTGTCTAAATTAATATTAAATAAAATAAATTTTATTGTGCACTAATATTGATACTAAAATAAAATATTTTAGACGAACACGTATTTACGGAGAACTATTCCCTACTTTTTATAATTCTTAGTTCTTGATGTGATTGAAATGAAATGGTCGCCATAAATGTGTCAATGACGAGACGCTATCATCTACCGCAATCTAAAAAATAAAGTCTCCATTAACTACGAGTAATACTTTTTAAACATAACGAATATAATATAATAGAAACAATTCCCCACTTTTGTTTTCTGAAGTTTATAACAGGTAGTCGGTGGTGTATAAATACATATTGTAATTAATTATTATTGTTATACTGCATGCGCCGCTGCAAGCCTATTCAATTGTCAATTGTGAGAGTAGATTATTGAATATTATATTACATATACTGGAGGCATTCCGTATGTAATTGATTGTTTGAACAGTTTAGGAAATAATATTCTTGATAAATTCGTCTGATAAATTTAATAATGGGCGTATATAACGCCCATTATTAATTGGCATTATGAAGATCATTTGTGTACATACTAATTTGAGAATTGAAACGACAAATAACTTCAGACAAAGTACGAATCTGTGGAACCAATTGCCGGTGACGCCATTTCCGGACAAATACCACTTGGCGGCTTTAAAAAAGATGCGTACTTTACAAGCCGGCAACGCATCTCTATACCCTATGGTGTTGCAGGTCTTCATGGGCAGCGGTTATCACTTATCATAGGTGAATCGTATTAATACTCGTTTTCCCCCTAGGACATAAAAATATCAATCTGAAAAATGTATATCACTTATTCCTTTGAAAAAGTCAATTTCTATCGAGAAAACATTATGTGTATTTGCATCAAGAAATAATGTATTTAAATATTCTTACCAACATCAATTCTAAAACCAATATTTCCATTTAAAATTGCTCCGATAATTTTCATAATTGCATTCTTTAATTCAGTATTCCAATCCGTGTTCAATTCTACCCCATATAAAAGAAACCGTTGAATAGTAATCTGCATTTCATTGGAATTGTGTCGGACAGGCCGATAATTGCATCCATTACGTGTCTAACCGACATCCACAATCCGCGATCGTCATTTGTCCTGAACTCATTCCCTCATATCCACCTGTTTGTTTCAAATGCCGTCACATTGAATCAGGCTTCAAACATAATAGCGGGCATTAATCGATCTAGACACTTGCACGCGGTTTCCATAGTTCCCAGTTTTGCTTTAATTAAAAAGAAGACAACTATACAAATGTGTCAATTTAAAGTATAAAGAATTACGAAATTGGAAGTCATGGATTCATATCACATCTCAGCATATTATTTGTGTTAATATTTTTAACGTTTATAAAGTGTGATGCCTCAGTGGCATTCTTCTACTATGGTACCGTTACAAATATCTCAGGTTTGAATCCCGGGTCACCTAAGTAATATTAGATTTTTCTATTCATCATCTCGAAGTGAGGAATTTGCGCCCAATACGGTGATATGTGATTGGTGGAACCGAACATACTCGTCGAATTGTTGTTGTGCTGACACTCTGCCGAACCCTTCTGGGATAAAAAAATATGCGGTGCCGAACCGAAGTGTAGGTAAGACAACATCAGTTAAAGCTAAAATCTTACACATAATTGATATTTTCACTGATACTTTGCAAAAATGTATCGTCCTAATATTATATCCAAGCTTGTCTCAAATCTATTCATAAATAAATCTACAAAAAGATTTCAAAGCCAAAAATACAAATATTTGTAAATGAAAAGCGATCTGACGCTTCGGTGTTCCATCTTTTAAACTAACAACACAATATCGTATACATTTTATTTAGAAGAGCAAATTTGTAAAAGGAAACAGTATATTCGAGATCCCGGCCAGAGGTAATTACTTTAAGTATTTCCCCTGCTATTATACAAATAACTTTTATAAGGTAAACGATGTTTTTTGTACGGAGACTGCTAACTTGAGAATGTTTGCCAAATCAATTAGATTAAATGATAAAGATTCTTTAAAGTATCGGTGAAGTAAATAATTTTGTTCAATATTCGGTAAAATGTTTTGTGAAGTTTTAAGGCAGCTAAGATTTATTATTTCATGATGAACGTGTAATATTTATTTAAAGGTTGCAAGTCAATGCAAACATTTACTTTGATATGATACTACGTGAAAATCGTAAATAATGAACATACAAATAAACGTTTTTTTTTCATTATCATCAAACCGTGCTTTTGTGTATATGCGTATAATGTTCTTACGGTGGTCCTGGGCTCAAATCCCAGGGCACTCTTCTGAGTTTAGTTTTCGGAGTCATGTATGCATTGATAGTTCACACTTTAACGGTGAAGGAAAACATGATGAGGAAATCACCAAACTATAGGATACAGAAGAATTTAAATGGTATGAAAACTCCACCAACCTGCACTAGGCCAGAGATTATGCGGTCTAACACCTCCAAATTGTACTCTTTATTATTGAGTAAGCTCGTGCTCTCATATCTAAAAACCAAAAACCCTTTGTTAATTCACTTAAATCTGCAGACATTTAGCGAAAGTGTGTACGTAAGTGTTGCTCCGCTGAAAAATGGATAGCGTGGGTTGTCACCATTCGAATGAAGTACGGAACGTGGATGTGCGTCATTAATGGTAACAGCCTCCCATCAAGTCACATCTGTATCCATCGAGATGCTTGTTTATATGGGAATTTTGTGTTGAAATGTTCATCAATAGACTTCTGGTTGTTCAAGAGATACAGAGAGAAAAGATTATCGTTTTGAAACATATTTTTCGGTTCCTTAATACTGATGGTTTATAAGCACCGTAAACAAAAGCACATTTTATAAATCTCAGACACCACAACAGCTGAGAATAATGCTATTTCTCATAAATTCAACACTTAAAAGATATATCATCTAGAAATAACGCTCAATTCCATTCCAATGGTATAAAATATCCGCAGCCAGTTGTTAGCAGATGCTACAACTGGGAAAAATGATTTAATTTTCAAAGTTTCTTGTGTTTATCTACGTCAGATTTTGTAAATAA
Source organism: Hyles euphorbiae (assembly GCA_023078785.2). Lineage (NCBI taxonomy): Eukaryota > Metazoa > Arthropoda > Insecta > Lepidoptera > Sphingidae > Hyles > Hyles euphorbiae. The sequence continues at coordinate 16,201,233 of CM041041.1, read as the reverse complement.
AGGAGAGCGGGAAAGTTATCGAATGAATTTTACTAGTTTCCGATCGTGCAGCGGTGCATTTTTATATAAAAGTTTAATTCTTCAATACCGGAACTGTGTTATGATTGAATAAGCTGACGCTGAATGAAGGTTCCCGATAACTTTTTACAAACACTTAAAAAACATTAGTTTGTCCTTTTTGTGTAGAATAAAATGTGCTTTTCCTTAGTTCTTCTTTAGTTCTAAAGTCGTAGACATTGAATTAAGGACTTTTCCTAAATGATGAGAAGGGCTTTGACTTGATTCAGTAGAATACTAATAGTCATGTCAGAATTTTAAAACCGCCGACTAGATTTGCATGCTGTCTCCTGCATTTCAGCTAAGCTGTGTTAGTTACATGAAGAGTCATGTTCTACTAACTACTGACATCAATTTATTAATGAATACCTGTTAAACAGATATTAAATAATTATCAAGCACTCTGTATGGCAGAGGAGTCGCAGAAGAAAGAATGTATGAGACTAGAAAATATTTTTTTAAACTGTTTTAAATTTCCATAAATTAATAAATTCACTAATTTCAGACTACGTATTCTCTTTCCAAAACCAACCTAATATAGAAAGCATACATCAAGTTAGCTATCAAAATAAAAATCACCAACACCCCAAAGCCAACCGAAAATTAATTTGAAATTTATTAAAACGTCTGACGGAACAACTCGGGCATCTCATGTGACGCATAAAAAATTTCGAAGTCATTACTATATCACAAGCAGAGCGGTCGGCGGTACAGAGCACTCATCAATAATTCAGAAGGGCGCTCTCAATCTGTATCTCGCCTAGCGCGTCGCTAACGAGATTACGTGGACATTGTGTTGCTTCACGTTTTTACTCTGTGGATTTATGTGGGCCTGGTACTGTTAACTGTTTTAATATTATTACTTACGTGCGGCCTGCCCGTGAATTGTGTTCCACGGATTCTGTACGCTTAATTGCTTGCGGTTTGCTCGTTTAGTTTTGAGTATGTTTTGCCTTTTGTTGCTGGGAATTTTGTGATTAAATTAGTAGTTCGTGGATATGTAGCAGGTCATGATTGCGATGGAGTAGCACGTCCTTTGTCTTTTAATTGGCGCATTGTTTGTGCCTCCAGCGGCATTTTGCGCTATAATGATTTCACCTTTTGCCTGCTTTTGACCCATTTTGCTCGTACACGTCGTACACGTAGCTCTTCAAATGATCAAATCGCTCCATAATGGAAAATCTTCAGTGTCAGCATTAGTGTCCGATGCGCGCGAGCATAGCAACGCCTTTCGGCAGGGTCGCCATGTAATGTGGGATGACCAAATGAAACGAGTGCTAGCTGAGTACTACTCTTTATTAGATTAAACAACCTTATTTATACAGTCTCCAGGTAATAATATGTTATACATTCCAGTATAGTTTAATATTTAATCTTGTATTGTAGCACTAATCGCAGTGGTATGATATCAAACACCAGTTTATCTTCGTTCAACTTAATACTATCATCAATATCGCTTTTAGCTGATGTTTTGACGCATACAAATTACGCGATAATTCAAGTAACTCTTTCATTGGTTCATATTTCTCCACAGTAATTAAATCATCTTAATGGTTTAACTTTTATGATGTTTATAAAAGAAGGTCCAACCCAGAAGTATAATAAGTTGAATTTATAAGCCCTTTTTTGTAAATTAATAAATTCTGTAAAGATATTTGGATCTGAATTAAATAAAAAGTATAATGTAGTCTTATAATTGTATATTATCAATACTTTATGAACCGTAAAATTAAAAAAAAATAAGTTGCAAAATAAAATTTTAGTACGTCGTAAAGATTACTTAATTACATTTTTAATATGTAGCTACGTCACGTATCTCTTAAGTACTAAAAATACTGCCTACAAACGCACGTTTTATTTTGAAATTACTCTTCAGTAACGTTTAAATACACTTTTATGACTCATTATAATGTTAAAGAGTTGATCTTCATGATTTATGTGACCAATTTTAGAATGGACTATATGAAACCTTGTGGGCCTTGATACCTACCTTGATATTGTAATCTTTCCATCCATCAGCCAAAGGAAGTCCACTGCTGAACATGGGAGACCTATGATTTCCACAGAGACCTATTGGTGGCAGCCTGCATCCAGCGTGTCTCTTGTGGGTGGACGTCCTACGCTGCGCTTTCCGCTACGTGGCCTCCATTCAAGTACTTTCCGGCCCCATTGGTCATCAGTTGTAATCTTCATTGTAATCTTTAGTCGCATGGAACCGCTATGTCTATTTATCCATCAATACAACAGTGTAATTGCACTGGTGTGTTCTAGTTCGAAGGACATTGTAGCCAGAGTAACGACTGGACATATTTAGACTTAACATCTTATGTCTCAGGATGGTAAGCGCAGTGGAATGCCAAGCATTAGTTCGTAATTAATGATGTCGTTTGATTTTGCAACTGTCCATGAAAGGTCGTATCGTTCACCATCAGGCAAATTGCATAGTCGTCTAGTCATTCATATCAAATAAAGAAAAGCATGATGACTACACGCCCGAAAAATAAACTTTAATGGTACTGGAATTTTTATTATTTATTTATTAATCTTTTTATACATAATGTTGTATAAAGGCGGACTTAATGCCTAAGGCATTCTCTACCAGTCAACCTTTGGGTGATGCAGAGATTGTACAAAGTAGGTGTTAACAGTATAAGGAAGTGGAAATATATATTTATATATATATATTTAAATTAATATTATGCCTGGTAGTAGGTCTCTCATATGTGAGAGGCCATCTGGGTAGGTACCACCGCAATGTCTATTTCTTCTGTGAAACAACACTGTGCAAATGCACTGTTGTGTTTCGGATTGAGGGACATTGTAGCCAGAGTAACTACTGGACATATTGAGACTTAACATCTTATGTCTCAGGATGGCGAGCGCAGTGGAATATTGCTACTGTTTATGGGCAGTCGTATCGCTTACCATCAGGCGAACGGCTTGCTCGTCTCGCCATTCCTTGCAATAAAAAAAAAATGCATATACGTAAATATAAGTTTACATATATATTCAATGTTTTCAAATATATACCCATATAATATACATACATACTTACATACATATTTAAAAAGTGGTGAAAGTTAATTTGACGATTCTGCAATTTGTTTGAGTAGAAGTTCCCGGACCTTCACTTTAAACACGTAACGGTTATTACTCGTAGAACAAAAAATAGTTTGAAAAATGAATATAATATTGGGCATAGTTTAGTTCTACAACTTAATCCAATAAAATTATTACATATTTTTCACAAATATTTCCACTTTCATCTTTCCTGCACATCCTCGTTCACCAACGCAGCTAAACAGCATTATCGAATTCAAAAAACGTACCAACAACACGTTTTTGCATACCGTTCCAAACATATGAATGCTATAAAATATTTTTTATCGCAAATCGGCTTGTAACGACCATCGGCTCTGTGTATATTGATGGGTGGAAACGGAAAATTCAAAAACTATTTTTATTTTTGCTAATTCCGTATTCCGTCAGTAGTTACGCGATGTATTCGGTTTTAAATCAGTCGAACAAGATCGCGGCTGACTATTTGAATTATTGATGGCATTTGTCAGACATGTGATATTGTTGGGCGGACTTTGCAAATTCATCACTTGCGTGTCATTGTCATGTTTACGAGTTGTTGGGTTTAATTGGTTGATACTCTTTGTAAGCTCTTTTTATTTATTAAATTAGGAGATGGAATTTTGTGCTCTCAAGAATTGAGAACTAACTGTTCTGTTGATTGTTACTTATTAAGTTGATCAGTTTTTTAATTACAATATTTTGTTAGAGAAGATTCGTCTTCGACAGGGGTTTGATAATTTCTTTAAAGGATTAATGTGGTTCATGGTGGTCGCAGATTTAAATCCCAGAACATACCTACATCTAACTTTTTGGAGTTATGTATGTTTTGATTATATTCATTCACCACGCACTAAAAGGAGAAAGAAAAACTGCGTGAAAACAGATTAGTAAAAATTTCTGTTGTATGTAAATTCTGCCAACTCACAGTAAGCCAGCATGGTGGACTATATCACATAGCTCCCCTCAATCGAACTCTCGACTGAAGAGGATGCACATACCCAGCTGTGAAATGTTTACTGATACAGATACTCCTTTTTCTGGCTTATATACCTTCCAAGTCGTGCTTATGATTTTCCAACAAGCACCCAAAAACATCAAGCATAGAATTCTTACCAGGGATTTTAACTGTTGAAATGTTATGCGTTGATAGCTTTTTGGATAACTATCGTACTATTGCTCAAGTAGTTTGATTAGCCAGACATCTATTTTCAAAATTATACTAGATTTAAGAATGTTTAGAAGTAGAGACATAAATGTTTAACAATATAAATACCACTATCTTCGACCATCGTAACATTGACATCATAATAATATATCCTTCCAACTTAACAATTATTTTTAAATAGTTTCAAATCAAAATTCGATTCCTCGAAACACGTAAACACAAACGTAACTTTAACATGCCCCCGCTTCAAAGAACGCAAACATTGCCAATAAATTTGATCCAACTTTTTTTCCAAAACACAATCACCGCACTATGTGTCAAAGCAAACTGTCCAAAAAAGCAACAATAGGAGCCTGCAGAAAGAAAATAGAATCGGCTAGATGCAATAACAATCACGGCAGCAGATAGACCGAACGGGTGGCTCGATCCGATTGTACCATGCAAAGGTATCGTCGAACCTTTGGGGCAGTGAATTCAGATTGAATTGGCCGAGTTTGTTTCATCACTAAAAATCCGGGCGGACGTGGCGCGTTTTTTAACTAACCTTTTGGGAATGTTGCAGACGTACACGGTTTTATGAAGGTTACAACGCAAATCTCTTTCTGTTTGCGGAACAGGTTCAATTTAAAGATAACGTTAATGGAAATATAAAACTGTCTCAACTATTTTAGGTTTACTGCTGGAGTCAAGCGGGCTTTTGTTTCGAATTGTTTTAACTTGTTTAGAGTTTAGGTGGACCGTTTTTATTGTTGTTGTTTTCATTCCGGTTGTGCGATGAGTTGCAGCTATCAAATGTTTTAGGATTTACGTTCGTAAATTATTTAGTTAGACGAAAACAAATGTTGACGCAGAATATTCTGATTAGTTTATTTATCATTGGTTTAATATAAAAAAATCGCTATCATTATTATCATCATAATCTCAGCCACAGGAAATCCACTGCTGAACATAAGTCTCCCTCAAGAATCTCTACATCGACCTGTTGGAACTGGCCAGCATCCAGCGTCTTCCTGGAACCTTGGCCAAGCCGTCCAAAATTTCAAACGCTAGCCAGGAACAAAAAAACAAACCAAACTAGATAAACAACGCCCTTGTTTAATAAAGAATAATCATATTTTCGCAAAAAAATTCAAGTCATTATCATTTTGATATTGAAAGTTACCTTGTAAATATCAGATTATGAAATTGTATACTCAGACCTACGATAACAAATGATAATTTATTTCCCTGCCCTTGAAACTGAATCATAGCAATCTAGACGTACAATACATATCGGCACTCATGCAAAAAGGGTCAGGTTTTGTAAGAAAAAACTTTCAAAGTGTACTTCTTTGTTCGAAGGAGTGGTTATAACTAGATTGAGCTATTTTAGTATTCCTGAGTGTCCTTTGGAGATTATAAGCCACATTTCTGAGTATAGAACTAATATAGACTGAAGTAAGTACTTGGCAATCATTATTGCAAGATATTTGTTATCTTTGTCCATTTTTGGTACAAGAAAATTACAAAAAAGAGAGAGATACCTATATTATATATTATAAATGATACGCACAGTGAACGGGCAACGACTGACACTTTATTCGAAAAGTTTTAACATAGTTGAACACAGATGGCGTTACTTGTTACATTTTGTTATACATTTCAACATCCCCACTTAACAAAATAAAAGATGCAAACACATAACAATATATTCATTACATATTATTTTTATCAAATAAACCAAACATTCCTAAAAAATTATAATGTTTCATTTTACATAAACCCTTAGTAAGTATATCTGCAGGCATCTCTGAAGTCGACAAATATTTAATTTTTACAATTTCATTAGCTACTTTCTCTCTAAAAAAATGGTACCGCACATCTATATGTTTTGACCTTTTATGGTGGACAGGATTTGCTGACAACTTATGGGCCGACTGATTATCATTAAATATTGGTATTGGATAAGTTATACCAGTTAATTCAAATAACAAATTTCGCAAATACACAGCCTCTTTACAACAGTCTGAAATACCCATATATTCAGCTTCCGTACTAGACAGTGCTACAGTAAGCTGCTTCTTAGTTTCCCAAGATATTGCACAATTCGACAGCCTGAAAAAATATCCTGTATAGGATCTCCTATCAATTACATTACTGGCCCAATCTGCATCTACAAAAGCTTCTAACTGATTATTACCGCTAGCTGAAAAATTTAAACACATAGTTTTAGTTTTCTTCAGGTACTTTAGAATCCTCTTTGCACAGGCCCAATGTTCTTTTGTATAACAGTTGTTAAATTGGCTTAGGAAATTTACAGAAAATACAATATCAGGACGTGTGAGAACAGCTATATACATGAGCGAACCAATTAGTTGTTGATAAGGTAACTTTTTATCACAATTCTCACTTCTAGCTAAATTCAATTTAGGTTCAATAGGTGTATCTGCAAACTTACAATCAGAAATATTAAACTTTAACAGTAATTCTTCAATATATCTTTCTTGACTTAAAGTTATAGTACCATTCTCTTTATCCATTGCTACATCCATACCTAAACAATTTTTTATAGACCCCAAATCTTTAATTTTAAATTTAGCTGACAAATTTTCTTTTAACAAATCTGTTTCCTCTTGATTATTTGAAAATACAAAGAAATCATCAACATACAATGCAATAATGATTTTTACATTTTTATCCATTTTTGTGAATAAACATGGTTCTAGTTTACATTTTATATAACCTAAGGATTGCAACAAATCATCAATTCTTTTATACCAAGCCCTTGATGATTGTTTTAGCCCATAAATAGCACGTTTTAAACGCAGAACCTTGTTCACATTATCATCACTAACATGAAAAAATGGTGGTTTCATCATATACACATTTTCATTAAGAAAACCATTTAAAAATGCAGTATCTACATCCAAGTGACAAATGTCCAACTGAAGCTGAACTGCTAAAGAAAATAGCAATCTCAAACTAGAATACCTAACTACAGGTGAAAAACATTCATCGAAATCAATGCCTGGCTTTTGGGTGAAGCCCTTAGCAACTAGCCTGGCTCTATACCTGACATTATTATCATTATCAATTTTATGCTTGAAGACCCATCTACACGGTACAACAGTGCCACTGTGAGGAATGTCCACTAACTCCCAAGCGTCATTGTCTTTAAATGATTTAAGTTCACTTTGAATAGCTAATTTCCATTGTTCACTTTCTGGTCCATTCAACACATTATCTAGAGATATTTCACTAGCACTCGTTTCACTAATTAGACCTTCACACACCACACCAAAACCATAACGATCAGGCTGCTTGCGTAGACGCTTAGCAGGCTTCTCCACCGGCAACGAAGGAGAGTGCCCTGGCTGAGACAAAAGCTGTGGCCTGGCTGGCACAGGCTCCGCAGGTTCAGCTGCTAATATGTCTTTAGAGTCCTCAAAGTTGTCTTCATCAGTGCTGTAACTTTCTTTGGGGCTCAGTACCCCTTCCTGCTCCTGATCTTTCTCTGTTTTTGTGTGCTTCATGTTCCCCACTTCTTGGGTACATTCTTCTCTTTCTTCTTTCATAGGAAGAATATCATTAGTGCCCTCACTAATATCAATGTGTATCACTTCTTCAATCCCCTCCTCAATCACAACAATATCTCTTGCTATTATTACTTTATTATTTTTGGGATTGTAAACTCGGTAACCTTTTACATTGTTTGAGTAACCAACAAGAATACACTCAGTTGCTTTTCTGTCGAATTTTAACCTTTTTTCTTTTGGTATGTGTACCATAACCTTACTTCCAAAGATACGTAAATTACTGACATCTGGCTTAGTTCCGGTCCATATCTCTATAGGCGTCTTGTTATCCAATCCTGATGCGACTGACCTGTTACACAGATAAACTGCAGTGTTCACTGCTTCTGCCCAAAACGGTTTTGCCAATCCTGCATCGAACAACAAACATCTCGCTTTTTCTACTACTGTACGGTTGTACCTTTCGCAGAGACCATTCTGTTCCGGTGTGTATGCACAAGTTTTTTGATGTACAATTCCGGCCAATTGCAAGAAATTTTCAAATTCCTTACTGCAAAATTCTGTACCATTATCTGACCTCAACACTTTCAACTTTCTGCCTGTCTGATTTTCTACTAATGTCTTGAATGCTTTGAAAAATGAAAATACTTCATCTTTGGTCTTCAAGAAATAGACAAACGCCATCCGACTAAAATCATCGACGAACAACAAAAAATATTTCATTCCACCAATAGATCTGGCTTCCATAGGTCCACAGACGTCTGCGTGCACTATCTCGAGAAGTTCCTGTCCTCTGTTGCCAACATTACTGAAAGGCAGCCTGGATTGCTTCCCCTCACAACACACAATGCAGTTAGTCTTACTAACCTGAGCCTTGTCTGAATATGACATTCCTTTTACAGCACCATCCCTCATTACATTAAGGTCTTTGCTGTTTAGATGGCCAAATCTTCTATGCCATACATTTCCAGACACGGAGGTCAACAAACAGTCCACTTGCTTGATTCTTAATTTATAAACACCTCCGACTACGTCTGCGATCGCTACCACTTCATTATTTCGGTTATAAATATAACAGTGCTTTTCATCAAATGTCACATTGTTTCCTTTACTCACTAACTGACTGACTGATAATAAGTTCGTAGCCAAATTTGGTACACATAACACTCCCATAACTGTATTCTCGTGTTCGATATCTCCAACAAGAGTAGTTATTTGGATGTCACCACAGCCGATAACAGGAATTTTTGTTTTATCAGCGATAATAATGTCTCTCACTTGGTGTTGATTTGTTGCGTTCAACAACCAATTTTTGTTCGGCGTTAAATGGCAGCTGGCGCCACTGTCGATGTACCAATCCGTATGATTAAAATTGCCGCTGAGAAATATTGCACTAAATGCATTAGATTCCTTGTTATTAGTGTTTAATTTGCATTTATTCATGAAATGTCCGAATTGTTTACATTTAAAGCATTTGACATTGACATTTGACTTGTCGACGTAACGCGATTTCGATTGTCTATGCGTTTGTTTTTTTTCTTTGTGCTGCCAACCTTTCGACGCAAACGCATTCTGTGTGGAACCCGTACCAACTTCACTCCCATCTTCCATATCCAATAATTTTGACTTAATGGCGTCGGCTGTTAACTCAATACCTGAATGCTCCACCGCCATTATCATCGGCTCAAATTTTTCAGGCAATCCTGCTAACAACAGAGATCCGACCCACTCGTCACTAATTTTGAATCCTGTATTATTCAATCGCTGGCTTGTTTCTAACAATGCAGTCACATATTGAGACATTGAATCACAATTTTCACGGCGAATAGATATGAGGTTACGAAGTAGTCCGATGCGTCGCGTGTAGCCATTATCATCAAATAGCTTTTTTAGCTTTTGCCATAGTCCCATTGCAGTTGATTCACTTTTTATATGCACAAATAAACTGGGTTCTATAGTTAACACTATTTTTGCTTTCGCTTTCGCGTCATTCGGATCACCGCCGGTCATGATACACTGTTGCATTCCTTCCAATACGAGATAATTTTCCACAGCAAACGCCCAATCTTCGTAATTTTCCCTACCCCTTAACTTTGCAATACTAGCAATAAGGTTTGTCCACATTTCGCACTATATTTCCACCAAAAAAACTTTTAATTCGCGTGATAGCCCATAACCTATAAATGATACGCACAGTGAACGGGCAACGACTGACACTTTATTCGAAAAGTTTTAACATAGTTGAACACAGATGGCGTTACTTGTTACATTTTGTTATACATTTCAACATATATACTGCAAGGATTAAAAATATCAACTTTTTTATTGACTTTCACTAGTAAGAAAACAGCGCATATGAGAATAAGTCACAGATACTTACTCAGTTACTCAGGAGTACTCAGAAGTAAGTGTCTGTGACTTTTCTGTATATGAGAAATAAAAATAAATATTATTATTATCATTACTCAAAATAAGAATTGTAAGTGTGTTGCTGGTTTTTAAAGAATATAGATAATTGAATACTTTAATAAAAGTGTTTGATTTAACTTAGTTTTCAAAAAAAAGCATACATAAACTCATGCCATTTTCCCACTAAGGGTAGTCAAAAATTCCCCTGGTAGGAACCAGGACACCCGAGTTACGCCTTGAGTATACCTTCCCACAACGAGATAGAGTGAGAGCCTATCGCCATATCGGGCACAAATTCCTGACTCTCTTTTAACAATGAAGGGAAAAACCTAATAAAAAAAGATAACTTCAACAAACTTCTGGTGTTAACTTTTGGGCACCATCTGGAAAGTCTTGAAGCTATATCAAGCAGTCAGCTCAAGCCCGTGCGAGATGAAGAGTCACTGTGGATGCCCTGTGCTCTATCCAGGGGACATAGGATCTGAATGAATGATGACTAACACCAGTGATTCAAATCGTACATAGCATTTGCACGTATCAATTTACTAAGAGTATTTCGTCATGCATCCTTCATATAACCCTGGGTCCTTCCGCCGTAGTGTGAAGAGGCATCTTAGCAGGCCTGAATAATTTTATCGAATGACATGGGACAGCCACCTAATGACGCGATTTGCGCTTACCATCTGGTGCTGTGCAGTCATTATGCCATGCAAATATAAAAAAAAGCTATTTACGTGCGTGATAATAGAAAAAAAGCAATATAAAAATATTAAAATTAGTAGTTACATATTCTAACCACCTGCGTGAATGTTGAGCATCTGATAAACTCAGTTTCTAATGTTTATGAAGTAGCATTTTTCATCTAATTTTAGTTTCAGTAAGATATTCGTAAAGCTTCAATGTAATAATTTGGATATCATCTTCAATAAATTTGAGAACTAGTAAGTAATGTATGAGTGCTTCGTTAAGGTTTATTTATTTAAAACTATGCGTTTGTTCTTATTTACTTAGAAATCTACAAATACATTGTTGTTTGCATAATTATGACTGTTTTATTTCCATTGTTAAACAAAAACATGAAACCACAATATCCAATTTAAAAAAAATATTCAACCACATTCTTACCCACACAAAATAATATATTGAAGTAGATTATTATATCAAGTTAATATCGGCCCAAAATAGCAATGTCAATTTCACGTCTTCGTTACCTTATACCACTCTCATACATTAAGAATTTACACATCGCCTGCCATTAAGGAAAATTCCTATAAAAAGTCATAAAATATTTCTTTCATCAAAATAAAATTCTCATATAACCCGACACCTTTTTTAACCGACTGCAAAAAAAGGAGGAGGTTCTCAATTCGACTGTATGTTGCTTTTTTTTTTTTTTTTTTTTTATGTTTGTTACCTCGTTTCTCTGTACTGTGTGAACCGATTTCGACCATTCTTTCTTTGATTGAAAGCTGATGCTTGTCATTTGGTCCCATAAAAATATGGTGAAAATCTGAGCAATATCTTCGGACCTGGAGAGGGGAACTCCTTAAAATTAAGTAGGATTCCAATGGTTCTTTTTGCATTAGGTTCATTATAAAGGTTAATTTACAGTGAGACAGGAAAAAAAGGGTGGGGGTGAGGGGGGGTAGGTGATAAAATTAAAATACACGTAAATTCTAATATCTTCGGCAGCTTTTAACCGATTTTAGTGATTTCTTTTTCATTGGAAAGAATGTATTGACAGGTTGATCTCAGGAACACAACATGGAGATCTGATGATCATTTTCGGACCTGGAGTGTAGAACTCTTCAAACTTTAGTAGGATTCCAATGGTTCTTTTTGAATTGGGTTCAGTATAAAAGCTAAGCTACAGTGGTGGTGGGAAAAGGGGGTAGGGGCAAAGGGAGGGGGGGGGGACGGGGAGAAAAAATAATAAACATATGAATACTCCAATATCTTTGGCAGCTTTTAGCCGATTTTAGCGATTTTATTATCATCGCAAAGAACATATTCCTTGTGGGGACCAAATCTTCTTCATTTTGATTTCTATCAACACTAAAAAGATAAAAATAACCAAAATTTTTAATAAAAAAATAAAAACCGACTTCAAAACAAAAAACCGCTAAAAACCAAAAAATAACTTAATAATAAGTACCACTGCAAAGCAAAAAAATAATATTTGTTTCATGGAACTTGCGCTTGTTGATTAATTTGCTTAATGACTTGACTAGCCAACAAATCAAAATATATGCATAACATATTGAAGGCGGGTCGCCCAGTACCAAACATATATTTAAATTAATATAAGGCATAGGTCCTACATGTTTGGTACTTGGCGGCCCGCCTTCAATATGTTATGCATATATTTTGATTTGTTGGCTAGTCAAGTCATTAAGCAAATTAATCAACAAGCGCAAGTTCCATGAAACAAATATTATTTTTTTGCTTTGCAGTGGTACTTATTATTAAGTTATTTTTTGGTTTTTAGCGGTTTTTTGTTTTGAAGTCGGTTTTTATTTTTATGCCATCGTCTCCATTACGTTAATTAAGGAAACTCTGAGGGAAAATGCTCAACGGCTTATTCATTGACTATGTTGGATCATTAATGGAGCACTATATCAGTCCGTATATGACCCATTGAGCATGACACTGATTCATATTTGTAATATTTGATTAATAGTTTTTTATTTGATTAATAGCGCTTTATAAGAATTGCATTGGTATATAAGTCCGCCAATCCGCACTAGGCCAGCGTGGTGTACTACATGGCCCAACCACTCTCAATCGTACTCTCGATTGTAGAGGAGGCCCGTGCCCTGGAGTGGGACGTATATGGGACGATACAGATTAATAGTTTTTGTGTATTAAATATATTTTTTTATTGCTATGAATAGCGTGACGAGCGTGCGTTTCGCGGGATAAACATACATTGCATTGGTACTTTTGCTTACATTGCATGCAAGCGGCCTCTCACATAATATGAGATAGAAATCTTACACGGATAAAATATTATTATAATGTTGCTTAATATTTTTAGAACTACCAGGTTTATACGGTACCTTAAGATGTTTTTTTTTCAGTTACGTAAAGTACTTATTGTTGCGTCACAAATTTAAATCTATGGTGTGGGTGGCTTGCAAAAACTCAAATTTCACACCCATGATAAATACGCATACATGACATTTATTTATAACCTTTTTGAAGATTTATTCATGTAGGAATGTATAAAATTAATCTCCTTAATAATATCAATATAAATATCAAGATAGTGTCCACATTTTTTTGGTTCCAACTATAGATAATTTGATTATTCAAACCTCGAAATCTCTTTAATTATAATTTTTGAACGCAATATCTATGAATTCAAAATTTTCCCCCACAATTTTCGAGCCTGACAACATATTAAGATTATTGAGGCTTCCTCTAGCAAACAAATACATAACATCAAAAAGTAAGTAACTCAGATGCACTTCACAGCACCACTGGGAAGACAAGCCAGTGATTAAAGTGTAACAATCATTACGTTGTACTGAAGGAGCAAGAATCATACTCCATTTGGGAAGCTCGCCCGGTCTCTGTGGGCACCCACTCAATTATTTACCGTGCAAGTGTGACTCCGACTTGATTGTCTTGGAGCTGTAGGATGTTGAATCGACGAGATCTTGGTGTAGTATTTTTATGTAAGATTTGAATTTTTAAAGAAAGATGATTAGAATGTAATGTTAGACGATTGCCTGATTTGGAACATGGTTTTTGTAAAAGAGATGACTAATGGAACTATTTAAGATGAACATAATTAGAGGATGAATGCTTAAAATGTTGAAGTACCAATGGACAAGAGAGAACAGAATGAAAGACGATGAAAGACGTATAAGACAACGTTGAAGAAGTAAATAAAGACAAAATTATGTTCAAGATTATGCAAAACATCTTAGTTTGATTTGACCCGAGACGGAACTATTGCCATATATATGTACTACTTTTATTTATCATCCTTAGTTGCAAAAAGTTTACCTACTTTATAACTTGGGCCTTCCCAAAAATGCAAAATGACTTACTCAAAAATATGTTTTAGTTTTTTTTGCTTAAAGACAAACTTTCCATGGGGAACCAAGTGGTCGGTTTTCGATGGAAATATAAATTCTACCTTACTTGATCGTATAAAGAAGAAAGTATTCTGTTTTCTGTTAATTATTGTTCGAGGCTTTTTGTCACGTTATCTCTAGGTGTTGTGGAAAGTAAGTCTTTAGTAACTACTAACTATTGAGTAACTACTCATATTACATAATTTGGTTCTAATTGTGCTTTGCATGTAGCTGGGGAACTGATAGTATATTTATTACTATAAATTTCAGCTTCATCAATCACAGGAAATATACCAATCTTAACAAACTTGTCATTACAGCCAAATCCAACTGTGAATCCTACTAAGCTATCCGAAGTATTAATTAATTGGGCTGTTTCGCGTGTCAATGTAAATAAATAATGTGAAACAACTAATCAAGCTGACGCGACATAATTACTCTATGTACAAACAATCGCGATTGGCTGATTAACGCAGTTATCATTGATGGTTTGAGGGATTTGAACATAAGCGGTCACGCTTCCAATAATAGAACTGAATGTAGTTCAACCACAGCACCGCAAATTATTTGCGGAGATAACTCAGTTGCGTGCCCACCGTGACTTATCAAATTGAATTAAAATCATATTTATTTATTAACGCTGTTTCGTTTTGCAAATTTTGGATTGTGTGAAATTGTGATTTCCACACCGCAGATCTAAAATGTTAAAATTTATATTTGATAGAAATTGGTTCGTTGGGTCGTTGGTGAATAATAAAAATAGATATGGCAAGAGAGTTTGGTTGTCTAGATCGTTCATGTTGGTACTCTGGATACAATGTCCATCAAACCGGAACACAACAGTGCATTTATACTGCTGTTTGGTGGGAGGAATAGATATTGCGGTGGTACCAACCCAGGCGGCCTCTTACATATGAGATACCTGCCACCGGTTGCCTTTGAGGTCTTTCAATTCTTATGAATATATTTATTTCTTTTACAGATATACGAATAACTCGCCTTCATGATGACAAAACTGCCACGCGACCATCCAAGTAAGTCTATATTTTTAAGCGGTGTTCAAATCATGAAAATTGGACCAAAGATTAGGCGTTTTTACTAACATATTATTACTAACATGGAAGAATATTAATATTAACAAAAAATAATATTCTAGTATAATGGTTTCTTAAGCCTTAGCTTTTATCGATTTTATCGCGGATTTGGTTTAGTTTTACATCGTTTAAATTTCCGACGTTTCAATTACTTCATGGCTTTCGTGGCCACGGGGTGGACTCCCGTAAAAAATACTTCTATTTTAATATTTGTATTACTTATGGCCATATACACAACAACTAGGAGAATTACAAAACACCAATTATAAGGAAGGAATATTATGTATGTAATTTGTTATACAAAGATGGGCTGGATAACATACTGACTATCAAAAAGTAAATCTCAATTTTAGTGTAGATTGCTAATTACTTCCGGATATAACTTTTCCGGTTAGATACAGCGCCAATTCCATTAGCTGTAGATAAGAATTAATTCGGAGTATCACTGAATATTCGCTTAATAGCGTTAAATAATTAATCAACCTTTTATCGCAACAAATAACCTTAAAAGAAGTAAAAGAAAATCTTTTTAGTAGTAATGAAGATAATACAAATGTAGAATAATATAAAAAAATAAATAAAATAATACTATTTAATTCAAGACATGCAAAAACGATAAATACATTAAATTCGAGAAAAAGGTTATAAAGAATTTTGCGTATCGTCTGTTATCGGCAAATTTCCTTATTTCCGATTATAATATACATCAATTTTATGTATACAGTGCTCATGGTGTCTCTAATATAACTAAGAAACGAATTTAAAAACTACATTTATTACTCCATAATTAATCAGATTCTTCGAAACATTCTATGTTTAGCAATAGACTTCGTATGGCTAAAGTAACATCTTAATGAACAAAAAAAAATAACAGATAACAGGAATAAAATAACATAACAGATAATAGGATAAAAATAAATTCATCAGATCAGGATCAGGAGATCAGGTCAATTCATAAAAAATAATGTCATGATGACCAAGAACGAGAGATATAAATGAACATAGTAAGTCCTTGTTTATTACTAGCTCTTAGCGAAATGGCTAAGTTATCTGTCTTGTCGCATAGTTAGACAAGATGACTGGCGCAACAAGGTAAAGGAAAATGTTTAGTCATAATCGATGTGGGATGGAAATGTGTTTTGTTCTATTGTTGGCTGAATATTTCAACTCTTAGTTGGAGTGAGTCATGTCTATCTCTGGGGGCGTTATTAATAAACTCGGATGAGCAAGGAGCCCAAAACTTTAAAATTGACTAATTTATTTTGACCACTCTTTTTACTTTTAAAAACAATGGATTGCCATAACAGGATTATCATGTTAAGCTGAAGAACATAGATTTTTATTAATATAGTCATTACTATATAGCTATTCATAATAATAGATTTAATTCTCTAGTCCAATGCCTAAAGTTGCTAATCCTTCGCTCATCCGAGTTTATTAATAAGGCCCTGGAAGTATAGTCAGAAATGCAACCATTACATTGGGCTAGTATTTTCTTCCCGATTTTTTGACTTGAAAATAGAAGCCTTGCTTATTCAATTCGTATTGTAGATTCATGACATTTGGTGGCGACATTATTCAATCCTTTAGAGAACACGTCACGTTCGGTTGGAGAAATAATCAAAAAGGCACGTCAGATGCTTTTAATATGCGGATTACAAATTTTAACTTCAGATTGGATATCCACTAACTAAGCCTCCAATAATCTTTAACTACCTTCCTCTGTCCTATTTTACGTTATTTTAGCTGGGTACTAGAGTTGGCCTGCTTATTCAATCTTGTGCGTTCTAACTGGTCCTTGTCATACGTAATTTCGCTGTGGTACTTCCATCAAAAAGAGTGTCACACTAATCCAGTTCGACGCTATAATTATCATCAAAAGCCTTAACACATTATGTGATTCAAATCCACTAGCAGTATCTATCTAGGTCACGTAGATACACATCTGAAAAGCCCGTCATAAATATGCTCAGAAAATAAATACGTCGATTTAATCAATGAGGAGTGCACCACGTATCCTCAGGGGATCTCGCGATTGATTGGCATATAAAATAGACTGCGACGTGTTTTAGGTCAAATCACAGACTAAATGCGCTGTTTCAACCAGATTTATACGAGGATGCAGACTCATGTTTTAGAAAACGTATTTGAAATTTTACGATGCTATTTTGTTGGATGTAAAAATTGAATGAATTTTTGCAAGATTCTCTATCGGTACGTTGATATTTCACAATATAATTCTTGGTGCTTTTAGTCACGATTATTTTCTGTTTTCGTTGCTTGTAGTTGGTGCAGTAATAAAACAGTTTTGCAAATTATTATTTGAATCATTTGTTTTATCTAGCGCGGCATGGTGACTGTACTGCAACTGATGATAAGCGCAAATGCCACCCATCCAGACAGAGCATCAAATATCAATAATGGAGATATTTGGTATCATAGCAGAGTATATACCATATGCTGTGGTGAAACACAGTGGCACACGAAAGTGCGTGGCGTTTCGAGTTCAGCTTGCGTATTTTCGACTAAAAGGGTATAATTGCGTTACCGGTGAGAAATTATCATTCCATACCATCCCATCCCATGTCCCTGCGTACCAAAATATTAGGTTATTGATATAGTGGTATTTTGTTCATGGTTATCTGGTAAGATATTCATGTTTCCTTCGTTGGCTATCATTGTACAAGATTTATAACCCTCTTGTTGTCTTACGGAAGTATCACGCGTATCTAGGTTCGGCAAATGAACTGCGAAGATATAAGTTTCAAATTGTGTTGTGAGGCATATACTACTCAATTTTAAAAGTTGCTTAGTACACGACGATAAAGTAAAACATCGCATGAAAACCTGAAAGTTAGAAAGTTCTGCTTTAGAATTTCGGAGGTGTGTGTATTCCAAGAGACTATGCAAGGCTTGATTTAATACATTGTAAAACAAAGTCTTTGACTTTAGTTTAGGTACTAGCCCAGTGCTGGGCCTGTCAAATCACAAAACAACTATGAATTTGGCAATTATTATGTTAAAACCCATTTTTTAACCTCTGATACAAAAAGAGCGGTGTACAACTTTTGTATGTGTGTCTACGGCATTTTAGTACCTAAATAAATGGACCGATTCGATATCGATTTATGTTTAAAAGAAGATGTAATGGACATGGTTCTTAGCTTCAATTTATTAAACGGGAGCTCTTAGAAATTCCTCTCGAAAAGTAATATAAAATTATATCCAAATATGTCAGAATTTTTCCATAATATAATGCTTAGTGAAGTGTTAAGTCTCCAAATCCATTTAAGCTAATATCCTATGAAGTCGAGCAGTTTATTTTTCGCGCTTAGAGCCCTTTCATGTTTCCAAAAAACGTAATGTACGACCCCTTTGTCGGAATATCGGCTTTCATGGCACTAAAAGTGTCGCCCGAGGCTTCCTCTCGCAACGTGCTGGCATCTGCTTAGGTGGGGCACACACTGACTCTGACAATCTGTAACAAAATATCTGAAATTAAGATTAAAATTGGGTGAAATTAAACAAGTAATTAAATTATATACATTTTTTTGTATGTAACTACATATTTATACTAAAATTATAGACGAAAATATGACAATGAATTTATTACAAACAGTAATTATTTGGAGAAGTCTATTAAAGCGGTGCAGTATGAATGAGGCGGTTTGTGATTAGCACCAATATTTCACTGAAAATTGAAATGTCTTGTTTATTATGATATATTCATTACTGCATTTTTTTGGATGTATGATTTTTGTATTTTGTTTTATTTTATTAATTCTACAAATGTGTTGTTGATGGACATAGCGTCCGGATGGCACTCAGACCCCCCATTGAAAAACAGCGCAGCGATATAGCTGCGGTCTATTACAACATATAGCTAAAAGGAGGATCATTGTTGTCTGGCCATATGCACATTAGCATGTCAATTATCGCCTTGTATAATTATATTACTTTTTTGCTATCACGTGTTGGCCATGCGATACTAAATGTATTTTCTTTTTTATCAATTTCCTTTCCTTTTCCCCTAAGTATTTTAAAAAGTTAGTTGAAATGTAGAACGTGGTGATGATCACTCCACATTAGTTGACAGTTCGCTCATTTGTCTCCCTGTCACAAATTGAACTAGTTACAATGTTCGGAGCATGGCATGTAATCTATCAATTTATTTGATCAAAGTGTTTTTAAACCAATCAAAATATTGAAAATATAAAGTGCATTTTAGAACGCTATTACATTGATGGCAGATTCGATGAAACGGATTATCGAAAGCAACATTGTTGATGGAAATTTCATTGTAACAAAAATTCACGGACTATCTTTATGAGAATGTATGACCTAACCTACCTTGTATATTGGTGGTAGTCTCTCATATGTGACAGGTGGCCAGGGTACCACAAAAGTCAACAGCAGTGTAAATGCACTCTTGTGTTCCGGTTTGAAAGACTTTGTAGCCTGAGAAACTATTGGGCTTAAGGAGACTTAACGTCTTATGTCTCAGAATGGGGAGCGCAGTTGCTTGCCAAGCATTGCTGTGTAAACCATGGTTGGTTGGTTGGTTGTGGTACTGTCCTCAGCGATTGTCTTACTTACCATCAGAAAAACGGCATGCTCTTCTTGCCATTCATTACAATAAAAATAAAACTATGTAGATTTTTAAGGCGTGCTTGGGAATTAACAGTGTCTTCTTTTAATAGTCAATTTGCCTTGATATGATACTGAAAGTTGTGAAATTATAAGCCTAATCATTCTACAACATTGCTTAAAAAACATTTTCATTAGAGTGTGGGATTATCAGCTAGCTCCATGCCAAATTTCAACAGAATTAGTAGGTTTTTACATGAAGGGGTAATAAACAAATAAAAGTTCGCATTTATAATATTAGTAGGATAGGATTGGTTAATGTCATCGTTACCATATACACAGATCTTAATAATTCCATATAAAGATATTATCAGTCCCCCAAACCAGTGTGTCACCGGTATCCCACAGGCAGCACTGCGCCATGATTGCACCTACGTTTTAATTACTGATTGTAATCTGCTTTTAGCTGGAACCGTGCGCCCAACCCGGCCCCATGTTTAGGACGCCGTCAAAGAGCGCGTCACGCTTTTGAAATTGTGAAAGACGCGAAACAGTTTTCAGTTGGCGTTTTGGGGCAATTATTGCATCGCCAAAGGGATGCTCATTCGGAATTTTCACGCCTTGGTTGTCACTTGTTGCGGTTTTATAATAGATTTAATTTCGATTTTAGGAATAAGAATAATTTATTCAAAGTAAGATCTGCAAAATGTAAAGAAAAACGAAGTGAGACTTAAACTTTTAATTAAGTAATTTATTCTGAAATATTTTATTTAATTTAATGATCATTTCTATTAAAATTTAGTGACACCATAATTATCATGAAGTAGATACCTACTTTAACAACCTAAACATCATGAAGTAAATATTCCGACAACTAAGACTTATTTGTTTCGTGGTTTCAAGGAAATCTTTAAAACCACGAAACGAAAAGGTCAGCTTTACTAGGTAGTTCACGGTTTCACAGAAAACGGCATTAAGGAACAAATTCGCGGATACCCTACTTACAAAATGCGAATACCAAGCTCAATTACAAAGCGAACGCGAAAACGCGAGTGCGAGCACAAAGGGGGAGGGGGGTTACTATATAAAAGCGATATGAACTTCGAATATTCGAACGCCTTACGTAAAACTTCACTAACATGCCTTGTTATTCCACACAATATTGGATTTCTCTATCGTACGTTACAACTATAGCCTAAGTTCGGAGAAACGATAATTATTGATTTTCATAAGTGCAAATCTTATTCCGGACGTCGATCATCGAATATTCGAAGTTCGTATCGTATTTATAGAGTAACCTGCCAGGGTTTAACGAAGCGAAACGCGCAAAAACACAACTGTTTGTCATCCCAGTGTGATGTATCGGCCGCGTCGTGGACCAACAGATTCGCGGCCGGCGAGCCGTGACTTTCAGTTTGCTGTATGATTTAAAATACAATTTTACGGTGCACGATTCTTGTTTAGCCTTTTTTCCTCATTGATGTATTGTGCGCTGGAAATATTTGCCAAGATTTGTAGTTGTATTGCGAGTTGCAATTTTATCTTGGATTTCAAAAGAATGATATACACCCTGGAGATTTTGTAGAGCCTTTTTTTAATTTGTTACGATCTCCAACAAAAAATACACTTTACAAGCTTTCCTAATGTATTTTTGCAGTTTAAATATTGTGTTTATTTAATGAGATTAGATCACAACATGCAATAATACTGAACAACAGGACAGAACTATGAAATAACTTATGCATAGACTATAGAAATAAAATTAAAAGTCAATATTAAACTTAAAGTTAGGTTATGAGGAGATGTTTTTTTTTCACATCTTAACCAATATCTGCTATAACTAGAAAATATATACATAGGTTTATTACAACACGGTATTCTTATGTAAAAAGATATTTGTCTGTCGAGCCTAATTTTGTATACATAATATATTTACTGACTATATTCTGAAATCCTTCCTGAAACCTTTCAAGTTTGATAAAAATGCATTTTTTTACTAAACTCGCGTGAAGATTGCTAAAAGAATGATTAATAAGTATGGCGGTTTTGTGACTAGAAAAAAAATAAAGACATTTATTTCGTCACTTTAGCTACACTAAAATATTATTTAAATGATAAACCCATCAATTTAAATTATTTTAAATCATACTCGTAACATAATTACATTTTAACACGTTGATAAGTTTGAAGCCAGTGACATAATGGAAATTGACAGCTTCCAAATTAAGCATATCTTTGATGTAAACAATATTATCAGCTTCATATCATTACTTTGATCGCAAATGTTGAATTTTTCCATTATTATAATGGGCCATTTGAAGGCTTTTTGTATCAATTTTACTATTTTATACAATTCAATTCTTTGAAGGAATTTGTTGGAATATAATATATATTATTATAGCATACGATATATAATTTTGTAATAAAATCAAATGCGTGAAGGCCTGTTAGTTGGTAACGGATCAGACGCTGCTGCCAACATGTTTCTGGTGGTCGAGGGTTCAAAATCCCAGGAGACACATCTGACTTTTCGGCATTACGTGTGTATTGATAGTCAATTCCCATGCACTACAATGAAGATAAAAGTCGTGAGGAAACTTGCATATCATGGCGATTTACTATGGAATGAAAAAGTCCGCCAACCCGTATGTAATAAGCCAGAATGGTGGACTTTACGACCTAAAGCCTCTAAATTATACTCTTAATTGCAGAGGAAGTCTGTGCTATTCAGTGGGACTTATAAAGGCCAGTACAGATACAGATTCAGAATGAGTATTCGTTTCAGCAAAGCTAAATATATTTTAATAGTTTATTCTACATTAAATAAATCCCCAAACATTTTCCCATTACCCCTAAACCATGACAAATTAAATTACATAAACACGTAACAATTATTCAAAACAGCGAGACACATTGCATATATCAAATCACACTCGCAAACGATCAATCACAATTTGTTTCACAAGACTTGCCGGCAACTGCAACCCAGGCCCGCCATTTTAAGATTTACGACCGCTGCGGCATCCATTTTGTTAAAACCCCTACTAACGTGCAACATGCAAAAGCACTCGACCCACAAAACTCAACGAAATGTGCTGAAACTACTCAAGCCGCGACATTCGAAACGCGAGCCGCACAGGCCTGCGTAATTAAATAATTCCCATTTATTCACACTTCAGCTCACGTAAAGTAATTATGAGTCGCACACTGTTCACGTTTAATGGACTTTCGGTTATTATTCTGTTTGTTTAAATGGTTTTAGTCGGAATCTATGTTTGCACAGCGATCGCTGCGGAAACATGAGCAGTGTTATACGGCAAATGCGTTCGGAGCAATATCTGTAAAATTTAATAAAAAAGTTCGTAAAATGTGTTTATGCTATCAATCTGATGGAGGTATATTCATACAATGTAATAGGTTGACAAATAATGATGGCCATCCATCAATCAGCCTGTAACATCCATGTTAAACAAAATATCATTTTTTTTCTGATCGCCTTGAATGCCATCTATATATTACTCCTTGGAAATAGGTAAATAATAGGCAATGGCAAAATTAGGAAAAGAGACTTATTGACCATAACAATACATAATTTTATAAATTGTGTAATAATATGCTAAACGACCACCTAAGTCTTACTGCAGTGACGTTAAATTATTTTCCATAACGATCATCTAAATCCAACAAGAGATTCCTTGTAATCTACTACATAACAATTACTTGACGAAAGAGACAGTTATACTTAGCAAGATTGGCCATATTAATTTTGACCATTAAAACAAACAACAATAACAAAAAATCCTTACCCAAATTTCAAAACACTTTTTAAACCTGGCCAATTTGAAACCGCCAAAAAGATTCCGCAACAAAGACGTATTGACCTATTTTAAGCTAATACCAATTACTGGGCCCATGTGTGGATCCCACTCGATCCATCAGTTCGTTCGGTACTGCACCAATTAGTATCCAGATATCGTTGGCAATTTATAGCAGCATCCGATATGCAGTCGCGATTTTTTTCCACCGACTCGACGTGTGCCATGTACGCATAATTTTTGAACGGACAGTTTTTGCATTGTTTTACAGAGTTGTTTGCGGCCTTGTAAATGTTTGTAGTTGTTAATTGGAGTTGCTTGATTTTGGGCTGATTCGTGCAGAAATGATGGGTAATACAATATCCTTCTATGGTTAGTTAACTGTCGCATTTTGTCTTAACATCGTTAATACACAGTATTCAAAGTGGGTAATAGCTGGTGTTTTAAAACGAATTCTAACAGGTGCTTTTGTTTGTTCATATGTGGAAAATTATCTTACTCAATTTTTACTGACTTTCATGTGATTTACATGTTTATCACATATATCAAAATTAATCAAAATATTAGTCAGGGGGTGACTATGACAAACTACCTGTCCGGTAGTAATTTCATAACATACGGGTACGCGACCCCGGCTCCCCGAGCCACTACTAACTCTCACCTTGCACCTTCCGTGTTAGTAGTGTCCCACTAAACCATTTCCTTGCCCAAGTTCATAATTTTCATTCCCCAATCACACAATCCATGTCGTTCCTTGCTTTCCTTCCTTATCCTATCCCTAACTGCCAATCTAAGGTCTGCCGCGCCGATAGATGCATGGCTAGGGGCGAGCCTAGTCTTTAGCGAGCCGTTTGTCCTGGGGTTGGGCGCCCCCAGATAACGACTAGCCTTGGCCTGGCATGCGGGGCTCTGCCAGGCTCGACAGTTATTTTTCCCTTGCTACTCGTGGGAACGCAATGATGATTAATAATTGTGACAAAAATTGTCAAAATGGCGGCGACGCGGTTCGCCACCCGTCACGTCTCGTATCCCATGCCGGCGAAAAGCGGACTGAAGAATGCCGCTTTGCTACTTTAAATGTTAGAGGAGGGATGGATGCAAAAATTAATGAAGTGTGTCAGATGATGAATGAAAGACAAATCGATGTTCTGTGTGTGAATGAGACGAAACGGAAGGAATGTGAGACCATAAGATATGGTGCCTACACAGCATACTGGGCTGGAGTGCCTAGCAAGGCCAGATGCAGTCAAGGTGTAGGTCTCATATTATCTGAAAGAATGGCAAAGTGTGTGAATGAATTTGAATGTGTTAATTCAAGGCTCATCTGGGTGAGATTGAAAGTGGGATTAACTCGTATCTTTATCCTAGGGGTATATTCTCCAACGGATGTAGGTACGAGTTCATCTAAGAGTGCGTTAAAAGAACGAGAAGAATTCTGGGAGAAAGTGAGAGATGTGCTGCAAATTCGTAATCAAAACGAAAGATTAGTTATGTTAGGGGATTTTAATGGTTGGGTAGGACTGAAACGTAAAGGATACGAAAGGGTACTAGGTTCGTTCGGTGATAAGAGAGTGAATGCTAATGGAAGAAGTTTGCTTGAAATATGTGTGGAAATGGGTTTATGTGTGACAAACACGATGTTTGCACACAAGATGATCCACACATATACTTGGGAAAATGCTGCGATGAAGAGTATGATTGATTTTGTGATAGTAGACGAAAGATTAAAGAAGAATGTTATGGATACTAGATCGTTCCGTGGAACGGGTCTTGATACTGACCACTTTTTGGTCGTGTGTCGAATAAAAGACCTGTTTAAAAAGTGGCGTAGCCGTATCCCCGAACAGTCTAGTATGTTAGAAAGGATAAAAGTGGAAAATTTGCAAGGAGATGTAAGAGAGAAGTACGAACGTATTCTGAGTGAAAATTTCGAAGGTTTGGATGAGGTTTATGAGGTAGAAGAAGTATGGAATAAGTTTAAAAAGGTTGTTGTTAATGGCGCAATTGAAACATGTGGACTGAGTAAAAGGAAAAAGTATAAAGAGATGAAGAATGTTTGGTGGGACAAGGATGTGCAAAAAGTAGTAAGTGAAAAGAAGAAAGCGTGGAGAGATTGGTTAGCTATTAGAGCTGATCAAAGAATGCTAAAGGCAAGTGAAGAAGATGTATACAAGGCAAAATTGGAATATAAGAAGATAAAAGATGTAGTGAAAATAGTAGTAAAAAAGAAGAAGCATGAAGAAAAGGATATGTTTGACGAAAGATTGAATGAGAATTTTCAGAAAAACATCAAGTTTTTCTGGAAAGCAATCAAAAGTGTCCGGGGTAAGTTAAGTACCTCGGAGCTTAGTACTGTAAGGGATAAGCATGGACTACTAGTGAATGGAGAAGAATGTGTGCTGAAAAGATGGAAGGAATACTTTGAAGGGTTGTTTGAAAAAGAGGAAACACAGCAGTGTACAGTGACGGATGAAAGTGAACAAAATGAAGATAAGATTGATGTGATCGAAGTGGTGAAAGCGTTGAAAAGTATGAAAATGGGTAAGGCTGCTGGGTATGACAGAGTAACAGTCGAAATGCTGAAGGCTGGACAGGGTGTGGTGGCTCGCCTGCTTTGTCATCTCTTGAATTTGTGCTGGACAAGTGGTGTTGTGCCAACAGATTGGTGTAACGCCGTTATTGTTCCACTATACAAGGGCAAGGGATCAAAGCAGGAGTGTCAAAATTAACGTGGTATCAGCCTCCTAAGTGTTGTCGGCAAATTGTATGCTAAGGTATTGATTGAGCGAGTTGTAAAAGAGACGAATGACAAGATATGGGACGTGCAAGCAGGATTTAGGAAGGGTATGGGATGCACGGATCAGGTATTTTCTCTACGAAGTGTTGCTGAGAAGACCTTAGCTAAAGGTCGAAAAGTCTTCTGCGCCTTCGTAGATTTAGAAAAGGCCTATGATAGAGTGATGAGGAATGAGTTATGGGCAGCACTGTCCAAGTTTGGGTTGAGCAGCAACCTAATTCGAGCACTACAGTCTCTTTATAAGAACTCTAGTGCTTGTGTTAGGATAAACGGAGCATACACTGATTGGTTTCGCATCGATAAGGGTGTGAGACAGGGATGTGTAGCGTCCCCGTGGTTGTTCAACCTTTTCATGGACGGTTGCCTAAAAGATCTGAAAGATAGTGAATATGGGATAAGAATGAATGAGTTGTCACTAAAATGTCTTCTCTATGCTGATGATCAGGTTATTCTTGCATCATCAGAGGAGGAGCTACAAAATATGGTGACAATTATGCATGAAGCGTTTGAGAGAAAAGGAATGAAAATAAATGTGAGTAAGACGAAAGTTATGGTATTTGAAAGGGAAGAGAATATGACAAAATGCGATATTATGATAGGTAATGAGCAAGTAGAACAAGTGAATGAATTTGTATATCTGGGCTGTGTTTTCACCAGTGATGGAAAGCATGATAGCGATATTGAAAGGAGAGTGAATGCGGGAAATCGAGTGAATGGTGCGCTACACTCCTTTATGAATAGTCGGAAGGTCTCCAAAAAGGCACGACTGGCTGTCCATGGAGGAGTGTTAATTCCAACGCTTATGTATGGTAGTGAAAGTTGGGTATGGCAAAAGAAGCATGAAAGTAAAATTAGGGCAGTAGAGATGAGATCGTTAAGGGGAATGTGTGGTGTAAGTTTGTGTGACAGAGTGCGAAATAGCGTGGTGATGGAAACTTGTGGAGTAAAAGAGGATGTAGTGACGAGAATTGAGAAAGGAATGTTACGATGGTTTGGTCATGTAGAGAGGATGGATGAAAGGAGAATTACGAAAGAAATACATAATGCGAGTGTGGATGGAAGAGTCGGTAGGGGTCAATCACCACGCACTACAACGGTGAAGAAAAACATCGTGAGGAAACCTGCATACCATAACGATTTATAAAAAATTCTATGGTATGTAAGTCCGCCAACCCGCACTAGGCCAGCGTGGTGGACTATATGGCCTAACCACTCTCAATCGTACTTTCGATTGTAGAGTAGGCCCGTGCCCTGCAGTGGGACGTATATGGGATGATACAATACAAAACAATACAATTAAAATAGTATTAATTACGCAATATAGAATTTAGAACTAAACTTATTAAAGCATCTTGAGGTGGCATGACGTCGTATTTGGTTTGGGCGAAATACTCTAGTTGTGTATTACTGGCTCATAGTTGGATCGTGTTACTCGCCATGATGATAAAATGCTTTGAAATTTTATCGTGTAGAATTTAATAAAATTAATGTTATTTAAACATTAATATTATGATGTCAAAATTATAATCTGATTAATGTCAATATTTAGAAACTCATTTACTGTTTAAATTAATTTTGTTCAACTAAAATAATTAAATTTTGGGACTCAGTAGCAAATAGTTCAGTAGTTATTCTAAATTCAATTCAATGTTTAAAATTATTACTTTAGTATTTACTTTGGTGTCCATTTCGACAAAACACTTCTTTCATAATCTTACATCCATTTAATGGATTGGATTTGCCTAAAGTAATTTCTCTACGGATGCCCACTGGAAGAAACCTCTTTGGCAAATTTCAAGTTTGTAGGCTGCATAGTTTTCGAAATTTGTTATTTAGTAAATTGGAATCCATTATTAATTCAGTAGTGCTTGTTTTTTTTACCGCCGATTAATTAATTAAATAGGAATGAGTTTCGATAGCTTCATGACATATAGAAAAAGTTACAAAGTTATTCCCCTAATAATTGACCTGACATGACCTTCGACCAAATATATACTAGATTATAAGTAACGGCCCAAAAAACGCCAGGAGAAATAAGAGCCCAAATAAGCGTGTGGTCTTATTTGATTTTAGTATAGTTGAAAAACATAAAAAATCTTAATAATAGAATAAGGTTTATTGTTACCTGAAGTTGATTATAATTTTAGACATTTTGCTACATCTCGTAGTTCGAAATTTAAATGGATAAGTAAAAACAAGCTGGGCCACTTTTGGCGTGTGATTTTGCTATACAAATAGACGGTATCTAGTATATAATATTTGATCGAAACTGTTTTTCTAAATGGAAGAAAAAGCATTTGAATGAAACAACAAAGAAACCTTCAGGAAAGTGTTTAGAAAACACAACAAAAGAATGTAGAACTAAGCCGTTAATTTCTTTCAAAACGTAAAACCTTATAAATTTCACATAATTGTTGTCACTTTAATAAATTTACAACGGCGGCTGTTACCAGCGTCGGATTTCACTTTGCGTCTACAAAATAATAGCCTTACGTCTGCGAGCTCGCAAAATAATTAATAGCGAGTATAAATCTTAAACTTTTGTCGAGTTTGGTTGCTTAACGTATTTATAATACTGGAAAAAAGGTTTTTTTCCCCATCTCGTCACTGTTGTAATGACGACTTGGCGGGAAACTTTAATGAACGACCGAGCTCAGAGTTTAGTGGGTGTTTGTTAGATATTGCGTCTGCGAAGTTGGACCATATTAAGTGCTGAATTACCTAAGAGGACGTGTGACATAAAAATTATATTAAGTATCCACGTGTCTTGGTTTAGTCGATGTTCGGTGTTCGTAGATATTCCCTTGGGGTGTAACTGACCCGCCTCTTTGTAACTTTAGGTATAAAAGGAATTACCTAGAAAAAGATATTTTTCTTTTTCGCCTTCACAGGTAAATAGAAAAAAAACTGTGATTTAAAGTTTGAACCGACAGCTGAGATTTAATAATGTCCATTAAATACAAAACAACTGAATGTAAAATCATTGAAGTTGAGAGATCAAGCATTCGTAAGCGTGTTTGAGCTCTCTTGTTACAAGTTAAGGCTAAGGCTGGCTTGTTGTTAATAGCTTTCTCGTGAAAGAAAATCAAACATTCTGGTTCATTAACTAATATTTTGTACATAAGGGCAATGTTCCACACCAGAAAACCTAATCAGAACATTTTGCAAAATAAGAAAAAAAATATACTAAGCATGCTATACTTTACATTATAAAATACGCAGAGTTGGTCAGGATATAATAATCAAAAAGAAAACGCATACTTTTATAGGTCATAAAAAACGTATCACTTAACGTTTCGCATATTATAGTTGAAAGTTTAAGTCGGGATCAAGTGTCGAACTCTTTCTGTGACGTACTTAAGACGAAACTCAAACAGAATCTGTAATGTGAACGTGACAGAACTACATATTATGTGAAACTCACCTGTGTTCCGGTTGAAATATTCTTCGAATAAGGATTAACAGCTGTTTTGATAGTGAATTTGATTGTTGTGAGTCAAATTCTATATTGTTGATACACTTTAATCTCTGTTCCAGTATTTTGATAAAGAATTTGACTATATACTAACAACTTATCATAAATATAGCTTTATTTGGTATAAAAGTAACTAGTTCAACAATGCTTAAATTGAAATATTTTGATGAAGTGATCACAAAATACATGAAACTAAATAAGACTCATCCATTGCCAATATTGAAATCTTACCATATACACAGAAAAAAATAATAATACAAAGGTCAAATTTAATATCTAAGGTCTGGTAACGAAATTCAGACATATTAATAGAAATAGACCTGTGTGACCTTATTAAATAACTTGGTTCAGTCAATAAGCCATATTACGAGGGACCACGCTGTGCCAGCGCTTGTCTGCGTTGCTTTTGATGTACATCTGAACTTTGATTTCTGTTTGCATAGGATGTATTATTACTGTGAATATTTAGGGCTATATTATCAGACATGGGATTTCAAAAGATGCGTTGATATTGTCTGGTAACGCCAATATCATTTTAAGAAACGGGGCCTGGCCTGGGAACTACCAACATATCAATGCAAAATCTTGCTTTTAAGAGCAAGATATACGGATAATATGACTCTAGAAGGGTACAGTGCCCCAAGCAGGAACATTTGACTCTATAGTATAGTAATCGTAATAGTAAAATTTTGTATGGGAATTTGAACAGCGCCATGGTGAGCGTATTTGAAACTAAATTATGGCAGCGGGAAACGTTTACGACACTATAGTATGGTAATCGTATAGTCTAGCGATACTTGAATGTATGAA
The DNA here is from genome assembly GCA_023078785.2 of Hyles euphorbiae. Lineage (NCBI taxonomy): Eukaryota > Metazoa > Arthropoda > Insecta > Lepidoptera > Sphingidae > Hyles > Hyles euphorbiae. Next base: position 16,170,346 of record CM041041.1, on the reverse strand, counting down.
AAGTGGTAGCAGGAATAATTTTTGACGTATAGTATCGTCGATTTACTATCGAGAAATACGATTGTTTTGTCACCGAAATTTTTACCGTGAGAACATTATCGGAAGTATGTTTTTGCATTTCTACCCATCGAATTAAGGAAAAATGTGTTAATTACGGTCATGCTTAGGGTCTCCCGATGCCGTAGTGTTATTGTGTGTAATTATCTACTCCGTATGTCGCTAATAATATGAAATTCAATGCTTCGATATGAAGTTACAATTATTGTGATACCTAACTCAAATATGAAGATTATTTCTTAGACTGTGGACTGTTTGGAATCGGAGAAAAGAACTTGCGAATCTTGTGAACAAGTTTGAGGATATTGAAAGTCTAGAATTTATTGTAGTTAAAAACATACTTAACCTAAAACTGTAAAAAACTTATAAATAAAATATTTACATGGAACTTTGATTTTAGTTTTGCGTACCTACTTAATCATTTTATGTCATAAGCATATATATATATTCAATGTATAGTCGAGCAAGCTCTTAGAGCAGAGAAATGTGAGCATTTAATATGTGAAAATAGTTGCCGAGGAACTTAACGAGAAAAAATATAGAGAAGAGAATACTTTCATGAAGCTCTCCTTCTTAAAAATGTAGAGGGATTTTATAAAACATATATACGTATCTTTATCTATAACCTATATAATATGAGAGTTATTAATTAATAATTTGCATTAAATTAAAAGTGAAATCCGCTAATGTGTGACAACTAACCAAAAAAAATTGCTACGTTCGGAAATCTAAATGCAAAATTAATTGGAGTCATTTTTGTATATTGCGGAATAAAAGCAATAAATATGTATTTGCTTAATAATTTATTTCCATAACCTTTCTACGCGACATTAATGCATGTTTTATATTTTTTTTGTTATTCTATAATAATAATTAATTAATTTACCCACGTAGTGAATGACAATTCCGCACGAATCATTCAATAATATTCGTTCATTACCTTAGGTTATCTGTCACTATCGTAACGTAATAGTATCGAGTTCACGAGAGTATGGTTAAACGATTCATGCTACCGATATGGAGTAGTAATAGTATAGTAATCGTTGTCACGATACTATTACTATACGATACTTCAAAATATTCCTGCTTGGGGTACAGAACATTTCTCGAGAGTTACGCAATGCGAAGTTCTTCGAAATTTCTCAAGTGTGCATCTTTATTTCCAGTCCACAAGCTACCATTGATAAGGGATCGTTATCTAGTTGTTCACACGTACTATCTCATTTTCATAGACTGATTGGGCTGTAGGTTATCCGACCAGTCAAAAAAATCTACTCCATTTTTTTCACCTTGTATTCAACCAACCAAATGAGGAAACCTTAATTTAATCTCCATCTGTCTTAAACATCGAAACCATCAATTAGGATTACCTGGAATATCTTTGGTTTAAGTGCCTGTAAAATATATAAACACCCGCGAGATTACAATGTCAATAATGGGGAACAGAGCGTAACAAAGATGGGTAAAAGGATTCCTATTCGTCATTTATTACCCAAATGAATGTTTATGGAGGGGAAAAAAATGAGATTATGTCAATAAAATACTTCATGGTTATAAACCGTTGATGTCCTTTTAATGGAGTGCGGTGAACCACTCGGTTCATTGTTATTTGTTTTTAAAAGACCAGTCTAATTTTAGATCGCAAACGACGCATTTATATTTGTTATCGTCTAATTGACTTTGTTCAGCATTAATTTTAAGAATATAACTAATCTTAATAAAAAAGGTCGATAAATTCACGGCATCAAGTCTTCTAAATTAAAATGATTAAAAGCAATTATTCGACAAATATAGACGGTAAACAAATTTTAATCTTTAGATCTTTGGTAAAGAGAAGTACTCAAAAATCTTTAAGAAAAACCACCTCTACAAAAGCAACTAGAACAATACGAGTAGTTAAAATAAGTTATGCAAACAATATATTTCTATCTAAAACGGCATTTAAAACACTTAAAAATCAATAGACTGAGCATAGCAGAAAACTCAGCGATACTTACGTCACGCGGAACCGAACAACGCGAGCTCAAAATGTCGGTTCTCGAACGCTTCCGATTGCCACACGAGAGCCTAAGACTTCAATCTCAGCAAGTGCCCTCGCTCATATTAGCTCCCAATGACTGGTTCTTACTCGAATAGTTTCAATTCGGAATTATTTTTTTAGCAGATATTTTCTGCTTGTTGCTTGGATATAGGTTTCTTTTAGTTAAACGGTGAAGTTAGCTTAAAATGAGGTTTTTTGCTATGAATAGCGAGATTAGCATGCTGTTCACTTTTTTCGGTTTCTGTTCTACTTTTGCAGAGTAGAAAAACCAAACAAAATTTTAAAGCAATGCTTGGCATTCCACTGCGCTCGCCACCCTGAAACATAAGATTTATGTTAAGTCTCAATAAGTTACTCTGGCTACAATATCCTTCAAACCGAAACAAAACATTTACACTGCTGATTGGCGGGAGGAATAGAAGGAGGTGATGAGTATCATTACATTATATTTGTAAGTGGCATGCTTTATGAGTTCTGTAATGTTATTTTTAAATACATACACTCACAAGCACATACATACCTAAGCAGCCTGTATATCCTAGTCTTCTAAAATGAGATTGATATGACTGAAAAAAATACACAAATTGACTGCTCGATCATTGATTTTTGCATCTTAGTGATAGATAATAAACTTTCTTATTTATTCAACTCACTGAAATAAATAATAATTTGTTTATCTTCAATTCAATCAATTCAGATATTATTTATCAAAACAATATAGCAATATTTTTTTGGTTCAAATGTGTCAATTTACGTAGGGTTCTCAATATCAAATGAGTTTTTAGTTGTCTTGCCAGTATATCAGGTAAGTTTTACTTGATGATGGGTAGCTTTTATATCAGTGGTAGATGTTGGATCACTTGCATCAGTTCAATTGCTGACTAACAATGTGAAGCGACTTTGCATGGAATGACAAAAATGCTATCCAGACAGTTAGGTATCTAGTTGCTGAAGTAATTCCATTCCCAAATGCCTTCTTCAAAACTGACGATCCAAAGAAATGAAAGTATTTCTTAACGATACAACACATTTTGTTGAAGACTATGAAAAATATATATTTTGATATTTGATTTTAAATCACGCCCGACCGGGATTTACACATTTCTTTCTTTTTAAATTTTAATCGTGTATACATTTCATGAATCCGTACTAACGATGTGCCAAAGTTGTGGAACAAAATTAAAATAAAATGAATATGGTTTACATTACTTTATAAAACTGACCCATGCTACGTGAAAACAAATTTACTAACGTCATTAAAATCCCATTTGAGTAAAGTGATATTTTTGTTACTTACTATCAAAAGGCAAAATAATTGTTTTTAGAGTACTTCAGAGTACTAGTAATTTGTAAATAACGATGAACTAATGTTTTAGGAACCTTTTTTCAGTTTGTCTTCATACTGTGTTTGAATGTAGTTGTTGAATCCGTAATTATAGATGGAATTTTAGAGTTTCCGTGACGCAGTAGGTCAGAGCCCAGCTATTATACCAGAGGCTGCGAATTAGATCCAAGCAACAATATATTCTTATGATTCATTCATATTCCATAGAGTTGATATAATTATAACCAATTCTGCTCTGCTCCATTTCCTCGGTGGCGTAGTTGTACTACGATATGACTACAAAGCTGAGGTCTCGGGTTCAAATCCTGGTTCAGCCGAAGTGATATTGGATTTTTAAATTCATTATCAGCCCGGAGTCAAGAATTTGTGCCCGATATGGCGATAGGCTCGCCCCTATCACATCATGGGACGGAATAGAAAAGGCGAAACGTGGGTGTACCGGGTGATACCAGCACCTCTGGTTACATTCTGAGAAAAAGGCGTGAGTTTATGTATGTATGTATAACCAATCCTAAATTGATTATCTAGGATGTATCAGAGTTGGATGATTATTTCTATCCAACCCTGATAGAAATAGACGGGAAGCAAGAAGAAACCATCACGCTACCCAATAAGGAAGCAAGAAAAACCAATATACTACCTAACTTCCGCAGAATCAGAAACAAACCTCCATAAAATATATTAGAAACGCCCGAGCATAATTTATTAAAAATGAAGATAATTAAACAGATTGATTCCCACACGGCAGCGCATCCGATCCGATGGCACAACAAACTGAAATAAGCGAAATGGGAAGTCCCAACAGTGATTACTTTGCAATCGAACCATGTCGCCCCAAACGAGGCTATTTTATTATTCACTTACAAAGTTTTAACGAGATAAGTTAACGTTTAAGTTTTCTGACGTTTTATTAAGGCTCGCCTTATCGAATCAAAAATTTGATGTTCTTTAGTTAAGGACTCTGAGTATTAGTTTCAAATAAGGCAAAGGTTTGAAAGTTTGGCAAAAATTCTTCCATAAGTTACTGTAGCTTTGCCAGTTTTGTATGTTCCATTTATGAACATTATTTATTCGTTTATTTAATGTACATAAATTGTATAAAGGTGGACTTAATGTCTGAGGCATTCTCTGACAGTTAACCTCTGGGAGGTGCAGAGAGTGTTTAGTGGTGCATTATCCTGTGAACTAGTTTTGTAAAGTTTAATTATAGTAAAATAGGTATAATTTATTATTTCACAATCACTAACTAGATGTATATTCATTACACAATTAATGCCAAATGTTCTACTTCTTACGACAGTCATATACATGCGTCCCACTGAAGGGCACAAGCCTCCTCTACAATTGAGAGAACGATTAACTGTGGTTAGGCCATATAATAGTACACCACGCTCGCCTAATGCGGGTTGGCGGACTTTACATACCATAGAAATTTTCATAAGTAGCTATTGTATGCAAGTTCATATCGATGTTTTCGTTCGCCTTTATAAGACGTGGTAATTGACTATCAATACACACATGAATCCGAAAAGTCACAGGTGTACCCTGAGATTTGAACCCGCGAACACCGTGATCCGCATTTGGTCTATTCATCAATAGGCCACCACGCAATTCTATTATATAACGATGTCATTGATCTATCATTACCAAATAAAATAGTAATTGAAATGAAGGAAATAATATTTATATTGGAATCGATTTAGTTTCTGCTGTATATTCATTATTATCATTAGTATCATTCACATCGAACTTAGTCTAAGATTGCGATGAACGAAACAGGATTCGAACATTTTGTAAAGTATTTAGGCATATTTTTACAGTTTTATGTGCGGTCTTCGCACGTCATCGGGTTGGAGTACAGAGTAACCTCCTCAATATTATCGCATTTCTATGAACTATTTTTTCGTATGTGCTAAAAGACAAAGAACTAATAATTTTGTATATTCAGTTCTCGGTTCCTCGGAATATTCTGTCAATTGATAGGAATCGTTTAAGCCAACCCTTTTGACCAAAACAATTTATATTTTTTATATATTTCGTATTTCTATAACGTTAATTTTAACGCCCACTTGAAAAAAAAACACAAATTTTCCAAGCCTTTATTGGTCTTACGACTTCGAGATTCTATTATAAAGTTCAACACTGTAATGAATTTTAAAAATGTATTTTGTAAGTTGCGAATTGTATCATAATGCAAACACAATGTTCATAAGTTACTATTTTAATTTCAAAAGTAGTGACTCATTTACAATTCATAACAAATTTGAAATTTGTTTTATGTCGTTGCTCTGAAGTCTGATTGTAATTTAAAAGTATTAAATTGAAGAAAAAACTTAGCCAAGTCTCAGAGCTTATCGCCGTGGGCTGATTTAGAATTTTTAGCAACATTTTTGAATTGATTCAATGTAGCTGATTAAAAATTTATTTCGCCTTACCTAGATGCAATTATAAATTCATAGTCCACAAAATTCAACGTGGTAGAAAATAATAATAAAGCATTATTTTACAGTCGTTAAAAAATTTGACGATCGAAAGGTCGTGGCTTGCGAAAGTAAATCTTATGACTGGGTATTAAAGTCTATAATGCTTGATATAAAAGGAAAAATTGAATATCAGTTTGTGTTCATGGTTTTATTGGGTCACGTTACGTGTTGCGGTGGCTAGAATTTAATAATTTTATAGGATAGATTATATTCTGAAAAATAATGACGTTTTAAAATAACAGAATATTTAATGTTGCTATAAGATTTTTATATCTCGTTAGATTAAATAGAAAACTCGAGCATAAAACAAAGTATAAATAAAAATCCTTATAAGACATATTTTATTGTTCACGTAGTGCACGTATTAATCCTTTTTATCTACTCTCATCCTAAAGCTTTAAGAATAGTATTATAAAATATAAAAATTAAGTCAAATTTATAACTTGACAAAAAAGTGTACGATGCAGTGACAACTGGCATTAAAAAAAAACATTACGGCAACACTACTCAAAAATTTCGTACGATTATGTTAGTTTGTTAATTAAAAATGAATAATAACAACAATAAATAAAAATAACAAGTGTCTAAATATTCCAATCTAATACTCGTATATCGGGCTTCCATGTTAATACAAAATGTTATCTTAGCGCCCTCATTAAATACTATTTTTTGCCCAGCTATAATAGATTGCAAGCTATTACAATAATATAGAATCGACGCCCTAATTAATTTAATAAAACTATTTATCGTGAAATCATAAATTCAACATCATCCAGACATCAAAGCGCTAGAAAATCCTTTAGAATGATTACCAAAGCACCAGCTTTAAAATTTCTTTCTTTCCTTCAAGGACTAACAAGAAAATAACCTTAAACTTTCATAATAGCAAGCATGTACCAATATCCATTTCAAAATAATAGTTTTAAGAGACCGACTTGAATAATGGTAACAGCGCAGCGGTCATTACAGGGCGCCCGACACGGAATGGGCGTGAACACCAGAAGTTAAATGCAAGTAATGTAACTGATATAAGTGGACTCGAATAACATTGGGGAAGAATTAATGGTACCTAGGCAGTCTGCGCATATTTGGCAGGTTTTTTCTGGTTCATTGAACGTTTACTTGTCATCGTGATTGTTAAGTTCTTGTTAAACCAGCAATGAATTAGTGTTAATTGTGTAGACTTTTTTGTGGTAGCTTATAGCGTTTTTATTTTGGCATCTGCTCTTTTGTTGACTTGATATTCATATTGCTAGTAAAAATAACACATACCATAACGTATTTGTAAGAATTTCTATGGTATGTAAAGTCTGCCAACCCGCACTAGGCCAGCGTGGTGGACTATATGGCTTAACCACACTCAAGCGTATTCTCGATTATTGAGTAATAAAACGACATGCTAGACCGTTTGACTTGGAATGAATAGTGACAGACCAAGACAGATTTATTTTCATAAATCTTACATCATTCAATAGGTGTACAAGGAGTTCATATTACTTTTATATAAACTAACACCCCCACTATATAAAAGTAACAAATAACACAATATGACTAACATGAGGAATAAAATAAATTTAACTTTTAACTACACCAAGTATTTTCATAAATTTATAATGTTTTACCCCACATAAACCTTTAGTCAATAAGTCAGCAGGCATGTTTGCAGTTGGCAAATACTTTGTTTCAATTACATCATTTCTAATTACCTCTCTTATGAAATGATATCGAACATCAATGTGTTTGGTTCGTTTATGCGAATGATAATCATTTGCCAGCTTCAATGCGCTCTGACTATCACAATACAACACAATCTTATTAGAAAAACCTACTATTTCTAATTCTAGATTTTTTAAGTAAATGGCTTCACGACCAGCTTGTGACAAAGCCATATACTCAGCTTCACAACTGCTTAAAGCTACTGTCCTTTGTTTCTTACTCTCCCAAGAAATTGCAGAGCCAGATTTTAGGAAACAAAATCCCATATATGACCTTCTATCAATGGAATCACTTGCCCAATCACTATCCACGTAACCAACAAGCTCTGCTCTTCCTTTAGAATATTTTAAACAATAGTCTTTTGTTTTAAGTAAATATTTAAGCACTCTTTTTGCATAATTCCAGTGATTGTGTGTAAAACAATTATTAAATTGGCTCAAATAACTAACCGAATAAGTAATATCGTGTCAACACTGACAAATACATCAAGCTACCTATCAATCTTTGATATGGAAATTTACTATCACAAACATTTGATCTTTCAATATTTAATTTAGATTCTATTGGAGTTTCAGCCGTATTACTATCAGACATACCAAACCTTTTCAATAACTGTTCAATATAATGCTGCTGATTTACAGTAATCACATTTAAATCCCTGTCGATTTTAATCCTCATACCTAAGTACTTCTTGACTTGTCCTAGGTTTTTAATTTTAAACTTATGACTCAAAGCTTTAATCAAATAATCTGTTTCAGATTTATCATTTGAAAATATCAAAAAATCATCGACATAAACTCCAACAATAGTTTTCTTGCCATTAACATGATTCTTTATAAAAACACAAGGTTCTAGCTTACTCTTGCTAAATCCCAAATTACATAATGTCTCATCTACTCTTTGGTACCAAGCAAGCGATGATTGCTTCAAACCATAAACAGCCTTTTTTAATTTTGATACTTTATTTGAATCTACACAGGGAAAACCTTCTGGCATATACATGAAAATACTTTCTTTTAGATAACCATTAAGAAAAGCTGTTGTAACATCTAGATGTGTTACATCCATATCTAACTGCACGCTTAAAGCTAGAAGTAACCCCAAAGTAGAGTGTCTTATCACTGGAGAAAAAGTTTCCTGATAGTCCACATCAGCTTTTTGCGTAAAGCCTTTCGCAACTAACCGCGCACGATATCTCACTTTATTTTCACAATCGTATTTCTTTTTTAGCACCCACGTACTTTGCACGACACTAGCATTATCTGGAGCTTCTACAACTTCCCATACTTTGTTGTCATCAAAAGACTGCATTTCTTCTGCCATGGCCTGTAACCACTGTTGTTTCTCAGGACCACTGATTGCCTCTGCATATGTGATATCCTCATCATGTATCCATGATGTCTGTCGGGTTTTTTCCTCTGTCGTTTCGATTTTGTTTCAACAATTGACACTACAGGTAAATCGCCCATTTCCAATTGGTGTAGATCTTCCTGTGGAGGCTGCTCTCCACTCTCTGCAGGCTGCATATCCTCATCTCGCACATCCTCATCTTCCACATCAAGATATTCTGATCCATTAGAGCTAGATTGCTCTGAGACTTGATATTTAACAACAGATTCCTCGGATAACTCCCCCACTGAATCTGTGTTCTCTATGCAGACAGTGACTGTGTCTTTCTTGTTTTCTGGTATTATCACATCTCTACTAGTAGTTACTAAGTTTCTTGCAGGATCATACACTCTATATCCTTTGCTTCCATCTGCATAGCCAACTAGAATGCATTCTTGGGCTTTCTTGTCCCACTTTCGTCTTTTTTCTTTGGCTATGTACACATAGTACAGTGGGAGTACAGTAATGGTACACCATTACTGTACTCCCAAAAACTCTCAGATGACTTATATCTGGCTTGATACCATGCCATAGTTCATAAGGTGTTTTTCTTTGCAATACTGACGAACCAGTGCGATTATGCAAATACACTGCTGTATTTGTAGCCTCAGCCCAAAATTTCTTGCTTAACTGTGCGTCAAAAAGCATGCACCTAGCTTTCTCAACTAAGGTTCGGTTCATTCGTTCACATAATCCATTCTGCTCAGGTGTGTATGGGCATGTTGTTTGATGAATAATACCCATTTTCTTTAAATAATCGCCAAACTCAGCATTGCAGAATTCTTTTCCATTGTCACTTCTAATAATTCTTATCTTTTTACTTGCCCGAGTTTCAACCAATGCTTTGTATTCTTTGAAACTTTTCAAGGCATCACTTTTATTTCTAAGAAAATAAATAGTTGTCATTCTGCTATAATCATCTACAAATAAAATGAAGTATTTAGAACCACCAATAGAATTACACTCCATAGGACCACAGATATCTGAGTGAATAATATTCAACATCTCTGTGCTTCTCCTAGCAACGTGAGTAAAAGGTAATCGAACCTGCTTCCCTTCACAACACACGGTACAGGAAGACTTAGTAATGTTAACTTTCTCTTTTAAAGAAAGTCCGTCAACTGCATTTTGCATTTTATTCAGACACTCACTGTTTACATGTCCTAATCTACGATGCCAAAGCTCACCTGATATTATTGCTGCTGCAGACATATTTTCTTGAAGTTGCAACTTGTAAACTCCATTTTCTAATAATGCATAAGCAATCAGTGTACCATTTTGACTATATATTTCACAGGCGTTTGTAGTAAATACAACATTATTGCCTTTGTTAATCAATTGACTCACTGATAGTAAGTTAGTTGTCAATTCAGGCACACAAAACACATCTTTTATGTCTACATCATAACTGCAATCATTAGCTAAGGTAGTAGTAATCTTTACATCGCCCGAACATACAATAGGCACTTTTGTTTTGTCGGCTACTATAATAGTCTGACCTTTCTTTTCATAAGAAATATTGGTAAGCCATTGTTTATTTGGCGTTAGATGCACACTGGCTCCAGAATCGATGTACCAATCTTGCTTACTAAAATTCCCGCTTAGGAAAACTACATTGAACGCATGTGGTTGATTACGTTCTTTTCCTCTGGTATTTGACACTTCAGCCGTACATTGCGACTTATAATGCCCTATTTGATTGCATCGATAACATTTAATTTCTTTTTTCGACTTTGTTGACAATGACATTCCATTCTGGCGGCCATTATTATTTTTGAAATTTATAAACTTCCTTGGAGTTGATGACTGCTGCCAGCCTTTACAACCACTGGCCAATGCACTATTCGATTCATCATTTATTCCATTTCCTGTTTCCATGTCAAGGAGCTTACTCTTTATGACGTCAGTTGTAATCTCAATACCCGAATGCTCGATAGCCATTATCATGGGAGCATATTTTTCTGGTAGTCCCGCGAGCAACAATGAACCAATCCACTCGTCGCTTAATTGGAAACCTGTATTACACAACTTTTGTCCTGTCTCAATCATTTGTGTCACATATTCTGTCATAGAACCACAATTTTCTAGTCTTATTGAAATTAAATTTCGAAGTAAGCTTATTCTCCTTGCAAACCCTGAATCGTCAAACAAGGCTCTCAGTTTCTCCCATAATTCCTTGGTTGTAGAAACATTTCTAATGTGCACATACAACGAAGAGTCAATCTTGAGAATCAGCTTCGCTTTTGTTTTTGCATCATCCTCGGCTAACAATCTTACACCTTCCTCTGGTTTGATGCATTTCATCATACCTTCTAGGACTAAGAAGTTTTCCGCTGCAAAAGCCCATTCGCAATAATTTTCTCTGCCTTTTAATTTTGGCACATTGACAATGTAATTCGCCATTGTTATGTATTCTGCACAATACTGAAGTCGGTACCTAGGCTAGCTCTCTAATTACTCTACTGCGATTTATCTATTCAACGTTTATCTAAATTTACTTTTGAATAATCGCGAGATAATTTGCTAAAACCCTAAAGGCCATAACTGGGCCCGTAACCTAATAAAACGACATGCTAGACCGTTTGACTTGGAATGAATAGTGACAGACCAAGACAGATTTATTTTCATAAATCTTACATCATTCAATAGGTGTACAAGAAGTGCATATTACTTTTATATAAACTAACATTGAGGAAGACTGTACCCTGCAGTGGGACGTATATGGGCCGATACAGTAGTAAAAATATCAGTATACGGTTCCTATTTAAATACTCACGTAAAATGAATTATTGACCTAAAAATGTATACGAAGTTTATTTGTATTTATCGATAAATACTTTTTGTCGTATTAGACTTCTCTAGTCAGAGATTATTAATCCGAGTTTATATGCCTGTTGACTTAACTAGTTGTTTACATTATGCTTTATTAATTATTTCAGCATTATTGTATATGCATCGCTTATGAATATACTAGTTTATTAGTTCAACTGGTTCAACTGGTTCAACATTTGGATATCAATATACACCCAACCTTTGATTATATACTCGTCTAGATTGAGCAATGCTAACAAACGATGCGCTAAAACTGTCCTCACTTTCGTTGATATGACACACAGTACCGGTCGTGTACTTATTGTAATCCAACTGTCAAGGTCTGTGTGTTTAGGGATGCCTACTCCAGATTATTAACTTAACCTTTCCCCATTATTTGATAAACAAAATAGGTTAAATAAAATATTTTTTCTTTATTTAAAGTAATCATACTATTAATTATATTTATAACGCATTTTAGTAAAAACAATAAATACAATGGTAATAGTATACAGTAATTTTTAGATCTAAACCCATCTCCTAGTGTTTGTTTCCGAATAGAATTAACTCTTTGGATTTATTGCCTGGGCTGTTATCGGATTTTTGTATTCATGTAAAATATAAATCATCATAAGTAAAATGTTCGGAACACATGACTGAAGTCTTGTGATGCTACGAATGGTCTTCTTTTCGTTTCCGCTGTGTAATGTCTCTCCAGCAATTTGCTAGTACGGGATCCGTAGGAAGTCTAAAAAATATTAGAAAGAACTAACAAAATTACTATGAAGTGCATGACGTCATGCGTTTCATTCATATTGTGTAGGTAAGTTATTATTTACTCATTAAATAAATAATGTCATTCTTCTTGTTGTTCTTCTGATCGAAATATGATGTAATGATATTTGTATTTTATCTCCCATAGTTTCACCAAATCTTCCTAGTAATAAATTGACAACACTGTCCAATGAAACTCATCTTCAAAATAACGAATTAAAAGTTCGTTTTTTCTTCAAATAATAGTAGTATAACAACAAATGTTACCGATGAAAAGTGATATTGGTGTTTATACAGTTTTCCCACATAATCGCGATACAATTCGACAGCACAAACCGGCATAATTAATTATTTTTCTGGAGCACGTTATCCATATGAATGTCAAATGACACTGACGTACGTGAGAAGAGAGTCTACCGAATTTCGTAGACTTTTTTTGAGCCGTGCGGTGAGGTATGATGTGTCATCTAGACGAGTATATAATCAAAGCACCCAACACACATACATACATATTCCTGACCCCACACTAAGATCAAGTTTTGTGTCGTGGGCATTGAGAAAATATACTAGAGGGGACACTGCAAACAAAATGTTTGTCACTAAATGAAGGGTACATTCTATTTCTGTCTCTGTCACGCCTACGAAGTAACATATCTTCCCTCTCGCTTCAATGTGTACCCTTGTGCACGCGCCATACGCAGATATTTTGATCCCGAGTCCGCTCTAGTATAATACCTCAATGGTCGTGGGTATCAGACACTACCATAGACATTTCAGTCTCACAAACACCCAGACCCGAAATACCAACCAACTAACTGCGCCATGGAGGCTGTCAATATAATTTTTCCCAACCAGGGATTCGAACCTGAGACCATAGCTTGCCAATTGTACCGTGGTAAAAATTTGCCACCGAGGCGTTATAATATATTCTGGTATACCAATGAGCATAAACAAAACCACAGGCAAGTTCATGTATAAAAATTTGAACAGTAAAGATTTTTTATTTTTATTTCCTTGAGTGGCGAGACAAACATGCTGTTCGCCTGATGATAAGCGATTCGACCGCTCATGAATAGTAGCAAAACCAAACAACACCTTGAATTACAAAGCAATGCTTGGCATTCCACTGCGCTCGCCATCCTGAGACATAAGATGTTACGTCTCAATATGTCAGTAGTTACTCTAGCTACAATGTCCTTCAATCCAAAACACAACAGTGCTTTTAAACTGCTGTTTGGGGGGAGAAATAGATATTGTGGTGGTACCCACCCAAATGGCCTCTCACATATGAGACACCTACCACCAGTAATATATTAGTATTATATTATTAGATATTGTATACGGGATTATGTTGCGGACAAAACTTAACGTCGAGCCCTAAATTAAACTAGATACGAGCTTTGTGCCCTTTGTGTTAATAATACCTTTATTAAAATGCTTAAATTGTTGGGTATAAAAGATTTTTTTATTATTAAAATATTTTTCTGACATAACACACATAATAATGTGTTTTTATCGGAGATAATTGTTTTTCACTTATGATTACTTTTATGAGTAAATTGTTCATTTATATTATAGTATCTTTTGATTTCATTTTACTTAGTCAAATCTGAAACTTAGGAATCGGCTCGTAATGCTATTTTGTCATATTGGAGTACGATTTGGTTTATGCATTTACGGCTTTATTCTTACAGTTTTAAGAACTATTTAAGTTATGTTATCGCACCTTCAGTATTAAAGAGACATAATAAAAAAAAATATATATATATTTTGGCGTTTAATCATATTTTGGCATAAATAAGCATGTGTTGACGTATGAAAGGCAGAAAGATGTATAAATCGGTCTTCTAGATGTATCTTCCATAAGCACAAAATTTCTTATGTTACAAATCTTTAATGAAACGTTTCCCAAAAATATGATTTTTTTAGTTAGGTCACTCTAATTCTAAGAGTGCGTTATGTTAATGTTTTGTCTTTTTCGCACAAACTGAATTCGTAAATCGTTCGAACAGGACAACACATTAAATTATCAATATAGGTTTTAAAACTATCTATTAATAGAGCTGATTATATTTGACTACCAGCTGCTTCGCTGTCATTGACATCATCAGGAAAATTGGGTTTGTTTAATTACACTAATTTATACACTTTCTTTACAGAAACGTTTAATTTATACCTAGTCATTGATAGCTATCTAAATGGAAATCTATGAGCCCGCCTCGTGACCACGAAAGCTGTAAAGTAATCGAAACGTCGGGAAGTCAAAAATGTAAATAATTAAACTAAATTCGCGATAAAATCTGTAAATAATAATTTTATTCAATGTGTAACATTCGCGTAAATCTAAGGAACCATTAATCTAAATATACTTCGTCCGAATTTACCAGTACACATATTTAACCAATTCGATTTGGAACAATGTTGCTATATGGGGTATACCAAGACTGCTACATAAAACAAAGCCGGGTGGTAGTTTTAGTGACTCTAAACATAATGCAACTAAAAATTTGCCAAGGAAATGCATAATTTTTTTGTGATTTTTTTATATATCATTGTGGTTGTTTGGTGAATCCATCATTTTTGGTAAAATAATAATTTTAACCCTTGCGTACCATAGCGTCTTTAAAAATAAAAGTGTGGACTCTATTATTTTAAAACAACACTATGTATTTACCACCCAAATACGTCGTGAAAAACTTCGTCGGCAAATAAATTATAAAAAATCGACGCTCTTTTGCAACATTTTTAGTTGCATTGTGTCTGAAGTCACTAAAACTACCACCCGGCTTCGTTTTCGGTAACAATCTTGATATACCCTGTATGAGTAATGTTTCATTACTTTCAATCCTTCCAAAGACTTTGTTGTCTGCCATAACATTTAGTTATTGTCTTTCAAAGTTTAGTATTGGATGGGGACTAAATCCTTTGGTTCGATTATGAGGCAAACCTCTTGAGAGGTTTCCGATGAGAATGCATACAAAGAATTTTTTATGATGCCACAGGGCGTCAACGGCTGAATTTTGTTCCTCGTCTTAGCTTTTTAAAGACCTGTAAAACGGTTTAGATCCAGCGAAACATGTGTCCTTTATAAGAAACCCTGTCAATGTTCGAATACTAAAAATATATGAAAATGCAAAAATAATAAGAACTTCTATTTCTATTAGATCACCAAACTATTTTTTCCATATCCAAGAGAACTTGATAATAATAAAAGACCATCTCTAATATAAAACCTACTGCTACAGTATCCAAATCAAATATAATAAAGTTGAAAAAATCACGTTCAGACACAAAATATAATTCAAGATTATTAAATTGTAACATTAAAAGCTTAACCCGCTGTGGTCGCTATTAATAAATTTGCATTATGCTTTGGATTTTTGCTGTTACTCCCTCCTCGCAATATGTTAATTCTGTCCAGTCAAGTTAAATGGGTATTTCTCTATTTAATTCTTTCTTTATATGAGATTTACCTTCATTACAATTTTGATTTAACCTAGTTAATGGGTTAAAAAATAAAGGAACCTTTAACGAAATTTAGATGGTAATAGGTTTTTCATGTGTAAGAGACCATTTAGGTAGGTGCCATCGTAATGTCTATTTCTCCCGCCAAGCAGCAGTGTAAATGTACTGCTTTATTCTTGTTTGAAGGGCATAGTACAAATAGACAAAATAAGATTTAAAATCTTATGTTTCAGGATGGCGAACACAATTGAATACCAATTCTTCGTAATTCATAGAGTTTGGTTATAGCCACCACTAGCGGTCTTATCGCTTACCATCAGGCGAATGGCATGCTTTTCTCGCTATTAAACGAAGTAATTTTTTTTTATAAAATATATTTTTGAAAACTGGAAATCATACTACCGTTATCATGGATTATTATAGGAAGAAGCTGGCTCAGCTGTGATACTGTACTAAAAAACAACGTGAAGCGACAGCTTTGTAGTTGTGTTTCGCTCGGTGAGTGAGATTGTCGCAGGCTCAACACTGCTTTCCTCCTTTTTCCTTCCTTGCTGTCTCCCGTTTTGAGCGGTCGGGAAATCGTCTTTGGTTCATGTGATCTAGATCTTGATACGCAATGAAACAAATTTATCCTTAAGTAAGCGGTTTAGACGTTTTCTGGCTCTGTAAAATAAAATAAAAAACAAGTTGCTGTTTATTAAAAATTGTCTGTAACCAAAAATGTAACCTATTGTGTTTGAAAATTTCCCTCAAACTAGTAATGTTGCAATAGTTACTAATCGATTTAATATGTGTTCCATATCTTTTTAGTGCCAAATTTAAAGCCGTAATAAATACATCCAATAGTTGCATACATAGTCCTGATCCTAACCCCAGAGAAAGATTGAGTCTTAAATCGTGGTTAAAAGAAACTACGAGAAAATTTTGGGACTCATAAACACTCAAACCTGTAACAGATACCTAAGTCAAACAAATATTAGTTTCGGTGCGGGGATCAAAACCACGAAATCTCTTTTCACAGCCGGCGTTCAACCAACTGCGCCACGGAGGCTGTCGAAATTTATAACCATATAGGTAATCAAACATACGGTTCACCTAATGGTAACAACTTCAATACCACAGGGCATAGGCACTTCTTGTCGGCCTTTAATATGGAAAGACGCTCTGTTTCTGAAAGTCGCCAGCTTGTATTTATGCGAAAATGCTGCTATTAGCAATAGATCTTTTGTAGAAGAAAATGCCGGGAGAAACGTACTTTGTAATATATAAGGAATATCAAGACTGCTACCGAAAACAAAGCTGGGTGGTAGTTTTAGTGACTTCAGACACAGTGCAACTAAAAATTTTTTGTTATTTTATTTCTATCGTCGTATTAGGGTGGTAAATAAATAGTTTTTTCTTAAATAATAGTGTCCACCCTTTTATTTTTAAATACGCTATGGTACGCAAGGTCAGTTATTATTTTAGCAAAAACTATGGATTTATCACCCAAACTCGACGATATTTAAAAAGTAATGAAAAAAAATGTCGCGTTTTTTACGAAAATTTTAGTTACATTGTGTTTGTAGTCACATAAACGCGGCTTCGTTTTCGGTAGCAGTCTTGATATACCCGGTATGTGCTATTGTATGTATAGCACACAGGTATTGTGTGTATTTTAAATAAATAAATAAATAACACTCAACATACATAATCCTGACCCCACACTAAGATCGAGTCTTGTGTCGTCGGTGTCAGAAACTACGAGAGACTTTTTGGTCTCACAAACACCCAGACCCGGAAGAAATATCTGTGGGCCGCACAAACATTTCTCTCGTTGCGGGGATCGAACCCGCGGCCACTCGTTTCACAGGCGGCGAACCAACTGCGCCACGGAGGCTGTCTATTATACATTCCAACATTGACCTAAGAACACCACAAGTCACCCAAAAGAACTTACAAAGTTGCACCCACATATGATTAATGACGTCACACTGGAAAATATTTAAAACACGTATAATTAAATATGAATACTGATTAATATGGTCACGCAATATGTACATTTTTGTGTTTACATTCATGCGTTTTGTTAATTATTCAGTGTTTATAGTCGCGTTGGTTGTTGTCGTAAATTAATTACTTTCTTATTACGCGGCTTGCGGGCTAATTTGTGTGTATTTGTTTGTTATAGCTATTTGATAGT
The DNA here is from genome assembly GCA_023078785.2 of Hyles euphorbiae. Taxonomy (NCBI): domain Eukaryota; kingdom Metazoa; phylum Arthropoda; class Insecta; order Lepidoptera; family Sphingidae; genus Hyles; species Hyles euphorbiae. The sequence continues at coordinate 16,152,083 of CM041041.1, read as the reverse complement.
TACTATGGCAGAAAAAGATTCAAGTATATATTACACGAATACATGATATTTTTTTTTATTATTATTAATAATCTTGCAATGTTTTTTTTTTATTTGAAGGGGAAAATAGAGGTGTTACCAGGACGCATATATTTTGCCTTGTATATACCATCCCGTGATGTGCTAGCTGGCGAGGGCGGGGTGATATTAAATAGAAAAATCCAATATGACTTTGCCCAGCCCGGGATTCAAACCCGAGACATCTGCTTTGTAAGCGTACCGTAGTTGAACTACGCTACCGATAAAGTCCGTATTATAAAGTGAAATCAATATTAATTCGGGGATCTTATCGTAAAAAAACTATCTGAACAACATCTATCTATACAAAATGTGTCTTATCTAAAGATTTTTTGATACAACAGTGTATTTGTGTCAGCCCATATAAGCGCCTACTGCAGAGCACGAGCCTCCTCTACAATCAAGAGAACGATTAACATTAGTTGGGCCGTAAAGTCAATCATACAACACTAATCTTTATTAAATCAGTCACATTCAATATCCCTCCATCAAAATCAAATACGTAAAAACAATTTAACAAACAAATTATAAATTTTCTATCAGAAAATAATTTAATACCAACAATCAAAAAATTGCAAACAACTTTTCGTATAGTTGTAAGCCCATTTTTGTTGGAAACTTTTACACATCGGCCCATTCTCATTAACTTTACCGAACTCGGTAAGTATTTTCATTTCGACTCGCAAAATATGAACTCTTAAAGTGGCTTAAGTACATTATTGGTGTAACTTTTGTAAATGTAGCCAAGTTTTGCATCCGAAATGAGACGTTGTTGATTTAGCTTATCGTCTCCTTACACTCGAATACAAAATTAAGTAATAATACGTTATTAAAATAAGATTAAATTGGAGTCGGGATGCCTTGGCTCCCGGTTAGATTACTGAAAAGTATTTTATTTATTATTTATTTAATTCTTTATTGTACACAATAGTAAGGAATAACAGTTCAGAGATAATACAAAACAACAAAGTACAAATGGCGGTCTTATCGCTCTAAGGCAATTTCTACCAGACAACAATGGGATGGATATATGAGCAGGAAAAAAGATAGGGCAGTGTAAAGTATTATGTGTGTATCAACGGATATATTTATAAACGTCTAATTCTTGACGCGGATTAACTTATTTTGCAACTATTATAAGGCTGTCGGTATTGTGGTTACCTTGCATGCAGAAGTTACTTAATTTAGATACTAAGTAATCAATGAATTAAGCGTAGAATTAGCAAATTAAATCAAAATACTCTTCATTCAAAATCTTTTACAAGATCTTTTAAATCGTTAATGACTGCTACCACCGCTTCGGAATGTGTTAAAGCAGTGAAAAAGAAGTGACATGAACTGCTTTTCGATCAATTTTCTTCTTTTTTTTATTTTAAAGCCATATAAAAATTATGCTCTAATATTATATTTATAAATACGCAATCACTTCCATATTAATAATCATAATCTTATATTTGTCATCCAAAGAGCTTATATATGTTAAAATGTAAGTAAGACACTATAACTAACTTGGCAAATATTAAATCTAAGAAAATATTTACATTTTAAAAAGATATAATTCCTTATTTTAAACCACTTCAACAAAACATTTCGAATTTAATTTTGAAAGAGTGTCGAGTATCAAAAAACTTGTCTTCACAGATGTTTTTACAAAGCTCTGTTTATACAAAGACTCGTCTTTGCTAGGTCTTTCTATTTAATGATAGAGCCTTGACCCGCTTTCGTTTTATTCCCGAACGTAACAAAAATATCTCACTATGTTTTCTTCAGAGCTATCGACAAAGGAGCAGGTAGCTACCCTTTTGTTATACGACCTAAGATATACCCATAATATTTAAAGATCTATGTTTCCATAATGTGGTTTGATTCATATTATGTAGTTAAAAAAAGTAATTTCAACTGGCAGTCAGAGTTGCGAAGCCTATATAGATATCATCCACGAAGAATTAGCTCATAATAAAATAAATACACCCAATATTCACATACATTGTCCGGACCTCACGATAAGATCAATCAAGTCTTGTGTCGTAGGTATCAGAAACTGCGAGAGACCACTAGGTCTTCCAAACACCCAGACCCGAAAGAAATATTTGTTGACTACAGAAACATTTCTCTCGGTGCGGGGATCAAACCTCTCGTTTTAGAGCCTGCATCAAACCAACTGCATTACATAGGCTGCCAAACTATTTCGACACAACTCTAGTAATTTGCTAATCCGATTAGGCCATTTAAAATGAATTACAGAGGTGGACGGAGGCAATGTTAGTTTTGTGTGGCATTTTAACATTCAGTAAAAGAAACTTTACCGATAAGCTGCATCTTCACTTTATTCCTAAACGTAACAAAAACATCTTGCGGACCGCGTCATTTCTCCTCACAGATTCCCATAAAGCAATAAAATCTTTAGTGCGGCCCGTTGTACATCCATTAACGCAGTAATCACTTTTGTTCGGCGTTTATCACACAAGTCAACCGTTTTTAATGGAGACTTGTCAAAAATTCATGTTATGCAAATTAATTTGGGCGGTGTCGATGAAGTTCTACGGAGGTCCATCGTAGTTTACATTTATTGAAGCCCAATTCTAATTAACTTTAATGGATGCCAATTTTGAATAAATCTGGATTTTCTTGCATTTCATAATTAATTTATGAGTGACTTTTTAACAGTTCTACGTCTTTGTTCATTAATGAATAAATACGTTTCTTAAAATCTTTGCCGTTGATAGTCTCTATACATGTAACAAGAATTTCTAAAAACGCAAATATTTGCATCAAGTGACTTTCGGCCTTCATTAATTTACCAGTCCATAGCCATACGATATGTTCTCAACTAAATAAATTTTCTGGCTCATTGGTCCTATACTATGTGCATCAGCAAGATATAGTTTTATTTTACAAATCGCTTTGTAACATAAAAAATACAGTCAATCAGATAGCTAGTGTCCCATGTCATAAAATATGAATCGCTTTATCACCAAGATATTTCAAATCTGGGCCACTATTTACAGATCACAAATATTTGAACCAACGAATTCTGATCTGCTACTCGGTCCGTCCGTCTATGCTAGTCATTTTTAAAAGTCCATGATCCATGACTCCTTATTATTTTCCTTATTTTAAGAATATATTTTTATTATGCTCCTTTCCCCTTTCTTTACTAAAGTTTGCCCAAGCCTCATCTATACATCAGTTTCTTCAAAGTATAATTGTAATAAGTAATTGTTCCAGATTTTCATGAGCTTCCCACATTGCATAGTCTATCCAATTCGAAACTTTGAAACAATGGTGCTTTTTCGAATCCAGTCTTTTACTCCAGCCCGTATTTTCTTTCAATCGATTGGCGGAGACTTTATTACATCGCTGGGGCACCATTTTTCATTCGCTTAGCGCCAACGCAACCCTCTCTGAAATATCTTAAACAAATTTATTCAAGCTTAGGCAAGATGTTTTGTTTGCACGGGGTAAATAGGCACGTTTATATTAACGCCCTTGCCTCTGTCACAGTTCAGTGTCGAACAATGGAATAATGTCATTAGTTTCTTTTCTGTATTCTTTCAGTTGAAAAGAGTCCGCACCTCGGTGCTCCAGACACACTTTGTGCTGCAGAATTGTATTTTTATTTATTGCTGGTATTTTGTTTTCATTTGTTATTGAAGCATATATGGTTGGAAGCTGTGGAAACTTGAAGCTATTCTTAGGTAGAAACACTATTTGTGGTGGGTTTTCTATGCTTTTTTTTCTGGATTAATTAATAATAATTATTCACTGACGACTTGAAATGAAGCCCGACCGAAATCTTTTCCAGAATATATTACGCGTAGTTAAAGTAGGTGAAATTGCGACGTGTTTAAACTTCACAAGAGTTGACCTACTGCTCCGCCATTGTCTTATAAGCGAACGTTTTGAATTTCGACGGCATTTAGTGGAGTTGTACAGGATTGCGTTGGCTGGGATAGAATTTCAAGTGTTTGGTTTAAGAGTACCGTGCTTGTCTTAGCATGTCGGCTATAAAGCAAACATGCCTTGAGGAAACCCTTCTTTAATCGTGACCTAATATCATTTTGGGAGCAATAGTAATAGTGCAATCGTTGCTGTTAGAATAAAATATATCAATGGTAGTGATAAAATTGCATAAGAGGACTGGACAAAGAGCTTTAAATGGATATGCACAATCAAAAAGCAGATAGATCATAATTTATTATTAAATATCGTGCAAAGCAAATTCAGCTCTATACACAAGGAGAAAGAGATCCAATTTATCTACCAATACTAAAAGTATAAACCATTTTTCCAATCAAATCAGTAATGCTTCCAAGCGCAAAGATTATTAATAAAAATATTCCTACTCAAACAGCACCGCCATGCGAGTTTTAAAAAAAATATTAAGCATTTGCAGCAAATACGGGGAAATAATCAATCTTCTATACAGTAGCTAAGTGCATTTGATAGTTTGACTGCATCGAGTTTGTGTGATGGATGGAGTGGTTGCACGCCCACCTACCATGTTGATATGAGAAGAATTGTTAGCTGCTTCAAATGAGGGAAATAGAAATTTTAACAATACTTAGGTAATAAATGAAATTGGTAATTTCTTAGATTCAAATTATTTTTAATAATATGGAAGCAAATACAGCGACTGAATTAATCTGGTTCCATCTAAATGGTTCACGATTTTAGTATGATAAAGCTAACTATGTATCTATTCAGCATACCGTCTTACAGTATCAGTAGGTGTTCTTCGTACTTCGTACCTCTCACACATAATGATCAACAACACAAAGGATTTCCAGCCCTTTACTGACTAATGATCTGAAGCCATCATTGTTATTTTCATACACAATCCTATCAGCTGCCACCTCGTCATATTTCTTTTTGGAAATCTGTTATTTCGCGGTTTTATTCAGCACAATAAAATATGAGATGATAAATCAGTTTGTTCCTTTACTACAAAAGCCACTGTGAATATAAAAAACGGTGCGAGTCAATACAAAGCGGCTCTCCATCAAACCACGCTCGTGCGTCTGCATAACCAGCTCGCTGGATCAGATTTATTGTAATTATATTTTTGAATGTATTCATATTTGCAACATTTGTTGTAATGTCCGATCTTGTTTTACATAATTTGCGATTATTGGGTGGTGGAATGAAATTTGTTTCAGTATTAAATAATAAATTAGCATTATCTAGTTACGCATTATCCAAATTAAGCATAATAAAATCAAATTAAAACGGCCTATGTCTTTCAGTGAGATATATATATATATATATATATATATATATATATATGACGTTTTTGTTATTGCATAGATCCGACAAACGAGCAATAGGTCACCTGGTGGTGAGTGATCACTGACGCCAATGAACATCCAGAACCCTTGGATGGTTGACATGTTGTCGGCCCATCAAATTGGGAGGAGAGTGGGAAGGAAAGTGGAGCATGGGAAAAGGAAAGTGGTATTGGACATCCGGCAACCCCACTTACCGAACGAAATGCGACAGCAATTCTGCCGTCGATTTCCTGTATGACGGTAATACCGTCCCAGACGAACTACCCAATCATGCTCAATTACACTGACAACAGCATAAATTGACATACATACAGTAGCAGACTAAGATGTTAAAGATAGATAAGTTACGAACATATATTCCTTTTTTGTTATATACCTTTAAACTCTACACTCGTATTCCAAAGTTCCAATTTCTCGAGTCCGTTCAAAGTTTGTCCAAAAGTCAGCGATTTGCTGACGGGCATACGACTACTTTTTGAACTGTGCATAATATTTAAAGGGTTAACTTATTCCTTAGTAATTACCACTTCCTTCAGCTATGTCTGTCAAAGTTAACACAACAGAAAAGACTGAAGATTATCTTCTTTAAGGATGAACAAAACATTCCCTGAATTAAACTTATATAACCTCAAAACATTAATACATCGTAAAGCAAATTGTAAAACGACAAATGATACGAGTCCCAGCGCACAACCGCGAAAACTTGCTAAATATTAATGACGTAAACATTATGGGCTTGTTGCAAACTTTCTTATCACAATTTGTGTTCACATTAATCATCTTTGCGAGGGAACTTGAGCCGATCTCGTGTGGATACGCGTGTTGCGCCGCGGTTCTGCTTGCGGTGCTGTAAGTGAACGATTTGTTTGATTGATGATCGGATTATACGATGCAAATTCTATTTAAATTATTGATATTTTTATGGGGGAATGCGGGGATTGGAATCGTTGAAGTGACTCTGTTAGTAAATTGATGACATATGTGACGGATCATAAAGTTAAATAAAAGTACGATCCGTCAGAGACATTCTCTCATTTTAAATTGCACTTAATATGTCAACATAATGTATTTGGGAAATAAAGCTTTCATTAAAATATATGTGGGTGCAGGTGTGAAGTGTGGGTGTGTAGTAGAGCATGTGGGTGTTTAATGGAAGTAAGGATTTTGTAAAGGAAAAGTTTTAATTTATTTGTTTTGTTGAGGAGAAAATTAATGTTATTGCTGACTTGTAAATTTGCTGTCTTTACAGTTTAACTCGTTTTCCTTGAAGTTACTTTACTGTTATGGTTAGTGCAGTAATAAGTATATAGAGCCTGCATCTAAAAGAGATATATTTATTTATCTGTTGCCAGTTGAAAATTTAATACTTATTTTAAAAAACCGTCATTGACATCTGATCATGTTAAAAACTGATGGATATAGTATCTATATAAAAATAAAAAGTGGTTTATTCGAAGCGATTGTTGAATTGGTATTTGACAACTATCGCGAGGTGTCATGAACAAATGAATGGATAGGCAAAAGCGACGTTTAAAAAAATATTGATACAAATATACGCGTTTTAATCTAAAAAATGATAGATTCGGCTACTAGCTGGTTCTAATCCGCGATATCTTCAACACAGATCGGGTTAGTTGTTTATTATTTTTTATCGTGACATGGAAAACTAACAGCTATATTAATTCAAAATAAACTCTAGAATGACTGGCAGCCAATAACAAGACTTCACTTATAGTAGTATAAGCACATGGATCCGACTAAATACATGAGGACATTGATAAAAGTGAATGAAACATAAGTCAGAATTTCTGGAGCGGACAGAGTTGAATACTTCTCCTACGCATCTTCTCTACGCGTCTTCTCCTACGCATAAAGTATATTATGGAACCCGTACCTTGTTTCTGTTAATCATAAATGCTTTGAAATAAAACTATTATTTAAGGATTTTTTCGCGGATTTGGTTTAATTTTTACATTTTTTGAGTTCCCGACGTTTTGATTACTTTACAGCTTTCGTGGTCACGGGGCGGACTGGGGTATTGGTCGTCCGCTCTGTGACTGTAACAATTCAACTACCCTTATTTTACAATTATTTATTGAAAAATAATAATAATTTAAACAGTATATAAAATGCTTGATCGTTTTATTTATGAATTTTATTGCTAACATTTTCCTATCATGCATCACCTCTTTACACAAGTAAATATCCAAAGTTATTTTTTGTAGTCTATTTAACAAATGTCTCGTGTCAAATTTAGCAGTCTTCGAGGCGGGTCAGTAAATTCAAATCCAATTTTATCGCGACAAGTGCCAATGGAAAGTTTAAGGTTTATTTATTCATCTTCTACATGACGAGGGTTTTAAGATATTACATGTGTCATATTTTCAGAAAACGTGTCGTTTATTTAATCAAGATACGAAATTTGGTAAAAAAAATATCTACGTAAATTAGGACCTCTGAGATATTTAAGACTTAAATTGTTTAAACTAAGAAAATAAGAGCAATAACATCATTTAATTGATTTATTAATTGTAACATTAAAAAGGTTCCGTCTCATATATTTATTATTACTATACTCATTCGCAAGATTTTCTGTACGATATTACATAGTGCAACAAGATCAATATTTTCGCTTTTATTATTAGTAAAGTTTTAATATTTTTTGTTTCTTTGGAGCACAAAAAGTTAAAAAAAAAATAAAGGAGTTGAGGCTTACCTTAGCGTGCTGGTCTAATGTGGGTAGCAAGACTTAATCTGCATTTCAAATTCTTATGGAGATGTCTCTAGTACACAGTAGCCGGGTTCTCATTACGCCGTTGAATAATATTATTATTCATTAATTTACTAAAGGATTCCCAACAAAAAACAGTCATAATATTATATGATGTACAGTAGATTAGACAGTAGAAAAATTTAAAATATCCAAAGTTTCTTCTGTAAAGAATTCATAATATGCGAATGAAACTTAAAATCTGAAATATATTACGAGCACCGCCTCCAAAACCACTACCAAGTTGACAGTTCACTTTGATTGCAACCTGTGTATCGGTCTCGTGAGATATGATATACGAATGCTGGTGGGTTACTCTATAAAAACGTTGTACTCTACAAAATGTTGGAAACCTCTATCGTACGTCGCAACCATAGGCTAAGTTCGGAGAAAATGATAAGTTTAATAGAGAAAAGTATTGATATTTAGAAGTAGAAATCTTATATCTTATTCCGGACGTCGAACATCCGAACATTATAAGTTCGTATCGTTTTTATAGTATAGATAAATTGAACAAATGTTTGTAACAGAAACTGCAGACTGTAGATCGTAGTTCAGACTATCGGGTGTCGGATCTGAGAACTGACTAGGGCGTGTTGGCGGACTTTACATACCATAGAAATTCTTACAAATTGCTATGGTATGCAGGTTTCCTCACGATGTTTTCCTTCACCATTATTGACTATCAATATACTCATAACTCTTCAGTCAGACGTACGCCCTAAGAATCAAACCTACGGCCACCTTGAACAGGTTGGTAGCTGCATCTGGTCAGTTTACCAACAGGCCACCACGCACATACGACCTTATCGGTTTCAAATTCTTGACTCCGTGTTGATAATTAATTGAAAAATCCACTAACACTTCGTCCCACCTGGGATTTAACCCCGAGATCTCAGCTTTATATTCATACCGTAGTTCAACTACTTCAAATCAATTTTTGAACTTTAATCATGTAATTAGTCAATGTATCTTATATTAAAAAACCTATAAATATCAAGAAAAATATTTTTTAAATTTCGTTCATCTGTTACTCCCCTCGCATTCCAGTGATCCCCTGCCTGACTGCTACCTACGCACAGATTTTCTTCGTAATATCCGCTCTATCATCAACCTATAAACTAGATATTTGTAAGTTCATATGACACCTTTATTATCCCAAAAATAACCTAATATCATAATTAAGGATCCGCGAACTCATAATAAAGCAGTTAATCAGAAGCTTAAAGTTGTGAGTGGAACAAGTTTGCTAGATGTAGCTAACTACTTTTGGCAATTAACGCTTTGCCAGTAAGCCACTAAGTTTTGGGTTTCAAACTGCAATTAAATTGTACCTATGTTCCGAAAACTGTTCGGTTTCATTTGAGATAATGCATTCGTTTTTGCACATGTGTGAATTGGAATAATTACAATATTCAATTCTGATAGAAAGTTTAGATATTTGGTGTTAGGAGGATCGTTTCACTTGGATCCTTTCGTCTCCTTTCCTAAACAGAATTATGCGTACTACCTTGCGGCTCCATAGTTTGATGCTCCAAACCATTTGGCACGAACCAAAAGATTTGCAAATTATTTCTAGTGCCACACCGACAGGGTGTGGAATTGTTTGCCCTCACAAGATTTCCCTCCTTCCTATACTCGTGGATCCTTCCGAAATAGTATGAAATGAATATTAGCAAGCCAGAGTAATAATATTGATAAGCATGGAACAGCCGTCTCCATTCAATACTCTGCCTGGACTGCATTTGTGCTTACCATCACGTGCATCGCAGTCATTATACCTATTAAAAAACCTGTCTAATATGCAAACATACCCATGCAATTTTACTAGCTTTCAGGTTTGTGTAGTTCTAATTTACTCATATGCTTTCTCTTCTTCTTCTTCTTCTAAATGAAGTTTGACTCCACCGCTTCATCTGTGATTTTTCCAATGTCATGTAATATGTTGAGAGTAATAGTCAGAAGTAAAGAAAGTGGATATTGTTTAGTTCAGTCCTTATATGCAAGAATGTCTGCGGTGAAACCACCATTTTATTAATCTCTGCCACCAAGTGACGGTATGTAAGGACTGGTTTAGGTATTTCGGGTTGGAGAATATAGTGAATGTTTTCTGGATATTGAAAAACTTAACACCTAATGTCTTGAGAATATGAGCAAAGTACAGTACTTTATACAATAAATTTTAGTTTTGTTGATCATGTTTATGGATATAACATTTAGGAATGTTATCCACCGGAATAATATAATTATGTATTTACGACTCGAAGTTTAGGCTAATTTAAAAATTAATGATTTTATCGTTGAGTTAACGATAGGTAATTGTTATCTCGTCATTCGACAAAATTATAATAAATTGCTCATTTGTTAATAATGTTCGACTTTAAATATTCTACGCATTAATATAATGTAATATCTAAGATATGTTTTATCATTATTTTGAATTTCGAATTAAATGATTATCTCACCATTCACACTATCAAAACCCAACCAAAACGTGAAATAAACATACAAAACTATCCAGTGAAAGAAAATATTTTGATAGTCGAAAAGGAAACATTCCAAATGTAAGAATATATTGGTACTGCTTTCCATTCTGGCGGCGTGTTCACGTTACAAATTCGGAAACGTGCAACGAAGCAACGTACACCAGTTTGTTTCGGGTTTTTTCTGTTTATTCACAAAAGGTGTGCAGGCAGACGCTATGCTCTCTATACACTTGGACTTTATTTTATTTTATACTGAACAAAGCTATTTCTCTGATGGAATGTGATAACTCTCTTTGTCATTGTATTATTATGATTGCTTCTGTGGCTCAGTTGTACTATGGTAGGATTGTAAAGCTGAGGTCTAGGGTTCCAATCCCGGGTTGTGACAGATATGGTGGTAGGCACACCCCTTATCACATTGTGGGACAATCCGAAACAACAGTACATCTCTAGTGAAGCGTTACTGAAATAATTAATTGTCGCTCGTAACGGTTTGGAAAATGCTTGATTGTATTATGACAGAACGTTTTAAAAATGAAGATAATATATTTAATCATCGTTTAGACGAAATCTATTAAATTAAATTAATTTAATATTAAGCACGATTTTCACGATATTTTTTTTGAAAAATATACTGATGGTCCTGTTCTTAGTTCTTAAATTAATGAACCCTAATTTAATTTCAACACAAACAAGAGCACCAAAGCAGACCGCGTCCATTCCGAGATTACCTCACAGATTCAGTCTAAATAACCCTCGCAATCCACTTGATTTAGCCAAATCCTCACGTTCGGGCAATAGAGGCAAGCTCCGTTGGACATAGCAACAAAAGTCCATCAATATCAATACGACTGCAGTACGTTCCACACAAGACCATGGTAAATGAATAGCTATTAGTTGAACGGTCCCCGTCCGTTTGATCGATCACACAGAATCAACTCAAGTCTGTTAGCATCGACGTATCTTGCACGGATTACATGGAAATATATACTTATGTGTTTATTATTTGAAGACTGTTAAATAAGGTGTTGGAGAATTATGAGGTTTCGTTTGTAGCTTCAATCTTGTTGAACAAAAACGTAGAACAGAATCCTGAGGAATGATATTTTTTTTTAAGAATTTGCCAAGTTTATGCAATGAAATATAATTATAGAAATTGGTTTTGAAAAGCACGTAAAAATCAGCACATACGAGTATTATATTATAAATCAAATTTACTTAGTTTTTATTTTTTGGTAGTCGTCTTATCATTATAACTACATAAACTAAAAAAAAGTTGCCGACATAGCCCATAGAATTAGCAAGTTGAAGTGGCAGTGGGCCGGACACATGGCGCGTAGAACCGATGGCCGCTGGGGCCGAAGGGTTCTAGAGTTGAGGCCACGTACAGGCAAGTAAAATGTCGGACGCCCGCCAACAAGGTGGACGGACGACCTGGCTAAAGTTGCAGGAAGTCGCAGGCCGCTTCCAACAGGTCAATGTGGAGATCCTTGTAGGAGGCCAATGTTCAGCAGTGGACTTCCTGTGGCTGAGATGATGATGATGATGATTTATACTAAAAAATAATATGCTATTCAAGAAAATACATTATTTACGTTAATCCGTTTTTTTAGATAATATGATCCTATACACAATTATTGGGTGTCTTGATATCGAGACTGTCTAAGGTTCAAAATATTATAAGAAGTCACGACAAGTCGGTTTCGGTTGTCATTTATTAATGACACAAAGGTATAACAAATGACAATTATGTAATGTTGGTATACCTATATGTATATACATAATATATACCAATACTCATAACAAAATATTATGAAGTCAATTTCATTCAACATTAAAACTTGATAACAAGGATGGCATAAAAGATTTCAAAGGTTTTTTTATGTTTCAGTGACGAAGTAACTCAACAAAATATAAGTAGTGAAATATCAAATGCCGAGAAACATTTATGACTATATACTGGGTACATCAAGACTGCTACCGAAAACGAGGCCGGGTGGTAGTTTTAGTGAGTACAAACACAATGCAACTAAGTTTTTGCAAATAATGCGGCAATTATTTTATATGATTTTTTAAATATCGTAGTTTTTGGGTGGTAAATCCATAGTTTTGGCTAAAATAATAATTTAAACTCTTTTATACCTTAGAGTTCTTATAAATAAAAGGGTATACACTATTATTTTTGGAAAATAATGAATTTACCATCCAAATACGAACATAGGAAAAAAATAACGAAAAAAAAATCGTCGCTTTTCTTCTCAACATTTTCTGTTGCAATGTGTCTGAAGTCACTAAAACTACCAACCGGCTTCGTTTTCGGTAGCAGTCTTGAAATACCCTGTATAATATATGCCTTTATTCCAGTCGACATAATTAGGCTTGGCTTATCAAAACCAAATACAGACTGGGTGGTACTGAAACACGATAAATATGCGAGGGGTCTTATGACTGAATCCACACCCCCCGAACGGCGTCTAATATCCAACGACTAAATCTTCTAGTATTACAGGTTTATTCTTATGAAAACTGAGTTCACAACTATATTAACTTTAGAAGCTCATCCTGATTTAATTCTTTAGGTTGAAGCTATTATATGCTGAATTTTTTATATCACTAAATTTTGGAAGATTTTTGTATTGCTTAAGAGGATTTTGTTCCTATTCTTGCAATAAAACTGGCTGGTGCAGTACAACTGCGTGAGTCTAGTACAGTATCAGCCCATATACGTCTCTCTACAGGGCACGGGCCTCCTCTACAATCGTGAGTATGATTGCGAGCGGTTAGGCCATATAGTCCACCATGCCTAGTGCATGTTGGCGGACTTTACATACCATAAACATTCTTACAAATCGGTTTGGAATGCAGATTTCGTCACGTTGCTTACCTTCACCGTCATAGTGCGTGGTGGTTGACTATCTATACGCACATTACTCTAAAAGTCAGAGGTGTGCCCTGGGTTTCAAACCACCGGCCACCGTGAACATATTGACAGCCACGTCTGGTCCGTTTACCTACAGGCCACCACGCACTTATGACTCTAGACTGATACTGAATACCAATGACGATGACTTCCGTTCACGAATACTGAATAAATTTACCTTTGCAAAATACACGGAAACGCAAACAAAATAAATTGTGTTCCATTGTGAAATTATGACAAACGATACACATTTAAAATTAAAACAAAATTGAACAGCGTTATCATTGGTAGAATTAACTGCATCGATATCAGAAAATAAGCACAAATTTATATTTGTCGGTGGATTAATGTGTAATACGGGTGAAATTAAAGAATTTATTATATAATAAATACATCCAACGGTCACATACAGTCCTGCCCCTAAATGAATATCGCGTCTTGTGTCATGGGTATCAGTAAAAACGATATCGGATCACAAAAATCTAAATAAGAAACAAATATCAGGTGATCACAAAACATTTGTGTCGATGCGGGGATCGAACTCTCGACCCTTGTCTATAAATAAGACAGTTTAAATATTGTTCTCAATGACATTTTGAATTTTGCCACTTGAGGAAAAACATATACTATTTGCTCTTCACATTAATTTAAAATAATTAATGTCAGCATATTATATTAAAGCACCTACGCAGCGTGCCTATAAATGATTGTAAACTAAAAATAGGACGAGAAAATGGCGTTGGCAGACCTTTTTCATTAGTTAAAACTCTTTAGAAGCTTTTAAACTTTTTTTATTATGTTTTTATTACAGCCTGCAACAAAGAAATGTAAATAATGTTACTTGGCTTCAAGTTTCGTTTCATTAAAATTTTGAGAAGTGTGGATTCAGTGAATATGAACTTTTAATGATCGTGCGTAGAAATTTGGTTAATAAATTTTACCCTCAATTTTATTAGTTACTGCTGATTTTTCATTTATTCGACTGGGTTTTGTGATCATTAAAGAGTCGTTGGAGTTATTAGAGTGCACATTAAAAAAATGATTGTATAAAACACTACGAAATAGATCTTAGTGCTTCCAATCTAAACCTTAGCTTGTTTTGTGCTGTGTGGCTATAAGATATATTCAGAAATATATATATATTTTTAAATATAACAATTTCGTCACATAATCTCTTTCAATTGCTAACAAATAACAAAATGGTAAACGAATTAATGTTGCTTCTTCAATAGTCTAAATTAGAATGATGCCTTCACTCGCACACCTTGTATTTATGTATATTCCCAATTATTGTAACTCATAATGAGTAATTAAATAAGTAGTTCTGACATCTCATAATATTATAACATTGGTTCATTATTATTTGGTGGAGTTATGCCAAAGCCTTATTATTGTATAATAGTTTTTATCACAATAATGAAAGTAGCCTCTATGGTTGAAAAAAATATAAACAAATAGAATGCAGAGTATATTTTCTGTTATTTTGCCAGTTTTACTTACTTCTGCACCTGACGGTTGCTGAGTCGTTTTGGACGACTTGCTGTCGTAAGTTTGTTACATTTTTATTTCAATGAATGGCGAGACGAGCGTACCATTCTATGTCATTCGTAAGCAACAAATCCACTCATTGAGAGTAACAGAACAAAACAACGCTCCGAATTACAAGGCAATGCTTGGCATTCCAGTGCGCTCGCCATCCTGAGACATACGATGTTGACATCGAGTCTCAAAATGTCCAGTAATTACACTGGCTACAATGTCTTTCTAACCAGAACACAACTGTGTATTTACACTGCTCTTTGGCGGGAAAATAAACACTGTGGTGGTACCTACCCAAACGGCCTCTCACATTTGAGAGACTTACTAGGGAAGCTACCACGTTGCAACATCTGCTTGCCTTCCGATTTGGGAGACTGGGGACTTATCCAACACCAAAAGAAGAGTTTGACATTTTCACCTCGTTAAAAACTTAGCATGCTAGATTATCCAAGAGATTCGGAAATTCATTTCAACAAACTGTCAAATTTCTCGAAGAAATTCGTTTAAATTTCCAGCGTTAGTTTTACAAACGCTTCAATAAAGGCTATCACATCGGCTTTAATAAACCGGATTACGTCTAGATCTTCAGAGTTGACATGACTGGCCGCACTGAAGTTAGAAACCGGGCGGACTTTAAGTGGCCGCCATTTTATATAATAAGCCCTGGCAGACACTTGGAAATGATAGATTCGAGTCTAATTAGATGGGGTGAACCGCACTGCCCACGGAAGCGGCGCTGCCACCATCCATCACACATTACTTAGTTCTGTAAATGTAGGCGTTATGTATTGCATCGGGGTCGAACCCCTCGTTAAATTGGATCGGAGTGAAAAATGATATTTTGCAGTTACGGCGCATCTTTATATACTTTGAACATCGAAATAAAGTAATCTATCAAAAAAAACATGCTTACTTCACTGAGCGATGCTTAAGGATGGTATTATTATAATATAAATTGTAATACCTGTTTTTAAAAGTTTTTCTTCAAGAAAATATACTTTAGGCTACGTTCTTATAGTATAATTAGAGAAGTAACTTCTAAGTCAAAAGTAACCAATTAAGTCGACACAGCACATCACCCAATGATAGTAATCTTGAAACAAAAGGACCGTCTGGATGTCCATCACGTCTTTTCAGTTTAATTCAGCTTTTTAAACTCTCTGCTTTCCGTAGCCAAATTTAAAAACCCGTATCCTTTCATAGCAGCAGCTTTCATCACACTTTTAACTATCTTTTAGTTGGTTAACAAGATTGCCGTTTGAAAGGCCCCAAGTATTTTGCACTCACGGAACCTCAAAGGAAGTTTGTCTTCGGCATTCGCAAACCGCCTGCAGTGTTTGTGTATTTTACCATTTCAAGTTAAAGTTAAGAAACGAGTAAATTTAACTTTGTTGAGTATCTTTATCGCTGAAAGATTGATGAGCGCGAAACAGTATTGTAAAGTGCTGGACGTTTATCTTCTTTTGTTCAGATAGTTGGAGATTAAAATTCAGTGAAGCTATGATTAACGGGTGGTGCTGGTTTATTTGCATCATCGTTAGCGTAGTTTCAAGGCAATCGAATAATGGACTCAGAGTATATTTCTATCAGCCTTCAGCAGCTTATTTCTACTGGTCGTAGGTGACTCATATCAGATATTTTTGTACACCTCCACACACTACTACAGTACTCCTAGGAATTTCGTCGTTTTATGGTTTTTTATTTATGTCTTTGTTTTGCTTTTTTGCAATAAGTAGCGATACTTTATAGAAATTATACAATAAAACTAATAGTACAACTAAGGGCCTTACCATACTACGTAATTTTTTACAGGCAGCAATGTTTCTTAATCCAGTAGGATTTAAGATCATTCAAGTTGAAACACAACAGGGCTTACACACTAAATGGCTGTAGAGAGATATCATGTAGAATAGTTCTTTCAATGGCATGCCACTATGGATAGTGGCAAAAATTGGGTTGTTCACAACCTTGAGATTCTTTTATTCTTCTTCAGTCGGTCAGTGAAGTTCATTGCTCCGATTTAACTAAAGACGTCCCACACTAGGCAAGCCCATCCACGATTTCCATCTTAAAATACGACTACTCTCATAGTTGCCCACTTATATAGGTCGCCCTCAGCCATTGAAAACCGCGTTTAACTCCATATATTTTCCAAATGAATATCCACGCATTTTTGCATCCGAAACATGTTAATTGAATTTAAAATATGAAATTCTTGTTCCCTAGCAGTTCCGCCTTTAAAATCGCAATCTTGGTACAACAGCCTCGTCACATGTATTCATTAAAGTTGGATTATTCCTCTCCCTGCTTGTCACTGCGAAATGTGAAAAAATTCGACTTAGTCTGTAAGGCAGACAAAAATCAGCACGCCGCGTCAAGCTGTAGCCTAAAAGGCGGTTTTTGGCGACCTAATTATTATTCATAGTGTTTGCGCCGAACTAAAATTTCCTACAAAGCTTCTACCACCTATTTCGTTTGGCATAAAATTGACTGGAACAGAATTAATGAATATCTCGACACAATTTACGTTTTAAATATTCTGTTATAAAGAAAAAGCAAATTGTACTCTATTATCGAAGAAGAACGCACTTATGAAGTTAGAGAAGCATTTATGAACTCATTCGTAACATTTCGAATTTTTCGTGTGCTATCATCATTGACTGCAACTGAAATGGTAGTCATCATAATTATGCGGCGATGTTATGATAGGTGTGAGAGAATATTAATATTCTCTTCAGATGTAAAATTCCAATTTATAATCACATTAGTTCATTCTTTCTCCATAAACTGAGCAGATTTGCGTATTAAGAAAATAATAATAATAATAATCTTTTCGTTTTATATAATTGTGCAAAGTATCACTCAACCATATAAAAAATGAATATTTGTCCATTTCAAGCATCATTATTTCGATTGCATAAAACTTTTATTGCCATAATTTTAACTTAAAAGTCGTTTAAATGATATTCCCATTTGAACAAGTTCTCCCATTTCAGCGTGCAACTTTCCGGCTCCGTTATATAACATTACGTAATATTTATGATTCACATTACACAGTAACCGTATGTATGTTCTGGTCTAGATATAAAATAGTTCGAACTCAAGGAGTCTTCGGGGTGTAATAATATCTGCATTTTATTCATTCCGAACAATTAAGGTTGAAAAGTGCGTGGCTGCCAACATGTTCACGGTGGTCGCGGGTCCGAATCTCAGGGCACACCTCTGATTTGCGGAGTAATGTGTGTATTAATAGTCAATCACCACGCACTAAAAGGGTGTAGGACAACATTATGAGGAAACCTGCACACCATAGCGAGTCATAAGAATTTCTATAGTATCTAAGTCCGCCAACCCTCACTAGGCCAGCGTGGTGGACTGTACCAACCACTCTCAATCATACTCTCGATTATAGAGGAGGCCTGTATGACGTATATGAGCTGATACAGAAGGTTGAAAATCGTTCAGAAAGCTTTGCAAAGGCAAGTGCGTTGTTTACAAGTTCGTTTGTAGCCCGCCGAAGCGTGACGCTAACACGCTCTAATAGGGTGTAGCGTGAACACGTTACATGCTGAAACGGCACACCGCGAGCCAGATTGAATTTTCCTCTTGTTTAGCGGAGGCGGGATGACTGATGCCGCGCATTATCCTGCACTGTCATAAACGAGTTCTCGTACTTTAATATCCCTTTATTGCTTTCTGCTTACGTTCTATGTTTGCGGCGAAAACACCACGAATAAAGCGGCTCTGTTTTTCTTTCCTAGAAATGCTTTATATTGTTGATGTAGTTTTTGGAGATAATTAAATAAGTTTGAGATGTTTTAACGTACGTCTGAAAAGTTTTCGACGCTCTTGTAAACGTATTTAATGTTTGAATAACTGTGGAAGCATTATAGTCATTCATAATGAAGGAAACACGAGGTAAAATGAGAAAGGCAAAGTATTATTTTCTCTATTTAAATTTTAAACTTTACCAGTTATTTCTCGAAGGTTCTAAGTAACGATACGAATCGTAGGCCTTCATACGATTTCGACAGTGCGCTTTGAGGATGGGGATTACAAGTCCTCAACATTCTCACTCACCAAACGGCATGCGACATTAAAACGTCAAGTCGGTATTCCGTATGGCAATAGTACCTGGCTGAGCATTGAGCGATTAGAGTATTCAAGGATCTAGATACCGTCCTATACCAAAACAATTGTAAAATTGCATTAAAAATAGCGAGTTATATAAATTATTTTAAAATCCTTGAAGTTGTTCTCGACCGGGTAGTCGCTGCCAGTGGTAGGCTCCCCTACTCCACTCTAAATGTAGGGAAGGAGCACAAAAAACTTTGGTGTAACTAGCGTCACATCGCCTAATGCTCTAAGGATATAAGAGTGAGTTTATATATGATGGCTCCTACAGACTATGCTGGCGGATTTTGATGCTGACGGTGATACTGCACAAACGAACCATCGGCATGGCCACCTGAATGTGTTAGTGGGTTGCGCAGAGAGCCAGAGGCAAGTTATATGATACCAGGACGAGCCAAAATCTACTTTTTCTTTGAAAAATAACAGGTATGTTGCCAGGAGCGGAGTCATAAAATATCAGCACCCAGACAAAGCTGTGAAGGGCTGCTAGTTAAATATAAAATGAATCTATGCAAAAATAATAATTTAAAAAAATATTTAGAAATTAATAAAATGCCATCTTATTTTCAATTACACGGAGTATTTTTAATTTGGTGATAAATATTACGTTCATTGATGGCCTCTTAAAATTTTTATTTTTATTTCAATTAAAGGTTCCAATAAAGGATATGATGGTTCCAATGATAACATTTATTTTACGAACAATTTGAGGATTAAGTCTGGGCAGGTTATAAGACGGCTGTTTACGATGATGAAGTTTTAAACCAAAAGATATTATGACACACAAAAACGATACACAGAAGGCCTGTGAAAATAATATTCTAATTATTTTCCGTATAAAGTTGCAGTATAAAATAATTCCACAATTTATTTGCAGTGAAGAGTGCGGTAAAGTTTTGTTGGTTCATTAAATATTTGTGTTTAAAAGTTTGATAAAATGTTTTGATTCCCATAATTAAATGGTATCTTTGGATAGAAGCGGTTGCACGCGCTGTAAATTTTTATTCCCAAATTAAAATATCGCCCCATATCATATCGTGGTATAGAACACGCAAAGCGAAACGTGGATGTCCTGGTTACTACCTCTGCCTACCCCTTCTAGGAAAAAGGCGTGAGTTAATGTATGTATGTATAATATTATGTATTAGAACGTGGTTTAGTTCTTACGAAGTTTTTATTATAAGCGTGATTGCTAAATAGCAAAACAAATAATTATAACTGGAAAATTCTGGTTTAAAAATGCATTGTCGTCTGCATATGTCTTCTTATTATAAACGACTAAAACCTTGGGATATTTCTGGTAAGGGTACCATTAAATTATAATAAACAAGCATCTGGTAAATCGAAAATCTATGGACGACTACGGTTTATATTTTTATTTTTATTTATTTTTGTAATGTTAAATAGAGATATTCGGCAAAATTCGGTGACTCCCTATCCACATCTAAAATTGTAATCCAATATTATTTCAAGATACATCTAGAAGATAATGATTGGTCCCAAAAGTGTGTTATAATAAATGGTTTTCAGTACACCATCTGTAATACATTTTTATTTTCCCCAACAGATCTTCGAGTTTCGGATTCGAATAAGATTTCCAGCAATAAACATAATTTACCGGGACCCCTCTTTGATTCTTTACGTTTTTCATACTGAAGAAATTATGTTGCCGAGATCCTTTGAGATTTAAACGAAGTATCATTTTCTTTTATTGCGAACAAAAATGTTGCGGCCGTAACGTAATTAGCATTGGAGATTTACTATTATTGTATTTGAAAAGATATTATATTTAAAATATTTAATATATTTTTACTATGGCTTATAACTGTTCGTTAATATTAGTTTAGATTTCTTAGAATATCTAATGAAAGAACTTTTCGTGTTATGTTCTATATCTGAGCGAGACTAATTGAAATTGTTGTGACTAGTTCATCTTTACTCCAAACTTATTAATATAGAAAACCTAGATATATTTTCGGAGATCGCATAAATTAAAATCTTCCACGCCCAATTTTTTTCGAAAACAAAGTAATCATTAATATGGATGGAACGCCTATAAAACCTATTATAGATTATGTAATAAATACATCTAACAATCAAATATGTAGTCCTGACCCCACACTAAGAACGAGTCTTGTCTCGCGGATATCAGAAACTACGAGAGACTTTTTGGTATCACAAACACCCAGACCGGAAACAAATACTTTTGAGCCTTACAAGCATTTGTCTCAGAATGGGAATCGAACCCGCGGCCTCTTGTTTTACAAACGGTGTCTAATTAACTGCACCACTGAAATAATATTTTATTTACTTATTTTTCTGCGCTTGGCGAGACAATGTTGTCAAACTCCAGGAGTGACTGAAAATCAGCGCTTTTCGGATCTACTGCACCGGCTAGCACAGGCTGAGCCACTTCCTTTTGTCTTAATGCTTTTTTGTACCATGATTATTTGTTTTGTAATTAGTATTAAGCTATAAATTGATTTTTATTTATTTATTTTATTTCTGTAAATGTAATGAAATATTGGGCCTCAAATATAATATAATATAGTTATATATAAGATACAGCAAGTCGGACTTGCGCCCACACTAGAGGTCGGTGTTGTGGTGAGTCAGTGTAATACTGTAATCAGTATTAATTGAAATAAAACTATTATTTACATATTGAGACTAAACATTTCATGTCTCTGGATGGAGTGCATAGTGAAATGCCAAGTATTGCATTGTAATCCAAGGTGTTATTTATTTTTACTACTGCTCATGAACAGTCTTATCGCTTACCATCAGGCGAAAGGCATGCTTGTCTCGTCATTCAGTGAAATAAAAACATGACTTTCTAACTTAGTGTGACAACTGCAACAATACAATGTTTTTGGCGTATGAATCCGTAGTTGTCATGCTTTTATGGAAATATCAGGTTTTTTTCCCTATTTAACGCATTGTTTGAGATATGTTTTCTGAATATAAACAATAAACATACTCGTAATCGAAAAGTGTTGACAAGTCTTATAAAATAAAATGAAAGTAGAAAAGAGAAAAACTGTTCCTAATTTTTTGACAACACCATGACAACCGCGCATTGGCATGCCAAGAGACTTTAGACAAACTATACTAAAGGACTTGACGGGAAAACATAGTACCTGCAACTTATAAGTCATTAACCTAAAGTTGCTCAACTTTAATGGAGAAAATTTACTACGAAACTTCTTTAAACAAGTAATAACCGACAACTCAGTCCCGCTATCAAAAATCGTAAAACTGCACGTTTAAAAACCAGTGTAAAATCTGGAACCCTTTTGAAACACTAAAATGCCTTCATTATTTCACATCGCAACATCTATGGTCACTGTACCAGTTTTAATATTTAAGGATTTATGGTCCCAGAGGCGACATTCATTTCGCCATCTAGTTACAATGGCGGCCACAAAATTGTATACTATTAATATAAATTGAGTTTAATTGCATTCAAAATTAATTACTGCTGACGAGTAATGGAATAAGTTTAATAACACGGTGTGTGAATAGTGGTTTGTTTTTGTGGTGAATTAAGCATATTATACATTATTTTCGATACTTAATTGTTTTTTGTGTCGTACGTCATGAAAAATCTAACACTGAAGTAAATTCATTAATACAAAATTAAACCCAATAGTCACATACATAGTCCTGATGTCATACTCAGATTGAGTCTTGTGTCGTGGGTATCAAAAACTACGAGATACTCGGTCTCATAAACACTCATACCTGAAACAAATTCAAAGTAAGCAGTATATTCTTTAACCTGATATCATGAATCTGATACCATTAATGCAATGTATCAAGTTAGCTTATTGCCGAATGAAAAATATTTTTATAAGTTCTGAATAATTTTTTATCGTCATTCTCACAAATAAATGAAATTTTACTAGCAATCCTAATCACACAAATTATAATCTTGAAACTGCTAAGAAAATAATTATGTAACATCAAAAACCTGCGTTCAAATGTACACCACTCTTAACCGAAAAGGCGTCTGCACTAGATCAATGTATTACACAAAAGTGATTTGATTTGGACGATCAAAACCACAGTATTTTTCTCAAAGATATTGTTTATAATAAATGAATGACAATCCATAAAATTCTTCCAATCCACTTAAATACTGCCCATAGAATAAAAACCTCGTTGCAATATTACTCAAGGGAATGGCAATAAAACTCATAACAGTTTGCATAGCCTTGCTTCATACATTTTTCAGTTTGAGCTTAACCCAAGCTGAGCAAGGCAGAAGCAAATTAATTCTTCTTAAATAACTCTTGTGTAAATATTCTTTGCTAATATTTGTATGAAACTCCTTTGCTGTTGAGATTTCTTTGATTTTGCAATGTCCTTTTTTAATTTTACAAACAATCACGCCTAGCTCGGTGGCGCAATTGTACAAGGGTATGATTGCAAAGCTGTGGTCTCGGGTTCGTATCTCAGGTCGGGAAAAGTGATATTGAATTTTTCTATTCTTTATCGATATGGCGATAGACTCGTCCTTATCACATCATAGGATGAAAAATACATAGGTGAAACGTAGGTGTTCTGGCTGCACCTAAGCCTACCCCTTCTGGGAAAAAAGGCGTGAGTTTATGCATGTAGGAATGAATGTAATTAAACGTAATTTTGCTGATGAAGATAATATTATGTGTACTATAATTTACAACTACAGATTATTAACAAATAATATACTGTCATTTAATTTTAGTTTTACCAAACGGAGTCGTCACGCTGCGCCCTACTTTTGACAGCCTCCGTGGTGCAGTTGGTTAGACGCTGGCTGTGAAATGAGAGGCCTTTAGTTTAATCCCCATTCCAAAATAAATATTTGTGTGAACCTTCGTGTTTCGGGTCTGTATGTTTATGAGACCGAAGTCTCTTGTAGTTCCTGATACCTAAGATACAAGACTCGTTCTAAGTGTGAGGCCAGGACTATATCTGTGACTGTTGGGGGTATATATTTCAGACTAATTGATACATTCGCACATAACACATCGTCGCACCTACCTCGTGTCGTCGTCCGGTCCCGCCCGCTGTCTGTTGAAATCATTATGCCAGCCTGCAACATCGCCTTAAACTACGTTATAACATGTCAATGTTACACCACATAGTGAACACGAGGACCAACAAACAGCTAACTTGTTTACCTAACTGCCTTAATTGCCTTGGTGTCACTGCTTCTAACAACGCATAATAAAATTTAACTCTAACTTCACTGTAATCACATTTATGCGATAATAAATATTAACGGTACATTTTCGTGTCCCCGAGTGTAAAATATAATATAGTAGAAATAGTTACCAGGTAGAGCAAGCGTCCTCTGAGAGTGATCCAACATTTTGGCGAGTGTATTAAGCGTGACCTTAGGTGACCTCCGCCTTTGTACCTCAGATTCCCCTTATGTGACATCCCTACATCTTTCTAGGGTTGTTACTTTTTTATTACAATACATTTTATGGGTTTCGACGAAGGGTTCCTTTAATTAATTCACTTGTCGTTGACATTTCACGGACGTACTTGTAAAGGTAGATTTCTGATCATTTTCCTTTTAACAATAAGGAAAGAATTACAATTTAATTAAGTTTGTGAGTGGATTTTTTAAGCCTGTCCGTGATAGAGTTTTCGAATAATTTTCTGGTACGGATTTTTTAATGGCGGTTTATTATCACTTTGAGAAGATTTTTAATTTACGTTGTGGAAATAATGTTTTACTTTTTGATTAATATTTTATATTTAAAATATAAGTATCAGACAGTGTTCCTAATTTTTTTTTAGTTTCACTTCAAAGTTTCTGCTTCTTGATAATTTTGAAAAAAATGTATATTTGTTATTATTACAAATTATTTACATGTCCATTACATTAACGCTAACTTAAAGTACCTACAAACAAAATATATACTAAATATCCGAAGAACAGTTTCCCGACGGTTCTCTATACCTTGTCAACGTGCTCACGATTCGATTTATCCATTCTAAATGAGGTCATACTTCATTCGCGATTCAGCCACATACAAACGCTATGATCACAAGACCTGTTTACAGTTGAGTTTGAAGCCGTCATCTGCTTATTTCAGAGCAATATTCAAACGTTTCAATCAATATTGGAACTGGAATATACAGGGATTATTAAGTGTTTGAATTTGTGAATACCGATTTAAGTACTTTCAGGTTGATGAATGCAGTAAGACAGGACATAGCACAACAATGTTTTTAGTATGGTCATGACCATAAACCAAAAAAAAAATGTATTCTAAATTTTATTTAAAACTGGTTGACAATCAGTGACTGGAAGTAAAATTATAATTATCTTTCCCTAAGATAAGCTAATAAATCTTGATAAATTCTTCGACATCCTTAATTATCATTGCTTAAAATGTTTATCAGTAATTAAAAGTTATCGATTAATGTTATGGAAATTATAAAATTTTAATTCCTGTATTATACCTTTGCTGCTTAAATTATTTAAGCTAATTGGGACATTGCTAAATGATAAGAGACAACAGTCATATTTCAACTAGAACATAAAAACACATTCACGAACGCCACCAGTCCCCATGTCGCAGTTGATTAGACGTCGGTTGTGAATCGTGAGGCCGCGGGTTCGATCCCCGCACCGAAACAAATATTTATGTGATCGACATGTATTTGTTTCAGGTCTGAGTGTTTGTGAGACTGAAATGTCTCTCGTAGTTCCTGACACCCACGACACAAGACTCGATCTTGTGGTGACCTGTGGTGGTGTGGTGACCACTATGTATTTGACTGTTGGGTGTATTTATTTATTTATTTTATGGCACTTTCCAGATATAATTATTTCTTTAGCTTTCCCTGTAGTAATGAACTTTCGGCAACAACCTAGAATTCCAAACATTTCACTAACACAACACAAAACTTCAGTATACATTATACTATAGATCTTGAACAAAATAACTCGACTTCAAATTGCTTCATTTATCTTCCACTTGTTCAATTGAGATCACCCATTCGCGAGTACTGATATGTGTTTTGTTTTCAAACATTCGATGTAAACTATTCATTGTAGTGTTGTGTTGTTAAATAAATATAAGTGAATTAATTTGGTACCCAGGGCACACCTCTGACTTTTCGGAGTCATGTGTGTATTGATAATCAATCACCACGCACTAAAACGGTGAAGGAAAACATCGTGAGGAAACCTGCATACCATAGCGATTCATAAGAATTTCTATGGTATGTAAGTCCGCCAACCCGCACTAGGCCAGCGTGGTGGACTATATGGCCTAACCACTCTCAATCGTATTCTCGATTGTAGAGTAGGCCCGTGCCCTGCAGTGGGACGTATATGGGCTGATACAGAATTTGGTAACGTCAAAAGTGTTCAAGCAATTTCCTGTTTTATATGATTGAAATTAAGTGTCAGTGTGCTGTGAAGTGTAGTGCTAATTGAAATATTTGTCCATCAACGGGATAGTAAGTTTTATTAATTTTATATTTATTCCGGAACTTACAAGGTTAAATGATATATATGGAACACGCTATTTTAAGTTTCACAATAAGCATTCAGAAATAAATTAAAATTATTATAGCTATATGAAAAACTCGGAATATAACAATGTGTAGCAAAAATACTCAATGAAAATTTGCAGTAGATATAATATTGAATCTACAATGAACATACCATATTGGACTATAATATGGCAAGTACATCATTTATGTCACAAAAAAATGGTAATTTCAGTTTTTATACAAGGAGTTCGCCACTTACATAATACCACAAAGCCCCTATTCCCTTACATTTCAAAATATTTTTTGAACCTTATTCAACGGTCGGCACTACTGAAGCACGATAAAGTTGCCAGCTTGCTTTATTCAGCCACAAAAAATGTTGTTCCCATTTTTAAAAACCATTCGCAGCTTTATTGACGGCCAGTTATCATCTGTTGCTACACACTATTGTAACATTTAAACGATCTACTCATTAAAAAAGGTTCTGCTCAGATTACAATATTATTTTTTACTTGCGGTCCGGCACTATTTAAAATGGCGGACAAAATGTTCAATATCCTCGTATTTGCTGGATTTTTCACTACTGCTTCTCTCTTATAGGTCATAGCGTGATGCATATAGCATACCTATAGCATACTTCGATAAATGATCTATCTAACATAAAAATATGTTTTCAGTTCGAATCAGTAGTTCCTGAGATTAGAGGTAACAAACAAACGAACTCTTCAGATTTATATATTAGTTTTTGGTATTGTAGATGACTGAAGAATTCACAATGAATAAAACCCCTGCAGTTCCATTTACAAAGAATGCCGACACAATTAAAAATGGACCCGAATCAGTGACCCGCTCCGTAAATCTGCAATTCAACTAAATATTCTCTAAGAGCCGTATCAACGATCATTGGGTCCGCACGATGCCCAATCGGGTGTAACTGTTAACTCACAGAAAGGACAATGGGTTGCAACATACAACCCTTAAGGGCACTAAATACGCAACGATGTCCGACTACCCTTTCTATTAATCTTTTTAACAGCCATTTAAGAGATTATGTAGAGGAACGGACGGCAGGCCATGGCTAATTAAAACGTTTCATTTGTCAGCCGTCTTACTAATTTTATTGCTGGTTTTTTTGTTGTATTGCGATGTCGGACGAAGGAGACTTCAATTGTATACTTTAATCAATTGCAGTATTCGTCACTGCACCAATTGGTAAAGTGAAGAAAATAATGCATTATTTAAAAGCAGTTTAGTATGTGGTACTTAAGTCCTTAGGATACGAACTTTTGTGAATCAATAAAAAAACAAAACTGTGCAATATTTTTTACATCAAAATTATTCAAAAAATAGACGTCATAAATACTTGATCAATAATTACAAATGGTTTTATTTAAAGGATTACATTGAAAAACATTTAAAAATGATTTCGCGTAGACTACATTTTGATTTTAATTTTATCGATATTTTACATCAGCCCTACTTAAGTTAACGCAAAAATTATTTCTTAAATCGTTGAACGTTTATATATTTTTAAACATAATGTTAACACATACGTAATCCTTCAAGACAATCTCCTTAAGATCCCAAAACATCAGTCTAGAACTAAAAAATACAAGTTGAAACAATTTACAGTGCAGTCGCAATGTGGAACTCCGATTTGTCGATAAGCCGACTTAGCGTAAGTGACTTTTTATGTAAAATTGTTCTAGACGTCTGCTCCAAAGAAAACTGCGGTTGTCTCCTAATAATGCGATCTTGAGTTCTGTTTGTACGTTGTTTTCTTATTTTGCTTTTGATTGAGCTGTGTTTTTACGAGTTGAGGATGTGAATTGTTGGTCTGTTTAAGGATTGGATTTCTGATTTGGCTTTATGTAATTATGGCTTTTTTGTATATAATAAATAATATTTAGATGAAAGGGCAGAAATTTAAAAGTATGTTAAAAATTTTAAAGATTTGTAGTTTTTTTTTTATTTAAAGGTATACGAAAAGATATTTACATAGATGTAAATATTGTACTACATTAAAGTATATGGTCTAATAGCAGTTAAAAAAAAGAATTATTACTATAAATGCTAATAAAATTAGATAAAATAATTGAGAAAAGAATTGATTTAAAAAATACTAAATAATAAAATAGTGAATTTAATCATTTTTTTTTCATACGGCATAAATCAGTAATTGGCATATTATCGTATTAATTCTGATTACAGATAATATTCTTATGACTTTGAGCTATATTAAATCGTTTAATTTAAAACAATTTAGAATTATTTCTCATTCAAATATCCCAAGTTGTGTAATCTTGTTATAATTTGAAGACATTTGCTCCAACTTAATAAACGCGATTTTTTCCAAAGTCTTTAAGAAATAATTTGCGCTAGTTTCGATATTGCGATATCCGAGTAACACCACGGGATGTTGCGTAAGTACGTAATAAATTTCCACTCGCAGATGTTTCCCGTGGGCCGTTATTGGATCCCTACAATATAATATGCGGGATTTCATTTTCACATATTGTCAGACTAATGTTTGTGTCCGGCGGTACTTGCCTTTTCATATTTTCTGGTTTAATGCTTCCAATAATATTGTACAATGTTCATCCACCACTGGGCAAAAGAAATTAAGAATTTCTCGTATATGTTGCCTGTACTTGTCACGATTAGCAAGATTCAGGTGATTTTTCTATCTCTTTTGTTTTAAAATTACCACCTTAAATACTTAAAAAGAAAGCGAGGCTTCACTCTACCTTATTCAATAAGTGTCGTCATATTATAATAAAATTTCACAGAACTCCATAACTACAATATTTTTAGTACGCTGTGGTCCGTATTACATATTTCTGATATTTTCTATCTTATCACATATTGAGTCTCCAAAAACTAAACCCATAACAAATAGGATCATGAAATAAAACTTGAAAATTAATGCTTTGGTTCACAAAATCTCGAAAAGCCACTTGTCTCCGAGGTATCGGTTTCTTTAGATTAATGAAACGGGACTTAGCTCAAACTTCGTGCAAAGCCTAACCAACTTATATCACTTCTAGGCGGTGATTTACATTTAAAGAGGCTGTAATTGTTGTAAAATAATTCGGGAATTTGCCTGATCGATTCCACAAACGAGGTCGCTGGTTGCGTTTATACGGTTAACGTTGTTTTTATACCAGTATTTTTAGGCGTTCTTTCCGCTCATCATATTCATTGTCAAAGCTAATTATTGACAGCCTCCGTAGCGCAGTTGGTTAGACGCCGCCTGTGAAACGAGAAGCTGCGGGTTCGATCCCCGCGCCGAGAGAAATGTTTGTGCGGCCCACAAATATTTCTTCCGGGTCTGGGTGTTTGTGAGACCGAAAAGTCTCTCGTAGTTCCTGATACCCACGACACAAGACTCGATCTTAGTGTGGGGTCAGGACTATGTATGTGACTGTTGGGTGTATTTATTATTATTATTATTATTATTATTAATTATAGGTATTCTGTATAGGTATTTTCATGCCTGGCAGGCTCGGACGGGCAAAGTAATTTTGGATTTTTTCTGTTCATTATCAGCCCGGAGTCATTAGTTTGTGCCCGATATGGCGATAAGCTCTCTCCCTATAACATTGAGGGACAGAAGTCGGAACACACTAGGCGAAACATGAGTGTCCTAGTAGCAACTCCTTCGGGGAAAAAGACGTGAGTTTGTATATGTAAATATGAATTTATTTTAAGTAATTACTTATCAAAGGATGATAGCGTATACATAGCGATCACAGTTACAATAATTATTATTATAGTTTCCTTTATAATTTATGGTGTTGTTTGGTTTTGCTACTGTCCATAATTGGTCGTATCGCTTACTATCAGACGAATTCTTTGAAACGAAAAAAAAACCGTGTAAGCAGCGACAACTAAAGAGGCGTCTTTCTTTTATTTTTAAAAGTATGTAAACGAATGAGGCATGCACCTATTAGTCACAGCAATTTACTCTTAATCTAGTTTATTTTTAAGATGTTTTTTTATCAGCCAACTTCTTTACATCATATTAAAGATACGAAAAATTATATTGTAAACAAACTTTGCCTATACTTAAAAAATAATTCAGCTTGCTAATCAAATGCATCACATAAAGTTAACACAAAATTAAGTAGACATTTAGACACAAGACATAAGACTCGGTCTTAGTGTGGGGTCAGGATTATGTATGTGACTGTTGAGTGCATTTATTTATTTTACACACTATATTTTTAAATTTGATATCGACAGTAATTTTAACGTATATTTTAGAAGTCAATATGCGTTCACCATCAAAAAAATCTGGTACTATAACGTATGTAAATAAATACAAAAACAAATCGACCACCAAGGGAAACGATTGAAACAACACGCAGTACGAATTTCCAGAATCCATTACATCAAACGCGCAAAGTGACAGACAGATTGACAACACATTCCGAATGTTTACGTATAAGCTTTTAATACAGAGTTTATGCTGTTGTTTTATTGAGGCATCCGGTAATTATTGAGCGACGTTCATCGATATTGGATCGTGAAGGAAAAATATCTTGTTTAATGACGCTGTTAATAGATCTGTATATGAAACGGTTATCGATTATATTTTGGTGTGATGTTTGATTGAGAAATGTTAACTGGAGGAACTTAACATTTACCCGTTTCGTAGGCAATTGTTAGCGACAGAATCATAAAAACCCATATGGACGATTGAGGGGGTGCCGCGTCGGGGATCGGCGCCACTTGACACCGAGAGCGCCGCAGAGGAACCGTGCGGGGTCCGCTACGCCGAGCCAGCCGCACGCCAAACCACTACAAACAGTCCACACCGTTCTCCCAGAGTGTTAACACGTTACATATAATTTTTTGTAATCACTATTGCTATTGCTAATAAAGTCAACACAAAGTCTTGCATTTATATTCAACCCTTACAGCAATCGTATTTTTGGGAAAATAGTAAAAAAACAAAAAAGTTCTCTGTTTTTTGAACTCATTAAATCGGGAGGAAACTGGGAAAGATTAAGGATGGATAAAACCGACTCACCGAACTCACCGAACGAAACTTGACAGAAAAGCTGTCACTTTACATCAATCTTCTGTGAGACAGTGGTACCACCAGGAAGGAGCCTGCCTATTTATGCTGAGCCGCCGATAGAACACAGCGCGGCTTTACCACTTCTAAAATTATTTATCGTCTATGTCAACATTATTGTCGCTTTACAAGAGGCCAATGTAAACACAATAGAAAGGGAAGCCAGAGGTTCTACTAGGACACCCACATCTCGCCTTGTATGTTCTAGCCCACGATGTGATAGGGGGTTATATCGCCATATCGGGCACAGAATTTTAACTTCATGCCGATAATGAATAGAAAAATCCAATATCCCGGGATTCGAACCCGAGACATCAGCTTTACGATCATACTGTAGAACAACTACACCACCGAGCCAGTTAAATGCAGACGGGCAAATGTAACAGTACTTATTTTACGATCATACAAACCACAAAGCTGAAATTTTTACGGCGTTCCCAACAACATATTAAAGACAGATGTCTTCAAAATCTGAATATAATAACTCGCGCAAGGGTTGCTACCCTCTGTGCATTTGTCATGTTAATAGCCGAGCGGAAGTCTCGACCGCAATAAAATTATACCGCCAACAAACATTGGCGAATTAAATCTTAAATACAGGCTTTCGTTGGTAATAGCCGACGGTAAACAAAATACGCTGAACTGTGCTGAATAAAGACTTCGTCAGGGCGCCAAGTTAGTAATATTATTTTAAATAGAAGTCTCCTCTGCGCCTACTTTCAAAGGCGTGCGTGTTTAACGCTTTAAAAATTTAAATGGCCTTTTAGTGAACAAAATTTTGTTTATATTCAATTTTTATAAATTAAATTATTTCTGTCTTGCCGAGAGTCTTTTAAGAATTTTTCTTGTTTATAGCAATGATATTTTGAAATTAGTGCCCTTTTAGTTTGGTGTCTATTGAAATCTATATGTTGTTATAGTAGGTGTTTTATTTCGGTGTACGTATTTTTTTAGACGAAAACAGAATACTCATAATTATCTTAGTCTTAGATTCTAACGCCCGAATACTGGAACGCCATTCAAATAATAAGTTGCTCTTAACAGCGGACGGCCCACTTAGCCAGTACATTTAATCGGGATTAACGTAGTTAAGCGCCATTTATATTTAAGTTGCGTTCCAGTATTTGGGCGTAAGATTATTAATCCTGAATATAAAAATAATATAACATTATTTTTTACAATTCCCGTACCGCAGTTGGCGAGTAACCGATTATGGATTGGTCGGTCACAGGTTCGATATCTATATGGGGACAATTTTTGTTATCTTTCTAAATATTTTCCTTTTTCCCCATTTTCTTATGATTTATTTTAAACAGTTTTAGCCCTGTTTATTTATTTATTGATCATCCAATCTCTATACAATAAAATCCTACAGCAAAGTGAAAGTAGTAACTATACAAAAATAAAATTTTTAAAAATATATTTGTATTCCAAGTTTTTTAGACTCTTAATGGCACTCGGCGAAAGTTTGCTGAATTTATTCCGGTTTAACGCGACGCGCCAGTCGGAATTGACCGAATTTTAGAGACGATCCATCAGCCAATATTGCTTGTGTCGGTCTTACTAACGATTTGTTTTGTTCGCAAAATATCTGTGAATTGATTTTAATTATGAAGTATTTTTTTCTTTTATGTTATTTTGGGTTTTGTTGCAATTCACAAATTCACAAAAACAGTGAAGAAAACATCGTCAAAAATCCTGCATAATATAGCGAATTTTTAAGAATTCCTATGGTGTGTCAAGGCCACCAACCCGCACTAGGCCAATGTGGTGGGCTATACGGCCTAAACTCTCAATCGTGCTCTCGATTGTAGAGGAGACTCGTGCCCAGCAGTGGGACGTATATGGGCTGATACAAGTACAGTATACTGAACAGTTACTTTAACACCCCCCACAACTGTTTTGCATTGTCTATGACTTAATAGTGGCCTATTAACCAGTTTAATTTTAATCTATATTTATGTTTATTGTCTAGGGACATTGTACAAAGTACTAGTAATGGGAATTATTGCTATTTCAAATTAACATCACCACCGTGTCATTTTTGAAGCCTTAGCATGCTCTAAATTTCTGCTATTGCTAATTGTCTGCTCCTCAGAATTTGTAAAGAAAAAACTGACAGATTGTAATCACTTTTCACATCTAAAATTACCCACACAAAATGACTGTCCAGTTTCTTTTTAGTTGGGTTCGTAAAAAAAAACTCACTCCTTCGAACATTACACGAGAACGCATAAAAATATTAGCCGATTGGCTTTGTGAATCGTAATCGCTAATCGCAAAATGCTTATTTATATAACTTGTGAAATGTTATTATTATCGACTTCACTTATTTTTAATTGCTATTGCTATTTATTCCAAGACTACAAAAAAACAGTATCTTATTATATCCCAAAACTATTGTCAGCGTAGATTTAAAAAAGATGGGGTAATGGGAAAAACATAAGCCTTGAGAGAAATACTGGTGGAGAGCAAGAAAAGAGTAAAAATAAAATACGTTGGTAAAATTAAAGATTAAAATTACATATTTCTTAAGATACAATTTAGTACCGCAAATACAATATAATGCATGATGTTATTGCATTAAAAATATAACAATTTCTTTTCATTAAAATAAAATCGTGATGAGGAAAATTTTCAATTTCAACGGATGTTTGTTAAACGTTTCTGAATTATTTATTGCGGAATCCTTCGCGTGAATGTAATTTATCTTATACACTGTTGGTTATCTTCAATTTGTTTGAACGTCTTACGAAAATTCCTTTATATTTTAATGGCTGCGGTCACTAAACCACATGAAGCTCACATGAAATGTTGTCTTTGAGTGTTTTTTGTTATCCTATGCGGTACCAATGTAGATCCTATGATCTATAGATAACTCAATAAAATACAATCTAAATAATTATATAGGTCCTGTCCTTATTAATTAAACTAGAGATATTTATGTAAAGATAGATTCTTGCGCATGCTCGTTTGTTTTTTGCTTCGTATATTTGTTACAAAATAGACGATAATATATAAAATATGCGGAGAATTCATAATGGACAAACTGAAGGCAGCATACGCCAAAGGAAAAATATTTAAATTATTACTGATGGAATTTTAAGACGATTTGATGCAAGATAAATACGAGTGTTGGCCGAAATTGTGGAGAGGAATAATTTAAAGCCGACTACCTCGACGAGGGACTTGAAATTCGAGATTTCCTTACAATGCCTTCTTTCGCGGTGATGAGGAAAATCAATATTATTATAATATTGTTTTGGGTATTAAGGCACAGATACGAAAACTACCGATTATTCCACAAATAAAAATTATGGGACGTAAAATAGAAAGGGTGGAAACAGTCCGTAACCTGGGACTTATTATCGACTCCGAACTTCATTTTGAATCGCACATTAAGAGTGTTGTAAAGAACTGCTTTTATAGATTAAAAATTCTGTATCGGTTTAGAAAATACTTTAGTACGGAAATAAGGAAGAGGCTCGTAGACAGTCTGGTTTTATCACGACTAAATTACTGTGATACGGTTTATGGCCCTTGCTTATTGTCGAGAACAGAAAAACTTGTCCAACGGGTGCAAAGCGCGTGCGCTAGATTCTGTTTCGATATTCCCAGTCGTAGCCATGTCACACCATTCTTAAACGAGGCTAATATTCTTAAAATGGCAGCAAGGCGGAATCTACATATGGCCACTTTACTATTTGGTATAATAAAAACAAAAAGGCCTAAATACCTTTATGAAAAACTAACATGGAGGTCGGAACATCTTGCATATGGCGCTCGAACAACGAATCCGCTTTCAATACCCAAACACAGGACTGCTGCATTTAGGGGTTCTTTCAGGTATGCCGCCACTCACTGCTGGAACAACATTCCGCCGCCATGTCGGTCTGCAAACAGTATATATGGCTTGAAACACAATCTTAAAAAACATTTATTGCTTCTTCAAAAGCGATAGAAAACAATATGACATTATTACTTACCTACACGTTTTTAACCGGAAATGTTGTGCGGAGAACAGTATTCACGTCCCATTTGTTTTACACAGGAGTGGCGGTTACCACACAAAATTAAGGATTACGTAGTTACCTGCTTACCCGTTCAGCAATCTCATTTTAGTTTACACAATAAATATGTATTATTTTTACACTTTATCGTATTTGTAAAAACAAAGGTTGAGAGAAGGTATGACACGTGCGCTCGGCGCAGCATGTCTGGTCGCGTTGGTGTGCTGACAGCTGTGTGCGTACTGTACTTTATGCCTCGTACCGCGCAGACAATTACAAGTATTTATGATTATACCTATATTATTATTGTTTCTTTTTTTCTCCTCGTTCAGCGCCACGCGGCACTACGATACACTTACACATTCACAACCACGGCCACACACTCACACATAATACACAAAGTTGTTGTTCTTTGTTTACTTGGTATTTATCGTTGTCTAAGTTTGAATATACATATATCTTATTTTTGATTCTATTCAATCTGAATACTATGGTTATATTTTTAATAATTTTTTTTTTTATTATTATTATTTTTTATCCTTGTTTAGTCCGCTTTAAAGTTATTGTGTCATTTTTTAGTATTAGTATTCATTGTAGTTTTAGTATTAATTGTATTATTAACGACTGAACGTCCGCACGTCATGAAGGTCTCTCATTGAAAATCAGCGTTGCAGTGCTGCTTAAGTGGTGCTGCAGCATACTAGCTGAATGAGAGCTACCTTTTCTGGCGCAATATTAATTTGTTTTTATTTTACCTTAACTGTTTTTTGTCAACTTCTGTTATTTATTGTGCCAGAAATAAATATTATTTCTTTCTTTCTTTCTTTCAATATTAATCCGGTTCGCCGCCAAGTATTCTATTACTCAATTAACCCCCTAAATATATATTTTAGATGTTTAAATCCATGTTTTTCGCGGGCTCCATAAAAACAAAAAACATTCATATTCAAATCTCACGTTTTCCCATAAAACAATTTTATATCGCCCCAGCGTGCCTCATAACATACAAAAGTAATATAAAAACAAAAACAAATCATTGAATTTTTGATCTAAAAATTTATCCTATCACAATCCGACTGAAAGGAAAGTTTTGATTTCCAATAAAAGGGGTTTTGCAGATATTACGAGTCCCCTCGTATATTAGATGACAAAATATTGGTCCGTTTGTTCGTATCCATAACTGCCAGTTGGCGTAATCAAAAGTTTGCGCGTAAACAACATGCTATTCGTTGAAATCGTGTACCGAAATTCAGTCGGGACTCGATAAAACAAGTTTCTCTCGTTCATATTATATAAACACAGGATTGATTTTAATTTTATGGGTATTACGTTGAATATCGCAGCAGGGGAGGATAAATCCTCAGTAATTTGAAAAATGTTGTGTGTGTTATTATTACATCTCTTTTAATTTATGTATTGTCACACATGACAATGGTTTGTAAAAGCATTCTCGTTTGTTGCTACGGTATTATATTTTGTATAGCATATTAATTTGTATAATTAATTATGGTGATTTTTACGCCGCAAATATTTTTTATTTCTTTTGCAAAGAATGGCGAGACGAGCATACCGTTCGCCTGATGGTAAGCCATACGACCGCTTATGAACAGTAGCAAAACCAAACAACACCTTGAGTTATAAAGCAATGCTTGGCATTCCACTGCGTTTGCCATAAGATGGTTAAGTCTCAATATGTGCAGTAGTTATTCCGGCTACAAGTTGTTTCAAACCGAAACACAACAGTGCCTTTTCACTGCTGTTTGGCGGACGAATAGACATTGCGATGGTACCTATCAAGTCGGCATCTTGCATAATAGAGTCCCACCACTAGTAAATATCCAGTCTGACTTTTTAAAGGACTTGCATCAAACGACTTCATCTGACATTTATTGTAACCAGTTTCTATATCCCACTATGAAGTGGGAAAAACGTTAAATCAAACTTCTAATATTTATTTTTTTTTGTTATTTTGTTTCGGTTAGAAGGACATTGTAGCCAGAATAACTACTGGACATATTGAGACTTAACATTTTGTGTCTCAGGATGGCGAGCGTAGTAGAATGCCAAGCATTGCTTGTAATACGTGGTGTTTTTAGGTTTTGCAGTAGCAAATTTACCATCAGACGAATGGCATACTCGTCTCGCTATTCATTGAAATAAAAAATAAAACTCATATACAAGTTTATAGTTGATTTATAGAAGAGCGTAATATAAATTCGTGTACACGCCAGTTCTAAAACCATAATACAATGACCCTTGTCGATCAAAACTGTACTTTAGACTGCGCTATTAAAATTTCGAAGCTAAGCAAGTTATAATATAAATGCTACACATTAACCAGGCGTGTAGTTTGCATAACATCAAAATATTTATCACGTAAAAGCGTTTCACCACAAAATAAATTTATAGTTTCAATATTGTACTAATATGAATAATATTTGGGTTTGTAACTAAAGAGCCTACTTTTATTTACTCTTTTGATTCAGAATATTATTTTGCTCATTGCCGATGTTGGGGATAGTGCTATTTTGGTCTGCATTTCTTTTACAATAGTTTGATTTTCTAATGAAATCTTGAAAAATGAAATGTAATTATTTTATTGGTCATGTATGCAATTAAATAGCTCCTATGACAAGGCAATTCACATAGATCTTAATAATTAAATACAAAATATTATTTATAGTAAGATTTATATGTATTAAATTATTATTTGCCTTGTAATATAATATGTATGAATATTTATATGGCAAATTATTTTCTTTTTTATGGCAATACATAATTTACGTTATCAGTGTCTTAACGGACCATGAATATTATTAAAACGATGAGTAGCGATTTAATGTTACTGCTTACTTCCTGGGAAGACCCGCCGAAACAAACTCAATGGGCTTTCATTACCACTAGTAATTACGCGATGAAAATATGTAGTTGCCAACTTGCCGTAATTGTTTTTTTACAGTTTCCATAATGAGTCTCGAAAATCTTAACCAGTATGAAACAATAATATCTACATGAACATATGAACAATGAACGTGAAAAACGAACAAAAATAAACAATCGCTAACAAGCAAAATGCTACCGTCTTTTTCTTTTAAATAATTTAAATAACAGGACGTTTCGTATGGTCTTTCCCACGCGGCGCAAAGGTCAACACCATTGAAAATATATCTATCAGCATATCTCACGTATTATTTCGATATTTGGGCTTTGGTTCGTCATTTTCATACCTATAACATACTGGGATGAGTAATTTAAGGAATCGATATTTATTTTGCCATGGCATTGGGATTTTATTGGATATTGTAATATGGAAGGGCAGTGTGAGTACATATGTATTTTTTTTTATTGCAGTGAATGGCGAGACGAGCATGCCGTTCGCCTGATGGTAAGCGATGCCAAACAAGCAAAACCAAACAACACCTTGAATTACAAAGCAATGCTTGGCATTCCACTGCACTCGCCATCCTGAGACATAAGATGTTAAGTCTTTATATGTCCAGTAGTTACTCTGGCTACAATGTCCTTCAATCCGAAACACAACAGTGCATTTAAACTGCTGTTTGACGGGACAAATAGACATTGCGGTGGTACCCACCCAGGCAGCCTCTCACATATGAGAGACCTAACACCAGTCAAATTTTGACACAAACTATGATATTGATTATATATTGGGGTTATTGTATGTATCTATAAAATGTCACTTAAAATATAATTTATGTCCTATAATAGCGTCCCTGAGTTTTGAAAATATGATGAAGTGAATTATTCAAAATTAACTACGGGGGATGAAAATACATGGTATGATTGTAGCTATAGGACTAGTCCAAGGATTCAATATCGGAAATATTATATTTATATTAAAGTGTTTTAAGTATTCATTCAACACCTGTCACTACCACGCTACAAAAACGGCTGTTCAGCTACCAGATGGCACGGTTTAATTCCTATTCTCGACAAAACCCCACTCGGCTATCGCATTTTTTGTCACCGTTGAATCTGAATGTTTGGCACGCGGACTACGAAACAAATGTCTAAATGGCGCCATACATTACCTTTTGCGGAGCCATTATCTTCTTCATGTACAACGGTAAATTTTACAAATGACGGTTGTTAGAACCGCCGTGGCTTAGTTAAGTCAATTGCTTTCTTGATAAAGGATTATATTGTTGAGGTCTTCCAAACTAGGATTTACACACAAGAAATTTTGCTCACATCTCGCTTCGTTAGAGCTTCGTATTTTTGTAGTGGAAATTGTTTAGATTTTTGTTGGAATCAAACGCGTGCGGAAATTTTTGAGAATGCAATTTTGTGATGATTATTTTGATGCACCGAGAGCAGGCTTAGTTGTGAGGTATAAAGATGGGGGCTTTAACTAGACTTGAATAGATATAAATAGTCACACATTGTTCTTGTCTCAATTATTGGCATGACAAACAATAAGAGAGTTTGGTTCCTTTCACCGGAACATAAATATTTTATTTTCTTATTTAGATCGACCGTTTCTGCACCAAGAATATACTTATTATTATTTACATCTGACAAAGAGCTATCAATTGACAAACATATTACAATTAATTATACAAATGGCGGCCGCATCGCTCAAGGCAGCCTCTTACCTATTACCATCAGAGACCAGCAAACATCAGTTAAAAATATAGTGACTTATGTATGTACATTGAAGTTTGTACCTCCCCACTTGAAGTCTAGACTTAAGCCTGTTATTAATAACAACATAATCTGTATAATCACTGAGTTTGGCTCTGCAGTACATATGCTCTAAAGTCTAGACGATGATATAACCTTAATGGCAGCATCCAACAAAATACCATATTCCGAGATAAAATAGGCAATAAGAACAGCTAAATACCTCACTGAAAGCAAGTGTACATAAAAATGCAGACGAGGCGGCATTCGTAAATATCGTAGGCATTGTCCATACGCGGACACATTAAGCCGCGACGTATCACAATGCGAGCGAAGTGGGGCTGGATGCGGCACGTCTTTGTTTTCTATTTGCGCCATTTTGTATTGTACATCTTTCATAATGCGTCTGTCGTAACCGCTATGTGGCTGGGCCCGCGCTTTGTGCACACTCGCGGCCAAGAGTAATGGGCGTTAAGGTTCGGGTTTTTGTTGCTGGATGCATTTGAAAAGATAGATGTGATGGTGGTTTTTTAAATGGATTAAGGGTTTTGTATTTTGAATGTATGGATGAATTGATTGATTAATTACATTGTCTTTATATATTCCGCCTACAAATAAGCCTTTTAATAACATAAATAACAACACAAATACACTTTGTATGAAAAATGTTTATTTCCGATAAATATATTTTTATTTTCATTTTTGAGGACGGGGTTTCAATCAACTGCTAATTAGTAATCATATGAATAACTTTAAAAAAGTTAATATTTAATCTATGAAATTTTACTAAAAGTTATATCAACGTTGAGTATAAATTATATCGAAATTATTTCTCATAAAAGAGCATTGGTCACGAAGTAAACAAAAGACAGCAGTCAAAAACCATTTCCGACATTCAAACTGCTTTTTTATGACGGTAATATTGAATAGTGCATAATCGCGCACGTAGATTTGGCGCAACGTGTAATACTCGACCTACTTACACAAGTGTCTACTCAGAACCAGTCCGAGCATACTTTTCGTATTGTTTAAGTTTTGATTAAAAACTATGGCAACTGTCCTTTAGTTAGTCATTTGAAATTGTAAAATTGAAGGCTATTTTTTTACTAATTTTAACTATATTAGGCGAATTATAAGAATTTAATCGAAATTATAAATTATAATGGATCCAATTAATTTGGCCGCACGTGCTTTTCCCCACGTAAGGTTGGATATTGCGTGTTTTGTTTTTAATTACCTGTAATGATGAAGCACTGTGTGCTAATTAATATTCGTTATTACAGAGTAATACAGTCGGGTTTTTATAACATGTGCCTTAAATACACGTTAAGAACTAGTAATTAATATGTTACCGAAAGTTATTTTTGTCGGAAGTATAGAAAAGTAATTTTAATTGACGATTCCCCTAGCTATATTTTCGGAGTCATTCACCACGCACTAAGACGATGAAGGAAAACATCGTAAAGGAATCTGTATACCAAAGCGAATTTAAAAGAATTTCTATGGTATGTAAGAACGCTATTCCGGCTATATACTGGTGGTGAACTATATGACCTAACCATTGGCAATCGTACCCTACCGTACCGTAGGCTAGTGCCCTGTAGTGGGACGTATATAGGCTGTAAATGTATATATACATATATACATAATTACATATTAGCTATTTTTGTTCTGAAACCATGTTATATTTTTATTTTAATTGACAGAAACTCAACTACGGAACTTTTCCCAAAACTATAATATGAAAACCTCATTTTGGTTTGATTTTTGATTTGATTGATTGCTTGAGAATAAATAAACACTAATATATACACCCAATAGTGACTTACGTAGTCCTGATCCCAGAATAAGATCGAGTCTTGTGTCGTGGGTATTGGGAACAACGAGAGGCTTTTCAGTCTCACAAATATCCAGACCCGAAACAAATAACGGTGGTTCTCACAAATATTTGTTACAAATATTTGTATCTTACATTGCAAAGAACCTAAACACACAGGAGTCTAATTAGCAGTTATCATCAGAATTTAATTATTACATTCAACTGCATGAAATACAACTATGTTGTCATAGAAATAAAACTGCTTTGTAGATAAAAAATTAATAATAAATATTGACTGACACAAGTCTATATTTAAGTTAAGTAACGTAAGTTAGACTAGAAAAACATATACCTACAAAATTAGAACCCAAGACACTTTTCTACCGTATTATAGTACAACGTAGGTTAGAAAAGTTACTTTTCTACAACACAATACAATACAATAATTCTTTATTGCACACCGAATTACAGTATTGAGCTTAAATATATGTTATGTTTGGTAATACAATGGGCGGTCTTATCGCTTAAAGCGATTTCTACCAGACAACCGTGGGATGGAGAATATTGGAAATAGTTGTAGATGGCGGTAAACAATAAAGAAAGAAAACAAAAAGGAACACAAAAATATAAATTTATTTAAAAGACTAAATTAAAAATATATATGGCTTAACCATTCTCAATTCTACTCGTGACTGTAGAGGAAGCTCGTACCCTGCAGTGGTACGTATAAGGATTGATACAACTATATAAAAAATCCCTTGTATTCCCGCTCACACTTTGCCTCAGCTTGGTCGTTCCGATATTTAATCCCTTTAGCTGTTA
Organism: Hyles euphorbiae; assembly: GCA_023078785.2. Taxonomy (NCBI): domain Eukaryota; kingdom Metazoa; phylum Arthropoda; class Insecta; order Lepidoptera; family Sphingidae; genus Hyles; species Hyles euphorbiae. The sequence goes on along the minus strand of CM041041.1, from coordinate 16,109,005 downwards.
ATTGTCTACTTGAAACGTTCATCGGGTAATAAAAAATAAACATTTTCATATTAATAAATTACTCGTTATTACTGCTTGTTGACGAGGTAATACGTAAACCGTTGTTTCGGACGTCCGCACCGATTTATAGGCTTGTGTTGCCAATTACAAATTTAAAATTCCATTTTAGCTTGGATTGTGGGCTCTACTTTGGTTTGTAGATGGTATTTTGTTGGCATTATTGCCTTAGTGAAGTAACTTTGAATCGGAGTGACCAAATCAAATATCAAAAAGGTAGGTTTAGCTGGAGATCAGGATTGCTTTTTCTTAACTCAAAAGATAAGTGGCAAATCTAGTATTCCAATTAGGAGCGAAACACTGGATGCCCCATAGTGCATTAGCATGATTTTCAGTCCAATACGACCATGAACATGAAATGAATGATGAACAGTATCAAAACCAAACAACACCTTGAATTCAAAGCAATGCTTGGCATTCCACTGCGCTCGCCTTCCTGAGACATAAGATGTTAAGGCTCAATATGTCCAGTAGTTACTCTGTCTACAATGTCCTTCAAACCGAAACACAACAGTGTATTTTCGCTGCTGTTTGTATCTAGCCAGGTGGTCTCTCACATGTGAGAGACCTACCACCAGTAAAACCAGTGTTCACTGTCTCATAACCATCGCTATCAAAGGTTTATCCATTTTTTAAAACCTAAAAATTTTGTAATTTTCACCAACAAATTCACCAACATTGTTTTATTTGTTCAACTGGAACTTGTTAACAATATCACACTAATTAAATTATTTGTCGCAGCCAAAAACACTTACTCCATAATAAAACGAGGTGAAACAAAAGTATAATAATAAGAAGTTTATGGTTTGTTTGTATCGTATTTTTTACTAGAGTCATAAACATTTATCTAAATTAATGTAAGCGTTAACATGTTATTTTATACAAGCCGAACTAAAAAACACTGCGCTACATGAAAAACAAACAACCTTTATAAAGGTTATGCCGTCCTCGAAGTTTATAATTAGCATTATATTTTTCTTTACATTGCTGCAACAGTTTAATAAAACCACTGGTCCTTAAATAAATGTTTTGGGCAACGAAGTATCTCAAGAAGTCACTCATTCAACAAACTTGAAACTCATAATTTTGGTCGTGGTAATGGGAATGAGTGCGATTTGAGGATAAACAGTTTCGTGAAAACTGATATTGAATTATCAAATACGAATAACACCACAGCTGATTTTCCCTCCAAACTGAACGACAATCGAAGTATTGGCCTAGATATTACCATTCCGATCAACATACCAAGAAAACGATTCAAATGAAACGATGATTTACATGAAGGTGCTGAATACAACAACAATCGGGTATCTGCCATACGTGCCCGGTGTTCCAGCCGACATTGTAAGTATAACGTGGTGCGAATATAATGAATATTCAAGAGGTAATACTGTGACGTGGCATAAATTTAGCTGAGCATAAACCCCACTGTAGCAGCGGAGCGGTACACGTTTTAAATTGCAAGACGGTTTTATTGTTTCGTGTAGTTTTTTCTTGCTTGTTAGACTGCCGGTGAGGAATTAAGCGTTTGCTAGAATGATATTCGCGGTTGAGATGCTTGAATTTCTTCTGGTGGGAAGAGTAACAGCTGCATACGTATTTGTACTTCCAATTTTACTAGTAATTAAGGAAACAAAAGCTCCAATCATTAATTAATGTCTATGGGCAGCGAATGTCATGACCATAAGATAAATTTTTAACTTCGATTTGTTAAATTTCAGAAACAATCATGTCTCTCTCTCTTTCATATTGTCAACTAGGGGTTCGGTATCAAAATTGAGATAGATCTTTGATTCGGTTTTATATCAAGTAATTGAGATGAAATTAAAGGAATTGACAATAATAATAGTCCTGTTATATTGACCATACTGGGTGCACATGTACAAACCCAAGAAACCCAAGGAACCATTGAAATATTGAATTGAATCTTACATTGGTCAAACCAAAAGAAGCATAGGGACCCGCGTGAAGGAACATATAGCTGACGTCAAACATCGACGCTCAATGAAGTCTGCAGTTGCTGAGCACATAAAAGAAGGCTCCAAGCATTACCTTCGTTTTGCCCAGCCCCAAGTCCTCGCGAAAGAACACCGTTTCCTGCCCAGGATGTTTCGCGAGGCTATTGAAATTAAAAAACCTCCAAATTTCAATAGGGAAGATGGCTTGAAGCTTGCACAAGCATAGGATCCAATTCTACACTGAATTAAATCGGAACCCAAAAGACCAACTGCCAGACCTCAAGACACAGTGAGCTCCTTTTGCGTGGATCGGAACGCGAAAACAGATTAGTTATTTAAATTAACTTTTTAATTTAATAATTCAAAATCCATCCATCATCCATCCATCAGCCAAAGGAAGTCCACTGCTGAACATAGGCCTCCCCCAATAATTTCCACAGAGACCTGTTGGAGGCAGCCTGCATCCAGCGACGTCCCGCGACCTTTATCAGGTCGTCGGACCATCTTGTGGGTGGACGTCCTACGCTGCGCTTTCCGATACGCGGCCTCCATTCGAGCACTTTCCGACCCCATCGGTCATCAGATCTCCGCGCTATGTGCCCTGCCCATTGCCACTTCAACTTGCTAATCCGGTGGGCTATGTCGGTTATTTTAGTTCTCCTACGGATCTCCTCATTTCTGATTCGATCTCGTAGGGAAACCCCGAGCATAGCCCTCTCCATAGCTTGTTGAGTGACTTTGAGCTTCCTAATAAGGCCCATAGTGAGAGGCCACGTCTCGGTGCCGTAAGTCATCACTGGCAACACACTGTAAAGTGATCGAAACGTCGGGAATTCAAAAAATGTAAAAATTAAACTAAATCCGCGATAAAATCCGTAAATAATAGTCTTGTTTCAATGCGTAACATTCGCGTAAATCTAAGAAACCATTAAGAAACCATAATCCAAGGAACCGTAGATGCTAGCTAACCTATAAGGACGAAACTTGAATGAGTTACGAGAATACAAAAATTCATATTATTTTCATATGAGTATAACCACTCCCTGGTCAATTCGTTGTATACTTTTTTTTTTCATTTATTGTACACAAAATAAAATTATACATAAATCATGACATGAACAGCATCAATAAAACCACTAAGGTTTATACCAGAGCTGACACGAGTTAACTTTATATTTAACTTAACTATATATTTCCTACCTTCTCCTTATTACTAAGTATTACGATGGTAATCAATGTATGAAGCAAATTAGCATGTACCAAAACTAAAATATTCCATATTATGATCGTAAACAATACAGTCTGTCTCCTGTACGGCTCAGCGCTGAGCTCGGGATATCGTTCTGTTACACGTGTCATACATTTCTAACCTTTGAAAAAAAATCTACTGTCATGTTTTTATTAAGTTGACAAACGGTTGAATTTTTCTGTTTTTAACAAAATTCTTTTGAATTAATATTTTTATTTTCACATTTTGTTATACATGTTGCTTTAGTAAAAATGATTTAATGATATTTATTTAGTAAACTTTATATACAATCGAAACTAATAGCTCTTTGTATCGATTTAATTTTAAGAAATCTGTTTTACCCTGTAGTGGTTTAATGTTTCAAAACACAGTTCAAGGATTTCTGAAACACGCAAGGTTGGTCTCAAACATTTATTATTTGGTATTTATGTAACTATTTGTACAGCCATAAATTAACAGTCAGTTAAAAAGACCCTTTTTATGCCATTACCGCAAAGAAATTGCTTATTTAATTGGTCGACTTGGCGTTGTAAAATTATCGTCTATTTTAACAGCCAACCTTAATTACGTATCAAAATCATTGTGGAAAGATTTGATTATGTTGTTATTGCGATCATTAAATTTGGAACAAAATATTGTGAATTTAAAATCTTAATTCCATATAACTGAAATGATTCATGTTTAACTCGAAACTTCAAGTGTGAATTCATAGTATGAAGTTCGCAAGGAGACATAAGAAGGTATTACATAAGATGTTACAACTGCATTTACCATTATTTCGGCTTCGAGTTTTGACTGTTTTTAAGTGGTATAAAAATTGTTGAGTCTTTACTTGTATTTCTGTTCTCATGTTGAAATCTTGGGGAGGATGATCAGCTGAATGGCGTTTTAAGTCAAGATTCAAATAAACGTCTTCATAGTTTTATGATATTATCCCAAACCAGTTATGTAATATATTTATGCGATTTGATATTTTTTTGTTGCAGTCTGCAGTCCATCATAATATTATAATTAATCCGATTCTTATAAGCTTGGTCTTCTTCCTTTAATGCACTATCATATCTACTACCATCGGTATTCTCAATAATTCTCACCTTAAAAGTGACTAAGACGTAAAAGCATATACAACCTCTTATATATTCCGTCATCCAAGACCAACTTGGGTTATTTCTCTGCTATACCAAGGCTCTGTAGACAATATAATGCTATTGCAAAAGCACATGACATAGACATCACGAACATTTCACATTACAGGAAACAAGTCTTGCAATTGTTATGTACCCCTAATAAATGATAAACTTAATTAAGTAATTACTTTCTCCATTATGTTATATTCAATTTGACCACTTTTAAAATTACTTCATTATGTATTACTTAATTTAAATTTAAATTCATTACTTAATTTCAAAATCAGTCTAAATTATATGTAATATATTTTGTCATTGTATAATTATTGAAATTTGCATGCTGTGGTCTCCTATAATTGAAGATCACGTCGAAATGTAAACCATAACAATGCTATACCATTGTCTTCATTATATGTCGTGTATCATTCGTTGGAGGTTTTCAATTAAAAAAATTAATAAAATAAAAGACTCACTAAAAACCTCACTTTCCAAGAAATCAAGCATCAAAACTTCCCCGGCATAAAGAAATGTAAATTTAATACGAGCTCCGTCCAAACGCACAAACTTTTTAATTAAATAAAAACTAAACTCATATACAGGTAAGGGGAATGAAAACAATGGAGTTAAGCGTAGGTTTAATGAAGTTGATTAATTACTCGCTTTACAGCCGCAGTGGAGGTCCTTGGTAGCCGATTCATCATAATTATGTTACACACGTCATGCTTTTTGTATTCAACTATTTGACATCGACTTTTGGGTGCCGATCGATTATTCATAGGAAAACATATACGGACCATCAGTTTGTATGAAGGTTGAATTGTCCTTTCTTGAGTTTAGGTTATCGACCTGGCGCAATGATAAAATTGATAAAATCTAAGTGATACCTTGTTGTTCAGCTTTTTAGTTATATACGAGGCAAAGAAAATAATGAATCGTGATTTTTATGATAGTTCTCGAAATATATGAATGTTTTGCCGTTTGGCAATATTTATCGTCCTGTTGCTACTCTAGCTTTTCCAAATTTTGTCGGTAATTTGTAACCGGTCATTTGTTAAAACACATATCCAAGTCATTTACTCTAAATTCTAAGACTAAATATTCAGTTGCCCCAAGTCTTGATTTATGAGAAGATTTGAATTTAGCTCGCGAGAAAACTATTCACAAACAATTACGATGTCCAGTTGGCTGATATTATCTAAAGTTACATTAACATAAGCACATAAATGTCGCCCTTCATTTAGAATCTTTATCAATTTGAAGTAATGTCATGAAGCGTAGCCTTCTAATTAACTAGTGTCTCAACATACCTACATGCATATATCAGCCTGCGCTGTCCCACAACAGGGCAAAGGTTTCTCTACCCTCCTTCCATTCGTCTCCATTCAAGGCTTGATCCTGCTAGTCTATCTCCCAACTATACAACTCTGTCTGGACCTAACGCGATGTTTCATATATCGCTGCTTTAATTTGATAACGACATATCTCAAAAATGAACTTTTTTCAGGAGAGCAGTTTAAATAAAACAAAATAATTAATTATTTATATATTTTATTTTAATTATGACAACTCTTTGAAAGTTGCTTAAATAACGTATAATCTATCAAAAATATGAGTTTTATTCACATAGTATTTTAGATTAATTTGTGTTTAATGGTAACATTATCATAAAAATACACATTTCGTTATGTGCCACTATCAAATTATAGCAGCGATATATTGTCTTAGATGGTATTCATTGTGTTGGTGTTTTTGCCCACAGTTCATTGGGCATGTGGCATATTTGATCTGCCCAGTTCCTCTGCAGTAGTTTGAAAATTGCACGGATGATATAATAGTGTTGATTTCGGCTGCTTACACCCTCCGTGGCGCAGTTGGTTAGACGCCTCCTGTGAAACGAGAGACCGCAAATTCGAACCCCGCACCGACAGAAATGTGTTTGCGACCCATAAATATTTCTTTCGGGTCTGGGTGTTTGTGGGACCAGAAAGTCTCTCGTAATTCCTGATACATATGACACAAGATTCGATCTTAGTGTGAGATCAGGACTATGTATGTGACTGTTGGATGTTATTATTTTATTTCTCACCAACGTCTAGTATTTTAGTCTTAAAACGCATTACACTGTATGAAACGTAACGCCAACTTTTAAACTTCAGATACTTTCAGTATACTATAGTGTTAACTAATATTATAAAGTGGAAAAATTTGATTGTTTGTTTTCAATAAATATGATCTGAAATTAATGGACCCATTTGCAAAATTATTTTATCATTACAATTCTGGATCATCCCTGATGAACATAAGCGATAGAATATTTTCAAAAAAGTGTATCTGCAAGTGAGTGAAGCCAGGCCGGACCGTTGTAGGTTAAGAGCCTCAATTGAAACCTAGGACATTAGGGTTAACATGTATAAATCTTTATTAGTGCCTCGACACCCAACAATTACTGTTATTGACAACCCTTTCCAGACGATAGCTACTGAATTATTAAGTAGACACTATTTTTTAAATTGAAGGTTTTGTGTTTGAGATATAATTTCAGGGTTTTATTAGACTTGTAATACTAGGTTATGTGTTTTTTGTAATGTAGTGGGCAAATGAGCATGTGGTTCACCTAATGATAGGTGTTTACCGTAGGATTCGCAACATCACGGGACATAATGGGAATACGTATATTTTTGAAGTCCGTATTCACACTATGTCCCATGTCAGAAATGCTGCTGAAATCCATTTTCTTTTTTGAATTAAATCTAGATCATTATTTCGAACGATTTTCTTTTGCAATTTTGATTTTAAATTGTTATGAGACTGATAATATAATCATAAATGAAGTCCTTTAGGGTTAAAAAATAATTTCATGTGTTGTTGTAAAACCTATGTAAGTCACCTCTGCTTATCCGTGCGAGCTATAAGCGTGAAGTTATGTATGAAATTACTATTTGTTGCCGTAAACAACCCAGTTTCATGATATTTATCAATAAGCGCAAAGTAATTGTAACAAAACATTTTCCATTTCGCGAACAAGAAAGATGTGTCTTAAGTTTTAAAATCGTTTTTCTTTGTCTCAAGACGGAGATTTCTGCCAAGGATTCAAAGCAAGGATTAAAATAAAACACACGCGAGATAAATAAAAGAAAATATTTTGTTATACTGTTTTCTAGCTGCGGTAACTTAAGCTGTTGTATAAATGTTTCTGCAAACCGCTTTCAGTAAATGAAGTTAGATTCCTGCCGCGAAGATTTTTGAGCATACGTTTCATATTTTCACGCAAAAGTTAGTCTGAAAATAGTCCTTGAGGAATTGTTTTGATATTTGTATTAAGTTTAATCATTGAATTTATATTAACCTTACATTTCTATTTTCGTACAAATTGATCGGTATTTAATAGCTAAATACTTTTTAGCTAACCTCATTTTGAGTAGATTTGTGTCAATTTTTTACTTTGCTTGTTGTTAACCTTTTTATAAGGTTCTTCTTCCGTTTAATGTAATTAATTTAACGCTTATTCGATGTTACATAAAAAAAAAAAAAATTTTTCATTACACTTTATTATTTTGTAACCGTTTCTCGGTAATAGGAATTACTACGCTATTATAGCTTTATTTACAAACATCAATTTCACTCGCACAATTTACAAACTGGGCAAATATTTGTAGGACATGCAATTAGGTATTTCTCTCTGGTATTCTGTCTCGAAAACCGTAAATTATTAGTTATATCATATAAAAATATTTTTAATAATATTAAAGTTACTACCCCTTTCCTCATGAACGCGTAGAGGTATTAAATTGAAATTAATATCAAATACCCAGGTATTACACTTTTAAGCTGTAACAAAATCAAACTTCTATGTCAACGCAATCAAAACAAACAGCAATTTAAGCCGCTTATTTCAAACTCAGTGGCGAGGCTATTGCCATATTGGGCACAAATAGCGATCATACCAGGCAAAATGTGGGCGTCCTGGCACCCCTGCCTACACCTTCTGTGAAAAAGACGTGAGTTTATGTATGTATGCAAAAAATAGAAATACCATAACTATTACTCGATTGTTGTGATGGGTGAACTTTTATTTAAGTTCCTCCAGGTGCCCTACTATATTCATCCGAAACGAAGTTCGAAACTTCGGACGATCGAAGTTTTTTATACGATACGGATGTATCTACTCTGTAAAAGTTCGAATTTGTATGACGTACCTCGTAACCTTATGGTTACGACCATAAGTCAATAACGACCAAAAGTATATGTAGGTACATTCGTATCGTACATAAACTTCGATCATCCGAAGTTTCGAACTTCGTTTCGGATGAATATAGTAGGGCCCCTGGTTTTACGTAACCCTTGGTGCGGGAGTGCGACTCGCAGCGGCCGGCTTTTTTTTTTTCATTTTATACATACTTCCGACGTTAAAGTGTCTCGTGCTATTTAACTTGCTTATGTTGTTTACTTTGTTTTTAAATGTACTACAAAACTGTAAAATCTCTTTTCAATAATAATAAAACTAACCATTCTGAATGACTCATATGCTTCCCGAAGCTATAAAGCTTATTTTTAATTTCTTAAGTATATTTAAAATTTGCTTTTGTAGGCGCAAACAGCACACGTCCACACATCAACTTACACCAACTTCACATATTGGCTCCAATGTTGGCTTCCACATTAGTCCAACATACTAGTTCACTTGCCATATTCTAGACCGACACGTTGGAAGAATCTTTGGATCCAACGTGTGAAGTGAGTGATACACTAAGCCTCAATGTACAGACGGGTAGACAGTAAGGTAAGTTGCTTCCTTAAAGCCTTGAGCTTAATGAGGGACTTGGCTATTAAAAATAACAACTACGTGCCAAGTGGATGTTCGCTAGGATTTCTTTACAATCTAGATACTCTAAACTTATTAAAAATAATTTATTCTGTAATAATTGTTAGTAGCTTGTCGTCATTGACGGTATTTGCGTTAAGGAACAAAATAACTAATCATGAGTACTTTAAGTTCCATGAATTAACATAATTTAATTTCAGTAAATATTTGATGTAAATTCATTGACTGCTTACAACTGGATTAAACTCTCGCATGTGTGATAATCGCATTTTTTTAGGAATTCCAGAATTTTTAAATGGCTCGTACTCAAAACAAAACTTGAGAGAAATAGATATTGCTACTAAAATAATAGTTGCTTAAAACTAAATCAACCATAATTGCAATCCCATTCCATCCCAACTAAAATAACACCCATAAATCATCTTTAAACACATTCGTTTCATATCAATCATCCGTCCTTCACTTAACACTTATCTTGAAAAACTTGCAATTTCCATACAGGGCCGAGGAGGCCTATTATGTAAATCCGATCACGTCGGGACCTTTAAGATATGGTATCCCCAACAGAGATTCAGTCTCGTTGATCCCGAGTAACGTTGTTGTAAACACCGCTTATGGAAATTCATTGATAGGTCTCTCGTACCCCGACGTATCGTTTTGTGCCATCTAGCCAACGCAAATATGTCGAGTGCATACTGATCAAACCCCTTGTGGATTCCTGTTTTGTATATTTCCCCGAGGTGTAGTTGGCTTTTTTGATAGCATTGACCATCTGGAGTTGACTTGAGAGGGATTTTAGTGGCTTTGTTATTTTATTTACTGTTTATAACATACAGATATGCAGAAATTACGTAAATTAAAATTACACATGGCGGTCTTATTGGTCTTACTGTTTCTGACAGGAATAAGGGCAGCAAAAAACAAACATAACGAAATCTCCAACATTTAAAATGTTAAAATATGCATTTATAAGTAGATGCTGGTGGTAGCTCGTATATATGTAAATGGGAGAGGCCGCCTTGGTAGGTATGACCGTAATGTCTATTTCTGAAACAGCATTGTGAAAGCGCTGTTGCGTTCCAGATAAAAGTCATTGAAGACAGAGTAAATACTGGAAATATTGAGACTTAACATCTCATGTCTCAGGATGACGAGCGCAGTGGAATGCCAAGCGTTGCTTTATTATTCATGGTGTTGTTTGGCTTTGCTTCTGTCCATGAGTGGTTGTTTCGCTTACCATCAGGCGTATGGCACGCTGGTCTCGCCATTCCTTGCATTAAAAAAATACATTACAAATATTGTCATATATATGTAAATATACTATAAATTACCAACATGTTGGAGTATAATTTAGTGTTACCTTTGCTGGTGTATTGATTCATTTTTATTTAAAGCCATTCATTTATATTGGAGTACTTGCGGACAAAGTCCTTTCACAATATATAATAGATTGCATACGTTTTGGACCGCAGCCTTTGAGTTTTTCTAACATTATATAAATATAAACGAAAAAGGATTAAAGATTTCATTAATGTCTGTACTAATGCAATATATAGGTATATACTATTAGGCACACTCGCCGAAAACTTTTAACAATAGACCGAAATAAAGCAAATTCTTCTCAATATGACCAAATGCGTGGCCGCCAGACTTTCTTCATTTTATAAAAGCTGAATGTTTGTTAGCACATACCCCTAACATAAATCTCACATGATCATGAATTTTCAATCGTCGTGGCTTGGAAAGTTATCAGCTTCAATGTGTATGGCAAACCACCTAAAGTGACTGACTACCAAAAACAGACTATTAGATAGTTGCCTTGTAGTTAAAAAATATAAATTAAATCAGAAAAAATATTACCAATGAAACACCTTTTGATAGTTTTCTTGTAGTTAGAAAATTATAAATTTAATCGTGTAAATATTTAAAATGCATTTAATTTTTTTTTACCGGAGCGCCCGGTGTTTTCCGTCAAGCAAAACTGACAGAGCCGTATAAAACGTTTTCACGAAATCCAACTTTTGTTACTTAAGGCGTAAACTCGACTAATTTGTTTGCAGAGTCGAGCCTTAGTCCGGATTTAAACGCCTTCAGATACAATCACGATTCTTAATTTCACGTCAATTAATTTTATTTTTCATTAAACATTCAAAATTGAAGATTCTGACCTTAGCAACGTCGTAATTTTGTTTATTATAAAAAGCAAATTGTTTGTATTGTACACAGTAAATTGTTTTTTAATGTTATTAAGAAGGTTATTAGACTTTTATTGCTTTCGTGTTTGAATGTTTTCGCAAATTACATCGGAATTAATTTTGGAGATGTTCCATTTTTCTTAGTTTGTTTATTGTTCAGGCAAGCGATATATTTTGTACGGCTTAAAGATTATCTAAGTTTTTCAGCATGTAAATTATTGTCAAAGTAACTACTGGTCATAATGTGACTAAACATCTTATATTTCAGAATGGCGAGCGTAGTGAAACGCCAATCATTGCTTTGTAATTCACGGTGTTGCTTACTTTTGCTACTGAACATGAGCGATCGTATTGCTTACCACCATGCGGATGGCACGCTTGTCTTACTATTCATCGCAATAAAATTGTAGTATTGATTTTTGCGCGCTAGATATTCTGAAAAAATAACGAAACTATCAATTTCATATTCTACACAAGGATACACCCATTCCAACCAAAAATAAAATTGCGAAAAACATTCGCTTTGACAGTACGTATTCCCTTTACTGCAATTCATTTAACTTTCACAACTATGAATCGAAATATTGCTAAAAATATTCAAAATCAACTACAAAAGCTATATCCAACCAGTTGGTTAGACTCAGGCTGAGAAAAGAAATAATGTTTGTTTGATACCTACATTAAGGGAAATTATTATGCGATCGTCAACTATTTGTTTCAAGTCTGAGTGTGAGACCAAAAAGTCTCTCATATTTTCCGATACCCACGATCTGGTTCTTAGTAGGATCAGAACTATGTCAATAATTATGTAACTTTCGCTTATATTTTTTAATAAAATTCAATTTACATAGTTATGCACCCGCTGGATGTGTCTTGTCGCCGCGAGCTCTGTTAATCGTCATTGGAGCGCACTGTTCAAACATCAAACACAGCGCATTTCTGAAGCGAGGTGCATTCGAAAAGAGTTAGAAATGGGGATACGCCGGCTTTTCTATACATCCACGATGTGATGGTGCGTGGAAGCGGCATTTTGTTTGTTTGTATCGAAATATTTATACAAAAAAGTTCTCGTGAACTTGTAAATGTATATGTATAGTAGTAACACGATGAGTTTACAATTTGAATAGGTTGTTCGGATATGTTATAACTACTGCATCATAGAAAACTTACACTACTAAACACTATTACTCGTATTGTATCATTTAGTTAGTTTTGTGAGATTGTCGACATAACCATGGGAATAAAGCTATTTTTTTTCCTTTCCTATACAAATGAGTAGTTTGAGACTAGACCTGCAACTCTAATAGTAACAAGCATAAATAAAAGCTCTAATCTTTGACTATCAGATCAATTGCTTGCGGATTTTTTTCACTGACAACCGTGCCTACACACGACGAATCAACCGTAGATTTTTACGCAAAAACGTTGATGTACAAGAGACCTTAATATCACCGAAGCTAAAAAATACCCTTGCCGAGGTATGTTGCATCCACACCATTGTTTTATCTCGTGGAGCACTATTGTGCAACAATGTTATCCATTGCTACCAAATGTTAGCCAATATATGAATATAACATGAATAAACATAAATAAAGGTTGCCTGGAATAAATCGCAGCTAGCGATAAGGCAGTCAATTGTTACCATATCTTTAGTTTTAAGTATTTAATCTTTTATTGTTCCTTTTTTATGGTGTACAATAAAGTATATATAAATAAAAATAAATTAATTAATACTTACACGGCACATCTACCGACATTTTGTTGTCGGATGTAGCTAACTGCCTCGGTGGCGTAGTTATACTACGGTAAGATTACAAAGCTAAGGTCTCGGGTTCGAATCCCAAGTCGGGCAGAGTGATAGTGGATTTTTCTATTTATGACCGACCAAGAGTCCGTTTGTGCCCGATATGGTGATTAGCTCAATTCCTATTAGAATATGGAACGGAAAATACAAGGCGAAACGGTATTGTCCTGGTTGCGCCTCTACTTACCCCTTCTAGGAAAAAGGCGGGAGTTTATGTATGTATGTAGCTGAGTAACATTAGGAAACGTTCAACAAAAACTAACTGCAATGTGGATGCGCCATTAAACTCTTCGATCCTCCTGCAGCTTAGCGCACAGGAACGTTTATTTTAAATCCCATCTATCCAATTTATATTCCTGTTCAGTCCATATTGCGGTTGCAGCAGGGAAATGCAAAATGAGTTGCAAGTGACAGGCGAAGCCACAGCGAAGTAATGCTAAAAAGATATGTTCTTATAAATTCTGGTTGAATACATTTTACACGTCTATATCGAATTGGAATGTAAAATTAGGTGTAGTGGGAAATCATTTGGGTGTAAAATCGATAAACGATGATCTTTAGTGTGATGGTTGGGAATGATTTAGAGGTAAAAAATGGTGTTTGATAACCTGAATCTAATTACCTAGCAGTCGATATTCATAGTCACTATAATGACAAAAGTCGTTTAAATTTTAATATTGGTTCTTCAAGTAATTTTATGTCACATTAAGATAAACGAATTTAGTCTTCAGCACATCCACAGTCAAGCTAGAGCTGTACTTGTATTCTTTGTTTTGTATCTTTGTGTATTTAAATGCATTCATAACTCTATCAATTTTTTTAATTGGGTAAAGCAAACTGCTTTAATGTATGATGCATGATGACCAATTTATAAAATCGAACGGTTCAAATTCACAACGAATTGCAGTTGCTAATCATAATCCGCATTAAATGGAAATAGTGTAACATCTATATCAGCCCATTTACGTCCCACAGCAGGGCACGGGCCTTCTCTACAATCGATAGTACGATTGAGAGTGGTTAGGCCATATAGTCCACCACGTTGGCCTAGTGCGGGTTGGCGGACTTACATACCATAGATTTTTTTTTATAAATCGCTATAATATGCAGGTTTCCTCACGATGTTTTCCTTCACCGTTTTAGTGCGTGGTGATTGACTATCAATACACACATGACTCCGAAAACTCAGAGGTGTGCCCTGGGATTCGAACCCGCGACCACCGTGAACATGTTGGCAGTCACGTCTAGTCCGTTTACCAACAGGCCACCACGCACTTATAGTGTAACATAATATTAAAAAAATACTGTATATGCTGTCCAAGTAATTGAGACACGAACAAAAATCATGAGAACAGCAATCTCGTTTATTAGTAGAATTTGTCTTAAAGCAGCTTTCTACTTCATTGAAGAAAATTATAATTTTCTAATCACTTTTTTTGTTACAATATATTTAATTTTTTATTTACTCTAGTTTTGTGAATTTGTATGTTCCTGTTTCCAGGTTTTTTGTAGCCCTAACGATTTCTTTCTATAAATATTCAACAACCTCTTTGATCCTCAGATCTTTTTAATGAGACGAAATATTTAACATATTTTTATGCTCCCTTCTTGCCTTACAGGAAAAGGTACCACGCGCTCGGCTGGTATTGAATTTCAATGAAATGAATGAACCTTGAAGTTTGAATAACCTTTGGTGTTTTTAATTGGATTTACTAAATACTTTGAGCGTCACAGATAAATGAAATCTGATGGCAAAGTCATAGAAATTACAACTAAAGTCGTTCAATTGTTGCATTTTATTTTGTTAGTAAGATTCGTAGGTCCGATAATCTTCACGTTATTAAAGTAGCATCTAAATTATGATCAAGACTAACTTCTAATTTAAACAAACTTTTATCATGAAAATATTTCATTCTTTGTTCATTCTTCCGCCCGGTATCTAGTATATCCGACTTTTAAACTTAGCCATGCTACTTCGGTCGGTCTTTACCCTTCTGCTCTCATGGGGATGTAAACGTTTTTCATTTTATTATTATGCTTCCTACATCTGTAGGTTTTGTCAATCTAAATTGATTGACAAAACCTACATCGCGAGAGCAATCTAATTCACAATAAACTTGAAAAACATTGTGTATTCTTCAAGAAAACCATTACCCAATATCGTGACAATTTGAATCCATAATGAAACTCTTACATTTCATATATCAAGCTTATTTAGGAAATAGCTCGAAAATATTTTGCCAACAATCCGGACACATTGAAATCCTTTTGTTTCGCTGCATCGCGAGACTGCGGTACCGCTAGGCGAGCGGAAAACAATTTAAATGGTCTTATTTTAAACTTGTCCGTAGTAGACACACAAATTTATGGTTAACTGTCTTGGAATTTAAGAAATGCGTTCTCATATAACCACTTTATGGTTCGCCTCGGGTTTTGATAAATGTAAATGTAGTTGTATTGGGTTTTCTTAACTCAATTTATAAGTCAGATGGATGCATGTCTGTAGTTTAAATTTAATTTTCTAGAGCTCTTGTCTATGTTGATAGGCACTGGTATCTCGAGTCTCATCATGTGTATTACATTCTAATATTCTAGGATTAGTATATGATATTAATCTACGGACATTAGTCGTCTCTAAATTAGGTAGCGACATCTATAGCTAATGAAATCTTGGGCCAAGTTGATTAGGTTGCATAATCAGCAAACGAGAAGCGGTATGCAAAACAAGAGGTTAAACGGTCTATGCAGATAGTCTTGATATAATATGAATAAATAATAAATATAATAGAACTCATGATTATTTCCAGCGGAGATTGGCAGACGTGCTGGTACCAGTATACCCACGTTTTGCCTTATGCTCCACGATGTGATAGGGGGCAAGCCCATTCCAATCATATTATTTTCAAAAGATATAATATAAGCATTGCATACAAAACGAAAAGTATCTTGTGATTTCAATATGTTTATATACTTACATAGATTAATTCACGGCTATCAGATTATATGTGTATAATTTGTATACGGAGTTATGTGAGTATTGATAGTCGATCACCACGTAATATAACCGGAAAGGAAAACATTATGAGGAAACTTGCATAACATTGCGAATTTTTATGAATTTCCATGGTATATAAAATCCAGCAACACTCACTAGACCAGCCTGCTGGACTATATGGCCTAACCACTCTCAATCGTACTCTCGAAAGTAACGGAGGACCGTGCCCTACAATGGGACGTATATGGGCTGATTTAATATTAAATCACCACCAAAGCCCCACCAGCAAAGTTATAACATAAAATCGGAATTAAATAGGAACCTGCACCATGCGAGATTTTTCTGGATAAAAAGGGGTTTTATTTGAGACAGCTATCCACACGGGGCCTCTTCGTCACGTAGGTGTCGCGGTACGTGCCGAGCTCGCGTGTCCGACCCTTACGCATAGCTCATTATTGCGCAGCAACGCAACAGAACACGCACTTTTATTTTTTTTGTAATTCACAAAATATTACCCCATTTTTTGAGGATATATTTTTTCATGATGATTTAAATATGATTTTAGGTGCAGTTTACTAAACTTAATTAAGATGTTCAAGTAAAAGAACAAAAAAAGTTTGGTTAAGTCTGAAAAAATGTATGTCATAGCAGTGGATTGAAAATACGACATCGCCGAAATCAATTTGATTCAAATTTCAAACTGACCTAAGATAAGCTATAACTGATTACCTTACAGCCGTTCTCTATAATCTATCTATCTGTAACTAGAGATTTCATTAGATATTTCGATACAGTTTGTGTTTCAGTTAACAAAGATAGAGAGATATAAATATGGTGCACATGTTTAAAGATAGCGAGGTAAGACAAACCTATATTTCAATCTTAGTGTATTGAAGTGTAGAATTGTACCGACATAGTAATGGTATCTATTTTAACCTCTTGTTAAAGATAGATAGGATATAGAGAACGGCCGTTAGACGACTTCAAGTATCTTGATAGTAGATCATTTGTTAAGAAATAGAGATAATATTAAGACAATCTCGGACCCATGCCACAAATTATCGAGACCGTAGGAAGACAAATTTTATGCACGATGCAGAACAAATATGGCGTACAATTTTACGATTGGCCGCCACTACGATGTCAACCCTTTCGGAAAATTAGCAATTCCGCGGGGAATCACGCGTCTCTCGAATCGAAAAATCCCAGACAGATTGAATTACCCCACCTGGGTATTGAGCTCCAGACTTTGAGATTCATAGACTTAATAGTACTTAATCGTACACCAAAATTGAAATGACTGGTTTAAAGATTTACGCTAATGTTACATAGTGAAATAAAACTATTTTTTACGAAACAAATCAAATTGGTAATAATAATCGTATAAAATACTTACATTTATATCGATTGAGATTTGTCTCTTATAAACTGAGTTATATTATACATAAATATAAAATTAAGCTTTTATTATTAACATTGAAATATATGAAATTATCAGTTCATCTGTTAATCAATTGTATTATTATTTTTAATATCGGCCTCTAGAGTCTACTTTTTGAAAACATATTCAACTATCATTATGAGGTCGTCATTTATTATAAAGTGATCTTCAAGACTTTGCTCATTAATAAACCATTTTTTTGGAGAATTGCTTGTATTTGCCTTACTGCTTCAAATATCCTGTGTCAACGCGTACGTAGTCATTCTAACGCACTGAGTATTTGAGTGATAGGAATGCGAGCCCCAGTCTCGAAATAGATTTAGTGTTCCATTGTGAACAGTGTCGGATACATCACTCTTGGCTTTACTTATTGGATTCCCGCCCTTTTACATCGGGGTTCAATGTGTCATTTTTGTCATTGGAAAATTACCTTTGATGTTGGACGTGGGGTTGAGTCGCATTACAATGCGGATATTGTGTATGTATACAGGGTATATCAAGACTGAAAATGAAGCCGGGTAGTAGTTTAAGTGACTTCAGATAGAATGCAGCGACTTCAGACCCAATGAAACAGAAAATTTTGCAAAAAAAGCCACAATTTTCTTTTTGTACTTTTTTTCCTATGGCCATATTTGGGTGGTAAATACACTTTTTTCCTAAAATAATAAAGTATATCCGTTAATTTATATATACTCTAAGGTATAAAAGAGTTCAAATTATTATTTTAGCAAAAACTATGGATTTACTACCCAAAAATTACGAAACTTAAAAAATCATTTAAAAAAATGTCGCGTTTCTTTGCGAAATTTTTAGTTGCATTGTGTTTGTAGTCACTAAAACTACCACTTGGCTTTATTTTCGGTAGCAGTCTTGGGGCCCTACTATATAAATCCGAAACGAAGTTCGAAACTTCGGACGATCGAAATTTATATACAATATGAATTTATCTACTCTGTAAAAGTTCGTATTTGTGTAACGTACATCCTAACTATAAGTCTATGGTTACGACTATAAGTCAATAACGACCATAAGTATATGTAGATACATTCGTATCGTATATGAACTTCGATCATCCGAAGTTTCGAACTTCGTTTCGTTGAATATAGTAGGGCCCTTGATATACCCCGTATAAATAAAATGTCGTCGTGGCGCAGTTGGTAGAAAGGGCTGTGAAACTGGAGGCCACTGGTTCCATCCCCGCACCTAGACAAATATTTTGTACGCACCACATGTATTTTTTTTTGTTTCTGGGTGTTTGTGTTATCGAAATCTCTGGTAGTTCTTGACACCCATGAAATAAGACTCGATCCTAGTAACTTAGGGTCAGGACTATACATGTGACTGTTGGGTGTACTTATTTATTATCGGGACAAAACTGTAGTAATAATGTATATTTCTTATTGTTGTGATTTTGAAAGAACTGTGATTTTACACTAAACATTTACTATCTGAGATAAAACTTCCAGAATAACGATTTAAAAAAAAAACCTAGGTACTCTTTAGATTTATTTACTTTTATATAATCAAAAAATAAATCTTTATTCACTAGCATCAGTTATTTCTCATAATAAATGGATTAATAATTTTGAAGTAACTCTAAAGAAAAAAAAACTTACAATAATTACTCCTACAAAATCACGTTACAGTCCTCAAAATCTAATTCCTTGACCACACTGCAAACAATTTATAAAAAAGGTCAGTCTATATTGGATTTTTGAGTGATGTGAAAAAATAAGGAACCCTATCGCCTCTCAACGTCGGGTGATCTCTGGTGGATAGTTCAGCAATATTTCACGACCCCTGTGTCCACAACGTTCTGAAACCTAAAATTGGATATCGGAAATAAAAATGGACGTTTTTAATATTGACCGCGTGTGGAGTTGAAAATTGGAAAGGCGAGTGAACTGCATCTTCGTGCATTGTTTGTATTGAAAACTTTTCTTTTTAACACGCTGTTGTTAGATTCGTCTGTATGAATATGAACTCGATTTTCTAGCACTTGAAAACGTTGGATGGATTTGATATTTTGAAAACCCACCTATGATCGATGACAATATTTTTTTTTTTTATTTGACATGTTCTTCACCTGTTCCTTCTGGATTTGCATTTTCACTAAATATTTCAATATAGTTAATAAGCGTACAATTTATTTTTTACTAAAAAATAATAATTTTGTTGTAAGCACACCACGCTTCTTAACAATAAACTTCATTTTCTTATCTAAAGTCTAAAGATTTTTACTTTCAATATTTATTTAGTTCTTTAACTAAATATTGTTATTTTTTATATTTTTAAACTATCAATCTTTATAAAATAAGAACAATAATGTTATCACAATAATATTACTAGCGTCATTTATCAAAATATAAAATTTTAAAACAGAAAATGTTGCTCAAAAATTTATTTAGGGTTTGTGTTGTGAGGCCGAAGTCTCTCCTAGTTTTTGATTTCGGTCCATGTCTTAATATCTCATGGTACGATCAGAACAACGTTTATGACTGAGATGGTTAGACGGTGACTGTGAAAATAGATGTCACAGGTTCGATCCTTGCACCAACACAAATATTTGAGTGGTCCACAAGTCTACTAGCGTCTGGGTGTTTGTGAGACTGAAAATTGTCTCGGAGTTCTGATACCCACGAAATATAATTAATTGATTTTAATGTGCCTTCAGAATTATGTATGTGTTAATATATATTTGATACTATCCCATTAATTGCCATGCATCTGGCCGAAGGTGCAATAAATTTAATTAAATCTATATCAATCTGATATCAACTGTTCATTGAAATGCAAATTACATTTCAAAAGTGTTTTTAAACACTTAAAAAATACCTATACAATTATCTCTAGAATCTAGAAAAGTGTTACTAATTTCACGTAATTAATTAAAATGCGATCGATGATTGACATTCGGTGAAGTCCAATGACATTGTGCAGAGAATATTTTGCAGAAGTTCTATTTTTATATTTATATGGCGGAAATTATGTATTTTTAGTGAGATACTTGGAATTTATCATGTAAATAGAAAGTTTATCCAATATTCGGGAAGAGAAACGATCTTTCACTAAAGACACCCACCACTTTAATTACCCATCGTCTACATTAGTAACCAATACTCTGCTGTACTTATACAGTATTAAAAGTGCCATAACAAAAATCTAATATAATCTTATACCAAGCCACGCCCGACGTCTGTCGAGAACCATAAATATCGTGCATCTGCGAAATACAGGCAAACAAAGGAACATTATTACTCAGTGGAAAAATGACGTGAAAAGTGGTCAAGACAATTTGCATCGTGGACAACAACCGTTGTTACGTTCGACTATTCCTTTGACCTATTTCTGTGGAGTGTGCGAAAGGAAATTCGATTGGAAACTTTACCCAAGATCCGTGATCAAGCAAAGCGTGGATATACCGCGACGGTTACTGGAAAAATGGAAACAAGCGTGTTTGGGTTTTCCTTTTATGATGTGCTGGGGTACGGAGTTGATTGATTAAACATTACTACGATACATTAATGTAATTTAAACAGAAAAATATTAATTTAATACTCCAATTCTTCCGTATTTATATTAAACACTATTAATAGCAGCTCTTCTCATAAAATATTTTTCTTCATCGTGATATATCTTTAAACATGGTTTATCAAACGGTATCCTTTCAGCCACAATATTTGATCGAAGGCAAAATATGGATTTTGGAAATACCCAACAATTACATGGCTTCAAGCTGGAAGTTAATAAATGTCACACATCATCACCTTATAGGGCGAGAAGAGCAATAAAAAACATTAAAAATATATCAACATTTTAAACGTAATTTTACGTGTAAACACTACACACATTAACGTTCACCACCCTTACAAAATAATGACGTCACGCCAAGCTATTTCATTTCCTAATCCAGTTACGGAGTAATCGACACGTCGATTATGTAATCATCTGTAATTGGCCATCACTATTTACGTGATGAAGTTCTACTATAGAGTGGCAACACTCGTGTTGGTATCGCGTGTCCTTCAGCTAGCAATAAGATGTAACGGCACATTTAGAACGGGTGTTCGTGTTTGATAAAAATAATGACGTAATAAGGGTTTTGTGATGAGGGTAGCTGTGCTAACAACTTTTCTGATGTTTACACTCTAAATGTAGAAAATTATCGGTGTTTTCTTTTTTAATAAACTAAGACTGTGTTTGGTTTGCGATGTAATGTAAGTAATTATATTGCATTTTGATATAATAGGATATAGAAAAATATATTAAGACCGAAAAACTGGCCATTCGTGATGCAGTTGAAATTGTATTATAGCTTTACGTTTGATTGAAGGCCCCTGTATGTTATTATCCAGTGAAACAGAGGGGCTGTCAAATAAATATAATATTTCTATATCCAAAAATTAGTAATTAAAATATTTTGTCTAAACTTTAGATATAAAATATGACACTATGTCCTTATATATTACACAAGGGTACATTAATTCTACTATACGACGAATTAAGCTTAGGGCCCAGACACATGAAAATATGACGTATGTAAATATTTTTAAAACTACAAGCAATAGAAAGTAATATTATGTAATTTATTCTTGTAAGATAAAAGTAGTCATTAAATACCAAAAATGATGTATACCTATTTAAGAATTCATAGTTACGTACATAGCACCACTTATGTAACAGACACAATAGGATAATACGATTGGCTACGGAGATAATTCATATTAAAGATGTCGCTTTTTTATGATAACCACGACACTATTTATAGACTATCTGCCGACAAGAGACGATCGTCACTCGACCTCGTAGATAGACTCAATCATTAAACAGGTCTCGTTAAAACTGCAAATATACAGGATTCACCCGAAATGTGACACATTTAGTTTAGTCGATATGATAGATTTGTGGGCAGACGCAAATATGAACCCACTAGTTGAGTGTCTCGAAATCCGAACAATTTTTTTTTATTTTCGTAAAATGCCTCATTCAACAATATCAAAAAAATAAAATTATACAAAAGTTCATAGATACCAGTATACTTGCTAATCGTATTAAAGGATCCGGCTTCTGGCCACCAGTCACCATAGTTGCGAAACTATCTTGTCTCCTAATGGACTCATTAATAAAAATACACTTTAGCGAATAAGCTAGGAAATGAAAAAAATAGTCGAATAGACGAAGGCAGAAACCACACATACATTCGATTCTACCTTCAAGAAATACATTGAACCCACAACATTTTTCTTCACCATTACACCACATTGAGTGTAAGTCGCAAAGAAATGACGATAAACACAAGATTTTACAACATCAACACCTCCCTCAAGGGGCGAAAAAGGTAACCTCAACATAATCCACGTAAAATTATTTTCTCCAGCAATGTAAAGTCAGAAAATGTGGAAAGTGTGGGAGCAGCCTTATTCCTGTACCGTCCTAGCGGTCCTAAATGGGTGTGCTAGACAAATTATACTTTCAGACCTCGTTAGGTGCCCCAGTAGGGTCGTAAGCTGGTAGTGAGAGTCAGCGCAGCTTAGTTATACTGTGGAATAAAAATGGAACGTAACTTTTATGAGCGAGACTTATGTTTGCTGTTGTTTTGATTTTCACGTGGAACGGTTGTGACATTTTGGAGATATTGTTCCGTGTTTTATGGAGCGGTACTAACTTGATAGATTGGCGGAGCACTTCACCTAATTGAGTGGATAGTAAACTCTTATACTTTATTTTTTTTGTTGCATTGTGTAACTATAAAAAAATCTATGAAACCTATCTTATACTTCGAATTTAGTCTAAGATTACAACGTACATTACAAAATTCGAACATTTTTTAAGTATTTACGCATATTCATACAATTTTACGTGTAATGTTCAAACATTTGTCGTCTTATCGGACTACAGAGTAACCCCCCAGAATTGTTATGAAAGCGAAAAAGATAAAACTTCTCAACACGTATTTTACTGATTGAATTTGCGTTGTTGAATTATACCGTCCATTATGCCCCGTTGCCTAACAACCCTTTTTCATTTCACAAGCGAAGCCTAATAAGATTTCTTTTGTAAGCCATTATAATTAACGTTTACTGAGTGAAATTCTTGTTTGGCATTGACCGAGTAATGGTTTTTTCCTTTAAATTATTGCCTTGAACCTACTTCCCTGCGTTGAATAGAGCACAGATTTCTTCTTCTATTGAGAGCGGCACGGCTTCGGTACATTTTCTTGGTCTAGTGTAGTTTGTTGTACAGCACTTCTGAAGTTCAAAACTTTAAAACCTAGCCACCTGGGTAGGTAACACTGCATTGACTATTGCTCCCGTCAAACAGCAGTGAAAATGCACTTTTGTGTTTCGGGTTGAAGGACCTTGTAGCCAGAGTAACTACTGGACATATTGAGACTTAACATTTTTGTCTCAGGATGGCGTGCGCAGTAGAATGCCAAGCATTGCTTTGATAATTCAAGGTGTTGTTTAATTCTGCTACTGTTTACGAGTGTTCGTATCTTTTACTTCAATAAAAAAAATATATGAATTTTCATATTAAATTAATTTCGAAATGTGAATTGTCGATAGATCTTGTGGTGAAGCTGATTTATGTACGCTAGCTGGAAAACGAGTGACCGCATCAACACAAATATTTATGTAAGAAACGATTAAATATTAATTGTAAGATGCAAAGTCTCTCGTAAATTCTGACATCTATGACTAAGAAACTTACCTTGATGTGCGTTCAAAAATTTATATGAATTTAATATACATATGTTTTTCAAAGGTTTATAATTTTCTTTTATCGCAACGTCTGTGCTGCCCCATTAATATATAATATAACATATATTATAATAATCCAGTCCATCCAAAGGCTGCTAATTGCTATCATGCCTTTAGTTTTAAGTATTTTATTTGTTTATAGTTTTTTTTTATACATTTTGGTGTACAATAAAGTAAACAAATAAAACAATAATTGACTATCACGGTGGCGCCGTTTTACAACGAGACAATTGCAATTGAAGCCCCGGGTTTGAATCGAGGATTGGGTGAAGTTATATTGCATTTTTCTATTTATTATTCGGCTGGAGTCAGGATTTCTTGCCGATATTGTGATAAGCTCCCCCTATCAATTCGTGAGATGAAAAACACAAGACGAAACGGCTGTGTTGGTATCTCTTCATGCCCAAGAAAAAGGCGAGAGTTTATGCATGCACATATTATATATGTTGTTTATATTTTACTTTATATCTTTGTTTAATACTCCCCATCTGCAATCTTATTTATGAGAAGCGTCACACTCAAATATCCTATATTAATGCAATCTAAAGACAACATGGCAAATCCCCGATAATACCTTTGCCTGCACCAGTAGATGTTATGCTCAGAAACTATCGACAAAGTGTTGTCGTGCATACATTCATGAGGGCAGGCAGTGTAATGCTCTTACAAGATAGAATATATTATATCTATGGGTTGCAAGTCTGTATTACTCCTGAAGACGATATTCATTTGAGATTAATGAATATTATCAAACGTATAGCTGTCATCGCTTCAATGGGTGCAAACGGTTTGAATTCCACGGCGAGCAATCGGATTTGTGCGAGTATCTCGGTTTGAAAATTTTTATATGATGCTTTGGGTGTTTGTGTCCGGCACGGTGACATGGTTGCCGTTAAATAAAATTTGGTTATACAGGCATGATTTTTGAGTTACCCTTAGGTTTACACAATTTCTCAGGTGTTGAGTGCATTCACGAACATAATTAATTGATTACTTTCCTTTAGAAACTTCTGTTCCTTATCGTTCCTGTAGTTTATTCGAAAAACCATGTAAAGTTAGATCGCAAACTTCACCGTGACTAATATTAAAGAACAGATTACGTTTCATCTACCAGGATTAACAATATGAAGCATCAAAACACGACCGTATCGGACAAAGATTGGCGATATAAATAGCGAATCAAGTTAATATTGAATTATAAATAACAAAAAGCCAGAACACGTAGTCCTCGAGTAAAACTTTCACGAGAACCGGTACATTCGCGTTGACATTTGAAACCCGATAAATTCCAATTTATGATAATGGAGGCGACAGTATCACCGACCGCTCAGCTCCTTACCCATGTAAACACTGCGGGAAATGTGTGAACTGTACTGGAATGTTTTATTTTGGAAGGAATAAAAGTGTACCTAAAAGGATCTTAGAGCTTAGATTTGCTCGCGTGGCTCTGAACGCTTGGATGGTTGGCTTCGGGCGGTTAAAACCTTTACGACATTCTGTTCCTCGAAAATGTTTAAGCTGTCGATTCAGGTTGTTTGGAATCGCAAGTCGTAAATCTATACCAGAAAGTACGGTACAATGGCGTCAATTTGTTTCACGAATTTATATTTGCGCTTAGCTATACTTCTATACTAATATATAAAGCTGAGGAATTTGTTTGTTTGTTACCTCTTATCTCAGGAACTACTGGTTCGAAATGGAAAAATATTTTTGTGTTGGATAAGTTATATAACGAGTAATGCTATATGCTATAAATTATCACGGTATGACCCATAGGAGAGAAGCAGTAGTGAAAAATGTAGCAACTCTGAGGAAATTTTAATTCGTTTTTCGTGGTCTAATTGACCAATATTCTAAATTCTAGTCGGAATTGAACATTTTGGCCGCTAATTTGAAATGTACATCTTCCGAAGGAATTTAAAAATGTTGGTCTGGCACCTTAGCGAGTAGTATAGTTGAATTTTGTAAGAGATTTCTTATTTACGAAAAGAAACATAGCAATTTTAATTCATAGATCACTTTATGTCAAAAGAAAATCAATTTAATGGTTAATCTAAATATTTTTACTAATTAACAATAACTGGTTAAAAAGCTCCTGATATTAAAAATATAATTTTGAGCTACCTTTATAATACTTCAGATTAGTTTCTCATTATGGCTTATTAAGTTATCAAACTTAAAATAATTTAAGACACTCCTTCTATTATTGCTGGTACGCAAAAGCAACAAGTTAAACAAAATATTTTCAGCAAGCCAAAACTTTGAAAATCAAAGTAAACGAAAATTCTCAAACACTAGACTTACTTGTTTTTTATTTTCATATATAAATGTAGATTGCTTATTTAAAAAAAATACGGTTCCAAAATAACGGTTTGATACTTCTGGGGAAAATTTGCTTACAAATTACTTTAGCTTCTTTACAAAAGAATTAGAGCGTACTCACAAAAGTTATGTTTCGTGGAATTTCGTAGGTTTATTTACTACTGACAAATATATAATATAAACCACGTGTTTCCTTATCAGATCTTTGATATCTTCCATCCATCAGCCAAAGGAAGTCCACTGCTGAATATAGGCCTTACCCAATAATTTCCACTGTGACATGTTGGAGGCAGCCTGCATCCAGTGACGTCTCGCGACATTTACTGTCGTCTGACCACCTTATAGGTGGACGTCTTACATCCAAATCCTACGTTAATACAAGAATATATAATAAATTACCTTCTAAAACATAGGTTCATGCATAATCGTCGTTTTATATACCATCAACCGTAGTTAAAACAAGAAATATTTTAACTACCACCAATTTTGCAGTCATCTAATAAATTTATCGCCTCCTACCTTCTCTTCTAATTTAATTTTATTTGTTATTTAACATTTCAGGATCTATATTTATGTATCCATATTAATTTTGGTAAACTTCCATTTAAACTTTCACATTATTGTTTTAAATAATGTCTGTGACGCAGTTTTCCCAACTGCGTCACAGACGCTGTCAAATAACTCGGTATTAACCTTTTCTATATAGTGTTGGGCTGATGAGGTGGATCTATTAATCATTAAAGTATTGTGAAGACTAACAGGTGTATGTGGGAGGTGTTATAAATTATTTTGATGAAAGTCAGCGTAGGAGATACGTGGGTCGAAGGTATTTCTTGTAGGAGTAATTAATAGAAGACACTTATCAAATTGTTGTGACACTAACTCGGCTTAGTACTAAGTAAGTACTTAGTTCTTGATTAGTCGTTTATAGTATTATTCTGGAATTTTGTGACAGTCACTTAGTAATTATAGTAGTTAGGTGTAGCAAAGTTTCTTTCCTTTTTGTTGTGAATTTGTTGCTTGGAAATGGTACGTCGATGAAGTAAATAGTAAAGATTAGAATTCTCTGTATGTATTTTTTTCTTTTATCGTATATTTTTCAGATTTGCATTTTAATTTGACTATCATAGTATCTTCCAGTATAAAGGTGGGTAAGAGTTATGTATATTATGATAAATATGCATTCAATAAAATTATATATAAGTTCATACATCGTGTTGCGGGTTCGATGACCGCTCCGAGACAAATATTTGTGTTATCCCTGTGTGTGATCCACAGGAATCTGCTTCGGGTCTGGGTGTTTGTGAGGCCGAAAAGCCTCTCGTAATTCCTGATACCCACGTCACAAAACTCGATCTTAGGTTGGGCCAGAACTTTGTATGTGACTGTTGGGTGTATACATAGGCTGATATATAAAATACAGAACTATTCATCAATGATTATGTCAATAAAGCATCAACTACAAAGCCAAGGATGAAAAAATAGCAAAAAAGGAACTTTTTACAAACTTTGCCTGTCTGGTACCGCTACACGCAAAAACTACTTCAAACTTGTACCGCTTACTCTTAACTTAAAAACTGCTACATGACAACGCAACATACTAGAACGTTGAGTTACGAAACAACACGAGTTATGTGGTGTGATTTTGTTAGCTAGACGTATTTTTTCATCATAATATAAACGGACAATTGTAAACGTGAGAAACTATAAAAATATTTGTGGTTTTGAATCAGTTGTTTACGCTAAAATTGTGTTTATGGCCAGAGAATCCCAACGCCAACCATTAGGATTCTTTGGAAAATGGACCAAAGATATCAGAAAAAGTAATTTATAACTGGTATCTTCCAATTCGTCATGCATTTAAGCATATTATGTTTTTTTTTATTATTTTTTTATTGCATTGGTCATACTGGTCACCTGATGGTAAGTGATCAGTGCCGCTCATGAACATGTTTTGCCGGCCGATCAAATCGGGAGAGAAGCAGCAACAAAAAAATGATGGGAAGAGGAAGGTTGTCTAGCAATCTCACTCACCGAACGAAACGCAAAGCTATTGCTTCACTTCTCCTGTGAGGCACTGCCCATGCATACTGAGTCATGATTGACAACAGTGTGGCTATACTCATTTTTAAATGCAAATCCAGCATTCAATTATTGGCTGATTTAAATAGCATTGACTACAATTTGTTGTACTTATTTAAATATCTTCCAGACTGTACGTTATCCTCACGTAATATGCTATTAAATATTCATTTTTTTAAGCTAATATTTAAAAATCTAAATGCTGATGCAAACTGTCAGACTAAATCATCAGATCGAATGCTCTCTTCACTTTGAATATTGCTAGTATTCCTCGATATATCCGTCATGACGGCTTCAATATAAGGATGACTGGCTCGAAAATTGTTTAGCCATAGGATTCCAGCTATACGCGTGTGTCAGGTAATCTAATAGTATTCAGAGTGATCTGTCGACTACCAACTGTATCTCCACGCAGTACAATTATTATTTTGACTTTAAACTTGTAAATACTAGGCCGGTGAAATTGAAAACCTACAATTTTTGAGGTAAGGTAATCGAACAAGGCGCAACCAAAAAAAAAAGGAATTGATTGAAAATACTGACGGAGATAATTTGTGTGTTTGTTTGTTTGTGTTAAATGTTGATTATACTTGAGACGGACAAAATATAATTTATTAAAAACTTTTAACTTGCTACTTGGTATGAATTAAGCTGCCACGCGTCAAATATTTCGAAAGTAAGCTTTTAAATCTATTGTGTTGGGCTCATGTGGTAGATCTATAAACAATCAAATTCTTGTGGAAACTTACAGGTGTATAGGTTCCCGATTTTTCCTAAAGCGTTCACCAAGCGATAAGTATCTAAAATAAAAATACAAACTTAGGTAACTCATTAAGTAGTTTGCCCTATAATTACTACTATGCATGTCTGAATACGATTGTAAATTTTTAAAGAGCTGAATTAATTCTCTAACTATTTGCTAACCCGATGACCGAAGGAAATAACATCGTTAATTGGCTAATTACTTCATGCCCATCGGCATACATGATTATATAATTATTAGGTTAATTATTTCCACAATTTGCTGAATAAGTGAACCTACACCTGAATTGGCTTCACTTTAATAATAATGACATTAGGAAAACGTTATTAGGTCATAAAACCGACCCTACAATGCCGACAGCCTCCGTCGCGCAGTTGGACGCTGGCTTTGAAATATTAGGGAAAAATATTTCTGTGGTCCACAGGTATTTTTTTCAGGTCTGAGTATTTCTGAGACCGATAAGTCTCTCGTAGTTACTGATTCCCACGTCACACGACTCCATCTTATTGTGGGGTCAGTGCTTTGAATGTGAATATTGGGTGTATTTATTTATTTACAATAGATTAAGCACATCATCATGGCAACCAGATATTAAAACAACTTATTAGTCATACTATACCTTGACTTGAATCAAATATAAATGGATCAATCGAATATCTGTACCAGCGTAAAACTACGTGTTTTCTATTCAAAGCCGGATTCACATCCGCTGACACGAAGTTTCTCAGAACTCATACCAATAAAAATAAAGTTAAACCTAATCATAGAATTTTCGTATACCAATAATTGCAATAGCTTTTTTCAGTGTTTTACTTGTTTCACTTTACAGTTCCGTATCGGTAGAACAAAACCGAAAATATATTTAATTTTGGAATCTGTTAAATATAATTACCGTCTGGTCCACTGTGGGGAAAAGGTTCTCCCTACAATCGAGATTACGATTGATATGGTTTAGGCAATATAGTGGGCATTGACGGTCTTTAAATGTCGTAAAAAATCTTGCAAATCTAAGGTTGCAGCACGAAGTTTCCTTCACCGTCATAGTGCATGGTGGTTGACTAGCTATCAATACACTCATGACTCGAAAATGTCAGAGATATGTCCTGGGATTTGAACCTGTGACCACTGTGAACATGTTAGTACTAGACGCACCTGGCGTCTAGTCTGTTAATTTCCTTATTATCATCAAATTAATTTTATCAGCCTGCTTTCCTACAATTGTCATCCAGCTTTTCACGATTCACTCCATCACGAGGGGTACAAACATCTCTGGCTATATAATTAGTAGCAGCAGTCCAACGGTTTGATTGCCACACAATGATCGTCTAGTTGGTTGCTCCGAACACGTCCGTACACAAACATATTTACCGTTCTCTTCATTTGCTTGCTCTAATTACGTCGTGTTTGATTTTAGGTTGGCATTTAAGGAAGCTTGATTTAAGGTGCTACGAGTCAATTATATTGTTGTGAGTTAGCCCATTATAGTAAATTGCTGAGTACAGAACTCTTTTACAAGCGAAAGAACTTAGGTGATAGTGTACTTCGTACACGTAGATCCCGTTGGCATTTCTAATAATTATTTAATAATTTCTCTGTAAACAACCGACAGTCTAAATGGGCGTGAAGAGGTTTGCATAATTGAAAATTGCGAGAGTAATTCCAGGAAGCATATCACCTACTTTTCGAAGATATGTTCGTCTGCCTCCGAATTATTAAATGTTGTGCAAGATAATAAACGCGTAAATGTTTTTATATGGGAAATCTAAATATCTCAACCTGGAGATCGAGTCCAGTGTCTTTGCGCTTAACAGCATATAAATAATATAACTGCTATAAAAACTAATGCATGGAATTTATTGTTGTATTTTAACCATATCATATAATGTATTTATGAAGAATTTCTGTTTTTTTTTTTAATAAGATATATTGGTTGTGATATAATATTGTCTATACACATGTCGTGCAAATAAGTGCACCAATGAAGCAGTGAAGGACTAGACTAACCAGAATCTTGGCATAGGCCGGGATAACAACGTAAATGAATGAATTAGAGCTGCTGCCGTGGTCGACCAACTCATTCATACTGTAACCAAGACTAGTCCGTCCTTACCACTTACAAACGTAGATTGTGTTTACATAACAGATGAAATGCATTGTCTGTGTCGTGATGGGTTTAATTCAAATATTTCCTATGTGGAATTTCACAGGCGCTTCATTCGACGGTTAACAATGAGAGCGGTACATGTGCTGATATTTTTGTTCCTGTTTATGTCGCTTCCACGCAGTAACGCTAACATCTTTCTCGGTCTTCTAGTTTTTTGGAACTATTTGGTACATGCGTACAGATTTTATTTAAAATGTCCGGTCTACTATTATCATTTTAGTCCTCACAGCATTCAGATTTACATTCACATATTTCAGTCTCTTAATTCACTCACGCGACGTGACCAACAATTCCAACCAACGAAGCACACATTCCACTGTTTACTTTATGTAAATAAATTTTCCATTTATTAGACATTCCGCATAAACTTACAGAATTGTATGAACACCTCTATCTCGCTGCGCAGTTTATCAACTTGACAGTGTTTGTGCAAGCAATTACCGCCTTTGGTGTATTTAATTAAAGGTTAGTTTTGCGTGCTTTAAATGCATGTGTAATAGTTACTTGACGTAACGAATGTTAAGCCTAATCCAAGATGAAATAAAGCACAGTGTGGCTGCGTGTAGCGGAAATTGAATTTATTAAAGCAAAGTACGTTTCTAATAAGGTTCTACGAAATCGTAAGCCTGTGTTTTGGGCTGTAAACGGGGTTAGTCAATTGAGTTATGTATGGGGCTTGTTTACGTGACATCACTCGCTTTAGATTGGGCAATAAGGAATTTTATTAACTCAACACAACTCAATCAATTGAACAGAAACAACGTTCAATTCAGTGTATCTACACGTCTTATTAAGGGCTCGTATAATACGACTAAAAGTTAAATAATTTAGTTTGTTTGTACAATTTTAGCTACTAGTTGGAACGGTGTTAAATATGTCGCTAAGTTATTAATATTACGGTCATCTTTGGTTTACTCGTAGACAGCCCAGTCCGATACAAAAGTTGCCGAAATAGCCCACTAGCTTTTCTGCTAAAAATTAAGGAGGATAATTAAAAATTACGTTTGCTGCTATGACAATTCATTTTTTGCAGACTTTATGTCACCAATATATTCTCAAAGAAATACCATTTTATTACGCCGTACATTGCAGTCATGCGTAAGGCGGTTTTTAATTCGTCGATTACACGTCTCGAGAACCATTTGACACCACAAATTGGTGTTAACTTAGTAAGCCAGAGGTCGCAGTTCTCACTAATTGCGTCCACGGCGGATGTTTAATCTGGTGTAATGAAAAGCCACCTTTCGGCTTCAACTATTTAACTTGAGAATTTTTACCGTGTTTGTGTTGTTCGTGGAATTTAATTTGGTGCTAAATTTGTGGGCTTTTTTAAAGTTTTTTTAACTGGAGCGGAAAAGCGGGTAGAGGGTTAATGTCGCTTAAGACCGGAATGGTTGGTGTAGATTATGGAATTGCTATGTTCACTAGTAATGTATGTTAGCCTGAGTATATTATGTCTACCCATCTGCATATTACTGGACATCAATAAAATAAATACTTAAATAACATAAATTAAATAAAAGATTCCTCTAAACTCAAGAGTTGATCTAGAGGGCTCAAAACACGTTCCACCAGGCCCGACTATTGCTATTTAGCGTACTTCATATAGCATAGAAAATAGTAAATACAGTAAATATACATCTTTGTGCTATGCAAATTTCCTCACAAAGTTCAAGTCCGAGATGACCCTAAGATTTGAATCAGGGAATACTATATCGGAAGGCAACGTTCGGTTTATTGCCAGTAGACCCCCACGCACTTTAAA
Organism: Hyles euphorbiae; assembly: GCA_023078785.2. Classification (NCBI taxonomy): domain Eukaryota; kingdom Metazoa; phylum Arthropoda; class Insecta; order Lepidoptera; family Sphingidae; genus Hyles; species Hyles euphorbiae. Next base: position 16,075,500 of record CM041041.1, on the reverse strand, counting down.
ATATGTTCCTCAAAAAACAGTCATTAAAAATCAAAGTGAATTTGGTTAAAGGCCGTCATCGGTCAACAATATACCATACCGTATTTTCAATCCGGCCTTTGTGAAAACCGACCCTCCACATAACATAGCACTGAACAAAAAAGCAAGTTTTAGTAATGTATTCAGTTAATTTATTACCCAACTTAATGTATTCACACTATCTATTTATCAAAACGGCGTATCGCTACGAAGATGCTTCCACGTTTACTGGGAGTTAATTTTAATTAGAAAAGTTGAGCAATTAACCCTCCGCCTCACCTCGCTAACCGGTCGGTTAAATTGGAATTGTTTAATTTGGCGTCTCTGCATTGTGCGGCGTGCGTCGTTAATCTATGTCATTCGTACACTTTTAATGAAATAGCAAAAAATAGAGGCGGGGCGCTATGGAAAAATTCAATCAATTTGAATTGGCGAAAGAAAAATGACCAAATAACTGCTCGTGGATAATTTATTAAGGATAAATTTATTGGGTAGACATGACCTGGTTTCGCCTGGGTGGTTACATTTTTATATTGATAACCCTTTTTCTTCCTAACTTTTCGCTCTCTATTGTTTGAACTATTTCGTATAATATATGTTTTATTATCTTCTTATATGTCGTATATTATTTTCGTGCTTACATGGAAAATACTTCTGATATCCTTTTTTTTTTCGAAGTGTAGTATTCTAAGTTCCTTTTTCGCATGCTTGAAAGGGGGTAAATATCAAAAATGTTAACTAAAGCTGACAGAACATTCATTTCTGTAGGTATTACAAAAACTATTTCAGTCCAGTACAGTATTTCTATCAAAATTATATCCCAACAGAATGATACAGAATAGGTGTCTATCAGTGGTTAAAATCTCGTGTCTCGGAGAGAACGTTACATCATTAGGGCCACTGTTTGCCAATTAAAGCAATCATCAAGCCGCGTCAAAGCGCAGGCTCGCATAATTGTATCCTATGGCGACATTACCGGATCTAGCCATCCGAAACTATCAGGACTGTAGTGGTTCATGTGCAGTCTTCTCACTCAGATGTGCCAATTTACAAAATTATCCTGTAAGTTACTAAACTAAAGTGAAAGACGCTAACAAAACAATTTAAAACTAAAGACTTTATCGCTAGCTGCGATCTTTTCCAGACCTTCTTTATCCTTTATAAACTAGATTATTGTAATACTTAATTATGGGGAGTGCAAATAATGAGAAAAAATATACATGCTATGTATTAATAAACATAATACAGCTTATGGAGTCATAATCATATGTGACTACGAGTTAAAGTTTATAAAACTATGACCGTACAGCAATTAGGTGAATGTAGGGAATATGGACTACTACACCCCACTGATAAACATGAATCTATCCTACTGTTGAGATGGTATAAAACTTTAGTTGAGACACGCTTTGAAAGTGGTAAAGCCACGCTATTTTCAGTCATGACTCTACATGAATCGACACTCTTCCGGGGCAGTACCACTTTCTCATAGGAAATCGACGTGAAGAGATAGCTTCTCAGTTGCATTTCTTTCGCTTGGTAAGATAACCGGATGCTGAATACCTCTTCCAAAGTTTTTATCATCCCACTGCCCTCACAATTTGATAGGCCGGCAACACATATCTCTTGATCTCTATGATCTTATATATCTTACATATATTACATATATATTACATCTTATCTTATCTTATATATATTACATATCTCTATGATCTTATCCTTATGGATTTTCATGATGTGGTGTGATGTGAACAATTACATCAGGTGGCTTGTTTCCTAGTTTTCTGGTCTAATTAAATAAAAAAAGTTGACATAGTAGTTGTTAGATTTCTCATACCTTTAAATTATTGTGAAGTTTTCTTTTCTGAGAAGGCTAGTTAGCAGGTTTCCGAATGTCATATTTCAGCATCGTTATATTGAGTGATTATTCGTGAATATATTCATAACAATAATGCATGTGCATTAAACTTCAGCTTACATGTGGTTGCTGAGTTCACACCGCTGCAAGCCACCCTTCATAAACAAAAATAAAATAATACACAAAGGTGGAATATTGCGTAATTTTCCACCGATTAACAATTCACTTTATAAGACAACTCGTTTATCCATAGAGCTGGCATAAATAACAGTAGATTACCCTTGGGGAGCTACGATAATGTAATTCTAACAATCGAAACTATTATTTTGGACTGAATACAGAAGCCATCGAAATAATGGTATCGTCAGGGTAACAAATGGCTTTACAAATTATCGGCCCGCTGTTCTCAGAGTATTAATAGAAAATTGTCGAGGTTCAAGGTTGGACGTATAAAATTTAATGGAGGTAAATGTTTGTAATTGTTGCTGGGATTAATAATTTTCTAAGAAAATCTTTGTATGGAATTTGGAATTTGTATTTTAGCGAAACTTTAGGATATAAATGTTTTGAGATTCACCACTGTTGGCTTATGCGACGAAATACACTCTGCTTTGTTATTTTCATATTTTCATGGAGTTTTATCAATGTTCTCTAATTTGTAATCTATTTTGTTTCAATTATTATCTCCTCCTCCAAAAAATACAGTCTCTCAGGCATAGAGGATGTGCACGATCGGCAACTGTTCTTTTTCTTCCGTTTTACGCTTGTTATTTTGGACGCCTTCTAGCTTGTACTGTACTGAATCATCAGCCCATATATGCCCTACTGCAAGGCACGAGTCTCCTTTTCACTTGAAAGTACAATTGAGAATGTTAAGGCCATAATATAGAACCACGCTTGACAAGCGCGAGTTGGCGGACTTTACACACAACAGTACTTTTTACAAATCGCTATGGTGTGCAGATTTGCTCCCGATTAGCAGTTTTTCTTCGCCATTATAGTGCTTAGTTATTGACTCCGAAAAGTCAGAGGTGTGCCCTAGGATTTGCTCAAGCGACAACCGTGAACCATGAATATGTCGGCAGCCGCGTCTGATCCATTATTAGCAGGCTAACACATATGTAATTTAAAAAAATACAAATCTTTGTTATCTGCATTTCTATCGTTTTGGATGTAGACTTGTACCACCACAACACTCATTCATAAAGACAAAACGCGAATTCCTCGATAAAACCATTGATTCAACTGTTTACAGATAGTCCCAAAACATTCCTCGCCATTACGCTAATCAATAACCACCTAATTAAACTAAACCCTTAGAAAATTTATCAGTGCGCACGTGACCTAAAATAGTTTTAACCTACCGGCCATCAGTTTTCCAGACACTTAATATTGCAACTCCTTGCTAATTAATCTGACGAGGCTAATTATCTTCACGCCACATATTTTCACCGAGGGCAGTGTAAATTAAACTTACTAATTTATCACAAGCACTTCTCGCCAACAATTTGCTAGTTGCGTGATAGTGGAATACAAGCTATTAAAGTTGGCGTTGGGGTCATTAGTCGGTGTTATTGCTTCTACGTTTCGGATATTTACTATCTGCCAATTAGAATTACTTTTCGGATATTGTCTATTGGTATTGATCATTTGGATCCAAATTTCGTATCAAACAATTTATTTTAATCTGGAAGTCATTGTTTTGCTAATAATGCCGAAAATAAATTAAATACTGAAATTGTACACGAAAAAAATGCTTGGAAAATTGCATTGAATGATGATTGTATTTAGCAACTAAATCTAAATTTACATAGGCATGAACATAATCTTCGTAGAATAAACAGAATAGATCCTCGGATTCTCTTTTGTTCAAATAAGTGACGTACTATTGAATAGGCTTCCAGTAATTAATTTCTACACCCTGATATGTTATTTGAAAAAACCACATAACAAAATTTTCCTAGAAATTGATTTCATTGATGTGTACACACATATACATACCGGGTATATCAAGACTGCTACCGAAAACGAAGCCGGGTGGTAGTTTTAGTGATAACAAACACAATGTAACTAAAAAATTCGCAAAGAAACGCGACATTTTTTTTTATAGTTTTTTGAATATCGTCGAGTTTGGGTGGTAAATCCATAGTTATAGCTAAAATAATAATTCAAAGCCTTGCGAACCATAGCGTCTTTAAAAATAAAAGGGTGTAGACTATTATTTAAGAAAAAACTATGTATTTACCACCCTAATAAGGCGATAGAAAAAAAAAACAAAAAAAAATCGTCACAATTTTTTACATAAAAATTAGTTGCATTGTGTCTGAAGTCACTAAAACTACCACCCGGCTTCGTTTTCGGTAGCAGTCTTGATATACCCTTTATATCTATGATGTATAAAAAACATAAACAAATATGAAAAACGAAATAATTTATAACGACAGTGAAGCAAATTAATATATAGCGGTACAAATATGTCTGTTGTTTCCTAGAATTGAATAATTACTGTCGTGGAGGAAAATAACGAACTAGATGTTTTGAAGTATACAATTACTTTTCATTGTGCCAGATTATCGTCAAAACCATCTAAGATAAGTTAGTCTCTCTTTATTATGGATTCACTGTACAGGCAAGGTTGTCAACAGAAATAAGCCCATGGTAACACAGTTGAAATTAAGCGCTGTGTACTAACCTAAAATAACTAATCTTAAAGGTACTAAAGAGCATCCAAAATATCCTTGTCAAGAGATTCTTGGTAGTGTGTCATTTGATGCTTAAGTTAAATATACATCTATTATATTGCGTCCTTAAATCTTCGTAACGATTTTTTACCTGCAACATTTTGTCTTTCTTGAATTATTTTTTCGTCACCCTTACAGTATTACGCGTACTAAGTATTAGTATATATGTAGATAAGCATATTTACATTTGAAATTATAATGCGCTGGCTGGATATCGTCAAAAAAGATATAAGGGTCAATGGCCTTACGAAGATTGGACGAAACGGAGGAAAATTAGCCGGACGGTGGACCCTGATACCGACTGGGATAGCCTCAGGTAGAAGAAGATTATAATAATTAAGCGTTTACATAATAATTTAATCTTTAATTTATACACACTCAACTGGAATTGGGACAAGAAGCTGCCAAGTTGAAATGGAACTGGGCTGGCCACATCTACCGCATGTCCGACGACCATTGGGCTAAAGTCACTACACAGTGGTTCCCCAATGACCGAAACCGACTACATGGTAGGCCTAGAAGGTAATGGCGAGACGAACTCGAGTCATATCTTCCGAACTGGCAACAACTGGAAAGGAGGGAGGCTTTTGCATAACAGTGAAAATTAAAGAGTTTATAATAATAATAATAATAATTATACGCACACAATCAATTGCTCACGTCTTATATCCAAAGGTATTGGTACTAGTAGTATACCAGAAAGAGTTGTAGTGTGATATGTATTCTTCCGGCAATATATAAAAAGACATTTTTCAATTTCGAAGTCGTAACATTTCTTATACTGTTGTAATAATAAAATAAAAAAGCGAGTTCAGTCGTTGACCCTGATTGTTTTTATTTCATTTGCCAATGACAGCCTTAAATAATCTGCGTCAGATATTATTCGGGTGGTTTGAAAATTTCAAGCACTAGTGACCCCTAGTCCTAACCTCTCCAATAAGCCGCATTGCGCCAGCGAACTAAATCCTTAACCCTTAATTTGGCAAGATATATTTTTCTTTAAATAATATGTTTTTCTTAAATAATCGTTATATTATATTCCATTAGAGACAGAAAAAAATAATAAAAAAATTATTCATCCGTTATTTTTTTTTATACCCATAGTATAATATACTATACATAATCTTATGCTTAGAATTGTACATACCGGATTGTTTGTATAATATACTATACATTTGCAACTTAAAACCGTAATGTAGGAAATATTAACACAGCAAAAAATCATTATTTATTATGATAATTGTAAAAAACATATCTCTTATTCGGTATACCAAGCCCTAACTGATATTAATTGCAAAATAAGGTAAAAGGTCTGATTTTCAAACATGGATTATGTGTCTACGAGCGAATTATCTATGCAAAATGTAGAAATCTATGAACTTGTTGGTATCTTTTTAGAGTCATTATTCCGGCAATGAACCCACATCTCGTTGTAGAAGAATATGACGATATCTAAATATGAAGGCACGTATTTTTGCGTCATTAACATTAATAGAACGACCAGTCTCTTGTCCTGAGTATTGATTGGAATTATGAACATTGTCATTAATTATATAATCTGAGAATTAATCAAGAATGTAGTTCAAAGAAGGTTTATTTAGATACATTTCTGCTTAAACGTTATATTCAAAAACAATAGCACATTGAAGGTATCCTATATTTTTCCTAAATATGGACAGGATAGACTTTAGTGATGTGTCAAACATTCGTTTAAATCTTTTAGTGGGGGTTTTTATTGACTGACGGGATTAATTTACAATTAAATTGGACGGTGTAGAAAAAAGATCAGAAGGAAGAGAAGAAATATTGGTGAAATAGACGGTAAATCTCTTTTCCTCGAAGAACACGAAGGCATTAATGTGATTGGTGAATAGGTCGCCTATTTTGTAGGGACTGAATCAACATTTTGTGAAATAATCGGAGGAGAAGTAACTACACAATACTTCCAGATACTGACAATGAATGTCAGTGTCTGGTAGTATTATATGGGGTAGTAGGGTAGTATATGGGGTAATACATTCTTGGGGTATATGCGGTGATAGATATTCTTCCTCTGAATTTAACTCCAGACCAAGATAGGTTTGTTTACGTCAAAATATTGCAGTATTGTCTTCAGAAAACGAATTTAATCTTTCCAGAGACCAGTCAATATAGTTCAATGTAATGTAATTCAGTCATGACTCAGCATGAATGAGCAGGCTCGTCCGGGTTGGTACCGCTGTCTCACACAAGATCGACATGAAGCGACATCTTTGCCGTCGCATTTCAGTCGGTGAGTGAGATTGCCGGTTGGCCGTATTAGGCATCCCTTTCCTCTTCCCACCCCGTTTTCCCGTTTCGATTTGTTGGGCCGGCAACACACCTATGATCCAACGGTTGTGGACGTTCATGGGTGGCAGTGATCACTCACCATTAAGTGACCTGTTTCCTCGTTTGTTGGGCCAATGCAAAAAAAATGACAATCGAAGGAGTATCAGAAGACGTAATATCACGTTATTTTCAAAATATGAGTTTCGTCCTTTTTTTTCTCCTGAAAAATCACGACCAACGTCGGATCTACCATCTTCAGGCGGGATCAAAGCAAGGATGCGGAGCGATCTGGTTATGGATTTCCGCTGTTAAATAAAAAAAGACATAGGACATGCAAAAATCTGCAGTCTAAGTTATTAAAAATAATGAAAAATAAAAAAAGGACAAGTATTAAAAGATCATGCTAGATGCTTTTAGTTAGAAATGTATAGTATAATATACAAATGTTAGGGATATATGTTACTTGAGTATAGTGAAATGTATAGCCTACTATACTAATGTTAATAACTTCACTTTGTAAAATATAGCCAAATGTATAGCCTGCTATACATTGACCTTTAGCGTCAATTATCACTAAAAATATTGCAAGAAAGTTAGTTATTAGTTAGTGATTCCATTTATCAATAATTTTGCAACATATGTAAAAGCAAAATCAATATGATTTTACATAAAAAACAACAAAAATATGATAATAACCGAGAACAGGCGCTGGGGATTCATTTTCAAAAACTTATAGGTGTCAAATGTTAATGTCATTCCAAAATTTTAACTAGAAAAATAGTTTTATTTGACAGATAAAATGTTGCCATATCGTATAATAGAAATAAATTTATTATTTTTTCAAATGGAGTGACTCAGTAATTTTTTAAAGTATACGTATAATATAGTATACGTTATGAAATTAAGGGTTAAAGTTTTCATACAGGACGATTACAGAAGTGGGACATTTATTTGCTTTAGCTATATGGAAATTAGTAAATATTAGTCTATTAAATCGAGTCTATATACTGAATATATTAATTAAATCGCTCAGTTGCACACAGGAACCTCAAAGGTTGCAGGAAGACGCTACCTTTAGACCGCTTCTAATTCTTCTTTTTCTTTGCCGGTACCACTATTGACAGAGTGGTTGTGGTGATTACTTTAGCCCCCTTAGCCTACTTACAAGCGCTTCCAATGTATTCTCTGCCCTAGATCTCAAGTCGCTCAATATGCAAACCGCGTGAACGTGATTAAGAAAGATGAGAATACAAGACTGTACCAAAGATGATAAACGGTCCTTAACACCTAGCTCTCGAAGGATAGACTTATTGGTAAGTAATTTAGTCTGCAATACTCTGAGCATTCTCTTCTAGCACTACATCTCCAGGGCGTCTATGTTCTTTTTTTCTACTTTCTGCAGCGTACAAGAGAATAGGGAATACAAGTGCCCTAATTATTATCTTCCTTTTATATATTATTTATATATTATTCCCATATTTTCTTCCTTTTCCAATTGTTCACTGCGAAAAGCATAATTTGCTACTTTGTAAAGTTCACTATACTTAAAGTATTTGGCTGTAAAGTAATATTCAAAATATTTGCCCGGTTTTTATGCAATTAATTTTTATCTAATACGTCAGAAAATATTTGACGTAGTATACTGACATCATCAGTTGCCACACTGCTTTTGTTCCACTACGTCAACTTTATGTAAATAAGCTCAGCCGTTAAATTAATTTATCTTCATTTGAAGTGCGTAATACGATGTTAGCTTTAGCTTCAAGTTTAGTTTAAGGAAGTTTGCATTTGCAATATTTCGTCAAGATTGCAAATAGGATTTGGAACTTATGTACTAGGTCTACATAGAATTATGGAAGCTAATTAGATAGTTCGTCAAACAGTATATTATTATTTTGGTTCCAATTTCTTTACACGTTAGTATTATAGGTACGCTACCAGTCTTATTCATTATATCGCTCCCCTAATTTATAATTCCGAAATGTATATTACATAGAGTTCAAAGACATGAAAAGAAATATATACTTATACTTAATATGTATTATTGCATGGATCTGGAAAAATAATTATTACCTACTATTAACTGTTCAACAACGAATCAACAGGCCTGTTAATATTTAAGCCGAAATTGCCTTTTAAACACTGTTTTAATATATTTAAACATATATTAATATGTAACGAGCAATAGCGGATGCTATTTTCAATAGTGTAATTCCTATGGCTGAAGAGACAATGAGAGAAAGATAAACTTTATTAATAAAATACCCAGAAAAATTATAAATAATAATAACAAAAGTGTATTATATAATTATGTATTATATATCATGTATATATTCACTATAAATAATTTGTTTACCTATTCCTTATAAGAGCATGTTTTTAGTTTTCTTTAAATTCTATACTGCCCTCTCTTCTTATCCTTTTCTTATATCCATCCAAAGGTTGTCTGTAAGAAATCGCCTTGGGCGATAAGACCGCCAACTGTACTATTTAATTGTATATGTAAAATATTGTATACTTTGTCTTTTTTGTGTGCAGTAAAGAATGAATAAATAAATAAATAAATAAAAACAAATTACAAAGAAAAGTATTTTAGAAGCTCAAACCAAAGTATTATATTTCGCCCCATTCTTGTTCCAATGCACAATAATACAACTTTTCAATATCATCTGCAGCAGCGAGCCATAATATTTACAATACCATAAACTTAGTGTTTACCCTCACAGGAGCGCGGGCGTGAAGAAAAACACCACCAAGACCAACGTAATCCGAAACATCTTGCAACCAGCTACATTGTATTTATAAGGATGGTTTATTTTAGACGAACTCCCTAGTGCTGTTTTCTTTGGCATATTGAGGCTTGCATGCTTGTTTTCCATGAAATTCGAGAAGCATTTCCAGCTAAATAACTTGGCTTTGTTGCTTACCATATTAATTTCCTTTAGTAACTTCACAGCACGAAATATTAATTTGGTTTTTTGTTTTTTATGCAATGCATTTTTTGTGGAGATATTCCAAATTGAAAATAATTCGCACCTCCCCCTGGAGTTACGGCACCTTTTGTGTCTATTTTTAGCCAAAATTGTTTTAGTATGCAACATTGACTAGCCAGTCTCGATCTAATTTTGCTATCCCCAAAGCGATTGGCAAGTTTGTATTTTAAGTGCTGAACGATTTAATTACAATCAAATAATGAAGGATATACTGAATATATATAATAATGAAGGATACTACGCTTCGTTGCAGTTCAACAAAGTGTGTTCAGTTCAAAAAAATTGTGCGGAAATTATACACATTTCAACGTTTATATGTTACAATTTTATAAGAACTCAAACTTAATCTACAAATTGGGTATGAAAATATAATAATTTAGTAACATTTAGCGGCATTGAAACTAGTCTTATCGAAGTAGGAAATAAAATCGGTTCACTGAATGTTGTAAGAATAAACAAAAGTGTATCTGTAGGAAATCTGTTACACAAAAAATAATTTCTTGTTAGATTACATTATCAGTCAAAATGTTCGTGTCAGTATTTAATTAGCGGCATAATACAGTAAATTATTGGTGATTTTCGTGTGTTTATAAATTGTCGTTTAACACGCCATTTTATAGGCGATAACGACCCAAAAACTCTTGAACTTTGTTGGCGTTTAAAATAACAGCGAATGTAATTATTTTTAGATTAGTATGCCTTGTTCAGTAGGTACACTTCCGTAATTATGGCGCTATACATGGGTAAAAATATTACAGTATGTAATCATATTATGTGATAAATGTGTGTATTCCAGTTCCTACTATATATTTCTTATCAATTTAGTCTTAAAAAAAGACAAAATAGAGATTTTCATTTTGAATATAGTTCATGTTCAGTTGTAGATATAAACGTGAATAATCCAAAATAGTAGGTCCATTTTATTTTTTCCAGTAAAATACTTTTCTTAAAACATTATATGTAAATTATTATTAACTTTCAATATGTCCAGGATTTATGCTGGTTACAATTCCTTTCAAACCTAAAAAAAGAAATAGACATTGTATTTTAAAATATTTAGAAAATCGTATTAGGATGCGAAGCCATAATTTTATAACTTATACGAATTAGGCACTCCCGCTATAAGATCACAGTATATACACATAAAACAATAAAGATAGGGCATAATAGAAGCATTATTCTGAAAGAGACCAGTTCAACATTGAATTCTAACGGCCACAGTCAAAGATCTTTTCAGTTAAAGGGAAACGGATAAATGAAGTCTGCGAGAATCATAACTAGGTCACCTATTGTTTAAAACTAACAAACAGACTTGCACAGGGCACCATTAAGCTCGAAATATGAAAGTTAAATGCAGTTCTGAATCCTTCAGTATCGAATTTTTGCTAAGATATTTTTGGATTGGTGAAATTTAATATTGTGTTACAGTTTTACGTGTGGCATGGGAAGTATTGATGTCATGTAGTTATTGCCTATAGTTGTGACAGCAACTGGTGGTAGGTCACTCTTAAGTGAGAGGTTAATAATAATAATAATAATAATAATATGACGATGGCTGATTTTTCAGTATAATAATATCCTTTATTGCACACACACATATTTTATGGGATAGTACATATTACACTTACAGTTAAAGAGACTTAGAGGTTACCTTGGTAAGTACTAGTGCAATATAGACATGGCGCTGGTACCTCTCGAGGTAGACCTCTACCGCTAAGCAGCATTGCAAATACACTGTTAGTAGTCAGGATAACTATCGTGCATGTTGAGACTTGATATCTTATGTTTTAGGATAGCGAGCACAGTGGAATGAGAAACGTTGCGTTGTAACTCGTGGTGTTTGGTTTCACTACTGTCCATGAGCGGTCGTATCGCTTACCATCAGGCGAATGGTATGCTTGTCTCTTCATTCCATGAAATTCAAAAAAGCAATTGTACTTGTTTTTGCAGATTTCAATGTTTCGTTTGCAATTGTGTATTTTGTTGGTGGTTCATATCACATCGGCTACATCATACACCGGCCCTTATAATCGTTAAAAAGCGTGTGGTAATTACATTACTTACTTCTTATTAAGCTCCTTAGCTTTTTAACCATAAAATAATGTATTTTACGGCATCGTCTAATATTAAAATCATTCATAATTATTTTACGGCATCGTCTAATATTAAAATCATTCATAATTATTTTACGGCATCGTCTAATATTAAAATCATTCATAATTATTTTACTTTTTAGTTAGGGCATTTATTAAAGCGCACCAATTCGCACTAGGTCAGCGTAGTTGACTATAGGACATTACTACTTTCGATGGCACTCTCAATTGTAGAGGAGGCCCGTGCTCTGCAATAGGACGTATGAGGGCTGATACAGATTACTAAAGCGTGTTTTAAGATTTTAAACTTTTTTCTGTATACTTCAATACGGTTACCACCAGTTGTGAACAACACAAATACTATATTTTTTTAGAATAGAATTTCGATTGCTAAAATTGCTAATTGAACCCTGAGTTGTATGTCTACAAGCTTTTCTTCTTCATAAATTATGATGTGAATTTATCATCTTTAGTTCGTTATTATTTGTTTTTTTTATTATTTAACGAGCATAAAATCCATTAGGAGCAGTTTTTGCTATGATTAAATAAGTAGGTTACTAGATAATAGGATTACATTTTTAAGCTCGTTGTGTACTTTATCCTTTAGACTTCTCTTGTTATTATAGTATGATATACAATCTCTCTTTTACCTCGGAAAGGGTAGGCAGAATGTAAATGCATTAAAGAGTGAATATCTTACTGGTTTCATAAGTTAAATTTCGTAGCTGAAACGTTTTTATCACATGTAACACTTGCAAAAAAACACTTTTACCAAACATTTTTATAGGTAATCCTCATCGAATATGGCTTAAGAATCAAATTGAAATCCTCACGAGTCATACATAGCATTTAAAACTACAAATTGTTTATATTTACGTTATACATATAAACGCCTTGTTGAGGCAGTTTTACTACAGCTACAAAGCTGAGGTCTCAGCGTCCATTCCCAGGTCGGGAAAAGTGATATTTGATTTTTCATTCATTATCAACCCGGTGTCAGGAATTTGTTTCCAGTATTTTTTTTTATTTTCTTCTATGCTTACCCCTGATATAATAAGGCGTAAGTTCATGTTTGCATATATATAAACACTGGGTATAATGCCGGCGTATTTATTTTACGAAGTGCGTTTTATCTTAGACTCGCTTTATTTCTATTTAAATTTCTTAAGTAAATTTTATTGCCTTGTAAACGCTATCACAAGAGATCAGAGGCATTTTCATGACAGCTTTGACTTACGAAAACAAAGGGTTAATTAAAAAATCTAATTATATGGAAACTATTGTGTCTAAATATTTAGGTTTATGTTTTAATATATAAAATAATTTTGTTCTCTTTCTGCCACCGAATTTTCTTACAACGGCCTTGCTTGTTGTATTACGTGTTTTTCAAATTTCGAATACAAATTAATTCCATTATTAATTTTGCGTGGTTTATTATTTGTTTTAGATTCATTTTAGTTACTTATTTTTACTGTTTTTATATCCGTAGAATGTAAGTTATTTATCAAATTATATTAATATTTATGTTTATGTTGTTGTCTTTAAATTATTTTCGAAGACTTCAAAATTTATCATTACCTTTTATTCAACAAAAGTATTTTGGAAATGAGTGAATAAATTAAGTTATTTCGATATTAATTCTGAAGCTTCACCAGCAAATCAGACTTAAAATTTATAAGTTTTTCGTCACTGCGCAATAATACCCCTTTGCTAGAACATTGGACTCAATATTCACATAGCACTTTGATTCTAAACATGAAAATTTATAATTCCGTTCGGAAAACTAACAAAGCGAATTTCGTCGCTCGCTCGTTTCCCCACTTTTGCTGAAGGCCCCAAATACTCCATCGAGCGTACGATATTCAACAAAACTTGTTTCATTCAAAAATTGTTCGAGGAAAGCGGTTGCCTTTGTACATTTGTCATTTTAATCACCATTGCCACCTTCTGTGGTAATAAAATTATTTTACAGTAAACATTTTGAAAATTAAATTTTAAAGACTCACTCCAAGTAATGGCCTGTCGTTGGGACGTGATGAAATAAAGATGGAAACTTGATAATAAATTTTGGTTAATTTCCTCTTTAATGTGAAAATGGGCTTAATGCTAGATTAGCGGTGTCTTCGGCGATGTTTTATCGCTAATCTTCGGTTGGTTGTTGACTTTTGATGTTTTGTGGGATTTAATGTGGTTTTATGTAGCTTTTTGGTGTTGTCGGTGCCTCTATTAGTAAAGGATTTTGAATAAGTTAAAGGTGTGTTTTTGAATATTCTCATTACGTCTATGAGTGTAGAAATTTGTATTTTTTGTGTCTAAGCCTTTTATAATAACGAATGTGGATTTTTAGACCTGCACCAAATATCTTTACTCGCGCTAAAACACGCACGCGTAAATGTTGCATGAATCATTTTATACAAATATTATAATTTTATATTTAAAGGAAAGTTGCCAATATATCTATCAAAAAATAATATTTTAAGACAATGAAGCAAAGCTTTATCAGATCTTGTGTTTGAAGTATTAATTTATTACTTTGTTCTGTAGACCGGATTTGGTCGTGATTAATAAAATTAAAGTGAATTTTCATAACGTCTTCTTTGCCCAATCTCAATGCAAACAGCTTATGAAATATTAAACAATATTATTACAACTAAATGAGTCATGAAGGCTTTATTAAAATATAGTTTCCAGAATATATTTAAATATACTGTTTTTAATTGTAGGTAAATGAATCAAATCGTTGCAGAAAAATCATCACAGAATTTAATATTAATTTATGTCGGAAAAGTTAAATGCATTTTGGGACTCTCATAATCTTCTAGAGTAGGCTGATTTCTGAGCGTAGACCTTCACAAAGAATTTCCACTTTGACCATTATTAATTAGTGCCCCTCCACATAATGCATTCGAATATTATATTCATTGTTATAGTATATACTATGTCGTAAATCCAGAGAAAATGTAATATCTAGTTCACAATCTTGGTTATAATCTAAAAGATTTTTCCATAATAATATCAAAATCTCTAAACCTATTGTCAATTCAAAAAAGGGAAGCATGGCTCTTTTCAGTTACCTCACTGTGGGAGCCATTACGTAGCCAAGAGAGATTAATGGGCTCTTATTCACTTAGCGAAGGTGCAGTGTGGTTGTTACAAAATGAAAATTCATGAGTTTGTGTGTATAAATCAATTGGACTTCGATTGTACTTGTTTTTGATAGTTTTTTCTACTTTGTGGCCCCGTTAGAATGCTGTTTATCTATGATATATTTTTTAATTTAGATTTACACTATTGTTCAGTCCACCCTGTGACCACGAAAGCTGTAAAGTAATCGAAACGTCGGGAACTCAAAAAATGTAAAAATTTAACCAAATCCGCGAGAGATATTTTTTTTTCACTATTGTTCATTATTGCAGATGAATAAAATTTCAATAACAAATATAATCCTTGTTTATTTGAGTTTTTATTTATTACTTCTCAATGTTGAATGGCAAGTGACGTAATAAAACAATTTATTTTATGCTTCATCCCATCATCAGCCACATGAAGAATTATTTTTAAATTAGTTATCCTTTAAAAATTCCCGTATCCACCATCTCCCCACTAGTTTTTCCCATAACTTCTTTGAACAGTATAATTTCACTAGTTTCAATTGTACATACGTTGCGTTGCCTCCACCATAAAATTTGTCGATTCTATCTGCGTAACAATTATACCATACATCTTTAATCTAAGACTTTATTTAATCATATAAAAATAATCATTAATAAATAAAAATAAATTAATATAAATATTACTGGTGGTAGGTCTCTCATATGTGAGAGGCCATCTGGGTAGGTACCACCGCAATGTCTATTTCTCCCGTGAAACAACACTGCTTAAATGCACTGTTGTGTTTCGGATTGAAGGACATTGTAGCCAGAGCAACTACTGGACATATTGAGACTTAACATCTTATGTCTCAGGATGGCGAGCGCAGTGGAATGTTGCTACTGTTCATGAGCGTTCGTATCGCTTACCATCAGGCGAGCGGCTTGCTCGTCTCGTCATTCAATGCAATAAAAAAAAACAAAAAAATACTATAAAAGAATATTTTGTATATAAAGATTAAGTACTATGTGTATCGACTTGTCATAAGAATTCTGTAATCGCCTGCAACAAATAATTTTCATTTCATTTCATAAGCAATAGAAAAAGTTTTAGTGCTATTTTCGCGAAGTCTAGACGAGGGAGGAGGGAAATCCGTTTCCTTCAATCTATGAGCTTACAAGCCAATAAAAAGCGAGTGTCATTGACTACGTGCAAGGGTGACACATTGTTTTGAATATTTAAAGGGGTGGGTAATTGTAGGGTTCGCACTGGCAAAATAGCAAAGCCCTCAACTGCGTGCTAAGGGCTGCATACAATTAGCAGGATATCATTCATCATTTAAAAGTGTTATCATAAATTACATTTATAATTTCTATTTTGCTTTGCATGTAGTGGTAAAGTTTTGAAGGTATTTTAAATTCTTGTATTTATTTTGAATTTGGTAAAATGTTTCTTTATTACACCTACAATATTATTTTCTATTAATATTAAAAATGCGACACTGTGTGTTACTTTTAAATTTTTTAAACTCCCCTACGCGGAGTTTTGATTACTTTTTAGCTTTCGTGATCACGGGGCGGACATGAGCCTGTGATAAAATCCATAAATAATAGTTTTATTTCAATCCTTTAGGGTATTTTTAAATAGATTAATTTTAAGCTCCTTAATTGCACACGTTATATGATTATACATTGTACACGCCATGCAAAATATACATTTATGCGGACGCGACGTTTCGATTGCTGGAATATTCCATACAAAACCACCTATTTATTTCCAGTAAAATCATCTATCTCCACCAACAAAGCACAACGTGAGCACAAACAGTCTTACAAGACCCCTCGTAACGTTTCAAACATCAAATTGACATCGGCGGTAGTTAATGAAGAGGTCTGTTTCTTCGAAGCTAATTAACAAATCCCCAATAGAGGCAGAGACGAAACAGAAGAATAAAGGACTTTGTTGGGTCGAGTGATATAAACATTAATTTAATTAAGATTGGGTAGGTTCTCATTGGCTGATATCGTTTTCTTTTGAATTATCTCAGTCAATTGTATTGGGAATGTTTATTTATAATCCGTTTTATTTGGTGAGCGTTTATCTAGTATTGAAATAAAAAATAAAACAATAGTTTTTTTTATAATATGTTCAGGCATTTTTAGGATAATGGTTTTGTATGGTGACATTTGTTTTTATTATTTTGAAATAAGATTGATAAGTGAAAGAAGCGCAGTGCCATTTAAATTAAAAGTAAAATGACGATAAAATTTAAAGCACGTGCGACAGATAACTATTCATTTGACGACCAACAATCTGTTGGTCTTTGAAATAAAACACTTCGTAGTTACCTTATTGCCTCCGACTAAATAAAGTCACTAAGTATCTGTAAAGGAAAAGTAATTAACATTCTTATTTAAATATTATCAAACATTGTCTTAGTCAGCAATCAAGGATACTCCAACTATGTCTATTAAAGCAAAAGAAATCCCAATGTAAAATAAAATATAATTAATTAATCAACGACCTAAATACATAATATAGAAAATGATGAGTGTGTTAGGCAAAATTAGTGGAAATATGATGTATTTTAATGCTGTTTATATTGGTATAGTAGTGCGTGGTGGCCTGTTGGTAAACGGACTAGACGCGACTGCCAATATGTTCACGGTGGTCGCGGGTTCGAATCCCAGGGCACACCTCTGACTTTTCGGAGTCATGTGTGTATTGATAGTCAATCACCACGCACTAAAACGGTGAAGGAAAACATCGTGAGGAAACCTGCATACCATAGCGATTTTTAAAAAATTCTATGGTATGTAAGTTCGCCAACCCGCACTAGGCCAGCGTGGTGGACTATATGGCCTAACCACTCTCAATCGTACTGTCGATTGTAGAGGAGGCCCGTGCCCTGCAGTGGGACGTATATGGGCTGATACAGATATTGGTATAACTATTCACTAGGATAGCTACATACGTAATATTTGAAACCTTCTGTACTGATTTAAACCTGTGTATCGGATTTTGAAATTCTGATATCACTCAATGTAATTACATCCAGTTTTGAACATGGTGTAATTATGTCGACCAAGAAAAATCTGTGTAAATATATACAATAGGTCACGTGGTTATAATAAAGTCGTCTTAATGACTCCAATACATACATACATAAACAGCACGCCTTCAATTAAAAGGGGTAGACAGTGGTGCTATC
This sequence comes from Hyles euphorbiae, assembly GCA_023078785.2. Lineage (NCBI taxonomy): Eukaryota > Metazoa > Arthropoda > Insecta > Lepidoptera > Sphingidae > Hyles > Hyles euphorbiae. The sequence continues at coordinate 16,057,186 of CM041041.1, read as the reverse complement.
AGGACCGCACCTGATTCTGGGCTAATAATAGACAAAAAATCTAATATCACTTTGTCTCGGGTTCGAATCCCGAGGCGAAACTTTTGAGCTCTAATCGTTCCGTTGTACAACTACGCAATCGAGACAATGATAACAATTCCGTAAATATAAGTGCAAAGTAACGATCAAATAGAACGTCTGAACAAATAACTGAGAGAATTCTAAGCCATCCAACGTGATCTAACAAGGAATTTCCACCCAGGCGAAGTCAAACCGAACCAGTTCACAAAACACAGTCTATAAGAAATTTTAAACGTCGAATAATTCCGTCGAACGATGCGGTCCAATTAAAAATATTTACAGGCCAGAAAAAGTTTTTTTTTTCTTGTAATTTTCACTAAAGGAAACGCCGGCTAGGTTTTAATTAACAGCACTGCGTGATCTTGTTATTTCACCCAACATTTTACTATTGAAAGCGTTTTTAAATATATTTTATTAACAATACTGTGTGTGCTTTTCGGTGGAAAATGTGGAATGGCCAACTGTAAGCTCAGTGATGTGTGCGCTCTAAAAATACAGCCTTTTAATTAGTTTTTCATGCTTTAGACAACTTTCATATTTTTTTTACGTTAATTAGCATATCGGGTTAACATTCAACGTGGTTGTTACGCGTTGTTTTTGTGTAACTTTATTGTTAAAGCAATTAGGTTTAGAGGCAGTGTGGTGGGATTGTGAATTGTGAGCTTTACGGTTCGATTCTTGGGTGAGGAAAAATAACACAACTATATTCGAATTTGAAGAACATGATTTATTTGTGATTACGTATACTTTAAGAGGATTGGGTTTTTTATTTTTACTTTGAATTAGTTCAGTATACGGAACGAAAGGAGAAGAAAATAAATTTTGCTGTAAAAATTAAGAAGAGAAACGGACTTACATTCCATAGATTTTTTTTTATAAATCGCTATGGTATGCAGGTTACCTCACGATGAAGGAAAACCCTTTACCGTTTTAGTGCGTGGTGATTGATTATCAATACACATATGACTCCGAAAAGTCAGAGGTGTGCCCTAGGATTCGAACCCGCGACCACCGTGAACATGTTGGCAGTCGCGTCTAGTCCGTTTACCAACAGGCCACCACCCAAATTCGTCTATTTTACCGAATTCTCAAAACACTTAATTACATGAAAAACAGCATCAAAATTTTACTTTGTTAGTTTAATTTCCATAAAAGATTCAATAACAATAAACAACTGGCTGTAAAAACCGTCCATAAACTCACCTCAACAACTGTACCGACTGAAAATATGATTAACTACTTTTCCCTACATAAAAGACCGTACCTTTTAACATGGCCGTGAATTTTTTCGCCGTAACGTAAGGCTGCGTCATAAAATTTTCCGGACGACTTACCAAAATTCACACGCCATTCTCAACCTTACAGCTCACAAAATAAGCTCGGAACACATGGTTTTAATCATACCATACTTAATTATTTATTAATGAACTTTCCAACACGTTTCAGGGCATGCTTGCGAAGGTATAATAGATTTTATGCCACTCAAAGTACGTAATATTCAGATTTTATCGTTGCGCGCCTATTATATGAATAACAAAGCCTAGAATTTAAGAGAACCTGAAATTTTGTGAATAGCTAATTAAGGCTGGTAGTGTTCAGGTTGGCGTTTTTGTCACATCACGGCTTCATGCCGCGCGATAACCTTGTACTGCATTGTACGCCGTGAATGAAAGTTTAAATTGTTAGATTTTGGCCGGCTTATCACTACGTCATCAGATGGGGAGGTGGGAGTGGTTGAACACGTTTATTTTTATTATTTTTATAAACTGGGATTGCAACTTGCATGAATTGAAAGGTATAAGAATTGTTAAGATCTTACTAGTGGTAGGTCTCTCATTGTTAGTGAGAACCCGCCGGGGTATCTACAAACGCAATATCTATTCGCCAAACAGCAGTCTATAATTATGCACTATTTATTCTGATTTGAAAAACATCGCAGCATTAATTATGGAAAAAAATACTTTGGTATTAATTATACGTACCGTGAAAACCTTATAATGATGTACCATATATATTCATAATAATAAATTAAGAGAAATATATAATATGACTTTTTTTAAATTTCGAATTTCAAAGCTACTTAACAATCACTAAACCCAAAGAAATGCTTCCATAACAGTATAGGGAAAATATTTGCCAAAAATATTTGTATAATAATAACTTCGTATGAAATACCATACATTTGTTCCGAAAGATATATGCGTAAATGAACAAAGAGAAATGTTACGGTCATATTAATTCAACTCATACATCAAAACAATATGTAAAAGCCGGCCCACGCTGACTTTGAGGGCATTTATTATCCTGTTGGGCTTTTAAAGCCTTGTCAAGGATTTTTGACCAAACAAAAAATATAAATTCAGAGCCTGGGGTAATGGATAGGGACTTTTAGTACCCGGTAACAGGTGACCTGTACCAATTTATTTGATGTTTGTTGCCCTTTTTATCTACTTAATAAAATTGTTAGGGACAATAAAGAACGTATAGCTGAAAATTGTTGAAGGAACTTTCCATTTTGCACAGGGATTTCTTATGTAATTTAAAGGTAAGAATCTTTTGGAAATCATCTTTTATAGAGGTTAAATAAGGCTTGAAAATCTGCATTTAATTTTGGATTTTTTTACGTGTTTTTTTATGATGGCGGTTACCAAGCGATACTTTTATTGTCCATCTCGTCAATAAATTTTCACCATCCTTAAAAGTACAAGCAAGACCGTTGACTTTCATATCTTCTGAGACAACAATTTCCTTTACCAAAATATAAACCAATCACTATTAATATTCAAGCCCAAATACTTATACCTTTCAATTACAAAGCCTTCCTTTATTGCCCGTCTCTTCAATTATTTCACCATCCTTAGAAGTACAATGACCATTGCCTTTTACATCTTCTGTAACAATAATTTCTTAAAAACAAACCATCCATTATACATTTTAATTTTATACAAAATTTGGGAAACATATGACCACAATATAATTACTAATACGAGTACATATTCCAGTGAAGTTTCCACAGTTAAAATTCACGTAACATCCAATACATTCTATTACAAACCCCACAAACGCATCTTGGAAACCGATACAAAATTTCCAAGCATTTCCATTACGGTCAGTACAATTGATTATAATTACAGCAGTCATATTCAAGAGAACTAGTGTGGATTACAAACGCTTTAGTATAATGCAGTCTGCCTGGCTGGTGCTAAGTAATTATTAAGTCAAACGGCTGAGCCACAGAGTAGATGAAACGATTCTATATTGGACATGTGTACACGTGTGTCTCCGGCCGTTCTTGTGCTATCTTGTATGAGTTAAATGGATACGTTTGTTATCTATACTAGTTGGATGTTTTTATGTGGGCTCGATAAAGTACCACGTAATATTTAGTTATTCTTTATTGAACATAATAAGTATAACAATTAATAGAGATAATGACCCAACAAAATATAAATGGTAGTCTTATGGCACTAAAGCAATTGGATGGATTTAAAATAAAAAAAGAGAAAGAAAGAACGGGCAGTGTATAATAAAGAGAGACAACATTTATATACGTATACAAACATACATAGAACTGTGAAATCAAACATAACTTGGTGGTAGGTCTCTCATAATATGTGTGAGGCCACCTAGGTACCACCATAATATTTATTTCTTCCGCCAAAAACCAGTGTAAAAACACTGTTGTGTTCCGTTTTGAAGGAAATTGTTGCCTAAGTTACTATTGGACATATTAAGACCTATGTCTCAGGATGGCGAGTGTAGTGAAATGCCAAGCATTGCTTTGTAAATACTGGGTTTGTTTGGTTTTGCAACTGTCCATCAGTGGTTGTATTGCTTATACCATCAGACGAGTGGCATGCTCGTCTCGCCATTCATAACAATAAAAAAATCCTTTCTGCAGAAATTTATTTTTAGTGTCTGGACGGAGATTGAGAGAGACAGAAGAACGAAAAAATATACAGCAACCAATAAATTAAAAATACTTGTTGAATTAAATATCGTGGTATTAATAGCAGATTAATATTAAACTTAATAAATTTCTTAATGCAATGATTCGTTGAAATACAATTATCTTCCCAAACCATCATTTATTATTTTTTTTTACTTTGCACAAATCGTTTCTCTCCATTTAATATAACAATTGCCTCACCATTATTAACCAATTTTGGAAAAAAATATTTTATTAGCTTTTTCATCTATTGTACTTTTAAAATTAAATTCTTTCCTCATCCCTTATATTATTACAATACAATTTCCTCATAATTGTAAAAAAGCAATTTTGTAAAACCGCTTAAATTTCGTACTCTGTGGCTCCATGGATGCCACATTATTTACACCGAACAGTAATTTATTATTTAGATGGGGCTTATTCCTGGATGAACATCGATTGAGACGTTGGCTTGTTACTGACAGCCCTGCACCACAAGTAATGGACGAAATGCATCAAATGCCCGCTAAACTTGTTGTGGTGTGGGAATCCTGTCCTATTTGGATCGAAGATTCGATCCCGTTTATCACCCTGGATGTATAATATTGGGAATAGAGATTTTGATTGGTTGGTTAGTTGGTACACTATAGAGATTAAAAAAAAAAATTTTTAGTTTTGTGTCAATAGACTAATTAATTTCATCGATTTCGTATCTGGATGAAAATTAATTGTCAGATTTCGGAAAATTATGTTTGTTATAAGTTTTTGTTACATTTCTTTACCATTCTGAACTTTGAAAAATGATATCGTTGAAATACCGTATCTAACATTTTTTTTTAATAGATCTATTTTAAAACATTGTTACCAGCCCCTTGTGTGCCGAAAACCCTTTTAAAAATATGTTTTTTTACTACCAGGCTAATTAAATGTTAGTTAGTAGACAATATATGTCTATTTTCTCAACGTTAATAATCCATAAAACAAAAACCTGATATGTTTAAAAAGAAAATAGCGACGATAATTGGTTCTAATACAAATATAATATTTACTTTCAAACTCAGCTGCACGGATAAGTGTGCAAACAGTTAATATTTCTCGTGTTTATTTACGGATTTTTCTTAAACCTGTCCCCGATCGATAGTCGCACACATAGATAGCCCATAAAGGAGGGCCTGCGTGTGCAAGGTAGGTAGGGGTTCACAGCACTGCGATGCCGGCCGATTGAAATTAATGAAGGGTGAAATCTGTTGGAATTTTATCAGTAAAAATCGCTCGCTTTTATGAATTAGGTTTGGATTTTTCGACGAAAAGAGAAGAGGCCATTGATTTACATCTTTTTGAGTCCATTTTATAAAAAGATTTTTAGTATAGAAGCATTTTTACCCGACTGCGAAGAAGGAGGGTTATGTTTTTCGCTAGTATGTATGTACGTATATATGTATATTTCTTAGGCACGCTCGAGAGACTATATGGCTTGTCGTATTTTTATATGACGGGTATTGATATTCTTGTTTATAAAAAAATCTAACTATCTATCATCATATCAACCCGAATTTACCCATTGCTGGACATAGGATTTTTCTCCATCGCACCATTTTTGTCGATCCTGTGCATGCCTCATCCACAATTTGCCGTGAAACTTAATGATATCGTCCATCCATCGATCGGGTGGTCTGCCTATCTTTCTCTTCTCTAGGCCTCCAATCCGTTACCGCTCTAGTCAACCTGGAGTATGTTCGTCTGGCCAAGTTTAGTAGTCTCCATTTGAGCCCAGCAATAAATTGTCCCACATCAAACAACCCTGTTTGTTGCTGGATCTTCTCAATGCGCACTTCAACCCTGAGAGGTATGCCTAGCATTTAATACATCATTGACGCCATTGACAAAATACGCAAATACATCATTGACGCCAAAAATATATGTCCGAAAAGTCAGAGGTGATTTTTATTACTTCTTTTTTACTCTACGTTATTATTTTTTTGTTTCAGTGTATGTCTTAATTGAATTTTTATTGCACTACATTCAACTTTAAAAATAAACGAAAACACTACGGTCTCGATGAAATCATCTCAAAATCCCGTGCGATGTATGCAAATTAGTTGTCCAACTTTCCCCCGCCTCCCCTGGGACTGTCCGGTCCACTGAATTTATCAGTATTTTGTATAAGGTCCTTTGCATATTTGCAATTCCGTCGCAGTTTTATTTGAGCGCTTCGTTTTTTAATCTTTTTCAGATTCAGGTCAATTTTATTACTATTTACAGTTGTCTAATTTTATCGCATTTCACTAGTGACAAAGAGGTTTTTGTAGTATTAAAATAAAAGTTATACATAAAGATGGAATATAATTAATTCTTCAGGCTATTTCAAAAGAGACTTTGTGTTAATATTCGGGGAAAACTTTGACTAAACTTTGGGTTTTCTGATCTAAGATAATAATGAAGAATAAGATCTTTGCTTTAAATTGAAAGGCGTGAATCGAGAATAGAAGACTGAACTCTCCGGATACATAGCATGCTATCTATCGTTACAATATCCAATTGTTTTACGTGTCTATCTAAACAATAGTTCTTCGAATGTGTAAACAAAAAAACTGACCATATATTATTATAACCATTTTTCACATCTAAAATTAAACACAAAGAAACTGACTGTTCAGTTTCTTCTTTAAATGGGTCCGTAAAAACTCACTCCTTCATAGATTACACGAGATCGTATAAAAATTTAAGGTCGGCTTTGTGAATCGCAATCGCAAATAGCAAGATTTAGCATATTGATATAATTTGTGAAATGTTATTATCGACTTCACTTGTTATTTATAATTGCTATTGCTAATTATTCCATCACTATTTCAATGTACATTATTTCAATGTAAAAACCCATAATTTTAAACACTACTGGTATCACAATATTTTATAATAATTATAACTTATATGCTCCTTTGTTACGGGATTACTTTTTCGTACCTTTTGCTGTTGAGGTAACTGGATGTTGGGGATCTGAGGCCAAAGTTCTTATTAGAGACATTGGCCGCCGTTTTAGAGAACTAGGTAGGGACTCTCGCTCTGGGTGGTTTCTGACGCAGAGGGTAGCCATCGCCATCCAAAGAGGAAATTTATTTATTTATTTATTTATTTAACTTTATATACAAATATGTACATAGGCGGACTTAATGCCAGAGGCATTCTCTACCAGTCTACCTTGAGATGGTGCTGAGATTACAGAGGTAGGGGTACATATGTTTATTTGATTATTGATGTTGGTTTATTTCTATATAAATACATAATATATATAAACAAATATATGAATAAGTATATACTTACATACTATGTAAAACTATATGTTCAAATATACATAATTACTATAATATATATACACATAAATAAATATATATCAATATATACGATGACACACTACTGTGATGATTCAGCCACTCTATCCAGCAACAAATCCCGAACCTTCTTTTTAAACACAAAACGGTTCATGGACGTCCTGATTTCGAGAGGGAGCGCATTCCAAAGAAGAATAGACTGTATGAAGAAGGAAGAATGTAGGAAATTAGAATGATGGGGGGGACACTTTAAAAGAAGGTTATTTGAAGAGCGAAGATTACGCTCATGATTTGCCCCAAGAAACTGGAAGTGGGTAATGAAATAAGAAGGTGGTGTAGGAGACGTTACAATACTGAAAAGAGTTGTAAGGGCACGCAAATTTCGCCGTTGACGAATTGGTAACCATTTCAGTTCAGTGCGATGTGAAGATACATGGTCATATTTGCGAAGGTTAAATATGAATCGAATGCAGTTATTGAGAAGGCGGTCCAGTTTGTTAAGAAGATCTGCATTCAGGTCGAAATAGCATACATCACCATAGTCGATCAGTGGGAAGATTAAGGTCTGCACAAGCATCAATTTCGTCTTAGAGGAAAGAAAGTTTTTAAGGCGATATAGAACACGAACATGGAAATGCTTCCAGTATTCTAGGCTCTTTTGCTCCAGGAACGATGTCAAACGGTTTTTGTTTTGATTAAGGGGATATTTTTTACTATTTTATTTGGTGACTGCTATTAAAAATAAATTTGAAAATATAGCTTGTTTAAAATTATAATATTCGTATAGGTATGGACTTTTGTTTGTATGGACCAGTTAAGTGTTTCTGTTATTATTTATGTAGAATTCATGATCAATTGTATTAGACAAACTTTGAACGTGTTTATTTTCACGTAAAACATAGTAGGATGCAAATTAATTATAACTAATAATAATTACACAATGGCAAGTCCGAGTCGCAAGTATGACTACAGACTGAACACACCAATTGGCGGCGTGTTACAAACTTAGTCGAGCAATTTTACACGAATATAAACTATATCATAACGGGGTAAGATACGACCGATTCAATTTAATTTTCACTTGACACCGAGATTTTGGACTGGATTTATAACCATTTGATTTTAATCCTCCATTGATTGTCAATGAAAACTTTAGACTACCATCAAATAGGTGTAAGACGTAGCTTTATACTGTTTTTTTTCATAAACAAATACGTGAGTTTTACTTTTCCTTATATTAGATTTAAATTCGTTAGAATTTATGAAAGAAAATATTTCTTCATGTATCTAGCTAATCTAATAGGTGCATCATTAACAACGGCTTTCACACAAAATTCATTGACCGAATAGAAAATAAAAACAACAAAATAAAACAAAAATATTTTACTACAAACAATTTTGTACGCTGTAAATTTACACATTGCAATTCCATTGATCACTCCCAATAATAAATATGACTTTCATCAAAATATATTTCGTCAATTTGCATATTTTGAGAGCTCCATGCTAGTTATATAATAAAATGACTATTTCATTTAAAATTTAATTGAAACGACTATAATTGTAGCTAAAAAGTAGTCTGTTAAATTCTTGTTTGAAGAACATTTCAATCCAAGAAGGTACTAAAGATTAAGAAACTTAACAGCTAAACTCTCCAGGTGATGGGAACAGTAAAGTATGTAAAATAATAATTAATGAATTTTAACATCTTGCAAGGAAATTCCTTGTTTAGGAAGTAGTTGATCGTTGTCTCCTCGTTCGTTGTCAGTTATACGTCAGCCTGATCGCCAGGCTCGACTGGGTCGGTACCACTGTCTAACAGAAAATTAAGGTGAAACGACAGCTTAGCCGTAGTGTTCAATTCAGTGGGTGGTATTGCTGGATGACCAATACCTCTTTCATCTTACTATCCTTTTTTCTTTCCGCTGGTCCTCCTGATTTCATCGGCCAGCAACATAATATTCTGATCATTGTGGGTGTGCATGGGCGGTAGTGACTTAGAGCTCAGTTAACACCAGGTAACTCGTTTGCTAGACATATGTACTAAAAAAAAGACTTGTAATTGTAAAAAATATCTTTTTTCTAGGAATTGATTAACACAATTTTAAAATATTTTAAATAATATCAAATTTTCTCTTTAAAAGGCAAAATAAGTCTCATAGTATAGGAATACATTGACGTGTTACGTCACAAAATTTGATGTACATGCCCAAAAATCGAACCATATTCCGCAGTTTCATTAGTTTCATCATTAGAAGCTATCAGTAACTTACCTACCGATACTGTGCAATAAAAAAGCGTTTTGATTCATAACAGTGCGCTTGAACGTTGTGGTTTCAAATCTCGATAGGGGAACGAAATTACACACAGTCGGGCCTTTATGAACCATTCCTTATCGGTACTTATATTTCGAGTTCCTGTGCAATCAAGCTGATCAATTGCAGCGATGAAGGTTGTTTACGCCTTATCCGGTATTTTTGTCCCCTGTAAAAAGTTTTAATTGATTTTACGTATTAGAACAAAGCGATATTTCTAGATGTCTTCACGTAACGTCATAAATTCAGTCTGGGATAAAACCTGGAACTTCAAATCTTAGAAGCCTTGACGCCTTTCTATTTGTGGAAAGGTTTCTTAATAATAAATAAGAGTTTATTAGTTGATGGTACGATGAACGTGCCTCCTCAATTGAGTCAACATTATCTTTACATCCTAACCTTAGTAATGTTTACATTTATTAATAAAAAAAATGAAACTATTTTTTAACAAATAAGTAACTATTTTAAATTGATTGATACACACATTTTCGTGATGCATACTTCGTAGCCCTGTAACAAAAAATGTTCTACATATTGTCGGGCAAATACTTGTGTGAAAAAATATTCCATAGCATAATATCCAACTACTAAATCCCAATTCCAATAGGTCGTGATAATATTGAAACAAAAAATGTGTCCTCATAAATATTTACGGCTCAACAAAAAGTTTTAATGGGCGCCGTCCGTTGTCCCCTCTTTAAAACAGTTAAAAATGTTTACGTAGATAAATTCGCAAAATAGAATACACTTAGAAGTTTGGACGGTATAACAAAGTTTTAGTTGGTCTAACTGAGTTTCCTACGGATGGATCCCCGGACTCGGCATTTACGCGCCCGTCTTGCTTTCAATAAACCAATCTGGACTAGGAAGTGCTATTTCACGACCAACGTCTATAATTGTTTTAGTTTTATTTTATAAGAGATGTAGACATCATTTATTCTTAGGACAATGTATGGATGACGTTTGCTTTTGGTCGATCAAATTGGTGTTTTAAAGAAGATGCTTAGTAGTGAATAACTGTTGAATGATGATGATAATCATGAAAAGGACTTAATACTGGTGGTAGGTCTCTCCTATGTGAGAGGCTGCCTGGGTGGGTACCACCGTATTGTCTATTTCTCCCGCAAAACAGCATTTTAAATGCACTGTTGTGTTTTGAATTGAAGGACATTGTAGCCAGAGTAACTACTGGACATATTGGGACTTAACATCTCATTTCTCAGGATGGCGAGCGCAGTGGAATGCCAAGCATTGCTTCGTAATTCAAGGTGTTGTTTAGTTTTGCTATTGTTCATGAGCGGTCGCATCGCTTACCATCAGGCAAACGGCATACACGTGTCGCCATTCACTGCAATAAAAATAAAAAATAAAACACAATACGACTTAGTGGCAGTTGCAAGCATTGTTTGGAAGCAGCTCACCTCCAGTAGATCTCATATCCCTTGCTCTCAAATTCTACCTTGAACGAAATTCGGTTACAGCTTTTTGTCCACCGATCATATCTTATCCTAGAACAGTAACCCATCCATAATATTCATACAATTTTACAATTTGATAAATATTGGTGACATAGGTAACGGGCTTACAAATTTTTGATAGAACCACAATTGGAATGTGGAAGTGCCACGCTATTTACAGTCATAACTACATGACATACATGTATGTATGAAAGGCAGGCTCGTACGAGGCAGCACCACTGCCTCACAGAAGATAGATATGAAGGGACAGCTTGCTGTCTCCTTACGTTCGGTGAGATTGCCGGATGCCCAATCCCCTTTACTCTTCCCATCACTAACAGTAACATATTTATGATCCAAGGGTTGTGGAAGTTCATGGACGATGGGCATGATGCAGCTACCTTTCAATAATCTCTAACTCACCCTTGTACTCTATTCGCTTACGGCCTGGGATCACGGATTATCCATGACAAACATTGGTGATATAGGTAAAACAATGGTCATATTGGTGATATAGGTAATACGCTCACCAATAGATCCAATATTTATCAAATTTCAACATTTATTACTTTGTTTATAAGCTTGGTACCCTGCATTCTATTACCCGTTAAGCAATTATTAAAAAATGACGATAATGTAAACATATTATGTATACATAGTCCCATCAAAAACATCCTGTAAAAAAATTCCAAGTCTCGCAGCTCAGTTTTTCTACCGCAAAAAGTTGTGAGATCTATGTAATACCAAGTCGATTAATTTATTTAGTCCTTGCTTAAGGCACCTTCTGTATAAAGTTATTATCATATCAATATTAACAATTCTTTACGTTGTAAATAAATAGATCGTAGAAATTGCCGTGCCCCCAGATTGCATATGACGACTAATACACATACAATATTATAAACATAATATATTATATGTATATTGTATACATGTATAATATATTTAAGATTAATGTAAATGTAAATTAAGAAGAAATGGAATGTCAGTGAACGTTAAAAATATCATATTACGAATGACGTGTTTCATTTCCTCTCTCGGACTGCGGGTACAGTTATCGCATCATCTTATTAATGACACGAATGTGAGCAAAGAACGCAAATATTGTAATGTTTTTTTTTTTATACTTAAAAATTATTTTTATTGATATAGTTTTGCATTGGGTGTATATACCTAATGCTTTTTTTAATTGATATGTGAAATGGTTAATACAATAAACATAATTTAAATTACATAAAAGCCTTTACCTAAAAAAAAGCATTTCAATACTGAATACAAATAATATTAAATGAATAATAAATACATCCATCAGGCACATATGTATAGTCAGCAACATAAGTCGCTACACAGTCACGAGATTTGGAATTGTCTTATCATCCAAAATAATAATTATTTTCAATATCATATGGCACTTCTCGGCATAGATGACTTTACTTGGTAATATTTTACGACTACAGAGTAGTATGTACAAATTTTAATTTATAAAAAGGTTGTGAAAAAATGTGACGTGTTCAGCGACTTATGTTGCTGACTGTTCATAGTCCTAACCCTACACTAAGATCGAGTCTTGTGTCGTGGGCATTAGGAACCACCCACCTGATACAAAAATATTCAATGCTTTCATTTTTACTGCATCACCAATCTGCGAATTTTTCCAGGCCATGTGTTAAACTCTATGGTTGCTCAAGTGGAGCGTGAAACAATTGTATCCAATAGCGATAGACTAGCCTTTGGCCAGTCAATACTTTATCAGAATGGCTTTATACTTACCATCAGTTGCAACTTGCAATCTAGTTAAATTTCTAAATCGAAAAACACCGCAATTTACCACCAATCATTGCTAAAACAATAAAACATAACAACATATCCACCTACATATAAATGCTCATTACATTCCTAATAGGGGAGTTGACTCAATTTTTGTTATTCTATTTTATCGAAATGTTACGTCACGCAAAACCTCAAACATTCTTTCGTTCTTTGATATTGAAATCCGTTTAATACGAAATAAGATATAATTATTTTTAATTTGATGGTAGGATGAATAGAAAAGGATGTGACTGTCATATTGTGACATAATCTTCCATAAGACACGTGGGTGCGAGTGCAAGAGAAAGCGTTCCCAAAGCATTACCAAAAATATATAGGTATCTCTGACATTTTATGAATACTATGATAAAATAATATTTTCTTTTAAATCGAATATTTTAAGATACAAAGTGATAATTAAATACTGTTCGAAATCAAACATTGCAAAAGGTCCTACTCTCGCATTTTCCCTTAAAAACTACGTGATCATTCAATTCCTTTCTTTACAACACGTTCCGGATGACGCCATCACAGCTGCTATTAAAGCATGTCGGGGCATGACTAACCACTGTAATTGTACACACGCGCCGACATGACTCAAAAGATTTAGCTGTCGTTGAATGGTTGTAAGAACCTCCTGTTATTTCTGTTTAGTTATGGAATCAGCCAGCTTTATTCAGTTTTGAACAAGATGGCGTATTTTTTATTGATTGAATGGCATGACGTCAGTCCATTCACTTCCTGAGACAAAAGATTTGAAGTCTCATTATAAATTTGGAGGCGTTTGTGAATATCACATCTCTGTGCGACCGATGAATGAAAGATACTAGATGCTAGTTTTCAACATGGTGCCAATTGGCATAAACTTTACAATTTATACTAATCATCGGTATTGAATCGCGAGCAAAATAGTGTAGCATCCAAAAAAGGTCAGTAAACTAGTGTAATAAGAACATAATATTACCAGCTTTAACACCATTCATCTCTGTCTAATAATATAAATCCAAAAGAATGACTCAAAAATCAGAACACAAATCACTAAAATTGACAACGCAATTAAACGAGTAGCGAAGACAACAATTTTTCAAAATCAAAACTTCCACACGCCCCTATGACATCGTGGCACCCGCAAACAATTATCACCCCTCAAATTTAAGACCCTCGCCTACGTTGACGCACCCCAATATAGGGGTGACCAAGGTGTGTTTCAAATCAATTACTTCCAACCCTAATTTTTGACGTATGTACACTTAAATTTATCTTTGGAATAGTAATAAAATGTTTGGGATATTCCTGTGTGTACTTTAATTTGTTGAATAAATATACTAGACCTTCACACATCTATCAAATCTGATATTAAATTAAAGTCCTATCTTCAACACGTAATTTACGTGGTTATCAGTTAATATTTCAAACATTTTGATGCTACACTATCAATATTATGATCAAATGTATTTCATATCAGACTTATCAGATTAGATTTTTGCCTACTATGTCACCAATAAGTACTAATACAAAACAAAATACATATATATATTTTAAACCCTTCATATTATTTTTCTCATTATCCATACATTTACTTATTATAATATCCTATCATCCAATAAATTTAAGACATAATTTTATTCAAGTTTCAAATCTGGACTCAGACATAAAACGAGCATATTTTATATCGACTGTTTTTTTAGGTTATAAATTTCAGTCCTCCATTAATGAACCGACGTTCCATTGATTTAAGATAGTACAACCCAAAAATAGTCCAAAATCAACACCATTTGTACTATTTACCAATAAACAAAGAGAAGTCATGACAAACGACACAGTAAGTCACTGCATAAGCCACCGAATTAGATCAGCCGGGTGAGCTTAGGTCAATACAATTAACTGTAATTGGTGGTACCAAGGGTTGTTATTAAACTCATACTTTTACAATGTGACTAATTCATTCGTGTATGTTACGCACGGTTGCGTCGACTCTTCCTCAACGTTGTGTAACAGAAAAGAAATTAATTTATAAATGAATAAATTATTCGTTAATTTATTTAAATAAACAATCGCGAAGATAATAAATTAATTTGAATAAATTATTCGTTAAACGAAATTAAATTGTTGTGAAATTGTGATATCATTTTACGGTTTTAAAATGTTTTTTGTTGAGTGCTAATGATAAATTTTCGCTGTAAAATCTCAGTGTTCAGTGCTGTAAGTCATATTTACGGTGTCAGTAAGTGAAAGGTAAGCAAGAGTTATAGAACTTTTATGTCTGTAACTTTTATTTATACTTTGCTAGCTCGTTTGGGGTTTCGGTGTTTTTATTTGTTTCTATGTTTGTAGTTGATGCGAGTTTGAATAGTTTTGTGTACACCACTTTGTATTTTTGTTTACTTCGCAAGCTATTTTAGGTTATATAGTAATGAAATAATAATGCAACAATGTAGGAATATTACTTTATATCAAAATTAGGTATTTATTTATCATAAAATGATTAAAAAATAACTTCATATATTTTATACTTTCTTATCAAATGCATATCAAATTTATTATTCATTAAGAAATAAACTTACAAATGAACACAAAATAATTTCTAAATGTAATCTGATAATTTCACTTATGAGCAAACGGATACCAATATATTTTTAATATTTTTCCCACGTGAAAGTAAGGCAAACATAGCAGACAGCCACACTTTGAATCTCAGATAAAACTTGGCGCGGAGTTTCGTTTCGGAAACGCTGGGAACAGATTACGAAGTGCGTACGCATCAATCAATGTAAGTAATCGCGAAAATTAAATACATTGTGCGGGCGAAGTTTTAACCGTGTTGTCTTTACCTTAGAAATTGAATTGGTAATCATTTAATCTCAGAAGTTTGTAGGATCTTTTTTAAATTTGAAGCTCCCAATTTATGGAGGGTGTAAATATTTGTTTGTATTGGTTTAATTAAGATTGTCTATTCGTAAGTCTTTAAAATTATCGGCGAATATTTGGTAACAATCCAGTATTTTTCTTACAATTGTTGTGGAAGAAAATGAGCAATCATTTGTTACAATATTTTTATGTTCAGTTTAGTTCTGATAATTTTAATTAGATAAAAGACCTGCCGGTAAGATTTGTGCATTTGAGAATGCTCGTGATTTCATACACCGAAAGAAATCAATACCCATACTGAACATAATCTCAATGTTATAAAATATGTAACAAAAATGAGCATATATTATAAAAGTCGTCTGTTCAGCATGTGTCAAAAACTCAGCCATTTATTGCATTCAAGTTTAATATTTTGGAAAGAAGTATAAAACTCAGACTTCGCTTAAGCTTGTTTAGTGTAGTTTTAAAACAACTATACTGAAACTCACTACGCTACAGTAGCTGTTGAAAACATAACAATTTATTAGATTTATACCGGGCGTATATTATATTTATGAGTATAGTGGACTATATGGCCTAAACACTCTCAATCGTACCCTGGATTGTAGAGCAGCATGTCCTGTAGTGGGATATATATGGGCTGATACAGAATATAAAAAGTATATTACCATCATAACAATAAATTCGAAGACATTCCCATAATAATTTAATTGGAATGCATTGACGTCATTAATATAAATCGAATAAAGTATCTTATTTGTCAACTTCAACGATGTATTCCGATAATTATATTACCTTTAAAAATTACGTCCACTGATAGATCGTAAATTAATTCAACTCTTGTCCGAGTACAGCTGGTTTATTATTTTAAAATTATGCAAATCCACTTAACGGCGTGAAATTTATTCATACATAAAAAAATATATTTGTCCAAATTTCAATTGTTGGACATGGAGAAATAAGTGATGCGGATATATATTTTATAACTTAATAAATTACGTTTCTTGATTGTGTGGGAAATCAATGATGATAATTAAAACGTTCCCACCACTCGTTTGGAGTGTAATGTATAATGCGCTTTTTTGCATAATGTGGTTGCACTGGTAAGTAAAAATATTTTATTAGCCCATCGTTCGGCAACACGATCGCAAGGAAGATTTTACCGTCTTATAGTACTATGATATCTGATGATGAATGTTTAAGCTCTTGATTGGGTTGTGAAAATAGCTCATTTACGCCAAACTTAAACTTGTTGGTGGTAAGTCTCTGATATGTGAGATATGTCTATTCCCCCACCAAGCACGTAAATGTACTGTTGTTGTGTGAAGGGCATTGTACCCGAAGTAACTACTGGACATAGTGAGCTTTAACATCTTATGCCTCAGGATCTCGAGCTCAGCATTGCTTTGTAGTTTTTCTGCAGTAGAAGAACTAAAAAATACTATTAATTACAAACGCAGTACAGTAGTATATTATCGGTCGTATTGCTTACCATTAGGCGCATGGTACGCGAGCCTTGCAAGAAATTGACAATTAAAAAAAAAACTTCGCGCAAATGTGATGCGTTTAGACTTCAGTTCGTATCTGTGGCTCTTACATATCTGGTTTCAAGTGAAATTTTAGAAATATAGCATCGATCGTTTCTACTAAGTTATTTGAGTGTGAAATAAAATACGTATCTATTAAAATAATGAAGTATTGAAACAATATATCCTGTACACAAACAAACGTTTAAAATAAACTCGGACTCGACACAGTTCAGATTTCTGATCGTTATCGATGACATAATGGGCGATGTGCATTTAGTGCAAAAATCTTCCCACGACCGTTGATACGCATCGTATGGGAAGTTTACTAATGGTTCCGTTCTGAATTGTCAGCGATCGTGAATCGCGATAGCTTGGCACTGAATTAATAAGTGCTATTTATAAAATGACTGGTTGTAGGTCTGTCATATGTGAGAGGCCGCCTGGGTAGGTACCACTGCAATCAGTATTCTTCAGCCAAACAGCAGTGTAAATTCACTGTTGTGTTTTGGATTGTAGGATATTGTAAAAAAAGTAACTACTGGATATATTGAGACTTAATATGTTACGTCTCAGGAAGGCGGGTGCAGTGGAATTCTATTGTTTTGTAATTCAAGGTCTTGTTTGGTTTTATCACCATTCATAAGCGGTCGTATCATTTACTAACAAGTGAACGGCATGCTAGTCTTGCCATCGCAATTGCAATAAAAAGCACTCGGCTGAATAAATGTCTCTTTTACATATACAATTAACGATTTCCGGATGAACTTATACTTCATAGACATTAATACTTAAGACAAAATTTGTATGCTATTAGAGGACGCGAAATCATAATATAACGTGTGATTTATTTTAGCGTTTCAATATTGATTTAAAATTAATGTATAACTACATTATAACTATGAACCACATTGGTCATTGAAACTATAATGCTCGTTAAATCCTTGTTGAATATTTAGAAAATGAAAATAATTCATTGAATTCTTTAAAATTTTCAGCATAAATTAGATTCAGTCATTTTTTTATCTGCCACTAGATCTGGGAAGCATTTTTCACAAGAGAAGAATGGGCAAGAAACTCTAGTGTTGCACTTTCTAACACCAGTTGACAATATAGCGATTATGACAAAAGTTATGAGTGATTTAAATCACTCTCAATCGTACTTTCGATTGTAGAGGAGGCCCGTGCCCTGCAGTGGGACGTATATGGACTGATACAGATACAGATTTAAATCAGAGCAGTTCACTGATAATTTCTAATACTTTACTAGCAATATACATTTTCAACACAAACATGTTTACGTTATATCTGAGTTACATGAAGTCAAACGAACGAAGAATACTAGCTTCTCCAATGCAATGAATAAAATTAATGCAAGCCTTTATCTTTCTATATATCTTTATTTATCTTTCTTTTTATCTTTTTATAAATTTTTTCTTCCACCCATCGATTACTTTTTATCATAATGTCCCAAATACAAGTAGCCTGAAACTTTTATTACATACACATCGGGATAGTAAAGTCAAGTACCATCTGCAGTTGGAGCTCAAATTAGGACCAGTATTTCTTTAAATATCCTTGAACTGAAACGAAATTGGCAACATTCTTTCCAGCTCGTATTTCAAGTAGCTAATAGTTCAGCGTCGACGTTACCAGTAACACATCCAGCGCGGTACAAGTTGAGCTCGAAACATTTTGCTAAATGGTTATCTTAAACTTTATACCGTGTAATCACCATAGAATGAGAGCATTGGGAACTTCACGGAATTTATTTCTCGTGCGTTGGTGGAGCTGCTTACTCTTGGTGTGTTCCTTTTAGAACCTACTAATTATTATATATTAGTCTCTATGTACCTAATACTGCCCTTTCTCCCTTCTTTCTCTTATCTCCATACAAAGGTTGCCTGGAAGCTATTGCTTTGTACTGGAAGAGATTTATTTTAATTCTTGTTTCGTGTTTGGTTTGGAACGAAAAGAACGAAAGTTGGGGTTTCAGTGTACGAATAATTCAACAAATATACAAAATACACATATAATGTTATATCTACATAAATATAAAAGGGATATAAATAAATAACAAGCAAAGGAAAATGTGAACAACTCCAATATCTTCATAGAACCTGAAAGTATTGTTAGTAGTGGGTTTATTGTAATTAGATTACATAATTGTTAAATAATTATTTTATCACATTATACTCATACAGGGTCTGACAGACAAACTGAAAATGGACACTGATCAAAGTAAAATAAATATTGTTTTTAGCCTCTTCAATTCTGTTCCATAGCATTTCAATACGTATTGTATTATTCATCTAAGAAAATATTGAAATAAAAACAAATGAATATTTATATTAAAAACGTATTTGTGACTAATTTGAATAAATTCAAAGTTTCGTATTGCAAGTCCTTAGGGTATATACTTAATTTAAGCTGCAATTCATTTTTCAAAGCTGCCATGATATACTTTTCAATGTAATTAATTTACGTTTTAATTATTGTTTACCCAACGGCAAAATAATATTATTTTATTAATAAAAAATGACACTATATCTACTTAGCGTTGGGTCACTGTAAAATTGAAACATTATAAGGAGACGTTAATCCATTCTCCGACAAAACGTTCCAATGTTCGAACTTTAGCGACCATTTCGTTCGGTGAGTGAGATTGCCTGATGCCCAATACTCCTTTCCTTCATTTTTACCTTTCCATGATTCCTTTTTTCTACCGCTTTGATGGGTCGCGCCGGTCAAACATCTGTGATCCAAATGCTGTGAAGTTTCACATACCTTGTTTACTATGCATTGCCGTTCGTATACAATAAAAAAATGGTACAGGCAAATCTGAAATCTGAATGATTATTAAAAAGCCAAGGAATCTGGGCGGATATCTATGGATATTCTCAAGTAGCATGTATTTACAAGGTTTAACTAGTCACCGGTGCTCTTTACGTCAAAAATAACGCGAGGTTATTACAACTGAATTTGAATAGTCGATACGCGATTCCATCGACGGCTTTAATTCCTAACTATAACCAGGCTGTATACGCTCATCGATTTCAAAATATTCATGGCAAAATAATATATGTACATCAATAAAAAATATTTTGAGCAAAGGGGTATACTTAAATATCAGAAGTGGAACACACCTTTAAACCTAACTTTCTTAAGAAGCCAAGGTAATGTATGCAAATGAGTGTAACTTTATTCCCTTAGAGCTATTAGGACGACTTTGACCGTTTGATAAGTAAGGGGAGTGAACCCAACTTTTCATTGGGTTAGAGCACGCCCAGAGCATACTTCGTGCCCGTTAACATAAACAATTCTGGCAATGGTAGTTTTCTTTTTTACCAGCCTGCCTCAATCGTGCAGTTGTGCTATGGTATTATTGTAGAGTTGAGGCCTGGTAGCACCTATGCCTACCTGATCCGGGTAAGAGGCAAGGCAAAGGAATATTTCGGATATTTGAAGTATCATTACATCGCAATGCCTTTTTCCAACTATTTCGTTTATCTCTCATCTGACATAAATACGTCACTTATTTCATCCAGCGACGAGTCTATATATAATACTTATTATTATTTTTATTGATTCATCTGTATCTGTATCAGCTTATATTCAGCTTATATAAGTCCCGTTGCAGGGAACGGCACCTTTATAATCGAGAATACGACTGAGAGGGATTATGCCATATGGTGTAGCGCACTGGCCTGGGTTACTGGACTAAAAACACCATATTAAATTTGTACTATTTTCACCGTCATAGTGAGTGGCGATTGACCATCAAAACACACATGCCTTCAAATATTCAAAAGTCTGTCCTGGTAGTTGAACCCGCGAACACCGTAAATATGTCAGCAACCGCGTCTGGTCATCACGTTTCTTCATCTACTGATCTGCAATTTAAAGACCTTCAACGAAGTTCCGAATATAATTTTATCGCGTAAGGTTATTAATTTTCACTCGGTTATCCTTTCTCAGCCATGCTTTAATATCTTTTTACCCGTTTCAATACCAACGAAATTCACCCACAGCGTCGAGATAATAAGGCATATGCTCGGCGCTTTACATTCAGCACACGTTGTAGTGGAAAATTTAATAGAATAATGCTTGTTTCTGGCAACAATGAGGATTACGTATGAGGTAATCCTGGATATTCTGCAACAACGCTTAGGGAGAAATGAACGCAGTTCGTGTAGTTCTGTGTACTAACTTCATTTTATGATTGTAATTAGGAATAATAATATCGTATTTATGATATTGGTTCTTTATCAGATAGGCACTAAATTGTTTTACGGAAAATGAAAATTTACTTAAGAGTTTGTAAGAAGGATTAATTAGATCGATGTAAAACACGCAGGCCTAGCTCGTATGTGTTTTTTTTTGCAGGTTTTATATTAAAGCTGTTTTATTTATCTGATATTTCGATATGACATTAACATCCATGAGACTTAACATATTATATCCCAGGATGGCGAGTGCAGTGGAATGCCAAGCGCCGCTTTATAATTCATAGTATTGTTTGGTTATGCTACTGTCTATGTGCCGTCGTATCGCTTATCATCAGACAAATGGTATGCCCATTTCGCCATTTTTCGCAGTGAAAAAGAACCTGGATAACAATTTGGCAACCATAGTAGACGTTATACCGAAGTAGACATCATACAAGAAAATTTTCGTAGAACAAAAATGCACTTAAACTGGAATAATAACGCCAATATCTTATAAAGATGGATATCACATCCCATACACCTCGTAATAAGTAGCCCTTCTATTCTCTCTCTTCTTTGCGTCTTAACCCTCGTCCTTATAATGGGAGCTGTTAGCCATAATTCCTTTGACGCTATCTTCCTGGATGCACCGACCATTATTGAGACCCATTGACTAACTGAACCCCTTTTAATAGGTGAGGAGGCCTGTGTCCTCTTGTGTTACGCATGCCTTGGATGTTATTTATGACCTAAAAGCTTTGCACGCAGTTTTTTTCTCACGTAGTTGCCAGTATGATGATGTGTGTGTACCAACTTGCCAATTTTTATGTATTTTAAGGTGTCATAATTTTGATTAGATCTTCTATTTGGTTTAGGATATAAATACACACGCCGGCAGAATTAGAGGAACACGCGTTAAATATTGAATTTCTTACAAAATATTATTATAACTGAATGTTTTTAATTTTTAAATATTTAAAGTGAGGCAAAATTTATAACAAATTACTATAATTGAGTTAAAAATACTTTAATTAATGACGCAAATGCAATTAAACGGAAATACACTAAAATGAAATTTCTGTATTGTCAAATGTAATCGTGTATTTTAAAAAGTTACCGAAATAAGGTAAGAAAATTAATAATGCGTATTGCTACCACGGGCTCTGATAAGAGTCTGGATATGATCCTTCATGCTTTTAATGACGTCATCAATCATTTTTTACAACAAATTTTCCCACTCTTGCACTAACATGAATTTTCATTCTTGGACGATCTTAGGGGCTTGGTTTCTTACATTTATCTTTCTTCCGATGACGTCCCATACTTTCTCTATCGGATTCATGTCTGATCTTGCTGGGCAATCCATTTGCGCGATTTGGGCCTGATTTAAGTAATCGCGAACCATTTGCGCTGCGTGGGGCTGCGCATTATCAAGCATAAATAAAAAATATTCGCCTATGGATGGTGCAAAAAACAATACATGGGACTCTAAGACCTCTGAGACGTATCTTTGTGCAGTTAAAGAGCCATTTTCTATAAGTATTAACTCCGTGCGTGCTTCCAAACATGTACCACCCCATACCAAAATTGACCCTCCGCCATAAGACACCTCTTTCAGTAAAGTTTGCTCGATTAGCGTTCTCCTCGATACCTCCAGATTCTCTCCCTTTTTTCTATGCAATTCACACCAAAAACTGCTTTCATCACTAAACAAAACTCGGCTCCACTCATCTGTCCAGTCGCGGTGTCGATGAGCAAAAGCTTATCTGGCTACTCTATGTACCACCTCAAGTTTTGGAGCTTTGGGCGGAACGAAAGACTTCAGTCCAACTTAATTTAAGCGTGTTCTCACTGTACGCTCACTGATATTAACATTATGGACTTCATGTGACATGTTTCGGATCTGAATAGCTGTTTGACGACGATTTCTCAAAGTTTGCAGTCGTATAAAACGATCATCCTGGGTACCGGTTCACCATTTTCTGCTATTGATTCACCATTTTCTGGCTTATTCTGGCCTCCGCACATAAGAGCCTATGTGTCTCTAACGTTTAACGTTGCGAAAGACGACAGATACCGACACAGCCAATGCGCGACTTATTGAACCCGGCCGTTGACCATTTTCAATCATTGTTACCGCTCTGGCAACTTCAGTGGAAGGTAAGCCACTCATTTTATATCCTACAAGAAAGGTACTCTAAAAATAATAACAATAAAAATATCTTAAGTCACACAAAATGAAATTAAACAAAATTTTGTGAAACCACTTGAAAGTGAAAAAATCTTAAAAACACTTGAGAGCGTATAATTAACGATAAAACTCTAAATATCCAAAAATCTTTTTGCATCATTTTGTTTTTTAAACGTGTTGAAATATTAAAACTAGGACTATTCAAACAAACAGCAAACAAAATTTAAAAAAAACCTAATTTTTGTGCGTGTTCCTCTAATTGTGCCGGCGTGTGTATATTAAAAGCAATTCTTTATTTAGTCTGATATTTGACAGTGATGGTACCAAACCTTAGGAAGTGTTTAAAACTATAGACAAATACAGTCGTAATCTTATAGTTAGTCAAGCAATCCTCATTAGACCAGCGTGGGCCGACATTCAAAAACATACTACAATTATTATAACAGGTAAATAACTTCAAACTAAGTCACAAAATTTCAAAGAACTACAAAATAGATATCACGACGAATATATATAGATATCGTGATAGTACAAGTCGAAGCTTGTCCGCGCATTCAAGTCAGTAATTAAAATCCATTTAGTTTGAACCATGTTGGTTTTTTTTTATTTGAATCGTTTGCTCGATCGTCAATTTCATTGGAAGAGGCCTTTTCCGAGTAATGAGTCATTCCACCTGATGTTTTAATGGCGTCGGTTTATTGATGGAGAGTACTTACCGGCATAATAGTTTTGCCTATTGTTTTCGCTCGTTTCAGTTGTTTAATGTATTGTTGGGATGATAAATGTACGGTTGGATGGATGAATATGTCAAGGTTTTTTGCGAAGGTTTGCTATTGATGTAGGTCACTTATTTTTATTCACTTCAGTGTTCTATAATAAACAGAGGTGCAAGGAGCATGTATGTTTATTTATGCATGATGTTTGAAACTAAAGGTTTTTTATGGCTTGGTTTGGTAAACAGGCTCACTTAATATCGGATAATCCTAATTGTAAGTGAACACTGCCACCTCTGAACATAACTAGTGTTTGAATCATGAATGTGTTGCCAGCCCATCAAAGGGGGGGGGGGGGAGCGGGAAGGAAAAATGATTAAAAGAGGGTCAAATACTCTAAAAATTGTCGCATAATGGAAGCCTAATGTTTTCTATTAAACCAAAACCTACTCTAAAAATATGGACAACATACCAGCATGAAATCATCCGACTCTATTTTAGAAAATTATTTTTCTAATGATTAACATTACACATTGATAGCTTAATTTGGTGCTGAAACTCATATTCAAGTTCATGAAATGTATAATTAATATGATAATATTTTGAACCTTCTAGCGATTGCAAGATAGTTCATGCATTCAAATTGATTCATAGATAATATATAGTAGTATTTGTGGATCGATAATTCACTACT
This sequence comes from Hyles euphorbiae, assembly GCA_023078785.2. Classification (NCBI taxonomy): domain Eukaryota; kingdom Metazoa; phylum Arthropoda; class Insecta; order Lepidoptera; family Sphingidae; genus Hyles; species Hyles euphorbiae. The sequence goes on along the minus strand of CM041041.1, from coordinate 16,032,088 downwards.
TTGGAATGACATGTTTTCCTTTGGAAGTGGTAATTACCCAAAAATACAACGTATATGAGCAGCAATACAAACGTTTGCTTAAGAATTAAGTAATTTGTTCTAAGTATACGACTGAGCTGTAATCGATATGACGTCAACCATCAATTGTAAATGAAAGTTCCGAGAAAACTTTTCCATTGTAAGACTATAAATAGATTGACTGCTCTGAGAGGTAAAACGGGAATCGTATAATTAGAAATTAATATTTTCAGTTCACACACGGAAATGTATGCTGTGGCACCATCTTTAAAGATAGCATAAATTCTTTTTTTAAACTATTACGTACCACAAAAGAATAAGGGTCTTAGTTTATGCTTAAGAATTATAATCAGATTTTAATTTGGAGGATTTATTTTTGAAAATTCGTTGACGGCTTTCAAATATAATCGTGAAAGGGTAAGGACTAAGAGATCAAAAGTACCTATTATAAGATAAAACCAACCAAGGATTTAATACTTTTTTATCAATAACTAAGTTTTATACTCAGGTTTATCCGGGTAGAATTACTATCTAGATGCTTAGACCATATTTTATTTCTAACATAAATATATAATATAAACATAAACATAAATATATAATATCTAACATAAACATAAATATATAATAGCCTATGTCATTCAATGATCAGTAAACAACGCCTTCTGAACAAGTAACGATATGCTTTAATAATACGGCCTTCTGAAGAAGTCCTAACAATATGCTTTAATAATACGTGAAAGAAAGTCAACAACAACAAATACGCTATTGAATTTATAAACGAAATAACCTAACCATGTCATACTAATATAATCCACATTTACGTACATCAATACTGAAACTCCACAATACGCTTCATAAGCCTATCTGTTTCCCTCGCAACAATATTACGCTTACAATTAATACACCAATGTAATTGTTTGTTAACGCTAAAATTCCAGATATAAATAATCCAAAATCCAGTAATCACGACCTAATAGAGGAATCTGTTAACGTTGGTGATAAACAAACACACCAAATAACCGACACTAACATTATCGTGGACAAAACCGCTAACGGGCCGCATTATTTAACACAAAAGTGACATAAGCCACTTAGCATAAATTAATTTATTCATAATTTATTACCCATACGGGTGTGTTCTATCAAGAGCCCATGGGCGGCCCGCGGGAGTTGCCCTGCTCCTTATTAGCTCCTTGGTTATTTATTGTTGTTAATGTTTTATTATTTCATAAAAATAACATGTAATTTTCTGCTTTTTGTGGAGCTATTTGTTGATATTTTATGTCGGTTGAAGTTTGTTTGCGATGATTATTATTGCACTAAAATTGATTAGCTGCGATTTGCTTTTCAGTATATTGTTTGTTTTGTCGTTTATGAGTTCTACGCTATATACTGTTTCTACTTTTTCTGTTTCATTAACATAATCTGTCGCCACTAAAAGTCTATTGCTGAACTTCTGCCTGCATAAAGAATTTCCACATTGACCTATTGGAGACTGATAAAAACATTATTTATTATGTTTTTTCAGGTTGCTAAGCAGGAAACAGAAAACAATTTAAATTAAATTTGCCTGAGTTAATATTATTATAAAACATTAAAACTAATGTAATTAGCGGAACGAATACTGACTACTATAACATATCATAATAAATCAATAATTGAAAATTTCTTGAACAAACGGAATCTATTATACATTCGAAGGGCAACATGGTTAATTGAATTAAAGGCTTGCTGGGTTCCTTCGTACCTGGGTTGGTAATAAAATTAGCATTTAATATTCATTCAATAGGGGATGTTCCAAATATTTGGTTGTATCGGGATTCAGAACGCGGGAGTGCGTATATCACGGGATGAGCAAAGAATTAAGCGATTACAGAGCGGGTAGTTCTGGAATGTTCTGTTATAGTAGTTTGTGGAGTAGAGTTGTAGTAGAGTTATTTATTAGCTGCCCGGATTTGCATTTACGGATGACCAAACTTTATTGCAAACCTAAATAGTTTTGTTATCATATTTGCTACATTATTGAAATTCCTGGCGAATATTATTTTTGCTTGTCTAACTTAATTTATTATTTCCTATCTGAAAATGTACCTGTGTATGTAAATTTTCAGTTCAATCGCATCGTTCTTGTAGATAATAATGGACTTTGGCATTTTATTAGCCGCAAGTAAATCAATGAAAACCTGCTCTCTCTTTCAGGGGGTTCCTAAATCCCAGCAATATCACATTCTTTGATATTCTTATATTGATTATTAAAAACCAACACATAATTGAATGGACTATCGTCCAGCAGTGGGTGTAAAAGGGCTGATGATGATGAGCTAATGCATAATGAAATCCTCGAAATGTATTTTAGTTCATAATCTGACGTAATTATCCATTTTTTAAAAGGTCAATTCGTTAGTGTCAATTTATTTCTAATTTTAACGTAAAGGTGAAGTTCGATTTTATATTTTGATAAGAGCGTGACTGTCATTATGTTGTACTAATATTTTATTACTAATACTTAAGACTACTTCAATATGAATTTACTTGATTAGATTAATACAATTTCCTAAGTGAATTGTAATTGGTGTTTTCTGGACATTACTAATTCCCAGTCAAAGAGGAGTATTCTCATACAATTTTCCATACATACATTTACCATGTTCACGTAAAAAGTATTACCTTCATAAACCCACGCCTTATTGCCGGAAAGGTTAGGCAGAGGTTCTCCCACGGTAGTAACCAGAACATCCACGGTTCGCCTTGTATTTTTCGTGACAGGTGGCGAGTCGATCAATAAAGATCTCTCTCTTTTATTTCTTTAATCTTTGACCCATTGTATATTGTGTTGTACATTTGCGTGCATGAGCAACGGCGCCAATTAATATTTACTTTCGTAATTAACTTTTAGTAAATAATACGCTTGTCAAATAAAACATTTGTTTAGCTACGTCACATAGGCTGGATTTAATTTCGTTGCTTTAGAATTTTGTGTCCTGAACTAATTAGTTTCGGAGTAATTAAAACTTTATTGCAAATAAATTCATGTGGCTTTGTAACATGTGTGGTTCATTTTTAGAAAAACTGCGTTAGATTTATATTTAGTGATAGCTTTTGATGCGAGGTTTTCATAAAAAGTAATTTCATAATTATTTTTATTTTTTACAATATACCATCCTTCCAGAGTGATAGTATCACCAGTTTTACTGAATATTAACAGCCATCTTCAAAGAGTTATTAACCTATTTATTTGTCGAATTTTCTGACTCTTTCTAACGACTGTTGAATTCAGTTGAGAGAAGAAGACAAAAGTATCAATTACTCAAGAGTTAAGTATGAACTTTCTATGAAAAGACTATCATCGTCAATCTACAATTCTTTACTTAATATACGTACTTATTTCACCTCATAAATAAATGAATATTAAATCTATTTTCGACTACATTTTCTTTAGATCCCAGACGTGATAACTAAGACTAAAACTAGTGACATTGAGTCCTCCTATCAAAATTCCAAATGACCTTTGCATGGCAACTCGAACGAACTTTATAGTTATACATATAATAATAAAAGTGACCTTTTAATCGACCATCGATTGGGGTAGTGAATAATAATTAGAAGTTTTGCGTTACAATGTTTGAAGCTCGATCCCGAAATGGACAAACGAACGAAAGAACAAATAAAATAATTATTTATAATCTTGATATACATACTAATATTATAAACGGGGAAGTTGGTGAGTATTGATATTTGTTTCAATTTAACGCAGAAACAACTCGATCCATTTTAATGAAATTTAGCATAGAGATGACACTCTGAATTAATAGGCTACTTTTTATGTTAGAGTAACTACTGGACATATTGAGACTTAACTTCTTATGTTGTTTTTTATTACGATAAATGGCGAGATGAGCATGCCGTTTTCCTGATAACCGATACGACCGCTCATGAACAGTAGCAAAATCCAATAGCACCTTGAATAACAAAGCAATGCTTCGTATACCATTTCGCTTCGTTTTACTGCTAGCATACCTGCGTGGCACAATCCTGCTGGCCGGGCCGTCGGCATAGTGTGAAGAAGCCATAAAACTCCACTATTCATATTATGCCTAGTGGGAAGCATAATACTCATAAAAAATAGGTCAACGGTGAAAATCATGGATACATAGATTAAATCCGAACGTATGCAAATAGAGCGCTTCCAATTAAATTAAAAAGAAAAAATATTGTGTGATACAAATGTAGTGAAATATTTCATCATCATCATCATCATCAGCCCGTTGCAGTCCACTGCTGGACATAGGCCTCTCCCAAGGTACACCACAGAGCCCGGTCTGTAGCTTTACGCATCCAGTTCTTGCCGGCACTCTTCTGCAAGTCATCCCGCCATCTGGCCAGAGGACGAAATGAAGTGAAATATTTACTAAAGACAAAAAGATACATTGAGAATTCTAATTTCTTTCTTTGCAGAGCGATTCTTACGTAATTAGTACCTGTCGCTTTTTTTAGCAATGTATAAAATACATATACATAAACATATACATATACATAAAATGCATAAAATACAGCATAGTCCACTAACTTAGGTAGGTGCCACTGAATTATAAAAATCTACGTATTATCGTGATTAAATAAATTCACCCAACAGTCACATATGTACATAGTCCTGAACCCTCGCTACGATCGTGTCATATAATGTTGTTCATATAATGGGTATCCAAAAACTATGAGAGACTTTCTTTGGTTTTGAACAGACGAGTATAATTTTTATTATCTCTACCGATGTCGGATTTCTCATTGTCTATCCATACCACCTCTATTTAGATTGATTTCAAATAATCTGTATCAGCCCATATACGTCCCACTGCAGGGCACGAGCCTCCTTTATATTTTCAAGTACTTTTGAAAATGGTTAGCCCATATATTCTACCACGCTGGCCTAGTGCGTCTTGGCGTGTACATACCATAGAAATTCTTGAGAATCGCTGTTATGCAGGTTTCCTCACGATGTTTTCCTTCACCATTATAGTGCGTGGTGATTAACCGTCAATAGACACATGATTACAAAAGTAAGAGGTGTGCCATAGTATTTGAACCCGCGACAACCGTGAGCATGTTGGCAACCGCGTTTACCAACACTAACTCGAGTGATATTCAGATAAAATCAATATTTCGTTTATCAACCTATAAACGTCTCACTACAGGGCACAGGCATCTATATAATTTATATATAATTTAGAGTTAATTATAATTATTTAAATTTCCGGAACTCTGATACAAGTATTATTACATTACAAATTAAATTTGTAACTTTATTTACACATGCGTAAATAGTTGTAAATTTCATTTGAAACGAAATATTCCATACATTTTGTGTGGAGCATGATATGACAAACTATCTGAATATGGGGGACATATTTTACACAAAACGAACAACTTTTCTAGTAAATCATGTAGTATTAAATAATGTTTTTTAAAGACATAATTAAATAAATAAATACTGAAAACAATAACATTAACATGTAATGCACACTTAATCCAGTTTCCGCGACGCATTAAGTTAGACTACGACTGTGTAATAAGAGGCCGTGGGTTCGATCCCTGCACCGAGACAAAATGTGTCATCCACAGGTATTTGTTTTCAGTCTGAGTACATACATATATACATAAACTCACGCCTATATCCCAGAAGGGGTAGGCAGAGGTACCAGGACACCCACATTTCGACTTGTACTCGTATATTCCGTCCCACAATGTGATAGGTGGCGAGCCTATCGCCATATCGGGCACAAATTCCTGACTCTGGACTGATAATGAGTAGAAAAATCCAATATCACTTTGCCCAACTCGGGATTCGAACTCGAGACCTCAGCTTTGTAACCGTACCTTAGTACAACTACGCCACCGAGGCAGTCAGTCTGAGTGATTGTGAGAATGAAAAGTCTCTTGTACTTTCTTATTTTTGCGATAAAAGAATCAATGTTAGTGTGAGGCCTTGACTTTGTACATAATTATGTGACTGTTGGGTGTATTTATTATTTTGTTACTATGTTCTTTGTTTAGTAATGAAATGCAGCCACGAGATGGGCTGAAGACGATGCATTTATTATTATTATTATTTTTTTACTAGCCTGTACTGTCCCACTGCAGGGCAAAGGCCTCCCTTTCCTTCTTCCACCCATCTCTATCCAAGGCTTTCATTATGCGGCACGGAATTTCTGGTGGTAGGTATCTCAAATGTGATAGGCCACCTGGATAGGTACCACCGTAATGTCTATTTCTTCCGCCAAACAGCAGTTTAAATGCACTTTAGTGTTTTTCGGATTGAAGGACATTGTAGCTGGATTAACTATTGGATATATTATTGAGACTTAATATCTTATGTCTTAGATGGCCATCCATCACAGTGAAATGCCCAGCATTGCTTTGTAATTCGAGGTGTTCTTTGGTTTTGCTATTGTTCATGAGTATCGCTTATAAACAGGTGAAAGGCATGCTTATTTCGCCACTTATTAAAAAAAAACCTGTTCGTCCTTTTTATATTTAGCTGCTCTGTATTGGTGAAACTACTGTCCTTTCCTTTGAGGCAATTAAAAGTTTTCTTCATCAAGGAAATATTAAAATAAATAAATAAATAACACCCAACAGTCACACATATAGTCTCAATTGCTTAGAACCAATGTTGATTAATAGACAGATAGATAATTAAAAGTTTTTGCCTACAATCGATTGATCACAGGGAGTAACTTGTCGCCGATGAATCGTCACTGTCCCGGTAAACGTCGTTCAAAAATAGATGAAGCCTCTTGAATAGATGACTGCGGTTAGTGGAGAAATCTTGAAATTCATCGTTCTAAGCGACACTCTTGAAAAGTTTAGCCACTGCAGCGCTGATGTCCTCTAGTCAAATCACTGCATTATGGATGACTGGACTTAAAAATAGATATATGTGTTTTATTATCAGCTTATAAATTTATTTTTAATTGAGGTATTACGTTGTAATTTTTATGATATTGATTCCATGTTTTTTATATTGATCATTGTAATAAGTAGGAGATGTAGAGAAAGAGTTATTAAAACGGGAAATTAAATTTATAATTCTCAATTACATAATATATATATATATATATATATATATATATATATATATATAATATACTCATATTATAAATAATATTATTCATGGACACCGCAATTATCAAGCTATAATACAGCTGATGATCCTTGAACATAACCTCGCCCGCGCGAAAATCCCTCGTTTGTTTTGTATTGCATACATAGAATTTCGCACACTGAGCGATGCGCGGGAGTTACAACGCAAGAAGGTCATTGACACGCAAGGACAAAAATAAGGTCACCTCGGCTGAACTAAGTTATCCACACGTTGAGAGACTTTTTGCGAAATAATAGATTTTCTTTTGTTGCTTATTACGTATGTTTTTATTAAATGACGGGTGTTTAAATAAACTCTTGCCTGAAAATATTCTGTGCACCATGTAATTACTATTTGCAGTAAATTCAGGTCTTGCTTATTTTGCCTACGACCCATGGCTAAAGATATTTCTATGACCGTATACATCGCACCTATAACTTTCGGTGTCATGTGTTTATTGATAGTCCATCACCACGAACTATAACCGTATCGATTACACCTATAATTTTTTGGGATCATGTATTCATTGATAGTCGATCACCACGAACTATAACGGTGAAGGAAAACATTGTGAGGAAACCTGCATACTACAGAGATTTGTAAGAATTTCTATGACATGAACAGGCTGTCAACCTGCACTAGGCCAGCGTGGTAGAGTGCGGACTATTTATGGTCTCATCGCTCGCGATCATACTCTTTCGATTGTAGAGGAGGCCCTTGCCCTGAAGTGGCTGTATGGGCTGATACAGATGCAGATATATCGTATAAGAAAAGAAAAAAACTATTTATCGTGAAAGTATGAGTTTAATTATTTTAGAATACGTCAATAAAACGCAAATATCAAAACTTCAACACAATGGATAATCCATGGCTATTATTATCAGCGGATACTAGATCAGTCCGACCTCAAAACTTAGTTAGAAATCCTCCAATTTACACCTTCAATATTAGAGCATTTAGTTATTAACTGAAATACTCGACATTGGCACGGATGGTTATTTCCTTTGACTAAACTCGTCCACTTGTCATGTTTGAAGTGATTCCCGCCAAGTTTAATATCGGACGCATTGTTCAAATTCCATTATTAATCTAGACAGATCACTGGATATGAATCGAAACCGGCTGATTTATAACTTCAAATACGAATTTGAGAATATTTGCTTTTGTTTTGTTTGGTCTTGTCTAATGATTAGGTTTAGTTGGGTACGAACTTGGGTACGAACGTCAACTTCTTTGTTTATTACGTACTTATTGAGTAGTTTTAGTAAATCTAATAATTTCATTTTCTCCATAGCAACCGTTTTGATGTCCTCCGCAACTTGTGACATCGATGCCTTGGCAACAATAGGCTTTGCCATTGTTGCTTACCTCCACTAAAAGGAAATGAAAATGAAAATAATTTATTGAATCCATTTAAACATTCAACATAATTTAAATTCAGTCATTTTTGACCAGTTTTGGAAAGCAATTTTCACTAGAGAAGAACTGGCAAGAAACTCTATTGTTGCTCTTTCCAAAACCAGGTAACAATATAGTGATGGTTACAAAAGTTACATGTTGGTTTAAATCAGAAAAGTACATTTATAATTTAGAGTAATTTAATATTTTCAATACGAAATGTTTTTACGTTATATTTAAACTGAAGTAAAGCGAAGTTGCATTGACCGAAAAATCTTTGTACTTAATCTGTTTCGCCTATTTAATCTTAATCCCAGTAGAATTGTTTCATTTTTCCTTTAGTCTTATTTCATTAGGATATATTTCTACCTCGAAAATGCTGTGTCAACTATCAAACTACCTAACTGTTGCCATCATACAAGTTCCCAAATTACAATCAAGATACAAAACTGACGCGGTAATAATAAATTGATCCGTCAAAGTTTCCGGACTCGAATTTAATTTACAAAGTAATTAGCAATGCCGCTGTCCAAGATAGTCATTAGCGAATATCACTCAGTCTCTGAACACTTAAAATTAATTTATTAACATGGATAAGTTGGAGCGAAAAAACTTTGCCGATGATGATTCCTAAGTCGTTTATTGATTAATGAGGGTGGAAGGATGAAAGGTGAGATTTTGTTATAAGATAGGAGATCATTTACCAAGGAGCTCTAATGAGTTTCAATTGAATAGCTTGGGAGTTTCAAAATATATGACGTCAGTACATATTATAACAAAACTTGCAATTGGTTAAATGAAAACGTATGCAATAGTTTAATAAGAAGAGGAAGATCAATCATTACGCTCTATAACGGTGAAGAAAAACATCGCTAGGAAACCTGCATACTCGTACCATAGGGATTTTATGAATTTCAATGGTTTTCAACCCGCACTAGGCCAGCGTAGTGACTATCTGGCCTAACCCTTTTCAATCGCACTTTCGATTGTAGAGGAGCCTCGTGCTCTGTAGTATACCTACATAATTATTCCCTCCGTTAATGGCAATAGAAATAATGGCGACGAAACCCTGTCTATTTAAGTGTTCTCAACAAGAATACCGAAGAGGTGTGAAGTCCTCCAACCCGCAGTAAGCCAGCGTAGTTGACAAAACCTTACCCTCTTAATCGAAAAAGATGCCCGTACACATAAGCATGACAGTTTAATTAAATGGTATTTCAGCCATAAAACCTATTTTCAAAATTTAATTTTCAATGCGTTAATTTAAATTTCATAGAGATAAAGTCAACGACTCCTATCATAGCAACGCAAAATGTGTTAATAATTTTCGCTAAGTCGTATCACTCAGGATCGCAAACTTAAGTAGCGCGGTAATTGGTAAGTTCGCCGGTTGAGCGCTAAAACTCAGGGTTAGGGTCGCTCAGACCGTAAAGACACCAAGCCAAATATTTTATAAGGGGGTGACGGTTAATACGGAGGGACTGAGAAAAGTTGATATATTAATTAACTCTTGAATAAGTCCGCCAGGGCGAAGAGTCACTCGGCTTTACGCAGGCGCAATGAGGATCTATCAAGATACGCCCTCATGTAGTGTGCTCGCGACTCTGGCACCGCGCGCACGAAACATCCAACTGAGAAATTCACGATGTTTTCATTAACGAACTAGCGAATAATGCACGTGAATTAGAGAAAAAAAGTTGTGTGAATTTATAATGAGATATGTTTGAAAACATCGCGTGTGCTGATGAAAAGGGTTTTTTAAGGGTTTTCAGCCCTGCGTTACTGTGTTTACAGCCCTTTGGTGTTTGTGAACGATGTGCCTAAGTAAGGTGGGATGTTTATTTCAATTTGCGGTAAGTGCTTATTTTTAGTGTTTATTGATGGTTTACGGGATTTGTGAATGGTTTTGTGGTGTTTTATTGAATTCTGATGTTTTGTTGGGGTTCTGGTTAATTTTGGTATGAATTTTGGGTGACTATTAAACGTTTTTAGTGACCTCGAAAATCTTGTGGCAACTTAATTGCGTGCTGTTAAAATATTAAGGTTGTTATTTTATTGATATTTGAAAATAGTAGGTCCTTTTTATAAAAAAATATCAGTTTAAAGTTTATAATATTAATTGAGAATGGGATTTTTCAAATATGGTACTGCAATTATGATTAATATTGAAGATCCTCTTCTGAGATAATTATTTGCATAAGCTAATGATAATTTAATAAATAAAAAAACTTACTTAACTTACGGTACGGAAAAATGTTCCTGCTATTTTTTACATTATGTTTCAGTAATGTTTTTACGAATGTCCAATAATCCGTAAAATATGTTGATTAATTGACTTTTTATTTTCACGATTAAATTCATAAAATAAAACTATTTGTAAAATTATTTGTATTGATTTTCCAAATCATTTATAAAAATATACTTATTTTACTTATAAAACATTTAGAATTGTAGTAAATAATTTAATTAAAGATGTAATTATATTTTTTAATTTAAAATTAAATACGACAGAAATAAAAGCAGTGAAAGCATTTTATAAAACTTCCTGGGATTGTGTTTCTGAATTTCTGAAGAATTATATTTTTCCATTACGTAATTATTTAACTTTTTAAATTATTATTATAAAATATTGTGATATAAGTAGTGTATAAAATTATATATTTTTACATTGAAATAAAATTATCGATTTACCCCATTGAGGGCAGTAACTTCGTGTTTCGTAGGCTTTAAAGACAATTTAAACCGCAGTGATCTACACTCGGGAAGTTTTTTTGATTTGATGGCAAATAGTATTGAATTTGTTTATTTGATTTATTGATAAGTTATTTTGGTTACTTCTTTTGCGCGGACACACAATGTTTTAAATTATATGCAGATTTTTTAATATGAAATAATGATATAGTAAAGGCAATTTATGTAGAAAATGTTGAAGTAAATTTTCACATCTAAGGATTATTTATAAGAATTTAAAATATAATGATTCTCAAACCGCACTAAGCCCGTTTATCTAGACTAACTCCTCTCGTAAAGAGGATTATGTTCATTAATACTAGTATATATTATATGGAACTATAGTGTAGTCTTAATAATAATGTTTGTCTATCAAAAATAGTTTGATATTATTTTTTTATGGATTTACGGGTATAATTTACCGCGAACATTGGAATAAAATTTAAATAAAACGATTTTTTACGGATTTAATCTTTATCGGAATTAACGGATCGCATTTTAATTAAATTTTTAACTTCCCGACGCGACGTTTCGATTACTATATATCATTCGTGGTCACTGAGTGGACGAGTTTTACATATTAAATATATACTTAAGATGTTGTGTTAACTTTGTAAGATTCACACTGGAAAATTACATAAGTACACAATCAGTATATTCAATTAAAATAAATAATTAACATAATTAAATAAATGAAATGAAAACAAAATAATTAAAATAATCAGTAGTTATATTGAATCATAAATATAATATTCTCAAGATAAGCTTGGCTTAGATGCTATAGGTAAAACCTTCTTTGTATAAAATTGATTTTATCTTTATTTGAAAGTTTTATCAACTCAATAATTTTATTACACCCAACTTGTGTTATTGTAAATTAACAGTGGAATAAATTAAAACAAATATTTTTGATTAAATCAAACTATCGTTTTCTAATATTATCGCGAAGTTAGTCTAGCTTTAAGAAACCATTATTTATATAAAATTATATTAATATTTTTTTATTAATTTAAGCTGAAGAGTTTGTATGCGTGTTTGTTTGAAAGCGCTAATCTTACTAAATAAAAATTCGAACAAAATATTTTTTGGTGTTGCATAGCCTTTTTGTAGGCAGTCGCGTCTAGTTTACCAACATCACTTCACAATTGAACTACCTACTAGTTCTAGTAGTTCGAATCTCAGGGCACACTTCTGACTTTTCGGAGTTATGTAGTTTAGTTAGTGCCATGTATTGGTAGTCAATCATCACGCACTAAAACAGTGAAGGAAAACATCGTGAGGAAACCTGCATACCATAGCGATTTAAAAAAAAAGTTCTATGGTATGTAATTCCGCCAACCCGCACTAGGCCAGCGTGGTGGACTATATGGCGTAACCACTCACAATCATACTCTCGATTGTAAAGGAGGCCCGTGCCCTGCAATGGGACGTATATGGGCTGATACATAGCCTTTTTATCTATTATGGCTAGTGAAATTGTATCACGCAATAGCCGAAAAAAGATTTTATGAAAAATGTTGCAGAAACTATTTTTCCATAAAAATGTATCTGCATACGGACGAAGTCGAATAGACTTACGTACGGTCATTGACTTTATTTTCAAGAATCCTTGACATCAAATTGACGTTGTATGAATCGTAGGCTATCCGTCTGTACGTTTAATTGCCTGATTCATTAATAACAATCTGTAATATGACACAATCTCTTGAGTATTTCAATTTTCACTGCGTGACTACATTTAATTTTATTCGATACTAATTTAATTTTTAAACCTAATACTGCTTTTAATATTGATCTAGTGGAAGGAATACATTCAAATGAAAATTTTACTCAAAATGCATTGACCAGGGAACGAAATCTTACTGTCCAGGATCTCATTGTCCATGAACTTCTTATTCTATCACTTGACTTGTAAACTACCAACTGTGATACTCTGACTTCCTATAAAATTTTAATCCTTTTAAGTCATACAGATGGTGAAACTTATAACCGCCATTTGGTATCGACATGTACATATATATTTGGTGTGTATATATTTATACCTCCATTGAGATTGTAGTGTACAAGTATCAAATACATTATTTTCACTTTGTCGCACTAAAGTAAAAAAATCACAGATATTTTAATACATTCACGTCCTTTCTCCACTCTATAATAACAAAATACTTTTCCAAATAGATTTTCGAAACTCCAATCTTTTAAATGTTACCCAACAGTCGAAATTCCATCCAGAAAAACAAATGTAAAATCTAGACTGAAACTATTTGTTTTTAAATCACAGCTAAAGGTGCCCTTCGTCTGGTCCCGTTTTAGACTTGAATGTCGTAAACACGCCCAGTCCAAGCAAGGCCAGGCGAGGCCAAACAAGGCTATGTGAAAATTTTGCCAGCACGAAAAATAGACTTTATAGAACTAGTTTATTCATACGAGTCTGACGGATATTGCATGTGCTGTCACAGTTTTGTTGCTGTTCTGAGTACGTGAAAGGCATTCGCGGAGTTTATTAACGTTAGGTAATGTCATGTCTGTTTTATATAAGGGTTACTATCATAATTTTATACAGAGTATATCAAGACTGCTACCGAAAACGAAGCCGGATGGTAGTTTTAGTGAATAGACACAACGCAACTAAAAATTTCGCAAGCTGATTTTAGTGTGGAGTCAGGACTATTTATATGACTGTTGGGTGTTATTTATTTATTTGTCTTGGATCTGTATTGTGGGACTAAAAAGTTTCTCTTAGTTACTGATAACCGCGATACAAGACTCGATCTTAACGTGGAGACAGGACTATGTATGTGACTATTGGGTGTTTTTTATTTATAAATTTGAATACAAAACTAATCCCTAATTTTACCATTTTAGGTTAGCTACATGCGCCTCAAATAAAAGTGACCAATGTCTATAAATTATTGCTATGATAGTACATACGCTCCCCCACGATTTAACTTCGATAATGCCTGGTGTATAAGTTTAGAATGACTCATTGTAATGCCCCGGGAAGTGAACTCTGGTTTCATAGGGAATCGATGGGGTTGGACGTCATTTGTGGTTTTGTATATTTAAAGAGTAAAATTATACAGGGTATATCAAGAGTGCTACCGAAAACGAAGCTGGGTAGTAGTTTTAGTGAATTCAGACACAATTCAACTAAATTTTGTGCAAAAAATTGTGACGTTTTATTTTATATTTTTTTTCTATTGTCTTTTTAGGGTGGTAAATACATAGTTTTATCTTAAATAATAGTGTACACCCTTTTATTTTTAAAGATGCTATGAATTTGTAAGGCTTTTAATTATTATTTTAGCAAAAACTATGGATTTACCATCGAAACACGACGATATTAAAAAAAAAAATTGTTGCGTTTCTTGGCGAAATTTTTGGTTACATTGTATTAAAATTAAAGTTTTAGTGACTATAAACACAAGGCAACAAATTTTTTTTTTGTGTATTTTTACATACCATCCAACGTGTTTGGGTAGTAAATCCATAGTTTTTGCTAAACTAATAATTTATTACCACATCGTCTTTCATGATAAAAAAATGTACACTATTATTTAAAAAAAACAATGTATTTACCACTCTAATACGACACTAGGAAAAAAATAAGAAAAAGATTCGTCGCTTTCTTTTTGCAAAATTTTTAGTTGCATTGTGTCTGAAGTCACTAAAACTACCATCCGGCTTCGTTTTCGGTAGCAGTCTTGATATACTCTGTATAATATACACGCAACAGTTACATACTTAGTCTTGACCACACATTAAGATCAATTAAGTCTTGTATTGTATCAGAAGCTACGAGAGACATTTCGGTCTCACAAACACCCAGACCCGAGACAAATACTTGTGTGCCACACAAACATTTGTGTAGATGTGGGAATCGAACCCGTAGCCTCTCGTTTCACAGTCAGCGTCTAATTGCGTCCAGAGGCTGTTGTCGGCTGCTTAGTATAATTCCTGTCTTGCTACTCTATACTCATAAGGTGCTTATAAAAAAAGCAAACAACTTTCTACCAAAACGTAATATTTCTCTTGAATTATTGGCCGAAGAAATAAAAAATAGTTAATACTATAAACGGACAGGACAGAATAATAAAAAAATATTAGATATATTTTCGGTCACTAAAAAGCTGTTTTTAAGTAATAACTTACTTTTAGTCAAAGCTTAGTGTAAAAAGGTCGGTGAACAAATATTTAATGTTGTTTTAGTAATGCTAATAAGTTTGAAGTAAAAAATATTTTATGTATATTCGCAAATGGGGCTTAAAATTCTGTTTGTGTACACCGATTAGTACGTTGGACGTTTTTACACACAATATTTTCTCATGGCCCATAAAACACATTTGTACTACAAGATAATCCTTTTAATACAGCCCAGTTCGCCACGCTAACTCATTAAAAACTTTTTGGAGTTTTCATTTGTGTTTATTGAATCATTTCAAATAAAACCTTTACGACTTTCCCTTGAAGGAACGTGATGTATCTCGTTTTATTTTTTTGTCTACTTATTTCTGAATTTTATGAAGTTCACTACACAACGTCTAGTGCTAGGCCTCTGCCAAGGTTTTCATATTTGAGTCATTAAAATTGTGTCATGTTTAATTTCTAATTTTATTTATTTTAGTATTATGAATTAATTTAAGAGATTAATGCCGTCTCCAGACTACCAGTTAAAAATTCTTGTCAATGTAAAACAAATTTTATGCTTATGTTGGTTTATTTCGTCTTCCTACAGGCTAAGACGATTCTAGAACTAAAAGACTTTTCGTCCAATATGAAAAAAATATAGGTAAATCAACATCATACACAGGAGCTTAGTTGTTCCGTTCTCAGAATAACTGGAGTGGACTGACGTTCCGATACGTTATTGTCCGTATCGAGCCATTTCTCTATTTTGCTCGAGTGTCCCGGGTTCGAAATTGGAATGGAGAGAACACGTTTAGTGGTTGAAATGTCGAGTGGCCTGCCCGCTGGCATGTTGAGATGTGGCTAGGGCTGCCGTTGTTTTCTATTCATTGTAGTTTTTATATAAAGTATTAAAGGACTAAAGATAAAAAAGTAAGCGATGTTGTCGTACATTTCCTTGAATTATTTTTGTCCCATTTTTTTTACAATCTTGTGCGCACAGTCGTTTACTAATGGTAGGTCTCTCATATATGAGAGCCTAGGTGGGTACCAACGAAATTTCTATTTCTCCCGCCAAACAGCAGTTTGAATGCACTGTTTTGTTTCAGAGGAAGAACATTGTAGCCAGAGTAACTACTAGAGTTATTGACACTTTACATCTTATGTCTCAGGATGCCAAGGCGCAGTGGAATCCCAAGCATTGCTTTGTAATTCAAAGTGTTTTTTGGTTTCGCTACTGTTCATAAGCCGTCGTGTCGCCTACCATAAGGCGAAAGGCATGCTCGTCTCGCCATTCATTGAAATAAAAAAGTCTCAGTTCTCTAATTTGAAAGTAAATAAATATATAGACTTTAAAATATTTAGTCGTCTGGTCTTTCAAGTCGCATTTTTCTCTGCTAAAAGCCACTTCCATAGCTACTGTGTCAATCAATCATCGTTACATGAAATTGATGGATTTACTTTATTACGTATATTCGGTTTTGTTTTCCATGTTTACTGTGCTAAATTCATACTTGTGGAAAGGTTAAATTTAAGGTTGCTATACTAATTATATTTTGAAGAACTTTTTTTATGCAGTTTAAATGCACTGGAAAAGATATAATTACACATAAGTCGAGTACAGTATGGCGAATAATATTCAAATATAATTATCCATTAAAACAAATTTAATTATAGATTTTTTATCTTCTTTCTTTTGAGTGACAAAAAGGATTCAAAAGTCATTCAAATGTTCGCTAACTAAAATGGGTTCACAAACTGTCTATTAACGAGATCAAGGGTTTATGCCATAATCTAAATATTGCTATATGAGCAAATACGAATATTCTACTACCAGCAAAATATATTTTATTAATTTTATTTTTGAAAATGTTTACTCCAATACCCCATATTTCGAATTAAAATTCCACCAGCAGTAGTACTCAAATCAAGTGGTTTGTTCGTAGTAAAATGCTTGTGTAGTGGAATTAGTAAATCCGAACCGTAGTGAGTAATCGTACGAGCATTGCTGCGTCACGTTCCATTCATAAACTTCGGTAGTATTTTATTCAATAAAACCTTCTTTTGTTAATTTTATATGGAATTTTAGAGTCACGCTGGCCGCGCGCTGACCGTCAGCGCTGACAGTTGAAATGTATGGGTTTCTAAGGAGCGTTTTAGAACAACGCGTATTTGTCAGCGCTGACCCCCACAGCGCGCAGTCAGCGTGACTCTAAAACCAGCCTCAATATATTTATTTATAATCAACTTAAAAAAATGTTAGTATGGTATTTAGGTATTTCATATTCGTTAAAAGATTAGATTCATTTCTCTGTTTTTATAACCATTTTGAAGTCGGTTTAGACTTTTTAAATATAATAATAATAAAACATATATTGGCCAATTTTTGTGTCTGTAATGCTAGCTGTTTTGAAAATATCATCTTGGAGAATAGGTAAGAATCTATGTTTAGGAACAAAAAATAGTAAAGGAGTTAGGGACAGAAAGAGTATCGGAAAATTTCTCAATGCAAGTATGTTAAGCTTAAGAGCAGTAAAGTCTCGTATGAATGTTCAATAAAATAGAATTCGCAATGCTCTATAGAGTTATTCTAAGGACTGTGAAAAGGCGGAGTATATAAAAAAGTAATCGCTATCAGATTTTGACTTGACTGACAGTCCTTGGTGCAGCTAGTTGAAAGCCAGCTGTAAAATGAACGACGGTGTGTTCGAACCTCGCACAGACACAAAAATTTGTTTGGACCAATTTGAGTTGGGTTTTTCTGGTTGCATCGAATAGTTTCGCGTACGTTTTATCACATTTTTAGTAGCTTCGCCTGTATGTATGTTTGTAACGGAATCTTTACAGTCGATTTTGAGCATTTAAAACGTCAAAATTTCTTGAAATTCCACGTACTTGTCAAGGGCCGATGACAATACAATAAATAAAAACTTTGTATTTCACTCCATTTTCAAATTTTAAACTTATGAATAATTATTCTTACTTACTTTTTTAGTTGAATCATTTCTAAAACCTGGTATTTAGGTTAACAAATATTATTTTTCGTTGAAAATGAGTCACTGTTTTAACTGCTTGGAGTAGTGTTCATGACTATATAGGAGTGTCGGATGATTTATATAAATAAGTAGATAGATACATCGTCGGTATGTGTCTCATTACACTGCCGACCCGTGCATACATAGAAACGTGACGACATCTGAAGCAAAGTGCGTTTGATCTCAAAAACGTTAGGAAGATATAAAGTAAAGGGGTCACTTGTACCGAGGGGTGGAGAGGTATTGATGCAACGCTATTTATTATATTTTTAATAAATAAAGTCGAGAATTTGTTTTATTTTTCTATAGATCTGAGAAATTGGAAAATATATCATGGAATCAAGCGAATACCGCAGCTTTAAACCCACCCTATACGAGCTCGTGTTTGTAGTTACAATTTTAAGATCTTAAATTTTTGACTCATTTTACGGTGGTCTTG
Source organism: Hyles euphorbiae (assembly GCA_023078785.2). Classification (NCBI taxonomy): domain Eukaryota; kingdom Metazoa; phylum Arthropoda; class Insecta; order Lepidoptera; family Sphingidae; genus Hyles; species Hyles euphorbiae. The sequence goes on along the minus strand of CM041041.1, from coordinate 16,013,205 downwards.
AATTGTCCGAAGTTATTAAGCTTTTAGGCATAGTCTAGGGCTTTAATACGGATTGGTGAGATTCATACCACAGTGATACGTTTGAAAAACTCTTATCCGTACAATTTTCCTAGTCATATAAAGAATAATATGTAGCTTAATAAATTTATGAAGCGAAATTCAAAATAGCTTTGCCTCTATTTTGATACTTTTATAACTAAAGAACATAAAAACATACACAAACTCCCGCCTTTTTCCCAGGAGGGGTAGGCAAAGGTGCTAGGGCAGGGTCAGGTACCGCTCAGAAATTTTTGACTCCAGGCTGATAGTGAATTGAAAAATACACTGTCACTTCGCTCGACCCAGGATTCGACGCTAAGACTTCAGCTTTGTAATCATACTGTGGTACAACTACGCTCGCTAGGAAATAAATTAAAGAAAGCCCACAGTAAATGAAACTCAGTAAGGCAAGTAAACACGGACAGTGGGAATCAATACCCATAAGGTTGGATAAATTAACACTCACGGAACGTTAATCACACATAAACAAACTGTTTTCCTTACCGCTGCACCCTGCTAATAAGTGGTTCTAATGGGAATATCTTCCATTGTATATATCTTTTCCTGTAATAGTCGTGACCCATTTCGCCAATGGTTATATCCGTATGTCGGTTATTAAATTCTGCGGATGTTCATATGAAATTCTGAGCATTGATTTGGTTGGTTATATTTGGAGTCATAAATAAGTGTAATCACACATAAGTGTACAAATAAGTGTACACACAAAATTTAGTAAATGAAACGAAATGTAGCGAGTTCGATTTTGAAAAATTTAAATTTTTGTTCACGTCATTTTGTTTTCCGATCTATTTCTCTCCACTGCGGTATCACAGCTTTGTTTTTGAAATGAAATATAGTTTTCCTTAAAATTATGCATACTAACTCATGATTCTGTAATTATTAGTCTGTTGTATGTCTATACATGCAACAGACAATACTTGAGTCCGATACAGCATATCAATATACTTGTGTGTATCAACACAGGATCAATTGGAGCGTATTACACTTAATGATATTACACGGGACAATCACACACGCTTACATGTAATCTAATAGATATAACAGGAGTCGACATGATTCACGCCTTTAACCGGTCACTAATTAAGCTTTTTGGGCTAATCAAATTCGCATCACTGACCTACTGGCTTTGCTCATGTGCTGTGACCTGTAGTTTCCATTTGGAGTCTAGTTAACCTCTTTTATGTAATATAATATTTAAAGTTGTTCATCGTAGTTCAGAGTGTGGTGTGGTTGGGCCGGCTTGACCAAAATGGTGCCTGGTTGTATAGCCAATAAATGGTTCTTGTAGATGTGAATTTTGTATACTTCAAATTTCGGTCATGTTGATCATAATTGATTCGGATCTGGGTATTTATGGGACCGAAAAGGCTTTTAGTTTATGATACCCATTAGACAAGACTTGATCTTAGCGTACATACATTTTAGTAATACAGCGTTAGACAATGCAAAATTTAAAATTTTACTTTGTTTTTTTTTGGTGCAATTTATAATAATGCAAACTAAGAAGTCTAAGCATATAATATTTTCCATCCATATTTAGTAGTAATTTCAAAAATATGAAATTATATACAAGGATTTTTCTTCACCCTATATTAAGAATACGCCCGCAATATCATCTGATATAAAAAACCTCGGACAAGTTATTAAATAACATCATAACGTAGATTACGTCAGTCGTCAAATAAAATAAATGTACAGAAAAGTCCTAGCCCACACGAGGCTGTTGGCAGAAAAGTATTGTCAGAAAATAAGTGGCTCCCTCGAGACAGCCTCTAACCGCACTGCTTCCGGCTTACTAATCAGTGTAGCGTTTCTGAATATTTTGCCTTTGTGATTTTTTTTATCGTTTGTATTATTTAGAAGGCTTTTTCTAGCTAATTTGTCATGATTAGGTTTGAGATTGCATCGATAAGTGGAAGTAAAGTGCTGTAATAAAACTTGAAAAATTTGACATTAGTTTTGGTACATTAAAGTTTTCAAATCAGATACAAAGGCTTGGGAGGGTACTGTTTTGCACATAATTGTGGTTATAATAAAAAACCTTGAATTTTATGTAAAGAAAAATTAACACTTCTTTGGTTATGACTGTTTAAAACCTTTAACTTACATGATAATATTATTATAGCTAAAAGCTAAATGATTTTTTGTCTTATCGGAGATGGTATTACTATCTTAAAAAATCGCTTGGAAAAGATAAAAATACTTAAAAATCATCAAAGTATATGACATCAAAGTAAATGAGTGTAGTTAATAATACAACATATCTACTCATAGTCACATTGTGGTCACATCAGTAAGTCCGCCAAACTCACCGTCGATAAATCTCTTCCAACACATGTAATGTATAGATTGGCCGTAATAATTACATGATATGACTTGTACGTGCCACGATTATATTAGGTGGGGATTATCCGGCCATCTCTATAGATTCAGCGGCGGTGCTAATCGGATTGTCGTTATTGTGGCGACTCCGAGTTGGCGAGAAATGAGTGCTAGAATTTCTTGTTCTTTGTTTATTGTTGAACGGACACGGGTTTGGGGAAAAATAGTGTCAAAGTGTGCTATTTTCGTTCGTTATTTTGGCTGCGTTGATTTGGTTTGGTGAAGTAGATTTTTTGTTATTAAATTAGATGTCGTGGTGGTAACATTTCTCTAATTAAATGGTGTTAGCAAGATTTTTATTAAGTTACTCTTGGATACGTTTAATCCATGAAGTATAAAAAAAATTATAAGATGATAAGCTTACGCCTCTAACTTTTAATAGGGGAGTAGCAGTACCGCTTGTGTGACATCCCAATTCGCCAAACTAATTTCAATTCCATTCGAAAATTTCTATAACATTACTCATAAAAATTACTCCAATTGATAAGGGAAGATAACAGACGAATTATTTAAATATAGCATATTGTAGTAATGATGGACCATTTTTATATACTAACTACACCAAGCGAATCAAGTAACACAGCACCATATTGAAATAACGAGTGCGTGCTTTGAACAGAACATGAATGCAAATATATTTTCCTTTAGCTTCACAAGAGTTCTCAACCGAGTGTATTTCGTGAGACATGTCTGTAAAGTAAAACGTAATTGGAATGCGCTCCTTTTTCATTTTAATGTTTATTAGCAAGATCTTAAAAAATATACCGTATTGTCATTGCCTCATTTCTGTGGGAGTCTATCTAACTGGACGAAACTGACGAACCTGATTGATTCACCTTTCCCATTATTATCACAAATAAGAGTGATACTTGTGTTATCTCTGCCTGTTTCTTTGGAGGTATTGGGTTCAGCATCCATTGTATTTTCAGAAAATAGTAGAACCATGTTGTTGTCAGTCATAGCGCAATATTAATGTATAGACTCGTCGGGGGCGGTACTACAGTCGCACAGAAGATTAACGTTAAGCTTTGCTCTCTCTTTCTCATTCGATATGTGTGATTGTTGGATGCCCAATACCCCTTTCTTGTTGCTATCATTTTACCTTTTTGCTTTCCTCCCAATATGATGAGCGGCAGTGATCCGCACCATCAGGTGACCTGTTTTCTCGTTTGCTGGTCCGTATGCAATAATAAAATTGTACATATGTTTCTGTTGTAATAAATAAGATTAAAATGTTAAATTTATAAAGATTGAAATAAATAAAAAGAGATGTTGACTGACAGAAGTGTATAATTGAAGTACTGAAAAAACTAAGGCTAGAAAGACAAAAGTATATTATCAAAATTAGAACATAATATGTTTTTCTACTATCCAGTGTTTAAATATAAAATAACCACAACGGAGGTTACATTTCTCCAACAGTTTCATACAGCAGTATATTTGCTGCGTAAATAATTATAGAAATACACTTTCCATCCTCCCCTTTGCAGAACTGATCCACGCGTAGCTGATGAATTCTCGGTTTATTATGTACTGTCTCTTCTACCCAAACGTAGACGTTCGTTGGTTTGTAACTCTCTCACTTCATCATGCTGAAAACTTTAGACGCTTGTGATCCCTCTTCCTTTTAGATTTTCTTTTTCTTCTTTAACATCAATCCTGTACCCACTGCAGTTACTATCAGATGCAAAAAGAAAAATTATATAGGGTAGCCACATTTACGAGCTATTTCAATAAAAAAAGGATAAAAAGTGAATATTTATCAATAGGTGAGCTTCTGTCATGCACAAAAATATTCACAGGACAATTCTGCCTGTATTTCTGTACAAAATTCAACGTCAGCATACTGAATGTAATCTTCGTATTGCTTGTACAATTTGTACGAATGCGAACAGCGCATATCATCTGCGTTGGGGCACCAGCAATTCTTTTCAAGATTGGCGCTACTCCGTATTGTAGCTACGAGTGGTGCATACTAATTCTTGCCCTCCTTTCAACTGCCTGACACAAACTTACTGGTAAAGTGATGGCTGGGTGGCGAAACTTGATTTTATACATATTTTGGTATAATGGAGTTCTCATTTACTAGTTTATAAAGATATTTAAATGTGACGAATGGAATTTACTTGGTAATTCTCCGATCCTCTTGCAAACATATCAAAATTCAACTAAAATATAAGATAATCATAAATTAATAAATTATGATACATATTACATTGTTCATCCTTTTTTATAACTTCACTATCACAAATTGACAAAAATTTGTATAATTTGACTTTAATGTAAAAAATAATAGTTGTTTTTAATAATATTTATTAATCTTGAACACAACGCAACTTGGTACCTTGGTACGCATATAATATTTATCACCTGAAAATCCTCATAAATTATTTCGGGATTATCAGCTTTACAGGAGCTAAGAGGTAATCTTAATAAACATCTTAGCATTTAAATCTAATTAATGACCTACTTAGTACAGAGGTGGAGCCTAAGAATACTGAATACCCTGCTATTTATTCCGTGGGAATCTTAAGATGTTCGCTGTTGGATTTCATCTATCATGTAATTGAGTCTTTGAATTAGATTTCGTCTTTGAGAATTTTGCTTTTAATATAATTTCATAAGGATAGTTTGCTAATTGCTAGCTTTTAAACAAAGGAAGCGATGAAAAAAGAAAGGGAAGGAAAGATCCCACGTATTTTACGCTGGCCAAGCAAAATGCAACATCAACACTATCTATCTATCTATTCCAGCTCATATACCTGTCACTGCAGGGTATATGCCTCCTCTACAATTGAGAATACGATTGAGAGTGATTAGGCCGTATAATTCACCAAACTGGTATAGTGCGGGTTGCCAGATATCTATAATAAATAACGTATATTCTAGCGTTCAAGCTGTTTTCAATGTCGCCTCTTAAAATTGTACGTAATCGCATCATCCACTTTTACTTACCTGGCTCTAACACATAAAACCCCACGAGCTGCCAAACAACATGGCCACGTAACAACGCGTTAAAATTCAATAATTCATACTGGCTGAATGTAGACGTCGGGGCGTTTCGGCGAAAAATGAAATAGCTAGTGGAAAAAATCCGGAACGCGGTCCCCAGTCAAACACATTATGCCCTTGTTTCTATTTGAAAAGGGAATGTTCAAATTGTTGAAGTGTCATACAGAGTAAATGGGGGTCCCGGAAATCCGGGTCATTGGGTGCTTGAAACTTTACGGGCCGTGTCTGAGAAAATAGCGCGTCACGACCAACCAGTGTTGGGCGTTGCGAACTAAATCTTTGTGGAATGTTTTGTGCTGTAAGATTTTATCATTGACAGGTGTTTATAATGTTAAGGATGAATTAGGTTTCTTTTTACAGTAATCAATAAGTATTCATAATATGATTTAATTTTGACTTCGAGCTTCTATCTTATGGATCAAATTAAAAAATCAGCGTCTTTTTCGATGAATGGAATTTTCACAGGCTTTACTCTTGTAGAACTTATCTTGGATCACTCATCTTGTTCTTCTTCATAAATCATCTTGGAAATATACTAAAATTCCTAGGGATTACTACCCTACTAGTGGTAGTAAATGCTCATGCACAACTTCTATCACTTTTCAACTTCAGATGAATCATGTGGTGGAATCAAACTCATCAAAGAGTGTTATGTAATTTAATTTTGTGATGCACAAAACTATTTATCTAGGTGTTGTGAAAACGATAAGTATGTAGTTTCTAGTACTCCTAAGAGACTCGACGAGCTCCGAAATTTGGCGTCAATTCTTTGCATGATTGTTGAACCTAGCTGACGAGAGTTGCAGTAATGACTGTGTGTGCGGGAAACTCTCTATAATTCATGTATTTTCTGATATCTTCAAGAAAGGACTTGTATCTTAATTTGAACAGGATAATACTGTTCAATGTAATTATCTAAATTATAATGAATAATGAATTGAACTCCTTATTTTCATACATTATTCGTTCAAGCATTGAATTTATAAACGGATCTTACGTATTTCAAACTCAACCGTCACTCATAAATAATTTAAGCAACAAAGTCCAAAATACGTTTAGTTAACGCAAATAGGTTTGGATATAATGCTCTCGTAAGTTTAGTCCTCCCGGTGACAACGCTTTAATAAACTGAATTAAGTTTAGGTCCAGATGACGTGACTTGAAGTTAGAGCGCCTAAGTGGCTGATCTGCCATCAACTTAAATTGTATTGTGACATTGCAAATATTTCAAAGAATTTTTAATTTTATTTTTCCGATTCACTATTTCAATTAGTGTGATTGTAAAATTGCTGTGTTTTTGGTAAACATTGGTAGAATTCATTGCTTTATTTGTTTTTAATATTTGTTGTATTGTCTAACTAACCATACAAGTATATATTATATTATAGTCTTTGTTTTTTTATCTCAGCCGAATTCCTGCTACTTACGTTTTATTCCATATAAGTGTGGTATTCCAAAGTTATCTTTATTCTGCTGTGGAAAATATCATCTTTAAAAAATATTTATTTTAGTTGACGATAAATGCAGAGCAGATAAATAATTATCTTCATGCTGCATTTCTTTAGAATAAAAAGACCTTATCCGCCTACTACCAATACCAGAAATTTCTTTGCTCCTTTCTCGGTGTATCACTATTTAAATATTATTATTCATAATTGTAGGATAATAGAATAATAAATCACACAGGTGTATAAAACATGTATGAAACTAGAAAAATACTAAATTTCGTTCTGAATTTTTTACCGACAAATTCCCTGTGACAACAGAATATTTAATCGCTGTTCTACTAAAACTGGTTATATTCGGTTACATTTCAATAATATTTATTGACAGTAATCGATGAAAATTTCCTTTATAAAAGTATATCAGTAACATTTTTTATAGTGAACGATTGTCATTTTCTTTGGTATTCTCGTATTGTAATTTTGTGTTATACATTCCTTTTCAATTGTTTTGATTGTACTTTATATAAGATAAGTAAATGACACAAGATTATTGTACACGTTTATGGGAAGGAACTGTTCTCTTATAATACAAGATTTACTCAGTTTAGGGGACAGGGCTACAAAGAATTGTAATCAAAAATTTGTGTCTAATAAAATACTTTTATTATTTATTATTATTATATTTGATATTAACAATTCCAAAAGTATTAGTGGGTAATTATAAAAAAAAAGACGGGTTGCACTCCGGGAGTGCCGGCAGAAGTGAAAACTTGATTATTAACGTTGAGCATGTTTGATATTTTGGAATGGTTAGGGAATAATTTTGCACCAATTGCTTTATCAGTATAAAAGTACTATCATGTATGTGGTAGAATACAATATTCATTTATTGCGCTATCGTACACAAACATGACAATTTATATTACATTAAAAATTTAACACTTTAAAACTATTACAATTATTTTACATTAAAAAGTTTATCTCTCCGAAAAATCAACTTTCATCCATAATTTCAACGACTTTTTCACAATCATCATTACCAGAACTATCATCGCCAATCGCTAAAACTGATACGATAGGTTTATGGTAGCTGAAGTAAGAAACGAACAGTTTTGATTCGAACCTATTTAAATGTCTAATAAAGACCGCATCAATAGTAGTTTTGTATTTCGTTGTGCTAAGATTGCGATCATTCGACATAGTTAAACCAAATTCATTACTTAAAAATTCAATTAATAGTTGATTTTTATCGTCTGTGAAGTTTATGTTGAAATCTCCACTCAAAATCATTGGCAATTCATCAAAGCTTTATAAACTGACAGCTAACTGACAGCTGTCTACTCTCCATTCGTCTTACGCTTTTTCGATCAGGTCACGTGTCCTGACGCGAGTTTAAGATTTTATACCCATTACAGAAAAAGTGCTCAACGCCGCTAAAGAAGTTTTCACTTCAAAATTAGGAAATCCAAAATCAACCTTATAAACTTTAGTCATTATCAAACCAGTATAAAAATATATGAAAATAGGCAACATCGCAATATTACGTAGACCCGACCAAATTACCTCCAAATTAGAGCATTGATAAAAAAGGTAACCGCTAACTACCTACCTAGTATCCCTGTGAGCATAAAAAAACTTTATTACACCGTAATGTATTTTTAACTACAAACGTAATTGCCATTTGCCAACAATTCCGCATTATTTGACTTTTATGCATTTTTTCTTCGACCGCTAAAATTACGGCATCAATTTCGCTGGTCATTTACGAAAAAAGTATACGTTGGGAAATGAAAAACAGCATACATCCACATTTGGGATCAAAAGTGTCGTCGGAAGATGGATAAAGGCGGTCTCATCGACCGGCGTGAGCGATGGCAGAATTATGGAAGCGAATGCCGACCAACGCTCAAATTACAACCGTGTTGGGTGCCCGTGACGATGTGATCGAGTAATCAACTGGAAAAATGTGCGGTAGCGCTGACGAATAGACGGAAATGAACGCCTAGGAATTTTATTTTTGGACGTGCTATTTGAAATTAGAGTTCGAAATTCGTTGATCCATTACTCTGGGGCTCAAACCAAAGTAATGCTAGTTTTAATTGGTAAAAAATGTCAACAGTGTTAAGTTGTCACAACTTGTGGACGTAACGTTAAGAGAATTTATAAACGAGTTCACAAAATGTTTTTTATGACACATAAACTGATGTTCAAAAATATTTGTAGCCGTCTAAAGTTATAGATCTCCTAAAGATCGCAGGATCTGCATTGCGCCTGTATTTTATATTGAGCCAAGCTTTTGTTTGCATATTTGTTATAATTAAAAACTTTAACATTACTCCATTAACCTTATTCCACTACATAGTAGAGTAATAAAAATCGATTTTATAGCGCCTTGTGCACACCGAGTTTGACATTATTTTTATGCAGTAAAACTGCAGAAAGCTTGATTTGTGAAATTTTTGTTCTTTTTCCTTATTTAAATTTGTTCGGCCTAATTCTGAATGTGAAATGATCAAAAATTATCTATTATGTGAAAATATAAATTTAGTCTCCTTAGAATAATTGCGATTGAAAATATTTTTGTTTGATCGGTAAGTACGACCTCCAAGTCAGGTCAGGTTTTGGTAACGTGTGAGGGTTATCAAGAGGTTTTTAGTCAGTATGCTGGCGTAGGTATTGCTAGGGACCCAGTTCGGACACAATATCCGCGTGTGTACCGGGCTGGAAGGCCAGAGACACTGACATACCCCTTTCGGCCTCCCCCGGCGTACCGAAAGGGCAGCTAAATAGCTTGTCCTCTTGAAAAAAAAAAAAAAAAAAAAAAAACGTTTTGGTAACCTTTTCAATTCCACAATTTATATGAAATTATTACTTATTTAGACGATAAACCACTCCAATCCGCCCACTACCACCCACAATCCAGTGCGATGTAGCTTCATTGCCATGTCAGATTAAAAGTTCTCCGACCTGAAATACAAGGTTTGACGCTATACAAAATTCGAGCCAAATACTTTTTTAAAACATTAAATTAAATAATGATCTCAAGCAATTGTAAAATGAGGAAAGAAGGTGATATTATTACTAAGAGGAATGTCAATATATTCGAAATCAAGCACAGCGACGATCTACGTAAACCTTTTGCAAAATCAAATACCATCATTATAATTGAATTTACGCGTAAAAAGTAACAGGCTATTTCTCACCGGTAATGTAACATTTCAATACGTTCCCCAAATGGCGTACTAAACCTTTTTTACTCCGACATTAAAAACGCTCCCTTTCAATGTTAACGGGTATTCACCAAAGGAACAGTAAATCTTGATCAATACTGGCCATATTTTTATTTGCAAAATAACGCCTTGTTATGCATTGGGCGGCGGGAATTCGCAATCTCGATTAGCATAAATAACTGTGAACAAAGCTTTAGGCTTTAAACGTACTGCGGTTGCTTAAAAAATATCAAATCAGATTTTGAGATTTCTTTGTTAAATCACGTCGTATTTCCCGTTGTTCGAGAAAGTTCCCTATTTACTGGCACGTTCATAATAATTAAGTATTCTAAAATATTTTTTTGTTCGCTCATTATGAAGGCGAGTTGTGAAGGAAAATGGAAGGCCGGGCGTAGCTTTGTTTACTGGTTTGATTTTATTTTAATGAAATTTTCGTGTAATTATTAAAAGTTTTATGTATAAGGTTATAAAGCCTACTAAGAATTCTTTTGAACCCATTTTAGAGATATTAGTCTGAGTGAATTGGGATAGGAGAATAAAGGCTTGTGACAGTCTCGAGTCTGGTCACGGCTTAATAATTTTCGTCCAAGAAAACAGTCTCAATCAGAAGATTAACCTCTCAAGCGTGTCGCATTTCGGACTTAATCTGTAATGTAGGTTGAAATAAAACTATTATTTATTATTTATTTATTTATTTATTTATTTAAAACTTCATTGTACACCTAAAACTAACAATACAGAAATAAACGACAAGAAAAAAAAATGTACAAAAGGCGGTCTTATCGCTCGAGGCGATCTCTTACAGACAACCAACCATGGGATGGATAAGAGGGAACGAAAGTTTTGGGGTACCATGAGGTGTACGAAATGGACATATATCTATAAGTATACATACCTAATGCATATATAAATAAATATATATACATAAACACATACATAAATAAATATTATAACTAACATGTATCAACATTATGCATAAAATAACCATAGCGACAAATATATATACATATACACACATACACATACATATATATATATACACACATACATACATATATAAATATATACAAATAAACACGGTATACATGCAATGTCTTCAGTTTAATTGTGATAGATAATGTTGTTTGACCAATCTTTTGAATATGGGCAGCGACTCTGCCCGCCTCACTGTGACAGGTAATGAATTCCACAGCCTAGCAGCTTGTACAGTAAACGATTTGTTATAAAATGTAGTGGAATGCACTGGGATTTTAAGTGTTAAGTTCTCCGATGACCTCAGGGATCTAGAATGCGTATCATGAAGAAACTCGAATCGGTTATTAAGATACGGGGGAGAATGGGGATTGAAGAGTATAGAATAAAGAAGAGATAGAATATGGGTATTCCCCTATAGGGATAGAATATGGGGATTATGGGTATTATTAATTTTATTGCGGATTGGTTTGATTTTTACATTTTTTAACTATAACGAAACTCCTTAATATAATATCTGTAAATAAAAGTTTTATTTCAATGTGTAACTTTCGGGTAAATCTAAGAAACCATTCTGTGTATTAGGTTTCAGGCTGGTACGAGTACGAGTATAATTGTATTGAGAGAAATAATAATTATTCTAATTTATTTGAAACGCACAGAAATTATTATTACCCATATTCTATCCCTTCTTTATTCTATACTTTTCAATCCCCATTCTCCCCCGTATCTTAATAACCGATTCGAGTTTCTTCATGATACGCATTCTAGATCCCTGAGGTCATCAGAGAACTTAACACTTAAAATCCCAGTGCATTCCACTACATTTTACGACAAATCGTTTACTGTACAAGCTGCTAGGCTGTGGAATTCATTACCTGTCACAGTGAGGCGGGCAGAGTCGCTGCCCATATTCAAAAGATCGGTAAAACAATATTATCTTTCACAATTAAACTGAAGACATTGCATGTATACCGTGTTATTTATATATATTCATATTTATATATATTATATATATATATATATATATATATATATATATATATATATATATTTGTTGCTATGGTTATTTTATGCATAATGTTGATACATGTTAGTTATAATATTTATTTATGTATGTGTTTATGTATATATATTATATTTATTTATATATGCATTGGTATGTATACTTATAGACATATGTTCATTTATCTTCTCGTACACCTCATGGTACCCCAAAACTTTCGTTCTCTCTTATCCATCCCATGGTTGGTTGTCTGTAAGAGATCGCCTCGAGCGATAAGACCGCCTTTTGTACATTTTTTTTTGTCATTTATTTCTGTATTGTTAGTTTTTAGGTGTACAATGAAGTTTTAAATAAATAAATAAATAAATAAATATCAGGTGCATTGAAGTGCAAACTTCTGAAAATATGATGTTAAAATCTTTTTTTTTCAATTATATATACATATATATACAGATATATATATATTTATGTGTGCAAAGACAAACAAATACAATTGGAATGGACATAGAAAGTACAATTGGCGGTCTTGTCGCTCCAAGGCAATGCCTTACAACCATAGGATGTATTTTAGAAAAGGAATAACGAGAGGGCAGTCTTAGGTGTAAAGAATAGAAGCTAGGCTAGCAATCTAAAATATACTTCAGCAGTTTGCTACTGGAAAATATAAGTACACATATGTATATGTCTTCCTTAAGAATCTGTTCACTAGTAGTAAGTCTCGCATATGGGAGAGGCCGCCTGGGTAGGTACCAACGCAATGTTTTTTTCTCCCGCCAATCAGAAGGGCATCGTAGCCAGAGTAACTACTGGACATATTGAGACTTAACAGACAACGTCTTATGTCTCAGGATGGCGAGCGCAGTGGAATACCAAGCATTGCTTTGTAATTCAAGGTGTTGTTTGGTTTTGCTAATGTCCATGAGCGTTCATTTCGCTTACCATCAGACGAATGGTATGCTTGTCATGAAATTCATTGTAATAATATGCACATAGGAATCTAGAAACATGAACCTGTTGAAAATCGGCCTGGAAATACTGATTTCTCGTAACGCTTATTAAGAAACCTTTACCCTTTATTAAAAAATATAATATAAAGAGAGAAAAACATTACTCCCCAGCAAAATCTACATCTAACAAGTACCGAAGGCCTCATTATTTCTACATAATTATAATTAATGCTACAGTAACCTTAATAAGTACTAAACAAATTCAGTTTTATTTTACGTCGAATTTTAATCACCAGTTAACTCTTTGAAGGCTTACTAAAATATAATCTTTACAACATTATATATTTATATGTCTATGCTATGTGTTATATATGTTTATTATGTTGGTGTATTTTATGTTTAATTAGTTTTAGTATTATTTAGCATCTATTATTTATTTCTTACACAGCCCTTTCTTTCTCCTTCTTTTAAGTCCATCCCATGGAGTTAGACATCGCTTTAAGCAATAAGACTGCCATTTGTACTCTTAATTTTTATTTTCTCGTCTATATATACATTTTTTTTTTGTGAACAATAAAGGTTTAAAATAAATAAATACGTTGTGAGGTAGGTCAAGTTCTTCTTTTTGTCTCTGTCCTCATTCGTTCGATTGTTGGTCGAGTCGAGTTTGACGATTCTTTTTACAGCTCAAGTTAGTTCCCAACCCAAACTGAATTTCAGCTAAGCGGTTAAAATACTCGTATCTATACATGTGGTCAGCCATCGTGAAAACTAAAATCATGCTTATGATAAAAAATCTCCTCAGATTTTTTTCTAATATTGTACAATATCATCTGCGGTGATGAGAAATATGTGGGTTAAATTAAATATCATATGTCAAAACCACCCTGTATAAGTCTCTGCTTCCCTATGCCTTCACGTTCCAACTGTAGCGTGGCCTACTAAGCTACGAATAAAGGCAACAAGGGTTTCCCGCAAAAAGGCTAAAGCGATACTGATCGGGTAACATGATACGCAAGGGCATCGCTCACTCCAGAGCAGAATGATTAAGTTTTTATTTTTCGTTTATACTGAAATCTAGGTTACCAAAATTTGCTTTGTATGTCGAAACTAACATAAAGACAAAATATTTCATTATTTGTATTGAATAGGGTCTGGAACTACGACACTAATTTGAAAAATTCTTTCACTATAAGAATTATATATTATTCCTGATAGGTGATGGAATATTCTCGAACTACCTAGTGTAATTTCACCCGGGCAGAGCTAGTGCCGTGCCGCTATTATTAGATAAAAACTTTGCGTAATGGTTTAAATTTCCTTCAGAAAGATTAAATATTACTGAATACAAAATAATCATGATAATTGAAATCATGAGCCAGTAATTAAATAAACTTACACACATAAAATTCACGCCTATATCCCATAGGAGTAGGCAGAGATTACGGATTTTTACTTTGCTTGATCCTGGCATACTACTTTCGCTTCGTCCACTAATAAAATTAAATAATATAATATCCACAATTATAACATCATTATGTGGTAGCAATGCTTCCATAATTTTCATTTTTACACCAAAACAAAAACGGTACTGCTTCCGCAACAGAAATCATTACTTTCCCGATCAAGGTTAAAGTTACAACGGAACCTCACGAAATAAATATAATCAGCACAGCCACGGCAATCACAAATTTCGTGACTGAAAATTACTTTGTTTGGAGTTGTGAATAAATTTACATTACGTTGAATAAGTATAAATACGTGGATGGATAATAATTTTTGAATTATTTGGAATTCTAATCGGGGAACGTTTAGTATTATAGCCCTTAAATATCTAACTCATATGAATGCAATTAAGGTGTTTATGAAACTGCAGTACTGAATAAGGCTTGAAGGAGCTATCCTGATCGTGTGCAGACGATTTTATTATTGTTTCTAGATAGATACATAAATTCACGCTTTTTTTCCAGAAGGTGTAGGCAGAAGTGCTGGTAGCAACCAGTACACCCACGTTTTGCCTTGTGTGTTTCTGTCCCATGATGTGATAGGGGGCGAGCCTATCGCCATATTTCTGACTCCGGGCTGACAATGATTTGAAAAATCCACTGTCACTTCGCCCGACTCGTGATTCGAACTCGAAACCTCATATTTGTAATCGTATCGTAGTACAAGTACGCCACCGACGCAGTGTTACTAGACGATTGGCGTAATTATGTAATCAGATTATTTACTCTGCTTGATTCCTTAATTATTATGATTATTTCAATTACTCAAACGTAGCCATTAATTTATTTTTGGGCTTTTATCATCATCCCTCAGTGATCTGTATGTTGTATTACAAAAAATTAAGTTTTGAATTATACTATATTACTTCGACTGCCTCGGTGGCGTAGTTGTACTAAGGTACGGTTACAAAGCTGAGGTCTCGGGTTCGAATCCCGGGTTGGGCAAAAGTGATATTGGATTTTTCTATTCATTATTAGCACAGAGTCAGGAATTTGTGCCTGATATGGCGATAGGCTCGCCACCTATCACATTGTGGGACGGAACTGTGGACGGAACATACAAGGCGAAATGTGGGTGTCCTGACACCTCTGCCTACCCCTTTCTGGGATATAGGCGTGAGTTTATGTATGTATGTATGTATGTGTATTACTTCGTAAATTTCATAAAATCCAAACCAACAATAGTACGTTTATTTAGAAACGAATAGCGTGCTCTCTATCGGTGATTATGCAATTTTATTTATGTGCTAATCCTTGCCTGAACTTCTTTATAAAATACCTCTAGCTGTGTTTAAAATATTGGCGTTAAAATTCAGAATGACCTACTTGCATTGTTAATAGCATGTACTATCAAAAATACATTTCAAAACACTGTTTAAATGAAACTCGATTAACCACACGCGTTCCTACATGGCTTTCGCTTTTGGTGAATGCTCGCTGGTACCCCACCTTTTATTCATGGTGTTGTTATTGATGGGATGAATATTTCATCGTGGCTCGGTGTTTGTCGAAAGGACGCGACTTTGTCTCAGCAACCAGACGTATTTACCAAGTTTTGTAAGGCTTATTATATATTTATTGTTTCATCCTGCGGTTGGGTGTTTCTCTTTGAAAAGTTCAATTAGGTTTGTTGCTTCTTTAATCAGGTCTAGTTGGAATGATTTGAGGCTTTTTCTTTGATCTATTGTTTTTGAAGTTAATTTAATTATGTTATTTTAATTTAAAATTAAAGTTGTCATAATATTGATTGTTAAATACGCTGTTAAAATAGGTAATCTTTTGTATATCTCATTTTGCGCATAAAAAACAACAATTACGTTTAATTTAGTTCTTATTATAAGATATGCATTCCATGGAGATTTACCATATATACACATATAATATGGTATCTAATGTCCACCAACCCGCACTACGCGAGCATGTGAGACTATATGGCCTAACCCCTCTCAAGCGTATTCTCGATGTAGAAGAGGCCCGTCCACTGTATTCGGACGAATAGAGTGTAAAACAGATACAGATGAGAAAATCTTTTCGTTATACTTATAAATAAATAGTCAACTAAAATCCAAAAGTGTTTTGCTGATCACAATAGCTTGACTTGTGTCGTGGGCATCACAAAAGACTTCAATTTAACGATACTCAGAGCTAACAAATATGTTTTCACTTCATAAAAACGTGTGTCACGTAGGTGGTCTTTGTATATTTTAAAATATTTTCATTTTAAGAATAAATATTATTCTTGCAATATATTTTCTTTGTGCAAAATATTATTTCAAGAACACCGATAAAGTTTAAAAATTCATAAAAAAATAAAAACAATTTTTTCATTACATATATTCTGCGACTTTTAGTTCATTGTAAAAACATTATTAAAATAATAACCTTTGTGGCTATATCTACCAAATTCAAATACTAAAAAATATATATTTTGTGAGACGAGAAAATATTGCAGAATACATTTTATTTGATGTTCAATGAGTGAAAAATATCACAGACTATATGATATAACTGGACTATAGGCTGCTCCCACCTGCCTGTTACTCATATTTGCCTAGATACGGGACCGACAACTATGCTATAATACCTTTATTACTAGGTCCACGTAAGTTGGTCGGTTTAGAATTTAGCTTGCATAATATATTCATTTTTGAGCAGACAGAAAATATTATACTAATTAATAAAATATAGTATTCTGGTAGGTTTCTCATATGTGAGAGGCCGCCTGGGTAGGTACCGCCGCAATGTGTATTTCTACCGCCAAACTGCAGTGTAAGCGCACAGTTGTATTTCGATCTGAAGGACATTATAGCCAGAGTATTTACCAGACATATAGAGACGTAACATCTTATGTCTCAGGATCTCTATTTGGGTTGCACTGTTTTTATAATTACTAGCATAAATTGAAGTCACTTTTTCATACCAATCTAAATAATAATAATTCTTAAATAATTATTCGAATACTCCCACCAATCGACTTTGAAAAGTCACATGAAAGACTTACTAACAAGCTAGAGAACAACAGACACCCAATATAATGAACATTTCAGCCTGAAATTTCGAGTTGTATGCGTAATGTGGTGTAATTTCCACTGCTGATTGTGTTGACTCAAACTTCAGAGACTGTAAATGAATAATTTTGACCGCTTTCACTAATTTAGACTTGGATTGCGACGAGATAATCAGAGTCAGGGTGGCGTACAACCCTGTGGCAATCTAGAACAAGAATTAACATACAAGAAATTCGGATACAAGTACTGTGCGATGCAAATTGGAGCAGAAATTACCTTTTCGAATTATTTGTTGTAGTTAACATTCAAACGATTTTGGTTACACTTTTTCTATGGTGCTAATTGCTTGCTTCTTAAGTTTGATAACATTTCCCCTAATCCAAGATTTTTAGAATTTTTATAAAAAAAAACCTTTAGACTTCTATATACATAGTTTCATAATTCTACATAGTACATAAGTATTTATGTACCATATAAAATCATATGTAGAATCATGAAACTATTTGGAAAGAAGTTGAAATGTTTGTTTTTAAGAATACATATTACTTTTGCTAATTATTTTCTTTGTGCAAAATATTGCAAAAACACCGATAAAGTTTATATAGATATACATCTATACATATACATGATAATAGATCTGAGTATAGCATTGAACATACCATTGACCATGATAGAATCGATTAGTTTGACGATGGATTCGGCAATTTATTTATGTGGAGGCTATTCAAGATACGAATAACTAAAAGTGGGTGGGATGCCGCATTGATAATATGATATTTGGTATAATAACGTTGACGCAGTTGGTTAGGTTGTAACACTAGCTGTGAAACGTGAGACTGCGGGTTTGATCCTCGTTCTAAGATATATAAATATTTGTGTGGTCCACAGGTATTTGTTTCGTGTCTGGGTATTTTTGGGAGATCGAAAAGTCTATTGTGGTTTCTGTTACCCATGACACAAACCTCGATCTTAGTATAGTATGGGTATATCACTATGCATGTGACTGTGAGGTTTTATTAGTTTGGCTATTATAATGTTAGCATAATCTTTCTTTTTCAACCTGCCCCCAATTTAAATTTCTATATTGAAAAAATCTTTAGTCTGGTCTATGTATGTGACAGTTGGGTATATTTAAAAGTTTTTTCTACGTCAATATTTGGTAATACATATAACCAAGATACTGATTCTCGGCCAAGGCTCGTTTTAAGTGCGTATTCTGTAAGGGACGTATACACCTCAAGGGCCCTCATGTGTGTGGTTTCTGCGAGAACGCAGGGTGGAAAAAATAGATAAATGCCTCTCGACACGTCCTGTCCCGGAAGGAGGAAGTAAGATTGTGACAACTGTTTTGCGCAGCAATGGAATTGACTGCGTAGAATGTTGGATTCGATAGATACTTGGTATGTTTATGATTTTTTGCTTGGAAACGAACTTAGAACACGAAAAAGTGTGGAATGTGTAGTTTGGATTTTAAAAATATTCTTAGGAAAGTAGTGTGAAATTACTACAATGATAGTAACTTGTATTTAATGCCTCTATTTCGTTTTACTAATAATTTAATTGGAGGCTCCTGTATAGAACGCTTGTCTACAACATTTAAAATTCACTAAGATCCTAATAGTTGCCTAATAAAATAATATACATAATATGCGAATCACTGATATGATTATATTTAATAATATTTCAATCTTCTTCTGATAGAATTTTCTTCTGATTTTCTTGACCGGTACATAAAATAAATACATCTACGCCCACTTCGTCCCAAATGCCCAATAACAGTAGTATTTTCATTTCTATATTTTGAAACCACGCAAAGATTTTCCGAAGCGGACTTCATACTGATTGTGTCAACAAGGGCGTTGTAGACTTAACATGCTCTCTGCACTACAAAAGGAATTCCAAATTTTTGCTACTCATCATTTCCCTTTGGTAGATTCAGAACCTTGTATATCTTGTAACATCAATTTTTTGTTACTAAAGAGAAACCGCAATAAACAAGTAATTATGGAATAAAATATGTTTTTCTCATACTGTATGTAATATCAATATTATGTTAATAAGCATCGTGAGGAAACCTGCATACCATAGCGATTCATAAGAATTTCTATGGTATGTAAGTCTGCCAACCCGCACTAGGCCAGCGTGGTGGACTATATGGCCTAACCACTCTCAATCGTATTCTCGATTGTAGAGTAGGCCCGTGCCCTGCAGTGGGACGTATATGGGCTGATACAGATACAGATACAGATACAGAAGCATATATCACGTACGTCTATTATCCTTTTCTTTTTTCCACTCTATAAACTTCCACATAATTCGATATTACGATAATCCATTCCACGCAAAGTTTGTCTGGAAGAAATTGCAGGTAGCAATGAGGTCGCTTACATTTTTTTAATAGTTAATAAGCTCCTTTCATTTTGGTGTACAGTAATGCAAAAAAGAAATAAAATCAGAAAATGTGTTATTATATGATATAATATAGCTAAGTTGATTGGTAAGTGGGTTTCCAATCCAGTAATTACATATTATATATTAACGGAACTGCTGAGTTTTAAAATTAAGGGTATATTTGTAGGAACGTATCGCTCATTTTAAAATTAATGGGAAATAGCATAAGGAAACCTGCATAATGGTTTCTTAGATTTACGCGAATTTTACACAATGAAATAATTATTTGAATTAAATTGAATTTATAAAATCCGTAAATAATAGTTTTATTTCAAAGAAACCTGCATACCTTACAGACCACTATTTGATAACCGAACCCTTACTAGGCTAGTGTAATGGACTTATTCAATCTCTTCAAAGAAAAGAACGAGAGAAAGAAGAGGGCTAGAGTCAGTAGTCGGAGGAATATAGGTAGTAGGTATATCTATATTATATATTTATGAACATCCAACAAAATACCCCCAAAGCTATTTTGTAAGTAGTACCCACACAATGATGGTTTATATCCCAAGGGTTCGGTCAATTAAGAATTTAACAATCCAATTATGAAGCCTATCATGATTTTGAAAAATAAACCTATTAATTTCCTTTTTCCTATGAGTACTGTGGAATTAATCGTCCTAATTTGAAAAGATATGAATTAAAAATGATCATGGCCCGTAGAAGCGATTACTTATTAATAAGGCTCTCGTTATATTACTGGTAATATTTTGCGCAACTAAAGAGTATTTGGATAGACTAATAGGTTGAAATAGTATAATTCATTTAAAATCTAGTAGCGTTTGGAGAAAATTGGGACTACAATAACATTTTTCATTATATATTCAAAATTAATTTGCTAAATATTGGGATATATTCAAATCATTCTATCAGAGCCACTTTCTAAAACAGGTATAGTTATTTTTAAGTTTTTCAATAATATACAATAAAATTTAGATTAAAATGGGGTTGATATGGTGAACATGTCGCCAAAAGCCCCTAATTTAAATAAGAATTAAAAAATAATTGAAAATATATATTTGATGTTTTGTTTGAGATGTTTTTTTCATATTATGAACAACAAACATTTATAATCGTAATACGAGTATATTATTAACATGTCCAATATAATAAAATATGAAGATAGAAAAACTGTTAAATAGTTGTAGACACTTTTTAAAGGCTTTTGAGTATTACGTCTCCTTTTATTATTGTTATGAATGATGAGCAATGAGCATACTATTTTGCCTACTAACTAGCGATACGACCGCTCAAGTACAGTTGCAGTGGCATTCCACTGGGCTCTACAACCTGAGACATTAGATGTTAAGCTTCAATATGAACATTAGTTACTTTAGTTATAATGTCCTTCAAACCGGAACACAAAAATGCAAATACACTGCTGTTTAGCGGGAGAAATAGGTGATACCGGGCAGCCTCTCGCATATGAGAGACCTACCAGACATTACGTCATTTTGATTGCACACAATTCATCTTAATGTAGAAACATCTTGAGTGCGTTAGTCAATTGTTCGGCTTACTATTTTTATTAACTTAGGATTTCATAAACAGTGGATGAGAAGCCATAATATTTAGGAAACAAGAGAAGGAAAGTTCAAACCGAGTCAATTATTGAATCAATAAAGCCAAATGCCTCATGTCTCAACTTAGGAGTTACAAACACTTTTGTAATATTATGTTTTTATTGCAATAAATGTTGAGCCGAGCTTGCTGTTCGTCAGATGGTAAGCTTTACGACTGCTCACAAACAGTAGGAAAACCAAACAAGACTTTGGCATTCCAGTGCGGTCGCCATCCTGAGACATTAGATTTTATGTCTGAATATGTCCAGTAGTTACTCTAGCTATAATATTCTACAAACTAAAACACAAAAGTGCATTTACACTACTGTTTGGCGGGAGTAATAGACTTAAATAAATACATTTAATAATATACTTTAGATTTTGGTCCTATTCATAGTCAGTTTCGAAACCTACATATTTTAGTAATCGAATGTTTTGTCTTCTTCGCTCAAACTAAATTCAATAGTTGTTCGAAAGGGACAAAATATGTGAAAGCAAAAATATATTTGTAAAGTGTAAGTATAAGTCCATAATTGTTTAATGTAGTACTACTAAATACTACATTTATGATGTATTAGTACTCACTACAGATCCTTTAATTATTATCACTAAATAATTGTAATGCAATTTAATGAAAATAATTTATTGAATCCATTTTATTGTTCTACATCGTTTAGATTCAGTCATTTTTTATCTACCACCCGGTTCAGAAAGCGGATTTCACTAGATATGAACAGGCAGGAAACTCTAGCGTCGCTGTTTTCAAAACCAGTTTACAATTTAGTGCTTATTACAAAAGTTAGAAGTGGTTTAAATATAATATATAATGTAATAAAAAGAATATCATATAGATACAATATTGGAGCATGAACTAAAACTTCGGTAGGTTTTAATATTAACGTTGAAGGGCCAGCCTTAAACAAAGCAGACATCTTAGATATTATAATAATGTAATTACTAAGAAATATTTACGAGTTATTAAATATTTATGAAGGCCGCGTTGTGAATATTTTTCCACAACTAAATGTCGGATTTTCTTGTACTAATTTTTAGTAAATAATTAATAGATGTTATTGAAATAGCTGATATTTTAATTAACAAATTGTATTTGAATATTGAATTTTCAGGGTTACCTATACTTTGATGTCAAATTGTAATTTTTCAGTTTTGGGAATATCGACGTATTTGTGGCGACGTTCCTTTTTATCAATGATTTGAAAATAGTACAGTAGATAATTAATAGAAAAATCCGATTTAATTTTGCCCGACCCGGGATTTTAACCCGATATCTCAGTGTTGTAACCGTAGTACTGAGTAACTGAGGAAATTGCTTACCAACTTACTACAAACATGGCCATTTGTGCCCAATTAATTACAAAATATATTTTTTTGTTTCAGGACCGGACGGCGTCGTGTGGAATAAACAAAATACAAGTCAAAATCAAGTGTCAAAGTGCACGTGTAAATATATGTTAGTCACATAACGTTAGTTAGTCAAATAAATATATATGTCGCAATGCATATAGCCGGGTGTGGACACAAAACTCTTATAGCGTTTGTGCTGTTGACTGTTGCTTGTTCACCGACGGCAATGCAGAATAATATCATAACAGGTTAGTGTTTATATTTTCATTATACAGAAAAACCCTGTCCAATCCAAGGAGCGCATTTGGGTATCTCAATTCACTTAAAATATTTTCTCAATAAGATAAAAATATAATACAATAATATGTAAATTTAATTAAAAAACATGATGTATACATGCGTCGACGCACTAATCGCATGTCGACATGCGGTCTCGTACCCGCAATTGGTAATCTCAAATTATATTGACTCTAAAACAAATATGATCTACATTCTATCTTAGGGTTTATGACAATGATTAACACTCGATTAACTACTTTCTATAATTGTAAGCCTAATTTGTAGCGTAATCTTAAATACTTTGTTATGTAAACAATACAGATCATGGACGATGATTTTAGATGTATAGAAAAACTTTTTCTAGTTTATGATATATTCTATGGATAAATAAGTGTGTTAAATTGTGTATCGCAAACCAAAAAAATATGTTA
Source organism: Hyles euphorbiae (assembly GCA_023078785.2). Classification (NCBI taxonomy): domain Eukaryota; kingdom Metazoa; phylum Arthropoda; class Insecta; order Lepidoptera; family Sphingidae; genus Hyles; species Hyles euphorbiae. The sequence goes on along the minus strand of CM041041.1, from coordinate 15,989,550 downwards.
TTAAAAGTACGAAAAAATATGAAATAAACGATAACTTATCGTAAGTTATAAATACACATTTTAATATCAACATTGCCCTTAAATTAAGCAAAGTTTTAAATTCTGACAACACCAGTACACGTTCGGATATTTCTTAAACTTTGCGCCGCACGTTGCTTGTTACGACTGCGGTTGTCAGCAGTGTAATGTGAGTTTCCCTACTTTTTGTTTTTTATGTAGAATATTTTTATCATATTATAGAAAACATTAATTATTCCTGAGCGCCTTTGTCGATTGGGCAGAGTTTTTTTAATTTCGTTTTGGCTTTATAGTAAAGGTTGTTCATTATAATGAGTATAGCACCTTTCGGATTATATCATACCCTTTTTGACAAGCTTTTTATACAGATTTATTTTATAAGAACACGGTTTTTCAGGATATCATTATATCGTAATTATATGTTACTCTCGAATCAAAAATGAAAAAATTCTGTTACAACGAATTGCGAACCTTTCGAAGCCTTTCGTATTATATAATTTTAGTATGATCTTTCTATTTTTACCTGCCCACGATTACAGTTTTCATGTTGACAATAAATAAATCAGTAATACGCTACTAAAATACAAACTATTACAATTATTTTATTAAGCGTTAAACAATTGATTTTGGTATCCCATCATCTAATTGTCTTCTTACTTTCAAAGGTTGTTTTAAGTAAGTTTCATCTTTAAGTGTTTTTGTTGGTCTTCCAAATAAATAATTTAAATTCAATTCCAATGATCAAAGACTCTCTTCAGTCGGTCCCTCATTATTGAGGATCGTGACTCTCAATTGTCTTGATGACCTCTCTCCACCAGCTTCGGTCTTCTGCTTGATGTAATGCTGTGTGAATAGGGACCTTCAGTGTATTGGCAATCTGATCCACCCATCGTTTGGGAGTTCGTCCTCGTCGTCTTTTTCCCGCCAATTTTCCAACGATGAGCAGTTTTTCCAGGTTGTCTGGTTCGCGTCTGGCGATATGTCCGAAGTATTTTAAGGTTCTGTGTAGGCAGGTTGCAGAAAGTTTTGGTCTTCTTTCGAGATGCAGTTGTTTCAGGATAGATATGTTGGTTCGATGTGCCGTCCACGGTATTCTCAACATCCTGCGCCAGCACCACATCTCAAACGCATCTATCCTCCTTTTATCTGCTGCTTTGACGGTCCAGGATTCACAACCGTATAGAAAGATCGGTATCACCAAAGTGTCAATTATTCTTATTCTTGTTCTATTAGAGATGTTGCTATCCTTCCAGACTTTTTGGAGTTGAGTCATTGCAGCTTTGGCCATTCCGATGCGTCGTCGTATCTCAGGTTCACAGTTACCCCTGTTGTTTAATACAGAGCCGAGATATAAGAACTGGTCTACGGTGTCGTATTCTCCAAGTATCCCTGTGTTCCTAATAGTCTCTGAACGGTCGACTAGCATTAGTTTGGTTTTTTCTTTATTTATTGTGAGGCCAAAATCTTTGCTGCATTGTTCCAAACGTGTTAATAAATCCGCCATTTCTTCTTCTGTGGACGCGAAAAGTGTAGTGTCGTCGGCGTAACGAAGATTTGAGATAGCAGCACCGCCAATTTTGATCCCACCTTTCCACCCTTCGAGAGTCTTTCGCATGATGTGTTCACCATAGATGTTAAATAGAATTGGCGATATGACACAGCCTTGTCTAACACCTTTCTGAAATTGGAAATGGCCCGATGTTGTGTGTGCCACCTTAACTGTTCCATATCCCTTTTCGTAGAGGCTGCGTATGAGTAAAACAAGATGTGCCGGAACTCCGGCCTCAAGAAGGACTTTCCATAGTTGCTTCCACCTCACACAGTCAAAAGCCTTTTGGTAGTCTACGAAGCACATAATTGCAGGGATACTAAATTCATAGCACTTTTCTATTATCTGCCTGATGTTTAAAATTTGCTCCCTTGTGCCTTTGCCGCGGACAAAGCCCGCCTGTTCTTTCGGGATTTGCCAGTCAAGAAAGGACTTAAGACGATCATTGATGACGTGCAAAAGTACCTTGCTCGCATGTGAGATAAGGGAAATGGTCCTGTAGTTACCACAATTTCTAGCAGATCCCTTTTTGTGCAGCGGTAATATAGAGGAGTGTACCCAATCCCGAGGCCACTCGCATGTTTTCCAAACGGCGTTGCAGATCTTGTGTAGCGCGGCTATTCCAGAGGTTCCTAGAGCTTTTAGCGTTTCTGTAGTGATGCCGTCTGATCCCGAAGCTTTGTTGTTTTTAAGCTTTCCCAAGGCTTTCTCGACTTCCGAGAGGAGTATATCAGGTTCCGGGTCAAAAACAAGAGGCGATGTAGTTGTTGAGTTTTGTTGTGGTTCATCCTGGTATAACTCACTGCAGTATTCCTTCCAGCGATCAGCAATCTTGTCCAGATCATGTATTGGGTTTCCAGATTTGTCGTCGATCACCCATGACAAGGGCTTGAAGCTACGCGTGATTTGTTTGATTTTCTTGAAAAGATCAGATGTTTGGTAATTCTTTGAGTGAGCTTCTATTTCAGTGCAAATCTCTTCAAGGTGTCGATTTTTATCCCGTCTGCATAACCTTTGGATCTGTCGGTTAAGTATGGCGTAATCCTGTTCAGTTGTTCTCAGGGCCCCACTTTTGATGTTCTTTCTCTTGATAATGACTTCCCATGTTTCGTCCGATATCCAATCACGTCTCGATTGTAGAGGTTTACTAATTTCCTGAAGTGCAGTGGTTAGCGTGAAGTGAAAATTGCGCCATAATTCTTCGGGATGTGTTTCATTCCGAAGTCTATCACTGTCCTGCATTTGTGTCAGCCTGGAATCGACTTGTTTCTTTACACATTCCATATCTGACTGAGTTGGTCTGATTGTCCTTAAAGCTTTCTTGCAGACAGATCTAAATCGTATACGTAGATCTGCAACCAGCAGTTGGTGGTCACTGCCGCAGTCCGCTCCAGGAAAGGTTCTTACATTAGTGACAGATGATCGCCATCTTTGTGCTATGGTAATGTAGTCTATTTGGTTTCGGTATCTGTCTCCTGGAGAAGTCCATGTATAAAGTCTTCTCACATGGTGTTTAAAACAGCTGTTTGTGATGTTTAAGTTGTTAGTCAAACAGAAATCTATGAGTGTTTCGCCTCTTTCATTTCTCACACCGATCCCATGCTTGCCCAATACGTGTCGAATATGTTCAGAATCCCTTGTGTTTCCGATTTTAGAATTCCAATCACCCTGCACCATCAGTAATTCACGTTTTGAGATCCTATCTATAGTAGTTTGTAACGTTCCATAGAAATCTTCTAGGTCTTCAGCGCTCGACAAACTTGTTGGAGCGTATACTTGTACGATGTTCAGGGGACATGGTTTACAGTTCAAGCGAATAGTTATGATTCGGTCGTTCACCGGGTTGTATCCACTTACAAGGTCTGTCAGTTTTTTGGGAATCAAAATACCAACGCCGTTCTTGCTCTCTCTGCTGTGTCCTGAGAAATACATTGTATTACCAGTGGATGTCCGAAAATGCCCCTCACCTTTCATATGTGTTTCAGCAAGACCAAGGACAGATATATTATGAGCAGTCATCTCCCTTTCCACAACCGTAAGTTTTCCTGGTTGTAATATACCTCGAACATTCCAGGTACCGATACGGTGCATGTGTCGCATAGTAGGTCTGCGTGTGTCTACAGTAGCATTTACTGCCGCGGGAGCCTGTTGACCCATTCCCACGGAGTCTTCGGAAGCAGATTTCACACTCAATGACCCGGATATCAAAGAGCGCCGGGTATCAGCCGGATGGTCCGATTTCGCAGCATTCCTTTTATTGACTTTCATTTGAGAGTTCTCTTGGGATGATAATCGTAGTGGGTTCCCATTACCTTCTACGTCAGAATGTTTGGAGGGTATTTAGTTCCTCCTGGTCTCTGTAACCATGGTACAGGTTATCAAACGCCGCCTGTGGCTCGGCGTTGTTTCCATTTAGCACCACCCAGGGGTCACGTGTAGGGTCTCGAGGGTACAGCCTACGGACGCGGAAACTTTAACCCCCATGATCAAAGACTACTCTCTTACAAAAAATAATAAGAAATAAACATTTTATTTATGCTGAACTCTAGCTTCATTTGTGTTATCTTATATCTCTGATGTCGAAGTGACGTCATAGCTTTATTGTCGCGTTTCCTTTAGTGTGATTGCCGGAAGTTTAACAATCCTTACCCCCTCTTCGCCTTCCTCCCTTGAAATCCGCCCACACAGTAGCTTTTGGAGTTTAGTAAGCAGTGTTGATCATAAACTCAGTTAAGTGGGTTGTTCACTATTTTTCCGTCTACATTTTTTTTCTTCCTCCCTTCTTTCTTATCAGCCCATATACGTCCCACTGGACACGGGCCTCCTCTAAAATCGAGAGTACGATTAAGAGTGGTTAGGCCATATAGTCTACCACGCTGGCCTAATACGGGTTGATGGACTTACATACCATAGAAATTCTTATGAATCGCTACGGTATGCAGGTTTCCTCACGATGTTTTCCTTCACCGTTTTAGTGCGTGGTGAAGTGCGGTGATTGATTATCAATACACACATGACATACAATTACATCCATACATTTTTTTTTAATTATTTGAAATTCATAAAGTTAAGCGTGCAGGGCTTGATATTATAGGTCGATGACATCGGCCTTATCATCTCGGCCCCAAAATACCGAATAGAGAACTTTTGATTTTCTCCCGTTTCAAAATAATGCAGTTTGTCCTTATAGTCCAACCCGCAACTTTTGAGTTGGCAATCTCATATTCTCCCGACAGCGGTGTTGCTTACTCAATCTATCATTATGTTTATATAATTTGCAAAAGCCTTTCAAAACACAATGTAGGTTCCGATTTCTCCAATTCCAATTAATATTAAAATGGTTTTCACCCGTTAGAAACACAACTCATTTGTCTAAAACATTGTATATCTCGGCAATTAATGTAATAGTTTTGGTTCTAAATGTGTTTCTGTTTGCATAAAATATTTATTGGAATAACTGTGTCTTGTATTATGACATTAATTAAACATAGGTGAGTTTTCATAGGGTTTTGTTAGTCATTATAGTGTAAATACATCCAAGATACTTGGCAAACTTACTGCAGTATCCTTTATCCCTTTTTGGGAAAGGAGGATAGAAGGCAGAAGTAAAAGGTCTTCAACAAGTAACATCGGAGACAGAACAAAACGTGTAAGAAACCTCGTTTTTTTGCAGTGAGACAGCATAATATGAGCTGTTAATTGTCATTTCAAGCAGTTCTATATACGATGTATTTACTTAAGATGGGGAACAGCATAGGTCCTTGCTCTTTATTGTACGTAAATATATAGTATACAGACATGTACTTTATTCCGACAATAAACATAATTTTATGTTGCGTTGATAGCCCAGATATCTTTTTACTGCAACAACTCACAATGAGGTGCAAAATAATTAAGGCCTATTAAGCTTTACAATCCAAGGTTTTCTTACTTAAATCACCGAAGTCCTTTCTACCCTAAAATTCCATAATGATTCTCAATAGCTTCTCAGGAAGAATTATGTTCTCGCTTTTTTCTCAATGTTTTCCATCGAGAGATTAATAGATGTAAGTGGCAACCCTTTCGGCTGAGTAATCGGTTGAAAAGGGGAAACATTTTTTATTTCAAATTGATAATAGCTGTTAGCTGAGGATGGCCTTTGCAGTGTCAGCGAACAAAAGGAAAAGCAATTAGCTTATGAGAATTATTTTTGCATTGTGAAAACTTTAATATTTTTATTTTCTAGTGCTGTGAATAATTTTAAATTTAGTTCTGCATTTTTGTGTTTGTGTATCAGGACATTTACGTCCCACTGCAGGGCACGGTCCTCCTATACGATCGAGAATACGATTGACAGTGGTTTTGTATTTACATACTATCAAATTAGTACCGGTTTGCTTGTAAAAATTACGATATCCAGCAACAACCTTAAAATTCAACATTTCATACCTAATATTTGAGTATCGAGATATTACTTCGCAAAAACTTTCCTCGAGGCCTCGAATACCCATCCGTACACAAAGAAGTAAAAGTTACATACACGGGACAGACCAACGCATGTTCTGAATCGTAATTATATATACACATTTGAAATTCGCCAGCGGGCAGCCTCGGAAACTTTTATTAATGGCCTTGTCAGTCTTTTATGTACAAAAAACGTTGGCTTAATGTTTAGGGGCCCGTTGAAATTTCCAGAGACATATGTTTTACTTCGCCGAAGTTTTTTTATTATTTTTTCAGTCCTTTTATATTGGTCTGTTGGAAACTGAATTGTTATCGGGATAATTACGCATTTGAGTTTGGGAGCTAACACACAGTTTTTGAATGGGTTTAGGTATATTATATATTATTATTGAAATGAAAGTAATTAAGCCCATATAATTATGTACGTCCGACTGAGGAGAATGGGCGTCCTCTACTGTTGTGAAGCTTAAAGGATAGTATATTTTGTTTGTATCTGTAATTTATTATGGTGATTATAGAAAATTGATTGCAAAGTTATGCCTGATAATAAATGAACTATTGTGGTGGTAGCAGAAATTTACGATTCAAGAAATCTTGTGAAAGACTATTTCAAGAGAGAACACTTTGAATTTTGATTTTTTCTTTATGTCAAGTCTAATGGTTTCTTAGATTTACGGGAATGTTACACATTGAAATAAAACTATTATTTACGGATGTTATCGCGGAATTGGTTTAATTTTTACATTTTTAACTTCCTAAAATAAAAGTTTAATTTCAATATGTAAGATCGTTTAAGGCCAAATGGTCACTATATCATACTTCTACTACAAAAGAACTAATCTGGTTACTGAACTTGGTATTAAAAATCCCTTATTTGTTCAGTTATAATAAGGATCATCTTCTCTGTTATTTTCGTGGAATATATACAATTCTCTTTTTAGGTCTTGAAAGTAAAGATTTTTTTTATTGGCGATAAAAAAAAAAAACTCGTAGCAAATATAGATTATAATATAATTACGAAGAATTTAATCGCCCTCGTCATTCCAAGACATTTACCGAAAGGTACAAAAAAAATCTCTCGTGAGATGAAATATCAACCTTCATTACAAAACGTAATAAATGCCATCCAAAAAGAATTTAAATACGGAACCCGAAGCATTCGGTGAGCGTGCTCTTGACAGATTTTTCACAGGTTATCGAACACATGCGATGCTTATTATTTATTGCTCGCTCACAGCGCGGACGCTCCCGATATTACAATGCTGGGTTGGTTACGTGAGAAATATAGCGGCAACACGTTTTCAAGAGATTTTCAATCACTACGCTTTTTCTGGGTAGATGCAGGCTTAACATATTGTTTTATTGGTGTGATGAATGGGTTTGGATACGGAATGTTTCGTGTCGTATTTTTTAATCGTCGCTGATATGACTACAAAGGAATTAGTAGACGAGAACCTTACATAGAAATGTTAAATATCTCAGATTTTTCTCAGGATTAGCTTGTATTATTTAAGGTTTTGAAACGAGAAAATAGACGAGTCTAATCAATAAGAAAAAATTAATACATACAAAATAATTGATATACATACTGTGTCCAAAAAATAAGGTGACATTGTATTTATTTTGAAATTTTTTTATCTATTCTTCCAAGTCAATTTCATCCCTTTCAGAATAATCCCTTCCCGATGCAATGCACTTATGCCAATGGATTTTCCAATCTTCGAAACACTGATTGTAGTCACTTTCCGGGATGGCCTTCAGTTCCGTCTTCGCTGCGGCTTGAATCTCCTCTATCGTATCAAAATGGTGTCCCCGGAGCGGTGTTTTGAGCCTGCTGAACAGCCAGAAGTCGCACCGCGCCAGATCAGGTGAATACGGTGGTTGCGGAACGAAATGGGTTGAGTTTTTGGCGAAATGATCACGAATTACGAGTGCAGTATGGACGGTGCATTATCGTGGTTTTCGATACCAGTCGAGACGTGACGCGGTTGAGGCCCAAAACATTTTTTAAATGGTATTGACGGAGCCTTTCGATATGCCAACCTCATCAGCAAGGTCTCCAATCGATAATCGACGGTTTTTCAATAACAAATCTTGGATTTGTTGGACGTGAGCTTCGTCGATTGAGGTTGATGGTCGCCCAGGATGCTCTTCGTCTTCGATACGTTCACGGCCGGCTTGGAACTCACTATACCACTTGTAAACATTTTTTTTTGACACAGCCTCATCACCAAAGGCTTTCTGCACCATCCTCAACGTATCCGCAGCAGAAAATTGATTCCGCAGATAAAATTTAATGCAATTTCTTTGCTCAACAAATTTTGACATCGCAAAAAAACGAAAAACTCACTTTTAGCAGCTCACAAAATGACACGTATCTCAAACAATAATGAATATTTTGACATGTAAATTTGACATAGATGTCACTGACAGTACTAACAACCTACTAAAAAGCATAATTTTCCAAATCATTCGACGCGCGCAAATAAAATTCAAATGTCACCTTATTTTTTGGACACAGTAGAATATTGATATTATACATCACACATATTTAGAATATTGATATTGAAAAGATTTTAATTCAACAAAATTGTGAAACACTTTTTCAACAGCGTCAGAATATAAATCCGTCTTTAAACCCGTTCAGGTCAATGAGGATTAAAACTTGTTGCCATTTCTTTCAACAAGTTATAAAAAAGAATATTAGAATTTTCCACATTACATTATGAATATTTACAAGTCACCAGACTGTATCTAGATTATCCTTAACACTTCATCGAATTCCTTGCGAACCGACTCAAAATATTTTTTTCAAAACAGGAGATTAGCGAAAACATTCAAATGCCTACCAATTGAACAGAATTCGGCTTGCAAAAACCCGATGTTGTAAAATTCGGAGGGCGGCTCGACGAAATAAATCTCTTAGCGACAGATAAGGTCGGACTTGGCAAGATCTTAATGTCCAATAAAATGTGAAAGAAATAACAGAAGGGAATTACGATGAGTTTCGGCACTGACATTCTGATTTTATGTCTTCTGAAGATATTTTACAATAAATTATTTGTTCATTTGCGTTTTATTCGGTTTGAATTTAAAGAATTTGCAAATGTAAGAAGGATTAAAGGACATTGTACCCAGAGTAACTACTGGACATAGTGAGACTTTACATCTTCTGTCTCAGAATGGCGAGCGCAGTACCAAGCAATGCTTTGAAATTCAAGGTGTTGTTTGGTTTTGCTACTGATGATGAGCCTTGGTATCGCTTACCATCAGGCGAACGGAATGCTCGTCGTCGCATTCAATACGATATAAAGCTTTAAATGAGTTTGTTAAAGTGGTAATATTTTAAGTAATTTAAATCAAATGAGTGTAGTCAATTCGGATTATGATTATGATATATGGCCTAAGCTCTCCCAATCGTATTCTCAATTGTAAAAGAGACTCGAGCCCTGCGGTGCGAAATATTATGTGGGTTGATACAGGGTGTAGTCTGATAAGGGCGGAAAGGATTTTCAATACAAACGTAGCCAATTTCTTCCAACGAAGATTATTGATATTATTATGTTCGGGGTATTTATAGTTACTGCGGTGTTTGGGTTTGTATTTTTGCGGGAAATGGTAACTAATGGACATATTATTGAGACATAACATCATATGCATCAGGATAGCGAACGCAGAATGCCATGCACTGCTTTGTAATTCATGCTGTTGTTTGGTTTTACTACTGTCCATGAGATCATATTTCTGACATCAGATAAATGGAATGTTCGTCACGCCATTTATTGTAAAAAAACGAAGTTTATATTTTTTTCATATCGCTTGTGGATTAATGTAGTACTAAATAATAACCCCTCTCAATCGAACCTTCGGTTGTAGAGGAGGCCCGTGCCCTACAGTGGAACGTATAAGGGTTGATACAGAATAATAATCATTACTAATAGAATTTGCTCTAGTAGGATAGTTCTGACGCTTATAATCAGGTGAGCGACCTACTTCTCACACTTAGATAAAGTTACAGGAATAAGTAAAAACTTTAGTATCATTTTTCAAAAAGAGAATAATAGCCTCGGCGACATTGAATTAAAGTAAACAAAAACGAGTAGCCGCCTACCGACCCTTCCTTCCACAATAAATCTCGGCGAAATAGATAAGGCTGCCTTGGGCTATCAAAATTCAAGGATTCCTCGATCTAGGACAGAAATGGATACTAGTTTTAGACGTTTTTCTTTTGTTGCTTCATAAATTCTTATTTAATAACTAGCTGTCGGGCCCGGCTTCGCCCGGGTGCAGATAGTTTTTGAGTCCAATCCACATCAAGAACATATTATTTCGCGTGTCTACTAACTATATTTCCCGCGTGCCGTCGACTATATTTCCCGTCCGTATTGAATGCTGTTCAATCCTGTCCTCTCCTATCCCGTGCCAACTATTCGAATTTGAAAGAGTAGAAAATATGTATATTTGGTTTCCTGACTCATCCCACGGGAACACTATATTTTTCGGGATAAAAAGTAGTCTATGTGTTAATCCAGGGTGTCAGCTGTCACTATACCAAATTTCATCAAAATCTGTTGAGCCATTTTTTCATGAAAGAGTAACAAACATCCATACATACAAACTTTCACCTTTATAATATTAGTAAGGATAATAATATATCCTTTATTGCACACATACATATTTTATGGAATAGTACAAGTTACACTTACACTTAAAGATAAAATACTGTAGGTACAAAGGGCGGTCTTATCGCTTTAAGCGATCTCTGCCAGACAGCCTTGTGATGGACAGAAATGCAATAATTAATAATAATGGCTTATTATTTATTTCTGAGTAACAAGAAAGCAAATTCTAGTTGTATAACGCGTTGTCAAAATAAAATATTTTTATTGATACATAACAAGAAGCAGCTTATTTTTTAAATAACAATACGAATGTGCAGGCTCGACTGGATTGGAAGTCCTAAGTTCTCTCATAGAAATCCGATCAACAATTTGAGCATTACGTTTCAACAGATACAGATTGCTTGTGCTCCAAAACCTAGGGGCAAGATAATTGTATTCGTTCTGGTATCATCTAACTTACACAACAGTGGTTTAGTTTTTTTTTATTGATTAATATTTATTTATTATAAAATTGCATAAAACATGGTATAAATAGTTTTTCAAATTATAATAGTATAATCCACATATTTTGCTATTATTATAGCGTGCAATATATTATTAAAACTTAACCTAGAAACGCATATCAACTGTCCAATATCTTACAAGTCCTAATGCGATATTGAAGCTATTGCTTGAATAACTTTTTTTAACTACCCTATAGTAATACTTAACACAATAATATTACACATAAGTTACTTCGTATTATTATTTTTTATTTAAAATTAACATTTTTATACTTTAAGATTGTGCATTAATTTTTTGATTGTTATAACATTGGTTATTTAATATAACTAATTGTAAATAATCGAAACCTCGCAATTTCACTCAAAGCGCCTGAGAATAATAAGTCGAACATCTCATGGGTTTCATTAATAATTTTATTTACATGCGTCACGGGTATTTTTGCCAGTAGATACAACAGTAACAATAATGGCTCGTCATAAAATCTATATATTATTTTTTATTTATTTTATTTAGGACAACAAACTAACGTACATCAACAAAAACAAAGATAAATGTGTACAACTTACAAACTTTAAGTGCCAACACTTGAATTATAAAGCTAGATATTACATTACAAATTAAAAAGATCACAATATGAACTATTTGCACATATCGTCATATTATGGAAGCACTAACTTAAATATTAGAAAATAATATGTCTCTCACCAAACAGGTGAAGTTATATCACATGCTCTCACCTTACCAACGATATTACCGCTTCGTATGGCGATAGGCGAGGATCCTAATGGGGGCCAATATAGGACGGACACGAATCCATTTCCTGCAATGTAATGATTCTTGAATGAATTGAAAATATTGCACAAAGATTGCCTAGCCCGGGTATCAAATAGATAAATATATGAGAAATATTTTAACTTGACCATCGAGTTGATAATTTTATTATATGCTTTTTGTTATATCTGCCTGTAGCATATTTTTCATGCATATATAGTAGGTGTGTCTTTCTTAATTAATTAAAATAAATAAATTTGTTCTCGGGTTTCGAGTTCCTTAATTATTTTTATTGCCTCTCATGTTTCAAGATATGTTTTTATTTGCCAAATTTCATTTAAATTCCCATATAGCGATTTGTTACTATGGCGAGCAGTGAGAGAAAGCCATCTCGCCTCGAATAGTTTTTTTATCTGGGCTGCACCGTAGGGGAGAAGTGGCATGAAGGAGCCAGGTTTTGAAAGAGCCACTTCTATTATTTCGGTAGTTTAGGAACCGATTTGGTTGGGGATATTATTTTTAAGTGGTAAAACTGATTTCACGTCACCTACAAACATTTGACAGTTCGCCGACATCAACAGACGTCGGTGTAATGAGTTAAAGTTTTTGGCACTAAAAAGTAAGTAATTTACTTCATTTAAGTTGTTTTTTGGTATTTTACCGTAAACAAATATAGATACATGAATTGTAGACTGAGTTTGTGCATATGTTTGGCTTTGCACCTGCATAAAAACTGAGCCCCAAAAGATTTAATATTGTTGTTATTTTTAAGGTTATATTTTTTTAAGAATTAGTTTTGAAAGAGCCGGGTGAATGGGCCATAAAAGAGCTGGCTCTTTCATAACCGGCTCGTTCATAAACCCTGCATTTGAATTTTGTAAATAAAATATACTAATAATAAATATGCATTTTTTTCATATACCATTAAATTATTTGCTTCAGATATTGCATTATGGAGAAGCCTGGTCTAAAAAAATGGATAAGACCCGAAAAATAAATTAATAATAATAAAATAACACCCAACAGTCACATACACAGTCGTGACCCCACACTAAGATCGAGTCTTGTGTCGTGGGTATCAGGAACTATGAAAGACTTTTCGGTCTCGCTAACACCCAGACCCGAAAGAAATATTCGTGGGCCACACAAACATTTCTCTCGGTGCGGGGGTCCAACCAGCGGCCTCTCGTTTCACAGGCGGCGTCTAACCAACTGCGCCACGGAGGCTGTCATCGAAATAGGTAATTGAAGAAGCAGTCAATAAAGTGTTGGAGAAAGGTCAAACTCCAAAACAAAGAAAAATAGTGATGATTGCGTAGTTTGCAACAAAAAATATGAAGACAGTGATCCAGATTGGCTTAAGTGCAAAATTTGTTCTGGTTGGGCTCATGAATCCTGTGGCATTAAGGAGAAATTTAATTTCTTTTGCAAGATATGTTTCTAATTTCAAGAAAATAACATTATATTCTAAAGTTCCTAAAAAATCTGAATCTTAAGTGAGCAATTATTTTTTTAATTTCTTAAAGATTTAACGTAGTTGTTTTTGATAGAAGATTGATTATTGTTAATTTTTGAGATTGTTATTAATAAAAAATAATCCTTCTCGAATATATTAAGATTATATATACGAGTATTATAATAGGATTGACTGACTAATATGTTAAGATTAAAGCGCTTGTTAAAATGACTTAAAATGACTGATAGAATTAAATATTTGTTAAAAAAGTCATTAGTTTATAAAAAGGATTTGGTAGAATTGTCTTTTTGTTTTTTATAGGGCAATAATTATTATTTTACATAATTTTCACAGACTGGCTCATTCATAACTTTTGGTGGCTCTTTCAATACCGAAAAGTTATGAAACAGCCAAAAGACACATTTTTTAGAAATGAATATTTCGCTATTTTTTGTAATGTGTTTAAGGTTTTTTCGTATGAAATAACCTAGCTTAATAAATAAATAAGATTTTGACAACAAAAAATCATCATTTCTTTCATCAAAAGTATATTTTTTTGCTCTGTTTAGTAAACTGGCTCTTTCATACCACTTCTCCCCTACTTACTTTCGTGTGTATTGCATACATTTAGTCATGCCTGTGAAAAAACAAAAAACGGCATGTTTAAGAAATTCCGTATAAGCTTTCATTCAAATTATAATTTTCTACACAAGTTTCAACTTATAACAATGAAAAGTAATTTTATATTGAAAGCGTTTATATAAAATGGACAGACGACTTGTTCCAATTCGTACACACGATAGAATCATGATAAATTGAATAGCAGTGACTGGTAACAAACTTCTCACGAGTTAAATGTATGTGCTAATGAGTTTTCAAAGTAACCTTGTAAGTTTAAAAGCGAGAAAATATCTTCTGAAGATTTATTACGCTCCTTCGTCAAAAACAAAAGAGGTTTTTCGAATTGTGAATACAGAGTACTTATACTATACTTAAGTTATTATAAGATAGCTTTTAAAAGAAATAATGAAATATTGTTCATTTTCTATTATCAAACGTAATATGAAATAAAAAATATAATACTCAACGACTTTGAGGAAATTATGGTTGGTTGAACAACAGAGTTTGTTCAATCGCGGTTATAGGAACAATAATTGTGGTACTAATATTTTTTCGAACTTGAATTGAATAAATTTGGCTCTCGACGCATCCAATACGGAAAATAACAAAACCAAAAGATGACATATATTGTGTCAGAAAAATATATTCACGTAATTCCTTGTATTGAATTTTATTCCTTTTACCCATTGACATAAATATAATCAATGCTTGTATCATTTATTCTAAACCAATCCAATAATTTCCATAGTAAAATTGGATAGCTCTCATCAGCTCATTCTGCAATATGCTAACCAAGCCAAGGGTGCCAATTTAGTCGAATATACACGAATCAAAACTCGTAACTCGATCCGAAACATATTCTGAAATCGTATTGTATAAATTTATTGAAATCCAAATCAGGAGCACTTAAATTCTATTGTATATCTTTAAATCACAGTTCTATTTCGCTCGACATTGTTACAGTTCCACTCGGCATCTAACAATGATGGCTTACGTCATGCCCTTTACACGAATATCACCTTTGGGTTAATTTAAGCATTTGCGTATATTTGGCGTTCTTTAAAGATGTTGCCCACATTGTAACCCTGTGTATCATAGGCATATTTTACTAAAATAAACTCCATATTTATAAATACTGATTGGGACAAATACCTGGTAAAGGCGATATTAAATATAGCCAGTTACAAAAGTAGATGATAACCTAGCTAAAGGCAAAAAAAAAGCCAAAAGAAAAGTCTCGATTTATATTAATGAGGCACACACCGTTGACATTCTGAATTTACATATTATAATATTGTCCTTCTTCAGCTCGAATCTTTCAATAATATATGGTGTGAATACCACAGTCCTTGCCGAATATACTCTCTAAATAAATTTTAAAAGAGGTCCTCTCAATGAGTCAGTTATCTTACAAAGTGATTATAAATATTCCACCGTACCAGCGGATGTAACTCGAACTAAAACAAACACTTCATAGACCATGTAGAAATCCATAAGCCTTCATAAGCGCTAATGTTCAGATAGCTATATTTTTCACCTCATAATACAAATTTTAACTTGCTTCCCTATCTAAATAGTCCCGCTCTTACAAATCAAATTCCTAAATAAAGTTTGGAATGGTCTGATTATTGCTGCTAGTTGTAATCATTGTAGTGATTTTATCAATTGCTGATTTACCTGACATATCTTGTTAGTACTTTCAAAGATATTTAAAGTAACACAATTTCTATTAGATGATAATGATGTTAACGTTAAAATCCTTATGAATAGATACTCAATATCTTTATTGCACACCACATGTTATAAAGATGTTACAATTTTATAGAAAAGTACAATGTGGACCCTGTTGGGCACGGCAACAATTTAGGAGAGAGGAGGAAGCCACAGTATTCATTTTATATATTATCTTCTTAGCAATGAGTGAAATTACAAATTAAAAACACCTTTACCGTTATGGAAACGTGTGTTACTCCAACTAAAACGAACAATACGGGCTTCACGCAGAAATTGCTGTATTTTTCACCTCACAATGAACATGACGACTCGTTTACCTGACGCAAATCGTCCCCCTCTTACACATCAAACTCCCAGATAAAGTTCAGAGTGGTCCGATTTTTGGTCCTGATAATTCTAATTATGATGTGAATTCTTAACTTATCTGAGATATTTTAAAAGTGATTTCAAAAATATTTTGAACTAACACAATATCCAGTAGATGATAATGATGCTAATGTTAAAATCCTTATCAATTGCAAAAACGCAAAAGTAAGTATTCTGGTGTTCAAACGTATGTAACTCCAACTAAAACAGATAATACGAGCTTCACGCAGAAATCACTGTATTTTTCACCTCACAATGAGCATGGCAACTCGTTTACCTGACGCAAATCGTCCCCCTCTTACACACCAAAGTCCTAGATAAAGTTCAGAGTGGTCCGATTTCCGTTGCGAGAAGTATTATCCCAGTTTCATAATGAGATATTGAAAGTTCCAGTTGTTTATTGGCTGCTGCGGGTTGAAATGATAATGTTTTCCAGTTTTGGGGTGAATTTGTTGGTATTTATTGTTTATCAGGTTGATTAGAATTGACTTGTGTTTTGGTGTTTTGATTACGCGGAACTTTACGTTTTGGGTTTCTAATTGTTTTTATTAGTCAATTGCTGCGTATTTCTATCTAGGGACGTGTTTATTTCTTTTTATCCTTTTGTCATTCAATCTGCTTTTAGGAGAAACGAATATATTTAAACATTTTAGTTTCAATATTACTGTAAATCTAGCAAAGATTAACATTTTGACAATTCTGAAATATCGGGTCATACGTTACTTGTCCCGAAAGTGGTTGTTAACAGTCTGATGTGAGTTTACATATTAATACGCTTTTGTTAGCTTCAGACGTATGTTAGTAACGGAATCTTTGAACATCATTTTGATTTTTCGGATTGACTCGAAATTTAGCATACATATCCAGGTCCAATGACAAAACAATAATAAAAAAAATATGACTATATTATCCAGAATATTCAGAAATTAAATTTTTTGAATAGTAATATTAAAAGTGGGTAATTTGCACGCTGCTATCTTCGTTTGATAATACGGACGTAGATACATGTTTTAGTGCAATCAATTAAATTATAGTGGTAGTGCTTACAACCTTTACTTAACCTCCAGCACCCCACGATTTGTAAAATAAAATGTATGTATTTTACTCCATTTTCTAATCTTAAACTCAAAATAAATTATTTTTTTATTTTTAGTTGTCTCGTTTATAAAAGTATGTTTCTTTAGTTTTTTGGAATTATAATTGATTTGTTTAATTTATTTTATTAATTATATGTTTTCATCCTAATATTATTAATAAACAAAACATTAGAAATTTATAATGTGTAATAACACCTTTATCGATCGCATAGGGTTTTTGCCATCCTAAATATTTATCTTCATATTTGAACCTCGGTCAGGTAGGTGATTGAAATACATTAAACTATAAAATCAAGCACTCCCGGGCAAATTATAATTTCTAGACAAAGACATAGGCATAATTTTATTTTTACATATTTTTTTTATAGAATAACTACGTAGTCAACCAATCTCAGTCAGATTTACGCACACTACTGATAAACGTAACAGTCGACTTCATAAAGGATCTTTTTATTATAATTTGCATTATTTTAAGCTATTTTTTATGTCAATATGGCGGGTTAATAGTACACGTCGGAGTGTGAAACATTACTTTTGAGTTATATTAGTTGGAGCCCGCAGAATAAACTATTAGCTCGTTTGACCTACCCGTATGAACTCGAGGGATCAATTGAGCAGTTTCACGTGGAACTAAATGTTAATAGCATTTAGCTGCTTTTTATTAGAACATGTGTTTTGTTTTTATTGCCTTTCATAGTTCATATTTCATGCCAGTTTTAGAATGTAGTTTTAACTTCTTTTCTTTCTATGGCCATCCTCAATACATACATGACCCCTCGGTACACGCTTGCCCAGTGAGGCACTTGCCACGTATAGTTAAATGTGTTTAATTCCAAAAAAATACAAATTCTTTACCCTCTATTTTAAATATTAACATGGTAAACTTCATATAATGATTTGTGATTTTAGTAAAAATATTTTTCATTTACATTTTTCACCTAGTAAAAGAATATAGCAGGGCTGTCCGAATATAGTGCACAGGGGTATGTAATAGCTTTTTGTAGTAAATTCCATAAGTTCTTATTTTCGAAAAAGAATATTCACTAATCCCAAACTGTCTCCAAACAGACATGGCCATCCGACTACCAACATAAGGGTTCGAAAGAAATCAATAGCTCTATGATTCCCTTTGTTAAAATTCCCTAAACTTTAAGGAAAGATGTATAATTTACGGATTAGGTATACTTCTTAGATAATTTTCTATTAGATGTCTCACTTTCTAATTCCAGAACACTTCGTTTCAAAAATAAATCAGCATAGCTAACCGACAGTTCTGTATCAGCCCATATACGTCCCACTACAGGGCACGGGCCTCCTCTTCAATCGACAGTACGATTGAGAGTGGTTAGGCCATATAGTCCACCACGCTGGCCTAGTGCGGGTTGGCGGACTTACATACCATAGAAATTTTTGTAAATCGCTATGGTATGCAGGTTTCCTCACGATGTTTTCCTTCACCGTTTTAGTGTGTGGTAATTGACTATCAATACACACATGACTCCGAAAAGTCAGAGGTGTGCCCTGGGATACGAACCCGCAACCACCGTAAACATGTTGGCAGTCGCGTCTAGTCCGTTTACCAACAGGCCACCACGCACTTCCAATTTTGTCACGATACATGACCTAGTATATTAGCTTTGATACAGAAAGGCACTCCTTATTGCGTAGCAATTACCCTATTATTTGCGAAAAACCTTTCTCAACTGTTACACAAAAAGAGAATACGATTTTTTTATAAGAAACAGTCTACCTATATTGGATTTGAAATCGAAAGTTATTTCTCATTGCGTTGCAAATACCACCTTTTGTCAAAAAACTTTATCAACTTTATAACGAATTAGGTGTTAAGGTATTTCTCTAGCTAGAGAACACGAGTATTTTTATTCATGAACATATTTTTCATTCGACCAGATATTGTAGTACCTGTCAAGATGCTGAATTTCAAACCTAACCACTACTTCTGACTAGCCTTTATGATTTATCAATATAAGCTGTATATAGAATTACCAAAAATAACTACAAGCAATAATAATAAAGCATGTGTTGTTTTGTGCAATGATGATGTGTTCCAAAACAATTCCATAATAATAAATATTACCTGATTTTGCAATCATCATTTTTTTATTACCAAAATTATAACCTCAACGAATATAATAAAAGTGGCAAAACTGAACAATCCAATTAAAGCAATTATCACTTTAAATTAGTTCATGAATTTTATTCAACGATAAATTTTTATCCGGCGATTTAAAAATCAGCTCTTAATTACGCGTACATTGCCGGACATGAAAACTGCTTACCGATTATATCTTAAGCTCGTGGTATTAATGCGGTAATGTAAGACGCTTATTGTCTGTAAGCCGCGGAGTGGAACGGATTATGTGTTTTATTACTTAGCATTTGCCTATATGCGATACACGTATATGGCAAACAGTGTAATCGCTTTGTATTGCACTTAGGGATGTCACGTGATGCGAATATTGTATAATAATTAGATCTTTAAGCGGAATGCCTACATTCCTACGTCGTTTGACACAAAGATCATGGCGTTATATTGTACGAAATTAGTGTCATTTTTATGTAATAATTTAACTTTAACTATCTGTATGTATCAGCCCATATACGTCCCACTGCAAAGCACGGGCCTCCTCTACAATCCAGAGTACGATTGAGAGTGGTTAGGCCATATAGTCCACGCTGTCAGTCGTACCACGCACTTTAACTATAATTATTTTAAATTTAAGCAACTTACTTGTTTTTGAAATATATGGACTCAAAGTCATATTAATTTACTAGCTTTTTATTTTTGTTAACTTGCTTTTTTCCACATAAAGTATATTAAAATTTGGTGGTGCATTCTACAGTTGTAAATCGGATTTTGTAGACTACGTTTTGAAGCAATCCTTTTGTCTTCGTGGTTTACTGTATAAATGTGTAAAAATCACATTTTCATACACACATTTTTTGGCTTTACGTGTGTTCTTATTTATATTACGTCAATCATGAAATATATCACAAAACAGCTCTTGTAGTTTTAGCAAAATATACTCATTAGCACAGGTCTAGCATTTCCAAATAATTGGTGTAACTCTTCACTAGAATTCATAAATCATAAACTGGGCCGTAAGTTCTACACAAATGCTAATCTCAAATATTCCGCGAAACAGTTACTCTATTTGTTAGATAATTAGATGGAATGATTCCAGGGAATAATGTGAAGAGTATCCAGGTTTTCTATTTGGTTATGGAAAGGTTCGTAAGGTTCTGATTAGCTCGCAAGGTTCTGATTAACAGTGGACATAACAAGGCCACAATAATTTAGAAAATAATATTTTATTAGGCTTTTATACAAAAGCGCAGAAATCAGAAGCAAATAAAGACTTTTGGATATGACTGGTTAAATTATTCAATACAAAATTATGCAAACTGCCAAGGCTGCTTTTAGCCCAGAGTAGTGGAGCACCATGAGCCCCCTCAATCTAAACTTCTCGGTTGTAGAGAAAATACGTGATGAGCAATAGGCAAATAAAGTACAGTAAAGTACACATTATAAATAAATACACCTAATCGTTACGTACTGCCTCGGTGGCGTAGTTGTACTCTGGTACGGTTACAAAGCTGAGGTCTCGGGTTCGAATCCAGGGTTGAGCAAAGTGATATTGGAATTTTCTTTTCATTATTAGCCCAGAGTCAGGAATTTGTGCCCGATATGGCGATAAGCTCGCCACCTATCAAATCATGGGACGGAACATACAAGGCGAAATGTGGGTGCCCTGGCACCTCTGCCTACCCCTTCTGGGAAAAAGGCGCGAGTTTATGTCTGTAACCGTGACATATATAGTCCTGACCCCACACTAAGATAAATTAAGTATGATGTCGTAAATATTTATCGGTCTCACAAACACCCAGACCTGAGACAAATATTGTGACCCTCACAAACATTAGCCTCGGTGCGGGAATCGAACTCGTGGCCTCTCGTTTCACAGCTGACATTTAACCAATTGCGCGTCGAAGCCTGTAAACACAACATATCTATACGCACCCAATTTCCATTACATGCCAACCCTAACTACATATGAAAACGGCCGCAGTGATGTTATTGCAAGTTTTACTGACGTTTGGGCGAAAGCGCTGAGTTAACATAACGTGAAAATAGGAGTATGAAATTTATGAATAAAATGATTTGATATCTTCACTCTCTAATTGAGCATAGTATGGATATATTTGTACGTATATAATTCATAAACGCACGCCTTTTCCCCTGGGGTAGGTAGAGGTGCCATACAATGACACCCACATTTCGCTTTGTGTTTTGTCCCATGGCGTATGGGGGCGAGCTTATCGACTCATTGGGCACTAATTCCGGCCTGATAATGAATATAAAAATTCAATATCAATTCACCCGATTCGACCCAGAAACCTCAGCTTTATAATCCTACCGTAGCGCAACTGCGTGAGCAAGACAGTCAATGTTTGTAGGTACTGCTATAAATAAGCAAAAGTTTCTGGATTCCGTCTTGTATACTTGTGTATATGAAGCTTAATAAATTTAAAAATAAAACGCTGGATGCAGACCCCTTCTAACACGTCGATGTGGAAATCCTTTGTTTGGTTTTGCTACTGTTCATGAGCGGTCGCATCGCTTACCATCATCAGGGCTTGCTCGTGTCGCCATTCCATGCAATAAAAAAAAAAGAATAAGAGGTCGGTGTTCAGTAGACTTCCTGTGGCTGTAAAGAGAGATAATAAGAATGATAATATCCGTTAAAAGCCGAACGTCATAGACAAAGCCAAGGCTATCAGCAAGTTGAAGCAGTGACTGAATTATATAGTGCGAACTATTGACAATTGAAAACTATTAATTGTAGGGATCCAAACCAATTCGAGTGGAGGTCAACTAAAGGCCTTAAAGTTCTCATTGTGTTCTTAGGTAATGATTGCTTTTCAGAACAACAATAATATGTTTATTTATAATTTTGATTTGTTTATTAATAATTTATACAATAAATTGTCAATCCATGCTATTGAATTTTTTTAACAGTCAACCTTAATAAATAAGTAATAATACCCACAGTCACAAACATAGTCCTGGCCCTACCTGAAAGCAATATTTGTGGGCTGTTAAATATTTCACTAGTGCGGGGATCGAACCCGCGGCTTCTCAATTCACAGACTGTCTAACGACAGCGCCACAGAGTCTGTCAATAATTTAAAATTAAAATTACTTCACAAAGCAATTAATTGTGTCGGGATAGCCCTAAATTATAAATCAAAATAATAATACCCTTTTAGAAATTAAGACACTAGCCGTCAATACTCAGCGATAAAATATTAAGAGCAAATTAAATACATAAATTGGCAAATTCCCTGGCGTGTTTACGAAACTCGGCCACTTCATAAACTACACTTGCGAGAAAACAGTAACAATTATTTCTCCAGACATTTTATTATTTCCACTTCGAGATTTTGCCAGCTTAAATGTTACCTCACATTAATCGTTTCGATTCCTTAGAACTGGCTTACAAATATTAAATTAACGTTTATTTCGCTGCTGAATTGAACCTAAAATACATTTGTCTCGTTTATTTACAGTGCTAAAATATTACGTTTATTTTTTGAGTTCTTGGTTTAATAAATATTTTGATAAAACTACTTATTTATTATTATCTTTTGTAGTGAATTACTTTTGTCATAGATCTAATCCAGACCCTATAAAAAAGAACAGTAAATGTATTGAATCAGAAACAGTTATTTTAAATTCGTTTCTAGTAATCGAAAGTGCGTGGTGGCCTGTTGGTAAACGGACTAGACGCGGCTGCCAACATGTTCACGGTGGTCGCGGGTTCGAATCCCGGGGCACACCTCTGACTTTTCGAAGTCATGTGTGTATTGATAGTCAATCACCACGTACTAAAACGGTGAAGGAAAACATCGTGAGGAAACCTGCATACCATAGCGATTCATAAGAATTTCTATGGTATGTAAGTTCGCCAACCCGCACTAGGCCAGCGTGGTGGACTATATGGCCTAACCACTCTCAATTGTATTCTCGATTGTAGAGTAGGCCCGTGCCCTGCAGTGGGACGTATTAGGCTGATACAGAATCGAAAGACCTGGACTAAAATCTATGCATGAATTAACTGGCGGAGGGCCCAAGGGACAAGCCGCCACCGCTACCCATGCAAAACAATGTAGTCACATAGTACGTGACTAATCTCTATCACTATCTACCAATCTCTATCCGCAAAATTATTCAGTAATCCGGAATAATTACGAAATGAAATAAAGACGAAACAAAACTGTATAATATATCCGGGTTCTCATTCTTTTCTCAATAAAATACAGACATCGTTCACCGATTAATATCATTAGCATAGAAATATCATATTTCTTTGGCAGAAGGCAATAAAAGCGAGCGAAAGTATCGGGCTGAAGTCAAGTGTCTAAGGACAATGACCTAATGAGTAATGAAATAGCTGCTGTAAATTATTAACGATAAAGTTCGTGGAAGTGAAATATATTATGGAATTATTTTGTAGCGAAATTGTCAGTTTGGTTTGCAAGCTCATACGGTTTATTGATTTGAATAATTTTCTGTAGGGATTATCGGGTCGTAGATTCGTTTGAAGAACATTTGTATTAATTAACGGTTTTAAATTAAGAACAGAAATAATTCCAATCATAGCTCCATTGCTAATAATAGGCATATAAACTTCCTTAAGCATGGTCTTCGTCTTGTCATGGTGTTTATACATCCCATAAGACTGTGTTTGATTTTTATCGAAATCAAAAGAATAAATTTATATCTTCCAGACTTAAAAGGTCATGTTAAGGCGGTACGCATTGCTGCTACTAGAAACCTATCAGCAGCCGATTGGTGAATTCTATGACGTCAAAATCTTTTTTGTTTATTAAGCCATCAAAACATTCGTTAGCTAGTGTATATGGGCCAGTATTATGAACCAAACATGTTCATTAAAACTCACTAACGGTGCGAGGCAAATATTATCAATAATTGAATGTGAATTATTAGAAATCCCAAAATTTCAGCAAATACTAAAAACCACTTTTAAAAGTGTTCAATTCAATTCAAATAGGGTATCCATCGTTGGGTTGTGCATCTCTTGAAGCAAATTTGATCGCTAGGTCGACCCTTTATCCATAGTCTAAGCCCGAAGTGTTAAATACGTGCGTCAGCCAATATGACGAGATTTTCGTTTTCTTATACAATAGCTACTACTTTGTGAATACAAAAACCCAAGCACCACCAAAATCAGCTGTTGCCTATTTAAAAAGAAAAATATGACAATAACCGTTTAAATTTTCATACAAAACACTTAAAGCAGTTCCGTGAAAAAATATTACCACCATTTTAATTAAAACAGAAGGATTAAACTCTTGAACGTGGGTACCAAGTTAATTGTTTTTTTTTTTGTTGATAATCACGATGCCCCGAGCGGGGCCGTGAAGTATTTCCTCGTTAATTCAAAAGAGAGTTTTGCAGATAAAAAGGCCATTGAAACGATAAGATTCCTTAAGGGACGCCATTTCTGAATTGCGTTTAGAATAATAGGATGGACTTTGGAGATGAAGGTATTAATGAGGTACACCAGTGTTGTACGACCAAAGAGACTAATCTAATCGATTTAATTGTTCCAAAATTGATTGAGATTTTTTTAAGGTAATAAAAAACACAGATTATTTCATTTCAATTTACTAATTTATTTAATCAATTATCGGCCTTATTCAAAGACAGTAAAATCTATTTTAGCTATCAAATATTTTGTCTTCTTCGCTCAAATGGAATTCAAGATCCTAAAATAAGAACCGCCTATTGTGTTGAGTAACAAAAACTTGGAAGGAACTGTGCATTTTGTAAGAATGTATAAGTCAGGGTGGTAGACTATATGGACTAACCACTCTAATACATATACTGTGTTTATGACAGAGTTTGGTTAAATTATATAACAAAAAAAAACTAATTACGTAATAAATTCCGAATATTTCCAACTGTACAGAGTTAAAAAACCGCATGAAAAATTTCATATCGATATATTATATCGTATAAATAATTTTTGTTAAATAAACTAGCACATATGCAAAATATCGAATATTTATATTTAACCAAAATGAGCCGAAAACTGAGGTATTGCGGTTTAATTCGATATTATATTTCGACAAAAGGCAAAGAGGTATTATGTACGTGCTCACATTACATTGGCGTACTGGCAGTTGCGAATATAAATAGAAATATTATGTAACCCTTCTTTATTCGAGGCTCTTTATCATTGAGAGACTAAGTGCGAAGGAATGTACGACTGTCTTCTGCACATAAATCTAAATCCCATCAAAAACATCCTGTAAAAAAATTCCAAGTCTCACAGCTCAGTTTTTCTACCGCAAAAAGTTGTGAGATCCATGTAATACCAAGTCGATTAATTTATTTAGTCCTTGCTTAAGGGACTTCAACCGAAAACATAATGTATCGTACAATTTATACACAATGCTACTGGCCAAGTCGATCTATTTATTTAAAACGTAAAGAATTGTTAATATTGATATGATAATAACTTTATACAGAAGGTCCCTTAAGCAAGGACTAAATAAATTAAGTATACGACAGTGCCGCTTTTTAGCTCGACTTGGAGGGGGCACTGCCGTGCCCCCAGATAGATCCACCAAACAGCAGTTTAAATGAACTGTTGTGTTCCGCTTTAAAGGAAAATTGTAGCCAGAGAAACTACTGGACATATTGAGACTTAACATTTTACATCTCAGGATGACGAGCGTAGTGGTATGCCAAGCATTGCTCTATAATTCATGGTTTGGTTTTCCTACTGTCCATGAGAGGTCGTACGGCTTACCATCAGGTGAATGACATACTTGTTTTGCCATATATTGCAATAAAAAGTATATTTAAATTAATGTATAGTATTCTATATCTCGAATACACTGGTACCTAAATCTATATGGCCTAACCACCCTCAATCGTACTCTCGATTATAGAGCAGGCCCGTTTCCTGCAGTGGGACGTATATGGGCTGATACAGGTACCTGAACATAGGTTTGTACATCTAAGTCTCAAGTCAAAGCTTAGACGTAACTAACAAAGCTTAGTAATTTCATCTCGTCTTACTCGGGAAGTATGCATGTCGGACACATTAGAACTACTTCAATAATCAATAGTCTATGCTGCTAAGTCACTTGAAACTTTGAAATTCTGGTGAATTTCATTAGCTGTTACCATATCTGTTAGTAATTTCTTATCATAGTTGGAGGCTAGGCTATTCAACAGAATACCGCATTGTTTTGATGCTTGAAGTATTGTTATGTACAATCCTGGATAAGCAGATACTATGTTTGCAGAATATACTTTTTAGACATAAATTATAATCAGTTTTGTTGTTAACTAGTAGGAGTTGCATCTGTTACATCAAATAACCTTTAGGAACCCTACAACATCGCTAAAATTCAGACATATTTTCCCTGATTTAATAAAGTCTACCAAGAAGGTGCATTAATGCAGTAACGATTCAAACCCTTATATCATAATTATATTCGTAGTGCTAAACCTGTAGATTAATAGACATCAAATTAAAAAAAATCAATATTTTATAATATCTGAACCATTTGCTGAAACATTAGATATTATATGAATATCCAATAATAAATAAATGCACCCAACGGTCACATACAAAGTTGTGACCCCAAACTACGATCGAGACTTGTGTCGTGGGTATCAGGAACTACGAGAGACTTTTCAGTCTCACATATACCCAGACCCGAAACAAATACATGTGGATTCCACAAATATTTGTCTCGATGTGGGAATCGAACCCGTGGCCTCTCGTTTCGTAGCCGGCGTCTAACCAACTCTGCCATGAAAGCTGTCAAATAGTAGCTGCCAATATTTCCTAAATTTACTTTCGATGTGGTTGGATATCCGTCTAATATCTCCCTGCGATCATCATATTGTCATTTGTCGACCTAAATCGCTTTCTTGCGTTGGGGAAAATCGGTTTCAACAACCGTCGCCGGGTTTTTGCTACCTGTAAACTTGTCGGCCGCAGGTACTCTGCACTTTGAATACAAATTTATGAAGTACTGGAAAGAGAAAGCTTTGAAATATTTGTGATATTATTTCAATGTTACATTGATGGTTATTCATAATAGGATGGATTTATTTAAAATAAATTTTGTGTTTTTATTACTTAATTATGACTCGTCTAGCTAAAATAATAGCTAGAAAAATGTACATCGAAAATAATGCACTATCCAGCATACTGTTTTTGTATGCTGTGCCATAATTTAAACTTTTAACGGTCATTGTTTTAGCATACTATATCAGGTTATATTACTTCCTAACGCCCATAATGCATGCACTTAGCATGTTCTACATTACAGTTGAGCCATCTTTTTATCACTTCTACTACCTTTTACGGCATTGCGAAGCATTTTAGCAAGCAGCTAACTAATTTAGGTGGCCATGTCCAACACCTGAGGAATTTGCAAAAATTTGACATGTCCTTAAGGAGGAGAAAAAAAGCGGAGACTATTCAGTCTTTGTATATTCTGTCTTCAGAATTAACATGAGATTGTTACGTTGCCATTCCACTTTTGCTTTCTGATAATTTGAGAGATGGCTGCGTTGGAGCCGGCTGTATTATGCTGCAGTTAAATTAAGTCTATCCAAACCACATGACTCCGAATATTCAGAGGTGTGCACTGGGATTCGAAGCCGCGACCACCGTGAATATGTTGGCACGCATCAAGTTCGTTTACCAACAGGCCACCACGCAGTATAACGGTGAAGGAAAACATCGTGAGGAAACCTGCATACCATGGCGAATTGTAAGAATTTCAATGGTATGTAAAGTCGGCCAACCTGCATTAGACCAGCGTGGTGGACTAGATGGCCTGACCACTATCAATGGAATTCTCGATTGTAGAGAAGGTCCGTGCCCTACAGTGGGGTTTATATGGGCTGTTAAAGATAAAATTAAGTCTACGGGGTTATGTGAACGAATTTGTTTCAAGTCTCAGTGTTTATGAGACCGAAAAGTCTCTCGTAGTTCCTGATACCCACGACATAAGACTCGATCTTAGTGGGGGGTCAGAAGTATGTATGTAACTGTTGGGTATATCTATTTAATAATTTATTTAAACACTTCTATTTAATAAATTGCTATTCTTGCACAGAAGCCTATTACGTTCAACGTTAAATTTTAATTCTGAAACATCATTTTCATGTTTAAGAATAAACTTGAGTCAGTTAAAATAAGGGCCAATAATGAATATAAGCAAAAAAGAACGAAACAACGAAAAAAGAATTTCGACTTATCAACGTCTGTTTATAATCACAATTTTCACCTACTTATGTAAAAGAATCAGGGGAGCTTTGTTAATTAGCATGAATAATTCTTTGAATATTCGAAGAGCGAGAAAAATTTTGCAAAGAAATTTCCTTCCCCCTTCTCAAACACTAATTATTGTTTTTGAACTTTATTATTTTCTTGCTACAAGAGAAAGTTTTGCACAAATTGGAGTAGAGGGAGATTTCCCCGGAGATAGATTTTCTCCCGTAAACACAAGATTTTTCCTTTTTTTTCTGAGGATTTTAAAATTTTCCTTGAGGCGACAAATGAAGTTGCAGGAAGAAGTTTTTATTCTATTTTCTATTAGTGTTTCTAGTGGCACATAATTATTATTTTAAAAAAGAAATTAAAGCTTGCTTAAAGTGGTCCTCATTTCATAGTAATTCTATTCCCATTACTCCAATAAATAATAGACTTCCTAAAAAACATTTTGTGTATCACAAATAAAGTTACAATAAGGTTACTCCGAATATCTTCAATAACAGTAATATCGATTACCAACCTATTAACTTCCGAATACAATTTTTATTACCAAAGACCAAACGATTCCAATAACAACTTATTACTCGTCCTTGCACGCAACAGATATTTTCTTACCATTCCAATACATCAAATACAACAAATAAATATTGGGAACTAGGAGAAATTGTGATAAATCATATCGAAAGTTCAAATAACGTATTATGTTATTACGTCATCATTTTTCTCCTCTATGATGTATAGAAGTTTGCGACAACCGTTTTTTCTTGTCTGTGACGGTTATTTTTTGCGATATTTTAATGTTTATTTGATACACTTATAAAGGTATTAGCTAAGTTGGATTTTTTTATCATCTTTGTCGTATTAAGAGTGATTTTGTTGAAAGGTACTTTTTACATGATTTTTATGAGTAGGAACTAACATTTAAATAAATAAATGCACCTATCACATACATAGTCCTGACCCCACACTAAAATCTTATGTTGTGGGAATCAGAGTCTACGACTGTCTTTTCGGTCTCACAAACACCCAGACCCGAAAAAAAATAGCTGTGGATCATACAAATATTTGTGCGGTCAATCGAACCCGTGACCACGCGTTTCACAGCCGGCGTTTAACCAACTAGGCCACGGAGGCTGCCAAAGTAGAAGTAGATTTTATAAGTATTTTTAAATCCAGCACACAACGTGCTAGAAACATTATGTTATTAAGTAACAAGGTAATGATAACAAGTTAATTAAAACATTTTAAAATTTCTTAATTGGTTGTCATCGGCATAAAAAATCTAAAATGCAGCAACTGCATGAAAAAATTGTACCCCATTTGTACAGGGTTGAACATAATTAAATATATCTAAAACTACAAAATGTTTTTTAACTTATAAAGCGATCGTACCTATAAAAGACATCTCTAAATAATGTCTAGTATTAACCAAAGACCCTGCTTAGTTTACATCGGAAAATAGCTTGATAAATACACTTAAATGCTAAATAAACAGTGAAATCTAAATTCAAGGTGTGTCAACATAGTCTAGGCAATGTTGACGTTGCCTTTTGAATTTTAAGCGGTGTATTTAACCCCTAATTCCGAGGTTTGATTTCCGCAAAATTCAGTCAAATAGCTCAAACGTTTGCTGGACGTAACATCTTTTTACCTTCGTCATTTTGAATCCCGAATCTCGCCTGGAATTTCTATCAGAGATTATTTAGTCAACCCGATTTTATTTTTGTAATTGTGTGAGATATTTAGAATTATCCAATTTTTAAGTAATTTAAAGACGAGGTTTTTAAGTTTCTATTCCTTTTCTGGACCTTTGTGTTGTTTCATAGTTTGAAAGTATTAACTACTAAGTTGATTGGAGCTTAATTTTTACACCACATATTTGTTGCTCAAAACAATTACCTTTAAACAATTTTCACGTTCAACTTGTAACAATCTAAAAAGACGCCGTTTCCACCGCACTCCAACATAAAAATCGATCGTTAGGTTCTCGTCCCTTACATATATAAACATAGCACTGTTAAAAGCGAGAAGAACTCGAGCGTATTGTCCAGTAAGCATTAACGGTATAAATCTTACGCCCGTCGGATACGGGTAGTGGGCTGGTCCGGTATTCCGTTCTCGAAAAACACTACTTATTTGAAAGCCTAGAGAACTTGGAACACGAAGATTTCGGCTGTATATCAATATAGGTTTTTACAGGTTTATTTTGCTAGTGAAAAGTTGTTTTAATTTCGAATTTAGTGTCATTTTGTATTGCTTATTATGGTAAAGTGCCTCGAGGTTATGTGATTTGTGTAAGTTAAATCATATTTATATTAATTTTCCACACTTTTTAACATTTCATTGTACGTGACCTCTTTGTAAATTAATATTGAAAATATGGGATAATTTTATTCGCCTTTTTAGAAAAAATATATACGCACATACATAAACCACTTCTTTGGTGTAGTTTTACTACGGTACGGTTACAAAGCCAAAGCTGAAGTCTCGGGTTCGAATCCCTGATCGGGTAAATTGATATTGCATATTTCTTCTCGTATACCCCGGAGTCAAGAATTTGTGCCCAATATGGCGATAGGCTCGCCACCTATCACATTGTGGGCGGAACATACATTGAAAAATGTGGGTGTCCTGGCACCTTTGCCTACACCTTTTGGGAAAAAGGCGTGAGTTTATATATGTATGTATTGTATTAAAATAATGAATCTTACCATCACACAAACTAAATTCAATTTCAACACGAAACCAACCTTCACTGTACAATTTACTTAGGGAAAAAACAACCCGGAGTAAGCAAATAACTTTTTAACCATCACGTAACCAAGGCCACGATACAATGTTTATCTTAATTAGAATCGTTATTAAATTTCCTACGTACCAATTTTCCGTCAAATAATCAGCCTGAGTTGGTCACGTGGCCAGACCTTTATCTATCCGGCAGGAGATTTATAACCAACGGAGCCCGTTTTATCTTAATCTTGGCCCGGACTTTATATCTCTATCAGCTGAATTGCGATGTTGCTGTTAACTCCTTTTCGGACGTATTTTAACGTTGATGTTGCGTATTTATAAGATTTTTTTTTTGTGATTTCATTAATAGGGACAGGGAATATGTATACTTTTTTTATTGCAATGAATGGCGAGACTAGCGTGCCGTTCGCCTGATGGTAAGCGATATGACTGCTCATGGACAGTGGCAAAACAAACAACACCTTAAATAACAAAGCAATGCCTGGCTTTCCACTGCGCTCACCATCCTGAGACATAATATATTAAGTCTCAATATTTCCAGTAGTTACTGTGGCTAAAATGCCATTCAAACCGAAACACAATAGTGCATTTACGAGGTAGCTAAGGTTGCAAGAATTCGCTATATACAGATTGCTTACAACAGGTCGATGTGGAGACCCTTGGGGGAGGCCTGTGCCTGAAATGATGATGATTATAATAATGACTTTGCTTTAGGAATTTTTATATACTTAAAAAATCCTATCGCGTTTCCATTCAAGCAACTAAAGAGCATCTCAATGACCCCTCCTTGTACAATCATGTAGAAAATTCAAATCAATATGCTGAGGTAAAAATAGAAAAGCCCGCAAAGTTGAACATATCGCTTGTCCCTTTCACGGAGTGCTTAACAATAACTTCTGGTCGAGTAGGTAGGATGAATTTGTTGTTCGATACAGGGGATATAAAAACAACAACAGCGTACTTTTTTGTTTGTCTGGTAAACGGTATCTTTTATACTTGCACTTATTAAATATGTTGCTAACGAATTTTGTAATATGATTCTTTAAGTACGTGGTAAACATGCTCACGGTGGTCGCGGGTCTAAATTCACGGGCACATTTGTACTTTTCGGAGTCATGTGGGTATTGATAGTCAATCACGTACTATAACGGTGAAGCAAAACATCGTGAGGAAACCTACATAACAAAGCGCTATTTTAAGAATATCTATTGTTATTTTGACAGCCTTCGTGTCGCAGTTGATTAGATGACGGCTGTAAAACTTGAGTTCATGGTTCGATCCCCGCAGTAAGACAAATATTTGTGTGAACCACAAGTATTTGTTTCGAGTCTGGGTGTTTGTGAGACTGAAAAGTAATATTTCCTGATTTCGAAAAAACTAGTACTTAGTTGTTTGTATTTTATTTATTAATGGAAAATCAGCAAACTCGCACTACATTATGGTGATGGAATATAACATGAGTTAATCCATTCTTACCAGTACTCTCGATTGTAGAGGAGGCCTATGCCCTGCAGTGGGACGCATGTATATAGTCTGATAAACTCCACTTCCGTGACCACGAAAGCTGTAAAGTAATCAAAACGTCGAGAAGTCAAAAATGTAAAAAATTAAACTAAATTCGCGATAAAATCTGTAAATAATAGTTTTATTTCAATGTGTAAAATTCGCGTAAATCTAAAAAAACATTCTGATAAACTTATTATAATGGTCTGATTTGAAGGACACTGTAGCTATAGTAACAACTGGACATATTGAGACTTAACATTTGATGTCTCAGGATGGTGAGTGCAGTGGAATACCAAGCATTGCTATTGTCTATAAGTGGTAGTAACGCTTACCATCGGGCGAAAGGCATGCATAGCATTAAAAAGGCCTTAGTTTGTTGTGTATTATTTACCCTTACTCATAAGAAGCCTAGTAGAAGGTAAAAAGTGCGTGGTGGCCTGTTGGTAAACGGATTAGACGCGGCTGCCCAAATGTTAACGGCGGTCGCGGGTTCGAATCCCAGGGCACACCTCTGACTTTTCGGAGTCATGTGTGAATTGATAGTCAATCACCACGCACTAAAACGGTGAAGGAAAACATCGTGAGGAAACCTGCATATTATAGCGATTTAATAGAATTTCGATGGTATGTAAGTCCGCCAACCCGCACTAGGCCAGCGTGGTGGACTATATGGCCTAACCGCTCTCAATCGTATTCTCGATTGTAGAGTAGGCCTGTGCCCTGTAGTGGGACGTATATGGGCTGATACATAAGAAGCCCAATAAACTTAGATCTACAACATACATCAAAGAAGCTAGCCATATTCAAATATTAATGTTATAAATTCACTTTAGAAAGAGCATCCACTACCACAAATGTATTAAATAAAAACTAGCAGTTCCAAAGCATTTGTTTACACGTTGAACGTCTACAATGATAAACTGTTGCACAAAAGAAGCTCATATTCTAAATAATAAAACCAAATCCTTTTTTCCGGCAACTCGAATATTTCCCTCGAGATACAATACCATGTTTCTCGCAAAAAGGAGTGATAAATTCTCTATTTTGTTGTTTTTAATCTTTGCCCCGGTAACCTTGTTCTATTTCAGTGCTTATTAAAAATGTGCAACTATTGTAATGCTTTATTTTAAACCATTTTTATCGCAATTTTTGCGTTCATTTTATAACTTTCATTTTCACATTTCAATATAAAATTCGTTTTGTTAAAGCACTTTATTGTGATTTGTGATTCTAGTTTTAGATAAAACAGTATATGCAAATTCTTTCATGTTTAAATAATACTTTGTTTTACTTATTTGCAATTTCATTTATTTAATAATTTTGATTAAAAATCATCATCATCAGCCTATACTAGTGTCCACTGCTGGACATGCCAGGCCTCTTCTAAATTGCGCCGTTGCACCCTGTCTTTTGTTTGTTGAAATTTTATAATGATTTAATTCACTAAAATAATCGGTATGGTTTGTAATTGTTATCTACGTTTATCATTCATAATATAAATATCACTTATTGCAATTGCTTCTTGATGTTTTCATCTCTTCTGGAAAAACTATGATAATAATAAATAAAATAATAAATAACACCCAACAGTCACATACATAGTCCTGACCCCACATTAAGATCGAGTCTTGTGTCGCAGGTATCAGGAACTACGAGAGACTTTTCGGTCTCACAAACACCCAGACCCGAGAGAAATATTTGTGGGCCGCACAAACATTTCTCTCGGTGCGGGGATCGAACCCGCGGCCTCTCGTTTCACAGGCGGCGTCTAACCGACTGCGCCACGGAGGCTGTCAATGATCTGAACTTCTTCCATTTATTTTATCACTTCTTCCTATATTCTTCTTATCTTGACATTCTACACAATATTATTGGCAAAAAATTTCCTTATGAAATTCTACTACAACTATAAAACTAAATCAACCTTATTTCGGAAACACATTAAAACCTTAACAGTTAGATCTTTAGCTCGACGCATGCATAATTTATTATTCGTACTTGGAAAGCTATTTGTTATCGCGTGTACTATGGTGAAACTTTTTGCTGCGACCATAACATGTCAAGGGAAGCCAGCGAAGGAGGTTCTTCAGCCGTTGAATTATTTATAAAAGGAAAGAAAGTTGTAAGGCATAATTGAATCCTAGCGAAGTTAGACGGCGCCAGAATTGTGGAGCGTCGGACTGAAATCGTCTGGTGTAAATATATAACAATACTTTTTTTGAATGGCATCATGAAGTTTCTGGGTCTGTCTATTTCAAAGAGGGCCTTTAAGATGAATAAGAAAGTTTTTGAGTGTTATTCCTTCGGGTTGCGAATTAATTGAGATAAGTAAAATTCTGAAGGGGGTATAAGTATAGCAAGGTTTACAATACAAGTTATTTTTTCTTATTAAATTTCACCACTAAGTAGACACAAGACACAAGACCACTAAGTAGTGCAAACAATGTGTTCCTAATCAGATTCATTTTAAATTTGTTGTTACTGAGGAACATTCCAAGTGGGATAGTATAGAATCAAAACATGAAGGTACATAATACAAGCCGATTAAGACCATTAAACATTTATTAAGAAGATATTTGAAAGAAGGGTATAGCACGCAGTTTCATTCTCCCTGATCGATGCATTTTAAATTTCACTGGTAATTTATAAATTATTCATGAATTTACTAAATATTTTATCACTAAACTCTCCGAGACAACAAAATTAAGTCTTTAAATTCAACAAAGACACCAGTGTGAATATTTTATTCGAAGTTTTAGACGCTTAAGACATAATGAAATGCTAATGTTTTAGTAATTAAAACTTCAACGACATAATCTCTAACATATTTCTCTTTTTCAAATAGTTTTTATGACAGTTACAAATGAGCGCATTAAGCCCTGGTCTGTCGAAGCTACGCACAGCGTTGCGTTGCGCGGAATGCGGTGTCAAACTCGGTTTTGTATGAAAAACATTGACATTTACATGACGTTCCGCCGGAGTATGCTCAGCCAGCGTCTGCGGTAAGGGGTCAACCGGGTGACGGGTAGACTGGTCTTTGGTACTGTCACAGTATGCGTCGGTGTAGAGGGGCAAGTGTGGTGAAGTGCGGGGCGGATACACCGCACAACGTGCCGTCATTCTCATCATTTCGTCGCGGTAAGCGTACTTGCGTAATGGATTTATTTGAAGACAATATTTATATCAATTTTCGTTTGGTTTAACTTTTGTTTAGGCTGTGGCGCGTCCATCGACTATGTACTGCCGCGCAGTACGTTGAATACAGTTCACGTGCGTTTCCAATGACAATGGCGCAATATAAAATCACGTAGGGATACAACTTTAAAACCTTGCGTTGGTAAAAAAAATACAGTTAAAAAGTAGAAATAATTAGAATGTAATAAGTATATGATTATAAAATGGAGTCAATTACATTTATTTTATTGTTATAAAAATGGCATACGGAACTGTATGTTAATTGTTCTAAGTACCTAGCACTTAAAATATAGCAACGGAATTAGTTCCCAACTGATCAGGGTACAATTGGAGTATAATTGGAGACGATTTATTAGTAAGTATCTATATAAATTCAGTCTTTATCCGTATTCGCAGGACACTTTATCAGCCCATATACGTCTCACTGCAGAGCACCGGTCTCCTCTACAATCGAGAATACGATTGAGAGTGGTTAGGCCATACTATAGTCCACTGCGCTAGCTGGCCTTATCCCTATATGTACATAGAAAGAATACAAACAACAAACCCAATAAAAACATCAATCGTTTAAGTGCACCCGCTTTTTATATGAGTTGTGTATCAGCCCATATACATACATTCGATGCATAATGGTTGTATATTATCGTCGTAGTTATTTACAAAATCCACCTGCAAGATCTACTACAAGAGAACTATCGCCATTCGACACAATTAGCACCACTCTCCTAGCACCTAGAGAGCATCATGTTACGATATGGTGCAATCTTAAATATGTAGTTCCTCAATGTAGTATTAAGTTCTGTGTTTTCCCCGTTTTTCCATTCTCACTCCATCAGAACCACCTCTATGTATATTGTAATTTATGCTACTTACACCTATGCATATATATTTTGAGCTCTGTGTTATGAATTCTGTTAAATACTAAAATAAAATTATTATTGTAAAAATTGTCTATCAGTATTGTTCCAGGTTTTGCTTGTGAAAATTTTATAGGAAAATAATTTAACCGTTATGTAATTTACTTTTACCCAATTACGGTACGATCGATAACGATAACTTAAGACTGGATATCTAAATAAATCCAGTGAAATTTAATTTGATCGAACAATAAGTTGTTTAGGCGAAAAAAGATGTATACAGCAGACGCGTATTTCATTAGAATGATACGAACCACTTTTATCACATATCAATATTGCGTAAATCATCTCGTAAACATATAAACCCAGTCTTTTTAAAATGACGCACAAACATTTTTTTAAAGAAATTATATATATTTTCGAACATAAATGATTGTTATTTGTTGTCATGGAAATTCAAGAAAACTTCAATGTGAAATTGTCATAGTAACGTTGGTTGTCAATGAAAAGTTCTGCTATTGGTCAACGGTTTTACGCACAGAGTAAAACCTATATGAACCACCTTTTTTGTTATGTGAACTACGTTGCATGACGTCATGACGTTGCCGCTTACCGCAGTGCCGCGCGTATCCTTCGACAGACCAGGCCTTTAGATAGAACAAATGAAATACATTCATCTCAAACTTTTCTTTAATTGCATCGAGCACACCGTTAGAGTTTTTGGCAATATTAGAGACTGATTTAATTGCTATAGAATTTTGCGAAGGTGATGCACTCATTATTTTCTTCGGCGATGAAATATACAGTTTCTAACTTATTCAATTTTTTTATTGACATTAATGGCGAGACGAACGTGCCATCCGCTGGATGGAAAGTGATAAAGCCGCTCATGGGCAGTAGCAAAACCAAAAAACACAGTTAATTAAAAACTACTGCGCTCACTATACTGAGGTGTAAGATGTTAAGTATCTCTAAATTATCTTCAGTAGCTACTCTGGCTACAGTTTCTTTTAAACCGGAACATAACAGTACATTTACACTGCTATATACATTCCAATAAACCAATTTAGTAAACTTTCAATAAACCACTATATTTTAACATATCCAAAGCAATGCCGAGAGTATTTAAAGTAAAACCGTTGTTTGCACTCTCTGCAGGAAATTTTGCGACGAGCTGCGCTAATCTCAAGATATACGCTCCCGCTGGGAAGCATTTGACTCGGGAAAGCCAAAAATAAATAATACTTATATAGGAGAATAATATCATAGGTTTTAGGTAAGCGCTGCTCGTTCTAGCAGGTTGCTAGATTTTGAGACGAACTCTGTTCTGATGTCTGGTAGTGGACTTTGTGTGTCTTAGAATGATGAGTATTATAATGTTATTGAAATGGACAATAAGAAAGTGAACTAAGATGATGAGACTGCATATTAGAGCATGAAACGTATATTTGATTTTCCGTAGTCATATGTTTACACGTTGTTAATTTGCTCTTTATAAATGAAAGGAAATATCGTGAGGAAAACCAAATAATAATCAACAATTTAATAACCTCTAGATTACTCTTGAAGACATGTAAGCGCGGGACGTATACTTGATATTATTAACATAATTTCAAAATTACTTCCGCTACTAATAAAACTTAAAGCAATATATGACGTAAGTTTAATAAAATCCTTATAAGTTGCCTCGTCTCATCTCCATTAGCCGCGTAATGCGAGTGTTCTTCAGATGGAGAGCGTAAACGGCTATAGAAACTTTTATATCGCTCTTTCATTATGTGTATTGTTTCACGGGCGGGGAATGCCGGGCATTAGCCGCTGTCTTCTCTGTTTGTTTTGGTGCGATTGATAGTGGGTTAGGACCGACTATTTTTATTTTCATATTGCTCTATTTAATATCAAGAAATCAAAATGACTGGATATTGGCCAACAGAAGAGTTTTTAGATTGCGCTTTATTTGGAGACTATAATATGTTCTTCTGTCTCGGAAACTATTTGTTCTTCTTTAGATATCCCAGAGGAAGGTAGTCAAGATGGCTTTACTAGCCCGACATCCCAATACATTTGGAGTAGTTAATTCCTGGGTGGACTCGTATTAAATATAATGCAGCATATGGTTTTATATCATCGGTGGTAGACTTCTCATGTGTGAGAGGCCGCCTGAGTAAAAACCACAGTCTATGTCTATTTGTAATGTCTATTTCTCCCGCCAAACAACAGTGTACATTCACTGTTGTGTTTCGGTGAAATGAAATGAAATGAAATGAAATGAAATGAAATGAAATGAAATGAAATGAAATGAAATGAAATGAAATGAAATGAAATGAAATGAAATGAAATGAAATGAAATGAAATGAAATGAAATGAAATGAAATGAAATGAAATGAAATGAAATGAAATGAAATGAAATGAAATGAAATGAAATGAAATGAAATGAAATGAAATGAAATGAAATGAAATGAAATGAAATGAAATGAAATGAAATGAAATGAAATGAAATGAAATGAAATGAAATGAAATGAAATGAAATGAAATGAAATGAAATGAAATGAAATGAAATGAAA
This sequence comes from Hyles euphorbiae, assembly GCA_023078785.2. Taxonomy (NCBI): domain Eukaryota; kingdom Metazoa; phylum Arthropoda; class Insecta; order Lepidoptera; family Sphingidae; genus Hyles; species Hyles euphorbiae. Next base: position 15,950,139 of record CM041041.1, on the reverse strand, counting down.
TGAAATGAAATGAAATGAAATGAAATGAAATGAAATGAAATGAAATGAAATGAAATGAAATGAAATGAAATGAAATGAAATGAAATGAAATGAAATGAAATGAAATGAAATGAAATGAAATGAAATGAAATGAAATGAAATGAAATGAAATGAAATGAAATGAAATGAAATGAAATGAAATGAAATGAAATGAAATGAAATGAAATGAAATGAAATGAAATGAAATGAAATGAAATGAAATGAAATGAAATGAAATGAAATGAAATGAAATGAAATGAAATGAAATGAAATGAAATGAAATGAAATGAAATGAAATGAAATGAAATGAAATGAAATGAAATGAAATGAAATGAAATGAAATGAAATGAAATGAAATGAAATGAAATGAAATGAAATGAAATGAAATGAAATGAAATGAAATGAAATGAAATGAAATGAAATGAAATGAAATGAAATGAAATGAAATGAAATGAAATGAAATGAAATGAAATGAAATGAAATGAAATGAAATGAAATGAAATGAAATGAAATGAAATGAAATGAAATGAAATGAAATGAAATGAAATGAAATGAAATGAAATGAAATGAAATGAAATGAAATGAAATGAAATGAAATGAAATGAAATGAAATGAAATGAAATGAAATGAAATGAAATGAAATGAAATGAAATGAAATGAAATGAAATGAAATGAAATGAAATGAAATGAAATGAAATGAAATGAAATGAAATGAAATGAAATGAAATGAAATGAAATGAAATGAAATGAAATGAAATGAAATGAAATGAAATGAAATGAAATGAAATGAAAATGAAAATGAAAATGAAAATGAAAATGAAATGAAATGAAATGAAATGAAATGAAATGAAATGAAATGAAATGAAATGAAATGAAATGAAATGAAATGAAATGAAATGAAATGAAATGAAATGAAATGAAATGAAATGAAATGAAATGAAATGAAATGAAATGAAATGAAATGAAATGAAATGAAATGAAATGAAATGAAATGAAATGAAATGAAATGAAATGAAATGAAATGAAATGAAATGAAATGAAATGAAATGAAATGAAATGAAAATATTTATTGAATCCATAAAATGTCATACACTATTTAGATTCAGTCACTTTTTTTTTCCACTACCACCCAGTTCACAAGGCTGTTTTCGCCAGAGAAGAACGGGCAAGAAACTCTAGCGTTGCTCTTTTCAAAATAAGTTTACAATACAGTTTACAATACGGTGTAAATGACATTGCAGACAGAATAACTACTGGATATATCGAGACTTAACATCTTATATCCCAAGATGGCGAGTGCAGTGGAATGCCAAACATTGCTTTGTAATTCAAAAAGGTCAATCACTTATGCGTAGTATCACGTAGTGTTAGGCGAACGACATGCTCGTCTCGCCATTCATTGCAATGAATATATATGTATATATATATATATATATATATATATATATATATATATGTCGATGTTTGATTATGTGTATTATTTCATGGCTCGGCAATATCGGACGAGTTGCATTAGCCGCTGTCTTCCCTGTTTGTTTCAGCACGATTGATAGTGTTCTAGAATCTTTACTAGCTATGTATATTTGTCAATATGAATTACTTTGAGAATAGATGTGTATGTTTAGGCTTCACTGCGATTTAAATATTGCGTGAAGTCATTTTATCATCCATCACTTTTTTGGGGCCGATGCTGTACAATTTCAAGGTGAGATTAAGGTTAAGACGCTTTCGTAAGTTATGGCTGGTTTGAGTCAATCGAATTCTTATAAGTAAACGCCAACGATCTATGTGATTGGACCCCAGTGAAACTATAACCTAACCCCTCTTTCCAGTTGCCTTTTAGAACTCCTGAATTGTCAAAAGAAAGTAAAATCAGTGGAGACCGGACGGCATGAGAAGAGAATTATATTTTGACCAAAGGATATTCAAACTTATTCGGTAAGTATACGAAATACAATCCCTTGTTTTAAATTGATGTCACGGCATCGATAAATGCCTTTAATGCCATGGCATAATACATTGAAAACATTAGAATTTATGTCGTATACCTTCCGGATAAGATTCAATATTCTTCAGTAAAAAAATAAATTCCTTGCCATGCCGACTGTGTCTGCGCTGGCCCTTACGATTTTTTCAAATTATTAATGTCACAAAAATATGAGCTGTATTTTTATACGCTGACTTTATAAAACTATTTTTCTTTTACATAAATTGTATACAATGATTTTGTTTACTGTAGCCCCGGTCTTTCCCAAACAATTTTTACTAAATTTGGCTGGCTTATAGTTGCACTACATCGGATAGCTTTTATCCCTGTATAATGGAAAGTTCCCCCGGGATGAATATAAGGCGCAAAACCGCGGATAACAACAGCTCGTAAATTATAATTGTTGCTTTTGTTATGCACAATCGTTGCTTTTACAAAATTAAATAAGAAAATGTTTGCTCAATTTGTACTGTATACAAATAAATAATAAATAAATAATAAATAAATAAATAACACCCAACAGTCACATACATAGTCCTGACCCCACATTAAGATCGAGTCTTGTGTCGCAGGTATCAGGAACTACGAGAGACTTTTCGGTCTCACAAACACCCAGACCCGAGAGAAATATTTGTGGGCCGCACAAACATTTCTCTCGGTGCGGGGATCGAACCCGCGGCCTCTCGTTTCACAGGCGGCGTCTAACCGACTGCGCCACGGAGGCTGTCAAATGTCAAAAAAATGGCGCACAATATGTTGGTAAAATTGTCTTTAATTTCGCCGTTTTGTATACACGGGTGTAGTTAGAGATGAATAAATGGTACTACGTTGGGTAAAAGAGAGCTCCTAAAATGATAGCTTTCAATCGCAAAAGGGATACATGCTATTTATTTCTACTTATAATATTTTTTGTTTATTGAGGCATCGCTTTAAAAGATTCTTCAGTCTTTTTTTATTTCATTCTTGCGTAGGATCTTCGGAACATTATTTTCAATCATTCAGTATCTTGAATGATATATCAAGTAATTGCCGGCTGTTTCTCCTCAACCTTTGCGAGAAATAAGCAAATTCCAGCCAATTATATCCTTCGTTAAAGTTGCGTAGTGGTCTGTTAGTAGCGGACTACACTCGGCTGCCAACATCCAACATTGTTAACGGTGGTCATGGGTTCAAATCCCAGGGCGCACATTTGACTTTTCGGATTCATGCGTATATTGATATTCAACAACCACGCACTACAACGGTGTATGAAAACATCGTGAAGAATCCTGCGAGGCCATGGGGTTTTATAATATTACTATCCAAAATCCGCCAACCCGCACTATACCACCGTGGTAGACTATTTTACCTAACAACTTAATCGTTTTCTTGATTGTAGAGGAGGCCCGTGCCCTGCAGTGGGCCCTATATGGTCTGATATAGATAGATACTTCGTACAAAAAACTCATAAAACGATCGATCGACTTAGATACCGATCGCCCAGCCCATACACCGGACCAATAAACATTAAAATAAATATTGGGATTAAATTCAACGGAAACATTTATAAACACGGTTTGCACGCATCGTATCACTTTTGATGCGTTATTTACAGTTCATTAGCTTGAATGAACCAATATCGGAATTTGTATTTTTATTCAGCATATTTAAAAATATGTTTGAGTTCCTTTGATAGAAAATTCAGCAAAATTAGGGCTGGTTTGTAGTTTACTCATGTAGATTGCAACATTCATATAGTCATTATAAATGCACTTGAATGTGTTGCAGATAACAACAAAAAAATTACCACCACAACAAACTTTTTTATAAATGTTATGACAATGTATGGTTTTTGGTATACATAAACTCACGCCTTTTTCCTAGAAAGGGTACTCGGAGGTTTTACGAGGACACCCATGTTGCGCCTTGTGAGTACCATCCCACGATGTAATAGGTGTGATTTTGTCAAATTCGACACAAATTCTTGACTCCGGGTTGCCCGACCTGGGATTCGACCTCGAGACCTCAATGTCGTAATCGTACTATAGTACAACTGCGCCACCGACGCAATTTATGTACATTTATAATTATTATATTAGTATGTTATTAGTGCCAATATTTTTGGGAACTGATTTATTGCAATATGGTTTTATGGTCCGTCGGTTTACGGGAAAAGTAAAGGAACAGTAAATAGAGATTACTGTTACCTCTTTAGTATTTACCTAAACACTGAATACTCACAACACTTGGAGAAATCTATATTTTGCAAGCCTTTTTATGCCGAATGGGCCAAAGTAGCTTGAGGAAAAGAAAAAGATCAGTGACGTAGAATTTATAATTAAAAGAAATATTAGTGACATTAGCAAAAACTATAAAACATGTTATCTCAATTCATCGAATCAGCATTAATAAAAAACACACTAGATAATAAAATCAAAATTCCTAAAACAAAATCGAATCAATGAAACCCAACAATAACCATTAGTGCTTACGCGAGATTTTACTCAATACATAACCAAATTCAGCCGATGCATGTTCAACAACGCTCAGACATTTTTTATACACGCCAGAGCTCTTAGTTTTATGAGCTCGAGGCAATAACCTAGGTATACGGCCCATCCACGAGAGTTCTGGATAGGCATAAATAAAAATAGGCAGCGTCTGCCGCAAACCTGGTTTGGTTTATCTGTTTTTTTACTGCTGCAGCAATTTGTGACATTGTTATGCCTCATTGTGAATAATTGGTTGATTGTTAGATGAAGACGTATTCGAAGGTTCTCAGGCAAAAACAACTTACTACGATTTTACGTAAAAGTAACCAGTCAAAAATGTGTTATTTATTGTGTAATTATTAAGAAACTTTGAAAAAGAAAATTGGCTCGATCCGGGATCAACCTGTGACCATTCGTTTTACAGGCAGCTTCTTTACATAACTATGCCAGTATCATGAACACGTATATAAAACTTATTGAAAAAACTAAAATAAATGTAAATTTACAAACGACTTTTCATTTACTGTAAAAGTATAATCAAAATATCTCCTCGGGTAAAGCAATACACGTGCCCTCTCGACTCAACTACCGCCCACTACTATAAAATACGATTAAAAATAATTCCTCATATTTATAAAATGACCTTTAGCTGCGCGCGGACAGTGTTTACTAACTGACCGATTAATATCTGCAGCAGAGCGTTCTATTTTAATATTGTAACTCACATATCGTTTCACCTCTGAGCAATTTTGCACTTTATTGTTACATAAAATAAAGTTGAAATTGCAGACACTCTGGTGCACTATAGTACCTTTTAAGCCCAAGTTATCGATGTGATTTAAACGAGAATGACAAGATAATCGTCATGCTTGCTCATAAACAGAAGCACCAGCACTCAAAATTCATATAGTACGCATTGCATTAAGCTATGCTTATCAACCCGAGACTAGCTTTTAAGTCTTCCATCATCTAGTTATTTCACTGGCTACAATATTCTTTAAACCAGAACGCAATAATTCTTAAAGACTCAACAGTCTTGTTTAGAGGCAGAAATAGACAAACTGATAGCACAATTCTGAAGGCATTATCGCTTATGAAAAACTTACCGACTAGTTTATAGAAGAAGAAGAAATGATTTATTTGACACAGTCGCATCATAATCAAACATGGTTAATACGAGTATTAATAATACGTAGGTACCTGGTTAATTTTAAAAAAATCTGCTTTGTTTATCACTACCCGCATAAGGATAGTGTGGAGGACTATGTTATCTCTCTATTCAATCACAGGATGACCTCTGCTGAACGTAGGCCTCACCCAAGGATCTCCACATTGATCTGGTGAAAGCGGCCTGCATTCAGCGTCTATACCTATCGAACTGATTAGTCTATAGAAGCCTGTTTAATAGTGTTCGATTGAGAGCTGATACAGCACATACTGGATGTGGTAGAGCTCCGTTGTTTTCACTCGTGACTTTGCATGAATAAGGAAGCTCGTTCGTGAAGATACCGGGTTATAGATCAGTGGGAAGCGACAGCTTTACTGTCACGTTTTGTTCACTGAGTGAGATTACCGGATGCCTTTCCTCTTCCCATCCTTTTTCTTTTCTGCTTTCCTCCCTACTTGATGGTTGCAAAACATCTATGATAAAAACGATTTTCTTGGGATGCAGTGATCTTTAACCATAAGATGAACTGTTTACTCGTAAAAAAATACTTTTGTACAAAAGGGGTAGTTTTGATATACAACATTCACATTATTCTTCTAATGGATGTGGTCTGGGGGCACGGCAGTGCCCCCTCCAAGTCGAGCTAAAAAGCGGCACTGACGTACCATCCTTTTCTCGAAGCAATTCAGACCATTTCCTACCCTTTATACCTTCGTTGTGGTTAAAGCAAGAAAGCCTGAATTTTCAGTTACTAAGCAGGCATTGTATAAACACGGTATATTTAAAATTTCATTCTATTTGCTGCCTCGGTGGCGTAGTTGTACTACGGTACGGTTACAAAGCTGAGGTCTCGGGTTCGAATCCCGGGTTGGGCAAAGTGATATTGGATTTTTCTATTCATTATCAGCCCAGAGTCAGGAATTTGTGCCCGGTATGGCGATAGGCTCGCCACTTATCACATCATGGGACGGAACATACAAGGCGAAATGTGCGTGTCCTGGCTCCTCTGCCTACCCCTTCTGGGATTTAGGCGTGAGTTTATGTATGTATGTTCATTCTATTTGAACCAGTAGTTTAAGAATTGTAACATGTCAAACTTTCTTAATTTTGTCACTCACTGACTGACTGACCAATCATCAAAAGTCTAAGGCACTTCTAGCAGCCTTGGCCAGCAGCATTATGTATAAATTGTACGATACATTATGTTTTCATGCGATGGCCAAGTTGATCTATTTATTTACAACGTAAATAATGTTTTATATTGATATGATAATAACTTACGTAATAACTTAATACAGAAGGTCCCTTAAGTAAGGACTAAAGAAATTAATCGACTTGGTATTACATGCATCTCACAACTTTTGGCGGTAGAAAAGCTGAGCTGCTAGACTTGGTATTTCTTTACAGGATGTTTTTGTTGGGATATAATTAACCAATTGTTTTTCCATCATAAGCTTGTTGAAATAAATAAAATTCACACACTGTATAATTTCCTAAAAATCCATAAATGTTAATCACGTAAATGCTATAAAATTAATTTATGAACATTGAGAATAAAATTAAAATTAATTGTTATTGTGAAGAGAATCTCGGTCGTACAGTTATTTCAATTACGTGACACTGATTGGTGTAAATGGTTAAAAATACAGTGTAATATTAATTACTCATTTAATTAATATAATATGTATGTAATATAGGACAAAACTCGCCCTGCTGGTGGGTGGGTGAGCATACTTAGGGTGAAGCTTCCTGTATTAACTTTATCACTAATTAAATTAATAGTGATTCTATTAATTACAAATTGTGTATTTTAATTCTAGTATAGCTTAGCTAAAATTCATTTTAAAATATATATATTATTTGTATTTATATTGCATTGAATGGCGAAACGAGCATGCCGTTCGCCTGATGGTAAGCGATGCGACCGCTCATGAACAGTAGCAAAACCAAACAACACCTTGAATTACAAAGCAATGCTTGGCATTCCACTGCGCTCGCCATCGTGAGACACAAGATGTTAAGTCTCAATATGTCCAGTAGTTACTCTGGTTACAATGTCCTTCAATCCGAAACACAACTGTGCATTTAAACTGCTGTTTGACAGGAGAAATAGACATTGCGGTGGTACCCACCCAGGCATCCTCTCACATATGAGAGACCTACCACCATGGTAACCACCATATATACGCCAATTACACCATTTTAAATTAAATTTAATCCATTTTCAAATTTCATAGCAAACCTATTCCGATGGAACCATTCGCTGTACTTAGACGTAATGAATTTTGATCGTAGTCGCAAAGCCACGGGGCGTTTGCTAGACCGCAAACCTCCATACCTGTATTAGACGAGCGCACTCAAAAAGCTTCCTTGTCCCTTTCAAAATAGGTTAGAAATTCCATTGTACAACCTGTTGGCTGAAGTCCATTTGTTTCTCTTAAGTACGTTTGACATAGCTCATTCCTATAGCCCCCATTTTTTAATTCTCAATCGCGTCGATACGTCTAGTCCATACATTTTCCGATTTAAAATTGAATTAAAAGCTACTGTAATAAACGAGGGCTTGGTATATTGTAGAGTCACCAACAGAAACTACTATATTAGTAGAGTCAGTTATTAATGCTCTTCAATTAAGGTAGAGCACAGCCGCTACTTCACAATGGGCTAAATGTATTATTTTTATTATGTGCGCTATTTTCTTAATAACCATAATTTGTTTAGTTCGAGCAATGTTTATTATGTCAATATGTCTTCACTGTAGTGGTATTGTGTGCGTGGGAAAAGGACTTAAAATATTTGAAAGGAACCGTGTTTAGCGATATATTTTCTTTAGTTGTGATGCTTATTGGAATCTTCGTCTTCATTTTATTCTTTCTTCCCTCCAATTACAAAGGTTGTTATCTAATATAACAGCATAATGGTATCTTAGATTTACGCGAATACTTTTACTGCTTCATGGCGAATTTGGTTTATTTTTTACATTTTTTAACTTCCCGGCGTTTCGATTACTTAGCATCTTTCGTGATCATGGCACGGATTGAGCAAATAACAACATAAGCGAAACATTAACATCAATCATAATGCTTTGGGATATTTAAAGGTGACATTTTTCTACTTTCTTTATCGAGGATCGATGCTTTGAATAACGCATGATGATAAATCACTCAAGGATAAATCACTCGTACTAACCCCTTAGATAGACAAGCATCAGCTTATTCATTAAACTATACGATATAATCGAGAAACTTTTCGATCTCACAAACACCCAGACTCGAAAGGAATATTTGTGGGCCGCACACACATTTCTCTTGGTGCGGGGATCGAACCTGCGGCCTCTCGTTTCACCGGTGGCGTCTAACCGACTGTACCACGGAGGCTGACAATTAATACATTAGCTTATACGATATAACAATTATTAATCCTTTTTTAAAAATAAATTACTGCCACTCAGGTCTAGTGATGTGTACTGGAATTTCGTATGAGGGCCGTCTTGAGTGGTTTGAATCTCCAGTGCCTTCGTGCTTCGGAGAGCACGTCAAAGCGTCGAACTCGGGTTCCAAGAGGTCAATTTAAGTCAACAACCTTGACTAAACCTTAAAAATTCTCACATACTACTGTAGTTAGTATTATAAAAATATGAGAATAATAACAAGATGTATCTCAACAAATTCCTAAGTGATTAATGTTTTTATAAGGAAAAAAACACTTTCAGTTTTAAAATTAATCTTGATTATGGTTTATAAATAATAGAGCCAAACTTGTGTCATTTACAATTCGGGAAGTTATGTTTTAAATTATGAAACAATTCTTCGTAACATTTAAATAGAAATGCAAACTATAATGTAAAATTTATTACAAAACAATTCTCCTACGTAGTCGCAAACAAAAACAAAGTATTTCTATTGGCTTGGAGGTCATAAAAAACTTCTGGATTAAATAATAATACAAGTAGACATTCAGATGTACAAACAAGATTCTATAGCTAAGACATACAAATGCTTAAAGTTAGCAACTACTTCCCAAGTAACGCCTACGCATATGCTACGTAATTTGCATAAACTCGAAGTTACTGTTTAGTAACTTACCTGTGCTACGACGGACCGACCTTCGTAGCGAAATTGCTACGGCACGCCTACGCCAATTTATCTTTTTTTCCTTTCTGAAAGTATTTTTCGGTATAAAATTTGACTGTATGTATTATCTAAAAATATTTGGGTTACATTTTATACATGTTTCTTACCTACTGGAATTCGTAAAACAATTTAATAAAAAACCTACAAAGTATATCCAGAGTTATTAAGAATGAATCCTACTTTCTTTATATCAAAATTAATATTGTATTTAAAAAAAAAAACTAAAGTGAAGCCTTTTTTAGTCAAAAATCAGACTTACGAAAGTAAACATTGTTGTTCTTATTAATACATTAATTAACGCAATCAACAACAAAGACATTAATTATTTTGCTTAAATATTTTCTTAAAAGCCTCTAACAATTTCCACGAATTCAATTATATTGAATAGGAAATTAATTTGAAATGTAAAATATTTATACAAGATTGAATGTATTCGAGGGATAGCCTGAAGAGTCCCTGTATTTGGAGCTTTTATTGTTTCATAAATACTTATTCTAGGAACTAGTCGAAATTATAAATTTTACTTATTTAAAATTAACATCAGAAATAATTATATGATGCTTGTATGCTGGTGGATAAGTAATTGTTGTAAGCACGCCACGCTTTGTAACAATAAAATGTATGTATTTTACTCCTTTTATAGTCTTAAACTTATTATCAATTATTTTTTTACTATTTAGCTGGATTTATAAAAGCGTATTTTTTTAGCTCTTAAACTATAATTTTATCGTATGCACTAAAAACATATAATATCTACGTTTATCTTATCAAAGGAAAACAGTTACGCGCAAATTACCCATTATATATTTTTTTCATAAAAGTGAGATTTCTGAGTATTCTGGATAATGTCATATATTTCTTTAATTATTTTATTGTCATCGGTCCTTGATAAGTTTGAAAAAATTCGAGTCAATCCGACGTTTTGAAGTGTTTAAAAATACCTAAATACATACATACATACAGGCGAAGTTAATAAAAGCGTATTAATGATATCAATAGGCGATAGGCTCGCCATCTATCACATCGTGGGACGGACCATACAAGGCAAAATGTGGGTGCCCTGGCACCTCTGCCTACCCCTTCTGGGAAAAAGGCGTGAGTTTATGTATGTATGTAATGATATCAAACTATTAAACTATTAAACAATTAAGAACCGAATTTACACGGCAAGCAGAAATTCAACTAACTTTCGTGAGTCACAAGAGAGGATTTTTCATCAATTTTAGGACATTTCATACAGGCAAAACCGCGTGTAAAACCAACTTCACAAAGGATGATGACAATGTCGTGAAAATAATCGCGACGATACATTACATCAAAATGTTCTCGCTAGGTAATACTTTCAGTGTTGCCATTTTTACGCCCGCGCGCCCCGTCGACATTTTTTCAGAACATAAAATAATAAGTATTGTTTTACTTGACGCGTGCTTATGCGGCGAATATTTTATTTATACAAGGCAAGCGACTTTTTACCCAAAAATGCTCTCAGAAAAATACTGATATTTTTAAATGGGACAATTTTATAAAGTCTAATTTTCGAAATTAATAAAGAAAATTTGAGCTACACTACTGCCTTTTGTACTGTTGTGTAATATAATGTTCTATTATTGTGTTTATTTAAACTACAATCAATGATATCAATTAAAAGGACCTGAAACATACTACTGAAACGTCACGGGTCCCGACCCGACGCGACACGTGTTAAATCAACTCCAATGGTAACATTTTCTATGATCAGAACAACACCACATGCCAAGTAACATAATATTGCGTGCTCGTATAAAATACTACGATTTGATTAAATTAAATGTATTTTCAGAACAGAGCCTGTTGGTAAACGGACTAGTTGCGGCTGCCAACATGTACACGGTGGTCGCGGGTTCGAATCCCAGGGCACACCTCTGACTTTTCGGAGTCATGTGTGTATTTTTAGTCAATCACTACGCACTAAAACGTTGAAGGAAAACGTCGTGAGGCAATCTCCATACCATAGCGATTTATAAGAATTTCTATGGTATGTAAGTCCGCCAACCCGCACTAGGCCAGTGTGGTGGACTATTTGGCCTAACTACTCTCAATCGTACTCACGATTGTAGAGGAGGCCCGTGCCCTGCAGTGGGACGTATATGGGCTGATACAGGATTTTCGCTAATGAAAAAGAACCGTATACTTCCTTGGTCCAAAATAAAAGAAGGCTAAATCAACCTGCTTGCACCAATAAATGGATACAAGACCATAATTCAATAATTTTATCTATAGTCAAAATTTACTTAAATACCCAACTAATCGCCTTTTAATTACCGCAGTAAAAACTCTCCTATTTTTTACAAATTCAATACACATAATATTTACTACTGAATGACTACAATTAACTAAATCTCTTTAGTATGAAATGTAATTCATGAATTTTATCATCGTGAGTTTATTATCATTTCATTGTGTGTTGTCGTAGCTATATTTTTATTGATATAAATGGCGAGACTAGCATACATATACCTGCCTGCCATCGCCTGATGGTAAACGATACGACTGTTCACGGATAGTAACAAAACCAAACAACAACATTAATTACAAAGCAATGCTTGGCATTTCATTACGCTCACAATCCTGAGATATAAGATGATAAGTCTCAATATATCCGGAAGTCATTTGGCTACAATTTTATTCAAACCGGAAAACAACAGTTTTTAACAGCTGTTTATTTGGAGAAATAGACATTGCGGTGTACCTACGGTACCTACCCAGGCGGCCTCTCATATTATGAGTACTAGAAAAATAATTATAATAGCAATGAGGCTACAAAATTGAGAGTGAATAGGACATATAGTCCACAACGCTGGCCCAGTGCGGGTTGGCGGATTTTACATACCATAGAAATTCATATAAATCGCTATGGTATGCAAGTTTCCTCATTATGTCTTCGTTCACCGTTTTAGTGCGTGTTGGTTAATTATCAATACTCACATGACTCCGAGAAGTCAGAGGTGTGCTGGTATTCGAACCCGCTACCACCGTGAACACATTGGGAGCCGCGTCTGGTCCGTTTACGAACAGGCCAACACGCACTTCACTCGTACCACCCATTGTGGAGGAGGCCCGTGCGCTGCAATGGGACGTATATGGGCTAATACAGATACAGGCTACAAAATACAAGCCTTCAGTTTACCAGCCCAACTATTCTCCGCTACTTTGTTCATCAAAGTCGAACACATTAGAGAAACACTGTCCATCGCCACTTATAATGCTATTTGGTGACAAACTTCCACGGCAGCAGTTAACGAGCTGTGTCGTGCTGAGTTTCATCCGCCTTGTTAAGCTAAGCTATAGCTTGTGCCGAGTTTTAGACTTTGACAGCTTGTGTTCAATACTCCGCTGTAAATAACAGCTTGGCAACGCCGAAGTGTCTTATGTAATGACTTTCTGGGATAATTGTTGGGAACTGGGTCAGTTTTGAATGTGAGGTTTGCTGCCTTGGTCTTTGGTTAATAATATTTATCTATCAAAACTTGTTTTTCTTTAAACTGTATTTGGGATTTGTGAAAATGTTGTAATTGTTCTATAATCTGAATTTGACTCGCTGGATCTACTCAGAAATGGGTCGCGCCGCGTAGTATCCAGTGGTAAAGTAAAGCCCGCTGAGTTTGTTCGCCGGGTCTTCTCAGTCAGGGCCGCGTTGGATCCGGTGGTAACAATAAACCGCTACGCACCGTTGTAATAATATTCATGGTCCACTAATTAATTTAATTTGACTAACGTACATATTGTATTTAATTGAAAAATAAATTACCATAAAGTCATAACTAATACTTTAAATAAAATAAGAATAAAAACTAAACAAATAAATAAAACTAATTCTAAATAAAAATAAAATTAATTTAAAATAAATAAATTTAACTGGTGGTAGGTCTCTCATATGTGAGAGGCTGCCTGGGTGGGTACCACCGCAATGTCTATTTCTCCCGTCAAACAGTAGTTTAAATGCACTGTTGTATTTCGGATTGAAGGACATTGTAGCCAGAGTAACTACTGGACATATTGAGACTTAACATCTTATGTCTCAGGATGGCGAGCGCAGTGGAATGCCAAGCATTGCTTTGTAATTCAAGGCATTGTTTGGTTATACTACTGTTCATGAGCCGTCGTATCGTACCATCAGGCGAACGGCATGCTCGTCTCGCCATTCACTGCAATAAAAAAAAAAATATTACATAATTAAATTAATTCAACCAAGAAATTAAAATAAGTAATACTAAGTATAAGAAATATATTGTATATAGAGATTAAGTTCTATGGTTCTATGTATATTGACTTGTCATAAGAGCTTTTAAATTGCCTACGTGACCAATAAATACATTTCATTTCATTTCAAGCAAAATTTATTGAGCAATATTCAAAACCCTAGAAGTACCTTTAAAAAAAACGCCGTTTATAAATAATAAAGATATAGCATATTTCGACCTTATCGATAGTTTCCTGTAACCATACCGTAGTATAACTAAGCCATAAGTAAATATTAAAGTAAGTAAGTATTAAAGAGTATGACATAAAATAGTAGCTTCAGTCTCGTGGCGATGTTAAAACAATTATCGATTATCACATTTTAATGACCTTTGTCAAATCGACCTTAAAAACCTTAGTCTAGAATGAGGTCACCAACATATACAGCACTATTTAATGAAAACCAAAATAATTTATCATTACGTATACTCCATGAAGGGTTGACAGATTTATTAACTGTATGATTTGTCACGTCACGGGTGGATAGGACAGGCTTGTGTGATTTCGAGCACGCCGATAATATTTTACCATTCGTCTGCTGTATGTAAATCCACATCTGATGAAAGTGGAAAGGAGCCAAGTTTATTTTTTCATTATCAATAACGGAATATGAAAATTATTTTTGTTGACGCCGTTTATTTCTTTTGTTGCAATGAATTGTGAAAAGAGCAAACCTTTTACCTACTGGCAACTTTACGACCGCTCATGGACAGCGACAAAACAGCATGAATGACAAAGCTTGCTTGGCAATTCGCAGCGCACGTCATCCTGAGTTATAACATGTTAAGTCTCAAAACAATACAACAGTGTATTTTCATCGCTGTTTAGCCTGAGACATGGACAGTGGTACCTATTTAGGTAGCGTCTCACATATAATGAGAAACCCACCACCTATAAGATTATATTAACTTTTGCTTTTATTATTACTGACGGCCTAAGGGTAAAAAGCGAGAAATTAACTTTAAATTAGTAACCTGATGATAAAGATTCTGGTACCAAAATCATTGAATTTCTTTTAAAAAAAAATTATAATATGAGTATCGCTGTAGTGAAATTTCGTCATCGTCATTCGATAGGAGAAGGTATGAATCTAGGATTTGTAGCAAGTAAGTTTATGACGAAAAATAAAATACAACTATGGCTAAACGGGCATTCTTTTAACCACAGGAAGATCACTGCCGAACTAAGACCTCCCCCAAGGACCTTCCACATCGACCTGTTGGAAGCGGTCTGCATCCAGCGACTTCCTGCGACCTTAACCAGGTCGTCCGTCCACCTTGTAAACGTCTAAATATCAAGCTAATAATTGCCAACGAAAATAAACTCTATCGAACACGTCAACTAAATTTTTAATATACCTACATACGAATAATTCATTAATTATTCATAAATTCAGCTGGTGTGACGCATTCGATTGTAGTTCAGTGTTGGAACCCAATTCAGTCAATATTAGTCGATCGGCCGTATTATGATCACAATTTTTCCAGGACAGTTCCAATTCATGACCATATTATGGCTCACTTGCTAGTAAGTACCACAATATCTTAAACACCTATGACAATTAAACGTGTAGATAGTTGGGAACCTTAAAAAATATTGTGGGCTTGTATTTGCGTGGCTCTGGCACAAGAATCAAATCAAATGCAATAAAGTTGCCAGTTTTTTTTTTTTTTTTTTCACAACGCTGTAACATTTCAGGGCCCGGTCCATCAATACTAGAAAGCAAGGCTATAATGACAGTGAATATGAGGACATGATAACATATGAATGTATCAGTGCTTTTCATAATAGTTCATAGGAACCATTGCTCCATAAACTTTATAGTCCAATTTTAAAATTCCCTCCACAAATTGCTATTTGGCTTACCTAAAATTACATGTCCACAAAATCGCCTGAGATAACATATCAACGCAAAATGCTCTTGACACTGACAGATTAAATGCAAAATAAAGGAATATATTCAAGTTTACTCCGCGAGGCGTTTTTTCACGATTGTGTAACTCAGTTACGCTTCTCACGGTAAAAAGGCGAGTAAAAGATTACGCGAAAGTTTTTTGCTAGAATAACTTGTGAGTGATCTGTTTTGCGAAAGGGCTTGTCTTGGAATATTCCGAAGCGTGGAAGAAACTTGGTATGTAGCTTGACGTAGTTTTAACATGACATGGTGATGATCACTGCCTCAGAAAAAATAATTAAATACTCAGCTTGCCCTTTATTTTGTTGGTACATTCGTAAATCTGAAGTGACCTCTTTCCTTATCGTTTCCCCATCATCTTTATTCCCAGCGCACCTTTTAAATCTCAATCCATGTTTAAAGCAGCAGTAATTGATAAAAGATCAGCAGATCATAATAAAAAAATAGCTACGCATCTTTATTCTTCATAACTTAGCATACAACATGCTTATTCCAAAAAATATATATTTAAACCAGTCATATACTTAGCATCAGCCTTTTACAAATAAAACAATAGTTTAAAAAAGTATTTTACATTTTTATCACTAGATAAATCCTCTGCCATTTTCCATTAGATCCACTGGAGATAACGGTCAATTACACAGCAAAAAAATATTCTAGATAAAAATAGAGGGTAAACCTAGCATAACAGAGTGACCGGCCGTAGCCAGGTGCCAGTTCGCGCCTCGACGCACACTGGCGGGTCAAAGCGATCCCCTTGTTTTCATTTGTTCACATTCAAAGATAATACGTAGTTGCTCTGACGTAAGGATTTTATTCCTCGTATTAAGAAGAATGTTTTATATGATAGAGTAGGTTTTGGAAATCAAATTTTCGGGAGGTTATTGTAGCTTGGATATTTTTAATTGTAAATTAATACCGAATATTCAAAGTATAGAATGCTGTTACTATTATCTATAAAAATATATAAATATAAATGAATACACCTGTCTGCTCAAAGCCCTGATTCCATATTATGAAATTCTTTAGAGATATGAGGCCGCCATTTTTCACTTTGTCCTATTACTACTACATATCATTTACTCTAAGTGCACTTTAACTATATGTGTACAAAAATCACTCAATCATTTGGTTACCTCGACCTACACTTCCGTATTGTATGACAATATCGACATGTCACAGTTCAGTTCAGTTCAGTTTTTGTTTTTAATGGCTCTCTCGCGCAATATGTTATCACAAAACGTCTCCAAAAATTGACACCGACTCACTATCAATACCCGAAACACGTGTTACGCCACATCCAATTTCTATACATGCAAATTACCCTTGTCTCTTGTTATATTGTGCGTATAATTCTCGGTGTCTTAGGGATTTACCCCTGGATTCCTACGTAAAAATTGAGTTATGATTCATGTTTACTTAAATGTTACACATTTATACAAATTATTTCAAGACTGCTACCGTAAACGAAGCCGGATGGTAATTTTAATGATAACAGACACAATGTAAATAGAAATTTTGCAAAATAACGCGCCATTTTTTATTGATTTGTTAAATGTCATTGTGTTTAGGTGGTAAATCTATACTTTTTACTAAAATAATAATTTAAACTCTTGCGTACCATAGTGTCATTAAAAATAAAAGGCTATACATTATTATTGAGGAAAAAAGCTATGTATTTACCACCTAAATACGACGATAAGAAAAATATGGAAATAAAAATCGTCGCCTTTTATTGCAAAATTGTAGTTGCATTGTGTCTGATATCACTAAAACTACCATCCTGTTTCGTTTAGGTAGCAATCTTGATATACCCTGTATAAAACTATTTTTCGACAGGAATATGGTTGGAACCTTGCACAAGCCAAGAATCTGATTATACATATAAATCGAAACTGAAAGACCAGTAAACATTCAAGTATTATAATGAAGCAAATATCAAGACGAAATAGTTAGGAACATTCTCAATATTACATGTACCGCTACGCTGACAATAGGCCCTGAGAGTTCGAATTTATGTTAATAAACTAATTGCTTTAAAAACACCGTATTCCCAACTGAAGACATGTAAAAACCATTCCAGGACAATAAAAATATTTAGAGTTCAATTCCATAGGTAAATCAATCAGATTATAGTGTCGTTTTACAACTGACATTATTAACACCTCAATGCCAGTACCAGATGTTACAATACGTGAGCTTATGGGTGACCTCTTGCAACGTGCGTTATACCATAAAACATTGAGATTTAAACTGAACTTTAAAAAGTATAAAATCCTAAAGTGAAGATAGACATTGTAACTTGTAGTACCCAAATAACCAACAAACGAATCCACTTCGTGTCTATACCGACTTAATAATAGTCGAAGTATTAAAAAATAATGAAAAATTCGTTCTGACTTTGGCCGGATAATGTAGATTAAAAATTTACAACTTTCCTGTTTTGATGTGGTTTAACGGACATCAGGGTCAATCTACATTTCTTTAGAAGCTGTGAATATTCATCAAGTGTGGTCACTTTGCTTTACATAAACCACCTTCCTTGTTTGTCGTTCTTATAGTACCTGTACTACAGAATCAAGAGATATACTCGTATATTTGTGGTTAATAACACATACATGTATAAATAAATACAACCAACAGTCACATACATAGTCCTGGCCCCACACTAAGATCGAGTCTTGTGTCGTGGGTGTCAGGAACTACGAGAGACTTTTCGGTCTCACAAAAATATCCAAATAATTCATGTTTTACTCAAAGAAGACAATAATTCAAAGACGTTTACTCCAGACACCATACAGTGGTAACAGAAATCCTCCTAAATCCGTTCATACACACTCCAATAACCTCAAATCGATTTGAAAACAAACAGAAATACAAGATTGGATTTACTGGCAAGTAATCAAGCGACGTTTTAGCGACTGCTCAAGGTATTTTGCGGTCTACCACCAAATGCGCCTTTGACATGCAAATGCAACATTGAGTAGTTAATCTGAACATAATGACGGCTCAACTATTCGTAAGCTTAATGCGATCAATCAGCTGTGAGGAAGACAATGGTGCCTGAGCTATCGCGGCTCATTTGACACATTTGTCAATAATTAGCAAGTGAATACGGTTGTTGCCGCCTTTGATGGTGAAGTTTATGGTTCATTGGGTAATTAAGTCAATTAAAATCTTTAATTTGCTGTCGAACTCTCTTATTACCTGTTTCTATATCGTATCTATCTTTCAAAAGTAGTTAAAATAGCTGCCATTATTATGTCGATACAACTTCATACTTTAATAAAAAAAGATAGACAAACAATATAATATATGTTGCCTAGCTACCTTAAAAATTTGCACATTATCTACATGGTATATCAAGTATATTGTGGAGATCCTTGGGGGAGGCCTATGTTCAGCAGTGGACTTCCTGTGGGTGATATGATGATGATATCAAGACTGTTAAAATTAAGTCGGGGGGTAGTTTTAGTGACTTTAGACCCAATGCACTAATTTATTGCAAAAAAAAAGGCGACGACTTTATTTGTGTGGTAAATACATCGGTTTCCCTAAAATACTGACGTACAATTTTAATTTTTAATGACGCTATGGTACACCAGGCTTTAAATTATTATTTTAGCAAAAACTATGAAATTTCCACCCAAACATAATATTTGATTACCACAAAAAAATATGTCCCGTTATATTGCAAAATTTTATTTGCTTTGTGTCTGTAGTCATTAAAATAACCACCTGACTTCGTTTTCGGTAACAGCCATGATATATTCTGTATATTTCTTTATCTTTACTAACTGAAACAAAATATACATCAAAATATCTAATGAAATCTCTTGTCAAGGATAGATTATAGAGAACGGATCAGCTGTTATTGATACAAATATTGTGATAAAATTATACAAAGAAAAGCTCAACCCTACTTAACTGAAGGGGTATGCAGGTGTATCCCTAGCGCCACCCACAGTTATTTCCGTCGCAAGTAGGGCCAGGAGGATAACTCTACGGTACTCCTAAATAACAATATGTAAGACTTTTCTTGTCCAAGACTCACACAAATGGAGTGCCCGACGTGGATTTCGTTAAAAGTAACCTTTACTTTCGTACTCGGAAACTTATGTAGGCGGTTATAATAATATAATGGTTTGGTGGCAATATGATTTCGTCCAAGTTTTTATTTCGTATGATCCTTATCGTTTACTGCATTATACCATATTTTAATCAAAATATTGCCACGCTTTTTATAGTGTTTATTTTCATGGAGTCTCATATCGAATAAAGTGTCATGGTACATTAGAATCCAAAATGCAAAAACAATACAAGTACAACTTAGTTTGCTAATTGAGAAATAAAAATTAACAATTTATTCACACCAACTTTCCCGATCTGACCTTAACTATTCAAGGAAACATGTTTAATCCAAACGATTTATCGTGCCAACAAAACTTCCGTCCAGCCACATTTCAAAATTAACCTTTAAATGTTTACGATGCCGATAACTCGTGCTTTTAATTAAAACAATATTTTTACCTTCTTTATATTCAAGTAAATTATTGTGCCCACGCATAATATTTAACAAGGTCTTTTTCGTTACATTATTGAGGTCAAAATTCCCTTCGCCACGCCCTATATCATCAATAATACTTGTAAATGGAGCTGGGGTGTGTTTTGACTACGTACAATGTAATTGTCATTAATTTCATCGTGGCATGCGATACACACTTTTGGTGAAGTGAAAATCAACTTTTACAATACAGTTGCGATTTTATTCTGTATTCGTTATTCAAATAGGTCAAGGTAAGATCGTCGGCATTTCGATCTACTGTCACCTGGAGCCAAGAAATGGATCATTTGGTTAGGTAACTGGGTCTCGCGATTTATTAATCGCGAGACCCAGAGTGCTATTGCACGACAGAGTTATTTCAGAGATCGTTAGTGAAACCAGGGTCATAAAATATCTGTCAATAGATTAGAAATACCCAATTGAGTTTACCACAAAATATTGTATTACTAGTACCAAAAATAGGCATACAATTTCAGTTCCTTGTTTGGTTTCTTAGTTCCTAACGTTGTAATAGGTTGACAATTTAACAGTTGGTAACAAGTTGTGTAAACTTCATTGAGTCCCAACTCAGCCGTAACTTGTAATTAGAAACATTGTGTTGTATATTTGTTTGAAATGTTGAAAATGAGAGAAGTATAAATTATTAGGTATAGTAGAAAAAGAATAAATTATTGACTACTCATGTTAGACAAAGGACTCGAATAAACAAAAAGAATACAATGATGGTGTTTAATGATGTGGTAGTGAAGTAAGTGGAAAACCAAAAGATGGTGTCTGAAAATTCACACAGCGTTCCTAAGTGACCTTTATCAATTAAACAGATTAAAGTAAGAGAAATTCCTTGAAATAAAACTATTATTTACGGATTTTTATCGCGGAATTGGTTTAATTTTTACATTTTTGACTTCCCGACGTTTACAGCTTTCGTGGTCACGGGGCGGACTGTTTTATTTCAATTAGTAACATTCGCGTTAACCTAAGAAATAATTGAGAGAGCCCTTTCAAAATTCTCTTTGGTATTTTCAGAGAATGGCTCCATCGATATGAACTTTACGATTAGCAAGCTCAAATAGCAGTGGGTCAGGCACATAGGATGCAGAACTGATGACTGCTGAGGCTGAAAGGTTCTGGAGTGGAGACCACGTACAAGCTTGTTAAGTGTCAGACGCCCACCCCACATGGTGGACGGACAACTTGGTTAATATCACAGGAAATCGCTGGATGCAGGCCGCTTCCACGAGGTATATGTGACGACCCATGAGATAGACTTATGTTCAGCACTGGATTTCCTAAGGCTGCAAAGAGAGAGAGAAAGATTCAAAGAAAAGCGCGTTCAAAAATTTCATAGTTTAATTATTATTCTATTCTATATATTATATTCAGTTTGAAGTTGTCCTTGCTAGATTTAAATGAATATTAAACGCTATAATTTTTTTATTGATTACTGAGAATTATTGCTACTCAATAATTTATCGTTACCTTACCAGGTGTGCAACTTTAGCCAGTATAGAAAATCCCACCAATAACAACGATGGCACAAACAAACTTCACACGTATTTCACAGTGGTCTTGTAAACTTTTTACGCTACTTAACCAACAGTCCAAAGAACAGATAAGAAGTTGGTGGATAAAAATTTATGATGCGAACAAAGGTGTGGCCAACTTCCCCGCTTCCTAACTTTAACACTCTGGTAATCTACATAAGTTTGTGTTGGCCGTAATTGATAAAAACGCCTTTTATGCCCCTGTTGTATATGAACTTGGGCGTGGAACCGTGTGTCTAATAAATCGTAATTCTTGGAACGAACGTTTGATCCAAGTCTGTGAGTGGGCCATGTGCAAAAGTTTTAGGTTTATTAAATTACATGCGTCTGGATAGTGGTGGTATAATATTTATTGTTCTTTTATATAATACGTTTTATATATAATATATACGTTACGTTACGTTACGTTATAATATTACGTATAATAATAATACGGTTATTTTATCGTGTTTACCCATGATTCAATAAGTTAATAATGTTATTTTTTTCCAACTTTTTTATATACCGGGTATCTCAAGACTGCTACCGAAAACGAAGCCGGGTGGTAGTTTTAGTGACTACAAATACAGTGCAACTAAAAAGCAGCCACTTAGCGGTACTTACACTACACTTAGCGGAGCGGTAGCAGTCTTGATATACCCTGTATATATCGCATGAAAATGTTACGTAAATATAAAGTTTGTAGTTAGTATCATAATCAGTGACAAAAAACAAAAATATATCGATGTTTTTCACTTCCATTATAGCGTACATAAAAAGGGTGAAAATACATTTAAAATTAAATTGTATGTGTTGAGCAGGGTCACTGCGGGTCAAGGTGAAAGGTCACGTGCCTTTGTTACAGATCCGGTCTCAATATCATAAAGTTCCAGCCCTACCGCACGAGACCAAAAAAAGTTATGAGGAAAACAATTTCAATTTTATACATTTGTAATATGCCAGCATTTTTTTGTGTGTTTGAGTTGAAATAAAAAATAATTTATTCAATATGATGATTCAAAAAGTCGCTGGCTATAGGATGCTTTTAAGATACTACTTTGGAAATCGATTCTTGGTGAAAGCTTAATTTCAAAAGTCGAATTCCTGTACGCAATGATGATGAGGATTCTAATAAATACATTTACTTTTAATTTATTTATTTACGTTGTGACGTTGAAATTTTAAGATCACGGAACACTTAATCAATTACTTTATGACAGATAAATTTCCTTGTTTATTTTGTAAATGACAAAAGCCATGTTCAATGCTAAGTTTAGATACAATACCAATGAAAATATATCTTCTTTTACTCAAATTATATTAACTCACATAAGCCTACTACAGCCTCCGTGGCGCGGTTGGTTAGACGCCGGCTGTGAAACGTGAGGCCACGGGTTCGATGCTCGCACCAAAACAAATATTCGTGTGAACCACAGGTATTTGTTTCGGGTCTGGGTATTTATGAGACCGAAAAGTCTCTCGTAGCTTATGATACCCCCAACACAAGACTCCATCTTATTGTCGGGTGTATTATATATTTACGGCTAATTTTAAACAGCCTTTTAATACAATTGTATTTTGAGACATAATTTAAAAAAATTCAAAAAGTATTTTTTTAAATAAAACAATTATTTAATTTTTATTTTTGCCTTCACGATGTTACGATTACTTTACAGCTTTCGTGGTCACGGCGGGGCTGACAGTCCAAATTAATAGTTTTATTTCAAAGTGTAACATTCGCGTAAATCTAAGTAACCAATATGAAAGTATATCTTGTTTATATTTTTCGTTCTCTATTATATAGTAGTAAGAGAGCTATTTCTTTTTATATACTAGCACGGCAAAGTGTACGCTGTACCTGACGCTGAGTGCACCGCCGTCCATATAGAATATTGAGTGGCGAAAAACGATTATTTCGCTTGCCCGTTAGACGACGCTGTTTTAAAATTGTAGTTTATTTTTAAATTCTTATGATTTTTATAACAAAGTTTTGGATAAAATTAACTTTATGTGATTATAATTTTTGTTATTCATTATGAGAAACTAAATCGACCAAATGATTAGACGAAGGGTTGGGGATGACGCAATAATACCATTGGGTCTCCGGTCTAATAATTTGAGATATTATATATATTTCAGTGTCAAAAAAAAGTTAAATTTAAGCAATGCTTATACAATAAGTATTATATTGTCTTCGTATAACAATCAGTTGATATTTCATCCCAAACTTTATGAATAGCTCAACGAAAGAAATGATTAAAAAAAATGATTTTTGAATAATCGCATTTGTCCTGCTTTATTTATACACCACATAATTTACATTACAATTTTAAATATCACGAATCAGAATAATTTTAAGCTTAGCATATTTTTATTTAATAATTTCGTTCGCTTCCCGCCCACCCGTTTCTTTTCCAAAGATTAAGTCCCCCAGCGCTAGATCATGAATCACGAGCTGTCATCTATCACTTATCAGCATTTTTTGTTGGCTTGAAGAAAAGGTAAACATTAATTTCGTATATTTTTTACCCTATTTTCAAGTCCAATGATTAATTTTTATTGTTTTTACTATAACTTTTTATAATAAAATATTTCACTTTTTTGCTATTTTTTTATTTTTATGAACGTATTCTGTGCCTCTGATGGGCAAAGGTCTCCCTCAACTCCTTCTACTTATCCCTATCAGTTGCTGATGCCATCCAAGTGCTGCTAAATTGGTCGAGATCGTCGCGCCACCTTTTCCGAAGCCTGCCGCGTAGCCTCTTGCCATCCTTAGGCATCCATTGATTGGCAATCTTTGCCCACCTATTCGGGTGCATCCGGGTGATGTGGCCCGCCCAATCCCAGTTTAGATTATCTTATTTCTGTGCAACATTCTTGACTCTGGTTATGGAGCGCAAGGTGTTAGTGGGTACTCTGTCCATGCGTGTTGCACAAGATGCTAGGCGTCATCCTGTGCTCCATAGCTTTTTGACAAACCTGGACCTGGACCTCTGAAGTTTAGTCATGATTGAGCACTCTATGTGAGAATTGGTAAGATACAAGCCGAAGAGTCTACTTTTAGGAGAAACGGGAAGATTTCCCTTAAAAAATTTCTTCTTCACTTTTTTGCTTATAACTTCTTTAATTTTTAATTTAGGGATAAAAGTCATATAAACATATTTGTAGGCAAAACAATTTACTACAAATTATGTTTTTGCAATTTTTTTGTAAGACGCATAGTTTCCGAGATATCGCGAAAAAAGTGTTTTCACCCCTTTTTCCATGATGGCGGCCGGTGGACAAGGGTGGCGACCCCACAAACTTGAGGTTAAGCTTCTATTGACCCCCGAAACATGTACCAAAAATAAAATTGCGTCCTCTAAGAAATGCAATATTCGGTCCTTAAATTGTAACATTTCAATGGACTAAGACTGTTATTCGTGCTACTGACCAAAACAGTAAATGCCAACCAATCCATCAAACTGTAGACAAGCATGCTAAGCTCCGTCAAAAACCGAAGATTACCTAGAACGCCCGATCTTCAAATGCATAGATCTTGTTCAGTCATTTATAAAGCGGAGAAATTCCGTGGTATGTCTAAGAAATAGTATTTTTTTTAAAGGCTAAAGTTGTACTTTTTCTCTCTGCACCATCCAAAGGTTAGCTGGCAGAGAATGCCTCGGGCATTAAGTTCGCCCTTACTTTGTTAGATAAAAAACATAACTAAATAAAAAAAGGAACTTCATACATATTTTCACACAATTGTTCCACCTAACGTAATAGGCGGCGTGGGCATAATAACATTAGTTTATACATAGCAGGTGCAAAACAAATATTCAATTAGCTAAAGTGACGTCAATTTTGTGTATTGCCTCTGCTGTCGGCAATATGTCAATTTTCGTACCGCATACGCGATGAAATGTGGAATAAGTGGAATAAAAATATTACATTTTGTTGTCCTATTTTGTACCTACGCAGTCGAATATTTGCGTCCGTTCATTTACCTTTTGAAATAACTGCGGTATTGCACGAATAAAATTGTATTATGATTTTCATAAATTTTGCTAAAAGTCATTATAGTATGAATGAATTACTTTCGCTACCTAATGTACTGAAATTTATGAATTGTTTTTTTTTTCTTCCATTCCTTAATTATAATTATAATATAATCTTTGCTACACGGTTTACTCGTTAAGTAACGTAATAATTTTTCTTCCTATTTTCGTGTTTGATTTCATCGAAATTTCCTTTTTAAATAATATACCACTGCCTTAAATAATCGTTCCATATTTAAAATACGTAAATTCTTAAGATAGACAGAACATATCGCTTTCAGATTTAAAATCTAGTTCATACGAACCGAAACCCTAACAATTTACTATAATAATCCACGAGATATCAAGACTTTATGGCCGTTAAAGGTTTTTAGCATCCGTTCAACTTTATCTAGAAACCCGACATGGCAAATTTCGCTCAGATTAGTCAGGTTCGGTAGATATCCGAGCGCTACCTGCGTCAAAGCCGTAGGATTACGCTTAAAATAGACGTCTTGACTCAGTCGTCAAGGGAGACCCCCGGGCGTTCCCGGGAATGACGCTGTATCTAAGAAACTTGCTGTCCTACACTGTAGACGCTCAAAACAGTTTAAACTTTGGTTTCATAATTTTATAAAGTCTTCAAACTTTAATGGAGCACCCGCCGAAAAATTGTTCTTGCGGATTTAAAACTTACTGAGTATTTGAAACTGTGAGTTATTTATTCGGTTAAAGAGATTACAATGTCTATTTCTGGGAGCCGTTTGGGGATATTTTGCAACAAAAGTAAATTTATTGCTGCACGTCGATATCAAAATAATTTATAATTTAAAATATCCAAATATTAAAAAGACAATCCTAATGTGTGTTATAAATAAAATTAAACCCTATTCACAGTAGATTTCAGAGTGTTAGTTTGACCGGACGTTGTATCCGAGCAACATTAGTGATAAATGAGGCAGACATGACCCATTTGCGTGTTAGTTCTTAGAATGCAGGTAATTGGGGCGGTGGATTATGCAGAGATGTTCGTGAAACAACTAAGCACATGCAATTCTGTAGCACGCTCAATTAACAAGGATTTAGGGCTTATCCACTCTGAAGAGATACTTGTCCAACGTCTCTGTTGGATGTAGGTCAAAATCAAACCATTTATTTAAGCAGTACCTGTAATATTTTCAGAGCTAGAAATTAATATTTACGACAATTTTCCTCAATTGCTATTGTACCCGTATCTAGTTATATAAAATTCATACCGTTATTCATGGAACCGCTTCTTGTTTTTAAATAAAGTCGTTCATTAAAATTACTGTCGTGATACATTTTGGAAACCTTATTGATAAAAACTTGATATCGTAACT
Source organism: Hyles euphorbiae (assembly GCA_023078785.2). Taxonomy (NCBI): domain Eukaryota; kingdom Metazoa; phylum Arthropoda; class Insecta; order Lepidoptera; family Sphingidae; genus Hyles; species Hyles euphorbiae. The sequence continues at coordinate 15,922,705 of CM041041.1, read as the reverse complement.
AGTCTTTGTTATATTCAGACGAAGTAAATAATTAGTTTTCCATGATAATATGATATTGAACAATAAAATAAAATACATAAAATCCAATATAATATATTATTACATTATACAAAGATGTTGTGTTTCGATTTGAACAAGATTTAGCCAGAGTAACTACTGGACATATTGAGACTTACTTAACATCTTATATCTCTGGGCGCAGTGAAATAAAGCATTGCTTTGTAATTTCATAGTGTTGTTTGGTTTTGCTACTGTACTCGTACATGAGAGATCGTATCGCTTACCATCAGACGAATTGCAGGATCGAATCGCCATGCTTCGCTATAAAAAAAAAATGCTCGACTCGATTGAGGGGGGTTACTCTATGATCCGACATGAAGAACGTTAGCTGTGAGAAAGGAAGATAAAAGTTTAATGTCTATGATATAAGTATCATTATCACTATCATTTTCTCCGAAATCAGCCTATGGTTACGACTTATGAGAATTCGAACATTATATGGAGTATTTCGGCACATTACGATCTCCGAACATTCGCACTTATCGGCTAAAGTAACCGCCCATCTTACAATAGTAATAGCTTTATACATTATTTTATTCACAAAAGAATACATAATTACAAGACACAAGGCTCTTTATACATTTGTATAGGGATACAAAAAGGCCTGGTCGGCAGGTGTGGCGGCCACAACACTCGGAGTTACCCGCGTCCCACGTCGTACCACTGCATGTCATTTTCTTGTTTTTCGCCCTTTTGTTGTGATACAAGAGGTGGGCTCGGGCGGTTGAATAAATAAGGTTGATAGAACTGCATATGGTTTGTAACAGAAATATTTATTAAGTTTGAAAACCGATGAGTAAAAATGATTGATGAAAGTGATTTTTAATTAATAGAAGCGATAATGCTCTGGGTATGTCTTTACCAGAAGTAAAAATAAAATATATATCAATATATAGAAATTGATGAATAAAAATGATTGATGGAAATGATTTTTAATGGATAGAAGTGAGCATGACTAAATATAATATCGCAGATGACACGAATAATCTATGTATCAGTTTTTTTTTTTCAAATTATACTGAAAAAGCGAATTAAAATAAATAAAAGTTTGTGTGTTCTATCCTTTTCATTTCAAACACAAAGAATTGATATTAAGATACAAAACATTTTTAAAGATGTGAAAGTAATGCATCGGTTCCACATTTTTAATTGTAAAAAAAAATACAAAAAATAAATCTACTAAATAAGTTTCTGATTGCGTATTTCTTTCTTTGTTACATAATTATTGTACATGCCAATAATGCAAAAAATATAAATTTGACTTAGTTTTTCAATCTAGTATATTTGATAATGCTGTTGCGACCTTTCCTATCTATGAACCAAAAGTAAAAATTTAATTTAAAATTTACCGAAATCTATTTTCTCTTGTCGTCTGCGGCGACCGCGCGAAGCTTATCACTCAGTCGTGTTGTTGTTCGGGATTTCATCCGCTTATAGGGTAACACTGTTTCATGCGAGGCTTTAAGCAGATAAACACCGGGATTTGGTCGGATTTCGTTCAAAATGAAATGATATTTTTGACTCAATTTTATTTTTTGCTCACCAACCACGTAGACAATCAACTGGCTTGAAATTATTCATTAATTTAAAATTCATAATAACAAAGGCTTGTTTAACATGAAAAGAGTTAATTACTGAGAAAATGTCTGATTTTAAGGGTAATTAAAAATTGTAAAATGAAGTGTAGTTTATTGTTTTATTGTAGTATCTTATACAAAAGCTTTTTGTGTAATAGTTATAAGTTGTAGGCACGGGTTGGTAACGATTTTTTATTAAAATCTATGTAGTGTTTAATGTCTTCAGGCTTTATAGACCTAATTAAAATTGATGTGTTTATAATTTTAATTTCTTGGCCTCACCGAATTGGTCGCTGTAGAAGAATTCTACGCTCTGCAATAGGCAAACAATTAAGGTATTAGAATTGATTAGTGCATTAATATTGAATGAATTAGGTTGGGAGATGCAATCGAATTTAGAAATTAAGTCAAAATACACCGGTTATTATTTTCCCTTAGGCATTAAGTCAGAAAAATAAATATACAAATAAGTCCCGGCGGTATTCGTGATAATTCTATATTTCGTTTTATTTTTATCTTTTCATTATTTGGTTTACAAAATTGCATACAATCTTAAAATAAAATTGTAAATAATACACATGCGATAATAAAATATGTTGTGTTAAGACTATATCCTTGTAGATGCAAATACAGCATGCAATGTGGGGCAACACTAAGGGTACAAAAGTTATTATTAAATTATCAAGGAAAACAATTATTATATATTAATACATTTTTACCTAGGTTTACTCCAAATTTAAGTGACGTCAGCACAATAAAATTAAAAATTTATATTTCTATACCAAAATATAAAGCTTGTTTGTATGAACGCGCTATTTTCAGGGACCGCTGGTTTGAATTGTTAAAATAATATTTTAATCTTCTATAATCAATTCAGCGAGAAAATTTAAAGAGTTCTTTTTAACTTTTATACTTTTATTCTGGAAAAACTATATACGCGGGTGAAGTCGTAAGGCATACAAGTACATGTTAAGAATATTTAGAGTTAATTAACCCGGCATAATTGAGCCCAATCAGGGGAGATAAAGATCTCTTCACTCCATTGACCCTCAGACCTCATAGTACATAAAAATCCATTATACTTATACGTTACATGATAAAACCTTTCATATATCAGTGCTCAAAAATAATTAGATCTTGAAACAAACATATTTTACAAATAACTGCAACAAACGCACGTTGAACAAACGTTTGCCGTGCCGGAAATCGAACACACGACCCGTTGCAGGCATTGTACTATTGTTATAAATAGGTCGCTGTGTATTCAGCGTTGAGTAAACAATGCAAATCAAACCAAAACAGTATGCGATTTATTTGTCAGTGCGCATTTATTTAAATTATAGTCAAAATGTTAATTTAAATAGGAAATAACATTAAAACGATGTCATGAAAATTATGCAAACTGTAAATCAGGGTTTATGTTTTTTATTTTAAAATACAATGAATTACTATCTCGGCGGCGCGATTGTATTACGATTTGACCGAAAATAGGTCTCGGGTTCGAATCCCGGGTTAGGCGAAGTGATTTTGGATCTTTCTATTCATTTAGGCTCGCACCCTATCACATCGTGAGATGGAAAATACAATGCGGACGTGGGTGTCCTTTTTGCAATTCTGCCTACCTTATTTGGGAGAAAGGCGTGAGTTAATGTATGCAAGTATGTATTAATATTACACAAAATAAATAAATAACACCCAACAGTCACATACATAGTCCTGACCCCACACTAAGATCGAGTCTTGTGTCGTGGGTATCAGAAACTAGGAGGGCGCTCTGTTTCCATTGCCGCTATTACGACAAATACTACAAATATTTATTTGGTAGACGCTTATATTCTCACAAAATATTAAGTTGCATAATATTATTACCTTTCAAAATAAATAATTGAATAAAAATAAAGTAAATACAAATAAATAATAGGAGGCTCCCATACAACAAACGTAATTTAACTTGATCTTAATAAACAAGAACAAACGTGATTTTTAGGGGTTTTTTTTTCATAGATTATGGTACAGAAAACTTCGTGCGTGAGTCCAACTCCCACTTAACCGGTTTTTACTAGAATATTTAAAATAATATACAGGGTATATCAAGACTGCTACCGAAAACGAAGCCGGGTGGTAGTTTAAGCGATTTCAGACACAATGCAACAGAAAAAGTTGCAAAAAAAAACGACAATTTTTTTTGTTATTTTTTTCCTATGACCCTATTTGGGTGGTAAGTACATTTTTTTCATAAAATAATAGTGTTTACTCTTTTATTTATAAATACTCTAAGGTATAAAAGAGTATTAAATTATTATTTTAGTAAAAACTATGGATTTACCACCCAAAAATGACGATATTTAAAAAATCATAGTTATCGCGTTTCTATGCGAAATTTTTAGTTGCATTGTGTTTGTAGCCACTAAAACTACCACCCGGCTTCGTTTTCGGTAGCAGTCTTGAGATACCCAGTATATAAAAATCTCTATTTTTTCTTTGCTTCTATAAAACTTTGCGCAGCGGTCGCAGAGGATTCAAAAGATTACGTAAAAGACTATGTAATAAATAATATTTTGTTTTACATTTAAACTTGTGCTAATGATAGAGCATTTTTATTTAGCTTTGACCTGTGTTTTTTATACTTGTCCCGCCAGCTTTCAGAAAATGTAAATGTATTTAGAACTAATATTTTATTTATGTTCTACTTTATAGGACTTTGTAGTGCCATTGTGTTTGAAGTCGTTTTAATTCTGTTGACGTTTTAGTTTTATAAAATTAATCTTTATTTTCATTTATTATTATATTGTGTGCCTTTATTTAGAATGTAACTGACTCTAATACAGTTGACGCATGTTTTACACATAATAGATTAGTACAGCTTCACTGCTCTTGATGGGACAGACAATTACAAAACGTTGTAGAAGTTTTCTGAAGGTTCTGGTTAAGATAGTTATTGTATTGTCATGTGTTCTTGATAGACAGGTTCGCGGAATTTGTCCCGCTCGCGCGCTGCCACAATCTCTTAAACACTGTTACAGTATTACCCCAACGCATACCTTATAGGTTCTCTTGACGAACACACAGGATCGCTTGCCACCGGTCGGCCGATGCTGCGCTTACGCAGTTTTGGTCATCAGTCTATTATTACCATACTAAATATAAATCCAAAATCTCTTTGTGCGACTCGGGATTTAGCCTCGAAACCTCGGCTTTGTTTTACTATAGTACGACTACATAACCGGGGCAGAGTTCAGCTGTTTTTTAATTCTTAAATCTTTCTAAGCTGTAATAAAATTATATAATATTGTAATCAGTACATTATAGTTCATATCTTGTAATGTTGAGATTATTGTCTTAATGTCCAACGTTCTGTATTCAAATCTGAACTCACATTGCAGGAAGTCCAATGTCGGTGACGGGAACAGTGACGCGCGTTTCAGCGGTGGTGGGCGGCGAGGCGGACCTGCCTTGCGACAGCCGCCCGCCTCAGCGGAACGACAGCCTGCTACTCGTCGTGTGGTACAGGGACGACAACCCTGTGTACAGGTGAATTGTTTTGCATATTTTGTACAGTGAGACTAGGGAATTTATTTGTTTTATTTAAAACTTCATATGCTGAACGTATACAGGCGGATGTGTGAGGCATTTTCTGACAGTCTGTCTTGGGTGAGGAAATTATTGTTATTAATTGAAAATGTGTTTATTTCATTATCTGTTGTACACAGTAAAGTAAAATAACAGGTTTAGAGATAATAAAAATCAACAAATTACAAATAGCGGTTTTATCGCTCTAATGCAATTTCTGCCAAATAGCTATGGGATGGATATTTGAGCAGGAAAAAAAAGAAAGAGCAGTAATGGGGTACTTAATATGAATTGTATTGTAATGCGATTGGCAGAGCCTAGTGGATACATAATATTTAGTTTAAGTGGCAATGCATGTGATTTTTTAAATATGAATATAGACCTAATGGTCAGTGAAGTCGACTTAAAAACCAATGAGAAAAATATGACAGCTAAGGGGTTACTTTATGATCTGAAATGAAGTTCGAACGTTCGAGTATCGTACATAAAACTGTACGAATGTGCCAAGATACTCCACAAAATATTTGAATCTTCTATCGCTCATAATTAAAATATTATGTTTTTGGAAGTGGAAAACTTGTATCTTTCTTCGGACGTCGAAAATCCGAACATTCGATCCAAACATCTGTACGAAATTAAGAATAAATAAATTGAGAAGAAATTTCATTGCGGGTTAGACATTCCCGAAGGGTCAGCCGAGTTCGGTGTCATTAAAATGCGTGCCACTGTTGATCCTGGCTTACAGGAGTTGCAATGATGGGTGAGAATGTGAGACAGTCTCAAGAAAAGTAAGTGACAACAAAACGACAGTTTTCTCCTTGTCGCGTGGTGCACGACGACAACCTTGTGTGAATTGTTTTATTTTGTTACAATGCTGATTTAGAGTGGTTGACAGCCCTGTTTACAGGTGCATTGTTTTGCATATTTTGTAGAGTAATGAGCGTAGTAGTAGGCTAGCTTAAATGGCAGTGATACATGGAGCGTAGAATTATTTTGTACTGGCACGATACCTTCATTTCTATTTGTCTGGAAAGTGTTGTTTGAGTATAGTGACAGAGCCACGCTATTATCATTCATGATGTCAGCATGAATGATTAGGCTCGTCAAGAGTTGTACCACTATCTCACAGGAGAGCGACATAAAGCGACAGCTTTGTTGTTGCTTGTTTCGGTTAGTGAGATTTCTGGATGCCCGATACCCCTTCCTTCTTCCCATCGTCTTTCCTTCCTGCTTGGATTACTTGATTTGATGCACCAGCAATTCATCCATTATCATGTGTCGTGGGTGTTCATGGGTTGCACCGATCACTTTCCATTGGGTGAACTGTTTGCCGGACCGATGGAATAAATTAAAGAGTATCCATTGACACAAGTTTGGCGTTTTGTAAAAATGGAATGTAAACTAGTTGAATCTGGGCCTTAACACCAAATGGATGGGTCACGGGTCTTACAATTTTTGGTACCTACAGTAGTTGCGATGTGACGGGTTCCGGATTTTTTAAGTCCATAATAATTATAATGATTCTTCACGTGGTCTTGCCACATCTGGTACCACCGAAACGTCTATATATTTCTTCCTCCAAACAGCAGTATGAATGCACTGTTGTGTTCCGATTTGAATAACATTGTAGCTAGAGTAGCTACTGGGCATATTGAGACTTAATAATCTTATATCTCAGGATGGTGACCGAAGTGTAATACCAAGCATTGCTACGTAACCATCAGGCGAACGGCATGCTGGTCTCGCCGTAAATTAAAACAAAAATGAACACTTGGACCGAAATTCGTCGCATACAAAAAGCATAAAGGCGGAACAGAAGCGAAACGACAGTCTGCTCCTCGTCATAGTACATGGACGGCAGCCCTGTTTACATGTGAATTGATTTGCATATTTTGCAGAGTAATGAGTGTAGTGGGGCAGGCAGTTTAAAAGGACATGGCATGTAGAGCGCAGAGTTGTTTAGTCACGACAAATGCATTTGATGGTATCGCAGTGAACTACAGATTTTGTGAGATAAGTATAAACGTCTACTCGAAATGAAAAGCTTTTGAATAGGTTAGATAGATTGGTATCGCGCTTTTGAGTACCGTGGTCGCTGTGTGGGTACAAACATTTTTAATTGTGGAAATTTCACTGAATCATATTTTATTGTGATTATATATATTGTATTGTGTTTATATTTTGTTTTATTGTTATCTATGTTTCCCAGATATGTATAAAATAAAAAATAAATTCCTACGAACAGTATAGTTATAATGTAACCGAAAATTATCCTATGTAGAACACGTCTCGTCACGTGTTACGACGACAACCCTGATTACAAGTTTTATTATCATTTATATATACACCCTGTTCTAAATCACTGAAATAAGGAATTAGTAGACAATCCTGTTTACAAGTGAATTTTATTAGCATTTAGTTTGTAACGTAAGTGGGAGCCTAGTGGATTTACAAGTTTAAATAAACATGGCTAGTGGAGCGCGTGTTACTGGTAAAGAAATGTGGTAGTTGGATTCAATGGACATGAGACATGCTGTGTGGAGAAGTTTAGAAGATTGATCTTTTACATAACGAACTTCGATTTTTGGAATCAATTTTGGCCTAGAACGAATAGAATGCACGTGAGATCGCAAAAAAAATATCGTATGACTAATTTTGTAAATAAAAGTCAGCCAGCAAGATTTTTGTTATTGTTACTCTGATTTCGTCAATCCTAAGTTTATAAATATGGTTATATTTTTTAAGTCAAAACAATCTACACACGCTACACAATATTACTAACAAGCTTTGTTTGAATATAGTTTTTTTATTGTATTGGTCCGACATGTATGTATGTAAGTTCGCCAACCCGCACTAGGCCAGCGTGGTGGACTATATGGCCTAACCACTCTCAATCGTATTCTCGATTGTAGAGTAGGCCCGTGCCCTGCAGTGGGACGTATATGGGCTGATACAGATACAGATTGGTCCGACAAACGACCAAAAAGGTCACCTGATGGCAAGTGATCACTGCCCATGAATATCCACAACGCTTGAATCACGGATGTGTTGCCAGTCTATAAAATCGGGAGGTGAACGGGATGAAAAAGAGTGGGAAAGGAAAGGGTATTTTGTATCCAGCTATCTCACTCACCGAACGAAACGTGACAGGGCCGGCCTATAATCGGGAGGGGAGAGAGAAGGACAAAGACGAAGACGAAAGGGCATTTTGTTTCTATTAATCTCACTTACCGATCCAAACGTGACAGCAGAGCTGTCGCTTCACCACGATTTTCTGTGAGAGAGAAATAGCAACCGTGACGAGCCTGTCATTCATGTTGAGTCATGAAACACAACAGCGTCGCTGTATTACCAAAAGATCGCTTATGTAATAGAAAGTTGGTGTATAAAGAACACTATTAAGTAAACCGCAACATAAGGACTCCAACCAACGCGCACTAGGCCAGCGTGTTGGACTATATGGCCTAACCACTCTCAATTGTACTCTAAAATGTACAGGAGGCCCGTGTCCTTCAGTGGGACGTATACGGGCTGATACAGTACAGTACATTATATTGACTCCAGCTAATAAAGAGAGATAACTTAGTACATTATTGTGGCCGTAATTTATTAATTTATATCCTTTATTGTACAATAAATAAACTTTATAACATAAAAGAAAGAAAGAAATAATTTATCATAAGCATTATATTACATTAACATCACATCGTTCTCATGTTTTTTAAATTGTTTTAAACTTTTATTCGTAATTAAAAATAACATCATGTTTTTACAATATAAGTTTATACTTGAATTCGAAGATTCGTAATTAAAAATCAAATTCAAGATTCCATCGAGCTAATTACTCATTTTGTACATCATAATTTTATTGTAAAGCAAATATCGATTATGAACATTTCAGACGAGATAGGTACATGATAGTTATTTTCTTAATGTAACTGGATAACATAATATGCTCGTACCCCAACCTTGTCCTATATCAACAGAGCTGGGAAACGCAACAATCCGTGTAACAGATATCATTTATGACGGAAAAGGATACAACATACTTACACAAGGATCCCACGTTGTTGGACTTAGTTTACGTTACAATATTTTTAACGTCACACGTGACGTTTTAGTTTTGAATGTACAAATAAAAACAACATCAATCAGGAACATAGGTTGTTTTAACCCGTTAATAAAATTACATGAGACTTAACAGTCACTCGAATTGATCTAATGGTCTTACAACACTCAATTTTTTTTACTATGTGAAAGGCCACCTGGTTTCACTGCAATGTCTATTTCTCCTACCTAATAGCAGTGCAAATGCACTGTTGGGTTTTCAATTGAAGGACATTATAGCCAAAGTAACTACTGGACATACTGAGACTTAACTTCTTATGTCTCAGAATGGCGAGCGCAGTGGAATGCCAAGCATTGCCTTGTAATTCAAGGAGTTGTTTGTTTTTGCTACTGTTTATGAGCGGTCGTATTGCTTACCATCAGGCGAACGGCATACTCCCCTCGCAATTCATAGCAATAAAATAATCCTAAATGATTACTTGTTTAGTACGCAAATATTTGTCTCATTATGAAGAACCGAGCATAGATATTATCATTGCATGACTGATGTCTTAAATAATTGCTCCACGGAAGCAACAAACTTTTAGAAAAATAGGCATAAATTCGTTTATATAGCCATAGCTGAATGGTTTGGCCAATGTATAATAATTTCCACCAGGCCGACGTAATTGGCGATTAATAACAATTTCCCGTGTATGGATACGTTATTCGGATAGTACCAAGTAATTTTTAATCACTTTGTTTTGCCATAATATACAGAGTGATATAATTGAAATATTAAATTTAAGCCATATGTCCCTAATTACCCCAGATAATCACAGGTATATTGTAACAAGTTTAAAAAAAACTGCCTGGTAGTTCTGTAAAAAGTCATGATTTTTTACGAGTATTTTTACCTCTCACGTTCCCGAACTAAATTAAAGTTCAAGCCAGTAAAATATAAGCACAGAAAGCTAACAGCAGTCAAAACTAAAATCACGATGTTTAACGTAAAATCATCTCAGATTTTTTTAATTTTATGCAATGTATCCTGGGGTGAATCGGAACATATGGATTAAATTAAATACTAAATGTCAATATCAGCCTATATAAATACACAAACTTGCTTCATTATACTATTTTAATGCTGGCTTAACAAATTATTTCATATTATTAGTCTTATCCCCAAAAATAATTAATCAAAACCTAACAAAGACGCTTCCCTATACTCGAATTCCTATGGGATTTCCATTCGGATATTCGTCCAACAAATCCGCCAACACCAGTTCCCAAGTTCCGCACAGTGAATTTTAGGTACAATAGGGACTATCGTCGCGTGTAACTGCAAAGCGATTTCATGTGTTACTGTCCACCGTGAGATTATTTTCTATACCTGACTACTGGTTAACTAGAAGATAGTATAAATGCCAATATTCTCGAAAAGATGGGCAGAAATGAGTCCTTTTTGTGCTAGGATGATAAAGTGAATATCATGCTCGGGTGAAAAATATAAAAACTGCGTTTGTGGACATAATTAAGCCCACTGAAAATGTCTGTTCGAAACTGAATATATGTATGTATGAATGTCATTGTGAACTCAAAATATGTGACACACTTGTACAGGGAAACTACATGTTTCCTTACTATGTGTACTAGTCACTATTTGTGGATAATACGAGTAATATTGTAGAAGAAAACAATTAGTAATATTTATCGGCTCGTTTACTATACACCACGTCTTCACACCGTTGCCGTCATCCACATCAATATCTGTTCCCATTCACCCCTTGTTCGCGTAGTGTATAGTTCGAGACGACAGATGCAAAGAGTATGAATATATCAATACACTACACTATGTTTGGTAATCTTTATAAATGTAGATATGAATTTTGTAGCACTAGCCAACCATCTACCACCTGATATCACTTTACTATGAGGACTGGACGTATTTAAATCATTATTTAGTACACCATTGCGTTATATGCAGGTATTTACTCATAAAATGTAAGGCTCTGTAGTTCAGTGTACGGTGCAAATTTTGTTTAAAAAATTGAGTTCTCTACACGGTCAAAGCACTGCTTGCGTTCTCTAAAAATTTTCACAGAATTTCACAATGGAAATACGGGGAAACGTTCATTTTAGACAAAGATTTGTAATAGAAGGAATAATATGCACCGGTTTGTCTTTGCTTTTCGTTTGAAAAACTATGATTGGCCTGAGATTGGATGTATTCACAAAGGGTTTGACGGCAGCCCGGTCGGAAAATAAACCACATCTTTATGCAATGCATAAACGCACATCGCTCCGGGTCTTTGTAGGTAAAGTATATTGTTATTGGATGGTCGTAGAATATCCGTAAATGCTGAGCAACATCAGTTTATAATGGTGAAAAATATGTCATATGCAAATATGTCGCTTTTTGAGTTCTACCTATACAATATGACCAAAAACCCTGTACGATCCAAGACGCTTATATATTTGGGTAACACAATTGTAATAGCCCAGTGGAATACCATAGGTGAGCCCCATGTCCAGCAGTGGACGCGGATGGACAGATGATGATGATAATATTTATTTATTTATATTCTTTATTATATACCAAAAAACATACCTAATACTCTATTAATGCCTGATCAATTATTTGTAATATTTTTTAGACAACATGTAATTAAGTTTGAGTAAAAACAGCGGGAATAAATAAAGAAATCCAATATTCAAGTCTAGAGATGCATGTAGTTGATTAGCTATTAAAAATAATTAGTGCGGCTGCTTCGTTCTCAAGATAATAAAGCACAATAAATTATTCTCACAACACATTTACAATGAAGCCATATTGTACGCGAAAGTGTTGAGTTTGTTTTAAAAATTACAACGTAGTTGGATTTTAATAAACCTATTTACATAATATGTACGTGGTAATAAAGTGTATATGATTTTGTAAAAAATAACCTGTATATTATTAATGACTTATCTATAAATCCCGCTATAACGGTGAAGGAAAAATCATGAGGAAACCTGCACACCATAGCGATTTGTATGAATTTCTATGGTATGTAACGTCAGCCAACAAGCACTAGGCCAAAGTGTTGAACTATATGGCTTAGCCACTCTCAATCGTACGCTCGATTGTACAGAAGGCCCGTGCCATGCAGTGGGACGCATATGGACTGATACAGTACCTATAAATGATTATTTAATAGTGTATAATATATATGAAGCAAATGTAAAATTATTTAACCCTTAATTTCATAACGTATACTATATTATACGTATACTTTAAAAAAATACTGAGTCACTCCGTTTGAAAAAATAATAAATTTATTTGTACTATACGATATGGCAACATTTTATCTATCAAATAAAACTATTTTTCTTGTTTAAATGTTGGAATGACATTAACATTTGACACGTATAAGTTTTTGAAAATTAATCCCCAGCGCCTGTTCTCGGTAATTACCATATTTTTGTTGTTTTTTATGTAAATACATATTGATTTTGCTTTCACATATGTTGCAAAATTATTGATAAATGGAATTACTAACGAATAACTAACTTTCTTGCAATATTTTCAGTGATAATTGACGCCAAAGGTCAACGTATAGCAGGCTATACCTTTCGCTATATTTTACAAAGTGAACTTATTAACATTAGTATAGTAGGCTATACATTTCACTATACTCAAGTAACAAATATCCCTAATATTTGTATATTATACTATACATTTATAACTAAAAGCATCTAGCATGATCTCCTAATACTTGTCCTTTTTTAATTTTTCATTGTTTTTAATAACTTAAACTGCAGATTTTTGCATGTCCTATGTCTTTTTTTATTTAACAGCGGAAATCCATAACCAGATCGCTTCGCATCCTTGCTTTGATCCCGCCTGAAGATGGTAGATCCGACGTTGGTGGGGATTTTTCAGGAGAACAAAAGGACGAAACTCATATTTTGCAAATACCGTGAAATTACATCTTCTGATACTCCTTCGATTGTCATTTCTTTTTTTGCATTGGCCCCACGAACGAGGATACAGGTCACTTGATGGTAAGTGATCACTGCCGCCCATGAACGTCCACAACCGTTGGATCATAGATGTGTTGCAGGCCCAACAAATCGAAACGGGAAAACGGGGTGGGAAGAGGAAAGGGATGCCCAATACGGCCAACCGGCAATCTCACTCACCGACTGAAATGCGACGGCAAAGATGACATCTTCATGTCGATCTTCTGTGAGACAGCGGTACCACCCCGGACAGCCTGCTCATTCATGCTGAGTCATGACTGACAGCGGTTATTACATTGAACTATATTGACTCGTCTCTTGAAAGATTAAATTCGTTTTCTGAAGACAGTACTGCAATATTTTGACGTAAACAAACCTATCGTGGTCTGGAGTCAAATTCAGAGGAAGAACACCGCATATACCCCAAGAATGTATAACCCCATATACTTCCCTACTACCCCATATAATACTACCAGATACTAACATTCATTGTCAGTATCTGGTAGTATTGTGTAGATACTTCACCTCCTATTATTTCACAAAATGTTGAATCAGCTCCTACAAATTAGGCGACCTATTCACCAATTACATTAATGCCTTCGTGTTCTTCCAGGAGAGGAGATTTACCGTCTATTTCACCAATATTTCTTCCCTTCCTTCTGATCTTTTTTCTACACCGTCCAACTTAATTGTAAATTAATCCCGTCAGTCAATAAAAACCCCCACTAAAAGATTTAAACGAATGTTTGCCACATCACTAAAGTCTATCCTGTCTATATTTAAGAAAAATATAGGATACCTTCAATGTGCTATTGTTTTCGAAGATAACGTTTAAGCAGAAATGTATCTAAATAAACCTTCTTTGAACTACGTTCTTGATTACTTCTCAGATTATATAATTAATGACATTGTTCATAATTCTAATCAATACTCAGGACAAGAGACAGGTTATTATATTAATGTTAATAACGCAAAAATACGTGCCGTCATATTTAGATATCGTCATATTCTTCTACAACGAGATGTGGGTTCATTGCCAGAATAATAACTCTAAGAAGATACCAACAAGTTCATAGAATTTTACATTTTGCATAGATAATTCGCTCGTAGACACATAATCCATGTTTGAAAATCAGACCTTTTACCTTATTTTGCAATTAATATCAGTTAGGGCTTGGTATACCGAATAAGAGATATTTTTTTACAATTATCATAATAAATAATGATTTTTTGCTGTGTTAATATTTCCTACAAAATGGTTTTAAGTTGCAAATGTATAGTATATTATACAAACAATCCGATATGTACAATTCTAAGCATAAGATTATGTATAGTATATTATACTATGGGTATAAAAAATAATAATGGATGAATAATTTTTTTCCTATTTTTTTCTGTCTCTAATGGAATATAATATAACGATTATTTAAGAAAAACTAATAATTTAAAGAAAAATATATCTTGCCAAATTAAGGGTTAACCCTACAATAGGTCGCCAAGGACATTGTAGGGAGAAGCCCTACATTTACAAATAAAATTACTGTGGCTCGAGATATAAACGATAATTATAATGAATCCTGAAACTACTTATTTTGCAAAGTCAACGTTGATTTTGTACATATCAGACATTTCCCTTAATTGCTCACACATACAATGCATCACAAAATATGCACACACTAAAAACATATATACATACAATATACACGTAACAAAACAGTCCGCAGAATGCTCGCAAAAATCACCAAGGTCCCGAGACGTCTCCTTTCCCTATAGGAAATCACACACGTATATTTTTACAAAACTTCATTATACAAACGTGAAGTATTACGAGGGTACGCGGCCCACGGATGAATTTAGCTGCACGAACATCAGGCCCAAGGCAAAAAAAGGTCGGACCTTTTTGACGAGATTCATAATAATCAGTCGTTTCTTTCTTCCTTTTGCATGTTGGCATGAAAACCCGACCATTCAGGCCACCCGTTTTCTCGTCTGCCGTTTTTACCGAAATAGTTAAACGTTGCTACAAAACATGTAGAAAATTATTCCATTCAGACATTTTAAATAAACATTTAGGTCCCTTTGCTTTGCGCGTTTTGCTATGTTAGTATTGGCGTTCTGAAATATTCTTGATGTTCTTTATGACTAAGTGGAACTACACTCAGTTCTGTCATGGCATCTCGGTTTTTTACAGTGATATTTTCTTAGGTTACGTTATAGTTTTCTTTTCTATACCTACCTTTGAAGAGAAAATGAAATAGTGTAATATTTTCTTTCTTCCGTTCTTCTTTTCTGTGTTTCTTCTGCTCTTCTTTGCTGCGTTTCTTCTGTTTCTATTTTAATATTGTCTATTTAAATATTTATATTAAATTAAATCTCAAAGAATAAATTGTAATATGAGAAAACATTTTAACCAACTCTTGAACAAAGGAGAATATATATATTACATATTTTAAATTTGAAAAGATGACATCTTTATTTAAAAGACCCCTAATAAAATTATTACTCTTTTTTGAAGAACCGTATATTCACTAATTTTCTTCTATGTTATATTGCTTACTTACATAATATTAATAAATATGACAACATAATTATTTGTTGTTTATTATAAATATTAATAATTCTACATTATTTTTGACATTTAAGTGCACGCGCGAAATAAGTATATATCCATGTAATTAACCTCAGCACTTTCACAAAAAGCCCTATAAATGTTTTTAAAATCCAACTCTTCAATAAATATTACGTTAATATCAGCGGTTTGCTTACTAAAAACTGTACTAAAAGATCATTTAACATTTCATAATTATTTTTAGTACGATGAACATGTTTCAAGTGGATGGAAAATGTTTTAATGAGAATATAAAAGCATTAATATAATTTTACTTTGTAACGCAATGAGAATTAATACACGTTATAAAACGTTACTTCTAGTTATGCACGTTCATAAAAAGTTAGTTGGATTATATTTAGTTGCTCTATTTATCAAAAAATGTGCTAGATGTTTTGCAAGTTTTAATTTTTTATTTAATATACAATTTTGTTTCATGTATTTTACATTTTACTTTACTAAAATCTATGATTAATTAATGCTGATAGATTATTACAACGAATAGTTTTTTTTGTTTTGTTTTGTATTATCTTAGTAAATCCAAAAAAAAAAACGATACATAAGCACATACATAAGCTCACGCCTTTTTCCCAGAAGGGGTAGGGGTAGGTAGAGGTGCCAGGACACCCACATTTCGCGGCGAGCTTATCGCCATATCGGGCACAAATTCCTGACTCTATGCTGATAATGAATAGAAAAATCCAATATTACTCTGCCCAACCCGGGATTCGAACCCGAGACTTCAGCTTTGTAATCGTACCCTAGTACAACTACGCCACCGAGGCAGTCGAAAGAAATAACAATGCATAACATAGAAAGTTTTGCAATACTCTAAAATGTAGAGTTTCAAAACCAAATTCAAACTTGTTAGTAGTATCTTAGATATACGAAATTGTTGTACTGTACTGTACTGTATCAGCCCATATACGTCCCACTGCAGGGCACGGGCCTACTCTATAATCGAGAATACGATTGAGAGTGGTTAGGCCATATAGTCCACCACGATGGCCTAGTGCGGGTTGGCGGACTTATACACCATAGAAATTCTTATGAATCGCTATGTTATGCAGGTTTCCTCACGATGTTTTCCTTCCAGTTTTAGTGCGTGGTGATTGACTATCAATACACACATGACTCCGAAAAGTCAGAGGTATGCCCTGGGATTCGAACCCGCGACCACCGTGAACATATTGGCAGTCGCGTCTAGTCCGTTTACCAACAGGCCACCACGCACTTCAACTTGTTACACATTGAAATAAAAAAATATGTATTACCGCGGCTATACAAACTAACAAACAAAACATAGTATGAAGTCATGTTTCATTAATCACCCAATCAAACGATTAATATCAGGATATATTTATAAAACAAACCTGTATTTATTTTATATCTCCATAAAAATAATAGGCATAAAAGATTAATCTAATGATCTATAAAACTTACATAACGAGAGGGTGGCGAACCAAAGTAAGCGACTGTGAGAATAAACGTTTGCCTATTTTACAAATTATTGGTTTTATTTGTGTCCTTCACCTATCTTTAGGGACCTTCTATTTCTATAAGACAAATGGTCTCACTTTTTTACTTTATTGACTAATAAAATGGAGTGATTTAAATTAAAAATACATAACTACAGTTTTATAGTTAAAATACAACTTTTTAATAAGTCGTAAATCTATACTGATATTATAAAGTGGAAACATTAGATTGTTTGTTTTAATTAAATAGGCTCAGAAACTACTGGACCGATTTCAAAAAATCATTCATTGATATTCTCAATACAATATTTCTTAAAAAAGTATATTAGTATAGTTATACCCGGGTGTGTAGTTATACCCGGGCAGGGCCAGACCGGGGCGATATTCTAGTTATTCTGCAAAAAATATTTTATAACTACTGGTTCAGCCCGGCCCCACCCGGGTATAGATACTTTATGAGTCCACTTTAGAAACATAGGAACTACACACGCCGGCACAATTAGAGGAACACGCACAAAAATTAGTTTTTTTTAAATTTTGTTTGCTGTTTGTTTGAATAGTCCTAGTTTTAGTATTTCAACACGTTTAAAAAACAAAATGATGCAAAAAGATTTTTGGATATTTAGAGTTTTATCGTTAATTATACGCTCTCAAGTGTTTTTAAGATTTTTTCACTTTCAAGTGGTTTCATAAAATTTTGTTTAATTTCATTTTGTGTGACTTAAGATATTTTTATTGTTATTATTTTTAGAGTACCTTTCTTGTAGGATATAAAATGAGTGGCTTACCTTCCACTGAAGTTGCCAGAGCGGTAACAATGATTAAAAATGGTCAACGGTAGGGTTCAGTAAGTAGCGCATTGGCTGTGTCGGTATCTGTCGTCTTTCGCAACGTTAAACGTTAGAGGCACATAGGCTCTTATGTGCGGAGGCCAGAATAAGGCAGAAAATGGTGAACCAATAGCAGAAAATGGTGAACCGGTACCCAGGATGATCGTTTTATACGACTGCAAACTTTGAGAAATCGTCGTCAAACAGCTATTCAGACCCGAAACATGTCACATGAAGTCCATAATGTTAATATCAGTGAGCGTACAGTGAGAACACGCTTAAATTAAGTTGGACTGAAGTCTTTCGTTCCGCCCAAAGCTCCAAAACTTGAGGTGGCATATAGAGTAGCCAGATAAGCTTTTGCTCATCGACACCGCGACTGGACAGATGAGTGGAGCCGAGTTTTGTTTAGTGATGATAGCAGTTTTGGTGTGAATTGCATAGAAAAAAGGGAGAGGATCTGGAGGTATCGAGGAGAACGCTAATCGAGCAAACTTTACTGAAAGAGGTGTCTTATGGCGGAGGGTCAATTTTGGTATGGGGTTGTACATGTTTGGAAGCACGCACGGAGTTAATACTTATAGAAAATGGCTCTTTAACTGCACAAAGATACGTCTCAGAGGTCTTAGAGTCCCATGTATTGTTTTTTGCACCATCCATAGGCGAATATTTTTTATTTATGCTTGATAATGCGCAGCCCCACGCAGCGCAAATGGTTCGCGACTACTTAAATCAGGCCCAAATCGCGCAAATGGATTGCCTAGCAAGATCACCAGACATGAAACCGATAGAGAATGTATGGGACGTCATCGGAAGAAAGATAAATGTAAGAAACCAAGTCCCTAAGATCGTCCAAGAATGAAAATTCATGTTAGTGCAAGAGTGGGAAAATTTGTTGCAAAAAATGATTGATGACGTCATTAAAAGCATGAAGGATCATATCCAGACTCTTATCAGAGCCCGTGGTAGTAATACGCATTATTAATTTTCTTAATTTATTTCGGTAACTTTTTAAAATACACGATTACATTTGACAATACAGAAATTTCATTTTATTGTATTTCCGTTTAATTGCATTTGCGTCATTAATTAAAGTATTTTTAACTCAATTATAGTAATTTCTTATAAATTTTGCCTCACTTTAAATATTTAAAAATTAAAAACATTCAGTTATAATAATATTTTCTAAGAAATTCAATATTTAACGCGTGTTCCTCTAATTCTGCCGGCGTGTGTATTTCGCGTGATAATTAATAAACATATTCAAACTCAACGTTACAGCCCACTTTAAACAGCCCATCCCATTCCTGTAAGTTTGAAAGAGTATCTAGTGGAATATAGACTTTGAACACCTACAAGAAGACATAGACAGGGTGGTGGAGTGGAGTAAAAAAAATAAACTCACCTTTAATGTAGCTAAATGCTCGGTGATTACCTTTACTCGCGCGCGGACTCCTGTGCACTATGAGTACAGGGTGGGCGCGGAGCCGATGCAACGACTGTCGCAAGTTCGTGACCTTGGGGTACTTCTCGATACAGACCTAAATTTCCGGGAGCATATCATGAAGATATGCAAGAAGGTATACAGAAATTTTGGATTTGTATTGAGACAATCTCAAGGGTTCACGAATATTACAACAATCAAGGTGTTGTATGATGCACTAGTTAGGAGTCATCTTGAACATAATGCAGTTGTTTGGGCTCCCCATGAAGCAAAATACAGTGTCATGTTGGAGCGGGTTCAAAATAAATTTACACGACACCTATACTATAAGATATACGGAGTATACCCGTTCTACCCTTTAATGTATTTCACATTATTTGTATTGGGTATGGTGGGATACAACGAGCTTAGGGTACGACGGGACTTCACACTTGCGGCGTATATAATAAAATTACTCCGTGGGGTAGCACATAACCCAGGGGTGCTGCGGCATCTGAACCTGTGCGTCCCAGACCGATATATGTGGAAGCGACGGCTCCCGCAACTACTCGCGGTACCAGTTGCCAGAACCAATTTACTGGCAAAAACACCCGTCACGCGGATAATTAAAATCATTAATGAAACTTATGACAGAGTAGACATATTCTCAGGCACTTTGAGTGAAATCACAAAGGTTCTATTATGTATAATTAGCTACAAGTGATTAGTTAATAATTGTAAAATATAAGCTTATTCTTATTTTTTGATATATTATATTGATACTTAGGATTAAATAGCAAAATAAGGTAAAACGTCAATATCGCATTAGGTTTTAACCTGTAAGATATTGTACTGTGTGTTGAAATAAATAAATAAATAAATATTTTAATCTTTGCACATCCCACGTGAACACTACATTTTGTCGAAATAAAAGGAGCCTATATGTTCTTCACGCTAAATTTTATCAAAATTGCTCCAGTGAGGGAACAAACACACACACTTTTGCATTTATATTTATAATAAACAGCTGCTAAGAACAAACCTTGCAAATATATGAAAGTATTGATTTATTTATTTAGAAAGTATTTGTCTTAATAAAACATTTTGTAAATTAATAGGGATCCTGCTTCAATTCGCCCAGATAAAGAGAGAAATACATTCCATGTTATTATGGAATACTTAAGTTTTCTATTAGTGTACGAATTGACTGAACCAGTTTAGTAGCTCCTCAGATTATCGCCCACATACAAAAAAATGAAATACTAAGTTGTAATAGTTACATCAAGAAACAACAAAGCTACTTAAAGATCGTAACAAATACTTGACGACAATTTATGGGGTCAAATAGCACGTGAGTTATGTGGTCGGCGTTTTAATAACGACCCATGAATAATATTTGACGTGAATTGTGGACGCCGGCCGAAATAACTGAATTCAACTGCGCCAACCATTGCTATTAACCTAGCAGACGTTGTAAATCATGGATCTTTTTCATCTGCTGGGTACTCGACTACATTATTTGTAACCATATTAAATCGAGTTCAGGTGGTAAAATATTGAACGGTGTAGCGTTATCATATTTTAAAACGCTTATGATATCTGCTCCTGGGAGGTTCCTTTGTACTTCGAACTACGAAGTTCGAATTTTTGTACGTACGACGTCTAATAAAAGATAAAAAATCAATGCTATTCTCTATGAAATATACCATTCACTTTGAACTTAATCTATGGTAAGACGTACGATAGAGAATTCGGACATATTGTAAATATTTGTTGACATTTTTTTTTTCATAAATTTCAATTCAGTATCAGTATCAGTACATATACGTCCCACTGCAGGGCACGGGCCTACTCTACAATTTAGAATACGATTGAGAAATATCAATTACAAATGACAAAACAATAACACAAAATATTCTATTTATCAATCGATCAATCAAACCAGGGCCCTCAGGATTTGCATTTTTAATGTTTTTAGTGGGTAGTTTTCACGCCTGCAGCTACCTTCCTTCCTTTCCTATTATAGCCGTTTTTACTAAATCACCCTAGAATTTTAATCATAAAATTAATGTATTTAACTCCATTTTCTAATTTCATTTTAACTCATTCATCATTATATAAACTTTGCAGTTGGTTCTCTCTCATTAAAAGTGTTTTAAGTTTTTGTAATTATTTATTTAGAAGATAGATTTGTTTGAAAGAAATAAAAATATCAATGTACTTAACGATTACTTGTATTATTATCTGATTGTCTCGTAACTACTATGAAATCTTTTGAGAAGCCCTGTGTTCTATAGTAGAATCATGTAGCTAAAGAGGGAAGAAGTTTAATATCGTCACGTCGCCTTCATTCCTTACTAGCGGTCCATCTCGGCTCCGCCCTGGTGCAGATACGTGTTTCAAAATGGCGGTCAAAATGCTCAATTCCTACTTTCAATTTAGAGTATCGACCAATCGGACCATCAAAAGCGAATAAAATGTCCTCGTATTTGCCAGAAATATCACTACTGCTTCCCTCCTATAGGTAATAACGTGATGATATATAGCCTATAGCATTCCTCGATAAATGTACTATACAACACTGAAATAATTTTTCAAATCAGAGCAGGTATTCCTGAGATTAGCGCGTTCAAACAAACAAACAAACTCTTCAGCTTTATTATATTAGTATAGATAAGTTTTTTTGTTCATGAATCAACGGAGTAAATAGCAATCGTCAAATTTCATAGACTCAATACATATACTCATATTCAAGGCGATTATTCTTTATACTCGTTTTAAAGCTACTCTGTGAACCAAACCTGGAAACTATTCCGAACACTGGCGGCAAAAAGCAGACTAGGAAAACTCGTAAAGTCACGGTGACACTGACGTTTTTGTTCAGATTTTAGATAGAGAGCATCGTAGTTTCGCAGCAATGGTTGGAAAACATAGTTTTATTCTCCTTCTCGATGATGCAGAAGTCATGAATGAAGGCGCCTTTGTGACTTGTTTTGTGACCCAGCCGTAAGTTGAAGTGCCGCCACAGTGGACTGAAATTATAGCTATCATCTTTTGCATGTCCTTATGGCATTCTTATACGATTTTCCAGTTATGTTGCAGAACGTTTTGGCTTATAATGTAATAACCAAACTTCTTAATTTTTTTGAATAACTCTTTTTAATTTATCACCCTGATTTCATATGATTAGTAAAGGTTAAACATCTTTGAACATCTGATAAAACATTATATCAGTTAGTTAGACGCCGCCTATGAAACGAGAGGCCGCGGGTTCGATCCCCGCACCGAGAGAAATGTTTGTGTCATCCATAAATATTTCTTCCGGGTATGGGCGTTTGTGAGACCAAAAAGTCTCACGTAGTTCCTGATACCCATGACACAAGACTCGATCTTAGTGGGGGGTTGTTATTTTCCTTCCGTCATTTAAGCAAACGGTAGTTTTCTAGAAATATACATGTTACTTGAAAACATTATTATTATTATTATTTAAATCTTTATTGTACACATAAAAAACAAATACAATATTCAGAAACTAAAAAAAAAATACAAGTACAAATGGCGGTCTTATCGCTTAAAGCAAGACAACCATGGGATGGATTTAAAGAGAAGGAGAAAGAGAGGGCAGTGTAAAATAAATAATTAAAAGAGAGGACACTAAATAATATTCATACTAACTAAAAAAAAAAACAAATTACATCATCATAACATACATACATACATAATAAATAGCATAAATACATACATATAAAATAAAATAAAACCATGTATATTTCTAGAAACATACTATCCTAAAACTTAATCGCCCCAGTATACATAAAAAATGAATGAATAAAATTCCACAATACGTTCTCAAATGAATATGTCACTTCTTCGAATTTGAAATTGTACAATATTTATTTTGTCAACTTCTTCTATACTAAAAACTATTACAAATACTGTACCACTCATGTCAATTTGCGGGCTGTTATTATTTGGTCCGGTGCAAAGGGATTATAACTGAATAGAATCAATTTAATACTTTTTTGGCCAATCCACATATTAAGCGATTTCATTCAAGGCGGTCCTAGGGTTGCTAATAACTTTTTATTGACAATACCAATAAATATATATATTTGATGTTTTATTAATGTATCGTGAATATAAAAAAAAATGTCTTTCTAAAAATATTCTCTTAAAACAATTCAAAACTTCGTCAAAGGTCAGAGAAACCCTAATGGCAAACAGTTCTTAAAGTATTCAACATTCTATTCAAGGCTTTATTAATTTTTGAATCTATTGTTTTAATTTGTCTTGATAAAAACATTTTGTAAATTAATAGGGATCCTGCTTCAATTCGCCCAGATAAAAAGAGAAATACATTCCATGTTATTATGGAATACTTAAGTTTTCTATTAGTGTACGAATTTACTGAACCAGTTTAGTAGCTCCTCAGATTATCGCCCACATACAAACAAAATCCTTCTTTTCATTATTATAAATGGTAATACCTGTTTGACTATTATCACGAGACTTCCCTCTGTATAATCTTAGCAAGCTTCACTAAGTCGGTTAACTTGTAACCTTGAAGGAAGAGATTAAAAAGCAAATCTGGGTTTATTACAGATAAAATCACAGAGAAAAATCTTTGTACTCTATAGAATCAGTGCTTAACTTATTGAGAAGGATTAGGCTATTCGCCTCCTGGCCTAGTGTGGATAAAACTTTATATTCGACAGCTCCCGTGGCGGAGTTGGTTAGACGAGACGAGAGACGTTGTAAAACGAGAGGCCTCGGGTTCGATTCCCGCACAGAAGAAAATATTTCTGTAATCCATAGGTACCTGTTTCGGATCTTAGTGTTTATGTGACCGAAAACTCTCTCTTAGTTTCTGATAGCCACGACACAAGATTCGACCTCAGTGTGGTTTCTGGCGTGCGTCAGTGCGTGGTGGCCTATTGGTAAACGCACTAGACGCGACTGCCAACATGTTCACGGTGGTCGCGGGTTCGAATCCCAGGGCACACCTCTGACTTTAGGGAGTCGTGTGTGTATTGATAGTCAATCACCATGCACTAAAACGGTGAAGGAAAACATCGTGAGGAAACCTGCATACCATAGCGATTTATAAAATTCTATGGTATGTAAGTCCGCCAACCTGCACTAGGCCAGCGTGGTGGACTATATGGCCTAACCACTCTCAATCGGTAGTCGATTGTAGAGGAGGCCCGTGCCCTGCAGTGGGACTTATATGGGTTGATACAGTGGGTTCTGGACCACGTTTGTGACTGTTGAGTGTAAACAACTATTAAGATCTTTATAATGGTATGCAGGTCTCCTCACTTCTTTCTTGAGGCACAGAAAGTACTTAAATGAACAAAGCCCATCTGTAAGGATCTCCACATTGACATGTTAGAAACGGCCAGCATCCGGAAACTAAAGAAAAACTCCTCATGCTAAAGAAAAATCCGTGCCACCGTATGTCGACTAATGCATTCACTCCACCATAGCTACTTTAACAGACAAAGGCAATACAACTGCTCAGGTATTCTGAGCCAAGTTGCTTGTTAGACAGCAATTATCCCACACGTTCTACAAAGAAGTTTTATTATTTTTTATTTGTGTTCTTCTAGCGGGTCTGTGTTATAATTTGTAGGCACTGAAGTATCAAATTGAATTTGTTTGACACAATTTGTAATGTTAATTTGAACCAGCTGTAATTTAAGGCAATGGGTTTTAAGGTTGCTTCCTATATAGCAATTGCCATATTGGACACAAACTCCAAGTTAGTAGAAATTGAAAAATCTAGTATCACTTTGTCCTACCTGGAAATTAAACCCGAAAACACATTGTTGTAATAGTCCGTCGCATAATACCCAACCTAGGCACAATCTTTATAAACCCACTAAATATTTCAATTAACTATTCCAACATCCATTTTAATAAAATTAATCTACAAAATACGGTTGAGAAAATAGGTTTAATGCTTGTTTTTGAAGCAAACCACGCGTTCAGGAATTCTTACGAATATTCGCGTAATTTTGTCCACATCATAGAAATTACAAACACGTCAACTCCGCAATGTGTGTTCTAACTTCGCTTCAAAAACTTGCTACATTTTAGCGTGTGGACCCAGAGTAAAGGCATCTAACTATTAACAGTATGAAGTGCTATGAATATAGGAGTCGAAAAAGTGTTCTTTGTAAATTAATGTAACATGCCCTATCCAGCATAACGATTTTTATGTATTAATTGCTATAAAACGCTGGCATCTTCAGCGTTCAGCTTCAAACACAAAACTATTGTATTAGGGAGAAAAGTATATATTCCAATATTCCTATATCAATTTTCAAATTTACAGATCTAGATCTCTATATCAAATCTAAAAATATAAAATGTGTTTAAGAAAATTTCATTTATCGTACTTAGTTTATCGTAAAGGCACATATACATAGAACCAATGAGAATAGAAAAATAGCATAATAAAAAATACAAAAAGCGGATATATCGCTCTGGGCAATTTCATCCAAGCAACCTTAGGATGGATACAATAAACAGTATAATAAATATTTTTTAAATTTCACGCATATTAATAAAAACCCAAATCGAACACCATCCGATAAATCCTCAAATATTTAAAAAAACGCCATCAAACGCTCAACGACAAGCCAGCTGCCGTACAAAGCTCCGATTTAAAATTCAAGTCAGATTTTTGAAGATTTTTTAACAAGGGACCGCCGATGTTGATTGATGGCCTGGTTCAGTATTCGGACGCGGTGACTGCGCTTATTTCAATGCTACGGGAGTTTTTATTGGTGCTGTATTTTGTTTTGTCACAAACGCGTAAAACGTGGCCTTGAATTGGAAAAATATATTTAAGAAATATGATGCCGTGAACATCATGTAAGGAAGGTTATTACCGAGTAATTGACTTATCCATATGCCGGGAATAGCAAGAGTTGAAATATTCTACCAAATAATTATTGGTGGAAGCTTTTATTTATATAAGATGCCCATTCATAGTATCGGAAAAAAGTTAATGATCCCAATACGGCTAAGTAATATCTCCAGTAGTATAAATATTGTAAACAATAATTATGCGTTAATACATTAATATTGTATAAAAACCATGATATTAAATCTCAGTCATATTACTGCTGTCGTAAATGTTAAAGATTTTAGTTCTCAGCAAGGAAGATGAGGGTATGAAAAGAACCAGTGCATTGATTGCAAAACTTGTGCTATTACGCTGGGCGTCCACTGAAGTTGGAAGACTTTGTACCAATATAGCGAACACCTTTGTTACTCGTACAAACAGAATGCTGCAGTGCCAGATGCTCTATTTTAAAGAATCTATTGTCCTATATTATAAAGTATTTATTTTAAGCAAACGTGACTAATTTTCGGACCAAATTAGCAGGAATATTGATCGCAACATAAAATTATTTATGGGCGCGTTTATATGTAGATAAGTGTATGTTTTAGAAAATATAAATTACATTTATTTATATAATCCATACCTACTTGACTAAATTGAAGAACCAATCTATAACAGAAATATTTATTGAATTGTTTTACATAAAATGTAATGTCTTGTAAAATCTATGGACGCAATTGAAGCACTATTTAGTGAATTCATACGTTTTATAAATTAAATTATTGTTAAATTTTATGTTATATATCTTGTTAATTATTTTATGATTTATTGATTCTTATACAACAGACTACTAAGAAGAGATTGAGATTGAAGGCCGCAGATTTTACATATTTTTAATGTTTTTTTTTTCTCTGGTGTACAGTAAATAAAGAATAGTAAAAATATTGAAATAAAACTATTATTTACGGATTTTATCGCGGATGTTACTCATTGAAATAAATCCGCGATAAAATCCGTAAATAATAGTTTTATTTCAATGAGTAACATTCGCGTAAACCTAAGAAATCAATAGTAAAAATAAATAAATTTTCTTCATAATATAAAAGCGACACACGATTATACAAATATCTCATGTGAACTTGCAACAGTTCAGTGTCTTGTAAACACAATACCTGAAAAATTGTAGATTTCACTGACTTTTAGACGCGCGAGAGAAGCAGCGAGGAATATTTCGCCTCTGGTATTTTCACTTACCGAGCGAAACGCGACAGCCAAGCTGTTACTTCACTTCTTTTTCGTGACACTGGCGTCGGTGATCTAACCAGACCTTTTGTCATCGAGGATGCTTAATGGCATTTTTATTTACTATTACATAATACTTATTTAATTATTTTTGAAACACTAAATTGGTTGGCTGGCAATACTCTATAAACGAGAAATTCTTGTATCACGGAATTCTCTGAATCACGGAAACAGCTCCAACGATTTTCACGAAATTTTGTATACAAGAGGTTTCGAGGGCGATAAATCGGTCTAGCTATTCATTTTTAGAAAATATTATAAAAATTTAAAAATGTAAACTGATAATATGACTTTTCCTGACATCTATTGGCGAATAATAATACTATTTTTCTTATTGTGTGCAACCACAGAGTACATTTTACATACTAAGATGTGCAACTAACTGCTTAACGAAAAAATAACACTAAAGATATTCCAGCAGATGGCGTTGTTAATTAACACTAAGAAATTAATTGTTTATTAGCTGCATTAGCTGTTAGGTTTTCTTGGGATATATGTTAAAACTTTAAAAATAATAAGTGACATCGGTTAAGGATATCACCTTGACATATTAAGATAGGTATATCAATATAGATAAATATCAATAGCATTACATTACTAAATATCAGCTAAAATGTTAAAAATATGAGCCCAGTGAAAATTGGGAAAAAAATAAAATAGTAAAAGTAAATATCTATATTACAGTCATAAATAATAGACTATAAGGTATACATTATAACGTTAGTTTGGAAAGGTTAATGCCTCACTTATATTATTAAAACAAAAAACATTTCTTGTATAATAATTATATAATATTGTGGCATTAATATTCATAAGGAGCGAAAAATCCTACGTTTTTTATACATTGGAAGGTTATTATTTTGACTGTGAATTTTAATTAACTTCAATTTAAAAGCGCCTTATAATTACTTATTACAAACTACGAAGAAAAAGCCTTTATGTAAACCGTAAACACAAAATTGTATACTTTTATTTGCTTATAACTTTTATGCTCGCATTCGTGTCGGCGGTTAATGAATTAACGATTTCTAGTGGTTTTATATGCTAATAGAATCAGTTTTTCGTTTTTGTTTATTTTAATTCAAGAATTTATAAAACTGGATGTAGTACGGTACATTTTTTCATAGAATTTATTCTATTTATAAGAAATTTGCTGTTTTTTTTTGGTGATTACGATTCTTCTTGAAGCTCAATAAGTCTTAAATTTTGATGAAATCTGAAGTAAGTACAATGCAAATTAAAGACCATTTCCCACTTACATAATCTAAAATTGAATGCGCAAAATCCAACATCCGAGTCTTTGGAAGCGCACAGATGTATTATTCTCCTTATTTACATAGTTAGCAAATCATACTAAATGAAAAAAAGAGAAAAGCACATCGCAATGTTGAGCTCGACGTGCTCATCTGTACACAATCCATCCACATAATATTTCACAAAGTAATTTCTCACACCAACAGCTCAGCCCAAAATATGCCCGGCTTTGACCTACTTCGCACATGCGCGTCGTATTTAAATTTTATATAAAGCATGGAAAAAGTTGTGCTGGAGCGCAATGCGGCACACAAACCAAATATTGTCACAACACGCTCCAGCGAGCAATGAGCGATACAGAGTGAAACCAGTTAAATATTACTTAAGTATCTATATCTAGGCCGCACAAAAGCCGCTAACTTGCCACAACGTAATTTTAAAGGGTGTCTCGCTGAACCATGATAATTCCAATTTGGTACGTCTCCACATTCCGTAAGATGTTGCCGACGGAATATTCGACAAATGTATTTATAAAGTTGAAACTGTGGGGTGATATTCAAGGTTTCATCGAAGAAATTATGCCATTCGGATGGGGTCGATTGGGAGCAATAAAAATTATAGTCGGCGAATATCGCAGAAAAGATTTTATATTTAGATCCTTTTTCTATCAATTTAACATTGATCATAGGTGTTATTTTTCTTACTCGCGTCAAGTATAATGAAGATCGTGCTTAAATAAATATATGCATAGGAATAGGAGATGAATAAATTATAATGTCTAATAAACTCTCATGCGAAAGACATTTACAATACTCCACAAAACAATATTTCAAACATTTCCCATTCACGATCAGCTATCCAAAGCGCTGCGTCTAATTAATCATGCAATATAACTCGATGCCGTTGAAAGGGTTCACAGCAGCTGCTAGCACAGTCTCTGATGGAAACTGCAGCTCCGTATTAAAGGAGTAAGTCATAAAACTCAAAAACTGTGCCGTGTCACGTTAATATTTAAGTTGGGTAACTAGCACAATGTGCTCAGCAAGCATCTCGAACAAGGGCGGACGAACTCGAACAATTCTAGCCAACTTTAACTGTTACATGGAAATTTCTAAATACACTACGCGACATCGAGTTGGAGCCACTTTGCTGCATGTTTGAGACGTAACCTCTTAGAAAACAGTTTTGATGGTAGCGAGTTTGGGCGCTGTTTCGATGTGGCGAGATGGAGTTGAAATTTTATATTAGTTTTGAGGTTTGTTTCCATGAGTTTTGAGGGCACTTCCTAGTTTATAAGAGTAAAGTTACTTGATTCAGCGGATGTTGGTTAAGAAACTGCCGAGTGCGGTGTTCTGTTGAAGTGTGCTCGAACACGACTTTTTTGAACTGAACTTGACCAGATTAAATGGATCCTACTTTTTTACGTTACATAAAGTGCACAGAGTAATCAATCAATGATTTTGTCGTTGTTATGTAATTGCCTTAGACGACAAATAAAATTGTTAAATGCCAAATATATTGCATAGCATAAAAAGACACCAAAACTCAGAACTCAAAAACTGATATCAATAAAGAAGATAATAAAAATAAATGCTCGGTCATTAATGATCATGCTCACGAAGTAATTCACTCCAAACATGCAGAACACACAAAAATTAAACAGAGTAGTAACTTTGACAAAGGTGCTTTGGGCCCTCCACACGATTGCTCGTTTTCGGATTCCACGTCAAACCAAGTTAATATGCTAAGGGCCTGGATGGGAGTTGAAGACAAACAAACTGTCCACTGAATTTAATTCTATTCCATTATTAATGTTTACTCGGGTCTGACTTCGGTCGAACGGTCAACTGGCTTAATTGACTAAATAAAAGTCTACGCATTGGGACGCTTGGTATCTGAATGTGACATATGGTTATTAAGTTTTAAGTGGGTGTTATACTTTTGATGTAGTAAGAGCTTTGAACGTGGTTTAAAATATGATAACGGAAGTTGTAGAAAAGCTTGATACTCAACCTAAAAATAATAGTGAAGTTGGAAAGAAATTGTTGTATTGAAAAATTACTTCCATACATTTTTAGTTGTAAGTAAAAAATATTTTTATTATTACCATGTTATAATCACATTATGCACTATCTGTGAAGGATTTTTTCCCTGACGACCTTCAGTATTGAGGAATCGACGCAAGGAAGAGAATAATAATCGGATCATTCGATAGTAATTGCATGAACCGGTCTTAAGCCTCCTGAGTATGATTTCCAGGTCAAGCATTCCAAATTCAGTTCAGGCATGTAACTAACAAGCTGAGAATAAACGCATCCCTGCGACCTACATTATGTAAGAGGTTGGGTCTTCGTAAACGAATAGTTTCTCTTTAACTACTGCAGAATCTAGTGTCCTAATTTTAAACTGCCTCTAGGTTTCCTAACGCCTTTAACGACTGCAATCATTCACCAAATGGTTCAAAATACTCTCCAAAGCAAGCAAAGACGTGTAATACGGAGAGTTTATTTTTTGCTTTATTTGTGCATGTGCTATGAACTCACCAGAAATTGAGAATAATATTATTTACTTATCAATCGATTATCTTCGCTACTATACCAATTATTTTTTCACGCCAATTACTCGCCATATAAAAACATTGTTTATTCTACCCATCGGTATCCACAACATAAATATACATTGCTTTCCTGTTTATCATTCGCCATTTTGTGTCCTTAGCGTTCTCAATTACTATACACTCTTACAAAAATATAACAAAATATATTTTCACATTTTAAACGAATACCAAAAGATATAAAAAATCTAATATCAACATTTCCTACTATTTTTTCCAAATTCTAAAATGCAATTAACTCAAGAATTTTCAATGAGCATGTCATGTTAAATCAAAAGAACTACGAATACCTCATAGCATAAGTCGTACGTCATACAGTAATCTAAAGCAGGCCCTTCAGTGACCCTTCAAAGGGCTGTTTCACTTACCCCAAACACTCTACGACTGTCGTAACACGATACCAATTAGGAAAAGTTATAATTGGAGGTGATTTACAAAGTTTTGATAAAATATAAGATATTTAAGTCATTAGAGTTCGCCGAGTTTCTTGGAATACGCTAGGATAAGATATTAACTGTAGGAAGTGATTTTTAAATCAAGAAAAAAAATCGTTTTTAATCAATATAAAAAAGGTATACTATATGAATGAACCGGCTTACGGAGACTGTCTGTATTCTGTATCAGCCGATATACGTCCTAATGCAGAGCACGAGCCTCCTCTAAAATTGAGAGTACGATTGAGAGTGGTAAGCCACACACTCGTAGTCCACCACGTTGGCTTAATACGGGTTGGCGGACTTTATGTACCATAAAACGGACTACAAAGATACCATTTTGTTTTTTTAATTAATAATTCTGCGGTTCGAATAAGCTGTAGTGTCTACATGTTGCGTCCCGCCTATAGGTTCTTCTTCTTCTAGGTTCATCTACCTTAGCTTGAAGAAGCTATTTACTAGGCCGGCGCAGTAATATTTAACTAAATGGGAGGACATTAGTCAGTCGATAGAATCCGTGACGCAATTGGTTAGATGCCAGCGGTGAAACTTGAACCCGTGGGTTCGATACCCGCAATGAGACAAATATTTGTGTGATCCACAGGTTTTTCAGGTCTGGGTGTTTATGAGACCGAAAAGTTTCTAGTAGTTCACGACACAAGACTCAATCTTAGTGTGGGGTCAAGATTACTTATTTATTTATTTATATCCTTTATTGTACACTAAGTAAACTTAATAATAGAACATTATAATATTACATAGTAGATTATGTATGCGACTGATGGGTGTGTGTATTTATTTACTTAGAAACTCGCCATTGACACGATTTCTAGTCGGCAAATCAATTATCACTAGATGCAGTTCAGTAACTTTGCTGAGCCAGGATAAAAATTGTAGATTTTATCCTGTAACTACGTTTGCGTAGAGCACGCTCCAGGAATATCCCGCAGGAAACACGTATTTTTTCGAATAAAGGCCCATGTCCCTCCCGGGCCTATAAACTATCGCTGTACCAAAATCGTTTCGATATGTTACTCTTTTGGTGCGTAAAGGGACAAAACTGACAAACATATTTCACATTTATATTAATAGATACTTTTGTTAGTAACTTCTTTTGGACATATAAATCATGTTGGCGGAATTTTAGCCTACTATACTGGGTATATCAAGACTGCTACCGAAAACGAAGCTGGGTGGTGGTTTTAAAAAACGTGACAATTTGTTTTTATGATTTTTTGAATATCGTGATTTTAGGCTGGTAAATCCATAGTTTACGCTATAATAATAATTTAAACTCTTTTATACCTTAGAGTCCTTATAAGTAAAAGAGTATACACTATTATCTTAGGAAAAAAATGAATCTACCATTCAAATACGACCATAGGAAAAAAATAACAAAAAAAAATGGCGTTTTTTTTTTCAACATTTTCTGTTGCAATGTGTCTGAAGTCACTAAAACTACCACCCGGCTTCGTTTTCGGTAGCAGTCTTGAGATACCCTGTATGTTCATCTGATGTATGATTGTGAATCCTGTAAAATTTTTAAATATTTTTTACTAAAATAAACTAAATCAGCGATAAAATCCGTAAATAATAGTTTCGTTTCAATGTGTAACATTTGCGTAAATCTAAGAAACCATTGCATTGTTTGCTGAAAAATGTTTGATAAATAAACTTATTTTAGCGAGAAATAGTAGGATACATTTTTCATTGAACCTAAACATAGTTTTGTTTTTAATTTTTATCATCACTATTACCCATCCTAGCTTTAACATAAAAGAGTACCACACTTTACAGTTGAATAGAGACATTTTGTACGAAATATTGGATACTTCAGAATCTTTACAACCGACCCGTGTCGGAAAGGTAAACACAGAGCGTTATTATTTCATACCCAGAACCATTTAGAAGCCACGCTAAATAGGGGTATTTCACTGCCTAGGAAATTACATTAACTTTGATAATATATAGTATTAAAAACAGCGATGACAAGGATACACTCATAAAAGGATTTTTTGCTTCAAGGTTTTTCTTTATCAAGTTATGAATGGTTTTAGCTCAGTTGGCGGACGGCGGTAAATAATTTGGGATTTAAAAGGCGACATAACATTTTGAAAGGACGTGAGGTTTCTTTAGTTAGTACGCTAATATTTTGGGACCTTATAAGGATTATTGTGCGTGGTGGCCTGTTGGTAAACGGACTAGACGCGACTGCCAACATGTTCACGGTGGTCGCGGGTTCGAATCCCAGGGCACACCTCTGACTTTTCGGAGTCATGTGTGTATTGATAGTCAATCACCACGCACTAAAACGGTGAAAGAAAACATCGTGAGGAAACCTGCATACCATAGCGATTTATAAAATTCTATGGTATGTAAATCCACCAACCCGCACTAGGCCAGCGTGGTGGACTATATGGCCTAACCACTCTCAATCGTACTTTCGATTGTAGAGGAGGCCCGTGCCCTGCAGTGGGACGTATATGGGCTGATACAGATACATAAGGATTATTGCTTCATAAACTCATGAAAAAAAAGTTTAATTATAATATTTACTCGTAATGTTTGCTGTCTACGTCATTATGGTTTATTAAGTTTCACTTGTAAATTGGAGAAATATCTTTAATATGAAGAGTTTAATTAAAACTGAGCTGTGCAATAGAGTTTAATTTACAATTTCTTATTATCTTTCTGTTAAGACAGCTGGTGATGAAATAACATTGCTCTTTACTATTGGAATCGACTATAATTTTATAATATAATTTAAATTTTATTGAGTGATATGAAGTGTTGTTGAAGAAAATTTCAGTACCATCTATCTTGCACATCTATACGCGTATTTTTAAATATAGTTGACAATACAAATTCCAATTTTTATAATAATATACAGAATAATTGATGGTGGTAGAAAAATTATATTTGCTCAAATCCTACCCTACCACGACAGCAGAAAACCCATAGTAACTCTTTGGGTTTTAAATTTAGCTAATATGTATCTAATCGACCAGGCTAACAAAACTGTTTCTGTACAGTGGATATTCATCGATTGCCCTGCTCTTACCATCAGATGGTTCTTACTCTGTCGTGCTAGCATAAAAAGTCTGAGTTCAGGCCACTTCCAAAAGATCGTTGTATATTCATCTGTGGCGCAATATCTGCCTTCTCCTGTTACATAGTTTTTATCGAAGGACTTTTACCTTTTAGTTCAGTTTTTCTGCCTCATTACTACAAACTAAATGGGTTTTTGGTGTGAACTGATTTATTTCCACCTACCATGTGTGTTTTTAGATTAATGTCTCACTAAGTTAAAGACTCGCCAACTTTCGATTTTATGTTTGTGTTCATTACTCGCATGTCCCTGTTGATCCTGACTGACAGGAATTGGAATGGTGGGTGAGTAGAAAGATTGGGCTGCTATGGAAATCTCTTTTTTCTTTTTTTACTAAGCCAGCGTGGTGGACAATATGGGCTAACCCTTCTCAAGCATACTCTTTATTGCAGAGTGCAGTGCTTGAAGTGGGACGTATAAGGGCTGACATTGAACATTTATATGGCCTAACCAGCCTCAATGATTCTGACGAGTTTAGAAGAGGCCCTTGCTCTGCAGTGGGTCGTATAAGGGCTGATACAGACACAGGTAGAACACCAAGATCTAGCAGTAGGTGGCGCTTTCATCGTTTAAGAGAGATGACGACAAAAATAGGCATGTTACAGCGTGGCTTTAATCGATCGTAATTATCGTGATCGAACATTTTTGACGCGTCCACGGAATGTTGTTCGGTTATGAACCGTGCCGTGGAACCACCTAGATCAATACGGGCGCGGTGTGCACGTAGCGTGGTGCTATTTAGTTTCGGTTAGCTTTGCTGCCGTAGTGATGGGATTTGCTGTTTGTACCTTGTTTTATTCGCTCTTGTCTGGATTTTGGTTAAGCTAATACTAATAATAGAAAAATCGAAACATCTTGCAAGTTAATGTTTTGTTTGGATTATAAAAAAATGAGTATAAATTTAATTTGAATTTAGAACATTCTTACAAACATAAATTTGCAAGGTATTTCGATTTTTTTGAGGAGAATTATATTGGGCCTGACTGGAAAGGAACGTTTGATTTTTGTTTCAATAATCAACCCCGTTTAAAATTTATAGAATAACTCCAATATTCAATTAACATTATAACTTCTGATATCGAAGATGACAGCTGTTGATGAAACCTATCTAGTAGCGATTTGGTTATTACATTTAGCCACAAACTATTCTGTTGTCATGCTTCTTGAAGAATGATTAGAAAATTATGTTGCACTTAAAACATAATTATCAAATTTTGAGTGAAATTACCATTAATTTGAATGGCATTTAGCAAATAGCATTTCAGAAAAACATACACCACACCTCAGATATTTCTACAAAATTTGACACTAAAAGCAGCATTTAATTATTCCATCATCACTCACAAAATTACATAATTAAAAGCATTTTGATATCCGAATCACTCGATTAAATATTTATGAAAAACCCCGAAGTACGCAACATCGGATGCCACTCGCACGTCACTAGTACGCACGTAACTACAAACCGCAATACGGGAGCATTCAGTGCTGGCATGATCAATTTGAAGCTATTTGTGCTTATGTAGTCGCACAATGCAAATGGGTTCTGTATAACCATTGTTTATGAGAATAAACATTGTAATTTAGTACGGTCTACAGGTGAATTCGAATTTTAAAAGGAAAAGTTTCGAGTCTAACTTTAAGACGTTTTAAATCTGATCGTAGATCGTGGATGGCTAATTAAGTGTTACATGTGAAGGTGCAATTATGAAACCGCCATGCTCGTTCTTACTGCAGGCAATCACAATAGTGTGGCAAACATGGACATTTAATTTAAATATTTTTTCTAATTGTGTAATAGACTTCAGGAATACGTATTTTTATGCAATTTTGTAAATAAATCTCTACAAATTGATCACGGAATAAATATAATGACGAGATAGAAAGAAAGAGAGGATGGAAGAAAATTGACTTATTAGTCACAGACACAGGATAAAAGTATATAATATGCGAGTGACATTGGAAATCATCTACCTACTATAACAGAAAGGTACACTAATAATAAGTGAAATCTGAGATCTGTCTCTCGTGATGTCTAAATAAATGTATGTTTCGTAGTACCACTAGATTGTCGTTAATATTTCATTTAATAAATTGTTTATTTACCTTAGGAAATGAAAAAGTAGGCCTTAAGACCACAGGACTTCAAGACGAAATTCTTGAAACAATACCTGCCCCGGTCGTAAATCCCGATCTGCGATAAAGAGAATCTCGATATTCCATGCATCTATCGGTATCGAAGTTGACCTCCCCTATCCTATATTATAAGCGCGAATTGCTGACAGAATTTGTCATTGCACGCCGTAGAATATGCATGACATGCATATTATGATTATATCGAACATTCTATTGTCCTGTAGCTTTAGGTTATGGCTTTGTTTGCATTGCCAATTAACTGTGCTTCAATCAAGTACCTACTTGATGTACAATGATTATGTCGTGTCAACGGCTCCTTTCCGAGTCATGAATTTAATTGGTGAATTGGAATAAATTACTGGGACATTGTGTTGCTTGAATTTTGTTTAATAAATTCAGTACTTTTTTTGATATGGGAATTTATATTTTATTATAATTATATTTTCTTTTGGCCGTTGACACTAAAAGGTTTTAGAGTGGAGGCCACGTATAGCCAAGTGAAGCGTTGGAAGCCTGCCTACAAGGTGGACGGACAAACTGGCTAAGGTTGCAGGGCACTGGATGCAGGCCGCTTCTAACAGGTCGATGTGGATATCCTTACAGGGAACTATATTCAGCAGTGGACTTGCTGTGACTGAAATACTGACGATGAATGATGATTGAAATGATATCATATAAATAAATATCACGGTAAAATTATTAAATAGGATGCATTTTAAAAAGATTAAAAATTAAATCAACATAGCTGATGTCTTAACTACTTATGCGCAGACTATTTTTATTTTACAATGTTAATGCAATCTTTTACCTCCGCTAAACCTCTTACGGGATATAAAGGCAACTCCACAAACTATTCTAAACATAATTTAATACAGACAGCAAAAACGAAGCTAGATTTCATTTCTATTACAGCTGACACTCAGAGCACAAAACTTAATGAAGAGAGTAGGGAGAAACAGCTGTTTAAACAAATGAAAGTTGCGTAGGACGCGCTGGTGCGAATGATATACCGCATTTAAAATACAAGGGATTCTAGCTGTTGAATGACATTGATGTTTTTTGTGATTTATAAATGTCAACAGTAGTTAGATTACAACACTGTGGTTGTGACTGTATGTGGCGTGTGAGTATAATGTAGCGCACTGTTTGCGTATCACTTGTGTATCAAATAAAACTCTCGAGATCGGCACGTCCGTTTATTCGTCAGTCGTACGATACACTGAACTAAACTAAGATCTTATAGTAGGCACAGTACATCCCCCTTTATTAAAAAGTCTAAACTACATACATTTTTATTATAACTATAGGTATACATTTTTTTTATGAAACTAAACATAGAAAATCTAATTACATACATGGATACACTAAAAATAGTATTACGTGGTAGCTTTCTTATATTTAGCACTCACACTTGCACATATTTTTATTAGTTATATGTCACACACATACATTACACTATTACGCGCTGGGGCGAGCAGCTGTTTGAGCTTGGCTCAACTTGGCGCATCTCTCCGTGTTTATGTGCCTATGAATTGATTGTCCATGACTGACGAGTGAGAGAGTACAAGATGAGTTTCTTCTTTACGAAGCAAAGCGAACAGTAGGTTTAATTGTACGACCGAATCTTGACACCTTCGATTCCTTGTTTATATTAGCGGGAGCCGTATTCGGCATTGTTTTGCATTCTTTGCTCTCAACTGTAAAGGCTGGTTTTAATCGGTCAATGCTAACGATTTTTTCCGAACTTCCTTGCATTATTTTAAAATATTTTTCGGTCTTATCAATAACTTTGAATGGTCCCATGTATGGTTGTGTTAACGGTTTTGTAACTTTGTCGACTCGAACAAAAACATGTGTGCAGTCCTTTAAATCGGGATGGACAAATATTTTTCCTTGTCGTGTCTGTTTTCTTGGTACGGAAGCAAGACTAGTAATTTTTTTTCGCAGCTCTGACAAAAAAGATTCACTATCGGAGGTTTCATGCTTTATCGGCTGGAAGAAATCTCCTGGTAATCGTATAGCTTCTCCATACACCATTTCTGCTGCACTGATTTCAGTATCGTCTCTTAAGCTAGTCCGTAATCCCAGTAACACTGATGGTAGCTCTGTAACCCAGTGTTGTGTTTCACCTCTGCACATAAGCGCGGCCTTGAGTGACCGATGCCACCTTTCTACAAGTCCATTAGACTGTGGGTGATAAGCAGTAGTTTTAAATTTCCTGATACCCATTCGTTTGGTCAAATGGCTGAATAAATGTGATAAAAATGTGGATCCTTGGTCTGTTGTTAATTTTAAAGGACATCCAAATCTTACGATCCACCCAGAATATATGACATCCGCAACCGTTTCAGCAGTTATATCTTTAACTGGATATGCTTCTGGCCATCCAGTGTTCCGATCTACCATGGTTACGATATATCGATAGCCACTACAGTATGTTAAAGGTCCAACTATATCCATGTGTAGATGTTCGAATCTATCGCTATGCACAAAAATTCCATGAGGTGATACAGTGTGTCTTTGTATTTTCGATTTCTGGCATTGTATACATTCTTTTGTCCACTTAGTGACATCTTTATTCATGCCTTTCCAAATGTATCGTTGCTGCATCATCTTACGAGTTGTGCGTATGCCGGGATGACTAATCTCATGTAACGCGTTGAAAGCTGATACACGAAATTCTTTCGGCAAGTATGGACGGGCCTTCTCCAATGAAACGTCGCAGTAAATGGGCTTGATGCAATTAGGTATGTAGATCTGTTTAATTTTTAATGATTTGGATTGCGATATGAAATGTTTTAATTCGTCGTCTTCAGTTTGTGCTTGGGCCAACTTTTCATAGTCTAGAGGCCACATTGATATGTCTATTGTTGATATACGGGAGAGACAATCGGCGACGATGTTGTTTGCTCCAGAAATATGTTTTATGTCAGTACAAAATTGCATGATAAAGTCTAATTGACGAATTCTTCTTGGTGTATTGTTTTTGCCAACGGTATTTTTCTGTAACGAATATACTATAGGCTTGTGGTCCGTATATATTTCGAGCGGTCGGCCTTCGATTAGTGGTCGAAAATGCTTGATGGCTAAATAAATAGCTAGCAACTCTCTGTCGTAAGTCGAATATCGCTGCTGTGTCTCGCTTAGCTTATTGGAGAAAAATCCTAAAGGCTTCCACGTGTCGCCTTCCCTCTGTTGCAATACTGCTCCTGCGCAGGTATTGGAGCAATCTGTCATCAGCGCGATGGGTGCATCCGTTGACGGGAATGCTAATGTCATTGCGCTTCGTAGACTCTCTTTACTTTGATTGAAGGCTTCGAGGGCTTCATCGTTCCAGGGAATTAGACTTTTATCCTTCTTCTTGGAGTTATGCAAGAAAACATTTAATTTTGCATGAATCTCAGCAGCTTTCGGAAGATGACGTCTGTAAAAATTTATTATCCCAAGGAAGCGGCGTAGTTCTTCTACAGTTTTCGGCCTCGGAAATTCTGTTATTAACTGGACCTGCTCGTCTAATGGTTTTATCCCATCTATCGAAATATGATATCCTAAAAAGTTTAATTCCGTTTTGCCGAAATCGCATTTAGCCATATTAATTGTGATCCCATATTTGTTAAGTCGGTAAAGAACTTCTCTGACGTGTTGTTTATGTTCGTGCTCCGATGTCGAGGCGATAAGGACGTCGTCTATGTATATAAATATGTAATTTAAGCCTCGGAGTACTTCGTCATTCAGAAATCTCTGGAATGTTTGTGCGGCATTTTTTAATCCGAATGTCATCCTTGTAAATTCATATAAACCAAACGGAGTAATTATTGCGGTTTTTGGGATATCATGTTCGTGAATTGCGATGTTATGGTAAGCTCGCTGCATATCTATTCGTGTAAATATAGTTTTACCATGTAATATGTAAGTACAATCCTGTATTCGCGGTATCGGATATCAATCAGGCTTTGTTATTGCATTTAATTGCCGATAATCACCACAGGGCCGGATTTCACTGTTCTTTTTCGTTACTATGTAAAGGGCTTGCCCAATTACTTTTGGATGGTCGACAAATTCCCATCTCTTGCATTCGTTGAAATTCGGTTTTCGCCATTTTATATTTGTCCGGTGGTAGAGGTCTCGGGCGCGAATAAACTGCTGGACCGGAAGTCTCTATGTGGTGTACTACAGAATGCGATGGAGTATCTTTAAAGCACATTGGCTTTGTAATATTCGGGAACTCTGCTAATATATCACTGTATTCATTTTTGAAGTCTATAGTTCTGAGTGTCGGATCTTCTTGTAGTGTTATAGTTGCAATAGTTTGTAGACTGGTAACTGAATCTATAAGTCGTCTTCTGCTTAGATCTACTAATAGTTTGTGGTGAGCCAAAAAGTCTGCACCGAGAATAGGCTGCTTCACATTGGCCAATACAAATGACCATCGATATGGTCGACGTAGCTTAAAATCCAAATTTAATATCTTGGTTCCGTATGTCTTGATTTCGGTACCGTTTGCAGCATACAATTTAAAATCATCACATTTGTCGTGATACAAACGATTTCTTTCTATTGGTAATACCGATATGTTTGCACCCGTATCAACTAAAAATTTTAGTCCACTATTATTGTCCATAATGCATAGGCGGCGGACCGGAGCTATGGTGCATATCTCCGCCTGTGATGGCACCATTTTTAGTTTTCCTGATTCTCTGGTTTTTTCCATGCACACGGCTCAATGCATTTCTTTGCTCTGTGCCGATATCGGTAATGATAAACACAAAGCCAATTTGGGTTACTAGATTTGTTTATGTTGCGACGGCTCATATAACGTCCTTGCGAAGCGGAACGTGATCGCGGACGAAATCTG
Organism: Hyles euphorbiae; assembly: GCA_023078785.2. Taxonomy (NCBI): domain Eukaryota; kingdom Metazoa; phylum Arthropoda; class Insecta; order Lepidoptera; family Sphingidae; genus Hyles; species Hyles euphorbiae. The sequence continues at coordinate 15,880,550 of CM041041.1, read as the reverse complement.
TTGTTACTGTTTTTGCATTCCTTTTCTAAATCTCGAATTTTGAGGCTCAATTTAGCTATTTCAGCTAAAATGAATGTGGTGTCCGTAGTACTGCTGGATGAATGTTGTACTTCGGCTATTTGTAAAGGTCTTGATGTCTCCATTACTTTATCTGCAATAGCTGATAAATGCTCCAAATCCTTTACCTCACTAACAGCTAGCACACCACGCACCGATGGAGGCAGGTGACCTTGCCACATGATACTAAGAGTTTCGTCCGGAATTTTTTCGCGAGCCTGGTGCTGATGACGACTGTTGACTTTTCTGATGCACGTTCATTTTTCAACAATATACTCGCAAAGGTACGGAACGGTCGGCTCAGTCGGGGTTACCACTGTGACTGTATGTGGCGTGTGAGTATAATGTAGCTAGGGTTGCCACCCGTACTTTATAATAAAGTATTGTACGTTATTTCAGGTAATTGTACTCTGTACTTTATGTGAACAATAAAGTACACGAAAATACTTTATTTTGCATGCTTTGGTTTCCATGGGACTGAAAAGTTTAGTCATATGTACTTTTTCATTATAGCACTCGTTTTTCTAACGCAACTAAACCTCAAATGGCAACAATGTCACTGTCATTTATTGTCACAATTTCTTGATTGTTTCGCGTGGAACGGTTTAGATTTAATAAAAATAAGATTAAAAGTTTAATAGATATTTTATGCTTTAAAACATCTATGAATCATGCACAAGAATACTCCACATACACCTACAAAATGTAATTTCTATAGTGAAACCGATCCAATACATAGTGAATAAGTATATTACACAGAAAAATGTTTGAAAAAAATAAGATACGGGAAAACAGAAAAATAAAAGACACAAATCGCAAAAAGTAATAAAAAATATGTATTGAAATATAATAATAGTAAAAAATAAATTGTACTTTATTTGATTACTATGTACTTTTTCTTTTCTACCACTAGTAACCAATGTACTTTATCTGCAAGCAAAAAAGGTGGCAACCCTAAATGTAGCGCACTGTTTGCGTATCACTTGTGTATCAAATAAAACTCTCGAGATCGGCACGTCCGTTTATTCGTCAGTCGTACGATACACTGAACTAAACTAAGATCTTATAGTAGGCACATGGTCTCGAGTTGGAATCCCGGGTCAGGCAAAGTGCTATTTGATTTTTATATGAATCATCACCCAAGATTCAAGAATTTGTGCTTAATATAAAGAAAGGACCGCTCGTATCCCATCACAGGACGGACGATATAAGGTAAAATGTGAGTTTCATGGTACCTACTCTGCCTACCCCTTCTGATAATACGACGTGAGTGTATGTACATATTATATACTTTAGTTAGAAACTTGTCGCATGATAGTCCATAGTTATTATTCGACGATGTTAACTACAGTTTAAAGTACAAATCGTCCTGGTGTTTTACTTTTTCTTCGCTTGGTTTATAAAATATAGTATAGAAATATAGATAACGTAATGTGAATGGCCTGTTGGTAAACGGACTAGACACGACTGCCAACATGTTCACGGTGGTCGCGGGTTCAAATCCCAGGGCACACCTCTGACTTTTCGGAGTCATGTGTGTATTGATAGTCAATCACCACGCACTAAAACGGTGAAGGAAAACATCGTGAGGAAACCTGCATACCATAGCGATTTATATAAATTTCTATGGTATGTAAAGTCCGCCAACCCGCACTAGGCCAGCGTGGTGGACTATATGGCCTAACCACTCTCAATCGTACTGTCGATTGTAGAGGAGGCCCGTGCCCTGCAGTGGGACGTATATGGGCTGATACAGAATGTGAAATATGAATATCAATGTATTATGTTTTACTACCGCGTACAGGTTTTCATATTTTATTAATTGCTTCGTAAATATAATCATAAACTACTTTAATATCAGTATATTTCTGAACATATTTTGTGCGGTGTTAAAACAGGTTATAGTACCCTTGTCTATCCAATGTATCAAAAACCACACTTTAAAGACCTTTCAACAACCTTTAAGTACCGAGAAAAAGCTAGGACCAATATTCAAGTTTAATATTCAAGCACCAAAAAATATTTGGCTATTAGAATTCAGGCCAACACTTCAAACAACGTCTGTACACTATCAAAGGTTCAACAAAACATGGCTTCATTACCCGAAGTGAAGGAGGTCACACAAGAAACGAGATTAATTTTGTACCCAAAGCTTTGGCTAAAAGTATTTGCGAGTTAATTTACCTAAATATAAAGGCTGTTAAATTGTACAGGAAAGTAAGTCATTACACCGCATATGGGGTGGTTTGTAAAATAGTATGTAATTAGGAACGCCGTCGCCTACCGCGTCGGAACTGAGTGAAGGCATTACTGAACATTGTGCGGTAATTTTAACTAATTAGAATTTATAACAAATACCCAATTGTTAAAGTTATCTAGCTTAGAAAATGTGATGTTATATTTATAAATGTATTATATGTGCTGAATATAACATCATTATCACCTTAGGCCACAAGAAGACAGAAGTATATATGCACTGTAAAATAATATTAGTAGAAGGTTTTAATCCTTTAGAGTAGGAACTGAAGCTCGTAGGCCTTGGACTATTACATTAAAAAAAGTTAAGATTTACAATTTAACATTTAGATAATGAGTATAATCCTAAATTTCATACCATAAATCAATATCACTCTTACACAATGTTGTTTGTTTTACATTAGTTTCCATTAAAAAAAACATCGTTCAGTTACAATTTAAACCTAATAACGCGCTTTATTTCGTAATTAAAATAATTAAAAATAAGAAGCATAAAACCTACACGAAAATAAATAACAATTTCAACTAATTATTCGCACCCGAATTCTGAACCTAGAAAGAGGCAGATCCCAAGAATGTAATTAAACTTAGCATTACCTTATAAAATACAGATACACACGACGTGTTGTCTAAAGAAACAAGCGTGAATTTCCATTAACAAAACTACATCAATAAATATACACAAAGACTCCGAAGAGATAAAAGCATGTAATTTAAATATTACCTTACGAACTCCACTTGAAACACGACCGGTACACACAACAAAGTGAAAATTGAACTCTAAATTTTCCGCCGTTTTGACAACTCCAGGTGAGGTCGTGCGTAGTTGCCAAACTCGTAAAGTTCATAATAAAATTTACTTCAATGTTCGTCACTTCACATAGAATTCAAGAAGCGGGCAACTCAACTCCGAAGCAATTATGCAAAGGAGCGCCGCTGCCGGCTCGAAACTTTTGTCTCTGTCAAAATTTCGAAGACGTGATAAAATTAATGTAATTTTTATCACGTTTATAATGTCTGCGAGTGGCGGTGGCTTCCTGGGGTTTTGTTGGTTTTTTATGTCAAGAAATGTGAAATATGATTTTAGTTATGATATTATTGTCGTACAACGTATATTTATTTTTGCACGCCTAAACTATAGCATATAATTGGGAAGTTTACTTAACAATTTACCGCCTAAACATAAAAAAATACACCTCTAGTATTTAAAATGTATGAACTTAAAAATCAAGCTTTAGTCTCAAAATTACATTAATTTGAAGAACATATGACAAAATGTGCATTCTAAAATGTATCAAAAGCAAGAATTTTAACAATTTACTAACACCAAGCGATGATAATAAGCACGCTTGTAAAACATATAAATAAAATATCCCCTTCTCAGCCTTGACTTGTTAACAACACTCGACCCATAGTATATTACATGGAGACGTTAACGGGGCCATTAAAGGCCATCTACTTTGTGTGAACACATCCTGCGTTGCGCATTGAGTCTACAAATCGTCCAGCCTTCGAACAGAATCAATTTCGCAAATGTAACACGATGTAAGACGCAATTGAACTGAGGAACCATTTAGCTAAATCGTTCAGGATGTTTACACACATGTATCTGCCTTTAATCTAGTAACGAGGTGGAAACACACGGTATTGATCTGAACGAATAAAACGGAGTTACTTTGTAAGAAGCTGATGTGTATAAATAGAACAGTAAAAAGAAAACAGTTGAGAAGGAACAATATTTATCTGCAAGGAGGTTATTTACGGTAAAACATTATTATTTAGGAAATAAGAGATATTTGTGAGTGATCAAACCCAGCAAAGAAAACATCTAAAAACAAACTTAAGGCACTTAATAATATTCGAATAAATATCTCGATTTTCTTTTTTTATTAAAGCCTCAGTCCATCACACTACCAACGCAATCCACTACCTACTAGGCGATTATACTGTATCAGCTCATATACGTCCCACTGTTGGGCACTGGCCTTCTCTACAATCCAAAATGTGATGAACAGTGGTTAAGCCATATTAGAATCCACCAGGCCTAGTGCGGCGGACTTTACATACCATATAAATTCTTACAAATTCGTCATAGTATCCAAGGCTTCTCCACGATTTTTTCCTTCACCGTTGAAGTGTGTGGTGATTGACTATATCAATACACACTTGACTCCAAAAATTCAGGGGTGTGCCCTGCGATTTTAACCACCCTGAGAATGTTGGCAGCCGCGGCTGGTCCGTTTACCAACAGGCCACTCACTTCTATTGTAACTAGTCCACAACTATTTTATATAATAGAAATATTTTTTCTTTCTCCACCAGTTACGACACTCGAGTCCCAGGGCCTACAGCGCACTGGACTGACGAGGCGTTCACCGACAGGGCTCGATGGTTCAGCACCCCTACTTCAGGACTTCGCGTCCACAACGTTCAGGCCCGAGATAGAGCCACATACAGATGCAGAGTCGACTTCCAAGTCTCACCCACTCGGAACTACAGGATCGCTCTTGATGTTATAGGTGAGTTAAATTACTATAGAAATTGGAAATTATTAAAGTGGTCTTACCATTGAGTAACTACATATAGTAGAATTTATATACGTGGTCTTCTAATTGAGGATATTGATGGTCAAAGATTTAATATCTCAAGTACATACATACATACATAAACTCACGCCTTTTTCCCAGAAGGGGTAGGCAGAGGTGCCAGGGCACCCACATTTCGCCTTGTATGTTCCGTCCCATGATGTGATAGGTGGCGAGCCTATCGCCATATCGGGCACAAATTCCTGACTCTGGGCTGATAATGAATAGAAAAATCCAATATCACTTTGCCCAACCCGGGATTCGAACCCGAGACCTCAGCTTTGTAACCGTACCGGAGTACAACTACGCCACCGAGGCAGTAATATCTCAAGTAGAAAGTATTTAATGATCTTACAATTGAAAACCTTACAGATATAGCGAAGTACAGCAAACTAAGTAGATAGGCGGACCTTGGCACCAGTAAGGATAATGTCATACTCATGTACATAAATCAGAAGAAATTATTAAAATTATAATAAATAATGCTTTCTTCATCCTATATGATATTGAAACAAAAATGTTAAATCTTGGCGTATTTTTGTATAATTATTTGAGCCCTTTAACCACATAATATGGAATTGTCAGTAAGTCATATTTTAAGAATCGCAAAACTAATGAAGCGATAGTCTTACATAGTATTTTTCACATACTCCTGCGATTTCTTAGAAAACATAAAAAATATTTACAATTTCCTCATGGCATATTTATGGAAGCTATCGTGCTGTCTCTGGGTGTGGCGTTTTATATGGTGTGTAACCTATATTCAGCAGTATTGGTATCCAGTTTGGGTCAATATACTTGTAGCTATTCGCATTACCACTATCAACAACACTACCTTTTAAAGTTACTAAAGTATATATTGATGATGGAGTCAATCTTAAATAAATCTCAATTACCATTTCTGGAGTGAAAATCTAGTCTTTACTAGAAATGGTAATTATTATTTAAGTTTAAGTATCTAGTATTTTAATTACAAGCTTCCATGAATTGTATTTACAACTGTTTTAAATTCATTAATTATGTATAATTCAAGAAGGACATTTGGTTTCTGAATGAATTAAACGATCTCATGCAAAACGCTAGATATTAAATTATGTGAAATGGATTTTCAAGTGTAATGATTATGGTTAAATTTACGACCATTCGACATCTGAGATGACTCGTATAACATTTGATTAATCATCTCTAATGTATCCTTTAAACCTGACTAATAGTCACACCATTTGTTATGTCTACAAACTAAAATCACGATGAAAAACGTTCTGCTTCACAAAATTTTATTTGGATTTTAAATTTGATCTGCAATTTGTATAGTAAATCTAAGCGTAAAAAGATGAAGGAATTTGGAAAAAACATGGACATCGAGCTCCTCAATTTATATTCTGCAACAATTTAATTTAATTACGCTCTCTTTAGTTTGCCGGATTCAAGCTCCGGAGCCGTAAACCCCAACCTTTTCTTTATTATCGGTACCTGAAAAACTATATTCGTATCTACGTAACGATCTGAAGGCGGATAGGCGGAACTCTTAAATTCTCACCTAATCTCGTTGCCGTATCTTTTGCCTTTTTTGTGCGTTTTAATAAAATAATTCACCCCAAAATAGAGGGGTTAGAGAGCTATGAAAAGTCGTCGCGCAATCTCGATAAAACTAGTACGATCGTAAACTTGACCCGCCCTTATCCAGCTGGAATCGACACGAAAAGTTTAAGAAAACTTAAATGCAGGGGTGTAAGATGTAAACATATTTGCCTTTATCGAGGAGTGTTGATTTATTCGTTTCGTCTTTATATTACGTATTTACATATATATTGGGTTTCATCATTGTATTAAGTTTCGAGGTTATAATATTTGCCTTTTTGTTGTTGTTTTTAACATCTTGTAGTTCCACATATATCTTTGAAACATTTTGGGTCAAATTAACATAATTACTATTAATAGATTTTACCGTAATTGGTAAATAAGTTAACTTAGCACTTCAAAGTGTTGACCTTGTCCAACTAGATAACATTTCTTTGTCATAAATGGAATGTGCATATGTCATAATTAAAATACCCTACATACGCTCATTCGACGCTACAAAGTAAATTTATATATTTTTACTTAAGATACAAAGGATAAAAGAGATTTACATGTACAACATCGATATGTTGACCCTCAAAGGGCATCCCTATCCCAAAACCCGCCTTAGGATGATTTACGTGAGCTCGCTGACAGTAAAAATGTGGGTCAGTTAGCGAATTAAAATTTTATGAGGACTTTGAGGCTATCTCGAATGTACATCAAGATAATCCTAATACTAAAATGGATTACCTGCTTATGTTACGAGCATCTTACTTTTTACGATATGTGTAAAGGGAACATTTCATTTTGTGAGCATCAGATTAACGGTGTACTCGAAGGACCTTTGAAATTGTGCTTTGTTATTACATATTGTATAAGTCACTTTAGTCTGTCTTTGTTTTTTGTTTGTGAATGTCGAATCGTTCTTTGTAATGTTTTTCATATTGTCCTTCTGGGAAATTAATTCATGTTTGTTTTACGAGGTACGATGAATCGTGCAAATCGGAGTAGAACTAGAATTTAAGAACTAGAATTTAATAAGATATGTTTATTGTTAGTATTTTTCTAAAAACCGGAAGCTTTTTAATCAATTTATCTCTGTATTTATAAACAAAATGACATTAGGTTTCGTAGAAGTCTTAAATTCTATAAACTATAAAAATATATAAAAAATGACATAGTTTTAGTTGGCTTGGCGCTATTTATATGGTTTATGGTTGCTGACATTGAATGATGCGTCTGTGATATTAGATAAGCTATAATATTACTTTTATATATTTTTGCATATACATAAACTCATGCCTATTTCCCGGAAGGGGTAGGCAGAGGTGCTACCAGGACAACCACATGTTCTGTACCACAAAGTGATAGGGGCTATCCTATGTCATATCGGGCACAAATTTTTGATTCCACGCTTATAATGAATAGAAAATCTAATATCACTTTGCCCGATCCGGGATTCGAACTCGAGACCTCAGCTTTGTAATCACAAACATCTCGAGTTTTTAAATATTTATCGATACGGTATGGTTGTACCGTAGTACAATAACGCTCCCGAGGCAGTCGAGAGAGAGAGAGAGTAAAATATATTTTTGCACTATTTTTATTTATATGATCAACTTTATATTTTTGAATAGTCATTTCGTCCGTATATTTACGCTTGTGGTCTATTTAAAGAAACCTATTTTTGTAGGACATAGAATACGGTACCGTTTTGTGGAAAACTATTGATAGAATCACAAATATGTCAATCACTTTCTGCACTAAGGAGCGAACTTAAATAACCAAGCCACTTACCCATAATAATATTATATCCTAGTATTTAAAGAAAAACTGTTAAGCCTACTTCTGTCTACTACTTAATAAATTAATCCATCTATTGCACCAATACTGGTACAACATTCAACAAATCCATTGCCAGTACATCACATTTCAGGGTCCCCTTTATCTAGCTATATAGCTAATGCTTAATTATCTATGACCGAACACATCCCTTTGTTTCCTTAATAGAATCCATTAGCGGCAAATCTCTGGGAATCATTGGTAATTTCTACCTTCCCTAATGTTATCTGTGGAGATTTTGTGATTACGAGTAGACTAAAGGGCGTGGAGATTTTGCCGTTTGACTACGGAAGCATATGTCTTTTTGGAAAATATTTTGCTATTATTTTATATTTTAGGCAATTGTATAATTTTGATTATTCTGTAAATTATATATATATATATATATATATATATATATTTAAAGTAAATTTTTTAGTTTATAAAAAAATGGAATTTGTCTCAGTACCCCAGTTTTTTAACCTTGAATTAATTTGTATTACCTTGGAAACTTACAAACTCATAACATTCACTAGTCAACAAACCATTGATTCTGAATAAGATACAATAAGCGTGGTTACGCCATATTTATACATTTCGATACAAGGTCATTGTCTATTCGACGATGTCTCAAACCGCCATTTTATATGTATTTCACGCGCAGTTGGCAGTATTGTAGAATCCTTACTATCCAACATTCCCGCTCTTTTCCTTCTCCCTCTAACGCACGCTTTACCGCATATTTGTATTCCTCGCGCGTGACGTCACGCGAGGACCACGGGGAAGCGCTAGCGCACCCCTCACGCTCAGTTCCGCAACTTCGCTCCGCATCGCCGCACGCGCCGCACACGCATTCGCGTTAAGTAAGTGTTCCCGCCGCCGCTACCCTGCATGTGTGCATATGGCGCCACCGCTAATCCGCAAGTAACTAATTAATCGCACGCCGCTTAAATACTAACACCAATTAATTAAGGACTGAGGACCGCATAGTTGATGCCGGCATAACTATTTGCACGGGACAAGCCTCTGTTTGTGTGTGTCGTGTCACGTAGTGCTGCGTCGACGCCATCACGCCGGGATTGCGCGCCACCTCGCCGAGGATGCAGATGTAAGGTAAGCGTGCATTCCTCTACTTGTTCCCGACCCAACCGCATCCGCACCGCGAACCAGCCCCTTCTGAAGGGGACATTAAAAAATACAGTCCACTCATAATATTGCCAACTCCGCTTATTATTGCTAGCATCAACCTTCAATTGTTTCACCGCTCATACATTTCGGGCCCTCAGTCAATCCCCGCAACCGCCCCGCACCGCATGGCACGTCGGTCTTTCCGCATCACCAAAGCGTTTAGGCATGGTGGTTGAGGAGACTGTCCCGCCCTCACACCCGCCACTGCAACTCCTGTAAGCCAGGATCAACAGTGGCACGCAATGTAATGACACCGAGCATTGAAGCTCGGCGAGTCTCCGGGAATGTCTAACTTGTCTTTAACCCGCAACGAAATTAATCAGAAAGTTAAATTAATAGGAGGAGTTGGAAGTAAATAATGTCCACTTCCCTCCGTGCAATGCGGGTGACAAAACATTGAACTAAAGAGGTAAATAACCTCACAAAGAGACTTTTACAGCCGGAGAAGCCAGCTGTAAAGCACCACGGAATTCATTATTACATATAAATGGGACCTATTGTGTGAGCTGTTATACTTGATTCCAGTAATAGGTATAGCAAAAACGCCGGAAATAGGCATGGTGGTTATATAATCGTTTACCCTTCCGACTTGCCTTTATAAGTTTTGGATTTTCGCTTTCCAAAAAGGCCCTATTTGTTATTAAACAGGTGCCAATATCGAAACTAGGAGTTTAAATATCCAACGGATCCAAGCGTATAAAACAATGACCAGTGGGCATTCATTTAAGTAACCGATAGTACAGCCAGCGCGAACCCCGCGAGACCTCAACGATCCGCAGACCTTTTGTTCCGACAAAAACGTTTTCATTTCCTCAGCCACATTCGTGAGCGGTACGTAGTTTGTTTATCCGCAATTTGTGAATATTCCGGGGCCGTTCGATGCCTTTTGCGTTTCGCCGCGTACTGATTCTGTTTTGATTGTGAATAAATTTCGAGAACAGAGGTAAACAGTGTTGTTTGCCAGCATAAGTGGAATTCATTCTGGCGAAAGCGATTTGGATTTATTTTCTTGTATCCTTTATGGGATTTTCTGCAGAATTTAAGGATGAGATCAAAGACGCGTTTCTGTCTTATAATTTGCGGTGGTTGATTTTGATTGAGGGCGTATTTCATGTTGGATGAGTTTTATTCAAATAATGTTAAGAGTTTTTAGGAGTAGGAAATCATCAAAATATTTTTTTTTTATAATGAGATCTTAGATTAAACCTTGCAAATTAATCTTTGGAGTGCTGAGCTAAAAGCTGACTGAAAATGTTGTAATATTATTTTCACTTCCTATTGCTGGAGGATTTTTTTCTGGTCTATATCGTGTAATATTGGGACCATTCGTATGACTGTGTAAATTAATAATAATGAATACACCCAACAGTAACATAGTTCTGACCTCATATTCAGATCAATTAAATCTTGTGTTTTTTCGACTTCATAAACACTCAGACCAGACACAAATACTTGAGGGCCTCACAAACATTTGTCTCATCGCAGGAACTGAATCCATAGCCTCTCGTTTCACAAGAAACTGTTTTAACTAAATATCTCTGAATGAAAACATTGGAACTTAAGTAACTCAATCCAGCATCCATCATACCCAGTAGTTATATCGACCCTCAGTAACTCCGTAGAAAACAATAACGGTAATGCAACATAATTTATGGTTATGAATAATTTCCACAGAAATGTACATACAAAAGACATTATTCATAGAAATGTGTTACGTAAAGTGTTATTTGATTAGAAGTTGTTCAGTAGTTTACTTTCCATGACTGATTGTGTTTGATACGTGGAGTGGATGGAATCCTACGTAATATAGTGGAAATAAAGTGTTTTATTCCATTTGTGGATGCCAATCAATGTGCTGAGTAACTATTGTTTTATGAACACTTAGTATGAGTGTGTGCTTGACGTCAAATTAAAGTATTGGTAATAATTTGAATAGAAACAAATGGATGACTACAGTAAAAAAATAAGGCATTATTTTTTTGTACATATTAGCTAAAACACTTTTATTAATACTTTTATGTTGGTCGATACGACCGCTCATGAACAGTAGCTAAACTAAATAACACCCTGAATTACAAAGCAATGTCATTCCACTACGCTCACCATTCTGAGACATAAGATGTTAAGCCTCAATAAGCATGTCCAGTAGTTAACTATAGTTACAATGTTCTTCAAACCGAAACACAACAGTGCATTTTCACTACTATTTGGTGAATGAAATAGATATTGCGGTGGTACCTAGCCAGGTGGCTTCTCACACACGAAAGACTAACCAGTGGAAATTATAGAGGCTGAAGCTGGATCAAGAAGTCCATCCTGCTAGCTCAACATTTAAATGGTCTTCTTTCAGAATTATCTATTTCTATAAAACATTTAACTCCAATGTATACCGCTATTAATTAAAACAAAAATTTAATTAGTACTCGGCATTTTATTACACCGCGCTTATTATATGCTAACGATTATTACAATCACAAGCGTTTTAATCAGGGTATCAATTTAATTATGGTTATCCTACATACACGGGGGGATAAAACATGATTTGATTTTCAGAATGTTGGAAATGAAACTTTAATTTGGTTTAACTTGCTATTCATTACAAAAATGTTATAATAAAGTCAAAGAGACTTCAGTGAAATCGTGTAGTAAACTTAAAAATAAATTTACTTTAAACACATTTTAAAGGATGTATAATCACCAGAAAAATGGGCCTTCAAACACAGAGGTTGTTCTTCTGGATAAGTTTAGCTAAATATTTCTCTGAGATGAACGATTTCACCGAAGATTATAGTGATGTGGATTTTACTAATGGCAAGGAGACGATACTTTGCTATTTGATCTACACAATCCATCCTCTGAGATCAGTGCATGTGTTGTGGAAATTCGATACTATTGGCTAATTTGTAGTCATATAAAAACCAGATCGGAACAAAAACTAGATAATAACCTTAAAGAAATCTCGATCAATGATCAAACATCCACCCATGCCATATATGCGACTCAAATAACTTCACCCTATGTAAATTTAAATATAAACGTTTCTCCAATTCTAGAATTTCTTCAGTCTAAATTTCCCAGGTAGAACATATTACCAGTACCTAACTAATGCTTACTGTAGCATTCAATACTGGCCCGGAACTATCACAGCCAAGACCAGGCATGTGTTGTGGCAATCCGATACTATTGGCTAATTTTTAGTCATATAAAAACCAGGCCCAAAAAAAAAATAGATAATAACCTTAAAGAAAACTCGATCAAAGACTTAAAAACCCTGCCACTTCTGCGACTCTGTCAAATAATTTGATGTGAAAATTTAAACATAAACGTTGCCCCAATTCTAGAATTTCTGCAGTCTACATTTCCTAGGTAGAACATATTACCAGTACCTGAACTAATGCTCACTGTAGCATTCAATACTGGCCCGGAACTGTCACAGCCACGTGTTCTCGCCGCTGTTTCTATGAGCTGTTTTAGTAACGTTAGACGCAATTACATGAGCGGTGCAAGTCGCGACGATGCTTATACAATGCTTGTCGCAGTGTCATGTTGCTGTGTCACTTCGTTGCGTGGCTGCGAATGTCTTTGCAGGTGTTGTTAATTTAATTTTGGATTAATGCATAAGGCTCCTACGCCATGGCCCCGCACAATAAAAGGATTTTCTATATACTTTAAAATTTAATATCTATTTCTCCCGACAAACACCAATGTAAACGCATTGTTGTGTTCCGGTTTGAAGGGCATTGTTGCCAGAGTAACTACTGGACACCTGTTTTTTTTTTTTTAATATTGGCTTTTTTTATTGCGATAAATGGCGGGAATGACATGCCGTTCACCTGATAGTAAGCGATAAGACCTCTCATAGACAGTACCAGAATCAAATAATACCATGAATTTCAAATAAATTCTAGACATTCCACTGCGCTCACCCTGAGATTAGATGTTATGTCTCATTATGACCAGTAGTTACTATGGCTATAAATTCCTTCAAACCGGAACACAACGGTGCATTTACACTGCTCTTTTGCTATTGGAATAAACATTGCAGAGGTACCTACCCAAGCGGCCTCTCATTTGTGAGAAACGTACCACCAGTTTATTTGTGCATTTGAAGCAATCTGTTATCGAGTTAGATTCATTAATATTCCCATTTAATCTAATAATTGTTATTCTCTGATTATATTAGAATAGCTTGGGATTTAATTACTTTGTGTAAGGATAAACATTAACCAAGTAGCCGAAAGTAAAAATACAGCCTCATTCCTTATGATAATACACAATTTGACAGCCTCCGTGGCGCAGTTGGTTAGACGCCGCCTGTGAAACGAGAGGCCGCGGGTTCGATCCCCGCACCGAGAGAAATGTTTGTGAGGCCCACAAATATTTCTTCCGGGTCTGGGTGTTTGTGAGACCGAAAAGTCTCTCGTAGTCCTGATACCCGCGACATAAGACTCGATCTTGGTGTGGGATCAGGTCTATGTATGTGGCTGTTGGGTGTTATTTATAAAAAAAAAAATATCATGGAAACTCGTTTCTCTATCCTAGCTAAATATAAGGTAATGGTAGGTAGATAAAAAAACATTGGGAATTTGTAGCTACTGTGTGTTAGTTGATATATTCCTACGCATATAGACCATACATAATATGAAAATTGAAGCCAGTCGTGATATTATGCCTGTTTCCAAGAACAGCTAGTATTTCGAACTTCTTGTTTTAAACATTTAAACTCACGCCTTTTTTTAACCAACTTCAAAAAAAGGAGGAGGTTCTCAATTCGACTGTATGTTGTTTTTTTTTATGTTTGTTACCTCGTTTCTCTGTACTGTGTGAACCGATTTCGACCATTCTTTCTTTGATTGAAAGCTGGTGCTTGTCATTTGGTCCCATAAAAATATGGTGAAAATCTGATGAATATCTTCGGACCTGGAGAGGGGAACTCCTTAAAATTAAGTAGGATTCCAATGGTTATTTTTGCATTAGGTTCATTATAAAAGTTCAGTTACAGTGAGAGAGGGAAAAAGGGGTGGGGGTGAGGGGGGGTAGGTGATAAAATTAAAATACACGTAAACTCTTCTAGTATCTTCGGCAGCTTTTAACCAATTTTAGTGATTTCTTTTTCATTGGAAAGAATGTATTGAGAGGTTGATCCCAGGAGCACAACATGAAGATCTGATGATCAAGTTCGGACCTGGTGTGTAGAACTCTTCAAAATTTAGTAGGATTCCAATGGTTCTTTTTGCATTGGGTTCAGTATAAAAGCTAAGCTACAGTGGTGGAGGGAAAAAGGGGTAGGGGCAAAGGGAGGGGGGGGGGGGGGAGAAAAAATTATAAACATGTGAATACTCCAATATCTTCGGCAGCTTTTAGCCGAATTTAGCGATTTCATTATCATCGGAAAGAACATATTTCTTGTGGGGACCAAATCTTCTTCATTTAAATTCCTATCAACACTAAAAAGATAAAAATAACTAAAATTTTTAATAAAAAAATAAAAACCGACTTCAAAACAAAAAACCACTAAATACCAAAAAATAACAAAATAATAAGTACTCCTGCAAAGACAAAAAAATAATTAAAATTTCATGGAACTTGTGCTTGTTGATTAATTGGCTTAATGACTTGACTAGCCAACAAATCAAAATATATGCATAACATATTGAAGGCGGTTCGCCCAGTACCAAACATATAGATATTTAAATTAATATAAGGCATAGGTCCTTTTTGGTTTTTTGTGGTTTTTTTGTTTTGAAGTCAGTTTTTATTTTTTTATCTTAGAAGGGGTAAGCAGAGGTTCAGGACACCCACATATCGCCTTGTACGCTCCGTCTTACAATGTGATTGTTGGCGTGCCAATCACCAAATCGGGCATGAATTTCTGATTCCGGGCTGATACTGAATTTAAAAATCCAATGTTCCTTTGCCCTACGCGGGACTCGAATCTGTTACCTCAACACTGTAACCGTACCGTAGAACAACTACGCCACTATTAAACAACCCTAGTATACTTGCAAATTTTCAAATAAGATGAGAAACATTTCCAACATATCGCCTATTTATTTCTTCGCTATACAAAATAGTATTGAAAACTTCTTTCTTTCTCGGCCAGTTTCAGTTTACCACTCAGCAACTTTAATAAGAGGTTATAACTTATCGTCGGGGATCTTGAAACTTGTTATATGACCACACAACTTGTAACAAGACTTCAAGTTTCATGTGCTTGGGTAAATTAGGTACCTGTGTGAAGGACAAAATGTCGATATTTTGTCCCCTAAGTTAGTCGTCGTCTAAATGAATTATGTTTCTGAATATATGAGAAAAAGTTCAGTATCTTGTGCCGATAGTCTAATCTTCTAACTATCTATGGGTATAAGAGTAATTTTACGTTTAGAAATCTATAAATAAATACACCAGTCACATATCGACGCAGAAAGCGATTTCGTTGTATCTCAAAAAATGCGTATGTGCGTTTTGTATAATTATTTAATTTATTAAAAAAAATACAGCTTTGAATTTGCTTGTGAAAATGTAAGGTTTAATTTTAAAATGTTATTATTAAAGAAATGGTATTCCTAAGTTTTCTAGTTTAGAGGTTATTAATTTTTCAAATTTTATTTTTGATCCTTGTTTAAAATAACTTGTTTCGAGATACGACAAAATTGCTTTCCTGCGTCGACATGAAGTTCTGACCCCACACTAAAATTCGGTCTTGGGTTGTTGATATCATGAACTCAGACCAAAAACTAATACCTGTGGAACACACTAATGTTTGTATCGGTCCAGGGATCGAACCTGCGGCCTCTCGTTACACATACAGCATCTAACCAATTGCGCCACGAAGGCTGTCTTTCTCTGATCTAATCTAACATTTTTATCTAACACATTAAGATCTAATCTGACATTATCCCTGCAGATGCCACAGATCGCCTCATAGGAAACATACATAGTATAAGAAGTGCTGAACTTACATTTTCACGTCAGTATAAAAAAGAAGATTAAATACGTCATCACATTAAAGACTATTAGGTCTCATATCAACTCCCACATTAAGCCATTTCATCAAACTAAAAACAGCTTCCTGAACTCGTAACAAAGACTGTACCCACACTTTGGCAACGTCAACTCTTCAATAACTTTATTAGTGGCTTATATTCAGCCGCAGCTAATAAAAAACCCATTATAACTTTGTATTAAAATATCTACATTTTTCCACAGAGTTGCCGAGTAAACCAGTAATATTTGACGAATATGGAAAGGAGATATCCGGAGTGACGGGCCCTTACAACGAAGGGGGCGATTTCAAACTTATTTGCTCTGTCACCGGAGGTAAGTACATTTTCAGTTGCTCCGCTCGTTATTTTTGTACTTGCTTATGATAAAGTAAATGCTATGGAAGTTAGTCGCACAATTAAGCTGTATGGTACTTATGATTCAAAGTATATTGACGAATTAAAAGAATGAATGCAGGCAGATGAATTAAAAAATGGTGTGAAAGTGGATTGTGCCCGACAATATGATAATTTAAATTGAGGCGATAAACAGAAAAATATTCTCGATGTGCTATATAATATCAATTCATATAGGTCACATTGCTAGACGCTGTCCTTCTTAATTTAACAAGGTTTGGATATTAATTAGGTAAATAATTAGTTTAAAGTGTGGCAGTTCATCTAACTTCAAATTGAAAATTCATTATCACAATATTACGTCTTCCACAGACAAATATAGTCGAAAGATATTCTGCCTAAGCATTCAAATTACGAGTATTGTTTTCATATTATTTTTTTAAGATATGATTGACATTTTGCTCATATGAATATTTTGTCATGTATTTGAAAACATGACATTTATTATGTAAAGTAATAAAAAGAGCAAACACAATTGAACATGAGTAATAGCGTATAAGTAATGGTATGGGCGATAAGATTCAGGAATACCTAGGAGCCTGAGAAATTAGTTTAGAAATTCTGGTATACGTATTACAATATTAAGTCCGCCCCGTGACTACGAAAGCTGTGAAGTAAAAGAAACGTCGGGAAGTCAAAAATTAAACTTAATCCGAGATAAAATCCGTAAATAATAGTTTTATTTCAATGAGTAACATTCGCGTAAACCTAAGAAATCACTAAACGCTCGATTTAACGAAGTTCCTGTCTACATTAACCCATATCAATTATGAAAATAAAACCCAAAACATGTCTAGTTTTTCCAGGTCCATATAATGTGGACTACTCATATTTTTTTAAATTATACAAATTACGAAATAACTTTTGTAAAAACGATGAACGTTACTTAGCATAATATACGAGTATTTTAAAACTGAGGTATTACTGCTAATTTAGTCACGCAATTACTCACGACTAATGTGTTGTTTGAAGGGATTAGAAATATACTTTAAGCTTTTTAATACAAACATTGTTTTGTATTTTCAGCTAAAAAAATAGTCTGTAGTTAATTTGCAAAGTTTTAAATCATTGTGAATTAAAACTCTGATCGTAGAATGAAAAATTCTTAATCAATTTGTACGAAGAATATAAAGTATTATTATTTTCGAAGTGCTCGTAATATTATATTTTATTATAACGTTATATCGATTAATTAATTAATTTGATATGATGTTTTCGTGGGTTTAATTATTCCAGTTAAAAATATGGTCCATATTGTAATAATTCATTGAGAATTCAATTCTTCTCAAATTCAATCTAATAAGTATTGTATATTGAAATTAAAAGCAATAGAAGATCGTCCATATTGAAAATTTTGTGTATTGACATCTTTACAACCTCCATCAATCTATTACCAAACCTATAAAAAAATCAGTACATACTTATAATTGATGCACTCACTTATTCCCTACAGGCACACCAACACCAAGGTTGCAATGGTTGCACGGCGACACCGTCCTCACCACGCTGGGCGCTGGCGACCTCCAACCGTCAGGGTTGACCAGGTCGCTGACCCTGGTCGTCAGGAATGCGACCAGGTCTCACCTGTCAGCTGTGTATACTTGCACTGCTGACAACACATTGCTAGCGCCGCCGCAGAAGGCGTCAGTGCGCGTGGATTTGTATTGTGAGTATAAGTTTATTTTAATTAAAGCTGCCTGGGGATACAGGACGGAAAATCAAACATAGAAAAATAAATTAAACCGACTGAAAATTGAGTTAAAAATTATGGTACCCTAATCGTTTTTTTTTTAATTCTTGTGAGGTACCCACGATGCAAGACTTGATTGTAGTGTGAAGTTAAGATTAAGTATGTGACTGTATTTATTTTTAAAAGTTATTGCCATATAGTTGCGTACCGTGAGATTAAAGGTCTATCGTAGTTCCCGTTGCGATTTTGTGTGATGTGTATTGATAGTCAATCACCACGCACTAAAACAGTGAAAGAAAACATCGTGGAAACCTGCATATCACGGCGATTTATAATAATTTCTATAGTATGAAAAGTGCGCCAATCCGCATTAAGCCAACGTGCTGGACTACGAATATAGGGCCTAACTATTCTCAATCGCACTCTTATTTGTAGAGGAGGCCCGTGCTCTGCGGAGGAACAATGATGGGCGGTTACAAAAAAAAAAACGTACACCTATTGAACGCATTTAATGAATTCTCTTTAAAATAAAGCTTCCACATTCTGATTATTCGTAAAGAGAAATAAAACCATTCGTTGTACAAACGCAATCCAGGACGCTGTTACCAAACGCATGAAGACAAACGCAAACGGCTCGGCTTAATTTAAATTCATCACATATTTTCCTGTTAATTTGTGTTTTCACTGCCATTAACATATTCCTGTGTATTTCTTACACAGAAAGCATAATCAACGAAATGTATTCGAATGTACAATGCGAAATGTATGCGATCTCAAAGGAAGATATTTTCCTAATATGGGAGCTTAGCGGTGGTAATAACCAAGGGTTTATTTGGCTAATAAATGAATGGAGGTGCGTCTGAATGTTGTGTATATGTTTAATTACGATAGTAGTGGTACGATAGTGGTACGGAGATAACGCGTAATGTAGGAAAAAAGGATTGGATATAATTGTTCCTAAGCATCCTCGCATTTTTACAATTTACATTGACATTCATCGGTACTCTTTAAGAAGTAGCATCTAATGACACCCACAATTTTCTATTTTCTCTTAAATTATATTAGGGTTTGAGGAGGCGAGATCATCAGTTTCATTCTGGTCTAAAATTGTATCACTGGCAAAGTTTTATTAATTGCCCAAACCGGGACAAGAACTTAAGAAATGTTCACGTCATACGCTAGATCAATAACACGAATATGAACACAGAGTACGTTTTACATAAATAGAGACGTCACTCAATAAATTTAAGGCTCCCTCTAATCATTACGTAAAACAATTCAGAAATATATCTATATACGAGTATACTCGTAAATAGGCAAAAAAGAGTACAGTCAGCAACATAAGTCGCTACACATGCACGGGATTTGGAATTGTCTTATCATCCAATATAATAATTATTTTCAAAATTGTATGGTATTTCTCGGCATAGATGACTTTACTTGGTTATATTTTACGACTACAGAGTAGTAGGTATAAATATTAATTCATAAAAAGGTTGTCAAAAAATGTGAAGTGTTCAGCGGCTGCTGACTGTACGATGCTGTGACAGTGGGCATTAAAGAAAAACAATTATGAAAACACTATTAAAAATATATTTCTCTTAATAATAATTCCATACGTAGGTATTTTTATATATTTTCGTACGATTTTTTTTTTTTGTTTGGTTTGTGATGTAGAATAAACAAAGATCCTATTAATAATAATCAATAAATATAGCAAGTACCTAATATCTTAGTTGTATGCGTTTTCCGTTGTAGTATATCCGGTTGCGATATTAATATTCATTACGATCTTAGCGCCCTCATTAAGAACAGACTCTTTTTTGGCAAACTATACATACGTATACAGGGTGACATTGACATCTGGTATTTGACTTAAAACACATGTCCCTTAATCCCCCCAGGTACTATTGTGCCATATTTGAATAAAAACTGTCTGGTAGTTTTGTCAATAATTGCGATTTTAGGTTTCAAAGCTTTTGATCAACCCCTATAGATACTGTTTTTTTTTTTGGTTCTGATAAGTACCTCAACCGAACTGAAGTTCATCTAGGCGGTAAAAATACTCTTACTACATGGGAAGTCCGAAAATCGTGAAAACGAAAATCACGATGTATGACAAAAAACCTTCTCATATTGATTTCAAATTATATACAACTAGCGGTCGGGCCCGGCTTCGCCCGGGTGCAGATAGTTTTTGAGTCCAATCCACATCAAGAACATATTATTTCGCGTGTCTACTAACTATATTTCCCGCGTGCCGTCGACTATATTTCCCTTCCGTAGGAGAGGACATCCCGTGCCAACAATTTGAATTTGAAAGAGTAGAAAATATGTATATTTGGTTTCCTGACTCATCCCACGGGAACACTACATTTTTCGGGATAAAAAGTAGCCTATGTGTTAATCCAGGGTGTCAGCTATCACTATACCAAATTTCATCAAAATCTGTTGAGCCGTTTTTTCATGAAAGAGTAACAAACATCCATACATACATACATACAAACTTTCACCTTTATAATATTAGTAAGGATGTCACCGGGAGTAATGAGAAATATGTGGGTTAAATTAAGTAACATGTGTCAATATCATCCTGTATATCTACGTAAAGTTTGAGAGAGGCTTGGATCTGAATTATATCTAACATAGATTTATATTTTCCTAACTTAATATCAACATGAATAAAACCACCTCCTCAAAAACACTATATCGCTCTGAGTACAAGTACGCTCTATTGAGCAAATACAAGAACTATTTTCAAATAAAATCAACCTGACCTTTTCACGGAAAGTCGAAGAGCAAAGGAAATACACGTGTGAAAAACATTCAAATCCAATTTATTGGTGTTGTTGACACTAAACTCATCGTGTTTGCTTGTGTGATAGCTTTTTGATGTACATCGATATAGACAAAAGATCCTTTCATGACAACAGATCGTGTCGTATCTGAGATTTTATATTTGGATAGTATTTTTAGATTTGTAAGGCAATATGTGGAATGTTGATTGATATTTCTGTTTAACTGGGATGAAATCCAAATTGGCGGTGCTTTTTTCAATGCAATGAATACTGAGACGAGCATGCCGTTCGCCTGATGGTAAGCGATACGACCGCTCATGAAATGGAGCAAAATCAAACAACTACTTGAATTACAAACGTTCGCTATCCTGAGTCATAAGATGTTAAGTCTCAATATTATGTCCAGTATTTACTATGGCCACAATGTAATTCAAACCAAAACGCAGCAGTATATTTACTTTGTTGTTTGGCGGGACCAATAGATATTGAGGTGGTGGTATCTACCAAGGCCGCCTCTCACATATGAAAGACCTACCACCAGTAATTAAATAAATAATAAATAAATAACACCCAACAGTCACATACATAGTCCTGACCCCACACTAAGATCAAGTCTTGTGTCGTGGGTATCAGGAACTACGAGAGACTTTTCGGTCTCACAAACACCCAGACCCGGAAGAAATATTTGTGGGCCGCACAAACATTTCTCTCGGTGCGGGGATCAAACCCGCGGCCACTCGTTTCACAGGCGGCGTCTAACCAACTGCGCCACGGAGGCTGTCAACTGTGTAATTATACATTTATTGTGCAATTTGATTTTAATTTACGGTGAAAGTTAATATGCTAATGATTTATTTGAATGATTAATTTGATTCCTTTTAAATGGCACTTACTTTTAAAATATTCCTTACGGCTAATTCAATGTTTATCGTCAATTTCGTTCGTGGTGTATTATTAAATTGTTCGTACCAATTTCATCTCCGTATTGAACAATGGGCCGATATTGTAATCCCGCCTACAGTTGCGGTTTACCTAAAATTGCTGTCACTGAGAGGACTATTGCCTTGACTTAGTATGATTCTAAAATATCCTTGAGGTCAGCGCAGACCGACACGACATGGCAAGGGATTCAGTTTTTTACCAAAGGATATTCAAACTTATTTGGTGGTAATACGTCTTAAATTTCATTGTTTTAAATCGACTGCATAAAATGGCCCGAAGTGTAGGCTGAAATATAATTAGGCTCAGTCTTTAAAAATATCGGGACTTCTTGGAACAATCACGAAAAGGACATAAAGCATAAAATAAAAATAAGCTAAGAATACAAAAATATTTTTATTGGCTTAATCTAGCGTTGACAAAAGATTCCACAGACAGAGAAAGAATTCCTGGAAATAAACTAATAAATGAAAATAAAATGTACATTAGGTAGCCATTTTTTGTTTGTAAGATAAATATAATCTAAATTGGGACCATTGATCCGATTCTATGGACGCTATTTTTTGTTGTATTCAGAAAAACTACTAATAATAAACTATACTTACCTAATAACCTCGCCAATAACGTTCTTACAAAATAATTAAATTGCATAAAATACGAAGGAAAGTAAAGTGATAAAAAACTTGAGCTCGACAAAATGAGGTAGTGAATGAAAAAATATGCTCATAAATCGATCCTGCTCCCTTTCAATAGCTCTTTTATTAACACCGCGGCAATAAACCATTTCAAGGAAGACCTTTTTTTCCAAGACATAATTATTAGACCTATAATTCAAAAGCAGTTCTTATAGAATATGCATGGAAGTTATGAATTAAATAATATTTAGCAGAAATATTATCTATAGGTCGTGTTGCGATTTTTATTGCATTTAGTTCCGGGAAACAAGAAAAAAGCTCACACGATGGTTCCCCGGCTATGAATAACTACAACCCCTGCGCCGTGTATGCGTTGGCAGTATCTTTGAATGTGAGAAGAGAGGGAAGGAAAAAAGACAGGATGAGGAAAATAGCTTTGTACCTTAGATATTTAAGCTTTCTCTTATGTTTCCAATGAGATACGCAGCGGTTGCGTCACCCAAATTTCGATAATCTTATTTTCTGTCTTAAATTTGATAGGGTGCGAGTCTATAGCAATATGGAACAAAATTTAAATCCTGGACAAATACAATTCTTATATCTAATCCAGTAATAAATAAATATTCCCAACAGTAACATACATAGTCCTGACCCCACATTAAGATCGAGTCTTGTGTCGTGGGTATCAGGAACTACGAGAGACTCTTCGGTCTCACAAGAACTCAGACCCGAAACAAATACATGTGATCCAAAAAATATTTTTCATGCGGGGATCGAACCTGCGGCCTCATGTCTCACAACCAATGTCTAACCAATTGCGCCACGGAGGCTGTTAAAATATAAAATTGCCTACTTAATGGTGTATGCCAAAATGCTTACACATCACCTCGAGGGTAATGAAAAAAAGTATTTAATTACAAACGAAACTGGTATCCTGAAAATAAAGTCAATTGAAATGACCCTTTAAAATAATGAATCACGTGGATTTTAATATTAATATTCATAAGTCGTTTAACGTAATTAATTAAATAAATCATTTAATTTTATTTCAACATAATGTCACTGTAATGAGCAAATATTTTAACTTCTACTGAAAATGAAACGAATGAAAATTATTCTCAGTGGACACAAGGGGATCATAAAATATACTACTATAATAAGTACAAATATTTGGTTTTAAAACTTTACGAAAGTAAATTATACATAAACTCCAAATATGTACTCGCATCTTTATTACAATTGAAAAATATTTTATCATTTTAAATATGATTAACAATGATTACAAACAGCCTAGAATGATATTTTTATTTTTGTGTATAATAAAGGCTAATAATGAATTAATTCTTCGACCTACTCATTTATAGTAAAAGCGAACGACTTCTTTTTTATAATAACCCCAAATTCAGATTTAGATTACTCGTTTCAATTTGATTTTTGATAAATTGACACTATAATATTTTTTTTTTAAATGCTTTATAAACCAGTTTGAAATTAGATATTGTTAATATACTGAATTCAATTAATAAGGTGATAAATTCAACGATATAAGATTCGCGTGCCTGAAATGTCATATCGTGTTCACTTTTGCCACGAAGTTAATCGAATTAAAATTATTTTTATTTCTTCAACATTGGGATTTGAAACTTTGGCTAGTTATTTTAATTATAAGACCACGTGTTCAAAATCTAATTATACGATGAAGTCTAGTTTATAATTATATGAACTGTAAGTAATATAGAAACTTATAAATTAAAAAGTAAATCCAAAAGCCGCGTGCATAATTCCAACATTATAATCAGATTTGGAAATTCTGCTGGATGCAGAACACTTCCAACTTCGAACAAGCCGATGTGGAGATCTTTGGGGGAGACCTATGTTCAGCAATGGACTTCATGATACCAAATATGAAACGACTCCTTCAGCCAATCAAACTCAAAAAAAATTCAAATTACACAAAAGTCTAAGTATCTTAACTTCTTGATCCATAGTCGACTTCTCGTCCTCTGCATTATGAAATCTCTTATCATATTTAGATTATTTTATAGTATTAAACTAATTATGAAATTCTCCAACAGTACGACCACTAACAGTGGAGATACTATCCCGAGAGCAGCCTCTGTCAGTGGGCAGGAAGACAGAATTATGGTGCAGATCTACGGGAGCCAGACCACCTGCAAACATTACATGGTGGCTTGGAGGGAAGCAGCTGAATTCAGTATCAAAGCAATTGGTAAGTTGGTTAAATTACTAGCCTATACTATAACTGGCTAGGAAAAAATCGGGAGGAATCCTGAATGACGTATAGAACTTAAAAAGATTTTCTATGGTATTGACACTAGGCCAGTATGGATTATGGCCATGGCCTAAGCCTTCCCAATTGAGTCCCTGGTTATAGTTGTCTTTCTCAGCAGTCAGAAAAAATGGATGTATATAGTATACTGTCGCACTGCAGGTCAAAGGACTCACTCCCTTCACTTTTTCTCCTTCTTCATTGAAGTCTTGTACCACTGATATTCAATTCCTGAAAAAAAAAACTGATTCTTACGTAATATTATGACGGAACATTAAGTTCATTGTGTTGATAAACATTATGTTCACCACTGAATTCCAATTAGTATGACCAATTATAAGAAGTTTTAAACAGGTTTCTCAAGGAAACTTTTGCTCCGTTTATTTTAGTAAAACTCTTGCACATAATAGAAAGTTATAGATTAATATTTCTTTAAATATGCGAGATAATTGCGTTATAAGGTTAATTAAATAATTTTTGAAATTGATACGGATGACCTGGCTCAAGTTGCAGAAAGTCGCTGGATGCAGGCCGCTTCTAACAGGTCGAGGTGGAAATACTTGGGGGAGGCCTATGTTCAGCAGATGACTTCCTATGGCTGAGATGATGATGATTAAATATGACATGACAACCATTGGAAGAATTCTTCGTTTGTCTTGCCTAGTTGATGATTGTTTTAGAGTTCCTTATTTCACGTTTTCACTCGTAGTTAAAAATATCTTCTTGATATTTAAATACATAGTTGTGGAATTACTTTTGTTATTCATCGTAAATGAGCCTCGGGGTTAACCGTTCCCTTCCAATCGCCTTTGCTGTACCATTAATTTTTTGTTGCTTGATTTTCGCTCATTAATTCTAGGTGCTGGCAGCAAGAATGCATCTTTGTTGCTTTCTTTACACTTTAACACTAGACTACTTTTATAACAGAACCAATACTTAAATTTTGTATATTAATATTCCTTTGATATTATCAACATTAAATATTAGTTATAAAGGCAAAGAAAATGAAAACTACCTTTTTACTAAAATCTTTTATTTTAATTAAAACAACATCAAAGCATATTTAAAATATACTAGATAGATTAAAATTTTATATGATATATCTCCAAGTATAAATAATAATACCCACACAAAGAAGTAGGCACTGTCATGATCATATTGCCGCTAATTGTAAGGTTGATCAATCGTTGAAAATTAATATTATTTTAGTTCGATAGGTATTGAATACTAATATTATGGAATGCTTCAAAAAAAAAAGAAGTTCATAGAATGCATATAGGTAAAGTTGCGAAATAAAATAAATAAGAAAATTATTAATTTTGGAATACACCAGCCTGGCCATTACAATGAATAACAGTCCCAATAAACCTATAACAAGAACGAAATCAGCTCCAATAAACATAATTATAAATTCGAAACAAACGTTTACGTACGGCAAATACCTTTTTGACCTCATGATTGTTTGGCTCATTCCAACAAAGGCGGGTAACTTATAATTTCATTTATACATTTTCCTGTTTCACATTCACAATGTACCGAACTGCACGGAATGGAGGTTTCGACCTAAATAGCGACGATCAAACACGCTGTTCGGCTCACGCAAAACATGAAATTAGTTTGACGTCGGAATCGATAGGGGAATGCAGTAACGTTTCGTATGGTTTGCGTTACGTTGCGGTTCACACAGTTTGTTTCATTTTTATTCCATTTGTGACCGAGTAATAGTCAACCGTAATTACCGTGGACATCGCTACGTCTTCGCTTTGA
The DNA here is from genome assembly GCA_023078785.2 of Hyles euphorbiae. Lineage (NCBI taxonomy): Eukaryota > Metazoa > Arthropoda > Insecta > Lepidoptera > Sphingidae > Hyles > Hyles euphorbiae. Next base: position 15,853,561 of record CM041041.1, on the reverse strand, counting down.
ATAGAGGCACATTTACGAGCGGAAATTAATTACTACAACTCCCTTGTGAATAGGGTTGGCGAAGACATAAGTATTATGGTGAAGTGAGGGAACTATGAACGATATTAATTTAATGATAATTATTGTGGCTTTTAGCGATTTGATTGCTCATAATTTATTTAAGGCTATAGAGTAGTTCATACAAAGGTTAACAGTAATCATTTTAAACGATGCACTAATAACAAATTGGTATTACGCGTTTCACTGAATATTAACCAAATTGCCGGAATTTTTCAACCGCAGAGGGATGATAAGGGTAGGCATTAATGATCCTTCTTCAATCTTAATAACAGAATTAAGTAAGACGTTTGCGGTTTTCTCATATTTATTCTAAACTGTCTGCGTCTAACCTCGATGTATTAAAAATAAATATAAAAGTATCGGGTAGTTAAAATGTGAAACATTGATTGAAGTTGAATACAGATTATTGCGGTAGATGTAATACGAAGAAAAATTACATTTAATTTAGCCACTGTATATTTCTTACTAAATAATATGAGATAGTTAATGAAGTATATTATTTTTTATCAAATGTCATTCTGGTGCTTAAGTCTGAAAAATTTAAATAGCTTTTAGATGCTTTAACTAATTTTGATTTAATTTTTCCAATAATGTAAAAAAATCTATAAATCTTAATCTTATGTATTTATAAGATACAATGTAACTCTATGGGATATAATCATCACGCCTGTATCCCATAAGAATAGTTAGACACTATAAATCGCCATTTTGCTCGATCCTAACATATTAGGTACATTCGTTTCATCTACTTTCATCAACCTTTTCATGCAGTCTCGTCAGTTCAGGGTCCTTTTGACCTGACCGTTGTTGAGGGTATCACCAATTTGGATGGTGTAGGTTCAGTGAGGTGGACGCCTGCCAACTCTTCCATCCACACTCGCATTATATATTTCCTTGATTAGTCTTCTTTAATCCATTTTCTCTGCATGACCAAACCATCGTAGCCTTGCTTTGTCAATTCTCCTTACTACGTCTTATAAATAACATATAAGATTTAGGTGTATTTATGTATGTATGTAATCGTCTTTTAATTGAACGTCTCTTCCCATCGCGCTTCAAAAGAGACTACTGTTCAAAACTTGTCTCTTCATAGTCCCCCAAAAAAATACTTATTTTACGGTTTACGGTAACTACTGTTCACTATAACGGTGAAGGAAAACATCGTGAAGAAACCTGCATACCATAACGATTTGATAGAACTTCTATGTATAAGCTCCACCAACCAGCACTAGGCTAACGTGGACTATATGGCCCAACTACTCTCGTTCGAGGAGGCCTGTGCCCTACAGTGGGACACATCGCTCATTAAAAAGAACAATGACGTAATTACGTTTTAGCTGTTTTTCGGCAGAATGTTTGAAAAGTTTGTGAAATATTTTATTAGTTTATATTTTATTTTATTAGTAGGTATATATTAGTAAAATACTCACTTTACTATGAACCATAATTCATAATAAATTCGTGTGAAAACACATGATTTTTTAAAAAAAAAAATTGTTTAATATATTGAAATATTTTCATCATTGTGACTATGTTTTGATTTATGGGCTGATACAGATACTCATTTCACAGGAGGACGCAAACGAGACTCAGTCACTACTCCAGTGGGTTCCGTTGAAGGAGCACAATGGCCTGGTGCTGGTCTGCCGAGCTGAGCATCCCAAGTTCAACCGCTCCACTATTGAGACAAAACTACCTTTGAACGTGTATTGTGAGTAACAATTATTATTATATTTGCTGTTAGGATGCTTTTGTTAATTTCAATAGGTTATGAAATCCTTGGGAAATGGCTTTGTTAATTAGTGGGCTTTCTGCGTCAGTAGAGAGAGATAGAAAGGGAGAGAGAGAGAGAGAGAGAATATGTTCGTTTTATATATGTACATTTATTAATGCATGTGATATTTCTATCGTACTGTATTTGTCACCTAGTAATTGACGTGGCTTAGTCGTGGAATTGTAACATTAAATATTATGTAAAAAAAGCGGACAGTTTCGGTGGCACAGTTGTAGTCCATGTTATGATTACAATGCTGAGATTTTGGGTTCAAATCCCGGGTCGGGCTGTGACATTAGATTTTTCTATGAATGAATAGAAATAATGATCAAGCCGGAATACGGAATCCGGAATAAGTGCCCAATATGGCGATTGGCTAACCCCCTATCACATCATGGGGTGGACACACAAGACCAAAAGTGGTGTCCTGGTAGCACCTCTGACTAATAAATTCCATTTCACCTCTGTCTACCCATTCCAGGGAAAAGGTGTAAGTTTATGTAATATGTATATTATTGGATTATTTTTATGCATAAGCCAGTGTTTCCTCCTGTGCTCCTTTTCCACCTGCGTTAAGGGGAAAGTATTTCTCTACACATCGACAAAAGTTTTAGTCTTATATTATAAAGTTTATCACTCTAAGCTATCTAGTATGCCTATCTAATATTCAATCTTTCAGAATATTTCAATGTTGTGGATAATTAACGAATAATTGAATAAAAATATGAGACAAAATTTAGCGCCACCAAAATTGATCGTAGTGTAGGAATATTCATAGTAACAAAACATAAATTAACATACAGTTACTAATAATTTGAAATTACTATATGTGATTTCTATGTGTTTGTTTCTATCTCTGGGGATATAATTAGTTGGACGCTGCGCAGTGATACAGAAATTAAATTGATTCCAGTGATGTGATAATTGTCGGTTTGCGTAAATTATTTGTGTCATGCACAAATATTTGTTTCATATAATAGAACTACTGTAATTTATAGATCATTAATAATAGCAGAACTAAAATCTATATGCATTTATGGACTATTCGATGCTTATGTGACTGAAAATGTATGAATTGAATTATTTTGTCCACTTTGCCAGTTTAGAATTAGATAAATACATAAACTCACGCCTTTTTCCCAGAAGGGATAGGGGTGCTACTAGGACTCCCACGTTTTGCGTTGTGTGTTTCGTCACATAAAGTAATAGGGAGTGAGTAGTATAACAGAATTAGTTTGAGAAAAAAAAACGACTAAACACCACTTTATTTATCTAGAAGTAACATAATATTATTGGAGTATCGAAAGTGAGTTTCTTAGTTCGATGCTCAAGTTAGAGTCAAGTCAGCTTACTGTGATAATATTCTACCGAAAAAAAAAATCCTACGAGTGGATACAAGTTCCGTGATATTTAATACAAATAATAATTTACCTTATACGTCAATTAAAATCGTAGTAAGTTTATGTAGTGGCTAGAAGATGTTAATTTTCCGATATATTAACAACCTTTTGTAATCCAATAAATACATTTTATTTTTAAAATAAAATATATTTATAATTCAAGTTAATTACCCCAACTTTATTCACCGTAAACAAAACAAATTAATTTATATCTCCATTGAAAAGTTTAACGTGTAATTACTACACCCTCAGCTGTAATAAAATATTTAAAATTCTATAAAATAAATTGCAAAAAGGCTTTACGAGCTACTTGGTTAATGAGAAGAAGTGTCGAAATTCATTACTTAAAGAAATTTTCTAAATTAATTAGCTTTGATAAGTGATCTTAAAACTTAATTACTCGTGGTGCTAATTATATCAAATTTTCAAATTATCTCCAGGCGTAAAGTCATTTTATTTTGTACTTATAGTTGCTAATAGGAGAAAATTATTTTAAGGTGAGGGCACTAAAGCGGACTAATGAGATTGGTATAAAACTGCATAGTTTTGAAATTTACATACGTACAGGCCCTCCCGCTGTAATGTGAAGAAGCATCTTAGCAGGCCGGCATAATTGTATCGAATAGCATGGGGTTGCCGTCTGATGCCATCCGATACTTGGCCTGAACGGCATTCGTGCTTACCATCGGGTGCAGTGAAGTCATTATACCGTGCCACTGTTATATAAAACATATATTATCATCACGCCTGTTTCCCATAGGTCGGCAGAGACTATAGATCGCTTTTTTACTCGATCCTGACAAATTAATTTCACAACATCAACTTTCGTCAACATCTTCATGCATGAAATTATTAAGTATAGTTTGCTTTTATAATGAAATAAACCATCATCAGAAAACATGTATACTACAGAATTCTCCTTGAAAAAGTAAATAATTATGTGGATTCCGCACGCACAAGAAAATTATGCAGAACTTAAAATCGGTCCAAATAATTGAAAGATAAAATCATAAAATAAAAAGATACTGTCGCCATCTTACCCACACTAGCAATATTTTTTCAGTATCTCCAACAACAACGATCAAAGCTTAAGCAGTTTGCATCTACAAACACGAGTGCAGTGAAAATTTTCTCTTCGGTTCTGATCAAAGTCAATCTCCGTTGAATTTTAATCAGAAAGTTACCACAGTCGCGTATTCGATGCAATCTTGTTATCCATACACTTTTAGTCGGGCGCATCCAATATTTGAAGCGAACTGCCGTGAGTGTGGAAATAGAATTGTATTGTTTTTGTTAACTATTCGGAATGTGATGATTAAATTCGAAAATGTTTTTTGTCATGGATAATAAATAAATTTTAGTTATTTAACGTTTAAATGAAACACATTGTTGATTCCCAGTGTCTGAGACCTGTCCACTTGGTCGGATTTTTCTCAGCATGATAATAGTGAGGGTGGATCGGTTATTAATATTTAATTAACATATTTGATCTACATCTACCCACAAGTTTATTAGTCTGTACTTATGTTTCCATGGTATACTACCCAACTTAGAGACCAATGAAGTGTTTTATGTCCCATGATCAGTATAGTTCACTCTTATGTTCCGACTGTTGAGGACCCATATATAATTTTACGTTCTATGACCTACCATTATGGTGGTGATAAGTTATTCAAACCATGAATAAATACTCATTTAAACAATTTAGTGTAAAATACAAATTAAGAACCTACAGTATACATAGCTTAACCTGTTTTTGGGTAAGCCGACGTAATTGTTTCAACTATCTTATCTTTACCATTAACTATCATGCCATTTCATAATCATTTTACCATAGAAAAATGTTTAAAAAGCACAGCATAAATTAGAATAAAAGGCACATATTGTACAAGGATTGCTCTACAGCAGGTAAGACCTGCAATTTCTAAGAATTAAATTTGCGCTCAAGCGGGCACTTGAATCGAGATACTGTTCTAGCCAGACTCTTACAAAGTAAAGTGCCTTCTTCGCCATGTTTTTCTTTAACGGTAAGCGATAATTAAATTTAACAGTTATCGCTAGTATCCTCTTTTCTATTATGGTAGCGGTGTATGCGCTGAACTTTTAGATAGCAGATATTATGCGTTCATGGTCGCTGCTTTTAAGAACCTTATTGTTTGATATTGTGTTATTGGCGCCGTAAAATGACTATACGACGTATCTCGATTATAGAGGAGGCCCGTGCCCTGTAGCGGGACGTATATAGGTTTATAAAATACCTAAAAATAATTGTGCAATCGGAAAGTTTCTCATAATTTTTGATACATACGTGTCTTGTCAGAGTTATGTAGGTGACTTTGTTATTTGTAATTATTTTGTATGTTTGACTGTTGTACTTATAATTATTTTCCAATATCGCTTAGTGTAACATCGCTTATCGAAGTATAAGTTACATTGATAGGGCAACTGGAACGATCATTTCAAATAAGTTCCATCGATATTGTTGTTTTGAATAAAAGAGTATTATTGTAAATGTCGAATCCACAGAAGACTGGATTACAAGACTGCCAACATCTGTTCCTATTTTTCCTTGTGTTCCTCTCCATGATTTTCAAATTACATCGTACTAAACAAAACCCTTTGTCCACAGATATTCCCGTATCAAGAATGCACCTCGGGGCCAAAATGAACCCAAATGACATAGAGGAGGGAGACGACGTGTATTTCGGTTGCGATGTAGACGCCAACCCGCCGGCTTACAAAGTCATTTGGGAGCATAATGTAAGTCAATGCATGCCAACATTACTGGAATGCCGCGCGGAATAATTGAGGTTTCTTTTAACAGATGTTGGTAATTGTTTGTCTGAATTTTAGTAAAATGTAGATGAGTTTTGTATTTACTCTCTTAAAACACAGTCGATTGCGAAGTCCGAAAAGCCGGCAGAATTTTGTGGACCGAGAATAATTAATTTATGCTACCATTAGTTGATAATGCGATCAATTTTCCTTGCCATAAAAACTTTGAATACAGAAAGGACCAGGAAAAAATATATAGACAACTGTATGCTTATGTTTGTTTTTACTATACATATGTTATTATTGTTTAACTAGTAAAAAACAACATGCTACCAAATAAATACATTTATAATAACGATAGTCCAATTTCCATATTTGTGAATATACTCCTAGTATCGTTACAATTATTATTTATACAAATAAAAAAAAAATTATTACGATCAATTTATCAATGTAGTGTTTATTGAAGTGATAAAAACAATTTTGTTTATATAACCGTCGCGAATGGTTTTGTTTGGGAAAACGATATTCATTTGTACTTGCTGGTACACTAGTACCCATATTCGTATCAACTCGTTGTTTAATACAAAACAACTTATATAAATTATGTGGGTCGTAGTTAGGCCCGATATTGCCTAGTATTTGGTGAGGATCGGACGGGATATAAAAGGACGGGATGGAGAAAGCAATATAGAGCACGGCAGCCATAATATAATATACTTTAAATATAAATAAAATAGTTGGTTGCTTTGTTTTATATTGCTGATGCGGATTGGACTAGAAAAAACTGCCTCTTAGGTGAAGCCGGTCAAACCTAGCTAGTTAGGTAATAAAGATCCTGTCAGCATGTAGAAATTGTCAAGGGTAATCATTATTACAAATGAATCGTTGGTTTTATTATTTTTGCAATCGAATTTGCAAAAATTTGAATGAAAATTGTAATATTGTTACCACAGTTTAAACTTAATACTACTATACATATGAGACTTAATATATTATGCCTTCAAATAACGAGTGCAGTGGAATGCCAAGCAATGCTTTGTAATGCAAAGTGTTGTTTGGTGTTGCTACTGATCCTAAGCAGTCGTTTCGCTTACCAGAAGGCAAATGACATGTTCGCCTCACCATTTATTGCTTAAAAACAATTCTACTGTTTCTATAATATAAAATACAAGACACAACATCTATTCCATCACATTTACTCACAAAAAATGTCCCCTAAGTCCTTGACAACCAAGTATGCAAAGGATGAGACGTAACAAAATTATGATTATTAAATTAAACGAGCTCTCGCTGGCATGAATAGCGTTTCGGATATATGATGAAGTTTATGACGACGTGAGGAGGAAAAAAATATTCCGAACTAGATTATCTTGCGAGGCCTTGGCAGTAATTCGCTCAATATTTGTCGACGTGTTGTATCACTTCATTATGATTTTCTGGATCGACAAAATTACACAGGATTATGTGATAAGTTTGAGTATTTGTTTGTGTTTAGCATAGATTTATATTTTAAGACTAGCGGTCCAGTTCCGTCTGAATGCAGATACTCTTTTCAAAATGGCGGTCAAAATGTTTAATTTCGACCATCCATTTAGAATATCTTCAAAACTTCTTCGTATTTGCTAGATTTCTTACTGCTTCCTCCCTATCGGTCATAGCGTGATGGCCTATAGCATTCCACGATAAATAACCTATCCAAACTAAAAATTTTGTCAAAAAAAATAACTCTGTAGCTTTTTCTATTAGTATAGTTAATACATTTTTTTTTAAATCTCTTTGTCGCTTACATTTTATAAACATTATCACAATTTATTGCTTACCTTCACTAGGAGCCATAAGCCTTATTTAATCATGTAACATCAGTACAGCTCCAATGCAGTAATAATTTAGAAACCAATCCCGAAACCTTTCAATCTTCTATGCGATCAGAAGTACTGCAATTTCAACAAAGATTTATTTAAATAATATTTTTATCCTTCTTGCTAGGAAACACTCTGTTTACAATATGAATAAACCTGTGTATTTGTAAAAACCTCACCGTATTTTACTCATAAATATGTAAAAGTATTCATATCGTGTAAAGATAAAAAAATGTACAGTTACTCAAATAGGTCAGTTATTGTTTGGGAACTGAACAAAATATTTCACGGACTGTTGCGCTTTGTACAACCAAAGGGAGAATGTTGAAATTTTATCAAAAGCAAAGCTACGGGACTGCTGTTTGAATAGATTGTATATTATATACATGACAAGTGTAGATATATGAGAGGTCAAAGGTTAGAACTGTAGTTATTATATCGTTGGAATTGGAAGAGATTCGCTCTAAAATGTCATAACTACACATTTTTATATTTTTAGTACTATGTACCTGATGATGATAATAGAGTATTTACCACAATAAATCAGAATGTCTATTTCTCCTGCCGAACAGCAGTGTAAATGCACTGTCGTATTCCAATTCGAAGGACATTGTAGCCAGAGTAACTACTGAACATAAAGAGAATCTCAAGATGACGATCTCAGAGGAATGCCATGAATGTGTTGTAATTCATGGCATTGTTTGGTTTTGCTCCTGTCCAGAAGCGGTCGCATTGGTCGCTGCTCACGTGAATCCTACTATGAATTGGTTTTAAATTCCTGAGCTGGTAATTGCTTGACCGCATGAATGCATTCGTCCAATCTGAAACCGTCACTTATGAACTTGCTTCATCTGTAAAACAAAAAGCCATGGATTCAAATCCAGCTTTAAAATTTAAGGTTTTGAGAACCACAAATATTTGTTATAGAATTGATGGTAATGAGAGCAAAAGTCCTTCAAAGCTTAGCACCTTCGTCACAAGACTTGGTACTCGTAGGGTCAAAACTATATTTGTTACTCATTTCGAATCAGAAATGAGAAATGCCGTAAGAGAACTAAAATAACCGACATAGCCCAGCGAATTAGTATTTGTGACTACTAGGTATATTTATTAAAGTAGGCTTTCATCCACAGGGCATCGTACTGCAACACAATCCGTCAAATGGCGTGATCCTGACCGGGAACACGAACCTGGCACTTCGCAACGTGTCTCGCTATCAGGCTGGTAACTACACCTGCATCGCTTCCAACGTGGAAGGCGATGGCAAGTCACCTCCGCTGCATATGCAAATCGTTTGTAAGTAGTTTAATAACCTAGACTTTTGAGGGGAAAACTAGACACGATTTTTAAAATATCATGTCAGTTCGCATTGACATTAGTACCAATGTTACATGAAATATTTTCTTTGTTAAGTGCGTGGTGGCCTGTTGGTAAACGGACTAGACGCGGCTGCCAACATGTTCACGGTGGTCGCGGGTTCAAATCCCAGGGCACACCTCTGACTTTTCGGAGTCATGTGTGTATTGACAGTCAATCACCACGCACTAAAACGGTGAAGGAAAACATCGTGAGGAAACCTGCATACCATAGCGATTCATAAGAATTTCTATGGTATGTAAGTCCGCCAACCCGCACTAGGCCAGCGTGGTGGACTATATGGCCTAACCACTCTCAATCGTACTTTCGATTGTAGAGTAGGCCCGTGCCCTGCAGTGGGACGTATATGGGCTGATACGATGATACGAAGCATATAAAATATATAACATAACAAATCAGAAGTAAATTTCATACTACCTATAAAGGAGAATAAGGTGCATTTTAGGCAAATATTACGTCAGATCGCGGTTTTCAGAGTTGCAATAAGTATGCTCATTAAAGTGAAAAATGTATAAAATCAAAAATATTACACGCCCTTGGAGTCTCAAAGTATTACCTTGAACAAAAGTGTGAATATTCCTTTTACAGTAGTTATGAAAAAACAGAATATCGCAGTGGAGAATGATCATAGAAAATACTCATAAATCCTGGAATATTGTACCTGCGTTAACGGCCTTTAGGCTAGGAACTACTGACCGTTAGCAAACCCGCTGACCGAACTAAATGCGTCAGTAAAGCTATAACAAGTTAAGGAGAATGGCCATTTTACTATGAATCTTAGTATCGGTACGAAGATTTTTGTTCCTATATGAAACATACTTTTGTAGGGAAAAATTGATATTTTTAATAAGTATTAACATAACTACGACCCAGGCCCGAAGTTCTAACCATCTGTAGGCCGAAGACAACAGGGAAACGTGTAAGGACACATTATAAAAAATTTTGTAATGAATTTTCAGCAGAATCGGTATCCGGATCAACTATACATTTTAGCAATACGATGAATGGGCATTTCTTCGTCCTTTGCTGTGAAATATACGCACCTCGATCGAGGCTGGTCATTCATCTCGAAGCTTCAGCTAAAACCTGAACTGGTGGTAGGTCTCTCATATGTGAGAGGCCGCCTGGGTGGGTACCACCACAATGTCTATTTCTCTCGCCAAACAGCAGTTTAAATGCACTGTTGTGTTTCGGATTGAAGGACATTTTACCCAGAGTAACAACTACTGGACATATTGAGACTTTGCATCTTATGTCTCAGGATGGCGAGCGCGGTGGAATCCCAAGCATTGCTTTGTAATTCAAGGTGTTGTTTGGTTTTGCTACTGTTCATGAGCAGTCGTATCGCTTACCACCAGGTGAACAGCATGTTCGTCTCACCATTCATTGCAATAAAAAAAAACCTGCCCACAAACAAAGTAATTATTAATTCATTTTGAAGTTTAATTAACTACAAAACCTCACTTGCTACAGGCGGTTTCTTAAATTGATTTATAAATAATTAATCAATTAAAATATATAAACAATTATAAAAGAAAATAGTGAAAATAAATAAGTTATTTTGTACCGTAAGTCCTTTGTAAATAATAAATCCATTATTTATTATTAACGCCAATCCGATATGAATCGATCGAACATTGGGCTGATCAAAGTCAGTATTTATAAACGTTTAAGTGTTCAGAATACAAAATAACAGTATAAACAAGATAGTTATTTAAAAATTGAATAAATCAACAAATTTCGATATGTACGAATTTTATTGTTGATTTGAGGCGGCAATAGTCCTCTGTTCATCTAATCGGCGATATAGCGTGAGAATGTTAGATCAATTAGAAAGGCACAACGCTTCATATCTCTCTACAACTATAAATAAAAACACTATCGGCGTAATAGAATTATAAAGTCCTTCGCGTGTTAGTTTTATGAAATTGTCCATTTGATTAATGAAACTAAACAACAGTGACCATTAAAATAATATAGTACCAGATAAATACTCTTGATAGCGTTTGTAATGTTGTGACTTTGTAAATATTTTTTTATTGAATTACTTTATTTTTTTCTGTGAGACTTAGAACGACAAAGTGACTTAAACCTTTTGATTAGGTGGATTTTAAATGGTTTTATCGCAGACTTACTTATTACTTTAAAAGACTTATTTTTTATGCATAAAAATGACACAGAAACATTCTTATACTGAAATGTATTTACATTTTATATTGAAATAAAAAATATAATAATTTATAATATATACATTCACAAATTCAGAACTTTTATCCCAGAACTGGTAGGCAGAGGTGCCAGGACACCCACATTTCGGATTCCATGTTCGATCCCACGATGTGAATGGGGCGAGCCTTTTGCCACATTGGGAACAAGATTCTGACTTCGGGATGATAATGAATAGAAAATCTAATATAACTTTGCCCGACTGAATCCCGGATTCGAACCTGAGACCTCAGCTTTGTAACCATACCATAGTACAATTACGCTACCGAGGCACATGCAAATTCTTAATCTTAATATGACTTTATTTTCAATTTTAAAGTGCCCTATATTTTTCATCCACAATTTTGTTGTACGTAATTAATTACCAAAAGCGATAAGACTGCCACATTTTTATATCTAATCTGTTTAATTTAGTTGAATAAAATAACGTCTTAATTTCTTTCAAATAAAGTTATAAAAGAACGTTTTTAAAAATCCGTCGACGCTTATTACAAAAACGCGTGGAAAAATTCTTTTCGCAAAAACAATTGCCTTTTCGATGACGAAGCTACGAACACTATTGCGGAGCATGTTTGTGTTCATTCTACTGTCTCGTTGGGTTATAGTCTATGTGCATCGGGTTGGCACACAGGGTTGGCAGTAGATGTAATGGGATAGGGGAACATTATTAGGTGTACATAAGGCCAGCCATTCTCGATACTCAGGAACTAAATAATAAAGCGTAGAGCTAAATATTCAACATTTGGTGGTGATGGTGGCAGTGCTTTTAATACGCATGAACGTTAAACTTTTCTGTCATTTGTTAATACACAATTATACTAGATAATTCTACTCTATAAGCGTGGTCTTAAGATTATGTCTGTTCCTTAGTCTACTACAGTAGCCTAAAGCAGGTTGATTGACAAATCTATATCTTCGAATACACTAATATATAAAGCTTAAGAGTTTCTTTGTTACCTGTAATCTCAGGAATACGAATATAAGGTACGAATTTAAAAAATATTATGTTGGATATGTCATTTATTGTGGAATGCTATAGACTATGTATAACATCACGCCATCCACCTATAGGAGGGAAGCAGTAGCGAAAGCTCTAGCAACTACGAGGAAATTTTATTTATTGTCGTGGTCAGATTGGTCGATATTCTAAATTGATAGCCGAAATTGAACATTTTGGCCGCTATTTTGAAAAAATGTATCTGCACCCGAGCGAAGCTGGGATGGACTGCTAGTTCCTTTATTATAGTTGAAAATCTCTCAGATACAAGTATGTATGTTTTCCGAAAACTTTTCCTTCATCTTTCATCATAACAAGAAGAATTTAAAAGTCTGTTCCACCTTTGTCCCCTTGTTGAGTCAAGATGCCACCAATTAATTTACCTGTCAGCAGTACTAACGCTAATTATGAAATAATTATATTTTTTATAATTAATCTAATTAATGTATAGTGGATATTTAAAACAATAGTAATCTCTACGATATATTTTGCGATACAAATGATATATGGACGTGGAAATTCATTGTTTCCACGGTTATGATATTCGAACTGTTCATATCTAGATTTCCATCGAAATGACATGTTCCAGGTATTTAAATGTACTATTTAATATGAGATAAAACACAATGATAAATCTATTTGTGATACCAGATTTCAAAGCGATGCAAATTAAATAATACATTAAGCAGTACCTACGTATGGATATGAAAAATAAATCTTTGACATTTATTTCTTTGTCTATGATAAGGATGAGATTGTTAAATTAATCAACTTGAATGAACAGTTAGAAATGTTAGAATGGATAAAAGTATCTAGAAGTCTCGTATTCCAGTAAATTTCCTTCCTCTTCTTTCATACCTGGTGGCGTAACTTTAATTTTCAAATGATATGTTGAACTATGAGCTGCTTGCTCTTTCATCGGAGCTATATATTTTGGCTTCCTCATAGCCTCACGGATTAAATCGAATTTATTCTCAATCCATATACTATTATGCAACTTTATTTCAATGAGTGTTTTTGCATCGTTCATGGTATGTGACCACGCTATGAAAATATCAGCAAAAAATAATATTACAAGTTATAACGATCTCCACTAGATCGTTCTGTTACCGGCCGATGATGTGCCCTAGTAATTGAAATTTGATTAGTAAGCACTGCCATGCTATTGATTGGATATCCATCTACTAGTCTGGTATTCGGCCGCTTCCAACAGGTCGATGTGGAGATCCTTGGGGGAGGCCTATGTTCAGCAGTGGACTTCCTGTGGCTGATATGATGATGATGATGATGAGTCAGATATTAGTAAACTCTATTTTTTCTACAGATAAGCCGCTGTGTCGGAAGAAAGAAATTAGAATGATTGGTGCTGCTTTGCAAGAGCCATCATCAGTGACGTGCGAAGTCGATGCTTACCCACCTCCAAGCACCTTCGAATGGACGCTTAACAACTCTGCTGGATCTATCAAAGTCGACCCCGTAAGTACTTATCAATTTTCAAAGTTTCTTTACAGATGATATCGAAGAAGACCTTTGTAAGAAACATTACACATAATGCCATAGCCCCACTCAGATGTTAACAACTAAGATACATACTTAAACATTATTTAAAAAATATTATTCTCCAAAGTTTTTGAAGTTGCTATTACAAAGTGATTGTGCTATAAAAATTAAGTTCTTCAAATACATCGCAAAATAAATTCAACGTAATATTCATGCTTAAATGTGATCATCCAAATAGATTTGTCCTTTTGTGTCAGCTAATAGTGAGAGTCTCTGACCTTATGGTTATGTACTTTACTAGTATCACTGAATCTAACTCTGAGATGTACCATAGAGCGGATGGCCTAGTCTCTGTCATGGGCACCCATAACACACAACAACAGAAGATCAGCAATGATTTTGTTTTGGGTGGTTACGCGGGTGAAAATCATGGCGCTTTCCGACCTGGGATGTCTGGTGCCGCCCATAATGCTTGTGGTCATCGAGGGGTTTTTAGTCAGCATACTGGCGTAGGTTTTATTATGGACCTAGCTCGGCCACAACCCACAGCGTGCCGAGCTGGAAGGCTAGTGACACTGACATACTCTTTTTAGCCCCCCTCGGGGTACCAAAAGGTGAGCTTAATAGCTTTTCCTCTTGCACAAAAAGGTATTAATATATCTCCGTGAAAAAAAAAATATTATATTTTAACCATTCAAGAAACTGAACAAATTGTTTAATTTCATTTCATCCTGGAGAGTAAACTTCGTTAATATCAACAAAATATTAAAAAATCTTATAAAAAACGTGGAAAGGAAGTTTCACTTTGAGCTCACCGCACCAACTTCACTGCTCTCGGTATATTTGTAAGGCGAGTTACGTCAAACTTTCATATAATATTAACGTAATTGATTTCATCTATGAAACTAGTGCGGTTGTTTTCATTAGTATAGTAGTATATATGTACTTTATAAGTAGAAAGTAGAAATTGTAGTGCTACAAGTCAAGGCTTGCAAATTGAAGATAATATATTATTATCACTAATATTAGTACATTAAGATGCTTAAATTAAATTAAACCCTAATTTGAATATGAGTAGAAGTCAATTAGAATTTCTAAAATGACAATAGTGTGTACTCGTAATAATATTCAACTAAATAATTTGGTTCTAGAGTAAATTAAGTATAGCAACTAATTTGGAATTTAATATTGTTAACAAGATCATTTTTCTTTGATGTATTATTCATTTGATTGTTGTCACTGACTAACACTTTGACGGAATAAATTCGAGAAACCCTTGCAAAATTTATGTCAATGTTCTAATGTTCAAATATAGAGTTCAGATAGTGAATTTCCATGTATATTTTTAACAGCCGTAGCAAAACCACTCACTGCAACTCGATTGAAATGATAATTCCGATTAGTCGCCTTCACACGATCTAAGTATGGAAATCTACCACACTATTTTAAGTGACTAAAATAACTTTAACAAAAGCATAAAGTCCGTGATAATTACAACACAAATTCTTAACGCTCCGTAATTACGAAATAGGTTAAAAACATACTCAACAAAATCCACGTCATATTTCCTTCAAAAACACACCATTTCTTTATCCCTCATTTCGTTCACTGAAATTTCCAGTCTTTATCTAAATACGCGGCGATCAAACCCTTCGCCAGCTGCATATAAAGAGATGCTGACCCGGTCGGGATATTTATCATAGCATGCGTAAACAGAATACACTTTATGTCTAATGCAATAAGGCTGCAAATCCCCCAGCAAGCTTGCAGCGAGACTCTTTCCACTTAACCTCCATCATTCCTTTCGATGCTGGGAACGTATTGTTCGGAATGAGTTTTTATTGTTAATTAACGCTTTTAATGTAGTCCCAGACGGAATTTTTTTGGTTGACGTTGATTTTGCATAAATAGAAATGCTGGTTATAAAAGGAAAATTACGGGTCTTTTACTTCTGCTGTGGGTTAATATTTCCTGCATTGGCAAGTTTTTTATGCTTTTTTACTTTGGAATATGTAGTCGACGAATACTTTTAGTTTTTGCTTGAAATATTTCGAGTAATTACTATTGTATAAGAAACTTCTGAAGCAAATGACGACACATCGGTTGTTAAACAAAACGTATTGTATACGAATAGATACAAATTTTTGTTCTACCTAATGTTATCCCTGCTAGTGCTCAAGCTAACTTTCCCTACATATTGGTATTTTGACTGCACTTCAGAGTCCTTGGCTGTAAGACAACTATTTGTAAGATGACCAATCTTCTTCTTCTTCTTCTTCTTCTACCTGGCGTTATCCCGGCCGGTGCCAGGGTCCGCCTTCCGGCAAATTCTCCTCCATTTCGCCCGATCTTCGGCATCCTCAATAGTAAGGCCATTGACCCTCATATCTTCCTTGACGACATCGAGCCAGCGCTTCTTGGGTCTACCCCGCGGTCGAGGTCCGGGAATATTGAGGCTCAGGCACACATTACCGACGTACTCCTGCGGTTTCCTTAGGACGTGACCATACCATCTCAAGCGGGATTCCTGGAGTTTATCAGCCACATCGCGGACACCGAGACTGCCACTTGTAAGATGACCAATATTTGAAATAAATATTGGTGCCATGAGATCAATTAAATATCACTCATGATTTCTATTTGGTGTGATGTAATGATATTTGATATATGTGTGGTGATTGTTGGATGCATTATTTTGTATCAATAAGGTTTTATATTTTGTATAATATGAAGTTGATAACACAAAAGTGCTGTCTCATGTAGTCACATAAACCCTTTAATGGCATACTGGTTTCTCTATTAAATTATGTGTAATACGAACATAAAAAATCTATAAAAGTATAACAGACGTATCACTTTAAGTTATGGGTGCCGTATATTTTTAATGGTATCATAAATATTTTCAACACGTATCAAGGTCGTGCGTTACCGAATAAGTAAAGCGCGCGTTGTTTCTTGCTATTTGTACCTGTCTTATCGTTCTATGTCGGGTCTGAAACAAAATTCCATGTTGGAGAATTTGGATTTTATAAACCAAGTTCTTCAGTGGCAATCGTATTTACGTACTTAATGTACGTTATTGTACGTAACTTACTGTAAGTTGGTTGGGTGGTGGTTAGTAAAAAATGTAACTTTATAACATGTATCTGTCTGTTCAACCAATATACGTCCCACTGCAGGGCACTGGCCTTCTCTACAATCGAGAGTACAATTGAGAAATGGCTATATAGTCTATCACGATGGCCAAGTGCGGGCTACAACACGCTGCAAGACTGATATCTATAAACTTTTCGCCACATACAAATAGATTAAGCCATATACCGATATGCGGGCGCATGACGAATTCCGCCCGGTGGTGGGACCATTGTATGAAATTAGTCTTTGTCTACATTATCGTCTATATCGAGATAGTGACCCTAATTTACTTTTGGGGATTAGGCCGGTGGTTTTTGCATAAAGGGCTCTCACGTTTGATATTTATAACGTACGTGGGATGCTTTAATATATGGTAAATGCTTAATGTAGGCGCAATTTAGTGAAGGTAATGAAAAACTTTGTTATTAAATGCTATTTTAGTGTTGTTTATTGTATTTTGATTAAGTTGTTTAATATGAAACTTTATGAATTCTAACATGATTTGCTGTCAAGTATTGTATTTAACAAAAGAGATTTGAACCAACAATGTAACTGGTATACTTTTAAGTTAGTTTTTTTTAGTTTTTTTTTATATTTGCCTAAATAGCAAAGGATATATACAGACGATAAAGTTATAAGTATTTTTTTTAATAATATACATCTTCACGTTTATATGAAGACCAAGAAATAAGTACTACCGGTAGAACATATTGCTTTCAACACTTTATACAAATTGTGTATTAGTGGACTTAGTACCCGAAGCATTCTCTACAAGTTCAACCTAGGCTGATGCATAGATGTAAAGAAATTTAAATGTAAAAGTTAGTCGCAATTTTTACCTTATTCTGCTTCGTTACATTCCTAGAGGAGCGTTCGTGGAAAAAAAAATCTTACTCTTGCCATGATCTTTCTCCGTCTGTTTTGTTAGACGTCCGTCGGGCGTATTCGTTTACAGCACTGCAGTATTAATTTGGTCAGTCCACATAACTTGTGTTACATAATAATCAATAACAAATCATAATTTCCTTACATTGTGATTCTTTCAATAATTTCTAATTTAAAGTGATTAAAGATGAAAACCAACAATACCACCAATTGCACTCTACGGGAAATCCGATGTTCTAACCCGTGTTCTCGACTTTTATTAGCCGGTCGACAAAATAGTCCACGTCGGTTTGAGCTAGCTAATCTTTTAAGCTTTGTCGACAAGTTCGATTGTCGGATCACTTCATTACGGACCTAATCCTTCGTTGAACTTTAAATTTCACTTAGGTGAAGTTGGAGCTACTCTTTAGTTCTAACTACAGGGATAGATATGTTCCTCTTTGTATAGGTGTTGGTTCTCCTCTGCTGGTTCTTCCATAGCAACCTATTCAAGGAAGCCTACTTGCAGCAACTCCCTACAACCTCAGCCTTGACATATTTCAACATTTATTAATTATCAACTACCCGCAGGACCGCTTCACAGTAGAAGAGAAGGAGGGCAGGTCGGTGCTCACGTACACTCCTGTATCAGACGTGGACTATGGAACATTGTCATGTCGCGCGACGAACTTGGCGGGGCAGCAGACTGCTCCGTGTCTGTATACACTACTGCCAGCAACGAGGCCTGATCCGCCGACCAACTGCACTGTATACAACCTCACCCATGACTCTTTGGATCTGATGTGTCTTGCAGGTAAGTCAACTAATTAATATAGATATAGATTACAATTTATTGTGCGCGGCAAAATTTGGAACTACAAATAAAGGAGCCCTTTATACTATTTCCACTATAAAACTTAGTTGGAATATTAGTATCGGTGCGAAGATTGTTGTGCCTCGATGAAACCGGCTTTATACATATATGTAATATCTCCAGTTACTGTTTCACTGGCTGCAGTTCTCTCCAAACCGAAACACAACTGTACATTTACACTGCTCTTTGGCGGAAGAAATAGATAAAACACTACAGTTGGTTTTAGATTTTTTGCCAACCTCGTAGAATTCTTATACTACCTTAATTATTCTTAATTTGTTATTGTCTTTTTGTAATATACAAGGTTATTTTGTATATCAAAAACTCAGAAATCGTCAAATTATTATAATATGCAAATGATTTGAAAAATGGAGTTTTATGACTACAATATTATGAAGGACTAGTTAATACTATAAAATTATAATAACTTACCATTATAGCTAAGTTAATTAAGTTAAATTCATTTAAAAGTATATAATTATATTTTATGTTTTGTGAACTTCGTTTTCGTTACTTAAGTTGTTATGTTTTTTAATACATGTTAACATATTTTTATTTGGTCTATATTTTGTATATTAGATTATATTTTTAGGTTAAAGTATTTAATTAGTATAACAGGCTTGTGCCGTTCTATTTTATTTAAAATAAATAAAAAATAATAGTATAATAATAAGTCCTTTATTTAAACCCATATTTATTCCTAAACCCATAAAAGTAATATATTTATTTATTTTTATTTATTTAGTACATTTGGTACACCAACAGCACAGTATACATAATATTCGTAAGTAAAAACAATTGGTCTAATACAGGTACACGTGCCAGTAACAGGCAAACACAACATTCGTTTAGGCATTTATAAATACTATACAAACATAAATACTAATTCTACAACTAATAATAAATAAAATATAATAATAACATTTATTTCAGCAATAAAAAAATGTCCGTATTTGTGTTAGTAACAAAAAATAAATAACATCAACAATTTAAGACGTTTGAGCTAGGCTTTACACGAGCTATTCTAACGTACCATTCATATTTAATGCCGCAGCATTAGTAATGCATCTCGTAAACGCCGGCGTTTTATGAACCGACTAGGTGCTTTATGTAATGGCTCACTTTGCGTATTATCTACGACTTATCTGTGTCCCAGAAAGACTATCGTAAAACAAAAAATATAACCCGTTACCCGTATTAGTCGTTTTCACTTATTCGTATCTTTTAATGTTTTTCACATCTAAATGTTATTCAGTGTCTCTATTTTTCTTGATATAAATGGCGATACGAGCAAGCCAGTCAGTCGTCAGTTAGTAAGCGACACGACCGCTCATGGACAGTAGTGAAACCAATCACCATGTATTAGAAATCAATACGTGGCATTCCATTGCGCTCGGTTTCCTAAGACATAATATGTTAAGTTTCAATATGTCTAATTGTAAATTTAAACTTTTCAAAATTATAATAAACGTTTTTAAGACTCCGTTTTACGTAATATTAACATTGGAAATCCCAAAACTAACACCTGTTAAGATCCGACCACATCCCATCACATAGTCTGAAAGAAACTTTGACGCCTTGGTGAACCACAATTTAATTTAGGATTAATCTAGGATAACTCTAATTGGATGTTGGTGGCAGTATTACTTGTCTATTAGATACCTAGATTGTATATCTAGATCCCTGTGAGATTCTCCTTTATGTAGAAGATTTAACAAATCTGGGTGTTTGGAATGTATTATTTTACAAATAAGCCGGTGTCGGATTGAGGTTTAGTGGAAATGAGGTTCTGTAAAGGTTAGAAATGAAACGGCGCAATGGAATGGCCGCTTGCGATGCTTTGATTCAGTTTTCAAGGCTGAGTTTTTCAACTCGAATCCAAAAGACAAGAATATGAAGCTTAAAAGAATATTGCGATTTTGGTTATCACTTTTC
Source organism: Hyles euphorbiae (assembly GCA_023078785.2). Lineage (NCBI taxonomy): Eukaryota > Metazoa > Arthropoda > Insecta > Lepidoptera > Sphingidae > Hyles > Hyles euphorbiae. Next base: position 15,832,782 of record CM041041.1, on the reverse strand, counting down.
AAACGAAGAGAAGATAAAAAAAAACGAGAATTTATGTATACATCGACGCTAGAAAGCAAACACGTAGTAACCCGCAAAACTGAAATTGTTCACCAGAGCCGAAAAACATTTAGATTTTTCAAAAAAAAATCATAACTCGCGTGTTTATGGGGCTAGAGTTACCAATTTTGGACACTATATTTATATTTTCATGCAGAATAAGTTTTCGAGGACGGCATTATCCTAAAGTTTGTTGAAAGGATTATTTTGTGGGTTACGACATATTACAATATTTTTTTCAATCCATTAAAACGTAGTAAGCGACGCGAGTAAATGTATGCCACAAAGCAAACCACACTTATTTACGGAAAACAAAAATGTAGTAACGAACATTACTTCACAATATTTTGCCATCAGTATGTCGTTATTAACATTACTATTCGTATACTGAAAAAAGAGATTGTTTTAAGTGACAATCTGTTAAATTAAGGTTACTAATTAAACTGCTGTAAGATTCAAAGGAACAAATTTTAGTCTAACTTTAAAATGTTTATTAAATTAAATCCAAACTATTTTTTTTCAATATATTCTGTATTGTAGTTTTTTTTTTATTTGGACCAAAATTACAACCCTACACCACCGATAACCGACTGCCTCGGTGGCGTCATTGTACTACGGTACCGCTACAAAGCTGAAGTTGGGTTCGAATCTCGAGTCGGACAAACTTATATTGAATTTTTCTATTCATAATCAGCAGTCAGGAATTTGTGCCCAACGTGGCAATAGGCTTGCCTCCTATCATATCGTGGAACAAAACATACATGGCGAAATGTGTGTGTCGTGGTTGCACCTCTGCCTACCCCTTCTCGGAAAAAGGCGTGAGTTTATCTTTATAGGTGGCGGCATTGCACCTGATGGTAAGTGCTAATGCCGCCCAGGCAGAATATCCAATGGCATCGGACGGCAGTCCCACGCCAATGGAAACAATTATGCCGGCCTGCTAAGGTGCCTCTTCACACTACGGCGGAAGGACCCAGGATTGTAGGAAGGAGGAAACACGCGAGAAGGCAAGCAATTCCACAGCCTGACGGTGCGGCATAAAAAAGAATTTGAGAACCGTTTGGTTCGCGCCGGGATGGTGTGGACCGTTAAGCCATGGCTTCGCAAGCCACCACGCGTGGTTCTGGGTAGGAATGGAGAGGAGGGGATCAAGTTGAATAATTCTTCAGAGCACTCACCGTGATACAGGCGGTAGAACACGCTTAGAGAGGCGATATCTCTCCGGAGTTGTAGCGAATCTAAGTTGCTCGTAACGTCTGCATCATTCACAATGCCAAATGATGGCCGCCGCTGCAATCCATCCAAGGCATCGAGCAAGTACTCGGCGGATCCATTCCAGAGGTGCGAGCAGTACTCCGTACCCGGCCGGACCTGCGCTTTATATAAGCGACAAAAATGGCCGGGCGTAAAATACCGACGCACCCTGTTCAGGACTCTTGGCAATGTCGAGGCTCGCAGCAAGAGCCTCGCCACGCCGGTCAATCGCCTCACCCCAGCGATGCAGGACAAACGCTAAAAGTTCACCCATCGATCGATTATGACGGAATCCGTATTGTCGGTCACTGATCAACGAGTGATCTTCCAGGTAGCGGACCAATTGAGCGTTTATGATCCGCTCCATGACCTTACACATCACTGAGGTGATAGCGATAGGGTGGTAATTGGTAGAGTCCGACCGATCACCCATTTTGGGAATCGGTTGCACATTGGCCTCCCTCCAAGATTCCGGCACAACACCTGTGCGGTAGGACGCTCGGTAAAGGCGAGTCAGTGCAGGAGACAACTCGGCTGCACAAGCTCTTAAAACGACCGCTGGTATCCCATCCGGACCACTGGCTTTTCACACATCGAGAGACCATAACTCACGCCGCACATCACACTGCCTGATGCGAATATCCGCTATTGAGAAACCGCAATCAGGCAGTGTGGGCAACATCTGGGAACTACGGTCTTCGAGGCGGGAATTAGCTGCAAAGACATTTGCCAGCAAGGCAGCCTTCTCTTGCCGCTTGTGGGCCAGCGACCCTTCTGGTTACCTCAGCGGTGGCAACGCTGGACGGCAGAAGTTAGATTGAAGAAGGATCCCAATATCAACCTAAGAAAGAACCTTATAAAAAGCCTACAACCGAGCCACTAAATTTTCCGATGGAATACCGGCAGTGAATTTAAGTGCTTGTGCAGGGGAGTTGCCTCCTGACTCGCCTCTACCGAGCGTCTTACCGCACATGAATTAGCCTGAATCTCGCAGAGAGTTGAGATGTTCAACTGATCCCCAAAAAAGGATCGATCAGACCCTACTAATTACCGCCCTACCGTTATCACCTAAGGTCATGAAGCAGATCAGAAACGCACAACTGATACGTTACCCGGAGGATCACTCGTTGAATAGTGACAGACAATACGGATTGCGTCACAATCGATCAATGGGTGATCTTCTAGCATTTGATGAGGCGATTGAGCGTCGTAGTGAGGCTCTTGCTGTGAGCCTCGACATAGCTAAGGAGTTTTATAAAGCCTGGCACAATGGTCTCCTCTCCAAACTTACGACATAGACCGTATGCCTTACAACCTGTGTTCGTGAATTTCCGGATTTTTGGATGGGCGTAGAACGCGCGACGTTGAAGGACACGCTTCGGAACTTATACCAGTAAATGCCGAAGTTCCTCAGGGCTCAGTGCTGTCGCCCACCCTGTTTATTTTGCATATCGATGATATGTTGTCACTTAGAAATAAAGAAGAATAGCCTGAAGAAGAGCAGAGGTCCTGCTCCAGACACGACGACGGTAAGAGTACCGTCGCGTTGGAAGACTGGGATGTTTGTCCTGCTCAGGAAGGAGGGACGGCCCGCAGAGTCGCAATCGGCCTAACGGCCTATTGTGTTGCTCGGCAAAGTGGCTAAGCTCTTCGAGACTGTCGTCCACAATCGCCTTGTCGAGCACCTCGAGATGGTTGGTCTAGACCTGGCATGTTCTGGAGAAGTCGATCCACAATACCCGCGATTTTGCGGGTGAAGGTACATGCGGATGAGATAGTGGCCCGAGGCAATTGCATCGTGGCAGTGTCACTTGACATCGCCACCGCATTCAACACCTCGTCCTAGCCCTGCATCGTAGAGGCACTGCGGTACCACGAGATCCACGAGGAGACCTTATCTGGTCTAGTGCATTCGTTCCTATCCAAAAGGTATATAGTTTATCCCAGTGCTGACGGATGGCACCGACGAGCGGTTTCCCACAGGGGTGGAACCTCGGACCTCATCTGTGAAACATCGGCTACGACTGGAAGCTCCGTGGTAACATGCCGATATAATGCTAATGTTACATAAATGCACAAGTCATTAAAAAGTCGGACTTTTATTAATATTGAATACATTGTACTGGACTTCGTGTTATTGCGCGTTTTTTTTTTCAATAAATCAATATTTACTACAAAACGTCCGATCACTTTTGTTAATCAACCCGCACTCAAGCCGGGGCGTAAGCATCAAATGAATGCCGCCGTTCGCGCTGATCATTAGGCATAAAACCGCGGTGTGTTGTAGCTACAATCTTCAGTAATGATGTAAATGAAAGTAACTTGTTAAATTGGATACTTGTAAATGTTGTAAAGATCACGACCATAAGTACTTAATACCGTGCAAAGTGTCGCAAACACCACCATTTATAACAATATCGCCCTCTAAATGTGTAAACGCAAATAATCAAAATTGTCGAGCAGCAAAAATGCAGTAACCTGCTCTAGAGATGAAATTAGTGGTGATGTAAGTGATAGGCTTATTTTTTTACGGCAAATGAATTGTTGTAATCAACATAGCTAAAAAAATACCAGATTTTTTGTAAGTTGCAGCGTTTCAAGGTACAAAAAAAAATTAGGCAAATTTTGAAAATCCTATTTTTGTTATTATTAATCGTACAGTTACGAGACCAAGACCATTCGACGTATAAAAATTCACTGATTCCAATGACGCTAATAAAGAAAAATGTGCTATGTGTCAGTTACCACGTGTTTGCTTTCCAGCGTCGACATGCAATTAGGTCTTGTAATCAAAATTACTTATAAAAAAATTGTGTATAAAACTGAAGCAATGGAATATTAAATATGTAATTCTACGCGTACCTAGTCCTTTCTAACCTAATTCTTGTTTACCATAAAAATATCTTACTATTTAATATCTAGGTTACGAAGGTGGTCTCCAGTGCGTCTTCATAGCAGAAGTGTGGGCCAATGAAGGACTAGTTGTAAACGCAACTAACGGAGCTGCCCTGTGGAATTTACGAAGACTTGGAGCCAAGAGACAGCTTCGTATCGTGGTATACGCTGCCAATGCGAGAGGAAGATCTGAACACGTCACATTCACCGTCGAAACTGCTCCAAGACTAGCGCCTAGGACTGGTAAGTTATCCCTAGATACAAACTCATACATAAAATCTACACAACTGTATTGTATATGCGTAGAAGAGGCTATGGATCACTATGCTCGATTCTGACTTTGCTTTAGCCTCATCATTATCCATCAACCTCTTTATACAATCTCGTCGATTTTTGATACTATTGACTACCACTGATTTGGATGGTATGTGGTTGTCAAAGTATACCCCTTCTATCTCTTCCATTCACACTCGCCTTGTATAATTGCATACTTTCGTTTCATCCGTCTTCTACGTGACTTAATTGTGGAACCAAATATATACTCAGCCTATTGCCGTCCATAGATGCTGGACGTAGACCGCCATATGTAAGCGCCAACCATAACCTAGAGCTAAATAAAAAATATATATTAAATATTGATATAAATTAGCACACTCAATCAAGCTCCTATTTATTGAGTAGACTCGACTCAGACGTGGGAATTTCAGGCTGATACAGTACAGTATGATTGTGATGTTAGGAAAGCCATTACGCTCATATCTTCCAATGCCGTGGGGAGTGACCATGTTAGCCGTAATATGATTCTCCCTATCCTAGACGAAATCCTTCCCGTCATTACCCACATCCTAAACCATTCCGTGTCCACGGGCATATTTCCTACCGCTTGGAAAGAAGCACACATCATTCCTATTCCTAAAAAGCCTAATGCCTCTGTACTTTCTGAATTTCGACCCATTTCAATTCTCCCATTCCTTTCCAAAGTTCTTGAACGTTTAATCCATTCCCAATTGAATGATTTCCTTTCCAAAAGTAATCTCCTTAATCCTTTCCAATCGGGATTTCGTACTGGGCATAGCACAACCACCACTCTAACTCATATTACGGATGGCATTAGGTCGGGCATGGAAGAAGGCATGCTGACAGTCCTGGCATTGCTAGACTTCAGCAATGCTTTCAACACCGTCGATTTCGATGTCCTACTGAGCGTAATGTGTTCTCTTAACATATCTCCAACGGCACTTGATTGGTTTCAAAGTTACTTGTATGGGCGCCGGCAACGCATCTGTGTTGAGGATAAGTTTTCCTCCTGGTGTTCCGTGTCTGCTGGCGTACCACAAGGCGGCGTGCTTTCTCCTCTACTTTTCGCTATTTTCATTAATTCCATCACTAATAATCTTCGTTCATCCTACCACCTCTACGCTGATGATCTCCAAATCTACACGCAGGCACCTCTGGACAGAATGGCAGAAGCTATTTCAAAGATTAACCTCGATATCCAGCACATATGCAATTGGAGCAAAGCTCATGGTTTGACGGTTAATCCTAGTAAAACCCAAAACATCATTGTGGGCAGCCCCAGATTAATCTCTAAACTGGACTGGGCCCAATTGCCAAGCGTTGTTTGCGAAGGTGTTATCATCCCTTACAGCGATACTGTGAAAAATTTGGGTCTGTACATAGATAAATGCCTCACATGGGGTCCGCAGATTCGAGAAGTCAGTCGGAAGCTCTTTACCTCGGCTAAGTCCTTGCGACGGTTACACAACTTTCTACCCGTTGCCACGAAGATTTCGCTTGCGCAAACACTCCTTCTCCCCATCCTTGATTATGCCGATGTTAGCTATCTAGATCTCACCGAGGACCAACTAAATAAACTTGAGCGCCTTCAAAATTTCTGCATAAGATTTATATTTGGTTTACGCAAATATGATCATGTTTCTGAGTTTCGTGCTAAGCTCAAGTGGTTACCTATACGACTTCGTCGGAATACTCATATACTGTCTCTTCTATACAATATTTTGTTCAATCCTATCACTCCTTCCTATCTCAAAGAACGATTTCTTTTTCTTCACGAGTCACATACAAGGTCCTTGAGGTCGTCTGAGAACCTGAAGTTGAGAATGCCCGTCCACACCACGACATTTATGGATAAATCATTCAGTGTTCAAGCTGTTCGTTTGTGGAACGCACTTCCTGTTGTGGTGAGGCAGACTCAAACACTGTCATCATTTAAAAAACGATTAAAAGAACACTACCTTTCTCTATAAACAGATAAACCGATTAGGACTATTTCCTCTTATTGATTATATTGGTAATATATATATATGTGTGTATATATGTATATATATGTATGTACGTATGTTTATTCGTCTATAAATTCATATAAGTATGTATATGTATAATACTTATGTATGTATATATAATATGTATGTATGTGTGGTATGTATATATATAATGTATTTATATGGTTTTTTTTTATGATTTTATTTATGTCTCCATGCTTTCGTTATCTTTATTTTACACTGCCCTATCTTTTTTTCCTGCTCATATATCCATCCCATGGTTGTCTGGTAGAAATTGCCTTAGAGCGATAAGACCGCCATTTGTACTTTGTTGTTTTGTATTATCTCTGAACTGTTATTCCTTACTATTGTGTATGTAGGAATGACGGTAATAAAATCCATTGTGTTAATTATTTAATTATAATTATCACCACACGTTATAATTAACGGATTAACGATTTATCCAAATATCTGCGACAACTTGTTACTTTACACACACTTTAGTAAACACGCGTTTGTCACTGTTTCACAGCCGACTGCTGGATCTCGAATATATCTTGTCTACGATCCGGACGCGCTTTATATTACAAACTGTCATGCTCCCACCCTTACTCTGACTGTGGGTAGTGAAATAGAACCACAATCGGGTTTCCTTTAATAAAATTACTTCTACAACTACCCGTACATTACTGACGGCCGATTTACAATTATTTAGCATATGAGCCTTACATAAGAACACCCCGACACGGCCATACTGACGAGCACACGTCCTCGTGTGCGTGTCTATATATCATCTGAAGACAAAGAAATCATTCGTTCGTTCATCCTGACTCAGTTCACATAATATAACAATTTGAAAAATAGTTATAATTATTTCTATGATACAGTCTGGTCCGGAAAGCATTCCCTTCAGACAACGCATCAAGTGCGCAGATTGTTCCTTCAGTTTTAAAACTGGACCGAACTGTGCTAGACCGGGATAATTCCCCTTTAGCTTACACAAATTTCCTTTTTCTTTTCATAACTGGGCAGATCAGACTGTATTTTCTCTTTTTTTTTTTTTTTCACAGGTCTCAAAGAAACCCCTCAATAATTATAGTAATTATTAATTATTAAATTACTTCATGTGAACTGTGTCTATGAAAATGTTAACCTTACGAAATGCTATTGCCATTTAATGAACTCTTGGAATCAATTATAACTTAAATGCTTGAGTGTATTATTCTCATCGAGCCTAGCTTGATTCTACGCTTCGGGAGTAATAGGAGTGCACGGGCACCCTGTCGTTGTTTGGACCATGAGGATATACGAAACGTCACGAAGGTAAAAACGTTTTAAAATTACCACCGGATCCAACGCGGCCCTGTCCTGAGAAGACCCGGCGAAACAAACTCAGCGGGCTTACTTTACCACTGGAAATAACGCGACACGACCCAGCTATGAGTAGATCCAGCGAATCAAACTCAGTGGGCTTGTTTTTGGTCCAACTACTAAGTAGGTCTTATGTATTAAGATTTGATTTTGCTGCGCCGATAAGCAGTTCGGACCGGCGCGGCGGGGCGTGCTCTGCACCTGCCGTCTGCATTTATTTTCATCATAGAGTCCACGAAGTTTGTCTGGAACAATGCAATATCCATTTTTGAGATTGGTATCTGTGTACCTTTGCTTTAAGGTCGTGTTTTCTTTAAGTAATCTCTATTGTTGCGCACTTCGTCACATTTTCTTAAATTGCTCTAAGAATTAACGAAAGTAAAATGGCAAAACCAAATTCAAACAGAAATGGAAAGATCTCACCAATTTGAAACACTCCTGTGAAGATGCAGGTGTCTTGGAACTTCCAGGGCACACAGTCACAGCTCCATGTCACTGCTCCTGATAACAATTAATGGCCTAGGCAGGCAGATGAGTTGGTGTGTCACCTGATGGTAAGCAGTCACCGCAGCACATGGGCTATTTCAATACCAAGGGTGAAGCTGAACAGATGTGCATCAATCTTTCTTGATTGATTCTAGTAGAAGGTTTATTTTTTTCATATAACTCCTACATGTAGGTAGTTACAATTTAATAGTCATCGATATCAATGTTACACTAGATAAGACGTTGCATGGTTATACTGTTTGGTTAGACGACTAATTTTTTGTTCAACACTGCAGTGATTTAGTTTCAACTTTTACCAAAATCGAACGAGACATTTGTATGGGATAGTTTCTCTATACGAAGTAATTTTATCTAAATGTTGATAGTCATGTGATAGCCACAAATGGCAGTCACACATGAAAGACACACGACAGCTACACACGTGAGTCACACACGACAGTCACATACGTGAACCACACATGACAGCCACATACGTGGGCCAAATATGACAATCACACACGTGAGTCACACACGACAGCTACACATAACAGTCACTAGTCATCATAATTTACCTCAAGTTATTAGTTATGGTACTCACGTCAGAATCTGCGCCAGCTGATGTCGATAACCAAGCGGTTGCGGCTACAACGTAGGACGATCCCACTTCTGATGTAGGAATGACGGTAATAAAATCCATTGTGTTAATTATTTAATTATAATTATCACCACACGTTATAATTAACGGATTAACGATTTATCCAAATATCTGCGACAACTTGTTACTTTACACACACTTTAGTAAACACGCGTTTGTCACTGTTTCACAGCCGACTGCTGGATCTCGAATATATCTTGTCTACGATCCGGACGCGCTTTATATTACAAACTGTCATGCTCCCACCCTTACTCTGACTGTGGGTAGTGAAATAGAACCACAATCGGGTTTCCTTTAATAAAATTACTTCTACAACTACCCGTACATTACTGACGGCCGATTTACAATTATTTAGCATATGAGCCTTACATAAGAACACCCCGACATGTACAATAAAGAATTAAATAAATAAATAAATAAATATGATAGTAGTAATAGGTATGTAATTTGTATTAGTAATATCCTCGGAGAAAATCAATATACTGCCAGCTTTAGCTGTTCAATATAAATATACCTATTTAATTAATTCACCGTTATAGTAAACGCCTTATGGCTTATGGCGCCTGGTAAGCTTGTTAAAATAATAACAATGAAATAAACTGTTTAATATCGTAAGTATTAAAGGTCTTTCGGAATTTTCTACAATAACAAATACAAGATTGAAAACTCAGTATCTTTGAACAGCAGTGTGCTGAGAGACTATCAAGTCACACAATAAAGATAAGTCGTAAATTTTCAATACTCAAAATTTAAACAGTACAAATAATATTAAACGCGTTTTTTGAGATATTATGATTGCATAATAAGCATTTATACTCGTAAAAACAGCTCGTAATCTAATGGTACTCAAATGTCAAACATAATAAAATAAATAAAAGTAAAGAGAGATTTCTTCACATTTTGACAACAACGCATTCAGACGCCAAGAATATTGTAGACGATCTATAACATAATTTAACTTAATTATTCTGAAATCTAAAATAAAATGCCATCCGTTAAAAATATCCTAATATATTGATAGATTCTCCACTCGATCCGTTTAGCACTGGATGAAACATTAAGGCGCATTAAAAACTCAATAAAAAAGGCACGACACAAACACAGCCGGTTAAAGTTTCCATAGACGTTCAGACGTAGATACTTTAGCCGTTCCATTTTATCAAGTTCAGAGTACTAAAGAATTTTTTAGTAGTTTCACGTTGCTCTCGCGAGAGTTAAGTTCTTTAAATTAAAATCCTTTGTTTTGTTCCTGGTTTCAACTGGTATTTAAATTTAGCAATTCTAATTTGATTCTCGTGTGTATTTCAACGTTTATTTTTAACGGAGATTGTGAGTAAGTGCTTTATTCAATTCGCTGTTTTTTGGATATGTACTTGATTTTAATTAGCGGATCTGATATTCTATCAGCAACATGTTTAACTTCTGTACTTTTTTTCCTATTTGATACTCTCCAGAAAGAGTGTTCGGTAATCGTTCTTTAGTGCTCCCATTTGCCATAAACTAAGCTTAATAACGTACAAAATGTAAATAATTTTGAACTACTGGTTTAGACAACGTTGTCAATTTGAATTTTCACATTCTGACTGATGTTTAATTAATACATTTTTGAATACCTGATTACTATTTTCCTTATACCAAAGCTTATCCTTGCCGATGCTAGATTTCATTATCTTGCGCATTTATCGCAATTTCACCTGATCTTTGTGATCCTCGGTTGTAATATCATATCTTCGCTTACTAAATAAAGCCAACATTTTTTTGTCAATTATAGAGCAAATACCTACTCCCCCAATGTTAATTATTTCTGAATAATCGTTATAATTTGACCCAATATTACTAGATTCTAGTTATAATTACGCAAATAGATTTGTAATATAGACCGTTTCGATTGAATAATCTGGTGTCCGCTAAGTTAGATAGACTGCTACACAGACGTCGGATTACCGATTAAGTTAGCCCGGGCTCCTATGTATATTGCTAGCTGACAATTACCAGAACTAAGGCCGTTTTCAATATAATAATAATTAATACTTTAATAATATAAGTTGAAGAGTTTGTTTATTTGAACGGGCAAAGTTAGTAGCTAGTTTGAATTGAAATATTTTTGTATTAGATAGTTCCTTCATATAGAAAAACTATAGGCTATAAAAAGCTAAATATCAATATAGCGAAGCATTAATCAAAAATGTAGCGAAAATTTTAGGGAACGTCTGTGGCGCAGTTCATTAGTCTGTCTTTGAAATGAAAGGCTGCGGGTTCAATCTCAGTGCTGAAACAAATATTTGTGTGAACTACAAGTATTTTTGTTCCGGGTCTGGGTTTTGTGAGACCGAAAAGTCTCTCGTAGTTTCTGATACACACGACACAAGATTCGATATTATTGTGGGGATCATGAATATGTATGTGACTGTTAGGTGTATTTATTTTAACAAAAGGTGTTTCCGTCTAATAGTATTGAAACCCAGGCGAAGCAAGGTCGGCGCACTAGTTAAAGAAATAACTATATTAGTACTGAAGTCGAGCACTATCATAGCTAATTCAAATAAAAGTGGTGCTTCTCGTTAATCAATTGCGTTTACATCGAAATAAAAATAAGGAAGAAAATGTTCGTATTACATTGAAATGAAATCGGGTAATGTCTGAGTCTATGATTAGTTGATCTGATGGATTTTATTTGAATATGGTAATTGATGTTGAATTTAATATCTTGGCTGATTTTGACTTACAAAAAATGCAAGTTTCATTACATTTGCGGTCTTGTTTATGCACAGTTTTAAATCGTATTTTGGCTATCGATACTTTGTCCCTTTTAAACGACTTTTGAATTCAGTTTGAGTGAAAAAGAGAACATTCTATAGCCAAAAGAGGTTTTAATAAGGAAATAATAGTAAGTCTAAGAGTACGGCTTGTGTTTTTTGCTACATATTTTTATGGTTACAATATTTTGTGTAAGATTATTAAAATAGAGACTTATTACTATAAAAACTTGCAATATTTAATACTTGTTGTTAGTAGTGCGGTGTTTAACCCCACCACATGATTGAAATAGAGGCCGCGGGCTCAATCCGAGCACCACATTTATATGATTCACAATTTATTATTCCTTCATAATCATAGATTCTATCATGATCTCTGATACTCAAGACACACGTCTGTTATCTTAATTTGAAGCGTGAAAAATTTATACGAGTGCTCTATGTTTTTAAATAAATGTAGAATTTGAATGTTATGAAGAAAGATGTGTAGGATGAAACGTTAGACGAATGACTGATATGGAACGCGGTTTGTGTGAAAGAGATGACAAATAAAAGTTACTTAAGATGGAAAGAGTTAGAGGATGAATGAGTAGGATGTTGAAGCGCGGAAGGACAGAATAGAAGAGAACATTCTAGAAGACGAGGAAGGACGGAACACGAATGCGGTAAAGACGTATTTTAAATAAGACGAAAATATATTGAAGACTACAAGACCATCGTCGTTTGATTTGACCCTTTACGGAACTAGGAGACTGTCCCACCCTCACACCGACCACTACATCTCCTGTAAGGCAGGATCGACAGTGGCACGCAATGTAATGACACCGAGCATTGAAGCTCGGCGAGTCTTCGGGAATGTCGAACTTGTCTTTAACCAGAAATGAACTCAATCAAAAAGCTAAATTAATAAGAGTTAGAAATAAATTAATGTCCACTTACATACAAAGCGGAACCTTCTTCCTTCCCTTACGAAACTAATCAAACATAAATGTATTGTTTGTGACAACAGAAGCCCAAGAAGCCTGGGAAGTGAACTGGGCGCTGGGAGGCGTCCTAGGCGCGGCTGTGACAGTTGCTATAATACTGTGCCTCGCGCTGATTGTCACCAGGTTGCGCCACCGAGCTCGGGATTACGAAGGTAAGGCAATTTTTATAAGGTGTCGGTATATAAATAGGTATCTTTTCAGAGTCATGTGTGTATTGATAGTCAATCACCACGCACTAAAACGGTGAAGGAAAACATCGTGAGGAAACCTGCATACCATAGCGATTTATAAGAATTTCTATGGTATGTAAGTCCGCCAACCCGCACTAGGCCAGCGTGGTGGACTATATGGCCTAACCACTCTCAATCGTACTGTCGATTGTAGAGGAGGCCCGTGCCCTGCAGTGGGACGTATATGGGCTGATACGGACGGACGGATATAAATGGGCATTTCGATGTAAAATAAATTAGTATGGTAGAGTAAAGAAGGGGAGGTTATAGAGCGGTAAATTTATTTTGTATGATAATAATCTATACATTCTAGAACTTACGAATTAAATTTATAATGAAATGTATTTAATTGACATACGTAATGGTCTCTGAGTCACTATGTTTCTTCACTGTGTAAAATATATTTTCATTGTAATATTGCATTACGTATTCATTATTTACAAGGCTTGATAAAATAAAATGATAAGATAGGGCAGAAATAATGTATTGGTTTTAGGAAAAAGTTTTTTAAATAAAAAACGTAGAGGGCATTGCGAACTACATTTTTTGTCATTGGAGTGACGTCATTACACATATGAGAAACCTACTACCAGTAAAACCACGACTAGCACCATCAATGATATGGTCTCGAGCCAACCCATTTGTACTATAGATTCTACAAGCCTTACCAATTTTAAATATTAAGTAACTATTGTATTTTACTAAAAAAAAAAAAATTTACAGTGACAATACCGTCGTTGAAGAATCAAAAGGTGATAATGCCGAAACGGAATTCTCCGCACGCGCCTGACGACAGAAACCCAGATCTCATCCCACTAAGCAAAGGTAAATTTCATATTATTTTCATAATTTTTCATGCAACAGACATGTTCAAAAAACTTCCGTACATTAATGTAAAAACACGCGGTCCTTTCTGCAGGTTTTTTTTTCATAATTACGTAGTGGTATTAGAGCTATACGTATATGTGTATACCGGGTATCTCAAGACTGCTACCGAAAACGAAGCCGGATGGTAGTTTTAGTGACTACAAACATAATGCAACTAAAAATTTCGCAAAGAAACGCGACAATTATTTTTTATGATTTTTTAAATATCGTCACTTTTGGGTGGTAAATCGATAGTTTTTGCTAAATTAATAATTTAAACTCTTTTATACCTTAGATGATTTATAAATAAAAGGGTATACACTATTATTTTAGGAAAAAATGTATTTACCACCCAAATATGGTCATATGAAAAAAATAACAAAAAAAAAATTGTCGCTTTTTTTTGCAACTTTTTCTGTTACATTGTGTCTGAAGTCGCTTAAACTACCACCCGGCTTCGTTTTCGGTAGCAGTCTTGATATACCCTGTATTTAAATTCAAAAATATTAAAACTTTCTGTTTTAAAATTTATTATTTGTAAATCGATATTATTTCATCAATGATATTAGGTATAAGAATACAGGTTGAAAAAATACGTCCTACAAGGATTCTCATAACTTCGAATTAGAAGTAGCCTTCTATTATCTTTATTCATATTATATTTGAATACGTAATTCTGGCAGACAATTAATTTCTATTACATCTCCTATGTACTACGGACATTCCCAAGGCACTTAACAAACGATAACTAACACTTTGAAACCGACACGCGGGTCAATTGTACCCGGGGGACGGCAATTTCCCGCTTTCCTAGGTACATGTAAATGCTTTTAAAAATGCACGTAAAAAGAACATGCCTGGACAATCACCTCAGGCGTGTAATGGCTCAGTTCCAATTGCTATAATCATTTATTTTTTATTTATTCACTCGTACTGGCCGAAAATGGTCACGGTTTATTGAATTATTTATAGTTTAAAACGCTTTAAACTTTGACGGGTTTTTCAAGGGTATTGTAGCAATGGTGGTATTATTGGACCCATATATCTAAGGAAAATTGCAATGATTGTGTCTTCTTTGTTAATAATGTGGATAATTTTGAATTATTATTTATTCATATCGAATGGTGGAAACGAGATATTTACGATGATATCTTGTCACCAATTCCTATACAAATCAATATAACATTTAATGTAATGTAATAACGACTGGATACCTTTAGTACATTAAGGATTGTAAGATATATTATTTTCCTATACTTTTTTTATGTATTTAATGCTTAATTTGAAAATATTTTGATTCATTCGCATTATAGACGCGAGTCAATCATCATGTTGAAACGATGTCATATTTCTACCACTCTGTATATGACTTTGATGTACAATTCACAAAATTTCCCAAAGGTAATATAACTCGCACTTCCTCACTCCTCTATCCCTCTCTTTCTTTCTGTAACGCAATGCACTGCGGTCCCTGTGGTGATTGCCCTGAAATCTTTCGGGCCTTAAATATATACCCAACAGTCAACACCGCCCGTATCCCATATATATGAATGAAAAATTGAATTAAAATATTTTTTTGAATCCATTTAAATGCTCGAAATAATTTAGTTTCAGTTATTTTTGGATCTATCATCCGGTTTTCATAGCAATTTTCATTAGAGAAGAACGAGCACGAAACTCTAGTATTGCTTTTTTTAAACCAGTTTACAATATAGTGGTTTGAACTTGTACTCGAACGGTATGAATCCTATCTCGTAGATATTAGCCGAATGGCCGCTAAATATTAGGTGGATTTGCTGAGAGTAAAATAGAAAAGTGTACTGTGGCTTAGGCAGAGTAGCGCTAGTTAGGAAAACTGAAAGAAAATAGATATGTATCCTGGATATGGAATATACTGGATATAATGAGAGATTTATCAGACTCATGAACCTCATACATTAAAGAAATACCTGTGAATATTGTTTAAAAAAAACGAGAAACCTACGGCTTTTCATATGACAGGCAATACATTAATCAACTACATCAATAAATAAATTAAGGCTTTATAAAAAGTGAATTTTACTTTGAACTTATTCGAAATCAGAAACCTAATATCAGGACGACTATAAAATACTAATGACACCAATATAACCATAATATAACTAAATGATTAAATACCGAGTTAACAATTCTAATAATAAGCAAGGTCAGCATTATGACACGGCGGAACAAACTGAAAACTAAGCACCATACGAAGTGAGAACTCGAGTAAAACAGATGTAGCCGAACTGTTGGACGGCATAAGCCAAACTTAAAACTCAAACGATAGCCGACTCCTGTTTTGTTACGAGCTGAGTCTTCGTTAAGCTGAACTTTACTTATTAAAGCCGGCAAACTATCTATTTGCAGAACTGCTTTTTTAGCCTACGCTAAGAGTATTAGCGCGGCTAACTGAACTCCTTGTTTATTATTTATTTATTTCAACGGATTGATGCCCGGGCAGCTGGCTTGAATAATTAGTTTAGTTGCAACTTCAGAGTCACGGTTTTCTACTAACAAAGTTTCTTGGATGCAACGTTTTTACGCGATCGTCCATTCGGCTTCGCAGTCTGCGCCTAATTACATTTCTATGTAAATTAGTTGGCTGGATTGGAAGCGAATGAATGATTAAGACTCGCTACAGATTTCATAAAATTTATTAAATACGCTCCGCTTAATAATTACAACATTTAAATACCGTTTCAATTAATGAGCTGAGATGATTAAATTTTAAGCTATACAAACGGTGTCTGACACTTGTGAAACAATTTAACTTTTCGCCAAGATAATTTTAGAATTAGGGTACTAAAATATTTATTCGGGTGCAGTAAAATGTTTAAGAACATTGTTTGACTACGACGGCTTAGTAGTTAAAAAGTTATTACAGAACTTATATTTGTCTTGATAGATTTTGGAGGAATTTAATTTAAGTATACATCAACTAGCAACTTTTAAGTATAATTTATAAATAAAAATTAAGTCCAATTTATTAACGGATCGGTTTCGATAATATAAAAACAAATATAATATGTATTTACAACGTCTACATAAAAGTTAACTTTACTAATGCATAAAAAGGCTTGAGAAAATTTATTCACAAGTTCGTTCCCACATACAGTTCGTCTATTATTATATCAAATTAATTTAATGATAATACTAGAGAAAGCTTTTAACAAAGTCTGGTGAGGACGTTAGGGCTCTAACTGTCGGTTAATGAACGTTAGTCATTAACGTGTGGTACTAGGAAAACATAGGTATTATAGGGCTCTTAGCTCTTATTACATTGCGGAGACTGAAATCTATCGTTCAAATTAGATAGGTACAGTACAGAATAAACTTTTGAATGCTTTTTTTAATAATTCGTAAAATTACTATTAATAATATTCATACTCTAAGCCACAGAACCCTCTGTTACAGAGTAAATGTTTAGTTTCCAATATTTTTCTTTATATTTATATCATATATATTTTTTTGTTAATGTCGTATAGGCGTTGTAAAATATATTGTCTTTCTCTTTTTTTTAAACATCCAATGGCAAAAGATAAAAAAATAACCTATTGGAATAAGACCGCTAAATTATATATATTTAAGTATTATTATATTCTCAATTTACAAAAAAGCACAAATCAAAAAAAGATACAGCATAAATATCAATATATGCAAATAATTTTGAATTATTTTGCTCAGGCGTAACGGAATGCCCGCCCGACCCACCACTGTACTCAGCAGTGACCACCACACCCGAACCAAAGAATTCGAGCAGCGCTCA
This sequence comes from Hyles euphorbiae, assembly GCA_023078785.2. NCBI lineage: Eukaryota > Metazoa > Arthropoda > Insecta > Lepidoptera > Sphingidae > Hyles > Hyles euphorbiae. Next base: position 15,815,174 of record CM041041.1, on the reverse strand, counting down.
CAGCTTGGCACGCACTCAGTCGCCGAGCACGCCGATATCGTCACACGCTCAGTACACTGACTCACAGGTTTGCATACTAACATTCTACGCTCGTATGAGTTTTGTGCTTGCGGTGGGTGTTTTGTGCTCGCTTTGTGAGTTTAATGCTTGTTTCTTGCTTGCAGCACCATAACATTGGTTTTGTTCACTATGAATGTAACTATTGCAATCATGTTTTATTGACTCATATTTTTTATACGCAGGAATATTCATTATGTTTACTGTAGATTTTTCTACAGAAATATTTTCTTAAATGATATAAATTATATGTAGTTGTGAGTTTTGTGCTTAATTAATTAAATGCATTTTCGATAACTGCTATAGTAACTATATATTTTAATGGAAAACTACGCGAAATGTGCGGTATCACTTTAGTGAGATGAATACTAGATTGATATTGACTTAATTGATAGCATGAAATAGATGTTAGTTTTATTGTACCTTTCTAATAGATATCATACAAAATCTATATTTTTAATCACTTAGTTTCTCATTTTTTTATTGCAATGAATTGCTAGACTAACATATAATTTGCCTGGTGGTTATCGATACGTCCGCATCAATATGTCCGTCATGAACAGTATCAAAACTAAACAACGCCGAGATAGAGAGAGAGATATTGCTGTTGAGCGATAAGACCGCCATTTGTACTCTTTGTTATTATTATTTCTGTTTAGCTATATTGTTGTTAAGTTTGTGTACAATAAAGATTTAAATAAATGAATAAACGCCTTAAATTAAAAAGCAATGCTTAGCATTCCATTGCTCTCCCCCCATCCTGAGAAAGAACATGTTAAGTTGTAATTATTTTGTTTGTTTGGCCGGAGATATGGACATTACGGTGGTATCTACCCAGGCCTTCTCTCCCATATGGGACCTAAGAGGGAACGTGATTATAAATCTTTTGATATTCCTTTAAATATTGGTGCCTCGCTGTTCTACGAATTTCTATATTATTATAGAATAATAATTATTTATCATTGATCATATTTGTTTTATTTTGTAATTATATTTATTTTAAAAATTTAATATTTTTTTTATTTTTTAGAAAAATATAATGAAACCTATAAATTTCCTTTACCATAAACTCAGATTTTATTTTGTATCCTATAATTGTCGTAAATATTCCTAAACAAGCAATTCGATTCATTAATGTGTTGTATTTTAGTTTAATAATTTCACACATATAATTTTTGTCTGAAATATTATTTTATTAATTTCAGAGTGATTCTGGCCGCAGCGGGGTGAATGGGGCCATCAGGTCTCATCGTGAGGTGGTCACCACAAGAACACCGTTATTAGCAGCGCATCAAGAGAGCTGCGTTTAATAGTATTAGAAATATATTTAATTTTATATTATAATAATTATATAATAGTCCAGCTCCAAATTGAGCTAAATGTATATAGGTAATTTGGAAATATTAATTTGTTTGATAGATCTGAACATATTTTTCTCTTTCTAAAACCTTCTATACAGTGACTAGGCTAATTTACAATTCAAATTGATCGAAGTGAATACTATAATTTTAGTTTTTCAGAAGTTATGATAAATTATACAGTCGAAAGTATAGTTTGAAATATGTAGATAATTAACGTTTAATAAAATAATTATTGATTTTATTATTAATTTACGAACCAAAATTATTTTAAAGAGTGATGTGGATTAGGGAATGTGAGTTTTCAATAGTTTTTTTATTTTTTCTGCACAAGGTACATGTGTATATTTCCATGTATTTTCAAATCTATTACTGTATTTGATTTAGAATAGTTTTAGAGTTTTAATAAGCAATTTAACTTCGAAAATGACTGATGAGCGAATGCTAAGGAAAGTAATTTAGATATTAATTTGTTTATAATGCATTCAGTTACGTACTCTTAAAGAGGTAAGGGAATAAGGCTCTAAGCTAATAGAATAATCTATTAATATGTATATGTATGTATACTTGCGTTTTGAGGTTTAGATAATAATTAAAATCTTTATTTTTTCTTATCGCACGTCGATAGGGCAATTGTATTTAATTGTAAAAAAATAATAATTGTTAAATTGTAAATTTTTAACTTGTTAATAATAACTGTAATAGGATAATATTAAATCGAATCCCTTGAGCAATGAATGTTTTATTTTACTGTCATGCCAAAGAGTAATTAAGTTTGTGAATTGAAGGTGACTGGTTTGACTTGGAAAAATTGACGAAAGAATTAACATCCAGAATATTATAAAATTAACAAATATAAAGTAATTAAATCTATAGAATTTAATTGTAAAACATTCCATTATTGAGAAAACGAAAACTAATTTGCTCATAAGTATTCAATTACGATGAATTTAATCTTTATGATGCACGAAATAACATTTGTGGATGGTTGGATATGATTATGAAAGGTGAGCATTTTTTATTACATGTGAATCAATAAAATATCGAAATACATTCTCGTTTGTTTGATTTTATTCCATAAATTTATTCAACATTTAATAAGACCCTTCTTGAATTAAACTTATTTATACGGATTTTATCGCAGATTTGTTTTAATTTTTACATTTCTAACTACCCGACGATGCGTCGTTTTGATTACTTACAAGCATTCAACGTCACACGATAAAATCTGTAAAAAATGTTTAGAAACTATCAAGACTCTATTTTTAGAAATTGAGTATTTCAGTTTTATTATTTAGTATCCAATATTTCTGTATCAGCCCATATACGTCCCACTGCAGGACACGGGCCGCCTCTATAATCAAGAGTACGATTGAGATTGGTTAGGCCATTTAGTCCACCACGCTGGCCTAGTGCGGGTTGGCGGACTTACATACCATAGAAATTTTATAAATCGCTATGGTATGCAGGTTTCCTCACGATGTTTTCCTTCACCGTTTTAGTGCGTGGTGATTGACTATTAATACACACATGACTCCGAAAAGTCAGAGTTGTGCCCTTTTTTTTTTTTTTTTTTTTCTAATGGGTAAAATCCTCATTGGATACCCGACTATCTGAATAGACCGGGCATGCCGGACTTTTACCGGCTAAAAACCCATGTCTCCATCTGCACTTTGGAGGAGCTTTGGGACCTCAATACGAACACGCCAAAGGTCCACCAGCGCTAGAGCTAAAAGCTCTCAAACACAAGAAACTCCGCAACGGTACTACGCAGAAGAAACAGGGCGATTTCTTCCACCACCGTTGCGTCTCCTTCTCCGAGCGGGATCGGCTCTTTCGCGATCACGCTCCGCAGCCTCTTTATGAAGCATTGCTGCTTCACAGAAGACGACCACAGCTTTCCATTTTGACTCTCCCTCCAGCATCGCCCTTATCACTGCTGGCAGAGAGAGATCACGTCCAATCTGGGAGATCAGACCCTGCCGCTCCACTTCCCACGCAGAACATTGCGCGAGAGTGTGTGCAGCTGAGTCCTGGTCTCCGCTATTGCAGTGGTGACAGTTCGCCGTCGTTTCACGCCCTATCTTTTTCAGATAATCACCAAAACACCCATGTCCGGTGATTACCTGAGTAAGTCGATAAGTGAGTCGTCCGTCTCTTCGTTGCATCCAGGCTTCGAAGACTGGCAGGATAGCTTCGACGACGCGTTTGTGCACGTAAGGCTCTTCACAAAGTCTTGAGTGCCACGTCGCGAATGTATTTATATGTTCCTGTCGTCTTATCGACACTTCGAGCGCCATTGTTGTTGGTATGTCTTGGCTCGACTGGCGGACGGTGCGAATTCGCGCATATATGTTTGCATCCATGTCCGCTAGGATATCCAACGGCGGAAATCGTGCTAGGAGAGTCGCCGCCTCGAAGGATATCGTGCGATATCCTCGCAGAGTTGTGCCCTGGGATTCGAACCCGCGACCACCGTGAACATGTTGGCAGTCGCGTCTAGTCCGTTTACCAACAGGCCACCACGCACTTTATCCAATATTTAGTTTTCGCCAAATATTCTGCCATCTAAATTGAAAGTATAATAGATCTCAAATTAGTGCTTATTTAATCTGCAGAATTCCAATGACGTAAGCGGAGGTGATATAACCCAGGACCGACAACTAACGAAAATGAAGCCGGGTGGTAGTTTAAGTGACTTCAGGCACAATGTAACTATTGCAAAAGAAAAGCGACGATTTTTTTTCCATCGTCTTATTTGTGTGGTAAAAATATCCTAAAATAATAGTGTACGCCCTTTTAATTTTTTTAAAGCTATTGTAAATAAGAGTTAAAATTATTATCAAAGCAAAAACTATGGATTTCCTACCTAAACACGACGATATTTTAAATAAATGTCACGTCGTTATCTTGTCTTGGCGAAATTTTTAGTAGTATTGTGTTTGAAGTTACTAAAACTACAGCTAAATAAACTAAAACTTTGTTTACGGTAGCAGTCTTGTTATACCCTGTATACATATACATACCTTTATAAATCAGTAACTGACCTACCAACAACAACTTGGTTTTGTATTGTAATTTGATGCCAGCTTAATAAATGGCGATAGGCGTATAAATGGCGATAGGCGCCTCTATCACATCGGGAGACGGAGCATACAAGGCAAAATATGGGTGTCCTGGTTGCACCACTACCCTTCTGAGCAAAGGTGTGAGTTTACGTTTGTATGCATGTAGCTTAACAAAAACTGCTGGCATGAAATAAACACTGGTTATGGAAAATATTTTGAGGCACCATGTACAAATTTTATAAGTGGACTGAAAAATAAAATAACAATTCCTCTAGTCATGACTTTTATTCATGTGGAAGTCCAAATTCCAAGATATTACCGATTTTTAAATAGGTTGTAGGTCTTGTGGTTCCGTTGCTGCAAAATGTAGGCCCAGGTACAATTTTTTTAATTTTAATGTCTATTAAAAGTAAATTTCTTGAGAACTAGCTGAGTTAGATGTTTGATATGTACAGACATTCGTAGCTGTCCTGTAGCCATATTATTGAAAGTTTTGGAACGGTCTGTATGTTTGATGTGAAAAAAAGTCATAATTGTTAGATTTATGTATTTTCATCAATAAGTTTTTATTTTAAATGTTGAGAAAATCATGAGTACTTAACTCAGTGCGCAAGTTGTATATAGGATTTGATATTGGCGTCAAGCGATGCGTCAATAATACTGCAATTATTTTGATTAGTACAGGTTTATTTATAGACTTCATTTCCTTTTCTAAATTAAGATGGTAAAATTAGACGGGTAGATATCAAACATAATATCTTAGGTGATAACCTAAGATATGTAACATAGACTCCGATCAACGTTAGTTGTTAGACGATAAGGGAACCTCTTAGTGTCGAGAATTAACGTGAGCATAGAAACCTAATTAAATTATTTGACAACCTTCGTGGCGCATTTGGTTAGACGCTGACTGTGAAATTAGAGGTTTGGATGCGGTTTCGAACTCCGCGCTGAGACAAATGTAATTCTTGATCTCGGGTCTGGGCGTTTGTGAGACCGAAAAGTCTCTCGTAGTTCCTGATGCACCCGATACAAGACAAGATCTTAGTATGGAGTCAAGCCTGTGAATAGGACTGTTGGGTGTATTTATTTATGAATAATGAGCTATTGATTTTGTCAAGGTCTGATGTGAACAAATAGAACTGCATTTATTTGATCAAGCATGTTTTATTAACGAGTTTTGTACATTAAAATAGATTTTTATAGTATTAAGCAATCGATTTAAATAATGTACCCGACCATTAGTAATAATAGTCTGTTCCAAATAGAATAGTACTGATATTAATATTTGAACTGCAACAACGCGATGACGTAAGCGGAGGTCACATTGATATAGGACAGAATCAGGCTGAGATCTAAAGAGAAGCCAGACCATAAACTGAACACTGCCGGATGTAAGTCCATGTAATCCAACGCATCGTAAATGCTGCGACGTAATTTATTATCTGAAATAAAACATAAACGAAAGCCATCAATCATGTGAAGAGGCATCTTAGCAGGCTGGCATAATAGTATCGATTGGCAGGGGACTGCCGTCTTGACAGCATTTGTGCTTAATACTCCTTACAAATTTTGGTTGTCTAAGATAGATTGAGATTGAGAAGGATAGAATCGTAAATCGTAATCAACATTTAGTAACGAATGCGAATGATAATCACCCAAATATTACAACGCCATTTATAAAGTTTCACTAAACTACGCTCATCCCCCTTAATCAATTCACTTAAGCGGAACTTTAACTAGGCAACTTACGCTAGAATACTGGAACGCTGGAACGCCATTCAAATAATAAGGTGATCTTAACAGCGCACGGCCCACTTAGCCAGTACATTTAATCGGGATTAGCGTAGTTAAGCGCCATTTATATTTAAGTTGCGTTCCAGTATTTGGGCGTTAATAATTAAGTCAAGGGTCATATCCTCAACATAATGTTTATACAAAGCATGTTTATGGTGGGGAAGATATATGAAGTAGAGAAAATTTTTGCGTCTGACGAAAATACGTGCCTACGTTTTATTTCTTTTTGTTCAATTTAATTATTTTTCTTCGTTTTTGTCGTGCGTTTTGATTGCAGTAAAGCGGACTGAAGACTTTACGCTATTCTTATAAATAAGACAGGGTCACTGATAGTGGAAATTTGCGGGAGTCCTAGTAGTATTATACAAATATTATTGAAAATAATAATTCTCTGATGATACCATGTTGTATTAGTAAGATAGAAAAATATTAAATAAAAATAAACAAACATACGTAAAATATTATACTACTAACAAATGGGCTGTAATGGTCTGAGTGAATAAAGATTTCCATAATATTTTTATGCAAATTGGGCGTAAATTTGGCCATAGTTGTCAACAATAAAAATATTAGATTAGATTTGATTTGAAAAATAAAAATACCTTTATATTCTAATAACTGTTCAGATAATAAGCCCTTGCATTTCTCTTCTTCATTCACTGTTAGCTCCATAAACACTGCTGGCAGGAGCGAAACACCCGTTTCAATGAATAAATCAGAGGCCCATACCAAGATGCTTTGTATGTTCTAGAAAAGGTAAGAAACATTAGTACGCATACAAATATCGAGACTACCACTCATGTTAAAATTCGAATCTTGCATTGCAGAATCGTTATTGCTCATGGTAATAAAATTACTTAGCTGATTTTTTTGTATCAGCCCATATTACGTCCCACTGCAGGACACGGGGCTCTTTTACAATCCAGAGTACGATTGAGAGTGGTTAGGCCATATATCACGCTGGCCTAGTGCGGGTTGGCGGACTTTACATAACATAGAAATTCTTACAAATCGCTATGGTATACAGGTTTCCTCACGATGTTTTCCTAAACTGTTATAGTGCGTGGTGATTGACTATTAATACACACATGGCTCCGAAAAGACAGAATTTGTCGTCTATGGACAACTAACTCTCTTCCTCGCTCAGTTGCCTAAGTTAGGGAATTCCGCTGCTTAACGAACTGCCTTTGTCCAGACTTTTCTGAAGAACTTGTTATAATAAACAAAGAAATACATCCAACAGTCACATACATAGTCCTAACTCCACACTAAGATCGAGTCTTGTGTCACGCGGGTATCAGGAGCTACGAGAGACATTTCGGTCCCACAAACACCCAGACCCAAAACAAATGCTTGTAGTTCAAACAAACTTTTGTCTCGGTGCGGGGATCGAACCCGCGGCCTCTCGTTTCACAGCTGGTGTCTCAAAAACTGCGCCACGGAGGCTTCATTCAGGAACTTCCAACTAAACCGGATGTATCCAGAGTGCAAACTAAATATCTATAGGCAATCATTTAATAATTGTACCTATAGGCGACGGACTGCTCAACATCAAGCGGGCCGCTTGATTGCGACCTAAGTTGCATAAAAAAACGAAGCCAGGTAAATTCGTATTGTTTACCACCCAAAAAACAACGATAGGCAAAAGAAAACATAAGTATTTTTGTAAAATTTTCAGTAGCATGTGTCTTAAGACACTAAAACTATCTTCTGGCTTCGTTTCCGGTTGTAGTCTGCATACACCCGGTATACTCAAAAATCGTCTCCCTATACACCTAATTTAAAATATAATACATAAACTCACGCCTTGTGCCCAGAAGGGGTAGGTAGAGGTGCCAGGGGCACCCACATTTCGCCTTGTATGTTCCGTCCCACGATGTGATAGGTGGCGAGCCTATCGCCATACCGGGCACAAATTCCTGACTCTGGGCTGATACTGAATAGAAAAATCCAGTATCACTTTGCCCAACCCGGGATTCGAACTCGAGAACTCAGCTTTGTAACCGTACAGTAGTACAACTACGCCACCGAGACAGTTAAATATAATAAAATTACTATATATGTTACGTACAAACATACCAAGTAGAATGAGCAAAAATGATATATCAACTCACGTCATTATAATATGCCAATACACAGAAAGTGATGAAAGATATAGTTCTTAGAAAGACGAATACAATAGTCATTCCCATCTGGAAGTAAAGAGAAATGTTCATACTTAAATATAAATAAAATCAAAAGCGCAAATAGGTGATTTTTATTTATTTATTTATTTTATTCTTAACTGCACAAAAAAGGATAAACACTTAAACATATTACAAATGAAAAAAAAAGTACAGATGGCGGTCTTACCGCTCTAGGCGATTTCTTACAGACAACCTTTGGATGGATAGAAAAAAAAGGAAAAGATGAGAGGGCAGTCTAGAAAAAGAAAAGAATACAAGCTCCAATAAAATAATAATAGACGAATTATTTATAATTAGTATATACACAATATATGATACATAATTATATACATACACCTATTATAAATATAAATATAAATATATATATATATATATATATATATATATATATATTTATATTTATATTTATATTATTATTAATATAAATATATATATATTTATATATATATTTATATTTATATATACCGGGTATATCAAGACTGCTACCGAAAACGAAACCGGGTGCTAGTTTTAGTAACTACAAACACAATGCAACTAAAATTTTCGCAAAGAAACGCGACATTAATTTTTAATGATTTTTAAATATCGTCGTTTTTGCTAAAATAATAATATAAACTGTTTTATACCTTAGAGTATTTATAAATAAAAGGGTATACACTATTATTTTAGGAAAAAATGTATTTACTACCCAAATATGACCATAGTAAAAAAACAAAAAAAAAAAAATAGGTATATATATATATATATATATATATATATATATATATATATATATATATATATATATATATATATATATATAGGTATATATATATATAAGTATATACTTATATATGCATATATATATTACTTTTAGGTTCAAATGCAAGGAATTATACTTTTCATTTTGGCTGTTCAAAGAGAAAGGTAGTGATCTTTGACCATTTTTTTGAATGCAGTTAGTGTTTGAGCCTTTCTCACTCTAACAGGTAGTGCATTCCACAGTCGAACCGTTTGGACTGTAAACGACTGATCCATGACCTTCGTGGTATGCACTGGCATTCTCAACTTCAGGTTTTCCGACGACCTCAAGGACTTCGAATGTGTCTCATGGAGAAATAGAAAACGTTCTTTAAGATATGTAGGATTGAGAAGATTAAAAAGATATTGTAAAGCAAATGAAGAATATGAGCATTCCGACGAAGTCGTATGGGTAACCACTTGAGCTTAGCACGAAACTCGGAAACATGATCATATTTGCGTAGACCAAATATAAATCTAATACAGAAATTTTGAAGACGCTCAAGTTTATTAAGTTGGTCCTCGGTGAGATCAAGATAGCTGACATCGGCATGATCAAGGATGGGGAGTAGGAGAGTTTGTGCAAGCGAAATCTTCGTTGTAATGGGAAGAAAATTATGTAACCTTCGCAAAGACCCAGCGGAGGCAAAAATCTTACGGCTAAGTTCCCGAAGTTGTGGGCCCCAGGTGAAACACTTATCCATATAAAGGCCAAGGTTCTTAACCGTGTCACTGTATGGTATAATGATACCATCACAGTAAACAGACGGTAGCTTGTCCCAAGCAAGTTTTGATATCATCCTGGGGCTGCCGACAACAATGACTTGGGTTTTGGAAGGATTTACTTTCAATCCATAGGCATTACTCCAGCGACAAATGTGTTGGATGTCGTTGTTGACTGATCTTATTGCGTCGACCATTTTGTCCAAGGGTGCCCGAGTATAAATTTGCAGATCGTCGGCATAAAGGTGGTAGGATGAGCGAAGATTAATAGTAATGGAATTAATAAAGACAGCAAAACGTAAAGGAGATAGTACGCCGCCCTGAGGTACGCCAGCTGAAACAGAGCACCAAGAAGAAAAGCTTTCCTCAAAAGTGATGCGTTGCTGGCGACCATAGAGGTAACTACTAAACCAATCAACTGCCGTTGGAGATATGTTGAGAGAACCCATTACGCCAAGTAATAAATCGTAATCGACGGTGTTGAAGGCATTGCTGAAGTCCAGCAATGCTAAGACAGTCAGCTTGCGCTCCTCCATGCCCGACCTGATGCCATACGTAATATGAGTCAGTGTGGTCGTCGTGCTATGTCCAAGACGAAATCCCGATTGTAAATGATTTAGGAGATTGTTTTTGAAAAGGAAATCATTCAGCTGGGTATGGATTAGACGTTCAAGGACTTTGGAGAGGAAAGGAAGAATGGAGATGGGACGGAAATCTGTAAGATTGGTTGCATTGGATTTTTTAGGGATTGGAATGATATGTGCTTGTTTCCAAGCAGCAGGAAAGACACCAGAGGAAATAGAATAATTGAGGATATGGGAGATGATAGGAAGGATTTCGTCTAGGATAGGGAGAATCATATTACGGCTGACACAGTCGTTTCCCGTCGCATTAGACGAAATGAGCGCAATGGTCTTTCTAACATCACAAGCAGCAAGTTGTTTAATGACGAAAGCAGAACAATCGGGAGTCTTAAGGGTCGAAAGGAACTTAATAGTGTTATCTTTCATCGCCTTATCAAGAAAAGACGATGAAGAAAAATGATTATTTAAGGAATTTAAATCAATAGACTTACAAAAGGAGTCTTGTTTAGACTTACCCACTCCCATTGTTTTGAGAAATTTCCAAACCTTAGCACGGTCTCCGTTTTCGACAGAGTTGTGGATATATCTGCGTTGAGCATTCCTACACACCTTACTGCAATGATTGCGGATTGATACATACTTCTGCCAATTTAACTCATTGGGTACTCATTTACGATTGTACCTAGACTTGGCCGACGCTTTTTTAGAGATCAGCTCTTTTATCTCGGTTGTAAGCCAAGGAGATGGTAGATGTTTTAATTTTACAGGCCGGACAGGAGCATGTTTATCGAGAAGATCGATCACTGTACTGGTAAAAATATTAACTTTATCATCAATTGAACTAGCAAGTAGCAGCGAACTCCAGTCAATATTGTTGGCATCCATGCGAAGATCATCAAGATTCATCCTCCGAAAATTTCGTTGCAGGAGGGTTTTGGGTAGGACTTTAGGGGGACGGAGACGAAAAGAAAGGAATAGTAAATCATGGGCAGAAAAGGCATCGGCGGTACATTGTCCATGTTTAGCCACATGATTTAAGGAGGAACCAAAAATAAGATCTAAGAGGGAAGGTGAACAGTTGGGAGGGTGATGGGACGCCGAGAGTGGAAGAACGGAAAGGTTACAGGATTTTTTATTACATGAATGGCGAGACGAGCATGCCCTTCGCCTGATGTTCAGCGGCAAAACCGCTCATGGACAGTAACAAAATTGAGCAACACCATAAATTACAAAGCATTGCTTGGCATTCCATTGATGTTGTTTATTAACGAGTTTTCCGCTGTTTTAGTTTCTTTTGTTTTAATTATTTTATCTTTATATAATCTTTTAAAACATAGGTACTGCTGCATTTTATTTGTGTTCTTGATTTTTAGAAGAGGAAAAATTTTATCTTGTACGTTGAACGTTCCAACATTCAAAATTCCCTCTATAATAACCCCCTTGTAGTGACGTAGGTCAACAAAATTTGATAAAAGCTGCCTGTAATGTGTGTGCTCATTTATAATAAAATACCAAGCCACTTAAAGGATTTTACTCGTAAAAACACAGTGTTAAAAAATATTTATAGACGGCTTGCTAAGTATTATTTTCACTCCACATTTATTGTCCCCATACTTGTTTCTGCACATGGATTGATACCTAATAACTGCGACCATCATCCCCAGAGGCATACAATGGGCCATTGGATCAAAAGCCACATTCAGAAGGCAGTATTGTTTAATGCGGCACGTATAGTGAGGAGATTTTTCACTTTGGGATCCTAACCACCGGTGGCTTCGGTCCCGAGCCTCGCCAACAAAGAGTAAATATAATATAACGGATATATGTGGAATAAAGGAAATAATAATATAAAAATATTACCTAGGTTAAGTTTTAATAATATAATATTTCACGCTATAATAATAGCAAAACATGTAAATTCTATTATTACATAACACGGCAATAAAATGCAGATACTGACCAATAACTTTATAGGTTTTCTCGCTGAATTAACGTTTTTTATAGAATTTTCGTAATCATTTCTAAAATTTTCGACAACAATAATTTTTTCCTCATCAGAAATGTTTTCATTTAATCCAATTTTCAAAGCTTTCGTCAATGACTTTAAAGTAAGAAAGTACCCGTAAAATATCAGAGTTATCGGCAATATCCCGGCGAATGTAATTTGCAACCCAATTAAATGTATAAATAATTCTATTACTGGGCAATGGTGGGGCCTACAATTAGAAATTATAAATGATATTTGTCTTAGTAAGTTTAAACATTCTATAATTATTGGAAAAAAGCTAATCAACCGAATAGAATATTTCTGAGTCCCAAGCCCCGTACAGTATTTAATGAAATACCCTTCACCCGTAATGAGTGAGAAAAAAATATATGAAATTATTTGTAGCCGAAGTATCAATTTTGCCACGAGGATCGGTAGAGGTATGTTTCTGAAAAGATTCAGAATGCCATCAACAGTGAAAATTAGGAGTATTGCAACACTATACAGCTTGCCAATAATCTGCAGTGTCTTTGACTTGCTAATCTCGTGGTATAGGCCTAAGATAAATCTGTACGTCATGATAAATTTCACAGAACACAAAATATTGATGATTTTTTGAAACATTATGAGCACTTATAAACTGGATGGTTTGCGATACGCCACTGTACTGGTTCAGAGAAGTCAAGCGATCAATAGTCCTTCAATTCAATATTTCAATAATTAAACCTACCAACTAATGTATTAAGGCGACATTCGGCAACAGTTTTAAAACCTATTTCATTATCAAATGTTTTGTCTTTTTCGTTCAAACTGAATATAAAAGTAGTTTGCAAGGGACAAAATATTCGATATAAAAATATGTTTTATTCTGTCTAGGAATAAGGCGGTTAGTAATTAAGTTTAATGCACGTTTTTGGAGCACTCGAAAATTACTGGAAAAATAAGTATTCATATTGGTGTTTTTAATCTACAGCAAAATACATAAAGCTATTTTTTACGTTTCCCAAAATAATCTAGTGTAACAAACGCGTAATAAAAGTCAGGATTTACGAGTGACGAAGGAACGGGTTCGATCCCCGCTCCGAGACAAATGTTTGTGTGATCCACTAGTATTTTTCTTCCTATATTACAAAGTACTCTGTGGTACCACCGCAATGTCTGTTTCTCCCGCCAAACAGTAGTGCTGTGTGGCCAGAGGAACTACTGGACATATTGAGAGTTAGCATCTTGTGTCCCAGGATGGCGAACGTTTTGCAATACCAACAATTGCTTGGTTTTGCCACTGTCCATAAGCGGTCGTATCTCTTGCCATCAGGCGGATTGCATGCTCGCCTTGCCGTTTGCTGGCTGTTTTAGTGTGTAGTGTGTAGTGTGCCTAATATTTACATCCACGTCATGCAAATAAAATTTCATTATTTATTTTAACGTTCAATTCAAATTCTGTAGACGGACGACGTGGCCACGGTTGCAGGAAGTCGCTATATGCAAGTCGCTTCCAACAGCTCAATGTGGAGATCCTTAATAGAAGTCTATGTAACATGATTCTCTATGTCTTAGACGAAAAATTGACGAACGAACTGATATCCAGAATATAATCAAAATTACAAATATAAACCAATTAAATCTATAGAATTTAATAGTAAAACATTCCATTATTGAGAAAACGTAAACTAATTTGCTCATAAGTATTCAATTACGATGAATTTAATCTTTATGATGCACGAAATAACATTTGTGGATGGTTGGATATGATTATGAAAGGTGAGCATTTTTTATTACATGTGAATCAATAAAATATCGAAATACATTCTCGTTTGTTTGACTTTATTCCATCTATTTATTCAACATTTAATAAGACCCTTCTTGAATTAAATCTATTTATACGGATTTTATCGCAGATGTGTTTTAATTTTTACATTTCTAACTACCCGACGATGCGTCGTTTTGATTACTTACAAGCGTTCAAGGTCACACGATAAAATCTGTAAAAAATAGTTTTATTTCAATGTTTAGAAACTATCAAGACTCTATTTTTTTTAATATTGAGTATTTCAGTTTCATTATTTAGTATCCAATATTTCTGTATCAGCCCATATACGTCCCACTGCACGACACGGGTCGCTTCTATAATCAAGAGTACGATTGAGAGTGGTTAGGCCATATAGTCCACCACGCTGGCCTAGTGCGGGTTGGCGGACTTACATACCATAGAAATTTTATAAATCGCTATGGTATGCAGGTTTCCTCACGATATTTTCCTTCACCGTTTTAGTGCGTGGTGATTGACTATCAATACACACATGACTCCGAAAAGTCAGAGGTGTGCCCTGGGATTCGAACCCGCGACCACCGTGAACATGTTGGCAGTCGCGTCTAGTCCGTTTACCAACAGGCCACCACGCACTTTATCCGATATTTAGTTCTCACCAAATATTCTATGCCATCTAAACTGAAAGTAAAATAGATCTCAAATTAGTGCTTATTTAATCTGCAGAATTCCAATGACGTAAGCGGAGGTGATATAACCCAGGACCGACAACTACCGAAAATGAAGCCGAGTGGTAGTTTAAGTGACTTCAGGCACAATGCAACTATTGCAAAAGAAAATCGGTGATATTTTTTCCACCGTCTTATTTGTGTGGTAAAAATATCCTAAAATAATAGTGTACCGTGTACGCCCTTTTAATTTTTTTAAAGCTATGGTACACAAGGGTTAAAATTATTATCAAAGCAAAAACTATGGGTTTCCTACCTAAACATGACGATATTTGAAAAAAATGTCACGTCGTTGTCTTGTCTTGGCGAAATTTTTAGTAGTATTGTGTTTGAAGTTACTAAAACTACAGCTAAATAAACTAAAACTTTGTTTACGGTAGCAGTCTTGTTATACCCTGTATACATATACATACCTTTATAAATCAGTAACTGACCTACCAACAGCAACTTGGTTTTGTATTGTTAATTTGATGCCAGCTTAATAAATGGCGATAGGCTCGCCTCTATCACATCGTGAGACGGAGCATATAAGGCAAAATATGGGCGTCCTGGTAGCACCACCACCCTTCTGAGAAAAGGCGTGAGTTTACGTAAGTATGCATGTAGCTTAACAAAAACTGCTGGCATGAAAGAAATACTGGTTATGGAAAATATTTCGAGGCACCATGAACAAATTTTCTAAGTGGACTGAAAAATAAAATAACAATGCCTCTAGTCATGACTTTTATTCATGTGGAAGTCCAAATTCCAAGATATTACCGATTTTTAAATGGATTGTAGCTCTTGTGGTTCCGTTGCTGCAAAATGTAGGCCCAGGTACAAATTTTTTAAATTTTAAAGTCTATTAAAAGTAAATTTCTTGAGAACTAGCTGAGTTAGAGGTTTGATATGTACAGACATTCGTAGCTGTCCTGTAGCCATATTATTGAAAAGTTTTGGAACGGTCTGTATGTTTGATGTGAAAAAAAGTCATAATTGTTAGATTTATGTATTTTCATCAATAAGTTTTTATTTTAAATGTTGAGAAAATCATGAGTACTTAACTCAGTGCGCAAGTTGTATGTAGGATATGATATTGGCGTCAAGCGATGCGTCAATAATACTGCAATCCAATTATTTTGATTACTACGGGTTTATTTATAGACTTCATTTCCTTTTTTAATTAAGATGGTACAATTAGACGGCTAGATATCAAACATATCTTAGTTGATAACCTAAGATATGTAACATAGACTCCGATCAACTGATAGATGGGTGTTAGACGATAAGGGAACCTCTTATTGTCGAGAATTAACGAGAGCATAGAAACCTAATTAAATTATTTGACAACCTTCGTGGCGCATTTGGTTAGACGCTGACTGTGAAATTAGAGGTTTGGATGCGGTTTCGAACTCCGCGCTGAGACAAATGTAATTCTTGATCTCGGGTCTGGGTGTTTGTGAGACCGAAAAGTCTCTCGTAGTTCCTGATGCACCCGATACAAGACAAGATCTTAGTATGGAGTCAAGCCTGTGAATAGGACTGTTGAGTGTATTTATTTATGAACAATGAGTTATTGATTTTGTCAAGGTCTGATGTGAACAAATAGAACTGCATTTATTTGATCAAGCATGTTTTATTAACGAGTTTTGTACATAAAAATAGATTTTTATAGTATTAAGCAATCGATTTAAATAATGTACCCGACCATTAGTAATAATAGTCTGTTCCAAATAGAATAGTAATGATATTAATATTTGAACTGCAACAACGCGATGACGTAAGCGGAGGTGACATTGATATAGGACAGAATCAGGCTGAGATCTAAAGAGAAGCCAGACCATAGACTGAACACTGCCGGATGTAAGTCCATGTAATCCAACGCATCGTAAATGCTGCGACGTAATGTATTATCTGAAATAAAACATAAACGAAAGCCATCAATAATTTGAAGAGGCATCTTAGCAGGCTGGCGTAATAGTATCGATTGGCAGGGGACTGCCGTCTTGACAGCATTTGTGCTTAATACCCCTTACAAATTTTGGTTGTCTAAGATAGATTGAGATTGAGAAGGATAGAATCGTAATCAACATTTAATAACGAATGCGAATGATAATCACCCAAATATTACAACGCCATTTATTAAGTTTCACTAAACTACGCTCATCACCCTTAATCAATTCACTTAAGCGGGACTTTAACTAGGCAACTTACGCCAGAATACTGGAACGCTGGAACGCCATTCAAATAATAAGGTGCTCTTAACAGCGCACGGCCCACATAGCCAGTACATTTAATCGGGATTAGCGTAGTTAAGCGCCATTTATATTTAAGTTGCGTTCCAGTATTTGGGCGTTAATAATTAAGTCAAGGGTCATATCCTCAACATAATGTTTGTACAAAGCATGTTTATGGTGGGGAAGATATATGAAGTAGAGAAAATTTTTGCGTCTGACGAAAATACGTGCCTACGTTTTATTACTTTTTGTTCAATTTAATTATTTTTCTTCGTTTTTGTCGTGCGTTTTGATTGCAGTAAAGCGGACTGAAGACTTTACGCTAGTCTTACAAATAAGTCAGGGTCACTGATAGTGGAAATTTGCGGGAGTCCTAGTAGTATTATACAAATATTATTGAAAAAAATAATTCTCTGATGATACCATGTTGTATTAGTAAGATAGAAAAATATTAAATAAAAATAAACAAACATACGTAAAATATTGTACTACTAACAAATGGGGATCAAATTGACTTACATTTCGACTCCTTTCCAAATTTTACTACGAAGGTTAAGAATATTATTTGTAATGATCTCTAATTAATTTTAATAATTTGTGTTTCTATGTTGTTATCTTTCTTTTTTGTTTCTATTTATCATGTTGTATAAATGTTTTTTTTTTGTATTTTTTTTTGTGTATAACTTCTGTGTGTTTTTTTTTTGTATGTATTAGGTGTGTCAACTGTAATATTTTTTGCACATGTGGTGTTTACCTTTAAGTGATTGTTACATTTACTTCTTGATTATTTTCCATGTACACTTTACTTCTAAATCAATGTAAACAATTGTTGGTGAACCTTATTAAATAAATAAATAAATAAATAAATGGGCTGTAATGGTCTGAGTGAATAAAGATTTTCTTAATATTTTTATAATATTTCTATGCAAATTGGGCGTAAATTTGGCCATAGGTAGTTGTCAACAATAAAAATATTAGACTAGATTTGATTTGAAAAATAAATATACCTTCATATTCTAATAACTGTTCAGATAATAAGCCCTTGCATTTCTCTTCTTCATTCACGGTTAGCTCCATAAACACTGCTGGCAGGAGCGAAACACCCGTTTCAATGAATAAATCAGAGGCCCATACCAAGATGCTTTGTATGTTCTAGAAAAGGTAAGAAACATTAGTACGCATACAAATATCGAGACTACCACTCATGTTAAAATTCGAATCTTGCATTGCAGAATCGTTATTGCTCATGGTAATAAAATTACTTAGCTGATTTTTTTGTATCAGCCCATATTACGTCCCACTGCAGGGCACGGGGCTCTTTTACAATCCAGAGTACGATTGAGAGTGGTTAGGCCATATATCACGCTGGCCTAGTGCGGGTTGGCGGACTTTACATAACATAGAAATTCTCACAAATCGCTATGGTATGCAGGTTACCTCACGATGTTTTCCTTCACTGTTATAGTGCGTGGTGATTGACTATTAATACACACATGACTCCGAAAAGTCAGAATTTGTCGTCTATGGACAAATATTTCTCTTCCTCGCTCAGTTTCTTAAGTTAGGGAATTCCGCTGCTTAACGTCTCACTGTTGAACTGCCTTTGTCAAGAATTTTCTGAAGAACTTGTTATAATAAACAAATAAATACACCCATAAGTCACATACATAGTTCTGACTCCACATTAAGATCGAGTCTTGTGTCACGCGGGTATCAGGAGCTACGAGAGACATCTCGGTCTCACAAACACCCAGAACCCGGGTTTGAACCCGAGACCTCAGCTTTGTAACCGTACCGTAGTACAACCACGCCACCGAGGCATTTAAAATATAAAAAAAATACTATATATGGTACGTACAAACATACCAAATAGAATGAGCAAAAATGATATATCAACTCACGTCAGTATAATATGCCAATACACAGAAAGTGATGAAAGATATAGTTCTTAGAAAGACGAATACAATAGTCATTCCCATCTGGAAGTAAAGAGAAATGTTCATACTTAAATATAAATAAAATCAAAAGGGCAAATGGGTGATTTTTATTACATGAATGGCGAGACGAGCATGCCCTTCGCCTGATGTTCCGCGACACCACCGCTCATGGACAGTAACAAAACCAAAAAACACCATAAATTACAAAGCATTGCTTGGCATTCCATTGATATTGTTTATTAACGAGTTTTCCGCTGTTTTAATTATTTTATCTATATATAATCTTTTAAAACATAGGTACTACAGCTGCATTTTATCTGCGTGCTTGATTTTTAGAAGAGCAAAAATTTTATCTTGTACTTTGAACGTTCCAACAATTCCCTCTATAATAACCCCCTTGTAGTGACGTAGGTCAACAAAATTTTATAAAATCTGCAATGAGTGTGCTCATTTATAATAAAATACCAAGCCACTTAAAGGATTTTAAAAACACAGTGTTAAAAAATATTTATAGACGGCTAGCTAAGTATAATTTTCACTCCACACTTATTGTCCCCATAGTTGTTTCTGCACATGGATTGATACCTAATAACTGCGACGATCATCTCCAGAGGCATACAATGGGCCATTGGATCTGTGGGCTACTTATACACACGTCCATACATACATAAATACACACATACATATACACACACCAACATATATATTACATATACACTCACGCACACTTACGTACAAACACACAATCAAACACTCGGAAATACACATACTTAAATATCACATCACAATAAATAAATAAACAATAATTAATATTATATCAACACGTCATTCTAAATTATGTAATTTAATGACGGATGAGCGCTCGAGTAGTGTAATGGAGCCGGGACCGTAGGCCGGCCGGCCGCAAAGAAGACAAAAAAGGTGACGTAGTAATTGCGGGCGGCGCGGTAGCGGACCCCCCCAGCTGCGCCTGCGCATGTTCCACGCACCGGACCTCTCGGCTCGCTAGTTAGTTCCGACCGGACGATCGTACCGCGCACTGATGACGTATAGCCACAGAATACTAACAGAAGTCAAGCTTGTGTATGTACTTCACTTTTGTTGCCACACTCACACTACGCTCGGCGTTCGCGCAAGGGTTGTTAACTCTGGCTTATGCGAAAACACGTATCGTGTTAATAGCACCCGTATAGTTTGATTGAATTTTTAAATAAAATATATAAAACACAATAATACAATAAATACATTTTAATTTTATTTATGAACTCGCTGAGAATGTTGATGTCATTATTCTAAGTATTTTTTTATTGTTTTTGTATAATACACGTTCTTTTTAAATGAAATTTATATTCAATTATTATAATATGGTGTTTTATATCCAAGTGTAATAACTTTTATTCATTTGCTCCATCTTTGCACTAAACATCTCACTATTTGCATGCCCGAAGCGGGTGACACTCGCACTCGCAGTGGTTTCGACTGGTTTGAAATATCGTGTCGGTGAACGCTGTCTATGTGTGCGTTGGTTTAGCGCGCTTTGTATGGAGCTTGACTTCTGTTAGTTTAGTATTCTGTGGTATAGCTTGTCGCGAGCCTACCCTATTGTACTGTATGCGGGTACCTAGTGCTTTTATTGTGGACTATTTTGCTGTACTGTGTTTCTGCTTTCTGCTTGTGCCTTATACTGACTATCTTGTGCTATGCTTTCTATAAACTGTATTCTTGGACTAAACTTCTTTTCTATTCTACTCTTGGTGTTTGTTCCCTTCTGTATGTTAATGTATATCTTAGACTGTTCGCTGTGCTATAACTCTAATTTAGTGCTTAGTAACTGAGTGCATTAAAACTTTAATTAATTATAGTTTCGTGTGTTTTGTTGCGCTTGCGTATACCATCTGCTTACGCCTACTATTCAACACGCTACCATACCATAACCAATAACCGACCACAAACTATAGATCAAAAGCCACATCCAGAAGGCAGTATTGTTTAATGCGGCACGTATAGTGAGATTTTTCACTTTGGGATCCTAACCACCGGTGGCTTGGGCCCCGAGCCTCGCCAACAAAGAGTAAATATAATATAACGGATATATATATGTGGAATAAAGGAAGTAATAATATAAAAATATTACCTAGGTTAAGTTTTAATAATATAATATTTCACGCTATAATAATAGCAAAACATGTAGATTCTATTATTACGTAATAAGGCAATAAAATGCAGATACTGACCAATAACTTTATAGGTTTCCTCGCTGAATAAACGTTTTTTATAGAATTTTCGTAATCATTTCTAAAATTTTCGACAACAATAATTTTTTCCTCATCAGAAATGTTTTCATTTAATCCAATTTTCAAAGCTTTCGTCAATGATTTTAAAGAAAGAAAGTACCCGTAAAATATCAGAGTTATCGGCAATATCCCGGCGAATGTAATTTGCAACCCAATTAAATGTATAAATAATTCTATTACTGGGCAATAGTGGGGCCTACAACTATAAATTATAAATGATATTTGTCTTAGTAAGTTTAAACATTCTATAATTATTGGAAAAAAGCTAATCAACCGAATAGAATATTTCTGAGTCCCAAGCCCCGTACAGTATTTAATGAAATACCCTTCACCCGTAATGAGTGAGAAAAAAATATATGAAATTATTTGTAGCCGATGGATCAATTTTGCCATGAGGATCGGTAGAGGTATGTTTTTGAAAAGATTCAGAATGCCATCAACAGTGAAAATTAGGAGTATTGCAACACTATACAGCTTGCCAATAATCTGCAGTGTCTTTGACTTGCTAATCTCGTTGTATAGGCCTAAGATAAATCTGTACGTCATGATAAATTTCACAGAACACAAAATATTGATGATTTTTGGAAACATTATGAGCACTTATAAACTGGATGGTTTGCGATACGCCACTGTACTGGTTCAGAGAAGTCAAGCGATCAATAGTCCTTCAATTCAAATATTTCAATAACTAACCTATCAACTAATGTATTAAGGCGATATTCAGCAACAGTTTTAAAACCTATTTCATTATCAAATGTTTTGTCTTTTTCGTTCAAACTGAATATAAAAGTAGTTTGCAAGGGACAAAATATTCGATATGAAAATATGTTTTATTATTTTTATTGATTTTATTCTGTCTATAAATAAGGCAGTTTGTAATTAAGTTTAATGCACGCTTTTGGAGCACTCGAAAATTACTGGAAAAATAAGTGTTCATATTGGTGTTTTTAATCCATAGCAAAATACATAAAGCTATTTTTTGCGTTTCCCAAAATAATCTAGTGTAACAAACGCGTAATAAAAGTCACGATTGACGAGTGACGAAGGAACGGGTTCGATCCCCGCTCCGAGACAAATGTTTGTGTGATCCACTAGTATTTTTCTTCCTATATTACAAACTACTCTGTGGTACCACCGCAATGTCTGTTCCTCCCGCCAAACAGTAGCGCTGTGTGGCCAGAGGAACTACTGGACATATTGAGAGTTAGCATCTTGTGTCCCAGGATGGCGAACGTTTTGCAATACCAACAATTGCTTGGTTTTGCCACTGTCCATAAGCGGTCGTATCTCTTGCCATCAGGCGGATTGCATGCTCGCCTTGCCGTTTGCTGGCTGTTTTAGTGTGTAGTGTGTAGTGTGCCTAATATTCACACCCACGTCATGCTAATAAAATTTCATTATTTATTTTTTTAACGTTCAATTCAAATTCTGTGGACAGACGACGTGGCTACGGTTGCAGGAAGTCGCTATATGCAAGTCGCTTCCAACAGCTCAATGTGGAGATCCTTAAGAGAAGTCTATGTAACATGATTCTCTATGTCTTAGACGAAAAATTGAGGAACGAACTGACATCCAGAATATAATCAAAATTACAAATATAAACCAATTAAATCTATAAAATTTAATTGTATAACATTCCATTATTGAGAAAACGAAAACTAATTTGCTCATAAGTATTCAATGACGATGAATTTAATCTTTATGATGCACGAAATAACATTTGTGGATGGTTGGATATGATTATGAAAGGTGAGCATTTTTTATTACATGTGAATCAATAAAATATCGAAATACATTCTCGTTTGTTTGATTTTGTTCCATCTATTTATTCAACATTTAATAAGACCCTTCTTGAATTAAACCTATTTATACGGATTTGGTCGGGGTCTAGTTTATTATAGCACGATTTGAGGGGTAAAAATTATTAGAGGTGGTAGGGATTGGGTCCCAGATTATATGTTTATCACTCTTATTAAAAGATGATGCATAGTTTTCGAAAAATTAATTATAATAGTAACTAACCTTTAAATCCATCTTTAAATCCATCCCATGGTTGTCTGTAAGACATTGCTTTAAGCGATAAGACCGCCATTTGTACTTGTTTTTTTTTTTAGTTTCTGAATATTGTATTTGTTTTTATGTGTACAATAAAGATTTAAAATAAATAAATAAAATAAATAAAATAACCTCAAATCACATATTAGGCAAAACGGAACGTTATTATGAGCGATTGACAAACAAATCGTTAGTAATATTTCAAATAAATAGTCTATGGTGTAAAATGTCGAGAGAAATCGGTGAAATGGAACGTAACAACTACGCGTTTCAGTCATGTGTCAGTGTCAACAAAAAAATTTAGGAATGTTTTGTTGATGTTTTTGTTGTTTTTTGGTGGAGTTGTCGCATGCGATAGACCCATAAATTACGAAGATTGAATTAATTTTGCTTATGTTTTGTTGTTTTATGACGTCCTAGATGTTCAGAAGGAAGTTAGTGTACCCACTTTATGGACCAGTTAGGTCGACTGTACCCCAAAACCGACACGGGCCACCCCGACTTCACGTAGACTTTTGGCTACCACCCCTAAAGTGTATATAAAAAGCCGGAGGCGCGGAGGGAGAGCAGCCCCCGAGTAAGCCGAAGTTGCGGAGGCGAGCTCGGGTGCCTATCCTTTGTTACGCAAGGGCGAAGGGGCTGTACTTCCCGCAGCGCCGGAGACGTTGCAGAAGCAACTTTTGTTTTGACATTTTGAGGTTAGGTTACTTTAATTAGGTTCTCAGAATCATGCCTTATCTTTTCATGGGAGTGGTACCAGGGGACAGGGTACACCCTCCCCCTCCTCCCCCCTGCCCCCCAACCCCCATTTCGTGCTATAATATTCTAAACCTGACCCCGCCTCTATAATCAAGAGTACGATTGAGAGTGGTTAGGCCATATAGTCCACCACGCTGGCCTAGTGCGGGTTGGCGGACTTACATACCATAGAAATTTTATAAATCGCTATGGTATGCAGGTTTCCTCACGATATTTTCCTTCACCGTTTTAGTGCGTGGTGATTGACTATCAATACACATATGACTCCGAAAAGTCAGAGGTGTGCCCTGGGATTCGAACCCGCGACCACCGTGAACATGTTGGCAGTCGCGTCTAGTCCGTTTACCAACAGGCCACCACGCACTTTATCCAATATTTAGTTCTCACCAAATATTTATTTATTTATTTATTTATTTATTTATTTAAACTTTATACAATATGTACAGGCGGACTTAATGCCGTCGGCATTTTCTACCAGTCAACCTTTAGGAGATGCAGAGATGAGATTAAAAGGGTGTTTCGAAGATACAGAAAAAAATATATACACGATTATATACCAAAATATACACATACATATACATATATACATACATATACACTAACATATATAGATGAATACAATATATAGCTATAAAATATACATGTCATAAATGAAACGAGAACTTAATTTGACTGTTCTGCCATTTGTTTTAGAAACAGTTCTCGAACCTTCACTTTAAATGCAAGACGATTCCTGCACGTCCTAATTTCCGTAGGGAGCGCGTTCCAAAGAAGTATGGATTGGATATGGAAAGAGGAATGAAGAAAATCAGAGCTATGGGAGGGACACTTAAGAAGTAAATTATTAAATGAACGTAGATTTTTATCGTGGTTGCTACCAAGGTATTGAAAGCAGGGAATTAAGTAAGAAGGTGGAGAAGGTGAAACAAGAAAAGAATGCAGAAGAGTAAGTGCACGCAGGTTACGGCGTTGTCGAATGGGCAACCACTTTAACTGGGAACGGCAAGTCGACACATGATCATACTTACGAAGGTTAAAAACGAAACGAATGCAGTTATTCAGAAGTCGATCTAATTTATTGAGAAGATCTGCATTCAGGTCAAAATAGCACACATCACCATAGTCGATTACTGGGAGGATTAAGGCTTGCACAAGCATTGCCTTAGTTTTAAGAGGAAGAAAATTCTTCAGGCGATAAAGAACACGAAGGGTATCGGTCACTCGACGGCAAACATAGGTGACTTGAGTTCGCCAGTTCATATTTGAGTCAATGTGCAATCCAAGATCTTTAACATCAGGAGACAAAGGTATTACTGATCCGTTGTAGAAAAGTGGTGGAAGACTCGTTATGTCTATCCTGGTTAACAACCGCTGGCTTCCCACGATAATCGCCTGACATTTCGATGGGTTGACTGATAGCCCAAACCGCTCAGACCAGCGTTGAATATGTGTCAAATCCCTATTAACCTTGTCTATAGCCGAATAGACACTATCAATATTCGCCTGAGCATATAGTTGCAAGTCATCGGCATAAAGATGATACGCACATTGAAGATCCTGGGTTAAGAGATTGATAAAAATTGAAAACAAAAGTGGAGAAAGTATACCGCCTTGAGGGACGCCAGAAATCAGGTCACACCAAATTGACGATGATTCACCAAGTTTTACTGATTGTTGACGTCCTCGAAGATAACTTGAAAACCATTCCAGTGCCTCCGACGAGACATTAAGATAGGAGAGGATAGATAACAGGATATCGTGACTGACGGTATTAAAAGCGTTCGAGAAATCAACCAAAACCAGTATGGTTATTTTGGTATCCTCCATACCTGCCCTAATATCGTCAGTCACTTTTAGAAGGGCGGATATAGTGCTGTGTCCGGGCCTGAAGCCAGACTGAAATGGGCTAAGAAGTTGATTCTTGTGCACAAACCTGGACATCTGCCTATGTGCACAGGCCTCAAGCACTTTTGAGAGGAAAGGGAGAATAGAGATAGGCCGGAAGTGCGAGGCAAGAGTAGGGTTCGGAATTTTAGGAAGAGGAATAACCAGTGCTTTCCGCCATAAAGAAGGAAAGGCTCTGGAGGTTAAGGAAAAGTTTATAATATGGGTGATGACAGGGAGGAGTTGGTCAAGGATAGGAGTAATCATACGACGACTGATGTTATCGCAGCCCACCGCATTGGATTTGATATTAAGGATAGTCTTTTTAATCTCGTCAGATGCAACTGGAGAAAATTGGAAAGGATCGATATCAGGACAAGGAAGGCTCGCCAGATAATTCAACGTACCACACTTGACTTGGTCATCTAATAAGAGGGTCTTAGTGAAGTGCTTATTGATGTCATCCAAGCCAATTGTTTGTTGAAAATCTAGAGGTCTCTGTTTGCCAATACCTAGAGTTTTGAGAAACTTCCAGATATGAGCAGGAGAAGAGGAAGATATGCTTTCGGAAATATAATGGCGTTTAGCATTACGTATCGTCTGATTACACCGATTTCTTGCAACTTTGTAGGACGCCCAATTTTCATCAGAACGATTATGCCTAAATTTGAGAAATGCCCGATCCCGACGTCTCATCGCCTTCCGAACAGTCGACGTCATCCATAGCGCTGGTGGACGCTTCAACTTCGTCTTCCTTACAGGTGCGTGAATGTCATACAGATTGATGATATTGGAATTGAAGAGAAGAACTTTTTGATCAAGAGTATCAGCCTTCATCAAACTTTCCCAATTTAACTGTTCAGCGTCCTCAATCAATTTGTTGACATCCATACGCCCAAAACAACGCATGTGCAAGACTTGGGGATGGGACTTTGGAGGCTTAAGGGCATAAGAGAGGAAAATAAGGTCATGTCGAGAGAAACCAGGTGCAGGATATTGGCCATGGGAAGAGACTAGGGAAGTATTGGATATAAGGATAAGGTCCAACCAGGTGTCCTGACCATCTGTGTTATGGTGAGTGGGTAGTAGTGGAAGGACATTGAGACTGGCAGACTGTAGGATATTGAGGAGCTTTACGGAACGAGTGGATAAATGGGCGAGAAGATCTGTGTTAAAATCTCCCATGATGATATGATGTACATAGTTTGACCCCAAGGTTTCCAGAACCGACTCAAGGCTGGAGAAGTAATCAACAGAGGGAGGACAATAAACAACTCCAAGTATTGTTTTGGCACCCTTGACCCAAACCTCCAGAAATAGAAACTCTGCCGTAGAAGAGTTGGCAGGAGAAGAGGAAGCGACAAGTTTGTAGGGAAAGTCTTTACGGATGTAAATAGCAACACCACCGCCTCTTTTATTGAGACGATCATTGCGGACAAGAATGAATCCAGGGAGAGGGTACGTAGTGGAAAGAAGTTGAGGTTTGAGCCAAGTTTCAGAAACTAGAACGGCATGAATGTCTGCACCCGTGAATGTTTCTAACAGTTCACTGTAGTGACTGGGGATGCTCTGGGCATTGATGTGGCACACGTTCAGAAGGTGAGAAGTCCGTTTGTTAAAAGTTTGGCGCATCAGATTCCCAAGCCCATCAGTCACAGAGCAGAAACTGTCATTCGATTGTGTATCCGATTCGTTGGCAGAAAAGTAAATATCGTCATCAGACGTCATATTATTTATATATACTGTCACAAAAAATTAAAATATATATATATATAAACTATATAAATATTAAATAAGTATTCAAAATATTTAGCACAACTAATAATAAATATACCTAACTTACAAGACCGGTGCAGCACTATATACTCTGCACCACCCGCCAGCTAATCTGCACACTAGTTAAAACATTCAAAATAAACCACAACAAAAAAATTAACAAGAGAAAAACAAGGAAAAAATAATACAAAAAACAACAAACAATAGTAATTAAATTATCAGTGATTGAACTCGGAACGCACCATGTGTCATTTGTCACAAAGATACGTCAAATTGACAAAGAAAACAAGTGTAAATTAAAAAAAAAAAACAAGGCAAAAGAGGGTAAGTAACAAAAAAGAATCGACACTTACAAATGTTTACATTAGATTGTGTAGTATTGAGCTACATTGCAGATAAAAGTTGTTTACGATACAGTTTAGTTAGTACAAGTTAGTTTTTCTTCGGTTTCGCGCGTGATCCCGCACTGCTCTTAATTCCTGACGACGAATTGGCAGAAATTCCGGGATATTTCGACATGAGGCTGTTGAGTTCGTCAATATTAGTAATTTTGTGACGACTTCCATCTGAGACTTTGACCGAAATAATGCCGTCCTGCGTCCAGCAAGCCCGCATGCCAAAGTGTTGTCGTGCCTTTCCAAACACTGTTTGCCGAGATTTCGTCAGAAATTCTTTAACCGAAACGGCCGAACCCTTAAGCTTTGACTTTGCACTCCAAACTGCAGACTTGTCTTTGGTAGTTGCAAATCGGACAAGAATTGGGCGATGGTGGTCCCTCTTAGGAGTTCCGAGACGATGACATGAGTGAACTGCGGCTGCTGTAATATCATGAACACCCATAGTTTTATTTACAATGCCCAAGACAGAACCTGTGCAATCATCCTCGGCGCCTTCAGGTACACCCAGGAACAAAACCGCCTTCCGCCGATGCCTGGTCTCCGCGATGTCTATCATGCGAGCACACTCGTCGATTTGTTGTCGAAGGAGTCGGAGCATATGAAACATGATTTCTCTAAAAGTGCGAAATTCCTCGGCTACCCGCGACACAGTGTCCTTAGCAGGACCTCCCAAGTGCAGCTGTTCTTCAAGTTCTGCCATCCTTTTAGAGAAACTATCTTCCAGCTGTCTTTGTGTAGTTTGGATGTCTGCAAGCTGTGCCATGGTAGTGAGAACCGAATAAAAACTCAGTGAAGTGAATCTGGTGAAGCGTGAAGGACGCTGGCAGGTGGTCTTCGTGACAGGATAATCCTACATACAGGTACAATGACGAATAAAAGTATGAAGTTATCGATTGTACACCAAATAGTCACTATTTATTTGTAATTCTTGATAATTATATTCTTCGCTCGTAAACACGTCTACTCATTTCAACACCCGCGAAAAAAAAAAAAAAAAAAAAAAAAAAAAAAAAAAATTCTATGCCATCTAAACTGAAAGTATAATAGATCTCAAATTAGTGCTTATTTAATCTGCAGAATTCCAATGACGTAAGCGGAGGTGATATAACACAGGACCGACAACTACCGAAAATGAAGCCGAGTGGCAGTTTAAGTGACTTCAGACACAATGCAACTATTGAAAAAGAAAATCAGCGATTTTTTTTTCCATCGTCTTATTTGTGTGGTAAAAATATCCTAAAATAATAGTGTACGCCCTTTTAATTTTTTAAAGCTATGGTACACAAGGGTTAAAATTATTATCAAAGCAAAAACTATGGATTTCCTACCTAAACACGACGATATTTTAAAAAAAT
The DNA here is from genome assembly GCA_023078785.2 of Hyles euphorbiae. Classification (NCBI taxonomy): domain Eukaryota; kingdom Metazoa; phylum Arthropoda; class Insecta; order Lepidoptera; family Sphingidae; genus Hyles; species Hyles euphorbiae. The sequence goes on along the minus strand of CM041041.1, from coordinate 15,785,464 downwards.
ATCACGTCATTGTCTTGTCTTGGCGAAATTTTTAGTAGTATTGTGTTTGAAGTTACTAAAACTACAGCTAAATAAACCAAAACTTTGTTCAAGGTAGCAGTCTTGTTATACCCTGTATACATAAACATACCTTTATAAATCAGTAACTAACCTACCAACAACAACTTGGTTTTGTATTGTTAATTTGATGCCAGCCTAATAAATGGCGATAGGCCTATAAAAGGCGATAGGCGCCTCTATCACAACGTGAGACGGAGCATACAAGGTAAAATATGGGTGTCCTGGTAGCACCACTACCCTTCTGAGAAAAGGCGTGAGTTTACGTATGTATGCATGTAGCTTAACAAAAACTGCTGGCATGAAATAAATACTGGTTATGGAAAATATTTTGAGGCACCATGTACAAATTTTATAAGTGGACTGAAAAATAAAATAACAATGCCTCTAGTCATGACTTTTATTCATGTGGAAGTCCAAATTCCAAGATATTACCGATTTTTAAATGGGTTGTAGCTCTTGTGGTTCCGTTGCTGCAAAATGTAGGCCCAGGTACAATTTTTTAAATTTTAAAGTCTATCAAAAGTAAATTTCTTGAGAACTAGCTGAGTTAGAGATTTGATATGTACAGACATTCGTAGGTAGGTCCTGTAGCCATATTATTGAAAAGTTTTGGAACGGTCTGTATGTTTGATGTGAAAAAAAGTCATAATTGTTAGATTTATGTATTTTCATTAATAAGTTTTTATTTTAAATGTTGAGAAAATCATGAGCACTTAACTCAGTGCGCAAGTTGTATGTAGGATTTGATATTGGCGTCAAGCGATGCGTCAATAATACTGCAATTATTTTGATTAGTACAGGTTTATTTATAGACTTCATTTCCTTTTTTAATTAACATGGTAAAATTAGACGGGTAGATATCAAACATATTTTAGGTGATAACCTAAGATATGTAACATAGACTCCGATCAACTGATAGATGGGTGTTAGACGATAAGGGAACCTCTTGTTGTCGAGAATTAACGTGAGCATAGAAACCTAATTAAATTATTTGACAACCTTCGTGGCGCATTTGGTTATACGCTGACTGTGAAATTAGAGGTTTGGATGCGGTTTCGAACTCCGCGCTGAGACAAATGTAATTCTTGATCTCGGGTCTGGGCGTTTGTGAGACCGAAAAGTCTCTCGTAGTTCCTGATGCACCCGATACAAGACAAGATCTTAGTATGGAGTCAAGCCTGTGAATAAGACTGTTGAGTGTATTTATTTATGAACAATGAGTTATTGATTTTGTCAAGGTCTGATGTGAACAAATAGAACTGCATTTATTTGATCAAGCATGTTTTATTAACGAGTTTTGTACATAAAAATAGATTTTTATAGTATTAAGCAATCGATTTAAATAATGTACCCGACCATTAGTAATAATAGTCTGTTCCAAATAGAATAGTAATGATATTAATATTTGAACTGCAACAACGCGATGACGTAAGCGGAGGTGACATTGATATAGGACAGAATCAGGCTGAGATCTAAAGAGAAGCCAGACCATAGACTGAACACTGCCGGATGTAAGTCCATGTAATCCAACGCATCGTAAATGCTGCGACGTAATTTATTATCTGAAATAAAACATATACGAAAGCCATCAATAATTTGAAGAGGCATCTTAGCAGGCTGGCATAATAGTATCAATTGGCAGGGGACTGCCATCTTGACAGAATTTTTGCTTAATACCCCTTACAAATTTTGGTTGTCTAAGATAGATTGAGATTGAGAAGGATAGAATCGTAATCAACATTTAGTAACGAATGCGAATGATAATCACCCAAATATTACAACGCCATTTATAAAGTTTCACTAAACTACGCTCATCCCCCTTAATCAATTCACTTAAGCGGGACTTTAACTAGGCAACTTCCGCCCGAATACTGGAACGCTGGAACGCCATTCAAATCATAAGGTGCTCTTAACAGTGCACGGCCCACTTAGCCAGTACATTTAATCGGGATTAACGTAGTTAAGCGCCATTTATATTTAAGTTGCGTTCCAGTATTTGGGCGTTTATAATTAAGTCAAGGGTCATATCCTCAACATAATGTTTGTACAACACATGTTTATGGTGGGGAAGATATATGAAATAGAGCAAATGCTTGCGTCTGAACAAAAATCCGTGCCTAGGGTTTATTTCTTTTTGTTCAATTTAATTATTTTTCTTCGTTTTTGTCGTGCGTTTTGATTGCAGTAAAGCGGTCTGAAGACTTTACGCTATTTTTACAAATAAGACAGGGTCACTGATAGTGGTTTGCGGGAGTTCTAGTAGTATTATATAAATATAATTGAAAAAATTAATTATCTGATGATACACCATCATGTTGGTGTATTAATATTGAACAATTAAAAATAAAAATAAACAAACATAAGTAAAATATTGTACTCATAGGGGTGCGACTTATTTATTTATAATTTATTTAAATCTTTATTGTACACAAACTTAACAACAAAATAGCTAAACTTCTTACTTGAAAAATATTGAAAACGATTATTTCGATTCTAGCGCCACGCTCTGGCGAGAACGGGAAATTGTCTTGTAATTAGTTTAAATAGAATTGTTAAATGGCGGAAGCGTACCATTCAACCAAGAAATATGTTTTATATGTTAATATTATCAACTTTCTTGATATTAAAAACAATTTCAATTTAATATTAGTTAAATTTACAAGAGGTTACGAAAGATAATAATTTTGTGATATTGGAATAACAAATATGAAATTTCGCGCGTTTGCCTAGCGCACCCTCTGAAGTCGATATCACGTCGGAAAATAAAAAAAAGTTCCGCATCTATCTCTGTATATAATTCTAATCTATAATTGTAATCTCATACTAGCTGTAATGGTCTGCGTAAATAAAGATTTCTTTAATATTAATATTTATATGTCAATTTGGCGGACCATAGTTGTAAGTATAAACAATTTGTAGCAGCTTATGTAACCCTATGTCCACAAGAAAAATATATGTTTTGAAGAAAATAAATATACCTTCATATTCTAGTAACTGTTCAGACAATAAGCCCTTGCATTTTTCTTCTTCATTCACTGTTAGCTCAACAAACACTGCTGGCAGGAGTGAAACACCCGTTTCAATGAATAAATCAGAGGCCCATATCAAGATGATTTGTATGTTCTAAAAAAGGTAAGAAACATTAGTATGCATACAAATATCGAGACTACCACTCATGTAGAAATCCGAATCTTGCATTGCAGAATCGTTATTGCTCATGGTAATACGTAATACGTCCCACTGCAAGGCACAGGGCTCTTTTACAATCCAGAGTACGATTGAGAGTGGTTAGGCCATATATCACGCTGGCCTAGTGCGGGTTGGCGGACTTTACATAACATAGAAATTCTCACAAATCGCTATGGTATGCAGGTTACCTCACGATGTTTTTCTTCACTGTTATAGTGCGTGGTGATTGACTATTAATACACACATGACTCCCAAAAGACAGAATTTGTCATCTATGGACAAATATTTCTCTTCCTCGCTTAGTTTCTTAAGTTAGGGAATTCCGCTGCTTAACGTCTCACTGTTGAACTGCCTTTGTAAAGAATTTTCTGAACGATTTGTTATAATAAAGAAATAAATCATCTAACAGTCACATGCATAGTCCTGACGCCACACTAAGATCGAGTCTTGTATCATGCGGGTATCAGGATCTACGAGAGACATTTCCGTCTCACAAACACCCAGACCCAAAACAAATGCTTGTAGTTCAAACAAACTTTTGTCTCGGTGCGGGGATCGAACCCGCGGCCTCTCGTTTCACAGCTGGTGTCTCAAAAACTGCGCCACGGAGGCTTCATTCAGGACCTTCCAACTAAACCGGGTGTATCCAGAGTGCAAACTAAATATCTATAGGCAATCATTTAATAATTGTACCTATAGGCGACGGAAACTGCTCAACATCAAGCGGGCCGCTTGATAGCGTCCTAAGTTGCATAAAAAACGAAGCCAGGTAAATTTGCATTGTTTACCACCCAAAAACGACGATAGGCAAAAAAAAACATTAGTATTTTTGTAAAATGTTCAGTAGCATGTGTCTTAAGACACTAAAACTATCTTCTGGCTTCGTTTCCGATTGTAGTCTGCATACACCCGGTATACTCACAAATCGTCTCCCTACACACCTAATTTAAAATATAATACATAAACTCACGCCTTGTTCCCAGAAGGGGTAGGCAGAGATGCCAGGGGCACCCACATTTCGCCTTGTATGTTCCGTCCCACGATGTGATAGGTGGCGAGCCTATCACCATATCGGGCACAAATTCCTGAGTCTGGGCTGATACTGAATAGAAAAATCCAGTATCACTTTGCCCAACCCGGGATTCGAACTCGAGACCTCAGCTTTGTAACTGTACCGTAGTACAACTACGCCACCGAGGTAGTTAAATATAATAAAATTACTATATAATGTTACGTACAAACATACCAAGTAGAATGAGCAAAAATGATATATCAACTCACGTCACTATAATATGCCAATACACCGAAAGTGATGAAAGATATAGTTCTTAGAAAGACGAATACAATAGTCATTCCCATCTGGAAGTAAAGAGAAATGTTCATACTTAAATATAAATAAAATCAAAAGGGCAAATGGGTAATTTTATTACATGAATGGCGAGACGAGCATGCCCTTCGCCTGATGTTCCGCGACACCACCGCTCATGGACAGTAACAAAACCAAACAATACCATAAATTACAAAGCATTGCTTGGCGTTCCATTGATATTGTTTATTAACGAGTTTTCCGCCGTTTTAGTATCTTTTGTTTTAATTATTTTATTAATTTGAACGGCGCGGCGGGTCGTTTTCCACGCCACCACATGCTTAATGACGTTATTCGCCGCGATATCATATCCGCTGGTTTACCCTGCATTTTGGAACCACCCGGGTTGAGCCGCTCTGATGGTAAGCGTCCTGACGGACTAACACTTGTGCCGTGGGAGAAAGGTCGTTGTCTTTTGTGGGATGCGACGTGTGTCAGCACTTACGCCGCCTCTCACTTGACTCGTACCTTGCGTCGGACCGGGTCGGCTGCTGAATGGGCGGCAGCTCAGAAGCATCTTAAATATGCCACTCTCGAGACTACTTATTCTTTCATTCCCTTCGCGGTTGAGGTCAGTGGGGTGTGGTGCGCAGAGGCTAGGGATTTTGTCCGGGAACTAGGGCGACGTTTGAGGCGGAATGGCCAGGATCACCGCGCCGAATCCTACCTCGTGCAACACATATCCTTAGCGATCCAGCGTGGTAATGTTGCTAGCATAATGGGTACATTCGCACCAGGCACGGTTCGGGGTGGTCTCTTGGACTAATGATAATTTTGGTTTGCTAAATTCCTTAGGTGACGCGTAATGAATTTCATTTATTATTTTAATGTGCTATGTATTCATCTTTTTTAATTTGTTATGTTGCTTTTAATTTAATTCTAGTTGTAATTTTATTATTATTAGGGAGAATTTAGTTTGTAAGGTATTTGTTGTAATTAATGTTTTTTTTGTTCTTCAACTGGAGGTAAATAGTGTTTTATACTGATGCATAAGAAGTTTGTAATAAAATAGTTTTAAATTTGAACATAGGAATTAATTTATTAATGCTTTAATCTTTCAAAACATAGATACAGCTGCATTTTATCTGTATGCTTGAGTTTTAGAAGAGGAAAAATTTTATCTTGTACGTTGAACGTTCCAACATCTAAAATTCCCCCTATAATAACCCCCTTGTAGTGACGTAGGTCAACAAAATTTGATAAAAGCTGCCTGTTATGTGTGTGAGACTTTATAATAAAATACCAAGCTACTTAAAGGATTTTAAAAACATAGTGCTTAAAAAATATTTATAGACGGCTTGCTAAGTATAATGTTCACTCCACACTTATTGTCCTCATAGTTGTTTCTGCACATGGATTGGTACCTAATAACTGCGACCATCATCTCCAGAGGCATACAATGGGCCATTGGAACAAAAGCCACATTCAGAAGGCAGTATTGTTTAATGCGGCACGTATAGTGAGGAGATTTTTCACTTTGGTATCCTAACCACCGGTGGCTTGGGTCCCGAGCCTCGCCAACAAAGAGTAAATATAATATAACGGATATATGTGGAATAAAGGAAATAATAATAAAAAAATATTACCTAGGTTATGATTCAATAATAAATTTCACGCTATATTATTATATATGCTATTATTAGCAAAATATGTAGATTCTATTATTACGCAATACGGCAATAAAAAGCAGATACTGACCAGTAACTTTATAGGTTTCCTCGCTGAATTAACGTTTTTTATAGAATTTTCGTAATCATTTCTAAAATTTTCGACAACAATAATTTTTTCCTCATCAGAAATGTTTCCATTTAATGCAATTTTCAAAGTTTTCGTCAATGATTTCAAAGTCAGAAAGTAGCCGTAAAATATCAGAGTTATCGGCAATATCCCGGCGTTTGTAATTTGGAACCCAATGAAATGTATAAATAATTCTATTATTGGGCAATGGTGGGGCCTACAATTATAAATTATAAATGATACTTGTATTATTAAGTTTAAAAATTCTATAATTATTGAAAAAAGCTAATCAACCCAATAGAATATTTCTGAGTCCCAAGCCCCGTACAGTATTTAATGAAATACCCTTCACCCGTAATGAGTGAGAAAAAAATATATGAAATTATTTGTAACCGAAGTATCAATTTTGCCACGAGTATCGGTAGAGGTATGTTTTTGAAAAGATTCAGAATGCCATCAACGGTGAAAATTAGGAGTATTGCAACACTATACAGCTTGCCAATAATCTGCAGTGTCTTTGACTTGCTAATCTCGTGGTATAGGCCTAAGATAAATCTGTACGTCATGATAAATTTCACAGAACACAAAATATTGATGATTTTTTGAAACATTATGAGCACTTATAAACTGGATGGTTTGCGATACGCCACTGTACTGATTCAGAGAAGTCAAGCGATCAATAGTCCTTCAATTCAATATTTCTATAATTAAACCTACCAACTAATGTATTAAGGCGATATTCAGTAACAGTTTTAAAACCTATTTCATTATCAAATGTTTTGTCTTTTTCGTTCAAACTGAATATAAAAGTAGTTTGCAAGGGACAAAATATTCGATATGAAAATATGTTTTATTATTTTTATTGTTTTTATTCTGTCTATTAATAAGGCAGTTTGTAATTAAGTTTAATGCACGTTTTTGGAGCACTCGAAAATTACTGGAAAAATAAGTATTCATATTGGAAAGAAAGAAAGAAAGAAAACACATTTATTTGTCACTTATTACAACGCACACACTCATATAACACAAATTTACATACACCATACAGAAATTAAAAAAATAAAATAAAATAAAAAGTTTGTACGTCGCAAAAAAGTGACACGTATGACGTAGGTGACCACTCAGCTTAATGTTGTACTGCGGCGCGAGCCACAGCACAACGCTGGTTTTCAGTGGTCACCTTGAGTGACATGCGAACGCTAGACGACATATTAATATTAGTTAAAAAAAAAAAAAAGTAGGTATTATTAGCGCATAAATTTATAAAAAGAAAAAACAATGACTACAACAATAATAACAAAAAAAAATGACATAAAATCTTCCTTAACTACACCTAAAGTAACCAACATATACAAACATAAAATAAAAAAGTTTATACAAATTAATAACAATAACAACAAATAACAAGCCTTTGCACAGTTCTCTGTCCCGCTTCGACACACCAAGCAAACCAGGTTAGTTGCGCGCCTCGCCGCCCGCGCCCGCGCGAGCCCTAGCATTGCACAATATACAGAAAATGCACTCTGCAGTCGCCCGACGACAGGGACGTGAGAGGACGTTCTTGATCAACTTTAATAAGCAAGTCTCGAAGCGTGCGGCTAGTGCGATGCGTCGCGTCGCAAACATGGAATGTTGGTGGCTAAATCGTGTTGGGAAGTAAAAAGTAGGGATGAAACGGATAGTGATTTGGCCGGATACCGGATACCGGATATTCGGCTAGCTGCGAGGCCGGAGCGCCGGATATCCGGCTACCGGATATTCGGCCGCTTATAGCGTTACAATTTGATTTGAATATGCACGCGCGATTATGATCGGAAATATTCGGACGCGTTCGGCGTGATCGGTACGACTCGGGGGCGTTCGAATATAATCACGCCTAAACTACTGAACCGATTTTGATGAAATTTAATACATAGATAGATTAGACAATGAAAAAAGATATAGGCATAAATAATTTTTTTTATTCCGACGGAAAAGCGTAATATAGACGAGTTAAGAACGTAAAGATTCAACATCTAGTGATATATTATACCATGTATATTTGTTAATTTTAATATCCGGTATCCGGCCGGATAGTGCGCTACTATCCGGTATCCGGCCGGATAGTGAAAAAAGGCCGGATAGGCCGGATACCGGATAGTTACCGGATATCCGTTTCATCTCTAGTAAAAAGTAATGTATACTTCCAAATGATTGTCTCAGGTAAGTACGACTTGCATAATATTGTTTATAGAACAATATAATATAATATGTATACTGGTAAAAATAATTCTAACACTTATTTTAAAGGCGAATCCAACGTGAAAGGGGAGACAACTAACCACGTAAAATAGCTACCTAACTATCCGATTTGGAGGAACGCTGCCACCCGCCGCGAGGACACTATCACGCCTAACCGATGATTCATCAACTTTAGGTAAATATTGATACCTATCATTAATACCATATTTTGTGAACTTAGTTTTATTGGAGATTCTTTTGCTTGTATAATAAGTATTTTTTAATGTGTAATTTAAAAGTATTTTTTGTTTTTAGGAATCTCATTGGCGGCGGAAGATCGTTACAGCATTGGGTGGCCGCAAATTTGAAACATCCTCTGAAGGCGGCAGTTTTAAAGCGTGGTATCGAGAGCGGGTTTGACGTAGAACGAGTGGGATAATTGTAATGCTCCTGCCTCCATGATAATTTACTATACAGGTATCTCGGTGTGTGTGACTGTACTATACCAAACATTAATGTCGCTAAATGTAGTTTCCTACGTGCAGCCATTTTCAACACGTTATGGCAATTCAAGTATGGTGTAACATGGTCCCTCCGGGGAATTCCAAAACAAAACCGTGCACAGGCATTTTGAACACGTTGTATTAAGTGTTCCGTACGGGATAGGAGGCAAGGTCCGTAGACAGTATCGCAGTAATTAAATTTGGATAGAATCAAGGAATCCACTAATCTCTTCCTCAACGTAACACTAAGATAGTCTCTTACTCGATACAGAATCTTCAACCTATAGAAACAGGATTTTACAACACCATTGTCATGACTCTCAAACCGCAGCCCCGCGTCGAACACCAGACCCAGATTACGCGCAGAATCTACCATTTGTACAGACTGTCCCAATATTCTAACATCGGGTAATGCCGATTTAATTGCATGTATTTGTTTTTTAGTTCCCAGCACCATGAATTTGGATTTTTCGGGATTGAGCACTAGTGAATTACTCACGGACCATGCGGCAACTCTGTTGAGTTCCGCATTTAGGGTATCTACTGCCAGTGAGGTGTTATTAGCGTTAAACGAAACATATATTTGGGTATCATCTGCATATATGTGGTACTTACATTCCTTAATATATTGGTGACTTAATATATTGGTGGTCACCAATATATTAATATATTTTAATATATTGGTGTTTTTAATCTATAGCGAAATACATAAAGCTATTTTTTGCGTTTCCCAAAATAATCTAGTGTAACAAACGCGTAATAAAAGTCACGATTTACGAGTGACGAAGGAACGGGTTCGATCCCCGCTCCGAGACAAATGTTTGTGTGATCCACTAGTATTTTTCTTCCTATATTACAAAGTACTCTGTGGTACCACCGCAATGTCTGTTTCTCCCGCCAAACAGTAGCGCTGTGTGGCCAGAGGAACTACTGGACATATTGAGAGTTAGCATCTTGTGTCCCAGGATGGCGAACGTTTTGCAATACCAACAATTGCTTGGTTTTGCCACTGTCCATAAGCGGTCGTATCTCTTGCCATCAGGTGGATTGCATGCTCGCCTTGCCGTTTGCTGGCTGTTTTAGTGTGTAGTGTGTAGTGTGCCTAATATTCACATCCACGTCATGCAAATAAAATTTCATTATTTATTTTAACGTTCAATTCAAATTCTGTAGACGGACGACGTGGCCACGGTTGCAGGAAGTCGCTATATGCAAGTCGCTTCCAACAGCTCAATGTGGAGATCCTTTAGACGAAAAATTGACGAACGAATTAACATCCAGAATATAATAAAATTTACAAATGTAAACTAATTAAATCTATAGAATTTAATTGTAAAACATTCCATTATTGAGAAAACGTAAACTAATTTGCTCATAAGTATTCAATTACGATGAATTTAATCTTTATTATGCACGAAATAACATTTGTGGATGGTTGGATATGATTATGAAAGGTGAGCATTTTTTATTACACGTGAATCAATAAAGTATCGAAATACATTCTCGTTTGTTTGATTTTGTTCCATCTATTTATTCAACATTTAATAAGACCCTTCTTGAATTAAACCAATTTATACGGATTTTATCGCAGATTTGTTTTAATTTTTACATTCCTAGCTACCCGACGATGCGACGTTTGATTACTTAGAAGCGTTCAGTCACACGATAAAATCTGTACAAAATAGTTTTATTTCAATATGAAGGAACTTTCAAGACTCTATTTTTTAAGATTGAGTATTTCAGTTTTATTATTTAGTATCCAATATTCCTGTATCAGCCCATGGGCTCTACTATATTCATCCGAAACGAAGTTCGAAACTTCGGACGATTGAAGTTTTTTATACGATTCGAATGTATCTACTTTGTAAAAGTTCGAATTTGTATAAAGTACATCGTAACTAGAAGTCTATGGTTACGACCATAAGTCAATAACGACCATAAGTATACTGGGTATCTCAAGACTGCTACCGAAAACGAAGCCGGGTGGTAGTTTTAGTGGCTACAAACACAATGCAATTAAAATTTTCGCATAGAAACGCGACAATTATTTTTTATGATTTTTTAAATATCGTCATTTTTGGATGGTAAATCCAGAGTTTTTGCTAAAATAATAATTTAAACCCTTTTATACCTCAGATTATTTATAAAAAAAAGGGTATACACTATTATTTTATGAAAAAATGTATTTACCACCCAAATGAGAAAAAAATAACAAAAAAAAATTGTCGCGTTTTTTTTGCAACTTTTTCTGCTGCATCGTGTCTGAAGTCGCTTAAACTACCACCCGGCTTAGTTTTCGGTAGCAGTCTTGATATACCCTGTATGTAAATACATTCTTATCGTATATAAACTTCGCTCATCCGAAGTTTCGAACTTCGTTTCGGATGAATATAGTAGGGCCCCATATACGTCCCACTGTAGGGCACGGGCCGCCTCTATAATCAAGAGTACGATTGAGAGTGGTTAGGCCATATAGTCCACCACGCTGCGGGTTGGCGGACTTACATACCATAGAAATTTTATAAATCGCTATGGTATGCAGGTTTCCTCACGATGTTTTCCTTCACCGTTTTAGTACGTGGTGATTGACTATCAATACACACATGACTCCGAAAAGTCAGAGGTGTGCCCTGGGATTCGAACCTGCGACAACCGTAAACATGTTGGCAGTCGCGTCTAGTCCGTTTACCAACAGGCCACCACGCACTTTATCCAATATTTAGTTCTCGCCAAATATTCCATGCCATCTAAACTGAAAGTATAATAGATCTCAAATTAGTGTTTATTTAATCTGCAGAATTCCAATGACGTAAGCGGAGGTGATATAACCCAGGACCGACAACTACTGAAAATGAAGCCGGGTGGTAGTTTAAGTGACTTCAGACACAATGCAACTATTGCAAAAGAAAAGCGACGATTTTTTTTCCATCGTCTTATTTGTGTGGTAAAAATATCCTAAAATAATAGTGTACCTACGCGCTTTTAATTATTTTAAAGCTATTGTAAATAAGAGTTAAAATTATTATCAAAGCAAAAACTATAGATTTCCTACCTAAACACGAAGATATTTTAAATAAATTTCATGTCGTTGTCTTGTCTTGGCGAAATTTTTAGTAGTATTGTGTTTGAAGTTACTAAAACTACAGCTAAATAAACTAAAACTTTGTTTACGGTAGCAGTCTTGTTGTACCCTGTATACATATACATACCTTTATAAATCAGTAACTGACCTACCAACAACAACTTGGTTTTGTATTGTTAATTTGATGCCAGCTTAATAAATGGCGATAGGCTCGCCTCTATCACATCGTGAGACGGAGCATGCAAGGCAAAATATGGGTGTCCTGGTAGCACCACTACCCTTCTGAGAAAAGGCGTGAGTTTACGTATATATGCATGTAGCTCAACAAAAACTGCTGGCATGAAAGAAATACTGGTTATGGAAAATATTTTGAGGCACGATGTATAAATTTTATAAGTGGACTGAAAAATAAAATAACAATGCCTCTAGTCATGACTTTTATTCATGTGGAAGTCCAAATTCCAAGATATTACCGATTTTTAAATGGGTTGTAGCTTTTGTGGTTCCTTTGCTGCAAAATGTAGGCCCAGGTACAATTTTTTAAATTTTAAAGTCTATTAAAAGTAAATTTCTTGAGAACTAGCTGAGTTAGAGGTTTGATATGTACAGACATTCGTAGGTAGGTCCTGTAGCCATATTATTGAAAATTTTTGGAACGGTCTGTATGTTTGATGTGAAAAAAAGTCATAATTGTTAGATTTATGTATTTTCATTAATAAGTTTTTATTTTAAATGTTGAGAAAATCATGAGTACGTAACTCAGTGCGCAAGTTGTATGTAGGATTTGATATTTGCGTCAAGCGATGCGTCAGTAATACTGCAATCCAATTATTTTGATTAGTACAGGTTTATTTATAGACATAATTTCCTTTTTTAATTAAGATGGAAAATTAGACGGGTAGATATCAAACATATCTTAGGTGATAACCTAAGATATGTAACATAGACTCCGATCAACTGATAGATGGGTGTTAGACGATAAGGGAACCTCTTATTGTCGAGAATTAACGTGAGCATAGAAACCTAATTAAATTATTTGACAACCTTCGTGGCGCATTTGGTTAGACGCTGACTGTGAAATTAGAGGTTTGGATGCGGTTTCGATCTCCGCGCTGAGACAAATGTAATTCTTGATCTCGGGTCTGGGTGTTTGTGAGACCGAAAAGTCTCTCGTAGTTCCTGATGCACCCGATACAAGACAAGATCTTAGTATGGAGTCAAGCCTGTGAATAGGACTGTTGAGTGTATTTATTTATGAACAATGAGTTATTGATTTTGTCAAGGTCTGATGTAAACAAATAGAACTGTATTTATTTGATCAAGCATGTTTTATTAACGAGTTTTGTACATAAAAATAGATTTTTATAGTATTAAGCAATCGATTTAAATAATGTACCCGACCATTAGTAATACTAGTCTGTTCCAAATAGAATAGTACTGATATTAATATTTGAACTGCAACAACGCGATGACGTAAGCGGAGGTGACATTGATATAGGACAGAATCAGGCTGAGATCTAAAGAGAAGCCAGACCATAGACTGAACACTGCCGGATGTAAGTCCATGTAATCCAACGCATCGTAAATGCTGCGACGTAATGTATTATCTGAAATAAAACATAAACGAAAGCCATCAATAATTTGAAGAGGCATCTTAGCAGGCTGGCATAATAGTACCTATCGATTGGCAGGGGACTGCCGTCTTGACAGCATTTGTGCTTAATACCCCTTACAAATTTTGGTTGTCTAAGATAGATTGAGATTGAGAAGGATAGAATCGTAATCAACATGTAGTAACGAATGCCAATGATAATCACCCAAATATTACAACGCCATTTATTAAGTTCCACTAAACTACGCTCATCCCCCTTAATCAATTCACTTAAGCGGGACTTTAACTAGGCGACTTAATAATTAAGTCAAGGGTCATATCCTCAACAAAATGTTTGTACAACACATGTTTATGGTGGGGAAGATATATGAAATAGAGCAAATGCTTGCGTCTGAACAAAAATCCGTGCCTAGGGTTTATTTCTTTTTGTTCAATTTAATTATTTTTCTTCGTTTTTGTCGTGCGTTTTGATTGCAGTAAAGCGGTCTGAAGACTTTACGCTATCCTAGAAATAAGACAGGGTCACTGATAGTGGAAATTTGCGGGAGTTCTAGTAGTATTATATAAATATTATTTAAAAAATAATTCTCTGATGATACACCATCATGTTGGTGTATTAGTAAGATAGAAAAATATTAAATAAAAAAAAAATAAACATACGTAAAATATTGTACTACTAACAAATGGGCTGTAATGAGTGAATAAAGATTTCTTTAATATTTTTATAATATTTGTATGCCAATTGGGCGTAAATTTGGCCATAGTTGTCAACAATAAAAATATTAGATTAGGTTTGATTTGAAAAATAAATATACCTTCATATTCTAGTAACTGTTCAGATAATAAGCCCTTGCATTTGTCTTCTTCATTCACTGTTAGCTCCACAAACACTGCTGGCAGGAGCGAAACACCCGTTTCAATGAATAAATCAGAGGCCCATATCAAGATGATTTGTATGTTCTAAAAAAGGAAAAAAAAACATTAGTATGCATACAAATATCGAGACTACCACTCGCGTTAAAATCCAAATCTTGCATTGCAGAATCGTTATTGCTCATGGTAATAAAATTACTTAGCAGATTTTTTGTATCAGCCCATATACGTTCCACTACAGGGCACGGGGCTCTTTTACAATCCAGAGTACGATTGAGAGTGGTTAGGCCATATATCACGCTGGCCTAGTGCGGGTGGGCGTACTTTACATAACATAGAAATTCTTACAAATCGCTATGGTATGCAGGCTTCCTCACGATGTTTTCCTTCACTGTTATAGTGCGTGGTGATTGACTATCAATACACACATGACTCCAAAAAGTCAGAATTTGTCGTCTATGGACAAATATTTCTCTTCCTCGCTCAGTTTCTTAAGTTAGGGAATTCCGCTGCTTAACGTCTCACTGTTGAACTGCCTTTGTCAAGAATTTTCTGAACGATTTGTTATAATAAAGAAATAAATCACCTAACAGTCACATACATAGTCCTGACGCCACACTAAGATCGAGTCTTGTGTCGTGGGTATCAGGAGCTGCGAAAGACTTTTCAGTCTCACAAACACCCAGACCCAAAAGAAATGCTTGTAGTTCAAACAAACATTTGTCTTGGTGCGGGGATCGAACCCGCGGCCTCACACGCGGTTTCACAGCTGGTGTCTCAAATACTGCACTACGAAGGCTTCATTCAGGAACTTTCAACTAAACCGGGTGTATTCAGAGTGCACACTAAATATCTATAGGCAATCATTTAATAATTGTACCTATAGGCGACGGAAACTGCTCAACATCAAGCGGGCAGCTTGATTGCGTTCTAAGTTGCATAAAAAAACGAAGCCAGGTAAATTCGCATTGTTTAACACCCAAAAACGACGATAGGCAAAAAAAAAACATTAGTATTTTTGTAAAATTTTCAGTAGCATGTGTCTTAAGACACTAAAACTATCTTCTTGCTTCGTTTCCGGTTGTAGTCTGCATACACCCGGTATACTCACAAATCGTCTCCCTATACACCTAATTTAAAATATAATACATAAACTCACGCCTTGTGCCCAGAAGGGGTAGGTAGAGGTGCCAGGGGCACCCACATTTCGCCTTGTATGTTCCGTCCCACGATGTGATAGGTGGCGAGCATATCGCCATATCGGGCACAAATTCCTGACTCTGGGCTGATACTGAATAGAAAAATCCAGTATCACTTTGCCCAACCCGGGATTCGAACTCGAGACCTCAGCTTTGTAACCGTACCGTAGTACCACTACGCCACCGAGGCAGTTAAATATAATAAAATTACTATATATGTTACATACAAACATACCAAGTAGAATGAGCAAAAATGATATATCAACTCACGTCACTATAATATGCCAATACACAGAAAGTGATGAAAGATATAGTTCTTAGAAAGACGAATACAATAGTCATTCCCATCTGGAAGTAAAGAGAAATGTTCATACTTAAATATAAATAAAATCAAAAGGGCAAATGGGTGATTTTTATAACATGAATGGCGAGACGAGCATGCCCTTCGCCTGATGTTCCGCGACACCACCGCTCATGGACAGTAACAAACCCGAGCAACACCATAAATTACAAAGCATTGCTTGGCATTCCAATGATACTGTTTATTAACGAGTTTTCCGCTGTTTTAGTATCTTTTGTTTTAATTATTTTATCTATATATAATCTTTTAAAACATAGGTACAGCTGCATTTTATTTGTGTGCTTGATTTTTAGAAGAGAATTGTTTTTATCTTGTACGTTGAACGTTCCAACATCCAAAATTCCCTTTATAATAACCCCCTTGTAGTGACGTAGGTCAACAAAATTTGATAAAAGCTGCCTGTAATGTGTGTGCTCATTATAATAAAATACCAAGCCACTTAAAGGATTTTAAAAACATATTGCTTAAAAAATATTTATAGACGGCTTGCTAAGTATAATTTTCACTCCACACTTATTGTCCCCATAGTTGTTTCTGCACATGGATTGATAGATTGATACCTAATAACTGCGACCATCATCTCCAGAGGCATACAATGGGCCATTGGATTTGTGGGCTACTTAAACACACGTCCATACATACATAAATATACACATACATATACACACACCAACATATATATTACATATACACTCACGCACACATACGTACAAACACACAATCAAACACTCGGAAATACACATACTTAAATATCACATCACAATAAATAAATAAACAATAATTAATATTATATCAACACGTCATTCTAAATTATTTAACTGAATGACGGATGAGCGCTCGAGTAGTGTAATGGAGCCGGGACCGTAGGCCGGCCGGCCGCAAAGAAGACAAAAGGTGACGTAGTAGTTGCGGGCGGCGCGGTAGCGGACCCCCCCAGCTGCGCCTGCGCATGTTCCACGCACCGGACCTCTCGGCTCGCTAGTTAGTTCCGACCGGACGATCGTACCGCGCACTGGTGACGTATAGCTTGTCGCGAGCCTACCCTATTGTACTGTATGCGTGTACCTAGTGCTTTTATTGTGGACTATTTTGCTGTACTGTTTTTCCGCTTTCTGCTTGTGCCTTATACTGACTATCTTGTGCTGTGCTTTCTATAAACTGTATTCTTGGACTAAACTTCTTTTCTGTTCTACTCTTGGTGTTTGTTCCCTTCTGTATGTTAATGTATATCTCAGACTGTTCGCTGTGCTATAACTTTAATTTAGTGCTAAGTAACTGAGTGCATTAAAACTTTAATTAATTATAGTTTCGTGTGTTTTGTTGCGCTTGCGTATACCACCTGCTTACGCCTACTATTCAACACGCTACCATACCATAACCAATAACCGACCACAAACTATAGATCAAAAGCCACATTCAGAAGGCAGTATTGTTTAATGCGGCACGTATAGTGAGATTTTTCACTTTGGGATCCTAACCACCGGTGGCTTGGGTCCCGAGCCTCGCCAACAAAGAGTAAATATAATATAACGGATATATGTGGAATAAAGTAAATAATAATATGAAAATATTACCTAGGTTACGTTTTAATAATATAATATTTCACGCTATAATAATAGCAAAACATGTAGATTCTATTATTACGTAATAAGGCAATAAAATGCAGATACTGACCAATAACTTTATAGGTTTCCTCGCTGAATTAACGTTTTTTATAGAATTTTCGTAATCATTTCTAAAATTTTCGACAACAATAATTTTTTCTTCATCAGAAATGTTTTCATTTAATCCAATTTTCAAAGCTTTCGTCAATGATTTTAAAGTAAGAAAGTACCCGTAAAATATCAGAGTTATCGGCAATATCCCGGCGAATGTAATTTGCAACCCAATTAAATGTAAAATTAATTCTATTACTGGGCAATGGTGGGGCCTACAATTATAAATCATTAATGATATTTGTTTTAGTAAGTTTAAACATTCTATAATTATTGGAAAAAAGCTAATCAACCGAATAGAATATTTCTGAGTCCCAAGCCCCGTACAGTATTTAATGAAATACCCTTCACCCGTAATGAGTGAGAAAAAAATATATGAAATTATTTGTAGCCGATGTATCAATTTTGCCATGAGGATCGGTAGAGGTACGTTTTTGAAAAGATTCAGAATGCCATCAACAGTGAAAATTAGGAGTATTGCAACACTATACAGCTTGCCAATAATCTGCAGTGTCTTTGACTTGCTAATCTCGTTGTATAGGCCTAAGATAAATCTGTACGTCATGATAAATTTCACAGAACACAAAATATTGATGATTTTTTGAAACATTATGAGCACTTATAACTGGATGGTTCACGATACGCTACTGTACTGTTTCACAGAAGTCAAGCGATCAATAGTCCTTCAATTCAAATATTTCAATAATTAAACCTACCAACTAATGTATTAAGGTGATATTCAGCAACAGTTTTAAAACCTATTTCATTATCAAATGTTTTGTCTTTTTCGTTCAAACTGAATATAAAAGTAGTTTGCAAGGGACAAAATATTCGATATAAAAATATGTTTTATTCTGTCTAGGAATAAGGCGGTTAGTAATTAAGTTTAATGCACGCTTTTGGAGCACTCGAAAATTACTGGAAAAATAAATGTTCATATTGGTGTTTTTAATCCATAGCAAAATACATAAAGCTATTTTTTACGTTTCCCAAAATAATCTAGTGTAACAAACGCGTAATAAAAGTCACGATTTACGAGTGACGAAGGAGCGGGTTCGATCCCCGCTCCGAGACAAATGTTTGTGTGATCCACTAGTATTTTTCACGATTCTGGATGTTTGCGTGACCGAAAAGTCTCTTGTGGCTTCTAATACCCGCGACACAAGATTCAATCTTAGTGTGCGGTCAGAATTATACTCGTATATGTGACTATTGGGTGTATTTATATTTAATTTAATTTAAATTGTTTTGATAAATAAATAAAGAGTGTGTTATGTTACAATTCTTTATTTTTACAGTACAATTAATCATTTGTTACCATACTTTACCAATAAAATAATTATAAATACCCGACCAAAGATTTCCAACAATTCACTATCCGCAATTTAAACAGAAATGTGTTCATTTTAATATTTAAACTGCAATAATGCGATGACGTACATGGAGGTAATGCTAATACAACCCATGATATTCTGATTAAATTCTCAAAGTCAGTCCATGTTCCCCAGCGTAGGTCTCGCATACAGCCAACATTTTACGAATAGCGCCTACATTGGCTGCTAACTCAAAAAATACTGCTGGTAAGAATAAAACAGATGTTTCGAAAAATAAATCAAGTAGCCATGAACATATTGCATATATTACCTGTAAAAAAATATTCATTTATATACAGCATAATAACAAAACCCTATCCGATTCAAGAAGCGTATATTTTGGTTATCTCAATTGTAGAATATAAAAATAATAAATAACACCCAACAGTCACATCCATACTGACCTCACACTAAGATCGAGTCTTGTGTCGTGGGTATTAGGAACTGCTAGGGACTTTTCGGTCTCACAAACACCCAGACCCGAAAGAAATATATAATATTTGTGTGCCGCACAAACATTTCTCTTGGTGCGGGGATTGAACCCGCAGCCTCTCGTTTCACAGGCGGCATTTAATTTCGAATAAAGTTTATGGATTGCCTTGCTGGCGTTGTTGTACTATGGTACGGTTGCACTGCTAAGGTCTCGGGTTCGAGTTCCGTGTCGGTGCCAATGAGTTTACTGGACAGGCTCTAAGAGTAGGTTGTTGTATGGCATGGAACTATAACTAAACGAGACCGATTCACACTCAATTTTTGGATACTTATTCCCGCTCAACAACTATTAATTCATTATTCTATTTGCTATGGACCAATTGTTACTTACGTTTGTAAAATACTCCGGCAGACAGAATTGATGAAAAATATTATTCTTAACAACATGCATAAAACTGTAAATACGAACTGAAATATTAAAAATAAACGCTATAATTTATGAATACTCATTGCTAAATATTCTACGCCACATGCTTAAATAATTATTTACAATTTATAATTTGTAGAATGTTTCAGTGGAATACAAGAAAAAATCACCGTGTTTTTATGGTGAGTTGGTACCACGTGGTGTTCCAAGTTCGGTCTATTTCATGTCCCCTCTATACTCTCCTAGGCCATCGCGATGGTCCACTACGATGGCCCACTACGATGGTCCATCGTGTAGAGGGCGAAGTGGAAGAAAATGGCTAATGACGCGTGCAATGGTTTTGGAATGGCGTCAGTGTCGACTTTTCCGGCGAGAATCAAAGATACTGATGATGATGATCACTACTGAATGTCGCTATCGTGTAGTTGCGTTTCCATCATTCACATGGCGTTCGATGGTCAACTCGCTATTCCACCAATGGCCTATCCTGTAGAAAGGCTAGTACAGTTGTGGAAGGAAAATATCTACAGTGCGTAATACTTACCAACAGTTTAACAACTTTTCTCGCAGAATTTAAATTATTAACAGATTTTTTGTAATCATTAATAAAGTAATTGATAACAATAATCTTCCTTTCATCCGCTACGTTTTCACATAAAGCAACCTTCAATGTTTTCGTCAATAATCTAGCTGTACCCAAGAACCAGTAAAATATTAAAATTGTTGGCATCATAGCAGCGTGTGTAATTTGTAATCCACACACATACATAACCGACTCTAAAATTGTGCATATACGATTTCCACAACTGTGAAACGCAACTGTTTTATCAAATCAAAACGGGAAGCGGAGTCTTCAGATCAAAAAAATATTTCTGTTCTAAGCAGTATTTAAAAAAAGTAATATTCACGCGTGACCAATGAGGATATCATATTGGTTAATATTTGTACTCTAAATACTATTCTGATTAAAAGAATTGGTAATGGTAAGTAGTCACAAATTGACAAATACGCACTGTAAATAAAATTAGTAAGCTCGATAAAACAATATAGCTTGCAGATGAGTTGCACTATCTTTGACTTGCTGACGTCCTAGTACATGCCTAAGAAAAGTCTGTACATCATGATGAATTTTATAGAAAACAAAAAATTGATCATTTTTGAGAACATTATGAGCACTTGGAGCGGAATCGATGGTTAGAATAGTGTAGGCTTAAGACTGTTCTAAAGCGTTGATCAATATATGTAAGTTCATTCCAATCATTCTCGTATATAAAGTTTTTTCATAGCTCTTCTATTAATTTGAAAGATTAATAAAATTTATTGCAGGTATTTTAGTTTCAAGGTAATAAATTAAATGTTAGTCCTATGATACTTCTGGATCTAATATCTTCAAAAACTTTACCCTGGTCATATAACAATTTGATTTTTGCTCATGTTCCTCATTTTAAATTATATTCGTATACTCTTAGATTTTTCAAATGAGACAGTTATCTCAACTGACATTCCTGGAGCCTACCTAATCAAGAAGATGACGGATATCCCCATAAAACATGTGCCCGAGGTCCTCAGTATAGAATCCACAAATCAGGATCAGCAGTTTACGTTTGGTCCGTTACCAATACATGACCATATATGTAGATATCTCCTCTATAGTTACCTATATTATATAGGTAACGAGAGGAGTATACTATATAGGCTATATAGTTATCCTGTACTTTCAATATCGAAATTCGAAAGAGTATTTGAATGAGAAAAAAAACCTGATGCTCAGGTACGGGAAATCTCCTTCAGGATTAAGTCTTCCTTAAAGATGCTATTCTTAAAACATATCGTAGGTACCACACTCAAATCATCACTTCAATCAGTCCCACTCAAATACCGGTAAATACATCATTCAAATTCGCTCCTATCGAATAAATCAAGTCAAGATAAAACCAATTTGAAATGACCTCGGATTCCGAACCGCTGGCTTCGGTCCAAGGTCCCTCATAATTTGTCATAGAGCACATAGTCTTTTTTGCAAAGGAAACAGAGGGAAATGGCGGCATTTCCCGTGGGAAAACATTCGTACGGAGATTAACACAATGAGAGTGGAAAACCGCAATGTCGGAGATAATAACGGTACTTAGTACCTTCGCTTGGCCTTTATTATTTTCATTTGTGTTTATCAGATCTATTATTGTGGTTTGGAGACCGGAGAAAAGATTTTTTCTCTAGACGAAGATTTTTTCAAGTCCTGGCCTTTTTGTAATGTTTTTGTATACGGCTCAGATAAATAGGATTTTTTAATCTTGAGGTTCTATTTCGGTTTCTAAGCTGGAGTTATTTGTGTTTTTTATTTATGTTTAGAGATTAAATTGCTTAGATTTAGTAATCCCAACAGTTTGCCAACTTGTTTTCTTCCTAAGATGATTCCTAAGATGTAAGAAGCGTTGAGCTCACACCAAATATCAAGTTCAAAGTAACACATACTTCAAACTGAAAATCGACACAAAATGTTTAAAATAACCGAACCCAATATATTTTTTTCCACCTGCGCCATAGATCATACATTATAGACAACACGGAAAAGGCTAAATCAACTACGTGCTCTATTGTGTCAATAAAAAGACAGAAATAGTATCCAATTCCAATGTATATGAAATAAAATGCCTATTTATTTTCACCGCTCGTGTTTACGGCGTACAATGAAATCCAAACATTTATGGCGGAGCAAAAACTACTGTTTGTGTTTTGATTTTGACAGTAAACATGAAACTGACACGTGAATGCAAATTTTTATAGGTATTTTGGGTATTTCTGATGTGTATGGTCATCGGCGCTCTATGACACATTCCCGCTAATCCCGCGCAAATGGAAAATAAAACAATAATAAATTATTTTTTAAAGTGAACGGTTGTTTCATTAACGATAAACATATAAATATCACATGGTTTGAGAATCTAGAGCATTTTTGTTAAATTTAAGAACTGATGGCTTAAGGTTTAAGGAGTCAAAAGGTTTTCATATAAAGGCAACGTACGGAATGCGCAGCGTTGGACGTCCGCCCACAAGGTAAACGGAAGACATAATGACGATTGCAAGAACTTGCTAGAAGCTAGTTCCACTGGGTTGGATTCGAACCCGCGGCCTTTCGTTTTACAGGCGGCGTCTAACCGCTTGCGCCACGGAGGCTGTCAGTATGAGACTTAAAGTTAGGTAGAAGTTTATTCATGATTTTGATATGTTGACTCCCAACTTAAGTTATGTGTAACCGGTCTTCGCAGCTTTGCCAATTTGCTTGAAATAAAGTTAGGTTGCACCCGTGCCGTTACACTTGCGTGAATCGAACATGAATCGAATGAGGACAGGTTTTTCGCTACCCTATTATTATTATTTATTATTTAATTGATATATGACAACCATATATCTTAGTATATATTTATCTGTTAATGTTAGTACATGTAGTCCTATCATGTATTTAAAAATAGGGCAGTCAAAGTTACCACATATCACTTTAAGTTGAAAGTTGGAGCTGCCCCTGATCTTCTACAGTAGCGACACGATACGTTTTCGTCTAACTTGTTAGGAATTATAATTAATATTAAGTATTCGGCGGTATTTTCTAAGTTTTTAT
Source organism: Hyles euphorbiae (assembly GCA_023078785.2). Taxonomy (NCBI): domain Eukaryota; kingdom Metazoa; phylum Arthropoda; class Insecta; order Lepidoptera; family Sphingidae; genus Hyles; species Hyles euphorbiae. Next base: position 15,761,699 of record CM041041.1, on the reverse strand, counting down.
TAAGTCGGACGCACTGTCAAATATATATACCGCTCGAATACTTGTCATAACGCCCCACTACGCCTCAGTGGGGGCAACAGTGGAGGGGAATCATAGTGGGAGCGTTATGGACATTTCTTGGGGCAGTCTTGTGTTGAGCGTTGTGCGGAAAAGACACAAATTAAATCAACGAAAGGAATCCTGTAGTATTAAGATTAACTACAAATATTAAGGTATGTACAATGTCGCCGAGATATTTATAAATGGAGTAAAAGTTAAGTCGTGTTTTTCCATTATCATTTGTATTATGTGTGATGAATGAATATATTTTGAGAATCAGATCTGGAGTATTCTTTCGATCCTTACATCTCAGAAGTGGGATCAGTGGGTGTACTTTTACCGCTCATTGATCCTAGCCCTATCGATTTTTTTTCACATTTCACTATTGTTTAGCCATCAAATAAATACTTTAGAAACTTGACTCCAATTTGATTCTCAACATGTTTTTTTTTTTCACTTTCTTCTACGTAATGTACTTGTTGGTTATTTTTTTTTATGTTAATCTTAATATAATGCGCAGAATTGAGGTAATTGTTCTTTGCGCTTAAGTATCTATACTGCAAACAAGATAATGTATCAGCCGCTTGACGATGTAACAAATATCGTTTAAAATACAAATCCATCACAGAAATTGACTAACTTTAAAATGTGTGTAGCAGCAAAAAATGTATCACTGTTTAATACTGGTGGTTATAACACTCTCAAAAAAATAAAAAAAAATGCTCGGTAAAATATATATATATATACGTATATACATATATATATACTCTAAATTCTAATGATATATACATTTTATTAAACTCATTATACCGTTTTCCCTAAGCTTACCGAAGTAATAAAGTTTGAGTTCCAGTATAATGGATCTGTCTGGAGAAGCCCCTGTGGCGGCGACCAAATCTGGCCGGTTTTGTCACGATGATGGTGGAGCTAAGCCTAATTTAAGGTCCAGGATAATGGACACCTCTGAAGAAATCCCAACATCGGAAGATGAGCCAACAAACTTTAACCGCGATAATGATGGCGGAAGTATACTAAATGTAAGCTCCCGGGACATTCATATCCCTGGCAGAATGTTTATAACGGAGGGTGAGCCTACCCGTACTAACCGCGATAATGGCGGGGGGAGGCAGACTCCGATGGGCGAACTGAGTGAGGGAGTGGAAGGGAGTCGTGTAATACGGCAAATCCACAAGCGCTCTGCCCAATATAATAATGATTTAAAAAGTCCGAGGAGGGAGGTGTCGCGACAACGCACGAATTGCGGGGAGTCGCGGCATCAAAACTCGGCATCATTAATTTTAAATAACTTGAGTAAAGGAGTTCGTCACGATGTTCGTGACGACAGAGGTAACATGAGAAGACCCAAGACACAATCATCGATTACGCGGACAAGGGATAATGAGCGTGGCTACTCTTGGAAGACAAGCCCGCGGCACAAGCACCCCAATAAGAGACGCCGCTATGATCGCGTAGTACGAAGCGTATATAATAGTTCATCCGATGACGATTTCCGTGCGACGCGGAGGAAACGATGTCGTTCTCCTTCTGACAGCGAAGAAGATGTCAGGTCCGTGTTAAATAAGAGAATTCCTCCGTCGCGCCAACCGCACTACGGTATGTTAAATAACGTAGATCGTAACATTCAGAGTATGCCCAACAGCGACAAAAACATTTTAATTAAGTTTTTGGACATACTAAGTGATGTAAAGGGTCAATCGACTTCAAAGCTTTCTTTGACAAATGTCCTTCCAGAATTTGATCCAACGTCCAAGGACCAAACCATAGTAACTTGGCTGACAAAAGTAGAGGAATGTGCAGAAATATATGGATGGAACGAACGCGAAACCATCCATTTCGCCCTTCCAAAGTTGACCGGTGTTGCAAAAACGTGGTATCAGGGGCTTAGCACTGTACTTTATAGCTGGGATGAATGGAAAAGGAAGCTTTTGGAGTCATTCCCTTGCAGAGATAATTATGCCGAATTACTCACGGAAATGCTGGCCAAGCGTGCGCGTTATGGTGAATCGTTAGAGCAATATTATTACTCAAAGATAAATTTACTTAACCGGTGTAGAATAAAGGGTAGAAAAGCAGTTGATTGTATCCTTCATGGCATCGAGGATAGGGCCGTTAGGGTAGGAGCGCAAGCTGTACAGTTTAAAGAACCAGAAGAGGTGTTAAAATATTTTAAAACAGTAAGGGTAGGAAATAATAAAGATATGTCAGACAAGTTGAGAGTAGATAAGAGGAGCTCGAGTTACGTGACTACAAATAAATTCAAACCGGATTTTACCAAAAGATTTAAATGCCATAATTGCAATGAAGAGGGTCATAAAAGTTTTAAATGCGATAAGCCTCTAAATAAATGTACATTCTGTAGCAGGTTGGGACATTTGGAGTTATACTGTAGGTCCAAACAAAATGATAATTTAAAATTAAAAGGTCAGGTCAGCGATATAAATAATGAGAAACAAGTTGCGTTATTAGAAGATCCAAAAAAAGCAAATGAAAAATATGTGTTTGAAATTGAAATAAATGGGGAATCGGTAACGGCCCATATTGATCTTGGTAGCCAATGTACCCTTGTTAAGGAATCTGTGATTAAAAGTATGGGTATAAAATATAGTTCCGATGAATTGCCAATTTTGCGTGGAATAGGAGGTCATTATGTTCAACCTTTGGGAAAGACTACGGTAGACATTTCGGTACAAGGCATAAAAGAGGACGTAGAAGTTCTTATAGTAGATGACTTTGTCTTAAAGTACTCTGTATTGCTAGGCCATTCATTTACCGAAAAACCAGGCATAATGATCACGAAAACTCCCGACCAAATTATTTTTGAAAGATGCCTTCGTCAAAAAATTTTCCTAATGTGCCGCGATAACGTCACTATAAAACCTAATGAATTGACTGGAGTACCTGTTGAAACTTGTGTTCAATTTTGCGGTCCGATATTTGTTAACGGCACTATTAGGGGACAACTTCATTGCGAACATTATTTGCTACCCGGAGAATATATACTCGATAAAGGCTTAGGTAGAGTCCTTATACAAAATTTATGCAATGGTGAAATTGTTTTACAAAAAGGATCCCTCATAACACGAGCTGTACCCGTGACCCATAGTTTTGATGTATTACCAGTGTGTTTTAACGATATAACAGTAAAGAAAACGTTGTGTTGTGGTAAGCAACTTACCGCCGATCAAAAGTCGCTGGTTCAGAACTTACTTGCTAAATATTCGGAATGTTTTTCTTCGGGGCTTAAAGATTTAGGTTTCACTACTGTAGGAGAGATGAAGATTGAACTTGAAAATTTGGATCCGGTAGTTTATAGACCATACCGGATGTCTCATGGCGAAAGGGCACAAGTCCGTGAAATGGTGCGGGAAATGATTGATGCTGGAATTGTTAGAGTCTTCATCTCCATATGCAAGCCCCATTGTGTTGGTCAAAAAGAAAACTGGCGAAAAAAGATTATGTGTTGATTATAGAGCACTGAACCGACGAACCAAAAAGGATCATTATCCTCTCCCTCATATTGAGGATCAATTGGATCGACTCTCGGGTAATACTCTATTTACTTCTCTTGACTTAGCATCGGGGTACTACCAAATACCCATCGAGGAAAATTCGCAGGAAAAAACTGCTTTTGTTACACCAGATGGTCAATTCCAATACACGAGAATGCCTTTTGGACTAGTAAATGCTCCATCTGTCTTTCAGAGGATTATTAACAAAATTCTTTCCGATGCCAAGACCAAATTTGCTCTCGTATACATGGACGACGTTCTTATTCCAGCCCATACATTTGAAGAGGGAATGATTAGACTCGAAGAAGTTCTATGCCTCTTGAGAAAAGGCGGTCTCACCCTTAAATTAGAAAAGTGCAAGTTTTTCCTCAATTCCATCGATTTCTTGGGCTTTCAAATAGAAGCAGGTGGCATTCAACCCGGTCTAAAAAAGACCGAAGCGATTTATAATTTTCCTACTCCGAAATCGCAACATGAACTTCGGCAATTTCTGGGGCTTGCCAGCTTTTTCCGTAGATTTATTCAAGGCTTTGCAATTATGGCGGGACCCCTTACAAATCTCCTTAAAAAAGATGTTCAATGGCATTGGACCAAGCAACAAGAAGAATCTTTTACGTCGATTAAATCAGCTTTGACCAAGAGGCCCGTACTTGCCTTATATGACCCCAAAAATGAGACGCAAGTTCATACCGATGCTAGCAAGCATGGTATAGCGGGTATTTTACTTCAAAAGGGTGAGGACGGTCTATTAAGACCTATATCCTTTTACAGTCGGAAAACCACACCCGACGAGCAAAAATATCACTCATTCGAATTAGAGACCCTAGCAGTGGTATCCTCTCTGAGTCGATTTAGAGTGTATCTTATCGGTATACCTTTTAAAGTATTTACTGACTGTAACGCACTTAGGACCACCTTGACTAAAAAGGATCTCGTACCCCGTATAGCTCGTTGGCGGGTTCAGCTTCAAGAATTTGATTGCGATATTGAATATCGCCCAGGATCTGCTATGAAACACGCAGACGCTTTGAGTAGAAACCCAGTGGGAGACGCAATCCAAGAATCCCATGTCCTCGATGTTCTAAACATTGAGAACGAAGATTGGATAGCTACAGTTCAGTCTAACGATAGTGAAGTAACCCGTATTAAAGAAATATTAAGTGACCCTGAAGCAACAAAGGTTATGGAAATCATTAAGAACTATAAACTTAAAAATGGTAAAGTTTATCGTATCATTGGTGAAAAAGATAACGATATACGTTGGTTAGTGCCAAAGGGGGTTAGATGGCAAATTGCGAAAATGAACCACGACGATGTTGGTCATTTTGGTTTTGAGAAGACCCTATCGCGAGTACAACAGTCCTTTTGGTTCCCTAAAATGCGAAAGTTCTTGAAGAAATATGTAAATTCTTGTTTAGAATGCGCTTATCATAAAGGTGTTTCAGGCAAACAGCAAGGGCAACTGCACCCAATACCAAAAGTTGAAGTGCCCTTCCATACTATTCATGCCGATCACCTCGGACCATTTATCAAAAGTAAGAAGGGAAATTGTTATATTTTGGCAATAATTGATGGTTTTACAAAGTACATTAATATTACCCCCGTCCGCAATACAAAAAGTGCAACTTCTATTAAAGTTTTTCGGGAACATATAAGCTATTTTGGGGCTCCGTCTAGGCTTATCACGGACCAGGGTACATCCTTTACAAGTAATAGCTTCCGATCATTCACTAAGTCCATTGGTATTAAGCACATACTAAATGCAGTGGCTACACCGAGGGCCAATGGTCAGGTCGAGAGGTTTAATAGGACAATTTTGGAAGCCTTGTCAGCTAAAACTCATGGCAATGACGATAAAAATTGGGACGAATACGTGGCAGATATTCAAATTGGACTAAACACCACTATTCATAAGACAACTGGGAAAACTCCTTCAGAAATTCTGTTCGGGTTTAAAATTAATAGTAGCTCTGAAAATGTATTAAATGAAGTTATAAATGATACTATACAGATATCATCTGATGACTTAGAAAATATAAGAGAAGAGGCATGTAATCGTATGAAGGAACAACAAAAAAAAGATAAAAATAATTTTGACTCTAAACGTAAAACTGAACATAATTATGAAATTGGCGATCTAATAAGCGTAAAACGGGAGGTTCCAAATGATGGTAAATCAAAGAAATTGGCGAATAAGTACCAAGGCCCTTACCGTGTAAAGAAATTACTTCCAAATGATAGATTCATAATTGAAGAAACCCCACTAACCCGTAAGCCTGGCCGGCCACGCTACGAAAATATTGTATCAATTGATAAACTAAAACCATGGTTATCATTCAATAAAAATTTTGACTCTAGTTCTGAAAATTCTGATGAAGTAAATGATTAGTTTTATTATTTTGTTTGTAACTTGTATTCATGTTAAAACTAGAAGCGAGAGGACTCGCTTAAATATCAGGATGACCGAGCTGTTAGGAATTATAATTAATATTAAGTATTCGGCGGTATTTTCTAAGTTTTTATTAAGTCGGACGCACTGTCAAATATATATACCGCTCGAATACTTGTCATAACGCCCCACTACGCCTCAGTGGGGGCAACAGTGGAGGGGAATCATAGTGGGAGCGTTATGGACATTTCTTGGGGCAGTCTTGTGTTGAGCGTTGTGCGGAAAAGACACAAATTAAATCAACGAAAGGAATCCTGTAGTATTAAGATTAACTACAAATATTAAGGTATGTACAATGTCGCCGAGATATTTATAAATGGAGTAAAAGTTAAGTCGTGTTTTTCCATTATCATTTGTATTATGTGTGATGAATGAATATATTTTGAGAATCAGATCTGGAGTATTCTTTCGATCCTTACAAACTGATGCAAAATTATCGATACGGGCATCCGCAAACATTCCTGACGCACTGCAAAAGCGTGGAAGCTCCAACAACATCCTATACCATGATCTTAATCATGCCACATATCGAAAATTTTACAGGAGAACAAAAAATCTCTACTGTATATTTATTAAAGAAATATGTTATATTTTTTAATTTTTATTATAGTATTTTGATTGTTTATGTACTCATTTTCAATCAAATAATATAGTGAATTATTTGAACTACAGTATTTTACGCCAACTGGCATCAAAACATGATATTGAAAAACAAATGGAGTTAGGAACTTTGATAATTAAGCCATCGATATGTACAATAAGGTATTTGACTATAATAGTTTTTTTTTTATTATTTTACGTACAAACACAAATACCATCAGAACAAATAATTTCTGTCAAAACATTATTTATGTACGTAGCGTGTAGCAGGAGACAAATATTAGTTTTAATTAAAGAGTGAGAGTGTAATGGGTACATCTATTTTTTAATACACAACTAAGGACCAGCAGTTACCTTAGCCTATAGACGTTTGGAACACCAGAGGTGACACTCACTCTTTATCTTACCGTCTCTTACTCGCGCAAACTGTAATACGTCATGTTAAGCCAAGTGACGTCTTTTACTTGTACTCCCACAACAAGATTTAAAACGTTTCTAACTTTTTCATTCTTAAAGGGTTTACAAAATTATTTGTTTACATTTTTTGATATTGTAACCTTTTGATAAGTATGTCGGCGTGTTCTTGTGTAAAGCCCATATGATACATAATTGTAAATCGGCCCTTAGGAATCTACGGGTAGTTGCAGAAGTAATTTTATTAAAGGAAACCCTGTTGTGGTTCTATTTCACTACCCACAGTCAGAGTAAGAGTGGGAGCATGACAGTTTGCAATATAAACCGCCTCCTAACCGTAGACAAGGCATTCGAATTAGTATGTAAAATGTACTCTGTGTTCGAAATCCAGCAGTCGGCGGTAAAGCATGGACATACGCGTGTTTACTATAAAAGTAACAAGTTGTCGCAGATATTCGGATAAATCGTTAATCCGTTAATTATAACGTGTGGTGATAATAGTAATTAAATAATTAACACAATGGGTTTTATATCCGACATCCGACAAGTACAATAAAGATTAATAACAAATATATATGTCACCGTAAAATTGTAAATATCGTTAGATTATAATCTATCTCGCGAGATTGTGAACTGTCGAAAGATTGTGAACTGTAACATACTGCTTGCAATTTAACGTATTATTTTTTCGGAAGATTATAATCTATCGAAGTGAAATTGTTAAACCTAACCTAACCTACGGTTCACAATCTTTCGACAGTTCACAATCTCGCGAGATAGATTATAATCTAACGGTATTCACAATTTAACGGTGATATATATAAATAGCGTATGTGTATCATGTTACGAATATGTATTAATAGTATTATTTGTTTATTAATTAGATTATTATTATTTCTGTTTTAAGCATTTATTCTTAATTTTTACACTACCCTCTCTTTCTACTGCCCTTATATCCATCCAAAGTTTGTCTAGCAGAAATCTGTCAGAGTGATAAGACCGCTATTTGTACTTTTGTATCTTAGTTTATTTCCATGTGTTATAATGAATTATTAATTAGTGTACGAAAAAGATTAAAAAATAAATAAATAAATAAATAAAAATAAACAAAGATATGGAGTCTAAAATACCCTATTAACCTAACTTCCACGATCGATGACGAGTAATTTTAATACCCCATGACCTTAACAACGCGGCTATTCTCACAATTAACTTCAGAATGGCTTGATTGATCATCGATGGGACCGTACCGATCTGATAGACGTCTCGGCCAGTGAATGGCCAGAGATAAATGGTTCGACGGGCAGCATTGAATGCCTAACAAATGGTTTACGGCACGATCCTGCGTGACGAGGAAAACGTATTGTGCGTTGCTAAAGTCGAATATTTTTTGATATATTTTTTAATCCAAATAGATTTTTGTTTAAAATCTGTTTATAAGACTTCACATTAATTTAAACCATTTAAACCATTAATTATTTCTTCCACACACACAATACAACTAAATAATGAACAATAATCAATATAAGTAGGTAAGTTAATAATAAGGTTAACAGGCCTATACTAATATTTGCCCTAATATGCGTGTAGAATGGATACCAGCTCAGTCAGTGTACGCTGTTTTACAACAGCACTGACATTTTTGCCTTTCATTTGTTTTACATTAAAAAGTAACTTGACGCCGGAACTTCCGCGATACAGAAATAGTATGAAACAATATTCATATTATGGTCGTGTATTCTGAAGTGTATAGTAAGAATCGATACGTTTTCAAATACACCGAAATTTAATTCTGTATCAGCCTATATACGTCCCACTGCAGGGCACGGGCCTCCTCTACAATCGAGAGTACGATTGAGAGTGGTTAGGCCATATAGTCCACCACGCTGGCCTAGTGCGGGTTGGCGGACTTACATACCATAGATTTTTTTATAAATCGCTATGGTATGCAGGTTTCCTCACGATGTTTTCCTTCACCGTTTTAGTGCGTGGTGATTGACTATCAATACACACATGACTCCGAAAAGTCAGAGGTGTGCCCTGGGATTCGAACCCGTGACCACCGTGAACATGTTGGCAGTCGCGTTTAGTCAGTTTACCAACAGGCCACCACGCACTTCAAAATTTAATTACTAAATTGTTATTATTGAATAAATATTAGAAGCCCAATTTTATGCTAAGAAAAGTTTGCGTCTACTAAGAGACTTTTTAGTTATAGATAAGTAACAGTAGCCTACTAATATTTTGGATATTACAACTTCATAGTTTTGTTAAATTTTTATAGCATCAACTATAATATATTAATAGCAAATCATTTATTATGATCCTGTATAAAATTAAATACCAACAAAGCGCCAACAAAACACGAAATTTCAAGTATTTTTTATAATCCTTGCAACATATTTAGATAGGAATTAGGATAAAGCTAATAAAAAAATCATCCTAAAAGGCAGAAATTATTTATTAATATTTAAATTGCAGCAATGCGATGACGTAAGTGGAGGTGACATTGACGCAATCCAGTATGAAGCTGAAGTTCATAGGAAACCGAGGCCAAATCACGAACGGCGCAGAACGAAAGTCCAGGTAATCCAACGCGTTGTATATACTACGGCGTAATCATTCATCTGAAAGACAAAAACAAAATAAGTATTTTCATATAATATGTGGTGGAATATGAATTTTGTACCATTAGCTGTAGTTTGCTGACTTTTCGGAGTCATGTGTGTATTGATAGTCAATCACCACGCACTATAACGGTGAAGGAAAACATCGTAAGAAAACCCGCATACCATAGCGATTTGCAAAAAGGACATGGCCAGTTTTTGTATGGCGCTGTGCCTAGTACTTCGAATCTCGTCTACATTAATTAGTTTTGCATTGTTGGGGTAAGGTTTGTTCCAAGATTAATACAGAAAAGTTACAAAGCCTAGGAAGTTCAGGGTTTTTAGATATTTACAAAAACATATCTTATTTTCAGGTTAGGTTTTGTAGGTTAGGTTTTGTAATTTATTGAATCGAATAAAAATACGTTTACAAAAATGCTTTATCATCGAATTTGGAATTTACATTAACTATTATTTTATAATTTACACAAAATATACACCGAGACGTATTTTAATTGTACCACAATGTAAACAAATAACAAAAAAAGATAAATAAACAAAGCATGGTTCCTGTCAAGCAACTGTCAAGTGTCAAGTATTTTACTGCAGCGTTTAGTTGTTGCAATGAAAGTATGTAAAAATGGGAAGAATATATGTGTAAGTATATACGGCAAACATTGCTTTATATATATTTAGTATTGTTAATTATTATGACTTATTACCTACTTATAGATTATTTTTAGGAATATTTTAGACAAAGTTATTATCTTTTTCCTGCACTTGCTTTACTGCGAACGAAACGTTTATGCGGGGCCAACAATGGCGGAAATGGGTAGGTATCAATGCAAAATCTTATTAAACTTTATTTTACTCCCTAAACTTCTACAGAAATATGACATGTTCTTAAATTAATAGTTGATTTTTTATATTCATTCAATTATTGCCTTGTTTTTGTACATGATAAAAAGTAACTAGGCAGAAACTGTCCAGGTCCTTTCTATGGCATGTAAAGTCCGCCAACCCGCATTAGATAAGCGTGGAGGACTATATGGCCTTACTACTCTCAATCGTACTCTCGATTGTAGAGGAGACCCGTTCCCTGCAGTGAGACGTATATGAGCTGATACAGGATAATCAAGAGTACGTTTAAGAGGTGTTTGGCCATATAGTCCACCACACTGGCCAAGTGCGGGTTGGTCTACTAAAACATTTTGGCTAGGGTCTGGCTCTACCACTTTTAATAAAAAAAAATTCTATCGTCGTGTAAGGGGGTAAATACATAGTTTTTTCTTAAATAATAGTGTACACCCTTTTATTTTTACGCTATGGTACGCAAGGCTTTAAATTATTATTTTAGCAAAAACTATGGATTTACCACCTAAACTCGAAAATTTTGGAACACAATAAAAAAAATGTCGCGTTACTTTGCGAAATTTTTAGTTACATTGTGTTTGTAGGCACCAAACTACCACCAGGCTGTGTTTTCGGTAACACTCTGGATATACCCGATATATTTTTGTATAATTTTGAATAAATACCTTTATACACCAACAACTGGTCCGCAAACAACAACTTGCAATTGGAGTCTTCGTTTGTCACAAACTCAGCAAATATAGCCGGCAATAATATTATGCAGCTTTTGAGAAATAACTTGCCTATCCATAAAAAAATATCAACAGCACTCTGAAAGTAAAAGTAAAGATCGTGTACGGTCTTTTAGCGTGGCTTTCATGCTGTTCTCAAAATATTAAAACGGTTTTTCTCTTTTTACATATCATTGTATTGGACATGTTAATATTATTACTGTGGTGTATGCATGGAGTTTACATTTACTCTATGGTTCGAAGCTAACTTGTTAATTTTTATGTCAATAGTTCATACTAGTAAAGGGAATTATTGCTATTTCAAATTAACATCACCAACTTTTTCTTTTTTGAAGGCTTAGCATGCCCTATATTTCTGCTATTGCTAATTGCCACCCCCAAATTTTTTTGAAACGAAAAATACTGATCATGTTCTATATCTACTTTTCCCAGCTAGAATTAACTCTCCGTGTACCAGGTGACTAAAACTCCCGTCCCGTACAAGGTGGGCTATGACATACCCCAAAATAAATATATGTTTTTCGTTTGGCAATTCCTGTTTATTTATATAGATAGGTATTCGATCCGGTCAACAGACAACCCTACAATGTCATATTGAGTAATATAGTAGTAATGAGGTCGATTCTTGATTACAGGTATCCATTAAAATAATTATTACTTAAAGCATTATACCGTAGACGATTCACATACACTAGTACTATTCAAAGCCATTTTAGTTACGATCATGTGGAATTACCTAATTTCGGCGGAATTTATCATGGTGTTAAGGTATACTTTAGGCATGTACTGCGACATCGGTCAGTCTGGGATTATGAGATTCATCGGTAAAATATACTGTATTGGAATATTAATACTGTACCTGAGTATACCAGTCTGGGAAATGCTGAACCACTCCTTGGATACTGCTAGATGTTTATTTGTTATAACAATTTTTTTCCAATTACTAACAAATACTGCGATCACATTGATCACCGAGGAAAAGTATTTTTTTAATTTTTATGCGAAATTGAAGGAACGTGATGGCCCCAGTCAAGGCGTGCAAGAATTTACCAGCGCTATTCCCATAATATGGCTAATAACAGGAGTGGTTTGCGAGTTCACAACCCGGTTTGTAAGATGCACAGTATATGAGATTACATGTGTAGATTTAAAATACTTGTATGAAAATCTGTTACTCTTTGTTAGACAAACATATTTATTTCCGTACATAATGATATTTCATTGGCTTTATATAAAAATTAAGTTTTTGAAAAAAAATCTTCACTGCGCATTGAGAGAGAGCTCGTCACAGGAAGATATCATAGAAAATATCGAAGACTTTGTGAACGGTTACAAACAGTTGGTAGAGAATTTGAATTCTGCTGGTACAGTGATCAAGATAGTGGTACGTAAAATATGTTATCTCTTATAATTTTAAACTGTTTAAATCTTAAATCTTAAGCATACTTCTGATTCCATAATAAAACACAAGATGAGGAATTTTCCGACTGCGATATTTCTTAAAAACGAATCCAGGGTCGGACATCAAATGGAATTGTTTGCCGTCACGCGTGTTCCCTTCTTCCTATAATTCTGGATTCTTCCGCCGTAGTGTGAAGAGCTATTTTAGCAGGCTGGCATAACTGTATCGAATGGCTCGTAGTTGTAGGCTCACGAACCACGTACACACTATGTTTTTGGATTGCATAAATGAAAACGGTTAAGGTTACAGCTCGCTAGTGAGTATCCGGCTTAAAAGTTTATATGTGATTACCGTTCACAATTAACATCTACAATTCTCGGGCGAGATGTGTCGTGTAAATATTAACTAATTACGTCAAAATTATTAATTTCAGATGTCCTACACAATTGTAAGCGCATATTTAAGAGTCATTTTATTTGTATACTTCTTGTTATCGATGGAAATTAAATGGGTAAGTATCTGATTTAAAACTGCTATGTTTATGATTAAGAGCGTTTACACCTTGCGCGCAAAGTCAACTATAGGTATTTCTTCGTTAAATTCACGCACACATAAGCGACCAAAGCTGTGTGCGTAGAGCTGCCGCGTCGACTCGCTATACAGTCAGCGCAACCAACTTTGATCCGTGCGCTTCAAAATTCTAATATTGAATTGAAATGTAACTTATGATTTATATATTGGTAATATTATATCATAAAAATATTTTATTTGCATTATAAGTAGACAAATATTACTGTGCAAGCAATGAACAATACAAATTTAGATACTAATCAAATTTTCGTTATTATTACATTGTTAAGTTGCAATTCAAATCAGTAGACAATACATATTCGAACACATGAAAAGAGTTAGGGGCCTTACAACCCCTTACAATTACGAAATATATTTAATTTTATATTACAATACATAACATAATTTAGCCTCGGAATTACATCCCATTATATTATGTGAAACATAATTTATACTCACTACAAAATCATTGTAGGTAGGTAATAAAAAAACATATTTTACTACCAAAGTACTAAGATGTGGCAATCGCATTCCGCGCGTGGCTATTTTTACTACGCACGGCAAAAATCGACTGCAGCCAGGCCGGAGCGACGAGCGATACGTCCTCCCTCTAGAAGGCCTTGCGGCGGTCTGATTTGAGGCACGTCGGACAGCGTGTTTTATAGTGGTTTTTAAAATATTTTAGAAAACATGAAATCTAATTTTGTTGAAATATAAAAATGGTAATTTATTGATAAGATATTCTTCTATTATAATATGCAATTGCTATAAAAAAATTATGTACGATAAGTTGGTGAAAAAAAATAAATGTTCTTGACGAGAGTTTCTGAATAATTTCGCATTGTTTAAATTTTTATTTTTCAGGAACTAAACACAAAAAGATTATTTTTCTCAGCAAAATCCCTCCATAAGGGTCTTATTAGTCTGATAATATTTTTATTTTCATCTTATATTTCGTGACTTCGGATATCTTAAGCTTCTAAATTGCCATTTAAAGCCTAAATAACGAAACCTGTGTTCAGTAATCCTTATAGTACTCACAAATTATCCATCAATCTATAATTTTTTTCACCAAAATCCCTAGATGACAACCTTTTCTAAAATTAGTACTAATTATTTTTTCTTTAAATTGTTTATTGGTGCCTATTAACTCGTTTGAAAAGTCCTGATTTTAAGCCAAAAAGCGCGCGGAAGGTATAAACGCTCTTAATTGTACCATTTCTAAGCTATCCCTACTAGTATTATAAATGCGAAAGTGTGTTTGTGTATATGTTCTATTTTCTAAAACGGCTGAACCGACTTCGATGAAATTTAACGTACAGATATATTGGACCATGGAAACAGACATAGATTACTTTTTACCCCGAAAAATGTAGTGTTCCCGTGGACTGAGACAGGAATTCAAAAACATATATTTGCTGCTCTTGCGTATTCTAATGGATGACAAGGGAGAAAACAGGATTGCACGCTTTTTGATATGAGACGGAATGAAATGGGAAACGGAATTTAACGGGTCAGTACGGGACGGGAAAAGCTTGTAGTTGACGGCGGTAACATTGACATTGAGTTCAAATATAAAATTTATAATAATAAGTTATTAATGTGAACTGGACTTAAAAACGATCTGCACCTGGGCCAGACCGATAGTGTGTAAATAAAAACACTGATATTGCCTTACCCTGCCCCGTACCGATAATAATGTTTTTGCGAGTCATATGGGGAGTCGCAAGGTAGGTGAATATTTGTGAAAAAAGTTAAAACAATTTGTAGGTGATCATAGGATACTATAATAAAAATTTTGTCGCAGTCGCCTATGAACACCCAGGTGATCATAATCGCAGGTGATCATAGGCGACAATTTAGTGTCCTATGATCACCCAGGTGATCAAAGTGGACTAGACCCACAAATATGTCTTTATCAAATATGTCTTATCTTTCGGGTCTAGGTATTTGTGAGACCGAAAATTCTCTAATAGTTCCTGATACACACTACACAAGAGTCTGTCTTAGTGTGGTGTCAGGACTATGTATGTGACTGTTGGATGTAATGTATTTATTTATATAAAGAAACTTCCACGATTCTACCTACTATAGGCGATGATTGCTTACCATCAGTTTGTATGTTTGCTCGTCTATCAATTCTTTGTTTAATTTTTTCATGTTGTAGGACCTTCACCTACTGGCGCTTTATGGAATATTCTGCGAAATAGGAATTTTGTTCACCCCAGCGTTGCTAGCTGAACTGGCTGCAAACGAGGTTGATGAAGCCAAAATTATATTATCTGATCAGTTTCTGGAATACAAAGGTGAGCTCAATAGTATAATAATATAAGTCTAATTTAATACTTATATTTTTATATTGTATCAGCCCATATACGTCCCACTGCAGGGCACGGGCCTACTCTACAATCGAAAGTACGATTGAGAGTGGTTAGGCCATATAGTCCACCACGCTGGCCTAGTGCGGATTGGCGGACTTACATACCATAGAAATTCTTATAAATCGCTATGGTATTCAGGTTTCCTCACGATGTTTTCCTTCACCGTTTTAGTGCGTGGTGATTGACTGTCAATACACACATGACTCCGAAAAGTCAGAGGTGTGCCCTGGGATTTGAACCCGCGACCACCGTCAACATGTTGAAAGCCGCGTCTAGTCCGTTTACCAACAGGCCACCACGCACTTCCACGCATTTTAATACTTATAACTTAGCAAAAAAGAGCACGATGCGGTGATAAGTAGCATTAAAGAAAAAACACTTTTAAAAATTTCATTGTGCTCATTGAATTTATACGTCGGTATTTCTATAAATTTTCATACGGTTTTAGTTTATTTTGTGATTTAAAATGAACAAAGAGACTAATGACAACAATTAATAAAAATAACAAGTATCTAAATATTTTTCGTTGTAGTATATCGGGTTGCCACGTTAATCCTAAATTCGATTTTAGCGCCTCATTACAAACACTCTTTTTTGCCAAGCTACAATTTATAATTACGTGGTGGCTTACAGGTACAGGTAGGTCTCTCATATGTGAGAGGCCACCTGGGTAGGTACCACCCCAATGTCTATTTCTCTCACCGAACCGCAGTGTAAATTCACTGTTGTGCTTCGGTTTGAATGATATTGTAGCCAGAGTAACTACTGGACATATTGACACTTAAAATCTTATGTCTCAGAGTAACTAGCGCAGTGGAATGCCAAGCAAGACACTAGACTATTCTGACGATATTTTTTTAACTCAAATTATATGCATTAGATAGTAATTATAGTTTCTATATTTCAGATAAAAGACTGCGTGTGTGTTTATACGACACATTGGATTATATGGAAGTTCGACCTCTGACATTACACCTGTGGCAACACTTCCCCTTAAACCTTAGTGCTTTCCTAGGCTTTCTCACTCTCACCACTACCTACGTCATTGCCTTCCTACAGTTCAAATATTAAATTTAATTTATAAGCAATTAATTATTAAATGTTGCGTAAATTGCAGTATATTTAATTTTACCGCTAATTATTACTGCAGCAAAATTTTAATTACTTACGATATTAATATGTAATTAAAAAATGAAAAACTGTTATTGTATGTCAACTATGAAATGTGTGGCGGACCTTATCAGTCATATAAATAACACACAACAAATACATTAAACATTCACATACATTACAAATAAAACATTACATAATAAATTCTTCAACAAACATACGGTCGTCACACGGCATAAAATGTTTTTATATAGTTCGATAAACGCGCCGACCGCCCGGCGTCATAGGTAGTTAGTTGCAAGTCGTGACGTACCGGCGCCGACGCAGCCGGCCGGCTCACTTCGAACAGTTAGTCAGCTGTTGCTCGCTATACACGTTACGTAGTTATCCATAGTTCTCGCCTATATCCACTGCTGCGTTTAGAAAACTGTTCCCGCAGTACATAGTGTGTACAGTGCGCTTTAACCAGCTGTTGTAGCTAACGAGCTATTACTATTGTAAAGACTATTGCTTCACTCTTATTATATAGTGCTTAGTGTAGTGCACAGGCATTAAGCGTGTGAACTTTGGACTCTTGTGAACCTCATATTGTGACTTTTGTAGCTGTAAATTTTGTGTTCAATGTGTATGTAGATATTGTGTACTAGTGTAATATACGCTGAACCTGTGTGTAGAACTTTTTATTATTTTACCTACAATCGGCTACCACCGGCTCACATAGGTGGCCTACATCACACCGCCTGCTATACCACTACACACCTACGCTTTAAATGCGTAATTATTGGGAAAGTTAAATTTAAAATGTCATATTAATTCGGAATGTTATTTAAAAATATTTTACATATTGTGCAGAACTTCATATAATACAGCAAACGATTATTTGGCATTAAGCGCGGAGTCGGATGCCGACCTACAAGGTAGACGGACGACCCGGTTAAGGTTACAGGAAATATATGTTTTTCGTTTGGCAATTCCTGTTTATTTATATAGATAGGTATTCGATCCGGTCAACAGACAACCCTACAATGTCATATTGAGTAATATAGTAGTAATGAGGTCGATTCTTGATTACAGGTATCCATTAAAATAATTATTACTTAAAGCATTATACCGTAGACGATTCACATACACTAGTACTATTCAAAGCCATTTTAGTTACGATCATGTGGAATTACCTAATTTCGGCGGAATTTATCATGGTGTTAAGGTATACTTTAGGCATGTACTGCGACATCGGTCAGTCTGGGATTATGAGATTCATCGGTAAAATATACTGTATTGGAATATTAATACTGTACCTGAGTATACCAGTCTGGGAAATGCTGAACCACTCCTTGGATACTGCTAGATGTTTATTTGTTATAACAATTTTTTTCCAATTACTAACAAATACTGCGATCACATTGATCACCGAGGAAAAGTATTTTTTTAATTTTTATGCGAAATTGAAGGAACGTGATGGCCCCAGTCAAGGCGTGCAAGAATTTACCAGCGCTATTCCCATAATATGGCTAATAACAGGAGTGGTTTGCGAGTTCACAACCCGGTTTGTAAGATGCACAGTATATGAGATTACATGTGTAGATTTAAAATACTTGTATGAAAATCTGTTACTCTTTGTTAGACAAACATATTTATTTCCGTACATAATGATATTTCATTGGCTTTATATAAAAATTAAGTTTTTGAAAAAAAATCTTCACTGCGCATTGAGAGAGAGCTCGTCACAGGAAGATATCATAGAAAATATCGAAGACTTTGTGAACGGTTACAAACAGTTGGTAGAGAATTTGAATTCTGCTGGTACAGTGATCAAGATAGTGGTACGTAAAATATGTTATCTCTTATAATTTTAAACTGTTTAAATCTTAAATCTTAAGCATACTTCTGATTCCATAATAAAACACAAGATGAGGAATTTTCCGACTGCGATATTTCTTAAAAACGAATCCAGGGTCGGACATCAAATGGAATTGTTTGCCGTCACGCGTGTTCCCTTCTTCCTATAATTCTGGATTCTTCCGCCGTAGTGTGAAGAGCTATTTTAGCAGGCTGGCATAACTGTATCGAATGGCTCGTAGTTGTAGGCTCACGAACCACGTACACACTATGTTTTTGGATTGCATAAATGAAAACGGTTAAGGTTACAGCTCGCTAGTGAGTATCCGGCTTAAAAGTTTATATGTGATTACCGTTCACAATTAACATCTACAATTCTCGGGCGAGATGTGTCGTGTAAATATTAACTAATTACGTCAAAATTATTAATTTCAGATGTCCTACACAATTGTAAGCGCATATTTAAGAGTCATTTTATTTGTATACTTCTTGTTATCGATGGAAATTAAATGGGTAAGTATCTGATTTAAAACTGCTATGTTTATGATTAAGAGCGTTTACACCTTGCGCGCAAAGTCAACTATAGGTATTTCTTCGTTAAATTCACGCACACATAAGCGACCAAAGCTGTGTGCGTAGAGCTGCCGCGTCGACTCGCTATACAGTCAGCGCAACCAACTTTGATCCGTGCGCTTCAAAATTCTAATATTGAATTGAAATGTAACTTATGATTTATATATTGGTAATATTATATCATAAAAATATTTTATTTGCATTATAAGTAGACAAATATTACTGTGCAAGCAATGAACAATACAAATTTAGATACTAATCAAATTTTCGTTATTATTACATTGTTAAGTTGCAATTCAAATCAGTAGACAATACATATTCGAACACATGAAAAGAGTTAGGGGCCTTACAACCCCTTACAATTACGAAATATATTTAATTTTATATTACAATACATAACATAATTTAGCCTCGGAATTACATCCCATTATATTATGTGAAACATAATTTATACTCACTACAAAATCATTGTAGGTAGGTAATAAAAAAACATATTTTACTACCAAAGTACTAAGATGTGGCAATCGCATTCCGCGCGTGGCTATTTTTACTACGCACGGCAAAAATCGACTGCAGCCAGGCCGGAGCGACGAGCGATACGTCCTCCCTCTAGAAGGCCTTGCGGCGGTCTGATTTGAGGCACGTCGGACAGCGTGTTTTATAGTGGTTTTTAAAATATTTTAGAAAACATGAAATCTAATTTTGTTGAAATATAAAAATGGTAATTTATTGATAAGATATTCTTCTATTATAATATGCAATTGCTATAAAAAAATTATGTACGATAAGTTGGTGAAAAAAAATAAATGTTCTTGACGAGAGTTTCTGAATAATTTCGCATTGTTTAAATTTTTATTTTTCAGGAACTAAACACAAAAAGATTATTTTTCTCAGCAAAATCCCTCCATAAGGGTCTTATTAGTCTGATAATATTTTTATTTTCATCTTATATTTCGTGACTTCGGATATCTTAAGCTTCTAAATTGCCATTTAAAGCCTAAATAACGAAACCTGTGTTCAGTAATCCTTATAGTACTCACAAATTATCCATCAATCTATAATTTTTTTCACCAAAATCCCTAGATGACAACCTTTTCTAAAATTAGTACTAATTATTTTTTCTTTAAATTGTTTATTGGTGCCTATTAACTCGTTTGAAAAGTCCTGATTTTAAGCCAAAAAGCGCGCGGAAGGTATAAACGCTCTTAATTGTACCATTTCTAAGCTATCCCTACTAGTATTATAAATGCGAAAGTGTGTTTGTGTATATGTTCTATTTTCTAAAACGGCTGAACCGACTTCGATGAAATTTAACGTACAGATATATTGGACCATGGAAACAGACATAGATTACTTTTTACCCCGAAAAATGTAGTGTTCCCGTGGACTGAGACAGGAATTCAAAAACATATATTTGCTGCTCTTGCGTATTCTAATGGATGACAAGGGAGAAAACAGGATTGCACGCTTTTTGATATGAGACGGAATGAAATGGGAAACGGAATTTAACGGGTCAGTACGGGACGGGAAAAGCTTGTAGTTGACGGCGGTAACATTGACATTGAGTTCAAATATAAAATTTATAATAATAAGTTATTAATGTGAACTGGACTTAAAAACGATCTGCACCTGGGCCAGACCGATAGTGTGTAAATAAAAACACTGATATTGCCTTACCCTGCCCCGTACCGATAATAATGTTTTTGCGAGTCATATGGGGAGTCGCAAGGTAGGTGAATATTTGTGAAAAAAGTTAAAACAATTTGTAGGTGATCATAGGATACTATAATAAAAATTTTGTCGCAGTCGCCTATGAACACCCAGGTGATCATAATCGCAGGAGATCATAGGCGACAATTTAGTGTCCTATGATCACCCAGGTGATCAAAGTGGACTAGACCCACAAATATGTCTTTATCAAATATGTCTTATCTTTCGGGTCTAGGTATTTGTGAGACCGAAAATTCTCTAATAGTTCCTGATACACACTACACAAGAGTCTGTCTTAGTGTGGTGTCAGGACTATGTATGTGACTGTTGGATGTAATGTATTTATTTATATAAAGAAACTTCCACGATTCTACCTACTATAGGCGATGATTGCTTACCATCAGTTTGTATGTTTGCTCGTCTATCAATTCTTTGTTTAATTTTTTCATGTTGTAGGACCTTCACCTACTGGCGCTTTATGGAATATTCTGCGAAATAGGAATTTTGTTCACCCCAGCGTTGCTAGCTGAACTGGCTGCAAACGAGGTTGATGAAGCCAAAATTATATTATCTGATCAGTTTCTGGAATACAAAGGTGAGCTCAATAGTATAATAATATAAGTCTAATTTAATACTTATATTTTTATATTGTATCAGCCCATATACGTCCCACTGCAGGGCACGGGCCTACTCTACAATCGAAAGTACGATTGAGAGTGGTTAGGCCATATAGTCCACCACGCTGGCCTAGTGCGGGTTGGCGGACTTACATACCATAGAAATTCTTATAAATCGCTATGGTATTCAGGTTTCCTCACGATGTTTTCCTTCACCGTTTTAGTGCGTGGTGATTGACTGTCAATACACACATGACTCCGAAAAGTCAGAGGTGTGCCCTGGGATTTGAACCCGCGACCACCGTCAACATGTTGAAAGCCGCGTCTAGTCCGTTTACCAACAGGCCACCACGCACTTCCACGCATTTTAATACTTATAACTTAGCAAAAAAGAGCACGATGCGGTGATAAGTAGCATTAAAGAAAAAACACTTTTAAAAATTTCATTGTGCTCATTGAATTTATACGTCGGTATTTCTATAAATTTTCATACGGTTTTAGTTTATTTTGTGATTTAAAATGAACAAAGAGACTAATGACAACAATTAATAAAAATAACAAGTATCTAAATATTTTTCGTTGTAGTATATCGGGTTGCCACGTTAATCCTAAATTCGATTTTAGCGCCTCATTACAAACACTCTTTTTTGCCAAGCTACAATTTATAATTACGTGGTGGCTTACAGGTACAGGTAGGTCTCTCATATGTGAGAGGCCACCTGGGTAGGTACCACCCCAATGTCTATTTCTCTCACCGAACCGCAGTGTAAATTCACTGTTGTGCTTCGGTTTGAATGATATTGTAGCCAGAGTAACTACTGGACATATTGACACTTAAAATCTTATGTCTCAGAGTAACTAGCGCAGTGGAATGCCAAGCAAGACACTAGACTATTCTGACGATATTTTTTTAACTCAAATTATATGCATTAGATAGTAATTATAGTTTCTATATTTCAGATAAAAGACTGCGTGTGTGTTTATACGACACATTGGATTATATGGAAGTTCGACCTCTGACATTACACCTGTGGCAACACTTCCCCTTAAACCTTAGTGCTTTCCTAGGCTTTCTCACTCTCACCACTACCTACGTCATTGCCTTCCTACAGTTCAAATATTAAATTTAATTTATAAGCAATTAATTATTAAATGTTGCGTAAATTGCAGTATATTTAATTTTACCGCTAATTATTACTGCAGCAAAATTTTAATTACTTACGATATTAATATGTAATTAAAAAATGAAAAACTGTTATTGTATGTCAACTATGAAATGTGTGGCGGACCTTATCAGTCATATAAATAACACACAACAAATACATTAAACATTCACATACATTACAAATAAAACATTACATAATAAATTCTTCAACAAACATACGGTCGTCACACGGCATAAAATGTTTTTATATAGTTCGATAAACGCGCCGACCGCCCGGCGTCATAGGTAGTTGCAAGTCGTGACGTACCGGCGCCGACGCAGCCGGCCGGCTCACTTCGAACAGTTAGTCAGCTGTTGCTCGCTATACACGTTACGTAGTTATCCATAGTTCTCGCCTATATCCACTGCTGCGTTTAGAAAACTGTTCCCGCAGTACATAGTGTGTACAGTGCGCTTTAACCAGCTGTTGTAGCTAACGAGCTATTACTATTGTAAAGACTATTGCTTCACTCTTATTATATAGTGCTTAGTGTAGTGCACAGGCATTAAGCGTGTGAACTTTGGACTCTTGTGAACCTCATATTGTGACTTTTGTAGCTGTAAATTTTGTGTTCAATGTGTATGTAGATATTGTGTACTAGTGTAATATACGCTGAACCTGTGTGTAGAACTTTTTATTATTTTACCTACAATCGGCTACCACCGGCTCACATAGGTGGCCTACATCACACCGCCTGCTATACCACTACACACCTACGCTTTAAATGCGTAATTATTGGGAAAGTTAAATTTAAAATGTCATATTAATTCGGAATGTTATTTAAAAATATTTTACATATTGTGCAGAACTTCATATAATACAGCAAACGATTATTTGGCATTAAGCGCGGAGTCGGATGCCGACCTACAAGGTAGACGGACGACCCGGTTAAGGTTACAGGAAGCCACTGTATGCACGCGGCTGTCAACAAATCGATCGATTCAGATGTGGAGATCCTTAGGGGAAGCCAATATTCAACAGTGGACTTCCTGTGGCTTTATACAGAAAGAGAGAGATTCTACTCTTATTAGGCTTTATCCTAACACCTTATGTCTGTGTCTCGGTGAAATGAATGAAGAGCGCATTGCAATGGCATGCAGTTTTAATAGTACGGAATATGATTGCTCTTGTTTATGGGCAGGCGTAATGAATACCAGAGTCGGCTAACTTGACCGTGTCGTCATTTTTTATAAGTTGGCACGGTAAAGGGGCTATATTGGAGCTGATACAAATATTAAAAACTAACGGCCCTACCCGATACACCTTTTGGAAATATTCTATCGCCCTTGTTCATCAGAGATAATGTAGGATCATATAGTGAAAGAATTTTTCAAATTCGGTGCAGAAGTTTTGGAATATAACCTATGGGCCATTGAATAGTCAATGCAAACAATCAATAAAATCAATTAAAATTCATATCCACTAACCAGTGATTAGCATATTATCTCAATCGCCACAATTATGCGAGCCGGGTTAAAACGTAATTTACGTAGGTAAATATTGGATATACAAAGTACAAACTCATCTCAAAATACAACACAATATTGTAGGGCATTATCACTATAATACTATGAACACGTCCATTCAGTAATTACACTAAAATCAATAGGGGTTTCCATCTGAGAGTTGGGTGGGTGTGTGTGTATGTGTGTGGCTTTAGCGAGACATTTGTAAAATCTTAAAAAAATAGGCTAATTTATAATTTATTTATATCCCATTTTCTCAACTTTATTTATCTAAGTCATTAACTTGACACAGTTTAAAAAAGTTCCTTCCGCTGCCTCCAGAGAGATTTGAACTCTCGCCCCCTGGTTTACAAGACGACAAGAGAAAATGGAGAAAAACATACATTTTCTTGGTATAAAGCATGGGATACTAGAGGATAAGTAATTGTTGAAAGCACCCCACGCTTTGTAACAATAAAATGTATGTATTTTACTCCATTTTCTAATTTTAAACTCATTATCATTTATTTTTTACTACAGTGATATGAAGAATAATTTCAATGGTTCATCTAATCGTGGACCATCGCCTAACAGCCGTTCTCTATAATGTATACATCTTAAACAAGAGATTTCAATAGATATTTCGATGCAATTTGTGTACCAGTTAACAAAGATAGAGAGGTATAGATATGGTGCTAATATTTATGGATAGCTAGATTAGATAAAGGAGATGGGCGGAACTTCATAGAACCTTGGGCTTAGCCTTACAGAGTTGGTTTATGCATTATTTATAGGGATAAGATAAGTACATCGAAATTAAAATTAAAAATCTTTGCGCCAAATGGGAGTAAAGAGATAATCGGTATGTATTACAAAATAAAATTACTGTAACTGACATTTGTCGCTCGATAATAAAATAAGGGCCTCGTTCATCACCCTCAAATAAATCACCAAGAAGGGTAGTCATCAGTTAAAATTGACAATTTCATAACCTAACACTAACCAGTACCCATGGACGTAGTATATGAACAGGACTGTAGGGTTGTGTCCCGTTCCTATAGGGTGACTATGTATATGTTTTGGGAAATACAGGAATTTTAATCAAATTGGCTAATATGGTAAATATTTCAGTTGTAATACGTCGAATGAAGCATTTTGTTTTTGAGGTAACAAACGTGATATTGTCTAACCGTTTAAAAAATATTTGACCACCAAAATATGGTCCACCATTAGGACCTAGCAAAAAAGTTCAATATCATAGTTTTATACGTATACTTTTTATAGGTGAAATGAAAAATGAAAATAATAATAATAAGCCTTTATTAACAGCAAAATACAGTTAACAATCTTCTCGTCTGTTCACAAAGTGCGTATGTTGTGTATTATCAGTGCCATTCGTCAGGGTGTGGTAGCCGGGGTCAACACAGAGATTCTTACCACCATCTGTCCCGCCATTACCGTGGCCGCTACCATAACCAGGAATAGCGGGGCTGCCGGGGACTGGAGTCCTGATCCTGGTTTTAGCAACTATTAGGCTTTTTTATTTTTTATGCCAATACTCACCACGCTTGGCAGACGGATTCGAGAGCGCAGGAGGGTACTCGCATTGTTGACGCTGCTGTCCGTCTTCAACCGGGGAAAGTTTGCGGCTAGAAGATGTTATTGGATAGGAAAGTATGGAATGTAGAGATGGATACTACAGCCACGAAGGGGAAAGTTGGTAGTAATAGCAGTAGCTCAGGGGGCCGAGATCGCATACCCCGCAATGACCACTAGATAGGAGCTTCCCTGGCCTACTTTGTACCAGATACATGTTATTATTCATACCAACTCTTGTAATAACTAAAATCAACGTACCGTCTATCTCATCCCTAACGAATATCCCTATTTTAATCGAATCATTAACAATAAAGTTCAAAATTGCGGCGATAATTATCAATTCTGACTCTAAATTTCAATTTTTCGTGTAAATGTGTGAACCACCCGTTCAGATATCAATTTTTAGACCACTGGATCAATAAAGAAATGAAATGAAATCCCATAATGCTATTTTTCTAATATTATTCACGCCATTATTTTCACTACCTTTCAACCCTTATTATAACCCCTTTATGGTTTATCTTTAAGAAAACGAAGTGTGCAGTTATTTTTGTTACAAAATAAGTAAAAAAGTTTGACATCTGAAACTTCAACAGTTTAGATTTTTCCATGCGTACTACGTATCCCCTTGTTCAACCCCTTCAAGCGTTGTCTACATAACAAGCGGGAACCTTTTGCCCTTACCCAAGGTCTAATTTATCTCTGTATCAAATTCTATCAAAATTGGTTCAGTGGCTTAGGCGTGAAAATATAGCAGTTAGTGTAATACGTCCGTGCCGAAAACACGGTCATGATCAATTGTATTAAAAAAACTTTTAACGTGTTTATTTTCACTTAAAACATAGTATGTAGTAGATGCAAATTAATGTGTATAAATTAAACATTACTTTAATAATAACATTTTAACGAAAAAAGAACTGTCTTTAATATTCAAGCAGATTAAAAGTTATTCAATAATTCATCTGAACTTTGAATTGTCGATCAAAAAAGTTCTAAGGCGGGTTTTATTATGGTCACGCTAGCAAATAAGAAGGGATAGAAACCTCTCATACTGTCTCATTTGGTTTCGGCCTTCCTCCATGTCATTTACCATAGTAAATTAAACCTTATGCTACATGCACATGTCTTATTTCAGGATGACACCATTTTCTTCGTGCGCAATCCTGTTTTTATATTACATCCATGCCAGTACCTGACTGGGTGTTCGTATGCCAATTAGTATTTACTTGATGGTTAAAATAAGCTTATAACAACCTCCTTATTTACTTTTGAAGAAAAAAGTTCGTTGACCCTTCAGCGGAAGGCAGGGCGGGGGACATTTTGCCATGGAATTATTATACATAAGTACTTACGTCCAATGGCAATGGCAAAATAGGTGGGAGGTATCTTTGAAGGGCCGGCATCTATACCAATTTTTTCCTTGCGTACGTGATCGTTTAACAAAGACGTGGCTAGATGTCGATTATTGCGTATCACAATTTCTCACGGGCCATGGTAACTTTAAGTCTAAACTATACTCTTTTAAGCTTGTTGCGTCGCCTGCGTGTTCATGTTCAACACCTAATTGCGAGTATGAGCAGTCCGCGCATCATATACTTTGGGAGTGTAGTCTTTGGCATAATGAGCGTAAAATCATGCTAGATAGTATGCAAATATCATCTGGAGTTGTATACTACATGGACCTTGTAGAGACTAGAAAGAACTTCCGTGCTTTCCGGCGTTTTTGCCATACCTATTACTGGAATCAAGCATAACAGTTCACATAATAGGTCCCATTTAAATGTAATAATAATTTGATCCGTGGTGCTTCACAGCTGGCTTCTCCGGCTGTGAAAGTCTTTTTGCGAGGTTATTTACCTCTTCAGTTCAATGTTTTGTCACCCGCTTTGCACGGAGGGAAGTGGACAATAATTTATTTCCAACTCCTCCTATTAATTTAACTTTCTGATTAATTTCGTTGCGGGTTAAAGACAAGTTAGACATTCCCGGAGACTCGCCGAGCTTCAATGCTCGGTGTCATTACTTTGCGTGCCACTGTTGATCCTGGCTCACAGGAGTTACAGTGGTGGGTGTGAGGGCGGGACAGTCTCCTAAAGTACTTACGTCCACTTTAGACGTAATTTTGAAGGAATGAATCGGTCATTTTCTTATGTCATTCACATAGTAAATACTCGATACTCTGATTTCACTTGTCGACAGAAGATACTCGGCCCTTGACCTTGGCAATTAACGTTAATCCAAAAGAAACTAATCAACGCTTTACTTGAAGATTATGAAAGAGGCCCATCTCTAGCCATCCAGATCATCGCAAAGATAGAGAAGCAAAATATCAGGCCTAGTGACATTCTTCATTTACTAAGTGTATATAGGTCCCATAAACTTATCTGACCCGGTGAGAACGTCGCTGTAATCGAATTTAGTGTTGCCAATAAAAATAGATATTGCAATAAAGTCAATACGCTTTCGCCGGAATACTCGCATCCTTTCACTTCTCTATACCATATTATTTCATCCCACGACTCCAAATTATTTAAAACGTCGCTTTCATTTCTTAAGCAATACCCATGTACGATCTCTTAGGTCTTCAGAAAATTTGATTCTAGAAATTCCTAAGCACAGCACATCATTCCTAGATAAATCTTTTACTGTCCATGCTGCTCGCTTATGGAATGAGCTACCCCTGACAATAAGACTTGCTAAATCTCTGCCTATTTTTAAGAGATTAATCAGAACGCACTATTTGTCACTACAGTAATATATTATGTATAAATATATTTTCTCTCATATATATATATTTTTTTTTTTCGTTACGCTTATAGTATAATATATGTAGTAAAGTCACATTTTAGTTTGTATAGTTTATGTAAGTGTATTATATATATATATATATATATATATATATATATAAATAATGCCTATTTATATAGCTTTTAGTTGGACATGATTTTCTTCCTTTCCTTTTTAATGACTATCTTCGATTTTCCTTCTCCTATTCATTCCAATCC
This sequence comes from Hyles euphorbiae, assembly GCA_023078785.2. NCBI lineage: Eukaryota > Metazoa > Arthropoda > Insecta > Lepidoptera > Sphingidae > Hyles > Hyles euphorbiae. The sequence continues at coordinate 15,733,001 of CM041041.1, read as the reverse complement.
ATTCAAAGGTTGTCTGGAAGAGATCGCCGTTAGCGATAAGGCCGCCGTTTGTACGTACTTATGTTATAAGTTCCTTAGTTGTAAAATTGTTTTAATAATTTTTGTGTACAATAAAGAATTATAAATAAATAAATAAAGTGGGTAAAGTAAGATTTTTCAATCCGATCAATAGTATCGAGAAAATGACCAGTTTCATCTGCATGTTATTTTTCCTCCACAAGATTTCTAACAAATCGCTCCCCAAACCCCTTAAACAAGTGTATCTATCCCCTACAATCGAGAGTACGATTGAGGGTGGTAAGGCCATATCACAGGCCTTATAGTCCTGTGATATGGCTAGCCTAATGCGGGTCGGTGGACTTACATACCATAGAACTTCTAATAAATCGCTATGGTGTGCAGGTTTCCTCACGATGTTTTCCTTCATCGTTATAGTGCGTATTTATTGACTATCGATACACGCATGAGTCCGAAAAGTCAGAAGTGTGCCCTGAGATTCGAACCCGCGACCAATGTGAACATGTTGACAACCGCGTCTAGTCCGTTTACCAACAGGCCACCACGCACGTACCGATAAATTTTAGTTTATGATATGTACTATTTATATTTATGTTTATATATATATCTATTGTACTAGTACGTAAAAACATTTGTTTTCGTGGAATTTATTTTGTTAAGCTGACAACACACACCTTTGGCGGCAGCTACGCGTTGATACAATTTTTCGAAGGGTATTATTGGTGTACGTACAGGCAAGCGAAATGTCGGACGCCCGCCTACAAGGTGGACGGACGATCTGACTAAGGTTGCAGGAAGTCGCTGGATGCAGGCCGCTTCCAACAGGTCATTGTGGAGATCCTTGGGGGAGGCCTATGTTCAGCAGTGGACTTCTTGTGGCTATTATGATGATGATGATGATTATTGGTGTCTGAAGACGCTTTTCTTCCTACGTAAAATTTAATACCTGAAGTCTAACGTTCTTAGCGTCACTTTTTATAGTTTTCGGCATTTTTCACTAGTTTTAAAAAATGCAGGAAAAATAAATATATTAAGTAAACAACCAATGGCGGATATGTCAGCGACTGGCAGGTAGATTGACATTTCCAAATGACATATTTGTTTCCACTTTTGGCCACCGGGCCAGTTATGTTTGTGGCTCTATAATTATAAACCCATTGGGGAGTAATAGACGCTGTGGGGCTAAAAAGATGATAATAAAGAAGATAAAATTTTCATTAAGAATTAGCTTAGTTGGCTTCTTTCGTTGTATCCATTTCAAAGAATCATGTTACACAAATAATAAACATAGCCCATGATGTGATAAACGACTTTACCTTTGTTTAGTATTAACTGATCAGCTAAAACCCTTCTAGCGTTGAACATTTCATTTGCAGATAGTTCAACTAAAAATGCCGGTATGAACACTGAGCATAATTCCAGTATCAGTATAATACCAAACGTCATTGGTATGGCGCTAGTCAAATCGTTCTGTGAATAATTCTTAACTCTGGAGCAGTACTGGATGAAATCATTTTCTCTCGTCACCAGCGATATAATGATGTTATCAACGATTTGGCTTGTATAAACTATATTTGTTTCGGTGACTACATCAGTCATGTTTGGCAAGGAATTTTCTTCAAAGTTCATTGCAATATAAATGGCGGAGATGCCGAGACAGTAAACCATGCCTAGAATTCGTAGTGATGCTTTTTTTGCTGAAATCATAGTACAGGCCGAACAATAACCTATATTTCATTATAATTTTCACTGAACATAAGGAACGAAATATTTTATTAAACATTTCCTCTATCTAAATTTATATGGATAACCTTCTACATCAATGTAACAATTGTTACTAAATCTACCATTTCAATCTACCATGTAGTTTTGTTGATTGTATATTGTTATATTTTTTATCTATTATTTAATTTTAGATTTGACTGTACATTAATTCTATAGCTATCAAATGCGGCATCACATTAATTTCCTTTGCTTCGATGTTCTTGTATGAAGGATTAAAGTGTTTTACTATGCTAGCCTATTTGAGAATATGTAATACAGTATGAAGAATAGATATCACATTAGGATTCAATCCAAGATACTAAATAAAAATTATATTTTAGTTAAGAAAGAAGGGAGGTATGATTAAGGTAAATACTATATTTTTTGCAACTTGCAAAATTACGTTTACAAAATTCTAAAGTTATGTTAAGACGGTCATGTAAAAGAATAGAATAACAAATCAAATATAGCGAATAAAAAATATTTCCGTAGCCAACAATCACATAACACACGAAAAACAATGCTAACGCTGAATTATATATTTAAAACAGTGAAACGCATTTTAATATGCCTCCAGAGAGATTTGAACTCTCGACCCCTGGTTTACAAGACCAGTGCTCTAACCCCTGAGCTACGGAGGCCTCAACTAGAAGATGCTATTAAACGATGCTACTTCGATATTTAACGAAATGCATTTTAAAAGAGCTGACAATTTTACTTGTATCAGTTTGAAATTGTCAAAATCCGACTAGAATTGATAAATATATTTATATTATAAAAGTGGACAAAGAGAAAGTCACGTTAGGTTCGATTAAAAATTGAGATCTATAACCTCTGTGTATCCCTATCCTCCTACTGCCTTTGAAATATTCATAATAGAGTTCATCATACGCCCAGAGGTTTTCGGGCCACGACTTTGATTACAGCCCAAGAACCTGTTGAAAATACATATTCAAAAACTATTAGTAAGTTTTTCATATTAGGGTCGTAATGACTATTTTAATTACGATCCAATGGCCTTTTTAAAGAAAAAAGATAGGTAAATATTTTTAATCACTACATAGCCCTGAAAAGTTTTATTCAAATGGATAACCCTAAATGAATTAAAACCAACTTGAAATCATGGGCTATAACGGGCTTTACAATAGGCTACTGTCCTTGATTTTTTTTATTGCTTGTATCAAAAGATTACGTTATGCATTATCATAATCAGGAAGAATTTTTGAATCCATTTCGTTTAAAGCATGTTAAAAATATACAAACATAAGCGGTAGGAGTATTAAAAAAGGGTGCATCATGCACGACGTGACGTCATCTCCTATAAGGTGCATTCGTGCCAAGGAGAAAACGAGTGTCCCCGCACTATTAAAAATATGAACGTTTTATTGAGTTTGATTTTCACGCCGTGATAAAGTTCGTAAATAATAGTTGTATTTCAATGCTTCTTTCATATGAAAAACTTTACCATATTTTTACACTGGATCTCCAAATATTTTCTATGCCATTTCACAAAACAATTGATTTCTTTTGGTATATAAAACCAAGTACACATTAAATAACAAAACGAAATATATTTGCGCCATAATACTGACAGATTATTATCGTTGGGGTAGACGTGTTCTCGACTGGAGACCGCGCCTCGGCAAGCGTAGTGTAGGACGCCCTCCAACGAGGTGGAGTGATGATATCCGAAAGATGGCTGGTAGCGGTTGGAGACGTTGGGCTGAAGATTGAGCCCAGTGGCGTGCCAAAGGAGAGGCCTATGTCCAGCAGTGGACGCGAACAGGCTGATGATGATGATGATGATTATGACTGACAGATCCGAGAAGTGGACGTTACTGGTATAATAGGGTATTTTACCATAAAAGGAAAAAAATCTAAAAATGTGTTAATGCAATATAATAAGCATAGATCAGTTGGAGAACGTCAGTTTTAGATCTTAAAATACTGAAATCTTTTTTTAAATTCAATACAAAATAATCTGGTTTTTTAATCTGTTCGAAACAACATGAAATGTAGCCGCCATGTTAATGACGTCAAATCGCTTGGTAAACTTTGTCAGTACCAGTGACACTGGCAGTGTCACTCAGTGTTATTTGTCATCACAGTTTGTCATCCTCCGATTTCAGTATTAATAATAAAGTATATTAGTTAATATAATATACGTTTAACGTTAACGTAATTATAATATACTTTCTACCATGGAAGCCGGTTTCGTAGAGGGAAATACCACAAATTTACCGATAGTAAGCTCTATAATATAATTTCTCATATTTAAATCAGTTGGCACTTGAATCCATAATTTGTCCGGTGTTTTTACACTAGTATTCTTGCATTGAGGAACAGCACACCAATGATATTTAGAATAATAATTCATCATAAAATTTAAACACTTACGTCGTACACAAACACTTATTCGTAAACATACAAATAACATAACCACATTTGTTTACCAGACGATATGACGACATGACCATAGACCAAAAATGTCGTCCATTGCATAATTGTTTTTGTGAAATTACGCGCGAATTTCGAAAACGTAAAATTTAAATGTAGTTTAAAGGTACTTAATAATCTCAAAAAATTTAAATATTTTTTTAGTGGTTTATTGGCACGTCAGGATATAATTGAGATACTTTTCAAAAATTGCCGTAATACCCTATTGCGCGTAGGTTCACTGCGCATTGCTAAGTGCCAAACAACTTTAGTATTAACGCTCGTCAGTTGCCTTGTATGTGGTAATTATTGGGAGTGATCTGTGCCCAGTGCTAACCAAAAATCTTATACAGTCGAGAGTTCAATTGTAATGACTTACGGTCGTTCTCTATATTCTATCTAACTTTAACAAAGGGTTAAAATAGCTACCATGACTATGTCGGTACAATTGTACGCTTCATTAAACAAAAATAGACATATATATTTATCTAATCTAGCCATCTATAAATATTTGCACCATATCTATACCTCTCTATCGTTGTTAAGTGATACATAAATTGCATTGAAATATCTATTGAAATCTCTTGTTTAAGATATATAGATAATAGAGAACGGCTGTTAGGCGATGGTCCACGATTATATGAACCATTGAAATTATTCTTCATATCGCTGTAGTAAAAAATAAATGATAATGAGTTTAAAATTAGAAAATGCAGTAAAATACATACATTTTATTGTTACAAAGCGTGGGGTGCTTTCAACAATTACTTATCCTCTAGTATCCCATGCTTTATACCAAGAAAATGTATGTTTTTCTCCATTTTCTAATATAAAACTCATTATCATTTGCTTTTTCCTTTTTAGTTGGATCTCTTATGAAAGTTTTTTTTTAAACTATAATTTAATTTTTTCCTTGTAATATGATATACTTCCGACCGATCTAATTTTTAATTAGCTGTAAGTTCCATTGATGACAAAAACTATCTAAAAAGTATATGGCCCAATCATATCCAGTAATTTGACTCGCTGCTACGTAGCCTCCATAGCTCAGGGGTTAGAGCACTGGTCTTGTAAACCAGGGGTCGAGAGTTCAAATCTCTCTGGAGGCAGCGGAAGGAACTTTTTTAAACTGTGTCAAGTTAATGACTTAGATAAATAAAGTTGTGAAAATGGGATATAAATAAATTGTAAATTAGCCTATATTTTTTTTTATTCTAGCTTGCTTGTGTGTACCTATTCACACTAGCAACACACACACACACACACACACACACACACACACACACACACACACACACACACACACACACACACACACACACGGTTCTTAGAGGGAACATCTATTTATTATAGTGTAATTACTGAATCGACGTTTTCACAGTATTATAGTGATTATTTTTCCGACCCAAATATCGACCAATAGAATTGCACCATTCGACGTCACGTGGTACAACCTACATGGTATTATACTGATAATTTTTTGAAAATTTTCTCCGGTAGTTGCTATATATAAAAAACAAAACATGATCCAGTCAAATTAACCACACGTCAAACTGACAGGTTGAATTCAATTGTGAAAATTGGAGATTTTGCATGAAAATGAGTTTGAAATTAAAATTTGGGACGGAAAAATAATCCCCCGAATACCACACGAGCTTCAAAATTATCTGGCATTTCCCTCAAGGTTCCCTGCAAACAAATAAAGTCGTCAAGTTTTGACTCCTTCATTTGTTTGCAACGAACCTATCGGGAAATACCCGATAATTTTGAAGCTCTTGTGGTATTATAAGTGATTATTTTTCCGACCCAAATATCGACCAATAGAATTGCACCATTCGACGTCACGTGGTACAACCTACATGGTATTATACTGATAATTTTTTGAAAATTTTCTCTGGTAGTTGCTATATATAAAAAACAAAACATGATCCAGTCAAATTAACCACACGTCAAACTGACAGGTTGAATTCAATTGTGAAAATTGGAGATTTTGCATGAAAATGAGTTTGAAATTAAAATTTGGGACAGAAAAATAATCCCCCGAATACCACACGAGCTTCAAAATTATCTGGCGTTTCCCTCAAGGTTCCCTGCAAACAAATAAAGTCGTCAAGTTTTGACTCCTTCATTTGTTTGCAACGAACCTATCGGGAAATACCCGATAATTTTGAAGCTCTTGTGGTATTATAAGTGATAATGCCCTACAATATTGTGTTGTATTTTGAGATGAGTTTGTATATCCAATATTTATCTACGTAAATTACGTTTTAACCCGGCTCGCATAATTGTGACGATTGAGATATGCTAATCAGTGGATACGCATTTTAATTGATTTTATTGATTGTTTGCATTGGCTATTCAATGGAACATAGGTTATATTCCAAAACTTCTGCACCGAATTTGAAAAATTCTTTCACTATATGATCCTACATTATCTCTCATGAACAAGGGCAATAGAATATTTCCAAAAGGTGTATCGGGTAGGGCCGCTAGTTTTTAATATTTGTATCAGCTCCAATATAGCCCTTTTACCGTGCCAACTTATAAAAAATGACGACACGGTCAAGTTAGCCGACTCTGGTATTCATTACGCCTGCCCATAAACTAGAGCAATAATATTCCGTACTATTAAAACTGCATGCCATTGCAATGCGCTGTTCATTCATTTCACCGAGACACATACATCAGTAGGGAATGCAATCTCGTTCTCGCGAGATCTCGGCCTTTTTTAGCGAGATTGATCTCGGACGAAAAAAAGGCGAGATCTCGCGAGTTTAACGAGATTGCACTCGAGCATAAAAACATTTTATTTGTTTACTAATAGTTGTTGCTAGCTAACGTGATTGAGTTTCATTGCATTCGAGTATTTTTTGAGTTATTGTGTTATAAAAAAACTATTGTCTTATTGAAATAAAACTATTATTTACGGATTTTATCGCGGATTTGATTTAATTTTTTGAGTTCCCGACGTTTCGATTACTTTACAGCTTTCGTGGTCACGGGGCGGACTCCTTACTGTTGTCTTATTAAAAGATTTTTGTTTGATATTAGAAGAGAAGACTGTTTATTTCTTTCATTTGTTATTTGATAGATACGTATGTTGGAGACTGTCCCGCCCTCACACCCACCACTGCAACTCCTGTAAACCAGGATCAACAGTGGCACGCAATGTAATGACACCGAGCATTGAAGCTCGGCGAGTATCCGGGAACGTCTAACTTGTCTTTAACCCGCAACGAAATCAATCAGAAAGTTAAATTAATAGGAGGAGTTGGAAATAAATTATTGTCCACTTCCGTTCGTGTAAAGTGGGTGACAAAACAATGAAATAAAGAGGTAAATAACCTCGCAAAAAGATTTTTACAGCCGGAGAAGCCAGGTGTAAAGCACCACGGATCAAATTATTATTACATTTAAATGGGACCTATTATGTGAGCTGTTACACTTGATTCCAGTAATAGGTATGGCAAAAACGCCGGAAAGCACGGAAATTCGTCCTAGTCTCTACAAGGTCCGTGTAGTATACAACTCCAGATTATATTTGCATAATATCCACCAGCATGGTTTTACGCTCATTCTGCCAAAGACTACACACCCAAAGTATATGATGCGCGGATTGTTCATATTCGCAATTAGCTGTTGAACATGGGCACGCAGGCGATTCCACAAGCTTAAAAGAGTATAGTTTAGACTAAAGTTACCATGGCCCATGAGGAACTGTGATACGACATCTAGCCAAGTCTTCGTCAAACGATCGCGCACGAAAGGAAAATATTGATATAAATGCCGTCCCTTCAAAGATACCTCCCATCTATTTTGCCATTCATCTAGTAGTTCGCAATATACCTCAGGAAGCGGTTTTTAGATACGTCAAACAATGTTTGATGCAAAGTCTATTTAAAAAAATCGTGAAAATAAATGTTTATCTTATATTTATTAATTTTTTCCTAATTTATTATAATAGTGTGATTATATGCAAAAACAACACACTCAACTACTAATCTCGCGAGATCTCTAAATTGGCGAGATCTCGCGAGATTGTATTCATAAACTCGCGGGATCTCGCTTTAGCCCCAATCTCGCGAGATTTGCATTCCCTATACATCAGGTGTTAGGATAAAGTCTAATAAGAGAAGAATCTCTCTCTTTCTGTCTAAAGCCACAGGAAGTCCACTGCTGAATATTGGCTTCCCCTAAGGATCTCCACATCTGAATCGATCGATCTGTTGACAGCCGCGTGCATACAGTGGCTTCCTGTAACCTTAACCGGGTCGTCCGTCTACCTTGTGGGTCGGCATCCGACTCCGCGCTTAATGCCAAATAATCGTTTGCTGTATTATATGAAGTTCTACACAATACGTAAAATATTTTTAAATAACATTCCGAATTAATATGACATTTTAAATTTAACTTTCCCAATAATTACGCATTTATAGCGTAGGTGTGTAGTGGTATAGCAGGCGGTGTGATGTAGGCCACCTATGTGATGTATGTGAGCCGGTGGTAGCCGATTGTAGGTCAAATAATAAAAAGTTCTACACACAGGTTCAGCGTATATTGCACTAGTACACAATATCTACATACACATTGAACACAAAATTTACAGCTACAAAAGTCACAATATGAGGTTCACAAGAGTCCAAAGTTCACACGCTTAATGTCTGTGCACTACACGAAGCACTATATAATAGAAGGAGTGAAGCGATAGTCTTCACAATAGTAATAACTCGTTAGCTACAACAGCTGGTTAAAGCGCACTGTACACACTATGTACTGCGTGAACAGTTTTCTAAACGCGGCAGTGAATATAGGCGAGAACTATGGATAACTACGTAACGTGTATAGCGAGCAACAGCTGACTAACTGTTCAAAGTGAGCCGGCCAGCTGCGTCGGCGCCGGTACGTCACGACTTGCAACTACCTACGACCACAGAATTAGGGCGGTCGGCGCGTTTATCGAACTATATAAAAACATTTTATGCCGTGTGACGACCGTATGTTTGTTGAAGAATTTATTATGTAATGTTTTATTTGTAATGTATGTGAATGTTTAATGTATTTGTTGTGTGTTATTTATATGACTGATAAGGTCCGCCACACATTTTATAGTTGACATACAATAACAGTTTTTCATTTTTTAATTACATATTAATATCGTAAGTAATTAAAATTTTGCTGCAGTAATAATTAGCGGTAAAATTAAATATACTGCAATTTACGCAACATTTAATAATTAATTACTTATAAATTAAATTTAATATTTGAACTGTAGGAAGGCAATGACGTAGGTAGTGGTGAGAGTGAGAAAGCCTAGGAAAGCACTAAGGTTTAAGGGGAAGTGTTGCCACAGGTGTAATGTCAGAGGTCGAACTTCCATATAATCCAATGTGTCGTATAAACACACACGCAGTCTTTTATCTGAAATATAGAAACTATAATTACTATCTAATGCATATAATTCGAGTTAAAAAAAAACTCCGTCAGAATAGTCTAGTGTCTTGCTTGGCATTCCACTGCGCTAGTCACTCTGAGACATAAGATTTTAAGCGTCAATATGTCCAGTAGTTACTCTGGCTACAATATCATTCAAACCGAAGCACAACAGTGCATTTACACTCCGGTTCGGTGAGAGAAATAGACATTGGGGTGGTACCTACCCAGGTGGCCTCTCACATATGAGAGACCTACCACCAGTAAACCACCACGTAATTATAAATTGTAGCTTGGACTATATGGCCTAACCACTCTCAATCGTACTCTCGATTGTAGAGTAGGCCCGTGCCCTGCAGTGGGACGTATATGGGCTGATACAGATACAGATACAGATACAGCTTGGCAAAAAAGTGTTTCTAATGAGGGCGCTAAAATCGAATTTAGGATTAACATGGCAACCCGATATACTACAACGTAAAATATTTAGATACTTGTTATTTTTAATAATTGTTGTCATTAGTCTCTTTGTTTATTTTAAATCACAAAATAAACTAAAACCGTATGAAAATGTATAGAAATACCAACGTATAAATTCAATGAGCACAATGACATTTTGAAAAGTGTTTTTCTTTAATGCTACTTATCACCGCATCGTACTCTTTTTTCCAAGTTATAAGTATTAAATTAGACTTATATTATTATACTATTGAGCTCACCTTTGTATTCCAGAAACTGATCAGATAATATAATTTTGGCTTCATCAACCTCGTTTGCAGCCAGTTCCGCTAGCAACGCTGGGGTGAACAAAATTCCTATTTCGTAGAATATTCTATAAAACGCCAGTAGATGAAGGTCCTACAGCATGAAAAAATTAAACAAAGAATTGATAGATGAGCAAACATACAAACTGATGGTAAGCAATCATCGCCTATAGTAGGTAGAATCGTGGAAGTTTCTTTATATAAATAAATAAATTACATCCAACAGTCACATACATAGTCCTGACACCACACTAAGACAGACTCTTGTGTAGTGTGTATCAGGAAATATTAGAGAATTTTCGGTCTCACAAATACCCAGATCCGAAAGAAATACATATTTGTGGGTCTATTCCACTTTGATCACCTGGGTGAATAGGACACTAAATTGTCGCCTATGATCACCTGCGATTATGATCACCTGGGTGTTCATAGGCGACTGCGACAAAATTTTTATTATAGTATCCTATGATCACCTACAAATTATTTTTACTTTTTTCACAAATATTCACCTACCTTGCAACTTCACATATGACTCACAACACAAATACATTGGTGGTAGGTCTCTCATATATAACAGGCCTTCAGGAAAGGTACAAACGAAATATCTATTTCTCCCGCGAAATACCACCAATGTATTAGTGTTGTGAGTCATATGTGGAGTCGCAAGGTAGGTGAATATTTGTGAAAAAAGTAAAAATAATTTGTAGGTGATCATAGGATACTATAATAAAAATTTTGTCGCAGTCGCCTATGAACACCCAGGTGATCATAGGCGATAATTTAGTGTCCTATGATCACCCAGATGATATCACCCAGGTGATCAAAGTGGAATAGACCTATTTGTGGGTCGCAAAAACATTTTTATCGGTACGCGGATCGAACCCGCGGCCTTTAGTTTCACAGATGCCCCCTAACCTACTGCGCCACGGAGGCTGTCAGAGACACTATGTGTACACTTTTACAACAATAAATAAGAATCACTGATTGAACGAAAGACAATATCAGTGTTTTTATTTACACACTATCGGTCTGGCCCAGGTGCAGATCGTTCTTAAGTTCAGTTCACATTAACAACTTATTATTATTTCGCATTTTATATTTGAACTCAATATTACTGCCGTCAACTACAAGCTTTTCCCGTCCCGTCCTGATCCATTAAATTCCGTTTCCTATTTCATTCTGTCTCATATCAAAAAGCGTGCAATCCTGTCTTCTCCCTTGTCATCCATTAGAATATGCAAGAGTAGCAAATATATATTTTTGAATTCCTGACTCAGCCCACGGGAATACTATATTTTTCGGGGTAAAAAGTAACCTATGTCTGTTTCCATGGTCCAATATATCTGTACGTTAAATTTCATCGAAGTCGGTTCAGCCGTTTTCGAAAATAGAACATATACACAAACACACTTTCGCATTTATAATACTAGCAGGGATAGCTTAGAAATGGTACAATTAATCATAAACATAGCAGTTTTAAATCAGATACTTACCCATTTAATTTCCATCGATAACAAGAAGTATACAAATAAAATGACCTTTAAATATGCGCTTACAATTGTGTAAGACATCTGAAATTAATAATTTTGACGTAATTAGTTAATATTTACACGACACATCTCGCCCGAGTATTGTAGATGTGAATTGTGAACGGTAATCACATATAAACTTTTAAGCCGGGTACTCACTAGCGAGCTGTAACCTTAACCGTTTTCATTTATGCAATCCAAAAACATAGTGTGTACGTGGTTCGTGAGCCTACAACTACGAGCCATTCGATACAGTTATGCCAGCCTGCTAAAATAGCTCTTCACACTACGGCGGAAGAATCCAGAATTATAGGAAGAAGGGAACACTCGTGACGGCAAACAATTTCATTTGATGTCCGACCCTGGATTCGTTTTTAAGAAATATCGCAGTCGGAAAATTCCTCATCTTGTGTTTTATTATGGAATCAGGAGTATGCTTAAGATTGATTTTAAACAGTTTAAAATTATAAGAGATAACATATTTTACGTACCACTAATTTGATCACTGTACCAGCAGAATTCAAATTCTCTACCAACTGTTTGTAACCGTTTACAAAGTCTTCGATATTTTCTATGATATCTTCCTGTGACGAGCTCTCTCTCAATGCGCAGTGAAGATTTTTTTTCAAAAACTTAATTTTTATATAAAGCCAGTGAAATATCATTATGTACGGAAATAAATATGTTTGTCTAACAAAGAATAACAGATTTTCATACAAGTATTTTAAATCTACACATGTAATCTCATATACTGTGCATCTTACAAACTGGCTTGTGAACTCGCAAACCACTCCTGTTATTAGCCATATTATGGGAATAGCGCTGGTAAATTCTCGCACGCCTTGACTGGGGCCATCACATTCCTTTAATTTCGCATAAAAATTTAAAAAATACTTTTCCTCGGTGATCAATGTGATCGCAGTATTTGTTAGTAATTGGATAAAAATTGTTATAACAAATAAACATCTGGCAGTTTCCAAGGAGTTGTTCAGCATTTCCCAGACTGGTATACTCAGGTACAGTATTAATATTCCAATACAGTATATTTTACCAATGAATTTCATAATCCCAGACTGACCGATGTCGCAGTACATGCCTAAAGTATACCTTAACACCATGATAAATTCCGCCGAAATTAGGTAATTCCACATGATCGTAACTAAAATGGCTTTGGATAGTACTAGTGTATGTGAATCGTCTACGGTATAATGCTTTAAGTAATAATTATTTTAATGGATACCTGTAATCAAGAATCAACTTAATTACTACTATATTACTCAATATGACATTGTAAGGTTGTCTGTTGACCGGATCGAATACCTATCTATATAAATAAACAGGCATTGCCAAACGAAAAACATTATATATTTAATTATGATAAAAAAAATATGATTTTAGTAAAGTTAAACAAGGGAATTATTGATGCATAGTGTTCGATTAATGAACAATATGTCAAAATGTTATCCTTCATTTATGACAAAATAATTATTATTATATTGAAATATTATGAAATACATAATATGTATAATGTAATATATAACTATAGCCAACCAGCACTAGGCCAACGTGGTGGACTATATGGCCTAACCCCTCTCAATCATACTTTCGATTGTAGAGGAGGCCCGTGCCCAACAGTGGCACGTATATGGGCTAATACAGATTGAAATTTATAATTCGCAACACTACTGGCCTTATCCATAGCAAACAAAATACTTCCATCTTTCTTCTTACCTGCACAATACCCCCTTTTGTCCTTCCTATTATGTGGTCCAGTTGTCGAGTGCGGATTTTGTAAAAGTATGTCTGTTAAGCTGAAAGTACGATGAAAACAAAAAACTTATCAAACGAAACACGACGTCAAAGCTGTTAAATAAATATAAAAAATAACTGCGAAAAATTGTGGCTCTCAAAATAATGCCCTTAGATTTAATAGTAGGTATAATTTACGCAATACTTAAAAAGACACAAGCATTTTCGACTATAGTACAATGTTTTTATAATAGGAGGTAGAAATGAATACCGTTTTTAAATATTCATACCACCACTCCAATTAAAGTCTATTTTGACAAGCTAGAACGTAGCCTCCATAGCTCAGGGGTTAGAGCACTGGTCTTGTAAACCAGGGGTCGAGAGTTCAAATCTCTCTGGAGGCAGTCCAATTGTCATATATAAGTGTATAATCTATGAGTCCAATTGCTTTTTTAAATTATGTTTATTAAATTTAATCTCAGATTGTTCAGAATAACAATAAATAGATACTTGATCGTTGTAAATGCTTAGAAAAAAATAGAAAATCATTTAAGTAATTTGATTCACGGTATGTCAAGTCTGTGGCGACCGAAAACGAACCATTCATCCATCCATAATTTTTCCTAAAAGATTAATTAAAGCCTTTGTGCACCATAGCGTACTTAAAAACAAAAGAGTGTGTGTTTAATTTTGTCAATTATGTCGTTTAATATTATATCGATAGTTTATGAATAAGTTATTTCATTGTTATTTTCTGTAGTACAGGCAACGAAGCAACGGGTTACTCTTGTCCGCAATGCATAATTTGCCAGGAGTTTTTTTTTTTCATGAAGAGGTGGCATATGACCCCACTAAGTTAAAAACCCAAAATACTTACAAAAATGGCGTCCCCTAGAGCCGCCATTTTGGAAAACGCGTTTGAAGCCATATCTCCGGAACCGTCCACTTTAGGCCCATCATGCTAAGGACCTTTCTTGTAGATAATTAAATTTCCCATCTTTTTTGTTCAATATTTTTTTTGTACCATTAACCTTTCGCGATTTACAATGTTATTAATTTTCATTTTATACCTTTTTTACAATAAATTTTAGATGGATTTTTAACAAAATTTACTATTTCCTCATTGCTTTGTTCCCTTATGCCATCAGTATTTAATTAATTACGTGATAATCATGGATAAATCATTGGATTTCATAATTACGCTATGCATCCTTCGTTTCCATTGACCTTGATTCGGTAGTACACCATTCAACGCGCGATAACTTCTAAAATATTGATTTTAGAGAAAAAAAGTATGGGTGAAAAGTTGTTAAGAATTTATTGATTTAAAAGTTTAGTCATTAACAATTTTTTGTTTAAACAATTATTAACAGAGATATGGGCAAAAAGGCAAGAAATGAATATTAATAACCTTGTAAATCGCGAACGGTAAATGGTAAAAAAAAAATTATTGAACAAAAAAGATTAGAAATTTAATTATCTACAAAAAAGGTCCTTAGCATGATGGGCCTAAAGTGGACGGTTCCGGAGATATGGCTTCAAACGCGTTTTCCAAAATGGCGGCTCTAGCGGACGCCATTTTTGTAAGTATTTTGGGTTTTTAACTTAGTGGGGTCATATGCCACCTCTTCATGAAAAACAAAAACTCCTGGCAAATTATGCAGGAAAAAATGCTTCGTTGCCTGTACTACTGTTGTACAGTACTATTGCATGTTGTGATCTCCTCTAATTGAAGAAACACAATGCTTAAACTGCAACAGTACAATAGCAAATCTTGTAAAGTGTATTTTTTGTTGGAGATCCTAATAAATAAAAATAAAATAAAAATTATTATTTTAGTAAAAGCCATGTATTTACCTCCCAAATACGACGACATGAAAAAAAAAATTCTCGCGATTATTATTTCAAAACGTTTAGTTACATTGTGTCTGGAGTTACTAATCTCGGCCTCCGGGTTCGGTCAGTCGGGATATACTCTTTATAAACTATTAAACATTTTTTCCAAATGTAGCTATGCATTAAAATGAAAACCATTGGTAGTAAGAATATTTTGTTACTATAGCAACTAACAAAGATTTTACCACAGTTTACCCATGGTCATAAGTCAAGAATTTATTTTAAATCTTTATTGTACACATAAAAACAAATACAACATACAGAAACAAAAAAAAAATATAAAAAGTACAAATGGCGGTCTTATCGCTTAAAGCAATGTCTTACAGATAACCATGGGATGGATTTAAAAGAAGGAAAAAGAGAGGGCAGTGTAAAATAAATAATTAAAAGTGAGGAAACTAGATAAACCTCATATCATCTTTATATATAATCTAAACATAAAAATACACCAAAATAACATACATACATACATAATAAAAAGCATAAATACATACATATATAATACTACAAACATATACATATATAAATATATAATAAATACAAATTTAAAATTAATTAGAAGTAGGAAATAATATTATCTACTAAAAACTGTTTATTTAGAGAGAGAGAGGTAATGTTCTTTGATTTGCCTCTTGAATGAAGACAGCGATTGCGCCTGTCTCACCACAACAGGAAGCGCGTTCCACAATCGAACTGCTTTGACAGTAAAAGACTTGTCCATAAATGCCGTGGTGTGCACAGGCATTCTCAGCCTAAGATTCTTGGACGACCTCAAGGACCTCAAATGTGAGTCATGAAGAAAAATAAATCGTTCTTTAAGATAAGATGGGGTGAGAGGATTGAACAAAATATTGTAAAGAAGACAGAGAATGTGAGTATTCCGACGAAGCCGTATAGGTAACCACTTGAGCTTAGCACGAAACTCAGAAACATGGTCATATTTGCGAATCTTATGCAGAAATTTTGAAGACGCTCAAGTTTATTTAGTTGGTCTTCGGTGAGATCTAGATAGCTGACATCGGCATAATCAAGGATGGGGAGAAGGAGGGTTTGCGCAAGCGTAATCTTCGTGGTAACGGGTAGAAAGTTGCGTAATCTTCGCAGGGACTTAACTGAAACGAACAGCTTACGGCTTATTTCACGAAGCTGAGGACCCCAAGTAAATGAGTTATCAATAAGTAAGCCCAAATTGCGGACGGTATCACTGTAAGGGATGGTTATCCCATTACAATAAACACTGGGGAGTTGATTCCAATCCAGCTTCGAGATCATCCTAGGGCTACCGACAACAATGACTTGTGTTTTCAAGGGATTGATCTTCAAACCATGAGATCTACTCCAATCACAGATGTGTTGAATATCTGTATTGATATAAGCAATTGCATCGACCATCTTGTCCACGGGTGCCTGAGTATATATTTGGAGATCATCTGCGTAGAGGTGGTAGGAGGAGCGTAAAAAGTTGGATATTAAGTTAATAAAAACAGCGAAGAGAAGAGGAGATAGCACGCCGCCCTGAGGAACGCCAGCAGCTACGGAGCACCAAGAGGAAAATCTATCCTCCACACGGATGCGTTGCCGGCGTCCATACAGGTAACTACGAAACCAATCAACAGCCATTGGAGATATGTTAAGAGAACGTAGCATGGAAAGTAATACGTCGTAGTCCACGGTATTAAAGGCATTACTGAAGTCTAGCAAAGCTAAGACTGTCAGCTTGCCGTCCTCCATGCCGGATCTTATATCATCTGTGATATGGGTCAAAGTGGTGGTCGTACTATGCCCTGGACGAGACCCAGATTGGAGAGGATTTAAGAGGTTGTTCTTGGAGAGGAAATCATTAAGTTGGGAATGGATTAAACGTTCTAGGACTTTGGAAAGGAAAGGAAGTATGGAAATAGGACGAAATTCGGAAGGCAGAGATGCATTGGATTTCTTGGGAAGAGGGATAATGTGGGCTTCCTTCCAAGCAGTTGGAAAGATCCCAGTGGAGATGGAGTAGTTGAGGATGTGGGAAATGATAGGTAGGGTTTCGTCCAAGACATAGAGAATCATGTTACGACTAACATTATCGCTCTATGGGTAGCGATGCATTAGATGACAAAAGAGTAATAGTCTTCTTAACATCACAAGTGGCGAATTGTTTGAAAACAAAGGTAGAACAAGTGGGAGTGTTAAGGGTAGAAAGATGCTTAATGGTGTTATTTTTAGTCATCCCATCAAAGTAGGATGGAGAAGAGAAGTGACGGTTTAAGGAGTTTAAACCTATAGATTGGGGAATAGAATCTTGTGGTGATTTACCCACTCCCAGTGTTTTTAGAAATTTCCAGACTTTGGCTGGATCACTGTTTTCGACTGACTTGTGAATGTGAAATTTGATAAAATGCAATTTCAATTCTAGACAGCAATATTTCACAACCAACTTGCCCTAATGTAAACAATAATAAAAATTGGTCCTGCAGTCAATCGTTCGTCATAAATTAATAAATAAATTTTCATAATAATTTTCAATATTTTTAAAAATATCCATTATTTACAAATACCTTATTCAATCTAACATAATATGTTATGCTTCATAGTAGGTATGTAATTTTACGCTTTCTATATTTATTAACATTTAATTTACTAACTGGAAATGAATGAGTGATTTTAAAATAATAATTTAATTACGTTGCAGCAATAACCACATCCGTTTAAATTGATATTGATATTTATGTAACATTTAACAATTTCTTCCGTTCGAGTTAACTTAATAATATTATAAAGTGCAACCTCATATAACTACTTCGAAGTGGTTTGGAAAGTATACATTACACCAAGAACTTTATTAAAAAGAGTTGATAGAAGAAGTTTATTTCAATATGATACAAGACTCGATCTTAGTGTGGGGTCAGGACTAGGTATGTGACTGTTGGGTGAAAATATGTCTTTTAGAGGAATTCGGAATTTGTGAAATGCGATAAATCTATTGACATGATATTAGGTTTTCGCTAGATATTAATATTTGAATTTTAAGAAGGCGATGGCATAGCTGGTGGTGATGGTGAAGAAACCCAGGAAGGTGAGGTTCAAAAGGAAGTACCACCATATGTTTAATGTTAAGGGACCCAACGCTGTGTAATGCAATACTTTGTGGAGGCAAACGCGCATTCCTGTGTCTAAAAAACATAATTATCGTCCATAAAGCAATATACTAATATTTAATTGAATTCTCAAATTATTGCGTGATCGTCATTTTCAGGGAAATTTAATATAGAAAGAGGGCCATCGCCAAGAGAACCTTTGGGGCAGAGAATCCGATAAATCTTAACGATAATTTTGTTGTAGATATTACCGACTTCACAGTGATCACCAGTAAAATAACAAAGACGATATCACTGGAGCCTTTAATCTCTTGCGTCTTTGGATACTTCCGTTCTACTTGTAGTATCAACATATATCTATACTTTACCCAGTAAAGATTCGATTTGTAATCTATATTATTTATATTAAGCACATTTTGTACAATCTTTGTGTTTTAGGAATTGGTCTACCATAACTTTTTATACTTCATCATCTTCGGTAGCTGTTAACTCAGCTAGCAGCGCAGGCGAAATCAACATAAATATGTATTTTATAGAACATTCTACACATAAGCGTGACATCCTTAAACATAATAAACAAAACAACTAATTTAATTTTCACATTTATCGTCATTTATAACTGCATGACAGACTCTGTAATGCAATTGTTTAAACAGTTGTAAAACGTGCATCAAACCCGCACTGGCTTCAATGTTTATATTGTACTACGAGTGTATTGTATCAGCCCATATATGTATATACGTCCTACAATCGTCAGTACAATGAGATTGGTTTGTTTTGTTTTGTTTTAATGTTTGTATTATCTATCTAAAAGTGTGTGGTGGCCTGTATATTATGGTAAACGAACCAGACGTGGTTACCAAGATATTCACGGTCATTGCAGATTCAAATCCCAGGACACTCCTCTGCCTTCTCGGAATCATGTATTGCACAAAGTACTTTGTTACTTGGGTGTATATTGTCAATAATCACGCACTATAACGGTGAATAAAAACATCGTGAGGACACCTGTATACCATAACAATTGGTGGCCAGCGTGGTGGACTATATGGTTTAACCACTCTCAATCGTACTCTTAATTGTAGAGGAGCCCCGTACCCTTAAATGGCACGTATATAGGCTGATATAGTAAAGTAAACAGTATTACCTTTTTTTTTTTTTTCTAATGGGTAAAATCCTCATTGGATACCCGACTATCTGAATAGACCGGGCATGCCGGACTTTTACCGGCTAAAAACCCATGTCTCCATCTGCACTTTGGAGGAGCTTTGGGACCTCAATACGAACACGCCAAAGGTCCCCCAGCGCTAGAGCTAAAAGCTCTCAACCACAAGAAACTCCGCAACGGTACTACGCAGAAGAAATTGGGCGATTTCTTCCACCACCGTTGCGTCTCCTTCTCCGAGCGGGATCGGCTCTTTCGCGATCACGCTCCGCAGTCTCTTTATGAAGCATTACTGCTTCACAGAAGACGACCACAGCTTTCCATTTTGACTCTCCCTCCAGCATCGTCCTTATCACTGCTGGCAGAGAGAGATCACGTCCAATCTGGAAGATCAGACCCTGCCGCTCCACTTCCCACGCAGAACATTGCGCGAGAGTGTGTGCAGCTGAGTCCAGGTCTCCGCTATTGCAGTGGTGACAGTTCGCCGTCGTTTCACGCCCTATCTTTTTCAGATAATCACCAAAACACCCATGTCCGGTGATTACCTGAGTAAGTCGATAAGTGAGTCGTCCGTCTCTTCGTTGCATCCAGGCTTCGAAGACTGGCAGGATAGCTTCGACGACGCGTTTGTGCACGTAAGGCTCTTCACAAAGTCTTGAGTGCCACGTCGCGAATGTATTTATAAGTTCCTGTCGTCTTATCGACACTTCGAGCGCCATTGTTGTTGGTATGTCTTGGCTCGACTGGCGGACGGTGCGAATTCGCGCATATATGTTTGCATCCATGTCCGCTAGGATATCCAACGGCGGAAATCGTGCTAGGAGAGTCGCCGCCTCGAAGGATATCGTGCGATATCCTCGTACCACCCTGATGGCCATCTTGCGCTGTAGTCGATAAAATTTCGCCCTACAACGACGGAGGCTTAGTCTTTTCGACCAAACAGGCGCACCATACAGGGCCATAGATCGCACGACTTCTGCATAGAGGCGGCGGACCCCCTCTTCCGGCCCTCCTAGATTAGGCAGTAGTCTATGCATGGCACCTGCTGCCCTCTCAATTCGGAGAACAAGACGCTCAAAGTGCTCCTCGAAGCCCCAGCGACCGTCCAGTGTAAGGCCTAAATACTTAACGTATCGGCCCACCTGAACTTCAGACTCACCAACTCGAATTTGGAAGTTAGGTGGTTCCCTACCACGCGGTAGTTTGTGGAACCATAGCGCCTCGGTCTTATGAGGCGCTATTTGTAGACCCAACTCACGTATTTTAGCGACAACGATTGCCACCCCGCGTTGCGCCAGCTCTATGGTAGTCTCGAAATTCTCCCCGTCAGCTAAAATAAGCGTGTCATCCGCATAACAAATAATATTTATGCCGGCAGGGAGACTGGTACGAAGAACTGCATCATATGCTATGTTCCACAGAAGCGGGCCCAATACAGACCCCTGTGGAACGCCGCATTGAACCTCCCTTTGGTGCAATTGCTTATCCTGGCCAATGTATTGTATGTACCTGTCCCGGAAGAAACAGTATTACCTACAGTAAATGTTTCGGGTCAGAGAGAGAGATCAAACACCTGTTGTAATTTATCATATGTGATACAAGACTCGGTATCTTAAATGAAATCATGCTTACGAATATGTTATATTGAGTGTGTTTATTTATAATCTTTATTGTACACCAGTAACAACTAAAAAAATAAAACAAAGTACTAATGGCGGCCTTATCGCTCAAGGTGATCTCTGCCAGACAACCAAAGGCGAGTGAGTGTATCTATTTACAGAACAAAATATGAATTTAGACATATTTGATAGCCTTCCTGGCGCAGTTGGTTAGACGCCTGCGGGAAACGAAAGGCCGCAGGTTCGATCACCGCAACGAAACATACACTAGTAGGTATTTGTTTCGGGTCTGGGTGTTTGTGAGACCGAAAAGTCTCTCATAGTTGATACACCGAGACAAGACTCGATCTTAGTGTCGGGTCAGGGCTATGTATGTGACTGTTTGATGTGTATGTGTGTATCTGGGGGCGCGGCCGAGCCCCCTCCAAGTCGAGCCAAAGGCAGTAACATCCTTTTCTCGAAGCAATTCAGACCATTTTCAACCCCCTATGACTTCGTTGTGGCTAAAGCATGAAGCCTGAATTTTCAGTTACTAAGCAGGCATTGTATAAACACGGTATATTTAAAATTTCATTCAATTTGAACCAGTAGTTTAAGAATTGTAACTAGTCAAACTTTCTTAATTTTGTCACTCACTGACTGACTGACCGATCATCAAAAGTCTAAGGCACTTCTAGCAGACATAGAACCTTCAAATTTAGAATATAATTAGTGTTTAGTGTCTGAAGTAAGGGAAAATTCAAAAATTTCATAATTTGTGTCTAGTTTTCTAGATAGACCAACTGCGTGAATAACTTTGTAATCCCATATAAATGTATAGGATTACAAAGTTACATTTGCAGTTAATGAATCATTGTACCCGTATATAATGGAATAATAGATGTAGATAGATATCTATATACATGAGGCATAACAGGAAGGGATATAGAGAGGGAAATGGTGTATTCATATATCATGCCCATGAAACTGTACAACATTCCTCTAGAAAAGCATGACGAAGAAAAACTTGCAAATAAATTGATTAAATAACTCGAAAATATCAATTACAATGAAAGAAAGAACATTAATAATCAAATCCGCTATATTTGTGATAAATTGATACCTACAAAAATAAGAAAAATCCATAAGACAGAGGCTTTAAGAAAAATCGTTAGTGATATTCTAGAAGTAAGAAGTACCGAAAAGGAAAAAAGTAGGACTCTACAAAAAGACGTGAGATCCCATCAAAAACATCCTGTAAAAAAATTCCAAGTCTCGCAGCTCAGGTTTTCTACCGCAAAAAGTTTGATGGGATCTATATAACCTAATCTCCACGCGCTCTTAAAACAAAAATCATATGAAACAAAGCAGCAAACACTTACCTCTGTATTAAATAACAGTATACGTTTACAATAGAAATGTGACTTTATAATTTATTCTGACCAACTGTGCAAATTAATATAGTTATTTTATGATACAACGTAATATAGCCTCCATAGCTCAGGGGTTAGAGCACTGGTCTTGTAAACCAGGGGTCGAGAGTTCAAATCTCTCTGGAGGCAATATCATTTTTTTATAGCAATCACAGTCGAATGCCAAGCATTGCTTTGTACTTAATGGTGTTTTTGGGTGTTGCTTCTATCCAGGAGCATTCGCATCGCTTATTATCAGACGAAAGGCAAGCGTCTCGCCGTTCATTGCTATAAAAAAAACGAAAAATAATTTGGATTGTATCACAATTGTATCACATATAACTCCCCTAAGTTTCTAACCTTATAAAATACATAACATACAAAAATCAAACTCTAAAAGGAAACCAAACTCTTGGCCTCCGTGTCGACAGTCCGTTCAGTTCCCGATTCACTATTGCATTTTTAGTAAACGACAGCGTAGCCTCCATAGCTCAGGGGTTAAAGCACTGGTCTTGTAAACCAGGGGTCGAGAGTTCAAATCTCTCTGGAGGCATCAGGATTTTTTTCTAAACTATCATAATATTTACTGGAACTATCATTAACTAAGTATAGAAATGTGAATTTATATGAGTAATTTAAAAAAAAACAGGGGTTTATCGTATGCCCTAAATAGAATAGATTTTTTTGTAATAATTTAAAGGTTTTTTATTGTTATTTTTTAACATACAAATATTCAAAAGAAGGTACAGATTAATTAAGTAAATTCACATACTTCATTTAAATAGCAAAAAATATTTTTATATACCAATCCTTATTCTTTAAGCATTCTACAGCATTACAATTACGGTCGGGTGTAAAACAGTCTGTTTGCGGAATCAAATATTAAAAAACGCATAAATATTTCGTCTATTTATATGATTGATGGGTGTTATTTCTTTCTTTATTTAATAATTAATAATATTGGATTGAGAGTAATTTTATATGTATTGTTTTTAATTTACTGCTTATATAATTCGTAAATATAAAATTAAAGACGTACGTATATTTTTTTCTAAACGTTCTACATGATATGCACAACACTGATGATTACTTTATGATATGATATGATATGATATATATGATACTTTATGATGTAATCAGCCTATTTGTGGCCGTCTGTCTGAGTTAACTCTTTAAATATTCATATGTGCTCCACTAACACCGATCTATGTCTCAACTTTACAACATATTTTAGCAAACGGATATAATACAGCTTCACAATTCTAAAATTAGGATACAGGTAATATTTTCGGTTCGATTTCGTTACATCAGTAGCTCGGGATTGGAATTCAGTACCTAATAAGGCTATTGGCTCGCTCCCTTTTAAATTTTAGAACAAGAATAAGCCCTGGAAAATATCGTTAAAATTAGTAGCTAATCTCTTTTTTTGACTTGGGGAAACGGAGTTACCGTTAAGGCACTGGGGAACCTGGGGGAAAGTGAAGCGATTATGTTGGGTTCATCGGTCTACTGCATACCAACAAAACTCCTCGTGGCCTTCTTCAACCCCAAACAACAGCGCCCAATATTCTATCGGGACCAGGTGCCACCTGTACTTTGCCTGTTTGGTTTATCCAAGTAAGAAAGCAAAGTCGGACGCCCGCCTACAAGGTGGACGGACGATCTGACTAAGGTCGCAGGAAGTCGCTGGATGCAGGCCGCTTCCAACAGGTCATTGTGGAGATCATTGGGGGAGGCCTATGTTCAGCAGTGAACTTCCTGTGGCTGATATGATGAAGAAAGCAAAGCAATTTAGTTAAACTCAGAGTTATTGAAGAAACTTGCCTATCTTAGCGACCTGTACGAGAATTCCTACGGAAGGTAAGGTCTGCCAAAATACAAGAGTTTATCTCCTGTTACATGTATACACCATGTTAGTCTTAAGCCTAAACCTATCAAGAGGTACTGAAACTCTTTGATTAAACCACGGACTAAACTAACCTTTGTCATTCGTTAGATCTGAACGAAGCCTCCATAGCTCAGGGGTTAGAGCACTGGTCTTGTAAACCAGGGGTCGAGAGTTCAAATCTCTCTGGAGGCATTTGATGCATACGTTTTGCTTTACGCTTGTGTTATTATAATTATTCCATGGAATTTTCTATGTTTGTACCAATAAAAACATAAGATGGGACATAATTAATTAGTGGCCATGTACATAGATAGTGTGCAATATAATTAAATGTTATTTATAGCAATGAGGTTTCACCATAAGAAATATGTATAATGGGGTATTGATGATAACATATTACAAAATAAATAAGATGTATTAATATTATTATAATAATAATTTGATTTGAAACCGCGTGACAAATGTTGTCATAAAGAACTAAAACAGAACAATATAACAAATGAAATTAACGTTATTAATTAGTTAATTTAATTATTTTAATACGTCATTTCATTTTTTTATATATTCATGTTGAGGTGACTTTGTAATCAATGAATGTTATTATTAGCAAATAAAATTTTAATGACATATGCATAGATGATCGCGCATATATTTTCGAAGTTGAGTTCAAAATATTTTATTGAGATATTTTCACTTTAAAAAAAATATCGTCAATAAACAGTTTTTTTGCTAAACAACAATGTAGCCTCCATAGTACAGGGGTTAGAGCACTGGTCTTGTAAACCAGAGGTCGAAAGTTCAAATCTCTCTGGAGGCATTCGGTGTATATAATTTTGTTTTACTAAAGTTCTTATTTCCTCGAATTCATTCAATGTTTAAAATGCACAGTGCTATGTTTGTAACAAGAACCAATATCGGTATGTAATTAATTAATGGATATGTAGATATGTGGACAATATTGTAGCATTATACAAAATATTATTTTGAATAATTAGTAATGGTTGTTTACTTGCGGTAGGTCTCTCGTATGTAAGAGACCGACTGAGCGAGTACCACCGCAATGTCTATTTCTCCCGCCAAACAGCAGTCTAAATGCACTTTTGCGTTCCTGTATGAAAGACGTTGCAGCCAAAATAACTCATGGGAATATCGAATCTTCACCTCTTAGGTCAGGATGGCGAGCTCAGTGGAATTCCAAGCATTGCTTTGTATTTCATGGTGTTTTTTAGTCCTGCTACTGTCCGTGAGCGATCGTATGGCATACCACACGCGTATGACATGCTCGTCTCGATATTCAACGCGATAAAAAACTTTAGTATAATATCGCACGTTGGTTTATTCGAAGTAATATATATATGCGCGAATGTGTCCATGTCATTTATTTATTTAAATCCTTTATTGTACACTAAGTTAACTTAATAATAGAGCATTATATTACATAGTACTACAAAAGGCGGTCGTATCGCTCGAGGCAATCTCTTACCGACTACCTTGGGATGGACAATAAGAGATGGAAAAAAAAGAGAGGGCAGTCAATAGTGTACCAAGTAAGATTGTAAGTAAAGATTGACTAAAGAAAAAAGAAATTAAATAAAATCATACATGCAAAATACGTGACATACGAATATAATTACAAAATTAACAAACATGAGATATATAAATAAATATATAAATACATGTATATACATATACAAGTGCGCAGATATCATAATAATATATACAAATACATACAATTACTGCGAATTATTGCATTACATTATTGCGGATAATGCAGACTTTTTGTTAAAAGTGACAACACTGATTTAATTTGAATTTTAATTTATGCTAATATTTAGAGTATTCATTACCAACACGTAACGCACAATAAGTAAATTATTTATTATGTGACGAGGTATATAGTTTTTTTGCAAGGCAATAACGTAGCCTCTATAGAAGAAAACCTATTCCCTTATATGTACCATCGACCATTACCAAATATAGAAAACAATCATTTTTCTTGAGAGCTGCCAATTCCTTTAATAAACTGGCTAACAACCATGAACTGGATGTATTTAACTCTAAGGCATTGGCAGTCAGGCAAACTTTATCCAATAATTGGTTTAACACTGTTCAATAGATCAAATTTCTTTTTAATGTTAATCCTAGTTATAAGCTTTACAAATGTGAAAACATGTTTATTGTAAATTGTAATTTAAAATATTGTATATTACTCTAAGGCATTAGCAATCAGGCAAACTTTATCCAATAATTGGTTTAACATTGTTCACTAGATCCAATTGCTTTTTAATGTTAATCGTAGTAATAAGCTTTATAAATGTGAAAACATGTTAATTGTTAATTGTAATTTAAATATTGTATTTTACCTAGATATAGAACTGTTTGTTTTCCGAATAAAATAAAATAAAAATAAAATAAAATAGCTCAGGGGTTAGAGCACTGGTCTTGTAAACCAGGGGTCGAGAGTTCAAATCTCTCTGGAGGCAATATTTTAGCAATTAATGCATCGCTTTTGTGAAATAGTTCACAGTTTATTGTTATATATATATAACTCTGATCGATTGGCTGTAGCCACATGCTTTAGAAGTACCTATTTAATTTGTGTTAAAATAGTTTTAAAGTATGTTTAAATTAATATTTAATTTTAAACGATCTGGGACATGAATATTGTGCATGCTAATAATAAGGTGCATCGATTCCACCTAACCACGTAAAGGTGGTTCGATGACAAATAGTATAAAGTATTGAGCATTTAATTAAGAAGCCTCTTTATTCCAGCGTCCAATGCGCATTTGGAGAGACGTCGACTTTGAAACGCACGGCCACGAGTTTGATGCCTCAGAGAGACAAATATTTGTGTGATCCACAGGTATTTGTTGTGTTATTATTACAAGTACACAAGGACATAAGATATTTTGTGGTATTTGTTATCTGGATATTTTTTGTGAGTAAAAAGTCTCTAGCAGTTTCTGATACCCACGACACAAGACTAGATCTTAGTGTTGGGTCAGGACTATGTAGGTGACTGTTGGGTGTATTTAATTATTTCGCCATCCAATATCTTGAACACAGCTTTTATAACCACTCAATTTCACTAAAACATTTGATTACTATATTCCCTAATCCAACTTGTCACTGATACTGCATTTACAGAGTAATTTCATCGGAAACAATACGTCATCAGAAGCTCGATCATTATCTATGTAATTAGTAGTATTGTTGCTTCCAGCGCAGCGAATAATCCGACGTGTACAATGATTTAGCACTTATTGATTGCGCATTACGTCATGTTATTAATAAATCAGTATATTGTATTTGCCTATTTGCAGGGTAGTTACTCTGTACACTGACACGACAATGAATGTTCGGACATACCACGTAGAACTATACGACTACCTACAAAAAATATTTGAATTCTGTATCGTAGCGGAAAGCGCAGCGTAGGACGTCCATCCACAAGGTGGTCAGACGACCTGGTAAAGGTCGCGGGACGTCGCTGGATGCAGGCTGCCTCCAACAGGTCTCTGTGGAAATCATTGGGGGAGACCTATGTCCAGCAGTGGACTTCCTTTGGCTGATGGATGGATGTATGGATGGTATCGTAGGCCGTAATCTTAGACTATGTTCGAAGTGAATTATAAGTTGTATATAGAATAGAATTGATTTGTAGAAATGGAAAACTTATATATTGACGTTGAATGTTCGAACATTTTGTCTCGAGTATATAAAGAGAGCATAAAATACCCCCTGCAGTAGATTTCATCTTCTGGATAAAGTGAGACAAAGAAATTTTATGTTTAGTAATTAATGGGTACACTCATTATAGTAAAAGTATCCACATTTATTTAACTTTAACGATGAAGGAAAACATAGTAAGGTAACCTGCGTACAATACCAATTCAGAAGAATTTCTGTGGCATGTAAAAGTGCCCCAACACGCACTAGGTCAGCGCAATGGACTATACGGCCTAACCCCTTTTTATCGTACTCACCGTTGTAGAGGAGGCCCTTGCCATGCAGTAGGACATACAGGGTGATATTCACATATGGTATTTTATTTGGACCACATTTTTTAACAACCCCAGGTAACAATGTACCAAGTTTACACAAAAGCTATCTCATAGATTTGTCCAAAAACACGACTTTAGGTTTCAAGGCTTTTGATCAACCACTATAGATACCTATTGTTTTTACGGCTCAGGTAAGTTCCGGAACCGAACTGAAGTTCAGCTAAGTGAAAAAAATCTTGTATATATATGGGATGCCCACAAATCGTGAAAATTAAAATCACGAATTGTGACAAAAAGTTATCATATATATTTTTTTCAAATTATTTATAATGTTACCTGGGGTACTAAGAAACATGTGAGTTAAATTAAATACAATGTGTCAATATCAACCTGTGTATGGGTTGATAGAGACAGATCTCCGTTGATCTACTGGTTCTGAGTTCGATACTCAAGTTTTGCTAGCCACTTCGTGTGGTTTGAAAATTGTCATGTTGGTTGAAGTTGTGGCAATGTTTCAGTTTGTAAACCAACTTGTAGTATGTTCAAAACTATTGACTTAGTACTATGTCCCAAATTGCTCGGTATTGTGAAACAACATAATATAATGAGGTCCCTACATTAATTTTATAAAATTAAATATTGCACATACTAAAGTATCAAAACCCACAAACCTTTACCGCACAACTTCAAGCATAAATTATTCCATATATTTTACAAGACATTTTCATTCCCTTTTATTTAAATAAACGCTGTTCATGCATAAAAAATAAAGTTCGTGGAACGCTTATGCTTTGCGCCAATAAAGGAGATCTCACTGAATATTTTTAATAAATGATACCTTTCGGTATCTCTGACATTGAACGTCCAACAGCTTTGTGGAAATAGATAACTAGTCTTTTACATCTATTTTACATATATTACATATATACATATACTATCTATCTATCTATCTATCTATTTTACATATATACATATATTTTAGTGTTTAGGGCTTTATGGTAGTGGTATTTTTTTTAATTCACAAAACTGATGTTCAATGTAGCAAGTTATAAGAAAAGCGATTGATAGTAAATCTGATTGTCATCTACTAGATGTGAATCCTAAATGTATTTAAGAAGACACTCGATATTACGAAAACAAATTTAGTTTCATTAATATCATCCTCAATATAATCCTGAAGTTGTTCTGATTGAATTCTAGTTGCTAAGCTTTTGTTTCTTGAATCCTATATTGTTCTGACTCCATGTGTATTATTGAATATAATCTAACTATTTTATGTTCAGTCTGCTCGACGACATTGTATAAGTATACTATAATTTTAAAAAATAGGGATACAATAAATTTCCTGGTCATCTACAATGACAGGAAATCTAGTTCTGAATATAAGCTTTCCCGAATATAGACACTGTAAAAAAAAACAGATGAGAATACACAAGAAATCTATTACATCAGGTTATTTTTGTATTTATTTAACAGTTTTTATTTCCACGTGTTTATGAAAAAATCTAATAGATGGCGAAATTTTCACGGCTTGTTTATTAATACTGTCATTGTACAAGGGCCTTTTTTTAATTTTTAGATCAATGCTTCCCATAGGTTTCTCATAATATAATGACAGGTTGATGAACGAAACAAGGGAGTTTCTCACGCTAATAACACATTAGTGTTAGTAGCAGTAGTCGACGTTGGGCAGTAACCTCGGCCGCTGGAAATGCCACCATATTTTAGTTACCAATGACGCTGTTGGTTACCAAAAAGCACCATGGTTATGTGAAGTTAGATTAAACAATTTCAACAACTATAAAGGCAAGTTGTTTAGGTTTTTAATTGATAAATGTTACTATAATAAATGATAATATTCGTTAAGTTGTTGTTTTGTTTTTGTTTCTCTAGTTTTATTTGTAGATTTGTTTTGTATTTTTAATTATTAGGTTATGATTTATTCCTTGTAATTATACCTTAAATTATTGCATGCGTAAGTAAAGTAAAGTAAGGCGGGCCAAAGCTGCTCAAACTAAAAATTATGTAACACCATTTATACCCATCCATAATAAAATATTTTTGAATTTGAATTTGACTTCGTAAATGTTATTTATAACCCCTTAAACCCCAATCTACGGCATAATTGATTTTATTACGTTAATGTATTACGTCGGGCTACAAATAAATTTACGAAATCGATCCAATTACTTAGTTATTCAATAACAAACGTCTATAGAATTAGATCATTTGTGTTTATAAATAGAGACGCGTCTATTGTTCCTCATGTTAGTGGTTTTCGTCGTATTAGGGAAAATAACAAACAAAACCGGTCGTTATGGGATAATTACGACACGGGGCTTCTTTCTAATTTGTCGGTAGAGTCGTCGTCTGTGGTCTGAGCGTTCGATTCGATTCCTACTAATTGTTCATCTCTCATTTGAAATAAAAAAAGGAAGAAAATGAGATTTACTGGTCACAACAACACGCACACATTCATAAAACATGATTTAAAATTAAAAAACGAAACAAAAAATATATTTTAGCTTTTCGCGTCGCATCGCATAGGTGACTCAACATAATGTTGCATTTAGGATTTTCATTGCTTTTTGTAAATATTTTTACATGTGGTAGATCCATGATCATGTCAGTCACGTCTCAACATGAATAAGCAAACTCGTCCTTGGCGGTACCACTGTCTCCCAGGAAATCGACGTGTTCCATTTGGTGAATGAGCTTGTCAGATGCCAAATACCTCTCTTCTCTTCCCATACTTCTTTCTTTCTGCACTCCTCTCAATGGATATGCATACAAAATATTCATGATCTAAGCTACGTGAATGATATGCCAAAAAAAGTTATAGTATATCTCAAGAGTTGAATCCGCAACCCAAGTCTTTTCTAATAAGAAAATATTTGTTAAGAGCACCAATAAAATGTTTTTCTTAAAATACACTTCATTTAGTCGTGACTATCGCACCGTTGGTAGCGTCTACAACAAAGTACTTACAGGGTTGACGTCGTAATAGCCCGGTACACAATAAAGGTCCATGGCGAAGTTTGTCATGAAATTACGTGCAACACTTCAGCAATGTGTGTAGTTAACTACTATCGTAACAGATGTTATCGGCACGTGTTAAGGATAGTGGGGAGACACCTTTATTTTATACATTTTCTGTACGTCCTTAATTGAAATGTTCGGGTGTTGTGTTTTGGACAGTTTACACAATTCTGTATGTTAACCCATGTAAATGTCACTGTTACGAACAGGTTGTCTTTCATAATAAGGGAGCCAGGATTTAGTTCATAATAGTAATTACATTTTACTCTTGATTGTAAAAGAGGTCTGTGCTATGCAGTGGGACGGATATGGGCTGATACAGTACAGTACAATGGATAATTATAACGAGCTAAATTATTTTACGATTATAATGTAGACTACGATCTGACTACTAGTAGTTCAGAAGGGTAAAAATGTAAACTCATATACATATAGAGGCTTATATTCTTCTCCTTCCATGGTTGTCTTAACGTGTCACCCTAACGCACCTTTCAGTATTCTTATATAACTCGACATGAAGGGTACGGTTCTACTGTAGTATTTCCTTTGGAAATTGCCAGTCTCTGTACTCTCAAGGTAGAAAGAACAAAGTTTCTCTCCCTGTTTTCTTACCTCCTCTTTCGCATGTTAAGGCTGATATTGCTTATATATTGCAAAAAGCAAATGATCTTTGTTTTTTATCACTTTTCACAAAGAAATCCCTTTGGTCGATTGCATAACCTAGACAATGAAAATAATAAAATTGACATTAATTATTTTTGTGCATCATAATTTATATACAGAGTAATATTGACATATGGTATTTAATTTAAACCACATAACCTAATCCTAACCATCCCAGGTAACATTGTACCAAGTTTGAACAAAAACTGCCTGATAGTTTAGTCCAAAATCGCGATTTTAGGTTTCAAGGCTATTGATCAACCCCTATAGATACCGAATCTCTTACAGCTCAGATAAGTTTCCGAACTGAACTGAAGTTCAGCTAAGCGGTAAAAAAACTCGTATCTATATGGGATGCCCAAAAATAGTAAGAACTAAAATCACAATTTTTGATAAATAATCTTCTCATATTTTTTTCAAATCATGTAAAATGTCATCTGGGTTGATGAGAAACATGTGGGTAAAAATAAGTACAATGTGTCAATATCACCCTTTATATTATAACTAATGTTGCATCAGTTTAAGCATATTACTACTAGATGGTTTCGTTTTAATATAATAATGCTGAGCTGTTCGGGAAATGTTAATTGTACGTGCATGACACAGATCCCTCTTACGTTTTATTATTTTAACGCTTTGTGAGATTTTCGTTGAAATTCTTTTTCACTTCTATTAAATTACTTTTGTGTCTGATATTATTTTTGTTTCATTATTTATCGAACATTTCGTGTAATATACAGTTTCATTACACAGATTGGCGCTGTGTGTATTTATCTAGAGCCTTATAAATGTAAAATTTAATTTAATTATATTATTCCCGTGAATTTAAATACATCCATAAGGTTAAAAAAGTTGAAGCGAAAGAAATGTACAGAATATCAAATGGAGATTTTTTTTTTATTATTATTTCTAAAATACAAAGAAATTCTAGTTGAATACGAACCTTAGCCAGCAATTATACCAATACTTAAGATCCTAAAAATCGATTAAATCGAATTACTGTAAATTGAACCACATTAAAATCGCCATAATATCATATCGATAATGACAGATATCAATCCGCAGCGATCTTCATAATCCTGCTATCCGTTAGCAGCGTGTATCCGGTCGCATCACGCTTCGATAAACAAAATTAAACGCTGAGTTGCATTCGGATACGCGCTGTTGCGTGTTCACTTAATTTTGTGCCCACGTGATGCGTCGTATTCAATTGAAGGTTTGACAGTTCGATTTTAATGGTCACGAGATTTATGTGCCATAAATGTTATTGAATATTGTTAGTGAGTCTAAATTAAACTGAAAAAGTTATAGGCTATTTTAGTCAAACGTGAATCTAGTTTTTAATTCTAATCTAATCTAGTTTTTAAAATTCTATTGAAGGTAGAATAACCTCAAAGTTTTTTATCAATGTATATTTTCAAATTGCTGGCAAATTTTTTCCTTCAACTTTTTCCATCTGTCCCCGTTCAATGCTATTACAGAATGACATTATAAAATGAATTAAGTAGTAAAATTATATTTGTATCGCCGTAGCATGAACAAAACCACAGGAAATTCTTTAACCAAAACAGGCTTTAGCGTCCAAGCCGCAATACTCAGCTTGACCATTAATGCGGGTCTCACATCCGGGCTCTAAAATTAGACGCGTGAGGACCCTTGATAGCCGGCGTCCGGACCTAATCAGCGCTAAGGTATTACCCTGTTATTAACAACGATTTCACTGTAAATGAATTGTATGTACATACATACATACATACATACATAAACACAATAATACAATTCATACATACATACAATGTATGTATGTATGAATTGTATGTTTCCTTGTATTTTTAAGGAATCCTATAAAAATACCATCTATGAAATTTTTTTAAATGTAAAAAAAATACCGATATACAGAAACAAAAATAAAAATTACAAGTAACGGTTTTAAAGTTTAAAGCAATGTTTTACAGGCAACTTTGGGATTTAAAAGAAGGAAAAAGAATGGTACCATATTATTACTGCAAAAGTCTACGTTAAATAAAATGAAGTAACGCATTTTGTAATTCAAAAAAAATGACCATGTCTGATATCAAATAACAATTCCATGATTTATCAAAATAGCCCGATAGTTTGTTCGTCTATCGGTCTATGACAAAGTGTCAAAAAGTATCAACCATAAAGCCCATTAGATATTCTCATCTCTTGATAGAAGACGCATCAGTTCCCTCAATATACAACACATTTCACAGATTACAGCAGTAACCAGACTGGTAACACTGCATTAGAGGTCTCCCACCTAGATTAGACAAGCGATATCAGAGTGTCTTATAATTTTGTACCATTTGAAGGAAAATGAACCTTCGGGGGTTTGTTCAAGGTTTTATTTTCAATGAAATAAGTATATCACTAAGATAGTTGAAATTACGTTGTATGTCTGATCGGTAGTCGCCAACATGCTACGAAAGTAGACTTGGATTCGTGGTGCGCAAACTACGAACTTATCTTTTTAGTAATCCTTATAATTAGATACATATCAAGTTGTTTCTAAAATAATCAGTGGTATTTTACGCATTTAATATAAATTATACTCAAATTACTTGCTTCTTAACATTTCCTTACACTAAGATTTCATGCAGTTGACAGAAAATGAAATTGCACGAAACGAATTGAAATATGGACATTTAAGTGGAAAATCTATAATATAAAAATGAATCGCAAAATGTGTTGGTAAGCGCATAACTCAACAACGCCTGGACCAATTTGGCCAAATCTTTTTTTAAAATGTTCGTTGAAGTTCAAGGATGGTTTTTACGGCGAAAAACCATCCTTGGAATGAAGAAAATATAGAATTATTGCCGGAAAAACCCTAAAAACAGCCCTTTTCTTTTTCCCATACAAACGTTTTCTAACTAAAACGTAGAGTCAATTTGAGCTTTATTTCTATTGTATAAAGTTCATATTAAATTACAAGCACCCACTGTTGTTTAAACAATGTATGTTCCTAACGTCAAAGAGTCAATTTGCACTTTATTACCGCTATATAAAGTTCAAATTCAATCATATCTATGAAAACAGTGTGCGTGATTTTCCCATACAAAATGTTCATGGGTTTGTAAATGTCAAACATTTAATTTTCACCCTGTCGATATGGTAAACTCTTCCCTCAAATTAAAGAACGTATTTAAATAAAGGTTTCGAATCGACAACATATATCCACAATATTCGATTAATGGCGTATTTTAGATTTTAAAGATATAAAATATTGGCAGTAGTGACAATGGATTGACATTTTAATTGATTGTAATTGTTTATGCATGCGTTCAGAAATTTATTTTGTATAAACTAAGGAGAATATCTCAAGCTACATTAATACAGGACAGTGAAATAAATAATGTTTACACGTAATGGTGGATTTACATGTTGGCTGAGGCTGGGCCAACGTCTACCAACTCCAAGCTATTAACTATGAAAAACATAAGGCCAGCCGAGCCAAACACTCCGTTTACACGCTGGCGTTGGTGGAGGCTAGCTAAGGTTGGCCAAGCGTGTAAATGCAGCATAAGAAGTTATACTTACTCCTTATCAAGATCGAATGCCATTTTTATCACGAATTTTTACAATGGCCTTTCCTTCGCTATAATTCACTGATAGAAATGTACATCGTATCGGAGTGAGATAGGTTATATTATACCTATAGGGGGTAAAAAAAGGGATGAAATGTTATGTCTAAGAAAATCGAAACCATTGAAGTTATGTCTATGAAATTTTATAGTTTAACTATTACTAACAAAAAGTAATGGCGTGCAATATTTTTTGGAAAAACAGCATTTTGGTGCTAAAATAAGGGAAGGAATATTGGATGGACAATAAAAAACGCTAAAGTTTTTAATGTCAAAAATTCATAAGGCAATCTTTATATGAATATGTATATGGATGTATATGGAGAGAAGGGACATAAAGTAAAATAGAGTGGAAGGTACGGGAGAGGGGTGGGATACATGACAGATTTGTTAAGTCGAAATGTAAATGCACATTATAAAACGGGATGGATAATAAAGAGAAGCGACGGGACGGGGTGGGAAGAGACTGAACAGGCGGATGAGACGGGATTGAGTCGGACAGTAGGATAGCTACGTCAAATTTAGGTATACAAGAGTTTATACGAAAAACAACATGTATTTGGTGTGGAGTGGAATCAAAAAATATATGCACCCAGGCGAAGCTGGGCCGGGCCGCTAGTATTTTATAAATTAGAATCTCAAAATAAGATAACACATTGTATAAATATTTAAATACATGATTATGTATCTTCTTAGTACATCTTCAATAACAGGAAAGTATATCTTGCAGGGAGTTTGTTAACAACAAAATTATTAGTACAATAAACCAAAAACAGACCAACTTAATGTGAAGCTAATGAATAATATTACACATGAAGCAATTATTATAAACCTTAAAAATAGATAATATTGAATAAGTTTACTAACAATATCAGATTTGAGACTAGATTCAACTAGACAATTAGAAATCCAACTCACACCTAATACATGTTCCATTAGCTTAATTACAATACAATGATCGCTTCATTAACAAGATTGATTATAGTATTATGTTATAGACTGAGTATGTCAAGACTGCTACCGAAAACGAAGTCTGTTGGAAGTATTACAGCTGTTCTCTATAATCTATCTATTAAAGATTAGAGTTTTCATTAGATATTTCGATACAGTTTGTGTTTCAGTTAACAAAGATAGTGAGATATAAATATGGTGCACATGTTTAAAGATAGATAGGTAAGACAAACCTATATTTCAATCTTAGTTTATTGAAGTGTATAATTGTACCGACATAGTAATGGTATCTATTTTAACCTCTTGTTAAAGATAAATAACATTGGCCACACCGGGATGTTTTTTATATCGTTAAATTGATGTAAACAAATTTCATGTAAACAAAAAGAATATATCAAACTCTCGTAAGGTATAAAATATTTATCCGTGCGTATAACGAAACGGTAACCTCTGACTCAGAAATTGTTCCAATTCATTGAAGGCAACCTGATTGA
This sequence comes from Hyles euphorbiae, assembly GCA_023078785.2. Classification (NCBI taxonomy): domain Eukaryota; kingdom Metazoa; phylum Arthropoda; class Insecta; order Lepidoptera; family Sphingidae; genus Hyles; species Hyles euphorbiae. The sequence continues at coordinate 15,695,510 of CM041041.1, read as the reverse complement.
TTATTAATTATTATCATATTTCGCGTGTATGAAATTATTATTTACAACTTTGGTAATATCGAGACCAAGTCGAGGACTTATTCTTCCGGTCTATACAATAAAGATGACCGTGCCCTCAAGAATAATCAAAATAATCTTATAGTAGCATGTAGGTGCTAGTACTCACAGTTCCCAAACTAACTCCCAAGGTAAGCGATCGATATTATATTGTGACTTTGTAAATTTAATCATGCTAAACATTCCCAAGTCACTGTACCCAAAAACTTTTGTGTTCGGTCTTAATTTAAAGTGAATTGTGCTATGGTATGTAAACGACAACCGACAAGTTTTATATAATGTATTATTTTTTAATACTAGATGGCTTCAAATTTGACCGCGATCTGTCTGGTGTTAAGAAATATTGCGGTCTACAATAGAGCACTCCATCCCAGAAGGTTGAATTATTCACTCGCTACTTGAAAAATGTATTTTAGTAATAGATAGTACAAGATTTTTTTATTGTGATTGATGGCGATACAAGCGCTCATAGACAGTAGCAAACCCAAACAACACTATGAATTATAATGCAATGCTTGGCATTCCACTGCGGTTGCCGTCCTGAGTCATGAGATGTTAAGTCTCAATATATCCAGTAGTTACTCTGGGTACAGTGTCTTTCAGAAGGAAACACATCAGTGCATTGAAACTGCTGTTTGGTGGGAGAAATATACATGGCGGTGGTACCTACCCACCAGCAGTAAAAATATATTAAATATTGAAAACTACCTGTTTCTCAATATTTTTGTCCGCATCATACAATTTCAAGCCGCGTTACGTCACAGAGTCTAGATACCCAAGTCGCGAGCTTACCCAGCCGCTAAATCCAAGTAGCGTGTACCAATTTCACGCGGAGTTTGCCCAATCGCAGTTCGCTGAGGCCGTAATTATGTTCGCAAACACCAACTCGACGCGAGAACAACCGTGCGCAGAGATCACCTTGCTGGGCCGTCAGAAAATTGAGTGATTCCACGTACTCACTTTATGAAAGTGTTTGTCATTGTTTTTGTTATTCAATAACTTTTAAATTGACGAGAATGCACGAAGAGATTGATGAAAGTAGATGAAGCGAAAGTAATATGTCAGGATCGAGCAAACTGACGATATATAGTATTTGTCTATCCTTATGGGATACAATCGTGACGATTATTTAGTGTACTGTATCAGCCCATGAAGTGCGTGGTGGCCTGTTGGTAAACGGACTAGACGCGGCTGCCGACATGTTCACGGTGGCCGCGGGTTCGAATCCCAGGGCACACCTCTGACTTTTTGGAGTCGTGTGTGTATTGGTAGTCAATCACCACGCACTAAAACGGTGAAGGAAAACATCGTGAGGAAACCTGCATACCATAGCGATTCATCAGAATTTCTATGGTATGTAAGTTCGCCAACCCGCACTAGGCCAGCGTGGTGGACTATATGACCTAACCACTCTCAATCGTATTCTCGATTGTAGAGTAGGCCCGTGCCCTGCAGTGGGACGTATATGGGCTGATACATCAGCCCATGTAAGTCCTACTGCAGAACACGGGTCTCTTCTACAAAAGAGAGTGCGATTGAGAGTAGTGAAGCCATATAGTCCATCATTGCCTTGACGATTGAGTATGTATAAATAGGGTATATCTTCTATTGGATTCAATCTAAATGTAGAAAGGCTGAGCTAATCAAGTAATACTTTCAAGATCCCTGTGTTCATGTGCTAGATTTGCAGTGATGTGGCTGCTGGGTGTATTTATTTTAATTTATTATTATTATTTCAGTAAAAATAAATTTGGATGAAAAATGAGGTTAACTACAGGAGAACGAAGTTTTCATCATAGTGAAGTGTCAATAGGCACGTTACATTGCGTAGAGAAATATCCGATGGGAATTGAAGGTTCTGAAATAGAGGCCACTCGCCAACAATTATGAAAACGGTCCTCCATCCCTAAGGTGCGCTTTAATCAGGGCACCGAAGAAATTAGTGCTCAGAATTCGAGTGCTTATATGCTGTAGATGACGAGAAAGAAATAATTTGGGGCTCAACATTTGACCAATGGCAAATAGGTAGTAAATACTTTTACTAAAAACCAACAAAGCACCTGATGAGCCAAATAATAGCATTAAATATTAATTGTCGCAGAGTTCATGTTACAGTAATATAATTATGCTATAATCACATGTAGCAATTAACAATTAAACTAACTAGTTAATCGATATTATTAGCTGCCGGGATTGTCCTATCTTCTGATTTAGACTGATTACGCTCGACAGATTTATTTACTGCACACGAAATTTTGAAACCATTCTTTGCTGAACGATTAATGTAAGTATCAGCCCATATGTCCCACTGCAGAGCACGGGCCTCCTCTATAATCGAGAGTACGATTGAGAGTGGCCATATAGTCCACCACTCTGGCCTACTTTACATACTGGGTTGACGGACTCTACACACTATAGAAATTCTTAGTAATCGTTAACGAATAATACATACAGTTCCGTAATCTATATATTAATACGTGATGCAAAAACTTTGGATCCCTTTTTACGAAAATTGCGCGGACGCAGGAGCATAAAATTTGGCACACTTATAGTTTATGTGTAGGAGAAGTGGAGAATGCTAATATTTTTCAATAATAATGCTTATAAAGTACATTAAATCAAAAAATAAAACATGACACACACTGCCATGCATTTCACACACACATCCATACACAAGTATACATACTCTGGTGTCAAATTGTTTCTTTTCTTTTTCATTTTGTTCTTCTGACATAGACATATCAAAAAAAAGGTTTTATTTGCCTAATGAGGTAATAATATTAATATTAAAAGAGAATATTAATTTTAAATGAGGCAATAATATTAATATTAAGCCTAATATTAAATGTAATATAAAACAAGATTTTAATAATAATGCATAAAAAGTACATTAAATCAATAAATAAACCAGCATGCATTTGACACACGCATACACAAGTATTTGTACACGTATACATACTCTTTGGTCAAATTGTTTCTTTGCTTTATTATAGACATAATATGTAGTTGTATGTCAATCAGAAAAAATTGTGATATATATTACTGGCCACTTCGGCTCATAGTTCATACTCTATTATTGTACTCTATAATCTATTTACTTTATACTTCATGTACTTTGTCATGTACCTAATGTTTTTAGTGGAATAAAGCCATATTTCTCTGTGGTATTATTTCTGTCATTTATGTATCAAATTGTTTACTGTGGTTTTGTTGAATATCAATCAGAAAAGATTTATTTGACGAATACTACGTGAAAGTTCTGTAGCAGCAATCTGCAATAACAACATTCAGGTACAGAAAAATATATATTTTGCTATTGCTGGTTTAAAGCAATTAATGTAGTTTACGATTTTAGTAATTGCATATACTTCAGGATATATTACTTATTTTGAGAGATACGTACATTTAAATGTGCACGAATTATCAGAATAACAACATTATCATAAAGGTAAAAACTTTTTCTCTTCTTGATTTGGTCGAATTTCGACCGCTAGGCGACCACTAGTAGTAATAATAACGACTGACATTAAATTATTATCAGGGCTTACTGGAATTTAGAGCGGTCGTGATTTTTTCCTCTCTCGGTGTCTATTTTTAGCTTTTTCTAAATTACTATTTTGGTGGGATTTTTATTTGCGTAGCGGCCACAATTACGTGACATTGTAACCCACTCATTTGTGTAGGTTGCAGTATAAACCTTAACTTCATTTTTTATTTCAATCAATATGTATCATTAGGCGTCTAGCGTCCAGATATTTTTAGACATCGTAGTCATTATGGCCCATAGGTCTCTTTTGAAGAAAATAATTGTAAAATCCGATACAAACCAAGTAGATTTTATTTCACGGTAGGGTTATCCATTTAAAGTGAGACTTTCAGTGCTATGTTGTGATACTCCATTGCTGCTTTTACAATTAAAATTATTTACCTATCCTTTGTATATTAAAAAGGCTATTGGTTCGTAATGAATATATGTAGTCATCACAACAGACGATTATATTTCAATATGTATTTTCAAGAGACCCTTAGACGGTAATCAAATTCGTGGCGTAAAGACGTTTGGGCGACTATGACGAACTCGATTATGGTATTTCAAAGGCTCTTAAGCGCTAGGAGATTAGAAGCACCTACAAAAAAAATCTAATTTATTTAAATTAGATTACAGGAAAGCAAGTTGTGCATAGTATCTAGTCTGTTTATGTTTATATCATTTCATTTGGTATCCATTAAATTAATACTTTTCGTGTATTTTGTCATCTTTGGGATGGTTTTAAGAGCTGAAAAGATTGTATATTTTGTGTCCAATGTCAAGTTTTCGGTCGTACAAACAATATAATTAAAATCATACGGTTGGTCACGCTTACACTCGTATTATATCTAGTTATATCGTATTACGATACCAACTGCTTAGATTTTTTTAGATCTAACTTACACAATATGACTTATGTTTTGATTTTGTGTAAAACTGTGATTGCTGCCATAGTTATATAATAGTTTCTTCACCCCAGAAACTTCTTACTGATTACAAAATGGTCGGAAAGTATAAATAAAACTTTTATCAATAATATATTACGTAACTTCTGCGAATAGTTCGCCTGAACATCTGTTTCGCTTAGAGGCTTGCAAATTTAGTGTGACGATATAATAATCTGATATACCATTCGGTTTTCCTTCTTAGTGTTGCCAAATATAGCTGAGTAATAACTTGCCTCTTTCGTTTTTACTTGCCGGCAGTGATTTCTCATTCTGTTAGATTGGGGAAGTGAAACTTTGATAACTGCACGCTCATGCCGCCTTGAAGTAAATTATGATGTGACGTTGCGTGTTTGAATTATTTCGGACTTGGTAATTAACTTTTTAATTGTTTCTGAATTGTTTTGGAGCAATTGAGTAGTGCATGTTTATGGGAATGAGTTGCTTCGAATAATAAGTACTATTTATAACTCATTTTATGAAACATCTTTGGTTGAGTTTGAAAAACATCTGAAGATGTCGATGATTTTAGAACAAACAAACAAGTTATTTAACATTGATAGTCCTGCTATCACTCCTGCTATATAATTTGTTTCCATACGGTGGAATATTTGTGTCGATCAATAAGTGACTATAATTCAATGCTTTAGTCTGTCATTTATCTGGAATGCACTGTTTTTTACACTACATGCAGTACAGAAATATTGCCCTGCTGATATCACTAATATATTGACTCAAATTCATGTTGGATAAAAATCTATAAGGTATTATTTTATAAAAATTTTAAATATTATATGTCGACGCAAGGTTGACGTAAACTTCAAAAACAATTATATTGAGCTTAAATTTTACAGTTAAATATGACTGGATAGTTTTAAATTAGTTTAAACTAGATTAATGTAATCAGTTTCCTATTTTTCAATATAAAAAGTTATGTTATGATTTGCAGTTGCTATAACAGCAAATCATAACTAACAAACATTGAGGTATTATACTAGAGCGGACATCGGGAACAAAATTTGTGCGTATGGTGCGTGCACACGAGTACACAGTGAAGCGAGAGGGAAGATATGTTACTTCGTAGGTGTGACAGAGACAGAAATAGAATGTTCCCTTCATTTAGTTACAAACATTTTGTTTGCAGTGTCCCCTCTAGTATATTATCTCAATGCTAACAAAAAGGTTTATTTAAATGTAGGCTTAAAAATAAGTTATCTATTGCTAAATTCATTTCATGATTAATAAACGATATGCGTTTGTTTTAAAATAATTTCTGTTTTAATTCATGTATAACAAATAGTTGATTGAACTACTGTGTGTCAAGCGCCAATGGGGCGCGCGTTTAAAATGTTTAGATAAATGTTTTTTAAACAACAGAGGATTTATTTAATGTTAAATTCGAGTATCGAAAATAGTAAGACTTATTTACAAATCATTGTTTGTTACTTTAATCAATGTTAACTACAATTTGTAAAACATAAGATGTGTAATGACTTCGCAACGACGCGAGTACGCCATCTTGCGGGATGAGAAGGAATATATATTGGCGAGCGCCGAGCCGCTGCGAGGTCACGTAGGCGATTTAAAAAATACTGTGAAAAATAAGTGTGGTGTCCAAAATATTGTGTGAGTACTGTTTTTATTGTAAATTTTTATCACTGTAATAAATAAGTAAGTTAAGCGTTGTCCTTTCATTATGAGTGAGTTTCATGGCGGAGATAGTGGCGTCAGCTCTGCCGACGCCACTGTCTCCGTACCCTTAAATAATCAAGGTGCCTCGTTATATATAAAAGAATTTAATTAATAATCGTAAATTACAAATTGTTATTTTGAAAATTCCTTAGAAACATATTTCGGAGATAATAAATATAAAGAAAGCCACCATGGCGCAGTCGATTAGACGCCGCCTATGAAACGAGAGTTCGCGGGTTCAATTCCCGCACCGAGAATTTTTTTTTTTTGTCGACCCACAAATATTTCTTTCGGGTCTGGATGTTTGTGAGAGTGAAATGTCTCTCGTAGTTCCTGATACCTGCGACACAAGACTCGATCTCACTTTAGGGTCAGGACTATGTATGTGACTGGTGGGTGTTATTTATTATTATTATTTATTAAGACTCTTAAAAAAAATTCGCTGTTGATTTGTAAAATTTAAAATAAAGCTATCTCAATAAGTCCTTAGACAAATGTCAAAAATATTATACTAAGAGATAATACTGAATTATAAAAGAATCCTTATTTTATTTCCATAACGTGGAAAAATAAGTTAAAACGTAAAATTGTTTAAGTATCTGATTGAGTGAGTCACTGTGACGTCACTTTTCACATTATTGTTTACTACTGTCGCAAACTATGAAAAGGGATCGGTGACCTGTATGGTGACCATGTTTTATCTAAATAAATCCGGGATATTGTCTGAAATCTTTTTAACAGTGGAAAAATACGATGGTAAAAGAAATATGGTTATTGACGCGTTTCGGCTTCTGCCAGAGTTTATCAGGTTTCAGAAGTAATCATACGAGGGATGTTGACTCGTTATAATAAAATTGACTCGGTATAAAGCTATTTTTTACTCTTTAAAAACAGTATTTGAAGACCTAATATCAAAAGAACCTGAGTGTTGGTCATAATCTGTTTCTGTATCAGCCTATATACGTCCTACTGCATGGCACGGGCCTCCTCTACAATCGATGGTACGATTGAGATTGGTTAGGCCATATAGTTCACCACGCTGGCCTAGTGCAGATTTACATACTATAGAAATTCTTATAAATCGCTATGGAATGCAGGTTTCCTCACGATGTTTTCCTTCATTGTTTTAGTGCGTGTTGATTGACTATAAATACACACATGACTTCGAGAAGTTAGAGGTGTGTCCTAGGATCGATAATATATCGATATCACTTATGTTATCTAGTAGATATAACACAAAATGTTTGTATGATAATTATCAAAATTTGATATCCATTTCGGGTCTGAGGTACGTTACAGATCTGTCAACGCGATTGAAATCAGGAATGTGTGTAGTTACGGCTGGCAGTATTAATTTTGTTAAAAATAAAAATAATTTTACTATGTAGAGAATGCTTATGGTTGAAGCACGAGATAAGCGAAATACAGCCCTCTTACGCTAGAGGCAATGCAGATGTAACATTTACCCGAGTTACGTCGCATAAATTATTACCTACTTATGGAAACTATTTTAAAATTTTAATGTATAAGAGCTCCGTAAACTTTAATTATAACGTGAGTAAGCGGAAGAGCTCTTAAGTAAGGAGTTTTCTGTTACGAATTAATTTACTGTTGCAAGACTGTTTCTCAACTAAAATGCGTGGTGGTTCAGAGCACATCCCTGTACGTTAAGTACGTGAGCGCTTCGTTTGAGTGCACGTTCTTTAATATATTAACCTTTTAAAAAATTTTCTTAATACATGGAGTTAGTAGGTACTCTTCTTACTTAGTAAAAAATAAAACTTTATTATATTTACTTTGACTTTTCTGTTTCGCATATACTTAAGCAACAAGGATGAGAGTGGATATGCTCATAACGATAGTTATTTTTTATTTAATTAGTGTAAGGATAAGGTTATTTTTTGTAATTAGTGTTTATCTATTTTAGTCGAGATTTTCAAAGATTTCGTTCCCTACCTAAATCTCGAAGCTATTAACTTCAAATTATAAGTCTAAATATTTCTGCAATAAGCTTAAAAATCATGTCGATTTAATATAACTTAACTATAAGATAAAGTAGTGAGAAGAATAAAAGGTTAAATAAAATGAAAATATCTACCTTACTATCCAATACTTGGCCACCCGACTACTTATTCGTCGGGTCACATCCATTGTCATCAGTGGCCTTTGTCCTCACACAAAGGTTAGTTATAAAATAAAGGCTAAAAATCAACGGCGCTTAATTACAACAATCCCAACTGTTTGGAGGTTCGTTATCCATTTTATTTATTTATTTATTTATTTATTTATTCTTAACTGCACAAAAAAGGATAAACACTTAAATATATTACAAAAGAAAAAAAAGTACAGATGGCGGTCTTATCGCTCTAGGCGATTTCTTACAGACAACCTTTGGATGGATAGTAAGAAAAAGGAAAAGATGAGAGGGCAGTCTAGAAAAAAAGGATACAAGCTCCAATAAAATAATAATAGACGAATTATTTATAATTGGTATTTACAAAATATATGATACATAATTATATACATACATACATTACATACATTATAATTATATATATATTTCTACAGATATATATACATACATAGATAAATATACATATACTATAAATTACTTTTAGGTTCAAATGCAAGGGATTATACTTTTCATTTTGGCTGTTCAGAGAGAAAGGTAGTGATCTTTGACCATTTTTTTGAATGCAGTTAGTGTTTGAGCCTGTCTCACTTTAACTGGTAGTGCATTCCACAGTCGAACAGCTTGGACTGTAAACGACTGATCCATGAACTTCGTGGTATGCACTGGCATTCTCAACTTCAGGTTCTCCGACGACCTCAAGGACTTCGAATGTGTCTCATGGAGAAATAGAAAACGTTCTTTAAGATATGTAGGAGTGAGGGGATTAAACAAGATATTGTAAAGAAAATGAAGAATATGAGCATTCCGACGAAGTCGTATGGGTAACCACTTGAGCTTAACACGAAAATCGGAAACATGATCATATTTGCGTAGACCAAATATAAATCTAATACAGAAATTTTGAAGACGCTCAAGTTTATTAAGTTGGTCCTCGGTGAGATCAAGATAGCTGACATCGGCATAATCAAGGATGGGGAGTAGGAGAGTTTGTGCAAGCGAAATCTTCGTTGTAGTGGGAAGAAAATTGTGTAACCTTCGCAAAGACCCAGCGGAGGCAAAAATCTTACGGCTAAGTTCCCGAAGTTGTGGACCCCAGGTGAAACACTTGTCCATATAAAGGCCAAGGTTCTTAACCGTGTCACTGTATGGTACAATGATACCATCACAGTAAACAGACGGTAACTTGTCCCAAGCAAGTTTTGATACCATCCTGGGGCTGCCGACAATAATGACTTGGGTTTTGGAAGGATTTACTTTCAATCCATAGGCATTACTCCAGCGACAAATATGTTGGATGTCGTTGTTGATTGATCTTATTGCGTCGACCATCTTGTCCAAGGGTGCCCGAGTATAAATTTGCAGATCGTCGGCATAAAGGTGGTAGGATGAGCGAAGATTAATAGTAATGGAATTAATAAAGACAGCGAAAAGTAAAGGAGATAGTACGCCGCCCTGAGGTACGCCAGCAGAAACAGAGCACCAAGAAGAAAAGCTTTCCTCAAAAGTGATGCGTTGCTGGCGACCATACAGGTAACTACGAAACCAATCAACTGCCGTTGGAGATATGTTGAGAGAACCCATTACGCCAAGTAATAAATCGTAATCGACGGTGTTGAAGGCATTGCTGAAGTCCAGCAATGCTAAGACAGTCAGCTTGCCCTCCTCCATGCCCGACCTGATGCCATCCGTAATATGAGTCAGTGTGGTCGTCGTGCTATGTCCAGGACGAAATCCTGATTGTAAAGGATTTAGGAGATTGTTTTTGGAAAGAAAATCATTCAGCTGGGTATGGATTAGACGTTCAAGGACTTTGGAGAGGAAAGGAAGAATGGAGATGGGACGGAAATCTGTAAGGTTGGTTGCATTGGATTTTTTAGGGATTGGAATGATATGTGCTTGTTTCCAAGCAGCAGGAAAGACACCAGAGGAAATAGAATAATTGAGGATATGGGAGATGATAGGAAGGATTTCGTCTACGATAGGGAGAATCATATTACGGCTGACACAGTCGTTTCCCGTCGCATTAGACGAAATGAGCGCAATGGTCTTTCTAACATCACAAGCAGCAAGTTGTTTAATGACGAAAGGAGAACAATCGGGAGTCTTGAGGGTCGAAAGGAACTTAATAGTGTTATCTTTCATCGCCTTATCAAGAAAAGACGATGAAGAAAAATGATTATTTAAGGAATTTAAATCAATGGACTTACAAAAGGAGTCTTGTTTAGACTTACCCACTCCCATTGTTTTGAGAAATTTCCAAACTTTAGCAGGGTCTCCGTTTTCGACAGAGTTATGGATATATCGGCGTTGAGCACTCCTACACACCTTACTGCAATGATTGCGGATTGAGACATACTTCTGCCAATTTAACTCGTTGGATCTACGATTGTACCTGGACTTGGCCGACGCTTTTTTAGAGATCAGTTCTTTTATCTCGGTTGTAAGCCAAGGAGATGGTAGATGTTTTAATTTTACAGGCCGGACAGGAGCATGTTTATCGTTTATCCATTTTAATTAGGGATGTAGGGGTATTGGATACGGTAAACTAGACCGGACGAGAACCAGGCTTGGGATCGGTTAGATGAACCATCTATTCGTCTATTATCAATCTTTCTTCTTAAAGAACTTAAATCGTAATGTGATTTATTAAAGGAAAACGTTAAATATTAATCGTAGCAATAAAGATGAAATATATGATTAAATTAGTCCAAGTAGTTAGATATGGTTAGGTTAAACCGGTAATATAAAATCCACTTAATGTATTTCTATTCGAAAAACTTAGGACTATAAGACTGTAAGACTTTTGCTAACGCATTTACAATCAGTTATATTATTGGTACTACGACTTCCTAAGTGCCAACCCTCAAACATGACAGCAACCAACTAAACTATTAGAAACATACAATTATTGGATTCGGTACGCCTTACACGGTGTGTGATAACCGCAAAGCCGAATAGTTCGCTCCTAGGGGACGTGTTATCCGACAAGTTGATCCGACCACATCGCAGCCCTAATTTTAATGATACTGCATCCACGCACCGATGACGGGTTGGCAATTTGATTCTAACATTCTCTAAGATGAATTGAACCGCATTGACAATCGTGTCGTGTCGTATTTGAGAGATTTGTCTCGCCACTTGATACTCTGAATGGCACTACGAGATCCTGTGGTGTGACTTCTATTTGTGGCAGTGTAGAATAGCACCAAATGGCTATAGATTTATTTATACCTTCAAAATAGAAAAGTGTTTCAAAGTCATTCTTAAGGTGTTTTCATTACCATTATATGACCTTGAATTGATGCTACTGCTACATAAAGGCATCTTCTCCGCCGCAACACTTTTCTCGGTCCTGCATTTGTCTCATTCAGAATTTGCCTTAAAACTTAGTAATGTCACCTATCCATCGAGCAGGTTGCTTACCAACCTTCCTCTTGGCGTATCAAGGCCATCATTATGTAACAGCTTGATGATTTACTTAATTGTTTAGTGATGCATAACTTAGACTGCAACGAAATTTCAAAATATTTGCAATTTTCTGAAATGGAAGCACCTTCAATTATTTTTGAAGGTTAAAGTTTTCGATCTTTATCCAAACTCTACTGGCCCCCACTTCATATACCTAACAAGACGAGCTGTTAAAATAATCCACAATTAGTTCCATGCAATGAATCGTGAACACGAGTTTCGCTTTGAAAACGGTAATTAGTTGAATGTCACTTGTGGCCGGCCGTAACACTGCGTTTGACACTTGCTATATTGAAAATGTCACCGCGTCTACTGGAACTTGACTGGAACGCTCTTCTCGGAAAGGAATATCGATTCTTTTGATTTTCAAGCTAAAGGATTATTTATTATGATGCTACTCATAATCTGTATGCAAATTAAATTGTCTCTCGTTTAACAATTTTTAATTGTCCAATGGATTTGAGTCAGAATAATTCGACGACGATAAGACGTACGTTAATATAGTACAGTATCGGTAAAATAACATTAGTGCTCCATGCTATGCTTAAACACTATTTCCGCATACTAGATGTTATTATTTTACACCTTAACAACTCTGCCGTCACACCAGGGAAGTGTTGCATGCTAGCGCTCTATTTACCATCCCAAAAACCACTTTAAAGTACAAAATAATGGTGGCAAAGCAGTATTACATAATAGCTATATACAGTAAATAGAGGTTTTAAAAATTATGAGGATGTAACTTGAAATTTGGGTCGATTTCACAAGTAATGTGATAATTAGATTCTCCCTCCTTTCTTTGATGATTGATTTCCTTTTGGGTTAAGGCAAATTGGTTACTGAACGAGACTCGATGGCAAGTGATCATTGCCGCCCATAAACACCCACAAAGCTTGGATCATGAACGTGTTGCTGGCCCATCAAATTGGGGGAAGAGCGGGAAGGAAAAAGGATGAGTAAACATAATTGATGTTGGGCATCTGGCAAACTCACCAACCGAATGACCCAGGAATAAGCTGTCACTTCATGATTCCCTTTGAATCAAATTACCTTAAAATAAAAAAATACCCATTACTAAGTCATAACTGACAAAAGCGTGACTCAACCGCTTCTATTCTTTTTATACCAGCTCTCTTCAAAAACCAATTCTCATAAAATAATTCTCAAATAAAAGAGGAGCTCCTTAGCAACACCTGAATTAATACCGTTGCGCTGCGGTGTCGATTGCAAGCAGCTCTTGTCTCGAGCACCTCTCGATCGATTCCCACTCCAACTCAGATGCTTTAAACATGCATCGAGATTGCAAATGCGAGTTCCCTTAGTTTTGTAATATATTATTATTCTGTTTCAAGTGGACTTTGTTCAAGATGAATAGTAAGAGACATGTCGACAATTGTATTATAATACATGTGTGTACTTATGTAATATGAGAGAAGCCAAGAATTGAGTAAAATGCTATAATTTGGAGGACAGTGTTTTGCTTTAGGCGCACAATGATTTGATGATATCATGGAATATGGGATAAATCCTGATTTTATTTATCACCACGAAAAAAATATATAACAAGAACACTGTGAAACGAGATGCCGCGGAGTCGATCTCCGGTTCAATACAAATATTAGTGTGATTTAAGTATTTGATTATGTTTTGGGTGTTTGTGAGACCGAAAAGTCTCTCGTACTTCCTGATACCCACGACACAAGACTTCATCTCAGTGTGGGGTCAGACCTAGATGTATGATTTGAATGTATGATAAAAGATAAGTAGAAGAAAACGTTAGACATATGACTGATATGGAATGTGGTTTGTGTGAAAGTGATCACTAATGAAAGTATTTAAGATGGAAAGAGTTAGAGGAAGGACGGAAGACGTATGCAGTGAAGAAGTGTTTATTGCTGTATTGCTGTATCAGCCCATATACGTCCCACTGCAGGGCACGGGCCTACTCTACAATCGAGAGTACGATTGAGAGTGGTTATGGCCTAACCACTCTCAAAGTGTTTATTATAAGATGAAATTTATTGAAAATTACTAACACTATCTTCTTTTGATTTGACCAGAGACGGATCTATTACCACATATATATGTGATAGTTGGGTGTATTATTATTGATTAGTTGGTACTAAATAAATAGTATACTAGGACCTTATTTACCTGCAGCATGAATATGCTATTCACTAAAATATGCGTCATGCGTACTTAAAAAATCCCATCTACCCTATGACTATTTATCAATTTTAAAATATTAATCAGCAGAATATGAATATTTTAAAAATTTCAAAATTAAATTAAATATTTTACCTCAATTGCGATATGCAGGGTAAAAATTTCATAAATATATTTAAGCAATTGATACCTCAATCTATCACGTTTCCTACAAATTTTACGCGTGATTTAGTTTAAGAGAATATTTTAATGCATCCTTTTATACGGGACGGAATAATATATTAATCCTGATTATGTATGTGATTTAAATAAAGTATCCGATGGTATCACATTGTGAGACGGAACATACAAGGCGAAATGTGGGTGTCCTGGCACCTCTGCCTACCCCTTCTTGGGATATAGGCGTGAGTGTATGTATGTATGTATGTATGTATCCGCTGGTAAAGAAAACAACCCCTCAAGTTCTTCAACACAAACAAAAAACAAAACAAAGTCTCAACAAAAACCGTATATCACGCCTTGTTCCCAGAAGGGGACTGATGTTGGCAGTAGTGCTAGAAAACCTACGGTTCGCCCTGTGTGTTCCGTCCCACGATATGATAGAATGAAAGACAATCACCATATCGGGCACCAATTCTTGACTCTACGATAACTTACCCGACCTGGTATTCGAACCTGAGATTGCGTTGGTTTTTTATGAGATTTTCCACCAACGCATAGGATGGCTGCTATCTCGACAGACTCGATAATTTTACTACTAAATTATTTATTCCATTTTTATATGCATAATAATAATGCCATAAACAAATTGGCGTTATATTTACCTGATTAATATACAGTAAAAAATACTCTGGGCATTAATGTCTATGCGATAGTTGTAGGCAAGATTTAAAAGCAAGATTTAAATTTCAACTCCTGTAAGCCTTCCAGTATCGGCATAGGCTTTTGAAATATAAGTTACCCTTTGAATTTTAACTTTTTTAACAACATAGGAAAAAGAATATATAAAATTGGCTTCAACACATTCAAATATTCACTTATGAAAAGACAAATTATTTATTCATGGTTGCAGTGCCTTAGACAAGGTATATATTCTGACCAGCAGTAGATTTTTTGTTACTGAAGATAATGACATAGCCAAGCTGCGCCTCCTGTATAAACACTGTATTGTAAACCTGTTTTTAAAAGCAACGCTTGAGTTTCTTACCCGTTCTTCTCTGGAAAATGGCCTTGCGGAATCTGGTGGTAGAGAAAAAAGAGACTGAATCTAAACAATGTAAGATGATAACAATTTAAAGATGCAATAAAGTGTTTTCTTTTTAAAATTCTGAATCTCAGCTATTAATAAGCCTAGCTTATTGTGTGTTTAATATACATAGATATAGCAAATTCTAAGAATTCTAAAGCCGTTTCGAAGAGATAAATTCAGCCAAGTGTAAAACTATTTAATTATTTCAACGTTGTAATGACGGAAGTTTTATGTCCGCCAGTTACGGAACAAAAATGCTTTAAGTTGAATAATTGCAGGATACATGCATTTGTGTGAAGAGACTGCACGATGCTCAAACAAATCTGGCCTCTCGACTCTGAAAGTAGGTTTTACGAGACACTTGACATCTGGTAAAAAGTTCGTTGTTTTTGAGATTCATTTTGGGGGTAATACTTGGTTAGTGTTTTTTTTTGGTATTAGTGCTCAATGCTCATACTTCAAGAATGAGTATATATAGAGATGTGTGATGCTGATATAACATTGATAAATTTACGTTTTTATATTATCCAAATGGATAAGCATGCGAATTAAATACTACAGTACTCAGCTCTGATTTCCAAGTAAAGTGCGTATCTTGTCAAATTATTTTAAGAACATCTTGTTTATGTTATTCTCCGTCTGTGCAGTTCAAAGTTTACTTGTCTGAGTAAACTTCTAAAAATCTAGAATACATTCATATTTAAACTCACGATTTTTCCAGAGAGGATAGACAGAGGTACAACCAGAATACCCACGTATTTTACGTCCGATGATCCGATAGAAGACGAGCCTATCAATAAATAAATCTACATTAATTATTGAAAAATATGTGGAAGTTAAACAACTTAGTTTGTTTCTTGGGGACCTTAGGGTCATCTTCCTTTCAAACTTAGAAGTATGTAGACCTGACATCCGTTGTAGATAAGGACAAAATTAAAATAAATATGAGTCGTCATGGGACGCCTGACAGATGTGAAACATCGTGTGTGTACAAGTAATATGCATAAAAGATAATATTATTACAGGAATTACATATAGCCTAATGAAAAAATGAAGTGTTACGAATTTCTTACAGAAAATGGTAACTTTATTTAATAAACATTAAATACTTAAATAATACATTAAATATTTAATTTTAATAAAAAAATAATTAATTGTAGATAATATTAATATAATTACTAATATGATTAATATGAATATAGTTCATTAAATATAAAAATATAATGATTACATTTATGGACACTTTAAAAATACGATCTATAACAGAATAATAAACAATATATACCTAATATAATAATAATAAAATATAATGTATACCTTAGTATAGCGTGGCGACCCGTCGCCACGGCAAGAGTCGCCACGCCAACAATTCGGTTTACAAGTGAGCCTATAGATGTTTCACATCAAAAATCTACGAAAGTCATGAATGAACTTTATTACTGGTGGTAAGTCTCTCATATGTGAGAGGCTGCCTGGGTGGGTACCACCGCAATGTCTATTTCTCCCGTCAAACAGCAGTTTAAATGCACTGTTGTATTTCGGATTGAAGGACATACATACATATTGAGACTTAACATCTTATGTCTCAGGATAGCGAGCGCAGTGGAATGCCAAGCATTGCTTTGTAATTCAAAATGTTGTTTAGTTTTGCTACTGTTAATGAGCGGTCGCATCGCTTACCATCAGGCGAACGGCATGCTAGTCTCACCATTCACTGCAATAAAAAAAAATATTAGACAGAACAGTAGAATTTTTAAGTTCACTAAACGTTTAAACTTCAGCCAATGCTATAGCCAAGTAACAAAAGGAGGGAATTATTCAAATCGACTGCTATTCTATCTGCAGAAACTTTCTGTTCATATGAGAACTGTTCGGTCGTTTTATTCGTTCAAATGAAGCACGTCGACACATCTATGTGTACGAATGTTCAACTAACATTACGTGGGAGAGGTTCGGAAACACCTTCATTTTTCTCACTTTGCGTTGTATTTAGTTCGCGCGTGTTAACACAGATGGCGCTGTATTAATTTTGTGTTTGATTTCGTTCTATTTCTAAAAGGTCTTAAGTGGCTTTTAGTAGGATTTTTAATGCATATATTTTTAATGTAGCTTTAAGAATTGTTTTATGATAAATCTGAACATAAAAGTATAACTATTTAAATACGTTTTATACGTTTAATAAAGGTTATCCATTATACTCTACTACACTAGTTGAACTTAAATTGGTTTGGGCGTATTCCGCTTTCTTGGCTTGGCAGGATTCCAAATTGCCCCGATAGCTTATATAGCTTGAAGTGTAAAGTTAATATTTTTAGTATTCTTTTATTTAATACCATTGAAATGGAATAGATGGCTTTAATATTATGTTATGCATTATATTCTTACTTTTTGTAGCGTTCTAAACCTTCTTTATATTATTTTACACATTAAATTAAATAAGTGTTCGTATTCAAATACCCTATCACTTAAAAGTTCTAAATATTTGTATTTTTTTTTTTAATTCTGGTTTGTAAAACAAGATTATGAAAATTAACCTAACTTTTATAATTAAACAAAGACAATAACGAGTATTCCTAGAAAAGTCCTCGAATTTCGATGATCAGTATTAGTGTTTAGGTGCCATTATAGATTCTTGTTAAAAGAATCGCAGTAGATTGAATTGGAGTTTAAACGGTAGTATGAATTATTATGTGGTTCAGAAACTTTGAAGTGCGTGGTGGCCTGTTGGTAAACGGACTAGACGCGGCTGCCAACATGTTCACGGTGGTCGCGGGTTCGAATCCCAGGGCACACCTCTGACTTTTCAGAGTCATGTGTGTATCGATAATCAATCACTACCACTAAATCGGTGAAGGAAAACATCGTGAGGAAACGGTAAATGGTATGTAAGTCCGCCAACCAGCACTGAGCCTGCGTGGTGGACTATATAACCACTCTCAATCGTACTGTCGATTTAGAGGAGGCCCGTGCCCTGCAGTGGGACGTATATGGGCTGATACAAACATACATGTGTACATACAGAAACTTCAGTGTACGATTTTGAATTGTATTTGGCCTTTTTTTGTCCAAATAATAATACACGCTTTCTGAGTCTCAATTTTAAGCGTTGCCGGATTCTCAATACCCCTTTCCACTTTCCTTTATTTTTCTTGCTCCCCTCCCTATTTTAACCGGATGGCAACACATCAATGATCCAAGTGTTGCGGGTGTTAAAGGGCGACAGTGATAATTTACAATCGGGTAACCAGTTTTTTATTTTATTTCAGTGATCGGCAAGACGGGTATGCCATTCGCTGTTGGTAAGCGATACAACCGCTCATGGATATTAGCAGAGCCAAACACCATGAGTTACCAAACAATGCATGCTATCACTACATAGTATGCACCTTTGTATGCTTAAATCTTTAAAACTACGCAACGGATTTTGATGTGGTTTTTAATAGATAGAGTGATTCAAGAGGAAGGTTTATATGTATAATACGTACATATTATTGTACAGAAATCTATTTGTACCCGGGCGAAGCTGGGCCGGGCCGCCAGTTAAATAATAAAATGTTAAATCTCAATATGTTCAGTAGGTACTCTGTCTACAATTTCCTTCAAGCCGGTACACAACAGTGCACTTACACTGCTGGCAGGAGAAATAGACATTGTAGAGGTACCTACCTAGGCAGCCTCTCACATTTTAGAATCCTAACATATTATATTTACTCGTTTGCCGGACCCATTCAATAAAAAAGCGTAAGAAAAGACCAACACAAACGACCATCTGACATAATGAAAATGAAAATAATTTATTGAATCCATTAAAATATTCAACATCATTTAGATTCAGTAATTTTTTATCTACCACCCGGTTCGGAAAGCGGTTTTCACTAGAGAAGAACGGGCAAGAAACTCTAGTGTTGCTTTTTTTAAAACCAGTTTACAATGTAGTAATTATTACAAAATGTACAAGTTGGTTTAATCAGAGCAGTTCATTAATTATAATCATACTAAGTACCAACCCAGAAAATCCACATAAACCGATCAATTACACAATCAATAGCCTGATAAACCACGGGATACGCAAATATAAGCTCTAAATCTATAATCCAATAAATATTAATCTAAAAACAGCAATGAATGGTGGTAATGTTATTTTATGTTAAACCGTAATCACCATTCATAAAAGCGGCAGCTAATTAGAGATCATCTGTGTCGCGCGCGGTTCATAAAGTGGCTAAATATGATTTATGTATGTATGTTGTTTGTAAATTAAAATATATGGTGATTTGTTTGGATCGTTGTAGGTTCGTCTAGTTTGCAGTTTAATATATTTGACAGCCTCCGTGGCGCAGTCGGTCAGACGCCGCCTGTGAAACGTAAGACCGGGGGCTCGATTACCGCGCCGAGAGAGTGTTGTGCGGCCCACAAATATTTCTTTCGGGTCTGGGTGTTTGTGAGACCGAAAAGTCTCTTGTACTTTTGATACTCACGATACAAGACTCGATCTTACTGCGGGGTCAGGACTATGTAAGTGACTGGTGGGTGTATTTAATTTATAATTAAGAAGAATTTGTTTTTCTTTTTAAATACTAGTACTATTTTACTCGTATACATGTTTCAACTTGTCTTGGCTTGCGGCTCTATGTGTACGTGCGCTTATAAATATAAATTAAAGTATTAGGCAGCCATTGAGTTATATTACTACATATAGAGAAGCTATCCCATACAAATGTTTTGTTTGATTTTGGTAAAAATTGAAACTAAATCGCTGCAGCGTGGAACAAATAATTAACCGTCTAACTAAACATTATAACCATGCAGCGCTAGACCGCTTTTAGGATGTACTTTTCTCGCGACCAAAAGGTCGAAAGCACCGTGAATTTCATGGCGCTTACGCCTTTTTGATTCGTGTGCGGTTCATGCACCAAACGTAGGTGCGATACATTTTTCACAAAGAATCTTATCTAGTGTAACATTCATATCGATGGTCGCAGCACTATCATCAAACATTCTCACTCAAATGAAAACTTCACCCACACGTCACGTCACCCTCATGTCCCTATGGGACGTGAGCTCAATGAATTGAAATACCTATGTATACGATAAAGTTACTTTAGATAGGATTTCTTGGTAGGTTTGTTAGAATGATAATACGTCTATTAAATATTATATTCTTGAAAGCCCCATATTTATGCCCCCAAATCGTACTATATTTTATTCTAGTTTCTGCTCAACATAATTTCATTTATTAAATCACACAGTCCTTTATCAAATGTGCACGGTTTCCTCAATTCTAAATCAAGCTCGAAAACAATGTATTACATTCAAAAATACATCTAGAACAGATCTTTTGCAAACCGAAAGACGCTAGGAAGCTGATCTAGATAGCGTCCTCTTACCGCGGTGACAAGAGACTTTTCACGAAAAGAGATTCTGATTGCGAATGTAAGTTAGCACTAACTGCGATTACCGATCCGAGACTATAAATCCATCGCGGAGACGTAAGTATACTATAAATTTCCGACTGAGTGCCAATACTTCACGGGAGCAAAGCGGTCAAGTTTTTCAATGAAAAATCTTTGAGTTTTATTATCGTGCATTTTGATTTCTTTTTTGAATTGTGTTGTTATTAACTTTTATATGTAGTGATTTATTGCAGTAAAATTTTAATGGGTTAGTAAGTAGAAGAAACATAAAAGCATTGTAGTCCATAATTCTGTTAAGATTAGCATTAAATTTCGTAAGACATATTTAAAATAATGTAAATATAGAAATAGTATTGGCAGGTTAAGTGAGATGCGTATTATTAAGGTTTGAGCGTGTATACTATTGTATACTGTACGTATGTATAGTATATACTTGTTTTTATATCATGTATTTTTTTTTCTTATATTCATGTAAAATAAACCTGCTATGCTTCAAATCTGCATCACAGTATCAGGTACAAAAACACTCCGAATTTATTTATTTATTTAAGCTTCTTTATGCTTCAATAATTAATTTTCATAAGCTATATTTAAATCCATCCTAAAACTATTTTATTGTAAACACATTGAAAACAAAAACATATATCAGGTACATTTAAAAGAATCAGATTGGAAAACTCCAAGTTAATCATCACAAAAACACCCACACAATCAGAAATCCGGGCGTTTACCAACACCAGATGGGCCGGTGATTTACGTGACGTCACATCGATTAGCATCGAAGAGGCTATTTCTGACTCGCACGACGCATTTCAATTACTGCGCCGGGGCACCGCCACTGAATAATGCATGGGCCACTTTGATTGGACCGTTTCGTCGGTTTTAATTCTTGACCAGCTTTCCTTATTTAAAACGAGACGGAATTACACTTGATTTGCTTGTGACGAGTAGTTTTGGTTGATAGAATTGGAATCTGACGAAGAATTGCTTTCGACTTACTATTGATTACACTAAGAAATTAGAAAAGGATAGTGAATATAAATAGAACAGGTAGGATAGATACAAATATATTCTGAACACTTCTTGTGGAAGTAAATATACTTATCCAGAAGATCCTTAATATAAAATGTATTGTATATCTAGAAACAGTTTAACCGTAGCTATCCTTGACTACATCAATAATAAATAAAGAGCGCTGCGAAGATTTGTAGAATATATGCCTATTTCTGTAATAAATATAATATCGATCTTTTTTTTTTTCATATCGATTTTTCTGTTTACTACACCAGTCCTTTAAAATCTTCCTTTAAATAAGAGATCCACGTCAAATAATACTTGTGATAAATACTATAACGCTGAGAAAACCGATCCAAGAGCGTAGATAATTAAAAATATATCCTAAGCTGTCTACAACACGGTAGCTTCTTGCAAATTTTTAGCTCCTCTAGTTTATTAACTCGTAGCGACTAGAGTTATATATCACCGTTGGCTTTAATAATTTTGCTGCTGTTACTTGATATCCATCATTAATCTGGAAAATAGATTGGACAGGCAATATTTCACCTGATCTATCATTGCAATCGTTGGATTATTTTTGAATATTAAAACCCTGTGCTATTTTAATTTTGGAGAGCGTGTATTTACAGTTATTGATGGGTTTTTCGACGTGGTGCTTCGATTTGTGATTGTTGATTGTGAATTATAAACCTCGAGAAGTAGTACATGCTGTCTTTCCTAAGCACATTTAACTGACGCACGGTGTCAAGAAGGTCCTAAAATTAAAATTTCTCATACACAAGCGAATGCTATTTCTTTATTGCAATGAATTAGCATTCGACTGCGCTTCCGATTCTAAGACAAGATGTTAAGTCTCAATATGTCCCGTAGTTACTCTGGATACAACGTCCTGCAAACCGGAATATAATACTACATTTAAACTACTGTTTGACGCGAGGAATAGACATTGCCGTGGTACCTACCAGGCGACCTCTCACATATGAGAGACCAACCACTGTAGTACATAGCAATGCTGAAAACTTACCACAAATAGAGTCATTTTCGTCCAAAAAATACTTTTAAATATTTTGTTTCATTTTGCATAAACTTCAACTCCCCTTGCCTAGTTCGCACTTTGGACATTTGTTATTCAAATACGGATCGACTAATGGAGATTTATAGTCCCCTCATTATTTTACCTAGCAGTTTCAATTTGCGACGAGTCCATTACGATTTTAGGGATAAACCTAAATCTGTTCGTATTTAATCAAAGTGTAAAACGGAAGTGGCTTTTGGGACG
Source organism: Hyles euphorbiae (assembly GCA_023078785.2). Lineage (NCBI taxonomy): Eukaryota > Metazoa > Arthropoda > Insecta > Lepidoptera > Sphingidae > Hyles > Hyles euphorbiae. Next base: position 15,672,561 of record CM041041.1, on the reverse strand, counting down.
TGTGTTGGTAAGTTTATTTCTATTTTTTAAATAGTGATGTGTTTTATTCAAGCCAGGTAAATTCATTGTAGTAATTAAAATATTTCATACTTGTTTGATATGTTTAAAAGAGACGCCCGCCTACAAGGTAGACGGACGACCTTGTTAAGGTTGCAGGAATTCGCTGGATCCAGGCCGCTTCCAAAAGTCGATGTGGTGATCCTTGAGGGAGTGCTATGTTCATTAGTGGAGTCAAGATATAGAGATAGTTAAATAGATGTCAATGTTTATTTCGCTTTGTAAACACCCATCCACGAAGGTTTTAATGATAACATAAAATAAATTCCAACACTAACTAACCAGCAAGAATTTTAGCAACGAAATCGTTTTCAAAGTGCTTTATAGCATAACATTGTGCTCGAATTTATCCTTTACAGAGTAATGAAAAGTAATTAATTCAATTTGTGCAACATACAGCCTTAAATCCATTTATCACCTGGCAACAAGAGAATTTGACTCCGTTTGATCGTTTGCAAAAACATTTCTAATTAAGGGATTCCATTGCATTTGATAGAACATAAAACAACGTTTCCAGTTCCCTAGATGGGTGTAAATTGTAAAACGTGAATCGCTCAAATATTTACTGGGCGCTTGGCTGGACGCGCCGCGTGGTTTGTTCTTTGTGGTATTACGGGGTTATATTTTGGACGAAAACGCGGCGTTTGTACGTCTTTAGTATGTTTGAGTTAGTATTCTTTACTTTTTCTAATCTTATTATATTAGATATATTAGGTACTTTTTAAATCTAAATCGACTGTTAAACGACGTCAGCTGCAGCAGACCGACTGTGGTGTATCTTGGAAGACCCTATGCCCACTGTACTGGATATGATTGTAAAAAATAATATCAACTAACCATTTACAAATAGCCAGCCGTTACATTCATGCTGGCTAATCAAATCGCGTGTTTACGCTACAGCAAAGAACCCAGGAATGTATTAAGGCTAAAAAGATGTTTGAAATAAAAATTGCCGCGTCTACATTGACCCGTGTGTACACAAATTCGCACTGTAACTGAACCCAAACTGTTGGAATTATTTACAAGAACGTTTTCCGGCTCTTTCAAACGATAGCTCTTGATACTTTTCAACAACTGCAAATAGTTTTGATGTTTTAAAATCGTGAAACAAATTGATACAGTTATACAGACTGCGACCGATAGCGAAATCAAGCGGTAGTTTTAGTGACTTGAGACACAATGCAACTAAAATTGTTGAAAAAGAAGCTACAATATTTTTTTTATTCTTTTCCGTGTCCTCGTATTTGGGCGGTAAATACATCGTTTTTCCTAAAATAATTATGTACATCCTTTATTTTTAAAGTCAACAGGGTATTATTTTAGCAAAAATGGATATACCAGCCAAACACGATAACATAAAAAAAAAGACGGGTTGCACTCCGGGAGTGCCGGCAGAAGTGAAAACTTGATTATTAACGTTGAGCATGTTTGATATTTTGGAATGGTTAGGGAATAATTTTGCACCAATTGCTTTATCAGTATAAAAGTACTATCATTTATGTGGTAGAATACAATATTCATTTATTGCGCTATCGTACACAAACATGACAATTTATATTACATTAAAAATTTAACACTTTAAAACTATTACAATTATTTTACATTAAAAAGTTTATCTCTCCGAAAAATCAACTTTCATCCATAATTTCAACGACTTTTTCACCATCATCATTACCAGAACTATCATCGCCAATCTCTAAAACTGATACGATAGGTTTATGGTAGCTGAAGTAAGAAACGAACAGTTTTGATTCGAACCTATTTAAATGTCTAATAAAGACCGCATCAATAGTAGTTTTGTATTTCGTTGTGCTAAGATTGCGATCATTCGACATAGTTAAACCAAATTCATTATTTAAAAATTCAATTAATAGTTGATTTTTATCGTCTGCGAAGTTTATGTTGAAATCTCCACTCAAAATCATTGGCAATTCATCAAAGCTTTATAAACTGACAGCTAACTGACAGCTGTCTACTCTCCAACCGTCTTACGCTTTTCGTCTTACGATCAGGTCACGTGTCCTGACGCGAGTTTAAGATTTTATACCCATTACAGAAAAAGTGCTCAACGCCGCTAAAGAAGTTTTCACTTCAAAAAGTTACGTCTTTTTTTGCCAAAGTTTAAGTTGCATTACCCGGCTTCGTTTTCCGTCGCAGGCTTATTTTTACACCGTATTTTTTCATTCCATTTTTGTACATAATTTTAATTATATTTAATTTTCTACAAAGTTACTGGATGCGTATCGCTTCAAACAGATCCCTATGAAAATTCTTGGAAGAGAGGCCTTCATTATAAAAGTATATTTAGCAGTGGTATAAAAGTATGTTTGGCAGTGGACTTGAATTTAAGAAAATTAATAATTTTTTTCTGGCTCATCCTAACCCATTCTTTCATGGAGTTGGCCTGATTATATTTTCATTGTGTCAATTAATCGTATTACGTGAAATAATGATTGGTCTTATAATATAACGAAAATATTAATAGTACAGTCAACGAAGCATTTTTTCCTGCATAATTTGCCAGGAGTTTTTTGTTTTCATGAAGAGGTGGCATATGACCCCACTAAGTTTAAAACCCAAAATACTTACAAAAATGGCGTCCGCTAGAGCCGCCATTTTGGAAAACGCGTTTGAAGCTATATCTCCGGAACCGTCCACTTTAGGCCCATCACGCTAAGGACCTTTTTTGTAGATAATTAAATTTCTAATCTTTTTTGTTCAATAATTTTTTTTGTACCATTTACCGTTCGCGATTTACAAGGTTATTAATATTCGTTTCTTGCCTTTTTGCCCATATCTCTGTTAATAAATGTTTAAACAAAAAACTGTTAATGACTAAACTAAAATAAATTCTTAACAACTTTTCACCCATACTTTTTTTCTCTAAAATCATTATTTTAGAAGTTATCGCGCGTTGAATGGTGTACTACCGAATCAAGGTCAATGGAAACGAAGGATGCATAGCGTAATTATGAAATCCAATAATTTCTGCATGATTATCACGTAATTAATTAAATACTGATGGCATACGGGAACAAAGCAATGAGGAAATAGTCAATTTTGTTAAAAATCCATGTAAAATTTATTGTAAAAAAGGTATAAAATGAAAATTAATAACATTGTAAATCGCGAACGGTTAATGGTACAAAAAAAATTATTGTACAAAAAAGATGGGAAATTTAATTATCTACAAGAAAGGTCCTTAGCATGATGGGCCTAAAGTGGACGGTTCCGGAGATATGGCTTCAAACGCGTTTTCCAAAATTGCGGCTCTAGCGGACGCCATTTTTGTAAGTATTTTGGGTTTTTAACTTAGTGGGGTCATATGCCACCTCTTCATGAAAACAAAAAACTCCTGGCAAATTATGCATTGCGGACAAGAGCAAACCGTTGCTTCGTTGCCTGTACTATAATCTCTGATTATGAATTGCAAACTTGACGTATTTATTTGAAAACAATTGCAGTTCGCCTTCAAAGTTTCAGTTAGTTTTTTCGAGTATTTATTTTGATATCTATTGTATTCAAATTAGGATATGATTGCAAAAAAATGATTCCGAATTTTTTAGTAAAGTTTTTGCAAACATAACAGGGAACTTTTTCAAATCAATACAAAAATGAAACAGTATTACACTTTTTGTTAGTTGACAAAATTATAGTTATTATATCATTAATTTATTTTAATTGACATAGTTTTGTGGTTAAGGTTACAGGACGTCGTTGGATGCAAGCCACTTCCAACAGGTCAATGTGGAAATCCTTAGGGGAGGCCTATGTTAATATAATTTCTATTACATTATTTTAATAAATAATAATAAAAATGACATTCATTGTTAACTATTGTATTGTATTGTATCAGCCCATATACGTCCCACTGCAGGGCACGGGCCTACTCTACAATCGAAAGTACGATTGAGAGTGGTTAGGCCATATAGTCCACCACGCTGGCCTAGTGCGGGTTGGCCAACATTGTTAACTATCAGTACACAAGTATACAGATTATGATTATTGTTGCATATTCCTATATACCCTATTAATTAAACTCGGTTCTCTTCAACTCTTCTTTTACCTGTATCTTAAGGGACAGGCATTTGGCATTCAACTCGGCATATTAAATAAACAACATACATATATTTAAGTATTTGACTGCCTCAGTGGCGTAGTTGTACTAAGGTACGGATACAAAGCTGAGGTCTCGGGTTCGAATCCCGGGTTGGGCAAAGTGATATTGGATTTTTCTATTCATTATCAGCCCAGAGTCAGGAATTTGTGCCCGATATGGCGATAGGCTCACCACCTATCACATGTGGGACGGAACATACAAGGCGAAATGTGGGTGTCCTGGCACCTCTGCCTACCCCTTCTGGGGTATAGGCGTGAGTTTATGTATGTATGTATATATTTAAGTAACCTAGCGTCATAAGACCGCAACTTGTAATACCATGAAGTACTTTGTTTTCATTTTGTATTTTGTTTTTCTTTTATGTATTAGTTTATACTTTATAATTATTAAGAATATTGTATTTCATTGTACGAGTATTGTCAATTGTGATTTATGATTAGTTTGTCCTTATACTACATGGTCTTCGAACAAATATTCGTATTGAAGATATATACGCTAACAAATTATAAAATTATGCAGAAGGCTTCCTCAAAATAATATTTTCGACTCATATGAAAGTCAAGAAGGTGACATAGGAAGCACTCCATAATTCCGTCCCAACCTAAGACGTATCAAAACAGCCCAGCAAACAAAATGATATCGAAACACGCCATATATTATCGACGGATATATCATAGAGGAAATACAATTTTTTTTTTTCTTTAAATATATACATAAACTTTTTTATATTTGTCTAGCATTACCCATACTTATTTAAGCAACCGATACTTATTCCTATCAATTAATTTTCACCATATTGACTGGTGTTTGGTTTTCTCGGTGAAACTATAAGTATTGTGTACTTGTAACCTTTATGACATGACATAACTGATACTTATTCCTATCAATTAATTTTCACCATATTGACTGGTGTTTGGTTTTCTCGGTGAAACTATGAGTATTGTGCACTTGTAACCTTTATGACATGACGTAAAAAGTATTTCATGACGAAAATGTATTTTTAAATTGTAGTATTGTGTTTTCGAACCTCTCCTTATCACTTAAAACATAAGCGTGATATAAAATACACCCACGTTATTACTGTTTACAATTTTACCTCAGTATCCTTATGAAATTTCAACCACACTGGTAAATCTGAACATTAGTCAATGCTGTAATCGGAACAATAATTTACCAAATTCAACTAGGGATAATCCCAACAGATACCTGAGCCACAAGATACCCGCAAATCTCGGCTTACTTGTAACACGAGGGACGGAATCAACGTGCAAAATGTACCGGAAATAAATTTGATAATTTAATTATGATGCTGTTAAACATGGATGTAAATATTTTGTTTATATATTTATTAAAATACAGATTATTATCGCAAGGGCTTATAAAATATCTGGAGGTTCTGTAAATAAAATTTGGCTGTACATGAATTTTACTAACCGTCTAAGGCCATCATAGTAGACTAAGGCCAACCTTCTCTATATAAAAGAGTATCTCTTCATATAAAAGTGTGATCAAGATTTTTTAATGCAATATATTTTTTTATTCACCATTATGATGGACAATAATTATGTAGGAAAATGTATGTCAGGAAAATATATGACTATAACTTGCGTTTAAAATTTTGACATTCGTTTCCTTAGTTAGGTCTAACTATGCGATCGGTTAATTCCTATGGTACCTATATTTAAAATAAATCGGTTACATTCTTTTGTCATAAAATAACATGATAAAAAAATCAAGAAGAGTTGGTTGTATCCCCTCCGTCGACATCTTTAGTATTTGATATTTCACAATGTACCTGAAGTCCGATATCCCTGAGTCAGCTCGCTAGTAATATTACATCCTATCGCTTCCATAAAACGTGAGAATTGAATATAGTTTCTCATGTGCACCGCGTTCGCCGGTTAGCTGGGTAAACTTCAGTCTACACTAGACTTCTTTTGTGAAAGCATTCCATATTTTAAACCTTAATATTTATTAACAAACGCTTTTCTATGCTAGGATTTTTTTTTTGAATATTAAGAGACTTAGGACCAGTATTAAAAAGTCCCGAGTAGTGTATATTGATTGCCATTCCTATACTTATTCAAATGCGTAAATATTTAGATAGTTTAATAACCCTTTCCCAATCATTTACTTCGTCCTACAGAAATCAACAGAGACAACAAAAAAAAAACAAATAGACTTGAATTACAATTACTGTTGGTAGGTCTCTCATATGTGAGAGGCTGCCTGGGTGGGTACCACCGCAATGACTATTTCTCCCGTCAATCAGCAGTTTAAATGCACTGTTGTGTTTCGGATTGAAGGACATTGTAGCCAGAGTAACTACTGGATATATTGAGACCTAACATCTTGTGTCTCAGGATGGCGAGCGCAGTGGAGTGCCAAGCATTGCTTTGTAATTCAAGGTGTTGTTTGGTTTTGCTACTGTTCATGAGCGGTCGCATCGCTTACCATCAGGCGAACGGCATGCTCGTCTCGCCATTCACAGTAATAAAAAAAAAGCAATCAGAATGTTCACAGCTGTTTACGAATAACAACATTCAGTAACAAACATCTTGTCCGCGCGATACGCAAACAGCATGGAAGACGCCTAAGCCTGATACAATATTTTTCTTATACAAACGATACATATTTTTATGGGGGATCAGTTTTGTCACGAGACTGCCAATAAACTTGGCCCGCCAATAAGTCGCGTCATTCAGTTTTACGAGTCGTGTCCACTCTGTCGTTTGGTTTGAAAACTTCTATGGCGTTGTTATGCCAGTATTTATGGGACTTGATCAGTGCTTCGTCCTATTTGTTTCAAGATAGTATATTATTTTTGGTTTGTTTATTCGCGTTATGACAGGATTTTTCCCGTGGAAGCATATATTAAGGTCCTGGGTCGAATTCCTAAGCCCAATAAGTTTCTATTTTCAAATAGCAGTTAGATGTGAGATTTACGAAGCTAAAGTTTTATGTTCTTATAGGTTAGCCCTTATTAATAAATATTAAATCGACAACATGTTTGGTAGATTTTGAATGGCACTGGCTGTTACTTTACCTATCGAGAGTAAACTAACCTAACTTAGAGTTTCATGCCAGTTCTTCTCAAGTGAAAACCGCTTTCCTAACCGGGTGGTAAACAAAAAAAAAACTGAAAATAAAAGATGTTGAACATTTTAATGAATTATTTTAATTTCATTCTGGGCTTTGAGCATAAAGACGTGAATTTATTTTAAATTTTTAAACAATATTATTGTCCTTATAGGTGATTATATGATATATTTCTAGTAACATTTTTAATCCCATTACAAGATCAATTCAAGTACCTTCATTATAAAATAAATCTAGACTGCTAACAATATGAAAAACCTTTCTTACCTCAACAATATGCTAAGAAAAATCATATTAGCATTATAGGTGGTCTTAAAAGCTATCGTATTGAATGGAGCCCGCACGTCCTCCGTGCAACAATGGTCCTTGAGCCTCAAGGGCTGCCTCCGAGAAGGTTTCTTCGTATTTATAGATTCTTAATTTTTTCCATAATATAGGTATACTGTAATGAACAATTCGAATGGTATGTGAGTAGAATAATATTTTACATCAACAAAAGTTTGTTGATTCCTTTGAAAAATATTTTGGTTTTCAGTATCCTGTTGGTTCGTTGTATATCGTGATGAAACCAAGGATAAATATTTTATGTTATATCCTACTCTCCTTATCTCTTAGAGCTACGTGCTTTATTCTGAAGTACAACATTATGACCCTCATTTCGACCACATGTTTAATATCCCTGCTTATAATATTATACATGTGAATGTAAATTTGTTTGTTACGCTTTCATACGAAAACTACTTAACCGATCATCATGCAACTTTGTACACATATTTTTAGAAGCATTAGAAGTAACATCGGATGCTTTTTATGAAAAAAATTAAAATCACGCATGATAAAAAAATATTTACTCGAAATTGAAAATTTTAGCCGCCGTTTTGAAAAGTATATCTGCACGCGCGCGGAGCCGGGCTGGACCGCTAGTTTTCTGTAATTCTGAGTCCTTTGTTAGTTTCTTTAATATTAGCACGAGTGTCACTGTCACGTGTAGGTGAATACTGCGGGTACAAACTATCCTACAGAGGCGAGCGTGGGCAGCTAAGTTGCACAAAGAAACAGAGCGAGTGTTTGTACAAAGACCAAGTGGCCTGACAACTCCGTACAAAGTTTTGGAGTTTGGATTAGGCAACAAACCAAACGAGATAATTCTAGTTTCTACCATATTGAAAATAACACTTTTATTACAGGTTTGTGAACCCGGTAAAATTGTCATCGGAACAGTCGGGACTCGCAGTCTCAAAACTGGATATATCTGAGCCTAAAATGTGACATACTTGCATGAAGCTTCATTCGGAGTAATATTTTTTTTTATCGGATTTGTGTATCCGATTGATGGTAAGCGCAAATTACGTCCAGGCAAATTATCGAATGGTATCAGACGGCGGTACAATGCCATTCGGTACAATTATGCCGACCTTCTAAGATGCCTCTTCACACTACGGCGAAAGGACCCAGGATTATAGGAAGGACTATCAAGCTATGGCTTGGTAAGCTAGTACGCGTTGTTCTATTTAGTAATGGAGAGGATGGGATCAAATTGAACAATTCATCAGAGCATTAATTAAAAATCAATGATAATTATTTTTCAAATAGCTTATAACTTGAACCAGCACAATATGCCATGTACAGCTTTACGAGCGTGTTAAAGGCAAATATAATTGTCGCAGCATGGTCATGAGTACGGATTATTTTAATATTGTCATGAGTACGGATGTGAAATAGAAAGCGCCCCACCCGCTAGATCGACGACTTCACTTCGATGTGGTACGGGTGAACTTAAGTGCGCTTCGACAGAATCAGGATGTCATCGCTGGAGGGATCATTCATTCAGTTGGTGATAACCGAAGAGTGAAGACGTCTTGGGACTGTCCTACTATCTTAGTGCTTAATGTTTGTGTTATTAAACTGAGAGAAGGTTTATTAAAAATAAAGTGAGTGATTATAATATTTTCCGTGTGTTGTGTTTTGCATACTAGTTTAATCCTCCTCCGACATACTAATCAAATGCATTTGGGTCCGAGAAGTTGTTTAATATGTTTAGTTACTTACACCAGTCTCTTGGAAGACACAGCTTTGGTACCTCAAAGAGAGTTATATGTCATATTTAACTACCTGGGATACAGTGAATCAAATGTTGGCTTTATGTGGAAAATCGGCCAAACAAAATAAATTCATACCAGGTATGTCGAGATTAAGATCGAAAACGAAGCCAACTGGTAGTTTAAGTGACTCCAGACATAATGCAACTAAAAATAAAATAAAACCGCGTGTAATTTAAGAAAATCAGCTGGAAAAATTAATCTTCAAAAAAATGGCATAATAGTGTCGAAGAAACTAATTTAGAAATATAGTGTATAAGGTATAAATATCAGCGGAATAGAAAATTTATTCCCACTAATGAGACAAAGACAGACCAGCTCCAAAAGAACGAGGATAGGATAAACACGAAACGCGTTACCATTACGTAGGTGATTATAAAACACTTTCCACCATCGTATAAGGTGATATGTTTTAATCATCAACATCTGCCCGTTTACATCCGCCACCATCCATAGGCCTCTTCTATAGCATGCCACTGGGTTCGATATTCAGCCAATCGTCCCCAACCGCTACCAGCTTAACGAATATCGTCATTCTACCTGGTATGTATGCTTGCCGAGGCGTGGTCCCCACTCGATAAATCAATACCAGTAGACGTATTGGTCAACGGTAGCTCGTTTCAGTTGTTTTATACAAAAGGACCAGTAAACGCGCAAATGATGGTAAGAGGTCACTACCGCCCAAGAACATCCACGACCCTTGCATCATAGATGTGTTCCCGGTTATCTAAGGTGATAAGATTACAACCATCTCATATATATTCTAGTGTTGCTTTTTAAATTCATAAAGACGATTAATGTCTAAAAGATGCAGTAAAATGAACTTTATTTTAATAATAAAAATTAAAATTAAAGACGAACTTGGAGATAAAATTATAGTGAACCTTCAGAGATTAAATACTCTTTACGAAAAATCTTTAATGAGAAATACTTAAGACTGCGCTTAAAGAGGTGTCCGTTAATTAAAGTTGCTTGAAGCAGACATCCTTTTGTCGTAACTTAGGACTAGTTATAGTGATAGTAATTAGTCTTGGTGATATTATTAACATTCATTTTTATTTAATCATAAATCCTGATATTAAATTAACTACCTACCAGTGGCAAAGTGTGACTTTTTTCAAATGGAAAGTCAAAAATCTATATTTGCATTGTGATTTTATTTGTGTAAATGTGGATTTTTTTAAATGTTAGTATTTGTAATTCATGACATAAAAATGATCCATAACGCAGCATCAAGTAACCACGCAAAAAGTCTGATCGTCATTAAAAGTTTTTCTAAATAGATATTATATGTTTCAACTTGGAATCTAGTAAAATAATTCATTAATTATATACGAACCTAAAACTATATTACACAGAAGCACCAAAACAATATACTATTACTCATTTTCTAATTACAAACACGAAATAAAATTAGGTGTGAACATTGTAAATTATTATGAAAGCAGACAAGGCAGCATATTCGCAATCGCAATGACCGACGAATTTTACCTAGAAATAAATTTAGATGTTGTTTTGTTATGTTTGTTTATTTATATCTTTTGTTTTATATTGATACGTCAATTAATTTTGCATACATAATTTTAAAATAAGTACTAGTTTGTAATACACATCTAAGATATAAAGGTAAAGCCGGTAGGAATCACCATGTATGGAGGCTTTGCCACTGGTAACTACTTTCTCGAATAATTTTGACCTACAGCTTTTTTTCTCAAATGCCAAAATAATTGTACTCTAAAACCTATTTTTACTACAAACCCAAGATTTAGGCTAAAAATGGAAACAGTTAACAGGTATGTAATTTTGGGTACAACGTAGGCAAAATTGGGGTACTTTTAAGTGTCACAACAATAATGTACCTGAGCAAAGCCGTGCTTGAAGTTGAGGGTCGAGCTGTTTGTGCTCATGAGAGGTAAACAACTCCCATCACTATCCGTAGTCGTAACGCCCAGTAAAATTGCTTCTTCACAACTAAAACACCGTTCAAGTGTTTTACAAGTTAATACACTCATATCGCTACGGAGTCTACAAGCTCTACGGTCGCTACGGCGTAGCTCTCTTGTAGGAGTGTGCTACGTATAAATATGAAATTGCTATTCATAAATCATGCCTCTTCTCAGTTTCTTGTTCATAAAACTACTGGTTTAGATGATTTGATTTATGATTTAAAGTGGAGGGTTTGAGTCCTGTCTATACGACATTAGAATTATATTTAATGCGATTATTTCAGATAATCGACATAATAATTATAATCTAAATTTTAGTGTATAGTTTTTATTTTTATTTTTGGATTGTAAGTTTTTTATTTTATTGTTATTATTTCTGTTGCCTCTGCTTTTTCACCTGCTTTGTTTTTGTTTTTATTTTGTTTTCTCTTATATTCCCATTTGGTTCTTTTTATTAGTGTTATTAATTATTGTTATTACTTTTTTTAATATTTTTTCTTTACGTAGGAGGCAAGGATCTTGTTATCGTTGAATCTTTACCTATATGTGGAAGCTTGTAATTGGTATTTCTTTTATTTATGGTTGATATCATATATTTTGTTAATTTATCTGTAAGCTTTCCTTAAAAATAAATAAATAAAATAAAATAAATAAATAAAGTGCAACTGTACTGATCGAATTAAATTTAAGCTCCCTTAAAGAAAAATAATAAAATGAATGACAGTTGATGAACGTGATCATAAATTATCTAGTGTCTATAACAAATCTATACTAATAATCTTAAAACGGTAGAGCATATTTGTTTGTTACCGTCAATGTCAGGAGCTACTGATTTCAGTTCGGAAATGTATTTTTTGTTTTAATTCATTTACCTAAAAAGACTACAAGCTGTATAGCATTACGCTATGATCAATAAGAGCTGAGCAGTTGTGAAACATATTGCAAAATCGGTTAAATTATGTTTTATGTTGTCGAAGCCAAGACCTCAGTTTTGTTACCGTACCATAACACAATTACGCTGTCGACGCAGTAAATATACTAGCCACCACTCCATTTTATCACACTTTCTTTCCTATTCGGATATTGCTAAAATCATCGAGGGCTAATAGAGTCATACATTTTTTTTTAAGTACAAGAATAAACAAGTCTCATGAAAAAGTTGGTCTCAGTGTGTATTTGCATGCGATTTTATCAAAAAAAAATTTCGCCTTCGAGTATTTCGATTACTTAACAGCTTTAATTGGCGTATTTTCATTTCAATATCAAAAACCATCAACCAATGCATTCTACCAATCCATTTAATACAATGCAATCATTAATCAAACATTAAGTTCAGCCAACAGGCGCATGTTATGAGTCAATACAACCGGCCGCTTACTATGAATATCAAACGTTTACACCCACAACAACGCGTTAATAATACTGATTGTTAATACAGGGACTAATGTATCGGAATCAGGAACACGGTTTAATACAATGGAACGCTTTTAACTTGCATCGAGTAATTAACACTGAGGTTAATTTTAGTAATCAGTATCAATATCGAGGTTTATATCGGTTCGTATTATTGTGGGCTCGGAACTCTTTAGTAAATGACAAAAATTATTTGTAGCTGGATTTACCAGGCAGGTATTTTCTCATAATTATTATTTATAATGGTGCCTTAGATTTACGCGAATGTTAAATATTGAAATGAAACTATATATTACAGATTTTATCGCGGATATTTCATTAGAAAAGAAGCTTGAAGCTTGCTCAAGTACAGGATCCAATTCTACATAGTATAATTAAATCAGAACCCAAAACACCAACTGCCAGGCCTGAAGACACAGTGAGCTCCTTATGCGTAACTCGGATAACAAAAACCAACTGACTTGTTTAAAATCCACGTCTACTATTACTAGTAATAGACGCATACTACCTACTAACTAAATTGCGCCAGATATTTACCGCATAGTAATTCAGATATCAAAGAATATCAACTGGCGTAAGATGTTTATTACTCGCAGATTGACTTAATTATGCCCGTCTCAATCCAGTGCGTGGTGGTCTGTTGGTAGCGGATTAGACGCGCCGGCCTTCATGTTCACAGTGATTGCGAGCTCATATGCCAGGGCACAGCTCTGACTTTTCTGAGTCATGTGTGTATTGTCAGTCAATCACCACGTACTACAACGGTGAAGGAAATCATCGTGAGGAAACCTGCATACCATAGCAAATTAAAATAATTTCTGGGGCATCTAAAGTCTACCAACCCGCACTTAGAGACCAGCGTGGTGGACTATATAGCCTAACCTCAATCGTAATTTTGGTTGAAGAGTAGTCTCGTGCCCTGCATTGGGACGGATATGAGCTGGTACAGTATCCGGATATTTATAGTATGAATCTGAGACTGTTGTATTTGGGTGGTAAACACATAGTTTTTTTCTAAATTTGTAGTGTAAACTATTTTATTTTTAAAGACACTATGTTAAAACTATTATTAGGTATAGCAAAAACTATGGACTTACCACCCAAACAAGAATCTATTTGAAAAATCACAAAAAATAACAGTCGCGTTTCTTTGCTAAATTTTAGTTGCATTGTATTTGTAGTCACTAAAAACTACCACCTAGCTTCGTTTCGGCAGCTGTCTTGATATACGCTGTAGTCCAAGATCATATCTGAGGCCCGAAACCGCGTATAGTGAATGGACGGATTAGATTTAAAACGCGTTCAACAGGTAAACCGGTGCTTGTATTTCTAGGTTCACCCCTCCTGATTGATTTGGTGGGGATAGATATCTCTAAGTGCGTGGTGGCCTGTTGGTAAACGGACTAGACGCGGCTGCCAACATGTTCTCGGTGGTCGCGGGTTCGAATCCCAGGGCACACCTCTGACTTTTCGGAGTCATGTGTGTATTGATATTCAATCACCACGCACTAAAACGGTGAAGGAAAATATCGTGAGGAAACCTGCATACCATAGTGATTCATAAGAAGTTCTATGGTATGTAAGTCCGCCAACCCGCACTAGGCCAGCGTGGTGGACTATATGGCCTAACCACTCTCAATCGTATTCTCGATTGTAGAGTAGGCCCGTGCCCTGCAGTGGGACGTATATGGGCTGATACAGACAGATATCTTTACCTTCCGAAATTACTGCGATCTTCTGATTAATGTCACCTGATGGTAAGTAATCATTGCCGCCAATGAATCCGGAAATCTCGTTCACCAAACCAAACGTAATAATAAAGCTGTCGCTTCACGTCGTTCTTCTGTCAGAGATAATTTATTTTATTTCAAAAATATATGTGCCGTATAACTATTAAGTACATGAATTGAAAGCATAATTAATGTAATTTTATTTTTAATATGCTTTTACCGTATTCTTACCAAAAGGCTACTACCACATCCTCTAATATATTTTTTGTAATACCATTACGTAGGTATATTTATAAATTTAAAACTTCTTTAAAATCCCAATCTTAGGTACTTGAACATGACTTCCAGTTAATGAGTACATATTTAATAAAAAAACGACACGGCGATCGCCCGCAAGGAAATGAGACGCTGCCAAACCGCCGCGGTCCGGCGCCACTAAAACGGACGACGTAATTTCCTTTCGGATCATTCAAGAAAAAAGTATTTAGGGAATATTTACATAGGCCTGTCTGGTTTGCCGGAGGACTTTGGCAGATCCTTTGGGGAACCAAAAAGGATGGAATGACATTTAATTTGACATAAAATTGTCGTTTAATATGGATGGTTTATTACTTTTCTGTGGAATTAATTTAGGGGTATTTTTTATGGAACAGTATATATAAGTATGATACGATTTCGATTATTACATGTACATATTGATTTAAGATATATATACCAAATACTAGTGTTAATTTTCTAACCCACAGTAAAATTTCGTGTCGTTAGATTCTCTCATCGGCGGATACGCTATTTGGTTCAACAATATTTACCTTGAAGCACATTATTACTTAAGTACCAGTAAAAAACTCAGTCAGTCAGAGTCAGTGCTACATTCACCCTTTGATTCAGAGGTAGACTAGGACCAGTAATGCTTTCACTCGGACAGGTACGCAGAAATAAATCGGAGCGCTCTGGAATGTCCCGTCCTACCCATAATAAAGGTGACGATCATCGAAGGGGGGTTTTAGTCAGTATGCCAGCGTCAGTATGGTTTGGGACCCAGCTCGGCCACAACTTCCTCGTTGTGCTAGGTTGGAAGGCTTGTGATATTGAAATACCCTTTTCGGCCTCCCATGGGTATAAAAAGCGGAGTTTAAAAACTTTCCATCTTCCTTCCTAGATCTTTACAAATTATGACTTACTCTAAAATTGAACTGATCTTGCAACTAACACATCCAATACCCAACTAGTAACAGCGAACTAGAATCAGAATTTCGAATTCGTATAACCGCAGTAAACAAGCGAGTTGGCACATTATCCAGTGTTCGCATCTCAGCTAATCCGTTGATATTAAGTTCTCCAGTATTTGCCTGGGTTGATAGCACGCTTTCCATTCCATTCCTACCCGTTGTGATTTAATAATCCACGCTCTACACTGGATCTTTCAGCCGATTGAATGTTGGTGTGTGTTTGTGATGCTGTTTCCGATTTAACATTATTTAAGCTACACCAGAAAACAGGTATGCATTATTTAAAATGGTATATCATTTAAATATGAATTAATTTAAATTTTGGTTGATAATATAAAGATCATAAATGTTCTCCAAAGAGTTTTACGATGATTTGTTGGAAATTAAATCATCCATCCACCAGTCCAATATTTTGTTTTTAATGTACTCCTCAAAAATTCAAGGACATCAAAAACCGTTCTTAATTCAAAAATATATGAAAAATATCCACATTAATATAGGTATCTCGATACCTAAGGTGCATACTTAACACTCATTGGTCGGCCCGGTCGGCAATCCTCGGCGCCCGAAATGACCCGAAGTGCATTCTTCGTACGGTACACGCGCGTTTGACTACGTGCATCCAATTACGGATGCTACTCAGATATCCAACGCTGAAATTCCATCGCATCTACGTGAACGCTTCCTCCAAAATGGAATTAGCGCCGAGAATTAACCGGAGGCATGGCCTTAGGCATTTTGATTACAAAATCGAGGTCGGATCATTTGTTGGTATAAGGAAGAATTTTGTATTGGCTTTTAGAGGGGAGATGCGGAGTTTATTTGGACGGTTCACTTGATACGGGAATTTTATTACGACTCATTCGATGTTATAAATAACTGTCATTGTGACGGTATGTGTTTTATACATGTGTGTGCATAAAATTTATTAAAAAACAGATATTGACCCGTAGTTAATTCACTATTAAATAGGCCTTCAACTAACACACATCAAATAAGCTTGTATACAGTGATTGTTTTTGTTTTTAACTTAAGTAACTTAATTAATTGATATTTAAATAACATAGCTTAAACAATGCCATAAGTCGTTTGAAACAAAAAAAATGTGGGTATTGTTTGGTTATATTATTTTTATAACGATGAGTGTAGATTCCACGTGTGTGCCTCAATCACAGGCTCCCATACATTGTAATCCATATAATTTTTCACAATATGAATGTATCCAATAAATATAAACATTCTCTGCCCAAGTTGTATGTTTTCTTAAATAACTTCCAATGAAGGTGCGAGCCATTGAGATAATATACTAGAGGGGACACTGCAAACAAAATGTTTGTAACAAAATGAAGGGTACATTCTATTTCTGTCTCTGTCACGCCTACGAAGTAACATTATCTTCCCTCTCGCTTCACTGTGTACCCTTCCGCACGCACCATACGCAGAGATTTTGTTCCCGATGTCCGCTCTAGTATAATATCTCAATGGTGCGAGCCTTCAAAATTTTGATTTATCGTCGACCTTGTTCGTTGATGCGAAAATATTTTGTTTTTGTTCAACAGTTGTTGTTAACTTTAGCTGTCTTAAGTATTTCTTGTTATCTTTAAATTATTGTTTGAACTGTTTTGGTTCGGTCCTGATAGTGATGAAATTCGAATATTTAAATTATCTCAGAAATTCGAGGGTAAAATATTTTTATTTTATTGATATTTTATCTTTATATTGTTTTTACTTATTGATCTTATAAGAGCATCTATAATAGACTTTGAAATGATGATGTTTTTGCTTTCAGAAATCTTTCATGATTGAAATAAAATGAAATGAAATTGTTTTATCGATCATGTAGGCAATTAAATAGCTCTTATGAAAAGTTTATACATAGTACATATTCTATACTTATTTACAAAGTAATTGATTATATTATTACATAAATTAAATTGAATTACTTTTAGTTTTTTGGTTTTTGGTAGTCGTCTTTTTATTATTTTTAACTATTTATGCTAAGTAATTATTAATTACTCATGATTAGTATATGTACAGTGTGACGATAGGTTCGCTTGCTACTCTATCTTGGGATAGACAAGGTAGACAACTTTGGGAAACAGCATTGGCACGTCTGATCAACCCAGTATACTAACATACGTATTATTATTATCTTTAAGCTCTAGGGCATACGGTCGATATTCCCGCAATCTTCAGTGAAAATGAGGTACATCTAAGAATAGTTTTTTAGGCTAGTCACAGGCATTTACTTTACCGACATTGTATTGAATTTCGGCGCTGTGGGAATATTTTCACTTAGTAAATTATTTAACGTCTTTGAACGCCTACGCTTCTTTCCTTTCCAGGTAATTTTATTCTTATAGTAATGCGAAATATCTAGACTAGATGTATCCTTGGTGGCTATTTCCATCGTTATTGTTTAATATTAAATTTCATTGACTGCGTTGGTGGCAAATTTGTACTACGGTATTATTGCAAAGCTGAGGTCTCGGGTTCGAATCCCAGGTCGGGTAAAGTGGTATTGGATTTTTCTATTCATTTTCAGCCTGGAGTCAATAATTTGTGCTCTACAATAGGCCATCGCCCGATTACGTCGTGGGACGGAACACACAAAGCGGGAGGTGGGTGTTCTGGTAGCTCTGCCTACCTATTGAGGGAAAAAGGCGTGAGTTTATGTATGTATGTAATTCTCATTGAGATGACAAGAAGATTGATAAACGGAGATTATTATAGCAACAACCAACTGACTAACAAATATCCCATCTTACTTAAATCAGGTTTATTTAGGCTGAATCCGAAACGCTACTCATTGCGTGCTACAATTTATGGTGGGTTTCTGCCCTTGCGTACGTTGTTACCTACCCAGACCTAGGCGAAAATCTTTCCATGATTAAACCTATTTGAATTTAATTGCATTTAGCATCAGTATCCAGTAATAATTATGATTATGTTAAACTGTATAGTATGCAATATAAATGAAACCGCATTATTAAATCGTTCTAAACGCAACCTAAACTTTCTGAAAATCAAATCATAAATATAACGTTCTTTTTTTATATTGCAGTGAGTGACGAGACAACCATGCCGTTCGGCTGATGTTAAGCGATACGACAGCTCATGGACAGTAACAAAACCAAACAATACCTTGAACTAGAAATAAATGCTTGGCATTCCGCTGCGATCGCCATCCTGAGACATAAGAAGTAAAGTCTCAATATGTCCAGTAGTTACTCTGGCTACAATGTTCTTCGCATCGAAATACAACAGTGCATTTACACTGATGTTTGAGTTTGAGAGATCTACCAACAGTATTATTACGTTTCGGAATCAAACGGAATCTACCTACTAATTATTATCCGTACCGCAACCGTCGTTTTTGACGTGACAACGTCTTAAATTAGGTTGCGGCTGGGAGTCACTTATGAAAAAGTGTAACGCCCGGTAACGTTACGATGAGTCACCGAACGAGAGAGAGGCCCGCCGAATGCCTTGCGTCTCTCTCCCACTCAACTATGATCGGTCTGCCGCGCGCGCAGCACTAGAGAATTAGGCGCATTGAATCGGCGCATGCTTGTGTCTCTGTCTTTGTCTTTCTCGAACGTTCTTGGCGTTGGAAAAACAAGAAAACGTCACAATACAAGTTCACACGTGTGGTTAAAGTATCGTCAGCTGTGTCTGTAGTGAAAAATATGGAGTGCTTAGATTCGTCATTTATCATTTACAACAACTACAACAATTAAGGTAAATAATTGTACACTGATATTTCATTATCGTAAACTATGATTGATTGATTAATTGTTAGATTGACACAAAAGTGAGAAACTGAGTTTATAGGTTATGTCATACTATTGTTTTCATTCAATTCCTTGTTCCTATTGTGCAATTTAATTATATTCATATCAATAAATATTCTACCGAGAAAAAGACGTTGTCACGTAAAATCTTCGCCCGTAAAACCGACTTTATTATTATACAAACTCAGGAGCCGTTCTGTTAAACAAATTACTTTGAAAGTGTACACTCGATATCAAATTATGTTTAAGAGTTGTTAAAACTTTTAGTTTTATAATTGCGGTGAACTATGAATGTTCTTATAACATTAAATTAGGTAAGTATTTTTATAGGAAAGGTTGTTTACAGAGGTATTTAATGAGGTTTGTTGGATTACGGATTTAACTAACTAAAACTTATAATGAAGCCACAAAAAAAATATATTGGGCTCGAGTTTCGATGATTGCGAAAACATTTCTTTGTATGTGTAATTTGGACATTTTATGTTAATCAATTTTCTTGATACTGTTATATAATAAAACTGTTATATAAAAATATATAAAACGCTCAGAATTACTTCATTCCATATGTTTCTCCTTTATTATCAACGAATATTAATCTATTTATAAAGAAATGTGTTTTATGATCGTTTACATGAAGACACAATCTCCAAACCAAGACAACACTCATCCGTTTTACATCAATCAAATTAAAAAAAATAAGAATACATTCATAAATATTATAAGCTAGTGATATAAGGATGTAACACATATACCGGGTATCTCAAGACTGCTACCGAAAACGAAGCCGGGTGGTAGTTTTAGTGACTGCAAAACATAATGCAACTAAAAATTTCGCAAATAAATGCGACAATTATTTTTATGATTTTTTAAATATCGTCATTTTTGGGTAGTAAATCCATAGTTTTTGCTAAAATAATAATTAAAACTCTTTATACCTTAGAATATTTATAAATTAAAGGGTATACACTATTATTTTAAGAAAAAAAAGTATTTATCACACAACGATGGCCATAAGAAAAAAAAAAAAAACAAAAAAAATGTCGCTTTTTTTGCAACTTTTTCTGTTGCAATGAGTCTGAAGTCACTAAAACTACCACCCGGCTTCGTTTTCGGTAGCAGTCTTGAGATACCCTGTATTTGTAAAATAATTTATGTGGATAAAAAATACAGTCAACATATTCCTATCGCATCATTTCTCTTTTAATACCACTATGTCTTGTCTTTCTATTATTAATCTAGGATATTTCTTAAAAGAAAATATAGCATATCGTTCGTATGGCGCTGTTTTTTTTTTCACGTTCATGACACCTTTCAAATCCGTGATATTATTCGACGATTCAAAAACCTAGATCTTAAAAAAAAAGTGTATCAGAACATCGTTCTTTTTTTTTAAATCCGAAAACATTCCACCGCAGATTTGGAGAAACAGAGACAAGTATAGATTTGTCTCTATATCTATACTTGTCCCTGTGTCTCCAAAACACTATCAACACATTGCACATACAATTCATATTTCGTGCTGAATGTATAATTTCATCGGTGAACAGCACTGTGTCAACAAGTCGGCGAGCGGAAGTGGAGTTAGATGTCGGGGCGGCGACAAATAGAACTTCCTGCCTCCGTGCTGTGCTCCGAAATGGTGAAAATGGATTTATGAATCCGCGTATACGGGTTGTGATACACGCTGATTTATGAATTATTTGATGTAAAGTATGTTTGTATTAGATACTTTTATTTAGAAAATTTTCCAGATCCTTTAAAAAGGTTAAATTACACATGTGTTAGTGGAATAGAAATATGCAAATTTTCAATAATTCCTGCGTCATCTCAAACTCATATATTGTACAGTTGGCAATTATTCTTCAAATATATTAAAATATATTTATGGTTCGGTTCGCTTCTGTACACTTCCTCGTTTTCCGAACCGATACTAAAGAGAAACAGCTAAGCTTATTTCCTGTTTTGTTCATCGGTGCGGCAACGGCTGACGCGAAAGATCTAAGAATAAAATATTTTCTATAATAGTCACTGGGGTGAAAATACAGCTTTGCTATCGTGTTTCGTTTGGTGAGTAAGATTGCCGGATATAAAACCACTTTCCTGTTCCCATATTTTTCCTCCCCGCTCTCCTACCGATTTATTAGTCCGACAACACATTTATGATCGAAGCGTTAAGGATTTTAATGGGGTAGCAGAGATCACTTTGAGGTTTGCATTTAAACATTTAAATAATACATTTAGGATCAGAACTTAAATAGTATTAAATATGATTAGAATAACGTAAGACGAACGACTGATGTGGGACATAGTTGTGTAAAAGGATTGACCTTTGAAAGTACATAGGCTAAAGAGAGACTAAGAACGAATGATTGAGATGTTTGAATGCGGAAGAATGGAATAGGGGAAAAGGATGAAAGAGGAAAGTAGACACGAAGGGGGGAAAGAGGTCTAATAATAAATTGTACCAATAGAAAAAAGAAATAAAAAAACAACAAAAGTGATCTACCTTAGTATAAAACACACCAAATACATACACAGGCCTTAATAGTAAACCCATATTATCGAGGGATTAACTTTAGACCAAGGTTTTAAAATCGATTATTTTGTTATTTTTTAATTTTTAAAATCAGTGGGACATAACAGGACTGTTATGTTAGGCCGAAGTACATCCGTGATCATTATTAAATACGTGAAAATCTCGCTGTTCAAACTTATCGAGTCAATTCTAAAACCTTGGACTAAAGTTAATCCCTAGTTCATCCGAGATTATTATTAAGGCCTATTTAAAAAAATAGCCTAATTATTTGTATGAAATGAAGTCAATCCTTGTTTCATTCCCGATTATAACCAGCCTAATTCAGTACGCATTAATGAAGGCCGTCGGCGATAATCGCTGTGATAGGATTACACTGTCGCTGCTCAGTTCCGGCGTCCAATTTGAGTTGACAGACAGACAGAACGTTGTGTAATTAGCAACGGACTATCAAAATTCCTGATAGTAAATGTTAGTGGATGAATTTGATGATATAATATTTAATAGTGCGAGGAAATTAGCGATATATTTTGTTAGTTTCTGAATGCTTTCAACCTGTCATTATAAAAACAATTCCTGTTCATATTTTTATATAACAGTCAGACAAGCATTGACCCAGGCTAAGAGGCTAAGATATAAATCTTGTGACGTGATTCTAGAAATTACAAGACACTTTCAGTTCTGAAGTTTTTTCGTTTTGTGATACGTGTTCAAAACGCAATACTATTTTTAATGTAGCGTAAAAGTATATTTTTTACTATAAATGGGTAGACGAGCATGCCGGCCTTTACTGGTGGTAGGTCTCTGATATGTGAGAGGTCATCTGGGTAGGTACCACCGCAATGTCTATTTCTCCCGTGAAACAGCAGTGTAAATGCACCGTTGTGTTTCGGATTGAAGGACATTGTAGCCAGAGTAACTACTGGACATATTGAGACTTAACACCTTATGTCTCAGGATGGCGAGCGCAGCGGAATGTTGCTACTGTTTATGAGCGGTCGTATCGCTTACCATCAGGCGAACGTCTTGCTCGTCTGACCATTCATGGTAATAAAAAAAAATGGTTGCCTGTAAAGTCGGTTTTACGGGCGAAGATTTTACGTGACAACGTCTTTTTCTCGGTAGAATATTTATTGATATGAATATAATTAAATTGCACAATAGGAACAAGGAATTGAATGAAAATAAGAATTGCACAAATTTTAACTATAGAAATATATTTTGTTTACTAAAACATTGTACATGTAATGACGAATCTAAGCACTCCATATTTTCACTACAGACACAGCTGACGATACTTTAACCACACGTGTGAACTTGTATTGTGACGCTTTCTTGTTTTTCCAACGCCAAGAACGTTCGAGAAAGACAAAGACAGAGACACAAGCATGCGCCGATTCAATGCGCCTAATTCTCTAGTGCTGCGCGCGCGGCAGACCGATCATAGTTGAGTGGGAGAGAGACGCAAGGCATTCGGCGGGCCTCTCTCTCGTTCGGTGACTCATCGTAACGTTACCGGGCGTTACACTTTTTCATAAGTGACTCCCAGCCGCAACCTAATTTAAGACGTTGTCACGTCAATAAATTTTTTGGAGGTAAAATATTTTTTTTTGGGGGCGTAATTTTTTGCGTAATTTGGGATTTCTGGCGGGGTCAATTTGTAGCCCTCACCAAGACGGTTCCGAGGATACCAAACTCGGTGGGTCTACGATCTATATTGGCCGAGATAGGATTGGGGGGGTGAGGTAAATTTTCGGGGTGGGGGTAAGGGAGGGGGGGGGAGGAAGGTTTCGTGGGGAGGCTAACTTAAATTAATTGTTTTGGAGGTAAAATATTTTTTTTTGGGGGGGTAATTTTTTGCGTAATTTGGGATTTCTGGCGGGGTCAATTTGTAGCCCTCACCAAGACGGTTCCGAGGATACCAAACTCGGTGGGTCTACGATCTATATTGGCCGAGATAGGATTGGGGGGGTGAGGTAAATTTTCGGGGTGGGGGTAAGGGAGGGGGGGGGGGGAGGAAGGTTTCGTGGGGAGGCTAACTTAAATTAATTGTTTTGGAGGTAAAATATTTTTTTTTGGGGGGGTAATTTTTTGCGTAATTTGGGATTTCTGGCGGGGTCAATTTGTAGCCCTCACCAAGACGGTTCCGAGGATACCAAACTCGGTGGGTCTACGATCTATATTGGCCGAGATAGGATTGGGGGGGTGAGGTAAATTTTCGGGGTGGGGGTAAGGGAGGGGGGGGGAGGAAGGTTTCGTGGGGAGGCTAACTTAAATTAATTGTTTTGGAGGTAAAATATTTTTTTTTGGGGGGGTAATTTTTTGCGTAATTTGGGATTTCTGGCGGGGTCAATTTGTAGCCCTCACCAAGACGGTTCCGAGGATACCAAACTCGGTGGGTCTACGACCTATGTTGGCCGAGATAGGATTGGGGGGGGTGAGGTAAATTTTCGGGGTGGGGGTAGGGGGGGGGGGGTAGGTTTCGTGGGGAGGCTAATAGGCACTATTTCGGAATAAGGGTGGGGGAAGGCAGGGGGGGGGCTATGGGACAATTTTGGAAAAAGTGGGTGAAACTGAAAAAAAATATAATTAAATTGAGTGGGAGAGAGACGCAAGGCATTCGGCGGGCCTCTCTCTCGTTCGGTGACTCATCGTAACGTTACCGGGCGTTACACTTTTTCATAAGTGACTCCCAGCCGCAACCTAATTTAAGACGTTGTCACGTCAAAAAAAATAAGTGCCGTTCGCCTGATTGTAATCATTACGACTGCTTATGAACAATAGCAAAACCAAACAACATCTTGAATTACAATGCAATGCTTGGCATTCCACTGCGCTTGCCATCCTGAGACATAAGATGTTAAGTATATCTTTCAAACCAAAACATAACCGCGCATTTACACTTATTGGTACCTACCCAGGCGGCCTCAAACATGTGAGAGACGTACTAGTAATATGTGAGTAACTATTAGAATTACGTATTTTATTTAAATCATTGAGACAATATACGAGAGGGGACACTGCAAACAAAATGTTTGTAACAACATGAAGGGTACCGTACCGCTCCTTCTATTGCTGTCTCTGTCACGCTTACGAAGTAACATTATCTTCGCTCTCGCTTCACTGTGTACGTGCACGCACAATACTCATAGATTTTGTTCCCGATGTCCGCTCTATTATAATACCTCAATGTTTTAAATATACATTTTTATTATGCTATTTGTGGGTAGTATGCGAAATTGGTGTCGCGGCGCCGCGTCGCGAGTCCGCAGTCCGTTTTCCAGCTCGATGTAAAAAATGTCTTGCCACGCATTGGAAGACTGTTAATTACATTTAACACAGTGTAAAAACCTTTTTAGTTTAATTGTGAAATGTTTTGTGAAGATATTCGGTTCGTTAGAGTAGTTAATGGTTCAAGTGATCGTGTTAAATAAGATGTGATATTAAGAAACGGCCCATTCTTGTTTTTGAGCTAAATTAAATTAAAAGTGAAAAATTAGTGAAAAGAAAATTAGGTAGCGTTAATATTGTTTAAATACATAGGTATGTGTGCATTTGTGAAACAAATAGCATAGTGTAAAATAATGTAACTGTGCAATATTAGGTTTATCAGAAAGTGAGGATTTACAGTGGTGCTAGTGAAATTTAAAAAGTGTTTAAGTGATAGTGCTTCGACCAGCAAAGAGATAGCAGCGGTCAAGGTGAGTCGTATTTTCTATAATAATTTATGTTATTTGGGTAATGCCTCCAGTATAAACACTAAATGAGGGCTTACGATTATTCAGCTGGAGATTCATTGCTTAGAGAAATACCCCATAACTTTATTGACTCCCTTGCTAAGAAATAATTGTCACTGTTTATCAGTGCTACACGGGGGGTAGACATAGATTTTTTTTTAAACTTTAACGGTAAGTACAAAAATAAGACACAAAGTATCCGCTATAAACTTGAATACTGCCTTATTTTCAGGTAATTTTTAAAATATTTTATTCGTTTTTCCTGCAAAATTAATACACACAAAATCCTTCAGTAATAATATATAAAATTAAGTTAAAAGAGATATTGCTATGACTTATATGAAAGGCAGTGCTCGATCACTACAGTACAAGTTGATGACGATCTTCAGTCGCCGAAAGTACTGTCAAAATAATATTTGTGGTTTCTTCTCTTAATATCTTTTTTTTATTTCGTAAAACCAGCAAAAACCAAGCAGGTAATACATGTGTATGTATCAAATTGGACATGTTACTATTCGATTACGAATTTAAATACTTGTTTTTTTATATTGTTATGATAACAAAATATCTCAAAAATACGTTGAATTGTTTCTATTTTTTTTTATTTATAGTTCCGAATTTATCCACTCGCTAATTGATTTTGTTTCTGAACAAGAAAATTTAGCTATCACCTCAATCAAATGCTAATCAATTTAGAAATTGATTTTTACAATATTGATGTGAAATATGCTTGAAAAAAATGATCCAATAGTTGGTTGAGAGATTGCCATAATGCGATGAGATCGCCATATATACCTTGCTGTAGCATTGTTTCTATTTACTTTTATGTATTTTTTTTAATTTTTGTGAAACGATAATCTGTGGGTTCCTTCTCCGCACTGAAGCAAATATTTGGGTATTTGTTGCGGGTGTTTGTGATATCGAAAAGTCTCTCGTAGTTCCTGATACCCACGACACAAGACTCGATCTTAGTGTGGAGTTAGGACTATGTATGTAATTGTTGAGTGTATTCACTTATTACGGACAGTAAAAAAAAAAAGCTGTTCAGTTAACCACACAGGGTTCCGAATAATTGAATTTACAGCGCACCAAAGCGTAGCAGTCGATTAATGTAGGAAGCATAATCGAAAAAATAATACACACCAATCCCATTTGACTTTTCAATTAAAAAATCTCAAAGCTTTGAACAAAAGGTGTTGGAAGTACAAAAGGCTTGAATACCGGCTTTTTGCTGCGGTTTCATAATTTCCTTATTTGCAGATGTCGACTGAGGACTATTTTTTTATTTTTTAAGCCACCACAATGCTTCTGACGAGAGTTATGCCCACCGCTATTTACATTAAAATAGATGGTTATTTTTCGGCTTTCGTACTTTCAATTGTTTTGTCTCACACGGATTTTCTCGAAGAATTTATTGATACTTCAACACACGGTTTAATTAAAAACCTTCACTCGAAGGCGAAGCGAAGAATTTTTTTAAATGTAATAAGAGTGTGCTTTCAAAAAACGTATAGCGGAGATGAATTGAAGAAAAAAATGCTGTTTATCTTCCATTTGCTAGTTCAATAACCTCGTGTATTTTCGTGTAATTAGATACATTTTAAATAAAGTTTTTCGTATAAGTATACTAAATACTGCTAGCGTCTTTTTATACGTCTTGTTTGGCAATATATATTTAGCCGACTTCAATGAAAGACTACCTGATTCAT
Organism: Hyles euphorbiae; assembly: GCA_023078785.2. NCBI lineage: Eukaryota > Metazoa > Arthropoda > Insecta > Lepidoptera > Sphingidae > Hyles > Hyles euphorbiae. The sequence continues at coordinate 15,645,095 of CM041041.1, read as the reverse complement.
TTATATTTAATTTTATGCATACGGTCAAGGAAATATTACTTCCGAAATTAATTAAAGTTCTAATAGAATTGGGGCTTAACAAGTATTGCTAGCTAAGGTTTCCATAGCTGTGATTTACAAATAAGTTTTAAATAAATTATAATATTGCCTGTCATGACCATTTAAAAATGTAACTATCAAATAGAACATAATTGGCTTTTCAAATTACTTTTTTTTTATGCATACTTTTATTTTTAACTGCGATAACTTATTTTTTTGTTTTGTTACTTGCTTAATATAACTTTGTATCTAAGTGCGTCCATATTTTCTTGCGGTAGGTTATGTAAAATTCTTCTAATATTTAGTAATCTGACAGAAATAAATACAATTTCTATTTGTATTGCGAATATTAAACATTTAGTGCCCCGCATGTTAGCATCAAGAGTAAGTTTGCCACTCTATGTCCTCTCAAATAAGACATGTTAACTAAAGACCACTCCGAACATCGCCCTTTGTGTCGTTGAATAAATCTACTCCACTTCTATCTCGCAGAATATCTGGCAATACCAAAATGGACTGGGCAAATACGAGAACGAATGAAATTGAATTTGCACTGTGGCGGTTGTAGCAGCGACGACGCCCGACCTCCCTCGGGACACTTCGGGCGCTCCCGAACCGATACGATTCGAAATTTAAATCGTTCGATCGAACAAACTGGTGATTTTTCTTAATTCAAATATATTTTATAAATCGAATACGATTTTTTTGACGCTTCGTCGAGTTTTACATAAAAATATCAGATTTAGCCCCGCCATTTTGGCATTCCATTTTAAAATGCATGCATGCATGCAATAAAGTCTATGAAAGAGGAATGTGCAATGTTCGGTCAAATTGTGATTAACTTTGTGACGAGTTTTTTTTGAACCAACATATTAATGGTGCGATGAAGTATTTTGGCAGACAAGCGTTTTATTAAAGTCGTCGATATTTCGTAAAACATATTTACGTCATGTTTGGACATCATACATCATTCTTAAATTAAACCTTAAAATTTTTGGACTATCAATATCTTTAGTATTTGTGTCTGCTAGGTTAATTCTAGATCTTGAATACCTTCAACTACACGTCTTAATGTCACTTTCATTGTACTCGCTTTGTCATGCTCCTGTAAATGTAAACATATTCTAAGAATAAAAGTATTAACTTGTTCCATTTAGATTCCAACTGTCAATTTGTGCGTTAAATCTCTCGACACAGTCACTAAAACTAAACAATTCAGAGCAAAATAAAAGCTTCCATTGACACAAATGGAATAAAAAAAAAACATTCACCAGATCCTTTATAAAACGCAAATTTCATCGAATCGATTTGATTTTTGTTTTGATGTTTCGACGTGCACGATATTTTGAAACTATTTTATATCGGTTCGCCAGAGCGAGCCTAACCCACTTAAATGATTTGTAGTCTTGGTTGTTTCAAATGTTTTATGACTTTTTAATAGTAGCTGACTATAATGCCTATAGCTTTTTTTTATTGCAATGAATGGCGAGACGAGCAAGCCGTTCGCCTGATGGTAAGCGATACGACCGCTCATAAACAGTAGGAACGTTCCACTGCGCTCGCCATCCTGAGACATAAGATGTTGTCTCAATATGTCCAGTAGTTACTCTGGCTACAATGTCCTTCTATCCGAAACACAACAGTGCATTTACGCAGTGTTGTTTCACGGGAGAAATAGACATTGCGGTGGTACCTACCCAGATGGCCTCTCACATACATATGAGAGACCTACCACCAGTAAAAATTGTAGTTGCCGGAGACCTTCTAAATAGAGAACCAAACCGGAAAGATCTCTTTTCGAGAGCCTCCGTAGCGTAGTTGGTAAGACCCCGATTATAAAACGAAAGAGTGCTGATTTGATCCCGCACCGAGGCAAACATTTGTATACAAGTATTTGTTTCGGGTCTGGGTGTTTGTGAGCCCGGAAAGTCTCTCGTAGTTTCTGATACCCATGACAAGACTTTATTGATCTTAATGTGGGATCAGGATGTACGTGACAGTTGAATATATTTATTTGTTTATTTTTATTATCTTATCCGAGAATTGTATGCCTTGATTGTTGTTTGATAGACCAAGAGTTGTATAAACGAGGAATAAATGCAGGGCAATAGTGTTCCATGACTCGTTGGTTAAAACTATCCTCACCTGCAGGGTTGTATTTCAGAATTTCAGTCAAGTTATTAAAATTATAATTAAAAAAAAATACATTGAGAAATAGACATTGTGTGTACCTACCCATTTGGCCTCTCATGTATGAAAGACCGACCATCAGTATATTAAATTATACTTCTCTTCATAATAATGTGTATCTGTTTTGCGTCTAGTGTCACAAATTTGAAAGGAGAAAACCCATTTTACTGTGAAACTTATATTAGCATCCGGTGCGAAGATTTTTTAAATCTTCTTTTTTATGAAGGGAAAAATATAGGTATATTTGCAATAAATATAAACATAATTGCCATCCAGGCCTTACTTTTTTGTAATCAACTCAGTGAACAAAATGTAAAATGAGATTGTAATTACTTTATTTTCAAAAATCTGTCGATCGGCATAAAACAGGAAAACGTATGAGGACAAACTATAAAAAAGCTATAGGTAATTTTAAGCAGTAAATGCCATGAATGGGCCTTTAGAATAACCAAATAAACCACAGAAAGCCAAACCGCGTCGAAATAGACACGATCTCGCGTCCAATCGCGTATGAGCATTAGTTGGCGTCCACAAAAAGAGGAAATCACGCTATTTTCATTCCGCCAACATTGCGCGGGAATTTATAGCGCCCATCAAATGTATTGTGTTTTTTGTCATATGAAACGGCAAAAACCGGTGTTACCGCACCAGAAATACACGCTTTTTGTCACACGAGTGGCGGTTATGTACACGACCTTTATTGCCCAAACATTCGATGTGCGTATCTCGCGTTTTTGTGACGTGTTAATATTTAGTCGCTGCGGGCTTAGTATTGTGATCTGCGGTGGAGTTGTGTAGGTGGACAGGGGAGTTACTCTATGAAATAATACGAAATTTGATGTTCGGATGTTCGACGTCCGGAGTAAGACATAAGTTTTCCACTTCTTAAAATGAATTCTATTGTCTATGATACATATCATTTTCTACGAACTTAGTCTATGGTTACGACATACGATAGATGATTCCAAGATTTTGTGGAGTATCTAGACACGTTAGTGAAGTTTTACGTACGGCGTCCGAATATTCGAAGTTCGTATCATTTCATATAGTAACCCCCCAGGATTTTACTGACGAATAGAAGATAAATTCTGTAATTAAATTTCCCACATAGCACGTGTATTTTCTGCGATATAGAAACTTGGGGAAGTTCCCTAGAGGACTCAAAGTCAACAATATGTGACAGGGCATTGCTGGCATTAGCTTACAAAATCATATTGGAATAAAAGTAAGCTCGATATTAGAATAACGGTTTATTCTCTACTAAATCAAATTAGATATGTAGTAATTTACGGATTTCATCGCGGATTTGGTTTAATTTTTACATTTTTTAACTTCCCGACGGTTCGATTACTTACGGCTTTCGTGGTGACGTAAAACATAAAAATAATTGTTTTATTTCAATAAATAATGTTACTTTGTAGTTGCTACTGTAAAAAATAACACCGGTCCACGAAACGACTCCAAAAAAATTGCAAATCCCTTTTACACACATTTTAACTCGTACCATTTATTTGATATTGATCAAAACGTTTGCATCGGAAAACCAGTTCAGTATCATTCGGACAGAAAAAACGTTTAATTTGTAACGGAGTACAGATTTGGTCAAACACGCCAGCATTTACAGATGCGGGTTATAGAGTATAAATATCGTAGTTTTATTTTATATTGCTGTGGAAAACACTGTTTCTAATGATAAATGCTGATGTTAGACTATTCATACCTTTTTGAATTCAACCAAAAAGTGTGTGTGTGTGTCCTTCCATTTTTGAATTCAGAAAAATAGTGTGTGTGTGCCCTGCCAAACAGCAGTGTAAATGCACTATTGTGTTCCTATTTGAAATACATTGAAGCAATACTAACTACTGGATATAATGAGACTTAACATCTCATGTCTCAGGATGGCAATCGTAGTGGAATTGGTCTGTAATTCATGGTTTGGTTTTGTCCATGAGTGGTTGTCTCGAGAAGAAGAAGAAAAAAAACGCCGATATTGAAACAAGAGGCTGAGGGTCCAATCCTCGCAAGGACAAAAATGTTTGTGTGGCCCTCAAATCTTTACTAATATACGAGTATTAAGCTGAAGAGTTTGCTTGTTACGTCTAATCTCAGAAACTACTAGTACGAAAAAAAAAATTCTTTTTGTGTAGGATAGGTCATTAATCAAGCAATGCTATAGGCTATATATCACCACGCTATGACCTATAGGAAGGAAGCAGTAGTGAAAACTCTAGCAAATACGAGGAAATTGTATTCGTGGTTTGATTGGTCGTTATTCTAAATTTATTTTCGCATTTGAATATTTTGGCCGCCATTTTGAAAAGTATATTTGCACACATGCGGAGCCGGGCCGGACCGCTAGTATATTATATGTTACGAGTCTGGGTGTTTGTGAAACCGAAAATTCTCTCGTAGTGTCTGATACTCACGTCGCTAGACTTAATTGATATTAATGTGACATCAGAGCGATGTGTGTGACTGTTGGGTATTTATTTATTTATTTATAATAAAAAAATGCTGTGCCATAACAAAATAATTTTCTTTCTTTATTTTTTTGTGACTAACGTTATATAATTTATTTAGAATAATGTCACGATAGTGCCGGTACAATATAGGATGTAAACAAGCGGAACTCAACGTATTCTGTAAAAATAATATTATACAGCAAGAGCCCATGGCCGTCAAACTTTCGTCGTTGTAGAAAAGATGAGTGTATCTGCGCATATCTATAATATAGGCATCCCACGATCAATTACTATTAAGTTCTGATCGTGGTGGTTTTGGAAGCTATCAGCTTCAATGTGCTTGGTAAGATGAAAGAACAAATAAAAGTGTCTAAATTAATAATTGCCTTAACAACATGTGTAAAACTCAGCCTTTATACTATAATGTTGGCAAAACTACATAGAACGATATCTTTAAACTTTAATAAAATTAAATTTTGCCAGCTTTATAGTATAAAAGCTCAATTTTATATAATATGTTGTTACGTTCTTTCATATTGCCAAGCATATTGATAGCTTCCAAAGCCATCACGATCGGAACTTCATAGTAGCTGATCTTATGATGCCTATGTCAGAAGCATGCTCAGACAAACTTTCAGCTTTTACAAAATGACGAAAGTCTGACAGCCACGTGATCTTGGTTTTTTATAGGTGTACATACATAAATTAACGCCGTTTTCCCAGAGGGGGTAGCAAAGGTGTTACTAGGACAACCACGTTTGGCCTTACGTGTTAGGTCTCACGATGTTATATGGGCCTGTCGCTATATTGGGCACAAAATCCTGATTCTCGGCTGATATTGAAAAGAGATCTCCAATATCGCTATATCCGACCCGTGAATTGAACCCGAGACTTCAGCTTTGCAATCGTGCCGTACCGTACAACTGCGGCACCAAGTCAGATATTATAATAAATACAGGGTATATCAAGACTGCTACCGAAAACGAAGCTGGGTGGTAGTTTTAGTGAGTACAAACACAATGCATCTAAAATTTTCGCAAAAAAACGCGACGATTTATTTTTATGATTTTTTAAATATCGTAATTTTTGGGTAGTAAATCCATATGCTAAAATGATAATTTAAACTCTTTTATACCTTAGAGTCCTTATAAATAAAAGCACTATTATTTTAAGAAAAAAATAAATTTACCATCCAAATACGACCATAGGAAAAAAATAACAAAAAAAAAATCGTCGCTTTTTATTTCAACATTTCTGTTGCAATGTGTCTGAAGTCACTAAAACTACCACCCGGCTTCGTTTTCGGTAGCAGTCTTGAGATTGTATACACCCAACAATCACATGAATAGTACTGACCACGCACTAAGATCGAGTTTTCTGTCGAGGGTATCAGGAACTACGACAGATTTTTCGGTGTCAAGCAGACCCGAAACAAATACCTATGCATCACAACATACACATGTCTTGATGCGGGGGTTGAACCCAGGGCCTCTCGTTTCTCAGACTGCATCTGACCAACTGCGCCACGGAGGCTGTCAATGTATAGTTTTTTTTTTACTCTGGCCTGGCATAGTGGCGATATAGCACCTGATGGTAAGCGCAAATGCCGCCCAGGCAGAGTATCCATTGGCATCGGAAGGCAGTCCCATGCCAATGGAAACAATTATGCCGACCTGCTAAGGCTATTATCGCTGTCTAGACTAATACTAACAGCAGATGGGTAAAAGTGTAATGACAAATAGGTATTATTTGAGCCTATGGAACTGTATTATTTGAGCTCATAGATCACTAGCTTATAGTTCAATGGTGTAATTATAATAAACAATAGTATTTCTTACAGTAGATAGTTATAGATAGACGTAACATGAAGAAAAATAATACTAGGCGGCTACAATTATATAAACCGACCCGTGTACAAATATGAGAAAATAGTAATAATTTCTATCTTATTCTTAGCAAGATAATTTTCCCTGAATTTAAAATATGAATGAATTTTATGCGTCGTTACATGATATTTTTGGTGACATTTTATTTAAATAGATAAAAGTATTTCGTACTGGTTGGTGTACACGCATACAAGTTTCGGGTACAAACCGTTGTTAAACGTCGGGAAAGGAGTCAACAAGTTTCTTAATATTTATTATGATATTCAGTTTGAATTTAGTTTATACGCCTGCGTTATTTTATCTCAGAAACTTATCGCAGAATAGTAAAATAAAAAATAACCTTAACAAAAACGAATCAATGTTTTAAATACTTTGAAAACTCTGGTATTATTTTATCCTCCGATAGTTTTTGTTATAGAATTTCACTCTTGTTTTAACGCGAGGTGTGGGCAGATATGGATATTATTTTTATGTTGTTGAAACAGAGATATTACTCATTTTTTAAACCATTTATTTTGAGTCAACCCATATATGTACGTCTCAATGCAGGATACGGACCTCCTCTACAATCGAGAGTACGATTGAGAGTGGTTAAGCCATATAGTCAACCACGTTGACCTAGTGCGGGTTGGCGAACTGTACATTCCATAGAAATTCATACAAATTCGCCATGGTATGCAATTTTCCTCTCGATGTTTTCCTTCACCGTTATTATATTGCGTGGTGATTGACTATCAATACATACAAAACTCCTAAAAGTAAGATTTAACACGTTGGCAACCGCGTCTGGTCCGTTTACCAACAGGCCACCATATACTTCAACATTTTAAATAAATTATATTACATGTGAATTAAGGAGTGACAATATCAAAAAACGAATGATTCTTTACACCGACTCGGAAATAACCTTTAAATTTCCCTTTCTCTGTTATTAGGTCAAACATTCCCAGAACGTATCAAACGTCAGTGAAATGATGTCAGAAATCCGCGAGCTTTGAGCTTTTGACATCGCTCTCGGCGACTATTACATATCTACGTTATATACTATACGTATTTTCGTATATGTACTAGCGGTCCGGCCCGGCTCCGCCCGGGTGCAAATACATTTTCCAAAATGTTAGTAATTATTTTGTTATCATTCGTATTTTTTTTTGTCCATAAAATGTATCCCACTGTATCAACCCATATACCCATATACCCACTGCAGGGCACGAGCCTCTACTACAATCGACAGCACAATAGAGAGTGGCTAGGCCATATAGTCCACCACGCTGGCCTAGAGCGGGTTGGCGGATTTACATACCATAGAAATTCTTATAAATTGCTATGGTACGCAGATTTCCTCACGATGTTTTCCTTCACCGTTTTAGTGCGTGGTGATTGACTGTCAATACACACATGACTCCGAAAAGTCAGAGGTGTGCCCTGGGATTCGAACCCGCGACCACCGTGAACATGTTGCCAGCCGCGTTTAGTCCGTTTACCAACAGGCCACCGCGCAGATAAGTATCATATTTTACTTCGAATACCTCCAAGAATATATGTAGAAAGTTTAATGATGATCGACGTAGTAGTTTTCGCGTGAAAGCGTGACAAACAAACTTACAATCACATTTATAATATTAATAGGGATAGGGTATATTACATCGAAGATTGACGTCTTGACAGCAGGTGACATGATGTGTTTATTGATCAGGTTTTTTTTTTTAATTTTGTAATATTATATGTGTTTAAACAACAGTTTAAATGCACTCTTGTATTTCAGTTTCAAGGACATTGTATCTAGAGTAACTATTGGACATATTGAGACTTATAGCTGCTGCCAATAAACAATCCCAATCCAAAATTTACCGTTTTAGATTGACAGCTCAATCTTTTTTCTGATACTATATTGCCAATAATCAATCTCAGTAGTGACAAAACTATGGCAACATGTCAAGAGACCAATCGAAAAGTAGAAAACAATCCAGATTGACTTCAATATAATTTTTTCGATTGATTATTGGCATCGGGCGTTAACATCTCATGTCTCAGAATAGCAAGCATTGCTTTGTAATTCATGGTTTTGTTTGAATTTGCTTATTGTTCATACGTGGTCGTACCACCTACTTATCAGGTAAATGGCATACTTTTCTCGCCATTGTTATATTTTTTGCAATAAAAAACTATAAGTAATATTGTTCGGGTAAAATTTTAGAAGACTTTCGTTCCTATCCATAGGTATAAATGTTGAACGACGGTCGTTATTTTCATCATGGTTTATAATATTTACCAACGGGCCACCACGCACTTCACCACTCTCAATCGTACTCTCGATTGTAGAGGAGGTCCGTGCCCTGCAGTGGGACGTATATGGGCTGATACAGAACAGAATAATATTTACTCAAGATACATCATTCAGAATGTTCATGAGCACTTTAGTGAACAGTTCTGTTACCGCTTTATGCTAACACCGCTAGAACAATTTAGATTTTTGGCATAGAGCTAGCTAACACCTATTAACACATAAGCTTATTTTTACTCCGATAAAATGTAGTGTTCCTGTATGTATTCTATACTCTACCAAACTCAAAGGAATGGGATGAGAAGTTTAAAGTACGGTATTAACGTTAAGTATAAATATTTAAATTAATTATCACGCTAAATAATTCCTATGTTTCCAAAGTGGACTAAATACAAAAATTAAGAGTACCCGGACATAGCCGGGCTGGACCTTTAGTTTAATTAAGAGGCCTAATTGCCTATAAAATAACAGAGTATTATTAACAGAAATAGAAGTTCGTTTAAAAAAAAACTAGTTAAATCACAAAACATCAAATATATATGAGGACTCTAATAACATGCAACACAAAAATACTATCCGTCTCCATTATGTAAACTCCTCAACACAAGTTATTCCCAGAATTCACTGAAATATAAGTACAAAGCGCCACTAAGCTACGTTCTCACCGCTGGGCATTCTCTAAGATCTTAAGTACATACCTTATGTGCCTAGGTTTCCTCACTGACTTAGGCGTGCCGGGAGAATTCCTTCAGGGAATTACATGGAACGGCGTTCATAAATATTATGGAATGCAGCGCGCAATACTCGTAGTCTTTACTCTTCATTGTTTTTAATGGCTGCGTAAAGTATTTTTTATGTTTATTTGCTGAGATTTTTGCCTTTATGGAATATTTTTTATACTTTGTATGATAAAAACAGACAGAGCATAGTATGCTTAATGTTTTTTCTTATGCTTTGTGTGGCTGGGAGTACTTATGTGATTATAAATATATAAGTTCATCAACGCATTTACTATATGAAAATAATATGCGTACATGAATAAACTCACGCCTTTTTCCCATCAGGGATAGGCAGAGTTGCTGCCAGGACACCCATATTTCGCCTGGTATGTTTTGTCCCATGATGTGATAGGGGCGAGCATATCGCCATGTCAGGCACGTATTCCTAACTTCGAGCTGGTAATTAATAGAAAAATCCAATGTCACTGCCCGATCCGGGATTCGAACCCGAGACCTCAGCTTTGTAACCATACCGTAGTAAAACTACGCCACTGAGACAGTCGAAGCCGAGTCGAGCCTGAAAATTAATACGATACAAATAAAATTAAAAATAAATATTGTAAAAGTATTATATAAATTGTCATGTGTAAATGTTTTTTTAAATATAACACTTTATAAATGTACCTACATTGATATATTTAAAAAGCTACTACTCTATGATAAATGACATTTAATCCTACCTACAAATACCCCAATTTCTTACTAGTATTAATTACCTTTGGAACGAAACCTAAAATCAGAAACTTAATACATCGGCTTAAACTGAAACACAACTCAATGCGTGTCGATTTCTCTGTATATCGGGACCATATTCAGGTGTATGAGAATATCCCACTCATTTATCAATTGTATAGGGTCACAAACCCAATAAATCAGTAGCTTTATCAAAACCTATATAATTATTCGGATGCAACTTCCGCATGAGTGTAACAGGCCCGGTTTATTACTCCCACGCTTCTAATAAAGGCCTGTTGTGTGTAAAGGTCTTTATAGGGTCGCCAAATTGTGTTCCCCTTTTTCCGTGTGAAAATTTCAAATTTCCATCGTGTTATTGCTTTGCAAATGTGATGTCGTTAAATGTTCCTCAATTCGAATTTGTAATATTAATTGGTACACCCAGTTTTGTTATGCTTACAAAATTGGCTTTTGTGTCGTCAATATTTTTAATCGTATGATAAACCAGCGGCCCTGCTCAACTTCGCCCGGTTGCAAATAGGTTTCTCTACAATAACATGTACTTATTATACATATAAACCTTCCTCTTGAATCACTCTATCTATTAAAATAAACCGCGTCAAAATCCGTATTGTAATTTTAAAGATATGAGCATACATAGGGACAGACAGCGGGAAGCGAGTTTGTAGTATACTATGTAGTGATGAGCTGTACAATTTTTGACCTGTTAGGATCATATCACTAGTTTAGAGTCCGATATGAATAGTTAGCTTTAACCGAGAGATATAAACTAATTCCAGGTATCGCCTTTGCGGTCAAGTTTCATTCAATCATTGAAATTGACGCAGGTCAATAGTTCCTTGCTTTTAGAGCTCCAATCAATATATATTCTAAGATGGGCATGGAATCTACGATCCAAATGTTTGAATTCAGAGGTGATTGCAACGGCATACCATAGGATAAGTCACTTGTTTGTTTAACGAACAAAGGTTCTCACCTATAGGCGTAGAAAAGGACAAAATTCTATTGTTCAAACATCCACCTGAGTCCAGCGTAGTAAAGAGTAATGAAGACCCTTGCTCAACAGCGGCATATTATGGGACGATACAATACAATCGGAATGGACTGTTGTGATCTGAAACCGTAATTCAACTTTTTTGATCCAGGAACAACAATGACACGCATTTTAATCATACTAAATATTGAAGCTAAGCTAGTCTGTCTCTTCTGTAACCCAGAACTGACTGGTCTGTCTTTTTTTTTTCAAGTTATGAATCACACATGGTAGTGAGTTCAACTTTCTTCGTTTTTCTCCTTTTCTTCCATCCCTGATGTAGTCTTCGGAAGCTGAACATTCTCCCATATGCATCTCCACTCCATGTTTCCACATCGTCTTCGGCCTGTCTCTGGTCTTCCTTTTAACCCTGAATTGACTGATGGTAAAAAATATTTTTAACGTTCCAACCAGCCCTGTTTGTAAATAGTATTAGTATTATATTTACAGCTGGCACATTCACTCCCGTGGGCATATCGTGCTATCGGCTACATCCTCCATTGTATAACGTTGTAATCCATTAACACCAGACGTATATCGCTGTGATGGTTAATTTGGTATTTTATTGTTATTGTTTACACTGACGGGTGTGTTGTGTTGTTTCTGAATTGTTGGATTCGAGTAATGTTATGTGTTCTAAAATGCTATTCTATCGCTTTTAGTTGGAGTTGATGAAGCATGAACTCCGCACATATTCATTGTAAATATCCTAGACTTATTTGCTACTTGTATGTAGCGAAGTTATCTGGTCCTATAAGATTTTTTTTTAAATATACTTTTATTTTACATTCTTATCTTTCTTTTGTCTATGTGTTATTATCAACCTTTATTGCCATTGGTAGCTTATAAGAATTCAGTGCTAGATTAAGACCACTTTTCGTTTTAATTCCACCCTTTAAAGCTACTTGTTATATCAATAACAACGAAAATAATTTCAATCAATAACTTTTGTCTTGACTTAAAAATCAAAGATTAAAACAAGTTCCCCCTATAAAATAATTATTAAAATTTAATGAAAGTGCGTTGACCCGATAAAAACAAGTAAGGCCACTAGCCGCTTGGCGCTTACATAACGGCTTAACTTCACAACATTCCTGGCTATGTTTCCCTCAGTGGGCTCTTTTAATTACAGCTCGCCTCTACATGTATCATAAATTCTAATGGAGTACACCCAGTTGATGGTACGGATTGGGAAGCGGGTTATGGGAGACATAATATAGCCAAGAATAATTTTGATTCTCTATTTAAATGGTGCTGCTGTCCTCATCAGCTGTATTTTAAAAACTTTTTAGTGTTAGTAAAAAATATGTTTGTTATGTAGGAAATAGATGTTGTGGCCTATTTGATGTCACTGCTGATCAGAAAGGTCTATTAAAGGATTTTTCCTTGTATGTTCCGACTCACGTTGTGATACATGGTGAGCCTATCGCTATTTATGGCACAAATTCCTGATTCGGGATGATAATGAATAGAAAATCCAATAATACTATTCCCAGCCCGGGAGTCGAACCCGAGACCTCAGCTTTGTATTTGTATCATAGTAAAACTACGTCGTGCGAATTATTTTATGTAAATTTGTAGTAACCGTTATTTTGGTTAGCATCCTAAATGAGCTCTCTGAATCGAATACTTATAATTTAATATAATATTTATGTTATCACAGAACATCGGGTCATGTAATTTTCCATTTACCAGTCCAATAGTATCAAGAAATATTTCAATATCATCAAAGATATGACATCTTGGTCCCCCATAGCCCCGTTCAATGCCACTCTGCGTTACCCCCCATTGTCCCGCCAAGCGTTGCGCAAATTGCATTTTAGAATTTAAACGTAAATGTTAAGGGTACGTGTGATCGAAAATTGTAAATTTAAATGTGGAGCCTGATACTTTGCAATATTAAATGACCCTTGGTTATTTATATGGTTTTATACATATAAATTAAAGAGACTACTTAGTATCTTTGTTGGACATATTTCCGTGGTATGGATGACTAGGAACTGCTTGAATTGAAGCATATTGTTCACTGTAATGGAATGTATTACAGCAAGGTGGTTCCGAGTTCATGTCACACATAATATATCTGCTTTTCTGGAGTAATGTGTGTTTTTAGTCAGTTATTTTATTTTATATTCATTTTTTAATGTTTTGTATGGCGAGACGAGCATGAGCATACATGCATGAGCTATACGATCGCTCATGAAGAGTAGAAAAACCAAACAACACCTTGAATCACAAAACTTGGCAAAATTTTACAAAATTCCACTGCGTTCGCTATCCTGAAATACAAGATGTTAAGTGTCATATGTCCAGTAGTTACTCTGGCGACAGCCGACAATGTCCTTTAAACCGAAACATAACAATGCGTTTACACTGCTGTTTTGTGGGAGAAATAGACATTACGGTGGTGCCTAACCAGACTGCATCTCATATATGACAGACCTGTCAGAAAGCATCGATAGGATTTAAGAGATGGCATAGCTAAACACACTTGCTAACCTTCTTTCCAGACATGGCACACTGAAAACTTCTTGTGGCTGAATATCTAATAAATGATACAACTCATCATAGTGTGTCGCATCATAAAAACTACCACATACCTCATATCTGTAGGGCACATTAAACCCCACCAAGGTTTCAGTACCAAGAAATCCATCGTTCGTGATACTTTTATATGCAATTAAGAAGCCTTAACAGTCAGCTGTATGGCCGTTTTATTGGGGAGCGTTTAAATAATTTTATGAGATTGCCTTGCCGAAATTACTCCCATTTACTTTTTTAAACAACCTTACTTTGCATTTCTTTTCGAATGAGATCCGACCGGATTGTGAAAGGCTTAGCCGGTCAATGGTGTATTAATAAGATTACGATGTTTGTCAAAATTCTTGCTCTATTTATAAAGCAAATTAAAAGCTTTTAAGGTTTAGCTGGGTAAGCGTTTTCGTCTAAATACTTTAAGTATTTGTTTTCTAATAAATTCATTTGAGACACGTTTTAGTTTACATTCACTTAGCGGGCTTGTATGTAGTAATCCCCATACACTTATGTTATAATAAACAAGATCTTTTATATTTAATGTTCAATTTTGTGAAATAATTTAGCTTAAATGTATTGTTATTCTGTACTATTTTAATATATAAACATATATATATATACCAATGTATAAAGTTGAAGACTTTGTTTGTTACCCCTAATCTCAGTGACTACTGGTACGCTACGAAAAATTATATTTATGTTGGATAGCCCTTTTATAATCAATCGGAGTGGAGCAGTAGCGACAAATGTTGCAAAAATGGAAAATTTTATTCCGTTTATAGGCACCCTATATATATACGAATGAATACGACGGGACAGATCGGAATGTAACAGTATGGGATGAAAACTATATTATAGAATAGATTGAAGACGAAAGCAGTCACGTTGAATGTAAATAAAACGATTCGCGAAAGAATAGTATGTTTCTGATGTGGACTGAAGTCATAAAAGTATGTGCACCCTAGAGGAGCTAGTTAATAGTATAATACAAAAATAATAACCAATTTTGATATGTTAATTATTATTAATTATTAATTCACAGGAAATAACAAAATAAATAAAGGTTATATATTTTTTTCTAATTAGCGAGATTGTCAGGTGATGGGACGAGGTATATCTAAAATTTGCAATTTGTGGTAAAGTCTTGCACTTGTTCATCAAAAGTGTCGAAGTGCGGTAAAACCTGCACAAAGCAGCGAATGTCACAAGATAAAATTAATAGAATACATATGAAATTTCAAAAATATCTAATATAAATTACAACCAAACTCCAATATTTTTACAAATACGCTACAACTAAACTCATCAATAATACACATCTGAAAATCGTGACGTGATCCGTTGAAATGTGAATAATGTTCTAAATCTATGACGTCATCGAAAATATTCTTAAGCAGTAAAATGATATTCGTCGGAAGATTCCGTATTGATTCCGTATTTGTTACGCAGACCTGTTCAGATTAATGAGGGTGGTCGTTAACGCCACCCTTCGCGTCGAAAAACATTTTATTAATGACATTTTGATGATGAGATTGTGTGTGTGCGAATGATAATTATTAATTTGTATTTTGCTGTACCCTGTTTGGGAAGTTAAGCCGGGCTATTTTTTCGAAGTCATTTTAGGGTTAAATGACTGAGTGTCGAAAACAAATTTCCCGGTGGAGGGTTGATAATGACCTTTTAATATGCATTGATGATCGACGGTAAGATTGTTTTTGTATCACGTGTATTTTTTTTTATCTTTTGCTGCAAAGGTACTTTCTTCGTTGTACTAAAATTACTGTGGAGTCACGTAAATGTTTTGAAAAACAGCGCGTAAGCTGACACTTTTTATATTATTACTAGTGGTCCGGCCTGGCTGTACTCGGGTGCAGATACAATTTTCAAAATGTTGGTCACATTGTTCAATTCCGACTATCAATTTAGAATATCGGAGCCAAGGATCTTTCAGATATAGATTTTGGGACCAATCAGACTACGATAAACAAATAAAATCTCCTGGTATTGTAATCAATCAAAATAAAAAAATCTAGTGATTTTTCACCATTGCTTTCCACCTATAGGTTATGACCTATGACCGAACATGAACATCGAACATGTAGTTCCTGCGATTAGAGGTAACAAACAAATAAATAAACTCTTTAGTTTAATAATATATAGATAATAGCCTAAAGATCGCACTGCTGGATAACGGGTTCCTTCAAGCTCTAAAGTCCGCCAACCTGCACTAGGTCAACGTAGGTAGTATGGATTTGTAGCACTGGACTTCTGATATCTTACAACAAATTATTATTAAACAGCTCTGATTTAAACCAACTTGTAAATTTTGTAATAATTCACTACATTGTAAACTGGTTTTGAAAAGAGCAACACTAGAATTTCTTGCTCGTTCTTTTCTAGTGAAAGTGAACCAAATAGATAAAAAAATGACTGAATCTAAATGATGTTGAACATTTTATTGGTCTCAATAAATTATTTTCATTTCATTTCATTACTGGGAACGTCGCACGTTTGAACATTCGAACTTAGATTCGGATCACAGAGTAACCCTCTGGTTACTTTATATTATTCGTGAAAAGAAAGCCTTTTTTGAAGCATTCCCATAATTATTAATATTAGGTTTTTCCTCATAGATTAGTCTAAATATTAATATTGAACAATAAATATCATGTTGCTATTTATCAAAAATCATTTCGATACGCGTGTCGTCATGGCCTTTAATTAAAGCATTAGTTTCACAACCGATTAATGAATGGTTATAGTAAAAACGGATCAGTTAGTGATACTAATATCCGCCCTAATAATATTTGAAATGAAAATCATTAATAATAACAAATTTGAATCCCTCTGTGAAGCGTAATATTGGATCGTATGGAAAATATTGTTAATTAATTTGGTTGGTGTAAGTGACATCACTATACTCTGAGCAAATCTCAACTCTGATTTGAATTTGAAACTTGTAAGGGTAGTTCTACGATAAGAGGTTTCGAGCCCATAGAAGATGCGGCCAGGGAGAAAATTTTGATTTTTTTCATGAAAATGTAAAATTATGCTAATTAACCCATTGATTAACATTTCCACCCAATGGCAGGTTACTTCACACATATTTTATTACTTTTTAGAAGGCCAGGGTAAATATCGAGGCCAGGGGAGAGATTCGGGCAATGAAATAATGAATTAAATTAATAAAATCAACTTTTATTAAACATTACACTTAACTTTTAATCGGAACATCTTTTTTATTAGACCATTAGTTATTGGCCCTACCAGCATGATTACTCTTGGAGGATCCCAGCCACAATTCGTGATGTGCATTGAAATCCCCCAAGACCACCATTTCGGCCGACGGGAACTGCGCCTGCGCGTCATCAATCGCCTTGTTATGAAACCTGAACAGCCGAGTCGTGTCCTCGTCCCGGTTGTGTGACCTGTAAAGGCACACGTAGATGCGGCTCAGGAAACCAAAATCCACATGCACCCACAGAGCGGAGAAGGAGGGGTCCTCCATGCAGCCCAGATGGTGACAGCAGACGTCCGATCGAACAAACAAGCATACCCCGGCTTTAGGCTTGAAGTTTTCTTCAAGCGAATAACCGGGGTACAGCAAGTAAGAATTGTCGGTCGAACAACGAATCTGCGTCTCCGTCAGGAAGAGCAAAGCAGGCCGGGCCTTCTCGAGATGGTGGTGGACCGCATTGAGGTTCGTATGGAGTCCGCGGATGTTAGTGAACTCCATAGTGAACGCGGTGGTGGGGTTAAGCACCGCTGAAGAACCTGCTCTGTTTGGTTGCACTGTCATGGTAGAAAGGATGGGATTGGTTAAGAGGCAACGAGGAGCTTAAGTTCACTATGGCGGTCTTTACGCTTCGTGGACGGTGGTCGCTACCCGGGCACACACCTACACCTACACATAAGTCCTACCACCACTAAAGTTCAATATACCGTTTAAATCTGACTTCAGTACAATCTAACTATGTTTAAATTACTTTGTGACTACATTATATGATATGTTTTATCTCCTCTGGCTAGTAAGTCTCTCCCTGACATTTATCTGGGCAGGGGAAATACGCCAGGGGAAAGATGTTTTCATGTTTAATTCAAATATTGTAATCGACATATAACATTTTTGGCTTAATTAAATATCCCACTTGAATTAGTACAGTATTATTGAATAAATGTACTATTACATAAATGAATCAAATCATTAATATGACTTTTATGACTTGCCAGGGGAGAGACACAATGACTTTGCGAGACTACTACACCGCACGTACGCGTCGCGACAACTAGCAAAATGGTGGCCTCTAACGGCTCGCTTGTTATTTGTGGCTAACTTCACGTCGTTAGATGTCCTTGAGAGGAATTTGCAATACTTCCGTCTTATTTTTATGTTGGTAGTAGTGGAACAAAATTTGCCAGGGTAAAGATACAAAAAATACGGGACAAAATTTAAGTTCAGAAAATATACACAAGAAACATACTTTGTTGGATTTTTTCTTAAAATTATTATAGTATATTTATTCAAATGCATACTTGCCATGCTTTAGCTTAGAAAGCGATACAAACAAATTAGGTACGGCAGTAAGTTTAACTAAAATTGGCAAAGGGACAGGCCAGGGTAGATACTTTTTTGGACTTTGTTGGCAATTTCAGAAAAAAATATAATATTTTAGCATTTAATTGTGACTCTATTCATTGAAGTACATTAAAATGGTGTAATTGATTGAAAATGATTGGACAATATGGAATAAAAAACCTATTTAATATTGATTGCCGTTCAAGTTACCTCTTATCGTAGCATCACCCGTAAATGTTGTAATCACTACATTGTGAACTGGTTTTGGAAAGAGCAACACTTGGGTTTCTTGCCCGTTCTTCTCTACTGAAAACCGCTTTCCGAACCGGGTGATAGATCAAGAAATGACTGAATCTAAAGGATGTTGAACATTAAGGATTGAATAAATTATTTTCATTTTCTGGTTGTAGGTCTCTCATATTGTGAGAGGCCACCTGGGTAGGTACCACCGCAATGTCTATTTCTCCCGCCAAACGGCAGTTGAAATGCACTGTTGCATTTCGGATTGAAAGAAATTGTAGCTAGAGTATCTACAGGACATATTGAGACTTTACTGGTACATGTTATGTCTCAGGATGGCGAGGGCAGTGGAATGCCAAGCATTGCTTTGTAATTCAAGGTTTTGTTTGGTTTTGCTACTGTTCATGAGCGCTCGTATCGCTTATCATCAGGCGAACAACATGCTTGTCTTGCCATTAATTACATCAAAAAAAGACATATATCGACGTAAAGTTATGAACATATTCAATAGGAAATTTTGTAATACTAATACGAATCCAAAACGTACACCACACTTACACAAAACTGCACACACGGACATCGTAAAAAATTCGAATGGCATATTGAAATATTTCCCGCGACCCTTTTCCTTCCCCAATTTTCCTTCAGGATTCGTGGAACGTCGATATAAATCTGGTTGGCGGGCGTTACTTATACACTACACTGAGCTTTCAAGTAAAGTGCCAATCTAAATTTTATCATTATTTTTCTGTCTACCCTCTATTAAACAAATATGGTCAAAGAATTTTATCCATGCTGCAGAATGACGTTGTTTTTAATTTTCAGACTGTGCCGTATCAAATATTTTGGGAGCAGATATTTTATACCTAATGTGGGTTGCAAACCCACTTTTCACCATCATTTCACACTTTTAAAATTCGTGCAAGGTCAAAATTGATACGTTTAAATATATAATTATTTTCACTCAGCTTTATTCTTAAAAAAATAAAAAATCCTTTTTATATTAACACGTATATCAATCACGTGTTAAGTAAAAATACTTATCACTATAATTAATATAAAATGATTAATTTTACTTTAATGTACGCTGTAGATTCGGATATAAAGTAAAAGAAATGTAAAAATTATTGATTTGTATAGTCTAATGGTAACAAAAATCCATAATAACACTTAAACGCACCAAACCAGAAAACAAGGTATCACATAAAAAATATTGTCACCTTACAGATAAGTTGGTGGACCTGCACGCTCTTAAATCTGCTTTCAGATCGTTAAGATTTCCATTTGTGTATTATTGTGAGTGTATTGTTTTTGAAGTGTAACCCGTGATGGGACCTAATGGTTCCATTGATTTTTTACTTATTTCACTCTTAAAGCTATTGCTTTTAGAAGTTTAATGCTAGAATAGGTGTTTGTGTAAAATTTGGCACATTTAGTAGGATTTTTTGGTAGGAAATAGGGATTATTTTTCTTAGTTATCGATTCGAAAGCGAGAGAAAAAAAATACAAGATAGTTGTTTTTAGGTAAGCAGACTTTTTAAGATTTTCAAGTTATATACTCGTAGAAGCCCCAAACTCGTAGTCTCGTAGCCACTTGGTCGATCGTAGAGAAAACTCGTGCTTAGTAAATTTTCTATTGTTTCGAGATGATCAGCTGCTGTTGTCTGCAGTATATTAATATATCAAATATTTTTATTATAATGTGATATATCTATCATACATACATGCATAAACTCACGCCTATATCCCATAAGGGGTAGGCAGAGGTACCAGGACACCCACATTTGGCTTTGTATGTTCCGTCCCACAATGTGATAGGTGGCGAGCCTATCGTCATATATGGCACAAATTCATGACTCTGGGCTGATAATGAATAGAAAAATCCAATATTATTGATTGATATATCTATCAATTTTATTAATATACAAAGTTACCTGAAATCGGAGGATGTCCCTATTCACCCGGATAAAAACAACTGTACACGATGATAAAAAACTAGTTTAAACTAGTTATCATCACCATCAATAATATAACGCGTTTCTGTCTCAAACTGTCTATCTATCTATCGTCAGAAGATACCTACACTATTTGGAATAACAATCCATCAATAGTAAATTTAGACAATTCATACATAAACTCACGCCTTTTCCCAGAAAGGATAGACAGAGGTGCCGCCATGACATCTACATTTCGCCTTGTATGTTCCGTCCAAAATGTTGAAGGGGGCGAGTCTTTCACCATACCGGTCACAAATTCCTTACTTCGAGCTGATATATAATGGAAAGGAAAATCCTATATAGAAAGAAAGAAAACAGATTTATTTGCCACCACAATACAACACACACACTCACACTACATACTTTAACACAAAAATATATCACTTTCCCCCCTCTATTTGATCTGATATATTTCTATTATATTTCTATTATATCTCTGTATTTGATCGTAACATAGTTTAACTGCGCGTCTGAGGCAGTCAATTGACAATCAAGGCAAATATTTTGTCGTTCGAATATACAAATAATAATAATAGAGTAGTTTCGGGTAATATGGCACACCATAAGCCTTTTTGGAAATTAAACACGGAATTTATGAGATCAAACTGTCTTTATTAGTTCATTCAGTCTTAGAACTTAATAGTGACGGACATTTAAACATTTATAATTATTAGCTTAAAAAAATAACGTTTAATAAACCTATTTCGTAATCATGAATAATCGCCAAAATTTAAACATGTAGGGCAATATGGCCTAGTAGCATATAGCCACAAATGGAGTGAAAGTAATATATTTTGCGCTATTTGTCACGTTAAAAATTCGTTCACGAATTCTTTTTTAGCAGCCAAACGCCATAAAGTTGTACGGGGTATATTATACAGTACTTTTAGTGAGCCCATTTTATTTCTCACATCCTCTATTGCCTGTTTCATCGAGATTTTGCACCAAATTTGGCGTTTTTTTTTGACACCGGTGTTCGTGGGGCCATTGCCTTAAACGAAAAATATACTAACATTTAGAAAGATTTTAAAAAATACATTAAAAGATAAATATACCGACATGTATAACATTTGCGGCCAATATGGCCTGGTAGGCCACATTAGCGATCTATCTAGTGGGCCATATTGGCCGCAGGCACGTTTTGACAAATAAAATTCTACCCTCAAAAGTAATTAAATAATATGCCTCTAAACTGTCATCATATTTATAGATTAATAGTTTAACTACAAAACTGAGCACTGGGAGTGTAAAAATAGTGGTCATTCAAGAAACTTAAATGTGTAAAACTTACCAAAATATTACATAAAATTACGTAATTTTCGATTGTTGCACGCGTTGGACACAAGCGAACTCGCCGCAACGCAGGGATCGGCTGAGGACGTGAGAGGAAGGGTCTCGCTAATATGGCGAATAGATAAACCGCTAGTGTTGGATTGTTGCGGAGAAATCATACTGTGCCATATTGGCTGACTAGGCCATAATACCCGAACTTACTCTAATAATAAATAACACCCAACAGTCACATACATAGTCCTGACCCCACACTAAGATCGAGTCTTGTGTCGTGGGTATCAGGAACTACGAGAGACTTTTCGGTCTCACAAACACCCAGACCCGGAAGAAATATTTGTGGGCCACACAAACATTTCTCTCGGTGCGGGAATCGAACCCGCGGCCTCTCGTTTCACAGGCGGCGTCTAACCAACTGCGCCACGGAGGCTGTCTACGGTAAAAAGTATACGGTAAACATATCGCAGTACGATCGCCCAATCACATAAGTATTCAATTTTCACAATAGTTTCTGGACTAATGAAATACGTTTCCATGGCAACAAAAACAGTTTTAGTTAAGCAACCATTCGCATTTGGGAAATTCCGCACACAGTTTGCAATAGGGACAGAAAATACAGTGTTTATGCTAATATCGTTTGCATTATTTAACTTAAACTGTTTGGACAGTGTACGATTCAACGCAATTATATTTTCATTAGACCTGATTTGTTTATTAACACGGTTCCAAATTATTATCGAACACATTTTCAGGGTATATAGAGTTTTATTGTTTTCTTTGATTCAATTACACTTTTTTGTAAAAGTTGATCAATATTTTTATTTGTGATACTGCATTCAACTATAATTTTTCATATATATTTTTTTTTGGCTTAGTAAATTTATAGTGTATCAAAGAGCTTAGCTAGTGATTTTTTAAAATAAATAAGTAATTTTTGGGCGATCTTGCTAATACGATTGCGACAAAAATTAGAACTAAAAGTAAGAGTTAATAAATCTTCCTAAATAAGAGGAATCGAACTAATAATCCATTATTATAAAATGAAAATAAAATGAAAATAATTAAACTTGTTCAATGGCGTGTATTCGGAGATACATATTTTTAGCTTTCCAATGCTGTAAATTGTCACAAAGAAGCGGAATAGAACGAATATTAAATTATTAAGAGTTGAGGAAAGAAGCCAATAAAATTTGATCAATCGCGTGTAGTCGAAAATACATTATTTTAGCTTTCCAATGCTGTAAACTCACGATGATTATTTGATTAGATATTACGCAATGAATCGCTGAGAAAGTTTATTACGGAGTCATTCTTTGATGAGTTAAAATACGGCTTCATACAAATGTATAAATAATTAATGAACAATCAGAAACAGAAACAAGGCAAAAACTGTTTTTTTGTTGCTTAAGAAATTGTGAGTTTGAAATTCCAGCGTTGAATTGACTTAGTTACGCCATTATCATTGTAAGAAGTTATTTTGTATGAAATAAAGCGTTGAATAGCGACCACAATATCGAATTGATTACAGAAGTTACTTTTATTAATATTAATTAAATTAATAACAATATGTACCGTCAAACAATTTGATTGTACACGTATTCAATATTCAGATCCAACATAATCTATAGTTGAACTATCCGTCTACAGAAGGGTATATATAATAATATGTGTATATACTATATATTCTTTCCAACATTATGTTTTACATGCCAGTTGTATCTAGACTAATTCGTCTAACATCAAACCCTTACCGATTTGAGCAAATATTACTTCAAAGCACCACCCATTATAATCATTTTCAATACATTATAGTTATTACATTATAGTTCAGTATATTACCCCTTAATATTACAAATTGAGATAAAATTTAGTATCCGTATAAAAATCCCATAATCACGACAGAATTAGAAGGAAAAGTATCCAACATCTTAAGCCTTCTGTATGATCCCATAATTTCGCGCGTTTGTAGAGTGTTGGGCGTAGATATAGCCGTTTAATGGTCATGCTGCGGCAAAAACAACCGCCAGTGCAACCGAGATTATAATATTGGAGTTTCAATTGCACAAGTTTGTACAATTTGTCGCTTCGCACTATCGTGGACCGGCCTGTCGCGACTGCTTTGGGATTCGATACTTGCTCAACTTTAAGGATTATTTTACATATCAGATCTTTCTGTGGATGTTTTAAGTTTGCTTGTTTGTATTTATTTTATTTATGCTTTATATACAATAATGTATAAAGGCGGGGTTAATGCCTGAGGCATTCTCTACCAGTCTATCTTCGGATGGCGCAGAGAGAAAACAAATTAGGCGCATAAATGAACAAAATATGGTTTTTAGGATAGTTAAAGTTTCATAAGCAATACGTACAAATACATATATGCAAAAGTATAGTTTGTACTGATATTTTATATGGTCTGAGTATTTTTTGAGTATAATTTTGTTCTCGCATGTAAATTAAAGTTCATGGTTTATCATTTATGCCTGCGGAAAATCAAACAAATCAACAAAGTTTTAGTGAATTTGTGGCGGAAAATAAAGTTAAGCGGTTTGAATCCATTGGATATGCATGGTATTGGCCGATGTTACACTTACAGCCGCTGCCAATAAACAATCCCAATCCAAAATTTGCCGTTTGAGATTGACAGCTCAATCTTTTTTCTGATACTATATTGCCAATAAGCAATCTCAGTAGTGAAAAAACTATGGCAACATGGTAAATGACAAATCGATAAGTAGAAAACAATCCAGATTGACTTCAATCTAATTTTTTCGATTGATTATTGGCATCAGCCGTAAGTCTATTTACTTTGGGGTCATCTGAGGCTCTGGTACTACTAAAAAGTTGAACGTATTGCAACTACATTCTTAGAAAAGCCTGAAAAGATCTATCTTGGTAAAATATCCAAGATTATTAAGCAAATATTCTGAAGGCAAGAACAGCTAGAGATAAAGTAAAGATTTTAAAAAGTTGTTTTACTTTATAGAAATAATAGAAGGATGTAGATTATAACTCTAACGTCCCAGGATCGAATGCGAAACCATTACCGGGAACAGAAGGGCTGTTGCTGGCGTTGGTAGTGAGAAGTTTGACAAATTAGTTCATGCTTTATGGCTGCTTGAAAGTTTGTTTAAATGTTATACGGAAACAGAATTCGGTACACATACCGTCTTCACTAATTTATGAAGTTTCGTGTCAAGAATCCGGATTGAAGTGTTTGACGAAGAATTTTTAGAGGCTTATTCCACTCGCTTTGACAAGTTGATCCCGCAAAAAAGAGTGTTTACGTCGGTTTCCAGAAGGTGAATTTTCAGTGAATAATGGCGGCGCTGCTCATATTTAGTTTCTGAGTTTTAAATATCTAAATGCTTGTGGTTCACACAAACATATTGTGTCTCTCAATGCGAGGACTCTCGACCTCTCGTAAGTTAGTCTCGTACTGTATCAGCCCATATACGTCCCACTGCAGGGCACGGGCCTACTCTACAATCGAGAATACGATTGAGGGTGGTTAGGCCATATAGTCCACCACGCTGCCATATAGTCCACCACGCTGAAGTTAGTCTTGTAGTATATAAATATTGTAAGTTTATTTTCTGAGAAAAAGGCATTCTTATCTTGGAAATCGTAGTAATTTCTCCCCTTACTATAAAGTAATGATTCAATATTCCTTTCTTCTTCTTCTACCTGGCGTTATCCCGGCCGGTATCAGGGTCCACCTTTTGGCTAATTCTCCTCAATTTCGTCTGATCTTCGGCATCCTCAATAGTAAAGCCATTGACCCTCATATCGTCCTTGAAAGCTTCTAGTGAGCGCTTTTTTGTTCTACCCCTCGGTCGAGGTCCGGGAATGTTGAGGATCAGACATGCATTGCCGACGTACTCCTGTGGTTTTCTTAAGATGTGACTATAATTATCATCTCAAGCGACAGTCTTGAAATATATCGGCTACATCGTGGATACTTACGGCCGATGCCAATAATCAATCGAAAAAAATTAGATTGAAGTCAATCTGTTTTGTTGTCAATTGTTTTCTACTTTTCGATTGGTCTCCTGTCATGTTGCCATAGTTTATTCACTACTGAGGTTGATTATTGGCAATATAGTATCAGAAAAACGATTGAGCTGTCAATCTAAAACGGCAAATTTTGGATTGGGTTTGTTTATTGGCAGCGGCTGTTAATCTCGCGCGATAATTAAATTAAATTTTATATAAATATATCTACAATGTTCATCTATCTTAAGTAAATATACTAAATCGAAGGAATAAAGTCAATATTAATAAAGCAAACCCAGTTTAATACAATCACGTTTAACGTAAATAATATAATCTTAAAACGACACAAAAGTACAGATAAAATGTCAAAAGAGTGTAATATATTTATGTTTCTCTTTTGATTAAGAAATAATTAGAATTCTTTGGCATCATTAAAACATGAAACGTCGCGTTGTTGTTCAAAAAGCCGAGACGAATATGAACTTCAAAGACATTTTGTAAATTAATGCGGGGCAAGTTGACAAATAGGAGAAATAACTTTTTTTTTCTCTGAGTCGTTTGTTCATTTTGAAATGGTAATCGTATCTCTTAGAGTGAGTATTCTCGAAACGCCAAAATGGCGAATAACGTTTTGTTTCGTTTGTAAATTGTTTTGTAATTGCTGTGTGATTAAATTGTGGGTTTAGATCCTCATTATTTATTTTGTATTTACTTCCTGCATTTATTTTTCGGTGTGTATTTTATAAACTTGTTTATTCTTAATAAACTTTTCATTGCTTATTAATGAACCTAAATTAAATATTTGATTATTTATTCACTGTCGTGTTAAAATGGTATCGTAAGATAAAGTAGCTGATGTTCATCATCAGATTAAAGTGAAAATTCAGGACCTTCATTATTATTTTATTGACTGGTCTCTTATATGTGAGAGGCGACATCTGCATGCTCTGCCACTGCCACTGCAATGTCTTTCTCCCGTCAGCAGAACAGCTGTGAAAACTGTGTGCACTGTTGTGTTCCGAGTTGAGAAACATTTTAGCCACAATAACTACTGGACATATTGAGATAATATTATAATAAATATAATATAATAATAAAAATATAATAATATATTATTATAATATAATTAAATTCGGCCATAGATATTACCATATTACAAAAACAAGCAGCAATTCACACTTCCATAATTTTAAGTAAATTTTTAGTGGACACAGTTTTCGTTAATCGGCACAGTGGGGACACTGAACCACTTTTTCCCTACGGGTTTCAAGGCGAGTGGTCAGTGAAGCCGAGCACTAGCTCGAGTCAGAGAAAACCCTGAATATAATTATATAATATAATATAATAACACACTTAATTTCGCTTGTCTTAGGATGGATAGCGTAGTGGGATGCCAAGCTTTACTTTATTTCATGGTGTTCATTAGTTTTGTTACTGTCTATTAGCAGTCATATCACTTACCGTAGGCTTGTCTCGCCATTAGTTGCAAAAAAAGAACATTCCCGTCCAATTTCTCTCTCTCTGTTTGTTGAGAGGCTAGCAGTGCACCCAGAATCCAAATATTGTAGATGTTGCTGATAACTAACTAAATAACTCCGCTGGCTCAGCGACCCAAATCGGATCTTAACCTCCGTCACAAGAGTTCTCCAGTTATCACTATTCAGAGCATATTTCCCTAGCAGATATTTGACAGCCTCCGTTGCGCAGTCGGTCAAACGCCACCTGGGAAACGTAAGGCCGTAGGTTCGATCCCCGCACCGAGAGAAACGTTTGTACGGTCCACAAATATTTCTTTCGGGTATGGGTGTTTGTGAGACCGAAAAGTCTCTCTCATAGTTCCTGCTACTCACGACACAAGACTCGACCTTAGTGTGGGGCCAGGACTAGGTATTTGACTGTTGGTGCTATTTATTTGTTTATTTATTTTGATATTCATACTGCGTAAATCTTATACCATCAGGTGAATTCTTTGCTGGACCTATGCCAAAATATATTACTTTTTTTATTAATAATAGAGCTTTAACGACCTTGTTAAATGTAGTACAAAATTATATCAACTTGAAACAGTGTCCACCACAGAGGCAAAAACCTAAAAGCCTATTTGCTGAAAGCCCAATTAGAGATAATTACGTGCTCAAATTAAAACAGGCTCCCTTTGAATGTTATTTCGCTGAATGTTAGTTTCCAATTAGCTGCAATTAATTACAATTTAAAAGCTGAAATACAATTTGCCGCGGTTATGTAAAATTTAACATCAAAAAACAATAATAACTACTTAAATCATTTTGTAGTTTGATTGTTGTGCCTTTTTAAGCTCATGTACTGAAACAAGTACTTGGTCAGTTGTATTTTTGGTCTTGAAGTGCTGATGACAATTTTACCTACTACACCTCAATCTAAATTGCTATGGTATGCAGGTTTCCTACGATGTCTTGCTTCACCGATTTAGTGCGTGGTGATTGACTATCAATACACACATGACTCCGAAAAGTCAGAAGTGTGCCCTGGGATTCGAATCCGCGACCACCGTTATCATGTTGGCAGCCGGATCTAGTCCATTTACGAACAGGCCATCACGCACTTGCATATATTACGCATTTTGAAAATAAACCACAATCCATTCAAACAACAAAAAACAATTTTCCTACGACATTTACCTTCTCATATCCCAAACATCGTTAACATTTTATGGCATATTAAATAGATTCTAGCAAAGTGGGTCGACAGAGAAAATATTCGACAAAAAAAAAGAGCCGAAAATAATTTCCGTTTATAATATCTCAGCTGTTCATCACCCCGCCAAGTTAGGAGGCACCGCATTCTGTTTGCGCACCAAAGAAGCGGAAATTCAACCGTTATTGTACACTGTACGTTCATTAAATATTTGTTTTCTGTACAAACATCATAATTAACTTCGCTAAAGCTGTATTTTGTTATTAATTGTATTTAGAAATTGATAAACAGTTGTATTCTGGCGTTGTTGTTTTAGGCATTGTATGGTTCTTGGTTTAATTTGTTTGAGATTTGATTTGCTTTTAGTTCTAGGAATAGTTAATAAGAATAAAATTTATATTCTGGAATTTATGAATAATAATAAATGAATAAGAATTTTGAAGAACCGTTTGCATTAAATACTGTATGACCTCTCACATTAGGCAAAGTTCACGTGAAATGTCTTTGAAAATTTAGTTAGTTACCACCAGCGTTATAACAAAAAAGGGTATCTCATAATCAATATAAACTTATCTAATAAGAATAGACATAGTACTAAAAATCAACAAATCAAAATCTTTTAGATGGAAATTACTCTTTATTATTACTTACTCACATACTTTCCGTGCTTGTTTGTTACGTGAAGTCTATTAATTTTTACAGGAATGTGTGTTAATACATTAGTAATTTAATACAAAATAGTATATAGGTTGTCTGTAAAACATTGCTGAAGAGTAATTATATGTAATATTTTGTAAATATTTCTGTATTGTGTTTAGGTTTGTGTTCAATAAATATTGCTAAGATTAATTTAAATTTCTTTTTTTTACATTTTTATATATATAATATTAGTATACAAAATACATATAAAAATATAAAAAGTTATCCAACGGTGGCGAGGCTCGAGACCCAAGCCACCGGTGGTTAGGAGCCCAAAGTGAGGAACCGCCTCACAATACGTGCCGTGTCAAGCAATACTGCCTTCTGAATCTGACTCCTGACCCAACAGCCGATTGAGAGCCTCTGTAGATGTTGGTCGAGGCTCTTTGGTATCAACCCATGAGCAGAAACGACAATCGGGACAATAATTGTTGAGTCGACATCCCACATGTCGGTAACCTCGTGTGCCAAATCTAAATATTTAGACATTTTGTCTTTTTCAGCTTTGACAAGGTTATCGTCATGCGGGATGGTGACGTCAACAAGTATAGCCCGGCGCGCCAATCGATCTATTATCACAATATCAGGCTTATTGCTTATTATTAAGCCATACTTATTATTACGGAATTTAATAGAAAAAAATGCCTAAAACGTTAAGGTCATGGACACTAGTCTATATAAAATTCCGGGCTCAATAGATAACAAAATACAAATCAAATAAATTTACAAATCTAAGATTTAAATCCACCATGATATATTTTAAGATAGCATAATTCGCATAGAGACACTTTATACTTATTTGAAACGCCAGTGATCTTAAATTAATTGATACTAACATTCAATACATTGAACATCGAAATAAAAGCATATGAAACGCCTCTAAAGTCAGTTAAATCCTTTATTAAACTCCGAAGCGCGTGATAATTGTCTCAATAACGCACCCTTATCCAAAACAAAACAAAAGGACCCCGATAAAGCGACTTAATCGGGAACGAAACCCGTTACCGTGGGCATTAAGCCCCAACGACATATTGGTGCATTTACCCACCGAATGTAGATCGACGACGGTCGTACTCCGGATTTGCAAAATTTATTCGCTCACCCCTAACGCCTCACTGTTTCTACACACGTTGATAATCTGTAGAGAAGCTGGATGTGACTGACTGATCTGGTTAGGTTTTGTTGTGAATTCTTTGTGGAAGAAATATTTAAGTTATAGAGGCATGATGTGTTGACTACAGAATGGTATATTAAGTAAATAGAAATTAATTAACTGAATCCATTAAAATGTTCAACGTCGTTTAGATTCAGTCATTTTTTATCTACCACCCGGTTCGGAAAATTTTCAATAAGAAGAACGGCAAGAAACTCTAGTGTTGCTCTTTTCAAAACCAGCTGTACTGTTGGTAGGTCTCTTATATGTGAGAGACCGCTTGGGCACCTAACACCGCAATGTCTGTTTCTCCCGCCAAACATCAGTGTTAATATTCTGTTGTGTTTTGGTTTGAAGTACATTGCAGCTAGAGTAACTACTGAACATATTGGGACTTAAGATCTTATGTGACAGGATGGCGAGCGCGGTGGAATGTCAAGCATTGGTTAGTAATTCAAGGAGTTGTTTGGTTTTGCTACTGGTCATGAGCGGTCGTATCGCTTACCATCATGCGAAAGGCATGCTCATCTGCCCATTCATTGCAATGTAAATTAAAAAAGCTTCTGCACCGCGCTCGTCTCAGTTTCTTATTTTTTTTATATATATATTTTAAGGCGCTCTAATAATGTAAAAAAGTTATATTGTACATCCAGACTTTATATATCCATGTAGCGTCCCCTGTCGACCATTCGCCGCTCCACGTAGCCGTTTCGATTACATTGACGTCACGGTTTCGAAGCAAAAAGATAAGTATTGACTCCTAATGCCGCAGGTTACGAGGCGCACGGGAACCCAACACCCGTAAAGAGCCCGACATAACTTACTGCTAATAACAGATTTACAAAGAAACATGGCCTTTGTAATCTTTTTTGTTTCGTTCTGAGATGAATGTGGTGATTTGGTTTATTGGAGATTCAATTTTCCACCAGTTTGTGATAATGACTCAGGCTTAAACTTTGATAGATGGTACATATTGTTATGTTGATGTACTGTGTTTACTTATAACACATTAAAAATGTTTGTATTTAAATAATGATTTATTGACAGTCAATCACCACGCTCTATAGCGGTGACGGAAACCTACATACCATAGCAATTTCTAAAAGTTTATTTTACATACCATAAAGTCCGCCAACACACACTAGAACAGCGTGGTGGATTATATGACCTAACCCTTCTCAATCGCACTCTCAATTGTAGAGGAGGCCCGTGCCCTGCAATAAGAAGTTTATGGGCTGATAGAAAAATCATTATTCTGTTCTATTACTTGATAATTCCGGATAGAAAATATATTACTAATAATATTTTAAATATTACTTAACTGATGTGATGTATTCATTTAAATAATGATTTAGAAGAATAACTGTCAGAAAATATCATCGGATCCTATGATATTCGAATCCCTGGCAATCTCATTGACCTAGCGAAACGCCACGTTAAAGCTGTTACACGTCGGTTTTCTGTGATTCGATTGTACCGCAACGCTGAACCGGCTTATTCGAGATGTAGTCACGACTTTCCCAAACTCGGCCATCTGTAACTATATACAGCAGTTTAGATAGATGTTAGGTATCTATGTGCATTGAAAAATATTATATCATCTTCAGGATTCGGAATGACACCACTGAGGATAGATGGGAGATGTATAGCCCGAGGGTTTCTATATTGGCTATAATCTATTCCTGCCCCCTAGCAAGGGCGCGTCAAGAATTCCATCACGGTATCCTCTGTCTGTCGTAGAAGTTGACTAAATGGGGCCTTTGCGATCACTGGTTGCACTTGGGGGCACCCTCATCGAAAGTGATCCCGAGGTGAACGCCTGAGAAGGCTCAAAGACTTGACTTGACAGCATGTACCGCAGTCACTCTGATATGCGTGAAGAGGGCTATCGAGAAGTTTTGGTCGCCATGCTGGCGCAGGGAATTAGAGTTAGGGACCCAGTTCGTCATTAACATCTGTACACTAATCTGAAGGTCGGTGACCCCAAAATATCTTGCTGTCACCTCTCCCAGGGTTTTCGAGAAGGGACCCATAATTAGTTTTTATTTTATTTTCTATTTATTTCTTCCTATTTACAATGTCTTTGTTAATATTGTAATTGTTGCTGGGCTAGCTTAGCTTCTGTACGTCGCATCGCCTAAGGTTACATCTGAAAACCAGCGCTGTGTGGTTGCTTCTGTTATCACACAGCATCATGCTGAGATGTTAACCTGTTATCGCGAGTGAGCTGCGCAACATACTTACCTGTTATTTTCTTCTTGTTATTTTTTATATTTAGTCTCTCTTTGTTTAATTTATTGTACTGTTAAATTTTTATTTTTTTTATAATTATTGTACTGTGTTGTATGCGGCTAATTTGCGCGATAATAAAGCGTTTTTCTTTCTTTCTTTCTTTCTTTCTTATCCTGTCTTCTACTGAAATGTATTTCAACCCTGCCAGTCATCATTTCTCCACGCTATGTGCGCTGCCGTCCGTCAAAGTTAAAAATAAATATTTTGATAAATACAGTATATTGGTAATGTTTTATGGTCAAATTAATTGTCTTACCAAGCGTTCCCCTGTTTAAAATTATCTATAGCTCGACTATATTGTCATCTTATTGCTATCAATAGCAAAGTCCACATTAGAATTCTTAGAATCTTAATATAGCACAAAACTTACATTATTACTTAACCAAAACGTCCTCAATCAATGTTCCATAGTTTATCCATTACGGCATTCGGTGAATCGCATCAGCCAGGATAGTTTCGAACGAACCGGACCGTTCACAACGAGTTTGAAAACAAATAATATCGGACACGTTGTTCTGTGTTCGGTAAATAACCGCATTGTACTACTCGGTAGCAATCAGACAACACTGCAAGTTCCCAACTCTGGCGTTGTTGGAAAACGGTTTCTGTGCTCATTTGCGATTGGCGGGTTCATTCCGGATTTCTTTCATTATCGACTTTTTTCGGTCTGTTGGACATGTGTTTTTCTAAGCGAGGCGTGGTTGCGGGATGGGATTGTGCATTCGATTCTTTTTTTAAATATGCTCGTAAATAAATTCAAGTTACCTGGTAGAATAGATCTGTGATGCAGTTTACGAGAATTCTAATTGACTGAGGTGATCTCATTACAGTAGCTAATAGCATTATCAATCTAATACTAAGTTAGACACATCATGAACTTTATTGTGTTCCGCTCTAAACTTAACACTACTAAAAATATTAGAATTCAAAAATCTTGACTTGTTCAATATTATTTCAAAGCCATTGCATAAAAATTTGGTCATGGTGGAAAGCGCATCTCTAGTGGAGCGTTACTGAAATTAGTCGTCGCTCGCTAAGATTTTTAAAATTATTACTTGTATTAAGGCAGAAAGTTTAATAAAAATAAAGAAAATATTTAACACCCTTTAGACAAAATCTATTAAATTAAGTTGATTATATTCATTTTGGCACGATTTCAAGTCAATGGTCAAAGCCAAATTTTATTTCAGTTCTTTAGGTTGCCTCTGTGTTAATTCTAGTAATAGCAAGATTTTCATCAGGACGATGCCCTTTTTAGTCAAACATCCCACAACTAAGCTGCTAATAGATGTAGTGACGTATTTCAACGGTCCCTACCCAGATTCACACTGAGAGGTCCTTTTGAGTTAATTACTTCCCCTTTTATTCTTCCCTGAGTAGCCTACTTTGACTCTACAAAATACTCAACAAAACGTTTTTCATTTCAGCTTCTATAATATAAAGTAAAATCTATATTTAAGCAGTCAGAATAAACAGAGCAAATAATGGACGGCTTCGGTGGCGTAGTTGTACTACAGTATGATTCCAACACTGAGGTTCCGGGTTCGAATCCCGGGATGGACAAAGTGAATTTGGATTTTTGTATTTATTATCAGCCCGGAGTTAAAATTTGTGTCCGATATGGCGATAGGCTCGTCTATCAAATCGTCGGAGGACAATGCAAGGCGAAACGCGCGTGTCTTAGTTTACAACTCTGCGAACCTCTTCCCCCAAGGGGTACGTTTAACCCAGAAAAGGCGTGACTTTATGTATGTACATATGTAATAATGGAGTACTATAATGTAGCTTCAATTATTATCAATGAAATAATATTCCGAGGCTCCTTAAATATTCAATAGTAACAGAGAATCCTGCTTATATAGGTTGTAATGAGATTAATACTGGTGTAGGCTGACTTGCCTCTAAATATTTTATGTATTCATAATAGGCCCGCTTTATTGTGGAAGATTAGCCAGGCTCGGCTATGAGAGTATATAAATAACATGTCCTTACATCTTGGAACGAAAATAATATCTCGAACTATTTATGGTGTTAGCCTCTGCTTGCTCTCCGGAGATAAAAGCATGGGTTTTGGGTGTAATATTGGCATATTCCCACCAAACAGCTGTGTAAATGCTTTGTTGTGTTTTGGTTTGAAGGACATTGTAGCCAGAGTAACTACTGGACATATTGAGACTTATCATCTTAAAATTCTTAATAGTCTAGGGATGCGAGCATGTCATATGCGACTATAGTGGATTGCCACGCATTGCTTTGTAATTCATTGAGTTATTCGGTTTTGCTACCGTCCATGAACGGTCGTACCGCTTACCATTTGGCGAACGATCGTATCGTCATTCATATAAATAAAAATCAAATTTTATCTTGAAATAAACAAACATAATATGGTGTCTTGCTAACACTAAATCCTAGTATACATGCAAACTGAAAGCTATTCTACCATTTCTGGATTCCTTTGCACCTCAGACAAGGCATCACTTTTCTCGCTTTGAAGGCGGTTCAAAGCTTAGTCATATGTGCGACGTATCTTATGCCCTTTAGCTATGCCACTGCCATTCCTCGGTTTCACAAGTATTGAATTTTATTTCTAAGTAATGTTTACCTGTATTGACGTGTTTGGCTCAGTTGATATTTGTGAAGTAAAATTTTATGTTGTATTGAAATTCGTAAGATTATGAAGAATCTATATTCGTTCCATGGTTGTTTATCAGAAATTGCATCAAGCAATAAGACCGCCATTGTGCATTTTTTTATTTCTTTCTTGTAATTCTGCCTACTTATATGTATCTGGTGTACAATAAAGTGTTAAATAAATAAGTACATACAATGTATGATATATATAAAAGCAAACACGCCCTTTCCCCGAAGACGTAATTATTGGATTGGGCTAGGCATTGTACTAGTAGCAACTAGGACACTCAAGTTTAGCCTTGTGTGTTTTGTCCCACAAAGTAATAGGGGACGATCCTATTACCATCTCGGGCACGAATTTCTGAGTGTGTGATAATGAATATAAAAATGAAATATCACTTTGCCCGGCCGAGATTCGTACCCGAGACTTCAGCGTCGCAACCGTACCGTGTACAACTGTGCTACCGAGGCAGTCAGATGTATTAATATAAAATGTCAGTAAGTGAGATAATTAATAAACATCTTACAGCTCACAGAAAATATAACAAATATTAGGTTTTTAGTTGTATAGAAAACTAATCATTATATATTTTGATCTGTCGCTCTTTTCTGGTAAATTAAAATCGTCATTATGTATAATGTACTCTGTAGCGCTAAATTATTAATCGGTAAAGACACGCCATTACAACCAAGGGTCGTTAAATCTAAATGGTCAACAACATATTCTACACATTAATTTATTTGATCGCATTTAAATTACATTCTAATGTGAAAATAAGGTGTGATCAATACAGTGATTTGTGGGCCGTGTGTCCATATTAAGTATTTTCACACATTATTTTATTTTCTTTTTGAGCTTGGTAAAGGTTGGTCGATATTGGATTAGTACGACTTTTTTTATTGCAGTGAATGGCGAGACGAGCATGCCGTTCGCCTGGTGGCAAGCGATACAACCACTCATGAACAGTACTAAAACCAAACAACGTCTTGAATTACAAAGCAATGCTTGGAACTTCACTGCGCTCGCCATCCTGAGACGTAAGATGTTAAGTCTCAATATGTCCAGTAGGTACTCTGGCTATAATGTCCTTCAAACCAACACAACGTGCATTTACTGTTTAGCTGGGGAAATAGACATTGCGGTGGTACCTACCCAGGTGGCTTCTCACATGTGAGAGACCTACCTCCAGTTTGACCATCACGAGTTTGAAATATTTTTATGATTATTTAAGTTGTGTTTATCTTACTATTTATAGGTCGCTTATATTGTAATAGCTAGAGACCGGATTATATGCAATTGCATATTCCCATATGCATTTGCATATTTTAGCCATTATCAGCGGTAATAGCATATTTTACCTAAGATCAAGTTATGATGCATATTACAATATTTTTCACTCACCCTGCGTTTCGAAATGCGACCAAATTTAATAACAGTCACAAAATATAAGGGCTTAGCTATTGAGGAATAAGGAAAACATATTGAATAATAACCCAGGTTTTCAAAGTTTATGTCAAATTGATAGTTTCATTAATGGGACGACAGAACTTTTGCCAAAAACTATAAGTGCTAACATAGCACCTAAGTTCAAATTATGCCCAGTTACCTCAGTGGATGTGGAGCGAACAGTTTCCACTTACAAAAATATTCTCACACAAATGATCGTAGACACAATCTTACCACTGAAAATTTAGAAAAATATTTGATTGCTTACGTTTACAAAAATTTTAAACAATTTTAATGTCATATAATGTTCCTGTACCTATTATTGCTTATCAAAAAATAATTTATAAATTGTATGTTGAATTTGAAATAAAAAAAATGAATACTTACTTTTCTCCTTTTTTTTGAGATTCCTAAAATTTATCATTAAATTTCGCTTATTCTGCCAATTTTCGTGCATATTTCAAGCATTTTTCATGCATATTTGCATGCATATAATAAGCTTTTTATGTTGCATATAATCCGGTCTTTAGTAATAACATTGCGATGAAATAGCACGAGATAAATTGAATACATGCATGAAGTTTGATTAAAAAATACTTTGTTCTATGCTAGTTGCCATGAAAATACAGAAATACTTATGATGTTATAAACATTCTGGGTGTTGTAGAACAAGAATTCCTCGAAGTTTCTGATACAATAAAGATAAAAAAGTAACAACTCATTACTAAGTTTGTACTACATAACTAACTATCTCTCACTTATACAAAAGCAATGTATGCAACACTAAAGCATCCCATCGCTTCCAACTACACCGTAGCGTTTAAAGCCATTTTATTGCGTAATTTATTGCACTCCAGATTAAAATGCAGAACTAGCAGTCTATCTAATTCTCAGTGAACGACACAAAGAGAGCATAAGGTAAAGAAAGCTATGGCTTAATTGCTAACTCGTATTTTCCGTTCAGTCTTTGTTATTTGCTTCGATAGCGACTGTTCTCAGATCACGTTCGACGGAACTGCAAGCTGTGTTATGCTGATTAATTATACTTCCTAGATTGCTTCTAATAGTATTGAGAATCTTAATATTAATTAAGACAGAGAAGTAATGACTCGACGGCAGAATATTAGAAATGGTCAATACACTGTCATGACAAATATTCAAGATTATATAATTTATATGATGGCTGAAAGTCAGAACTACGAAAGATTTGTAATGCTTAAAATATTTACAAGAACCAAGAAACTGGACCAGATAATATAATGAATCGGTAAAATTGTTACCTGTGTTAAAACCGACACCTATCATAAAGATATGGGGCATCCAAAGATTATTGGTAAATCAATAGTGCGCCCATTACACAACACGTAAAATTGCTATTAAAGTCAATTGAAATTCGTAATTAGGAAAAAACACTCCAATGCCATACAATAAAAAACATTTCCCTTCTGAACTAAATTACTCGTTCTTTTCTGTATAAAAAAACATAAATCCTACTCAATACGAGCGTCTGAGCCTAAACAAGATTTAAAAAAGATCATTAGCAATAATCCTTTAGGCCATTAACAGTCAAATACGGTGAGGCACGACCTATTTCAGCCGTCGTATCCATCATTAAAAAATAGGCTTGTTTTTATACTCTTACGTTTGTATCCATTTTAACGTTAAAGCCCGGATTCAAGCCCTGATTTATAATGTAATTAATCAAGCTGAAATATCAGCCCAATTATCTCCCGTTGTTATACGGTTCCTTTTTTATTTCGCTTGTTTACCCCTTTACAAATTGTTTAGGATACGTCTGGTAGGTAGTAATAGGGAATATGCACCAGACTTCAAAATAAGTCAAAATATTTTTTTTGTAATCTTTATTTATATAGAAATATACCTTAAAGATATTTTTTTAAATTTATCAACTCTAAATCGGAAAAATAAATACTTAAAAAATGACATTTCAAATTTGCCGCGCATTTTTTCCGAAACGCGATTTATTGCTTGAAAAGGAAAGTGACGACAAAGGGCACGTTCTTATGAAGTTTTAGATTGTTGAGTGTATAGTTTTACGTTTGTTTATGAGTTATTTTGTGCTTTCTTTATCCTATTAAATAAAATGGATTATTCTGTCACGAAATTCAGTTCTGTAGCAATTCATGAAAGAAACTTAATCCAAATACTACGTTGTTCATAACGTGCCCTATGACGTCACAGCGAGTTCGCGCCAACATGGCGTTCAAATGCTTCGAAACTGATAGCAGTTTTGATGATTTTTTTGTACTTTTTTGATTGATATTTTCAAAGACTTTTATTTTTTTCCGATAATGTAATAACATACAGAATTGATTAAAATATAAAAAAATTACATGCATATTCCCTATTGAATAGTCTAGGGATTTTTGAAGTGAAAACTTCTTTAGCGGCGTTGAGCACTTTTCTGTAATGGGTATAAAATCTTAAACTCGCGTCAGGACACGTGACCTGATCGAAAAAGCGTAGGACGGCAATGACGTTTACTTTATAAACATCTTACGGCCGGGTGCAATACTCTGTCTGTCTTTTACTACCAGTTAAAATCGCTAACTATAGTATGAGTTCTGTCATTTTTCGGTTTCAATAATCGTTGACAGATGATTAAATATATCTATGATTTGTATCTATCAATGGGAGGGCTCTCGCTAACCATAGTTAGGAAATTCCATACAAATTATAATATACGCGTTTCGATAACGATTCGAACTACTGTAGTTATTTGTGTTTAACTAGCTGTCAACGTTTTCTAATATCGCTGCAATATGGTGGATAATACATCGATTATCCCAGATATGTGATATTTTTATGGAAGAAATCAGCAAAATAAAGTGACAATAATATATTCAGTGATGAAAGTGTTAACGAAATGTTTAAAGCTGGTGTATTTGACGCCGATTATAATTTATGAGAACCACAAAACTATGTGAATATTCTAGTTCAGAATTTATTAACAGATTTACTTTTTAGATAAAATAATACATCAGCTATTATGTATATTTCTACATTTAAACCCAGCCTGCAAGGAACCATCCTCCTGGTAAGCATACATATCAAATATTTCATTAAGTTATAAAAGTGTATTGAATTATTCCAAAATCATATATTCTATAATAAATGTAACAGCTCGGGAACAATATTGTGTCACTGTTCCATTAACTGCTGCTATCATTGTGGTTTTACGTACTGGGGAGAATGCATGTTCAGCCGGTAACTATTTTTGGGTATCAAAAGCACAGTCAGCCGAATCATTACTGATGTGCCTCAGGCTATAACTGAGCTATATTATCAATATGTAAAAATATTAGACAACACACAGCATGGGTTTCATAAAATTGCAGTTTTCCCAAGAATCTTTAGTGCAATTCATTGCCCATATTATATTCCCATAGAGCCACCATAGTAATGACTACCTTTAGATATATTAGGATTAATCAATAATTATGTATTAATGTCGTCTATGATTTTAACATAGTAAATCTTAGTATTATGTATCAGTTATCTGATCACAATGTATTAATCTAATATTTTTATTTTTAGATTCAAATATAGGAGAAGAATTAAGAAAATAAAGGCATTATTGTTCAAGCAATGTGTATTGCACAGTTACTTTTCATGAATGTATTGGAACGCTAGCCTGGGGCTCATTTAACAACTCTGCTAAAAGGTATTTATCTCAAACTTTATATTTTGAAAGAATTCAAATTCAAAATACTTTATTGTGGTACATAGGTGAAAATGGTGTTACATTCAATTGTTTTGTGCAGCTATGACCCACCATATTGGCAAATAATAATTTAAGATGCAACAAATATGACAATTAAGTTGGAAGAATGGTTAAGAGAATATATTAAGATTAATACATATTTTTGTAAGTAGTTTCCTAATAGTTCCCTAGTTTCAAAAGGGTACAGCCTGATGGAAATCATCAAAACATATTTTCACTTTAAATCTTTTATTTTTTGTAAATAATATATTTATTTTCAGTATACAATGTGAAGAAGTTATATAATAAAATAGTAATAGATATCTAATTGGAGATAGTGCATATCCACATACTACTTTATTAACCCTAGAGTGGGCGCGTCTTTTTGCGTAACGTCATTAGGCGCGTGGGGAGCATTTTGCCGCCTCATTTTCTTTGACCATTTTGACTAGTAATATAGCAATTTAATATTTTTTCTTTTAGGATTTAAATAAATAAACAGTAAGTAATATTTAATCAACATATTTATTCAACTTTGTTCTATAAACTTTGGTTTACAAAAGACTTTAGAAAACTTAATATTTTTATTGACTTTTTTTCTCTTATGCTACATAATACTTTTTAATACTTAAAAAAATGGAAAAAAATAACAAAATTATATATTTTCTAAATCTACAGGATACGCTTTATCAAAACAGTCTTCACAAAGATATGTACAATGTTCATTGCACAGTAACTTTTGGCATCTGGAACACCCTTTTTTCGTGCGCCTGTTTTTCTTTGAGGGACATATGCTGCATTTGCCCTCCTTTTTTGAAGAAGATGCTTGTTCTACTGGGACAAAGCGAGCAATTTGGTTCCTCAAAGGAATATTTAAAGTGCCTATAGAAGACCTTGTGGTCATATATTGCTTGACAAGTACCATGGCAATTTGTTTCAAATATTCTCGACGTAGCATCAAATGTTGAGTATTGGCTTTGTAAATAATTTAACTGTTTATACCGGCAATATTCAACATTGAAAAAAACAATCTCATTGGCCATCTGCGAGTCATCCTCCCAACAGAATATTCTTCCTTCATTTGGTCAACCAAGTCAACACCACCTTTAGTACTATTATAAAATGTTATTATTTCAGGTTTTGCAGCAGGCCCGGTGCTTTCATCGATTGTATCATCTTCATGCAAAGTTGATAATAGTAATACTATTTTCTTTTGCTTTTTATTTGGAACATAAGATAGTAAAACTTTCCTGTCGCCAAATCCAAACATTGAAGATGGCTTCGCCCGGTCTTTGGTGTTCAAAAAATTTGGTGGAATTTCTTTTTTATTTTTACGTAACGTTCCAACAATAGTCATTCTATGATCATTTAGCATCTGATCAGCAAGAGGTATCGAAGTAAAAAAGTTGTCCATAGTGATGTTGCGGCCAGTGTTGAGGATATTTTGGGATAATCTTTTTACCAAAGCATTTGCTGAATTATCAACATTGAACTGCCCTGGAGGTTGTTTCCCAGCATACACCTCTAAATTGCTAGTGTAAAATGGTTTCGCATCAACAAGTGCATAAATTTTTATGCCATATTTGGCAGGTTTATTAGCCATATATACCCGAAACTTACATCTACCTCTGAAGGATTCCAGCATCTCGTCTATAGTACAATATTCTCCGATTTGATAATGTTCTTGACAGTATGAAATAAATTTTTCAAAAATATTTCGCATAGCTGCCATATTGTCATGAGTAGCACGCTCTGTTCTGGTGTTCATATCATCAAATCGCAGATGTCTAAGCAAAAAATAAAACCTTTTTATAGACATAGTTGCCCTGAAAACGTCAGGGGCGGTCCCATCATTTACCCACATTTCTTGAATATTTGCGTGATTCATCTTTTTTAGACCAGCCATCAGCAGTAATCCGATAAGAGCTTTCACTTCGATTCTGTTCGTCTCTTTTGCATCTCTCTCACGGGAAAATTTTTCTTGGTTAGCTCTTATGTATGTATTAGTACATAACACAATATCATCAATCATTGATTCGGTAATAAACAAATGAAAACATTCTACAGGTGTTTTACAGTTCAAAGCTTCCTCACCCTTCACTCCGGGCCTGCCGATTACAATATTTTCCTGTCTTGTCCGGATATTTGGTCGTAAAGGAGGGTGAATAAGCCATTTCGTGCCATCTTTACCTTGATACATCGGAACTCTAGTATGTCGTCGTCGAGAAGCTGGAGTAACAGATAAAAGTTGAGATTGAGCTGACGTACTTGCCTGCGGGGACGATACAGTATTTCTGAGACGAAGTAGTTGCGCTAGTGGTTCATCATCATCGCTGGACGTACATGTTGGAGATTTATCACCACGTGGTTGTATTTTACGTTTACGACGACGAGATCGAGGCTGATGGCTACTCATATCTGAACTGAGTGCAGGTGCTATTTCGGAAGACACAACAGTTGAATAAGATTCTTTATTGTTCGAAGCGTCACTGTCTGCTGACTGACTGTTCTGTTTCCGTGTTGTGCTCACTATGAATAGTAGATCTATCACTATCTGAAATATTTTCATTTTCAACGATGTGTGTACTAGCATCTTCAAAATCAGATGTTTCTTCTAGCCAAGACAAAATTTGAGCTTCTATTTTATCCATTCTTATTTATTATTATCAATGAATTCTTTGAAATCCTAAAACAAACATATTTTTAGTAGCAAAAGTTATTAATGCACCATAAAATATAGTCAACATTTCGAGTTTGCAAAAAATACATTATACAATATTACTT
Organism: Hyles euphorbiae; assembly: GCA_023078785.2. Lineage (NCBI taxonomy): Eukaryota > Metazoa > Arthropoda > Insecta > Lepidoptera > Sphingidae > Hyles > Hyles euphorbiae. Next base: position 15,601,689 of record CM041041.1, on the reverse strand, counting down.
ACGTGAGTGGGCGCGCGGTGAGCAATTTGCCGCCCGGCGACACCTGATGGTAGAAACCTTCTTCTCCAGCGGTCCCCCGCGCACTGACGGCGTCCAGATTCTCGACAAACGTTGCTAACGAGAGTGGGGGCAGCTACTAAGAAGCGCAAGTCTAACGGCTAGTTATTTTAAAAAATATTAAAGGTTTTTTAGCGCGGGCGGCAAAATGCTCATAGCGCGCCCACTCTAGGGTTAACAACACTGCTCAATGTCTGCCATAGAGTATTGCAACAATGCGGCTCATATAAAAACAGAAACACTATTCAAAGTTATTATAATTAATATTTTGTTCTTCCATCTTTCTTTCATCTTTATTTCAGGTCTTATGATGTTTGGAAAAGAAGATTTCCACACCTTCCAGTAAAAAAGTCTTTTGGGATTGCACACAACTTTAAACATTATGAGTGCCACAGCGGTGTCAGATAATATTTGAAGAATGAAAAGCATTGCTGATGTGGAACATGAAATTGACATACCAAGCACTGCTAGGCTAGACATAAATATTAATTACTTATTTTAAATTTAAATAAAGTTTCAGAACTTATTCAATAATAAAGATTAAAGATTTCTCACAAATTATCTTTGATATTTTATTTACCCATAATACAATCTGCGGAAACGGGGGTTCTTGCATTTTATTTGTAAATACATTTTTATGTGATATATAAAAAGAGGAACAGTTGTTTTCTCTATAACTAGTCATTACAATTTCGAAAACTTCTAGCATAGTAAGATCACCTGAATTAATCATTATTCTTAATTTGATTTAGATTGTTTTAATTATAATAGTATTCCTTAGTATTTAATTGTAGATTAGCACTGAAATGATTTCAGGTCTTTAAAGACAGATTGTTTACAAAACTAAAGTAATGCAACTACGTAATGTTTTATTTTCACACTTTTCTTCGTATTTATAAATATTATGGTCTCTGATTCAATTTAAATTTGTAACTCTGTTGCAGAAATAGGGCCGTAAAATTCATTTTTGAATTCATTCTTGATGGTAAACATTGATATTTGTAAACTTCTTTTTTACATTTGACATATCATAAATCAGTCATACGATGCGTTTTGTTGTTCTATGTAAGCTTTGTATGAATTTTTAATTTGCCATTATTTGTCACAATACTTACATTATTAATATATTTTAACGTTTTATTCTTCTAATTACACATTAATGATGATTTATGATAATTCCAAAATAAAGTTAATTAACCTAATAAATATTGACCTCAATTAAAAGTGCAAAAATTAAACGTTTGGGAGGAACGGTTCTTACCAGAGATATATGCAATATCTACGTTCAGCGTTGGTATCCTAGTTTAGTTTTTGTTATTGAAACATCGGTTAAGGGGATACCTCGATAAATTTGGCTTTTTTAAAACCCTACATATCATAAATTACTAAGATTAGGTAGTCCATTTTCAGATATGTTTTAATTGATGATATAATTACCAACTTTATGAAAAAAAATACATGATTACGCCACTTTGCCTTAACAAAAATACAGTCCAAAGTAGCAGTTGTTAAGTTTTTTAAGAACTCAGAACTCCTAACTTACCCCGTGTAGAAACTCAAGATTAATTTGACATAAACATATTTTTAAATATTAGTTTTTCGCGAGAAAAAAACAAGAAAAAAGTAAATAGTACGATGACAATAAAATAAAATATGGTTTGGCGCTTATGTTGTTTTATTTTGAGAAGCGCATGGGCCATCGTATCCCATTCTTGTACGTTACGGCCATATAAGCTATCTCATTGGGGGCGTTCCCGTCAGACGGCCGCGGGCCTTGGTGGACGACGGATCTGCGCTCGACGTTTCGAAATTCTAGCTCGCCGATTATTTTTTACGTAATTTCAAATTTACGTAAATCTTATTATTTTAGGTGGTACTCTTTTGTGTTTGTACATTTTAATTTTTTTACATATATTTAAAAAATAAATAGCAGTATATATTCATTTTTAAGTTCATTTTTAACTAGCTAAGTTACCAAAATAAAAGAGAAAGGTCATTGACTTACGTATAAGCGCTCAATGAAATTAGTCGAAGGGAGCGTAAAATTTTATACATTTTTGCCTCATAATATAATTACGACGCTGAAGTCTCGGGTTCGAAACCGGGTCATTTTAATTTTTGCTTTTTGTTATTTATCCGAATTGGTCCTAATCGATATTTGAAAGAACCATCATTCCGAAAAAATGAAAATATTCTCAGAAAAAAGAATATTCGATCCGCATTTTGATTGATTTTTTTGTTATTATTCGGGTGAAATTTTATACATTTTTGCCTCATAATATGATTACGACGCTGAAGTCTCGGGTTCGAGTCCGGGTCATTTTAATTTTTGTTTTTTTTGTTATTTATCCGAATGGTTCAAAATCGATATTTGACTGGTAGACTGCCTCAGTGGCGTAGATGTACTAAGGTACGGTTACAAAGGTGAGGTCTTGGGTTCGAATCCCGGGTAGGGCAAAGTGATATTGGATTTTTCTATTCAATATCAGCCCAGAGTCAGGAATTTGTGCCCGATATGGCGATAGGCTCGCCACCTATCACATCGTGGGACGGAACATACATGGCGAAATGTGGGTCTTGGCACCTCTGCCTACCCCTTCTGGGAAAAAGCCGTGAGTTTATGTATGTATGTATGTAGATCCACGACATACGAGAAATATGAAAATAAGGGATCCAACGTAATCCCTATGATATGAACATTGCGATCATTGTCATCGAATTAATTCGGTTAAAATAAATTCGTTTCTCGTTGTGTTGTTCTTTCAGTATACTATCATTATTTTTCATCAAAATTATTTTAATCTGCTATCGCAATATTTCTTGTTGCTAGCTCCTATAATATGAAGGCTACGCGATATTCCCACCAAGGTCGCACCAACTTTTATAATCAATTGAATTTACTTATAACTTTTAATCGGGTTTTGCCCAATAAATATATTAATAGTGAATTAAATAGAAAAACCTTTTTACCATATTATTCAGTTTCACTAAATTCAAAGTCAGAATTGGAAATTATGGTCGCCATTTTGAACTTTTTTGCTTTTGATTCGATTGATATCTAAATCGATATCTAATGGTTCCTTCATTTGAATGAGTAAGTCAGAATTGATAGTTGAGGCCGCCATTTTTTGTTTTGTTATTAATCTGATTGGTCTCTAAATCAATATCTATCCGAAGTACCCTTTCTTCGAATAACCTACATTCGGAGTCCGAACCGAAATGTATGGCCGCCATTTTGAACTTTTTTGTTATTCATCCGATTGATATATAAATCGATTTCTGGGTTACCCTTTGCTCGATTAATCTAATGCTTGCTTGAATGCTTTTGATCCAATTGATTTCAACATCGATATCTTAGAGCAGAAAAAAAATGGCGGTCGCAATTTTCAATTCCGACCACCTATAGGGTTATCCATAAATTACGTCACACAAATTTCATGATTTTTTGCCCATGTAAAGTGTTGTATATGGTCATCATAATATTGTGATATTTTTCAAAATCATCCAGTATAATACCATTAGATTAATAGTACCTTTCGGGAGCACCTCAATCAATAGACAGATGAAGACACTATCCCATCAAAAACATCCTGTAAAAAAATTCCAAGTCTCGCAGCTCAGGGTTTCTACCTCAAAAAATTGTGAGATGCTACATGCATATACCGATACCAAGTCGATTAATTTATTTAGTCCTTGCGTAAGGGACCTTCTGTATAAAGTTATTACGTAAGCTATTATCATATAAATATTAAAAATTCTTTACGTTATAAATAAATGCAGCATTATCTATCGCTGAATAATTGAAGACAGTGCTTATATTTTATTTATATATATTTTCCTCTTTGTTTTGATGTGGATACATATTTATTTTATTCATATGTATATGTATCTATTTTTTTTTACGCATGTTGTATGAATGTGTTTCTTTAGTTTATTTTTATATCATTTTTATTACATATATTATGTATTTAGATATATTATATATATTGTCCTTTGACATTACGTACACCTCACAATACCCCACAGTTGTCTCTATGTTATCCATCCTATGGTTGGTTGTCTGGAAGAGATCGCCTCGAGCGATAAGACCGCCATTGTACTCTTTTCTTGCTTAAATTGTGTTAATGTTATTTCCTTTAATTTACTGGTGTACAATAAAGCTTTAAATAAATAAATAATAATAAATAAATGGATCGACTTGGCCATCGCATGAAACCATAATGTATCGTACATAATGCTGCTGGATGGCTGATTTTTTTTACAGGATGTTTTTGATGGGATGTCACGTCTTTTTTTAGAGTCCTAATTTTTTCCTTTTCGGTACTTTTTACTTCTAGAATATCACCAACATTTTTTCGTAAAGCCTCTGTCTTATGGTATTTTCTTATTTTTGTAGGTGGCAATTTATCGCAAATATCACGGATTTGTTTATTAATATTCTTTCTTTCATGGCAATTGATGTTTTGGAGCTATTTAGTCTATTTATTTGCAAGTTTTTCTTCGTTATGTCTTTCTAAAGGAAGTTGTACAGTTTCATGGGCTGAATATACCCTTTCCCTCTCAATACCCTCTCATGTTATGAGAGACCTTTTATATATAGACTAGCGGCCAGGCCCAGCTTCGCCCGGGTACAAATAGATTTCTGTACAAAAATATGTACGTATTATTATTATACATATAAACCTTCCTACTCAGGCACGCTACTGCCGCCCCGGCCGGCCAGTACTGCCGCAAGCGTTACGTCCCGCAATTTTAAATCTGTAATATCTTCGAAAATATTCATTTAAATCTTGTGCTGTAAAGGACCAGATAGATCTATATTAAAACAACAATGTATTTAAGCTTTTTAATTAGATAAGGATTAATGCTGTATTTGTCGTAAAAAGTAAATGACAAAAAACTGTTATTGTGGGATATCCATAAGAGATAGACATATACCATCGCGGAGTTTTCTGTACACATCTTCAATGTGTACAAATAATTACTACATTATTTTGATAAATCTCGTAGGGTTCAGCCTGCGTTTGCAATGTAAGCGGAAAAAAATGATAATTAACGACATCACATTAGAAACCTCAAATATAACAGTATGTCTCCACTATTTAATGGATGTTATTATACACGTAAACCTTTCTATTGAATCACTCTATCTACTAAAAAAACCGCATCAAAATCTGTTACGTAGTTTTAAAGATTTAAGCACACAAGGGGTCATAGGGACAGAGAAAGCGACTTTGTTTTATACTATGTAGTGATACCTATCTAGAACTATTATTCCATTATATACGGGTACAATTATTCATTAACTGCAAATGTAACTTTGTAATCCTATACATTTATATGGGATTACAAAGTTATTCAGGCAGTTGGTGTATCTAGAACACTAGGCAGAAATTACGAAATGTTTAAATTTTTCCCTACTTAAGACACTAAACACTAATTATATTCTAAATTTGAAGGTTCTTTGTCTGCTAGAATTGCCTTAGACTTTTGATGATCGATCAGTTAGTTAGTGAGTGACAAAATTAAGAAAATGGTTTCTTAGTTTTACGCGAATGTTACACATTGAAATAAAACTATTATTTACGGATTTTATCGCGAATTTAGTTTAATTTTTTACATTTTAACTTCCCGACGTTTCGATTACTTTACAGCTTTCGTGGTCACGGGGCGGACTGAGGTATTAGACGTCTGCTCAGTGACTGTTACAATTTAACTACCCTTATTTTACAATTATTAATTTAAAAAAATAATTTTAAATATCTTGTCTGTGTTTGCGACACGGTACTGTACTTTAACTTAGAACAAACTACGACGAATTCTAATCATTGGTTTGACTTACTTAACACCAGAGGGCGTACAAATCGATCAAAATGATTCGCTTATTAGCTGATTAGTTTATTTTAAAACAATTATTAAATTTATTAAAATTCATACTCATGCAGTGCGTGGTGGCCTGTTGGTAAACGGACTAGACGCGACTGCCAACATGTTCACAGTGGTCGCGGGTTCGAATCCCAGGGCACACCTCTGACTTTTCGAAGTCATGTGTGTATTGATAGTCAATCACCACGCACTAAAACGGTGAAGGAAAACATCGTGAGGAAACCTGCATGCCATGGCGATTCATAAGAATTTCTATGGTATGTAAGTCCGCCAACCCGCACTAGGCCAGCGTGGTGGACTATATGGCCTAACCACTCTCAATCGTATTCTCGATTGTAGAGTAGGCCCGTGCCCTGCAGTGGGACGTAAATGGGCTGATACAGATACAGATACTCATGCGGAAATGAGAATTTTTATGTTCGCATTTCTATACAGAATAATTTGTTACAAATAGACAACATTCAAATCGATTCCGTTGGATGTAGGATTCAGGTCTAAACCTCCCTAAATCATTTATTTTTGTATATAAACGCAATGAAAGTAAGTTTAGACATATTACGGGATTGTTTTTCTTACTTAATGCCAGAGTGCGCCTTGAATTGATTGAGTGACGTCCTATCTTAGTATGCAAAATGTACTCTGTGGTTTGTGATCCGATCTACGCAGAAGTAGCTCACTGTGTCTTGAGGTCTGGCAGTTGGTCTTTTGGGTTCCGATTTAATTAAATGTAGTATTGGATCCTATGTTTGTGCAAGCTTCAAGCCATCTTCTCTATTGAAATTTGGATGTTTTTTAATTTCAATAGCCTCGCGAAACATCCTGGGCAGGAAACGGTGTTCTTTAGCGATGACTTGGGGCTGGTCAAAGCGGAGGTAATGGAGGTAAGAACGTCGGGAAGTTAAAAATGTAAAAAAATTAAACTAAATTCGCGGTAAAATCCGTAAATAATAGTTTTATTTCAAAATTAAGAAAGTTTGACTAGTTACAATTCTTAAACTAGTGGTTCAAATTGAATGAAATTTTAAATATACATACCGTGTTTACACAATGCCTGCTTAGTAACTGAAAATTCAGGTTTCTTGCTTTAACCACAACGAAGTTATGGGGGGTTTAAAATGATCTGAATTGCTTCGAGAAAAGGATGGTACCACTGTGCCGCTTTTTAGCTCGACTTGGTGGGGGCACTGCCGTGCCCCCAGATTTAGAGTATTTTTTTTACGAATATATTTTATATGTCACTGAAAATCTATATCTATACTAATATTATAAAGCTGCAGAGTTTGTTTGTATGTTTGTTTGAACGCGCTAATCTCTGGAACTACTGGTCCGATTTGAATGATTCTTTCAGTGTTGGGTAGTCCATTTATGGAGGAAGGCTATAGGCTATATATCATCACGCTATGATCTATAGGAGGAAAGCAGTAGTGACATTTCTAGCAAATACGAGGAAATTTTGTTCGTTTTTCTTGGTCCGATTGGTCGATATTCTAAACTGATAGTCAGAATTAAACATTTTGACCGCCATTTTAAAACGTGTATGCACCCGGGCGGAGCCGGGCCCGATCGCTTGTATTACTATAAAATTAATATTTACAATGCTTTTCATATAACGAAAGCAAAATAATTGTAATTGATATCAAATAATTTCGCCGAAAAATTTGTCTAGCGTAAATAAAAGAAACATTGTTAAACAAAAATGATCCCTATTTGGTTGTAAAGAAGGTTCAAACTGGAACGGGCGGGTGTGTTCGCCGTCATTCTCGCGCCAAGCGCATAGCAGTAATAATAAGAGCGTGAGCGCCGGTGTGACCGCACAGTTCGAAAATCAATAATAATTATTTTATGTGGAATTTAAACAATAATCTAATGTAATTACTTATCGTTTCCGCTCTGTGTACATACTTCAGGAATACCTAGTCAGTTTAGTTTGGTTGTTATTACAAAATTCAAATTTATTTCACACAATTTTGTTAATTTTACAGTTGTATCGTAAGTCAAAAATCACAAAACAGCAAAACTAAGAATGACGTTGTTTTATAGGCGAAAGTCAGTGGTCAAATCACAGGTCAAATGAAGTAGAAACAAATAAATCATCGCTAGGCGCAATGCCTTTGGCGGCATTTATCAAAGGGCGCCTAGGCGATTAGCGCTTCACACTAGTAGAGTGAGTGACCGGCAAAACAATTGGTATCTTGTATTTATACAGACATTATTGTAAATGTTTGTGAGGTTTTCGTAAAGTAATAGTTTAAAGTTCGTATTTTAACACTTAGATTGTAATAGATTTTTTTTTATCAATACAAAAGTATGATAAACAATATATAGGCACATTGTCAGAATCATACGGATTATAAATATACATAGGTCTACATTAATTCGTTATTACTCATATTAATAATACCAGTAGATAATATTTAATCGGGGAATGTGCGCCAGTAGCGCAGTGCCGCGACGTGATGCGGCAACTTTCGTTAACCACGCCCCAAAATGCTGCGAATATTTTTCGAGGTAGGCTCTTAAACAAAGATAGAAGACACGTAATTATCGGGGATATTTTTTACCGCTTAACTGTCAATATATTATTGAACCCGGCCGTTAGTAGGACGGATGGAGAGTAGACAGCTATCCCCTCTCTACAGCGCGGCGAAAATGTATGCCTGGGCCTACTGTTTCGTTTTTTTTTCAGTTTCACCCACTTTTTCCAAAATTGTCCCATAGCCCCCCCCCCTGCCTTCCCCCACCCTTATTCCGAAATAGTGCCTATTAGCCTCCCCACGAAACCTACCCCCCCCCTCCCCTTCCCCACCCCGAAAATTTACCTCACCCCCCCCCCAATCCTATCTTGGCCAACATAGGTCGTAGACCCACCGAGTTTGGTATCGTCGGAACCGTCTTGGTGAGGGCTACAAATTGACCCCGCCAGAAATCCCAAATTACGCAAAAAATTACCCCCCCAAAAAAAAATATTTTACCTCCAAAAAATTAATTTAAGTTAGCCTCCCCACGAAACCTTCCTCCCCCCCCCCCTCCCTTACCCCCACCCCGAAAATTTACCTCACCCCCCCCAATCCTATCTCGGCCAATATAGATCGTAGACCCACCGAGTTTGGTATCCTCGGAACCGTCTTGGTGAGGGCTACAAATTGACCCCGCCAGAAATCCCAAATTACGCAAAAAATTACCCCCCCAAAAAAAATATTTTACCTCCAAAAAATTAATTTAAGTTAGCCTCCCCACGAAACCTTCCTCCCCCCCCCCCCCTTACCCCCACCCCGAAAATTTACCTCACCCCCCCCCAATCCTATCTCGGCCAATATAGATCGTAGACCCACCGAGTTTGGTATCGTTGGAACCGGCTCGGTGAGCTCTACAGATTGGCCCCAACCAAATCCCCAAATTCCTCCCTCTCTCCCCTAAAATATTTGTCCAGGCATAACTCCGTCATTTCTTAAAGTAAACCCCCCGTGTTTGGAGTCAGAGGAATCGTCTTGACGAGCTCGACAATCGAGAGCAGGCAAAATACGATTTTTCTTATTTTTACTATGGGATCAGGCTGGGGCAGCAGTCTAAAATTATATGTAATTTGCAATCTGTACCCACGGTCTTCCCCCGGTATTTTTGAAGTGAAAACTTCTTTAGCGGCGTTGAGCACTTTTTCTGTAATGGGTATAAAATCTTAAACTCGCGTCAGGACACGTGACCTGATCGTAAGACGAAAAGCGTAAGACGGATGGAGAGTAGACAGCTGTCAGTTAGCTGTCAGTTTATAAAGCTTTGATGAATTGCCAATGATTTTGAGTGGAGATTTCAACATAAACTTCGCAGACGATAAAAATCAACTATTAATTGAATTTTTAAATAATGAATTTGGTTTAACTATGTCGAATGATCGCAATCTTAGCACAACGAAATACAAAACTACTATTGATGCGGTCTTTATTAGACATTTAAATAGGTTCGAATCAAAACTGTTCGTTTCTTACTTCAGCTACCATAAACCTATCGTATCAGTTTTAGAGATTGGCGATGATAGTTCTGGTAATGATGATGGTGAAAAAGTCGTTGAAATTATGGATGAAAGTTGATTTTTCGGAGAGATAAACTTTTTAATGTAAAATAATTGTAATAATTTTAAAGTGTTAAATTTTTAATGTAATATAAATTGTCATGTTTGTGTACGATAGCGCAATAAATGAATATTGTATTCTACCACATAAATGATAGTACTTTTATACTGATAAAGCAATTGGTGCAAAATTATTCCCTAACCATTCCAAAATATCAAACATGCTCAACGTTAATAATCAAGTTTTCACTTCTGCCGGCACTCCCGGAGTGCAACCCGTCTTTTTTTTTATATGAAACTCCTTTATAATACCTCGAGTATTGGAGAAATTTTATAGCTGGGTAAAAAAATTGGAACATTTTTCTTTTACGCGCTATTTTTATTCCTGAAGGTGCTCTGACAATGATCAAAATCCTATCTTAAATAAACATTGTTTCTCCTTCGTACACTAAAACACACACTTTATTATTTAATCGACTGTTGAGACGTTTTTGTTTAAGTGTGCTTATGTGTATTTTTGTGTAATGAAATTATTCCCAGTCCAGTGGATAAATCAATTATTTTGAATTCTTATTTTTGTGTAAGTATAGTTGAATTAGACTGAGAGATTCAAATCTATTGTTAGTTAAGCCGTTTTCTCTTAAGTGTGGAGAAATTAATTAATTGGTTAAGAGCAGTTGGAATAAAATAAATAATTTAAACCCACTTGGACAAGAAAATCGTGTTAGCCACTTTGACGGTGTATATCTTTCAAGTGAGTGGTTCAAGTCCTTTCTTATCGTGTTGAGTGATATAACTATGTTATAAATATAAATAAATAAAATAGAAAACAATTTATTGCTTCAATTAAATTACAGAAATGAATTTATGAATAATAGTGCCAGTAGAGCAAATGGAAGTGACTCAGCTTATGCTGATCGGCAACACAGTACAAAGCAGCGCTGATTTTCAGTCACCCCTATCTCCTTATGATGTTTTGCGGGAGTTGGATAATATAATAGTATAATACAATACAATATATTAGTACCTGAACAAAATAATGAAATTTGATTTAATAATTTTTATTACTCCTAATAAAATAAATAAAAGTATCAAATCCCAAACAGCTAAGGATGATTGATAAGAAATAATTGTAGAATACTACGGATGATATTAGACTACAAAATATTGTTTATACTAACTGATTCTCAATGATCATACCACAATACATAGTGTTGTCTTATTTTTGTACAAAGTATTAAAAAATATTTTTGCATATCAATCATGGGTATCTCGATCTAAGCCCAGCTCATCTTTTAAATCTTTTTCAATATTCAAATGTCATTCCCATTCAATTTTTATCACATCTCTATCGATTGAAATCGATATCGTTTTTCACAACACGGTAATCGATTACGGAATGATTCTAGTGGAAAATCAAAATGTGTAGCGAACATGATGGACTGGAGATCGTGACGGTGCACGCGCTGCGGCTGACGTGGCGATTTGTTGCTTCTTGGAAGGTACTTTTATATGCGACGGTACGATATCGTATCGTACACACCAACCGATCTGTCGTACATAATATGTAGGCAATGCATAGAACAATGCAACTGCAAAATAGAATTGCTTTATTTTGACTTAAGTTGCTGGATGTAGGCTGCTTCACATGTCACTATTGTGAACTTTGGGTAAAATCATGCTTAGCTTCCCGTGACTGAAGGAATAATAAAAGAGTAAGAATTACTTGGGAAGTAGCAAAAATATTACAAGTGCCAAATTAATATTTGAAAATTGTCATAAAAATGTTTTAGGTGAAGTTTAATTAAATAATTGTTCACAGTAATATTGCAAATGTAAGTTATATTTAATTTAGGACATTATAAGCTGATATAAAATGAGGATACAAAATTAATTCTTAGTATCTAACCTGTATTTAAAACACCCATTATAATTCGTAGCACATTGTAAACGTCTCATTCAGTCTAAACGATTCAAAGGAGCTTGTATTACGGCCGAGTTGAGTATCACCATTTTTCCTTGTTACGTACAAGGTGGTTCTGCGCTTGTAAAGTTGCCGGGATTTCCCTTGATAGTGACAGATCATACGGTGTTGCCAACTGCGGTGATTTATAGCGTTTTTAACGTACATTGTCCCATCACTTAGATCTATTTCGTTGGATTTCTGTAACTTTGTATAAAAGTTTAGTTGGTTTTATCAAGATTAATTTATTAGTTTTGAATAACATTTTCACCATTAATATTGTACAGCACTCTGAATTTTAAGAAAATCAATTTTATTGTAATAATATAATATTATGAACTTTTCTATCACGTTGCCAAATTATCTCATTGTTCATTGCTCATCAAAATTGATAAAAATCTGTCTATATCAGCCCATATATGTCCCACTGCAGGGCACGGGCCTACTCTACAATCGAGAATACGATTGAGAGTGATTAGGCCATATAGTCCCCCACGCTGGCCTAGTGCGGGTTGGCGAACTTACATACATTACATTACAATAGAAATTCTTATAAATCGCTATGGTATACAGGTTTCCTCACGATTTTTTCTTTCACCGTTTTAGCGCGTTGTGATTGATTATCAATACACACATGAAAAGTCAGAGATGTGCCCTGGAAATGGAACCCGCGAACACCGTGAACATGTGGGCAGCAGCGTCTAGTCTGTTTACCAACAGGCCACCACGCACTTCAAATTAAAAAAAAAACGAAACCGACTTTTTACACTGAGCGCAAACAATGCGTACGGGGAGCGAACAGCTAAATACCTTATACCTCGATTTATTAATGATATGCCTACCGACTTAGCTAATAAAATTACACCTACTAATATTAAATATAAATTGAAAACGTTCTTTATTAACAATCAAAAACTTTAATTTGTATAATGTATCTACAGTGTCTACTGAACTTGGAATTACCTACCATGTATTTGTGAAGTGCTAATTGATATTATAAAGCACATTTTACTGTCGTAATGTTGCTGTTGTAAACTCTGTTAGCCCTAGTATAAACCTCTGTGGTTTGTTAGCAGCTATATTGTAAATTATGTAATTATATTTAAAATAATAAATTAAAAAAAAAATGATAAGAGTTCGGAATAATATTTTTATTCTTATTTTTTTATTTCATTCGGAATATGACGTTAATCACTTTTATAGAAATAATATAATATTATGAACTTTAATTCAAGCTGCCGTATTATCTTATTGCAATTATTTCGTTAAATTTTCACTACCTTAGTCTTAAAATTCAATTGAATTGTGAATATATTATTTGCCAAGATAAGATAAGATAAGCATTTTTTGGCTTATAATGGTAACCAACTCACAATAGATATGGTCGGCAAAAATAAAAAAGTGTCAGTAAAATTAATATCTGGTGAATGAATTGATTCCAATCGCCCGATACCCATATTAAATGTGAAAAGATATTGGTCTGTAACGATGGATCTGGAATAATTTAATAGTACTCTTTCGATTCAATGCATTCACGATAATTAACTGGCTGTTTACAGACAAAATTGGTCTATTGTTCTTTGATTAAAGCGCGGGGACTTCGCAATTTTGATTGCGTTGTAAGTTACCGTAGTTTTGGTCCGTTGATGATTTCATCGAATGGAGGCCACGTAGCGGAAAGCGCAGCATAGGACGTCCACCCACAAGATGGTCCGATGACCTGGTAAAGGTCGCGGGACGTCGCTGGATGCAGGCTGCCTCCAACAGGTCTCTGTGGAAATTATTGGGGGAGGCCTATGTTCAGCAGTGGACTTCCTTTGGCTGATGGATGGGATGGATGGATGATTTCATCACTTTTAAATAATTTAATTCTGAAGTTTTTCGAATTTCTATCCGTATCGTTTTTAAAAACGACTTAGTTGTTACAATTTTAATTACATTCAAAAAATCTATCTGATAATCACTGCATAGTATAAAACAAAGTCGCTTTTTCTGTCACTATGGCCCTTTGTATGCTTAAATCTTTAAAACTACGCAACGGATTTTGATGCGGTTTTTTTAATAGATACAGTGATTGAAGAGAAAGGTTTGTGGGTATAATACGTACATATTATTGAACAGAAATCTATTTGTACTCGGTCGAAACTGGGCCGAGCCGCTATTTTACTATATAGTTTTACAAGATGTCCCATCAAGATGTTGATTATGATAAGTGATGAACCGTAAACGCAAACTCATGAGGCAATTCGGGGTAGGTAAATTATAAAAAAAATACTAAACATCTTACCATAATTATATATAAAACGTTGAAAACAAATAGGTAGACAGCAGTACCACCATATTCAGTTAAAAGAAGTCCACACCTTAACATGGACCTGTTGTCCAAATATTTCCAGAGCCGCCAAGTAGAATTGGATTGCAATAAACGCGTTCCCGCAACATAAAACCCACAAGCGAACTGTCGATAGTCTTCAAACATGGTTAATGAAAGACTTCAATAAAAAGACTGCCTCAGGTGCGTAGTTGTACTACGGTATGATCACAAAGCTGAGGTCTTGAGTTCGAATCCCAGATTGAGTAAAGCTATATTTGAATTTTCTATCCATTATCACTAGTCAATAAATTGTGCACGTAATGGCGATAGGCTTACCATATGACATCGTGGGACGGAACACACAAGGCGAAACATGGGTCCTGGTAGCACCTCTACCTACCCTTTTTGGGATAATAGTATGAGTTTATATAAATACAAAAAGTTGTAGTGGGTCACATCTATGATGTTTTAAAAAGATGACGCATATCCATATTGCGTGACGTTTAAAAACTGTACTGCAATGCATATACATACTCATTTGTTAATACTTTATGACAATTTTAGTGAATGAAACAGATTATACAGAAACTACGAGATGAAAAGAGATAGCATTGCGCTATCCAAACATAGAATCGAAGCGGTAGAAACAGAAGGGTGACGATAAATAAAACTACCTATTTGGTTTTATAAATATTTAATATATTAACTTTGAGATAGCTACATGAGTCTACCTATGGTACGCCATCCTGAAACAAATATATTTTTATTTGCTTACAGCCTTGATAAAATAAAAAATTAAATTCGTTGCCGTTTTTTATATTAGTTTATAGTAAGCATGCACTGAAAAATCGATTTCTTATTAATATTTTCTTGTTGTTGTAATAATGACAAGTGATACGACCGCTCGTGGACATAAGCGAAACCAAGACACCTTACCGCACCTACACATGGTGGTAACGTATGAGCGACCTGCCACTAGTAAACAACCGATACTACAACCGATGGTGCAGGTTTTTTTTATTTTCATAATTAAATGTGCTAAACCAATATTAATCAGTTTTAAAGGCATCCAGTCACGATCCCCTCTTTTTGTCCGAGCTGTGTTTAGTGCATATCCATGTACATATCAAAAGCTCATCACGTAGAAATCTGGAAACATTCCATGACATATGTAAATATAGTTATTCAAAATATATAGGGAAGCTAATGTATTTTGTAATGTTCGTGGTTGGATTAAGTAATTTACTATGAAAATAATTCATAACAAATAACTTAATCGTTTTAGATATGATTAAATTAGAATCAAGTATACAACTATCCAAATCCATTCAAACTTTCATCGTCGATTTTCTGTGTGATCGGTTTCGCTTCTGACTTGTTAATCTATGATGTACGCTTTTTGTCCCTTATGCACTTCACAATCTTTGTATTAGGCGATCCTTCTTACACAATTGAAGGCGGTGTTGACTAATTTAAAATAAAAATTAATTTTTGTGTGGTTTTTATATACTTACGTATGGTGTGTAGGTCCAATTTAGTTTCATATTTTTGCACCATTGTTTTAACACTTTTAAAACACACAATTCGACACTTTAGACAATATTTTCGGAATAAATTATGTTGACAGCACTGAGGTCTTCCCTCTGTCGCCGTTGCTATGCGACTAGATGAAATTACACCAATTGCCCGAATTTGAACGCCTCACTTTTGAAGTGCTAGTGCGATATCTACGTCGTATTTGTATAATATATCATTGGGGTCACATATAAAATGAATGAAAAAAACGCACGACAAGAAATCCACTTTAAAAATGAGGCGTGTAGACTAAAATACGCAGTGAGGGTGAAAAGTAATAAGTTAGAACGATGAGTGTCGGAATTTAATAGAATTTTAATGGACGTTCACAATAATTAAAACTTGGCTTCATTTCAGCTGAATTTTGGGCGTGAAAATAATTATTATTATAAACTAGCGGTCCAATCTGGCTTTGCCCGGGTACAGGTACTTTTTGACGCCACTTTAAAAACGTAGGAACTATTTCATGTGTTAACTAATTTAAATACTTAAACTTAATCTTAATGTTACTGCTGTGCGTTAAACTTCCCATCTCATTCCTTTGAAATTGAAAGAGTATCGAATATATTTTAATGCGTGCCCCTCCCATGGAAACATTACATTTCGTCGGGGTAAAAAGTAGCCTATGTGTTAATATAAAGTTTCACCTACCTCCATCTATACGAGTACTAATATTATAAATCTGAAGAGTTTGTTTGTTTGTTTGTTTGAACGCGCTAATCTCAGGAACCGCTGGTCCGATTTGGAAAATTCTTTCAGTGTTGGATAGTACATTTATCGAGGAATGCTATCGGCGATATATCATTACGCTATGACCTATAGGAGGGAAGCAGTAGGGACATTTCTAGCGAATACGAGGAAATTTTATTCGTGGTCCGATTGGTCGATGTTCTATATTGATAGTCGGAATAGAACATTTTGACTGCCATTTTGAAATGTGTATCTGCACCTGGGCGGAGCTGGGCCGGACCGCTAGTTGTAAATATAATAAAAATCGGTCCAGTGGTTTTAGCATGAAGTGATAACAAACACACAAACTTTCGCATTTATATATATGTAGGATGTATTTGTTCTAACAGTCGCCCTTGACAATTATTAATATTCCAAAGTTAGTGTGGAGTGAGGCGTCAATTAAGTTGCTAACTTAGTTTGTCGTTTCGGGATGCTTAAACTGTTGAGTTTGTTATCTTAGTTCTTCAGACGGGAGCGTCGTTTATTTATTTAACATAGCAACTTTGAGTGGGTTCGGATGTTTTAGTAATTATTATTGTTTGTTTACGGTGATTCTGTTTATATCGCAGTGTGAAATGATTGTTGCATTTCCAACTGTACTGCGTCAGCTCGTAAAAGTCCCACTGTAGGACTTGAGCCTTCTCTACAATCAAGATATTGAGATTGGTTAAGCCATACAGTCCACCACGCTGGCCCAAATTAGCTGGCCAAAAATGGCAGTTTCAACATTTATTATAGTTTACTAAAGTAATTGTTAAGTCTATCTGGGGGCACGGCAGTGCCCCCTCCAAGTCGAGCTAAAAGGCGGCACAGTCGTACCATCCTTTTCTCGAAGCAATTCAGACCATTTTCAACCCCCTATAACTTCGTTGCGGTTAAAGCAAGAAGCTTGAATTTTCAGTTACTAAGCAGGCATTATGTAAACACGGTATATTTAAAATTTTATTCAATTTGAACCAGTATTTTAAAAATTATAACTTGTCAAACTTTCGTAATTTTGTCACTCACTGACTGACTGACCGATCATCAAAAGTCTAAGGCACTTCTAGAAGACATAGAACCTTCAAGCTTAGAATATAATTAGTATTTAGTGTTTAAATTATGGAAAAATTCAAACATTTCATAATTTCTGTCTAATTTTATAGATACACCAACTGCGTGAATAACTTTGTAATTCCATATAAATGTATAGGATTACAAAGTTACATTTGCAGTTAATGATTCGTTGGACCCGTATATAAAGGAATTATAGTTGTAGATAGGTACCTATATATGTAAGGCATAACAGGAGGGGAGTATAGAGAGGGAAAGGGTCTATTCAGCCCATGAAACTATACAACATTCCTCTAGAAAAACATGACGAAGAAAAATAAATATAATACCTCGAAAATATCAATTACCATGAAAGAAAGAATACTAATAATTAAATCCACTATATTTGTGATAAATTGATACCTACAAAAATAAGAAAAAACCATAAGACAGAGGCTTTAAGAAAAATCGTTATATAAATTCTAGAAATAAAAGTACCGAAAAGGAAAAAAGTAGGACTCTACAAAAAGACGTAAGATCCTATCAAAAACATCCCGTAAAAAAATTCCAAGTCTCGCAGCTCAGGTTTTCTATGTAAATAAATAGATCGACTTGACCATCGCATGAAAATATAATGTATGGTACAATTTATATACAGGGTATACCAAGACTGCTACCGAAAACGAAGCCGGGTGGTAATTTAAGCGACTTCAGACACAATGCAACAGAAAAAGTTGCAAAAAAAAGCGACAATTTTTTTTTTGTTATTTTTTCCTATTACCATATTTATAAATAATCTAAGGTATAAAAGTGTTTAAATTATTATTTTAGCAAAAACTATGGATTTACCACCCAAAAATGACGATATTTGAAAAATCATAAAAAATAATTATTATCGCGTTTCTTTGCGAAATTTTTGGTTGCATTGTGTTTGTAGTCACTAAAACTACCACCCGGCTTCGTTTTCGGTAGCAGTCTTGAGATACCCGGTATAATGCTACTGGCCAAGTCGATCTATTTATTTAAAACGTAAAGAATTTTTAATATTGATATGATAATAACTTTATACAGAAGGTCCCTTAAGCAAGAACTAAATAAATTAATCGACTTGGTATTACATGGATCTCACAACTTTTTGCGGTAGAAAACCTGAGCTGCGAGACTTGAATTTTTTTTACAGGATACTAATGTTTTTAGTCACACGCCAGGGCTATTTGGGTAGTCTTTGGACTATTCTAAACCAAACTCCATGCAACCTTCCATAGGCATAAAGGACGAAAAAGTGGAGGAAGTTTTGCATCTACTTACCATAGTTTTAAAAATACTTAATGATGATATTATTGATTTTGTAATATTCTTATATTTTTATCACATACACCAATGACTATACTTTCTCTCTCCTTTTTTTCATCTCCATCCAAAGGATGCCTGTAAGAGATTGCCTAGTGCAATAAGGCCGCCCAGTTTATTTAATTTAAACAGGGTACAGTTGTTTTCGTTTATATAAGTATATCATTAATGTACACATATGTAAAATAAAGGTATAAATAAATAAATGAATGATGCACAACATTAATAAAGTATTGTAATAATTAAACATAATTTTGTCTTTTTCTCTCCCAATATTCTCATATTGGCCCATTTATAAAAATGACAGATTCCATTCAAACCGATTTCCCTTCATATAACTCAAAAGTCAATGGCCCACCTCCAGCGATATTTCAACGCATCCCGTAGTCTTGCTGCGAACGTGTTTGCTGTCAAATCAATGTTTAAATAAGAAAATTAGATTTGCTCTGCGACGTTTGTTTGCATCAACTATTTGCTGTTGTTATTTTTTTCACTCAATTTCGCACAAGCTTTAAGAAATAAAACGTATTATGCAATACATTTTGCGTGCATCGTAGATGGATGGCTATCAAAATGTAGAAGGTTGGGGAAGATAATTGTTAAAAACCAGAGGAAAAATCATGAGAAAAGAGTAAGCCTATACAGTGTTATTTTTAAAAGATTTCATTTTAATTTCGAGAGATATTGATACAGTACATTAAACCTTAATAAATGTTCAAATTATACTCAATATCTACTACGAGCACGGTTCCCGGTCATTTTTGTACACAGAAGCGCATGCGTGTGTTTGTTAGTGTATTCGTAGTTTATGAATAGTTTTAAAAAATATTTTAGTTATCGAACGTCAGTCCCTTTAAAACGACTTTTGGATTCAGTTTGAATGAAGAAGACAAAACATTCAATCAGTTTTAAGATTTTCTATGAATACAGTAGTTAGTGTTTCCTTTGAGAGCATAAAAATTTTGAAATATTTTGTTTTCTTATTTTAATTTAACTATATTTAGGATTTTGAACATATTGTCCGTAAAATTTGAAAACTAAACAATGAAGAATTACCCTGCATAATATTGGGAGATAATCATCTCTTGCCCGTCAATATTCGCTTATTTATTCCAAGCAAGCAATAAAATTATTTTATTATCGTATATTCCTTCTATCGTGACAATAAAATGTTTCGTAAAAATACGAATAAACACCATAGTAATATAACCCAATTATCCAATTAAAAAAAAATCCTCGATGTACAATTAACTACACTGTTAATGGAGTAACTGTGTATTTTACTTATCCACCATCTATATAATCACCGCCAGAAAATTCAACTAGTTTTAATAAACCTATTTTAAAAAAAATGGTACTTTGAAATAGAACTATCAAACCCGGGACCTACCCCAGGTTTAAGTTCTCGAAGTCATAATATGCGTATTTGTCCAATAATATTTTAGTGCAAAAGACAGATCTTGTATTATTTTAGATGTTGTAGGTTTTCATTTTTTTATTATTTTTAAATAGGCCCTAATGTTTAAACTTTAAGCTGTTGTGGAAGACTTGAAGAGATAATCAGTTTCACAATCGACAATTTGTTAATTACGCCACATAATTTTCTTTATATAGATTAAAATTTAACATTTACATACCTAGTCTTTTTGTATTGCGTGTGTAAACTTTTATGCAAATGGTGTTTCGTGAAATTAATTAGCGTGACAAAAACAATTATGTTTCGATTTTTATTGGCATATAATTACTTCATTTTAACAGTTGCAGTTAGTTTATTTACTTTAAAAAAAAAACATTTATGTCCAAAATATACAGATTGAACCCGAAATACGTCACTGGTGGTTCACTGGCTGCAGACTCTTATATGTGAATGATGTTATGTCATCGCAATGTCTATTTCTCCCGCCAAACATCAGTATAAATGCACTATTGTATTCCATTTTGAAGGACGTTTTAGCTAACTACTGAACATAATAAGGCTTAAAATCTTATGTATTTGTTTATTTTTTGGTATATACTTTATTTTTTTCACTTTACACCCTAGACTGCCCTTTCTCTCTCCTGTGTCTTATCTCTTTCCAAAGAGAAGAAGGGATTGCCTAGTGTAATAAGGCCGCCGATTGTACTTATTTTAAATATTGTTTTAATTTATGTTATTTTATTTTTTCTGGTGTATAATAAAGTTTATAAATAATAATAGTATTAAGATGGCAAGTGCAGTGAAATACCAAGTATTTATACTGTCTATGAACGGTCGTAACGCTTACCATTAAGCGAGTTGTATGCTCGTCTAGCCATTCATAGCAAGCCTATTAATATTATAAATGCGAGAGTTTGTGTGTTTGTAACCTCTTCATGCTCAAACCAATGCACCAATTTTTATGAAAATTACTTTGGAGGTAGCTGACACCCCGGATGAACACATAGGCTACTTTTTATTCCGACAAAATGTAGTGTTCCCGTTGGTTGTGCACGGTATTTAAGTATATAATATATATAGATGGGAAGTTTAAAGTAGGGTAGTAATATTGTGTATTATATAGTAAGTAAGTTTTTAAAGTAGAACGGACTTTAAAAGTATTCGCACCTGGGCGAAACCGGGCCGGACTGCTAGTAAAAAATAAATGAGAAAATAATATACATATATATAAAATAGCCGCTATTAGGGCGTATATAATACTAATAAATATTGATCCCACTCATATCCTACCACAACCTTTTGGATTGTCTCAACAATTGTAATAATAAACTGATGACGTCAGAAACGTAATCGCTTATTACGTGTGCGAAAACCAATGAAGGGGATAAAGGGTTCGGTATTAAATCGTTGTTAAATACGGCCTGTTCTGATATTGTAATCTGTAAATAATGCTTGAAGCACGTACACATACATTGTTTTTGGATGTATCTTGTACAATTAAGCGATTATTTCTCGCGGTTTCACCCAGAACATAATTAGATTTACAGAATCATTTTGTTTTGTGCTGGCAATTCAAAGTACCTGAAGTGCCCTCAATAGCAATGGTAGGCAATTTAAATAGGGTATACATTATTTATAGCCTTTTCGCACTTTTGCTCTAGTGGTATTATGGAATGCGAACTATAAGGGCCTGGGGTCGATTTTCAAGCCGAGGAACTGTTTCTTTTTAGTTGAATATTCGCAATTGGCTGCTTAGGATATGAGTTTCGATTGATATGGAAATTCACGTAGCTCTCATAGCATCGTAGGATAGAAAACTCACGTCTCTTCTTATGTGGCCTGTCCTGTGATGTATTAGGGAGCGACCCTTAAATAATATCGAGTACATAATTACTTCTGACTCCGGGCTGATATTGAATAAAACATATTCAAATACTACATGATGACCCGGGATTCAAACCCATGACTTCTGCGTTGGAATCATACCGTAGTACAGTCAGAGACAGTACCAATTCAAGTAATATCTAAAAACTGAGACTTCCGACATAAATAAGTGTCCATAACAAGTCAATAAAAATCTACAATGCTATATAAAAGACAATTGTTACAAAAGTTAAACAAGATATTTTTACGGAAATCATAAAAACTTGGCTCTTCTTTGAATTATGTTTCTCCTTGTTTTGTCAGAGGAGCACGGGTTTATCTTTTTAATTTTTAACGATGCGATCTTATTGTTATAGAATTTGTATTTGCCTTGATTATTATTGTTTAAAAAAGGAAGGTTGGTAAGGACTTTCTCGCTGTAACTTCAATTATATCTACATTCTAGTGACGTGGAATTTGAAAACTAGACGGAGACTAACCTATTTTATATTCCTGGATATACATACATTCCTCTCCTATTTATAATTTTCTCATAAAATAATTTGTTTTTGTTTGATAAAAGTTTTATTGTCATATTATAACTATCATTTTCCACGAATATTGATATGGCTTAGAAGTATGTATCACGGGATTTCTGATCAACATTGACTCAAAGTACAGTAATGAAGCACTACCTTAGTAATTCACATCCTATAACACATTTACACATAACACATAATTAACTCAGTGTCATGAAGAATTTTGCCAATATTCTTTTCAGTCGTTTTTTCTTCAATGTCATTGTTCGTCATAACAATAAATTATTTGGTTAAATTTGTTTAAAACCAAGTTGATTCTTTAAATCGTTCACAGTGTAGTAGATTTAGAAGCTCGCTGTAAACCTAAACAAGTGTTAAATATAGGAGTAACCTTCATTTTTTTTTGGTGATTTGGGTTTGTGACACTGAAATGTCGGATTTTTTTATATCTATGCCACAAGACTCTTTTGTAGGTATGAATTTGAATTTGACATGAATTTGAGTCAATTTTTTTTTAATTTTGCAAACTCAGAAATATCCTCAATTTCCATAAATAACCATAAATAACATTACACCAGTATATTCATTCTATTTTAAATTGGACAGTATATTTCCGTGATTCCGATTTCCGTACGAGTATCGAAGATCAAACAGTTACAGTGGGCAGGCAATATCGGATGATTGACGGCCGTATTTGTATAACAGCGTTGAAGGGTTACAACGTGATGCGATGTATTCCATACACCGGCTATTCGCAGAAGCAGTTAATCTGCTACATTCAAGTAAACATACTAGCGGTTCAACCCGGCTTCGCTCGGGTGCATATAGTCTTGCACATCAGACACATTTTTCGAGTACTAACTGTTCTACATTTAAACTTTATGTGATCGCCGTCTATTATACTGCTTTTCTCTATTCTATATCTCAAGAGCATGCAGTTCTGTTCTCTTATATCCCATATTATCAGCCTTATATTCAATTCCATTCCATTCCTTTTGTTTCGTAACCGTTTTATTCAATATAATGCGTGATGTTGGCACATGTGAAATGGCGAGGATTTTCAAACTCGCGCGCATTGCCGCCAACTAGCCAATTCGCCAATGCCGTCGAGACATTTCGTCGACGCGCCAATCACGCGTCGTGCAACTAGCGCCCCCATACGGAGGACGCGCTACAACTTCTCCACGGGCCGCGAGTGCAACAACAACAACTAACAAAAATCGTAACCGGCGCGCACGCGGTCGCCATAGAATTATTCCTGTGGCGTTCATAATCGTTCAATAACAGACAAAAGGCGTCGACAGAACAATTTAGGAAGTCTCATTGAGTTTCTCGGATCCTGGAACGGACTATCTTCACCCAGGCGGACCTGCAGGCGGCAATGTGAGTACGCTTTTACATTTGTCTCCATCACGCGTATTGCTTATTCCCTATGTACCATCACGGTACATATTTTGGTGCCGAAACCCGGGAATAGTGAGTACATTCGCTATTTCGAACATAGATTCCGAGTTATTTTCTTGCGATAAACTTGGTTCGAAGCATTACGATACCGCCATTGCAAGTTTTGTTAAAAATTAACAATAAACATTCCAATCGGTCGTTCCAGGAAGGCATATGATTGTTTGCATAAAACTTTAGATACAGTGTAGTATATTTTCAAATTATTTACATTGTTAAATATCGGCAATTCACGTAAATATTATAAACCGACCAAATTACAGTGGCGTGATTCTTTCGTCATCCATATCACATTTTTAAACTGTTACCAATTCATTTATTGAATATAACAATATTTTAATTAATAATTAATTTTTACGTGAATAGTTCTGTACAATTACATTTACTTGTGTTTCAATTGTTCATTTAATGCAAACAATTTAAAATCATTCTCGTCGAGTTGTTCAAATGTTAGCCATTTTGTCTTTTATTTATCCTTAGCGCCGATGTGCATTTGTCCCATAATGTACATAATCATATCAGCGTAATAAACGTTCTAGTATTGGTAGCCGGTGTATTATATGCATTTGAATATTGTTATTTATCGCCTCGTTACTTGCGTTACATCTATTCTAGTTCCAATTCGTTGATGTATCGTTGGGTTTCGATTCTCTAACAAATTCACTTCGTGTTAAATACACATAGGTTAACATATACATAGATTCTATTCCGTTCAAGTTTTAATATAGGTGTCGTTCATCGGTTTTTATTCTAGCGACATTAAATGTCGCTAGAATAACCAATTAAAACGTCGAGTACATTCGAGTACAAATAGGCGACAAGTGTACACATTTCTCGTAGTCGGTTAAATACGCCGTTTGGCCTGTCTTATTATTATTGTGCATTCGGGTAGGTGTCATAATAATATTCATTTAACCGTTCTTTGTTTGCATACATTCGTGTTGCAATTTTGTGATGCTATAACTGTTGTAGGCAATTCAGTTTCGTTGTGAAGGAATAAGTACTTAAGTAGGTACTTATTAGACTTCCGTATTCGTTAGTCATTTGCCGTCCTGATTTTCAAATTCGTGTGCTGTACTAATCGTCATTCGTTCTCGCGTACAGTACTTCTATTCGTGAAAGGGTAGGCAGTGACTATACAATAGTTTGATATACTTAATTTTAATTTCATTTATTCGTTTCGACATTTATTTAAAATGTCGTATCGTTCGGTTCGTGTTAATAAACCAAAGACACGTTTAACAAAGTTAGCGAGTGTAGATAGTCCGAGGGTTCAGGATTTGCCTGTATTACGGCGCAAGCGTACTTTGGCCCTCAACCGTTTAAAGAAACTTCTAGAAGTTGCTGAATCGGCGGAGGAAGATAAATCGTGTTTGAATTTATTTGGTGTTCAATTCTCCTCATTGCCAAAATTAATCGAAAGTTTTGAGAGCGTTCATTCGGATATTTTAGGTGTTATCGATGATGACGATTTCGAACAAGAAGATGAAATTCGTACCGAGTTTGATGATATTCATTTTAAAATTTTGGCAATTAATCGAAATTTATTTCCTGTTTCTAACGTTCATCCTTGCGATAAAAATGCAAGCCATTCGTCAGGATGCGATATAAAGTTGCCTAAAATTAACCTACCATCGTTTTCTGGTGAAATCAAGGAGTGGCCTAAGTTCTTCGATTTATTTAATTCTTTGATTCATAATAATGAATCACTTTCGGATACGAAGCGTATGCAATACCTTGAGACCTGTCTTAGTGGTGACGCCTTAGGTGTGATTCGATCTTACCCGATTCAAGGTAAATACTATCGCGGAGCGTATGAAGCGTTGCTGGCCAGATACCGTGATAAACGAGATTTAGCATTTACATGTTGGAAAGAAATATTAAACGTTAATTTAAAATCACTTTCACCGATCGAGTTTCGCCGAAATTTTGATTTAGTCAATGAAAATTTAAACGTATTATCCAGCCTCAACCTTCCTATTCACGAGTGGGATTTTGTTCTGTGCTATTTAATTTTGTCAAAATTAGATACTCAAACCCGGCGTTCTTTTGAAGAAAGACAAGAATCGTCAGAGTTGCCGCAATTTAAAGAATTAAAATCTTTCCTTTATAATAAAGCTGACGCCTTTATTCGAGATAGCCATTTTTCATTAATTGATCAGGTTAATCCTAACGTAGGGAAATCTATGGATATAATTAAATCACATAAAGTCAGGTCGAACAATTCGAAGTTTCAAAAGAAGACTTCCATATTTCTTTCAAACACTGCGGCGAAGTCAACTTCTGAGGAAAAGTCTAGTTCTCCTTCTTCACAAACACCAGAAGCGGTAATTGTAAAATGTACATTTTGTCAACTAAATCATTCGATAAATAAGTGTGACAAATTCACACAACTTTCGGTCACCGAACGCAATGAGTATGCTCGAACTCATCGTTGGTGTTTCAATTGTTTGAGAACGTCTCATACCGTTAAAGATTGTAGATCTTTATTCAGATGTAATAAATGTCATCAACGACATCATACCCTTTTGCATGAAGGAGAATCGCTCACTACTTCCTTAGCTATTTCTCCAGGTGTCGATAAACCTGAAGATCAGGTTCGAGTGTTGACCACTACGCATGAACAATCTTATATTTTATTATCGACAGCGATTGTTCAGATTCGTGATTCTTTGGGTAATTTCCAACCGTTTAGAACTTTAATTGATTCCGGTAGTCAAAGTCATTTTATCACAGAGAATGCTGTCAAGCGACTGGGATTCACCAGTACTTCCACATCCCATAAGGTTAGTGGATTGGGTCATTCTTCAGCTCCCGTGTCAGGTATTGTTAACCTTGATCTCGGACATAACGACCAGTTTCTCTTTTCCATTAAAGCCTTGACCTTGCCAAGCATTTGTGGGAAGATGCCATCCATTCGGATTGATAAATCATCGTGGCAGCATATTAAATCGTTGCAGTTAGCGGACCCAAATTGTCACATACCTGGTCCTGTAGATCTACTTATCGGCGCGAAATGTTTCGCTTCGCTTCTTTTACCGGGAACAATCGAAGGTGGTACCAACCAACCGTCTGCTATAAATTCGCTGTTTGGCTGGCTTCTTATCGGGAACGTTGGATACACAGATTCAAAATTTCATTCATTTTTTGCCTTAAACGAACCACAAATTCATGATGATCTCAAGAGATTATGGCAGCTTGAGGAGTTAACAGTTTCGCATTCAAAACCTCTTACTTTGCAAGATCAGAGATGCGAGGAGATTTTTGAGAATTCTCATACCAGAGATGCTACCGGTAGATACGTTGTTTCTTTACCGTTCAAACACGGTGAACAAGAAACTATATTTCCTACATCTCGTGATATAGCCTTGCGGTGTTTTCATTCCATTGAAAAACGTCTTCTTAAAAATGAACAGCTGTATGCTAAATATTGCGAATTCATGAAGGAATATCTTGATCATGGCCACATGAGTCTTATACCACCTGACGCGTTGAAAATGGGAAAATATTTTATACCTCATCATTTTGTACTTCGCACAGAAAGCACCACTACACCTCTTCGCGTAGTATTTAACGCCTCTGCAAAGGATGCTAGAGGACTTTCATTAAACGACGTTTTGCTCGTAGGTCCCAAATTGCAAACCAACATCGTTGAAATTCTTTTAAAGTTCCGCCTTCATGCCGTTGTCTTTACTGCAGACATGAAGCAAATGTATCGTCAAATTCTACTTCAAGAGTCAGATCGTGACTATCAGCGTATTTTCTGGCGATTTAATACCGATCAACCTGTACAGGAATATCGTCTTAATACCGTCACATACGGTGTGTCTTCTGCTCCTTTTCTGGCATGCCGTACCATCAAACAGCTGATCTGTGACGAGGGCAGTAACTTTCCACATGCAAGTAAGGTTCTGGAATCTGACATTTATGTCGATGATATCATAACTGGGTGCCGTGATATAAATCAGGCTCAAGTTGTAAAATCCGAAATTATTGAACTTTTGAAAAGGGGACATTTCGAGCTCCGAAAGTGGGCGAGCAATTGCCCTATGCTGCTTGCGGACTTACCTCGCGAACATTGCCTCACCGATCCTGTTTCCATGGATGTCGATGATAACCCTACTCTCAAGGTCTTGGGTCTTAAATGGGATCCTTCCAATGATTCCTTTCTTTACTCCGTTACTCCACAGAATAAGAAGTGTTCTAAACGTAACGTACTTAGCGAGCTGGCACGGATCTATGATCCGCTTGGCTTCCTGTCTCCGTTAATTTTATTGGCAAAGATGGTGGTGCAGCGACTGTGGATTCTTGAAATCGATTGGGATGCAGATCCTCCCGAAGACATAGTCAAATTTTGGTGTCGTTACCTTGAGCAAATACCATTACTAGGTTCGTTGAAAATTCCTCGTTTTATTCCTAGTCAAAACTGTCTATCTTGGGAACTGCATGGTTTTTCGGATAGTTCTGAAACTGGCTATGGTGGTGTTGTATACCTACGTACTATCGATACTGAAGGTCATATTCAGACGTTTTTTGTTTGTTCAAAGGCGCGAGTAGCGCCAACGAAATCTGTTTCCTTACCTCGCTTGGAGCTCTGCGCTGCAGTCCTTCTCGCCGACTTGTTGAAATTCGTTATGGATCTTTTTGCGCAATCTTTTCCATTTACTCGCGTTATAGCTTGGTCTGATTCTACCGTTGTTCTAGCGTGGTTGCATTCTCATTCGTCTTGTTGGAAAACTTTCGTCGCTAACCGCGTTAGTCATATTCACGATATCATTCCGGATGTTGAGTGGCGCCATGTCGCCTCTGAAGACAATCCTGCCGATGTCGCATCTCGTGGTCAGTTACCATTCGATCTTGTCAATAATCGGTTATGGTGGGCGGGTCCTATTTGGCTGCGCTTACCTTCCGAACATTGGCCACAGCTTAATGTCGATCCTAGTGAGGATCTTCTTCAGTCGGAGGCAAAGGAGCTGAAAAGCTTTCTTGGCTCTGATGATACGAATAATTCTTTTATAGATATTTTACTCGATCGTTATTCTTCCATTCGGAAAATTCAACGTATAATATGTTGGTGGCGGAGATTCATAAATTTTATACGTCATAAACACAATCGTTGCTCTGATTCGTTTTTAAATAACGCAGAGCTTCATGCCGCTTTGTTGATCGTCGTAAAGCACAATCAACAAGCTTCTTTCGAAAAAGAAATTCGTCAGCTCCAGGAAGGTCAATTATTATCGAAACAAATGCGTAAGTTAAATCCGTTTCTCGATGCCCAGGGAATTCTCAGGGTGGGCGGTCGCCTTTCCCGATCTGGTCTCGAATTTGAGCATAAGCACCCTGCTCTGCTTCCACGTACATCCCGTTTGACTTTCCTAATAATCGAAGCTGTTCATCGTGAAAATTGTCACGCCGGCGTGAATACAACGCAGTATCTTCTTTCGCAACAGTTTTGGATATTATCTCCTAAACGTGCCATTCGAAATTGCTTATCCAAATGCGTACCGTGTTACAAGACACACCCATCTCCACTTGAACCCTTTATGAGCGATCTGCCTGCAGTTCGCGTAAATCAGGTGAAACCATTTTCTGTCGTAGGGACCGATTACGGCGGCCCCTTTCGAGTTAAAAGCGGTAAACATCGCGGTGCAAAAATTACCAAAGCATATTTATGTTTATTTGTTTGTCTCGCGACTCGTGCGGTGCATCTTGAAGCGGTATCGGACCTTTCCTCGGACGCTTTCCTTGCGGCGTTGCGTCGCTTCTCCGGGCGTCGCGGAAGGGTTAGCGTAATTCATTCTGACTGTGGCACAAATTACGTCGGTGCTAATGCACAATTACTAAACTACATGCGAAATGCCGCTAATGCAAATCAAATCGAATTTCGTTTCAATCCGCCCTCAAGTCCCCACTTCGGTGGAGTGTGGGAAATACAAATAAAATCTGTGAAATCACATTTGTATCGTATCGTTGGCGACCAATGTTTAGACATTTGAAGAATTTACGACACTTTTCGTACAAATTGAATCAATGCTAAATTCAAGGCCCCTTTGTCCGCTGAGCTCCGACCCCAATGACCTGTTAGTTCTAACACCAGGCCATTTTCTAACTCTTGAGCCGCTTACGACTGTTCCTGATGAAGATGTTACTTCATTAAATATAAATCGATTGGGTCGATGGCAGTTGATTCAGCGATTCCAGCAGGATTTCTGGAATCGTTGGAAACATGAATATCTTCATTCCTTAACTCAGCGAGCGAAGTGGACCAAGAATTCACGACCGTTAGATGTAGGATCGATCGTAATTATTAAAACTGATAATTCAATTCCTTTACATTGGCCTCTGGCTCGGGTTGAGAAGTTGCACCCGAGCCCAGATGGCGTAGTCCGAATCGCGACGATACGTACGGTTGAAGGCACTCGCCTTACGAGACCTTTAGTCAAACTTTGTCCCTTACCTAACCAAGCAGATTAACTTTGACTAACATTATTTCGTATTTTTTCTTAGTTCGTAAGATATCATATGCCTTCTTCTTTCAATTGCGTTATTTTGTTTATAATTTCGAAAATACATTAATGTATTTTGGTGGGCGGAATGTTTCGTAACCGTTTTATTCAATATAATGCGTGATGTTGGCACATGTGAAATGGCGAGGATTTTCAAACTCGCGCGCATTGCCGCCAACTAGCCAATTCGCCAATGCCGTCGAGACATTTCGTCGACGCGCCAATCACGCGTCGTGCAACTAGCGCCCCCATACGGAGGACGCGCTACAACTTCTCCACGGGCCGCGAGTGCAACAACAACAACTAACAAAAATCGTAACCGGCGCGCACGCGGTCGCCATAGAATTATTCCTGTGGCGTTCATAATCGTTCAATAACAGACAAAAGGCGTCGACAGAACAATTTAGGAAGTCTCATTGAGTTTCTCGGATCCTGGAACGGACTATCTTCACCCAGGCGGACCTGCAGGCGGCAATGTGAGTACGCTTTTACATTTGTCTCCATCACGCGTATTGCTTATTCCCTATGTACCATCACGGTACACCTTTAGTTGGAAGATTAGTAAATATACGAAATAAAATTCCTTGCTCACCGCATGAGAACACCAAATTTTCCGGATTAAAAAAATAGTATATGTGTTAATCCAAGGTACCTGCTACCACCACACCAAATTTATTCAAAATTGGTCATGCCGTTTGAGCGTGAAAAAGTAACAAACACACAAACTTTCGCATTTATAATATAAGTAGGATTAAACGCTTTGACGGCTTAAACGCTTCTATTTCGTAATGATCTTGTAACTCTATCAAATATACTAATTCATGGATATGAATAGATGCAATAATTAGTATAGGTGTATTGCTATAGGTGGCAAATTACAAAATGCAATTAAATTCAGAAGTGGTTTATTGTCGGAAGACAGATTGCCATGAAGCAAAAAAAAAAAATAGGTGGCAAAACATCTGATGTTGCCGATGAGTGTGATGTAGACACAAAAGTTAGAAGCCAGATAGTGGTATCGAACTACATGATGATCGTTTTCGATGGTTAAAATCTGTCAGATTAAAACAAAATGAAGTAAGATCATCAAAATTTATTTTTTGTGTAACGAACTGAGTTCATATGATATGAGGTAACTCCGATTCTGAAACAGCAATGCTGATGGAGATGTTAATTTCCATTGCTTTTTATTTTGCTCACGCCAAGACATCAATGTAAAGGCAATAAAACCAATCGCATTAAATGAGATGACCAATTCACATGTCCTGAGGCTCGTTGGGCTGATCAAACAAGCGAGACGCTAGCCATGACTTTCACAGAGGCACTGCATCTGACAGAGGATCGTCAAGTCTGGCGATCAGGTGTTCAAGACTCGACTAAGTGACAGAAGTCACGATCCTCAGCATTAAGAAAACTATTAGAGAGAAAAAGAGGGAGAGAGAGAATGGTCATGAAAGTATAGTGTTTTTTTAATCTACTCCGAATTTTGTATTGATATGAATTCAAAACATATTGTTTGATCTGGCTAATAACGTGTTGGCAAAGACTGAAATATGTTTTCTTTAGTGGTTTGGCAACGTGTTATATTATTCCCCAACTAACTCGACAGACTGAGAGTGATGGTATTTACACCTCTGCTTACCTTTTCAAGGATACAAACATAAGGTTGTGTTATTTTTAAACAAAACCAAGTAAAGGTAACACGTAAGTACATACCATTGTTGAACTTAGAGTTATCTATTTTGGGCATTCTCAAAGTGCGGCTTACGGAATTAGGGGTTTCGTTGTTTGTTTTTGTTTTTAGCGTTTATCTATCACGGACGTGTCCGAATGGCGGATTTGGGAATGGCAGCCTTAACGACCAGCCGCGGAGGTACTATGGTCTAGTCGTGTCACTCGTAACGCGAGCACGTGACATCAGATTTGATAGTTTTATTTTTAAATTTAAAAAGTGCTGATCAGGTTGAAAGGTTCATGTTTCCTCTTCTCTTTTTTTCTAAAGTCATAAAGTCTGTACGTTTTCCACAAGTTCGGTAAGCAAATCATCATCATGTTCTCTCTTCACATTCAATAGCAAAATTATTATACATATTTTCTTTATAATCGACTTCAAAAAAAGAAATTATTTACTGGACTCAAATCCTTGTTGATTTTGAATTCTACTTAACAGTGTTATTTTTGAATAGCCGAACCTACTGTCATTTTGTTTCATCTTACAAAAAAATATTTTTTTCAATGTAAATCTTTTCTCAGCAAAAACTGAATTTAATACTTCGAAATTTTTTTGTTATGTTCCACGAAAATATGAGACCGTAGGCGAAATTACATTTAAAAATTCAAGGAAGTGTCGCTTCAATCACAATTGGTAGGACAAAAGCACCGGTGTCCTACTTTACTTTATTTATTTAATTTATTACTTTGAAATGCAAATTCAAATTTTGATTCATTTTCGAACCACTTTTTTTTAGCTTTTCGATGAATATCAGATAAAATAGAAGACTTCAAAGTTTGGACTAGGTATATTCATTCTTTACTATAAAGAATACGAACCAATCATGATTTGGCGCACTAAAAATAAATGACTGATATATTGAGTGTCAAAGAAATCCAAACAGATTGCTGGATATTTTTAAACTTGGCTCCAGTTTTAGGAGCACTCAACTAGATTAAACTTCGTTGACCGAACGTTTTTCAAGAAGCGCCGAATCGAGGGAGTGGTAAGTATTATGTTTTAAATCAGAACTTTAATCTTATTAAGCAATTGTTCTTCAAAAGTTGGCAGCCTCTGTGGCGCAGTAAGACGCCATTTAATAAGACGCCGGCTGTGATACGACGGGTTGTTGGTTCGATATCCGAAAATAGTTGTGTGAATCACAAGCATTTGTATCGAGTCTGGGTGTTTGGAGGAACGCAAAGTCTCTCGTACTTCCTGATGACCACGACAGAATACTCGATCTTACTGTAAAATCTGGACTATGCATGTGACAATTGGGTATTTTTTTTTAGATTTTTCATTTATATTTCTTATACTTGATTTAACCGAAACTACTATGAAGTGACAAAGTTTCGTTTCATACATGACATTCGCCCCTAAAGTAGGGGTAGTATGTTGTCAGGGGTGTTCAAATAAAATGTTTGCTGAGCGGGGCGACGCTAACACGCCCAATCACCACGGCGGATACCCTGATTGAGGCGTTGCTACCAAACACTATACTTTTGTTATTTTTTTATTTGCCAGAAAAATTGTCCGGAATTTCCCAGTTATTTACATCCTGTCCGGCTTTTATCACATTTTCTTTCTTGCGTAAGGCTTTGCGAAACAAATGAGTATATTTTGTGTAAGTACGACTGTGAAGGAACATTTGTTGCTTCTTTTTAAGAGTTATTTTGAGTATTTTATATTGCGTTGTTTCAAGGAAACAACATTAAACAGGAAGGGGTAAAATAATCAAAATTAAGAAGAGCCAAGATCTGTTTAACTATTTAACTTACTCCGCCTATTGATTGCTTCCTACAACACACATTTTTCTTCTTCAGTTTTTTTATGCAGGCACATACAATATCAGTAAATCCCAATTTACATTGGAAAGTTTCTCGCTTTGAAGACACGATTATCATAAGAATATAAAAAAGTAGCATAATTTAAATGTTTACCAGAACACGACCATATTCTATGGTCGTTATATCACGCGATTATGTCATACGATACTCTCAGCGAGAAACTCTCCGTGTACACAGGGCTTTATAATTATTATGTTACAAGTAATTTGTTATCCAATCCACTAATTGTCCGTATCGTTTGTTCTACCATAATATATGTGCATATGTTAGTTTCATATTGTCAATAGCATAAATAATCTCTAAACCTGCGGTTTTGAGACTAATGTAGTACACAGAAAATCCATTCAGCGTTTCATCAACCTGATTTATACAGAACCATGATTTTCCTAGAATAAGATTTGCATCGGATTTGGAGATCAGCACGCACGAAACTACACATGGACTGGGTTCCTAGAATAGAGAAGTTGACTCATGTCACAAATTCGTGTAAAGCTACCGTGTCTCATATATGAGAGACAGTATCTGTATCTGTATCAGCCCATATACGTCCCACTGCAGGGCACGGGCCTACTCTACAATCGAGAGTACGATTGAGAGTGGTTGACGTGAGAGACAATACTTCACATTTATTTTACAGTTTACTGGTGGTAGGTCTCTCATATGTGAGAGGCTGCCTGGGTGGGTACCACCGCAATGTAAATTTTTCCCGTCAACAGCAGTTTAAATGCACTGTTGTATTTCGGATCGAAGGACACTGTAACCAGAGTAACTACTGGACATATTGAGATTAAACATATCCCAGTTTGGCGAGCGTAGTGGAATGCGAAGCATTGCTTCGTTATTCACGGTGTTGTTTGGTTCTGCTACCATTCATGAGCGGTCATATCGCTTACCATCAGGTGAACAGCATGTCAGTCTCGACGCTCACTGCAATAATAAAATTAAAAACTATAGTCACTTTCATAGATGTCACTTTCGTTCAGTTAAGCTACTTATACGTCTACTAATTATTTTCTAAGAAAAGTTTGGTTCGTTCCTTTAAACAATAGTTATGTAATCGTTTATATTTTTTCGTATTTATAATACACTACAGTTGAAATTTTCAAATTATACGCGTATTGGATCGGTCAAGGATTTTTGACATACAGTATAAAGTATAAGTAATTACAAAAAATATCAAATTCATATTAGTCATCCAGCTCTCACTACCAAACACAGATATGAAATGATCACATATAAAACCCTAACATTACAAACGCAACAATGAAACCAAATACCAGTATTCAGATCAACCACACATTCTAATTAAAATAGCATTACTCGCACTGAAAATCCACTGTTCATCCCAACTACTTATTTGCTCGCTGCAGAGTCAATAGCGACTTGCAAAGGTCGTGCGCACGAAGTTATAAGGCACTGAAATGTTTGCACCGTTCGCATAATGCCTCGCAATTATGTTTGCGGACACACAGCAAATATTCCATACGTATTAACTATAGAGATGCATTCGTTGAATGTACACAAACATTCATTTATACGAGAGATCGTTCAGTACGCTATTGTAATCCTCGGTAATGGTCCGACGGTAATGGCGATTCGGTTTGTCTAAGGGAATTAACGAAGTTCGGTCTGGAATTGAGAGATTCGTTTAAGAATTCAATGGTAATGTGATAGTGATTTTTTTTGTCGCGTTTGATGGAATGTTTTTGACAGGAATTAGGATAGCAAATGTTTGAATGATTACTAAAATTCTGATGTACCTTTCTTTTTTAATGACGCAAGCGGATTTTTTCGACCTTCAAACGATGAAAATGAATTTATGATTCCCCAGATTAGGGTGTAAAGTATATAAAAAATACTGGCTTTCAGCTGTTATACTAATATTTTTGATTTTGTGTACATAAAAACTAACTACCAAAAAAAAAACAACTAAGTTATTATCTACTACAACAGAATTTTAATTACAACTAATTCAATGCTAGCAGAACTTCAATCATCAAAATGCACGAACATATAATTAATAACATTGCAACTCGCACAACCTGTTTTTCTAAATGTCGATAAGGCAACAATAGTAGCAGGAAACTAAAACAAGAACAGACTATTGTTCCAGCGATACAATGAGCTAAGTGAAAAAGCACCGATTGACAGCTCGCAGGGAAGAATTCATTGGATTTGTATGAAGCGTCGATATGCATCTTGCAATGTAATTTGTTCAAGTTGTATGTACATATTAGGTACTGTTTGTTCTGTGTTAGTGTCTTCCTAAATAAAGGCCGTACTCTTTTTATATTTAAATGAAATAATTATAATTAATTAAATGAATAAAATCATCATTATCATCTACCGCCTGTAGGGTCCCACTGCTGGCTTAAGGTGTCTCTCATATTATGTCACATTTTATCATAAAGTGGAATAATAAATATGAATAGTTTAAAAATAATATTAAATATTTGAAATTTAAATATAATTTTAACATTAGTTATTTAAATACATTATATAAATTATTTATATACATTAGTTATTTATATTAACAATATCAATTTTCCCATTTAAGTCCCACTGCATGGTACGGGCCTCCTCTACAATCGAAAGTATGATTCAGAATGGCTGGCCTAGTGCAAGGTTCCCTCGTGTTGTTGGCGTGGTGATTGACTATCAATACACACATGACTCCGAAAAGTCAGAGGTGTGTCCTGAGGTTCAAACCCGTGACGTCGTGAACATATTAGCAGCCACGTCTAGTCCGTTACCAGCAGGCTACCACGCAATTTAACAATAGTTTCAGAATAAGCACTGCTTAATGTAACTATAGATTTTTCTTAAATTTTCAATGTGATTTTTTTTTATAAATAGCCTGTATTTATAACCTTCCAACAGCTTTATCTCGACATCTGTCAATCTAAGGGATTATGTTGTACCGCAGCGCTTGCTTACTCTTCGTTTAAATTCTAGAACGTTCTAGACCTATTATAGATCTTATGCTCTTTACGCTGCGTATCTATTATGTATTCATTTTTATAGTATTTCATACGAGTTTGGATCTTTTTATGAGAGCGGATTCAAATATACTACCAAAATCAAAATAATCAAATGTTTCTTTTCTAATTCTAGATGTAAATCAAATGAGCTTCAATTTTGAATAGCAACATCTATTCAACACAATAATTAAAAATAGTCAGACATCTTCTGTGGCTCGGCTAGTTTTCATTAGAAAAGTAATCTAGTACGAGCACAAAGCATCCAATCTACCTTTACTCTTGAACCATTAGAGAGCAGATAACTGGTGTTACCGAGAGTATTAGCAGTAAAGCATGCAGCGAAATTACTAGGATCGTTTTGCTTGTTCGTAAAATAATAATAAACATTCTTTTATTTGTAAAGACGCTATGTTACCCGTGGGTTTAAATTATTATTTTAGCAAAAACTATGAATTTACCACCCAAAACGGTGATATTTAAAAATCATAAAAATTGAATTTTCGTTGCGTTGTGTTTGTAGGCACTGAAACTAGCAACCGGATTCATTTTCGGTAGCAGTCTTGATATATCCTGTATAACACGATGGCAAAAGGTCGCGTTTCAAATTCTACCTGTAAATCTGGTTTCGGTTATAAAATCCTGAAAATGAATAGAAAAATTCAATATCACTTTGCCCGACCTAGGATTCGTACCCGTAGCCTAAGTTATGCAATCATTCCGTAGTACAACTGCGCCACCAAATCAGTTTGATAAAACTTGTAAATTTTGTAATAATTCACTACATTGTAAACTGGTTTTGAAAAGAGCAACACTAGAGTTTCTTGCCCGTTCTTCTCTAGTGAAAACAGCTTTCCGAACCGGGTAGTAGATAAAAAAATGACTGAATCTAAATGATGTTGAACATTTTAATGGATTCAATAAATTATTTTGTTTTCATTTTCATTTCAAACTCAGATAATTCTCAAAACAACTGAATGAACTCTAAACCGCAGCATACGAGATGTCATATCAATGTGACCGGCTAATAGCTACAAGAAATTGAAG
Source organism: Hyles euphorbiae (assembly GCA_023078785.2). Lineage (NCBI taxonomy): Eukaryota > Metazoa > Arthropoda > Insecta > Lepidoptera > Sphingidae > Hyles > Hyles euphorbiae. The sequence continues at coordinate 15,563,342 of CM041041.1, read as the reverse complement.
TTGATCCCTACTCACAATCTACGTCGACTGTATATTTACACTCCACGAAATCTATATTTTTATAAGCCATAAAACTTTTTATTTATCTCACAAAGACTCGTCAAATATGATTAACGACTATTTTGTTCATTCTGTTTGTTCTTAAATTAAATAAATTGTCTAGAACTTTCCATAGGCTTTTGACAGCCTCCACGACACATTTAATAGTAAAATGAAAGACCACGGAAACAACTTCCCCAGAGATTATTATATTACCCGTGATCACTGTCGCCCATGAAAATTCACCTTTGTGTCATAAATATGTTGCCCATTAAATCGGAAGAGGAGCAGGAAGAAAAAACAATGGAAAGAGGAAAGGGGTATTGGGTATCTGAGAACCTAACGTACTGAATGAAACGCGACAGTTAAGATGTCGCTGCACGTCGATTTTCTGTGTGTCAGTGTAACCGCCCTGGACGAGTCTGCCTATTCATGCTGAGTCATCACTAACAACAGCGTGGCTCCGACAATATGAAAAAAAAAAAAAAAAAAAAACAATTTCGGTTGACGTACTCACCTTCTGTGAATCAGTGGTACTATTTGATAGAACCAGCCTTTTCCTGCTAAAGCTTCGGTTCTACCAAATTGACAATTTTTTCTTTAAAAAAATACATACCCGCCTTTCGTTAATTCCGAATTTGATTGCATGTTTAATCAGTACATTGATAAAATATTTATTGAATTATGGACTAAAGATAATGGTTCTGTAGTCGATGCCGCGTCATGCCAATTGTAGCATAAGACGGGTTTGTGGAGTGGGAGGACAACTTGCACAAGAGGGCTGGCAGCGACTGAATGTATAAAGCAGCAGAACACTGTGATGTAACTTGGGAGATGTCTATGTACAGCGATGAACTTCAACGGGTTGATGGTGACCACGGTGATAATAAGACATATGGAAATTAAAGTAATTGCAACACTTCAAAAAGCTTACAATACTTGAATATCTAAGGAGCCTTACATTTTTTGAAAATAAATTAAAAAGAGGAATGAAATAAATGGCTCTCAATATATCCAATATTTACTGTGAATGTCTACTAGAATGTCCTTCAAACTAAAACAGAACATTGCATTCACACTGCTGTTTGGCGGGAGAAATACATATTGTGGGCCTGACCAGAGCTGGAGACCTGTTCAGGGGCTTCTCCCATATGAGAGACCTACCACCATTAAAGCTTGACTCCACAGTCCGTTTTTTCTTTGTTGCTATCGTTAGTGTATTATTCTTTGCTTTTGTCTTTTCCATCGGATAATTAGCACCATCAGCTTCAAGACTATTCATTCTTATATTAAGTTCAAAGAAGTCCATCTAAAACATAACTAACAAAAGCCAATGTCCTTTGTTAGAATTTCTATAGCCAAGCAAAATTGAGTCTACATTGTGATTGTAAACAAACGTTAATTCACACATAGAAGATAATCCCGGGAGCCCATTGGGCAGTTATTACAAGAGCGGTCTCCATCGTTTTTGCGCCCCAATGCCGTCCGTTTGAATAACTCGCTCGAACGGTCCGCCAAATGAATTGATTACTTTATATAAATATTTGATGAGAATGGTTCTATTTTAATCAGAGGAGAATCCTTTCATTATTAGAAATGATAGCCTATTGAGGTCCACTTGGATTTTTATCGACTTTAAGAGTTCATTTTTAATATTGTTCTTGGATTTTATAATGGTTTTTATAAGCCATGTATATGTTCATGGACAGCTTATTGTATGAAATTATCTACTTATTTATTTACTAAGTCTAAATGTGTTATTCATTTCTGATGGAAATCGATTGTCTGTTAAAATATATTACTAGTGCATTTTACAAAGTATTGGAAAATGAGAGTTCGAAGTTTATTAACACACATTAACATGAATGTTTATGTTATATACTCTTAAAAGTTGTAAAAAATCCTTCTTCAATTTGATACTTAAGAAGCACCATACTTACTATATTGTGAAGGAAAGACTGTAAAAATATAAAACATCCGTAGGTGTTTTCCTAATGTAAACGCTCCTTGCACTTCCCACATATCCACGACATAAACATATTGAATTATAAAAATAGCCTATTTCCCCAACGTAAAAAGCTTTTTGAATAATTAATGCTTTTTTTTCACATGACCGATTAGAGGCACGCACTATTAAAACTGCTGAAGTGGGTTCATGGGGGTAAATTGAATGGGAAAGTTCATCGATTTTAAATGCATAGTCTTGTGAGCACGCTATGTGGTCGACGCTGTGAATTTTTATGGATAAAGCAACGATCGCTGGTTGCGGTTGGTGTAGTTAATGACTGGATGCTGAAAAATTAAGAGTTTCAAGTTAATACTGAAAATTTAAGTTTCCTTCATACAATATTTTTTATGGTACTAAATGTCTGGAGACTGTCCCGCCCTCACACCCGCCACTGCAACTTCTGTAAGCCAGGATCAACAGTGGCACGCAATGTAATGACACCGAGCATTGAAGCTCGCCGAGTCTCCGGGAATGTCTAGCTTGTCTTTAACCCGCAACGAAATTAATCAAAAAGTTAAATTAATAGGAGGAGTGGGAAATAAATAATGTCCACTTCCCTCCGTGCAAAGCGGGTGACAAAACATTGAACTAAAGAGGTAAATAACCTCCCAAAAAGACTTTTACAGCCGGAGAAGCCAGCTGTAAAGCACCACGGAATCCATTATTACATTTAAATGGGACCTATTGTGTGAACTGTTATACTTGATTCCAGTAATAGGTATGGCAAAAACGCCGGAAAGCACGGAAATGTGTCCTAGTCTCCACTAGGTCCATGTAGTATACCACTCCGGATGATGTCTGCATACTATCAAACATGATTTTACGCTCATTTTGCCAAATACTACACTCCCAAAGTATGTGATGCGCGGACTGTTTATACTCGCGATTAGGTGTGAACATGGGCATGCAGGCGAATCAACAAGCTTAAAAGAGTACAGTTTAGACTTATAGTTACCATGGTACGGAAACAACTGATACTAAATGTCTAACAAAATATGCGGAGAGCACGTATTTTCTTTTATCTTGTCCTCTGTACTGCCCCATTAGTTCTTTATTATATTAATCCAGTCCATCCAAAGGTTGCCTGGAAGAGATCGCAGCTAGCGATAAGGCCACCAATTTTTACCATGTCTTTAGTTTTAAGTATTTATTCTGTTATTGTTCCTTTTTATGGAGTACAATAAATTATATATAAATAGATAAATATTTTTTTTTTCTATTCAAGTACGTATGGACTTGTTAAATGACCTATATCACTCATCACATCACGTCTCATTAATTTGAATGACTATATTAGTACCACAAAAATACCCATATCAACCAATCCAATCGCAATAAAAAGTCACCAACGTAAAAGAAAGATACCAGCCGTCTTATTACCTCATAACTCAGCAACTGGCATAAAATAATTCTCATAAAGAATAATTGTTCGTTTTAAAATTCCAAATTCCAATTTGGCCGGGCAATCTGGTAGCCTCGAGCGCTCGTGAGATCCATTTGGGTAATTGATACATACGCCCCGTCGATTTAACGATAGTCCATTGGATCGTTTACCTTACACTAGGAATACGAACAAGTTGATAGTTTTCGGTTTGCGCCGCAATTACTCCTTGGTGTTAAATGTGCAGTTAGTTGTTTGGTGTTTTAATTCATATTTTATTTAGTTTGGATGTAAAATTTCATTTTTTTTTTTTGTATTTTTGTGTCATCGTTATGATAATCTTTATATTCCGAAGTGGTTCAGCCACGCTATTGTCAATGTTGACTCAGCATAAATAGACAGGCTCGTCCGGGGTGGTCACCAGCAGCAACAGAACAGAATATGAAGCGACTGCTTCATTGTCACGTTTCATTCGATAAGTTTTACTGGTGGTAGGTCACTCATATGTGCGAGGCCATCTGGGTAGGTACCACCGCAATGTCTATTTCTCCCGTGAAACAACACTGCTTAAATGCACTGTTGTGTTTCGGATTGAAGGACATTGTAGCCAGAGCAATTAGTGGACATATTGAGACTTAACATCTTATGTCTCAGGATGGCGAGCGCAGTGGAATGTTTCTACTGTTTATGAGCGGTCGTATCGCTTACCATCAGGCGAACGGCTTGCTCGTCTCGCCATTAACTGCAATAAAAAAAAAAGTGAGATTACCGTAGGTCCAATACCCATTGTCTTCTTCCCATCCTTTTTACTTACCCCTACTCTCTCTATTTCATGGGCTGGTAACGTATCTGTAATCCAAGTATTGTAAATGTTCATCGGCGTTAGTGATTATTTTCCATATTATGATCAGTTTGCTCGTTTGCTGGACCTATTTTATAAAAAAAAACTGCTGATAAACATAGGGTTACTATAACATAGGGAATTTCCACTACGCCCTGGTGGAAGTGGTATGTATTCAGCTACTGTTTATAACTTTTATAAGGTCGTCCGTCCACCTTATGGGGAACGCCCATAAATGTCAGATAAGTGCTGATAGTCCAAGAATATTTGGTCGAAAATCTTATATATTTTACGTTATTTTTAGGTGTAATTAAATTAAAAAATTGTAAATAATCCAACAGAGTTTTCATTGATGTGTAAAACCAATAAAATGTGTTTGTGTGTGTTCTGGAAACAATTAGGGTAATAAAATTTGCACTCAAATATAGTTAAACAATGTATTATATATATTGGAACATAATGGATTCTAATTGAATTCCTGTTTACTAATAGCCGTTTTAATCGGATCAGTCTGGGCTCTATGTGGCTTGGGCCTGGCATTTTGCCACACCTCGCACTATAGTCAACATACGGCACATTTCTAGTAAACGTTAATGTCATTTTAATAGTAAAACCATACTGGTGTTTATTATTATGCGAATGGATTGGGTTAATTGAATTGATATCGTTGAACATAAAATTAAAGTAACAGTTTGATTTTGAGTTATTCATAATAATTTTTCCCCACCTTTTTCACTACATTGTTACAGGTTAGCAATTCACTTTCATATTTCAGTGTTGTGAATTTCTATGAATGGTAGTTATGACTTGGCATGTATATTTATCTATTAATAATTTATGAGCATAGTCTTGCTTGCTTATATTGAAATAGTATACACAATCAACTTTATCACTGGCAGTCCCCTGCTGGACACAGGTCTCTCTTAATGCACACCATAAAACCCAGTCGGTATGCATCCAGCCGCTGCCAGCCCTCTTGTACAATCTCATCTAGCCAGAAGGCATCCCACGCTATATTTGCCAAGACACGATCCCAACCGCAGAATACCCCTGCTCCAGCGGCTATCCAATTTGCAACGCCTACGTTAAAAAAATTTATACAAAAATAAATCGAATAATAAAGAAAATAACAAGAAATTTATTAACGCGCAGTCTAACGTCTGCTGCATCATGCACCTTGTTAAGTCTGCGGGCTATATAACAAAACATTAAACATCCAACAAAGAAACTAACTACTTACGTAAACTCATGCCTTTTTCCATGAAGGAGTAGGCAAAGGTCCTACCAGAACACCTACGTTTCGCCAAGTATGTTCCGCCCCACAATGAGAAAGGAGGCGAGCCTAGCGTCCAATCGAGCCCTATGCGGGCTGATGATGAATAGAAAAATCCAATATCACCTTGCCCATTCTGGAATTCGAACCCGAGACCTCAGCCCTGTAGTCATACCATAGTACAGGTCTACGCCACCGAGGGCGTGTATTAAAAATACCATGATTGAAAAGTGGAAAGCCGACAACTGCGTGTATGCTATCAATGGACTTGATCAGAAAAATAGGTCTAGAATTTATAATTTACCTCTAATCCATACGATCGTTTGGTTCATTGTTCTCGAAAAAAGGCTTGTCAAACCAAACACTATAATTTGAATTGGAACGTTATCAATATTTTGTCGATTTTGAAACCTTTTTCATAATAACACAATCGAAATCTACAAAAATCCCAATCACTCAACATAAAAAAAAAACACATAAAAACAACACAATATCGTAAGTCGTATCGCCTTTATTAGAGGTATTTTCATTGTTTTTTCCCTCACAAAGAAACGAGTCACCTGAATCGAGTCCATTGTTTCGAGATAGCCTGACATAAACACGGCTCTCATCGCGGCTATGATGTTTGTACATTAAATTCGCCACCTTTACCCTGCGACAAAGGGAAGATCGAAATAAAAAATTCTTATCACGAAACGATGTGACGGTCTCGTCGAGATTTCTTGGCACAGAGCAAGCTGGCTTAGTGAGGCAATTCTGACAACTGTCTTAGCTCTTGAAGGGAGGTTGCCTTTTATAACAATCATTGACAGATCAAAGAAATTATTCCGGCAAATGAATGAGAAAAATAAGCTCTCTTTAGATAGGACGCATCACCAAAAGAATCTTTTGTTTCCTGTGTTCATAACACAGTTGAATAAATTAATTCTACAACGGATTGTCTATTTAAAATCAACCTTTTCAAAAGGTCTTTTAATCTACCATGATGTGGGTTACTCAATTAGAAATCTCTAATATATAGGTATTACTCACTTTCCACCATCAGCTGAATAATTGTTCATGTCATTATTATTATTTTATAGAACACCAGGAATCTCTTTCTTCCCTAGAATGTAATTGTTACATACAACAAACCGTGCTATTTACTTGTCTATCGACCCCGCAACACACACAAGGTAATCCACGGCCATATATATTGTTTAATCGTGTCAAACGTGACTATTTTATTTCTGTTTCTCTGCGCTGTGGGAAACCCAATGTGGCGCGATAACGCAAGCTTACGTGTCCGTGAAAGAAATTAGCGGATTGCTTTTATCACGTTTGAGCTTGATTGAATGTTGTTTTTCCATTTATCTGTTTGTACAGACTTAATCTTTCCATGCGAGCTCATCAGCGCGTTGTTGTTTATTCAAAGATATTTATGTGGTGATTTTTGTATTGGGTTTTGTTTGTTGTTAATTATTTTTTATATTGAGTGGAACAAAAGCAATGCTTTTTTAAGTAATTTCAAAAGTATTTTACTTTAAGTATGTCAAGTACCTAAGGGTATAAGATATAATTATAGACAAATTCAACGTTTTTTCCTGAAATTGTTCTTGATGGAAAATGGCTGGAATCAAAATCATGAGCTGAGCCTGGCTACAAAGTTCATAACAATTAATTCATAAAAAATATAGGAAGTAGCTACCCCTTCCTCCCCTTTCATACTCTTTTTTCACACGAACACAATGTTTTCGCGTTTAATTAGTTTTTATGGGCATTTGTAGATATAGCGTTCACTACCCATCATCAAAATTCAAAAAGTATTTTTTGCGATAAATTAACAAAAATCCCTTAATATTTCATATTTATAACAAATAGGGTTATTAAACTATTATGAATCCTACACTATTAATTTAAATTCACCAAGCCTTGTACCGTATTAACTCTAAAATGTACTCATCGCGCATAACTCAATAACAGAAACACTATCATAACCTCAAAGGAAACCAAAATCTATAAGCATTTCTAACTTTGGACCAAATATAATAGTTGGCGGCAATAGTGTTTAATGGAGCAAGTTTGTCACCAACTTACCTTAACTGACGCAATTATATTTAGAAATGGTCAATTGAGAGGCGAGAACAATTGGGATGAATTTTATGAGTCAGTGGTTGGCAGATTCTATTCGTTGGTTTAAAGGGTTGGCTTACAAACGCTTGGTTTGCGTAATTTCAAATTGACGAATTTTTTTAATACGCTTTTATTACCTTCGCCTGTATGTATGTATGTAGGTATGTATGTAATGGAATGTTTAAAGTCGATTTTCCAGCACTTCAAAACGTAGGACTGACTCAAAATTTTGCATACTTATTCAGGACCGATGACAATACAACAATTTAAAAAAGTATCCTTTTTTTAAAAAACATTAAAAGTGGTTAATTTGCGCCCTCCGTCTTTTTTTGATAAGACAGCCGTAAATGGATGTTTTTAGTGCAAGCAATTAAATTATAGTATAAAAAACTAAAAAAATACGCTTTCATAAAAGATCCAACTAAAAAGTAAAAAATAATACACACATTTTATTGTTACAAATCGTGGCGTGCTTACAACAAATATTAACCCCCCAGCACCCCACGTTTTATACCAATAAAATGTGTGTATTTTACTCAATTTTCTAATCTTAATTATCAATTATTTTTTTCTTTTTAGTTAGATCTTTTATGAAAGCGTATTTGTTAGTTTTTTAAACTATATTTATTTATTGCATTGAATGGCGAGACAAGCATGTCATTTGCGTGACGGTTAGCGATACGACCGCTCATTGACAGTGGCAATGCTAAGCATCCCATTTCGCTCACCTTCCTGAGATATAATACGATAAGCCTCAATATATATAGCTGTTATTCTGACTACAATGTCCTTCAAACCGGAACATAACAGTGCGTTTACACTAGTGTTTGTTTTTGGTATAGCTTATTAAACCAATAATCATGTGTTTATTTTCTAGTTCTTCTCATTTATAGCTTGTATTGAAAAGGGCACTTCCTGCAGCTGATGATGAGGATAATGTTATTAGCATATTATATAATAAATATACAAATCTTGAAGAGTCTGACAGTTAATACTTGTATAGGTGGGTAATGATTTATTCTTCGTCGGCAATTCCTTTGTATATGTTTTTTTTATTATTTCAAAGTATATTAGGGGATAGAGAATCATAACTCAAACAACTGTTTCGGATTAGGATAGCATGTGGCTAAAAGACTAAAAGAAAATATAAAGATGAGTTTTATATTTTATGTAAATAAAACTCGATATTACGCTTCACGCAATTTATTTGTCAAGAAATTTTACACATATCTCCTTAATATTTACGATATGTCAAGAAGTCTTCGAAAAATCACCAAAACTATAACAAATAAAAACTTAACAGTTACCATATATTTACAAAGAAGATATTATTTATTGCCTCTATAATTATCTAATACACAACGTAATTATTCTAAAAACAAACATAATATCTTAACACTGAAATTACTTAGAGATCATTATAATTATTTATAAATAATTAAATTTTAGAATATACAAAAAATAATTTCGTTGATCGTAAATATGAAAATTAAATCAACTTATGATTAGATATCTATTTTAATTAAATATTATTTATTAAAGATATTTATATTATTATAACATTTAGAAAGGAAAACATCAGTCGTTTGAAAGCTAACTTAATTATAGTATTTAGAATAACAAATGGTATACGAAAAATGTTTTGTTTCATTTTATTCATATTATATATTAATATGAGTATTAGAATCCCGATTTTCTTCATAATTTCTTAGATCTTGTTACCAAAACATAGTATTTTATAATAATGCAAAAAATAAAATAATGATCTACATATAGCTTTTTTTATAAATAGCAATTATTTAATTGGACTCAGCTACCTGAGATGTTCAATTCCCGAACGAAACTTAACCTTATTATTGACAAATTATAAAATGCTATTACATAACATAATTACTTAATAAGGTGCAGACATGTATTTACAGTTTTAAAATCGCCTAATTTTGTCTGTAAAGGTGTTCTTGCATTAATATAGTAGTTAGATCATTTTCACATACGTCCAATTGTTCTAAGAAACGTTAAATTATACAAAAAAACACATTTATAATCATTTTCATATAAGTATTGTATTTACATCTTACAAGCTAAAAGTACGAATTCATAAATTTCATAGCATCACAGTGATTCACTTTCATTTAACTAAATATAACGCTTTACACGATGTTATACTAATTCATTGTGTTTATTTGAAGTCGGTTATAGTTTTATTCATAGACATTTTATGAAATTTATACAGGACTTCAATGCAAAATTAAGAAATGCAAGATTTTTAATTCAAATAAATCATGTATCGTTTTTTTATTTCACAGTTTACCGACTTCTTGGTTATTTTAAAATTATTTCTATATAACATTTCATTTAAAAATTAAATCATAAAAAATATGAAGAAATATAAATTAATTATCAATTAGCAATTAAAATAATAAATATTAAATTATGCAATGTGCATAGTTACTGATCTACTTCATTATTTTTAAACCATAGTTCTTGTTACAAAAAGAAAATATTATATTTATTTTAGTTTTATTGTCTATTATTTTTTTGTTATCTACGTATAAAAGTTAATTACATTTATATTTATAACGAAATTGTAATATGAATAAAAATATTAATAAACAATATAAAAATAATAATATAAAACCTGAAGTTTTAAGTTTATTGCAATTTTACACTTAAATGGCTATTTGACTGCACACATTAAGGAGTAAAAAAGATATCTCAATGAAGTTTCAGTTCCGTTAAAACTTCCCATGTACATATGTACATAATTAATAATTCTTTAAATATTTGAGTACTCACATAACAAGGAGCAAGTTCCTCACGTTGTTACATCCGCTTTTATCGATTTCTAACAGAGCATCTGTCATAAACGTAACCGCAACACACAAAATTTTACACATAAACAACTTATATCGTTTGAAAAATGTTTTTTACCGTACAGTTTCACAGCGCTAGGATTTTGTACTTTCCCCTTTTTTATTCTTGCTCGGCACATTTACTATATCCACCTAGTGGTTAATAAGAATGCCCAGACAGAGTATCGAATGGCATAAGACAGCGCAGCGGTCTGAAGCTTTTACGTTGAAAGAGTCGCGTTTCTTCTACGTGAATCTTGCAACTGCTATAAATACACAAATAATATCGACAATCCTATATATCTTTGTATTCTAGGTGTCAGTGACAACGAAGAATTTTCAGGCGTGACCTGAAAAATTCTATCTGGGTGTCGAAATTCATATTTCAAGAAAGGAAATGTGTTGACACAAACATTTTTTTTGATGCGGGAATCGCTTACGAAGACTTTAGTTTCATCACAGCGTGCCACGAATTTTGTCGTATTCATTGAGAAATTGAAAAATTTTCTGAGATTGGACAGGGTAATAAATATTTTTAACATTCAGAGTAATCTTTGAAATTAATACTCTATGTTCGAAACGTTTATGACAGAAAGCCGTGTTAAAAACCCTGATATCAAGAAACTGTTACACCCAATGTCATAAGCGGTATAAACAATTATTAAGTACAGATTTTTTACAATTTTCATCCATCCATATGATAGTGTGAAGTAAAGAAAATATAAAGAAGTTATATTTCAAGTGCTACTATAGGATATATTAGTTCTAACACCGTTTCATAATTTCCATTCGAAAATCTTTACAATCTATACATCAGTTTAAAACTGTTTGTTGAGGAAAACTTGTCATGGTATTTTAAGTTCCATATTGCAAATAAATATAATTTTAATCAGTATTTTTTTAAATTGATTTATTATGAAAATGTTATAATTATTTTAAAATTATCGTGTTACTTTGTATATTATTTGATGGGTGATATATTAATTTTTATGAGCGTAAAATAATGTAATATACAAATTTAACCTTAGAAAGTACATACATATTATATGTGTACATAATGGTTAACCGAAAAGCTAAAACCAAATACGTAGACACGATTCCCTCAACCATAAACGCAGAGCCATGACTGCGCTGAAGTCCCACAAAATATTAATTCTCTACAACAGTGGTTCTCAATGCAGACGATTAATGCCCCTTTGAGAGTGATAGGGATTTATGATATCAGGGGGTAGAAGCGTGCTAAACTATGGGGTAGTAAGAACATCTATGAAGGAGAGCGAAAAATAATGAATACAAAAATCGACTTTGAATCTTTTTTTTTTCCAATACCTTCCTAACAATTAACCAATGTAAAGCAGAGTAAAATATAGGGAACAATACACATTTATAAATCGCAATAGCATGGCGATCGGAATCACTTTGAGAACCCATGTCCTAGAAAGAGAAAGCGATTGTCGCCTAGAGACAACCACTGCAGCTTCGCATTGTCTCGCTCACACAATTTAATTCACGAATGCGCAGTCCACTCTCCGCGTCTACGCCCGTAATTTACAAAGATTATAAAATAAATGAGACTAGACACAGCTCTCACGCGCGTTGGGGTGCAGTGGCGCCCTCGTGGTGACGACCTCGCGCCGTCGCGAGAGGGTTCCACTTGTCACGCTCCGCCGATCCTCGGCTAACGTCCCGATGCTCTGTAAAATAATTTTTCTTTTAGATGCTCGTTAGGAACTGTTTATTGTTGGGTTTAGTTGCATTCAAGGGGGTTTCAAGAAGGATATTTTTGGTTGCAATCATAGAATAATAATTATCTTTTATAATCATTGCCGTTACTTTAAGATTTTCTTAATCTATAAAAAAATGGTAACAAAAATAAAGAATTAGCTATATCGTAAAGAAGAAGGAAGGTTTTGATTATTTGTTTGCATTTAATAGATTCTAAACCCGTGTACCGTTTTGAAAAAATCTTTCATTATTAGAACCATAATTACATGATCCCTGATGAACATAAGCGATGAAAAATTTTCTGAAAATGTATCTGTAACCGGGTGGAATTGGGGCGGGCTGATACTACTCGTATATTTTAACGTTAAAATATTCTAATTCTATAACTCTATAAATAAATTTATGGAGAATGCACTAATGTAAAGAATAGTATAGATTAAAATTTAAGATAATTAAATACTACATTTCTTTTACACAATATATTCCAAATAAAATAAAAATATGCATATCATGTTTAATATTTCATACAAGAGCAGCTAAATCGAATCTCAACGCGAGTTGGACAGCGTGTGAATCAATAACACTTTGACGTTGCAAACGCTATATCCTGATATATTATTCGCGAGCTTCCTCATTGCAACGGCTAAAGGCGATAAAATCCAATATCGAAATTTAATATTATTTGACTTGCATGATGCAATTTGAATTTATATCATGAATTACTTTAAGCAGTATTTATGAGATAAATATCGAAAAAATGAAAAAAAAAAAAAGAAAGTTAAGTAAAATCCTTATTATCGTGGCCATAAATACGTTTATGAATAACAAAAAATATTAACCTGATGAATTAATCATTGGATAACAGTTTGGTTATTATAAAAGAAAGTACAATAACACAAATTGCATAATATTATAATCTCTTGCTTGTTAAAACCTACAACGCAAGCGAACAAGAGTAGAATATCAATTAGTTTTATCACATTATAATTGACTGCACCTAAAATCATCGCAAAATGTTCTCACATAATGACCGTAATTAATGTTCTTCAAACTAATTTGGAAATGCTAAAGGTACATCGCCGTGTTATGTTGAAGCACAATCCATTGTTCTATGTCAATATTAAGCTCGATTATGATATCGACAATAGAGTGCATGTCGAGTAATCAAATTAATTATAGAGAAGTGCCTTTGGGACTGGCGTTAAGAAGAAGCATCGGGCGTGTGGGATCGCTTTTAGATTATGGATGTGAAAATTAATTAAATTTGTTTATTGTTTAGATACCAAATAATATATTAACAATTTTGACTTCAATTATTCATGAGTAAATGGTAAAACATAGTGATAACATAATTTGAACATGTCAATGCATATTCATGAAACATATGGATAAATTATGCATTATTTAAAATTAAATTCAGGGATCACGTTTGAAGTATTATATTTATTACACTGTCATATTTTTTCCCTCTCTAAATTTCTTAATATTGCTGCACAATACCAACATAAAGTACGTTTGGAAGGTCTCAAAACACCATTCAGTATTTAATAATTTATGACAAAATATTTTCACCCAAAATCAAGCGCCCGGTCTGATTATTCCCTATTCTATGGCAGAATACGCTCCGTCTACTCATAACGGTGCGCTGGCAGACGGCGGAATTAATTATGTTCCAAATTGTAATTATTCGTGGCACTGACGAGAGTGTTTTGTTTTTCAGGTAACCTCACTATTTTCGAGCTGCGGTGTTAAAAGCTGAGATATGATGCATAGTTTGTGGAGGTAGGTGAATGAAGTGGAATTTAATTGTTTAAGAAATGGAGATTTCAGAAGTGTGGCTAAGTTGTTTAAGTAGGCGAACGTATTATGGAGATGATTCGCTTAAGAGTTGAAGCTGAAAAATGTATTATTTTAGAATCGTACGCGAAAATACGTTTTAAAATTAGAGGCAATATATTTTAGTAATTTTAAATATTCATAACCTTTGATTATTTTGAAACTAAACAATTATAAACATGACGAGCTTTTGTCGAAATTTCATGCTTAATGTTTATATACATCCTTATAGTTTTACACGTGTTTTTACATATTTGATTACAAACTTTGTACTATACAAATCCTTATTCTTTTCACGTGATTATTATCTTACATCAACAATTTTCAACCTTTTTAGTATGTGTTAAGATTAATAAATGATCATGTTAAACTATAACCACGGAGCAGCTCAAACAAGACAGTAGCTTACAATGATAGTCTGTCACAACATCAAGCAACAATGTCCTTTGAGACACAATCACATCAAACGTTAATGGAATTGGTAATTCACTGCACCATCCAGAGCAGTTTACGTTTTTATGACAGCCTCCGTGGCGCAGTTAGTTAGATGCTGGCTGTAAAACGAGAAGCTGCAGATTCGATCCCCCACCAAGACAAATATTTGTGTGATCCACAAGTATTTGCTTAAGATCTGGGTATTTGTGAGACCGAAAATCTGTCGTAGTTTCTGATAATCACGATAAAAGACTCGATGTCATTATGGGATCAGGATTATGTATGACCGTATGTATTTATGTCACATTAATCAATAGTATTTTGCTTTGAACCTCTTGATATAGTTAGACTAACTATTAAATTACTAGTGGTCGCCTAGCGGTCGAAATTCGACCAAATCAAGAAGAGAAAAAGTTTTTACCTGTATGATGATGTTGTTATTCTGATAATTCGTGCACATTTTTTGTACCTGAATGTTGTTATTGCAGATTGCTGCTACAGAACTTTCTTTATGCATATAATGAATGATAGCGCTCAGTATTTCACGTAGTATTCGTCAAATAAGTCTTTTCTGTTTGATATTCAACAAAACCACAGTAAACATTTTTTTCTGATTGACATTCAACTACATATGTCTATAATAAAGCAAAGAAACAATTTGACCAAAGAGTATGTATACGTGTACAAATACTTGTGTATGCGTGTGTCAAATGCATGCTGGTTTATTTATTGATTTATGTACTTTTTATGCATTATTATTAAAATCTTGTTTTATATTACATTTAATATTAGGCTTAATATTAATATTATTGCCTCATTTAAAATTAATATTCTCTTTTAATATTAATATTATTACCTCATTAGGCAAATAAAACGTTTTTTTTTATATGTCTATGTCAGAAGAACAAAATGAAAAAGAAAAGAAACAATTTGACACCAGAGTATGTATACTTTGTGTATGGATGTGTGTGTGAAATGCATGGCAGTGTGTGTAATGTTTTATTTTTTGATTTAATGTACTTTATAAGCATTATTATTGAAAAATATTAGCATTCTCCACTTCTCCTACACATAAACTATAAGTGTGCCAAATTTTATGCTCCTGCGTCCGCGCAATTTTCGTAAAAAGGGATCCAAAGTTTTTGCATCACGTATTAATATATAGATTACCGTATACATGTTGTTACCAGCTAAACGTTGTGCAATTACTGTAGACAGGAGTGATAATAAGTATGAGGTAGTATTATTATTAAAATTCAAAAGATTTTATGAAAGACAGCTATTTAAATAAAGAATAATTTTGATATTGATGGACTGATGTGAAATAATTTTCTTATTACTCTAATTCCTTGGGCACCTAGCGTGAAATTATAATCTATATATTAATACGTGATGCAAAAACTTTGGATCCCTTTTTACGAAAATTGCGCGGGACGCAGGAGCATAAAATTTGGCACACTTATAGTTTATGTGTAGGAGAAGTGGAGAATGCTAATATTTTTCAATAATAATGCTTATAAAGTACATTAAATCAAAAAATAAAACATTACACACACTGCCATGCATTTCACACACACATCCATACACAAAGTATACATACTCTGGTGTCAAATTGTTTCTTTTCTTTTTCATTTTGTTCTTCTGACATAGACATATAAAAAAAAACGTTTTATTTGCCTAATGAGGTAATAATATTAATATTAAAAGAGAATATTAATTTTAAATGAGGCAATAATATTAATATTAAGCCTAATATTAAATGTAATATAAAACAAGATTTTAATAATAATGCATAAAAAGTACATTAAATCAATAAATAAACCAGCATGCATTTGACACACGCATACACAAGTATTTGTACACGTATACATACTCTTTGGTCAAATTGTTTCTTTGGTTTATTATAGACATCGTTGAATGTCAATCAGAAAAAATTGTTTACTGTGGTTTTGTTGAATGTCAAACAGAAAAGATTTATTTAACGAATACTACGTGAAATGCTGAGTGCTTATACAAATTGTGTAGCAGTAAGATACATTTAAATGTACACGGACTATCATTATATGCATAAAGAAAGTTCTGTAGCAGCAATCTGCAATAACAACATTCAGGTACAAAAAATGTGCACGAATTATCAGAATAACAACATCATCATACAGGTAAAAACTTTTTCTCTTCTTGATTTGGTCGAATTTCGACCGCTAGGCGACCACTAGTAATTATTATTATGTCTCCCTATTATCTCTCGGCTTTCAAAGTCTACGCCATATTTTACTTTATCTGTAGAACTTATCTGTAAAACTTTCTTGATCGAACTGTAGTGATAGGCTTTATAAGATGGTTGTATTTATCAGTTTCTTAAATTTACGCGAATCTTACACTTTAAAATTAAACTATACGGATTTTGTTGTCATGGTTTTGTGGTGAGCCCGCCATGAAAGCTATAAAGTAATGATGCTAACTATATACAGTGATCTCTCTCAATATTTTGCCTATAAACACGGTCGCCTTAATAATCAATCTGAATTTCTATAACATTTTATCAGAGCAATATAATGTGTTCCAACGCAATCCTCAATATTACGAATTTACAAAATAAGACTGAAATTGACAATAATTATTCCTTTGTTCTTTTGATATTGTCGTACATTCGACGTTTACAATGGCGCAATTAATGTGAACCAGGAAATGATTTATGATTAAACATATTATACGAATTTGTAATAATTACAAACGTAACCTTTACAATATTAATTCGGTTTAACAATTCGCCAAAGGGGAACGGCCGTTTCGATAATTATGTTATGAGTTCCCTTGATAAATTTAATTTTACGCGTCGCATTATTTAATAATATAATGCTGGTAATATAATACAAGAGATTTGACGTGACTTCGTTTGTATATTTCGGCTAGCATATGTTCAAAAATGTATACCAATTTATACCATTTTTTTTAATAAATCATAAAAATTATAATACAACATATTATGAGCTACTTTACGAAAATTCGAATGTCAGTGATTTATGTATGTAATTTCTAGAACGATGCGAGCGCAATGCATAAAAAGTTCTGTGAAAATTATTAAAAAAACAACATCAAAATATTTTGTTTTTCTAAGTGTTTTAAAACACTTTTTGGATAATTAAATACTACTACCACCGCTACAGACCGTGTTATAACTGTGTGAAGAAGAAACTTCGCAAGGAATTCGTTTAACATAACGTCTTTCTTTCTACCGCTTCACTTTTTTAAAGTTTTCATATGTTTTAAATATTTTTTGCACCGTTTTAAATTACTAATATACCAAATGTACCAATATAGCATCTTCTATTATACTAACTGGCAACGTAAAGGAAGCGCAGGACGTCAGCCTACACGTTGGAAGGTTGCAGAAAGTCACTGGATGCAGGCCGCTTCCAACAGGTCGATGTGGAGATCCTTGAGGGAGGCCTATGTTCAGCAGTGGACTTCCTGTAGCTAAAGAGTGAGAAATTACCCCAACTTACCTGAGCATCAGAAGCCGGAGTGTTGGGCGTGTGAGGAGTATGTGGTGTGTGAGGGGTATTCGACCTCAGTTCATGCTGCTGCAGACTGTGAGCGCTCCTCGACGCTCCCACGGGAGCTAACACCACCATCCCGTATGGCGGAGGCTCTGGAGGACGTTCTATGTCACGCGTGCAGTTGAAATCTGTGGGGAAGTTCTTGTGACGTTATTTGAACAAAAGAAGTTGGCTTATCCTTAATAAAAAAGCATTAAGTAAATAGCGTTAAATTCTCGTAAAGTCGAAAGATGTCATGGTTTATATTTCACAAAATAGCATTAGATCTTCGAAATCTATTAAAGACAAAAATCTTTGAATTATCTGCATCTCGTTGTGGACTTCCTCAAGTAAATGCAATTGCGATAAATCTTAGTCTCAGGATATCAATACCTTTTACAACAATACCAGTATTACTGAAAACAACTTTTTATTCCTAGAAATCTAAAATGGTTCATAGAAAAATAAGTCACGGTGTTCTTTGATGATATTATTAAACGAAGCATTTTAGCTTTTCTTCTCATAAGCAGTGTAATATCTTATTCCAAGAAATTATTCAGACTTTTCTCGTATTGCAAAATAAACTAGCTGAGTGAGTACATAAGTCATTTAGTAAGACATTATTTTCATTTCAAAGTCTTGAGGAATCAATATTTTTTTTTGTATAATTGGTATTTTGAAATAAAACTATTTTTTTACGGATATTATTACGGATTTGGTTTAGTTTTTACATTTTTTAACTTCTTCACGTTTTGATTACTTTACAGCTTTCGACGTCATAGGGCGGAATGCGGTATTAGTCATCCACTCAATGTCTGTTAAAATTTCATTACCGTTAAATTCCAATTATTCTTTTTAAAAAGTTAATTCAACAACTTAATTGGTGTTTGCGTTCCGAATGCGATAAACATCGTAAATAATAATTTTAAACCGTTATGTAAAATTCGCGTGTATCTAAGAAACCATTAAAAATATTTGGTATTTCATATATTTCATTCGGTTTTTTTTTTTTTTACAAAAATCTCAATATAGTTGCTTAAGAATTTAATTTCTGTCCGCCATAGCGATAGGTTATTCACACCTTGTTCGGGATTAAGTACAGCATACTATAAATGACAGTAGTGGCACTTTTGCCTATTTAAATATTTACAACAACCCCTATTAATTTCGGACTGATTTCGTGGCGTATTAAAACGTTTCATGTTAGGGTTGAGAGGCCGTGCTCTGATACTGCAGTTATAGTGTTAGAATATATAGTCTCTTTTACATTAATAAATACATAAACTGATGTGTCTATAATTATAGCAGTACAATTCATTTAAATACTAATTTTAATCTAGGATAAAATTATTATATTTTGTTTGAGATTTCTTATTATGATAGTATAATCACGTATCACAAACACATCATACATCGTGGTGTTCTAGAGATGAGATATTCGACGAAAATTCCTACCAAATGTTTCTTAAGACGTTTAAATAGGATCCTATAAAAACTTACCTTTCATTATTTATAAATTCCAATAACTTAACAAGGTACTATGTTCAACGCATGTTCCAGAAACTTAACAATAAAGTGGGTTCACCACATGTCTAATACCGCCTAACATTAGATCACAATTCGTACCAACCAAGGAGTTTGAATATAAACGATTATTTACCGTACCTTTACCGAGTGGCACCACGTCGGGATTCTTATCGTCTGGCTGAAGCGGTGAATGGTTCGGGCTGTGCATTGCGCCTTTGTATGTCTTCACTGTCTGCATCGGAGCTGCGGATGGAAAAGAATTTTAAAAACGCGAAAGCTGTTTATGTAACACACTGCTCACAGAATGAGGGTGCGAATTATTCAGTAACTTGTTTGTAATTTGTGAAGTGATGTGTTTCAGGATTAAAAACTTTGAAATGATGATAGTAAATATACATATCATATTCATCGCCTTGAATAGATACGAGTAGATAATTTGACTTAGTAATTAAGAGTACATGAATTACAATCAACGTATTTTTCTACACCACCTTATTAATTTTCATTTTTATTTTATCCATTAGACCTGGGCTTATCCACGCTGGTACTTGGGTTGGCTTTCCTGCGTATTTGTTTGTCTATGTCTAATCCTTGGTCGCTTAAAATAAGCCTATTTTTACCTAAGATGACATATTCCTGAGGTTTTTTCACACGACCCAAGTTTTACCTTACACCATATTCGATTAAAAATGAAACCAAAGAGCTTTTTTCTCTCACATTTCCTATGTTGGTTTAAAGCGGATTTCATTGTTTCGCACTCTGTCGCTTAGCTTTGAGCCGAGGACGCCGCGCTATAACTCACGAGCAAATCTAGACTTTTCTAGGTCACACAGCAAGCCTACTCTTCGAAGGTCAATATAGGCAAGATATGTACGCCTATCGATGAGATTTCGTTTGAAATGTGATAATTAGAACGATCGCTTTAAACGTTGCTAGTAGACTAGGTAATTCTAATTTGATTTCTTGAGAATCAACCACCATCCGTAGATGTGGCATTAAATTTAGGTGTATGACACGACTGCAAAACTTGACTTATTTCGTGCAAAATAGAAAAATTATGTTAACAGAAGATTTATATTATGTGCGCACACACGTACGGTGGCCTGTTAGTAAACGGACAAAACGCGGCAGCCAACATTTTCATGGTGGTTGCGGGTTCAAGTCCCAGGGCACACCTATGCTTTTCGGAGTCATGTGTGTATTGATAGTTAATCACCACGCAGTTTAAGGGTGAAGGAAAACATCGTTAGGGAACCTGCATACCGTTGTGATATGTAAGAATTTATATGGTATTTAAAGTTCGCCAACCCACATTAGGCTAGCGAGGTGGACTATATATATATATATATATATATATATATATATATATATATATATATATATATAGCCTAACCTCTCTCAATCATACTTTCGATTGTAGAGGAAGCTCGTGTCCTGCAGTAGGACGTATATGGGCTGATACACTACGAATTGTTGCAACTTAGTCCCATAAGAAGAAAAGTAATGTCATGTACCAGAATTAAAACTATAACGTCAAATAATCTTATATTATATGGTGTATTAATCTATTATGATGACAAGCAGAATACTTGATGTGTGACAGGATAGCCACGTATCGTGTCAAGTGACGTCATAGCTTAGACAAGCCAACACGTGTCAGAATAACATTAACACTGCGAACATTTTAATGTGAATTAATCGTATTCCGCGAATTATTAAAATGTAAAAATACATTTTCATATTGTTTCAATGACATTTATTTTATTTATTCATTTACACTTTATTGCACACATAAAAATAATCAGAGACAATGAGGAATTTAATACATAAAAAGTACAACTGGCGGTCTTATCGCTATTATACGAGTATTTTATTAGTATTTCTTTTTCTATTTATTTGTATTTTTTTATCAGTCCAAAGCCATGGGCTTTTATTTTCCCTGGGCGTTAAGATATTTTTGTGCATCATACATATTGTAAAACGTCTTGAGAGTCATCGATCTCATAAGAACAATTTATCGACGAGACGAGCATGCCATTCGCGTGATGGTAAGCGATATGAAAAACTCTCAAACCTACTAAGCTTACGACTATACTTTCCTTTAATATTCTATTGAGCGATAAACCATGAATACGCCAAATTATTTCTTTGAAATCAGTTATGCTCCCTAGTCTCGAATCCGCACATTTACAGCCGTTCTCAATTTTTTTTTTATTGCATTGAATAGCGGGACGAGCAAGCCGTTCGCCTGATGGTAAGCGATACGGCCGCTCATAAACAGTAGCAACATTCCACTGCGCTCGCCATCCTGAGACATAAGATGTTAAGTCTCAATATGTCCAGTAGTTGCTCTGGCTACAATGCCCTTCAATCCGAAACACAACAGTGCATTTAAGCAATGTTGTTTCACGGGAGAAATAGACATTGCGGTGGTACCTACCCAGATGGCCTCTCACATATGAGAGACCTACCACCAGTAAAATCTTTATAATCTATCTGTCTTTCTTTATTAGATATTTCGATGCAATTTATGTTTCAGTTAACAAAAATAGAGAGGTATAGATATAGTGCATGTGTTTATAGATAGCTATATTAGATAAATATATACTTCTATTTTTTATTGTGGAGCATAGAATTGTACCGACATAGCCATGGTAGCTATTTTATTCTGAAAATAAATTGTAAAATTACTACGCTTTGAAACACTATAAAATTATATTTTTTTATCGTTTTCATCGAGCTACGATCTAAAATAGTGAGTGACGAAACATAAGTTAATAGTTATCGATTGTTGTCTATTCTACGATTGTCTGGCACGCCATACGATACTTAGGTCTCAGAATTAACCTGGCACTAGACTGGCACAGACGTGGCATTCGATACTAGACCAAACGTTTGTATCGAATACTAATTTTGAAAGACTTATTTTCTTGTTCTCAAGTGTTTATTCGCGTCGCTCTTTGAAGGAATTTTAAAAATAAAATCATTGATTAATTGTTTCAACTTTGCTCAAGGGAAACAGGGTTGTAATGCCCTTTATTTGTTCACTATTCAAGAATACAGAAATAAAAATTCAACTGGTCATAGAAGAACGAACAAACATATTTTAACATTTTATTGTAACCTATTTTCGACGGTAGAAAATTCATTTATGTTTTTTTATTACAATCAATAGCTAGACGAGCATGCCATCGTCTGCTGATGAGCGATGCATCTGCTCACGGACAGTAACAAAACAAACAACACTATGAATTACAAAGCAATGCTTGGCATTCTACTGCACTGGCAATTCTGAGACATACCATGTTAGTCTCAATATGTCCAGTACGCTACAGTGTCCTTCAAACCGTAACACAAAAGTGCATTGAAACTTTTATTGGGGTGATGGTACCTACCCAAGCGGCCTCTCAGATATGAGAGACATACCTACCACCAGTGAATTGACAAAATAGGGAAAAGAATTTGCTGAGCACAAATGATATATGTACCACAATGATAAAATCGCAACACATGTTTATCTTACAAATATTATGCCTCATGCAATGTAAAATATATCAAAACGTTGCGGTTAGTGGCGCAGAGCAAGAATATTTAAATTTCCATGTCCCTGCAAAACTTAATAAAAATGTCTCAGCCGAGTGACAGGACGTCTGCAATTTTAGTAGAAATGCAGAGAGACATAAATCAAATGCAGTGGAGCTGGAACGGTCGAGACGATAAAAAATTCCGGTCACGCGACAAAATCTGCCTCCGTCCACTGAAATCGCCTGTGCCGATTCCGCCGCGGTCCGAAACTGTACTTTTATTGTTTTTCAATAAATGCGTCGATGGAGTGAAATAGTTCTTTTCTCTAAAGTCGTGCTGTAACTTTACGTAGTCTTTGATTGTATGTAGTTTACCGTCAGGGAGTGTTTCTTTTTTATATACCTTATTGTAATGAATAGCGAAAAGAGTATGTAATATGCCAGATGGTTGGCGATACGATCGCTCATGGACAGTAGTAAAACCAAAAAACACCATGAATTAAAAAAAGCTATGCAAGCTAAGCATTCCAGTGTGCTTGCCATACTGAGACATAATGTTAAGTCTCAATTAGTGCAGTAGTTACTCTGGCTCTAACGTTCTTCAAACTGGAAAACAATAAGGATTTTACAGTCCTGTTTGGCGGGAGAAATATATATTGCGTTGGTGCCTATCATGGCGACCTCTCACACAATATGAGAGACCTACCAGTGATTTAGGAAATAATTAATCCAGCAGCTAAGGAATCGACTTTACATACCATATTTTTAAGTATTTCATGATTGCACGTGGAGACATAACTGATGAGAGATATTGCTGTTTGGCAGTAAGAATTGTGCAGCTCCCATGATTTCAAAATGTTATGAAATTTGTTTTATTTTTATACAGACACGACAAAAGCTGTTATGGACCTGGTAAGCGCAGTGTAACTGAAATAGAATGTGCTGTTAATTTTAGCACTCGCCGGTCGATACAGATATGCTTGATCGAAACTGTGCAAAGCCTGGGATACTGTATGAAACGATACGAACATACGGCCGTCGATGTTCTTACCTCCCTGAACCTAGAACTACACATTCCTGTACTCATTGATAGAATTATTACTATAACAAAACTTCTACCATATTTGCTATGTATCAACTATCAACTTCATGGTGCTGGGAAACCTGACCTTTTTACTTAAATAATAATCTTATAAGTCGATTTCTTAATAAAACAACGTAAACATCTTTGTAATCAGCCTAACAGACGTCTCTAGTTATTCGAGGAGATGTTGATAACACTTGAAAGTAATTGTAAGAAGCTGCTTTCTGTCTAAGCTTTATGGAAATAATTAAATGGCTCTTGTAATTGTTTTATAAAAGCCAGCCAAGATGCTTTAAGTAGTCGACAATTATTAAATATATAATTATGTTTACCGGAAGATATTATAACGGGTTTCGTCACGGTCTTCATAATATTGATTTTCATTATAATTTAAGTAGTTGTAAACATAGATTATCAATGACAGCCTCCGTGGAGCAGTTAGTTAGACGCCGGCCGTGAATGTGTGTGGCCGCACCAAGACAAATATTTGTGTGATCCACGTATTTTTGTTTCGGGTCTGGGTGTTCGTGAAACTGAAAGTTCTTTCATAAGAGTAGTTTCTGATATTCACGGCACAAGACTCGATCTTGGTTCAGGAAAAATATGACTTTTGGGTGTATTCATTTATTCCATATAGTGATCGTCTATCATCAATCCATAGATATATCATTCTGTCATTTTCATAAACGATTGTTTTCGTTACAACAATACAGCGCAATTCCCAAAATTGGGTGTCAAAATTGTGTAAATGAAAATCAGAAGCCATTTGTATGAACTTCTTTATTCACTTTGGTCGAAAATTAAATTATGCTTTCGCCGTTCGGTGACAATTATGTCGTAAAATTCAAATTGCCGTTTCAATAATAACTTACAGTGAGTGCACGCGAACCGTTTGACACCGAAGTTGGACACTTTGACACATTTTGTCAAATATAAAATAAAAACAACTTGGTTAATTGGTCGCTTTCACTGGTTGCGACTGAATTAATAGTCATTATTCGTAGTTAACGCTGTTAGATTTTGAAATTAGTTTGTTGTGCGAAAAGTTTCCATTATTCTTGTATACTATTAGAGCGAACTGGAAGTGGCTATGGTTTATGTATTAAACAATGTTATGTTTATAAAATGCTTTCCTGATGATAGGTCTCTCAAATGTAAATGAGAGGCTGCCTGGGTACAACCGCAAGGTCTATTTTTTTCGCCAAACAGCGGTTCGGATGGAAGGACATTGTAACCAGAGTAACTACTGGACACATTGAGACTTAACATCTTAATAGGTAGTAGGATGATAAGTGCAGTGGAATGCCAAGTATTTGTATATCAAGGTTTTGTTTGGTTTTGCTACTGTTCATGAGTAGTTTTATCGCTTACCATCAGACCAACGGCATGCTCGTCTCGTCATTTATTGCAATATTTTTTCTATATAATAATGAAGGTTAAGCTTTTTAGATGTTGGTCAATAGTAACAGTTATTTAACAAATTCAGAAACTCCATGAATGAAAAAATGGTGATGTTAACCAATGTTGATCACAGAATTACTGGCGCATAGAAAAGTGGCGTGAAATAAAAGTTTACTGCTGCGTTTCTTACGATTGGCCCTATTGACTATGACCCAAAAATCTATCGTTTGCCTTCCTAACCTAAAACGTTTTTGTCTTACCTAGTTTTTTTATGTTGGTGTAGTCAATGTTAACATTATGCTGAGTGGTCACCTAAGTGTCAGAGTGATGTGACGCATAAGCTCCTTCCTATTTTTTGTTTGCATGTTACCTTATGCTGTGAGTTGTGCCATCTGTTGTATGTGACAATCAATCTGTTTTCTTCCTTTCTTTCTAATGAACGTTTCTCTTAAAGAAGCCGTTTAAATTTCGACAGCCTCCGAGGCGCAGGTGTGAAACAAGAGGCTACGGGTTCGATCCCCGCACCGAAAGAAATATCTGTGCGGCCCACAAATATTTATTCCGGGTCTGTGCGTTTGTGAGACCGAATAGTATGGGGTCAGGACTATGTATGTGACAGTTGGATGTTATTTGTTATTTATTTATTGCTGTCCGGCCCTATGCGTGAATAAATATAATCATAGTGTGTACGTACCTTCATACTCCATTGCTGGGTGCTGTCGTCTCCTCGCCAACAGTGCGATGACAACGATTGAAACGAGAGTTGCGACAATCCCAGCGATTATTCCAAGGGCCCAACTCGCGTCCATATGTACTGTCGCTGTTTTTGCTTCTGTTAACAAAGCAATAGAGGTTAATATGGCTATTTTCAATTCTAATACTTATTTACTACTAATACTTATTACTACTATTATACTATAATACAGGGTATATCAAGACTGCTAACGAAAACGAAGCCGGGTGGTAGTTTAAGCTACTTCAGACACAATGCAACAGAAAAAGTTGCAAAAATAGTGTCAATTTTTTTTTTTTATTTTTTTCCTATGGCCATATTTGGGTGGTAAATACATTTTTTCCTAAAATAATAGTGTATATCCTTTTATTTATAAATACTCTAAGGTATAAAAGAGATTAAATTATTATTTTAGCAAAAACTATGGATTTACCACCCAAAAATGACGATATTTAAAAAATCATAAAAAATAATTGTCGCGTTTCTTTGCGAAATTTTTAGTTGCATTGTGTTTGTAGTCACTAAAACTACCACCCGGCTTCGTTTTCGGTAGCAGTCTTGAGATACCCGGTATAATAAAAAAATATATAGCATTAAACAAATTGCCAAATATATTTGAAAATGCATCTAAAAAACGATAACCTTTAATAAAAATTACATTTTATTGATAAAACCAAATGCAATTTAAATGCTATTGAAATATACGATTCAATTTGTCAATGGCAATAATTTCAACGAACGTATCAATTTGACTCGTTTAATTTAAAAATAAACTGTTTTCGGCAGCAATGTAAACTCCACTTTGATGAAAAATGTTGTTCGCTTCATTTATTGGGATTAGCAGTAACTTCTTGAAAGGAAAACTTGAGTTTAATATTTCTATAGCTATTGTAGGAATATTGATATAAACTAACGAATTGAAATTATTTTCGAGTCCCAAAGTTTACAAGCATTACAAATTTTAAAATCGAAAATGATATTTTTATTTTATCAATTAGAGTCCACGAAAACGGGGCGTTAACAATGAAGATTAAGAAGAATCGTATCACATCGCACAATAATGAATAAAAATTGTAATAAAAGTAAAGCACAGATAATAATGAGCAAAAACGCAATACCCTACCTCAAATTCAGACATCAACATTAAGAGACCCAGCAAAATCTTTGTACAAACTGCAATTTACGAACAGAAATGCCAAACTACGGTATTTCGAACAACACATTCCTTCACTTCCATTAGGATAATGTACAGAGATCTTGCAGCTTAGTTGTCTGTTCAAAATGAACAACAATACGCTACTTACCCTTATGCAGAGCCAAACGCGACAACGTATGAATCCTCAACACAGTTGTCTCAGACCTCCCCCGAGCGTTGTAAGCGTAAAACAACAGCTTCAAAGCTTTGCCTGAACCTAAATCTTGCAGTTTCCACACAGGTTGTTCTGAAGTTACGTTTGCCACGAGGTTGCCCGTCTCCCATGCTTCTACCACGTACGTTGTCATTAAACCGCCGTCGTAACCTTGATGAGAAATTTGATCGTTTTGTTACTTGGTACAGGTTTCAATTTTCCATTGGGAGGCATTATTTCATATAAATTATGATTTACAATTGCATTTCGATTGTTATTATAGGTCAATTTAATTGCAGTTGGCGCTGTTACGCTTTTATTGCTTTAATTGTTTGTAACTCTATTTTCATCATGATTTACGTTTTCAAATTTTAATAGACTTGTAATTAAGGAGAGATTACTATCATTAACTGTTATTCCAAATAATTTATTGTCAACTGTATTTAAATCTTCTTTATTTCAATCTGTATCATACTCATTCGTAATTTCAGACCAGATATCTACATCATTCATAATAACTGATGAATTTATGGATTGCTTTGGTCTTGAATCTAAATAATCCTAAACTATTTATTGATTCCCCTCAATCCAACTCACCTGCAACGCATCGTAGTTCAGCAGAATTATCAGTTAAGTTTAATGAAGAACAGTTGAACGGTTGATCAGGCTTTACTGCGGGTAGTAACGTGTATCGGCAGGCTTCTGTCTGCTGTCCAGCCAGATTAGTAGCCCTGCATGCTAAGGATCCGTAGTCGGCTTCGGATGTAGGCGTGTATTTAAGGATGGATATGCCTGGTGATTCTATTATGAATCTTCCCTAAAACAAAGTAGGAAATATTAGATAAAATACATCTAAGAATTTTTGTGATTAGTTTATACCTACAAATTATGCCCTCACTAATTATAGAATAATTGTAGTGTAATCAGATTCGACCATTTCTCTTTCTATTTGATACTTGAAAGAACATGTAACTAAAACTGAACCCGGATCCTATACATGTTTTCTTAAGTAACATAACAAAATATGCTATATTACTTTCCTCTCTTTTCATAATTACAACAGTAAACTTCCCAATAATCTCTACAGTGCATTTTTCACAGTCCAAGCTACCTACAACTTGAATACCAACATCTGTATCTCCTCACTTCTCTCAGTTCGTTTGTAAACAGCACTAATCACTCACTTGATCTAGTTCAACGGTCCCCAGTGAGTTGTTGAGCGTCCATTGAAAGTTCTTCGGCGGCGGGAACGCGTCTACTTCGCACGTCACCGTCGCTGGCTCGTTGAACGCAGCGCCGACTATTGTGATCGTTGGAGTGGTGCATACTGGTTTGTCTGTTAAATAAGTATATCGCAGATTTAGAATTATATAGACCTAAGTAAGAATTTTGTTTTTTGGGAAACGTTCATTAAAGATTTGTATGAAATTTTGTACTTATGGAAGATACATCGATAGAAGACCGAAGTATACATCTTTCTGTCTTTCACGCGTCAAAAGTTCCTTCTACGAGTATATTAACGGGTCCATGGAGATAGTCATTTTGGACCAATATATGATTAAAAGCTGAAATCTTGGCACAGTTAACATATTTTTGCTAAGAATTTTACGTAGCTTTTTTTTTTTTTTTTTTTTTTATATTATTGGAAAACGAACAGTGTACATACATCTCAATAGGAATTAAAAAGTAGTTTAAGTTTTAAAGCGATTATTGGCCATACAGTAAGTAAAATATTCCTTGTATTTGAAACTAGAATCACTGTTCCAACTTAGTTTACATATTATAAATGCAAAATGTTACCGCTGCAATTCCCAAAACCACTTGCGTAAACATTGAAATTAATTCGCAGTCACAACTTCTGACCCGGGGTGAAAACTCGTATTAGTGTAAAACAAATATTGGTGGTCGATCATAAAATAACGCGTTTGAAAACATTCTGATAGACAGATTACAGTATTTGGAAACATGGCACGTTTCAGTCGAAAAAGCAATTATTTAGGCCGAAATATGTGATATGCGAAAAAAATTGGATAGAAAATAAAATACCAGGATCCTTCGTTGGCAGTGCTGCAACGTATTGGGCATTTTTTTTATAAATCTATTAACTTGATGTTGAAGTGGGGCATCTGTCGTCCAGTCAAATAAGGTGAAAAAAATGTACATCTGGGAATGAATGATAATATGCTGAGAACTCGTATAAACCTATCTACGCGGTATCCCTCTCTGTGTTAAATGCACAAATTTTTTTGTAACGTTTGTAGAGAATTTAATGCCCTACAATTTCATAACAAGTGCAAATAGCATAAAAATCATAGGAAGAGATTGCAAAAAACTGAGTTTCGGGAGCCTTTGACCTTCGATTTCTCGCTAAGCGGCGCTTAGATTTTATAAGATTTTTGAGATACTGTTTAATATACCAAAATAAAAGTTTATACAAGTTTCTACCTTATTATCTCTAAATCTGAGATGAATTCTGTATTTAGCTGGGCTTATACTAGGTGTGACGAAAATAAATAGATAAGTACCGTTAAAAGAAGAAGCGCGTAGTTGAACAGTTAATTTTTTGTAGTAGGCTTCATGATTTATAATTAAAGTAAACTAATAATATAACGACACATACACCCGATATATTTTATATTATTACCTATTCGAAATAGAACATTTAAGTCAATTATTAGAATTAGAATAACCGAATATCTCATCCAGGAATATCACTAAGGACCAACCATATTATTTCTCATAAATCTTCCATCCGTGCTATACTTATTACCACCATATTTCGTTATAAACTCGTAATATTTAATTTAATAAAAGCAACACGACGTTAATGGATTATCTTGCCTCACAGTTAATAACATTATAAATTTATTTTATCCCGCAAAGTTGCATTTTACTTCACTTCGAACTTCGCCAAAGATTTACACAACAAACTTACGTGATAAATTAAACCGAGATATACATTGCTGCATTTGCATAAGACGAGAAACACGTAAGCCGTGCAAAGCCGTCATTGTACGGCACGTATTTATAAGTTATGCGAAATACGCATTCAATTTGCGCCGTCGATGGCGTGTGAAGTTATGGTCACCACAAATTGATGATGCATTGAACGTTCGTATGCAAAATCCAGGCGGAGAAACTTGGCGAAATCCTATTACGATTGCATAGCCCGCCGCTCGCGACATTCGTTAAGGATAGATAGACTCGATAAGATATGATACCCTGGTACAAATACACAATTTTAAATGTGCATCAAATTCCAGGTACCAATATCTAGTTTCCTGTTACTGAAATTATTGATTGGATTCATTAAATTATAATTATTATATTTCCTCTCAATCGAAATAAATTTTAACGTTATTCCAAAAATATAGCTTTGCCTCGAAGTCCCTGTCAAAAATGTATGTCACGACCTATGCCTAATTTACTCCTTACAGGGTGATGTAGATTATGTATGTATCTGTATCTGATGTATCTTTATACATGGTCCACTGTAGGGCATGGGCTTCTTCTACAGTCAAGAGTACGATTGAGAGTGTTTAGACCATATAGTCCACCACACTGGCCTAGTGCAGGTTGGCGACCTTTACATACCGCACTTACAAATCGCTACGGTATGCAGGTTTCCTCATGATGTTTTCCTTCACCGTTACAGTACGTGGTGATTAATTTTCATTACCCACTCGACTCTAAAATATTTGAGGTGTACTTTGGGATTCGAACCCGCGACCACCGTATTGGCAGTGGCGTCTAGCCCGTTTACCAACGGAACACCACGCACTTATCATTTAGAATGGTCAGATCAATATTCCCGAAGTTTACTTAAAAATATATATTATCTCTTAAATAATTTTATGTCAACCATGTAAAAATAATTTGAAAATCAGAGAACTATAATATTATCAAACGAAATAATTCCTCATCATCATCATCATCATCATCAGCCTAAACTGTTGTCCACTGCTGGACATAGGCCTCCTCCAAGTTGCGCCATTTTACATATCCTCCGCCATTCCTCATAGCCGAATTAAATTTAAAATCACTAATAAATATGAAGTCCGACGGTTAATTCCGTACCATTGGCCCGACCGCATTCACAGTTGAACACACGCCGACAAATCGGCAATAATTCATTTTCCGAATGAAAAACCAAGTACGTATTTATGAGTAAAAAATCACTGTCAGTATCAGAAAAACAAATGGTAGGGGTCGCCAGTGATGTATTACCGGAGCCGTCGGTAAACTGCGTATCGTATTTTGTCGGCTTATACTGTAGTTTTATATTTAAAGGGATACGTGTGGGCATAATTTATCAGTAAAAGTTACGACTTCTGTACACCAGGACGTGCAAGTTAATGTGAAGAGATATGTTGGCAACGCAGTGGACATTTATACGGAATGCATTGACCGGCTGCAGTTTTAAATAATTTTGTTGCGTAAAGTGTAGTTAAATTTAAACTATTGGCTATAAGCGGGGCTATTATTTAACTGTGTTCTTTATTATTTTTCCATTTTCTCTCATTTTCAAAGCTCGACAATACTATTGATGCCAGTTTTACTTTCGTATTTATGGAGGGAGATGATTTGATGATGATGATGATGATTTTAAATTACAAAAGAAAAATAACTTTAACGCAAAAATATTTATTTAAAAAAAACTATAAATGGCGATATGGCGATAGGCTCGCCCACACATTTCATACTGTGGCACGGAGCATACAAACCGATATGTGGATATCCTGTTTATGTATGAGTTTAAAAATTATAAGGTATAACACAAAAAAAATATACTTACTGTCTACCTATCGATTACTTTACTCTATAAAAACTATTATTACAGAAAGTTTCATAACAACACACCTAAGAAAATAATACAATGTATAAGTTTAATACAAAATTCAAACAGTTTATGAACTGTTCGAGTAAATCTATTGATCAAAATTGAATTCGTTCACTCTTTTATTCATCGCTTATATCAAACTATAAAATAAACTTTTAAAACGCATCAAAAAGTTGTCTACACCAAATCCCACCTTCAGACATTATAGAGGACACACACTCAATAATAATGTTTACTTTGAAAGCATTATTAAAGTTGTACTACTATTGTATTACTTCATAAAATGTAACTATGTCTCCACGCGATCATACCATTAAATAGGAGACCAAAAATAATCCTGAAATTATCGCTTCAATAATGTACAGGGTATATCAAGACAGCTACGAAAAACAAAGCCGGATTTTAGTTTTAATGACTTCAGACGCAATGTACTTAAAATTATGAAAAAAAATCCGATGTAATTTTTTGGTGATATTTTAAATATCGTTTTAATTGGGTTGTAAATACATAGTTTATCCTAGTATTAATATAATGAACACCCGTTTATTTTTAAAGACGCTATGATACGCAAAGTTTAAATTATTATTTTATCAAAAAGTATCGATTGACCACCTGATAATGTTTATAATAATTATTACAAAAATATACCATAATGTTTTTTTTAAGTGCAATTTCTCTTTGCAATGTATCAGTAGTCAGTTAAACTATCACCCAGCTACATTATCGGTAGCAGTCTTCATTTACCCTGTATTTAATACAGTTTTTTCTATACCGAATGAGTCAGTAATAAAAATAAAAATATGAAGAAACGTTTTGTTATATTTGTTATGAGTTTTTACGCGCTACAAATAGCAGACGAATTAATAAGAACAAGATAATTAAACAAGCAAAAATAATTGCAGTTTACAAAATGTATCTTTACATTTATTATTTGGAGTAAAATCAAGCTAACTATTAATACAGTACAAACCACTAAAAGAAATAAATACTACAACCAGTCCGTACTATAATATGAATAATTTCGCCTAAATCCTAGAACCTACAATACAGACAGCACTGAAAATGGATGGGCCACTTCGCTAATTGACCTAAAAACAGCTGGATTAGGACAGTCAACCGTGTAGCGTCTAAGATAAAGGATCTCGCAGATTGTCGATACGAATGTTGAAGAATGTGGTCGGAAAATTAATTGCGAATAAGCTGTTCCAATAAAATCGCCAGTGCTCGTTTGATAGATAGGTTTTTTTTTTATTGCAATGAATGACGAGACGAGCAAGCCGTTCGCCTGATGGTAAGTGATACGACCGCTCATAAACAGTAGCAACATTCCACTGCGCTCGCCATCCTGAGAAATAAGATGTTAAGTCTCAATATGTCCAGTAGTTACTCTGGCTACAATGTCCTTCAATCCGAAACACAACAGTGCATTTACGCAGTGTTGTTTCACGGGAGAAATAGACATTGCGGTGGTACCTACCCAGATGGCCTTTCACATATGAGAGACCTACCACCAGTGCAGGTGAAGATATTTCATTGTACGGAGTTCATTTGTCTAAACTAATATTATCAAGAGGCAAAATATGATTGTTTGTTTGCATCGAATAGGCACTGAAACTATAATACTTGACAGATAAAAAAAAAAACACCATTGGAATCCTGCATTAACTCTGGTGAGAATAGACGAGAATATTTCCAAAAAAGTGTCCACTTGGGTGAATTTGGGTCAGTCCGCTAGTCTATGATATTTATAAAGCGTAACCATGCTCGTCTTTTTATTACCTATGTGTAATTATCAGTAGGGCTCAAATCAATATAGTTTGTTATTGTAATAAATGGCGAGATGAGGATGCCATTCGGCTGATGTTAAGAGTCAGGCGATACGACCGTCCAAGGACAGTAGCTAAACCAAACAGTGCCATAAATTACACAGAAATGCTTGGTATTTTACTGCGCTCGCTATACTACGACGTGAAATTTTAAGTCTTAATAATACGTCAAGTACTCTGGCTACAATGTCCTTCGAACTATTGACATACACATTCATATACATAATTTTATAATATGTTAAGTGTATAAAAATAAACAACGGATTTCATGAAATATTTATACTCGTATTTTCAAAATAACGTATCATAGGGATGCCTAAAGCATTGATATTAAACACCAAAGTTCGATTCGCGTGCCACTGTCAAAGCGTGATGGAAAACAATTTTATTATGTATCATTATGTACAGTTCACTTTAATGGATTTATATTTCAGACATAAATTAATCAAAGCGGTTATTCCATTTGACCGTATTAAATAGTTTTAATGATAATTTTATTTGTGAGTTATGGCAGTTTAAATTTGTTTGGGCTTACAAACAGGATTTAGGAGCGTCACGCGATTTTATAGTAAATACGAATTGACATTCGTTATCCATACTTTGTATGGCTAAAAATAATATTTTAATGATGATTGACGTTGACATTTCGGTCAATGGGCATACAAATAAAGCGTCATTGACAAAGAGACCACAATTACTCCCACATGTATTCAGTATTCAGAGCTTTCTATTATTGAAATAGCGCATAGCCTTTACTGTGCGTGGTGGCCTGTTGGTAAACGGACTAGATGCGGCTGCCGACATGTTCACGGTGGTCGCGGGTTCGAATCCTGGGGCAGACCTCTGACTTTTCGGAATCATGTGTGTATTGATAGTCAATCACCACGCACTAAAACGGTTAAGGAAACCATCGTGAGGAAACCTGCATACTATAGCGATTTATAAGAATTTCTATGGTATGTAAGTCCGCCAACCCGCACTAGGCCAGCGTGGTGGACTATATGGCCTAACCACTCTCAATCGTATTCCCGATTGTAGAGTAGGCCCGTGCCCTGTAGTGGGACGTATATGGGCTGATACAGATAGCCTTTATCGTAATTATCAGTTCTGGAACAGGCCATTGTATTCAATCGACTTCTCTTGCGAATATTTCCCTCGGCTCTTCTTTTCTTTATGTATCCTACATTCTTTGCCTTAAATTCATGCAAAAATAACTGACATAATTTAACTGGCGGTAGGTATATGTGATAGACCACTGGGTACATGTTAGGTACCACCACCATGTCTATTTTTCCCGCTAAATAGCAGTGTAAATTCACTATTATGTTCCAGTTTGAAGGAGATTGTAACCTGTGTAACTACTGTATATATTGAGACTTAACATCTTGAGATGGCGAGGACTGTGGTATACCAAGCATTGCTTTGCAATTAAAACTATTGTTCATGAGCGGTCTTATCGCTTACTCAGGTAAGTGGCAAGCTCTACTCGCCATTCTTAACAATAAAAATTTTCGAACCGTTAAATCAAATCTCTAGAGATTTCGTTCCTATTATGCATATTACGTAAATGATTTATGGCAGTATTCAATAACTTACATATAACTTGAAGATTAACAGGAGCTGATCTTCCATCCCCTTCCACGTTGGATGCTGTGCAAGCATATTTTCCCGCTTGGTCTCTTGAAACTCCTTGTAACGCAAGATGCGCTGATCCCGCTATCACGCCTGCTCTTTGGTTGTGTGTCATTATTTGACCCTGGAAGGGAAACTCTTCTTAGTATTTATGTTTCAAGTCTATCATCATGTGGGATATGTTAATTTCAGTCATTACTACAAAAATTAGCAGGGAACTGATTAATTAATTAACTGATTAACTGATGCAGGCCGCTTCCACCAGGTCATTGTGGATATCCTTGGGGGAGGCCTATGTTCAGCAGCGGACTTCCTGTGGCTGATATAATGATGATGACTACAAAAATGATAACATTTAAATGGTATTATAAAATTGTATTGTACCGCGTATCGTACATACACAATAATATAATATATATAGTAATATTTGTTTTTATTCATTTAACTTGCTTGAGAAATATACATAATATTTGGTAGAACATACATTACATCCAGAAACAACTTAGGTTTGTATATCAGAGTTGACTAAGATACGTATAATAATAACATACGTTCAATTTCTGATAATTAAAAGCAAATAAAGCAACGTGGGTGAACGAGAATTTCTTATGCCTGTAAAGCATAATGCATTTGCTCTTTATGGGGCGTAATAGGTCTCGTGACGCACTTGAATTCCAGATGGGTTTTGGGCACCCACAGTGAACGTGTAAGTATTCACCTAATTATGCTATGACCTTAATATGAAGTATGATAAAATGTTGGTTCAGGCTCTGTAGGCGTGGGCGCTTAAACATCGTCTACAAAGTTTCTTTGATTACAACAGAACCAACACAAAAGTGCCAAGGACGTAGACATGTAGAAAATACGTGATATGTTAAATTATTTGCTATTTATTATTTATATATATAGCGTTAATTGCATTCATTAATGGAATATAGAAAAATGAATACACATAATCATTGCATCGAGGTACTTATTGCTATTAATTATATTTGTGGAAAAAGATTAGATTTTAATTATCTTACATAATTAAATGCATATTATGTAGGAGCTGTGACTTACCATCAGACAAAAATCATTGAGTTAAAACCTTTGCGGTAGGTCTCATCTCGCTACGTAAAAACCTCTCCACCACGTCAGTGGAATATTCGAAAAATGAGATAGATATAAGATTAATCACGGTTATTTTTCAATTGTTTTTTTTTTACTGATGCTTGGTCTCGCATATGGATAGGTACCTCTGCAATGTTTATTTCTCCTGTTAAAAAGCAGTTTAAATGCACTGTTGTGTTTCGGATTGAAGGACATTGTAGCCAGAGTAACTACTGGACATATTGAGACTTAACATCTTATGTCTCAGGATGGCGAACGCAGTGGAATGCCAAGCGTTGCTTTGTAATTCAAGGTGTTGTTTGGTTTTGCTACTGTTCATGAGCGGTCGCATCGCTTACCATCAGGCGAACGGCATGCTCGTCTCGCTATTCACTGCAATAAAAAAAAAGAAAAAAAAAACACTGCACATTTTTTCATACAACTCAAGATGATGCTGATTAGAAATGGTGGATAATATTTTATACTCATATTAAGTAATTTATTTATATTTTAAAATAAATAACAACCATCAGTTACATACATAGTCCTAACCCCACACTAAGATCGAGTCTTGTGTCGTGGGTATCAGGAACTACGAGAGACTTTTCGGTCTCACAAACACTCAGACCCGAAAGAAATATTTGCGGGCGGCACAGACATTTCTCTCGATGCGGGGATCGAACCCGCGGCCTCTCGTTTCACAGGCGGTGTCTAACCGACTACGCCACGGAAGCTATTAAAAAATATCCTTATTAATGGTCAATTATACTCAACATCTACTACAAGTGCGGTCGCCAGACATTTCTAAAGACCGACGCGAGTGTGTGTGTTTTGTTTTGGAGTGGTCCTCATATCGTCGTTCATTGTTAAAGACAAGTTTGATATTCCCGGAGACTCTCCGAGCTTCAATGCTCGGTGTCATAAAAATGTGCGCGACCGTTGATCCTGACTTACAGGAGTTGCAGTGGCGGGTATGAGGGCGGGACAGTCTCCAGATAGTTTATAACCCTATTATAATATAACCCTATTTTTATTTATGATTAAGTAAAAAGTTTCTCTATTTATCCATAAATAAAAATTACATAAAATTATTTTAAGAACGGCCTTAGGATGGCTCTACGGACCACCTGGGATGCTTCAAGAGACTACCGGTAAAGAACCACTACTCTAAAGAAAATAGCTATGTATAAAGTCCAGCTAGAATTAATCCGTATTTCTCAAATCAATATAGTCAATCTTCAGGTTGCGTTGCTCGACGGTAGCTATAATTATTGCTTGGTAATTGCTTCTTTTCACTTACAGGAATCAATATTGTAGAACCTGAGACGTGCACACTTTTATGAACCTTAGTGATGTAAACATCAACTTCGTTACTTTAATTATAGCTTACCATGCTAGATTATCAGCTTCTAATTAATCGTATTCAAAACAAATTTTTGCTTCCAATACTCATATGTAATCTACAAAATCCTTTAAAAACAATGATGTTTAATGGTTTCTTAGATTTACGCGAATGTTACACATTGAAATAAAACTATAAACTATACTATAAACGGGGTGTCCGCCCCGTGACCACGAAAGCTTTAAAGTAATCGAAACGTCGGGAAGTCAAAAATGTAAAAAATTAAACTAAATTCGCGATAAAATCCGTAAATAATTGTTTTATTTCAATTTATTTCAACAATGAATACACAAATTCATAAGAGAACGATTCGTTCGATTTATTGTCGCATTATTATTAGTATAAGCATTATTTTTTTTAAGCAAAGTTTATAATACAACCTCAAGTATCAAATCTCTTAAAACAAATCTTCAATTTAATAATATCGAACTCTATAAAAGAAAAAAAAATATTATGTTCGAAACATTCAAGAAAATTGCTGCAATAACCATTCATATAAAAAAATAAAGCCTCATATCTAACTACACTTGATCCTTTATCAAATTATGAAGTAACTTTGAGGTCATTGAGAGCATTATTTGATCCGTTTATTTATCCAGCAAACAGAATTAAATGAAGGTACGAGTTTCGCTTTACAAGCGGAGGGTGGGCCAGACGGCTTTCTAGACACTATTGTGATCGTCAGACTTGAAAATAATGACTCCGCGTGTGAAGGATCAAATTTTGAATACACGCTGCTTAGGTTTTTCACTCGTTCTGTCGACAAGTCTTTAATAGTTCCTTTTAGGAATCCCTAACTGGAGGGTGGAGACGACGCCGTTTGAGTGTTGTATGTGTGTATATATATATATATATATATATATGAGTTAGAGCTGTTTTCTTATGTTTTTTTGTAGAAATTTACTTTTGCGAATTTCAAATCGAATTATTGTTTAGGGACATATCGTATTGTTATAATGCTTGGAAAATTAATTATACTTTTTTTTCCATTTTAATGTATAATACTGATAGTATAATAAAACTCATTGTTTTGTCTGCATTATGAAGATCGATCGGCAAGTACAAAATTTAGTAACTATTGCATTAATAAAAAAATAATACATCTGTGTTGAGTGACATTAATAAGAAATAAATATATACGAATTTACATTCTCTTTGAAATCAACTTATATGCAATATATTATGCTCGTTAATGATTTCCATACTATAAATTTAAAAAAAATTGCAGCGTAGTGGACTTTATGGCTTGACCCCTCTCAATTGTAGAGGATGCCTATACCCTGAAGTGGAACGTAAATAATATGTAGGTTGATGCAACAAACATTCCTAAAAAAAACTACTCAAATATTATAGCAGCAAATATCTGATTAAGTTGTCCCTATTGGTTGCTACCCAATGCACGGTGACCAGAGGAATTTTGGATATGTAAAAAATATTTTACGCTATAATTTTGTTACCAAATCTATGTATTCGGCAAAGGCTAAGGTCACACAGACATTATGACTACAAACGGACTTTATACCCGGGCAGGTGCTTAGTACTAAATCCAAGAGAATTTGCAATTTAATGAAGCAATCAAGATTACTATCGTTACAATGTTTTATTACTTACTGGCGTGACCGAATATTAACTACAACCCGAGGTTCTAGACTTCCATATTAATTACAAATACACTTAATTATATATTAAATAGCTTGAATTTAGTTGGCGAACAAATAAGAAAGTCTATTTGCGAAATGTTGAGAGTTTCAGAGCATTTAGCAATGTTTGCAGTGCCTTTATTCTAAGAATTCCATTGTGTACACGAAGAAACAGAAAGACGAGCAGCAAGATCTTAAAATTCATTTAATTAATTCAGAGCTGCAGAAGCGTAACTGCAGATGTCTTCGCTTATTGCAAGAAATGATTTAAATCTGTATATTAGTTTCTAAGTAATTTTCAGACTGAAACCTTACAATACTCACAGTAAGTAGACATTAAAATTTGGTATTTTGAATATTTCATAGCAATTTTAATCATGCAAAATTAATTATTGCCAGTACTAACATTTGAATTCTTATAATTTAATAAGAAAACTATATTTTTTCCATATTCCACCTTAGATAATTGCATCTATCAAAATACATAGAGCCCAAACAAAAACAATTTAGCAAAAAAATATCGTACAAATCACTCACAAAAATCGTCACAAAAATGATATTAACCAACCACCAAATACAAGTGAACCGAACCCTTGCTAATTTGAAATTCTGCGACAAATGGAAAATCTTTTACTAAACGCCATTTAATGGGATGAGCTCAGAGCGAGCGAGTGTTTATAGTACTCACGTCATGCTCCCACACGACTTTGTAAGCCGGTGGATTGGCGGTCACAACACATTCGAAGTACACGTCGTCCCCTTCTTCAATGTCGTTCGGGTTCAATTTGGAGCCAAGTTGGAGTGTCACGATCGGAACGTCTGTTTGGGAAAAAGATTATTATTGTATTGTTGATTTATCATTATGTTCAGCTTAGAATTCAATCAAAAGAAGTTCAGTGCATAAATATAGGTCTTCCTCAAGGAATTTCATAGCGATTTGTAGGAAGTAGTTGTCATTCAGCAACATTCAAATGTGTTTGAGTCGTTGACATTATCAGTGAATTAAAATAACGCGAGATTACTTGACAATAATATAGTATACACATCAAGGATTACAATTCATATTAGACCCTTGTATTTGATCAATATTATACTCGTTTTAATAATTAGAAGGAGTCCAGTAAGCACCAATGAGAATTTAATTCTAGCATTGAAATTACTTATATTCGACGCGTGGATTAATCAAGAAATATTAGTTTAGTTTTGCCCGGTCTAGCTGAATACGATTCATTTTCTAAACAAAAAAAATATATATATAAAACGTCATTCAATCAAAAACTTTTTTCGCAATTAATCAAACGATTGTCATCGAACAGTTTAATGCTCCAAGCACGAACACGCTATTATAAACTCGTTTGAAGAGTCATCGTTGAATTGTCCGATATGTATTTGAATTGTACGTGTCCTATGCGTATTCTATAAAAAATCCATATTAAAGTTTTGATAAATACCCAGGCTATAGTAAATTTATTTTCTGATGGTAGGTGCCTCATATGAGAGGCCGTCTGGGAAGGTACGACCGCAATATTAATATATATACATATAATTACATAATCTTTAATGAAATAACTCAAATATTAGTCTGTATATCGTAATACAGTGCCTTGTACTAATTCAGCCATTTTCTTACATATATCCAGTTATTTAGTACTAAACACTAACAATTACATATGACCGGAGCTGAATAGTACAAACAATTAATTAATATTATTGCCACGAATCCCAATTAATCAATCCAAATCAATTAATCCTTCGATTGGAATGAAGTGATGCGAGCAAGAAACAGAAAATGATCAAGTTACATTGTATGCGATTAATTAATTTGCTAATGCTGAAAATACGGAATCAATCCAACAATTAATTATTTACAGAACACCTTTTATGATGAGGGGATATCACCGTCTGCTCTTTTTTTATTGTGTTGAAAAGCAAGACGATAATTATAATATTTGTTAGCTATTTTTCCAAGCAGCAATTAACAACACAACTTTACTGCAGTGCAAGAGTCGCGGTCGACTAGTGTTATTTATTCTTTGCATTTAAAAAAACGGTCATTTTAATCTATGGTAATCAAATATTTCCGATTATCTCTTCAAAATCATGTTCCTTGTTCGGTGATATTGTTCCTCCTATCTCTATATTTCAGTTCCATCGCTTTACACTCTCTGTTCTTGAATACTACTTTCAAAAGTTGTTGAGCCACGCTGTTAGTCATGACTCAGCGTGAATGGGTAGGCTCGTGCGGGCTGGTACAACTGTCTCACAGGAGATCGAGATTTACGGATGCCCAACACCCCATCCCTTGTCTCACCCTTTTTCTATCCCGCTCCCCTCCCCCCTCCCTGATTTGATGAGGACAGTAATCACTTACCATCAAGTAACCTGTTTACTCGTTTGCCAGTCCTATGCAGTAAATAAAAAAACTTGACTTAATAGCACTGAAATAAACCGCAAACATAGAATCAACTCACAATGCAAGTCGAGAGACAAACTGGTCTCTATTGTAGTGTGTTCCAGTTTGACATGCGCCGCACGGCACGTTAGTATGTGACCATCATCCTCCATCCTCGGTGTCCATCGCAGTACCGAAACGGTTTCATTGCGGTCTTCCGAGTTCTGCAACAAAATATTAATATTAAATATCACTAGCATTTGACTGAACTTGGATTTATGTTGAAATTGAATGTTATTCCGTTGGGAGCTGGATTCTATTATGAGATAAATATCCTATGCAGTCGCCAATGGCGCAAGATGCCTGGGAAAATGTTGTGCGAATATCGAAGCGTGTTTTGATAAAGTCGGGGAATGAGAGATGATGTTTGTGATGTTTGTTTTAATGCAAATATGTTTTGGTAAATACCGATTTTGGTAACATAAATTATAGGTGAAATAAAAATGATAAAATTAATTACTGGACGGTGAATATTTTGATTCATATAGTACTGAAAGCAAATATATTGAAATATTTTACATTGTACTATTTTATGAGTTACGTTTATATTTCTACATTAATCGATAATAGATTAGTCTGTCTGTACAAATTATATTTGTCTGAATAAATAATAGTAAATTCATTTCGATTAAAACGATATTGTATCCCTTATAGTTTAACAAATGGTTTAATAACAGGTTACAGATAGTAATATACTATCTAGATCGTCGCGGTTATAACACCTGAAAATATAGACTTAATAAATTATAAGAACTGTCTGACAAATATCGAACAATTAAACCGGCCTTGAAACTGATTGACTGCTATTTTCCTTTTTTTAAATTAGTGACGTGACTGTAAATAAATTAGGTATTAAATGTTGTTTCAAATTAGTTATTGTTTAATATCTTAATAGATATTTGATACTGGACGCATTCGAAAAAGATTTTCATCAAAAATACAGATAAAAAGTTACGTATACTATTCAAAAGCAACGTTGAAATATTTAAATGATTGCAAATAATAGCAAATATTTCCACCGCCAATCTCCAAGCGACGCCAGCAAAACCAATGAAAAACGGAAAAAAAACCACTGAAGCAAAACGTATATTTCAAACAGCATCCCCTGTTTGTAATTTTTAATACTAAGGAGTGTCTTTCCAAGTGTAGGGGAGCCCGTAGTCAGTGAAGCTTGAATGCACACTGCTCCGAGCAAGATCAGAGGGCGACTTCAATCCAAACCATCACGGCTTGTTTAGTTTCAATTGTGAATCAGGAGGGTAGAATCGAAACATTTCAGGAGTTTTTGTTGAGTTCTTATGATTTGTCTCGCCGACTATTTTTAGATGTTTGGTGTACATGGCGGGGTGAATTTGTTTTAGAATTTATTATTTTATATAAATATGAATTGCGATCTGTTGAATTACTGTATTATGACCATTATATAAATAGAACGTTGTACCTAAAGAGAATATCAAAGAAAAAAATATACTTAAGTACTGATTTTTTAAAGAAAATCTATAGTATGAGATCTGCTAATCATACCGAAGAAATTGTTTAAAATAACAGTACAGTGTCGACCGGTGATAGATCACCACTTACCTTTCGAAACAAGCCTATTGTCATATTTATACTACTATACAATCAGAAAGTATAATAAAATATTATTAGCCATCAATAACTTTCATAACAACATGGATTTATGCATCCTCTTAATTCTCAGAAGCACCAATATAAATAAATAAAAAGTAAATATTGGAGTGAATATTCAAGTTGTTT
Organism: Hyles euphorbiae; assembly: GCA_023078785.2. Taxonomy (NCBI): domain Eukaryota; kingdom Metazoa; phylum Arthropoda; class Insecta; order Lepidoptera; family Sphingidae; genus Hyles; species Hyles euphorbiae. The sequence goes on along the minus strand of CM041041.1, from coordinate 15,519,041 downwards.
TTATCGGTTATTTCTGCTCGTAGTTTCGTGGCTACCGTTTCCTTTCCAAGGTTTATTTTGCGTCTGAATATACGTAGCATAAATCGTTTAAACAATACACGCCACCGACAACTGCATGGACTTTCAACCTTTGTTAATAAATAAGCTACGTTTAATTTCCATTTTCAATGGGATCTAATAAATTATAGTTCTTCTGGTTGGTAGAATATTCAATAATTGTTATTTTAGTTAGCGAAGACTTAGGGGATATACTGCTGAATTAAAAATGAAATAATCGACCCTCGGTCTCTCTTTCTATCGTCAAATAGTCGTTATTAAGGTCTATGGACCTTGAAATTTTATTAATACTTAATTTTCTCCAGACAATAAATCAGAAAACAAACTGATATGGAGAACTGAAGATCTACAACAGACGTATCTAACAATACAGTAGGATGATAATGTTCCATTTATATTCAAGTGTGTAAAACTTTAGCTAAGTATTTTTTTTTTATTATTAATATAAATATACGGTCACTATCACCCTGACTTATTCTTCTTCTATTTTAATGAATATTATCTAAATTTTGTATCTTATGGCAAAACTTGTGTACGCCGGAATTCCATAACATAAATTATAATTATTACATTGAATTAAGTTTTTTTTTTGTATTGTATTTTTAATGTATATGATGTGGCTGTACCTATGTCAATAAATACATATATTCATATTCATGGCATAAAATGTTTACCTACCTTCTGCACAGCAATATTTGGCATCTGCTTTTCATCCATCCACCAAGTGATGATGGCTGGTGGTCTTGCACCGACGGCTTTGCACGCTAACTCGGCTTCTTGTCCAACTGATAGAGGCTGTTCTCTTTCTAAGATCTCCACTAATAGCGGCCGCACTGTGAACAAAATTTGTATTAATTCACCTTTAATGGTTTTGCACATGTTGTGATGGTATATAGGTTTAGATTCTGGAATTTTCGATAGAATGATCAGAATATAATCTACGCCTGAGAATAGGGTATTTGAATCTATTTTTTTTATTGTATTTATCAAAACGTATCCATAGCTATGGTCTAACAAACAAAGAAATTTATAAATCCACTAGCTGTGCCCGCGACTTCGTCTGCGTGGAATTTAACAAAAAAGTTAATTAGTTTATTTAGTTTCTTTTTTTTGGTTTTTGCATTTTTATTTTAATTATCAACCTTTATAACGAATCCATACCGCGATCTAATTCTACGGTGGCGCCATCTCTTAGCGAGCGGCGGTAAACTCCCGTTACACATTTATTTTCAGTTTTTTGTATTCTCTGTATCAGCCCATATACGTCCCACTGCAGGGCACGGGCCTCCTCTACAATCGAGAGTACGATTGAGAGTGGTTAGGCCATATAGTCCACCACGCTGGCCTAGTGCGGGTTGGCAAGCTTTATTGAAAAATTTCTTTATGTACAATATTTTGTAAATGTGATATTTATTCGTTGGTGGGAGTAGTGGTGGGAGGCGCCCGACGTGACAGCCCAGTGGTGGCATACGCGTAAGCTGCGCGCGGGCATTGCAACATTACTTTATTATTCTACAATAAAAGAATTTTCTAAAATAAATGTAGCCTAAGTTACTCCTTGTTATATCAGCTACCTGACAAAAAAAGTCCCGTCAAAATCGGTCCAGCCATATCAGAGATTAGCCGGAACAAACAGACAGACAGACAGACGGACAAAAAAATTTTAAAGATCATTTTCGGCACAGGTATCGTGTATATAACGATATGTAGTAGGACATTTTTATTTATTTTCACTTTAAAAACAGACACTTCAATTTTATTTATATGTATAGATTCAGAATAAAACAAGTTAGAAACGTTTTAAATCTTGTAGTGAGAGTAACAGAAAAGAAATGCAAAACAAAGATAGTGACGTCACTATGGTTCTTATACATTACAGTGTGCGCGTGTGAAAGAGACAGCAAGATATCCTCACTATACTCCTACTCTTTAATTTTAAATATTAATATTTGCCTTTTGTTACAAGCTATTTTAATACTTTTTTGACAGAAAGGCTTTATTTTTAACGTATTTGTGTTTGTAAGCGAAATAATACCAAAAATCGATAATAGTCAAATACCCTATTTTAGGTCTATGATCCTTTGGGATATAGAAGATTTAGGGTGGATGGAATTAGTAATAGGTGTAGGACGTTTTCGACAGAAATTTTAACTCAATGTCGTTAGATGTCTGTAGTTGGTCTCCAAGGATGTGGCATTTTAATATGACCGAGATACTAAGGTATTTTCAATTCCATCTTTATACATTTTTAATACTCATTTATCATCCTATTTGTTTCCACACTAATTAGTCGAAAATGTAGATATTTGATAAATTTAAAATATAATACACAATGAACTGTAATCTGTAATTATTAAATTATATCTCGAATTTCTTAGAGTGTATTTGAACGACGCACTCAAATTGCGTTCAGTCTTATTTTATATCAATTCTATTTCTTAACTAAAAGGATTTAGATCAATAAAATCTTAGAAATGTAATGTTGGATTTAATTTTAGTGACAGATCGTGTTTATTAATTCAATACATATTATTTGATAAGATTTTTTTTTGTATCAGCCCATATACGTCCCACTGCAGGGCACGGGCCTCTTCTACAATCGACAGTACGATTGAGAGTGGTTAGGCCATATAGTCCACCACGCTGGCCTAGTGCGGTTTGGCGGACTTACATACCATAGAAATTTTCATAAATCGCTATGGTATGCAGGTTTCCTCACGATGTTTTCCTTCACCGTTTTAGTGCGTGCTGATTGACTATCAATACACACATGACTCCGAAAAGTCAGAGGTGTGCCCTGGGATTCGAACCCGCGACCACCGTGAACATGTTGGCAGTCGCGTCTAGTCCGTTTACCAACAGGCCACCACGCACTATAAGAATTAAATAGACTATTTTAGCTAGTAAATTATTTTTCTGACAATGAGTGTTCGACTAAGTAATTGTCTGCTCTAAGATTAGTATGACAAATTTTATATATATTTACATCATCATCGTTTACAAAAACATGTCCACTGTACTACCGAGATTTGTCACAAAATTATCGAAATCTGTTGTTCCTGTATTATTTTTGCTCTGTGGGATTTGTTAAAATAAAGTGCATGATTTAAATATTTTCATCAATAAAATATCATTTCAAAACTCATGTATAAGCAATCAATCCATTTCGTTGCCCAGAAATTTTACAAATCTAAAAAAGCAAAAAATAGACATTCTATGAAATGGTAAAACTGGTATATTGTTCGAACCGATCCATTGCTACTATATTTTTAATGACCGACAGCAATGCGATACAACTTCTAAATTATATTCATTAACGAAACCCAAACCCTACGATATTAAAAAGTATCGACCTACAATTCCAGTTAACGCTAGAAATAATTTGATCACCGCGGCACAATTTATTACCCAAAACAATATCAAATCCCGAAAATTACAGCCAGGTCTAGAATTAAAATTACCCATAAAACCCATAAAAGCGATTTCACACAATAGGTGTTAAATTAAATTTATATCGGACAAAACGCCACTAATGTTTTCCATTAGCGCCATAACTCGAAAAAGTTTAAAGGGACTTCACTAAAAGCTTCGGAAAAAAGCTTACCGTACATTACTGTATGAGTGACATCGCGGGTTATAATAATGGAGAATAATTTCCTGTTCGCCTTATGACGCCGTCAGGACAATGGGACACAAATAAAAACTAATGGCTGCCGGATGTTGCCAGCCCCACGAGAATATCCGACATATTTATTATTATTATTTTTTATTAGAGGTCATTTGAACCGTTGCGGTTATTTTGTATTTTTATTTTTAGATTTTTTTTACATACGCTCAGGTGTATATCATAAAGGCATTAGGTGGAGGTTTTATGAGTGCCGCCTAAATTTTTTGTAGAGATGTTTTCAACTTTAAATGTTATAGCAAGCAATGTCATCGTCCCATATCTTAGGCAACTCACATGAAAATTTACAAACAATAAAACTACAGAGCCCATATGCACTAGGTCAGCGTGGTGGGCATTATGGCCTAACCACTCTCAATCGTACTCTCGATTGTAGAGAAGGTCAGTGCTCTGCAGTGACATGTACATATATGAGCTGATACGGTAAACCATCTGAATTGCCTAATCCGATTTTGAAAGCTACATCACAATTATCAGTCTATACACGCTGTCAACACTACAACAAGAAATGAGAAATTTTAATTTATAACTATTTATTTTCCCCTGAAAATAGCAACAAAACTAAGACATTTTAAATTCCCACTTTTAAACTGTGGTAACCCAAAGCTGGCAAAAAGAGATGACAAAAGATTCCCGGTGAACCGTCATATTGCCAGATAATCCGCGAAGCAGACGGGCATATAGTTTGATATAGGTTAATCGCGCGGATTTACTCGGATTTAGTTTTGCAATAACACAGAATGGCGCGCTTGTTCGCGTAATGCCGATGTTATGAAAGTTTTCTAACTATTTTTCGGGATTTTTATTATTTTTTACTGTTATTACCACAATAGAAATGAGAATGCGCTGTACTGGTGAGATTTTGTAATAGTTGCCAATAGGGAATTTTCTTTTTAAGGCCCTTCTTCATTCTTTAGGCTTTTAAATCCAAACGAATTTGTTTTTTGTATTTTTATATTAATATGTCAAAGCGACTACAAAGTACCTCGATACTAATTTAGTACTGATAGTAAGTGCAATCAAACTAGATATGGTTAACTTTGGGATCAATGCAATTGCCACACTAGCCTGTTCGAACTGTAATATTCATGGCAATATTCCCTCAATTTCTAAAATAGACATCTCCATTACAAATTCATAAGCCCCCAAAATTTCACATCACACATACGATTCCTTAGTGAAATGGTTATGGTTTATCAACTAGAATATAATTTTCCACAATTGATAAACCTCATTCTTTTGTCACTATAAAAGTTTTTTTGTTGTAAGCGATAGTCATGTGCGATGCTTCCGTACTAAGAGGAGGGCTGTAAGAGGCGACAGAATCCTCCCAAACAAGCGTCTGCTCGGTTTGATGGCCCTTGTGACTACGGGCTGTCCCCATACAACAGTTCACGGCTACTTTTTTAAATGGCTTTTTTATAGTCTTTGCTGGTGTTTTTATCGATTTTTGGTGGCACAAAGGATTGAGTGTAATGTTGGCTGTTGCGTTTATGTTTGTAGTTTAATGATATTATGCTAAATTCTTATATTAGTAAGATAGATTGGTAAAATTAATAATTAACACTTAAATGCAATAGCAGCTCCGTTAGCCAAATGTGTAACAAAGTACGCTTACAGTAATTCTGCCTCTCTCTCTTTCTTCAGCCGAAGGAAGTCCACTGCTGAACATAGGCCTTCCCCATTGATCGCCATATAAACCTGTTGGAACCTGCCTCCATCCAGCGACTTCTTGCCTAATAAACACAAACGTCGGCTGGAACAGTGACTGGATGCATAAAGCAGCAGACTGAGCTCTGTGGCGTCCCTTGGGAGAGGAGAAGTGAGGGCCTTTGTCTGTCTAAGTGCATATCTAAGGAATAAAGATCTCAGTTAATCAAGATTTTATATATAACTACTATATCATGTTATTGACATAATACCCGTAATACTAACAACGACGGTTATGGATATCTCCAGTTTGCTTGTATAATGAAAATGACTTCACAAAACTGTAAATATCTTACATTTTTATTCGCCCCTATTCGCAAGTGTGCCAGAGCTGTAATGTTGTAAAGACTCTCGTAACTCAGCATAGAAATGTGTTACAAGACGTTGTCACAATTATTTTGTTAACGCACTTTATCTCCTTGAATTTTACAAAATATTTGTATGTGAGATCCACTGAAATTAGAAATACAATGATGGGATATTTATATATTGTGATTCTTTATCCATATTTATCTGAAGTAGTAAACAATTATATGAAGTTAATATAAACCTGTTTTGACGTCAACCAAAAAACGCTGGCTTCAAAATTACATAATTCATCAAAGAAGATTTAAGTATATGGTCTTAAAACTGACTATATTAAAAATATAGCGAAAGTGACTGTGCAGGTAGACTGTGCAGGTAAACGATTCTATGTGATAATGATACTGCTCGCGGCTCTGTTTGCGTGGAAAAGATTTCCCGGAATGAAAAACGATATATTTTTTTGGGATTAAAAGCATTCTATGGCTTGCCTCTGTAAATCCAACACTAAAGTAACTTTTTAATTCAAATCCTAAGTAGTTCCTAAGATTATCGCGTTCAAACAAACGAAGTTTTCAGCTTTATCTTATCAGTATCAGCCCATATACGTCCCACTTCAGGGCACGGGCCTACTCTACAATCGACAGTACGATTGAGAGTGGTTAGGCCATATAGTCCGCAACGCTGGCCTAGTGCGGGTTGGCGGACTCACATACCATAGAATTTTTTTATAAATCGCTATGGTATGCAGGTTTCCTCACGATGTTTTCCTTCACCGTTTTAGTGCGTGGTAATTGACTATCAATACACACATGACTCCGAAAAGTCAGAGGTGTGCCCTGGGATTTGAACCCGCGACCACCAATAACATGTTGGCAGTCGCGTCTAGTCCGTTTACCAACAGGCCAACACGCACTTCACTTCTTTTTATCTAAACTTATTTTTTATTTATTTCCTTATTCAGGATAGATTTGTTTGTTTATTTGCATTTAATAGGCTTTGAAACTACTGAACTGATTTGAACAATTCTTTAGCCATTAGAATTTTACAGTAGCCCTGATTAACGTAGGTGATAGAATATTTTCAAAACTGCACCCGAGTAGTATAGAATGATGCTCTTGATAATAAACTAACTTATAAATTGAGGATTTAATAATTATTTGATATTCTCGGATTCTAACCCAACTGCCCACAACACAATTGTAGCGTGTAAAAGTCACTGCGCTAGTTTGCGGACAGCTATAACCTTGTAAGGTGGACTCATAACTCATAGCTGGCACGTGAGGTGACGTAGTGCGCTGTCGCTGTTCATAATGTCCAAATGCGGTTAGTTAGACAAATGTCTGGATGGACACACGGGCAGCGAGGACTTACTGCGGTTAGTAAAAGGATATTTGGTATTTCATATGTATTTTTGAACTGTACAAAACATTAAAGAGTACAATAGCCATGTGAATCCTTCTGGATAGTTTTAGTATGACTTTTGCGGCGTTAATATTTGAATGTAGAAGGAAGTGGAATATTCATAAATATAACTTTTGTATTTGCTTTTCGTTCGTTGGTTAGTCTGTATGTATATTTGACTTCGAGCCGATCTACATATTCATGTCAAAGAGAGAAATATTAGCCCTTCTATAATTGTAAAGTTATAAAAAGTTGAATTTAGACGAATATTGGAAATGAACCACATTTGCTAGATCAGTTTGCTCTAAATAAGAAAAAGTTGCTTAATATTTTTTTTATAACAAATTGACAAATCTGATGAAATCCTTCCATCCATTAACCACCGTAGACATTCAATTTTCGAAAACCTTAGATAGCGTAGATTTCTCAAATATGCTGCGTAGTGGAATATAATACTTCGGTTAACTTAGATTAATAAGAGCATATACTGCGTACTTGTCTTTTTATCCCAAAATTGTAAATTAATTGGACAATGTTGGCTGGACGAGATCGCTCTCAGCGATAAGGCTACCTATCAAATATGAAAATGACATTTTATGTTTATTCTCTATGGTGTGATATTCAGTGTTGTAATAAAGTGTTATACACTCAAAAAACTGGTTGAAATACAAAAAAAGATAGAAAAATTTTCAACTATTTACATTCAATTTATTCAAAAAACTTGTTTTAAATTTAATCACCAACTATATTTTCAACTGTTAACGAATATTATTGCAACAGTGAATCAAACGCCAGTCTTTTCTAAGTGTTTTAAACGCAAAATAATAATTTCATTACATCAAACGCTAGAATAAAAGCTTAATTTTGCAAATTCCATAGGAGATAACTTTGTTAGCAGTTTTACAACTCGGCAGCGTTAATTAACTGGATCGTTTTGTGAGCGCTTGCGAAAGACATGACTAAAATTCTGTTTCGTAAATTAGGTTTTAAACACTTGGATATCAGTTTTCGGTGTTGATTGTTCTCTGAATAATTATTTGTTTGGTTTTATGTGTTTTTATGGCATTATTATGAAATAATTATGTGTGGTTCTTAGTATGGAGGTCTCTGATTCGATTCCTGGCCGTGCACATCTGAATTTATGAAACCAAATGACTTGTAAATTGTTATTGTTCAATTCAGATGAAATTATTGTGATAACCAAGGCATCTACGTTTTTCAATAAGAAATTCTTAGATATGGTTTATGCGTACCAATCCACAATAAAGCAATATAGTAAACGTGGTCCTAAACCAGTCTCAATAGCTCAGAAAACGCGAACCCCTAGAAACAGTAATGACATTATACTAAAACAGACAGAATACTGAGTGTATTACAATATATTTACTGAATATAATTTATTTTAACCTTCATACATGAAAATATGTACAAGCCTCATTATAACTGAAACATCATACATGCTTAATTACTAAACCAAAATTATGTTCCAAATATAAAATCCATTACATAACTTCAACACTAAAATACAGCGCAGAAGCAAATAATGCGAGGCTGATTCAACGCTTGATTATTAGCGATGTTGAACAACATACGTCCTTGTAAATGAGGTTCGGTGTACACGGGTTATCCTCCCTTGTGATAACGACCCCACTTCTCTGATATAGGCTTAGCTGAAGCCCAGTTCACATCGCGCGACACGACAAGTGTAAATTGAAGGAAGATTGCGCGACCAAACTTAACTAACTTATTAATTAATTATTATTATAAATTATTTATGAACTGGTCTGAATTGCAAATCCTGTATGATCAGTGTATTGTAAACTTATTTTGAAAAGAGCAACGCTTGAGTTTCTTGCCCGTTCTTCTCTGGAGAAAACAGTAGAGTGGTAGTGGAAAAAAAGTGACTGAATCTAAATAATGTACGACATTTTATCGATTTAATAAATATTTTCAGTTCATTTCGTTGTTTTGATGCAAAAAGTATTGATTTTTGTTCGCTAGATGGCGTTTTATTAAATCGTGATGTCTATGTTTTATAGCTATGACAATTTTCACACGTGGTGGACGTGATAATATGGTGGTAGTGAAATAGAGTGTTTAACTAAGAAATATTCTTTATATTTTATTTTACGAGCAAACACAAACAATTTAAATTTAAACACGAGCCTAATGACGTCACTAGTTTTGTTTTGCATTCCTTTTCTTTTACTCTCTCGATAATAATTGAAACTTGTTTAAATCTGAATGGAATTACAAAATTCTTTATTTGATATACTTTGGATAGTTTTGTTTGATATATGTACTTTTTAATAAATACATTTAAAAAATATACTCAAATAGCCTATTATAAAAGCGGGTTTAATATTATAGTACACTTTTTGATTAAATATTTTCAGCGTACCTCATAAAGTAACGTAGAAAGGAATTCATATCTTTTTCCACGAAAATTGTTAATATTCTCTCGTTGCTACAAAATTGCACACGACTGTCAAAAGTTTTTTTTCTTGCCTCAAAATATCTGAATCAGTTTATTTTGCTTTTACAAATGTAAAATTGTTGAATAAGGGATAAAAACATTGATTAAATAACCAACAAACCGCACGTACGCTGACCGAATCCCTCAGTGTGGACAAAAGCCTGTCTTTTGCAGGTCGGTATGGTTTTGTAATTATGGGCGGGAACAGACGCACGAAATTAAACCATGCGGGTTAAAACCCGTAATGTACGATAATATCGTAAATGGAATAATTAGGGAATATTCTGACGAACATAGTCAATATTAATTTTGAGAGGTTGTTGAGTAGTAGTGTTATGATTTCAGTCTGGGTTTTAATATAACAATGAGTTTTGATTGTGGATTTATTAATATAGTTACTCAGGAAACTAGTGTAAAGTAAAAATTGACGCATTTTGTTCGGTTAGTGTGAGTGTCAGAGACCCATTAATTCACCAACGCCTTCTTTACTCCAATATCATATATTGGAAACATACCTACCATTACTTGCATGTTGTGTGTGTATAAATAAAATCACTCGATTAGAGGAGATGTTGAACCGTTGCATTTTCTTATATCAAAAAAAAAGAAGGAAAAATAAGGAAGAAGGAAAAAAAAAACTCTAACATTTACTAGAAACATTTGAAATATTTTTACCAACCCATACAATATTGTTAAGTTTAAAAACCGATAGTTTTAAACGTCTAACAAAATAATTTTACAGCGGAGGACAAAAGTACGAAACAATTTCGATAAAAAAACCTCCATCGACAAATTACGTGACTGCGTCGCTACCCGACCGTGTGAATCGACCTCCGGGCCCGTGAGTTATTGTACAATAAGTTAGACGGAGTTGCCGTCACTATACAGAATTTGCTATTATTGTTTAGGAAAGTGAGGACGTATTTGGAATGCGCCGTCATAGTTGGCAATAGTGTTTCGCGGCACGGTTTCCAACTGTATAATTTGCATAGTTGTTAATTGTGAGACATTTTATTAATAATAGTTTGATATCGTGGTGTAATAGATCAACTGGTCTACTCTTGATTACATTTCATTTGTTAAGGTTTGAGATCAAAACCTGTTACGTAGCTTTTTGATCAGCAATTATTAAAATATCAACCCGAATGTTTACAATTTCACACAACAAAAATTGTCTGCAGTCGAATTCTGTTTGGTAGATGATATTATGAAAGCAGCGATAATTCTTTCTTCTGCATTTGCCTATACTCTTTTTGTCTTCCAAAAGTCAATAGCCTCTCATGATATCTTAATGTGGGCGTGCACGTTAATAATAGTTGCTCCCCAAGTTGCTAGTGTATCAGAATTACACATAACAAGTAATATACCAGTAATAAATTACGAGACATTGTCATTGAATGAATACCATTCAAGAGTAGATGCGATTCACTTGATATGTGAGGTGATTATTGCTCGCACGTCACTACCCTGAATGTAAATCATATGTATCTACACACTAATTACGCCTGTTTCGTGATAAATTCTCCACAAAGTTTACGGTTTAGTGAATCTAATATATCAACTTGAAAATGAGTACTGTTTTAAATAATTTATTTTCTAAATTGAAGATGGATTTGCACAAGAATTAGGTAAATTTTCAGGTTCAATTTTCACACTAATTCTTCTAAAGTTTTATTCCATTGTTGTTTTGTGTAAATTTGAGCAACATTGACTAATGGCTCATTCAATTGGTATCTATAAACACGTGTGCTTCTATACAATGTACTTTCACGAAGGCAATTGTTCGGGAATTTTTTATCATTTTATATGTAGGTAGGCTACAAAACTATGGACTCGGGAGGGGCGTTGCGCTGCCCGGCACTTCGGCACTCGGTCGGCCATAAGAAACATCTCGGCGTGTGATATTTTTCAATATTTTTTACTGTACCCCTTGGGTGTGACATCGAGGCTAGTTCTTAGTGAATCATCCAGCAAACGGCAGTGGATATCCAGGTTAGTGGTCTCCTCATATGACTTGATATTAAATGTCCAGACAATAGGAATACCGACCGCGACCACACCAGTTGATTGCGCAAACAGCAATATTCTAATTTATTGCTCTTAAAAATAATAATCTTTTTCCACACATACCCGTAGTTACATATTATATATCACGGTAACAAAACTACGGCTCCAAGTCGCCTGGATGTGACAAATATTTGTTTAAAAACAGGTGCATGCTTACGGGTTAGGTTTGTCGTTTTAGATGTGTCAGCAGTCACGAGAGCGTTGGATCCTAGCACACTTGCTGCAGAATTATAGCTCTTATTGACTTCAAAATAGCTTTGAGTTTGAATATATTTTCCGGTGACCATATGTCGAGACTCATAGAAATAAGAAGGTGTTTGTGTTTGATTATAATTCAATACACTTGCTTAATGTATCAATTAAGTTATTTAATTAAAGCAGTTTTTAAATTACATAGAGAGGAGAATCAGGTGGCGACAAATTAATATGTTTATCAGCCCTTGAATACACTTTAACCTTTTTGTACATGCTCGTCAGCTTCAGTTAGTAAGATAATATGGACAGTTCCACGGACAAACATATAAATCTAATATTTTAAAACAAAACAATCTCGTGGACGTAATGCCTTAACTAATCAAAATGAGCAATCAAATAATTTTGAATCCTTCGATTTATACGTTAGGCATTTCAGGATTTGATCCACGTGGATTTTAGTTCGGGTTAACGACTATACTCGATCATGCAATTCGAACTCTACAGCTGTCATGATTATAATTAAACGTCATGGTACGCTAGTTGTCCATGCCAACTCAATAGGGACACACCCATTGCACAACACATTTGTTTCTTAATAACAGAATAAACAATATTAATACCAATCTATTCTAACCCGAGATTCACCAAAAACTGAACCAATTTCATTTCGAAACATTTATTATGATTAAATTTCACTTCAACCCGTCCAAATAACTCTGTGATACGTCGATCCGAAAAAGAATATCTCACGAACGTGTACTGTTTTATTATATTTTCTTTTCAAATTACATTTCAGCGAATTTATTGTCGCATATCTCTTTTCGCCGTGTAAGCACTAGAGTATCGTTCTGGATATAGATGAGCTCTTTGTCATCCTGTTTTATGATATTGACAAAGGGAATACGTGACGGGAAAGTCGATACTCACGGTATAGCTGAATCTGCACGTTGACCCTCGCAGGAGGTACTAAGAGGGTGTTGTCGGCTGTACATGTGTATACGATTTCGAAGTGTGCCCTTGTTAGTTTTGGTACTCGGAGTTCCAGTAAGCTGAGTCTGGACCCGTCGTCGACTGGGGCCAGCGTTGCGAGGACTTGGTCGTCATGCCACCAACGCAGACGAGGCATCGGCTTTCCTGTGGGCAAGCAATTTGTAAGAATATCCGACGGCAATTTTGCTCGAAGATTGTTAGGGAAATTGCATAGTAAAATAAATCTTATAAAATGACATGGAAATGTTTCCGTTGCTGTTATGCTATAAATAAGAAGTTTGACTTTATTCTTCAGTTTTGCTTTGAAATACAGTCTACAGATGATCAGTTAGTTTGAAATCGGTAGTTTCGGTAGTCGGTTTAATTTATTATAGTAGTTTTGAGACAACAATTTATTATATCTATGTAATAATATGCCAAACAATAATCAAAACAACATTTTACCCTTCGTGATTTTTTATCTATTTCTATTCATAATAACAGATACTAAAATAAATAACAAAAAAAACAACATCAAAATATTTTATTCCCAACAAACCGTAACTCCGCATGTGGCGGTCACTGGCGAAATGCCAATAGTCAGCACAGTACATCTCGAACCCAAGAGCAGTACAAAAAGGCAGACATCGACACTAACTTTCAGGTTACCAATTTCTAAGTTAGTATTACGTAGCAGACGGTTGGACTAACTCGGACCGATGCCGAATAGGGATCTGCAGATAACTACTTTAATTTGAACTCCTCTACGGGCTGTAATGTTGTACTTTTGTTCCCACCCACTGTCACTCTTTACCTCTTTCTTTTATTGTGTTTGCGGAAAGTTAGCAGGGACAGTTGGAGTTTCATGTGCGGAATTATTCGTTTATATTTGTAGTATGCACTAGTTACGGAATAGTTTGTGCGCTATATTCACGGGCGCTCAGTTCAACATACAATTATTGAGCATATTACACATTGCTCTGAATATGGGTGTTACGTAACTTGATTTTGTTACACCAAAGTAGTTTACGTTATTTAAAACTTGGCTTTTGGACTTTAATAGTCATCTAATGATAAGAGTGTCTTTTTTGATAAGACAGTTTTGTTACTACAATTGCAATCAATTAGTCGTAACAATAATTGTAGCAGTTACTTACCCATAACATGACTGCAATTTATAATTAGTACAACCTTAATAAGTATTTGTCTACTAATAAATTATTCAAGAAGATGATGATGAATGTTATCTTTTAGATCTAAGTCGACAGTAACTACTTTATGTCCTATACAATGATTATTATTTATTGAACCTCCTCTTTTTTATTTTTGCTTCTTTTACAAAAGTCTGTCAATTATTTTCCACATTAAGTTATTGAGTAAGACTTTTCTAAAATATATTTTCAAATAATTCCATTTGTAATTCAGCAAGCTGGCCAGTACAGTGGGGTGGCACGTTTTATTGCGCCCCCAGTGTTTGTTCACTTCTTTGCTTTTATTTGCAATGTTTTCGTCGGCGAAAAATAAAATTACACGACAAACGGATTTATCATCGGGAGTTACATTGCTGTTATAATTGTTTTAAGTGCTCTCTGCGGTAATTGCAAACATGTTCAAGTTCATCGTGGTTTTTAAGCTTTTAATACGTGTAAAAAGTAACCAGATTTGTTTTGTATGATGTGAGTTCATAAAGTAGATTTGAATTTTATTTGGAATTCATTTTGTGAAAGGACAGTTGTAAAATAATTTAAACCTTGTTTTTCGTTATAATAGACGATGGCCATGATTACAATAAATTGTATTACGACTATGTCTTTTGAACATAACAAGTAAGAGATCTAAAGTGTCTCAGTTCTAAACACATGTACTAAAGAAACTCACAAAATTTTAACGTCTTTCTAAACCATGACACCCTAATTCTAATGTTTCACTCCTCATCATTTAAGTATCAGATTAAAATGATCTGTCTATTGCATTCATGTTTCATGTACTTATAATACAATACCAGAATTAACGATGCAACTACCAATTTTACCTCCACTTACAACACAGGTAAGTTTCAAACTGCTATCTTCTACGTAGGGGCCTGCCACTCCCGTCACCTCTTTGTCTTCTTCGTCAAATATCTTCGGTCTTTCTGGTAGTTCTGTAATAGAAATAATAGCATTAATTACTTTGTTCATTTTTATACTTCTGTCTGGTAGGAAATTTGATTTTGCAATTGTGTAGGTCGGTATCTGATGGAGTTAATTTTGTTTCTCTAATACTTCTGCATTTATTTGAGACAAAGGTATCAAAAGGTTTACTCAGTGATAAGGAATAATTACCACTCATAACATGTACCTAATTAATTAGGTATATTAAACATTTATGACGCCAAAGTATTATAATTTTAATTAGATCTACTCTTCTGTAATTTACACCACGTCCAATTTTTATTCTCTATTTAATGAAAAACATAATTTCTTCATTCGGAATATTTAATTAATACGGCACAAAATGGCATGGTTACCGTCAATCAAACACAGAATTAATTAAATCAAGAACTTAGAGTTAACTTGCTGAGCACTAAATTATCTCGGTGGATGTTGAAATTCCTAACTTCAAAATTCACGAAGTTACATAGCGGATATGAAAACCGGTGGAAGTTGGACTCGGCTAACACTCGTTAAGGTGTGTTCACACCTGGTTATGTGATAATACGATTAGTGGACTGAGCTGTCCGGTGTTTCAGATGTGTTATGTTCCGGGTGGTATGTTTGTATTTTTGGATACGTAATTTCACTCCTTGCTGTTTGTCGGTGTCGGTCAATATCTATGTCGAGATGAAAATATAATAATCAAAACTTTTTTAGATTCATCATAATGTGATTCTTATTTGCCCATATTTCGCCTTGGAAGTTCCGTCTCACGATGTGATATCTGTATCTTATACGTACGCTTTTAAATATAACCTAAATCTAATTATAATACTGAACATTATAAATAAAAAACCGAAAAATCACGCACAGTTCCAGTACCAACGCAGTAGAACTGAAATTATGAATGTAAAATCTTACTTCATGCATAACATAGTGACCATATAAAGGGACGCAGTGATAAAAACACACCAGCCACCTGCCATAATTGAGTTACCCTCCATTAAACTTTTCGCATACGTCGTATATTGCCAAAATAAAGGTCCGTCCAGATAGACCCGACACAAATTACTACTGCCCCAAAGTCATCTTACAGTCGTTACAGTGATTTTTTCCAGAATTTTCCATTTTCGAGGTCGAAGATTATGTGGGATCATATTAAAAGACTATAGAGAGCGGGCTTAGTTGTTAAATGTGATTTTGTATGGCCACGAGTTTTAAAGTTATTTTCTCAAAAGCTTCGTTGTTAATTCCGGATTTTTGTAATTATTTTTATCGTATTAAGCAAACCTTTGTATCTGTATCAGCCCATATACGTTCCACTGCAGGAAACGGGCATCTTCTAAAATCGAGAGTACTATTACTTTACGGGATGCCTTAGGTGTATTCTGTGATCTATCCAAAGCGTTTGATTGTTTTCACCATGATATACTTATCAGGAAATTGAGCCACTACGGAATTAATGGTATTGCTCTTGAATTATGCAAATCATATTTGTGTAATAGGGTCCAAAGTGTTGATTTCAACGGAATAAGTTCTCCTGGGTCTGCCGTTACTATGGGAGTTCCGCAATGATCGATTCTTGGACCATTTCTATTTTTAATTTACATTAATGACTTACCTTTTTTTATAAGGGACAACTGTGAGGTAGTGTTGTTTGCTGACGATACCTCATTAATATTTAAAGTAAATCGAAATAATCATAATATTGACGACGTAAACCACACCCTCTCAAAAATATTACATTGGTTTAGCATTAACAATTTGTTATTAAATAGCCAAAAAACTAAATGTATAAGGTTTGTGACACCTAATGTCAAAAAAGTTTATGCTTACATTATTTTGAATGGAGATGAGTTGAGTCTTGTAGATACAACTAAGTTCTTGGGAATTACATTACAAACTTCAATGGGGCTCTCTCATAGTCGCTTTAGCTAAAAAGCTGAGCGCCGCAGTCTTTGCGGTGGGTAAGATTCGCCAATTGACTGATATTGATACAGCTCGATTGGTATATTTTGCCTATTTTCATAGTCTAATGGGTTATGGAATTTTACTGTGGGGTGGTGCTGCTGACATTAATACTATCATTGTTCTCCAAAAGCGAGCTATAGGGTAAATTTATTCGCTAGGGTCTAGATATTCTCTTAGAGAAAAATTTAAAGAGATAAATATAATGACACAATATATTTTTGAAAATTTAGTTTAAATCCATAAAAATAAAGAAGGTTTTCGCAAGATTAGCGATATTCATAACAAAAATACTAGGAATAAGAATAATCTAGCAACGCATAAGACCAGACTCCACAAGATCAGCAAATCTTTTAAGGGTTACTGTATACACTTTTATAACAAAGTTCCCAGTCACATTAAATCCTTATCTATTACAAAATTCAAAACTATCAAACAAACATAATAAAGCATTACTAAATTTCAGAATATCTAGATGATAGCAAGGCTTGGGAATAGAATAAAATTAAATAAATGCGTAGTATCTCGGAGCGGAAGTCTTGGTGTGCTCTGTATAATATCATTTAAATTAAGTAACTTGTCAAATTTGCCATTGTTTTCCTGTGTAAGTGATTGGGTATGTCATGCTCGCTAAAAAATCTGTGCTTGCGGTGGCGTCGTGTGCCAGGTCGGTCACTTCCCTGCAACATGGTTGAGGAGGCCGATGGCTGGCACATGCGTCATACTCGTGAACGGGTGCTGCTTGCGTAGACTGGTCTATCCGATTTGCTTACATTGTAACGGATTCATTGATGGATTACATAAGGCTTTCGCAATTATTCACTGCTTTGGCGAAAAAGAGTATACTGATTCTTCGTTCTGGGTGACTTCGCTTCACTCAGCCATAGTAATTATAATATAATAATATTTGTATTAAAAATATTTTTAATAAACTGCTCTGATTTAAACCAACTTGTAAATTATGTAATAATCACTACATTGTAAACTGGTTTTGAAAAGAGCATCACTAGAGTTTCTTGCCCATTCTTCTCTAGTGAAAACCGCTTTCCGAACCGGGTGGTAGATAAAAAAAATGACTGAATCTAAACGATGTGGAACATTTTAATGGATTCAATAAATTATTTTCATTTTCATTTTCATATTGAGAGTGATTAGGCCATAAAGTCCACTACACTGGCCTAATGCGGGTTGGTGGACTTACATACTATAGAAATTCTTATAAATCGCTATGGTGTGCAGGTTTTTCCTCACGATGTTTTCCTTCACAATTTTAATGCGTGGTGATTGATTATCAATACACACGTAACCCCGAAAGTTAGAGGTGTGCCCTGAGATTCGAACCCGCGACCACCGTGAACATGTTAGCAGCAGTTTACCAACAGGCTACTACGCACTTCATAGTTGAGTAGTGTTAAATTCATCTGATCTGCTGTCTCTTAAAATAGCTAATGAAGTTAATATGTCCTTACAGAATATATTTTAATTAAAGAATCAAGACTCAGTTAGAATCCTATATTCATAATTAAGTTTGATGTGAGGCACCAAAACTGCGCATAGATTACGAATCTCAATTTATTAACGAAATTTCTATCGAATCCTATCAAGATTCAACCTCGAGACTTCTACCGTATGTTGTAGCCACTACTGTAGTGCGATTCACGTAATTTCTTGACGCGCCGATCAAGTTGCGGTGCGGTTACAATTAAGTTTACGTTTTGGTACAAAATGGTATTCTTGTAAATGTTTAGCTGCGCGTGAGCTGCGCGTCAACTGTACGTCAGGCGTATGAAATTTGTTTGACATTCACATATACGCGCAGCAGTAGAATACACTAAAGCGCTCGCGTGACGCGAACTTGACGCGAGCGTATTACGAGAATACGAAAAGGGCTGTTTTGATCGAAACGTAACTGCAACTGCGCCGCAACTGAACTTATTTAATTACGTGAATCGCCCTACTGATCTTATTACAACAAATAGCAACTAAATGTTAAGATAATATTCCTCGCTTTCATATTCGGGAAAGGATCATATTGTTTATATTACATATATAATGTGTTTTTAGTATAATATTTTTATCGTGCCATTTTTGACTTTAATTTTTGTCTCTATTAATGATCTCATATTTTGTGTTTAATGTTAAAACTTACAGTGTGGTGGACTATAAGGCCTAGCCACTTGTGGCGGTAGCAATACGCCAACTTATATTTAGCTTTTAAAATTAACACGCTTATTAGTTGTAATTTGAACATTATTTAAACACGCATTTCATTTTAAAATATGACTGCAGATGTTTAACCATAAAACATCTGCGAGTCGTTTTATTAAAATAAGAATTTTTGTGTACCCTATTGTATAATATTAGTTAAAAAGATGCTGTGCTAAATTATTGTTTCCTAATTGTAATGGCCCGTTCATGCCGGGGCAATAAAACTGTATTATTATAGTTACGTTCTTTAGTGGCGGCAATCCTTTGCAACAAATTTATGTTTTTTAGACAATAGTACACATGTTTGGATAAACCTTTCGGTTTGGACAATAGCCCAGATGTTTGGGCAGACCTTAATTTTTAGTTGAAAGGATAGACCCTATTTTATGGCTTAAATATATTTTCTGTAAGATTTATCCCCACCGATCCTCATTCGGGTAGTCCTATAAAAGGGTTGGTTTATTTGGATGAAGAGGACAGTCTGTCATCTCTCGTGACGAGCACATCTCGCTCCGAATCGCATGATTATAATTTTACTCTGTCTCTGAATGTATTGTGTTAAATTATAAAATATACTATTGTTAGTTCCTGGAAGTGAGTGCTTATTCTAATACCTACACTTATAACCATCAAACACTCTTAGTTGCACGCGCGATTGTAGAGGAGGCCCGTGCCCTGCAGTGGGACGTATATGGGCTGATATAGTAGTAGTTCATGACAGAAATACTAGAAATAGAAATAACCTAGTCAGTCATAAGACGAGGCTCCAGAAAATTAGCAAATCTTTTAAGGGTTACTGTATATATTTCTATAATAAAGTTCCCACTAACATAAAAGCCTTAACTACAAATAAATTTAAATCTATTATAAAACGACAGTTATGTAATAAGGCATACTATACAATTTCAGAATACTTAGAAGATAGTAAGGCTTGGGAATGAAACATAACACTCAGCCGTATAGTAAAATTATAAATTATTTATGAACTGCTCTGAATTACAAATCCTGTATAATCACTGTATTGTAAACTTATTTTGAAAAGAGCAACGCTAGAGTTTCTTGCCCGTTCTTCTCTGGCGAAAACAGCCTTGTGAACAGGGTGGTAGTGAAAAAAAAGTGACTGAATCTAAACAATGTATGACATTTTATGGATTCAATAAATAATTTCATTTCATTTCATTTCATTTCAGTTAAGTTTTTGTGTTTTATTCTTTATATTTTAATAAGTAACTGATTAGTATAATTGATTTTATATAATCTTACTATTCCAATACATAAATAAGACGAATTAATCTTTAAACTTTTTAATTCCTTACTCTATTCCCAAAGAAAGCCGGCGCACAATTTACAATTTAAAAGCTAGACTTGCTGATTTTTATCCTCCAAAGAACTGCAAGTCTCAGCTTCTTTTGCATTTCCTACATTCTTTCACATTTCAGTAGTGCTAAAGAGTTCAGTGTCTAATTATGCGATAGCTGTGGTTATCCCACTGGCAGTAAGCCAGCTAACAACCCAAAATAATTTCGATGTGAGGACACATCCTCTTTAGTGTAAAACATTATCGGCCATTACGCGTACAGGACTCCGGCCTCTCACCACATTATTGGGGTGAATTGGACTGTATTCAACTATGCTGCTTGGATAGATGGACGCTAGATGGCTGTGCTAGAATTTTTATGGCATTTTCATATAGAGAGTACAAAGATACATTAATTTAGATAGTAATAAAATGAGGCCACAATTTTAATTAAATATTCAAGCGGGAATAATGAAAGTCGTTGTTTTTATATGTAATTATTTTAGAGGAAATTTCAATTTCGTACATTAGTTCTATGTAACTTAATTCTGTTATATTCTGTAATGAAACATTGAATCACAATCATTTTCACATATAGATTTATTTTCTGGAGAGCGTTAGAAGTAACTTTTATCCCGGAAGAAAATTTTAGGTAGCATATCATTAATAAAACCACGGATAAGTAAAATATAGTATTAATAAACCACAAAATGAATTTCAAACACTGAAGTCTAAACTTGAACAAAAACCACTTTAATACATTAATTATTTCGACGTGAATCACCATAAACAGCAAACAAGGATTACATAATTCGACATGGCAATAAAACTAAAAGAATTATTACACCATAAAGTAGAAAATGGATCAGTGCCAAAACGCAATATGCGGCTACAGACAGGACGCGCAAAACGGCTACTTTATACATTATGTTTGCACCGTCGGTTGGCATTAGCATGGCTTATATTATCCACGTCTTCTAAAGAAATTCACCTTAGACTTTGTTTAATATTTTAAAAAATGTTGAACCTACTTATTTAGTAACCTACTTAGTTATAATTATGATAATTGAGAATTTTTGATAGTTTTTAATTAATAAATAAGCTTGGTTCATCTGACTGGCATCTTTGCATTGCATAAAAATTAAATGGGAAAATATCTTGCATGTTGTCTTGTACATACAAAAATGTGTAAAACGGAATTTATATAACTAATAAAAAATACCAAATCTGGCGAGGATTCGTATACACAAAACAATAGGCATAAGAATTCAGTTCTGGCATTAAAACGAAGATCTGAGTGATTTGATCCAGTTTAAACAAAAAAATTAATACATATATATTTTTACTTTTAGATAATTTGAGATCATCAGATGTTCAATTGAAAAATAACTGGAACTGGTAAGGTAGCGGACAGCGTATAAAGCCAGCCCAAGACCTGGATAGTTAGTAACACTTATTCCAGGATACCTAAATTCCGCAGGGGATGTTGATACACTGCGTATATCATATGATACTAAAATAATGGCAACTCTATTCTATAAACACAAGGCCACAACTATCAAAATATTTAGAATCTAAGCGTAAGTCTTGAAGATTACAATTAATTAAGAATGTTACACCATAATGAAACTTATAAAGTTACTTTTAAGCATATCTAGTAGTTTAGCCAGGTGTTAATACAAAGTATTAAAAGCAAAATTGCCAGTGTAAAGCGTACTTCCTAGAAGTCTTTGTGAAACTTATATCTTTGATTCGTCTGAAATTGCAGATTCGGGGAATCAATAGGCTTTTCTATTGTGCGAATCAAATTTCAAAGTAATTATCGGACGGCTTACCTGATGACGATATTGATTCCAAAGTCTTTGATATTTGATAGATATTTTGAAGCGTAGCGACAGAGTATTTAAATGTTATGTTGCTTATGGAAGTTATTGATTTCAATATTGTAGGGATTTATAAAGGCTACGGTGTTATGTATTGTGTACATTTTTGTTTGATATTGCTACACATTTCTTAAGAAAGTTTTTGATTTTCATGTCGTACAGATTTGTTACAGCTGTGATATTTGGTATTATGTATATATGGTGTTACATATAAGCAAAATTAAGTATTTTGGCCTCGTGGTGCTATTAATAAACTATTTGAAAAGTTTTAGGACAAACTCTGGGACCATAGAATATTTTAATTTTGAACAACCTAGTGTAAGTGTAGAAAATGGCTAGGCAAAAATAAAGATTGTCCAATAAAATATATGCGCGAGGTAAGCGAAACAATTAGTTATACTGTGATACAGGATCTGTTATACAGGGTTTTAGTGACTTCAAACACAATGCAACAAAAATTTTGCAAAAAAAAAGTTGCGATGTTTTTTTTCCTATCGTCCTATTTCGGTGGTACATAAATAATATTCTCTAAAATAATAAATGAAATGAAAATAATTTATTGAATCTCATAAAATCACTAAAAATCATAAAAATAAATTGTCGCGTTTCTGTTTAATGTTTAGTTAAATTGTGTTTGTAGTCACTAAAATTACCACCCGGCTTCGTTTTCAGTAGCACTCTTGATATAACCAGTAATAATTGCTTGAGTACAAATAAACATTTCGCTACTAATTTCAATTACAAGTCTCCTTCAATATTCCAAAACGTCGTAACCGGCAGTCAATGTTTGCAAACCCAATAAAGCAAGTGAAACGTTACTTCATCACGCAACTGGCACCACAGCAAGATGTCAGCCCAATAAACCGCCACTATTTGGCGACCGTCCTGCACCAGGGCACATAAATTCAGCTGGACATAGGGCCAGGTGACTTGCACACCACTGAAATATTGATACACTGGCCTGCCTGTATTTTTGTAGTTTATGAGTTGGGAGTTTAGGGCAGCGGAGTATCTGGGTTTTGGCCTGCGAAAACAGTTTTATTTGATTGAGTATAGTCGGTTTTTCCGTAAGAATTGATGTTAGAAAAGTTAAATGCAAAATTATACGAAATTGTTTTTGGAAAATGCATAAAAATAATGCACACATGGCAAAGGAAGAAAGACAAGGAATATTGTTCGACAGCCTCGGTGGCGTAGTTGGTTAGACGCCGCTTGTGAAATGTGAAGCCGCGGGTTCGATTCCCGCACAGAAAGCAATGGGTGTTTGTGAGACTGAAAAGTTTCTCGTAGTTTGTGATACCCATGATATAGGATTCGATCGTAGAGCGAGATTAGAACTATATACATACCGGGTATATCAAGAGTGCTACCGAAAACGAAGCCGGGTGGTAGTTTTAGTGACCACGAACACAATACAACTAGAATTTTCGCTATGAAACGCGACAATTTTTTTTTATTATTTTTTAAATATCGTCAAGTTTGGGTGATAAATCCATAGTTTTTGCTAAAATAATCATTTAAAGCTGTGCATACCATAGAGTATTTAAAATTAAAAGGGTGTACACTATTATTCAAGAAAAAACTATGTATTTACCATCCTAATACGACGATAGAAAAAAAAATAACAAAAATATTTCGTCACAAATTTTTGCACAAAATTTAGTTGCATTGTGTCTGACGTCACTAAAACTACCAACCATCTTCGTTTTCTGTAGCAGTCTTGATATACCCTCTATGTAACTGTTGGGTGTATTTATTTATATGTATTGTTTTCAATCATGGTCACGAAGTAAATCTGAGTGCTATATTATTTCCAATATTAATTGTCTCTCTATTGTTTTGCAAAATAGATAATTTTATCGACCATTACCAAGAAAGTAACCAAAAATATACGAAAAGATACGTCACGATTTGTACGGCATTGATAAACGCAGTCAAATTAATTCGACCACATCAAATATCCCAGTAAATAGTCTGACAAAATAATTATAGTGTTTGATGTATGAAACGCTAACAGAAGTATGATCGATAAGGCGAACGACAGCCGAACCAATGCATCATTCAGTACACGCATGGCAAACGCCACTAACTAAATTGTGCTAACATACGACTGTTTGGAGTAGAATATTTTTTCTGCGCAGTTTGGAATGGGTTACTAATTTAATGGGGAAAAATACGTGGATTTTGTGAAAATATTTATGTGGTGGAAAAATTGAAATATTAGAACATAAATTATAATTGTGTTGTTTATTTTTGGCCATTGAATTGTTCTATATGAAAAATATCAGTTTTTTAAGATATCACATTGATTCAAAATATATTTTTATTTTTCCACCTCACGTGAAAATATAAATAAGAAACACTAAAAATATTGCGTTTCAACTCTACCCAGCTACTCGTATACTGTACATATAATAAAAAAATTAAATCAATCACTCGAGCATTGCGCCTGTTATACATAAAAGCTTGTACTGAAACAGATAAATCTACATAATAGCCGGCGTACGCTCAATATTTCGCATTTCAATTACTTAAAACGATAAACCTTTAATACCACTTCAATAAACACAAATTGACGGTTTGAATATTTGAGGGTATTCAGACGGCTATGGAAGTTTTGCATTCAGATGCGAATTCGAAATAGTGGTCATAAATGTTAAATGGACGATCGTAGACGACGCCGGTGCGGTACCCCTGTGTCAGCCAGCCGGCTATAAATCACCTATTCTCACTGTGCGAATGAGTTTTAATACACTCCGCACGTAAACGTAAACAGCAGAACCAAAAAATTATAAAACTTCTTGTTTATACACGATTTTACCGTGAATTCAAGACAATATACATATATCGTTTAAAATAATTAACCACATGTTCATATTCATTAGTATTTAATTAAACAGAAACCTTTAAATGTAATGTTTAAACGATTTTATACACTCTTACTCGGTTACTCATCCAAAACAGTACCATTACAAAGTAACACAATATTACCTAATTTTGTAAATTACTAGCAGCCCGGACAGGCTTAGGTCGCGTGCATATGAGTTTTGAGTCCATTTCATCAGAAATATTAATTTGTGCAGTTAACAATACGTATAAAACAGTTGTTATATTTAAACTCCATGTGACTGTTGTCCTTTATACTGTTTTTTCTTTCTCGCTCGTTACACCCCATCCTATTCCATCTTATTTAGTCCCATATCGCAAGGCATGTGTGTATAGTATAGGGTGGATGAAATAGGCCAGGAGAGTAAAAGGTTACATAATCTTTTACTCTCTGCAATCTATTTAAGGTATAAAGAGTAGCAAATCCTTGCTCATCCCACAGGAACACCACATACTCTCAGGACAAAAAGTAGTCTATGCCTAAATCCAATTGGTTCAGCCGTTTCAGTGTAACGAAATAACAAGCACACAAACTATTATCTTTGTGTTATTAGTAGGATGAAGATGATATTTCGATTAATGCAATTTCCAACACTTAGAATCGGACAACCGCCTTTATACAAGCGAGCTGGTTTCTTTATTGATAACTGCTAAATATCCAGCTCCTGGTTCCACCAACTTAACACCCCTTAAAAACCAGTCACAATAAACTATCACAACCATTCTAGTAGACCAGAGGTACATAGCAGAATGTCCATAGTCGTTGCAGAAATAAGAATAAGAATAAATCATCTAACTTCTTATAGTTATTCAATTATTCTAACAATAAATCCATTTCTTTGAAGCGTGTTGAACTAATAAATCCACTTTACCCTAGACACTATGTTACAAAACACTCGTTAGTGAAACTTTTTACTAAGAACACCTATGCTAAGTGCTGTCGAGTCGCAAATGTCACGAGTCTATTAAATTATCATGTCTGAGAACGGTTCATTTACATAATTCGCGAGGCGGTTAGAAAGGCACTGTGTTACACCAAGTTTATCACTTGGTATTTATACGATAAATTTTCTATGCGAAGCAATAGGAATTATATTATCTCTGGTATATATTTTTAGTTTTCTGAATAATGTTTATATTCTGTGACCATTGAAGTTATGATCGATGCTCTCAAATAAATGGAACAGTATAAACGGGTTAGTAGAAAATTAAAATACGACAAAACAAATATCACATATGAAGTAAGAACACGATTTTTCATAGAACTCTATACAATATTAAAAAAAATACTTTGACGTTTGTAAAGGTCTAATAATCAAGATTGTAGAAAATATATATTTATTTTAACCCAGAAAATAAACCCTCTCGTCTTTTCCTTTTCTCATATCCATCCAAAGGATCATCCGATAAGCATTCGATAAGACCACCATCTATATTTTTTTAAATTTGTGTAATATCTTCAATTATTTTTTCCTCTTTGCACGGTTAAGAATAAAATAATAATGATGATAAATCGTCATAAAAATCAACTTACCGATAACATCGAACACTATCTTATGGTTCCTAGTGGGTGATATTTTGAAGTCGACTCTACATCGGTAGAGCGCTCTGTCGGTAGCGCTCACGTCTCGTACTCGCAAGGACGATGGCTGGGTAGAGTGCCACCGGGCTCTACCAGCGAAGACGTCATCCGACCAGTGCGCTGCCGGACCCTTGACTCTACCATCGTAGCTGTAACAAAGAAATTCATATATAAAATAAATTTTGAAATTTTGCTTTGTTTAAATGCTTCTATATTAATTGTTTCCTTAAAATTGTTTACATTAGCATTAGTTAATTTAGGATGGGTACTCAAGATATGGGCCTGCCTTCTCTGGGACCCACATACTGCATACTTATAGAATTTTAAAATGTGCACTCTGTATTTTTTCGGAAATTTTCACACTAAAATTTATAATTCTGTATCAGCCCATATTCGTCCCACTGCAGGGCACGGACCTCCTCTACAATCAACAGTACGATTGAGAGTGGTTAGGTCATATAGTCCACCACGCTGGCCTAGTGCGGGTTGGCGGACTTACATACCATAGAAATTTTTGTAAATCGCTATGGTATGCAGGTTTCCTCACGATGTTTTCCTTCACCGTTTTAGTGCGTGGTGATTGACTATCAATACACACGTGACTCCGAAAAGTCAGAGGTGTGCCCTGGGATTTGAACCCGCGACCATCGTGAACATGTTGGCAGTCGCGTCTAGTCCGTTTACCAACAGGACACCACGCACTTTCGAAAAAAAATAATTCGAAAGTGCGTGGCGAAAAATTTATAATTAAATGGATAATATTAGTAAAGAAGGAGTGAAACAAGTTAGAACTGTTCTAATCATCATAATTAGAAAAACTCAACTTTAACATCATTCGTCAATTGCTGTATTTAATAATATGAAATATAAGTCTCATATTTAGAATTCGAAGGATGACCTTTCCTAAAAAATGTCGAAATTGCTAAAGAAACCATTAACGAATCATAACTATACAATATGGCCATGTTATTATTAAAATTCAATCAACTTATTCAAATATACACATACATTAATAGTTAGTCCATCCAACACAATTTATGAAATTAAATTCCATTATACGACAACTAGCATGTTACATAAGTGGCAATAAAAAAAATGTCGCTTACGACGTTTTTCTCCTAAACGCATAACAAAGGGGACAACACGTCGCCCGCCTCACGGGGCTCTTTTAACAGCGTTTTTCAATTCAAATATATTGAATAAGAATATTAATCGCCTGAACCGGCAGACGATAAGCGAATATCCATCAATCAACATCGAAGGCCCAAATACGGGCGGAAAATACATAAATACGTCATAATCCGTCACGCGGACGTGAGAAATGCGACAGAATGGGAATTTTCTAGTTTCGTACGAGTTGACAATATGGAATTGATAGGCGTATTTATCTTTGCGATGTACCTAATTAGGTGTGATCGATTGCTTGCACGAGCTGGTGAAATCTTTTGTTTCATAAAACATCTGTAATATGAATCTCTACGCTTTATTATGTTGCTTGTAGAACGATCAGAATTTTTTTCATCATTTATTAATTAATTGTTTTAATTATGCTATAAAACAACAAGTGAATGAAAGCATTGGATGAGACTGGTGAATTAAAGTATGGGAGGTCTTTGACCTGCAGTGGGACATTTTAGGCTGGAAAGTTTTTGTTCTTGTTTACATATTACTTTTTTGTTTTCAAATTCAAATTAATTTTGTACTTGCTTTGTTTATGTATCATTTAATTGTAGAAACTTCATCATTAATTGTATAATTAAAAAAAAATAGTGTATGACATTTATACATTCAATAAATATTTTCATTTCATTGTATTGTGTGATATGTTTTATTGTTCTGTATCTTACCCGAATACATATACACAACATTAAACATAATATAAGCACTTTCTTTCTTTCTTTTTTTTTTTTTATTAGCCTAAACTGTGTCCCACTGCTGGGCAAAGGCCTCCCCTTTGTCATTCCACTTGACCCTGTCCTCGGCGAGCTCTTGCCATTTAGGCTCGAATGCATCCAACTCGTCTTTCCACCGCATCTTTGGTCTTCCGCGTTTTCTCCGGCCATTCTCAGGAATCCAGCTTGTAGCCAGCTTGACCCAACGGTTTGGATGCATTCGAGTCACATGTCCCGCCCAGTTCCACTTAAGTGAGGCCGCCTTGCGCCCGACATCTACAATGCGAGTTTTCGAGCGCAGTTCAGTGTTTCGGATGCGATCGGTCCTTTATGAATCACCCCCCCCCCCCTTTCTTTCTTAATATATAATAAATAAATAATAGATGTTAACGAAAATCCGATAATTTATTTTGGTGTGACAATATTTTTGCTTCTTCTCAAATTTTGGGCCATAATTTTGGTCAAGAAAACGTGCGTGATGTTTGTCATCTATTCTTTATACTCCTTGGGTAATAAAGTAGTGAACTTATTAATATTGTGCTATTGCTTTGGTGCTAAGCTATGTGGTATATTTCCTTTTAAATCCAACATGCATATAAACCTTACTACCCATGAACAGCTATAAAACTAGGGGAAATATACGGAGCTGTAGATAGGAGGTAAGGATCAGTCGCCCTCCGACAATCTCACTGAGTCCTATTTATGTTGTAGTTAAAATCTACCGTAGTATGGCTCTACGAGTTTAAAAATAACATTTAATTCTGTGAAAATGTTTATAGTCTTTCATATGTTTTATCTTAACTAGTTATCTGGCTATTATTTCGTGAAGTTTAACGTTTCGGAAAACATCTTTAATTTCACGCTTTCATTTAACACAAAAGCCTGTTTTTACGCGGAAATTTTCACGGTTTCTTACAATTATTTACTGTGAAAAAATATTTTTTTCTTTCCGTGGTTGGGAGATTAAAATATGAAAATAACTTGAATAATGTAGTTACGATTTTAGTTAAAAATAAAAAGGTTTATTTAAAAATAAAAAGTTAAAAATAAAATTCAATAAACCTTTTTATTTTTAGTTAAAAATAAAAAGGTTTATTGAATATTCTATTTTAAATATTAATGAAAAGCGTTATCGTTTGCGACCAAACGTTGGAAAGTAACTTTCTCCATATAAATGAATTCTTTTCTACCGAAAATCAGTTGTTTATTTATCAAACAACTGTTCGGAGTCAGTAATAAAGCGGTTATATTCGATATTATCTGTCACTGCGAAATTGGTTTTTCGAATCGGAAAGTTATTTAGCTTTTTTGTGTTGCTTTAAGGTTCTCGATACTGTGATGTGATGTGAGGTGTGGATTCATTTGGAATACTCATAAATATTTTATTTACCTTTTACCGACATAATAAACATCCGTTTTCAACGAAATATTCATTTTTAAAGGATAACAAAAATGTACGAAAACTGCTAGTTCAATTACCCCAACTCTATAAAAATATTTGTGTAACACTTTTTTATTATTTTCGCGAGTACCCTGATACTTCTATATATATTTCAAGGTATACCTTGAAGCTTATTAACATTAAATTAATAATACATAATCATCATTCATTAACATTATCAAAAAATAATACATATTGTACTCTGCTTGAGTGCCAACCCGCATTAGGCTAGCGTGGTGGACTATATGGCCTAACCACTCTCAATTGTATTCTCGATTGTAGAGTAGGCCCGTGCCCTGCAGTGGGACGTATATGGGCTGATACATACATACTCTGCTAGAAGTGGCTTACAAGCAGTATTCAACTAATTTCTTACAACTATCATTAGCTATCCTATTAATTTTTATTTAAAAATAAATGGGTGTTCATCATTATTTAAGGAATAGCTTTGTATTTACCAAAAAACAGGTCGATACAAAAAAAAAAAAAAAACTAAAAATTGTTTGCGTTTTTTACAATATTTTTAGTTGCACTATGTCTGAAGTCTCCAAAACTACCACCGTCTTCGTTGTCGGTTCCAGCCTTGATATACTTTTATATTCTACAACATTCCAATTCATGTAAGAGCAGGCAAAACTAAAACATTCCTCACGATTCTCATCAAGTATTACCCCACGTTGAACGGGTCGGGTTAACGAATCTACTGTAATTCTAGAGGAAGTTGGCAGGCGCGGTTACGCGCCTTGTACATGATTAATACAAATATATGAACGCGAGTATCTATGAAAGGGGAGCCTGGAAAGCCGCAACATTGTTCCTTCCGTGAGGCTATATATTCGTAAGTGTATTGTTACGTTTAAACTTATGGGGAAGGGTATTGATTGGCGCTCCCGTGCCGATACTTGTTAGATTGGGTAGTCCGATGTTTAATGTTGAATGATATAGATCATGTGACAATTGAATCAGTTGAATGCTTGGAGTCAAGTTTTTGTTTTATTTAAAGTTTTAATTAAAATTCAGTTAAACACAAATTGTGTTTAACTGAATTTTAATTTACAACTAAGATGCAAATAATATCACATCAATGAAGTGATTGTCCGTCAAAATTTTCGATCACTTAAGTCGGCAATGGAATAAACGCAACCTAGCAGAGCATAAGTAAAATCTTTATTAATTAATAATAACAAATATTTCTGTGTACAATAAAAATTTAAACAATGATAATAATAATAAGCCCCCCAAAACTCAAATAATAATAACAAATATTTCTTGCTACTAACACGTACTTAAGCAGCGTATTAGCTAGACATTTCATAGCGCACATTAGGCAATGTTAATCTCGTCAATGGATCATTTCTGTAATCTTGAACAAAAAGATGCAAATCATTAAATATTCTGTATCAGTCCATATACGTCCCACTGCAAAGCACAGGCCTCCTCTACAATCGAGAGTACGATTAAGAGTGGTTAGGCCATATAGTCCGCTACGCAGGCCTAGTGCGGGTTGGCGAACTTACATACCATAGAAATTCTTATAAATCGCTATGGTAGGTTTCCTCACGATGTTTTCCTCCACCGTTTTAAACATTACACATAATCAGATCAAATTCATCGCGGTCGTGAGTTAGGTGGGAAACTAATTTGGCAGCGGATTCACACCGCCGCGCCACCTCCATGCATAACAAATCAACGCTTGAGCGATTCATAAAATATGCACACATTGTCAGATTGTTATTTAGCCATGAATCTTCTGTGATACTGTCGTTTGACAACGCCACTACCATTTGTCAGAATTTAAAATATAAAAATAGTTTAACTTTTGAAAGAAGAAATCTGAATAAAAAGTTTCTTTAAAAACTTTAACACTGGCAGACAAGCGGAGCTCTATCACAATCATAAAAAATATATATCTTATCAACACATTTGTACATATATGTAAAACATTAATAATTTACAATGTGGATAATGTATGTATCGCACCATTGCGTGCTCACAGTTTAACAAATTAATTAGTTTTGCGAAACTTTTTGTTTTTCCTTTTTTGCTTTTGTTATCAATTAAAATAAATTTATAAAAACTAATAATCGTCTTCACTCGGACGGAGAGAGCTGCCTACAAGTTTTCCCAAGCATAATTTGTAAATGGGGTTTATCAATACCCAATACTAGTCAAGCTTGGCAGATTAGAGAGCGCAGGACGTAGTTTCTGATTATGCTGTTGCCTATCATCCTATCAAATAACTAAGTAATCATCACGATAGCTGCTCCACCAAAAATCAATTGGTACAGATTTGTACGGTGGCTTACAGGATGAACCAACAATATTTGGATAACTACTCTACTCTCTCTCTCTACTCTCTTTGAGTAGAGTTCTTTACTGCCAAGGATCATATTAAACTGTTTTTTTTTTATTATTGCATACATACATACAAAACTCCTTTTTTCCAGAAACAATAGGCAAGAGATGCAAACAGCACCTCACGTTTCGTCTTGTATTTTTCGTACCACGATGTGATAGGAAACGAGCTTTTCCCCTATTTTGCTATGGAAATAAATAATAATATTTTTAATAAAACTTTTTAATATTTCGATTGTTGGAACTCTTTACGGCCCTAAATACGAGTATATTATAATGTACGTACCCGAAGTTAGAACTAATCGCTCCAGATATAGTTATAATTTACGTAAGTAGGAACTAAAAAATGGTATTATGAAATAATCCGTGAACAATTTGAACGCGCTTAAATAAACGTAGAATATTAAGTACTGTACGACGGGCCGGAGAGTTAACAATGATAGCGAGTATTGGAGGACGAATAAGACAGAAAAAACTCGGGAAAATACAAAAATTGTACAGTCCAATTGTCTTTAGATACAATTACTTTACTGGTGGTAGGTCTCTCATATGTGAAAGGTCGCCTGGGTAGGTACCACTGCAATTCTAATTCTTCCGCCAAACAGCAGCTTAAATGCACTATTGTGTTTCGGAATGAAGGACGTTGTAGCCAGAGTAACTACTGGACATATTGAGACTTAACATCGTATGTCTAACGATGGCGAGCGCAGTGGAATCCCAAGAATGGCTTTGTGATTCAAGATTTTGTTTGGTTTTGCTACTGTTCAGCAGTCGTATCGCTTACCTTCAGGAATTAAAAGAAAACTATATGTTAAAGATTTTCGTCAGCATCATTCACCATCAGATGAACCGTATGCTTGTTTCCTCTATATATTTAAAGAAACATTATTTTTATATTAAATTTCTCGAAAAAAAAAAAAAACATGTTACTTCTGAGAACAATAATTATAACACGCTTTACTATTCTGTAACATAACCTGAGCGTACTCTATAATTGAAGAGAACAATAACAACACTTAGTAAACATTGTTAGAAGCGAGCATTGTATATCCATTCTTAGAGATTTAGAGAATAAATGAAATAAAATTCACTCGGATAACCATTAGTTCTGATTTCAATTGTCGATCGAAACACACTTGAGATTTTTTTATTTGTTGTACTTAATAGCATAACGTTGTTGAGAGAAGGTTTTTATACTTCTATTCATACTCATGAAAAACTATTTTTTTTTTTATTGCAATAAATTGCGAAGCGAGCATGCCGTTCGCCTGATGGTAAGCTTTGCGACCGTTCATGGACAGTAGCTAAAGCAAACAACACCATGAATTACTAAGCATGGCATTCAACTGCGCTCGCCATCCTAGATGTTAAGTCTCAATATGTCCAGTAGTTACCATGTTCTTCAAACCAGAACACAACAGTGCATTAACTCTGCTGTTTGGCGGAAGAAATAGATATTGTGGTGGTACCTACCCAGGTGGAGAGAGCCTATATATAGATAGATAGAGACCTATCACCAGTGATTTAGGAAACAATTCTTTCACTGGCTAAAATATCGACTTTACGTACAATATTTTAAAGAATTTTATGTTTGCATTTGGAAAAATATTAGTTACATGCATTTATTTTATTTTACAGTTATTTTAGTAAACATACAGTTATTTAGCCATGCTCTTTCAATTGTTTTGTTTATCAAACGCACGTCATATACACACGGATTTCAAACAATTTCAGTAAAACAGGAGAATTTAATGAAAAAGAAAAAAACACTTACAATATATATTTTATCATAATATAACTCGGACATCACCACTTCCATTATAAAACGAGCAAAATGACCCGCACTATTGTATAAGAAGCAACAAGAAACTCTTAAGAAAACATCTCAAGAATGCAGCTCCCGTAACTTACTGATGGAAAGATAGCACAACAAAGGCTAAGCTTGGGACGAGACAGGAGCGAAAATATTTTCGTACACGAAGCCGGAAATTCAAGGAACCATAGTTACACGCCCTTCGTACAAGATTCGAGAAACCGTGTACAGTTCAACAACGTTATTGGACAGCTGTCCAATCCAGAGAAGCTTCTCTGGAGTACTTTTTTTTCGCCGGCTGTAAAAATAGAGGCCGCGGATTGGATCCTTCGATCCTCGTATGACTGATGTGTGATCCACACGCATTTGTTTCGGTGTGAGTTTTAATGAGGCCGAAAATATCTCGTACTCATTACGCAAAACTCGATCTCAGTGTGAGATCAGATTATCTTCACTATTGGGTATATTTATTTCACTTAAGCCGAAGATTCGAGAAACTGTGGTAGGGGACGGCTTTGCGGGTCGTTGTGCGCCACACGCGACCAAGCCTTATTACAAGGGAAAAAAAGTGGAAAAATAAAAAGGTAATACAGACGACGTACAATACGTGCTCCAATACAAAAAGCAATTTACATTATGGCGGTGAAAAGTTTGAAGACAATTGTACCGGTTTTAATGGCGACTAGCTGGATTTATAGTAAAGAGCTTTTTATCGATGTCTACTATTTTTTTTTTATTGAGGAATGTTGAAGTTTAGTCACCTTAAATATGAGAGAAAAATTAGTTTACAAAATTTGCAAACCCGTGAATGAAGCTAAAAAAATGGGTTTTTGTGAAATTTATCAGCCCGCAGTATGCCATACTGATGAACGAAGGTTCATTCTATAACTGAAGAGAATCGTGCCCAGCAATAAGGGCAATAAGCTATATTTATTCTATACTAAATGCTTTTACACAAATACAGATGACAGGTTTTGTGATGAATAAGGGCTTCATCACTTTTGAAATTAAAAGCAACAGACTGTATCGCAACTTGGGAAAATTCGTATCAAAATTCGACTCTTGAAATTTCAGTTATTAAATTCAAGGTTTCGCCAAGTCTTTCGTCAGGGATCCTTGTGAATAATATAAAGACTCGTGTCTCAAAGTAATGCATATATAATGCTTTGATAAAAACGGATTTTAATCTCTATGATTTTTTTAATCACTTCAATAAATTTAAAGATAAATTTCATTACTTACGTTGCACCAGTTTTATTTATTCCTTGGATTATATAAAGAAGAGATAAGAGATAACTTTAACTGATTAGCTAGAACTTTTTAAACTAAAAATTAGCAGCTACATTTGCTTCAAAATTTACGTGGTCCGAGACAATCGCCAAAATTTACTTACAGATAAAGTTCTTTGACATCGCAGTAAAAATGAGCGCTTGATAATAAACGCGATTTATTCGTTCGTTGAAATTCGCAATCCGCCATCCCTAGACTCGACCCGTAAGGATCGTCGTTGAACACGATGATTACCCAACTTAGCTGAATAACAGGATCCTAATCCAAAAATAGCTATTGCCATTCAGATATAAACTTACTCCCTAAAGCAGCAGAGTTCATTATCGTTAAACAAACCATTTGACCTTTCGATGGAGAAAGATGGAATTTAAATAGCCAGGTGGAATTATTACCATTTCCTTTTCTTTTATTACAATATAATGAAAATAAGCAGAATAAATTGTTTTCTGTGAAACAACGTATAATAACACCACGTAATAACTAGCTGGAAGCTATTTTCATTAGAGTGTCGCTGTTGTGGTTTTTGCTTGTACAAATTATACCTGGTCTTTGTAATTGGGAAATAGTTTTGCTTCGAATAGAAAGAATTTAGGTCTTAATGTATAGTGAAATTACTTTTTAAATCACTTGAAAAATAGTCGTGATAACGATCTATTTTGTTTCATATGTGCTGAAACAAGTTTCTTATCCTAACAAATCGTATTATGGTAATAACATTATAAAAACTTGTATTACTAATGATTGCGTGTTTTTGTTTGTGTAATCTTGATATTTTCTTACATATTTTGTTCTTATATTATTGTACTATGTATATAAAAGGAAATAATAAATAAATTCGAGATAATACGTTGGTTTTACCATCTCATAAGTTGGTATCCGATAATATTGTATTTTGTGTAGTGAGATACATAGGTTCTGGAGTCAGGATGTTCAGTTTGCGGCACTTTTGATTATATTATAGTAAAAAGTAGGAATTTTTTAATTTGTTGTCACTAGACTGATAGACTCATTCCATACAAATATATTTTGAGACATAATTAGTATTGAAATGTGTGAACTTGAATAAATAATAGCATGATGCAAGAGTTAGCCACTGGCATGGGGGTAAAAAAGAAAAGAAAACCTGAGCAACTTCAGACATGCATCATTATGGAATATACATTCAAAACGTTCTTTTTATAAATATAACAATAGACCCATAAATACAGCGCTATTTTAGTCATAAAGAAACTCACCTGTATATAGGAATGTCGTCTTTATACCACACGACGAGTAGTAGCACATCGGTGGGCTGTGGCGAACGAGTGTCGCAAGGGAGTATCGCGTCGCCTCCCGACACCGCTGACACCTTCACCATATCTGTCAGCTCTCCGGCGACACTCGGGCCCCGGCGCAGACCTGTTGACAAGGACAAGAGCTGTGAATACTTGGTGCTAATTAGACGTTGTGTTTTGGGTTTTTAGAAGAATAAGTGAAGGAGAATTTTTGAGACAGTTTTATGAAACTAAAGCGGAGACTGTGATGTAGCATTGTGTTATTTCGGAATACATATTGTGATTTTAAATATAATGGATTATCAGTAACGTAAAATTAAAATTAAACAGCAAATATTAAAATTGAACCTGGAGAATAAAAGTTCATTCGGTCGTATTAAATGAGAAATATATGTATATTGAAATAAAATACCAACGGTCATTAAAATGTATTTTCATTTTCTCAACTCTCAATTTCGATTATTTTGATAAAAAAATGTGTTCTATTTTATTAGATCTTATTTTTTAATATTTCAAATCCAATTTAGCCGAAACAAGCGGCGGTCGCGATTAATCTCTTGATCGTATCAGTCAAACGTCCCGTGAGAAATCAGAAGATACTGATCAAGATGGAAGCTTTGAGTCTTGTCTACTTTGTGGTATCAAGTACTATGTTACGACTTTCTACCTTTGGCTTCCACGAGACTTAGTAGACGCGAGTATTTCGTAGATGCATATGCAGTATTATAAAACACTGTCCGATCCAATACCTGCATTTGGGTATCTCCATCACAGTATTACAAAAAACTAAAAAAAATAATATAGGATAACATAATTATCGCAAGTTACTATACACATTTTAGTATTAATATTACCCAAAAATCTAGCACAGTTATATTCCATGACAACTACACACAATCTGGCAATTCTGAAACGTCGCGCTGCACGTTGCTTGTTACCAACGCGGTTCTAAGCAGTATGTTGTGAGTTTCCCTATTATTTAATTTTAGTAAGGATATTTATCATATTTAGTGAAACGAGTCTTTTAAGTTTAACACATTGTAGGGACACACTGTACGTAGAAATTATATTTTTCTGGATATGAATTTGTAGCTACGCTGGAGACTAGACTAGTACTACTAGACTGCTAGGTACCGTACACATTTTAGTAGTAAGTGATTGATGTAAAAGTGGTAAACAGTATAGACTTTATCAATTATTTGGTGAAGCTTTCATTTTAACGACTTGATAGTCAGGCGGAACAAACATAGAATGAACACACACATATAAATTCACAAACGAGAAAACGCAGTCATTGACTGCCAATCGCAAACAACTTCCACAACATTAATGATGTCTGATAACAGTCATGCCTTTATCAGTAGAACTGAGTTTTTTTGTCATCCTATAAAATCTAAGTCTTAATTTCAACTAATCCAAACGTGCTTCCTAGCGTGAAATAACATCACTTCTAATCGGAATTCACTGACTTGATCCAACACCGTAAGTTTCCTACCTACAGTTTGCATTGTGTTTTATGGCTTAGAGCAACGAAGGCGGGAAGGTAGAACATTTACCGCCGGGCAAGCCGCATTCCTCGCGAGGGTCAACACAGTATTACTCAGTACAAATACGAACAATACACACGTATCTCAACCGTAAAGCGACCTAAATTCCAAAAAATCCATACCATGAACCATCCTAACAATGGTTATGAAGATATGAATTTAACAAATGAGAATCATGAGTTAGCACAAGACGAATATTCACGAGTCGATTTCCTTTCGAAATCGTTCGCAAAATTCGAATTGTTCGCTCTACGTGAATGCGAAGCGCGATCGTGACAAATGGCCCGATTAACAATCCCAGTCTTCGAAGGAGATGGAGCGTCTAACGATGCAATATATCAAAGGATTTTTGCTAAAGCTGACGAAACTTGGACCATTTCCTTGTTAAAAATCAACGTGATAATTGTACAGCCAGTTATTGTCTTCACAAGCAAAATTAACGTCGGCGGTGTAAGAACCTTTGGTGAATTGATTTGGCGGCCTTTTGTCGACGGGGTGCATTGTCTACGGTTGCCAAGTTCTATTTTAGAATGGGTTAATCGCCGGAGGTTGTAGCTGTTGGAAATATTGAAGCTGCAGGGAAAGTAATTTCGTTCTTGAAATAAGGCAACCAAGCTGCTAAATTAGCAATCTCTTCGTGCCAATAACTCAATTCCTGTATTATTCAAGTATCTGCATTTACTGATTCGAGACAGAAATGTTTGGAAGTTTTGGCACTACGCTGAGTGCTGATATTGAATTCCACCTGTTAACCGATTCTGTGAACGAAGTACTTTAAACCCCTTATTTAGAACTGATCTGTACAGTAAATAATATTGTATTTTACGTTATTGTATGTAAACAGATGAATATACAGGGTGTACCTAGACTGCGACCAAAAACTAAGCATACTGATAGTTTTAGTGACTACTACACTAGACACTACGCATCTTAAACTTTTATAAAAAAACACGACGATGATTTGTTACAAATATTACAATATCACCAGTGCTTGGGTGGTAATTACATAGTCTAAGCTAAAACAGATTTACCACAAAACACGACGCTAGTTAAAAAAATGTAGAACAAATTGTTGCTTTTTTTCCGCGAAATGTTTAGTTGTATTATGTTTGAAGTCACTTAAACGTCCGGCTTCGTTTTCGGTCGCAGTCTTGATATACCCTGTATAGGATTTCTATGTAAAAGGAAATGTATTAAAATCGATTATAATAATAGATTTTGAAGAGACTCACAAAGTTTCATTTAATTAGCGAGTTATATTTCAGCTGCAAAAAATGCTGTTGAAATATTCAGATCGCGTACTCTAATGAGACAGATTGATTAAATTATGAGTTTTAAAACAAGCTGTATCATTGTCAATTTTAGTCATTAAATCTAATTAGATATTTTTGCTATTGCTATGAATTGCGAGACGTGCATGCCATTTGTAATAGACAGTAGCAAAACCAAACAATACCATGAATTACAATGCAGTGCATGGCATTCCACTCGCTCGCCATCCTAAGACATAAGATGTTAAGTCTCATTATGTCCAGTAGTTACTCTGGCTACAATGTCCTGCAATCTGGAAACAATAGTGTATTTCCACTGCACTTTGGTGGGTGAAATAGACATTGCGGTGGTACCTACGCAGGTGGCCTCTCACATATACGACCTACTAGTAGATTTTGAAAGTATGTATAAAGATGCCTCAAAGACTGGTTCAATGGCGCATTTGTGCTACGTTATGATTGCAAAGCTGTGGTCTCGGGTTCATATCCCAGGCTGGACAAGGTGACATTGGATTTTTCTATTCATTATAAACTCGGAGTCAGAAATTTGTGCCCGATATGGTGATAGGCTCGGCTCCTATTACATCGTCTGGCGGAAATTTCATGGCGAAATGTGTCTACCCTTTCTGGGAAAAAGGCGTGAGTTTATGTATGTATGTATGAGAGATATTCGAAGAAAAAAGATGCGGTGTACGAGCTATATACAATATAAACCTGCACCATATCGATATGAAATTATCGTATGATATTATTCTGGACAAAATAAATTTCAAAGCTAACGTAATAATGTTAACAATCCTAACAGACTGAAAGACTCGTGATAGCTTTGAAAGCCAAATTACATCACATTCATCTATTTTGAATCAAGGAACACATTGCAATCCGTACAAAGTAACCGCCCACACTAGGATATCTCGACGCTGTTATTCAAATGTCCATCCCGTTCAGAACACTGTACACTCTCTTTAACAGCTTAGAGATTTCCAGCTGCCCGCAACGCGTCCCAAGAGACGTGGACCAATTCAAATTTTAATCATCAAACTCAACCGCAAATTCCCAAATTGTATTTAACTGGCAACAGATCTGTTTGCAACGAAAGCAATACACGCCACGCGGCGTACGTGAATACATAAAATCGACGGGGCGCTCGATACGCTCCAAACTCCGATACTAATCGACTCGTTAGTCACAAAGCAGGGATTATCCGGCACAAAATAATACCGCCTGTGTGCACTACATTGCGTACTGCAGCGTTTTGGCCGAATTTCGTTTTGCCAATTTAACTTTAAAACCGAGCTTATGGCCGGTTCAAAAGAATTGCGATGCAAGTTTTAATTGCGTTTTGTTGCTGATGTTTTAACGGTAGGTCAAGTTGCGTTTGATTGGTGGTGGGAACTGAAGCTGTAACTGAAGTGTTTAGCAACTGATGTTATTAACTTGTAGCTCTTGAAAATATTAAAATAACAGGTCTTTGTGCAACCACATTAAATACAATGACTCATGCTTTACCTTGCGAAACAAATTATATTTAATTCTACAACTCACTTCAGTTTACTCATTAATTTATATCGTTTTGTTATAATGTTTTTCCGCATCAACATGAATATTATTGTTTCAAAACTCCGCACAGATCTTCGTACAAGTTCTGTGTGTCAATTTGTGACGATGAACACTTACATTCAAACCCAAAATATATTATTACGGTTCCAGTGAAATTATGCAAACCTTTACATAGATACATACATAAACCCACACCTTTTTTCCCAGAAGGGGTAGACAGAGACGTATTGTTTAGCTGTACATTCAAGTATATATCAAAGATAATAGTATTAAGTATTATTCAATTTGTAGGCCATGTCAAGAAAGTTAAAGTTACGGAGTTGAAATTAAACAAAATCCGCGATAAAATCCGTAAATGATCGTTTTATTTCAATATGTGCCATTCGCGTAAATCTAAGAAACCAATTTACTTAGTTGAATACAATACTTTTTTAATTTTTTGAAATACCAATGTAGGAGCGATATTATAATGAATCAATGACACGTTTTGTTTGGCTGTCTCATCGAATAAGCTTAAAAGAATAAGCAAAATATTAATCTATACAAAAATAGAACAAAAATAAGTTGTTCCTAAAGAAAAACATAATGGACAACAGCATGGCACAGCAGCACATAATTAATTTGTAAGAAACAAACACATCAAAGGCCAATAACAGGTGTCTAGATTCTAGAACAAGTCTTTGTTAAGGAATAGTTTAATATTTATGTTAATTTAGGAAATATGACATTTCATCTGAACGGACAAAAATTCACTTATGATGCCCAAGACATTTTTGACTGCAAATTCTTTGAATTTGGATATGTGTCAGCCCATATACTTCCCACTGCAGAGCACGGGCTTCGTCTACAATCGAGAATTCCATTGAGAGGGGTTAGGCGGTATAGTCCACACGCTTGCCTTGTGCCGATTGGGGGCTAGCTTTAATAAACTGTTTCTAATCTTTTTTTTAAATAATCTATTACAAAATTACTTTCAACCTGATCAATATAGTTTTTTGTCTTCTTGTTGATATTTATTTTTATAATTAAAATAACATTAATTTTATTATTAGCACTTCGTAGTCAGAATATAGTTTCTCCATCCATCGGCACTAGAACACAATAAATGTATCCTAAGATAAAAAGAGATAAGTTTATAGACATCTCACGCGACAGGCCTTGCTTGGTTTAAGAGGTCTTACAATATTAAAGGGTCCATTAATTTTTTTATTAATTAAATTTACTACGAGTATGAAGCAATTTACAATTTACTCAACCTATAAACAATTTCGGATAATACATTTTATTCTTATAATATCAAAACTTATACGTAAAATAGAACTGACAAAGAAATACATTTCCTAAGCCGAGACGCAGAACTTTTCCCTCAAACATCGGAAACAACTGTTCTAGAATACGTGACATGAAAGTGGACGGATCATATTGTATCTGTGTGATTTAGGATAACGTAGACGCCACCCGCCCGAGTACATTCACTTTAGCTTTAATGAGAAAATAATGTCACTTCGATTAGTTGCACAGCTTAGTTGGCGGTTTGATAGATTATTTATTAGGTATTAAAATGATGAACAAATGACTAAACTGTTTGCATTTTATCTATGAAATAATGGAGTGTTGAAAAAGATGAATAGGGGAAAATAAAAAGTCTCGTTAGAAAGAAAATGCAAAATAATTGACGCTTTTAATGCCAATTTTTTACAAGTCTCTATAACTACCCACTTCGTTTTACATTCCCGGTATAATTTTACTTTTATAATTATTTTATTTTATACGATAAATGAATACACCCAAAAATCACATACTTAGTCCTGAACCTACACTAAGTTCGAGTCTTGTGTCGTGGGTATCAGAAACTATGAGACTGTCGGTCTCACAAACAACGTGACCCGAAAATATACCTCTGGAGCATACAAATATTTGTCTTAATATGGGGATCGAACCCGTAGCCTCATGTTTCACAGCTGGCATCTAATCCTGCGACACGGACGCTGTCAAAATATATACCGTACGTATGATATAATATGTATCGTATCTACCCAGTATAAAAATATTGTTTCAAGAAAATGCTGCCATTATTATTATGGATAAATTAATATCACTCTACCAAGTTATTATGTGAACTTTGCTAAAAATTCCTCGGAATTCTCGCGTGGACTCAGTTACGCGATATTATAAAATTAATTTTACTCAATTAACTCTCTAGTTTTATTTTAAACCGGAAGATATTTGATATCACGTCGACGTCTTCATCAAGAAATTCATGGCTTATTAATAGTGGTAGGTTTTTAGGTGGTAGTGACCGCCTGGGTGACCTCAACGTCTATACGCCAAACAATAGTGTAAATACACAATTGTGTTTCGGTTTGAAGGACATTGGAATCAGTGTAACTAATGGACATATTGAGACTTAGCATCTTATGTCTCAGGATGGCGATGGCATTTAAGCATTGCCCTGCAATTCAAGGTGTTGTTTGATTTTGCTACTGCTTATGAGCGTTCATATCGTTTATCATCAGGCGATAAAAAAAGTTCCTAGCTTTCAATCGATCAGTCCAGTGTTATGATTTTACAATGTTTACATGATTTCGTAATGCTGTAATAAGAGCCTTCAGAAGAAACTGTTGTCTATGTTTAAAAGCAAAATATTATATTCAATATTCATTACAGCAAAATTATTAGTCAGTGAATTT
Organism: Hyles euphorbiae; assembly: GCA_023078785.2. Taxonomy (NCBI): domain Eukaryota; kingdom Metazoa; phylum Arthropoda; class Insecta; order Lepidoptera; family Sphingidae; genus Hyles; species Hyles euphorbiae. Next base: position 15,475,083 of record CM041041.1, on the reverse strand, counting down.
AAAAAAAAAAAACTGTTCGGAATTATTATCACGAATTTCGAAAGCATCATCGTAACTGTTGAGTGTTCAGTGTTGAGTGTTCTCCCTATTGAAGTTATTAATTAATCGTAAAATTCTGCATTGGATTAATTATGCTTTTGTGTTCGCTAAACGAAATAAATTTATATTGGAGCAGATGCTTTGAAAAAGCTTTATAGCCTGAATATTGCGGGTTTGATCCCAGAACCGATATATTTTTTTCATAATATTGCTATCCTATTAATATTAATATTAAGTGGATAATCAAAGCGCCGGCTATTTTTTTAAATGCAACTAGAATTTAATCAACTATTCTGCACAACTATTCTAAACAACGTATTCTGCACATTATAAATCCCGTAGTAAATATAATGCTAAGTTCACGAGCTCCATTTTTGCACGAACTTATACCTTAAAATACCGCAAAATCTTAAGCTCGTTCCGTCTAATCACTAGCAGGGTTGCACCTCACCACAAATTTCAGTGAACGCAGCGGCCCAACCAAACCATTTACACACAGAACACCGTCGATTACTCACCTGTGAACCAGAACACAAAATCCAATGGGTTTCATCGAATTAATCTAAAATATATGTTCCGGTAACACCAAATGAATTTGATCCGGAATTTTGCGCCGTGGAAATACTTGTAAAATATTTTTTGTACAAGCAATATTTTGGTGTATAAAACAAATTAAAATTAAAGTTTTGTTATATCAAAGCGTGACGATGTGGATTTATTTGGCGTATTCGTTTATTTTTGGATTTCCATCGAGTATTATTTTTTATTACTTTTTATTGGATGGAATTAACTGATACGGCTTACTGGATTTAACCTTCGTATATTTGAGGTATTTAATCTATATGGTAAGAAAATAAAAGCATATTTAATACATCATGCATCACAACATAAGTAATAATAAAATGGTTCCTCCCATTTTATTCATGTAAAGATAAGATACACTAAGTTCGGCTATTCGACCGGTCCTGAGGGAGATCGAGGCGAAAAAAGCCTCCTTCCGCAGAGCCGCCTTGGAGGAATGGCAAACCAGGCTGGAAAATCCCAATGCTGGTGCTAGATTAGTCGAGGCAGTGCGCCCTATCCTCGACCAATGGATGGACAGGCGCCACGGTGCACTGACTTTCCGCTCGACACAGGTACTGTCCGGGCATGGATGCTTTGGACATTACCTGTGGCGAGTGGCACGGAAAGAGGAGTCCGCCGTGTGTCACCACTGTGACAACTGCCCGGACGACACAGCCCAGCATACACTGATGGAATGTCCAGCCTGGGAAGAAGAACGCAGCGCTCTTCGCGCTATTGTAGGGGACGACCTTACACTCCCGGCCGTTGTTGTCTCAATGGTCGGGAATCGAAGGTCATGGCAAGCGGTGCTCTCTTTCTGTGAGCGAGTTATCTCACAGAAAGAGAGCGCCGAAAGGGTTCGCGATAGAACCGATCCATCCCGTCGGCAAAGATATCGGAGAAGGCGGCGCCAGTTTAATGGCGATAATTAGACCTGGCGCCCTGCCCTGTGGCAAGGGGGCGAAAAGGATTCCACCACGGTGTTCCCTGCCTGTCGTAGAAGGCGACTAAATGGGACCACTGGGATTATTGGGTGCTTATGGGGGGCACCGTCACCTTAAAATAATCCCAAGGCGAACGCCCGAACAGGGCTAATGGGGACGCGTACGTGTCGCCCTGTTATGGACGGAGGGGGGACTATAGGTCTCCAAACTGCATAGGTTGACTGCGGAATAGTACCAGGCGAATCACGCTAGCAGAGACCGCAGTCATCCTAATATGCGCGAAGAGGGCCATCGAGGGGTTTTGGTCGGTATGCCGGCGTAGGATATTAGCGTTAGGGACCCAGCTCGGCATTAACATCTCAAAGCCGGGCTGGAAGGCCGGTGACCCCGACACATCCTTCCCACATCCCTCCCCCGGGGCTGTGGGAAGAGGACCATAAACAGTTTTTGGCATCGTTAAAAAAAAAAAAAAGAAAAAGGATTCGCGTGGCTGCATTTCTCAGTCGCGTTTTCGAGTCCAAAAAAATATGCCACACATATTTTCTTACGCGTTTTTAACCGACAAAAACAAGTACAAGCATAAAATAGTTTTGTATACCAAATCGACTAATTACTTTCAGTATAATTTAAACTCTAATTTAAAAACAACATCAACATTATAATATTATGTTCATAGAAATAAAGAAAGTTTTCGTAAGATTAGCGATATTCATAACAAAAATACTAGGAATAAGAATAATCTAGCTACTCATAAGACCAGACTCCACAAGATCAGCAAATCTTTTAAGGGTTACTGTATACATTTCTATAACAAATTCCCAGTCATTAAAGCCTTAATGATTACAAAATTCAAAGCTACTATCAAGCAAAAATTATGCAATAAAGCATATTATAAAATTTCTGAATATCTAGATGATAACAAGGCTTGGGAATAGAATAAAATTAAATAAATGTGTAGTATTTCGGAGCGGAAGTCTTGGTGTGCTCTGTATAATATCACTTAAATCAGGTAACTTAGCACATTTGCCGTTTTTTTGTGTAAGTGATTGGGTATGTTATGCTCGCTAAAAAGTCTGTGCTTGCGGTGGCGTCGTGTGCCGGGTCGGTCACTTCCCTGTAGCATGGTTGAGGAGGCCGATGGCTGGCACATGCGTCATACTCGTGAACGGGTGCTGCTTGCGTAGACTGGTCTATCCGATTTGCTTACATTGTAACGGATTAATGGATGGATTACATAAGGCTTTCGCAATTATTCACTGCTTTGGCGAAAAAGAGTGTACTGATTCTTCGTTCTAGGCGACTTCGCTACTTTCAGCCATAGTAATTATAACATAAACATATTCGTATAGAATATTTATTGTAAATTTATAACAAATTATTGATGAAATGCTCTGATTAAACCAAATTGTAAATTTTGTAATAATCCCGAAATTGTAAACTGGTTTTGAAAAGAGCAACACTAGAGTTTTTTGCCCGTTCTTCTCTAGTGAAAACCGCTTTCCAAACCGGGTAGTAGATAAAAAATGACTGAATCTAAATGATGTTGAACATTTTAATGGATTCAATAAATTATTTTCATTTCATTTTCATTTCAATATGCAATAAAAGTTCACAATTGTCTGGCTAAAAAGCCTACATGTCACCTAATGGTAAGTGATCACTGCCACCCATAAACATCCACAACCCTGGATCATAGATATGTTTTCGGCCAATCAAATCGGGTATGGAACGGGAAGGAAAAAGGATGGGAAGAGGATTGGTATTGGGCAACCGGAAAAAAGTTTGAATCCAGCCCGTCCCTATCTTGTATTCACGTAACAATAATAAGAATATATACGTACACCAAATACATTGCGCACTCACGTAAAAACTTATTAATCGAAATTACTTCCGGAAGATACTTGAAGGCGATTGTCTGCGACAGTTCGATTAAGCACACTACATATCCTTTGATGGGCACTTGAGACAACAATCTTGAGCGCAAGGCTTGGCTACACTGTCCGTTTGTTATCTGTAACCGCCTTAGTATGCGAATACCGGGGTTGAGACGCCGTGAGTAATTAATGGGGATATTAAGCAAGGTATTCGTAGCCAATATGTATTTTGGTGGAAAATTCGTCATAGTGGTATTGATATGTAAAAAAAAGAAAGAAAAATAATGTATAGACACAACATAGAATGTATATAAATAACTAATAAATAAACTATTGACACAGCAAAAAGAGAAAAAAACGAACATCGGTTATCACGACGAACAATACCGCACATATTATTTGTTAGCGTTGGAATAAATTGCAATAGCAAGTAAAGTAGATAATAACATTTCACAAATTAAATAAGCTAAATTTTAATATACGGTCTCGCATAATCTATGCAGGAGAAAGTTTTTTTAAGAACCCATTTAAAGAAGATACTACGCAGTAAGTTGTATGTGTGTATATAATTTTAGATATGAAATAATAAGAACAAATTCTGTAAGGTGCAATTAGCAATAGCAGAAATATAAAGCTTGCTAAGGCTTCAAAAATAACAAGGTGGTGATGTTAATTTGAAATAGCAATAATTACCATTACTACTATTTGTACACATTAACGCCATTACGCCAGCTCTGAGAACATAGCCAGCTGTTCACTTGGAAGGACCATCAGGAATAATTAACTTACACTATCTATGTTTAGGATATTACTAAACTAATATTCTAGAGAGTCTCACAAACACTCAGACATGGAAACAAATACATGTGGATCAAACAAATATATGTATTGGTGCCGGAATCGAACCCACGAAGTCTCGTTTCACAGGCGGAGTCAAACCAATTGCGCCACGGAGGCTGTCAAATCAATCATCGTCAATCATGGTGGTAGGGCACAGATGGCAGGGTAATCTTACACGCCTGGATAACGACCACCGTACAAAGAGATTGAGGATCAGTCATATTGCTCCAAGTAAATGTAGCATACAAGTACATTCTGGATTTAATCAGGTAGGCATAAAGCCTATACAATTGTATAGTTTTTTTAAGGCTTTATTGTACTAAGAAAACAGAAAACAAAACACTTAGTCTAATGCATTGTGCAGCTGGGGGTCTTACCTTATATCTTATTTCAATATATACCTATTTTGCGCTAAAAAAATACTAATATTATAGGCGTACTTTTAATCACAGATGTGATATGCAATATTATATTTGGATATAGAATAATATAATAAAAACTGTCACAGTAACAAAATTATTTCCAGCAAAATTAATTACTATTAGGAAATTGCATCATCGTTAAAATAAAGTATCCTCCACTACAGTTAATTAAAATATGCATCGTATTATTCCTTAGTTTCTTTGTAATAGACTATCAACAATATTAGTTGTTAATACAGTAAAGAAACCGTACAGCTGCCCGCAAACCATACATTCACAGCACCTAACAAACAAAAAGGCAACTACTCTAATAAATTACTAAGACAACAGGGGAAGGAAATAAAAACTGCAAATCTGTAACAAGAGCGAGTGGCACTCTCCAATATTCCGTTTTAAAAAGAATAAGTAAACTAGCAAGAAAGGCTTTGTCATTAAAAATGACACTAAAAAGACGGGGTCAGTAATTTAAGGATAGCACAATCGGTCGCCGGGGGAAAATAAAACGAGACGAACAAAGAATCTTCGTCAGGATATTTTTTATTGCTCGAGTCCTAGACGTGCTCGGTGGAAAACAATAGACTCCTGTAGTGAACTTGTCAATGGCAAGATACCCCCACCTGGAATAGGCGGGGGAGGGGTCGGCTTTGTATGACAATCACATAAAAATTGCGCTTGGGATGTTTACTTGAATGTAGCCGGTGGATTGTCTTTCTGAGTTCTAAGACGAGTCTGATTCATCACGAAAAGCCTATACAATATTTTTTTATAACAACAGTGAAAGGGATTACAATACAATAAAGTAAGATGGTGAGTGCAGATAATATAAGTACATATCTTCATCAGTGCCTATTTTCGTAAGATGACTTCTCACTAGTCTAAAATTACATAAATTCTAATTTAATCTAATTTCATCCAAAACTCTCGTAAAGCCATAAATTAAAATCCTAACACATCATTCATTATTTATGAATTACTAATTTACCTGATATTTATTTTAAAAAATATTTAACAAAAAATATAATTTAAATAATATCACTGATAAAAACACAGTCAACATTTCGACTTCACGGTTCAAAATATGATGCTTTATATTTTATTCACAGACAGTTTCAAGCCGTGTATTGGTTATCGAATATTTTGTCCTTTTCAAACGACTTTTAAATTCAGGTTAAGCAAAGAAAACAAAACATCCGATAGCTAAAATAGGTTTTAAGACTGTTTTTGAATAAGACATTTAGTTTGTGAACTTACAATTTTGTTCATTCGCCATTTTTTTCCCTGTGCAGAGTAGAGCGAGACCACTGCACCGTCGAGTCTCAAAATTTACATAATTTGCTGTTGAATGTATTTTCTAAAGCTGTTTATTTCTTTTAAAATAGCTGAGTCCTGATTGAACGGGTTAAGCTGAACTAAATCGGTAATTTTGAAGAGCATTTAAATGCATCGACGAGGAAGTCGAAAATGCTTTCGTTGCTTCAGCAGCTCGTTGAAAAGAAACTAGTTTAAGATCTGATCAGATTATAGATACAATATTAAAATTTTCTAGAAGTAAATCTGAAAGTAAGTTGCAGATTCCAACCCAAAAACACTGACTGTGTTTAAATTCAGAAAAATAAAGACGAAAGAAAGCACAGGAGTGGCGATCTGGACTCAAACTTCCAACATTCACCTCGGTACTTCCTATATTTGAAAAAAATATATATAATTGAATTCTCAATAAATACTTTTTACTGGTGGCAGGTCTCTCTTATGAGAGGCTCCCTAGGTAAGTTAACACCGTAATGTCTATTTCTTCCACCAAACAGTTTAAACAAAATAACCTTCCGATTTGAAGAACATTGTGGTCTCAATCTGTATCTGTATCAGCCCATTTACGTCCCACTGCAGGGCACGGGCCTACTCTACAATCGAGAATACGATTGAGAGTGTTTATTGTGGTCTCAATAACTACTGGACATAGTGAGACTTAACATATCTTAGGAAGGCAAGCGCAGTGAAATGTGAAGCATTGCTTTTTAATTAACGGTGTTTTTGGTTTCGCCATTTATTACATTAAAAAAAAACAGTAACCATTGCATTATTATTTAATACTTAACTTGCATCATGAACCGGTGTCTAATAAACATAAAAGATATAAGTCTATTAGTAAATAAATTAATTGAAATAACCTTAAATTCTTCCATAGTTTTCTTATGAACAGCCTGTCTTAAACAATTTATTAAAGAAGATTTATGAGCGTCGAACTCAGCCGTCCAATCTGTGCATGACTTGTCAGATTCACAAAACAAAACAAATCAGTCTTTAACGTTTCGTTTGGTTTTTGCAGACTCATTAATTTAGTTTAACCTTTATTTTGATTGAGTATTTTTGTAGTCAGAGAGTTTGGATTCGGTTTTTATATTTATTGTATTTTTATTTTTATCTATTGAGATGAAAGTTATAAATTACCATTGTATTTTTTTTTAAATCATTGTTATTTAGAAGGCTGCAACAATAAATCCAAATATATATTTAAACACTAGCACATCGATATTTATGTAAAAATAGAAACTTCTGCTAAGCTATGATATCTCAAACAAACGATACACTCTCAAAATATCAGAAAGGTATTTACTTTAAGTAAAAACATAAATTTCCAAATATTAGTCAGAAACCACTGTCCATCACAGAACAAAAATAATTGCTTACACAAAAGCAACTATACCCAACAAAACAATGTTGCATTAATTATTCCAACTCCTTCAAAATTTGAATACAACACCCACATAAAAGACTCGGCTCGTCTGTCCGAGTGTTAACCGTTGATCTCAGACACGGACAATGTTTACAGCTCGGAATTAAATTTTCAGGTCGATGTACGTTGTATTCACTCTGCGATTCAAAGCAAAGGCAATATTTAACGTACAATCGTTGCCCACCGGACTGCAAGCGCAAAAGGGGTAAAAACATTTCACTTTGCCACCGTGCCGGGTTCTGCAGTATTTTATTGATACCGCCCCATTGAATACCGTCAATACCACTCACACTCCACTGCAAATTAGTAAATGAAATTTAGAGTGTGTCAAATTCGGTAGGGATGGGTGAAAAAGGACGAAACGAAAACTACTTCAGTAGTAGCGTGTCAGGATATTTGACTAAATGTTTTTATTTTATATATCCAAAATCTAGCATATAAAGAAGAAACTATTCACAACTATACAGCTTAGAAATTATTTTAATTTTTTTAATGAAAAGGGACGCGTAACAAAACTAGTGACGTCACTAAGCTTAACATTCATTACAGTGTGTGCGTGTGAAAGAGATGGTAACATATCGTACACTCTTTAATTAAAAATGCTAATATTTGCCTCATGCTGGCAATTACTTTAATACTATACTGACAGAATTGTTTTATAATAAATAATAAATAACACCCAACAATCACATACATAGTCCTGACCCCACACTAAGATCGAGTCTTGTGTCGTAGGTATCAGGAACTACGAGAGACTTTTCGGTCTCACAAACACCTAGACCCGGAAGAAATATTTGTGGGCCGCACAAACATTTCTCTCGGTGCGGGGATCAAACCCGCGCGCGATACAAAAATAATTATAGTAGAATACTCCATTAGAAAAGATTTTGCGTAGAGCCGTATTGCTATAATTTTGGTTATGATGACGATAAGCATTGTGATGATTGCAATTAATATGAAATGTTTTGTTGATTTTCTAGTTCGTGACCAATGCAGTATGGGCGTATTGTTAGAATTTCTGTCAAGACACACAAAAAAAAGTAGAAAAAAGTTAGTGTTACAGCTTCCATCTAATTAAATGTTGCCACAAAGTGGAAATAGACTGGCTAAACACGTTTAAATTGCTCCAGAAATTGGAAAATATCTCTACTATTGTCCACTGATCTAATGACACATAGTAGTGTCTAGAGATACAACATTGTCGAATTAAGTATCTTATTAATATATTCTATATCCCAAACCATACATCCATAATATTCTATTATTACAATTATTCTATGACCATAGTTATAGATATGATCAAAAGATAATCGTAATCGATTAGGCCACTGAATAACAGAACAAGACACCCTAAATTATAATATCAGAGCTGTTAATATTTTACTACAAAATTCATCATAAAGGTGAAAGGTCTCAGCGCGTCGACCTAAGTGCTGCTAGAGAATGGTCATAATATTTCTTGAGAACAACATAATATTATACTAACTAGGCAAGTCGTAAAGACTTACTAAGATTTTATCAGTGATATTGCACTACGCAATAGCTCAACTAATTACTTATGCTTATTACTTTAATTCACAAAGGACCTAAGTTCAAAGTGGAAAAGTCCATCTCTTGTTTCATACATAAGATTTATATGCATCAAACATTTCACTTGAAATTTGAACTTAATTTAAGACCCGTCCAAGCTTCAGGTGCAGATATTTTTGGTTTCCACAGAAGATACATTTTATTTTTCTTATATAAGAAAAATAAAATGTATCTTTAATAATGACATAAAATCGAACATACAAAGGCTGACTTTTTACCATCGTGCAAATTATAGAGACGAATACAAAAATCCCATCTCCCGCAATTTCCAAACAACTTTGTCAATTTGTGTTTTATTACATCAAATTATAATCCCAATACATCTTATTTTCCAATACGTCAGTTCCTTACATTCGCAATATGAAACGTTATATTTACTATAACATTTGTAATACATTTTCCCGCAACAAATCAATGTTTCAGCGTATTAGTCTCACAATATACGCTGATCCCCGACTTACATTCGTCAAGGCACATACGTACAAAACAGTAGTCCAAACTTGGAAATCCAAGCTCCAACGAATTGTCACTTTTTATCTTGGGACACTGGCGCAATCATTCGGTCCACTGAACGGGTTAATTAATGAAATCTATTAACTTTCTCCTTAGGGGCTAGTGTAGTATTTTTCGCCCGGTCATCCTATCTCCCAGAGCAATTTCAATGTACGGTTTTGATTAATGTATCGATTTGAAAAGTGCTTTCGGGGTGAAATGGAGTTGGAATTTTGTGTAATACTTTAAATTCGAGCTGTATATTGGTTTTCGCGGAGTTTTAAATGGAAGTTCTTTTTTATATTTTTATGTAAGTCGTGTCTGTTATTATGTAACATATTTTATAGCGGATCGGTCATGGATTCTTTGTACTTCCAACTTTTTGAGCTACCTATAAGTATTAAAAAATAATTGTCGCTTACTAAAATGATGAAAGAAAACTTTTCGAGTAAACTTATACACCTAGGAATTGTTGAAAAGAATTCAAATACACTCAGCATGTTGAAATAAAAATAAAAACTGATAGGGGAACGTTACATTATGTGCCAGAAGTGAAAAACATGTATTTAAATCCCTATCACATCAGTTCTGCTTAAATTAAGGGGAAGGCAAAAGAATACGTGCGTTATGTCTAATTATTATACAGGTTGGTATAACAAAACGACAATCAAGTTACTTTCCAAGCAAGTCCACTTTAATCTAGACAGCATTGCACTCGCCGTCCAGTGCAGTCGAATGTCTTCTTATAAATAAATAAAATAAAAAGAATTTAAAATATCACACCAAACAAGGGGACAGCAATTAATTGTGCAGGCTAATTAAATTTTTCAATTTAAGTCCCACTTAAAAACAACTAAAGCAATCTTCTTAATTGCTGTAACACCATTCATTTAATTCTTAATCACACAATTACCCTCGGTGCACACGTTCTTTAATTCACGCCAAATAGAGTTTCAAATGTATTGCTTTAGTTTCTCGTGTGTAGAAGTCTCTGTACGTTGATAAAAAAATATCAGATTTTCCCCCAGTACCGTAGAGCGGGGTTTAGTAGAGATCGGGCTAGAATTGATTGCAGATTTATATTTGCTGCGGTATTTTTAGAAAAGCACCATGATTCTTTTTCTGTGGTTGAATTCCGCAGATGGAATTGCTGGAGTGTATTTCAAATCTATATTGGAAGTTATTTATTTTTGGAATCCAATGTATATTGTATTTATTGGACGGTTTTAAGTACGCTGGAAATGTATCGCTTATGATGCTCTTCCGTGGACGAGATAGCTTTATAAGCAGACTTGAAATTTCAATGAAGGGATTATGGATGTCTTCGTGGATAGAGTTTCTAGTGTATGGCTTTAAAATAAATAAATACATCTGATATTCGTATTATAATTCCAACTTAACACTAAGCATCGTTTGCTGTTTGCTTGTTTAAAATACTGCAGATTCAGTATTTTAGTACACATAATTTACTTTTTCAGTGTCTTTGACATCTTTGTATGGGGGTATTTAAACAAAAAATGTTTTTCCTTTAAAATCTTTTTCAAAATCTTTTTAGTCACTTTAAAAAATACACAATCTTTTTAATCATTAATCCACTTACTATCAGACCAGCCATTCGCGGACCTCTTAAATTAAAAGAATAGCCTACCACCATTTATGTTTAGATCTAAGATCAAAGACAATTAAAAGGAGTGTTGGAAATGGTTGAGAGACGCTAAATATCACAGTACATTGATGCGGCACTGATATAAATATTCATGATAGAGACGAGAATACGCGCCGCTGCGGCATGTTAACGTGACGGCTTAAACGCTTATGTTGTGGTGTAAAATAGGAGATTATAGCGGAGAATTAGATTTAGCTTATTTACTGTTAGATATTCTTGTACTGGCTAGCTTGTATTTTAAGTAGAAATGTCCAGATTGAGTTTTTAAGAATGGCTTAGCATAATCTTAGTATTGGACACAATTCATAATTTACAAAGCACTTATAAATATCGGTAATCCATCTACGTAACACTATGATGTTATGAGTGCTTGATCATTGCCAAAGGCTTGAATGCTGCTATCCCAGACCTAAAGTGTAATTCAAAAATAATTAATTATGGTAAAACACGCTTGCGCTTATGAAACCGCTGCCTCCCATAAATTGCGCGTTTTCCTAATAAGGTTGGAATAATACGCCATGTATTCCACTCGTGCTGTACCGGCTGTTTGGTATGTGCTATATTTATCTATGTACGTAATTGCTTAGAAACACCTAAAGCCTTTACAATATGTCCGGATTACATAAGCTGAAATTACTTCAGGGAATTCCCATTTTGAATGATACCTAATGCTGAAGATAACTTAATGTGAGTGCTGCGGAATTTTCATTTCGGTGTACAAGTATTTTTATCTGCGTAATATGTATACCGGATTGGTTCTTGTGTTTCAAGGACGTTGTAACACTAGTCAGAAGGAGGTAGGCTGGGAATATACAGCCCAAATCCGACTACTCAAATTGATGCCTTGGAGATCGCTATAGGCGATTGACTGGTCGTGTCATAATTGCAAGATAACCGGATATCCTCTATTCGCTAGCTCTCTCCTTCGTTGACTTGTAACCCTATCCTTTATTATGTAAGGCCGACAGCGCACGTACCATATTCCAGATATTGTTTATGTTCATGTTCCGCAGTGATGATTTTCAGGCTTATTGCCAAGCTTAAAAACATTCTAGTTTAATGAAATTCATATCTGTAATTTGATTTGTTTCCAGTGTAAAATTACCCAATAAATAAATCTACGGCAGCATTCAGAGACATTTAATGTCAATTAAATTGTTCTTTATTAAAAGTACATGGTGGGCAGAAGTGCGTGGTCGGCTGTTAGTAAACGGATCAGATACGACTACCAACATGTTCACGGTGGTCGCGGGATCGAATCCCAGGGCATACCTCTGACTTTGGAGTTATGTGTGATAGTCAATCACCAGGCACTAAAACGGTGAAGGAAAACATCGTGAGGAAATCTGCATACCATAGAGATTTATAAAAAACTAGCGGCCCGGCCTAGCGCCTGGGTGGAGATATTCTTTCACTCCACTCCACACCTGAAGGCAGTCTTTGTGATATTGATTCGTTGGTGGGATAAGTGGTGGGAGGCGACGTGACGGCCCAGTGGTGGCATGCGCGTGAGCTGCGCGCGGTACTGGACAGTACTTGGGCATTGCAACATTACTTTATTTTTCTAAAATAAAAGAATTTTCCTAAAATAAATGTAGCCTAAGTTACTCCTTATTATATCAGCTACCTGACAATAAAAGTCCCGTCAAAATCGGTCCAGCCATTTCTGAGATTAGCCGGAATAAACAGACAGACATACAGACAGATAGACAGACAGACAGACAAAAAAAAATCTAAGGTCATTTTCGTTATAGCCTATAGGTATCGTCTATATAACGATATGTAGTTGGTTTTTTTTTTTATTTTCACTTTACAAACAGACACTTCAATTTTATTTATATGTATAGATATATGCTATGTAAGTCCACCAACCCGCCCTAGGCCATCGTGGAGGACTATTTTTTTTTTTTTTTTTAGTTTCAATGTATGGCGAGACGAGCAAGCCGTTCGCCTGATGGTAAGCGATACGACCGCTCATAAATAGTAGCAACATTCCACTGATTCGCCATCCTGAGTTATAAGATGTGCAAGTCTCAATATGTCCAGTAGTAACTCTGGCTGCAATGTCCTTCAATCCGAAACACAACATTGCATTTACACTGCACTTTGGTGGCAGATATAGATATGCAGGCGGCCTCTCACATCTCAGAGTAACCTACCACCAGTAAAATGGCCTAAGCACTCTCAATCGTACTCTCGATTGTAGAAGAGGCCCATGCCCTGCAGTGGGACGTATATGGGCTGATAAATGTTTCTGAAGAAACTTATTGCTTCACAAATAGGACAGCCTCTGTGGCGCAGTTGGTTAGACGCCGCCTGTGAAATGAGAGGCCGCGGGTTCGATCCCCGCACCGAAAGAAATGTTTGTGCGGCCCACAAATATTTCCTCCGGGTCTGGGTGTTTGTGAGACCGAAAAGTTTCTCATATTTATTCATTCTTTACTGCACACAAAAAATGACAAAGTATACAATATTTTACATATAAAATTAAAGAGTACAGTTGGCGGTCTTATCGCCCTAGGCGATTTCTTACAGACAACCTTTGGATGGATATAAGAAAAGGATAAGAAGAGAGGGCAGTATAGAATTTAAAGAAAACTAAAAACATGCTCTTATAAGGAATAGGTAAACAAATTATTTATAGTGAATATATACATGATATATAATACATAATTATATAATACACTTAATATACATACATATATAAATATTTCTATAGATAAACATAGACATAAATATACATACTAAATATAAATTATAAATTACCTATTGAGACAAAAAGAGGAAATAAAAACTTCTTAATGCAGCTACTTAGAGAGAAAGATAATAGTCTTTAAGCATTTTTTTGAAAGATGTCAATGTTTGAGCTTGCCTTATGACAACTGGTAATGCATTCCACAGTCGAACGGCTTGCACTGTATAGGACCTATCCATGAACGTTGTGGTATGCATAGGCATTCTCAGTTTCAGATTCTCCGACGACCTCAAGGACCTTGAATGAGACTCATGGAGAAATAGAAATCGTTCTTTGAGATATGATGGAGTGAGAGGATTGAACAAAATATTGTAAAGAAGATTAAGAATATGAGCATTCCGACGAAGTCGTATGGGTAACCACTTGAGCTTAGTACGAAACTCAGAGACATGATCATATTTGCGCAGACCAAATATAAATCTAATACAGAAATTTTGAAGACGCTCAAGTTTATTAAGTTGGTCCTCGGTGAGATCGAGATAGCTGACGTCGGCATAATCAAGGATGGGGAGTAGGAGAGTTTGTGCAAGAGAAATTTTCGTGGCAATGGGGAGAAAATTGCGTAACCTACACAAAGACCTAGCTGAGGCAAAAACCTTTCGGCTAACTTCCCGAAGCTGAGGACCCCAGGTGAAACATTTGTCTATATATAAACCAAGATTTTTGACTGTATCGCTGTATGGAACAATGATACCATCACAGGAAACAGATGGAAGTTGGTCCTGATCTATTTTCGATATCATCCTAGGGCTGCCGACAACAATGACCTGAGTTTTTGATGGATTGACCTTCAGTCCGTAATCTTTACTCCATGAACATATATATTGGATGTCAGAATTGATGGCTCCAATCGCATCAGTTATCTTGTCCAAGGATGCCCGAGTATAAATTTGCAGATCGTCTGCATAAAGGTGGTAGGAGGAGCGAAGATTATTGGTAATAGAATTAATAAAGACAGCGAAGAGTAAAGGAGATAAAACGCCGCCCTGAGGTACACCAGCAGATACAGAGCACCAAGAGGAAAAGCATTCCTCAAAGCAGATGCGTTGCTGGCGACCATACAGGTAACTACGAAACCAATCAACTGCTGTTGGAGATATGTTAAGAGAACGCATTATGCCAAGTAAGACATCAAAATCGACGGTGTTGAAGGCATTACTGAAGTCTAGCAATGCTAAGACTGTCAGCTTGCCTTCCTCCATGCCCAACCTAATGCCATCCGCAATATGAGTTAGAGTGGTAATTGTGCTATGCCCAGGACGAAACCCTGATTGGAGAGGATTAAGGAGATTGTGTTTCGAGAGGAATTCATTCAGCTGGGTATGGATTAGACGTTCAAGGACTTTGGATAGAAAAGGAAGAATGGATATAGGACGGAAATCTGCGAGATTGGATGCATTGGATTTTTTAGGAGTTGGGATAATATGTGCTTTTTTCCAAGCAGCAGGAAAGATACCAGAGGAAATAGAATCATTAAGGATATGGGAGATGATAGGAAGGATGTCGTCTAGGATAGGGAGAATCATATTGCGGCTGACACAGTCGCTTCCCGTCGCATTAGATGAAATGAGCATAATGGTCTTTTTAACATCACAATCAGCAAATTGTTTAATGACAAAAGCAGAACATGCGGGAGTCTTGAGGGTCGAAAGGAACTTTATAGTGTTATCTTTCATCGCCTTATCAAAGAAAGGCGATGTACAAAAATGATTGTTTAAGGAATTTAAGTCAATTGACTTACAAAAGGACTCTTGTCGAGGCTTCCCCACTCCCAGTGTTTTCAGAAATTTCCAAACCGTAGCTGGATCTCCGTTTTCAATAGAGTTGTGAATATGTCGGCGTTGGGCATTCCTACACACCTTACTGCAATGATTTCTAATGGAGACGTACTTCTGCCAATTCAACTCATTAGGTCTACGGTTGTACCGGGACTTGGCCAACGCTTTTTTAGATAGCAGTTCTTTAATATCAGGTGTTAGCCAAGGAGCCGGTAGATGTTTGAGTTTTACAGGCCGGATTGGTGCGTGCTTGTTAAATAGGTCAATAATTTTACTGTTGAAAATATCAACTTTGTCTTCGACAGTATTAGCAAGAAGAAGGGAACTCCAGTCAATGCTGCCGGCATCATTGCGAAGATCCACAATATTCATGCCCCGAAAATTTCTTTGCAGGAGGATTTTGGGTTGGGCTTTAGGAGGACGGAGACGATAAGACAGGAATATTAGGTCATGGAAAGAAAAAGCATCAGCAGGATATTGTCCATGCTTAGACACATGATTTAAAGAAGAAACAAAGATAAGGTCTAGGAGAGAAGGAGAACAGTTAGGAGAGTGATGGGTCGCTGAGAGTGGAAGAATGGAAAGATTACAGGATTTAATAGTATTAAGAAGGGAATTAGAACGACGGTCATTTTTAAGGAGACAGGTATTAAAATCACCCATGATTATGGTTTGACTGTACATAGGAACAAGATTTTCAAGGATAATTTCAATAGAAGAGAAGAAGTCAATGTGGAGCGAGGGACAATAATATACACCGAGTAGAACTTTTTTTAGGGAGAATTCCACCTCCAGAAAAAGATGCTCACCAGCATCAGATGGTGGGGGTTGCGGAGATACGCTAACTATCGTATATCGGAATTGAGTTCGTAAATAGATAGCAACTCCGCCTCCACCACGCGATGTGCGATCATTTCTGATGAGGTGGAACCCCGGAAGTGAGTAAGCAGAAGAGGAAAGGCATGGTTTCAACCAAGATTCAGACACTAAGATAGCATGGATATGAGTACAGTCAAAACTAGCCAGCATATCTGGGAAATGAGCCGGAATACTCTGAGCATTGAGATGTACTACATTAAAGTTCCTAGGGACATCGGAGAACTGAGACATTAGATTATCAGTAAGTGATGGAACACTGACGAAACTGTCATCACTGCATACTGAGTAGTACTCACTGTCACTACTATCAGATTGCAAAAACATCGCAATAGGTAACTACAGAAATATAATAATAATAGGTATAAGTAAAATCCTAAACTAAAAATAAAGTTATAACTATAATATAATAAATATGAGAAGTTGCAAAAGTATAATCTGACGAAATGACACAAAAAATAATAATAATAAAACAATAAAAATCATCCATCTGCCGGTTGTGTTGACAAAACACTGTCATTATTTAGATAAAAGTAAACATGAATAATTAATAAGTACAACTATGAACAATGTGAGTTACAAAATTAATCTAAAAGAAAAACATATACATAAAAACAGAATTACATTTAAAAGTTGAATCAAAATTATAAACACTTCCAGTCCAGGCAAATAATTACGAGTACAAAGTTACCGCATGTGAATTAAACAAAAATTAGGAATAACTAAACGCTATCACGAAGTGACATATGTCATATTAGGTTCCTGATAGTTCCTGATACCCACGACACAAGACTCGATCTTAGTGTGGGGTCAGGACTATGTATGTGACTGTTGGGTGTTATTTATTTATTTATTGTTTCACAAATAGTATAGTACTAGAAAGTCTCTCACATAAATCTACGATACAAGACACATATTTCGGAGCAAGAACTGAACAACCGTTGAGTTTATTAAATAAAATAAATATGATTAAAACAGCAATTTACTTCACTACTTTTGCTTAAACCAACACGCAATCCAGTAATAGTGTGCCATATATTTTCTTAGAAAGTCGGGCCTATAAACTTTAGCTTTGAAGAAAAATTACGTAACGCACAACCGTCTGGCGTCCTCTGTAATTTATGCCCTACATGGTTAGAACTTCGCCACTTATGCTGGTCCAAAGTAGGTCACACCGATACGTGGAGTGAAATCAATAGCGATTTACTGTAATTTTAGCAATACACCATACACGGCTTAATGGAAAATTGCAACCAAGTTGCGAGTGCAAATTTGAATTAAGACGCTCGAAGTTTGAAATTAGTTACAATGAAGCATACACAAGAGAGTATTACTTTATTGAATTTATATTTGACTATATTTGCTGTACGTAGATATTATGGAAAGGCGTGCAGGGATTAATAAAATGGAAAGCGGTTGAACACTAAAAATTGTTTCGGGTATATTACAGTCCTAAAATCACCTAAGTAGTGAAAATTACTTAGATTATTTTGATATGCTTAGCATAAAAAAAATACTGCCACAGACCACAATAGGCAGAACAACTAAAGTATAACTATTGAACCTATTGAATGGAAATAAAAGAGGCGTCGCAACTGCCAAACACACGCTGCCACAACTTTAGTAACCAATACAAAATTGACACTAACAAATGACAGATAGCTTATGTTTTGGATATATAATTTATTTACTAAATATTAAAAGACTGTTATAGTATCATAACACCTTTTTGTTACAATTAAAGATCTTCCATAATAGAGGATTAAAATATGAAGGATCGAAAAGTAAGCGTTATTAAATATCGCCGACAATATGAAATAATGAAGGCAATCACGAATATAAAATGTACATATCTTAACAGCGAAATTCATCTGAAAAAACCGGCCCAATCACATTAGAGTCAACACTGAATTAAGTGTTACTATCTATGCTGTTAGAATATTAGGATATTAGGATTATACGATAGCTCATGGAAATGCGCAAAACCAAATAACACCTTGAATTACAAAGCAATGCTGCAAGCAATTCCACTGCGCTCGCCATCCTGAAATATAAGATGTTAAGTCTCAATATGCCCAGTAGCAACTCTGGCTGCAACGTCCTTCAATCCGAAACACAACAGTGCATTTACACTGCTATTTGGAGGGAGAAATGGACTTTGCAGTGGTACCTACCCAGGTGGCCTCTCACATATGAGAGACCTACCACCAGTAAAAACGTGTGATCCAATACTCAACTAGAGGTCGTCTACTATCTTTTGGCGTCTGAATGCGTTGTTAAGGCATCGCTATGCTGTTAACAAAATATTGTATCTAATATTATTCTATCTATTTCTGTATCTGTGGATACAGTCTTCCTCTTATTACATTTTATTGTATTGGACATAATATTAACAGATTTTAGAGATTACGAGTATAAATTCTTGTTATTATATTATAAAAAATATATCTGAAGCAAGGCATTAAATATATTTATATTTTTTTATAGTTCCAAATTTCGCCAAACGCAAATAGAAATTAGACAGAATATACAATACCTTTTTGCTGCAAATAATGAGATTTTTTGCTACATTTTAATGCGTCCATTGAATAAATCAATTTATAAATCACTAAACTGATCAAACCTGGGCGCTGTTTCCAAGCAACCGGCTGTCGGGGCTATTATAATCTTTGCTTTCCAATTACTAGTACGTATAGTTCGACGTAATTGCATCATCTACCGGCTTGTGTGTATCAATTATTACGATCGCTTTACTTAATAGATTTCTGGCGTGATTCTAAGGTTGAATAGAATTTGTAAATAAAAACTATCATGATGATGCACATTTTGTACTATGGTATGTTTGACGAATTTCTACAGTTGCCAAGTGGAAGTGGATTGTGTTTGTGAGACCGAAAAGTCTCTCGTAGTACCTGAAACCCACGACACAAACCTCTTACAAGATCTTAGTGTGGGGTCAGGACTATGTATGTGACTGTTGGGTGTATTTATTTATTTAATCATGTATGCATGTAAATAAAAAAGTGGAAATTTTACTACAATGATGATGTTTGACAAATCGTGGGTCACAGTGAAGGGTTTGCGATACAATTTACGGTTGTCATTAAATGGACATATTATACGCATATCCTACCAGAAAACAAAGTGTGTTCTGTGGCCAGTCAGTTATAGACTAGACGCGGGTACTGAAACGATGGTCGCGCGTTTCTCAGACCTTTTTCAGAGTCATTGTTATAATTATTTAATATAGGCAATGATTACTGTTTTTTATGGTCTAGGAAAACATTTCGCGATAGAGATATGTATGTTTGTTGTTTAGAATAGGTATCCAAAACTTACTGTGGCATGTAAAATCCCCCAACCCGCACTAGGCCCTTCTTATTCGTTCTATAAATAGTAGAGGTCGGTATCCGGCACTAGGACGTATTGGGTAAATTATTAATTAATAAAAATAGTAACATAGATGGCAGCTCGCAAAAATTAAAATCAAAAGATAGCATTAAATAAAATTCAGCAATTTTCCGTGACAATGCACAGCGGTGCAGTGGCGTGAGTCACGTACAAAGGGATAAGCGTGATGGTTCGGTTATTTCACCGGCAATTTGTTGTGCTTTATACACCCCTTAGACCGTTCCATCACGACGCGACAGTAAACCGCCCGCTAGTAGTAAAACTAAGAGGTATGACTTTGGGTATGACGCTGGGAATGACGCTGAGTATGACGCTTGAATAATACCGCGAATGTGTCAGACGTTTATAGGTTGTAAGTTTTGTATTGCCTGTTAAGTATTAAAATATTGTTTGAAGAAAGTATATTTGTATTCTACAATAGACAACACGTCTCGTTGCATTTCAGTACCGTGAAGCGCATTACACATTTAGTTTATATTTAACTCACTACTTATTTACTATCGTATTGAGAAATTATATTACAACTCACAGAGCCGTCTAAGGCTAGAATAATTTAAAAAGAAATAGAGATAATACTATCGCCCACCGATGAAATTATTTTTAACAGCATCAATCTAAAGTGAGAAGAAATATTTTAATTTTGAAATCTTATACGTCTCTCTTATTTTGGCGTTATTTTGAAGAATCCGAATATGGCACCACCGACTGTTTCATATTAATCATCAGTTTTTCAATAATACACCAATAAAAATAGTCAAAACAAAAATGCAACTTATCGCAAGTCCATGCTTTATTATTTAGTTCTTCAATACTTTCACCCTTATCTACCCGTCAAAACAAAGTGAAACATAACGGATAAAAACCATTTGTCATTGTACATAATTCATGGCAGTCTCAAGACTCGCGTCTACGTTTAGCGATATTATCGAGTATTAACAAATTGCTTCTGACTTTATTACTTCGTGCAGGGGTCCGATATAAACATTTAAATCTTAATTAGACTTGATTGGAGTAATAGATTACTTCTTTCTTACAACAACTGAGTGTAAATTAAATGGAGTAATTTCCATAAAACAAATATTTTTTGTCTATAATAACTAAGAAGTTACCCTAAATTAATAAGAACTTAATATACATCCATATAAGTATTAAACATCAAAAATATTTAGTATGAAAAAAAAATGTATATTTAATATCCGTATTCAATCCGAATTTGGTTTGTCAAATGTAAATTATTGTTTTTAAAATAGATACGTTATTGTCAGATTGGACATATGTGTAGGCTGGCCCGCTTTGAACAATCTTTGCATAGAATTCGTAGGTACGATCGCAGGTTTTCGTGCCTAAATTCAATCATTTGGGCAATTTGACAAAATTCCAGCTAGAGGTTTAATGAGCAATACCCTTAAAACGGTCTAGTTCTATTTCGTACTAGAATATACGTTTGAGTCTAATAACAGAGTAAAGTTACGACTTACCTCGATAACTATCTCTCCGTAAGGTTTCATTCAAATAGTTCTAGGTATTTTGCAGATTGGCCTTGAGGTATTCAAACGCACCAAATATATTTCAGTGATAAAAATATTATCGAGAACAGAATTTAGGGCCAACAAAACGATATCTATTAAGAACGATTTACTCGACGTAAGGAAAACGATGTGACTTATGCAATATTCGGTGACCGAGTTTCAGGATAAACCATTGTATCTTTTACGGGCTAACTTTGACCATTGAAATATAAAACCGTCCCTCTAGCAATTATATTCAGATTGCATTAAATTTATATACTATCGCTATACCATAACGGGCCGCTTCCAACAGGTCATTGTGGAGATCCTTGGGGGAGGCCTATGTTCAGCAGTGGACATCCTGTGGCTGATATGATGATGATGATACTATAACACGTGATTCCTGCAATATCATAATAAAAAAATGCCCCATTACGTATGTACATACATAATTATCACGCCTATCCTATGGAGTAGGTAGAGACCAAATAGACCGCCATTTTGCTCGATCCTTACATGACTTTCGCTTCCTCCACTGTCATTAACCTTAGTACTTGACCTGACCTTAGTTGAGGGTATCACGGATTTGGATGATGTAGGTTCGGTGAGCTCGACCCTGCCGAATCTTCCATCCACACTCGTGTTGTAAATTTTCTTGATTAGTCTCCTTTCATCCATCCTCTTTATATCTACATGATCATACTATAGTAACACTTGCCCTATTGATCGTCACTATACTGTGTCTGAGCAACGTACACGTATCAGATAACACTGAGGGTTGTATAAAATAAGCTGTTCTGTAACAACCAGCTATTCTTAGTATTATGAAGCATACTTTCATACAACGTTGGAATTTGTTATTCGCTCCGATGACCTGCTCTCATGTTTCTCGTAAATTGTTTGAGAAAATTCTTTTTAAATCATATTGTTAGGATGTAGTGTAGCGTTTATTTACACGGTGTAGTTCTGTAGACAGTTGTGGTACATTTTATCAAGAAACAGGCTGTGAAATATGGGGCTGTGATATTAATCCCTGTAATGTATTGACATATTCGTACTTTTTGCATCTGTCGTCTCGAACTATGCTAACCAGGGGATAATGAGAACAGAGATAAATGTTGATGGCGGAAACGGTGTGAAAACGTGATTTATAGCAAATAATTGTGTTCTATAACAAAATTGCACATATTAACCATAAATAGTGACTATTACAATACACGGACGAAACAGATGTTTTTGTAATTCAAAAGTATGTGATAGGTTTTATAAAAGATAAATTATCTGAAGAAAACCATTAAATACATACACAATAATAAGTTTAAACTCGTATTCTTACCTAAGACCCATAATCAAAATAAATATACATAAATTAACAACCATTTTACTAGAGTTACCACTGCTTTTTAGTTAGATATAATCACTACATAGTATAAAACAAAGTCGCTTTCTCTGTCCCTATGTCCCTTTGTATGCTTAAATCTTTAAAACTATGCAACGGATTTTGATGCAGTTTTTTTAATAGACAGAGTGATTCAAGAGGAAGGTTTATATGTATAATTCGTACATATTATTGTACAGAAATCTATTTGTACCCGGGCGAAGCTGGCCCGGGCCGCTAGTCGAATTATAAATTTAAAAATAGACCCAATTAAGTAAACACGAAATTGTTCTTCTTATTTATAAGTAACATGATATTATTTGTTCACAGATTACTCCCGAGAAAATGGTAAGTAATCTTATTCTTGCTGTGAAGTAAACCCTAAGTTAATTGACCCTTTCATCTAATTTACTTTAAATTAAATATTATGCTTGTGAAAACACTGCTTAAGCTCTAAATTATTTGAATTTAAATAACGTAAATAAATTATATTTTAATTAATCACACTTGCTCTTTTAACATTTAATAATATCCTCCTGACGTTGAATAACTGTTATTTTAAATATTCCTGCTAATATTAAAAATGTGAATGTAAGTTTGTTTGTTATGCTTTGACGCGAAAACTATGAAACTTTTTACACATATTCTTGGAGGTATAGAAGTAACATACTTTTTATGAAAAATCTTCAATCGAGCGGAGCCGGGTTGGACCGCAAGTTTTATATAATTTCAATATAAATATAATATAATTTTCCTACATATTTTACGCATTTATACATAAAATTTACCAAGTGCTCACGCTCATTAAAACTTGAGTATTCTAAATAAGTAAGCAACAAACATGTTCATGAATAATATTAAGCATATGGGAATCGCGAAGTTCAAGACCCGACCGCGCCTCCATTATTTATTTGCCAAGTTTACGAAGTTTTTACAACTAGTTAGTAGTTCCTATTGTTGGCTACTTCACTTGAGTTTTTGCGTTGTGCCTTTGGGTTATGGGGTTTGAGGTTGTCAGGGGTCAAACGATGCTAAGTTTTAGGAGAAGATATCGTGTAGTTGATATATGCAGTGGAGCTTGGTTAAGATAAGCTAGTCTATTGATAAAAGATAATTAAGTCTCATTAGTTGACTAAATTACTTGCTCAAAGTACAGTGTTCTCGAATACTTATGTACACGTAGTACACAAAAAGTGTTTACCATAGTTTCAATCTCGAAAAGTATGATTTAATGCGAGGTGTCCATGTCAAAAAACTACCGCAATTTTATTCAATTATTTCAATAATTAAATTACCATGTATCATAGTCACACCTATCTAAGATTCGTCACTTAATTTTCATCCCTTTCAGCAGATAATTAAATCCTACTCAAACCATACATTTTCTACGTTCTTGCTAATATCCTAATGCAAAACCGCTAACTCACAGAGCTCTTTATGTGGCCACAAGACATAAATCTAGCCGGAGCACCTTAAACGCTTGCCTACCTGTCCGGCGAGTTGTAAACGTCCGGCGCCGAGGGGAATCTAAATACGGTTTAAATAGTGGATAAGAGAATACTTGCATGTAGAAAATATTTTACATTTAACTATTTTTAGAGTGCCTACATGCTCACGGTAGTCGCGGGTTAAAATCCAAGGGCACACTTCTGACTTTTCGGAATCATAATATGTGTATTGATAGAGTATCATCACGCACTAAAACCGTAAAGTTAAACATCGTGAGGAAACTTGCATACCATAGGTATTTGCAAGAATTTGTATGGTGTATAAAGTCCGCCAATCTGCAGGCAAGGCCAGCGTATGACTATATGACACACGTGACTATGTACGGTACCTTGCCATATTATTAGACCTAAACAAAAACTATTAGATTTTCTCACTTTAAAGGACATTAGCATCGTTATATAGGCGTAACATGTGTTATTTTTTGAAATCCCTTTATTCTGACAAAATTTAGCTAAATATATCAATGCTTGCAACGCAATAAAAAATAAATAAACATCATTAAAGGCTCGCGAGTGAATTTAGTGACTCACAACCTGAAAATCTGTTGAAATTAAAAAGGGTTGTTTTTACAAATAACAGTAAGTTTGTGATGGAATTTTAGTTTCATTATGATAGAATATTATTATTTATTAATATATTTGTTGTTTTTTGGAATCATATAGCATTGTATAGTGAGAAAATGACCGAAAATACGATGTTTTTAAATATTTTAGATGGAAAAAATTCGTGATCTTTCGGCCAAGACAGTTGGGCAAGTTCGGGGGCTTTTAAAGACTACTGAATTATCCCAATACTAAATTGCTAAAGCGACAGGCATCTCTAGAAGTTCGGTGAAGATTATTTAAAAAAAAAAGTAATCTCGGGATAACTTTATCGTTAAAACGAAAAGGTGCGTGTGGACGGAAACGTATTAGGACTCTAAGAAAAGACAGAAAAATCCGAGATATTTGTATCCAAAATAGAAAATTACTGGTCCGTTTATTAACGAAGAACATTAGGGATGACAAAATATTCATTTCTCAGGGAACTGTGCAGCGGTGTCTTGCTGAAAATAAATTGAATGCGCGTAAACCTGTGCGGAAACCAAAGTCGACTCCGACCATGATAAAGAAACGACATGATTGAGCCCGTAAATATAAGAACTTAATCATAGATGATTGGGAAAAGGTAATAAAACATTTTTCACTATGAGAAGTCAATATAATCAATCAACGAACTACATTTAAAAAAAAATTGATCATAACAGGTTTGTTTCTCCGACGAGTCCGTCTTTCAAGTTTCGATAGAAAAATCAATGTTTGTACGGAGAATACCACATGAGAAATACAAGCCCGACTGCATTGTCCCTACCGTAAAACATCCAACTTCTGTTATGGTTTGTTCTGTTATATCAGGCAAAGGTACAGTTCGCCTGTATATCGTAGAGAAAACAATGCGCCAGGATCAGTACAAAAAAGTTCTTATAACAAAATGAATAACCCAACTTAAAGACTGGTTCTCTGAAGAAGAAGAACCAACTTTTATGCACGATGGGGCCCCTTGCCATAAAGCAAATAGCATTACAAGCTTTTTACAACAGCAACATATTTAAGTTTTAGAATGACTTGGAAATTCGCCAGATATGAATACTATCGAAAATGTCTGGGAGCTTCTGAAGAGGAAAATATCAACATATACAGTTAAAACTAAAAGAGAACTCATAGATAAATTATTTTTGAGTGGAATTACAATCTTCAGCTTCAAAAATCTACAATAAAACAGGCATGCATAAAAAGTATTCCTCGAAGAATTAAGGCACTTTTGGTGACTGAAGGAGGGTCAACAAAATACTCGCGAAATACTAAATTAGAACGAAACCGGTGTTATAAATTGTACCATAATTTGTGTATATATAAAATTTAGTTAAAAGTTATTTCATTTTATTGGCATTATATTAAATTATAGTATCAAAAACTCAAAATAGTAAATAGCTCGTAATGTTGACCAATATCCACTCTTACGATGAAAAAGTAACGTGTTTGCTGCGTGGGTCTAATAATATGGCAAGGGACTGTATATGACCTAACCATTACATTGACATAAAATTTAAAAATCATTATATTTAAAATAGCATGAAAAATATTTAAATAGATCAATCAAAAAATTTGTTATTCCTGTTAAATGTTATTAAAATCTACCTATATCATCAAACAGAACTTACAAGAAACAGTAACTTCGACTAGAAGACATTAATACGAGATCCATCAAAGGCTTGATTATGTCAATGTGGTAAATGTACAGTCAGCAACATAAGTCGCTGAACACTTCACATTTTTTGATAACCTTTTTATGAATTAAAATTTGTACGCACTACTCTGTAGTCGTAAAATATAAGCAAGTAAAGTCATCTATGCCGAGAAGTGCCATAGGATATTGAAAATAATTATTATTTTGGATGATAAGACAATTCCAAATCTCGTGAATGTGTAGCGACTTATGTTGCTGACTGTACCTCAATAAATAATAAATGAAGCAAAATGATTGTAGGCCTCGCATATGTGAGCGGCCGCTTGGGTAGGTTTTTTAATTTTATTTTATTGAAATGAGTAGCTAAACGAGCATTCCGTTCGTCTGATGGTAAACGATACGACCGCTCATAAACAGTAGCAAAACCACCTTGTAATTAATACATTTATTTTTATAACCTAAATACAAGTAGATACTAAACTAACCACAAAGAATTAGCATAAAACATTTCACCTCGATTACCCCTTTACAAATTCATTTTAAATAATCAAATTCGAGACGAAATATATTGAAATTAAACGGCGTCAATACCTGTAGATGTTAATTTATACAGGGCCCAGGAAATTAGCATCAGAAACGATCGGACTCTCTTTATAATTGGCACTTGTGTTTACTCTACGAAATTCTCTTAGCGTTTGTCGAACGTTGCTTTTGAATAATGGATTCGGAGCTTGGCGAATGGCGCGCGGTGGCAAACAGGCTGCCACGATGATTGACGGCTTCGGCTGCGCGCTTAGTAAGAGCGGTGGTGTTTTGATTTTTCGTCAGTTGTACCCTTTAAAACAATTTGTTTGGTAATAGAGAAATAGTGTGACTATTTTTTTGTAAGTCTGTGATGTTATTGTAGATAATTTTTGAATAGAAAAATAAGTAAAATACTATTTAATAGCTAATTAATGGCTGCGACAAAAATAATATCGAAAATGGATATACACAGGAATTTAGTTCTTGCTATAAATCGCAAAATTACAACGCTAAGCTCATAAAATAAGACGATATACATGCACACAAAAAAAAAATAGAGAAATATCGAACTATTTTAAACTACGCAAGTACAATGAGCGGTGGTATCGCTTAAAACGATCTTTATATAACCTTTCAGAATACTAAAAGTTTATCTTTTATCTTGTGTTTGTTTTGTTATTTAAATATATTGTAAATACAAATAAAAATCTAAATTCAAGAATTGCACAATACAGTTGTCAGTTACAATAGATGCATACAGCCGTTCCGAAGTAGCAATTGTATGGCTGACGAACAAAATTCACAATAGGTCTTCAACATTATTCAAATAAATCCCCGATGAGAAGTACAAAATACGACAAATTACTTCAATATAATATTCCATTTTGTTGTTTTTTTTTCTAGATTAATCCATAGACTAATATTTTTCAACCACAATATTATTTATTTATTTTTATTTATATGCTTTATTGTACACCAAGAAGAAATACAAAATACTTAAAATACTAGACATGGTTACAATAGGCGGCCTTATCGCTAGCTGCGATCTCTTCCAGGCAACCTTTGGATGGACTGGATTATTGTGATATTCTAATATAGGGTAGTGAAAATAGTGAGCGAGAAAAAATAAATAAATAATTATTGATGTACATGCTATAGTATATCAATTTACATACATAATAATATGCATCTATAATATAAATACATACAAACATACATACATACATATATACATACATACTAATATACATATACTGAGGTAACTTTAATGAAGATATAAGTAAAGAGGAGCAAAAAAAATTAAAATATAACAGGATAACATGTTACTGCAGTGACAAATAATGTATCTTAACAAGTCTCTTAAAACTTGGCAGTGACTTAGCTTGCCTGATAGACAGTGGTAATTCGTTCCACAAGCGAGCAGCATGAACAGTAAAAGACTTGTCGAGAAATGATGTGCTGTGCTTGGGAATCTCTAGTATCAAATTCTCTGTTGATCTAAGAGTTCGTGCATGAGTTTGACCTAGGAAATTAAAACGGTTTTTAAGATAGTGGGGGCTGGAGGGATTGAACAAGATACCGTATAAAAGGGAAAGAATTCGAGTATAGCGGCGAAAACGTATTGATAGCCACTTGAGTTTGACACGAAATTCGGAAACATGGTCATATTTGCGAAGACCAAATATGAATCTAATGCAGAAATTCTGAAGTCTTTCAAGTTTTTCCATTTGGGCTTCGGTGATGTCGAGGTAGCTAGCATCAGCATAATCAAGGAGGGGAAAAAGAAGAGATTGAACCAGTGCGATTTTCGTGGAAATCGGTAGAAAATTCCGCAATCTCCGCAAGGACCCCGCAGCAGCAAACAATTTGCGACTTACTTGTTGCAGCTGGGGACCCCAGAATAGGTTTTGGTCGATGATTACACCCAAATTCTTAACAGTATCACTAATTTGAATAGCACAACCATCAAACAGAATTTGGGGTAATTGATCCGTATCTAATTTAGATATCAACCTGGAGCTGCCGACAACAATGACTTGGGACTTAGCAGGGTTGACTAATAGTCCGTGAGACTTACTCCATGTGCTGATACTCTCAAGATCCTTGTTGATGGAATTAATAGCCTCCGTCACCCTGCCCACAGGAGCATGATAATATATTTGTAAATCATCTGCATACAGATGGTAGGAAGAAATCAGATTTTTTGATATTGAATTAATAAAAACAGCGAAGAGTAAGGGAGATAAAACGCCGCCCTGAGGGACGCCAGTAAGTGTATCGCACCACGAAGATACTGAGTCTTCAATACGAATGCGCTGGCGGCGGCCCGTCAGGTAACTACGAAACCAGTCAATTACCGTTGGAGATATGTTAATAGAGCACAGTGTAGTCAGCAAGACATCAAAGTCAACGGTGTTGAAAGCATTGCTAAAGTCTAGCAGAGCTAGAATCGTTAGCTTGCCATTCTCCATCGCAGCTCTGATGTCATCCGTGATATGAACTAGTGCAGTAGTGGTACTATGTCCATGACGAAATCCAGACTGGAAAGGATTAAGGAGATTATAACGAGTTAGAAAGGAGCATAATTGTTGATGAACAAGATTCTCCAGGACTTTGGAAAGGAAGGGGAGAATGGATATAGGGCGATATTCAGAGAAAGATACAGGATTAGGTTTTTTGGGAAGAGGAATTACTTCGGCCTCCTTCCACAAGGAAGGGAAAACTGAGTTGGATAAGGAAAAATTTAGAATATGACAAAGGATATGGAGAATTTCGTCAAGGACAGGCAAGATCATACTGCGACTAATGCAATCAATCCCAGATGCATTGGACGAGATAGAATATCTTCAACCAGTGATTTTCTCCTAAGCAATATACAATTTAAACGATATGTCTTCCTATAAATAAATCGAACATTTGGTTTTAAAGTCCATTAAAAAAGTAAGAAAGAAAAACAAAAGGTTTTATTTGTCGCTAACGACCAAAACGGCATACATATATAGGTGTAAAATAAAACATAAAAATATATAAAATTAAAAAAGAAACAACAAGTTTTCACATCGTGTCTATCACAAGTAAGCCTGATAGGTAGTTAATTTTAACATATCTAAGGACGAAAATAAACTCAAAGAATAGCAGGTGGCATTACTGACAATAATGCCTACCCCTTCATGGCTGTATCCATGAGCTTATGTCTAGATCACATAAAGAACTTACGCACATGTACGTATTCAATTCTACCTAATCAGCTCCCTATTTTAAACTCTCCAGCAGAAATAGCCCTTTTTACAACCGTACAGTGTTATTCCACTTAATACCCCACTCGCGATGAGCGTTCGCTCCCCTTGAACCTCGGCCGCTACCTTACAAAGGGTAAGAGCTAATAATTGACCCCCAGCCCCTCGTACTCATGATTAATGAAAAAAGCCAGTTTAATTATGAATTGTAGAAAAATGGCCTATTCCCAAACGGCTGAAATTGGGAATTTTCAATGTGACTTTGTGAATTTTGTGATGTCAGTTTGAAATATTTATGACGAGTGGTTTGAATTTGGAAGGTAGAATGAATTTAGGATTATTTTGGAACGCAAGTGTTTAAAGACTTATAAATAGCTTAATGAACTTTGATTCCCATAAGATAAAATGTTAATTAATGATCTCATCAAAATAAAATCTGGATTTATTATTTTAATCTTCACCCATCTTTCACATAGAGGCACATATTCATTCAGATATATATTTCGAATCTTGATATTTAAAACATAAAGAGATCCCTAGGAGAATACAGGTTACCACAATAGCTCAAAGCATAAATTAGTTGAAGTGGTAGTTGGCCGGGTACATAGCGCGAAAAACTGATAGCCATTAAGGCCGAAAGCTTCTAGAATAGAGGCAAGCGCAGTTTTGGACGCCCGCCTACAAGGTGGACGGCGGACCTAGGCGGACCTGGTTAAGTCTACAGAAAGTCGTTGGATATAGGCTACTTCCAACAAGTTAATATATATCTTTGGAGGAGGTCTATGTTCATTCGTGGACATCCTGTGGCTGAGGATATACAGAGAAAGAGACAGATTTTAAAAATAAAAATTTTTTTAATTGTGTTAATAGATAGATATTGAATATGTGCTCTCTCTGATATTTCTATATACGCAATTAGATGCGGCGATAGAATATGTAATGCTGCTTAATTATCAAATCGCTTCCTATATTACAAAGTTGTAATGTGGTTATTCGTTCGTGATTGCGACGCTTATACGCTACGAATGTCAAATTGGGTTGTTTCTAAAAGCAAGCCATATACTATTAATTTATATTGATGACGGAAAGATAGATTTAAAACCTCTAGAATCTACCCTAAAAAATACCCTGTCTACCTCTAGACAGGGTATTTTTTATAAAAAATCTTGAAAACTGCCTTAGGTTTTTTTAGTCAAAAACATCTGAAGTTTTAGAAGTTTCCAAAATTTGTTTACACCAGCACAATAGACTAAAGCTTTCCTTTTAATTGATATGGGATGTTGGTATCAGAACTGCATATCAATTCAATTCATATTAAATATTCTTCACATACATAGTTCTGACCCCACATTAAGATCAATTAAGTCTTGTACCATGGTAGTTAAAAACTGGAAGAGACTTTGCGGTCTCACAAACACCAGACCCGACACAAATATTTGTGGGCTACACGAACATTTATGTCGGGGATCGAACCTGCGACTTCTCATTTCACAGTCGGCGTCTTACCAATTGCGCCACGGAGGCTGTCGTATCATTTTATTAGCAAGAATAACGCGACAAGGGAGCCTTGAGCCCATGGTGAGTGTCATGCCTACCCATTAACAGGAATACCACTTAGAACTTATTCATTATTAAGGAGAGCATGGCACTTCACTGTGCTCGTTACTTCCGCATTATTGTTAAGTATCTTAGTCCAGCTATTACTGGCTACAATGACTTTCAAACTGCAACATAACTGTGCTTACATTTTATTTATTTCTGTAATAGACGCACGACGACGTGCACGGCGTAATGTTAGCAACAATATATTTTTTTACGAAAATTAATTACATGGGATCAAAAGGTTTATTCAATATTTTAAGATTGGAAAACTATATATATCAGGATCGAGCAAAGTGTCGATCTATAGTCTCTGCCTACCCCTTTCGAATACAAGCGTGATGATTATGTATGTATTCGCCTATTCTATCTGCAATGGTTAATATACACGGCGCTTTGCGGAAAGAATAAACATATTACATACAAATAAGCAATCTATAATAATTTGTCACCGATACAAGTATTCAAAAAGGAAAAGTCAGTCCACAATATTCCGTGCAATAGACGATAGTGCACTCCACGACGATAGAAAGCAATCGAAAGCCGAATGTATCGACTATCGCTTGGGACATCGGGATGGTGATTTATGTAGCTGGTCATTTGACATTACTCACTTAGTATCTTTCTAGAGTTTCGATACCGGCCTGTTTAGTTAATTGAAGAAAAATGTTTTCATCTGAATTTAGAAATGTTCTCATAAAGGTGATAATGATAGGTTTGATGATCCGCCCTGAAACGGTATATGTATCTTACAAAATATGAAAATGTAAGATATATAAGTAATCGAAACGTCAAGAAGATAAAAATATTAAATTCAAACCAAATCCTCAATTAAATTTATAAATAATTGTTTTATTTCAATGTGTAACATTCGCGCAAGTCTGAGAAATCTAAGATGATAAATAAATATAATAAATAAATAACACCCAACAGTCACATACATACTCTTGACCCCACACTAAGATCAAGTCTTGTGTCGTGGGTATCAGGAACTACGAGAGAATGTTCGGTCTCACAAACACCCAGACCCGAAACGAATACCTGTAGTTCACACAAATGTTTGTTTCGGTGGTTTGATATATATAGGTATTATTAAGCTCCAATTTCGAATATGTATATACTACAATGAAATATCACTACCTACATCAGTTCAGAATTAATATTTCCAAGCCAAATATAGACTACTAGTACTATTCGCGGCTGCAACATGTCACGGTCGTCGCGGGTTCGAATCCCAGGGCGCACCTCTGACTTTTTAGAGTTATGTGTGTATTGATAATCAATCACCACGCACTAAACGGTGAAGGAAAACATCGTGAGGAAACCTGCCTACCATAGCGATCTATAAGAATTTCTATGGTATGTAAGTCCGCCAACCTGCACTAGGCCAGCGTGGTGGACTATATGGCCTAACCACTCTCAATCGTACTCTCGATTGTAGAGGAGGCCCGTGCCCTGCAGTGGGCTGATGCAAACACATGTTTTATTAAATTTCCACCGAGTCGACTATTTATTCAATTCAGCACTAATTAAATTCTTTGAAAAACTAAATCCGACTGGTTCTATTTGAATAAAGATATATGAAACTATTCCGTCTAATCTAGTATTCAAACTAAATCCACAAGTAAAATAAACAATAAGAGAACAACAATACAAGTTAAATATTTAATAACATTTCTATTTGCTGATCATATTTGAATATTTGTAAACATTGTTATAATTTATACGACTGGACCTAAATGTAGCTGTGCAAAGACTGTGAGATCAGTTTAAAAGCATTGGCTTGATGTCATCAAGGAGGGAGTTTATTTAGAAGTAAGAATGCTAGAGAATGAAACCGGTTGGAATGGAGGATATATAAAAAAAAGCGAAACTTTTGTATTGGGGTGGATAAGTTCACATACTTAAACTCACGCCTTTTTTTCCAGAAGAGATATGCACGGGGGAATAGGTCCCATGGTATAATAGGGACCGAGATTGTCGCCAGTTCGGGCACAGATTCGTGACATGGAATATAAAAATCTGATAACGAATAGAAAAATCTAATATCACTTTGCCTGACTTGTAATTGGAACCCGAGACCGCAACGTGGTGATTGTATCGTAGTACACAAGTGTGTCACCGAAGCAGGCAAGGACGGAATCTATACAAACTAGAAAAAGGAGAAAGAAGTAAATATAATATTTCATGGAAAACCACTCAATAAACAAACAATAAACGAGATACTCGACGTAAGGATTTGAATTTATCCGGTGTCGGAAACGTTCTACAGCGGTTTACAACCTCGAATACAAAATAAAAGATGCAAGATGATACGGAAAGATATGGATTCAGGTCACCAATAAAGTACCTGAATATTGCCTAACACCAATATATGAAGCCGCGAAAACCCCACTACCTAAACGTTCTTAAATCATTTTAATAGCTCTCGTATATAAAATTTTCCCGTACACCATTGAAATGTTATTTATACGTAACAAAATGGCACCGCATTTAAGCCGCAGTATCACACAACAATAAATTTAACTCGTGGCTTCCTAAAGATATATTGGGATTAGTCACATTCTGCTATCAGGACCTAAGCCTTTCGTGGAGTTTGATATGGGAATTTCAACTGTAACGGCCGGGATTTGGGTTTAAAATTAAATGGTAAGTGTAAATGTCTTAATGGTCACGGCTGTATCGCGATTATTTTCGTCACAGTACGTGTCTAAATATATGGGAAGGAGAATTTATTTAAGCAGCCGCTTGTTTAATTATAAAAGTCCCTTGTGGGCGGAATCCGCCCGGGGTTAGAGGAAGTTCAAGTATGTTCCGCAAGATGCCGTTATTGAATTTAGGCCAACCGTTTATTAATAAATTTATTTTCTTTGTGCTTTTTTAAGGATTTAGGGGCCATTATTTATTTAACACAATTTAAGTCAGAATGGCAACTGCTGCGAAAGAGTTCTTTAATTTCAGTTGGGCATGTTATAATATTACGTTAAAAATACTAAAGTGCTGAAATGATTTAGATAATTAATTAAAATTAGAATAAGAATGTATTCATTGCTATCCCAATGAATCACAGAGTTGTGTACTGTATCAGCCCATATACGCCCCACTGCAGGGGACGGGCCTACTCTGTATCAGCCCATATACGTCCCACTGCAGGGCACGGGCCTACTCTACAATCGAGAATACGATTGAGAGTGGTTAGGCCATATAGTCCACCACGCTGGCCTAGTGCGGGTTGGCGGACTTACATACCATAGGAATTCTTATAAATCGCTATGGTATGCAGGTTTCCTCACGATGTTTTCCTTCACCGTTTTAGTGCGTGGTGATTAATTATCAATACACACATGACTCCGAAAAGTCAGAGGTGTGCCCTGGGATTCGAACCCGCGAACCGTGAACATGTGGGCAGCCGCGACAGAGTTGTATGCATTAAAGAAAATACGAACTATCAAATAAAAAAGAATAAAATAAAGATAAATAAAGCGTTAGCAAACGTAGCTCTCATTCAGCTAATATGCTGCAGTACTGCCACACTAGATTTCTATAAAAGCCTGAAAATGAAAATAATTTATTGAATCCATTAAAATTTTAAACATCGTTTAGATTCAGTCATTTTCTTATCTACCTCCCGGTTCGGAAAGCAGTTTTCACTAGAGAAGAACGGGCAAGAAACTCTAGTGTTGCTCTTTTCAAAACCAGTTTACAATGTCATGCCTTGATGACGTACGGTCGTTCAGTTGTTACAACAATAAGTTGCTACTAACTCTTTACAGACTACATGTTAACCTAAAAGCGAACTAAACAAGAATGAACAACGAAACAACGCCCTTTTCCCAGAAGGGGTAGGCAGAGATGAGAGCCTACCATGATACCCATATTTCGCCTTGTATGTTTCGTCCCATGATGTGAAAGAGGCCTATCATCATATTAGGCACAAATTCCTGATTTCGGGCTGATATGGAATAGAAAAATCCAATATCTTTTGCCTGATTCGAGATTTGAACCCGAGATCTCATTTTTGTAACCGTATCCTAGTACAACTACGCCGCCGAGGCAGGCACAGGAATTAATTTCATTAGTATTTAAAGAATTTATTACCAGTTATGTAAAAAACCGTGATTTCCGCAACATAAAAATTTCAACGCATATACAAAACCAACATAAAAAATCCTCAATTTCCAACTTATTTATCACAATATCCTACATAAAAAAATATTCATGGAATCCACATAAAAGTACTGCTTAACCCAACAGAAACTGGGAATTGAATGCAATTATTCATCGGTCTTCGTAACTCGGCACAACTTTGGAAGTTTGATCATGTTTGACGTACTAAGTGGGTTACCTGGAAATTCCTGTACATGCACAATATATAAAGGGCAGACTGATTGCTTCATTGTTTGTTAGTTATGTCTATGTTCCCTTGGAAGACTTGATATATATCTAGCTAGCACGTAAAGTAAGTATTCAATTTATAACGTTGAACTAAATGTGTTTTAGACAGCCTCGGTAGCGTAGTTGTACTACGATATGATTTTCAATGCAGAGGTTTTGGGCTCGAATCCTGGATTAAGCGATATTGGAGTTTTCTATTGATTATTAGCTTGGAGTCAGGAATTTGTGCCCGATATGGCGATAGACTATCATATCTCTATCGCATTGTGTGACATTAGGCGAAAGTGGACGTCCTGGTAGCATAGCTTCTGGGAAAATGAGCGAGTTTATATGTACGTAAATGTTGTGTACATGTCCGTATTAGGTAAAATAAGTGTTTTGAAGATAACTTTGGGCTTAGTGCATTTTGATGTACCAAAGGGGTTTAAGAAAGATCAGAAAAGTGGAAAATAAATTTATAATTTTAATTCTAAGCCAAATTTAATACCTAACATTGATAATCTAGCTGATACCAATACTGAAATAGGTGTAGGAGTAGTAGACAGTGATGTCACAATCCAAGCTGACCTTGTTACAAAATACGTAACAGTAAACAGCGACCCCAAACCTAAGAATAGACTTCACCAAATCCCAGTTTAAAACCATGGAGGACAAAACACACGTTACTTGTTACATAAATTTCACTCAGTATATCAGAGATCACGCACCTTTTTGCTGGCCCGAAGCAAAGTAGCTATTTCTCATGCAAAATACATACACGAGCACGCAACCACCTCGCGCCGATTTATTTCCAAAAGGAACAATGCGAAACAAATAAAAAGCTTGGAGCGTGTGATCGCGTAGCGGCTGCTATCGCGTGCCCTTCGGGTAATAAGGACCCATGAGGTCGCCGCGCCGATATTTTATTGTTGTGTGTCATTTTTGTTTCCGTATATTTTCCTTTTGGAGGTGATGGTTTAGCCTGATGATTCCGGAACGTGTTTGTTTTATGTTATTGCGTGGAAGGGAATGTTCGTTTTACTGATAATGCGATTAGGGAATATATATTTTGAACTAGAGTTATTAGGAAAAGCGTGCCTGAATAGCATGCCTGAAAGTAACATATATATCCATCTCCTATGCGGTTGCAGATTAAAAAATATTTAGATTAAAAATATCAACCCTGCAGATGTAATATTAAGCGACAGTTGGTACTAATACTGGTCTGAGATAGCCAAACATCGTACTCAGTTCAATATTTGATCAGAGAAGATTATTCTGGTAACAATCTTTATCATCATCATCATAATATCAGTTCACATTTATCCACTGCTGGACAAAGGCCTCTTCTCTATTACACTACTCCTGAAAAATGCAAGATCATTTTCTCATCCACCAATAATAATATTAATCAAATAATAACATTGATGCCTATAATTTCATCTTCTTTTCTAACTGTATCAGCACATATATGTCCCACTGCAGAGTACGGGTCTCCTCTACAATTGAGAGTACGATTGAGAGTGATTAGGCCATATAGGCTTCTTTTCTAAAAGAAGTAAAATTCTTCATTTGCAAAATTTAACACATAAGTCGTAACGAAAACAAGGAAATCACTGAATCGAGATTGGTTTATTTTGATAACGTTGTCCCCGTGGCCTAGTTTTCCGCTTGCAAATAAAAGGCTGTGGATTCGAGCTTCGAATCTCAACCGTAAGTGCCCTTAAATCCGGGATGAATGTTACGTGCATACAGTGTGGACTTAGATTTAGAATCAACCGCTGAACTGCACTGGAAAGTAAATTGGGATATTTTAGCAGTAGTGGTAAACGAAATACAGCTTAATAAAATATTTAAAATATTATTGGGTCGTATCATCGTAAATGGACTCTAGACTATATCTTATTTATATGATTTGAAGCACTTTTCATGAATGCTTTGTTTTTTCAGCCTTTAAGATGTAGGGTCACACGATGAATAGACCGTGCGTTTATGAAATAAAAAACCATTAATTGAATGTTAGATTTTTTGGGGTGAGTTGGTAAATATCTATAATGCAAGTATGAACAAGCATTTTGAAAAAAAATAAACAAACGAAAATTCTTTCATTTAAACTGTGTACTAATTAGTCACTATGTGTTTCACAGAAAATGCTTAATCGTATTTTGGAGCTGCACTAAAATTCCTAGATGGCCTGATAATCACAAAGTTCACCAAGTTTCACAGAAGCACACACAAAGCTACTAAATATACATATCCCGAGGCGCGGAATTTTACCAGAAATACGGAATCCAATGCGAAGCACGGAATTATGAATAAATGAAATTAATCATCAAAATAATTGTCGATGTCGTACAAATATTGGCTGTATAAACAGATCGATCACAATTACCGTTCGCAAAGCGCCGTGAAATCCTTCCAGTGTGGACAAATGAGCGCTTTTGTTCTATTAAAGGGGAACGTTTTATTTCGATACGACCGCAACGCATAATGATAACGCGATTGGAAAATTCGCCGAGCCATTTGCAAAAATTGGGACGTAACCTCTGCGGGACTTGGGCCAATCGAATTATATCTGGCGATTTTTGCTGATGGATTTGATGGCGTATTATTGGATGGTTTAAGGTTATATTAATAAGTTAATTGATATCGATAAATAAATAATTGTCAACAAACACAGACACCCAACGATTATAGGCTCTACAGTAAACATCACCAAATCTTCACAGTTAGTGATATCACATTGAGACTTTGTACATATTATAAACATAAATATTGACTGACTCGATTGCCTCGGTGGCGTAGTTGTACTAGGGTACGGTTGCAAAGCTGAGGTCTCGGGTTCGATTCTCGGGTTGGGCAAAGTGATATTCGATTTTTCTATTCATTATCAGCCCAGAGTCAGGAATTTGTGCCAGATATGGCGATAGGTTCGCCACCTATCACATCGTGGGACGGAACATACAAGGCGAAATGTAGGTGTCCTGACAACTCTGCCTACCCCTTTCTGGGAAAAAGGCGTGAGTTTATTTATGTATATATGTATAAACATAAATAAACTCACGCCTTTGTCCCAGAATGGGTAAGTAGAGATGCAACCGAGACACCTTAAATTTTCCGCCCAAGATGAGTTAGAGAGCGAGCCTATCGCCGTATCAGACACAAATTCCTCACTTCGAGTTAATAATGCATCGAAAACGACAATATACTTTGCCGGATCCGAGATTCGAACCCAACACGTATACTTTGCAATTATACCGTAATACTACTACGTCACCGAGGTAGTTGTATTGAGTTTTTGTTGCATAATATAGCGTTAATGTTCAACAATAAACCAAATAAAATGCTATTAAATTGGTTGCCGTTGTTAAATAGATCTGAACAAGTTTTCGGGCATGTCTCGTTTAGTAAAACTTCGTGAACTTTGTTTGATGAACTTGCTGAAAATTTCGTTGTACTGTTTCAAACATTCAATCGCTTTTATTATGTTTGTCTTGATCAAAAATACATTAAAACGAGTTTAGAATAATATATGATTGATATAAATAATACACGTGTTGTTTTTTCTATCGGTACTGGGCGAAGAGCTAAATTTTTATGACTCCAATATATATTTTATCCTTAAATGTTTGTCCCTTCAACGAAACATATCAACCCTATGTAAATCAACATTTTGAGTAGATAGCTAACAGTTAATATCTTCAATTCACTAGAGATCAGCGTATTTTCTTGTTTGCCCATACTAAAATATACCAGTCTAGCTAAATGTTTGGACTATTGTACCTCAAAAACCACTAGTCAGATTTACATAATTCTTTTTTAGTTCGAAAACACGATATCTGATCACATTTTGTTATTCATTTGGGTACGATTATTATCTAAGCTATTAGCAGCAACAAATTTAGTTAGTGTAAGAAATAGTTGCGTCTATTTTAGGAAGTCGAATTTCACCAAACTATATTAGCCTTAATACAGTATTATCTAATGCAAGCATGCAAACTTTTAAAACCATTACTTAGCACTCACGGATATTAGACTACACATTTTCCTACAGCATTAAAACGAGCGATAATTACCAATACACACACAACTTTCCACCATAATAGCTAATAAAAACGTAAAACGCAATATTCCTCAGGTAATCCCATCCCAAGCCGACGCAACTTTAATAGACAACTTTTTAAACAAGAGCACTCACTAAAACAGTATATTGTGACGTGTACACAATAACCACATCGCGTAATGTGCCCATAAAGTTTTATGAGCCGGCGAAATTATTTTGACACGAAGTTTTATGTTACTACAGATTATGCGGAGACGGCAAGCATTTTAAATAAACGCGTGTGTTTATCGCGAGACTGGAAGGCTGTATTAATCCTATTTGAGTATAAGTGCGTGTCCAAACGGAGCGAAATGCACGCGATAAATCGCTTGAACTCGTGTGATTCAACATACACAGATAGTTTGCGCATAAGAATTATTAACTAATTTGGAAGGAAAATTCATGTTTTTACATTAATTAAGTTGTTTCTAACTGACTATATTTTATTTGAAAAAATTAAAAAACGGAACGGCTCACCTAACGATAAACAATCAACGTAGCTGTAAATTCTAGGTAGAACTGAGACTTATTATCATGCCTTAAAATTTAGCTAGCCTCTAAGAGTTAGATTTACTTTACAAACCGTAAATAAGCCCGTTACTTAAGAACTCCTGTTACGTAAGCTAGTAGTTAGACGACGGCCGAGCCAGCTCATTCAAGTTGCAGTAAAAAATCCTCAGATTACGGCAGGTCGTCGCTTCATTATAAACTATAGTTTATATGCTGATACGACAAAGGGACTACCGTACATGCCATACTGCTATGTATGCAAATGTAATGAAATCAAAATACAACATCCACTAAAATAATTATGCCAGCCTGATCCAAAAATGGATACGTACAAACTGAACCAAAAAGGCGATATTCTACCATGTTTTACTAGCAGGGGCTTTTATTTCTCATCAGATATAATCTGTTCAGCAACTAAGACATAGTGTTAAAAAATACCAAATTCGTATGTACTGCAAAGTGTTTTCGCGTAGTCTGAACAGAACCTTAAATGTCAGTTTATAACCACAAACAAAAGGTTTGATAAATCCCATTTGACAGTAACGGACATTACGGCTTTTTGGTATTACAGGTTATTTTGACAAGGAATAAAGGATATAGGGCGTGTGAGTGTGAATGAGGCGTAAAGACACTTCGATATGCAAATACTGAGGGATTTTTGTGAAGATTCCCTTTGAAACCGTTCTGCGAAGATATGATCTTATTGTACAAAGAGTTTTGAGTCTGAAAGTCTGTTTTTCGTATTCATTTTTATTTCAACATAACAACTAATTAGGTTATTATTTGTGTTATGGTTATTGTAATTGAGAATTTCAATTTAAATTTCTTTACTACAATACATATTACATGACAGAGTTATTTAGGTACAATGTGGACCTGTTGGGTGGGGAAAAACTTAACAGAGAGGAGGAAGTATATTTAAAACATAAGAAAATGAATTATATCACATACTCATTTTCGCTAATGAACGTCCACAATACAATACCTATGACCCGTAGGTACATTTATAACTTCAGAGGAAACAAGATAAGGTAGAAAAAATAATGAAGGAATATAGGAATTCCTACAATCTCTCGACGAAATGAAAAGGAGAAATTATTAATTAATGTCGATTTTTTGGTACTAAGCATGTTGAGCCTTAATTACGTAAAGAACGAAAATTAGGTAACCGTGTAAATTGATAATTAAAATTATAATCTCTTTGATCTCTCTCGTGTTGAACAGCAAACGTGAAAAATCGATACGTAACAGAAGGTCAAGTAACAAGTTTTGTTTTACTAACCACAGTATATACTTACAAGGCGTTAACCGCGAACAAACCAGCCTAAATGGCCGGCAAACTGAGTACTGAGCCGCCAATCAAGATTAATGAGTTCTACACTTAATGTATTGGATTTTGGGTAGAGTATTTTTCACATGGTCCAATAGTATTTGGTTAGTTCATGATTTAATAGTACTCACATTATTATGAGTAAATTGTATAAGGGTTAAGTCCATAACATTATGAAAAGAAGTTTAAAAGTACTGATTGGTCAGAAATAAATGAAAAGATTTTCAAAAGCTCTCTAGTATAGTATAGTAAGTTGGTTCTAAGGTATGAGTTTTTGAATTTCCGCATTCGATTTTTAAGTAATCAATGGATATGAGTGTCTAGCAGGATTAGAGTGAAATAGACCCCACGTTAATATAACTTATATATTTTCATTGTTATCAGCAAAAAAGATGAGATGACCTAGCCGATCGCCTAATGACTATGGTCACGCTTACTGATAGACAAAACCCATACCACTTCAAACTTATAATTACAAAGCATTGCATGCTCTGGCACTGCGGTTATCATCCAAGGACATCAGGTGTTAAAGATCCTAATGCATATGGTAATTATTTAGTTATGATTTCTTATAACTATAACTAAATACACCTAACAGTCACATACAAGACACATAACCACACACCAAGATCGAGTCTTGTGTCGTGGGTATCAGGAAGTAAGATACACTTTTTTGTCGCACAAACACACAGACCCGAAACAGATACCGATGGTTCATACAAATATTTGTCTCGGTGCGAGGATTGAACTAGCGGTCTCTCGTTTCACAGCCGGCGTCTAATCAACTGAGCCACGAAGGCTGTCAAATACTTTATACATACTTCAATACTTTAATACTTTTATTTAGTTAGGCAACTGTTGATTTCTATGAGCGATGAGTAAAGCAACCAAGTAAGACGATGGTACTGGCAGGATTACGAAGCCTATTAAGAATAATAGAATAAGGATTTGAATACAGAACGGAGTTGTCAACGGCTGATTGTTCAAGAGTAGACGATGTAGGTATTTAAATATGCGAGTTGTAGCTTGTAGACAGCTTT
Source organism: Hyles euphorbiae (assembly GCA_023078785.2). Classification (NCBI taxonomy): domain Eukaryota; kingdom Metazoa; phylum Arthropoda; class Insecta; order Lepidoptera; family Sphingidae; genus Hyles; species Hyles euphorbiae. Next base: position 15,431,761 of record CM041041.1, on the reverse strand, counting down.
GTGATAATGACTGATGTATATGATGTCGGAAAAGAATTGAGGAAATATGATTTCACTACCTGCGTATTACATATATGGAGTGCTAGAACATAGCTTAAGGCTTAAGTGACTCAATTATCATAAGGCTAAGAGGCTTACATGTTAGTTGCTAACACTCAGGTACGGTTCTACACAAAGTGAAGTAGGTTGACTTCAATTATAAACAACGAGAGTGGAGGCACTGCATAGAGGAGACATGACTTTTATTAAAATCACATGCAGGCGATCGTGTCATTAGTATGTGTACTAAAAATATTTATAAATTTTTAGTCATTATTGCACACAAACACTATTAAACTTTAATTTTAGTATATAACCAGCAATCAGCATAAATTACACATATTATTTTTTTATTTATTTTCACAAACGACATTATAATCTCAATACCTTGATCTCATGTATTTCTTAGATACCTTTCAGGCTTAATAAATAAAATAAAATAATTTTATCTCTATCTCTTATTATCAACATCACTAAAATAAACACTTTATGTGTTTCACAACTTTTTCCAGTAGGGATAAGCAGTGGTTCTTCCAGGACACCTAAGTTTCACTTTGCATATTCCCCTATGTTGGGCACAAATTTCCGACTCCGGCATGATAATGAATAGAAAAATCCAATGTCATTTTTTCCGACCCGGGATTCGAACCTTAGACCTTTGCGTTGTAATACAACCGTATTGTAACTGCGCCATCGAAGTATTCACTAAAAGTGCGTATAAAAAAATTTTTCCACTTTAACCCACTGCATCACGGAAAGAAATAACGATTCCAAGCTCACAAAATGAGTGCCAATTAAGTAAGCGGCGTGTTTAAATGTTGATTGCGTGATATTACGTGTTGCGTAACCGAGGGTGAGGTCACGTGGCGACCAACACTCGTGTGTAATACGATTACATTATACATTGCCACTTCAGTTCAATGGTGAGAGATGTTTGCTTTATGTTTAATGTTATGTAAGTAAATGTTATAAGTTTTACTAAAGTTCTCGTTTCATACCTTTCATACTTCTGCCAGTTCAGTGTGAGTGGTGAGATATGTTGTTTTTGTGAATGTAATGTGAAGAAATAAATTTTTTGGTAAGATTTTCGTAACAAGATAAAAGCTGTTAATATAATTTCTATACGTTGGAGTAACTTATTATACGAGTACGTATTTATTCCTATGTTTGTATAAGTTTATAATTCATTTTATTCATACTCATATTATTTGCATTCGTTTGAATATTCAATTATTTGTGTGATCCACAGGTAATTGTTTCAAGTCGGGGTGTTTCTGAGACTGAAAAGTATCTTGTAGTTCCTGATACACACGCCACAAAACTCGATCTTAGTGTGGGGTCAGGACTATGCATGTGACTAGTGGGTGTATTTATTTAAACATTCTGAGTGTGTTCAGATTTCTTAAAGTCTGCGCCAAAAACCTATACCGGTATATTGATTATATAAATAAATAAATACATAATTATATAGTCCTAACTTCACATAAGGATCAATGAATTCTTGTGTCGTGGGTATCAATCAGAAGCTACGAGAGACTTTTCGGTCTCACAAACACCTCGACCCTAGACGAATACTTGTGGTCCTCACAAATATTTGTCTCAGTGCGGAGATCGAACCTGCAGCCTCTTGTTTCACAGTTGGCGTCTAACTGCGCCACGAAGGCTATCAATTTCAACCTTAATAAATAGCACCCATTGTTGATCAGTTACTACACTGCTCAATATTTACAAAAAAAAGTATTCCCTAAAACCCCGCCTTAAAAAAAATACCAAGTTTTCTGTAAAACCCCGCCTTAATCATAGCAACTTTTATACCCTTTCATAATCTTACAGTCCACTGGACCAGTCTCTAAGGAACGAAACGTCGTCCCTATCTTAATTTTCCAACAACAATTTCTAGAAGAAGACATTCTGTAATTTAAAATTATTCAGCTGTATGAGGTACATTTTCCTTTGTACCGTAGTTTCTTACGGCAGTTAACCCTCAATTAGGGCGTCCAAACCCTCCAAACTTAAAGCAGCTCGGTAATAACATTATTATTTACACGCGAAACGTTCTACGAATATGTAGGCTTAACTGGAACTGTTTTAGGGTTCGATAAATTCGCGATTTGTTTTTCAAATGTATGAATAGGCGTCTTTGTTAAAAGCACGAGGTTAAATCAATGATCTGTAGTTACGAAATACTGTTTCATTTCCAAAGTATATTTGCGATTTCGTATTAAATGAAGTATTATGGTGGTACTTGGTATGGTGGGTTTTAATATTAATGGATTTTAAATAATAAAAGGGAGATGTTAAAGGAAATATGAAATGGGCCACAATAATATCAAAAAGTAAAGTGATAATCTGTCTTTGGTTGCAGAATGTGGGCGGTATTTACATGCATGTAGTTACATGCGAATCGCTTGGGACTGTCATCTGATGACATTCGATTATCTGCCTGGATGGCATTTGCGGTTACCATCAGGCGCAGTGTTGTCATTATGTCGGGCCAGTGTTAAAAAATACCTGGCATCTCGGGCACTTCAATGTGTTTAATGATTTTCATACCTATAAGATGCTTAGGACTAAAATTTGTGCCCGGTATGGCAGTGGGTCCATCCTTCCGTCCCCTACTACATCTGACTCGGAAATAAGCTTGATGACTTAAGACATGCAATCCTGTACACTTACATCCCATCCCATATCATCCCTTTAAGTCAAAATGAGTAGCAAATATACTTATTATAATTATTTGCTCATACCACGTGAAAAATATATTTAGGGAGATAAAAAGTAACCTATACGTTAATCTAGGGTATATATCTACCTCCTTAAGAAATTTCACCAATCTTGATAGCCATTTGAGTGTGAAGGAACAAAAACACAATCTTTCACCTTTATAATATTAATAAGATAAGAGAATAATCTTGTAACTACCCTCATATTTATTTCCAAATATAAACGCCACTTCTAATCACAACAAATTTTATATTAAAAATACAACAGGTTTTAACAACCAAAAATATTTACCAACAGGCTAATCAAAAAACTACTTCAAAGTTTCATTATACAAATTAAATTGTAATTCAGCTTGCGTGTACTAAAACACGAGAATGAGGTATTAATGACGTGTTTTACAATAATTAACCTTTATTCCTTTCAAAACGAAATCTTACTATACTAAAGTACGCTTTTTATATCATACGGTGAGCCAAATTAAAGCCGAATTGAATTGAATAAATGGGCTTAGCCTCTGACGGTTAGACACTACGACAAATATTTGTGTAATCAATAGAAATTTGTTTCGGGGCTGGATTTGTCAGACATAGAATTCCGTCGTAGTTTTTGATATCCTCTACACAAGATTCGATAGTATGAGGTCAGGACTATGTATCTGACTGTTGGGTGGTTTAGAAAAGGCCTTTTATAATTTAAGACAGCCTCCGTGGCGCAGTTGGTTAGACGCTGCCTGTGAAACGAGAGGCCGCGGGTTCGATCCCCGCACCGAGAGAAATGTTTGTGCGGCCCACAAATATTTCTTCCGGGTCTGGGTGTTTGTGAGACCGAAAAGTCTCTCGTAGTTCCTGATACCCACAACACAAGACTCGATCTTAGTGTGGGGTCAGGACTATGTATGTGACTGTTGGGTGTTATTTATTTATATTATTTATTTCGTTAGGGGAGGCAATCGTTAATGTTTCTCGGCAGTTGACACTTGACTCGGTCAGCACGTAATTACCTATCAGGTGGCGTTGTGGTAACTCGTGCGTGTCTCAGAAAAAATAAACTAACGTTTTGTCATTTCTAGAAAGAGGCACAATATTAATTATTTTACCATCCATTGAAAGAGCCTTCAACTCACTTATTCATTAAAATAAAATAAAAATATGATACCCAAGCATGATGGTAAAAATTATAATATAGAATGAAATATAATATGCTTTAAAAAATCAAGAAAACTTTTTCCTTCGCCACTTGATTTACATTGCTGACATGTACTTTAAATAAAATTTCCATAAGTATTTCTAGATTTCGTCGCAGTAATTCAGTGCAATATATTTTATTTTAAACTATACCATTAATTTTAATACTCAACATAGTCCGTCAAACAGTGTATTTAAAACAAAGTTTGAAATATTTCGGATTCGAAATAGAGTGTAAAACATTTGTGAATTTTCGTTTGAAAATAACGTCTGGCTGTTTGGTTACAGAATCCAACGAGGATTTCTTGTGCTAAACTTTTCAAGCGAAATGTATTCTTTGTGGGCTTTACAAACAAAGTGTCTATTCGAAAACAGTTTCAATTATTGACTTGTTTCTATTATTCAATTTACACTTCTTTGAATAATCGATGCCTATTCAGATTGGTTATCATCTAGTATGATCTTTGAATTTATTTTCCCATAGTACAGAATATTTGATTTCAAAATCGAATTATGAGTTGGTATCATATCTTATATTCTAAATTTATACTCGCCATGTAACACTTATAGACATGATAATTTTAATTTACTGGCCACAATTTTTAAATATCAAAACTATTGACTTAACATAGTGTTCTTTGCTACCTATCTCTTTCTCAAGCATACTTTGGTGTACGAAAGTTAATTTTTACATAAAATGTAAAAAAGATATATTAGGGACGAAAGCCTGCCGGACATTAAGTCTAAATACACATTTATGTAGGAATAGTTCCATAAGGAGGTCAAATCAAACGAAGATGGTCTTGGTAATCTTCAATATAATTCTTCTTCATAAAAATACGTCTTTACTGCACGTTTTCAGCAGTCATCAAGTCTTACATCTCAGTTACATCGTCTTCCAGACTGATCTCTCTTGTACCGTCCTTCCGTATTTTAACATCTCAATCATTCATCCTCTAATTCTTTCCATCTTAAGTATTTTCATTAGTCATCTCTTTCACACAACCCACGTTCCATATCAGTCATTCGCCCAACGTTCCATTCCACTCATCTTTCTTCATAACATTCAAATCCTACATCTATTATATTGAGTTTTTACCGGAAAATTCAAATCCAGTCATGAACCACTAAATTAGTTTGAACAAAATAAAACAAACAACCGGTCTCTGTTCAAAACATACTAAATTCAATAAAAACTTTTAATAATAGAATCACGCCACACCTATTGTTAGCATCGTATAATATTCGCGTCACGTAGCTAATGCCCAAATATTTTCAGATTGCCCTGGGCCCTATCATCTAACAGCTTTGCCGGTGATTTCTGTATTTTATTTATTCGAAAACTCCTCTCGGTTTTTCAATTTACTCTGGGCCGGTTTTATTTCTGTTCATTCTGTATTCCAGTGATGTTCACTGCAGATTTTCACGATTGGGTCGCACGGATCTTAAAAAAGACACTCATTTATCGGGAATGAGGGTTTAACTATTTTATATCCAATGAAGGGTTTCGAAGAAGCCAAAGTTATTGGCTTCCATTTGTATCGCCGCTCTTTCTTTTAGCTCTGTTGTAAAGTGAAATAAAGTAAACATTGTGATAAAGATAGAAGTTTTTACTTCACTCAAAACCGCTTTAATCTTTTCATTCATAATTCACATATTATACAGGGTATATCAAGACTGCTACCGAAAACGAAGCCGGGTGGCAGTTTAAGCGACTTCAGACACAATGCAACAGAAAAAGTTGAAAAAAAAAGCGACAATTTATTTTTTGTTATTTTTTTCCTATAACCATATTTGGGTGGTAAATACATTGTTTCCTAAAATAATAGTGTATACCCTTTTATTTATAAATACTCTAAGGTATAAAAGAGTTTTAATTATTATTTTAGCAAAAACTATGGATTTACCACCCAAAAATGCCGATATTTAAAAAATCATAAAAAATAATTGTCGCGTTTCTTTGCGAAATTTTTAATTGCATTGTGTTTGTAGTCACTAAAACTACCACCCGGCTTCGTTTTCGGTAGCAGTCTTGAGATACCCGGTATACAAAGAAAAATTACCAAATTGTATAACTATAATTTGTAGTATTGATTTGAAATAGACATTTTAAAACTAGTCTTTGAAGCCACCCATAAAAATAAGATTACAACAGATCTATTAGTAATAGAACGCTGTGAAGAAATTTCTAAATTTATATATTGATTTGTCTTTTGTACGCTATGATATGTACCTACTTCACAGCCACCGTGGCGCAGTTGTTTAAACGCCGACTGTGAAACGTGATGTCGCAGATTCTATTCCCGCACTGAGATTTTTAATATTTGTGCGATCCACAAGTATTTGTTTCAGGTCTAGATGTCTGTGAGACCGAAAAGTCTCTCGTGGTTCCTGATACCCAAGACACAAGACTCGTTCTTAGTGTAGGATTATGTACCTATATATGACTGTTTGGTATATTTATCTTTTATTTATTTTATGTACCAGTGCTCAGAGATACTGCTAAATATAGCAAACTATTTTAACAATAACAAGAATAAAATAAATGAATAACAAATTATTTCGTTTGTCAGTGTATCGCAATAATCTCAAACCGTATCACATACATAAAAACTCACGTCTATATCCCAGAAGGGGTAGGCAGAGGTGCCAGGACACCCACATTTCGCCTTGTATATTCCGTCCCACAATGTGATAGGTGGCGAGCCTATCGCCATATCGGGCACAAATTCCTGACTCTGGGCTGATAATGAATAGAAAAATCCAATATCACTTTGCCCAACCCGGGATTCGAACCCGAGACCTCAGCTTTGTAACCGTACCTTAGTACAACTACGCCACCGAGGCACCGTATCACATATCTTTCAAAATTCTTAAAATAAATTTACAATAAGGTTGTATAAATAAGCAATCTCTCAATCGTATACATTCCAAAATATCCGAACCGAAACCCATAGACAGAAACGTATCAAATTAAACCAACCAATTTGATATAACATTAGACATAAAAGATATTCTATTTCACAGAAACCATTTTCTATATCTGATACTTTAGGAGTTCTTCGTGCTGACCCAGTTGAACCGTTCCTACATTCGGGCCGCGTTATATCTGCCGAGTCAGTACCAAGCCGAGCACGTTCACTACTGGATGTGTTATTCGTATGAAACAATTTTGTAGACGCTAAACCATTCACTCCAGGCTATATCGTTTCGATTTTGGAACGCTTGTTTGGTGGCTTCGACGTTTAAACTATGAATTGTTGCGAAACGTTCGAGAATGTTCTCGAATTTTAGAGAACCAATTTAACAATTAAAAAGCCTTTAATGTAAGAAGCTAAGCCTTTGAGTGTGTTTTATAATTTTTGAGAACATTTTTGAAGATGCTAAACCATTTACTCCAGGCCATAATAATATTTCGATTTCTGAATGCTTGTTTGGTGGATTCGATGTATAAAATATGAATTGTAGTTGAAGTTGAAAATGATTTGAGTTTAATTCTATTATTGAGATAAAGATGAAATAAACGAAACATAGTAAAAAAAGCAATACTTGTAATTATATTTTCCACCGATTTTGTTGAATGTTACAAAAAAATTATAAGTTTTTAAATTAGATAGGAAAATTTCAGCCCATGTCTTTACACCAAAATATTCCAGAAACTTATAAAGCTTTCATTGAGTCCCTACAATCTTATAGTCATTCCTCCTCAGTATATTTCAATATTTATTGTAAAGCCCTTCAAATAAAAAAATATATTATTTTTTTCGAGTAATAGTTAAAAATACTTTTTTTTGTTATAAAATGGAATAACACTATACATTTTATATTACAATATAAATAGCAAAAATCGGAAAATATGGTCTCAGATTTCGGTCCAAGCGCCCCATTTTCCGTTTTCAGCTTGGCTGCTCGCTTTCAAATTCATATTTGATAAATAAGCTACGGGATACATCACTTTGCACTCCAATAAGATTTAATTGAGCATATATAGGTCAAACCGACTCGATTTAACATCAACTCATGTCAAATCGTGTTTTATGTTTTGAAAGGATTGCTGGCTTAGTGACGTGCGAAGTTAAATTATGTTATCGATAATATTAGAGTATTATATTATATTAAAATGTTTGGTAAAATTATAATTACATCACACCTAAAATCAGTATGCAATATTAAAAATAAAATTAAGTTGTGATACTAATATCGTACGCTAAGTAATATTAAAAAATGTCAAATAAAGTTTCTCATGAAGTTATAGTTGTTAGATCATGAGATACAACAGGAATTAACCCCTCCCCCCCTTCCTCTCAATCATACTTACATTTGTAAGCTGTATATCGGCTGATAAAAAGCATACCGTCATGTGATTTTTTTTGAATTTCAAGTTAGTGTGATATTAGGTCAGGTATGGATTTACTACCTTATTCATAGATAGACTTAAAACCTTTTTTAACTATCGAATGATTCAAATTAATCGAAAATATCGATCGACTTTTGAATTTACTTTAAGCGTAGAAGACAAAATGTTATATTACTAAAATAGGTTCTAAAACACTGTATGAATGAAGCCATTTATGTACTGTCCATTTTTAGTCTGCTTAATTTTAACCACTACATAAAAATTAATATAATATCAAATTCACCCTCGAAAGCCTTCAACCTTCAATAACAATTTAATAGTCGTCTCTAAAAATAATATTAAAACTACGGTGATCAAACCGTGGCTAAAAATTAACGACCCCCATAATTCACTCGGTGGCAGCCTGATTTTAATTCCATAATGCAAAATCAGCAAGCCAGCCGAATGCCATCGCAATTATGTGCAGGAAATTTAAGAGTTCATTCGGATTTCAGACATCATCAATAATCGTTGGGAAAAATGAATATTAGTGGTCTTGCTGTTTTGTCTCTTATTCTGGATGATAGGGACTAGCGTTTAATGTGAACATTTACAGTCAATAAAATATCAATTTCCTTCTTGAATATCCTTTCAAAATTCATACATACATAAACTCACGCCTTTTTCCCAGAGGGGTTACTTATTTCAGAAAATATCATGATAATGTTTAATTACATTTTTTTTCAATCGAAAGGGTAATAAAACGGGTCACACCAACACGCGGACCAAAAGCGAATTAGCAAACCTTCGAATTTAAAAACTTTTACACAGTATGCAAGTAACTCCATATTTTGATAATCCAGCCATTTTTAATATTAATTAATAATATTGGATCTGCTTATAGCCCTATCCATGGTTCACTGTTATATTTGGGTTATAATTTTTGTTGCTTGCTTAATAACTTACATTCAGTTTAAACTAGATCTGTTCCTTTTTTGTAAGTCTGAAAAGCCAGCCAACGAGCAAACATCTACAATGTTTGGATCACAGATATGTTACCGGCCCATAAAATTAGGAACGAAAATGAATCTTATGTAAATAAATCGTATTCACCGAATAAAACTAGACTCTGAAATCGTTGCTTCACGTCAATTATCTATGAGACAGTGGTACCGCCCTAAACAAGCCTGCCGATTCATGCTGAGTCATGATTAAAAACAACGTGGCTCTACCATTTTTAAAATAATATATTTAAATGTTACTCCCATGTGCTAATTTTAATCGGTTTCTGAATCATACTTCAACCATCAACATAGACAAAGCACGTCTCTCTAACTTCGTATACGAAGTATAGAAATTAATAAATCGATAGATGGATGCACAAATCCCTACAAGAAACTTTATTGGGGCTTGAACATGTCACCGAATATGTAATTAGCAACTCCACGTGAAGCGAAGCTACCTAATTTGAGAATACGTATTCTGAACGTCTCCAGTCCTTTTCTATCTCGGGTGGAGCGAAAGAGACCGCTGATAACGCACAAAGTTCCCAACAATTTCGGAATAGGGTGTCGGAATTTTCGTAACAAGATAACGAAAACTTACCACGACATAGTACACCCACATGTTACTTTGAATAATATGAAATTTGAATTAATTTGTCCAAAGCTTAAGTTAGAATGTGACGTGCGCGGTTAGTTCCACAATGTCAATGTTATATTAACATATTGTTGAATTTGTAATTATGCGTTACGTATGTGTATAAACAGGGAACTGACGGATCGGATTAATCAACTGTTCAATTCTGTTAGATCCTGAATTTGCGGAATAACTGAATGTTGTAGAAATCAATTCTGGTTGGAGATTGTTCGCGGTTCCTGTGGTAACATTTCGCATTATTCAGGTGCATTTGTTTATGACAGCATAGTTGTTGGTTATATGAAATTATTATTAAATGCCCACAATTACTTTTGAATTGAGTAGACAACCATGCCCTAACCACTAGATACTATGGTATAAAATCTACACAAGTGTTGGTACTATTATGTATTTCGGTTTCAGTATGCGTATTCTATTCGGTTTCGGCATAATTATCTTGATTTATGAAAGATGCCTGACGTTCACTCATGGATACATTTTTGCATTTCACATTTTTTCAAATACATCTCACTTTGAATAATAAATAATAATCCATATCAAAGACTTCCATATTTATATCAAAAATAAACTAAGCTCAACAGCACAAAGCTTGAAAGAAACCAGCGATCATATTTTACAAATCCAGTGCTGGGATTTTATTCGCTCTTAGCTTTATTTTTGCAAGCAACTTCACTTTGCATGTGAGAACATTTGCAATTACCCCGTACACGTGGAAACTGTAAAAAGAAAATGAATATAATTTGCGCACGACATTTCTAGCAAACTCGCTTGCAAGTTTCAAATATGCATGCAAATGTGTTTTTTGGTTTATGTACGAGCGTCTAATGTAAGTTAAATTATGCAGGTATTTATTTCGTATTGAGATTTTTTATGGAATACGACGATAACAAACAAATACACCGCTTGGACTTTCAAGGAGAATATACGGTGTAATTAATATGTCATCTTTACATTTTAATTGTTAATGTATGGATCTGTTTCAGCTCATACGTCAAACTGCAAGGCTCGGGCCTACCCTACAATCGAGAGTACGATTGAGAGTGGTTAGGCCATATAGTCCACCGCGCTGACCTAATGAGGGTTGGTAATTGTTATCAATAGAATATGAAATTGTATTAAATGCGTCAGTCAATTTTGTAAGCTGTAGAGATACGTTGTTTTTGAATGGACATTCTCGTCAGGGGTGGTACCACTGTCTTACAGGAGACGGGTGTGAAGCGACAGCATTTTTGACAGCTCTTCCCATCCTTTTCCCTTCCCGCTCGTTTACCGATTAGCCGGCCAGTAACATGTTGTATATTCCAAGGCTTATGGATGTTCATGGCGGCAGTGATTACTAACCATCAAGTTCGTTTGCCAAATCTGATCTATATAAAGAAAAATGTAAAAGAGATAGAGTAGATTAGTAATTTTGGATCTGGTATTATTTTGCGTTCAGATGTCTCCAAACCGATTCAAAATAATTGAAAAGCTAAAAATACATCTCTAACTACTAAAAATGAAAAGCAGTGATAATTGACTTAATCGTTCATAAGATGAAAAAGTACAAGTCACAGAATTTTGAAACATAACACAATATATTTAAAATCCATTTTTGCTAACGTTATTCGGGCTACTAGGCTACTACTACGCTTTCTGTGTCGTCAAAGTAGACCATACAAAAGCTGAAATGCCCGTGGGAACAGCGCATACCATTCCTGCACAGGTTTCTGACATTTTGATATTTCTGATATTTTAGTTACTATGCGGTGGATTTTGCTGTAAATTCAACGGTAAATACTAAAGAATATAGGGCGGTATCAGTAATAACATAGTTAAAGGAAAGCGTGGGAATACCATTAAGGGTTCTTTATTACACAAAATATTCAGAACATTATAAATTCCAAAAAGATCTCGACATTGACCTTTTGGAAGAAGCCTTTATATGATTTCATGAATCTTTGACTAGGACATCTGTCTGTAATTAAAATTAATATTTGATTTTTACGATACCTAAACCCACTCCTTTCTCCGAGAAATCCATTCTCGGGCAGCAGAAGTGATACCAGCTATTTTTAACGTGTGTTCTGTTTCACGACGTGATATATATCGCCATTTCGGGCACAAATTTGTGACTCTGAGCTGACAATGAATAGGAAAATGCAATATCAATTTGCTCGACCCGGGATTCAAACTCGACACCTTATATTTTCAATCACACCGTAGCACAACTGCGTCACCAAGACGCTCAAACAAAGAGGTTATAGTAAGTGTAAAAAAAATCCAGCGGACAATAGTATAAAATACGCGCAGAAATAATATAATTAACTAAAACACCAACATAAAATCATTAAAAAACATTTCACTTCGCATCAAGCTAGTAATAGAATCTATCAACCCACTCAATACATTAATAACTCAATAGATATGCATAACATCGGGCCCATTATATCGTGTCTACATCCACCTGAACTAGCATTTAAATCAGGGTCAGAAGCTGAGTCAATTAATGTTCATGTTAATTCAATGAAGAGCCTCGAACACGGCCGATCTTCGACAACCGATGTCGAACTGAATACATTTAAACTTTACAGACACAATACGCTTTGTACGAGGTGACTCGGAAGGGTTCTGGATAATCTACACTCTATACGAATTTACTTGAATGGGAATATTAATGGCGCTGGATCGTGATGCTAGAATTTTGAATGTTGTTAATCGGAAGCTTTACATCTACATTCCAGGACCTCGAACGAGGGGTAGACCTTACTAACCAGTAGTCCTACAAGCGTAGGACTGGATAGGTTACACTGCAATGTCTATTTCTCTCGCCAAACAGTAGTTTAAACGCACTGTTGACTTCCGGTTTGAAGGACATAATAGCCAGAGCAACTATTGGGCGTGTTGAGAGTGACCATCTTATGACTTAGAATAGCGAGCGCAGTGCAATGCCAAGCATTACTACTGTCTATGAGCGGTCGTACCGCTTACCATCATATGAATGGCATGCCCGTCTCGCCATTCGAAGCAATAAAAAAACTTGATGTAAAGAAAGATTGTATAAGAGCCAAAGGTATTGGTATTACCTTAGTGCTGAGGATGCGAATGATCGGGCGAAATAGAGAAGACTCAGGTGGAATGTGGACCCTAGCACCGTACGAGATCAAGCAAAGCTAAACATTGATACGGCGCGGCGGTTGCAATGGCAGTTACAAGATTGCTGAAAATATACCTTTCTTTTCTTTTTTCCTTGTATATTAGCGATCGTGTGGTTCCTTCGAACGACTTTTCAGAACTGTAATGTTTCTAGGAAAATACTTTTTGCTGCATTGATCCGTAGCTGGATTATATTGAAAAACCTTGAAATAATCCTTATGGGCCACTAGTCCTACTACTATGCCTACTACTTCTTTAATTACATTTTTAAATATCACCTCTCATTTTTAAAAGAATTAATGTATATTAAAATACTAGCGGTCGGGCCCGGCTCCGCCCGGGTGCATACACGTTTTAAAATGGCGGTCAAAATGTTTAATTCTATCAGTTTAGAATATCGACCAATCGGACCACGAAAAACGAACAAAATTTCCTCGTTTTTGCTAGAAATATCACTACTGCTTTCCTCCTATAGGTCATAGCGTGATGATATATAGCCTAGTACTACTACTACTACTACTACTACTACTACCCAACACTGAAAGAATCATTCAAATCGGACCAGTAGTTCCAGAGATTAGCGCGTTCAAACAAACAAACTCTGCAGCTTTATAATATTAGTATAGATAATATATTATTTCATTAATACTGAACCGTTTTTAATTAAACATGTCGTTTGTAAAGCCTCGATTGACTAACCATATTTAAAACATATAACTGCAATATTATTTAAATTATATGGTCCGATAATATCCTGTCGCTTTATCTGACACAAAGTTCCTGGAATAGGCGCAAAAATTTCCTCAATGTTTGAATAAAATGGCGAAATTACAATCCACATTGGAAATATTTTCAATCATAAAAGAACGGTTATTGTAGTATTTTAAATATGAACCAATACATTTTAATAAATATTTTTGTAATTTGTCAAATGGAGTAACGATTGCATCGAATGTGGCATGGGAAATAATTTATATCTTCTTCTATATCTGTACATAATGGAAGTAACTGTTCGGCGTCTGTACATGGAAGATATATGAGAAAAACTATTATAGGACGACTGAATAAAAGTAGTTGTAAATTAAAGTAGTTGAACTCAAAACTATGAATATTAAAATTTTAGTTTGTGTACTTACAATTTGTCTGTTTCTTTGTACGTGCTAATCTCAGAAACGCCTTAAGCAATTTCATTAAAATTTAAATAAATACACCCAACGGTCACCTACATAGTTCTGACCCCACATTAAGATTAATTAAGTCTTGTGTCGTGGGTATCGAGAACTACGAGAGACTTTTCGGTCTCACAAACACCCAGACCCGAGACAAATACTTGGGCCTCACAAACATTTGTCTCGGTGCAGGGATCGAACCCGCGGCCTCTCGTTTCACAGGCGGCGTCTAAACAACTGCGCCACGGAGGCTGTCAATTTGGTATGGATATAGCTGACACTCTCATTAACAATGTAGTTCCCGTAGGATGAGCAAAGAATTATAATATGTTTATTATTCCCAAACTCTAAGAGGTTGGTCAGGAGAAGACAGGATTACTAGTCTTGAGTCATGGGACAGAATGAGATAGGACAGGGCGGGATATAAAGGGAAGGCAAAAATGGTATTGAAGATGGCTGCAATATTATGTTAAAATATTTAAAACTGTACGCCATTTAATTTGTGATAAATATATACTGGACACAGGAAGCATTTGCACTCGAGTGAAGCCAGGACGGCCCCTACCAATAAATAAAATTTACATTATACATACATTGTATACTTCATATCGTTATGTTTGAAAGCGTGGCCAGAGACATAATTAGGGTCATTTGCATATTGTCGAGCTTATTTCAATCACTAAATGTGGTAGAGTGTTTGTCTATCGCCATGCAAAGCACTTGGATCAGTGACTTTTTTTGTTGAGGATCGGTAGGATTACCGACCCTCAGCAAAAAAAGTCCAAACATTTAAAATATCTGTACTAGCCCAAATATGTAAATCCTACTACAGGTTACGGTCCATCGTGAGATGGAGACTGTCCCATCCTCACACCCGCCACTGCAACTCCAGTTAGTCAGTTCACTTCCTTCCGCAGTAAAGTGGGTGATAGAATATTGAGTTGAGAGAGATCCTCTTTTATAAACATATACAACTGGAGGAATTAGATGTTTTAGTCCCCACGGGATAAACAATTACATGGATCCTTTAGTGTGAGCTGCTAAATTTAGGTCCAATAATAAGTATGGCAAAAGCGACCGAAAGCACGGAAATTCTTCCTAGATTCCACGAGGTCCGCATATTTTGCAACAGCAGATGTTATTTGCATATTGTATTATAAATAATGAGAGATATTTACAATCTAGAGTAAGATTTCAAAGTAACCAATCTAAAATAGGAGAATCGGCAGCAATACTACCAATTACAAATACCAATACTATACTAATATTATAAAGCTGAAGAGTTTGTTTGTTTGAACGCGCTAATCTCAGGAACCGCTGGTCCGATTTGAAAATTTTTTTCAGTGTTGGATAGTACATTTATCGAGGAATGCTATAGTTTATATATAATCACGCTATGACCTATAGGAGGGAAGCAGTAGTGACATTTTTAGCAAATACGAGGAAATTTTATTCGTGGTCCGATTGGTCGATATTCTATATTAATAGTCGGAATAGAACATTTTGACCGCCATTTTGAAACGTGTATCTGCACCCGGGCGGAGCCGGGCCGGACCGCTAGTAAATAATAATAATAGCCCCCAACCGCAATCTAGACTGGACGCGGTCAATTATCAACTGAAAACTGATAACAATAACGGGTAAACTTAAAGGATATTGCGATTGTTATGGAATGGAATTGATGATCCGACACAATAGGGGCCGCTCGAGGACCGGTCTTGAGCGAAACGGACTTGTTATTGCTTGTTGAGGTAATGGAAAAGATACGTTGAGTGTTCGGAACGTATATAACTTTACTTGTTTATCTGTAACATTATGTTCCTAATTCTATTCCCCTAGTTGTATACAGATGTCTTAAGTGAAATGTTTTTATTGGTTATAAGGAGAGACGCTTATGAACAGTTGCAAATCCAATCAACAATCCAAAAAACTAGAGTAATTACTGGAAATATTAAGACTTATGTGTCAGGATAGCGAGCGCAGTGGAATGCCAAATCCATGAGCGGTGGTATTGCATACCATCAAACGAAAGGCATACCGTTCTCGCCATTAAAAATAAACCAGTGGGTACTCTATTTGGTTTACACTAAATTTACCGTCGGATGTATTATTCTCATTGTTACAGCAATACAATTTATAAATGACGATATAGTAAGCATTATTGACTCAGATTTCGTTAATACCATTGGAACGACCCAGTTGACACCTACCAAAAAGGTATTTCTTTATAAGTATCTCCTTTAAAAAGGATAAGTCTGGATAAATATTGTGAAATAATTAGAATTATACCATTGTAAAAAAACATGAATAAAAATCTGTATCAGCCCATATACGTCCCACTGCAGGGCACGGGCCGCCTCTACAATCGAAAGTGTGATTGCGAGTGGTTAGGCCATATAATCTACCACGCTGGCCTAGTGCGGGTTGGCGGACTTACATACCATAGAAATTTTATAAATCGCTATGGTATGCAGGTTTCCTCACGATGTTTTCCTTCACCGTTTTAGTGAAATTAATTTTTTTATGAATAAAAATGCGTAGTTCTTATTATACATTTACCTTTTCGACTTCAATCAGTCCTAGATCATTATATCAATAGTTATGTCTGGTATTAGAAAAGCCGGAACATAACCGAGTAACAAAATAATTTAATCAGCATACATTCACATTACAGAGTTAGCCTCGGAATCCACAGCCCGTTTAATGAAAACGAGTTACCTATACCAAACTATTAATTAGAACCGGATTCGACATAGCTTTAATTAGGAAATTAGTGCTGGAACTAAAAAAGGTTTAACCACATACGAACCCAAAAAAACACACAGCAGTTTCGGCTTAATGCCATTTATATTTTTCTCTTTCACTCTGCTAGATGCATGCGGCTTTCTAAACGATCCACCCGTGTGTATTGCGTTGGCTGAAATTCACTGAATATTTACTAGACGGAACAGCTTGTTTTCATTAACGTGATTGCATCAACCCATTTTTACAGAAGTGCTGTAAGTAGGTGCTTTCCAACTCGACTTCAAATGAAATGAATGTGAACTTTTATAAACGGGTCTTTTATAAACTTTTAACTTTTCGAACGCATTGCCTGTAGTGTCTGCGCGTTCCTTTGTTGTTTCACATTTCTCTATTGCTTAAAGGAGTTGGCGTGTATTCTTTACGGGTGGATGAAAAGGCAATTTTGTGAAGACCTACTTTATTTTAGGTGTTGTGTTTAAGATTGCTAATGAACATGCCGTTAAGAGTAAAGTGGCCAGTATACAAAATTTTACTTGGAATTCAGGAATTTCTATATAATTATTTTTTGTCAAAAAATATATTCACGTCAAATGTCATTTATGAGGATTGAAGCGATCTTTATAAGCGGTAGAGCCATCCTTGTCAGTCATGACTCAGCATGAATGGATATATTTGTCCGAGACGGCACCACTGGGCACTGTATCAGGGGAATTTGACGTGAAGACTTTTGTTTATTGAGTGAGATTACCAGATGCCTATAATATACCTTTCATTTTCCCAACCTTGTGTCTTCAAAAGTGGTTCAAAGTGTTCAAGTTCAAGTGGGTGGTGGATCAAAAGCGTCCTGATTTGAAAGTTTTCGGCCGGCAACAAATCTGTAATCCGACCGATGTGGATATTTATGGGTGACGATAACTCACCATCAGGTGACCTGATTGCTCATTTGCAGACCAATGTAATAAATGAAATAAAGCTATTTTATAAACTTCTACACGAATGGTTTGGTCTTTTCTTTGCTTCATCTTCAATGCCGAGTATAAGCAGAATACTTGCGATGATCTGTTTTGCAAAATTTTTATTGGTAGATGAATCATTCGTTTGTACACTGACAATTATAGGTATAAACCTGATGTCAAATGCAGTGCATTCAATGTAAAGTAATGCGACAACATGATAGTTTTCTTATAAGCCGCCGCGTTGTGCAGGCAGGCTTTGTCGCCGGGACACTTTAGTGTATAGTGCGCTAGATAATTAAAGGATTAAACTTTTTTATTGGATATTGGATAAGCAAATTTAAAAAAAAAATGTATTATTATTATTTTTCTCTTTTTTATTATGATTTGTCTTAAGTTAGTTATGAACATATATTGTTTGTTTGACGCCCGTGACATCACATCACGGCCACACGGAAGACCAGCGCTGGTAACACCAGCACATGCTGAGTGTGGTCCGTTTTTGTAACAAGCATTATTTGTATCACTATCTTTGTTTAATATTTTGGTTTGTTACTGCTACTTGTTACAAATAAATAATTTTCTTTCTTTCTTTCTTTTACATCTTTACGATAACTTAATCGAGGCGAGAAACTCCCCGTGAAAATGAGGTTTTACTATAACAAGTTACCATACAAGTTGTAACCTAAACAAACAAGATGTTTCAATGTGTGTATTGCAAGCTGAACAACTATTTGTATGCAAGTTTTCTCCGCTGTACATACTTACATGAACTTCTGCAAACACTTACTTCCTATACTTGTGAACTTTTAGCTCGCAACTTGCTCGTCCTCCGACAGTGGCTTTTAAGTACATATTTGTGATGTAATTTTTAAGATTGCTCGTGTAAAGTTTGAGAATCCTTGGTGGTTATGACGTCAGGCACGGGTTAGTCTTAAATACTACTACAAGAAGATTCAAGGTGTTGTTCATTCTATATTTATCTAAATAAAAGGGATCAGTAGTGCCTACACTTTTCATAACTAAATATATGCGTGTATATTATTAAAAGAACTTTATAACCTCGTCAATTTTATAATAAAGTAAAGTAATACAAAGTTAAAAAAATCTGGGTGTATAAAATAAAAAATAACGCTTCATTCGTTATTTGCTATTGTTCGATTTTTAGATTCTATTTTTTTAAGAAAACATTATATTGAGAAAAATGTGATATCTCTCCACAGAAAGAGAAAAATGATGAATGATTAAAAGCAATGTTTAAATATATCAATTACGTGTACAAATAACGAGCCATTAGTTACAATTTCCCTCAATAAAAACATATAATCATAATAATATCATTTCATTTGCAGAATTCCGTCTATGTTTACCCCCATGTTGCGGAAAAGTGACAATAAAACATAAATTAATTAATACACCTAACATTAACATACAAAGTTTTGACGCCACACTAAGGTCGAGTTTTGTGCCTTGGGTGTCCGAAACTACGAGAGACTTTTCCATCTCACAAACAACCAGATCCAAAAAAATTGTTTCGGTGGGGGATCGAACCCGGGGTCTCTCGTTTCTCCGGTGGCGTCTAGCCTAAATTTGTAGATTTTAATATTAGAAAAAACTTTTGACCGATATGGCGATAGGCTCGCCAACTATCACATCATAAAACGGCACATACAAGGCGAAACGTGGGTGTCCTGGCACCTCTGCCTACCCCTGGGAAAAGGTGTGAGTTTATGTATGTAAACCTGTTTAATTAAAGGTTCTTTACATTTAAAGGAACTACAATTTATCCAAACTTATAATTTCCTATTACCCTACTTCACATATATTGTGCATTCCAATCGTAATAACTGATAGATTTAATTAATTAAACAGGCGCCAATTACGAGGCTTTGTCCTTCCTTATTTACCTTTTAAAGCGCGTCCATTAAATTTAAATAAAACGGCATGACAACATCACCGATAATTAAATGCAATTAAAACTATAAATTTATTGAAAGGCGAAATTGTAAATTATTTATATGTTTCTCAGTAATACTGAAGCCGCACGCGATTAAGCCCAGCGGTCTCATTTAATAATCATCAAATTTAATCTCCCCGTCAAAAATATGTTCTCGATAATAAAATATTTAATAATCTACGGCTCAGTTTATACGTATTAATTAAATACCTATGAAGGTTTCGCAACGGGGTCCTTTTGTGCTCTGATTTATTATTGCTTACGATTATCGTGTTACTTTGGCTGTTGTTTGTTATTTAATATCCTTTAGATGGTATTACGAAGTGGATTAAATTTTCGTTGCACATTGTTATTTTATAAAGTTAGAACCACGCTGTTGTCAGTCATGACTCAACGTGAATGAGCAGACTTGTGCCAGGCGGTACCACTGTCTCATTGAAGATCGAGACTAAGTGACATTATTTTTATTCAATCATTTATTAATCGTTGCTTCTGATAGTCTCTGTCGCACAGTTGGCCACGCAGGCTGTGAAATGAGAAGCCGTGTGTTAGATTCCCCCACCAAGACAAATATTTGTGTGATTCGCGAGTACTAAGGGCTTGTAAGATCGAAAAGTCTCTTGAAGTTTCTGATATCCACGATCCAAGACTCGATCTTTGTGTCGTGTCAGGACCATGTATTGTGATTTTGGGTGTATTTATTTATATAAAGTACATGTTTCCTTAACCCCTGAAGTGCCCTCGAACAATAAACCTTATTTCAATTTTGAATATACTATTCTTTAGTTATTGCAGAACACAGACTTCATAATAACTCATGTAAATTAAATTACATTCATTAAAATTATCATAACGAACCTAGATCAAATGAAACCCCTAGAGAAATCTGACAAGGGATGACTCGGCTTACATGTTAAGATACACTTTGCGTTGAACTTCATATTTTGATTGATGGGTTTCAACATAAGGTTTATCCATACCCGTACGTATTTTTGTGGGTTTAAGGTGAATTAGGGTTGCTTGCGGGTAATTTAATATTTTACATAGTTTGAAACTACTAGTTTCGACTAGGATATCTTTATAATTCATAATTTAGAAACAAACACTCACGCTCTTAGCTTTGAAATCGTGGGTGGACACTACACTATTTAGTACTTGTATTGGTCGATATAAGTTCCACTGCAGACTATAATGAAGAGTATGATTGAGAGGGGTAAGCCCACATAGTCCACCACGCTGGCCTATTTTGGGCTGGCTGACTTTACATTTGTGCTATAGATTATCTCACAAATTGCTATGGTTCATCGCAAGTTTCTTAACAATATTTTCCTTCACTGATATAGAGCGTGGTTTGCCTACTTACATATCACCGAGTGTATTTTTGTCCCAGGCATGCCATCGTAATACCATGAAAACTCTTTTTATAAATTTTTATAAACTGGAAAATTCAAAGAAAATTTCCCGACACAGGATTCGAATCTAGAACCTTCCAATTTATATCCCCTCATATAACATTTTATAAACCGGAAAAATCAAAATCAATTTCCCAACACGGGTTTCGAACCGAGAACCTTATAATTTACATGCCATACCAGACCTACGAGATTCCATTTTACCATGGGGCAAATCAGAGGCAAAAATAAACAGACATGACTCATCACTAATTTATTAATCTGTCAAAAGTTTGTTTGACGAGTTTGGATCCCTCTCAGTAATCTACGCAAGTAAAATTAACAAATCCCGAAAGTTTCTTAATAACATTTAGGCCTTAAAAACATGTCACTTAACTTTAGTATAAGCTTCTTATAAAGATACGGTGAGCATTCAATACTTTACAAAGTAGGTAAAATAAGTCTTTTTTTTTAAATAACAACGTCCAATCTCTTAAAAATTAGTTTTAATACTCAGTTAAATACCATCGACTACCTAGGTGGCGTAGTTGTATTGCGGTATAATTACAAAGCCAATATGTTGGGTTCTAATCTCGGGTGAGACAAAGTGATATTGGATTTTTCTATTCATTATCAGCCCGGTGTCAGGAATTTCTAAATAAATGCACCAAACAGTCATATACACAGTCCTGACCCTATACTAAGATTAAGTAAGTCTTGTGTCGTGGATATCAGAAAATACCAGAGATTTTCGGTCCCAAAAATACCTAGACCCGAGGAAAATATTTGTTGCCCTCACAAACATTTTTCTCGGGGGTCGGGGGTGCGGGGATCGAACCCGCAGCCTCTCGTTTCAAAGTCGGAGTCTAACCAACTGCACCATGCAGGGCTCGCCCCTATCAAATCGCAGGACAGGACATACAAGGCGAAATAAATCCACATATCACCTCTGCCTTTTTTTTTATTGCAGTGAATGGCGAGACGAGCATGCCGTTCGATGATGGTAACCGATGCGACTGCTTATTAACAGTAGCAAAACCAAACAACAACTTGTATTACAAAGCAATGCTTGGCATTCCACTGCGCTCGCCATCCTGAGACATAAGATGTTAAGTCTCAATATGTCCAGTAGTTACTCTGGCTACAATGTCCTTCAATCCGAAACACAACAGTGCATTTAAACTACTGTTTGACGGGAGAAATAGATATTGCGGTGGTACCCACCCAGGCAGCCTCTCACATATGAGAGACCTACCACCAGTAAGTTTCGGCTTAATACTATTTATATTTTTCTCTTTCACTCTGCTAAATGCATGCGGTTTGCAATAATGCCTTCTGGAAAAGCGTGCGTTTGTATATATACGTATATATACCATAGTAATTGAGGCAAAAAATATCACCTCTGCCTACTCCTTCTGGGAAAAAGCGTGAGTTTTTATATTTAAGTATGTATTTACAATAGTAATTGATACAAAAAAATCTGTCCCATACGTTTACAGGACGATAAATGTGTTCTTTATACTCACCAAAGGCCCAATCAAAAATGATCACATCACCAATAAACTTATCCATTAAGCCCCCATTATTAATACACAGTGAATAAATAATTTTAATTACACGAGTAGTGGGCGCGACCCCGGCCCGACTGACCCCTGATATTGCTGAACATTCTCAACCGGGGTCGCTAGCCAGTGGCCGCAAGGTCACTCGCTTTATTAACCGTATGGCTCGTTACATACAATATATAGGTATTTGCGACCCACGGCGTAATTCATAGACTGTTTAAAACCCATTTTGACTATTGAATGTTTTGTCCCTCTTAGACGATTTTTGGATTCAGTATAAGCGAAGACAAAATATTAAATAACTAAAATAATCTGTATTTTGTACAATATGGATTTAACTAAACTTGAATTTTGCTTGAAAATTTAAACAGCTTAAGTTATTTGTTTGATATTACCAACATTGATTATATTTTCAATTTGATTAAACAGTTTATAAAAAGGGTATGCTATTAAACTACAAAAATGGAAACAGAAAACTATCGACTTGAAGACAATAAAAAGAAAGAAATTGGACTCGCCCCACTCCAAAACAAATTTTAAATAGAATGTCTTTGCATTACCTCTGACTGGCAAATTCGTAAAATATGAATAAATAAGCGAATCCGCCCAACAGTCACATTCATACTCCTTACTCATTCTCACCCCGTACTAAAAGCGAGTCTTGTATCGTGGGTATCAGAAGCTAGGCGGCGGCTAACCAACTGCGCCACGGAGGCTGTCAAATATATAAATATTTATTGTACGCTCGTACATATAAAAGAAAAAGAATATTCATAAACGGACAAAATTACACAGTTTTAATGTAATTCTAAATTGTTAACACATATTTAATGCCCAAAGTTTTTTTGAGTTATGAGAATGTTACACATTGAAGTAAAACATGTTTTACGGATTTCATAGCGATTTTTTTTTGTTTACATTATTTAACTTCACAAGGTTTCGATAACTATGCTTTGGTGATCAAGGAGCGTGGAAATTCAAAATAATTGCAAAAATTCTGTAAAAAATATTATTTCAAAACCGTATTGAATAAACCGCCAAGTCGGACACTAAATATGTCAGCCCGTACCAACATAAGCGCCTATAATGAGATCTGTCAGTTGCGTTATTATTTACCCCGAGCGATTACTCAATACTCCAGTCGGTAATACCCCTAAGTTACTCTAATGGAATTCTGGATGCTATAAATCCTAAGGACGCCAACCTTTATAAGGAATATTATTTAACTTCACTAAACATGATAAATTATTCGTTGGAGCCAATATGTGAGTCGCTCAATTTTACTTGATAGAATTAGTTTCTCATATATTATTTAAAATCCCTAAAATGTTTGAGATAATTTATTCGAAAATGTAATTTTTCGTTTAGATAGTTTCGTATATACCTATATAGATGTGACATAGTGACCATGACATGACGTGACAGCCTCCGTGGCGCAGTTGGTTAGACGCCGCCTGTGAAACGAGAGGCCGCGGGTTCGATCCCCGCACGAGAGAAATGTTTGTGCGGCCCACAAATATTTCTTCCGGGTGTGTTTCTGAGACCGAAAAGTCTCTCGCAGTTCTTGATACTCACGACACAAGACTCGATTTTAGTGTCAAATCAGGACTTTAATTAAGAGGAAATTGAATTCTTGGAATTAATTTCTTCCATTGAAGCCTATGTATAATTAATACGAAGTTGGAATACCAAAAATCCATAATCACATTAATGATTAATCCTTGTTAGCCGTAGCTGTTTTTTTTTTACTTATTTTATTCAATTTGGCCTATAAACTCACTCAATCAAACTCGCAATTGCAAAAGACTCCTTTCCTTGAGTGAATAACTATTATGGATTATTACAGACTCGCATTAGACCTGCGTGGTAGGCCACATAGCCTAACCTCTCTCAATAGTACTCTCGATTGTAGATGAGACTCGTGCGCTGCAGTAGGAAGTATGTGGGATCATACAGTTACATAGCTACAGAAATATACCGAACTTGATACATATACTTCCTCGTTGGCGTAGTTGTACTACAGTACGGTTACAAACCTGAGGTCTCAGGTTCCAATCCCAGGTCAGGCAAAGTGACATTAGACGTTCCTGTTCATTATCAACACGGAGTCAGGAATTTGTGCCCGACATGGCGATAGGCTCGCCCCCTATCACATCGGAGGACGGAACATACAAGGCGAAATGTGGGGGTCCTGGCACCTCTGCCTACCTGTATCAGCCCATATACGTCCCACTGCAGGGCACGGGCCTCCTCTACAATCGACAGTACGATTGAGAGTGGTTAGGCCATATAGTCCACCACGCTGGCCTAGTGCGGGTTGGCGGACTTACATACCATATAATTTTTTATAAATCGCTAAGGTATGCAGGTTTCCTCACGATGTTTTCCTTCACCGTTTTTTTAGTGCGTGGTGATTGACTATCAATACACACATGACTCCGAAAAGTCAGAGTTGTGCCCTGGGATTCGAACCCGCGGCCACCGTGAACATGTTGGCAGTCGCGTCTAGTCGGTTTACCAACAGGCCACCACGCACTTTTTTTTCTGCCTACCCCTTCTGGGAAATAAAGTCGTGAGTTTATGATACATATATGTTGTTTATTCGCCCAAGTAATTCTCAAGGTAAGAGCGTTGATTAAGGTCAGTGTTTGGTCCCATCTAGTCCCTTAGGATTAGGACGCTAGATAACAGGATAGTCTAGAATTTTTGATTTACCCTAGAGGGGTCGTACTTCAATGTACATTATTAAGTAAATAGGTTTAAGATTGAACCCTATTGTCATATAATTATTCAACGTGGTATTATCACACACATTCATGTGGTTAAAATAAAACAAAAAATAAAGATTTTCTCCTCGTCGAAGTAGCAGCTTTTCCTCATAAGAATATACACACGCCGGCAAAATTAGAGGAACACGCGTTAAATATTGAATTTCTTAGAAAATATTATTATAACTGAATGTTTTTAATTTTTAAATATTTAAGGTGAGGCAAAATTTATAACAAATTACTATAATTGAGTTAAAAATACTTTAATTAATGACGCAAATGCAATTAAACGGAAATACAGTAAAATGAAATTTCTGTATTGTCAAATGTAATCATGTATTTTAAAAAGTTACCGAAATAAGGTAAGAAAATTAATAATGCGTATTGCTACCACGGGCTCTGATAAGAGTCTGGATATGATCCTTCATGCTTTTAATGACGTCATCAATTTTTTTTGCAACAAATTTTCCCACTCTTGCACTAACATGAATTTTCATTCTTGGACGATCTTAGGGGCTTGGTTTCTTACATTTATCTTTCTTCCGATGACGTCCCATACATTCTCTATCGGATTCATGTCTGGTGATCTTGCTGGGCAATCCATTTGCGCGATTTGGGCCTGATTTAAGTAGTCGCGAACCATTTGCGCTGCGTGGGGCTGCGCATTATCAAGCATAAATAAAAAATATTCGCCTATGGATGGTGCAAAAAACAATACATGGGACTCTAAGACCTCTGAGACGTATCTTTGTGCAGTTAAAGAGCCATTTTCTATAAGTATTAACTCCGTGCGTGCTTCCAAACATGTACCACCCCATACCAAAATTGACCCTCCGCCATAAGACACCTCTTTCAGTAAAGTTTGCTCGATTAGCGTTCTCCTCGATACCTCCAGATACTCTCCCTTTTTTCTATGCAATTCACACCAAAACTGCTTTCATCACTAAACAAAACTCGGTTCCACTCATCTGTCCAGTCGCGGTGTCGATGAGCAAAAGCTTATCTGGCTACTCTATGTACCACCTCAAGTTTTGGAGCTTTGGGCGGAACGAAAGACTTCAGTCCAACTTAATTTAAGCGTGTTCTCACTGTATGCTCACTGATATTAACATTATGGACTTCATGTGACATGTTTCGGGTCTGAATAGCTGTTTGACGACGATTTCTCAAAGTTTGCAGTCGTATAAAACGATCATCCTGGGTACCGGTTCACCATTTTCTGCTATTTGTTCACCATTTTCTGCCTTATTCTGGCCTCCGCACATAAGAGCCTATGTGCCTCTAACGTTTAACGTTGCGAAAGACGACAGATACCGACACAGCCAATGCGCGACTTACTGAACCCTACCGTTGACCATTTTCAATCATTGTTACCGCTCTGGCAACTTCAGTGGAAGGTAAGCCACTCATTTTATATCCTACAAAAAAGGTACTCTAAAAATAATAACAATAAAAATATCTTAAGTCACGCAAAATGAAAATAAATAAAATTTTGTGAAACCACTTGAAAGTGAAAAAATCTTAAAAACACTTAAGAGCGTATAATTAACGATAAAACTCTAAATATCCAAAAATCTTTTTGCATCATTTTGTTTTTTAAACGTGTTGAAATATTAAAACTAGGACTATTCAAACAAACAGCAAACAAAATTAAAAAAAATCTAATTTTTGTGCGTGTTCCTCTAATTGTGCCGGCGTGTGTATTTGTTTATATGTGTAATTGTTTATGTGTATATTCTAATTATGTATTTATTTAAACAATAATATGTATGTAGCATATCTTAGTACTCATAAAAATATGTAAGCATATATATTACGCGCTATCATCTGTATGTTTTTCTGTTTTATTTTTATTTTATTATTTTGTCTTCTTTACTCTTAATTATTATACACCTGCCTCCGTCTCTCTACACTACCTTAAGGTCGACTGGTAAAAACTGCCATTAGGCATAAATTGTACAATATGTAAAAATAAGTAAATAAATAAATGTTCCTATCATTTCCATACCTCTCTTTTAGTACGTGATTATCATATTGATATCGCAACAAAAACAGACCTAAACCAATTTACTCTACCTAGGAATAATAAAATATTCAGAAAGAAAAAAACGATAATACGTTGCGCAAAATATTTAAGTTACTTCGCCACGAAGCGAAAGACTATAAACTACATAATGGATCACCAGCAGCTTCGCAACATAATCAGCGGTACAATATTATGCCCCTAAATTACATGTTCCGTTCAATATCGAACGCCATAATAATAAACAATTCTCCATAATGAGCGGTGGTATGCCTCCAACACATGAGTAAAGATTTATTGTTTAAAGGGATTACCCCATCCCACC
The DNA here is from genome assembly GCA_023078785.2 of Hyles euphorbiae. Taxonomy (NCBI): domain Eukaryota; kingdom Metazoa; phylum Arthropoda; class Insecta; order Lepidoptera; family Sphingidae; genus Hyles; species Hyles euphorbiae. The sequence goes on along the minus strand of CM041041.1, from coordinate 15,403,788 downwards.
CCGCCCTTTGTGGCTTGGGGTAATTATCAAGCGCAGCGCGAAATATGAAATATTGATGAAGAATGTGCATTGAAAAACGTACGCCCATGCACGGACCTTTATTGCTATTTGTTGTTGGAGAAAAATGGCATTTTCGCTTAAAATATTTCGTGGATACACCCCTTTATGTCCCTGTTGACCAGGAATATGACGGTATCGAAGTTCAGTCACATTTTTTCGTATAAAAATACACAATCTTTGCAATTATATTTAACTTACAACACGAAAACATTCAATGACTTGCATAGGAAGATGATATCGAATTTTTTTAATGAACTAAAGGATATTTTTCAACATTTTCACTTGAACAATATATCCTCATCACACATACAGTTCGTTAACGAAGAGCCACAAGAATTAACTTGCAAAGTAAAACTAATATTTTAAACATACTTTGACTACACACACTCTACCTGATTCGTAATTAAAATTCACAGTAATTATTAAAATTTAACGCTGTATCTCCTATTCTGTACCAAAATTCACTCCAGATAGAATCTACATTTTCCTCCGGTGCGAAATTGGCTTATTAGACTGAGGAAAGTACTCTAATAAAATACGTATGTTTATGCCTACTGATGCCTGCTTTGTGGCCATATTACCTCGTACCAGTAACGTATTACAGGGTGCGTCTTTTTTAACTACGCTGTATGTTTTAACTCATAGATACAACGTACCTTACATACGGTGGCGAATTTGCAAGAAATGCTATGGTATGTAAAGTCCACAAACCCGTAGTAGGTTAGAGTAGTGGACTATCCACTCTCATTTGTATACTGATACTGATGTATGAACTTATAAGACTTTCTGTGGCGCCTTTTTTGTGTGATCCATAAGTATTTGTTTCGGGAAAAGTATCTCGTAGATGATGTCCACGACCCGAGACTCGAACTTATTGTGGGATCAGAACTGTGTTTGTGACTGTTGGGTATATAAATTATTTGTTACAATCTGGGTATTTAGCACGGTGATCCAATCATTAAGAATTCGTCTGATGAACCATGCTCACGATTCCAACTTTACATACTATCAGTACACATAATTAGGACTCCAGGAAATTCAAGGTGTCCTGGGATTTGAATCACGACCAACGGTTTGTTTGTTAGTCACACTTTTTTTTAAACATCCTAATATAAATGGAAATAGACAATTCAACAAATTGCGTGTACTAATGGAGCACGCTCCACACATGTTGCGACTTGCGTATGTCTTATCATTTTGCTACTTGTAAGTTTGTATGTACACTTTTTTACGAAGATTTATGCTTATAAAGCTTTTGCCTGCGGCTTTGCTTCTTTTAATGTTCTTTTTGTCAATTAATTGAGATTATCTGCCTATCGCCTGCTGTGAAACGTGAGGACGCAGGTTCGATCTCCGCACTGGAACAAGTTTTGTGTGATGCTGGTTTCTATTTCTGATACCTAAGACTCCATCATAGTGTGGAATCAGAACTATTAATGTGACTTGTGATTATTTATATATCTGGAGAACCGATTCTACTAGTGATGGGTACCTTAAAACCCTGTTTCTACCTTTACCAATATGTATGCAAAAGTTTATAGTGATTAGTTAAATATTTAAGGAGTGAATACAGAACAAACAAACTCACTTTCGCAATTACATTAGTAACAAAAAGACACAGAATACGTACAGTAATAAAATACGTTCTCTAATGTTATCCGTTTTGTATGTGTATTATATTGTGTTCGCATTATTACGTTATACGAAGCGTCTTTTTATAAGCGCATTAAAACGAAAGACGGTTGAATGGAGCACCCCATTTGATATATAGGGTGCGTGAAACTCGAGCAACTGTACGTGTTTATTACTCTTGATTTTTCTCTCCTTGAAATATTGCTTTGTAGAACAACGATGTAATAACTTTAAAATGGTAGCAAATCAATTTTAAATTGTTCATATTTTACTTTATACTTTCATATTCATAATTATACAGGGTATGTCCAGACTGTTACCAAAAATGAACCCTAATGGTAGTTTTAGTGACTACAGACACGATGCCATAAATTTTTTGGAAAAAAATAGGAACAATATATATTTTTTATTTTTTTCCCTTACGTCGTATTTCTGTGGTATATTAATTTTTAAAAACGCTGTGGTACACAAGGGATTAAAATATTATTTTAGCACCCAAACACGATAATATTTAAAATATTTAAAAAAAATCATATTATCTGTAGTCACTAAAACTACGACCCGGCTTCGTTGACGGTAGCAATCTTGATATACCCTGTCTATGATAAGTATATAGTACTAATTGTTACGTATTAATCAATGCTATTACGTCTGAAATCTAAAACGTATTAGTCATAAATATTATAAACAATTTGTCGGTCATTCCGCTGGTAATCAACCGTTATGTTTATTTTTTTATTTCGATTACGGAGTTAAGCCAGAGTTTAGTTACGTGAAGATTTTAATACATTACTTCCTGTTGGCAAATAACATGCATTGAAAGTTGGTTATCATATCACAATCAACGTAAAGGCCTCCCATGTTTTTAAACAAAAACATTATTATCACTAAAATAAATTAACTCTCATATAGATTACAGCGTCATATAATAACATATTTATAATATAACATTCGTGGCTTATTAAAGTAGTCGAGTAGAATCTCCCACAGGGAAAGGCGTGCTGGCCTAATGCTATGTTAGACGCTACTAAGAAGCATACTTTCGAACTTTTCTTTCCCGAAATCAATGTGGACGTCAGTTTTACGGGATTATATTTCAATCTTATTTGTTTTCTTTTAAATAAATAATTAGTAAAGTATTTTATAATGTATAAATTACCCACAAGTTAATCTTGTTATCATTACTTTTCGTATATTATAGGGGACAAACAAGCATACGATTCTCCTGACTATAGGCGCTAAAGATTCATTATCGGCCTTTAAGGCGGGTATACACTTTTGAAGGTGCCTAGGTCGTATTTGTCTGGAAATACCGCCGCTACTGCAACACTACGAAATACTACTAATACTAACTTAGATTACATTTGTACGTGTAATAAAAACATACCTGTCATATCGAAGCAGGCGAGAAGAAGCGCCCACAGGGACACGAGGCGTGCTGGCCCCACTGACTCGCACGCCATTTTACATTTTCCAAAACACGGTCACGAAATAACCTTCGTTCGTACACTTCTGAACATCTTTGGATTTACATTTCCTTTATTTACCCCCACCCCAGAACCCCCGCTGCGCTGAAACAAAGAAAAGTGGAATTGAAAATTTCGTTTTCCAATTTTTTCTCTTGTTTTCGCTCATTAATTTGGTCCGTTATTTTTTCAGTGTAATGGATGTTCCGGGGACATCTTCTATGATAACTTTTAGCTGTGACTGCTCGAGTAATTTCACAGTGCTGATATTTAACACAAGAGAATTTTATGATATAGACTTTGTGTTATTCTCCAGCTAAATCCCAAATTGCTAAAACCACATGGTTTAATTTATAATAACAATTCAACAATCATACAGGGTATATCCAGACTGCTACCGAAAACGAAGCTGGGTGGTAGTTTTAGTGACTTCAGATACAATGCAACAAATTTTTGTGTTTTTTTGTAAAAAAAATTCTATCGTCGTATTGGGGTAGTAAATACATCGTTGTTTCTTAAATAATAGTGCACACCCTTTTATTTTGAAAGACGCTATGGTACATAAGGCTTTAAATTATTATTTTAGCAAAAACTATGGACTTACCACCCAAACTAACCAAAAAAAAAAATTGTTGTGTTTCTTTTCGAAATTTTTTGTTACATTGTATTTGTAGTCACTAAAACTACCACCCGACATCGTTTTCGGTAGCAATCTTGATACACCCGGTATATTAAATTATAATTGGTTTAAATAATTTATAAACAGGTTAATATCTAAATATTTGTATTAGTTAGTTACAATGAGGTTAGTGTATATGTTATGGGCCAAGTGATTAATGCGGGCAGTATTCATAATGCCCGGGCATTATGAATATGGCTACAATATGATGATCGGGCAATGTGATTAATAGGTGATTTTTTACGTGGTGCGCTGCCGCATTGTCGCATCTGCGATAGATCTATAAATTAGAAAGGTTGATCTGCTTATGTTTAGTTGTTTTTTAACGTCCGAAACATTATCTTCAGAAGAAAATTAGTGTACCCACTTTATGGATCAGTTAGGTCGACTGTGCTCCAAAACCGACTCGGAACACCCCGACTTCACGTAGTCTTTTGGTTACCGACCCTAGAGTGTATATAAAATGCCGGAGGCGCGGAGGGAGAGCAGCCCCCGCCCGCTGTAACGAAGGATAGGCAACCGTGCGAGCCGTAGCGGCTGAGGCTGGTCGCCGGAGGCGACCAGCAAGCCGAAGCTGCGGAGGTGAGCATCGGTGCCTATCTTTTGTTACGCAAGGGCGAAGGGGCTGAACTTCCCGTAGCGCCGGAGACGATGCATAAGCTAATTTGTATTGACAACAAGTGTTTCAAGGGTTAGGTTGCTATAATAGATATTTCTCAGGAATGGTGCGTTACCTTTTCATGGGAGTGTTACCAGAGGAGGCGCGACACTCCCTCTCCCCCTCCACTCCTCCCAACCCACCCCCTCGTGCTGCTCTATTATAAATTCTACCACTTGGGCTCATTGTTTTGATTTTAATTTGCTTTACATCACTCTGCCCAATAGGCACTTTGCATTATTCATAATGCCCGGGCATTATGAATAATGCTCGATTAATCACTTGGCCCATAACATATACATGTGGACAAAACCTGATTAAATATTAAAAAAAAAAGGATAAGTCTAAATAATTTACTAGTCATATTATAACCAGAAAATACTTTTAATATTAAAATAATATCCGTAGTTAATGTAATCCGTAGTTTCAACTTATAAATCACTAACAATTCATTTTACGTGTGGCTTAAAATCGATAATAATAATCCACTTTCCGTCATTTCGTGATGTTCAGTCACTCAAGGCTGACTTCAGTTGGTACACAAATGCTTTTGTCCGGAATTATTCATGTGTGTTGATTGCGTGAGATATTGTCCTATTGTTTTCTATATACTCAAAACTAATTATTAATGATTCATGGAGCATAGTCGTAACAACAGATTGTTGCTGATACAAATGTTGGTAAGTCAATTCTAGAGAATCTTTGACTGTTTGAAGTTGGTTGTATATTCAAAGGTAATTCAGAAAAAATATAAAGTTTGATAAAAGCGGTGTGCAAAGTGTCAATCCATAGTATCTGCCTATCCCTATATGATACAGGCGTTATAATAATTTATATATTATTATTTATATTCAAAGTTCATTCATATAAGTCTAATAATCGCACAGATTCACAGAGTTTTGCATTATGAAGCAATCTGCATACTTGTGAAATCCTCGCAACATTTTCGAAAGCAAGTGAACCACACTAGGGGCCCTACTATATTCATCGAACGAACGAACGAACGAACGAAGGACCCTACTATATTCAACGAAACGAAGTTCGAAACTTCGGATGATCAAAGTTTATATACGATACGAATGTACCTACATAAAACTTATGGTCGTTATTGATTTATGGTCGTAACCATAGACTTATAGTTACGGTGTACGTTATATATATACATTCGTATCGTATAAAAAACTTCGTTTGTCCGAAGTTTCGAACTTCGTTTCGTTGAATATAGTAGGGTCCTTCGTTCGTTCGTTCGTTCGTTCGATGAATATAGTAGGGCCCTAGGCCAGCGTTGTAGACTATAGCATAAGCCTTGTCAATCGTGGAGGAGGCACGTGCTCAAATGCAGAACATGTATGGGTAGACGTAAATTAATATTCATGGTAGACGCATGCTATTAAAAGAGGTATAATACGGGCTACAAGACTAACAAAATACCAAAATGATAATAAGATGTTGCTTCCATATTTGAAAACTTATCTTTCATAAAAAAAATCGTCGGTAATGTACCTAGTAAACATTTAATATTAATTCAATAATCAAACTTTTGGCCCAAGACCGTGTAAATTTGACGCATTTCAGTACTAACGAATTGACACTGGCCAAAAAAAAAATCATGTTTACCCCCAATTAATTTGCAGCTCTAAAAGAATTTCGGATCTTTGAGCATGTAAGTGAGTGGCAATCTCGCGGCAGTCATTGGCTGTTGTTTCCTTTAGTTCATTAAGTATTTCCATCACAGCACTCCGGCGGAGTTCCCGTTAAGTGTGCCCTCGAGGGCCTCAGTTGGGAACGTCGCTTTTTCTTGAATTTTTAACATCGACTTAGCGATGTGGCGCGAGGTGTGAGCGGGGGCGGAGAAAGATAAATTTACTTTTAAAATATTTTTATCATTGGGCTTTTTTATACTGCCAGTTTGGAGTTGATCATGAATGGTCAGATGAATATAAATGTACTTTTTAAATATGTATTTATCATTGTGCTTTAATTAGTTTTTTGGACTGCCAGTTCTAAGCTGAGTATAAATGGTAAAGCTCAGAGAGAGACAGCTATTTCTATTTCGGCTGCATTAGAAGGTGTATTGAAGTATCATTGTTGGTTAGTATAAACGTTTGTTTGTGAGAATACATGTTATATTATCTATAGTTCTTATACGTAAAAGAGTACTGTAATTATTTTAATAACACTAAGCAATAAAGGACATGAAGTATGACGAAACATATAACTTATTCTAAAAACGGAATTAAATAATTCAAAATCCTAAATTATTCACAAAAAAATATCTGTGTGTTCGGTTTTTGGTGTTGCTGAGAGCGAAAAGTCTCTCATAGTTCCTAATACCCACGACACAAGCCTCGACCTTATTATGGAGTCAGGAATATATAAGTGATAGTTGGGTATATTTATTAATTTAATTAAAAATACATAAAACGCTGCGCCTGCATCTTGCTCCACGCGTCAACTTACTATAGCTACGTTTATAAGTACACTTGGTAAGTAAGATAATGGGATGGTCGGAGGTGTGTTATGATTTCTCAGTTGATAATGTGCTGGGAGATGAAGTATCGCTGTTATTACCGAACTGGCTTGTTCAACTCGCGTTGTAATTTAAATAGGCTATTGGATTGCCTCTTGAATTTAATTGGGTTGGTGTTATTGGTTTTGTGTCGAGTTGGTTTACGTCTGCGTAATAAATAATTAGATATATATTTTGTGGCAGGTCTCTCATATGTGAGAGGCCGCCTGGGTAGGAACCACGAATGTCTATTTCCTATCAAACAGCAGTGTAAATGCACTGTTGTGTTTAGAATTGAAGGAAATTGTAGCCAGGATATGTCTCAGCCATATGTCTCAGGGTGGCGAGCGCAGTGGAATGCAAACCATTGCTTTGTACTTCAAGGTGTTGTTTGGTTTTACTACTGTTCATGAGCGGTCGGCTTACCATCAGGCGAATAGCATCTTCTCACCATTCATGGCAATAAAAAAAATGTATAAAGGCATTTTAATTTGTGAGCAAAATTAAATTCGCGACCTACATTTTAGTTCACAGGTCAAACCTAACTACAACAGTCGTGCGAGTTTTAACTCTATTAACACGCGATTTTTTTACACATAATAAGGTGAATAAAATTCAACTGATGGGCAGTGAAGAACAATACTAATGCCACCAGACATCTATATATATATATATATATATATATATATATATATATATATATATATATATATACAGGGTATCTCAAGACTACTACCGAAAACGAAGCCGGGTGGTAGTTTTAGTGACTACAAACACAATGCAACTAAAAATTTTGCAAAGAAATGCGAAAATTATTTTTTATGATTTTTTAAATATCGTCATTTTTGGGTGGTAAATCCATAGTTTTTGCTAAAATAATAATTTAACTCTTTTATACCTTAGATTATTTATAAATAAAAGGGTTTACACTATTATTTTAGGGGAAAATGTATTTACTCCCCAAATATGGTCATAGGAAAAAAATAACAAAAAAAAAATAAGTCGCTTTTTTTTGCAACTTTTTCTGTTGCATTGTGTCTGAAGTCGCTTAAACTACCACCCGGCTTCGTTTTCGGTAGCAGTCTTGATATACCCTGTATATGTATATAATTTATAACCGATCGATGTCTAAAGGTGGAACATAAAAGAGAAAAAAGAATATAGGGGACTATATTAACGTAATAGACTCCAAATAAAAAAAAATGTTTTTTGTTTGTTTGTTTAATAATGTCGTTCGTGGATTTAGGTTTTTCTTCTTTTGAGGGGAGAAATAGAGGTTTAGAGTTAAAAGTCGATAGATATACTATGAATTTTAAAGTATATACATATATTATACAACATATTGTAAAGCACAGTTAAACACGCAGATGAAGTTGCCAGCAAAAGCTAGTAATAAATAAATAAATCCAATAGTCAGCTACATAGTCGTGACCCAACACTGAGATCGAGTTTTGTGTGGTGGGTATCAGAAACAATAAGGGACTTCTCGATCTCACAAGCACCCGGACCTGAAAAAAATCTTGGGGCCCACAAAAACATGTGTCGTGGTGCGGGGTAAGAACTCGTGGCCTCTCGGTTCACAGGCGGCGTTTAACCAACTGCGCCACTTGGGCGGCAAAATTTTGCAAAGCTCGATTGCGTAATACTTCCAGCCGGCTCAAAACCAAACAAATGTAGATTAAACTGTAATGTCTTTTCTATATTAATATTATAAATAGGAAATATCTGGTTGTCTTATCCACCATTAGAATCCCATATTATACCTGATGAAATGGTATAAAATATTTTGAATATCTGCACTCGGGCGGGGACGGGCCGGGCCGCTTCTTAGTAAATAAAAATACAACCGATACGCGAAGCACTTGCGTGGGTACTTATGATCGGTTTTCTTCTAGGACCGTGGCGGCTATCCTAATGGAAATGATTATACTCTCAACTGGTATTTTATATCCTTGTCGAAATTTACGTTCTCCATCAAGCTATATACCTACATACAAGTATGAATTCACACTTTTTTTTCAGAATGGGCAGCCAGAGGTGCTACCAGGTCATCCACATTGCGCCTTGTGGGTTCTGTCTCATAATGTGATATTGGGCACAAATTCCTGACTCCGGGCTGATAGTGAATAGAAAAATCCAAAATGTCCTTACACGACCCGGGATTCGAACCTGAGACCTCATACAATCATACCGTAGTACAACTAAGCCAACAAGGCAGTATAACAACTAATATGCCATTCACTAATACCCAAAAACAGAACCCAAGAAATTGGTACACGGAGAGCAATTTACGAAGACGAATCGTTGTTGTCAGAGTATCTTCGGAAAATATGGAGATTGATCGCTGGCTTTACCTATTGACCTGGATGCGATGTGTTAATAAAAGCCGCAATGAAAGCTTCACGCCTGGTTCGAGATTATGTAGGTGCTGGTATTTCGCAATCAAAACTGTGCTGTATTGTTGTTTATAGACATATATATGTGTACTTATACATATGAGTATATCGCTCATCTATTTTAACCGATTGTGATTTTTATCGACTAAATGCTGAAGATATGGTGGTAGGTCTCTCATATGTGAGAGGCAGTCTGAGAAGGGACCACCACAATGCCTATTTCTCCCGCCAAACAGCAGTGTATTTGCACTACTGTGTTCCAGTTTGAAGGACATTGTACCAGGGTATCTACTAGACATATTGAGACAACATTGTATGTCTCAGGATGGCGAGCGCAGTGGAATGCCAAGCATTGTTTTGCAGTAAATGGTGTTATTTGGTTATGCTACTGTCTGTGATCGGACGTATCGCGTACCATTAATCGGATAGCATGTTTGTCGTATCATAAATTTCAATAAAAAGAAAACATAGCCACATTATTTTAAGTCACACGGTCTTGGGCCAAAAGTTTGATTATTGAATTAATATTAAATGTTTACTAGGTACATTACCGACGATTTTTTTTATGAAAGATAAGTTTTCAAATATGGAAGCAACATCTTATTATCATTTTGGTATTTTGTTAGTCTTGTAGCCCGTATTATACCTCTTTTAATAGCATGCGTCTACCATGAATATTAATTTACGTCTACCCATACATGTTCTGCATTTGAGCACGTGCCTCCTCCACGATTGACAAGGCTTATGCTATAGTCTACAACGCTGGCCTAGGGCCCTACTATATTCATCGAACGAACGAACGAACGAACGAAGGACCCTACTATATTCAACGAAACGAAGTTCGAAACTTCGGATGATCAAAGTTTATATACGATACGAATGTACCTACATAAAACTTATGGTCGTTATTGATTTATGGTCGTAACCATAGACTTATAGTTACGGTGTACGTTATATATATACATTCGTATCGTATAAAAAACTTCGTTTGTCCGAAGTTTCGAACTTCGTTTCGTTGAATATAGTAGGGTCCTTCGTTCGTTCGTTCGTTCGTTCGATGAATATAGTAGGGCCCTAGGCCAGCGTTGTAGACTATAGCATAAGCCTTGTCAATCGTGGAGGAGGCACGTGCTCAAATGCAGAACATGTATGGGTAGACGTAAATTAATATTCATGGTAGACGCATGCTATTAAAAGAGGTATAATACGGGCTACAAGACTAACAAAATACCAAAATGATAATAAGATGTTGCTTCCATATTTGAAAACTTATCTTTCATAAAAAAAATCGTCGGTAATGTACCTAGTAAACATTTAATATTAATTCAATAATCAAACTTTTGGCCCAAGACCGTGTGACTTAAAATAATGTGGCTATGTTTTCTTTTTATTGAAATTTATGATACGACAAACATGCTATCCGATTAATGGTACGCGATACGTCCGATCACAGACAGTAGCATAACCAAATAACACCATTTACTGCAAAACAATGCTTGGCATTCCACTGCGCTCGCCATCCTGAGACATACAATGTTGTCTCAATATGTCTAGTAGATACCCTGGTACAATGTCCTTCAAACTGGAACACAGTAGTGCAAATACACTGCTGTTTGGCGGGAGAAATAGGCATTGTGGTGGTCCCTTCTCAGACTGCCTCTCACATATGAGAGACCTACCACCATATCTTCAGCATTTAGTCGATAAAAATCACAATCGGTTAAAATAGATGAGCGATATACTCATATGTATAAGTACACATATATATGTCTATAAACAACAATACAGCACAGTTTTGATTGCGAAATACCAGCACCTACATAATCTCGAACCAGGCGTGAAGCTTTCATTGCGGCTTTTATTAACACATCGCATCCAGGTCAATAGGTAAAGCCAGCGATCAATCTCCATATTTTCCGAAGATACTCTGACAACAACGATTCGTCTTCGTAAATTGCTCTCCGTGTACCAATTTCTTGGGTTCTGTTTTTGGGTATTAGTGAATGGCATATTAGTTGTTATACTGCCTTGTTGGCTTAGTTGTACTACGGTATGATTGTATGAGGTCTCAGGTTCGAATCCCGGGTCGTGTAAGGACATTTTGGATTTTTCTATTCACTATCAGCCCGGAGTCAGGAATTTGTGCCCAATATCACATTATGAGACAGAACCCACAAGGCGCAATGTGGATGACCTGGTAGCACCTCTGGCTGCCCATTCTGAAAAAAAAGTGTGAATTCATACTTGTATGTAGGTATATAGCTTGATGGAGAACGTAAATTTCGACAAGGATATAAAATACCAGTTGAGAGTATAATCATTTCCATTAGGATAGCCGCCACGGTCCTAGAAGAAAACCGATCATAAGTACCCACGCAAGTGCTTCGCGTATCGGTTGTATTTTTATTTACTAAGAAGCGGCCCGGCCCGTCCCCGCCCGAGTGCAGATATTCAAAATATTTTATACCATTTCATCAGGTATAATATGGGATTCTAATGGTGGATAAGACAACCAGATATTTCCTATTTATAATATTAATATAGAAAAGACATTACAGTTTAATCTACATTTGTTTGGTTTTGAGCCGGCTGGAAGTATTACGCAATCGAGCTTTGCAAAATTTTGCCGCCCAAGTGGCGCAGTTGGTTAAACGCCGCCTGTGAACCGAGAGGCCACGAGTTCTTACCCCGCACCACGACACATGTTTTTGTGGGCCCCAAGATTTTTTTCAGGTCCGGGTGCTTGTGAGATCGAGAAGTCCCTTATTGTTTCTGATACCCACCACACAAAACTCGATCTCAGTGTTGGGTCACGACTATGTAGCTGACTATTGGATTTATTTATTTATTACTAGCTTTTGCTGGCAACTTCATCTGCGTGTTTAACTGTGCTTTACAATATGTTGTATAATATATGTATATACTTTAAAATTCATAGTATATCTATCGACTTTTAACTCTAAACCTCTATTTCTCCCCTCAAAAGAAGAAAAACCTAAATCCACGAACGACATTATTAAACAAACAAACAAAAAACATTTTTTTTTATTTGGAGTCTATTACGTTAATATAGTCCCCTATATTCTTTTTTCTCTTTTATGTTCCACCTTTAGACATCGATCGGTTATAAATTATATACATATACAGGGTATATCAAGACTGCTACCGAAAACGAAGCCGGGTGGTAGTTTAAGCGACTTCAGACACAATGCAACAGAAAAAGTTGCAAAAAAAAGCGACTTATTTTTTTTTTGTTATTTTTTTCCTATGACCATATTTGGGGAGTAAATACATTTTCCCCTAAAATAATAGTGTAGACCCTTTTATTTATAAATAATCTAAGGTATAAAAGAGTTAAATTATTATTTTAGCAAAAACTATGGATTTACCACCCAAAAATGACGATATTTAAAAAATCATAAAAAATAATTTTCGCATTTCTTTGCAAAATTTTTAGTTGCATTGTGTTTGTAGTCACTAAAACTACCACCCGGCTTCGTTTTCGGTAGTAGTCTTGAGATACCCTGTATATATATATATATATATATATATATATATATATAGATGTCTGGTGGCATTAGTATTGTTCTTCACTGCCCATCAGTTGAATTTTATTCACCTTATTATGTGTAAAAAAATCGCGTGTTAATAGAGTTAAAACTCGCACGACTGTTGTAGTTAGGTTTGACCTGTGAACTAAAATGTAGGTCGCGAATTTAATTTTGCTCACAAATTAAAATGCCTTTATACATTTTTTTTATTGCCATGAATGGTGAGAAGATGCTATTCGCCTGATGGTAAGCCGACCGCTCATGAACAGTAGTAAAACCAAACAACACCTTGAAGTACAAAGCAATGGTTTGCATTCCACTGCGCTCGCCACCCTGAGACATATGGCTGAGACATATCCTGGCTACAATTTCCTTCAATTCTAAACACAACAGTGCATTTACACTGCTGTTTGATAGGAAATAGACATTCGTGGTTCCTACCCAGGCGGCCTCTCACATATGAGAGACCTGCCACAAAATATATATCTAATTATTTATTACGCAGACGTAAACCAACTCGACACAAAACCAATAACACCAACCCAATTAAATTCAAGAGGCAATCCAATAGCCTATTTAAATTACAACGCGAGTTGAACAAGCCAGTTCGGTAATAACAGCGATACTTCATCTCCCAGCACATTATCAACTGAGAAATCATAACACACCTCCGACCATCCCATTATCTTACTTACCAAGTGTACTTATAAACGTAGCTATAGTAAGTTGACGCGTGGAGCAAGATGCAGGCGCAGCGTTTTATGTATTTTTAATTAAATTAATAAATATACCCAACTATCACTTATATATTCCTGACTCCATAATAAGGTCGAGGCTTGTGTCGTGGGTATTAGGAACTATGAGAGACTTTTCGCTCTCAGCAACACCAAAAACCGAACACACAGATATTTTTTTGTGAATAATTTAGGATTTTGAATTATTTAATTCCGTTTTTAGAATAAGTTATATGTTTCGTCATACTTCATGTCCTTTATTGCTTAGTGTTATTAAAATAATTACAGTACTCTTTTACGTATAAGAACTATAGATAATATAACATGTATTCTCACAAACAAACGTTTATACTAACCAACAATGATACTTCAATACACCTTCTAATGCAGCCGAAATAGAAATAGCTGTCTCTCTCTGAGCTTTACCATTTATACTCAGCTTAGAACTGGCAGTCCAAAAAACTAATTAAAGCACAATGATAAATACATATTTAAAAAGTACATTTATATTCATCTGACCATTCATGATCAACTCCAAACTGGCAGTATAAAAAAGCCCAATGATAAAAATATTTTAAAAGTAAATTTATCTTTCTCCGCCCCCGCTCACACCTCGCGCCACATCGCTAAGTCGATGTTAAAAATTCAAGAAAAAGCGACGTTCCCAACTGAGGCCCTCGAGGGCACACTTAACGGGAACTCCGCCGGAGTGCTGTGATGGAAATACTTAATGAACTAAAGGAAACAACAGCCAATGACTGCCGCGAGATTGCCACTCACTTACATGCTCAAAGATCCGAAATTCTTTTAGAGCTGCAAATTAATTGGGGGTAAACATGATTTTTTTTTTGGCCAGTGTCAATTCGTTAGTACTGAAATGCGTCAAATTTAATTCAGAATTTAATATAAAATTAGGGATGATAGGAAAATTTGAGCGTTCTATTTTCGTGTAATGTGTTTTTTAGGATTAATAAAATATGTTTAGCATTTTTCACGGCTTCGTTTTGAATACGTTTCTTTGTTTTATCTGTTTGTATCCACTAGGGTGTTAGACCGAAAAAAAATTGTTTAAATTGCAAAACAGTTTTCAAAATTGGTGTAGGAATTTCGAGAGAAATATATATTGCATATATTTTAAATCTTATAAACCCATTAAAGTGTTTTTCGCTGGTAATCAAACTCAGGACCGATAACATATAAGCTTATAATAAAATACAAAAGCGTATAAACAATCGATGTCTAAAGAAGTTAGCGGCATATTTCAAATATTATTTATAGAGACACAGACAATCAAATCATGTCTAGACGAGTTATTGTACAAAATGATAATATTGTTTACTAAGAAAATAGCATAGAACCAGTAAGTGCCTGTACAAATTGACTGTATAGCCATAATATGTGTATGTGCGTTTTACAATATGGCGTTATAATAAAGGTCACAGGGCTATCGACAGACTTATAAAAATCATAACATTATATACCTGCTCCTACCTTACTGCATAAAGTTTATCAGCCCATATACGTCCACTGCAGAGCACTGTAGAGCAGGGACCTTTTCTACAATCAAGAGTAGAATTAAGACTGGTTAGGCCATATAGTCCATCAGCTAGCTTAGTTCGATTTGGCTAAGTTATACATACCATAGTAATACATCTAAATCGCTACATTATTCAGGTTTCCACGATGTTTTCCATCACCTTTAATGTGCCTGGTGATTGACTATTAATACATATGATTCCAAAAAGTCAGAGGTATGCCCTGGGGTTTGAACTCGCGACCAGCGTAAACATGTGGGCAGCGGCTGGTTTATACTAACAGGCTTCGATCAAATATACACTAGATACAACATGAGCGCTCAGAAAATGGCACCAAAAAAGAGTGCTTTAAGCACTCTTTCGCCTTCAGTCACGCACCGACCATTGCTTCTAAAACGTCGCAGAACTTTAGACAATATTATGTGAAAAGCTACTTTAAACTCCAGGAATAAGGTGGAATTTGTGTTAATATTTATATTTGGAATATGTGATCTTTTTGTTTACATTTTTTGTGTCAATGCATCGGTGCCACTTTTTAACAGAACATTTACAGGGAACTGTGTATCTAGTGTATATTTGATCGAAGCTAACAGGCCACCAACGCACTGTGTATAACCGTAAACATCGTAACGTCTTCCTTCATACTACTTATAAACAATATTGCTATTTTGGTTACAAAAAACATTAATAGACTAAATACAATACGGTACAGATAATAGTGCGTTCAGGACTTTCCTACATTTTTGTATAAGCGCAGTACAAAATGCTATATTATGCAGTTTAAGAAGAAGCTTGTGTGAAGAAGTTTGTGTGTGAAGTGCTTTCAAAACAAGTGCCAGAAGCTAAAAGAAAGTGCTTGTCACATTGTCTTGTCAAATTTTTCGCCCTTACAAAAAATATACATGAATATTTACATGTTATTTTGACCTTATTTATGTCAATTTTTTTCTTTAATTTAAACCATACGCATCACTCTTATTTCACAATCTGACGTCTTAAAATTTTCATAACATCTAAGACCCATCCTCTGCACTATGTATAAGACATCCGTCATTCCCAATAGTACGAAATGATAGGTTTAAAATGTTCTGGCGCTATCGTTTAAAGCAAGTTATTAATTTACTCATAATTATATAGTTAATTTATTTACTATTCACGTAAAACTATTAATTTTCCCAAGTGAAAAGGGTCAGAGGCAATCGATCGGTTGCCCCACGTGGCTTTTACCCGTTTATAGTATTTATGTCAGTTCGTTTAAACTCATGCCCAATAATATTTTACAAGCCATTTAAGTAGACTAATAGCTCTTACCTCAGTGGATAATCTGATACAAGACGCTTTCTTAAATTTGTAGGACAATTGAGAGTATGGTATGCAAGATGATAAGTCAATACCGTAAGTCATGACTTATCAAACTGGTGGTTGGTCTATCATGTGTGTGGCCACCTGGGTAGATACCACGTCAAATGTCTATTCCTACCGCCAGTTTAATGCGCTGTTGTGTTTCGGATTAAAGGAGATTGTAGCCAAATTAACTACTGGACGAATTGAAACTTTTCATCTTATATCTTATCAATGTAAAGCATTGCTTTATAATTCAAGATGTTGTTTGGTTTTGCTACTGTACTGTTAAAATCAAGTGAAAGACATGTTCATTTCGCCAATCGTTGCAATAAAAAAAAGTTATTATCATTACTATGACTATTTTTGTTTAATCTATAACTTGCATCGTAGTGCGATGTTTGCTTAAAAAATGAGTAAAGAAAAGCAAGGAAAAAAGACAGTCTATACCCAGAAAAAATATAAGATATGACATCATTTCATACACCATTACTCTGTAAGTCCATTGGAATGAGTAGAAAACTTTAAAAAAGTTCATAAACGGATTTAAACTTTCCGAATCGCTTGCTTAAAATGAAAGTCATTTATCATGTCCATAGCTTTTATAAACCCCACTTTTTATCTTTTGAATCAAACATTAATGAGGTGGTTTATGATAACACAACTTAAAGAAACTGAGGAAAGTAGCAATAACAGTTAAAAATAAATCAAACGAGCTTAATAAAGAGGTTTCTTACCAAGAATATACTCCATAGAATTTCAACTAAAAATTAGGTGACACGAAAGATTATGTCTTGATCAAGGAAGTAAGAAAGTAGAATCATGAAATTATAATAAAGCAAAGACTTGCTTCTAATTATGTAATTATAGCCCCTTAAATATGCTTCTTGGAAATAGTCTTTATAAATATCCTACCACGATTTTGTATCTGACTAAATATATTCTATTTTTGTCACAATTTTAGAGCATAAAAAATTCTACTCACGCTTAGAACTTGAAACGTTGCCCATATAAGTATAATAAAATATAGCGAATATCATTTAGCGACATGAAACTGTAATAAAGCAAGGAACGTGTTTCCTGAAGGTATAAAGTTATATCTACCTTCGATGCTTGGAACAACTGCGGTTACCAACCGAAGGTAACCATGTGTTTATTTATGTATTATGGTAAGAGGGTTATGAAACATTTCACCCTTATGCATATCCGAATACCATAAATCTTATTTATATAAATATGAGTTAAGACTGTGATCTACGAGTGGATTAATACAGATTCAAATTTTAGATCTAATGACATATACTAAACTGGACAAGGTGACGATAGAAAAATGTTGACGTCACAAACAAACAAGAAACACATTTTTTTGTGAACGCTATTCTTGAATTCAAGCATTGTCCCTGGGCTGCATACATTTAAAATTCGCGTGGAAAACTTTAAGATACGTAAAGCTTTGTCACAGTTACTTCACAGTTAAGCCGTATGCACAATCTTAACTGCAAAATACCTACGATGTTTCTTAAAAATATAACCACTACTTAGCATTCGACTCTGTGGAATTTAGGCTTTGATTCTCATATTATTATAATTTCGAACTAGGCTGCAAAATTTCATATAGCAAACCAAACAGAGAATTTTGCTAACACCGCATTCGAAAGACAAAAGGAAACTCAGCAAACCAGGCTCCCTCGCAATCAATAATAAAGACGAACGGCTTGAATAACAGATTTTTATTTGAAAAGAACTCATTTCATTGTCTCAGCATTATACAATCTCTAAAATGCAGAAGTGCATACCAAGTTCCCAACTGCATTTCAAAGACAAATAATTGCGTCGGGATCCCTAAGAGAGAACGCGAAATTTAATGCCAACTCAGCGAAAATATTGATGGCTTTCACTAACAATTTCAAATTGGAAAATAAAGCTACGCTCCGTGGATACGTCAATAGTAATCCGTTTTGTATCTGTACAGCTGATTGGTTCGTCTCTTGTGAGTTATTGTTAAGTCTTTATCATCCTAAATAATGCTGTCAGGATATTTTGTCCTGATTTGAATTCGCTGCTGTCAGTTGTCGCAGACAATTCCGTTTAAATAGTGAAAACAAGAATTCGGGATGTATTTTGAATGTCTGTGAATAAATTTGCCATGTTAAGCTTAATGACACAAATTGGATTACATTTTTTTGTGTAATAAATATTGCGATTCAATGCAAACACTTGTATAACTACCACCTGCTTTTTAAAATTTGTTTTCTAGTTTAAATTTTCCAAGGTTTTTCTTTAGTTCAATAACTACAATGATAATTTGATAAACATCAAACGATTACCACAAATAATTGAATGCAATTCTATTTATAAACTTTTCCTAGTATAAGATGCAATAGAACAGTACCAAAACCTCTATCTGAACGATACTCCAAACAAAAGCTAAATTCAAATAAATCAGTTAACAATACGCTCCAACATAACTGCAAACTTCACAAAGCGAGCGCAAATTACATTGTTCTGTTTAATGAAATGTTTTTTTTTTACAGTCTATTTGACAAAAAGAAAATAAGCATCCTCCCCGACACCAAAATTTATCTTAACGGCCACCTGCATAAAAATATATAGGACAGAAACCTTTTTTCTAAGATAGCCAAACAGTGCCTGTATTCCGTCTCAACATTATCTCAAAGCGAAATCTCTTTATGGTTGACGGCTATCAGGACGTTTAATCCACTTTCTCTTTTTATCTTAAGACAAGGGAAACTGGCGAAAAGGTTGGCGCCCTTTGTCCCGACCCTTGATATCTGTGACCTCTCCGAGTTTATTAAACAACACACCTGTGCAATGAGCTCAGATTTCATTTTACTGCACTGACTGCCTAATTGGCGTTTTTACAGTGACTTTTTCGGTTCGTTATCTCAAGTTTTTAGCAACTTTATACGGTTGGAGTTGCGGCCTGGGTAGTTTTAATACCTGTAGTTTTTAACTAGCTCCCACTAATGTTTTATTGTAGTTTGGATTTTTTGTGAATAAATTAGCTATTCTTTCATTTAATATTAGATGTTGGATAGACGAAAATTGAAGTTGCAAACTATGAACAAATTTCTCATTTTTATATTGCAACAGCTGGTTGCAGAATATACGCTGCTATCCAGTCCGTAACAGAGCTTAGAGTAGACCGGCATTATTATGTCGATAGACGAATAATATCACTCACCATTCCATTCTCTCTCTCTCTTCAGCCACAGGAAGTTCATTGCTTGATATAGGCCTACACATATTCTTTATTATAACGGTATTGTATTCGCAAATAGATACAGTAAAGTCACTTTGCAAGATAAAAATAACAATTAAGGAATGGAATCGAGTGTGAGCTTATCGACTAATTTGGGATTCGAGCCTGGAACCACAGCGTTTTAATCGAACCGTAGTACACCTACGCTATCGAGGCACCGGGAGTATGTGGGAGGTCGAATGCTAATTATAACAAGTGAAACAGTAATTAGAACTTCAAAAGCTATTTAAACTGTATTGAAAATTCCGAAATTCCATTTAAAATGTAACAAGTGCGACAATAGGCCCAAAAGTAGTCGGTGTGAATGCCCTTGAAAAAAGCCATTACACCTCCAACCATAAAACCACAGTATAATTACACGAATACACAAGCAAGTTTTAATGAACATTTAAAACTCTTCCTTTTGTATGCTGCTTTGAAATGAACTCGACAAAAACACGAATTTATTTCAGGTTAGATGTAAAGAATTAATTTCCGCGCCAATTTTCATACGAGCAACGTCTTTAGCAACGCGTGCCGAGTGGAATAAAAGCAACGTTACTATTTGAAGTAATTAATGACGAGCGCCTACGTTGAGCCGGCGTTGAGCCAAAGCTGAAGCAAGATGCTGTCAATTAACTTAGACGAGTGAGGGTGGCGGCACACTTAGACTTGTCTCAGCTGCAGGCTTTTATCTGGGGTAAGAGGGCAGATTCCAAAAATAGAAGCGGGAGTTTCTAGCACTTACTAACACGATTTGGCTAGTAGAATTATTCTGATCCATTTTTAAACTATACATAAATAGGCGCGATGACTTGGACTATTTTAGAGGCATAGATTGCCCATGCATCGAAAAGAGACAGATGGAAGGAGTTGCAGAAGACCTTTGTCCAGTCGTGGGATTATATAGACTCATATCATCTCTGGATCACCCTAAGTTCGACAGGTACAGTGCTACAGGCATTAAGTGCACAAAATCATAATAAATACAGATTAAATAAAATTAAAAAAATATATTCGTATCCGTAAGCGGAGTTGATATACGCAAATGTTGTGTTTAGATTCAGCCTATAGGCTGAAATAATACATAGATGTATTATTTATATTTGGTTTCGTCCCAAGCCAACGGATTCTAAAGGTGGTAGATAAATAATAGAAGCTCCCCATTCCACATAATGAAAGGCCCTATCAACGGTAGACTTTTTGAAGACAACACGATAAACGAGTTTTATAATTAAGCATAATTAATTTCTGGGTAATTATTATGGATGTGTGGTGTGCGTGTTTGCGTGCTCGACTTGACCCATACTTGACCTTCCACAACGATCCAAGCAAGAAATGAGGAAATGAGATTATTTTTTCATTATTTCAAAACTTATTTGTAGTATATTATGTGGAGGTTGATTATTATAGAATAGTTATTGTCGATTGCAAATTCTATACAAAGCTACAAAATCCATCATTGTATTCCGTAAGGATTCCTAATTTTTGTATTGCAGTAAATGGTGACACAAGCTTGCCATTCGCCTATTGGTAAGGGATACGACCGCTCATGGACAGTAGCAAACCAAAAAACACCATTAATTACATGATTAGCGTTCCACTGCGCTCGCCATCCTGAGATATGAGATGTGAAGTCTCATTATGTCTAGTAATTGGTCTGGCTATAATGTCTTGAAACCTGAACACAAAACTGGATTTGCTGTTTGGCGGGACAAATAAATATTGTGATGGTACCTACCTAGGTAGCCTCTCTTATATGAATGAAGACCTACCAGTAAAATAGGATTTCAATAATAGACATCGTTTTGAAATAAACTTACGCAACAATTAAAATGGAATAATGTAATTTATGGGTATAAATAATATAAATCAATATTTAGTATTTCACCTTTTGGCCCAATTTCGAGCAATTCGTACACTGTGAACTAAGCAATAAATAAAACTTTTTCATAATCCAAAAATAAGCGGTCATTTCTGGTATAATTAACATATTGTAATTTGAGGGGTACGCTGCGTGATTTACATTCGGTAACAGAGTTGCTCAGGAAATAATCATTTACATTGAAATTTTTAACTCGTTGAAAAGGTAATCTCGTTTGTACAGATACAGAATGTAATAATGTCAAGGTGAATTTTGTTACCAGCATATCGTGTCGCGTTTATGAATTTTTCATATTTTTAAATAACCGGCTTGGGACACGCCATGTATTGCGATTGGGATTTTGATACGTTGAACCATGGCTGGATGATGGAATTTTTTAGAATATTTTTGAGATATGGAGATTGATAGGATCGAAAGTTATACAGCGTTGTGGAGTAAGAACTATTTTTATTTTAGCTAGCTACAGAAATCCGATAATAAGAGGTGTTTTAAGGTATATTTTTAATAAATTTTATACCATATTTCATTTATAAGATTTGAGTTGTGATAATAAATAATAATAATAACACCCAACAGTCACATACATAGTCCTGACCCCACATTAAGATCGAGTCTTGTGTCGTGGGTATCAGGAACTACGAGAGACTTTTCGGTCTCACAAACACCCAGACCCGAAAGAAATATTTGTGGGCTGCACAAACATTAATCTTGGTGCGGGGATCGAACCCGCGGCCTCTCGTTTTGCAGGTGGCGTCTAACCGCCAGCGCGTTGTACTTCAAATTCTTAAAATTTTCCTAAATATATTATTACATAATATATTTTTCACGTGGTAGTTCTTTCATATGTGAGAGGCTGCCTGGGTGGATACCAACGCTATACCTATTTCTCCCGCGAAACAGTAATGCAAATACACTGTTATATTTCAGAGTGAATTACATTAAAACCTGAGTAACTACTGGGCATATTGAGACTTAAAATCTTATACCTCAGAATAGCGAGCTCAATGGAATCCCAAGCATTGCATTGTAATTAAAGGCGTTTCTTGGTTTTGCTAATGCTTATGAGCGTTTGTCTCATCATTAATTGCAATAAAAAAACATACAAACATACAACTAACTTAGTGTCAACACGTACACGACAATCCATTTCATATTTAAATTAGATCTTTGAAATAGACAAGTCTCGCAAAGGATTCCAGCGTTCCAAAAAATCCAATCTTGAACGTCCAGATTTAAAACCCTTGCATACTAACTACCAATACTTATAACAAAGCAACAATTTTTATTTGTAAAATCAACAAAACAAGAACAATGAATCGTTTATCATAAGAAGTTTATCCACTAACAATTTTTATTCGCTACATCTAACTAATCAAAACATTTTCAATTTTATCTCCATGTTGGTAATTGTTTGATAAAAGCGTTTTATATTCGCATATTTTGTTTTTGATTAGTTGAATTTGTTCCGATTCAGTTTGTCAGAATAAAATACGCATTGACAGCTCTTGTTAATTCTATTTCAGAAGCAACAAAATTATATTGAAATATTTAATCCGTAGTACTAACAGTTCCTCCTGTTTAGAGTATTGGTATATTTCAATACTAATTTTGCTCTCAGGCATCGTGGACGTTCATAAACAGCAGTCTTCATTTACCATCAGGTGATCTGATTAAATGACAATGTAAAGTCAGAGCTGTGCCCTGGGATTTGAACCCACCACCGTGGGTGGTCGCCACCGTGAACATGTTAGCAGCCGCGTCTGTTCCATTTACCAACTGGCCACGCACTTCTTTGAGTCGAAGTGTACCCCAGCCCTATCCAAATACGCGAGAATTCCTGACGGAGCACACACGCAGAGCGCCACGGCAACGCACCTGCGGTTGACAGGCCCATTTGTTTGTTTGAGTGGTGAGAGCTCAAAACGGGTTGTTGCTTGTAGACCTTCATTATCTCCTACAGCCTACTTACCTTACTTACCTATGTATAACTTGACATTGCAAAATGATAGACATTAGCTCATCTCGCGCCTTCTTGATACAATTAAGATGTTTTCGCGGAGTTGTAGATTGTGCGTTGAAAGGTTGATGTATGGCGGTGCTTTTTTAACTTGTTTATTAAAACACATTGAATGTAAGCTTGGATTTTTTTCCCCAAGTTCATTTGTTCTAGAAATTATGCCGGTCAATTTCACGGTCTTTGACGTCATTAGTTGCAAGATCACTGATTGTTATAGTATCTTCTCTGATGACATTAACAATTCTCAAAAATCCCTATGGTATGGTATGCAGGTTTTCTCAAGATGTTTTCTTTCACCCATATAGTGCGTGGTGATTGACCATCAATACACACATGACTCCGAAATGTCAGAGGTGTGCCCTGGGATTTAAGCCCGCAATCACCGTAAACATAGTGTTTACCAACAGGCACCCACGCACTTACAGTACATTACATGAAAACATTTTTTGTTCCTTGCGATAAGCAATGATTACATACTTACATAAAGGTTACTGCTCAATATTTCATCGGTAATGCCATTATAATGTACGTAAATCGATACGATATAATTAAGGGTCATTGTAGTTTTAGGCGATTTGATACTAAAAGGCAAAACAAATAATTTATTCAACGGCAAGCGTTGGTTGGAGCACATTATTTATGCATTGTAGATTCGAACTCTGTATAAAAGTCGTGATTTGTCTATTGTCTAAATAGCCTGTGGAAATTACTATTTGTATTGCGGCTCCGCTGGCGGATAATTTGTTTATCGGTTAAAGGAGTAAAGAAGAAAAGAATAACTACCGTAACATTTATTACATACATAATACGTAAACTCAAGCAGTTTTCCCGGAAGGGGTAGGCAGAGTTGGTAAGAGTGCAACCATGTTTCGCCTTGTGTCTTCCGTGTCATGATGCTAAAGAGTTTACCCTATCGCAATATCGGGAACAAATTCCTGATTCCGGACAGTCATGATGAACAAAAAAACCAATATCACCTATCCAGACCCGGGTTCCGAACCTGAGAACGCAGTTTGTACTCGTACCATAGTACAAGCCCGCCTCTGAGGCAGTCTATCTATTATAGTAGTAAATTACAACACAGATTTTATTAAAATAATATAGCTATACAATGGGAACAAAGAAAGAAGTTAAAGCATTGTAATTGGCGTTTTGTTTCAAACGGAACTGACATCTAAGGCCGTGACACACATTAGTAATCACAAAACACAGACACGCTGCGAGGAGCTAAAACTAGATGACCTGTCAGTGACATGCAATTTGTGGAGGCGGTAGGGATATAAGGATACCTTTTTACACATTTTCTTTGAGTTCAGATTTGTTTGAATCTGAAAGCTTTGGTGGCGCGTTTTGATCTTTGAATTCGGTTATATGAGAGCTAAAACATTGTGACAATCGCTCATGGTGATTCTTCTTCTTCTTCAGCCTTTATATCCACCAAATGCTGAGTGTAGGCCTCTTGTAATGCACACTAGGTTGATCTGTCCAGGGCAATCCTCATACAACTTCTTCCCGCCACGTGAACCAGGTCGTCGGTCCACCTCGTCAAAGGTCTGCTCCTGTTTCTATAACCGGTTCTTGGTTCTTGGTGATTGAACATTAGTTATTGTGAGATACAGAAATATCTCGCGTAATGAGTTCACCTATATACACCTGTATAAACGATAGCCACGGACCAGACGTGCCCACGTCATGTTCAAGGTGTTCGCGGATTCAAATACCAGGGCACACCTCCAACTTTTCGGAGTCATGTGTGTATTGACAGTCAATCACCCGTATTGTAACATTTGTGAAGGAAACATCGTATGAAAACCTGCAGATCATGCGATTTGTAAAAATGTTTATGGTATGTAAATTCCGTCTACCTGCACTAAGCCAACGTGGTGATTTATATGGTCTAATCTCTGAATTATACTCTCGATTGCAGAGAAGCCTCGTACCCTGTAGTAGGATGAAGATGAGCTGATACAGATAAACAGGATTACAAAGTTGTGTAGATCGGCTAGAGAAAGAGTTCTCTTCCTAAAAAAATCTCTAGAAAATAAACTAAAATTTAATAAGAAAATTTAATAAGAAGAAAAATATTGTAATTAAACAGATTAAATCACACAAAAATTAATTCTTAAAGAAAAAAAGCTGGAAAACTGTTTGAATATCGGGAGATAATATTGTGTATAGTCGCCCAATCATTAAGGAATCAAACTATGCTAGAATGAACTGAAAATTTCTAGAAAATTATAATACGGATCAGAAATTTCATATTGCATCGGGGCACTGTTCGTGGATTTCACGCCCGGTGTTACCACTTCTACACATATAAAGGTTCTGGTTACACCGATGTTTTATAAAGTGAAATGTATTAACTTCAGTTCTGTTTTATTTATTTATTTTAAGCTTCATATACTGCATCAGCTCTTATACTTTCCACTGCAGGGCATGGTCTACTCTATAATTGAGAGTAGTTAGGCCATATACAAGTAGTCCACCACGCTGACCTTCTGCATTTTGGCGGATTTAACATAATATAAATTCTTACAAATCGTCATGATATGCAGGTTTCCGCACTAGGTTTTCTTATAGCGTAAAAGTGCGTGGTGATCGCTTATTAATACAAACATGAATCCGCAACCCGTGAACATGTTGGTAGCCGCGTCTCATGAGTTAAAAACAGGCCATCCCGTCAATCGGATTTAATGTCTGAAAAATTCTACTTAATTTACTATTTGGAATTATTTTAATAAGCAATAACTAGAAGCAGGCTGCTTATCCTATGGTAACTGTCATACTATCATGGATTGAAAAAGGTTAGGCCGTAATCAACCACTCTAAGCTGGTGCGGGTTTGTGGATTTAACGTACTATAGGAAAAAACACCATATAACAGTCACATATACAGTCCTGACCCCACACTATGATCGATATTGTATCGTGGGTATCAGGAACTATTAGAGGTTACGCTCTAACAAAAACCCAGACCATAAACAAATACGTGTGGATCACACAAATGTTTGTCTCGGTGCGGGGTTCAAACCGCGGGCTCTCGTTTCACAGTTAGTGTTTAACGGCCGGTTTCTATAATCTATCTATCTTTAACGAGAGATTTATCTCGAAATTTCGATACATTTTTTGCTTCAATAAAGTAAGACAGAGATATTTCAATAAGGTGCATATATTTATACATATTTTAACCTCTTGTTAAAGATAGATAGATAGGATATACGGCCGTTCTCTATATCCTATCTATCTTTAACAAGAGGTTAAAATGGATATCGTTACTATGTCGATACCACTGTATGCTTCAATAAATAAAGATAGACATACAATATTATCTTGCCTAGATATGTATAAATATATGCAGCTTATCTAAATATCTCTGTCTTTCTTTAGTGAAGCAAAAAATGTATCGAAATTTCGAGAGATATCTCTTGTTAAAGATAGATAGATTATAGAATCCGGCCGATAGAGAACGGCCGCAGTCACTAAACTACGGAGGCTGTCAAAAAAACGCATAAGGTGAAAAAACCGTATCATTTTATGCAATACACTTCCATTTCTCAATAAAGAAATACTTTAAAACGAGTAATATAAACCCGAATGTCCCGATTGAAAGGTTTCATTTCCATATGGAAATATTAATAATTTGGTCAGTTTCAAACGAGCGGTAAAAATCTCTTGCATCACACATTTATATTTGTTTTTAAGTCAAAAAGGCTGGTTTACTAGACCGGACAGCTATCAGATGAATTCGATACGAAATGGGATAAATGATTAAAGCCGCACAGTTTTAATATTAATCAACTTTTCGGGCCTTTGAAACTTCATTTTTTTATCTTTTGGTTTGTTGCCTAGTGTACTAAAACGTATTCTATATAAGAACAATATTTTTAAATTAAATATTTAAATATTTTATATTATATTTAAATTTTATATTTATTTTAAATATTTTAAATATTATATTTAAATAAAATAAATATTTTTAAATATTTTTGATTATAATTCCACCTAAAACCCAGCTTATTAATATTGTATCATCAAAATAAACATTATTGCATTATTCCAACTGTAACATAATACCAATATAAAAAAAAGGTTTACCAGCCTGCCATAGTTTTGAAATATTAACAAAAACCTTACTGACTATAGACAATGTAGTAACAATATCAATATAACAGAAGGTTTACTCGACATCGGCGTTTCGCCATCTCATTTAGTACAATGGTTTCGAATCGGCTGCTCAGTCTCGAGACAAATGAGAGTGTCAGCCGCAGTGTATCCCGTTGACGAGCGAAAATTGCTTTGATTTTCTAACAAATCTTGCCGAGATACTGTTGCTTTTATATTTAGATTGGCGGGATTAACAGGGTAGGCGGAGAGCCGACAACTCCCATTACAACTTGATGTATCTGTTTTATTTCATATTTTGTGTGTTTCATTTAGCTTGCTGGTTTTGTCGTTCTTTGTGCGCTGTCTTTCTGTTCTAGATATAGATAAGGTAATGTACTTTGAATATCAATTGTTAAATTTAAGGTTACTTTAGGGTTTTGTAAAGTAGTTTGTCATTAAGTAAAGGTAAAAACTTAAAAAAAATGCGTATTAAGACGAATTAAGGGCAGATGGAGCATAATTTTGATACTTCTGTTGAATTGTCTAAGAATGTTATGCAGTTTTTCTTATTACAGGCCTCAAGGTTCATATCTCTGTGGTTATAATATTTAGATTTAAAGTGTTTTCATAATGGTAGCGAGCGTGAATATACCAAAACTTTTATATATAATATCAGTTTTCATCATTTTTCACATGTACTTAAACAAATTTGACAGCCTCCGTGGCGCAGTTGGTTAGACGCCGCCTGTGAAACGAGAGGCCGCGGGTTCGATCCCCGCACCGAGACAAATGTTTGTGCGGCACACAAATATTTCTTTCGGGTCTGGGTGTTTATGAGACCAAAAAGTCTCTCGTAATCCCTGATACCCACGACGCAAGACTCGATCTTATTGTGGGGTCAAGACTATGTATGTGACTGTTGGGTGCTATTTATTTATTTATTTAAATACTCATATATAAATAAAAACCTTAATTATATTATCTACATACTGAGAATATGTCTTACAGTACAGAGTTCGATCAAACAATTTTGTCGTCCCACATTTTTCGGACAGACAGTTTAAAACAATAGAATTCGCTCACCCTTGGAATTATGCAAAACACATTTTGTTTTACACATTCGACATGAAAATAGGGCAATTAGCATGACAATATATTTTTTGTAAAACACAACATTTTACTTATGATTTGGCAGGCTGTCCCATTTCTCCAACGTATTTATTGTACGTACACATGTCAGGTTTTTGTTTCATTGCTGATAAAGTATGATAATGTGACGCCAATGCATTAGATGATAAGAGTAATGCAATGCAAATAAGTGAATGATGGTTACCTCTCGAAGTTTGATATAACATAAAAAATAACAAATGGCAACAGTATATGAAGTCCGGCTAACGGCGTAACTTGTACGGCCTAACCTGTTTCAATCGAACTCGGCTGTCGATAATACCACTGTAGATTGATCCGTATACAGCTTGTATTATATTGATGATAACTAAGCTATACTAGTATCCAATATTGAAATAAAACTATTATTTACGGATTTTATCGCGAATTTAGTTTAATTTTTACATTTTTGACCTCCCGACGTTTCGATTACTTTACAGCGTTCGTGGTCACGGGGCGGACTGAGGTATTAGTCATACGCGCTGTGACTGTTACAATTTAACTACCCTTATTTTGCAATTATTAAATTAAAGTTAATTTAAAAGGTTAATTGGTTTTTGCGTTCCGGTCTACGCAGAAGGAGCTCACAGTGTCTTGAGGTCTGGCAGTTGGTTTTTTGGGTTCCATTTTAATTAAATATAGAATTGGTTTCCATGCTTTGGCAAGCTTCAAGCTATCTTCTCTATTGAAATTTGGATGTTTTTTAATTTCAATAGCTTCGCGAAACATCCTGTAATAAAATGAAATATTTAGTACCATTAAGAACAATAATAAAAATACCTGGCTCAGTGCACGACAGCCTCGGTAGCGTACTGTTAACTCTACGATTACAAAGCAAAGAGTTTGAGGTCATATTACGTTCGAATCCAAAGCAAAGGTGTCATATTGGATTTTTCTATTCATTATCAGTCCGAAGCCAGAATTTTTTGCCCGATATGGCGTGAAACTTGGACACTATCACATCTTGGGCAAGAACATACCAGACGAAATGTGAATATCCTGGCACCTCTGTCTACCCCTTCTGGGAAAAGGCGTGATATAATGTATGTATAAAAATATTTATATTACCGAAAAAATTCAATTGATATTCTTGTAGACAGAAAACCTGGCAACATCTAAGAAATAAATAAACATCTTCCCAAATGCAACATTGTAGTGGCGAAGTTAATAGCTGGCGGACTACAAGATGAACCCTGAATTTGTGGAGAAATGTTCTTATATTATTCAACATACCAGTCTCCCTGCGTTAAGCTTCAGTATAAATTGGCAGGTACATAATCTACAGTCTCGGTTTAGAATTACTAAATTTTTTACAACCAAAAGTAAATTTGAGCCAAAGTACTTTCATTACATCAGAGCTTTGTTTGTTTTTTATATTTAACAACATGGTCTTGATTAAATCCTTTTATGTTTTTATCTTGGTATATTAAATTTTAAATCTACTGTTATTTAGAAGCTGCTAAATTATTACAATTACGCCTTTGTGCGTAAAATTTAGCTTTTGAGGTACGTGTGGGTATTTTTAGAAATATTGAAAGGTTAAAAAGCACTGACAGACAAAAAGGTAAAAAATTGCAAATGCTGATATTATTTGTTTCGTAGATTCGATATTAGTTCGATAAATAAAAAAATCAAGTTACAGAATTTTTGTAATACAATTTGTGGGTATAATTCTTATATAAAAATATCTCGTATGACAACTATAGTCAACAACAATATATATTTATGGGTAAATTCTAATTAGATTTTTACATATACTTTTCCAGTAGCCACAAGAATTATTAATGAAATGATTTGGGTAATACAAAATACTTTAAAAGAATTTTTGAAATAAATTAAAGTCAGTTATTTACAGCTCACCTCAGGGAGATATTTTTAAAATATTTATCCGACTGTTTGATCAAACTAATCTCTGTAAAAGCTAGACTTGCACTCTCGGGTACGGTTTAAAGTAGGCCACAGTTTAAGATATTTTACTTTATTAGAGCAGGGGTATTTTATTTATTTTGCTAATATATTTTTTCGTACACTGTAATATTTTAATAATAACCCAATATTTTAAATATTGAACAAAAAGGTATCAGCCAAGGCGCGTTATGTGGAGTAGCGACTATTTGTGTGCATATTAGGTGCATTTATCAAAATGTCAATTTCAAAATTTTTGATTTATGTACTGATAGTTTACGATCTTTTGGCCTCCGATTGCTTCGTTGTCACGGTGTTGTATAGTAAATAAATATGAGAAACAGATTTGAGATTTCTCACTTAACATTTTATTAAATTGAACATTTTGTTGAGCATATTAGACGACGAGTATCAATGTGGGTTAGGATAACATATCGCAAACAATGCTTTTTTCATTGCAATGAATGGCAAGGCGAGCATGCCTTCGCCTGATGGTAAGCGATGAACAGGTGCAAAACTAAACTACAACTTGAATTACAAAGCAATGCTTGGTGTTCCACTGCGCTCGCCATCCTGAGACATACATAAGATGTTAAATCTCAATATGTCCAGTAGTTACTCTGCCTACAATGTCCTTCAAACCGAAATACAACGGTGCATTTACACTGCTATTTAGTGGAAGAAATAGACATCGCGGTGGTTCCTATCCAGATGGCCTCTCACATATGACAAGACAGTAAAATATATATTTGTTAAAAACATATTTTGTAAATTTTACTTATAGTTCCGAATTTCGACACGTCGATAGAAGTCAGATGACTTATAACTTTCAAATTAAATGCAGAAAGTATTTTTTGTAATATTAAGCCAATTTTAAAATCAAATATATTATTGTTGGAATGGAATTGAGAGCAGGAAGTTGTATTGCCAATATCCTGGACCCCTCGAGAATACAGGCGGTAAAGTATGAGTATACATTCATACGCTAATTCTCAAGAACACGAACTCAACTCTAAGCCAATTATAGTTTATAAAGTAAAGCTTTTGCAAACTAGAAGCTAAAATCACTTCGTTTTCATACATACGAGTACATAACCTGCCGCCTTTTTCCAAGGAGGGGTTGGCACAGGTGCTACCAGAATACGCACATTTCACCTTGTGTGTTCCGTCCCATGATGAGATAGGGGGCAAGACTCTTGCCGTATTGGACGCCATCTTACTTAGGAATAATATAATAAACGTTTTCAAGAAACCAAAGGTTGCCTGTAAGAGATTGCCTGGTACAGTCAGCAACATAAGTCGCTGAACACTTCACATTTTTTTATAACCTTTTTATGAATTAAAATTTGTACGTACTACTCTGTAGTCGTAAAATATAACCAAGTAAAGTCATCTATGCCGAGAAGTGCCATACGATATTGAAAATAATTATTATTTTTGATGATAAGACAATTCCAAACCTCGTGAATGTGTAGCGACTTATGTTGCTGACTGTACAATAAGGCCACCCATTGCACTTACTTTAAATATAGCTACTTTTAATTTAAGTGTATAAATGTATGTACAGTAAAGTGATAAATAAATAATAAAAATCAAATTCATAAATATTAAATAAATGAATAGAACAATCCTTAAATAAGATAATTTAAAAGTATGATCATTGGAATTGTTGGAGTTGCGACAAACGCTAATCTGGGCACACTTTTTTGGTTCTCTTCTATGGGTTTATCTCCACCAACGCAAAGGTACACAATAAACAATTAAAATATCGCTATGTCGCTTTCAAATTTATTTTTTGAACCTTCTATTTTTTTATATTTAGTAGAAATAACAACATTACTGCTGTAGGTCCACGCACTACTGTCCAACATGAATATATAGTGGCGACGCATAAAGATGACATAATTATACTGAATTTAAATTTAAAAAAAAACTAGCTGACACATTTGTGTAACGACTGGTTTTACACCTCATCATCTCTGGTGGTAATCTGAACCATTAAACATCCTACTACCAATAATTCTAATGTATTTCACAAAGAAAAGTAGACTTTAAATGTTCAAGCAGAATTATGGCGTGCAATAGGAACACTAGCTTCCGCATTAAATTTTAAAATCATCGATTTGTCCTGACCTGGATTTCTGCATTTACTTTCATTTAAAATTCTTATAAGCGCATAATACTGTTGTGTTTCAAAATTGATTTATCATTATGATAAGTTAAGTTGGAATGTTGTTACTTAGTGTAGTTTCGTTAGTATTGTTGATACTGTAGTAAAGTGGAATCGATTTCGGGATGGGAACCTTCAAAATTTGCGATAAAATCCACGAGCTTCTATATTCTACATAAAAATATGACAGATTCAATAAATACTGGTGGTAGGTCTCTCATATGTGAGAGGCCATCAGGGTAGGTACCACCGCAATGTCTATTTCTACCGTGAAACAACACTGCGTAAATGCACTGTTGTGTTTCGGATTGAAGGACATTGTAGCCAGAGTAACTACTGGACATATTGAGACTTAACATCTTATGTCTCAGTATGGCGAGCGCAGTGGAATGTTGCTACTGTTTATGAGCGGTCGTATCGCTTACCATCAGGCGAACGGCTTGCTCGTCTCGTCATTCATTGCAATAAAAAAAATATATTTTCATTTCATTTCATAAAATAGGGACACCAGGAATAAATTTATAATTTATATCTATATATCTCTTCAGACATAAGAAGTTTCTTTGCTATTTCTGTATGTAATATATAATTTCCGTGTACAACAAATACTATAATAAAAAAGAAATAAACTACTACTCAAAGGTAAAAAATGATTAAAATTCAATTCAGACCCAGCTTCGATTATTCAATCTCATTTTCCAATGTGATTCATAATAGTTTATTAGATGAAAACTTGACAAGAGATAAACCAAAATCTGATCTCGCCATAGATGGGACGGTGGCCATAGTAAATCACGTCACAGGAGGTTACTCGAAAATCCATATCGGAGAAAACCAGGTGATTTATGCAACATTAGTTTCAGATAGTGTAGATTCGTGTAGCCGACAAACAGTATGGAAATATCGGAACAGCATTTTTAGTTGTAATCTTTATACTAATACATATATGTATGTATAAAGCCGAAGAGTTTGTTTGTTACCTCTAATCTCAGGAACTACTAATTCGAAAAGAAAAAATACTTTTGTTAAAAAAATGTAAGATATGCTTGTTATAATTAATTATAAGCAATTTTTTTTTAACTTTTACTTTTAGTTCCAAATTTTGCCACAGGCGAATAGAATTCTGGCAGACGATATCTACATATATGACAGATCTTCCATCATGTTGTACAAGAGATGCAATCCCACTATACAGGAATATTTAACCACCGGCTTATGGTATCCGTCACTTACCGACTGATGGAAATCGAACCCAAGAAGAGGTATAAGCTTGTTGATCGAACCGCAATAGTAGTTGTTACTTTACTTAGGAAATTCAAATGTTTGCAAAGCCAACATTTTAAATTATCATGCTTAAAAAATCAAATTAATAATAAATAAGGTATCAAACTAATTAACAAAATAGCATTGACAAATATTGCGGTTTGTCCAACGTTTGCCATGCTAAAAGTTGTTCCATTTATTTAAAATTATTCGCGAACTTTGGCTGGAATAGCGTAGCTTTCAGTGTTAAAAAACTCATCAATACTAATAAAAATACGAACGCTGTCATGATCGGTCGAGTAATTAAACAAACTCCAACATTGAAAAATATACATTACGAAGCCATTTTTAACGTAAAGTTATGGGATGGAACTGGTAACTCTCATATGTGACAGACCGTCTGGATACCACCGCAATATCAAACCACGCTAAACAGCAGTGTAAATGCGCTGGTGTCTTCAAGTTTGAAGGATCCTAGAAGAATTTCATACCAAATACCGGCTATAACCGATTTATAACCGTCACACCGGTTATCATAAAAATAAAGGAGCACCAGTATCATGCCAACATATTTTAATACGACAAATTTAGGAATCGAATAGGCATGTGGCATTGCTCACAGTCGTTACGGGTTCAAATCCCAGGCCATACCTCTGACTTTTCGCAGTCGTGGATGTATTGATAGTCAATCACCACTCATTATAACATTGAAGGAAAATATCGGGAAGAAACCCGCATACCATAAAGATTTGTATAAATTTATGTATAATTTATGGTATGTAAAATTTGCCAACCCGTAATAGGCCAGCGTGATGGACTAAATAGCATAATAAATCCCCTCTCAATTATGCCTTCGATTGTAAAAGAAGCCCATGTCCTGCAGTGGAACGTATGAGGGCAAATACTCGTACAAAATGATACTTTGAGTTACCTATCTGACGTTATAAAAAATTATAAATTATAAAATATTTCGTGAAACATATTTACAATGATCAAATGGCAGCAATAGCAATAAGGAAAATCTTTATATTAACTTTATGCTTATTAGGCACATAAAGATTGACATAAATATATTTATGGTTTGGACATAAATCAAATGAGGAAAAGGGCGCCGAAAAAGTGGTTTAACCTTTATACATTTAGTAATATTAAATTTAATATATTTTAGCTTCCGTGTATATGACGTAGTACAGAAATGGCGGTTATGATCTGAGATTGCGGATTTCCTTATTGTGCCTAACACGTCCAAATCAAATTACCTCATTGATGCCGGTGAAAAATCTGAATAATGACCTATACAATGGAAACCATCGAAGACTCTGAAACGTCGCGGTAGGTCTAGAAAAAGATGGCGAGAAGAGTTGGATAGGTGGGACAGAGACTGGCAGGATCGAGCCCTGAACCGGGATGAATGGAAGGAGGGCAAAGAGGCCTTTGCCCTGCAGTGGGACAGCGTAGGCTGATGTATGTATGTATGTACTCTATCGGTATTTTAACCTTCATATCCATTGTAGGTACTTCATCACATATGTACAAAAGGCCTCCATAAACACGCCAGACCGCCCACAAATTAAATTAATAAACACAATATAAAATAACCTTTTTTCATCCGTTTAGAATTTCTAATGGTGGCGTACGGTCTGGATTTTAATGGGGTCAGTCCAATCATGCTAATGAAAACAAACCATGCGATCCGGCCTGTACTGCTGAATATTCAGATGGGGCTATTTTCTTAACGGCACTCTAGATTTTAACCGCTGAAATACAACATCAGCGTTTATCGAATGTTTATCGTTAATATTAACGTTTATGAACGTGGCCTAATTAATATTTCTGTTTGAATTTAAATTGGAATCACTGCGGATTGGACATTTGCAGTATTGGACGTTTCGTATTTCATTCGTTCATTTTTGTTCGAAGTATATAATATATATATATACAAGTATATACGGCCTAACACCTCTCCATCGTACTTTCGATTGTAGAGGAAACTCATGCCTTGTTGTGGACATATATGGGCTATTACAGGTACATACATACATACATACACAAATGCTTTTTCCCAGAAGAGGTATGCAGAGGGGCTACCAGGACACCCATGTTTAGCCTTATGTGTACCGTTCCGCGATAATAAGAAGCGAACCTATCGCCATATCAGGCACAAATTCCTGAACTTCATGAAAATTAGGGGATTAACTAATTAACATAGAATGAATAGGGTTGCTTCCTAATTAAGAAACCGTAAAACTTTTAAATGGTAATTAAGCTTTCAATTTTGAGAGATTGTTGAAATTGTATTGTAAGGAAAATTATCCCAGTTTTTTTCAGCATATAATGATCAGCAAGTTATAATCCACAGCATAAACTGATGATGCATCACATTATACGCAATTAGATTTTCCTTTGAATAAAAGGTAAAAAAAATTATGACATCCATAAGCTATGGTGCTTATTTGACAGCCTCCGTGGCACAGTTGGTTAGACGTTGGCTCTGAAACCATATTTGTGTGCCAAACACGTATTGCGAGACTGAAAAGTATCTTGTAGTTTCAAATACCCACGGCAAAAAACTCGGTCTTAGTGTGAGGTCAGGTTGTGTATGTAACTGTTGGATGTATCTATTTATAATCAAATGGACGGCAAAAAATCTTGGAAATTCATCACCACAAACTAACAGAAAACCACTTACTTTATTACTGACTGACTTTTTTACTTAAATTATATGCAACAACATCGTTTACGTTAACTTAATGCCTCGTTTCACAAGCAGCCGTGTGCAAATGAAACAAAAATATGTTTCATTTCTACAAGTTAGATCCCCTGAGGCTTTATTTCTGACATAGAACATAGAATTTGTGCTAAAACCACTAAAACTAAGAGTTTGATACATGCTAGTATTAATTGCTTAGTATTAATTGCTTAGTAACTGATAGTTCGTAAAGTTACTTTTTTATTTTAGGCTATTGGTTTTACAATGGCAATATTTATTTGAAGTTAAGTAATCAATTTTATACACAGATTGCCATGATTAAGAAGCGTTAAACCTTTGCTTATTACGGTGGCTTAGATAGATAGTTAGAAAAATAAAAAAAGAATAAAGAACCATAAAGAAAAAAATCATATAGAACCATTATTAGAAAGATATTTCCGCACATATCTTTGAAATGTATGTATGCAGGTATTTCGACCTAATTCTCTTTTACCGTTAAAGTCAGTTATAACTAATAATATTTGCTATTTGTAGTACATTTTTCGACGAATTTCCATCAGGCGCGGTCTAGTCAACATGCCGGGCCCCGATAAAAATAAGAAAAATATTTCCCATGTACGACCGCAGGGAAATATTTTGTTAGTATGTGCGGATTGTAATGAATTTGAGACTTCCTAGAAACCTGCCGATTCTTTGAGAGGCAGGTGCGCGAAGAAAAGGCTGACATGAAAAGAGCTTACGTATTCCACGAATTTGATGTTGCTACGATATTTTTGGCAGGCTATGGCGCAGTTGGTTAGACGCCGACAATAAAACGCGAGACTGCGGGTTCGATCCCCGTTGAGACAATTATTTGTTTGATCCTGAGGTATTTGTTTCGTGTCTTGCTGTTTAGTGGATAAAAGGTCTCTCATAGTTCCTGACACCCATAATACAAGACTTGATCTCAGTGTGTGTCTATTTATGTGACTGTTGGGTGTATTTATTTATTTATATATATTTATATATATATATATATATATATATATAGTATACTGAAAAAGCCAGCGCTGTATACAAAATTCCCTTGAGCGATTATAAATCAGTCGCATGTTTGATTATTTAAATGATTCAGTAAACAAGTATCAAGTAACCGCTAATTAACGAATTAACAAAACAATTTAATCTCATTGTGAGCGGTGAGTTTTCGAACGTATAGCAAATTCAATTTTTACTGTATTTGCAGTGTTAAAATTAATAGTGTTAACGTAGGGTGGTCATACTTTATTGGTATTTAAATTCATATACATCTATTATGCTTACATGAACTTTTGGTGGTGAAGTCGACATTAATTATGAAGACGAAAGTCGCTACTTCGATTTCCAAGCCATCTCTTTGATTTTTCAGAATTATGAACGTATTATCAGCACTTTAAAAGCGAAAGCAAAATCACGAGTAATCCTGCATAGCAGAGAATTTAGTAAAAGTTTCTATAGTGTGGGACAGGTCTGGACATACAAGTTCGTGTGGTTTACTAAAGGCAAAGGCAATGCAACTTTAAATTGTAAAAGACCCGTGCTAATATAAGACATACAAGATTAATGTGTATAATATATATTATACACGGGGACCAAGTTGGTACGAAAAATAACATGTATCTGGATGGATGGAATTGTATGGGATGGAAACAAAAAACATCTGCACCCACGCAAAACCGGGACGGGCCGCCAGTTCTAGATAAAACTAGTTTACAATAAACACAAACTTCCAACTCTCAAAATTCAAATAATTTTGTTAAACACCCCGTTAGCAACAGCACGATTTATAAACACCAAATTTCATACAATATTGTGACGTAAATATATTCCTGAAAGATACATACATGAAATCTCATATTGTCGGTCGTTGAAAAAATGCTTTATTAGCGTTGAGGGAGAGCGGATATAATAAAAATAATACCATAGTCGTAAGCGCCGGTGGTTGCCTCACAATTCAGATTCTTTTTCTCGTATTCTCGGCAAAATTGTGGGTTTATCACGTTCTATTTTGGTAGGGATATAGCATGCATTTGCATGCTTTGCATCAGAATAGGGATCATTTCGCTGTGATATTTTGAAGAATAAATCAAATACAGGGTAAAAGGGGAATCTGGGTTAGTAGATGGTGTGGATGTAGAAAATAATGAGCGGTTTTGAATTTCCACGCATCATGGTATATGGTATGGTGGTTATTAAATTAATATGTATAGTAAGTATCATAATCATAATATAAAATTATGTAGGATTTTCTGAAATTGAAAACTATAAAGTTAAATTGTAAATTCGGGAATTAGTTTATAAAAACAAAATGTCTAGATGTTCGTCAACGAAGAGATGTCAGTCGAGTCACACAGTTCAGTAACACGATTTAATAAAATAACACCAGAAAGTACATTAGTCATATTATCACAAAACCCACTATGGAATATTGCACTACCTACTCCATTTTCATAAAGAAAGAGGATGTAAAGGATATCTTTTACATCATCACCTTATTCCGTCATGTGTCGGCACCGGTGTTTGAATATGCACTCTATTTTCTGAGTATAATTCAAATATTGTGTGCTCTGTATTAATTCCAATGACTGTAAAAGTACCTTAAAAATTAAGATTGCTGTTCTTGGGTCGTTATGTGATAAAATAAATAAATAAAACGTCACTGAAGTCGACGAAGCCGGCATAGTTTGCCGCTCTTCAATAATTATTGAATTGAATTGTTTAACTTCGTGGATTGTTGGTAAAAGGGATTTTTTTTCCTTATTCCTTATATATTTGTGTATGACATAAAAATATTTTGAAGATAAATATATATATTTAAAAACATAAATATATATATATTTTTTTTTTCAGAATATTGTAAAATTATATATTTTTTTCAAATTTAATTTCCAATAAAAAATATATATTCAAATAACTTGTGATTAAAATAATTCAGGAGTTAGTAAATCTTATTGTTATACCGAAAACAATCAACATTAGGCACATTTCATACAAAAATGTCGAGAAATATGGTTTTATGTATTCGCGGGTGAATACATAAAACGCGGCCCAACGGGGCCAAACGCGGCCCGACACGTGAGGGCTCGACACGTATGTATGTATATGCTTAATATCTGCATATATATATTATAACATTTAACGCTTCATACAACCCATTTTATCACATTAGTGGAGATATTGTGTTGTTTCACCTGCATTTAGCTGCACTTGAATATCTATATATTATTATTTATCAAAAATCACTACTTATTATTCTCATCAGAATTTTTATATTCTATTCTTATTTACGTGCGTGGTGGTCTGTTAGTAACAGATCAGACGTGGCCGCGAACGTGTTCACGGTGATGGTGGATTTAAGTCCTATGGTACACCTCTGACTTTTCGAAGTTATGTGTGTATTGATTATAGTCAATCACCATGTACCTACTATAAAAGTGAAGGTAGACTTTATGAGAAAACGTGCAAATCTAAGCGATTTCTAAGCAATTCTATGATGTGTAAAGTCCACCAACCCTGAGATTAGCGTAAGTTGTGGTCTAAACCCTCTCAAATGTACCCTCGATTTTAGAGAACACCCTCCTCTGCAGTACGA
This sequence comes from Hyles euphorbiae, assembly GCA_023078785.2. NCBI lineage: Eukaryota > Metazoa > Arthropoda > Insecta > Lepidoptera > Sphingidae > Hyles > Hyles euphorbiae. The sequence goes on along the minus strand of CM041041.1, from coordinate 15,363,135 downwards.
CCTGATGTAGGACCGGCTGATACGTTTTGCATATTTGGAACAAACTCATTGTTATTTTTTTTTTTTAAATCACCTTTCTGTATTCTGTATCTGTATCAGCCCATATACGTCCCACTGCAGGGCACGGGCCTACTCTACAATCGTAAGAACGATTGAGAGTGGTTAGGCCATATAGTCCACCACGCTGGCCTAGTGCGGGTTGGTGGACTTACATACCATAGATTTTTTTATAAATCGCTATGGTATGCAGGTTTCCTTACGATGTTTTCCTTCACCGTTTTAGATCACCTTTAGAAACCTTAAATCACCGTAAATCACCTTTATAAAGTCCTTATATACTTACTATTTCGGTACTGGTTACAAATTCCATTAAATATGTTTGGGAGAAAATACTACAGAAAATGGGGAATATAACGTGAATTGAAATTGTTATGAATTCAAGTAAACATCTAAACTACTCAAAGCCTTTTAAACATTTTACTAAAGACCAGCTTTTAGCTTAAAACATCGTATGAACCCTCAATAAATTCAAAACTTCCCTCGCGCATATTAAAAACTAAAGCGAAACTCCATAAGCACATTATACAAACCATTACGTCTAAAATACGCACACAAAAGTTCAGTATTACAAAATAACCCAAAAATTTACACTGAAACATAAAATGAGTAGTAGGTAAAATCGCGCGAACCATAAGCGAGGCGGCATAACCTTTTATTAATAAAAGAATAAGAAACTGAACGGCTGAAATGCCCTGAAACATCCGCTTGCCGACGTGGGTGTAATAAAAAAAAGAAAAAAATTGATGAGGCGAGCGTGGCGCCCCTGGTGTTAAACTTTGGCGGCTACGTTTGGAGCGAATTTCAACGAAAAAAGAGAATTACCAACTTATTAGGTTATTATAAATAATCTTTATGCTAATATGCTAGTAAATTTTCTCTGGTGGAATTTGTGAACGGGTTTGTGAATTGATCGCTGCTATCCTTCACTCTAGTACAACAGTATATTAATCTTATACATTTCAACATATTTTATTTATGTATATTAGAGCTATATTTATTCTAGTGTCCAGATTTTTAGTTGTTAAGGAGATAGGATGTTTTTGTCATTGTGCAGCTCAGTTCGTTTATGTTTGTCTGTGTGATGTGAATGTCGGGTGTATTTTGGGTTTATTTAGTTTTCAATGTTCATATTTATGCATACTTTGAAGAAATCATTCATCACACGAATTCTAGCCGTTCAACTCTCTCTCTCTGTCTTTCTCAATTCAGCCACAAGAAGTCGACTACTGAACATAGGCCACCCCATGAACAACGTGGTGAACATAAACCAGTTGAAAGCTGCCTGCATCTAGCGACTTTCTGCGATATTAACCAGGTCTTCAGGTCAAAATATTTTTTATTAAAATGCTTCAAGAGAATAAATACAAATGTGACAGTAATCTGAGGAAACATTTAACAAAAATATAGTAGGAAGATAAAACGGCTTTAGAACTATTGATAAATGTACTACCGCAAAAGATATTTTAGGATCAAACCACAGTTCTGATTGTCACAAAAGGCGTAAGCTGAAATAGCAGACATTGTACGATGGGTCATTGATCTGCACTCCATCCACTATTAGTTCATACTCCTTCACATATTGTGCGAACAAGACTTGAATGCAAGACACAAATAAACCACGTGAACACTATAAAGCTAATAATAGCCCAGTTTCCTGGATGCATTATTTTACTTCACTGAACCCTCATAATAGCTAAGTTTGAAGTAAATATTATCAAAAAATATAATAATAATAAAATAATATATTCTTTATTGCACACACAAACATTTTACATAATATTACAAGCTTCCACTTATAATAAAGGATAAAAGAATGTACGTACAAAAGGCGGTCTTATCGCTTTAAGCGATGTCTGCCAGACAAACTTGCGATGGACAGAAATGCACTAATTAATGAAAAATATTATTTCCAATACTAACATTGGCAAACGTAGCGTGGGCACTCCTCTGGCCAGATGGCGGGACGACTTCCACAAGAGGGCCGGCGGCAATTGGATACGTAAAGCAACAAACCGGGCTTGGAAGTAGCCTATGTCCAGCAGTGGACTGCATTGGGCTAATGATGATGATGATAGAAACATTTCCCCGTTTTTCTCTAGTGTAAGTTGGCAGAAATAAATCACAGCCAATATCCTTTTTTAATTTCCAGGGTGCCTTTTTTCCTAATAAAATTAAATAAGTTAATACATTTTGGTGCGTACCAACATAAAGATAAATGTTTGGAGATTATAATAGGGTGATGTTAGACCTTTATTTTTTAAATTAAAACTATCTAAGTAGCAAATGCAGAAAGAAAACGGACTAAAGAGATTAATGAATAAATACACCCACATACACATACGTAATCCTGACCCCATACTAAGATCGAATCTTGTACGGTTCGTTCCCTTCCCGACCCGTCATCTCATACCCTGATTGCCATCTCGACATGACGCCCACTATATTAATAAAAAATTTTTGAGGCAGAACTCTCACCTTAAAATCTTAATGAACACATGACTATGACTGTGTGAATTAAACATTCACGTGTATTTTCACCCCGAAACCTTTCCCTTTAAACTCCGATAAAACTGTTCACACTCCAAAAATACAAAATATATGAAAATAAACTCCGAATATTTTCACCGTCACGAAACAAGACCCTTATCCGGAATATTTTTGAGTCAGTGCAAAATCCCTGAGCTGAAACTTTATTAGGTAACACGTAGCAATGTTACGCGGACCATTATTAAAATTCCCATAAACGGTCGGGCGTCGGCCGGCAATATTTTCGTTGTACGGCCAAGAAAAACTTCCCTTAAATGGATTTAGCATATTTTACGATAATATAAAGACTTAGCGACTGCCCCGGTTATAGGCAAGCGGAGAAATCACCCTGGTGGTAATTTTGATGCTACGGCGTGTTGGATATTTTGTTTATCGTTTATTAAAGAATGTTTTGAAGAAAATTTGCATTTAGTTTATGATACAATACAGAATGATTAACCTTTATGCGAAATTATGAGCAAATATTATTATTTTTTATCTATATTTCTAACATATATACCAAACAATTAAAGGTCTTGTTCGAAGTAAGTAGAATTTTCATCTAAATATCACGACGTCACGATTTTTTTTTCAACCAATATATTCCACGAAAAACTTCAATATGCTCAAAACTTCGCACGGAGCTTGCAAAAAACGGTTGATTTTCTCGAACACATGCAAATGAAATGGTTTTCGAGATAAAACTAAAAAGTACAATGCCGCGCTGAAATGGTAGCAAAGTCGAAAGAGGAACAGACACTAAGGTCTAATTAAAATTGTTCCTCACTGACCGTAAGTTAAAAGAACTCCAGCGAGCAGAGTATTTACGTAAATACATTAGCAATCACTTGTTTGTTGGTAATTCTCGTAATGGTAGGATGTTTTTTTGAAATAAAATCCGACGTTTGTTCTTGATTAATTAGTGTAATAACAAGCTGGCATAATTGTGGCGAATGAAAGAAGATTACCGTCTACCGTCTATTGTTATATCTCAATCTAGAAAATCGACGATCTAGAATAAAAAGGTATTGAAAAGTTTGATTAAGAATGCAAATGTCAAACTGGCAACTTTGGGCTAGATGACTCGACATCGCTAACCAATTTAGTTGCATTATAAGGCAAAAGTAGTGGATGGAAACCTTTACCCAGCAGTGGGACAATAAAGGTTAAGAAAATATGTGTATACATTTCTGTCCATTATGTTTAGATATATACGAGTAGGAATTAGATGGTTACATAGATTTTTTGATATAAAAATGTTGCAAGTTTGTTTACAAATAGAGATCTCAATATTTTAGAAACTGATAGAAGTACTTTTGGAGACACACACTAATTTTATATCATAGCGCTATAGACAAAGACTAACATAAAAATTTTAACAAGTATATACACCGAAAGAAAAATATATTCATACGTAAAAATAACAAATGCAACTTCAAAAATGGGAAATTGCTACCAAAGAAAAATATTTTTGAACACTTTTCAATATGGTTTTCAAATCGGCATGGGGCAAATATGAAAATACGCAGACCGACGAGAAGGGACTTTTTTGTACTTTGTAGTCTATTTTTTTTTTTTTGGATTCCTCTTTGTTTTATTTATATTTTTGCTGTAGGTATTTCACAGAAACATATACATCACTTTGTTTTAGTGTAAGGCCCGATTTTTCAATTGACAGACAAAAGTTATCCATCAGACGAGTTTTAACCCGACTGAGTAAAAAAGCGAAACGATTGAACAGTTTCATTAATACTCATTGACATTTAAAAATTCGCTGATGTATTTTATTCAACAAATAAATATGTGAACATTGAAAATCGGACATAAGTACATACAAATGTAAAATATAATCAACTTCCACTGAAACTTCGATGTGTAACTTTCGATATGGATCGCAACTTTTTATAAAATATGATGCTTCTTGCAAATTCCGTGCGTGACCAATTCGCGATTCACGTATTGCTGGAATGGAGTTTTTGTCGCAGACGCTACGGATCACGCTAACCTACCGCTCTCGATGTAATTTTGTATTATTCTTTGAAGTATATAACAGTGCCTTTTGTAGTTCAAATGGTAGGTCATATTTGATGCTGTCTGTTGAAAGGTCAACTGTAACAAAGGAAACGACAAGCCGGGGGTTCGTTTCCCATAATGAGCAAATATTGACTGAATAATTTTGAAGCCAATAAAATATTTCGCGACTAGATCCATGATCTATCTATCATGGATAGTAAAACTATTCTAAAATAACGCTTAAAACAAGAGGAATTTGGAACCACCTGTCTTAACAAAGAAAAATATTTCATCAAATGCAGCGCTAGTCTCACAAAAAACTGCAAATCACAATTACATCTCAAAAAGCAAAAACTATCGAGTCACGAACAAAAACCTAAGGACGATTACCACTTGTTCGGATTAAATTTCTTCGGCACTGGCAGACGTGTAAGTCAAGGATCTTTAAGTGGTTGTCGAAGGTTCTCGAAGCGCCCTCTACCGGGAACACGGGATGTCATTATACGTACAGGGATGTTTGACCCCGAGCGTCACTTTATCATCACGAGAGCGGTGGCTATAGTGCCGAGAGGTCTGCATTGTCTTCGGATTTAGTAATTAATGACTGTCGTTTGAGGTGGGTTGATTTCTAATCGATCACAATATAGTGCGTGGTGGTCTGTTGAATCACAGTAGATCTGACTTTTTGGAGATACGTGTGTATTATTAGTATAAAATACGTTTTATTAATACAATAAAATATGGTGAGATTGAGAAATCCATCATAGATGATGGGATCGGGCAACGGCGTCTTATGGAACTGACAAAATATATGAATGTATAATTAATACCTCAGTAATGTAATCAGATACTAATACAAAACTAAGTCTTTTGTTACTTTAATAAAGATAATTATTATAACTATATAGAACTTTACGAGAATTTAATCACAGTTGGTGAAGTAAAAGTGGTAGGAATTTATAGCCATAGCACATTTAGATTTGACATGACATAGTTTCTGTCTACCCCAATGGAATACTTTCGTGACATGTATGTTTGTTTGTGCAAAATCTCATTACTTTATTGTAGTGGAATATAGTGTAAGGCCTATCAATATAACTTTATTTTAAAGGAATCTTGTACCCTGTTGTTGTATGCTGGTAAAATACGTATATTGAGCCAATTTAGAATAACCAAAACATCAGTCATATTTTTTTTCTTCAAAGCACCAGGCTTCATCAAACGAGTCCACATTTCAGCAACAGTACTGCCGGTGGAAAATACAAATCAAGCTTTTGCCCATTTCACACACAAATCCAATCAGGTTTTTCGAATCGAAAAACTCGCATACACGACTGACGGATAGCGTTGCGTATTTAAATGATGGTATCAGTATAGGAATATATAATATTTCTGTATGTATCAGCCCATATACGTCCCACTGCAGGGCACGGGCCTCCTCTACAATCGAGAGTACGATTGAGAGTGGTTAGGCCATATAGTCCACCACACTGGCCTAGTGCGGGTTGGCGGACTTACATACTATAGAAATTTTTATAAATCGCTATGGTATGCAGGTTTCCTCACGATGTTTTCCTTCACCGTTTTAGTGCGTGGTGATTGACTATCAATACACACATGACTCCGAAAAGTCAGAGGTGAGCCCTGGGATTCGAACCCGCCACCACGCACTATAATAATTCTACTAGACTTTTTTATTCAATAGTTCCGGTAAACGAGCAAACAGGTCACCTGATGGTATGTAATCACCGCTGCCCATGAGCATCCACAACGCTTGGACCCTATGGTCCATACTCCATAGGGTCCATATGCGTTACCGGATCAAATCGGGATGAGAGCAAGAAGGAAAAAGGATGGGAAGAGGTAAGGGATTTTGAGCATTCGACAATCTGTACTCGATTGCAAGTATAGATGCCATTAGTGCTATCCATAAAACGTTGCTTAAAGCGATACGATCGCCAATTATGTCACCAATGTTATGTCTGATTAGATTTTTTATGTTTAATTTTTTTAATGTTATTATTCTGAAGAGTTATTGCTATTACACTTACTCCAGTATGCTAGTGCGCCACTAACAAGTCAACGTCTTATAAAATATATAAAATTAACATCAGACGACGTCCTGAGCTATGAATTAGTTTGTATGTTTATAATTTGTACGAAAAAAAATATTTAAGCTGTGTTTTAACGAAACTGTCAATGTTAGAGATATTGAGTTCAAGATGCTGTCCACTTCGTTCAGTTTTTAGTTGTTAAATATACTTTAAGTTTTCTTTAGATTTACTAATATAATGTAGTCCGATTCATATCAGGAATAAAATCTTCGTGCCAATTTACCTGTCTTGTTAGACGAACGATAGCAAGAAATTACGTATAATTGGTAGTAATTTACACCGGCTTTCTTTACGGTATTTTCCATCAAAATAATAGACTCGGAACTGACTAATTTTGAAGGCACGGCTACAGCAGTGATGTAATCTATTGATTTTACATGAATAGACACGCATCATTTAACAAATGTGGAATAGTGAAATGGGAGTTAACATTTTATCAGATTGTGTAATGTTTGAGGAAATAGCTATGTTTAGATTTACTAGATGTGGGAATTGTCTGAGATGGCTATAACCTAGTTAGGAAGAAGTCAGACGTCGAAAGTTTGATCCTTTGACTCATACCTCTTATTTCATATCTGTATCTCTGTATTTCTGGCTTTAATAGTGAATTTACATACTAAAAAACTTCCCAGATTAGCTTCGCACTTATTACAAAAATATACCAATTTTTAGTAAAATAACTTTTTTGTAACGCATACCGTATTTCCGGAAAGATTGATGTGCGGCGTACGCTCGGTTGTAACACGTGAGCTAAATCATTTTACATGAATAAAAATCAGGAAACAATATCATCACCCTCATCTATACATATAAATAAAATTGAAGTGTCTGTTTTAAGCGTGAAAATAAAAAAAAATGTCCTACTGCATATCGTTATATACACGATACCTGTGCCGAAAATGATATTTAATTTTTTTTTGTCTGTCTGTCTGTCTCTTTGTCTGTTTGTTCCGGCTAATCTCTGAAATGGCTAGACCGATTTTGACGGGACTTTTTTTGTCAGATAGCTGATATAACAAGGAGTAACTTAGGGTACATTTATTTTAGAAAAATAAAGTAATTATGGAATGCCCGCGCGCAGCTCACGCGCATGCCACCACTGGGCCGTTACGTCGGGCGCCTCCCACCACTTCTCCCACCAACGAATCAATATAACATTTACAAAATATTGTATATAAAGAAATTTTTCAATAAAGCTATTACAAAAACTGAAAATAAATGTGTAACGCGAGTTTACCGCCGCTCGCTAAGAGATGGCGTCACCGTAGAATTAGATCGCGGTATGGTTTCGTTACAAAGGTTAATTATTAAAATAAAAATGCAAAAACAAAAAAAAACTAAATAAACTAATTCACTTTTACACACACACACACACAGCTAGTAAAAGTGAAGGAAGCGGCGAATAATATAGGGGAGATCGTCTATTGTTCGAACAAAAAAATCAAATCCAACGCACAATTTCATAGCCTTATTAACTTAATTAAATTCTAGAACAAATAATTTATGATCTGAATAATTTGAACCTTAATATACTAATGAAAAACCTACAAAATATCAATATTAATATTACATTCAACCAACCTAACCGAAACATTTTTACAACTCAATCAGAAAACCCCAAAGCAAAGGTGTACGTAAACTCCAAGCGAAACTTTCCCCATAAACATGCCACGAGTGACGCCATCGTCGATTCCCCGCCGTTTTCTGATCTTTACTTATAGAATTCGGTGTGCCGAATTGTGGCCCAATTTTGGCCACGCCGTCCCCCGCGCGTGACCTTTGGGCATAATGGCCATCCTCGGCCGCTTTTTCTCATTCACCGTCGTCGTATTTCGTACTACAATTTAGTTAAGTTCCTGCTTCTCGTATTTCTGTAATTCGTTGATTTTGAGGTTAGTTTTGTTGTGATTGGATGGTGGGTTATAGACTTTACAATTAAGATTTTTATTGCAATGAATGGTGAGATGATCATAGATTCGCCTAAGCGTAATCGATACGATCGATCATTGACAGTAGCAGAACCAAACAACTGCATAAAGACAAAGCAATCCTGAGACAAAAGATATTAAGTCTTAACATATCCAGTTACCCTAGCTACAATATCCTCCAACCCGGAATACAACATGGCATTTACACTGCTGATTGGCGGAAGAAACAAACATTGTGGTGGTATCATACGTGGCTTGGACTCCAAAACTTTGCGGCCCCAACGGTCATCAGGTCATCATCAGTTTTTCGCGCTATAACTTGGTAATCCTTTGGGCTACGTTGATAAGACATAACCCTTAAGTAATAGTAATATGCCTTGTCATGTCATTATTCTATAAATAAAATTGAAAATCGCATAAATTATACAATGATTACTTTGTAGGCTTTCAATTTTTAAGCCTTGTAATGTACAAAAACCAACAATGATTTAAATTTCTAAATATTTTTGAAAGTACTTCAAGTTAGTAAAATGTATATTTACATTATTATTATTATTTATACATATATAAACGAGCTTTATGATACGAAATTCCTAGAAAAAGTTAATAAAATTTTATCTAAGCTATGACGCGTAATAAAATGTGCCGCAAAATATTCTGAAATGTACCGAGCTAATAGAGTACGCCCATTCATCTTCTCAGAAATTCCCCTTCGTCGTTTTTAAGGCAATTACTTAGAAAGTTATATTACATACCAATACTGGAATATTACTTCTTTCGATTGAAATAATTAAAGTAATGTTATTTGACGGAATGTAGTAAAAATATTAGTTGATGTGACATCTTGTTTTCTTAATTTATTTGAATATGAAAAGTAAATAACGCTAATGAAGATGGCAAACATACTATCTGAGAGTTCTTTATAAGAATTTCAAATGTATAACTACTAACTTCATTACGTCAACGGAGTAGATTAAAAAGCCGATTCTGGTGAAGGTCGATTTTAGATTGCAAAACACTATTTCTGTCGCAATATTAGTCACTCCAATAGTTTACCTGTCCATTTGGTTCATTTCTATAGTTCTGTTTCCACTATAGCTTAAAGAAACGATTGAGATGGCAGTCATAATTGTCTCAAATACCAACACCTAACCATCGCCAGTCAATATGCCAAGAATACGCATTGACAGTCAGTGTAATCATAATCGGCATAAAAAGCAAATAGATTCATACTCTTTCCCACCTCCAATTAGCCGTGTAAACACGTCAATCAAAAGCAACCGCTTTCTATCTTTCCCTCTTTCACCCTTCCAGTCAGTCAGCTTAATCGGCCTAAGACGTCACGGTATTGACAAGCCACACAGCCAATAAATCTGTCGCCGCCGACCGCGGGTACGGGATTCCTCGTTTTTTATTGACATACAAATTTTGGGTGAAAATCTTTTAAGTAATGATAATGGATGACTTATTAAGTACTTGTGTTCATTCTAGTAGAGTGTGGTGTGTGATTTTTTTAAACGAAAAGAAACAAATTCGTTTTTTTGAATGCTCCCGAAATTATAACTACAGAAATACATATGTATGTACATACATACATACATACATACTTACATGTATACACACAAACATAAACTCGCGTCTTTTTCCAAGTAGGGGTAGGTAGAGATGCTGCTAGGACCCCCATATTTCGCCTTGTATGTTACGCCCTACGATGTGATATCATTGGGCGATCCTATCAATATATCTGACACAAATTCATAGCTTCAGGCTGATAACGAATCAAACGATTCCTTTTTCTGATCTGGGATTCGAATCCGAGACCTCAACTTCATAACTATACACACACATAAGTATGTCTTGCGCTGCAAGTTTGTCATGAAAAACTTAAAAAAATAAATCTCAAAATTTAAAAGCTAATAACATTACTTTTTAACCGACTTAAAAAAAAAGAGGAGGTTCTCAATTCAACTGCATGTTCCATTTTTTTCGTTTAGCTAGTCTCAAGGAACGAAATACAATTTAAAAATATGATACTCGCATGCTCCGTTCTTAATTTCGTACCCAGTGCTATAACGTTTCATCAAAAAAGTACACCATTGTTTTGCAAAAATACGAATTCTCCGCGCCATAAAAAAGTTGTAAAGTTAAATAAAAATTCACACGACGCCTTCAAGCGTTGTTTAAATGTAAATTTCATTAATTTTTGCATTTACAACACGTTTTTCGTCTATTCGAATGCAGTAAACGCAGAAGGAACTAACAAGCGGGAGCTCTGGCAATTCCTGTTCTTCCTATTTTTTTTTAATTTTTAATCTCTTTTTCGAGTGCTGTAAATGCAATTGTAATTAGGTATTTTGGAAGAGTTTGGGCAACGCTAGTCACTTGCCATATTAATATAACTATTACAAAATTTAAGTCTTCCCGAAGTTATCGGGAGGTTTCCTACTACTGTGTTCAATCCATCGCTAAACTAAAAAATGTCCATTCAAATTTTCACTAAAACACACCCAAAAATCATTCAAAATTATAAATGCAAATATTGGTTACTTTCTTAACAGCTTCAAGCCTTTACTTTAAGTAGTTATCAACGTCATTTTTTCTTATATAACCGTTTTCAGAAGTACAAAAAATGACTTAAGGTGCCATGAATATACAAAATGTACTGTCAGGATTAGAAAAACTGAACAGTTTCATTACATTAAAAGTCATAATAACCATGTGCAATTATTAAACCGTGCCAGTTATTTTTTTATTAAGAAACTAAATAATAATAAAATATAAACGAAAGCAATTTAATTTAATGCACCATTGGAGTGCGTAATCTCACCCACGCGACGCGGCGGTTTAAGACATGCAAGTGACGTGGAGTGTAATAAGACGGATGGAAGCACTCTTCACTGGGATTGGGTTATAAGATTCCCTTGATAACTCCTGACGGGTGTGTACATAATTGACGTGGGACGACAAATGAGTGGTTTGATATTAATGTTGTTTTTGCCGTCGGAAATAAGTATTTGAGATTTTTGGTAGTTTTTTTTTTATTTCATTGAATGGCGTGACGAGCAAGTCGTTCGACTGATGGTAAGCGATACGACCGCTCATAAACAGTAGCAACATTCCACTGCGCTCGGCATCCTGAGACATAAGATATTAAGTCTCAATATGTCCAGTAGTTACTCTGGGTACAATGTCCTTCAATCGGAAACACAACAGTGCATTTACGCAATGTTGTTTCACGGGAGAAATAGACATTGCGGTGGTACCTATCCATACGGACCCTTATATACATATGAGAGGCCTACCACCAGTAGTTTTCTTTAAATATATTCCCCTACCAACTCATAAAGTATAAAGACATAAATTAAATAGTTTCAATGAAAATTAATAAAGCTATTACAGTAATTATGGTTACCGATACGACACAAGTTTGCTTCGACGCGTCTTAACCATGTGTCCGCAGACGTCGAGTTTACCGTAATTTCCGCTTGACGCCGACGGTAACTGAATTTTGATAGTTCGGTGAAATTATTAACTCGATCATATGCCTTGATAGTTGTTGGAGAACTTTCTTCTGTCAATTAATGTTTCATTTGTTTATTGCCGCTTGATATTAAACCAGCATTTTATAAGTAAAGGCAATTTTGAGTTCAGCAGGAATGAGTCAATTCCAAAAGGTTCTTCTTTCTTCCGCTGTGGAATTGTGTGCCGTTACACGTGTTCCCTCCCACCTAAAATACTGGGTTCTTCCACCGTAGTTTTAAGTGGTATATTAGCAGGACGGCATAATTGTATCAAATGGCATGGAATTGCCGTCTTATACTCTGTCTGGAAGGCCGTCACACGTGTTCCCCCTTTCTGAATCCCGAGTCCTTTAGCCCCAGTCGGAAGAAATATCTTAACAGGCCGGGATAATTGTATCGAATGGAATGAGGTCGCCTTCTGATGCCACTCGATACTCTGTCTGTAAGGCATTCCGCTTACCACCGAGTGCAGTGCAGTCAATATATAAAAATAAAATAAAAAGCTGATACGGTTATAATCCTTCATCTCCTTTCCCTAAATATTCTATTTATATTTATTTATTTATATTATTGTTAAATTTTGAAGGCACTAGCCACATCAATGATTTTTCTGGGGTTCCAATTGTACATAGAGCCGATCAGTCACTACCCAAAACACGGATATCATAGTAAATTTTCTGGAAAATTCTGATAGATAAATTGAATTATTTTTATTTAAAAGGCTAAAAGTGATAGTTGGAAAACGGATGAGACGCGGCTGCCAACATATTGATGGTGGAATCGGGTTGGAATTCCAAGGCACACTTCTAATTTTCGGAGTCATGTGTGTATTGATAGCAAATTACCACGCACTACAACAGTAGAGAAAATTATTGTGCGTACCTTAGCTATTTGTTAGAAATTCCCGCACTAGGCCACCGTGGTATCAATATAGCCTAGATGCCAGGTCATATGATCTAACCACTCTCAATAGTACTATTGATTGTAGAGGAGGCCCATACCCTGCAGTGACGTGTATGGGCTGCTACAGTATAAGGTTTATCCCGTAAAGCCCTTGGTCGAAGTATCTAACATAAACATAACACTTTTTGACTGATCATCAACATGGATTTGTAAAAAACAGATCAACGTTAAATAATTTGTCTACGTTTGCAGAAAGCCTTTTTGGTGCAGTTGATAACAATTACCAAACTGATGTTATAATATACTGATTTCAGTAAGGCGTTCGATAGGGTCTCACATTCAATATTACTAGAGAAACTTGCGACATGCGGTTTCTCTGGAAAAATTTTGGAATGGGTCAGGTCGTATTTAAGTAAGTTTTACTGGTGGTAGGTCTCTCATATGTGCGAGGCCATCTGGGTAGGTACCACCGCAATGTCTATTTCTCCCGTGAAACAACACTGCTTAAATGCACTGTTGTGTTTCGGATTGAAGGACATTGTAGCCAGATCAACTACTGGACATATTGAGACTTAACATCTTATGTCTCAGGATGGCGAGCGCAGTGGAATATTTCTACTGTTTATGAGCGGTCGTATAGCTTACCATCAGGCAAACGGCTTGCTCGTCTCGCCATACATTGCAATAAAAAAAAAATTAAGTAACCGTTCTTATTATGTTGTTTTGGATGGTTATAGATCGGATATCTTTAACATAACATCTGGTGTGCCCCAAGGACCCCACTTGGGGCCTATATTATTTAACATCTTTGTTAATGACGTGTCTGGTTGTTTTCAGAATAGCAAGCCTTATATTTATGCAGATGATTTAAAATTCTCTCGAATAATATCTAATATATCTGACACCAAACTGCTACAAGATGATTTAGATAGGCTAACTGATTGGTGCATGGTCAACAAGATGGAACTGAATGTTAACAAATGTTACCATATTAAGTTTCATAGAAAACATAACATTATACATTCATCTTATAATATAAATAATACTATTTTAAATGAAGTTTATAAAATTGTGGATTTGGGAGTTGTGCTAGACAGTAAACTAACCTTTGTACCGCACTATGATCACGTTGCTAAAAAGGCGTCTAAGATGCTTGGTTTCGTTATAAGAAATGGAAAGATCTTTCGCCAGTACCAAACAAAACAAATATTGTATAACTCATTAGTACGGAGCATTCTAGAATATTGTAGTGTGGTTTGGAGGCCTCATTATGCTGCTCATTCGTTGCGATTGGAACGCTTGCAGAAAAGATTTCTTTGGCATTTGGCATCTTCTGAAAGAGTAGCCAGGAGCCGTATGTCATATAATAATAGGCTCAAGCATTTTAAAATGTTTTCATTGGAAAACCGTAGAGAATAGTTAGACTTAGTTTACCTCTATAAAATTCTAAGACACCATATAGACTGTCCTCAACTTCTTAGTTGTATCCGTTTTAGAATGCCAAAGAGATATCCTCGTACCCCTATATACCCCGTAGTTCCTCCATTCCGTAGAACTGTGCTTGGTTCCAACTCTCCGATAGCTAGACTGAGTAGATTATTTAATAAGTACAGTAATCGCATCGATATACACTCTATGTCACTACATAGTTTTCGAAAACATATGTTGGATGCAATATCGAGTTACATACATTAGTTTTGGTTTTGTTTTTAAGTATAATTATTTAATTTTTTCTTAGTTTGTTAAGTTGATATGTTGTGTTTTTTTTTCTTATTTGTTATGTTTCTGTATCAGCCCATATACGTCCCACTGCAGGGCACGGGCCTCCTCTACAATCGAGAGTACGATTGAGAGTGGTTAGGTCATATAGTTCACCACGCTGGCCTAGTGCGGGTTATGTTTACCTGTTATTAATTGTGCAATTAGTTAAGATTATTTTTTGTTTTATATTTTTATTGCAAGAATCATTGTAACAATTGTAGGTAGACTTTTCATTATAAATATATAAATAAATAAATAACAGCTAATAAAAATCCAAGTATTCTAATTACTTAGTTCTAACCAGCAGAAAAACAAGCACCTTACCAATATAAAATAACATAATTAAAGTTAGAATAACCTACTTCGTTAGTATTTTAATTGGCGCTCTAATTAATACAGTTCTTTTGTACTAGTTTTTTTTCTTCGAATCCATTAAATATTCAATACGCATTATGATTAGAAAAAAATATTCACAGAACTTCAGCTTTGTCGAATATTTGAAAGATAACCTAATTTTAGTTTCAAAGTAATTCTAGAATATCTTTAGAGGTGTTTTTGTTTTTCGATTTGACTGAATTTTTATTAAGAAAAACTAAGTTGCGTAACAAGTTTCAAAACTCGTTTTTTTGGATTTTAATTATGTTTAGTTCTTTCAGTACCGAGAAATGTGCCTTTGCTCAAATGTTTTCTTTTTTTTATATATCTATTAATGTTCGGTGAACATTTTCGACATTTCCGTGTAAACATTTCAGTTCTTTCATGTTATTATTTATTGTTAATCCGAGCACAATTCATTTAATAACGGCAATTCCTGATAATTTTAATGATGTACCAAAAAACAATACTACCAGCACAAAGCAATTCCAACAAATAAACGACACTCAAATTAAAAACACAATAAACGTCCCTTTGTGCCGTCAAAACTAAAAAGCCTTTACGAGTGCACGCAAATACCAAATTACGACCACAAAAGGTACGCCACAATGTCCCACCAAAGACCAAATGACAGAGCCTGCAGTCAACCAAAAATGTAATATTTAACCCTTTTGTTGGGAAACTAAAAAGGGCTATTCGACTACACGTCCGTACCAACTGACGTGGGTCAAGAATACCCCTGAATAAAAGCTGCATTTTAAAAAGGCGCTATTCAGGTAGGAAGGCATTCATCTCGGCCATAAGTCATCTTGCCATTGATATATTGGGTATATTGGTAAAGGAGGTAGTAAGGTTTTATTAATTCTGATTTTAATCTTACACTCTGTTGTAAGACTTATAATTATCACATTTTTGTTCTTAAATACCTTAGCGACGTCACAAAGAAGAAATTAACTAGAATGGCATAATGCGTCGAATGGTAAGATACCTTTATTGGTGAACATTTACTATTAGATGGATGGAAAATGTTTTTAGAATAAAAAATACATAAACTAACTTTTACTTGGAAACGTGTTTATATCGGGTTAGCACATCTTAATACTATCTTAATACCATATTATTTTGGTCGAAAATATCTAGTGATTGTCAATGGCTTAGGGTTAATTTTCTCAGATTTTTTAAAACAATTCATATGGTTTTTGTTTTAAAATCTACCTCCCTAACCATTCAATTACATTTAATTAAATGAAGATGCAATATAATTTCATAAGTTCGTACAAAAATAAAACAATCTCCACAGGTAGTATAAGTCAAAGATTAATTCAGAAGCAATAATGTTTCAAAAACAATAAAAATGAGGACATTATATGAAATTTTCAATTAAAATAAAGAAATACAACATTAATTATCCCGAATGACATACGCGCATTAATTACCTCCCATCCGAAAACGAAATGAACATACGATAGCGAAATAAAATCGGCCTATAATGGAATTATTAAATGAATTGTTTTATCTTGAGCTTAAAATAATAATAATTTACGCCAATATTTGTGGGCACATTCCTAACTCGACATTAAGATATAAGTGTTCTGTCGTGGTATTAGAAATTAAAGACTTGGTCTCACAAACAAATATTTTTTTGTAACAAATATTTGCGTTTTACAAAAAACATTTACCTTGTACGGGAATGGAACTCACTACCTTTGTTGCATAGCTAGCATAATACTTGCATCCCGGCACTATAATACCAACAAACATCGTAAGGAAACCTTCATAGCGAATTTGCATGAATTTCTATGGTACTGTTATACCCCTATTAAGTAAGGGACCATGCACACAGTGCACTCCCTAATCTCATGAGTAATTAAAACAAGATGCATATAAATACAACTGGCAAGAACAAAACAGTCAGTCTAATTAGTCACTCTAACCATTCGCGCGGTTTGCCCTCAGACCCTTTATTTCTTATAATATTTCCTAATATATGTGTAAAATTAAAAATAGTTTTTTTTAAAAACCATTTAAGAAGGGTCCTTATAACATTTGGTGGCAGCGGTGGGATGCGAACATCCCCCAGTGTCTTATCCGCGTAAGACTCATAAATCTATAACTCTGTATCCTGCTGAAGTGAAGTGTTATAAATCTTATAATTCTAAATCTATAAATAAATAACTCTGTATCCTGAAATAAAAAAATAAGTGTTACAAATCCTGTGACTTTAAATCTATAACTCTGTATCCTGTTGAAGTGAAGTGTTATAAATCTTATAATTCTAAATCTATAAATAAATAACTCTGCATCCTGAAATAAAAAAAATAAGTGTT
Organism: Hyles euphorbiae; assembly: GCA_023078785.2. Classification (NCBI taxonomy): domain Eukaryota; kingdom Metazoa; phylum Arthropoda; class Insecta; order Lepidoptera; family Sphingidae; genus Hyles; species Hyles euphorbiae. The sequence continues at coordinate 15,345,607 of CM041041.1, read as the reverse complement.
ACAAATCCTGTGACTTTAAATCTATAACTCTGTATCCTGTTGAAGTGAAGTGTTATAAATCTTGTAATTCTAAATCTATAAATAAATAACTCTGCATCCTGAAATAAAATAAATAAGTGTTACAAATCCTGTGACTTTAAATCTATAACTCTAAGCGAAGTGCTAAATCTATAAATAAATAACTCCGTATCCTGAAATAAAAATAAATAAATAATTACTTACGCGTTACAAATCCTGTGACTTTAAATCTGCAACTCTGTATCCTGCTAAAGTGAAGTGCTATAAACTCTGTAATTCTAATTCTATAAATAAATAACTCCGTATCCTGAAAAACAAAAAAAAATACGTGTTATATCCTGTGACTCTAAATTTATAAATAACGTAATTAATAAATATTCGCGAATTAAGGGGTTAGGGGTACTCAGAGGCCTGAAAAAATGATGATTTTCAATAATTTTTTTTTTGTAGTTAATTACTTTATTTGACAAAAATAAAAACATATCTTTATTAGAACACGTTTCGATTTGACTTCACGAAAATTTCAAAAAAAAAAATTTATAATTCAAAAAGTTATTGCTGTTTTTGTAGAGCCCGTTCCTCCCGAAGTCCTTTGCGGTGATCATCATAAGTCCTTGGAGATTCATCTAAAATCAATCGGACAAGAAAAATTAGTTTTATTAATAGATAATCTTGTGCCTGATCGAAGCTTTTTTTTTTGTTTTCGAAATTAACAAAATGGCGGCCTCAGGAATTTTTTTTCAAATTTTCGAGAAAAAAACCGACAGTTTATTGTTAAAAAAAAATCGAAATTTTTGAAAAAAAAAGAAATCCTTCGATCAGGCACGAGTTTTTAATGTATTTCAAAAGTACAAGAAATTTTATTGAAATCTACCGAGCAGTTTTTAAGTTACAGTGATCACCAGTTCAGAAAACATAGTTTTGAGAAAAACGCATTGAAAGTTTTGCTATGGATTTATGTAGAATTATAAGAATTATTTAATAACTTACACTGAGTCATCTATTCCTGGACCATATAATAGCTCTTCAGCCGTCATAGCAGCTTCCAAAATATCGATTTGCTGGTGCCTACGTTGCAATCAACCTTCTCGGGTGTTATCATTAGCGCGCTTATCTGCTACTTTGATACGTGCAGCATCCATTCTTTCTGCATACCGATGAGAATTAGGCCCACAATTAAGTCCTAGTGTATTCATCAAGACTAATAATGAATTTATACCCTCATTAAATATACACATAGCAACGTATGCAGCTATTTGTACGATAGTATAACTAGTATTTACCGTTTTTGGGCATATTTTCCATACATATCAGTTCTTGTACTACCTACAAATTGTGAATATATGTAGAAGGATTTATATATATATATATAATTATACATACATTAAAATGGGGAGATATTCATGACAATGAAACCTGAAAGGTCGGTTGCTTGCAGCTGTTTCTAGCTACCTGCTCTCGAATGCCACGTAGCACCCGAGCGTCCTTTGGTCATTGTTAAATAACTCGAAAAGAATTTGTCGGATTCACTTCAAATTTTCACACAATATTTTTAAAATATTATACTTTAAGAAAATGCAAAAAAAAAAAATCGATTTTTTGAAAATTCTGACTACCCCTAACCCCTTAAGTGTGTATCCTGAAAAGCCGTTATTTTACGAGACCTTGCTATTGCCGAAAACTCCAAAAATCGCTCCCAGTTCCTGGAACTACCAAGACAAACAACCTTTGTGGAATCTGCCTGCGTTGCGTCGCGCCGCTACATTTCCTGCATCGCTGTTATCTCCTGCATAGGAATGCACTCTCCGTTCGGACTCGTCGCCATCGTTATCAGCCTTGCTACTTTGTAAGTCCTATTTGTTAGACTAAGTACAATCGCGAAGTAAATTCAGTAATTTTGACTTTAATTAATTTTAATATAGAATCATACACATTAATTAAATATTTGTGAATTATTTTACATTATACTCGTAGTCCTGAAATTTCAATTTCAATCTATAATTTTTGAAATTTTGTATTCTTTCCTTTTTTCTAACTTTACTTCGATACTTGTAAAACCAAAATGTCTCGATCAAACAAAGAGGAAACTAAGATTAGCGTCCAAGTAGATGCTCCGGGTGCAAGTGAAAAATGTCAGTCACCTTCCGTGATTGCGCAAGATCCAAAATCTACCAAGCAAAAACAACAACCGAGCGAAGCCTTAAACTTGAGTGTCTTATTCAAATTTATCAAACCATATAATGGCGCTAGGGACACTCTTAATGCTTTTATAACCGATTGCAATAACGTTCACGAATTAGCCACAGACTCACAAAAACCGATACTTTTCAAGTATATCCTCTCTCAGTTACAAGAAAAAGCTGCAGTAGCCTGTTCAATTAAAGAATTTAATAATTGGGATCAGCTGAAAGAATTTTTGAAAACACAATTTAGTGAAAGAAAACACTATACTCACTTACTCACGGAACTACAAGAGTGTAAACAAAATCCTTCTGAAACAGTCACACAATACGGTAATAGGGTTGAAGCATATCTTTCCCAACTCATGACAGAGATTTCTCTTACTAATACTAAACAAAGAGAAGTCCCTGGCCGCACTGCAGCTATGGAGGATTTAGCCCTCCATCATTTCCTAATAGGACTAATTCCAAGGATATCGAATATCGTCAGGTGTAAATCACCCAAAAATCTGAATGACGCCATAAATATTGCTGTTTCGGAAGAACGAATCCAGCAAACTATATACAAACGAAATCAAACATCCGAACCTAAACCCAGACAAAATAATTCGCAACGCAATACACAAACTTCACTAACACTGAATCATCAACAACCCTCATCTTCACAAAAGCAAAACAATTTTGCAAATATCCAGTGCAGATATTGCAAAAATTTTGGACACGATATTCGCGACTGCAGAAAACGTGAATACAATAACAATAAGTTCCGACAAAATCAAACATCTTCTTGGCCCAACAGGGGTAATCGTGTCACAGAAAAATCACGCGTTAATCACATAATGGAAAATTCTTGTGAAGATGAAGGTCGAGATGAAATCGACGACACTCTTGAAAATCACGATTTAAACGAATAAAGGGCTCACGGTGGTGCCTCGTGAGACCCAAAAGACGATCCTCAACTTATCCTCCAAATGACTACGGCACTCTTCCAAATCCAAAGAGCCACAAGGGTAACCAGCCCCAAACAAGTGCTCCATCCTCAAATCCAAAGAGCCACAAGGGTAACCAGCCCCAAACAAGCGCTCCATCTCCAAATCCAAAGAGCCACAAGGGTAATCAGCCCCAAACAAGTGCTCCATCTCCAAATCCAAAGAGCCACAAGGGTAACCAGCCCCAAACAAGTGCTCCATCCTCAAATCCAAAGAGCCACAAGGGTAACCAGCCCCAAACAAGCGCTCCATCTCCAAATCCAAAGAGCCACAAGGGTAATCAGCCCCAAACAAGTGCTCCATCTCCAAATCCAAAGAGCCACAAGGGTAACCAGCCCCAAACAAGTGCTCCATCCTTAAATCCAAAGAGCCACAAGGGTAACCAGCCCCAAACAAGTGCTCCATCCTTAAATCCAAAGAGCCACAAGGGTAACCAGCCCCAAACAAGTGCTCCATCCTCAAATCCAAAGAGCCACAAGGGTAACCAGCCCCAAACAAGTGCTCCATCTCCAAATCCAAAGAGCCACAAGGGTAACCAGCCCCAAACAAGTGCTCCATCCTCAAATCCAAAGAGCCACAAGGGTAACCAGCCCCAAACAAGTGCTCCATCCTTAAATCCAAAGAGCCACAAGGGTAACCAGCCCCAAACAAGTGCTCCATCTCCAAATCCAAGCTCCAGAATTCAAAATAACAATCAATCCTTAATGAAATTCCAATCCGAAACCCAAAACGTTAATGTCTACGAAATAAATATTGATGTAACAAAAAGATCATTACCCCACATTTCCCTTAAAACACCAGTATCTATCAATGCTCTAACATTTCTTATAGACTCAGGTTCTGCAGTTTGTTTAATCAAACAACATTCCATTACTAAATCCGTGAACTTAATCAAAGAACCTATTAAAATCAAAGGTATAGACTCCAGTGACCAATTGACTTCTACTATAGGTCATTTCAACCTAAGCCTAAAATTCCGAGGTCATAATACCATTAATCATAAATTCCATGTTATCCGAGATATCAACCTACCCTATGACGGCATAATAGGTTCAGATTTTCTTACATCTTTTGGTTGTAATATCGATTACAGCAATGATTTATTACGAATAAAATCCATAGTCATTAAATTAAACTTCATTGATCCCTTCTATATCATTCCACCCCGCACTGAAACAGTCATTGAATCAACAGTAAACAATCCAGAAATTAAGGAAGGACTAGTGATCAATCAACATATTTCTGACAAGGTATTTATCGCAAATAGTTTAGTTTCAGTCAAAAATAATCATAGAGTCAACATAACTGTAGTGAATACATCCGAAGATCCGGTCACCATCAATTCTAATCTCAGACTAAAACTCGAAGAATTTGATATAAAGTCGTGTGTTGCCTATTCTAGAACTGATTCTCCAAAAACACTACACCGTACTAAAGAGGTATTAAATTCCCTTAGAATCTCACATCTTAACGAGGAGGAAAAAGCAAGACTGTTAGAAACCTGTGCCGAATTTTCTGACATTTTTTATATTCCTGGTGATAATCTTTCTTTTACTAATGCCATAGCTCACGAAATTCGAACTACATCCTCTGCCCCCATCCATACTAAATCCTACAGATTCCCAGAATGTCACAAGAAAGAAGTAGAAAGTCAAGTCAATAAAATGCTTGACCAGGGAATAATCGAGCCATCCGTATCACCTTGGTCATCCCCAATATGGGTTGTACCTAAGAAAGTAGATGCGTCTGGAGAACGTAAATGGAGGGTAGTTATCGATTATAGAAAGCTAAACGATATCACTATCGGAGAAATATACCCTATCCCACAAATATCCGAAATATTAGATCAACTCGGCAAAAGCCGATATTTCTCCACTCTTGATTTGGCATCAGGTTTTCACCAAGTCCGTATGTCTCCTAATGACGCTGAAAAAACAGCATTCTCCGTGCCACAAGGCCATTTTCAATTTAATCGCATGCCGTTTGGGCTGAAGAATGCCCCTTCTACATTCCAAAAGCTCATGAACACTTGTCTGTCCGGATTACAAGGGATGCGTTGCTTTGTTTATTTGGACGATATCGTTATTTATTCTGTCGATCTCCCAAGTCATATCGAAAATCTTATTTCCGTATTTCAAAGGCTAAGATCTTTCAATCTCAAATTACAACCAGACAAGTGCGAATTCCTCCGAAAAGAAGTCGGTTACCTAGGACACATTATAAGTGATGATGGGGTAAGACCCAATCCTGAAAAACTAAAAGCCGTAACCAATTTCCCAACACCAAAATCTCCAAAGGATATTAAATCTTTCCTAGGTCTCGTCTCCTATTATAGACGATTTATCCCTAATTTCTCCAAGATCGCCAAATCACTTACTTCGCTCCTGAAAAAGGACGCTCAATTTCTTTGGCAGAATGAACAACAGCTGGCATTCGAAGCCTTAAAGGAGAAGCTCATCACAGCACCCGTCCTTGTATATCCAGACTTTAACATACCATTCATACTCACTTGCGACGCTTCTAACTTCGCCATTTCGGCTATTCTCTCTCAAGGTCCAATAGGTCAAGATCGGCCTATCGCATTTGCCTCTCGTACACTAAACAAAGCAGAATGCAATTATAGTGTCACTGAAAAAGAATGTCTTGCCATAATCTACGGGACAAAGGTATTCCGTCCCTACCTATATGGTCGCCGTTTTAAGATAATAACCGACCATAAACCACTTCAATGGCTGTTCAATTGCAAAGACCCAGGATCTAGACTTATCCGTTGGCGTTTAAAACTCGAGGAGTTCGACTATGAAATTCAGTACAAAAAGGGCAAAATAAATTCGAACGCCGATGCACTTTCCCGTTTTCCAGTTAATCCCATTCAATCCGGAAAATCTCCTCGTAATCCGGTGCCTGTAACAAATCCCAATCACGAACCAGACGAAGATCTAATGGACCTCTTAATATCACCAGCGTCGTTTAATGCCGATGACATAATGCCTCCTTCTGATTATCCAGACGCTCCTTATCGCTTGAAAACAGTGATATAATACCACCTCGTAATAATCCTAATGACTCTCAATTGCCTTCTACTAGTCCTGAAAACTTACCTGTACCTTTTGATCCCGATGACCTGCTGACTTTAAACCCTGAAAATCTATTTGACGGTGTTTTGCCGCCCACTAACATCAACCCTCCTTCCAATGTACCCGATGTCCTGAAAGAAAATATTGAAAATGAATTTCCTGACTTACCCCTTCTTAGATCACCAGAACCGGAACCTTCCACAAGTCGATCAAATCCTGAAAACTTACCTGATCCCGATGAATCCGATCCAAATTTGTCTCCTCCAACACCGGAAAACCTACCTCTACCTGATGAAACCTATAACAAATTCCTCAAATCACCCGTGAAAGTATATGACACTTCTATCACTGAACACAATGAGAACTTGCTCAAATGTGCACAAAAATTAATAATTATACCTACCTCAATCGACACTGATGAGTCGATGCCTTACGTCGAAGAAATCCTCGCGAACTGTCCGGAACCCGATCGGGAACTATTCCTGAAAAGAGAAAGAACATTATACACATGTTCACCATTAAAAATCACTGACAAAACTTACCTGTTTCTTTTCATAAAAGTTCACCATTTTGATGACTGCCCATATTCCGATATATTCAAATCTTTGAAATATGCACGGGACGAGATAATTATGTCTTACGCTGCTATAAATGAAATAAGTACATCCGATTTCAAAAATCCGTTTGATAGACATTCCTTTATTAAAATATACAACATGTTCAGTTATTTGTTTGACGGTACCAATATAAAAGTACACATCTATCATAATAACATAATATTTCCTACTTTAAGCGAAATTCCGAAAATTCTAAAAAATAACCACGATTTACCCATTGCAGGGCATCTTGGCTCTATTAGAATGTTGAACCGCATCAGAGAAAGGTACTACTGGAAAAACATGCGCAGCGACATAGAAAATTACGTTAAAAAATGCCAATCTTGTCAGCTAAATAAAGCTCTGCGCAAGGTCAATAGGGCACCCATGGTAATAACTTCCACATCAACTTCGCCCTTTGAAAGGCTATCTCTAGACATAGTAGGTCCTCTACCGGAAGCCGGCAGTGCCAAACTAAGATACATACTTACAATGCAAGACGACCTTACTAAATTCTCATTAGCATATCCTTTACGTTGCAATACGGCCGAAGAGTCGTGCGAATGTCTCTTACACTTTATATCACTATTCGGAATTCCTAAACATATACTTACAGACCAGGGCACAAACTTCACCGCCGAACTTTTTAAGAAAACGTGTGAATTCCTTAAAATCAAGCAGTTGTGGTCGACTCCTTACCATCCTCAGACTCAAGGTGCCTTAGAAAGGTCACATTCTACCCTTAAAGAGTACCTTAAACCATACGTAAACGAGAACCAAGATAACTGGCCTCGATACGTTTATACAGCTATGTTGGCATATAACACTGCCATACATTCAACTACACATTACTCACCATTCGAATTGCTGTTTGGACACAAACCAAACATTCCAGATTCCATATATGATGTATCTAACCCTACTTATCCTGAATATGTAAAGATGCTGCAGCATCGAATGAAGCATACTCGCGACAAAGCAAGGGAATACATCGAAAAATCGAAAGCAAACTCTAAAACTTACTATGATTCAAAAACTCGACCTGTGACGTACCGAATCGGTGATTACGTCATGCTAAAAAATCATGCTCGGCTACGAAAAGCCCTATCACCTGTATGGAAAGGCCCATACAAAGTGGTCAAAGTACACGGTAACCATACGTTATCGTTACTTATAAATAGAAAACACGTAAAGCACGATTTCGACGAAGTTAAACATGCCGAAATCCAAAACATACCTGGTGCGACATAATATTTTTCTTCTTTTAGCTGTAAGAATTTTATATACATTACATAATAAAAAATAACATATAACAGAAAACATATATATACACATATACACACATACTTACATATATATACATTATACAATATATGTATACTTAGTCCTTACCTTAGACTATTCTTATTTACAGTTCAACCCAAAAGCAGCCTCACCAAGATTATGTTCAACCAATCACTTCAAGTGCAGGTGTCTATTTCGATCACCTAGGAACTTTAAAAATTAATAATGCCTTATTGAAAATTTTAATCCCTGTAGATATATCGCACTTAGGTCCACATATCACAAACATTGGAGACTCTTTAGAAGATACAAAACAACTATGTGGCAAAACTCAGATTAGGGAAGTAGATATAGAATGCCATAATATGCTCAAACCTTTAACAGCACGGTTTCACGATATGAATAAAGAATTCGAATCCATAGCATACCTATCAGAAAACAGGGTCAAACGTAGTGCTTGGTTTGGTGGAGTAGGCACTGTTATGAAACACATTTTTGGCACTCTCGACGAAGATGACGCTCTGAAATATGATGAAGCCATCGAAAAAGCACAAATAGACGTAAAAGCTCTCACCTCTTTAATGAAAGAGAACATTTTGGTTACCACTTCTATCATGTCTAATTATAACGAAACTGTAACAATAATAAGAAATAATGAAATGAAATTAAAAGAGAGTATTGATACACTCTCTCTCTCCGTAAAAAATATCTCTGAAGTAACTAACGGATTACATATCCTTGCGATGGTAAATAAAATCTTTTCTCACCTCGAAACTTCAATACTTACCTTGTCATTTAAATTAGAAGATATAACGAATGCTATTTTATTCAGTAATCAAAATATATTACACCCGGCCATTGCAACACCACAGGAATTGTATAGAGAAATTGCCGATAATTATCGACATTTACCCAACAACTTGGAGCTACCAATTTCATTAGATATAAAACTAATCTACCAAATTTTGAACATGTGTAATATAATATGTTATTATATGAACAATAGAATCGTATTTTTGCTTCAATTACCATTGGTTGCGATAGAAAATTATGTACTCTTCCACACCTTACCCTTACCTACTCCTTACAACCCACAAGAACCAAATGCATTTAGTTTGATAATACCAGACACAAAGTATATAGCCATAACTAAAGACAGGTCACATTATTGCAGAATAAATAATTTAGAAAAATGTAAAATTGTACCACCTAACACGTATATTTGTGACGTATCTAATATCTATTCGACAGATGCAAAACCCAGTTGTGAAAGTGAGATTATGTCTAAAATTATTGATAAAATTCCTTCCGAATGTCAGACAAAATTTATATTTGGAAATATAGATACATGGAAACCATTAGAAAACAACAGATGGTTGTATGTACAATCTTCCCCTAATAAATTGGCTATTGATTGTTTAAGTAAACCCCTATCCGAAAACAATATCCTAGGAACAGGCATAGTAACCATCCCGGATGACTGCATCGGATTTTGTAAAAACACCATTTTAGTCCCGAAATATAATACTTTTAACTTTACATCCACAATAGGTCACGTACCAGATTTTAACCTAATAAATGACAGCTGCTGCGATATATCAGTATTTAAAAGTGTAACATCTGATGTGCCCCCTATCAACTTACATAATATTGATTTAGATGAATTCAATTCAAAAAACAAAATTATAATGGATACTTTATTAGATAAAGTAAAAACAATAGAAACTGAACCGCATATTGTAAGGTATGGGAAACATTATACGACTACAATCATAATTATTGTAATAGTCTGTATATCTTTTATTTCCTATAAAATGTATTCTTATTATTATAAACTTTGTAAGTCTGCAGGCAAACCAAATATTAAAACTGTTGACCCAAACCAGTCAGAACCTATAAATGACCCCGAAGTAGAAGAAATTCCGTTACCAAATCTGAGAACACACTTTTAAAATTCTGTATGAACTTTGTATATCCTACCTACAAAAGTTCATTCTATGGGGGGAGGTGTTATACCCCTATTAAGTAAGGGACCATGCACACAGTGCACTCCCTAATCTCATGAGTAATTAAAACAAGATGCATATAAATACAACTGGCAAGAACAAAACAGTCAGTCTAATTAGTCACTCTAACCATTCGCGCGGTTTGCCCTCAGACCCTTTATTTCTTATAATATTTCCTAATATATGTGTAAAATTAAAAATAGTTTTTTTTAAAAACCATTTAAGAAGGGTCCTTATAACAGTACGTACCCAAAGTGAGCCAATTTGCAAAAGGTCAGCGTGGTGGACTATATGTCCTGTCATCTCTCAATCGTACTCTCCATTCAAGAGGAGGGCCGTGCCCTGCAGTGGGACATAAATGGGCTGTTACATTGTAAAAATAAAATATCGAAATTGAATCCTCAATAATTTAAACGCACTAACTTGTAAAGTTCACCAACCTCTACCGCAGCGTGGTAAATTAAGGCTTAATCACTCACCGTAAAAGAGGTCATAAGTAATAATTAAAAAAAAAATATCACGACCAACATTATCTCAATTGTCGGACGTACGGACTGTTGGCGCCGTACCACTGCGATAAGAAACACAGAAATAAAATAACCATAATAACTCTCTCGCATGAACTCGGCACAATGTTGCGTAAAACGTAATTACGGCGAGTTTTCACAGGAAAATCGAAAACAAATTGCACTATTTTCCTTGGTCGCTTATTGGTGGCGAGGCCCGGCGCTTCCGGCTCATATTAAAAGCGTTATCGCGCAATCTTAACTGCCCTGTACTCGAAACTATAGCCGCCAATGAAAATGATATACTTAACACTAATCTCCGTGCCATTATGGACTTTAACGCTATTAGGGTAGAGTTCATTTTGTATTCAACCCCGACGTCGAGGCTGTATAATTTCTCATTATTAATTTGATAAGAAAAATGCGATGTGTGTATATGCACATTTGGACTTTGTTGTAACGTTTTAAAGTATATTTTTGCTCGGCGGTTGTGGATCTACATAAGAGTTTTATTTTTAAAACGACCATTGTCTATACACAGACGTTTAAGATTTTTCTTCTTATGTTAAGAAAAAAATATTCTGTACTCTGAGAAAAAAATGGTTTACAGAAATAATGTGATTTTAATGTCCTTACCATTACAGCAGCTTAGGTTAATGTAGCCGCCGCAATAGATTTTTAATTTCCCCGGTTTAATAAACCCAGGGTGAGTGAGGTGGCTACATATACCAAGATTCCGTAAATAAAAAAATTACAACTTCAGATGTTACAGAATCAAATGGCGGTCATATTAATTTAGTCCCAAATATAATATCTGGTTCAAATTTATATTGCGATTTCTTTATGTATTGCTATGTTTTTGTAGTTTTAAATGGGACACATGATTTTTTAAGTATAAGCTATATTCAGTGCTCTACTCCTAATTTTAAAAAGTCCAAACTCTGTTGGATATATCTATTAGTCTAGCAGTAGGCGACGCCAGCTGCAAAGCACCAAATTTACGACTAAACTTCGTCGTCATCATCATCAGCCCATGATAATCAGCAGCAGTGGCAGTGATGGTCGTAGGTTCCTGCTAATGTATGCCACAGCTCAACACGACTGATCTTAACGAGGCTTATTACGTAAGCTATTGTAAAGTTCTATATTTATTGAATCGAATACAAATTTCATATTTCAGAATAGAGTCAACAGCGCTAGTCCCAGTACACGATATTAGCATAGCTTAGATAGATTAAATTTAATTATTATACAGAACTCATCATATAATATAAGGATTAATAAATAATGACCATAGACTCGCATCACATTGTGGGACGGAACATACAAGGCGAAATGTGGGTCTCCTGGCACCTCTGCCTAGCCCTTCTGGAAAAAAGGTGTGAGCTTATGTATGTAGGAATAATAATTCGAGAAGAGAGAGAGGGATAAAAAAGATAATCTATTTAATAACCAACCCTACAAAGTTAGGTATATTAATACAGTAAAGAATATATTAGCGAATGTCTAGTCAGACAAGAGCTAACTCAGACTTACACGTTCTTACTTCATTAAGCCAAACTATTTACTAAGACATACTTAGAGGTTTCGACGACTCCAAAGCCCCAAAACGTAATTATGCAGACAGAGAAGCTGGTTTGAGATAGTGTCTTTGACGAATGTGGGAGGGCAAATAAGTCTCGAGATAGACAATTAATTTTTGAGTGCGGGATATAATGTGTAATTATATTTTTCTCACGGGATTTTAATGTACAATATATTTTAGTAAAATAATGGGAAAATACACACGATGTTGAATATACCAATGGATATTGAAGTAAAGTAACGCAGAAGTAGCGTCAATTGGCAACATATTTTATTTCTTGACACTTGCCACAATTGTGCTGACCAAGAAGGTGCTGACTTACCTACACTCATTTGTTTTTCTTTCCTATTTTGTTAATATTCTTATTACTTTAAAAAAATTGCCTTGATTAATTTTAATTTTAGTATTTTATTTTTCTTGTTATTATTACCATTATTATTAGTTGGTTCTTGTTTTATAGTAAAAAGTAAATTAATTTAATTTCGTTTCTATTTTTTCTGTATGTCTGTGACAAATAAATCAGTTTTCTTTCTTTTCTTCTTTCTTTGTAAACTAGGATTATAGGAAGCAGGAAACACATGAGCCGGCCAATTTGACACATGTGACTCGATCTTAGTGTGGGTTCAGGACTATGTGTGACTGTTGGATATATTTATTTACTTATATATTACGGTCTGGAGTCAGTAATTTGTGACCGATATGGTGAAAGGTTTGCCCCTTATCACATCGTAGGACGTAACACGGCAAAAGTACGTAGGTATTCTGGTAGTACCTTTAACTTCCATTTAAAAAAAAGTGAGTTTATTTATATATTTACACTAAGGGCAGGTAAAAGGCTAAATTAAAACGACCTACGAAAATTCCCTAATATTTTTCACTTATCGCAACCACGCACGAAATAATATTTAGGAAAGTTTCAAAGCGTCTTCGAGAGAACGCCGTATTCTTTTCACAACATAAATAAAATTATTCCAGTACGTTATACGCTTGAGTACAAATGTAATTTACGAATGAAAAATTACGTACTGTGAGTAAATGTATATTAGTTCGAGGTTTCTTGCCTCGTTGTTATGTTTACTATATTAGCACAAGTGACTTTTGAATAAATAGACTTATAAAAGAGATTTATGTGACTACAACATTTCAATAAATTTAGATTGTTAGAAGTGCGCTGGTTTTTAAAATAAGATGAATTTATTCATCTGTGTATGCAATAATAATTTACCAATATATGGTATCAATTGAACCATTTCCATAAAAAATAATGCTATCAGCGTACTAAATTGCTTCTTAAAATTGAGTCTGAATTTCATTTAAATTCAGAAAATTCAGTTAGTCAATCAACATTTTGAATCATACTGAAATAAAATTATTGTTTACGGATTTTATCGCAGATTCGTTTAAGTTTTTCCTTTTTTAATTTAATTCGGTTCGCAAAGATATTTAAAATGAAAAACTTTCTAAATTAAATTTTAATTTTATCTTTGTAACATAAGGGTAGTTAAATTGTATCAGTCACTGAACGGATGACTATGTATGTGAGCCTCAGTCCGCCTCGTGACCAGGAAAGCTATAAAGTAATCCAAACGCCGGAAAATTAGAAAAAGTAAAAATTAAATCAATTCCGCCCTAAAATCCGTAAATATAGTCTTATTTCAATGTGTAACATTCAAATAATTAAGAAAAAAATATCTAATTAAGCTTCTTTTAACTACCCATCCTTCATTAAAAACGACCAACATATTTCACACTCGCAAATCGTAGCCTCCACCACAGACCAACGTTATCGATATTCGTGATTAAACATAAAGCAACCAGTGAAACTAAGAAGTTCATTGTGTACCAGAAACGTCTGTCGCCAGGAAGTCAAGCATAGTCGCCAATCTGCGGCTGAAAAACGAACAATCAAAGCGACAGACGCTTTAGTCTGTTAATAGCCAAATCCCATTCTACAGAGCTAGCTGAGCTATTGTTGTATACCTGTTATGCTTTACTACATAATATATATACAACAATGTATAGACTGCCTCGGTAGTGTAGTTTTACTTCGGTATGGATACAAAGCTAAGGTCTCGGATACAAATCTGGGTCGGGCAAAGTGATAGAATATAAGTGTATAACATATACACTAATATTTTGCCTTGCATGTTCCGTCCCACGAAGTAATAGCGGGCGAACCTATCGCCACATCGGACATAAATTCCTGACTGATAATGGTAGTAAAATCCAAAATCACTTTACACAACTCGGGATTTGAGTGGAAGTCTTCTGCTTTGTAATCGTACTAAGAACAACTATGCATCCGAAGCAGTCATTTTTCCAGTCATCATATTTCTAAAGCTTATGATATACACTAGCATTAATCGCAAACTCACCATATTTTACGTAATCTTAAAATCCATTAAGTCCTTTTTTCCATAGTCTTTGTTAAGGCGTATTTAATTAAATACAATTAAGGGATGATTGACTAAGCTTAAAGGAAATTTACGGGTTGTAATAATGTTGTTCAGTTCAAAATTTCATTATTCATTACATCTCGGAGCGGTGCCTGCTGTTTGATAGCGGCCTCATAACTTAAGGTCAAATGGTGGAATTAAATTTAGGTCACGCCGGCGTGTAAATAAATAATTAATCGTACTTATACTACATGTGGATTTTTTTGTTTATTTATCCGCCTTCAAGCCATGTGTAAGCAGGAGATCGGGATTTCGTATTTCATTTTTGTTGAAATGACGGAGATATATAAAAAAATAGCAATTTATTGCTGCAATTCAGTTGCAGGATTAAACATTATAGTAAGAAATACATAAAATGACCTGTAGAACAAAAGTAAGTGACTCAGCTTATGCTGATCGGCAACTCAGTACCAAGTAGCGCTGATTTTCAGCCACCATTGTTGTTGGTTATGCGGACGCTGTGCAACAATATAAGCTATTTCACTGTGAAAAAAGTTAAAATGTATTGAGCGACTAACATGTTTAACTTAATCATATAATATAATATAATAATGAACATGTCCAATAGTTGTTTATTTCATTTCATAGAGTGTAGCGCATGTACCTTGGCCCAATAAAATTATACTAAAGTTTTTGTATTGGGATATTGGTTAAACTCATAATACAATGCATTCACGTGGGCTACTTTTGCAGATTTAAGCAATATGAACGCATAGCGGGCGTATCTTACTCCATCACTAGGGAATGTTACCTACAATGCACCTTGTCTAATCTTATAAACCAGCATTTGAACAAACGTTTGTTAAAACAACCGACATTCATATTTGATGCCAGCCGGAAAAAAACGTCGAGTGCCATAAAACCAGCCGAAAGTGCTACTTATTCTTGAACAAAAGAACCGTTACTGGAGATCGCGTGTCGCGACCGGCACTCGTATTTTGTGTGGACACGCACAGCGAATGTAGGCCGAGTTTCGCGACCTTCAGCGAAATAATACGTCATTGTGTGGCAAAGTACCGGAAAATGACGAATCAATGGCTTTTTCATGTGATAATGGTGTAATTATTACTTGAAAGATTTTATTGATGGCGGTTTTGGTTTAGTGAATTAATGATGAACGATGAGTGTTTCTAAGAAAACTAAGATAAAAAAGAAACTTACTACATGATAGTAGCATAAATCGATTCGACAAGGGAAGTGTTACTGTCTAGAAGAAAGCTAAAGTGTGATTACGGGTTTACTATCGTGTCGTGAGATTACCGGATTTTCGACCCCTTTTCTCCTCTGGTAATTTTTTTCACATCTATCCCCTCCACTTTGAGGGGCCAGCTACTACGATTATAATTATGCAATATTTCTAATTATGTTATAGTACTACCTTAGTGGCGTAGTTGTACTAAGGTACGGTTACAAAGCTGTGGTCTCGGGTTCGAACCCCGGGTTGGGCAAAGTGATATTGGATTTTTCTATTCATTATCAGCCCAGTCAGGAATTTGTGCCTGATATGGCGATAAGCTCGCCACCTATCATATTATGGGGCGGAACATACAATGCGAAATGTGGGTGTCCTGGCACCTCTGCCTACCCCTTCTGGGATAAAGGCGTGAGTTGATGTATGTATGTATATTATAATACGGGTGGTAGGTCTCCCATATGTAGAAGGCCTGGATAGGTACCAGCCCAACAACTATTTCTCCCACCGTGTAAAAATACTATTATGTTCCCGTTTGAAGGACATACCAGCCAAGTAACTACTGAAAATATAGAGACAACATATTATGTCTCAGAATGGCGGGAGCAGTGGAATTCCAAGCATTGCGTTGTAATTAATAGAGTCAAGAATTTGTGCCCGATATGGCGAAAGGCTCGCCACCTATCACATTGTCGGACGGTCCATACAAAGCGAAATGCGGGTGTCCTGGAACCTGAACCTCTGCCTACCCCTTATGGGATATAGGCGTGAGTTTATGTATGTACATATGTATGTATGCGTTGTAATTAATGGTATTGTTTGGTTTGCTACGGTCCACGAGCGGATTAACTCTTAAACTCAAGCGAATAGCATGCTAGTCTCGCTGTTCACAGCAATAAAAAAGCATGACAAAGAATTTCAAATATGTCCATGGAACATTACATACATATTGAAATATAATAACCAGCGGCCCTGCCCAGCTTCGTCCGGGTACAAATAGATTTCTGTACAATAATATGTACGTATTATACATATAAATCTTCCTCTTGAATCACTCTATCTATTAAAAAAAAACCGCATCAAAATCCGTTGCGTAGTTTTAAAGATTTAAGCATACAAAGGGATATAGGGACAGAGAAAGCGACTTTGTTTTATACTATGTAGTGCATTTAATAAAATGTATTATTTTTATATTTTAGCTACTATCACTGATAATGAAATCGAAGCATGTTCGTCTCGCCATTGATAGCAATAAAAAGTATTCATGACCGGTGTTAATTACTTACCATGAAGTATGTTTTTGTTAGTCGAAAAATATTGATTTATATCTGATAATTATAGTCACAAGGTTTGGCTCTGACGACTATCGTTTTGGATACCAGTGGGATATTATATAAGCAATATTTTGAATGTAAAATCGCAATCATATTGGCTATCCACGAAATCAAACTAAAAAAGTTATGACACAAAGCCCTTACAAACAGTAAAGTAATGATAATATGGTTGATTGCATATTGAAAAATATAAAAGAAGTTTCAAAAACTTTCTATTTTTGGATTTACAGACTTCTACATTTGGCAGAGTCCTTTTAACAATGTTGCGACTACACTTAGCTATTTCGGCTTCACAGACACAAATGCATGAAATAAAGTTAGACGACGCAATGAATAATTCCAACGTATAAACTTTAAAAAGAGCAAATAAAAAAAAATCATTAAACTAAGTACAAAAGTGACGAAACAAAATCTCAACGCATAAATACATCGAAAATTCAACTGTGTTTCAATTAAAGGTGAATACGTGGGAAAAGGTTTAATTATCAGAAGGAGCTAAACTCTCGTGACTATTATTAAGTTACAAGTAGTCATAAGCAGCCAGACTAACTACTGGACATATTGAGACTTATGTCATACATGTTAATGTCTTATGTCTCCGAATGCCAAGCATTGCTTTGTAATACAAGGTTTTGTTTGGTTTTGCTACTGTTTATGCTACTACTTACTGCATTCGTATCGCTTTCCATCAAGCAAACGAAATGCTCGTCTCGCCATTCATTGCAATAGAAAAAATACGATATGGATCGAAATATTATATGTACATCCATACATAAGCGCACGCTGTCATCACCAAAATGACAGACAAAGGTTTAAAATAGTTATATACATATACCATGTTCACTGAATATAGGTTTTATGTTGTAAAAGAAATACGCAGAATATCGAGTTGCATGGAGGCTACTCCACTACTGTCTACTAAACTCCTATGGCCATGCTTTGACAATGTCAGGCCATAAAATATTCTATACATTTAAAAATTCATTCTAAGTTCATTGGCATGGCCTAAAAAATTTTGCTCGCCTACACTAAGTTAATTTGATGGATTTAATTCTTGCAATTTTAAGCAAAGAAGGCTCATATATATTTTATTTGTATTTTACAAAGAGCAGAGATATTTATAAAAATATTTACAGTGTGATTTTCCGTATTTTAGGCTTTTATAATTCATGCTATAAATAATTAACCAACCAGCCCGCATCGGGTCAGCGTCGCGTTATTGCTCCAAACCGCTGTGTATTTACCGATAATTTATCATTGCCCTGTAATATGAAGTAGCCTTGTTGGTAACAGAATCAGAGGTGAGAAATTTCACCTTTCATTTTTTCGCTATGTATTTAAGTATGTGTGAATATTTATGTCTCTCCCAACATGTTTGCGTGGCAATACATGGGTGAGGCCTATTTTCAGCATTGGTCTTTCCGATGATGAAGAGAGGGGAGGGGAGGGGGCTATATGGTCTACATGCATGATATCTATATAGATAATGTATATACACTCCAGAAGCGAGAAGATTTTGTTTTACTATGAGCAAACATCTCCTAACGAATTTATCAATCCATAAACCAATAATCCGTGTCTTTAAACTAACATACCTGAAAAAAGGGCAATAATAAATAGAGCAGTGTTTATACACTGTTGTATTTCGGTTTGAAAGGTATTGTAGCCAGAGTAGAACTACTGGAAATAATTAGATTTAACATCGTATGTCTCAGGATAACGAACGCATTGGAATGACAAATACTTCTTGATAATCCATGGTGTTCTTTGTTTTTGCTACTATCTATAAGTGATCGTATAACTTATCATCAGCTGAAGCTCATCTCGATATTTATAATAATAACAAACAAAAGAAAAAAACAATAAAAAAATAATCATCTGGAAATCGAATCTTATACCCTACAATACACAGCTCACGACAGCACTCTAATGGAGCAACAAGCATAGGCTATTCAGTACCCGCTATAAAGACGGAGCACTAAATGGCAAGAATAAGTAAAGTTTGTCACAGTTCCGAAGACTCGCTTACTTCGCAGTGAAACCACGCTTTGTTATTAGTCAAGGAAACTTTAGAATAAATTGCATCTGTGTTGGAAATATGTACGTATTTACTTTATGCGATATGAAGATAGTTTGGGACTTCAAATATCATTTTTATACTAGCATTTGTAAGTGTATGGTAATTGCACGTTTATATCCCAAAGATGGAGGGAGGTTATTAGTATCTCCCAAATAGCCACTTCAAATAATCTTTTTCTATGTCTCTCTTTTCAGCTACAGGAAGTCCAATACTGAACATAGCCCAAAAAAAAAAAAAAAAAAAACAAAAACTGTCTGCGAAATTAACAACCTTTTTAAACTCTCAAGAACTAAACACCATTCTAAGTCCAGTCCCTGCAAAGAAGCAAGACTTATTTATGCTTTATTACGTACTTTACGTGCGCACAGCTCCTAATGTGTGCTGGATTGCTAAACCGCATCTGTTTTGGAGTGGCAGCCGGCCGGCAGAGGCTTTAACTACGTGAGCGAAATCCATAAGGGAATTTCTGCTTTAGATTTTTACTGATGGATTTTGCGCGCCTACCGCTCGTATTAGATTTTTGCGGATGTCATCCCGTACTTTTGTGATGTGATTAGAGAATATGTCTGGCTTTTAATTCGGTTTGTTGAAATGTGACGTTTTAAAATCAGGTTGCGTCAGTTTAAAAAGGAATTTGGACTATGGAGTGTTATGGAAATTCATTGAAAAATATGTGCAATATATATTAAAGTTTTATAGAAAAAATATTATATTTTTAAAAAGGCAGAATATGAACGGCAGGAATGTACACAAACTATAACTCAATTTATTTCAAAACAATATTATCTTACGTTACCAAATAACATTTTCCCTACCCTTTTGCAAGGAATAAACATAAACCACTAAAATACTATGCGGCTACATCAAAGCCTCTTACTCATATGTATCAAGTCTCCCACATATTAATTTTGCCTCGCCATATACGATTTGAAACTCAAAAGCAGACTTCGATCTTGCGTCAATTTCCGCTTGCATTTGAAATATCTTCCGTTGACTAGAGCGAGTACGGCAAACCAACAGAGTGGCGAATGCAGGCAAATATTTGCCAACTTACAATTTATTGCTAGTTCACGTCATGTTTCATAGATAAGGCGACGTTAATCAATGTTTGGCTTCCATGTTATGGTATGGTGCATCTTTTAAGCGAATCTTATTCGGTATTTTAAAGTTGAAACTATAGAAAATAAAAGTGAATTTTATAGATTGTATCATTAAAAGACAATATCTTTAGTTTCATATTCATAATAAAATTTATTTCAAAATACATTTTTAATACCTTTAGACGGAATTTCGAAAAAAGTTATACTCAATTCGTATGTGTTCCGGTGCAAAGGTAGCAAGTTTTTCAGGTATTCAAACCAAATTTTACAGTAAATTGTGTATCTGATACTTTGTACCAATTGTATGTCTGATATTCAACTCTTTGTTTGCACATTGAAAATTAAATTTAATAATTTTATTTTATAACAAAGTATACTTATATACATCAAAACAAATCCATACACTGTCGAATATGAAAATTCTAAATCATGCGGAAAATAAAAGCCTCTTATATTATTTTGCAATTCAATATGAATATATATTTTATATAAAATATTCATTATTTTGTGGTTCTCTTTTAACCAGGCATATAAATCAGAACTAAGGTTTTTTGTTTACAAAATATAGTTCAAATATATATTTCTTTATATTATATACTTTATTATACACCAAAATGAGTGAAAAAAGAAACAATAAATAGATTAAATACTTAAAACTAAAGACATAGTAACAATTGGCGGCCTTATCGCTAGCTGCGGTCTCTTCCAGGCAACCTTGAGATGGACTAGATTATTATAATAAAGAACTAATGGGGCATATAGAGGATGAGATTTACATAATTTATATTTCAAATATCAAATTAGTAAAGGCTGTAATAATGAATGAATAAAAGATAAAAATAACTGTTGAGCCTATGATCTAAACCATCCTACTATTATAATTTTTTAATCATAAAAAATATGTTAGAAAATTCGTTGCGACTTTTTTCAAAATACATCATACTTTTAGTGGCGCACCATTTTTCTAAATATTTTATATCGTATAATATATGCTAACGACTGTATTCCGTAGAGCTTTTCCAGTTTGCGTAGCTTATTACCGTCATAATATGTGCAAGGGAGTGAGCTCACCTATGCCGGGCACAATTTCTCATCTCACGGTACTCATGTGATATTTTCCAAACCGATAACAGGCACAAAGTAGAGTGCTCTACCTGGAATTTGAACCCTACACCTCTCGGTATCCAGCCACTAAATCAATAACATGTTTTTATATTTATTTTAAAATGTCATATAGTTGACTACAAGTCTTTTAGCCCATGATTAATATTCAATCCCTCAATCCGATTTGCCGCAAAAACCGAAATAATAAATTCTATTTTATAATCTAAACCGGAACAAAACGCTTTGTTATTATATTGAACCCCAAATGGTACAACGTTAATATAATTACTCAATAGCTTTTGCTCCCATTCAGTGAACGACTATCAAATTAAGTACCGATCCACAGCGGCTAAAGTCAGTTTATTAGTTCCAAAGCCGTTTGTATTCGATTTCTGAGCGTACTTAATGAATTTCGGCTATCCGTTGAGTGAATAAAACGTTCTGTTAATATAAAAAAGTCGATTAGTATTTTTAAATTTTCTTGCCGTTGGACTAATTGGAATGTCGGGGTTACTGGCTTGAGAGTAGAGGCTGTTCGATATTTGAATTTATCTTCGTAATTCGGAAATAGAATGAGATACTACTCTCCAATTACTGCTCTATTAGGTACCGTTTGAAGTTTCATACTTATACTTTTCAAGTCGAATCCACTTTGTATAAGCATAACTCATACATATAATTTCAATAACATTTTCTGTAAAACCATAGAATTGTAGTTTTACAGAAAATGTTATGGATATTGTGTGAAAAAGTTGAAAAGTGTGAATCGTCAAACGGTACCTATTAGAGCAATTGGATAGTAGTATCTCATTCTATAATACAACACAACAAGGACAATAGCGAAATAAAAATTATATTTTCTTTATTTAAATAAAAAGATTAGTTATTACATCATAGGAGTTATGAATTAAGATATACTTCATATCTTGTCATACATGTCTTTACAATTATTATTATGATTATGACAGTGTAATACCACCAACTACTAAAATTCTGTTGAAAGACTCAGGCCTAGTCCACCACGCTGGCATAATGTAATTTTGGAGATATAAAGATTTGTATGATAGGCTTACGATGTTTTAGTTGATAGTTAATCAATATGGTAATAGACTAATAATATTATGGCCGAAATGTCAAGAGTTGTCTTAGCAATTCAGTTAATATATCAATTATAAAATAGCATCTAATTTTGTGAATATATCAACTAAATTTGTATTTAAGTGATATAATTAGATATTAAGTAATGCCTCGTCCATACAATGGCCCAGCATCGGCCACTAAAGATGTCGGCTGGTCGGCTATCTTCACCGATGTTCGGTGACGTCACAACAGGTTGTGCAGTGTTGCTAAAGTCAATTTACTAAATTATTATATATAGACCAGTATTATAACATTATATATAGACCAGTATTAAAACCGAATATCAACAATCAAAATGTGTTATAATGGTTGTGAGGTTAATAAGGGTATGTCCACACACTTATTAGACCCATCGGCAAATTAAGCAATAAACCTGTGTAATCTATTGGAATGTACTGTTATGTGTACCGTAATACGTCAATCATGAGCTGAAGCCGTCATTACAATGATTACATGGTTCCACATAGAATCCTTTGGGCGTCGGCAATCAGATCACTAACTACTGCAGTTGTCCGAATGATTATATATTGTTCTCTATTCCCGGAATTATTACTGGTTTTACATTACATTAAACATGTTCACGCTTGTACTATTATCGTTACAGGACTGACAGAGGTGTCACTTGTATTTATGAAATTCTTTTTGTCTCAAAAGTTGCAGGGATGGTAACCCTGGATAAAGACCACACGTATAATCATTGTGCGAAACAAATTCAATATTGATGCATTTTATATAAAATATGCATAAAATTACATAAAGTTTATTGCCGACCTGGGAACCGAACTTAGGATCTCATAGTACACATTCCACTTGATCACTACATTAATGACATTGCTAATGTATTTTCGAAATATTAATAGTTTGTTTTTTAAAAATTTACCACTTTTAACAGGGGAGCGTGGTTATGATTTTTTTAATATAACCTAGATATTGCAACAGTGACTATTTGCTCCTGGTATTTACGCCCACATAGACACCGTAGGACTCGTCATTTAATAAATTTATTATATTTAAAAATATATAAACATATATAGATCTTGATTATGAAACCTTAAGAAGCTGTATTTAAATACCGAATATTAGCGGTAATAGAAAGCTGTATTTAAAAATCGAATACTGAGAATTACATTTCATGATATTTAAAATATTAAAACCTGGTAATTTTTCATTTTTTTTTTAATGTATTGTATTGAGTTCTTGTACCCTATAAAATATAAAATGTAAAAATAATAATAACCTAAACTGACCAATGTATTGAATTTCATCTGCACTTTCTTTTTATTCAAGTAAATAACTACTTTTATTTTTGAAAACACACAGTAGAATATAAAATATTGTTAATTATTTAGTTGTTTTTTTTTTTTCATTTATCAACGAAGTTTATCTCTTAAAAATATTTATAACATATTTTTTTCTGTATATTATCAAAGTGTGAAAGTGTGAAATGCGTGGTGGCCTGTTGGTAAACGAACTAAACGCGACTGCCAACATGTTTACGGCGGTCGCGGGTTCGAATCCCAGGGCACACCTCTGACTTTTCGGAGTCATGTGTGTATTGATAGTCAATCACCACGCACTAAAACGGTGAAGGAAAACATCGTGAGGAAACCTGCATAGCATAGCGATTTATAAAATTTCTATGGTATGTAAGTCCGCCAACCCGCACTAGGCCAGCGTGGTGGACTGTATGGCCTAACCACTCTCAATCGTACTCTCGATTGTAGATGAGGCCCGTGCCCTGCAGTGGGACGTATATGGGCTGATACAGAATATTATCAAAAGTTTGTTTGATATAACTATCAACTTAAATAAATGATCCTTATTTTAAACCTCGGTTTTATGCGTGAAGCATTTTGTAATCCGCAATCATTATCATTATTACAAAACTGACAATAAAAACCTTAGAAGTCATTTGAAGTTTGTTCTATTCAAACGTTTGATAGATTTAATTACGGTTTCCCAGAGATCCAACTCAATTACGCATTCACAAAACCTCTTTTCCCATTTAAATGTTGTGTAATTACTTTAAGACAAATTTACAAAAGAGAAAAAAATGATACAATTAATTGGAGAAAATCTTTGACATTTAAATATTTAGAACCATAAAATATTTTACTGAACGATCATGATTAAATTATTGTAATAGTTTGTTAATACTTTAACTGGATTTTTAAAAAAAATTACTGGACCTTAATTAATAATACAAAATAAGAAACGAAAAATTAAAACTATAATTTAGAAAAAAAAACCTATACATAATATTAAAAAAAATATGACGTATAATATATGTACGTACTTTAAAATCTGGTGAGACATTTAATCAATTCGCGCGTAAAAACGGCTGTCCAATTAATTTCATAAGTAGTTTAAAAGATACAAATAAATTTATTATTATTTAGCCCAAATATTTTCATAATTTTAAATAATATTCTCATTAGGTATTTTCTTTTATTTTTATCCACTCACCTATAGTCCCAACAAGGCGTTCTAATTATTGGCCAATATCTTCTTATAATAATAGCATCAACACAGATAAATTGTCATTACATAAACACTCACTAAAAAAATCAAATCCACAACCACCGAACAGCACTTTAAAAGTTTTTTTCAACAATTATAATTAATTAAAGTCCACGAAAACTTTACAAGTACATATACAAACTTGCCACACACAAACTTGAAGTTTCATTGTATATAAATGGTGTCCCAAAACATCGGGCAATTGAAAGATACGCGCGTATTCGATACGCCGGAATGGGAATAAGTCGGCAACCGCCTCAAACCGGTGCGAACCGGACGGCGTATGGCCAATTACTGAGGAGTACGAGCCAGCCCGCGCTAAAAACGCCAGCGCGCATGCCCCGGCGCGATTGACACCAGGCGAGCTTATATACTAATACTAGAAAAGCGAATATTCATAAGTTAGTTTTTAGTTTTGTTTAGAATGTTTCCCACGGGAGCGAACCCGGCTCGCAGTTTACGAAATCAAAACAAACGAGTTGCTTGAGGTGAATCTGGCCCAGCCACTGTTTATTCTTCATTTTGTGGGCTATTGTTTTGTATTTTGTAACAAGTTATTTAAAAAAAGTTTGAATTAATAGTTTAATAAGATTTTTTTTAATATCTGTCAGAAAAATTTAAAATCAAAATTAGCGGTATTACCACCGCAGTTAAATAGGGACAGTATATAAAAATACTCATGCGATTGCAATTCAGTAAATATTAGAAGCCTACCAAAATAAAATTCTTTAAATCGAGTAATATAAAGCAACAAATATGCGCTTCATTTTAAACTCAGTTCATTGCTGGCAGTGGCCATTCGGTAAGCGAAAAATCATGTGACAGCGGACCAGTTGCTGCCTATCAAAGTCCATTCCACTCAAAATACACTTCACTTTCCACGAAAATATGTCGTGGCCAACAAAAATACAGTCGAGCAAACAATATTCTATCAGTTTTTCAAACCACGCTTGTCAAGAACCATCGCGCTTTATAAACTGACGGAAAAGCACAGAAAATATTTTACGATGGCCAATGAATATTTACACAATGAGTACATTGTGTTGTTGTTGTTACCAAAATCCATTCAAACAAGCAATATTTTATATAAAACCACTGTTCAAAAAAAAATCAATTCTCAATATAAATTGACGGAAAATTCCGGAAACCTTTTACGTTCACCAATATAATGTAGTTCCAATTAATTCATTGACACTAAAATTAATCCAGCCGGGACATCTTTTAAATCGCTAAAAGCTTTAACATCCATCCCCTTTTATCAGTACGATTGTACAAAACCACTCAACCCTTTTAAACCCCAATCCGAAGTGCGTCCGGTCGTTAGTACACATTAATGGAATCCAGCCGGTTACTCTGCCGTGAAAATAACAAGGAGCCGAGGATTTCATAGGGCCCAATACGTTGTTTACGAAACAAAAACATCGTTGATGACACGAATAGCGTTTTAATTGGGATTTAGTTTGGTGTCAGAGTGTTATTTGCGGGTTACATTGTGTTGAGGAAAACATCATGCTGTATATGGGCTTCCTAACTGTACTGAGTATTTCAAAAGATCCTTCTGAACATTCGTTTTACATGGTAATATCCCGGACGGAATCGGATTCTGCTACCCTGCTCGATCAGGAGAATACTCGATTTTAAGACCATAAACAAACATGTAATATCCGTTCGTTTAATTTAATTGAGAACACAAACATTTAAATTATTAAAAATAATGAATAAAAAACGGTCTTTATATTATTTTTACAAGATAATTTTCTCACCTAGACAAGAAAAATCTCAAACAAAGACTCTTGTAAAAATATTATGAACTTAAAATGACACTTTTTATTTTCTCTCATAATAAAAGCTTTTAATTATATCAACGTTCAATAAAAAAACGACCTAATAACGTAACGTTTCAGTCTAACACTTTGAACTTAATTTACAAAGACTGAAAAACCTCATTGGAACCAATTTGACGACAATTATTACGTCCATATTTCCTTGGTAATGAGGAAAAGACCGTTCATTGTTGGGTTCAAGAGATCCCTCATTATACAAAAAGGAAATATTTGCTTATAAAATAAGAATTAATGAATGTATTAAAACTTGGACGTATTTTAACATTTTATATTTTTAAACATTATGGAAACACGCGTTGGAAAGTACTACTTATGAAAACGATGGTCACGTTATTTAATAAAATATATATATAAAATGATATAATATTCGCGAGTATGTTGAAATTTTCACATCGAACAGCAGTCGATTAACTGAGCCGCAAATAGAAATTTAGTGAAAATACAGTAGGGGTGGTTCTGCTCTGTATCAACAATGTACGTACCTCTGCAAGCCACGGGCCTCCTCTACAATTGAAAATATGATTGAGAGGGCTTAGGCCATATATTCCACCATACTTGCCCTAGTGCGGGTTGGCGGACTTTATATCAAATTTGCCTTATAAACACCACAATAAGATCGAGTCTTGCATTGTGGGTATCAGGAACTAAGAAAGATTTTTCGGT
Source organism: Hyles euphorbiae (assembly GCA_023078785.2). NCBI lineage: Eukaryota > Metazoa > Arthropoda > Insecta > Lepidoptera > Sphingidae > Hyles > Hyles euphorbiae. The sequence continues at coordinate 15,317,933 of CM041041.1, read as the reverse complement.
CTCACAAACACCCAGACCTGAAAGAAATATTTTTGGGCCGCACAAACGTTTAACTCGGTGCGGGGGTCGAACCCGCGGCCTCTCGTTTCACAGGCGGCGTCTCACCGGCTACGTCACGGAGTAACAAATAATAGGTATAATAAACATAAAATACAATACATATATATTAAAAAATAATTCTAACTAAAACCTTGTTCATTCAGCATAAAGCAGAAATTTCATTTTATAGCCGAAACCGGTCCACTATAAAGTTGATAAACCTATTAATCAAATATATTTTGCTGCTGTATAAAATACTGTTTTGTTTAGGTTTTGCGCAAACAAAGTGATTGATCGATTGGACATTTTATTGATATTTTTAGTCGTATGTTTAAAATTTTATTTTATTTTATAGAAGAGTAACATTCTATTCATGTATAGTTTTAAGACGTTTTTAAGTTATCGAAGCTTTTATACCTTTTAAATGACTTATGAATACAGTTTGAGCGAAGAAGACAATATACATATTTGTTAACTGAAATTTGTTTTAAAACAGTTTATGAATAAAGTCGTAAATTACATACTTAGAGTAATTACAAATACTCATCATGCCTTCCCAGAAGGGGTGCAATCAGGATCTTCACATTTCGACTTGTATGTTCCGTCCCACGGTGTGATAGTGAACGAGACTATTGTCATATTGGGCTTAAATTCCTGAATCCGGGCTGATAATGAATAGAAAAATCCCAAGACCTCAGCCTTGTAACCATACCGTAGTAGGACTACGCCACCGAGGCAGTCGGTTAGGACCAAGAGTAATTATGTACTTAATATGGATCTTACTTTTTGATATTATCTTATTGAAAATATTGAGGAAACTTTTGAATCAGAAAACCCTTATTCTTATTTGTAATACTGTGGTTTGTAGTAAAATTACAGAGAGATTTCTACAATTTTCTTTATTTTTAAATGTATGAACAAGGAAAAAAGTTTCAGGGTCTTTGCTACATATTTGTTATTCCTTTTATATAGCTATTAATAATTTAAGAACGAACAGTCTTTTATTCATAAAATTTTAAGGTCCGCGATAAACTAGTATATTTTTCAACATTTCCATTCCAAAAAATTAAACAGGTTTTTTTAACTGTCGTTTATTGGAACAAAATCCAAATTAAAATTTATATCTATTTAATTGCAGTTCGAGTATAAATAATCCAAGCGATATTATAATCCCAGTATAATCCTAGTTTAGTATATCCAAGTGTAATATAAACCTAGTTTTCCAGACAGCAACAATCATAAAAACACACCTTCCCATTTAAAACCCAAAATATCTGTACATCCCGTCACAATAAACACCTCACGTTACCCGTCATATGTCGCCTAACATTCAACAATTCCAACATCAATATTGTGACTCATAAACTACATTAGGCTTATCTACAGCACTCACACAGTCACAGTCATCTATTTATCACGGCGTTGTACAGGAAGGGTTAATTCCTTCCACATCTAGTTTCCTGTTTCCGCCCCGCGGTTACCCTCACGTATTTGCGGGATGTTTTTCCCCTTTTTCCCTCGGATACAGTTCAAGGCCACTCACACTTGCATTTAAAAGTATGTGGTTTGTTTTAGTATCTTTTGATTTAGGGATTAATATAATTAATTTACATGACCGGTGCCAAAAAAGATTTATTAGCGAATAAATATACTCTTTACAAATATAATTTTGTCTTTTCCAGGTAAGTCCAGCTGCGCATTTTCAAAAGAAATATGTGAGTACATATAATTTATAAATATGCTGTTACCATCACGCCAAGAAAAAAATATTTGGCAATCGATTTAAGCTAAAATTTTATTCTTGAAATATTTTTCCACGGGATACCCTCTTTATAGTTCTTTTTCCATAAGTGGCCAACAAATTTCACGAACACCCGACCTGCAACTCGCGATCTCTGCAAAAAGGTCAAGTTTATGTCACAAACGCTACTAATCGCATGGACCGCAACTCTACATTATTCGTAGCTGCGTAGCTTTTCGTAGCTTCGTAGCATGCTACGTTTACCTCTACGAGCTCAGTTTATTCACTTATGCTGCTGCTATGATTTTAATGAGATTTAGTTAGTTAATAGAAACTAACAATATATTAGAGTCTGTAGTAAAGTACCTCTAACACATATTTGCATATAAGAAACGCTGCGACGAAACAGTAGTGTACATAATAAATGGAGTGAGATGTCCTATTATTTGATTCCGTCGGTCAAAAAAAAATTGATTTTGATTGTATCTGTTAAGGTTGATTTTTTATTAGTAAATTATAATAGGTATTTTTTGTTTCGGGCACTGCGTCAACTTTTGGGGTTGATTTTATTCAGCTATAGATTTCCTGTGGCTGAATTAGATGAAATCATTTTTCATATTCGGTTAAACTATTTATTAATGAGAACGACTATAAATTGATATTCAAATAGCAAATATTATTTAATTTTGGTTTTATAAAAAACTATCTGAAATGTATCATATCTGAAAAACATAATCTATCCTAAGGACTATAACATAATTTTAAACCGCCAACTTTAGAAAATTAAATACGCATCACAGATGTTACAAACACAACCGGAATCTAACATCAAAAGGACTTTATCTCCTTCGGATTAGCCAAACGTAACGCACAGTTAGCGATATATTATTTTAGGTTCCTTTGTCCTGGAAGGCATTGGAGGACTCGAATACTTGAGAGGCCTTCTAGGGCCATCGAGTCAATGTAACTCTGGATGAAAATGTTGATGTAAAAATAACAAGGTTTTATTTAATATACTTATATTTCTGACTTTATTTCAAGTGGTAGAATCCCGCTTTAACCAGTTTGCGATGGCCCCTATTGAAAAGATTACCAACGTCTGATTGAAAATCAAGGTGAAGTTTTTTGCTCTAATGTTTAGTTAAAGAAGTTTATTCACCTTTACTGCTGGTAAGTCTCTCATAATAACATGTGAGAGGCCGCCAAGGTAGGTACCACCGCAATGTCTATTTCTCCCGCCAAACAGCAGTGTAAATGTACTGTTATGTTTCGGATTGAAGGATATTGTAGGCGGATTAACTTCTGGACATATTGAGACTTTATGTCACAGGATGGTGAGCGCAAGGGAATGCCAAGCATTGCTTTGTAATTCGAGGTGTTGTTTGGTTTTGTTGCTGCCCATGATCGGTCGTATCGCTTACCATTAAGCGAACGGCGTGCTCGGTTCGCCGTTCATAGCAATAAAAAAACACAAAGCTATTTTTGGTACCAAGATCGTTCTCCTCCTGCAGTTATTTTTCATTTCTTTTCATCCATTTGAGTGACGACTATCTAACACTATCGGTATCCATTGAAGGTTGCCAAGGTATTACAAATTAACACAAGATAGTTACGAATAAATTAAGACATCAAAGTTGTCTCATGTATTTTTGTCTAAAAAATTGGACAACAGTAGCTAAAATTTTGCTGGAAAATGAATGAAAAATATTGTCTTCCATTTTACAATCATAAATGACAATGTATGCGGCCTTTCAATTTGCGATCAGCCCGAGCGGTCATATTTTCTGCTTGTATTTTAACAAAAACTAACATAAGTTGTGAACAAAGCATGGATCAGAAATTCTTTGAATCGAATTGAAAATGTAGTCGAGAATAAATAACGCGAAATGCTTTTTGAAAATGGAATACAAGATGGCAGATTTTTACTGTAGCTTTTTTCAATCAAATATATACTAGATACAACATGAGCGCTTAGAAAATGGCACCAAAAAAGAGTGCTTTAAGCACTCTTTCGCCTTCAGTCACGCACCGACCGTTGCTTCTAAAACGTCGCAGAACTTTAGACAATATTATGTGAAAAGCTATTTTAAGCTCCAGGAATAAGGTGGATTTTTGTGTTAATATATTTGGAATATGTGATCTTTTTGTTTACTTTTTTTTATGTCATGCATCGGTGTCACTTTTTAACAGAACTTTTACAGGGAACTGTGTATCTAGTGTATATTTGATCGAAGATAGCTTTACGTATAATGTAAATAGACGCAGTCAACCTGCACCATTATTTCCCTCCAAATAGGAGTGTAAATGAACTCTTGTGTTCCAGTTTGAAGGAAATTGTAGCCAGATTAACTACAATACAAAAAAAAAAACAAATCAGGCAAATGGCATGCTCGTCTCACTATTCTGTGCAAAAATAAGAAAATCGATTTAGTATAATAACATAATGTTTTGTTCTCTTGGTACCATAGCAGGAAACTACATAATACCTACACATCAATCCTCCATATAATAAGTAATGCTTCCACGAAATTCTTAGGTCTAGTGGGCGTTTGTGGGCAGATTGAGACACATTTAATCAATAGCGACGTTTGTTCAGATATCATGTAGGGACAGTAAAAAAAAACATTACTTATTTGTCGCAGATGTAACATTATATTTGTACGTACATTACAAATTACAGGAACTCTTTATTTATTCTTTTAAATTGAAAATCAATTGGCCTAATTATTATAAATTTTTTATTACGTAAACATATTATCTAAGTGTATATTGGTGCCTATTTAGCAACGATACGCAACCAAGAATGTCCGTGTAACATGTAAACAAAAAATAGTCACGTATCGATAAACGAAAACCTTTACGAAAACAATCTGAACTAAAATCCTGTTTTGTGTAAATGTTAAACCCAATACAAAGATAGTTTCGCCGCGCGAAGGGTGGAATAAACGACACCTTGCTTGATTTCCGTGGGAGGGTACTGTAACAACATTTATTTGGGGATCCGCCGCTCTGCTACAGGAAAAGACAGTGTACACAACACACCCTTTTTATTTCGTTACCTGGATAATTGCATAACGTCTTAAGGTTTTTCGTGGAATGATGTTTGGTCATTTTAGTATTTTCTCCGAATCATGAATACGATTCGATTTATTTATTTTATTGTAATAATCTTTATCCATACATATGTATAAATTATATTATTTTTATCTATACTAATATATACAGCTGAAGAGTTTGTTTGTTACCTTTTATCTCAGGAACTATGGTTCGAATCGAAAAATTATTTTTGTGTTGTCATAGGTCAGTTATTGAGGGATGCTATAGGCTATATATCATCATGCTATGAAGTATGAACTATAAGAGGGAAGCAGTATTGAAACATCTAGCAAATATTAAAAAAAAAATATTCGTGTTTCTTGGTCCGATTGGTTTCAAAATCGATATTTGAGGATCCTTTGTTCCGATATTTTACATTGACAGTCGGAATTGAAAATGTTAGCCGCCATTTTGAAAAAGTGTACCTACACCCGGGTGGAGCCGGGTGGACCACTAGTTATATATAATTTATATGCGTGGTGTAAATTGATTATCTTATGTTTCTACATTTGCCAATATCCAAACAAACTCCTATATCAGCCATTTTATCAAACTACGTATTTGAAGCACAAATTATACATGTACAATATTACTTCAAATCAATATCACTCCAGGTCTAAAGAGGGCCCCGTACTGTCGCTTTGTAATAATATTAATGATTGACTTTCCGTTAATTACACTTTTCTATGTACATACACGCTAAACGTAATTAGTTGATGAACTATATTGATCATTACCAACTTACGCGCCCCATTCAGGTAATTAATTACTTACACGCACTTACAAGCCATCATCGGGGAACTATCATTGAGGGAATTTGAAGAGACCACATTAATACTGAATGGTCTGAAAGAAAAAATCTGTTTGATTTAGTACTGTATATTTGTATTTATAATATGTATTTTACTTGAATACATGGAAAATGAAAATGTAACATAAATTAGGTGTACCTCTACGGTGCTTACAGCATCGGTTGCGTAGTTGTACTAAGGTATGATTACAAAGCTGAGGTCTCGGGTTCGAATCCTAGGTCGGTAAAAGTAATATTGATTTTTTCTATCCATCAGGCATTGCTTTGTATTTCATGGTATTATTTGGTTTTACTATTGCCTACAAGCGGTTGTATCATATACCTACCATCATGTGAATGGCATGTTCATCTCAAACTTTATTGCAATAGAAATAAAAACACGAATTATTGTACTCCAAAAGTGGCATCATCAAAAGTCATAGATTTCAAACGCAACATATAGAACATACAGCTGAACAACTTGCTGTAATTAGGTTAAACTTCGCAGCCAATGTATGTAAAGGAAAGGAAGTATTTTCAGCTCTGCTATCATAAACTCCGCTCACTAGTGAAGTTTCCGCAACTTCCGAATATAATAAAGGAGAAATAGTTCTGTGAACGGTTCATAAAGTGTTTATAGATATGCTTTTAATTAATTCGAATATTTACAGATAGGATATTTGATAAACCATTAAAAGTGTCTACTTATGCTCTTGGAAATCATGAATGCCTGAAGAATGGTGATTCTCCGAATACTGTAAGCCATAGGAAATTTTGTAACGTCTTGTCTATAAATTATTGTATTATAGGGCTAATTCAACAGCCTCCGTGGCACAGTTGGATAGACGCAGCCATTAAAACGAGTGGCCATGGGTTTGATCCACGCACCTAGACCAATGTTTGTGGGGCTCACAAATATTTGTCTCGGGTTTGGGTGTTTTTGAGACCGAAAAGTCTCTCGTAGTTTCAAATACTCGCAACACAAAGCTTTATTGATCTAAATGTGGGGACATTAATTATTATTTAATAGTAGAGTCTATGTGCCTTGAGATATGAAGTTCAAAATTATCCAGTTAGTTCGTCTTAATTTCTCTTTCAATATGTAACGTTTTTTGAAAGTTAATTTACCACCATATTATATACACCCCGCTGCTAAAATCAAACACGCATCGTTTCATTTCTAACAATTAGCCGTAAGTTTTCCATGTTTTAAAATAAAATAAAATAAAATAAAATAAAAATTTCAAATTTTCATTACCGCCGTAAGCTCAAAACCAAATTGTAGAGAAGCCTTTAATGAGAGACTCAAAGTATGGCAACTCATGGCTCAAAAGAGGCTTTGAATCGCACTCTGTGGGGACGTGCGGCGATTACTTAAGTCTTCAGTGCATATGTGTGTTCGTCACAGAGAATAAGTCTAGAATACCATTTAGTTCGCCTTACTTAGTGTTTGCGTTGCAGAAATTGAGCAGTTCGCCTGAGCCGTTGGAACACAGACGGGCGGGTTTTTTTAACTTTTCACGGTTCCCCAGTTGCGCTTCTGTTCCTCACACTCAATAAGAAAGAAGAAATTTAACCAACCAAAATCGGGCTGTATCGACAACGAAATAGAGCTAATATTACCTTGCACTATTCTCCTTTTTTGATACAGCACCTTTGTGAATTCGAGAACAGCAACGTACAGAAGTTAAAAGTTGCGAAGTTTATTTCGACTTGGATATTCTCTATTTATTATGTTATGTGAAAGTTGAACTTGAGTTTCTTAAAAGAGGGTAAATACAGGTGAAATTGTTATTTGGTAAAGTTGTTTTGAGCGTTGTTCGGTGTACTGATAACAGAGTTATAATGATGCGGAGTTTTGTCTTCGTATACGTGTACAAATGTTTTATTTTTCAGTTTTTGTCCACGGATAGTAAAGTTTTAAACATTATCATTTTTGGAAGCTAACACGGTTTTTTGGCTTCCAAAAATCATTCATCAGTAATTTTATCATAAAACTGTTGTTTCCTTTCAATCACCGAAATGCATTGTTACATATGTATAATACAAAATGCACCTGCCTAAAATCGAGCAAAACCGACCTTCTACCACAGAATCCATATAATCTTTTAAAAAACGGACATCAAAATATTTTCATACACTTTTTCATCCAGCCTCATACCTCAGTTAAATAAAACGCGATACTAATAGCAAAACCCGCGAATAGCTTTTACAACAGAAATTTCCACTTGTTTTCTTGGAATAAAAACTGAAAGTTCAATGACCTCAATCGCGAGTTTCCAACAAAAGCGTATTGACATTCTAAAAAATAGAAATTCATAGACAAATTCATAGCAATTGTTGTTGAAGTAGGGAATTGGTTGTTTACAAAAATCGGCCCACGGTGGATTGAGTCCTCTTCGTCGATGCATGTCGCTGAAGGGTGGTTTGGCAACGAAATCTATTCTATTAAATTGTCTGCACTCTGCTAGAATCTGTATCTGTATCAGCCCATTTACGTCCCACTGCAGGGCACGGGCCTACTCTACAATCGAGAATACGATTGAGAGTGGTTAGGCCATATAGTCCACCACGCTGGCCTAGTGCGGGTTGGCGGACTTACATACCATAGAAATTCTTATGAATCGCCATGGCATGCAGGTTTCCTCACGATGTTTTCCTTCACCGTTTTAGTGCGTGGTGATTGACTATCAATACACACATGACTTCGAAAAGTCAGAGGTGTGCCCTGGGATTCGAACCCGCGACCACCGTGAACATGTTGGCAGTCGCGTCTAGTCCGTTTACCAACAGGCCACCACGCACTTTCTCTGCTAGAATACTCAATTTTTTTATTTAATCTTGTGTTTAGGTTTTGAATGAGTGGAAGATATTTTTTAAGAAATTATTGTATAGATAGTAGGTTGCATTCGAAGTATTTTCTAAAATTAAATCAGTTGTAAGTCGTGATATAATAAATAAAATATTATTTATACATTTCAAATCTATAGTTTAAAAAGCAAGTATATATTATAAAAAGTAAACAAAACATTTACCTACAAACACGCCTCATGCAATATATGCAAACGAGAAACTCCAAACTCGCTTTTTTTATTCGACTAAAGAGTATACTCACAGCAGTTTTCAGCACTGTGACGTCACGTAGTTTCCAGGAATTTCCGTTGCTTTGGTCACGTTTTGAGGGAACTACAGCACGTTGGTAATAAATGCTTAGCCTAGGTAAGGCTTTGTGGGCGTCTGACACTAGGTTTACAATTGTGTCGCAAAAGATATTCTAAAGATGTATTTTGTCGGGATGTGGTAGTGGAATATTGATTGTACACATATTCTTTCTTACCTGCTTTTGTCATTTATGTATGTTGATTCCAGCTACATTTATTGTGAATTATTTTAACAAAATGATCGATGAATTTACTGGTCTATAATAATTGCGAGTGGGCCAGGTAGAAACATATTTAATCAAATTTTAATGTTTACATTCCAAACTCTGTATGGTGTATTTTTTTAAGAATACGGTGACGTTGATTACACCTCGGCCTATTGCCTGATAGTTAACTACATACTTTCAAAATAACATTAAAAAAAACGTATAATTTGTATATTTTTTTTCTCATTTTGTGTACAAACAGAAATATCATTACAATAAAACATTTTTCACATATCAGTATTGAAGTAACTTGTAACATGGAGCATTAGTAGTATTTTAAAAGCAAGAGCGTAGTGAAGCTATTTACTGTTTCTTACACGCACACACTGTAATGTTAAAACTGGTGACGTCACTTGGTTTGTTTTGCATCCCTTTTATTTTTCTCCCACAGCAAGACAAAATATGTTTTTAAATTGTATTATTGCAATTTTGTCATTTTTTTATAGTTTCATAGGTTTGTTAATTTTTATTAACATATTATCACTGTAGTACACTAGAAACTTTTTTTATTTTTAATGTTATTTTTGTTTTGTACACATGCTTTGTTTATTCATGATTCCTTTGTAGAAACTTCACTATTTAACTAAAAGTATTGTGCCCATATATTTTATTGTTATGTTGCCACTTATATATTTAAAAATAATACAGTAAAATTGAGCCAAATACCCTATTACAACAACTAATTTCGTAATAAATAAAAACATAATGCAGAACAGTTCACACATATCGAAACTAACACAAACACCGCCACACCACGCCACCACATAATAACTCCGCTGAAATTTCCAAAACCACCAACTCACTAAACATTTTAATAAAGGCAACAAAAAAGAATTTTAATAGTTTCGCTTTAATTAAGCGGCGACGTGGCCGGTTGTCGGTTTAACCTTTTTTTTTCATCCCAGCCTTATTTATTAATTAAAGCAGCTCAGCGATGGAACAAGGAACTAATGGATAAGTTTCCTGAGTTTCAAGAATATGATGTTTGCATTAACATCCTTTTTAGTGAAATATACTGCGACGGGCTAAATAATGCCATGGAGTTAGGTTGAGAAATTCAATTTGTATTTTTTAATTTATTTTTATATTCTGCTGGGAAGCGCAGCTTAGTACGTCCACCCACAAGATGTTAAGACGACCTGGGAGGTTGTAAGATGTCGCTGGATGCAGGCTGCCTCTAACAGTTCACTGTGAAAATCATTAAGAGAGGCCTATGTTCAGCAGTGAACTTCCTTTGGCTGATGGATGGATGGATGGATTCTGCTGGGGGTGGGGTATTATTTTCCGCGGTTATAGCGACCACCGTATACTCTGCTTAAGAACTCATCATGGCAATACATGTAAACGTTTTGCATTTCGGGTACACCAGAGCAAAAGCAGTTAAATTATTTTCTGACGAAATATTACTAATCATTATTCACTTAACAATAACCCCTTATTTGTTACACAGTATTCAAATGCCGTTTATATGATCTGACTCAAAAACGTTATTCATATATTATAGAGCTCAAAAATCACTAGTATAAACACTTAAGCAAATAAAATTGTTAAAAGAGATTTTATCGCGGATAAAATCCGTAAATCATAGTTTTATTTTCCAAATTAGACATTGTAATTAAACAATCTTCGAATACAGCTAGAAAAATTTAAACAAGAGTGTGTACAAATAAAAATTCAGTTAAACATATAACATGCCTCCTCCAAATATAGTGTGTCCGCGAGCTACTTTATTGCATATAAGCCAGCCCGTGGCAGATGTCCTCGCGCACTGTAATTGCCGTTGTCGCCGCCCGCACTCTCAGTCGTGCCAGATGTTTACAACTACAGTCTTGTAAGACGTTCGCTTTAGTGCTCTATATTTTTTTGTCGCGCTATACGAGTTATGCCAGTTTTGTTGGTTGTTTATTGGTTGAATAATTTGAATAAGCAATTAATATGAAATGACAAATGAATCGGGGAGGAGAAAAGCAAGGAGAGACAATGTTCAGCAGTGGAATTCCTGTGGCTGAAACGAACGAATCAAAAAATTATGAATGTAATTTATTGATTCCATTAAAATGTTCAACCTAATTTAGATTCACTAATTTTTTAATCTACTTCCTGATTTGAAAAACAGTTTCCATTAGAGGAAAAAAAAACTAGAAACTCTAGGGTTGCTCTTTTCAAAACCAGTTTAAAATATGACTGATAATTACATAAGTTACTAATAGGTTTAATATTTTGTACATTTACAAGTAATAAATATATTTTTATAGCAAACGACATCTGATATTGGACAGTTTAATAGAGTTATATTAGTATATTTGTAGACCTCTTGCTGAATATATTTAATTCAAAATTGTAAGACCCTAAATTGTAAGAATTGTTCAACTTGATCCCCTCCTCTCCATTCCCAACCAGAACCACGCGTGCTGGCTTGCGAAGCCATGGCTTGACGGTCCACACCATCCCGGCGCGAACCAAACGGTTCTCAAATTCTTTTTTATGCCGCACCGTCAGGCTGTGGAATTGTTTACCGTCTCACGTGTTCCCTCCTTCCTATAATCCTGGGTCCTTCCGCCGTAGTGTGAAGAGGCATCTTAGCAGGCCGGCATAATTGTGTCTATTGGCATGGGACTGCCGTCCGATGCCAGTAGACACTCTGCCTGGGCGGCATTTGCGCTCACCATCAGGCGCAATGCGGCCACTATGCAGGGCCAGAATCAAAAATAAAAAAACCCTAAGAATGAGATATTTTTAAAGACAGAGATATATTAGGATAGCAAATTAAAACACGATCGATCATCATTATTAAATTATGTCAGATCAAATTTAAAACGAAGGTGAATTTTTTATTGTATAATAATAATACCTCGCGTATTCAAGTTCAGTTGATATTATAATAATATCATGTCTACCATAATTTTATTTTATAATAATAAGCAAAATTTAAGTGGAGTCTGTCAATATATTAATGAATATGAACTTATACTATGATAAATTCTAAGGGCTAAACTACAATATGTCCCTAATTGATATTAGGCTGATCAATTTATTAACTGATTACTCAAAATTTAACCTAACGCCGGCCAGACACCTAGGACACTTAACTTTTGGTCTAATGTGCCAAGTTTCAAACCAACAGGCCAACTAAAGTGTTCTAACTTCTCAAAGATTTGAAATTCAATAATGGATATATTATTAGCAATGGCATAAACTAGGGTAATTTCCAACGATATTAATAAAATTATTTAGATAGCTTACATTTTTATTTGTTTTAATTGGAAAGCAATGGGAGTAGCAGGAAGTTCCTGGATGCAGGTCGCTTCCAAAAAGTCTATGTGGCGATACTTTTGAAGCCTATGTTCAGCACTGAACTTCCTGAAGAAAGACAGAAAGATAAAATTTGAAAGTAAAGAAGAGCAAAATCCTAATTGATTAACGTAAACTTTTTTTTTTTTCAAGGCTTAGAATAGAATATATAGAACATTGCATGTAATATCAACAACATTTGCACCGATAATGCAGTTTTTACATGTATAAGAATATTGTGCTTTATATAGAACAAAATTTCTTACGAAAATACGGCCACAAATCATTCACTTTTCTTCAATTTGAACAATCAAATAAATTCCAAGAAAATAATGCATTACTCAAACATTGTACCCAATTTTAATACCATAATGACTTTGTGAATACGTCGATGAGGTTTCTGTCTCCGCCGATCTCACCGAACAAGCTCTTAACACTTAAAAATTTGATGCCCACCAACCAGGGGCCTGAAAACTTCAAAGACTTGGTAAGCAGCAAGATTATTGCAACTAGAAATTAAGTCCTGCGAAGAAAGTTCCAGTATTTATAATGACGGTAAGTTTCCAACTTGAAATCGTGATAAAAGGTAAGCTTTGAACTGAGTAATGATACTCTTTTGCATAATTTAGCTCTCGAATTACCAAGAGAATCGTTTCTGCCACCCTTTTTATGTTTTAATCTGCTAGTATTTAAGTGGTTTTGCTAATATCGTGGAACTTAGGCCGCAAAGACATTGCGTCGAGTGTAATTTATTTATGGCAGAAATTCTGTTAGTAAATAGCTCAATAATGGAACCCAATTCAAAAAAAAAAAAATTATCATGAAGATGCTTTGCTGGCAGAGACATTCAAATTTATTATGCCTCCCATAATGTCATTGACTAAAGAAAAGGCTACAATATTTTTTTAGCTCACATTATGTACACACGAATATACAAATAACTTGTAAATCCTCCTTATCATATTTCGTAATATACACTTCAAAATACAAACAAAATAATTGACATTAATACAAATTATTTTTGGCAGTGAATGAGCGTCGAAAACAATTTTCCCGAGGAAAATTCTGACAACAATTACAACGTCCTAAAAATTCTTTCAAAAATGGAACAAAGCGCTATTACAATATGGGATATATCGACACTGCTTTAGTAACTTCAGACATTATGCAACTAAAAATTTAGCAAAAAAAGCGAGGATTATTCCTATAGTTGTATTAAGGTGGTAAATACATAAATTTTTAAAATAATTGTATAGCCGCTCTTATTTTTCAAGTCGCTATGGTGCATATAGGATTAAATTATTATTTAAGCAGAAACTATTGATTTACCACCCGAACGGTATTTACAAAATCACAAAAAAAAAGTAAAATGACACGTTTCTTTACGAAATTTTTAGTTGCATTTTATTTGTAGTCGCTAAAACTACCAACCGGCTTCGTTTTCGGTAGAAGTCTTAACACCTTTTATAAAAGTAATAATGAACATAACAGATGGATGATGATGGATGAAAGTCATTTCACGGAAACGGGTTACAATTTATTTATTGGAAATTGAATGACGGTACAAATTAAAATAGTCAGCTCACGTAAGGACGCATCAATCTATAACTTAATATGAAAGAGCTGGAGTTATGTTTTACTCGTTTACTGCTACTGCATTCCACATATATCTCCATCTGCGAAAGTTCATTCACTAATCCACACAAATATATCTTCCTTCTCAAAGTAGAATGTCTAAAGTAAACCTTCAATCATCAGGCTTTTATTGTCCAATTCTTGACATAGGCCTCATCCAAATTATGCCATTTGACCCTGCCTTCGATTTGTCGCAACCAGCACCAGCCAGCAACCTTTAGTAAATCGTTACTCCACCTAGGTGTAGATATCACACACTACGTTCCACCCAAGAAAACACTTACCCCAGCGTTTATCGGTTCGTTGACAGATTTGGCAAGCCCACTACCACTTCAGCGTGCTAGTTCTGTGTACAATGTCCATAATTTTAGTTCTCTATCGGATAAGCCTGTAACGGATCGGATCCTTCAAAGAGACACCGATCACGCTCCATAGCTCGTTGAGCGACCTGGAGCTAGTGAGAGACCAATCGTACAGTGTATTTCCAAGTCCCAGCACTATAAATCACCACAGGTGGGATCCACTGACTGAAAACATTCGTTTTTGAAATGTTACCCAACCCAGCTGAATCATAGTCTCTCCTTTCTAACCATTTGAAGGGTTTGCTAATAATTATTCTACTCCTCCTATTATTACAAAGTGCATTACATTAACCACCGATTGCACGTGCTCTTCAAAGCACGAAAGAACACGTAATGATGTTTATTGTAAAATCGCCTGTGTATCCTGTATTTAAACGCCAACTACTGTAACTGTGCTGCTGGTAATAAAAAAAAATCGAATCCAACCCACATGAATATGATGGCCACTGAGAATCAGCAACTACCTCATCGCGGTATACTGCAAATAACCAAGATATAAAGAATCCATTCTTTATTTAGAATTTACTGTACTCACAAACACATGCGTAGTAGGAATTTTATAGAGCAAATTTAAAAACTGCATTAGAATTTAAAAAAAAGTGTATTCCAACGGTGCTACAAACCGCTCCCTGTCAGTTAATCAATAAAAAACACCGTCCAATCTTACAGAATATCCGATATTCCCCTCGACAAATACGAATAACCGTGTATGGATAGCAAACACTCATTAATTAGCCGATGTGGAAGTACCTGAGGGGCGTGGCAAGCATTAATCACCCCGGCAGTACGCCAACTCTTTGCAATACGCCATACAAGAAGCCGTTTGATTGATCGATTCAGTAGAATTACAAAACATCATCATCATTGGTAATCAGCTGAAATTAATGATAAAAGTTAGGCTTTATAAAAATAATTTTAGATTTGACTTTTTTGCTAACCATATCTGCTTGAATTAAACCCTGTGTATTTGTAGAGGAGCCTCGTGGTCCCTAGTGAGACATAATTTGATATGGGATAACTTGCTTATTTACCTCAAGCAAAAGTATCGAGTTCTGGTAGTCCCCGCTGTAAATCTGTCTTTGGGTCAGTGATTATTTCTTTTAAATTATTGTTAATCGAAAAGAGACTTTACTGGTGGTAGGTCTCTCATATGTGAGAGGCCATCTGGGTGGGTACCACCGCAATATCTATTTCTCGCGCTAAACAGCAGTTTAAATGCACTGTTGTGTTTCGGGTTGAAGGACGTTGTAGCTAGAGTAACTACTGCAAGTATTGAGACTTAACATCTTATGTCTCAGGATGGCGAGCGCAGTGGAATGCCAAGCATTGCTTTGTAATTCAGGGTGTTGTTTGGTTTTGCTACTGTTCATGAGCGGTCGAATCGATTACCATCAGGCGAACGGCATGCTCGTCTCGCCATTCAAGGCAATAAAAAAAAGAGATCAATATTTCTCCACGATAGATAGACGATACTTTTTTTATCATTTGAAAAGATTTAACATTATTACTTGTCGTTTTGTTGTCCCAATATGTAAATTAAATATAGAGGAATCCGTAAGTCCAAGTCCATAAATTATTCCCATTTTGAAAATTTAGAGATCAGAGCATCAATTTTCTGTGTAATTATTATTTTAAAATGATATGTTATTATTATTTAGTGCGTGGTGGCCTGTTGGTAAACGGACTAGACGCCGCTGCCTACATGTTCACGGTGGTCGCGGGTTCGAATCCCAGGGCACACCTCTGACTTTTCGGAGTCATGTGTGTATTGATATTCAATCACCACGCATGCATTGATATTCAATCAAAACATCGTGAGGAAACCTGCATACCATAGCGATTTATAAAAAAATCTATGGTATGTAAGTCCGCCAACCCGCACTAGGCCAGCGTGGTGGACTATATGGCCTAACCACTCTCAATCGTTCTTACGATTGTAGAGTAGGCCCGTGCCCTGCAGTGGGACGTATATGGGCTGATACAGATGTTATTATTCCTATTCTCAACAAAACTAAGATTTTGATAGTATATCAATCAAATATTTGACTCAATATCAAAATTCAGAATTACCTTCTATGTATATCAGTAAGTTTGTAATTATTCCCATTAACAATAACTTTATTCCCCCTCCAACCCATTCACAATTATTTATTTAATTATTTTACAACAAAGCAGAATATTTGATGAATTAATAACTGATTTAATTTATCTTTCTTTAACCTTCTCTTATGGCTTTTTGTACAACGTAAATTGTATACATCGTTACAAACATTAAATTAATGGTTTGATATAGGCCCTTTGATGTACACAAACCGTTTTCCGATGTCTTAAATTGTTTAGTACGATTAAAATTCAACACAACAAAGAATTAAGACTGTTTTTTTTAATGTTCAAAAATAATCATATCCTAAACTGACCAATGTATTGAATTTCATCTGCACTTTCTTTTATTTAAAAATATTTATTCAAGTAAATAACTACTTTTATTTTTGAAAACACACAGTAGAATATAAAATATTGTTAATTATTTAGTTGTTTTTTTTTTTTCATTTATTTACGAAATTTATCTCTTAAAAATATTTATAATATATTTTTTTCTGTATATTATCAAAGTGTGAAAGTGTGAAATGCGTGGTGGCCTGTTGGTAAACGGACTAGACGCGACTGCCAACATGTTCACGGTGGTCGCGGGTTCGAATCCCAGGGCACACCTCTGACTTTTCGGAGTCATGTGTGTATTGATAGTCAATCACCACGCACTAAAACGGTGAAGGAAAACATCGTGAGGAAACCTGCATACCATAACGATTTATAAAAAAATCTATGGTATGTATGTTCGCCAACCCGCACTAGGCCAGCGTGGTGGACTATATGGCCTAACCACTCTCAATCGTACTGTGGATTGTAGAGGAGGCCCGTGCCCTGCAGTGGAACGTATATGGGCTGATACGGACGGATAGGCCCTTTGATGTACACAAACCGTTTTCCGATGTCTTAAATTGTTTAGTACGATTAAAATTCAACACAACAAAGAATTAAGACTGTTTTTTTTAATGTTCAAAAACTACAGGATACAGTACTTCTTCTACATCTTACAGTAGATATAGTACTTCTTAATAAGACCTGATCTGGCAAATTACTACGTTCAAACCTAAGGTAAAGATCTTTTTCAAGATAAGTGTATTCGTAGATCCTTTACTTCTTTATGACAGCATAGTTAGGAATCTGGCATACCTTAGGTTACTCGACAAGAACTTTATGTATGAATTACGAATTCTAGATATCCGTACTGGGTCAGCATGGTGAACAGCTTTTACATCCATCCAACAACCAAAAGAATTCCACTGCTTAACATAGGCCACTCCCAGTGATTTCCACAGTAACCTATTGGAGGCAGAAAGCATCCAGGGTCGTCCCGCGACCTTCACCAGATCGTCTGACCGCGCTGCGCTTTCTGCTTCGGGCCTCCATTCGAGAACATTTTGGCCCCATCGGTCATCAGTTCTCCGCGCTATGTGATATGTGTGCCTGAGTGAAACCCCGAGCATAGCCCTCTCCATAGCTATATGTGTGAGTTCATCATCATCATCATCATCATCAGCCTATTCGCGTCCACTGCTGGACATAGGCCTCTCCTATGGCACGCCACTGGGCTCGATCTTCAGCCCAACGTCTCCAACCGCTGCCAGTGTGTGAGTTTGGGCCTCCTAATGAGGCCCATAGTGAGAGACAACAGCTCTTAGCCTCCTTTAATAGTATATATCCTTTAATAGTATCCTTTAATAAGACGGCCCGAAGACTCGTCTGCCAGCGAAAATTATAGAAAAATCTTAATTTCACTGAAGAATTTTCCCATAATTTCTACAATCTTTTTAAACAGACACCAACATTATTAAACATCACAAAGATTTATCGGTCGTAAAATGCTTGCCATATTGCGAAACCGATCACTGACGTCACAGGCTCATTTAAATAACATAATGGCAAACTCGAACGATCGATCTGTCACCGCGACGCTGAACCCGAAAGCGACTGTAAATAATGACAATGGATTACTCTGTTTTCCTTTTTATTAGCAGGGACCAGATTAGGATGGCAAAAACGGCGGCCCGGTGTTTTTGCAATGGGCACAATGGTCGAATTCACATTAACATTTTCTGTTGAGTGAATCCCAGAGCATCCGTGATCCTTTTTTCCAATGAGCTCGGCCGCTTTCAATTATGTTTCGAATCGAGTTAGAATTTAGTGAGTTGAGTTTTGGTGGTCATGTGAGCATATTTTTACCTCAGAGGTATTTTTGTTTCTTTATTAGCCATAAATATACATCCCACTGCAGGGCACGAGTCTCATCTATTATCGAGAGAAAGCTTGTAATAGATAGCTTCATAACTATGAAGTGTGTGGTGGCCTGATGGTAATAGACAAGACGCGGCTGCCAACAAGTTCACGATGGTGGTGAGTTCAAATCCCAGGGCACATTTCTGACTTTGGAAGTCATGTATGTATTGATAGTCAACTACCACGTGCTATAATGGTGAAAGAAAACATCGTGAGGAAACATCGATCAGTAAAAAATTCTATGAAAGTCCGCCATGCCGAACTAGGCCAGTATGTTGTACTATATGACCTAACCTCCCTCAAACGTTATCTTAATTATAGAAGAGCTAGCCTCTTCTATGCCTCTGCCATGCAGTGGTAAGTATTATTTATTTAATGTCTTATTTGTTTTATTAATTATAATAATATTGGTCCATAGAAAAATGGCTAAGGTACAAAATAAATATACAAAAAGAAACATTATGACATTTTCAAACTTTTATTCGACATCAAAATTGTGTGGACTCTATTTGTACATGTCCACCTCTTGTAGTTAACAAATTATAGTTCAAGTCACTGTAAAAGCTATCAATAATACAAAATAACAGTAATCGTTTTAGTAAACAAACTGTTCGTCAAAAATAAATATGGTTTTATTTGTTTGTCACCTATGTCACATATATGAGTTTACTCATGATAAAATAATCAATATTAAATTTTATATAGTAATTTTCTGAGATGAAGAAAGATAGAAATAAAACATTTTGAATGGTATGGTATGGTATGTAACGTGTAGAAGCGATCACCTACAGCAATTCCCACTGGTACAAGTTATTTAGCAATCGACTTGACTTATTTCCGATAACTAAATTACTTTATAATATAACACACATTATATTGATATACATCATAACAAATCACTTTAATTGTAACATGTGCTCCACTGAATAATTAATTCTAGTACACAGTGACCAGGAGCTGACCTTCACACTGACCTTGAACTTGACCCTGACCTTCACCTTTATAATGACACAAAACTCTCGAGTTACCTCGTTAATCGTCTGCGCTCGCGTGTATATGTTTTTATTATTCAAAGTAAGTTGCGTTCTTTGGTGAAATGGGAAAGTAATAGTGTTTCTAAGGGCAAATTTTTGGAGCGGTAAACGATATTGATGACTTTTTAATGAATATTTATTTATGTGGTAATGGGGCTAGGTCTCCCATATGTGAGAGGATACTTGGGTAGGTGAAACTGCAAGGTCTTTTTCTCCTGCCAAATAACTGTGTAAATATACTTTTATGTTGCGGTTTAAAGGATATTGTTGCCAGGATACCTACTGAATATATTGAGACTTAACTAACAATGGCGAGCGCACTGGAATACCAAACATTGTTTTTTATTTCATAGTGATATTTGGTTTTGCTACAGGCAGGCTAGGCATTCATTGCAATAAAAAAAGGTTTTGAATGGAATACGTAGGTAAATTAATTACTTTTTATTATTATATCGGAGCGAAAAACAAGGGGAGCAAATTCCTGTACATCCAAAACACTTGAGATATCGGGATTATTTCTGATGAATTACTAAAGACGTAGGAAAATGGAATAACAATAAATGACGTGGGCGTCTTGTACTTGGTTGTGAAAAATCTTTTTTTCCTTTGTTTTCTTTCTTACCTTATAAAAAATATTAGGTACATATACAACCTTTCTTCAATACTTCGACTGTTACTGTCGACCCACACGCCGATGTAATCCGCAAATGATATCGCCCCTCCCCGCCTCGTCTTTCAGAGGGGTTACTTTATATTCCGACCCGCCGACGAATATTCGAACGTCGTACATAAAGAAATTGTGTCATATGCTATCTAATTAGCCGTCTCATTAGAACGTACCCGGTGAGTTTCACGTACATTAATAACGCGAGCTCGCACATCAATTCAAGCAGATATATCTCGTAAAAAAATATGCTAGGACCTTTTAAATTCTAGGTTATTTTTATAAACATTGCCCTACATTTTTATGTATCCTGTATGTTTTGTATTAGTGTACCAGCTTCGCTTCAGTGAAAATGACTCGTTACAGAATATTTGAGCCTCATTTCTATAGTTTAATGAATTGCCTTAATTTGTATTCTAAATTGTAATATATACTGAAATGACTGCCTCGGTGGCGTAGTTTTACTACAGTTCAGTTACAATGCTGAGGTCTTAGGTTCGACTCCCGGGTCCAGCAAAGTGATATTGGATTTTTCTATTCATCATCAGTCCGGTGTCAGTTTGTGCCCGATATGGTGATAGACGCGCGTTTCCTATCACATCGTGGGACGGAACATACAAGGCGAAATTTGGGGGCATCTTTGCTTAACTCTTCTGGAATGAAAGGCGTGAGTTTATGTATGTTATATATAAAGTATAATACTGTCAAGTTAAATCTACAAAATCTACTAATATTTTGTAGTAAAAAGTAACCAACGTCTTCACAAACTTTGGAATCAATTACCAAAAATAACATGGATTCTTTTTAATACATCCCTCTATACTAACTAGAGTTACACGTATTTTAAATTTGAAATAAGCATCAAATCATAAAACGTAGCATACCTAAATAAATTATAATGAGTTGAAAAATCTTCTCTTTAATCTTATTTTGCTATATCCCACACTGCATTACTACGTGACCACACCATTACTGTCCAAAATTCACCTGGTTATAGTATTAAAAACAGATTCCTAAATCGTAATAAGGTAAAATATTACTTCATTAGTCCGCATTTCACAAAATAACTTTTACATTTCACAACACACGCACCGATTCCGGAAGTTGCGAAGAAAACTCGCTTCCTTTTCCGTTAGAATTGTGTTGCGACGCGATTCCCTTTTATTTCACTGGCTCTGCCGTGAAAAATATCAAGGTCAGTAATCATGCTTTGTATTTATTTTGAATTATTATGATTGTAAATAAAATCGATTTGTTTCTAGTGTTGCTATTTCTTATCCAGTGCTATGGTCTGGTTAAGTAGTAGTCAATGTACACCCTATTTTCTTGTCATTTCCCTTGTAAGACATGGCTTGTTAACGCACGTATCCACATTTCCCCATCATACGTATCAGATGCATCGCATCAAACGGATTATAAATTTTACAATGCGTCCAGAATATCGGCAGCAATTGGATTAGCTTGGTTTGCGCGTCAGAGGCAGGTGTCCACTTATTCGCATCGTAAGTATTGGACGCATCGCATCACACTAATTATTTTTTTACAATGCTTCAACAATATCAGAAGCAATCGGATTTGCTTAGATTGCCTCTCAGAGCATCGTTATCGGCATTGCCAATGGGTAAATTCATGCGATTCATACGATGCGAATTAGTGGACGTAGTATTCTTTGTATGGTATTCCATACCACTTGTATCAATCCGATCTGTTTGATGCGATGCATCCGATATGTATATTGCGAATATGAGGACGCCTACCTTTGTTGTTGGAATATAAGTTTAAAGTGTCATCATTGTTATTTATATTGATGGCACTTTACCTTTGCGCGAAACTATTTTTCTCCTACAGGCACTCAATGCATTTAAATACCAGCTTCGTGTGATATTTTTATTTTAACTATACCTTAATTAAAGGTCAACATCCACAATTCATAAAGGTCCAATTACTGCTTTCCATCGTTGCCTTAAATTATAGTTGATGGTTTTCATGCAAATCTCAATTTTAAAACATCTTGAATGAGCCGACTATATTATCGGTCTGTCAAATGTGAAATACAAGCTTTGTCTTTGCTTTCCATCTAGTAGATAAGATTATTAGTTATCTCGTTACCTTTAGAAGATGCTAACACTACTGTCTATTCAAAGTTGGGAATGATCAAGGACGTAAGACAACTTTCAACAATATTTTTCTTTACTAGTTTGGCCCTTTCAAATAAGCAAGTTATTCAAACCCAATAACAATCGTTGGTCAAATTTGACATAAATTAATAAAATTTCGGAATCAAAAGGAATATTTAAAGGCAAAACAACGAAGCGATGATGTCAGCTTAAGTCTACATCACGAGTAATACCTAAACTGCCTATAGAACTACTAAAACAATAGCTTTGAAGTTGTTTGTTTAAATGAATAAGCCAAAATGAATGACAAGCCAAGAGAAACACGTTTTGTCTTATCTAGATCAAGTTAGAAGCGTACGGATAAATATTTGCTGAACAAAACCTATTTGATTCGAGTATTTATCTACGTTCTACATTCAAAATACTAAGAAATACAGTGTCGTATGTCTGTTTTGTATTACAAATAAACGGGTCTGTACTGTGAAGTCTCTCTTAAGGAATTCAAGAGATAATTCTCAAGCTTCCATGGATTCGCTTTAGACTTTGGTTTGGGTCACCAACATGATACAAGACGGAACATTTTTGTGGAGATTATTATAATTTACTGGTATCTCATATGCGAAAGGCCGCATGGGTAGGTGCATCCGCAATGTCTATTTTCCCCTCAAAACAGTTCTGTAAATGCACTGTTGTCTACTGGACATATTAATACCTACATCTCAGGTCTCAGAAAGGAATGACAACCATTGCTTTCTAATTCCTGGTGTTTTTTGGTTACTATTCATGGGAGGTCCTATCGTTTACCATCAGGAAAATGGCATGCTAGTCTCACTTTTCTTTTCAGTAAAAAAAAAACAGTAACTTAATCCGTTCAACGTCACATTCCTAACACAAAAATTACAGTCAACTTTCACCGAACACATCAAAAACCACTTAAAAAAAATTACGTTTATTTTCTCCCAAGTTATTCCGCTGACCGGCAATGTAAATGAAAACCTTGAGCTATATGTATAGCAAACGACTTAGAAACCCTTCATTAAAATAATTCATTTCATTACCCCAGTTAGACACGCTAGCTTGTTTTTAAAAATTTAATTATAACCACGGCGAAGTGGCGTTAGTACAAATATTGTGCCAAAAAATTACAGTATTAAGTTAATTTTCTATTGTATCTTTACGGGTTTTATCTCGTTTGTGGGTTGGTAGGTTAATTAATACTTAACGTGTTTTATGCGTGGGTTATTGTTCGTTTAATTTTTTCATCGAAGGCATGAAAACTTTTTGCCTCAAGTAAAAGTAAATGTAGTGTAATGTATTCTAGGAATTGTTATTCCAACTTTATATTTAATTTTGGTAATATTATATTGTTTGCTCGTGTAACTTATTGATAAGTTATTAAGATGTCAACACTTCGATGGGCCAGCGTTGGTCCTATGACGGATAATGCAAGAAGGAAAAAAATATTAATACCATAGACGTATGTGGAAGACTATACCTTCATCCAAAATAAACTAGTATTTTTCAAAATAATTCAATCAAATTTCACAGGCAAAAATTCAGTCGAATGCTTCGCTATTAAGAACGACATTGGACCCTCATCCTAATAGGCACAAACCCACGTTGTCTCGTAAAACACGGTAAACGCTTATAATATATTTTTTGTTGAGTTCATCTGAGATTATGCAAATCAAGGCGGGCGGAATAAATGGTAATCCCTTCACACGTACAATACTTATCGCAGGAAAATGTTACATTAATTCGTTGCACGGTCGCGATAAACACCCGGGGACTTTTGTATCCTGCTCCCGCTTACATGGAAGTGTTAAGAGTGAAAGAGAAGGAAGCAGGAGACATCATCATAGGCTGAAATGACAATCGCTGTACATTGTTACACGGTGTTTTAATCTTTTTACAGCTGTGACACGTTTTAAAATCGTTGGTTAATTATAAAACAATTGCGTTTATTTCTTTTGTCTTTAAGGTTTCGTCAGCAGAATAGATTTCCACTTACCTACAATATTTTTTTTATATTATTATTCAAGCATGTTATTGCGATTTCACTATACTTTTGACTGCATTCTCTAGGCTGGGTGCAAGGCACGTAACAGCGGAAGTTTTTTTTTTTTTTTTGATAAATATGCAGGTTGTCACGCTATTTTAGCGATCCATCAAGCCCTCCCAGAAAACCTAACATCAGAACAGTATTAAGAAATTCAATATCAAGATGACTCCAACTTTTAAAGTTAAAATTCAGAGAAATAAATTGATTAACTATTTTTATACGCTAGACCTAAAAACTACAATAAATTATAATACTTCAAATTAGATAATTTAATAACCCAACAATGTATTCCTCTGCTACATCTATTGTAAGTACATTAAAGAACATATTTTTACAAGATAATACAATGGCCGGTTCTACATCGCGTGGTCCTAAGAAAACAGCTCGCGTACCACCGTCTCCGTTTAAAACACTATTATTCTTCTTGATGGGAAAGGATCAATGTTTTCATACTTTAACTAGTTCGCCCATATTCAGATATTTCGTTCTGCAAACCAAGAAGATAATGTAAAATATCTTCCATGTCAATTTGAATTAAAATAAGACTAATAATAAACAATAGTTTAAAAAACTAAAAATACACGCTTTAATAAAAGACCGAACTAAAAAAGTAAATATAACAAAGCGTGGGGTGCTTACAACAATTACTTATCCTCCAGTACCCTATCTTTTTAACCATAAAATAAAAGTATTTCACTCCATTTTGTAACCTTAATAACATTATCAATTATTTTTACTTTACGTTTTTTCCAGAAAGCGTATGAATGATGCTATCAACAAACCCACGTTTCGCCTTGTATATTCCATCCTGATTTTACAAACGGTGAGCTTATCGCCGTATCAGGCACAAATTCCTAACTCCCGGCTGATAATGTATAGAAAAATCCAATATCATTTTTTTCCACCCTGGATATCGAACCTGAAACCTCAGCATTAGCCGTAATCGTGCCGATATACAACTGCGTTGACGAGTCAATCTGATGTTCAAGTTTTCCTCCTATATTGGAAATTACACATACCAATTTATATGACGGAAATTCTTTTATCAACAGAACAAGAAGCAAAGACATGTGATATCTCGCAAACTACTTTAACGTAGGAGTGGAAAAAGCTCTCAATTTTCAAATAAATTACAGGAAGGTACCCTCTGCCCGTAACTATAGAAACGTCCTCAGAAATCACGTAATACTCGTATGAGGATACGCCAATCTGAATCACACAGACAAGCATACATCAGAGAAGAGCAAAGGATCGCAATTTATTAAACCTTCATGTTCGAATTACAACATATCGTATGGAGTTGTATAATTTTAGTCAAATATACGTGTTTACCGAAATTACGTCACTGTTGGTTATTCCTTTTTTTTGTGGCCTTAATTTTTTCGATAAGTATTACTCGTTTCTTTTTCTTATTTACTTTATGCATAGATCCTATGAATCGTATTTCGGTTTGACCGTGGAATCAATTGTGATTCTCTTTTACCTATACATTAAAAAATAGTGAAAAATAGGATAATAAGTATTAAAAATCTTATGTCTCAGGATGGCGACCGCAGTGGAATGCTAAGCATGGCTTTATAATTCTAGGTGTCGTTTGGTTATGTATGTACCGCAGTGATATTTTATATGTATGTCATTCCAAAAATGTTTTATAATGATACTGTTTGATTGCAAATATCTGGGGGCGCGGCCGAGCCCCCGTCCAAGTCGAGCTATAGGCCGTAACATCCTTTTCTCGAAGCAATTCAGACCATTTTCAACCCCCTATAACTTCGTTGTGGCTAAAGCATGAAGCCTGAATTTTCAGTTACTAAGCAGGCATTGTGTAAACACGGTATGTTTAAAATTTCATTCAATTTGAACCAGTAGTTTAAGAATTGTAACTAGTCAAACTTTCTTAATTTTGTCACTCACTGACTGACTGACCGATCATCAAAAGTCTAAGGCACTTCTAGCAGACATAGAACCTTCAAATTTAGAATA
Source organism: Hyles euphorbiae (assembly GCA_023078785.2). Taxonomy (NCBI): domain Eukaryota; kingdom Metazoa; phylum Arthropoda; class Insecta; order Lepidoptera; family Sphingidae; genus Hyles; species Hyles euphorbiae. Next base: position 15,291,354 of record CM041041.1, on the reverse strand, counting down.
TAATTAGTGTTTAGTGTCTAAAGTAAGGGAAAATTCAAACATTTCATAATTTGTGTCTAGTTTTCTAGATACACCAACTGCGTGAATAACTTTGTAATCCCATATAAATGTATAGGATTACAAAGTTACATTTGCAGTTAATGCATCTTTGTACCCGTATATAATGGAATAATAGTTGTAGATAGATATCTATATATATGAGGCATAACAGGAGGGGATATAGAGAGGGAAATGGTGTATTCAGCCCATGAAACTGTACTACATTCCTCTAGAAAAAAATGACGAAGAAAAACTTGCAAATAAATAGACTAAATAGCTCGAAAATATCAATTACAATGAAAGAAAGAACATTAATAATCAAATCCGCTATATTTGTGATAAATTGATACCTACAAAAATAAGAAATATCCATAAGACAGAGGCTTTAAGAAAAATCGTTAGTGATATTCTAGAAGTAAGAAGTACCGAAAAGGAAAAAAGTAGGACTCTACAAAAAGACGTGAGATCCCATCAAAAACATCCTGTAAAAAAAATCCAAGTCTCGCAGCTCAGGTTTTCTACCGCAAAAAGTTTTTTTTACAGGATTTTTTGTACATAAACTTATTATTATAGATTATACTGGGTATCTCAAGACTGCTACCGAAAATGAAACCGGGTGGTAGTTTTAGTGACTACAAACACAATGCAACTAAAAATTTCGCTAAGAAACGCGACAATTATTTTTTATAATTTTTTAAATATCGTCATTTTTGGGTGGTAAATCCATAGTTTTTGCTAAAATAATAATTTAAACTCTTTTATACCTTAAATTGTTTATAAATAAAGGGGTATACACTATTATTTTAGGGAAAAATGTATTTACCACCCAAAAATGGTTATAGGAAAAAAATAACAAATAAAATACTGTCGCTTTTTTTGCAAATTTGTCTGTTGCATTGTGTCTGAAGTCGCTTTAAACTATCACCCGGCTTCGTTTTCGGTAGCAGTCGTGATATACCCGGTATATTATCGTCCCGTTACAGAAAATCGTTTATCAATTCATTGTCTCTTTGTTTCTTGATCCACCACGCAAATACAGCTTGGTTGACTAATATTTTTACACCAAAATCCAACTATGAAACTAGCACCGATGATGCCAGCAGCAAATCCAATATATCAATGTTTACTCCCCATGGAAGTACAGAGACGGATAATCGCAGTAAATCTGTGACGGAAGCCGTTAAGCTACCCATATGCGTTTTTGTAAGACTTCGCCGGGATATCGAAACGACCCCGATATATGGACTGGGATATTCACTCGGTGCTCATAGAATAAAATATAGGATATTGACATATAAAATATGTATTGATTTCGGATATTTTAAAAATATATTTAAACAATGTAATCAAATTAATATTCCTTGTATATTCACACAGGATCAACTCATTGGTGCCAAATATTGATATGAAGTTCTACGCTTGATCCAATCTCCTTTCTTTATTGCCGTGAATAGCGAGACGAGCATGGCATTCGCATGATGGTAAACGATAAGACCGCTCATGGACAGCCACAAAACAAAACAACATAATGACCCACAAAGCGATGCTTGGCATTCCACTGCGCTCACTATATGAATCATAAGATGCTCAGTCTTAATATGCAAGACTTAGTGCAATTAAGGTCCACCATAAACGCAGTGGACTAATATCCCTTTAGTTAGCAATATATCTAAAATAACCTCCAAGAATGTCGCTTGAGATGGTATGGGCACGTCCTAAGAAACCACAGAAGTACGTCGTCAATGTGTGACTGAGCCTCAATATTCCTGGGCCTCGACCGAGGGGTAGACCAAGGAAGTGCTGGCTAGATGTCCTCAAGGAAGATATAAGGGTCAATGGCGTTACTATTGAGGATGCCGAAGGTCGGGCGAAATGAAGGAGAATTTGTCGGAAGGCGGACCCTGGCACCGGCCGGGCTAACGCCAGGTAGAAGAAGAGATTAGCTGCAATTGAATTGTATCTGTATCTGTATCAGCCCATATATGTCCCACTGCAGGGCACGGGCCTACTCTGCAATCGAGAGTACGATTGAGAGTGATTAGGCCATATAGTCCTCCACGCTGGCCTAGTGCGGGTTGGCGGACTTACATACCATATAAATTCTTATAAATCGCTATGGTATGCAGGTTTCCTCACGATGTTTTCCTTCACCGTTTTAGTGCGTGGTGATTGACTATCAATACACACATGACTCCGAAAAGTCAGAGGTGTGCGCTGGGATTCAAACCCGCGACCACCGTGAACATGTAGGCAGCCGCGTCTAGTCCGTTTACCAACAGGCCACCACGCACGCGCATTGAATTATTTAGCAAATATTATAATCGCTAACTATACAATTATTTACCTAATGTGAAAATCCATAAATAGTTGAAAACTACTTTAAATTCACAGAATAATATCCTATCCTATCACCAATAACCATATCGCTACCAGCAATTTCATATGCACGGACACTATACAGTAGGAAGAGTTGCGATAAAAATTCCACGCGTTTTTACAACTTGTTTGGCTACACACTGATTGACTGACCGCGGCGTTTTTTTTTAATGCTGTTTCTCTGTTTTTATCACTCGTTCATGTCCGCGCAGTGTTCGACTGAAAACACGACAACAACAAAAAGTCTATGCAAAATTGTATTAGGATTTACGATTGAGTTTCGAGCTGTGTCATCGCGATGTGTGAAAATCTCTAAGTCCTGCCTTCAAAGTATGGCATAATGTAGGTTTCAGAGTTTATTGCCTTTAGAGCTAATTTATGTAGTGATAAAATATCTAATTTGGGAATTTATTTGTTAACGGCCTTGTTCATAGTCATTTTACATAACATACATAAGATCATGCTTAATTCCTAGCAAGGGTAGGCAAAGGTGCTGATAGCAATCAGTACACCCATCTTTCACCTTGTGTGTTCTGTCCCACGATGCCATAGGGGGCGAGCCTATTGCCATATCGGGCACAAATTTCTGACACAGTAGATTTATTCATTAAGCTAAATAATCTCATCAGGCTTACTACAAATTATACTGTTTCCATTCGTTTATTTTATTTTTGACAGTTGACGCCTATAAAGTACGACATTACAGTAGAACAATATTTTGAAATAAAAGTAGATACTTTCTTGACGGGTAACGCCCGCTTAGAGTTGTGCCATTCGTAACGAATGACCACAGATAACAAAAACGATTTTGAATAGAATCAATCAATCGGAATCATTTGAAATAAAATTACATTAAAATGCTAATGAAAACAGTTAAACGAAATATAGTACCCAATATTAGGATCGAATGTATTTGCTGCAAATTAATTAATATGAATAAAGGTATACGTATTGAAGTGACTTTTAATAAGAGTTTAATTTAAAATAATTACAATGATTACAACGAAAATAAATGTTTAGTACCTACTTGTAATAAACAGTTAAACCATGTTGGAATTCATAGTACTTTAAGGATTAAATAATTAAAACAACTAAAAGGTAATTTGTTAATATTTTTATTTATAAACAATCGTCTGTTTCGTCGGAATCGGCGTCGTCGTCACTCGTATCCCCAGTAACACTAATTATTAATGAGTGCATGGGTAAGTTGTCAAATGCGACATCGCGATCCCAATCAGACATTATTTCTTTCTTCGTCTTATCTACGACACTCGCCCAGTTATGAGGCGTCACATTTTCACACGCATTTTTAAGCAACTCCAGCATTTTGTTTGCGGTGAAAGGAGGAGTTGTATTTATTCTCGCAGCATATCCTTTCACTTGTGCCCATATTAGCTCTATGGCATTATACTGGCAATGATATGGAGGAATTCTAAGGACGGTGTGCCCATGTTCTGCAGCCATTTCATCTATAACGTATCGTTTAGGCTGCTTCCTCATTTTTAATATTTTAAGTAACTCTACTTTTAATAGGGACTCGTCCACCTCCTCGCCATTGTTACGGAGCCAGTTTATTATTTCATTTTTTTTACTGGCTTGCGTTGGCATTTTGTTAATTTGCCGAGAGTGATAGGACGCATTATCTATAAATATTGTTGATGGCTGTTCGAGTGACAATAACATTTCCCGAAACCATTTTTCATATACTTCGGAATTCATTTCTTCGTGGTAATCCCCTGTTTTCTTTGATTTAAAAGCTAACATAGCATCTTGCACAAATCCTTTTGCGGTTCCTGCATGACAAATTATAATTCTTTCACCTTTTCCCATTGGCACTGCGGTCGAGGAGCTAGCAGTGTTGTCAGTCCAAGTTTTTGATACCGTGTGATTCGCATTGAGCCAAGTTTCATCGGTGAAAACAACATTCGACCAGTCTTCTATTTTTTTAGCTTGTCTTAAAAATTCGCATCGATACAAAGCAACATCATTGCGTTCCATCAATATTTTTCTTTTGTCACATTTTTTGTATTGGAATCCAATCCTATTCAATACCTTCGCCAAAGAAGACTTTTGACCACGGAACAAGCCACTAGTTTTCAGAGATTGTACTAGGTTATGTAAAGTAGGAATCTCTTTTCTTTGGTAATAATCGTATATATGACGACGAATAGCATCACCATCAAAACTGTCAATTGCTGTCACTTTAAAGGGCTGACGTTTTTTCTTAGGTGTAGATGGCTTGTTTTGTTCCATGCTACTACTGCCGTAGCCTTCTTTAATTATTTTTGAAACTGTTGGAGCAGTAATACCTAATGCTGCTGAAACACGGTCTCTGATTTGAGTCACTGGTATAAGAGGTCCACCATTACGGCTTTCCCTTTCAAAGTACTCATGAAGTCGCAACACAAACTCCCTTGTTTGTCCTTTAAGCACCTTTCCTTTAGGCATTTTGAAAGTGATGAAGGCAGGTACGATGTTCTCAATTCAACCAAATGTAGGAATTCACGGGTAAAACAATACGGAGGAATATAAATACTCAACTCGACGTATGAAAAATGTGAATTAAAATTCAGCGAACGGAAAACACTAGCACGGGCGCGGGCGTCTCGTTGTGAGTGACCACAAAATGGCGGCGCGCGTCACCTGTCTGCCCAGTGTTGCTGTTTCACAATTTGTTTTTAACAACATTACTATTGCCGACGGAAGTGATAAGAATATTAACTTAACATGAGTAAATGGTTTATTTTAATATAATTATTAAATCAAGTAACTTAAATATCCCTGAAGTTTTATAAAACAATGCATGGAGCAAAAAATAAAATATGTATTAAATCGATTAAAACTTGTTCAAAAATAAAATCGTTTGTTATAAAAAATTGATTCGATAACGCATCAGGCCATCACTATTTGATTCAGTACTCGATGTGTCAAAAATAAAATAAACGAATGGAAACAGTATAAGAGTATTAGGGCCACGCTGTTGTCATTCATGACTCAGAACGAATGGGCGGGCTCGTCCGAGTGGTCGTCTCGTACCACTCTCTCACAGGAGATCGACGTAAAGCAACAGCCTTGATGTTTCGTTTCGTTTGAAATGAGTTTGCAGGAATCCCAATATGTCTTCCATTTTCCAATTTTTTTTCCTTCCCACTCCCTTCCCGATTTGATGGGCCGGGAGCATATCCATGATCCAAGCCTTCTGAAAGTTCATGGGCAGCAGTGATCGCTAATCATCAGATGACCTGCTTGTTAGCCCGTACTATCACTGCATAGTATAAAACAAAGTCGCTTTCTCTGTCCCTATATCCCTATGTCCCCTTGTATGCTTAAATCTTTAAAACTACGCAACGGATTTTGATGCGGTTTTTTTAGTAGATATATTGATTCAATAGAAAGGTTTACATGTAAAATAACATCCATTAAATAGTGGAGAAATATTGTTATTTTTGAGGTTTCTAATGTGACGTCGTTAATTATCAATTTCTTTCCGCTTACATTGCAAACGCAGGCTGAGCCCTACGAGATTTATCAAAATAATTTACTATATATTTGTACACATTGAAAAGGTCTACAGAAAACTCCGCGATGGTATATGTCTATCTCTATGGATATCCCACAATACCATTTTTTTGTCATTTACTTTTTACGATAAATAATGGCTAATTTTCGAAGCGATTTTAACCAATACAGCATTAATCCTTATCCAATTAAATAGCTTAAATACATTGTTGATTTAATATACATAGATCTATATGGTCCTTTACAGCACAAGATTTAAAAGAATATTTTCGAAGATATTACAGATTTTAAATTGCGGGACGTAGCGCTTGCGGCGGTACTGGCCAGCCGGGGCGGCGGCAGCGTGCCTATATAGGAAGGTTTATATGTATAATAATATTTTTTTTGTATTTATATCAGCCCATATACGTCCCACTGCAGGGCACGGGCCTCCTCTACAATCGACAGTACGATTGAGAGTGGTTAGGCCATATAGTCGACCACGCTGGCCTAGTGCGGGTTGGCCATAATAATAATACGTACATATTATTGTACAGAAATCTATTTGTACCCGGGCGAAGCTGGGCCGGGCCGCTAGTGCAATATAAAATAAACTTTCTCTAATAGTGAGAGTGAGTGTGAGAAAAATAAAGAACAAATATGAAATTTTAAACCAGTTTGTATTATCCACAATATGGAATACCATTACGCAAATATTTAGAAAAAAGTGTTCCGTACTAAAGGTAAATTTACGACCGCCAATGAAAAACCATAGGCAATCCCAAAAAAAGATAAAAGCATTTTATGTATCTGTTTTTTAACACTGGCAACTAATACCTTCTGTTTAGGGGCAGTAAAAATGTTGTGAGCCCTTAAAGTTTTAATTGCCTAGACCTCGCAACTTCATCCGAATTAAGAGATAAAGTTAATTTATCCTGCAGCTGGTATGAAGGAAATATAATATGTCCTGGGTTGTTACTCAGTAATATATCGTTACAGTAATTTATTTTATTTTTTTTATTTTATTTTATTTATTAGCCTTACCAACTAAAATACATACAAATATTCACAATTGCAAAATTCAGTTGACATTTTCGATGTATGCTTTTAAATTACAGGTAAGTACAACACTGTTAAGTACCTCTACAATTCAATCAATAACATAAGTTAAAAAATACATTAAATAGGAAAAAAAAGAATACAAAAAAATCTTATAAATAAAAAAAAAAATAATCGGATTTAAAAAAGAATACAAATAAAAATATGACTAAGTTACAGTTAATATTACCATTACAATTGATGATATAAATTTACTAAATAATATAATAAATCAATCTGTAACGATTATTCAATATTACAAAATAGGTACATCAAAACTTAGGTTTCTTTTAAATGAGTGATATTTGACGGAAAATATGTTCATATCATTGACATAGTATAGCTCGTTGCATTTTCCAAGCGCATAAGAGAGAGGGGAATTACTTCCATAAATATTTCGACTACTTTTATTAGCAAAAGGTTTGTAATTACAAACTCTAGCAGACAATCTGGGCACATTAATGCCTATTTGTTTAAGCAAGCAAGGACTATCTATATGATGATTAAAAATTTTATACAGAAAACACAAGCTCAAAAAATCCCTGCGCCATCTTAAAGGTTTCATTTTGAAATAGAGTAGTCGGTCACAGTAATCCCTAATTGTACGTCTAACCTTTGTTATTATTGTAAGTCGTCTAACAAATTTTTTTTGAATATTTTCTATGCGTTGAATATTATTTTGAAAGTTCGGATACCATACCATTGAACAATATTCTATATTACTGCGAACCAGAGCGTAGTATAACGTCTTTAGAGCTGGGATAGAAGTGAACTCTTTCGTGTTGCGGTTTATAAATGCCAACATTCTATTGCATTTATCTATTGTATTATCTATATGTACAAAGAAACGCATTTCAGAGTCTATTGCAACTCCCAAATCTCTAACCAAATTAACATTTTTCAAAATTGTGCCTTTCATTGAATATGATGTGCATAGTTTATTTTTTTTGCGCGAAAACTTTATGTGATAACATTTATTTAGATTAAATTGCATGCTATTAAGCTCACACCATTTACACAATCTGTCAATGTCATCTTGAAGGTGTTTTTGGTCTGTAAATGAATTTACTATTCTAGACAATTTTAAATCATCAGCATATAATTCGAAGTGGGAGTTATGAATAGCATGTTTTATGTCATCTATAAAGATAGTAAACAGTAAGGGACCTAAATGAGACCCTTGCGGAACTCCAGAAATGGGCGAGAAGCTGTATGACGAGAAACCGTTAACCACAACTTTAGACTTTCTATTTTGCAAATATGACTTGAACCAATCCAAGAGGGAACCATGAATATTATATATAGTTGAAAGTTTATGAAGCAGAATATGATGATTAACCTTGTCGAAGGCCTTACTGAAGTCGCTATATATTGCGTCTACTTCATTGCCGTTACTGACATAAGTAAGGTTTCTCTCGACAAAAGCAACCAAATTTGTTAATGTAGATCTATTTTTAATAAAACCATGTTGATGCTCTGTTATAATACTTTTAATATGCCATTCAATGAAGGGGCATATCAGACTTTCAAACACTTTTGCTAAGACACAGAGCATGCTAATTGGTCTGTAATTACAGAATTTAATCATATCATAAAGCGGAAAATTATTTTTTTATAAGAGTATCCCTCTGCCTCTTCAGGCACAAGTAGGCGACTGCAAAACATAAGTCTTCCCCAAACTTCTTTCAGCCTTAACTAGACTGTCTGTCCATATATAAAAGAAGACTATCTCTATATATTTAACACATAGAAACTGTGAGATAGAAATATTATGGTATAAGGATAGAATGTTTTTGCATACCGCTTATGCTTGGTGACTTTGGTACGTCACGGCCGCTCTTTTTTAAAACCAGGTTAGACGTAATAAAACGAGTTAAGTGACCGTATTTCTTCACGTCAAATTTTGTAAGTAACAACAATTGAGCAGGCCATGCTTTACTAGATATTAATTTCTAAAGGTCTCCCTCTTCACATAATACTTCAGCCTCACCCAATATGGGTTGGCAAGGTACCGGCCAATAATTGCAATTAAATTTTAGACGTCCAACTCGTGTTCTAACCGTATAGAAGTCGAACAACAATTTTGGTAGTTAAAGTTTATTTTGGTTACAGTGGGTTTCAAAATTCCGTTCCCTCGTAATTGGCAACCGATTCTGATTTGATTGAAATGGTGCACTTACCCAGCAATCAAAAATCAATGTCGGAATTCACTGATTTACACGTACTGTTCCGCCAATTGTTTCAAGCTTTTTTCTCTCAGTCACTATAAAATAGTAGAGCCATAATGAAATTACCTTAAACTAAAGTAGGAATAGGCTGGCTCAGCCGAATTGGCACCAATGTCTTAGAGGAAATTAACGTAAAATGACGACTTGGCTGTTGTGTTTCTACTCGTATCTGTGTCTGAGATTATCAATGACCCAATATAAGGGATATTGGGTCATTCTTCTCCTGTCCTTTTCATTTCATTCCCTCTCCCATTTTGGGAAGCTGGCGCGGAACTTACGAAGCAAGCATTTTTAAAAGGCACAAGCACCATCAGGAGGTGTCCATCATTACCGGACCTATGCAATAAAAAGACAGTTCAATTTCGCCACAAAACACCTATTCGATAAACAAAAACAAAAAGAAACCTTACCTTCTAATTTGATCGTGAGAAAACCCGATGACAGGTCTTATAGTTGTAAACTAGCGCCATCTATTAATTGAAACGTGATCGCTTATGTGTCGCGGTTGTTTCGGTGTTTGTCGCTAACTAATCAATCCGCTTATGGCTTCTTGTTGGTTACACGGTCGACTTGGTTATAAGGGACGTGTTCATACCTGTACAGTTTCTGTTACGTAATATTATTATTTAATCACTTTATATGGGTAAAATTTAGAATAGGGTAGCACGATTTGGTGGGGTGCGGGGTGTGGAGGAGGGGAGAGGGAGTGTCCCATCTCACCTGGTACCACTCCCGTGAAAAGGTAATGCACTATTCCTGAGATATATCAATTTAAGTAACCTAACCTACAAAAACACTTGTTGTCAATACAAATTTGCTTCTGCAACGTCTCCGGCGCTGCGGGAAGTGCAGCCCCTTCGCCCTTGCGTAACAAAGGATAGGCACCCACGCTCACCTCTGCAGCTTCGGCTTGCTGGTCGCCTGCGGCGACCAGCCTCAGCCGCTCCGGCTCACACGGGTGCCTATCTTTTGTTACAGCGGGCGGGGGCTGCTCTCCCTCCGCGCCTCCGGCTTTTTATATACACTCTAGGGTTGGTAGCCAAAAGACTACGTGAAGTCGGGGTGCTCTGAGTCGGTTTTGGAGCACATTCGACCTAACCGATTCATAAAGTGGGTGCACTAACTTCCTTCTCAACATAATTTCTAAGGCGTTATAAAACATATTATAACACAACAAAACACAAACAAATCAATATTGGTATAACATAGATACGAAATCCGCCAAAAACCATCAACAAAACATTCTTAATTTTTTTGTTGACATTGACACCTGAATCAACTCGTATAGTTTTTATGGTTTTTTACGTTCCGTTTCACCGATTTTTACACCATAGACAACATATTTGACTTAGTACTGATGATTTGTTTGTAAATCGCCCATAAAAACGTTCCGTTTTACCCAATATGTGATTTGAGGTTAGGAACTATTTATATTAATTTCTCAAAAACTATGCATTTCCTTTGAATAGGAGTGATAACATTGTAATCAGGAACTCAATCCCTATCACCTGGGATCACTTTTAGCCCTCAAATCGTGCTACCCTGAACTAAAGTCCGCCCCTTTATATTTCATAGAATAGGGAGGCGAAGTTATACAAAAAATGCAATCGCATACATATTTATTTATACCGAATATTCGAAGGTGCTAAAGGTTTGAATGTTTTTTTTTTTTTATAATATTCGTTTTCTTAGCACCAGATATTTAAAATTTCATTTTGAGCAGGCCTACGAAATTTCATCAACCAAATATTATAAATATTGTTTTATTGACTCAACCTTAATCAATCAATCGGAATTTAGTTTGCCAATACAAGCTAACGAATTAAAAATATTCTACTTCTATTCTATTGTATGTATGCATGTACTTATATTCTACTTCAGGACTTGAAACAAAACGTTTTAAGAGTTCAGCGTTTACAAATGCCCGGTAAAGTTGAAAACCTAACTGGATGGGGACTTTCTTAAAAATATATTGCCGACTTTTATGGCACAAAAGCGTTGGCACAAGTAACTTTTAAGTCTGATTACCCACTTCCAAACGCAATTTATTTACTTTAGTATTGAGTGGTTATTTTATCTTGCATTGACAACTACAATAAAAGGCTGGCTGTAACAATGGAGCTTCTGCAGCTTCGGCTTGCTGGTCGCCTGCGGCGACCAGCCTCAGCCGCTCCGGCTCGCACGGGTGCCTATCTTTTGTTACAGCGGGCGGGGGCTGCTCTCCCTCTGCGCCTCCGGCTTTTTATATACACTCTAGGGTTGGTAGCCAAAAGACTACGTGAAGTCGGGGTGCTCTGAGTCGGTTTTGGAGCACATTCGACCTAACCGATTCATAAAGTGGGTGCACTAACTTCCTTCTCAACATAATTTCTAAGGCGTTATAAATCATATTATAACACAACAAAACACAAACAAATCAATATTGGTATAACATAGATACGAAATCCGCCAAAAACCATCAACAAAACATTCTTAATTTTTTTGTTGACATTGACACCTGAATCAACTCGTATAGTTTTTATGGTTTTTTACGTTCCGTTTCACCGATTTTTACACCATAGACAACATATTTGACTTAGTACTGATGATTTGTTTGTAAATCGCCCATAAAAACGTTCCGTTTTACCCAATATGTGATTTGAGGTTAGGAACTATTTATATTAATTTCTCAAAAACTATGCATTTCCTTTGAATAGGAGTGATAACATTGTAATCAGGAACTCAATCCCTATCACCTGGGATCACTTTTAGCCCTCAAATCGTGCTACCCTGAACTAAAGTCCGCCCCTTTATATTTCATAGAATAGGGAGGCGAAGTTATACAAAAAATGCAATCGCATACATATTTATTTATACCGAATATTCGAAGGTGCTAAAGGTTTGAATGTTTTTTTTTTTTATAATATTCGTTTTCTTAGCACCAGATATTTAAAATTTCATTTTGAGCAGGCCTACGAAATTTCATCAACCAAATATTATAAATATTGTTTTATTGACTCAACCTTAATCACTCAATCGGAATTTAGTTTGCCAATACAAGCTAACGAATTAAAAATATTCTACTTCTATTCTATTGTATGTATGCATGTACTTATATTCTACTTCAGGACTTGAAACAAAACGTTTTAAGAGTTCAGCGTTTACAAATGCCCGGTAAAGTTGAAAACCTAACTGGATGGGGACTTTCTTAAAAATATATTGCCGACTTTTATGGCACAAAAGCGTTGGCACAAGTAACTTTTAAGTCTGATTACCCACTTCCAAACGCAATTTATTTACTTTAGTATTGAGTGGTTATTTTATCTTGCATTGACAACTACAATAAAAGGCTGGAGATGCATATTTTATCCTTCTCTGAAATGTAATGTCTGTGATTTCTTATTGTATTTTTTGTGAGTGCGATAAATAAATATATACATCATCGTCACGCCTGTATCCCATTGGGGTAGGCAAAGACTATAAACCTCCACTTTGCTCGATCCTGACATTACTTTCGATTCATCCATTTTTATGAAGCTCTTCATGCATTCTCGTCAGTTCAGGGTACTTTTGACCTGACCCTTGTGGATATTACCGATAATCTTACACTCTCGCCCTATTATCCCAGAATGGGTAGGCAGAGGGTCTCCTGGTAGTAAATCAGGAAACCCACTTTCGCCTTGTCTGTTCCATCCCACGATATGTTAGATGTTCGCGACATCGAGCACAATTTTTTGACTTCAGGCTGATAATTAATAGGAATATCACTTTGCCCAACCCGGGATTCGAACCAAAGACCTAGACGTCGTAACCGTACCGTAGTGCAACTACGCCACTGAGCCAGTTATCAAATTAAAGAATCTAAAAATACTATTTAATCCGGTGTACAATTATCTCCCTACTTAAAATGAGTGATACCTATTTTTAAAAACGTCTGCATCTTTCATTATTTATGTAGCTCTATTAAATCTTTGTTAGCAAAGAGAATTAATAAATTACTTAATTACTCGGGCTTAATTAATACTAATACCGTCTAAGCGCATAATATATTTGCGAATATTTTATAAGGTATATGAAAATCTACCTGCGGTATGCTTAGAATTAAACACTTTTAGTTTTACTACCAAAAATTTTAGGACATTATCGTTGCAATATTTATTTTTAATTTTTCTATTGCAATGAATGGTGGGACGAGCATACCGTTCGCCTGACGGTAAGCGATACGACTGCTCATAAATAGTAGCAAAACCAAATAAAGCCTTGAATTACTAAAAATACTTGGCATTCAACTGCGCTCGCCATCCCGAGACATACGCTGCTAAGTCTCAATATCTCCAAGATTTACTCTGGCTACAATATCTTCCAAATCGAAACACAACAACAGTGCATTTACATTGCTGTTTGACGGGAGAAATAGACATAGCGGTGGTTCCTACCCAGGCGGCTACGATATCCTTCAAACCGAAACACAACAGTGCATTTACACTGCTGTTTGACGGGAGAAATAGACATTGCGGCGGCCACTCGAGCCATATATGAGAGATATACCTACAAATCTTATTAAGCCTGATTATATTGTAGTCCAACCTTCGATGGCATTTAATAGCAGAGGAGAGAAAAAGTAAAAGGTTATTTCACCTGCAGCTTTTTCACAGATGAAAGGAAAGGCAACAACAAAGCTATTACGTCAGTCCAGTTTTTCGCACGGCAGTGGAAGTATCCCGATCGAATAGGACTCTTCAAACTGTAGGGAAAACAGCGTGGCTTTATCAAAACTATACGTAGTGAGTATATCCAATCTGCGACCGAAAACGATGCTAAGTTGTAGTTTCAGTCACAACGGAATTAAAATTTCACAAAAAAAGTGACAATTGAATTTTGGATTTTTTTAAGTATTGTCGTGTTTGGGTGGTACATAGTTTCCCCATGTATCACCTCCATGTATCATTGTATCCTCCATGTATCAATCATATATCACCTTTTTATTTTTAAGGACACAATGTTACGTAGGGGTATAAATTAATATTTTAGCAAAACTATACTGTGTTTATCACGATGATACTTAAAAATATTTCACTTGTCACTTTTTGTTGCGGAATGTTTAGTGACGTTGTTTCTGAATCCACTGAAACTACCACCTGCCGGATACAGGCTGGATACACCCGGAATCCATAAAAATTAACTTTTTATTTCCATGCTTTTTCGTCTCAATAAGGGCCTAATATGATTTACACAATATTTATACATAAATACACGCCGTTTTCTAGAATGGTTAGGCAGAGGTGCAAGATGATGATTCAGTTGCTTTGCGTTAACCGCTAACAGCGGTCGTGTTGTGCGAAACAATAATTAACTAATCACCTGCACGTTTTTATAGATAAGCGCGCGCTCGACCCGTTCGGGTCGGAACGCATTCGATATGAATAATGAGTCGTGTGTACAGCACGATAAAGACGCTATTACTTTGAACAATGAAAGCGAAGGCACGATAACTGATACAATAATGTACGATGAAGAAATGAGTGTAGTGGACGAAGTGAATAGAAAGAGGACAAGAACACACGTGGAATGTTCGTCAGAGGAAGATTGGCAAACTGTAACTCGAGGTCGGAAATCTAGTCGTAGAAGTAGCCAGGATATAGTGGAAAAATTTTTAGTTCATGTGACGTGTACGACTACGTTTCCTAAACAGTTTGCATTAGCCAAGCTGTTTAAAGACGAGGATATTAATGGAATCGCCCGTGTTAAGTATGTTCATAAAAACAAACTTATCATAACATTTGAAAAGGAAGACGATGTTGATAAATTTATTTATAACAAATCACTCGATGAATTGGGTTGGAAGCGCCAAAGATCGTCTGAGGTAGGCGTAACATATGGCGTTATCAGAAACATAGATTTGAATGTTACCGAGAAAGATTTACTAGAAAAGGACCTGGACAGTTTCTGCCTAGTTACTTTTTATCATGTACAAAAACAAGGCAATAATTGAATGAATATAAAAAATCAACTATTAATTTAAGAATATGTCATATTTCTGTAGAAGTTTAGGGAGTAATATAAAGTTTAATAAGATTGTGCATTGATTGATGACCCATTTCCGCCATTGTTGGCCCCGCATAAACGTTTCGTTCGCAGTAAAGCAAATGTAGGAAAAAAATAATAACTTAGTCTAAAATATTCCTAAAAATAATCTATAAGTAGGTAATAAGTCATAATAATTAACAATACTAAATATATATAAAGCAATGTTTGTAGTATATACTTACACATATATTCTTCCCATTTTTACACACTTTCATTGCAACAACTAAACGCCGCAGTAAAATACTTGACCTTGACAGGTGCTTGACAGGAACCATGCTTTGTATAATTGTTTACATTGTGGCACAATGAAAATACGTCTCGGTGTATATTTTGTGTAACTTATAAAATATTAGTTCCTTTAAATTCCAAATTCGATGATAAAGCATTTATGTAAACGTATTTCTATTCGATTCAATAAATTGACAGATAACCTACAAAACCTAACCTCAAAATAAGATATGTTTTTGTAAATATCTAAAAACCCTGAACTTCCTAGGCTTTGTAACTTTTCTGTATTAATCTTGGAACAAACCTTACCCCATCAATGCAAAACTAATTGATGTAGACGAGATTCGAAGTACTAGGCACAGCGCCATACAAAAACTGGCCATGTCCTTTGACATGTGAGTTCGAATTAATCTCTGCAAAAAGATTGAATAAGCGACAATTTAACGAAAACTCAGCTAATGGATGGATACAATGCGAATCTATTCGCCTAGCATTTAAAGGGGCCTCACTACCTTCATATGTATACCTCTTTGGACTAAGAGTGAGCGTATCTCCCTATGTGTTTCCCGTGACCCAATGTTCCCGTTGTTGGAAGTTTGGTCACTCTCGGTTATTTTGCCCTTCCACAAAAGTAATATGCCCCAAGTGCACGAAAAACCACGAAAACTGTGAGATCACATCATTCCGATGCGTGAACTGTTCCGGTAATCATATGGCTCTCCAAAAGATATGCCCAGTCTTTATAAAAGAAAGGCGAATAAGACAATTGATGTCTGAGTACAACTGTACGTATACAAAAGCCCTTACTATATACGTTCCTCCCTCCCCGGTGCCTGATAGATGTCTATCCCCACCACCACGTGTTTCTTGCCTAATGCAGCTTGACACTGAATCAATGTGCGAGGAGACTACTAAATCACCTCAGAAACAAAAGCTGATGTCTCAACTGTTTACTTCGTCTCAACAGAAGCCGTCTAATATTGCACAAAATAATAGAACGAAGAAACACCGTAAACAGGTGGCAAGGCCTCCCACTCCAGTCCCCGGTATGACAACATCATCAGTTCCGGAACCTATGGATGCATACCGACATGAAGACACAGAGTCTACAGAAGACTATACACCTGAGGACACACAGACAGAGAAGACATCTACTGACAGAAAGACCACAAATTTTACTTTTATTCGTTTACTTTATAAGCTTTATCAAATTTTGTTAAGTAAGGTTTCTTTAGATGTTAAAATTAGACAAGCTGTAACAATTAGTTCAGAATGGATTATTTCAAATATGGTTAGTGAGAATTTTGTTGGATTTCTTTTTAATGTATTTGCAAATAATGGCTACTAATTCTAAAATAGTTCATGTGAATATCGTACAATGGAATTGTCAAAGCTTGAGACCTAAGGCCATATCTCTAGAGTCATTGCTTACACAGGAAAAGGTTCATATTGCTGTGCTGAGTGAAACCTGGTTCGAACCAGAAAGTTATTTTAATATGCCTAGTTATAATATTTATAGATTGGATAGATCAGATGGATATGGCGGCGTGGCTATTTTAACTCATAAAACTGTGAAAAGTATTGCTTGTTTACCACGATGTCCCAATATTGGTATTGAACTTTTACATGTTAAGGTACTGAATTGTCAACAAATTGAGAACATTGTATCTGTGTACTGCCCATCTTCTATTCATACCACACAAAATGATTGGGATTTCGTACTTTCTCTTGCAAACAGAAACTGTTTAATTTTAGGTGATTTTAACGCTCATCATATCAGCTGGTCCTATAAAAATGATCTAAGGGGTATGCAGATCTTTGACTCCATATTGGAAAATGACTTTTGCTGTTTAAATAATGGGGATCCAACCAGAGTGCGCCTCGTGAATGGGTTATTACAACAGACTTCACCTGATATTTCGTTAGTTTCAACAAATCTGGCAACATTATTTTCTTGGAATGTTAGTAACGAAACTCTCGGTAGTGATCATCGTATAATTAAATTGTCGACAGCCTTAAATATATATCGAGACTTCTTCAAAAAAAGGAACTTTAAAAATAGTGATTGGAGTTCTTATGCATCATACATCGCAAATTCATTATCCCAATATACCTTCCAATCGGACCTTCAAAAAAATTATGACGCTTTTGAACTGACTCTACAACAAGCTGCAAACAGATTTATTCCATTGGTTAAAATCCCTCAACATATTTGTGGCACTTTTAAGCCTAAACCATATTGGAACCCTGATCTATCCAAAGCGGTAGCCGAACGTCGACGCGCTTTAGCAAATTTAAGACGCAACCCATCACCTACAAATTTGGACATTTTAAAAGACAAAATTCGTATCACTCAAAAACTAATAAGAATAGCCAAGTGTAAATCATGGCAAAATTTCTGTTCTTCTGTAAATGAAACCACGTCATCGTCGCACATGTGGCGCAAAATGCGATGGTTGAAGGGTCGTCGGCCTAACATATCTAATAATTGCTTAGATAAAGATAAAGCCGAACGTCTTCTTAATGATTTGTCTCCTGATTACTCTGTTCCTCCTCAACCTCACTTTCAGTCTACAAACCGTAAACTTGAATCAGAAATTACCTTACAGGAGTTAGAAAATTCTATTAAAAATTCTGACACTGCACCGGGATGTGATCAAATTTCATTTTCTATGATTAAACATCTACCAAGCTCAGGTAAAACATTTTTAATTAAACTTTATAATTCATTTCTTTATTATGGTATTGTCCCACTGCAATGGCGCAAAGTAAAAATTATTCCCATTCCTAAATTACATACAAGTTCCGATTCTTCTTCTAATCTACGACCAATTTCCCTGTTATCCTGTCTCTGTAAAATTTTACATGCTATTCTGAACACAAGATTGGAGTGGTTTTTTGAAAAGCAATATCTGTTCTCTGACAATATGGTAGGTTTCCGCAAGGGAAGATCTTGTTATGATAATTTAACGCGATTAGTTTCTCACATTCACATAGGCTTTTGTAAAGATTTTGTGACCGCAGCGTGCTTCATAGATATTGACAATGCTTATAACAATATTGACGTGAGTAGCCTATTATCTGTCTTGGATCAACACGGGGTGGGTTCTAAAATCTGCTTGTATCTCTGGACCTTTTTAAAATGTAGGCAGTTACAAATTACAATTGATGGTCAGACTTTAGAAAGATTTACCGGACGGGGAATTGCTCAAGGTGACCCTCTGTCTCCATTTCTTTTTAATGCAGCTACGAGCAACATATGTAAATCCATACGCAATGTCGAAATTTCGCAATATGCAGATGATTTTGTCTTATATACATCGAGCAAAAATGCACATTCGGCGATTAGGCAACTAGAACTTGCATGCCAAGTTTTTCAAAGTTGTTTATATAATTTAGGACTAGCCATTTCTCCCACAAAGAGCAAATTATGTGTTTTTAAAAAAGGTGGTTTTAGAACGAATATCAATTTAGTGGTAAATAATAACTCTCTACAGTTGGTTAAACATGTAAAATACCTAGGCTTATGGCTAGATAGTGCTTTAAGATGGGCGAAGCATATAAATGAAATTGTACTAAAAGTGACAAAGATCTTAAATCTCTTAAAAGTTCTGTCAGGGCCAGGTTGGGGTGTTCATCAAAGACACCTAAGACGCCTGTACATCTCAATCATTCGTAGTAGAATAGATTACGCTTCATTCTTGTATGATAATAGTTGCAAGACAAATTTATTAAAATTAGATAAGGTCCAGAATCAAGCCTTACGTCTTATTGGTGGTTTTGTGCGATCCACACCAATTCATGTGATGGAGAATGATCTATGCCTTCCACCTCTTGTGATGCGTAGAAAATTTCTAGCCGGAAAATTTTGGTTTAAATCGAGATCTTTTATCAATAATAGTAGTATTAATATATTAAGAGAATTAAGTTTGCTTCGCCATGCTCGCTATTGGTCTAACAAAAAATTACCCATACTGTTTGATATTCAAAATTCTTTTGGCTCAATGCCCATGCATAGTATTTCCTGTCTTGAAATATATTCTTTAGATACGTGGGTAAGTAATCTCAACTTAAGGGAAGTGATTTTTGATTCAATACCTCTCATTGACCGTGCGAAACGTAAGATGAGATGCCATGAATTACATACTATTTGCCAGAAATATATTCAAGAACAGTATGCCAATTGTTACAAAATATTTACTGACGGATCAAAGGACTTAATTCGAGGAGGTGCGGCCTTTTTGGACCCTGCCGTAGGATGCAACGTAAAATTTAGAATTGACTCAAATATTTCTATAATGCATATTGAATTGATTGCCATAGCTGAAGCTCTATCATACATTGATTCAATAGATTTCGATATATTTGTCATTTTGACAGACTCCAAAAGCTCCCTACAACATTTGGCTCGTTGTTCCTCTTCTGTGAGAGGTTTACCGATTGCCTACCAAATATTACAGTCAATTTTGAAATTAAAGTCCCTTAACAAACGGTTGGTACTCCAATGGATTCCATCGCATATTCAGTTAAAAGAAAATGATGACGTGGACTCGTTAGCAAAACAAGCAACTGAAGACGGGATCCCAATTAATATTTTGCCCACGTACTCTGATTACTTTAAGATCATAAAACATCAATGCAGAGAAGGGTGGCAGGAATACTTCGACCTAAGGTCTCGCGAGAAGGGTATTTGGTATAAAACAATAAATCCGCATGTTTCTAAATATCCGTGGATAGACAGTATACTTTTAAGCAGAAACAGTGTCAAGACTATTCTTAGATTAAGATCCGGGCACATACCATCAAACAAATTTGCGTACTTAATGAAAAAAGTCACATCGCCGAACTGCAACACCTGTGGAGTGATTGAAGATATATTTCACATTTTGGTGGAATGTGCTCGGACCGAACAAATTAGAACAAAATATTTTGATCGAAACAAGATGACGCACACTGGCTTTATTAACAGTATTTTAGCTCTGCCGTCATCAGAAGCAGCTAAAGCATTAATTAAAATAGCTGATATAGGCTTAAAAAGTAGTACTTAGTATTGTATTTTCTTTTATCATAATTATTTTTGTTATTGTTATTTGTAGTTATAATTGTTATTGATATTTGTATTGTATTATGTACTGTAATCTTTATAGGACGATATGGTCGCTCAGCGACAAAGTCCTCACAATAAATGAAAAAAAAAGAAAAAAAAAAGATGATGATTCTGAACGTAGAGAAATTCAATAATTTGACTATAATTCACGATCCAGCTATTAGTCATCAAAACTTAAGGAAACTTGTTAGGAAAAAAATAATTCAACTATAATCAAGATAGCTTTATCGGCTTATTGCACTGGGATGTCCATGCACAGACCAGCTCCACCAATCAGGAGCGAGTGTCTCTCGAGGATAGCAATAATTACTCTGCCCTGCTTAATTGCTTCTTCACGCTTAAAGAACTTAATATTGCTGCGACATCCAGCATAATGAGAACACGGCTCTGTTAATTGCTGAATGTATTTATTGGAAAAAAGGATTTATTAAAAATATTTTTGGTACATGTAGCCTTTCTCTTTTTCTAATTTTGAATATTAGTAGAAAATTATATTGTGTGGTTTGATTTCGATTTTCGTCTCGCCATTTCAGCGTGATCTCATCTCAGTTTTAATAATGAAAATCACCTGCCTCCGTCTCTCTACAGTACCTTAAGGTCGACTGACAAAAAATGCAGTTACGCATTAAGTCCGCCTTTAGTATTTAAATTGTACAAAATGTATAAAAAAATAATAAAAGTACAAAAGAAACGAATTTAAAAAAGTAATAAATAAACTGACATATTACACTAGCGAAACATATTTATTATGTGTAGGTTTTACTATAGTATATAATATAGAATAGTATAGAACTGAACATGATGAATTCTTGGTTACACAAATATCATCTTTACCTACCTTCACACAAGCTTATGTATCCTCGATCAATTAACCTTCAAGCCGGTACAACGGTGTTTAAAAACATACCGCGCTTAGATCGGGACGAGCGCGGCTTAACAGGAAGACAAACGACCTGCAAAAAAACGCCCCAATACGCGCCGCTGCAAAACATCCACGACTCGTTGGCGTTTCGCTACAAAGGGAAAGTTTCTGTTAAATTCCGAACCGACTGACGTCACGATGGATATTGTTTTTCCGTTTCGTATTTTTCATTGGACGTTTAAGTAAATATTATAATAATGGAATGTGGTTGATTGATTGTCTATAATTGAAATTTTTTGAGTATCTTTGGTGGTGTTATGATTTTTACTACTTTACGTTTTTGCGTGTTGGTTTTTTTTTTTTTTTGTTTTTATATAGCCGGAATAATTGTCAAGTTGACAAAGTATATTTAAGAAGATAATGTAAAGCATGATTAATTATTTGTATCAAAATTAATTCTAATTCTTGCCAGGTAAGAACGTACCTAATTCTTTAACGTAATTCTCTCTCTCTTCCCGACTATTAATCCCACATGATGGTGGGGTCAATCTTCTTCACATTCTTCTTCGATTTCCCACTGTTCATGACATTATCACTAAAAATATTGCATGCTATCATATCTCGTTGGACCATATTGTAATCCTTTAACGTAATTTATAGAACAAAAATTGGTGCGGCAAGATAAGGTGATATTAGTATCTTTATCTACCCCTTTAGGGATAAACGTACGTTCACGCGTCATATACATTATATACCAAATTTCTAAATACTGCCTCAACTAACAAGTAAATAAACAGTACATTATAACTTAGCGTAAAAAGTCTTTCATAATAATCAAATACGTGAGTATAAAAATTATATGGAAAATTCCGCAAATTGTAACGGTGGGTAGTAATTTGGAGCATTTAACTGCCGTCGCGGTCACACCCGTGCAGGCGTACTCCACACGTCAGGAAATAATACACTCACTGCCTAATGCATACGTTAGCAAGCGAATATTGCTTGTTAAGTGGATAAGACTGGATGATTTAAATTTTTATTTTTATCGTTTAACAATTGATAAAGAAAGAAAGTATGAAATATGTCAAAGTAACAAAGTAAAATAAATTGGTAAAATATATGTATTTATATTTATAACGTATTTTTCCCTAAATATAATTTCATGATTTTATGCTTCTACTAATTCGCTCTCGGCACCATCCAAAGTTGGACTGGTGGAGAATACCTTAGGCATTAGTTAGGTATTGTATATTTAAAAATGCAAAAATAAAAATAACTTCATATTTCTCAGACCATAATATCAATGATAGCATTTATTAATTATTAACATAACATAGTTACTTGAATAGATATTTCCAGTTCAGCTCTAGTCTCATAAAATTCTTCCATCAACTAACCCGCAATAAGCCAGCATATAAGAAAGGCATAAAATACAAAAACATGAATCTGAACCTAGACTCACATCTGAATAAAAAACCGCCAATGAAAACGATTTAGCATGATTTTGCGACCGTCCGCCTGTCGTCGACCCTTTCCAAAGAGTTCATAAGTTAGTTGATTACACGCATTTTTTGCAAGCAAGGTTTCTGCGAAGTTATCACGTTTTTCTCATACCTTTAGTTTTAATGAAACTACCTTTCTATTGAACGAATTCATGTTCTTTTTCTTCTATTCTAGTACTAGAAAGGCAGTAAAGGTACAATGCTGTTTAAAAATATATATGGCTGTTTTTCTACTGTTCACAAAATTAAGCCGGCTTAGTTTGTTTGACCGGGTCTTTTCAGCCAGGGCTCCGTTATATACGGTAGTAGGCCTAAAACTAGGCATCGTTCAGGAAATACGCATGGTCGATATTTGATCAGTTAGACCTAGAGTAGTTTTCCGTTTGCATAGAATTTTTCTCTTTCTAGAAAATTTCATGAAGGATAAGAAACTCTTTTTATCCTTCATGAAATTTTCTATTTACTGATATATCCATCCAACAATCACCACGCCATATTAATTACATTTGAAATTTCTAAGACTAATGAATTAAAAAATCCTGATCATAAATTTTGACTCGTAATTTATTTGGGCATTTATTTATTACCTGTATTTTCTTGACTCACAAATAAAAACGAGATCACGTCCCCCACAATCGAACATCAAATACACACGCGGCTAAGGTGAAATTTATTTTGGAAAGAAACTAAATAAAAATACCTAACCGTGCCGTCGATTTGTTCCGTTTAATAACGACAATAGAATCCTTTAGGGTGTGGTCAGAGTGAGTTACGGTAGGTCGCGCGTTGTTTATGCCGGGATAAAGTACGCAACTGAAACTTTTTTGTAAAGACACATTGCTCAGGATTTTGTGTGTGGTTGGTAAATGAATAAAAATTGGTCAAAACAGAGGTATCTTTTACAATAATTTAATGATGATTTAATGTACATTTAGAAATTTTTATAGGAACGTGTTAACAATGTTACTGGTTCGTGTAGGTTTTTTATATTTATTTATAAATTCTTTATTGAACACCACATACAGTAATAAGATAAAAAAAATATGACAACACGTTTAAATAAAGGTGACAATTGGTGGTCTTATCGCTTAACGCTTTATATTTGTTATATTATTTAAGAAAGACACATCAACAACATTATATGCATTTCAAATTACAAAAATACTTATAAAATAAATTAATGACGCACATGCCTATTAGAGGTCTGTACAACATTCATAAAGCGAGGGTAAAATATGTACAGTAGTCTAAAACCGTTAAACATAAACCATAATACTAACAAAACAAACAAAACCGCATAAAATCTTCTGAATAATAAATGCTATCTCTATTTTTTATTGGTTTAATTTTACAGTGTTTTTCTTTTTATGTGCAGTTAAAAATAAATTAATAAATAAATAAAATTTTGGTATTATTACCCTGAAGTGCCAACCTCATCAAGCCGCCTCATTGATGTTCTTATCATGAGTAGTTTATGTACGGGTATATTATTCAAGGAATTCAAAGCACTGGGTAATCCGTCATGGCCTCGCGCAGAACAAAAATCATCACGAGGGAAACTATTGTGTATAAAAAATTCGCTTACATTAAGCGGCGTCACAAAATGTATCTTGCACATATCAAATCAAGGTTTTCCGTTGTATCATACTCCAACACTTTCGCAAAATTAGGTGCAAGAGTGAAATCTATAGTCGCTGCTGGAAAACCATTGTGATATCCCTCATTCTAACTTAATGAACCTTTTCATTTCTCCACGCTTTCGCCAGTATTGAAACCGCTGCCTAAAGAGAGGGTTATAAATTGAGGGTTCGGCAGAACGTTTTTAAACGCAGAAAAAGGGGCGAATTTAAAAATAAACCGAGTCTCTTTAGGAATCGTTAATAATTGTGAGAGAGCTAAGCAGGTGGGGCGCGAGTTGGAACAAAAGCCGAATGTGGAAGGCAAATGTGTGAAAATATTTTTAAGTGCGACTTTAAATTTTACTCAGTTTTATTACTGTAGACTGAAAGGGTTAAGCTGCGAAATGAAGTTATTAAACAAAAATTATAATATTTCATATTCAATACTGAGTCATGCCATAAACATTGTAACAAAGAAAAATATTTTTTTTATATTACGTAATATTTATTACCATTAATTAAGTATAATCCTGAAAAAAAAATACATATATCTGCCTTTATTTTTAAAAACAATTAATATACTTGCGTTTTCCATTTTAACTATGGGCGTTCCTGTTTTTCTTCGACCAGTTAATTTTCGCAACTTTGCTATTTCAATCTTTTCTGCCTTGACAACCTTTGAAAATGTATTAGATGATTAAATAAATGAAAGGCGCCCGAGTGCCCGATATCAGTATTTGTTACTCTTATGTGTTGATTCGATACCTATTTGCTCGATGTCGGACTAGTTGTATATTTAAAAAACATTAAAACAATTGTTCATATACCTCCCCATCTTGAAAAATACGCGCATTGTATTTCACACATAATACGGCACTCTTAAAATATCTCGAAAAATAAGTGTAAGGAAACCTTTTGAAATTAACAAAGAAATGTACAACAGAATTCGAAAACTCTTAAAGCCCCAGTAGAACAATAATGCACAAGTTCACATCGTTCCGAAATATTTGAAACATACTTATTACTTCATACTTTTTTAAGATTTTTAATGGAACCTACCATCAACCGGAACTGTTAGTAAGAAAAGATTCAGTAGGACATGTTAGATTTTATTATTTACTTTTTCTCAAAGCATGTTACATACACAAAATCATTACATTATCTAGAAAAAAGGAGCAATTCATAATATTATTTTCACACAAATTTAACAGTGCTCCACGTTTTATTAACTCTTCTGAACTTATGACGCATTACGATTTTTTTAAGTGGTAGAATCTAGCTGTGGACTTTCATGACTCAGCATGAATAGGCAGGCTCGTCCGGGGTGATACCAATGTCTCACAGGACATCAGCATGAAAAGGACAGGGGCCCTATTATATTCATCCGAAACGAAGTTCGAAACTTCGGATAAACGAAGTTTGTGACGATATGAATGTACCTACTCTGTAAATGTTCGGATTGCCGATATATTAGAATCATTCATTCTTCGATCCGAAGATTCGAATTTCGTGTTACAGAGTAGGTTTCGAAACGAAAAACGTCACGAATATTCGAATTTCGGATTTATATAGTAGGGCCCCAGCTTTGCTGTCGCGCTTCGTTCAGTGAGTGAGATTGTCTTTAATTCCATCTTTATAGAAATCTAATTATTTCCGAGGACGCCTTAAATTATAACCTTTAAGTAAATAAATACAATAAGCAATAAATATCAAATGACACATAAAATAATAACATGCTTAAGTCGATTGAAACCCATTTTATTGTAAATTATATCAAACTTTAAATATGGGACCACCACAAAATTACACAGACTAATTACAATATAAAACGTTATTGAAACTAAATTAAAATTCGATAAATAATTATTATGTAACGCTCGGTACCTCATGCTATTAAAGCATTATAATTCAATTTTGACCGTGTAATAGTCGGTAATTATTAGCTTCAGCTTATTAATAACACTAACCGATATTAATTAATGCAAACTACGTTACGTTGCAAACATACTCGTATTGGTAATATAACGTATTTGTTTATTTCTCTTGAACAAATTTGTTTAGTAGGAAGAAAATGTATGTTGATTTTAACTTTTAGACTGGAAAAGAATTGTTCAGTTGTATTTTGATACTTAATTTTAATCCTGGTGTAACCTAATATTCGTGTAATTTATGTTCATTTACGTCATTGAGATAATATACTAGAGGGGACACTGGGAACAAAATCTGTGCGTATGGTGCGTGCGCAAGGGTACACAGTGAAGCGAGAGGGAAGATATGTTACTTCGTTGGCGTGACAGAGACGGAAATAGAATGTACCGTTCATTTTGTTACAAACATTTTGTTTGCAGTGTCGCCTCTAGTATATTATCTCAATGATTTACGTATATGGATTACGTACCTATTTCAGGATATGGACTGTATTAATAATTACCAAATGTTTTGTTTGAAACTCCTGTACAACCGAGTGTTGGACTAGGAGGGTTTCAGGCACATTATGGTACATCGTGTACCATATACATATTGTATATACTCTATTTGCAATGTCCTGCATTTTTTTCAATAATAACATATTTGGAACACCAACAATCTGTAGCTTTATCAGCCCATAAACGTTTCACTGCAGGGCACGGGCCTCCTCTAGAATTAACTACGATTGTCTATTTCCTGATAAAATGAAGTTGACTAAAGTAATATCTCTTTTTAAATCTGGTAGCACAGATGACCCCTCTAATTATAGACCTATTTCAGTACTACCTTCATTAAGCAAAATTTTTGAAAAACTAATGCTCTTACAACTTCAAACTTATTTTTCAAAAAATAAAATACTTCATGGTAAACAATTTGGTTTTACGCGGGGTCGCTCCACAACTGACGCTGGTGTGGAGCTTATAGGTAACATATTTGATGCTTGGGAGAATTCACAGGATGCCTTGGGTGTATTCTGTGATCTATCCAAAGCATTTGATTGTGTTCACCATGATATACTTATCAGGAAATTGAGCCACTACGGAATTAATGGTACTGCTCTTGAATTATGCAAATCATATTTGAGCAATAGGGTCCAAAGTGTTGATGTCAACGGAATAAGATATCCTGGGTCTGCCGTAATTATGGGAGTTCCACAAGGCTCGATTCTTGGGCCCTTTCTATTTTTAATTTACATTAATGACTTACATTTTTTTATAAGGTAACAACTGTGAGGTGTTGTTTGCTGATGATACTTCACTAATATTTAAAGTAAATCGACATAATCCTGATATTGACGACGTAAACCACACCCTCTCAAAAATAGTACATTGGTTTAGCATTAACAATTTGTTATTAAATAGCCAAAAAACTAAATGTATAAGGTTTGTGATACCTAATGTCAAAAAATTTAATGCTAACATTAATTTGAATGGGGATGAGTTGAGCCTTGTGGATACAACTAAGTTTTTGGGAATTACATTAGATCCCAAACTTCAATGGGGCTCTCACATAGTCGCTCTAGCTAAAAAGCTGAGCGCCGCGGTCTTTGCGGTGGGTAAGATTCGCCAATTGACTGATATTGATACAGCTCGGTTGGTATATTTTGCCTACTTTCATAGTCTGATGAGTTATGGAATTTTATTGTGGGGTGGTGCTGCTGACATTAATACCATCTTTGTTCTCCAAAAGCAAGCTATAAGATCAATTTATTCGCTAGGGTCCAGATATTCTCCTAGAGAAAAATTTTAAGAGATAAATATAATGACAGTAGCATCACAATATATTTTGAAAATTTAATTTATGTTCATAGAAATAAAGAAAGTTTTCGTAAGATTAGCGATATTCATAACAAAAATACTAGGAATAAGAATAATCTAGCTACTCATAAGACTAGGCTCCACAAGATCAGCAAATCTTTTAAGGGTTACTGTATACATTTTTATAACAAAGTTTCCAGTCATATTAAAGCCTTAACGATTACTAAATTCAAATCAACTATCAAGCAAAAATTATGCAATAAAGCATATTATAAAATTTCTGAATATCTAGATGATAACAAGGCTTGGGAATAGAATAAAATTAAATAAATGTGTAGTATCTCGGAGCGGAAGTCTTGGTGTGCTCTGTATAATATCATTCAAATTAAGTAACTTAGCACATTTGCCGTTGTTTTGCTGTGTAAGTGATTGGGTATGTCATGCTCGCTAAAAAGTCTGTACTTGCGGTGGCGTCGTGTGCCGGGTCGGTCACTTCCCTGTAGCATGGTTGAGGAGGCCGATGGCTGGCACATGCGTCATACTCGTGAACGGGTGCTGCTTGCGTAGACTGGTCTATCCGATTTGCTTACATTGTAACGGATTAATAAGGCTTTCGCAATTATTCGCTGCTTTGGCGAAAAAGAGTATACTGATTCTTCGTTCTGGGTGACTTCGCTACTTTCGGCCATATTAATTATAACATAAACATATTCATATAAAAATATTTTTTTGTAAATTTACAATAAATTATTAATGAACTGCTCTGATTAAACCAACTTGTAAATTTTGTAATAATCCCTACATTGTAAACTGGTTTTGAAAAGAGCAACACTAGAGTTTCTTGCCCGTTCTTTTCTAGTGAAAACCGCTTTCCGAACCGGGTGGTGGATAAACAATGACTGAATCTAAATGATGTTGGACATTTTAATGGATTTAATAAATTATTTTCATTTTCATTTCATTTCATTGAGAGTGGGTATACCAAAAACTCCAACAATACTGAAATAAAAAAGCTTTTAAGACTATGAAGTTTTAGTCACAATTTAGGTTGACAAATTGCCATACTGAATATTTTGTTCTTATTGTGTTCCTTGTTGTACAAATATTTATTATGTATGCGAATTATTTTTTTTGTAATAATCGTTTTGAAGCAACGGTCTTTGAAATAAAGGTTTTGTGGC
Source organism: Hyles euphorbiae (assembly GCA_023078785.2). Taxonomy (NCBI): domain Eukaryota; kingdom Metazoa; phylum Arthropoda; class Insecta; order Lepidoptera; family Sphingidae; genus Hyles; species Hyles euphorbiae. The sequence goes on along the minus strand of CM041041.1, from coordinate 15,261,825 downwards.
AAAAGTATTTAACATGCGACATCGGCTCATAATCGTATATGCAAGTTTATTTATTTAAATTAAGATTAGTAATTATTGTAACAATTATGACGGCAATAATATTACATTGGATATCTAAAATCATTTAATAATTATTTTTAATACAAGAGTAATTGAAATAAATCTTATATTAAATTTTACTGACAGCATATACAAAATAAAAAAGCCTTAATTTATATACTTTTATTACTTATTACTATAACTTTATACCCAAAAAAAAAAAACATTTGAGTATCAAAAATTTGACAAATGTTGTGCTTTGCCAATATCTAATACTTTAAGATCTATCCTGTACCAACTTTTAAGCAAATAAAGATTCTTATTCTTTTTTGACCAAACACTGACCTATTATTATCTTGTTGGCCTAATATTAATTTGTAAATTTATGTAGTATTAGGATAACCTTCAGTTTCAGTCAGGTTTTTAATACACATATAAACTAACAATAATTATTATTCTTATGTAGTAATAAACAAATAATAAAAATACATGACATTTTTATACCATCTACATATAAATCAATCAATGAATAAAACAAAAAAAAAGAGATTTGTGGAATGGAACAGGAATGAAAACAACATTGAATACAAGTTGACTGTGAGTTTGTTTTTTTAAGTTTTCTTACTATGTATGCGCCTTTGCCAGATTTGAATTTCAGCCGCAGTAAAATTTAATTTTAGAAGTTGAAAGCGACGGACAGCGGAAGGACAACGTTGGCAGTACATAAAATTCCTTTTCGCAAAGCTAATAATACCTTGCGAGGCTAATGAGTATGGTACAATTCAACCATTTCAAGCAGCTTAATAGTCGGAAATAAACGTCATAAATGTGTTGGTTTGCCATTTTAATATGTAATTTGTAGTAGTATTCCCCTGTTGCGTTTTTTAAATAGCATTTTTTTCTGCTTTGGTGCAAATATTTCAGGATGTTATTTATTGAACAATGTACTCTTCTTTTTGCTTTTGAAAATATATACCAAAAGTATATGGTATAGTTATAGGAAGTATAGTTCTACAGGGTTTCAAATCAAACACTATTAATCTCATCAAAAACCCGTTTAATCTTACCCCACTCACCCTACAATAAATGCCGGTTTTTTTAAAACAGGTCAATCTCAAGTACTTTGCCGACATCATCAGTATTTTTACCTATTTATATAACTCGTTAAAATTACCGTACCAATTATTGACTTGTCGTCAGACTACCTCAGATAAATGACAGATTACACAATCTACTTAATAGAAAATCACCTTGAAGTAACAGCTTTGCTATTGTGTTTTGTCCAGTCTTCCTCTTTTCTCTTTCCAATTTTCCTTTCTTAAAGATCGTTACATCTACAGCTTCGTCAATCCAATAATTCGTGAATAAATCATCACTTAATATCAAACCCAAATCACGTGAACAAAGGATTTAAAGTCCATTAATAACCAAATGAAACAGAACATATTTCAGATACGATAACAATACGTATGACAACAAATACTACATACTACAAAGTTTATTTCCAACCAGACTAATTCGACATCTACGGAGAACATCCCAGCGCGAGCTCAAATTAATAAATCAATAACACAATCTAACACTAAAATACTACAGCGGCTAATAATAACTTGGCTAGCGAAATATCTATGAGATAACGATGTAAGGAAACTATGGGAGCATTAATCAAGTCGGTCCGAGGTAGTCGGGCCCAATAAGGTTGTATATAACTCAGAATCTAATTTGGCCCGCCCGACCCCTCGACGAAGGGTTAAACGTATTATAGGTGTTAATAATGCAGGTATTGTTTGTGCCACTAATTTTGTCAACCTTTAATTACAATATTGACCGCGTGTCATACCCGTTCTTTTGGGTTTCGGATTATTTTATGTGGTCTATAGTACCCCGTTATGCATTGTGGGGTTAGTTTTGTAAACGTTATTTATAATGATGAAATATTTTATTTAATAGATAAGCAACATTGTAAATTTAGAAGATATCACGTAGATGTGATTAACATTTACTCATAAAAATGTGTCTCAGGTTGACTTCATCCAATTTACATTATGTCATTCTAGCAGCCACAGTTTTTAGACCTCTATACACTACTTTTGGATTCCACGGCAATTACTATCAGATACTATATCAAAGTGATATTAAAAAAAGTTAATGGCCAAAGAATATCTGTTGCCATCACATGACCTATCCGTTCCGACGCGGAAAACACACGAAAAATTCCTGTGAAAATGGATATGCTATTGTTGGCCTTCCGGCAATTTTACTGAGCGAACTATGTGACAGTGAAACTATTAATTTACCTCGATTTTCATTAAGATAATGGTACGATTTCGATCGAGTCAGATCTGTTTAAATTATATTTAAGCATTTTAATAAATTAATTGTGAGGTCAACTTTAGTACCCAAATCTTTTTTGTGCGACCCATAAATATTTTTACTAGGCTGGATGAGGTCAAAACATTTTATAGTTCCTTTTATTCTCGATACAAAAAATAGTATTATCCTAATGTATTAGGACTATTCATTTGACTGTTGGGTGTATTTAAAATAAAGTGGAATAATAAGAACAAAATTGCAATTAGCACTTTCAAACAATTATTTCGCATAAAGTGTACAATACCTCTTAGCTATTGAGTTAATGAATTAACAAGAATTTGCTATAGCTAATTAACTTGGGTTTATATACATGCCTACTACATATTGTAGTAATGTGACTTAACATAATATACATATACGAGTACATTAAATTTATGCTTGTGAAAATATAAGTCTTGACGCTTTCAATTACCCTATCACTATATTCTTTAAGATTTAAGAAGGTTTATTTTGTTTATTGAACAGTTAAATATTGAAAATAATACTATGCGTACAAAATATGTTATTTTAATATTACAATCAGTCTAGAACACGATTAGAACATCGTGGAACGGAACTAACAAAGTGGAATGTGTGTGTTCTGGTAGTACCTTTGCCTACCTCTTCTTGTAAAAATGCGTGAGTTTATGTATGTGGCAATCAGATAATGTTGAACATAGAATTATATATTATATTTAACCTAATAATTTAACCAAAGTCTTAAAACCTTGTATTTTGACTATGCTAAATAATAATAATACAATTTAGATAAGTTAATAGCATTTTGGTAATAAAACTCATCATTTTTAAAAACTCACTCCAAACACATTCAAAAATAGAACACAACAATGACAACCCGTTCCGAAACTACACACAGACAAACACAGTCACGACGGTGTTCGCAAACGAACAATCCAATACACGTTCTCATCGCACATTCAACACAGTATCTCGTAGTTGGAACAAGGCACACACAGGCAGCATTATGATTTAATAATACACCTACAAACTATTTACGTTGACAGTTCACAGCGTACCTGGTTAATGCGATGCGTAGGTACCCGCATTTTAGCTTCTTGCGAAAACGTGTAAATATGTTTCTGCCATTTTAATTCAACAGCCTTCGTGGCACAGTTGCTTGGACGCCGGCTGTACAACTTTAGACCGCGGGTTCAATCGCTGCACCGAGAGTAATATTTGTATGATCCACATATATTTGTTTCGGGTCTGGGTGTTTGTGAGACCGAAAATTCTCTCGTAATTTCTGATGCGCACGACATAAGACTCGATCTCAGTGTGGGGTCAATGTATATGACTGTTGCGCATTGAGTATATTATCTCAATGCTGTTGGGTGATTTGTTTGTTTAAGTAATTGTTTATACATTTTTGTATATTGTTTGTCACACAGTTTGCCGCTTTTTTTTTAAATTGTAACATTAAAACATAGTGAGTGCATGTTCAAATTACCGATCGGTAGTATATAACATAGAATAGATGCATTTATCAAATAACGGCTAATGAGTAATGAAATCCAATATAAATAGTTCCCACTACAGCATTTACAAATAACTCAAATAAAATCAAATCTACGCATAAATTGTATACCACTAAAATTACTAATGAATTATATAATAGTTAAAAAAAACTAAAATACACGCTTTAATAAGATATACAACTAAAAAAGTAAAAATAATTGATACTGAATTTAAGATAAGAAAATGGAGTAAAATACATATATTTTATTGTTACAAAGCGTGGGGTGCAGGAGGATAAGTAATTGTTGTAAACACCCCACGCTTTGTAACAATAAAATATATGTATTTTACTCCATTTTCTTATCTTAAATTCAGTATCAATTATTTTTACTTTTTTAGTTGTATATCTTATTAAAGCGTGTATTTTAGTTTTTTTTAACTATTATATAATTGTTTTGACTAAAAACATCCATCTACGGCTGTACTTCCAATCAATAACGCCATCTGTTGGTCAGTAGTAACATTTGACACTTGAAGAATACAAGAAGCTTATACCCAAATGGAGATTGCATTCCGTATATAAAAGTGAAGCACAAAATTTTTACCTTGAATGACGTCGCTGATGCCTGCTATCCTTTTCTTTAGCGTAACAATGAATGAACTTCACGTGAACTTCATTCATTGTCACTCTAAAGAAAAGGATAGCAGGCAACAGCGATTGCATTCAAGGTCAAATTTTTGTGCTTTAGTGTTTTATACGGAATGCAATCTCCATTTGGGTATAAGCTTCTTGGAAGAATACAATGTTAACGCCATCTAGCGATAAATGTAGCAATGGTCATCAATTATAAGAATAATTAATCCTGGCGAATCTAATCAGGATAATTATATATTTTAATCGAATTATTGTATTGTCATCGGTCTTTGACAGGTGTGCAAAATTTGAACGAAATCTGGCCGTTTAAAGTGGGTCAAAATCGCGCCCAAAGAAGTCGGTTACAAACAAACATACAAACATACAAGTGAAGCTAATATAAAGCGTGTAAAAAGAAACCATTCCTGTACACCGCACTATTTCATAATTCACGTTTGATTCCATACAATCAGAAGTAAGTAGTAGCTAAAGTGTTATATATTCGCTTCGGAGGCTCGAAGGCGTTTTACCCGACCAAGACGCTCCTTGCATCCCAAATGCAAGACAGTGTCCCAATTAAGCTATCTGAATGCGAAATGAATGAATGAACGGAGCGACTCACTTAGAACTGATTGTTGTGAGGATTTGCATTTCTTTGCCGCTAAAAGTAAGTTTTGATCACGTTACAGTGCTCGCTACAATGCTTAGTAAAACAATGTCGTCATTTCAACGAAGGAAAGTGTTAAGACACTTTTTAAATTTTAAATGAGTGTTTTCTGCTTTATATGGAAGATGAAGCTGGCTGTTTTTAAAGTAAGCTTTGAAGAACAGGGTAATTAATGAGGAAGTTCTGTTTCCAGGAATAAAAATAAGAGTTAAGAAAACTGTCATAATTATTATTAAGGCATGGTTACGTTGTCGGCCAGGACATTATAACAGAATATGGAATAGAGCATGAAATAACTTGCTTTCTAATAGACATTATAGTGTATCGTGTATTAAAGGCAAACAATATGAGTACCGTGGGGCCGAAAGGTCACAAAGTGGCGGCCACGTACAGGCAAGCGAAATGTCGGATGCCCGCCTACAAGGTGGACGGACGACCTGGCTAAGATTGCAGGAAGTCGCTGGATGCAGGCGGCTTCCGAGATGATGTGGAGATCCTTGGGGGAGGCCTATATTCAGCACTGGACTTCCTGTGGCTGACATGATGATGATGATGAATATGATCACCCACTTTCTTCCACCTTTTTATTCTGCTACAACTTCGATTGCACAGAGGTGTTATGTTGGATCACTTTCCTTCAGATTTAGCAATTATAGCAAAAACCAAAAATAATGAATATAAATAAATTATGGCAACATAAGATCCATGGGAGCTAAGACCAAAATCTTAAACAATCATCAATCCAATGCATCAGGTTGGCTACTACAATTGTATAGGTACAAAAAAGCACCATACAACAGTAAACTTTGAACCACGTGGTCCAAGACAAAACTTCTACGACAATCATCAAGGGAATACAAGTCACAATCCATCAAATAACACTCCAATGCCCAGGCGTCTGAACATACATTAATACAGCGAATTAATCCAATTTTCATTCATATTTCAATTAACTTTATGACTGACAGTAACTATTCACTAATTGTATTAAGTTCTCGATTACATGCCGTTGCTCCAAGATTAACTAAAGGGGATTATAGATTGAATTCACAATTTGATTATGCATCTTTGACTACTGTTCAATTGATTCTAGTGTTTTCGTTCGCCTGGTGAAATGTAGTTAAATCACTTAGAAACTGGGTTTTATTACTTTAGTCCGTGAATTTTGAAGTGGATTGACGTAAAAAATATGTTTTATAATAATTCTAATAAATGATTAACAATGACAGAAATTTCAATCGCAATGTCTATTTCTCTCACCAAACAACACTGTAAATGCACTGTTGTGTTCCAGTTTGGAGGATATTGTAGCTAGAGTGGGTAACTAATTGACATATTGAGACCTAACATCTTATGTCTCAATAATAACAGGCCAGCAAACAAGTTCCGATACCTCATGGGAAAAAGTGCTACTCCCAATTGTGCAGAGTGTGGCACCATAGATGATGTCCAACATTTGTTGATGAAGTGTGTCAAGACGAAGATTGTAAGGGATAAATGCCTCCGAAATTAATTTATTAGATGTTGGGATGTTTCAAACCATCATATCAGCGCCTCTTTCTTAAACAGCTATATCTATTTTCAAATTTTTGAATCATTTAGATTAAGATTTAAGATAATTTTAGAATATGATGGGGTTGGCATGGCGTAAATGTCGCCAAAAGCCGCTAATTAAACAAGAATAAAAAAATGAATTATGTTTCAGGATGGCGAGCGCAGTGGAACTCCAAGCATTGCTTTATAGTTCAAGGTGTTATTTGGTTTTTCTGCTGCTCATGAGCCATCGTATCGCTTACCATCAGGCGAACGGTATGCTCGTCTCACCATTAATTGGAATTTTAAAAAAGCGCTGAAACCGATGCAGATACCGCGTCATTTGCAATTTATAGAGGCCGAGTTGAGAGAGAGAAAGAGAGAGAGAAACAGGGAAGCTGCAGGGGGCCGGCAAGATATTCCATAGTTTAATAGTTCCATAGTTGAGAATCAAAGCGGGAGTTATCCGGTGTACAAGCTCTGTTATTGCATATCAAAGCGCGTCAGCGTGTCAGCGGCGCCACTGTGTCTTGTGTAATCAAAGAGCGCCAGTGTTAACGACATTTCACACACGTATGTGCGGGATTATGTAAAATTGAGTTTGACGCAAAGTTGAAAGGCATTCGCAAAGTTTTGGTTGGTTTGTGATATTGTTGATGAATATTTTTATGTTCAAGGTACTGAACTTACAAGGTTCTCAAATTCTTTTTTGTGCCGCATCGTCAGGCTGTGGAATTGTTTGCAGTCTCACGTGTTCCCTCCTTCCTATAATCCTGGGTCCTTCCGCCGTAGTGTGAAGAGACATCTTAGTAGGCCGGCATAATTGTGTCTATTGACATGGGACTGCCGTCCGATGCCAGTAGACACTCTGCCTGGGCGGCATTTGCGCTCACCATCAGGCGCAACGCAGCCACTATGACGGGCCAGCATAAAAAATAAATTAAAAAAACTACATTTTTTTAGCTTGTTACTTAATAAACCTTTTGGTATAAGTAGACAGCCTTTTTGACAGCCTCTGTGGTTGTTGGTTGAACCCTGGCTGTAAAACGTGGGGCAGCCGATTCGATCCACGCACAGAAATAAATATTTGTGTCATCAACAGGTATCTGTTTCGGGTCTGGGTGTTTGTTAAAGCAAATGTTAAATATTATAACATGCGATCTTAACATATTTGTAGCGCCCAATAAATAAATAAATACACTCAACAGTCGCAGACATAGTCCTTACCCCAAAGTCCACACTAAGATCGAGTCTTGTGACGTGGGTATCCGGGACTACGAGAAACTTTTCGGTTTCACAAACACCTAGATCCGAAAGAAATATTTATGGGACGCACAAACATTTCTATCGGTGCGGCGATCGAATCCGCCTCTCGTTTCACAAGCGCCCAACCGACTGCGCCACGGAGGCTTTCAAAATACATAAGTTAAGAGACCGCTCCAGGCAAGCACAATCGCACGCTAAAAATATTACAAACTTATCACGAGAAATATTTATTCATTTAAATATCAGAAAGGCTAATCAGGCCACAAAAGTACAAAACCATTAGCCACAGTTTCATATTAATTTAGCATCAGTTACACAAACGTTTATTATTAATGAAACTAAATAGGAACCACAAAAAGTCATTGCGAGGCATGATTGTTTAATTTTGCGGTCAAAATCCTATATCGGTCGGTAACAAATGCTGAATAGACGTATTATAACCGCGATACGTGCAAAAACCAAACGTCCGGTCAAATACTAATGCGTTTAAGTTGTGCGGTAATTAGTTTAATTATTTATTATGGTAATAATACTTTTGTACACAGAGCATGCTGTTCACCTGATACTAAGTGATCACCGCCACGCCTAAACATCTGCAACACCGTAGGGCAGTGAGATGCGTTGCCGGCCTTTGACGTCGGAATACGCCCGTTTTTTGAAGGTAATATATTGAGACTTAACACCTCATGTCTCAGGATGTAGAGCGCTGCAATGTAATTCATGGTGTTGTTTGGTTTTGCTCCTATCTATGAGCGGTCGTATTGCTAACCAGTTAATTCTATAGTAAATTTATAAACTTCAAAAGTTAATATATCTCGGACATAAAATGAGTCTCTATGAAAATAAATACACCCAACAGTCACATAAATAGTCCTGTCCCCCACACTAAGATCGAGCCTTGTATCGTGGGTATCAGGAACTACGAGAGACTTGGGTCTCACAAACACCCAGATCCGAACCAAATACCAGTGGTTCACACAAATATTTGTTTCGATGCGGGGATGGAACCCGCGGCGACTCGTTTCACAGCTGGCGTCGAACCAACTGCGCCACGAAGGCTGTCTAATTTATTTTTTCGATATTTAATTGTATAGCTAATAGCTCTCTCTAGTTGTTGCATTATTCATTAGCCAGTTTTCAAACCGATTTTGAGTATCGAATGTTTGTCTACTTCACTCAAACTAAACTCACCAGTCATACGAAAAGCACAGAACTTTTGTCAACGGTTTATGAATAAAGGTATTAATTATTTTATGATTTCATAGAAGCAGTATCAAATATTTAATGTACTGGGAATCAATTAAACCGGTACTAAGATGCTTATGTGGTTGATTTTGTTGAATAAATTATTGTAATTGATTATGGTCGTTGGAAATCTCCAACGACCATAATTGGGCCATTATACCTAAATTGCAAGCAACGTGCGGAATAATTAGCTACTTCCCAATTATATTTTGTAACGTAGTAAGTACATTTTAATAATGTTTTCCATATTCCCTGTTGTAATCTCTCCATCTTTTGTCGAATCTACAGGGTATATCAAGATTGCAACCGAAAACGAAGCCTGGTGGTCATCTTAGTGACTTCAGACACTCGGCTTCGTATTCACTAACAGTTTTGATATACTCCATATATTTTTTAAATCTATTTTTGTCCAACCAGAAGCATTATAATGCAATAATTGAATTTTCAAACGCATTTCGATAGATCGAACTATCGATATTCCTTAATATATGCCACCTCAGCAACACTTAATGGTCTCCGTTCAATATGTACGTAGTTCCGTGATTGCTTTCGCAAATACAGCGCAAACATCGGTGGAAACTTTTTAAGACGATTTTCTCACCGCTTTATTTCACCAGGAAAACTCAAATCTGCTAACTTTGTATATCCAGCCGCTGAATCGCTATCTATTTTTGTTATTGGAAAAAGTTTTCCGCTGACTGTGGTTATAACGCTGCAATATTAGGGATGTGTTCTTATTAACTTATTGGATTAGCTGAGGTGACATCTGTCATTTGGCCGTGTTATTGGCTGCTCTGCTCGTGCGATATTGGGTTTGTGGGAATAATAGATTATTAAGTAACTTTGTTACGGAATATTGTTGCTATATTACTCCGGTAATTGAATATTTGTTGGACAAAATATAAAGGTATTATAATGTAATTGATTGCGGCTTACAACAATGGAGCTTTCAGCATCGGTTTGTTGACCTTATTCATAATAGTTGTAGGAAAATCAACACAAATTCTTGATTTAGGAGTATTTTTTTAACTGCGTCAAATATTTTTCATAGAATTTTATTGTAACATAACAAACAATTTATTTAATACGTACATGATGTGCCTCACTTTATATAATCATTAATTATTCCAGGAATCGTTACTTTGTATGCAAATTACCGTCTGCTATTCAACCAAACTATCACATCCTCCATATTTTTCAAATTTCCTTTCATCGTTCAATTCAAGAATAACAAAACTCAAGTCGCTTTAAAAAATACGTCACAAAGTTACCAAGCACTTCATTAGTCCATTGAAACGTCTAAATTAGAAGGGTATGTACTCGGGCCATAAATCACAATCTGCCCGCCATGTCGCAAGTCCCCACGGGCGGTCATAGCGGCTGCAATATTAAATTTAATTTACCCATCTTGATTAGTTCGGTGGCCGTAATACCCCTGTATTAGATGCAAGCTTTGTTGTATTAATTTTGGGAAACTGCAGTATCCAACCTCTTTGTCTGATTTAAACTGAATACCAGCGCTGCTTGATATGATTGCGAGTCTCCGGAATTTCGACTTGCATCAATTGCATTGTTTGTCGATTTAGATTTATGCGTTTGTGGATACAGTATTTAATGTTAAGTAGTTATTGGTATTGTTAAACAGGTTGTAATGTAGGATGATTAAATCGAAACAGGCTGTAGAATCTTGACCAACATTTTGTAGATTTTCAAAATTTTAGTATTTTAATTTATTTTTATATCGATATATGGAAGACTTTATTCTATTATTTATATGAATTGAAAAATATTTCAATTATAATTTTATCTGTCTCTAACTTCCCCAAGTCGGCAGCGACTCTCAGTATGGCAAAATCAATGGAATGGATGCACATTTTAAAGTTTAAATTGGCTTAGTTATTTGTGCCAACAAATATTTATTGGGGATACTTTTTTTACACAATAGATCAGACAAACGAGCAAATAGTTTACCTGATAAGTGATCCATGCCGTCCACTAACATCCACACATTTGGGTCATATATATGTTGCCGTCTTATTACATTGGGAGAGGAGCGCAAAGGAAAAAAGACTAGAAATGGAAAAGGGTACGCCTACGACAAAAATCTTGCATCTTACTATTATCATCTTTAATCCGAGAAGTTATATTTTTGGAAATTTTCATTATATTTGATTGTAATATGATGTCAAAATATCTTCCTCGATAGCCCCTGACAATATTCTATAACCAATATTTATTGTAAGTAGGCATAATATTGTTCCAAGATCCATCCGGCACAAATTGACCATCCAACCAGAATTCACGCCATCTAATTAACGTGCTGAAACGTAAAGATAAGATACCCAGACCTATACAATATCGACTGGTAAATTGTTGAAAATTCTTTACTAATACTAAAAAATAGGTTTGCTTTTATGAGTTGATTAATACCGTACTGATAACCATGAAATGTTATATATATTTTCAAGGATACAGAAAAGAAGATGAAAGATGTTGATTAGGATTATTTTATCTAGAAAACAAGTAGTTCAGTTCAGTTAATAGCTGTTGCGGTGTTGCCACAGTCCAATTCCGCCAATGCATGTGTTATATCAACGACAACAGAATTTCCAGATATTATCTTGAAAAAATACAAAAAAATATTGAGATGAAGCACATAATTATTAAGACATTATTAATTTTAAATGTTAAAAGCAGATTAAAATTAAGAAAAAAAATAACATTTAGATTAATATATGTTGGGAGAAACGCAGACATGCGCCGCGCCTAGCATTTTTGATAGGCAATATCACATCTATGCGTACTGACGCGTCAAAATTGACAACTCCTTCTTCTACAATTTATATTCCGACATGTGCTTCAGTATATTGTAAATTAGTTAAAATAAATAGTTTTTCTTGATTCCAAAGTCTTGATCTTGTTTGTTTTAACAGGTTATGGGCCTCTCCCTGCCTGTTTAGTGTAGTACAGTGGAAATATTAAGTAAATTAGTTGATTTTGTTCAGAAATACATATAACCTAAAAATAGTCGATCGGTCGCCGAAGTTTTTTATTTTTTCAGCATTTCAGCTATAATTCTTTGATAAAATGACATCAAATGGATCGTTGGTACAAATTGAAAAACTTACTGGCCGAGATAATTGGACAAGCTGGAGTTTCGCAGTGCAAGCATACCTGGAACTCGATGATTTATGGGAATGTGTCCAGGGAACAAATACTGATCCAAAGAAAGAAAAAAAGGCAAAATCAAAACTAATATTGTTAGTCGATCCGATAAATTTTATTCATATTCAGGATGCGACGACATCAAAACAGGTTTGGGAAAATTTATCACAAGCATTTCAAGACTCTGGTCTACTGAGAAAAGTTGGTTTACTGCGAGACTTAATTAACACTAATTTAGAAACAAGCACCAGTGTAGAAGATTATGTCAACAAAATCATGAGCTCAGCTTATAAGCTCAGAAACATCGGATTCAGTGTTGATGATGAATGGCTCGGGACCTTGATGCTGGCAGGTTTACCAGATGAGTACAAACCTATGATTATGGGTATTGAAAGCTCAGGAGTAAAAATAAGTGCAGATATGATTAAGACAAAACTTTTGCAAGAAATAAAAGCTACACCAAGTAATTCAGCTCTGTACACAAGTAATAAAAATACTCAAGCAAAGTTCAGAAACACTCAGCATCAGTCAAAGTCAAAAGGTCCAAGATGTTTCAATTGTAATAAATATGGACACCTTGGTAAAAATTGTTGGTTTTTAAAAAATAAATCACAGCCACAGTCAAGTCAAGAAAACAAGAAAGGTTTTGTGGCAGCTTTCTCGGCTATGCAACTGAATGATTGTATAAATTGGTATGTAGATTCGGGCGCTTCTATGCATATGACAATGCATAAAGATCTACTGAAGAATGAAACAATACCACCAATATCCACAATCAAAATTGCAGATAATAAAACTTTACAAGTCAAAAGCTGTGGTGATGTGATATTGCACATACCTAATAAAGATGGCAAAAACAATGAAATATTAGTAAAAAATGTTTTATATGTGCCAAAGTTGTCCACAAACTTATTATCAGTAAGTAAAATAATAAAATCTGGCTGTAAAGTGGAATTTGATAGAACTGGCTGCTCAATATATAATTCAAACCATCAAAAAGTAGCAACAGCAGATCTTATAAATGACACATATAAACTAAACATAAATTACAGTAAAATATTCGCTTTGTCAGCAAAAATAGAGTCAAACACACATCTATGGCATCAACGTTTAGGCCATTTGAACTATAATGATGTTCACAAGTTGCCGAACTGCACAACTGGTGTACAATTGTCATCACAAAAAGAAAAGTATGTATGTATAACCTGCCTACAGGGTAAGCAAACAAGGCAATCATTTCCAAGCAATGGCTCCAGGGCAAATGGGTTGCTAGAGCTAGTCCACACAGATGTATGTGGCCCGATGCAAGTTGCTTCGATTGGCGGTGCCAGGTATTTTACAACTTTTATTGATGATTTTTCAAGGAAAGTCTATGTGTACATAATTAAAAATAAAACAGAAGTGTTTGAAAAATTTATTGAATACAAAAACCGAGTAGAAAATGAGTTAAATACAAAAATTAAAATTTTACGCAGTGACAATGGATCGGAGTATGTTAATAAAAGGTTCACTGATTATTTAAAGAGAAATGGAATATTGCATCAGACATCCAGTCCATACACGCCGCAACAGAATGGTCTGAGCGAGCGAATGAACCGGACATTGGTTGAACGAGCAAAATGCATGATATTTAATGCTGATTTACCCAAGAATTTTTGGGCAGAAGCTGTAACATCTGCAGCATACATAATTAACCGCTCGCCCACACATGCTTTGTCAGACATTACACCTCATGAAGTATGGACCGGAAAAAGGCCAGACTTGAGCAACTTGAAAATATTTGGTTGTCCTGCTATGGTGCACATACCCAAAGAAAATCGTAAAAAACTTGACGAAAAATCTCGACAGCTAATCTTTGTTGGGTACAGTGAATGCACAAAAGGCTACCGTTTTATAGATCCGAAAAGTAAGAAAGCAGTGATCAGTCGGGATGTACATTTTCTGGAAGAAAAAATTAAAAGTAAAATAGTAGAATCATCTTCTTCTTCTTCAGCACCTGAAACAAAAATAAATAATATTAACAAAGAAGTACATGGAATGCAAAAATTAACAGAAAAAGATAAAAATAATAATGAGGAGAATAATAATGAACAAAAATTAACACACATATACTTACCACTAAATGACGAAAAATCTGAATTGATTACTCAAGATGATGATAATGAAGATGATGAAGAGCAGTCTTCTTCAAATTATCTGAGTAATAGTAGCACAGATACATCAAGTATTACAGATTGTGATGATCCACTAGATGTTACATACTTACCAAGTCAGCGTGTTGATATACAACCTGCAAATGAGACAGGTATTAAAACCCGAAGGCAAAGAAAATTACAAACAAATAACGAGAGTTCATCTTTATTCATTTGCATGAATAGTGAGTCTACATCAAGCATTCTTAATGATGATCCTCAGAGTTTAGAAGAAGCTCTTCAAAGTAATGAATCTGAAAAATGGAAACAAGCAATGAAAGAAGAGTATGAGTCTCTCATTAATAATAATACTTGGTCTTTAGTAAATCCACCTGATGGGAAGAAAGTTATTCCATGCAAATGGATTTTTAAACGAAAATTTGATCATACTGGAGAAATCACTCGTTATAAGGCTAGACTTGTAATTAAAGGTTACAAACAAAAAAAAGGGATAGATTATAATGAGATATATGCACCTGTTGTACGACAGACGTCAATTAGATATCTAATGGCTATAGCTGCTAAATACAATCTAGAAATTCATCAAATGGATGCCATTACAGCATTTCTGCAAGGAGATATTGAAGAAGATATTTACATGTCTCAACCACCGACTTTTGATCGAGGAGAGAAAGTATGTCAATTAAATAAAGCTATATATGGTCTTAAACAGGCTGGTAGACAATGGAACAAAAAGTTAAACTCCGTTTTGTTAAAAATTGGCATGAAACGATCAAAACTTGATCCTTGCATTTACTTTCGTATATTGGGCAAAAATGATATTTTATTTATCTCTGTTTATGTTGATGATCTACTCTTATTTTATAATAATTCTAAAATTGGTGAAGAAATTAAGAAAAGGCTCAAAAATAACTTTAGTATGAAAGACATGGGAAAAGCAAAGCAATGTATTGGATTTAGAATAACACACGAAGAACAAAATAAAATATCACTTGATCAGTCTATGTATATTAAAAAGATACTTACTCGTTTTGGCATGGACGATTGCAAGCCAGTCTGGACTCCATGTGATCCAAATGTTCAATTAAAAAGGGCCGAAAGTGAAGAACAAATATTGAGAAACATACCCTATCAAGAAGCCATTGGGTGCCTATTATATTTGTCACAAGGGACAAGACCGGACATAACATATATTGTAAATTCATTAAGTCGGTACAACCGTCAACCTACTGCAGAGCATTGGATTACACTGAAGAGAGTGTTAAGATATTTAAAAGCCACCATTGATTATAAATTGACATATGATAGAAACTCAGAAGGCAACATTACAGGCTATTGTGATGCTGATTGGGCCAGTCACACTGATGACCGAAGATCCTGCACTGGGTATCTTTTCATTCTTCAGGGTGCTGCAATAAGTTGGTGCTCAAAAAGGCAACCAACCATAGCCCTCTCAAGTACGGAGGCTGAGTATATGTCTCTAGCCACGGCTATACAAGAAGCAATTTGGCTGAAACAATTAGATGAAGATTTCTGGCCTGAATCATCAGCTATTCCTATTGTTGTTCACTGTGATAATCAAAGTGCCATTCGCATTTCAGGAAATGAAGGTTTTCATCCACGAAGCAAACACATTGATGTTCGCTATCACTTTATCAGAGAACGGATCGCTGCCAAACAAGTCCTAATAAAATACCAAAGAAGTCAAGACATGACAGCGGACATTTTGACCAAAGGACTGCATAGACCAAAACTTGAAATCTTCAGCAGAGCAATGGGTCTGCGTTCAGGAGAGAATGTTGGGAGAAACGCAGACATGCGCCGCGCCTAGCATTTTTGATAGGCAATATCACATCTATGCGTACTGACGCGTCAAAATTGACAACTCCTTCTTCTACAATTTATATTCCGACATGTGCTTCAGTATATTGTAAATTAGTTAAAATAAATAGTTTTTCTTGATTCCAAAGTCTTGATCTTGTTTGTTTTAACAATATACTATTCTCACGATTTAATACTGTTAACCCTTATACATTCATACGAAAGTTATATAAACGGGCATAAAGTGAGAATAGGTTTTCATGTTAATGATTTGAGGGTTAAGGATTCAAGTAATATTTAGGAGGTATATTAAATAACTATTAGACGGTCCCAAGAAAAAAAAGGTAGGTGCCACAAAAAATCCGTCGTTAGTGAATTGAGATAGTATACTAGAGGGGATATTGCAAACAATTTTTTTGTAACAAAATGAATGATACCGTACCGCTCCTTCTATTTCTGCCTCTGCCACGCCTACGCAGTAACATAATCTTCGCTCTCGCTTCACTGGGTTCCCGTGTGCACGCACAATACAGAGATTTTAGTCCCGATATCGCTCTAGCATAATACCTCAATGTTACTTTATGCTTGATTGATAAAATTAAGATATTTGGTATATTTGAAAAAAATCTTATCTAGAATTTCTCTATTCCCTGGCAAAACTAAGGGCAAAATCTTGTATGGATGCAACATACAACAAGGGAACAACCGCCCTAAGTTTGTAGGATCAATTTCAGACGTTCTTGGAAGTGCGAGTATTTATATTGCCGAAGGTAAGTCAGTCGAAATTTCACCTCGATTAATTTTACACAATGCTATTCGAGTTAAAACTAAAAGGTATGATTTATAAAATAATACCAATAATATACTCAATTATGTAATATATTTATAGTAGATAACCTGACAGTCTCCGTAGTGCAGGTAATAGACACCGGCTATGAAACGACAGGTTCCATCCCCGCACCGAGATAAACATTTGTGTGAACCACTGATATTTGTTCCGGGTCTGGGGCCCTTCTCTGTAAATTCGATACGAAGTTCGAATCTTCAGATGATCGAATTTTATATACGATACGAATATTCGTTATATACCTAATCTGTAAATGTTCGAATTCGTATAACGTACATCGTAACCATAAGACTATAGCTACGACCATAAGTATATGTTGGTATATTCGTATGGTATATAAAATTCGATCATCCGAAGATTCGCACTTCGTTTCGGATTTACAGAGTAAGGCCCCTGGACATATTGAGACTTAACATCTTATGTCTCAGGATGGCGAGCACAATGGAATGTTGCTACTGTTTATTAGCGGTCGTATCGCTTAACATCAGGCTTGCTCAACTCGCCATGCATTGCAATAAAAAAAAAATTGGTGTTCAATTAGGTGTTGTGTATCTGTGTATCTGCGATATAACATTTTTCCTGTGAAATGTATATTTATTTTTCGCTGGCTACTCACGGACAAGGCTGACGTTAATCCATTCGGGGTAAATCGCATTTCAATGTCACACATATAAAAGGACACACAAAGCTGAATAAGCTAGTGTCACAAATGTTTATTATTTTTTATATCGAACAGTTACGTTGTACATAATCTTATCCAGAAATAATTTTGAAAATTCGATAAATAATAAGCAAGTTACAAATATGTAAAAGTTCGGGGTAGGAGTACTAGAAAAGGACCCAACATGCACGGCGTGACGTCATCTTTCATAAGGTGCACGTGTGCGAAAGAGACAACGGGTGTCCCTACCGCACTAATAAAAATATTAATCCTTCAGTAATTCTACATCAAATTATTATAAGCGATACTTTTTAGGAACCATAACATACTGCTCAAAATCAAATCTTGTACAGGCGTTTATTATCTCAGACTCAAAAACCCTTTTCAATTACCTAAAAAAATAACAAGACCAATAACTGTAAGCAATATTTACGAACCCTATCGAAATATGTTGCTATTTAACCCCTTACCCCAAAAAACAAACGAAAAACAACAGAAATCCTGTATTTTCGCTGTTTCAAAATTCTCACTGCAGACTCAATTGTGCACTCGCCAAATCTTTTCAGTGTTTGCTTTTTCATTTTCGTTGCAGTCGGAATAACATCAAACAACGAGTTTAATAAAAACCCAACTCGGAATTATTGTTCGAGTATTGTAACGCAAAAAAATATTCTGTTCTCTTTAAAGGAGATTCAATTAGTTTTGCTTTCATTTTCAGCTTTAAATAGCTGTCTCGCTATTTTTTGTGTTTTTTGCTCACGAATTTCGGTAGATAAATGCATTAGCTTAGTTTTATGGCAATATACAAAAATATTGCAGGTTTATTTAGGAAAATGTTTCATATGCTTGTTAATATTTTCGTGTTGTTTCATTTTCCTGGTATTTGATCTGTATTTATATAAGTTCAAAAGTAATTATAGATACTGAATTTAGGGCGATTCTTAAAACTTCGTTAAATTTGTTAGTAGGCAGGTTCTTTTTCATATATAAATGAGCTTAATGTTTTGCAATTTATCGCAATAATATTCATGTAGAATTCCGATAAGACCGCTGTTTGTTACACGTTTAAGAGCATTTCTATATTTTTTTTAGTTCTTGACATTTGTGTGGTGAACAATAAAGTATCTGTATCAACCCACATACGCCCCACTGCAGAGCTCAGGCCTACTCTACAATCGACACTACGATCGAGAGTGGTTAGGCCATATAGTCCACCACGCTGGCCTAGTGCGGCTTGGCGGACTTACATATCAATTATTTTTTTTAATTGCTATGGTATGCAGGTTTCCTCACGATGTTTTCCTTCACCGTTTTAGTGCGTGATGATTGACTTTCAATACACACATGACTCCGAAGAGTCAGAGGTGTGCACTGGGATTCGAACTCACGACCACCGTGAACATGTTGGCAGTCGTGTCTAGTCCGTTATCAACAGGCCACCACGCACTAAAATACACTAATAAATAATCCACAGGAATTTCCTAACTTCTTGCTTCCAGGCACTACTTTTACTGAGTCTTTTTATGAGTTATTTTAACCGACTATATTTATGTATATACGAGAATGTATGAAGAGGTTGATGAAAATGTAAAAGAGAAAGTCATATGTTAGGTTCGAGCGAAGTAGCGATCCATAGTCTATGCCTACTTTTATGGGATACAGACGTAACGATCAATTATGTACAGTCAGCAACATAAGTCGCTACACAGTCACGAGATTTGGAATTGTCTTATCATCCAAAATAATAATTATTTTCAATATCGTATGCCACTTCTCGGTATAGATGACTTTACTTGGTTCTATTTTACGACTACAGAGTAGTACGTTCAAATTTTAATTCATAAAAAGGTTATCAAAAAATGTGTAGTGTTCAACGACTTTTGTTGCTGACTGTACATATGTTTAGATGCTTTACACATATAAACATAATTATCTAAGCATCGCCAAAATTTCATCCTACTATATTGTGAGCCTTGCGTGCTAAAAGGTTGCCAACCTCTGTGAAAGAGGGTCGATCTATCGCTATATTTGGCAAATATCCAATGGTTTACCAATGAAGGCATGTTTTATTTCGGATGAACGGTGTAAGACGTATACTTAGTAAACGTTAGTAGAAATCGAACAAATATCTGAAAGTTCAGTGAATATTTATGCTGATCAATTAATTTAATTGAATAATTAAAGCGCGTGAGTTTTCCGGTTTAATAAATTCAAATGTGTTTTATGTAAATGAAGTTTGTACGATGTATGGTATATAAGATTTTATTGGATGGTACAAACCGGACCTTACTGTTGTTGGCAGTAGTCATACCCGTCTTCATCTTCAAGGACACAAGCGTATACTTATAAAGATAAATATATAGTTAACATACAAGATGCGAAATTAAATGTATAGACCTCGGAGGTTAGAAATCCGCCACAGTACGTTTTTCAGGCACTTTCTCCCACGCACTACAAATCTTGAGACTTAGGCAATAAAAATCTCAATTATCTAACTGACCTCAACCAACATAAAAAAAATAAAAATATCAAACTTATAATGACCATGTATTTCAGTACAGTTTTCGCGAAGCCGCGTTAAAATTAAAACTTGGAATGACTCAGGAGATTTGAAGGAACTTTATTTTCTTCCAATTTATACTTTAGGTAAATAATGCTCGTATCCAATACACCTTAAAGATGAATGTTCCCTTTCAAACTCTCATTCAAAAATGTTGAATACAGGTAAATTAATTAGATGCTAAAATGGGTCATGAGATGAATAAGGATGTAGAAATTTTAAGAGATTGAACTCCTTGGACAATTTGTAAAGGCACTTAATCCGAAACTATATAAACGCCTTATGTTAAAATATATTGATTTGGTTAACAATCATTATTTTATAAAAAAACATAATCGTCACGCCTGCATCCCATAGGGGTAGGCAAAGACCGTAAACCACCACTTTGCTCAATTCTGACATATTACTTTCGCTTTATCCACTTTGTTCATGCATTCGCGTCGGTTCAGGGTACTTTTGAGCTAGCCCTTGTTGAGGGTATTACAGATTAATTATTATTTTAACAAAGTAGTAAACCAGCAATATAAAACGAACTACATCCATCGTGGTTCCTTCGGTAAGCGTGATGGCTGGAGACCCGAACTCGGTTTGTTCCTTCCGAGCTTTTTACCATGGGATTTTCAGGGGCGAGCAACACATTTACTATCTATGTGTTACAGATATCAAAATACGGTCATCGTTAACATCAGGTGGGCCATTTGTTCGTTTTCCGTATATTATCATCATGATCAGCCTACAATATTATCTACTGCTGGACATGAGCCTCTATTACACCCTGTATTCTTCGGCTTCACGCCCTACTTATGCATAAAAACTAAACACAATAAATAATAAATAACACCCAATAGTCACATACATAGTCCTGACCCCACATTAAGATCGAGTCTTGTGTCGTGGGTATCAGGAACTACGAGAGACTTTTCGGTCTCACAAACACCCAGACCCGAGAGAAATATTTGTCAGACATTTCTCTCGGTGCGAGGATCGAACCCGCGGCCTCTCGTTTTACAGGCGGCGTCTAACCGCCTGGGCCACGGAGCCTGTCAACATTAGATAATAGATATTGTACCACTGCGAGAGGGATTGAGAGAGACCTCAACTTGTGTTATCACGTTCGGCTCACATATTTTCGTCTCCACTAGTGTCACCCCATTTTTTGTTTGCGTTACATTGCTTGCATACCAAAAGTGCACGAGATTGATAAATATAGATGGAGCGAAAGTGATATGTTAGGATCGATCAAACTGGAGATGTATAGTCCCCGCTTAACCTATGGAATAGTGTATGGTATTATTTCAGGAAAAAAGGATAAAATGTGTGGTGCAATATATTCTCGAATTTTGCAACTCTTTTGCTACCTGTATCTGTATCAGCCCATTTACGTCCCACTGCAGGGCACGGGCCTACTCTACAATCGAGAATACGATTGAGAGTGGTTAGGCCATATAGTCCACCACGCTGGCCTAGTGCGGGTTGGCGGACTTACATACCATAGAAATTCTTATAAATCGCTATGGTATGCAGGTTTCCTCACGATGTTTTCCTTCACCGTTTTAGTGCGTGGTGATTGACTATCAATACACACATGACTTCGAAAAGTCAGAGGTGTGCCCTGGGATTCGAACCCGCGACCACCGTGAACATGTTGGCAGTCGCGTCTAGTCCGTTTACCAACAGGCCACCACGCACTTTTTTGCTACCATATTATAAAATAAATAAATACACCCAAAAGTCACAAAAATAGGCCGGACCCCACACTAAGATCGAGTCTTGTAAACTACGAGAGATCTTTCAGTGTCACAAACACCCAAATATTTGTCTCGGGGCAGGAATCAAACCCACGACATCACGTTTCACAGCCGGCGTCTAAACATCCGCGCCACCGACGCTGTCGGATATTGTCATAAAAACAATAGCTTACATCTGCATTTTCACTAAATATTTTACAGAAAATTTATAATAATGTTGAATACCGATCGCATGCCTGAGGTCAGTGTTTTCGGTAAATATCCAATCCTGGAAAATCACGCTGTTAGAATGTTGAAAATCATTTACAAACTTCTGAAATAAATATTATTAATTTTATATGTAATCCACATCCGTATGTAATAGGACTTCGAACAGTCACTTAGAAATGGCTTCAACACTATAATGAGATCATGATAAGCTATTAATCTGACGATACATCCGTTATTTTATAGACTTTAAATTTCGTCAAATTGATTAAAATATGAATGGTGCGCTCCAGAATTACCCAGTATGTATCAGATATCCCGCAAGACGATATTAATAAGTCGATGATACTGCATTAGATTGAATTACAATTAACTTCATGCGCGCGGTATGCATTATATTATATTGCAATTATCTGCAGGCACACGACATTTACTGATGTGCCAGTATATAAAAGTCGTATATAAAATTGTCTCCCCACAGTCCAAAATAGTGCGCTTATTTTTGTGCCATTAACCACCAGGCCTCCTTTTCGTTCGCATTTAAATACATCCTGTATAAAAGGATATTATGCATAACACATGCTACGTGTTAACATTGGCCAATTCAAAAACAATGACATTTTTTTCATTTTACTATCTCATTTCCTAATTACGGAAAGTGCCCTCCACAAGGGTCAAGTTAAAAGTATCCGGAACCCCGCGTGAATGCATGAAGAGATTAATGAAAGTAGACGAAGAGAAAGTAGTATGTCAGGATCGAGCTAATTAGAGATTCATATTCTCTGCCTACCCTTATGAGATATAAACGTGATCTTCATGTATATATTTCCTAATAAAATCCTATAACCCACATACCTGTAGGTACATTTACAAATAGAATTGAAAATATAAGGCATTTCATTATACAATTTAAATACCGTATCAATTTACATAATTACTTTTCAACTGTGGTAGAAGTTACAAATGGAAATTTAATTACTTTTTTCTTGATCCGTGTTCAATGCAGTTTTGTTGGAAACAAAATTGCCTGTTTCCAATGTTTCCTCTTTCTGAAGTTGTGGGAACAATGCCTGTTCGGTTTGTTTGTTTTTATATTTTAAGTATAAAAACATTGAATAACAAACTTCGGTATAAAAGATTAATTAGCGTTATTCTTAACTATATTCCAACCCGCACTAAGTAAGCGTGGTGGACTATATAGGTTAACTACTCTAAATCGTTTTCTCGATTATAGAGTAAGATCGTGCCCTGCAATGGGACGTATATGGGCTGATACAATTCTTAACTAGCATGAATAAATATGTTGGATTTTAATAATACCTCTACATACATTTAGACATTTTAGTACTACTGCAGTGTCAAAGCATCTCTTAAATGCCAAACAAATCTTAAGTGCCAAACAGTATCCGGCCAGCCTCTCTTTTCCAGTCTACTCATCTCTAAAAGTCCTGCGACCTATTTGGCTGTGCGATTCTCATCCAACTGAGCTATGACTGGCTTCAGGAAATCTTCATAAGGTTGTATATCATCGTTCATTTGAATTTTCGGAGTACCCTGTCCTTTTAATTTTGCGCCATTTTACCCTTTGCATTGTTCTCAAAATCAAGAAATTCACAATAAAAACGCAATTTTTTTAACCTTCATTTTGACCAAATGTACCGGTTACTCCATCATTTTGCCAATAAAGACATAGAAATTACACAACCAACTAATACTTTTTGAATAGAAACAAATTACTTGTTCATCGACAGCGTACCGTTAAAAAGAATTAACTACTGTCATTTATTATCATGTCACACACGATAGCCCGAAAACCGAAAACAAATAAAACTCAGCCATAAAATAGGAGGAAAACAGCGTAATTTCCTCTCGGCTCTACTTCACGCTAACAAGGTAACAGATTCAAGGGGTCGTAATTCACCCCAGAAATGGGGCCTCGCCGATAACACACTCACCTACATCTCAAATTAAAAATTGTGCTACAGAAGGTACGCTTTGATTACAGATATGGATGAACCAAAATGACATTGGAATTTGTTTATGCTTCTGTTACGGGTGATTTTATGAGCGATTAGTACGGCAAACTATTCTTATGACGATAGTGCTGACAATCATATTAAGAAGAATATAATTAGGATTTGAAAATGGAACGGAGTGGTCAACGACTGGACTGGATGGCCGAGTTGGAAGATTATTCCGCTGAGATTGTTCAAAAGTAGACATTGTAGGCGTTTTAATAAGTGTTTTTATACTTTTGTTGATAGAATACATGGCGTAATGGAACCTAAAATTAAGAGAGCGAATTTACTGTACTGTATTAGTCCATATACGTCACATTTCAGAGCAAGAGTCTCCTCTACAACTGAAAGTACGATTGAGAAGGGTTAGGCTATATCAATATACTAGAAAAGTTACCATATTGCGGTAAAAATGTTGAATCTCTTCTTGACTTACAGGAGTATATTATTCTTGGTGCCTTGGACCATTTAGATAAAAAATATATTTATAGAGCTACAATAAGGACCCAGAACAACTTATAGTTTCCATCAAACAGCTTAAAAATATCCTTAATATAGAAAAGCGAAATTAATCCGAATATCGTGGTAATTCTATACACGACAAGATATAGTATTACATCGATAGAATATCTCAATAATTTTGTATTATCAATATGTATGCGTAATAACATGACAGTAACATAACACCGTTACTACGGAATACACCAAAGGATATTTGTAATTACACGCCTATTTGTAGAATCAAGGATAGTCAAGTTCAACTAAATTTCCTATATACTCGTATTCCAGATATTCCATTTCCTATGTATATAACATCCAGGCTCTAAGTATATTAATCAACATTTAGAGTTTGTTTTAGAATATATCGCCACAAATTCCTGACTTTGTACTGAGAATATATAAAAAAACTAACTTCGCAATCATTTTGCCCGACCCGATGATTTTGCCTTTTTTTTTTTGTTGACGCGGGGAATCCGGATTACCGCTAACGCCCCACCTTAGATGATGGTGGAGTGATTATGTTGGGTTCACCGATAGGCATACCAACTAAAACCCCGCGTTGCCCTCTTCAGCGCAATTGGAACGGCCCCGGGAACCCGAAGCAAGAGCGCTCCAGCTTCTACCGGGACCATCCCTGCACAATGCCGCTCAATTTGCGGCTCGTACTATATTTATGTTGGAGGCTAGGAAGCCTCCTCATTTCCCGGCAACAGGCAATTGCCTCCTCCTCCTGCTGCTGCCGAATCCGATGATTTTGCCTGACTTTGCCGATGATTCGAACCAGACATCTCAGTTTTTCAATCATACCGTAGTGCAACTGCGCGATCAAGGCAGTCACTTTTTAGTATGTCTCAGAATGTGTAAGTAATAATGTAATGTATCATTTGGTGTAACATTTGACAGCAAAATCGCAATCACGATAGCCGCTGGTATGAATCACTGTACAAACTGGAATTTGCAATGAAATTTTCTTGTTATATTTATTGGGTTTATATTATATATATATATAAACCTAATAGACTTACATTTTTATTGGAATGTTTTATAGCAACCAAGTTACATAAAATATAAATTGAAAGATCAAAAAAATCATACAGCCCACAGGCTGGTATTCTATCACAAATAGTTTCGACTCCCGTTTTTCTCGTTTTTGTCCATTTCTAAATGAAAGAATTTCAAGGAACGAGAAATGCACTCCGATCGTGCAATAGGCTGGAATTTTAAGCTCATAGGGTTTCAGGCTTAGTTTAACTACCTATGTCCTTTGATTATACAGAAAATAGAGGGTTGGATGCAAACTCTGAAATGAATAAATAAATTGGATCAACTAGTCACGTCTGTTTGATGTCAATAACTAATTGAAATAAAATCTTTTAAGGTTTTTTTTAATTGCAATGAATGGTCAATTTTATTTAAATAAATACTGTTGTTTGAAAACTTATTTCGGTCATGCAGTTAGCAAAAAAGTATTAAACTCTACTAAAAGTCACTTGTCTCCGAGCTTATTGCTGTCGCAAGATATAATAGGAGACGAAATTGATATTCCTTGCAGCTTTTAGGATCGAACAACTAATATGACATCATCATCTCATCAAACTGGACCTTACAATTCTCAATCTCTTTCTTGACTTTAATAAACTCTTTCTAGATATTTTTAAAACACAAAAGTAATTGAATATTTCTAGTATACACATAGCTTCGATTTGTTCAATCGGTCCGACGCCAAATTTCCTCTTGTGCCGTGGGCGTGAATCCAAACACAAATTTCAGAGGCGCTAACCATCCTTGAAGCATATCTGAGCCAAATATTTGTCCGAACGAGGATTGAATACGCAAGTTTACGCGTGGGATGTGAGCTGCAGACCCGTTGCTAAAAATTATAAATTTTTATCATCGTATTTAATTTTATTTAATAAAATCATCATCTTCGAAATTAATTTCATTGTTGAAAATAGAGCTGTTAGTATTGCCTTACAGCGACCGACTTCCCTTTTTAATACATAGTTCATCTAGATTGTTGATGGACAGCTGTTCTACGCTTGCCTGTACGTGGCCTCCAATCGAGAATTTTACGGTTCCATCATCTATCAGCTCATTGGCATCATAATAATAAACACCTATAATTACTATACGTAAAAGAAAAAACCACTAAGCACTAAAACGGGGAATGAAAATCTCGCGAGGAAACATACATACTATAGGGATGATTATTACGGTTAGACTTTATATGTAAAGTCCGCCAATCCGAACTAGGCCAGCGTAGTGGACTATATGGCCTAGCTTCTCTCAATCATACTTTCGGTTGTAGAGAAGGTTCGTGCCTTGCAGTGCACGTATATGGGCTGATACATATACATACAAAATAAATAACAATATATTCTTTGATTACTGTGCCCCTTCAAAAGTTTTAGCAAAAATTGTAAACCTTCTGTGGAGTTTTTATTTTGTGTATTCATCCGTGTAGTGATAATACCGACGGCTTTACAGTTATCAATGTTTTAATTACCGTGCAATATTTTATTGTGTATTTTTATCGATTAGTTGGATACGAGTGGTGTGATGATTTTTTATTTCATGTTGTTGCTTGTGATAAATTATTTCATTTCGTGTGGGTGAAAGGATAGTTACAAGAATTGTATTTTGTAATAGAAGTCATAAGATTCAAACCCATCATATAAAATTAGTTCAAATAAATTAATTTCGTTCTGGAAAATATTGTAAGAAAATCTGCATAATTACCTAGGGTTTAAGATTTAAGTTTGAATTTGAAAGTT
This sequence comes from Hyles euphorbiae, assembly GCA_023078785.2. Taxonomy (NCBI): domain Eukaryota; kingdom Metazoa; phylum Arthropoda; class Insecta; order Lepidoptera; family Sphingidae; genus Hyles; species Hyles euphorbiae. Next base: position 15,234,158 of record CM041041.1, on the reverse strand, counting down.
ACGTGTATTTAAATGAAACAATAGCTTTTATTTAAGTATTGGATTTTGTCTGAAGTCTCTAAAACCTGGCTTTTTACGTGGCGTTCTGGATGTACCGGATAAAAGAAGATATTGCACGACAATCCTTTCCTTAAACGAATTAAATATTCAATAACAAGAAAAGCCAAGATAATATTAATTAAATACATTCGAATTTCAAAAATCCGAAATTACAACACAAAACTTTAATTAAAATGCAACTGGCCGTTTTTGCCTGACGCCGCAAATAAGATATGGCGTCTCATGTAGCTTATTTCGAACGCTTCGGAGCACACAAACTGTGTTTATACAGCGTCGTTGTGAAAACGGTGACCCGGTGGAAATTCAATTTTAGGTCATAATAACATGTACCTGCACATCTCACTCCGGCAGCTCGGCTACTGTGCCAGCATTATTAAATCTCCTATATTCTGTTGCCTACTTTAAATTAGTTTTTCGGCGCTTCCTTTTGTTTATTTTGATGCAGTTGTAGGCAGTCGTTGGAGGCTTTGTTTTTGGAATGCTAATTTACGTAGGATTAAGCTTCTCATTTATATTTGTACCTTTAATGTTTTTAGGTATATCGATTTTTTAAAATTCGTTTCAATTACTTTATTATTTAAACTGCTCTAAAGACGCCAATATATAAGGTTGTTTATTTATTTTACGAACATTAATCTTCTACTAGAGTTAAGATAGAAAGGGAAGTTTCTGAAAATTCAATCAAAACATCTGTTAATTATTCGCCAAATCATATCAATCAGAGTAAAAAAGATACTTTTTAGATACTTTTCAACTACAACAAAAAAAAATACCTAGTATGGCGTACTATGTATTTTACCCTGGTTTAAAAGTTTGAAAATAGCACTTCCAATGACAACATCAAATTTCACAACATCAAAGAAACGTCTAAACAAGAAACTGACAAAAACAGCCGGTAAAATAATCCCAGCATTAAACCATCGCACAATTCCGTCCGCAACTACATATAGCTAGAATTAAAATATCCAACGAAATGCATACCCATCAGAAGAGTTGAGCATCATAGCGATATTTCAAGTCGCTAGTCGGTCGGCAGTCGGCATCCATCCTGAACAAAATTTGCACTAACTACATTCCTTCTTGAAACTAATTCATTGCACTTAACTGTTGGATTCCTGTTTCCGACTTGACTTGGTATCTACGTTAATTAGATTTTTGATTGTGTAAGTTTTCGATTATGCATTTGCTGTGCTTGTGTTGAGGGCTATCTGTAATCCGCTTTCTCGCCTCTTGCCTCTTTTAATATAAATATGTCTATGATTTCAAAATATTATGTTTGTTATTTATATATGATACTTGGTAATAGTACTGAAACTTATTTTTTATTAAGTCACATCTTAGCTCATCGGACTTTTATCGTAAACAATGTATAATATAAAATTGTATTAAAAAAATCGTGCTTTTTCATTTGGCTGCAATATAACCAGATACTTATTCGGCTGTCTTAGTTACAAAAATCATGAATTATTTATTAACATTTTCAGAAGTAACGTAGTTAATAATATAAAATAACACATCTAATTAGGAATAACAGACCTAACATCAACTGCAATGAAACATATATTAAACATTACTAACTCAAAGACAACATTGTCAAAAGCAACGTCAAAAAATACTATCCGACATAATCCAGAAGACTAGAAACTACCAAAATAAATGTATACACAATTTGATGGAACGCCATTCAAACGGTTCACAAAGCAAATTATTCACGGTAATTTAGTAAATGTAAGTTCTTTGCTCCATTGTCGCTGTACACAGGCGTTGAATCCTCCGAGCGAGTCGAAAGGCTCGACTTCTCAAGGACAGAAACTCGCGGGTTTCGTCGCGCCACAGAAGCTCACAATACAGTGCTACATTTAGCTTTCGGACTCAGTTTGCGTTACTCCTTTATAAATTGCATTTACATCTGCTGTTTGTTAATTTTAAAAACATTAAGAAATAAGTAAATATATTGAACAGAAAATATGTTCGTCCAGTGGATGAAAAAATAATAAAGGTGGTTGAGAAGAAAAGTACTAAACTAGTTCTCGGAGAGAAAAGGGGTTTAAAAGTAAGTTCATCAAGATTATGAATTTTTCGTTGACTAAAATTACAAGAAGGAAAAACCCTATAAAATAAACATTTGTAACTATCAATGTCATTTTAAAATACATTTATACTGAGTATTATTTTATTATTATAAATGTGTTTTAAGATGCACGATATATTTTATTCCGTCTGAAACGAAATCTAATTTCAACTGACGCGCTCTCCGACCCTTTACTATGGTATTCGTGAATAAAATATCACTCTCCAACTGATCCCGCTGAATACCCCCATAGTTTTCCCGTAAGAACGCGAATTTTCCCCATCAAATATTCTTTGTGTGACCTTCGTGTCTGGCTAATCTTGTATAAGCTTTGTTCACTAATTCAGTTCAATGGTTTATTTATTGTTCGTATTTATTGAACTTTTCTATTTTTCTTGATTTGTTTATTCAGTGCTATTGTTGGTGATATTATGATGAAAGTATTATTTTAGCAATTTACAATGTGCATCAACGCTTTGATGCATAAGATACCTATTGCTGTAGAACAAGGGGTCTATGATTCACCCCAAGAATTTCTGCGGTAATTTCCAAAATAGTATACATATATCCAATAAAAAATACGCAAAATGTATGATATTAATTATAATTATTGTCTCTGGCAGATTGCGTGTAATTGTGTGTGTAAAAGTTTTTAAGTGATTAGCAGTTTTGTGTGTAACTTTTCATCTATGGATAGCACAATGCTCGTTAAGACGTGTATCTCTAGTAATGACGTGCACCCCTTCTAGCAACATATAAATATTTAAAAGTATGCTCTGCACACAGTTTGAGAACTGCGAGGTCATGTCTTCCATTCTAAAACTGAACAATCCCTTGAGTTCCGTTGTTTCCAATTAAAATACACGCGAACAATTTGCGAGTCACAATTTTATTTTCAAAGAAAACGATCATTTGAACGTCCATAACAATCTAAACAATACAGAATATGCATTTAAACTTGTACTCTATATAAATAATGAAATTAGTAGGTCTGCAACAAGCAATAAACAGCAATCCAACAGCAAAAAACTCGTTAAAACCTCAATCAAAACGTCACAAACAAGACACTCGCAAATTGCTATCAAAATTTCTTCATTCGGTAAAGAAAATGAACAGTCAACGCTAACCGTAGCTCGTCAGTTATGTCAGAAATCAAACTGCGCCTGATTAACATAGTTACCGCGGCGAGTTTAGCAACTTGTGTAGGTTCCATCCCCCGCCAACTTTGTGTACCACTCGACAAGTTGCGTTGTTCTTGTGCGAATTTAAGTGCACTCGTGTGGCTTCAGTGATTAAATTAGATGGTTTTTTATTGTTCCCTATTATAATTTTAGACTAGTTTTTTGACTTTTTTAAATAATGGTCTAAGATCTAAGAAACTATGTAGGCGTTTGGCGTAACAACTGAGCAAAGAAAAATATTTTTCATTTCAGCAATCCTAAATCTCTATAATTTTCTAACAACACTAAATTTGAAGTATCTATTTTTCATCGGCACACCACTAGTTCAATAAATGTATTTGGAAAGCTTGATTTTTAAACTGCACGAATTGTTTATTTAGGTAGATTTTTTTGACAGTGTTTTGTTTTCTAGTCCCATTTCACCAAAGCTGTACCACTGTGTATCTAGCGCAAATACATTAAAATACTAAAGTCAGAAAATTTTTGTTTCTTGCTCTTCAATCTACGAGTAAGCTTCTATTATACCAAGCACCAATTCATTCCACCATTTTCTCTTACCTTTCATAAATTCTGTCTGTTTCATTATTTTCTGAAATCAAAGTCGATACGATATGACAATCAAATTGCAATCAACTATATAGTTACATAAACCCTACAACATATACCTACATAGACAGATAGGTACATAGATAGTCTATCACCAGTAATGTGTTACGTAAAGCGTACATTGCCAGCGTACGATGACTCTCGCGTGGTCTACCGCGCTGATAATGACCTGGTTTGTCTCGGTTTGCGTTTCCTAACACGTTCTGCCCTTTGTGCCGGCTCTCTGTTAGAACAGCGCCTTGTGTACATGTTATTTTAACGCTGGGAATTCATTGCTATTGTCTTCATCGCAATCCGATTGTTGTGCTGTTATGAAGCTAAAAAGAATTTAAAATTGGAAGGCTGTACGGTTTTTTTTTAAATTTAGATTATGTGTGTATGCTCGAAATTTTTACAGGCTTTTATAGCCCTATTCATAGATCGTCTTAAAACCTATTTTAGCCATCAAATGTTATGTCTTGTTCGCTCAAACTGAATTTATAAATTGCTTAAAAGGGGCAAAACGTTGGATAACTAAATAAGGTTTTAAAATTGTACAGTTAAGCTGTTAAATAATAAGAAAGAAATTTTAAAATTTGGGTTATTGGTTAAGTGATCTTTGCCATCAATAGAAAAAATCACAGTAATTCATCATTATAGGTTAGTAACGATTGAAAATAAGGAAACATATGTATGTATAAGAAGATCGGTAAGAATTGTGATCCCTGACAATCCCAATCATCGAATACAAAGCAACAGGAAAGTTTATATAACACTTAATTATTGCAGAGTAAAATAATGACGCTTCGCTAAAATTCTCTTAGGGAATAAAATTTATTGTTTCTGTAACTCTTTATTATACTCTTAGGAAATATACATTTCATGCTTAATACAAATGGCATTTTTATCGCTCCATGCTATTGCATCATCGTTTAATCTACTTTCAAAGGCCTACTTTCCTTTTACAAGAAAACAGAATTCAAGACCCATTCCTTTTTATATTCAACGTACAGTCTCATCAATAAACAAACTTAACAAAATTTCAAAAGGCATTCGCAAATTTTAATTTACTCAAAGTAATCATTTTCTCCGTCCATTAATATATTAATAAAACGGAATTGGCGCCAATAAATTACTCCGATGTTAATCCAAGACGTCCATTTAAATATCCCTTCCATTAGAAATGTGTCTGTGAGTTGAAAATTTCAGATAAGCGACAAACAAAATACGGAATGCGGGGCTCAATTTACAGTATTAGTGTCAAATCCCCTTTGATAAGTCGATGCATTCGTTACACGGGATTAGCAGAGTGGTCTTTTTCCATTTGTATTCGATGTCGAATGCCGGATGTTTGCTAACTGTTGCTGTGCCAGACTTCTTGTCTAATGATGTTCTTTGGGATATTCTTGAATGTTTGTGAGGTTCTATTCGATGTAAATCTTTTTATGTAAGGGAATTTTCATGAAGGTGACATGTAATTTATATAAAGTCAGCTGGGTGGGTAGGGCGCGAATGATGTGGTAGTGGGTTCTTTACTAGGTTACTAGTTTTTTTTTTTGCAAAAATACGCTGAAGCCGATGATTCTTGAAATACTCATAATCAAGTTTATTAGAAGAGAAATTTAATATTTCTGAAAAGTTACTAACAGATTTAATAAGGATATTACGTAGACAGTTCTATTTCCTGAAACAAAGGAACAGGAATGATCATCACTTCGAGATAACTATTTTTATCGAGTTTTATTTGCATAACTGACGAAACACAAATAAACAGAATTACTAAAAACAAAGCTACCATACCAAGTACGTCGCATTTCCCACGCAATACACACTCAAAACACTCCAAATTATGTTCACCACGACATTCAAAACCATTTGACCATGAACCAGTTCTACAACTCCATCAACCAAACATGATCCTCGGGCCGCGCCAATAATCCAGTCCAATCAATTTTCCACCCGCCAGAGCCTTCCAGTCCGATTGGTATCTTATCAAACATTTATCACTTAGCGCATTAGTGATTATCAAATCACGCTGAATTCCTGCAGGCAAGTTTACTCCGGCGTAGGTATAGGCATCCACTCCCTATTAACTATTAATTAATTATTGGTCGGATGTTTAGTTTATCATTTGAATTAAACATGAGAACGTGTATCCAACATAATTAAAGCATCGGTCGCTGTTTAGTTTACTGGAAAACATTAATATCCAGATTTTGGTGCAGTTTGTGGTTATTCAAATGATTGGAAACGAGATTATCTTTTACTGTGGTTTAATAATTAATCTGTATCAGCCTATATACGTCGCACTGCAGGGCACAAGCCTCCTCTACAATAGTAATTAGCCATTAATAAATTGCCTCATTTAATAGAAGCTACTCGTATAACTCTTAATACTTTATTAGACTCGTTTCAAAGTAGTAATGTACTGCACATGAAGTTGAATATCCTTCTCAGAAATGTTTCTTATATTACTTTCCTTGACTCGTAAAAAATCGGTTACTACTATGATATTGTTGTTTCATTAACCAAATGTTAATTAAAGTCAACTACTAAACACTACTGCACTTAAAAGCCTCTGAACTGCGCTAAAATTTAGTTTTTACCAAAACTACATTTCCTTTTAAAAAAAAAGCAAAATTTAAATAGAACAAATCTATAAAGAAGTAAGGGATAAAAATACTTTGACAACGATCTGGTATCGGAACAAACATATCCCGACCGTTGCTGTTGTCTAAACATAGGTGACACTACAAAAGAGGCAATGTACGTTAAACTGCGGTAATGCTAGAAATCGACATTCCCTTTTGTATTGTACTTCATATTCGACAGTTTGAGTTCAAAGAACCGTTTTGCTTTTCATTGCCTCTATATTTAGCAATAAGTTTGTTGAATCGATTTCAAATGCTTTCTCTATTTTCGTTTGCGTTAATCCCTATTGTAATAGTTGTTTTAAAGATCTTTACCAAACCCACGAATACATTTTCTCAAAGCACGGATCGATAGTATCTAATATTGAAATGACATCATGTACTGAAGCTCGGTCTCTTTGGAATAATAGCTTATCTTGTAAAGACCAATTGAATAGACGAAGATTGAGTAATGGTTTCTTAGATTTACGCGAATGTTACACATTGATATAAAACTATTATTTATGGACCGTGACCACGAAAGCTGTAAAGTAATCGAAACGTCGGGAAGTTAAAAATATAAAAACAAACTAAATTCGCGATAAAATCCGTAAATAATAGTTTTATTTCGATTCAAAGATTGATTCTTAAATATCAAGAACTACGAGAGAATTTTAGGTCTCATAATAATACTTCACACAAACATTTGTCTCGATGCGCGGGTCGAACCCGCAGCCTCTCCTTCCAAAATCGGCATCTAACCAACTACGACACGGGTTATTAAAGATACAACTGATAGGTCGTACCTAATAAAATTTAAATTTTTCGTCTCAGCAAGACTTTGGATATGACAAGAAATTAATTACTACAAAGTATAACATGATAATTAAAAAAGTCGTTCACCAAGGTCCATTTTCGCAGTCCAAATTAATCTAGGTCCCACGTCAGTCCGTTAGCTGTGATCTTTACCGCTTGCTTTCAGCGTTCTCGGCAGCGCTTATCGGGTCATCTGTTCATTTTGCGGCCGCCCGTCTCACAGTCAGTTTCGGAGCTGTTTCGTTTAATATGCACTTAAAGTGTAAGAGACTCATTAGCACATTCTATGACATGAATTTCCTTTGTTGAAAGGCAGTTGTCATCGTTTTTGTTACTGTGTAGTCTATGAATAGGCGTGTACGAACTTTGGTTTCATATTATAATCATATTTCATTACAAATCCATATGTTTGGTTTTTCTTTTTCTTCTTCTGGATAGTATTTAAATATTTGATAATATTATTGCAGTTATTTACTTATAAATATGACTCACGGTTTATTGTTTCCTTGATATGAACCCTTAATGGAGAAAGTCTACGGCGTTGTCAGAAAAACAATTGGAAGACTTTATTTATTTATTTATTTTTACATACCTTCTAGATTCTTATGAATATTTCGAGTAAGCAGGCTTCGTCACGATCCTTTCACTGTTCAAACAATTGTATTGTAATAAATATTTTACAACTAACTATATTCTTTGCTGAGGAATTATCATATTGTACTAAAGATATAAAAGTGCGTGGTGGCCTGTTGGTAAACGGACTAGACGCGGCTGCCAACATGTTCACGGTGGTCGCGGGTTCGAATCCCAGGGCACACCTCTGACTTTTCGAAGTTATGTGTGTATTGATAGTCAATCACCACGCACTAAAACGGTGAAGGAAAACATCGTGAGGAAACCTGCATACCATACCGATTCATAAGAATTTCTATGGTATGTAAGTCCGCCAACCCGCAATAGGCCAGCGTGGTGGACTATATGGCCTAACCACTCTCAATCGTATTCTCGATTGTAGAGTAGGCCCGTGCCCTGCAGTGGGACGTATATGGGCTGATACAGTACAGTACAGTACTAAAGATATTGATATAACGATTTGAATTATGAATTTTTGAACCATTTCTTAGCCAAGATCTAATTAGTCCGAAAATAAATCTCAATTTAGAGTTTCAATTTTTAGGTAAGATAAACAGCTTATTTGATTTCAATTATTTAAACAATGAGTTGTTTACAGATTACATACACTACCCCTAATGATCATTTCAAGAAAAGAAAAATAAATCAAAAACATATATTTTAATCGAAATAAAAACTACATTTTATTCGCGTGTCCCAAGCTTGGCTATAACACCCGCGAAGTGAAACAGAGAAAAAAGACACTGTTAGACACCAATCACACTATTTGTTCACAAAAAGTGTATTCTTTTTGTATTATTGTAACTACATGTGTAGTCGAATCGCCCGCGGTGATTGCCTTTGCAAACACCTTTTTATGTGAAATGTAGAAGATTTTACGAATGTAAATAATATTGAAGGGTGTATTAAGTGAATGCCTGTTGGCAATATTTTAGCATCTTCATTTTTTATGAAAGTATTTTGCATTTTTAGATATCTTTATTGTATTCTGTTACTGTTAAGGAATATACTCAGTAAGAATATATTCATAGCCGGCGTCGTACCAACTGCGCACACGGAGACTATCGATAGTGCAAAATGCAAAAATAACTTATTGGATACAGCATTACTGGTACATCTGGCTATGTATGTAAATGGGACTGCCGTCTGATGCCATTCGATGATCTGTTTTGACGGCATTTGCGCTCACCATCAGGTCCAATGCAATAATTACACAGGTTCAGTATAAACAAAAACGCACACGTAGCTAATCACTCACTAGGCTACTTAAACTTTTATCAAAAGGTAAAGGCAGCCGAAATAGCTCGCAATACAGCTGTGAGCAGACAATCAAAAACAGCACCAATAGCACATGTGCCCACCACGTTTTTAATTTAGGTTTTGTACAAACAAAGCAAGTAGCACTAGCAAGCCCGGCTGCACCGCGTAACAAAATATTTGACATGCCCCATTTTAATCACAAAATCCAAACGAAAAGTTCGTACACAACTCTGAGACGGTTTGGAATGTGCAGCGAGCGCAATCGTAATTAATCAAAACATTTGAAGCGCAATATTCAGAGCACATAGAGACTTCTGGAATATTACTAAATATGTTTTGATTTCGGATGAAGTAGGAAGTCTTTTGATTATGGAAATAATTGTTTTGAGTCGTAACATTGAATTGGAGCTGATTGTAGCAATGATCTTTGAGGAGCCGTAAAAGCATGATTAATTCAGATAATTAGGAATTACATGCGCTTCAGTGGGACTTATGGCACCTTATTCAAGGGCCTTAGGAGTCTTTACTTTATTACAATTTATAAAATATTATTGTTAACACACAAATTAAAGAAATAACTAAGATATTGTACAATATTGTTAAATAAATCCGAAAACTATTTTTTCCCAGTTAGGTTTGTGATTAAGCCATCTCCAAATAAAATATAGTTACTGGCTACAGCTGTAATTTTGTTAACAATTTAAATTCTTTTGCAGTTGAATCTTCAATATCCAGCAAAACAATTTCAATGACAAATGTCACTGACTGTTAAACTAGGTACAAAACTACTGCAAAGTGCCCTAGAGAATTTACCAAACATGCTCCCGTTGCCAGCCCCTATCGGTGGGTAAATTTCAGTTACTTTATTGTATTCTAAGCGTCTCTTCGCTCCGCTCTTGTACAATTGTCATTCTGTAACGCTACACGTTGTGCAATTGCAAATTCCTACGGAGAGGTAATATCAATACGTCGACACGAAACTCTTACTTCGGCTATTGTATTCGACAAACGTCGTGTTTTATTGGCTCCTGTATCCAATATATCGCGTTTATTAGTTTTATCAAAATTATTAGATCATTGGTCTTCAGGCTGTTTGATGTCTATATTAGGGTTGAAGCCGATTGGATTAGATCATACGTATTTTTCGATACCACGTTTACCATTTATCTTGATTTCCATTTTAGTATACTTGTATAATTCATTACAAATGTTCATTCAATTTACTTTGATCTCCAAACACACACCACCAGGAAAATCGTCACTATTTGTACTAAATTAATAAATGTGCACGGCATTAGAAAGATCTTAAGCACCATGACAATAAACTAACGACAGATTTTTATAAAAACTACACAGTTCTATATTTAGTATATGCGAGTGGCCAGATACATAATATTACAAAAGACGCTCTAGTCAGTCTTTCAAGTAGATGACAAGAAGAAGAGGGGGCGAAGGAGAGGGGCATATTAAATCCCTAAAAGTTTCCTTAACCATTAACCATTCCACGTATCTTATCCTGATGCTCATGCCAAGATCCTATCTCCAAATCCCACTTTTTTTATTATAAAACTAAGGACGTAAACAGGCATACCGATCGTCTGATGGTGAGCAGTTACCGTAGCCTATAGAGGTCTGCAATACCAGACGTGTCACTCACCCGAACAAAACTAAACATTTAATAACGCATGATGAAACACGATGTGCTCACACCTATATTATTAAGATGTTTCTGTAAACAAGAAGGTGGCGGAGTCGGATTAAAACGGCGGTTACCCGTCCCCATTGCGGCGTAATTCCGAATTCCGACGCGACTAGTGCGGGAGCTAACAACGTTTTATATTACTAAACGTTTTGCCAAATATTCTGGTGCAGTTTAAAATGTGCAGTGCGGTGGATTCGAGTTTGCATTTCTTGATAAATTGGGTTGTAAGTAGTGTGTAGAATTGAAGTGGTTCAACAAGAATGTGGAATCAATAATCATAAGTAAATTTGTAAATATATTTTTTTCTGACATATTTTTTTAGCTTTGTAATTTTATTTAAAAAGATAAAAGCAAATCAAGATTAATGTTTGTTTTTCCTACATTATTTCGATAATATTTATTAAAATATAAATTGTCTCATCGTATTTACGAAAAAAGTGATTTTAACCCACTATGATGTTAACAAATCTTCTGTCCAACTCGCACTAGGCCAGCGTAGTGAACTATAGTCTCAGCCCTCTCAATTGTACTTTCGATTGTAGAGAAGGCCCGTCTTCTATAGTGGTACTTATAAAGGCTGTTACAGATACAGAAGTTGTCTATCAATGTGAACAGAACTCAACGCCAGGTCAGTCTATATTCTCTCGATATTTCACTAACATACCTCAATCCGCTAAAAAGCACTTCAAACTACGCCACAAATCGAGTTATAATCCTGACTGCCCAAGAATATGAAACACATGTACGGACGCCGGCTCCTCGCCGTGGCGAAGGTCTTACATCAGTGACATATACGTACAGCTATTAAGTTTAAAGCCACGTAATTCTGTAGATGCACCTGGCCGTATTTTCACGGCTCCGCTGTTTGGTGCCGGGGGATTTGAAACTGCTGGTTTAAATTATGTTGCCCGGTTGTTTGATTTTGTTCTTACTTTGGTAGGTGTTACGCGTGTACAAAAGAGAATACCCACTTTATTATGAAATTAGTAACGGTGAGAACATTTTTGTGCATCTATGAAACCTGTTTTTTTTGTATAGGGATAAAAACATGTATTCAATAAATATAAACATTATTGCAGCCTAAGCCCGACGTTTTTGGATAAGTTAACTTTTCCACTAAAAAAAATTCTTTGGCTCTGTAAACAAAATGTAAAATGTGATGATAATTGCTTTTTTTTTCAAACAGGAAATTTTTTAAGGGCCATCCGTAAAAAAATTATAATTAGTTAATGCTATAAACAGTATCGGAATCGCTATCAACGATATTTTTACCTATAATACCGAAAATAAATCCCCATTTAGGAAAAATATTAGGGTTATATTTGGATGTGGTTTTAATAAAGATGGGTTTAGTAAACGGAATCTCTTTCTATGTCTCTTTCTTCTTTCAGTCATAGGAAGTCGGGTGCTGGACATAAACCTCGCCAAAGTATTTCCATAGCAACTGAATCTTACTGAAATTAAATATATTACAATGATATTATATCATAGACAATTTTAAAACCTATTTTTGCTATCGAATGTTTTGTCTTTTTCGCTCTCTCGAAAGGGACAAACATTTAATAACTAAAATAAATTTTAAATTTTCTGTGAATAAGGCCGCAAGTATTTACAATAAACTTTTGTATGAAGCTAGAGAAGTATGTATGAAATGTATATTATTTTCTGTATTTTTCGATCCCTTTACTATTTTCAGAAATGGATGTCCTTTGAGTGACAAATTTCTTTTACAACATAATATTTTAATCTGTATCAGCCTATATACGTGATTCCAAAAGTCAGAGGTGTGCCCTGGGATTCGAACCCGCGACCACCGTGAAAATGTTGGCAGTCGCGTCTAGTCCGTTTACCAACAGGCCACCACGCACTTTTATTACCGAATACCGAATATTTTAATACCGAAAGTAAAATCGAATATTTAAAATATAATGCTCGAAATATGTTTCAAATAAAAAATCTGACCAATATTACCTGTTTCTGGTATAATTCGCTTCTTTTCAGTCAGCAGTATTTTCATGTCAAAAAATCACAGTAAATATTTCATAATTCATTTATTGGTATGGTATATTATATTTCCTGGAAATATACACTATTTGTTACTACTATTTTTATTCCAGATCAAAATTAAGAGAAAATACAATATATTAAAACAATGGACGTAAAACCATTGTGTTTATTTAAGCTCGAAATAATATTAGTAAGAAATTTCAATATTAATTCCATAACAATCAAAAACAAAAAACTATCCAGTCTAGGGCAATTAACATAACAATAAATTAAAAACAGATACTTTGAGTGGATTTCTCGACTTGTTAAGCAAACTTAGGACATTCATATTTCACACCTACAGCCTCCAAATCAACATGGCCGGCGGCTTGACATAAATCTATAATTTTCCATCAAATTACTGGTGGTAGGTCTCTTATATGTGATAGGTACCTACCCAAGCGAGGTATCACCGCAATGTCTATTTCTCCCGCCAACAAGCAGTGTAAATGCACGGTGTGTTTCTGATAGAAGGACATTGTAGCCAGAGTAACTACTGGACATATTGAGACTTAACATCTTATGTCTCAAGATGGCGAGCGCAGTGGAATGCCAAGCCTTGCTTCGTAATTCAAGGCATTGTTTGGTTATACTACTGTTCATGAGCGGTCGTATCGTACTATCAGGCGAACGGCATGCTAGCCTCGCCATTCATTGCAATAAAAAAGTCAGAACAGTCTAACAGTCAGTTCCAGAAACAAATATCACGAGCTAATTTGATATTCATACGTATTTTTATTCGATCCCCGTCGGCCGCGCTCAGTCGGTCGTAACCAACGCATTCGATTATTCTATCTGTCTAAAAATTTTCGTCATGCCCGTACCGTCCCTAAGGTTTGTACAGTTAGCAATATCAGAGGGTATTGGTGTGTGAAATTGCATAGCGATCTCGGACATGATGCGATTGGCCGTATCTACTTAGATATCAGATTGGAATTAAGACGCCGTGCTGGCCACGGGGGTGATGTATTGCTTGTTGTTTGATATGTTTTGGATTTTGATTGGAGGTGGGTTTGTTGTTTATATCGTTATGATATATCGCCATGTTCTGTGAAGTGTTTGGGTTAGGTCATTATTTTGAGTGTAAAGAATAAGTTTTTTTGTATAATTATTTCCTGTAAACATGTTCTGTAATATATTAGTCTTAAGTGTTTTTTGGATCAAATCTCTGATTTTAAAACAAAAATACTGTAAAAAGTATGTCTAGTAGTTGTGATCGTAATGTGCGACCTTTATTTATAGACATACCTTTAGACAACCTCCGTGGCGCAGTTGGTTAGACGCCGCCCGTGAAACGAGAGGCCGCGGGTTCGATCCCCGCATCGAGAGAAATGTTTGTGCGGCCCACAAATATTTCTTCCGGGTCTGGGTGTTTGTGAGACCGAAAAGTCTCTCGTAGTTCCTGATACCCACGACACAAGACTCGATCTTAGTGTGGGGTCAGGACTATGTATGTGACTGTTGGGTGTTATTATTATTTTTTATTATTTATCTTATAATGCTCTCTATGTTTTCAATATTATACTCTAACTCTAACTTAGAGAAGTTAGACCGTTTTTAATTTTCATTATCCAATTAAGTGCAAATAGAAATACGTAAATAATAAATTAAATGTTAATATAATAAACTTCGTCCGATACCATCCGATACTCTGCCTACACGACATTTGCGCTAACTATATGCAGAGCAGTTATTATGCCGTGCCATAAAAAAATACCCAAATGTCATTACAGCACTCTCCAATTACATAGTTAGTTACTTAAATCATAAGCGAAAAAGTGACGCAGTCCTCAAGACAAGCGTCAAGTAATTACACAACTCAAAGTACTCAAATGAAACAATCTAAAAATTTAAATTACAACCATGCCATTAAACAATCCTCGCAAAGAACCTGCTTCGGCGAGGAGGCAAAAAAACTATGCCTCGCCTCTCTAATTGCCTATTTCAGTTGGTTGAAAATCAGCCGAACCAAGCACCCGGAAACTTTAATTATGATACTGAGCGGAAACTTTTACTGTATAATTAAATATTTTTCTTAACTTCACAATGTTCTTGTGAGGGTTATTGTTTATTTAATTCACTGTGAAATGGTAGTGGAGAGTCGTCGCGCACAGTTGTAGAAGAGCGATATGGAAATATTTAAGAGGGGCGTATAAACGTACAAAATAAATAACACCCAACAGTCACATAGATATCTTGTGTCGTGGGTATCAGGACGAGAGACATTTCGGTCTCACAAACATCCAGACCCGAAAGGGTATTTGTGGAATCGAACCCGTGGGCTCTCGTTTCACTGGCGGCCTCTAACCGCCTGCGCCACGGAGGTTGTCATATTTGGCTGTTAGCAATAGAGCTCGAGCTATGGGCACATAGCTCGTAGAACCGATGGCCGTTTGGGCCGAAAGGTTCTTGAGTGGAGGCCACGTACAGGCAAGCGAAATGTCGGACGCCCGCCTACAAGGTGGACGGACGATCTGACTAAGGTTGCAGGAAGTAGCTGGATGCAGGCCGCTTCCAACAGGTCATTGTGGAGATCCTTGGGGGAGGCCTATGTTCAGCAGTGGACTTCCTGTGGCTGATATGATGATGATGATGATGAATAGAGCTCGGGGACGTACTCCTATACGTACAGAACTAATAAAATCTATGACTAGCACCTCTGTCAACGAATGCTCCCGCTACTCCAATAATCGAGATACGTGAAGACGTATCGCAAGAACGGCTGTTCAGCAATCGGCTTATACATGACCACAACGACTCTATCAAAAGTGTACGACTACAAAGAAGAGATATTTTGGCTGTGCATTTGTGATCATGGTGATTAAATCAATATTTAATAATATTGAGTCATTTACACAAATCTATACATATAATATGTTTGTAACCGATCGATGTCTGTACTTGGAAGATAAAGGAGAAAAACTAATATGACTGACACACTGAATTAATACTTAGTATAATTTTTATCCCGAAAAATGTTCCCGTGGGATGAGGAATGAATTATATTTATTACTTTTTTATACTCAAAGAGATGGGATGGGACTGAATTGCATACCTTAAGTGAGAATGAGATGGGACAGGATGGGATATAACGGGGCAGGACGGGACAGGACAGGAAAATTGTAAATATAAATGCTTGGAATTAACTTCAGTCATCACTGAATTTCAGTCATGTTCATTGACCAGACCACCTTAGCAGAGTAAGGCCAAAATTTTTAGATCATTGATTAGGTACTCTTAGAAGAAGGATCAGTATTTGCAGACAAATAAAAATAATACACATCTAAACTAGTTTTAAACTAAAATGTACTCCATTTAGTATTTCGTATTACTCTTACACAGTCACAGAATTCTTCAAAAAACCCTATTATTATTTAAAACCGAATGTGCTCTCGAATTCAAATTGAACAAGAGCTTAATTAAAAGATCCAAAACAAAGACACTGACGCAATTGTCGGCCACTTAGTTAGCCGGCAAAGTGAAGAAGACACCGAAATCAAGTGGTTACTTCAGCCGGCACAACAATCTGTTTCGGCTGGGGTGCCTTGTTAGTGCGCTAACAATCTAGCTACTGTATCGCGAACGGGGCGGCATACTTAGCTAGGATTGTGATTCGTAACGTTGGGGTACAGTTGGTAGTAATACAGTAGGGCAAGTTAGGCATTTAAGGTCGTTATTTTTTTTTTATTGCATTGAATGGCGAGAGGAGCATGCCGTTCGTCTGATGATAGGCGTTACGACTGCTTATGAATAGTAGCAAAACCAAACAACACCTTGAATTACAAAGCAATGCTGGGCATTACACTGCGCTAGCCACCCTGAGACATATTATATAGCAATAAAAATGAACAGTAAAATACTCATTGATTAATCAGTAAAGGCCTATCAAGATTTTAAAATCGGTGGAGAAGGCTATTCATTACTGAGACTTCAGCAATCTCACTCACCAAACAAAACAAAACTGAAAAATTGTTCACGACGGTTTTTGTCACATAATGCTTCTACACCGATCAACACTGGCTATTCATACCATAGTGTATACATATATATTCATATACATTGCTGCAGCAATACCATTATAAAAAAAGTCAACCCCTGTATAATATGAAAACCTACTTATATTTTCACATACACAACTTCAGCAAAACTATAATTTAGAATAAAATCAAAAAAGCATCGTTACTAAAACTGTGCACGAAGCCAATGACAAAGAGTTCACCAGTAAACTATGTACATGAGATTTTAATGTCCACGTTATATGTTCTTTACAAAACATCAAAGCGAAAACGGGACATAACATTTAAATAAAACTTTTGCACTGAATCATTTTAGTTGAAACAAATTCCAAACACACTCGCTGAATAGAACATGATAGTCAAAATTATGTTCCCTCTAGCTAATGAAAATATGACAAATTAAGGAATGTAAAATAATTAATGAACTTATATTTATATGGCCGACTAATGGACACTAATTCCTGTCAACATTTTAATATTAGGAAAATTGAAGTTGGGTCTAGGTTATACTTAGGAAAGCATTTTAGTATCTGTATCTGTATCAGCCCATATACGTCCCACTGCAGGGTACGGGCCTCCTCTACAATCGAGAGTACGATTGAGAGTGGTTAGGCCATATAGTCTACCACGCTGGCCTAGTGCGGGTTGGCGGACTTACATACCATAGTTTTTTTTATATATCGCTATGGTATGCAGGTTTCCTCACGATGTTTTCCTTCACCGTTTTAGTGCGCGGTGATTGACTATCAATGACAACACACATGACTCCGAAAAGTCAGAGGTGTGCCCTGGGATTCGAACCCGCGACCACCGTGGATATGTAGGCAGTCACGTCTAGTCCGTTTACCAACAGGCCACCACGCAAAGCATTTTAGTAGTCGCCATTAAATCATCAATAGCTTAAAGATTATTAAGAATTGTTTGTTAAATAAACAATTATACTCACATAAATAGTCGTGACTCCACACTAAGATCGATTCTTGTGTCGTGTGTATCAGGAACTAAGAGAGATTCGGTCTCGGTATCACCCAGACCCGAAACAAATACCTGCCGAACACACAAATATGTGTCTCGGAGCGGGAATCGAACCCGCAGCCTAACATTTCACAGGCGGCGTCTAACCAACTGTTCCACGGAGGCTGTCCGTTTCGAAAATTAAGAGTGATTATCAACATAAAATTGAAACAATATTCAATATTTTATTTAAACAAAACGAGACCATTAATCAATCAATAAAACTTTGTTAGGATGCTGCTTTCCGCGCACTGTGTACGTGACTCGGTTCTTTTTTCCGTCCCCTTTGTCTGTTTCCGTGAAAACGACGTTATCACGTGTCGGCGAACTTGTTTGGCGTTATTGAAAGAACAGAACAAGTAAAAACGCATTTGCCAGTTGATAGAATGGTATTTGCGTTTTATCATCTTAATCGGTTTGCGGTTTCATCTGTATAGTAATTTACATTTAAACGCAAAATATGGTGTCATTAAGAGGGGGTCTGCTGACATCTTTTACTGTTATTCACATGAATTTATATGCTGTCCGGTGGTAGAATTGTAAATAAATTAAAGAGGCCAAGATAAAGACAAGATTAAGGATCGTCATAGGCGGAGGTAAAGGACATGGCCAGTTTTTGTATGGCGCTGTGCCTAGTACTTCGAATCTCGTCTACATCAATTAGTTTTGCATTGTTGGGGTAAGGTTTGTTCCAAGATTAATACAGAAAAGTTACAAAGCCTAGGAAGTTCAGGGTTTTTAGATATTTACAAAAACATATCTTATTTTCAGGTTAGGTTTTGTAGGTTAGGTTTTGTAATTTATTGAATCGAATAAAAATACGTTTACAAAAATGCTTTATCATCGAATTTGGAATTTACATTAACTATTATTTTATAATTTACACAAAATATACACCGAGACGTATTTTAATTGTACCACAATGTAAACAAATAACAAAAAAAGATAAAAACAAAGCATGGTTCCTGTCAAGCAACTGTCAAGTGTCAAGTATTTTACTGCAGCGTTTAGTTGTTGCAATGAAAGTGTGTAAAAATGGGAAGAATATATGTGTAAGTATATACGGCAAACATTGCTTTATATATATTTAGTATTGTTAATTATTATGACTTATTACCTACTTATAGATTATTTTTAGGAATATTTTAGACAAAGTTATTATCTTTTTCCTGCACTTGCTTTACTGCGAACGAAACGTTTATGCGGGGCCAACAATGGCGGAAATGGGTAGGTATCAATGCAAAATCTTATTAAACTTTATTTTTCTCCCTAAACTTCTACAGAAATATGACATGTTCTTAAATTAATAGTTGATTTTTTATATTCATTCAATTATTGCCTTGTTTTTGTACATGATAAAAAGTAACTAGACAGAAACTGTCCAGGTCCTTTAAGCCATCAAAACCATACGATAGACAGAAATGATAGCCTGCTATTCCATAGATAAATATTTGTCCAACTAACATGTCTCTTAATGAAGAAGTTATAGCATTAACCTTTGGTTTTTATTGTTTTTTGTTTCTCATAATTATTATTATTATTTTAACATAATCTATGCTTAGCTCTTGTCGTTCTTCCATTTTCGATGAGGGATTCAGATTGTTGACAAATCTTTGTGTTTTCTGCAATGCTTACTACTGTAACATGTTAATTGTTATTATTTTGTAAATGTGATAAATAAAATTAAATAAATAAATAATTTTCAGTTAATTTTTATGTAAAGTACATTTTAGATGTTGGATTTTGAGTTTATATACTTTAGGAAAATTATGTACACATTTGCACTCATTTGCAAAAAAAAACGGGCGGTTTTGATTTTATTCTTCTTAAAAAAAATACCAAAATGATTTCAATAATTTGTACATGTTACTGGCCGGTTTTAAAAATGCCGTGGTCTCAATAATGTTATGGAAAGTGGTAAAAGCTACCAAAATTATTGCGCTGCTCGAAGAGGGTTGCAGCCAATGCTTCGTGGCTCAGAGGCTAAGTGTGAGTCGCTCGACGGTTCAAAGGACCTGGCAGCGGTATCAAGACACCGGTTCCGTCGAGAGAAGGCCTGGTTCTGGAAGAAAACCATGTACCCAACTACGGGATGATCGTTTTCTTGTGAGTCGCGCATTGAGAAATCGCAAGTCTTCGTATATGGACCTTAAGAACAACCTCGAAGAAGTAAGAAATGTGCATATTAATCTATGGACGGTCAGGAGAAGGCTTCTCGCGGCCAATATACGCAGTCATCGCCCGGCCCGCGGCCCTAAGTTACTCCGTGAGCACAGAGTTGCCAGGCTTAGGTTTGCTTGAAATTGTGAGTCATGGACTCAAGAAGACTGGAATAGGATATTGTTCTCCGATGAACCCAGGATATCTCTGTTCGGTGAAGATCGACGTCGGCGAGTGCTACGAAGACGAGGAGAACGCTTTGCAGAGGCTTGTTTTGAAGAAATCACACCTTATGGTGGGGGCTCTGTTATGTTGTGGGCAGGAATAAATTCAATGGATCGTACAGAGTTAGTCTTCATTGAAAACGGCTCACTGACTGGACATCGATACATAACGGAAGTTCTAATTCCTCATGCACAACCCGCATTGGCCGCTTTAGGCGAAGACTCAATTTTTATGGACGACAACGCTCGCGCCCACCGGTCTGGCGATGTGGAAGCGTATGTGCAAGAGGTCGGCATTCGTCGTTTGGATTGGCCAGCTCGAAGTCCCGACCTCAATCCTATAGAGCATGTCTGGGACGTTCTGAAATGACGCGTGAGATCAGTACAACCGGCTCCGCAGACCATCAGAGAGCTGAAGAATGTGATTACCGCGGAGTGGGAACGTATTCCGCAAGCAAGTATCCGGGATATCCTCGCTAGCATACCCAGACGAATTCAAGCTGTGATTTCAGCTAGAGGGGGTCACACTCGATACTAAACATTTTTCTGCTTTTACTTTATTAAAGAAAAAACAAACAAAAATCTTTGTTAACTTTTACTTCACGAGCATATGCACTACTAACGAGCATGCACTACTAGTGAACTTTAGCATTAAAACCCATAAATTTTATCAAAATTTTATGATAATACTGATGAAAACGATTATTTGCTTATTAATTTACAAAATTGTGAAAGTAAAACTACCTATAATTATCAAACAAACCAATAGTAACATTTGAAATGGTTCATTGCTTTGCCCGTTTTTTTGTAATGTAGATATTCTAGTATAGCTTAAATTAAACGTACATGTTTTTACAACACCCACTGTCCATTAACATTTCAAAATAAGACACATCGAATTATAACGCTGATTTAATTTCAGTTGAATTGAGTTTCATCGGTATTATTACCTATTTATCTAATAATTCATAAACATTATAAATGCCACTGGAAATTGTTGTGATAAAGCTATTTATTAGCATTTGGGCATTTAAAATTTATGTCATCTTTTTAAATATTCTTATCTTCGCATTATTAGCAAACTTCCTATTATTAAGACATATTGTCAAATTAAATGATATACCCAAGTATATTATAATTGCGAACAATGCATTACAAATCACATTTCCTAAACCTTTCATCTACGTCAAGAGCATCACTTTAAAATACAACAAAGCGTTACTGCCTAAACAAAACCCAAAATTTATCTCATATTCTGTGAAACAGAAGTTCCCACGGCTAAGTCCATCAACTCACGGCAAAGTGAAAACTGGCCACAGCGCAGCCATAATAAGTTATTGTTAGTTTATAATCTAAACCGTCCCTAAATATTATCAGAAGATCCAGCGAAGCGAAGTTGCGCGCACGATGCATTAATTCAAAAAGCTATTTGCATGCTGTTGCATTCGCTTGCTCATTCATGACTCGCACACAAACTAGCATAAGTTTTGTTTTTCAAAGAAAAACTTTCATTTAACTTTCCATAAAGTAGCCTCGTGGCCGCAACACTTTAACTTGGCTTATCTTAACTATAGTTTGAAACCTACACCCGCATCTTTTATTTTTAATCTCCGGAGCCGACGGCAAACGATGGGAATTTAAAATTACTTTGTTATTAAGCAAAGATCGAATATCAACTGTTCATTTTTCAATACTTTGCAGACGGCCGGCGAAACTTTTGTAATTAGGTAGCCTACTTAAAACTTGGCTCTATCCGCTAACGTCTCTCAGTAGCGAGTTCAACTTTATTAGACACATTTGAAATTGGATTTTACCTATGTAAGCCGGCTTGCATAAAATTTCACGTTACGCAACTTCTTGTTGAAGTAGGCGGAATGTCAAGGATTTTAAATTAGCTGCTGCATTCTCATTTCGGCCTACTTAAATGTTCTTTAGTATTTTAATGTAAGATATTTCGTTTGAGTTTCATTTATATTTTGAAATTATATAAGTAAGTTGGAATTATTATTTCCGGTATGAAGATTTATTCATATATTTATTTTCGTAGTTCTATTTTTATTTTATTTAAAGACATTGATTATATTATGTTTTGTGTGTATAAAATTCGTCTCACAATATTTAAATTTGTGTAAGCTTAAACATTCATTTGTAGTGCACATAATTATCAAGCTGAGCTGAAAAATAAAATTTACTTGAATAATTATTTAAAATTGACCCTCGTAATCAATAACAAATAGAGCAAAATACTGACGTAGACACACATCATTGCTCATATTTCAACCGATTCAATAAACCATTAAAAACGAAAAACGAAAATTCAAAAACATCGGCAAAACATTCACATCACTAGCAACCAAATTACAGTCGAATACACAATTTTATTCTAAAAACAATGCAACTGTATTAAATTACCGCCCAACAAGCTTACGTAAGCCTCGGCGAAACGGACTTCGAAACTCTGTAGCAGTTAATTATATTCGACGAAGTGATATCTGAAAGAAAAAAAGAGTTTCGGTAAACACCGTCATAACTTTAAATTGGCTTTTTCCACGGCGCACGGGGAACGTTAAGAATTCCATTCTTTCATTTTATGTCTTTGCCGTGGTTACAGAAATTATTATTTACTCCCCGCGACCTTTCTAGGGCATATTTTTTGATTTTTCATGCGAGAAACGGTATTTCCGCTTTGAATTTCTCGTCGGGAATCACGGTTTGCGATTGCCGTCGGGTATTGTAATTCTTTCTGGCGGATTTTGTCATTGTAATTAATGGTACAAAGAATATCGGATGATGAAATAATAGATGGAACGATTGCAGGTCGAGTTGCAAAAACCTACAAAAAAATATAATTTAATACTTGTAAATTTAGGGTAGTTAAACAATAACAGTCACTAAGCGAATGAAAAATACCTCAGTTTGCCCCGTGACCACAAATTGAATTAATCGAATCAAAACGTAGGGAAGTGAAAAAAAAACCGCCATGAAATCAGTAATTACGTAAACGAATTATGAACTATTGCTGTATAATATCCGAAGAACAAGCAACTTACCAGGTGAAAAATCACGATCGCTGATAAACACTTACATTATCTAGAGAATTGTAAATTCTTTACCGATCTATAATGTTGATGGATGAAATACAACAGGTAAGGAAAGATACAGAATATCATGTCCTATCCCATTTGATCTCGCTACATCAAATTCTAAACTGATACTCGCACTCATATCTTCCATAACAAAATCCACAAGATTACAAAAATGTAAGACAAATCCGCGATGCATGCAGAATCTGAACACATTTATATTTCAGTTTCTTGATACAGTACAGCAGAACTCTTGCTTCCATGTACATAAATCACGTCAAAAACTTGACTACCGCTCCTGACACTGTGTATTATAAGTTCATTTTTATTATTTTAAATTTTCACCAACTTCAATGCTTATTCATATTTATTTCAAATCAATCAATCTCTTTATATTTCAGAGCACAGTTCGCGAGCAAAATAAATCTTTTGTAGAAGTTTTCTACAAGATAGGTATTATTCATGATGATGCCAACGACTTGATTGATGAACCTGTTTACTGTACAGTACAAGTTATAAACTTAAGTGATTTGGCCATCGCTGATAACTTCGGCTTGACTTATCTGTGTCTCTACAAAATCGAGTTCGAGCCGCGTTAATGCCTTCAATCTGTTTCTTAGGCAGATTATCTTGTGTAGTCGCCATGGACATTCTTGCTTCGATATAAATGTTTTCTGTAACCCAATTTATGTTCGTGTTATATCTTCAGGATGGAAGCTTTTCTAGCAATTCATACAGTCCTGATACCAGACAAAATATGTATCTTTAAAGAATACTACTAGTGTAGGTATAATTGATATTATGATTAATCCTTATGCTTTTACATGAAACATTTAACTACTTTTGAAGTAACCAAAGTAATTACTACATATGAAAATATTACCAGCAATAAATTTTAAATATCAAATGAATCCTTTTGAAAACGTTCAAATTAATTTAAAATTCATCAAATTCACAGTGAATTTGATTCAATTTAAATTATATTACAATATAATATTTAAGTAATACTTAAATCTGATTAATGTTTTACAACAACCACAACTAAAACGAAACAAACGATGTTTATCTCTTTTAATTATAGGAATTCGGTGTATAAAGGCTTTTACTGTCTTCATTACAATGAATTTATTAAAATCGTATTTATCGTCGTAATCATTAGCTGCCCAATAATCTTGTAATTAAAAGCAATAGCAATTACAAATAGTAAATGAAGTTGATAATAACATTTTACATACATACATAAACTCACGCCTTGTTCCCAGAAGGGGTAGGCAGAGGTGCCAGGGCACCCACATTTCGCCTTGCATGTTCCGTCGCACAATGTGATAGGTGGCGAGCCTATCGCCATATCGGGCACAAACTCCTGACTCTGGGCTGATACTGAATAGAAAAATCCAATATCACTTTGCCCAGCCCGGGATTCGAACCCGAGACCTCAGCTTTGTAACCGTACCGTAGTACAACTACGCCACCGAGGCAGTCAATAACATTTTACAAGTTATATAAATAAGCTAAGTTATATTATTTGCGTTTGTGATTTACAAAGCCGATCGGGTAATTTTTCTATACGATCTCGTGTAATCTATGAAGGAGCTAGTTTTTTACGAACCCATTTAAAGATAAAACTGAACGGCAATGTTGTGTGTGTAATTTAAGATGTGAAAAATGGTTATAATATATGGTGATGTTAATTTTAAGTAGCAATAAGTCTTATTACTACTTCCCAAGAATGTTATGTTACGGTCTTCTTCAAAGATATCTAGAACAATATTTTGGAAGCATTTACCTTCAACAATTTTCAGCTCTCCATAATCACTCATGTTCACCGCTACAATAAAATTATCTCTTCACCTTAAATTTGGACGTCTAATATTAGTAATTCTAGCAACAATATCCAGTCTATTCTAATAGTTTCAATTTCATCCAGCTTTACATCTGATTTGTTTATGATCGTGGGAGCTCGGGCTCCGTTTCTCTCTTAAACAACCTTTTAGATTTATGAAGTAATATCTATTGCCTGGTAACCCCAAAAGGACACCTGCGGCGAGTAAGCGTTTTCTTATCCATTATGACAACTGGCCCGTTCTAATTCTCCTGAATCATTAATGAGACCTTCAAATATTATATCGTATTTTACGTTTAATATTTCGTGTTATAATTAACTTTGTAATTAAAGTAAGCCCTTATTATAAAGAATAGTCTGGAATAATAGACGCCATTTTATCGAATATACATTTTTTTTAAATTTTCTGTCGTCCTTGAAAGTTCAAAGTTGGCTGCAAATAATACCAAACAGTCACGTATATACTATAGACTTTAAAGTAAGAATGTTGCGTAGGCTATAGGCACTAGAAACTATGAATAACGTTTTAATACCATAGCCCCCATATTAAACAAATATTTCGAAAAATATCCAAAAACCCGATAGTTGCTTATTCTATTACTAATAACCTTTTCCTATAACTTATACCAAATATAATATTTTAAAATTTCCTCCGCTTATGCTCGTTCTTGTTTTACATTACAATTATAAGATAGAGCGATGTGGTAAAAATATATAGACAATTTTATACTTCAGACAGATTTGTACAACAAAGAACGAATCGTTTTATCTTTAGAACGTTAAAATGATACTCTATAATATATAAACCGATTTCTTCGTTCCTTTAGTTATGAATCTTAATTCTTTAGATATTTTGCTGTAACAAAATATGTTTGTAGTTATCTTATTCCTTAAATAGCATACCTAGAAGTTCATAGCACAATTTTTGATTATATTTTCGTAATATGGTGGAGCTCATACTCGTTGGTCGAATTGAAGGCATATGCGATACAGGTAGAATTCCAAATGCCGAATACGGAGTGCCCAGTGATACCCATTTTAATGAAGAAGAAACCTATGACCAACAAAATAAAAATATAATTATGTACACATATTATATTAAGTGGGTTACGAAAGGCAGCTGTGACAACAGAAAAATAATTCAGGTGCCAATTGAAGGCTCTTGAAAAAGTCTGAGTCCAGACCTAAAGGTTAAGCCTTGGCAGATTTATGACATCAGTTATATACTTACAAGTATTATAAATAAAATCTATTCAAACCCTAAATTTCCCAACATATTGCAAAAAATATCCAAACTAACACACGTCAGCGTGATTAATACTCTTAATATGCTCGTGTAAATAAAAAGTTATGTACATTTATATTCCATTCTCTCCGCGCCCGTAATCCTAAGTGCGTACCAAAAACAAAGTAAGAATATACAACCTGCAGACAAGTTAAAGCTATGAAAAATGAGCGTAGATTTGGGGCCAACGATATAATTTGCGGGCTCATCAACGTTGGACCGTATAATTCTGGTGCTTGCACTAAGAATGAGGGAATATTATATTTTAATGGCGTCATTTATAATGGATACATGTATAGAATTAAATTAGAGCTTGTTTAGTAAAAACTCCGAAATATTCTACGGAGAAATGTATGCGAAATGTTAGAGACCGCGAACATTTTAACATTATGTACTGGTTACTGTCGTTAAAAATAATGTTAGCAATGTTTATTATAATAAAAAATACACGGTATCCATTCGTTGTAGTTTATGCTTTATAAATAATGTTAATTATAGAATAAAAAAACTTGTAGCAGAATATGTAAAACTTTACATAACTAACTAGTTATGCTACCAAAGGTCACAGACCAGAGAACAAAGATAATTATTTATATAAAAATATTTAATATCTATTTAAGTAGAATTTTGATGCTCACGACGGTTAAAACTAAGGGCATAATTATAAGATGTAGGTATATGATTAGTAAACCAATTACTTACTTGTATAGTAACTATACGAATGTTTGATTTTGAACAGTATTGCCTCGATGGCGTAGTTGCACTGCGGTACGATTACAAAGCTGAGGTCCCGGATTCAAGTCGAGGGTCGGAAAAGTGATATGGGATTTTTCTTAGATTTACGCGAATGTTACACATTGAAATAAGACTATTATTTACGGATTACGGATTTTATCGCGGATTTAGTTTAATTTTTACATTTTTTGAATTCCCGACCGACCGATTGGGATTTTTCATTCATTATCAGCTCGGAGTCAGGATAAGTGCCCGATGTAGCGATAGACTGATCCCTATCACATCATTGACATCGTGGGACGGAATATTCAGGATACCATCAAATTTGAAATAATTCTAAATTGTTTCTTCTTATATGGATTATTTTTTTTTTACTTTTTTGCTAAATGTAAACTTACGATATAAATGACTAGCGGCCCGTACCAGATTTGCCTGGGTGCATATATTTTTTGATTGCACCCCACACCACATAGATGTTATTTTTGTAATATGCTGTTTACGACATCATATTAAAAATTTTCTTTTTTCCGCTTTTGTAAACTATAATAATTATGTATATATTATACATATAAACCTTCCTCTGGAATAAGTCTATCTATTTGTGTAAACTGCATTAAAATCCGTTGAATAGTGGAAAAGATCTAAGTGCATAGACACCAGAAACGACTTCATTTTATACCATGTAATGATAATAAAAAACTGAGTCAATATCCCTATTGAGTGCAGTGGACTGCACTAGTCAAGTACTTCAATTATAACAATCCCTAAACGAGCTACGTTATCCAACTATCCTTTATCATACCTATCGCCGTATATCCCCATTCTAACCTCAAAACAAGGATAATTTTGTCGCGCGAGCACGTGAATAATGCTAAGCAATTACATCAATGGCGATGTAAGTACCGCTCCCAATCCGCCATGGGTTATAATGAGCTATTTACACCTCGGCCGCCCCGCACAAAGCATTGCATTTGTTCGCCTAATGTCGCTTTTGGACAAAAAGGGCGTCACTACAACTAATGGTTTGGCGTTTACTGTGAATTTTAGGATTTGTAATGTTGTGTTTGTAAGGCTAGGAAGGAAATGTGGTTTATGGACGTAACTAGAAATCTTTATCCCTCTGTGCTTCTCTGAAATGGTGCAAGAAAATGTTGAAATTTATACTTTGACCAACTAACGTATTACGGAACAGAAATATTTTTCTAAGTTCTTATTCTATTGCCCTGTTCTCGGTATTTACCCAAATAATGGTCTCTTTTTCAACTTATAGTTCTGAGATATCTCCGGATTATTATCATAATAGCAATAAAGAAGGACTATCGTAGTAAGTTCCTCGGGACGAAAGCAAAAATTGAGACCTTTAATTTTGGACCAGCAATTTCTGTCCTACTTCATTACTAAATGTAATCAGGAGGTGCTATCACACCATATCACGGCTAAAGAGGTGTTCATAAAACTCGAGGCCATAAGTGAAAGCCTCGCCATGCGGGCAGTACAGAAGTTGGCCGTTAATTACCAGAGCAATGCCAACAAAGGCTCCCGTCGCATCCCGCAGCCTTTTGTCGACGGTTTTATCTTAATTGCTTTAAGAAACTCGATATCGTTTGGCGACAAGATGCTTTTTATTCCTTCACTCGGCTCTCGGCAAACAATGACAGAACTTTGAATTAGTTTTCGGTTTGATAACGCCCTCCCATTGGTTTTTAGGGTTGCGTGCGGACGGACCTTTCGGAACGTTTGCATGTCCTGCGGTTTTTATTTCGACGTCAAAGGGGAAGTGTAAACTGTGATGAATGATTTACATAGTTAACTTTGTGAGTCCATCGCTGTTTCGAATCCTGGGTGAATTAGTTTAGTGTTTCACATATATTTTGAGAGTTTTAGTTTTTGCGTGTTGATGTTGTTGTCGTAAAAGGGTTTGGAAAGTATTATAACTGACTGCGGGCCTCTTCCAACAAGTCTGTATAAAAATTGTTAAAAAAGTCATTTTTTCAGCAGCGGACATCGTATAGACTAAAAATGAAAAAGTTGACATGCTAATTAATGGTCCAAGTAAGCTAATAACCCATATTGAAATAAAAAAAATAATGGTTACTTAAATTTACGCGATGGTTAGACATTGAAATAGAACTATTATTTACGGATTTTATCTCTGACTCGTTTTAATTTTTATATTCATCGCCAGTGACCATGACAGCTGTAAAGTAATCCGTCAAGTCTGTAAAGTAATCGGTCGAGAAGATAAAATGAAAAAATTAAATCCGCCATAAAATCACTAAATAAAAAACTAATAAAATAAAGCAAAGAGAACTAATGAAATGAAGATGCGTTTATTTCCCCAAGCTGGAAGCAACGTTTAAAGATAATTAGCTCTTGACAGATCTAAAACGACCTTCTAATATATTGTTGGAAAAACATCACGTAGGAATACTTTGGGGTAGGCTTAGTATAGCCATGGATGCTTTAAAACTGAGTGAAAAAGAAAAAAAAATCCGCTAAACTTTCTATTAGAAGATATTAAATTCGATAAATCAAAATTAATATCTAATTCATTATAAAAAAAAAAGTAATCTATATTTTGTTTTCGGTTATAATAAAGAACATGGTGTCATTTAAAATTGAGGAATTAGGATATTAAATTATAAGATCTAAATTCTCAGTTAATCTAAATTATAAATTGTCACCATACGGAACCTGCAATTTCTAAACAAGGATGTCATCAATTCAATCGATTTTTTCTTTCAGTTTTAACGACGATGTTATAACTGGCGATATTTCTGGCCGATTCGGTGAAGTTTTATGGTTCTTTCGATTTATTCCCACTGACCGTTTAGGTTGGCGAAACGAGCGCATTTTACGCTTTACTATTGCGGGAACTACATTTTGGGCGTGGGATAGGAGCAATGGCCAAAGCCATTAAAACTTGTAACACTGAATCTATATAAGTGTGTAGGGAAGCGTTTTTCCGGTTTATTCTGGATTGCTTTGAATCACAAGTTAACGTTCTTTGTAGTTTTTTAATTTTCCTTTATTAAATGTTGCTGCGCGAGTTTTAAATGTAAATTTCGAAATCCAAAGTTTAATGAACATTTTGATATTGATGTGTTTGCATTAGCAGTCAATGTAATAATGTTAGAAAGAAACCGCAGGATGCTGGCAGTTTTCAAAAGATATACGAGAAAAAATTTGGAATATGTTGAGTATTAGACTTACTGTAACAACAAAGAATACCATTTGAATCTCCTTAATCTTAATATTTAGTGCGAATACCGCTAAAAGGCGAAGTAAAAAATATCCCACCTAAATAGAATATCAAATGGCGGTATTAAAATCATAAAATGACATCGAAAGTAATTTGGGCAGAATCTATTTATGTATAAACACGTGGAAAAATGGCCTTTTTGGAGGTGGACTATTTTTCTTACAAAATTAAAACCTCTTAATACAACATTTATTTAGACTACAACATTGAATGGATAAATAATTCAGAAAGCTAAATAAGGTTCCGAATAGCTGAAAGAGGATTTTTGATTAGAGGTTAAACGTTTTAAAAATACATCGGTAATACATAAAGTAGGAGGCGTAAGTATTAAGCATTTTTTACGATTTATAATTATCGTTGAACTAAATATTAAATGAAGTGTACATTTCTTTTTGAAGAGAAATAATGAGGATATATATTTTAAGTTTTATTTTTTGTTATTGGAGGCATGGATATATTATAAGCACAGGTCCTGCCAGACATAATGATAGATATAATCGCCTTGAAATTGTTATTTTTCTATAGAACTCTCTTAGACTGTTTCCTCTTCACAGCTGTAACAAACTACAACGTGATAGTTCAAATGTTATAACTTACTCCTTCTGAGTGGTTCAAGCTACCTCTAAATTGATCAATAAATAATGAAAAGAAACCATTCAAAAGATCTTGTTAACCTCTAATTTACCAGAAAATATTTTTATTTCATGATCATAATTACCATCAGCCTATTCGCGTCTACTGCTTGACATCAGCCTCTGCTATGGCACCCCACTGGGATCGATCTTCAGCCCATCGTCTCCAACCGCTACCAGCCATCTTTCGGATATCGTCGCTCCACCTCGTCTATATGGATACTTTTATTTAAATATTACAAATCTGCTAAATTCCCTGACCTGTTAATATCCCAAATCTTTACCTGAATAAATAATTGTCGACCCGCAGTCACACGGTTCATATTTAACTTTAAAAGCCGTGTCTAATGTCCGTTTGTGGAAAACAGGATTTACGGTACTCCCTGGCCCCTATCCAAATCGCTAAAGCAGGCTATAGGTCACCTGCCTTAATGTGCGGACATTTTTGGCACACTTCTAACGTCGCCACATGCAAATTTAATTCCAAGCAAAACGCTTTGCATACTGAGTTTGCGTGGGTTTTTTATATGGGAATACACTCTAGGAACCTCGACTATGTCAAATTATGTGCATGCACTTATTAAGTTGGTCCCCGTCGTGTCTCTTTAACCCTTCTAAGCGATGCCGGGGTTATTTCAATGTAGAACAGTTTAAAATGCATTCTCACCGCGCGTGTTTTATACAGAATAGGGTTAAAACCTCTGCGTGCTCTTTAATGGGAATGTTGGATTTAAATTCTATCTGTTTAACTATGTTAGGACTATAATGTTTTATTTTTTTTATATTTAAAATATATTCGACGCTACACTGAAGATGTTATGGTAAGCCGTCTAAAACATTACGTACATTAATGCAAATTATCCAAGTTCGTCGAAAACCAAATGATTTACTCATCGCTAAATACAAGTCGAGTAACTGCGTATAAATAACTCAACTGATATGCTAGGAAGGAATCACTAGTAAAGTGATACTGATTACTGGTGGTAGGTCTCTCATATGCTAGCGGTTCACAGGGTTTCTTTAGGATTTCTCCCGCCAAATAGCAGTGTAAATGAATTTTTACGATACGACCTCACGGATAGTAGCAAAACCAAACACCATAAATTACAAAGCAATGCTTGGCATTCCACTGCGCTCGCCATCCTGAGACATACGATGTTAAGTCGCTATATGTCCAGTACTTATACTGGCTACAATGGTTTACAAAACACAACAGCGACTTACCGAAATACAACGAGAGCAGGATTGAGAGTGATTAGTCCATATAGTCTATCACGCTGGCCTAGGGTGTGTTGGCGGACTTCATATTCAATAGAAATATGAAGTCACTGTATACAAGGTTACCTCACGATGTTTTCTTCCTTCACCGATGCGTGGTGATCGACTATCAATACACTCATGACTCCGAAAAGTCAGAGCTGTGCCCTAGTATTTGAACCCGAGACCACCGTGAGCATTTTGACAACCGCCTCTAATCCGTTTACCAACAGACCACCAGGCACTTCAGATAATGATGAAGCATAGCTAATAAAAAAGTATTAGAAACGTTGATGGTATTTAAATTTAAGTTGCATCAGCAGTATGTGGCCTAATCCATTAAGCAGAAAAAAATCGGCCACTGCATAAAAAGCGTTCCAACAAACGAGCTACTGGATTTTATTCACGCTCGACCAGTAAAACATGGTTTTGTGTATCCATTTAGTGAAAAAATACAGTCTTACAAAACCCTCAAAACCTCAAACTTGCAACACATTAAAAATTCCCTCACTGTACTGAATACCATCCATGGTTACTGGGTATACCACCTTAATGTCTATTTCTCCTTCCAAACAGCAGTGTCAATCTACTGTTGTTTATTTTAGTTTGAAGGACATTGTATCCAGAGTAACTACTGGACATACGCGTATTGAGACTTAACATCATATATCTCAGGATGGCGAGCGAGGAATACCAAACATTGCTTTGTAATTCAAGGTGTTGTGTTTTGATACTTTCTATGAGCTGTCGTATCGCTTACTACGCCAACGGCCTGTTCGTCTTGCCATTTACTGCAATAAAAAACGAAAAAATCCGAAAGAAACTTATAAACTTTCCATGCAATACGGTGTATCAGGGTTCGGTAAATGCTAAAATTGCGAATAAAGCCCACGTATGCATTCCGTGGATAGCTATTTTCGGTCAAATCGTGTTAATTTCCGAAAGGCACGCGTGACGAGGCCTTTCGGACGGCGGGCAGCCGTTTCGAAATCCGCTCTCATCGGCTTTAATAAGCATCGATGTGTTTACTGCAATGTATTTTAGACGTGTTAGTGGCTTTTATTTATGTCCAGTATTGAATTTTAGTTTGTGTTATAAATATGTATGTATTTTTGTGATCAGTTTGAGGCTATATAGATCTATAAATATAAAAACTCCTATGAATAACCATTTTGCTTGCATTTTTGCTAAGATAAAATACCAAGCAATGGTAAAAATACTATATTTCAATCAATTCAAAAATGCCTATGTTCACCATAAGACAATGTTAAAAATGGCTGCGACATAAACAATAAACAAATATGATATTCGCAAAGCGGGCTATGACAGCAAGCGCTTATTTTAAAGACAGTATAGTAAAAGTAAATAAAATAAAATACATTTATCCAGAATCATCAAACATTTTATATACTCTGAATATGAAGAATATACTGTACTGTATCATACACGTCCCACTGCAGGGCATGGGCATCCTCTACAATCAAAAGTACGATCGAGAGTGAATTATGAAGAATATTTGCAAAAAAAAAAACACTTGGTTTTGGCGTAAACTCATTCACTCTCGCTCCATTCATTAATTTTATTTTTCTGCGTTCAGTTGTAAGGTTGTAAAACGATGCGCTATGATGAACTGGGTCATGAAGACGCCTCTATTGTTACAATTACGTTGCTTTTTATTTTATTAGCCGTCATATTTCCGGAGCAATATTCTTCGACATTTCTACGAGTGTATCGAGTTATATTTAGACGCATTTGTACGTCTTCTTAACTTGGCAGAGTTATGTGCGGTGTTTAAACAACTGTTTGTAGGTTTTATTTATGACTTTCCAATATCTTAGTTTTCGTTTGTGTTAGAAATAAAATGAGTGGATTAAGGTTTAGTCTCGAACATGAAGATGTCAAAACACAATAACTATTTTTCTTTTATTATGTCCTGTTTATGATTATACTTACCACCGGACCCGAGATCTATTCGTCTCATCAGTTTCAGTAATATAAGACTCCTTGTCACTACACTGATGCTCATATTATTCTGTTCCTACTCATATAGCCAAACTGTAGTGTTGCGGACTACATGGTCTGACCACTCATAATCGTACTCTTGATTGTAGAGAAGATCCACGCCCTTGAGTGACATATATGGGCTGATACATAAATACATATATTCATACATACATATATACCTACATGATTTTCAATGTTGTTAATCCAACCGCTTCCTCACCTTACAAACGTACGTGTTACGTAAAGATTATAATTCGAGCAATATTAAACGTAGCCTCCTTTCATTCGCATCACGTACAAAATCAAAAGTATTTTGTAAGGAATTTGAATCAATCTTTACATCCAGGTCTGTTCCCACAAGCAAAAAAACTTGCTTCAATAATTGGGCCACTGTTGGCATACACATAAGTAGAAAGAAACTATATGATCTTTATTCTGAAAAAACATATAATCATAGTGAGCATTTTAAAAATTATGTTAAAAATTATTCTAAATTGTTTAAACAAGTCTGCTATAAAGCAAAGTCATTATACATAAAAGAAAAAATAAAAAACTCCAAAAATAAAATTAAAATGACATGGAGTGTAATTAATAAGGAAACTGGGAAAGCTAAACCTCGTGACACCGAGTTTAGCTTAAGTATTAATAATAAATTAATAAACTCTGATATAGAAGTAGCTGGCTTTTGAAAAGTTCTTCACAGATATACCAGTTTCCATAACAAAAAGCTTAAATTCATCTCCTTCTTTAGCCCATACGTTATTACAGGAAAGTGTGCCAGGGTGTGGCGATTCATTTAAATTCCAATCCGTTGACAGTGATGACATTGTAAAAACATTTAAACTTATAAACATTAAAAATACTTGTGACCTCTGGGGAATCTCTACAAAGATCCTCCACTATGTACTACCTATATTAGCTCCTCAGCTAGCTTTAGTTTTTAACACATGTATTAATAGTGGCATATTTCCTGATAAAATGAAACTCAGTAAGATAATACCTCTTTTTAAATCTGGTAGTACAGATGACCCCTCTAATTTAAGACCTATATCAGTACTGCCTTCATTTAGCAAAATTTTTGAAAAACTGATGCTTATACAGTTGCAAAGTTATTTTAAAAATAATAATTTATTTCATGGTAAACAATTTGGTTTTACTCGGGGTCGCTCCACCACTGATGCTGGTGTGAAGCTCATAGATAACATATTTGATGCTTGGGAGGATTCTCAGGATGCTTTAGGTGTATACTGTGACCTATCCAAAGCGTTTGATTGTGTTTATTATGATATTCTTATCAGGAAATTGAGCCACTATGGAATAAATGGACTTGCTCTTGAACTATGTAAATCATATTTAAACAATAGGGTTCAAAGGGTTGATGTCAACGGACAAAAATCACATGGATCTGTTGTTACTATGGGGGTTCCGCAGGGCTCAATTCTTGGACCCTTTCTCTTTTTGATTTATATAAATGACTTGCCTTATTTTATAAGGGATAAATGTGAGGTAGTGTTGTTTGCTGATGATACTTCACTGATATTTAAAATTAAACGACATCAATCAATTTTTGACGAAGTAAACCACACTCTCTCAAGAATAGTACATTGGTTTGGCGTTAACAATTTACTGTTAAACAGCCAAAAAACTAAATGCATTCGGTTTATAACACCTAACGTAAAAAAAGTGAATGCCAACATTTTTATGAACGGGGATGTGTTGAGCCTTGTGGAGACTACTAAGTTTTTGGGAATCACATTGGATCCTAAACTTCAATGGGGTCCCCACATAACAGCGTTAGCTAAAAAGCTGAGTGCTGCAGTTTTTGCAGTGGGCAAGATTCGCCAATTGACTGACATTGATACAGCTCGATTGGTCTATTTTGCTTACTTTCATAGCATAATGAGTTACGGAATTTTGTTGTGGGGTGGTGCTGCTGACATTAATACCATCTTTCTTCTTCAAAAACGAGCCATAAGATCTATTTATTCGTTGGGCTCCAGACAATCTCTGAGAGAAAAATTTAAAGAAATAAATATAATGACAGTAGCATCAGAATTTATATTCGCTAATTTAATGTATGTCCACAAGAATATAGAACAATTTCAAAAGGTTAGCGATATTCATGACAGAAATACTAGAAATGGAAATAATCTAGTCATTCATAAGACCAGGCTCCAGAAAATTAGCAAATCTTTTAAGGGTTACTGTATACATTTCTATAATAAAGTTCCCACTCACATAAAAGCCTTATCTATAAATAAATTTAAATCTAATATTAAACGACAGTTGTGTAATAAAGCATATTATAAAATTTCAGAATACTTAGAAGATAGTAAGGCGTGGGAATAAAACATAAGTCCCCGAACCGGATGTGTGTGTACTCTGTTAAATATAATTAAAATAATTATCCCACTTGTGTCACCATAGTTGTAGGCAATTTGAGTACGTCATGCTCGCTTAAATGTCTGTGCTTGCGGCGGCGTCGTGTGCCGGGTCGGTCACTTCCCTATAACACGGTTGAGGAGACCGATGGCTGGCACATGCGTCATACTCGTGAACGGGTGCTGCTTGTGTAGACTGGTCTGCTCAATTTGCTTATAATGATAATATTAATTACTTTGTTTTTTTTTTCATTTTTTTAATTTTTTTATTGCCTTTCATTGCTTTTGCTGAACAGTGTATACCGGTTCCGCGATCAGGGCGACCACACTTAACTCAACCGTACAATATAATCATTATTATGAATAATTTATGAACTGCTCTGAATTTCAACTCCTATATGATCACTGTATTGTAAACTTAATTTTGAAAAGAGCAACGCTAGAGTTTCTTGCCCGTTCTTCTCTGGCGAAAACAGCCTTGTGAACTGGGTGGTAGTGGAAAAAAAAAATGACTGAATCTAAATAGTGTATGACATTTTATGGATTCAATAAATATTTTCATTTCATTTCATTTCATTAAAGACACCCACAGATTTGCCAATAACCAACAGGCGCACGCAAAATCTCCATATAACAACTTTAATCACCCATCAAATTACGTGCGTCACTCCAAATTAGAACCCATTGAATAGGGGTTTCAAAATAATACTATATTCATTACGGGGCGGCGATGGAAAAGTTTCCGTCCCGCCTTGTTGTTCCGCGAATTATTCATGACTCGTTCGGAAATTTCGATTGATTATACTGTTTAGCGCAAATTAACTTGGCGGTAAGTCGCGCGGAGTTTTAGTTAAGAGCACAAACGAAAAGTTGCTTTGTCGCCTTATTTCCATTGCGCTGTTTGTAATCGTCAACGGTGTTCGCCTTCCACCGGTTTGGAGTTTTGAAATTAATACTTCAGATGCGTTGGTGTTTTGGCTGCTGGTTTAATTAAAGTCCGGATATTTAATAATCTTATCTAATTAATACTGCTGTATTTATGAAAAATATGATATTTATATTTACGTGAATGTGTCACATTGAAATGTAATTTACGGATTTTAGCTCGGATTTGACGAAAGCTGTAAAGTAATCGAAACGTCAGAAAGTTAAAAGATGTAAATAATAGTTCACAACAGTGCATTAAGAAAAAAGAAAGAAATATTTATTTGTAACAAGCAATAGTTTATAGCTTTAAATAATTAGTACAAACATAATATATAACAGTGCTTGTCATCAAAACGGCTCATGCTCAGCATGTGCTGGTATAAACCAACGCTGGTCTTCCTCAAGGCCGGTAAGTAACGTCACAAGCGCCAAAAACAATATGCAAAATAAAATAAAACAAAATAATAGCAATAACTGTATACATTATCCGCTTAGATATGGGTAGTGAAATATAAATGTCTCGCGTCCCTCTGGCGAGTATATACAGAAAAAAGACTCCCAGGCATCTGAGCACTATTAAACGGTAACCAAGTTTAACAACAACTTTATCTTAATATATATATTTCTTGTGTGCGTGTGTATGTGACTGAACTCCTCCTAAACGACTGGACCAATTTTGATGAAATTTTTTGTGTGTGTTCGTGGAGATTCGAGAATGGTTTAGATTTACAGTTTGGTCTACTGGAAAATGTTTTTTTAATTAATTTTATATAAAAGAAAGTCGTGTTAGTTACACTACTTATAACTCAAGAACGGCTGAACTGACTTGGCTGAAAATTGGTGGGGAGGTAGCTTAGAACCAGGAGAAGGACATAGGATACTTTTTATCACGTTCTCGGTTTCCCGAGTTTATATTAGCTTATTAACATTTTCTCATACAAAATGTTCATGGGTTCGTAACTGTCAAACATTTAATGTTCATCCCGTCGATACGGTAAACTCTTCTCTCAAATTAAAGAACGTATTTAAATAAAGGTTTCGAATCGACAACATATATCCACAATATTCGATTAATGGCGTATTTTAGATTTTAAACATGTAAATTAATGACATTAATGAAAAGGGATTGACATTTAAATTGGTTGTCAAATATTAATGCATGCGTTCAGAAATTAATTTTGTGTAACCAAAAGAGAATGTATTATGAAGTTAAATAAATATAGGACAATTAAATAAATACTATTCACACGTAAGAAGATTTACTTCTTTTCAGATAGAATATCACTTGAAAATGAAAAATCTTTATTAAAATAACAATTTTACATATGGAGAATATTGCAGGGGTTTTCAAATTAGGCGTTGCCTGTGTCTTGAGAATCCAGTTAAATATAATTATTGTAATTACATTAATTGTGGGTGTCAGTGTGAGAAAGTGCCAATAGTGTACGTTTGTGTTTGTGTGTGTGTTATGTGTTATTATGTTTACTTTTATCACGAATTTTTACAGTGTCTTTTCCTTCGCTAAAATTCACTGATAGAAATATTATACATTCTGAAATGTTATGTCGAAGAAAATCGAAACCACTGAAGTTATTTGTATGAAAATTAATATTTCATTTCTTTATTACGAACAAAAGTAATGGCGTAATATTTATGGAAAAAACAGCATAGTGGGGGTTCACCCCCATAAGGGATGGAATATTGCATGGATAATCAAAATCGCTTTAAAAGTGTTTAATGTCAAAAAATTATAAGGAACACTATTTGGCTATGGAGAAACGGGATATTATAGAGTGGGACGTACGGGAGATGACTGGGTTAGCTGACAGATTTGATAGGACGAAATGTAAATGCACGGTATAAGACGGGATGGATAATGAAGAGAAAGGACGGGACGTATCGGGAAGTGACGGGGAATAGACGGGATGGGACGGAATTGAGCAGGACAGTACGATAGCTATGTCATGTTAAGGTATACAAGAGCTTATACGAAAAATAACATGTATTTGGTGTGAAGTAAAATAAAAAAATATCTGCATCCAGGCAAAGGGGGGTCGGGCTTTTTTGCTATGGTAAATAATTCAATTTAATATTAATCATATAATAACTAAGCCATAGCTTAGCGTGGTCGGGTCAGCTATGGTATCTTTTAATTGATTTCAATGAATGTAGTCGGAGTAATAAGTGCGTGGTGGCCTGTTGGTAAACGGACTAGACGCGACTGCCAACATGTTCACGGTGGTCGCGGGTTCGAATCCCAGGGCATACCTCTGACTTTTCGGAGTCATGTGTCTATTGATAGTCAATCACCACGCACTAAAACGGTGAAGGAAAACATCGTGAGGAAACCTGCATACCATAGCGATTTATAAAATTTCTATGGTATGTAAGTCCGCCAACCCGCACTAGGCCAGCGTGGTGGACTATATGGCCTAACCACTCTCAATCGTACTCTCGATTGTAGAGGAGGCCCGTGCCCTGCAGTGGGACGTATATGGGCTGATACAGATACAGACAGTCGGAGTAGTAACAGTGTTATAATATCTCCGTAGCAAAATAATGATTTAAATCTGGAGAGATGGGATAGAATAGAATATAAGTTGGATAAAATGGGACAGAAGAATAGGTACAGGATGGGATTGGAATTGGATAAGCAGTTTAGACAACGGCTGTCATGTTGATTTGAAATAAAATATGGACTGGAATCTATATTTGCACCCAGGCGAAGCCGGGCCGGGCCGCTAGTACAACTATAAGACTTTACTTACAATAATTATAGTTTTGGAACAGGACATATACAAACATATACAAAGGTATAAATGACTATATGAGTACTAAGTTTAACAATTAGAATTCGTCTTAAGAGAAACGCAAGGTGATAGAACCTATCCAGGCGGCCTCCCACATATTAGAGACCTACCACCAGTAGGCCAATGGTATTTCATTTAAAAAATCTTTAAAGATACTATTGAGGTTTCGCATCAACACGTGGTCAAGATCTAGTGAAATTGATCACGCTGGTGCAGCTGCACCGCACTACTCGGGTGCACTTAAAGTCTGTGAAATGGATAGCCACTTCGCTCTCCTTGTTTAGCGGAACATTCTTAACACCTTACTGAATTCTCGAGCTTTGTAATGGAAGTTGAAATTATTTCAACGGACGTACGGTTAAATATAAATCTGGGGGTGCGGCCGAGCCCCCTCCACCTCGAGCTATAGGCCGTAACATCCTTTTCTCGAAGCAATTCAGACCATTTTCAACCCTCTATAACTTCGTTGTGGCTAAAGCATGAAGCTTGAATTTTCAGTTACTAAGCAGGCATTGTGTAAACACGGTATATTTAAAATTTCATTCAATTTGAACCAGTAGTTTAAGAATTGTAACTAGTCAAACTTTCTTAATTTTGTCACTCACTGACTGACCGATCATCAAAAGTCTAAGGCACTTCTAGCAGACATAGAACCTTCAAATTTAGAATATAATTAGTGTTTAGTGGCTAAAGTAAGGGAAAATTCAAACATTTACATAATTTGTGTCTAGTTTTCTAGATAGACCAACTGCGTGAATAACTTTGTAATCCCATATAAATGTATAGAATTACAAAGTTACATTTGCAGTTAATGAATCATTGTACCCGTATATAATGGAATAATAGTTGTAGATAGATATCTATATACATGAGGCATAACAGGAGGGGATATAGAGAGGGAAATGGTGTATTCAGCCCATGAAACTGTACAACATTCCTCTAGAAAAACATGACGAAGAAAAACTTGCAAATAAATAGATTAAATAACTCGAAAATTTCAATTACAATGAAAGAAAGAACATTAATAATCAAATCCGCTATATTCGTGATAAATTGATACCTACAAAAATAAGAAAAATCCATAAGACAGAGGCTTTAAGAAAAATCGTTAGTGATATTCTAGAAAAAAGTGGGGCTCTACAAAAAGACGTTTGAGATCCCATCAAAAACATCCTGTAAAAAAATTCCAAGTCTCGCAGCTCAGGTTTTCTACCGCAAAAAGTTGTGAGATGCATGTAATACCAAGTCGATTAATTTATTTAGTGCTTAAGGGACCTTCTATATAAAGTTATTACGTTAGTTATTACCATATCAATATAAAAAATTCTTTACGTTTTTAATAAATAGATCGACTTGGCCAGCAGCATTATGTATAAATTGTACGATACATTATGTTTTCATGCGATGGCCAAGTCGATCCATTTATTTAAAACGTAAAGAATTTTTAATATTGATATGGTAATAACTAACGTAATAACTTTATATAGAAGGTCCCTTAAGCACTAAATAAATTAATCGACTTGGTATTACATGCATCTCACAACTTTTTGCGGTAGAAAACCTGAGCTGCGAGACTTGGAATTTCTTTACAGGATGTTTTTGATGGGATAGACTATTTGATTAGGATAATTAATTGAATAATTAAAATTAAATACATATTAATATTAGCAGCAAGGCATTCTAAATAATTTACGATTTTGGATTTTGATTTATTTTACCAAATATCTCTTGTGATAATTAAGGGTTTGACGCTAGTTTTTGTAGTTAAATTAAAGTACGAGTTTTGTAGACCTTACTAGGAATTTAGGAATATTTTGTCCATCTAAAGACACTTGGTTGGCACTGGCATACCACCACAATGCTCCTGACATCCCAAAATTATTTTAAGTGGCCATATCACCTATGATAATTATATTCTTCAAAGAAACCCATAAGTCGATCTATATTAGTCATGGTTCGGTTTACCCATCACACCCAAAAACAACTTCATCCAAGCCAAAGTGCCCAATAATTATAACAACAAAAACAACTCCATCCCTCATCAAATGAAGACCTATTACCAACGCACCGTCATTAAAACAAAAACTTGGACCGGTTCCAACCAGAATTCAACCCTTTAACAGCTAAAGTCCGGTGTAAAGAAAAGCAACATCGGAAAGGAACCGTGAAACACTTAATTTAAACATTGGCTGTTGGAGCCCGGTCGCCAATTAGCAGGCCGAGTCATTAGGTTAAACGTACGTGACTGCATGCAATGTTTCTACTATTCACAACAGGATAATTTTGTAGGCGTTTGATTGGTTAGTTTTCTTTCCGCGTGTTTGTGAGGGTTGAATAACAGCTGTGTTAACGAGGCTACCATTGGAATGGTTTTGTATTTATTGTTATATTAGATAAGTGTGTAAAGGCTTTTAGCCTAAAATAATACAGGCTAAATCATTATCGTTAAGTATTATTGTCATCAGTATAACTTTAATTCTGTCACAGAACTCCATTCTTAACCACCACCGCTGGTGGTAGGTCTCTCATATGTGAGGGCCGCCGCCTGGGCAGGTACC
Source organism: Hyles euphorbiae (assembly GCA_023078785.2). Lineage (NCBI taxonomy): Eukaryota > Metazoa > Arthropoda > Insecta > Lepidoptera > Sphingidae > Hyles > Hyles euphorbiae. Next base: position 15,190,983 of record CM041041.1, on the reverse strand, counting down.
ACCGCATAGTTGATTTATTAAAAATTATTTATAACAATAGCACGGCGGATATCAGACTCCACTCCTCCGGCCCAATATTTCGAATTTGTAAAGGCGTCAAGCAGGGTGACCCGTTATCACCAAAACTATTCACAAGTGCTTTGCAGGAGATTTTCAAATCCTTAACAGATCTCTGGGTGGAACGCGGCATTAACATCGAAGGCGAAAGGCTCTCTAATCTCCGTTTTGCGGATGATATTGTCCTTTTCGCCTCTTCGGCCGACGAGTTGCAACAGATGCTCAACGACCTGAGCAGGGCAAGCCTTGGGGTTGGATTGATGATGAATCGGTCAAAGACTCAGGTTATGACAAATAGCTCCACATCGAGAATTGTTGTGGACGGAGATGAGATATTATATGTCGACGAGTATAATTATTTAGGTCAAATAGTCTCCTTCGACAACAGACAAGACCGAGAGATCCAGTGTCGAATAGACAATGCGTGGAAGGGCTACTGGTCCTTGAAGACATTTCTTAAGGGAAACCTTCCCATTTCCCTTAAACGTAGACTCGTCGACATGTGTATCTTACCAATTCTCACATACGGAGCTCAAACCTGGTCTTTGACCGAACTTCAGAGGTCCAGGCTTGGGGTTTGTCAAAGAGCTATGGAGCGCAGCATGATAGGCGTAACACGCATGGACAGAGTGCCCAATAACACCTTGCGCTCCATAACCAAAGTGAAGGATGTTGCACTGAAATCGGCCGAATTAAAATGGGATTGGGCAGGTCACGTCACGCGAATGCACCCAAAGAGGTGGGCAAAGATTGCTACTCAATGGGTGCCTAAGGGTGGCAAGAGGCCACGCGGCAGGCCTCGGAAAAGGTGGCGCGACGACCTCGACCAATTTGACAGAACTTGGGTGGCATCAGCAACTCATAGGGATAAGTGGAAGGAGTTGAGGGAGACCTTTGCCCAGCAGTGGGACAGAATAGGTTAAAAAAAAAAAAAAAAAAAAAAAATTATTGTCATCAGTATAACTTTAATTCTGTCACAGAACTCCATTCTTAACCACCACCGCTGGTGGTAGGTCTCTCATATGTGAGGGCCGCCGCCTGGGCAGGTACCACCGCATAGTCAATTTCTCCCGCAAAACAGCTGTATGAATGCACTGTTGTGTTTCGGTGTGAAGAAAATTGTATCCAGAGTAACTACTGAATAGATTGGGACTTAATATCTTATGTCTCAGGATGGCGAGTGCTGTGGAATGCCAAGCATTGCTTTGCAATTCAACGTATTGTTTAGTTTTGCCAGACAGGTGAACGGCACATAAAAAATAAAGTTTTCTGAAGGTTTAAAAAGGGACTTGCTGGACCTCAAGCAACATCAACTTTTATTAGGTCATTTTTAAATAATTTGATTTTAATTATTTAATTTTAATAGCGAACCTTTACAAGGGTTATTCATCCCAGTACCTCTGTCCCTTTTAAAAGTATATTATAATATATGAAGTTTTGTAGTTTATTAACCTTTGGTGTGACAAAATCTAAATAAATAAGCCACAAGATGTCCGCTATAAATATGGATTATAAGGTCAAGAAAGATCTATAAATACCTGCTTTATGTGACTTACTTCTTCTTGCTATCCTTGCTCAACGAGACTACAAAACTCTTAACAAATTAAATATGAATTCAGGTCAGTGGACTATGGCCTAAATATTCTCGAGATAAAAATACTCACAATAAGTTATCTTCTTACTTCAATGCTTAACTAGGGCGAAAAGCTAGCACCGTAGGTTTAAAGAAAAAAAATAATAAGAAGATCTGATTCCCCTGGATTTGATTTTATTTCTAAAATGAAAATAAAATGATAAAATCCGCAAATAATAGTTTTATTTCAATGTGTTACATTCGCGCAAATCTAAGAAACCATTGGGCATTATGATTTCAAAATAGCCATTGTTACCATCAAGTGCAATATAGACATTTCAAAAACCTGATTTTTTAAATTAAGGATACATTTAGACAAACCTACATTGTTTGTCTACCTCGGTGGCGTAACTGTACAACTGTACCATTACAGCGCTGAGGTCTTGGTTGCAAGTCCGAAACGGGGCAAAGTGATATTGGATTTCATTATAAGCCCGGAATTTGTGTCTGATATGGCGTTAGTCTCGCTATCACGTCATGATCTCTGTTAGCACCTCTGCCTATCCACCCATTTTGGGAAAAAAGTGAGAGTTATAATAATATTTGGAATATGTTCCTGTACAAGCTCATATACGTTCCACTGCAGGGCACGGGCCTCACTACAATCGACAGTACGATTGAGAGTGGTTAGGCCATATAGTCCACCACGCTGGCCTAGTGCGGGTTGGCGAATTTACATACTATAGATTTTTATTTATAAATCGCTATGGTATGCGGGTTTCATCACGATGTTTTCCTTCACCGTTTTAGTGCGTGATGATTGACTATCAATACACACATGACTTCGAAAAGTCAGAGATGTGCCCTGGGATTCGAACCCGCGACCACCGTGAATATGGCAGTCGCGTCTAGTCCGTTTACCAACAGGACACCACGCACTTTTTGTAATGTGTTTGCTTTGGTATAATATTTAAAGCGTTTACAGAACGAATACCTGGAACTGCTCCTTGTTGCCATATAATATTAATAATGAGACTTGTATAATGTTAAAAAAACTACATTATTAACACAGAATGTTTAATGTAATTGTAAAAGAATATTTGAAGATCAGGGCTATTTTAAGAACATGAATAAAATATAATTCACATAATTATAATATATTTTCATTAATCTCTACGTCATTAAAATAAAAGCAGAATAAAAAAATTATTTGTTTTATCCAAATATTATTTAAAAGATCTTTTGAATTATTAATTAACATTTACATGATACTTAAAGAAGAAGCGGCGCAAAAAAACTCCCTCAGAAATATAAATTGCATTCTTTTATGTTTGTCTTTGCTTAATTAATGTTATTCGACTACCCACATAACTAAAAATTTATCACCAATACAATTATATTATAATGTGCTCTTTTATCATACAATGATTTCAATTTGAATTACATGGCAATAATGAAAACAATACTCGTATTCAATGACGAGGATATATCCGCATTACGCCAACAAGCGAAGAATATGTGATAAACTATCCATATGAAATTCACAAATCAATTTGTGAGGTGACAATGGCGCCGTGGGCGTGCGTCGAGCCGCTTCCGTCCTTCCCAGCCCTCATAAACTCCCGCAAAATGATATAAAGGGTGACGATGTTCATCGAAAAATATTTCGTTATTTATACCTCCAGTAATTCACTTTTATATGATATACGGCTAACCTTACTCCAATATTCTCGACTCCTTCCATTGTCCAAAGCCTCTTTTACGACGCTGATAAAAGTTTAAATAAATTACAAAAGTAATATGATCGAGACGTTATTGTATTGAAAAAAGATTCATGAACTAAGAAATTTGAAACTTGTGGAGCGCGGGTTCGTTAAACTTTCCCTCCAAGTGTCCAATTTACTTTCTATCGGATCCAATCTAAATTCGTTCAATTTTTTAACATAATCACCGATCGGATAACTGTGATATTCGCGAGACAAGAACGCTGGGAAGAGAAAAAGGGAATTGTAATAAACGGTTTATCGAAGAAATCAGGGAGGCCCTCGGGGACACGAGAATTAAGGACTCCGCTAATGAGATGTTGATTGTATCCAGTGCTCCGCTTGTCGCCTATTTTGCATTAAATTTCTCTTTTAATATTTTTTTTCAGCTCGCGGCTACTGCTAAAATGCAGAATGCGTCTTCGAGCTCTTTGTTGCCGGCAGAGGACTTATGCAGATTGCCGACGCCGCTTTTTGTGTGTATTCAACGTTTTATAGAGAGAATTGAATCAACCCGCTTCCCGTGCAACAATTAATTGCGACACAAACATTATTAAATCTACTTAATGAGCGTCATTTTACTATTTGGTTGTAGGCTCTTTGAAGGTATTATTGATAGTTCCGTATCGTATCAGATGTTTGAAGAATATCCGACATAGGAAAATTTTGTAGAGCAACAAGCTCTGATCTGTTCAGTGTTATCAATTCTTCTGGTGAGATGCCCAGAGACTAACTTGCGTATATCATCATACGACATTATCGATAATTTTAAAGGGAAACGTTGTGTATAGTTACTTAACCAGCCCTATCGATAGAATCTATTCACTTTTGTATCATTATTTAGTCCGCAATAGCCATCAATAGCAAAATAAACAGTCTCAAGTCCTAGCATTGCGTGTGCAAGTATCGACGTGGCCTTATAAAATGTGTTTTTATTGCACAGTTTACTACACTTGGAGTTTACGATAAGCACAAGTACCGTGCAGGTCCCGCACGTGAGTCCAAATCCTGGGTAATATTGCTCACACCGTATTGTACCCATGATAGCTACATTATTTGCTTAAAAAGTTTCTCTAAAAAATAAGGTATTAATATTTTTTGGGGTTTTTATTTGACTTCGTATTTATTTGTTTATGTATATATTTACTATCAAAATAATTTAAAGACTTTTTTTTACTTGATATTATGTACTTATACATTATTTTATTACGTATATGTGTATAATGTATATGGATAAGAACATGACATCATTACAATCACGTATTCGCACACCAAAAGATTGTATGACAATCAGTACAAATAAAAAAATAAGTTATTTATTGATTGTAAACAGTATTCGAACGGTGGTCTTCTGACAGCTATCAAGCGAAGTTGTATCTACCCACACGGTATTTAAAAAATAATAAAAAAAATAGCAACGCTATTGAAATAACTAGCTATTGAAATGAAACTTTGTTACAATTAACGACATAATTTAATATCTTATTTTGAGTATTAATTTTATTTCTAAGACGAATTTTGGAACAATGTAGGTATATCAAATTGAAACTTTATTATGCTGACTAATCCTATTTTTAACTGTGGAATTCTTAACATATTAACAGATTTAATACCTATATTTAACTTCCCAGAATTTATCAAAAATAAACACCGGCTGATTGAGGGTCATAGATCCTCAAACCTCGTACATCAGCAACCGCAAGCGATCCTTAAGCCCCTCTGAAATACGGTCACACGGCGAGCTAGTTAACATTCATTAAAGCTGTTTTCGTTACATGCTAAACACGCGGCTTATCAAGATCCCGAGGATGTACATGCCGGGGTTCCACTCGGCCACCGCGTCGCATGACGAAACGCGATAAACTGAACAACGGTAGCAGCAGTTCTCAAACTGCATTGTGGTAGCTCTTCTAAGTGATTTGAACCGCCCCGTTTATAATTACGGGTATGGAATTGTCAACATTTATCAATTTTATTCCAGATATGGTCGTACTATAATTTCTGATTTATTTCAATTGTGATATTCTAGCATCTTAAGGTTGTCTGGAAGAAATTGCTGATAACCATTAGACCGCTGCTTGTTACACATATATAAGCACTTTGTTTTAAAATGTTTTTTTTAAGTTGTGTGGTGTACAATAAAGTATAAATAAATAAATAAATTAGTGTATATGTAAGATAAATCTTCACTTTAAATAAGGAATAACACTTACATACATACATACATACATAAACTCACGCCTTTTTCCCAGAAGGGGTAGGCAGAGGTGCCAGGCCACCCACATTTCGCCTTGTATGTTCCGTCCCATGATGTGATAGGTGGCGAGCCTATCGCCATATCGGGCACAAATTCCTGACTCTGGGCTGATAATGAATAGAAAAATCCAATATCACTTTGCCCAACCCGGGATTCGAACCCGAGACCTCAGCTTTGTAACCGTACCGGAGTACAACTACGCCACCGAGGCAGTCAATCATAACACTTACAAAATCTTAATATTATAAGCTCCTAAATAAAATCATATTTGAGGCTTCCGTGAAGTCATAAAATATAAATGAAGCGTACCATTTGCTGTTAGTATTATGTAGGAGATTACATACGACATCTATGGAGTTAGATATGATAATTAAGGATAGTACCTACAATTTCGAGTTTTCAATACGTTTACACTAAAAGTCCAATCCCCTTTTTGGCACTCACACAGCGGTATCAGTATTGAGAACCGTTGCCCCACGCTATAATGTTTCGATAATCTGAAAATTTGCGCCGTGACGCCATTAGCAGCGACGACATGGCGAAATTGCGACTGCATTGAAATGCATATTATATGTTAATTAAACTGTGCTACACGAATACCGCCTTTAAGCTTTGTTTGTGTTATCGGTATTATCCTGTTATACAAAACGCCAACCAGTTAGCTCGTATTCGGATTGTATTGATAATAATATTCCGTGTCATTAATATTGTGACAAATAATTATTTTAGGAAAATATAAAATTGAATTTTAGTGCTTGGAATAATCATTAGAATGTTCACCATAGTAAAGGAAGGAAAATCATACAAGGTTAAAATGAATTTTAGTACTTAATTCGATGTATGGGATTTTCTCTCTCTTACTCAATCCTACCTTTCGGTATGGTATTGTTTGGTTTCGCTAATGTCCATGAGCGGTCTTATCGCTAACCGTATGAGAAGCTCGTTTCGCCATTCAACACAACAAAAAATATTCAAGAATGGACTCTTGTGACTGAGAATTCTTGTGGTTATGGTGATGATTATAATATACAATTATGATGATATTACCAGCTACTTAAACAGAATCGTTGGAAGGAAAAAGCATGGGGTGAAGAAAGTGGCGTTGGGCGTCCGGCAAACTCACTTACAATACAAACAAAACGCGATTCCTGTGCGACAGTGGGACCGCTCGAGACAAGCCTGCCATTCATACTGAATCATAACTGACAACAGCGTGTAACTATACCAGTTTAAACTTCAAGTTTAATACATTGAAAATAAGTTTACCAACAAACAAAGTTATAAATAACCCAATTACAAGCAACGCAGTTTCTTATCTCTCCAATTGCAGAAATATTTCCCTGTCTCAGTCTAAGTTTGCATAACAAAAGATGAAAAACAGCCTCTTGCGAAGTCTAGTTTCTATCTTAAACTGGAAAGTTAATTAGTGAACACTCGTGTTGTGTTTGAGGGCCCTCACGCCGTGTCTGCCTGTTCTTATAATTGTTTGTTGAAATCCGTTTAATGATTATTATTTTGTACAATATTGTTAAGGATCTTAAGCAGTTTATTATGGTAAAAATATAACGTTTGTGCGATATTTATGGTGACTGCCTCGATGGCGCAATTGGACTACGGTACGATTTGAACACTAAGGTCTCGAGTTCGAATCCCAGGTCGGGGAAAGAAGATTGTATTTTTAGTAGCCCTGAGCGAATAATTTGTCCCCAATATGGCAACAGGAATACGCAAGACGCAACGTGACTGTCATGGTAGCAGCTCTGCTGGCTGGCTGCTCAACAAAAGGCGCGAGCTTATGTATGCATAATGTTTATGGTTTTTGTATTATAAAGTATTGGTTGTAAGGAATACAAAAAGGTGACCACAATGCCCTCGATAGATAGAGAAGTTTAACTCAAATAAGCATTACGATTATCTCTAAATTTTGGAATTACAATTTCAATTCTATGTTGTTATTTTCCATATTTAATATCTCAGAAAATTTACATAAACCTTTATCTTATATATATTTATTTGTTATTGCATAGTTTAAGTTTATATATCTTTCTGCATCCATAAGTTAAATTTAAACGCAAAAAAGATAACGTATTCGACTTAATATTTTTCGTTCAGTTTCGGCGTCACTCATACCGCCACAGTATGACACAACACAATAGGTTTCAAAGGACATCGCTTGATCCCTTAGTACTAGCGTCTGGGCCCAGCTTAGCCCGGGTAGGTATACGTTCTTTACAATAATACATAAAGGGACGCCTCTCTTATTGAAATATAAGGATGAGCAATGCTTTTCACAAATAGTTTTTATACGAACATGACAGAGTTGTGTAGAAACATCGATTTCTTTGTGCCTTGGAGATGCCTATATTGAGTCTCAGTTGTCCTTTAGCAATGTCAGCAACTATCAAGGATAATTCTAAACTTAATAAGTTGATTGATAAGTAAACTCACCTTCTTCCTCTCAATACTGGGTCCTTCCGCCGCAGCGTGGCTTCTTTACAAGCCGGCATAATAGGGAACATGCACCAGACTTTAAACTGAGTCAAAATATTTTTTTTGTAATCTTCATTAATATAGAATTATACCTTAAAGATATTTTTTTAATTTATCAACTCTAAATCGGTAAAATAAATACTTAAAAAATGACATTTCAAATTTGCCGCGCATTTTTTCCGAAACGCGATCTATTGCTTGAAAAGGAAAGTGACGACAATGGTTGCGTTCTTATGAAGTTTTAGCTTGTTGTTTTACGTTTCTTTATGAGTTATTTTGTGCTTTCTTTATACTATTAAATAAAATGGATTATTTTGTCGCGAAATACAGTTCTGTAGCAATTCATGAAAGAAACTTAATCCAAATACTATGTTGTTCATAACGCAACCTCTGACGTCACAGCGAGTTCGCGCCAACATAGCGTTTGAATGCTTCGAAACTGATAGCAGTTGTGATTATTTTTTTGTGCTTTTTTGATTGATATTTTCAAAGACTTATATTTTTTTCCGATAATGTAATAACATATAGAATTGATTAAAAATATAAAAATATGACATGCATATTCCCTATTGTATGTATAAATACGGGACCGCCATCTGATGCCATTCGATATTCTGTCTAGTATTGCTCTTACCATCCCTACTCTTACGTCCCTATGCCGTGACAGAATGAAAACAAAAAACACAAAAACAAAATAAGAACGTTGTCTGTCAGATATCAACGACAGCTATAAGGCCGCCAATCGTGCTTCAATTTAAGTTAAAAAAAAAAAAAAAAACTTATAAATGCAACATTTTTTCATTCTGACGTGAAATTTAATGCAGTGCACCTGATGTCCAAAATCAAAAATCAAAATCAAAATATTCTTTATTCAAATAGTCTTTCACAAGATCTTTTGAATCGTCCTTTTCTGCTACCACCGCTAACATTGAACCTAGGCAATGTATTCTAGATAGCGTGATAGACGCCATTATCACAGCCTACACGAAGCCAATTTGGATGTACAAAAACTAAAACCTGACACAAAAGTGTGAGTTATTATGAAACGTTTTCCGCCTTTACACACAGTAGTTGCTATCTTAGTTTATAAAAAGCCCCAGCACCTACAACTACACTACCAAGATTTTTTTTCCCCAACCGGTATTTTATATATTATCTTCAGAAACCGAAAACAGATTCTATCATTTCCTATTTCCATATCATAATAGGGTACAAGGGAAATATGAGCCATGTATTTTGTATAGAGACAATAATGGGCTGATTAAATTAGACAAAAAGAGTTCCTAAAATCAATCCGCAAGCCTATCTATATTTAAATATATTAAATATTTTTGCCTTTATTTACCTCTTTGATAGCATGACGTAAAGGAGATTCTACTCTACAGTGGACGTATATGGGCTGATACACATGACAAAATATCGATACAGATAATCGATGTTTAGATTCACTCTTACTTACATCGGTGCAGACGATTTGAGTAAGCCTATTAATAGCGCTTACACTGCAGTGTGTGGCGCAGCATTCAACCCTGCAAGTATTCATGCGTCGAAAATATTTGCTTTTAAATCAGGTTTTACTCGTATCGAAATGCAATGAAACGAATCTATTTCTTCGGCCAAATAACAGTGTAAATACACTGTTGTGTTTCGGTTTGAACGGATTTTAGCCAGAGTAACTACTGGATATATTGCGACTTAACATCTTATGTCTCAATATGGCGAGCGCAGTGGAATGCCAAGCAATGCTTTGTAATTCAGGGTTTTATTTGATTTTCATACTGTTCATGAGCGGTCGTATCACTTACCTTTAGACGAAAGCGAAGCTCGCCTAACTATTCAATGCAATAAAAAAATGCATGAAAACTTTATATGACTCACAAAAGTCTTCAAAACAAAAGTTATTATTTCAACGGAGGCATCATCCATAATTATGTGTATAATTATTTATTTTATGTTTTCCTTTCACTAATTTAAATTGTAATATTATTTAGGTATCCGTGAATAAATTAATTTAAAACAGCAAGCGCTATTATTTAGAGGTGTTGGAGCCGGCTTAGGGGAAGCGAACAATTTCACCCTCAGGGGGTTCATGAGAGAGGGATTGAATCTACAGCCATATAGCAAAGAACTATTGCGATCAAATTTACGCTTGAATAATAAAGTTCCATTGAAATCAGTACGACGGTAGTTCTGTTATGCTACAGATAAATTCAAATAAAAATAGGCAGCACTAAAATCTAAGTATTCCGTGGTCAGATAGAAAAAACAGGTAAAATATTTTAAAAACAATGAACACTACAAAAAAATTTAAAAGCTAATAATTTAGGAAAAATAACAACTGATACATTTTATTTTGATCTACTTAAGTATAATTTGACAGTTTTTAAACGAAGTAAACATAATGTAGACTATTTTGAACCTATTCCTATTACGTCAGAAATAAAAATTCATATCTTATTCCTTATTTATGGAAGACTACAACATTTAAATAGAATGTTTCCATTTAAATCTAAATATATAAAATCCGAGTGTCATTTAACGCCTTCTTGCCTAGACGATGCGGAGGCGACTCGGTAAAATTGAATGAAATGAGCAGAAAATAACGATCATGGGCAATTTTAAAATATCAGCCTCGGTAGGTTCAAAACCACATTACTTGACCGGATACTGCATAGGCAATATATTTTTAAATTGTCACATAAAAGAGAAGATTTAAATAAACAGCTACTATAATTGTGACCTACGTACAATTATAAAATGAAAAACGCATTAAGTAAATCGTCGTTAAAAAGATAGTTATGTGTAATATTTTCATGTTTTTATAAATTAATAATTGTTTTTTTTTTCATAAATTAAATATTAATAATAATATTTATCTCAGTAATTGATGCTTCAAAAAATGACGTGAGATAATCGAACTACTAGTATACTACTTTGTGTACGAAGTATTAAATAAAATAAATAAATAAATGGAAGTAATGACTCAAGTATCATCGTCATCTAAATTATTCTATCTTGAATCTTGTTATATTTTACGAAAGTCAATTACCTTTCAAATTCACTACCTCATTTTAATTAAAAGTCAAGTACAAAGACCACGTCGTTTTATTTAAGAAGTCTTGGTAAGTAATTAAAAGCTCTTTAATATACTAAGTGTTGTTTATTTTAAAAGACCTGATGATACAGTGGCTTTTCTAATTCCAAGACTATTGCTATCCTTGAATATTGCAATTGAGCAGCGTAGGTGTTTACCTGTTCTAAGTATCTGGATGGATAAAGAGAGAGAGAGAGAAAGACGAAAAAAGGTAAAATGAATTTAATATAATATTTATTATAGTCGCATCAAGCATAGAACATTTATACGTATTATTTCGGAGGACTACACACAGTCAAATTCGATGATGAAACGGCTAAGTGGAATACAATAAGTGTTTGGCGATACAAAAAAATATATATGAGTATTTTCTGATACATACATTATCCAAAACTTCCAAAGATACTGCTTCCAAATACTAAGAAGTTTCGGACAATTTATGAAATTCGACAGCCTCTATAGCGATTAGATGCCACCTGCGAAACGAGTCGCCACGGGTTCGATCCCCACAAATATTTGTTTGGGGTCTGGGTGTTTGTGAGACCGAAAATTCTCTCGTAATTCCTGATATCTATGACACAAGGACTCGATCTTAGTGTGGAGTCAGGACTATGTATGTGACTGATGGGTGTTATTTATTTACTTATTATTTTTCATAGTATGATACGATATAGTGCCTACGTATCCTTATATTTCCCCCCAAACCAAATAGTTCAATAACAAATCCGTATATCCAACGATCCACGAGAATGATATTTCATCTCCGTAATATTTCAATGACCACTCAGATATGTACGGATGCAACAAATTGAATGTAAAATTCACGTCACGCACCGCCCATACTGGTGTTGTGAAAACACGCCGGACATATTACCCTTTGAAATACGTAAACTAATATCTTTGCTACAGTTCATCTTGGTATTTTTTCTTCTGTTTTGCTACTTCTTGGTTCGCTTACTATTTTTAATGTGTTTTTAATCTAACTTCTTAAAGGTCTACTTAGATATTAACGTAACATCAGTAAATCATTCATTTATTCTGTACTAGTACAAGTATAAACCGAATCTTAACACAGATTTTCTTTAAATATATTAAATCAAATAATGTATAGATAAACTTTTTGATTTATTACATTTGTTATTCTTTATAATCACCATAATCATGATGTATTCTTGAGACACATGTTTTAAATTGTTATTTGTAAGATATATTACATTAGTTTAGTTCAATGTAAGGTGCTTGTTTTTATTTATTTTTTAAATATGTATTGGTGGAGGCTTGTTGTCAGCATCAAATAAAATAAAATAAAAAATAATTTATGACAATAATATTATGCAACAAGTTGATGAGGAGATCCTTGGGAAGGCCTACGTTCGGCAGTGACTTCCTGCGGCTGAAATGATGATGATGAAATAAACTATAACTAAAGAGTTGTAAATTGAGTTTAAGTACTAAGCGTATTGACTTGTTATAAGAGCTATTTAATTGCCTACCTTTTTCTAGTCTAGTAATATTACAAGGTCTATACGTATTTGTACTATGAATTCCCAGGTTAACATTTTTAGATTGGAATAAATATTATACAAACAGGTACAGTCAGCAACATAAGTCGCTACATTCACGATATTTGGAATTATCTTATCATCCAAAATAATAATTATTTTCGATATCGTATGGCACTTTTCGACATAGATGACTTTACTTGGTTATATTTTTACGACTACAGAGTAGTACGTACAAATTTTAATTCATAAAAAGGTTATCAAAAAATGTGAAGTGTTCAGCGACTTATGTTGCTGACTGTACGAGTTACAGATAGTATTCTTGATAAATAAAATTATTCAATTCTATAAGAATCATTTCGAAAGTCTTATAGCTACCGTAGTTTTTTTTTAAATGGTAAATGGAGCAAACGAGCATGCTGTTCACCTGATACTAAGTGATCACCGCCGCCCATAAACATCTTCAACACCATAGAGCACGGAGATACGTTACCGGCTTTTAAGGTGGGAATATGCTCGTTTCTTGAAAGTAGCTAGGTCGTAATTGTCTAGAAATGTTGCCGTTGGCATCTGGTTCCATAGATTTGTAATTCGTGGGTGAAAGTGCCTAGAAAAACGTTTCTGTGGTATAAGTCTAACCTCCAAGTTGATGTGGGCGGTATTTAAATGTTTGCCGTGTTGTACGTTGGCGGAACTCAGCAAAAGGGATAAGTCCGAACGTAAAACCAAACGACCAAGCTAACCGGAGAGAACTTGGACAGTTGCACGACGTTGAATACGGTCAAAGGTAAAAAAAAATACCTTAATTTAATCAAGCATAAAGCATACATCCATCCATTACACATCGTAGACCTATCCAATTATTGATGGTCTTCTGACATCATTATCCAGTCACTTTTCATTTAATTTAAGCTTATGGATAAATCAAATATCGAATAAGTCAACAAAATAAAACAAAACTATAAATACTCGAACAGTTAAGAAAAAAACTACACAAAAACGAAAAGAAACAAAACTGTTGGGTAAATTTTAATGGTAAACTCTTAAGTTTACCCGCCACCCATAATAATATCCCATTTCCGAACTTAAATATTCAATAACTGCTTTTATATGTCACGGGTAGAGTAAACACATGGGGTATCATTAGAATTGACCGGTTGGGTAGGCTTATTTATAGGTGGTGATCGATGTTTAGTAACCTAAAGTACAGAAATAGACGAAAATGACAAATTTATCTTAGCTTTATATTGCATATTATAAAAAAAGAAACTGTTGTTAATTTTCTTAAATTTGAACCCGCTTGACCAAACGGTCAATTTAAGTATTGCTCCCGAGTGGGACCTCCATACTTGGGATCACTCAAATAGCTATTCTAAACAAAATTAAACATATTTTATTCTTTAAAATTATTGTATGTAAAAATACCTGTTACTGATCTTAAAACTTATTGACCTACTTGAAATATACAAGCTGAGCCTGAAACTCGACATGTTTGAATAGATCATTGTGATTGGATTTCCATCCTTGTTTACTGTGTCGACATCGATACAACAGCATTGATACAATTATTCTACCACCAGCAAAACATCTCCACTAACCATCACTCCAATACCGTGAAACCTAAATTATTACCATCCGAAACTTTATTAAAGTTCAAAATGAATCTTCGCGGATGAAGTTTGTGCCAACATTACCCAGCCTTTGTTGATTCTGCCAGCTCCGTAGTTTGAACGTAGCATATGCACAACTATCGGATACGGAGCCGTTTCTATTCAGATCACGTTCGTCGCTGTCTTAACATCTGGATTGTTCTGAATGTTGTAGTGTCTCCTCGCAGTTTGTTTTTAAACTGACGTCTAGTTTCAAGTGTTCAGCTGTATTTACGTGCTGGGAAAGACGTACTGAAGGTGAATTGTAAGACCTTTTGTGGATTTTTATGGGACCAATGGCTCGGTTTAGATTTGCCACGTTGCAATGAATTCCATCCATCCATCTCCATTTAATTCCTTATTTCTCGCTACAGCATATTTGTAATAAAGAAATACGCTTCAGTAATACCAACTTTAAGCACGTATTTTAACAACACTGACCGCTAAGGCTCATCGACTCTGACAATGTCTGTAGCCTACAACGATACTAAAGGCAAATTATTACTAAAAAATATTACCATAAATTTTTAGCTAGAGAGAGAGTTTATTAGAGAAATCAAACTCGAATAATAAACTTTTTAAATTGAAGAATTGAGTACACCACTACGGGTAAAATTAAACTTATACAAACTGTCATTCAGATTTTAATAGTGCTCCAATATATTATTGAAATAAAAGGTGTTCTGAAATATGGCTTTTAAAATTATAGTTTTAAAACACAAGTGTGGTCGTAAATATTAATAGGACGTACCTTGCTTTTCCACACCTGTGCTACGAACGCCGCAAAGCAGAAACTCATTAAACCAAACTTAGTACATGATTTCTTACACCGCAATCACCTATCAAGCTAAAGTAAGCTCTACTTTACTTGATATAGAATATATTTTAATTAAAACCATTGTTCAAAAGAACCTCGCGTTCTGAACTTGACATTGAGATATAGAAAGAGATTGAGGTCACAGACAACCGTCGGATTTTAACATGCATAAATAGCCTCTAAAACTATTAGCTCTATAATTTCCAACTAAAAGCTAAATGGAGTAACAATTACGTTAAAATAATTACAATTCAGAGATTCTACGAGAAATTCAAGGTTAGATTTAAATTCTTTACTTATTAATTGAAATCTTCAACAAAGGATAACAAGATCGCTTCTATGTTATTTTCTTTCGATTTGAACATTATATAATTATTTCATATATAGGCGGTTGGAAAATAAAATAAACTCTTTTAGATTTATAAAGATATTGAAAAAAGAAAATTGAAATAAAATCATTAAACTCCGTATTTAAAATAGGTTATTCTTTTTTTGAAAACCGATTCTAAACTTGCCAAGGCTGTATGACTTCAACACCGTAGCTTCAAATACAAATAAAAAAACCATCCCTTCGAATTTGTTTGGGCCTGCAACTATTTCCCTGTGATCTAGTGGCGCGGCGAAATTGCCATGAGGCAAGTCTGTAACAAAGTGAGGAGCAAAGTTAGGCCTGTTACAGGCGCCCATCTAGTCACCGAAGCCATTCGAGAGCTGGCCTGTGGAGTTTTTAATTTCGTTCCACAACCACTCGCGGCAAACCTCGTTACAAGTTTAAATTGGCATTTCTCGGAGTAATGGTTAGACGCCAGCGGGTAACTTCTACTCGGTGTCTCCTCCACTTGCTTGGGTAATTCTTATTTAAAATGTATGAGCGGTAGTGTGGAACGGCGCGGCCCGCGAGCGCTTCCCTGGCTGCACAATAAACACGACTTTTATTCAAGGTCATTCGGTTATGCAAGTTGCTTTACTGTGTCATTTCATAAATAACATTTCTAGAGCTTTCCACGTGATATGGGGGTGTTATTTTTTATTTAATATCTTAGAGAAACGAGCAAATAGTTCATGCACAAATTACTTTGGCACCGAAGCTTAAAGTGGGAGGAGAACGAGAAAGCAAGAAACTTGGATGCATGATGGTTGAAAAACAAGAAAAAAATGATGTTAAATCTTTGACAGCTTTACCGAATTAAATATATTGATTTTCTATGATATCTTGGACCACCACGGTCGGGTCAGGTCAGAGGTACAGTAGTGGTCCAAAGTATTTACAATGTCTCTCTCTCTCTGTCCCCCTTTTCAGCCACAGGAAGTCCACTGCTGAACATAGGCTTCCCCCAAAAATCTCCACATTGGCCTGTCGGAAACAGCTTGCATCCAGCGACTTCCTGCAACGTTTATCAGGCGGTTGTGTAGGTGGTCCGTCTGTCATAGCTCTAAAACTTTTAAAATTGTATTAATTTGATATCGTATTAATGTTGATTTGTTATCGTATAAGTCTGTGGTGGCCTGTTTGTTAACGGACCAAATGCGGTTACCAACATGTTCACGGTGGTCGCGGGTTCAAATCCCATGACATTTCGGAGTCATGTTTGTATTGATATTCAATCACCACGCACTATTAAAACGTCTTGAAGAAACCTGCATACCATAGCAATTTGTAAGAATTTCTATAGTATATAAAGTCCGCCAAACCGCAATAGACCAGCGTTCTCTCGGTTGTAGAGGAGGGCCGTGCCCTATAGAGGGAATTATATGGGCTGATACAATTATCATATTATCATACTAATGTTGTTTATAGTAGCATGAAGAAATAACAACAATGGTCCTAATGATAATGTCCTAATGATCCATGGGAGATAAATAATATTTTCTCATCAAAAGCTACAATTATGTCGGTTGCTCGAAATAATAAACATGGCTAAAGCCGAAAAGCGAGGCACCATTTTGGACACTCAAAATTTTTACTATCACGGAAATGTTCAGTGAAATATCACTAAACATATTTTGTCTTCTACAGCCTTCTACTTAGGCTAGACCAGTCTCTATCGTACTCTCGATTATATACAAAGCCCATACATACCCTACAGTAGGACTATATTGGCTGATACAATATAGTACAGTACAGCCTTCTACTTAACATCAATACATCCATCAGCCAAAGGAAGTCCACTGCTGAACATAGGCCTCCCCCAATGATTTCCACAGAGACCTGTTGGAGGCAGCCTGCATCCAGCGACATCCCGCGATCTTTACCAGGTCGTCTGACCACCTTGTGGGTGGACGCCCTATTCTGCGCTTTCCGCTACGTGGCCTCCATTCAAGCACTTTCCGTTCCTTTTAACATAAATACTTTCCGTTAATATTTAGTTTGAGGAAAACCACATTAAATTTCATATTCTGCAGACTCCTTACTACATTAGGAAATATTATAAAAATAGGAAAAATAAACATTTTTAGTATTTTTCTGTGAAATGTTCTTATGTATATAAATTGATTCTACGAAACTGCGTCATAATATTCTCGACACGAGGATAGAATTATAAGGAATGATATCAAGCCAGTAGATTTTATTTTATACAACCTAGGGGCTTGTGCACCTGTTAGAGCACTGCTCGAGTCTATACGAGTACTGTTTCAAAAGCAATGGAGTTGTGATAATATCGATGTATAATATAATATGTCAGTATTGGATAAAATTTAATAAAACATATTTGAAAATATATTGTTGATGCTATTAAATTTGTAAAAAATAAACGGTACTGGCCATAAACAATCAATATTCTCAAGAATATTCTAAATTTTAAATTTTAAGAAAACTATCAAGAGACGAAAAAATTATATCCAGTATTTTTTACGCAGCATTTTTAGAGGTTAGAGGGTTTTTAGTTAAGTTAATAACCACTGACAATAAATTATTTTAAAAAAATAAGTACCTACGCACAAAAACAATAACTAATAGAAATTGTGTTCTGGTTTCCACCACATCATAACGTTTTTTTTTTTTATTGCAATGAGTGGCGAGACGAGCAAGCCGTTTGCCTGATGGTAAGCTATACGACCGCTCATAAACAGTAGAAATATTCCACTGCGCTCGCCATCCTGAGACATAAGATGTTAAGTCTCAATATTTCCAGTAGTTGCTCTGGCTACAATGTCCTTCAACGTAAGCTGATTGGACACCTACGGATCACAACCGCAACCAACCGTGTTTCTAATTATTATAATTTTTTAATAACCATGTACGTATTTTTAATCTTTACCTTATTCATGTATTTTGCGACTGCGACAAATAAATCCTTTTTCCTCCTTCTATTTACATAAAAGTTAATATAGTGCTACTATAAAATAATATATTTAAAAATACACCGAAATGTACAACTTATTTAATTTAAACTCTAATCGAACGTAGCCGGTAAAAAATAACCTTACTAAATAGGTTTCCAAGCAGCCCACCCGCTTCATAAGGGAGCATAATGTCTGTTCGCTTTACAACCGTTATGAAGGTAATGCAACTGAATGTTTTATGCTAAGGCAAGTTCACTACCCGGTGGCTCCCGGGAGACTTAAACACGCTTTTATTATTTCACTAGCTTCCTCTAAACCTTGTCTGGCCTTACTGAATTTACTTACGACGCTATTTATGATGCAAAAAATACTTGAAGACGAATGCTTTATGCTCTGTTTATGGCGAGCTTGGAGAGGAAATGTCACGATTGAGTGAATTTTTAAGCTTGGGTGGGCGTTTTGTTTGTGTGGAGGTAAGCTGAGATGCAATAAGGAGACACTAACAATTTAAAGTATACCGGTACGCTGTTGCTGTATTTATTTGCAATGAATGGCGTGTCGAACATGAGCAATATAACAATACGTCCGCTCATGGACAGTAACGATACCGAACAACGCCATGAATTACAAAGCGATGCTTTGTATTCCACTGCGTTCGCCATCCTGAGACATAAGATGTTAAGTCTGAATATATCCAGTATTTATACTGGCTACAATATCCTTCAAACCGAAACACAACAGTGCATTTGCAGTGCCTCTAGCGGGAAAAATAGACATTGCGGTGGTACCTACCCAGGCCCTTCACATATGAGAGACCTACCAGTAAATCATTTTCTTTGGCACTCTGGTAGTGATAATATTGAGGTGAATTTTATAAGAATGAGATATCAAGTCTCAATATGTCTAGTATTCTGACTCTTTATGACTAACCTTGTATATACAATAAAACAACAAAGAACAGGTCTTATCGCACTAAGGCAATCTCTTCTAGACAGCCATTAAATGAATTTATAAAGAAAAAATGGAAGATAATATTATACAAATAGAGAATATTATCATAATATTAAATTATAACAACTAAGAAATGTTTCTAAATGTACAAGCACTAAAAACGGAGTGGGTAACTAGGACCCATTACGTAAAAAGTAAAGTAACATTGAGTCGTTGAAATCTGAAAATTGTGGACGTTTGTATAGAACGGACGTCGACGCAAATGAAACAGAAAGACAAAATATGGACTTAAATACACATGAATATTAACGTTAAATATGGCAGATATAATATATTAATTTTACATAAAACTTGTATATTAATTGACGTAAATTTATTACAAGTAAGTCTTTTAAAGCACATATTACGTAAACATTATTTTTTATCATTGAAATAAAAATTACTGCCTGTTGCTTTAAGCGGGCATAGTTAATGTAAACTAAAATTTAAAAATATATACATTTTTTATTTCCTTCTTTCTTTTGCATTTTAAATAAATAATTTCAGTAGAGTTATAACAGAATAATAATACTACAAGAGCACGCAGACATACTGTCGTTGCCGCTGTCTTCCATTCATTGAGGGAGATTGCAGAAACCCTTTCTCTCTCATTCTTTCTCTCTCTCTTTAGATACAGGAAAGCCACTGCGGAACATAGGCCTCCCCCAAGGATCTTGTACAATGTATTTTCTTATTTTAAGAGGCCTATGACGCAAATACCATCCTAATATCGTAAATGCACATAGTTGGCAATATTTTTTTACTATTAGACATCCTACTTATGCCACATAAAAACATATAAGCAAAGTCGGGAACATTTTTGCATAGGCAAATATTCCTAATACGCTGCAATGTCCATCTCGTATACATAAATTGGTGGCTGCCAGAAGCATTTCCAACGTCTCTAATTCATTCTAATGTGTCCGATTTATATTTTGCTTTTATTTATAGCCAAAATCAAAAAATGCAGGAAATATCATGAAGTTATTTAGTGGCCTTTAACTCGCAAGGTTAAAGGCAAGTTGGACTATTCTGAAAATTCACTGAGCTTCAATAGTCGGTTACTGCAATACTGTTGATTTTGGCTTACGGGTTCCAATAACGAATAGGGGGCAAAAAATCTTACTACCAAAAAAAATCGTTTCCAAACTGTCTAACCTAAAAACAATTCCGAAAAAATAATTACCATAATAATTCTTCACTCACAAACAGGGTGTGAAAGTAGTTATTTCCGAATACCTAACAAATAGGTTGAAATGATTAACAGAACTCGTGGCACGCCTGGCATTCTGTTAATAACAACGGGCCGGAACAGGCGACCTTCGTGGAACGGAACGTTGTTGTACCTTAGCTATTTTTTAATATTTAGAGGTAGGAGGCAACTAACCCTCAATTTGGTGGTCGATTTAATGAATATAGGAATAAGTGGCATTAAAATATTTTAGGGTCTCATGGTGCGTGATAAATGTAATCACGTAACAAGTTTCTGACATCAAATGCAAAACTGAAAGTATGGTAGATCAGTATGTTAACTGCAGTATGGCTGCTCCGACCCTTGAGTTCTATATTGATGATCGGATTAATATGAATTGACATATTATTTTATACCTAAACAGTTCGCCCTCAGGGTGCGTCTCGGTGTGAACCTCAATGAAATATTTTCTTAAAGATCGATAATTATGAACCAAAAAAAATATTTGAATCACTCTTGTCCAACAGATACCTAACCTGTACTGCAACACATGGCATCTCCCAATCTCCCAGGATTGCTCCATAAATAATTGCAACAATCATTTAAAAGTGCGACAAATATCTCCATACTCACCCCTGTGGAGGTCGTAGTATCAACACGGCCCTAATGCGAGCCATTTATCCTGATGACATGGCTCCCCCCCTCTCGTTTCACCCCACCCCTTCTGCATCCCGACCGACCCGGATGGCACATGAGGGCATTTTTAAATTGACGTCGGTGTCACAAAAGTCATTGCTGTCGTGAAACTAGTGTGATATGCATTTACTGTTATTGTACAGCGCAGGTTAAAATTATTTTAGATGGGAAGATCAAAAAATTACTTCTAAGTCTTTTATTTATTTAGTACTGATCATTAAACTCTGTGTTTTCTTACTTCTTCTTATAAAATTCACCTCAATATTATCACTATCAGAGTGCCAAGGAAAATCATTCACTATACTGTTTCCATTCGTTTATTTTATTTTTGACACATCGAGTACTGAATCAAATAGTGATGGCCTGATGCGTTATCGAATCAATTTTTTATAACAAACGATTTTATTTTTGAACAAGTTTTAATCGATTTAATACATATTTTATTTTTTGCTCCATGCATTGTTTTATAAAACTTCAGGGATATTTAAGTTACTTGATTTAATAATTATATTAAAATAAACCATTTACTCATGTTAAGTTAATATTCTTAGCACTTCCGTCGGCAATAGTAATGTTGTTAAAAACAAATTGTGAAACGGCAACACTGGGCAGACAGGTGACGCGCGCCGCCATTTTGTGGTCACTCACAACGAGACGCCCGCGCCCGTGCTAGTGTTTTCCGTTCGCTGAATTTTAATTCACATTTTTCATACGTCGAGTTGAGTATTTATATTCCTCCGTATTGTTTTACCCGTGAATTCCTACATTTGGTTGAATTGAGAACATCGTACCTGCCTTCATCACTTTCAAAATGCCTAAAGGAAAGGTGCTTAAAGGACAAACAAGGGAGTTTGTGTTGCGACTTCATGAGTACTTTGAAAGGGAAAACCGTAATGGTGGACCTCTTATACCAGTGACTCAAATCAGAGACCGTGTTTCAGCAGCATTAGGTATTACTGCTCCAACAGTTTCAAAAATAATTAAAGAAGGCTACGGCAGTAGTGGCATGGAACAAAACAAGCCATCTACACCTAAGAAAAAACGTCAGCCCTTTAAAGTGACAGCAATTGACAGTTTTGATGGTGATGCTATTCGTCGTCATATATAAGATTATTACCAAAGAAAAGAGATTCCTACTTTACATAACCTAGTACAATCTCTGAAAACTAGTGGCTTGTTCCGTGGTCAAAAGTCTTCTTTGGCGAAGGTATTGAATAGGATTGGATTCCAATACAAAAAATGTGACAAAAGAAAAATATTGATGGAACGCAATGATGTTGCTTTGTATCGATGCGAATTTTTAAGACAAGCTAAAAAAATAGAAGACTGGTCGAATGTTGTTTTCACCGATGAAACTTGGCTCAATGCGAATCACACGGTATCAAAAACTTGGACTGACAACACTGCTAGCTCCTCGACCGCAGTGCCAATGGGAAAAGGTGAAAGAATTATAATTTGTCATGCAGGAACCGCAAAAGGATTTGTGCAAGATGCTATGTTAGCTTTTAAATCAAAGAAAACAGGGGATTACCACGAAGAAATGAATTCCGAAGTATATGAAAAATGGTTTCGGGAAATGTTATTGTCACTCGAACAGCCATCAACAATATTTATAGATAATGCGTCCTATCACTCTCGGCAAATTAACAAAATGCCAACGCAAGCCAGTAAAAAAAATGAAATAATAAACTGGCTCCGTAACAATGGCGAGGAGGTGGACGAGTCCCTATTAAAAGTAGAGTTACTTAAAATATTAAAAATGAGGAAGCAGCCTAAACGATACGTTATAGATGAAATGGCTGCAGAACATGGGCACACCGTCCTTAGAATTCCTCCATATCATTGCCAGTATAATGCCATAGAGCTAATATGGGCGCAAGTGAAAGGATATGCTGCGAGAATAAATACAACTCCTCCTTTCACCGCAAACAAAATGCTGGAGTTGCTTAAAAATGCGTGTGAAAATGTGACGCCTCATAACTGGGCGAGTGTCGTAGATAAGACGAAGAAAGAAATAATGTCTGATTGGGATCGCGATGTCGCATTTGACAACTTACCCATGCACTCATTAATAATTAGTGTTACTGGGGATACGAGTGACGACGACGCCGATTCCGACGAAACAGACGATTGTTTATAAATAAAAATATTAACAAATTACCTTTTAGTTGTTTTAATTATTTAATCCTTAAAGTACTATGAATTCCAACATGGTTTAACTGTTTATTACAAGTAGGTACTAAACATTTATTTTCGTTGTAATCATTGTAATTATTTTAAATTAAACTCTTATTAAAAGTCACTTCAATACGTATACCTTTATTCATATTAATTAATTTGCAGCAAATACATTCGATCCTAATATTGGGTACTATATTACGTTTAACTGTTTTCATTAGCATTTTAATGTAATTTTATTTCAAATGATTCCGATTGATTGATTCTATTCAAAATCGTTTTTGTTATCTGTGGTCATTCGTTACGAATGGCACAACTCTAAGTGGGCGTTACCCGTCAAGAAAGTATCTACTTTTATTTCAAAATATTGTTCTACTGTAATGTCGTACTTTATAGGCGTGAACTGTCAAAAATAAAATAAACGAATGGAAACAGTATAGTGGTCGCTGATATGTGAGAGGCCGCCTGGGTAGGTACCACCGCAATGTCAAATTTTCCCGCTAGAGGCAGTGACTGTTATGTTTCGATTTGAAGGATATTGTAGCCAGTATAACTACTGGATATATTGAGACTTAACATCTTATGTCTCAGGGTGGCGATAGCAGTGTAATGCCAATCACTGCTTTGTAATTCAAGGTGTTGTTTGGTTTTGCTACTATTCATTCGTCGTTCGTCGTCGCAGTCGTAAAGCTGACTATCAAACAAATGGCATGCTCGTCTCACCATTTATTGCAATATAAATAAAATAGTAAAAATATTTTTTTTTATTTGTTTCGATAACTTAAAAAATATACAATCCAAGCTTCGGGGAAATGACTCGTACTTTTATTTGTGGTTTTTAATATCACAGAAGTACAATAATAAATAGAACACTACTACCACTATTTATTCCAACACTACAGTTGAATACAAAATTCTTGAAATTCTTGTTGAAACCGATCAGTTTTAAAACTGTATATGAATAAAGCTGTAGTGTAAATTTGAAAGCATATTATGTCTTAGTCCAACGCTGTTTCGGTCCCTCAGTGACCAAGTGCGAGTTTATCGCCTTGTCAAGCAGAAATCCAATCACGGCCAAATCATGGTGCTTGAATGAACCCTCACTTGCAAAGTGCCTTTGGCTTGAACACTGCATTAAAGTTTACAACACACAGGGTAAATACTGGGAAGTTCTGTTCCGAGGAAGTCAATTTATTTATATGATTATATTTATAGGTTACAGTAGATGTATATCTAGGTAGAGTCACATATCAGTATATAGTATAAAACAAAGTCGCTTTCTCTGTCCCTAAGTCCCTTTGTATGCTTAAATCTTTGAAACTACGCAATGAATTTTGATGCGGTTTTTTTAATAGATAGAGTGATTGATGAAGATGGTTTATATGTATAATACGTACATATGTTTGTACAGAAATCTATTTGTACCCGGGCGAAGCTGGGCCGGACCGCTAGTAGATTATATGAAAACGCATGAAAGAAGCCGGGGATCCGTGGCGTAGTTTCGTTAGACGCCGGCTGTGAAACAAGAGGCCACGGGTTTGATCCCCGCACTGAAATAAATATTATTGTGAATCTCAGGCATTTTTTCCAGGTCTGGGTGTTTGGGAGACCGAAAAGTCTCTTATAGTTCCTGATATCCACGATAAAAGACTCGATTTTAGTGCGGAGTCAGGACTATGTATGTGACCGTTAGGTGTATTTATTCATATTTATTTATAAATTAGAAGACGCCGATATCCAGCAATTGACTCATGGTTTGATTATGATGAAGATAAGAATTAATCCCAATAGGGTGCCTTATATTCAGTTGTGGATTTTCTGTGGCTGAAGATGATGCTAATTAAATATCTGTATCAGCCCATATACGTCCCACTGCAGGGCACGGGCCTACTCTACAATCGAGAATACGATTGAGAGTGGTTAGACCATATAGTCCACCACGCTGGCCTAGTGCGGGTTGGCAGACTTACATACCATAGAAATTCTTATGAATCGCTATGGTATGCAGGTTTCCTCACGATGTTTTCCTTCACCGTTTTAGTGCGTGGTGATTGACTATCAATACACACATGACTCCGAAAAGTCAGAGGTGTGCCCTGGGATTCGAACCCGCGACTACCGTGAACATGTTGGCAGCCGCGTCTAGTCCGTTTACCAACAGGCCACCACGCACTTTTTTTAAAATAAATATATCCAGTAATTATTGTCATTTAGAGATAGATATAAAGCATTTAGCTGAATGCGAGATCCATTGTTGACACAGTAGTAATTATTTAAATGGTTGTATTTTTTGCGTGTATAAATATATTATTAACCTCCATTGTTTGTATATTTTTATTGCTTTCTGACAGTACATTATTTCTTTCTTTCTTATTTACACATAATACTTTTGTAGCTAAACGGTTTACTAATAGAAATATTTAAAAATCGACTTACAAATGCTCTAATATATTTTTGATCATCAAAATGACATCAAATGACTCGCCTACAATTTCGTAGAAAAAAACACCACAAAAAATAATTGTACGTTTTGCCGATAAAGTAATTTTCGAATAAATTACTTACCGCCGTCGATCCTACGATTATTTCACAATTACTTGTGAATATTTTATTAAGCTGGTGTCTTCGTATCAATGTCAAACCGTAAGTCACGGGCCCTCAATTATAACACTGAAAATACTTGAAAATATAGCCTGCGGTGATAGTGTATGAGCGAATTATAATAGCAATGTAATATAAATTAGCCATTCTAAAGATCTTGTAATAGACTACTTATATAAAGTTTATTTTCATTTGAAAAATATTAGGATAAAAAATATCAATTTCTATTTTTACTTGTGCTTTAATACCCGTTTAAAAAGAAACTTTTTATTTACATCTGTAGTAGCCCATATAAGTCCCAGTGCAGGGTATGGGCTTCCTCTACAAACGAGAGTATGATTGAGCGGAGTTAGGCCATAGAGTCCACCATGCTGGCCTGGTGCGGGTTGGCGGACTTTACCTATATTTTTACAAATCGCTATGGTATGCAGGTTTCCTCACTATGTTTTCCTCCACCATTATAAAGCACGATTGGCTATCAATATACACATGACTCCGACAAGCCAGAGGCATGCGCTGGGACATGGGCCCTACTATATAAATCCGAAACGAAGTTCGAAACTTCGGACGATCGGAGTTTATATACGATACGAATGTATCTACTTTGTAAAAGTTCGAATTTGTATAACGTACAACGTAACCATAAGTTTATGGTTACGACAATAAGTCAATAACGACCATAAGTATATGTAGGTACATTCGTATCGTATATAAACTTCGATCATCCGAAGTTTCGAACTTCGTTTCGTTGAATATAGTAGGGCCCTTGAATTCGGGATCACCATGAACATGTTGGCGGCCGTATCTGTTATGTTACCAACAGGCCACCACGCACTCTTTTTATACTTACACGAAAAATAATTTAATTAAAAATTAAAAGACCGACTTCAATGTGCACTACAAAGTAATAAATAATATATATTTCATTGTGCTAGTATACATTGATTAATTTTCTTATTGACTAGACTAGCCAACAAATCTTAAATACGTAGGTAATATTTTGAAGGCGGGTCGCCAAGTGCCAAACGAGAACAAATTCAAGTAATGTAACACAGTTAAATATTACCTACTTGCAGATGTATCGTTGGCGCTCAGTTAGGTCCATATGTAAACTAGAAACAAATTAATTTAACATATTGATCCTACGTTTACATTTGTTGAAATTTTAATAGAATTAATATGTGTCATATGTGTGATCTAATTTTAATGTATTGCATACGATCAAAGATACAGTGGTCAAGGGTTTTAACTCCAGGGTACACCATTGACTTATTGGAGTCACTTGCATATTTATATACAATTACTTTAAACAGTGATATTATGAATCATAGTGAGGAAAGTATAAGAAAGGGAAGGATTGTTAAGTTTGTATGTTTCCCTCGATTGTAGATAAGCCCGATGCTCCACAATGTTGATTAAGAGCTGTTATATTAAGGACGGGCGATTTTTCTATTAGTTATCAAGATAGGGACTGGAATTTGCACCCGATATGACTATAGACTCGCCCCCAATCACACCGAGGGACAAAACACGCAAGGCGTAACGTAGGTGTCCTGGTTGATACCAGAAGATTCTCTGCATACCCCTTCTGGGAAAATGGCGTGAGTTTATATAGATTAAGACAAACTAATATTGCGTGTAAAATTACGTTTTTTTCGCTAGAATGTTTTATACAAATTAAATTCAAGTGTAGGTCGTCGTGTTCGTCATTTGGCGACCCGCCTTCAAAATATTACCTACGTATTTAAGATTTGTTGGCTAGTCTAGTCAATAAGAAAATTAATCAATGTATACTAGCACAATGAAATATATATTATTTATTACTTTGTAGTGCACATTGAAGTCGGTCTTTTAATTTTTAATTAAATTATTTTATTTATTACTTTTTAGTTTTCATAAGCATTGTAATGATGCCAAAGGTAATCATATAATGAAAACTGGAATCAATGTATATAAAAAATGAACCATTGTGATCCTTTATAATTTCAAAAACGAAAATTAATATTTTATGATTTTTAAGGAAGCTACACTGTTCGTTTTTATTTTTTATTTCGTTTTTATGATAAAGAAAATACTAAAATCTGCTCAACCTCCTGTAGATATTGAGTACACTTATGCGTGGTAATCATTCGTTACCCCCTCACCTCTACACTTTCTTCACTTCCTATTTGTAATAAAACACATATACTTAACCTAATGGACGAAAAATCATTGCGTTTCTGCAAAGTTTTGTGGAGGTCTGCTCTCCAGATATGTACCTATTCATCAGATTGTCACCATATTTTATGTGACCAACATTATGTATAATTCGTGCCGAAGAAACGTTATTTAAAATCATTTTTTACTGTCGCAGATATTTAGCATTTATATTTGCATATATCCCTCCCCCCTTCCCACGGCCCTTTCTACTTTCCCCTTTCCATCCCCCCTTCTAGTAATAAACTTATACTGAACCTAATGTAAAAAGAATTATTGTTGTACTGTTCAATTTTGAGGAGTTCTGCCCTTCAGGTCTAAAGATATTCATCAGGTCTTCACAATACTTTTTTTGGTCTATTTTATCATATAATAACTCTATCTCTTTGACAAAAAAGTTATTTTTAAGTCGGTTAAGAACTGCCGCAGATATTGAGTATTAACAATTGTACCTATTTTCCACCCCCTCACCCCCCACCCCACCCTTTACCTATTTTCACCCACCCTTTGTAATAATATACTTATACTTAATCTTACGCAAAAAGAATTAATGCTGGATCGTTTAATTTTGAGGAGTTCTGGTCAGCGGATCCTAAGATATTCATCAGGTCTTCACCAATTTTATATGGGACCAACCCTGTATATCATTCTTTCCGACAAAAAAGAAATTTTCAAAATCGGTTCACAATTGCCGGCGTAATCGCGTAACAAACATACAACAGAAAAAAAAAAAATTCAGTCGAATTGATTACCTCCTCTTTTGAAGTCGGCCAATAAAATGTCAACAATTCCTTGAATTGTCCAATATATTCCAAATTCTTAGGTTCGAAAACAGATTGTTTCGGTGGCCCAATTATACTACAGTACGACAGAAACGCTGGGACTCGTGTTCGAATCTATTAATTATAAGTCCTGAGTCAGATATTAGGCTAGATATTAGATATTAGGCTCGGCCCCTGTCAAAGGCATGAGCTTATGAATGTATGTTTGGATATACTTTTTCTTTACTGAACATAGGTTTTCTTACTTCTTTATGTATAATAATACCTTTAAAACCTTGATTTAAAAAAGAATACAAATTTATTTCCGCTCCCGCGCACCACCAAGTCGCGGCCGGCCAATTATCGGCAAACAAATTAAAACCCAGACGAATTCCAAAGTAAGTCAGTCGTTCCAAGGCAACTGTTGTTGGCAGCAATAAATTGCTACTAAGCTACTAATTTCTTTAACTGCAAACTCGATATCGACCGTCCCATTTTGCTCGGAGCGCAACCAATATAACAATCAATTGAGGAAGTGCCATTTTGAAAGCTAATTGCTTTATATAATAATGGTTTTATAAATAAACAACGTTCTGCTTTCGAGAGGCGATGTCATTGAGTACTTTGTTTTAATATGCTTCTACTGATTCTATGGTATAAATGACTGTTCAAGTATATTTCTGGTTTGGTAATTATAATTGCCTCGACTGCCTTGGTACGGTTACAACGTTGAGGTATCGGGTTCGAATTCCGGGTCGGGCAAAGTGATATTAAATTTTCTATTTTATCAGCCCCAGGTCAAGTATATTATGTGCCCGATATCACGATAGGGTCGCCTCCTACCACATTGTGGGATGGAATACACAAGACGGAACGTGTGTTTCCTAGTAGCATATCTGCCTATCCCTGCTAGGAAAAAGGCGTAAGTTTATGTATGTATGGTAATTATATTTTACCTAAATAATTTTATAGTTTTAGTCTTATGTTAATTGTACTGTCACATATGCATGCCATCACTGCCTTATACTTAGGTACAGATGAAACTAGACCTTCCTCAAGGATCACTAAAGCGATATTTTTGGAAGTTTACAGTTTCTCACAAAATGCCTTATGTATTTTAAATTATAACCAACCGGAATTCCAAGCAACCAAACAAGTGATAAAAATAAAACAACAAACTTCATACAACTAATATCATAATAGTTTCATGAAAACGTGTTAATCCAGCTCGGAATGAACCGGCCGCCGTAACCAACCCGACGGTGACTTACATAACTTGATTCACGTAAACGGTTCATTTAAATACCAAGTTGGAACTTTACCACGCACGGCACAGCTCGACTTATACTGGCCGATGTAACATTAAGTACTACACCACCTATTTAAGAAAGTAATCAACCGAAAAGTAATTGCATATAATTGGTTCAGGTGCTAACGTGCTACTAAAATGTGTCGGTTAAGCTCCGAGGTAAATTTAAAGGGTCACGAAATTTGTTGGTTGGAGCACCTAATGCTTATAAGCGGGCTGTGTCTCTTGGGGATGTTGGGAATATTTTTTGTTTGTTTTTATATTCATACTGTTTTGGGAATTTAACGTTCCTTATATGAAGTGCTCTATTTCTATATGATATTAAGATGATAACTATATATTTTAAAAGCAGCCCGTTAAAACGAGGCGGTAACACCAGCAATGGAAAATGTTTATATTTGAAAAATCAGCAAATAATATGACGTATATCAATTTTTAATTCATGATCGCATTTTTAAATTAAATAGGTTCAACATTGGATATGTATTTTATATGCCATAAATACTGTACTTTTCAATGTTCGTTACTACTACTCCAAAACATAATAAATATTTTGCTGTTGTTTGAATATACTTTTTTACATATTTGCAATTTTTATTCTGCGTGCTTTTTGTTCCCGTTTTGGAGTAAAATTGATATTATACTAAAATACATATAAGTATTTATTTTAATGAAATAATCAACGCTAAAAAGTTACCCATTCTTTCCTATCAAATTCACCATTGGGTCTAAATTCTCACTACATCCTTCGGAATACATTCTTGCATTCTGCGACTTCATACCTACATACGTATTACATGTATATGAAACCTTAAACCAACGTAATCCGAACATAAAACCCCTCAACTTATTACATGCATTTAGCAGAGTTTTTACTTTGCGGAAATCCTAATCCCGGACGACACAAGTAAAATCCAGCAAGATTTCGAAATGCCAGCTCAAATTCAACGTTTAATCTTCTAGTAAAACTAAAAAGGAGCTAATAAAAGCCAAGTGTCGTATAGTGCAGAACACCCTAACTCACTCAAGTTTATTATAGGTTAAGCGTAAACTGTAAACATGATTTCACTGGCAACTATTCGCAATAGCTAGATTGACTTTTGCAGTTTATAATCGGCAAGTTTATGTGTATGTTAATTGCGTTTGTACTATTTATTGTGAATAGGATATGTTTTTTTTTTATTGCAATGAATGGCGAGACGAGCCTGTCGTTCGCCTGA
This sequence comes from Hyles euphorbiae, assembly GCA_023078785.2. Taxonomy (NCBI): domain Eukaryota; kingdom Metazoa; phylum Arthropoda; class Insecta; order Lepidoptera; family Sphingidae; genus Hyles; species Hyles euphorbiae. The sequence continues at coordinate 15,159,353 of CM041041.1, read as the reverse complement.
TGGTAAGCGATACGACCGCTCATGAAAAGCAGCAGAACCAAATAACACCTTGAATTACAAAGCAATGCTTGGCATTCCACTGCGCTCGCCATTTTGAGACATAAGATGTTAAGTCTCAATATGTCCAGTAGTTACTCTGGCTACAATGTCCTTCAATCCGAAACACAACAGTGCATTTAAACTGCTGTTTGACGGGAGAAATAGACATTGCGGTGGTACCCACCCCGGCAGCCTCTCACATATGAGAGACCTACCACCAGTAAACCAGTATATGTCAGGGATTTTGGGTTTTAATTGGTGAAGGTGTGTTTCTAAGAGCCTTTTTATATTCCAATAAATGGCAATATGAACATGCCATTCGCCAGGCGGCCTCTCACGTTTCACCAGTGAAAGTATTTATATATTTTTTTCTGTAAAATTATTAGCACTATTATGAAAAAGAAGATTAACTGTACGTTAGGTAATTATCGCGCTATAGGCAAATGATAGCAAAGGATATGGTAACATGCAATATAATTTATCATGCCAAGCATAAGGTTTATTAAATTCTATTGACGTGTGGCGAAATATGGAACTACAAATAAAAATTGAAAAATATCTATTTAACTTATTGATGAGATATGTTTTTGTAGTATCAACAACAAGCATATTAATAATCTAATAATATTATCATGTCCAATGTAATAAAGTATTAAGAAATACAATTTTTTTCATTTCATTGCAACTGGTTCGGGCGCCAAGGAACTTAGATGATCTGTAAACTAATCATGCGATGTCGTATGCCCCTCTTATGATATGAACTTCAAAATACACAATATTGTGTCATTCTAGCGTGCTTATAGACAACTTGAAATGAAACGACGTTTTTCAAATTTTCAGTCAAGTCTGGCATAATTTTATACTAAATTTTAACTTACTCACTTACAAGACGTTTAGCTCTATAACATATAGTTATCAGTTATATGTGTAACTATTACTAATAACGTGCTTTCCGCCCTGTCCATAATGCTGATTATTTATTTTTGAAGTCGATAAGTAACTGTGAGCTGAGACGCCACAAAAAATTAAATCACTCAATACCATCCAAATAATTTAGTCAACGTTTAATCCATAGAAAGTAATTCAGTAATAAACCCATAAAAAAATGTTGTAAAGAATTCCAGATTCCCAATTATTTCAGATTGGTCGTAAATAAAGTTAATAGAGTTATAATGGACTGTTAAAATTAATTTAAAATGAGGACAATAATGTCTAAGTCCGAACAATACGACGGTAGACAATTCCAAGTAGAAACGAGTTTTATTCTAAAGACGGCGATTTACGATTAAGGTTTGTTCGTAATCCATCTTTATGTATTAAAATGTTGCTTTTTAACTTACTTTGCACAGACTATCGGATATATCCAGATAGATAGAGAGTTTTATTGCAATGCATGCCGTACGCCGGATGGTAAGCGATAGGACCGCTCATGGACAGTATCAAAATCAAACTACACACAGCAATGTCTTGCCTTCCAGTGCGCTCGCCATCCTCAGACATAATATGTTAAGTCTCAATATGTCCAGTAGTTACTCTGGCTACAATGTCCTTCAATCCGAAACACAATAATGCATTTACACTGCTGTTTGGCGGGAGAAATAGACATTCCGATAAGTACGAGCACATCAGCTTAGGTTGAACCAGCTTATTCAATATCGAGCTCGTCGGTGGAATGTTGTATATCAGCGGGAGATTAAACCCATTAACTCTCTCTCTCTCTCTATTGGTCGAGAATTTGTATTTGAATTAACTTATCAGCTACATGGGGGTCCTTTTGTCGTGCTTTAATATAAAGAAATTGGAGGCTTGTATTCATAAATAAGATAAATTGAAACATTTTAAAATTTCAAAATACGTAATTCGAATTTTCATTGACAGTGAAGGAAAAATGAATACCTTAAAGTTTTCCAAGAAGTTGCATAATAAAATTACCCTTTGCAATTGTTATAAAATACCATGTATTCATTTTCAATAGTATTATTACTTATAAAATTAATTTTAAATAGCAAAAATTGTTAAATTACAATTAATAAGAAAATCTGAAGCGAGATTTTAGTGGCAAACGCAAAAATTGTACCGATCCAAAGCAATCTTGATAAGCCAATTTCTGTTAATACTCATTGTTGCTCAGTCGTTGGAACTCGATCGTTGATTATGTCAACATTGTTTATTACCTCTGTTGTTCCTCGAGACAAACAGAACTATTAAAAATATGTAAAATTCTGCCTTACATTCGTTTTTTTATTCTTAAATTGCGTGTATAGTTTCAATGTTATTGACCTTTGGGTAATTTAAAGTTTACATTAGCATATTTTTTCTTTTACATAGGTTCTTTCATCTAGGTATCTTAGTGTATTATTTTTTATTGCAATGAATAGCGAGACGAGCGTGCCGTTCACCTGAAGGCAAACGATACGACCGCTCATGAATAGTGACTTAGATGTTAAGTCTCAATACGTCCAGTAGTTACTCTGGCTATAAAATCCTTCAATCCTAAATACAACAGTGCATTTACACTGCTGTTTGACGAGAGAAATAGACACTACGGTGGTACCTACCCAGGCGACATCTCATATATGAGAGACCTATCACTAGTAATGTTAGTTATGTAACAACACCGTAGTCATCTTAACTTCCGGTACGTTAGGGTCGATTCAACCCCAATAGTATCAGTATCTCACAGAAACCAACATTACGCTGTGTTTGATATCGTTTTTCAATGTAGGAGTAAATTTTCTGGAACCAATTCTGTACTACATACATAACCTATATATTATATATTATGCCTTTTTACCAGGGGTAGGCAAAGGTTCTCCTGGTAGCAAACAAGTCACCCACGTTTAGCCTTCTGTGTTGCGTCCTACGAAATAATATACTAATAACTCATTAAATTATTATCACGTACAGAAACGGAAAATCAAGACGAATGTCATTAATAGCAAAGGCTTTCTAATAGTGATCTTGATGAGAGAAACATCTCCTTGTTCAATCTAGTAGACTCCCAGATTATAGATAATAATGTCCGCTAATGCCATGGCAGCAAGGCGACAGGCTATCTAATAATCTAGGCTAATCCATAGCTAGATCCAGTGCTACGGGACCGGATAAGAGGGCTTCGCTTGCAGCCAACCGCGCTCCATTCAAACAAATCTGCACTGGAATCCTATTTATCCGTACGACGCTAATGTACACTCCGATGGACAATCGGACTATCGAATTAGATTACCAAGTGTTATAATTACTCAGGTGTTATGCTGTTAGATGATACTCCCTTGTTTCTGATAAACAGGTATTCGACTTATTTTTTTTAAGTATTACTAAAAGGTATCCATATCCAAAACCTATGAAACAAAGAAGTGACTATATCTATTCACAAGTTAAATACATACATAAACTTACGCCTTTTTCCCAGAATGGGTATACAGAGGTGCCAAGACACCCGCATTTCGCCTTGTATGTTCCGCCCCACGTTGTAATAGGTGGCGAGCCTATCGCCATATCAAGCACATATTCCTGAATCTGGGCTGATAATGAGTAGAAAAATCTAATATCACTGCCCAACCCGGGATTCGAATCCGAGACCTCAGTTTTATAATTGTTGACTGGAAATTATCATTCGCATCATCTCGAAGATTGGACTTACAATCATATTCAGGGGTAACAAAAGGGTTACGATCTCCACTCTGAGACAAATGTTTGTCTTCCATCAGGACTGAACCGCCCACTTTAGACCACGGGACTCCTATACGATTGAGAGAGGTTGAAACACAATCGACTAAGCTAGTTGATTGCGGGTTGGCAAGAAGTTACATACCATAGAAATTCTACAGGGCCACATTCTTCTTCATCTAGGTGTGCTATAAGAGAGCGATGAGCTAGCAATCTTTCTTCTAAGGATAGCAGCAAATTTTGTAACCGGAATTGCAAGGTTTCTGGTCTTGAAAGAAGGGGTTTAACATTTTGTTATTCAATTAAAGATATCAAGCAGTCTAGAAGTGAAAGGATGATAAGATAAGGTCTCTAACAATCGATCAGATCGAACGCTTGGTAAAACTTGACACCGGTCCGTGAGACAGAAGCGTCACTGCAGTAAAACGTAAAAAACTACTAAAATCAAACTGGCACCGATGAAAAAAGTTAAAAGGTTCGAACGGTTAATCCGTATTCGCACACACGACACGTAGGCCAGCCGAAGGGACCTTTACAAAAATTATGATGTGACGTTACAGCCCCGCGGTTTCGAATTTATTCGCAATGCGCGTGCCACCGTCGACACAATTTGTTCGCGTTTTAAATATTCACATGTAACCGTATGCTTAATATATTCCTCATCTACATAATGTAATATTTCGCAACGGAATGTACTGTTCTTATTCCGTCGGTGGGAGACGTAATTTTGTTATGCAGGGTTGCCACCACGGCTTGTTTAGAAAAATCTAGACTTGACCTGACACTGTGGTAATAAATGGAAGGAGTATAAAAATAACAGAAACGACGTTAGCGATGACGTTTGAAATTAAATTTAGACTTGCCAAAATAAGAAACTTTTTTTTCTGATCATGTTGAATCAGACGTTAAGGCATATGCGTGATATCCAATAATCCGTACTATGCAATAAATATATTGAGTATATCTAAATTTGTACGAAATTTCCCTGTAACTAGGGACAATTTTAAAACCGGGACTGTCCAGTAATATAGTGACAGTTGGCAATACTGTTGAAGCCTCACGTCCGTGCGAGTGTTGTGTGTTTTAATTATTTTTAACCGGGTCCTGTTTGTTCAGGACCGCTCTCTGATTCTTTGAATTTTATCTCCACAGACAATGCAAAGTGTACTAATAATGTGAGAATTGTTGATTTACTTTTTTATTTAAAATTGTACTTGTTGTTAGCAGATGTATGATTAATTACATTTTATTTATAAATTGATGTTTGTGATTACGAGCGTGAGTCGATGGTTATTTTTCGGTGATTTACATATCCTGCTAACTATAATATCTGTATCAGCCCATATACGTCCCACTGCGGGGCACGGGCCTCCTCTACAATCGAGAGTACGATTGAGAGTGGTTAGGCCATAGAGTCCACCCCGCTAGCCTAGTGCAGGTTGGCGGAGTTTACACACAAATATAATATGCCTTGCAAAAAACTAATTTCATAATTCTGAGGCAACACGTGCTGCCGTTATTCCACCAATTTATCTGAAATTCAAATAATTTCTTACGTAAAAAATATGCATTTCGGCACCACTGGTTCATTCCACTATCAAAGCCGCCCGTGTAAAATTGGCCTTAAAAGCCAATAAAGATAAAGCCAGTTATAGGCTCCATTCACATTACGAGCGGTGCAACGAGCGCCTTGGTCGTAAGGTCCACTCCAGATATGCACCTGAGCTCGTATACATTATACTGCAGATACATAAATGTGTACACGACACTAAGGCAACAAACTTAAGGTAAGAACTCATAAAAGTGACAACTTTGAGTTCGTAAATTGCATGACCTGCATAGTGACGTCTCGTACGCTATAAAATGCTTCCAAGGGCAAATTTTTCGATCGTTACGATGCTGCAATATTGAACTAACATTTTCCATGCAGTTTAACACAAAAAAAATCAGCGAGGAATCGACAATCCGGTGCAATATACTACGCAAGCGACAACCGCCTCGAACCTGTGTAGTGACGAAACGCATGCTCACATACTACGGAACAACAGCCGATCTGTCAATGACTATATAATATCCTGGACGCAAGATATACAAACTACGTATCAACTGATCTTTAAGGGAAGAAAGAATTGAAGAAATAACACCACTAACGATCAGCGTTATAGCCATCCCAACAGTTCTTCAAACGATATCACACCCCAAATCATTAGTTCTTATAAATACAATCAAGTGTTCACCCAATTCAAACAGAGCTGTCAACGGAATTACCAGCCGTTTTCTAATTTAAAAAAGGCGTAAGTACAAACCGTGTTAAACCAAACCCCGCCTTCTACTAATTCACACTAAGACGTTTTTAACATGCTCACCGTAACCTGCGTAATATCGGCCCGATATGAAACGGGGTGGAATGAAAGTAATACAAATTGCAATTTGTGCAGCGGTGATGCTATCAAAGCACTCTTTCACTGCTTGCAATTTCAATAACTGGAGAATGGGGGCGCGCTCCTCAAAGTTTTCAGGCCCCACCTCGCTCTAATTCACTGCTCTAGGGGAGCTTTATCGTATTAGTGGCAATAGACACGAATCCGATCTGAGATGTACTAAATTGATGTCATTAACTTTCTATGATAATTAAGTAGCAAAAATAAATATTATAAGTTGATTATTCTTGGGCCTTCCATTTTATTAACTCATTGGCTTTGAAAACAGACGTTTTATTTTTACGTTTTATCTTTCAAAAAACAAAAGAAGTAGTCCAATATAAATTCTTCATTGTGTTATTAACAGAATGAGTGGACCACTCCGATGGCCTGTTGACTAGCCTCAAGCCTCAAATGAATCTTAACACTTAACTCTTGAATCTGTACTGCTTTCGCCACCCAGACACTTAAAGAAACATTCGAATGACTCATAAAAATAATTAGTTTCCCTAAAAAATATTCGGTGAAAGTTTGAACATCGCTAATTCAGTGCAACCACAAGTCTACGTGGAGACAGAAACGTCGGCAAGATACGTTTATTTATCGAATCGATACTCGGGCCGTATATCAAAAGACTGTCAAATGTTGTGTCAACTTAGGTTTTCCACAGGAAAATTGAATGGTTTGAGTATCGTTACCGCATCGCTCATGAAGTATAGTGATTGGCAATTTGCGTTCTAGCTACAAGTTAAAACTTCAAAAGGTATACGATGTCTGCTTTCAATGTGTAATTTGTTATATTTTTATTTGGCATAATTTTATCCTGATGAGGTATTTTTATAACATTCTTTTCATTATTTGCGACGATCAAAATATAGATACAAAAATCTCGTAATTCAGATGTTATCGATCAGCTTTTTCTGGAAATACTTGTATGAGGCGTGGATTTGGTAAAAAAGGACAGCCCACGAAGCCATCATAATGGCGATGAAGCGAGAAGCTGCTTGATTCAAATGACTGATCCCTGGTCTGATATATTAATGTATGTATGAATCACAAGAATCTCTTTTTGTATGGTTTGAGATCCTATTCTCTAGGTTTCAACAACCCACATCAAAATATGAAATGTGTGGTAATGAGTAAATGCCTTAAGTCATTCCTTATTCTTAGATAATTATAAAACATATTTTAGTTGTGAAATGTTTTGTCTTCTTCGCTCAAACTGAATTCAAAAATTCTTTCAAAAGGGACAAAACATAACCAAAATATAAAATACTAGCGGCCCGGCCCAGCTTCGCCCGGGTGCATGTAGATTTCTCTACAATAGTATGCACGTATTATACACATAAACCTTCCTCGTGAATCATTCATATTTATAATATTATCATTAATACTCTTCGCCAAGGCTCGGAAACCGGTTAAATTTCCAAACCGGTTTCGGACATTGACCTCAATAAAACTCAATTTCGGTTATAGGTTAACATAATACCGGTTACCATGGAAAACCGGTTTACACGAATTTAGGTTCGATAACCGATATCGAGCGATAATTAACCGGTTAAAACCAAGCTCAGTACCGAATACCTTCCGTCGTTCCTTAAGCTGAAAACACATTGTAGGTTTTTGTCTTACGCATAGAGTAAAGCTGAAAACACATTGTAGGTTTTTGTCTTACGCATAGAGTAAAGAGTACAAAACTATGGTAAAGAGCGCGACTGATATGGTGCGTACGGGTCGTCAGAGGGCCCGCGTACGTTTTTATTTCTTTTAATTTCATTGACAAAGGACGGTTTTCGCGTCTGCCAATGACTAAGCTTTTAGGGATAGAAGAGTCGATTTTAATGTACTCTTTATCTCATCTCTATATAAACAAATAAATAATATATTTTTTAAAATGAAATTAATCCTAGTTGGCGCTTATTATAAACAGTCCTAAGTCTGTGATAACCTGTGGTACTAGAACATTCGAGTTTGCAACTGTTTTATTGTCAGAATCAATGATTTAATTAATATTAAATCACACATCAAACAATTATATCATACTATAATTGATTAAATTCTGTACGCAAACATAGATTACACATTGAGAATAAATTTACCGTGGAAAAATGTTAAGCAACAATTCCGTGTACACATATTAGAAATACTTATGTATAAAATGTGTGAATTCCAAAGTAGGCAAGATCGTGTTTCGAGCACACGTCTTGTTCTTGTTGTCTTTTTATCATCATCATCATCATCATATCAGCCACAGGAAGTCCACTGCTGAACATAGGCCTCCCCCAATGATCTCCACAATGGCCTGTTGGAAGCGGCCTGCATCCAGCGACTTCCTGCGACCTTAGTCAGATCGTCCGTCCACCTTGTGGGCGGGCGTCCGACACTTCGCTTGCCTGTACGTGGCCTCCACTCGAGAACCTTTCGGCCCCAACGGCCATCGGTTCTACGAGCTATGTGCCCGGCCCACTGCCACTTCAACTTGCCAATCCTATGGGCTATGTCGGTAACCTTGGTTCTCCTACGGATCTCGTCATTTCTGATTCGATCTCGTAGGGAAACACCGAGCATAGCCCGCTCCATTGCTCGTTGAGTGACTTTGAGCCTTTTAATGAGGCCCACAGTGAGAGGCCACGTCTCGGTGCCGTATGTCATCACTGGTAACACACAACTATCGAAGACTTTCGATTTTAGGTACTGAGGTATTTTGGACGAGAAGACGTCGCGAAGTTTCCCGAACGCTGCCCAACCGAGTTGGATTCTCCGATTGACCTCTCTCTCGAAGTTAGACCTGCCTAACCGGACCACTTGTCCTAAATAGACATATTCGTCTACAACTTCGAGAGTCGAGCCCCCAACTCCAATAGGGGTGGGCACAACATGGATATTCGACATGATCTTCGTTTTATCCATGTTCATTTTAAGACCCACCTGTTGGGAAACTCGATTAAGGTCTTCGAGCATAGTGCTAAGGTCTTCCAGCGATTCTGCCAAGACTACAATATCGTCGGCAAATTGAAGGTGAGTAATATAGTCGCCGTTGATGTTGATGCCGAATCCTTTCCACTGCAAGAGCTTGAAGGCATTTTCCAGCGCGGCAGTGAACAATTTCGGAGATATGACATCTCCCTGTCTCACGCCTCTCTGTAGTGGAATAGCCTTCGTGCTCTGATCCTGTACTCGGACCGACATGGTGGCGTTGTTGTATATACACCTCAACACTTCGATGTACCGATAGTCTATGTGGCACCGCTGAAGAGACTGTAGCACAGCCCAAGTCTCGATCGAATCAAAGGCTTTCTCATAGTCCACAAACGCTAAACAAAGCGGCAAGTTATATTCCTCGGTTTTTTGTATAACTTGCCGAAGCGTATGGATATGGTCTATGGTACTAAAGCCTTTTCGGAAACCGGCTTGTTCGGGAGGCTGAAAGTCATCAAACCTGCCTTCGAGACGATTTGTGATGACCCTTGAAAACAACTTATAGACATGGCTCAGGAGCGAGATGGGCCTGTAGTTCTTCAGCAAAGTGTTATCACCTTTTTTGAAGAACAAGACCACCACGCTCCTACTCCATGCCTCCGGCGTTGAGCCCTCGAGGAGAACGGAATTGAAGAGCCTCTGAAGGACTTTCAGTATCGGTGTTCCGCCCGCTTTCAGAAGCTCTGAAGTGATTCCGTCCTCACCCGGCGCCTTGTTGTTTTTAAGATGTTTGAGGGCCATCTCAATCTCAAACAGGCTGATGTCCGGGATATCATCGCTAAAGTGTCGGATTAACTCGGCTCTCGGGTCTTTAGCCGAGCTAACAGTAGGTTAGACAACCGAGGTGTAAAGCTGTCCGTAGAACCTCTCGATCTCTCTTAATACCTCTGCCCTAGTCGATACCATGCGGCCATCATCCATTTTCAGCCTAAACAACTGGCTTTGCCCAATAGACAAGTCTCTTGCAAACGCTTTGGAGCCTCCGTTCCGCTCAATTGTCTCCTTAATGCTCACAGTATTGTGAGCACGGACATCGTGTCGCAAGGACTTCCAGATCCGTCTATTGAGCTGCCGATATACTTCGGCGTCAACGGAAGACTGCAGCGTCAAAGATCGACGTTCGGCCATGAGGTCAAGAGTGTGGATCGAGAGTTTTTGTGGTCTATCTCTACGGCGAGGTCTAAAATACTTAGATCCCACCGTATGGACAGTTTCTACCAAACCGCTGTTTAGCTCGTCCACTGCAAGGTTTTTCCTAGACAATCAAAACGATTAACTCTGACCCCTGAGGTTCTGTTGCCCATGTCCAAATTGCCCCACTTTCAACTCTGCATCGCTTCTCTTGCCCAACTTTGCGTTGAAGTCCCCCATAACAACGTTGAAGTAGGTTTTGGAAGTATGTATGGCCCGACTTATGTCCTCATACGTCTCCTCTACTTCTTTATCTGAGTGTGTCGAGGTCGGCGCGTATACCTGTACGACCTTCAACGAATATCTTTTAGATATTCTGAGTATAAGGTATACTACCCTGCTCGACACACTTTCGATGGATACGATGTTGTTTATGGAGAGACTTGTGGACGAGAAATCCGACACCTCCTCGGGACTGTTGGTCGTCCCCCGGTAGAAGAGCAGGTTACCAGACTTCAGGGTTATCGTATCCTCCCCGATTCTTCGGACTTCCGATAACCCCGGAATATCCCAGTGTAACTTGCTCAATTCTTCTTTCAGTTCGACAATCTTCTCGTCTGTCCTTAATGTGCGTATGTTGTGTGTTACCAGGGGCCAGTCGTCGTCGGGGGTGGTAGCCGGGGCCATCCCGGGGATTCTTAGTACCCCCTGCCTCACCGTAACCATGACCTCTACCATAGCCAGGCATAGTGGTGCTGCCGGGCCTGGGGGCCTGGTCTCTATATGTGTCGCCATTAAGGGGGTATTTGCCAAAACTCGCCAGGCAGGCGGGTTGGCGAGCGAAGTAGGAGACTGGCGTTGATGACGCTGCTGCCCGCCATTAACCAGGGAAAGGAAATAGGATTTGTGGGTTGAGGATGTTATAGGAAAGGAGAGTATGGCCTGAGGGAGTGGATACTGCAGTCACGGACGGGAAGTTAAGGTGACTGCAGTAGCTCGGGGGCCGAGGTCGCGTACTCGCAGCACCTATACTAGGACAGGCTATGACCACTAGATAGGAGCATCCCTGACCATATCATAAAATATGACAGTTAAATTAACATGATAAAAAAGAGGTAAAAAATATTATTTAACAACAGTAGATAATACTAAGAATAATAATACCATCGGTTAACAGTTGTTTCAAAACTTGAGTTATGTCATTCGATGTGAATTTTTGAAATTTGAAATTTTCATATCGAAAGAACGAATAATTTTTTTTTCTCCCCATCACAACAGTTGAACAGTAACCGATCCACAACTTTAAATTAAGTATTAAACAATTTTAATTCAAATTGTTTAGTACTCAAAACGGAGTTGCGTTTTGCACGTCCAATTCTATTGAATACTTCTAATACAATCAGTGTTGCCAACCCCAAGAAACTAAAAAACGGTAGTTCATCCACAAAAAAACAGGAGAAAACAGTAGGTAAAGTAAAAATAAGCAGTTTTTATTATTTCCTCATTTAATTAAAACAATCACCTACTTTTATTACTCACGAGAAGTCACATACATTGATTAATTATAATATTGATCATCCTCAACTGCCTCATCTACAATATTTTCTGACTCATCTTCCCTTTTTAACGCATACATGTTTTTGTAAAATTTCTTCATGTGGCTTCAAATGAGTAGCAATCGGTTATTTCAGATTTTTACGTAATATTCCTTTAATAGTTGTGGTCGATAATTTGTTCCGTAATATGGATTTCATAAAATTAATATCTCAGAAAAATCTTTCCACGGCGGCGCTGGTAGGCACAAAAGTTTCTTTACCAATTCACACAATGTGGAAAATGTTTGCTATCTAGTCTAATTGCGTTTTATTGCATAATTTCGTTATGAAAATAAATTTATATAATGTGATAGGTGAATGCAAATTGAAAAATACTAAAAATAAAGAATAAAACAGAAAACAGGGACTAAAATGTAAAAACAGCAAATCTACTGTTAAAACAGTAGGGTTGGTAACACTGAATACAATAGACGAGAAACGAGCCCGCACGCGGTATCTTGACATAAACACAAAACATGTCATAACATGAATCTACCCGAACTGCACACGGCACACGTTTGACCTTGCATCGTGCGTTGCGTATTACTTGTTTTGGAATTAACCGGTTAATACCGATACTAAACCGTTCATGCGGAATTAACCGGTAACCTTTATCGTTTGGGTTAGTTTGAAACCGTTCATTATTTTAACCGGTTAACGTAGGAGCGATATAATTTACCGGTATTTTATCAGAATTAACCGCTCTCTTTAAACCGGTTCCGAGCCCTGCTCTTCGCAGCGTATTGCGAAGACATTTTATGGCTAATTTGTTTACACCTTCGGTTGGTTTTAATAGGAATTTCTAAAGATTTCTTTGGTAATCTAGTACTAAATATAGCCCATGTTACTCAGTGATAATGTAGCTTTCTAATGAAAAAAGAATCATTAAAATCGGTCCAGTACTTTTTGAATTTATTCGATACATACAAAAATACAAATCTTTCCTCTTTATAATATTAGTGTAGATGACTAAAATAGGTTTTAAGACTCTCCATGAATGTAGACGGTATTTCATCATCATCATCATCATATCAGCCACAGGAAGTCCACTGCTGAACATAGGCCTCTCCCAATGATCTCCACAATGACCTGTTGGAAGCGGCCTGCATCCAGCGACTTCCTGCGACCTTAGTCAGATCGTCCGTCCACCTTGTAGGCGGGCGTCCGACACTTCGCTTGCCTGTACGTGGCCTCCACTCGAGAACCTTTCGGCCCCAACGGCCATCGGTTCTACGAGCTATGTACCCGGCCCACTGCCACTTCAACTTGCCAATCCTATGGGCTATGTCGGTAACCTTGGTTCTTCTACGGATCTCCTCATTTCTGATTCGATCTCGTAGGGAAACACCGAGCATAGCCCGCTCCATGGCTCGTTGAGTGACTTTGAGCCTTTTAATGAGACGGTATTTATTCATTAAAAATAATTCACAAACGGTATAATATAAGTCTGAAAATTTCGTTACGAATACATACAATGAAAAAAGTAATTTTAGCGTATTGTTATACGGAAAAAACTCATCTCGACCGCGAACTGTGATCGCCAAATCCCGTCTTATCCCTACCTAAGACTGGAACTTGGAAATTTTTCCACCGCGAGGCTAAAACTTTTCGCTGGGATTTCATTGCGCAGATAATATGAAAAATATAATTGTGGAATTGAATTGTATTGGATTTCTCGATAAACGTGATTTAAGCGGGATTGGGTAATTTTGTGTACGGATTTATGAGGCGTAAGTCATGACGTCATATGCCAGGTTTTCGGCAATATTTTTTTAAGTAAGGCATGATAATGATTGATAAAAGAGATAATATTTCACTTAAAAACCCATAGTGATGGGGTTTGGTAAAATAGAAGATACTCTGCCGACTCGACGTTTTAAAATATTAAAGACAAATATAGTGACACCACTCTCAAACGTAGGTACTCTCGCATGTAGAGAAGGTCCGTGCCCTGCAGTCAGACGTACATATACAGTACAATACAATACTTTACAAAGAAAAATACAATATTGAACCTTTAAGAATACACTTTAAGGTATACATTTCGTTCATATTACTGATCCAGAAATCATAATAAAACTCAAATCTATTGTGCTCTCCCTACAATGGTCACAAAGCCCATATGAAAGCTGCTCAAAATTCCCCTCAAAACTCGTAACAAATACAAAATAACTTCCTTGAAATAGCTACTTGCACATCTGGCTCGCTGGTAACAGTATCATAACTAAGTCAAACTGCACGGGAGAGTTTTTCGCGAAAAACCAGGTCATACTCAGCTTAATAGATCATGCGAGCTGACCCGCGATTTTATTCACCATTTTTAAAGCAGTTTTTAATAAAGGAAAATATTTTGTATTTCTGTTACGCCAAATAGAACGGCTCGTTTGAAACAGTTCGATAAGTTTGAATTTAGAACGGGGTACGGTTTTGGCGGAATGTCTCGAATGCTTTCATGGATAGATGGTAAACTAATTCCAGGTGTGCCGGATTGGTAAAGGAAACCGAGCATGCTAGTAAAATAATTAAATTTACTATTATTAATATATGAAATAATACTTTAATATTGTATAATAGTTTCTCGCGTCTATAATATTATAAAGCCTCATTTACATAGGAGAGTTTCTCGCCTCGAATATACGAGTATAAACATTTGTCAGAACACGACAATAGCTGGCGGTAATACCATGAGATAGTGGCATACGATTCTCGCCGCGAGAAACTCTATAAATACGTAATATCCACACTTCGACATAATATGTATATACTAGTATTAAGACAGCCGTCTTCATCGCATTGTATACAATCCTGGTCTTGTCCGATTCGAAAAACCCCAGCCAGGGACCATGCGCAGAAAAAATCCTAGATACAGGTTTCTATATGAATAAATAATAATAATGAATACACACAACATAAAAAAAACTGAATTTTGTTATCTAACAATGAACCAAAGACCCCAAATTAAACATTGTCAATTCATTCCCAACCAAGCAATAAGCAATCGTTTGAATACAAACAATATTTTGCTCACAAATAACATTTTTAATGATAAATCCAATTCTATGGGTCTTTTATATTTCAAAACGGACCTTTGTTGCGAATCTCTTCGCCTTCAAAGTGAGATATCTCTTTGTAATCTTTGTGAATAATATCGGATTAACAGACTTTGTCACTAATCTCCGCCGCATCTTTCGGCCGTATCCCCCTTTTTCCATTGAGACAGTTATCTAAAAAGGTTAACTACAATCTTTTCATTTTTTCAACATTTTCTCTTCTACATTTGGGTCGGTGAACGCTTTGGTATTGTAAAAGTTATTCTTAGTAGGATGAAGGTGAAATTCTTAGTATGAACACAAAAACCGTAAATCTAATGTTATTTATTATTAATAAATAAACAAAACAACATTTTTTCTTCTATATTTGAGCCGGTGTACACTTTGGTATTGTAAAGCTTATTCTTAGTAGAATGAAGGTGAAATTCTTAGTATGAACACAAGAACCCTAAAACTTATGAAATCTTTTATTAAAATGAATAGATAATATATAACCAACAGCGCCACAGAGGTTGTATGCTATTTGTGGGAATAGTGCTGTCTCGGGTCAAGTCTTTTTTATTTCGTCTTCATTAGCCATACTCCTCGTCTTCCATTGTCTTCCAGGCTGTTCTCTTATATTCTGTTCTCCCGTTCTTCATATTTTTTATAGGCTATAAAAGTAACGAGAATTCAAGTTAAATATAAAATCGACACTAAGTTATATTTTCATTGACATTAAATATCTGTGAGTACTGTAGTATCTATATAATGATAATATTTACTTAACATCATTTACTGATACCACTATCACCATAATGCCCAACATGGATATCGAAACAAAAACTTCACGGTTCCCATCCCCACACCCAACACCACTTTTACACCCATAAATAAAATATATAAATAAAAAATGAATTCCTGTTACCAAGAGATTAAAATGGCCGCATGAAATATGTGCCATAAAAACCTAATGGGGATTTATTGAGCACACTGCATCTAGTAAAGACAAGTAAATGCACTTAGCTTGAACATGAGGAAAAGTTTGCATCCCGTTCCTTATTACCCTAATGGATGAATTCCCGAAAGGTTTCATTCAGGACGATCGTAAACACAGTTTTGGTAGAAACCATTGACAACCGCTAAGGCACTTGGATAAGATGAAATAAGAAGACGAGGGATCGGTTCTTGTAATTGCTAAAACGATTGGATAGTCCTTAAGTATGTGTTTTATTTATTTAATATTTTTGTACATGAAAATAAAACATAATATACAGATATAACAAAACAAATTTACAAATGGCGGTTTTATCACTCTAGGAAATGTTTTACAGACAACTATAGGATGGATTTAAGAGAAGGAGAAAAATAGGGCTGTGTAGAAAATAAAAAATATAATCTACAAATTAAAACAATAAAAGGCTTTAAGTATTTTTTTAACTTTTATATTTGGGTGTTTTAAAATTCTTGTAGTGTTTTTAAAGACCTGATGTCACAAAACTTCTACATATATTTAGAGCCAGAACTCCCATATACAGAATGTATTCTGTCCCCCGAACTATCTGTAACAATAAGGTATGTTTTTTAATTTATTTCAAATTTTTCTCAAATATATTTCAAAAATAAATAATTACCCACTTACGAACTTAAGCATTTATAACATTAAAACTTAACTAAACTTATAGTTTAATATCCGTTTTAATAGTTGCACTAACTACAATCGTCTTGACGAAGCCAGTTTTAACAATTGCAAATGCTGGTTAATTAAATCAGGGTTTACGGCTCAGAAGAATGTACTATTACATGAACTACTGAGAAATGATTAATAAAAGTTTTGACGTGACAACGTCTTAAATTAGGTTGCGGCTGGGAGTCACTTATGAAAAAGTGTAACGCCCGGTAACGTTACGATGAGTCACCGAACGAGAGAGAGGCCCGCCGAATGCCTTGCGTCTCTCTCCCACTCAACTATGATCGGTCTGCCGCGCGCGCAGCACTAGAGAATTAGGCGCATTGAATCGGCGCATGCTTGTGTCTCTGTCTTTGTCTTTCTCGAACGTTCTTGGCGTTGGAAAAACAAGAAAGCGTCACAATACAAGTTCACACGTGTGGTTAAAGTATCGTCAGCTGTGTCTGTAGTGAAAATATGGAGTGCTTAGATTCGTCATTTATCATTTACAACAACTACAACAATAAAGGTAAATAATTGTACACTGATATTTCATTATCGTAAACTATGATTGATTGATTAATTGTTAGATTGACACAAAAGTTGAGAAACTGAGTTTATAGGTTATGTCATACTATTGATAAATGTTGATAGTGTTTTAGTAAACAAAATATATTTCTATAGTTAAAATTTGTGCAATTCTTATTTTCATTCAATTCCTTGTTCCTATTGTGCAATTTAATTATATTCATATCAATAAATATTCTACCGAGAAAAAGACGTTGTCACGTAAAATCTTCGCCCGTAAAACCGACTTTACAGGCAACCATTTTTTAAAGTTCATTTTTACTATCACCATATCTAGTTTTTAATTTGAAAATAAATAAATGTATTTAATAAAATATTGCATTGATTTACGAAGCTTAGAATTTAGATGACTACCCACAATAAGGTTACATTGTTATATATACCCTGGTTATATATATACAATGGAAAGATTCTTGATCTAGTATTAAGTACTATTTCACAAAGTGAAGTAATGTCACCTCTTCATCCTCTGAGCAAATTAGACCAACACCACCCTCATCTCATTTATTCCATTGCTCATTCAAGCTCAGCTGTTCTTCAGAAAAAGAGAGACGCCAGGTACAATTACTTTAAGGCTGATTACGACTCTATTTGTGGGGAGCTGAGGGATATTGACTGGCAACTTGAATTTCGTAGCTGCTTCAATCCGGATGATATGCTCTTAAAATTTTACGATATACTGCACCGTATCATCGCCAAATTTGTACCAAAACACGCAGGCAATAAGTCTAAATATCCGCCATGGTTCTCCAATTCTTTAATTAAAATGCTTGCAGAAAAGAACAAATGCAGAACACGACACCGTAAATACAAAAATCCTCGGGATAAGATCGAATTTGAAATTCTGCGTGATAGGTGTAAAAAAACATTAGATGGATGCTACAATAACTATAAGCTTAAGATTGAATCTGCCCTCTCTAAAGATCCTAAATTATTTTGGCAGTTCATCAAACATAAACGGGGAAACAACTCTTCATACCCTACTCGAATGCACCTGAACCAAAGATTTGCTGATAACGGTGCTGATATTGCCGATTTGTTTGCATCGCACTTTTCATCCGTTTTTTCTAATAATATAAACAATAACAGCACCAGCACGCTAAATGATATCACTGTAAATGACTGTATGTCAGGGATCATTCAATTCTCCACAAATGACGTGTTTTTAAAACTTAGAAATTTAGATGTTAATAAAGGGGCAGGACCAGATACAATCCCTCCAATATTTTTTAAACATAATGCACAAGTATTGGCTGAGCCTATAAAAACTATTATTAATTACTCACTTAAAACAGGCATATTCCCTACTGAATGGAAGAGGGCTCGAATTGTTCCAGTATTCAAAAAGGGAAATCACGATAACGTTCAAAACTACAGACCTATTGCTATTTTATCTTGTCAATCAAAGTTGTTCGAAGCCCTCATACATCCTATAGTTTCAGATTATATTAACAAATTTATTTCTCCGCATCAGCACGGTTTCCGAAAAGGACTTTCTACACTTACTAATCTAACATGTTTTGTTTCTGACCTGGCAACTGAAATCGACAAAGGTCTTCAAGTAGATGCCGTGTATACGGATTTTAGCAGTGCGTTCAATAAAGTTAACCATTCACGCTTGCTCCAAAAACTTGAGTGTTACGGTATACAGGGCTCATTCTTGTTATGGTTTCAATCCTATTTAGACAGTCGACCCCAGGTAGTCTCTGTAAAGGGCCATGAATCTCGCGAATATCTTGCCGTATCTGGTGTACCTCAGGGCTCCCATTTAGGTCCTCTTTTATTCATAACGTACATCAACGATATTACAACCCAGATCCGTAACTGTAAATACGCGCTTTTTGCCGACGACCTCAAAATTTACGCTACTGTTAGAAGTCATAGAGATGTGGAATTAATTCAGTCAGACCTAAATCGGATTAAATTTTGGTGCGACACAAATTTTATGGTCCTAAATCCTAGTAAATGCTTTCATGTTCGCTATACTAGAAAAATCCAGCCTTTACCATCATCTTACAATATAAGCAACAAGACTTTAGTCGAGTTACCAAAAATACGTGATTTAGGCGTCATCTTAGACAGCAAATTAAAATTAACAGCTCATATCTCTGAGGTTGTGAATGCGGCGTCTCGGATGTTAGGGTTTTTGAGAAGAAACGCCAAATCATTTCAGACATCTACAAAAATCACTTTATATAACACGTTAGTCCGTAGTCACCTCGAATTTGCCAGTGTCGTTTGGAATCCCATCTACTATGTGCACTCGCAACGCATTGAATCAGTGCAACGTGCGTTCACTAGGTATCTAGCGTTTACCTCCCAGAGAATTTCACATAGATGTCCCTATGAGCAGCGTCTTCGCTTCTTTAATATCCGATCATTACGTAGCCGGCGGACCGTCCACGACAATGTTTTCCTTTACAAATGCGTTAACGGTCTAATGCGCTGTGATAACTTACTTAAATGCTTCAAGTTAACAGTGCCTTCCCGTATCCCACGACAACCCATAAGTAGAGTATTTCAACAGCCTTTTAGCAGAACCAATATTGTCAAGCAATCTCCTATCTGTAGGATTGCAACGAAATTTAACGAGATATCTACTAAAGCACCAGATATTGATATTTTCTTTGACCCATTTGTAACATTTAAGAGAAAAATTAGAGATACGATACAAAATTAAAATTAAACTTTTTTTTTTTGTTATTTTATAGTTATTTCGCAAATTTTATAAAAACCAATTAACGTTGTTATTGTATAAAATTCAATTTGTCTTCTTCATTCTGTTTGTCTGTTGATTATGTTTTGAATTATGTTTTGAATGCGTTTATTTTCAATTACGTTTTTGTTTTTTGTTATTCACATTTCTCTTTATTTATCTTGAGTTTAATTTGATGTTGTACAATTTAATTTAATTTATTTATTACAAATGTTGTGTACACCTTTAATTGATATGTATATCAGTAGATTGTCCTAGATTGTAGTATTAGAAAATGTTTAATATACATGTTGTTGGTGTGCCTATTTCAATAAAATAAAATAAAATACCCGAATCATGTAGATAGGACCATTCTGATTAGAATGACTGATTTATATAGGACTTTAAGCTATTTGTTTATTTACACGATCATAAACTAATCTAACGTCCGAATACAGGAACGCCATTCAAATAATAAGTTGCCGTTAACAGCGCACGGCTCACTTAGCCAGTACATTTATGCGGGATTAACGTAACTTACATTTAAGTTGCGTTTCAGTATTCGGACGTAAGTCTGATCAACTTGAAGAAAATAAATATAGATCATGTTGTTGTTTTTTGACACGCAAAGTGTACATTTATTTTAGAAGTACTACAAGTTATTGTTCTACATGATCAAATCTTATATTCCTATTTGAAATTACTCCTTAAACATCTTCAACACTTTGTCTTCATTACAAGTAAAATACAATCAAAAATTCTTCGCAACTAACTCAAACAAACTTTCACCCAAATTCCTAGTCCAACATGCGCAACACAATTAAAAATGGGACGGATTAATTCCACCCAAAAGTACACTAACTGTGAACACTAAGCGTCCCAAAACCCAAATTAGAAGGCCGTAATTTAACTCTAAACCGTACAAAGATCTTTCACACTATTCCGAGGGATTTCCTATTAAAACATTATGACAAAATTATAGCACACACTTAACTTGAAGGTTTAAATGTTCCGGACGTGACATTTTAGTTCGGGTCCGCAGAAACGACGAGTGTTTGACTCCATTGAACGAGGTGCTTAGCTCAAAGCTAGTGCGTACTCAGAGGGATTAACGTTTTTATGTATACATGGAGCGTTAAGTGTTTCTAACAGCCGATAGTCTGGCTGATTGGGGATAATGTCGCTGCTTTAATGCTACTGTTTTAGTGAATGTCAACAGGATTAGGATGAAATTTTTAGTTCTGTTTCTTTATTTTACACTCAGCTATTTACTGTTGAAGGCCTCTCTAATTATGCATTAGCCAACCCGTTCTTTAGCAGCCCGAGTTCTTCCACTACTCGACATCTTTCTCAAGTCTTTTGGCCCAAGCGCAGACGTATTATCTTTTTCTTTTAATGAAGCAAAAATATTCTGTTAGCCAACATTCACCTTACATAATTAAAACAATTCGCACCCCTACGTACAAAGAATTCCTGCGCGATAATTTCGCAGAACATTTTCGCGTACATACTTAAAAACTATAGAACCGTCGTGCACTAAACTCGGTATAATTATATGATAATAAAATGCAAGTTCTTTTAAAACGACAACGCGGAGGTTCGCAGCACGAGCCGAGTTTTTCAAAGAACGCCATTTTAATAGCAGGTGTGGAGGCGTGGGCCACGCGTCATGAACATAACACGTTACACATCTGCATAAAGTTAAACAACAAGATACGGGCCTTTGTAAAAAGAGGAATTCAGGCGCTAGACCGAAAAGCGGCGCGGTCGTAGCCAACAAACACAAATAACATTTGGACCTTTTTGAAAGTGCTTGTAACAAAACATTCCTATGGCAGTGAGACTGGTACGCGCGTTATTTACGCTTTAA
This sequence comes from Hyles euphorbiae, assembly GCA_023078785.2. Taxonomy (NCBI): domain Eukaryota; kingdom Metazoa; phylum Arthropoda; class Insecta; order Lepidoptera; family Sphingidae; genus Hyles; species Hyles euphorbiae. Next base: position 15,137,669 of record CM041041.1, on the reverse strand, counting down.
TTGAGGGCACGTCCGTCTAAAATCCACATTTGGGATGGGAACTGGTACAATTTTCCATTTTTGACATTCTAAACACGATTCGACGAGATAACGAGGAATGTCGGCATTTAGTTGTTTTAGCCGTACACCCTTTGTAGTTGGCGCGCCGTTTTGTCCGACGTTTACAGACAGTTTGCCCTGCTTTTAATTTTCTAAATGTCACGCAAAAATAAACACGGCCCTCCCGGGGGACGTGGAAATAAATGAAGAGCTGATGACACCTAAATATGCCTAGTTTAGCATGGTTACTTTCCTCGTTGATTGTCGGCAATTTAATGGGATTTAGGACGGAGTGGTGGGAGAAAAAGTTTGCATTTGGGGAAGTTGGCCGACCAGTCTTCGGATTAGTTCGGTTCGATAATGCCGAAGATGAACGGCACCGCGACACCTTTAGTTTAATCGACTTGGGAAAATGATGACAGCCGAAGATTCTCGTGACTTAAAACTTCGCTATTTTACTTACGAAAGGTTGTAGCCTCCGGAGGTTTTGTCGCCAGTTGGCACTAAAAGATTCAGGGCTGCGGCTGTCCAATCACGGAGTTTTGCGACCCTAATCGGGATTGCGGGCTCGGATATCGGCCCGATACTTTGCACAAGTGTTACAATTGTGGGTGGAACTTTCAACTTAAGTGATAACAGCAGATTATTGTCTAGTACGAAACATTTAGTGTCTTGTTGTAAATTAATTTAGTTCAATTATCCAAGTAGTAAACATGAAAATGACTTGACTATGTGATTGCATAGCTGCTATCATCCATGATCAAATATTAGACTCATAGACATATAACTTGGTGAAATGTACCGGCCTCTTTATCCTATAAAGATAACTATTTAACATACCAGGATTTGAAGTAATAGTCTTGTACGGTAAAACCGTACAATTTTTGCTAACGCATAATTTTAATGTTGACCACGCAAATAATTTAATAAAATTAGTACGTTCACGGCAAGCAGTTACACCGCGCGTGCTCAGCTATCAATCAGTCTAAATCATTTTAGTTTTAATTTTACCTAATATTATATACATTTTGACTTGGACTCTAGACTATAATTTAATAGCAGTACCACCAACAAGTCTCATATTTGAAGATTCCGAAGATCGAGTGAAAAGGAGAAATTTAACACAGAAGAAGAACCTTGGCTTATCTAAACTAATAATATAAAGAGGAAATATTTGGTTGTTTGCTTTGAATAGACTCTGAAACTACTGGACCGATTTGAAAAATTCTTTCGTCATTAGAATTCTACATATCCCTGATCAACATAGGCGACAGAAATTTTTCAAAAAAGTGTTTCCTCTCCCGGGCTGATCCGAGCCGCTATCCGTTATATTTGAAATATAAAAATCGTGAAAAAAACTCAGTCAGTAACTTACAATATCATCAAAAAAACATTTACAACGACACAAATTATTTCCCAACAGCCGAAAGCACTTTAAAATAAATGAAATCAGTGAAAACCGATTCGCTGCTCCGCGGCCTAAGCGACAACCGAGTGTTGCCACCAAAAAACCCGACTCCGCTACTTTCCTTCAAATATCCGGGTCATCTATTGTTCCTTTGTCACGAACCGGACAAGTTGGCGACAAACTTAACTTTTCATTCGACATTCGCTCCACTGTACAGACGAATGACAGGTTTTACAATGTCTAAACTGCATTTGAAGTTTGTAAACGAGCACAAAAGGCCCAAACGTACGCTGTGGTAGATTTCTTCCGTGTTTTTCGTTTGTTAGTATTTTCTTGCGTCACGGAAGCTGAGCTGAGTGGGGGTTGAAGTTAGGCAATCTATTGATAGAGTTTGATTGCGGATCAATAATTGGAAATATTTAACAGTTTTAGGGCTTAAATAATAAGTGGAATTGAAACTCTCTTGAAACAATACCGAAATAATAATAATAGTCTCTCAGATATGAGGGTCTGCCTGGGTAAGCCGAAAACGAAGCTGGGTGGTGGATTTTTTAGTTGCATTGTGTCTGAAGTCACTAAATCTCCCACCCAATCTCGTTCGGTGGCAGTCTTGATATACCCTGTATAAAATACTCACATGTCAACAATCATACAAACCCAACCGCCAATACGGACAAACACACAACACAAACCATTTGTAACTCGTATTCCCTCAAGGGGCAAATTGAAAAATTCCTACAGGGGAACCGGGCTTGAAACTAGGAACCCCCAGACACGGCCCAGCCTGGCATTAATCTACGTTTCGCACACGTCCACCGCGGCTAAGTAATGTGCTAGACGCCGGGTTTTTCCTAAGAAAACTTAGTAGCCTATATGTAACTTTTGAGCTCACCATTTTTTATTTTCAACCGGTTTGATTCGTGATTTCTTGGGTTGAGCGTTGCGAGTTTTGCTGTTTCGGGCTGTGTCAACGTATTACTAAAACGTATAATGTCTTACTGTTGAACATTAATCCTATTCACTAGTATATGTGGAATTTAGAAAGACTCCATCGTATAGTTTCAAGCTAGCAACTAATTTAAAAAAAAAAAAATATGCTCTCCATACAGCTTTAAAACTTAGAAGATTCAGTATGATAATTATTTTTATAAAATATAAATCTGAAGTAACTTGGTAATTTTAAATATTCACAAAGTATAATACTCACGTTTCTTGGTTATTTAAAATTTTAATATATATGACTGTATTTTTTTTCTAACACTTATTTCGTTACACAAGATATCCATGTACATTATGTGTATCAGAGGGTCTATCGAGATATCTTCGAGTGTCTATGAGTGCACTCTTCATTAATCTCGCAAGGGATAACCAATAACTCTTTGACTACAGACGGTTGCGCATGGACTGATCAAAACACTGGATTCTAGGTCAGTTCTCCAGAGCCAATGCGAATACTTCCAAAGATATGGAAATAAATTGCAGTATTCATAGCTTTTAGAGTTGTGTTTACGATTTTGTATTCATTTTATACATTTTGATTACCTTCAATGATTTTATTTATTTATTTAAATCACTACATATTTGTGTTCTATTTTCATTCTCATACGGAACTTAAAGTTAATTGCAATATTTTTTTATGTTTTCCCTGCGATTTTAAATCTTCGATCCTCAAAATAAAATACCCACACGTGTGTTATATACAACATACATATGTCAGGGGCGTGCACTCCTTGTAGGCAGAAATGCAGTGCTTTACTTGCCATTCACAAATATTTTATTATAACGTTCGTACGTTTTAGATGACTTTAATTTATAGTAAATAAATGAATAAACAAAATATAATAACTTAAAAACGCCTAATATTTTATAAATAGCACCTATTTGCAATCACGTAAACATTATAGTTGCCACGCGAAAAGCAAGCGGCGCTGCAAAGCAAAATAATGTACCTAACCAACCAAGTCATGCCGCCGCGGCCCGCATGACATTTGTTTGCATGTGTGTAGTTATTTTGGTGTCCATGCACAGTCGCAAACGCACACACCCATGAATATTGAAAGCCGCGACTCCTGCGGTAGGCCTCGGGAGTTCGGCAGTTGTCGGGAGTAATCGTAAATGTTCGTTGCCTATAATCCGAGTAAAATTAATAGGCTGGAATCTAATAAATCACCTATGCACATTATGCATTTTTGGTTAGTAAGGTTTTATTTGTTTAAACAGAAATGTTTTGTTATTCGCGGGGGCCATTTTGCTTTTTTTATGAGTTTTTGCATTGTTTACTATTTTATACTAGTATGTTTGTAAAAAAATATAGATTTCTTAAAGGATTTTTCATTTTAACGTTTGAAAGTGTGTACATTTAACAGTTTATTACTAAGTTTCGATATAAATTGTAGTCATTTGCTTTTACTAGTGTGTTTGTTTATTTTTTCAAATGTTATTTGATTGCGAGGTTTGTGTTAAAAATGTATGCTTATCAAATGAATGAATGAGGTGGCCGAAATCTTGCGTTTATTTACATCGGGATAGGTATAGTAATCTCAACTAACCGGAACCTTGAATATGTGAAAATTGAAAGCTAGACTAGGTGAGTTTTTTTTTATTTTACTTATTAGAATTTCTTCCGCCGCGACGATCGATCGCTGTTTTGTCTGCGTTGCCGTAGAAGATGGACATGAATAGTAGTACATCTAAGACTTGTTATGTTGGCATGGTTTCCGACTTAGAGATCCGTCGCGTAGCTGTGGCTATGCTAAAAAACTATGAAAGACAAAGTTTTTGTGACCGAGTACTCCGCCGCATACCCAGTGTCATAATCCTGTGCACGCCGCTGACATATGTAGGTATGTTATCCACTAGCACGAGATCAAAACCATCCTTCGCAAAATATCAAAGCAATTCTCCCCAAGATTTCTAAGAATAAACATATCACAATCTAACGCGTCGCCCTGTCCAAAAGATATAATATCGCATTAAGCGCAGACGAATGGAAACATTATCTGGCATTCTATTTTTCTAAGGACATTTAAGTTGTGGGACACGTAAAGTGTAGCCATTTGTTCTGTTGTAAGTTGTGTTTATTATTTTTTTTTCCTTCCGGGTCCTTTTCGGTTTGTTATGAGTAATGGAGGATCGCGAGCGCGGTGACGCTACGGAAAATACGCTTACAATGCTACGGATTGTAGCGTGATTTCTTGGAATAGTATTCTTTTTTCGGTAAATCTAGGGGAAATTTCTGTGCCTTAAGCATATCTATAAGATAGGTCGAGTTATCGAACTTTTTCGAATTAATAATTTTCAAAGACGTCGAGGAAATGATGGTGTGTGAAACTTATGGATATCTAGATTTATTTCACAAAAATTCTGCGAAAGTTTTCAAATTAAAAGCATTAAAACCTTCTAATTCTGGAGTTCTAGAGTATCCCTTCGTGAATCAATAATAACATACGAGTTATTTGTTATTAGATGTTCTACTAGACAAAATACAAAAAAAAGAAATTGAATTAAAGAGCAGCCCAATAAAAACTTTATACCCGTGCTCGAATACATTTAGGCCGAAGGTTCAGACCCTGTACTGTCGATATCAATAACCATTCACCACCTCCCGCAATAAGTATAAAGAAGCTCGAAAAAATAAAAGACTGGGTAATTGAATTCCCATAATGGGTGTGGGTGGGAAAATATATGTAGATTACGGTATTCCGATACGAGAATGCCGAGTGGTATACCGAGATTTTACACTTCGCCGATGGCTGCCAATCCCTCTAATATTATTATGGTAATACGGCCAATTTCAATAAAAGCGTTCGTCGCGAAAGATATTTTCCTCGCACAAAACCAATGCGTGCACTTATCAATCGCGCAGACATGTGTCCGGTACGAAGAGGGTTTTCTCGGAGTTCTCTTTCGCTCCTTATAGTAAGATGCAGATTTCTACTAGAAGTATTAACTTACAGAATAAATTAAGGATTGAGATTTGTTTAGTAGAATTATGTTTAGTTATAGACTTAAATCCGGGAGGTTTTGGTGGGAATTTAAAATGACGAAAGTAAGTCAGGTATTAAACTGTATGACATTGCAAATAGATAATTAATAAATAAGATTACTTGTAAATAGTGATGTGGTAATCTTTTCTTAGGGAATATTACATCATTATGATAACAATATAGACTTATGAATAACAAGTTATTAAATTTAACCTAAAATTCTAAAGAGACTAATCGAAAAATATGTCCAATAACACTTTTCCTATACATACTGTTCGCGTGTTTTTCTTCACTAGCTCTCACTTCACCATGTTACACTAAATTTTCATCACTAACTCGAAACATTTTATCCTTTTCAGTCTTCTCAATAAATCCGTGTTGTCGAGGAACTAGATGGAAGATGTGGTAAGTGAACTAATTTTTGCTACTCATAAACAGCCCTTACTTTTGGGGATCAACAGGCTTTTAAGAGTACTCTTTTACGGCTTTTATGCATGTTTACACCACAAAGATAAGTTATTTATCAGTTATCGAGTGTCTAACTCTTGTTATAAATAATTAAGACATTATTTAAGTAATATCTCCGTATACGAATTTCTATGTATGTAAAGTCCGCCAACCCGCACTAGGTCAACGTGGTGGACTTTTTTTTTTTATAATGGCCCGGCATAGTGGCGGCATTGCACTTGATGGTAGCCAGATGGTAGCTAATGCCACCCAGGCGGACGGCAGTCCCATGCCAATGGAAAAAATATGCCGGGCTGCTAAGGTGCCTCTTCACACTACGGCGGAAGGACCCAGGATTGTTGGAAGGAGAGAACACGTGAGAAGACAAACAATTCCACAGGCTGACGGTGCGGCATAAAAAATAATTTGAGAACCTTTTTGTTCCTATATATCCTAATCACCCTCAATCGTACTCTTTATTGAGGAGGCCCGTGCCGTGCAGTGAGACATATGTATATGCGCTGATACAATATTGTAGCTTATTGGGTAACTTGGGTAAAGATTTTATACCGATATGGTATAGAAGTTTCGTAACGATATTTTCCTACACCGTTATAGTGCGTAGTAATTAACCATAAATACATACATGACTTGATGAAATGTGTGCCCTGGAACGTAAACCCGCAAACATGTTGGCAGCCGCGTCTGATATGATATGCGGTATATTTTTTTAAAAGTCATTGAAAAACTTTAGGAACTTAGTTCTTTGAAAACTTGTTCAATTTCTTTTTATTTATAAATAAAATATAACAATTTACAAGAATATTATTTCCACAATAGCTTTCTAATTTTAAAGACAGTAAGACAGTAGACAGTAGGTGTAGTGAGGTATACTAATTTACTTTCAATACTTTCTATTAAATAAGGTTTAAGTTTAACTTTATATTTCTCAGAATGGCGAACGCAGTGGAATATCAAGCATTACTTTGTAATTCCAGGAGTTGTTTGGTTTTGCTACTGTTTATGAGCGGTCGAAGGGCTTGTCATACAGGCGAACAGCACGCACGCCTCGCCATTCCCTACAATAAAAAAATGTTTTAAAGAATTTTTAGACCAGTTTACATTTTGTTATTATTATTCCCTACATTCACGTTGTTTTCTTTGGCTTCCAAGTGTGTGAGTTTTTGACAACATTTCGGCAGTCACATCCTACCCGTCACCAAAAGGCCACCACGCACTTACAAAAAGAACGATAGTTTATATTAATTTATACTGACAGTGTTAATGTCTAGGATATGTATGTAGATCCGAGAGGGGTCACGAGTGATTGAAGCCATTTTGCATATCCGAACGAGTAGAAACACCATGAGGCGGTAATCCTTAGGAGTTATTAACATTTATACGATGAAGTAATAAAGGCCTTATGGAAATCGTTTTCCAAAGTCTATTCAGTGACGAACCTCCTGTTCCTGTAGAAATTATTACTTGATCAGAAATATATTAAAACAGCACCTTTCTTTTCATGTACTAAGTTTCAATCAACTTTATTATTAATTGTGTCAGCAGTTTTTTTCATTCATTCACCAGCCGCAAAGCTTAATTAACTGTTCTGGAAACTAATATAGATTGTAAAATAGATATCACACCATAAACAAACTGAATAATAAGGTTTTGTAAATTTAAAATGCAACGAACAAAAACAATCTCAATTACTCCTGTTACTAGCAACAATACTAATAAAGCATTATATTTTTTAACCTTTGCATAAACTGTTATTTTAAATTTCACTGGTGGTAGGTCTCTCATATGTGCGAGGCCATCTGGGTAGGTACCACCGCAATGTCTATTTCTCCCGTGAAACAACACTGCTTAAATGCACTGTTGTGTTTCGGATTGAAGAACATTGTAGCCAGAGCAACTACTGGACATATAGAGACTTAACATCTTATGTCTCAGGATGGCGAGCGCAGTGGAATGTTGCTACTGTTTATGAGCGGTCGTATCGCTTACCATCAGGCGAACGGCATGCTCGTCTCGCCATTCACTGCAATAAAAAAAAAAAAAAAGAAAAATTGGGATATCGAAAAAAGGCCTATTACTAGTTCCTCCACTCTTCAGTAAAACACCATCAAGGCATTCTATTCTTTCGACCTTTGCATAAAAAAGTAACCGAAAGACATTCCCGCCTTTACGCCGCAGTGTGCTGGCACTAAATGAACGGCGGGGTGCACTAGGCGGCTCGCATACTTCCTCATATAATAGGTATATTAGTTGAAGCGTGCCGCTGCATAAAAAGCTCCATAGCAACCGGTTTCAATATTTGCATTCCATTTCTGGGTAGATATTCAGTGCGCTGTGCGAAGGCAATTCTTGCCAAGTTTCTTATTGTTCCCCATATTCTTTTGTGTCGTGTTACGTATTGCATTCGATATTGTTTGCTGTATTACAGTTTGTAAAGTACGGTTTATGGGTCTGTATCTGACTTTAATACAGTATTAAACCGGAGCTAATTATGTTTTTCACATTTTTGCAAATACAGTACCATATACGATGCATGTTTATCATGGGCTTGTTGATGCATTTGCTGAAAGGTGACTCAATTAAGTCCGAGGTTCAATTCCTGCAAAGAGGTAAATGAATGTAAAAAATAATCATTGATATATGGGGCTGTAATACTGAAAGTGCCTTCATAATTAATCAGCATGACATGAAAAATATTTTTTACAGAACAATATCAATAGCATGCAAGGCAGGTTGCAAATTCTTGAAAATATTTTAAACTAATAGATAAATTCCACTGTTCTATTTAGCATAAATAGGCTGGATTTTTTTGAAAGTTTATTTTCTTCATTATTACGTTGAACGCTGATATATTAAGTGAAATATTTTTTCAAATATAAAATAGTTCTCTCTCAGTGTTAACAATTTTAAACGTTTATAAATTAATACAATTTTACTTTTGGATGCTTATGTGAACATTGTAAACATCAAGAATGCCTTCAAGAAATAATGTCTTCAAGACAACAGGAAAAGGTATAAAAATTACAGAAAAAGAAAAATCAGCTAACAAAAAAATACTAAATATACAGCAAATAAGGTAACATAATAAACACAACCCTTAAACATGCCAAAACCCATGTAAAAACAAACTTAATTATCACGTCATACCCTCAACCTTTAAATTCAGTAGAAAAGTACCAACCTGTACAGACCTCCAAATGAATATTGACGTTGTGACATTACCTAAGCGAAGTTTTAATGACCTCCCCTGTGGCAGAGTGTATGTCCACAATCGCAGCCGAGACAAAACTCATTATAATTCACCTCTTTTTTATGGTCACAATGGATGTTAATATTATATGACGGCAGACGGATCTTAATGATGGTGCAGACGTATTTACGTAGAATGTCTTTAATTAGTGTTTGTATTTCAAAATCTTTAGCTTTGTTTCAAGTGCATACGTCATGAGTTTAAAGATAATAGGATCCCTTAAGCTTTTCGTTGTTAGATTAGTCTAATTACGAATTTAGGAAAGGTATTCTTTTCTTTGAAGCGCCCTCATTAGAATCAGAGGATAAAACTCTTGATATAAATTTATGTCTATTGTAAAATATATGTACTGTTGGATACGGATATACTTTACCATAAAAAATGTAGGAGTTTGGAAATATCGCTTAATCTCAGATAGTCGATTTCGTAAATCGTCCTAATACTCATTGTAAAATGTTACTATACTCCTAAATGCCGTATCTAACCATATAAGACCTAATAGTATCTACAATCCAGAGCACGACTGAGAGTGGTTAGGCAATATATGTCACGCCCTTTTCACTTCCTATAAATTGCATATTAGAATAAGGAAAGCAAAACTACTAACCACAATAAATTGAATGGAGTCTAAACGTGCAAAAACACCACTGATTTTGCAGCGGTAAAGACCACTCGCCTTAGTTATCGTCCAGACGTTCAGAGTCAAATAAAACTAAGTCCCCTTAAATCCTTACAAACTAAACACGTTTAAACGACACGATAGTGAGCTAAAGCGTTAGATTTCTCACAAGTCTCACACGTGGAACACAACATTAAAGTAATTAGAAAAGTTCCTTCAACTGGTTTGCACCTTGTAAAACATTTAACACGACCGACTCGTGAGAGCTACACGCGACACTTAGCGATGCTTCGTTTGCTTTCCCTAAGTCACTGGAATGGGGAAGGACTGCTAATTTTAATAGCTCTACTGTTTTTGCTGGTTTTGTTGCATAAACTTTTTGAGTGGGAATTAAAAATTCCTGTTTGCCACTCTATCTCTGGTACATGTAGTATTTTGCTTTGGATAAATGTTTGCCTCATGTCAACTCTTTTGATTAATTATTCTGCTCTCAGTGAAGTATGTTTTTCAGAACGGAATGTCGTAAATAACTAGTAGATTCTCGACATAAAAAACGTAGGTTTTCGGGTATGGTAAATAGAAGACCCAATAACGATTGCAAGATGGCGCTAGATTTATGGTAGTTCTGATGGGTCGCTGTTAAAAGTTTTGGGGACGCCTATATTGAGTACGAAACTTACTATTAATACACTGATGACGAAAAATTCTATATTTGACAGCTTACAAAAACATAGGCGTAGTCAATAAATGATGTGAAGTGATCACAGAAGTGATGAATAACATGAAGTGATTTAAAAGCTGAGCTGATTCAAATTTCAAACCATATGCCTGTTTTTCAATAAGTGTACAGAGTAATCCTAAACAAATCACTTACAAGGCTTCTGGTTGTACGTAGATAGGAATTCCAAACAAAAACTTAAGTTACTCAAACGAACCCAACTTTAAAGACAATTTAAACCAGGCACACAAGAACGTTATAAGGCCATTTTCTAGAGATAATATTAATCTAAGTTTTAAAACTTCTTTAAACTGGCTTCCCACGTCTACGGACGGGTAATGAAAATATTTGAAGTCCTGGATAATGTCATAAAAGAAGCCTTAATACAAGAGACTGCTTTGCAAGTAAGTAACAAGTCAACGTTCACAGAGACTTATAGAAAATTCAACCCTGTCAACTAATCTTAAGCAAATGAATCATAATCACATAAACACGATCATAATTCAGACACCGTTGTAAATCTCAAAACACATTATAGGAAATAAATAAACATTTTAAAACGTCGCAAATGCACTTAAATCTGTAAACGAAACCAGCACCTATGGAGAAAATGATAAAGTTGCGATTCCATCAAAACAACATCGGGAAAGGAGTGAAAAGTGAAGTAATTCATCAAATTGTAGACAATCACGACCGAGTGACGAGACGCTTGTTAGAGACGCTTATTCTGAGCGCTTGGCGAGATTTTGCGGGATCTGCTGAATTTACGGGAGTGGAGCTCGTTAACTGCGAAGTAGACAAGACACTGAATACTAATGTTTGTTATGGGGTTATAATGTGGACGACATAGGAGTTGAGCCTCGCATGTTTATACCTGCACTCGTCTGCATAATTTATACTGCATTGCGTATTAAGAATATAGAGCGGTGTTCGTTTTATCTCGCTGTTATCTAGGTGTTTTGGTATTAAAACTCAAAGTTTATGTGAACAGGGAAATGTATTTTTTTGTCGGAATGTATGCCGCTTTACTTAAAATTTCACAAAATGAATAAGAATGATGGAGTACTTCATGTTACAGCATCCATAATGAAATATGATGCAATAGGTTGTCAATTTTCTGGAATTGTTTTCATTTTGTAGATAGACCCTATTAAAAATGGAAAACTAACTGAAATATAGGACCACATATAATAGAAAAATGCGTGAACAAAAATAGTTTTCAAAATTCCTGCTAATACGCTCAGACTGTCATGTGACTATAATCAACGATCGGTAACAAAGTCTTTCAAAATGAACTGAAATTTTCATCTAGCCTCCCGAGCAGTGATGTTAGCGCGGTCTGGTCGCTGTTAACAGTCACGTGATGATGGGTAGTAAATAAAACAACATAAAATATTTTAATGACTTGTTATATGACGAAAATGTCAAACATTAAAATAAAACCATTATTTAAGGATTTATTGAATTTCTCCAATTATAACAGTAAAATAAATGCCGGTCGACTGAAAAGTCTTAGAGCTACAGAAAATCTATGAGTGGGCAGAGAATGCGAGCACTACAGAACTATTTCATCTTGCAAAAGATATAAGTGACAATACGCAAGACGGGTTGACAACCTTCACTAGCTTTAAAATATTAAAAGAGTATGAAGAAAAATATGTTCCATTTATTTTTTAAAACACATTACTATACTAATCACTACATAGTATAAAACAAAGTCGCTTTCTCTTTCCCTGTGTCCGTATGTCCCTATGTACCTTTGTATGCTTAAATCTTTAAAACTACGCAACGGATTTTGATGCAGTTTTTTTTTTCATAGATAGAGTGATTCAAGAGGAAGGTTTATATGCATAATACGTACTTATTATTGTACAGAAATATATTAGTACCCAGGCAAAGCTGGGCCGAGCCGCTAGTATATAATAAATTCAATTTATTTTCTTTAATACTGTTGCAAAACGAACGTTATATAACGTATAACGTTTTAGCTAAAATAAGTTGCTTAACGGCTCTGCTGTTACGGATCTTTGAAGTATTACTACTGCCTTTGGTCCAAAACTACCAATTTTTACGGTTCACCTTTCATACACAAAGATTGGCAAGAAACGTATGATTCCCATTTTCTTTTTCTCCAATTGGAGAACAATAACAACCTGTTTAATAAGCTGCATGGCATACATTGATACAATTCCCTTTCGGTAGGCATCTACTTTGTTGTGCTTAACACCTGGCACTGTGAAAGTCCTTGAGTGGCGGTGATCGCTTACCATCTAGCGGACCAGATGCTCGTCTGATTCCGAAGGCTTATAAAATGGTTGTCAAAGCTTTTTGGTGATTGTGAGTGGCATTAAAAATCATTTGACCCTTTATTGTATTAAGCAATACATTATTTTCATTACATTAACATTTCCACAATAAAATACAAACAATAGGACAACAAAGTCAAAGACAATACAAAAAACGTTAGCCCTTTCCAAGGAAAAACGAGAGAGATTTATGGAACTACAAAAATTACAATACTCCAATAGTATCCTTTTGAATCGTAATTTGCCAGTCGCGTTTGTAGGGAATATTTACGATGTCAATTGAGGTGGGTGGCCGTCGTGACGATTTACGGTCCACCCGAATAAAATATGTAGATTTTGTCCGGAGACGCAGCACTTATTGAAATTGGCTGATTTACTTTAATCACATTATCTAGTAGCGTAAAAGGATTGGTCCCAAGTTTATGGCTTTGCGATCTAGACTGACGGAGGTCTCTTTGAATTCTTATTTCGGATTTTCACCGACATCCGATGTCTTAAACGTCTAGTGTGATTGAGGAACGATTGAATCACGCCTATTGTAAATCTTTTTGTTTTGGGTGTAAATCCTTTTAGCTTTGTATTTCATTGAACAGGAAAATGATCACATATGTCATAGAATGGACAGTGAATTCAAACTGGAATGGATGATATTTAATGTTACTATACATCTAAGGCTAAACAGTTGTTTAAATTGTTAAGAACGTGTTCAACAACCATTATTTTAAAAGCCGTAACAAACTAAACTACTAATAAGCATATACAAGGTGCTATAAAATTATCGCCCCCCTTCCTGAAGGAATCATCAAGATCAATATTGACGTTAAAATGTCAGACAATAAATTCACAAGAAACCATGTTTAAATGATCCAAAGAGAAATCTTACCTTACGTTTAATAAGATTATGATTAATTATTTTATATCTAGGCTCCAAACATTCGTTCTAAGGGGCTTCATTTTACTAGTATAATAAATCTACACGAAACAATCCTATCAAATGTTTGAGCTAACCCTAGCGCTTAAAATTCCAAATTCAGGCGTTAACCCTCAAGCAACACAATACAGGCGTAACATCGATTACGAAGAGCGAATTTTGACTAATTCAAAACATTCCACGCACCGTACAATATCTGTTGTATCTCCAGCTGTAATTTTGACCCGAAAACAAGATAGACTCGTAAACGTCGTCTCGGGGTAATTCCGACCGACAGTTCTCACCGCTCGCCGGGTATTATCATAAACACTGCCGACATCGGAAAGGGTCGAAGCTACCCCAACTGTAACAAACACCAAGTTCTACCGGGCCTATATTTAGATATTATCCATAAAGCACGTTATAATATTAGCCTTTACAGTTCGAAGTCGGTTGGATTTATAGTTGCTTTTACGAGCCGTTTGAATTATCAGAGTTGAGTGTAGTAGAAAATAATTTGAAGGTCAATAACAACATCTGGTTCTGATATTGATTAAAAACTAAGCATACCCGTCAATACATTTGGATATCACTATGATGGTCGTGAAAGTCGCGTCATCCGTGATTGATTTTCAGAGCTACGTCGAAATAAAAATACTTAAATAAATTATAAACGGACTTATTGTTAATTATTTTGGCTTAATATTGATGAGAATAATTATATTTTTGTTACTAAATTTTCTGTCATAATACAAGCATTACTTTTCAAAATCGTTGCAATTAACGGGTAATTTCAGTAACGCTCTATTATAGGTTCACTGGAGCGCCGCACCACTTACATCGGAATACTTTATGTGCTCTTCGCCCTGTCTATACATTTATATTGATAGATTCTGACTTTTTTCTACTCGATAATGCAATAATTTCATCACCACAACTATGGATTGGAATAAACTTGTTATACAACCCCATTGTAGGTGACACAATTCATGTTTGTAGAATGTATGAATGCCCCTGTACAATCAGTTGTTTTACAATCCTTTTGTAATAAATTGGGAATAGCACTAGTGACTCAACTTCCAATACCATATGAGATACTCTTTTCGCTAGTCTGTGAGCGTAAACAAGGAGTATGTATTTTTGTAAACATTCTGGCTCTAGCTGTCACTGTTTTAATATACATCCTTCTTATATTGGCTAACCTTGTATGCATATTCCTATAATCTCATCATACATAGCAAGGACAGCTGAATTTAACAGCAGAAAACAATTTGTACAGTTTATTAAGTAATATGACTAAATAATGGTGAGAGCTAATTTTTGATCCCACATTTACTAAATTATTACCTTAGAAGAATCAAGTGCTATCAAACAAAAATGGAACCCAGGTAGCTCTAAGGAAACAAAGCGAAAATTTCAGTTTACCCGACTAAACTTGTTGAATATTCTAAAATTGAACTATCCAGTATCCTCCTCCTCGAATCGTTTTCCTCATTGCTGAGGGTTCTGATCTCCTGAACATGGAGCAATCATTTTTCTGACCATGCTGTGCCACCTTTTCTTTTCCTTTGCACAGCGGACAGCAGTAATAATATCCAATATACAACCATAAAAATGGTTTTCACACAGGAATTCCGTTCCAAAGCAAAAATTAAAACACAGATTTATATGTTCTTATAAAGCACTTTCTGCTTCTAAATTCTTCGCTAAACGTTGAGATTCATTGTACAGCCACGGCTGCGGCTAACAGCCAGATTAATAAATTCTATAAACTCAAAATTCTTCCCAAACTGCGATTATAAAGTCGTAAAGAGCAGTAGATGCAGTCCCATTCACTATATTGCTTCATATTCCGTCGTGTTTAGTACAAACTTTGAAGTTACATTAAAGTATTTTTTGTCTGCAAATTAAGTCTTAATTATCAACTGAGAACCTAATTAGAGTAACTCGGCTTTTTACGGAGTTAAGTGTTTTAGAGGTGTGCTCAACCGCTCGTTTTGAAGATCCGTCTCTTTTCAACGATGTAACGTTTATATTTTTTTACTTAAATGGGGCAATTTCGTGTAATGGAATCTCATACCCGTGAACATCCATTTCCATTGAGGGGTGTATGTTGATACTCGACTGTTAAGAACAGAGGATGGAACAAATTTAGAAATAATAAATGATAATTGAAGCCTTCGGCTATATTACTGTCTGAAACGTATATAACCACAATCAGAGAAATCATAATAACATAACACTATGTATCAGCACTATGTATTCCACTGCAGGGTACGAGCCTCCTCTACAATCGAGAGTACGATTGAAAAGGGGTTAGGCCATATAGTCTACCACACTGGCTTAGTTCAAGTTGGGGGACTTTACATACCATAGAAATTCTTAAGTGCGTGGTGGCCTGTTGGTAAACGGACTAGACGCGGCTGCCAACATGTTCACGGTGGTCGCGGGTTCGAATCCCAGGGCACACCTCTGACTTTTCGGAGTCATGTGTGTATTGATATTCAATCACCACGCACTAAAACGGTGAAGGAAAACATCGTGAGGAAACCTGCGTACCATAGCGATTTATATAAATTTCTATGGTATGTAAGTCTGCCAACCCGCACTAGGCCAGCGTGGTGGACTATATGGCCTAACCACTCTCAATCGTACTTACGATTGTAGAGGAGGCCCGTGCCCTGCAGTGGGACGTATATGGGCTGATACAGACAGATACAGAAATTCTTACAAATCGCCACAGTATGCAGGTTTTCCCACTATGTTTTCCTGCACCCTTATAGTAGTTTAATCACACGTGGAATCAATTGCCTGTGATTTTTTAAATCTCTGCGTATAATTTAATTAAATATCCCCAGTAATAAGTCAAATACCCCTATTCTAAAACAGTATAAACCCGTAAAATAATACTTACATGAGGAAACTAATTGCGGGTTATTGAATGAGATTAAATTTCGCTCAGTTCGTCCCGCCGAGTGCATTAAAGGCGGTATTAACGGTTTGAAGGTGTTGTTTGCCAAGTCCCGCTAGTTTGCCGAGCCTCATTAAGATATTTTCTGACTAGATACGAAAGTTCAACGTTTTATGGAATTTTAGAAATGAAATTTAAGTGCAGCTTGGTTTCTCGCGACGTTTTTTTTTTATATGAATATGTAAAACTAGCTGAAATATAGATAAATTTTAGGACAGAATAGTTTTTCCGTGGTCATAGCCCCCCAGTTTAAGTGTCTGTATCATATAGGTCCCACTACAGGGCACGGGCCTCCTGAACAATCTAGTGTATGATTTAGAGGAGTTAAGCTATATAGTCTGATATTAGTGTATTGACTATTAATCCCCAACATTACGGCTTGATATATAGAAAAGGGCGATCAATGGGACTTAATAATTTATTTGTAACCAATGGTGCTGTGAAATGCGTTGGAAAATATAACAACGTCCTTATTGACTATATTTCAATACCAAATAAAAATCAACACCTATTTCTTTACGATAAAATATAGAAACAAAACCATAAGAGATAAGTAGTGTTGCAAAAGTGTTAAGTAAAGACATTTTACGTTAAAAGTGCACATTTTTCCCGGGGCAATTGTGCGCTAAAATAAATAATTTAGTATACAAGAGAGCGGAAAGTTTGCGGCCAGGACGGGACGCCCGGACCTCCTCTCAACACATAAAACTTGTTTAACGTGCTTATATTTAAGTAACTCATTTGGTATCCTCTACGTGCTTTTGATTTGGGTAGTGACATTTTCTTCGTCTACCTGGAATTATTCTTAGGTAATACTACATTTCTTACTTAATGTGCATACATACATAAACTCACGCCTTTTCCCTGAAGGGGTAGGCAAAGAAGCAACCGTGGGTGTCCTACACACGTTGCGCCTTGTATTTTGTGTTCCACGACGTGATGGGAGGGAGTCTTTCACCATATCGGGCACAACTCTGACTCCAAGCTGTAATTGAATAAAAAAATCCCATATCAATTTGCCCGGCCCGGGATTCGAACCCATAGATTTTCATTCATAACGTGGTATAATTGGGCAACCAAGGCAGTCTATTTGATGCAAGTTTATTTCATGTAACTGAATACAACCTAAGTTGACTGAGAAAAGAGCAAAGAATTCACTTGATGATAAATTAAAATAATTGCAGTTATATAAAATAATTATAATAAGCTTAGTCATAAACGCAATGAGTAATCAAGTACGGATAGTGATTCATTTCTTATTACATTCATTATCCTTGTACTTTAAGGCTCAGTGGTAATTTGATAAAACCTTTGTTGCTCTAGTCACTAATGGCAGGGTGTATATTGTATAAACCAAATCCCAAGGTACTGGATTTTTTCTCAGGTCGGGTAGCCTTATGAAAGTTTTCTATTTTGTCAAATCTCTAGTTGTAGGTATCTCATACAGGGTATATCAAGAGTAGGGGCGTGCACTCCTTGTAGGCAGAAATGCAGTGCTTTACTTGCCATTCACAGATATTTTATTATAACGCTCGTACGTTTTAGATGACTTTAATTTATAGTAAGTAAATGAATAAACAAAATATAATAACTTAAAAACGCCTAATATTTTATAAATAGCACCTATTTGCAATCACGCAAACATTATGTTTGCCACTCGAAAAGCAAGCGGCGCTGCAAAGCAAAATAATGTACCTAATCAACCAAGTCATGCCGCCGCGTCCCGCATGACATTTGTTTGCATGTGTGTAGTAATTTTGGTGTCCGTGCACAGTCGCAAACGCACACACCCATGAATATTGAAAGCCGCGACTCCTGCGGCGCGGCAGGCCTCGGAAGTTCGGCAGTTGTCGGGAGTAATCGTAAATGTTCGTTGCCTATAATCCGAGTAAAATTAATAGGCAGGAATCTAATAAATCACCTATGCACATTATGCATTTTTGGTTAGTAAGGTTTTATTTGTTTAAATAGAAATGCTTTGTGTTTCGCGGGGGCCATTTTGCTTTTTTTATGTGTTTTTGCGTTGTTTAGGTATTATTTAATACTAGTATGTTTGTAAAAAAAATAGATTTCTTAAAAGATTTTCATTTTAACATTTGAAAGTGTGTACAATTAACAGTTTATTACTAAGTTTCCATATTAATTGTAGTCATTTGCTTTTACTAGTGTGTTTGTTTATTTTTTCAAATGTTATTTGATTGTGACGTTTGTATTAAAAATGTATGTTTATCAAATGAATGAATGAGGTGGCCGAAATCTTGCGTTATTTACATCAGGATAGGTATAGTAATCTCAACTAACCGGAACCTTGAATATGTGAAAATTGAAAGCTGACTAGGTGAGTTTTTTTTTTATTTTACTTATTAGAATTTCTTCCGCCGCGACGATCGATCGCTGTTTTGTCTGCGTTGCCGTAGAAGATAGACATGAATAGTAGTACATCTAAGACTTGTTATGTTGGCATGGTTTCCGACTTAGAGATCCGTCGCGTGGCTGTGGCTATGCTAAAAAACTATAAAAGAAAAAGTTTTTGTGACCGAGTACTCCGCCGCATACCCAGTGTCATAATCCTGTGCACGCCGCTGATCAAGAGTGCTACCGAAAACGAAGCTGGGTGGTAGTTTTAGGGACTTCACACACAATGTAACTAAATTTTGTGCAAAAAATTGTGACGATTATTTTTTGTTATTTTTTTTCTATTGTCTTATTAGAGTGGTAAATACATAGATTTTTCTTTAATAATAGTGTTTCTTTAATAATAGTTTATGGATTGTAAAATATAGCTTGATAATTATGACAGCTCACGCCTATAAAGTTACGTATTTTTTTTTTTGTTAAAATGTCATACAAATAAAAACTGTACTTCATGGACAGGTACCGCCCACTTAGAGATGTGCCACGCATAACGATTAACCACAGACTATCAATAATCGGATTTGAAATGAAAACAACACATAACAAAAATGTAAATATAAAAGTAACTTGTTTCTTAATTGGCGAAATATGTTCCATTTACTGATTACATTAAAAAAATGTGCATTGAATAAAAGTTACCGATAATATATTTAGTATATTTTCAGATGTTATTCTAAAGAATGGAAATAAAAAATAGTATCTAATGACTGCACGATTGTAACAAAAATATTTCCGGTCCGGTCCGTCCGGTACCGGATGGTTGTTGTGAAATGGCAAGGTGTCGACGTGTGAGTCATCGAGGGTGAGCGGCGCACGGCAACCAGAAGTATCCAGAAATTGACGCGGCCAATCACAGCGCAGTAGATGGATAATTGTATGGTTCACCCGCTATATGCTGCGAGCTGTATTTTACTTGATAACATCGTAGATTCTAAGTTATGATTGCAGTTCAGATTGGTTTATCAGCAAAACATTTCAGTCACACTACCCTCATCCCTACTGCGATCTGTCAAAATTATCAAGCTATATTTTACAATCCGTAGTAATACCCTTTTATTTTTAAAGACGCTATGATACGCAAGGTTTTAAATTATTATATTAGCAAAAGCTATGGACTGACACCTAAACTCGACGATATTTAAAAAATAATAAAAAAAATTGTCGCGTTTCCTTGCGAAATTTTTAGTTACATTGTGTTTGTAGTCACTAAAACTACCACCCGGCTTCCTTTTCTGTAGCAGTCTTGATATACCCGGTATGTGAGAGACCACGTTGGTACGCCAGTGCACTGATGTGTTCCGATTTATAGGACATTGTAACCAGGGTGACTACTGGACATATTAAGACTTAACATGTTACATCTCAGTATGTCGAGCGCAGTAGATTGCCAAGCATTGCTTTGACATTCATGGTGTTTTTTTTTCTATCATTCGTGAATGGTATCGCTTACCAACAGGTTTATCACCATTTCATTGCAATAAAAATACATATCAAAAATGTTATTCATCCAGAGTTCATTTTTCTGATACAGCAGACCCTAAATAAACGGCTGATCGAAAAAATAATTCCGTGGGAGTATCGAATTCGCTGTGTCTCATTTGTCAGCAATCTTCCCAACCCTTACATCATGAAGAATTTACCATTCCGAAAATACCATCTTCATTATTTTTAGCCGTAGAAAGTCCACTGTTAAACATGGGCCTTCCGCATTCAAGCGTTGATTACGGAAGAGCGTATATTTTTCTTTCATTATGCTACCAGTCTGCTTGTGTCCCAAAGGTGTTATTGGAGACACTTATATCCTACAAATCTAAAATAAAATGCATTATACATCATACAGAACCCAATAACTAAATCTGGAAGACATAGATTTTAATCTTGAGTTGTATTTGAGATTTGAAATTACGCGGTCTGTTAGACAAAAGAATATTGACTCATCTTATTACAATAGAAACAATCAAGTGCTATTTTTGTTTCTCAATCTCGTCTTAAGACTGGATTCATTTTAATATTTCTTTTATTTATAATGATTGAAGTTTTCTGTTTCTTTCCACAATTTTCTTTGAAGTTACGAAATACGTGATTAAACAGCATAAAATATAAAATACTTTTTTTGAAGTTGAACGTCTTTTGAGACTTTTAGATATTTATGAGAATATTTTTTTCGTAGTAAAGGAACTAAAATTCAAATTTAATGCTATCTGTACAACGCATTGTTTCAGATGTTTTCATAACACAAACAATAAGCATCTATACTCTTAATCGAATTAGTATTTACAATATAATAAAATGTGGAGACAATAAAACTTTTCCAAATATTTTGACTACATCGCATTCGTACGCCAAAAAACCGTAGACGATCTGTAATATAGTTAAAAACTTCTCATCAGAAAAACCTTGAGGGCCTTATTAATAAACTCGGATGAGCGAGGGATTAAACTTTAGCCCAAAACTTTAAAATTGACTAATTTATTATGACTTTTCTGTTTACTTTTAAAATCTGTGGATTGCAATAACAGGATTATCATGTTAGGCTGAAGAACATAGATTTTTATTAATATATTCATTACTATCTAGCTATTCATAATAAAAGAATGAATTATCTAGCCCAAGGCCTAAAGTCAATCCTTCGCTCATCCGAGTTTATTAATAAGGCCCTGAAAGTTTATGTTTTGTAATGGTTATCACAAAAATGTGTATATTTAGGAATATAATATGTCAAATGTCGTTTAATAGTGAATATTATAATATGAGGTTTTCAAACCCTAATGTTGATGTTCTAAATTCAAATTAAAATACACATTTTTCTGAAAATCCATACAAAACATTAACTTGGAAGGTGGTTCAATTTTTCTGATGAAAAGTTTATATTATCTATATAGCTCGTACGAAGCACACTCTCATCGATATAATAAAGTTAACTGTTAGCTGATTGTCAAATTTCCGTAACAACCCATAATAATAATAATTCATTGAATCTATATTCAAAGTAGTTTCTCAATCAATAATTAATCTACAACACGTGTTTTAAATAAGTGGGGATAAATAATAATTATTATTAAATATACATGTAGGAATTTTATACATTATATACGATGGTGAATGATAGGCCATTGTAAAAATTCATGATAAAAGTGAATCTTATCTTAAAAAAAAGTATAAATCTTGAGCTGCGTTAATAAGTACACGCACATGTTTTTTGTAATACAGCATTACTACAAGAACAAATGCATGTTTTTAAGAGATTACCTTCATTTTTCCCAATCAATATTTACAAATGTATGTTGTATAAATCATCTTAGGGGTAGGTATCTCGGTATGATGTGAGAGGCTGCCTGGGTAGGTACCACCTCAATGTCTATTTCTTCCGCCAAATAGCAGTGTAAATGCAATATTGTATTTCGGTTTAAAGGACATTGTAAGTAGAGTAATTACTGGATGTACTGAGACTTAAAATTTTATGTCTCAGGATGGCGAGCGCAGTGGAATGTCAACCATCGCTATGTGATTCATGGTTTTATTTGGTTTTACTACATTCCGTGAGCGGTCGTATCGTTTACCATCATTAAAACGGCATGATCGTCTCGCCATTCATCGCAATACATTGAATTTAAAAAAATATCTATTGTATTTCATCCATTATTTTTAATTGCCATTATAGTTTACTTTTCCACAGTATAAAGTATAAGATACTCGGCTACAGCGCACAAAATGCAAGGAAATCTATTATGCCACGCATAACGCGGCCTGTCATCTCAAAGCGACAAAGTACACGGAGAAACTGTTTAGTCTTCCTTAAAGTTATAATGCACAACTAAATCATAGCGGCCAACACGAAAAACCTTTTTACGAGTGAGAACGCGCCAAAGTGAGCCGAGGGGAACTAAAATCTCACGGAATACGGCGAGATAACTTAATGGGGGGTTGACAAATTAGTGCCGAGTTCTGTAGTTGACAAACAAGACCTCGGACGTATTCGGGTCGGCTCGTACAACCAACAAATACTGCTGCTGTTGGACGAATTTTAATGCTAATTCGTGAGTTTGAATTGTTTGTGGGTAAATGTGATAAGTTTTGTATTTTTTTTACTAACACGTGAACGTTGTTGGTTAAATGTCTTCCTTTTCTTTCAATAAATCCGAAAAGGAGGACTTTACTGATGATAGGTCTCATTATTATCTGGGTAGGTACCATCACAATGTCTATTTCTCCTGCTAAACAGCAGTGTAAATGAATTGTAGTGTACCAGTTTGAAGAACATTGTAGCCAGAGTAACTATTGACTTTGACAAGATAGTAAGAGCAGTGGAATGCCAAGCATTGCATTGTAATTCAAGGTATTGCTTAGTGTTTCTTATATCCTTGAGCGGTCACAAACTATCAGGCGAATGGCATGGATATCTCGCGATTCATTGTTATGAAATAGGAAGGTCAGGTTACATTTTTTTTATTGCAGTTAATAGCGAGACGACCATGCCGTTCGCCTGATGGTAAGCCATGCGACCGCTCATGAACAGTAGCAAAACCAAACAACACCTTGAATTACAAAGCAATGCTTGGCACTCCACTGCGCTCGCCATCCTGAGACACAAGGTGTTAAGTTTCAATATGTCCAGTAGTTACTCTGGCTACAAAGTCCTTTAATCCGAAACACACCAGTGCATTTAAACTACTGTTTGACGGGAGAAATAGACATTGCGGTGGTACCCACCCATACAGCCTCTCACGTATGAGAGACCTACCACCAGTAGTAGTAATCACACAGGTGCTAATAGTAGTAAGGTGGTCTCGCCACCGTTTGTTTGGTTTGTCACAATTTTTTTGATCATTACGCTGGTATTGGGTAACAACTTCTCCTAGTGATCTAGATGCGATATGGGTTAGTATATTTTTTATAAAAGCACGGTAAAGTCAAGCATTTCAACTGATGATAAATGCAATGCAGTCCCGATAGAGCATTTATTTCATCATATATATATATATATATATATATATATATATATAATGTATATATGTTGTTAACTAATTATAATACTCGTGTTATATTCATTTAAGTGTTATCTTATTGGTATAATTTCGACTGACCTCTTTTTTCCTTTTTTTATATGTTTGT
This sequence comes from Hyles euphorbiae, assembly GCA_023078785.2. NCBI lineage: Eukaryota > Metazoa > Arthropoda > Insecta > Lepidoptera > Sphingidae > Hyles > Hyles euphorbiae. The sequence continues at coordinate 15,113,467 of CM041041.1, read as the reverse complement.
AGTAAAAATAGACTAGAACAACTTTTGACTTTTTCCCCATTAAACGACTTGTGAATTCAGATTGAACGAAGAAGACAAAACATTTGATACCTAACTATTATTATTAATTGATTAATATTCATAGATTAAAAACCTGTTTATAAACAAGGCCTATAATTTATATATTTTCTATTAATTTCCTAAGTCTGCAATAAAACGTAAATATATTTTTCTATTTTCTTAACACTAGACATTTCCAGAACACCTCGTATCCGTGTTCAGTCCAGAGTCAAATATTTAATTGGAACACTAAGTGGGCGACTGCTACAATGAAAATAAACATGTTCTGATATTTTAATGTCTCATTTTGTTCATAAAATAAAATTACTTTCCTAATTATGCGAAGGTTGTTTGTGTTTCATACTTTTCGTACGACCTTTGGCTCGATTTTGTTATTGTTTTAACTTTCTACATAAGTTGTTTAATGAGAAAATGTTGACAGAATATATTGTAACAATCTTTTTTCTTTTATTTTTTAATGTGATGGTACAATAAAACTCACTTTTTGAAAACAAAATTAAACAAAACACTGACAGATATGCCCCATAGCAAGCTACACGTGGTTTGTGTCTTTTTAGTCCTCTAACTGTCAGACGATTGTATCGCTTTGCTTTGCCAGCTTTAGACTAGAGCGTAATTGCCCTCAACTATTACTATTTATAACGTCCCGCGAATGTCCGGAGAAAACGCGACCTAAGATGCGATGGAAAGACGAGTTGGATGTATTCGAACCAAAATGGCAAGTGCTCGCCGAGGACAGGGTCAAGTGGAGTGACAAATGGAAGGCCTTTGCCCAGAAGCGGGACACAGCATAGGCTATATAAAAAAATATGTTTACGCGATGATAGATAAACCACTGCGGAGGAATCTCTCCAGTGATACCGAAACTTATAAAGTAGATACTCTGTACCCGTAAAATAATCTTCTATAATATAGAATAGGTATATGATACAAAATGGTAAAATTTATTTCTACAACGACCCTATCAACCAAAGCAGAAAAAAAGAAAATTAAATTCAAAATAAAAATAATTTAAAACACAAAGTTGTATAAGATTAACCTCGTATTTCGGATGCCAGGAAGTGAATCCCGCAGGAATACAACTGAGGTCCGCCTCTATACGTATCGAGTTTCCTTTTCCGGCTGAAATAAAAAAAAAACACTGAAAAACGCGCCATTGGAGCTGAGAATATTCAAAAGCTGTACATCGCGTTGATTAACTGATACTTGGGAAATGTTTTTTAGTATATTAAAAACTATGAAAGTTAAAAGTGAATACTATCGGAAGCTATCTTGATTCTATGTTTATGGTAATTTCGTCGTATATTTCCAAAAGCTTTTATTTTAGCCAAGATAATACGGTGTTCTTAGGCGGTCACCCATCCATGTACTGACCGCGCCAGACGTTGCTTCGCTTCGGTAATCGGGCGGGAGCCGGTATATTCAACGTAGTATGGTTGAGCGATAAACACCTGTAATACCCAGATGTAGCAGATGTTTTAAAGTGGTGGTGACAATGACCCCTTACCATTAACCAATTGATGGTAAGACTAAAGTAGCGCTTTGAATACCTTTCCTGCAGAGAACTAGCATATGATCTAAGATTGACTAAATTGTGTGAATATTGAACATATTGAGACTTAACATCTTATGTCTCAGGATGGTCAGCGCAGTTGAATGCCAAGCATTGCTGCTATCCATGAGCGGTCGTATCGCTTACCATCAGACGAATGGCACGCTCATCTTGCTATTTATAACAATAAAAATATATCTCTCTCTCTCTCTCTCTCTCTCTCTCTCTCTCTCTCTCTCTCTTCTCTCTCTCTCTCTCTCTCTCTCTCTCTCTCTCTCTCTCTCTCTCTCTCTCCTATTTAGCCTCAGGGAAACCCCTACCCCGTTGGAAGACGCTAGCATCCAGCGACTTCCTACATCGTTAGTAACATCTACGTTATATCTTGATTAACCCCTTAAAATTATAGTTTTCCATTTACCTATAGAATCCAGAAGCCAACACTTCACAAACCATGCAACAAGGCACAAAATAAACACAGAACCGGACAAACATTTTCGCGCTTTCCGTCGCGTTGCGATCGTAAATCCCGCCTAATCTTATCTTACGAGTCGGATTTTACCTGCATTTGCATATTACCATCTCTACATACAGGTACGGGATCTCGAACATTGCCTTATCGATCATTCAGTGTCAGGGGTTTATCGGTTTATGGTTTAGGAACTGTATGGGCCGTGAAGGTTATGATTCTATTTCCGACAGAATTTTCTCCCATAGTGCGAAACAATTACATTAACCAATAAAATTGCTCCATTTCGCAATCATGGATGGACATAGCTCGACGTACTAAATATTTAACAACTCAATGATATCGCAAAAAAATTAAAGAAGTCGACCTACTGACTGTTTCGTCCACACTAGCCCGACGTATCTATTGTGTAATGTCCTTTTATGCTTTCTGTCTACATGATCATTTATGTCTCTATATTATTGACGGCACACACGAAGACACGAAAGCATTGTACTCAAAAATCATTATTATCTATCAAATAACCTTTTTGTTTTTGGTAAGAAACATATGGATAAGTGGCATAGATATCGTTTGTTCGCGCGCTCACAGACGTGCTCACGTCGCCGCGCCGCGCGACTAACTTCACACGATCGACCTATTACTATAACGGCCCAAGTGATAGCCTGTAGTTGGTTGTTTTTTAAAATTATTAATTAATGAATTTTAAGTGATTCATAACTATTTGTTTGTGGTAATAAACATATGTATACGTAGCGCGAATATCGTCTGCTCGCACGCAGACGTTCTCGCATCGCGCGACAAACTTCACACGATCGACCTATTAAATTTATAGCAGCCCAAGTCATTACAAGTAGCGAGTGTGACGAGTATGGTCAAAAAAATATTTTTGTCGTGGCTTTAGATACAATTTCATTTATTAGATACTAAATAGTGTACATATTTAGATACAATAGTACATAGTTTTATTAGCCACAACATCTACGCAAATACGCGCATATTCTAGTCAACATAGCCATTATAACTCTCCTTCTCAGAAACCACCTGTAGTTAAAGAATCACCAAATTTTGTTTCTGTATTTGGAATCTAAACATAATACGATTAGAGTTCTGTGGCCTGGTGCTAAAAGGGCCAATGTACGTTTTTGTACGAAAACGAGATTGTAATGCCAGTTTAATGTAAAAGTATGATATTTTTTGTGCTAAAAGGGCGTTAGTGTATTAACAATCATTGAAAAGTTACTACGTAAAAAAGGCCAATGTGTAATGTGTAATAAAAGTAAAATATTTTTGCAATACTACAATATAACACCTAAATCACTGAAAATAATGATTATTGATATTGGCCCTATTAGCACCAGGCCACAGAGTTACATATACCTGTTTTTTTTTTAAATCTTATTGATTCAGTGGCCCGTGCCATGTTCCTCTTTTCTATGCTTGATAAAACTCCTGATTTAACATTTTTTTAACATCCAGCTATACAAAAGTATAGCGTAAAAGCAGGTAAAAGAAGCGCACTTTGAATACCTCAGTCCACGCGGATACCCATTCATAAAAAATCAACTCTACACGCGATCCTCCCATAACTTGGACGTGAAAAAGTTTCTTAAAGTTTCGAGGCCATTAATAATTCTCTAGCGGCATCCGGGACCCCTGAAAAGAATATTTCACTCTTTTGAAGCTGCAAACTGGGTACAATCAAATTACCATCTGAAAAGGCGTTGTATCGCTGTTTAGACGTTGAACGATATTCGGTCGCTTTGTTTGGCGCTTGTGTGCCTCATTGTACCACAATCGTACATAATGGCTATTTAATGTTATTTGAATAAACTAGCCCGCTGTGGAAGCTAATTTTATAAAGAAACAGTAAGTTTAATTGAGGGTCTGCGAGACAAAGTGAGCACTTGCCAGGGCTGATCTCATATTGTAGGAGTTATAGTAGTTTTAGTGTTATCTATGTGGGAATAGTTCCGCTTCGGGTCAAATGAAACTAGGATCGTTTCGATAATCTTGAATATATTAAATCTTTTATAAAATACGTCTTCACATCTTACGTCTTCAGTCCTTCATGTCTTCCGTCGTCTTCCAGACTATTCTCCTCTATTCCGTCCTTGCATACTTCAACATCTACATCATTCATCCTCTTACTCTTTCCATCTTAAATACTTTCATTAGTCATCTCTTTCACACAAACCACGTTCCATATCAATCATACGTCAACGTTCCATTCTACTCATCTTCCTTCTTAACATTCAAATCCTACATCTATTTATTGTGTTAGTGTATTTTAGTTTTGAGCTATTGTAGCAAAAGGATTTGTCACGTCACTCCAATACTTGCATTTATTACGGCCGTTCTCTATATTCTATCTATCTTTAACAAGAGGTTAAAATGAATATCGTTACTTTGCCGATACCACTGTATGCTCAATAAACAAAGATAGACATACAATATTATCTTGCCTAGATATGTATAAATATATACGCCTTAATTAAATATCTCTGCTTTTCTTTACTGAAGCAAAAAATGTATCGAAATTTGGAGAGAAATCTCTTGTTACAGATAGATAGATTATAGAAACCGGCCGTTAGCCGATCTTGGAGCGGCGTATCCAGGGTGCGCCGGGTGCTGATGCATTTGATCTGTCATATTCACCGCTCAGGGAGACCTTCTATGCACCCCCATGTATTGCATGGGGGGCATAGAAGCTTAATAGTAGAAAGTTAGTAGGGTAAACGGGTAGTAGTTATGTCAAGTATTGCTCTATAAATGGTTGTATGGAAAGCTCGTCTCGACATTCATTTGCAATAAATGGTGAATAATAATATGGTGGACCAAAACAGTCTCAAAAGGAGCCAAAAAGGATTGACAATATCACTAATAAGGCGTTTTAACATGTTTATATATTACTTATATATTTTTATGTTTTAAACTGTTTCTATATACTTAATTATTCTACAAGTATTATGACCTGGTATTCTTTTTTTTAAATAATAATGAACATTTTATTTCTCCTCGCAACAATCATACGAACATAAGTTGTCTTAAAGTATTTTTATTTAAGTACATAAATATTTTGTACGAGGAATTCGAATTATTTAAGGTTTTTAATATGTATGTTATTTACTGGTGGTAGGTCTCTCATATGTGAGAGGCCATCTGGGTAGGTACCACCGCAATGCCTATTTCTCCCGTGAAACAACACTGCTTAAATGCATTGTTGTGTTTCGGATTGAAGGACATTGTAGCCAGAGCAACTACTGGACATATTGAGACTTAACATCTTATGTCTCAGGATGGCGAGCGCAGTGGAATGTTGCTACTGTTATGAGCGGTCGTATCGCTTACCATCAGGCGAACGGCTTGCTCGTCTCGCCATTCAATGCAATAAAAATAAAAATAAATAAAAATAGTAATCTGTAACATACTAGTCGTAATCATAACAGGTAAATTCATTTGATTCGAACCAAATCGGCACCAGGGGCGGTCCAATAAATAATAAATCGCCTAATAAACGTTATGTCTCCGTAGGTGTAGATTATGCTATCGTAAATCCAATTCTGGGCCATTTATAATGCAAATGGTTCCCTAGGGGAAGCTTCATGCGTCGATAATTGAATCGATTGAAAACGCAACCGGCCACGCAATAATTATTGCTGTATGCATTCATAATGTTTCCGTTCGTAATTATTAATAAATATATTGTATTTATTTTTATTACAGTCTCCGTGGCGCAGTTGGTTAGTCACCAGTTGTGGGACGAAAAGTGTGGGGTGCGATCCCTGTACCAAAAAAATGATTGAACTACAAATATTTGCTGGGCGTAGGTTTTGCGAAAAATCTCTTGCAGTACCTGATACTGACACAAGGCTTGATCTTAATATGGTGTCAGGACTATGTATGCTATTGTGTGTATTTTAATAAATTGTATTTATAATTTTTGTGGAGTTAGTTTTATAAGCCTAAAATATCTGAAGAATCAGAGGCCAGAGCGGCATAATTAGGATAACTAACGAATTTTTTATAATCTACATTCTACGCTATACCATACTCTATATATATGTTATGGGCCAAGTGATTAATGCGTGCAGTATTCATAATGGAAATAATCGGGCCAAGTGAATAATTACAATCTAAACTCACCTATTTATCACATTGCCCCGGGCATTATGAATATGGCTGCATGATGATCGGGCAATGAGATTAATAGGTTGATCGCATCTGCGATAGACCCATAAATTAGAAAGGTTGAATTGATCTGCTTACGTCTAATTGTTTTGACGTCCGAAACATTATCTTCAGAAGAAAATTAGTGTACTCACTTTATGGATCAGTTAGGTTGACTGTGCCCAAAATCGACTCAGAACACCCCGACTTCAGGTAGTCTTTTGGCGACCGCCCCTAGAGTATATATAAAAAGCCGGAGGCGACCAGCAAGCCGAAGCTGCGGAGGTGAGCATGGGTGCCTATCTTTTGTTACGCAAAGGCGAACTAAGGACTAAACTTCCCGTAGCGCCGGAGACGATTCAGAAGCTTATTTGTATTGACAACAAGTGTTTTAAGGGTTAGGTTGCTATAATAGATATTTCTCAGGAATAGTGCGTTACCTTTTCATAGGAGTGGTACCAGGGGAGGTGCGAAACTCCCAATGCCCCCTTCACTCCTCCCAATCCACTCCCTCGTGCTGCCGTATTCTAAATTCTACCACTTCGGCTCATTGTTTTGATTTTTTACAGAACAATAAAACATATATAGCGAAACACAGTAAGTAACAAATATCCAGTGAAGCTTCCACAATCAAGTTACCACATAAACAAAGCAAGTGTACAAAGCAATATATAATTTTGATTCGCTTTACATCACTCTGCCCGATAGGCACTTGGAATTATTCATAATTCCCGGGCAATGTGATAAATTGATTGGTTATAATCACATTGCCCGCTCATATTGGGCATTATTCATATTGCCCAGTCATTACGAATAATGCCCGATTAATCACTTGGCCCATAACATATACATGTACACTACAATTTATTAAACATCTCAACCATAGAAACCTTACATTCTATGTCTTATTTTTTTGTCATTATTCACAATAAGTGAACCATTGGTAGTCTTATCGCTATGAGCGATCTCTTCCAGACTATAAAAGCCTATATATACATATATATACAGGGTATATCAAGACTGCTACCGAAAACGAAGCCGAGTGGTAGTTTAAGCGACTTCAGACATAATGCAACAGAAAATGTGGCAAAAAAAGCGTCGATTTTTATTTTTATTTTTCTCATATGGTCGTATTTGGAAGGTAAATATTTTTTCCCTATAATAATAGTATATACCCTTTTATTTAAACTATTACTTTAGCAATAACTATGGATCTACCACCCAAAAACATGATATCACAATCACATAATCCGTTTACCACCAAGTAAAAGTCAAGTAACCTCTGATGAAAGAGACGGGAAAAGTCAATGATTGACACGAAATAAAATTGCGGGTTTTGAAAACATTTACTTTTCAGGAATGGAACCAGTAGCCACTAGTTTCATAGACAGCATCTAAAGTAACTGAGCCCAGTATCCAATAGTTTCACAGCCCAGCATCTAAAGTAACTCTACCAGATTGTCGATAAACACACACTGCGGAAGTAAATACAAACGTGAAACAACACGCTTTAACGTACATTTTCAGTGTTCACTAATACACTAAAAAAGAACATTGCATTACCCCGCTCTGTTTCAGCAAAGAAACAACGCAAATTTCTGTCTAAACAAACATAATTACACTCGTACCAAAATTAAGTTAGGTGTTAGTGAATTTTCGCGAAAATACATCTACATTACAGTTCCATTTCAGCACGCCCACCCGGAAATAACTCAAAAATTATGAAATAAAGAGAAATGTACTTTAAAACGTTTCTGAGAGCCAGCAACAGCTGAAACAAATCGCGGGCAACGTGGACCACATCTAATGGGTATAATGGAGCCGGTCGAATATTGGCCCGCTAGAACTAAGTGGTTACGCGACTAGTAACCGAATAGACTCGTTTTGCCTTAGATAAACTTGTGATGAGAGGGGCGGGTACCTCTTTGTGCGTGTAGTAATTTTTAACAAGGGATCCAGATATACTATTGAATCAATAGCCATTTCAAATTATAAACACAGTTGAGAGATTAAGATGCTGTATATTTCTTTTATTTAGGATATTATTTGGAAAGAAGTACAATAGGTCGATTTAACGGTATTCATCATATAAAATAATGCTATAATTTGGTATTGTAGTCATTGCCAGCCGTAAAAAATGACTATAAAAGAAAGACAATAAGAGAAGTAAGGATTCTTAAAACTCCCGATGTTCTCAGTCACTAATCGAAAGTTATAACAAAAATATCTTGAAACACTTTAAAAAAATATATATAAATTTTTTAGGTATACATATATGATTGTTATAGTTTATCGTAGCTACTAATAATAACGATAAGATTAATTCACGTGGAGTCAAGACCACAAGTATGACTGTCGTATTAATCTATTCATTTCTGAGTACAAAAGCCTCCCTTCAAAACCCTCCAACCCGGAATTCAAACCCACAACTTCAAATAGAAAGCTACGAAATAAAGTAACAAACAAAACGGTATAGCCAGTCCCACTTACTTCCTCCAGAGTACTCCCACATACAATCTACGCCTAAAACTTTTGTTTGAAACATACCTTTGTAGAATATAGTAAAGAGTACAAAAAGCCGTGCTATTGTACGGAGCGGAAGTACTGCGACGTTCCCCGCCATCCTAATTTCTAGTAGCCTATTTTCCTTGCGACTTATTTGGGTTAAAATAAAGAAGTTAAATTTTTTTAAGTATTGATTGTGGGATGCGGGGAATTGAGTGGGATATAGATGGTATAGATCCAAGTCTCGTGTAGACTAAAAAAGATTTATTTGAAAATATTTTTTTATAATTGGGCGACTCCATGGATCCTGGGATTTACAATTAAGACCGTATGACGATTTACTGGTGGTAGGTCTCTCATAGGTACCTGGGTAGGTACAACCGCAATTTATTTTTCTACCGCAAAACAACAATATTATTATGGGAATTGTTATGGGAACATGAGTGGAAAGTTTGAAGGATATTGCAGCCCGAGGAACTACTAGACATATTGAGACTTTAACATCTTATGTCTCAGGATGGCGAGGCAGTGGAATTCCAAGCGTTGCTTTGTAATTCAAGGTGTTGTTTGGGTTTGCCACTGTCCATTAGCGGTCGTGTCACTTACCATCAGATGAATGGCTTGCTTTTGTCGCCATTCATAACAATAAAAACAATAACAAGCAATATGGATGAGATTGGCGCAGAATCGAGAATAAGTCTTGTGATAAAGGTTAAACATATGTCCAGCAAAGGATTAATGTGGATTGAAATGGTTTCTGATAATTATGAATTTGTCTTTTCCATTATATATAAATTAAATATGAATATGAAATTGTAAGGCCTTATTCATAGACAATTGTAAACTTATTTAACTATCTTTATGTTTTTGTATTATTATGTTTTGTCTTCTCCGCCCAAACTGAATTCAAAAGTAGTTTGAAAGGGACAAAACATTGATAGAATACTCAAAGTCTATATTGCGTTTATTTTCTACAACACTGTGTATTTTACAGTGTATTTATCACAAAGATTTATACATTCAGTCCCTAGTAGATCTAAAGGTTAAAATAACTCGAATACGTTTTCAAAAACGTTTCTCCCTTGCCGTGTTTAAAATAAATCCGTTCGCTATCTCACGTAATATTTTCCAGCTCCGAATGAACAATGTCTAGATTGTTTCAGAATAAGCATTCTCTAAGCATATTACGTGGAATAGACAAAGTTTCTTCCGTGTCTTTCTGTTGCGGGATGTTTACCGCATTTTGAGTTTTGTAAAAAAGCTGTTTTGTTACGCACGTGTATGCAACTTCATGAATATTTTTGTTTAACTTACCAGCATATTATTTACATACTAACGTTTGTAGTCTAACGTAGTAAGCGTCAGCATTTAAGCTATAGATCTTTATCTACGTAATAACAAATTTATGACTATATAACACCTATGAATTTTTGCAAGTTTCCACAAGAAAATAGTTACCTTTACAATATACTCGTATTTATTTTTGCATAAAACATATGAATACGTGTAATTGTCCTCGAGAAAAAAGCCATCCTTTCTGTATCTTCCTTTACTATACTGGTTATTAACTATTCTCGTCATGGTAACAAGTTTTCTATCACCTCGCTACAAAAAAGAATCAGCGGATTTAGTCACTAGTTACCTATTCGAAATTCAAACCTCTTTTTTAAATTACCTACACGTACAAAATTTTTATCTCCAGTTTCCATAATAAAAATAAAACGTCTGGCAATTCATCAAAAAGACTTACACGGCGATATAGCAGCGGCAGACGGAGACTGGGCCACGCTAGAATCTTCCCTGTCCACTACAAATAGTTTACGGTACGTTAAACTTGAATGCTGAGCCAATTTTATAATGCTCTGTAAATTTATGCTTCGCGTCGGCTAGATTACATACAGCGTTTAGCAAAACTTTAAATAGTTTTAAACTTTTAGTTATGCAGTTTTATCATTTAGTTGGAATATTTCGTCATATGATCCTGGTTCCATCCGGCGTAGCAGAGACCGCTGCTTGGTTCAATTCGAGACTCTGACTGCATGGCATTGAACTTACCATCATTGCAATACTCACGCCGTGGCAGAAAAAAAAAACAAATAACATGCATAATAAAACTCACGCCTTTTTCCCAGAAGGTGTAGGACTCTTCCTACACCTTCAAGGCGACATGTGCAGCCAGGATGGACATGTCGCCTATGTATTTTTCTTCCACTTTGTGATAGGGAGCGAGCCTATCGCCATATCGGGCACAAATTCCTCACTCCGGACTGAGAATGAATTGAAAAATCCTACATCGCTTTGCCCGAACCTGGATTCGAATCCGAGACCACAGCTTTGCAATCATATCGTAGTAAAACTGCGCCACTGAGACATAAAAATCAAATGACTTTTTAGAAATTATCTTTATATTATGTACGTCGTAGGTTACCATACCGATCTCGGCACCTATAAATATTTGTATTCCTAACAGATATTTATCTGGTTAGACATTTGTAATTCTGGAATTAGAATTTATACATATGGGGCATAGGGGTAATCCTTGTAGATATAGTAAAAAAAAGGTTTATTTTATAATACCTGTGCTGTAAAATATCTGACTACAAACCTTTCGGGTCATGAGGTCTTTAACCCATCACACCAGATTATTGCCGTTTCAACAATTTCAAAATGATTGAATTTACATTTAAAAAAATCTGAGGCTATGAGCTCTGAAACGTAAATGAAAATGAAAATAATTTTAATAAATTTAATCCATTTAAATGTTTAGCACCATTTAGATTCAGTATTTTTTTATCTACCACCAGCACATATAATTTGCCAAGAAAACTAAACATTTAACTCACTGTGAAATATTTCTTGAATAAATGAACACTATAAATAAACTAGGAACAACACGCCACACGTCGGACCTAGACAAATAATGGTGGCACGTGGCCCACCCCTGTTTTTATAAACATCACGTACGATGAGATAAAACATCGCGATACTTTGAGTCACTTGGATACTTCCCTCCATATATTCTTCAAATATTTTCACTCATAACAAAAGGAGTGGTCTGAACTTTTCTAGATACTATTAATTCTACGTTTTAAATTTTATTACGTGGTTATTGGTTAACCAAACTATGCAAAAATGATCGCGAGTTCGAATCCCATTGCACAATTCGAATGCGTCGAAGACGTGCCCTGGGATTTAAACCCGCGACCACCGTGATCACGTTGGCAGCCGCGTCTATTCCGTTTACCAACAGGCAACCACGCACTTATCAGGCATTGATCTATCATAAGGAATACCTGTCATCTGTCGTCAATTTGCAGTCCATCTCTGCCTACCTACCGACACATGCGTGAGATTAAAACATATATAAATATCCGCCCTTAAAGCAGTGTAATAACCTCGCCCCGCCGTACAAAAAAGAATAATGTTATTGATATAAAAACGTCTCAGTCTTACAACTAAGCTGTTACGTATTCTGGTAACCTGAGTTACAAATGATACACTATTATAACCTAAACATCGCTCCGTCAACGCAGGGAAATCCTGTGGGCTCCAATTCATGAGCGGAACGCGTTAAAATAATAATATATTTAATTGCATGACAAATATACACATTATGTTTCTTTTTAAACTGTTGCAGTTTATTTCAAATTTTATATTTTGCAGTATTCCTTTTAATACTATATACGATTTTGTTATTTTTCGTCTCAGTATAGTCAAGGAAATTACAACATAAGACGTTTTTTAATACCTTCCATCATAAAATCGTATATTACACAGAAAAATGATATCATGGTGGTGGCCTGTTGGTAAAAGTGCCAGCCACATTCACGACAGTCGATTGTCAATCACTACGCACTATAACGCTGAGGGAAAACATTCTATTTATTAACAGCCCGTAGTTGAATTTGTGCCCGATATGGCGACATTCTCGCCCCCTATCACATTGTGGTACGGAATATACTAGGCGAAACGTAGATGTGCTAGTGGCACCTGTGCCTAAACCTTCTGGAAAAAATGCGTGTGTCTATATGGGATGCAAATATAATAACAATATTAATATGAAACCGCTGTCGCCACTGACTTGGCCCACAGCAGGCAGGTCGCGTCTTCCCGGGCTCTCTAATTTCGTATGCTCCGTTGTTTCAGCGCATTTATTTTTCTTCGCGGTCTAATTCTCTTTGTTGTCTCAGTCGTTTTGCAACCAAATTTCGCGGAATGAGGTCCGCGGTTGAAATGAAATTGGTATTCGGAATGAATTGGGCTCGTCCTTAAGTTTTGTGGACCCTTTCGCTCCGAAAACACGGCGCTGTCTTGATTTTTAATTCGATTTGTTTTGATCGGACGCTGAATATTTAACTAATTTCGTAAATATAAAATCCTATTATGTAATGAAAATGTTTAATTTGCTAAGCTCGTGCCGAATTCCGAAGTTGTCGATGGGTAATTATTGCCGGAGTTACCAGCTGAATGTCAAAAGTAATTAACTTTATTTAATGTTGGAGTTTGTAATGATTAGTAAGCAGTATTAAGATTATTGACAGCCTCGTGGCGCAGATGGTTAGACCGCCTGTGAAACGAGAGGCCGCGGGTTCGATCCCCGCACCGAGAGAAATGTTTGTGCGGCCCACAAATATTTCTTCCGGGTCTGGGTGTTTGTGAGACCGAAAAGTCTCTCGTAGTTCCTGATATCCACGACACAAGACTCGATCTTAGTGTGGGGTCAGGACTATGTATGTGACTGTTGGGTGTATTATTTATTATTATTACTTCGTGGAAATGTGATTGACACGGAAATGTCAGATTCCGGGTTCAACATTCTTTCATCACTTTTACTTCAGTTTTATATTGTACTTTTTATGGAAAAATAAACTTGTTGTTAAAACAAAATTATATAAGCATCTTATCATATAATTAACAAAAGACGATTCAGTACAGTTTCCATAAAGCACACTCGCCAACTCGACTGGCCCAATTTCTGAGAAATTATTTCCGAGTAGCGGTTGCAGTTCCGAACCCCACGCTTATAAGTCGGGGTGTTATTTGAATGTAAAATTTCAATTTACAAACACACCTACATATAACATACAAAAGACGCCAGTCTGGATATACAGTTTGTACAAATAATAAATTTAATATTACAAATTAATTTTGGCGATTCATTCCGCTATGTATTTACTACGCAGTAATAAAAGTAATCAGCACTCGATGTATTATTGATTGAAATAATATTTAAATTAATAAATAAATACACAACAGTATAACATAGTCCTGACAACACACTAATATCAATTAAGTATTGTGTCGTGGATATCAGAAACTACGAAAGACTTTTCGGTCATAAACAACCAAACCTGAGATTTTGTGGGCCTCACAAAAACTTGTCTCGGTGCGGGAATGGAACCCACAGACTATCGGTTCACAGTAGACGTCTAACCAACTGCGCCACGAAGGTTATCCTTTTACTAGCGGTCAGGCCCGGCTCCGCCCGGGTGCATACACGTTTTAAAATGGCGGTCAAAATATTAAATTCTATCAGTTTAGAATATCGACCAATCGGACCACGAAAAACGAACAAAATTTCCTCGTATTTGCTAGAAATATCACTACTGCTTTATCCTATAGGTCATAGCGTGATGATATATAGCCTATAGCATTCCCCGATAAATTTACTACCCAACACTGAAAGAATCATTCAAATCGGACCAGTAGTTCCAGAGATTAGCGCGTTCAAACAAACAAACTCTGCAGCTTTATAATATTAGTATAGATATCGGTGCTTGGCGTGACATATTATGCACGTGATAGATTTACAATATATAACATAACATTACAAAATATAAATGAACATACTAATATAATAAATATCTGGATCAGCCCATATACGTCCCACTGCAGGGCACGGGCCTACTCTACAATCGTAAGTACGATTGAGAGTGGTTAGGCCATATAGTCCACCACGCTGGCCTAGTGCGGGTTGGCGGACTTACATACCATATAAATTATTATGAATCGCTATGGTATGCAGGTTTCCTCACGATGTTTTCCTTCACCGTTTTAGTGTGTGGTGATTGACTATCAATACACACATGACTCCGAAAAGTCAGAGGTGTGCCCTGGGATTTGAACCCGCGACCACCGTGAACATGTTGGCAGCCGCGTCTGGTCCGTTTACCAACAGGCCACCACGCACTTATACTTATATACTATAATAAATATACATACGTATAATATGTATTGTAAACCCGATACAGTAAAGTTAGACCATATAAAACCTTTTTTAACATTGAAAGTAAAGTTAGTGTAAATCACAATAGGTAACAATTTACCAACTTCCAGTAAAGGTAGACCTAAACCTAAGCCCATATAAATAAACACATCGGACCGCCTATAGGCTTTGTCTGTACATTTTTCATACGCAATCGTAATAAAAACTTACTTCGCGGAAACCCTTTATACATCCAAATGGGTTAGAAACTAGGTCACCATGTACGCTTTAAATCGACTCACTTTATTATGTTCTAAAAATCGTAAGGTTGAAGTAACCTGAACATTGATTTGGCTAGAGGCAGTATGTATGGCGCTGTAAATCCAGTTTGTCACCGTTGATGGTACTTCATACAAAGGACATTAAATATAGAGAATCATCAAGTGCGTGGCATGCAAGGTGGCCTTTGGGTAAACGGACCAAACGCGGCTACCAACATATTCACGGCGGTCGCGGGTTCAAAACCCAGGGCACATCTTTGACTTCTCGGAGTCATGTGTGTATTGATATATAATCAATCACCACGCGCTAAAATGGTGAAGGAAAACATTGTAAGGAACCTGGATACCATAGCGATTTATAAGAATATCTATGGTATGTAAAATCCGCCAACCAGCATAAACCCAAGGTGGTCGACTTTATGGCCTAATCACTCTCAATCGTACTCTCGATTATAAAGAAGGCCTGTGCTCTGAAATAGGACATCTATGGGCTGATAATTATAGAGGTTCATTATGGGTTGGAAAAATATGTATATTTGCTTGTTAGTCTACCATACATGGTGATGTCCCGTCAAAATAAGCCCATGTTTGTCTCCTTCCGGGTTTAGGTTGACCATGTACGGTTTCGAACAGGCCTACATAATTATATCTACTAAGTAGAGGTTACGATCTCTCACTCCTGAAGATTTTATTTGGATTTTCCTGCATCCAAGCCATTACCATTAGTTGAGCCATTAGTTGCGTACCACTAATGTCTATTTCTCCCGCAAATCAGCAGTGTAAATGAACAATTTTGTTCTGGTTTGAAGGACATTGTAACCAGAGTAACTACTGGACATATTCGGTCTTATTACAAAAAGCGAAATAAACCTTGGTTTAAACCTAGTCTAGCAAAACCAGTCTAATCTGCAGAACCATGGTTTAAATTTACTTGTATTACAAAACATAGATAAACCATGGATCCCTTGGTTCATTCTTTTGAACCGTAGTTTATACACCAACCACAGATTAATACAAATAATATTCGTTCAACATGATATCATTCCATCGCAACGTTCCATATCCACAGAAAAGAATTCGTTTTAATAAAATTTTAATGATTAAATAATGTTTAGGCGTATTGAACCTATTGAGGGTTGGACATTTTGCTAGAATGTCAATATTGGTTGGTATATTGATTATATATATATATATATATTTTTCATTTGTTTCATGTTATATTAGCTAGTCACACATCCAAACACGTGTGATGGAACGTAACATTCTGGCGCGTTACAAGAAACCATAACAATAAACAAAACTATCGCGAGTTAAATTATGTTCATGTAGCATTGGAATGCATTTACTATTTAGTCAACGTAGTATGTGAAGTGAAGTGATATAAAATAATTGTCGCTTAGGTAATTACATAGTAATCTAATGTAATAATATCGTGTTGTGGTGGACCTACAAAATGAAAAATGGTCTATGAATTTGAGTAGTGAGAAACAAGTGAGTAAACCAACATTATTATATGGATGATTACATTGCAAAATCTTTGGTAAACCTATCCTTATGCGTATATTTTTATCGGAAAAAATTAAAACAGGGTTTGACGCGTAGACGTATTTTGTTGGGCCGATGATGACGTTTTTAATCGCTCAAAGGCTTCAAAATCCTTAATAACGAACAAATTCATCATATTAATATCAATTTTAGAGTAAAAGTAACATAATACGATGAAATAGACACTAAATCCATAACAAATAGTTGGAAGTTTACGATTTAGACCACTGTTAAACTAGAGGGCGGTCAGATTTAGCGAAAAACCATAAAAAAGGCCATGGTTTATCGTTAAACCACTTTTTGTAATATGAATTTCATATAAACCATAGTTTATTGCGATTTAAACTAAAGTTTTTAGATAAACCACGTTTTGTAATAAGGCGGATTGAGACTTAGCATCTTATGTCTCAGGACGACGAGCGCTCTGGAACGCCAAGCATTGCTTTGTAATCCATGCTGTTGTTTGGGTTTTCTACTGTCCATAAGCGGTATCGCGTATGAGGCGAATGCTTGTCTTGCCACTCATTGCAATAAAAAATCCATCAGGTGCCAGTACAAAAAAGTACTACAAACCAAGCTCTTCCCAACGTGTCTGCTTAAAACAAAGCCCACACCTCAACAAAACTATAAACCGGAAGATTGTTTACAACACATAACTACGAACAGTCCGATAGTCACCCGTGCCTGTTTAAGGAACGTCTTACATCATGTTACAACGCGAGACAGATGGGGCGGTCACTGCATGAATATTTCACGACTGGCATTAGGACAGGGAAAATAAATATGGTCTCGTCTTGGCCGCATGTATAAATCGTGCTAGGGACGCGTTTGAAATCACCAATGGCCGCCGCCCGAGGCTATTTGTCAGGCCACCGTATATGGCGTTTAGCGTGGAATTTTTATTGAAAACTCTCATTTGGTTTAATATGGTGCGGTTTTTGATGTGCGAAGATTAATGTTCTTGGGTTTATTTGGAATTAAATGCGAGTTCCATTAATCTAGTACATTAAACTGCAACGATTTTTTTAAAGACACTATATCAAGTTAGACATTCTCGGAGGCTCCCGAACTTCAATGCTCATTACATTGCATGCCATTGTTGATGCTTACAGGAGTTATAGTGAGTGTGAGATATCGGTATTATCGTGTTATGGGTTATATATGGGTTATATATATATATATATATATATATATATATATATATATATATATATATATATACCGCCAGTTGTCACACTATTTCATCAGATTGTAAACCGTGTACTTTTATTTAATTTGTGGTGAACAATAAACTGTTATCTATCTATATAGATATATAGATATATCTAAATGATGTCGGGACAGTTTACAGATACTATATTAAAATATATTCGTATTTAAATACAAAAAATACACCTAGAGGTCACTTAGAGAGACAGCCTCCGTGGCGCAGTTAACGCTAGATGTGAAACTAGAGGCCGCGAGTTTGGTCTCCAAAATGTGACAAATATTTTTGTGGTCTACAGATATTTGTTTCAGGTCTGGGTTTGTGAGACCAAAAAGTATCGCGTAGTTCCTGATACCCACTACACATGAATCGATCTTAGAGTGAGGTCAGGACTATGCATGTGATTGTTGGATGTATTTATATATTTATTTGCAAAATGTTTAATATAAATAGGTACAATGTATTTACGATATATTTTTATATTGTCATATAACTAAGTTGAAAGCCAATAAAAAAGTAATTCGCAGACAATGGAATCATTTTGAAATAATATCATAACGAAATTGTTCTTTAAAACTAATATAACACGAAACTTCAATAAATACAGATGAAAATATCAAGAGATATTCTTAGAAATGGCCTTATTAGAACTCCAATCTAAATATGCCCACACGATTCTCAATTTCAACGATACCACTGTTATAAAAGAAAATATCCTTGAGGTTACAGTTGCCTGCCACGTTTTGTTTAATTAGTGAAATTGACGATAAACACCGCTAAATTGTATACTAATTTTAGCTTTATTGAACTCTTCACCGAGAACCATAGCCAGTACAGTAAAAAATTTACCGCCAACTGCAATTTTTCCTCTTTTAAATCTTAATGATAAATCCCACTGTTTTAAAATGATGTCGCGGCAATGAGAAATGCCATTCTTGCCATGCCGATCCGGTCCGTGCTGGCCCTAAAAAGGTTAAGATACTTACAAAATCAAATAGAAAATATTACAGGCATTTTTGCAATAGCATATAATTCGCTTATGCAAATTCAACTGTAAACACGTAACGGCAATCATTAATCAAGAAACGCGATACACGCTCATACAATGTCGTACATTTACCATTATTTAGCGTTTTAAAAAAACTACCACGCCGCTGAAACAATAAATCAATAGGACTCAGGTCTTGGGTATTCATTATTATTATGGCGTTGTTTTTTTAATGCACAAGGATACAAACAAATGGTATGAGAAGCAAAAGTGATGATAACTAGTGGATAATTAACAACAGCGTTAGACATAGATGTGCTGTTGGCGTCTCAAAATAAATTGAGAAAAGGAAAAATAAAGAACGGTAAGAGAATAAATATTAGGCTTTGAAATTCATTTATTTGCCGAATATAACTTATCACATGCATTGTGATTGTAATTTTATTAAACTTTAATTGTTTCAGCTTTATTACTATATCCATTAGAATGTTCTTGTCGTTAGTTATTCATGAAGTTAGGTTACCGTCTTGATTACCATGAACCAAATTCTTATTTTAGCCCAAACTAACCAGTTATTTTCGGTTCTAACTCATCTAAGATTCGGTAGACACTACCCACCGCATCCAAATTAGCAACTCGGATGACTGTCTTTTATTCGGCACTGAAACCCTATAGTAAGATTAGAATATCTGTAACTATAACAGCCCATAAACGTACCACTGCAGGTCACGGGCGTCTTCTACAATCCAGAGTACGATTTAGAGTGGTTAGGCCATATAGTCCACCACGCTGGCCTAGTATTGGTTAACGAACTGCGCTTAGAATGCTCGGAAACTGAACCACTCAATTTGATGTGACTTTGTTTGAATTTAGTTATTTCGTTAATGAAACGATTTGTTGTATTCTGAATCTTATTTTGTAGATTCTAGTTTAATTACAAGTATAACAAAAAATCAAACCGATAGCTTGGTCGATGCCCATTGCATCGTAGTAAGCCAGGACCGTACTGTCAATATATCAAACATAACCTAATTAATATTGTCTATTTTTGAATTAACATGTAACGTGTGATCGATCTAGTATACAATATTAAGTAACATGGAGATATTTAAGTATGGTATTATAGTTTTTGTA
The DNA here is from genome assembly GCA_023078785.2 of Hyles euphorbiae. Lineage (NCBI taxonomy): Eukaryota > Metazoa > Arthropoda > Insecta > Lepidoptera > Sphingidae > Hyles > Hyles euphorbiae. The sequence goes on along the minus strand of CM041041.1, from coordinate 15,093,354 downwards.
GGTATTTTATTCAACTTTACTTAAAGCCATTAGGCAAAAAAGAGGAGTAGGTAAGAGGCACTCATTAGATATAGCCTAGCTCCTATTACTGTTCCCCTCTCGTTAAAGGATCTTCTGGAATCATCATTATCATCATCAACAACCTATCCGCGTCCACTGTTGGATATAGGCCTCTCCTATGGCATCCCAATGGGCTCGATCTTCAGCCCATCGTCTCCAACCGCTACCAGCCAACTTTCAAATATCGTCCACATGGTTGTAGGGCATTCTACGCTTGCCGAGTCGTGGTCTCCACTCGAAAACTCTTCTGAAATACCAACCAAAACAATGATCTATAACTCCAAGCCTTAATAAAATAAATACACCGAATGTAGCAATTAAGTGTACCGGCGTGGCAATGCAAATACTACTGTTTCGCATGTCCACGGTACATAAAACAAGTGTTATTAGTGCGGCCCTCGTTAGACGGTGCTACGGGAAAAGTGGATTCCGTATCGCATAGTTATTTTCTATTTATTCGAAACGCTTATTGTGGTGCCGGCGTTGATTCGAACTGAAATGCTTGAGGTAATGAAAAAGTTGCATATTTGAGATATTGTTTTTGTTGAGTTATGAGGACCGTGGAAAGTTTATGCGTTAGGTTAGTTTTGTGATTCAAGTTTTATAAAGTAAAGCCCCATTTACACAGGGAGAGTTTCTCGCCTCGAAGATACGAATATCGTAAGGATAAAAAGTTGCATCGTGTGAACGATCAGTCAGAACACGTTAACCTATTGCGGTTATGTGGTCGTCGACGCCTGTTCGTGTGTTTGGGGCTTAATCTGGAAAAAATAATTGTACCTTGAGCTGCAGCACAATAACTGCCGAATACTCCACTTTACCAAAAGTTGAAATTATAATTTAATCACGAACGCGACATGCATCTACCGCCTTCTGTTTTTTAACAATGTTTTGCTAGTCGTTTAAATTTTCATTCCTCATGGAACTCCGTCAGTAATTTTCTATTAAACTTAAAGACTCGTGTATAATAAATGTACATATTAATTATTACACCCGCCATCGCTATCTAGAACCTAATCTACATAGGATACCTTTAGGAGAAATCAGTAGAAACAAAACTTCGCATGCAATGTTTATCACGACATAACTTGACTTTTTTCATGTTGGTCAATCTGGATAATTATTATAAACTCTTTTCACTCTTTCACTTATAAAAAAAGGAAAACGGTTCTACAATGTGGTCTAACAAAAACCCTAAATTTTGTCACATAAATACCGTCCTACACATCACATGTCAAGCCACTAAATCCATTTAAATAGTATACAAATGGCGAATATTTGTCCGCCCGCCTGTACGCGTGGATGACAAATAATATTCTTCAAGAGTTTCCAAGCCGCGAGATAAAAATTCTACTCTAAATGCTAATCCGGCTTATTGTAACTGAACTTTTCTACTTCTGATACGTTATCATAACATTACTGCTGTTATACTGTGGTTTTAGTATTACTAATTCATACTTACTTTTATTGCCATGAATGGCGAGACGAGCATGCCATGCCTGATGGTAAGCGATATGACCGCTTATGGACACTAGCAGAACCAAACAACACCACTAATTACAAAGCTATGCTTGGAATTCTACTGCGCTCGCCACCCTGACATATAAGATGTAAAGTCTCAATATGTCCAGTAGTAACTCGGGCTAAAATGTTCTCCAAATAGAAACACACTAGTGCATTTATACTATTTTGTGTTTGGTGGGAGAAAGAGACATTACGTTGAACCAAGAGTTGTTTCAGATAGCTTTGAAACTAGAGGCCTCGGGTTTGATACTCGCAGACAAATAATTGTAAGGTCTATAATTAATTAAATAACAATCCTAATTAAATATTGTACGCAATTCAAAAATGCATATTTATGGACATGGTGACTTAATATACTAGCGGCCCGTCCTGACTACGTCCGGCTGTAAGTATTACTATACCAGTTGTCTTCTTGAAAATACTTGAGAGCAGAGTATTTTCTGACTTATTGGGCACTTATCGTTATAATCGAGCCAATTTACTACATTAAACTGTACTACTGCTACTTACTATTCTGAGGTATAAAATAAAACATTCTAAAGTTTCATCAAAATTAGTAGTAGTAGTTTTTATAAATGATACAGTAACAATGTATAAAAATTTAATATTACGTATAATTAAATGGAGTAATGTTATCTCGGAAACCAATATTATTAAAACAAAGCCTCCATATTATTTCAAGTTACTCAAAGATATTCTTCTAAATATTATATGTACATTATTTTCCTCAATTTATATTATTCAACGTCTGGTATTTGCTACAGTAACTCAAGAAGGATCTCAAGGGATGAATTTAGCACACGGTCTACCCCGTCCCTGCCTTTGGGGATAAACACTTCATCTTAAATTGTGTATGAAAATTGATTTAAGCTTGTTGGTAAAGACCATCAACTTAAAATCAATTTTCTTATACACACCCTACTACTCAATACGGGCATTTCTTTTAAGGACAGTTTATATAACGCTGAACAGATTTTTATAGTTTTTTTTTTTTTTTATAGTGTTTTATAGCCCTACGGCAAAATGCAATAGATTCAAGTGATGGAGCCACGCTGTTGTCAGTTATTACTCAACATGAATGGGCAGGCTCGTCCAGCGTGGTACCACTGTATGACAACTCTGGTGATAGCTTTGTGGTTCCGTTTCGTTTGGTGAGTGAGATTATGATGCACAATCACCCTTTCCTTTTCCCATTATTTTTCCTTCCCGCTCCCCTCCTTATTTAATGAGCCGGCAACATATAAGTCCAGCTTTGGGATAATCATGGGTGGCAGTGATCGCTTACACTGATGACCTGTTTGTTTTGTTTTGCCGGACCTATTGTATAAAAAATACACCTAATGTTTACTGCTGTACAATCCTCATTGAATATCAACCAATTGAAAACAAATCTCTCTGAAGTTGATAAAATTACATTTCATTTCCGAATAAACTTTGTCAGTTTTTATATTAATTCTACTTAAAATTAATTTCACATTATTATGCCGTATTGCCGAAGTTAAGTATCCCCCGTTGTCCGTGACTCCAGCTAATTGTCACCAAAACAGGATAACAATACTTAAGGACACCAATTAGACCCTTTCTGCGCATTCATGCTCAATTTGTTTACCATTATTATTTGATTTGCTATCTCGTATGCATGTTACAATGTGCCTAATTAGGGAAAATACTATGACAATATATTTTCGGATAATACACGTAATATTGTTAAAGGAGGACTGGTAGGTACAGAGGTTAAACAGGTTACTTTTAATTATAAAACTGGTGGTTTCAATTTGATTTTATTTGTGTAGTGAAATCAGGATGACCTTAGCGGTATAATGTCCCTGCCTACCACCTCTGGGATAAAAGCATGAGTCGCAACCGCATTTATATCATCACTTAACATAATTTGTAATTGAATGCGTATATTTTGTTTTATTTTTCCAGTAAAAGTATAGTTATGTGCGGCGTTTTAACGTGATTAATGTTATTTTCAACCAAAATATACTTAAAATAAGACTATTTAAGACTTAGATAAAACTGTAAGAAAAATTTAAATGCACTGTGTTCACAGCTATGCATATTATCTTATTTCTAGATTTTTATAATTCACATTTAGAAGGTCAATATCTGAATGTCATTCAACCCTAGGTAAGGCGTTTCGCAAAATTTTCTGAAGAAGCATTGTAACAGAAAATTCTTATCAAACATATTAAAATTTACGACAAGTAAAAAGAAAATTTCGAGTTTTAAAGACAATAAACTTAAAATTTCGCTATAGACTCTCAAGTTTATCAGAATGTTCGTCATAAAATTATTGTTGTTGAATATTTAAGTGTTAAAGTTGAGCCGTTGAACAGAATATCTATAATATTTTATTTTTAATTATACATTTCGTATGAACTGTGAAAGTAATTAATTGTAGGCGTGGTTTGTACACGGTGTTAACTAAAAAGACGAGAGAATTATTTTGGTAATGAAATAAGACATAACTTTTAATAGAATTGAGCTTCTTGGAAGTGGGTTTGTAGATCTATTTGTTTATAATATTTGCCTAATATTCTATTTCGATTTGAATTACTTATTATTCAATGAATATTCAGAAATAAATAATAGATGCCGTTTTCTCCTCCCGTCCTTTTTATTCGCATTTTTCCTCACATTTTTAGAGGTCAGTAATAATTCAAATACTGTAAATTTTCATTAATAATTTTCATAGATGAAAGTAACTGCCGACCATGAACTTACAACACCCGAGTAATTTTAGATTCGTTCCAAACCATTGACGAAACAAGAGATGAGCGAACATAGTCCGTAAATCAAATTTATCAAAAGGAATTTATAAACAAGAAAAATCTAAATCGAAATAGGATAGATCAAGATGTGAATGACCCTACGTGTAAATGTTAGAGGAAAAATGAAAAGCACTGTGCCAAAGGTGACCTAGTGAGTAAAATTAGACGCAGTTGAGGCGGGATCAAAGAGAGGCAACCGCGGGCGGGCCGCGCCGTACACCCGCATCGTACCAAGGTGCCCTGACCATCGCCGCACAGAGTATCACGAAGAACTTACATCGTGTTGATACTAACACACTTCATACTAAGCTCACATGAAGACGTCATATTCTACGCAGTTGAGCTGGGATCAAAGAGAGGTAGTCGCAGGCGGGCCGCGCTGTACAAACAAAACATATTTTAAAGTGATGATGTCATTAACACACTCCATGCTAAGTTTATGCGATGACGTCAAATTACCCGCAGTTGAATCAGGATCAATGAGAAATAGACGCAGGCGGGCCGCGCTGTACAGAGAAATCATGTCTTTAAATGATAACGTCATAAACTAATAAATATTTACGGTGGAGGTCAGGATAATTTATTAATATATTATGCGATTCATATAATTATTCTCCATATATACTCGTAGAATGTACTCTGTGATATTATAAAGAATCTTAGAATCCAACGTGCCAAACGAATACAAACGAATTCCAAACGTGTCATAAACAAAAGGAAAAACAAACTTCTTAGATCATAGTAATTTGCGAAGCCCAGCTAGAGTCCTATCTTAATAATTTATTATATTATAAGCTTTCCAATAAACTTCAATCTACATATATGTTTATTATATATAAGTACCCTATTACCAAAAACAAAACAAAAAACAGTTTTTTTACAGTAAAATGTATGTCACATCTGACCGGCATTTATTAATCTATGAGCAACACTAGATCGGCCCGCGCTTTGTAGTTGGGATTTTATTTCATTAGCGGATGTTTGACTACGTTACGTTTCAATTAGCGTTTTTCGTTTTAAAAAGTTCAGATCGCTTCTTGTTTTATTTTTTTTGTATTTGACCACTTTTGTACTGCCTTTATATTGGTGTGTAGTATAGTCAATACGGGTACCAATATAAAATATAAAAATAGGAATCGACAAGAATTTTGAAAAGTTATATGTATCAATTGTGGTAAGCCAACGGGGTAGATAAAAATATAAATTATAAAACAATGTTTTTACAAAGAGTCTACCTTCAGATAAAGTAGATGTCAGACAGGACTAAAAATGAAATGAAATTCGTTTAATATTTATGACTATTTTATACACTAAATTATGTCTTAATAGTAGAATAGTCCGATATTACCTACTCTATGAAGTGTAAGAGGATCGTATGTAATAGGATCAGGACAGGCATTAGAAGAGGCAATCAATATGAACAGGCTGGGATTTAAAAATCTTGAACAAACTCCACTGAAATTCAGGTATGAACTTAAATTGTGGTGAATAATGTGAGGTACGAAAAGGTCAATTTTATCATCCCGATAACATCCGGATACAATTTATAAACATAACTAACCCAACCTATTTAAGAAGGCAGCCAAAGATTTTCACTTCGCTGTTTCCTATGTATAAAACAGAATTTTTAATTCACATCCACATTCGAGACGGGCTCGCTTTAATTGGAATATAAATTTGTTAGGTCTAAGTAATTTTGAACATTTATTTTTAAAACCGTTTTAGTAAGTGGAATTATTATGGAACTCCATTAAACTTAGTCTTAACAAAATGATTATTCATTTACAACGTTTCCTATAAGTCTATACGGAAGTTCTTTTTGTCTGTATGGAAGGGAATATATAACTTATCGCCTGTATTTTGGCTTTCTTCGTATTATTCATGTTGGTCAATATAAAAATTTAAAACTTTAATGTTGTTTATTTTAAAAGTGACTTTCATTCGAAAATGTGTCTGGTATAAAACACTTATTGAATGCAGAAGACCAAGATACAGTGCCACGCTGTTGATTAATTATTGTTTAAAAACTCTCGAACTTGTATTATGTAGTCGAAACATTATTTCAATCCATTTGAAAATTTGATATAAATATTGTATTTAATGTGTCTTTTCAACTCCTTATTACTACTTTAAGACCAGGCTGTCACAATTTATGTTGATGCTAATAATTATATGTAAATAATTCTTAATTGTTAACTACTTATAACTAAAAATAGTTTTGCTAAACATACTAAAAAGCCAACATCCTATTATTACCAGGCCTGGCATAGTAACAGTCAAGGAGTGTCTAACATCTTAAAATTTTGAAAGCATCCGACTTTCCCCTTGAAAGTTATGGCGCGCCTATTTATAAATTATTCATCTCCTAGTAAGCTTCAATGTAGGAACTTCTAACATTTACATACTTAGGGAATTCTGTAATGAGAGTCACGACATTTTACAAGGACCTTCGTTAGCAGACTTACCTTTCATGTTAAACAAGTAATTTTTACACAAACCTGCAACTTTTGCGAGTTCGAGAAAATCATTTACTTCTGTTAATTTCTTAAGTTTGTTGTTGACGTTCATTACATTAGCTGCGTCTTTAATATAATCGTCAATATATTTAATAGAATTAGCTTAATCAACACTTCCTTTGACATCGTGATTTACCATCTTAGTTTCTTTAATAATTATATCTAAAAATACGAATGAAATATGGATGAAGCTTTACTTTAAAAGCGTGAACACATGCATATATTGATCCAAACAATGTATAAATTAAGTTACAGTAAAAAGGCATATAAACTGGTTCAACAAATAGCTGTCATTATCGTTTATACGACACGCAATAACAAAACTAAATTGCGCTATTATGTATGTAGGTTACCTCATTTCCAATTGACAAGCTACATTTTCCTTAGTATGCATATTTATACTGCGGTGCCTATAGTTGCACCCGTGGATAGGCCAGAAAATGAAAAAGCTACGATATAATCAGCATCTGCTTCAACTGCCTCGGTAGCGTAGTTGTACTACGGTACCCTTATAAAGCTGAGGTCTCGGGTTTGAATCCCTGGTCGGACTAAATTGTATTGGATTTTTCTATTCATTATCAGTCCAGAGTCAGATATGGCGATAGGCTCGCCCCCATCAAATCATAAGAAGGAACATACAAGGCGAAATGGCCCACCCCTTCTAGGAAAAAGGCGTGAGTTTATTTATGTATGTATGTATAATCAGCATGAAAGAAGTACATGGAATAGGGTGCTAACACTACTTTAGGCTCCTATCACACTGGTATTTCAGAAGCGTTGGCGTTTCTTTAACACGCAATGTCAATGTTGCGCTAAAGCCACTTTGAAGTCGCGATTGTCTAGCGACAAACGTTCAAACTGCGACTTTGTTATGGGATATGCCAATGCGATAATAATGTAATGTATCAAGTTTTATTTTTTTCTTTACGTAATTTTGTCGAAATGGTAAACAACAATAGTGTTTTCCGTCGGAATTCCAGTATAAATTAGCTACGTCAATATCGCGTCAGTGCAGTGTCCACGCTCAGTTGACGCTGGGTCGACGTTGGAAAAACGCCAACGTTTGTAAAACACCAGTGGGAAAGAGGCCTTACCCAAACCGATGTGAAGTTAGAGTATTAATATTGCGTGTTAATTGATTAGGGGGACTTCTTGAATTTTAACATCTTTCAATATTTCCTAATTCCTCCTTCCTCCTTCCTCCTTTCTGCCACATTTTTACAAATAAGTTTTAAAATTTTCACGTATAAAAAGTGAATACAAGTAGACGCATCGATCTTCCAACTTAATCATCTCTAAGTTGATAATACGCAATCTGGGTGAAAAACATAGCACAAAGCTTTAATCACATTCCCACTAAGATTATAATAGCGAAGTAAATCCAAGCCAAAACCCACCAAACGAGCAACATGAATACGACAAAACATCGCTCGTACACGAAGAAGCCCGAACGAAAAGTTCACATTAGCAATACCGTACACAGAGCAATGGCAGTCAATTTGTTCGTATTTACAATGGCACAGAAAAGTGAGCTCGCTTCTGCTATTGCGTTTCATTCCACGCGTCTGGTTTGCATTGAATAGGTATTGCATTGGCTGCAGAAAAACCGAGCGCCAATGTGCAGCGGAACGTTTTAAAACTATGAGAGCGCGATTTTGGATTAATTAATGTTTTAATTAACGTTTCAGGTGGGATTGCAGATCGGTTGGAAGATCAGGATGCCGTTGGACTTTTGCGCAGAAAGTGTATGGAAAAGACAATAAAGATTGCTAATATAGTCGGAGGTCGTTTCCAACAAATACTTATCATAATCATTAATGGTATCATACGTTCAGCAGTTGTCTTTCTTATAGTAAAATAAACAGTAGATAAATAAGTGGGTCGCATTTTTGTGATGCTAATGAATGTCAAGTAAAAGTCGACTGACTATGTTATAAAGGAGAGTACAGGCTCTATAATCAGGTTGGTATAGAGACTTTTACTGAATACTTAAGTTCAGCTATGGAGTTTCTGACAATGATAATACCCGACCCAACACTATACGTGTTGTATCAAATCAAACCATAGTATTTTTATTTTTAAGACCAGAACCACACTACGAACACGCGATGCTACGATGCGTGGCTTTTCAGTAGTATGTTTCCTACCTAATTATTGCTATAGTTATTTTCATTCGAATTCAAGAAGCAGAATGTTCGCATTGGCAAATATGACGAAACCCTTGATCTTGTAGAGAGCACTTTAAGCACTGAAGGTACCTTATCGTTGTTATTTTAAATTATAAAGACCGGCTACAAGTCTCAATAAGGAAATGTAATTGAAAATGATCCAAAGCCCTTGTGAACCGAGAAAACACTTTCTACCAATGGTAAGAAATCTATCAACTTCAACATTATAATTACATAAGACATAAAATATCTGTGTCTATGATTTTGTATCTCTAACAGGTTGTTAAGCAAATCAGTGTTACTCAGCGGTTCATCTGTTGGGAGAACTTTTTTAGACTAGAACAATTCTTGACGTTTACGTCCCTTCCTAAAATGACTACTTCTAAAAAATGAACATTAATTTAATTAAAAATAGAATATTATTATAAAAACTTTAAACCTCTTTAAAATTGACCGAATAGCCTACGTGATTATAAAAGAAAAAAATTATTTAAAAATATTTGGAACACCGTTGCTCTTTTGATTTTATTTTCAGCCAGTTCGACCGGTTTTATATAAAGAATTTATTATTCAGTGGCCGCTTTTCATGTTTAAAATATTACTGACATTACTTTTTTGTTTTAAATATAGTTGATATTTTCGACAGAATTTTTCGGTCTTAATATGTGTAGGCGTGCGGAGGTCGGGAACCCGGAGACGGGCACTAGCGATGGGTCGTCGACGTATTTGACGTCGACGAAACTAGACCGTCCATTTTCGTTCATCGACTAGTTGATAAACTAGTTAAATTTATCGACTAGTTAACGAGTCAACGGTTTTGCAAACGTCGATAATCCGTCATCGCTTAACCGATATTATGACGTCGCCTATTACTTAAACAGACCGTAGACTGGTTTAGCAGCGTAACGTAGGCTACGTATTAAAAAGTCAGCGCATATTTTGATTTGAACTTCCCTTCATACTTTTCCAGGCTTAGGACTGGCTGAATAGAGTTAGACATATGATACAGTCATATTTATTATTCTATTCAGGCGCATTTAGAAGATCAACTGATTTTATATACATACATTAAATTGATTTACAGTTTTTTTATATACCTAGCTACGTTTTTTTTTATTGTTTTTTTTATTTATTTTTTGCTTTTTATTGTTTTTTTTTGTTGTTTTTTTATTGTTTTTTGTTTACTTTTTTATGATGATTTAAAATCCCTTAAACCTTTCTTCAGGTGTATTTACATTCAGGAACATTAGTTTTTCTACATTTTTAGTAGACAACCTAGTACGTCTTTCACTAATAATTAGCCCTGTCTTCGAGAACATCCGTTCACAAGGAACCGATGTAGCTACAATATTGCACCTAGTTGTAAAAATATTTTTTAAATTTGGGTAAACATACTCATGCTTTCTCCACCACTCCAAAGGACACGTTAAATTTCCTTTTTGATCTTTTCTCGGCAATAATTCATCAGAAAGGTACATGTCTACCTCCTTAATTGCTCTTGAAAGAGGTGTACCTTGAGCAGTATTTGACGCTACTAGCTGGTCAAAAATATTCCATGGGCTTAGTTCGTCACTGTCTGTAATGGGTGGGGAATCTGTGGTTATTGTGAAATCATCTCTTTCGGCTATCAATGATGCTACTAATTTTCGCACCTTTTCTTTGGTTTTTGTCGCCTCCGATTGATCGGAAAATCCTTGCATTTTGAAACGAGGGTCCATAAAAGTGCACAAAGCAAATGTGCCACTTGTTTCAATTAGTTTAAAACGATCTTCTAAGCCCGATTTAAGCAACAACACAGTATCACTGGCCTCGCGAGATAGATCGGCGGCCCTTTCAGAGAGCTTCAAACAAGCTTCTTTCAGACATCGCGTCACTATAATAACCGAGCTCCCTGTGACGTATTTTTCCGCACTCATTGAGGAAGTGATTTCCTCAAATGGTCGCAGTATCTGACATAGTTCTTTATATAAAGTCCAATCTTCCTCGCATATAACAGGTAGACCTTTGTCTACAAAAGCTAATGTCGATCGAACAGCATCTTCGAGTTCCACAAATCTTTTTAACATATAATATGTTGAATTCCATCTTGTTTCTACAGCTTGACTGAGACGTTTGGGTTCTAGACCTTGATGCACTTGGTATTTTTGAAGTCTCTCAGATGACACAGTGCTCTTCTTAATATGAGCAACTATTCTTTTTACTTTGTCGATCTGTGGTTTTGTAATTTGAAGCGCGTGTTCAACTATTAGGTTGAGGCTGTGAGCATAGCATCCAAAATGCTTCCATCCTAATTTCTCTTTCACAGCTTTAACAATGTTGGGAGCATTGTCAGTAATCATAAAATTGACTTTATTTTTAATACCAAATTTATCGACCAATGTCCCAATCTCTGTGGCGATATTCTCCGCTGTGTGGTGACCAGGAAAATGGCAGCATCCTAACAATACCGTCTTCAGTTTTAATTCTGCTGTTATGTAATGCCCAGTAAGTGCTATATAACTCTCTGTTTTTAATGAGGTCCACATGTCTGCAGTAAGGCATATGCTATTGACTTCCGTTTTTATTTGATTTTGTATTAACTGATAGGTATTATTATAGGCCTCTTGCATTATGGAATTAGATAGTGTCTTGCGAGTAGGTAGTTGATATCCTGGTATCCAACGGCAGAATTTTCGGAATGATCGTTCTTCGACAATAGAAAATGGGTGAAAACTGTCTGTACACAAATCTAATAAATCTAGATGTATTTGTTTTTTTTGTTCGAGACTTATTTTTTTACTTACATACGAGTCCATCACTTTTTGTCGTACGTGTGAGCCACTCGGGCCCGATACGCCTGCGCTGGGAGTAGGATCTACTTGAGGTAGTTGCGGTCGCGGAATATCAAGCGCAGAGGAAGTCTGAGCCTGGTTGTGTGACTGTGATGGCAGTGAACAAAAAATTGAAACATGCTTCCTTTTTAGGTGACTTTTCAAATTTGCTGTAGTGGATTTATAAGCCAATTTTTCTTTGCAAATATTACACGAAGCCTTTCCGCTAGAATCATCCTTTTGAAAATGAAACCATAATTCACTTGAATTAGTACGTCCAGACATTTTACTAAGCCGAGTTGCCTAGGTACTAGTAGCTACTTACTTTAACGCAGTTTTAAAATTAAAGTTATTATTTATTGCTAATCTACATTGAAACTGTAAACACTATATTTAAATATAACAATTATTATACGCACACCATCGACGCACACTAACTATTAAAAAAAAAGTATTTACACTTCTTATAATTTTACATTAAAAGCATACAAAATCAGTTAATCATTAAGTTCGTAACGCACAATAATTATTGTAATGAGCACTGAACTTATGCATTCCTGTGCACTCCAACGCAATTCGTCACACAATAAAAAATACAAAAGTCAAAACTCAAGTCTCAAAACAATAATAAAATCATTTTCTAAACAAACTATCGCTCGACAACCCGAACGAAAACACACATCTCTTTTGCACACGCCATGTTAATATGACTGCATCCTTGTCTTCTTCTGACTCAATAACAAATGGCCATTTATAACCTTAAGCTGATACATTTAGAGTTTTAATTTTGCTTACGAATTTGTGTTCTTTGAATGAAGTATGAAACTACATTACCCGCCACGTTCGCGCGTCGTCGCGGCGTCGATCGTCGCGGTGCATGGCGTTCATTCATTGCTTTAAGTCGAAATGAACGTATCAACGCCGTTTACGGATTCGACTAGTCGATTTAATGTTCGTCGACCGTCTATTCGTTCACAGGTCGTCGACGGTTGAATTAACTAGTTCGTTTAATCAACACCCATCTCTAACGGGCACCAACGTTCCGCCGCGACTTCACTGGGCGAGAATCCGAGTCCTTAACTCGGGCGCCGGAGCCCAGCGTATGCACCCCCTGGTGCGTGTTCGGGCACTCTATTTGACGTCTAGCCTCTAGGAATGTCGCTCCGAAAGGTGCTGTTTGTATAGGACGGGCAACGTAATTATACACACGATATAGAATATACGCGGAATCGACCACGCCCCGCCCTATGGTAATTGGTAGCCCCGGAGTACTTGATCGTAGTGACGCCGGCAAGCAACGTCGCAGTCCGGATCGCTTCGTACTTCTCTTCAGGGGTTTTCCCAGGTTTCTTCTGTTTCTTGAGGCTTCGAGTGTCGTCGGGTTTCTTCAGTTTCTTTCTCGGGGAGCTCCTCTGGATCCAGTGATTTCTCATTTTTGCTTGCCGGCTTAAGTACTCCGAGGCGTTACCATAGGGAGACCCCCGTAAAATGTTCCTAATTTTGGGTCCATTTTTACTTTGGGGCGCGGTCATTTTCCTCTTTATTTCCATAAGTATCCTATTCTTAATTACTTGTCATACATCGTTAAATAGGTCTCGTCACGCCCTTTAAAATGACATATGAATCATTAATGTGTGAGCGGTGGGTGCGAAGCTATTCAATAAAATATGTCAAAAAACCATAAAAATGCACCCAATCCGCCCACACATACTGCGATCGTGGCGTGACGAGACCTTACAAAATGTATTCCTTATGTACTACGCGGGATGATGTGTGCGTGCGTCGTCAACAATATGAATATGCAACTCATTACGTCAGGTTTTATAGATAAGTAATAATAAATATATTATGTAACATATTTTGAATTTAATATACCTGATGTTTTCGACAGTATTTTTCGGTCTTAATATGAATATGCAACTCATTACGTCAGGTTTTATAGATATTTTAAATAATATTAAATATATGTAACATATTTATGTAATGACGCTTGGTAACAGTTGGTTTTAAATAATAATATGCTTCCATTGTCGAAAATTCATTGGTAAAATGAAATGAAGCTACAATTATATTTGATGAGGGGTTTTGTTCCTCTTGTAAAGGTCTAAAAAGTGTTCGCGATAACAATTTTTTTTTAATGTTTAGGATGGGTTACTAAAACCTTTTCAATGGTAGGTAATCAATGTTGTTTTAAAATAATGAATTATTTACGAAGCAGTTTTTTATAAGCATGGTATGCGGTTACAGCACAGGCAGGGCGAAATAATTTTAAATAAAAATTATACTTTTTCTTCACGTAAAGTGTGGATATTATTGTTTACAACCCTATTGCTTAAAACAATGATATCTTCTGCACTATACAAATGAATGTGTGTTATATGCTTCCAATGGTCGCTAAACTAGCGGCCAGGATGGAAAAAGAAGCAAAGGGGACTGTGTAGTATTTACATTGGGTTGAAACATACAAAAACGTCACTGGTGTGCAATTATACAGCTTATTATAGTAATAGAATAAACTCCGAAAAATCTCTGCATCCAAGCGAAGCCAAGTTAAACCGTTTTATAAAATAAAAGTTAAAAATAATACGTTTAAACGAATAATAATTGCGAGGACTTTAAAAAATATGAGTTGAGGGTATCTGAGATTTTGTGACTGGTTTCAGAGTATATAAACCCTCCAATGGCGTAATTTAGTTCAGTCGTCACTGAGACTCCGACGACGTCGGTCGTCATTGAGGCTCTCTCTATGTCGGTTATCCGCGGTGTTCTTTAGTAAAATATAAAGTGATATGTAATATAGACTGTAATATTACCTGTCGAAAGGGTGAAGTTTTACAAAGTGAACAAAATCTGTGATGTGAACTATGTGTGTGTGACGTGACCTTCAACCAGATTGTAAGCGACATCCGTTGGTCATCAACAACGCAGTTTTCATCTGTCATCGGGTAAGTCATTTATTACTTATTTTATTTTGTACACATCATAAATTAAGCAGAATAATATGTTTACAGCTTACACTTTAAATGTCTATATGTGATTATTTACCTGTGTATATTTGTGTCGCCCATATACATCCCACTGCAGGACACAAGCTTCCTCTGCAATCGAAATTAAGATTGATAGGGGTTAGGACATATAGTTCACTACGCTAGCCTAGAACGGGTTGATGATAATCCCATATCAAATTCTTGCAGATTTGTACTATGATATGCAGGTTTGCAGCAATATTTAAATATCTACTAATATTTTGAAGAGAAAACATTTGTTATTATTTGTAATTAGAAACTCAAACTAATAGACTGATTTTTAAAATTCTTTCGACATAGGCATGTCATATTAACCCTGAGTGACATGAACTATATTTTTTTCTAAGGGAGTTAAAATAAGTATTGAAAAATAACGTAAACGTAAACATGTATAAAGAGTTGCTTCCGTATTTTACAAGAGACATAACTTAACTTCCAAAAATAAATATTTTACCACACCAACTGCATTTACAAATAAAATGGATCCAGTATACATCTTAAAGTGTAGCAAGTTATTACTGCATTGTATAAACTGGCGCGCCATCTCAATGTTCAATAAATGCGAATTTCAAGCACAAAGGGTATATTGCACTGCAGCGGTGATGTTTGATCCGTTCGCGGCCGCTGAATGAGCTGGCTTATTGGACTCACCTTCGACGAAATATCTGCGCGGAAACAAACGCTTTATACTGCAACTGTATCTAAAGTTTGTAATGGAGATTGGTAGGTACTGAGGTGTATTAGTCGATTCGTTGTTGACATGATTCTTTAGCTATGTATATTGCTGTAGCTTCATAAAAAAACCGTGTCAAAATTTTGGGAATTAAAGAAATCATCGCTTTGTCCTTAATAGCATCTATAAGAAGAGCTTCTGCTGAAAATGAGTTTTCCTTAGGTGTAATATTATACTTCTGGATAATTCACATTATAAATGTGAGGGAAGATTCTATTATACGGATACACAGCACGTATTTTCTTTTCATAGTAATATTTCAAAAGCTTGTTAGACAGTATGCAACTCTTTAAAACCACACACGACATCATTCTCGAAAACTAAAGCACACAAAAATCCCCAAACTAATCCGTTTGACAAAATCCAATATTGGGACTTTAACTCGGAATATTCAATATACGAACCGAAAAACTAATCTCCAATAAGCCTCCGCGGCCACGGTAGAACAAGACGAGCCAAATAAAACAGAATGTGGCCGCAGCGTCCCCGAAAATAATAACCGGGCTGGCCACATGTCGGCCTAATGCCAGCCGGCGCAATCGTAAAAAATAAGAAAAGGATCCCGCAAAATACTCACTATTACATTTGGCTGTATGAAGGAGAAATTGGAAATACATTTGTCGAGGAATCGGCGTGCGTGCGAGTCGCAGCCGCCCATGACCGTTTGTTTCACGCGTGCTGACTTACATTACGATTTGATGTATATGAATAAGAAATTTTTACGTTTTTGTACATCCTTGCATTTAGGACGCGACGAAATTGGAGTTAGCGTTTAAGCGGAATTATTTTTGGTCAGCTGTTTATATTAAAATTGCGATTTAAGGACAAAAGTATATAACTTACTTATAGTATCCTCTATTGCCATATATTATCCAACAGAGGATTAATTATACTTATGTACATAGGTCTATTCGATCAGCACAATTATGGCAGCCCGCTAAAAATCGACTGTAAATAGCCTAACCCGATCCACGATAATCTTTGTAACATTTTCTGTCATCATGTCTCCATGCGGGTATGCATATCCCACTATCAAATGAAACAGCGAAACTATTATTTAACTGGTTTTCTATAAAACAGATATACCTCCGATAAGGCCGCCTTATTCGTACAGGTCAAAAGTACCCTCAACCGACGAGAATGCATGAAGAGGTTGATAAAAGTGGATGAAGCGAAAGCAATGCCAGGATCAAACAAAGTGGCGATCTATAGTCTCTGCCAACCCCTTTAGGATACAGGCGTGACAAGTATGTATCAAGTATGTATGTATGTAAGTTACTACACCGTACATGATGGCGCAGTACATTCTAAAAATCTAACGATAAACGTATAGGTATTTCTAGTTGATTATTATTACTTCTAAGTTTTGTATTTAATTAGAGTAGGCAAATTAAAGCACTATAATGTTATCCGATCTGCGGTGGTTAAATTTCACAACCTTAACAATTATAATTAAGTGTAATTATTAAGCGGCTAATTCAGGGTCTTTATAGAATTCTAAGTTTACCTTGTCTGGAGCTAGTTACTAAGTGAGGCTTAAATAGGCTGTCGAAATAAACTTGTAGAGTGAGGACCGGACAGCTGTCCCGAAGGTTGTAGGTTAGAACCTTAAAGTATTTATAATTGCTATAGAGTGATAAGACCGCTATTTGTACTTTTTGATTGTTTCTGTATAGTAATGTGAGTTTATGTACAATAAAGATTTAAATAAATAAATAATGTAGAGGAAGCGCTAGTACTTCAAAAACGTATATAAAAATGGTGGTGCTGCGCCACTTTTTCTGCCTTCGTATTGGCTGAAATTTCACAAGTTGCCCAATATAATCTTTAACATGCACGAATGATGTGAAAAAGAAATATAAATAGTTTAGGATTATGACTATTTATCTCCACGCAAACTCGTTTAAGATAATAGCAAAATATACTTTCGGTTATCAAGGGAATTCATAACAATTTGTTGTTAAATAATTAGTACAATTTTCAGCAATATAGCAGCGCTACCAACATTAAGAACAAGAAAATATCTACGTTTTTGAAAACGCATATGTACGACAGCGCTCCCTCTTTATCATAAATACTCTAAGGTTAGAATGCTAATGCACATAGCTTTGTAAAGTGTGTTTTCCTAGCCAATTAACGCTGAAGAAAAACGTGGTGAGTAAACCTATACTCCATCGGTTTAGGTACTTAACTAAATGTAAACAAACCAGAACACGTGACGCATGGTTGTTCGACATTTTATTGCAATGTCCAATTTACGAATATTTTCTTAGTCAACCAAGTAACAAGTATTAACAACAATTATAATAAATAATAACTAAAACAGAGTAAAGAACAACGACGAACACTTCCAAACACTTCACCACTTCACGAAAACAGTAAGTACATTAACGCAATGAATAATAATTAGCTGCCATAGATAACATATTATGATGATGCTTACTTATCCGACCTAATGCATTATCTTTCATTTAAATGGTCGCATTACGGTAAAGTCGTACTTCTAAATTTTGTAGCATAATATTTCTTGTAACTTTTATAAAAATGTTTTGGATGCCTGACTGTTTGGGTCTTTTTTATAGACAGATTACATTATATAAAATTTGATAATTTAATTATGATCTTACATAATTTAATTGTTTCCAAGCTCACACATTCATAATTATTATAATCGTTATAATAAATTTGAACATGCAATGTAGTTTCACATTTACGTAAACATTTTTTTGTCTTCAATTAATTTAGCAATGAGAAATGGCAATGTTAAATAACCTTTTTTATGGTTTGTTTACATTTAGTCAAGTACCTAAACCGATGGAGTATACATGCCTAAGAATTATATACAATAATTTCCAAAAAAGTGGAATGGTAAGACGAATTTGAATGTCAATAAAGTAATTACACAGGCCCAACTCCATAAAGTAACTTTAATCTTAACTTAACCTTTGAAAATATCGATCTCATAGGTTTGCAATCTTAAATCATGTATAATAACATTATCAAAATTAAAATTTTCGTCAAAGTTAGTTATTGCAACTGGTTCTTAGTGTACGAATAGAATATACAATAAGGAGCTCTCTCCCTGAGTTCAGCCTTAATCTACTTCCGAAAAGACAGATATCCAACAGTCAGCTAGCATTGAACAAAAGTCTATCCACAAACAAGTCACGCAAACTAATTTTACCAACGCAAACCGTGAATGCGATAATCGTCCTAACACAAACAGGATAGTGTCTCCCACATTAGTTATAAAATGACCTATATGCCAACCGCACCTCATTCAACAAGCGGGACGCGGCAAAACTCAATCGCAACTATCAACCGGATTACATTTAGGATTAAAACGCAGCGTTTCAAACTCGGTTCGATAGTTTGACCCGGCCAGCCGCCCGGGGTGTCTCCTATAATAACAATTACACTTAAACTAAAAACGTAAACTTTAAATAAAATTGCGGCAGCGAATTTGCGACGCTCTTAATTGAATGAAACTGAAAACAAACAGGGGAGCATGCGCGCAGGCTGCATACGTTCCGAACACCGCATAAAGATGCTTGTCGCACGTAAACGACGATGTGTTACGCCGCATATAATAGAATGAGGATTCCTTGAATGTAAAACGTTCGCTACCGCTCCGAGAGTCGTTGAAACCCCTATAAAAATGTTAGTCCTCCTTTCATTACTTTTTGGAACGTGGTTCCGAGCCGCGTTCGCTGCAAAATCAACCCTGTGTGTGTCGATATTGAGTGCATTTTCCTTTCACGAACGCAATATTTATATCACCAAAACCCCCGATCTATTCACTTGAAACGATCCGTTCGCAGTTATTTTACTTTGTTTTCTAACACTGCACTGCAATAGTTTTAAACTCGCAGATGGATTTCGATTCGTGCGAATTAATTTTGAGAGCTTTTAATAAAATATACGAGCGAAATAGCGTAATATATTTTTCGGCTAAATGAAAATTAATGCTGAAAGTGTCGGACTGTTTACGCGCTCGCGAACTATTTTAGGTGGCAATATAGTCCCTTCACTACGCGATGGTCGGTTATTTCCCCTGACAGTCATATTATTGCGAGTTGCCGCCAATTTAATATGGCCTCCCGTGCCCTCTTGTTTAAATAAAAACCAGGACGGGAAGGGTTGGGTGTGTAATCGAGCGGGGTTCTTCCTCGACTGGTCGGGATGTGCGTGATACCAGGATCCCTTTGGCCCACAGGGTTGTAATCCGCACCTGTAGTCGTGGGTATTATGTGAGAAATTTCTCGTTACTCCAAATTTGAGCTGTGATATGGAATCGGATGTGTTTTAATGTAATACTCATTAGATAACAGAATTTAGGCCGACGTGTTCAGTGAAATCGTGAAATATTAGATAGAAAATTCATGTGAATGTATATTATAATAATATATATCTATAATAAAGAAATAAAAATAATATGTTCGTTGCTGTAATCAATCCGAACAACAACAGAATTTTAAATTATTATTACGCAATAAACTGATAATAGTGTAACTACTCTATGTTTATTAAATGTAATACCAGTTTATTATTCAATATAAATTAAACTTAATCTACACAAAAAAATATACACTACTAGTCCTGCCCTCCTAATTATCGTAGCAGACGCACAAATAACAGTTACCACATTTAACCTCCTTTAAAACCAAAAAGGTTTTGTTCCTCAATAAATAAAAACAAGGTACAAAGCATACGCCACGTAGATTTTATAGGCAACACACATTACCATGTTAATTTTCCGACCCAAAAGTTGTCGGAATTATAACGTTTGTACGGCGTCCATTTAGAAGACAAATAACAGCCGCCTGTCCCTGGTGTTTACTATACGACCTTTTAGAATTGTAGTATAGCATACATGCTATATGAGAAGTCACAACATTATTTTGATCGTCTGACATAATTTTGTAATGAGTAACAGTAATATATTGTCTCGAAATAAAAAGCCTTAGATATTTATCACTAAATATATATTTTTAGAAAAGTGTTAGCATAGAAACAAGAGAACACTGCAACATCTAACCCTACATAAGTAAAAGTAATCACTTGGTCCACACATACCCAACCCTTCCAGTACATTCCGGGGCCTGACAGCGAGTGACACAGGTCTTCGGGGCCTCATTTGAAATTGAAAGTATGACTAAATAAAACGACCGACGTCAACCGTGTAATGCTTGAAGGCACTAATTTTATATTCCCGGCACGTTTCCTTTCTACCCCGACGAATATCTGGAAGAATCAGAAAATGTCACTATGATGACCTCGGGTAAGTGGCTACTGCAAATGAAAATCTGGTGAACTATATCATATCGTGTATAGGTGGGCCGAAAGTATTTAGGAGATAGAATTTAGAGCATAATTAAGAGTTTGCTAAAGCTTGGTTTTTCCGAAGATTATTGGAGCTATTAAGTAGTTTAAGTAAGCTGGATTTGAGGAAGTGATTCTTTTAAGCAAAAAGCAAATTGAACAACTAATGTTATTTACAATAAACAATACAGAAAAATCCAAATTCTGTTAATATGAATTCGAAACTTTTACAAAATAAATACATTGCCCTACCTTAATGCCGAAACTTGCACAAGTCTACATTGACATCTAGTGTTAACTATAGATTTTGGAGTATTCACAATTAACGATTTTAAAATATTATTTAAATTAATCTTTCATTGATTAATTTTTGTAATAATTTATGTTAAAACTAAAAATTATCTAACTAGTAATAAATAATGACGAGATAAGAAGAGTTTGGACCCTGAATATTAATGTTTAACTATTTACTATTTCCCATAAATCTTTAATATCAGACATTTAATTCATGATTTAGCGATCACTATTTACCATTAGACCTTGAGCAAAATATTAATTCTACCGTGGTGGTGTTGAGTTCACATCCAGATCGGGTATTAAAACTTGTTGTAGATTGATTGGATAAACATAATTTACCTGTAATTCGATTTATATGACTTACTTATTGACAGCCTCCGTGGCGCAGTTGGTTTGACGTCGTCTGTGAAACGAGAGGCAGCGGGTTCGATACCCGCACCGAGACAAATGTTTGCGTGAACGAAATATATTTGTTTCTGGTCTGGGTGTTTGTGAGACCGAAAAGTCTCTAATTATGTATGTGATTATTGGGTATATTTATTTAATTTCTTTATCTATATACCGGATTTATTTAAGACGTCAACTTTTTATACTATGATTTTTCCTCATTTCATTGCACCTTCGAAATTCTTTACAGGAAACCGTAATTTATTTCCTTACTAAATATGCGGGTCATTCATAAACAGTTGTAAAACCTTTATTATTTATTGTATGTTTTTTCCCTTTCAAACGACGTTGAATTCAGTTTGAGGGAAGAAGACAAAACATTATGTACTCTTAATTCGAGAAGTGGAGTCACACATCCACCCACGATATGGACAAATGACCTTATAGAGGTAGCACTGGACGCAGGCCGCTTCCAATAGGTTGTTTGAAAATTCCTTGGGGAAGACCTGTTATAACACAACTTTAGACTTCATATAGCTGAAGATTATGATGACGTTTATTTTATTTTTAAATGCAATTAATAGCGGGACAAGCGTGTCATTCGCCTTGTTAAGCGATACGACCGCTCATAGACAGTAGCAAAATCAAACATGAATTACAAAACAATGTTAAGCATCCCACTCCACTGGCCATCCTGAGACACACGATGTTAAGTCTCATAATCAAAGTCTAATATATCTAGAGTTACACTGGCTGCAACATCCTTCAAACCGGAAAACATCAGTGCTTTACACTGCTGTTTGGCGGGAGAGACACATGTTGGTGGTACCTACCCAGGCGGTCCTTCACATATTAGAGACCTACCACCAATAATGACAAAACATGCGATATAAATCTGAACAGTTTATTCCCCACCTACCTAGTACCTAACACCTGATATGTATAAAATTATAACACACGTCCCAGCTCAATCGGCGATGACGTCAATTTTAGAGGTAGTTTGGAGGTCGTCTGAGACAGGTTCCCTTATAGAGAGCGGTACCGTTTCAGTGTTCCGTACGACAACATTTGCATAGCCGCTTATACCTTTCTAAAGTAGCTTGCTATAGTGCCTTTTTATATTGTTTTACTGTTTATTAATACTAAAGTTGTTTTTACTGAAACAAACATTTTTGTATACATATGGTTTTATTTCATTTTAACAACCTCATTGAGGACTTCAATTATAATCCAATTATAATTCTGCCGTAGTGTGAAGAAGCATCATAACAGGCCAGCATAATTGTATCTATTGAGATGGGACTGCCGTCTAAAGCAAATCGATACTCTGGCTGGACGGCATTTGCGCTCACTATCAGGTACAATGTAGTCACTATACACATAGCCAGAATTAAAAAAAACACATTTACCCTAAGAAACTATTTGTAAAACGTACATTATTCTACATACATTCTACAATAGAATATCTACGATCTTTTTTGCATGCACTGAGTTGTATGTAGGCTCTCTTTAGAGAAGAACTCATTTCTTACCACTAAAAATAATTTAAGCTTTTTAGAAAGAGACCGAATTGAGTGTGAACAAGCAAATTTATTCTAATCCGATATCTACTTATTTTTTGAGTTACCCATTGTTCCCCATTCCATTACCTATGTGTTTGAAGTTGTAAATAAAACTAAGTATATAATATAACTATTAAATAATGAGTATAATTTATTTGAGTCAATTCCACGAAATAGAAGTAAATAAAAATACCAAATAGATGTGGATGACCTTAAAGGAATCTGGTCTTAAGTATTGATATAACATTATAGAAATCCCGTTATTATAACATCATTAAACTTCACAGTAAACACGCTTGTAACCGCTGTGAGAGATCCTCGCCAATAATACTTCTTTTAAAACAATTTAAATATACTTACAAAAATGACAAAATTGTATTTTTTAATATCTATTTTCGTAATTTCCAAAGCGAAGTCCACTGCTATAGCACGATGTGTGACAAATTCGACAGTATAATATATTTAACGTAATTAAGTAATATGTTGTTTAATATATTTTATCTAACCCATCAATCAGTAATAGCGTATTATGGTTTATTTTGCCCTAAACCCTCGCAATCTCAAGTGCCATGCAAATAGAACGTACACCATATGATTATAACGATACACTTTTCTAAATAACGGGCAAAATTTTCAATTCTATTAATTTTGTATATCGACCAATCGGACCATGAATAACGAATAAAATTTCTTTGTATTTGCTAGATTTTCACATTTGATTCCCTCTAATAGGTCATAGCGTGATGATATATATTCTATATCATTCTTCAATAAATGACTTATCTACACAAAAATATTTTTTTCAATGCAAACCAGTAGTTCCTTCTATTAGAGGGAACAAACAATCTATTCAGCTTTATATATCAGTAAAGATAATTACTTACACACAGAACAGCAGCAAAAAAACTGATATTGTTTAATGTAATTTTAATTGCGCGTCACACATTGCCATACAAAATCGAACTCACTAGAATAAGCCCATTATATTAAGGAAATCACTCAAATTCAAAACACAGTTGACACGGTGTCAACTATGTTAACATACACCATAAATTCCGCATAATGAAGTAAACACCGTGTGACTAGTTGGAAAACGGTGAGGTCATGTATCATCCCGCCTACACATTGACTCATACAATATGTGATATCATCTTGTTCTTATATGGAAACTTGCTTTACTGTTCCTCGACTTACGTGGTATAAGTTTTTATTTGCCTCGTTTGTGACTGTCAATGTCCTCAATTTCAACGTTTGCATTTATGACATCAAAGTATGTTTGTATTGGGAAATTATATTGACAGTATTCATAGATCTAACCACTCTCAATTGTACTCTCTATTGTAGAGGAGACCCGTGCCCTGCAGTGGGACGTATATGGGCTGAAACAG
This sequence comes from Hyles euphorbiae, assembly GCA_023078785.2. Lineage (NCBI taxonomy): Eukaryota > Metazoa > Arthropoda > Insecta > Lepidoptera > Sphingidae > Hyles > Hyles euphorbiae. The sequence continues at coordinate 15,068,784 of CM041041.1, read as the reverse complement.
GCATAGATGGGATATTTTACAAGTGGGGTATTCTTTGCCTCATAGGCTATGGAGTCCAGAATTTGATGCCAGCGCGCCGATAAAAATCTCTTATGTTGTGTGGAATAAGCTCGGCATCTATCATCATATTATCATGTGTGAAAATAACCTTTGTGACGTGTGGTTTGAAAAACACCTAAGCGTATCCCTTCGGGTGTATGGGCATAACTATATATTTTTAAGAAGTAATGAATGGAAAACTTCATAGAACACTGGGAGACAATTAAATAACAAAAACGTAAAGCTTCATCATTCCCAAACATGCACAAGACCTCAGCAACCACACTTTATATTGCTGGTTTTTCAAGACGCAATATGCACGGCATTCCAAGGAAAACGGCAAGGATTACGGAGCATTTGAATATCACTTACCGAATTAAACACAATATCAAAGCTATTTTCGCATCAGCTTTCTGTGTGTTTTGTATATTCAAGCTTCCATGACTATGTGTAGCTCTTTGACTTATTTTTTGCACATTGTCTACCGACCCACGTGGGCTTTAGCCTTGGATCTTTGTGAGGCGTGAAAAAGGTCGGATATAACGTAATTGAAGAGATAATCGCATCAGACAATTATAGGGTGCGCTACACTGACTGCTTACTGCACCTCATCTCTCCCTTTCAATATATACTGGGTATCTCAAGACTGCTACCGAAAACGAAGCCGGGTGGTAGTTTAAGCGACTTCAGACACAATGCAACAGAAAAAGTTGCAAAAAAAGCGACAATTTTTTTTTTGTAATTTTTTTCCTATGACTATATTTGGGTGGTAAATACATTTTTTTCCTAAAATAATCCCTTTTATTTATAAATAATCTAAGGTATAAAAGAGTTATAATTATTATTTTACCAAAAACTACGGATTTACCACCCGATATTTAAAAAATCAAAAAAATAATTGTCGCGTTTCTTTGCAAAAATTTTAGTTGCATTATATTTGCAGTTACTAAAACTACCACCCGACTTCGTTTTCGGTAGCAGTCTTGAGATACCCACTATATATGTTTATATTATGTTCTTAATACAGACTCAGACCTAGTGCGTTGATCGCTAGTATTTAGTTATAAATTTGATTAGATCTTATTGATCTCACCTATACATAATAGACCAAGTGCTTGTGGCCGCCAGACTTTCGTCATTTTATAAAAGCTGAAAGTTTTACATTTTGTTAAAGTTTGACGATATCGTAGTATTTAATAGTATGTAATTTTGCCAGCGTTATAGTATAAAAGCTGAATTTTACATATTATTAAAGCAACTATCAACAACAATATTCCTGGTGTTCAATTTTTTATTAAAAGTTTTTCTCACAAGGAATACACAAAACATAAATATGCCAATATATCAAAAAGTAAACAAACAGCGTGTCTCCTCGTTTATAGGAAATCATAACAAGCGCAACAATGCTCAACACAGATTAAAATTAAAATAAAACAATGAAAAAATTAAAAATAAATATAAAATTGGTATGAAATGTAACAATTATAATAAACAAAAAAAATTGATAATAAAATCTTATTATTATAATATACAAAAGTTAACCGCGTTTTGGACTTCCCCTTTTATGCCGGGGTAGTTATGTATACCTATAGCTACTTTATTTGGATTGATCTCTGTTTACCACTGCGTTTGAATCTTTTGAACTGTAGCCTACATGTCACCAAATCAGAGTGCGCTTATGCCTGTATTAAGTTGTAAATCGTCTGGTATAGATATTTTAAACTCTAAGACGTCTACAACTGAACAAACTATTGAAACTAATCTGTATCAGACTATAAATGTACCTCTGTAGGGCACAAGCCTTCTCTAAAATCGAGAGTAGGATTGCGCGGGGTTAGGACATTTAGTCTACCACACAGGCCCAGTGCCAGTTGACGGACTTTCGTAATCCTTACAAATATTAAACAAGAGTTTAATATTAATTATATAATAATATTTATATTAATTCTTACACTAAACTCTTGAAACTTACTTTCTCAAGTATCAATCAACCATTCATTATGTCTCTACAAGGCCGTATCGCTTTCTATTAATAAACCATGAACGAGTTGATTGACCTCGGATCTGGTTGGATGCGCGGAGACAAGGTCAGAGGTCAGATCAGACGCCGCAGTCGCCTCCACTTTCCACGTCATTGGGTGACGATGGGCTTATAATATAAACGTGGATTCTATTATAAGTTTTAAGTTCAAATTTTTAATAAACCTAAAAAAGTACTTAGTTAGTGAAAGAATCTTATTATAAGTTGCTGGTGGTGGTCCAGCTGGCCTTAAATCGGATGATTTTGAAATTTTCTCAAAATGGGTAATCCGAGTTGCCTGATGAATCGTGATGTCCTATTGCACATACGCTACCAGTTATAGGCGAATTGTGCTCTTACTATTATATCAAAACCTTATAAGAGATGCGTAGAATTGAGTCTGTTCATATTAACTCAAGATAAAAATACCTAGTCAGGACATAAATTCTGTCACATGTTTAATATAAAATAATTGAAACAAGTTTATTCATTATGTAACCATTTATATACCAAAATGAACTTAACAAAACATAGATTCTTATGACACTAAAGTTTATTCAAAATGACCTCCGTGATTTTGAATACAGGCCTTCAATCTGCGCGGCCAGTTGTCTATCGCAGCACGAACGAGGTCCATGTCAATATCGACGGCTGCCTTAATCAAGGATGTCTTGAGTGACTCCAAATTGGGATGAGGCTTTGAGCACGCCTTTTCCTCCAAGTGTTGCCATATCTTGTAATCTAACGGATTCAAATCTGGACTGGAGGAGGACCAGTCTTCGTGCCGGATGAAGTCGATTTCACGCGCCGCCAGCCAGTCTTGTGTGCTCTTCGCTCTATGAGCTGGCGCCGAATCTTGTTGGAATACCCAGTGCCTGTTATTGAACATGGTATGAGAAACAGGTTCCACAAGGTTCGTCAGGACTGTATTTTGATACACAACTGCATTCGTTTTTACACCTTTCTCACAAAAATGTACCTCTGTTAAGCCCCAATACGAAACTCCCAACCATACCATGAGCGAGGATGGAAAATGACCTCGTTGGACACGCGGAATATGGTTGCTCACTTCTACACTACTGTGTGCGTACACCTTATCATTTTGTTTGTTGTAGCTCTCTTCTACGGTAAAATTTTTTTTCATCTGAAAAAAGAATTTCCCGATATTTTTTTCCCGCGTACCGCTTCAACAAAGCGCGGCATCTCTTCAGTCTCAGGTCCATTAGACGAGCATTCAAACGATGTCCTGTTTTTCTTCGATATGCCCGAAGCCCTAAGTCTTCATTTAACACCCTTTTCACCGTGGTTCTGCTTAACCCCATCTGAAGGGCCAACAGTTTCTGCTTACGTTTGGGATTTCTTTGAATTCGCGCCTTCACAGCTTTTATCACTGCTGGAGTCCTAACAGACCGAGGGCGACCACTTCTTGACCTGTCATCTACACTAGAATCTTCATTGTATCGTTTGATAGTACGATAAACGAATCTTTTGGTTATATTCAAATTTTTCAGTATGTCAAAAATTTGAATTGGCGCGTAACCGCAACGATGCAACGCAATAACTGCAACACGGTCTTCTTTAAGCGTCCACTCCATATTTAAAAATGAGTAAAATTCTAAAAAGTAGGTATTTTTATTTTCATGAACAATTCGAAATTCGAATTCAATAAACTATTTTGTGGCCAGCATTCTAAAAGAAAAGTTTTTACTGTGTGACAATACTTATGACCTGACTATGTATAGACATAGACGATGACAAAATATAAGTATATTTTTCTGCAAAATAAGACAGGCTTTTATAATCAACCTTGCCAATACATTGGAATCCAGAATTATATTGAATACTACAGCACCACGTCCAGCTAACTCCGAACCAAAAGTCAAAGCATAAAACCCGCGCATTCACTTCATAAAAGATATTTCGCATTCGCAATATAAATAAAGTATTACAGACGTGCGAAAAGTAGGCGAGTACAAAATGCACCTCAGAATTGGAGTGTTTCCATTTTATTAGGCACATGTCTGACATTATTTACAGTGGAGCCGGTGATCCCGGGCCAACGTGCGCCCCGGCTTCCCCCACCTCACTTCTCCGGTGGAACGTATTTACAGAAAACGTATTCATATTAGATTTCCACACTCCCAATGCCAGAAGGCAGGACGGGCGCGGGAACCACGTGGGACAGGAATGGGTCGGACCCCCAGGAATGTCTTTTTGTATGTTGAGATATTTGAGTGGTGGTTGAACTTGACTTTGTAGAATAGAGGTGGTTTGTTCGATTTCAATGTGAGTAAATTTTTATGTTACATTATTTGTGCACTTCAAAATTGTTTATGTCAACCATACTTTTGGACGACACCATTTCACACTATGACTATTTCAGACTGGGATTAAAAAGTGCATCGCATCTGATAATTATTATTTTAAGACCAGATGAAGTATTCACTATTTATTGATGTAAGGATTATATCATCCATTACTAGAAAACAGCCTCTGCGGTGCAGTTGGTTAGAAGCCGGCTATGAAATGATAGGGCCACAGGTTCGATACCAGCAATATCTGTGAGCTGTGAATCACACCACTAGTTGCCTCGGGTCTGGGTGTTTGTGAAACCGAAAAGTCTCACGCAGTTTTTGATATAATACTCGATCTGAGTGTGGGGTCAGGACTATGAATATGACTCTGTTGGGTGTATTTATTTATTCACAAAATTCTTATCAAAAATTGATTCAATATATTTATGATGTAATTCTTACAATTTCTCCAAGCCTATTATAACACAAACGTTCTTTTCATATTGCCATAAACTATATTGGTTTATTTACATGATGACATAAACATATCAAGCCAATCAAAACAATAAAAACGTACACAAACTAATCCCTATAACAAAACACACAAATCCACTACAATCACTCCACAAGCAAACCCATCCCTTCCCACGGCGCGACAGCAGTCACATTTGACCCCCACCGCGTCGCCTCGCGCCCGCCGCGGCCGTATCGAGAATGTCACCGATACATTCAATACTTTATACGAGAGCCGAGAGCGCGACACGGCACACTGTCAAATAAATACACCACGATCATCGATATCAATGTTACACTAGATAAGACGTTCTTTGTAAAAAACGTGTCCCATCCAAGTGCGGTGCATGCACCGCACACGAATCAGTCTGCCGCGTGACGGCTACGCAGCAGTACGCTTCTTTTTATAAACTTTTATGTAATTTATTTTGATGTTTCCCCGTCAAACCGACAGCAAAATTTTCTGAAATTACAATATAATTAAAGAATACAACGTAAGTGATATAATATTGTAGAATAATGCCGATAATACAGATCTTTTATTCATTATTGGATTAAATATATTTTAGAGCTCGTTAAAATACAAGGTGAGCTCCTTGATCGTATGTCTCATTTCCGCGCATAAAGATTGCCCGTCGAGTGAGAGAGACGAACTATATAAGATATAGATTATTCAAGGGACATTCATATCAGTCGACCAAATAGGCATAAACTATTCGAATACATTACAAATACAAATATGTAGGAAGAATGTAGTTGCAAATTGAAATCAGTATTTTACTTTAATTATATGTTGTTAATTAATAACACAAAATATGTGTATTGTATGTATGTTTTGAAACAGTGGATAGTATTTAGACCCCATTTCTTAATATGAATTACTTAATGGACTATTCGAACCCATTGATTGTTATTGAAGACTAATATCATTTAACATTGTTTTATATTCCTACGCGTCGGTTACGAAAAAAGGAGATCTCTATAATATTTGTCCAGAATTATTGGAACGGATATAAGTGGCTACCATGAGAACATACCTATATTTGTTCAATTCATTTTCGACACGAAGATTTCAGATATTTCAAATGCGGTAGTCATTTTTGAAAACTTCTGTTGTACCATTCCTTCTGTCTAGTAGTCTCGAAAAAAGTTTGTCAGCTTGTTAAAAATTCATAAATATTATTATAATAAATGTCAGACTGATTGTACACTGATTGACTGATTGTCAGAATTGTACACTTGTAAGAGTATTTAATTTCATTTACGTCATTTCCATTAATTATTCACGTAAATAAAAAAACATTACAAAAAATACTATTGCTATGACGGTATTGATACTTAGGCAGTATCTTAGGAAAAGCTATTATTGACATGAACCGTCGTGTCTGTCTAATAATCTTTGATCATAATTTGTAATATTCAAGTAAACTTACTAGATGTCGCTACTGAGCTTTTGACAAATACGGGACAAATAGTTTCTATGACGCGCCTCGTCTATCGGTAGAATATAAGTCAATGACCACGATATATACCGACTGTCGTACTGTGATCCCGCCACAAGAGCAATTTAAGCGATGAATTTTTGTTTGGTATTCGTGTTGTTTGGATATTTGTTTGCTTGGAGCGCCGGGATGCTGTACCGGCGGGACTCTGATCATCTGCTCAAGCCTGGTGAGGATTTTTTTAATAAGCACTGCACTGCATATATATGCAACGGCCTTGAGCGTCGGTTTGTGATAAGACTGGATATCCGCTTGTTACAATTATGGCTTTCTTCATATCGCACATATAAAAGTATGCAATAGGACGATATACTTAGATTTGTAAACATTCGTTTTAAGATACTCGAATGCTACTTAATATTTTAACAGTCCTTGTTGTTTAGATTTGAATATGACTTTTGTTTAACGTTATACTTCCTGCGATATACTAATAAATTGGATGAACAGGTGGTGACTCCAAAATAAAAATACCAACCGTTAGCTCCAATTTTTTGTTAGAATAGTAACACATAATATGCTTTATCAACACTACTAAGAAATACTAATGTCAATTTTTTTATAAAATAACATCGTATAGTGCAAACGCAATAGAATAATCTTTGATGCGTTTAAGATCATTTTATTTTTTAAACCAATTATTTTGATATTTGATTGTCAACACTATTTTATGAAGTTTCTTTAGTAGAGTAAAAGTTGGTATATTAAAATTATTAAACTCAAATATGTACTAATTATATTCGGAACCTTATCGCCTTATTAGTTCTACCATCGACACATATGTATTTTTAAACGCGATGTAAATGATTCAATCCTATTTTGGAACTAAAACTACTAACATTATTATAATAAAGGAAATTAATTAACAATTAATAATTTTCGCTTCATAATACACCAAAAAATCGTATATCCGCCTCACATAACATCTGATATAAGCTTATAGCCTGACCTCATACGGAAATATCCGTGCCAAATGCAACTGCATTCAATGCTTTGTATTCATTTAACATCATGGCAGTAGTCATACAATTTATCATCATTTTTTTTCATATGAACAATAAATGAGTCATGGGCTCATTGTCCATCTACAAGTTACAACATGAAACTTTGGTGCCTCGTGGGCTTTTCAAAATAAGAGCGAAAAAGTTGAAAAGTAGAAGAAAAATAATAAAATATATATTTAACGTATATTTAACGTTATGCCTTAAAAATTGCGAACTTCGTTTCCAAGCTGTGTCGTGTTCAAATGTCGCGAATAAATTAATTTTACATCAACATTAGACATATTAAATAATCAAGAAGTTTCCTGCTAAGGTTAATTGGATACGACAAGTTTTTTAATAATAAATTTGCTTTTGACTATTTAAATACCAAATTAAGAAATATATAAAGCAAGTAAGCAACAGGAAATCATAAAATATGATGATTCTTGTTTGACGATTTACGACTATGTAAGCCGGCCGGCTGGTTGAGACTCGAAAGGTCATAAGTGCATTTTCCGCGTAGATAAAATCATCCTTATATAAAAGCGTTTTCCCGTAGTTCCTCTCGCGTTAAACAAAATCTAGATAGGTATTTCAATCAAATTAGATTCTTCAATATAGGCAGCAAAGTTTTTTTTACTTAGGAAACCTTAATTTATCGGATAAAATGATTTTCCTGAATACCTAATGTCCGTATACACGCTCTTGAGAACGTGAATGCAAAATTGTACGATAATAGGTTTAGTGGTAATTTATAATGGCGTAACAATCATAGATACATTCTCAGGCATAATATTAATGAAGATTATATTATATGTTTGTGCGCTATAGTATTAAAAATAGAAAAAAGAATAAACGGGCATGTTAGCTAATAATATTACAACACATACTATTTTAATAAAAATAAAACAACGAACTAAATGATGCTCTATTATGTACTAATGCTCGATTAATTTAGATCCTAAAATAAACGAAAGCTAGAATAGCTAGTTAATTTTTATTTATATTTATTATGTTTTTTTATTCATTAATACGTACACACATTATTTTGTATAAGTAATATAAGATAATTAGTATTATAGCTTAGTAAACTTTGACATAAATATAGTATACGAACGGTACAAAAGATAAAGGATTAAGTAATACAAATGGAATGGTAGACTACTGGTGGTAGGTATGTCAATGTGAGAGGGCGCCTGGGTGCCACCGCAATATATTTCTCCTGCCAAACAGCAGTGTAAATGCACTATTACGTTTCGGTGTAAAGGATATTGTAGCTAGAGTACTACTAGACATATTCAGACTTAACATCTTATCTCTCAGGGTGGTGAGCGCAGTGGAAAGTTTTGCTACTATTCGTGATCAGTGGTATCGCTTACCACCAGGCTAACGGCATGCTCGTCTCGCAATTCATTGCACTAAAAAAGGCAGAAAAGTCTTTCTAGGCAGGAAAAGAAAGCCTACTATAAAACGAAGTCACTGATGCAATCTCCCTACTATAAGTTTTCCAATTTTCAAATCAACACTATTCTCTATTATACTTATCATTTTCTCCGAACATAATCTATCCTTGCGCCGTACGATAGAGAATTTCAACATGTAACTATCTAGGCACATTAACTATGTCTTATGCAGAATTTCAACATTTATGCAGTATCTAGGCACATTAATGGAGTTTTACGTACGTCCGAACATTTATAAAGTACCCACCCTGAAGAAGCTAATTTACTCATTATAAAAAGCTACAATTTTAATGGTTTCTTAGATTTATGTCCACCCCGTGACCACGAAAGCTGTAAAGTAATCGAAACATCGGGAAATGAAAAAATGTAAAAATTAAAACAACTCCGCGATAAAATCCGTAAGTTAAATTATTTTTTGCACGCTTTACCAAGTATTTAACAAGAATTACACAACGTTAATGGCATAGGTCGTGCACCGCCAGCATTAGAGCGACCGTCTCCGCGAGTCAGGTTGCATAACCTTGGTACTTGGTATAACACGCACCGGCCGGAGCACTTTCGAACGGTGCCGGCTGCGTACGCGCTTTGTTTATTTCGACCAGTTCATTAACAACATTCCAATAAAAAATATATTTTTCTACTTCCCAATTTATGTCTAATGTTGTTTAATAAAATTAATAATATGAATAACTAACATACATAATATAAAGACATAAACTCACGCCTTTTTCCCAAAAGGGATAGACAGAGGTGCGACCAGGACACCACATTTCGCCTTGGCACTTTAGTACTCTTGACTCGCAAGCAGCCCGAATCCTAAGGCATCTATACTTTCCCCTTCCCGGCATTTAACCATTTAATGGCTGCTGGTTCCATCAATATATTAATTATTACATACAGCCACATCATTCACATTTAAATTTTATTTTATCAAAGTGAACAAACTCTGTTATAATTACCACTATTACAATTTATAATTATATACATAACTTCATTTAGATCTGTTAAAATATAGGTCATAAACGGAAAAGTAATACAAAATGGTGTGAAATGAATGACGTATGTAATAACAAGTAAACAAAACGCGACAATCACGTACGAAATGTTTTGCAAGACTCTTTGTTGGAATAACTTCATATGTCCATGTCTCATGTTGTCGCGCGTAATGAGCAAAGTATGCAAAGCGAGTGCATAATAAATATGCACTTATTATGCATACTAGCAACGCGGACATTATAAATCCTTTGCAGGTGTGGGATTAAACGTGAAAAATTCATGCGCGATAGTATCGACTGAATTCATTATGCGCTGGCTAAAGTTATACCATGAGTAAGACTACGGTATGCAATAATGGCTTCATTCACTGAAAAAATTGAGGTATAGCGTTCGTTGAAGAATTTTTATAAGTTATTCGATGAGTTTTTTTATGCTAGGTGGTTACTGTAAAGTTTGATATCGGCTAGTTGATATATTACATTTGTAAAGCTGATTTACAATATAACGTATATTTTATCTTCCCAAATGAATTAAATCTAATAAACTACATTATATGTGGGTCTGATGCCACAGCTTCTATAGATTATGAATTAGACATTTTTAGCATTTTTCTTTCCACATCTGATGATGATTGTAAATTTTATAAACACAGAAGTGCACTTTTATTATTATTGAAACCGTAATAATTAAATAGTTAAGATCAATACATAATAATGAGATAATTCCAAATCAATATGGCCTGTTAGGACGGACCCGTACAAACTCAAGGCCAGTTTTGTTTACCGCGTACGTTTATTATCAAGTGTAACCAATTCTACTTTGTATGCACTTTAAATGTATCACGTTATAAAAAATCTTGATTATTCATTAATTATTCCGAGCGCTTTTTCCTTTCACCAATTTCTTTCGAAGTTACCATTGGAATTTACCAAACATAAAGTTGACGCGATACTTATCTTAATTTCTGTTACTTTTATGTTTCATTTTTAAATTCAATATTCATATGTTTATAATGAAAATGTATAAATATTAAAAGAAAATTTTTATATAATTATATAATGATTTTAAAACTACGTCCATTAGGTGAAATTTGTGTGTGCCGTACTATAATATCACACCAATTTCAAATGCATAGCTTAATGGTTTCTTAGATTTACGCGAATGTTACACATTGAAATAAGACTATTATTTACGGATTTTATCGCGGATTTAGTTTAATTTTACATTTTTTGAATTCCCGACGTTTCGATCACTTTACAGCTTTCGTGGTCACGGGGCGGACTGAGGTATTAGTCATCCGCTCAGTGACTGTTACAATTTAACTACCCTTAATTTTGAATTATTAAATTAAAAAGTTAATTTAAATAACTAATCTGTTTTGGCGTTCCGATCCACGCAGAAGGAGCTCACTGTGTCTTGAGGTCTGGCAGTTGGTCTTTTGGGTTCCGATTTAATTAAGTGTAGAATAGGATCCCATGCTTGTGCAAGCTTCAAGCCATCTTCCCTATTGAAATTTGGATGTTTTTTAATTTCAATAGCCTCGCGAAACATCCTGGGCAGGAAACGGTGTTCTTTCGCGAGGACTTGGGGCTGGTCAAAACGAAGGTAATGCTTGGAGCCTTCTTCTATGTGCTCAGCAACTGCAGACTTCGTTGAGCGTCGATGTTTGACGTCAGCTATATGTTCTTTCACGCGGGTCCCTATGCTTCTTTTGGTTTGACCAATGTAGGAGAGGCCACAGTCGCAGTCTATTTTATATACGCCCGGTTCTTGCAAAGGTATATGGCACTTGACAGGTGGTAGAAATTGACTAATCTTCTTGGGCGGCTTGAAGTATGTTTTGATAGAAGCACGCTTCAGGATATAGCCAATCTTGTCCGTGACACCTTTTATGTATGGCAAGACAACCGGAACCCGTTCAACTGTGGCTGGTTTCACTCGGTTTCTGTGACGGCGGCGTGGAATTTGGAGCTTGTTGTCTCGCAGTACTTGCTTGACGTGTTGCAGCTCAGTCGCCAGGTGTTTCTCGTCACAGATTCCTTGTGCTCTCTGAAACAAAGATTTACCCACGGTAGCTAACTGTTTTGGATGGTGGTGAGAATCACCGTTCAAGTATTTATCTGTATGGGTCTTTTTCCTATACACTGTATGACTTAAGGACTGATCAGGATTGCGGATTACTAAAACATCTAAGAAGGCAAGAGATTTCTTATTTTCTAACTCCATGTTTGAAACGGCCAGTGATACACGTGTCAGTGTTTTTACTCTTAAATGATTAGAAAAATAAAACATCTAGAAAATTCTTGTAGTTATTCGCCACGCCGCACTCAATTAAAATAGTTCGCAGTATAGCTATTAAAATAACATAAGGCACAGTCCAAGACAGCCTTCAAACGAACGGGCCATGGTCGAGCGTTTATCTCTGCTATGCTATAAAAATTACAATCTGCAGATTTCGTTGAGATAAATGTTGTATTGTTTCCGGTCGCACTATTATAGGAGAAGTTTGTAGGTATAAGAAATATAGATTGTAATTAAACTAATTTGTATAAATACCCTATTTGATATTCGGATGTCTTTAATATAAAATTACACTCAAGAAAATCATCATCATCATCATCAGCCCGTTCACTGCTGGACATAGGCCTCTCCTAAGAGACGTCACAGAGTCCAGTCTGCTGTCAATCTATATAATGTAGCCAATAGATTTAGATACAAATGAGTTCAATTTAATGCATTGATTTGTTAAAACTGATATTAAAACTCCATTTAAATTATACAAGCACCAGTTATGGCAATAACTTAACAAATTGAGCATGCACACGCACTATAAAGCTTCTGATCTGCAACACGGGCCGAATCCCAAGAGTGGGATCTGCCTTATTTCACTATTCCGTCTGTATACAATAGATATTCTAACGGAATACCCAAATAGAGGTCAAATTGCGGAACTTACTCTACGCGAATTCAAACAAACCACAAATGACTAAATTAATTCAAAGTAGGAGCTCAAATCCTCCTTTACTGATAGCTAACTGATCATATAGAGAATTGTAAATGGCCACGTAGATGAAAAAAATAGTCAACAAAAATAAATTTACTAGTGGTAGATCTCTCATACTTGCAAGGACGCTTGGGTAGGAAATACCGCAATGTCTATTTCTCACGCTAAACAGCAGTGTAAATGTACTATTCTGTTCCGATTGGAAAGACATTGTAGCCAGAGCAACTACTGGACATATTGAGACTTAACACCTCATGTCTCAAGATGGAAATCGTAGTGCAATTCATTGCTTTGGAATTCATGGTGTTATTTGACTTTGCTAGTTACTACTTTACTATCTATGAAATGTCGTATCGCTTAACGTCAGGCAAATGGCATGTTCATGTCGCCATTTATGGCAATAAAATATTTAACAAAGGATGCAGGCCGCTTTCAACAGTTTGCCTATTTGATCAAAGGTTCAGAAAGTCTTTGAGGAAAGCTATGTAGTGGATGTCGTTTTGAAAACATTATGATTATAAAATAGAGTAAATATTTATTTGCAGGAACTGTGATATTCTTAGCAAATTACTTTTCAAACTATTAAAGTCAAAGCTTCAATACATGCGTACCACTGGCGCTATTTAGGTTATTGAATTAGATGTACTGTCAAGTAACTTACACATATCAATAGTCCTTGGGCTTATGTTCATTGAATAGAACATTTCCGGAACATTCGGTTTCCATTCACTGGACGTTGCATCACGATAAAATCTAGCTATATTGATCGAACATATTACATATCAGAATTAATATGTTAGAGATTATTACCTTAGTTCTTTACTACAAACATGTAGGTTACATTTTAAAAAGCAGAAATGTTATATTCATTATATATTAATAGACGACGACGTAGATGTATTTGTGAGTTTTTTTTTTTAACGGGGAAAATTCTCTTTTACTCCCGCATTAGGATTTATACCGACTTGAAACCCCATCTTGCTCCATCGGCACTTTGGAGAAACTCCAGGACCTCACAAAGAACTCGCCGAAATTCCTGCAGTGCGTAGCTTGTAAAAGCACTACTCATAAGAAGTTTCTGCATTGATTCCATTAAAATATTCATAATTTATAAAATATTTAACACACAGCTATTTAAATATATCTTGGCAAAAATGAATAAGATCATTTATACGTGGATATTTCTATAATTTTTCGTACGGTTTTTACTTGTTTTGTGATTTAAGATACTATTAACAACAATAAATTAAAATAACTAATGTCTAAACTTTTCCCGTCGTAGTATATCGGGTTGCCGTATTAATTTTAATTTCGATCTTAGAGCCGTCATTAAATCAGACTCTCTTTTGGCAAGCTATACGTAAATTTACGGCCACATATCACCAAATGTATAGACAAAGTTGTTAATAATGACAACCACAATGCGGCAAACTTATTTCCTGCCGAGGTGTAATTGAAGGCGTGCGTATTACCTTGCCCGTCACAAAATAAGTCTGTGGTCTACCACAAAAATTATGTAGGATAAATATCTTGTAACTAATTTAAGGCCTTGACGATACATTCCAGCTGAATTATTAACAAACGACAAGATAACCATTATAATATTAAACAAATTAATTATAGAACTAACTAAATCGTGCTTTAAATTATTCATAGACAGGTACTATGAAACATACAACTATTGTATCGCTGAGCCCTAAATCATCAAATAACCTTCAAATACTTTAGGATTCCTCTCAGCCTCCTGGCGCAGTTACTTCGACGCCGGCTGTGAAACGTGAAGCCGCAGGTTCGATCCCCGCACCGAGTCAAATATTTGTGTAAAATAGAATTTAAAACTGATTATGAAGAAGGCCATAATTATCTTTTAGTTATGAGTGCAGTGCAGTGCTTAACAAGTTCCAAGTAGCATTATTCTCATTTAAAAGCATGCTACAAGTATGGTGAGTCTAAGTCAAAACTTCAATATTAATGAACCTCTTTCTTTCAGATCTCCTCCCCGTCTCCTCAACAGTGATGCCCCTCCCCTACTACTCAGTGTACGGATACGAGAAGAAACTGCTCCGGGATAAATACAAGAAGAAGCCCCAGGGGAACATCTCGCTAGTCACTAAGCACCACGAATAGACGATACAAACGAATATCAGCCTTCAGGGAATAGATTTATATGGGAATGAAGATTATTTTAGTAAAACTAAAAGTGATAGATTTTGTAACTAAGCATTGTTTTCAAAAATTAATTATTGAATTATAAAATAAATACGTTCCTCTATTAAAATCGTAACAGCCGTTATATTGAAAAACACTTGACTATTTTAGTAATTCTAAAAACATCGAAAATGTTCTCAATTTCGAATACATCTATTAAATTATTACAAATAAAAACAGTTTTCAACAGAATTTCAGACATGAAAGATATTCCTATCAGATTATATAAATAATTCCCTGATAATGTCGGTATAGAGGGCTCAAATATTCCCGCTCAAACGAACGTACATAAGTGATGAGACATATTGTCTAAAAACGGATTCTCAGATAATCATGACAATGCGACTAATCCATTTGTAAATATTTATGTTATATTTGTAACGTATTGTTGCTTCCAAAGAAAAATAAAGTTTTATAAATGGAATTTTAATACTTGTTTTGTACTATCTATACTGGGTATATCAGTCAGGGTATATCATAAGTGCGTGGTGGCCTGTTGGTAAACGGACTAGACGCGACTGCCAACATGTTCACGGTGGTCGCGGGTTCGAATCCCAGGGCACACCTCTGACTTTTCGGAGTCACGTGTGTATTGATAGTCAATCACCGCGCACTAAAACGGTGAAGGAAAACATCGTGAGGAAACCTGCATACCATAGTGATTTATAAAAAATTCTATGGTATGTAAGTCCGCCAACCCGCACTAGGCCAGCGTGGTGGACTATATGGCCTAACCACTCTCAATCTGTCGATTGTAGAGGAGGCCCGTGCCCTGCAGTGGGACGTATATGGGCTGATAGAGATACTGGGTATATCAAGACTGCTACCGAAAACGAAGCAGCGTGGTATTTTTGATAACTTCAGACACAATACATTTCATTTCAAATACATTTCATTTCATTTCATTTCATTATTTGATCAAAAGCTATCGATTTACCGCCCTAACATGATGACATTTAAAAAATCACAAAAAAAATCTTTTTTTTTTGCATTTTGTCTGTTGTCATTTACACTACCATCCAGCTTCGTTTTCAGTAACAGTTTTGATATAAAAATGTTTCTTTCTTTCTCCTTCTCATAAATCCATCCAATGAGTGTCTGGTAGAAATTGCCTTAATGCGATAAGACCGCCATTTGTACTTTCTTGTCATATTATCTCTTAACGCTTTATTCTGTTATATTTATCGTGAACAATAAAGATTTAACTTAAATAATACATTTCCAAGTATGATGCATCTACGTAGTTGATCCTTTTCGCAGTAGTTTTTGTTAATATTAAGTTACTCTTTCAATAGTTAAACCTTGCAAATAAAGAACATTTCACACTCTTCACAAATGGAGACTATATTGAACCTCAGATATGAGTACAGTAAAAGCACCCTTAAACCCAGCTAATTACATAAAACACACTACAACCCAACCCCACTCAAAAATACGTCACACTCGTCTACAAAATTAATATAAATCTAAGAATTAATTCCAACAGAGTCTGTAAATTAACATATTTATATCACACATTGTTCAAGTTACGTTCAGTTCAGCTAATAAAGTTAGTCAGTATACTGGCGAACTCGTATAAGCAAGCGAATAGCTTACTTTACGAAAGCCGTGTGTAGTATTCGATTTTAATTAAAACTGCGACCGATCTGTATTTGGCGTTAGTCATTAGGCCGCTCGCACACCGATGTTTGTAATCCTCTGATATCCAGGTTTGGTGTTCGCGGGAATTCAATTTTGGATTGTAACTGTGATGGGATTGTCGAAATTTCTAGAACAATGTTTAGTAAAATGTGATGAAAGTGCTGATGCACGATTGATGAACTTTTATTTCCTTAATTATTGAAGCGCATTGGAAGCTATAATATTTGGATACTTCGTTGTATGGTTTTAGGGATTGTTCACCAATTTTCAACAAATCGCTGATAATATCTTCGAACACCTATGACTAATGCCTGATGAGTTTGTTGAACAAGTAATAACTAAAAGAGAACTAACTTTTTAATTGAATAATATAAGTGACCTGAGAGTGCGTACCTAAGAACAGTAAGTTGTTACTTTTGCATTCAAATAATACAGACTGTATACGGGTGTTGGTTGACTCAACACCGATTACTAAATTGTATTCATTCGAAGTCTTCCAATATGGATGCGGTTGCAGTATCTGTTCGCTGTAAACCTTGAAGACCAACTTTCGATACGC
The DNA here is from genome assembly GCA_023078785.2 of Hyles euphorbiae. NCBI lineage: Eukaryota > Metazoa > Arthropoda > Insecta > Lepidoptera > Sphingidae > Hyles > Hyles euphorbiae. Next base: position 15,051,565 of record CM041041.1, on the reverse strand, counting down.
TATTCGGGTTATCCCATATATATTTTCTTTTATTTATTTACAATAATCGCCTTATAACATTTCAACTGACCACTTCAAGTAAACTCCTTTTCGACTACCTTGGAGATCGCCAAGGAATGAGAGATACCACGGCGAAAATCTATTTCAACTTCACTTTATTTGAAAATATATTTATCCTTCAAAGACCTCCTATGATAAAACCAAAAAATCGTAGTTTAGACACTTATAGACTGTTAATTGTTATGAGAAGATTACACAGTGCCACCACCAGAACAAAAAACTAAGTAATTGCTGGCGAAATATTTCCCCTAATTCACAATGATTGAATGCCGTCTCAGAACAAACTCCATAAAAGTTCATATTCCAATCATACATTCAAACTGTTTAACCTTTAAGAAACTTGAAACGTCCTACGCAGTTGTAAACCTGCGATATTTGGATATTTATAAAGCGCTCAATTACTCAACAACATTTATAAGAAGTTCGCTTGAGTTCGAAGACGGTTGATTTTGTACTTCATTAGAGAATATTTAACACGGCTTCATATTTTGACGAATAAGAAGAATATATAAATGACTAAGGCCATAGTTAAAAACGTGTAAGGTATGGATTAACTCTCTGATTCGTTGTTTTCTCAGTGCTATGACCTGGCCTTTTTCAAACGAGGATTAGAGACAGTACTCGCCTTAAGGAAGGCAGCGACTTCGTTGTACTAGAATTTAGTCCCGCAGAGGTCCATGAGCTGCGGTAGTCCTTTACCATCAGGCTGTCCGCTAGATCGCCTACCTATACCGGTAATAAAAAATAAATAAATAAAATAACCTACTATAGTTGATTGAAGAGATAGCTCGATAACTGAAGTATCAAAGACTGAAAAAAAACTGTTCATTTTGAAACTACAATTAATATACGTTGCAACTAATATTATAAAGAGGAAAGCTTTGATTATTTGTTTGCATTAAATACGCTCAGTAGCTACTGATCTACTCATTCCTGATGAACATAGGTGATAGAATATTTACAAAAAAATGTATCAGGACCTTAACGGAGCAGAGCTCAGCCGCTAGTAGTTAATAATCGTTCAATTTACAGTAAATAAACAACATATCTACATACTTGATATTGTTACAGGTATTCCAAAAGTTCAACGTGGTAAACTAACTTTTAACGTAGATAAGGCTCCAGGCCTCAACATTACAAGGACTGACATTATTATGAACAATGGGCTTAGACTTACCCATCCTTTATGCAAGTTATACAACGTTGCACGCTTTGATAAATATAGATAAACGGGTTTCTTCCAATCCATCACGGCTAAACAAAATGAATAAGCTGTAACCGTCGGTTTAGTTAGACATATTACTTTATCGGCAAAGTTCATACGGGATCAGCTAATGGACGCGGCGGGAGGAGCATATAAAAATAATGTATTAGCGGGATTTAGCTAAGCTGAAGATAGATCGGTGGCGGGACGGGTGTCATAAACGTCGGTTGGATCGCTGCGGATACAACCAAGTGGGCTATACGTGTAGGCGTTTCGAAAAATTGATATAGATGATAGGAAGAAGAAATATCACGTATAGAACTGAAAAAGAGGAAATAAAAAGAGTATTTTAAAAAGGCTTGTATATAATACTTACTAGTTTACTAGTAGTTCTCTCATATGGGAAAGACCGCCTGAGTAGGTATTTCTCCCGCCTACCAGCAGTGCAAACGTACTGTTGTATTTCGGTTTGAAGGGCATTGTAGCCAGATTACCCACTGGACATATTGAGACTTAAGATCTTATGTCTCAGGATGGCGAGGGTTTTTTTTTTTTTTTTATTGCAGTGAATGGCGAGACGAGCAAGCCGTTCGCCTGATGGTAAGCAATACGACCGCTCATAAACAGTAGCAACATTCCACTGCGCTCGCCATCCTGAGACATAAGATGTTAAGTCTCAATATGTCCAGTAGTTACTCTGGCTACAATGTCCTTCAATCCGAAACACAACAGTGCATTTAAGCAGTGTTGTTTCACGGGAGAAATAGACATTGCGGTGGTACCTACCCAGATGGCCTCTCACATATGAGAGACCTACCACCAGTAATGTAGTGGAATGACAAGCATTGTTTTATATTAAAGGTGTTTTTTGGTTTTGCTATTATTCATAAGAGGTTGTTAGTATTGAGGTACTATCAGGCAAACTACATGCCCGTCTTGCCATAATAGGGAACATGCACCAGATTTTAAAATAAGTCAAAATATTTTTTTTGTAATCTTTATTAATATAGAAATATACCTTAAAGATATTTTTTTAATTTATCAACTCTAAATCGGTAAAATAAATACTTAAAAAATGACATTTCAAATTTGCCGCGTATTTTTCCGAAACGCGATCTATTGCTTGAAAAGGAAAGTGACGACAATGGTCACGTTCTTATGAAGTTTTAGCTTGTTGTTTTACGTTTGTTTATGAGTTATTTTGTGCTTTCTTTATACTATTAAATAAAATGGATTATTTTGTCACGAAATACAGTTCTGTAGCAATTCATGAAAGAAACTTAATCCAAATACTACGTTGTTCATATCGTGACCATTGACGTCACAGCGAGTTCGCGCCAACATGGCGTTTGAATGCTTCGAAACTGATAGCAGTTTTGATTATTTTTTTGTACTTTTTTGATTGATATTTTCAAAGACTTATATTTTTTTCCGATAATGTAATAACATACAGAATTGATTAAAAATATAAAAAAATGACATGCATATTCCCTATTATGTACATTGCATAAAAAATATTTGCCGCCCGTGGATATTTAAAAAGTCAGAGATATTTCAAGATACGTGCCTTATGATATCTTGACTTTGATGTATTTTCAATGAGTAACAACAAATGTGAAATAATGGCATTAGTTTTTTCATTTTATTATATTAATTCATCAGATTGTGACATTTTTTACTATGATTCTTAACATGGATATTCTAGAAAGATAGGTACATAAAATATAATTTCACAGAAAATACTGTTTTCCCCAAAAACAAATTTTCAGTATTTATTGTGCATTCGCGTGTTTGCTATAAAGATTATTACAGGAACTGTTTTCACATTTTTATGTTTATTTTATATTTCATAGCCGGCGCTGAAACAATTTTTATTTCTTTTCCATTATGTTTATTACAAAAGTATTTTGATTTTGAAACAAATGCAATATTGGAAGTTGAAACGTCCTTCGTAAGGCAATAAAATTTGTTAAGACTTGTTTTCATTGCTTATACACAGCTGTGGATCCAAGCTTTAGCAAGCACCAGTAGTTGAGGGCCATTAACCTTTCTAGTGCAGTTCATTTTAATAATTCTAGAAAACATCGAACTACAGGATCCGCTTTAAATATTGATGAAATTATAAATCAAAACTTAATTATAGAAAATCCTACATTACATAAATGATATTTAAACCAGAAAATATTTAAAACAACCAATTCGTCTTTGATCAATAACTGTTATAGTTCCGCAATAACTTCAGATTCATTTACATTTACAAATAAAAATCAATATTCTTATTTGTGTTAATGATTACCAGCTTTTATAATAATTTAAGACATAATAATCGTCTATTTTCACATATATCATCAAATATAATAGAAAAAGAAACTCATTATTACATATTATAATATTAAAAAACTCATTCGATTGTAGCCGTAAGCACCTCTAATCCAACCACCAAATCATGTTGGACCAACATTGGACACCGGCCGAAATCCCCTTAATGAGAGGCCAGAAATGTTCCATGCATTAAAGCATACAGGCCGATTAGCCGATATTACGTTCGTCTACATTGCAACACATTGCTCAAACAGTCTTTCATAAAATGTTAGATTATCTCATTTCCCGGCATTAAGCTGCAGCCGTTCCCTCCGACGTCAGCCCATTACGTAAACCGCAAAGGATTTCGCGCGCCTCGCAATAACTCCGCCATCGGGTATTTTAACAAAATTGAATACTGTTTACTGCTCGCGTAAAAAAATAGCAACATCACTTTCCGCTCCGGGAAGTTTAAACAAGAGCCCCGTTTTTCGCCAAATGAAGTGGTCGCCAAGTTTATCGAAGGCCCCGGTTGCTTCAGACACAGTAATCAATCAAATATTTGGCCAAGTCATGAATAAATCTGGTGGGTAAGTTTGTTGGTGAGTCGGCTAAAGTGGCTTTGAGTCGCGATACCGCCCAATGTTTGCTCGCGGCTCCAACAAACTTGCTTATAATGATTTGTGTTTACAAACCAGGTATCGTTAAGGTGTTTGATGAATTTGTTCGTGAGCTTTTTGGGTTTGTTCTCGAGGTTATTGTAAGGGTAAAATTAGACTTGAACGGAGCATAATTCAGATGGAATTTTTTATCAAGATTAAGATATGTGGAGATTAACTAGACGAATATTGACAAATACATGTATGCCAACCAATCTGTTATTTTGTTAATCATTATAACGATTCATCGGTAGACCTGGGGGACGAGAAATAGGTTATACACCTTAATAATTGTATTTCTAAAAGACACTTCTTTTAGAAAACATTAGACAGAAAGGAATACCGGAACTCTTATAGGGGAACAATTGAAAAACAACATTTAGTTTTACATCGGGCCGGCAGTAAAAGCCATAACAGACAGAAGTTGTACATATAAATAAGACATCCCAATTTCGTAAGTAGGTACTGCAAGCCGCCACTAAAACTAAATGGGTCGATAACGTGATCCAATATAATTTTATTGTCATAGTTACAAAGGTAACCGAGGAACATAATACTGCAGAATAATCTCCATTTCCTCGTTCGGTAAAGCTAAAAACGTACACAGTGCTGTGTACTTTCCACATCAACGGATTGAGGTCACTTCCTTCGATAGCATCGCCGTCAACCCTCCAGTGAAACAACATCTACCAAGCCACAGGTTAAAAATATGCCAATACCAAATTCACTCATGCAAATTTACACCTTGCCGTCATGAACATAAAGTATAAATTTCAATCTTGCGAACCACAAGTACCATCTCCGGCGAAGTTGTAATATTTTCCAAATAAAATAAGGGATTTGTTTAACAAACTTGCTCTTGGCTCGGCCGAATTCGGGCGCTTTTGACATTGACAGCTCTTTCCAGGAAAGTAATGTAGCTCAGCTTAGCAAGTTGACACAATTTCTGTGGAGTAAAATTTATATTCATTACTCACTTGGCTTCGTGAAATTTACCTCATATTCTCACATTACTTTTGATACTACACAATGCCAGTAATAACTGGATTGGGTACATTTTGTGACAGATACAATGAGACAGACGTGCTCATATTTCAGTCACTTATGCGTAAAACGCACGTTGACCGTAATTATAAGTAGCAATGATAAATAAATAATTACACCCTACAATCACATGTATTGCCCTGATCTTACACTAAGATAGAGTCTTGTGTCCTGGGTATCAGGAACTTCGAGAGACTTTTCTGTCTCACAAACCCGTAAAAAATACCTGTGGTTGCCACATTTGTCTGGGTACTGGAACCCGCAGCATCTCGCGTCATAGCTGGCTTCTAACTAACTGCTTCACGGAAGCTGTGTAATAACTTATACCTGCCACTAAACAGCAATGTGTATACGCCGTCGGTTTGTCATAAGAAGGTCATTGGAGCAAATGATTACTGGGTATTCATCGTAGCACTCAATATCTTATAGTGACGACCGCTGTGCAGTGCCGTGCAATTCTTAGTAATGTAATAAGATCTGATAACTGTTGTTACTGCTTATATATCGTCGTGAACCAGCGACTTAGTCATGTCGTGTATCTAGCTAATAAACAAACTATTACTTAAGTTACATCAAACATTTTATATCTAGATTTTATCTTCAGTGCTGTCCCAATTTTGTTATCGTCCATACCTGAGCGAAACTAGCGGAGCAAGTTTCTCTGCGAAACGCAAACTTTCATCTTTTACTTTTCAACCAGTGGACGTCCAGTATACCTACGTCGCCTTGCACATGTATCTTACTAGACCGCAATCTCATTGGCTGCTTTGCGAGTTATGTAATTTTATGTTATACAGAGAGATGCCTTCTGAAAATAACCAGAGACACAAAATCCTCACTCACTCTATAATTTCCTTTCATTGTCTTTCCTATGGCACATTATCTATACAATAATGACAGCCTCCGTGGCGCAGTTGGTTCGACGCCGCCTGTGAAACGAGAGGCCGCGGGTTCGATCCCCGCACCGAGAGAAATGTTTGTGCGGCCTACAAATATTTCTTCCGGGTTTTTGAGACCGAAAAGTCTCTTGTAGTTCCTGATACCCACGACACAAGACTCGATCTTAGTGTGAGGTCAGGACTATGTATGTGACTGTTGGGTGTTAAAAAAAATCGCTACCTGTCACACTTTTTTAAGCGATTGTGACATTATTTTCAGCGTCGTGTATGGTAATAAAGTGCGTGGTGGCCTGTTGGTAAACGGACTAGATGCGGCTGCCAACATGTTCACAATGGTCGCGAGTTCGAATGCCAGGGTACACTTCTGACTTTTCGGAATAACGGTGAAAGAAAACATAGTGAGGAAACCTGCATACGATAGCGATTTATAAAAAAATATATGGTATGTAAGTCTACCAACGCTCATTATGCCAACGTGGTGGACTATATAGCCTAACCACACTCAATCGTACCCTCGATTGTAGAAGAGGCCTGTGCCCTGCAGTGGGACGTATATGGGCTAATACAGTATGGTATTTACATAGCTCAGGGTAGGTAGTTCATCTCACATATCATTTGGGAATTCATAAAGAAACTACTAGAACCATTGTTCCTTTATGGGTGTTCGTGAGCTTCGGGGATAACTTCTCGTCAGGTGAGTCTATTTTTATTATTCCGCGTTCATGATTCAAAAATAGAAATTTTTCATCTTAAAGAATATATAAAACTTTTCCTCCAAATAAAGATTTATTCTACCTTATGAATACAAAATTATAAATCCAATTTATACCCATCGGTGCACGAAAGAATCTCCGTCGACACTATTTTAAACATTCCACGCTGTGTATTCTCTTAAGAAACATTTTATTCAGGCACCTTTCGTGTGTCGCTTCCAATTTGTTTACTTGGCTTTTGCTTAGCATATCACGGAACAGTCGCATTCCAACTGTGCGGATAAATGTGAGCAACAGACCTTGATGCTTTGCCACGGCATTTTGTACCATCTCCTGTGATTCACACGTCTTAATTTTGTTTACACTTTGTGTTGTACTTATGTATGTTTGGAGTTGAATTGTTTTCCCGTTTCGCCCTCACCTACGAGTCGTGTTTGCATTCTCAGTACTTGGCATGTGAACGCTCTTAGTTTTGCGTACCACGGCTTTACAACGCATATTGTTTTTCATGCCTTTGAAACTATTGTGCTTATGAATGATATTTCGGTAAGTACTGTTCCGACTTCGCTTTTCGCTGTAACAGCTATTTGGTGAAAGGATTGGACTCGATTCGTTTATTTCGCGTTGGTGTGGTGTTTGAAGTGGCGAGTTCAATCGGGTATAGTGTACGCTGTATCGGAAAGGACTTTAGTTACAATATCAATAGTTTCGATATTGTTGTGTGTATATTTAGTAACGCTACGTAATTTCAAGGTTTATGATGACTCATTATCTAGTGGCAACTAATTTGACACCCGAAATCCAGGATTCAAGTCTCATATATTGTGATTTGCTATATAAAATCAGTAGGGAACAAACTAACAAAAGTAAGATAAGCAATGACCTCGATTTAGCATCATTAATTTTGTAAAACTATTGTTTAGTCTATTTACTATTTCAATTTATAAAACATTTCCTTTCCTTCACTCTCAAGCAAAATAAAGATTTAGAAATACAAACAAAACCGTTTGCTTACTGCTTTAATTAAAGGAAGGAATTCGTCGAACAATGAAGAAAGAAAACATAATAGAGAAACAACGAAGGTACATACTGCATATCATATTTGTTCTAAGTATATTCATGCTTGTATCGATGAAGGAATTTAAAGAAGTGTTAATAACATTATTTTCAGCTTACGGCCGTTTTCATTCCATATTATCAGGTCAAGGAATTAAAGAGATTTCCTTACAAATTACAGCCTTTTTACCCGACTTACCTCTTTCTTACCCCGAAAGAAGGAGGGTTACTATTTGTTCAGTCAAGGGCCAGTTGCTGCTTACAGCTACGGATAAGAATGAAACTCCTATACGATTAAAAATATTTGCAATTTTCTGCCACACTAGTTTCATTAAGATTGGTGGATATAATATGTTCAAAAAGACACGTATACAATCAAGAGTTTTATTCAAATAAAACTCTTAATAGTAAAGCCTTTAAAGGCTTTTACTATAATTTTACCCTAAGTATTCCTTATAATACATTAATACTCGTCATCCCGAACATTAATAAACATCAGCGACCCATAGAAGTCTATATATTTAATTTGAAAACTTGCTTCATTTATCTTTTGTCATGTGTCTTGAGTTTCTGATTTCGGGACGGCAAAGTTTATCAGAGCGCCGCATCGACACTGCTCTTTGTTGGAGTCAAATAATTTTGTCGGCATTTATTTAAGCACGTGCTTACTTTTAGTTTGAGTCATTCATTTTATTAATGTTAATTGTGTCTAAAAGTCTCCAAAACCAAAGTTGTAAAATACTATAACATTTAGTACATAAGTTCTGTACATAGACTTTTGATTGCCATTTTAATGAACCACATATTTTTAGAAATAAGTTCATAAATTCCAACGTTATTAAAATAACACTTATAAGACATGTTTGAAATAACCAAAAAACATTTAATATGCAAATATAATGCAGATTTTGTCTCGCATCAACATATACAAACATAAAACAATCAAAACTTTATTCATAAGTACTCCCAACATACACTACAATATAAATAAACCCCAGTACCATGTATAAAGGATTTAAATATATTTAAACTACAACAAAAACAAACCTTTAACGTGTAAATAAATTTAATACCATTAACAAGCAACTGAAAACATAATTACCATTTTAAAATGCACAGACAAGCGTGTGAATTTTTAAATCTTACTAATTCTGTATCAGCCCGTATACGTCCCACTGCAGGGCACGGGCCTACTCTACAATCGTAAGTACGATTGAGAGTGGTTAGGCCACGCTGGCCTAGTGCGGGTTGGCAGACTTACATACCATAGAAATTTATATAAATCGCTATGGTACGCAGGTTTCCTCACGATGTTTTCCTTCACCGTTTTAGTGCGTGGTGATTGACTGTCAATACACACATGACTCCGAAAAGTCAGAGGTGTGCCCTGGGATTCGAACCCGCGACCACCGTGAACATGTTGGCAGCCGCGTCTAGTCCGTTTACCAACAGGCCACCACGCACTTTTTAATCTTACTAATATGTTACTATTTTTATTTATTGCAATGAATTTCAATGCGAGAATGCAATTCGTCTCATGGTTAGCGATACGACCGGTGAAGGACAGTAGCAAAACCAAACAATACCATTAATTACAAAGCAATGTATTTTACTGCTCTCGCCATCCTGAGACATAAGATGTTAAGTCTCTATATGTCCAGTAGTTACTCTGGCTACAATGTCCTTCGCACCGGAACACAATTGCATTTACACTGTGATCGTAATTCAGTACCATCTAATGTCTTCGCAAAATCGAATTAAAACAGTTGATATCTACCACAAGACCATAGAGCCAAGTTTCAATAAAGACGCAGCATCTTTATGGGCCATTCTGTGGGTCGTCCCTTTCTAAATTCTTCAAGTTTGGCTTTAATCTTTCAAAAGTATTGTGGCGGCGGTTAAACTTTTCCGGTCTTAAGGCCTCAAGGTTGCTTCGAGATATTTGTCGCAACTTGGATTTTACTCTGTGATAATACTGGACTATTGATTATATTGTATTTTTAGCTTAATAGAAGAAGATTGTTGTAATTACAGAATATTTTTTATTATAATATTTGACTCTGGTACATCGTAATTTATATTGTAGCCACCCCATGTTTGAACCTACGTACTATCGTTTGATAAAAAATCCGACTAATCGTATAACAAACCTGTTGTAAAACACCTTTTGATATAACAAAACATTAGAAAATTTGCCAGAATCTAGTCTAGGCCTATTTAGAAGACATCATAGTTGGCCAAGCACACTACCTATCTTCTCAAAATAATTCTTATTTCTTAGCAATAACACTACTAACAATTTCCTCAACATCATATTTCTGAATAAAAACACTCATAAGAAATTAATTACTGTTTATATAAGATTATTGTCATTCATACGGAATTATTCGTCATAATTTCCTTTGAGGAAAATCATTACACAAAAACACACTCGAACGTCGTTCGGGGATAAGTAACTACATCATTAACAAACCAGATGTTATATTTGTATGGTCATAAACGGCCTTTTGAGACTTCGAAAGTGATTCAATATAGCCATGTGCTTCCTGGTTTAATCCTGACAGTTTTTTTCTTTTTCGTAGCGATAGGATATCATAAATACTGGTGGTAGGTCTCTCATATGTGAGAGGCCGTCTGGGTATATACCACCGCAATGTATATTTCTGCCGCCAAACAGCAGTGTAAATGCACTGTTGTATTTCGAATTGAAGGACATTGTAGCCAGAGTAACTACTGGACATATTGAGACTTAACATCTTATGGCTCAAGATGGCGACCGCAGTGGAATGCCAAGGATTGATTTGTGATTCAAGGCGTTGTTGGGTTATACTACTGTTCATGAACGTTTGTATCGCTTGCCATCAGGCGAATGGCACGCCCGTCTCGCAATTCATTGCAATAATAAAAAAAAATGCCTGGATATTAAATAACGACCAGCATGTAAAATAGTAAAAATTTTAAATAAAGGAATGGCAACTGATCATGCTGTGTGAAGCAGCGGACTGCAATTGATGAGTACTATCATATGTAGTCCATAATACATAATATAAATACCCGCCCTAGGCCAGCGTGGTGGAATACATGACATAACCACTCCCATACATACAGTACAGTTTATATCATAATCGATACTGCTGAGCACATACCCACTTCTAATAAACAAATGTGTATTAGAAAGAATTCTTAAAAAATCGCTGTAGAAATTGTTTGAGGAGACCTATGTTTATTAAGGAACTTTCTGTGGCTGAAAAATGGAAAGAAGTATTTCATCTATATTCTACTTTGAATACTCCAATATATTAAAATACCTGCATTACTCTATTTATAACCTTTAGTATCGTTAAAGACTTCGTGCTACTAATATTTTCTAAAGGCGTCATTGATTTCCAGCGTCTTATCCATAAATTATTCATTTCATTTCATAATAGCGGCTTCTTAGGTTGATGACAAGCATAATTTTTAATTACGGCTACGGTGGCCTTAAACTCTTATCCTTTTAGACATTTAGATATATAAATATATTTATTATATTTATAATAGTTTCAATATAATGATGCTTGTTTTCTTTAAAATATGAGCGACTCTTCTATTTTATTATCGTTATTGATTTTAGCTAAAGATTTGACATTATAATGCAAAAATGTTTAAGTTTGTGTCCGAAATGTTGTATAATAATTCCATAAAACTCAATCACCACTTCATTAAAATAGAATAGATACCCATATGTTAACCGTAATTCATAAAGCTAGGGTCATAAGTTATTACAGCCTACATATTATGATAATAAAATGAGACGAAAGGTGAGATCGTAAAATGAAGTTAATAGCGAATTGATCTCCATATAAAGTAAATGTATTGTCACATTTCTACTTAAAGTAATGTTTTTATAGAAATTCTGCCCTTTAATTTAATCAGAAGTGGTGTTTACTGTGGGTTCTGCGCATTTCTTAGTCATCAAAGTCGTCCAAAATTTTCTATATACTGGCAAGACCACACCGCATATGATGGTAGTGACTGACCGTGAGATGTTTATCTCGGTCTGACCCATTAACAAATTTCTCTCTCTCTCTCTCTCTCTCTCTCTCTCTCTATCTATCTTCAGCCACACTGATTGCACTGCTGATCATAGGTATCCCCTAACGATCGCCGCATCGCCCTGTTGGAAACGGCTTCCATCCATCGACTTCCTACATCCTTAATTAGGACATCGGAAATTGCACTTGCCTGCACGTGGCCTTCCCTCCAGAACTACGGCCCCAGCAGCAATCAGTTATTCGCGCTATGTGCCTGGCCAACTGCCTCTTCATCTAGCTAATCCTTTGGGCTACTGATCTCGTCATTCCTTATTCCACCTTGTAGGGAAATACCGAGCGTAGCCCATTCGACGAAATAACAACTTTATTATATCCGAATATACCTACTCACAATCCGAATATACCTACTCATAAGTGCGTGGTGGCCTGTTGGTAAACGGACTAGACGCGGCTGCCAACATGTTCACGGTGGTCGCGGGTTCGAATCCTAGGGCACACCTCTGACTTTTCGGAGTCATGTGTGTATTGATAGTCAATCACCACGCACTAAAACGGTGAAGGAAAACATCGTGAGGAAACCTGCATACCATAGCGATTCATAAGAATTTCTATGGTATATAAGTCCGCCAACCCGCACTAGGCCAGCGTGGTGGACTATATGGCCTAACCACTGTCAATCGTTCTCTCGATTGTAGAGGAGGCCCGTGCCCTGCAGTGGGACGTATATGGGCTGATACAGACAGATACCTACTCATAATGAGTCCAAAACTGGACATACATGAAACCTGATAGGTTTTTAATCGTTGAAAATGAAATGACGTCATCGACCTCGACTGCTGGTAATCTGAATGCCTTTGTATACAGTGGTGTCAATTCTGACACGGTTCTATTCCGACCACCGTATTGGATGGCATAATAATCTAAGACATAAGACATAAAGCTGAAGAATGTTTGTACTCGATTAGCACATAAACTACTGAATCGAATTTAAAAATTATTTAATTGTGTGATAGTCCATTTATTAAGGAAGGCTATAAGGTATTTTTTATCCCGAGAAAATATAGTTATAGCGGGACTTTCATCCAAATCTATTACACGCCGGCGATAGAGCGTGCCATACTAGTAATAAAATAAAAATAATAAATAAAATTGTCACAAATGGAATAAGAAAAATAAAAGAACTTAGTACAAGATAATAGAGCGAGTATAATCTAATACAGGCGACGTGTCTGTATTATCCCATCAATAATAAAGAGGCATGGTCACCGAGCCGATAATGTCGCCGTGCCGCCTCCATGGGGGTTTTATCTTAATTGCCTTCACAAAGTCAATATTCTTGAGAGAGTTTCGCATGTTCACGACACGATATTGACTTACGATTTACTGTATTTTTTTTCTATTTAGTTGAGTAGAGTTTTTATAGGATATTTCTCAATGTTTCACGATGTTTACATTATTAGTAAATTATAGTTAACTTCACTTATTATTATTTACTTTTTTTAAATGCATATATCTTGTATACATAGTGAAATTAATGTCGGAAGCATTATCTAACAGCCTCCCCTTTGTTGGATACGCAGATAATCTGAAATGACTGTTTAAATAATAATTTATTTTAGAGCAAGCCACCATAATTTTGACGATATTTATCAATTGACAAATATATGCCTGCCACTCGTGGCAGTGTAGTCTTATTGTCAGGAAAAATAAGACATTACATGATCTTACAGTTTTGTAAAAAAACAAATTTTTTTACAAGCCACACCAATATTCCATCACTTTTAAATATCCTATTAATCCACCAATACACAAAAGAGCTACACAGTTGTTGATAAGTCAAATAATGCATAAATTCCGTGAATTAATGCTAAACCCGTGCGGTGTGAATCGGACTAAACGTTTTTGCGAGCTACCCCGAGCGCGGAACATAAACAGAATCGAAATCTACATCTGGGGCCGTTTGCGAATCAATACGACCGATGGTGACGTCAATATCAATAGCTAAATAAGGAAACTCAACAAGCATGTGATTAATTCTTGCGTAAAGTTTCGGAAAACTGCTATAAGTCCTCAAGATAATTGAGTTTTTATGTCTTATTTTAACATGGAATACTTTTTATTGGAGTCAAAGTCTATCACGCATTAATAAATAATAATAATAAACATCACCCGACAGTCACGTACGTAGTCCTGACCCCACACTAAGATCGGGTCTTGTGCCGCGAGTATAAGGAACTACGAGAGACTCTCACTGCTGCATAAACGTTTCTCTCGGTGCGGGGATCGAACCCGCGGCCTCTCGTTTCACAGGCGGCGTCTAACTGACTGCACCATGGAGGCTGTCTAATAGTATAATTCAGCCTCATCTGTTCATCATAATTATCATCAGCCGATCTGCGTCCACTGCTGTAAAAAGGCCTCTTTTATGGAACACCACTGGACCCAATCTTCAGCCCATCGTCTCCAACAGCTACTAGCCATCTTATCTATTGATGACTTACTGAAAAGCGACAACCATTCCAATCTTGGAAAGTATATTCAACTACATAATATTTTTTTTTTCATTGTATCATGCAAAGCATAGTTAATACTAGGTATCTCAAGACTGCTACCGAAAACGAAGCCGGGTGGTTGTTTAAGCGACTTCAGACATAATGCAACAGAAAAAGTTACAAAAAAATACTGCACATAGTGCAGCACAATAGACCAAGATTAAATTTTCTTCAGAATACAGAAGTAGTAAAGCAGCGGTACCTTAATAAGCTGGTAATAATTATGCGATTTACTGAAGATACTCAGTGAAATTATGTTACAAAGGCCAAGATTTCTCCTTAGTAACAATTTGGTACTGCCACTCATAACGTCGGCGGGTCATTCAAATAATTACCGGGTAATTTGTCTATTTCGTTGGAGTATTAAACTTTATAAGTATTATAAATGTTTTGTTGCCTGGCAAGCAGAACACTTCTAGGGTTGCCTACTGCCTAGTGATTTGAAAATTAATTTATTTTGTTTTCACTAATTATTGATTTATATTATGCTCACTCCTGTACCTCCGAGGGATTAGAGAGATATGCCACGAGGTTATATCCATACCCAGATGTAATAGGCAGACGGCATATCGCCATGGAGATTATAAATTCCAGCCTCAAGGGACTCTTAGTAGAATTATGAAAAGAAAAAGCTCATACAAAGTAGTTTTGCTAACCTGAGAATTGAACTCAGGACCTCGAGTTTAACAGCCCATTTAAATTATGTATAACAAATATAGAACCTTTATTTTTGGAATCAGACAATGAATATTCAATATACATTTATTATTGCATTAGGGAGTTTTATAGCAGACCTTCGGGGAAACGAGTAAGCGGCTCGTGTGTCGGCAAATTATTATAATTGACATCATCTCAAAATAACTAAAACGCAAAAAAATATTTGTGCCTTCCCAAACTTTAAAGTTGATCATTTTCAGTCCATTTGTATCAAAGTCTTATATTTTTACGGTAACATTTAAATAAAGTGCAAATTTATTACAAATAATGTTTAAAAGCAAGTACAAACTTAATCTTAACTCATATTTTATCTTTTAAATCCAACATAATCAAACTAAACATAAAAGTCTCAAACTTAATATCATTTAAAATTGATCCATACAGGAAAGTAAGTCCCTACATTCGTTAGCAACTTTGCTATTTAATTTTGAGGTACAAGCCCACTTGGCCGTATTAAATTCAAGTTTGTAGCAAGTTGTTCTTAGCTGGCAACCCGAAACGTATCGTAGGCGCGCTCGATACGAGCAAATGAAATGAAATATTACTACTGTTATTGTTTCACAGTTTCACTTCAACTCGAAATTGGATCGCTTATTAGAGATTATTTGAAGGATTTAAATATTTGAATTTACTTCAACCGTTTATAGAAGGTTTTGTTGGTTGTACTTCGAACAGTAGGATGACAAATTATTCGTGTATAAGTTTGAAAGCTCTTTTGTTGAATAATTCATAGTGATACTCAGACAAGGCACGATAATTTTAAAACATAATGGTTCGAGTAATTAGGTATTGTTTATATTTATAATATTGACTGCCTCGGTGGCGTAGTTGTACTACGCTACGGTTACAAAGCTGAGGTCTCGGGTTCGAATCCCGGGTTGGGCAAAGTGATATTGGATTTTTCTATTCAGTATCAGCCCAGAGTCAGGAATTTGTGCCCGATATGGCGATAGGCTCGCCACCTATCACATTGTGGGACGGAACATACAAGGCGAAATGTGGGTGCCCTGGCACCTCTGCCTACCCCTTCTGGGAACAAGGCGTGAGTTTATGTATGTCTGTATGTATAATATTGTCACATATTTAAAAATGTATTAAATATTCTAGGTAACGAAACCACAACACTTTTCACCCTGTTGTACCAGACACGCTCATCAAATTCTCATTTACACAACATAGAGTTGAATATAATAAAGCCTCATTCCCTGATGTAAAGATAGTAAAAATTTTGCTAATTCAAACTTAAACATTACCATGTACAGTCTCTAGCGTGTAATAAAAAAAGCTGGATTCATAATTCCCACAAACCTCTTGTTCTACTTGCAAACTCTTCAAATCTCCAAAGATTTGGCAAATATAAAATTATGTACCTACTACTTTACAGCTCTGGGGTAACGTTTGGCCAAAATTGTGGCCAACAAGTCAACGCTTTTTACACCATAAATTCATACTTATCGTACTGTGTTGACACCGTTTTATTTGTTGGCAAACTTTTGCTGGAGAACAAGCGCAAGTACACACCTGTATGCTTCGGGGATTTGTAAGCCACATACTAGAAAATATGGTTCGTGTCCATTGATGCTGTTTTTATACTACCATTTTGGGGTACTAAATATAATTCGAAGTGTACCTTTCAGTATGGGAAGTTGTGATCCCGAAATGCGGATTCCACAATTATTGGCAAAACTTGACTGTTGTATCATGATCCTAAATAGTCTTTATCGGGCATATGCAAAAAACTTCTTTAGTTTATCAACTCAAAAACTTACAGAAAAAATAATATCATCATATTCTTAACCGCAGAGTCCACTGCCAAACATAGACTCTCCCAATAATATCTTTATTAACCTTTTTCTTGAATATCCATTCAACCTTCCAAAACAGTTTGGTCAACATTGAAGTCAGAAACATAGCACTCTACCACAAAACGTCCAGTGACAATGACAAAGCCATCATAGACTTGCCTCTGTGAATTACGTTTCGGGATCAGTCAGTGTATCCAGTTATCTTGTAGGCGGCCGTTCCGATTGTGACGAATGGGAACATTCTCTGTTTGCAGTTGTCTATTTTCGGATGTGATTTGAAGTGCCATGCAGCATATTCAAAGAATATTTTTACATACGTACATATAAAAACTCACGCCGTTTTCCCAGAAGGGGTAGGCAGAGGTGGCAGGACACCCACATTTCGCCTTGTATGTTCCGTCCCACGATGTCATAAGTGGCGAGCTTATCGCTATATCCGGCACAAATTCCTGACTCGGAGCTGATAATGAATACAAAAATCCAACATCACTTTGCTCAAGCCGGGATTCGAACCCGAGACCTCGGCTTTATAACCGTACCCAACTACGCCACCGAGGCCGTCTATATAAGAATATTTTTACAAATTTTGAATTTCGACCACAGAAGGAAAATGTTATGTATACCTAAAGTAATTAGGTGTTCATGTTTATTGTTTTGTATTACGTCAATAGTTGGTTAAACTTGCAAGAATAAAAAACTTGGTTGACTTTTCTTAAATTGTAATGAATAGCGACACGCGCATGCTATTCGCCTAATGGTAATCGAGATAGAATCAAAACCAAGCAACACCTTGAATTACAAAGCAATGCTTAGCACTGCACTGCACTCGCCATCCCGAGCCATAAAATGGTGTCTCAATACGTCCAGTCTCTGGCTACTATGACCTTCAAACCGAAACACAACAGTGCCTTCTCACTGCTGTCTGGCGCGTATGATGGTCGGGTGATGGTACCTACCCAGGCGGCCTATAAGAGACCAAGCACCACCAGTAACGTCAAAGTATAAGATACCTTTAAAATTCCAACGTTCTCTCTGGGCACCCAACTCCACACTCTTTTCCTATTGAAGCAAAGAATTTAAGAAAACACAATTTTATCTAAAGTATTATGTATGAGAAGCCTCCCCAACTAAAACATAATGCAAAACCAACTACAGACTAACTATCCGAAAGTTAAGAATATTTTAAGAATAGTTGCGTAGAGACCGAGTTGCCCGGAGACGAGGCTGGGGAGTTACTCTTTACTCTGACAGGGGGACGAATGTTCTAACTTTGTTCGTAAAACTGCAAGAATATGCCTAAATGCTTTACAAAATATTCAAATCCTCCAATGTACGTTCTAACCTTACACGAAATTCCGAGTGAAGGATACGGTTCATAGTGAATATTTATTTATTTAACATTTTATTGTACACCAGATACATGGAAAGTAGACACAGTAGTAGTTTTTCCTTTTAATAGGTATTTCATATGTGGGAGGCCGCCTAGGTAGGTACCACAATTCAATGCACTGTCATGTTTCGGATTGAAGGACATTGTAGCCAGAGTAACTACTGAACATATTGAGACTTAACATCTTATGTCTCAGGATGGCGAGCGCAGTGGAATGCCAAAAACATTGCTTTGAAATTCAAGGTATCATATATCGCTTACCATCAGGCGAACAGCATACTCGTGTCACCATTCAGAGCAGTAAAACAAAAGACAACATCACAAGAAAAAAATACATATACAAGTGGCCGTCTTATGCCTCAAAGCAATTTTCGGCAGACAACAATGTGATGGATTACTGGGAAAGAACGAAAATTAGAGCAGTTTTAGGCGTACGAATAATTTTACATATTATTATTGTATGTTATACTATTGAATTCTAGAAGTGAAAAGCTTTTATTTTACCCGTGGATGTCGAACATCCGAACATTCGAATTTCTTGTCGGTGACTAACCCCTTGAATAGTTAACTATTGGCAGGAACTTGTAGAGGCGAGCTCGGGATAATAAGAAAAGGGGAATCTTAGACCCGGCTAAGGGGGTTATTAAAAGGTGAGAACTTACTAGTTTTTGTTCGAAGAGCTCTTGAGAGCAGCGTTGTATAATGAATACGAAAAATATTTTTACGGTTTTATTTATTCTTGTTTCATAGTTATAGACTTGTTAAAATTTGTATTGGAATACGGAATACTCGAGATATTGGATATTATAAATTTAATAGAACGCAACTAAACTATGAATACTTGAGAAATTTAATTTGATTGATTGTTAGGCAGCATTTTTTGACAGAAAATCCTAAATAATATGCAAGAAAAGTTCAATTTAATCTTAGAGCGTATCAGAACATGTTAGGACGGCCTTTGAACTTTACAATAGCGGGAATTGCTAAACTCCGTTAGAAACGAATGAAATTAAACTCAAGCAAAAACAAAAAAAAATACAAAGTAATATAGCCTGTAAAAACATATTTGAGCAAGTCAAAAATAAAAAATAATCAATGAAGAACAACAGAGGAAAGAGAGGAATAAATAAAAACAGCTTGTCTTTGCACCCTTTTAGCAGTATCCCGACGGAACTCAGGTTAAATGTGTTACGAAACAGTTTGTTTCTACTACATTTGAGAGAACTACAATGTTGCAAGTTGCAGAAATGTTAGACTTGTATACTGAGTGTTGCAACAGCGCCATCTGCTAGTCGTATTACTTTCTACTGAATTGATTGAAATTGATTGAAAAATCAAACGGTTTATTTTTTTAGATCACTCTGTTGGTCATTGTACCACTTGTATTTGGAAACTCATAACATTTATACGCAATGTTTTTACTTCCTGATTATTTTATATATAGGTAGAAGATACGCTAGCATGCCTAATGTGTCGACGGTATCAGGAACTACGAGAGACTTTTAGGTGTTACAAACACCCAGACCCGACATAAATATTTGTTGGCCGCACAAACATTTCTCTCGGTGCGATGATCGAACCTGCGCCCTACCGTTTCACAGACGGCGTCTATACAGTAGGACGTATGAATTATAAATTACATCTTAATACGAATAATCCCAAGATATTCGTCCAACAACACATTTTAGCATTAATATGGTTTCAACAATTAAAGAGAATTTGCCTAGGTCACGCCGCGGTCAGCTGCCGTATGGCACCTAGCCTTATTTATTTATACCGTTGCATACCGCGCCGGAATTCTTCGCGAAGAATGCAAACCAGCGGAAAACGTTCTTTAGCACATTTTCACGCGGAATGACCTGCTTACTTCGCAATGCTCAAAGCCGACGGTTTTGTAATGCTAATGTTGTGTAGAGATGGAATTAAGGCGAATTATTATCTTTTATTATTAAAAAAATACAATATCACCAGTTTTTCGACAGTATGTTTAAATTTGTAGAAGTGCGCATTTGTAGTGTAGTAAGAATGCACAAAATTGTTTTGTTTTCACATCTTAAACAATATTTAGAAAAAAAAATAGTATTTCCATAAGAAAATAATAAATATTACTAAACTACTCGTACAAAAGAAGTTAAAATACAGTGCATAGCCACCAATCGATGAAATATATTTATCTAAAAACTTAAAGAAAAAGTTACCAAATATCGAACCCGAAACCTACACAGCGTAATAAAATGCACTATCAAACTGATCTAATTTTTGAGTTGTCTGTCTTTTAATCCTCTAATAATAAATTATAAGCCTTATAACCACAACTGCCTTCGCATTGCCCACAGAGTTAAAACCATAATATCCACGTACACAAGAGAAAGAATTTTAAAAGCGCTTGGCTAGTTTTCGAGATTACCTCGGTGTAACAAACTAAAATTTAACAAACTCGCAAACTTTTCATCTTTATTATATTACTGTCGATGAGAGACACTGCTCCCTGAACTCTCAACTTTAATGAACGGCATATTACTGACAGCATGGTTGGACGCACACACTTTGTTTTAAATAGTATCTGGGTGCTTGCAAGATATTTTATAAATATATTGTAAGGTTTCATGTGTAGTTTAAAAATGTTTTTCTCACTTTGTGTCGTGGTGTTGTAAATGTAAGGCATCGAAATTGTGAGGTTGAATGGCTAGGTGTCTGTGAGTTCTATTTCAAACTAGCTGTCAGGCCCGGCTTCGCCTTATAGCTTGTGAGTCCACTATATTTCCCGGTTGCCGTCGACTATATTTCCCGTTCCATTATATCCGGTTTTTGTCCCGTCTCATTCAGTCCCATGACGAAAAACATGCAGTCCAGCCCTTTCCTATCCCTTGCCACCCATTCGAATTTGAAAGAGTACCAAATATTTATATTTGAATTCCTGGCTCATCCCAGGGAGCCACTACATTTTTTCGAGATAAAATGGAGCCTATGTTTTAATCCAGGGTATCAGCTATCACTATACCAAATTTCATTAAAATTGGTTGAGCCATTTTGGCGTGAAAAAGAAAGAAACATCCATCCATCCATACTCATAAACTTTAACATTTATAATATTAGTAAGGATGTATTTTTTTAAGAGTTACTCGTGTTTCCACAAGTATAAATGGCTGAGAAGTGGCCGGCTGTACATATATATTAAGCTAACTTATCATAACTTGTTATATGCGTACTAAAATTATGTTTCGTAATATTCACAATGAAGACCAAACTTATCGCCCAAACATACCGCTACTACAATACAAAACAAATTTACATTCACCACTTAGCAATACAAAGTTGGACTCACAAGATTACACGTATCCCTTTCAGTAAGTACTTGTCGACACAGATAATCATAAATAGCAAAGCGCCGCCGAGATTTTCCTTTCAAATATTACATACGAAAATCATAAATCGGAATTTATTGAGTATCGGTGGCATCGGCCGAAATGTCACCCTTTATGAAATTGGCCACAAAACCTTGCGGTGTTCAATTCACAACAGCTTTCCATCTCGTAAAAAACTAAATTACATAAACCGAATGCCGAGAAAAAAATATATCGGACGTGTATACGCGTATTCTGATTTAAATATCGAACTGCGTGGCAAAATAGGGTTGCCACATTTCAAAGCTTACATGATAAGTGTTGTAATCCTTTTGCGGTTTCATTGAAAAATTTGTTGTTTTTTTTAGCGTCTACATTATTGTTATAATTGTATAACTTAATTAGCTACAATGACTTTATGTACATATCAAATGTTCAAACCAGGAAATATGCGCGCCTTTGTCTATTTTACGAGATAGAATATCCTATCCTTTCTTGATAAACAGGCATTGAAATACATAAGACCTTTACACTTACCATTACTCTAAAAATCTATAATCCTACCAAACCAGATAATCTCGAAGAATCACATCACGATATTGATATTACAAAACAAATACCTAGAAAAAAGTTCCATCGAGTTCAGCTTAATGAGGACAACTCTTAATACTTCGAAACCCCCTCTGCAGAGCTGGCTATTCATTCCCGTCAAACCTGGTAAGCTCGATAGTAATATCGTTTTGGGGCAGAGATGCGTTACCAGGCTTGGCGCGAGGGATTTGCGAAGGGTCCGACACGGCTAAACGTGTTAGTTCGCGTTATTGAATATCGGAATATGACGCGCTCCTGAGGGACCATGGATGAAGGTCGGCTGAGTTTTAGCATGCTCTCGGCGGGCCACTGGGCCTGGTAATGGAATGGACGGAATGGGTAAATAAAATTAAAGTGCTGCTGCAAAGGATTATGGTTTTAGGCGAGGCTGTATATTGAGCCTGCTGGGAACGTGGAAATATTAATTTTTTACATCATTTCTTAGGGATAAAGTCAGATCACTTCTAGGTAACTGAATAAATGACAAACTTTTCGAAGGCTTTCAAGCGTGATTCAAGATTATGAAATAACAATATTACTTGATGAAGAGCACAGAAAAGGTGCTACGACTACTTTCCTGCTACTGTTTTTCTAACTCTGATGAAAATTTATAGTTCCTGCGCAATGTCAATGTTCGTCAGTAGCTTCGTGTGACTAGAAAGATGATGATATAAAGTTTAAGGCAGACTAGTGACTCTTAATAATTCGCAGAGCACTGGTGCTATCAGTCAATTTGCAATTTGTATGGTCTGTGCTGGCAAACAAATAAAAACCTAGATCCACCCAAGGCACACACGAAATAATACTAAAAATACTTCTAAAATTGACCTAACCGGTGACTTGATATCCGGTGATTTGTTCATTGACTATGAACCGGTGAGGTCCTGTGTTGAATTCCCAAGCGGAGTTATCCTATTGGTGTGAGTTGTTTATAAAATTTTGTATAGGCTACGAGGACTAACTTATGCTCCGCATGTATATTACTTCTTCTGTCTATCTCCTAGAGGATGCAGACGTAATATAAAATTTCGACAACTTCCGTGGCCAAGGTGGTTAGACGGCGTGTGTGAAATGAGAGACCGCGGGTTCCATCCCCATACCGAGAGAAATGTTTGCACAAATAAAAGTGTAGTTCCTGATACCCACGACACAAGATTCGATCTTAGTGGGGTCAGTACTATGTATGTGACTGTTGGGTGTTATTTATTTATTTAGACATATATTTTGAGTTCCATTACAGATCCAGCAACAATAGCTGCACACGGTCGCGCACTCTATTTATTAATTCAATTATGAGCCTTGCGCAATAAAGTGGCGTAAAAGTATTTTAAAAAATAGTACTCATCGCCGCGGATAATGGATGCTCCGTTAGTGCGGATCTGTCACGTCCATCCGATGCGGCTTGATTAAATTACTCCCGTGTAGGCCGCCTGTATTACTGCACTTTTCAATAGATTAATGCGCTTATCAGCATTTTGCTGACTAATTAAAAGGTGAAGAATAAAAAGGAACCTGAATCCTGAACCCTCAAGCAGCGTTGTGAACTAAAGCCTTAACCCCTGTAGACCTTAATAAAGTTCCCTCTATAATTTGTAGGATACTAATATTTATCATTACATAATTATGATTATTATTTTTTATCACATATGTGGTAGGTCTCTAATATTATGTAAGAGGCCTCCTGGGTAGTTACCACCGCAATGTCTATTGCTCCCATCACACGGCAGTGTAATTGCACTGATGGACTTCGGTTTGAAGGACATTGTAGCCAGAGTAACTACTGGACATATTGAGACTTAAATCTTATGTCTCAGGTTGTCGAATGCAGTGGAATGTCAAGAATTGCCTTGTAATTCATGGTGTTGATTGGTTTGCTACTGTCCATCAGGCTCGTATCGCTAACCATCAGAGGAATGGCATGTCCGTCTTGCCATACATAACAATAAAAAAATACCTTCTGATTATATTTTACAGTCAAAATACTCTCAAAGTAGAACAATCGATTACGTCATTACACCAATATTAATCCGCGCGACAGACGCTAGGCTCACGCGTGCTCCACAAAAACTCCCATAAACATTCAATTTTGACTTTCGCAAAGGCAAAGAAACAACGTGGGCTATAAAAAAACTTATTTACGAGTTATGAACGTCAAATAAAAACGACCAGTGGTTTGGAAAATAACCTCTACGTATTTATCGTGGCAACAAGAGCAGGTAAAAATTGTCTGAGCTATTCTTAAGAAAAACATTGTTGAATTCTTTTGCTAACATTTTATTGGACAGTAACGTCCTATTCTGACCTCACATGAAAGGTGTATCCATTATTACAAGATACATCTTTATCTTATAATACTATGTTACAACCTGACTAGCCATTTTCACACTAAAAAGATTCATATAAATCGGGTCATTGATTCTGGAGTCACAAGCGTAAAATAGACGAGTTGATGCTGTATTTTATAATACGCGAAGACGATATTATTGTGGTTAAAAAGACGTAGGTATTTTGAAAAGAATCGAACTGCTAGTGATGTGAAAATCCTTTCTGCCTGACTATAATAATAGCTTATTTTATGTTCATACAAATGCGTTCCTCATGAATGTGTATCTGTATCAGCCCATGTACAATCGAGAGTAATATTAAGAGGCCACCACACTGGCCTAGTGCGGGTTGGCGGACTTTACATACCCTGGATATTGTTGTAAATCGTTATAGTATGCAGGTTTCCTTACGACGTTTTCCTTCACCTTTAAAGTGCATTATAGTTCCTCATAAAAAAAACAGCCCAATTAACCAATCGACTCGTAACATTTCACGAAATTAAGTATTTTAGATATTGTAGAACTAAAAATACGTACTTGAAGCCTTAACAATAAGTTATTCAATTTTATAGTCTTCATTCGAAGCTAATGAATTTTCCTAGAAATACAACAATCGATTATTGAAGTTCGTATACAGTTATGAGGGCCATATTCATAGTTAATTTAGAAACTTATTTTTGCTATTACTGTTCTGTCTTCTTTACTCAAAGTGAGTTCAAAAGCCTTATATATATAGAGTTTAAAATGGTTTATAAGCTGACTATGAATAAGGCAATTGTTATTGAATTTAGTACTCGGTTTTAATGATTTACCTGCATTGGTTCGGGCTGACAAGAAATGCATAAGGTGGATGTGCTGGTGGGATAGTTTCTAAAAATCTATGTTAATGTAATACAAAAACTTAATGTAGCGTAATTCACAAAAAAAGTGTAATATAGGTAGTATGTCAGAGGCCGCCTGGATAGGTACCACCACAATGTCTATTTCTCACGCCAAACTGCAGTGTAAATGCGCTGTTGTATTTCGGATTAATGGAAATTTTAGCCAGAATAATTACTGGAAATATTGATATCTTATATCTCAGCATGGCGTGCGCAGTAGAATGCCAAGCGTCACTTTGTAATCCAAGGTGTTTTTTTTGATTTTGCAACTGTTCATGAGCGGTCGTATCGCTTACCATCAGACGAAAGCCAAGCTCGTCTCGCCATTCATTGATAAAAAAAAATGTAATATGACCGTCTATTTTCTATTCAATAATTAAATGAGCTGGACATAAAACAACATAATATCCACTTTAAGACTTACTCAGTATGTTATGCAAACATAAAAAATAAAATAAACTGCGTTAAAAGAAACGCAGTTATTAAAAATAGCTACGAAAGATGAGCATCCTTGGAAGATTAATTAAATTTTAAATATGTCCATCTTACTTTTTTCTCTGGTTTACTTATAGGAAGATTAAATTTAAATACATTTTTAGATTATTGTTACTGTCCTTTATACGTTTTTATTTAGTTTTAAAAAAAGCTTTAGAAGTGCTCATTCCATTCCAATTCAATATAATATACAAATTTACAGATTATGTTCGGTTAAAAATATATTCGATGCAAGAAAAACTACACATCATTAAAAATGATAAAACCACGAACATATTATGGCCACTATTAATAATGTATATTTTTCGGTTATAATTGTAATATATGGAATATATATGAAAACTGTACATTCATTATAATATTTACAGCCAAAATAAGAAATATTTTCAATTCCGGTTTACTGGAGTTTCAATATTTATTTCTAGGAAATTATTTATTCGAATTTTATAGTAGTAGTTATGGTAGTACATAAAATAAATGATATTCAAAAATTTAAATTGATTTCTCACTTAATTTGTGCGTTGGCTACAATTTCAATAATTAGTTCATTCCATTTCAATAACATTAAATGGGGTATGCAATAATAGAATTTAATGATATTTCTATTCAATGCCAGTAAGCCGCACCACAATGCGGTTAAAAATTGATTGCGGACCGTTAGTGTGGCCAAATGGTGCTAAAAGCCAAAGAGAATTTTGTCAATGGCATTTTCCATGGATTTTACCAACGCCCGTATAATTTTGTACGCGTTGTTATTCTAAATTGAAATGTTTAATGAGTAAACATGGAAAAACTATACTATGTGCCTATTTTAAAAAAAATAATGCAATATACGATACATATTATGTCACAGCTTGGCAGTCGAATGCCAAGCATTGCGTTGTAATTCAGGGCGTTGTTTATATTCCTACTGTCCATGAGTCTTGTATCGCTTACCATCAGACGAATGCTCGTCTAGCTATTCTATGCAATAAGAAAAAAAAACTATATAATAATGACATTAAGGTATATTTAAAAATTAAGCAGTGCTACCATCTATAAATCATATCATCCGAATAAAATAACACGTAATTACAATAACAGTGATGGCTGTATGGATCAACCCCCACACGCTCCACGTAAAAAAGTAATAGGCTATCAGGTGTGAACGAGCCCCGCATAGTAACTCATCTCCGCCTTATATCACTAAGATTACGCCATTATACTGTCTGCGAAATTATGTTCGATAAACTTTTAAACGATTGCGGTAACCGTGGGCTCTTAGTGTCTCTTTATTTAAATGACGTCATAAAGAAATATCACCGCCCTAATATTGGCACATCTGTCGCCAAAAAGAAAAGAAGTTTCGATGCGACTTTTTATGGGGCACGCCGCACTTTCCAATGTTTGGGAGTAGAATGTTTCTTGATACTTGGTACGCCGTTTTGGGCGTCAAACTTGTTTTTATTACTATGGTGTATTTAAGCATAACGGTTGTTCTTTACGCTCTAATGTGTTTCATGAGTTTTGTTTTTACAACACAATTCACAAGGAAAAATTGCCGTAAAAATACTAATTCAAGACGGTAATAACTTTAAAAAATAATGCAGCAACATTTATTTTTAACTTTTGTGTTCCTGTTTTCGTTTCGTTCGTTATAATTTATATCATCTGCCTTTGACAATATAAACAAATGCAAATGTAATCAAAAAACTATGGGTTTGGCTTCCATCTTGGAATAAAATGTTTTAATTACTATCCCAAAATTATCGCAAATGGAAATACTGTACATCATGTATAAATAAAATTATACGTTAATATAAATCGCACTGTAAAATCCATTAACAAGCCTTTGCATTACAATGTATGTATACATTTTTTTCTTCAGTCCTGCTTCCATTCTCATTACAAAAGTGAATAAGTAACTGTTACGTGATCTTTTCTTATGACAAGTAATATTTTATGTATTTCACATGTTCAGAAAAGACGCGACTTCTTTAAAGATTCATGTCAAATAATATTTTAATCGGCCTCCTACCAAGACCGAACCGATTATAGAAACCGGGGCCTTTGATGAGGTGAACCGAAGACCTGATCTACATGGCGGGAAGAAGCTGGATGAGAATTGCGCTAGACAGATCAACCTGGCGTGCATATCAGAAGGCCTAAACTCAGCATTTGGTGGATATGCAGGTGAAGAAGAGGAAGAAAGTACGATAGATGCATATATCATATAAAGTCATTTCAAGAGAAATAAACATTTACTTCATCTAAAACCGAACACACAGAATGACCGTTCAGTCGATTTCCATTTAGCAATTCTGTGAACTCGCCACCGTTTACGCAAAATAAGCGATCGAATGCCGCTTTTCCCGCAGCCGTTCTGGGAACCAGTTACATATTTCCTTAACATTAGAAAAAAGTACAAGAGCTCTTTGAAAGTGCGCATCTATGAGTACGAACATGCTGGTGGCCGGATGTTTGATTCAGCTCGGACTGTATCGTGGAATTATTAATGAAGTGCAGCTTGGTATTTCGAACGCTGTCGGACATGAGAACTTAGCGACGCACACGGGCGTGACAACGCTTGTGCGCGGTTTTAGATGATAATTTAAAATGAAACGAAGTTTAATGCATGTGACAAATATTGAATTAATGTTTTGAATTTAGAATTATCAAATAGAATACTACTTTCGTGTGTTCTGCTACAAATAGTTGATCGCCGAGTTTTGTATTGTGAATTTTGAATAAGCGCTCTCTATTAACAGTACAACAAACAACAGTGAAAAAAAATATTGACCAGTCTAAGAACTATGAAGTATTTTTAATAAAACATATTTATACACCTAGACCGAGTGCTGTTTTCTCAATTATGACTGGTTTCAACATTCTAATTGCGAGCCATCCAAACTTCAGAACTTAACGAGAACTGGCGCTCCCCAGAGCTTAGTTAATTAACAAGCAGAGAACTGTTTACATCACGGCAATCAAATATACAGCAATGACCCCGATCCACGAGCCAACCTTGGCACAGTTAGAAATAATATGCATATGTACAATGACCAGTACCTACAGACCCGCGTGGTGTTACTTCAAATGCTTTATCATCCTTATGAAAAATGTCCTTAGCTATCTGTCATGTATAGAATGTAAGTTAAGTTAGGACTAATAACCTCTTTTATTTAGGTTAGATTGTAGGAATTCTACCAACCTACAGTATGTTCAGAAACAAAATAAAACATTGCTTACATTCAATAAAACAATTACAAGTTATGAGCGCCATCTATATTTATTGCTTCGTAACTAGCCAGAAACCCATTACAAAGTCGTTTATTGAACAAACAGACAGAATTAGATACAGACCTTAATAGCTTTTAAAAGTAAAACATAACGTATAAAATGTGTGAACCGCACGTTTGTGGGCCCATTAATATCGAAAGTTTTCTCTACCAATATGGTTGGCAGGCTGTGCGGTGCCTAATAAAAGATAAAAGCCGCTGTAACTCGTTCCTAAGTTCTGCACTATTAGTGAACGCGGTGTTATTGCTTTTATTTGGACGTTACAGAGATTTCTCCTTTATTAATTTAATGGAATGTAATGTTTGCTTTTAAAAATCGGAGTCGTTGAGTTATTAAACTTCAAGGGAGATGCTGAAAATTGTAATGCGTAAATGTTATGGAAAACTGGTAAACGGAAATTTAATATGTATTATTTAGAATAAATATTGTTTCCTACCGTATTACGGGTGATTTTCTAAACAAGCTTTTGTGTAACTAGCAATACGATATTTTTATTCACCTGGATTGCACGTTTATACACGAGTTGTAACAGGTCGGACTAATTGTGTTAATAACAATTGACAATCATTCGATGCTCTATCCAGACAGCGCTGTATCTCCATATTTTTATTGCTATTAATGGCGAGACGAGCGTGCCATTCGCGTGATGATAAGCGATGCCACCGCTCAAGGCATAGCAATAGCAAACAACACCGTCTATTACAAAGCAATACTTGTCATTCCACTGCGCTCGCCATACTGAGACATATGATGTTAAGTCTCAAAATGTCCAGTGGTTATTCTGGCTACAAAATAAATTTTATCACTACAGAAATCTAACAATAGTTTCTATCATACTTTCACTCTCTTTCATTGAAAGGATATATATTAATTCCTACTCATACATTGCGTACGAATAACCTTTGAGTTATTAAATCCTTGGTGCTTTGACAATATGATTGCTTATAGTTGGCAGATTACGACGCGAACCCGAGTACGGGTGTTAATTAAATTTACATTCTCTTCCATTAATTGATATGCACGGTTCATAACGAGCGAAACAGTATACATTATGAGAATTGTTTGAAAGTAATTTGATAAATGTACTTCGATTTTGGATAAAGCTTTATATCTTACTTGTATTTTTGAAAGTTTTAATTACAACTGTTCTTGAATATTATTTAATTATAAATAAATATAAGTACATACCTTTATAAACTCAAGCCTATAATCTCGAAGGGGCAGAAAGAGATTAGGTGTACCCATGGCATGCTAGAAGAGAAATGTTATGCTCTGAGAGAAAATGTTTACTGAGCTGAATTATTGAATGCGAGTACTTACTTGTGAAAGCAAATTTTACACGATTTCTACGTGGACTATCAAAGCCGCGTTGAAAATTCGTTCGAAGCTACGAGTGCTATGCTTAATTAAGCATAATTGAATTTATAAATAAGTAAAGATTCTAAGGATAAACCAAATAATTATCCCAAAAGGCTCTCATTATCGAGAAATTTTCAACAACAATAATCTAACCCATATGCATCAGGCTCACCTAAGTCAATACATCTTGGTTTAAAACGTGCCCGTAATAGCGCTCCATTATGCTAAACTAGAACCAATAAATTAAGCAATACAATACTAAATGAACCAATACGGAACTAAATGAAACATTTATAGAACTAAATGAATGTAAAGTCCGTACCTAAATAAGAAAATGCACCGAACGGGTGCCGTTCGCGCTCCATTAGTTCAAATAAACTGGTGCCCGCGGATTGAAACGTTTTCTTTATTATAAAGGAATGCGTCTCGATGGACGGAGCGGGATTGTATTGAGTTAAGCTTCTTTCGTGCCAAAGAAAAATTACTGTAGTGTCAAATAGCTGCGCGTTCAGTGTACGCTATTCAATTTAGTTTTATATTCGAACTGGTAACAATGTGGGTGTAATACTTTGTAATCGTCGTGTAGTATAGATACCTAATCTGTATCAGCCCATATACTGTCCCACAGCAGGGCACGGGCGTCCTCCACAATCAAAAAACGTGGTTAGGCAATATAGTCTACCACGCTGACTCTAACTTGGCGGACTTTACACACCATAGAAATGCATACAAACTGCTATATTATGCAGATTTCCTCACGATGTTTTCCTTCACCGTTATACTGATGAAGTGCGTGGTGGCCTGTTGGTAAACGTACCAGACGCGGCTGCCAGCATGTTCACGGTGGTCGCGGGTTCAAATCCCAGGGCACACCTCTGACTTTTCGGAGTCATGTGTGTATTGATAGTCAATCACCACGCACTAAAACGGTGAAGGAAAACATCGTGAGGAAACCTGCATACCATAGCGATTCATAAGAATTTATATGGTATGTAAGTCCGCCAACCCGCACTAGGCCAGCGTGGTGGACTATATGGCCTAACCACTCTCACTCGTACTCTCGATTGTAGAGTAGGCCCGTGCCCTGCAGTGGGACGTATATGGGCTGATCCAGATCCAGATATACTGATTATTGACTATCTGTACACACGACTTCGAAAATTCAGAGGTGTGCCCTGGGATTCGAACCCGCGACTACCATGAACATCTTGGCAGCCGCGTGTGGGAGTTATTCTATGAAACGATACGAATTTCGAATGTTCGGATGTGCGACGTTCGGAATAAGATATAAGTTTTCCACTTTTATAAATCAATACTATTCCCTATTATACCTATCATTTTCTTCCGACTTATTCTATGGTTACGACGTAACAAACGTAAAGTAATCCCCAGATCCTTTTACCAACAGGCCACCACGCACTTCACCTGCCTAATGTTAGATGACTATTGCTCGCTGGTCGACACAATTATGCCGGTCTGCTATTTACATAAGGTGAGGCTGAAACTCGTCCCGCCTATCTGGTCTCTAAGACGCTGTATAATTACAGTAAGAATGAACAAAAAATTGTGCGACCAGGAAATTATATTCTTACTCCGAGGGTACCGGGATCATTGTAAATCGTTTGAGCTCTACTATTTTTATGTCATATCGAGTAGAATAAATATGGATTTTGTTCTTTAGACATTCAATTACATATGAAGCTATGTGTGTATTCAATTTCTAATGGCGATATGTTTTGGGTCATGGTCGGCATTGATGTGGAAAACAACTGAACTAAATATTTTTCACTTCTCTGAAAATCGTGTGCTTAGTATGTTTAATACATATGTACATCTATACTAATATTATAAAGAGGAAAACTTTGTTTGTTTGTTTGTTTGTAATGAATAGGCTCAAAAACTACTGGACCGATTTTAAAAATTCTTTCACCATTCGAAAGCTACATTATCCACGAGTAACATAGACTATATTTTATTTTGTAAAAAAATAGGGTTCCGTAAGATATTTGGATTTTTCGGACACAAGCTGAAAAAAATCAACCAAAGAACTTACTTATTTTGCGTACGCTGCCTAAACTACAAAAGATAGAACCATAAAATGTTATAATTAATTGTAGATCTTATAAATATCTACAAAAAAGTCCGCGACACACTATACCTATCTATGTCGAGTGAGGCACAACAACCACATTTTTATTTAAAAATCTTGAATTTTTTTTGGACTACATTTAAACGCGTTTATTTTACTCATGCTATTAATCCTTACCAAAATAAATTATTTCATCAATAAGTACAGTTTATGTTGATAATATTTGGTCTTTGAATGATTAAAATTGGACGTTTGGTTTTGAAGTTGTGGTGAAATTAAAATATTACGATTTCTGCTGCACAAAAATTTCATAAGGCAATCTTTATATGTACATGTATATGGAGAGACGGGATATAATAGAGTAGAAGGTACGGGAGAAGGCTGGGATAGCTGACAGATTTGATAGGACGAAATATAAATGCACGTTATAAGACGGGATGGATAATAAAGAGAAAGGACGGGATGGATTGGGAAGAGACTGAACAGACGGATGAGACGGGATTGAGCCGGACAGTAGGACAGCTACGTCAAGTTTAGGTATACAAGAGTTTATACGAAAAATAACATGTATTTGGTGTGGAGTGGAATCAAAAAATATATGCACCCAGACGAAGCTGGGCCGGGCCGCTAGTACATAAATAAACTCACGCCTTTTTCCCAGAAGGAGAAGGCAGAGACGCTAGTAACAACCAGTACATCGACGTTTAGTTTCGTCTGTTCCATCCCACGATGAGATAGGGTGCGAGCCTACCGCCACAAATTCCTAACTCGGGGGTGATAAATAATTGAAAAATCCGCTATTATAATACATCTCGCTCGGAATTCGAGCCCGAAAACTCGTGTTGTAAGCATACCGTAGTCCAAGTATGCCATTCCACGTCTAATGAAATCATAATTAGTCTAATAATTTGTGACACACTCGATTCATGTTGTCTTATTTAGTGAGGATTTTGATGTTATCATTAGCTCTATTTTTTATAAAAATAATCCACAAGAAAGTGTCCAACTCTGAACGCGTCTTGCGTCCAAGCCGCTATCAAAGCGGGCACAATCGCGGTCAGTCTTAAGTGGTTATCGAATAGTTCCCGCCGCCCTCCAGGATTAGACGTCACACGAAGCCGGGACATAGTCAATGTCCGTAATATTACTCCGCCTGCTCTTACATACAATTTGTAGAAATCTGAATAATTTCTACAAATTGTTATTTTAATTATATTTATTTATTTTACTTATATTGGCTGATTTATCAATGTCAATTATAAAGTATTTGGTGAATAAAATTAATCATTTAGAATTTTATACAATATTTGTGTGAATAAAGTTATGCAATTAAGTGGCTTTTAAAGTCAGTCATGAAATTCTTGAATAAATTTCACTAAGAATATTTCATACAAATCGCTTTATCGTGCATGTTTCCTCAAGATGTTGTCCTTTACCGTTATAGTGCGTGGTTATAAACTATCACTGCATACATGCCTCTAAAAAGTCAAAGGTGTGCCGTGGGATTCGAACCCGCGGCTACTGTGATGAACATGGTGGCAGCCGCATCTGGTCCATTTACCAAAAGGCCACCACAAACTACAAAGTGTAATCCATCCAAAGGTAGTCCACTACTGGACATAGGCCTCCGCCAATGATTTTCAAAGTGACCTGTTGTAGGCAGCCTGCATCCAGCAACGTGCCGTGACCTTTGCCAGGTTGTCAGACCTTAGCATCTTTACCGCGTGTACCTCTACTTAGTTTCAGTTTACCTTTATAAAGATATAAAAGCGGAATATAATGTGATTGGTGGTCGGTGCAGCTCGCTGGCGTTGTTTGATTGGCTTTTCAATTTGTCGCGGGCTTGCTCTGTTGCGTCGGCTTAACCGCTTCAACTCGACGACGCCTCGACTTGCCAGCTTCCGCGCGTCAACGTCGGAATACACTTTAAATGTATTTATTATATTCTATTTTTAAAACTCTCTGTTTTTTTTTTGTGAATTGTTGTATGTCGCGTGACGTCATTCGTTTTAAGTTAGAGCCAGTTAGAGAAAACGCAACAGCGTTGGAAGAAATGGCACTATTTCTTCTGCGTAGTACCATTGTAGAGTTTTCGTCGGTGAGAGTTTTTGGCTCGAGCGCTGTTTTGCCTGCTTTTTCGTTTTGGCGTGTTTGTATTGAGGTCCCAAATTTCCTCCAAAGTGCAGATGGAGATATGAGTTTTTAGCCGGTAAGATTGCGGCTTAACCAAATGAGAGAAAAGAGGAAAAAAGATCTCACCTAGTAACTGAAAGAGAAATAAAAGTCTGACCTAAATAAGTGATTCAAAACCCTGATAGAAGACGTAAATAAAAACAACGATTTATCGTTCGATGCCAGCTAGATACAAGACTTGCTTAATAATATTCTTAATATATAGTCTAAGATAAAAAAAACCCCGAGCCGCACAAATAAAAATGACCATACAGATCAGCAACACTCGAATGAATCCCTCCACAACTATGAAATTACAAAAATCAAATGACTCGCCATCCCAGCTCCGCATTGCATGAGTAGACTAAACTAGAATCCTATTTCAGATCGACTTCGGCGTTAACTGCAAGTTGTGTGGACAATTGCCATCTGTGTGGTATAAATTACTTGCCAACAAACGTATTTACTATCGTGCAACCAGACCTGCCCGTCGGGACTCCAACTTTGAACTCTACAAGTATTCGGCGTGAGACAATGACGTAAAAACTGTATTGATTTTGGGATTGCAATTTGTAGTTTGAAACTGGGTGAATGTACCGAATATATAGAATTAATATAATGTTCTTCTCGTAATACGCAAATTCATACATATGACTGAATATCCACTATATTATAGCATGTAATTACCTATATTTGTACGTACTTACATATTTAATATTTATATATTTTTTTTTCACATAGGACGGAAGATCTACGTCCAATTTAAAGATTCTTGTGTCCAATATCACAGTCACTGAAGCCGAAAACGTCTAGGAATTCATCATATTTTTTTTCTATTTAAACTTTTAAATCAATATCTATACGCCCACTTCAGCTCATCTCTGCATTACCCAAAAGTAGACTGATAGATAAAGCCTCCGGCATTAAGTCCTCCTTCTGTACAATGTATACGAAGCTTAAAAAATAGATTAATAAATTTAGAAGAATTCATTTTATGCAGAACAATGTTGGAGTGCGGTAAGCTTGTTTAAATTGTCGGCGACCACATTTGACATTAAAATGTTAAGTCCTCTACTACTTTGAAGAGTATATTAAGCCCACAGCGGTTTTTATGTTGTAAAAAGTAGCCATTCAGTAATTAAGCACAAAGAAGTTTTTTGAATGCAACTCGAAAATGGATATATTAAATAATACCTGAAACTACACACTTTGCCCTTAAGGACATTTTTAATCCCATGAGCACATAATCAACAGACTTTTTAATAGTATTCAATAGAAATTATTATGTAAATCAATGTCTAAGGTATTTTTACTTGTGATTTCTATGTTTCCAGGTAACACCGTACGAAAATAAACACGAACACTGTTTCTTAGAACAGAGGTAAGTAAAATATACGTCTCGTTCCCGAGTGTTTCCAAGAAGCCGTGTCACCAAGCGGTGAGTGAGTAAGAGCATTACGTCTACGAGTAACATTTTTACTCAGTTCCAGGTGCGAAAGCGCCCCACTATTGATCATAAACGTTAGACATAATGTAAAATTCAGCAACGCGTCGCTCCGTCGACGTCTGCGGACGCAAAATAATACGTTGTGAAGCTTAGCGTGATTAATGTGCCAGCTAGGATGCCGCCATAAATACGGAGTCTAGCTGCAACGGTTTTTACCCTCGCATGAAACATGTTTTACAGCGTTCGACTTGAATTACGGGCGACAGATTAGCCGTGCGCTAAAATACGTTTAGTTTAAATTTAATACGTAAACGGTCGGTTAGTCGCGCCCGCTCGGGTTCGCTGTACCTGTGTATCGAGTGCTGTTTCCCGTTTTGCTTTGAATTTTCCACGTCTGAAGCTAATTTCTACGATGCACCGGCTTTCATTAATATGGGTGATAAAATTAATAGTCGTAATTTTGTTTTAGTATGCTCGTAATATATTAAAATATTTCAATTTTAGAAATTCAGGGCGGGAATGCTATACTTATGTTAAGTTATGTACAAAAATATTTAAGACAGAAATAACGACTCTAATTTACTTAGCTACAATTAGTTTTATATAAAAATTACAATTAGTTGTAAGGCGGGAATACAGGTAAATCAAATTTCTAGTAGTCAACGGTAAATTGGTCACCGCTAGATCATTAATCCATCGGTACTAAAACTATCAGTATTACTCCACCTAGAAATAAAACTGAGAACCTCGCAATTCTTAAATAATGTTCAATAGAACGTAACCTACTGAATTCACATACTATATTACACTAAACAATCCACTTAAGAAAGCAACATTAAACATATTTAACACCAAAAATACTACAAAGGTGCGGCAATAGAATATTTGGTTTATAGTTTGTAAATACCCAACAATATTTGAGCGGGCGGACCGGAATGGACAATATTCGTCCCCGGGGGCGAATAAAAATAATATACACCGGGATCAAGTTAATCCGATGATAAATGAGGGCTGCTACGGAGATGTATTACTACAGTAAAAACCACTAACAACGCTCATGTAATTGAATAATAAATGCCTTAATAGATACCCGATACGAGGGTTTAGAAGATGGCACGCGATCAGCCATAGTTTAATTTGAAACTACGCATTTAATATTGAAGATATTATACGAAATATTTATATTATAAAGGCAAAAAATATGCAATCAGTTATAAATAGTTCATTGATGTGCCCCGTAGTGTGTACTTAGCGTAAATATTGTCCAACTAAAAGATGCCTAGCCTTTTAACGTCGCAGGAACTTGCAGGCAATCAGCTTTGTACATATCATTGTCGAGAACTTTGTAAGTGACACAGTAATTATATTTAACTATGAAGAGATATTAAACATCCTAAGGATGACGATCATGACGTTAGCGCAAAGATAAACTCATTGTTAATTAATCCCGCGTTCTTAAAAATATATTCGTGATGTGAAAAAATTAACAAACATGCATACTATTGATACTAAACATAATACGCTAACAGCTTCATTATATAAAAAGCTTTCACTCCGAGATACATCTACTGAACAAATGTTTGACCAATTCGGAACCATGTTTACAAATCTACAAATTGTATATGAATTTACTGCCTCACAATTCATACAATACTCGTAAGTGAGCCTAATAATCGGAATTACGTATCGACGCAGCCCTAAACAATGTTTCAGTTTAAACAACGACTTGGAGAGGAAACGTTCAAGCTAAATTGACATTCGCATTAGCCCGTATTTCATTGCATTAAGAGTCATAACGGCGTGCGAGCGTGCCAAATTGTAACTCACAGCTAATAGTGCAGTATGATATTTGAACAAAGCGAGCGAGAATGCTAGGATATGTACAGAAGTCCAAAGGCAATAATGGAGAATGCCATTGTAACATTTGTAGCCAACTGCGTGAATCGGCAAACTAAATTAGCTTTGTTGCCTACACCAGTTCGTTTGTGTTAAGTCTCGTGATCTCACATTACTGATGGACAATGCTCGTTCAAACCTGTCTAATTTATGTGCTTTGACATTTCAGGGAGCATGTTGTGGCAGCATGGTTTTGACGTTTCAGTAGACTTATTGGCAATATCTAAAAAAGTGCTCTAAGATCAATTACTGAAAAGATGAAGGTGTGAATCTACACTAGCTGGAATTAAATAAATAAATAACACTTAACAGTCACATACATAGTCCTGTCCCCACACTAAAATCGAGTGTTGTTTCGAGGGTACCAGGAACTACGTGAGACTTTTCGGTATCACATACACCCAGACCCGAAACACATACCTTTGGATCACCCAAATATTTGTTTCGGAACGGGGATCGAACCCGAGACCTCGAAATTATTGACTAATGATGGTAAAAATGTAATTACAACTAACTTATTACAATTTAAGTAATTACAATAGACAAGAAATACATCATTATCGCTATCCCG
Organism: Hyles euphorbiae; assembly: GCA_023078785.2. NCBI lineage: Eukaryota > Metazoa > Arthropoda > Insecta > Lepidoptera > Sphingidae > Hyles > Hyles euphorbiae. The sequence goes on along the minus strand of CM041041.1, from coordinate 15,012,683 downwards.
TTTCATAATTAACATAACAACTAATAGTGCCAAAGTATAAATAATAGTATCCCTTAACTAGCCAACAAGAATAAATTAAACATTTAAAAATATATATTTTCCAAATATTACAGCGTAATAAATATCCTTTTTTTTAATGACAACCGGACAACCATGAACGATTGCTAAATGAAGTTCCTAATTTCAGTATTGTTAAGTAGCAAACTCATATTGTTTAAAATGTACTGAGTTTGGTTATTTTGCGAGCCATTTAGTCATGATTTAAACGTGTTAATAGCGGCCGGATTACGGTTATAAATGAGATTTGTCTGCCGAAATAAGTGTTGTATGCGCTAAATGGACGAATAAACATAAATTTCTTTTCGTGCACGAAATTAAATCGCTGTAAAATATTAAAATGTATTTAACATCTGTTTGAGATGCAGATTTTTGTTTGAGATTTCGTTAATGTTATATGAGATTTGATAGCAATTTATAGCTGTTTTAATGTCATAGTTAGATATCATTAAAAACGTTTGAAGTGAATATTAAGAAGGAACATTAAGATTTTTTTTTTTTAACTATTAAGGTTTATTTACGACGGTTAAATCATTATCTAGTGAAACTTTTGTTGTTTTTATACACCTAAGTTATTTTTCATAGACAGTTATAAAACCTAATTTAGCTATCCAATGTTTTGTCCCTTTTGAACGACTTTTGAATTCAGTTTGAGCGAAGAAGATAATATTCACGGTGGTCGCGGGTTCGAATCACAATAGACCAGTGTGGTGGACTATATTGCCTAACGACTCTCAATCGTACTCTCGATTGTAGAAGAGGCCCTGAAAGAAAATGAATTAAAATGTCCTGAATAAATATGTTTACAACTGTCTATAAAAAAGACCAATAGTGTTAAATGTGGCACAATCTATATAAAACTTTGTCCGACTTCCCATATCGAATACCAAAAGTCCTCGACCAAATACCTAAATATTTCTAAGACACGTGTGTAAGTATTGTTTGCATTACGAATATAAGTCGATAAAATAAAATCGTAGCTCGTTATAATAAGTCGGTATTACAAGCTCGGCCAGTGGACCAGCACCGATGTATAAACTGGGAATAAAAGCAGACGTTTCGCAATATTCTCAGATTGTTTAAGGCTTGTGTCGCGTCGTGAGAACTGAACTCTACTGTGCGAGAAGTCATCGTTTAGGAGGGAAAATCTTTTATTAAATGTTTTCTTCAAAATAGTATTGTTAGTAAACTTTACATGAACTGTGAAATATTAAATTATTGATTGATTTTAAATAATTTGACATTCCATGAGGCTTCCGTTCCGGAACTTTCTAGAATTTGCGAAAATATGGTATAAAGGTGAGATATAGAAAACATTTAAGCATCATAGATGTGGTGAAGTTTAATTACACTTTCAAATGCATAAATATAATTAGACTATCAGGTGAAATTGTATTATTAAAATCTCCAAAATAAACTATATTTAGTTATTTATTTAAAATTTCATTTATTTTATTTTTACTTAATATTTACGGGTTTTTTTCACTCACGTTAAAAATAAATCTTGATAGATTAGAAAACCACAAATGAAAATCACCACCAACACAATTTACCCAAAAGCCGCATAACCTCAGCGTAAAAGCGACAATTTCTCAAGTTTATCTAGCAAGTTGGCCGAGCCGTCTGCGAGCACGCATTCCCCTACAGTTCACTAATAGTAAAGGTAAACACAGTGGAATCCCGCTCCCTGCTACAATAACAGAATAACTGTGTAATTTGCCGCCCACTGCGCACATCTCTAGTGCAAACTGAATATATGTTAGCGTTAATGAATAGTTCGATAGTAAAGGATTTTATTTATATCTTGCTAATTTTGTTAATTTGCAAAATGATAGAAGACATTTTATTTATATTTTCAGGTTTATTATCTGAGAAATATACATAGTATATATGTGTTATTATCTTGTTATTTTACAAATCAATTTCCTTACAATATGGGGCTAAACGGGCGAATTGAAACGAATGAGCAAATTAAGTTTGGCACAATGCGGCCACTATGCCGGGACAGTATAAAAAAAATCGATGTATTCACACTGATAATTTCTACAACTATGTTTACACTTTACAAAGATGTAGAATAACACTGAAGATATCGTGGATTATTGTAGGAATGAGCAGGTTCGACCTTGGTGTTACCACAGTCTCAAAGCAAGACTGATGTTTAGCCGGAGCATTGCTGTCGAATTTATTTCCGTGACTTGTATTGCCAGTAATAAAAAACCCCTTTCTCCCCTTTTTTTACTTTAATTCATCTTTTATTTTTAACTGACTTCGAAAAAAAGCAGGAGGTTCTCAATTCGACTGCTTGTTCTTTTTTTATGTTTTTGAGAGCCCAAAACGCTTCTATCATACAAGTATTCTTAATATTCATGGGTGACGGTAATCCCTTATTTCAGTCCATGCAATAAACAAAACTTTTGCCTAAATTTCATACGGAAATTATTTATAATAATGCAGTGGAAGGCAGGACCAATGAGAAACTGGCAACTGAGCTCGCACTCAAGCCTCAAGATCCTCAAATAATACCCGCCGAGTTAAGACGCCATCATTTACCTCCAACTCATCCGGTAAATGCTATTGAATTTTTCTGCGGCCATTTATTACTGGTCTGCGGAGGCAAATATACAATGCTGTTTTTGACTGACTTCACAAGAGTAAGTAATCGATTCCACTGTTTTTAATACGCTTTTATTAGCTTAAGACTTTTATTACTATGTAATGGAATCTTTGAACATGATTTAGACCCCCTTCAAAACGTCGGCTTGTATGGAATTTTTGCATACTAATTCAAGACCGATTACAATACAATAATGAAAAAAATATGACTTTATCTTATCAAGAATATTCAGAAGACAAAATTTTTAGAAAAACAAATTTAACTTCGGTTGTTTGCACGAAGCTGTCTTCCTTTGATAATACAGACATACAGTAGATAGATGTTTTTAGTCCAATCAATTAAATTATAGTTTAAAAAAATTTTTTTTTTTTTTTGTTACACGATTGCGTGGGCAGTCGGGAACCAATTTAGAAAAAATGTTTTTTTACGAATTGTATGATATACTGGGTTGATCCCATCAAAATTAGTTAAGACCTGATGAACGTCGTCGTACCATACGACCAGAACTCCTCCAAATTGAACAGACCAACATTAATTATTTTTGCTTTGTATCTATTTGGTAATAAACTTATACTAAACCTATTGGAAGTATACAAGCTATTTTATAATACTGATTTTTTACCATAGTACTGTAGACTAGTCTAGTTTAATCGAACTATATAGCCAATTGTATTGAGTCTTCGATAAAGAAAACGCTGTTTAAAGTCAAGTTACTATACTCTCTGACTTTTGCAACTTTCATAGTACAATTATTTAATTTTATTATATGTGTCTTATTTTGAATATTATGCTTCATTAAATTATAATAAAACCTCAATCAAATGTCCAACAAGACATTACGTAGGATTGGGGGTCAAAGCTTAAACCCTTTCAATCGTAAAGGGTGTCGGTACTTAATAGCACAATATTATTATACTATTAGATATAGGCTGTGGTAGTCATGCTTGGTGGGGTAGTTATTTTAAAATATGATTGCAAAGCTGAGGTCTTGGGTTCCAATCCCGGGTCAGGTAAAGTGCATTGGATTATTCTATTTTATTATATAGGACTGGAGATAGGATCGCCTCCTATCACATCGTGAGACGCAACACATGAAGCGAAACTGGTTGGTACTACAATAACCTTTGCCAACCCCTTCTTTTTTTTTTGTTGCAATGAATGGGGAGACGAGCTAGCCATTTGCCTGATGGTAAGCGATACGGCCGCTTATGAACAGTAACAAAATTCCACTACGCTCGCCATCCTGAGATATAAGACGTTAAGTCTCAATATGTCCAGTAGTTACTCTGGCTACAATGTCCTTTAATCCAAAACACAACAGTGCATTTACACAGCTGTGTGCCGAGAGAAATAGACAATACGGTACCTACCCACATGGTCTCTCACATATGAGAGACCAGTTCCTTCCTTCTAGAGAAAAAGCAGGAGTCTATACACGAAATAATAGGCTGTTTTAGCATCAATATAATTTCATGCATATACAATAATACAGTGTCAGTTCCCTTGCAGTATCTAAACTAACAACTTTGAAGTATGTCAAAGTAATTATCACATCTACTCGAACTTCGTAATATCTTGCATATTCCAAATTTTTGCTCGAACTATGTCAAACTTATCACTAATAGATTATACGCTCAGGTAGGTTACCTAATAACTCGAGGAAGATCAATTAAGGCTTATACCGTATGTCTCTTAGTAGTTTTATTTTATTTTAGCTTCAAGTTTCAAACGCAACTGCAGAGTCCACTGCTGAACACAGACCTCCTCAAAAGATTTCCGCACCAATCTATTTAATGCGGCTGTTTCGTTATTATATTTTTAAGAGTATGATGTGTCTACTTATTTTCATGTCTATGGATCTTAGATATTTGTCCAAAAATGAGCATCTGGTATGAAATTAGCAAATAAACATACACCATAAAAGTTCTAGTAATAGTAATCTAATCCAATTAAATTAATTAAATGGTCTAATATATTTTTCCTCCCGCAAGACGGGTAGCTTAAACACATGACACCCCTTTCCCAGACGGAGTAGGTAGAGGTGTAACCAAGACACTCAAGTTTCGACTTCTTTAATCCGTCCCACGATATAATAGTGTGCAAGTCTATCGCCATACCGGTCACAAATCATATATATGAGGAAAAAAATAGCTTAAGCATCACAAAAATGTATCCAAAAGTCTATACACTGCAGTAGACTATATAAATTGTATACTTTCTAGAGAAAGGTAACCACTAGCCCACCACACCGGCCTCCACGAGCAATCTTGCAACAAATATTCATCCCGCAAAATTCCATGATACTGACGCTTAACTAAAGTATTCCTGCTTGCACGTATCGCGATGTAACGAAGCCCAAGAATGCACTTGCCAAAACCGTACTGCATAGTTGAGTAGATATAATCCGTGAACGTTGGAAATTCGTCGCCTCGCTGCGGCGGCGTGCATTGTGTTTGCTCGGCGAACAGCTCCTTGTTGTGTTCCAGAACATGTGTTCGTGTGATCCCGAACCGAGACAATGCTTGTCATGTGAGCATCAATTGACGACGCTACGTAATCACGCTTAACAGCTCATTTCGCCCCGGATCTGTTTGGACTGTTGGCTTTGCATGTTCATGTGTATAAAGCATTGGTTTAATTGTCTTGGTTTTGTGAGGCATTGGTTGTTGTCTTTATTTGAAATTGTTATAGTTTAATAGCACTATTGTATTTTGTGGGCTCCAATTTTACACGTGCTCTAGCAAACTGCATGGCTATGCGGGTTTCCACATTATATGGCAATTTTGAATTGAAGATGGATTTTATTACACTAATGAACCGTTTCAAAGAATTATGCCGCTCATAATGTTACGTTTTTTGAATTAATGATTTCCGAAAAACGAATCACAAACTTTCACGGAGAGAGCCTCTATTGCATGCGAAAACTGTTATAACATAAAACATTAACATAAAACATAAAAGCATTCAACTTTTGACAATTAACATTAAAAAATAATATTTTATTATCACAAAAATTCCACATTAAATAACTCTTTTCGTCTAAAATTAACATCGTTATATTACCCACAAACAGGACTGATTCGAATTCAAGAGCGAAAATGATTGATGGATTTTAATAAACTTCTAAATCACCATACAATCGTACATAAATAGGTCGGTGGGCCGGCAAATTGACAGGGGACCCGAATTTGTGGGCCGCGTGTTATGGAAATTGGACCCCAATAACTCACCGGACAGATTCAGGAGTTTTCATACTGACGACTTCGCTATTGTTCCACGTTTGTGTGTGCACTTCTTGATACGTTGAATAGGTGTTTTGTGTGATTTTGCGTCTGTTGAACCAGAGGCCCTTTTGAAATGTTTATTGTTGAGACGGCTGGTGGTTTACAGGTCAGGTCTCTCATGACCAAGAGAGGCCACCTGAATAGGTACCACCATAATGTCTATTTCTCTTACAAACAGCAGTGTAAATGCACTGTTGCGTTTCGGTTTGAAGGACATTGTTGCCAGAGTAACTACTGGATATATTAAGGTTACATCTTATGTCTCATTGTTTTATAATTCAAGATTGTTGGTTGGTTTTTATACTGTTCAAGAGCGGTCGTATCATTTACCATCAGGTGAACGGTATGCTCGTCTCGCCATTCATTGTAATAAAAACATCATTCTTGTATAATTAAATTGAGATTTTTATCTCTGTGGGGGAGCGTAATGATGCCACCAGTGACACACACACCGTGTCTGCTTAGGTACGAAGATGTGATAGGCGGCAAGTCTACTACAAACTGAACGCAAATACCAAACCTGTCTCATTTTTGTTTTAATGGAATCTCAAAATTTGATACAAAAAACAGGGATTTGTTACATACGTTCTGAGTGGAGGGGAGGTGAAGGGCTGGGTACAAATTATTAAACCTACAGCAATCTAGCTCACCGCTGCGACAGCAAAGCTTACCGTCTGTTTTCAGTAACATAATGCTCCCGTTTTGTTAAGCTGACCTATTCGTGCACTTTAAATAAGCTGTAGCATCACCGTATATTAAAAATTGCCTAGTCTAGCCTGTAGCCTAATTTAAATCGGATACAATAAATAATCCATTACTGTTTATAAATGTAAATGACGTTGTATTATTATCAGCATCAGGCCATATACGTCCCACTGCAGGGCACGGGCCTCCTCTACAATCGACAGTACGATTGAGAGTGGTTACGCCATATAGATATCCACATATGCCATATATCCACCTCGCTAGCCTAATGCCGGTCGGCGGATTTACATACCATCGATTTTTTTATAAATCGCTATGGTATACAGGTTCCCTCAAAATGTGTTCCTTCACCGTTTTAATGCGTGGTGATTGTCTATCAATACACACATGACTCCGAAAAGTCAGTGGTGTGCCCTGGAATTTGAATTGTATTATTATGGCCCATAGAAATAATCAAACTTATCATCTCATTTTTATTAATATAGAACACGTACGAACACACACCCAAAGAATCTTAATAGAAGGCATCACCATGCGTCAGGTACAAACTAATAATAATGTAAGTGAATAAAAAGCATCACGTTTTCCTTACAAAAGGCACACAGTGCACAAACGCATTGTCCCGCGGCGTCGGCGTTGCGTCACCGACATTGAATTAACCACGTAGCCGCCTCGTAGCAGCCACGTAGCCACCTCGTAGCAGCCACGTAGCCGCGCGTTTACGAGCCCACCGCGCCAATACCGCGTCGCTTATTGTTCAATTTATTGCGTGATGCATTTTAACATAGCATTTTATGTTATTTAAAAGAATATGTATCGGTGTTTTAATGTTGGATAGATCAGCCCATATACGTCCCACTGCAGGGCACGGGCCTACTCTACAATCGAGAGTACGATTGAGAGTGGTTAGGCCATATAGTCCACCACGCTGGCCTAGTGCGGGTTAGCGGACTTACATACCATATAAATTCTTATGAATCGCTATGGTATGCAGGTTTCCTCACGATGTTTTCCTTCACCGTTTTAGTGCGTGGTGATTGACTATCAATACACACATGACTCCGAAAAGTCAGAGGTGTGCCCTGGGATTTGAACCCGCGACCATCGTGAACATGTTGGCAACCGCGTCTGGTCCGTTTACCAACAGGCCACCACGCACTTAATTTTTTACACCACGTTTTGATGTTAATATGACAAAATTATATCAAACTCTGTTCAATAGCCTCTTTGGAGATACAAGCTTGGGATTATACAACGTGCATTAAAATTTTACCAAGTAGTACAATTGGAGTAAGTCCACATATACTTATTAAATACAAAAAAATACATATAAGTCTTGTCGCGTCCTCCCCTTTCTTCAAGCAGTAAGCATGCACTCCACGTAAGAGAAATCTTAAATTCCATGCACACTTGCCGCACCCTTAATTATGACGGTATAATATTTTTTTATAGTTATATGTGACCAATAACTGTCGTATTTATAAGCGATGATTATTATTTCCATTTTTTTTTGTTATTATTGTACTTCGATGACATAGTTAAAACTAGACACTATTTGTTAACGAGATAAATCTAAAAACTGAGAAAATATCCTTCGCTAAATTAATACTGATATTCTCCACGTTTTACTTTAAAATGACTTTTTCCATATTTATTTATGACCATAACTGTTGAGCCCACGGCTCTTGTCATGACGGCTCAACATGATTCTCGGGCCGTCTGGGATCTAGCCTACATCAGTCCTGTTGTAAATGGACCAGCAAACATGGTCTTGCCCCTTTATGAAATTCCAACGCTATACCAGATGTATACCAGACTGCGATACAACCAAAACCAGATGGTATTTTAGTGAATTTAGACACAATACAACTAATAATAAAGAATGACGATTGTTTTTAAAGGTATAGTTACTTAAGTTGTTAATAGGTCTTTCATTTGTAAGGGGCCGCCTGGGTAGGTACTACCGCAATGTCGATTTCTCCCGCCAAACAATAGTGTAAGTGTTCTGTTATGTTCCGGTTTGAAAGACATTGAAGCCAGACTAACTACTGGACATATTGAGACATAACATTGGAATGACAAGCATTTAATTAATTCATGGTATTGTTTTGTTCTGCTACTGTCCTTGAGCGGTCGTATCGCTTACCACTAGGCGAATGCCACGCTCGTCTCACCGTCCATATAAATAAAAACAAATCTCTGGGATCTATCATCCCATGATTAATAATTATACTACATCATAAAATAATCTTTATTAGTTCCCAATTAACCCAAAAGTTTTACACGACATATCAATTAACATGGACAAAGGGCAAGAAAACGGAACCGGAAGCCGCCCGGGCACCGAACTCAAACACAACTGTTGCCGCGTGTTTACCGCCCCGCATGGACGCCGCAAACATCGGACCTTCTTGATTATCGATCAAGTTAATTAGCTTGGTAACAAGTGTATTGTTATTCGACCTGGAGATGGAGATACAATTTTAAACTACTGAAGTCAACTCTAGCTGAGATCTAAAGGCCTATAGAAGAAATAAAAAGTACGATTATGGACTAAGGACTCCATCTATCGATCACAATATATTTTATTTTATACACTTAATTTAATCCTTTCTATATAGTGCTCTGGTTAATTAATTCACTTAATTTTATACTAGCTCAGTAAAATACTTGATTAGAGTAAAAATAAAACTTCTGTTCTTCTAGATGCTTATATATACTTAACCAGAGCTAAAAGAAGAAATTACTTGACGCTTAAATTACCAAAACCTTAGCAAAAATACTTATAGTACTATAGTATATAATAATATAAATAATACAAAAAATTCGGCAGATCCAATTCAACATAAAAAAACTTTCAACCCATTCTGAAACTCCAATCCGTTCCCGCAAAAATATCCTGAAACACTTGAAGCAGCAAAGAGGAAATGTTTTCAATCAACCTCACGAAGGCCATGAAACAAATGGTCCAAGGCGGTACCTCGAAAAAAGTACTAGAGACGAGATCAATTTCACTAGTATGTTGTGTGATTACTTAATTCCACGGCGAGTGGGCAGGGACCCTCATAAAGATAAGACCGGAATGAGTGGCCTCTTCTTAATTTATGAACAAGTGTCGCCCTGGGAGCCAGCCTCTGTATCCACGCTCTTAAACACACTGCTACGTATATTGAAGTAATAAGATCCTTTTGATGTTTATCTTTGTTTTTTTTTCTTTTCTGTCGAACACGGAACATTTTACCGCGTGGGATATTGACGTTAATTAGTGAATCAGTTATTGGTGGTTGGTATATTTCACCTGTCAGTATTCGTATTTCAAATCCCCAGGGATTATACCGAATATTGCACACGTTTTAGTTTTAGTCACAATGCATCACTGGCTTAGTGACGTCACTCTAAATTCAATATGGCGGACGTCAGGTCGCAATGTTTTATTAGATTTAGATGCTAATTGAAATTACTCTGACGGGATGATTTACTTATTATATTATCTAGCACAGGAGATGTTTTAGTTTGTATTCATTATTACATTCTGATCAGATTTTTTTAATTGCATTTCATGGCGATACTAGTGTGCCATTTGCCTGATAGTAAGCGATACTACCGCTCATGGATATTCAAAAACCAAACTACGCCATGGATTGTAAACCAATGCTTGATATTCCACTGTATTTTTTAATGATTCTAAACCAGAACTAATACATTCTAAAAGTCACCATAATGCAGTTCAATTCCCTACAAGCCTACATATAATCGCTCTAAATATTCTAGAGATCATGACACTATTAACCGATTTATAACGCCCACCATATCATAGCTATATTCTCTGAGTTTGAATATGCCATACGCCCTCAAGCAGTGAAGGACATCAAGTGTCAACTTCACTGAACCCTTTGTAAAGCGAAATACATAAAGATAATGTAGCACAATTCCATAATTCGAGAATTGTTCTCCCATTCCATTTATCTTCAAAAGAACTACGTCGGCGAGTCTTATGGATTAAAGTTGTTTGATGTTGTTAGAAGTTGTGTTAAGACTTTCGTTTCAGTTATTTTCGCTATGTACCTGGAGAGAAAATCTCTGGTTACAATTCCACGAAGTATAGCCGATCAAACGAAATTTCTTGACCTTGTTGCAAAGACTCAACGATGATATTTTTGTTTGATGTTCACTTAGTTTTGTTTGTGAATTAGTTCGTGAAATTTCCCATAATTTATTCGACAAGTACTTCCATGTTTTGGAATAAAACGTATGCGATTTTATATATCGTCTCGTATATTATCTCAATGTCGATCAGTTCCCCCGATATTGTGTAAGAAAATAGTATACAATTTAAAACACCTTAACATCTATTATTTTATTTTGTAATTCTGTTTGTCTTGCTGTCTGTCCCTCCGACGTTCAATAATGCTAGTTTACTAGCTAATTTGCCATCAAATCAATTAGAGAACAACCGTGATCATGCTGAAGTCTTTTGAGACCGAAAAGTTTCTCGTAGTTCCTGATACCCACGACACAAGACTCGATCTTAGTGTGGGGTTAGGACTATATTTGTGACTGTTGGGTGTTATTTATTTATTTATTTACACATTCGTAAGATCGGAAAATCACATTCGGATTCGGAAGAGTCGTGAGACCAGCGCTGCCTCAAAGAGTTCGTGAAACGGAAGGTAAAACATTTAAAAATTAAATTAAAAATACTGACTGGGTAATGACAGACGGCTCAACATCAATCTAGTGGCCAAATCTAACTAAATAGTCCAAAAATTTTTTTTACTATTACACGCAAGTATGGAACAAGAGAAAATATAACTAGAACCATCGACTAATAATCTATTCTCGGCATGGTAACACACGTGATCGGCCGAGCACATCCGTTCACGATCGATTTAACTTCCACACTAAGCCTTATGAACGTCGAATTAATACTTCAACCCAAGTTTCACTTAACTTTCAGAGAAATTTCTGTAACATATCGTGCATATATTACAGTTTCTGAAAGACTTGGGATCAGACTTATTTGATTTGTTCTCGGGAGAAAAAAAGAGTTGAAATATTTTTCATCCCGAAAGCAAATTAAAAGCATTGTGTGTCTACTCATATTGTATTGTGAATGTGTAAGCATTGATGTTTGATACGCTTTGATGCTTAATGATGCTTCAAGCAGGACTTTTTATAATGCTGCTAATTTTACTACATTGGAAATAAAGCAGTTCGAAGTACCTATCCTTGGAAAACCGATGTGAAATAACTACTCTGTAACCTTTGATTATTGGCAATCTTACGAATTGAATCTAGATTTATTTGATAATTATGTTATAAATAAGCAATCACACAGATGGATGCATAAAATGGACCTTAGTAAGAGACAACACATCCATCATAAGGTTAAAGTTTGCGCGGGCATTACCTACTCGACCAAGTTGGGCCTCCTCACTAATAACTTAAGTCCTCTCAAGTTATATCGTTATGACTGCTTCTGTTGTTGCCGGGGTATGAACTAGATGAATTTTGTATACTAATTGGACGAAACTTTTAGGAGCTCGCTTAAAACAAAAACGTAGTATTATTGTGTAATTCATTCTCCCTCCCCTTTCGTTTTTCATCTATTTTATTGAGGTCCATTACTAAAAAGTAATTCTCCTCCCACTAATTCCTTCCCAAATATTTCTTTAATAACATTTTAGAAGTTGAGCATTAAGCGAATTTACGTCCTTGCTTTTTTATTAACCATATATGCTAACTTTCTTCATATATCACTATAAAACTATATAAATCAGCCACCACTTAAATACAGAAGATTCAATTTGTCGTACCAATCAAGGAATATTATCTTTCGCGTGTCATTTGTCCGGATTAGGCTCGTCGCGGCGCGGGGCCGGTTACAGCCAGTTATTGCCGGTAAAGCGTGTTAGCCGGCTAATAGGGGTAGTGCTGTTAATTGGAGCCGTCTTTCGCTACCATATTAAGTATACCTTCATTACGCTCGATATCATTTTGCCGGGTAATACCCCCTCGAGCAGGCTCGTTCTCTCGTAGATAAGATGTTACAAGCCCATTTTTGCTTTGACTAAATGTGAACCGTTATATTGAAGTGTTATGTTGGGTTCATAATTTTGGTGTGAGAGATTAATTTTGATAGATCTGGAGTGCAATTTAAATATTTATTTAATATCTAAATCGATTGTTATGAAATATAGTTTTTTTTTTTTTTTTTAATCGAAGACACAAGCTGAGTACGACATTGTTTCATGTGTCTCTTCGGAGAGTTCTGCACCATCGTGGTTAGGTACATTTTTATGTTACCACCAGCTGTGGAGACTTCAAAAATATCACCCCAGTCGGTCGGACCAATTAGCACTGCTGTTGCTTTGACAAACCACTGTAATGATAAACCATTTCACAGACAATATATTATGCATATACAGTGTTGGAAAAATAGTTTGTTAACTATGCTTCCTAAAATAACACAAATACCGAACCAAAATTATCCAACATTTTATTCAAACCCGATAAAATTAAAAGCAGTTTTCACACAATAAATGTTAAAAAAAACATTGCAATATTTGCGAGAGTTCAATATCTCATTGCGCATATCAAAACATGTTAACAAAGCGAGCGTAATTAAATCGGAAACAACCGGCAATAATTAAATCAACGATTATGCGTGGGAAAAAATGTAAAGCTTTGAAACGTGATCAAATTAAACCGTATCGGTGTCCGGTGGGCGCCGGCAAAGCAATTTCTACCGGACTCGCACTCAAATATAAATTAACCGGCACACATTTAATATTAAATTAAAATGACAACAATTTCGGATACAAAGTGGCTTTTTATGCAAATCGTGCAACTATTGTAGCCGTGATTTATACCTGAGCGCAGCACATTACTTAAAACGCTCGTAAAAAATATCACAGATTACACAAACTTGCATTTGCGTCGCATAAACCGGCTGTAATGGCCATTGTAAATATCGCCTGTATTTTGCGTGTAGCTCATTTTTGTTAAATTGTGACCGCACATGTCCTATCGCGGTGCATACGGTGCCGCGTGAATGTTTTATTTTAGTGTTGCTGGTAATAAAAAATTGAATTTGATCGTGGTTTTCGCGGCGCTGCGGGCTTCATTAGTCTGCGCGCGGTTGGTAGTATAGTTTGAATAAAAAATATTATTTTTCCTTTGATGTTCGTGGATGCATAAACATATACCTGTATATTTGAAGGGTTAGGCAGATTTGAGTCCAGTGTCAAATGTATATCGAGTGATCCTTTCTCTCAGTGTGATACGGAGCAAACCTGTAACCCAAAGGGTATTGATTTAGAGTCCAAAATACCACCCCCAAACAACTCATCTAATACTGTTCAAATCCTAAAAATTGGATGTTCAATCTCGTGGTTTCAAATCTGCCATGGGTGTTTGTTTGACAATGGGCGACATACTTTTCAAGATATTATCAATTCCAAATCTCTAATTTAGGAATTAAAAGTGAGGAATGATAAAAAATATATGCACTCATCTACTCTGTGTTAGCGTGAAAGTTTTGTACTTTTTGGCACCTACCCACAGCGTTGAAACTTTAACTAGTATAGTTGGCTACAACAAACGAATATTTTCAACTAAATTTGAAAGTTTGGCCCGTCATCACCAATTATGCTTTACGAACTTTTACGGATTTTCACACCTAAAATTTTTTAACATTATGTTTCCATCTATGTGACATTATTACATACAAAAATAATCTCACGCCTTTTCCAAAAAGGGGTAGGTAGAGGTGCCAGGGTACCATATTTCACCTGATATGTTCCGTCCCACAATGTGATAGAGGTGAGTCTATCACCATATTGGGCACAAATTCCTGACTCAAGGCTGATGATCAATATAAAAATCCAATATCACTTTGTCCGACCCGGGATTCGAACCCGAGACCTCAGCTTGTAACCGTACCGTAGCACAACTACGCCACCGAAATGTGATATTCACACACAGTACAGTCCATATTAAAATTGTAGATGTTGTAGAGTTATTGATAATAATCATAATTTAATGGCTGGCCGTATATGTATGGTAAACTTTTTCAACAATTGAGTTAGGACTTGGACTAGGTATCTTTTTCAGCCCATATACATCCCACTGTAAGGCCTCGGGCCTCCTTTTCAAACGAAAACACGTTTGAGAGGGGTTAAGTCCACCACGCTAACCTGCAATAGTTTGGCGCACTTTGCAAACCATAGAAATTCTTACATATCCCTATGGTATGCACCATTTTTCTTCACCGTTATAGTGCGTGGTGATTGATTATCAATACACACATGACTCCGAAGAGTGTGGGAATCAGATTGTATGAATATGAGTACTACACATTTATAATTTAAGCAAGTAACAAACATTTAAAAACGAAGTCCTCTAAGACATACCTTTACTTTAAATATACATGTAACTTTAAAAGCTATAGATATGAACAATGATACCAAATCTGTGATTATCGTCTCGTCGCTCTTTCTTCTCGAATTTCACGAACGTTTTAGTAACTAATCGATGCAATAATCGACATAAATAAAGTAAGTGCGCCACAAAAAAGTTACATCCCTATTACTTAACATAATGGCTGACGCAATATTTTACCCACTATCCCATCGTGAATTGTACGCGAGCTAGGACCGCATTCGGAGAATATGATCGACAATAAAACTGGCGATGGCCATTCCGACGACAGTTTGTGTGGACGTAAACGATGCGATAACGATTTGCAATCCTGAATACTACTTCGTATTGACCGTTAAATGTGCGCCAGTTGTGCTGGAGTTCGGATTATGATGCAGATTATAATAATAATTGGTAAGGTTTGTAGTACGTCAAGACAACAGGTATAAAATTGACATAAAAGGCTTATGTATATAAATAGTCATGAGGATTAATTTCTAGTAAAAAATAGTACAATTTTTCTCTTTAATAAGCCACTGTGAATTAGCATTTGAAAATATAATTTTGAAAATAAGTGCATCGTATAATCAAACATTCTGTATTGACATAGACTCACATTTTTTGTTCCACAATACCTAGAGCCGAAACAAATATTTGTAAACCGCAAACGTCATCTATGGATTGTAAATTCGGCTTTGTCTACCCTTCTACGATTCGTACTCAAACATCGACAAAGCAAAACCATATACTCGTATTCTGGGTGCTTTCGACCGAGCCACGGTCAATTCCCATTAAATGAGCTAGTTGTATCTACCTTCTACGCTACAAAAAGCAGCAATTATATCAAAGAAAAGTCTGAATAATCAACGCCTTACAGAACATTGTAATTACAAGGGAAAGTTTTACAAACTCCGTCGAGTAAATTAAAGAGTTGCAGAGACTATTCAGTGGATCTAAGTGAACTAAAAGGAGAAACGATCGTTCTTCAAAGAGGTTGGATATTGAAAACTAAATATTTTCCCATCGCTGCATCATCGGAGTACACTTTCAGTTTAAAAATCGAGCAATGTTTATAATAAATAATAATGGTTCAAAATAATAATAATATTGCGTGGTGGCCCGTTGGTAAACGGACATCTGTCCGTTTACCAACGCTGTTGCCAACATATCCACATTGGTCGCAGGTTCGAATCTCAGGGCATATCTCTGAGTTTTCGGAGTCATGTTTTAATAGTTAATCACCACACACTAAAACAGTGAAGTAAAACATTGTGACGAAACCTGCATACCATAGCTATTTATAAGGATGTATATGTTATGCCAAGTCGGACAGCCTGCACTAGGCCAGCGTGGTGGACTATACGGCCCAACCAATCTCAACCGTACTCTCGATTGAAGAAGAGGCCCGTGGCCTGCAGTGGGAGGTATATGGGTTAATACAATTCATAATATGAATTCATGATCATAGGATATGACCCATGTAATATTTAGCCTATAGCCTATAGACCATATACATAATACCATATTGTCCTTGTGGATGTCGAATTTCATATTATACCATTACATTCTAGTAAAAACGTATAAAGAAAACCTATAAATATCTTGGATTGGAACCTGTGATCCTAATTAAGTCAGTAAAGTCCCTAGCACAGCATTCGCTCCGGACTTACAGGCACTATAAAGAAACGCGGCGTTTGTACTTTATATTTATGCAGCTGCTTTATATCGCCTCTTATACTGTCTGGAAAATACAATTAAATGACTTACGAATTTTATTGTTAGGGGTGAGAACATTTCGCTTTGAAATGTGTTTAGTTTGATATACTTTGAATTGTCAACAGGTCTCGTATATTTTTATTTTAGTATTTATTTTAGCAATGTATGCATGATAGATTTTGTGCCGTAGCCTCTAATTGCTAAGTTAGCTGTGTCACTACAGAACAACGTATTTATTTGCGCAGCTTTCTACATTCTCATTCCAATAAAAAAACTTGAAACAGATACTGCCTCGTTGGCGTTGTTGTACTACGGCCTGATTGCAAATCCGGGGAGTAATATTGAATTTTCTATTCATTATCAACCCGTCGTCAGAAAGTACACGATATGACGATAATCTATGACATCGAGGGATGGAACATACAGGCAAAATGTGGATATATTGGCACCTCTACTTACCCTCCTGGGCAAAAGGCGTGAGTTTATATATGTATGCATGTATTACATTCATAGTACGGTCATGGTATAGTCACGTTGATGGGCAGAAACTTAACGACTCACAAGTAACAAGCATAAAATAGCAAATTAAAATGACCAATGCTACGTTCCTTTGTTCCCAACACGTAAACAATTTAATACCATAACCCCTTTCATTATTGTGCTAGACTTATGAAAATTTAATTTATATAAAATGAAATAACGACGTAATGAGATTAGTATTAATTTAGGCGTCCTTCCTAAATACTTTGATCTCGTTAGCATTGTCGCGCCGGCCTGTTTATTAAACGGATCACAATGGACCGCGAATCGTGAGCTCTCTAGTTGTTTTATTAACTTTTCGGACGCTGACGGGTTGATAAATATTTAGCTGTTGTTAATCACTGAAAGATATACAATACAACGTCTATACGAGTACAAACAAATCATATTATAAACATTTTAAATTCTATAGCTGATTTTAGAAATACATAATAAGTACGCATAATATAAACTCGGCAGTTGTACTACAGTACGGTTATAAAGCTGAGGTCTCTGGTTCGAATCCCGAGTTGAGCAAAGTAATATTTTATTTTTCTATTCATTATCAGCCTGGAGTCAAGAATATATGCCTGATATGGCGATAGCCTCCCCCCCTATAACATCAACATCGATAGGCACGACCATCAGAATTAAGACGAGCGACATATGAAGGACGAAATACCAGAGTTAGAAAAGATATTATAAGCAACACACACACACACAGCAACTTTTAAAAAGCAGCCCACATCCATCTACTTCTTGCCACTTCATTGAATTTATATTAAGTTGTCGCCGCCGTTTTTCCATATAGTCAAACATGGAGATATCTCCATAATGGGATTATGACAATGTCCGACCATACAATTCGGATTTACGTATTACAAGGTTTAACATTCAATTTGCTTTGTAAATTTAAATTTTCTGTTATAACCAATATTGAATTAAAATTAAACAAAACAGCGCATAATTTTACATGAGTTCGATTAAATCATGTTTACATTGAGCTGTTTTGTACTGGCATTAACGTATATTATTTCACTTGTATTAAATAAATGAAGGTAAGGTGTAATACTAGGACAAATTAACTTTAGCTAACATCTATTTTAGTAATATTTTTACGAGTACACCATTCTAAATATAAGCTAACAAGCGGCCTGGCCCAGCTTTGCCCGGGTATAAATAGATTTCTGTACAATAATATGTACGTATTATACATATAAACTTTCCTCTTGAATCACTCTATCTATTAAAAACCGCATCAAAATCCGTTGCGTAGTTTTAAAGATTTAAGCATACAAAGGGACATAGGGACAGAGAAAGCGACTTTGTTTTATACAATATAGTGATATAGACAGAAGAACATGTTGTAAATGATCTTTTTTAAACTAACATATCAAAGGAACCCTATAGAATAGCTTACAAAAACATTTATGTAACATATTTCCGTTAATGTTTCGCTCCTATTAATAATAGCGAGATGTTATATAAGCTTTAGCTTTCCTTGGTTAATGGGCTATCCACCACATCATATGTTTTTTAATTCGAATTTATTAATATACTTACATATTGGAACAAAATAACCAGTCACGATGGTTTCATTCCTGCAAGTTTTGAATAATTTCAGCATCGTAGACCTCTGAGTATAGACCTCTCCCGAGATGATTTTACTCAATTCGTATTTCACGAATATTCTATAGACGTCGCAACTATCATTATAGAATGAAAGCAAACAAGTCTACGTCTAAATTAATTCGTAATTAATATTTGAAACTAGTAACACAATTTTGAATGATAAAATATTCAAAATCGTCTGGTAAGAAATAATGGCTTTCTTCCACTATGTCTTTAGTTACTGGATTGAATTGTTGAAAACTACTATCATCTTACCACTTCCTGCAACCTTAACTAGTTCTTTTTCCACCTTGTAAAGGGATATCATAAGTTTTGTCTATCTGTATAACATTACAAGCACCGCTAAACTATATTGTTTCGCAAAAGACAAAGACAAAATTTATTATACCATAATACTATGGTATAATAAACTCACTACCATCCATTTTATTTTATGTGCGTGGTGGCCAGTTGGTAAACGGACTAGACGCGACTGCCTACATGTTCACGGTGGTCGCGGGTTCGAATCCCAGGGCACACCTCTGACTTTTCGGAGTCATGTGTGTATTGATAGTCAATCACCACGCACTAAACGGTGAAGGAAACCATCGTGAGGAAACCTGCATACCATAGAGATTTATAAAAATTTCTATGGTATGTAAGTCCGCCAACCCGCACTAGGCCAGCGTGGTGGACTATATGGCCTAACCACTCTCAATCGTACTCTCGATTGTAGAGGAGGCCCGTGCCCTGCAGTGGGACGTATATGGGCTGATACAGATACAGATCAATAAATAATTCACTGGTAAACCCATGACTCCGGAATTATAGAATACACTATTTATGGATTAGGTGTTTTTTTTTTTTTAAATCTTAATGTGTATAAGCCTCCGTGGCCTAGTTGGTTATAGGCCGGCTGTTAAACGAGAGACTACGGGTTCGATCCCCGCACCAAAACAAATGTCTGTACGACCCACAAATATTTCTTTCGGATCTAGGTGTTTTTGAGACCGAAAAGTCTCTCCTAGTATCTGATACCTATGACCGAAGACTTCATTTATCTTAATGTGTGGTCAGGACTCTGTATATGACTGTTGGGTGAATGATCAAAATATTATAATAAGGTTGTTCAACCTTTAAAAGAACTTTTACACTATACAAGCATTACAATTATTTCGTAGCCGGTGTAGCCGCCGTAGGCGGTCTACGCAATCGTCTACGCACTACGAGACATTAATGATCAAATTTTTATTTTTGCTTTGAATTTACAAGTAGCATACAAAATACGAGTAAATAGTAAAATAAATCTATGAAAAGTAAAAAAAAAAGTATATTGAAATTGTTGTCTTTGAAAATGCTTATTAATCACATTATACTAATAGTAAAGCTTGGAAAAACGTAACTATAGTTATACGTAACGTAACTGTAATTAATTATTATATTATTTAGTAAAAAGCTAGAAACTATCGTTTTATTGTACCTTGCGGCCTATAATAAAGTATTGATTTATACATATTTTTTTTCCTTCCTGCACGTCTTCCCTCAATCTAAACTTTACGATCATCCAACCTTACACAACAAACCTGCTCAGTAAATCATCACACTTGATATACATTGCCCACCTTTCAATCACTTGACCACAGATCACACCAATAAAATCCGTGATAGTTAATTTGTATCTACTTAAAAATTCAAGCCACGCAACACAATCACTATGAAAACTGGTGTTTTCACGCAAAAAGGCAACAGTTTATATAAATTACGCCACCAGAGCTCTCCAGAAGCGCAGGCAATTAAATTCATTGTTTTTTAATTATACCAATATAAATGAAACCGCAAACCGCGAGGATTTATTTATAAAATACATTAGTGTGCGTTGACTGCCGCCGCGCATTCACAAACGCCGCTCGCTTTTGTTTTGTTAAGCTGAGCGCACACTCAGTAATGGTTTGTGGCACGGAATAGGTAAAGGCATCATGCTATGGGTGCCGGCCTGCAATGAGTTATTGTATGCAATGTGTGACGAAATGCATTGAGTAATTGTATGCTATGGGTAAGGAAATGCAATGAGTAGAGGCATTTACAGTAGGTAACGGTATACAATGAGTAAAATTATGTATTAAGTGCTGAGCATGTAATGAGTAAAAGTATGCAATGCGTGATGAAATGCAAAGATTAATTGCATTCAGTGGGTCATGGAATACAGTCAGTAAAAGAATGCATTGGGTAACGGAATACGAGTACAATGAGTAAAAGAATAACAACAGGTGACAGCATGTGTTGAGTAAAAGTATGCAGTGTGTGACGGACTGCATTGAGTAGAAGCAGTCACAGTGGGTAATGAAATACAATGAATAAAAGGATACAATAGGTGACAGCATGCAATGAGTAAAAGGATGTAATGGGTGACAGACTGCAATGAGTTATAATGCAAAGGGTAACGAAATGCAAAGAGTAGGAGGATTCAATATGTTTTGAGCATTTGATGTGAGGTGTTACCAGTACACCCACATTTCGTCTTGTGGGTTCCATCCCACGATGTGGTAAGTCTATCATGATATTGGGTACAAATTCCCGACTCGGGGCTGATATAATAAAAAGAAAAATTCAATATCACTTTGCCCGACCCGGTATTGGAACCTAGGACTTACTTACTTGCGCCGCTTCTTCTTCACACCTACAATTTTCCGACTAGGTGGTAGCAGAAATGAACGATTCAAAAGATGTTGTGAAAGACTATTTGAATAAAGAATATTGTAATTTTGATTGACTTCGGTTTTTGCAATTACAACTGCGCCACTGAGACAGCATCCGTTTTAAGTATCTTTTTTTATTAATTCACCCAGTTATCATATATTATTAATCGTTGGATCTGCACTTAAATAATCTACATCTATCTCAATAGTAATGTTATTATTTATTTAGAAAACTTTGTTGATTTAACCTTTTTGTGTGTACTGAAATATTTACGTTTGTTATTGGTAAAGCCATGAATTTAGTTAAATGTTTACTTTAATTGTATTAATGTTTTCTTTTATTTGATCAAACATTCCACTTTATTTATTAAAACAATTTATTATCTCTTTTATAACTTCTTCTTTTATTTGTTGTTAAACTTTTCATGTATTTATAGACGTTTTCATTGCCATCATATATTTTTAAAGTACCGATATTTAGTTTCAACTACAGTATTGTTACGTCAATTCTAGTTACCAACATTTTTTATCGCTTTTCGTTAAGTCAATATTCCAATTATAAAACAGTATACAAACAGTATTTTTGTTTAACCAGGGCTTCAGATCAAACTTTCCAGATTAAAATTCGTCGTGTTATCGCCGTAAGACTTCAAAATCTCAGTAAGTTATCGTAATTAACACAACCAGAATACGAAAAGCTGCATTATACCAAAAAATCATTCAGGCGCTTCAAATTTCCTTTTTACAAATCACAGAGTCCTTACTAGGCGATTTAAAGAAAAGTAGCTTATAACCACGTATGGTGTTTTAAAATTACGCAGCCCGTCTGCATGGTGCTCCCAACCGTGCGGAAAATTGTATTGTAATACTCTGTTACCTGTCTAATCCACTTACGGCATGGTGCAGTGTTGTCGCTCTACTCACTCCATTTATCCATTAGCATTATAAATGGAATTCACCTTGGCATGATATTATATTGCAATTCAAGTTTAGAAACACACTTTTTAATAATAAGAGTGTAGTTGGTGAAAGGATGTTTGGGATACTCTGTTCCTTAAGGAACAGACGAAAATATGATATGGCTTATAATTATACTTATGTCTGATGTTAATGCTTTTAGAAATATATTCAGTATATTTTTACTAATCTATAAATAATCGCACGAAATATCGTATCACATGAAAAATATTATATATGTATGTAGACAGTCAACTCGCTATATATAACTGCTAAACGAATCGAGCAGATACTGCAAGAATTCTACAAATAAAAACAAAACTTCCAAATTTTTCCGTGCTCATTAAAAACTAGTTTCTTAACTAATATTATAAAGAGGAAAGATTTTATCGTGTGTTTGCATTAAATAGGCTCTAAAATCACTGGACCGATAAGAACATTTCTTTCACCAATAGAATTCTACATTACTCTGGTATTATACTTGGTATCTCAAGACTGCTACCGAAAACAAAGCCGGGTGGTAGTTTTAGTGACTACAAAAACAATGCAACTAAAAATTTCGCAAAGAAACGCGACAATTATTTTTTATGATTTTTTAAATATCGTCATTTTTGGGTGGTAAATCCGTAGTTTTTCCTAAAATAATAATTTAAACTCTTTTATACTTAGAGTATTTATAAATAAAAGGGTATACACTATTATTTTAGGAAAAAAATGTATTTACCACCCAAATATGGCCATAGGAAAAAACAACAAAAACAAATTGTCGCTTTTTTTTGCAACTTTTTCTGTTGCATTGTGTCTGAAGTCGCTTAAACTACCACCCGGATTCGTTTATATTTTATAAAATATTTTCAAAAAGTGTATCTGTACACTGTACAAAAAGTGTATAAGTGCGTGGTGGCCTGTTGGTAAACGGACCAGACGCGGCTGCCAACATGTTCACGGTGGTCGCGGGTTCAAATCCCAGGGCACACCTCTGACTTTTCGGAGTCATGTGTGTATTGATAGTCAATCACCACGCACTAAAACGGTGAAGGGAAACATTGTGAGGAAACCTGCATACCATAACGATTCATAAGAATTTATATGGTATGTAAGTCCGCCAACCCGCACTAGGCCAGCGTGGTGGACTATATGGCCTAACCACTCTCAATCGTATTCTCGATTGTAGAGTAGGCCCGTGCCCTGCAGTGGGACGTAAATGGGCTGATACAGTACAGTATCTGTACCCGAGCCGACCGGGCTGGGCCGCTATATATATAGTTATTATATATTTATTAAAAACAACATTATATATAACAACCGTTTTCATATTTTATCCTAATTATATTCAGGGAGTGACTGATGAAATATTATTATGCGCTGCACAGAAATGCACATCGGCATGAAATTGTCTACCGAGGGCGTTGCGTAATCAAACCACAATACGAGCAACATTGACAAGACGTGCAAAACAATGAGCTTAATCATCTGTTCCCAGTGTCGGATGCGGCTGGATTTCATCACCGAATACCTGCGTTGCGAACTCAAGTTTCATGTACAATTAGGATATTGTACAGCTGAGTGTACAGAGTATTCCTTAAGTGATTTCAATTTAAAGCATCGCTGAACGTGCCCTGTAATGCTCGTTATAGATTTGATGTGCTCTTCATTACTGTTATTTCTAATTGAATTTGTGTGTTATCTTGTAAACACTAATCTTCAGTCGTAAGGTTTCAGTCGTATGTTTGATTAATTTCCATTTTGTACTCATCTTTGATCTAATGGCAACGCACAGAGTATGTTATTGCAAGTCGCCCATTCCACTCGATATACATTTTCGAACCAGTATGTTCTGTCTATTTTGTGAAAGATTCGTCATGCAAGCAGTCGTAATAAATAATATATTTTGTCAATAATATTAATACGACTTCCCACAAATATACGACAATCATCGTTAGACCAAACCGAATGTTCATCAAAGCAAAAAGTCATCTACTGAATCATTATGTTTTACTAAAACCATATGCGTTCTATGATATAACTGAGCCTACGAATCTCGTCAAATTAACGCATACCTTCAGCACTATTCTGTAGGTGCATGCACAGCAAAAGAAAACGTTCAAATTCAAAACACCAACATAACGAGCATCAAAATTTCAAAATATGGCAAACACGAATTCTCAAAAAGAAAAACACCAACATATGACGTCATCAGCTCCTTTGAACATTACCTAACTTCAAACGCTATGAGCGACAAAGGATTTAGCACTATACAGGGTGTGAGGGGAACATTTCTAGCCGAAAAGTGAGTTATACACCTTATACATATACCACTGGGAAGCGATATTCATTTTTTTATATCATTTCAATGAGTTGATGATTTGTGATGTTTTCTAGCACTGTAGATGTTGTCAGAAATTTGGATTATTATCTATAATGTTAAATAAGTCATCCATTACCAGATTTGGCAGAAGCCGAATGTAAATCTTTAAGAAATGATATCCAATTCGGTGGTAATTATTTTTTCTAGGAGTGCCGTTCCCTTGTTTTAAAAAATACACGTCAAAACAATGATAAATAAATATTTTTTTAATATATTATCTTTCATTTTATCACATATGCAGAGTTATTGAGCATAGCAGGCAGCACTACCATCAGTCCTAATTTTCAGGAGCGACGTACACCCTGTAGTATGTTGAACCGCGTTCAATCTTACATTTCGCAGTTTCGACGTGAAATCTGCGATATTGAGGAGCGGAGGCGACTTCCGTCGAGAACTTTCTTACTTTGCACTCGGAGTTGGAGCCTCTTGAGGCGGTGTCGCATTACCGGTGATACATCGAGCTTGTTTGGGATAGCATGCAGTGTACACATACCTTGTATTCTTGTACTTGAAGTAGTTGCGAAGAAATGTCGCTCTATGTCTGATATTGGGTCACAAACATTATACAGAATACAGGTTGCCTCAAACAGGTATGGGGATCTATTTTCAGCAATAAACTTTACATGGCTGATGGTGAAAAACAAACGTATAGTTTTCTTCTAAGCTATATCTTGCATACCTTCTACATTAATCCGTGGTGCTTCACAGCGGGCGTCTCCGGCTGCAAAAGACTTTTTGCGAGGTTATTTTACCTCTTTAGTCCATTGTTTGTCACCCGCTTTGTCATAGAGGGAAGTGGACAATAATAGATTTCCAACGCCTCCTATTAATTTAACTTTCTGATTAATTTCGTTGCGGGCTAATATCCAGTTAGATATTCCCGGAGACATGCTGAGCATCAATGCTCGGTGTCATTACAATGCGTGACACTGTTGTCCCTGGCTTACATGAATTGCAGTGGTGGATGTGAGGGCGGTACAGTCTTCATCTTTCATACCTATAGGCAAAATTAACGCAAAATATCTTCCTTGTTTCAGAATATGTTATTATGATTTCACGTGTATAATGGTCGTCATTTACATGGATGGCATATCTAGTAACCATTAGCAAATTACATTAATTTTCTAAATAAAATTCATAAAGAAACACGATACATTAAAGCAGAAGTCAACATTCCAAGCCTTCTATTAAGATGTCTTAAAACTCGATAACCAAATAGCAACTAGCCGAAACTCAAGGCAAACTTTTTAAACTTTTACAAAACCAAGCCAAGTTTTACTGAAAAGTTGTACGTGATATATAGAATTCCCTTAGGAAACCTTTAGTAACCCTGTAGCCGAGTGAATTCAGGTCGAAATAAAGATTTTCAATAAAGATATATTCAAGTTGACAAGTAACCCTCCTCCGAGTAGTTGACAAAAGGGTTTTAAGTGAATTGAAAGTACTTAAAGGATTTATACTTCTTTGATACAAGTCTGGCTGAGGAGTTAGCAGTTTACTACGTGGATATGATCGCAATCCTTGTACATTTAAATCATGAATCTTATATTCGTATAAACGTAGTATGTATGTTTTGATTCAAAAGGTAGAAAGTATTATAGAAGAAAAAAATCCCACTTGCGCCCCATACTGCAACCAATACTCTTTCCATATCTGGTAAAAAAACAAGCGTAACAGGCGTAAAAACTGGCGTAACAGTCATCAAATAATTTATTCATATTATAGCGACATTACTGCCAAAAAAACAGTATCCGTAATATTGAAGTATTATACTAGAGCGGACATCGAGAACAAAATCTCTGCGCATTCTGCTAGTACAGCATTCGCGTGTAGGTACCCATGGAAACTGGTGAGGTGAGAGCGAAGATGATGTTACTAGGCGTGAAAGAGACAGAAACAGAAGCAGTGGTACGGCACTGTTAATTCTTGTTACAAACATTTTGTTTGCAATTTCTCCTCTAGAATAATATCTCAATGATCCGTATTTAATTGTATCATTATATCTATAAATATTACCATAAAATTAGGAGACAAGAATATGCCCTGCCCACCATAACACGACAAAAGCGTGAACCCATATATTTATCAACAAAACACAGCAATTGACGTAACAATTTATCGTAACTATTTGTACCTGGCCGAGTCTAAAATTGAGCTGAACTTAATACGAGCACCAGTGCGTAAAATGCATTGTGCGTTTACATAATACGCATAAAGCGGCATTTTCATTCAATGCGCACATCGTTTACTCTCTTTCATTGCTCCATTCCGCAGAAATGATTTCACAGCTCGGCTACACTATGCAGTGGATATTTTAATTAACCATTATCAGTAATGTTATAGCGTGGAGGGGCCAAATAGCGGCATTTTCCATTATTTTTAAGCTGGTTTCAGGCTGGCGGGCGGCGCGGTTCCGGTGGATAGTATGCGCTCCCTTTCACATTGGATCGCACGGATGTCCGAAACACTCAAGTGGAGCGTCTTATGAGTTATGGCATGTGGCATGTGAATGTGAATATACAGAAATGTAGCGGTATTTCTCGAGTTATTGGAAGAGGCATTACGTGTCGATATTTACAATCATAGAGACTTGGGTTAGTGTGACACATTCCGGGATAAGTCCATGTGCTTGCGGTACTGAGGAGAGTGATATATTTGAAATGTTTATTCAGAAGCAAACAATTTAGTTTGTTTATGAGTTTTTTTTTGCGATTAATGTCGAGACGAGCCTGTTATTCGGTTGATGGTAAGCGAAACGAATACTCATTGCTAGTAGCAAAACCAAACAGCACCATCAATTACCAAGCAATACTTGGCATCCCACTGCATATACATATACAATAGTTATCCTGGCTATAATTTCCTTCAAACCAGACAACAATCAACACAGACGTGCATTTACACTACTGTAGTTATTTCATATGAACATTAATAGGACAAGAAACTAACTTCAATTTTATCTCAGCAGAGTATGCTTTAATCCCTTTATCCCTTACACTTTTTTCGACCGACAAACCCCGATCCATGCCAAACCGTGATCCCGTTAATAAAATCAATACTGGTAATACCGGCGGAATATTCCGGTCGGCTCAACGCCCACTCATTACCGCGTGCCATGTGCGTTTTATTCTCTAGAACAAGCACTTGTGATAACGTTATCACTGAGTGTTAATGCAAACCAATAAGTACTATAGCTGGGGCTTAGCTAAGCAAATTGCTCGTTAGCTTATGTTATTCCCTAGTTTGGCACTGTAAAAGGAAGCGCTAATTAAAACCAAGTGGATGGTGTTGTGTACTCATGGGTAGAAATAGCTATTCAGTAAATTAGTTACGTTGTTTAAAAGATACTGTTATTTGTCGATGATTTGGATATTTGAAGGCTTAATACATGTTTGTAGGCGATATGCAATTAACAAGGCGTTCTAAAGTACTTTAGTTGTCCTAATAGTATCACATGTCTTCCCTGGAATTCACTTCTTCTTCTTCTACTTCTTTTACAGAGAGAGTGCCAGAGTCCGCTTTCTGGCTGATTCTCCTTCATTTCGCCCAATCTTCGACATCCTCAATATTAAGGACATTGATCCTCACATCTTCCTTGACGACATCCGGCCAGCGCTTGTTTGGTCCCCTCGGTCGAGATCCGTGAACATTGAAGCAATATTCCACGCAAATAAATAGGCAATTTAATAGTCACTGAAATTAACTATTTTTAACTTTCAATTATATATATATAATAGTTATTTAAAGATTCCAAATGAGAGGCCAATTTAACAAAAAGCACTTTCTCATATCACGATGACATATGCACCGGAAAATACACTCAATGCTAAATTATTTGCACAGCTTCAGCGCGTTTAAATCAAGGAATATATTGGGTAAAATCAAATCGATTATCGATTCATATAAAGTAATAATGAGGCGGAATGGGTTCATTAGACTAGCTAGACTAACTAGACCGCGCACCTACCAACCGGACGCGATTATGATTATGACAAATGCGCTCGTTTTCATATTCATTTCCATTAATTTATATTTCTATTGCATCCGTAATATTTGGCAAATATTTGGCGATTTATTTGTGAAAACAGCGCGGTTCGGACGCCGCCGTTTTGTTAATTACGTTGTGATATGGTTTTGTTATTAGCTCTACCTGATATAGTATAGTACTGAAAGGTGACAGGCGATTATCTGTTTCCATTTTTCACTTTTCCAACTAGCTTGACAATTTTAAGTTAAGTTTTTGTGGGAATACAGCTAAACTTTCGAGGCAATTAAATACTTTATAAAACCATAAAGTAATTTAGCTGTTGATTATGAGTGGTTGACTGTGTGTGTATAATTATACATTTAATTTATTAAACCGTTCAAAGCCATGTCACATAAATAAAAATATGCTTTAAGGCACGCCATTTTCCCTACGCTAACACAATGATCAACCATCAGTTAATCATAAATAATACATTCTACATTGTTAACACCAACGTAGTGCGTTAATAAAGCATGTGATAGCTATTCACTACCTTTAGGCATTTAATTAACTCTCTATAATTAAGTATCTAATTAAGCAATGTTTTACGCCATCAGACCACACAAATTATCCATATCGCCTCATACAGTAATTTCACAAAGTAATTACCAGGCCACAAAATAGCTCTCTCTTAGATTGTATGAAGTAGCGATGTGCTCAATCGGCTGGCGCTGGGCCAACGTGGAGGACTGGCTTATGCCCTGCAGTGGTACATTTTGCGTCATATTATCTCATCCATTACCTCGCATGGTCTTAATTAGTGATGCGGAAGTGATGTTACGGAACTAACAGTAAAAATACGCGGAAACGGAAACTAAAACGGAAACTGACGTGGAAACGGAACTATAAAAAAGTTATCAATAAAGTAGTATTTAACTACGTTTTCTTTTTAAAACAATGTTCGAAATTAATTACCAATCAGTTATATTTTATGAAATTATTTACCCGCTTTGCCCCTTTATACAATTTTATGATCTTTTATAAATTAAAGTTTTATAAGAATTTAAAATATTCGCAGAAATCTGTATGATATTAATATGTCAACTGATTTTCAGTTCCAATAATTTCAAAAGCGGATTCACAAGTCGGTTGCATCACTCATCTTAATTAACAAACATTTGATAAGCCTACATAATGAGTAGCAATCAATACCTGACAGGCTTTAGCATGTTGAAAAAGTACCCGCGCCTTTCATAAAGTAATTCGAGCGTTGTGGATGCCATAACACAGATAGAAGGGAGGTAATGGAGTGCCGGGCACTCGTAATTTGTAAGGAGCTGAATTAAATTGCCCCCCGAATAATGATACGGCCTTGTGTTAATAAGCTGGAATCACGAACCTCTCACAACAAACTCCACGCTATTTTATATCATCTACTAACTTCAGGTATTCAATGTTATTGATACGACGCGGATTGATTTTCTCGATTTAGTATTGATACTAGCTTTTAGGAAATTGAGAGGATTCTTTGATTGATTTTTGTTAGTTGTATTTGTTTTTTATTAATCTAATGGCCTCGTGCTTCAACTGTGACTACTGAGATTTTTATTTGGAAAGATAAGACTGTTTATGTGGCGCAGTGCCCTTTCTAGCACCTAAAACCTTCTAAAACAGGAGTAGCGCAGGCTACTGGAGGACATCAATACTTGTTTTGAGTCTAGGTATCGTAAAACCAAAAAATATGTTTTTGATGAATTGTGTACGACTTACTATAACGTGTCTAATTAGGTATTTTATATGTGATATTTTATAACAACGGTTAGATTTTTTACACATAATTAAGCGCTTTGTGTTTTTATTTCAGTTAATTTGTTTGTTGTAAAACAAAGTATATATAAATAAATGGTTTTATTATTTATATTTACTTTCGTCCTTATATATCTTCATACTGGTGTATTTACGTCTCGCCCAAGAATTTCCATGGCGACTTGTTGGAAATGGTGTGCATTCAGCGAATGAATGCAATTTTTATTACGTTTTCTGTCCATGTCAGTCGTCCTTTACATCTTGATTAGCTTTCGGTACTTCTTTTGAGTAGATAACATTATTGAAAACTCTTCGTTCTACCATACCTTAACACATGTAATTTTCAAATTAATTTGTTAGCCAATTTCAAATTTAAAATTCAGTTACCCAATTACAGCGTCAATATTAAACTTTACACATCAAGTGCATCCCTAATTTACTTTAATACTGTTTTCAATTTACCATCCATTTATTTTGCAAATAATATTAATTAATGTGTACCGAAAACCTGAATGCTGTTAATGGCCGTGGATAGTGTGTACTATGTAACACGAAAGAGGTTATTAGAACGATATAATTGCATATTATTTTCACGTGCAAATGGGCTTTTAATTAGTTTATTACATTAACAAGGCTCGAGTTTTGCTGGGGAGTAATTTTAAGCAAGTGACGCGAGATGTCGCTATGTCATCATCAAATTTTGAGAGACAGGCTATTTCTCTAAGTATGTAGATACTTATCACCGATTTGATTATGTCTTATTATGATTCACTTCAATAGTTTTGTTTAATAATTCTTAATATTCTACCTCGGAGTATATGCCATTGATTATTAATTTTTAACCGACTTCAAAAAAAGGAGGAGGTTCTCAATTCGACTGTATGTTGCTTTTTTTTTTTTATGTTTGTTACCTCGTTTCTCTGTACTGTGTGAACCGATTTCGATCATTCTTTCTTTGATTGAAAGCTGGTGCTTGTCGTTTGGTCCCATAAAAATATGGTGAAGATCTGATGAATATCTTCGGACCTGGAGAGGGGAACTCCTTAAAATTAAGGAGAATTGCAATGGTTCTTTTTGCATTACGTTCATTAGAAAAGTTAAGATACAGTAAGAGAGGGAAAAAGGGGTGGGGGTGAGGGGGGGTGGGTGATAAAATTAAAATACACGTAAATTCTAATATCTTCGGCAGCTTTTAAGCGATTTTAGTGATTTCTTTTTCATTGGAAAAAACGTATTGACAGGTTGATCCCAGGAACACAACATTAAGATCGTATTATCATGTTCTGACCTGGAGAGTAGAACTCCTCAAAATTTAATAGGATTAGGAGGACCAAACATATAGATATTTAAATTAATATAAGGCATAGGTCCTATATGTTTGGTACTGGGCGGCCCGCCTTCAATATGTTACGCATATATTTTGATTTGTTGGCTAGTCAAGTCATTAAGCAAATTAATCAACATGCACGAGCTCCATGAAATAAATATTATTTTTTTGCTTTGGAGTGGTAGTTATTATTTTGCTATACATTAATAAAGAATAAAAAAGAGTGGACACTGTAGCAAAACGTCTTGAAAAAAGAACGGTACATATGTTGCTATTTCTGTCTTTGTCACTCTTATGTATTTACGCTGACTTTCTTCTCACTCAATCGTATTCCCATAGTTCTCATTGACATGTCCACTAAGTATTACACCACAATATTTCTACATGACGAATAAATATCAAACTTCGAAACATAATATTGCAAAAAGCGATTGCATACGGAGAATATAATCAATTTTCTTTTATAATAAAAGAAAGGAAACAACTTTTAAAAGATGATTTACAAAGTTAATTAACTTGTGCAAGTCACAGCGTCCCTAATTAGCCGTGCGGACCGCAAGCACGGCATACGGGCGTCATGATAACGCAAACTATACGCACAAATGTCCAATGCTCATTTCATAATTACCGCTCGACTGTAATAATTTTGCACCACATATGTGCGGTTTTTGCACACCCAGTTGGCATATCGTCCTGTTTATTCCTGAAGGTTGGCAATACTGTGACTGTACAATGCACTTTTATTTCCAACACTGCTATTAGTTTCACTATACATAACTCCTCCTAGAAGGGGTTTGGCGATAAATAACTAAAATAAGTCGTCGCTTATAACTTGATAATGCTTGCTTGTTGTGACAGAAAGTTTAATAAAAAATAAAAAATAAATTGAGATAATTTAATATTTATTTTGGTTCGTTCTTCACTGTCATCTTCTTGAAACTCCAAATGTACGGAAGGGTCTATTTATTTTCCTAGTACCGAAATAGATTTAATATAAAAAATCCTGCGTAGGTTTTCTAAGGATCGCATTAATATACTCACTGCTACTTGCCCTTCTTTTAGTAACTCAACGCCGAACAAAATTTATCGATAAAAATATTTTCGGACCACAGAAAAGTTTCATTAATTACTATGCGTATTGAACCTATGCGTCCTGTAGAGGCCGTTAAATTCATCACACATGTTAAATTTTATTGTGCGAAATATTTCAATTGTTACAAATGTGTGCTATCGGTATACCTGTTTACTTAATTAATAATTTATAAAAACATTAATAGCCAATAAACACAACAACGTTTGAGCAACGTAACCAAACACGACGCTGTGTTAAATTTTGCGGTGCTTTTGTTATTGTTAGTGATGAAGTCAATTTTGCAGCGAGCCAAATCGAAACAACCGCTATTAGGAGCACAATGCGTCCAATATAGCAAGCATTTTGATAAATTAAATGGCATATAAAATACAGTACATGCTCACGACATCGTATGTAGGCCAGCGATACACTGGTCTTAGTTGCTCTTTGTAAATTACCACTTAGTTTCGATATAACTCTGTGGAAAAAGTTAGCTAATATTACTTTTGCCTTTTAAAATTATATCGGCCTATTTCAGCGCTTACAGCTCAAGAAATATAAAGTATTTTTTTAATATCAATAAGCTTAAGTTAGTTTAAGTTTGGTGTATATAGATAAAGAATATGGAAAGTAACTATGCGAGAAAAATAAAGCAACATTTATTTATAAACAAATCTGGTGATAATATATTATGCAATTTAAGTAGGTATTCTTTTTAGATGGTACTAACAATAAACTGCTTAATTATTATATAAGGATACAATAATATAGTCTTACACAGTAGGTAAATGTAACTTTATTTCTTCATAAACTGAAAGGCACTTCCTGTTTGTCGGATACCTCTCTCATTACAAAGGCATTCCTGTTTCTGTTCTTATAACTCTGTAAAGGCAAGTTTTAATTACATTTTGTTGAATTATTTACTTAGAAAAATATGTACGCTAACTGACGCAACCGTTATGCAGCAACAAACAGTATAAAAACTCCTTCCTCCTTCCTACAAACTTTTGTCGCACACGTGTGGTTTGTCCGTATTATTTCTAGGCCGAAATAACGCACCATATGTGACGAAGTTTCGCGTGTGCTTTGGCCATGGGTTGAAACAAAGTTAAAAAATAAAATAAGATTAATTTACGTTAAATAATTGCACAATAATATATTACTTTTGGCTTTCAGCGTGGACGTAATAATAATCTCGTTGATATTGCGTATTGCTTTATTTTGTCATTAGCTTATCGTGCTAGTATTAAGATTTTAGGTCCATTTACTACTTACATAGGGGTGTTTTTTATATTTCGACCGAATTTTATATACATAATCATGAAAAATCTCTTGAAATTGCATTCAATAGACTCAGTTTCAGTCAGCTTTGAATTAAAAAAAAACAACTTTGTATGTAAATTTTATTTTTTAGTTTTTATATACACTTTCTATTATCCCGCGTACATTCTATTGAATATCACCAGATTCTCAGTTATGGAAAGAGGTATTGTGTGCCAACAGCCAAACAGTGACGATAAGATATATCGAAGGCATTACCGTCTTTACACTAAGGGTACACGGGGCCCGTGCCCAGGGCCCCCATCATCAGGGGGGCCCCGAAGAAGAGCCAGTGTAAAAAAAAGACAAACCGAAAATTTTCCTCACACATTTACTCACACGTTTCACGACTCCTATCACCTATGTACGTATATTTACGAACTTGTAAGAAGTAATCATCATCTATTTCAGTAGATTAGTGATAATATAACTCCACATCCTAAAAGAGATCCCTCTAAACTAATAGTGAAAGGCAATAAATGTGTTCTCTGTCACAGAAATAGTAATTATACTATGCAGGTAGTATGTATGCATCATAAAAACATTTGTTGAACACCAAGGTAGGGGGCCCCCGGTCCAAGGAGGCCCCGAGCTTGTAAGGCCTCAGGCCTGAAGGGGTCCTCAGCCTGAGATGCCGTAAGCAGAGAAGGAATGTAACATTGATTTATAAAATTGGTAAAATACAATCAACAATTCGCTGGATTGCTTACCAATTCTTGGATAATTATTCATAGAATTTATAAAGTTAAGTTTTTTATAGTAAGGGAGGGCCCCATCCCATGATTTTGCTACGGGCCTCAGATATTATAGAGTTATCTACGCTACTGACAGACATTAGTTACACTTTAAAAAAAACAGTTCAATATGGAAAAAATCGTAATAATTCCTAAGATACTACTTACTATGTTTTACGTCTGTAAAGCGTGGTTTCTGTAAACCAGATGTACTGCTTCACAATCGTTTAATCCATATTTCCATATTTTCTCAATTACCACGTCCTTGGGTTTGCTGTGATTTGGATTTTGGAAGTGGAAAATCTTTATTCTTTAAATATTCAACATGTATGTTGAGATAATATGCTGTTGTGTGATGTTTAAAAAATATGATCTATGGAGTTCGATCAAATGTAAACTAGATTTCCGATGATCAGTTCAAAAATAGCCAGTAAGACAAGTAAATAACTATATAAATTAATTTTAAAATTTGTGAAAATAATTACCACGGTACCAATATTTTAGAGGAGATATCTTTATGGATAAGTTAATGTCAATCACTATTTATTTCTACACTTGGACCCAACTGGCTCCGCCCGTGTGCAGATCCTTTTTGAATGATGAATCCAGTCCAAATCAGCAACATATTATTTATATCAAAACTTTTGACAGCCTCCGTGGCGCAGTTGGTTAGACGTTACGACGCCTATGAAACGAGAGACCGCGGGTTCGATCCCCGCATCGAGAGAAATATTTGTACGGCCCACAAATATTTCTTTAGGGTCTGGGTGTTTGTGACACAGAAAAGTCTCTCGTAGTTTCTGATACCCACGACACAAGACTCGATCTTAGTGTGAGGTCAGGACTATGTATGTGACAGTTGGGTGTTATTGTATTTTTTTTTTGTTAACTCCTTTCCCATTATCTCCCGTCCCGTTAGATCCCGTCCTTTCCCACCTCATTGTCACTCGCGGCATGCAATCCAGTCCCATGCTATCTATACCTTTGGGTAAGGTCAGGATGCCTAATACCGGCATCGTTTTTAAAAAATCACTTTTGTTTACTTGCAAATTATCAGGGCTTATTTTTTTTTGGCAATGTTATTAACAGTGTATTAAACTTTTAAATGCATTTAGCACAGGTCATTTTTTATAAATAAAAAAACAAATATACTTATCTGAATTCCTTCCTCATTCCACTAATAAATAACTAATTGAATCGTGAGAACGCTAATTTACACAAACCATAAATTAGATTAATTGTATACAAAACAATTAGTTTAGGATCAAAAGTTGCCTATTAATCGAGGGTGTCAGCTATCTCCATACCAATTTTTATCGAAATCCATTAACCCGTTTCTGAGTTCATCGCAGACAAACAGAAAAATATTATAAATATTAAAAAATATATATTTTCTATTAGGTACATACTGTCCCTTTATCTCAAAAACTAAGTAACCAATTTTGATGAAACTTATACAACTCCTAAGTTGGAATATATCTAACTGAAAGCAAAAATATTTTTTATATTATACTAACATATCCAAAAACTGTGCATCTCTGACAAAATTACATATGGACATACACATCGAATACATAATCTCTTTTTTTTAAGTAGATTAACAACGAAATTATTTTGATAAGGATTAATACCATATAAATTAAAAAAAAACAATCGCAAATAATACATCGTTTTAGAAAAAATCTTATTGACCATTTTAGTGGTAATCAGTACTCACTAATAAAACATTTTAGTGAGCCTGTGTAATAAGGTAACCTAGAAAGATCTAGAGACATCAATCATCATACACAGTTTCTTACATTACATCCCTTTGAGAGGGACAATTCCGACAAGATTGATACATAACTTCGATATGAAATGATCATAGTAGATAAATGTTAGATTTTTTTTTTCTTTATTTTTCAAAAGGGCCCCAAATTCTTGTGTGCCCAGGGCCCCATCATAGGTAAAGACGGCCCTGATCGAAGGCCGAACCAATATCAAATCTCACTCATAACGGGGACTATTGTATGGTTCTTCATCATTTGTTTATTTATTGGAATAAATGGCCAGGCGAGCATACCATTCGCCTAATAGTAAGCGATACGACTGCTCATCAACCAAACAACACCATGAGTTACAAAGCAATACTCTAGCTACAATATCCTTGAAACTGGAACACAAAAGTGCATTTACACTGCTGTTTGAAGGAAGAAATAGATATTGCAGTTGTACCTACCCAAGCGCTCTTCCACATCATATCAGAGACCTACCACCACTTAAATGATTTAATTGTTGTCTATAGACTAGGTATTATATTAT
Organism: Hyles euphorbiae; assembly: GCA_023078785.2. NCBI lineage: Eukaryota > Metazoa > Arthropoda > Insecta > Lepidoptera > Sphingidae > Hyles > Hyles euphorbiae. Next base: position 14,975,205 of record CM041041.1, on the reverse strand, counting down.
GGTACTTAAACAGGCTGTTAGAAGTTAGAACAATAAAACATTAATCCAAAGTATTTAAAAATACAGTGAAAGGACGTGTTGTCTTGACTTCTTTCAGTTTTACAATAATAAATGGGCATCCTGATTCCTGCGCATAAGATAACTCTTTAACCATATATTATCTATTCAATAAAGAATTGGTTGCAGTTTGTACCAAATAGGTCTTGTCTCAAGATTTAATCCTGCGGTAGCGCGCCTTGGAATCTTTGTGTTCGAGCATTGCCATGAATATTTTAGTAGGCGTTTTACGCATCCACTTAATTTTACATAAACCGGCAAAATGAAATAAACAATAGGCATAACAATTATGTTTTGCCGTGAGGCAAAATTTTATCCTCATACGACAGAATGTAGCCATGAAGATTTGTACAGTAAACCTTTAAAAGTATTTTTAAAGATAAAATAATTTTATACTTTTACAGCGACTGCAAAATGTTGCAAATGTTATTAAAATTTACCCCTAATTACATACTAACATTTAAGTTTTTAAACTATCTACTCTTAATATGTTTATCATATTTTTTGTATAGGTTGCTGTCTGAATTTGTACGTCCACCTTCCGATATTTTCCTTCTCTTTATAGTACGTTGTACACAATCAATACAAAAAACTCCAAAAAGGTAGAGATGTGAAAAGTAAAAAATGAAAAATCTTTATTAAAATTAACAATTTTACATATGAAGAATGGCAGGGGTCCTCAAATTAGGCGTTGCCTGTGTCTTGAGAAACAAGTTAAATATAATTTTATTACAATAATTGTTTATGTGAGTGTAAGTGTGAGAAAGTGCTATATAGCATGGGATTTGAACTTGCCACCACTACGAATAGGCCACCACGCACTTACTGTATTGTGATTTGTAAGTAACATATTTTAAACGATCCACATCAAAAATGGCAAAACCAGAAGAAAATAAATATCTAGAAACATGTAAATTAGTTATTTACATCTTTATTATAATTACATCTTCAATCTTCAGATTTAATTAGATCTTGTTTTAATGAAATAACTACCGTTTCACTTTTATACCGTCTGTAAATATATAAATAAATATAACAATCAATATCTTTCAATTAAAACCAAAATTATCATGATTATAATCCACAAGTTAATTGAAATATACCTAATATTACGTTCTTTAATGATTTAGCCTGTAGATTAGTCCCTTTTTATTTTAATAACTATTATCGCAATATTTTGTTAACACTTCCGAGCTCTGAATCTATTCAATCGTTAAGATTATTATTGTATTAAAGAAAAATAAATTCCATTTTGTATGGCATTACGAAAAACACTTAAGTTGCAACACTGAACAAAATACCAGTTGCATCATAGTTAAAGGCACTATAAAGTTTATATAACATGAATAATTTGGCAATATGCATAAGTAAAAAGAAATATATTTTTAATCAAATAATTTTAGTTAAAATAATAAATTATTTTCGGTATAAAATTATGCTAAAAAAGCGATCTTTTTTCTTACTTGCAACGGAACGTCGTAAGAAAAAGTCGCGTGCGCTTCACCGTCAGGAACTTAGTTTTTTTTATCTTGTTGATCTCAAAGCTTGGAATTCGAAGAAACTATCGTCAAAATAATTAATTTAAGATAAAATATAAGAACATTACAATGATTACGTTACGTGTAACAAATTGTTTTCAATAAGTGCCTTATTCGTTTATTGTTGTGTGATCGTACTAAAATAAACAGATGAGAGATCCGACCATCGGTGTTCATTTGTTTTCATTATGACCAAGCGCCGGAGAATCCTTCACGCTGACAAAATAATACAAAATGTTATTCATGTGTTTTGTTTGTTAATGTTCTTGCAGTTGAAAGGTTAGTGAGTGAAATATATTTACACTATTGTATTTCCATCTTAGTCAGTCAGCCCCTATGAATAAATAATGCTTAATCTTTCGATCAAAGTGCAAGTATGCGAGCTTTTTTCTCTGATACAAAAAGGTGCTACTAACCCGATATATTTTATCACTTGTTATTATGTGCTGTGCTCATAAAATACTTGATTGTCACTCTTATTTGTAAACTTTTATGCAAATAATAATTTAAACTTAATTTTGACTTCACCTTCTGAATTTAACACATCACAACAGAAGATCTAAAAATACAAAGTGAACTAATATTTCGATTTAAGAATTGCTACTTAGTAGATTTACAATTTTTAAAAACAATTAAACGAATTACACAAAATAACTGCAGTTCTATTCAAATTTAATTTTGTTAAGATTTTATACAACGTTTTTATCAATTTAATGAGTATTAGAAATGATAAACTTCACTTCAGTTAATCACTAAAATCCTGCTTATAGCTCAGAAGATCGGCATAAATTATGTTCTTGCATCTAAATATGAGGATATCTAATAGAATTCCACATCAATCTAAATAACTACCAATACATTTTTTATGAAGTAACTTCAAAGGTGAATAACGCTTAATGTGATTGTTGGAATCATAGGCCAAACCAGTTCTATTTTTAATAATATAATTTCTGAATACTGTATACCTTCTTACCTCCCGTAATTAATTAAACTCCTTTTGTTTTTATCGTGCAACAATTAATCAAATAGCTTATAATTTAAAGTTTTTTTTACAGGTTATTATTCGGTAGCAAGTAATCCAATACTCCTGTATTCAACATCATCAGATATCCGTATTGTTAACACATCTAAGCTAAGTGCAGTGAACACAATAGTAAAGGATCTTAAACATGGCTCTGCTGTTGACTTCCACTATAGGAAAGAGCTTGTGTGCTGGTCCGACCAGAATGCAGAATTAATACAGTGTATGAAATATAATGACACATACATTGGAGAAAAGGTAACTAATAAATCTGTATTAATATAATATATACACAATAATGTAGATGTGGTCACATTAATCCAAATCCATTGGTTCTTAACCAGTGGACCACTGGACCGCTGGTGGTTCTTGGAAGCATCTCCAGTGGTCTATGGAGCTTCCTAAAGCCATCCTTAAAATATTTTTTGCATGTGTTATTATAGGTAAATAGAAAGACCCTTTATTACATACATTTGAATATGGTATTGATAAACAACCAAACCAAGTCAATCAACTTGGTGGTCAATGCTTTGATTTTTTTGTCAAGTAGTCCTCTTGACTAAAAGGTTAAGAACCACTGCATTGAACTAATACAATATTGGAATAAGGCCCAAAAACTGTTGCAATCATAGAGAAGGTGGGAATATTTCAAATCTAAGTGGGCTTGTATTTTATGAATGTTTTAGAAATATGTTGCATATTGAGAAAGAATCTATATAATTTGATTTGATAGGTGATAGAGATTCATAGTATGGACTGTTATATTTTTGTTATTTTTCTGGATTTTGCACTGTTTTATAATGAGTTATTTGTAAACAGAAACAGAATTTGCAATTATGTTTATTGTTTTGTGATCTTGTTATCTTACTGCAAATAGTTCTTTGACCTGTTTGATAACAACTTGCCATTCGCTGATAATTAAAACTATGATATATAATTATGTCTACTTTATGTAGGACTTATTAATAAGATTACATGATAAATTATTTGTTATTGAATACTATTGCTTGTTATCAAAGGGTCAAATGCATTATTGATGAATAACATTAATTGTAATGTGTAGGCCACTGTTTGTGGTACATGTATTTTTATTGGTTCAATTTGTTATCACAGCCTACTAATTATTTAAGTACTACACTACAGCAATAGTGCAATAACACTTTCATAAATAGTTCAATAGTCAGCCAATTTAGGAATCAATTATTGATAAAACAATCTTTTAAAATCACATCATACAAACTTTGGCAGAAAAATTTGGTTTTCAATTATTATAATCTTGGTTGGGATCTAGTTTTATAATCCACACTACTGGCTTATTAATAATAATTAAATATTAAACCATAATTAATAATAATTCTGTGTCCCTTCTAATTTTAATTTCTTCATAGCTTCTTATTATTTGAGTATTAAATGGTGAAAAAGGCTAATACATTCATAGATATTTTGACAGCCTCATTGGCGCAGATGGTTAGATGCTGCCTGTGAAACGAGAGGCCATATGTTCTATGATCTATCCCTGCCCCCATCTTAATGTAGGGTCAGGACTATGTATGTGACTGTTGGGTGTTATTTATTTATTTCTAATCCAATAACAATGACTGAATGGCTGACTACACATATAAGATTTGAAATGGTGACTAGAGTTGCAGGTTTTAAATTCTAACTTCATATCTTTACAGATAAAAATAGTATCACAAGGTTTCCTAACGCCCACGGGCATTGCCATAGACTGGTACACAAACAAGTTGTACTGGACAGACGGAGACACTAATAGAATAGAAGTTATTTGTATAGAACACAAGTACCGAAAGGTTTTATTCTGGTCTGAAGTGGACTTGGCCAGAGGCATTGCTGTTGTTCCTAAAGATGGGTAAGTTCTTATATTATTCTAGTTATTGCTGTGGCTATATGTGCATAATCCTTTATCCCTATATCTATCTATATTTGTTTATCCTATATTTGTTTTGGCACAATCATCATGCCTGCTATTAACAAAATTATTATTTTAATGACATGCATGCATCTTATAGTGTCAAGCAAAAAACATTAAATGATACTCCAAATAATAACAATTGACATATATCATCATCATAAGTGCGTGGTGGCCTGTTGGTAAACGGACTAGACGCGGCTGCTAACATGTTCTCGGTGGTCGCGGGTTCGAATCCCAGAGCACACCTCTGACTTTTCTGTGTGTATTGATAGTCAATCACCACGCACTAAAACGGTGAAGGAAAACATCGTGAGGAAACCTGCATACCATAGCGATTCATAAGAATTTCTATGGTATGTAAGTCCGCCAACCCGCACTAGGCCAGCGTGGTGGACTATATGGCCTAACCACTCTCAATCGTATTCTCGATTGTAGAGTAGGCCCGTGCCCTGCAGTGGGACGTATATGAGCTGATACAGATATATCATCATGAGATATCTTCATTGTACATACTCTTAAATTATTCAGTAATAACCCGTTCCGAATATTTCAGGTTAATGTTTTGGACGGACTGGGGTGAAATACCTAAAATAGAGCGTGCTGGTATGAATGGAGACCCCGCCACTCGCAAAATTATAGTCAATGAGAATATATTTTGGCCAAACGGAATTACTATAGATTACGACAATAATTTAATTTATTGGATGGACGCCAAGCTTCAGTTTGTAGATGTTATAGACTTTAATGGAGATAAAAGAAAGAGAATTGTCAATGGGGGCCTGGTGTACCCTTACGCCCTCACATTTTTCAATGACAAACTTTATTGGACTGATTGGAAAACTTGGTAAGTCAAATTTTAAAGTCAATAATATTTATTATTGTTAAAAATCCCATAATGTCGGGTGCTGTACATTTTAAAACAAAACTTACCCATGGTAGATCTCTCATATGGAAGAGGCCACCTGGGAAGTTACCACCGCAATTTGTATTTTTCCCATCAAACAGCAGTGTAAATGCACTGTTGTATTATGGTTTCAAGGACATTGTAGCCAGAATAACTACTGGACATATTGAGACTTAATATCTTGTGTTTCATGATGGCGAGTGCAGTGAAGTTTTGCTACTGTCCAAGAATGATCGTTGCTTACCATCAGGCATGCTCGGCTCACCATTCATTGCAATGAAAAGAAATGTTATCTGGTCCATTTGATAAAATATACGAATTCTTTTAACTTATTTTCAAGGTCAATCCACACTTGGGATATATCAACTAATGGGCCTTCTATCAAGGAGTTGATTAAGTCGCACCCAGTTCCTGTAGATATCAAAGTGTATGATGAAACGAGGCAGCCTATGCCCACGGGAGATTACCCTTGCAAAAATAATAACGGTGGATGCTCACATTTGTGCCTTCTATCTCCTACGCCGCCAGGTAAAATTATCATCAGTATTTCATAATTCTTTCTATTCTGTAGTAGTGGGAGTTATTGCTATTTCAAATTAACATCACCTTGTTATTTCAGAAACGTTAGCATGCTCTATATTTCTGTTATTGCTAATTGCATCCCCACAGAATTTAAAGTTAAACTGGCTATATAACAATTTTTCACATCTAAAATTACACACACACCACTGACTGTACAGATTCTTTAAAGGGTTTAAAAAAATACTCTCTCCTTGATAGATTACACAAGTAAGTACAAAAATATTAGTCGATCGGCTTTGTGGATCACAATCGCAAATCGCAAAATTTATATAACTTGTGAAATTTTATTGAAATGAAAATGAAAATGAAAATGAAAATAATTTATTGAATCCATTAAAATGTTCAACATCATTTAGATTCAGTCATTTTTTTATCTACCACCCGGTTCGGAAAGCTGTTTTCACTAGAGAAGAACGGGCAAGAAACTCTAGTGTTGCTCTTTTCAAAACCAGTTTACAATGTAGTGAATTATTACAAAAATTTACAAGTTGGTTTAAATCAGAGCAGTTTAATAATAATATGTTGAAAATTTACAGTAAATATTTTTGATATGAATATTATTATATTTCCATTACTATGGTTGAGTGAAGTCGCCCAGAACGAAGAATCAGTATACTCTTTTTCGCCAAAGCAGTGAATAATTGCGAGTCTTATGTAATCCATCAATCAATCCATTACAATGTAAGCAAATCGGATAGACCAGTCTACGCAAGCAGCACCCGTTCACGAGTATGACGCATGTGCCAGCCATCGGCCTCCTCAACCATGTTGCAGGGAAGTGACCGACCTGGCACACGACGCCACCGCATATTATCACTTCAATTGCTATTTGTTATTGCTATTGCTATTTATTCCAACACTGCTATAGGCTAAATGCTAATAAAGTACATTACATATAATATTTAGTACATATTACTTTCAATTATGATTACTATTTTTTCTTTGTTTTTTTTTTACCTTTTTTATGGCCACCCTATTCTTTGTAGCTTTTTTCAACCTAATCACCTTCATTTAAACGTGTTGTCATATTTTTTATCTTATTACTTTATGTGGTGTTCAATAAAGAAATTATAAATGAATAAATAAATTAAACGTGAGCATACCATAGCGATTTATATAAATTTCTATGGTATGTAAGTCTGCCAACCCGCACTAGGCCAGCGTGGTGGACTATATGGCCTAACCACTCTCAATCGTACTTACGATTGTAGAGTAGGCCCGTGCCCTGCAGTGGAACGTATATGGGCTAATACAGATATGTACAGAAATAAATTATAATTGACATTGTCTCAGGCTACGTATGTGCGTGCCCCACGGGGTGTAAGTTGAAGGAGGGCAGCAACACCACTTGCTACGACAGCCCGCAGTCGCTGCTGGTGATCGCGCAACGCTCCATGATCTCCAAGATATCGCTCGACTCGCCGGACTTCACGCCCTACACGCTGCCCCTCAAGGACCTCAAGCGAGCCCTCACTGTAGACTTCGACCCAAAGTCTGAATACATATATTGGGCTGATGATTTTGTAAGTTGTTACTGTACATTTTAAGATCAGTTTTTGGTTTGGTGTTCTGATTTTTTAAAATTATTTCATCCTAATACTGGGCAAAAGTCTTCCCACCCTCCCCTCCTTTACCTCCATGACCATCATCGAAAGCATCCAGGTCGTTATCGTTTTTAGGTCTGCCGCAGCCTCATTGACCATCAAGTATCCATTGAGTCACGATATTCGTTCAAAGAAATGGATGCATTCGCTTTCGTTTCACACTATATCACTCAACACTATACCCAGGATGCTAGCTCAACTCGATTTATTTTAACTGTTCCCTTGATTGTATTATACAATTTCAGGCGAAAACTATATCGAAAGCCCGTCTGGACGGTACGGAGCAGTCGGTGGTGATACACAGCAGCGGCGTACCCGACAGCATCGCCATCGACCCGCTCGCCAGGAACATCTACTGGACCGACCCCGCCACCGACACCATCAATGTCGCACGACTAGACGGTTCCTCCAAGAAGGTGAGGATTCATTATCGCCAATAGTTCAGCTGTGGAAAAATATTAGATAATGCTGCAGTCACACAACGATGCGGAGGGCGGGACCCCACTGTTCTATCGACACGGAGACGACATCGAACGAGACAATTTTTTCTTACTTCATAATAAATTGAAACAGCATTCAATCTTGTGTACATCCACTAATACTTTGCTTTATGAGTCGTTGAGAGCGGCACAGTCCATAGAAACATTTTTATTTTATTCAGTTGTCAGCATATTTCTGTTTCTCGTCTCTCTTATGAATTGAAGAAGATTCTCGTAATTATACCTGTACCATATTTGTGTTGTTTTTTTGTACCTACAATATCGATATTTCGCTCACATGTACAATCGATAATATAATCGATGATTAATTCAGGTAATCATACACAACGATTTATACGAGCCGAGAGCCATCGCGCTGCACCCGACGGGCGGGTTGATGTTCTGGTCTGACTGGAACGAGAAAAAGCCGAAGATAGAGCGCGCCAACCTGGACGGCAGTGGTAGACAACTCCTCATCTCTGAGAAACTGACATGGCCCAATGGCATCGCGCTCGATACCGTCGCTAATAAACTTTACTGGGGCGACGCAAGGACTCGCAAGATCGAGGTATGTTGTACTTTTTGTGCGTAGATGAGTATCAGATGTTATAATATACTGACTTAATTTTCCTTTTCCGCCTTTGCTTCACTTTATTTTTCCGCCTTTGAATGGTGATTTAACATAGTGGAGAGAATTTGGAGGAAAGTTAACCGTAGTTCATATCGATAAAATTAATCTATTAACACAAAATGGCGATTTTTCGATATCCTTAGTGAAACACGATAGTTTTTATCACTACACTATATTTTTAGACCCGACACCAAGATGTTTCCTTACAAATATGTGCTTTTACAGGTATGCAACATGGATGGTACGGAAAGGAAGGAACTGCACAGTACAGAAATACTGCATATTTTTGGATTGACACTACTTGGAGACTATCTCTACTGGACAGATATACAAAAACGGACATTGGACAGAATTAATAAAAATACAGGTAAATTAATTGTACTGATACAAATACATTTTATTAAATAATTAAATAATAATTATATAATGTATCGTATTAGTCATGTAAAAATAATCTATTAAATAACACACTAGAAGACAATCTCTACACTATTATCTGGACCAGTGGACTTCCTGTGGCTGGCCCAGTGTTGTAAAAAAGCTCGAGTCGGCGCTTAAACGCTCGAGTCGACGCTCAAGCAGATTGCTCGTGCTCGAGTCGGGACTCGACTGAAGCGCTCGACGCTCGAGCAGTGGCTTGAGCGCTCGGCTCGAGCTTGAGAGCGCGCTTAGTTTACATAGTTAGAGAAACTGTAAAAAAGATCTGTATCTGTATCAGCCCATATACGTCCCACTGCAAGGCACGGGCCTACTCTACAATCGAGAGTTCGATTGAGAGTGTTTAGGCCATATAGTCCACCACACTAGCCTAGTGCGGGTTGGCGGACTTACATACCATAGAATTTTTTATAAATCGCTATGGTATGCAGGTTTCCTCATGATGTTTTCCTTCACCGTTTTAGTGCATGGTGATTGACTATCAATACACACATGACTCCGAAAAGTCAGAGGTGTGCCCTGGGATTCGAACCCGCGACCACCGTAAAAAAGATAGTATTAGTGTTTAGCTTTTTGTTTGTTTTTGGTTTTTGTGTTTTACTGGTGGTCAGTCTCTAATATGTGAGAGGCTGTCTTGGTGGGTACCACCGCAATGTCTATTTCTCCCGTCAAACAGCAGTTTAAATGCACTGTTGTGATTCGGATTGAAGGACATTGTAGTCAGAGTCACTACTGGACATATTGAGACTTAACATCTTGTGTCTCAGGATGGCGAGCGCAGTGGAATGCCAAGCATTGCTTTGTAAATCAAGGTGTTGTTTGGTTTTGCTACTGTTCATGAGCGGTCGCATCGCTTACCATCAGGCGAACGGCGTGCTCGTCTCGCCATTCAATGCAATAAAAAAAAATAGCTGAAGTTTCTGTACAATTCCTGACTACCTACTGATTTTCTTAGCAACTAAGTTAAATTAAATACCTACCTAAAATCATCACACACCTTTGCAACACTATATTTTTCATCTATCCGTATTTAAAAACTACAACGCTTGAACGCTCGAGCGCATAACTCGAGCATGAAAGTCTAAACTCTCAACGCTCGCAAGCCTTAAACGCTCAAGCGTTTAACGCTCGAGTCTAAAACGCTCCAAAGCGTCGACTCAGCGCTCGACGCTCGACTCTCAGCGCTCATTTTTACAACACTAGGCTGGCCTGATAATGAGTGTTAGCGACGCAATTAATTGAACGTAAAATATAATCAGTGGGCGCGCAGTGCGGGAACGCGTGTTATAATCTGTGCATCCGGTGTAGTTTACGGATCCGCCGCCGCCGTGTGAGTCGTTTTGTTCGCTTGTAAAATGTTTAAAAACTAATTTGTAATGAATCACCGCTGCGATCGGTGAACTTATGTGTAATCTAGTAAGAATAGGGCATTTGACTCCATTTTTTTTATTGTATTTATCAAAACGTATCCATAGCTATTGTCTAACAAACATAAAATAAATCCATTCAGAATGTAACAAGTTAGAAACTTTTTAAATCTTGTAGTGGGAGTAACAAAAAAGAAATGCCAAACAAGGATAGTGACGTCACTAGGGTTATTATACCTTACGTGTGCGCGTGTGAAAGAGACAGCAAGAAGTCCCCACTACACCCTTACTCTTTAATTTTAAATATTATTATTTGCCTTATGTTACAAGCTACTTTTTTGACATCAAGGCTTTATTTAAACCTATTTGTGTTTGTAAGTGAAATAATACCAAAAATCGATAAAAATACCCTAAATACCCTATTGTATAAGTTCCTAGTCGCGTGCATTATTTTCATCATTCCTTCAAGTAACAATGATGATGATGACATATACTGTGTGTGTGCAGGTGCGGACCGGCAGCCGGTGGTGGAGCAGATGGCGAGCATGATGGGCGTGAAGGCGTTCCGCGTGGGCGCCGCGCTCGGACACAACGCGTGCGCCGAGCGGAACGGAGGCTGCGAGCATCTCTGCTTCAACCGGCCACGGGACTACGTGTGCAGCTGTCCACTGGGTACGTCACATGCATCATCCATTAGCAGCCATCTAACGCCCGTCGCACACGCTAATCAAAAATAATTGGTTACAAACTCCAATTAGTAACGAGTAACTTGAGCGTCAAACCCCTGTATATAGCATTTGTTGATTATTCCAAGGCATTCGACAGCATAACACACTCATCTATTTGGAATTCCTTAAAAAGTAATAACATACATAAAAAATATGTTAACATCATCCAGAACATCTACTCCAAGAGTGTCAGTAAAATAAAACTAGAACGACAAGGAAAAGAGTTTCCAATTGAAAGAGGAGTAAGACAGGGAGACCCCCTCTCCCCTAAACTATTTATAGCTGTGTTAGAGACCATTTTTAGAAATATTGATTGGAGGGATAAAGGTATATGGATTTTAAACAAAAAGCTTACACACTTAAGGTTTGCGGATGACATCGTCCTTTTTGGAATATCAGCCTCAGAATTAGAAAACATGATACAGAAACTAGACTCAGAAAGCCAAAAAAGAGGTCTACACATGAATGCAAGCAAAACAAAAATAATGACAAACAGCCACAAAAAGCCTATCCAAATTGGAGGAAATATAGTAGAATATGTAGATGAATATGTGTATTTAGGCAAACTGGTTTCTTTCCATACAAACAATAAAGAAAATGATGTTGACAGAAGAAGAAATATAACTTGGAAAAAATACTGGGCACAAAAAGAAATCTTAAAAGGGGACTATGACCTAAAAACAAAAAAACTAGTAATGGACTCATGCATACTCCCATCTTTAACTTATGCAAGCCAGACGTGGGTATACACAGAAAGAATAAAGAACAAAATAATATCTTGCCAACATGCAATGGAAAGAAGCATCTTAAAACTAAGAAGAATACAGAAAACAAGGAACACAGAAATTCGAAAGAAAACAAAAATAATAGATGCCCTCGAATACAGCCTACGCCAAAAATGGAGATGGGCAGGACATATAGCAAGATACCAAGACAACAGGTGGACCCACCTAGTGACAAAGTGGACAGGACCAACAGGCAAAAGACGCGTGGGGAGACAAAAGAAGAGATGGATAGACGATATTGTAGAAGTAGCAGGAAAAAATTGGATGAGGATAGCTACTAACAAAGACAAATGGAAAAAGATGGAGGAGGCTTTTACCCAAAAGGGGACCACACATCAGAGAACAGAAAATAACTAAATACTAAATAGATTAAAATATAAATATGTATATATTAGTGTCACATGTGTAGGAAATTAAAGCTAAATAATAAAAATAAAAAAACTTGAGCGTCACCGCTCATACATTATCATACGAGGTTCGCACACGACGCGATTATTCACCAACACGTTGGTAACACATTGGCAACTGATCTCGTGTGATGCGTCGTGCTGGTTACCGCGCTACTGGATATCCGAGTTTACCGAGTGTTTTGTTAAATGAGAGAAATGTTTGTGCCGCTCACAAATATTTCTTTTGGGTCTGGGTGTTTGTGAGACCGAAAAGTCTCTTTTAGTTTCTGATACCCACGACACAAGACTCGATTTTAGTGCCCATATATGTATGTCCCACTGAAGGGCACGGGCCTACTATACATTAGACAGTACGATTGAGAGTGGTTAGGCCATATAGTCCACCACGCTTGCCTAGTGCGGGTTGGCGGATTTACATACCATAGAAATTATTATAAATTGCTGTGGTGGGCAGATTTCCTCACGATGTTTTACTTCACCGTTTTAGTGCATGGTGATTGACTATCAATAAACATATGACTGAAAAGTCAGAGGTGGTAAGGCTTTTTAAACCAATTTTTATCACCAATTCAATTGTCGTTACTTGCTTGCTATTCTGTCTCATATATCACATTATATCAAATATGGAGCATACATGTATTAGTATTTGGGTAAACTAAAAATCAATACAAATTATTTAATTAGGGAATCGAATCCATTATCCCAAAATAAACATACGACATTTTCTATATTTAACATATCATACTTAACTCCAAAAGAAATCATGGTGTCGATTATATATTATAGTCGTAACATTATAACATTTTTTCATTTCTAGTTTTGGAGCTAAGTAGCGATCGAAAAACTTGCGTGGAGCCAGAAGCGTTTCTAGTGTACAGCCGCAAGAACGTGATCGGCCGAATCAGTATAGAAAACGACAACAACGACGCCGTGCTGCCGATAAAAGAACTCAAGGAAGTCAGGTATAACAGGCTCAATATAACCCGCAATAGATGCGAGTAGCTACCATTAGTTATGTCCCGACAATTATCAGTTAGTTATAGATAACTCAACTGCTCAATATAACCCGCAACGGACGTGAGTACGCTAACTTAATTTTCCAATTAATATCAGTGCTTTAAAGATAAACACACAAACACATTAAGCTAGGAAAGGCTCGCCCCCTAACACATCATGGGATGGAATATACAAGGCGAAATGTGAGTGTCCTGGCACCTCTGCCAACCCCTTCTGGGTAAAAGGTGTTAGTGAATGTATGTATATAACATTATAGGGGACACCACAGACAAAATGTTTATATTAATGGTAATAATAACCGCAATGTCTTCTGGTTACATTCCCATCACCTGCTACTGATTTTTCCTGCGCTTGGTACTCTGCACATTTATTTGTAAGTCCACTCCGTCAATTGGATGTATATACATATACGAGATAAATTAACGTTACATTAGGCACCATAAATGTTTCTGTCTTTCAAGATAACTGTGCAACGATACTGTACAGTACACTTACCTTGTTTTGGTCCTTCGAGCCGGATACGAACCTTTTGTTATTTCAGTGCTTTAGCGGTTCACGTGGCGGGTGGAAAATTGTACTGGTCGGACAGCAAAACGAAAACAATCAGCCGCTGCAATATAGACGGAACCAACGTCGAGAAAATATTGGAATGGATGGGATTGGTTGAAGGTATGTTTAATATTTAATTTAGACTGTAAGACTTAGGGTATCACATAAAAGATACACTCGATGAAGTTTGCAATTCATTTTTACCATTGAAATAAGACTATTATTTACGGATTTTATCGCGGATTTAGTTTAATTTTTACATTTTTTTTTAATTCCCGACGTTTCGATTACTTTACAGCTTTCGTGGTCACGGGGCGGACTGAGGTATTAGTCATCCGCTCAGTGACTGTTACAATTTAACTACCCTTAATTTTGAATTATTAAATTAAAAAGTTAATTTAAATAACTAATCTGTTTTCGCGTTCCGATCCACGCAAAAGGAGCTCACTGTGTCTTGAGGTCTGGCAGTTGGTCTTTTGGGTTCCGATTTAATTAAAAATTAAACTAAATCCGCGATAAAATCCGTAAATAATAGTCTTATTTCAATGTGTAACATTCGCGTAAATCTAAGAAACCATCATTTTTACCATTTATTTTTGTTTTTATTGTAAATATCGAAAAGCTTTACTAAAATTCAATCGCGTTCATAAGTCATTACTCACGTACCTCCACCTATTTTTTTACCTTTAAATGTGATGAGCATTTGGATATGTAATATGCAACTCTGCATAATATTTGTGATAACTGAGGCAGTTATCATACAAAATAGACTATAGAATAAGCTCTTATCAATTAAGATTCATTTAGATTATCTTAGATGAGTACCCCACAAAATATTGATATATTGCTCCTTTAACTTAATACTTTTAACATAATAGTAAATGGAAGCAAATAATCATGGTATAATGTGCCAACATATTAATGTGGCGACCTTTGGCGGAGGCCTGTGTAATAAACTTCCTGGAGTTGAAGAGAGAGGTAGAGAGAGAGCATAGGTAACGATAATAATATGATTTATATATTCTCTTTTCATTTATTTTCTTCATAATCAATAAGCACCTGCTTCCATCTCTGCACTACTTTCAGGTTGGCTGGTAGTTAATACCCTGAGGCATTAAATCCACCTGTACTTTACTGTATTCATTTGTATAAAGTGTTTAAATAAATAAATAATGAGTGCTGTATATTACAGGCTTGGCGATCGACTGGGCGGGTCAGAACATGTACTGGACGGACACGGCGACGCAACGCATCGAGGTGGCGCGCCTCGACGGCTCCAGCAGGCGAGCACTCATCTGGCAGGGACTCAAGAAACCAAAGAGCATCGTGTTGGATCCCAAGAGAGGGTAAATTGGTTAATTCTATTCATTTTTTAATAAACAAAAATATCGTTTATAATGTAATGTGGCTTAGAACGATAAGACTACCATTCGTACTTTGTTGTTTTGTATTGTCTCTAAAACTACTCTTTTTTTTACTGTGTATAATAAATAATTAAGGCTATGGTTATCATCACTATAATTGTTTAGAACAACTTGGTGAGAAACTAGTGTAACCAAGTGAAAACTACTAATTAAAATGGAGGGTAAGGATGAATCTTTAACCTTTTGTATTTGTATGTGTACTGTTTTATTTATTTCAACAGTTTGGTTACTTAATGATAGATAACTGTTGTGTATGTACATTATTTTTGAAATTATTTTAGGAATATCTTGTCACTTCCTAAAGTCTAGTCCAGAAAACATCGTGAGGAAACCTGTATACCATAGTAATTTCTATGGTATGCCAAGTTCACCAACCCACACTAGACCAGCATGGTGGACTCGTATTGTCGATTGTAGAGAAGGTCCATGCCCTGCAGTGGTGCGTATAATATGGGCTGATACAATACAATCAAAATATTTTTAGAGTGTGTAAAATATTTGCACTTGTGCTTAACATGTATGTGACTTTTGGGTGAAAGAAAGAAAAGAAAATCGTTTATTATTGCATGGCCGCAATAACAACAAAACAGTAATAACAGTAATAGTAATAATAATCCAAGTTAATAATCTAATGCTAATATGTACATGACAGACTATGGTGATCCCCCATTCATGCAATATCATATAATCAGCAATACAGCATAGCTGTATATTCAATGAGGGATGGGGTGTATTTATTTATTTATCAAATTTAATAAACGCATAACTAATGAAACTGTCAATATTTTCAGGTACATGTACTGGTCGGAGCTGGGTTCGAAGTGTATCAAGCGCGCGGCCATGGACGGTTCTGCGGCGAGCGTGTTCATGGAGCAGACGGGCCGCGTGCACGCGCTCGCCATCGACCACGAGCGCCGCGCCCTCTACTGGGCCGCGCTGGACCCACCCCTCATAGAATACGCCTACCTCAACGGCACGGGACGGAAAACCCTAGCGGATGATATCCCCATGCCGTTTGCACTCACCCTGTATAACGATTCCGTGTTTTGGGGGGATTGGAATACAGGTAAATTAATTTTGTATATTAGGAATTGTTGTTGTCAAAATCAGTTGTAATTGATACTCTATTAGATACATAGATAGCGAAAAAAATGAGATAAAACCTCTGGCTATTGACATCTCAAAATTAGTCCTTATGGTACATTAATATTATCGATTACTATATTTAAAATGTTGTCTTTGTGATATAATCGAAGAAATAATCAAAATTATGATAGTTTTTTTTATGTACCAAGCAATGTTTCTGATTGAATCAAACACATGTTTGGTTCAACCATGTTTAATTTGGACATTCAAATTACCAACAATTTTCTTTCCCGCACTGAAATTCCCAACCAAACTCCAACCATTTCTTCACACTTCAGGTGTAGTAGAAACCGCGAAAAAACGCGACGGCACCCAGCGTCGAGCTGTCCACTCCGGTCTAGACTACCTGTCCGACCTGAAGGTGTACGCGAGCGGCGACGAGGGCAGCAACCAGTGCGGCGCCGACAACGGCGGCTGCGCGCACGTGTGCGTCGCCGTGCCCGGGGACTACAGATGCGCGTGCCCCGCGCACTACAAACTGGCCAGGGATAATGTGTCTTGCACTGGTGTGTTAGCAAAAACTTTTTGTTATTTATTTAACAAGACTTTTATTAAGATCATACTCTCGATTGTAGATGAGGCCTGTGTCCTACAGTATATGGGCTGATACAGAAGAATTATGGTTGAGTTTTGAAATTTCAAATATTGCCATAGCTTCGAACTCAGTATATTTGGAGACACTTATTTGATACCATATGCAAGTGTAAGGCATAGGGTTTTTTTTGACGCCCTTGGCATAAATAGAAACATCTAAATATTAACTTAATATTTTTGGGCAAACCCAGAAGAACGGAATGTTGCACATTTAAATAAAACTATTATTCACGATTTTATCGCGGATTAGGTTTATTTCTTTTTTATTCCCAACGTTTCGATTACTTTACAGTTGTACTTGTACAAACGAAAATGTTTCATTTTCAGAACCGGAAGAATTCCTGTTATTCGCTCAAAAGAACGCTGTTGGCCGTATTATGGTAGCTAATGGCGAGTCCAACGACGTATTCATACCTCTAACCGGGTTGAAAAACGTCAAAGCTATAGAATATGACCCTGTCAATAAGTAAGTATTGGAATATTTTTCTTATATTTGGATTGTTGTGTAGATAGCATTTTGAGGTAGTGGCTCTTTTGTTGACGATTAACATAATATTTTTTATTTGGATTTTTTATTTGTTTTACATGGAGTATTTTTAATATTCAAATATGAGGTTAAATCGAATGAACTATCTGCCAGCACCGCTAGGTTTTAGCCGCAAACAAAGCGTTGCCAAAAAAACACAGGATTGACCATAACGAAAGTGTTAAATAATAAGAATAATATCTATTGCTGCTTACTTAACACCCAACAGTCACATACATAGTCCTGACCCCGCACTAAGAGCGAGTCTTGTGTTGAGGGTATCGGGAACTAGGAGAGACTTTTCGGTCTCACAAACACCCAGACCGAAAAGAAACATTTGTGGGCCACACAGTATTTCTCTCGGTGCGGAGATCGGACCCGTGACCTTTCGTTTCACAATCGGCGTCTAACCACCACGAAGGCTGACATTTACATTTATTTGACACTTATACACAATTCCACAGGTTTCTGTACTGGATGGACGACGACTCGCACGCAATACGTCGCGTGCCCATCTCATACTCCCCGACGTCCGCACTAACAGACTCGTCGGCTGTAGTGAGCGGGCTGGCGCGCCCCGCCCACATGGCGCTCGACGTACTGGGCCGCACGCTGTATTGGACCTGCGCAGATACCGACTCTATCAACGCCACCACTATCGATACCAATACGTCGGTCACCGTCATCGTCAGGGGCGATAACATGATGCCTAGGCATCTCGCCTTCCATCAGACTAAGAGGTCAGTTTATGTAATTATATTAAGCTGAGTCACCTACGTGTCACTTGTTTTCGACTTACAAAGATTTTTATTTTTTATTTTCTGTTTTGTCTATGTCAATTTATGTTATACGATTGTGTGAATTGTGATAAGTGACAAATAAATGTATTTTCTTTCTTTCTTTCTAATTTTATACCAGATGTTTGATGAGTACCTGCAAAATAAATCTCCATTTATATTTTATGTCCTGGTTGTCCATGTGTCAGTATTAAAACGTCGGAAAGCGCGTCTTTTGAAACAACGATTTTTCTCATATGTGAGGTATCTACGGCAATGTTTATAACTCCCGCCAAACAGCAGTTTAAGTGCACTGTTGTGTTTCGTATTGACGGACATTGTAGCCAGAGTAACTGGACATATTAAGACTTTACATCTTATGTTTCACGATGACGAGCGCAGTAGTATGTTAAGTATTGCTTTGTAATTCAAGGTGTTTTTTGGTTTTGCTACTGTTCATGAGTGGTCGTATCGCTTACAATCAGGCGACCGGCATGCTCGTCTCGCAAAAAAAAAAGATCGCTATCGGGGAAAATCCAATAAAAATAAATTACGATAAATGTTTCTTTCTATCTACACTAATATTATAAAGAGGAAAACTTTGTTTGTTTGTTTGTTTGTTTGGTTGTAATGAATAGGCTCAAAAACTACTGGACCGATTTAAAAAATTCTTTCACCATTCGAAAGCTACATTATCCACGAGTAACATAGACTATATTTTATTTTGGAAAAAAATTGGGTTCCGTAAGATATTTGGATTTTTCGGACACAAACTGAAAAAATCAACCAAAGAAGTTACTTATTTTGCGTACGCTGCCTAAACTACAAAAGATAGAACCATAAAATGTTATAATTAATTGTAGATCTTATAAATATCTACAAAAAAGTCCGCGACACACTATACCTATCTATGTCGAGTGAGGCACAACAACCACATTTTTATTTGAAAATCTTGAATTTTTTTTGGACTACATTTAAACGCGTTTATTTTACTCATGCTATTAATCCTTATCAAAATAAATTATTTCATCAATAAGTACAGTTTATGTTGATAATATTTGGTCTTTGAATGATTAAAATTGGACGTTTGGTTTTGAAGTTGTGGTGAAATTAAAATATTACGATTTCTGCTGCACAAAAATTTCATAAGGCAATCTTTATATGTACATGTATATGGAGAGACGGGATATAATAGAGTGGAAGGTACGGGAGAAGGCTGGGATAGCTGACAGATTTGATAGGACGAAATATAAATGCACGTTATAAGACGGGATGGATAATAAAGAGAAAGGACGGGATGGATTGGGAAGAGACTGAACAGACGGATGAGACGGGATTGAGCCGGACAGTAGGACAGCTACGTCAAGTTTAGGTATACAAGAGTTTATACGAAAAATAACGTATTTGGTGTGGAATGGAATCAAAAAATATATGCACCCAGACGAAGCTGGGCCGGGCCGCTAGTTGAGTAATATAAGCCGGGTTGAGTAAGAAGACCTTAATTTTATTGTCCGTATTCTGGCAATATGTGATGTGTAGAAAGTTGATTGTTGTGTACAGGCTGCTGGTGTGGAGCGACGCGGGCGCGGGCGCGGTGGTGCGAGCGCGTGCGGACGGCTCGGCGCGCGTGGAGCTGGCGCGCGTCGCCAACATCACCGCGCTCGCCATCGACCAGCCCGCCGCCACGCTGTACTGGGCCGCCGCGCGCCAGATACACGCCATCGACCTCGACGGATCCAACAAGTACGCACGCGCACGCATACGCATGCACATATGCGTACACATTACACACGCATATCTACCATTGTATAAAGTTTTTACTCTAAATTACCAGTTACAAGTATTATGCAATATTGTGACACATTTAAGGACAGAAAAAGTAAATACAAAAAAAACTGCATTAGCGATCAGCAAAAGAATCTGACCAAGTTCGGCTTGAACTCACGCCCATAAGGTTCCACACCATATATGGGACCACACTGTTCCGCACAAAATATTTAAAATAAATAATTAATAAATAACAACCAACAATGACATATGTACATAGTCCTAACCCCAGACTAAGTTCGTGTCTTGTGTCGTGGGTATCAGGAACTAGGAGAGACTTTTCGGTCTCACAAACACTCAGACCCGAAAGAAATATTTGTGGGCCGTACCAAAATTCTCTCGGTGCGGTGATCGAGCCAGTGCTTTCGTTACACATCCACGGAGACTGTCATCTAAAACTACAAGTACATTTTGTTCACTCACGTTGCAGACGCGTGGTGTGGCAGGGCGGGTACGCGGGCGCGCTGGGCGTGTACGCCGGCGGCGTGTACCTGGGCGGCGGCGAGCGAGCACTCGCGCGCGTGCCGCTGCACCGCCGCGACGCGCCCGCCGCGCCCGTGCCGCATCTAGCGCGTCTCGTCGCGCTACGGACTGTGCATAAGGTACGCACACAATGTGTCATATTATATTCATAACTACTATATCGAATCACAAATGAGGAGATCCGTAAGAGAACAAAGGTTATCGACATAGCCCATAGGCTTACCAAGTTGAAGTGGCAATGGGCTGAGCACATAGCTCGTTGATCCGATGGCCGTTGGGGCCGAAAGTTTCTAGAGAAATGTCGGACGCCCGCCTACAAGGTGGACGGTCGACCTGGCTAAGGTTGCAGGAAATCGCTGGATGCAGGCCACTTCCAACAGGTCGATGTGGAATTCCTTAGGCCGCCCGCCTGTGTTTAGCAGTGGACTTTCTGTGGCTGATGATATTAATAACTAAAGCTAATATCAGAATATTAAACAAACCATAAACGTATTTGTTAATTCTAATACAAAACAAAGTTGAATACAAAACAAAAAAGTGGGTAGAATTAATAAAAATGGTATCTTTATCTTTGCCTTTGCAACGTGTAATGTGTACTGTATCGTATAGGTGGCCCGCGACCACCCGTGCTGGGGCGGCGGTCGGTGCGGCGGCGGCGCGGGCGCGTGCGGCGCGGGTGGCGTGTGCGGGTGCGCGCCGCACTGTGCGCCCGCGCCACCGCGCTGCCCCGCCGACCACTTCCTGTGTGATGCGCACGCGCCGCGACCGCGATGTCTGCTGCACGACTGGAAGTCAGTAATACATTAACTGTATTCGTACTAGATTAGATGCATATACATTTATTTCAACTTTTGCGCCCTGTGTACTTGACTTTAAGTATTCGAGTTTTCGATTGTAAGTTTTAGTAACAGCGTTGCAGTGCCGTTCAAGTGGTGCTGCAGCATATTAGCTGGATGAAAGCTCCCTTTGCTGGTGCAATATTCTTTTTTTATTATTATTATTTTTTACCTTAATCTGTTCCACTAACTCCTCTGTAATATATTGTGCCAGTAATATTTATTCTTTCTTTCTTTCTTTTTATTATGATATTTATGCACATGTTCTAAAAAAAAGTTCTTACATTTATTTTTTACTTTTTATTTAAATAAAAACGTCAAATCCAAATTGCGAAGCCCTATGAATCATTAATAAATGTAATGTTTTTACAAATTAATTATCGTATATTAAAACAGTATATTTATAGTATGTTTAATATGTTGTGTGCAGATGCGACGGTCAGAAGGACTGCGTGGACGGTTCGGACGAGGCGGAGTGCGGCGCGTGCGGCGGCGGGCTGCTGCGCTGCGCGGACGGAGCGTGCGCGCCCGCGCTCACCGCGTGCGACGCCGGCGCCTACTGCGCGCCAGCACACCTGCCCGACGCGTTCCGGTACCGACACAATAATACACTGACAAACTTCAGATATATCCGTCATGCAGTTGATAACATGCTGTCTGCGAAAATAGTTGAATGGATAATGAAAATAATGGATAAATATGCGACTCAATTTTTTTTATTGTATGTATCAAAACGTATCCATTGCTATGGTCTGACAAACAATGAAAGGAGATGTTTCATCTTGGGCCGTTTTGTGTACGTCTAATACAAATTCTAGAAAAAAATGTGGAATTCAAATAAAATACATTTAGATTTCTTGGACAACAGGGGGCTTTATACAAAAATGTGATTGTTTTAGTACAGAAGCAATATTTTCTTCGATAATCTGTCCTCCATGATGCCTTATTGTCATTTCGTTCAAAAATGCGCGAACCCATTATCTTTAACTTGAATATGTCTTATTTTTAAAAACCCCCTACAAATTACAATTATTGTCTATATTTCTTTTTCTACATTCTTCGCTTTTTAAAAGACGATATATGTTGTTAAAGAAGTCACTTTTATTATTTTATTTATATTACATGATTTTAGTTTAAGAACGATAATGTTTAACTTGACAGCAATTGCAAAACTCTGTGTTATCTGTCTACGTCTGTGGCCGTAATTCGTATTACATTAAAAACAAAAACTGAACTGTAATTCGTATTATTTTTTATTATTCGCATACATTTCGCAAATGTGTATTTGCTTCTCTGTTGACCTGGCTTTGTTTTATGAATTCTGATTGTCGCAGATGATATATTATCTTGACGTTGTAACGCAATTACTAGTTCGTATTTTGGTGAGTAAACATGTATACCTATATTATTTAAAATGCCACATGTAAGTAATACTTTTATGTTTTTCTATGTTCATATTTCTCTTCTAACCCACAATTCTGCTTTTCAGCACATCAAAAGTGGCGCTTTGCTTGAATTGCACTTCTGCAATTGTTGTGAAATGGTTGAATTGCACTTCTGCAATCAAAAATTGAAATGGATTCTATCATTCAACAGAATCTTAGTAACTACATGGGATGCCAATTCACTCTCGTGTAGAGTATTTAAAAAAGTTTTACTGCTGAAATGGCAGAACAAGAAGTAAGTATTCTATTTTCTTCATTAACTTGGGAAATGTATGTTTTATGCCAATTAATCAAGGTCAATACAAAGTATGGAGTATTACAAAAGTATTCATGTTAGAGCTGAATTGCATTGTGTCCACAGGATACTAGTACATAAATATGTAAGAAGTGATGTACGGTTTCGTACATCAAAGTATGTGTATACGTCAATTTATGCTGACACTATATTTACTTCAGCGAACAATTTTATGAAACTAGTGTGCAATATCAATCGTGGCAAAAACACGCGTCGCGTATTAGAACAAAATTTGCTAACTAGCATAACGTGTTAATCAAGAATAAATCTTTGAAACTTCAACTGGAGTCTAATTCTGCTGCACCTCGACTACAATTAACTACCATACATCCACTGCTCCAACGAGCTATTATGTCACTGTACATTATGGTCCTTCGACATAACTAACCAAGTATCTAGTGCATTTTACAAGCTCTATTTGTGATAGCGAATCGGTTTGGCTGGCCTTCCACAAGCGGACCTCCCCAGTCAGATTGAGAAGGCGCACATATCATAAATAGAGTATGAATGTTCTAAATACTAAGCGACCAACTTCAACTTACTATAACACTGCTTCATAAACTACTGTGAACAATCAAAACAGAAAAACGAAGAAATTGTGATTGTGACTTTTTGACTAAAAGTTAAATACGCGAGTGTGAATTGTGAACTGGGAACTGTTTGGAATTTATATGAGTGAACTTGACTTCCATAACTTAACTAAACTGAATCAAACTACAGGTAACTCAGATAACTATACTACAACTGAACTAACTAACTTGAATAACTATACTTCAAGCATTACTTACATTTATAAATACGTTATTACAACATAACTATGGAACTACTTAACAAACAACTGACTAGTTTTGAAAACATTAAAAGTCTTTGTTCGAACTATAAAAAAGATAGTATTACTAGAAAAACTGTTGACTATCTGGAAAATCGCCTGGAAAAGCTGGAAAAAGAATGGGTAGATTTCCACGAACGCCACGAAGTACTTCAAACAAGCATATTAGATAAAACCAATGTAAACTACTTTACAAACAACATATGGGTGATTATACAAAAGTTGGGTAACTTTTGAGGATATTTTGTTTACTATAATAATTAAATCAAATTATAACAAATTCGGGTGCATATGATGACAAATCTAATGATTATATTGTTCCAAATCGGGCCAGTCACTTTTTTAAGTAAATTATGAGATATTTAAAATTTTCTGAATTTGACTGCCAGGGGACTGACGAGGCTAACATAGTACTGATAAAGTACACCATTTTCTAAGAATTATAATGAAATTTAATAAGAATTAGTAGTATCTCTTAGTTTTAATAATGGCACATGTCTTTTAAGTATTCAAATCACTTAGTAACAATTAAAAATAATTATAAAATTAAAATAAACGTAAATACCAATATCTTCGGCAGCATTAACTGATTTTAGCGATTTCATTGTCATCGGAAAGAACATATTCCTCGTGGGACCAACTCTTCTTCATTGAAATGCCTATCAACACTAAAAATATACAAATAACTAAAATATTTTATAAAAAAATAAAAACCGACTTCAAAACAAAAACCACAAAAAATATTAAAATAATAAGTACCACTGCAAAGCAAAAAAATAATATTTATTTCATTGGACTTGTGCATGTTGATTAATTTGCTTAATGACTTGACTAGCCAACAAATCAAAATATATGCGTAACTTAATATTTTATTATTTTTTGGTTTTTAGTGGTTTTTTGTTTTGAAGTAGGTTTTTATTAAAAATTTTAGTTATTTCCTTAAGTACTGAAGTTTTTGTTTTTCTTTGTATTCCGCTAATTTAATGGGGCACTTTTAATTCTGGCCAAGCGAGCCTTTTCGGCTTCTCTTTTTTTTCTAATCTTCTTCCCTAGTCAAATTGCTTTTAGTGTGCCGTATGATATTCTAAACTGAAATATAAAATAGAAATGCTTATACACGGTAGCAATTAAGATAAAAGTGCTCTAAAACAACAACAAAAAGCAGTATTATGGAGACAATTCAATCCTCTGGCGCGATACCTGACAAAGGACTGACGCCAGCGGATTGACGAAAAAGACATAATTTGAGGTTATAATCAGGACTAATGTTTTTTTTTGATAATTTCGAATATCAACAAACCACATTTTAACAAATCATAGTTAATTATGTATAAATGATGATAAACCTCAGATTAACAAGAAAATAACGACCCACCACGGGACTGAAATTTTGACTGGCTTTGCATGTGTATAGAAGACAAACACAACCCAAGAACTCGTACAGTTATGGCGGCCGTCAAATTGTGCTGTCCGCAACTAACTTCATTACCAACATTAATACATAAACAGGGATTTGACCTTGACTCGGTGATATATGGCGAGAATTTCAAATTTAAAGAACACACAACGGACTGACGGATGAAAACAAACACAAAGTTTCTTATTTTTTTTTAAATAAATTGGAGAACATTGCATTATGAAAGTTGTAGTATATAATACTATGTTCATCACAGATTGTAGTAAATTAGTAAGTTTTCTTAAATCAATGATAATGTTTAATAGATAGTCACTTGATTGTTGGTTTTCGGGATTGTGACATGCCAAAGGACTGACATTTTAAGTATTAATTTTTTTTTTATTAACTTGTATTTAAAATGAATAAATGAAATTGGGTGACCATATAAAGGACTTTTCATTGTTTTAAAATAAGTTGTTATTTCAATAAAATATAATAAGACTTTGTATATATTGGCTGATGACAGCGAGTTACCCAATTTTTGTATATTCACCCATATATGAGAAAACTAAACAACTATATGAATCCACGAAAATGAACATGATGGAACTATTGGTTACTCACCGCCAACAGCGACAACACAAATTAGAATTTGACCTAACAGGCATGCTGGAAGAAGAAACTGACGACAAAATAAAAGAACTTTTGAACTACCAAGAAAGTAACTTTAAAGCTCTGGACAGGGCAATGTCCAAAATCGATCTCGATTTTTTAACTGAAAAGTGGGAACTCGAGGATCATTTATCGATTTTGAAATCGAAATGGGACGTCGTCGACAAACTACACTGGCAACTTGAAATGGTGCTAAAGGGTTCAAATCTGAAAGAAAATTATACCCGGAACTTTGAAGGTATTGAACAAAAATACGATCAATTAAGAAAACTCTTAAACAGCAAAATTTGGTCTAACATTCACTACCAACGCTCAGCGCCACAAATAGATATACCGGAATTTTCTGGAAATTGTATACAGTGGTCGTCTTTCAAAGATATATTCACAGAAACGGTTCATACTAACCCGACCATATCAAAGTGTCAAAAAATGCAGTACTTGAAAACTAAGCTAAAAGGTGAAGCCGAACGTTTAGTACTGCATCTAACTATCAGCGCTGAAAATTACGAGTCTTGTTGGGAGATATTAACACACCGGTTTGACAACCGTCGACTCCAATTCACGTCATTTATGAATATGATGAATCAACTTCCAGGAATACAATATGCAAATTGCTATAATTTGAAAAGGATGCATGACGTCATAACAGAAAGCCTAAATGGACTCACAAATATGGGAGTTGATGTCTCGACATGGGGACCCATGATTGTATATCAGATGTCTCAAAAAATGGATCCGATAACTTTTAATGAATATTCCAAAGAAATGAAGAACAACCGTGACTTGCCACAACTAAGTGAATTTTTATCATTTTTAGAATCCAAATTTATGGCATTAGAAACCATGAAAAAATGCCAAAGGGAATCTCCCAGCTGTCAAAAGCAGAATCAAATTTCAAAATTTAATGGAAACTTCCAGAAGGCATATTATAAAAATGTTTCTACAAAACCATTTAATACGAACAATCATGAAAAATTCAATAATGAGAAATCGACTTTATACGAACGCAATAGAGACTATTCAAAAATATTTCATGCATCGTTCGGAAAGTGCCCATATTGCGATAAAGATCATGTGTTGATGCAATGCGAAAAATTTATTGCAAAAGACACAGCACAAAGAAATGCTATTGTTGCAAAACTCAACATATGCAAAAATTGTTTATACAGCCACAGAAACACTAATTGCACGTCACAAAAATGTTGTAAACAATGCAATCTGAGACATCATACGTTACTACACATAAATGAACCAACTTCAAAAAATGGAAACAATTTTATAAATTGTCGACCTTCAACATCCAAGCAACAAAACTCCCATCATCTTTCTACCAATGACAGGGAAGTGCTGTTAACAACGGTGCAGGTCCAAGTCAAAACCAGTGATGGAAATTACGTCACGCTTCGAGCATTGCTTGATCAGGGCTCACAAGCAAATCTAATCACAGAAAACGCTGCTCAACTGATACGGCAGCCACGCACTAAACTTAATGCAACGATATCAGGAATCGGGTCTATAGCTAAAGATTGCAAAGGACGAATGAAAGTAACTTGCAAGTCTATGCATTCAGAATATACATTTACTATCGAGACTTTAATACTCAATAAACTTACCCAGAACTTACCAAACCAAACTTTCAAAAGGATACACTGGGCGCACATTGAGAATTTAAAACTTGCTGACCCTGACTACAACGTTTCTAACTCAATTGACTTACTACTAGGAGCTGATGTGTATGCTGACATTATTCTCGACGGAGTACTCAAAGGCGACCAGCAATCTCCCATCGCGCAGCAAACTAAGCTGGGATGGATTTTATGCGGTCAAATTAAGACTTTTAATTGTCACGTAACGATGGTCGATTTAACTGAATTATCAAAATATTGGGAAACCGAGGACATAACTCAAGGGCCTGAGGATATCAGCCCAGACGACCGATGTGAAATTTTCTATCAGCAAACTACTACAAGAGCCCCAGATGGCAAATTCATTGTTAAGATGCCAATGATAGAAAATTATGCCGAAAAACTCGGAAAATCACGAGCGAATGCAATATCGCAATTCATACAATTAGAAAAACGTTTAGAGAAAAATAAAATTTTGCGCTCAATGTATAAGGAATTTATTAATGAATACTACGATTTGCAACACTTAATACCCGTTTCAAATATTGTTTCATCTGATGCTAGCGAGACACCTAAGTGTTACCTTCCTCACCATGGTGTTCTCCGCGAGGATTCAACAACTACAAAACTAAGAGTAGTATTCAATGGGTCACAAAAAACCACATCTGGACATAGTTTAAATAGTTTGATGGAAAAGGGCCCCAACCTACAAAAAGATATGCACGCGCTTATCTTAAAATGGAGGACATATAAATACGGATTCACTGCAGACATAGAGAAAATGTACCGGTGCATATGGATTGACAAAACTCAACATAATTTGCAACAAATCATTTGGCGCAACTCTCAGTCTGAAAAATTACAAGAATATGCCTTATGCACCGTAACATATGGCACAAAATGTGCTCCTTGGTTAGCCCTGAGAACTTTAAAACAGTTAGCAAAAGAAGACGGACCTAAATACCCTGCCGCGGCAAAAATATTGCAAAACGATTTTTTTGTGGACGATTTAGTAAGCGGACATAATTCACTGGATGAAGCAAAACATTTGCAAACAACCATTATCAAATTACTAAAAGGTGGCGGGATGAATTTGCGAAAATGGTCGAGTAATAGTCCAGAATTATTGAAAAATCTTGATGAGACTCAAATATCAAGATCGACTTATGAATTCAGAAATGAAGATGCTATGAAAACCCTCGGCCTCGGATGGAATCCTAACTCGGATACTTTTACTATAAAATGGAATATAAAGAAAATGCAAAAACCACTTACTAAAAGAAACTTACTTTCCGAAATATCGCAACTCTATGATCCACTGGGCTGGTTTGCGCCAGTGACTATAGTAGCGAAGCTTTTATTCCAAAATATATGGACGGAAAAAATGTTATGGGATGAACACTTGCCTGTACAGATCAGTAATAAATGGGAGCAATTAAAAACGGAACTGCCAAGTCTGAAAAACATTAAAATCAATAGATGGATCGGAAGTACTGACAAAGACGCAGAACTACTTGGATTTTGTGACGCGAGCGAGAAGGCATACTCGTGTGTACTATATATGCGCGCTAAAGACGAAGAGGGTCAGCAGATCGTGACATTACTCACTGCAAAAACTAGGGTTGCCCCACTTTCACATAAACTAACTTTGCCAAGATTAGAACTATGTGGGGCCTTATTACTGTCCCAGCTGGTACTGAAGGTCAAAAACAGCTTAAAACATCATAACATTAACGTATGGGCGTGGTGTGACTCTAAGGTGGTCTTAGCATGGATTCAAGGGAGCAATACGAAGTGGGAGAAATATGTGGAAAATCGAGTAGCAAAGATCAAGCAAGTGATACCCGCCTCACAGTGGAATTACATCGAAACGAAACTTAATCCAGCTGATTGTGCGACACGAGGACTATACCCAAGCAAACTGTTAGATTTTCAACTTTGGTGGCAAGGCCCAGACATGTTGAAGACGTTTAAAGGAGATCAAAAATTTATAAAAAAATGTTTATTTACAACCAATATCGACCAAAGACAAGCAGTGACAACCCTAAACGAAAACAATGACCATAGCATAATTCATTACTTATTGAATAAAAATAGCTCACTAACACGTGCCACTCGTATATTAACTTGGATTATGCGCTTTATTGCAATAGCCCGAGGAAAGACAACAAAAGGAATGAAATCAGACGCCCATAACGCGCTACCAAATTATTTAACTATAAATGAGCTCGAAAATTCCAATGAAATGATTATAAAGTACGCACAATACTGCGATTTTCAAACAGAACTTAATTTATTATCAAAAAATAGACCACTCACAAATAAAAGTGTCGTCTTCAAATTAAATCCTTTCATAGATGAAAAGGGTATTATGCGAGTCGGTGGACGACTAAGTAATAGCAACTTACCCTTAAACATGAAAAATCCAATTATTGTGTCCAGAAATGGAAGATTTACGCAATTGATAATCGAACGAGCTCATTCTGCAACTCTACACGGCGGTGCACGTCTTACGCTGGCATTTATACGTCAACGCTATTGGATTGTGGGGGGCAACAGAGCCGTGAAAACTTACTTGCGGCTCTGCGTGCGTTGTCATCGTTTCAAGACTCATGACAACTACCAACTCATGGCTGACTTACCAGTACAACGAGTAACACCCTGTCGGCCCTTCACTCATACTGGGGTAGACTTTACGGGACACATAGACGTCAAATTAAATAAAGGAAGAGGGGTGAAGACTTCAAAAGGGTACATTGCGATATTCGTGTGCATGACTACTAAGGCCGTGCACATAGAGCTTGTATCTGACTTGACCTCTGAAACATTCCTTGCCGCTTTCCATAGAATGTGCGCGAGACGTGGAACACCGAAATATGTCTATTCTGACTGTGGCACGAACTTTATTGGAGCTTCAAAAATATTGAAAACTGAGTTCACGTTGTTTAATTTAGAATTGCCAACTGAATTTTTTGACGAATTGAATAAACTTGAAGTGGAATGGCATTTCAATGCCCCTGCTTGGCCAACTGCCGGAGGACTGTGGGAGGCTGCTGTGCGTTCAATGAAACACCATCTTCATCGTATTTTGGGTGACCAAAAATTGACATA
Source organism: Hyles euphorbiae (assembly GCA_023078785.2). Taxonomy (NCBI): domain Eukaryota; kingdom Metazoa; phylum Arthropoda; class Insecta; order Lepidoptera; family Sphingidae; genus Hyles; species Hyles euphorbiae. The sequence goes on along the minus strand of CM041041.1, from coordinate 14,944,177 downwards.
TGAAGAATTTTCGACACTTCTCGCTAAGATCGAAGCGTGCATGAATTCAAGACCTCTCTGTCCGCTAACTGAAGATGTTGACGAATTCTGCAATTACTTGACGCCTGGTCACTTCCTCACAGGCAGTCCTACTATGATGTTACCTGTGTCCAGCCACGAAGATGAACGGAAATTAAACCTGAGACAGAGATGGCAATTAACTAGACACATGTTAAACCGATTCTGGAAACTGTGGTCTAGTGATTATCTAACGCAACTACAGACTAGAAGCAAATGGCAAAGGTCAACTTCTAACATGAAGAAAGACGATATTGTTTTAGTAAAAGAAAACAATATGCCGCCTGGGAAGTGGGCGATGGGTCGCATAATTGATGTTCATCCAGGTAGTGATGGACGAGTACGAGTAACCACTGTAAAAACGCAATCTGGAATCATAAAGAGACCAATTACAAAATTAAGCCGACTGCCAATTAGTGATAAACTAAATAATGAAGACAACGCCCATGTGCCTGAAACGAATCACCAAACTAGCACACCTATAACTTCGACGAAAAAAATTACAAAGAATGTATCTTTCGTCGTAACCGCAGTTTTTCTTGTTCTCTTTTCTTTCTGTGGACATGTAAACGGTTTAAACGTGAAAAACAGTACGAATAACATTTTTGTGACAAGTCTAGGTGAAAATCGTCCTATTTATTATGACAATATTGGCGAAATACAATTAATTCATGACGAATGGAAACTGTTGCTGTACTTCAATCTTACCACATATTGGGATGGAGTACATAAAATTGAAAACTATTTAGAAAACATAAACTTGGTGTGCAAGAAATTAGATCCAAGGAATTGCAAGGCAACCATGCAGCAACTTTTTCACGAACTCGAACTTCTGAAACACTACAATGTACTATTGTTGGCGCCACATAAACATTTTTCCAACCGAAACAAGCGAGGACTTATTGACGGAATAGGCTATGTGGCTAATAGTCTGTTTGGAATCTTGGACCAAAGATTTGCGGATAACTATAAAAAGGATATAGAAGCTATACAACATAACGAAAACTATCTACTAGAACTGATGAAAAACCAAACTTCGATCGTACAGCTGGAAAATGATATACTTCAAAAAAATGAAGCTAACTTGAAACGACAATTCTTGACTATCAATGACTTTATAAATCAGACAGATTGGAAACTAGCAAGAATCGAATCCGCTATCGAAACCGCTATGGCAGCAAATTACTTTAGTTCGACGTCACTTACTGCGTCCCTGCTACTAACTAACTTACGAAATATTCAAGAAATGCTATTCAACGCCCTAAGTAACGTATACCAGGGACATATCGATGTGCATCTGCTTACTCCTACGAATTTGATGAATCATCTTACCTCAATATCTGGAAGACTACCAAAATCATTAACATTACCAATTGAAGATTTACAAGTGAACATAAAAAGTATATACAAACTACTTTATGCAAAGGCTCGAATTACCGGCGATTTTTTCCTACTAGAAGTGCACATTCCTTTGGCTAGTGACGAAACGTATTCTTTGTTTCATATCATACCTTTACCACTGGAACCGAACCCAAACGAAGTTATATTTGTTGAAATTTCGTCAAAATTCATCGCAGTGAATTTTAGACGAAGCACATATGTAAGCATTACTGAAGAGGAATTGGGACACTGCATAGAGCACAGCAGTAACCAATTAATCTGTAACTTAAACTTGCCTATACAAAACTTTGAGAATATCAACGCGCCATGTGCAGCCAAATTATTAAGTCAACAAACAATTTCGCCTTGCAACATGAAGAAAACAGTTTGTGAAGAACGCTGGATTGAATTACATACATCGAACACATGGATTGCGATGTGTTGTGACTCATGCACGCTACGGACTGTATGCGATGACGTAGTTACTACACACGTCATAAAAACCTCTGCTATTGTATCACTCAAACAAGGCTGTTTCTTTCAAACGAAGAGTTTCATGATACATTCCCGCAACAATTACAACAGTAAGGCGAAGATAGAGATGGATATCCAGATTCCATCTCGTGACACGTCTATCAACCGTATAATAAGTACGCACAAAACTCCACAGATAGAGATACTTCAAGACAAAAACATAGAAATCATGAGAGAAAAGCTGGAACACATAAAAAGTATGGAGCAGCTTCCTGCATCCGTCAGTGCCAACGATATACATCAATTTACTGTTTGCTATCTACTCTTAGCAATTGCTGTTATCGCAGGAATAAGTTGGTTTGTTAAGAAACGTGGCTACTGTGCCAAACGAGTGACTATAAATCACAGGAGTGAAGATTCTAAACAGTACGAGGACATTGAGCTGCAGCCAGGTCCAGCTACTCCCACTCCAAAACTGTTCCAGTCATATTCTATGGTGGAGCGTGAGGCCAAGAACAAGACGCGGGCATCAACTTCAGCGAGATCTGCAGCAGCTGCCAGAGGAGCTCAAACAGAGTCACGGCGTGATTTCACTGCGTCGGTCTCCAACGATGTCCAATTTACTTTATAATTAATATCATTTTTACATTTACATTCTTACTTTTACTTATATAATTTTTCTTTACTATTTTAATTAGTTTTTAACTTTTATTATATTGTAACATTCATTGTACTAGCGATTTTGTTCTAATATTTTTCTCAGTTTTTGGGGTTCAGAATATGTACGGTTTCGTACATCAAAGTATGTGTATACGTCAATTTATGCTGACACTATATTTACTTCAGCGAACAATTTTATGAAACTAGTGTGCAATATCAATCGTGGCAAAAACACGCGTCGCGTATTAGAACAAAATTTGCTAACTAGCATAACGTGTTAATCAAGAATAAATCTTTGAAACTTCAACTGGAGTCTAATTCTGCTGCACCTCGACTACAATTAACTACCATACATCCACTGCTCCAACGAGCTATTATGTCACTGTACAAGTGATATTTTATATATTGTTGTTTAAATTGTTAAATGAATTACATTTTCTTTTATTTCCCTCTGGACACTCAGATGATCTTGTGTTATGTATAATATATTATCATTATTTCCATAATAACAACACTATGTCTGATGGTAAGCACAAATGCCGTCCAGGCGGAATATCTAATGGCATCAGACGACTGTCCCAAGACATTTCATACAATTATCCGGCCGGCCTGCTAAGATGCCTCTTTAAACAATAGCGGAAAGACCTGGGATCATAGAAAGGAGGGAACACATGTGACTGCAAAGAGTTATTTATTCATCATAATTCTTCGATATTTTCAATATTAAATCTTTTTTATTTTGTTTTAGTTATCAGAACAAGCAATTATCTGTACAAACTGCTGGCTGCAAATAAATCAAGCTGTAAACAATGAGCAAAATTTTATTCCAACTCCGCCGTAAGAAGATTGTATCAATCTCGATTCTTTTGGACATATATAACACCCACAAGTGCTTCATGTTGAAAGGAACATAGCTGGACCCTGGACAGTGGGTTGCTGTACTCATACCATGATCATACTGTGGTATTTAGCATTTAGGTTGGGCTAGGCAATAGTACAATATGGGAGCACCGGCATTGTTCCTAGATGTTTTGACTGGAGATTATTTATAGGCGAATATAAATAAAAAATATAAAGCAAGATCTGGTTGTACTTTATTGTCCTTAAGTTTTGTTTGATTTTAGTTTTCTTTCATCAATTAATCCTACTTTTTCCTTATGTGTGCTCAGAAATAACCAGTTAGAATTAATGTCAAATACATTATTTGAAAAATAATGTCTTAGACCTTAGGATAATATTATTTTTAAGTATGCAGAAATCTAATATACCAAAGTATATTAGACTTCTAGGGGTAGACCAAATATGATGTTTAAAATGTTAGCTTGTACAGAAATGATTGCTAGTAAGTTCTTTTACTGGACATTAAGGTATAGAAATAAACATGGCTGCTATCAGATTCGATTCCATTTTTATAGCGTATTCATTTGTATGGACTATAATAACTAAGAGCTTATTAAGTGCATATGCCTAATAATAAAATGATTATTTATTAATATGCACATAGGGCACACCTCTGACTTCGGAGTCATGTGTGTATTGATAGTCAATCACCACGCACTAAAACGGTGAAGGAAAACATCGTAAGGAAACCTGCATACCATAGCGATTCATAAGAATTTCTATGGTATGTAAGTCCGCCAACCCGCACTAGGCTAGCGTGGTGGACTATATGGCCTAATCACTCTCAATCGTATTCTTGATTGTAAAGTAGGCCCGTGCCCTGCAGTGGGACGTACATGGGCTGATACAGTGATCAGTCTGTGCCGTGCTGTATCTCATGCCTAGCAGATTTTTATTGTGGATTATTTAAATAGGTTGTTTAGCAGGTATTATGCACCGCACTTACGGCCAGATATAGGTACACTTTCTTAATATTAAATAACTATAAACATGAGGAGATTCTGACAAACTTGTTGCAATTTATTGTATAGACGTTATGTTATATTATATAAGATGATCAATAAAGTATGATACTAATTCTGTTGACGTAAAAACATTTACGAGTTATATAGAGTACAGTAATTTATAGCACAGACGACTAAAATTAATATTTGATATAACCCTTAGCCTGTCGTAAGCGCCGCCTACTGACCTTGATTCAAAAATAGCCCCTATTTCAATGACGTTAGGTTGCTTTTTTGCTTGAAATCCGATGAGCCGTATTAATATAGACCCTATTTCAATGACATTAGGTTGCTTATTGCTTGAAACCGGAAGGAACCGTCTTCAGGTTCTGACGGTTGAGGGGATAAAGGACAACGAATTACGACTTCATTTTTCATATATGTCAAGTTTTGACATCGGTTGTCAAACATGCCGTTTCAGACGCCATATTGTCCCCTTGTAGTGTTGCTGTTTTTGGCTTGGTATTTATTTTTGTATAAAGCTAATATGCAACGTATAATAGTATTTCATACAGAAATCGAATGCCAATTTCACTAAGTAAATTTGGTGTAATGTACTACAAACGGCCCAAGGTCCATACATTTCTGGCCCATCTCCTTTATAAATCCATTCAGAATGAAACACGTTAGAAACGTTTTAAATCTTGTATACTGTTTCCATTCGTTTATTTTATTTTTGACACATCGAGTACTGAATCAAATAGTGATGGCCTGATGCGTTATCAAATCAATTTTTTATAACAAACGATTTTATTTTTGAACAAGTTTTAATCGATTTAATACATATTTTATTTTTTGCTCCATGCATTGTTTTATAAAACTTCAGGGATATTTAAGTTACTTGATTTAATAATTATATTAAAATAAACCATTTACTCATGTTAAGTTAATATTCTTATCACTTCCGTCGGCAATAGTAATGTTGTTAAAAACAAATTGTGAAACGGCAACACTGGGCAGACAGGTGACGCGCGCCGCCATTTTGTGGTCACTCACAACGAGACGCCCGCGCCCGTGCTAGTGTTTTCCGTTCGCTGAATTTTAATTCACATTTTTCATACGTCGAGTTGAGTATTTATATTCCTCCGTATTGTTTTACCCGTGAATTCCTACATTTGGTTGAATTGAGAACATCGTACCTGCCTTCATCACTTTCAAAATGCCTAAAGGAAAGGTGCTTAAAGGACAAACAAGGGAGTTTGTGTTGCGACTTCATGAGTACTTTGAAAGGGAAAGCCGTAATGGTGGACCTCTTATACCAGTGACTCAAATCAGAGACCGTGTTTCAGCAGCATTAGGTATTACTGCTCCAACAGTTTCAAAAATAATTAAAGAAGGCTACGGCAGTAGTGGCATGGAACAAAACAAGCCATCTACACCTAAGAAAAAACGTCAGCCCTTTAAAGTGACAGCAATTGACAGTTTTGATGGTGATGCTATTCGTCGTCATATATACGATTATTACCAAAGAAAAGAGATTCCTACTTTACATAACCTAGTACAATCTCTGAAAACTAGTGGCTTGTTCCGTGGTCAAAAGTCTTCTTTGGCGAAGGTATTGAATAGGATTGGATTCCAATACAAAAAATGTGACAAAAGAAAAATATTGATGGAACGCAATGATGTTGCTTTGTATCGATGCGAATTTTTAAGACAAGCTAAAAAAATAGAAGACTGGTCGAATGTTGTTTTCACCGATGAAACTTGGCTCAATGCGAATCACACGGTATCAAAAACTTGGACTGACAACACTGCTCTGACTGACTGACTGCACAGCTCCTCGACCGCAGTGCCAATGGGAAAAGGTGAAAGAATTATAATTTGTCATGCAGGAACCGCAAAAGGATTTGTGCAAGATGCTATGTTAGCTTTTAAATCAAAGAAAACAGGGGATTACCACGAAGAAATGAATTCCGAAGTATATGAAAAATGGTTTCGGGAAATGTTATTGTCACTCGAACAGCCATCAACAATATTTATAGATAATGCGTCCTATCACTCTCGGCAAATTAACAAAATGCCAACGCAAGCCAGTAAAAAAAATGAAATAATAAACTGGCTCCGTAACAATGGCGAGGAGGTGGACGAGTCCCTATTAAAAGTAGAGTTACTTAAAATATTAAAAATGAGGAAGCAGCCTAAACGATACGTTATAGATGAAATGGCTGCAGAACATGGGCACACCGTCCTTAGAATTCCTCCATATCATTGCCAGTATAATGCCATAGAGCTAATATGGGCGCAAGTGAAAGGATATGCTGCGAGAATAAATACAACTCCTCCTTTCACCGCAAACAAAATGCTGGAGTTGCTTAAAAATGCGTGTGAAAATGTGACGCCTCATAACTGGGCGAGTGTCGTAGATAAGACGAAGAAAGAAATAATGTCTGATTGGGATCGCGATGTCGCATTTGACAACTTACCCATGCACTCATTAATAATTAGTGTTACTGGGGATACGAGTGACGACGACGCCGATTCCGACGAAACAGACGATTGTTTATAAATAAAAATATTAACAAATTACCTTTTAGTTGTTTTAATTATTTAATCCTTAAAGTACTATGAATTCCAACATGGTTTAACTGTTTATTACAAGTAGGTACTAAACATTTATTTTCGTTGTAATCATTGTAATTATTTTAAATTAAACTCTTATTAAAAGTCACTTCAATACGTATACCTTTATTCATATTAATTAATTTGCAGCAAATACATTCGATCCTAATATTGGATACTATATTACGTTTAACTGTTTTCATTAGCATTTTAATGTAATTTTATTTCAAATGATTCCGATTGATTGATTCTATTCAAAATCGTTTTTGTTATCTGTGGTCATTCGTTACGAATGGCACAACTCTAAGTGGGCGTTACCCGTCAAGAAAGTATCTACTTTTATTTCAAAATATTGTTCTACTGTAATGTCGTACTTTATAGGCGTGAACTGTCAAAAATAAAATAAACGAATGGAAACAGTATAGTGGGAGTAACAGAAAAGAAATGCAAAACAAAGATAGTGACGTCACTAGGGTTATTATACATTACAGTGCGCGCGTGTGAAAGAGATAGCAAGATGTCCTCACTACACCCCTACTCTTTAATTTCAAATATTAATATTTGCCTTATGTTACAAGCTACTTTAATACTTTTTTGGCAGCAAGGCTTTATTTTAACATATTTGTGTTTGTAAACGAAATAATACCAAAAATCGATAATGGTCAAATACCCTATTTGTAAACCTTAACATGATGTGAATGTTGGGTTTATTTATCTACAGACTATAGTGATTTATAAAATTTCTATGGTATGTAAGTCCGCCAACACGCACTAGGCCAGCGTGGTGGACTATATGGCCTAACCACTCTCAATCGTACTCTCGATTGTAGAGGAGGCCCGTGCCCTGCAGTGGGACGTATATGGGCTGATACAGATAGTGCTAGAATGTTGGGATATTAAGTGCCGAGTAAAAATACTGAACGACAGAATATCACCACTATAGTTAATTGATGCATATTGCACTGTGCAGATGCGATGACCGGCTGTGTCTAGCAGCTCGGCTGCTGTGCGACGGACACCAACACTGCGAGGACGGCTCCGACGAGGCGCCCGCCGCCTGCGGGTACACGCACAAGGAACAGGTGCGTGGACGTTATGTTATTTAACACGTTGGGCCCGGCGCCGGTCCGTGAGGACCAGCAGCGAACTTTCCGTGTGGCCAGCGTCCACGGGCGGTTCTTATCATAACACTTCGAACAATACCTTCGGACTTTATGTACGTTTCCTTCCTTTTTATATAATTTATGAATAATTTGTCACGTTGGATTGGAGTTTCCTCATCTAGTCGCCGTGTGAGTCGATAGGTCTTTTGTAACTTATCACCTCTCGAAGGTACGTACTCGGTTTTACTATACATGATATGAAAATATGGAATAGAATCACACATACACCTAAAAACGTCCAAAATAGCGCGACAAAGAATTCCTTATCTCATTAGTACTAAAGTAATCTCTTGGCGATATTATACAACATTGTATCTCTCGGCTGAACGGAAAGGACAGCAAATTTGGCGCCGGGCTCAACGTGTTAATGTCATCAATAATGAGGGTTGCAAAAAGTCACTGGATACATGTTGCTGTAGTTCCGTCAGGAAAGTTTTTATTGCCTTTGGTAATTATAAAACTCACAGAACTATTTATGGCGTATTCCATATCCCTTATTGTCTCGAGAATTTTAAAATTAATTTAAAAACTTAATTTAACAATAAGTAATTTTACCAATAAGTAATTGGACCAATGCTATGTACGTGTTTATTTCATTCATTGACGTATATATTATGTATGTGCAGAGCGGTCCCGGCGCGCGGCAGTCGAGCGCGTTCGCGGTGTGCGGCGGCGTGGTGGGCGCGCTGGGCGTGGCGGGCGGCGCGGCCGTGCTGCTGCGTCGCTGGAGGCGCCGCCCCCGCGCGCCGCCCGACGAGCGAGCGCACGCGCTGCCGCTCTGCACGCCCAAGCCGCCGCCGCACCGACACCCGCCGCTCGGCGCCAGCTCCACGCAGTCAGTACTGCACGCGTACACACGTACACACGCACGCACCTACACACGTACACACACACACTAACACACACGAGCGAGCGCACGCGCTGCCGCTCTGCACGCCCAAGCCGCCGCCGCACCGACACCCGCCGCTCGGCGCCAGCTCCACGCAGTCAGTACTGCACGCGTACACACGTACACACGCACGCACCTACACACGTACACACACACACTAACACACACGAGCGAGCGCACGCGCTGCCGCTCTGCACGCCCAAGCCGCCGCCGCACCGACACCCGCCGCTCGGCGCCAGCTCCACGCAGTCAGTACTGCACGCGTACACACGTACACACGCACGCACCTACACACGTACACACACACACTAACACACACGAGCGAGCGCACGCGCTGCCGCTCTGCACGCCCAAGCCGCCGCCGCACCGACACCCGCCGCTCGGCGCCAGCTCCACGCAGTCAGTACTGCACGCGTACACACGTACACACGCACGCACCTACACACGTACACACACACACTAACACACACGAGCGAGCGCACGCGCTGCCGCTCTGCACGCCCAAGCCGCCGCCGCACCGACACCCGCCGCTCGGCGCCAGCTCCACGCAGTCAGTACTGCACGCGTACACACGTACACACGCACGCACCTACACACGTACACACGCACGCACCTACACACGTACACACACACACGAGCGAGCGCACGCGCTGCCGCTCTGCACGCCCAAGCCGCCGCCGCACCGACACCCGCCGCTCGGCGCCAGCTCCACGCAGTCAGTACTGCACGCGTACACACGTACACACGCACGCACCTACACACGTACACACACACACTAACACACACGAGCGAGCGCACGCGCTGCCGCTCTGCACGCCCAAGCCGCCGCCGCACCGACACCCGCCGCTCGGCGCCAGCTCCACGCAGTCAGTACTGCACGCGTACACACGTACACACGCACGCACCTACACACGTACACACGCACGCACCTACACACGTACACACACACACGAGCGAGCGCACGCGCTGCCGCTCTGCACGCCCAAGCCGCCGCCGCACCGACACCCGCCGCTCGGCGCCAGCTCCACGCAGTCAGTACTGCACGCGTACACACGTACACACGCACGCACCTACACACGTACACACACACACTAACACACACGAGCGAGCGCACGCGCTGCCGCTCTGCACGCCCAAGCCGCCGCCGCACCGACACCCGCCGCTCGGCGCCAGCTCCACGCAGTCAGTACTGCACGCGTACACACGTACACACGCACGCACCTACACACGTACACACACACACTAACACACACGAGCGAGCGCACGCGCTGCCGCTCTGCACGCCCAAGCCGCCGCCGCACCGACACCCGCCGCTCGGCGCCAGCTCCACGCAGTCAGTACTGCACGCGTACACACGTACACACGCACGCACCTACACACGTACACACACACACTAACACACACGAGCGAGCGCACGCGCTGCCGCTCTGCACGCCCAAGCCGCCGCCGCACCGACACCCGCCGCTCGGCGCCAGCTCCACGCAGTCAGTACTGCACGCGTACACACGTACACACGCACGCACCTACACACGTACACACACACACTAACACACACGAGCGAGCGCACGCGCTGCCGCTCTGCACGCCCAAGCCGCCGCCGCACCGACACCCGCCGCTCGGCGCCAGCTCCACGCAGTCAGTACTGCACGCGTACACACGTACACACGTACACACCTACACACGTACACACACACGCACCTACACACGCACGCACCTACACACGCACGCACCTACACAAGCACGCACCTGAACACGCACACACGTACACACATGAGCGAGCACAAGCTTAGGTTATAAGTAAGCAAAAGGAGTGTTTTTAATGAGGACACTAAGATCCAATTTAATATTAATATGGCAACCCGATATATAGCGACGTAAAATGTTTGGATACTTGTGAATTTTATTTATTTTAATTAATATTTTCATTGGTTATTTTAAATTGGAAAATGAAAGAAAACATTCCGAAAGTGTATAAAATTATCTACCTATAATATTATTCAATGAACACAATGATATTTTTGATAGTGTTGCCATACTTATTTTTCTTTGTCACCGCATCATACACTTTTTTGCCAAACTATACTCACTTACACACATACACACGACGCAATATCAACAACAACATATCGCTACATTCAGCTCACAATAACGTACATTACAGATCATCATCCAGCCCAGTGTCTCGCTACCCGCGTCCCACAGCGAACCCGCCGCCCAGCCCGGCCACGGCGAGCGGCGCCGCCACCCCGCGCCGCCGCCCGTACCGCCACTACCGCGCCATGAACCGGCCGCCGCCGCCCACGCCCGCCTCCACCGACGCGTGCGAGTCCGAGCCCGAGCCGCCCGCGCGCGCGCCGCCGCCCTCGCCCGCGCCTGCGCCCTACTGAACGCAGGTTATACTCCACACGGTACTCGTATCCAAATACAAGGTATATCAAGACTACCGAAAACGAAGCTGAGTGGTAGTTTCAGTGACTTCAAACATAATGCAAGTAAATTTTGTTATTATTTTTTTTTTTCTATTTTCGTTTTAGGATGGAAAATACATAGTTTTTTCTTAAATAATAGTGTACAATACTTTTAATGATGCTATGGTACGCAGGACTTTTAATAATTTTAGCAAAATCTATGAATCTACCACCCAAAATCGACGTTATTTAAAAAATAATTTGAAAAAAATTGTCGCTTTTCTTTGCGAAATATTTAGTTACATTATGTTTGTAGCACTAAAACTACCACCCGGCTTAGTTTTTGGTAGCACTCTTGATATACCCAGTATGTTTTGTATAAGCAGCAGTGTTAGATTCGTCACCGACCTCATGGTGTCTGGATAAGTATGCAAAAGGCACTTTCCTGTGATTTGGTCTAATCATCTATTTCATTGTTTTAAATACACCTCACAGTCACTAATATCGAGTCTTATATCGTGGATAACAGAAACTACTAGAGACTTTTCGATCTTAAAAAACTCAGACCCTAAACAAACATTCACAGGTAGAATCAAACAAATATAAGTTTCGGAGCGGAGATTAATCCCATGATCACTGCCAAATGTGGCATTTTGAAACCATATTACCATAAGTACACACCGATGGGTCTAATCAACTGCCTTCAAAGTCTATTTTGAATTTGAATGAATCATAGGAATATACATTACACAACGTGGGCGGCGTAACATATTGTCTGATATTGCCAAAACATGACCAAACAATTTGTTGCAATGAATCATTGATAACGCATTGTTTTTGTCACCATCTCATGTTTCAATATCGACAAGTCTCGAAATGCACACGTGTTTATAACATCTGTTCCAATGTACAAAAACAGTACGGAGAAATTATCATAAACTGTATCAGCCCATATACGTCCCACTGCGGGGCCTTGGCCCTCCCCTTCATTCGAAAGTACGATTGAGAGTGGTTAGGCCATATAGTCCACCACGCTGGCCTAGTGCGGTTTGACGGACTTTACATACAAATTTTTACAAGTTCGCTATAATATGCAAGGTGTGCTCACGATGTTTTCCTTCATCGTTAGAAGAAATAATTATATATCCATAATAAATACATTGTGCGATTATTGTAATTGTACTATGCTATTTTCGACAAGAATATAATCTGCATTTAATTCCCGGTCATATTCTTGGATTGAATTTTGAGCAAAGACTTATGGCCTTATTCAAAAACAGTTATAAAACTTATTTTAGCTATCGAATGTTTTTTCCCTTTCTAAAAATTTTTGAATTCAGTTTGAGCAAAGACGACAAAACATTCGATAGCTAAACAGGTTTTAAAACTATAATGCCAATACATAATGATGGCAGCATTATTAGCAAAATGTAAAAAAAGTAAACTCTGCCTACGTTTGTAGACCCAAGAGAATATAACATTATTTTCATATATTTCCCAAACTATTAGATTTATGTAGTTATTCGTTAAATTATTAATTGCCTTTTTCAACTTTTACAGTTAAATCTATATTTGTTAAATGTAAGTATAGCAATAATATCGATTATGTAGAAACTGATGTTACAGTAGGAAAGCGTTTTATTTCAACATGGTGCTATTTCACTGTTTGTGCCTCGGTAATTGTAAGGAAAAATCTCTATTGACTGTACAGAATAGATTAAGCTAGGAATAATTGTAAATAATATTTATGTACAAAATATAAATGTTAATAAAACGTAATATAATACGAAGTAATCCATGTAATGCCGTGCGCACATTGCGAAGTGTTTGTCTCATATACCCCTTACCGTGTCTTTTGGTTGGGATAGAGACCACTGATTAGTGATTTCAAGTTTTTGTATTTAAGAGACATTGCAATGAGCTCATACAATGGTACACGTGGAAGAGTCGACGATACATTTGATATCTGTACACGGCTTTATACGTCAATTAGCCCTTGCTATAAAAATGGTATTTTGATGGTAATTCTTGGACAGTTTAAGCTTGGAATTAACGAATCATTGATTTAGATCGTCAGATGGTTTATGGTAAGCGTATCATAGATAGGGTACATGAAAACAGAAAGGATTTTGTACGCTACAGTCAAATGCAGCTAGCGTGTTTGTCTAACAAAATCTGTTTTATTCGTGTAAATTCGTTACGATCGATAATCATAAATAAGGGTCGCACGTCTACCATATAATATAAAAGGTCATTTACTTTTCACGTCACTCAGCTGTGATGGCTTTGGTAATTGTTTAATAATATTGAAGCAAACTGTCTTTGAAAGAAATAATGGGTTATTTGTTGAATACTGTATTTTATGTTATTTTCAAATGACACATTATATTTTAAATGATTACCTCATCATTTGTTTCAAAATTAAGTATTTTTAATTTTCGTATTTTGAACTTCATGTAAACTTTGTTGCACGCCTAAAGTTGTATCTATTCACTCTAGCTATGAAGAGTTCTAAATAATATAATTCCGGAACGAAAGTGTGTGAGAAATGAGACGTTAGTTTGAACTACATTGTTGACTGCGTTGTGTTAATCGACAAGTTATTTGGAAGTTAGGCAATTATTTTACTTGAAATGTTAAATATGTTAGAAAGATTACTTATTTACTGTAAACAATGGCAACTGTAGATGGCATTTATGTTTATAAAATATATTTAAGTGTACATACAAAAATAGTCAATAATTTAATTAAATTGTAAATCCTTATCATACAACACTGTAAAAACGTTTATAAACTGACAGACTGTGAGCAATTTTAATAAAATTTTGTACCTGTTATTGAATTTTTTGTCCTTACTTCTTCTGCCTCTTATTATCTCCCTACTTGCATGGATATATTTTATCTGATTTATACTGTTATTTCTTTTGTTCTGTGTGTGTTTAATATAACATATTTTTTGTATCCGTAGATAACGATGACTTCAAAAGATATTCAATGCCACTAAAAACTTGCTTTTATACTCTTTTTAAGCTGTTATCCTTCGGTATCTAAGGGAAGCTAGAAGGAGCATGTTAGTGTCACTGACCACTAGTCCGACAAATAACTAGCTGCTTCCCGCGCCATCAATTATCACATGTTCAATTTTATTAAAAAACACAGACAAAGTCGATGGCATCATCTAGTCTACCAATATGCACAAATAACGCGGCCGAAATATCACATTACATCTGACGTTATCTATTACCAATCGCTGCTATTTGCAACATCGCCACATGGCTGTGGATTACATGAAATTTATCTCCCGGGGGGCGTCACTATCCGCCCCTTCGTGAGCGCGCTTGCTCGAACCACCGTGAACACTCGGCAGTCGCCGCTTCGACGCGAGTACACATGGACCATGTCCAAAACACTTACGCGTTGTTTGTTACTCCTCTCTTGGATTTTGTCCTTGGACTGTGAAGTTTACCAAAATCGACCGAAAATCAGAACGTCAGATGGAGATCTCATTCTCGAAGCTGCTTTCGACAAAAGTATATACTTACTTCCGAACGGGCCCAAATCCAGCGTTTACGTAGGCGAAGTGAATATTCTTAAAAACAACGCTCCCACCAGTAGTGGACAGAGCGTGCCAGCTATCAACGAAGACTTCAACAAATACTTGAACGGTCCAGATGGTCTACTGCAACGGATCCAAAGGTTAGAAGACAGCAGCTCCGTGTCCAATGAGCTGTCAGTGAACATCTCTGTTGTGTGGAGACATATTAATAGGTTAAATAGAAGAGTCACACGGCTTCAACTTCAACTGAGCACTAGAAGTCGAGATGAATGCCAATCTCAGCCGTGTCAACATGGCGGGACTTGCTTAAATTTAGTTAACGGCTACCATTGCCTCTGCCCAAACAACTGGGAAGGCAAAGATTGTGACGTAGATGTAGATGAATGCCGTAACTTTGCCGGCACAGACTTGGGCTGCCAAAATGGAGCGACGTGTATTAACAGACCTGGCTTTTACGAGTGCTCGTGCAGTTCTGGTTGGTTCGGAGTACATTGCACTAAGAAAACTAAAAACTGCTCTGGAGGCGATTTCGCGATGTGTGCATTCGGCACGTGCATTGAGAGCGCTGCGGGTGGCGGTATCAGATGTATATGTGAACAAGGGTGGACTACGAACGGGACAGGTACACCTTGTTTAACAGACATAAACGAATGCGAAGCTAGTCAAGGGCCCCGCTGCTCAGTGAATCCTAAGGTGGACTGCATTAATCTTCCAGGCTCATTTCGTTGCGGGCAATGTCCACCTGGTTACGAAGGGGACGGTTACAGCTGTTCTGATATTAACGAATGTGTTGTATTACCCAACGGAGGATGCAGTCCCATGGTAACGTGCCATAACACCATCGGCTCTCGAATTTGCGGATCATGCCCCCCCGGCTATCTAGGGGACGGTATAACATGCACTTGGCGAGGATCGTGCAACATTAATCACGGAGGTTGCCATCCTTCAGCACAATGTATTGAAAATGGTGGACTAGGTGGAGCACAGTGCATATGTCCAGAAGGAACCGAAGGAAATGGAATAGGCTTACACGGCTGCGTCGTAACTACGGGCGGAAACTTCACCCAAGGCTGCGAAAACAATCCTTGCGGCCCACACGGACAGTGTCACGAACTTCGCACTGGATACACGTGCATTTGCTATAGGGGATATAGCGGTGCTCATTGTGACGCTACTTCTAACATGTGCGCAGTCAACCCCTGCTTCAATGGTGGAATATGTAAGGCCGACAATACCATCACAAGAGGCTTCAGATGCGAATGTACATCACAGTATTCAGGCCCTCTTTGTCAAATTCTACTAAGGTCATGCGGCGGCGTTCTGGATAACGAAGAAGGAAGCATCGTATACCCCGAGACCAATACCACATACAACCATAATGCGCGTTGTGCATGGGTCATTCGTACGGTGCCGGATAAAGTTCTTAATATAACTTTTAGCAAATTTAATCTCGAATCTAGCTCAGAATGTATGTACGACTTTTTGCAAATCCACGACGGTCGAAGCTCTGCAAGTCAGCTCTTAGGAAGATTTTGTGGAAACGATTTCCCAAAAGGAGGCAATATCATATCGAGCCACAATAATTTATATTTTTGGTTCAGATCCGACGGCACTGTGGCTAAAAATGGATTTGCTCTTCACTGGACAAGTATAAACCCGGTGTGCGGTGGAGAAATAGACGCAACGACTCATGGACATATCACTTCTCCCGGCTCTCCAGGCAAATATCCACCAAACCGCGACTGTTACTGGCACTTGCGAACTACTCTAGGTAAACGAATACAGTTGCACTTTTTCGGATTAGATATCGAAGCTCACAATAACTGCAGTTTCGATTATTTAGAAATATTTGACGGAGAGCGCTCATCAGATCCATTGCTAAATAGATACTGTAACTCAACCCAACCTGCGCCGATACACTCAGCAGGATCGGAGATGTTAATACACTTTCACTCAGACGCATACGGCAGCGGCAACGGCTTCCAGATAGCATATGCTCCAACGGAAGGCGTACCCGGATGTGGCGGTTTCTTCACCGCCGACAGAGGGGAAATATTTTCACCATCATATAATGGATCTTATTTAGAAAACTTACAATGTGAGTACGAAATTAAAACGAGTCCCGAAACCAGAATAAAAATCGTGTTTCGATCTTTTAATTTAGAAAAGTCGTTTCGGTGTAAGTTTGATTATCTAAAAATTTACGATGGCCCATCGGCGAATTCGCAACTCGTCGGAAAATTCTGTGGTACAACGTATCCAAAGTCTTACGTATCGACTTCGAATACGCTTTTCATCAAATTCAAGAGCGACCAAAGCGTTTCATCAGAAGGTTTCAGAATTTTATACGAGACTGTGTGCCAAATAAATGTACAAGGAGACAGCGGAATTATAAAGTCGCCCGGATATCCATTTAGTTATCCTGACAATAGGGTATGTGAATATATCATAAGCGCAGCACCAGGAAAAAGTATCCAACTCACATTCCAAGATTTTGACATCGAAGATAACCAATATTATAACTGCCGGTACGATAATGTACAAATTTACGACGGACCAGATAGTAATTCTACAATTCTCGGCACTTATTGCGGTGGTCCTGAGCATACGCCGCCCATGCAAACCTCCACATATAATTACCTGTACATTAAGTTTGTTTCGGATCTCAGCGTTTCTGGTACCGGGTTCTACGCAAATTATACTACTATTGATACTGAATGTGGAGGCATATATCGCGCAACCACCGGACTAATAAATCATCCATCTAAAAGTACGGAAACCTACAAGAACGACCAGAAATGTACATGGTTATTAAAGGCTCCCGAAGGATTACACATCAAGCTAACGTGGAACAGGTTTGATCTCGAGTCTATGACTGACTGTCAAAGTGACTTTATAGAACTTATTGAAATAGATGAAAATAACGAGCAAACTTCTATGGGCAAGTACTGCGGCACAAAGGCGCCTCCTGCTTTGACAATTTCTTCAAACCAATTAATGATTAAGTTCGAATCCGATAGTAGTGTACGATCATCAGGATTTTCACTCTCTTACGCCTTTCTGGACGAAAAGACACATTGTGGTGGTATGTATATTAAAAGTCACGGCTATATCTATTCACCAGGATGGCCAAAGTCTTATGAACCTAACAGAGATTGTACATGGATTATCGAAGTGCCTAAAGGGCAACAAATTAAGCTTAATATTTCACAATTCGATCTGGAACGTCCGATACGCGATAAATGTAATCTCGGCGACTATTTAGAAATAAGGAATGGTGGCACCGAATCGTCACCACTTATTGGCCAATTTTGTGGAAAGTTTGAGTCCAGAAGAATTTTATCGATGACCAATTCTCTACATTTGCATTTCCATTCAGACTTCTATTTGACAGGAAAAGGATTTAAAATCGAATGGGACGGTTCCATTACTGGCTGTGGAGGGACGATGACCAGTTCTACGGGCTCCATAACTTCTCCGAATTACCCCAACAATTACCATGAAAACGCGGAATGTTTCTATAAAATAATCGTCAACTCTGGCTCGCGAATTCGGATTTCTTTCCGAGAGTTAGACTTGGAGAGAACTTACAAATGTAAAGATGATTACGTTATACTTTATGACGGACGAGATTCAAGCGCCAATAGTTTGGGAAAATACTGTGTCATGTCTCCTAAACTAAGTAGTATAGAGACGTCTAGCAATTATGCGTTTATAAAATTCCGATCTGATTTTTACCTATCTGGTAGAGGGTTTTACCTCAATTACAATTCTATATGCCAGAACAACATAACTGGCACTTATGGTGTAATAGAAAGCCCAGATCATCCTAACAACTCTCCACAGCACCTAGACTGTCTTTGGAATATACATGTGCCTAAAGGCAACAAAATCAACGTAACTTTCACACATTTCAATGTAAAAAGGTCGTACCGTTCTCGATATTGGCCACATCGCAGACACACAACTTCCCAGTGCGATACGGATTATTTGCAAACAAAAGAATTGTCGGATACAGAATTTTCATCTAAAATGTGCGGAATAATGCCGAGCCACACATTAAGTACAAAGACAAATTCGTTACAAATCAAATACGTTACAGGATCTTTACCTTGGACTGGTTTTCGTTTGGAATGGATCAGTTATGGTTGTGGCGGGCATTTGCAAAGAGATTTTGGAGATGTTACATTAGACAGAAGCTCTACATCTGCTGGAGAAATGGAATGCGAATGGTTAATAGAAACATCATTTGGGAAAGCTGTTTATCTCTACTTTATCGATCTATATATGATGGACAGCACTAATTGCACAACTGACGCAATAGAGATATATAATGGGAAGGATACCCAATCGCCGCTACTATCCAAGATTTGCCACAGAGACAAAGCGTGGGTCCAATCTACCTCCAATTTCATGCTCGTGAGATTTGTGAAACAATCAACTCTAAAGGATATATTTTTCCAAGCTCGTTTCTCCTCCCCTCAGGTTACGTGTGGTGGCCATATGGAAGCATTCTCTGGATTTATCTATTCCAAAAATTATCCGATGAATTATGATGACAATTTAGATTGCATGTGGTTAATATCGGTACCCCGTTATCATCGCATAGAATTGAGTTTCCTAGATTTTGATTTATACTACTCTCCGTATTATGACGATCACAATGCGGATGCAGTTTTGTGCGGCGATCACATAAAAATTTATGAAAACATCAATTTAAACTATACGCATAAAATATGTCCAACTACTAATGTTACCAAAATCATAACGTCAAGAAATAGAGTTAACATACAGTTTATAAGTAATAGCCATGGATCGGCTAAAGGTTTTAAAATTGGTTTCAAAGCTATATGTGGCTCTGTCATAAACGCCGTTACCGATGGAGTTATACAAAATGATATCGACAGCCATACAAGTAGTTGCACTTGGACTATTGTCGCCGATAAACCAGACCAAAAGATATCTTTAACTATAACACACCTATCATTCCAAGGCGCGATTAATGGAAGTTGCTCGGCGTCATATATTCGTATTTACAATGGTGACGACAAAAATGCGCCTTTACTGAATGAATACTGTGGACGAAAAATTCCACCCATGCTAGTCAGCGAGGGTAGTGCTGTTACTCTAGAACTTGGCACGTATGGCAACAGTATCGAAGGTCGGTTCTCGGCACATTATTCACCTTTGAGCAGTGCTTGCGGTGGAACATTTACTTCGGAAGAAGGAACAATCGCGTCCCCTAACTATCCTCGCCCGTATCCTGCAGCTGCAAATTGTGAATGGATTTTACAAACCTCACCGGGTAACCGAGTTTATATCACGTTTGAACGATTTGATTTAGAATTATCAGAAGGATGCAATGAAGACTATTTGGAAGTACGCGAAAATTCTGGTGGAGGAACACTTTTAGGTGTTTATTGTGGTAACGATATTCCCACAAACACAACGGCTGCTACAAAACTATACATCAAATTCCATAGCAGTACACAAAATAATGGTGGTGGCTTTTTAATACATTACGGTTTTCTTCACGGCAATGAAATCACTGGAGATAGCGGAGAAGTTGCATCACCTTTATACCCATATCCTTACCACGGCTCTGCAGAGTACAGCTGGCGAATAACCACAACAGGTACCAAAGCAATTTCTGTAACAGTTGATCGAATGGAAATTCGATCATACGGAGACGTGTGTTACAACAAATTGTCAATTTATGATGGCTATGATGAATCAGCGCACCTTATGCGTGAGTTTTGCGGTATTTTAGGCTCGGAACCAACAATTTTACAAACTACTTCAAATGCTGTTTATATAAAATTATTTATGGATGAATCCAACACAGGGTCCATGTTTCATTTGACTTGGGTCAATGTTGATAAGGGTACGGATGAGACAGATTCTTCCAATAAAATTAACTGGGGCTCAAACATAACTGAAATTATTTCTCCAGGCGGCTCAAAAGAAATAACATCACCTAATTACCCCAACGATTATGACAATGACCGGATATCTGAATGGATATTCCAAGCTACTCCAGGAAACCACTTACGTATACATTTTGATGATTTTAAAATAGAGGAAACAAGCGGCTGCTTCGCGGATCATGTGACTATATACAAAGCTGATACTTTTGGTAATTGGGAAACTGTTAAAAATAGATTTTGCTTGTCAGAAAAAGCAAATGATGAAATAGATGGCTCCAATTATTTGAAAGTAGTATTCGAAACCGATACATCAATAACTATGAAAGGTTTTCACGCTACAGTTACATCCGCATGTGGTGGTACGTTAACGGACTTATCGGGCACCATCGGACCTACTTGGCGAGACATTAAAGATCGAGAACTAACTAACATTAACACGAGGTGTGATTGGTTAGTTAAAGTTCGACCCGGCCGAACCATCAAGATCCAATTCCAACACTTCAATATTTCAAATAGTGCTGAAGACTGTGTGACATCATTGATTCTACATAATGGAGCATCAGTAGAATCACCAATGCTAGGCAATGGTAAATATTGCGGTTATGGGCATGAAAGCAGGGACGATTTAACAACCTCAGGTAATGCACTGTTCGTCAGTTATGTAACCAACCACATTAAACATATATTTGGTTTTCAAAACTTTAGAATACATTATGAAGAGAGTAACATCGAATGCGGTCTAGTTACAAAACTAGATTCTGAACATAGTTGGGAAGTAATTAATTCGCCAAATTACCCGTCAATTCCTTTGCCTTATTCGGAATGCATTTGGATAATCAGTGGACCACCGGGAGAAATTATACGAATAGATTTTGTTGATAGATTTGACTTAGATGACGTAGATGACTGCGCTACGGAGGTTGTAGAAATAAGAGATGGTTCATCGGAACTATCTCCACGCCTAGGACGTTTCTGCAGCGACAGACCTGGAACAGTAAAAACTACAAATAATATTGCCTACATCAGATATCAAACACAACTTGCAGAACCACGAAATGGTTTTAAAGCAAATGTATCCATTGACATTTGTGGTGGAACAATTTTCTCAAGTTCAGGTGAAATTTCTTCTCCTGGCTATCCTCACTTAAAGGTATTGCCATATGGTTCGGTCTGCGAATGGCGAATTATAGGGTCGCGTAGAAATACATTCCTTTTGAGCCCCCAAGATGTCAATCTACCTGAGTCAGAATCGCCGTGTGCTACGAAATTAACTATTGAAGAATTAATACCAGCTAACAACACAATTTCGATATTAAAAACCATATGTGACGATGAAGGAGAACTTAAATATCCAGTTATTGAAACGTCTACAAACGATGTTATGATAAAACTATATATCGGCAAACCCAGTGAATGGACTCAAATATCAGAATCTCGAGGATTTCGTTTAGCGTTTAATTCTTCTAAACCTGTTTGCGGAGGACTTGTCACAACATCAGAAGGATTCCTGACTACACCAAGCTATCCGTTAGAGACAACATTGGCATACTGTCAATGGTATATTAAAGTTCCCGATAAATCGCGTAGTGTAAAACTAGAAATAATGGATGCCAATTACCAAAATCACAGAATTGGTATTTTCAACGATCTTCAATTTTTTTCTGCAATACAGAGAATTCCAGATGTGAACAATCACATTGTGACTAACAATGTATTCGAGTCTTCTGGAAACACAATGGCAGTTTATGTGTGGCTAGCCCCTCAGAAAATGCGGCATCGATTTAAGGCGAAATTTACTTCCGAATCTCCAGCTCTTTGTGGAGGAGACCTTAATGGCCTCAAGGGAAGTCTAGTGTCACCGGACTTAGAACGCTCATATACGTGTGAATGGCACTACAATAATAAGGCTATTGCAACAAACGACGGTTTAGAATACAACAGTATTTATATGATTGTTAATATGAACTCATCGGTAACTAGGTCACGATGTCGGTACTACGATCCTAAACTAAATATTAAATCTACGGGAATCAGTACGGTAGGTTTGCCTTTTACGAGAGATGTTTGTGGAAACACTCAAGCGTCTTACAGAATACCCTTTTCGGCATTAGACTTGAAAGCAACAAAAAGTCAAACCAATTCCCTGAGTTTTAATTTGGAATGGAAGTCGCAGCCATGTGGTGGTATTATGGAAGCAACAGATACTGCCGAAAACATTTTAAAATTGCCTACTAATTACACTGACTCGTTAGACTGCGCTTGGATAGTTACGGTTCCCATTAACAATCGCATAAAATTAGAAATGCTGGGGTCATTCCAGTTAGACTGTGATGAGGAATATTTAAAAATTTCCCAGGGCCTTTCCAAAACTTCTCCTGTTATTGGTGACTTCTGTAAAAGTAAAACTTTGGATGATCCCATCATTAGTAATTTTAGATACATATATGTTGAATATCACTCTAGTGCCAAAAATAGTACAAGTATTAAACTAACAGCAAAAACAATTGACGATCAATGCGGTGGTTTTCTCTTAAGTTATCAAAATGTGTTTGCATCTCCTAATTTTCCAAAGAATTACTACTCTAATATAGAGTGTACTTGGGAAATAAAAGCCAATTTGGGTAACAGAGTATCTCTTAACTTCATTGAAAGATTCGTTGTGGAAGACCGTCCTAATTGTACAAAAGACGCTGTTATAATTTACGACTGGAATGGTGTCCAGTATGATGAAATTGCTCGCCTTTGTGGACGTACCTTACCGCATTCATACAACTCAACCTTCAACAGGATGAAGGTTGTGCTAAGGACGGATGCCGATACTAACCTAGATGGCTTCAAAGCTATATGGTCTCCTTTATGCGGTGGACAGTATACAGCTACTGAGAAAGAACAAATTCTATACAGCCCAAATTATCCCTATGAATATCAACCTCTATTGGACTGTGAATACGTCATATCAGGCGGGGATCAAAAAGTCATAGTCAAATTTCTCGAATTTGAACTCGAAGGCACTTATCCAGATTGTGCATTTGACAATGTTTCTTTAAGTGCCAACAGCGTGTATGACTACTTTTACGAAATTTATTGCGGTGATAAATTACCACCTTTGGTAAGTGGTGATACAGTCACAATCAACTTTAAGACTGACCGATACCATCAAGTAAAAGGATTTAAACTTTCATACAAACTGTATACATGTGGCGGTCACGTGAACGCTAGCACTGTCATTACTTCCAATGAGGTAGAAAATTACAGCGAAAATTTAAATTGTACATGGTTTATAGAAGCACCTACTGATAAAATAGCAGTGCTTAGATTCCCCTATATTGATCTCGAGCATACTAGTGATTGCTCCAGCGACTATGTAGCTGTTTACAACGGTCTGACTCTTAAAGATGACACGCGCTTGGCATTATTATGTGGTAATATAACTTCGAGTACCGTGATCAGAAGCACTGCTAATACATTATTGTTACAATTTGTCACAGACCCTAGTATGAATTCAAGAGGATTTAAAGCCGACGTGCTTTTCACGTACAGCACAGCTGTTGGCTGTGGTGGAAAAATAGATTTGACAACTTCTTCGTCTCACACCCTGAAGTCTCCCTTAATAGGTCACAACTTAGTATACGAAAATTTCTTAGACTGCCAATGGAACATAAAGTCTCCTGCCGATACTTATGTGAAGATCGAGTTTTTATCATTCCATATTTCGCCGTGTGATGGTGTTAATCAGACGTCAATAGGTTATAGCAAATGTGATTGCGATTACGTACAAGTTTTAGATGGATTAAATCCGAATAGCTTAGTGGTTGGTACTTACTGTGGGCACACCTTACCACCACCTATGATATCCTCAGAAAATGCTATGAGTGTCAGACTGATCACTGATGGAGAGATACCTAGCTCAGGATTTGAAGCTCGGTTAACTGTCCAACGTTCCGTATGCGGACAAACATCGTATCTAATCACTGAGAAATTACAACAAATAAAATCTCCCGGATACGATTCAGGCTCTATACCTCGAGGGTTGCATTGTGCTTACCAACTTACTTTAGGCGTAGACTACTCATTTTATGTAATACGTGTAAGCGTTACTGTCGATTTGCAAGGTCCAGAAAATGGAGATGTGCAAAAGAATCATTGCACCAAAGATAAACTTTTGATTACCAGTGTACCGAATAAAATAAATCAAACTATAGGAAAGGATTTAATCATAAGGCATCCAACAAGTGACTTCTTTTATCGCTCTAACTTCTATGATGTCAGTATGCCACAACACATAGAACTTTGTGGTCTAAGAGAACCTGTCGACTTTTATATCTACGGTGACGCCTACCTTAATCTAATAACATCGTCGGACGGCGATTCCAAAACCCATAAAGGGGTTTTAGTAGAAGTAATGTACGCTGGGTATTGCACAAGGAATTATACAGAACCACAAGGCAGGATACAATCCACCCGTTCTTTAACTGATGTAGGAAACGATTGCTCCACGCTTATTACAGCACCCGAAAACCGTACGATATCATTATATTTCATAGCCGTTATTCCAGATTACTGGGATTCAACTAGTTTTATAGAAATATTTGACGGCAATGATACTAATGCTCAAAGCTTGATTAAAATAACCACAGAGTACAGCAATCCAATATTTTCTAATGGCAGATATATCTTAATACGAAGTTATAGATCACTAGACGAAAGTTCCGCAGTGTCTCGTATGACCTATGATCTTGTTTACACTACAACCGACAAAGGCCGGGGCTGTGGTGGAAAACTGATAAACATTATGGGTAGAGTCACTAGCCCTCTATATCCTGATGTCTATCGAAATGTAACTAGTTGCGAATGGGAGCTGGAAACGCCTTCTAACACTCGTCTTATGTTGCGATTTGAGGTATTCGATATGGGCGTAAATTGTGACCAGAATTATTTGCAACTTGTTAATCGAAACGGTGAAATTATATCATCATACTGTTCCGAAAATCCAGCTGATTATACGAGCGTTGATAATTACATCAAGTTAATATTCGTGACAACCTTAAATAACGGTGGCACAGGGTGGGTCGCAGATTTTGTTGGCATCATCTAATTATTTTTCCTTAGGCTTTGTCGTATTAAAAAGCACTACCTGAACAACAAAAATATGTACCGGTGCCTTTTTGGTTCATTGTGCAGATTCTATAGCTTTTAAGTATAATTATTGTTAGAAAATAAATGTTCTTAATTGTAAAATACGCTGTTGTTTGTTTTTATTTTTTGTACCCATACATATTTTTCACGTCATGGTTAACATATTTTTATTTGTCTGTAAATGTATCTTTATCTAATTTTAAAATGTAATATAATTTGCCATCATAAATATGTACCTTTAAATAAAATTAATAAAAACGTTGAAGTTGATTCATAATTTAACATCAGTGTAGAATGTTTGCCTACAATGTATTAATTTCTAACTATTTTTTAAGTATATATTATTTTCATAGTTCCATGGGAGCTTTTTGAAATGTATACGTTAGTTAAGTTTGTGAATGTTTAGAAAATACGGTCCAATTGGTGGTAATAGATATCAGTAGCTCATTGAGTGGATAAATTCCAGAAATGAATTTACGTAATATTTTGAAGGCCCAACGCCTCAGGCCCAAGGGCCGAAGAGGAAGAAATTTAAGTTAATATAACACAATGTAATACTACCTACGTGTAGACCCTGCACAAGGGCGGATCCAGGGGGGAGGTGATGGTGATCATGACTCATGACCACACTCATGACCCACCCTCCTGGGTGGGCTCCAGATTGACAGAATTTATTTGTTATCTTCTTGATCAAATTTATAAGCACAATTAATTATTTTTATGTGGATAAATAAAGTAAAAAAGTGTGTGTGTTCATAAATTACGGCATGAACAAAATTTTAAAAATCATTATTACGAATTCGTGTATTGAAATCGGACCCAGTGTTCTAACAAGAACTATGTGTCCCCCACCCCCTGGCTTAAAATCTGGATCCGCCTTTGATCCTGCATCGTTGGGGCTCAGTAAGGTCCACAAGTAAATTAGACTCAAATTTATCTAACGTAAGTATTGATACGTGTACCTACATTTGTTGAGATTTTAATAGAATTTCTTTGTGTATTAACTTATATGTGAGTCATTCGTATATCTATTTATATTCAATTACTAAGCACTATAACAGTGATAGAAATCATGGTGAGTAAAGTATAACAAAGGGAAGAGTAATTAAGTTTGTATCTTTCCCTCGATTGGCGATTGTAGAGAAGTCCGATGCTCAACAGTGTTAATTAAGGCATGATATATTAAGGACAGGGCCCCCGCAAGTGCTACTGGCGCCTGTGTGCGAAAAAAGATTTTGGCGCCCCTTAAGGCATTTTGAATTATCGTTATTTTATTAATAAATTCTTGTTCACACTCATTTAAAGCATTTACTTAACTAATGTGATACAGACACGTTGTTCATAAATACTAGAAAATAACCCAAAACTAAAAATTATAAACATTTTTTTAGGAACAAATAACAGAAATTTTGCCTCATCCTACAAGTACAACATGTTATAGATGAAGAGCCCGTGGCCGCCAGACCTTCGTAATTTTATAAAAGCTGAAAGTTTGTCTGCGCATGCCTCTGACATAAGCATCACACGATCAGCTATTATGAAGTTTCGATCGTGGTTGCTTTGGAAGTTATGAGCTTTAATGTTTCTAGCAAGATGAAAGAACCATCAAAAGTGTCTGAATACCAAGGAAATATTTGTTTGTAGTTGCCTTAATAACATATATAAAATTCGGCTTTTATACTATAACTCCGGCAAAATTCATCATCATACCATCATATCAGCCACAGAAAGTCCACTGCTGAACATAGGCCTCCCCTAAGGATCTCCACAATGACTTGTTGGAAGCGGCCTGCATCCAGCGACTTCCTGCAACCTTAGTCAGATCGTCCGTCCACCTTGTAGGCGGGCGTCCGACATTTCGCTTGCTTGTACGTGGCCTCCACTCAAGAACCTTTCGGCCCCAACGGACATCGGTTCTACGAGCTATGTGCCCGGTCCACTGCCACTTCAACTTGCCAATCCTATGGGCTATGTCGGTAACCTTGGTTCTCCTACGGATCTCCTTATTTCTGATTCGATCTCGTAAGGAAACACCGAGAATAGCCCGCTCCATGGCTCGTTGAGTGACTTTGAGCCTTTTAATGAGGCCCACAGTGAGAGGCCACGTCTCGGTGCCGTATGTCATCACTGGTAACACAACTATCGAAGACTTTCGATTTTAGGGACTGAGGTATTTTGGAAGAGAAGACGTCGCGAAGTTTCCCGAACGCTGCCCAACCGAGTTGGATTCGACGATTGACCTCTCTCTCGAAGTTGGACCTGCCTAACCGGACCACTTGTCCTAAATAGACATATTCGTCTACAACTTCGAGAGTTGAGCCCCCAACTCCCGTGGGGGTGGGCACAACATGGATATTCGATATGATCTTCGTTTTGTCCATGTTCATTTTAAGACCCACCTATTGGGAGACTCGATTAAGGTCTTCGAGCATAGTGCTAAGGTCTTCCAGCGATTCTGCCAAGACTACAATATCGTCGGCAAATCGAAGGTGAGTAATATACTCGCCGTTGATGTTGAAATGAAATGAAATGAAATGAAAATATTTATTGAATCCATAAAATGTCATACACTATTTAGATTCAGTCACTTTTTTTTTTCACTACCACCCAGTTCACAAGGCTGTTTTCGCCAGAGAAGAACGGGCAAGAAACTCTAGCGTTGCTCTTTTCAAAATAAGTTTACAATAGAATGATCATACAGGAGTTGAAATTCAGAGCAGTTCATAAATTATTCATAATAATAATTATATTGTTCGGCTGAGTTAAGTGTAGTCGCCCTGATGCGGAATCGGTATACACTGTTCAGCAAAAGCAATGAAAGGCAATAAAAAAAATAAGAAAAAAAAAAACAAAGTAATTTAATATTATCATTATAAGCAAATCGAGCAGACCAGTCTACAGATAGTTGATGCCGAATCCTTTCCACTGCAAGAGCTTGAAGGCATTTTCCAGCGTGGCAGTGAACAGTTTCGGAGATATGACATCTCCCTGTCTCACGACCGTCAGCTCACGACACTGTTTTTTTTTTTTTTTTTTTAATAATGGCCCGGCATAGTGGCGGCATTGCACCTGATGGTATGCGCAGTCTGTAGTGGAATAGCCTTCGTGCTCTGATCTTGTACTCGGACCGACATGGTGGCGTTGTTGTATACAGGGTTACAGGTTAAGTCGACCTAGATCCTTTAAGAGGTTGTAGTTTCCATCATTTCTGACTGATTTGACTATGAGACCCTGTACCCTTAACTTAGCCGTTTCCACGTAATTTGACTTTGAAGTTTTTTCTTTAAAATATCGTTTTTTTGTCTATTGGTCCATTTCTTTTTGTTTTCTTACCATAAATTTATTTGTATTTGCAATTTTTGTGTACTGTATAAGTTACTTTATTTTATTCAACACTAAAATTACACTTAACTGAACCGGCTGGGTCATGGGAGACTATTGAAGTTGAAACTTAAAATAAATTCTCATTCTGTGTCTTAATCCACTTTTTACCACACCAGCCACCACCACCACCACCTTCTAGCTGGCCACGGTATGGGTCCACCTCTTCCGATCCACTTATTGGGATAATTTGTGTCTACCCATTCTCTGACACTTCTTATGTAAGTCCGCCAACGCGCATCAGGCCAGCGTGGTGGACTATATGGCCTAACCACTCTCAATCGTACTCTCGATTGTAGAGGAGGCCCGTGCCCTGCAGTGGGACGTATATGGGCTGATACAGAAGTACCTATTATTGTGTTTTCTGACCCAAGTAAAAAAAAATATGCTTAAGTATTGTTATTTTTTGCTACTGCCTGGGAGCCTTTGATCAGTATTTTTAAAAAGATTGCTCACTATACCCTAGCTTGTTATACCTCGCTGGATAGCCAATTAAACGGAGATATTATTAAACGTATCTGCAGCATAGCTGTCATAGATTTTTTTTGCAATATTTAGGGCATATTTTTTTTTTTTAACGAATTTATTTTAAGTTTCAACTTCAATAGTCTCCCATGGCCCAGCCGGTTCGGTTAAGTGTAATTTTAGTATTGAATAAAATAAAGTAACTTATACAGTACACAAAAATTGCAAATACAAATAAATTTATGGCAAGAAAACAAAAAGAAATGGACCAATAGACAAAAAAACTATATTTTAACGAAAAAACTTCAAAGTCAAATTACGTGGAAACGGCTAAGTTAAGGGTACATGGTCTCATAGTCAAATCAGTCAGAAATGATGGAAACTACAACCTCTTAAAGGATCTAGGTCGACTTAACCTGTAACCCTGTATACACCTCAACACTTCGATGTACCTACCGATAGTATATGTGGAACCGCTGAAGAGAATGTAGCACAACCCAGGTCTCGATCGAATCAAAGGCTTTCTCATAGTCCACAAACGCTAGACAAAGCGGCAAGTTATACTTCTCGGTTTTTTGTATAACCTGCCGTAGCGTATGAATATGGTCTATGGTACTAAATAAAGCCTTTTCGGAAACCGGCTTGTTCGGGAGGCTGGAAGTCATCAAACCTGCGTTGGAGACGATTTGTGATGACCCTCGAAAACAACTTATAGACATGGTTCAGAAGCGAGATGGGCCTGTAGTTCTTCAGCAAAGTGTTATCACTTTTTTTTAAAGAACAGTACCACCACGCTCCTGCTACATGCCTATGGCGTTGAGCTCTCGAGGAGAACGGAATGGAAGACCCTCTGAAGGACGTTCAGTATCGGTGTTCCGCCCGCTTTCAGCTCTGAAGTGATTCCGATATTCCTCACTCGGCGCCTTGTTGTTCTTAAGTTGCTTCAGGACCATCTCAATCTCACACAGGCTGATGTCCGGTATACATCGCTGTACTGTCGGATCAACTTAGCAATCGGGTCTTCGGCCGAGCTAATAGTAAGTTTGGCAACCGAAGTGTAATGTCTGTAGAATCTCTCGATCTCACTTAACCTCTTAGCTCGACGACGCTACGCGGCCGCCGTCAGTCTTCATTCTAGGCAACTGTCTTTGCCCAATGGCCAATAGACTAGCCTCTTGCAAACACTCAATTGTCTCTTTAATGCTCACAGTATTGTGATCACGGACATGTTGTCGCAAGGACTTCCAGATCCGTCTATTGAGCAGCCGATATGCTTCGAGGTCAGCGCCATAGATCGACGTCCGGCCATGAGGTCAAGAGTGTAAATCGAGAGTTTTTGTGGTCTATCTCTACGGCGAGGTCTAAAACACTTAGGCTCAATTGCACAAACTAACTTTGCCAATACCTTTGCCCTTGTAACTGTCAATTCCATACATTTGCAAGGTCAAATAAATCTCAAATGTATGGCGATGACATTTTCATAGGCAAAGGTATTGGCAAAGTTACTTGGTGCAACTGAGCCTTAGGCTCAATTTGGTGGTTTTGGATATTGGCATGAGTAGCGTACACTATCACACCGAAAAAAAAAGGTTTTCTTTTTTTGGATACATTTCAATGAGGGCTAGGGGGCGCCGTATAAGACTTTCAAAATCGGTTCCCAATTGCCGGCGAAATCGCGAAACATAAATATTATGTTGTTTAATAACAAAAAATATGATTCGATTAACTCTGATTACCTACCTCCTCTTTTGAACTCCGTCCATGGACGTAGCATCAACAAATAATAGTCACGTCGCGTCATCTAGATACGTTCGATAAAATCGATAAAATTATTTTAGTAATAATCATCGATTCTAAACAAAATTCGATTTGTATCAATCATTTGCTCCACCTCTATTGTTTTTAGAATTGTCATCTGTGATTGTCATTTATGATTTGTCAAAGCACGTTTATATCTGAAATTTTGTTAGAAAATGTTTCAATCGATACCAAATTTTATAGAAATTAAACATATGAAACATTTAATCTAATACATTGACTATCTTTCTCTTTTTCAATTATGATATGACTTTTTAGTTACTACTTACTACGGTTATAAACACATCACGCATTTAGAATGGATATACTTTTACAATTGTTGTTGACCGTTCTGCTTTACGGTTCTGCAGCCGCCTTATGTGTACTTGTTTTGGTAAGTTGCCCATTTATATAATGTCAATGTAGATCATTCCAGCATAATAAATATCACTGAGCCTCGAACGTCATTTCTAGCCGACATCATAACCTTACAGTAAACTGCCCTGTTGGCATTAGTGTATTTAAACAACTATTAGATATTTTAACCATTAAAACATAATATAGGTACTTATAAACATGTGCAAGTGCAAAAACATGTTATTGTATAATGCTTCACTTATATTACTTATACATTGATAATTATACTAGAGGGAACACTACAAAGGGCAAACTAAATGTAACCAAAAATGAATGGTCCCGTTCCACTCCTTATTCTGTGTCTGTCACACCTATGTGATAAAATCATCTTTGCTCTTGCTACAATATTTTTTCTCCAATGTCTGCTCTAGTATAATACATCAATGACTGATAAATTAATATATGTTACTATGAAAGCAGTTTAATGAATTGAAAGTATATAAAATAGCTTCACATTAAAATTTAAGTTACTACTAAGTTTTATACAACTTTGCCTATAACAGATAAAGAAGGTTACAAATTAAATACTCATGAGAGGACCTTAATGGCGTAGATAAAGCATATTCATAGTGAATTATGTCTCACACATCAGCTGAGGACAAAACAAAAAACTATCTAGAATCCCCCCCACAGCAAAGTACAAGCCAGGCATATGATCCTATGTTATGTGTACTTGCCAGATGTGTAATGTGTTAACATTAACTTTGTTTTGATTTGTAGCTGTCTTTAGTTTTGTACATTATAACAAGCCCATATCCAGTTGTGGAGAGATATGGGGATGAAGAGAAATATTATGATGCTAAGAGTATGACATTGTTGAAGTTTCCGAGCATACAGGATAGTTACTCTGTGAACCTGAGTGTTGTTGTCCCTGCCTACAATGAGGAGGAAAGATGTAAGTCATTAAGTACAATATATGTTGTGATAATCAAAACAGATTATTAACCATTTTTTTACCACCTGCTTTAAATTGACTAGATAACTATTGAGAGATGGCAATATTTCAAGCTGTTAGTTAGAAGCGTCATCTGGGGCTATGCTCTACACTCACTATCAGCCCTGCCAAACCCAATGATTATGCTAGGGCAACCCTTTATTAAATTTCTTTGCCTTATCTTGTGGGCTTTGACTACAGGCTGTAGATGGAGACAACAAAGCTGTTTAACTGTATTAAAATATTTTCAGTGCCTCCAATGCTTGATGAAGCCCTGGAGTTTCTCGAGAAAAGAGTCAACGAACAAAAATTCAGTTATGAGATAATAGTTGTGAGTGATGGTAGTTCAGACAATACTGTGAAAGTAGCCGAGTCTTATATGGAAAGATATGGAAGTGAAAAAGTGAGATGTCTGAAATTAATTAAGAACAGGGGAAAAGGAGGAGCTGTTAGACTGGTAAGCAGATATTTTCATGATTTTACTACAGTCAAAGCAACATTATAAACAAATGATTGTACTACTTGTAGAAGTTCTCTTGCTGCTATTTTCCACTATTTAATGTCAAAATGAATTTTAATTCTAGAATTTATTATTTATTTTGTATATTGTACCTATAAATTATAATTAAATCATTTATTGCAGGGCGTACAAAGCTCTAGAGGTTCTTTGATACTATTTGCTGATGCTGATGGTGCATCCAAGTTCGAAGATTTAACAAAATTGGAGACCGCTTTGAAAGACATTGTGAAATGTGATCTCATTGCTGACTCAGGCAAAGTCAGCGATTCCATGGCGCTGGTTATTGGCTCAAGATCTCATCTTGAGAAAGAATCATTAGCGAAGAGAAGCATTTTTAGGTAAGTGCCAACATTTGATTTATTACATTTATTTTGATTGAATCAAAGTTTAATATTTTTGCTTAAATTAGATATTTTTAATATGCCACTAAAATATAGTATTTTTTATATTGTTGATCAAGAGTTAATACTCTGTTTAATAACAGTAATAATAATTAATAGTATGATATAGCTATTAAATGGCATCC
The DNA here is from genome assembly GCA_023078785.2 of Hyles euphorbiae. Lineage (NCBI taxonomy): Eukaryota > Metazoa > Arthropoda > Insecta > Lepidoptera > Sphingidae > Hyles > Hyles euphorbiae. Next base: position 14,910,024 of record CM041041.1, on the reverse strand, counting down.
CAAGCATATTTTACAAAATGAAGTTCTTTTGAATTCATATTTACTGAGTAAATATCATGCAAGTGATATACAGTTGTTACAATACAGAATAAAATGTTTCATGTGATATTGTACAATGTTCGGTAAAAATCCATAATTGGCATTGTGAAACGAGGAAAATGTGGCATTCAGATGTTAACAAATACCGTAGTTAAACCGTACTTATAATACGAAAGAATAGCGTGTATGCCTCTATAATATCTGGAGTATTTATCAGATCAGTAAAAAAGTGAAAAAATGTTTTCTTTGTTAATGTTTTATCTTTTCGTGTTTGGTATACTATGGTAATAAGAAATAACTATAATTTCGTTCAAATTAAAAATATTGAGCTATTCTTAATCTGCCTGGCACTAGGAACTAATCTTTATGGATCTTAATTGGACTTACGCACAAACGCACGCACTGCTTACACTATTTATGCTGCCTATGGAAAATTATCCATTCTAAATTATGTGGTAATTATGTATATGTGTATGTATGTATATATGTTTTCATCTGCAAGAGTAATACCTAAATGACGCATATGATGAAAAAAAAAACATATTTGATGAACGCGCAGTGATATTGAATTTTTCTATTAATTATAAGCCCGGAGTCAGAAATTTGTGCCCGATATAGCGATAGGCTCGCCCCGTATCCCATAATGGGATGGAACACATAAAACCAAACGTGAATATTCTGGTAAAACGTTACACCTTACACCTTCTGAGAAAAAAGCTTGATTTTTATGTATTATTAATGTAACTAAAAAATTAAATACTGTTTTCAAATGCAATTTTTAATTATCTACGATTTTCAAATTCCATGCACACAATGTAAAACAAAGATAAAGAGATAAGATCAACGTAGTATTATCTAGACCACTGATACATTGCAGAATGCAATTCTTTTACCATTTTTCCTATTTGGTCAATACAGAAATAACGAAATTATAATTATGAATTCCTAAACATAGATTCTATTATGATTATTATGAGTGCAAAGTGGCCTGTACTAAACGGACCAAACGGGGTTGCCAAAATGTTTACGGTGGTCGCGGGTTCAAATCCCAGAACAAACCTCTGACTTTTCAGATTCATGTGATTACGCACTATAACGGCGAAGGAAAACATCGTGAGGAAACCCGCAAAGTATAACGATTTGTTAATTATATTAGTTACTAGCTGTCGGGCCCGGCTTCGCCCGGGTGCAGATAGTTTTTGAGTCCAATCCACATCAAGAACATATTATTTCGCGTGTCTACTAACTATATTTCCCGCGTGCCGTCGACTATATTTCCCTTCCGTAGGAGAGGACATCCCGTGCCAACAATTTGAATTTGAAAGAGTAGAAAATATGTATATTTGGTTTCCTGACTCATCCCACGGGAACACTACATTTTTCGGGATAAAAAGTAGCCTATGTGTTAATCCAGGGTGTCAGCTATCACTATACCAAATTTCATCAAAATCTGTTGAGCCGTTTTTTCATGAAAGAGTAACAAACATCCATACATACATACAAACTTTCACCTTTATAATATTAGTAAGGATTAATTATGGTATGCAAAGTACCGCTCTTGGCCAGCGTGGTGGACTATTTATGGTTTAAGCTCTCTTATGCCCAAATACTGGAAAGCCAATTAACTTTTAACTCCTGTTAACTAGCTCTAATGACCTGTTAAATTGATTCCAGTTAAATATAACTTCGATTAAACCACTTAAGAATTAAATATTTAATGGGGCATTATTCATCCGATTCGTATTCTCGAAAGCAACTTAAGATTTTGACAGCTGTCAAACAGTCAAATTTTTAAGAATTTCTAGTTTTAAGCAGCCGTCGTCTTAAGGCCGCCTGCGACCACTCTTAACTTTTTAAATTCTACATAAAATTTACTAAAATGACTCTCGCGTCGGTTTCATCGCTGTCTGATGATATAGCTTCATCAAGGCGAGTCAATCAAGAAAAAAATCAATGCTTTTGACAAATACAAAGAAGAAAACATTCAAACAAAGTGAGGTTCCGCCTGAAGAAAGAAACTGTTCTGCATCTGTGTTCCTTGCTGGAGACAAAAGAGAACCCACTACAAATAGAAGTCGATTGATAAAAACTTGCGACCAACTGTTACTTGCTTTATGATATTCTACGACAGGCAGTTACCAGAAGATTATTGGAGATGTATTTCATGTGGAACAGCCGACTGTACATCACAAAGTTGCAGCAGAGTCGGTTAAACTACAAAATCGTGGCAAGAAAATTCCCAACTATCAACAACAATGCCATATTGCGAATGATTTCTATGCGATCACAGGAGTGATTGAAGTTATAAATTTCATACATATAAGGATCAAATCTCCAGGTAATTTCTACTTATAATAATGTATACATAACTATTAAGCTTTTACATGTACACAAATATATGTTTTCTTATCCTATTTTAACTAAATGTGCTTCTAAAATGCCTAGCGTATTTTATATTGTGTAGTAATCATTTAGAGTATCCCTTTTTACCGTACATAATATATTATTAATCATAGAATAGAATAATATATTATGCACAGTATAAAGGCACACTCTAAATGATTTCTACACAGTAATTTATATATATATATGCTTGTTGGAATCAAAACATTTAGCAGGTAATTGGCTCTTCCCCAGCCCACTGTACCCCATATAACCAAGCTCTCTAAATAGTTGTAGGGCTAAATATATAATATAATATAATTAATCATACAATGATTTGTACTGATTGTAGCTATTCAGTATATACTGGAACAATGTTCAACTACAATAGTAGTTTCCTATAAAGAATTCAATTTTATGAATATATTTTTTCAATTTACATAAAATTATTTGTAGTTTGAAATAAGAATATTTGCTAGAGCTCTAATTTTTATTATCTTGTTTTTAGGAGGACCACAAGCAGAAACATTTAGAAACAGAAAAGGCCATTTTCCTATAAATGTGCAAGCAGTCTGCGACCCTAACTTGAGGATAAGAAACATTATAGGCCGATGGCCAGGCGCGGTGCATGATAGTAAAAATTTCAATGATTCTCCTTTATGTGCATTTCTGGAAAGGGGAGACTGAAGAAGCTTACAATCAAGACCATACTAAAACAAGAAACCCAGTGGAGAGGGTCTTTGGTTTTACAACAAAGATCTTCTTGTCTGCAAGTTGGGCTATAAGTTTTTGAAAATTAGCTTACTATTATAGAGGCATGTGCTGTGTTACATAATATAGCATGTTCCCAGAATGATCATATATTGGAGATTGATCTTTCTGAATCATTTCCCCCAGCTCCACATAGTATAACCAATGAAAATGTTGCAACAAGGAATAATATAATAAAATACATATTTTAAACCGTACAGTGCATTTTATTGAATTACCATGGAATGAATACAAATAAAAATGAGTTATGTTTTATTGTAGTATATTTATTTTAATAATATCATTAGTACATACTATATTTTTTTAATTATCTACATTTCTTTAGATCTGTCTTACATTTATATCTATATTCCTTTATAAACACAAAATAATAACAATTATTTTAACATTAATTTAAAACTAAATTAATAAATGTACTATTAAAAATGTACAATAGAAATATAATATGACATTTTTTAACAATGAAAATAGGTGAAATAAACAATTTATTTTATGTATTACATTAATTAAAATTCATAACATTCTTCAACTTTGATTTAAAACACTGTTTTCTGATGCAAATATTTCTTCCTTCACACAATTTGTCTCATTCTTTTTTGTATATTTTTATATTACATACTCATTTCAAAAGGGTGTGTATTGTTCAAATGATTTGTTGTATGCATGATTTCTATAGCGTTACCTGCAAAAGTGTTTAAGTTAAAGTATGTCATAATTTTATATATCTCTTTTTATTTTTTATATATATTTGTTGAGCTTACTTATTTAGTCTATAGCTGATATACATGGCACTATATATATGAGCCATATTTCTTGGACGGTCTTATTATATAGGTACACATTGAATATTTATGTACTCCACTCCAGCTCCTGAAACAAAGGATTATTTATAGTTATACACATTGTACCATACTTTATTTTCCATATTTATTACATAATACTACTATATGAGGAGGAGATAATATATAGGAGGCATAATATGGGAGAAGCCTATAGGTACCCAGCAGTGGGATCCTACAGGCTGTAGATGATGATGATGATTTAAAATGTGTGAATAATCGATTCATATTATATATTAAATAGTTAATTATCATATAAATTCGTTAAAACTTAGAGGAATACGTGTATACTTACCTGTTTATAATATCCAGCACAGCTTCTTTCTCATATCATATTTATTTACATAGTCTTCTCCATTTGGTACTTAGGTGGTTCTGCAGCCGTTGTTTGGTATTTTATATATCTATTTATTGAAAAGATATTCCAAAAACTAACTTTCAAACCGAGTGCAATTACAACATGACAATAAATAAAATAAACAAACATCATAATATTTTTAATAAACTCGCTTCGGATATAGGGATTAGGGACATAAGTTTTTTCACCCACATGATTTTATTAACAGATTTTTAAAATAATAACATGGCAATATATAATATAGCTTTAAACATAATCGTAACAAAAGTAAAAACGTTACAAGGATTCCTCATATTAAATATAAAGGGTTAAATTTCCAATTTTGAGAAATCATGTATGAAGAATATTGCGTCAAATGGAACGTTTATATTTATACAATAAAAATTGTAACTGAAAACAAACTTTTCGTTAATCTGTGGAAATTTAGCTGGATGTTTGCTGAGTAGACCGATTTATGAGCTAAATGGCTATCCAGTATTTCGTTTCTAAATTTAACGAAACCTCAAAATAACGTCATATCAAATGAGTCCGGTGGCTGAGTAGCAATCCAGTATTTGGGGGTTAATCGCACTCTCGGTTGTACTTTTTTGACTGATACCGATAAAGATATTTGAATATGTATAAATACGGTTGAATGAATAAGTACAGTAACTACTCTAGTATGTAATAAATAGAAAATTTGTGTTAGGTGTAATAATAATCCAGTGCGGAGCATATTCTACATCTACAATATAAAGTTCGACTGGGATAAGGATTGAGACCAAAGTCTACCAAATCACCTAGTGTGAATTCGGGGCCCTTCACCTTAGAAATTCTGGAGTCTTTATAGTAAATAGGTTTCTTCTTGACGCGAGGTTTGTGTGTGATCTAGGTTTTGAACCTGTACCCAACGAAAAAACATATAACAAGCTTCTACGGACTTCTATGTTATGTATTACCCAAATAAAATAAATAATGTCTCTTTTGCCTTTGTAATTTGAAAGAACTTGATTTAAGTTTTTTTTTTCTTTTACACAATCGTAAAATAGTTGCAATGTAATATTGGCAAAGCATGTCCACCTACATGATATACAGATTACTGAGTAAGTGACTAGGAGTGGCGGAATCGAGGTGACTTCTAAAAAGTCACAGTCGAGGCGAGCGTAGTGAAATGCTAAACATTGCATTGTAATTATTCAAGGTGTAGTGTTTCGATACTGTTCATGAGCGGTCGTATCGCTTACCATCAGGTGAACGACATACTCGTCTCGCCATAAAAAAAAATGTTTTCATTTTGTTCCAGAAATATACTTATGTACGGGTTCCACTTCCTCGTGTGGCTGTTCACTGTACAGGGCATCCACGACACGCAGTGCGGGTTCAAATTGTTCACCAGAGAGGCGGCGCGCGCCTGCTTCCAAAGCTTACACGTCAACCGCTGGTAATTCCTCACATTTTGTCAATTACTTAAATATACAAAAACCAGAGGAGTTAATCTATAAAAACGATACCAGCTTCGAAAGTTGGGACGCTGTACGTAAAACTTCACAAATTCCTCTATCATACGTCGCAACCCTAGACTAATATCGGTGAAAGTATAATAGAAAACACCAAACGGTATTCATTACACGCTTTATATTAGCTTCACTTGTATGTTTGTATGTTTGTATATTTGTATGTTTGTATGTTTGTTTGTAACCGACTTCTTTGGGCGCGATTTTGACCCACTTTAAACGGCCAGATTTCGTTCAAATTTTGCACACCTGTCAAAGACCGATGACAATACAATAATTCGATTAAAATATATAATTATCCTGATTAGATTCGCCAGGATTAATTATTCTTATAATTGATGACCATTGCTACATTCATCGCTAGATGGCGTTAACATTGTATTCTTCCAAGAAGCTTATACCCAAATGGAGATTGCATTCCGTATAAAACACTGAAGCACAAAAATTTGACCTTGAATGCAATCGCTGTTGCCTGCTATCCTTTTCTTTAGAGTGACAATGAATGAAGTTCACGTGAAGTTCATTCATTGTTACGCTAAAGAAAAGGATAGCAGGCATCAGCGACGTCATTCAAGGTAAAATTTTTGTGCTTCACTTTTATATACGGAATGCAATCTCCATTTGGGTATAAGCTTCTTGTATTCTTCAAGTGTCAAATGTTACTACTGACCAACAGATGGCGTTATTGATTGGAAATACAGCCGTAGATGGATGTTTTTTAGTCAAAACAATTATATAATAGTTAAAAAAAACTAAAATACACGCTTTAATAAGATATACAACTAAAAAAGTAAAAATAATTGATACTGAATTTAAGATAAGAAAATGGAGTAAAATACATATATTTTATTGTTACAAAGCGTGGGGTGCAGGAGGATAAGTAATTGTTGTAAACACCCCACGCTTTGTAACAATAAAATATATGTATTTTACTCCATTTTCTTATCTTAAATTCAGTATCAATTATTTTTACTTTTTTAGTTGTATATCTTATTAAAGCGTGTATTTTAGTTTTTTTTAACTATTATATTTTTTTATTTAGAAGTGGTAATCTTATATCGAATCGAAGTTTGTATCGTGATTATAGAGTAATCCCCCAGTACATTTGAAGATTAATGATAACGTTGGTTTGCAAAAAGGTCCGCTCACTCGAAACGAATATACCTTCTCCGTACCTTCATACGTAGATAATAAATAAAAACACCCACGGCCTTATTCATAGACAGTTATTTAGTAAGACCTACGTTAGTTATCGAATGTTTTGTCTTCTTTATCATCATCATCAGCCTATACTGTTGTCCACTGTTGGTCATAAGCCTTTTCCTAATTGCACCATTTACCCTGTCTTCGCCTTGTAACAACCAGCATCTGCCAGAACTCACATCGCGTAGTCAAATCATCACTCCACCGACCTATAGGGCATCCTTCAATACGCTTGCCAAGACCCGATCTCCATTCAAAAACACGTGTACCCCAGCGGTTGTCAGTTCTTCGACAGATTTGGCCAGCCCACTGCCACTTTATCTTATATTGTCTTCTTCGCTTAACCATTAGAAACGGACAAAACATTCGATAACTAGATAAGATTAATAAACTGTCTATGGATAAGGTAGTATATAGATCGTTCTGAACCCACACTAAGATACAAGTCTTGTACCGTGGTTTTTAGAGACTACGAGACTTTTTAGTCTCACACATCCAAACTTGAAACATACATGTGGATCCACAATGTGCATATGGATTCCACATAAAGAACAATGATAATCCTCCATACATTTTTTTGTTGTAATTTTTTTTGTGTGTATTGAGATGAAAAATATTTTAAAATATAGATTTCGAATTCCTTAACAATTATTTATTAAAATTTACTATTGTAGCAAGCCTAGGAAAAAAGATATTCCACTATAAAGTTTTACAGATTTGACATCTTGTCAAACTCTGTGGGTAGTTAATATTATTTTGTTGCATTTATATTGGCGTGAGGCAAAGTTATGACGCACAAATAGAAGTAAAAATATATATTTTACACGCAATTTAAACATCAAGTACTTATTTATTTTATTAATCTAATAGTAATATCATGTGCAATGAAATAAAAAGGAAACAGGGGATAACTATATATTATTATTTGCTCAATAGCGCTTTCGGGCGACAGAAACAAATTGTTATTCCTTAATTAATTAATCAGTGATTATTTTGCTGTTCTCACTTCTCTGCACTATTTTTTTACATTAATTACCTGAGAAAGATAATGCAAGAAAGCCAGTCAAGCTTATATTTTAAAAATGGCAACATTGAAACGACATAACGCTTCTCCAATAAAAATAAAGCAAATATCAATAGAGTTTTACGAAAAATGTGTTTTCGTAATTCAGGCTTAGGTACGCCGTGAGCTAGGTACCAAAATTACGTAGAAAATTAATTATTAACATTTTTTATACATGAAATTTTTAGTCGCTTAAGAATTGCATTAACAATGATTTTACCAATGTTCTTTGTATCAGTACTGGAATCCAACCGGCGACCTGTTTCACGGGCGGTGTCTAATCAACTGCGCAATGGAAGAGGCTTCTCAAACACATTGATGATCGATATTGTTGCTTTAGTGTCTCTCTCTCCTCCATCTCTAACGCATTCAGTAATTTTTGCCAAGCAACCTTAAGATTATAAAGGTCTATTTAACTTATTAAGATCCACTTCACGTAAATATAAATTATACGCACTATTATTTATGAAGCTTGCATGATGTCGCTGGATGCAAGTCGCTTCAACAGGTCATTATGGAAATCCTTGAAGATGGCCTATATTTAGCAGATGGATTATGGATATTTAGTTGCTAGAAATTATGATAATTATCATTTATTCCAGGGCGTTTGACGTAGAACTGTTATATATCGCACAAAAACTAAACATTCCAATAGCCGAGATTCCGGTAAGATGGACTGAAATAGAGGGTTCTAAAGTAACTCCCGTGCTCTCCTGGATACAGATGGGTTGCGACTTGGGCCTCATCTGGCTAAAATACAAGATAGGAGCTTGGAGAATTAAAAGTATCAAGAAGGATTAACTACGTATTATGACAAAGTCTTATTTTATTAAAATAAAAATATATTACTGCAAGAGGTTTTTTTATTAAAATACAGCAGATACATCGTATAACAGAAGTGTGCTTTCTTGTATTAACCTTAATATCGTAAGTAGGCTCGTGGGATCGTACATGTGATATTTGGTAACTATATGGTACGGAAATGAACATCATAAAACAGAATGCTTGCTTAAAATGTGTTTAAAAATTGCTTTATATCGTATTAAGAATACATACGATATAGTGTTCATTAACGTACTATATACATTACAAAATCACATGAATATTTCTTATATCAACATAAAAAACAACATACACATGTACACAAGAGTCGGCGTACACTAGCGTGGTGTTTAAACGCAACGAAACGCTACATTAAAAATATGATAGCAAATCCACCCTTATTTCCACAAAGTAATTCACATATTACATTGTATGTATAATTACAACAATAAATTCGAATAAGTCTGTGAAGCGCAAACGAAAAATGATTTTTAACTCGATAAAAATATGTGCATTATGTTGTGGTTATAAAGATGATTTTGCTATGAATAATGTTAGATTGACGTTTCGCTGAGCTTCAGAACTACTTAAGTACGTCAACACTAAAATGAAAATATATATTTGGTGGTGACAACATACAAATGCAAGTACGCTTATAGAATATATTACATTTACACGGAATTATAAATTTAAATACACTTAAAGATAGAATATATTGTGCAATCACAAATGTATTAAGCATAAATAAAACGCGTAATGTATTGCTGTTTGCATATAAAAACACACATAAAAAATAATCTTTGACAAAGATAGTGGAAGGATTCCAATACAGAAAATTAATTAAGTAAATTCGTAATTTCAAATGTTTTTGAATACGAATAGAAATGCTTGTACCTTAACTTGATTATTGAATAAAATGTATCGGTATCGCACGAAGTCTGGAAAATAAATTTTACTTGAGATTCGCACGTTACAACTTTTTGAAATCGTTCAAGGGCCTCTAATTTTGAGCAAGTACAGAGCAAGCTAATAGTTACACTACATCTAAGAAAATTTGGCAAAGTGAGCGACAGGTTCAATTTAGAATTAAATAAATATGTGAATCTGTACTAAATAAGTAATAATTTCAATGTGGTAAATAATAGTTTGGCTATTTCACTACAAAATTACGCATGCCGAGGGCATTTATAAAGTGGTATAATAAAAAAACTGTATTGAAGGATATTAAGTAGTTTTTGCTAAGGCTGGTTTATAAAAAACAGACATGCCATGACTCACTATATCCGCACGCCATCAGTACTCCAACACTGTACACTTCGTATATTCACTCGGGTATTACCATAACGCTAGTTTTTATATATATATGACGTAATAAAGTATTGATTGTCCCAAAAACTGCTACGTGTGCTATCACTGAACAGACGAAGTTCTCTTACCGAGCCCCCAGCTGTTACGGCCAACACTAGACGAAACAAAATAAATTGTGTGTCGTTAATACCTTATATCCTACAGTATATATTGTGTAAAATACATCCAAATTGTTTATCGAATTGTTCATTATATTGTTAATAATTTTAGCTGTTTAAATCGGTAAACTCGCAACTCCATTTTTTAGGCGAAGTATGTTTAATTGCATTGTAAATTTATATTTAAAAGGTCAATCCTTTTTAATTGTATAGTTAAGTTATATTTGTTTATAATTCAGCAAAAACTTTATATTATAAAGTTTATTTCAATGGAGATACGAGATTACAAAATTAAACTGACGACTGACAACAACTGAAAAAGCTAAAGTATAGAATATTAGGCTCATAACAGACAAATAACAGCAATAATATTCCAATAGGTACATTCCCGGAAGACACAAAAGCTTGTACGGGTGTACTAACATCACAAACGTTACATTCAGTGTTTACAAAATTAGTAAAGAAGGCTCAAATAATGTTAATAAAACGTCTTTTCAATATCACACAATGTGAAATGTGGATTACATATTAAAATCGTTGAATAAAACATAATTTCTATCCTAGCAGACTCCCGTAAGTTTGAACAAAAACAAGAATATTAATTAGAAGTCAGTCGAATTTGTTCCAACAACAACCTTTTTTTCGCTGCATTGAAAACTATATTGAATATTTGATGTAAATATAAACTGTCCAAAATTTATGCATAGGAGTACAGAGTGCAAGTTTCATACCACATTTAAAACTATACCCACACGGCACGGAATGAATTAAAACAAAAAGCCAAAATAATACTGTACCAACAGATCTTTAGTAATGTATCCGTACGTGGAAAAATATATCACAATAACACTTTACAGAGTAGGTAGCCATTTCGAATCAATACTTTATCAGCGTCAAATGACGTATTCATATTTCTGATAATGTTACAATAACTAATTATTATATACAGTAATATGTATCAAACAGCCTTTATACCAATTTGATAAAACTGTTTATTCGTTGAAAATTATCGCAAAGCCACGTACGGATACGATCAGAATATTTTTCTCTAAATTCAATAAAAAATGAATACACAATCGAGTGAATTTAATTCACGAATAGTGTTATAATTATTTGCAAATTGTTTAACAACGATTTATTTATATTCAATATAAATAACAATCATATAAGTATGTAGATAAACATAAAGCATAATATACTTTTCTCCAAATATACGTTGTAGCGGTCGATATTAAGTAGCGTTTTAGAATGCTTTATACCTTCAATCCGAACACCATTTTCAGGAACTGCTCGTAGTGTATAGTGATGACACCGTCTTGGTCCAAATCGAATTGGCGGAATGCTGACGTAAGTGTCTGGAAACAGGAAAATTTCGAAGGTCAACTTCACTTTAACTTCAAGTTTATGACGTAGTCACGACATATGTATGTCAATTGTCGATTTAATAGTACTCATCATGAAACAGATATATTCACGACCACGACTATACAGAATTACTGTACTTTACAAAGCTCATTGCACTTTTACAGCCGCTGCCAATAAACAAACCCAATCCAAAATTTGCCGTTTTAGATTGACAGCTCAATCGTTTTTCTGATACTATATTGCCAATAATCAATCTCAGTAGTGAATAAACTATGGCAACATGACAGGAGACCAATCGAAAAGTAGAAAACAATTGACAACAAAACAGATTGACTTCAATCTAATTTTTTCGATTGATTATTGGCATCGGCCGTTAAAGGCCAAAGGGGTGAATCGGGTCAAAAGTGAGCATGCTTGTTATTGTTTACTCTTATTTCTCTCATCAATCAAATAATGACGTTACGTGTAGAAATGACGTTTTAAGCTCAGTGTCCAAAAATAAAGTTTTTAATGGAAATTCCCGTAAAAAAATAAGGGCACACAATACATATACATTTGGGAAGGGAATCGAATACTGAGCGACCTATATAAATAGGTAATTAGATTGAGCTAACATGTTGTATAAATTAAGCGGTGAATAAATTCTACATACTATGATGATTTATGGATAGTGAAGAAAGTGGCTTTATACTGATATATTGAGTGCACTCGAAATTGGAAAACAATACACAAGGTATCAGCTTTATTTCATGAAATTGTATTTACGCCATGATTTTCCCGGAAAGATATGAATCGAAAACAAACAAATATCAAAAAACTTACATATAAAGTGATGCAGCACTGTATAAAGTCGTCAAAGAGTATCGTGCCGCGGCCAAACCTATCGAACTTCTGTACCATGATGTTGACTAACTCGTCGGACAATCTATATCCGAAGGCGGTTAGGGCGTTCTTCAGTTCCTCCTTGTCTATATTCCCCGAATTGTCTCTGTCAAATGATCTGAAGCAGTTTTGCCAGTCGCTGACATACTTCCACAGAGCTCCAAAGTCCTCGAACGAAATCACTCCTCTGTTTTGTTTGTCGAACATTCCTGAAACCGACATAATTTAAGATGGCATAAGCACTGTTGGTTATCCTGCATTTATGCATAAATTTTATAATTGCATTATTATCTAGAGAGAAACCACTGACAATAATTTATTGGGAATGCTAAAAAATTTTACCAATCATAAGCCTGACAGTTTCAGGGTTAAAAGGATTCCAAGTTCCATTTGACAATGCTTGCTGCAGCTCGTCGGCCGATATGTACCCACTGCGGTCTTTGTCCACCCTGCATAAAAACAAACCAATTTCTTAACACTCACTTTTTATTTGTTTTAATAATTAATTATCACAACATTGTAACTGGTAGTTTTTCCTCCATTCAAAAATCTACCACATCAACATGAGTTTATGAAAAATGATTCAATATGATAAGACAAATCTGTTGTATAATTTTGTGTGCAAGGTAAAAAATAAGAAGATCCTTTTTTTCATTGGTTTAAAAATATTGTAAAAATAATGATAAAGTAAAATAATAAATAATATCACAGTTATGAGAGATTAAAAAGGCACTTGTCCATCCCTTAAAACTAGGATACAAATTATCAAATCTCAATTTATGGCTACAATCAGTCAGAAACATGTTATTTCCTGCCAAAATATTGCCTAAAACAGCCTGTATTATGTTATCATTTCATTAGCATACTAACTAATTAAACATACAGCTTTATCTTTAATCAGTCATGTATAGATAAAACATACAATCATTTTTCGTTGTAAGAACATTTGTTGTTTATAACACCAACATAAAATAACAAGAGATATATATCCATTGACATGAATATATGGACAGGGCGGGAAGCTTTAAAGTGTTCTGACGTAAGTGGTGTGGCACTCCAATGCATCTCTTGTGGAGTGTTACTGAAGTTAGCCATCACTCACAACAATTTTGAAAACAATTGCTTGTATTATGACACAAAGTTTAATAAAAATAAAGACAATAATAATTATTATCACCATTTAGACGAAATCTATTAAATTAATATAATATTTATTTTAGTGCGATTTTCAGTCATCATTTTAAAACTCAAAATGTACTGAGGGGCCTATCCTTAGTTGTTGATATATATATGTACCAAATCACAGAAGTCAACATCATCATATTACATTCTATTTTCAGTATGAGTGTCGAGTTGAAAGTATTGTAACCACAGTAGCAATTACATATATAGTACATACTTGTTTGTAACTGATACACTGACTCATACTAGTGAATCATATTTATATAGTTTCTGTTGTGTATGCTGTATTTTTTAAATTATAATTTGTAAATAACATGTTTGTATTATGTAGCCATCTTATAGCAGTTTTAGTTTGTAACTAATACTAAAGTATGTTTATAGGACTAATTATAAGAATATTTTAATTTTATATACACCAGAGAAACTTTTACCCATTTTACATTAAATTACCAATTTTATTCCCATCCCAAGACCAAATACAAGGCGAGCTTATTGCTACAGACTGCATACATAAAGATAATCTATGATAATATTTATTTTATTTATTTATTTAATTATTAGCCAAATAATAACCATATAAATACACATTAGTAATTCCTTGTCAAAATGTGAACAAATACATATTAGAATGCTAATTGCGGAAGTTCTAAAAAAATAATTATAACAGATGGTAACAGTAAAATAAATAAAGTTTTTATATGTTTAATACATATACAAACATTATAGTATTAAAGACATTAAAAAGTTATTCTCATAAAGTGTCCAAAACATAGAAATGGTTTTTTTTCCAAAGGAACAAATACCTTTCATACATACAAATTCATATCTATACTCATTGAACAAAAATGGATTGGGAACTTACCGTCTGAAAATGTCCCATAAGAACTCTCTGCTTGGCATTGGAGATTGAAATGCCATGATTATTATCTGCAAATACAATAAGTAAATAGTATAAAAGTACATATGCACTAAACAGATTTATTTTAAAAAAGCATACAGTCTAATTAAGAACCTCCTTCTTTGTTTGAATTCGGTTAAAAAATAATTAATATGAAAGGATTTTAAAATACAGCAGCAGGAAAAATGTTTTAACGATTTTGAATATTCCATTTATACCTAAAACACCATAGAGAACACTATATACAAGTGATCTTTGGTTTGTCTGAAGCATACAACAAATAGAACCTTTACATTACAAAAAACCGCTATGAATTCCTCAGATACAAAATTGTATAAAGTAGGTTCTGTTATTAACAATAATTTTTGCCTTCCATGAATATAATGGTATGCCATGTGCTAGTAGAAATTGAGGAACGACGAGGCGACGACGAGGATAGTACATCAAAAATGTTTACATGAAAACAGAACAAGATGCAAGTACATAATTCCGTTGCGAATTGCAATTCGCATGAAACATTTTCTTTCCACCAACGTACTTTTATCAAATTACTACGGTTCTGGAAATCAACAATTATTATCGACCTCAGAATTATACTTTTTATCAATACTCACATATAATGACGGTTAATAATGACGAAATTCGATTTAATAACTTTCACTTAACTGAAACACAACTCTGAAAACAATTTTGATGTAAAATTGGATGACGAAAAAGATTAAAAAGAACAACAGCCACAGAAACAACAGCCACCACAGACGACTAAAAATACAGACGGCCAACTCCATACAAATTTTTTAACACGTTATGAAAACTCACACATTGAAACCAAACATGCTTTTCTACATATATAATTAATTAAATCTTCATCGGATCTTTCTTTTCTTTTCATTGATAATTTTGTCACTGACCAATAGTATTTAAGAATTTTGTTCATCGTATTTGAGCCATCTCTTTCGCACGTTATACGTATATATATTTAGATCCGTTTCCCACCAGAGCTGGAAATCGGTACTTTACCGAAATTACCGATTTTGAAATATTTAGGGATGTACGTTATCCTTTCCGATTTTTACTACCGGAAAGTTACCGGTTTTATATTTGGATTTTATGCTTATATGTTTAAATTTATGGATTTAAAATAAAAATAAATAAAACAAAGTTATAATTCTAAACCTTTACTTAACAATATATTCTTTGATTTATTTGATGTTATATTTTTATACAACACTTTTATTTTAACATTTTTATCCTAATGAATATTATAACCTACAATACTTTTTTATACATCTTCAGATTAATTTAAACATTTTCAATTTGTTAATATCTCTTAATTTTATCTCTTAAAATTCTCTTAATTTTAGGACCAATAAAACAATGCCAAATTTAAGACCATGACTACAGAATTGAAATATGCATTAACAAATAAAAAAATAAATGGAAACATTAATTATTGCAAATTATATTTTATAATACCATGAAACAGCATAAGATTGCTTTGTTTGTAAATTTTATCTAAGAGACAATTAACATAAAGTAAACAACAAACAAAACGATTTGGCTTACTTTTGGAGAAATTGAAAAGCAAAAACAAGACATACATAATTAAAATAAGCTATCAATTAACAAATAATTAGTCAAATCATGGAACACATTAAATGCATGATAGTTAAATACTAAAACATTTTTGATTCATTATTATAATATATTTAAGGAATAGGCAAAAAATATGTTTGAATATAGTAATTTTAAAGAATGTTAATGCTATTACTATTATAGTATGCACAATATGGGTCTATAATATACTTTTATAAACTAATGCATTGCACTGGATTTGGAAATATAACCAAAATCTTTAGCAAATGTATTTTTATGAGAATCTTAATTATTATATCAAGAAGTATAAATATTATAAACAGATTATTAATGAATATAATTACTTCTGTTGTGATTTAACCCTCGCCAATATTAACATATAAGTCTACAGTGTAGTGATCCTGCAGACGTAGTAGAGACTTTCTTTGTACTTCCAACGGTGAACCCATTTTCCTGCGAATTGCTTGGACTGGAAATTTCACCCGAGTCTAGCCTAGAAGTTATAAAATAATTAATAAAAAAATAAATATAATAAGGGCACAATCTGTTGAAGTTGACTGCTTTCCTGACTTTAAATATATATAACCATAAAAATTGATAATTATAAATTAATATGTTATGAACTTGCAAATACCTATACCAACAAATAGCTTTAATCTTGCACTGTACTGTGCTGGGTCGACTCATATACTTTCCACTGCAGAGCACAAGCCTCCTCTACAGTCGAGAGTGCGAATGGGAGGAGTAAGGATACATAATCCATCAACTCTAGACACTAACAAAAAGTTAACCTTATCACATGTTCGGAGATCTAATAAATCTGTATTTTAATGGGTATTTATTTCAACTAATTGTTATTTCTTATATTCGTGTAGCAGATTAAACTATAAATAAGGTTACAGCGGAATAACATATTATTATATTTACCTTTATTATGTCAGATGAGGTTAGATTTATGTTTTTCAATAATTTGGTATTTCTTGCTTCTCCAAAATAGCTGTTCACTTATTAAAGTGTTTGTATATTTTGTTTGTGAATGCTGCACAGATATTTCTATGTTTTTTCGTTTGTGCACTCGGGAACAAAACACATAACTAAAATTAATAATTATCACGTAAATCACAAGTTTTTAGATACGATTTACACAAACAAAACTATATCACGTTTGTAATGCTAAATATTTACGTTACTGATTACAAAACAGATGAAATAACATGCAATTAAAATAAATTAAGCAAATCCAAACTAAACAGGAATCGACTGATGAAAAATATGGCGGCAATATGGCGGCGACGGCGCACGCGGGCACACGCACACATTCATAAAAGTGAAAGAGATGGGGCGAAAACGGCATATGAGAAAGCGAGATAGAAAATTGGGTCACTTTTTAAGCCCGAGTTAAACCGGCCTGACAGCCACGAACAGCCACAGACAAACATGAAACAGCTTAGTGATGTGCAAAGAATAGACCACCTAGGGGTGCGTTCCATTTGACGATCGCAACGACCACGCTCACCATATTTACTGTTCCACTTGCTCGTGAGCGTTGCGATCGCAAACCCAAGTGGAACGGGTTTGGGGCGTTTTGATAATAAATATTTTAAAATAGCTATAAAAAGGTAAGGTTGCATTAAACGTTTAAAATAATTTTCTCTGGTGACATTTTTGTTGTTTTGACATTTCAAAATCCCGCCAATATTCTCAACGCGCACCACGACCCACCTCTTGACATGGGTCGTCGTGAGCGTTTGTCATGACGTGTTCACCGCGACCACGACGATCCTGATCATCAAATGGAACGGCGAAATGAGTGTTTTGAGCGCCGTGAACGCCAAATGGAACGCGCCCTATCGATGTGCTAAACACGAGTCGAAATTCAGTTAACTCGATTTGAACTCGAGTTACACAACTCGAGCTAGGAGGGAAAAAGTGAATGTGATTTGATACAAATTCCTTTTTTTGCATAATTGTTCTTCCATCCTCTCTACCTCTCTTGTAGGACAATTATCTTTATATAACTTCTTATTTAGGATTGAAATCATTAGTTAATAATAATACGTATTAACGTATTAATATATTATTAATACGTTCGTTAGCAAAAACTACGGATTCTTAATATTACAAATCCGTAGTTTTTGCTAAAATTATAATTTAAACACTTTTATACCTTAGATTATTTATAAATAAAAGGGTATACACTATTATTTTAGGAAAACATGTATTTACCACCCAAATATGGTCATAGGAAAAAAATAACAAAAAAAAATTGTCACTTTTTTTTGCAACTTTTTCTATTGCTTTGTGTCTGAAGTCGCTTTAACTACCACCCGGCTTCGTTTTCGGTAGCAGTCTTGATATACCCTGTATGTAAATATAATTTACTAACGCCCGGATACTGGAACTCAACTTAAAAATAAGTTGCGCTTAACTACGTTAATCCCGATTAGATGTACTGGGTAAGTGGGCCGTGCGCTGTTAAGATCAACTTATTATTTGAATGGCATTCCAGTATTCAGGCGTAAGCTGTAGAAATCAATTCTTATTAAGATCCAACAAAACTAAAAGGTACCGTTTGACGTTTCATACTTATCAATTTTAAACTTCTTTGTATAGGCGGGCGCACTCACACAATTTTAGTAATAACCCATGGAATTGTCGTTTTTCGAAATATGTTTTTGAAATTGTGTGAGTTACGCCTGTACAAAGTTGTTTAAACTTGATAAGTATGAAACTTCAAACAGTACCTATTAGTTTAGTTAGATTTTTAAATTGATTAACTACTGCCGGAAATATCGAAATATATTTAACTGAAAGGCGACTGACTTACTAATCTATCAACGCACAACTCAAACCACTTGACCAAGAAGCTTATATCAAAAATTTGACCTTGAATGACGTTGCTGTTGCCTGCTATCCTTTTCTTTATGGCGATCGATGAATGAAGTTCAATGAAGTTTATTCAAAGTATACCTAATTAATTACAATACTTCTTAACGCGAGCGAAGGCGCGAGCAAAAGCTAGTTGAGTATATATTTACAATTCTGCCTATTTTCCCCCCTACCCCTACCCTTTTGCCAATTTCACCCTTTGTAATAATATACTTATAGGTACTTAATCTAATGCAAAAAGAATTAATTTCCTATATAACAAAGTACTCTGTGGAATTAATGCTGGACTGTTAAATTTTGAACAGTACCAATTTTTTATGGGACCAAACCATTGAGATAATATACTACAGGGGACATCGCCAACAAAATGTTTGTAACTAAATGAAGGGTAGGTACCTTACTGCAGCTTCTATTTCTGTCTCTGTCACGCCTACGAAGTAACGTTATCTTCGCTCTCGCTTCTCTGTGTACCGTAAAACGAGGTGGATAGGGACAATTTTCAACTTCACGACGAATTTTCTGATAGTATTATACAGAAATATTCTTGTGTTATAGCATATTTCATTAAGTCTTAGTTGCGTCTTGACTATTAACTATCCAATTTTTTTAGATCCCTTGGATAATAAGAAAAAAAGGGCTCAAAATATGGGTTTGGGGTTAATAGGGATTTTGGGGGTAATAGAGGCGGGATCGAGTTCAATAGGGAAATTAACAAGGGTTGGCACTGAATTGTTTCTTATTAATTACTTTTTAACCAACACATCTAAATATTCTGAATTATTTATCGTAATAATTTGCTTTGACACAAATGAAATAATTAAAGATTACAACTGTCTTAAATGATATTTATCAAATCAAGTGACACATTTCAATAAGATACAGTTTCAAAAATTTAAAAATCAACATATTAGGTATTCTATAATACAGTCTTATTATTCTTCTAAGAAGTAATACGTAGAGTATTATGTATAGTTTGGAATCAGCTAATGATTTCTTACTTATGTGCTAAATTATGAGATACGCTAACAAAACAAATTACGAAGAAAACTGATGGGCAAAATAACACACGAAATTTCTTAAGTGCGTAATGCTCTTTTTTATTATTGCACTGATGAGGCGATCATACCGTTCGCCTGATGGTAAGTGATATGACCGCTCATAAACAGTAGCAATACCAAACAATACCTTGAATTACAAAGCAAAGCTAAGCCTGCGCTCGCCATCCTGAGACATAGATGTTAAGTCTCAAAATGTCCAGTAGTGACTCTGGCTACAATGTCCTTCACAACGAAACACAACAGAGCATTTACACTGCTGTTTAGCGGTTTGCCCAAATTAATGTGTACTACTTATTAGAAAGAGGAAAATGGCGAATCAGTTTATTTCTATATTTAAAGAAATACTCCATGCATCGCACAGTACTAGATCTATCTATAAAAAAGGAATAGTTGTTAACAAGAATATTCTTACTGCAGTTTCTACATATAATATCTCAACCATTGTGACCACAACTGAAGTAAAATTTTAGTTATTTTAAGTGGAAGTACTTTCAATGTAACTTACAGCATTAAAAATAAATATAATTAACAGACAAAGTTAATTAAGAACGACAAAATATTTTACAACAAAAAAAACTGTTGCGACAACCCTACACACACTGTACCTATACACCCTTTTTCGTCCCAATTGTACCTTTTCACGTCTCTATAAACCTTAGTCTCGCTATTAATCACCCCCAAGTCGCCTCTATTCCCCCCAAAATATCATATTTTTTTATTTACTTTTTAAATGATCAAAAAAAACATGAATTAAATGAGAAATTGAGACTAACCTTTTATGAATTCGATAGTCCAATACTTATACTTTGTGTGTTTAACAATATCTCCTTCATAAATGGTGTAGTTTTTGTAGTAGACCGAAGTTCGTTTAGGTGTTTTTTACTGCATATCGAGAGGCTATTTTCAAAAGACTAATAAGACATTTTGTAACTCAAATTAATTGTTACTGATTGTTGCACTAGGGACTATATATAGTCTTCTATTGTCACAATTTGTTTTTAATAAATTATGTGCAACTAATGGCTCACTATTCAACCTTATAATGTTTTTTCAGTTTTGTCCCTAATCTCCCTTTGATCCCTAATCACCACGTTTTACGGTACCGGTGTACACGCACAATACTCAGAGATTTTGTTCCCGATGTCCACTCTAGTTTAACTACCTCAAAGGACCAAACAAATATATTAGGTATATCACAAATAAATATAATATCATATCATACTTTCCGACTTTTTTTTCCAAAATTGAATCCCAAACGCCGGCAAAATGGCGTAAAATACATAAAAGAAAATCAGTCGAATTGATTACCTCCCCTATTGAAGTCGGTCAATTATGAAAACGTGCGCTTTCTCGAGTTTTTCACTGAGTAGTTTATCAATTAAAAAATAAAAACAGTAATTCAATATGTAACATTAAGACGCAAAATGGGTGCAAACTAAGTTCGAACTTTGAAAAGAAAAATTGTTTCCATCCATACCATTATAGACTAACTTCCAGTACCTGACTTCCCTATTTCCCATATTAAACCAAAACGTTTTATTCTTGCTTGCGCTGTATATGTTACTTACGATGATTTGGTTATGGGTATGTCGAATTTAGCTTGATACTAAAATGGCGGATGTCTCAAGTAATGACCGAAAAATAAAGGTTACAAAAAACGGGAAAGTGATAAAAAAACGTCTACGAAATCCAGAAGGTGACTTTAAAGTTTTCATAATTGAAATCTTTATTGTTATGTGATGTAAATGTAACTTTATTTGTCTTGTAGCACTCAAAGTTACGCTTGCAATTCGGTAGTTCAATACTTGACTCTTACTACCTTACTACTTTTTAACTCGTCGAGCGAACATTTCAAATGGTTTTATGTAATTTCGTTTGTTTATATGAAACAAAAACAATATAACTACCGGCTTGGACCGCGTTGATCGTCGTAATCTACTTTGTGCTATATACATTACTAAATATAATTTCACTATTTATTTAATATTGAAATGTTATAATCTTGCGTACTTAATTACGATATAACACTGTGTTAAATTCTGTGCATAATATTGAAATAAATTTTCAGAATGGCACAAACAAAAACAGAAACGATTAAGAATTGCTGGGTTGGAGTACATAAACGCAAATGGGAAAATAGTCCCCCCTAAACAACCTGGGCCTGACTGCAACTGTCGTCGAAGATGTTTTCTAAAAGTACCAGAAGACGTTCGGTTAAAAACCTTCCAGGGATTCTATTCTATGAAAACACACGACGAGCAAAATGCCTATTTGTTTGGTCTGATGAGACAGGTTGATGTCAAAAGAAAAAGAGTTAAATCGAGCAGCCGGCGAACATGTACATTCGAATATTTTGTGAGGGTCAAAGGACGAGAAACACAAGTATGTCAAACAGCTTTTAAAAATATCCATGCTATCACAGAGCGTAAGGTCAGAGTCCTATGCAAGAAAATGGATGATGGAGTTATGTTTCCCAGTGATAACAGAGGGAAGAACAGTCACCGCAGGTCTGGTGAAGTCCGTTTGCCAACAGAAGTAATTGATCAAATAAAAAATCATATTTACTCTATTGTCCACACACACAAGTTGAAAGACTTCATTAGATTAGATAAAATTGCTGGCTTAGAAATAAACATTTCCAAAATGTGGAAAGATTACATCAAAACATATGATCCAGAAAATATAACAGCCACACTACCAAAATCAAAACGGAGCACAGATGTGATCCAACAACAAGATACTCTACAGTTGCAGCAACCACCACCAGCACCTCAAGAGACATTTACACCAATAGCATATCCTGGAAGTGGGCATCTTGTAAATATTGCTGAGAATTATTTCCAAAATCAATATCAAACAGCCACATTAACTACTGGTGCTACAGCAAATTTTTATCAAACGCCTAATGCGGGTAATGGTATGCCTATTTTACTTCAGCCATCTCAGAGGCCGGCACAGCCCACCACAGCGTACATTGTACTTCAAGCTAAGCCAGAACCACAACAGAACACAACCATCACTATAGACACCAGTGCATTCAACCAAACTGCAGAGATTATACAAGAGCCAGAGAAAAGAAAAGTTAAGAAAGAAAGAAAGAGAGGTCCACTTGTTAAACAATGGCGATACAGCAACATTTTTCATGATGAAATTAATGGTGCAGCCCTTGCGGCTATTAAAACCAGGCTTGGAATGTATTATGCAGAAAGTGATGGTGTAAGGAAGAAGACTAAGCAAGCTCGACCTACTGAGGCAGTGCAGACACAAACACCTACAGAACAAATCAGTCAATTGGGACACACAGTGACAATATACACTCATAGACACAACTGAAATTAGTGATGTGAATGCAATACTTATCTCTATAATAGTTTTATTGAAGTGATGTTAGTTTTATATGAAAAAATGTAATGCATTGACACATAACAAATTAGTATGTAGTGGGTCCTTATTGACATTTAAAAGTTATCATAAAATTACACTAGAATTTAACTCAATAAATATGGATAGTGTCAATATTTCTAATCTTTTAGCAAATGATAGTTTTTTATGGCGATATTGCATTTTTGGCATGGTTGATTTGCGTAACTGGTGATAGATTTGGATATAACATAAAAAATATTTTCAAACTTACTTTAAATGTTGGCAAAACTCAAATTAATATTTGTTCTTTACTCACAAGATGATTCTTTATTATGTAGTAAAAGGAAATAGAATAATATTGAACAGGCATTAAAATAAGAATTGTGTTTAAGTTATCTTTACATAAATTTAATTTAGTCACTTTTAATACTAATGCTATATGTTAACATAAATCGCTGTGACTTGTAAAAAGTTAATATTTATCAACATATACATTTAATTATGTTCTGGCACAAGTGGATAAATGCATCTATATGTAATTGAGATATATTTAAAAAAAATAATATTAGACTTAAATATTTTCAAAATCAAAAAGAATGTAAATGAAATTTTATGAATTGAAAGTATTGCTTTGAAGACTGATTAATGTTAATAAATCATTAAAAACGATGTATCAATGAATATATGTTGGCTAGATATTAAAAATAATTACTTGACTATACATACATGATACGTGCAATGACGTATCATTAGTTCAAGGGCAGTAATCATAGACTAAACTAGAACTGAAGGTATTATACTAGCGCGGATACCGGGAATAAGTTCTCTGCGCATCCTGATGCAGGATTTTTGTGTGCGTGCACATGGAAAAGTAAAGTGAGAGCAAAGATGATGTTGCTGCCTAAGTGTGACAGATACAGAAACAGTAGAAATAGTCCGGTACTGTTCAATTTTGTTAAAAACTATTTATTTGCAGTGTCCGGTATAAATATCTCAATGACCACCACATAATGTAAGAAAGATTGCAAAGAAACCATTGCATTTTCAAAATGTATCGCCCTTGAGTTTATATTTCTGGAGTATTGAAATCGATTATCTGAGGAATTGTGCTAAAATGATATACACATTAGGGAGAAGATATATAAGTCATTGTGCTCTTAGTGCTAAAGCAAGTGTTGTTTTTGGGTTAACATTTTTTCCCTTCCCGTTGGTTTACGTTTTTACTATACACGAGTCTCTTTTACCATTCGTAATTGCATAAAGAATTTCCAGAATTTAATCCCATGGAGGACCTCATGGTTTTCCGTAAACTTATCAAAACACTACGATGGAATTGGCTCCTCTAAATTAGGCCTTCTTTTGATACCTATATTTTTTTCGTTATAATAGTCTACTTTATTTGACGAGGCAAAACGGTTAATTTATTCGCAAAACACTGTGCAAGTGATATAAAACAGTGCTCATGTTAGCGTGAAGGTCCCAAAGACAAAATCCGGGCCTTGAAAAGTATTGTTGACAATTCACATGGCGCGATTACATTTAGTGCTTTTAAGCAATCGTCATTATTTTGCCGGACGACTGGTGTTTTAGTTCACTTATGTCATTATGATGTAAGGTTTATAGACAAAATTGCTATCGATCTGAGTCTCATAATTTGAGTGTTTTTTTTTTAATATTATGTAAGGTATTTTTTTTATCAATGGCTTTAAGTGGTACGCTAGGTACTAATAATCAACACTTTAGTTTTGATATTTTTTTTACGGGATACAACATATTTATTGTCTTATAATATGAACATATAGATGCATTTATGGCGAACTTTCTATTGGACTGACTACTCAAACTCGAATCTTGATAGTATTTAGTCTAGATAGGTAGCTAACGTGTAGGTATTATTTTCGTAATACGTTTGCCTTCATGTAACATAAATCAAATGTAAACATAAAGCTATCAAACACAAATATTTGTCTTATTGACGGTAATTACAATAGTTTTCGACCTGTATTACGATATAGTAATGGGCAAGCCAAGCAATAGGCAAGTCGAAGTTAAAAAAATAAATGATTATGCGCCTACCTGGAAGGAAAATTTCCGTTAACACAAACTTGTTTCAATATTACAAATTATATCAACATGTAGGTAACTAAAGAAAGTTAAAACAAAATCCTTTAGAAAAATAGAAAAGTGAGGCCTCGTTATGCCACTATCGTGTTTATAGGCTTTTCGGCTCTTACCTAATTAGAAAATGGGTAAGTACTAATGCAAATATTATGAGGTGAAGAAATTAGAAAACTGTCGAGAGTTACTACCTATACATTTTACAATAATTACCAATTTTTTCGTAAAGCAACAAGCGTCTCATTCAACATTTGCAAAGATTTAGATGACAAAAGACGGCATAATGCTCCAATACGTCCTAAAAGCCTCAAAGACAACAACGTTTTATTGAACAAGAACAAGTGCATTAAGGGTCCTGCTTTTCAGTTAATAAAAATATAATTAAGTACCTAGCTATAATAAACAAACGATATCCGGTTGATGAGTAATAGTTTTGGCTCTAACTCACCTCCTGCGACGTTAATTCCTGGTGAACAATGAGTAATCTCACAAAATTTTATAGACCACTTTGTCGTGAACTAGTTTCTAACACAGATACATACAAAACATTATCAGAAAAACTGCACAATGTACTGAGTTACGCACGGAATCGAGATTGAAACCGATTTAGTGAGAAGAGCCGCGGCATACTACTACCCTCCACAAACATAATTAGTTGTTATAGCTTATAAGATATACATATTTATTAGCTTTTCATACTTAAATAAAAATATTAAACCAAATCCGTAATAATGGTTTTATGTAAATGTGTTATTTTCGGCGGAAATCTAAGAAAGCATTATATTAAAAGTCACACATACATACTAAAGTCCGGAATAGACTTTCAGATAAAGACTACTTTTATATACCTACCCAGATCCGAAATATGTACCTACCAGTACCTACTTGATAGCTTCCGTGGCGTAGTTAGTTAGATGCGGGTTGTGAAAAGAGCGGTCGCTGGTTTGATTTTTGCACCGTAAACATTTGTCGACGGCGTGTGTGATTCACAGGATTTTTTTCGCGTTTAGGTGTATGTAGTAGCGAGAAGTCAAAGATTTGTCTCGACGCGAGAACGAATCCGGGAATTCTCATTTTGAAGCCTGTATATGCAGATGTTTTTCTTCTTGGTTGGTATTTATGGTATGCAACTTGATTTTGAATACGTTACTGAAGATGTAGCTTAACCCTGTTTTATTATAGGGTCCACCAACAGCCGTACGCCAATATTTAAAAAAAGTTGATCGAAGCCAAAAGTTAGAAGAAAAGGATTTTATGTGCCGAGAATCTAACTCGCAACCGTTAGATCAATGAAATGGCGCTTTCATACTCAGCTTTGTTAAAACCAAAGGCTAGTCTTTAATACAGATAAAACACGTTCAGCGGGTATCCCACATTGTTGTCGTCTGACCTGCCCCAGACTCATAGCACGCATTGCACGAGCACACTTCCGTTTGCTTCCGTACAAGTTGAGGATATTTTCTTGGTAAAATTATTCCACAATGAAATTGAATCTGGAAGCACGAGCATGTCATACTAAATCATATTAAGCCTGGAAAAATAATTAGCCTTATAAACACTTATCCGAGCGCACTTGTAATTACAATCATGGTGTAGAAAATTAATTTTCTTATGTAGCTTCTGTTAATCGGTCAATTACTTCGTCGTATTTCCATAATTAGTAAGTTAAATTTTTGTTGCAGTATTTTCATTGCTTTCATTTCTTAATTTTAAAGTTGAGCAATAGCAAGTGTCAATCGTAATTCGTAAGCCTAATCTTTGGTTAATTTTAGCACTACCGGCGCTCTTTGGGATATCACTTTGACGCTTTGACGCCGCAAAACAAGATTTCTATGCGCCCCTTGGGTCCTCCAAAATCATACATTCTTGCTACTCAATTACATTATGAGTATTGCAGATAAAATAAAAGCCACAGATTTTTATATGTTTTTAATTTTACTTAGATTACGCTGATAGTACACACGCACCACCTACAGCTTTGATTTTACTCTCAGCCGTTTTGGAGAAGAATTTCGCTTTGACAATCACGGGCTGCTTGGGGAGATTGCCCTTGCCGAGCAGTTTGTAGTAACCCTGAAAAATACAATAAATAAATTCACTTAACAATATCATGTCCATAATTCTGACCCCCCACTTAGATCGAGTCTAGTGTCGTAGATATTAGAAACTTTCCGGTCACACAGACAGCCAGACGTGAAACAAATACCTGTGGATTATACAAATATTTGTCTCGGTGCGGGGATCGCGGCCACATGTTTCACAGCCGGCGTCCTTTTTCCTTTTTGAAGAGTGAGTGAGGGCACTCACTCTTTCCCCACTGTCCAAAATGGTTAATAACGAAATTAATACAACAGTGCGGTTCAAGCGATTTCTATAAAGAAAACACAAATAGTCGCACTTACGTTACTCGCGTCCACAATATGTGTGTGAACTGCAATTAACATAGCAATATTTTTTGGAAGACCGGGGCCTATGTTATACAATGTATTTCCTATGTCTGATTATGATTGGCAAAAGTTGTAAGGACTTATAGTTATAATGGAAAACTTACAGCCTTGACAATGTTGATGACTGGCACTTTTCCGTCAGTAGCCGACGCGTACTTAAGGCGTGCCTGTTCTGACACAAGTGTCCATAGTTTGTCCAAGTTGAGGACAGGGCAGAAGTCCTTGTTTCTCCTCAAGTGGTAATTCCTCATGCCAAGCTGAAATTACATAAGAATATATTAAAACTATACTTATACAAGGCGAAATGTGGGTGTCCTAGCACCTCTGCCTACCCCTTCTGGGATATAGGCGTGAGTTTATGTATGTATGTAAAACTATACTTATTCCAAGTGTTTTTATCTTTTCCAATTGTAGATTATAGGTTCTGTATACTATTTTATTACTTAATATCTGTTGGTTGAATTTGCAACAATCTAATATGACCAATGTATTTTTACTTTTGTGTTGCCACCTGTCCCATGCATATGCTTACAATTCTTGCATTGGAAATTTACGAAGTAAGAAAAAAGGATATTATGATAAAAACATGACAAAATATTATTCTTATTTAGGCTTGGTTTCCTATTTAATTAATATTTTCTTTAAAGATAAGCTAGTGTCTCTGAGAAACTCGCCAAGCTCTGGAGCTTGGTGTCAGTAATTTGTGTGCCACTGTTGATCCTGGCTGACAGGAGTTGCAGTTGTGGGTGTGCGAGCGGGACAGTCTCTTAATAATTTTCTTAGAGGATTCTAATGCTTCCCTTCTATGTCTGCGAGCAGGTATCATCCAAATTTTGAGAAACAGTTTATAGTCAAACTCTGTACAATTGCTAGTTTTAATGTGTCAAGAGCATTAGGCTTTTACAACCAACATTTGTAATAAAGTATGTTTTCCAATATGGATTGCAAAAGTAGAATTCAGCCAAGGGATTCTTTATAAAATATGATCTCCTAGTCCTTGAACCATTGACTTATGCTATACCTGTAGTTATTGGTATTATTTGATATTTAATTCCATAGTAATCTTCAATACAAGCCAATATGTATACTCATGATGACTCTTCTTCTATAAACAATAAATGACACCCCTGTGGAATCGGTGATATTGCAAATATTTATTTACATAATACCCATATATTTAGTTATCAGACATACCTTACTATTAAGTACTGTATCTTAACCATTTCTTTTCAATATTTTGGGTTTTAATATATTATCTTTATTATTGCCTGAATTTTATTTATATTGTAAGACATTTTGTATGAATATTTGTATGAGTACTGCACTAACATAAATGTTTTTGTCTTGTCAATTATATGATGTCAGCAATTCAGGGAAAATGTGCACACTTTGGAATACATATTTGAAGGGTAAATAATCATCCACAGACACTTGCAGCTTTAGACTATTTTTAAGCTTATTTTTATATTAAATGTTTTGGCCATTGGAAATCAGCCCATGTATGTCCCACTGCAGCACACAGGCCACCTCTACAATTGAGAGCATGACATACAGAGGTAAAGCCATATTATTCTACTATTCTGGCTTAGTTAGTTGTCAAGATTTTACATATTATAGAAATTCTTGCAAATTGCTGGGGTATGTAAGTTTCCCTGCACTATTTTTCAACATAAAAATAAAATAAAAATTGAGAATATATTGTTCCCCTGGCCCAAACATCCAAATGTAGCACCAATTAAACTAATATTCAGTGGCATAATGTAGTATATACAATGAAATATAAATAAATTGGAGCATAAACACAAATTGAAAGTAATAAAAACAATCGACTGAACAAAATAAATAAACAAACTAACATACTAGTTATGATACTTGTACAAAATTCTCAATTCAAATATTAACAATTTGTAGCATAATTTTAACCACATAATGTCAAAATAAGGTATCAATGAATGAGGGGCATCTACTCACTTTGCCAAAGTATCCAGGATGGTATTTGTCCATGTTGATTCTGTGGTGGTGCTCTCCACCAGCGTTACCGCGACCACCAGGGTGCTTACGGTGCTTCCCTGAAATAACCAACATATCAATATTGTACGTCTTTATCCTAGTGAAAATATGGTAAGTGTGTAGTGCCTGTCAGATCTAAAGTTAAAGTTACACTTGTTTACTGCCACTTGTTACAATTATGAATTAAGATGCATTAAACACGTGTTGATTCAGGATTCGGTATATATTTTTGCAATAGTCATGATGAAAAATTGGTTTGTTTGCAAACCATCAATGTCACTGCAGTCATTCTTATTTGAGTGATAAACCAAGTTTGTTATGGATAAATTAAAGTCTTTAACATAAACTTTATTAATGATGAAGAACCGGCAAAATTATTGTTTCAGTATACAATTATCAAAGAAGTTTACTTAGGTCTAAGAGGTTATGTCTCTGTTTTTGTAACGTGGAAATTCTATTGGGTGTAAAAAGCAATAAGTTCTTTCTTACCGATACGGCCGTGACCATGGCTCACGTGGCCTCTAAGTTTCCTGGTCTTCTTCTTTGAGGTCGCCTACGGCAGAACAAATATTCATAATGAAACATAATTTCATAAAGAGCAATCATTTCAAAAATATTTCACTGAACAACACAATCGAGGATAACTGCACAAGAAACACTGATTTATTTTAGTTTATACCATTAGATTAAACAGCTAAATAATGATAAAAATTAAAAACAGAGACGAACCATATTTCAATCTTCCGAGAAGTTTTGTAAAAAGAATGAAAGAGGGAAGAGAAACTGTTGTCTATGGCAGAATAGTGCTAACAATATAAAAGCCATAGTGAATGTAATCGAATAAGTGTTAAAAATATTTTATGTGATTTTAGTTTACCAATATGATTATCTTGTTAATATAGAAATCGTGCGGGGTTTATTGAATAAAAAGCATTCATACGAAATTTAGCGATAAATTAAAGAGGCCATTAGACGTATTAAAACATTCAAAATAATTGGTTGCCGCTCTTTTTTATGGTATTGAATTGATAACGTTATATATAATTTATGTTTATATTTTAATAGTTAAATAAACATATATTAATATTTTTATACCAGTTAAGCATAACCGAAATAGTTAATTGATTACTAAAAATGCAACAATGATAAATATCGATCACATCAGATGATGTGAAAGTTAACTATATTACTAAAAAGTCTTATCTCTACTCAGTACGTTTCCAGAAAATGGCAGGATTGTGTGTTGAAGTTATTTCTGACACGTATTTTGCGAAAATACGTAAATAATTTGTGAAAATTGTGCAATGCTTTTAATTTAATTGCAATATTACATTGTATTCTATATTATACACTAAAAAAATGGAGTTCCGTGAGACGTTATTAGCTGCCCAACGAAATCAACAACAAAAGTCATCTGTGAGTTTAATACTTATTTTGCGAAATATAATTTGCGTATAATATTCATTGTTGATACTGTTCATCTCTTATTTCAAACTTATCTTGATGATATAATATATTTATAAAGTTTTAAGGCTATTTTAAGGCTTTTATGTTTATCCTTGGGAAAGGATTATATATTACCAAGGTACATTTCGTAGATAAAGTTGTATTGCGCTTGTGATTTTAGGACAATGCATACTACAAAGCTAGGTTCGACCCACCGAAAAAGGAGATGAAGCAAAGGGATCGACTTTCAGCAAACATACAAAAGTTTTTAGCAAAGAAAGATGAAGAAGAGAAACTTAAAATGATTGAAGCAAAGAAAAAGAAAGAAGAATTACTTGCAATGCGCGATCCGAAGGCTTTGAGAAAGATACAGAAAACATTAAAAGTGATAAAGTCAGCAAATAAAGCTGCCATACAGGATGCTGTTGACAATGATAACACAGCGGTGACCCTCACTGGTCCCGACCAGCCTGATCAGGATGATTACGGATATGAATCGCAAGAGGCCGCTGCCTTGTACGCCAAAATGATGCAGAAGTACAGCAAGCTTCCTGATGAACCAAAATTTCCTACAAGCAGTAAGTAGATTCCAATGCTTAGGAATATCACACATTCCATTCCACAGGAAAATTGTATATGTTGTATATTTTATAAATAGATTCGTAAAAAAATATCCAGGAGTCTCCCAATATAATAATGGCTAAAAATATTTGTGTTTCATGTTTATTGACATTACATTACTATGTTGATTACTCATTGAAGGTATGACTACTAAGTACATCATTTTTATATATTTGTATATAGTAATTATGTATATAATTATTATTTGTCTTATGGAAAAAAGTCATGTGTGGTGGTCATGACAAACATAACTCTTTAGAATTGTGAAGACCATAAATATTACATTTGTATATGTATTCTTCAAAATATGTATATCACTCTTTCATAAGCAAAATTCAATAATTTTGCATTTATTATTGTTTTTGGTATAAGTACAGCAAAAGCTCTTTATTCGCGGGGTATAGGTTCCGTAAATATGCCGCGAATACAGAAACCGTGAATATGGAATGGTATTTTGTATGGGATTATAGGGGATACGTTCCTTGGTGACAAAATAAAAAAAAAACAACATAAAAAAAACCAATTTAATTGAAGTTTTTGACCATACTTATTGATTATTATCTTCAGGCATAGGCAACGGTTTACAGAATATTGTATTTTTTTCTTGTGTGGCAGTTTTTAAAAGCTCTTTCAGTTCAAACTGATATTCAGCAGTGGTATTAACAATTTGCCTCTTAAAAATAAGACCTCGTTCCATAGACGGATCAATTTTCATAAAGAAATCTCAAAGCTCATTTGCCATTCTTAAACCTTCTCTAAGATTATTCAGATTAAATGTCACATTTCCAGTGTTTGTTGAAGCCTCTTCTTCAATGGGCTGTGCATTTAACATTTCCTCCAAGTCGGTTTCAGTCAAATCTTCATCTTGCGATTCAAGCAATTCTTGAATGTCACTTGATTCTATCTGTTCGAACCCATCTCGTCCTATTCCATTCGCAATTTCAGCTATTTTAGCAGCCAAAGTTTGAATTTCCATAGATTGTTGTAATAAGAGGTCTATTTTACTTTTTTATTAGTCCATTTATCGGCCCGTTTACAAAGGATTTTTGGTTGGATACATATTGGAATTATTTTTACTAATATGCATGTAATATGTACCGATTAGATCCGCGAATAAAGAAATTCCTAGCCGCGAATATAGGAATTGGGTCACAATTTTTTAATCCGCGAATAGTGAAAACGCGAATGAAGGAAGCGCGAATAAGGAGCTTTTACTGTACATAAATATGTTCTTAGATAAGCCCAAGTTATTGCAGGTTAAAAATACTGTTATCTTCTACTCTATGCACTCAGTAAAAAATTGAAAACTTATAGAATGCTAACCATGTATTATAAAATTAAAATAAAACTAGGTCCAATGATCTTAATAAGTAAATTAAGAAATAGCATCTTTTAATCGAAATTACGCACTTCTTAGCAAGAGTCTCTGCCTATACCTCTCCAGTGAGTCTTGTGTCTTGTGATTTTGTCTTCAAGAAAATTCTTTTGACCTCCTGATCTTGCCTTCTTGTCTGGAATGTTGCCTGCTTCTACGTCTTTTGAATCTCTACGATATAATAATTAAAATATTATCAACCCCATCTATTTCCTTATTTTGTTTACTGTTTTCTTTTGTCATTGTTATTATTATATTTTAATCAGAAGTTGAATCAGTCTGATAAATGTCTGTATCTTAATAATCTGATAACCAATTGTCATTGACAGCCTCCACGGTGCAGTTGGTTAGACACCGCGCCGACTGAAATTATAGGCTGTTGGTTCGATTTCTTTACTGGGGACAATATTTGTACCATCCACAAGTGTATGATTTGCAGTGGCGGCGTAAAGGGGGGGCGGGGGGGGCGGTCCGCCCCGGGTACCAAGCACCAGGGGGTGCCAAAGACACCCACAGAAAGCACACAAAATCTACCTGTATCCAGAAATAACTACCAACCCTTGTATCTAGCTATTTGTATAATACTAATAGTATATTTTGAAGTTTTTTAAATATAATGTCTCATTCTTTAAAATAATGAATTCTAAAATTCGGTAGCTGGGCCTCGTAGCGGACAAATTTGAGATTATCCGCTTGCACGAGTCTAGGAGCCACTTGCAGGGGCCCACATCACAGTTGATGGCGTGGAGGTCTTTATCATCTCCTGGTGAAGTATGTTAGAGTTGTCTTGTATAGTCGGTGGAATGTTCATGTCCTGCCATGAGCCTAAGATCGAAACTAGTCAAGGCAGCAGACGCATTCTCTAGCCTAGGGCTTCCCAAACTAAGCGTCACGAAGCCCTGGGGCGTCGCAGCATTGTCCCAGGGGCGATCGAGTCGAGTGAACCAAACTGGAGCCCCGTTTTGGGAAGCTTTGCTCAGAAAAGCAAGCACATTCTTCCCATTATCAGTTAACCAAAAGTAAAATAAATTTCTTTCTTTTCTAATTAAAAAAGAGTTTTTCTGATAATCTATTATTCGGGGCTGGTCTGAGGGAATCGTAAAAAAAAATATAT
This sequence comes from Hyles euphorbiae, assembly GCA_023078785.2. Taxonomy (NCBI): domain Eukaryota; kingdom Metazoa; phylum Arthropoda; class Insecta; order Lepidoptera; family Sphingidae; genus Hyles; species Hyles euphorbiae. The sequence goes on along the minus strand of CM041041.1, from coordinate 14,875,224 downwards.
AATTTCTTAAGGGTTCGGCTTCGGGAGGTCCTGGTCTAACCAACTCAACTTCGAAGATTCTGGCACCCCTTACCAGAGGCTGTACGCGGGAGTTGTGCGATCGATGGCCTTTTACGGTTTCTTTCCGCTGTGTGCCATCATTGTGAAAAAACACACTCTTTCGGAGTGCCCACTCTGGGGTGACGAGCGCAGAATACTTCATGCAGTCGCCAGAGTAGACCTCTCGCTCTCGGTCGTGATGCCCTCGATGGTCGAGATTGGCAAGGCTTGGCAAGCAAAACTCTCGTTCTGTGAGATCGTGATCTCGCAGAAGAATAGCACGAGACGGGATCGCGAGGTGAACGATCCCGCTCACTGCCCTGCACAAAACCTTACCTTCACTACCTGCACAAAAGGGTTGCCGGGCAATAAATGACTGAATCGCTGCGGCGCCTCTACCCTGTCGTAGAGTATGAGAATTTCGCCACGGTATTACCTAACCGTCATAAGAGGCGACATTACGCTGGGCTGGGCATACTGTGCAGGGGGCGGTGCGCCCTTACCTACAGCAACTTGGATATGAGCGACAGGGCGCATGGCCTCATCTTTGACGTAGACGACCTAAACATCTTTAACTGGCGCCGCGTTTTGAAACAGTCGCACCCTTCAAAAGAAGAAATCCGGCATACGGTCTGCCCAGCAACCTGTGTTCGTGGATTTCCGGCTTTCTGCACGGGCGTAGAATACGTGTAGTCGTCGACGGACACGCTTCGGCGCTCATGTCGGTAAATGCCGGAGTTCCTCAGGGCTCGGTGCTGTCCCCCGCCTTGTTTACTCTGCATATCAATGACATGTTGTCGCTTGGCAACATTCATTGCTATGCAGATGACAGCTCGGTCCATGGGCGATACCACTGCGGGCCTCCAGGTTGCCGAGTCGAAACTGTGAAGGGACGCGAAGATCTTGTCATTGAGCTCAACCGGACCTTGGGTCTCATTTCTACATGGTGCAAAAAATCCCCGTTCTCTCCCCTCCCCATTCTTCAGGGTGCTCCCCCTCAGTGCGGAATGACCTGAGTATCCTTGGTGTGGATATCCGCTGTGATCTCAATCCAAGGAATCACATCGAGGGCGTAATATCTGCCACATCACGCAGGGTTGGAGTCCTGAACAGGGTGCGTCGGTTCTTCACACCCGGTCAGCTTTATCGCTTGTATAAAGCGCAGGTCCGGCCGGATATGGAGTACTGTTCGCACCTCTGGGATGGATCCGCCCAATGGATTGCAGCGGCGGGCCATCCGCAATGTGAATGATGCAGACGTTACGAGCAACTTAGAGTCGCTACAACTCCGGAGGGATGTCGCCTCTCTAAGCGTGTTCTACCGCCTGTATCACGGTGAATGCGTTGAGGAATTGTTCAACTTGATCCCCTCCACTCCATTCCTAACCAGAACCACGCGTGCTGGCTTGCGAAGCCATAGCTTGATGGTCCACACCATCCCGGCGCGAACCAAACGGTTCTGAAATTCTTTTTTGTGCCGCACCGTCAGGCTTTGGATTTGTTTGCCATCTCACGTGTTCCCTCCTTCCTATAATCCTGGGTCTTTCCGCCATAGTGTGAAAAGGCATCTTAGCAGGCCGGCATAACTGTATCTAATGGCATGGGACTGCCGTCCGATGCCAATGGATACTCTGCCTGGGCGGCATTTGCGCTCACCATCAGGCGCAATGCGGCTATTATGCCGTGCAAGAATTAAAAAAAAAAAAACATCCAGCAATGATTTTTTATAGGACGCTGAGGCCATGCGCTTCTCGCCTTGTGTTATTTGGGGCCGCCCATAATGCGTGTGACGGTCATCCAAGGAATTTAGTCGGTATGCTAGCGGAGGTTTTGTGAGGGACCCGGCTCGGCCAAAACATCCCTAACGTGCCAGGCTGGAAGGCCAGTGACACTAACATACAGTTCCAGCCGCCTCAAGGCCACCCAAAGAAGAGCACAATAGCTTTCCTCCGATAAAAGTCAGATTTGATAAGTGCACGATATGTCCGGTGTAGGATTGTTTAGTATTGGGTGTTATGTTTATGTAGGGGTACTCAATACAAAACCGCCCCGGGTGCCAACCTACCTTACGCCGCCACTGATGATTTGTGTTGGGTATTTGTGTAAAGTCTCTTGTAGTTTCTGATACCCACTGTACATCACTTGATCTTGATGTCAGAAGTCGGTATGCGACTGATAGGTGGTTTTATTTATTTGAGATATCACTGTCAAGCTTGTTCATGAATATATTGATTGTTTGAGTCTTTAGTATTATCATTAAACTTTGCATCCCTGTTCTTGGGAGTGCTGAAAATGGTATAGGGAGTATTCTATCACAAGTATAATTGTTTTGTGGATGTAATACTTTACATTAATGTAACAATTAGGTTCTGTAGGATAGAATAATAACTAAAAAAAGGTTATCCTTAAAAAGCCATTTTAGTCTTGTAATATGAAAAGTCAGCCTATAAATATTTTATTTTTACCTTCATGCCTGAATGATATAAAGAGGGTATTGTGGTATCCTGGATAATATGAATCTAGATAAAAACTGCACTTAAGCAAGTAAAGTCGCAAGCTAAATCTAGTTATATGAAAATCTGTACTCTCCTCATAAATATCGACTTCTTATCTCAATTGTTAGTTTGTTAGAATTTGATATTGAAAAAATTGTACTTTGTGTGCAGATCAGTCAGTGAAAAGAGATTTAAATGGCACCAGGGAGAGGGTAAAGCATGCTTTGCAAAGTGAAGATGAACCAGTACCACATAAAAGGAGACGTCGAACGGAAAATGGAGGTAATTGTACTAAAATTATGATGTTTAAAACCTTGTGGCTTCATGTATTCAAGTAGAACAATTGGTTATTGTAATAATCCCAAAAAAAGTAATGAAGTAATACATAATTTTAAAGGAGAAGGGGCATCCCAGCCTATCGACCAATAACGACAAGCCATATATCAATGGAAAGGTCTTTTCGGGTGCTACAACTTTTTCTATGGCAACAAAATCGAAAACGCTGTATTTTAGAAAATATAGCTACTTAAAGACAGCAGGAAAATCACGCGAAAGGGCCTCGCCATAGTGAGCAATAACAACAAGCGATGCGTCATTAGAAAGGTCTTCTGAAATACTATAATTTCTTCTAGGGCGGCCAGTATCAAATCTCTCCGTCGAAAAAAATATCGCTGCATAAAGGTAACGCAAAGATGAAAATATGTATATGAACTTATAGCCTGTAGACCAATAACGACGAGCGACATATCATTCAAAAGCTCTCTTTATTTTCAATAACTTCTTCTTTGCCAAGAAATCCCGATTCGCTGTATAAAAAGAAGTATATCGACATAAAGATATCGCGAGGCTCATATGTATGGACTCAAGCCTATCGACCAATAACGACGAGCGATATATCAATGGAATGGTCTTTTCGGGTGCTACAACTTCTTCTATGGCAACAAAATCGAAATCGCTGTATTTTAGAAAATATAGCTACTTAAAGACTGCAGGAAAATCACGCGAAAGGGTCTCGCCATAGTGAGCAATAACAACAAGCGATGCGTCATTAGAAAGGTCTTCTGAAATACTATAATTTCTTCTAGGGCGGCCAGTATCAAATCTCTACGTGGAAAAAAATATCGCTGCATAAAGGTAACGCAAAGATGAAAATATGTATATGGACTCATAGTCTGTAGACCAATAACGACGAGCGATATATCATTCGAAAGCTCTCTTTATTTTCAATAACTTCTTCTTTGCCAAGAAATCTCGATTCGCTGTATAAAAAGAAGTATATCGACATAAAGATATCGCGAGGCTCATATGTATGGACTCAAGCCTATCGACCAATAACGACGAGCGATATATCAATGGAAAAGTCTTTTCGGGTGCTACAACTACTTCTATGGAAACAAAAAACAAATCACTGTATAATAAAAAATATTGCTACTTAAAGATTGCACGAAAATCACGCGAAAGGCCCTCGGCATAGTGAGCAATAACAAGCGATGTGTCATTGGAAAGGTCTTCTGAAATTCTAAAACTTCTTGTACAGAAAAAAAAATCGGTGCGTAAAGGTAACGCAAGGATGAAAAGATGCATATGGACTCATAGCCTGTTGACCAATAACAACAAGCGATATGGCATTCGAAAGCTCTCACTTGCACCCCACACGGGATTTGAACCAGAGGCCTCCGCTTTGCAATCATACCGTAGTACAACTACCACCGAAGCAGTTCATACCTACTTAATGTCCACATATTATTTGTTTTTCTATTTTAAATTGTATTTCAGTTTTTTTAAGAGCCCTCCGGATTGTTTTATTAAGAACGTTGACAATAATTGACGTCACTGGCAAATGAACACATATCAGTACAAAAATATCTTACTTATAAACATAAATGTCGCGCAAAATTCTCCTTGGACAACTTCTGACCAATACCTAGATTGATTTATCGTATTTCATCTTATCACAAATCTTAAACTGGACTCTATTCACGCACATAACAGTGTACATTAACTTTATGTAGTACGCATCGTTTGTTATTATTGCTCACTATGCCGAGGCCCTTTCGCGTGATTTTCGTGCAATCTTTAAGTAGCAATATTTTTTATTATACAGTGATTTGGTTTTTGTTTCCATAGAAGTAGTTGTAGCACCCGAAAAGACCTTTCCATTGATATATCGCTCGTCGTTATTGGTCGATAGGCTTGAGTCCATACATATGAGCCTCGCGATATCTTTATGTCGATATACTTCTTTTTATACAGCGAATCGGGATTTCTTGGCAAAGAAGAAGTTTATATTGCTCGTCGTTATTGGTCTACAGGCTATGAGTCCATATACATCTTTTTATCCTTGCGTTACCTTTATGCAGCGATATTTTTTTCCACGCAGAGATTTGATACTGGCCGCCCTAGAAGAAATTATAGTATTTTAGAAGACCTTTCTAATGACGCATCGCTTGTTGTTATTGCTCACTATGGCGAGGCCCTTTCGCGTGATTTTCCTGCAGTCTTTAAGCAGCTATATTTTCTAAAATACAGCGATTTTGATTTTGTTGCCATAGAAGAAGTTATAGCACCCGAAAAGACCTTTCCATTGATATATGGCTTGTCGTTATTGGTGGATAGGCTTGAGTCCATACATATGGGCCTCGCGATATCTTTATGTCGACATACTTCTTTTCATACAGCGAATCGGGATTTCTTGGCAAAGAAGAAGTTATTGAAAATAAAGAGAGCTTTCGAATGATATATCGCTCGTCATTATTGGTCTACAGGCTATGAGTCCATATACATATTTTCATCTTTGCGTTACCTTTATGCAGCGATATTGTTTTCCACGGAGAGATTTGATACTGGCCGCCGTAGAAGAAGTTATAGTATTTCAGAAGACCTTTCTAATGACGCATCGCTTGTTGTTATTGCTCACTATGGCGAGGTCCTTTCGCGTGATTTTCCTGCAGTCTTTAAGTAGCTATATATTCTAAAATACAGCGATTTCGGTTTTGTTGCCATAGAAAAAGTTGTAGCATCTGAAAAGACCTTTCCATTGACATATCGCTAGTCGTTATTGGTCGATAGGCTGGAGTCCATACATGTTTGCCCCTTCTCCTTTCTGTTATCCAAATTCTTATCCAATACTTGATCTGCCTTTACTACTTATATCGATAACAATAAAAAATTGTCTGTCATTATATATTTCAGAGAGGGATCATAGCCCACCCACAAAGTATGAACCAGAGAAAGAAAAAAAGAAAGAAGATTCGAAGTCTGATAAGCCGAAAAACAGGCGACCAATGCCTCCTCCTATGGATTTCAACCAATTGCTCAAACTTGCCGAACAGAAAAAAAGTGAGCCGGTGTGCGCTGTTCAAAAGAAACAAGTTCAGGAATCAGAAACTGAGAGACTGATGACGAAGAAGCAGAAACGAGACTACGAGGAGGAAATGGCGCGACGACAACGGCGGCAGGAGAGGATAGAAGCAGAGGCCGCGAAGAGTAGCAAGCCCAAACGTAAGTACCCTTGCAAATATATATAGTGTAGTGGATGTCATAATTACAAACAAACATACAAACATACAAACATACAAACATACAGGTGAAGCTAATAAAAAGCGTGTAAAAAGAGCAGAGCTTGAGCTACTCGGGCAGAGCCTCGCCCCTGAAACTGTCAATAAACTCTATTTGTAAAAAATATTTAGCCAGGATATGAGACTTTAAACAAGAACTACTCAATTTGGTATAATAATCTTGCTCCCACTGGTTTTCCATGGGATAGCAAAAAAGTCTCAATTTACCAAGTAACTATAAATGGATGTTTATTAGTTTTTTCCAGAAAATAAAGTGTCTGTGTATTATACAATTTTTTTTAACGTATTTTTATTTTGTCTGTGTTATAACAAGGTATAGTTTTATCAATGTTGTTATAGGTTGATAAGTGAGTGCAAGGGTCAAACACATGTAAATAGGACCTTTTAATATTTATTTACTGAATTAAAATATTTCAGATCCAAAAGAAGATAGACCTGTAGAAAAAGAAAGAAAACCTGAACCTGGAGGGATAGGCAGGATACCGAAACTCTCGGACAAAACTAATGGTAGAAATGATAGCCCTAAACCTGAAAGGGACAGAGAAAGACTTGAAAAGATGCAAAGAGAGAAGGAAAGGTCCAAAATGGACAGAGACAAAAATGATCGCGAGAAAGAAAGGCTGGAGAAAGAGAGACTCGACAAAGAGCGATTAGACAGATTGAAAGCAGAGCGTGAAAGGATTGACAGGGACATAGCTAGATTAGCCAAATCGAAATTGGACACAAGGACACCAGATAAACCAAGCAAACCTGTAGATAATGCTGTAGATAGATCCAAATTAAATTCTAGGGATAACATTAAAAAAAGCATAGACTTAAAGAGCCAAAACACATACAGAATAGATAAGAATTCGAATGAGAAGAAACTACCAATACCAAGCAATGGTAAATACTTAAACGGTCACAGCAGTTCACAAAGTAAACCAGTGCCAAAGCCGAGAGAGCAAATTCCGCAAAAGAATGGTATTAAGGAGAGAGATCAAATGGGCAAACCTAGGATGAGTGATGCAAAGCCAGAAAATGGTAAACGGTTGCCAGAGAAGGAGTTACCTAAACGGCCTGATGGTAAGAATGTGCCCCAAGGTAATCCAAAATTACAGCCTGGCTCTAGCAAGCCCAAGCCTGCAAGTAGTTTTGACTTTGATAAACATATGAATTCTTTGGGGAAGAATGGTCATTCCATGAATAAGAATGGTGCAAAGGGGCCCAATGGTATGAAGAAACGACCTCATCCTGATGACAGGAGGAAACAGAAACGTAAGTCTGAATTTTCACAACACCTTGATTTGGATAGTTTTATTACCTTTAATCTTAATGATGCAATATAGTTACTGTATACATATACAACCTTCTGCAAGGCACGGGCCTCCTCTGCAATCGAGACTACGTTTGAGAGTGATTAGGCCATTTAGTCCACCAATATAATTCATGTAAATAAACTCACCACTTTACTAAAAAGTGGGAAGATTATATATTTTTGAAGCATTACTTATTAAAATTTATGAGTTATTTCACTGTAACTAAATTTTATTTGAACTCATAACTTCGATTTTAATCTTTCATCTTAAACCATGTTAATTTATTACTATAAGTGTTGATGTTAGTAAATTCTAAAAGTTTCTGAGTAGAAAGCCATTTTCTACACATTATTTTGGAAATCTTTTAATGAGACCTATTTGCAGTAGTGGATTTCTGACGCTTAATGATTATGATTATGACGAATTGATGTTTTGTATGACATTTTTAATAACCATTCACAATTCTTGCATGTCTTTCAAATGGATTGAAATGTGGTATGAGAGTAATGATTAACGTTTATTGTACAATATATTTCGTGTTATCTAATTTGAATTGCTTTTTGTCAGGTCGCGCTGTAGATTCCGACTCGGAGTATGACTCCGAGCTAGACGATTTCATCGACGATGGTGACGAGGAAATGGACTATTCTAAACATATAAAGGAGATATTTGGATACGACAAGTCTAAGTAAGTTATTGTTACTTTATAAATTGCACCTCCATGATGCAGTTGGTTAGAACCATCTGTGAAACGAGGCTGGGGTTTTGATCCTAACACTGAGACAATGATTTATATTTGTATGGTCTGGAGTTTTATTTTAGTCTGGGTGTTTGCCAGACCGAGAAGTCTCTCGTAGTTTCTGATACCCATGACACAGGACTCGATCTTAGTGTGGGGTCAGTAGTATGTATGTGATGATTAGTGTATTTAATTTATCACATTAGCATGGTGAAGTCAAGCGCAGTGTTCACATTCAATTTGTAAGATCTATGTAATAATGAAGGTTGTAGGAAGCTGCTAGATGCAAGCCATTTTCGACTGGAGACTTTAGAAATCCTGGGTTAAAGCCTAAATGGACTTCCTGCTGCTGATGATGAGATGATGGTGAGGTAACACTGCACTGGATAGCAAATAGTGTATTGGTTGCAATAAATTGTTGTCTTTTGTCAGTAGAAAAACTTAAATGTGTTTACTCAAAATCCGGCATATGCTGGGTCAATTCATGGTATAATTATGCTGATGATTTTTGAGTTTTTATTTGTGACTGTTGTCAGGTTTAAGTGATTTCTAGATTTAGTGTAATGAAGCTGTTTGTTTACTTTTTGAACATAAATAATACTCTGCAAACAGCTCAGGTTGCTCACAAAAGGCATGTTTTATATTTTCTCTTAAACACCTGTTACAATATTATTATTTACAATGTTAAATTGCCTTACGTCACATTAGGTATTGTGTCATTCACTTAACTTTATTTAGATGCGGATAACGATGTGAAAATTCTACCTGCTGATGGTAGATATATTTTAAAAAAGAACATAAAATTGTTTTTTCTGTTGATAAGAAGTCTTTGATATAACACTGATTAAAACACAATTTTAAACATTTTTAAACGTAAAGGTTTTTTACCGTCGTTTATACACTTAGATCGTACGTTCCATCTCTTGGTGGTTCAAGAATAAAAACTTGGTAAAGCACAGAAGACGTATTTTTTAGTCCCTTTAATAATTATTTTTAAGGTATTCAGTTTTCAAAACGTCAGGCTCCTTAGGCCGTGAGGCGGTATTTGGTAAACAACTTTTATGCAGCCTCGCAGATACCACTATCAATGTTACTAATATTGATGTACCCTCAAAACTTGCAGGTACCGAGACATGGATGATGACGACGATCCCGATATGGAATCTAGTTTCGCGCGACAACAGCGTGAAGAGTACATCAGCAAGAAGATTGGTAAGTTGCGTGGCTAAAAAAAGGTTGATACAAATAGTTGCAATATGTGCCGCTAGATGTCACCGTATCAAATGGCGTCATAAAGATGTTCACACAATGCGTCTGGTCTGAAACAAAGTTAATCATGATGAGATGTCTTGTAACACTCAGTGAATATGTGCATTGTACATACGAATGTATTTTGTTTTAATCTGTTTTAATTTGTTCTAGACTAAATTATTATAGGTGTACCTACTCTTTGCAAGACATAACTGCAAGATGCCAATTGATAGTAAAGTGTAGTGAATTTTTCTTATATGGATTATTCGCCAGTTATTTAAAAAATATACATTACATGTCTATAAATGGGCATATACATTTTATTTCTTGTTGAAATAAAAATATATTTTTTAGTGCAGATTACTAATATATATTTTTGTTTTTACTACTCATTTCAGGTATAATGGAAGATTTGGAAGATATGAGAATGGAAGCGATGATGAAAAAGAAAACTAAAAAAGGTAGACGGATAAGCGATGATGATTAATGCCCCAACAACCAATGCTCACTTACTCGGACCAAGATTGAACCCGCACCCGGCGCTCGCGTCCGGACCAGCTACAGATATGTACAATGCGTCAGACTCATCACATATACTTTTAGAACATTAATTAAACTACAAACACCGATAAATAATTGTAATAATCCTTTCTTACACATTTGTATGCTAAATAATCTGTGAATTTTAATTTCAGTCTTCTATCACAAGCCTTCAAGATCGATAATTGTGATTTTATAAAAATTATACACAAAATTCGACCAATGTCTATTACAACTTCTCGCTATAATGTATGTAATTCAATTTGATTCGCATGTCAATTTTTAAAGTAAACTATTTAGCTCATTCAAAGTTACAATGTTAATTATAAATTATGGTAACTGTAATGGTGCTGTAAACACAAACATTAGTCTTGCAATTATTATATTGTACTTAAAATCCGTTAGTTAATTAGTTATAGGTGTACCATATAAATAACTTACATTGACAATCTTTGTATATGCAGGAGCATTGGATATCTACCACCAAATGAATATAAAAGACAATGAAATATAAGTCTTATTGCCTTCTGTTTAGATCGAAAATACAGCAACAACAGATTCATTCATCAACAGAAATAAATCTTTGTTTACTTATGAAATTGTTGACAAACAGCTAATTAACCAACGACTTTATTCATAGACAATTTATAAACATACTTTAATTATCGAATGTTTTGTCCCTTTCGAACGACTTTTGAATTCAGTTTGAGTAAAGAAGATAACACATTCGATAATAATTATATAGATTTATACCGGGTATATCAAGACTGCTACCGAAAACGAAGCAGGGTGGTAGTTTAAGCGACTTCAGACACAATGCAACAGAAAATGTTGCAAAAAAAGCGAAGATTTTTTTTTTGTTATTTTTTCCATAATTATGGTCGTTTTTGGGTGGTAAATATTTTTTTTCCCTAAAATAATAGTGTATACCCTTTTATTTATACAGACTCTAATGTATAAAAGAGTTCAAATTATTATTTTAGCAAAGACTATGGATTTACAACCCAAAAATGATGATATTTAAAAAAATTGTCGCGTTTGTTTGCGAAATTTTTAGTTGCATTGTGTTTGTAGTCACTAAAACTACCACCCGGCTTCGTTTTCGGTAGCAGTCTTGATATACCCTGTATACTGTCTATGAATATGGCCGTAAATAAATAAGTTCACGCGTAAATGATGCGCCTGATGATTGACTAAAATATGTTCTTGCGTGTCAAAAAATCATTGTAACTTATTTAAATGATACTACAATAATAAATAAATGTTTAAATAAACGGGAGGTGTTGCATTGCGCGTATCTGTACGAGTATTTATAAAAATCATGTTACCTATGTATAAATCATGTGTTTTGTATGTTTGTATATGGCGATACGGTTGTAAGATATGTTAATATATTTGTCTCTTGCAATATCACACTAATTTATAGTATTAACATAGTCATTAGACACACATATACCTTAATCTTTAATGTCGGATTTTCTTTGCTGTATGTCGATTTATGGCTCCGGTTGTGAATTTCCGTTTCGACAGGATGAATTGTAATTTATTTATATAAAAAAATGACACAATAGTATGTAAGTGACTTTGATTTTCTATATTATGTTATATTGTATATTATGTTTATTATAATAATTGATTTAATTGCAAACTATTGATTTATGCGTAGCATCGATTACTTATGTGATTTAACTACAAATAGTTTACTACTGCTATGGGAATAATGTATAAGTTTTTAACCAAGTAGTGGCGTATAATAAGTTGACTACATTGTTGTATGTTACGAAAAAGTGTTATGTAATATGTATTCAATAAAAATTCTGGAAAAAAATTGATCTCCATAAAATTGCCTTTTATATGATTGATTGTTGTGCATGTTTAATACCACCATGGAATTATCGGTACTATCTCACTACTTATAAACTGAGAGGGCCTGAAAAATGCTCTCGAAAGAGAAGGTTGTATGTATCAATGTTCTTGTCATACATTTGTAAATTGACAGTGACATTGGTCATGTGTGAAAGAGGGAGACCACTATATTGGGTTTCTTTTTCGTGAACGCTTTTCGTACATCTATTGGCAATGCAAAATTAACTCTATTTCTGAAGGTTAAAGTTTATTTTTGTGATCTTTGTAAATCTTAATAAGGAAGTAGTAAACCGTACAGTACATAATAATTCATGGGAATTGTCCTGGTGAATTCCTAATTAATAATTATATTTTTACTGTGGCAATTATAATGCCTTATTCAATAATCTTTGGAAAGGTGAATCACTTATTTGTATGACATAATAGTAACATTATTGTACATCTTGTATATTATGCTTCGTGGTGAGAAGAAAAATTATAAAAAAAAAACAATAATATAAAGAGTATTTTCAACAATTTGGTTGTATTATTTTACGTCTCTGTAGAGAAAACATCGCGAGTAAACCTGCATCCCATACATACGTCCCACTGAAGAGCATGAATCTCTCCTATTATAGCATTACCGCCGGTGGAACACCGGTATTCTGAAAACAGAACATGAAATGTCTACTGCCTGTCACCATTCCAAGTAATGAGGTCGCAAAAATGCTTGGAATTTGCGTTTATTGTGAAGTCTGTCATGACAATAGATGCAGTTGTTGTAGCTCCAATGATACTCCAATTCCCGAGTTCCTGCAACACGTTTTGTATTAATTTAAACGTAGGCATTTGGATTTCATATATGAGGCATATGACATGTATTATCAAATATTAAAAAAAATTGGCGTGTGGCGAAATTAGAAACTACTTAAATAAGTCATTTGTTTATCGCAGTGAATGGCAAGACGACTATGCCGTTCGCCTGATGGAAAGTGATAGTTACTACGACTCATGAACAGTAGCAAAACCAAACAACACCTTGAGTTACAAAGCAATGCTTGGCATTCCACTACGCTCGCCATCTTGAAACATAAGATGTAAAATCTCAAAATGTCCACTAGTTACTCTGGCTACAATGTCTTACAATCCGAAACACAACAGTGCATTTACACTGCTGTTTGGTAGGAGAAATAGACATTGCGGTGGTACCTACCCAAGCGGCCTCTCACATAAGAGACAAAGAGAATATAAATCACTACGATAAGAGAGACCTACTACCAGTGAACATAACTCTACATAAGTAATTGACATATTTTTTTAATTAATTAAATAAATCGAGTATTTGTACTAATCTAACATTAAAACTTTGTCCAATGTAATGAAATATGAAGCGATATAAACTATTTTTGAACTATCATTTTAAAACTGTGCAATCTGACGACAGAAGATAGTAGACGAACAGCATCAGCCCATATACGTCCGACTGCAGGGCACGGGCCTCCTCTACAATCGACAGTACGATTGAAAGTGGTTAGGCCATATAGTCCACCACGCTGGCCTAGTGCGGGTTGGCGGACTTACATACCATAGATTTTTTTATAAATCGCTATGGTATGCAGGTTTCCTCACGATGTTTTCCTTCACCGTTTTAGTGCGTGGCGTTTGACTATCAATATGCTATCAATACACACATGACTTCGAAGAGTCAGAGGTGTGCCCTGGGATTCGAACCCACGACAACTGTGAACATGTTGACAGTCGCGTGTCGTCGACACACTGTGTAGTGCGTGGTGGTTTGTTGGTAAATGGTGGTAAATGGCACAGGTAAATGGTAAATGGACTAGACGAACATAATTACTTTTGATTTTTGTACCTTTATCAATACGTTCCACTTTACGATCATGACGTCTACACTCATGACCGCAAACTCAAGTGAAATGGGTTAGGAGGCGTTTTGAGCGTTCACGAATGGCGAGTTGGAAAATAAAACAAAAGTTTTAAGGAGGTGAAGATACATTAACGTTTAAAAATACTTTACGGAACCCTTCGTGCGCGAGCCGACTTAAACTTGGCCGGCCTTTCTATATAATTTTATTTTTATATTACATTTAAATGGATTATTAAATTAATTGATGTTTGAATAGAGGCAAAATTTAGTGGTGTAATCATAACCAGTTCATAGGAAAAATGGATGGGCGTAGAATATCCGGTGCAGAAACTTACTGCTTACTGGTGGTAGACCTGTCATATGTGGGAGGCCACCTGGGTAGGTACGACCGCAATGCCTATTTATACCTTTAAATAGCAGTTTAAATGCACTGTTGTGTTTCGAATTGAAGGTCATTGTAGCCAGAGTAACTACTGGACATATTGAGACTTAGCATATTATGTCTCAGGATGGCGAGCACAGTGGAATGTCAAGCAATGCATTTGTAATTGAAGGTGTTGTTTCGTTTTGCTACTGTTCATGAACGGTTGTTTTTTTTTATTGCAATGAATGACGAGACGAGCAAGCCGTTCGCCTGATAGTAAGCGATACGACCGCTCATAAACAGTAGCAACATTCCACTGCACTCGTCATCCTGAGATATAAGATGTTAAGTCTCAATATGTCCAGTAGTTACTCTGGCTACAATGTCCTTCAATCCAATATTATATCAATATCGCTTAGTATCAGGCGTACGGCATGCTCGTCTCGCAATTCACTGCAATAAAAAGAAGAAACATCTACTTCTACCTAAATACATGTTCTTATCTTAAATGAGTTTTCCAGATCGCTGCGCGCTGTGCTGCGCGTACCCACGCCGTCTTTTTTGCTTTAAAAATCCCGCCAATCTTCTCAACGCTCACGTTCGCCAAGTGGAACGTGGCCTATGTCAGAAATCAGAATCATGTCATATGACAATTATTTTTTATTGTTAATCTGTACGCAGCCGCGCTTGGCAGTGACAGTTCAGCTGATGGCAGTTTTCTTTTTCCTTGGATCAAGGTTGTACGTGGGACGTGAAATAGGTACCTATTCATATTTGCGCAAAAAAATAATAAGATAATATTTTGTTGGTATACGCTGGGATTTGCACATCAAGTTGAAAACAGTGATAAATTGCATAAAAACATTAAGACTATTGATCTACAAATAAGTGAGTTGACAAAACAGATGTTGTTTCATTTAGTTTCGTGTTCACTATCATTTTGCTATATGCAAATTAGAGAATTCCTCCCAAGTTATTCTATTTTCAATGTTCCGGTTACATTATTTGTTGATTTTACAGCCATGAAGGTTTTATCGAGTGTACAAGAAATACCAGAGTTTACGAAACCGACTGTCCACCTCAGAAATGAAACTGAACTATTGGAAAAGCTAAATAAGATGTTAAAAGACGGTCCCGCCAAGCTGCAGATAG
The DNA here is from genome assembly GCA_023078785.2 of Hyles euphorbiae. Taxonomy (NCBI): domain Eukaryota; kingdom Metazoa; phylum Arthropoda; class Insecta; order Lepidoptera; family Sphingidae; genus Hyles; species Hyles euphorbiae. The sequence goes on along the minus strand of CM041041.1, from coordinate 14,860,035 downwards.
TCACAGACTTCGATCATACGCTAACAAGACATACTTTGGACAGTGGCAAAACTGTTCTCACTAGCTTTGGTATGTATCCGGTATTGTATCCTATTGATCTGCCTTTCCTATTGCTGTCTATGCAAAAATTGTAATAAGTATATATGCATCAATTTAATCCACAGAAGTGATAACTGATTTAAAACCTTATAAACTTTTATTTAAAAATCAATATGAAGTACTACTCAACAATGAACAACTATGTACTGTTTATAATTACATTGTTACTAAGGAACCTATAATATTATGTAATTGAATAAGTTAGTCATTTCTTTGACTATTTCAGTTAAAGAAGATATAAACAAAAATAATAATTATGGAGTCTAACTTAACACTTATCACTAATAAGTGATCCTAATACATTGTGATGCTAAAACAATGAATCATCCATTAAGATGGTGTGTGTTTTTTTTTATCTAGATCAATAATTTCATTGTATATAAATCCACAAATAGTTTTTGCACATGATATACAATTTGTGTGCAATGCCAGCAAAATAAAATACAATAATATTATTAAATTGATCCATACTGAAATGAAATGTATTTATTGGTATATAGACAATTAAACAGCTCTTATGTCAAGTCAATAGGGTTCAATTCAGTTATGGGTCCTATGTATGAATTCATTGTTTTTGTTACACCAGGTATGTTTAGAGAATGTCCATCGATACCGCAACACTACAAGGATGAGGACTGCAGGCTAGCAGGTATTTACAAACCAATAGAATGTGACCCCGTCATGAGCATTGAGGAGAAGACCAAGCATATGGTGGACTGGTACATTGCAGCTCACCAGTTGTTGAAGTGAGTTACTTTATCCGTTATTCTACTTTTTGAGTTACATTATGCTTATATTCATTTTATTATGCTTACATTATTTCTTGAAGTTACTTATTACATTATTTTACAAGAAAGTGTATGTAATAATCATAGTCCTATTTCTGCACAAATATATGATACATGATAATATGATAATGTGGACTGAACATTGGTATTTTTTTTATCTTTAATAAAAATGTAAATCTATGTATTTAGCCTGATGTAGTTTATATGCTATTCAATATGTTAAATAGTGCAAATTTTTTTGATCATTCAAACATTTAATATAATTTTATAAATTAGTTCCAACATGATATCCACCTTATTGAAAATTTACCACAACTTGAGTTTAACTTAAATAAACACAATTCATGTCACAATCACATGAGCCTCAATTGATATTCATTTACATATGCAATTAATAGGGAATATGCATGTCATTTCTTTAATCGATTCTGTATATGTTACTGGAAAAAAATATAGTTCTGAAAATATGAACCAAAAAAGCACAAAAAATAATCAACGTTGCTATCAGTGTCGAAGCATTTAAACGCCGTTTTGGCGCGAACACTCTGTGACGTCAGTGTTCTCGATATCAACAATGTTTGGATTAAATTTCTTTCATTAATTGCTACAGATGATACTTTTAGTTACTTCAGATTGCTTCAGATACAATGCAACTAAAATTATTGTAAAAAAGAGAAACGATATTTTTTTGCCTATCGTCGTATTTGGGTGGCATAGATAGTTTTTCCTAAAATAATAATGTGCATCATTTTATTTTTAAAGACGCTATGCTACGCAAGGGTTTAAATAATTGTTTTATCAAAAACTATGGATTTAATACCCAAACATGATGATATTTAAAACAACACGAAAAAAAAAATAGTCGCATGTTTTTACGTTTTTTTGTGTATTGTGTTAGTACCTAGTCACTAAAACTACAACCCAGCTTCGTTTTCGGTCGCAGTCTGCATATTATACTCTGTAATCTGTATAATATTGTGATATTACTTATTAGCATACCAACTCCTAACTAGTGATTGCATTGTGCCAGTCAAATCTCAGCCAACTGAGTATTTGCAATTTGAGTTGCAGCATTCTGTGAAGAGGATATGATTACGTAGGCGTCACGGCAGTTGCGTTGTTGCCATTTCTGCCTCAACTGAAACTAAATTGTTGTGTAATATGATACATGGAATGTGATATAGTCTGAATGCTTTTGTAACAATAGTATTACGAACGATTGGCACAGGCCTTAGCTAAGATTTCTGTAATACAGATAAATTATAAATATGCAACCCGTATACGCAATATAACGCCTGTATTACTAAAAGATAAAAATATTGATATGCCATTGCCGCGACTTCATATCCGTCTTAAAGTATTATAGAAGCAATTTTTATATACGAAAATTGTAATGTCCGAGATTATGCAAACTAAAAACCTCATAGAGAATTATGTGGCCCACCTTGAAAATGAAGTTCACATAGTAACTAGTTTATTTTAAAATATTGTATTTATTTAATGTTTTTAGAGGAAAGAAATTCCCACGACACGAGCTTACGGATGTGGCTAAGAAGATGGTAGACAGTTTTAGGTAAGTTTTTAACTTTCTGAAACATACTTTTTTGTAATAGTATTTTGTTCGGCACGAATGTGCCTGCAAAATTGATTGCATCATCATTGATTTAAAAACTATGGATAGGCCCTTCATTACATTTGGAGTTACAAAAAGATGACCGTGAAAGAACAAGTCAATGTGCATCATGTTTTTCCATAAACATAGGGTTCGTTCCACTAAGCCCTTACGATAAGCAAGAGCTTGGCCTTCCACATGACGACCACGGGCGTTCGGTAGTGTGGATAAGAACTGTGTTCAAGGGGGTTACTCTATAATCCGATGCGAAGTTGGAATGTTCGGACGTCGTACATAAAACGTTACTAATATGCCTGGATACTCTATAAAACGTTTGATTCTTCTATAGTATATCGTAACCATAAATTAAGTTAGAAGTAAATAATGAGTATCATAGATAATGTTATTGATTTTTAAAGTGGTAATCTTGGTCAGCGTGGGTGGACTTTATGACCTGACCACTCTCAATCGTATTCTCGATTGTAGAGGAGGCCCGTGGACTGCAGTGAGATGTATATGGGCTGATAAAGAATCTTATGTATTACCTTTTTTTAAACAAATCCGACCTTTATTAAACATTCGACCTTCAACTCTTCGGTGGAGTAACCCCCCCAGTATTTTATTTGCTTGTAATTGTCTTGTTTATCTGAACGTGTTAGTTTTCCTGAACGGATTGCGTGATGTGTGTGTAGGCGCGGGGTGCAGGATATGATATCGTGGAGCGAGGCGCAGCAGGTGCCGGTGCTGGTGTTCTCGGCGGGGCTCGGCGAGTCCGTGGTCGCCGCGCTCAAGGCTGCCAACTTCTTACTGCCTAATGTTAAGGTAACACATACGTACAATGTACATACATAACTCACGACTTTTTCCCACAAGGTGTGGGGTAGGCAGAAGTGCTAGGAAACCCACATCCCGCCACATGTTTTGTCCCACGATGTGATAGGTGGCGAGCCTATCGCCATAAGGCACAAATTTCTGAATCTGATAATGAATAGAAAATCCAATATCACTTTATCCACTCGAGATTTGAACCCAAGACCTCAGCTTTGTAACCGTACCGTATTAGAACTTCGCCACCGAGCAAGCTAAGGTAACACATATTTTTTTATTGCTATGAATGGCGAGACGAGCGTGCCGTTCGTCTGATGGTAAGCGATACGACCGCTCATGAACAGTAGCAAAACCAACACCTTGTATTACAAAGCATCCTGAGACATAGAATGTTAAGTCTCAATATGTCCAGTAGTTACTCTAGCTACAATGTCCTTCAAACTGAAACACAACAGTGCATTGACAATATTATTTGGCGGGAGAAATACAAATTGCGGTGGTACCTACCCAGGCGGCCTCTCACGTATGAGAGAGCTACCACCATTGACTAGTATTTGGTTGCGTTATTAGGTAATTATATGTAATTAGTACACTCAACAGATACATACCTTGTTCTGTCTTTCGACCCCACTGTAAGATACCAATTAATCTTCGAGGGAATCATAACGACAAGAAAAGAAAAAAGAAATGGTTGCCATTTGGCCTTGCGCAAACCACTAACAATTAAACATTTATAATGATGATTGTCAATGATTTTAAAATTGTATAAATGTTACCTTATTTCGAAATGTAATTACCTCAGTCACCGAGGAAAAATGCATTACCTCAGTAATCGAGGAAAAAAGGTACTAATACATATTTTCCATCCATGATGGCGATTTTATTTACCCAGCAAAAAGAACAACTGGTAGCTCTAAGTGGTTTAAAGCTGAAGTAATGGTCACAGTTTCTTCATTATACCAATATGACTTATACTAGAATATAAACATATAATTCACTAGAATTTACAAATGATTCCATCGATAATTGTGTCAACACGACGGCAATGTTTTAATATTTAAGTACTGTTGTCGTGAAGGTACAAAGGCTTTTAAATTAAACAATCTATTGGAAAGGAGATGGGCCAGAAATGTATGGGCCTTGGGCCGTTTGTAGTACATTACACCAAATTTACTTAGTGAAATTGGCATTCGATTTCTGTATGAAATACTATTATACGTTACATATTAGCTTTATACAAAAATAAATATCAAGCCAAGAACAGCAACACTACAAGGGGACAATATGGCGTCTGAAACGGCATGTTTGACAACCGATGTCAAAACTTGACATTTATGAAATATGAAGTCGTAATTCGTTTTCCTATAAATCAAATATTATTTTTAGTCGTCTGTGCTATAAATTACTGTACCTACTCTATATAACTCGTAAATGTTTTTACGTCAACGGAATTAGTATCATACTTTATTGATCATCTTATATAATATAACATAATGTCTATACAATAAATTGCAACAAGTCTGTCAGAATCTCGTCATGTTTATAGTTATTTAATATTAAGAAAGTGTACCTATATCTGGCCGTAAGTGCGGTGCATAATACCTGCTAAACAACCTATTTAAATAATCCACAATAAAAATCTGCTAGGCATGATATACAGCACGGCACAGACTGATCACTTGTCGCGACTGCTAGCATCTGTATCAGCCCATATACGTCCCACTGCAGGGCACGGGCCTACTCTACAATCAAGAATACAATTGAGAGTGATTAAGCCATATAGTCCACCACGCTGGCCTAGTGTGGGTTGGCGGACTTACATACCATAGAAATTCTTATGAATCGCTATGGTAGGCAGGTTTCCTCACGATGTTTTCCTTCACCGTTTTAGTGCGTGGTGATTGACTATCAATACACACATGACTCCGAAGGGTCAGAGGTGTGCCCTATGTGTATATGAATAAATAATCATTTTATTATTAGGCATATGCACTTAATAAGCTCTTAGTTATTATAGTCCATACAAATGAATACGCTATAAAAATGAAATCGAATCTGATAGCAGCCATGTTTATTTCTATACCTTAATGTCTAGTAAAAGAACATACTAGCAATCATTTCTGTACAAGCTAACATTTCAAACATTATATTTAGTCTACCCCATACTTAAAAATAATATTATCCTAAGGTTTAAGATATTATTTTTCAAATAATGTATTTGACATTAATTCTAACTGGTTATTTCTGAGCACACATAAGGAAAAAGTAGGATTAATTGATGAAAGGAAACTAAAATCAAACAAAACTTAAGGACAATAAAGTACAACCAGATCTTGCTTTATATTTTTTATTTATATTCGCCTAAAAATAATCTCCAGTCAAAACATCTAGGAACAATGCCGGTGCTCCTATATTGTACTATTGGTAGCCCAACCTAAAGGCTAAATACCACAGTATGATCATGGTATGAGTACAGCAACCCACTGTCCAGTATCCAGCCATGTTCCTTTCAACATGAAGCACTTGTGGGTGTTAAGTATGTCCAAAAGAATCGAGATTGATACAATCTTCTTACGGCGGAGTTGGAATAAAATCTTGCTCATTGTCTACAGCTTGATTTATTTGCAGCCAGCAGTTTGTACAGATAATTGCTTGTCCTGATAACTAAAACAAAATAAAAAAGATTTAATATTGAAGATATCGAAGAATTATGATGAATAAATAACTCTTTGCAGTCACATGTGTATGATCCCAGGTCTTCTTCTTTAAACCATAGCGGACTATTGTTTAAAGAAACATCTCAGCAAGCCGGCCGGATAATTGTATGAAATGTCTTGGGACAGTCATCTGATGCCATTAGATATTCCGTCTGGACGGCATTTGTGCTTACCATCAGACATAGTGTTGTTAATAATATATAATAAATATAATATATAATATAATATATTATACATAACACAAGATCATCTGAGTGTCCAGAGGGAAATAAAAGAAAATGTAATTCATTTAACAATTTAAAGAACAATATATAAAATATCACTTCTTACATATTTATGTACTAGTAGACTTGTCCTGTGGACACAATGCAATTCAGCTCTAACATGAATACTTTTGTAATACTCCATACTTTGTATTGACCTTGATTAATTGGCATAAAACATACATTTCCCAAGTTAATGAAGAAAATAGAATACTTACTTCTTGTTCTGCCATTTCAGCAATAAAACGTTTTGAAATACTCTACACGAGAGTGAATTGGCAGCCCATGTAGTTACTAAGATTCTGTTGAATGATAGAACCCATTTCAATTTTTGATTGCAGAAGTGCAATTCAACCATTTCACAACAATTGCAGAAGTGCAATTCAAGCAAAGCGCCACTTTTGATGTGCTGAAAAGCAGAATTGTGGGTTAGAAGAGAAATATGAACATAGAAAAACATAACAGTATTACTTACATGTGGCATTCTAAATAATATATAATATGTTTACTCACCAAAATACGAACTAGTAATTGCGTTTAAACGTCAAGATATATCATCTGCGAGAATCAGAATCCATAAAACAAAGCCAGGTATACAGAGAAGCAAATACACATTTGCGAAATGTATGCGAATAATAAAAATTAATACGAATTACGGCAACAGACGTAGACAGATAACACAGAGATTTGCAATTGCTGTCAAGTTAAACATTTTCGTTCTTAAACTAAAATCATGTAATATAAATAAAATAATAAAAGTGACTTCTTTAACAACATATATCGTCTTTTAAAAAGCGAAGAATATAGAAAAAGAAATATAGACAATAATTATAATTTGTAGGGGCTTTTAAAAATAAGACATATTCAAGTTAAAGATAATGGGTTCGCGCATTTTTGAACGAAATGACAATTAGGCATCATGGAGGACAGATTATAGAAGAAAATATTGCTTCTGTACTAAAACAATCACATTTTTGTATAAAGCCCCCTGTTGTCCAAGAAATCTAAATGTATTTTATTTGAATTCCACATTTTTTTTTAGAATTTGTATCAGACGTACACAAAACGGCCCAAGATAGCACATCTCCTTTGTATTCATATCCTTTGTTTGAAGAACACTCATCGTTTCCTATACCTACAATTAGTTGAAACTGCGTATTCGATTGTGATAACTGTTAAGTTATAAAGGCGCGGTAATCTTGAAGGCGGTGTATAAACCGACTAGTGGCCTGTGCTCGGCACCACTCGGGTTCAGATACTTTTCCACTTCAGAAACTTATTAAATCCCGAACTGTTTTATATTGAAAATCAATGCGACTACCTTCTCTATACTGCTATTCCCATCCCGTTCTGTCTCGTTAGGCCTTTTTAAGAGGAAAAATCCCGTCATACATATTGTACGGCTGTAGTTATACAACCGTTTACACTGCACATGCAACGGAAGCTATCAATAGGAATAAAATTTCCCCGTTTTGAAACATTTTCACTACTGCTTCACTTCTATTATCAAGCGTGATGCATGTAGCATTCCTGTATAAGTAATTAGGAGAAAGGATTAAGGAGATTATGGAGGCCTAAACAAGTCCATCAGCTGCCAGCAGCTATCCAGCTGGCTCATCACAAATCTATATATAAAATTCCAGGTGGTATCAAATTTCCTGGCAATGGACGAGGATGACAACATAGTCGGTATTAAAGGCGAGGTGATCCACACCTATAACAAGAACGAAACCGCCATCAAGAACACTGAGTATTACCACATGGTTCAGGAACGTAGCAACGTGATTCTCATGGGGGACAATATCGGCGACGCGGGCATGGCCGAAGGCATGCAACACTGCGACGTCGTCGTCAAGATAGGCTACCTAGGCAACAACGCGGAAGGTAACCTCAAAAACTACCTCGACAAATTCGATATAGTACTCATCGACGACCCCACCGTCGATATAACCAACTCCATATTAAAACTGCTGTGATTTAGTTTTATTTTTATTATGTTGCTGTTCAAGTTTTACAATTGCATTGCCTTTGCAATAGTTGCAAAGTCTAATTTGATCCGTCGTTTTGTTGAGATGTCGATTTATTTTTAACTATTTAACAGCGACTAGACTTTGAAAAAGTTTAGTGAAATCTAATAATTGTTTAGTGAAAACAAAGTTTTTGTGTGGTTTGTTTTTGCGGTAAATGTTCCTGTCGTTTTGTAATCATCGCTTTATATATTAAAAAGTAGCGTTCGTATTAAACCTAGGTGCTTCGAACTGCGGTGTTTTACAATAATCATCTGCAATATTTAGTCTTTCGAGATTACATTTGCTATTCCCTTATGATAATTACTATTGATATATGCTTGTTTAGTAACAGAAAGTATTGTTGCAACTTAGTCGCGGTTTTATCTGCGCCTCGTGTTGATAGTGTATGTTGACTGATTCCTTGTTTATAAACTATAATTACGTGTTGTATGTGTACAGAGAGTTTTTATGATTGCTTGATAACAATTGACTTATCAAACAATAGATTTTTGTTTTGACAGATATATGGTAAATATTTCTACAAATTAGTGAACCGTCATGGAAAGTTTTGAATTGTAGATAAAATATTTTCTCTCTCTTGGTGCTTATTTCAAGAATTGTTTAACAATGTTGTGTTCCCTTATTAATGTTATACTCTATCGACTTATCAAATATTATGTCTGATGTGTCAACACGCTCTGAAAGCACTCATAATATGAAATATGACCTCATACATTGATATCGGAAGTAATTAAATTATTTTATCATTTTAAACTATCACGGTCCAATTGTGTCATATTACGATGACGAAATATAAGCAATTACAAACTACATAAAACTTACTGTTTATAAAATATGTTGGAGGAAACAGACATCGATAGTGGTAATTACACCAAATTGTATAAAAATGACGGATCTGATTTATCTATACGGGGAGTCCCACGGCGATGATGTTAAATATTGTTGATATACAATTTTAATGTTAGAACACTAAAAAATATTAATAAAAGAAGAGAAATAATCATAATGATGGACCCATTTGATTTGTATCGTAAAATAATGAATGGTTTTTTTACTACATGGCGCGCTTGATTCCCGCTTCAGATACGGGACTATTCAAAAATGTTAGAATGCAAATATAATTATTTTCAAAATTAAAAAGATGTCTTCTGCCATTGTAATAGTTTACCAAGAATATTTAATATACTTCGCCTGCATGTGGCATTGCCATGTATAGTAAGCAAGTGCTTTACATACTTTATGCACATAGTCGAATTTTTAATTTCTTCGCAAGAATATTAATGATTGTTGATTGTTGCTCGGAAGTCGAGAATATTTATCTGTCCATCGCAGTTTTTAACTAAATCTCAGTGCAATGTTGTTTTGGGAATATAAATCTACTTATATATGTATATTTGTTTCTGATTGTTTACACTTAAATGTTTTGTAGCATTTCAAAAATGCATTTAAATAAGGTCATACAAATTAGTGTCGAAAATGTTAAAATTGTCCACGACAAATAGTATAGACAATTTTGGAATTTCAATGAGGCACTTAAAGAGTTTCCTAGTACTACCAACAAATACGTCGGCCTAAGACGAATATTCCTGTTTCATAAAATTATTAAATTATGTTTTAAATTGTAATAGTCCATGAATTTTAACACACTGCAATGTGCACATCGATATTTTCACTTCACTAACCTCCGTGAAATATATTTAAGGATTTAACATAATTGAAAATAGTTTAATAGTATTATCCTACTCATAATTTACTTCCAACTTCGTGTTTCCCTAATAATTAATTTATCGATGTTAAAAGATAAACTTAATTCCCTAGTGATGCTTATTATTTTGCAAAACAAGATGTTACAACTTAATTCAAAATATTACTTATTAAATTAAATAGTGATTTTTTGGGGTTGCCATATAAAACCTCAGGAATAGTTAATGAGTCTATCATATCGATGAAAGTACCTCGACTATAATTTTAAATGTGAGTTTGTGAATTATTTACCTCACTTTATATTCAGAATATTCCGTAGCGTTACATTACTATTGTACTGTGAGATGTTTTATATCGACAGGGGCATTTTTAAACATTTTTACAGATTGGCGTTTATACGCTTTTGGTACTTGTCGGTTGTTTGATGCGTTCTTTTTGACGCATCACGTTTGTTGGTATCTTTATGCCATTATTCACTTAAAAAATTGATATAAATACAATTTTATGTTAAAAGTTAAAAAACAGGTTGTTTTGTCGATATGTTCGAATCGTTTCGCTTAATTTAGTAGGTGAAAAATGATTATATTTTAATGTTGTAAATTCTAAAGTTATTCACCGCAAAGTGTAGAATTTGGAAACTATAACTACGTAAATATTAAGCGATTCGACTCGAGAATATTTCTAACAGGTAAATAACGCCATGTTACATTATTTTGTAATTTAGTTATTACATAAGGCGAAGCTGCGAGCTCTAGTCATGATGGCAAAGCCACTTAGTTGTGAAATAGATGTAATTGTGATTAATGTTTTGTAATTTTATGTGGTGTATTAGTCAATGACGTGGAATGTGTTGGTATAAATACTGTTTATGCTGTTACATTTATGGAACTGTTTTGATATTATAAACTGCTACTTACCCATTTTAATGTAAGAATTTTTCAATGCTTCAAACAGGAACGTTTATGTAGAATTGTTTTTAGTAATAGATTGTTGTATGCATATTAATAACAAAAATTTTATACTAATCATATGAGTATAATCCATGTTAAAAAAACTTGTGCGATGTGAACGCGGCCCGTATTGCTGCATACCACACTGCATGTCAGAGCAGACTAGTTATGTGATAGTTAAAATATTTGGAATAAAAAACAAACATATTTACGATTCTTAGTGTTTGAAGCAATGAAAATGTTTATCAGTTTTATACAGTGTATGCTAAATGGTTTTATTTATCAACACATAAACACAAATTTGTCTCGCACAAATAAATATGGAATGTTGATTTTCAACTCACTTCTTTCAAAAGACATTGTATTTGGAAATGAAATAAAACAAAATTTGTAATGAAATTAAATATTTTGTTATTATTATAAAACAACACATATTCAGTATCATATGTATTTTCAAGTCATTCCCGCGCTGAACCGTGCTGTGTGGAATAAAATTTTTTAAACGATATCACAAAATAAATGCAATAAGTTAGTGAGAATTGACGTCGCGCATAAAATCACAATGTTAGTATAAATTGTTGTAGATTTATTGAAATTTAACCGATATTAAGTAATATGGTTGTGAATGTTTTATTAATGGCAATCAAATGATTTCGTTTTATCATTTATTCGAGAAATTACAGAATTTAAATTTAACAAAGTACGCATGAAATATTGTAAAGAATCAGTTAAATGACATACAATGTAAATATACATATATATTTGTGTTCATATTCTTATCGACCAGTTTAATGGAAAGCAATTGAAGGAAATGTCCATAATATTTAGATATATTTGTAGCATCGAAGGATATCGGTATACGTTGTGATTTTAAATCATACAAGACACTTTTGTTACAAGCAAGTAACATACAACACTAAAGCTTACCTACAAGTGTACTGAACGTCGCTCAATATGGCAAGAAATACCGAAGGAAAGCCAGCGAGGCAGCGCAATGACTGGAAAATACACGTCCAATCACAATACCCTTTAAGTCGAATTTAACTGAACAAATTAAAGGCTCTAAAATAAACAACAGTCTTATATTATACAAATTATTTACACAAAGATTTGTTTTTTATTTATTTTTATATCAAAATATAACCTACTGTACATGTAACAATGACCGTTCATATAGAAATATATAATTTGTCTGTATGTACAAAACTAGAAACGATAGTAAAAATAGTCAATTCTTTTAGGAATCATTTAGTCGAGTGACGCCGCGGCGCGGCGCGAGGCGCGCTGCTCGCCGCAAGGCACTTGCACACTACTGAGTACTGCACGGGGCACGCCACACAAAACTAGGCCTTGCGTAGGGTATAAAAATCTATTTAATTGCGACCAAATAGTTGTGAAAGAAATAGGTTGATATCCGGGTAAAAATCAACGATTCTAACGTGTCTTCTGCACGCTAATAAAAATTTAAGCAATTCGGAAACCGCGTGTCACAAAAAACTGGTGTATGCTAAACATAAAATGTATCGTCGGCGAAATCTTAAACAATTTCAAAAGAAGAGACCGATATTTAGAAATTAAAGATGAAAGAATTGTTTTTTTTGTGTATTCAAGCGTCAATGTTGAATACCTATAGTAATCAGCAAGACATTTACAATATTGTCGCAACATCTTTGGCATCGATTTACAGTAATAAAATCATTTTTTCGCGGTTGTAATTACTCTACGACAGACATTACACAGATATTAACCTAAAGTAATCGTATCGATACAGAAGATTTACAATATAAATCATCATATCTATAAAGAATTATTGTGATTTGTACATAAACGTAATGGAATGTATGTGTCAATATTATTACTACAATATAAAAATGGCGCCCTGGCTATAAAACTATAGCGACACGACATACCGTCAAGAAAATATCTGATACATCGACAATCAAAAGTCGATAAAATTTTCACCGACGCAAAAAACGTCACTAAAACTTGGAAGAATTGAATACGTAGATGAGGAAAATATTGTATGAGCAGCGCGTCTCGCGTCGGCAGAGCGTCGGCCCGACTGAGGCGTGCAGTCTCGCGGGCAAGGCAGCGTACTCGCTATCGAATAAATAACTTTACAAATTACGATCAGAAGGAAGCCAAACGACATCACAATCTACTTAATTCAACTACAAAAATACATGATTTTATCATCAATCACACGTTTCCTTTTATCACTCACTTACGGGTGTATTATACACGTTTGAACGTCTGCGTTGCATTGAACGTTTCAACCGCCAGCGAACTCGGTAAGTACACGCACTCACCTATTCAAGTTAAAATATACAAGTGCCGGTACATCCATTTGCATCGTGGATTTAGTAGTGGAATATTGAATCGATATTTAAATGCAATAATAGGCAATAATCGCGTAGCGCACAAAGAATTTCACTTTGAATCGAAAGTTACTCGTGCCGAATAATATATCTCTTACCTAAAAATATATAATTTAACACATTACAGTTTGTTAATACACTTTCCATTTCTAAATCCACTGTTAAAGCACATAGACACGCACAAATACTGATTAAAATTACAATTATAATTATTACATTAAATAACATCGATAGTGTTGGCAGATCTATCGAAACACTCCGCGTGATGGGCGCTTCACTACGCAGTACGTCCGTCATACGAGCCGACCGACATTAATAACAACACTATACAGTAAGAGCACCTGAAGAAGAGAAGTGAACACACTCTCAGAGACACATACACGACACATCGACATATCGATATATCGACAAGTGTCGGCGCGTAATACGAACCTATAAGTACAATGTATTATGAAGACTAGAAAGAACAATTTCATAAAATATGCAATAAGGTAACTATCATCATTAAAATTAACACTGGCGAGCGTATGGAAGTGAACTATCATTCGCCGCATATGTTATTGTACGTTGATTCAAACAGTACTGCTGGGTCACATTGGCTACCTATTAATATTGATATAATGTTTCAATGTATCTGTATACAATTGGTGAAGGATTATAATAATAACAATATATTGTAGTAAGCAAGTAACTGTTTGAACTCGGCTAGGAAGCTCGCCCAACACGATGCGACACATTGGTCCCGCTTGTTTCATGAAAGCACATGCATTAGTCTACATTAGTCTAGGACAGATCACAGCCTGAGTTGAAGTGCAGCGCGCGTGGCTCGGGTCAGGTGACGGCCGCCACGTCCGACGGACTCTTGTGCAGACCGTCCTCGTCCGTCGACCTGCCGGGGGAAATACGCATCACTTATTGATTGTTATCGAATATACAGTAACAATGATTACAATATAGGTACTTGATGAAGTTGTTTTGGAAATGTTACAAGGGATATTATGTATGAATTATCGATTTACAGATTCTTGATCAACCTGATGAAAGGTATACATTTTGTTTTTAAGTTGGGTTTACTTAGTTTATTTTAGAAAATTTTTGAATCGCGTCTTATAAAGGTGAAAGTATGTGATTATGGATGTATGTGTGGATGTTTGTTACTCTTTCACGCAAAAAAGGCTCAACCAGTTTTGATTAAATTTGGTATAAAGATAGCTGACACCCTGTATTAACACATAAGCTATTTTACCTCGAAAAAATGTAGTGTTCCCGTGGGAGGAGTCAGGAATTCAAGAATATTTATTTTTGCTACACGGCCTGACTGATTTCGATGAAATTTTGTATAGGGATAGCTGAAACCCAGGATGTTAGTGATGTGTGTGTGTATATGTAATGTGCATGACTAGTGTGTGTGTGTGTGTGCGTACCTGTACACGTGCGCGCACGCGTTGGCGGTGCGGTAGTGCGCGGTGTAGGGCAGGCGCGAGCGCGGCGCGCGCCGGCGAGCCACCACCGCGCGCCGCAGCGTGCCCGGCCGCACTGAGTTGCGGATGCCGTGGTACGCCAGTCTGCACCGAAACACACGTCTACATTCAAACTTCTATTTACTAGTAAGGTACCTGCATTTTTTGTATTGTATCTGCGCATATACGTCCCACGGGCAGGGCACGGGCCTCCTCTACAATCGACATTACGATTGAGAGTGTAACCACTCTATAGTCCACCAAGCTGGCCTAGTGCTGGTTGGCGGACTTACATACCATAGAATTTATAGGTACCTGCATAATATTATAAGAAGCCTCCTCATTAAGAGCCATAACGCTCTAAGCGGTTAATCGCATTTCATTTTAATATGGATTTGCTTGTGGTCGTACACACTTAACCGCCACAAAATTTCAACCTCCACCGCGCCGCGAAATAAATTTATATTCAAATAAAATGCGGCTAGTCACGGGCTGAAAACTTCCTCTCGATATATTCTACCACAAGATATCCATCGATATAAAGCCTGTTAGTAACAAATAGTCAGATTCAAATATTAGCAGGTCGGCCATTAGCAGCAGGCCGGCATAATTGTGTCTATTGACATGGGACTGCCGTCCGATGCCAATGGACACTCTGCCTGGGCGGCATTTGCGCTCACCACCAGGCGCAATGCGGCCACTATGCCGGGCCAGATAAAAAAAAAATAGGCGCAAGTTATTTATTTAGTAAAAGTACTCTTTTTTTTTAGTTCCGACAAAGCAATCTCCATCTGAGGGTAAGTTTTCTGACACTATTGATTTTCTGCGAGACTACTTCGGTGTGGCTAGACCAGACTATTCCTACTATAGCTTTACAGCTTATCATAACATTAAGTTTTTATTATTTATATATTATTTAAATCTTTATTGTACACAAACTTATACAGAAACAATAAAAAAAAAGTACAAATGGCGGTCTTATCGCTCTTTAGCAATGTCTTTCAGACAATCTAAGTATCTACCTTTAATAAAAACATACATATACCAATAAGAGACAACAATTAGAACAATGAATATATATATATATATAGATACCATGAACAGATAATAGTTAGAACATACCTGGGCGCGAGCGCGGCCACTGTAGTGAGCACCACGACGAGCCAGTATACCGGGTCGGCCATCGCGTTGAGCAGCACGTGGTACGTGGACGGCAGGTTGAAGCACGACACACAGATCGACTGGTACACCAGCGTCAGCACGAAGAACGACAGCAGCGAGCCCGTCAGCGCGAATAGTTGGATTATTGTCTGAAAATATACATTTAAATGTCATGAAATATGCCTATATAGAGGCTAGATAAGTGTGCTTATCACTAGTGTTGTAGTCTTACATTGTCGATATTAAAAGCGGGCTATATATCGACTAGTATTATCAATAAAATTCTTAAACCATGTTTTAAAAATGTAATGGGATATGCACAGAAATATCGACAATATAAATATAGCTTATAATTTTACACATTGCATAAAATTGATGCCAAGTGAAACACATGGTAGCAGACAAAAGCAAATTTTATATGCACTAAATTCACTCCGAAAACCATAACTGTCACTTACGACTTTAGTATGGAAGAGCTGCGTGAAAATATTATTTCATTTGAATAGGGATTTAAATAAAAAAAAAAAATGAATTCCATACTAAGTTTTAGCTCAGAAAATATTGAAATAAATTAGAGAAATTATATCAATATAAAATCTGAAAATTAGTTAACTTAGTAAAATTTTGAACTAATAAAAATACCACAATTAATCTGAAAATCAATATCATGTGGTACATGTACTAACCCAGCTCCTGGTCTCGATGGCGACGTAAGCCAACATGACGACGAGGCAGCAGGTCATGCAGCAGGCGCCGAAGGACCACAACCCCACGGCGGTGTCCCAGTAGGCGGCGGCGGCGCAGAAGAACACCACGACGCTGATGTACAGCGACTCGCCCAGCACGGCCCAGTATGAGTGCGCGCGGTACGCGAGCCCGCGCCGCGACGCCGCGTACAGGCCGGCGCGCTCGCGGAGGAGGGACGCGGGCGCCACGCGGTCGTACGCACCTGGATACATACACATATTTATTTATTTAAATGTTTTATTGTACACCAGTGACAAAAAATAAGATAAAATGTAAAAAAGTAATATAAAATAAAGTAGAGAAACACATACATACAATTTGCATTAAATATAGATATATATAAGTAATACAATAAATATGCATCCACATAGAAACAAAATAAACTAAATGTTGTAAGAATAAATATTATAACAAAAAATATAAAATATGCAACGCCTTCAGTTTTTAAGCGAAAGATCAATCTTTATCAATCTTTTAAATACGCATAAAACACATTGTTAAGGTGAAGCCTTAATATGTTGGTATGGTAATGTGACCTGACAAGGGTGAGTCTGGTTGGTGCAAAAAAGAAACAAAAAAATATTATGATTTTCATCGGTCAACACATTTATACAATGAATTAAATCGATAGTCTTTAATCATAGCTTATCGACGCTAGCATAAATATTGTCGTAGTATTCATTTGAAATACTGGGAATTATCTAGATCGTTTTCCCACATGGCTAATGAAGAAGTCGATAAAAATCATTTCATAGCACGAAAATAATAATTATTTATCAAATCCTTACCGATAACGATAGGTGGTAGAGCGGTGAACATCAAGTTATACGCCATGAGGTGGATCTGATCGATCATCACCATGGCCGAGTACCCGCTGTATATCTGGTACCAGAACACTAGGAACACAAAGGTCTGTGGACAATAAAATAATTCCATTTATTCATCACTGTACACAGATTACTGCATCGGTTATTAAATAAGTCTTCAAATTAAGCTTTAATTTTATCGAATCTTTAGAAGGCAACCATTTAAAACCCAATCACGGTACCGAGCAATCAATTTAAAATAACAATATATTATCAACTGTACAAGTATTTTTCACTTTGTTAAACTCGCTTTTTAAAAAATACATTTACCCGATAGTAAATACAGAGAGATTATATTTTCACGCCAATCAACACAATAACCTCTCCTATTTAATTTATCTATCTACACGTGTCCACAAAAGTCGATGTAGCATACTCGAGTGTTGAATATACTCACGGCATTTTTGAGGAAGAAGTACAGTATCATCCTGGCGAGGCGGTCGTAGCACCAGTGCCCGTGCACCAGTAGCAATCGCTCTAGGTATTTGAACCGCGACAGAGTGAAGTCCGACGCCATTACCGCTTGCATACCCTCCTGCCCGGACAGACCTGTGAACCATCATCATTGACATTAGTCATAGACAGGATTACGCTCTTACACCTATGATCTTCGCCATCCATTAAATATAAGTTTAATAGTTTCCAAATAGAATCCTTTAATTTTGTAATCATATAATCTTGGTGTTTTACGTCGTTTAAACATTTTTCTCTTCAGAACAGCTTCAATAATTTCCTCCATTTTGAGCATACTCGCGACACTACCACTCAAAAACAATGTCTCGGTCACCTAACCGACACGCGCGTACACGCTCATGTACGTGCCTGCGTCGATACCTGAGAGCAAATGCGGAGTTCGGTAATGCGCCATAGGTTTTAAATACTACCACTCGCTCACGGCTCGTGACGGCCATTGCGAGTGTGAGCATGTGTGGCGGGTGTTAAAAATGATATTAGTATTACTCGTACTGATAGAATAATTTGTACGTACCCACACCGACGTCGGCGGTCTGTATCATAGAGACGTCGTTGGCTCCGTCGCCGATAGCCAATGTCGTCACTCCCAACTCCTCTTTCACCGCCTGGAATTAATTAAATAATGCAATTAATTAATTAAAATATCATTAAATAGACTGCCTCGGTGGCGTAGTTGTACTACGGTACGGTTACAAAGTCGAAGTCTTGGGTTTTAAATCGTCAGGCAAAGTGATATTAGATTTTTCTATTATGAGCCCGGAGTGAATGAGAAATGTAGGTGTCCTGGTAGCACCTTTGCCTACCCCTACTGGGAAAAAGTCTCATGTTGAATATCAATCAATAATGAATACATATGGAATTTCGAAATATTATAAATGTGTGGTCTCGGGCGTAATATTTGCGGCTTCAGTTTCCACTTGATGGATAGATTGATCGTTATAGTTTCATTTTGTCACTCAAAACACGGCCCATAATTCATTTCATAGATTCATTGAAAATATTTCTGACCTAATTTTTTATCTAACCTTGACAATATAAGCCTTCTGCAGCGGCGTGGCGCGGCAGCACAGCACGGCGGAGCAGCGCCGCGCCAGCGACAGGAACGGCGCCACCAGCCCCGAGCGCCGGTCCAGGATGTACGTGAGCGTGCGCCCGTCCACCACGAGCGCGCGCCCCCCACCACGAGACACGCCCACACCAGCCACACTCGTACCGTTGGTAGACTCCTCGCCTTCTAGATAGCTCTTTATTGTTGATTCTGCGTGCTCCTGAAAAAATATTCTTGTATAAGTACAATGGTTGTGGCGAAATAAACGTGTTCGTGTTGTATTCAAAACACAACGTGTGTGTGCGTCGCACTCAACGTGTTAAAATAAAGCGGTGATAAAATAAAGCTGTAAATTTTATTGTATATTACAATTATTTTCAAATAGTTGTGGTCGCTGAATTACTGAAAACTAGAAAATTCACCAGCTGCTTTTTTATATATGTGTTGCGTTCTGGGGCCAGGCACGACTAGTGTCATTAAAACTGTTCAAAAAATTAAGATAGAAGAAACAAATGAATTTGCTACAATTCAGAGAAATCAAGACGCAAAGTTCTAGAGCTGAAGTAGTTTACCTTGTCCCTAGACATGAGCTGCAGCAACCTATCGTTCTGCGAGAACAGCGCGGCTGAGTATGCGATATTGATGGCGGTCTCGGGTTTGTCTCCAGTGAGCACCCACACCACGATGCCGGCGTCGAGCAGCGCGCGCACTGTGCGCGGCACGTCCGCCTGCAGCCGGTCCTCCACGCCAGACGCGCCCACTAGAGACAACGCGCTCTCCAGACGAGATAGGGACTCGCGGATGCGCTTCTCGCGACCTGCGTATAGTATGCAGTTAATTATACCTTAATTATGAAAGGTCATTTATATGTCAAATCATATAAGACAAGAAAACTAGACAGTAGAGATCCATATGCTAGCGGCATGGAAATTGTCACGATTGATAAAAAGGGCTCGACGTGCAACAAGAGTACATTAGCAAAAGAAACAAAAAAAAAAACGCACCTTGAAAATTAGAGTGACTTAATCCAAAAAAATAAATGATTTTGGCTTGTAATCATATTTTCGCTCAAAATAACTTTTCGACCCGTTATTAAGGAAGGACCTATTGACGCATAAAAGGCAGAAAGATAAATATATATCGTAAATCGATCTTCTAGATGTATCTTCCATAAGTACAAAATTTCTTATGTTACACGTTTTAATGATACGTCTCTCAAAAAAATAAGATTTTTTAGTGGGGTCACCCTAATTATAAAGGTGCGATATTTGTTCTTTACGTTAAAAAGGTATTGCGCTATACCTTCCCCGATCTCAGAAGCCCTGGCATGTCCAGCCAGCCACTCCTCCCACAGCGCGGGCTGCATGGTGCGCTTGGCCATGACGAGCGTGCGCAGGCCGGCGCGCGAGTACTCGCTGAGCAGCGCGCGCGTGCGCTCCAGCGCCGCCGCCTCCGCCGAGCCCGCGCGCACCGGCGCCAGCGCGCCCAGTACCGTGCTGTCGGCGCCTTTTACGTACACCACCACCTATAATTACACATACATTTTTAAATTATTTTTTACATTTACATTTTTTTTAATAGTGGCTTCTTAAATTCTCGCGGATATTACACATAGAAGTAAAACTGTTATTTACGGATTCTATCGCGGTAAATAATAGTTTTTTATTTTAATTTTTAAAGCTGTTTTATTCATGTTGAAACCGCGTGTATGGCATGTGTACTCGTAATAGTAAGGCTTCTGAATCAATATGAAATATTTTGGGTTTTTCGATTTGAAAATTATCATATGACTATAAGACTGGATTTGTTGTGAGAATTAAAAAGTCCTAAAATATTACCATTTTTCTCTAGCAAATATCTATTATGGATCTCCCGCATGGGCTGATAGGGCTACTATCGGTGCTGTGCGAAGAAAACTGCTCCAGAGCCAACGTTTGGCGTTGATATTCTTGTGCAAGGCATATAGAACTGTTAGTACCGAAGCTTTGCCTGTCCTAGCGGGTGTACTTCCAGTCGACCTGGAGGTGCAGCGTCGCGCCGCGATGTATTACTCTAATAGAGAGAATTTGGATAAAAGTTTTTTCACCGCACGTGAACTTTTAAAAGTTGACAGATTATTTAAACCGGTTTCAGTGGAATATAGTGAACTATTAGATGAATGGCAAAATAGATGGGAGGTATCTTTGAAGGGCCGGCATCTATACCAATTTTTTCCTTGCGTACGTGATCGTTTAACAAAGACATGGCTAGATGTCGATTATCGCGTATCACAATTTCTCACGGGCCATGGTAACTTTAAGTCTAAACTATACTCTTTTAAGCTTGTTGCGTCGCCTGCGTGTCCATGTTCAACACCTAATTGCGAGTATGAGCAGTCCGCGCATCATATACTTTGGGAGTGTAGTCTTTGGCATAATGAGCGTAAAACCATGCTAGATAGTATGCAAATATCATCTGGAGTTGTATACTACATGGACCTTGTAGAGACTAGAAAGAACTTCCGTGCTTTCCGGCGTTTTTGCCATACCTATTACTGGAATCAAGCATAACAGTTCACATAATAGGTCCCATTTAAATGTAATAATAATTTGATCCGTGGTGCTTTACAGCTGGCTTCTCCAGCTGTAAAAGTCTTTTTGCGAGGTTATTTACCTCTTCAGTTCAATGTTTTGTCACCCGCTTTGCACGGAGGGAAGTGGACAATAATTTATTTCCAACTCCTCCTATTAATTTAACTTTCTGATTAATTTCGTTGCGGGTTAAAGACAAGTTAGACATTCCCGGAGACTCGCCGAGCTTCAATGCTCGGTGTCATTACTTTGCGTGCCACTGTTGATCCTGGCTCACAGGAGTTACAGTGGTGGGTGTGAGGGCGGGACAGTCTCCTAGCAAATATCTGAGAAGAAACACATGAACAACCTACCTGTCCAGAAGGCATCCTGAGCGCGACGGACATACACTTCCTGTTGGAGTCGAACTGCTGCACGCGCAACACCTTGAGCTTGGTGATTTCCCCGCGGACGCCCACTTCCACCTCATCGGGGGAGCGGCTGCGAAGCTCGTAGCCGTACGCCAGTGCCGCTTCCGCTAGCGCCAGCTCGTCGGGACTTTCCGCTTCGAAACGTGCAACCTGAAGAGGGAAATGAGACTTTATTGTTAGGGTGTAAGGTGTATTATAGATTGCAGGTAGCCGATTGGATGCAAGCTTTAAGAGATTGCTGTGGAAATTCTTGGGAATAGCTTGTGTTCAACAGTGGAGTTATTGTTATTATTCTTGTAGTTTAAAATGATGATTATGAAGGTATTGTAAGGCCGCTTTCTACAGTTCATTTTGTTATTTTTGTACAAAGACTTACGATCATTAATAAAAATAGATAGACATTAAGACATCAATTGCAAAGGCTTATTCATGATCTTTCAATTAGTAATCGTCATAATTAAAAAAAGGTGCTAAATAGGCGAACGATTCTTGACTGTATTATCTATAGCTTTTTATATCTTTTATTGGAACTTTCAATTTCGCTAAATATATCATGAATGATGGTAATTACTTGTTGTTCGGTGGTGGAAGTGCTTGGTTCACTGGTGTTATCGTCTCGGCTACCAAACGGCAGCTTCGGCAGGCGTATCTTGAGCGGCGACGTGGTCGACGGCGGCGGCGACGGCGTGGTCGACCGCGACTCTGTTAGTCGAGCATATCTGTAACACAAAATACAACCAATTTATACACTCTTTAATAGTAGTGGCTTATCCTATTTTATCAGATCGAGCCCAGTGACGTGCCATAGGCTTTCCTATGACATAGGCTTCTACCTATGTCCAGCAGTGGACACGGATAGGCTTATGATTATGATGATGATCCTATTTTAACTTATAGTAATGCCGTGCGCAAACAAACACTTTTTTGTTTTGTAGGTGACAGGTCTGATTCCAAGCAGCCCAGAATATATAATTGAAATGGAAATAATTTATTGAATCCATAAAGATGTTCTACATCATTTCGATTCAGTCATTTTTTTATCTACCACCCGGTTCGGAAAGCGGTTTTCACTAAACAAGAACGGGTAAAAAACTCTAGTCTTGCTTTTTTCAAAACCAGTTTACAAGTTAGCGAATTTGACAACGGTTATAGAAATGGTGCGGGAAAGAAAGATGACAAGAACCGTTCTCTTTACTGTAATACTAAAGTTTTCATTCCAATTCTTAACATTAAAATACATAATAAACATTGCTTCATTTACGCCGAGTAATTATATCAATCTGCCGGCGAAGCGAGAGTTGTTGCCCGCGCATTTCCCAACGTTAAATGTTACTTAATCCGACATCAGCTCGCTTTAAGTGAAAACGGCCAGCAGTCCTTCAAACAAAATACTATTTCAATGGTTTCTGAAAGTCTTCTGGGATTATTCATTGGTAGATTTGCTAGTGGATTTTCAGGTATCACCATCAATATCTATATCTGCAGCCAAACAGCAGTGTAAAAAATCTTACAAATCTCTCTGGCATGCAATAACAAGTCCGTAAATAAACATGGCAGTCAAAGGAGCGGCAAATCAATGACATATTTATTATTGTATGATATGCAAAGATTCTACTAATCCAAACCGGTAATGATAATACGCCACAGTTTTGAATTATTTTGTCAGAATATGTAAGCCGTTCTGAACCTCGTCGATGCGATTAATTATTATCAGCCGCTGCCAATAAACAATCCCAATCCAAAATTTGCCGTTTTAGATTGACAGCTCAATCTTTTTTCTGTTACTATATTGCCAATAATCAATCTCAGTAGTAAAAAAACTATGGCATCTTGGTAAATGACAAATCGAAAAGTAGAAAACAATCTAGATTGACTTCAATCTAATTGTTTCCATTGATTATTGGCATCAGCCGTAAAACGCTGTTCGCAATGTCAGATAGCTTATTGACTTGACAACCTTCGTAGCGTAGTCGGTTAGACGCCGGCTTTGAAATCTGAGGCCGCGGGTTCGATTCCCCCACCGTGAAAAATAATTATTTGATCCACAACTATTTGTTTTGAGTCAGTCACGACAGAAGACTTGATCTTAGTTTGGGGTCAAGACAATATTGTATGAGACTGTTGGCTATTATTGTGAGTTCCAAATGAATATTAATTGCTGTAAGAGTATCGCCTCACATGCATATTAAACATAGGTATTAGGTGTTATTGCTGTCTAGGCTACTTTTATGATTGTCAGAGCTTAGGTTTTAGTTTAGCACGCTACACTTTTGGGTACGGATATGTAAAACTAACATACTTTTAAAATTCTCGTAAAGAACTGATGGTAGTAGAACTGAGGTATGCAGAATCTTCCTTGTGTTTATATCCACTGTTAAAGCGAATAACAAATAATAAACACAGAGATTCATAACTTAAAATCGTTCCTGGATTCGACTAACAATTTTCGTCTCAGCATTATGACTTGCTCTAGACTGTCACTCTTTCCTAAATAATTATATTGCACCCATTTATCACAATGCAATATTTAGAACAATATGTCATCGGCCACTATACAGTAGTCGTTAAATAATTAAACCAATATTAATGATAACATTTGTTGACTCAGCCCACTTATGATAATGTTGTTATAGTTTCAACCACGCCGTTTATGATAGGGCACAGTACGATCGAGTCACGACATCACTCGAAACTTTCGTGTGACCCATTTCCATTCTCCACACGACATTCCAAGTCGGTTACTTTTTGGGGTTTAACACGAGCATTCTCATGGAAATGCCGCTTAATTTGTGTAAATTGTACACGTCATGGTAAAAATGTTGTTGAATTCCTTTTCCTTTTTGTATGGTGCAGGAAAATATTGTGATGGAACTTTCTTATCCGAAAGATCCTTTGTAAGGTATTGTGTATAAATAAATACTAGCATAATGTATTGGTTCTTAACTATTCCATTCGCAGAGAAGTCTCATGACATTTTTTTGCCTAAGCATGCTTAGCAATTTGTAGTTTTAATTTTAGCAGTGCTATTAGTTATTATTTTATGTCAACAATACGAGTATAATAATTTACAACAAACATTACTAAAGATAAATTCTAATAATGAATAATGAAACGAAATGCAAAGAACGCGGAAAATATGAGTAAATCTTATTGTTTGTGCAATACATTATATTTTTAATAATAATGGTAAGCCAGTCGTTCCGTGTTCTTGTTATAATTCGCAAATTTTTAATTACAACTTAAAAAAAATACTTTAGGTATCATAAATCCATGTAGTTTAATTTCAATAGAAAAATAATAATAATTAGATGACAACGCATTTTCATCACTCGATAAATAAATATAATTTCACAATCATTACAAATTATTTAAAACCTTCTCGATATCTATCGAAATAGTTTGTAATTTGTATGACTCAGAATTATTTATCATATTTGTGAGTTGACAAAGTTCGGGATCAAAAGATATCGATATCAATTAAATGTAGCAGAGTGATAAGGGGAAGCACCTGTTATCGACATATATGACGAAATATTGGCAAATATAAGGTTAAGAACAAGGCGAAGCAAATACTTAATTGATTAAAAACTATTAACCAAATTATACGTAGATCGAATTGCTTTTGAATTTGTAATTCAAATACAAATAATTTTGTTGTGGTACGTAGGAAGAGGTGAGATGCAACATTTATATTTACCTTCTATAGGTAGGTATCAACAATTCAAATTTCTTATTGATCAAGTAAAAATAAATTTTACACCAATACGAAGAAAAGACCGTTAAATACATTACATTAAATGCGTGACAGACACTGCGTAACCCATAAACTTAATTTTCCCACCAATTCCGTATAAACGTAAACCTTACATCCGAAATAGAGCATCGACAACGGTGGGTTATGGCGCATTAAACGGAGTAACGACACCGGTAGCAGTTTATCCTACCAGACCTCTGATCGACATCACCGAATGCGAAGAACTCGTAAAATCGCCCGCACGTCACACTCGCGACAAAAAATAGGTTACACTATAGAGACTTTATGCTAGAGGGGACAATATGAACAAAATGTAAAAAAAACATCAAAATTAGGTCAGTTATTTAGAAGCTGCGATGGCTGAGACAAGCACACACATAGACATAACACAAAGCTAGTGGCCTCTTTTTTGAGTGGGGGATGAACCAGGCCGGTACGATACCGCCTTTCTCTGTTACTTGTATGCAGTTACATCATTTTTCTCTCACTTTCTTTACTGGTAGTAGGTCTATCATTTGGGAGGCCGTCTGCGTCGGTACCACCGCAATGTCTATTCCTCCCGCCAAACAGTAGTGTAAACAGACTGTTGTGTTTCGAATGGAAGGACATTGTGCCCAAAGTAACTACTTGACATATTGAGACTTAACAACTTATATCTTAGGATGGAGAGCGCAGTGGAATGCCAAGCATTTCTTTGTAACTCATGGTGTTGTTTGGTTTTGCTACTGACCATGAGCGGTTATATCGTTAACCATAAGGCGAATAGCAGGCTCATATCGCCGATCTATAAAATAAAAAAAAAAATCTCCTAAGATCTTTTGTGTTCCTGATACACGCGCCCAGAATTTGTAGGCAATATCCCCTCTGGTACAATACATCAGTAGGTTGGATCTAATTTCGCTCGGTTTGCTTTGCGCCGGAAAGGATCACAGTTGTTGGCGCCGACTTTATTGACCTTAGGACTGCGTTTTATTTCCATGGTAAACTGTGCTGACACACTTTGTTTAGAGCGCATTTGTTTTCTGTTTTTCTTATTGCTTTCTTACGAGTAAAGTTTCGAGAAAGAAACGTTACATGTTCGAATGAAGCAGGAAAATGAATTTAGATGTAATTTCTGACATTTCCAAAAGCTTGGGGATATTAAGGAACGTAAATGTCTTCATTTGGCAAAAGACGATGATTATGGCCATGACAAATCATTATCATACCCAATTATTAACATTTGCTGAATGGTTTAGTAAGACCTAACAACAACTAATAATCAAAAAACTCAGGTCAATGAAGACTAAATTATAAGTTATCTTCTAGATCTACAGAAATAAGTGTAAGATAGTTACTTGTCGTTGGATCGTAGCGTGCCATTAGATCGCGAGGGTTTTCTGTTGCTGATCTGTTCTCCTGAGTTGGAGGAGATGCTGAGCTGCATGGCGTCCACGTGCGGCTGGCTCACCACCACCGTGTTGCACACCGCCAGGATCAGCAGAAACTCGCGGACCTGCACCGTGGTAGTATATAGGCAATATTATTTAGTATTATATTTCCAACTCATATTAATTTCACTTTCTGATTAATTTCGTTGCGGGTTAAAGACAAATTAGACATTCCCGGAGACTCGCCGAGCTTCAATGCTCAGTGTCATTACATTGCATGCCACTGTTGATCCTGGCTCACAGAAGTTACAGTGGTGGGGCTGAGGGTGGGACAGTCTGCTCTCCTATATAGGCAATATCCTGCGTAATAAGGCAAATAATAGAATGTGTTGAACTTAAAGAGTACTGTGGTAACATAAAGTTCAGAAATCATATCAAGATTTTTGTCGAAAATACGATTACCAAGGCAATAAAAACAATAGTCACATTATCAGTAGATTATCTGTCTGTATCAGCCCATATACGTCCCACTGCAGGGCACGGGCCTCCTCTACAATCGAGAGTACGATTGAGAGTGGTTAGGCCATATAGTCCACCACGCTGGCCTAGTGCGGGTTGGCGGGTAGATTATAAATAGCATATTTTCAAGACACTATGCTGCGTACTGAGGCAAATAATAGCACATGTTATATTTAAGAGTATTGTGTAGGTAAGTACCATCAAGTTCAGAAATAATGTGAATAATTGAGATATTAAGAATTTCGACAAAATGGAAACAATTACCAGGGCCATTAGCACAATATCTCAATTACAGATTTTTAATAATTGTTAGTCTACTCATTCATATGAATAAAATAAAATTGGAATATTTTATTCTAACACAACCGGTAATTATCGTTGATTTTGTGCTTAAGGCAATACTAGTTATTAACCATGAATTTTGACATTTAATTAGCTAGTCAACCTTTTGGCTTACCTTTTGCGTGTGTTGCGCGTCGTTAGTGTCGTTTAAATGTTGTATCAGTCTTCTGTTTGGCGACACCTTGGTAATCGGTGTGACGATGGGAGGCAAGTCGGGCGACGGTTCAGCGGGCGGTCCTGGCGGATGGTCATAGTCCACGCCGTTCACCGTACACCGCCTGAACAACATCTTGTTCTCAGTCAACGTACCCGTCTTGTCACTGAACAAATAGCTGATCTGTCCCAATTCTTCGGTTATGTTCAAGGCCCTGCATTCTGTCCGAGTGTTCGTGTCCGGATCGTACATCTCCACGTCCTGATGAATGTGGTACACTTGCAGCAACTTCGTCATTTCTATGGTCACGTACAACGACACAGGTATCATCACTTGCAGTGCTATGATATACGTCCAGAATATGAGCAGGCCTTCATAAGCCGGTTTGTTTGCGGTCGGTATGAAAGGGACTTCTTTATTAACATAGTTATCGAACCAAACTTTGCAGCCGACGGCGCCGGCGCAGCATAGGAACAATAACACTAAGACACACCATATCACATCTGTGTTCATTTTCTTTTCTAAATTCGAGCACTTGTATCTAGGTCCGCCGTTGTTGAGCATCGCCTTGGTCTCGTGACCGGCGTACACAACGATGCCCTCCACGTAATCGGTGTTCTTTATCGTGCACTCCCTTAAAAGGAGGTTCTCCGAGTTTAACGGCACTCGTGATCCGTTCGGATGCGATATAGTTCCCGTGAACCTGTAGATCTTTGTCGACGGCCGCTCGACTTCTATTGAACTTCTGAATTTTAATGGATTGAATTCTAATCGCTGAAAAAAAATGCAAGTTACAGTTATTACACGCTAGCAAAATGGAAATCGTGGCCGTTGTTTCGGTTTAGCACACTTCCATTGTTTGTTGACTGTAGGATTTTAAGGTAGCGTTCCCACGCTCTGATTCTTCGAGGTGTGCTCGCAGAATACCTAAAATTGCGGTATTTGTGACATCGAATTATAAAAGCGTCGATTTGATACGGCTTTGTAAATGAGGTTAAAGAGTTAGGCTATTTAGATATTTCATCAGGCCGACACTATAATGATGTTACGAGCCAATAAGCTGTAAATAACTAAGTCGTTTGGACACCGTGAAAGCGACGCATTATTGTAATGTTATTATAGTTTATGTTGGAATATTAATGGACTGTTCGGCTTTTGTCACAGTTGTATCATTCATAAAAAGTTTTCAATTCTATTTATGATATGATTTATTTTCTGACGTATAGATTACGATTATGTAATTGTAATAGCCATCACCAACCACATTGAAGAGTCCACTGCTGAACGTAGGCGTCTCTCCTATGAAATTTTTTTACAAGAAGAAAGCCGTTTTAATCCTTTGGATTCATGAGTGCAATCCTCCAGCCCTCATTTAAGCTCATAATCAGTCGTCAGACAGTCTTTTACTATGGATTCAATTGATACAATTTATTTGACAGCGCATGCGCAACCATGGCGCAGGTGGTTAGACGCCAGCTGTGAAACGTTAGGCAAATATTTAATAATACTTGTGTGATCCACAGGTATTCGTTTCGGGTCGAGTTGTTTGTGAGACCGAAAAGTCTCTCGTAGTTCCTGATACCTACGACACTAGACTCGCTCTTAGTGTGGGATCAGGAATATGTATGTGATTGTTGGGTGTATTTTTTATTTAATCTGACATATAAAACATATTGTAAATTTGTTAAAATACCTTATCCCTGAAGCCCGGCGCCACTATCCTCTGTTTCAAGTTGGTCTCTCCGTCCAAGTTGCACGTGTCGAGGTAGCAGATTCCCAGGGGGTTGGAGGAGTGAAGCAACACCATGTCCGCCGGCACCGCCTCGTTGTTAGACAAGTGGACTAGATCTCCCACACGCACGTCCCTCCATTTCACTCGCACGTACCTCTCCGCTGATCTGAGAAAAAGAGATACAAAATTGTAGTTGTAGTCATAAAAATTCATTACGCTCCAAATTAACACATTATTTCAAAAGTTGTGAGTGTAGACAATAAATACAGTTTACAAAACCAACGAAATCGTGTTTCGTGACAAACATAACGTATGCGAGCAATTTAGTCAAACAATTATTTCTAATGAAACCTTTTGAATTCAATTACAGTTAAATAACTTCGTGTTGGTTTTAAATGTCGTCATTTGTACATAATATAACGTTTGAATTGCAACATTTTTTGTTTGCTTAATTAACTTTGTGGGATGAATAATTTTCGCCTTAGTTTAAATGAATAGGTCTCAATGGTTTAAAGATCATGAGAGGCCTTGAATCTCGGGAATATCTAATTATTTTTAATCTTTGTTTATTAACGTACTGTTTAATGGAGTACATTAACCCTGTACGATAATCCGTCTAATCAATCTCTTTGAATAACATATTGTATATCAAGATCTATGGATTCATTTTAAATATTTTTATCAAAACAAATTGGGAAGAAAATGAATCTGCTGCGGGTTTCTGATTCAACAATATTTTATAGATATATATAGTACTAGCATTGTGAAACCAGATGCTAATTAATGCCATACTAGTTTATAATTTGCATTTGTTATGACCAAATGAAATTTTCTTCATAAATTCTATTGTTACAAGGCACAAAGGCATTACCGGCGGTGTCTAATCTTTTATTGCAAGCATATAATTTTGGATATTTTATTTTCTCGGTTAGATGTTATCGCTTGTAGGTCCGGCGGCTCGGTCGACTTCGTGGCTCCGATACCGAGGTTCGTGAGGAAAAGCAACAGGTAATTTGTACAATAGCGCCACAAATACACGAAACGAATGATCCGATTGAGATAACCGACTTATTTTGTTCGCTTTCTAATTTTTGTTTTGCCGGCATTATTAATTTTAAAGGTGTTTACGGTGATGGATCCATTATGTAAAATAAGATGTGTTTATTGTTTAGTTATCTATATCAGGTACATTGAATATGGGTTTTGTTGATTATGGAGAGTTACTGTAATCCTAACTGCATCGGGGATAAAATTTTTTATTGCTACTTGTTAATAGACTACTAATTCCGTTAAGGGCTTTAGTTGTTATGTTTCGGACAATACGATTTATTATGACAGACCAATTTTAAGAAAGATTATGTTGCCTATATCAGTGTTTAGAAATTTATAACCACACATTAGATTTTCCAACCTACGTGTTGCATTAGCAACACAAAATATTTAAAATCGGTGTATAATCCAGCCCTATTACAATCCGCAACGCACCAATCTCGTTATATCAGCGTAAATAGAAATATATAACTTTGAAACCTCATTAATCAACATTAACTCGTAACACCAACATCAGGAAGCAATAAGTATCTGTCAAGGCTCACGAGAAATTTCCGCAACGATTGTCAAGTTCACGTAGCAGGCTTCGCATTGAGAATAACTGCGAATACAATCTCTATGAGGTAACTCGCGAAAGCGTGCCTAATGGAATAAGCGACGGGGTGAACACATACCTCACTAATAGTAGGATAGATAAACTTAAGGTACGGTCCATTTAAAAGGCAATCATTGAATGGTGGAATTTGATCCGGTTTCGTTTTGCAACCATATATGACGAGTTAAAAATAAATGTCAGAAGAAAACATCCAGTAGTGAGTGGTTCTTTTTAAGCTAGTGTTCATTCGTGTAGCAAAGTTGTATATAATATTGTTATTTTTGTCATTATTTTATAGGTCTTCTAAATTTATAAATCCATACAGAAATTAGACACATTCGTCAAAATTTGGAAAAAAAAAAACCTTTAATCCACCGAATGTATTGTTCCGAAGAATCAATTTGAATCTAATTGATATAAACGAGAAACTGATTTGGATGAGGAAATAAAGTATAGCGTGTCAGAACAGTGCAGCATCTTCTTCTTCTTCTTCAGCCTATATATCCACCCAATGCTGAGTGTAGGCCTCTTGCAATGCACACCAGGATGGTCTGTCTAGGGCAATCCTCATCCAGTTTCTTCCCGCCACGTGAACCAGGTCGTCGGTCCACCTCGTCAAAGGTCTGCCCCTGTTTCTATAACCGGTTCTTGGTCTCCATTCCAGTACTGATTTAGTCCATCTGCCATCATTCCTGCGGCATACGTGGCCCGCCCATTTCCACTTTCGTCGAGCTATAATTAGGCTAATGTCTATGAGTCCGGTTCGTCTCCGTATTTCCGTGTTACGGACTCTGTCTCGGAGACAAACACCTAACATAGCCCGCTCCATGGCTCTTTGAGTTATTTGCAATTTGTACAACAGTTGTTTTGTGAGCGTCCAGGTTTTAAGGCCAACTACCTAGTGCAGCATGGCGTCTCAATAAATCATTTTCTGAATTTTTTTTTCAAATCATGTTGATATGTTAAATCTCACCCGTTGTTGAATCATCAGTGAGAATGTGATGTAAGAGTTCAATGTTATAAGTAAAAGGTTTCTAAATTAGTGTAGATTCTTAGCGGAAACACATATTTTCTGTAAACCTAGACTATTAGCGTTAATGATTATGGAAGGCCTCTAGCAAGTCGGTATGGTATTACTATAAGTAGTCGTTTCTCTATGTGAAGCACTATAAATCACTGCCAGTAATTAAAATTAGATAGAAATAGATTGAAGCCGAGGTATCAACAAATATTTACAGAAGCCTTCACTAGCAATTAGTGAGATAATTACCGATCACGATCTCGATAGATAATTAATTGTACCTAAATTAGAGATATGTAAAAAAAGTTACACTATTCATACAAAAAGTATGAAAGGAGTGAGTCTCATATTGGTTTAAATAAATTGCTTAATTTAAGCAAGAAATTACGTATATTACATTTCCCGTAAGGTTGGCAATCTTATTGGCACCATAGTGACAAGTCACGACACATTTGCCGACCCCTTTGCGTGCGTGCCCTTCCTTCCGCCTCTCGCATCAGATTCCCGGCCCCGCACGCAGACGCCTTACAAGAAAAAAGGCTTCACGCATTCCTTAGAACGAGGACTAAACAAAAGAACACCGTACATAAAGGTAAATGACTGATCAAAGAAATTCACAACCGGCATTTTCTTTTGGCATGACTGGCATGACACACGCCATACTTATGCTTGCTTTTTATGGTGAACAAAGTTTTGTCTAAAAGGACATAATTTCATATACTCATTAGATCAATAATTGGGATACTTCTATTCTGGTAGTTTAGTTCTGTCAAAAATATTGTATCTCTATTGTGTTTTAAAAACGATGCAGAATTTATTTGGATAAATTATTTTATATCCTTACTTCATGTTCGAAGACGAAAAATATATTTACATTTCCCGCTTATTTTAGAATGTAGTATTTGAAATGTTAATGCCTGGCACAAAATATCTTTCAGCATTCAGAATAATTCCACAGTTGCAACGTGACCAAAATAAATCGTCACGTTATTGTCATTCCCGGATTATCTGTTCGTATATATAGTTTCTCTTCCGTCACAACTCACATATCCAAACGTTCAAAGTGTCATCACGTAAAACAATTTCATCGTGAATGCCACGCTTGCAAGGTTTATATTTGTAACTATAAATGTATTATAATCGACGTTAAATTCTTTGAAGTGTGTTGATATTAAAACAATAGTGTAAATATTAAACAGAGTCGTGGCGCTGGTTGGTCTGATTGAGACTGAACTGTCGTCTTATTATGTTATCGGCTATTACTCTACAGTGTATGTATATTCGACCCAGTGTTTGCGTTATGGTGTAATAGGTATTTGAACGACTTGGCCTAATTCCTAAACCGATTTGTGGAACTGCACACGAATAGCTGGTTTTAACGGCGTATCCGCACATCCATCAGCTTTTAAATATCCAAAGCACATTTATTGCGAATCAAACTGAAATAACTTGATCAATCTGCCAAAATGATGATGATAGATAGGAGAGATACCACGGTACACAAGGTGTATACCTGCCTTAAGCTAGGTAGGCATCCACGCAAGGGGTACCTGGGAAGTTTGGCTAAACTGAGCGTGTGTATCGGTCGTCCATGTTTTCATTGAAACTAACAATAAAC
Source organism: Hyles euphorbiae (assembly GCA_023078785.2). Lineage (NCBI taxonomy): Eukaryota > Metazoa > Arthropoda > Insecta > Lepidoptera > Sphingidae > Hyles > Hyles euphorbiae. The sequence goes on along the minus strand of CM041041.1, from coordinate 14,825,775 downwards.
CTATAAGCGCCACAGCGTCTAGATCTGTGTTTGCCGCTGCCGGGGCCATGGCTTCAACTAAGAGTTTGTACATGATCTTTACGTGTATGTCCTCTACTGAACTCAAGCTTACCATACGTCAGGTAAACTGAAAACTATACTATGGCATACCAGAGCGCATGTCTAACGCTAGTGACTCGTGCAAATGTGAACAGCCACGATGCAGACAGTTCTAACATGATCAAGGACATTACTCTGTATTCCTTTGACAGAACAGTATTATTCAGTAAGTATTGAATTAATACTGATCAATCAAAGTCATTCAATCTCTACATCATTGCATAATACTGAATAATGCATCGTCGGTCACACAATTGAAAGTACAGACATCATTGTTAAAGTACTTTTAAACATTACTGGTGGTAGGTCTCTTATATGTATGTGAGAGGCCGCCTGGGTTGGTACCACCGCAATGTCTATTTTTCACGCCAAACAGCAGTAAATGTACTGTTGTATTTTGGATAGAAAGACATTGCAGCCAGATTAAGTACTGGATTTGTTGAGACTTAAAATCTTATGGTCACAGGATGGCGAACGCAGGAGCGCCAAGCAAACATAGTAAACCAAATCAGAAAAATTACAAAAAAAATCTCCTAAATATAATTAGGAATTTTCTAGTTTTGTTGTGTCGTATATCTATGGGCTATGATGATATGTATTCGTAAATTTTGATTTGTCTGAACATTTTAATTAGGTACACATTTTTCAGGACATATGGTTTTTAGTAGCATTTATTAAGGTAGACCAGTTATAGATATCAATATCTTTAAAAGCATGCAATTGCTCACAACACCGAGAAATGATGAATTGTTAGTTTTTGATAATGGAAAGTGAGGAAGACAGGTGGTCGATAAGGTTCTTTAAGTTTCCGCCAATCGCTATTACTAACCGAAATACAGCAGGCAACAGTTGGTTAGAGATTAGAATTGTGAGATAGTAACTTGCTCGAGTTGGCTTATGCTAGGTAAAAAATGGCTTCTACGAGTCCATTTATTTTTCGTTAGTAATAAGGGTATTTGTGAATTGTTAGTTAAACCACGGTAGTAATATCACCAAGATGCTTAAACATCACTTAAATACTTATTCAATTACCATTTCATAATTAGCCTACAATAATATAGCTGGAGGAATAATAATATAAATTTGATTAAATATAAACATGAGATAAAATATTGTTCCTTGCAAGTTGCAGGCAATGCAACGAAGCAAATGTTCTTCTGTTTGGTTTTACTTTTGTGTTATTACTGAAGAAGTAAAATATATTACTGTTTGGCACTTTGTTGTCAGGTTTTTAATTAAACAAAGCTAATTTACTGCAACATATATCATGTGCAGTGCAGTCGAAAAACGACAATGATTGATTAAGCGAACAATTTTAAACCGTTTTCCGAGGTAATTGAAATTTCAGTTTTTAAATTGGTTTGTCAATTTGTTTTTCATGTTTAAACACCAGGAAGATAGTAATAATTGAAAAGTTGGTTAGGAACAAGAGAATGTAGGTGTACTTAATGTATATTTTGTTATCACTGTCGTAACTGGGAAAATTAATTAAAAACTCATTCTCCAAACTAATGAAGCATCATAAACGTTATCTATATTCTCATTGACTTAACTCTATGACGGTTTTATTACAGAAGGTCAATACGAGAGCAAATAGTCGAACATCATTGAAGGAAGTGTTAACGACATCACGCCAACGAGGCACTAAAATCTCACCTTTGGCGACTTCAAAGGATCGTAATATACAAAAACAATTAAAATGCTTGTTTACGCGACATTGTCTTGTCGATAGATGCTTGTCTATCAAACGCCCCTGCAAACCCAAAGACATGTGAATCATCGACCAAAACGCCGTGTGTACATCGGTATTAGTACGACACTATTAATGGGAAAAAATTACATAGGATTGGCACTTGCTTATGTCATAGCATTGTTTTAGACTTTAGAAGACAATAGACAAAGTTTATTTGAAATCAGACATGGTGTCATACAATTGCAAACGACTGAATTGTTACAATTATGTGACTACCGTATTATCATCATACGATGTTAATTCGAAATGTCGTTCATCAGTTGCTCACTAGACAGGAGATAAGTAGCATGATGGCATTGCCGTAATGTCACTTTAAAATATTTTTTCAACTCTATTTTAAAATATTATAAGTAGTCGAGCCATCAGGCGATTCTTTCTTTTGTATATTAGCAGTTTGTATTGATGAAGGTCAGTATATGCAGATAGAAGACAATTATTTGTATTCCTGCATATTTATTCAGATAGCCAGTTACAAGTTCTCATACAAACCTTTATTAGCGTCAGGCAATCTATCGAACATAAAACAAATAGGTAATCATTTGCAACAGGGAAACTGCACGAAGATGACAAACAACAAAGTACTAATAAATATATTATTTAGATATTACTTAATATTCCCGAGCCCATCTGCAGTAAAATAAACATGACTTATCTGACCCGGCAGTTTGAACAGCGAATCGGTAGTTAAGCAATCGTTAAAATAATTCGATTTTAATTGATATCATAAAAAAGATAGTACACGCGACCAGAAATCAATTAAACCAGTGTTATCACGAACTCGATTAATCTGATGATCATCGACTCTAGTAAATACAACGAGATAGGAAATGAAATTAGGCAATGTTTTTCCTTCATCAATTGATTGTAAATAATCAGCACCTCCCAAGAATCTTTGACGTGTAGGATAATCGTTTGTGCAAGACGGTTTCCACAAAATTATCGTCTGAGAAAGTCTTGCAGACTAAAATTTCGTCGAAAGGTAATGATAATACTAACAATCTGCTTTTATTAGGGATCTCCACTATTGTATTAGTAAAGACTTTTGTTTGGACCATCTCCTGCAAATTGGTGAACCTCATATGCAGTCTTATAGACCGCTCTTATAGATATAAAGTTTCTTTAATTCGTCACAATTAAACCGACAATTTAAGTAAGTTGGGTAATAAAGACAATATATCACTATCTGTATCTGTATCAGCCCATATACGTCCCACTGCAGGGCACGGGCCTACTCTACAATCGAGAATACGTGCCAACCCGCACTAGGCCAGCGTGGTGGACTATATGGCCTAACCACTCTCAATATATCACTATATAAAAATAAAACTGGATACGGAATAACAACTCAATTTTACAAATTGGCATGACAATCAAATTCTTAGGTGATAAGATTGGAGTGACGTCGGAGCAATTTCAATCGCGATAGCGAAATAAATATGAAAGAAATAATGACAATAATCATCTCAAAGTTTGTGTGTCTAAAAGATAAGTTTACCTTTGTGATTTAGGTTTATTTACCGCCATTTAAGCCATTGAAATCTTAATCCTTGTTGTAACGGCATAAAATGCTTTTGGACTAACACAGACTTTATCAAGTCTGACTCCACATAAATTACTAATGACTCTATATAAACTGAAATAATAATGTTCTAGATGTTTTTTACTTTTTAAATCTACCTTAGACCGGACTCGAGGTTCACATCGGCACGATGTCCTCTAACGGGCTGCTTTTACTTTTACTAACGTTACTTTGCCTCAGGCCTCCGACGGTCGACTTCCATAAACACATCTAATGCCAATACTAACTATTCGACATACGCAAGCAGTTTTTGACTTAAAGTTAAATGTCATGTTTGATCTACTAAAAAATCAGATCAACTGTCTCTAGTGCGAGATTAAAGTCACTGAATACGTATGTAATCTATAAAATAAGTAAACGTGTCTGATAAAAATTACATAAGGGTAACCCATCAAAAACCCAGAGATAATTAAGAGCCAGTGAATATATCAACTGATCAGAACAAGGAAAGCGATTGACCCGGGTTGAGATAGCTAGGAGCTGCAGTTAGCGACGGAGGCGTGGTAATAGAATAAACTGCGTGATTGTGCTAGACATGAGGTGCAATTTACGTTTTTATCGTAACATCGCTTGAACGTTGTTATTAAAGCAAAGATTCTTGACATCGTTTCTACGGAGGTTGATATTTTCTGATGGATCTGTACGGCAATGGACGCGCTATTTACAGAATTGTCTTTGTATGGATCGAAACCTTCACTAATAAAAATAATGAGATTACGATTATCCTTGACCGCAAAATGTACATTTGGTAAAATATAAAACAGATGTTGTTTGTACAGACATATTTTTTCAATGATATATGTTTAAATAAAAATGCCCATGTTCAGAGCTTCATTTAAAATTAGCACTACAAATTGGCTATTCACGTGGAATTATCAAAACATTCAAAGCCCATCTAAAAATACACACACCTAAATAAGAAAGTTTATTAGTACAATGACTTTTCATAAGGCCTCAATGGCAAACAGATTTACAGTCTAACGTAAACACGATTTATGTTTTCACTTTTGTACATTTACGTCTGATCCGATGGGCGGTCGGGTCACTTTCTCCGTACAGCCGTATCAATGCCGGAATGGGTGAGGCGACACAATTAGAGAAGTACTGTAAGTGTGCCGCGGTTACATCAGCGCGGATCTTGGCCCATGCAATGTGAAGGCCGGAACATTCACCGGCGGACTCGGCGCACCAGCCGCTGCAACCATTGTAACGACCAACAACACAGCAGTGTTTGTGGAACACCGTGTTCGAATAGAGGCGTGGGAATCTAATGTGTACATGGAAACCTTTTGTCGCGATTCGCGAACGTTGCGAGCATATCACGTTTCGTGGCAACTCGCGCCTACACGGCTGACCTCATGGTATTATGAAGTGCTTATTAACTGTGCCGGTGGAGTAATAGGAATTGCTATAATTAATAACCCTTGTAATGTTACGTTTTCTTGAAATTATGTTTGTGTATTTGGAACATAACGTGCTAACTGTTACGTTAGCGTTGCTTTTGTTTTGTTAATTGTAAATTTGGTTTATGTTATGTCTGCAAAATTGATTTAAAATGTGTACAGTGGTATTCCAAATTTGATAAATAATAAAGCATCGCAATGTTAAGTTAATAAATCTAATAGACATTCATGATGATGTCTCTGTATCGTGCATGAACTAAACAGATTGTAAAGATAAAACAGTTTAATTAAGATTATTATCGTTACAATTGCGACTGATACGATATCGCTGTGCCTTCCGCGTCCGATTGAAAAACTTGTCCGATATGACAAGTGTACATGCGTTGGATATCATTATAAATGTCGGAACATTCGTACATAGGAAATATCGTAAAATTGTCGTGTAATTTCCCAATTACATTCCAGAAATAAAACAAAATGTTATACATTTTCAAAACCGGCTTATGTTGGACTATTGGATCCGACCGAACGAACCGAAAATCTTTTGTTTAGATTTTCATTATGTAAATTCATTGTTACGACCCTAAAAAAAATGAAGATGGTTATTTGTATGGTGTTATGAACTTAAGCAGTGTCGCTTCAGTTCGATTTTTTATTACAGAAGAATCAATAGATACCTAGTCAGGTCATAAATTCTGTCACATGTTTAATATAATATAATATAAAATAATCAAAACAAGTTTATTCATTATGTAACCATTTATATACCAAAATGAACTTAACAAAACATAGATTCTTATGACACTAAAGTTTATTCAAAATGACCTCCGTGATTTTGAATACTGGCCTTCAATCTGCGCGGCCAGTTGTCTATCGCAGCACGAACGAGGTCTATGTCAATATCGGTGGCTGCCTTAATCCAGGATGTCTTGAGTGATTCCAAATTGGGATGAGGCTTTGAGAACGCCTTTTCCTCCAAGTATTGCCATATCTTGTAATCTAACGGATTCAAATCTGGACTGGAGGAGGGCCAGTCTTCGTGCCGGATGAAGTCGATTTCACGCGCCGCCAGCCAGTATTGTGTGCTCTTCGCTCTATGAGCTGGCGCCGAATCTTGTTGGAATACCCAGTGCCTGTCACTGAACATGGTATGAGAAACAGGTTCCACAAGGTTCGTCAGGACTGTATTTTGATACACAACTGCATTCGTTTTTACACCTTTCTCACAAAAATGTACTTCTGTTAAGCCCCAATAAGAAACTCCCAACCATACCATGAGCGAGGATGGAACATGACCTCGTTGGACACGCGGAATACGGTTGCTCGCTTCTTCACTACTGTGTGCGTACACCTTATCATTTTGTTTGTTGTAGCTCTCTTCTACCGTAAAAAACATTTTCATCTGAAAAAAGAATTTCCCGATATTTTTTTCCCGCGTACCACTTCAACAAAGCGCGGCATCTCTTCAGTCTCAGGTCCATTAGACGAGCATTCAAACGATGTCCTATTTTTCTTCGATATGCCTTTTTAAGTCTTCATTTAACACCCTTTTCACCGTGGTTCTGCTTAACCCCATCTGAAGGGCTAACAGTTTCTGCTTACGTTTGGGATTTCTGTGAATTCGAGCCTTCACAGCTTTTATCACTGCTGGAGTCCTAACAGACCGAGGGCGACCACTTCTTGACCTGTCATCTACACCAGACTCTTCATTGTATCGTTTGATGGTACGATAAACGAATCTTTTGGTTATATTCAAATTTTTCAGTATGTCAAAAATTTGAATTGGCGCGTAACCGCAACGATGCAACGCAATAACTGCAACACGGTTCTTTAAGCGTCCACTCCATATTTAAAAATGAGTAAAATTCTAAAAGTATACATTTTTATTTTCATGAACAATTCGAAATTCAATAAACTTTTTTGCGGTCAGCATTCTAAAAGAAAAGTTTTTACTGTGTGACAATACTTATGACCTGACTGTGTAGGTATATGTATGCAGTTATAAGTGAAATCTAATTACGAGAGAACATTTGATATTTAACTTAATATTTTGCTACAGAATAAATAAGCAAATCTGTGTTTTTTACTTCGGCATAAAGTTCACTTCCTAGTCGACTATATTATACCAACTACGAAGACTACCTATCAAGAGATCCTATCTAATAAAGCTTTGGTATTTTCTAATCCTGCAAGTTTTTGTATACGAACGATGTCACGGCATGTGTTAGTTCTGATGAATGCGGCCCGACATCAGTTATTGGTGGTCGTGTTCTAAATAGGTTCGCGGTTAGTCGCACTTCCTGCATTAGTTTAGAGTATAACCTCGTTTGTATTGCCAATTCATTGCCAAGCGATCAAGGCGCACTGCTTTGTGGGATTGCGGTAAACTTTGCAATACTATTTCGGTGAATTAACCATCTTAATGTGTTCTGTTAAAGTCTTTGAGTCTTGTTTTATGGGAATGCGTTTTTTTGTGTAAATATCTATTGTTTTAGTTTATCATACTGCTTTCAAACAGCGTGGTGGACCGAGGCCAAAAATTCTTGGAATATAACATCAGAAAAGTGTCTAGTGTAGTTTATATGCTGATTTCCAAGAGGAATAGGTTTATATAATAAAAAAAAACGCTTTAAACTTAATAACTTATTACTACAATTGTGAGTATCACAAATAGCATTCTAAAGTCATATTAAAATTCTTCTCTAAAAACTACGGGTTATGTTAAATGTTCTCATTATACGAGTAACAACACATTTCGTTTAATTATGTTGGAAAACCTTCACGTTATTTGTACACCATGCTACAAATTCTATTAAATTTTCTCTAATTTTAATTAAACAGTATCAATAAATTTAATAGGTTTGAATATTTTAAAGTAAAGTAGTTCACAGACTTTTTTCAATACGATGTGAGTTTGTTGTGACAACATATTATTATATACTAAACATGAAATTAACTGTTGTATTTATTATTTTATATTAAAAATGTAAAGATATTGCGCGTAATATTGCTCTACTGCGACATAGTAACACGTGGTTGTGTCTCTCCGTTACATTATTAATTGTCAGAAATATAATTATTGTGATTCGTCCATTGTCGTCCATGAGTTCGCAAGATACTAACCATCGTAGGTGCCTGCATGACGAATTACTAAATATTATTTAATCACTCTCTAAGTTACATTTCCGCTGTATTTTAGGATATTGTTTTCATTAGCTAAGTTGTCTGATGTTTTGTTCGCTCAATGAGATTAAAATCAATCAAGAGCCAGGACAACAAACAAATTCTGTTAGCCATCGTGGCGTAGTTGTTGATAAGACGCTGGCTGTGAGAGGCCGCGGGTTCGATCCCCTCACCGAGGCAAATGTTCGTGTCTACCCCTTGACGTAAAATATATGGACAGCAAGCGCGTAAAGTGTTCCGACGTAAGAGAAGCGTGACTTTAATTAGTCATCGCTTGCAACGATTTTGAAAATGCTTGCTTGTATTATGACAGAAAGTTTAAAAAACATGTATATAATATTTTTTATCACCGTTTTTTGTATCAGCTCATATACGCCCCACTGCAGGGCACGGGCCTACTCTACAATCGAGAGTACGACTGAGAGTGATTAGGCCATATAGTCCACCACGCTGGCCTAATGCGGGTTGGTTATCACGGTTTATACGAATTTTAGCGAGATCTTCACGGTCATCTTTTTGAAATTCCAAATTTACTGAAAGCCCTATGCTTAGTTTTTGAATCAATGTGTCACCACAAGTATTTCTTTCGGGTCTGGGTGTTTATAAGCCCAAAAAGTCTCCCGTGGTTTCTGATACCCACGACACAAGACACGATATTAGTATCAGGTCAGTGCTATGTATGAGAAATTGATAAGTGTATTTATTTATGATTTATTCTTCAAGATCAATAATCTTATATGTTTATAATCAGTTGCTTTATTTAACCAAATAGGTAAAATATTTAATGAAAGTGAATTCACCAAAACATTCGCCCTCATTACTTTGCCAAGGCCCAGCGATAACGGCACGCACGATAATGGAAAAAATCGTGGGGATTTCCGCTTACGTCATAGTAAAACCCTTATAGCGCCAGGACCATGTTAATTATAAATAATAATACAACATTCATATACATATACACATCCCGAAATTAAACATGTGTTTGTCGTGGGAATGATAACCTACGCAGGACTGTTAACAACTTTGATCTAAATCATTCTTGGCGTTACAGGTGCCCCTAATGTGGGGGACCATTGTAAGGGTTTTATTTTATTCATAATTCAAATTAATAAATATTTAATTTGATTTGACTTATACAATTTGATGCGGTTTACAAACAAATATTCGTCAATTACACAAACATTTTTCTCGGTGCGGAACTCGATTTGTCACCGTACCGCGATGGTTGTCGACAGTCGGTAGTTTTCATGATAATAGTTGCAGTACATAATATCACCAAAATGATGCAAATTTGAAACGCCAGTGTTGTGAAACCTTTACATTCAAACACAAGGTTGTTACATTCTGATGTAAATAACATGTATGCTCTCTTGTACAGTTTTTTGTTCTGTAACAAGTGGCATATAAACTATTCATTACTATTATTGTCATTTAATTATATGCTTCAGTATGTGTTCTTTGCACATTAAAAAAATCACAATATAGAATTTTGTATTTTGTTACAAAGATGTGCAGACGGTGAGAAATCTCATCGAACACAGAACTGGTAAAACTATAAATTAACATATTTTTGTAATACCTATTATTTAATATGCTTCCATTCATGTATTGTGTAATTATGTTATGTGAGACTATAATAATCTATTATACATATTTTATTCTTTACACATTATTACGTTGTGTCAAGGATTTGTTTTTAAACTATTCATTTCTTACATGTCAATCTACATCGAAAATTGTATAGAAGGCAAAAAGGAATTATCATTATAGTAAAATTTTACTCACTAAAATGTTTAATAACAGCTGAACAAATTCTGAGACAAAATAAATGTAACTCATCAGAAAGTAATGAAGATATTTCTGAATTTAATTATGTATGTGCAACAGCCAAATAGTCCATATGGGATTTTCCAGGGTTTTCAAATCTGCGGGTTGCTATCAAACGTTTTCAGCTAAAAATAGACGTAACGAAATACAAATAAATAAATAAAATAAGATCACATAGTAAATAAGATCTAAGTATCTCACAGTTTTACTTAATGAAATTGTGACAATTTATGAGTTATCAATATCAATAGTTTTGCGATTCAAAACGATGAAATTAACTCAATCAGTGAACCAATATCCCTTAACTGAGTCCCTTTTCCACTAACAAACTCGCATAAAGCTAATACAATTAGTCACATATCGCTCCACTAACAGCAAACGAAGTGACTCGCGTACTATACACACAGTACATAATACATAGTATTAAATGTGTTAAGCCGTAAATCATCGCGTAGCGCCTTGCTCGGCACGCACTGCCCTTGATTTTGCATATTAACCTCAAATTAATTAAAACCGAGCCGGTTCAAGGCTGCTATACCTACTTCAATACCGCGGTGGGAACGTTTCATTGCATCCACTTCATCACTTCACGGCTTCGCATGGATTTGCATTAAATATTATATTCGCCCGGTACTTCAACAAAGCCAATTTTCAGTTCATAGGAGAGAAGCTTCAGTTCAATATGATGGTCTAGAGCACGTTTCTAAACTTGACACTCGTTAGAAAATCTAATAGGGAACTCAAGTATGCAGGTTTCCACGTATGTTTTTCTTCAACGGTAAAGTGAGCATTACATAATTATAAACACACGGACGTTATACATTTAAAACTCGAAGCGTGTATGCCTTTGAGGAGTGGGAACCTGAGACCTCGACTTTAGCATATTACTGTCTAACATAATTTATTGCTTACTTAAAATACAGAAAATGGAAATATACCCAATTCAGTAGTATTGACGTATAAAAACCTCCATTGAAGCATGTACATAAAACTGTACGGAATGGAATTATTCGGTCTGATTCAGACAGTTGAAAGACACTACTTTTTCGACTACAACCACAGAAACCGATCGTAATGAATCATCGTAATATGTGTAATAACGGAATCTGGAATATATTTAGCTTCTAATTAGGCTTTAGCACTAAGACCTTGTTGTAATTTATAGTAAAAATAGGTTAAAATACTTTAAGAACAGGCGTGAACTGTTTTCAACTTATTTGAAACAATTTATTTGATAACTATATCGCTTTACTGTGCTTTACTCTATCTGTAAGCGTAATTGTAAGTTTTCTCTAGTAATGAAAATGTTTCTTAACTGAAACAGATTTTCTTAATTTATTTGTTCTTAGCATGATTAAGAAATCTGACGAGCCAAATTGTCGATCATAAATCTATTTGAATTTGCGTGACAATGAGAATTTCCTTATTATTATTTTATCTCTTGTTCTTTCCGTTTATAAATTAAAAGAAACGATTATTTGAACATCAATGATATCAACTAAGACATTTGATAATTGATTATAAGTCTAATAAATTTAGGAAAACTTTGACTAAAGCAGCAGATAAACATTATTTACAGACCTTTTATACCTCCATCAAACTTAACATTCAAAACCGAAGCTAAAACTGCCAAAGGACTTAATCAGAATAGTAAACTTCGGAGCTCGGTAACTAAAACGCTATTGCGTATTTGGGAGGACCTTGAGCCAGGTTCCAGTACATAGAGCCTTTGGCAATAAACGCTGTTGTGAGTAAAAAAGTATGAAAATGTTTACATTGAGCTACCAACCAGAGTCGGGTAACCGATGTGAACTAAAACCTAAACTCACACATATTTTGAGGAAAGCCCGTGACCAATAAGCGTAAATATGTGTTAGGGCAAGTAAAGAAAGATACAATCGCAACTCTAATTTTAATAGTTATGAGTGCACGAGGGGGGTTATCAACAAATGTAATGAATGGCTAGTCATAGCATTCAACACGTTAGTACGATTGTTCACAATTAGTCATCGGTAAGCGGCTTCCAATAGGGCTTTATATTTTATTGATTTTCCAGCCCTTTTAAATGTATGTTATTTAACCATTACTTTTATTTTACTAAACCGAACAATTACAGCTTTGAAATTAACTAGACCTGGAGAAAACTATCATTGACAAGTGCAGCTTAGCGAAGATAAATTAGGAAGGATGTGAGAAGCTGAGAATTATGCTCAGTGGTGTGTGGTCAGATCAACATATATCAAAAACTAAGAGAGTACTTATAAACAATTATTTATAGGTGAAGATTCTTTACTAGGAAATGAGTAAATGGTTGGCACATGTGTATTTTGCTTTGGGTAATAAAGGCGTGTGTAGTTCTGATATTCAAATAAATATTCATGTTTACAAGTGTATCTGTTTCTAAAGCCGCCTTGATCTTAGGCAACTGTGTTTATGTATTTATAAACCTCTCGCTGTTACGGTTAGATGTATTGATAAGTACCATAACTCTTCTGATTCAGCCATTTGAAACTGACTAGATTGTTCATATCAATAAGCAAATCAAAGCATAAATCATCTCTTATTGAGGTTAAATGTGGTGGGCTTGGTGTCACCTCTATTCGTCGTTTAAGCAGAGGACAGTACACACGTGTCTCATAAACATATTGGGGCATTACAGAGTTGCTTGGTTTCAGCAATAAATTAACATGTTTGTTTTAAATGCTGACACTTATGACAGTATTAGTGTGTACTTTAGCTTGTTGACTTGACCTGGGTGATATAAAGATTGTCTTCTATAATAATATTTACAAACAATGTTTGCTTTGTTAACTCATGATGTTAATTAACGTTAGTTTCTTTATCACTGATCGTTCGGATACCTACGATACAAGCGACACGTGTTACAGAACATGCATGTATATGTTGAAATAAAACTATTATTTACGGATTTTATCGCGAATTTAGTTTAATTTTTTACATTTTTGACTTCCGACGTTTCGATCACTTTACAGCTTTCGTGGTCACGCGGCGTACTGAGGTATTGGTCGTCCGCTCTGTCTGTAAATAATAGTTTTATTTCAATGTGTAACAGTCGCGTAAATCTAAGAAACCATTATGTATGTATATGACTTTAAAATAAAACTTATTAATACGGCTTTTCGAGGTCCGCCCCATGATCACACACGCCATAATACGCTGTACCTAATTTAACATCACATCGGGATGTTAAAAAATTACTAAATTTGCGATAAGATCTGTAATATTTTTTTGTAATATATCGCTATATATATATGACTGTGGGCTGTATTTATGATAATTGCTTCCTCTAAATATTTTACTGTGAAATGAAATCTTTTGAGAAAGTCTACCGACCACTAGGAGCAGTTTAAATCCTACACATGGTTAATATAATGTTTTGGGAGAAGTTTCGCTTTTTGTTTGATAAAATTGGCTATGTGATTCATATTTTCAGACGTAACACTTCTCCATATAAGAAAAGTCTTAATCACGTTCAATGCCAAACCGCAGCATCGATATCGTCGAATGATACCAAAGAAATATTATGTCACTGATAAGAATTTAATTGATAACATTTAATCGCAGTTCGCGAACTATGACATAAAAAGGTTATCGTTGTAGGAGTTAGCTACTGGCATATACCCAGCCGTTGTTGTTGATATCTCATTAAAGTAGAATTGATTGTATCAATTGGTTTAATGCATTTAATTATTATAAAATGGATGTGGGAGTGTGAAATTAAAGAGTCAACAATCTTACTTATTGAATGAAACGCGATAGCTTTTTATGTTCATTTGTTTAGAAGATTTTCGCTACATTGGACTGCGTGGGTACCCAATGGGTTAACGAAATTAGGAAGAACAAAAACATATCAAAATTTCGTGCAAGTGCTTCGGATAAGAACGTCTCTTACGTATGTAAAACGTAAAAATCAGTCTTATATCCTGTTGTATACATCAAGAACAATTACTCGCATTCATTATTTGTTCCTTCTGGTTCATTAAATGTGATGGCAAATTAAAAACGAACAATAAACGAAACCATGATTGTTATTCATGCATCACAGATAGTACAGATCGATAATACGTGGACGGGCGTTTCGATCACAATCCTTTTCAATTTGATGGTTTTTTAACGAGTATTTCGCGCCGCCCGTCGTGATTCCGATCAAACAATACAAACATTTCAATAGATAGACCATTCGTCAGTGCCAATGATTGCTGTGTGTTTTACGTTCAAACGCCTACTTAGTCTTTTCTCTGTACGATGTTAACCATAAAAAATATACACAGTTAATTCTGGGAACGGAAAGTGAGAGACAATAATTATAAGTCAATCGTCCCTAATATGCTAGCCTAGTCGTATTCGGATGTACACTGACTGATTCCGGAACGCGAGACATTTGTTCGTGCCACTGCTGCGGGCTTTACACCTTGCGTACAATAGTCGCCGTTGCATATCGTCTGTTGCGTGTGTTTGCTATGGATTATAAATTTTCTGGATTATGTGTTTTTTGTATTTTATTATTATCATGTGGTTTTTAAACTTTAGCCGTGATCACGGAAATATTCTTGTTGTATTTTCTAGAGAGTATTGAAACAGTGCGTTCGTTTTTAAGCGGACATAATATGAATTGTGGCTATTATGGGGTTTACATTAGATCTATTATTTATCAAAGCATCATTATGTTTTGTCAGATTGTTTATAGTCTATTGGAAAAGCTTATAAGTATGCAAATCTAGAATTGTGTTCTTTACAAATATATCTGCACATAGTTACAGGATATTGTTTGTAATGTATATTTAACAACTGATACAAATAGTTTCCGCATAATAATGATGTATACCTAATCGATGCTGTTGTTAGTTGTGTTTCCACTATAGGATTGTGTCGTGGGCGTCAGGCGAAGACGCGACAATTATTTGCTTATTATAGAAACATTAGGTATTGCGTGTGATGTTTATGTGAATGGTAGTTAATGTTTTTTGCACTGTTCTGCTGTTTTCTTGGTGCAAAGATATCTAAGTATAACCCCACTCAAATGACATCTAATGCATCGGTTCTATAAAAGACCGTACATTTTAACCAACAATAATTAGTAATTTACAAAATTATGCTTCAATTATAGGGGTCAGTGCATGTAATTGATTGAATTAGTCCATCAATCCGTGGTGTTTAATCAAATTACCTTTCTGTCCACCCACTCGAGCGCGCCTTATTGGACGCGCGCAGTTGTTCAAGGCTCACTTACGCGTGACGTCACACAATGCCATCATAGCCAAGCCTTATATTGGAATAACTATATTTAAGTCACTTCATCTCGGTTTGTTTTGATAGGTGATGCAGTTGACAAGGTCTTTCAAACAAGCCACTCCGTTTAATCCTTGCGCTGTAAATAAGGGTCATATTCAAAGAGCGAAACTCGATCTCGGAAGAGATTAAATAAAGTATTATTAAATCTCTTGAAAGACGCCAAATTATCAATTAATTATCACACAATATATTCGTATATGAAGTGAAAACTGTATAAAACAACATAAACATTGAACCCAAGACCCCACAGACAATAACCAACACAAATCCAGCGCGGAGGTCACACGGCTCAAATGACCACGGCGGTCGACCTGCGGTTAAACAAAATACGTAGTAATTATGCTTAGTGGCGCAGTACCGTTACCTATTCGCTTTCTTTTCTGTGGCGAGCTGTGAGACGCGCGTAGAGAAACTCGAGATCGTATGCGGAATGACTTCGCAGAAGAATGAGTGCTGCTCGATGAGTGTGGAACCGGATGTGGGGACGAAGGATCACGGTGCTTCTTTTATTTTTAGGAAGTAAGAGTTTAGTGTATAATTTAAACCAGGATGGTTGGCGTTTCCTTGGGGAGGACTACGTCCAGCAGTGGACGGCGATAGGCTGAATATATCGCACCTTTAGAATTAAAGTGACCTAGTTAAAAAAAAATGATTTTGGCTCAAAATGACCTACCCGTTATTAAAGAAGGTACTATTGACGCATGAAAAGCAGAAAGGTGTAAAAATCGGTCTTCTAGATGTATCTTCCATAAGTACAAAATTTCTTATGTTACAAATTTTTAATGAACTTGTCCCAAAAATAAGAATTTTTAGTTAGGTGTCTATAATTCTAAACGTGCGATATGTAAGAATGTAGTTGGCTTGTTAATGAACCGGGATTAAACTGCTGACGTGGTTATGGGTTCGAAATCTAGAGAATATCTTTAGACTTTGGAGTCTTGTTTGTATTTTTAGCTAAGTAACATTTTAACCGTGGAGGATTGTTCAAGAAATCTCGACAAGGTTTTATAGTTCAAATATGCCTACGCGTATAATTATATGCCGGTATAAAGTGGACCTTGGCTTTTCTATATAAAGTAGAAGCTAAGTAGTCTCTAATCCGTCCTTATCCGAAGTTGTAAACAAAAGTTTTATACGTAATTACATTAATACTCAGTATACTGCCCTTATTTTGGAATAATTCGTTAATTGCATATGAATAATTATCTATTTATATTCCTCCTTATCTATGTGATGTTAATACTATTATATGTGTCAGATAAAACAAAAATAATTTAGTTTAATACCACCTTTAACTCTAAAAATAACACAAACTGCAATTCTAATGTATAGGTACATGATTTTTTAAAAGATAAAGTTATATACCATGCATGTTTATTTATTAAAGTAAATTTTAAATAATCAATTCTCGATCGTGGAATTGGGAAGTAATACGCAAGTAACAAGCTAACAGCCGCTGCCAATAAACAAAACCAATCCAAAATTTGCCGTTTTAGATTGACAGCTCAATCTTTTTTCTGATACTATGTATATTGCCAATAATCAATCTCAGTAGTAAAAAAACTATGGCAACATGACAAGAGACCAATCGAAAAGTAGTAAACAATCCAGATTGACTTCAATCTAATTTTTTCGATTGATTATTGGCATCGGTGCGGTATAGTGCGTGGTGGCCTGTTGGTAAACGGACTAGACGCGGCTGCCAATATGTTCACGGTGGTCGCGGGTTCGAATCCCAGGGCACACCTCTGACTTTTCGGAGTCATGTGTGTATTGATGGTCAATCACCACGCACTAAAACGGTGAAGGAAAACATCGTGAGGAAACCTGCATACCATAGCGATTTATATAAATTTCTATGGTATGTAAGTCTGCCAACCCGCACTAGGTCAGCGTGGTGGACTATATGGCCTAACCACTCTCAATCGTACTTACGATTGTAGAGTAGGCCCGTGCCCTGCAGTGGGACGTATATGGGCTGATACAGAATTGGCATCGGCCGTAAATCAACATCTCCACAACACAGTCGTATGAATTACTCAAGCATGTAAAAAAAATTAGTATGAATTTCTACACTCTTGGAGAACATTCTTATTATACTTGCTTTATTTTTCACTTTCGTAGAGGTGTGCAGAATGGTTTAAAAAAAACCAGATCAATATGAAGACAACAAATTTACACTTTACAAAGTCCCAAACATATACTATACATATCGTACATACAAACACATTAGCTTAGCAAAACATTACTTCCCACAACAAACCAGTTTAATATCACCAATCATAAATATAGGGTGTAAATAAAAAAGGCCACTGAGCCAGGGTTCCGCACGGACATTGTAATTGGCAATAGTTGTGACTGGTGACGGATGTAGCAACTAGCACTACCCTACAACGAGGCCGCGTGTGTCGCTTCCTAGCTCTTAGATAATCTATTTTCCGAGAGCTCTCACTCGGCACTCGGTATTGTGGTATTACCGCAACGGTTCCGTACATGCGTGACGTTGCGTAACTGTACTTCGCGTAATTATAACTAATGAGATTTCTGGCCCTTTTCGCCTATCCATCTAAATATTTATCTATTAATCTTAATACGTAACAATAAAAAGTCAAATGGAAACGTAGCAAAACAAATACTGGAAGAACTGATGAGTAGCGTTTCTGTATGATCAGCCTTAATATTATTTCTTAGTAAATAGTTGAGATTGTTACATCTGCAATCATTGTCCGCTTGAAAACACTTGTTGATTGTTTTTGTATCACTAAGCTCGACAAATACCACTAGACATAAATAAACATAAACATTTACTAGCTGTAAGAAGAATAAAATCTCACAAAACAGTTTGGCAATGAAGGCAAATATTCTAAATCATTTATGATCATCAATCATCAAGCTTCAAAGAATTCGCACGTTGCACAACATCAGAAACGTAAGTAATTAAATATAAAGATTATAATAGAGGACCTATCCATGTGTTTTTATTTGTTTTCTTTCATACTTGTGAAGGTTACAGATGACTTCCGATTGCTTATTTATTGACACGGTATATGTGGAACCATGTCTGTAGGTCATATTTGTCTGTTAGATATATTCATAAATATATAATACGTAATATGGATTGCGTCACTGAGTAACACATGAATGTTTATCAAATTTTGTATTGGGTCGACAGTAGTTACCGAACTTACAAATTGATAAAATTGTTAAAAAGTAGCAAAAATAAACGCCAGCTGTTACCAAGGAGACGTAATAAAAATACTTGGGGATATCTATATTCAGTAGTAAACTTACTACTGACGACAATAATCGTAATGAAACTGAAGGGATAATACTCAATGCAAGTACAAAAATTTACGTAGAATATACGGAAATGTAGCACATGCAAAAACCCGAAACAATGGCGCCAGTGAAGTCGAAAGTTAATCGCAGCATGATGACACTCTCAATGCAGTGAGAAGCATTGTTTATAGTAAACACAGGAGGAAAGAATAATTCAATTGTATTGCAAGTGAAGCTTTTTATACCGATTGCACTTGAACTGAGAATGGCATATAATCATGAAACGTAACATGAGTACAACGACCTAAGAATATTAAAAAAGCAATTGAAAGACACGATCGGTATTAAGATAATTAATGCACGGTTTGAAACGTTTCAAGCAATTGAGTAGTAGGAAGTAACTATCGAGACGATATCTCAAGCGGCCTCGCGTAGCCGCGCCTTGCACCCAGGAGCAAAAACGCCAATGTACCCTCACGAGACGTATTGTGCCTCACTTCAAAAACCGGATGTATGCCGACCTTCAGCCGCCCCGGAGACTTGGAACTAGTTCCGACTATTACAATAGCGCTGCCATTTAACAAAGGAAACATAATACCAGTTTTTTTTCTTGATCTTGAAAGTCGGACGTAATAAAATACCGAAAAAGTGAATAATATACCGCCCGATGACAAGTGTTGAAATTCTTGTTTGACACAAATCTCTTGTGGTTAATGAAAATGTAATTTGTTCACTTTATTACGGACTGCCAGAATTGGAGCGTATTTCTACGTAAAAAGTAATATAATATAGGTAATATTATAATATAGGTTGCCTGGAAGAGATTGTCCAGTGCGATAAGGCCGACTTTTGTACTTTTTTATTATGTTATTTCCTTTATGTAACTAGTTCTGTGTATGGTGCAAAAAAGGATAATTAAATAAATAATATCTGGAAACAACTTATTGTTATCAGGAAATAAGAAAAAGCAGCACAAGAAGAATACTAATGTCTTTTGTATATTTTTAGTTAAAGTAAATTGTAAATTAAGTCAATCCAAGGCCGGTAACTTAGAAGCGTGTAAAAAATTATCAATTTTATTTAAATAATTATTAGCTTTACTTTCACTGGTGGTAGGTCTCTCATATGTGAGAGGCCATCTGGATAGGTACCACCGCAATGTCTATTTCTCCCGTGAAACAACACTGCGTAAATGCACTGTTGTGTTTCGGATTGAAGGACATTGTAGCCAGAGTAACTACTGGACATATTGAGACTTAACATCTTATGTCTCAGGATGGCGAGCGCAGTGGAATGTTGCTACTGTTTATGAGCGGTCGTATCGCTTACTATCAGGCGAACGGCTTGCTCGTCTCGTCATTCATTGCAATAAAAAAAAAATATTTATGTAGTTAATACTTGGTCGGTTCTAGATTACACACTATCGTAATACAATTACTTCACACGAATTTAATCTGGAATAGTATATTGATATACCGACCTTATTTACAATGTAGTAATAACGTAAGAAAGCAAAATAGTGCCATTATTCTAAATGCACATTTCACCGGCTACTGTGTTGCATGTATTAGTCAAATTGCAAGGGAATTTCAAACGAAGACCGCAGACGTCTTCTTTTCGTGTTGAAGTCAGTATTCCTGACGGGCATGTACCATAGAGACTTATTAAATTTTATATTGGCTTTATGCAAGACTGTCTAGACTTTAGACGGATCGGTTGCACCCGTTGACGCCCCGAGGTTCTTGTACCCACAAGCCATTTTATACTAATGCTGCAAAAACTCACTGTATGTATGTTCACCTTTCAATCGAATTTGGAGCGGCGCCAGTTTTGTTTTCTGCTCGTCAAATATTATATTATATTTTTTCAACATACAATCCGACGCTAAATCGAAGGTCGACGCAATGAAACCAATTATTGCCACTGAATAGAAGCGCTTTCGCAGAGAAGCGGCGCAAATTATTTTATTGTCTCATGACGTTATGACGTGTATGGAAGGAAGGCCTTCGTTGTCGATTCAGCTTGTTAATATCGTATCCAAATCATTTGTGAACCAATTTTGACAATTTAACTCTAAATTAATATTCAAGCTCATTTATGCGAATAACGATGACATAGCACTTTTAAAAAGCTATTCATATAAAAATTCAGATTCCGGATCGTTATCTATATTATACATACATATCTACATCATAAACGAGTTTTGTGACCTAAACAATAAGCTCGATGACATAGCACTTTTAAAAAGCTATTCATATAAAAATTCAGATTCCGGATCGTTATCTATATTATACATACATATCTACATCATAAACGAGTTTTGTGACCTAAACAATATGAAATATTGCGCCTCGTAAATGCTTAATAAAACGGCTATAATGCCAACTA
The DNA here is from genome assembly GCA_023078785.2 of Hyles euphorbiae. Lineage (NCBI taxonomy): Eukaryota > Metazoa > Arthropoda > Insecta > Lepidoptera > Sphingidae > Hyles > Hyles euphorbiae. The sequence continues at coordinate 14,804,951 of CM041041.1, read as the reverse complement.
TTAGCTGGTCCAACGATCAAAAGCAATTCAGTAAATGTTTATTGAAAACTGTTTATAAAGAGTTCAGTGAAAGGAGAATGTATAGGCAATATCAAGATCTAATTAGACAGGTGTTATTTCAAGATCAAGGTTGTATTGGATATCTGAACACTTGTTACTAGGAAAGCAATTTTATTGGTACTAATAATATTTTTCTTGTAGATAATGAAAGCGACACAGAAGTGACAATATGCACCGCAGGCGGTGCCGTGTACAGACAACTTTGCGAGCCGCCGACTGCCGATGACATTGACCATGTATCGTGATCGCCATTCGCTTCACTGTTACTGGCATAAATACACTGACATCGTGAATGGAAGCCACGTATCTTTACCGCCAACTTGTTTGATCTATTTAGGATTATGCATTGCGGTGATTTTATCGACTATGTTCTAAACTTTAGCAACAGGTATAAAAGTAGAGGCTAGCAATGTTTTTCTTTCTAATAACTTTTGAAGAATTGGAATAGAAAATCGAAGATAATTTATTAAAGATCAGCAAAGCTTGAGAACAAACCTCTCATAGTTCATGTGGCGCGCATTTGTAACCAACTACTGTAATTATTAAGAATGACGGCATACAACATAGTTGCAATATATTTAAGGAAGCTAAAATTATACATTCAGACATGAAGAGGAAACGTATAGGATATGATTTTTATCTTATTCCGTAGTAATAATTAAGCAACACGTCTGCAATCATTTTTAGAGTTTCGCTTGCTGGTTTTATCTACCGCAAAGTTGAGTTGGTAAAATCGATCCGAATAGGGAAGTAGACCGAAAATAAATCGCGAGAACGATTCCAATAGCCGCAGTAAATGAAAACATCCAGAGAAGTCTAGATACTGGGACTTGTATCTATAGTTTCGTAAAAAAGAGCTTAAGTAAAATAGATTGTGTGCTGGCATTTTGCGGATTGGGCACAGAATACGCTGATAGTTTTCTCGCGATGAAAAAAAAAAACAATTAGCCTATTTCTCTGTCGAGACCGAGCTGTATTTATGTAGACCACGGTCAGTTACGTCACGTTCAATACTGTAATAAAACATGCACTTTGGCAAAAGCGAACAGCGCATTAATAATGACCACTGTATAGTTTTCTCCGCTTACGAAAATGTTTCAAATTGTTGGACGAAGGCATTGTTGGAATATTATTAGCAGTAATAACATGTGTTTTCGCGGTGTTAACTTATAAATATTATTTACAAACCCAGATGGGTTACTTTCGTTAAATTTAATTTATCAATGTCTGCGCTAATAAGGGGTCCAATGTCCATGTCATTCTATAAGTATAAAAGTGTATACATATCTCAAAGAATCGGCGAACAACTCAGTATTATCGCTGTTATGTGTTGCATTATGTAATAGTTTAACGATATTATTATCTTTATAATTAGATTACACCTGGCCCGATACGCATTCAAAGGCATTTCCGTTTTCGCTGTTTTTCAAGAGTACAATATTTGCTTAATCCCAATAAATTTGTAGCTATTTAATAAATATTTATCAGTAGTTGGTATGCACATATTTTGTCATTGAAAAAATATGATAATAAAATTATAACTTGGTTCCATATTGATTTAGCAAAACAAGTTTTATCATCGTTATATTTGCATTTAGATTTATACCCTCTAAAAATCTTTGTGAATAATTATCTATTTGTTCTAGTTCTAGACGATCCTCATACAATGCAAACACAATTAATAGTTGTTTACATTTTGCTAGGTTGTGTTCCGCGTCCGCTGTTAATTAACATGGTAAATGGAGAAAAACAATTTATTTAGAGGTTCATGATCCGCAATCAGTGACGTGCAGATGTACTCGTAGATAGGTAATGCGCGTTAGCACGTTCACGAAGCCAAACTAATGAAACAGCTAATTGCATGCTTCACATTGGCCTTCAAAGCTTGACCTTACGGCGCCGCCTCGCTGGGGATATTCGCATTTGCCAAAATATTATAATTTTATGCACCACTCTAGGTTATTATACACTATATAACTGTCCTTGACAATAAAAAAACTATAAATACTTCCGATTTTGTTTACAGAGATTTTTGCAAAACAGAAATTGGTGTAAATTATGATTACATTGTTTGTGAATTCAATAAAATTATTAATTGGAAAACGTGGTCTTCTTCAACAACAGTTACAATTACACAATATTCAAGGCTGCACGTTAAATACCGTACCATTCTCTGGATTTATAGTTGCAGAGACATCATCAGAAAATTTCGTTCGCTATATTCTATGATTTACATATCCGTTTTGACTCTTTCTATTTGGAGCTAGGCTGGAGTTATCGTGCTATTAGATGATGTTAATTAATGTATTATTAAAATTGTAATCTACGTATTCACCTGAGATATTTTATTAACAATTAAATAAACAGCATTAGAGCTTACTGCAATGACTCCAAACTAGATGGGCTATTTGATTACGTATGGCGCTGTACTATTTTACAAAATTTGTGGATATAATTTGACGTACACGTTGCGTGCTTAGGAATAATATTTTCAATATATTCAGTACGTAAAACTCTCGTAAAACCCGTTTAATTTTAATTCATAGAAAACATGAACGTACTGCTGGTTTATTTTGTTTGTTAGCTGATTAATTGCTCCAATCTCGGTACTTTGGACTTTATAATGTGTTAGACTGAATGTGTTTTTAAATATTTATCTAAATGGTCATTTCATTACTTTAGGAAATGCATTCTACTCAAAAAGTCAATTTAGTAATTTGATCCTGTCATGTTAAAATAATCCTATACACTTAAAGTGTCTAGGTGAATTTCTAGGTCAAACACGACATTAACCGAGTCAATAACTTTAACAATAAAACTTTCACACGAAAAAATGAAAAGCCGAAAAAATCCGAGCATATTTTAAAGTGAAAGTAAATTTCAAACACGGATTTATATCCTCGTAGCTCCAGCAGTTAAGACAAACAAAATAGCTAATTATAATGTGAAGGACATACGTGAGTGATATTTATCAAGATGGTAACAATCGCGGCGAGCATAAAACCCGCAAACACTCCAATAAGAATACAATCCGCATGTTATACGAGATAGCTCGCGGTTTGGAATCAACTCAACGGCAATAAATTTTCAGTGTTCATAACTGAATCGCTTTTGCTGTATTTACGAGACCAGCGTTATAGTATCTCAACACGAATTGAAGACTTCGCCGGATCATCTCTCTTGCCAACCAGATTGTTGTAGTCGTTGCATTAGTAAAGCCAGCTGGTACAAAATTATCCTTAATAATATCTTAGATTGTGAATCAAATTCAATCTATCCATTAACGGTTTCATGGTGATGTTGTTTTCTTGCTTATCTTTGAAACAATTCATAGAATGATTGGGATACAAAATATATTTGCAGTTAATGTTCCGTTTATGCTACTGATCATAAACGGAAAGAGCAAAATAAAATATCTTTATTAGTGAATTACTAAAATTCATAAAAGGTGGGTGGCATCAGCAACTGAAATGTATAAGTGGAAGGAGTTGAGGGAGACCTTTGCCCAGCAGTGGAACACAATAGGTTAAATAAATATATAAAACGAGCAGTTGTATTTTACCAAAGTTTGATTTATGTTATTTTCCTCATATCAGAATAGTAACTTTAATCAGCTGTTCGATTATTAGTTATTTTTCTGCAACACTCACCAAAATCATTATACGGTCATACCACGTATTTGTGAAATAAGATGAACAGAAGTATGAACTAAATAAACAGTACACAGCCTTAAAAAGACAACATTTCCAGCAAACTCGAATAGGTACCTACATAGTTATTAAGTATATTTGTTAGACTAGTGTCGATATTTCCTGATGTGTAACATCAGCACTAATTATTCATAGGCAATAGTGCTAATTGTTTCAACTCGCTCGCATCTGCTAATCGCTTTGTATTCTCGCAATATTTTTGCAACTACAAACGCTTGTATGGACGTGCGAATATTTGTCTAGGATACCAAGTTATGGGTTTCAAAAACATGTTGTCTGAGTTTTATTGATTCTATATCTGTATGAGTCCATGTACGTCCCACTGCAAGGCATGGGCTTCATCTAGACTCGAGAATACGATTGAAAGTGGTTAGGCCATATAGTCCACCACGCTGGGCTAGTGCGGGTTTCTGTTATACTGTATTGTATAATGATGAAGCGCTTCACTGAATGTTCTTGTAAATATTTTCCTTTACGTCAATCACTCTAGTGTTATTTTTCTATCATTTCAATGAATAATGTTTTCGCTTACGCTGTACCATAATTTAGAAAATGAAATTGTTTAACTGCTGTAATAAGAACGTGGTTGGTTTTATATATTTTATATATACATATATATCTGCTTCTCCATATGTATAATGCCTATTTAATGTTTAAGTCTCAACTTTTAATTTAATTTTAAGTCATTATTTCAAAAGTGATTTAAAAAAAACTTAAGTATCTGATTGCTTTTAAACAAATTCGCCACTTAAAATTGTGTATTAAGCACAATATATTGATTTAGCATAAATATGTTTTCATCTAATTAAAAATTAAGTGCTACTAGAATTCACCATTATTTATGTAAAAAAAAAAGTTTAAAAACTAGTCCAGATTCTGATGCCGTTTTTTAATTCTCAAATAAGGTAGAACACTGTATAAATTACGTATCGGCAAAAAGCTTAAACACTTATTCGAATGCAAATATCGACTCAAAAATGCAAGTAGGTTACCCAGTATGATAATTTATTATAGGATTTAGATATACTTGGACAACCTCAAAACTTACATCGAAAAACTGGAACTATGCATCACATGTTGATTTTGCTTTGTCGCTATTAACGACTGTACATTATATAGATTAGAAAGTGCCAAACGCCAGTGTCAACTTAGTTAATTTCCTCTGGTATTTAAATATGCCTTTAAATTAGGCTTTTGAGATAAATTAGGATTACAATTTCAAACCAATCTAGTAATCTAAGTAAGTTTTATGTTAACTGGTAAGAATGAAATTACTTTTTTTGATCAATCATCATATATCATATTTTTTTGTGAATCATAAAAGATAAAAAATTATGTAGCCAAGAATTTAGGTTGTCACATCCATATAGATATTTCTTTATAAGTAACTTCGCAACGATTAAACATTATAAACCAACTTTAAAAATGAGGTTCTATATTTGAATGCTGTAAAAACACGTGATAGGATTTAATTATTTCTAAACAAAATTACTGGTAGAACTTCCATAGCCTCGAAATACATTATATGAGGTAAAAGTCTTTAGCCCAAATGTGCTTTTGAGGTCACTGAGTGGCTGTTGATTGTTTCCATTAGGCAAAAGCAGTTACTAAGCCCCATTAGAAAGTGATGTATAAATTACAACAATAGCCTGTTACATGTATAAAATTAGAATATAATAATAACAAGTAACCTTCACATGAATAATAGAGAGGATATAACTTGTGGACTGATCATCAATTAATAATATAAAAAAATAAGTGACAGTCTTTAAGGTCGCTGCCCTGTAGAGTGTAGTGAGTGACACCCGCAGGTCAATAATATGTGGTCGTTGACAGGAATTGTAATTATAATTAGATTAGCACCTCTCCCCGCACCTCGCATACCTCCCCGCACGGGTCCCGTTCCCGTGACACGTTTGTTATTTAGCTCAGGTTGCGAATGCCGTATTGCGGTTTTGCGTTCGTTTCTATGGCATTAGGCTGTATAATACCGTTCAATGGGGTGAGTAGAAACAGGTGAATGGGTGACTTATTTTTTCATTATTGCAATGCATAGTGAGACGAGCATGCCGTTCGCCTGGTTGTAAGCGATACAACCGCTCATGAACAGTAGTAAAACAACACCTTGAATTACAAAGCAATGTTTGGCATTCCATTGCGCTCGTCATCCTGAGATATAACATGTAAAGTCTCAATATGTCCAGTAGTTCCCTGGCTCCTATGTCCTTCAATCCGAAACACAACAGTACATTTACACTGCTGTTTGGCGGGAAAAATAGACATTGGGGTGGTACCCACCCAGGCGGCCTTTCACATATGAGAGACCTACCACCAATAAACTGAACTGACTGAGGCGGAGGTATTTTATCATCCTATTCCAGGATATATTTCTTTTTCAATCACAAAAGAAATACAAGTCATACAATTATTACATATGATTTGTTAATAAATCCAGATCAGGCCTTTTCTAACTAGTAAAATTTTATTGAAATTTACAGTAATCTGTAAGATAATTTTATTTGGAATAAGTGCAGTAGAATATACGAAAGTTTCCAAATAATCACAACCTGTAATTTTTGTACAATGTATAGATATTTTAGTTTACACAATCATGTGGAGGACAAAGGCACCTCTTGATTACAATAATTTCGTTTAAATTCCGCTTTCCTAGTCATAATTGAAATAATTGTGGTATAACACGACAGGCATTGTTTATCTGTATGTGACACAAGTACAATGTAACAGAAATATATTGTATTGAATATTTACAATGAACACGATGTCGCTGCGTTGGATTTTAAAGCTTTCGGAGTGTCAGGTAATAAGCAGCTTCTTTTGCATAATAAAGCTTGTAGGTAATAGGTTTTTATACTAGCATATCAGTACAGGCATTTGATAGTCGGTGAAGAACTGTCTTGACTACGATTCGTTTCTGGCTTTCTACCGATGATGGATTTTGGTAGATCGTTTTCAGTCTCAATTTTGTTCGTCTGCTCAAAACTATATACAATTCAGATAAGAAATTATAATTATTTGTCCTTTTAGCAAGAAACAGTAGTAACACCGTAGGTGAAATAGTTTATCAAGGACTCAACATTATTCGCAATACCATCGTTCCACTTCTGCAAGCTATTATCTATATTAATGTTGCATATAAAAAGACCATTAGTTTGACGATGAAAGGGTAATAATTATAATGAAGGCCCTGTTTCATAAATCCATAAAGGTATTAATGAGAGGGCAAATACAACCCGCAAAATCACGGCCTTGTGTCTGGTCAAGGATGTGTATTAGGGATTGGCGTAACCTCGGCCGTGCAGTATTCGGAACGACACGCGAGCTTCTCTTATACAGATAGCTTTTAGCACGTCAGATTTACTAGTCCTTGCAAGTCTGCGTTAATATAATTTCATATTGCATAATTCCAGTAAACGGGTTCAGCGATGGTCTGTGATTACGATCCATCAGCCCATGACGATCTAGGACACTGTGACCATACATGCCGAACGTTTACTTTTGACTTTTGTATGTCATAGTAGTGTAATAGACTTGTTTAGGTCCTCTGAATTATTTATCATTAAAGTGTTTTCGTATTTTTTACGTTTATCTTTTACTTTTATTTTAGTCATAATCGTAGCTTAATGGACGGTAATGATTTGAGATCGTTTGTTGCATTAATTAGAATTTTAAGGTAGAAAAAACCATCGTTTATGATATAAATTGATTTCCGAACACGTCATTAGGAATAAGTAAGGCCAATGATTTTAAATTTAAAAGCATATATTTGTAATTTTGTATTGCCTAGAAGTCATTGGTACTCGCGTAGTCGAAATCCACTTAAGAGCGTATACACCTTGCGCGCAAAGTCAACTATAGGTATTTCTTCGTAAATTTCACGCACACATAAGCGACCAAAGCTGTGTGCGTAGAGCTGCCGCGTCGGCTCGCTATACAATCGGCTCAAACAACTTTGATCCGTGCGCTTCAAATATTCAATTGAAATGTAACTGTAATATAATATCATAAAAATATTTTATTTGCATTATAAGTAGACAAATATTACTGTGCAAGCAAAGAATAATACAAATTTTGGATACTAATCATATTTTCGTTATTATTACATTGTTAAGTTGCATTCAAATCAGTGTTCAATCAGTAGACACTATGGACGTTTTATTAATCATTTCGTGTTCGAACACATAAATAGTGTTAGGGGCCTTACAATTACGAAATATATTTAATTTTATATTACAATACATAACATAATTTAGCCTCGGAATTACGTCCCATTATATTACTTGAAACATAATTTATACTCACTACAAAATCATTGTAGGTAATAAAAATAATTAAATATTTTACTACCAAAGTACTAAGATGTGGTAATCGCATTCCGCGCGTGGCTATTTTTACTACGCGCGGCATAATCGACTGCAGCCAGGCCGGAGCGACGAGCGATACGTCCTCCCTCTAGAAGGCCTTGCGGCGGTCTGATTTGATCCACGTCGGACAGCGTGTTTTATAGTGGTTTTTAAAATATTTGTAGAAAACATGAAAACTAATTTAGTTGAAATATAAAAATGGTAATTTATTGATAAGATGTTCTTCTATTATAATATGCAATTGCTATAAAAAATAATGTACGATAAGTTGGTGAAAAAAAATATGTTCTTGACGAGAGTTTCTGAATAATTTCGCATTGTTAAAATTTTTATTTTTCAGGTACTAAACACAAAAAGATTATTTTTCTCAGCAAAATCCCTCCATAAGGGTCTTATAAGTCTGATAATATTTTTATTTTCATCTTATATTTAGTGGTTTCGGATATCTTAAGCTTCTAAATTGCCATTTAAAGCCTAAATAACGAAACTTGTGTTCAGTAATCCTTATAGTACTCACAAATTATCCATCAATCTATAACGTTTTCCACCAAAATCCCTAGATGACAAACTTTTCTAATATTAGTACCAATTATTTTTCCTTTAAATTGTTTATTGGTGGCTATTAACTCATTTGAAAAGTCCTGTTTTTAAGCCAAAAAGCGCGTGCAGGGTATAAACGCTCTTAAATACTAGTAAACATTTTTACCGAGTAGTATACATGTAAGAGTAAAAAAGGAGGAGTACTGATGTGAATGCGTTTCTGCAAGTCATATTTTCGCTAACTGCTTATTGGTTGGCGTTCTGCCATGTAAAACATCATTCAAACCATGTTGACAAATGGTATTTGATTTTGACAGGGAAATTGTACGTTGTAATCATACCATCATATTTATGAGTAAAATTTCAAATGGTGTTTTAGTATGATTCAAACTTCAACTGTAAACTGTTACGTCTTACCATCACCTTTGATATTCTGGAAATAGCTTCGCAATAAACAGCCTATGTAAGAATAATAGACAAGGAAAGTATTTTGTCTGTGAAATTTTATTATAGAATATCAATCTTTACCGGTGGTAGGCCTCTCATATGTGAGAGGCCGCCTGGGTGGGTACCACCGCATTGTCTATTTCTCCCGTCAAACAGCAGTGTAAATGCACTGTTGTATTTCGGATTGAAGGACATTGTAGCCAGAGCATCTACTGGACATATTGAGACTAAACATCTTATGTCTCAGGATGGCGAGCGCAGTGGAATGCCAAGCATTGCTTTGTGATTCGAGGTGTTGTTTGGTTCTGCTACTGTTTATGAGCTGTCGTATTGCTTTCCATCAGGCGAACGGCATGCTCGTCTCGCCATTCATTAGAATTAAAAAAAATACTAGCTGATTTCTTGCCCTAAAAAGATTTAACTATATTCAGAGAACTGAATAAACTAAAAACCGTCAAATAAAATAAAATAAAAATTGACTTCAATAGTATACATTAACATTCTAACGTCTCCACCGACCGCAATAGAGAGACGAAACGTGATGGATCTAACTCCAAAGCACGGACCAAAATACCGCCGCCGGCCTGCTTTCAAATGCAATAACGGTCAAACCTGTTGATATCACGATGTATCCTTCGCTCAGCGGCCAATATCGCTCGTCGATTGCAACTGAACATCACTGAAGGGGAACATAGCACCGGAGTATATTTAGACTCAGGGATTATGGTCGAACCGTTTCATCATTTATGAAAGTATATGATGATCGAGAAAAATAAAAGGAACGTGCAGTCGATTTGAAATGTTAGCTCAAATGAATTTAATGAAAAGGTAACTTTTTGAGAAGAGTAACTTTTTGAGAAAAACGTAGTGAATACATTAACAAGGAAGTGGTTTAGAAGCAGGCATGAAAACTGCATACTCCCAGAATATTGATTAGCAAATAATAAACATTACGCCAAATTTAAAGGTTTTTTTTGGTACGAATTAAGTCACATTTAATATTCACAAGCGAATGAATCGTTAAACTAGTTGATTTAGCCATCATTATTCCAATCAACAATGTTGCTTATGGTAATATTTCAGCAAGTTTTATTTTCATTAATAAACATGAGTTAATTTTGAATTGGTATGGATAAAACTGGTTATTAAGACAAAGATGACCGACTTTTCGGCGACGTCAGAAATCGCATGACCTATGAGCATAATCCTTGATAATGCCTTTTCAAAACCACATAAAATATTAGAGGTAAATGATGTGACCAACATTATACGATTACTATACATTGAATTTTAAATAAAATCGCACTAAAACTAGAATATGACTGATCGCCTCAACGACGATATTTCAACGGCAAATATTCGACAAATTCTTTTCATTAATTAAGTTTGCACAAGTGTTACTGTACGCGATGTATTACAATACTTGTGTATGACGCATTCACAGCGGCAATACGGGGGCGTGATAAAATTAATCGGGTTGCTATACAACTTTCTTTTAGCAAAACAGTTAAAAAACATCTTGTGTAAATAAACTAATATGCGTGAGTAAGTTTATGTATTCTTTACCGGTTTAATAGAAGGTATGAAATATTTTCGCATTCAAAAACGATATTGAGTCATTATTTATTTGTATAGGTGCAGAAAATGCTACAGGTAAGTCGACATTTCCGATACAAGGGATTACCTATAGCCTGGAAAAATACTTGGAAAGAAAATGAACAGCCATTTCTACAATGTTCTAACACGAAGTATTATGCCACTATAAGTGTACGCTCTTTAACATCATTAATTGAATTGCAGGTGTTTTATTTTCCTTTGGGGACGAAAAAGAAATAATAAAGATTCCTCCGTTTTCCAATAATCTTGATGACCAATTAAATCCCAAAAGCAGTTCTTTTGCTGCAAGAGAATTTTACAATCCTGATGCAACTTATACATTCATGGCAATTACTATCACTTAAATAATAGACATAGGCGATGACTGCTCATATGACTACTAGAATTAATGAACATAAAGTAGGAGTGGTAAGATAATGAAAGAACGAGTCATAAAATAAGCACAATTGGCCATACTGGAAAATCCTCACAAAAGCGGAAGGTAATAATCGTTGGTGACTATTAACCTCCTAAGTCCTGGGTGACTTTCTAAAGAACAAAATAGCGATCATCTGTAAGTCCTGGTAATTACTATTTATGTGACAAAATTATGCCCGAATGTCCTTGTAAAAGCACAAAGTTGATGTGTATTTACATAAAACGATAATGTTTTATTGATAGAACGTTCGGTCATAGTACTACCTGTAAGTTAAATATGGTCAGGTCTAAAAAAGGGCTGCCAATTTGTCCTACAGGAAGCCATTTCGGTTTTTATATCAAAACATATTTCAAAATCCCAGGTCTTAGGAGGTTAAACGAATTTACCGCAGGAACACTCCGTCCTAAGCCGAATCGCCTCGTAAAATGTGTTTATAGCAAACTGAGGATATATGCGATGACGTGAGTCAAATTCGTGCGTCCAGAGGATTAATGTTCTCTGTACATATCGAGATATCCATACTAGTGAGTTTACTGCTTTCGGGAATTTTTATACGCGTACATAACAATAAACATTATACCTAAACGGTTTTCAATGACGTCATAGGTTTATAGAATATTCAGCTGAAGTTCGCTGCAGAATGCGCTATATACAAAAAGTGTAAATAGTTTTATAGAGGATATGTTGTATTGACACGTGTTCACATATGAATTAATAACGCTTTAAAGATAAGATTAAACCAGCATACGTGTTATAATAATACTGTTTTGTTACTCTTGGTGCATTGTTGTCTAGGAACGTTGGCTTTTATGACATGACGACGAGATTACCAATTCGTTACACCCGGATCAGTTTTCACATTCTATCTGATGTCTCTTTAATCTCATGTTTTATAGTAAAATGATTATTTTTTCTCATCATGCTAGAATCCATCGCCGATTTAACTCAAATTTCTATTATATGACAAATCGCCTCGTAGTGACGTCAAACACTACACGTTTTCTATTTCTATATTTACTTTACAAATTGATAACGAGTATCAATATTGAAATCTGGTTGTAGAGAGACATATGAGAAATCTTCGTCATACGTGAACGTTATCAGAACGTGTTAGTGATAACTGATAAGCCTTCGTTCTCAGATTACCGTTGGAGTGGTGTGTCGACTGCATTTAATACTTCTGATCTTGATTCATTATGTTTGTTACTGATAAATTCACTACATGCAAAACGATTTAACGTAACTGTATCGGCTAGTCTAAATCTGGATTTAAGCGGATATTTTAGGTACGTAATAGATTTTATATAGATAATTCCGCACTGACAGGTTATCCTTGCCTGTAGAAAATAGGAAGAAGGCTTTCTTTTTTCAGACAGATGCTTCTGATAGACAGTAACTTAATAGGTCGCCGTATAAATTATGATTATAAAATGGTACATGATCAATTTCCTTTCGAGAATAATGAAATTCAGCTTTACGATTTTGGTGCCCACACTCACGTTAATTTCCGTGAAAAAGACAGATGTTCAACAAGTGAGCCCTCACATTTAGCCAGTACTTCCGTTTTATTACACGAGGGGGCGAGTTAACAATAATTTTAAGCACAAATCCAGTCCCCACAATTTTTTTACGAATTCATAAATTTCACAAAGGTTAGCATAAACTTGGAACTTAATAAAGTAGAAACGGTGTCTACTCCGAAAAAGGTGAAGAGACGAAAAATAAATGAACATAAAGAATCGTGTTTAATGACGGGAGTCGTAAATCCCAAGTCTAACGCTGTGAATGAACTTGGTGAATCAAAAACCACTCACAAAGCTTGTCACCGACCGCTATCGTGTTTGTGTTTTTTCGATACAATATTAACATACGCAAGATTGATTGCACCAACACTGTTATTAACAAGTCAATAGTTTCTTGAACTTTGACTATTGTTTTCAGTCGGTTCAATGTCAATCACGAAACGAGTATTTAAAACAACTTCTTTAAAATTAACTACAAAGAATTGTTTTATTTGCTTACATTGGTGACGTAGGTAACGTCGTGTTTAATAGTGGCCACACGCTTTGTTCTTTGAATCTTTGAATAGGCATTGAAATAATATTGACCCTAATAAATTTGGATAAAATAAACATCTTAGTAAACGTTGGTCGTTTCCAATTACCAAAAGTTTACCAAAAAGAAAAATAAATCTGGAAGCTGTTTGTCCTTGCTTTGTGCCAATTTTTTGCCAATATTTCATGGATTTGAAATATAAGAAACCTCGAACAGTTCAATGATTGTTTCAAAAATTTTAGAGATTTTATCATCAGCTTCAAGTAGTCAAGTAAATGATATTGCGATGAAGTCATAAATTACAGAATGTATAGAAATGACCAGTAAGGACGGACATGGAATAAAAATAATATAAATACAACTACCGTTTCCACGAATAAACTCGTACGTACATAAGTTGTTTCTTTATTTAATCCAATTTATTTGCTTTCCTCGTACCTATTGCCGTTACGAAGTATTGTATGAGACAAACAAAACAATTAGTGGTTATTGACATGGCGAATGATCTCGCACTTGGGTCAATATTCTTATTTTTATATTGGTATCTATTGCTGAGGACTTGACTTGCCCCACCGTAATAAAAAATAACCACCAATCTTATTAGATCTACTTCAAGACATAAGTTGAATTTCTTTGTTGAAGGTTTCTATTTTAACGACTAGGATTACCGCAGTGAAGGAACATTTGTATCTACCCAAATAGCGATCATCGCGCATTAGTTAAGATAAGATAGATAGATTAAGATCCCGTCATAGTAACTCACGTAAGTATGACCGGTGTATATCCAGGTACTATAAGGCCGGCATGTATTACTGTTATTCTGTGTGATAAATCTTGTAAAATTGTAAAAAGATATTTATGGTCATAAAAAATACCGCGCCGTTAACCATTTCAAGACATTTCAAATCTCGGAAGTGAAGAATATCAATTACGACATGGTGCGGCACCGCCAAATCTCTTTTAAAAACCATAACATTTGCCGTTATGTTGCAAAAAAGAATAGAGAAATCTGTTCCACATACAACGCATATGAAGTATGAACGTGAGTAATCGAATTTCACTCGTTCAAAACGTTTCATTGGACCTGCTGAGAAGCTTAAATCTCTTTGTCACTTTAGCTAACATTATTAACATTATGAATGCTAAAACCAAGTCCTTGTACGTGCCAATAAAATATAGCCCTGAGTTGGCATTTATTACAGGCATTGCGGTTTTTATTGTTATCGACAGCATTGTCGCATAATTGTACTTTATAACTTAATTGTAATATAGGCAACAAGTAATAAGTATACTTCGCGCAGTAATCAGTATCCTTGTTAAAAACTATTGTGGTAATGAAGCGCATTTTGGTTTCACAACAAACTTGAAGAAAAACTTTAGGAGTCAGAAGTGAAATGTTTTTCTACTAAATACCTACAAATAATTTGCGATTTCTGCCTTCTTATTCGGCTTATTGCCTGTTGCGCATAGAGCCCTGATAACAACAATTTACCGAATATATCTAGGTCACACCGCCAAATCCCACAGTCAGCAATGTGGACACGCTAGTCACTACCGATCAAGAATTTAAAAATTCATTCAGTTAACTCGAACGGATTTAAAGGGGGTCGAACTGCGACTCACTCAACTTGGCATCACACGCCATAAGCTAAATTTAACTGCAATTCGAGCGTATGTTAATAATTGGATCATAGGATTTATCTTCATCGGATTTATAATATAGTCGTAGATCCCTAACAGCAGCATTCACCAGTCGTAAAGTTTGTTAATGTTTAAATGAACATGAAAATGACAGAACACGGAAATCAAACAAATTACTAATACATCGTTGAGAGTGCACGAACAAAAACCATCAAAAAGTAAGCACACAACCCATGATTGAACACAACGTTTACCTTAGCACTTAACGACGCCCCGTAGAATTAAAATACCTCATCATTAAAATCGTGTTGTGTCGATAAATATTTGACTGGACCCTTCGGAATAACACACTTGGTTGACATTGTTGTGCCGTCCTGGACACTGATTGACACAGGAACCTTGACCATTGACCCAATTCACGCAAGCTCTGTCCTTTATTCTCGAGTTTTCGACACGCAATGACCTATTTACCAAATAACATCAAACTTTACTTAAAAAACAGATGCTTCACGACCCTTCTTTGTTGTGATATACAGATTTCTTAAAAACTACTTTTATAATCATAACAAGTTATGAAATAAAATTTTACTAAGAATCTTGATTCTAGAAGCATATAATATTAAAAAAAAAAATCACGATATTTATAATGTCTCTCTAAATGGTGACATCATCTCGGTCAAAGGCGAAGCTGACTTTAATTAACACGATCGCAATTATCTCAGTAATCAAAATCATCTCTCGGAGCTAGCAGCTACCAAATGTATTAATTTTCTAAGGTTAAACAACATTTGCAGTCTAATCCATCTAAATTCTAAAAGCCATCAAAGATTACCAGATGTCCGTTCGATATATTATAAACCATGTCGAAGTTACTAGAATTGTCCATGTTCGTTTAGCAATGGATGGCTCGTTCAATATTCATACAACTCGTAATCACTGCGCCTCCGTAATGTACATATTTATGAATGAATGGTTCTAATGTAGCCCAATTATTGCTATGAATAAATTATTGTTGAATACGCCTTTGAGCCGCTAAATGGTTTTTCGCAATGTCAAGTTTCTAAGTCAGATGAAATATTGTTCATAATTAGTTTTCAAAACATGGTTTATACTACCGAGTAATTTGAACGTTACTTCCATTCATTGTGTTGTTTTTATTTCAGTTTAAGTAGTAGGAATAAAAAAAAACTTGTTTCCAATCACAAGAGCAAATCAACGCGACGACAAAGTTGTAGTACTTACTGTCATGTTGAATATTTATTATAAAATACCAAATTTGTTGAAATCTTAGGCAAGTTTTAGTGCATCACATGATACAAAAATTGCATAAATAACTAACATTTTAGGAACAACTTAGCAAGTTGACCGATAATATTTTTTTATGAAGTTCATCAATTATTTAGAGGATGAAGGTTTCGCAGATAAAAGCTAAATAAAACAGAAATTAGTTGGTATATACAAGAACAAAAACTGTTAACAAATCACTTGAAGTTTGTGGAACCTATTTCGACCTGCCAAATTGTTTAACAACATTCATTATTTCATAACAATAAACCCATTGTGTACTGAAAGAATTTTATTACAAAAATGCTAATGTAGAAATCCCAAAGTAAGCAGTGTGAAGGTTTTAAGTGAGGTACTGTTAAACAGCCATACTGACGCTCTATTTAATTGTGAATACTTCAGCTCCAAGTTTCATTAACTGTGTTACGACACAAATAAATCATGTAATTAGCCACACCTTTTGTTACAGCTCCATAGAATCCGTCATTACGCAGCACGACAACCGAGGCTGATCAAAACAAGATATGTAATTAATCACTAGTTGATATTAAGTGTACTCCAACGTAAAGAGAGACACAAAATTGAGAATTTAAAAATAAATTGAAGAACAGTTAATAACTTGGAAATTCCACTTATCAGACATAATGCGAATAAAAGACAGTATGAAACGCACAAAATAGCCATTCCCTTCCTTATTTCCCCAGACAATATTTATATATGCTACTATCGAAGTGACCCAATTCTGATGCGAGAGCACGTCTATTGTAACTGGTGAGTCTCTTTCCATTTCGCAATATTGAAGGCATTGTCTGGGAAATGAAAGTGAACTATTCCTTCAAAATGCAAACGATAAGAAAATAAAACCGCTTACTGTCATTATAAATGCACATTAAACTCGCGACTGTTTAGCTTGTAAATCGACCTTGAATGTGGCCAGTCAAGCCAATCAATTGAAATCAGAGTAAACGCGCGGGCAGCGTCGACCAGCCGGCGAATGCTCCACGGGCTACTTAAAAGTTCGAGGACGCGCTTGTTTACCGACACGCCTACGAAATATTTCACTACCATCGATCCCTTGACATATTGGGCACCTATTCAAATATTACTATCCAATTTGTAAGCTTTATTTATTTTATATCGCGACTTCCTAGTAAAGGGGAAGTCTCCAAGATAAGATACGTGAATTATTGAATGCGTTGTGAAATATTCAACCGCTGACATGCAACGTAAAACAAAATTCATCAAGTGAAACAATGAAATGTTAATTTGTTTCCTTTGTTGTCTTAATTTATTATTTAACAACTTAGCAACAGCGCAATCAATCATTTCCAACGTTGTGTTTACTAAACAAAGTTTAGTCATGTTTGAGAATTAGGATGTCACCAAATTCGGATTATTAAAACTATGTATTTTTTTCATTAGTATAGTAAAGTAATGTTTCGTGCGAATAAACACAATATATAATAATTAGTAATAAACACCTAGGTCATCAGGATGCAGAAAGTCTTTATTATTAACAATTTTGTCACAATTGAGTATATTAAATACTAATACATTATACAAAATTCAGGTTTTAACGATTCACATTGTATTAGATTGTGTGAATTGAAAAGTAATAGGTCATATTATCGTTCCCATGTTCCTCAGTAATATGGAAGTAGCTATGTACTTGAAATCTACCGTGACAACAATACGTAGGATTTTGTAATTCTTAGATACTAATTGCGTTTATTAGCTGCCTCTCTATTTGTACTCAACGTTTATAATCATTTTTTTACTCACTAATGCATAGAATTTGACCCCATAAAAAATATATTTTTACAGCTTTTATTCCCAAAAACCATGTTTCTGATTAAGCAAATATCAAATAGTACTCAAACTCATCAGTATAGAAGACTACAAAAATATTATTGTGTTATGTCTGAATACCACACAGGAAGGGTTAAATCTACAACTGATAACTGTTATCATCAAGTTGAAACAGTCGAGAGCAATGATTATGTAATACTTGACGAGTACAGTAGTCATGATATGGTACGCAATATTGTGACAGGTTGATTACGTTTCCGAAGAAGCAATACAAGATATTTTTTTAGGTAAGTGTAAGACTTTGGCGACCATCATATTGGATATACTAGTAGCAGACGGTCTTATATTATTGTAGATTTTTTTGAACTTGCATAGCTTTTGATAAAGGACCCAGAAGGTCAGTAGGATGCTTCTAAGAGTTCTATCTTGTTTTTTTGTGAGATGAACTTATTTAATGCACAAATCCAAAAATAAGGCTGCATGTGCCATGATTTATTATAATCATTATTTATAACCTTTACAAAATATTATAATTATATAATCAAAACATGCAAATAAACAATCGGTTACGTGTTAGTAAGTAATTATTGATACGTCTAGAATCTAGATATTCATAATTTGGGAGTAGATGTAGGTACTAGAAGACGTGGGGCAGAAATGTATGTGATTGATAAATTTGATGACCCGAAAAAGCGGTACAACTTGCATGTTATTTGATATTATATCAGGTATACAATTCAAAAAAAACTTAGAATTTCGTCGCATATTGTGTCACTTTATTTTATTTTATGAACCAATAGACTAGGAGTACAACTAAAATAATAAAACATGAATTATCAAGGTTATTGTGATTACCTAACTTGTGGTTTTTCCTCCTATTATAATTGTATATCTGCAATGTTTATCATTCATGTATTACGAGTATTTGTATCAAATTTACAGGATATGGCAGTTTGGAGGCCGGTTTCAATATGTGGGAAGATAAATATTCAACAGGTCTATATTCAACGAACAGAGAGAAGAAGGTCTCTGTTTTGTAGTAGGATGGTACTGTATATGGGTTATCATATTATATATTCCACTGCAGGGCGCGGGCATCCTCTACAATCGAGAGTACAATTGAGACTGTTTAGGCCATATGGTCAACCACGCTGGCCTAGTGCGGGATGCGGATTGGCGGACTTAGAATTTAGAAAAAAAAAATGGTCGATATTGGGGCAGACGGAACTCTAGGTATAAATATGTACAATATTACATTCAGTTCAAAATTATATTCCTGAAACAAATTGTAAACTTACAATAAAGACCCCAACCTAGTAATCGGACCCAGATTACTTGTAATCTAGATAGAACCAAGAACAAATTAGCACTTGTGATATCAGAATAAAAAAGTAAATATACGGAAACAGTAAACCAATGGAACAAACCTCATAAATAACTTATGAAAACCTATATTACTTGGAACTAAAACGTGCGTGCCATTCGCGTGAATTGGGTAGCAGACTGTGATATTTACCCATACATAAAGGTCTCAATATTAGTTATTTGTTATTTCGGAAGAAAAGTCGTAATTAATGTTATTGCTTAAAGGTCATGTTTGTTTTTTTTCTGTGCCCTTTTTCCACCGTCGCGTGGGTTCAACATAACTTGTTTTGAACGAATGTTGATATACATCAAATAGTTATATAACTATGCTATGCAATTAAAAAAGAAACAATAACACATATTTGTTATGACCAGAGGAAGACACTTTATTATATTATGTGAATTTCATATTTAAAAAGCAATTGTACATACCTTAAGCGTTAGTTAAAGGTTAATACCCCGAATTCCCTTTTTTATAACTTAGCTTTATGTTTTCGTGTCGGGATGAAATTAACTCCCGTGGTGCGACTGTCAAAACGAGTGGAAAGGTTCCCACGGGACAAACACTCGTGGCACACAGATCCGGAAGTCCCAGAACGAGTTTTATGAAGCAAAAACTGAGTGAATGAATCAAACACGTATATTTTATCAAGGTCGGAGAATTTATGCTTGGGTAAAAAGATTTCGCTTGATGTATGGTCAGGACAAATATCAAGCCAATGATCCTACAATTAAGAATGCAAGATTAGGCGAAGTTAATGATTTTAATATAAAAGCGGATTCTATCATTAGAACCTGTAGTTTTCTGTAAGAATGGAACTCTGTAGATCTCGAAAATCGAGCGCATTGCGCGCAAAATTTGGTGTGTAAAACAATACATATAGCATTGATTATTATTTTACAAAGACAATTGTTTTGATTACTTAGAACTTGGCGAAATACGAAGAATAGTTATAGAGAATCTCTTGCAGGAAATGATACTTGAAGTAGGATATAAAAATTACTATCGATCACCACAAAAAAATATTATCTGCCTTAAACTGTTCAACGTTTTCTAAATTATCGGTATTTACATTACAAATGTTATAAAAAACTGATTGTCCCGCCTTTCTGAGTAATGCGTATGATAGTTGAAACTTGAAAGTAATTAGTTCGTTGGGCCCACAAATTGGGCTTCCCCACAGTCGCCGCAGCGCGGAACGTGCCGCATGACGTCGAACCGGTTTTAAGAAACTGTCCAACTTTAGATTTACTTATTAATAATTTTTAATACTGCTTGTTTTCCTTAATATCAAATAAAATAATACACTGAAAAATATTTCCATACTCAACAGTACTTTCATGTCTTAGTACAATAAACAGAAATTGTTTAAAATTGTAAAGCAGTTTATATTTAGAAACATTTTACACAACTTGAAATTTGTAAGCGTGAACTTTCGTACCAGGTTCAAGATCTGAGTTACAGCTGAAGTCTTTAGGTTTATTCTCTAGGGGTGGGCAGATAATATCAACTGACAACTATGGAAAAACATAAGCCTAACAAATGAAAATGTATCCCACAGTGTCACTCCAAACTGTCGCGAGTTTACTCTTCAGTAATTTAGTTATGACTTCGCAAGCTTGGCGTCTTATATTTAACTATTGAATTGTGTAATGTTGTAATAAAGGACATACGTCACTTAACATAGATAACAATAATAAGCCAACAATATAACCTTGAACTGATAATTAGCGAAAGGAAAATAGTTGATTAAAATATTTTTTTGTTTTCGATTAGCTAGTTCGTAGACCGGTAACTGATATTTGCGGTTTAGCTCAGTATTTTCCTGTAGTTATCTAAAAAAGGTGGTAACTATGCGAGAATTTGTGCCTAGTTTTACCAGATTACAAAATATTAATGGTAGAACTGAAATTATTTACTCATATTTTTAAAGGAAGATTTAAAATACCTTGGTGAATAATTTCGACTATTGGATTTGGTCTCCAATTTTTTTGTATGAACTATTTGACTGGTGGTAGGTCTCTCATATGTGAGCGGCCATCTGGGTAGGTACCACCGCAATGTCTATTTCTCCCGTGAAATTACACTGCTTAATGCACTGTTGTGTTTCGGATTGAAGGACATTGTAGCCAGAGCAACTACTGGACATATTGAGACTTAACATCTTATGTCTCAGGATGGCGAGCGCAGTGGAATGTTGCTACTGTTTATGAGCGGTCGTATCGCTTACCATCAGGCGAACGGCTTGCTCGTCTCGCCATTCATTGCAATAAAAAAAAAAAAATTGACTGACATTCCACTAAATAAGTATTGCTGATGATGTGAAATTAGTTTTGCCATTTAATGACACAGATTTCATACTGTACAATTGTAGTACTTAATTCTATCGATACTTTGCGAAAGTAACCAATTCGATACACAGGGAAAATATGTATAATTTACGGGACTTGTCTTAAATAATGTAAAACTCTTCGGGGTTTAATTCACCGCGCTATTTATGCATGTCGTTAAGTTAGATGCGGGATAATCACTACCTCGGACCGCATACAAAAGCAGTCATAGTAAACAGCTGCACATGTTTTGTTTCAGAGAATATCGCGCACGTCAAGTACTATGAACTTGACTCCCGAGCGACCTCAATGGGCAACAAACTGAAACGGCTGGGCTTTTGCAAACGCTCCTCTCGGCGCCCCACATGCGACTAGACTACAATCATATAATGTAACTCCACACGATACCGAGAAATACAGATTGCCTCGGAATACCAGTACAACTTTTGTACATTTTCCTGTAATGCATAAAAACCTGGGTCGAACAACTTTCTGGATCCTTGACGTAGGTACTAGCATTAATGCTCATTTACACCATGCAAGTTTCTTGCCAGTTGCATTATATGTTTATATTTTTATTTTGTAGGGGCGATTTGAATATTAGTAACTAGCCCTTTTAGAATTAACATTTTACACATTGTTTACATGCATGCAAATTATTTTGTAAGTATTTTTGTATGCATCATAGAAACTTACACTATGTAAATGGACCTCAGCGTATAAGGAAGTTAGTATCCGAAGGAACTAACTTTGTGTCGCAGTTTCGCAACTGCGCGCTTCAACGCATTCAGTTAACACTTTCCGATAAGATTTATTTTATTTTTATAACTTATTTATGTTTTATTGCGATGCAACGTATTTAAGTAAGCAATGCGATTATGGAATGCATATGAATTCCGCGATAACAGGCAAAATAAATAAATATTGCTGTCAACTGATACACTGCAACCTGAACTCATTTTTAACCGACTTCAAAAAAAGGAGGAGGTTCTCAATTCGACTGTATGTTGCTTTTTTTTTTTTTTTTTATGTTTGTTACCTCGTTTCTCTGTACTGTGTGAACCGATTTCGACCATTCTTTCTTTGATTGAAAGCTGGTGCTTGTCATTTGGTCCCATAAAAATATGGTGAAGATCTGATGAATATCTTCGGAGCTGGAGAGGGTAACTCCTTAAAATTAAGTAGTATTCCAGTGGTTCTTTTTGCATTACGTTCATTATAAAAGTGAAGTTTCAGTGAAAGAGGGTGAAAGGGGTGGGGGTGAGGGAGGGGGGTGATAAAATGAAAATACACGTAAATTCTAATATCTTCGGCAGCTTTTAACCGACTTTAGTGATTTCTTTTTCATTGGAAAGAATATATTGACAGGTTGATCCCAGGAACACAACATGAAGATCTGATGATCATGTTCGGACCTGGAGTGTAGAACTCTTCAAAATTTAGTAGGATTCCAATGGTTCTTTTTGCATTGGGTTCAATATAAAAGCTAAGCTACAGTGGCGCAGGGAAAACGGGGCAGGGGCAAAGGAAGGGGGGGGGGGGGGGGGAGGAGAAAAAATAATAAACACGTGAATACTCCAATATCTTCGGCAGCTTTTAGCCGATTTTAGCGATTTCATTATCATCGGAAAGAACATATTCCTTGTGGGGACCAAATCTTCTTAATTTCAATTCCTGTCAACACTAAAAAGATAAAAATAACTAAAATTTTTAATAAAAAAATAAAAACCGACTTCAAAACAAAAAAACCACTAAAAACCAAAAAATAAGAAAATAATGAGTACCACTGTAAAGCAAAAACATTATATTTATTTCATGGAACTTGTGCTTGTTGATTAATTTGCTTAATGACTTGACTAGCCAACAAATCAAAATATATGCATAACATATTGAAGGCGGGCCGCTAAGTACCAAACATGTAGGACCTATGCCTTATATTAATTTAAATACATATCTATATGTTTGGTACTGGGCGACCCGCCTTCAATATGTTACGCATATATTTTGATTTGTTGGCTAGTCAAGTCATTAAGCAAATTAATCAACAAGCACAAGTTCCATGAAATAAATATAATGTTTTTGCTTTACAGTGGTACTCATTATTTTCTTATTTTTTGGTTTTTAGTGGTTTTTTTGTTTTGAAGTCGGTTTTTATTTTTTTATTTAATGTCTATTTGTGTGCTTATTTACACGGGCACTACTTTCTGACGCAATTTTATTACAAAAAATATACATAAAATATTGCTGTGAGATATTTTTGTTTATTATTAACTAAAAACTGCCGGCAATGCCTCGCCCGATAAGATTGAAAAGGCGAATCCCCAAATATTTATATCGCATAAGTATTCAGAACAGATATTTAAACAAAGCAATAGGAAGCATAGATTGTCAACATTTTTCCGCGAACAATATCTTATCTTTGCAAAGCCGTAATCATAATTGAAAGCAAAAACCGTATACACTCTCCACTTGGCTACGTCATCAATATTATCACAACACTTCCTGCGCGCTCCGGTTTCTGATAATTATGCAATTTGTCCCGCCGCAACTTGGTCGTATGATTACTTCTAACGCGTATAATACACGAAGTATTTTATCATCACATGTATACTATATCGATAAATTGGGGCCCAATCGATGCCATATTTTGGCTTTTTACAATTTTTTATTCACTTTACAGTAGTGAGATAGTGCAGTGAGTGGACGACTGGGATCAAGTACAGTAATATCCAATCTAGTGTGACAACTATAAAAACAGTTTCAAGAATAATGTCATTTTTTTTCTAGTAACTTTAATGCTACGCCCAAATTTTTTACCCGCACCCGACTTAAAGAGCCTCCCAACACTGAAAAATGCAAATAGAATTACTATTATGTAGTAAAGACGGATGTAGGTCGATGTGGAGATCTGTGGAGAAGGCTTATGTTCAGCAGTGGAATTCCTGTGATCTAAGAGAGAGAGAGAGAGAAAGAGAGAGAGAGTAGATAGAAACCAGGACACACATTATGAGGTAATGCTCATTGCATCGCTTATAGGTTTTAGTTTAGACTCGATATAATTTAGCGGAACCATTACGAGTGAGTGCCACAGGGTATCCGAAGGTTACTATTAAGTTACGCTTGAAACATACTATTAAGAGCGTATACACCTTGCGCGCAAAGTCAACTATAGGTATTTATTCGTTAATTTCACGCACACATAAGCGACCAAAGCTGTGTGCGTAGAGCTGCCGCGTCGGCTCGCTATACAATCGGCGCAAACAACTTTGATCCGTGCGCTTCAAATATTCAATTGAAATGTAACTGTAATATAATATCATAAAAATATTTTATTTGCATTATAAGTAGACAAATATTACTGTGCAAGCAAAGAATAATACAAATTTAGATACTAATCATATTTTCGTTATTAAATTACATTGTTAAGTTGCGTTCAAATCAGTGTTCAATCAGTAGTCACTACGGACGTTTTATTAATCATTTCGTGTTCAAACACATGAATAGAGTTAGGAGCCTTACAACCTCTTATAATTACGAAATATATATATATTTTTTATTACAATACATAATATTATTTAGCCTCGGAATTACATCCCATTGTATTATCTGAAACATAATTTATACTCACTACAAAACCAATTTAGGTAATAAAAAAAAACATATTTTACTACCAAAGTGCTAAGATGTGGCAATCGCATTCCGCGCGTGGCTATTTTTACTACGCACGGCAAAAATCGACTGCAGCCAGGCCGGAGCGACGAGCGATACGTCCTCCCTCTAAAAGGCCTTGCGGCGGTCTGATTTGAGCCACGTCGGACAGCGTGTTTTATACTGGTTTTTAAAATATTTGTAGAAAACATGAAAACTAATTTTGTTGAAATATAATAATGGTAATTTATTGATAAGATGTTCTTCTATTATAATATGCAATTGCTATAAAAAATTATGTACGATAAGTTGGTGAAAGTTGGTAAATTTAAAAAGTATTTGTGCATTTATACTCGGTAAAAAGAAGATAAAGTGATAAATAAACATACAATTCTTAACGTCAAGTGTGGGCAGAACATTCCAACAAGTGAATCAGTGTTAAATTGTGAAGAAAAGGCAGAGAAAAAACGTTACCGTGCATTTAAAATTAAAAAAACCCCAGTCCAATTAAAATACATGGATCCATCAAAACAGTCAAATAACAACTAAAGTGACAAAAAGAACGGATTAGTGAACGATTTAAATAAAAAAATATAAACAAATAAATAAATATAACAAATTTACAAAAATGACACTGCAAAAAGATACTCGCCCATAGACGCTAACGCCATCTGTTAAAAACTATCGACACCATTTCAACTAAGATCAAACTACATACTGATCGATCGACGCGATATAGCGACCTTCATACTTGCAGAACTATCCAGAGGGCTGCCGAGAGAGGGCGTAACTGTTACCATAATATAACATTAGATCATTTAATCTAATATTTACAAATATGGACGAAGTTATGAAGGCGTTACAAAATATCCAAAAGGAACTTGATGAACAAAAAAATACGATCTTAAAAAACGGAGAAAGAGTGACCGAGCATGTAACTCAAAATATAAACTGCATTTTAGAAGAAAAATTCAAAATATTAAACGATAAATACGACAACATTAAAGAAACAGTAGATAATCAAGAAAGAAGACTACATTTTTTAGAAAAACAGATAAGAAAGAATAATATTGTCTTCTTCGGACTAGAAGAAATAGAAACATCATATTCAAACTTAGAAAAAATAATGATGGATTTTATAAAAGAACACTTCTCTTTGGACATGGATCGTAGGGATATACAAGAGATAAAGAGAATAGGTAAAAAAAGGGATAATCCTAGACCAATAATAGTCACATTCTCCACACTTGGCATAAAAATCAATATATTGAAAAGGAGCAGCTCACTGAAAAACACCGCGTTTTACATAACAGAAGATTTTCCAAAAAACATACTTGAAAAAAGAAAGCAACTACAGGAGCAGGCACGAATCGAAAAAGAGAAAGGAAATTATGTGATAATAAAATATGATAAATTAATAATACAAGACAAAAAGCACGCGGCAGCTAAAAATAAAAGAATGCTATCAACGTCCCCTGAAACCAACTTCACCGAACGTGACGAAAGTAGAACGCAGGCTAGCAAGAAGAACAAAACCCAGAATACAGGTACCAATACAACTAGTAAAAAATCTTATAGTATGCCAGAAGAGATAGTAAAGCCAGGGATTCGGAACTTCTTGATTACCAAAAATCTAAATAACACTCCCGAATCAAAGGACAACACCAAAGAGAAGTTTTAGCAACTACAGCACCCCTCTTACACACATAACATAAGGAAATACAACATAACAAAAAACAAATCAAGTCTTCCAAGCCGGCTGGTCACCGAGGAAGATAATGACCAAAACCCTCCAAAGAAGCACATAACTAACATAGCAACAACCACCAATACAATATACCTTACCAAAGTTTCAACTACTTCGCGAAAGCTCTACATTTTAACATACAATGTCAAAACACTATCAACATATGAACGTTTGATAGAATTACAAGAAGCTATATCAGATATTAAGTACGACATAATTGGATTGGCTGAAACAAGGCGTACCGGAAACAAAATAGAAGAATATGATAATTTTATACTATGCCACACGGGACAAACGCCTGGCTTGTATGGAGTAGGCTTTATAGTAAAAAAATGTCACAAACGCAACATAGAAAGCTACATCGGTCTTACAGAAAGAGTCGCAATCCTAAACGTGGTATTTGAAGATACCCGTTTATCAATTATACAAGTCTATGCCCCTACCGAAAAAGCAAACCAAGCTGAAATTGACAATTTCTATTGTATACTCAACAAAGCGATCGAAATATCATATAAAGATTTTATACTAATGGGAGACTGGAATGCGAAAATTGGGATCCCAAAAAAAGAAGAATATCTAATCATGAAACCGAATGGCTATGGTGAAAGGAATGAGAGAGGCCAGAGATTGATAGAATTCGCTACGGAAAACAGGTTGTCAATTTTAAACACATTCTATAAGAAAAAATCAAAAAACAAATGGACATGGATTTCTCCTGATAAAAAATACAAAAACGAAATAGATTTCTTTATATCAAATCGTCCCCAAATATTTCAAAACATAGAAGTACTAAATATAAACTACCCTTCGGACCACAGGGCAGTTAGAGCAACGACAATATATGAAAAACAAAAAAAAAGCCGAACAAAATACAATAACCGTAAAAAAATAATAATAACTAATGAAGACGATATCTCAAAATTCAACGAATATATAAATAAGACACTTAGCGCACCGTTAAATAAATCAGTTCAAAGATATTACAACAACATTGTCAAAGCTATAACCAGAGGCCTGCAAGTAATTCAAAACAAAAATAAAGAACATAAAACCCATAAAATTCTGTCAGAGCGCACGTTACAGCTTATAAAGAGGCGGAAGGAACTTCAAAGGACAAACAACAAATCTAGAGCAATAAAAAATGAAATCTCTGCCCTTTACAAGCTGATAAGCAAATATATTAAGAGGGATTACACAAACCACAGACACTACACTATAGAAAAACACATAACTCAAACGGGAGGGACAAGAAAAGCTTACAAAGAGTTGAGAACGAATAATAAGTGGATCGAAGGATTGAAACAAGGTGAAGAAATACACAACAACCGTAACGACATTATTACTATAGCAACAAACTTCTATAAAAATCTATACAGTGCTAGAGAAACGACATGCACGGAAAATAGAGATCAAAACCCAAGCCTCAACGACAGAAATTCACCTGTACCTCAGATCGAAATAAACGAAGTAATAAGAGCAATAAAAGACCTTAAGACAGAAAAAAGCCCAGGTTCTGATGGCATAACAAATGAAATACTAAAAACCGGTTTAGCAACCCTGACTACCCACCTTACTGAACTGTTCAATCTTATTATTGAAACTGGAGAGACACCCAGCCAATGGTCTGAATCCCACATTATTCTCATTTACAAAAAAGGCGACCCAAAAGATATAGGGAACTATAGACCTATAAGCCTGCTACCTACCATCTACAAGCTCTTCTCCTCAATAATAAATAAAAGAATAAAATCCACATTAGAATCACATCAACCTATTGAGCAAGCTGGATTTAGGAAAGGATACTCAACAATTGATCACATACATACAATAGAACTTCTTATAGAGAAATACCGAGAAAAAAATAGACCGCTTTATATTGCATACATTGATTACCAAAAAGCATTTGACTGCGTATCACATAAAATCATATGGGAAACCCTAAAAACACAAGGGATAGAAGAAGAATACATTCGTGTGATCAAGAGTATATATAATAACAGCAAGAGTAGAGTAAAACTAGAGACCGCTGGACCTTGGTTTGCAGTCAATAGAGGAGTAAGACAAGGCGACCCTCTCTCCCCACTGCTGTTTATCGCAGTACTGGAGTCGACTATCAGTAAACTTGATTGGAAAAGCCGAGGTATTAAGATAAAAGAAGCCCACCTAAACCATCTAAGATTCGCAGACGACTTGGTCCTACTATCAGAAACTGTACATGACATTCAATATATGATAGAGTCACTCAACGCTGCCAGTAAAATAGTAGGCTTGGAAATGAACCTGTCCAAAACAATGTTGATGACCAACTACACAAAAAGAACAATATATGTCGGAAGCGAGCCTCTCACATATACAGACAAATATATATACCTGGGTAAACAAATTAGTTTCGACCAAAATAGTAACGAGCAAGAAGTGGAGCGAAGGACACAGTTAACGTGGAACAAATACTGGGCTCTGAAAGACATATTCAAAAGTAACATGCCAGTTAAACTAAAAACTAAGGTATTAAACTCATGCCTTATGCCATGCTTAACGTATGCTTGCCAAACGTGGAAGTTTAATAAAACAATTAAAGAAAAAATAATTTCATGCCAACGAGGGGTGGAGCGCAGCATGATGAATATTAAAAAAATTCAAAAAATAAGACACACAAAAATCAGAAGCATCACCAAGGCAAGGGACGTATTGGTCCATGCCAAAGCACTGAAATGGAAATGGGCTGGACATGTGGCGCGCCTGCGAGACAAGAGATGGACGAAAAGGGTGACTACTTGGCCAGGCCCACAGGGGAAAAGAAGAAGAGGCAGACCTTTAACAAAGTGGGAAGATGATACTATAAACATTGCCGGACCCGACTGGATTAAAGTAGCCCAGGATAGAGAACACTGGATGTCTTTGGAGGAGGCCTTCACCTACAGAGGGGTTCTTGCAGAGTAGTAAACATAGATAAGTAATAATATATTAAAACTAACAAACCAGTGAACTAATACATTAACAAAAACTTGAAATATGTACTACTTGTAATATTACAACCAAACTGTCATTTTTTTAATTTTTCAATCTTGTAATCTGCATGAATAAAAGGCTTTTTTATTTTTATTTATTATTTTAAGTTGGTGAAAAAAAATATGTTCTTGACGAGAGTTTCTGAATAATTTCGCATTGTTTAAATTTTTATTTTTCAGGAACTAAACATAAAAAGATTATTTTTCTCAGCAAAATCCCTCCATAAGGGTCTTGTTAGTCTGATAATATTTTTATTTTCATCTTATATTTGGTGGTTTCGGATATCTTAAGCTTCTAAATTGCCATTTAAAGCCTAAATAATGAAACTTGTGTTCAGTAATCCTTATAGTACTCACAAATTATCCATCAATCTATAATGTTTTCCACCAAAATCCCTAGATGACAACCTTTTCTAAAATTGGTACTAATTATTTTTTGTTTAAATTGTTTATTGGTGGCTATTAACTCATTTGAAAAGTCCTGTTTTTAAGCCAAAAAGCGCGCAAAGGGTATAAACGCTCTTAAGTTGATTGTGTAATTAGTCAGTGTGGCGCTACTGTGGCTATATCATTCACATAGGAATATAGGCATAGGTAGTATCAATTGAGAAATATTGTTGTACATAGGTGTTTATAAATAGTTTCACCAATATGTCCTAAAAATTATTTTCTCTTATGTACATTATAATTACAAAACTACCTAAAGTATTACAGAACAAAGCGTTTTAGTTCGGTTACATACTTTTTATTACTTACTCAGTTATGTTCTTTTGAGTAAAATATTTCGCAAACAAGTTTAAAAGGTTTCGCTTTGTTACAAAGCGTATCGTTGCCTAAATTACTTTTAGTGTTTTTGCAAAATATATTCTACCAATTAATTCCTATAGGTTACAATAAAACCGTTTGTTTTATGTCAAATATAGACATTTTTATGCTGCACGCGTACTCGTACTAAACAAACACCGACGCGCTTATCTCCTAAATTACTCGATAGTAAAATCCGTTATGCAGATGTGACTTGTCGGACGTTTCTAGAGAACCGCTCGGCACTTATACACTAGAACGAGTGCAGAGCTCATTGCAAACCAGTCCCTACAACCAATGACTGACTGAGAATGACTTTATTTAAAACAATTTTAAAATCTATACTTATTGATAAAGCTGAAGAGTTGGTTTGTTTGTTACCTCTAATCTTAGGAGGTTTTAATTCGAAATTTTTTTGTGTGGATAGGTTACTCATCGAGGAATGCTATAGGCTATACATATATGACCACAGTATGGCCTATAATAGGGAAGCTGTAGTGAAAAATCTAGCAAATACGAGGAAATTTTATTCGTGTTCTGTGGCACGATTGGTCGATAGTCTAAATTGATAGACAGAATTGAATATTTTAGCCGTCATTTTGATAAGTGTACTTGCACCTGGGTGGACAGCTATATAATATAAGAATAAAATTCTAAAGGTATGTTTACGATGCAAGAGGAAGGTTAAGCATTTGTTGATTCCATATATCAACACATAGATAATGCACTACATAGGTAATATCAACAGCTAAATAATGACCAGTACGCGAGGGTTGGCGACAGTGTGAACACCGTCACTAGTCACGATACCTCTTATATTCATCCTCTAGGCTCTCTTATTATAAGCCGGTCTAACGTGTATTATGATTGAGGTTCTAAGCGTCAATCTTTATAGTTTGAAATATGGCCTAGCAGCTAATTGACACAATGCCCAGGCCTAAACAGGTGCGTCTATAATTCTATATGCATCCTTTTTTCTTAATGACTTAAATGAGTACTATTAAAGCAATTATGAATATTTAAATTGAATTAAACTTATTGTCATCAGCCGTTTAATAACATCATTAATGTTATGAGGAGGTTTAGGTTTTCATAGTCAATGATTCGCGAAATCGTGCCTGAGAATTGAGCGAGCGAAATCAATTAAAGAAATTCTTGCAACAACCATAATGTAATCAAGCTCAACAATGAGAAATATAAAGTATCGTATAAATAGTTTAATTAATTGTGCAATAAAAGTTACAAATCGGGAATTCCATGACTAATGCAAAATTAATTATAATCACGTCGAAGAGATTAAGATTTTCCTGTCTCAGCGTGTGATGCTAAATAAGCAGATTAACATGAAAAACATTCTTTTTACTGAATAAATACATAATCATCCCTTTTTCCCAGAAAGGATAGGTCTTTGTTCTTTACGCTCTTAAAAAACAAACTTACTTAATGTTCCCCAAAAATATTATTAATGCCCATACGCTATCCGAGAGTTTGCGTATTTATTCTCTTTTACGTAATATCTTTATCCCACACCTACACGGGTTGGCGTAACATGTTTTTCTACCCATGTTGCAGAAGAATTTGGCATACGACAGCCCGCCCAACTGACTTCAACCTTTCTAGGAAATACCAAACCCGTTAAACGCATTTTTAAATTGGTAAACCTAAGTAAGTGATTAACTGACTTGAGAATCCGGTCTGGAGTTTTACAACCCATTTGGTCCACTACCAATGAGTCTGTGTTTTGTAACGTCGTTTATATTAAAATTGTCGTTTTGCGAAATATTTTCGGGGATATTAGTGCACAATTGGCGTAACTTTAGAATTCTCGCAGTGTTAGACTACTTTTGCAGCTACATTGTCAAATATGGTTAATGCTTTTAATTTCGTCTTTCTGTGAATTATATGATTTGGGGAGACCTTTGCCCAGCAGTGGGACAGAATAGGATAAAAAAAAAGTAAGCTACATGGTAACAAACTGGTAGACTATAGCCCTAACCCTCTGTGAAACTTTCGGTTGCGGATAACTAATGTGTTCAGCTTATTTCACATATTTAGTATAGATTTATGTAGCTATCTAGACTTTTGTTAAGTCCTTATTTCAATACCCGATTCGAAATATCTTTTTGTGTAATATTTCATTTATAAAACATAATTAAATTGTATCACAAAATGTTCAGTAAGGGTTTTCATTAGTCAAGGGGCTGTGACAAAAACATGGGCCAAGCTGTTTTTCAACCTGAATAAATTCAACGAAACGTCACTTGTAGGCCAAAGAATAGATGGCGAGGTAAGGTACACTATTCGAGGGACTGGCAGAATAGGGTTTTGAATTGAAAATAATGTAAAGAAGCCTTTGCCCTCCAGAGGGACAATAATGCAATGTATGTATAAAACCATGATGGGCCCGACTGGGACACCACATAGTGTTGAATGTGCAATGAGGACAGGTAAAAGAGGATGTAATCATACATTGCTGGAACACTTATTATTCGTGACCTATATTAAAGTACTACGTTTACACACAAAAAACAAACAATACAAGTTGACTATAGGACAATAACATTAGCGCTATTATCATTGTAATTGACACAGTTCGGAGAATCAAACGGTATATTGTTAATTATATTATTAACGCTAATAGCGAGACTTTGCATTCGACTATTTTAACAATGAATAATAAATTATTATTGTTTACTACTTTACCAAGTCTAGTATTACAATATATGGTTGCAATTAGTTTAGTTTTTTGTTGAATTTATTCAGCTATCGTTGGCAGCGATATATAACAACATAACCTTCTATTTAGTTAAGTAGTTTTCAAATTTCCGATTAAGCTTTTTCCGAAGTTCAAAAACTTTCAAAAGGTAGATATTTTTTTATAATAAGTATGTGATTAATAAACAATAGATCATCAACATATCAGGTTACAAACACCACATTGGATAACATTTGAGATGCATCGCATTGTTCCTGCGATATTGACGTTGGGAAATCCCATTGGGAGCAACTTAGTAAATAACAATAAAAAGAATACCTGACTCAGATAATTAGGAGGAAATCCATCGCCCACGGCTGTTACGACTTACATATTCACATGAGTAATAGAATTACACCATCAGTATGAAAATTAACAATGTTTCAATACGCATATTGGTACTGTACGATTATAGGTCAAGTTACATTGGACGGTCCGTGCGTGACAAGTGCATTGAGGAAATCTGTTGAATAAACAAAGTTTGACGACCTTATTGTCGTGATGGGCGTGTAGCCGGTGGAGAAATAGCGGGTTTGACTTTATATGTATCACGAAAATTGTGGCCGCGGCTATTTTTCGTAGTATGAAATATTTATTGGACGATTGATTGGCACATCAACTAAACAATGAAATGTTTAGGTTTGATGTTGCAATTTGTTTCCTTAGCAGATAAATATTTGTGGACTTACCGAATATTTGTTCCAGGTGCAAACCTGTGTTATGTGTCGTAATTTGTAGTATTTTTATTTTCCATCAATTTGATAATTTATGTATTTTTTTGATCAGTCTACAATCGCCATCATCCATTTTTTTTTATAAAAGGTTCCAATTAAAACACGAAACTATTCGATAAAAACTACCCTAAACGTACATTGTGCAAATGCTGATATGCAAAAATAAAATATTTAAATGGGACTGGATACTATTAATTTTTATACGGATTTACTTATGCAGACAAAGAATTATAGCTTACATTAAATTATTATTTGACATTTTTGTAACTTAGATGTTTTGAATTTTAGATCAAAACACCTATTAATTTTTTACTTAAAATTCTGTCATTGAGACACAGTACATTAAGTATAATTTTTTACAAAATTTACGTATTTTTCTAAAAAGGAATTTTTGGTGCTATTGGTTGATGAATCTAAAGTGAATAAGCAACCCTTACTGCTTAAAAAATGTTTTTTTTTTTAATATTAGAAAAAGTTTTTGCTAAGTTAAATGTGACTTGTCAAGACAAAGATCAGATTCAAATTTTCATAATCAAGACCTCGGTGACATATGTTATAATATTGGCATCCTTGGTATGTTTTTTTTTTACTATTTCATACTAATTCTGGAGTGGGACAACATTCCTATTACTCTAATGCTCACTGCAAAACCTATGCAAAAGGCAAAGACGGTACAAGGATAATATACAACATTGATTATTTTACAACTGTTTTCAAGCTGATATTAATTCAATGGGCTCTGTGGGACCATTAATAAATTAAGGTTGGTTTTCAACATGCATGCAACAAGTGTGTGGATTGTGACTGTTAAGTACCTGTTATACCACAGATTAAAATCTTTGCAATTGACTTTATTAATTGGTTTTGGAATTATTATAAATAAATTTTGTTAAGTTGGTGGGTATTGGATGTTACCTCAATGCACTGTTACATTATTTTGTACTTTTCCTAAAGATATGAATGTTTACATTAGAAAAATGTCTATTTTATTTTGTCTTTTTTTTTGCTGTAATGGTGATTGCACCTATGAGGAGCAAAAAATTGCTCTTGATTTTAATGAAATTCAGCATGAAAGATTTCTGTGTTGATCAAATATTTTTTGTTGTCAGAAACTGATAATTGTCATTACAATATGTAGCAATGTGTGTCAATTTTTTGGTCATAAGGATATATGAATATAAAATATGTATTCTAAAGATTACAATACTTTGCATTCCTGTCTATTGTTAGGATTTCTGACTAACTATTTTTGAGTATTTTTTATATCAAAAGATATTAAGGACATAATACTTAAATGCATTACATGATATTTATTTGCTTCATTTGCTTAGCCTTATTTGTGTTTTCATCAAATAAATGGTTTTATGTAATGTTTGCTTGGCATTGTTGTAAGTGCAATAAACTTGTGCAACATGCAACAGTGATGCCATAGCAACAATGCAAATGTATGAGATTTATTTTGCTATTATTTATAAACTAGTGAGATTTAACATTAAATTGGTGCATACTACAGACATTGTATATTATATGTTCACCTTGTTAAGTCCTCGAAAAACAGTTGTTTGTCACATGTAGTTTATAGTTATGTACTTTTGTGCCATTGGATGTATAATGAAAGATAAATATTACTACAAGGAATTGAGGACAGCAATTCCATAGTTGATAGTTACAGTAAATAAAAATAAAAGGCACTTACTTCTTGTACACTCTACAGAATGAATTGTTGATCCTCTTGTCGGACATATGCCGTCTGCGGTCTTCAAACAGATCCTTAATGGCCGTAACACCCAACACAAACAAGACAGGCAGCATAGCCACCTCTTTGCCGAACGCACTGATCGCTGGCACCCAGTTCAATAGAACTATGAATATAAAGTACACATTTGCAATCCTGTGGAACTGCTCAAACAGATTCTTGGGCAAAAACGAGAGCAGAGTATATTTTGTAGTCCTGATTTTGTTGTTACACCTCTGTCCATTTGGATGGTCTTTAGGTGGTGTCTTATCGGGCACTAAGTGGTTGGGTATAACTATGAGGTGTCGGTTGTCGACGGCTGGCTGCGGACGCCGCAGCAGCCAGAAGGCGGCGCGACGCCAGGGTCCCACAACTGAGGCACGCCGGATGGTGTAGATGGAGTCGGAACGTGAGGCCTGGCGAGAGTGGTGCACGCGCACGGAGCCCAGGCGCGGCTGCGCGCTGGCGGGTGGCGGCTCGCGGTGGCCCGGCGGCAGGATAAAATCGGTGCGGCTGCCCGTTCGGCTGTGGCCAGGTCCGCTGCTGGGCCGCCCGCCCTCGCCGATCTGTCCGTGGGAGAGCGCCCGCTGGTGCCCGCGTAACGCTGACTTGAGCGCCGGCCGCGCCGTGGCGGGGTTTCCGGCCAGCATCGGCGTGCCGCCGTGGCTTATAGATCTCGAGTGGCCTTTCGCTTTGGGAAACAGGTAGGTCTGCTCCGGTGCCCCTGGAAGACATGGCACCGTCGACGGAGTCTCTCCACTTCCTTCTGTTGACATTTTTATACATTTGAACGGCGAACGACCCGGTTTTCCCTTTCATTTAAAACTGTGTCACTGCACCGTGTTCATTTATCGTATTTAATGTTGACGATTTGTGGAGAACGTGCTGAACGATTCGAAACATATGGTTAGAAATCATCTGTTCACGGATCCACACATTACTGACGTTTAAATTCTCGAAGAACTAAAAAAGCGTACGCGAATTTGAATGGTTCTCGTGTGATATGCATCTTTATGACTGTCGAAACAAATAAAACTAGTAATATTTGATCGCCACGGCGCGAACAGTCGTTGTGTGCACAAAAGAGAATAAAACTCAAAAACAACTGGACAAGCGACTGACACTTGCTTGATTTGACAGATGCACAGACCAGACGGGCGGGGAGGTGGCACTATAGTGTTGGGAACTATGTTATATTATTAATAATAATTCTTCAGAATGATTTCCTGTGGAAATAGACGGTACGTTTATAAAAAACGTATAAAATTGTTAACTTAATTCAAGTTTCTTCTCATTAATTGTGGTCCAGTTATAAGAGTATTATCGCATTTAATCATTTTTTGTAAATAAAAAATGTAGATATTGTAGTAACTTATTCTAAAATGGATTTGGACTTTGGTAGATAAAATCAGGGTTTTTAAGGAGCTATGATAGACGAAAAAATTAACAGATATACTCCATGAAACATTTTTGTGAAGGAGTTTGTAAATCTACGATTAATTACATACCTATATTTAGATTAATGTCGCCATTCATGGAAATAAAAAAGACAACTTTTCTTTTAGCATGCACATTGCGAATAACATGTAAACACCATGGATAACATCGATCACAAGCACAGACCAAGAAGTATATCACATTTCACAAGTGTTGACACACTAATTTACTCTCTGGATCACTCCAGAGAGTAAATTGTGAAATTTGTTAGAAAGTAAGCAAATATCTAATCAAATTTAAAATTAAAAAAACACTTATTACTTAGCATATAATATATTAAAAGAATGCCAAAAAAAAAATTATATTCGTATAGAACATTCGGCAGAACCGGGCTATGGAATTATTAATTATTATGCCCTTAGAAAAATGTGAGCGTCTACTGTACATCACTATTAATTAATATGTCAAAATTTTATCCGTTCGGATACACACTTTTTTCTTAATATATTTCCACAATTTCCAACTGTACTCTGGATT
This sequence comes from Hyles euphorbiae, assembly GCA_023078785.2. Classification (NCBI taxonomy): domain Eukaryota; kingdom Metazoa; phylum Arthropoda; class Insecta; order Lepidoptera; family Sphingidae; genus Hyles; species Hyles euphorbiae. Next base: position 14,766,887 of record CM041041.1, on the reverse strand, counting down.
TTGGAATACCTTTTTTTCAGGCTTGTTGTTTAATATAATTTTTGTTATTCGTTAATATATATCACGTATTGTTAGCAATAATACATTAATTAATTTCATTCAATTTAGTTAGAATGAATGTATGTATATAGTCTGTATTCTGTACCTTTATCTTATTATTTTTCACTGAATTTTTACGAGTGGCAATTACAATAACCGATATCATTCGTTCTATTGTTCATTCATTTTCAGTCGACGTCATCGATGGCGGACATATTCCACAGAGTACATTATATTTATAGAGATAGAGTCAACAGTTAAAATAATGGCATTAGCGCCCTCTCTCGGTATACGACGTTCGAATTGTTTCGAATAGGAAACAGGTCTTATCTATATGCAATTAATTTATTTTAATTCCCCAGTAATTTCCAAAGCCCGGAATTTTAACTGAGTAAGCTTTTAGAAATTACTTTAGGGAAAAATGGAACTTGAGTAAGGGTAGGTTTTAAATAAAATAACAGTGTAGCGGTTGTATTTATTTTTTATTATGTTTCTTTTTATTATACACTTTCTGCTCTGGCAGCACAAGTGCACCCGATTTATCAATGCTAATAATCGAAATAATTCGGAGACTAAATGATTTGGGTCTAAAGGTTTTAGCCACCATATGCGACCAAGGGACATGTAATGTTAGTGCTATTAACTATCTCATTAATTAAACAAAAAAATATATATATAAGGTGTAATGAAGTACTACGGAGAGAGGTGTTTGAAGTAGATGACAAGGAAGTTGTTTCTTTATATGACACACCTCACCTCATTAAGGGCATTAGAAATAATTTATTAAACAAAAATTTAATTTGCCATTTAAATGGAACAACCAAAACAGCAAAATGGGAGCATATTTTAAAATTACACGAAGAGGACCCAGCTTATAAAGGAATACGCATCATTAAAAACTTAACAAACCAACACATAAAACCTGACAGGTTCAAGAAGATGAAGGTGAAGTACGCTACACAAGTGCTAAGCCAAAGAGTGGCTGTAACAACGGGATTTTTAGCAGGTATACTAGCATTTTACACTAATTTACATTGTTATACATGATAAGTTTGATTACTAAATCAGATAACATGTTACAGATAATTTCATTAAAATAAATGGATAACTTATTAAGAATTTCTTTGCTAAGATAAACTTAATTTTGAATTGTAATAAATTTATTTTTATTTCCAGAGCAGAAGATATTGCCGGCTGAATGCACGCAAACTGCTGATGTCATAATATTATTTTTCAATGAATTATTTGACTCTTTAAATGGCAGTAATGATAACTCAAAGAATAGAAGTGGAAAAGATTTACTACTTCCAGTAACACCTAATAGTAAGCTTCATAATGTATGGTCAAATGCAAAGGCTGTTTTAAAAACAATGAAGTTTATAAATACCGACAAAATAAATAATCGTCAGGTCACACCGCCGTCGGTAAATAATTGGTTGCACAGCATTAATTATGTATCTAATAAAAAATATATTTGAAGAACATAACATAAAATCTGTGTGGATGAGGCACTTCAATCAGGATCCATTGGAAAATTTCTTTAGGGCGATTCGAAGCCATGGATGTCGAAACACTAATCCAACTGTAGATGGCTTTGAATCGTCCTTTTCAGCATTTTTAATAAATAATTTAAGTCGGCAGTACTCACTTGGCTCTAATTGTGAGGAAGATAGCTGCAAATCTGTTTTTAAGGCAATGAGATCCTTATTAAAAACTTGTGAAAGTGAGCCAATCCACACAGATTTCATTGAAATACCTGAGACTGTGTTTACTAATTTTGTGCAAAAAAAGGATAATCCTAGAATTTTAGCTACGTTACAGTACGTAACTGGTTATATATTAAGAAAAACAAAATCGAAAATAGTTAAAAATTGTAAAACATGTAACCAAATACTTTATGACAAAAATAATTCCAACAGATGTTTACATTTAAGAAAATATAAAAAGGGACACAAATATCTAACATAACCTAGCAATAATATGGTAAATCTTTTTTCAAAAATACAAGACATAATTACATATTTGTTACAAAAACAACCACTCAGTTCAAATATAAAAACATATTTCAAAACCCATTTATACACAGAATTGGAGTTTGAATTCATCGATTGCGTAACTCACAAAACCCAATTAAAAGATTATTTATTAGAACTATCATGCAATTTTTTTTGTTTAATTTGTGTAGGGACTTAAATAAAATATTAAATGGAACAAGACTCGAAGTCGATAACAATTGTAAAACGAAAGTATCTGCATTAATTTATTTCCAGACAAATTTAATGCCCTTTTCAGTCTTGTTGCATAATTAGCCTCTTTATTTTGAAGTTTATTGATCATCTTAATCAATTTATCATTTTCATTGACAGTCTTTGGTGTTTTTCTTAAACTCAATGTTTCAGCTAAAGGCATAGCTACTATATGAGCTAAAGCAGCATCTGAAAATATAGCACATTAGTTAAGTTATATTTACAATGTTTTCATTCTGTATCAGCCCATATAAGTCCCACTGCAGGGCACGGGCCTACTCTACAATCGAGAATACGATTGAGAGTGGTTAGGCCATATAGTCCACCACGCTGGGCTAGTGCGGGTTGGCGGACTTACATACCATAGAAATTCTTATAAAGCGCTATGGTATGCAGGTTACCTCACGATGTTTTCCTTCACCGCTTTAGTGCGTGGTGATTGATTATCAATACACACATGAGTCCGAAAAGTCAGAGGTGTGTCCTGGGATTCGAACCTGCGCCCATCGTGAACATGTTGGCAGCCGCATCTAGTCCGTTTACCAACAGGCCACCACGCACTTCATTGTTGTTTTCATTCATGTTTTCATTAATTAGGTAAAACTATACTCCATCGGTTTAGGTACACAAATCAAAACACGTGACGCATGGTTGTTCAACATTTTATTGCAATGTCCAATTGCGAATATTTTCTTAGTCAACCAATCAACAAGTATTAACAACAATTAACAGCGGCTCATAAAAAATAATAACTAAAACAGAGTAAAGAACAACAATGAACACTTCCAAACACTTCATCAGTTCACGAAAACAGTAAGTACATTAACGCAATTAATAGTATTTGGCTGCCATAGATAATCCGACCTAACGCATTATCTTTCATTTAAATGGTCGCATTATCGTGTCGCAATGTAGTTTTACATTTACGTAAACATTTTTTTGTCTTCAATTAATTTAGAAATGAGAAATGGCAATGTAAAATAACCTTTTTTATGGTTTGTTTACATTTAGTTAAGTACCTAAACCGATGGAATATAGTCTATAATTATTTAGGCAAGTATAATTTAAATCAGTACAGTAGTTAGTTACCTTTTGAAGTAGATGGCAAGGATGTATTAAGTAAAACATTTTGATTGGTGACTTCTACTAATGGTGCTCTAGCCCTGCTTGATCCTGAAATAGAAGACAAATAATTGATTATATTAAATGAACAACTTCAAAACATCAAACTGTTGTGCTATTTGAAACTAAATTTTGGATAAGTATGTGTTTAAGGAATACAATTTATTTCTATTTAAGGACACAAATATAATATAAGATAATTGCTGAACACTCAGAACTGCACTTTTTTTAAACTACTGTTTCATTTTATATTCTTTGAACGTTTTTAAGTAACAAATAATGGCGGCACCGAACAATTACGGCCTTTGATAAATTAGTAAATAGTAAAATCTATTGTTGATAGTTCAAAAAATAGCCATCGTTTCTGCTTTGTGCAGATGTTTCCACAAAAACAATAATGTATTATTCTCGTACTTTACAACATATTTTAGTGGGGTCATTTAGAGGACGATATTTTTATTACAGCATTATTAATTATTACTTACAATAATGCGTTTCCAAGAATGTTAAATTTAGAAGATTAAGTTAAACAATGTTTCTTTGAAATGTTTTGTAGCATGAGAAATGGAATATAAGATATAAAAAAATTGAGAGCAATTTTAACTGTAGACATGTAGCTAAAATTAGTAGAATAAAAAAAACTTATTTCTATCAAATTCATAAAAGCTAATAATATGGATGTTGGTTATACTTTAATTTATGTTAAGAATGGGAGCTTTATCAATGTAAACTAATAAAGCCAGGCATACAGATGCAATCTTCTGTCATTGTCCTGTGACAATGACCATCAATTTTGAATTGCATACATAAATAAAAACACACTATTTTCCCAGAAGGGGTAGACAGAGTTCCAACCAGGACACACACATTTCACATTGTATTTTCCGCTTACCTCATCTAGATACCTTGTTTATTAATAAAAATTGTGTGTATGTTGGTCGCTTACAGATACCTACAATTATCAATAGTCATTACAAATAAGCACTTTTTTCACTAGCTGCCTCACACACCTGCATATCCATGCACAATCATGAAACAGGAAAATGTATGGTTACCGTTCAGTGTTAATTACTATTATTTCATATTAACATGTTAACTTTTATACCAGCTATAATGGTGTTTTTAAATGCATTATGATGTACAATAACTAATGTTCTTTCAAACAAGTTTTTATAACTATAGTCAGTTATTACTTTAAAATTTTATTTTGTAGATGTAGATTTTTTAAGATGTCTTATGATATATCCTTATTTCACACAAAAATTAGATGTAACAATTGCACATAAGTAACATAAACTCACCTGGCAGTAACAATGTGGGAAGTGCACCAGGGCTAAGTCTCCTGGTCCATGTTAAATATTTTGTTTCAAAATGGTCATGGCACACTCGTCGATTTTTATACACATAGTAAGGATCTGAAGTTGTGGTTTCAATTCCAATTATTTGAGTCCATGCAAGGTATTGATCCATATCTTTATCAGGATTTGGAAATGACTGTGAAACAGTATCATCTTTACCTAAAAAAAAATTAGCTAGCTGTAGTATTCTAATTTAAAATTGTTTATAGAAATTAGACCAGATTTCTCTAGATACACATATGTAAGTACAAATAGATTGAAAGAACTCGAAGGTAATACAAGTGGAGCGGCCTACGTTAAAATGGGAAACATCGACGGAGGAAAGCGATTTTGTTGTATCTCAAAAAATATGTATATCTGTATCAGCCCATATACGTCCCACTGCAGGGCACGGGCCTACTGTACAATCGAGAGTACGATTGAGAGTGGTTAGGCCATATAGTCCACCACGCTGGCCTAATGCGGGTTGGTGCCTAATGCGGGTTGGTAAAAAAATACCGCATTGAATTTCCTTGTGAAAATGTAAGGTATTATTTTAAAATGTTATTATTACAGAAATGGTATTCCTAAGTTTTCTAGTTTAGAGGTTGTTCATTTTTTAAATATTTTTTTTGTTTCTGATGTAAAATTGCTTGTTTCGAGATACGACGAAATCGCTTTCTTGCGTCGATATGTACAAATGAACATCGTGTAAATTGTGCAACATAAATTATATATAACATCTCAACATAAGCACTGCATAGGAAAAAACTTTCTTTTTCTTACCGCATCCCGGCACGCAGCAACCTTTTTCAGAAGTAGCCATTTTCCAAGTCAACAAAGGGTAAATCGTAAGGCAAATCGGTGTCCAGAGATCCAGTCGCAGTATCAACGGTAAAGCAAAGAATTCGAGGTCCGGAGATAAAGCAAAGTTGTCAAAAATCACAGAAAAGCACACGAAATACATTCACAGATCACGGATGGAAATTTATTGATTCTAAAACGAGAATTCGTCAAATTCGAAATTAGGAATGACAAGTCAAAATTTGACATTGACAGCTCACAAATTTCGTTCCTTTAAACGCATTATGCAATAAACAATAAAATATCAGTTTATTGTATGATTTTTTTGCATCTTAATGTTCATTAAATATGCTAATAATTATTATTTTATTAGTAATTGTTTTCTCTTCATATTTTTTCTTAACAACAACAATTACGCGATATTGAGAAAAGCGCCATCTACTGCAAAAAGAGGAACCATTCTAGCCCAAAGAAAAAAAAAATGTATGGACTGTTAAGCCACTGACATATTCTTTCCGACATTTTGACATTTCTCTCCCGGTTAGTCACTTCGTGTTGGAATAAAACCCATTTAGAACTTTCACCATGGATGAAGAATACGACGCGATCGTCTTGGGTACCGGCCTCAAGGAATGTATCCTGAGCGGTATGCTGTCTGTATCCGGGAAGAAAGTGTTGCACATTGATCGGAACAAGTATTACGGTGGAGAATCTGCGTCGATTACACCGTTAGAGGAGTTGTTCGCAAAGTTCAACGCACCGGCACCCGATGAAACATACGGTCGAGGTCGCGACTGGAACGTCGACTTGATTCCCAAGTTCTTGATGGCCAATGGCCTGCTGGTAAAACTGCTCATTCATACGGGCGTCACCCGTTACTTGGAGTTCAAGTCGATAGAAGGCAGCTATGTATACAAAGGCGGCAAGATCTCCAAGGTGCCCGTCGACCAGAAGGAAGCGCTTGCTTCAGATCTTATGGGTATGTTCGAGAAGAGGCGGTTCCGTAATTTCCTCATCTACGTGCAAGATTTCCAGGAGGATGATGCTAAAACATGGAAGGATTTCGATCCGACCACGGCCAACATGCAATCGCTGTACGACAAGTTCGGCCTGGATAGGAACACCCAGGACTTCACTGGCCACGCTCTTGCCCTGTACCTTGATGATAGCTACCTGCAGCAACCCGCCAGTCAGACTATCCGCCGCATCAAACTGTACTCGGACTCGCTGGCCAAGTATGGTAAGTCCCCCTACTTGTACCCCATGTATGGGTTAGGTGAATTACCCCAAGGTTTCGCTCGACTCTCGGCTATTTATGGAGGCACCTACATGTTGGATAAGCCCATTGATGAAATTGTGTTGGGAGAAGATGGTAAGGTTATTGGTGTTCGTTCGGGTACTGAGGTGGCCAAGTGTAAGCAGGTGTACTGTGATCCCAGCTATGTTCCGGAAAGAGTCCAGAAGCGTGGACAGGTCATCCGATGCATTTGCCTATTAGACCATCCAATTGCTAATACAAAGGATGCACTGTCTACACAAATCATTATCCCTCAAAAGCAAGTGGGTAGGCATTTTGACATCTATGTCTCTGTGGTGTCATACACACACCAGGTGGCAGCTAAGGGCTGGTTCATTGCCATGGTGTCAACCACTGTGGAAACTAATGACCCAGAATCTGAAATCAAACCTGGCCTAGATCTCCTGGGTCCTATTAGGCAGAAGTTTATATCTATATCAGATTATTATGAGCCAATTGATGATGGCAGCCAGAGCCAAATATTTATCTCAGAGTCATATGATGCCACAACACACTTTGAGACAACCTGTTTAGATGTGCTCAAGATTTACAAGCGCGGTACTGGTGAAGACTTTGACTTCTCCAAAGTGAAAGTGGAGCTGGGCGAGGAGGATCAGTGAACATACCCTATTCACATGTACATTGCTTGTTAGTTTTAACTATTTGTTTAAGAACTGTTCAGGCAACAAACTATATGTTCATTAGGGATTTTGGGTACAGATTTGTAAGAGCTTAGATGTATCAAGTATTGTGCAAATGCTCCAATTCCAGTAAGTGATTGTATTTTTTTTTATATTACCAAAAATATGTCAAAAAAATATAAGATTGTTATTTAAAGGATTTTATTTGTCAATTTAATGATTGCTTTTATTATTTTAAGTATACAAAGCTATAAAATGATCTGCACAAGTGAGGTGTTAGATGTTAATTGTATCAAATGATATGCATTCCATTTTGGTACATTGTTTGATCCTGTAATCATATCATGTTTGTAACTTGTCAAAATTCAGATATGAATGCTCACTATATCTATATGTTCTGTGTAAGATCATGAATAAAGTTACATTATATGACACACTTGTTTTATTTGTGGTTAACACCAATAATATGAAACCAGCTACATATGTATGTATTATGTATTGAATAAGTCATTTGGTAGTATAGCATCAATATTCAATAGCAAAATTATTTTCTTATATATCACAGATATAAGTTAATGTTAATACTTAATTCATTTTAAATTTAACTTGTATTCAAATGAATTTGTAATGAAATGATATTACACATTTAGTACATACTTCAATGCAAACAAATGGTCATTTCTGCATCCAATAAATATGTAATCACCATACACAGCTGGTGATGAGAAAGTCTCATTAGGCAGATGATAGTCAGTTAATATAACACCATTTTCAGAGTCAATGACACATAATTTGCCATCATTAGATGCAGCTAATACAAGGTTATCACTCAAACCACAAGGTGTAGAGTACACTGGTGATGTTAGCTCAGTTCTCCAAGTAAGGGTTGGCTGGAAATTTTTAATGTTGATGCTGTATACCCTATTATCATGGCATCCAAATACCATTTGCCATTTCAGTTTTTCTACTTCTTTTATATAGATTGAAGAGAATATGTTGCCCTTCGCGCCCTGGTATTTCCATATCTGGAAGTTTGGAATAATACAATTAGTTAATACTCTTATTGGATTTTCCTAGTGAGAAATTCGACAGATTCTCGCTCACCTTAATACCTTTCTCGACGGTTCTACAATGTATTTCACCATTGACTTCAGCGAATACAACGTATTTATCGTTGTCGTAAAGCACGGGGCTGGCGAACACCGGGCTGCTCAATGTGCCTCGCCAGGCAATCGTGTTCGTTTTTACATGTATACTTGCGCAGACACCCGACAGAGTGCCTAACAATACGTATTCATTTTTAGCCAGCACTAAATCTGCTGATATTGCTTGGTCACCGACTTGTATTACGTCCTTGATATCCCCCGTCTAAAAAGTAATTGTTAAGCATTTTTATCGTTGTGAATGGTCATGTGGTACATGACTAATGAATATTGATGACGTTAGAATATAATTGATATTTGCGAAGATAAACTGCTCATTATCAGTATAAAAGAGATATCATACCTACCAATATGTCTATGCAACGAATGTTTCCATCGTACGAAGCGATATACACAATTCCGCGTAGGCACGTAGCTTTACTTTTTATCATGGAGCCTATGTTGATTTTCCACAATTCAGTGCAGTTTGCAAGTTGGAAGCACACAATTGTTCCGTCGTAAGTCCCCACGACGCCACATGGCGAGGTCACGGGCTCCTGCGAATAACAAAGCACGGAGGCTTCTACTCGGGATTTCACCGATAGCATGCCTTGCAAAACGCCGCTTATTGCTTCTACTACAATGATTTTGCCTGAATGACTGCCGACGATTACGTATAAATTGCTGTAAAACAAAAACGAACATTAGTATTTTTTTGAGAATATTCTTAAGTGCGTGGTGGCCTGTTGGTAAACTGACTAGTCGCGGCTGCCAACATGTTCACGGTGGTCGCGTGTTCGAATCCCAGAGTTCCACATTTTCGGAGTCATGTGTGTATTTATAGTCAATCACCACGCACTAAAACGGTGAAGGAAAACATCGTGAGGAAACCTGCATACCATAGTGATTTAGGTATAAGAATTTCTATGGTATGTTAGTCCGCCAACCCGCACTAGGCCAACGTGGTGAACTATATGGCCTAACCACTCTCAAACGTACTCTCGATTGTAGAGGAGGCCCATGCCCTGCAGTGGGATAAAATAATAATTAGGGGCATGAAACTTGTAGTAAGTAGGTACTAACTAAAAATTAAACTGCCATTTCACGCAGGAGGCAGTTAGCATGTCGATATTTTTTAAAAGTAGGTACTTACAATCCAGTTTGAAACAACGCTGGAGAGGCATCAACGCATTTACCAGTATCGTATGTCCACAGGACAATAAATTCTACAGGAGTAGTAACACTGACTACACTTGTTCTTTTAATGGAAGCATAATCTGTGTGTATTGTATCAGAGTTAGATCTCGGTCTTTTCATTTTTTTCTTAGGTTTTGGCTCTTCAACAATTATTTCTTTTTGGACTATTTGCATTATTTCTTCCATGGTATTCTTTTGAGACATCAAATATGGTAGTATTAATTTACCGAATTGAGGTGCAGCTAGGGAAAGCTTGTTGCAAACTGAAACAGCAAGGAAGGAGGTTCCTCCTATTGAAAAGAAATTTTTGTCCTTGATTTCATCATAGGAGAGATTTTTATTTAATGATACCTTCAACTCCTTCACAAACTTCCCTTTTAATGCATCTAGGGTAATTGGTGCTATAGTCACCTTTTCATACATTTTAGTTAACAATTCTTTGCATATTTTGCCATGTCGATTCATTGGCAAGTTGTCTACCCTGATAATTTTGTCAGGCCAGTGTTTATCATCAAGCTTACATTTTAAGAAGTCGGTAAGCTCTTGACTGCTTAATGTTTCAGAAGAAAAGTATACAACCAGAAGTAGTGGTTTAGGCAACCACAAACATGAGCAAGTTTTCACTCTTGGACATTGCATAATAGTGGATTCAATCAACTGTAAATTTATTTTGTGTCCAAATCTTTTTACGACATCATCTTTGCGACCCCTATAGTAAATGGTACAGTTTTTTATTTCACCAATGTCACCAGTGTCTACAAATTTTAATGAATTCTCTTCTTCACCACCTTTAAATTTGTTCAGTAAATAACATTTTCTTGTTTTGCTAACTGTAATATAAAAGAGATTATGTACATTTATAACTGAAGGGTTAAGTAATAAAAACAACATTTGTAGTGAGAATCTTTATTTAACAAATTAATTACTCACCTAATATTATTTTACCCATGTTATTATTATCTTCTGTTGGTTCCACTTTAATTTGTGTCTCTGACAGGCAGTTACCAAGAGGCACTTCCCTGTCAGATGCCACCTTATTAAGATCTAGTTCTGCAACACATGCCCAGCATGACATTTCAGTCACACCATATAAAGTAAATATTTTGGTTTTATTGTTCCAATCTTTTAATTCCTTCAGTCTCTTAATACCACCTAATGGTTCACCACCTAATGCTAAAATTCTTAGTGATGAATGTGCACTTAAAATTTTATTTTTGAGGTCAGCATTTGACTGTTGAAAGAATTTTGAAGGTGTTGTTTGCCAGAATGTCACTGAATTTTGCTTGTTATCAGGGAACAATATATCAGCTCTCTCTGGAGCTATAAGTAAAGAAGCTCCATTGGAACATGCAAGCAAAATTTCAATCATAGATGGGTCGAAAGTAAGTGGTGTTGAAAAATATATGATATCTTGTGGGGTGATATTGAACATTTTAGTCAAATCATCTATGTTAGGTTGAAGGCATTGTATTGGCACTTGAATGTGTTTAGGCTCTCCGGTGCTGCCTGAGGTCATGGCTATGAATGAATGTTGAGGCACATATTTGTTGTTTTGGCTCACTGGGTCACAGTTGTGGAAATTAATGTCTAGATCAAAAACAGATACTGTTCTGTCGGGCTTTTTGCCAAACAATTCAGAGGTGTCATTGTTTTCCTTATTTTTAATTATAATTACTATGGTAAATTTGATGTCATTAGTCAATGTCTCTATGTCTTGGGATGGATCCAGAAACATAAATGTTGTACAGCATTTGTGAGCCCTGTAAAGATACAATATATACAAATCAGTGATTGATTCATTAATACTACAATAATTGACAGATCCCTTAGCTACTTACGCAGCAATGACACAGGGTATAATGATATTTCTTTCAGACACGAGTCCTATGATCCCTTGGTTACATTTTAATTGTTGTAGATTTTGTGAGATGTATTCACAAACTCCATAAAGCTCTGAATAAGTATAATTCTTGTAAACACCGTCGTCATAATGTCTCACAGCGATACTCGAAGGGTACTTAGCGCAAGTTCGCACAAATACATCGTAATAACCGCGTTTTACCTTCATTTGGTTTTAAGCCACTTATAACTACTAAAATTTGATTAGCACACTCGAAATGTGACTTCGTAAATAAAAAAAGGTAACAGCATCGTATTCAGAAGATCTATGTACAGGTTGTATGTGTTGATACTGTCTTTCAATTAACTACCATTATTATGATTCTGTTGAAAATGGTTTGTTTTTCTCCAATAAATTTTATTGATCGGGCTATAGAAGTGTCAAACTTGGTTCTGACTTCTGACAATTGACATATGTCCATTTCATGACCACAGATAATTTATGTATTTTTGGTATTGCAACATTGGTCTAATCCAGTAAGGATGCCACAAAGGATGCCAATAATAAACATAATATTTATTATAATTACTATGATTTAATACATAGATTTAATATGACCAAATATGACGCTAGTTTTTAATATTTCGTTTACCTTTTGATAGCAACTATTTTAGTTATTGTTCTCAGGCAACTATAGTAATTTATACTTCAATCTACAAATAAACAAAAAATGATAAACCATACGAAAGAGGTTTGACTACATTCTTCTTATTTAGGGTATTTATTACCAGGAAAGCTCTAATGAAGATAGCTACATTGACTTATATTCTATTGATATTGGGTGGGGGTAGTCACAACACAAATAAATATGATTCTAGGAACGAATCTTGGAGTAGGTATTTATATATAGAGGGAGCGCTGTCATACATTCGCATGTATGTATTCGCGATTTGAAAAACTTAGATATTTTCTTGTTCGTAATGTTGGTAGCGCACCTATATTAGTAAAAATTAAATTAATTATTTAGCAATAAATTGCTATAAATTCCTTTATTCGCCGAAATTATATTTAGCTATTATCCTTTTGAAACGAGTTTGAGTGGATTTAAATATACCTAAACTACTTTTATTTTTTTTATTGCATTGAATGGCGAGACGAGCAAGCCGTTCGCCTGATGGTAAGCGATACGACCGCTCATGAACAGTAGCAACATTCCACTGCGCTCGCCATCCTGAGACATAAGATGTTAAGTCTCAATATGTCCAGTAGTTGCTCTGGCTACAATGTCCTTCAATCCGAAACACAACAGTGCATTTAAGCAGTGTTGTTTCACGGGAGAAATAGACATTGCGGTGGTACCTACCCAGATGGCCTCTCACATATGAGAGACCTACCACCAGTCAAATTATTTTTTTTCAAATAATTTATGTATGTTGCACTCAATAAGTTATGTATAATACACATGTCAATAAGTTATGTATAATAATTTTTTTTTCAAATAATTTATGTATGTTGCACAACCTGTTCCAATATTAGCCAATAGGAGGGCAGAAAAAGGTGGCCCGGCACCACCATTTTTATCTACGTTTTTGAAGTACCAGCGCTTCCTCTATATATATATATATACTCTAAGGAACGAATTAGGCTCAGTTGCACCAAGTAACTTTGTCAATACCTTTGCCTATGAAAATGTCATCGCCATACATTTGAGATCTATTTGACCTTGCGAATGTATGGAATTGACAGTTTCAAGGGCAAAGGTATTGGCAAAGTTAGTTTGTGCAATTGAGCCTAAGGCTCAATAATTGATAATAATTAATAATTTAAATACATCTCAAATGTATGGCGATGACATTTTCATAGGCAAAGGTATTGGCAAAGTTACTTGGTGCAACTGAGCCTTAGGCTCAGTTGCACAAACTAACTTTGCCAATACCTTTGCCCTTGAAACTGTCAATTCCATACATTCGCAAGGTCAAATACATCTCAAATGTATGGCGATGACATTTTCATAGGCAAAGGTATTGGCAAAGTTAGTTTGTGCAACTGAGCCTTAATGTTTCAGTAAATGTTTTACGCGCATTATGTAATGCTCATAAAATATATCTTACATACACTGATACACTGTAACAAAATACCGGAAAAATTTAGTCACAATCCGAAGTCAAAATCCCATTATTTCTTGTTATAGTGAATTGAGAAATAAATAAGATTTATGCAGGTACATCCTTTTTTGTGCTTAAAAATGAAATGGTTACTCTTTTGGCGGGAAATTAAAAAAAAATTGCATGTTAGTCTGATGGTTTTTTTAAATCGTTAATTTGGATAATTTAATCTGTGAATATAATAGTAAAGTCATTTGTTAATAATAACGCTAACTTTAATGAGATTTTGTAATGACGTAAGTATACAATTTTTGTTATTTGCCGAAAGTGTGCGTTTGTACTTGGTTTGTACGAATCGGCATTGGCCATACATTGACAAATAAATTTTTACTGCATTCGTCGATTTAAACTGAAATCGTCATTTATGTGTTTACATTTTATTCAATTACTTTTGAATCGATGTAGGTGGAAAGTTGGTTTGCTTTTGAGTGTGGTGATACACTTTTTTCTATTGAGATCTAAACTCTTTTTTAGAAAGATAATATTTTTCTAAGCTTTTATAAGAAATAAAAGCACAAAAGTTAATGCCTATGTCGTAAATAGTATAAGTTATAATAAACGCAGAGCCTTATCTAAAGATTTGCCTTGTGATATGTTGACATGTGTGTGAATATGTTGTAGTGAAGAAGTGAAGAAATAACTTTCCATACATTCTGATATTTTTATCATAGCTACATACTTACAAGCTTTATTACATCAATTTGTATTATTTATTTATTGTTTAACGTATAATTCTTAAATGATTCTTAAATCTTAAATGAAATTGCTGCGAGATGTAAGATTTAAATTATATTTTAAATACATTATATGTATTCACACCCACGTATGTAGGTACTCGTATCAATGAAAGTTGCCTTCTGTCTGAGGTTTCATTAATAGTAGCACCCATGCATTACAGGATTTGATACTGAACTCTAAGATTTTATAAATCCAAAAAGTATGAGTATTTGACCTGGAAGAGGAATCCAAGACCCCACGGTTAACAGCCTACACACGCTGTCTTTAATTTATTTATTTCTTAGTAAACAATTTATTATTGTAACACTAATTTAAAATAATCATAAAATTGGACCAATGATGTGGGCTTATGATGACGTGATGTTAATTATATGATGCGTTTATAATATGTTTAAGCCTCTTTTAATTGTTTTTTTTTTGACAGTTTTTATTAACGCTACGTTGTAAAGTTTACACTAAAGCACCAGGTTAAGTTAAGTACAAATTACTGTTATAGAAATTGCAGTTTTTTTCGAATCTTGATTTGTAAGTATTTTAGTCCAGATTAATGAAGTCAATTGAAATGCATTCGAGGGTAAGTCTGTCTGGATTTCAGGATAACCAAGCGCAGAGGCTCTGCGGCGGAGCTGACCTAAAACTTGTTCGGCAAACGAACGGGCCCAATCAATTAGGGGCGGTCAGCGATCCGTCGGAAAAGAGGGCAGCGCGCGCGCTCTCTAAGGAAACTCGGAAAATGGTAGCGGGGACAAAGCGGGGCGGGGCGCGACTCGGAGGGTGCGTGCTCGAGAGGCGCGAGCGTGCATCGATCGCGCGGGGCGGCGCTGAGCGCTCAGTCCGCCGGGGCGGCCGGCGAGAGCGCGCGTGTGATGCGCTGTCGCTGAGATGGCCGGCGCTCGGGCGCTCGTGGCCGCCTGCTGCTGCTGGTGGTGGCTGGCCGCCGCAGCCGGTAAGTACCAACTCTTCCTAACTAACTCGAGCCGCTCCGCGCGCGAACAGCGCAAACAGCTGATCGCCCGGTGTCCGCGCCGCCCGGCCTCGCTGACACTTCACTTTTTACGCTTTTCCCCGGAGTTACGTTACTTACGTGTTATTCTAGCATGTCAAGACAGCGGTCGTAGTGCGTGTGTGCTTTATCCGCGATCACCCCTGTCGCTTAGGTGCCGGAGTTTAATGACACAGAGGGTAAATGTTTGTTTTAAGTGTAGCGCGTTAATTAGTTTCCCTCGTGACGTTTTTGCACATGTCAAAAGTTCAAACTTTCGTGCCGGTAAAAACTTTGTATCTAAAATTTTAATTTAGCAAAAGAATAAGCCTAGTAGAGTCCTGAATAGAGTCGTAAGTGTATTGCAGTGGGATGTTGCGGTTGTTAGTAGTAGAGAACGAGGGGTTGCCAAGCGGCAGAGTCCAACACGCCTCAGGTCGTCCTTGCCTCGGACTTGTTAAATAAACTCCGATATTACGTAATATACCGGCGACTAAAGTGACACATCTGCGTAAATATTGATCATAATCACGCCACTGTGGCCTGAGGAAGTCGGGATTACAGTGCACGCGTGCATAACACAACACCTGCCGTCCTTCCGCGACCATCTCCTCACATGCACACACACACCCGCCGACTCGTATGTGAATACACAATACAATATGTCATTTGATATTTGCCTTTTGATATCGAAATTTGTGAATTGACCCTTTAAAATTTAATGGAGGAATTTTTATTTCATTTGTAGATATAAATTTTTACCTAAGTAGGTAAAAAGGTTTTTAGTATTTTAGTAATATTATAATAGTTAGGTTTGAGACTGAAACTTTATGGACGTTAAATGATGTCGAGATTAATTTACTATATTTGCGCGACACGCGATAGAGGGTCTGTAAATCCAGTTTAAAAGACATCAACGCGTAGATTTGAGACGTTTTGGATTTTTGATATCTTTTATGTTTTTCATGTTGCAATCATTATAACTAAGTAATCAATGTATATATGTGGATGAATATGAAATTACTAATAGCGTAAGAATATTTGTGAGATTTTAGACATCCATTTCTCATCGATATTTATGAAAGTTTAATATTCCGACAAAGGTTAAACAGATTAAAGTACAAGTTGACCTATTTATGTCAATCAATCGATTTGATGTGATGTTGAATAGTCAAAAGCTCTTCAATTGTGTTTACATTATCATAAATGATTGTTTTTTGATATTTCAGTGTTTTTATTTTTTAGCTCGAAGTAATTTTTTTGCCTTAAGTTATTCTTATTTGAAAAATGTACTGCAGTTTTCGTACTAGTAATCTCGATATACATATGTATGTATCTTATACATACTCAATGTATACATTATATGCAAAAAAAGATTTTAATAATCATATAAAGTAATAAACGAAATCGTAAACTAGCCCTGCCAACGTGAGTTAACATATTTATCGAATTGGAACATCTGGCCTAAACGATAGAAATACTGTCATTTCCCTTTTACATTTATCAAGCGTTACGATCTGAGTCCTGACTTCTTCCACTTCTGTACCCCAAGCAGGAACATTTTGAAGTATCGTATAGTAATAGTATCGTGACAACGATTACTATACTATTACTACAACGATACTATACGTCCAAAATTATTCGTGCTACCACTTTTCATACATTTGTCTAGTAAAACTATCGCTAGACTATACGATTACCATACTATAGTGTCGTAAACGTTTCCCGCTGCCATAATTTAGTTCCAAATACGCTCACAATGGCGCTGTTCAAATTCCCATACAAAATTTTACTATTACGATTACTATACTATAGAGCCAAATGTTCCTGCTTGGGGCACTGTTAATAAATATTTTGACAATTCACTGCATTATCTTCACTCGATGTTAACATAATTAAATTGACGGAATGCTATGAATGCTAAATTATACTGAAAGTGATTTAATATTAGTTCATACATAGTTTGTGGAATTTCTTTTAATTTTTGTCCATAATTTGCTTACGTTATGTTTGCCTATTTCATCGGGTTTAAATACTCATATTAAAAATATAACACTTTTAAATTTGCGGTACCTTTTTAATATAAATGTACATCGAATGATTTTTTTCTACGATTAATCTACAGAAAACATTAAACAAAATTGTTTATTTTTTAATTTTGCTTGTTTATAAAAGTTGTTCCTATTCCTTCGAGGGAAACCCCCTCATTGACCGTATAATTACAGACTATTAATTAAAGCAACCGTGTATTTCTTAGTCTTAGCTGCATAATTTGTTTTCGATGCATCATGTCCTCACAGTAAAGTACAAAAATGTATATAATGCGTCATTGTATACAATTCCTAGGAAATCTATACATTTCCTAAATAGTGATCGGAAATGTGTAATACATTCGGGATGTCAATTAGTACAGCGGTTATGTGGACCATTACTCTCTACTTTTAATAACACTTATGAATGCAGAGATACATAAAGGGACGATTAGGTTAGGTTAGATTAAGATTGAGATAAGTTATACAAGAAAAAAAGGGGTAAAAACAAAAAAAAAATTACAAAGCGAAAAGTAACTAAACTAACCTAAGGATTGTTTCGTTGCGGTCGGGTATTTTGATTCTCCGTTTATTCGTGTGTTTTATTTAGAGAAGCATTTATTTTTTATCCACTCCCTAGCGTGATGTTAGGAAATATAATACATAATTCGGAATCGCATACAGTTCCCTGAAAATATATACATTTCCCGGGAAATGTGTATATTACAGAATTGCCTATAAATATTTTACACATTTCCTAAATATTCTTGGAGCTATCTAGATTTTCTAGGAATTGTGTACAATTCCTACTTTTCATACATTCCCAGTAACATATTTCAAAACTGCCCTATTATTCGCAGTTGCTTGGCCTAACTTTGTCTGAAAGTTGATTATTATGCATCAATTCTTTTACCGAAGATAGCAAAAGTAAAAGTAAAAAAAAATTGTATAAGAGTTAAGACAGTTTTGCCTCTGTACTCTCTGTGCTCTATTGTAGAGCATTCGCTACCGTCTAGATTTAACTGTAGTGACGAAAAAATCGTACATCAAATCCTTTGGCATTGTCTGGTCCGATGAACAAATTATATTGGACGACATGCAAATCACATGTGGTGTTGTATATCAAATATGTGAAATTTGCTGAATGTATGAATTATTATCAGAAAATAGTTGATTAATCATGTCTTCAACTATTCTTATTACCTTTTTGTGTTTCTTTAGGTTTATTAATTTTATTATTGAATCGTGTTACGGCTATACGGTATACTAGCTAATAGTTAGTGTTGCAAAGACATTTGCCGAGCTTTATGTCCGAGCCGATATATATCGGCTTATATATATTTGCTTGGTCTGAGTTTTTTCTGCGCCACTGATGATCCCTCAGATGCTCTATAACCTAATAAAGCAGACTTGGCACTATGCGTAAGAATGTTATTCAGTTATTTATTGTCTATTATATACCTTTAAGGAAAGGGCAGAAAAAAAAACCCATATAACCTATTTGAGACCTCACGATATATAATATTTTTGGTTGGTCATTGACATTATTGGATTGCAATTACCTAATTTACCATTAAAGTAGATGCAGTAACAATATAATGAGACATACTTGGCAGACTTGTTTATAACAGACACATTTGGCATGCAATGTCCATTCCATATTTTATATTTGTTGTCATAAGACGCAATAAGATCATAGCGAAAAATAGGTTAGTGCAAATTTAAATCTTTCTAATATATTTGCAGACACAATCGTTCGTCATGACAATTCATTCATGAATATTTATTGCATTGCTTTATCAATGACGTATATAATTAACTAAATAAATGATATGATAACAGTGAATACCGTGAGGTAGGTTGCAATATGTGAAGGAAACGATCCAAAAGTCGCAACATAGATAGTTTTAAACAACATACAAAAATATTTATAGCTTTATATATCTAGTCAATAATTTAATATAATTTGTAAACGCGAATTAAAAATGAGTTGCTAACCGTTAACCTCTGCTAATTTTACTCACTTCATATTAAGTTATGAAAAAAATAGGTATACAATATGATATCTTTTAATAAATATTTACTATCTAATTATACATGTACCGCGTATATCCATTAATATTATAATACATTATAAACTGCGACCGAAAACGAAGCGGTGTGGTCTTGTAACTTCAGGTATGGTGCTAGTAAAAATTTCACAAAAAGCAAAGATATTATTTTGCAATATTTTACCTTTTGTCCCATTTGGATGATAAGTACGTAGTTTAAAATACAAGTAATAAAATACACTTTTTATTTTTAAGAAAAATGGTACGCTGGGGCTTATATTTTTTTGAGCAAAAACTATGTATTTACACCCAAACACGATGATACATAAAATATGAAAATAATTATTGAATTTTTTGGACCTTTTTTGCGTAATTTTTAGTTGCATTATGTCTGTAGTCACTAACGGCCGATGCCAATAATCAATCGAAAAAATTAGATTGAAGTCAATCTGTTTTGTTGTCAATTGTTTTCTACTTTTCGATTGGTCTCCTGTCATGTTGCCATAGTTTATTCACTACTGAGATTGATTATTGGCAATATAGTATCAGAAAAACGATTGAGCTGTCAATCTAAAACGGCGAATTTTGGATTGGGTTTGTTTATTGGCAGCGGCTGTTAAACTATCACTTGGCTTCGTTTCCATTCACAGTCTAGATGCAGCCTGTATAGTTCAAATACGTACATACATTTCGTTTTCAAGACTTATTTGTAGAGTTATGTAGCTACTTGAACGTTAAATATGCTTCGAAACTATTATTCTATAATTTAAGTAACGATTCTCATAATTATGTAAATTAATATTATAAAAAGAAAAGATTTTATTGTTTGTTTTCATTTAATAAGCTCTGAAACAATTGGACAAATTAAAAAAAAAAGCGTTTAAATTCCTACATTATTCCTGATGAATATAGACGATACTATTTTTTCAAAAAAGTGTACCTGCACACGTGCGTAGCCGCACCGGGTCGCTAGTTAAATTGAAAGACAAAGCCATGAATATAATACAAACGCTTATATTACATTTTATGTGAGAGCGATCCTAATCGCTATGTAAGAATCAATCCTAAAAATACACCAACCAAAATAAGTCGATAAATCTTTAACATGATTAGACTGTACTCAGGGTGATCCATAGATAGAGATCGAAATTATTTATTAATCTCTATCATAAATAAGCAATAGACAAGCAGAGCCAGTTTACCGCAGTAAGGTATCAATAACTGTATAAGTAAAAAAAACATCAGTATCCTAGAAATACAATTATATTTTATTTCCGCCCTTAGTAGGAATCTCACAATTTAGCGAACACGACGGTAAAACGCTCTGAAAAGTTTGAATTACAACTTTATAATGAATGTACATACAATTTATGTCTAAGCTTCCACTGTCTCCAGTATTCAATGCACGACCTGTAATGTAGGCGTGAAAACTAAGCGAATAGTCCCGCAGGCTGTTTGAATATTTCCTACTAGACGAATGTAAATTACGATATCTGTGTCTGTGTCGGTCTCAGCCCATATATGCCCTGCAGAGGGACGTCCCTCTGCATCATCTGCTTGTAAGTGCAATTGGGAGTATTTTTTGATACTTAAAAATGGTTTTCCAGTGGGAAAAACAAAAAAAAAGATGTAAATATATACATAAGAGGTAATAATTTCTTGAAATTTGCGTTTTTCCATACTGTTTTTCTATAGTGATAGGACGGAATTTGTGGTTATTTTTTGTCTCAGTATCACCGTAGTACGTGAAACGACTTGCGATTTAGGTTTTTGCTTTTTGTCTACTCTCTAATTTATATTGATGTTGTTTATAAGAAACATAAATATTAAAAGGAAAATTATTGCTGCAAAAACTAATTAAAAAGTTACCGAATTACAAGTCTGTATTGAATTTGAATTTTAGGCAGTTGTTTGCTATTAAAATATCTGAAATTACCCTACTTTCTTAGAATGTATAAAACATTTTGCTCTGAGAATTTGTGTAATTTCCTCAGCCGAGGGAACAGAGGTTTTAAAGTAGCAATTTCGCTACGGCGGATGCCGCCCGCAGTTCGTCTTACGTAAGCTTCAATACAGTTTCATTGAATTTTTATCGTTTCTCCCTCATCGCATTCGCCGCATTCGGTTTTCATGTTCTGCTCTACGTAGCTGTATTCGTCCTTATTGCTTTTATGATTTGAGACATTCCTCTGTAAACACATATTCACACGCCGCTGGTGTAGGAACATTTGGTCTAAATGATGAAGGTGGTTCATATGTTACATGGACTTTTTGTCGATGATTTTTCTATTCAAATCTCAATAATTTTCTGAACTAAATTACAAAATATTGAGTTAATTTATTTTAATTTACTACTTCTTCTCAACAATGCCATTATGCCCCAAAACGGAAGTGTTTCCCATCTTATATAGTTATTTATAATCCTATAAATTGTTAGGCTAGGTTAGTTATGACGAAATATCTAAAGACAATAAACGTGTGCTACACATTTTGGATGAAATTTTGATTTACGACCAATAAACCCTCGGCTTTATGGCGTATATTGATTATATTAATATTAATTATTTTTGAATCTGCTATAAATCTTTTCGTGCTGTGGAAATTTTTAAATAATGGTTTTAGCAAGCTCGCAGGTGTTCAGGTCGGATTAGAACAAATATAAAACGCTATAATTAGAAATTACTGGACATACTACATCGTGTTCATAGATTAGTATTGTATTTGAACTGTTCCCGAGTTCATGGGTATTATATTTTAATTAAAACATTATTGTGCTTATTATATTTTTATCATTTTAGTGCTAATAAAATAAAATTTTATTAATTGTATATTTTAGTGAAAATCTAGTAACAGTTAAATTCATCGTCTTTGACTGTAATTATATTAAATAATCTGGAAGAAAATACTATTTATTATTTTGATTCCACAAGTAACAAATAATATTACCAGTTATCATTATTAACATTGGTCAGTCATTACCCTCTAAAGCTCACATACGATTCTATTTATTGATAATTGCTGCTTACAGTGCGTTTATACGAAATTTAGAGAATGTTATATATTTTTAAATGTATCTAGTATATTTCCTAAGGGCCAGAAGTGTATTACTTCCTGAACTCAGTCACCTTGAGGAAACAATTTAAAGGTTGCCTTTGCATTCTCTATCATGTATCTATACACATATTAAACAATTATGCAGTCGCACTGAATCGACCATGGCGGTATTCCCTTATCTTATCACTTAAATCTGTTTGGAGAGAATAATCCGACAATAGATAGCGGTATTGTACTCAGATATGAATACATAATAAATATCTGTTATCGTATTAAATAATTTTATTATATCTCATGCAATTGGAATCTTTTTTGATAAAATAAATTTACCATGAAATTTACCATTGAAACACCACGTAAAACTGGTGTCATGTATGTCAAACTACATGTGAATTTGCTGTTCCTTGTAATATATCTATTTGGTTGCAGGGGCGTGCGCTCCTTGTAGGCAGAAATGCAGTGCTTTACTTGCCATTCACAGATATTTTATTATAACGTACGTACGTCTTAGATGACTTTAATCAATAGTAAATAAATAAATAAAAAAAATATAATAACTTAAAAACGCCTAATATTTTATAAATAGCAACTATTTGCAAGCACACAAACATTATGATTGCTATACGACAAACAAGCGGCGCTGCAAAGTAAAATAATGTACCTAATCAACCAAGTAATGCCGCCGCGTCCCGCATGACATTTGTTTGCGTGTGTGTAGTAATTTTGGTGTCCGTGCACAGTCGCAAACGCACACATCCATGCATATCGAAAGGCGCGACTCCTGCGGCAGGCTATGAGCGTTCGGCTGTTTTCGGGAGTAATCGGTAATGTTCGTTGCCTATAATCCTAGTAAAAATAGTAGACGGAAATGTAATGAATTGCGCAAAATGCACATTATGCATTTTTGTTCGGTAAGGTTTTATTTGTTTAAAACTTTAAATAGCACAATTTTTTTGTGTTTCGCGGGGGCCATTTTGCTTTTTTCATGTGATGAGCATTGTTTATTATTTTGTTTGTGTCAATTTAATTATAGTTTTCTTAAAATATTTTGCATTTTAGCATTTGAAAGTGTGTACATTCAATAGTTTATTACTGAGTTTCTATAATAATTGTAGTGATTTGCTTTTACTAGTACGTTTGTTGATTTTTTAAAATGTTATTTGATTGTGAGGTTTGTGTTGAAAATGTGTGTTTATTAAAAATTGAAGCTGACTCGGTGAGTAGTTATAATATTTTAGTTTATTAATAACTAGTGGCCCGGCCCAGCTTCACCCGGGTACAAATAGATTTCTGTACAATAATATGTACGTATCATACATATAAACTTTCCTCTTGTATCACTCTATCTATTTAAAAAAAACCGCATCAAAATCCGTTGCGTAGTTTTAGATTTAAGCATATAAAGGGACATAGGGACAGAAAAAGCGACTTTGTTTTATACTATGTAGTGATTTACTTATTAGAATTTCTTCGGCCGCGACGATCTATCGCTGTTTTTTCTGCGTTCCGTAGAAGATATACATGAATAGTAGTACATCTAAGACTTGTTCTGTTGGCATGGTTTCCGACTTAGAGATCCGTCACGTGGCTGTGGCTATGCTAAACATCTATAAAAAAAAGTTTTTGTGCCGAGTACTCCGCCGCATACCCAGTATCATAATCCTGTGCACACCGCTGTTTGGTTGCAGTCATGAGCGGATATTGGTGTGTAGTCTTGTAAACATACAAACTTTTCACTCACAATGCACATACATTGATACATACTAGGGTTGTTGCGGATGTCGATTTTTTCACATCCGCGGATGCGGATGCGGATGCGGATTTTCAAAGGCTCACATCCGCGGATGCGGATGCGGATGCGGATGTTTAAGATATTATATAAATCTATATACTAATATTATAAAGCTGCAGAGTTTGTTTGTTTGTTTGAACGCGCTAATCTCTGGAACTACTAGTCCGATTTGAATGATTCTTTCAGTGTTGGGTAGTCCATTTATCGAGGAAGGCTATAGGCTATATCATCACGCTATGACCTATAGGAGGAAAGCAATATTGATATTTCTAGCAAATACGAAGAAATTTTGTTTGTTTTTCGTGGTCCGATTGGTTGATATTCAAACTGATAGTCAGAATTAAACATTTTGACCGCCATTTTAAAACGTCTCTGCCTCGGTGGCGTAGTTGTATTGAGGTACGGTTACAAAGCTGAGGTCTCGGGTTCGAATCCCGGGCTGGGCAAAGTGATATTGGATTTTTCTATTCATTATCAGCCCAGAGTCAGGAATTTGTGCCCGATATGGCGATAGGCTCGCCACCTATCACATTGTGGGACGGAACATACAAGGCGAAATGTGGGTGTCCTGGCACCTCTGCCTACCCCTTCTGGAATATAGGCGTGAGTTTATGTATGTATGTATGTATGTTTTAAAACGTGTATGCACCCGGGCGGAGCCGGGCCAGACCGCTAGTATAGTATAGGAATGAATATTGAAATTAAACAATTATTTACGAATTTTATTGCTTACTAATATTTATCGATTTATCTGTGTAATTTTTTTATATTTTTTAACTTCCCGATGTTTCGATTAGGTACTTTAAAGGATTCATGGTCACCACGGGGCAGAATTTAATTACCCGTAATTTATAATTATTAAGTTAAAAATTAAATTAAATTAAAAAGTTAACTTAAAACATAAATCTGATTTTGCATTTCATTCTACGCAGAAGAAGCTCACTGTGTCTTCATGTCGGGCAGTTGGTCTTTTTGGTTCCGATATAATTAAGTGTAGAATTCGATCCCATGCTTGTGCAAGGTTCTAGCCATCTTCTCTATTGATAATTAAATGCATTACCTTCGTTTTGAGTAGCCCCAAGAGCTCGCAAAAGAACACCATTTCATTTATTAAGTATAACGCCGCGCCGCCTTTTCTGATAGCAAGGCGGTTAGGAACAGGTTCGTAAATTAAACCCACGCTGCAAATAATTGTTCGCTAGGATTACTTCTTAGTGGAGTACATAAAAATCTTTGTGCTATCGGCAATAATATCTTTAAATTCCTTTCGGTAAACACCACTTAAGAGGATTTTCATCCACATAGACTCTTTTTTTATTGGGGTAAGAAAGACATTATTTTTGGAGTACAGCTTCAATGCTACCATTTTCTGGTATTTCTCGACTCTTATTTTCACTAGAAGAATCGAACATCATAGCAACAACAAACGCGTCGGATCATGTCACTATTTATTTCACTCCCGTTGGTCAATGTCACGTCCGAACGGCACGCGCCATTCGGCGGCACCGGCAAATTTCTGTCTTGTCTCATTTTGTATTACATCCGCATCCGCATAAATATCCGCATCGATTATTGCGGATGCGGATGCGGATGCAGATGTCCAAATTTATGCGGAAGTTCCGCATTTGCGGATGCGGATGCGAACATTCGCAACATCCCTGATACATACTCACACACAGATACATTGACTCATCTCATTATCACCAAATCTCGCTCATTATTTTGGATTAAGAAGAGAAATATGAGAAACATTGGGATAATAATTATTAACTACATAACGTCTCATTTGACTGAGACAGTATCAAATTCTGAGGTAAATTATACACGCTAGGCCTACGACAGACTTAAATTTTTTATTTATTTTATCATTTCAAACAAAAATGAAATATAGCAGTAAAATATAGCCTTAAATTTTCCAATTTGAGTGAAGGTCTACATTCCACCGTGGCATGTATCAAGTTATAAAAGTAAAAATAATTTGCCCTATAAAATACGGCTCTATCATGACTGTCACAAATGTTTTACAGTCTAATATGAAAATAAATACAGTAGGTACAGGTGTTATGAAAACCGTAAATAATGTTCATGTTCGCATATTTTAGCAAATTACGAATTTCAGTGTCTGGCTCCGGTTGTCATTTCATAACAAACTTTTTTTTATTGAGTTCAGCGTACAATCGCTACAATATTTTGCTGTATTTTAATCAGTTTAGATTTGTAAATAAGAATAGTTTTCTTTTGTACGTGTAATGTGAGCAGCTTGGTAGTATATTGAGAGATTTGTATTCATTCGGAAATGTATATTTTCTTGGATGAAACATTTGGAATGTCGAAACCATGACAAAGAAGTCTTATATATGTACACATTTAGTCCAAAAGCTATATGGTAAGTAATATTGCGATTGCGACCGCCTCGTATTTTTTCCAGTTAAACATTTTCCCGGAACGCTGTCGTCTCGTATAGCGTGGGAACGTTTGGTTGAAACAAAATAAATACAAATACAATAACTTTGAGCCGCGCGCTATCGATCTATTGACAATTGACACACGCCGCTTTTTTCTGGGACTGTATTCTGTATTTCGGATGCAATAAAGACGATGTAGGAAAATGATTATGACGACAAATGTATAAGCGTAGGTAATTTATTATGTGATTCGTAGTGTAGTGGCTAGAATGAAACTACCTGGAATTGGATTACCCATTATGGCCCTACGCGTCCTCTATACGATGGACCACCGCTGGACTAGTGAGTTGACCATCAAAGGCCATGTGAATGATGGAAACGCAACTACACGATGGAGACATTCAGTAGTGGACACCTATTGCCTTTAACGTGCGCCGGAAAAACCGACACCGACGCTGTTCTAAGACCATCGTACGCTTTAAGCCATTATACGCTACTACGCCCTCCACGCAATGGGCCAACACAGTGGACCATCGTGTAGAGGGACATTAGGTGCAATATTTTTTGATCTTAAGGTTTATAAAGTGAAATTGAACACAGTGAACGGCTTGAAATAGTTACAAAGGGACTTCAAAGTATTGAGTGTTGGGTATAAGAAAAAATAAACGGACATCGTTGCTATTCTCTTGTTTTTGGCGACATGAATACCCATTACCTTTATAGCAGCTATAAAAACGGTAAAACAAACATAATCGATTGGAAAGTATCGTTCAGTAATAAATATCGTATCGCTGTATTTTTTATTACTGCCATAAAACGCTGAAATTATTTTACTCATTTACGTGGACTGCTACCATCCAAGTTCAATTCAGAAATATCCTTATTTGCGTAATCTTTGTATGGAAGGAATATGAGTATATCAATTTGTGACTATTTATTCTTGACATTTAGATGGCAGTTTAGTCTAGCAAAGGGTTACCCGGCATTATTCAGCAGCTAAAAATCGTCCTCATTCCATAATAAGAGGTAAAAGAAAGTAAAATCTCGTAAGTTCATCGTTCGTGGCGGTACGGGTGAATAATAAAAGTAATGAGAGAGCTCGCGTGCCGCCCGCCCTCGTCGCTGGCTCGACTCGACGTCTAAGACCTTTACCTTCTGTTTAAATGCTACGGCATTTTAAACTTCAGTAATAGAATTACTATACGGCTATTTTATAATAGTATTTGTATTCCGTTAACTGCTTATTGGATATTAGTGCAATAGTACGTATGTGTGTATGGGAATGCCCCATCACCCTAAGATTTATTGTCATGTTTCATTTTGCTTCTTATTATTGTTAGTAATGCGCCAGCTTACAGTATACTACTTTGCTTATTAAATATTTTTCTTTACGAGGCATCAGATTTAGAAATCGATGCAAATAAATTGAGTAATAAAATGTGCCTAATCATCCCACGTTGGTCGAAAATGAATGGTATAATTTCAGGGTTGATAATCTCCAGTGGAATTTTTGGTAAAAGTTATTTTCAAATCACTTTTTTATTTATTTCTATTATAAAAATAGACACTTGATCTATTCGTACTAGAAACCATCGGGACAACTTACATAAGTATTTTAGGTTTAGACTTTACAACGGTCTAAAAATAATGATCCGTTTAGGAGCTCAACTCGAGTTGTTGACAGTTTTTCTCAGGTCGTCGTTTCATCTGCCCGGAGGCGATCTCGTATTTTAAGCCTAAGCCTCCGCGGTTAAACGTAGCCTCTTTGCTCAAATCGTTTATTAAAAAGCTGCTTCTACTACTGCAAACATGCAAATTAAAAAGCATTTATTTAGATAATACTAAAATAAAAATGGTGAAATGATTTAAAAGTTATTTAGTTTGAATTGTGTTTCATTATAAGGCAGTGAATACGTCAAGTGTACAAGGGGAACTCCGTCGTATAACAATGGTACTAAAATATTCACAAGTTTGTACGTACGCAAAGTTCGCCGTGTACACGAAAACTCCTAACTTGTTACGCAACTAGTTTGACGCAAATGAATATTTGAAAAAGTTTAGGCAACGAGCTTTGCAGGGGGTCTTTACTACTTTGTCGTGGACGAATTGTACGTATTTTGTAACAGAATTTCTTACAATATAGCCCACAATGGTCACGCTTCGTCTATAAATATGGGTCATGCAACTACGTATAGAAGGCGTACAATCAATCAATAAAGATATTAAATATTTGGTCAAGGAGAGGCTTTTGAGTGTATCTAAAAATAGTGTTCCGTACTCCTTAAAGGGATTCATGTTTAAGCTTAAAGGGTAATATCATCTCAATATAGAAACAAGTGCATGCATAAAAATAATAGTACATACTTACATAATATGTCTGTTTCGTGAACATTTTTATTGATTGGAGATATTTTATGGTTTTTTTTACAGAATAGAGTAGCTAACGAGCAAATTTACATGGGGCCCTACTATATTCATCCGAAACGAAGTTCGAAACTTCGGATGATCGAAGTTTATATACGATACGAATGTACCTACATATACTTATGGTCGTTATCGACTTATGGTCGTAACCATAGACTTATAGTTACAGTGTAAGTTATGCAAATTCGAACTTTTACAGAGTAGATACATTCGTGTCGTATAAAAAACTCGTCGTCGTATAAAAAGGTCGTCCGAAGTTTTGAACTTCGTTTCGGATGAATATAGAAGGGCCCATGGTCAGACGACCAGAATGGGTTTCAGGTGTATTGCCAACCCTAGAGCTTAGGAGATAGAGGGCATAAAGAAGAAGCCACTAAAGACCACAATACTTAATTCGGGTCTTAATAACGGAATTATCACTCCGATGGTGATACTTCGTTATTGTTTTCAAACTAAGACACTGCAATTCAAATGTTCAGGAAATTGATAAAGTTTATATATTTATGGACACGTAGACGTATCTCTTAGACAAATATAAATCAAATAACTTCAGTATCGGGAAGGAATAAAAACGAATATGACAATGTAAATAAATTCAGGAAAGTCGTATGATATTTATTCACCGTTTTGGCATTGACACTGATTGGTTTAGCGAACCTGCCTATAAATTATGCATTATGGCGTTTTCCCTTCTATTATCATGAAATCTTGACAGCTATAGATGCCGTAAAGCAAGTTGTTTTTTCCTTTAAACATTTATTTGATGACGCAATGAATCTATTTCTAGCAATGCAAGACAGGTGTTCTAAGGAACCTTGGTAATGACGACGGTCAGCTATCATTTACTTACATATTTAAACGCTTTTGCATCGTATGGGCTTGATGTATTTGAAAAAGAAATTGATGCATCTAACTTCAAAATATATGTTTCGTACTATTCGTCAGAACTGTATTGAATTGTAAAAGCTTAACGTAGCTTGGATTAACAATTATTAGCATTAATATTACATTAGGCTACTATTTAAACTGATTCTCACTTATAATAATAAAGAGAGCGGACATTTGCATATGCATATATTTATTGCAATCGCGGAATTAAATAAACTTAATACAAGAGCTTGACACTTGGTGGTATGTATGTATACCAGAGAATTAAAACAGCACAAAATATTGTTTAATTTCAGTAACTTTGATAAGTCTGTGTTTCCCAATGCCTATGTTGTCATTTTAGGTATAATAATAACTCCTGTTCAGAGAATTGTCTCGTTTGCAAGATAATTCCTGAAGGATTCTGATCTGTTCCTTAAGGTTTCTGTTTATACCGGACGATATGTGTCGGTAAAGGATTGCATCATGTCCCTAATGTTTTTTTCTGCGGTGTTTTACTATCGAAATGTGCAATTATGCAAAAAATATATATCGACCATTACCAACGTACGTAAAAGAGAGATCGGCGCTAGATATGCGTTCGGGAGGTTGCAGGTGTCGCATTAAGCGCAATGCGGCGCTTCCACTAAATCTAGTTTGACCTCAATTCAAGGATACTCCGGTGAAGTTGAAGCCGCTCTGAAAATTTTCAAACTCTTAAAAAAGTTAAAGACGCGAAGTGCGGTCCCTAGATATAAATGTAGAGAGCCGGAACTGGAAAATACTTATATAAGATGCATATTTTTTATAATAGAGCTGCTATTCACATTGAAGGATGTAGTTGTATAACTCAAAGCGGAGAAATAATGACGACCGATTTGCTCAGAGACTAAAAAGTTGACTTTCTTGCACTAGACGGTTGCGAGCTATATGTATATTATACTATATTTGTTTCGAGTTAACAAGAGCGTTTGGTATTGTAAAATAAAAAAAATGCATGGGATTTGTTCTAGAGCAGATTAAAGTAAATAAAATATGGGAAATAATCACATAATCATTATCTTTTGTTAAATAACGGTCAGCCACGGGTCTTCCCTTTGTCTATTTAATTCATCATCCACGTTGAAGCTAAACATTTCATATACCCACATACAATAACTTTGTAACAAGCCCGTCAGCTTACATGGTCTCGTCGGTTGTCGGGCGACAGAGCCACTTGCTATAGCCAAAAATTACAGTATCGATCACCCCCGGCAGAACCTTACAGGCTGGCCACTCATGCGATCGTGAGCTCAACAAATACCAGCGCGTGTAAATTATGTACACCACCGCAATTAGGTCGTCTTCACACATGCCTCGTTTGTGTCCACAGCCTTATAATTTAAACAAGCGTGCTTTTTTTTAATGCTGAATGTATACGCCGCGTTTGGAATTGTAAGTTGTTTGTTGTGGGAATAAACATAATTATACCTTTGAAGAGGATGAAAATTTTTGCATTCACAGGTATTGAAACGATAGGGTTATATTTTCTACCGAGTGCTTTTACCTTTTTATTTCACGATTATTTTGGTATATGGCATTTTATTTATCCTCATGTATTCAAGTAAAGTATCTTTATATTGTTAGTTTGACAGCCTCTATGGCGCAGTTGGTTAGACGCCGGCTGTGAAACGAGAAGCCGCAGGACCACTGAAGGTCTCTCGTCTTTGATACCTATGACACAAAACTCGAACTTAGTATGGGGTCAGGAATATGTATGTGATAATTGTGTGTATTGATTCATTAGTTATTATTTTATTATAATAATGAATTCCATTAAATATGTATTTTGTAAAGATTTCAGAATACCATTAACGTCGAATCGATTTCTGTTTGTTTAAATAAGATAAGTAACCAATAGTTTTATGAAGTTGGTAAAGAAATGTTGCTATATTATTGTATTTGTATGACACAAAATCGTAACCGTTATTACCCGAGCTATCCATTAGAGTACCTATTAGACGAAATGAACGCGTTCTCTGGAGGGTTCAAGGCTACATTCCCCGTTTTCCAGTCTTGTGTCTACAAAATTATGTCATCTATTCAACTTTACCTACCACTGTCCATTTTTATTTTTTACCTTTTTGTGGAATCGTTACAGTAGGTATTTTATGATCATAAAACACGCTACATCTTTTAGTGAATTTTAAGATTCGATGTTTTTTCCTAAATTCATTGAATAAACATTTTTTTTTCAATTTATAAAACAGTACATGTAAAAATTTGTAGAAAAGCAAAATATGGAAATTCTGAGTACGAATATCGATGTTAAAAAACTTGGGAGATATTCCTGAAAGTGATCTAAGTTGCTGGAAGTGACGTTATCTGTGACACGCGAAATATAATGTGCATTAAAATTTTTGTTTATGTTGTTATCACAAATCAATATTATGTGACCAATGTAATACTCGTAATATTACACTTTAAAATAAGTAATCAGTTTTATAATGTATAGAAGTATGGTTTTATAATAACAAATATAAACAACAAAATACTCATATGGCATTTCCAAGAAACATTCAGTGTACTAAATTTGGAGCTTAGGCAAATACCTATAATGAGTTTTATGATCACGTAATTAATTAACGTCTAATGTAGACTAATAGTTATTGTACATTACAACATATATTTA
The DNA here is from genome assembly GCA_023078785.2 of Hyles euphorbiae. Taxonomy (NCBI): domain Eukaryota; kingdom Metazoa; phylum Arthropoda; class Insecta; order Lepidoptera; family Sphingidae; genus Hyles; species Hyles euphorbiae. Next base: position 14,734,043 of record CM041041.1, on the reverse strand, counting down.
GCATACCACTTTTCTTGGACTGCTTTAGTAACATTCATTACACTTTTATTGGTATGATAGAAATGCTATTTAAAAAGTTACCATAATGATGACGTTTTTTTGGAAAATTCTCTAAAAATACCATTAATTTATTAAAACTTGACTATGATTTGAACTGGGCTTACTTTAACAAGAGAAACATACATGAAGGGTTGATATTTGCAATAACTTTTACACTTGGTGTATTTTGCAACGGAGATGCAATCCCCTTCATTCCCCGGGGATAAAAACTGAAACATACGATTGCACTTAAATTAACACGCTCTTTTGATCCGATAGATCGCAATAACAATTTGCAGAGATAACGTTTTGGTGCATGTTCATACATAAGGGTGATTTTAAATTATTTTTATGGTAATATGAGCCAGCTACTTACAAGCGTTGGATTGTGGAAGGATAAGGGGAGAAACAAACTAGACAGAATGTGTGTACAGACGATGTGTGTAGAGGCGCCAGAGACAAGGAAAAATTGGTTAGATATACACGAATAATTTATGTGATATTGCATATTGTTTGGTTATCTGATTGCTGTAGGTATTAAAATATGATATATGAATTATGATTTTACAGGATGATTTTATGTGAACCCTCTAATAGGCATGACACATGAGTCGCAGCGGGACGTGTAGGCCGTCACTGCACTTTGTTAATTAAGGAAAATAAGCTAAATTAATTTACAGCACGTAGCGGATGGTTCGTTGCGACAATGAGTTGGACCGATTGTCCGCCACGAGGGTTGGAATGAATTCACTTTTTCACACACGTGGAGGGTTGAAACGAGGGTTGCCGGTGCCGACACGACAGGTTGTCACCCCTCGGAGACATTACCCGCGTTGCACACTATGTCCCGGGCTGTGTGTTCGATGCGTAATATCGTATGATTTTATTTGACGGCTAATAAATCGTGCCGGTTAATAGTGCCGTCTCTTGATTTAATTCGCGCTTAGGGGCCTTCAAATTTATTCAAATATAATCACTTGACTTAGGAAAAACCGATTCAGATTTGAAGTGATGATTTTCTAACAATGACGTGATTTGGATTTTACACATTCAGTTCTTGACGTACACGTTACATATTATGATAAAATAGTAACACTTGTCTGTTCATTGAAACTTTTCTATATATGATTGTAATTCAATACTATTGCATAGATAAATGTATTAGCTAAAATAATATTGGACCCGAATTTAGAAAACGGTCGTATTACATTGTTGAAATATTAAAACGTCTGAAATCTTGCTACATTTTATGGGTCTGCTGTTAAGTTACAACGTTTATAGCCAAGCAATATGTAACTGTAGACAGTTTGTCGTGACTCTCAGACTGTCGTTTTAATTCATGCTGTGTTTAGTCATGCACTATTCAAGACTCAAACGCTTAATCAAGACGGCGCTAATTGAATTAAATGTTTAAATTCTTATTAAATTTGTATATGATTTTATACAATTATATTTCAATTTATACTTAGTTCTTTAAAATATTTGTTTTGTTTGTGCTAATTTCTCACGATGTTTTCAATTCATTTGTCAATTAATCCATATTAGTTCGAAAATGTAGGGCTACTTATACGCTGGGATTAAAATAGTAACTAGTATAAATTAGTATTGAATGAATCGTATATAAGGATATAGGAAGCGCGTTCTGTAAACCTGTGTACAAAGCGACAATGGTGCACACGTGGTCCGATAGCCCGTTATCATAGAGCCAGTTGTTTGCTCGGGATTAGCCGCCTGCGCCGCCTGGCCCACTGTCAAGTTCAAAATGTCAAAGACACTCCCAGTCGCCTTGTCGAAGGTTAATCTCAAAATAAAGGATTATGTGTTAACACTATGCAAACTAGTGCCGTGATAACACGAACATTCCGTTTATTTTTACACAATACATTTTCATCACTCTTAATATTAAATTGTAACTAAAAATTTATAAACACGATATAATCATACCCATGATTAGTTTGTTTACAATGATTTTGTCGGAATCCTTTTATTTATCAATAATAAAAAGAAGTGAGAAATGCAGCTATAGTGGTAATAAATCGTTAGATGTAGTATAGGTAGCTTCGGAACCGACGATATTCTAATCCACCGGATGTTGTCTGCAAGCAGTTGCTTAGAGTCGCGACTTGCGGCAGAGGGTATGCGAAGGACAAACGATATCAGAAATTCAAATTGGTTAGAAATATCGTCATAGATAACTGTTGCATGGGATAACGTTATCTATAACTAAAATCAATAAAATATATGGTTATCTTTAAATCTATTCAAAGCTCTTTTCAAACAATGCCTTAAGCTTTGCATTTTTATGGACATTAGCACTTTTAATCAGTTTCTTTTTCAGAAATCAAATATATAACTAACAATTCATCACTACAGATACACTAATTTACTTATAAAACACATTTTATACTAACAATATAAGAAATAGCATAAACATTTTAGTATAAACACAATTGGATTTATTTGATAACTAACACATACATGGTCTTTTTTTGTATGGTGATAATAATTATTTTAATAATTTACAACAAACAAGATATTGAACATGATGCTATTTTGTTTAGAGAGTTCGCAAACGCAATATTTTTAAATGTGTTATATAATTTTAATTGTTGTGCTGTTGATTTTCTATTAATTGTTTCCAAGTCCTTGGGGCAACTTGTTCATTTTATGCTCTGCTTTAGGCCACTACTAGACCAAATGTTATTGGCTTCGATTTGTCAATTCAAATCGAAGTAGAATATAAATGAGATAGTAAGTAAATAACGCGGTTTTCTGCCATAGCGCAGTTTTCACATTTACGTTTGCTAAAGAAAATATCGAGGGGCACTAGCTACAGAAACCAAAAGCATACGTAATGCGTTCATGCAATATGCACGAGGTACAGTACGTAATTATTTACTGCGCTACGTTAGGGCTGCTACTTCCCGTACAGTGAGGTTGCAATATCAACACCAGTAATATATGCTGCAATAATAAATAAAACGAGAGGGTGCTATCATAGAAACATTAAGATACGGATATTGTCTTTGTGTTTGATTCAAGTAAAATGTGAAAATATCAACTAAAGCAGAAGCGTTTATTAAGGAACGATATGCTGACGTTTGGTAACCGTATACTAGCAGTTAGGTTCGGTAAGTCACTGTGCGACACGCGACGGGGGCGCAGTTCAACGGCGCGTGTCCACCACCTGTCGGTACACCGGTTCGATTCCTGGCCACCCCACCCTACGTCACCGCCGGCGCCTTATTACCCGCCGTCGTATTCCTAAATCCTGCATGCATACCATCAAATTAGCCTAAAACAAATCCATTTCGTCTTATTGTAATTTTAAATTAAGTGGTGATTCAATTTACGTCCAGTTTCTTCTTCGTTCTTTCTCTTGAAAAGTTTTTTTGTCTGTGAATTTACATATTTATTCATCTTCACGTAAAAAGATCCAGTTATTTAAGACCGTTCAAAAATATTTCACAGCCAAATAATGTGATGTGAAAATATTTGACTTTACAATTTGATTTATGCTATCAGGTGTTAAACTAATGCTTATACATGAGCACGTAGTTTATAAAGCAAAATCAATGTATGATTGAAAGTTTCTATTAGAATCATATAAAAATTAAATAGTAAATAAATTGCGTAAGATCCGACGATTGTCATCAAAATTAAAAACAAATATTTAGTGAAAGCTCGATAAAAATTCTAATGAGTGATTTTTTTAATAATATTCAGGTGACTTCCACATAATTTGAATAATACTTTATGAATACATTCCAATACACTTGCGCTATTTATACTGTGATAATATTTGGCCTAGCAATTGTGTCGGAGGTGTTACATTAAATATTGCCATTAGCACATTTAATCAAACAAATCGCGTCATATCACGCCATTTATTCAGCTTATAAAACAACTTTGACCCACACATGACCTTCCTAATCCTGTATGTAACTGTTCTATAGCCCTGTAAAAATAAAACACAAGTTGTTTGCCCAAAAAAGTTTTTTACCCGACTGCGAAAGAAGGAGGATTACTCCTTACTTTTTTGTCACTGCGCGTTCAAGCTCGATTGGTGTATATGCTGATTCGTGGGCTTTCCAATTTTAATTTAATGTGTAAAATACCTTTAATTAATGATTAGTACATTTCCTTATCTAACCTGATTTCGCGTTTCCTATATACAGTCATGTGTGCCTTATTCTAATGTGGTTATCTTTTCGAAGCCAATTTAATTCTGGAAAAAACGCAAGATAAGTATAATAAAAATTTGTCCGCTAAAATCATATATTAGCGCGTTTAATAATCAATAAATTTAAGCATTTATATTTGACGAACAACCGTCGAGGGTCAAATTGGGAATTATGAAGGAAGTGTATAAAAACCCCGTTGCCACGCGTTGTAGTGGCACGCGCGCCTTGCATATGCCACGGAGCGCTTTGTCGCCCTTCTTATGCCTTGTGATGTTTTTTTATCATGTTCCGCTCGAGCTGACGTAATTTTGGCTTATTTGGTGTTCATAGTGGATGACTCGTGTAAACGGGGCATCAATTTCAAATTAATTTTGATATGAGGTAATATACTTTTTTGAAATATGTTTTGGCCCGTCATGCTGTGCATTTTTGTATAATATTGCATGGATGTCTAAACAAACAATTATTGCTAAATTTTTACTACATTAAATTGAACTTTTTGTATTATAACATAGGTGTACTAATGTACCCAGCATTAATATTGTATTGTATTGTATCAGCCCATATACGTCCCACTGCAGGGCACGGGCCTACTCTACAATCGAGAGTACGATTGAGAGTGGTTTGGCCATATAGTCCACCACGTTCTGTCCTGGGTTGGCAGTATTAATATTACATAAATAAATAATTGTTTACTAAATTAATTGTGCATTCAATGACGTATAAATGCATTATATCTGTGTAATACACACCAATCCTATTTTTCTATTATTTTAAATTCATTGTATCCGTTTAATACGCAGCACTTAAGAAAATAATCTATCTAAACGTCTGCCAAATAAATCTTGTGAATACATTTATTTCTTTTATCACAGTTATTAATTTAAAAAAATATCTTAAGAATTAGAATACTTTAATGTCATATATAAGACCTCTACAGACCGTTTATAAGAATAAGACCCAATGAATACAACCCCTCATTTGATACGAGTGGCGTCATTACTGGCGAGCATATGGTCAATTTGGTGGGCAAACGCGACAGGTTTCGCCACTGACCACGTGTCGTGTCGCGTTACACGGGACTTCAATTAATTGTTATAAACCCGACATCACATCGGATTCCAATCGAGTAGTCACGTAATAAGATAGCATTACACACCGCGTTAGGTATCCATTCGCCAAAGTGAATGAGTAAACACTTGCCTAATGAGCGATGTGTCTAATTGTGTTTTTGATCGATGTAGTATGTGTACATTTTATTATTAAATATTATTAAAGCTTCAGTTTTTTATACTGCAACAAAAAAGTGATTACATTGTATCTGATAAAAAGTGAAAGCTGAGAACTATTGATTTCTTTGGTATATACAATATTTCGTCCCGTGCTATTATTTTCCTAGTTACTGTTACCGCTTTATTTTTATTTTTTTTTACTTAAGATATTTTAATATTTATTTATTCAATATCTCCCAGTATTGTGGTATTAGTACATTATTGCATATTTATACAAAAATATGTTTAACATTTCATGATTGCCAGCAATGATGTTTTAATAAAGATGACGCATATCCATATTGCGTGACGTTTAAAAACTGATCTACTATGCATATACATACTCATTTGTTAATATTTTATGACAATTTTAGTGAATGAAATAAATTATACAGAAAGTACGAGACGGAAAGAAATAGCATTGCGCTATCCAAACATAGAATCGAAGCGATAGAAACAGAAGGGTGATGATAAATAAAACTACCTATTTGGTTTTATAAGTATTTAATATATTAACATTGAGTCAGCTACCACAATCTACCTGTGGTACGCCATCCTGAAACAAAATATATTTTTATTTGCTTACAATCGTGCAAAAATAAAGAAAAAAATTGATTGCCGTTTTTTATATTAGCTTATGGTTAGCATGCACTGAAAAATCGATCCCTTATTAATATTGTTTTTTGTTGTAATGATGACAAGTGATACGACCGGTCGTAGACATAAGCGAAACCAAAATTACCAATCAATCTTAAATAACAAAGCAATGCTTGGCATTCACTGCGCTTGCCATCCCGAGACATAAGATCTTAAGTATAAGTACGGCGATTACTTGGGCGAGAATGTCATTTGAACCGGAACATAACATGGCATTTAAACTGCCGTGTGGCGGGGGAAATAGACATTGCGGTGGTACCTACACATGGTGGTAACGTATGAGGGACCTGCCACTAGTAAACAACCGATACTACAACCGATGGTGCAGGTTTTTTTAAGTGGATATATGTATTTTCATAGTTGTATATTTTTATTCATAATTAAATGTGCTAAACCAATATTAATCAGTTTTAAAGGCATCCAGTCACGATCCCCTCTTTTTGTCCGAACTGTGCTTAGTGCATATCCATTTACGTCTCTCAAAGCTCATCACGTGGAAATCTGGAAACATTCAATGATATATGTAAATAATATAGTCATTCAAAATATATGGGGAAGCTAATGTATTTTGTAATGTTCGTGGTTGGATTAAGTTATTTATTATGAAAATAATTCATAACAAATAACTTAATCGTTTTAAATATGATTGAATTAGAAACAAATATACAACTATCCAAATCCATTCAAACTTTCATCGTCAATTTTCTGTATGATCGGTTTCGCTTCTGACTTGTTAATCTATAACGTACGCTTTTTGTCCCTATCGCACTTCACAATCTTTGTATTAGGCGATCCATCTCACACAATTGAAGGCGGTGTTTACTAATTTACAATAAAAAATTAATTTTGTGTGGTTTTTATATACTTACGTATGGTGTGTAGGTCCAATTTAGTTTCATATTTTTGCACCATTGTTTTTACACTTCTAAAACACACAATTCGACACTGTAGACAATATTTTCGAAATAAATTATGTTGACAGCACTGAGGTCCCCTCTCTCTGTCGCCGTTGCTATGCGACTAGATGAAATTACACCAATTGCCCGAATTTGAACGCCTCACTTTTGAAGTGCTAGTGCGATATCTACGTCGTATTTGTATAATATATCATTGATTGCCAGTCACCTAGTTAACATAAAACTTGCAAGAAAAACTTTTTTTTGTACAATGTTCAATATTTTCACTTGCATTATACAACAATTCACCATGGATTAACAGTCACAATAACATAGGTTTTACTTAGATAATAAAAAAGATAAGCTTCATACTATTGCAAAGCACTGCCCAATGTAAATCCAAGGCGTTCTCATATATATAGATTGGAGGCTAACAGTTCATGGTCTTTCAGCGGCACTACATATTCAATACCGGGAAATCATTTCTATTTGAAATTATGATTGTATAGCTACATTAAATAATACATTAACCAAACAAAATCATAGTACAGTCACGATAGGGTTTTTAATAAAAAAATATCATTACTTTTTATAAAACACAAGGTTTATTATCTACAAAATAATATGGACAGTATTGTCATAATCACAAGAAAATTAAAACTGAACTTAATTTGACAGGATTAATATGACAATGTTTTATGATTTGAATTTTAAAAGTTGCATGATTCCATTTTGCCATAACAATTAACACATTTATGATTCCTTGCAAACACTAATACGATTGAATATGGAATGTGCATGCAGTTAGTATTTCAAAAAGCATACATTCGTGTCGAAGTACAATAAAGTAGTTCCCTCAATTAATGAAAATGTAATTGGTGTCTGCGACTGTTTCCACGTAAAACAGCCGAAGGGTACGTTATGAAACTTCGTTAATTAATTGCTTGTTCACGAGTGACGGGCCTGAACCGAAAGTGTTCCGCCTAGTTTAATCTCTCGCTTTAAGGATACTCAAAACGTTAATGTATCGCAAATATCCCTGCTTCGGAACGCATGATAAATTGCTCCCGTAATTACTTTCGTTTAATAAATCCTTAAGCGTTGACGTTTTTGTCGGTCGTTATAAAGGACCTTATGAAGTTCCGCTTTTACCGTTAAAACCGCATAAATCATCAGATTTATAAATTGCTTCACGAACACGTAAAAAACTTTAATCAGTGATTTTTATGTTCCGATTGGACTAATGCACTTTGCTATTGCTGGCCGTAAAGTGTGTGTGATGCAGGATTGCAAGGAAATGGTAAAACTTCCTCCTTCAAGACATAAAATGCGGGTAAGACTTTTATTACGAGAGGACCGTGCTTTGAAAAATTGAACATTAAATCCTTTGGCTTAGTATGTTGCGGTAGCGCAGAAGGCAGTACAGCGGCTACTTCGAATCAGATACAAAGACGAACAGTGTGGGTGTAGAAGTGTTTACGATCACGTGGTAGATACGTTTTACTGCCTTCCGACTATTACTACGTGATATAATGCTTAATAGTATAATAACCCGACAGGGACCTTTCTTATAGCTATATCAGTAGACGTTACTCATTCGCATGTAATAGGATTGTTTTATTTGAAAACTTCAAACGTATTTAATGGAGATATTTCCGGAACCGTAAGATAAGCGGAATATAGCGCTCAATTAAATTACGTATTCTGCCGAAATTAATACATCGTTATATGTTAATCAGGTGTTTACACAGAGGGTAGTTATTCCCTCCTTGTTAATTAATGTTATCATTGCTATTGCTATTTCATAGATTTGACATCAAAGGTTAGGTTACGAATACCTAATGAAATACCGGAAGAGAAAACAAGCAGAAGATCGGTTAAGATAGACGGTTATCGTAATCATAAATCATATTTGATATTGCCTCATGGGCTATAACATTAGACATTTCAAGCTTACTTGCTTTTCGGAGGATTAGTATAATGTATTGAGATATTTAATTTTATCAAATATGAATTGTGTATCCTCTATTATTTTTAATCTATAACTTGCCTTAAAATAACGAGTGATCTTGTACTCCGGTATTGTAGAAAATACTATTTTGCTTTGGTTGATAGTTGGACTTACTATAATCAATCAATCATCAAGGCAATCGAGACATCAGATGATATAAAACATTCTGAAAGCCTTTATAATAATTTTCACTATACGAACTTCTATACAATGTAACACGTTACAATAGCAATATGCGTCTTTCGATAGTTCTTTTTGTTCTGGTGCAGTACATACATACATATTATATTATAGCTGTCATAAAGTTCATTAGGTTAGGGTCAAACCCTCCAATCTACACAATGACGATTACTTACTAATCCATTAAGCAATCGTATTCTATGATTATGAGTGCCTGTTATTACAGTTTATATTACTTTTGGAATGGATAACAACATTTTAAAGGTCCTATTAATAGGAAAACCCTTGTAAACGTAAATTTTAAAAAGTCTTCACATTTTCCGTGGTAAAACGTCAACAAAAATGCACAATAGAATGCAAAACAATAAGACTCAAATGCAGATGTCAGATAGGAGGTTGTTTAAAACGGGAAAACTGTCGAGAAGTGGCCGGTAGAAACAGTGACAGTTTACGAGGCAATCTGGAACATGTCGTTTTTATTTGAGGCGCTGCGCCGGAGGGTGGCAGACGTGTCGGCGTCGTGTCGGCGACGTCGCGGCGCCGCGCCAGCCTCCCGCGACCAACGTAGGGCTATCAACTGATAACTTGCCTCGTTTACCACACTACTCGCTCTCATCGATCTGACAATAAAATTGTTTTATTGAATCTCATGACTTATTTGGTTTAGTTGTGCATTAATATGAATTCGAATGTGGGTTAGTAATATGTCAGTTATTATGATAATTCAGAAATTATTGTATCATAAATCTTAACACATGCAGAGTATTAATATATTATTGTTACAACTAAATTATTTTTATCTCAACTACAAGTAACAGAACTACTTTATTACGAAATGAATAAATATATACATATTTGAATTGTAACATGTTAAGAATAATTGCGAATGTTGTAACAACCCTGCTTACGCTCTGTCATAGGCGTCATAAATTGCAACTTGTTCTGGGAAGGCAAGGGCTTTTGACACAATCTGAGTCGCTTTTAATTGAAGTGCACATTATGAGATTCTGATAAAGTGGGATGTAAGCATTTGTAATGAAATAAAACGAAGGAAATCGCTGATTTGCCAATTTTATCTTTATATTTATTTCTCATCATCAGCAAAGTAATTACAAAATATTAGCTTTCAATGCTTTTAGCTTTAGTAGTTATCTTGTAACAGCATAAACTGTATTTGCAATATGAGCTACCGCAGAGCTTTCATCGCAATGTATTATTCAATACTCACGAAATCCATTAGCTATTTCAACTGCAGTAAGTTTGAATAATGGAGTCTACCACTCTGCAATTTCATTTTACATGCAAAGTAAGTTTTATGTCATACAGTTTGTGTTCTACAATGTCACTTGTATCGCTAATTTGACGCGACGACGATAAGATCTATAAATTAAATGGCTGTTACAAAACATTGTTTATTTTGTAACTTGAATACAATTTTTCAGCCCGTGGAAATAGTGCTGTAGTTTATTTGTTTTACATTTATTCGTTCCACTTATGTAACGTAGCGGACACGGTCGGAATACATAGTATTGTCTCGTAGCCTAGTTATAGACTACGCCGCCGCGCCGGACGGGCGTGCTACGGCGCGGCCCGTACTCCGCGCTGTTCGTTGTAGCGCTACGTGACCGGGTTACTGTTGATGGATGGTGCTCCGCGTATCACGTGAGCGTGGGAATTTTCTCGACGTGAAATCCTCTTCACATCTTTCCACATTTCATTATTTATATCTTAAAATAAAACGAAATATATTGAGATACGTGCAGAAACTGCGGAATTTTATTTCACTGCGTATATGTTTTGAAGAACATATTGAATTACATTACTTAGTTCTGCTATAATCTAGAAAATATATTAAGTAGGTACTTGTGAAACAGAAAAATAAGAGGCGAATTCGGCGGTGATATCAGTCATGACTCACCATCCCAGTCGTTCCCCTTTTAGTGCAAAGTTAGTGAACTGACAGTCTCTTAGACTTGACAATGAAATGTCGTTCCAGTAAAGCTTTAATTTTGAACCAGAGAGAAATAGAAGTTACTTTATCAATTTTACCTAAACAATATATGGTGTCTAATAGTTTCTTTTTAAATCAGATACTGAAAAGAAAAAGCACAATTTATAATTAAATTTAAAATGAAAGGTGAAATTTAATTTAATAACCGATAGATAAACACGTTAACGTTATTTAGTGCGTACATTATAGTACACGAATATTATTATTCCTTCCACAACCGACGTGGAGCGGCTAATTTCGGTTTTACGTAACACAGACGCTCCTTCGCGATCAATAGGTCGAAGCCTTTCTCAAAATTTCGAGCATCCATATTTCGAAGTAGGCCACCGGTATTTATGTGCTCGTAAATAATTCATTACTGGCAACAATTATGTACAATTTACGGTCGGTTTGATTTCATTTTGTCCAATCGAGGCAGTAATATTGCTAGTGTGGCGCTGTCTCGGCCGCGCAGATTAAGAAGTCGTAGCAAATAAATCTCAGCCGTCTCTACTCTCGAGTCTCGAGCAATTCCTTTTGTTTCTGCCACTGTATAAATGTTGCAGGGTTGATTATTTTCTCGTGCTCCGTCAGTTGTTGTAAATTTTTGTACCGTGGTATTACTATTGTTTCAATTCATTATTACACTACTGTTTTTTTTTACTTGTTAGGTATGAATCTATATAGTATAAATTGTGTTGAAAGCAAATTCTGTTCCATATATAAAAAAAGGAACAAAGTATAAACACACAAGCTTGAAGGCCATTCCAGTTAAGGCGTAGAAATTAGGTTCTAGGTATAATAATAATATATTCATGTGGCCTTAAGAATTCACAAGTACTAGTAATCTAATGCGGAGTGAGAAAATAATTGGCTACTTCAGTTTTCTGTTACCTTTTGATAGTTATCACATACATAGATTCATGGATGTTTTTGGTTTTTGTGTATAGCAGTGATCAGCGTTGTTGCTCATATAGTACAGTTTTTAAATTATTCTGGCACGATACTGCAGTTTTCAGAAAACACGGGACCACGAGGATTTGTAAATAAATCAGAAAACGTTGTGCCGGAAAATTAGGATTAGTGTAGTTTATTATGATTCGAGCCCGGGTCGGGATTTCAAATCTGAAACTTTAATTTATTGCTAAGCGAAAATGTAATATCGATAGTTGAGACTTCCATATAATTAAACAGTTCACACACGCTTATAAGTTATCCCTCCGCTACTTTAATGCCAAGCTGCGTGATTACAACACTAATCTCAATGCGAATTCTTCTCTAATCAAAGTAGGATAACAACAGTATATGTGACTGTAGTAAAGTGTTGTCGTTTGTTGCAGCCACCGAGCTAGATCTGCTAGGCGCATTGTCGCTGCACAACACGTCGCGCGCTGGCGTCACCGTCGCACCGGGCATGCAGCCGCAGCGCACTGCCTACACGCTACAAGGTAATGTACTGCCACTACACATAGCCACATAAATTAACAAATTAACTATCATGCGTATTACATTCATTTCTTTGAAATATTATAATTAAAATAGGTAAGTTACTTGCATCAAAGTTTTTCACATTTTTGCGATTGAACTCTTCATTTACGTCACAAACCATATAAGTGTTGATGAAGAGTTGGAGTCGGGCAGCATCTACGTCAATTATTCCGGCCACGTTGTACAGTTCACAAACAAATTTTTGTATAGTGTTAAACACATTTTGCTCCAGTTCTAAGTCACTGAATATCGCCGAGTTTCATAAATGCTATCTGGTACTCTGCATTTTTAAGTAAGAAAGATATCGATAAATAGATATCTCTCTCACACTCAAGCGTACAAATAATGACCTCACGCTCATACACATAGTGACACTTTATGTGTGTCTGGGGGGATGTTTGACCCCTCCAATTGGTCTGGCTGCTGACCAGGGGTGTTCAAATAGTTCCCTAAGTATCATATATAAAAATCAAGAGTGAGATTATAAGTAAAAATATGTTATTTTTTTTGAAGCTTTAAAGCGTCTGTTAAGGATAAGCGCCGATGGAAAGTGTCTGGCAATAATTATTATTAATTTTTAACAAAATTATCTAAAACATATGTAAAAATCAGCACTGAGAATTTAAGAAAAATCAGTACTGTATTTATCTACCTTTAGCACCTGGTACCTATGAATTGGCCGTCGACACAAGCTAGCAGGTATGCACACACTCAAAGTACGTACTAACACTACTTTATCCCATTTATATTTTTTATGAGAAAATAAGTAACGTCTGGGGGGCCTGGGATCTTACTCTATTATGATTGCTCGTAAATCTGTAGACTTAACAATGAAAGGAAAAGGCTAAACTCAATTTAATTTATAAATAAAATTGCGGCATGCTCGGCTTCGCCCGGGAGATGCAAGGTGCAGATATACTTCTTTAAATACTATATTGTCTATGTTCATCATGGATCATGTGGGATTCTATTTATGAAATTAATAATCTTTAAAATCAGGCTGGTAACTTGAGAGCCTATTTAAAGCAAACAATCATTCCTCTTTATTTTTTTATTACTTTATTGTGAATTATGCTATTTGCTCATAAAATGGTATCTAAAAGTGGGTAAACAAGGCAACATAGTTTTGTTAATACAATGCAGTTTCCCAGTGACATAAAATCCATCAAGGCGACCGTAACAACATGGAAACCCGACCACGACGAAGAATAATAGTGCTGTAATAACATTTGTCTTCCTTGGGGAAGTCTTCCTTCCTTTATCGTAAACCATTATTATGTTTACTGTAGCTCCACCGGGAGTATGTAAATGCACCTTTGCATATTTTCTCCTTAATATACACTGAAATCTGGTATTAACGTTGTATAACGGCCATATTTATTGACAAACCTATTTTAGTTACCGAATGTTAATTCCTTTTGAAAAAAAATTGTATTCAGTTTGAGCGAAAAAGATAAAATATTCCATAAATGAAATTGGTTTATAAACTATCTATGAATAAGGAAGTAAAGCCGCCTTACTTAATTAGTATAATTTCTTAGTGGAATACGACATATCATTCCAATATCGTCGACCTTATTTGTTATGAGCTTCCCTTAGACTAGTACTCTGTGACCGTAGTGCTCTTATCTTCATATAGTTCACTATCATAACTTCCCTACTAATTTAATAAACAAAGTTTAAATTCAGCAAGTATCACACACTGTGATAATAGAAGGTGTCATTAATTTTAAACAACTAATCTATATCAACTACTTCTAAAAATAAACACGCTATTCCTTATATTATTACGAAATGCCACCAACCTTATCTAACAGCGAATAGATTTTCACGCGGCAATGCAATAAAACATCAATGGCAGTGAAGTGCGAAAAGCGCAGTAATTGCATTCACACTAATGGATTATAAACAATATCGGCGACGGCACTAGTTCCACCTGCGCCCGGCGCAGACATCCATTAGTGAAGCTCCGTTCAGCCGCGCCTCTTTACATTTTAATATTGCACTTTATCGCCTATCACTTATCGACGCTCGTATTTCCATAGCCTGCTTGGCTTTCGTACAATGATGATTCGATAGTACTAGAATCCTGATAATGTTAATGCTGAAAATATTCTCCGTAAAGTACATTGAGCTAAATTTGTTAGAAGCATTAATGGTCACATCTTATGATTTCTTTAATCTCCCTTGAAATTTGTTTTGCCCTGAATGTCGGTTATACATGACAACAATTCTTTCGCTAACACTTATTTAGCGAGCAGTTGCTATCTACACTTTAACGTTCAGTGCTTTATCCCCTTTGCTAATCTTTATCGTGGTGTAAAGAAAACATAGTGGTGATTAGGTAATTATATAATCAGTTTGTATCTTTACGCTTTACCAAAAATAGGGTGCGATACGCATCTTAATTAAAATCGCCCTTGCGCGCTATTCATTTTTTATTTCCTGACACAAGCCAGCGACACATCGCAAATTATACCTATACCAAAAAGACCATTAATCAAGTAATAAGTTTGAATTTTATTCGAATATTTTTAGTCCCTGCATTGGAAGAAATATTACTCGAAATAAATAGTAAAATTCGCTGAGCGAGCCTTCACCGTCCTACTTTGAAATTAGATCACGCCAATCCAATCGTACTGAATGCCGATAAAACTTGGCACGGGCATAGAATACCTCCACTGTATAGTCTTTTTAATCTCACAAATATAATTTTCAAATATGAATTCGTGCTTTACAGAAATATTGCAGGGTTATTTTTCATGCAGTCTGATTAAATTACTATCTTCGTCGCATTAAATCAGTTTAAAGTTAAAACAACTGTTACATGACCATTAATAAAATAAAGTTAACATGTTGCCATACCCACTAGATAATATAATTAATTATTGCTGGGGCGTTATTATTAATAAATATGTAAAAGAAGATGTTTAAATTTTTATGTAATTTATATTATGACTAAAATAACGCTGCTAAGCTAAAAGATCCTGCAATTCGCTACAACATGGCTTAACCACTTAATTATAATTTATTCCTTTTAATAGAAATTAAAATCTTATATAATCTTCACACTCATTTTTAGCATCTTAAAATTTTATACAGAATTTTCAAATGGGACCTTTAACGAGATATGGCATATCAACATTTTAAATAAGTTCAAATACATTGACCATTACTTTGTATTTTTAACTCTATAACGTATTTATTGATGCAGAAAAATTTTAAAATATTTATTTTTTGTTGCACACGCTTTCCGTTTTAGCCGAGGGATCAAGAAGGGTGATGTCTATTGTGCGATCCCTTCTTATTGTTTGACTTTGGTTCGTTCTATAAAAGTCGAGGAAGACGTCGGTTTCAGGAAGTGTGGGGACGTTCGACAGAGGGTTCAGGGTTGATGGACAGGGCGGGCGAATTTATTATGACCTTCGAACATGGAAAAAGAGCAATTGCCGTTCCTTTGAATTCGATGATTTATTGAATTTCGTTGTGATAAGTTTGTGTTTAATAGAATACTTTGAATATTAAAATATGTAGAAAACAAGATTGTACGGAGAGACTATTAAACAATAAAATTCTTATTTTATTTTTATTATACAGGGTATATCAAAACTGCTACCGAAAACGAAGCTGGGTGGTAGTTTAAGCGACTTCAGACACAATGCAACAGAAAAGTTGCAAAAAAGCGACAGTATTTTTTTTTGTTATTTTTTTCCTATGGCCATATTTGGGTGGGAAATACATTTTTTCCTAAAATAATAGTGTATACCCTTTTATTTCCAAATACTCTAAGGTATAAAAGAGTTTAAATTATTATTTTAGCAAAAACTATGGATTTACCGCCCAAAAATGACGATATTTAAAAAGTCATAAAAAATAATTGTCGCGTTTCTATACGAAATTTTTAGTTGCATTGTGTTTGTAGCCACTAAAACTACCACCTGGCTTCGTTTTCGGTAGCAGTCTTGAGATACCCAGTATATAAAATAAATAATCACTTATAATATAACCATATAAAAATTGGTAATCTCAGCGATAAATATTAATGTGTATTTAAGGATCGAAATTAGGGAAACACAAAAATAAATATTCCGTAAGCCTTAATCCGAGGCACGTAACTTATTAACGTCAGTCGCGTTCAAATCAAACATCTGTATAACATTTAATTGTAACAGTTATTGGACAATGGAATTGGATCGTGTGGGATCGGTCGGGTCCATCTGGTTGTAAATGGTTTGTAATCCCTGTCGAAGGGACCGCGAGATCACCGCCGGCCACAAACGGACGGCACCATTATCGACATTTATCCACCCGGCAAATATTCGTAATCCCCGACTGCGGCCAGTGATTAACTCGCCTCAATTTGCCCCAAATTTTGTCACTGCAGTGTAGGGTTGTGTAATTGCCAATATGCTATGTGTGTGATAATAATAATTTTAGTGTCGAATATTTACTGTTTATGTTCATAAAATAACTCGCAAAGAACTTAAAATTGCAATTGATAAAAATGATCATAATTTGCAGTAGCTACATTTTGTAATTAATCCTAACGGGTTTCGGATTAAATACTTGTATAAAATCTAGTATCAAAAACATAATTGAAAAAAATAGCGTTAAGACATAAATGTAGTCCAAGTTTAAATGCAGAATCCTAAAATAGAAATATGTAATAATCACGATTTAGGGAAGCAACCCTAAGCTGCGACACCAGGGAATTTTGTCGCTTTTCACTTACGGGTAACGTAATCCTCGCCATTAGTCGGCTAGAGTTGCGTACACTAACGTAATTGTCGAAGGGTGTTCGCCCTAATTTGTGGGGATGCCGCCGAGGGCCATATTGTCCCGAACGCGTTCAAGTGTCAAACGTCAAACGCATTGCTTTTTGTCAACGCCGCTCTTCACCGTGGTCTTTTGCAGACAAATCGCGCTTGTCAAAGCCAACATTTTCGGGTAAAATTCCATTTTAACAGAGAGATCTTATGAGTTCTGTTTTTTAGACTGATATTTATATTTCAGTCGCTGAATATTAAGCAATATTTTCCAATAACAAATCGTTACACACCATTTCTACAAAATCGTTTAATCAAACAATTCACAAATAAACATCACGTGCATACTGCATAAGTGACAAAATAAGAGTAATTTATGCATAAAAAATACAAGCTATATTACTAAGTGATACATTGTTGGACACAATATAACCCATTACAGTAAACAGCTTTAAACATATTATGCTTCATTATTACAGGATTAATAAAGTATTTTTTTTTAATCTCATTCCTTTGCTGTACGCATAAAGTTATTTTTAAATCATTGGCATTGATTGTTCTCCAGGAATATTGATTTATCAAAAATCCAAGTATGCATTTTTAATTTTCATTAAAATCTGGCCTATGACTCCTTTCAGTATTCCTCATAGTTACGGATTTGGCCACTCCGATTTTCACAAATTCACTCTGTATAGTAATTAAGCAAGTATCTCGAATGAAAATATTGAAATTAACCCGACCCACCGAAAACACACATTAATTATTGTGTCTCGTTTTCATAATACTGGATTATCCAAAAAGGTATATGGATGTCTATGCTGTCATAACTTATCAAACTAATGAAGTAGTGCTTCGTATAATTAATCAAATTGTCAATTACTAATATTAGGTCGTGTTGTTAGTGGGTTTTGGCAGCCCAATGAAATTTCACTCTACTGGCATAAAGCATAATGCTGTTAAAGTAACTGTTTCGAGGAACGTGAAACCGTACAGTTTCATTGTAAACCTATGTATCTCCGTGTAATAGTTTATGAGTATCGTATTTGTTATACGTTGAGTATCCTTATTGCTCTTAATTTTATATTTTTATTACCCATCTAGGGCACTCATTATAACTAAATAAACAAATTTTCATAAAGCCTCAGGAAAGAAAGATATTAATTTTTTCTCTTTGATGTATCATCTTCATTTAATGCCTATATTTCAGCTATGGAATTAGGAACGAGGTCGGTATCATCCTATAAGAGATTTGTACAATATCAAGAAATAAAATTCCTCTCTTTACACTGGAATAACCGTAATAAATACTAAATTAAATCATGATGCATATTCTTTCTAGGTACATATTACCTAGAAAGAATTTGTTCATTCACTTGGGTGTTATTTTCTTCGCGTGTACCTTTATCGACAAGACACGTCGCAGGCTAGATAAATTGCGACGTATCCGCCATCTGTTAAGTCTACGATACGAACAGATTACGCAAATTATTCTCTGTAAACTAATTTGTTAGCAGCATTGATTAATGCAAATGCTTGGACGTCGGACTTTTCACTTAGGTATAAGAAAAGTGTATCCGTAGCGGAAATTGATTGTCTTATAGACTTTGTAGATCTTGTAGATTTTGTTTAGTAAAAAATGTTTACTGTAAAATGTAAGATAGCTTATCAATATTTATTGGTGGTCGAAGTAAAGGCTGATCGAGAAAAGTTTTAATTGATGAAAATGGTGACCCAAAATAGGTACACTTAGGCTCTTAATAATAGGTGTCTCCAGTAAGCCTAATCAGCCGCAAATTATAAAACTTCTCATACAGAGTCCCGGCTAAAATGTATTCCAGACAGTGTATAACACGGGTTACGATCGTTGAATAACTGGCCAAATTATCTGGAAGTACAAAGTTACTTATTCTTTGTGCGAACTTGTCTTACTAGTTTGAATCCCTGAACCGTCTCTGTGTGTGACATAAGCTTCCTCAATGAGTGTCAAGGACAGTCAGTAAGGGCGCTTCAATAATACAACCCGCAACGTAGCTCCGACATGTGACACGCGGCTAATATGAACCCATCAATATTTTGATAGCATAAAATAACCAACAGAAATGTGAAATAATCATTTATGTAGGTACAAAACTGACATCTTGTGGATGTAGGTTAAGTTGTCACGAAGGTTTCTAATAATTAAGTAGTAACATGTTCGGTCTGTGAACGCTCAGTAATAAATAATGAATACACCCAGCACACATAGCAGACTGTCACATGGAATTACATACTATTTTTGTTATTCAAGAGTGTTTTTACTGAACTTTCAATATATACTGACAAGTAGAATAAATACGTCTATTTAAATATAAATATAAACATTAAATTTAAATATAAATGCGTCTATTTGAATCGCTCAAGTTAAGCATTTTAATATTATTTTTGCTTTATTTACTGCTGATATTATACCGTACATTTAGTATGTTTTACTTGAATTTGAGATCTAATATAAAATTAAAACGTCAGAAAGCCAGAGCTTTTACAACAACTTTTGGAAATGGTACGGACACGCTGTTGTCAGTAATTATACAGGGTATCTCAAGACTGCTACCGAAAACCAAGCTGGGTGGTAGTTTTAGTGACTTCAGACACATTGCAACAGAAAATGTTGAAAAAAAAGCGCCGATTTTTTTTTGTTATTTTTTTCCTATCGTCGTATTGGGATGGTGAATTCATTTTTTTCCTAAAATAATAGTGTATATCCTTTTATTTATAAGGACTCTAAGGTATAAAAGAGTTTAAATTATTATTTTAGCAAAAACTATGGATTTACCACCCTAAAATTACGATATTTAAAAAGTCATAAAAAAAATTGTCGCTTTTTTTGCGAAAATTTTAGTTGCATTGTGTTTGTACTCACTAAAACTACCACCCAGCTTCGTTTTCGGTAGCAGTCTTGATATACCCTGTATATTAGCGTGAATGGATAGTGTTGTCAGGGGCTACCACTGTGTCACATAAAATCGACTTGAAGCGACAACTTTGCTTTGCTTTGAGTGAGATTGCCGGGTGTCAAATAACCTCTTCCCATCCTTTTTCAATTTTCCTTTTTTTTTAGGTATTTAAAAAAAACTATATGAAAGTATTCACCACGCTGATGCTCAGGTCTACCGTAACCCACTCTTTGTCAGTATAGTTTTCCATCAATAGGTCACACGTTTTCAGTGAAAGTGAAAAGCTACCCCTCTCCATTGACGGCCGCTGATTAGCTGCTCAATGAACTGGTTCACGTGACAACGGCGTAATCACGTGGAAATTCCGCAAAGTTCAAACATGATTTTCAGTTGACCTACAAGCTTTCACGTGCACGTCACCACACATTTCATTTATAATTTTTTTAATCAAAATTATGTTAATTTTCTTTCTCAGAGTACTTTATCATATAAGACTGGCTAAGAGAAAAACAAACCTGTTGCTTAGCTTATGTCGTACATGACTATGCTTTCAATAATTGTGGTTTTATAATTTCTGATTTAAAATTTCCTGAAATTGATTGCAAGGATAACATCATACGGCACGCTTTTTTACCACATACGATATCGCTGTTTTGTATATTAAACTATAAACAAAAAAAAACAAGAAAAACGTTATTCTAAACAAACATCAAATTCAATTTCCAAAATGCTAACATAAACAAATCGTTTAATTGATTTTTTTTATAGCGGTGTATATAAAATTCCATATGGAATAAAAATAAAATGTTCAAATAAAATCCGGCTAACACAAAACGGGAAAGCCGTGTCACGTGCGCTAAAGTGATAAACGATTGCCAATAAAATATATCCAGTGCGGGGAGCCACACAATAAAGTGTTTACACAAAGCCCTGCAAATATTTGCGTGTAGACGCATTTATTGATAGCCGGCGGGGTGATTTAATTAAACCGAGATTTGTAGGGAACGATACCGACCACAATATTCATATCGTATTGACGAAATTTAGCAATATGGCTCTAAGAGATAAGTAATTCAATTTGATTTTTTGCTAGCATTTCGCACGAAGTTTCTATTTTATTAAAATATGTTGGGTATTAAATAGCGTTTGCGCAAGCAGCCTTCAAGGTTAAAAGGACATGGAAAGAAATAGAAGCAAGTAAATAATATCATAAGGTTACAAAATAGTTTGGTACAGTAGTAAAGTAGACGCACTAAATCAAAATTGTTTCCAAAAAGACGAACTTGAACGCACTGCGCTTCAGTTATTCTCCGTACCGCAATATAAGCAACAGTTGAATACAAAGCGATTTTAAAGGAGTTTTAACCCCTCTCGACACTACTGAGGGTGAGTTTCCATTTCATAAAGACCTCTTTGGCATTATTTAAATGCTTGCGAAATGTATTGAGATTACAATCTAGCAAGAATTCTACTTATAAAAGTTGATTTTTCAGCTATCTGCAGGAGGGGTCTAATTGATATTAAATAATAATATAGCTGAGGGGAGATAGGGGAAGGACATTTATGCATTATTCAACATCTCGTGGAAAGGCTACTCGAATTAAACAGATGGTTGGCTTTTTGCTTCCATATTCCTTTTCGTATCTGATTTTAATTTGTGTTCCTATATTATATAAGTGATTTGTGTTAATTAGATTAAACCTATCAGATTTATGTTCAAACACAATAAAGCCTTTCTGCCTTTTCCAACTTTCATAAATTATTTAATTATTCAATATTTTGTGTTCTTACGTCTTTACGTGCTTATAACATTTTTTGCAATAATAATAGATATATATTATGTAAAAATGTAAGGCACTCATAAACATTTTAGTTAGTAGCTCTGCCTCAAAATAACGACATGGCATAGACAAGGTCAAGGCTTAAATCCCAGATCATATCATAATATATTAAAGAATATGGAGCAAGTTTAGGCACAAATAAAACCACAAGAGGAAAATAACAATAAATAAAAAGCAACGGGCCACGCATGGTCTCTTGAGAAAGAGGTTTCTAAATTCTAGATTTTGTCTTTTATTAAAAGTTCATGTTGAATGATATCTAATACAAGAATCGTAAAGTGGCTTACGATACGTTTTTACTTGAGATCTAACATCAATAGTGAACAACCTATTTCCAAAGGGAGGATTAAAAACATAATCTCAATAAATATTATAAGTAGCGTTGTTCACATTCGTAATTACTTTGAGTAACTGCTGTTACTAAGTAAACCCTTTGACTGTAGGTTACAAATGGAATTAAACCATCCAATTTACCGTACGTCAGCCGAACCAATCTAACTAATCGCATTCATTTGAAATATTGCAATAACATTCCGCAATCCACTTGGATTTGCAAATTCATCAAATAACAACGGTTCTTTGTAAAAGGCTTGCGTAATTCTGAATCAGGAGAATTCCCTCCCCGTTGTTTATCTTCAGCTGTACAGTACAAGAAAATAGACTAACGTTCGGAGGTTTGGAGGTGTGGCGAGTGTGGGCGGCTGGGAGTCATCGAACTCCCGCGGGGTTGTTGGGAACTTTCTCGACATTCCTATGATTCAATGCGAATTATTATTTGCACAACGTCGTACTTTATTCAACTCAACATTTTTCAATTTCTCTGAAATATTACTTTATTTGAGACGTGCTTCTTGTCGCATAGTGTATTATATTAATCAGTCATATTGAGAATCATACTCGTATGTTACGAAGTTATGACATTTAATTTATTTAAGCAAGTATTTCATATCGAAAAAATGTTTTTCTAACATAGAGTATAATTTATATCACAAATGGTAGTAACATCAAATATGTTTATTAAACTCTTATACGTTTTGAGCAAACATTTATGTCATATTTAGATATAAATACAAGATCTCGGAAATATTAATAGGTTTTTGAATGGTTTTTATTTATTGTTTTTGTCAATTTTCTTATGAAACGCATACATAAATAATAGTACCTACACACACGAAAATAATATCTTCGTAACCTTGTAAGAAAGCTAGAAACAACAGCAATCTAATTAGTTCGCTTGGTTACGAAGAAGGTTGTCACCGCAGGCAGTAAATTATTAGGCATTGGTGCGAGCTATATTTCTTTCCTATATGTGCTGATTAGGCATGTAACCATATCTTATGAAATTATTTCCTCTAACATAATATAATAAAAACATCCTACAGCAAAATGTTTAACAATTTCATGATCCGCATGCGATCAAGATTTATGTGACAGCATTAGTTTCTATGGTTCAGGGTCACTCAAAAAGGCTCCAAGGCCGATATTTTACGACTGCGGTGTATGACTTTCCGTGTCTCTTGACTTTCAAACAATGATCATAAAATATTTTGTTCCGGGAACGGTGGTCACAACCCCTAGCGAACGCCCTTACGCGCGATTTACCCTCGCCGCAGGAGGCTATCACATCATTCATGCGAGATATTATTTCGTCATCCCTTCACCCTCACAGATTTAAATCTTGTATGCTGCGCACTTTATTACTCGATCGTTTTGATTGTCGTTAGACACGCTCCCAATTCGTCAAATTGTGACGTGGCTTTATACGTTAAAATTAAAAGTTTAGAATCAAATTCAATAACTGTTTCGAGTTTCTCTGCATTGCGGATTCTGAGACGAGAACGTTGTCGTCGAATAGTTTGCATTATATTGCTGTTCGTATACTCTGTAGGGTAATTGTTTGACTTCGTAGATTAGTTGTAGCCGCGTAGAAACTCAAAGTGCGGCTTAGCTCATGTAGTGCTGACTTTAGATACTTTAGACTTTAGAGGCTGACTATACTTATAATACCAATTAACATCATTTTTAAATTAAATTGATTGATTACTTTCAAGAACCATTTATAAAACATTTTTTACTTAACTACGTGATAAGAATAGTATTTTAAAGTTTAGCGCTGGTGATTAAAATGGTAATTCTGATCATAAAGCAAAGATTAATTGATTCATTCACGTATATAAGCTGGGAATACTACGTAATATTATCCTCAACTGCGAATCTACTTATTTTAATCCTTTTAATCCTGTTTCACACTGCATAAACTGTAAAGCCGGCGTATGGGTTATTTAAAAGTATAATTTATAATACCTACTACCCACTTTCGTTATCTTCTTGATTCTCGAGTAGTTTTTACAATTATTTGGAAATTGCTTGTAAAAACATATTTTTATTTAATTCGATTTTTCAATTCTGATATTGTAGGAATCATTGTAAAATTTCAATTAAAAGTCGCTGTATTGAGCAATTTGTATTACATCCAATCAGAACTGATGATTTTATCCAGAGTCGGGTACTGGCACGGTATATAAGCAACAGCAATGGGCTGAGGAGGATTTTACTGTGTTTAAGTCAGTGTGAAGTATTGCTCAGATATCAGTGTCCTGCTGCTCGTAAGTTTTTTTTTTTTAAATAATTATATTAATTGTGCAAAGCATGTTAATTCATTATTTTCAAGTCAAAACAATTTTACAGGCGTTACACAATTCCATGGCAATTATTAGTTTCGTTGAATAGTATACAAGTGCTTTATTTTCCTACCCGCGTTAATACGAGCGGCATCGGCGAGAAAGTCATCGAGCTACATTGGTGTAAATCTCCTACATATAAATATGTCAATAAGTTATCGCTGATGTTACGGCTGAAAATATTTAATAATGGTTTTAAATCTGTACCACAATTTACTTATTTAAATCTTTATTGAACACACAAAAAAATACAATACACAGAAACAAAAATGATTAATAAAAAAATACGTTTGGTTATAAATATAACTTAAATCAATGTCTTACAGACAATCATGGGATAAATTTGTGCAGACATATAATATATTATGTACTCGTATATTTATTTTACTAGCTCTAAATTGTTAGTAGTATATTGCATATTATATATTGCGATATTTTACTTGAGAGCTTATTTTGATCCAGATCTACTGTGCCTTAAAGCATCTAGATTAAATTTATAAATCATGATTTTTTGTTCAGAATTTAACCCCTATATAGTGTGCGTATTACGTTCCGAATATATTTTATAAAGTAACAGCATATATGGAGTTACCTACCGTCGAGACAGAATAGCTACGATACAACAGCTTAAAAGCACTTAGGAGACGTTAGACTCCAGCAGGGAGCTATATTCACTAACCTCGAGTTATTTATGAGCTACGTAATACTGCACTAACATTTTATTGCACATGGGGTGTTACGTACATTCAACGTGAACTTTTAATAAAGACGAGTACCAACTCTATGATCTATGAAAACTAAATGTGCAACCGGCAACCAAAACATGGAACAACTCCAAGATTTTAATTCCCACAAACATTGCATTTACTGTGGAATAAATTAAGATACATTTTCCAAGAATGTATAATTGCTACCCTCAGCGAAAGTTTTCCTCATTACCGTATACTTGACCTGAATAGGCTGGCATAAATTTTAATTCCGTTGATTTATTTCACGGTGAATATTTAAGTAACAACAAGGTAGTAAAGATAACAGAAGTTATATTTGCCTGATGCCAATACTAGTCAATCGTTACAATTCAAGGACTCATATCGCTGTACTCTAGAAGAGATTCTACTGCAATATATTTTACACTTTATTACGAATCAATAAAAAAAAAATGTATTCCTAATATTGAAAAAAGTTAATTACGTATAAATAAAGCACGCGTTCTTTATTAAAATACTCGTATGTATTAGAAAACACTATAAAGAACACCATAATCTAGATATAATTGTCGTATTCATTCTAATAGTCAAAAAGTACTAATGTGTTCCAGCAGATGTGTTTTTTAAGTATGAAAGAGAATCATAAAGCTGTGTGTACAATTGTAGTGTTTGTGTGTTGCAGGTGATTCTCGGTCGCTGCAAATAGAGGGCGTCGCGTTCGAGCGCGCCGCGGAGCTGCTGCGCCGCTCGCCGGAGTTCACGGTGCTGGCCGCTCTCAAGCAGGAGCCCGCCAACTCCGGCACTATCCTATCCTTTTCCCATGGGTACAACAGGTACGTGCCGGATCGATGTCGTATTCGATGTTCAAGTCGTAGTTAATTTGCTAGTTTTGTATGTATGTACTCGTAATTAGCCTTTACGTATTTGGGAAATTTACATTACTTACGTAAAACATTTATTTGAAATTACGTGGTTTTCATTTTAAAAACGAATTACCCCCAAATTTGACAAAAGTTAACGCGATATATCTGTAATTCCAATAATTTCTTTCAACTGTTGCGAATTATACTTAAATTACAATTATCTTTATACAAGAAATCATTTTAAACCAATGGCAACATTAATATAATATTAGAAAAAAGTACACATTACGAGTTTGTTGAAATATGGCATTGGTATGGTGTTGGGTAGAGAGCGGGCGGCGGGCGGCGCGCGGACGGCGCGGCGTCGGCGCGGCGCGCGGCGGCCCGCCTCCACGGCCTGCGGTGAGTTCTAGATCTCAACATCGCTGTGCGTGCACGCATGTCTCCTGCGCGAGCGTGGGCGGCATGCGTGCGCGCGCATAGGGGAGAATCATGTATCTTGGAATGTCCTGTGCCTCGGAATGTCCTCCTTGATCCATCCGTTGACCTGGTTGCGCTCATTGTCACCTCTGCATGGATGTATGTGTGCGCGGGCGGGCCGGCTTGCATGCGCCCCCGCGCCCTCCTCCTCCGCCGCCGTCCGTCTTGTGTTCTGTGTCTTGACGTGTTGTGTAATGTCTGTCCTACCCCCACGACCCGTCTCTCGATGTACACTCACCTGGATGTTGATGTTTGTGACTCCACGGCCGGCAGCGGACTCGCGCTCGCATCGAGGGGACACCGCCGGGCTCGTCTGCACTTGCATTCCAAGCGACATGGGAACCCTTACTGTCTCGTGTTGTGTCCGACGTGCGGCTCGCAGCGGGCGGGCGCCGGCGCCACACCGCCGCGTCGCGGGAGCGCCGCGCTGGACACACCGCGAGACGTTCCGCTCACTCAGAGCGATCTATCAGACACCTTAGATATCCGTCGACACCGAACGCGATTCGTTC
Organism: Hyles euphorbiae; assembly: GCA_023078785.2. NCBI lineage: Eukaryota > Metazoa > Arthropoda > Insecta > Lepidoptera > Sphingidae > Hyles > Hyles euphorbiae. Next base: position 14,706,544 of record CM041041.1, on the reverse strand, counting down.
CGAGGTACATGGTCCCCCATCCAGGCCGAGCGATATTGAGATGTAGAGCGAGCCGAGGTCCGCTCGCGGTCGGTCCCGCCCCGTCGCAGTTGGAATTGTGTGTTGTTTGCTTTGTTTATGTGTACCTCGGAACAGTTAGCGAGGGCGCGGCGGTGTGTCCGATGTGCGATGTGTAGAGGCGAGTGGTGCGATGCGCAGGTACCTGGAGGTGCAGTCGAGCGGGCGGCGCGACGAGGTGCGGCTGCACTACGTGGCGGCGGGCGGCACGGCGCCGCGCGTCGAGACCTTCCCGTTCCGGCTGGCGGACGGCGCGTGGCACCGCCTGGCGCTGGCCGTGTCGGGCGCGCAGGCCACGCTGCTCGTCGACTGCCACCCGCTCTACCGCCGCCTCATCCCGCCGCCAGACAGGAACTTCACGCAGCCGCAGCTCACGCTGTGGCTGGGCCAGAGGAATAGCAAACATTCATTATTTAAGGTGTGTCACTCGAACCAATTATACGATCTAATGTTGTCTGATTTGGTGTTTCTTAAACATAAGCTCTATGTCCACTTTCAGGGTACTCTCCAGGAGGTGAGACTGGTGAGTGGGCCGCACGGCTACCTATCGCAGTGCCCGGGCTTGGATTCGGAATGTCCTACGTGTGGACAATTCGCATTACTGCAGGCCACTGTACAAGAACTCACTACACATATCCATGACCTCTCACTTAAGGTACACTTTGATTTAAGAAAGAATCCTTCTATTGACCATTTGATCTGGGAATGACCTTGTAAACATAGAATATAGATGCATTATTGTAAGTGATAAGTGCGTGATGGTGTATGTTGCAGCTGGTGGGCGCGGAGTCGCGGCTGGCGCGGCTGGAGCAGTGCGACTGCCAGAAGTCGTGCTACTCCAACGGCACGGTCCACGCCGACGGCGCCACCTGGCAGAGAGACTGCAATCGCTGCTCCTGCGTGGTAAATACCTTCAAGTATTATTATATAATAACAACATTCGAAACCGCCTAGAGGTATGTAAAGTCCGCCAACCCGCACTTGGCCAGCGTGGTAGACTATATGGTCTAACCATTTTGAATCGTACTCTCGATTGAAGAGGAGGTCCGTGCCCTGCAGTGGGACGTATATGGGCTGATACTGAGTTACCGTCTAAAATTACGCCGAACGAATCTAAAGATTAATGTAGGATATCTTCGAGGCTCAATAAGCCTCCGCTCTTCTCCACAGTTTAGCACCCGAAATTATTAAGATAGACGACACAGCCACATTTTGTAGGATTTATTTAAATGATTTACTAAATTAATATATTTTTGTGTTGTTGACAGCACGGCGAGATAACGTGCAGGCCAGTAGAGTGCGACAGGGCGGAGTGCAAGAATCCAGTGTTACATCCAGGAGAATGTTGCCCTACATGTTTAAGTGAGTTATTACTGAAATTCATGGAGTTCCCTTCTTCTACCTGTCTTTGCTCCATAAGTTAATGATTTTCATAATTTTAAGAAAATTCCTTTAATTTATATTCATGTGGACGCTGAGTCAGACTGATCGGTTGTAGAGTTTAAATGCTACGTCAAATAATTTATATAGTTACAGAGATATTTTTGTTGTATATTTTTAGTATAACTTTTACTTGAAATGTGTTGATGGGTCGCCGTAATGATGTCGACTGACTTGGCCGGTTGTATCCCACAATCAACGAGTAAGTAGTGCAACGCTCCGTACATCCGTTTAGTTCAAAAATAATTTGTCTGCTATAGTAGAAGCTTCATGACATCCATTCTTTCGGTAGATCACTTTTACATTGCCATTTTTTTCTTTTTATGGTTCTACCAATATGAGCAAACTTTATTCATTGAGATAAAATAACTGAAGACAAAATGTGAAATAAAAGTTTGTAGCAAAAATGAAGTATGTACTGCAATGTATGTTTCCGTCTTTATTCCTTCTATATAGTCAGTAGTTACACTATCTTCCCTCTCATCCCACTGGGTTCCGACCGACCTGGTTGGTAATATTTTTCTCTCCAGTATATCAGTGATTATGCTTATACTTTTATATTTAGTTATTATTTGTAGATTATTATTACTATTTCATTTACACCTTTGACTGCCCTTTCTATGTCCTATTTATGTAGCCACCCCATGGGTACCTGTAAGAAATTACCTAGTGTGATAAATCTGTAATTTCTAAATAGTATCTCTGAATAGTGCATAAAAAGATTAAATAAATAAATGGTCAGTTTCCCATGCATATCAAAACGACTCCAAAAAAATGGTATGTAAAATTCTGGTAGCCCGCACTAGGCCACCGCCGTTGGCTAATATGGTGCCACCTCTAAATCGTACTTTCGATTATAGAGGCCTGTGCCTGCAGTAGTACGTATACGGGCGGACACAGATGCGAGTTAGGTGGTTTTTGCGTCGCGTTCCAGGACAATGCCTGCTGAAGGGCACGCTGTACGAGCACGGCGAGCGGTTCGCTCCCAAGGAGTGCGCGGAGTGCGTGTGCCACGACGGCAACATGCAGTGCACGCGCGTCGACCCCGAGCTCGCGTGCCCGCCGCTGCCCTGCGACCTCTCCATGCAGTTCACGGTGCCCGGCGAGTGCTGCAAGTTCTGTCCAGGTACAAACCTACTGTATCCCTACAGGACCGACACTACACGTAGCTGGCAGCGAACCGACTAATAGCAAATGCTCTGTGCTGGGCCAGGCCCAGTGGGCCTCTCAAACAACCGCAACCATTTTGCTTCTTAATCAATAAGCAAATATTGGTGTTGCCCTAGTCCACAGTCCTAGGCTGGTTAATATATTCACTGGTAGATACTAATACCACCGTAATGACTATTTCTTCCGCCACCAGTAATGTAAATATTGTTGTGTTCGTGTTTGAATGACATTGAACCTAGAGTAACTACTGGAAATATATACTTATTATGTCTCAGTATGGCGAGTACAATGGAATGCGAAGCATTGCTTTGTTATTTTGTGTTGTATGGTTTTGCTACTATCCATGAGTGGTCTTAGCGTCATTGATATTAAAACAAATATTCCATCTCTGCCCATAGGTGTGGACTACTGCAGCATGGGTCACTCGTGCGACGAGAACGCGACATGCATGAACCTTAACACCAAGTACACGTGCAAATGTAACCAGGGCTTCCAAGGAGACGGGATCACTTGCCAAGGTAATTACTATTCCTTCCGTAACAGAATGCAAGAAAGCTAGATTTGGTCTATCAAATAAAAATAAATTGGACTAGTACCATTTTGTTAGCAAGTTGATCGAAATCTATACAGCTTTAAGTAAGGCTTTTTTGGGTTCTTGTTTAAAATGTAAGGCATTTACTCATGGACCACTCTTAAGCTACTTACTAATTTAAAATATTTCTACTTCAGCTGATTTAACAACTTGCTCTCACAAATACTTCACATTTGCATAAATTGCTTCGATCTAGATTTGGATAAACTCCATCCACCAAACTCACACCGACTTAGCACAATTTCTTTTGACTTTATTCATAAAAACGAAGTAATATGACCATTAATTTTTTATTTTTTATTGTGTTTTTGGCGCCAGTAACTTCACTTACCGGCCTTGCGAAAGACCAGCAGCGTTGGTTTTATTGTCAGCACACGATGAGCATGTGACATGAGACAAATAAATGCTTTCTTTTTCATTCCAGATGTAGATGAATGCCAAGAAGCGGGCGGTCTGGACGGCCACCACTGCCACTCCAACACGCGCTGCGTCAACGTGGTGGGCAGCTACGTGTGTCAATGTCTCGAAGGCTACACTAGAAGGGACAAGTTCAATTGCGTTGAGGTAACTGATATCATGGAGTAGAATAAGAAAGTTATCAGAATCCAATATGCCTAAGCTGACTCGAGGGTGGCAATTAAAACGGAAGCGTGGAGTGCAACCACGAAATGGCTTTATATCGTCAAAGAAGAATATGAGAGTTCTTAAAATTTTGTTTTGACCGTTTCCTATCCAGAAGTTCAATAAATACTAGTGAAATCCAATCCTATAAGCGAGATAAGGTATCATGAGGTCAATAGTTATTTCTTATTGATATAGTTGGACTAATTACTTTTGCAGGAGAGGAAGCCTTATTGTGACAATTGTAAATAGCATGAATGTTAAGATTTGTATTGGCATTAATAGAACTAATTTCCCAGTCCATTAGATCCCTGACTATAAACACTAGTTAGGGTTTGCTCGCTAGAGACAAGAAATATATCAAGAGTCCCCATGTTTTTGCAGGTGGACGAGTGCGCGGGCGAGTCGCACGGCTGCCACGCGGACGCCGTGTGCACTAACACGCCCGGCTCCTACACGTGCCGCTGCCGCGACGGATACCATGGCGACGGGTACCTCTGCACGCGTTAGTATTCACCTTACTATTACATCTTACTTTTCCTCCCTTATTAGTACCAGCCCACATACGTCCCACTGCAGGGCACGGGTTACCTCTACAATCGAGAGTACGATTGAGAGTGGTTATCGCTATATGGTCCACTACGCTGACCTAGTGCGGGTTTTTACTCATCTTTTATACATCTTCATTATTTATATTGAAATGAAAAATGAAAAATGAAAAATGAAAAATGAAAAATGAAAAATGAAAAATGAAAAATGAAAAATGAAAAATGAAAAATGAAAAATGAAAAATGAAAAATGAAAAATGAAAAATGAAAAATGAAAAATGAAAAATGAAAAATGAAAAATGAAAAATGAAAAATGAAAAATGAAAAATGAAAAATGAAAAATGAAAAATGAAAAATGAAAAATGAAAAATGAAAAATGAAAAATGAAAAATGAAAAATGAAAAATGAAAAATGAAAAATGAAAAATGAAAAATGAAAAATGAAAAATGAAAAATGAAAAATGAAAAATGAAAAATGAAAAATGAAAAATGAAAAATGAAAAATGAAAAATGAAAAATGAAAAATGAAAAATGAAAAATGAAAAATGAAAAATGAAAAATGAAAAATGAAAAATGAAAAATGAAAAATGAAAAATGAAAAATGAAAAATGAAAAATGAAAAATGAAAAATGAAAAATGAAAAATGAAAAATGAGAAATGAGAAATGAGAAATGAGAAATGAGAAATGAGAAATGAGAAATGAGAAATGAGAAATGAGAAATGAGAAATGAGAAATGAGAAATGAGAAATGAAAAATGAAAAATGAAAAATGAAAAATGAAAAATGAAAAATGAAAAATGAAAAATGAAAAATGAAAAATGAAAAATGAAAAATGAAAAATGAAAAATGAAAAATGAAAAATGAAAAATGAAAAATGAAAAATGAAAAATGAAAAATGAAAAATGAAAAATGAAAAATGAAAAATGAAAAATGAAAAATGAAAAATGAAAAATGAAAAATGAAAAATGAAAAATGAAAAATGAAAAATGAAAAATGAAAAATGAAAAATGAAAAATGAAAAATGAAAAATGAAAAATGAAAATAATTTATTGAATCCATTAAAATGTTCAACATCATTTAGATTCAGTCATTTTTTATCTACCACCCGGTTCGGAAAGCGGTTTTCACTAGAGAAGAACGGGCAAGAAACTCTAGTGTTGCTCTTTTCAAAACCAGTTTACAATGTAGGAATTATTACAAAATTTACAAGTTGGTTTAATCAGAGCAGCTCATTAATAATTTGTTGTAAATTTACAAAAAAATATTTATTGCCCATGCGATATTATTTAATTAGAACTCAATTACGATTATTTTTTCATTTTACGGGAAATTATCTGGTTTTATCAGTTTGTGTTTGCATGTCAATCGGCTGGTCCTCATTACATGAAACTACATTCTCATTACATGGGAAAAAAGTTTAGCAACTAATAAACGGATTTAGTACCATCACGCTGTTGCAACATACATGTACACATATCCCAGTATGTAAAGTAGAGGCATGTGTTGCAGCGGTGTGCAGCGGCGGTTGCCTGAACGGCGGCGCGTGCGTGTCGCCGGAGCGCTGCGGGTGCGCGCGCGGGTTCACGGGCACTCGCTGCGAGCGCGACGTGGACGAGTGCGCGCCGCTCGCACACCCCGCGCACCCCGCGCCGCCCGCGCATGCGCCCTGCGCACCACACGCGCTCTGCGTCAACACGCCAGGCTCATACTACTGCGTGTGCGCGCACGGATACAGGAAGCATCCACTCACTGACCACTGCGAAGGTACCACACAAACACTTTTTTTGTCTTGCAAGATTTTTGAATCGATAATAAATACTGCTTGGAACGGTTTTGCAATTGTGACGAAGATACGGCCTTTAATAACCCCACCTATTTCTCTACAACTTTTACAAAATAATTTGCCTATGCCAAAATATAAACTATATACACTCTGACAATTAATGCTAACTGTCAAATTTGAGACCATTCTCTCTTCAGCCACAGGAAGTCCACTGCTGAACGTAGGCCTCCCACAAGGATCTCCACGTCGATCTGTTGGAAGCTGCCTGCACCCAGTGACTTCTTGCAACCTGTACCAGGTCGTCCCTTCACCTTGTAGGCCGGCGTCCGACACTGCGCTTGACAGTACGTGGCCTCCAATCCACAACTTTGCGGCCCCGACGGCCATCAGTTCTACACGCTATGTACCTGGCCTACTGCCACTTCAACTTGCTAATCCTTTGGGCTAACATCGGTAACCTTTGTTCTACGGATCTCCTCATTCCTGATTCGATTTCGTATACGAAGCATAGGCCGCTTCATAGCGCGTTGACTGACACTGAGCCTTCGTATGAGGCCCATAGTGAGAGGCCACGTTGTCATCACTAGTTAAAAACTTTCATGGCTTTCATCTTTAGGCATTGAGGAATATTTGACGAGAAGACGTGATGTAGTTTCCCGAACGCTGCCCATCCGAGTTGGATTCGACGTTTAACCTCTCTCTCTAAATTTGAACTGCCTAATCGGAGTACTTATCCCAAATAGACATATCCAGAGTGGATTTTCTAACTGTAATCGAGGTGGGGACGACATGGACATTCGACTTGATCTTCGACTTGTCCCTGTTCATTTCAAGGCCCACCTGTTGAGAAACTCCACTGAGGTATTCGAGCATAAATACGTAGATCTTCTAGCGATTTAGCCAGACTACGATGTCGTAGACTAATGAGGCCATTATGTATCTGTAATTAACATACTATCTAAAGAATAAAATAAAACATTTAAGTATAAAAAATTAACCATAATATTCCACATTCCAGATGTAGACGAATGCCTAGAAGGATTCCATACGTGTCACCCGAGCGCGCGCTGCGTCAATACGGACGGAGGGTTCCGCTGCCAGTGCGACACCGAACAATGTGAATTGAGTAAGTACCGATATTCATAAACCTAGGGATCAATATAAAAAGTAATCCCTGAGCACAATACAGTTCGAAGATTGGTACTATACTTAATATTTATAACATTTTCTTAAACAGCGCAATGTATCGGTAATGTAAACTCAGCTGTCGATAGCGGTCAATGCAAAGGTCAATGACATGTACTTTTAATATGCTTTACATTGCGGACTAACCAGGCATCAAATGACTGCGCTGATGATTTAAGCTGCTTGTCGATTTTCAAATCTAGACTCCACTTCTATATGAACATGACAGAGTTAGTCGATTATAATTTGTCGCTGCAATGTATTAATGTACTTTAAAGTTTTGAACCATACCTCCATTACTAAACCTAGAATATAGCTAATATTAGATTGATATTTCCTTTTCATTAAGTTTCATAATGTAAGCGTACATATGCAAGCAATTTGAACACAGCGAATAACAGTGCTGCAATTTCTTATCAGAAAGGATGGTGTTGTTACATTGGAAAAATTGCGAATGTCTCCATCTCATTAGCTATGTAATAGAGCATGTTTTCTGTGTGTAAACTAATAGTAATAAAATAACCCGGAACCGTTCACCTAGTTAGATATGTACTGTATCATGTCTGTGTGTGTATGTGTTTAGGTTGCTGGTGGCAGGGTGGCGCGGTGGCGGACGGCGCGTCGTGGGCGGAGGCGGGCGGGTGCCGCGCATGCGCGTGCCGCGCCGGCGTCGCCACGTGCGCGCGCGCGCCCTGCGCATGCGACGCGCACAACACTACGCTAGTATGTACACTACACACCATACACTCCTCATTCAATAACATTATTTTACCTCAAGTAAAGCTCGCTACAGACTGATTTTACGAGGCGCAATGTAACATGCTACAAAGTACGTTTCACATCAGTGAAGTTAGTATTAATTGGAAACAAGCATGAATACGGGAACAACAAGCTTGTTGCTCGTTTAGATTGCTTCGTCAGCTGTGGGGCTGTTACGCGGCTGGACTCCCGGTAAATGTGAAAATGACTTGCGAATTTAGAGAAAGTACGAGCAAAAACTACGAAATGAGAAATTTACACTGATTTTGGCACACGGCAAGAAATCAGTCAGTACTCAGCCTATGCGAAATTTCAAATAACATCTGCTAGTATTGTACTTACAACTAAAAATGAACATAATGTATCACCATCTTGTGGGTATTTCCGCAGGTGTCGAGCACTGCGTCCCCCGCGCCTCCGCACGTGGCGCCGGCGGCGTGCTGTCCGCACTGCGAGCCGCGCTTCCACTGCCGCCACCAGGAGATGCACCACGTCACCTTCCGCAGCGGCGAGCGCTGGCTCTACCAGTGCCAGATCTGCGAGTGCCTCGTCAGTAACTATTCCTTAACTCTCGTTCGAATCACCTCACATATTCCGAGATGATCATAGTATTTGGCAAACATAACTTACCAACCATCCATTATTTACACTGAGACAGAAAGATGGAGAGTAAAGAAGAATATCAATTTATAAATTTCAGTTGGGCGAGGTGGATTGCTGGGAGCCGGAGTGTGAGGAGAGCGGCTCGTGCTGCGGCTCGGAGGAGCGCGTGGCTGGCGGGGCTGGCGGGGGCGGGGGTGGCGGCGGGGGTGAGGGCGGGGGGTGGCGCGCGCCGCACCGCCTGGAGCTGGCGGGCTGCGCGCCGCCGCACTGCCCCGCGTGCCAAGTAAATACGCAGCTTTGTCTCGCACCCACCCCACCACACTCTACCCCGCGCTCCCCTGTGACACCAGCTCCCACCTAACTCCCCAGTGAGCTCACGTACTTTGCGTGACCAGAAACCGCTTTAAACTCCTGTCCGCTTGTTGTGCCGGGACCGCTGTGTGCGACAAGGGAGGGCGGCGATAGCTTGAGGCGACTAATCGATTGGCTTACGAGGTGGTCCGTGTGTGAAAGCGTCGTTTCCGCTTGTTGCAGGGCGGGCAGTGTGCTACTTTGGTGAGCAATCTCGCGTGTTGTGTGCATCGGTAACCATCCCCACTCTTCTTATTCATTCATACATCTGCTCTATTAACACGTGTTGTTTTGAAAGCTTGCATCTTCGATTTAATCACTTACAATATTTTGTAGTAAATCAATTCTATTTATTGAATGTTGTGTTCTGTCACTAATGGCGCCCAACGTGGGACCGAGTTTGTATGTAAAATTAAGTCGAGGACGTATAATATCAGGTATTTTCTGTTGCATGTTTTATCATTTATTCATTCCATCAAGCATGGTGACATTGTTATAATTTCATAATTGGCATCGGCAAAATTAGGTTAGGCTTAAAAGAGCATGCTTTAAAGAGAAATCAAGTCGCCAGAATTTTTTACATTTCGCATCCACTTTTATGTTACTTTTGTCACGATATTCAAATAGTTAGATTTAGTTTAATGAGCTGTCAAACAGTAGGTAAACCGTGATGACCGGCACTGCCATATTTAATTAAACATAATAGTGTTAGATGCCATCTAGTTCCTATTTACAATGTGTCTAGTCAACGATTCATTTTGATAAATTAAGAGTCGTGCTTCGTGCCGTTAATACAATTAGAGTAGCGTACTGTGTGCCTGCGTGTGGAGTGCGTGTAGTGGTCAGTGCGGCGGCGTGTGACCGAGTGTGACGTGTGTTGTGGCAGAGCGCGGCGCGACGTGACGGCGGCGCTGACGCTGGTGGCGCTGTGGTGGGGCCGGGGCCGCGCCGCGCACCGCAAGCATCGCGGCGCGCGGCGCTAGAGCCGCCCTGAGCACGCGCCGCCAACACACACGCTTATTTATTATAGATAGACCTAATGTTAACCAATTGCGCCGGCCGCCGCCCGCGCCCCCCGCCGGCGGCGCGGGCGGCCCGGCTCCCTCAGCGCTCCGCTTCGCGCCGCACTCGTCCCGGACCGGATTCCGTTCGCCAACTGTAGATAGACGCACACGAGTGCCCCGCGAAGCCGGAGCGCCGCGCTTCGTGTCGGGCGCGAGAGGGTTCCGGCGTGACGTGGCGCCGGAATCCGTTGTATAAAGTCGAGTGTGATGTGCGATGTGTGAGGAGCGTGAGTGAGTCCCGCGTTCGCATCGAGTCGGAAGCCCTCGGCGCGGCCCCGGCGCCGCCCGCGCCCCCGACGCACGCGCGCGCCCTCCGCTGCCACTTCGTGTAATCTTCCAGTTCTAAATTTAAACAATACGTCGATCGCTTCGAGTTATATCCTAGAATGTAAACGGTACTATTTAGCTATATTGTTGTGGGTGCGGGCGCGTGCGGCGCGCGGGGCGGGACGCGCGGGGCGGGGGCGGGCCGCGCGGCGCCGCCGGCTTCTTCAATTATAACGTAATATTTTATCGATAGAGATAGTGCTGTACATGAAAGTAGCGTAGTGAGACGGCCAGCAGCGGCCCGCCCGCGCGTACGCGCCATGTTGTACGAAATTTTTCATAATATATTATAGTTTTTGTTTGTCTTTATATAGAATCGTTTTCTTGTATAATTTGAAAGTAACCAAAAATAGGTACCAAATATAGAAAAGATATGATTGTTTCTTAATTTTCATAAAGCATTTTGATGCTTGCATGTTGTATTGTGTTCAAAAAATTACCATTAAAAAGATATTCCTCAAAACTGATTTCATAATATTTTTCCTATATCCACATCCTACAGACCCGCAACCTTACAAAAAAAAAAGGAAAAAAATGCATACCTTTAACATTTTAATAGAATAATTTCCGACACCAGGCAGCGGTCAATACAATCCAACACAATAAATCATTTGAACAATAAATTAGCGTAGTTGAACATTAAAATGGCGCCCACGTTGAGTCGCGTCGCGTCACATCTGGGCGGGCGCGGTGAGGGGGGTGAGGGGCGCGAGGGGCGCGGCGTGCACGCACGCGATGCGCAGCGGCGCCGCCTGCTTGAGCGCGCGACACTCGCTGCGCTCCACCACGCCAGACACCAGCGTGTACGCCGCCGTGAACAGCGTCACCGCCTGCACACCACAACAACACTACACTACACTACCACTGCATATTAACAGACCGAACACTGCACACAAAATGCGTGGCCAATGCGCATAAATTTTCTTTGCTAAATCGGCGACAGTACTACAGGTTACTTAATAGGTACGCTACCCTTCCATGCGTCAGCGTACTAAGGGATAACTATGCCTCACATTTTGAATACCCCAGAGATACTGAGACGAATACAAGACAATTCTGAAAATCTGAACCGTAATTCAAGTTTATACTCACTTAATATAACTTTATAGATAGGTACTTATTATTTATGATTTTAGTAAAACAATGTGTAGTGTGTTTAGTATATGACACGTATACCACCTACAAGCCATTGCGCGGTCAACTTGTGCCCGGCCGTTGACCCCTGATGCAAGTCGATTTCTCATACGCATTCACAGATCACTTCCAATAGATACCGCATTACGATAGTTTTGTTTTGAATCGAAAACGCCAACGAAGGGAACTGCGCGGGGGGTGGGCGGATTGCAGCGCGGTCACGTGGACTTCACTGGAGAGATGAGGCATAAGTCGATAAATAAAAAAATGTATCGATAGTTCAATTTGCCAGTAAGTTCATGTGTTATGATCGCTTCTATAACTTGATTACCAACTTGTTAAATGTTTGATATTATTTTTTCACCGGCCTGATCTGATAAATTATACCAACCGGCAACAGCTAACTACGAATAAAATAGGATTAAGATTTATACTTTAGTATGTAACGGTTTTATTTATATTATTCACCTTGTATTTTTGTATACCATAATGGCGAAATACCCAAATTAAGTGTTAATATAAAAGATCAGATCAAAATATGAAATAGTAAATAACTAAACCTCATACCCTAAAGGGCTACAATAACTTATTCCGTTTCTTGAATTCTGATGGCGTCTGTATTAAATGTAATATCGACAAATGACGATGAAACCCACTTGACGAACTATGAATGTTTTTGAGACGATATATACAACGTATGTTAAAATTAGTGCAATAGCTTGCTACACTACCCTCCCATTATATTTGAAAACGTATACAACTAGAAGAAAAAAAAAGGAAATTTAATTACGCCAAAGATAAAAATAAATAAAAAAATATTGTAAAATTACCTAGTTAACAAATTGAACTATTTCAAATTACATAAAATAACGTAATTATGGTAATTTGCAATTTTTATTTAAATCAATATATACTTTGTGACATTGTCATTTAATAAAATTAATTTACATTATTGTTTTAAAATATCGATATTTCTGGGAATTATATTATAAACATGCGTCAAACACTAGAAGAACGCGTGATTTCGCCAAAAAAAAGATGGCTTATTACGGTTATTCATATGCGAAAAAGAGACGGCTGATTCTCTATCCGAACTCGACTGTTTGACATTGATACTTTAACCAGTATAAATTGAGCTCGCTCGGGACCAAATTAATATAAAGAATATTAGTTATCGATGAAAACTTATTGTGTTTTTTTAGATACTTTATTTTTTTGAGGTTTTGCACACCATTTTATTGAACAAATAATTTTTAACTGTAATATTATGTTCCCAAAATGTAATTTTCGCCAACGTGCGACGATATGTGCGGGTCCACTACTTGGACGACACTGATGACGCGACATTTGGCATCGGTTTATATATTTCTGATAACTTATATGTGTGGCGCACAACCGCTGCCTTGCATTAGGTATCTATTGGGAGTGATCTGTGTACGCATTACATTGCGTTATAAATAAATGATTTGAAAAGTAACGATTCTACTTATTTATGCATATATGAACGCGCTGCTTCTTTTAGTGGCTTTATGAGACAATATTGTTTTGGATTTGAAAAACTTTAAATACCTACCATTAGAAGAATCATCAAGAATTATTGAGGTCTGCAAGCTGCACCAACACTTGCATGAAAGGTAAGTAAGCAAGCAGCCCTTTCCTTCTCTTTCCTTTATATACATCCAGGCGGTTATACTGTTTCCATTCGTTTATTTTATTTTTGACAGTTCACGCCTATAAAGTACGACATTACAGTAGAACAATATTTTGAAATAAAAGTAGATACTTTCTTGACGGGTAACGCCCACTTAGAGTTGTGCCATTCGTAACGAATGACCACAGATAACAAAAACGATTTTGAATAGAATCAATCAATCGGAATCATTTGAAATAAAATTACATTAAAATGCTAATGAAAACAGTTAAACGTAATATAGTACCCAATATTAGGATCGAATGTATTTGCTGCAAATTAATTAATATGAATAAAGGTATACGTATTGAAGTGACTTTTAATAAGAGTTTAATTTAAAATAATTACAATGATTACAACGAAAATAAATGTTTAGTACCTACTTGTAATAAACAGTTAAACCATGTTGGAATTCATAGTACTTTAAGGATTAAATAATTAAAACAACTAAAAGGTAATTTGTTAATATTTTTATTTATAAACAATCGTCTGTTTCGTCGGAATCGGCGTCGTCGTCACTCGTATCCCCAGTAACACTAATTATTAATGAGTGCATGGGTAAGTTGTCAAATGCGACATCGCGATCCCAATCAGACATTATTTCTTTCTTCGTCTTATCTACGACACTCGCCCAGTTATGAGGCGTCACATTTTCACACGCATTTTTAAGCAACTCCAGCATTTTGTTTGCGGTGAAAGGAGGAGTTGTATTTATTCTCGCAGCATATCCTTTCACTTGCGCCCATATTAGCTCTATGGCATTATACTGGCAATGATATGGAGGAATTCTAAGGACGGTGTGCCCATGTTCTGCAGCCATTTCATCTATAACGTATCGTTTAGGCTGCTTCCTCATTTTTAATATTTTAAGTAACTCTACTTTTAATAGGGACTCGTCCACCTCCTCGCCATTGTTACGGAGCCAGTTTATTATTTCATTTTTTTTACTGGCTTGCGTTGGCATTTTGTTAATTTGCCGAGAGTGATAGGACGCATTATCTATAAATATTGTTGATGGCTGTTCGAGTGACAATAACATTTCCCGAAACCATTTTTCATATACTTCGGAATTCATTTCTTCGTGGTAATCCCCTGTTTTCTTTGATTTAAAAGCTAACATAGCATCTTGCACAAATCCTTTTGCGGTTCCTGCATGACAAATTATAATTCTTTCACCTTTTCCCATTGGCACTGCGGTCGAGGAGCTAGCAGTGTTGTCAGTCCAAGTTTTTGATACCGTGTGATTCGCATTGAGCCAAGTTTCATCGGTGAAAACAACATTCGACCAGTCTTCTATTTTTTTAGCTTGTCTTAAAAATTCGCATCGATACAAAGCAACATCATTGCGTTCCATCAATATTTTTCTTTTGTCACACTTTTTGTATTGGAATCCAATCCTATTCAATACCTTCGCCAAAGAAGACTTTTTACCACGGAACAAGCCACTAGTTTTCAGAGATTGTACTAGGTTATGTAAAGTAGGAATCTCTTTTCTTTGGTAATAATCGTATATATGACGACGAATAGCATCACCATCAAAACTGTCAATTGCTGTCACTTTAAAGGGCTGACGTTTTTTCTTAGGTGTAGATGGCTTGTTTTGTTCCATGCCACTACTGCCGTAGCCTTCTTTAATTATTTTTGAAACTGTTGGAGCAGTAATACCTAATGCTGCTGAAACACGGTCTCTGATTTGAGTCACTGGTATAAGAGGTCCACCATTACGGCTTTCCCTTTCAAAGTACTCATGAAGTCGCAACACAAACTCCCTTGTTTGTCCTTTAAGCACCTTTCCTTTAGGCATTTTGAAAGTGATGAAGGCAGGTACGATGTTCTCAATTCAACCAAATGTAGGAATTCACGGGTAAAACAATACGGAGGAATATAAATACTCAACTCGACGTATGAAAAATGTGAATTAAAATTCAGCGAACGGAAAACACTAGCACGGGCGCGGGCGTCTCGTTGTGAGTGACCACAAAATGGCGGCGCGCGTCACCTGTCTGCCCAGTGTTGCCGTTTCACAATTTGTTTTTAACAACATTACTATTGCCGACGGAAGTGATAAGAATATTAACTTAACATGAGTAAATGGTTTATTTTAATATAATTATTAAATCAAGTAACGTAAATATCCCTGAAGTTTTATAAAACAATGCATGGAGCAAAAAATAAAATATGTATTAAATCGATTAAAACTTGTTCAAAAATAAAATCGTTTGTTATAAAAAATTGATTCGATAACGCATCAGGCCATCACTATTTGATTCAGTACTCGATGTGTCAAAAATAAAATAAACGAATGGAAACAGTATAGTATATAAATAAGCAGTGAGCACTGACCATAACAATGATCATGGCGGAGGCGAGCGCGGACAGCGAGTTGGTGAAGTTGCGCAGCTCGGTGAGCGCGGGCCGCAGGCAGCCAGTAGTGTACAGCGCAGACTCGCACTGCTCCCCGCGCTAACATAACATCATTATAGTTATCTGTATCAGCCCATATACGTCCCACTGCAGGGCACGGGCCTACTCTACAATCGAGAATACGATTGACAGTGGTTAGGCCAGATATTCCACCACGCTGGCCTAGTGCGGGTTGGCGGACTTACATACCATAGAAATTCTTATAAATCGCTATGGTATGCAGGTTTCCTCACGATGTTTTCCTTTGCCGTTTTAGTGCGTGGTGATTGACTATCAATCATTTTAGTTATAGATGAAACAAAACTACGAAAAGTGAAAAGTTGTTTGGTTTTGCTATTGTACATGAAATGAAATGAAATGAAATGAAATGAAATGAAATGAAATGAAATGAAATGAAATGAAATGAAATGAAATGAAATGAAATGAAATGAAATGAAATGAAATGAAATGAAATGAAATGAAATGAAATGAAATGAAATGAAATGAAATGAAATGAAATGAAATGAAATGAAATGAAATGAAATGAAATGAAATGAAATGAAATGAAATGAAATGAAATGAAATGAAATGAAATGAAATGAAATGAAATGAAATGAAATGAAATGAAATGAAATGAAATGAAATGAAATGAAATGAAATGAAATGAAATGAAATGAAATGAAATGAAATGAAATGAAATGAAATGAAATGAAATGAAATGAAATGAAATGAAATGAAATGAAATGAAATGAAATGAAATGAAATGAAATGAAATGAAATGAAATGAAATGAAATGAAATGAAATGAAATGAAATGAAATGAAATGAAATGAAATGAAATGAAATGAAATGAAATGAAATGAAATGAAATGAAATGAAATGAAATGAAATGAAATGAAATGAAATGAAATGAAATGAAATGAAATGAAATGAAATGAAATGAAATGAAATGAAATGAAATGAAATGAAATGAAATGAAATGAAATGAAATGAAATGAAATGAAATGAAATGAAATGAAATGAAATGAAATGAAATGAAATGAAATGAAATGAAATGAAATGAAATGAAATGAAATGAAATGAAATGAAATGAAATGAAATGAAATGAAATGAAATGAAATGAAATGAAATGAAATGAAATGAAATGAAATGAAATGAAATGAAATGAAATGAAATGAAATGAAATGAAATGAAATGAAATGAAATGAAATGAAATGAAATGAAATGAAATGAAATGAAATGAAATGAAATGAAATGAAATGAAATGAAATGAAATGAAATGAAATGAAATGAAATGAAATGAAATGAAATGAAATGAAATGAAATGAAATGAAATGAAATGAAATGAAATGAAATGAAATGAAATGAAATGAAATGAAATGAAATGAAATGAAATGAAATGAAATGAAATGAAATGAAATGAAATGAAATGAAATGAAATGAAATGAAATGAAATGAAATGAAATGAAATGAAATGAAATGAAATGAAATATGATGAATATGACTATCAATCATTTTAGTTATAGATGAAACAAAACTACGAAAAGTGAAAAGTTGTTTGGTTTTGCTATTGTACATGATTGGCTTTATCGCTTAACATCAGATAAATAATAATATAATCCATTTATCCTTCCTGTGTGTAAATAATGTGAAAACCGCCCAATAGATAAACAGGTAAAACTACAACAACAAACTAAATATTATTAATATAAAGTATTTGGTATTCAAAGAAGGTAAAAATAACATTACTTTTCCGTTCCAAACGCGTCCGCAGCAGGCGGGAGGCAGGGACCGACGATGCTGGTACCAGTCCGCGTTGGAGCTGATGCCGCAACATCTCAACTGAAACAGAACAAGTATAATGAAAAACAACTTAATGTGTGGTAGAAATGCCAATGCATTATTCTGTATGTTTCCTAAGATTTATAAATGGTAGATTAGTAAATAATTAGTAGCACCTTGCTCTTTGTCGTTAAAGCTACAGTACTAATAATCATGTTCGTCTGGGTTAATATTGCAATGTCTTACGGAAGACCTACGAATATTAGTAGGTTTTCTGATGAGCTCAATTCGCCGAATGAGATTACCAGAAAGTCTCCGTCGCAAAACCAATAACCCTAAGATTTGAGTAGTAAAATCAGTGAATCTAAATGTTATCTACGAATTTATATTAAGTACTATTAATCAAGTCGTATCGAAATATTTCTTCTCAAAAAGACAATTAGCAACATTAGCACCCGTTTGGGTATACCCATGAGCAGTTCAAATAAGATTGTTTTCAAATCTTCTTGGTGAAATGGCTGGCACTGTACCTGACGATAAACGCAATACCAGTCAAACAATCACGGCGGCCTATCGAAACATCGCTACGTACTTCAAGTTGCATAGCAGCGAAGGAGCTGCGCACGGCTGGGTCGAAGGCGTCGAGCGCCATGGCGCGCGCCATGCTGGCGTTGAGCGCGGCTGGCTCGCGCACCGCGCGCGACAGCGACGAGATCGCGCACAGCCCCAGCGACAGCATCACCATCGACACCGTCACCAGCGTCATCAGCTGCCTCGACAACATTATCACTTTATCGTACACCATCATGTCTTAACACTACTATATTATAAAACTACTTAAATATTTACTATTTTTTAAATGTAAATCCATTATAGGCCGTAAGATAAGCACACCAGCTGTATTATATTAGTATTAAGGGCTATAGATTTTGTTGAATAAAGAAAATAAAATAAAATAAATAAATAATAGTTATATGCGTTGTAGACACAACAAAATATTGTAAGTACATTGACAAACCTGAATTAAATATCAGTAATTGTTGGATGAGAAGCATCAGGACGTTTACTTGCACAAGAAGTTGTATGGGAGACCAATGAGAAGATATAGTCATTTTCTAAAGTGATAGAGCCACGTGATTGTTCATTCATGACGAATTTGAGGCTTGTCCGGGGCGGTACCACTGTTCCACAGGAAATCGACGTGAAGAGGAACGCGAATCGATGTTTCATTCAATGAGTGAGTTTTCTGGATGCCCAATTCCTCTTTCTTCCTCTAAGCTCCTCCTCCTCTAAGCATGGGATTGCTTTTCCCTTCCCGCTGGGGTCCGCTTGATGTGTCGGCAACATATCCATGATCAAAATTTTGTGTTGTCCATGGACGGCAGTTAACACTTGGTGATCTGATTGCTCCCTTGCCAGTTTTATTAAATAAAAAAAACTATAGGACTTGCGATTGGACATGTTCAAAACTATGCCAAGGTTTAATTATGTATTATTCTAATTATCATACCATTTATCAAAAAATACCAAGAGTTATGACCGTTTGAAGACAACACCGTTACGTAACCAAGACTACTTACGGTAGCCAAAAGAGAGAGCGATCTAGGATGGTAGGGCACGAGCGTGGAGAGCCAGCAGGTGGGTAGGCACAGCAGCGCGCCCGCCATGAACAGCACGCTAGAGCCCAGCTCCACGCCCAGGTCCGACGTCCAGAAGTAGTACGACATGCGCAGCAGACTCCATGCCGCCGATCCGCCCAGAATGGCTCCGCCGCTCTGGAAACATACTATGTTTAGGTTCTATCATCATCGCCTCCCTTATAACCTTCATTCCTCAGACTATCTGAAAAACTCAATACCTGCTCATCTAATCTCAGTTTAACACTTTTAACTCATGAAAAGAAGAATGTTTCATGAAAGTTAAGTGTTACTGCAGAGTCCCTTTCTTTTTTTTCTCGTTGGTATTGAGGTACGTGTTTATGGACATTGAAATTCAATGACAGTTGATACAATGAATACATATCAGGGAAATAAATATTTTTTTAAGTCAATTGAACTTACAAGCAACAAGCCTGCGCATGCAAACAGAACCAAACCACTGCTTCTCATTACTATAATATTTTTAAATCCTTTTTATATAATTTCATGTAGCGCACAATTTCAATGTTTTTGATGACGCCTGCAAGTCACTTAAGGCATTTGAAATATGTTTTTGAATATCGAAGGATCTTTTGATATATTTTTTTCTTAATTATTTTAACCAAAAAGTATTATGTAGGCTTTCTATTTATTTTATTCTCATTAATTAGCAACATATGCTCATGGATAATGTGTAATCAAAGATCTTGGAATATTAAGAAAAAAATATATTTCTGTTTTTCTATTATACATATTTATAATTTGATACCTATCTCTCGAAAGCCCAGTCAGAAAAAAAGTTAAGACAATTGGACGTTGTAAAATAAACCTCCGAAAGCTATACAGATAATAAAAGTTACGCAATTTCATAACTGCAACCAAAAACTGTTTAATTTTGTCCCGTATAGAAACATCCTGATCAGATACTATTCAAAAATATGAAGTGCTTGGTGGCCTGTTGGTAAACGGGCCAGAAGCAGTTTGTAAAGTCCGTGATCCCGCAGGCCAGCGTGGTAGACTATTTGGCCTAACCTCCTCTCAGTCGTACTTTTGACTGTATAGCCGTGGTTCCTAATCTTGGGGTAATTACCCCGCGGGGGTAAAACTTGTATTTTGCGGGGGTAACAATGAGCTGGTTGTTGTCTTAAGAGAAACAAAACCTAATATTACCAAACTTGTAAATGCGAAGCAGTACCACCAACCATCGCATTAAAAATTATAGATTAAATTCTATAGAAACAGATATTTAAAAAAAGCATAATAAATTAAATAATAATAATAAATGCGGGGGACATATCACACGGCCATCTGATCTACATTGCGTGCCACTGTTGGCTTCTAAGAGTTGCAGTGGTGGGTGTGAGGTCGGGACAGTCTCCATATGCATACATACATAGATAAATACATACAGGCAAGATAAATAACATGCAAATACAAGAAATCATCATACCAATGTATGTCTAAAACTTTTGACTGATTATTGTAAGTTATTTTAGTTATTATTAATTATTTGTTATTTGCAATTATTTTAAGTTTAATACATTCAGTATAAAGTATTAACACGAGTTGTTTGAGATCATCGTTGGAAGGAGGGGTAAAATCAGTTATCCTAGTTAGATCATAGGGGTAACGGACCTAAAAAGGTTAGGAACCACGGCTGTAGAGGAAGCCCGGGCCCCGCAGTGGTACGTTTATACACTAATACCGTTCAGTACAGTACGTGTAAATATAGAACTAATAATATTCGCAATAAAATAAATAAAGGTAGGTAGCGTAGCCACCTGCTTTACCGTAAAATTGATTATCCACTTTTGCGGAAAAATATAAAAAGCAATTATTCTTAACATACACTTTCAAGCACAATTAACTGCCAAGATAAATCGATGTTTCTTTATAATTTATATTTTTCTATACTATTAAGCGTGTACAGTCAAAATCGATACGTAGTTTTTGAATTTGGTAATGATCGAAAAGACAGTTTTTTAATGCAAATTATTGATGTTTTTAAACAAAATTATTTCTATAGAAGCTGTTACATTTAATGTAATCCACAAACGAATTATGAATAAATTGTTCAACGAACAAGAATACATTTCAAATCTAGGTGCATAAAAAAGGCACCTTAAGAATAGCGTATTCGCACTGGAATATAATACCTATACACAATATGACGAAAATATAGTGCAGAAGAGATTGATAAAATTAATCTTTATTGAATCATCATGTCATCTAGGATTTACGTAAAATATAGAGTGAAAAAATAGCCTAGATAGCCTTACGTTCCAACATAGAGAAACATAAATTATAGTTATAAAAACTAATAAAACACGCTTGCATAAAAGATCCAACTAAAAACTAAAAAATAATTGATAATGATTATAAGATTCGAAAGAAAATGGAATAAAATACATACATTTTATTGTTATAAAGCGTGGGGTGTTTACAACAATTACTTATCTTACATCACCACACGCTTTATAGCAAGAAAATGTATGTATTTTACTCCATTTTCTTTCGAATTTTAAACTCATTATCAATTTTAAACTATAATTTAATTGCTTGCACTAAAACATTATCTACGGCTGTCTTATCAAAGAAAAACAGCTGCGTGCATATTACCATGTTTAATTCTTTTTACAAAAAAAATTTGAATTGCCTTTCTGGATAAGATAATACATACATACAAACAAACATACAGGTGAAAAAATAATATATATATATTCTAATTGTATACATATCGTCACGTAGTACATTTACTCGTATAGCGTTAAATTACATTGAAATAATAAAAATGGTAATTGCATAGAACTATACATCCATACCAAATGTTAACAACAAGTACATTAAATTGGCTTCTCAAAAAACACTTCAATTAATCATCGGAATAGAAAAATACTAAGAATTACGAACATATTTTTTATTGAACAATATAATTTAGTACTCTTTTAGGTATGACACACAGAATAGTAAACTTTATTCTTGCAGCTTTATGTGTTCAAGTAGCCAGAAGTTCAGTTTGGGAATTCGGTAAATCTCGGAAGAACAGTGTATTGATTTCACATCATGAAGGACAAATCCCTCCAGAACAGAAAACGAAAGTGGTGCCTTTAAATGTAAGTGTATTGTAAATTGTAAAATGTTTCTATAAATTTTAATTATATACTTTTTTCAATTATTTCTGTTATAATTTGCGCTATTCCGTCATTGACAGAGAGATTGACAGAGAATCGCCGTAGCTATAATAATAGATCTAGTTAAATTGCCCATTATTCTAATTGTATCTTTTATTTAAGTATATACTATAACAACTACTGTTTTTTAATCTTTATACAGTTTAGTACTACCGATATACGGCCGATGCCAATAATCAATCAAAAAATTTGATTGAAGTTAATCTAGATTGTTTTCTACTTTTCGATTGGTCTCTTGTCATGTTTAGTTGCCATAGTATTTTCACTACTGAGATTGATTATTGGCAATATAGTATCAGAAAAAAGATTGAGCTATCAATCTTAAACGGCAAATTTTGGATTGGGATTGTTTATTGGCAGCAGCTGATAGAGACTACACCCTAATTTCCACAGATAAATACTGAATGCTTCAAGATAACCTACGTAAAAGTGCATGTGATGAACCCTCTTACATCACCCGAGGTTAAACTGAACAATAAGACTAAAAAGGTAACAATTCACTACATAGCACCACCAGAATACAGCTCCGAATACAGCATTGTCGTGAAGGGAACGCGCCATACGGAGTGCCACGACAGACCGAAAAAAACTTCGGTAAGAACAATATGAACAGAAATCAGAAGAAACTTCAAAGGTCCTGTCCCGCCCTCATTCTACAAAGTTACCTACAACTAAACTAAAAACTGAAAAAAATAGAATAATGAAATCGTTGCTTTATTTATTTATAACTTGTTTATAACTGTTTCCTGCAATCATTTACGATATTTAACTTAATTTACAGTGTTATTATTTATTAAATAAAATACACAATTTTTATTGAAATACACAATCACCTTCACCCCGGAATAATAGCTTCATATAAAGTTAAGAATATCATATTTAAATTTCTTATTAAAAAAATACTTTCATACACTTATGACTCCTTGTTTTTTTCTTCGAAATGTGAAAATCAAAATACCCAGGGTATTTTACACATATTTTTTTATTAATAGAAAATATGATTCTAACTTTTAAATTCAAATTAATTTAAATTCGGAAGTTGCTGAACCACGTACACTGATTTGGTAATGCTCTACATGGTTTGTAAAGTTCTAAATTAAATAAAGATATCAATAATACAGGGCTGCTACCGAAAACGAAGCCGGGTGGTAGTTTAAGCGACTTCAGACACAATGCAACAGAAAAAGTTGCAAAAAAAAGCGACAATTGTTTTTGGTATTTTTTTCCTATGACCATATTTGGGTGGTAAATACATTTCCTAAAATAATAGTGTATACCCTTTTATTAATAAATAATCTAAGGTATAAAAGAGTTTAAATTATAATTTTAGCAAAAACTATGGATTTACCACCCATAAATGACCATATTTAAAAAATCATAAAAAATAATTGTCGCGTTTCTTTGCGAAATTTTTAGTTGCATTGTGTTTGTAGTCACTAAAACTACCACCCGGCTTCGTTTTCGGTAGCAGTCTTGAGATACCCAGTATATTATGATTATATGGGTAGAAATTAAATCACATAAACGCTCAGTGTTGCTCAGAATATTTTAATTGTTTCCAATATGTCTTCATTGTATCCCACAATGAATTTTACTTGATGCATGCGCTGAAAACATACTGTTGTAAATAAATAAAAAGTTCTATGAATATAATAGTTTAATTTATATATGTGTTCTAACCATAATACTCATAATCGAAATAAAACGAATAAATAAAATGCTTAAGCAAAAGAACAAGGCACTCACATAGTAACAAATCAAATCATGTAGACCTACGACTTTCACAATTAAACTGATTTCAACAACACTTACGAGCAGCAGGGTTCAGGCCCTGATCTCCGACAACGCTTCCGCATCAAGTTAAACACAATAAAATCCTTTTCAATCCATTACTATGCTTATATGCCGTACCAAGACCCCACTCTGAATATTGAATAAAATCCTCTGCTCAACTAACACAAAATGATTCAACACAGTGACATTTTAAAATATTTTTTATAAGATTACCTACAATTTACATATGACATGAAATATAACTATTGTTAGCGACAGAATCATAAGAACCCATATGGACGACTAAGGGGGTGCCGCGTCGGGGACCGGCACCACTTGCACGTGCACCGGCACGGGAGCGCCGCGGAGGAACCGTGCGGGGTCCGTTACGCCGAGCCAGCCGCACGCCGAACACTACAAGCAGTCCACACCGTTCTCCCAGAGTGTTAACACGTTACATATATAATATTTTTGTAATCACTATTACTATCGCCAATAAAGTCAAGAAAAAGTCTTGCATTTATATTCATCCCTTACAACTATGATTCAGCAAACCATTTCCAGTTGATAGGAAAAACTACATGAGTATCAAGTTTTAACTCCTTCCTAAAACTTATGTAGATTAATTTGAAATATGTAACGTGAAAATGTTTATACTCAATCAAACAGTCCCTATTGTACAATCCTTTTACACGTATATCCCCTAAAGTGTTGTCAAAATTGGTCGCCAAGTACGCCAGGCGTTTTTGTATTCCAAAATGTAATAACAATTTCGCTATCTATTTATTTAATTTGATATATCCGTATCAACGCACAGCTGGATATAGTTACGCCTCTTCTCGATCACGACATTGTTAATACAGATCGCCATGCCGGGAACAAATTCCAATCTCGGGACGTCTTCTCTTTAACTCATTCCAGTCATATGAAGTCCTCTGTGGAACATAGGTCTCAACCAATTATTATCTTCACATCGGCCTGTTGGAAGCGGCTTTCATTCAGACGACTTCCTGCAACTGTAATGAGGTTGTCCGTCATCGCCGTCTCAGGTCCTCAAACTTATTAGAAATATAAAACTGAAAAAATGAAATTACCCGACCTGGCATTCGAACTTCTTACTATGCATAGCCCATACAGCTAGCTATTAGAGCTGTGAGGTGCTTTTAGTTTATCTAAAAACACGAACAAAATGGCTTCTGAGATAGTATTTGGCTAGGCTTGCTTAAAAAAAAAACAAAAATTTCGTCTTATACAGGGTGATATTGACACATATTACTTAAATTAACCCACATGTTTCTCATCAGCCCAGGTGACATTGTATAAAATTTGAAAACAATATGAAAAGATTTTTTGTCATAAATTGTGATTTTTCGTTTTCACGATTTTTGGACTTCCCATGTAGATAAGAGTATTTTTACCGCTTAGATGAACTTTAGTTCGGTTAAGGAACTTATCTGAATCAAAAAAATCTCAGTATCTATAGGGGTTGATCAAAAGCCTTGAAACCTAAAATCGTGATTTTTGACAAAACTATCAGGCAGTTTTTGTTCAAATTTGGCACAATAGTACCTAGGGGGATTATGGAACATGTGTTTTACATTAAATACTATATGTCAATATCACTCTGTATAACTGTGCATACTGAGGTTTGCAAAATTACAGCCATATCAAAAACAAGTTGAAATAATTAAAAGTATTAATGAAAGCAACTTCTTCATTAATGAACGACCACTAATCACCTAAAGGTAATAAAAGGCGAAATGCTTTATTCAAATACTTACAGAATGATGGATAATGGTAAATAATGTGTGCCTTACTGTTCTTTAGCTTGTTCCTATCTACTCGACTCGTCCAGGGTGCAATATGGGAGTACGGCGAAGATGTTGAGAACTCCAGAAGCGTCGCCACTTCATCAGGGTCGATGTTCCGGACAGATGTAACGAAACGAGTACCCTTCGAAGTAAGAATTGATTTAAGGTTACTTAATGCTTAAATAGTTATAATTAAAATAGGTGCAAACTCAAATTGGAGATAAATACAACCGAAACAGATATATTTCCGACCCTGGGGATTTTGTTTTGTGCTATGAGTAGCAGAATCTATTTAGAAGTTTCAGATTAATATCATTTTATTGGGGGGTGATCAACACCATATCTTTGAAAGTTTTGATATGCGACTCTCGGAGCTGAAAAAATATTTATTTATCCCACAAACAATTGACTTGGTTCATAAATCTAGAATGTATTATGAGTGTGCCATAAATGGCCACCAAGTGGGCCGGGATTACGAATGTGGCTCTTGGGCTATAACTGAAAAATAAAGATGTATTTTCGTAATGTGTTGTTTTTGTCAGGTACCAAACTGCACGGAGATAGTATACGTGAGAGTTGAAATAGATAATAACTTTGCATCGCCAATTATCCAGTACAACAAGCATGTCCACATCGTCACACTCCACTACAGGCCTCCTGTAAGAAGCGCCTCCACTTACAGAATATTCTTAAAAGGTGTACCAATGAAGTATTGTGATATATACGGTGGCAGTAGGCCAAGACTTAAAAAGAAAAATAGGAACAGCAAAGGTGGCAAAAACAAATCTATAAATCAAAGGGGACATTTGAAATATTCCAAAAATAGAAACCAGAGTAGAGGTAAAAAACAAAGAGAGTATTCGCGAGTAGATGATGATCTTCCTCAGCCGCGCATTACCCCTGCGCCTGTAAACGACTTGTATGTTTAAGAATCTGGTGTAAAGAACAGTTTTAATGTGGGAATTAGAAAAAAGAGCATTGTTGTCGCAACCTTAAACTTCATATCATTTCCAATAAACATTTTCATTATAATAATTTTTGTCTTTTTTTTTCGATATCTAACGATAGTGATAAGTTTCTTATGGCCACACTCACAGACTTTTAATATCCATTAAATTGTTCCTTAGGAACACTACATAAATGCTACATCACAATAACTGCAGAATAATTGTGAACCTTATGTAATAAGCGCTAGTCCAACTCACACACAAGCGCAATGCTTGCATTTTGAAACATTGCACTTAGTTTGGAGCCGCAGTCTGATATATAAGTTATAGTGTTAAGTTAAATTTGTTAATTATTTTGATTAGAACAAAATTTGTAACGCAGTTTTAAATAAATTTGTTCTTATTATACAAAAGAAACAACAAACTCCTATAACCATAGATTAAAAAACCTACTATTGTTCAAAATATAGTACGAAAACTTTTAGCGCCCAATAAAGTAAATTTGCAAAATTTAAGAACTGGTTTCATTCATCTGTCGTATCATTGGTCTAGTACTGTGGTACAACTGTACAACGACTTTAAACCTTTATTAGTTCATCCATCTATCTTACTGGCAGAAATCCGGTGATGCGCTTACCAGTACCTACGTGCCCTCCATTGTAAAACCTTTTAGCTCTATGTTCTACCAGTTTCCGCGCTATGTGCTCTGTCTAGTATCATTGCCAATTCAAATTTCTAATCCGCTAAACTTTATTGGTAGCATTTATTCTGGCACAAATATTCTCATTGGTAATTCCATCTTGTGGGAAACACAGCGCGTAGCCTTCTTTTTAGCTCTTTAATGCTTTTAAGCCTAGTTGAACAACACTTACTTTTATTTCAACCATTGTAAATAATTAAATCAACATTATTTAAGGATTATAATTTTCAGGCCTCTGAAAATTTACCGGGAAGGGAAGATCCTAAGGATATACATAGGTTAAACGTGTATTTTAGTCGTAAAGCTGATATACGAATAAAAGCCACAAACTCTCATGATATAGATGAACTATTTAGATTTAATTTTTACCAAACGAAGTAAAAAATAATAATTAGGTAGTTATTTTTTATACCTACATCATGTGAATATCGTTTTTACATTTTATCTTCCTGTATAATAAAGTACTCTGTGATTTTATCGGTTATGATTTTTTTACGAACCAGCCGTTTATAAATTAAACAAATATTAACAAGTTTACAAATATAAAGAGGATCATTATAATTGAACACCAATAAATAATAGTTAAGAAATGTTAGTATCGTCCATTGTTGTAGACAAACGTTTACGTAGCGTTAGATGTTCATACCGTTCAGTCTTTAATACTCATCAAATCTTCAATACTTTAAGTATCCAGAAATGAACTCCTCACAATTAAGCCAACATGGAAAAATTAATTAAAGTACAACCACAGACTTCATTACTATTAACAAAGGTATAGAGGAACTATTTTGTACTTTTCATAAGGTTTTAATTAATCACTAAGTATGAACGTGTTAGTGCGATTTTTATGCTTTTTTTGTGGTGTGTTATGTTGTAACCAGGTTGTTTCGGGATATGCAATATGGGAATTTGGCAAAGTAAATGCAAATTTGAAGCACACTCAAGTGGTGGGGTTTATTCATGGAAGGATGGATCACAGGACGAGTTTCAAAAAGGAAATTTTATCGGTGAGATATGGTGGAGGTGAACAATGAACGATTAAAAATATAAACAATATTTTTATTTGCTCATAGTTGACTACAATTTTGTTAATATATTGTAGTAGTAATGCACGCAGATTCGTAGTTTTCCAGTTAGGATTCTTGGTTTTAGCAATAATCGAAAATTATACCTCTAGATCCTTGAGAATGCTGGCGAGAAAATATCATTACATCTCAAACATATTTGTTTTATTTAAGACTAGCGGTCCGGCCCGGCTCCGCCCGGGTGCAGATACACGTTTCAAAATGGCGGTCAAAATGTTCTATTCCGACTATCAATATAGAATATCGACCAATCAGACCACGAATAAAATTTCCTCGTATTTGCTAGAAATGTCACTACTGCTTCCCTCCTATAGGTCATAGCGTAATGATATATAACACTGAAAGAATTTTCCAAATCGGACCAGCGGTTCCTGAGATTAGCGCGTTCAAACAAACAAACTCTTCAGCTTTATAATATTAGTATAGATAATCAAAGATAAACTTCATGAAATGAAATTATTAGTGACTATGTATCTTCGTTTATATATTTCAGATTCCAGAATGCATGAAAGTAATTTATGTGCAAGTTGTAGTTGAGAATGACACTACAATGCCTGAGGTGACCTACAACAGAACCGAACAGAGCGTTGCATTTCTTTACAGGAAGGGACAAAAAAGTGTCTGCTACTACGACATTGTCGGAAGGGCTAAAAGAGACAGAAAATGCATTAAAAATATGAACTGAGATATCTTTAAACCACTTATTTTTAAGATAATCTCCAGCTGCGTAAAAAAGTGTATTCGGCAATTTATAAATGTATACGAGATAACAAAACCTTGATGTTTGTCCAAATGCCTTCTGAATAACTGAGTCAGAGGATACATTTATTTGATTAATAAATATTATGATTACATGATCTCCTAGGTTCTACAAAGATCATGAATTAGACACAAATTGGATACCTTTATTTCCCCCTACTACATTTATTTGTACCTCAATCTTCAAACACCGGCAGTGCATTAAGGGCCGTTCTGTATATCCTATCTATCTTTAACAAGGGGTTAAAATAGCTACCATGACTATCGGGCGTTCTCAATATCCAATCTATCTTTAACACGAGGTTAAAATAGATACCATGGCTATGTCTATGCTATGGTACAATACTACGCTTCATGAAATAAAAATAAACTCATATATTTATATAATTTAGAGATCTTTAAATATATGCAAAATGTTTCTACCTCTTTATCTTTGTTAACTGAAACATAAAATGCACATAAATATCCAACAAAATCTCTTGTTAAAGATAGATAGATTATTGAGAACGGCTGTAATCGGTAAAATTCTACGTTTCATTAAACAAAAAAAGGGATATGTTTATCTAATCTACTACCTATAAATATATGCACCCTATATACAATGTATAAATCTCTATCTTTGTTAACTAAAACATAAACTGCATCGAAATATTTAATGAAATCGATTTGTAAAGATAGATAGATTATAGAGAACGGTTGTAAGTAGGACTCCCCATAAGCTGGTGATTAAGGAGCAACGGCGCTTGCCATTCTCAATACAACTACTACCAGCGTTACATACAATAGATAGAAAATCGAATCTATCACATTGCTGACCAATAGCAATATAAGCATTTGCTGCGGAGGGAAGTTGACAACTATTTGTTTCCAACTCCTCCTTTTGTTTTTCTTTCTGATTAATTTCGATGCGGGTTAAAGACAAGCTAGTGTCCCTGAGAGACTCGCCGAGCTCTGGAGCTCGGTGTCAAATCTTTGTGTGCCACTGTTGAACCTGGCTGACAGGAGTTGCAGTGGTGGGTGTGAGGGCGGGAAAGTCTCTAAAAATATAAGCAATATCTAAGAAAAATTAACTCACAACAACAAATTAAAGGAATAGTTCTAGAACAACACAATGTCGTTTAAACTTTAAGAAATTCATAACCACTAAAATCTATTCCACGCAAATATAGCATGGATTAGCAATTACAACCACTTACAAGCTTATTTGTACCATGACTAACTTGCAGTTTAAGTAATTGGTTTCATTGCTCTAATAAGGTAATATGTCACCGTTCCATTAATTTTGTTTTGACATTTATAAAATGTTTAGATAAGATTAAACATGACTTGAAAATAAATAGCTCATGAAACGAAATGAGATTTTAGTGTGCAGGCAACTTCAGTGACGATGGGTCGATTGTTGTTAGTTGGTACTATTTTGTTGTTCGTGAGCGGTGGTTTGGCCGCCGTATGGGAGTTCGGCGAAGATCGCAGGAACAGTGTGGTTGTGGCTACAAGTAGTGGAGACATATCCATTCTGCAGAAAAACAAGCGTGTGCAGTTCACTGTAAGATACTGGCATATAATCTCATAAATATTATATCTTCTCTGAATCCTACTACACTTAAAGAAGCTAATTTATTTAAAAAAATAAAAGCATTTCAGAAATTAACTACCTACTACATTCAACTGCAATACGATAATATATTTGAAAGTTCTCAACCCTCAGAGAATTGTTATTTAAGCTGATGTGTACATCACTGGATATCTTATTGTAGATGATTATGTCCTATAACTAAAAATCAAAAACTTCAACACATTTTTGCACTTTTCAGGTCCCATCATGCCATGAAGTTGTTTATGTGAAGGTGCAAGTGGACAATGAGTTGACAACGCCTGCAGTGACATACGACAAGGACACGCACACGGTTCTTATCCAATACAAGTTGTTACAGAGCAGCTTGTCCACGTACAACATTGTAGCCAAAGCCGTTCGACTAAGGAATTGCGGCCAGTGGAACCAAGGAAGGTTACTCAGGACACATGACCCCATAGAGTCAGTCGAAGACTACTCTTCTGACAAAATTAACCACCGCTGGATGAGACTCCCGTCGAAGAAACATCTTGGTCAGAATAATGATCTCGTACTGGGGTATCAAGCGCTGCCAGGCATGTATGGAATTCCGTATTATTAAGTAACAACGGCTTGTGATATTTCTGACTGTTTGATTGCAATAAAATTTATAAATTCATGACAATTAATTGAGTTTTTAATGGAAAATCTTCAATATATAAGGGGACTACATCACAAAATAAATATGATATGTTATTATTCCTTAAATTATAACATTGCAAAAGACCATGCCAAGCTTAACCAGCTATAAACTTTAAGTACTATTGAAACTATTTGCAATTTATTCGTATTTTTAGATCAAGGCAATAATATTTTAGTTAAATCAGATGTAAGACCTGTCATTTGAATTACCTACCCAAAAGTGACCCCTTTCCTCTTTTATCCAATTCACTTGAAATGAAATGAAATGAAAATAATTTATTGAATCCATTAAAATGTTCAACATCATTTAGATTCAGTCATTTTTTTATCTACCACCCGGTTCGGAAAGCGGTTTTCACTAGAGAAGAGCGGGCAAGAAACTCTAGTGTTGCTCTTTTCAAAACCAGTTTACAACTGTTTATTACAAAATTTACAATTTGGTTTAAATCAGAGCAGTTTAATAATAATTTCATGTCAAAATATGTACACGCGCCGCGGACTGCAAAAGGTTGGGCGCCTCTGCTCTATCTCAAAAACAATATAACTTGTACAGTATATTTACTTATATTTTTTAAGATATACTTGGATATACATACATAAATTATGTTTGGTACACGTGTTCAGACACCGCGCTGATATAGACCAATCACCAACATATTATTGCATTTCATTTATTTGTGCAATTCTGACAAAATTACATACACATCGAATTGATAATCTCCTTTTCTTGAAGTCGATTAAAAATATATTATGTTCATAAATACATTCAATAATGCCAATTTGTGCCAAATATCGTACCACGAAACGTAACCAGCCTATGAAATTATTTAATAGCTAAAATCTCAACCTTCCTGGGTGAGTTTTTTGTGAGACCTTTCTGTGTGTGTTTGCTTTTACAAATTGTTTTCTAATTTCGGAATACTGTATTGTTTCTCTTAATTAGTTCCTTAACTTGTACCAATTCGAAAACCGTTGATAATTGAAACAAGCGAAAGAAAATTATGATTACTAGTTTAATTTTCTGTATTTATGTAAAATAGGCAAGCGTTAAATCGATATCAAACCGTCATTGCATACATATCCGAAAAGACAATTAAAACACTACAGTTTCCAACCGAATTAGGCGAGTATGGTGCAGGTGCGAATTCTCCTATACTTGCTCATAATTGGAAATGCATTGGGGGCAGTATGGGAGTTCGGAACGGATCGTAGACATAGCGTTGTAATATCCACAAGCAGTGGCGACATATCTGTTCTGCAGAAAACCACACGCGTCCAATTTAATGTAAGTACAATCTCTTATTTTTTTCTTACTGTTATAGTAAAAAAAAACAGGTCTGTTCAGGTGTAAGAAGCTAAATAACATTATATTTTATTAAAAGTAAACTAATTAGCTAAACGCTTGTTAAAATGTCGAATTGTTTTATTTTAGGTGCCGTCATGTCACAAAGTAGTTTACGTGAGGGTCCAAGTGGACAACGAACTGACCACACCAGCTGTGAGCTTCGAGAAGGACATAAACACTATTATCATCCACTACGGATTGCTGCAGAGCAGCATGTCCAAATATTTCTTAGTCGCTAAAGCTATTAAGGAAAGACACTGCGGTGAAAGACCTCGAAGGAGGAAACCAAAGAAGAGACCGCGCTACGAGTCTTATGAAGATTATGAATCTGAGGAACGTCCACGTCGACGCCCAGGAAACCGAAACAACCAGCTTAGTAATCGTGAGTCGCAAGGAAAAATGTACTCGAAAGGCTCCTCACCTTGTTGATATTAAAAATATATTAATAAAGATACTATCATATCGCAAGTGTTACCAACATATTCGTAATCAATAGTGAAAGGTTTATTATATCATGTATCGAAGCGCAACTTTAATCGTGAACGTCTTAGATACCCCAAGTGACAACTCCGTGGCCTGGCAGCGATAGACCTGAATTTCACACTCACCTACATAGATACATAGATAGTCATGGTGCAGGCTACAGAGGTACAAAACTCCCATTCTACTAAGAATAAACATTGTCAAACCGGTCGATAAAAGCATTCTAGAATTAAACTAAAGTCCCACATTTAACAATATCCAACAAGCTGGTGGGTATCATTATCATACAACCAGCATATAATTTAATAAATTAATAAAGGTTGCGCAACATCTTTATTGTTTTATTTTCACATGCCTACATAAACTTGCGCCCGATATCCCAAATATGGATAGAGATTTTCGGCCCCAATTAGCCAATAATGCCAACTTGTGCAAATATCATCGAATTCCAGCCAGACTGAATGAATTTATTCAAAAGTAACGACACAACAATGTAAGAACAAAACAGAAAACAAATCGGTTCGTTTGGTCTAGAAACCAAACTCTCCCTGTGCACAGCTGTATGCGCTATACTATGCATGAAAACAATAATACGACCTGTGTGAGTTTTATAATTTATTGATCATTTAATATCGAAGTTTACAGCCAGCATGTTTTACATTTTAAAAAGTGCTTAATTATTCCTAGATGGTATATGATATTAGTTCATTGCAAAATGATTAAATTAAGGACTATTCCGCGGCGTATTAAATCATACCCCAGCTTGCCTGATTTTATTTAAATCTTTAATTACCTTGTGTTGTATCTCTTAATTAGGCAATTCAAAATACACAAATTGTACGAGCCCAGTGAATTAAAAACAGCCATAGAAAATTATTGTTAATAAGTTAATTCAGTACATACATGTATAATAGCTATGCATTTAATTGATTTCAAATCGTCAGTGCATACTAATTCATAAAGGCAAATAAAAATATTATAGTTTCCAATCTATTAGGGCGGGTATGGGGCAGGTGCTATTGTTTCTATGTTTGCTACTTATTGATGACTTGATTGATGACTAAGGCGCCGTATGAGATTTTGGAGGGGGTCGTAAGGATAGAATTTTAATATCTACAAATAATGACGACATACTTATTCTACAGAAAATACATAGTAGTACAAAAGACGGTTGTATCGCTCGAGGCAATCTCTTACCGACTACCTTGGGATGGACAATAAGAGATGGAAGAAAAGAGAGGGCAGTCAATAGTGTACCAAGTAAGATAAAGCTTGATTAAAGGCTTGATTAAATTTTAACGTCACTCGCGTCCGTAGGCTTTGACTCTAGATTCCCTACACGTGACCCCTGGGTAGTGCCAAATGAGTGACATAGTGGTGGTAGGACTTATGTGTCCGCCCGGGTAGCTACCACCGTCCACGAGGCGTAAAGACCGCCATAGTGATCTCTGTAAGGGGATCGCGTTCCGGGATCAGCCAGTGGTTTTCCGGTTTCTTCGAGGGTCTTGAGTCCGGGCATGAGGTTGTACCGTGTGGGTATTTTCGGTCCTCTGTCGAAGGGAGGAAAGTTGATCCGCCGGCCAGGGACACCCGTAGAAACGGTTGTCCGCTGGCCGCCCGCGGTATAGTACAGGGGCCCAATCGGGGCTAACCACCTCGAGAGGCTGCCTCACCATGCCGCGCATAATCTTGGGTGGGTCCGTCGTGCCGGTTGGTGACCGGAAGTGGGGTCCCGGTGGCCCATCCCGGGAGGGTACGGGGGCCCTTCCGTCCGGCGGATCAATTCGCTTCCTGCCGACCCTTTCGTGCCGGTGCCCATTCGGCCTTCTTAGTGCCCGAACTTAAGCCTGGTTGGGTCGTCAGTACCGATCGCATCACCTCCACGTCCCGTGCAGGTGAGGCGAAGAGTCTGGCATTACTCGTCAGCTGATTGGGATGGTATGCGGGAATATTTCGCATCCATCTCTTGGAGGCAGCGCTGCTTTGAGGGTAAAGATCCCTCAGCGAGTGCCAACGCTATTGCTGACGAGATCAGACTTGGAATGGAATATTACATTCCTTCCTCTGAGATCGCCAGTAAGGGCCGTGGACGCTCCTGGTTCAATCGTGCATGCGCCGATGCTGTCGGTGACAAACAGGCGGCGTATCGCGCTTGGATCAGGGGTTGCGCCATGAAGGATCCGAATATCAGTTCCCTCAAAGAAGCCTATAACCGTGCTGCCTACACTGCCTGATTGCGGTTTCTCAATGGCAGATATTCCCATCAGGCAGTGTGATGTGCGGCGTGAGTTACGGTCTCTCGATGTGCGGAAAGCCAGTGGTCCGGATGGAATACCGGCGGTGGTTTTGAGGGCTTGTGCAGCCGAGTTGTCTCCAGCACTGACTCGCCTCTACCGAGCGTCCTACCGCACAGGTGTTGTGCCGGAATCTTGGAGGGAGGCCAATGTACAACCGATCCCCAAAAAGGGTGATCGATCGGACCCTACCAATTACCGCCCTATCGCTATCACCTCAGTGATGTGTAAGGTCATGGAGCGGATCATAAACGCTCAATTGATCCGCTACCTGGAGGATCACTCGTTGATCAGTGACCGACAATACGGTTTCCGTCATAATCGATCGACGGGTGATCTTCTAGCGTTTGTCCTGCATCGCTGGGGTGAGGCGATTGACCGGCGTGGCGAGGCTCTTGCTGTGAGCCTCGACATTGCCAAGGCGTTTGATAGGGTCTGGCACCGTGGTCTTCTGTCCAAGCTTCCGGCATACGGTCTGCCCGGCAACCTGTGTTCGTGGATTTCCGGCTTTCTGCATGGGCGTAGAATACGTGTAGTCGTTGACGGACACGCTTCGGCGCTCATGTCGGTAAATGCCGGAGTTCCTCAGGGCTCGGTGCTGTCGCCCACCTTGTTTATTCTGCATATCAATGACATGTTGTCGCTTGGCAACATTCATTGCTATGCAGATGACAGCACGGTTCATGGGCGATACCACTGCGGACCTCCAGGTTGCCGTGTCGAATCTGTGATGGGACGCGAAGATCTTGTCATTGAGCTCAACCGGACCTTGGATCTCATTTCTACATGGGGTTCCAGGAATATGGTTGAGTTCAATGCCAAGAAAACCCAGGTGTGTGCGTTCACGTGCAAAAAATCCCCGTTCTCTCCCCTCCCAATTCTTCAGGGTACTCCCCTCTCAGTGCGGAATGACCTGAGTATCCTTGGTGTGGATATCCGCTGTGATCTCAATCCAAGGAATCACATCGAGGGCGTAATATCTGCCACATCACTCAGGGTTGGAGTCCTGAACAGGGTGCGTCGGTTTTTCACGCCCGGTCAGCTTTGTCGCTTATATAAAGCGCAGGTCCGGCCGGGTATGGAGTACTGCTCGCACCTCTGGGATGGATCCGCCCAATATCTGCTCGATGCCTTGGATGGATTGCAGCGGCGGGCCATCCGCATTGTGAATGATGCAGACGTTACGAGCAACTTGGAGTCGCTACAACTCCGGAGAGATGTCGCCTCTCTAAGCGTGTTCTACCGCCTGTATCACGGTGAGTGCCCTGAAGAATTGTTCAACTTGCTCCCCTCCTCTCCATTCCTAACCAGAACCACGCGTGCTGGCTTGCGAAGCCATAGCTTGACGGTCCACACCATCCCAGCGCGAACCAAACGGTTCTCAAATTCGTTTTTGTGCCGCACCGTCAAGCTGTGGAATTGTTTGCCGGCGTACGTGTTCCCTCCTTCCTACAATCCTGGGTCCTTCCGCCGCGGTGTGAAGAGGCACCTTAGCAGGCCGGCATAATTGTCTCCATTGGCATGGGACTGCCGTCCGATGCCAATGGATACTCTGCCTGGGCGGCATTGACACTTTCCATCAGGTGCAATGCCGCCACTATGCCAGGCCAGTATAGAAAAAAAAAAAAAAAAAAAAAAAACATTAAATAAAATCATACATGCAAAATACGTGACATACGAATATAATTACAAAATTAACAAACATAACATATACACAAATACATACATATATACAAACAATCAATCACTCGACTAATGTAGTAGTTAAAGGGACAGGTTTTTACAAACTTTGTCTGTTAGTACTGCCTTTGACCGTGCTAATCTCAGAAGTAACGGCTACACCCTGAATTATCATATCACATTAGGTTAAATATATATTGTGTTGTTGATGTGAACTGAACTAAAAAAAATGGCACCTGAATGAAGCTAGGCCGGCCCCTACTATTTAGTATTATATTTATAATATTAGATTTACGTTGCAGTAAAGCTTAGAAATAAATATTTTGTGGTTGTTAAAGCTATTAAGGAGAAATTCTACGACGAACGACCCCGAAAGACGAGTTCAAAGATTCTTAAATTGTGAATCTTACGATCTTCCATACCCGGGAAGACCTTTTTGACCGAGCCCTAGACGTAACGATTATGATTAGACCCTGTGACGTTGTGAGAGTGTCACCTCTAATATTTGCGGTCTATGGTTCAATAGTCGGCATAAATCCTATTATCTATGCCGATCGACGCCTCCGTTGCGCTGATTGGTTAATTCAATTCTGACATCTGTCAAATTTGACGTGCGAACTGTCATCGGCGTTCGCATAAATACGCGTGTAACGGCGCTCGCGTCCTTTTTTTCCCTAACCTGAAAGCCGCGTGATACCACGCGTCTTTCCGAACCCGCTGGGGTTCTTCGTCCTTGGCGTTCTTCGCCTACTTCGATTGCTTCCGCCACGGAGAGCTGACTCCGTGCTTGCTGCCCGCTTTGCTCCGCACCGCTTCCTGCCTGACTGTGCCCGAGCCTGCGCCGCGCCGCTGACCTGCGCACCGTATCCGGCCACGTGGCAGCTGACTTCGCCGGCGAGCTGTCGCCGGGTTCCGCCACGTGCCGAAGACCAGGATCAGTGTCCAGTGAAGGCCAGTGACTCCTGTTGCATACCACCAGAAACAGTGCCGGGTGTAATCAGTGATGCGAATATATTATATTATTATTATTATTTTTATTATATATTTGACAGCCTCCGTGGCGCAGTCGGTTAGACGCCGCCTGTGAAACGAGAGGCCGCGGGTTCGATCCCCGCACCGAGAGAAATGTTTGTGGGGTCCACAAATATTTCTTCCGGGTCTGGGTGTTTGTGAGACCGAAAAGTCTCTCGTAGTTCCTGATACCCACGACACAAGACTCGATCTTAGTGTGGGGTCAGGACTATGTATGTGACTGTTGGGTGTTATTTATTTATTTATTTATTTATTAAAGCCCGAACCACGTAACTACCCTGAGTTC
Source organism: Hyles euphorbiae (assembly GCA_023078785.2). Taxonomy (NCBI): domain Eukaryota; kingdom Metazoa; phylum Arthropoda; class Insecta; order Lepidoptera; family Sphingidae; genus Hyles; species Hyles euphorbiae. Next base: position 14,667,760 of record CM041041.1, on the reverse strand, counting down.
TCATTTATCTACCTACCCCTACCTGCGGGCGGCCTAACCCGCCGCAACCCTAATACAGAAAAGAAAGAAAAACTATTAGTATATTATATATTAGTCACAGACGCAAGGTACACACAACATAGATTAATATAAAATTAATTTTCTATGGCTGGTTTCAATAAGCTAAGCTGGTAGAATTAGCGTATTTTTAATTAACTTAATAATGAAGAAATGGCTGTAATATTATGATATGATGCAAACTACAACACAACGCTGATTTTCAGTGGCCATCTTAAGTAACGTACGAGCGTCAAACCTCAACCACATTTATAAGAAACGAAAATAACACTAATAATAATATTTTAAATAACATAACATCTGTTATGCATGTGTTCATAACGTTGTTTAACTACTCGTACTATGTTGCAAATATTTCCAATATCTTCTTGCTCTCTTCCTTATCAATTTTGCTCAGCAAGTTTCGATGCAACTTATCGTGTATCATTTCAGCGCTTTCATTCCACAGGGGCTTCATTATGTAAGTGTAGTAGTACGATGTCTTTAAAAAAATGGGACAAGGGGCCCAAAGTGGAGAAAACGAATGTTGCGTTCCATTCCACGCATAGGAAACGTAGTGTAAGACATCCATCAAACCAATGACTTGGAAAAGATTGCGCAAAGCAGATAGGTACATACGGAATACCAACACGGAGATGGTTGGCACATACTTGGGAAGGCCTACGTCACTAATGTCTTGTTAATCATTTTACATTTACTTGTTAATTTATACCAACGCTTTGATTATACCCCACAAATAGGCACAAGAGACAACATATAAATAAGGATAAGTATCCGAGATGTAATCATTCAAGTCACCATGACAGATTCTCTTGATCCATTCTTTCGATTCACATTATTAAAGGCCCGCCTCCGCCCGGGTGCAGATACTTTTGTGACTCCACTTCACACCAGAAACATATCCCCCAATCACATATTTGTACGGAAATAAGTTCGGCAAACGATTTTTTTCGACTCTCCTTTTCTTCTTGTTCAGTAACTCTTTGCTTCACAAGATATTTAGCGCACGCCAATTATGTGATAACACCTTTAAGGAAATCGAAAGCAATACCTGTGCTTTAGTCTTTTTTTATTAAAACTAACATACAAGTAAATAACTAGAGTTTGTTGATTGACAAATCGATTTCCAGGAAATGAAAGTGCATTTTAACGGCGTCTAACAGAACTCTCCTACACAACCGTAACAAAAATCTCGATTAATAGACATTTAATTCAAATAATTTAATAACTGTTTAAACTTTACAAAGTTAGTAACACGTGTAATTGATTTCACGACATGGTTTTAATTATACTACCAAAGAGAAATTAATAGCTCTTATAATTAAAGTATTTATTCTTCACTAAGCTTCGGCAACGATGAGTCAGCAATTGTTTATTTTTTGCTTCGTTTTGCTGGCAGTAAGAACTGCCTGCGGAACGTTCTGGAAATTCGGTAGGGACCAAAAACATAGCATGGTCATATCTAAAATGGAGGGAGCAATGTGCATGTTACAAAAAACCAAACATATACAAGTTACAGTAAGTATATACATTATATAATCTATATATTAATACGTGATGCAAAAACTTTGGACCCCTTTTTACGAAAATTGCGCGGACGCAGGAGCATAAAATTTGGCACACTTATAGTTTATGAGTAGGAGAAGTGCAGAACGCTAATATTTTTCAATAATAATGCTTATAAAGTACATTAAATAAAAAAATAAAACATTACACACACTGCCATGCATTTCACACACACATACATACACAAGTATTTGTACACGCATACATATTCTGGTGTCAAATTGTTTCTTTTGTTGTTCATTTTGTTCTTCTGACATAGACATATAAAAAAAAGTTTTATTTGCCTCATTTAATATAAAAAAAGATTTTAATAATAATGCATAAAAAGTACATTATATCAATAAATAAAACATTATACAAATCATACTCTTTGGACAAATTGATTTTTTTTTTTGTTTATTATAGACATAGTTGAATGTCAAACAGAAAAAGTTTTATTTGACGAATACTACGTGAAATACTGAGCGCTTATACAAATTGTGTAGCAGTAAGATACTTTTAAATGTACACGGACTATCATTATATGCATAAAGAAAGTTCTGTAGCAGCAATCTGCAAAAACAACATTCATGTACAAAAAAAAAAATTGCTATTGCTGGTTCAAAGCAATTATTGTAAGTTTACGATTTCAGTAATTGCATATACTTCAGGATAAATAAGTGTAAAAACTTTTTCTCTTCTTGATTTGGTCGAATTTCGACCACTGGGCGACCACTAGTATACATAATTTCATGTTAAATATTTTTAATACTTGTATAATAATATAATAAACACCCAACAGTCACATATTCATAATTTAAAAAAAGGTGCTGATTAATAAAACAAATTGTATTGAACTGGATATTTCACTAATACCTACTTCTTCAGCAAAATGCGTATTTGTCCTTCATTTCCCAGCACATTAAAATGAACTATTATGTAAAATCATAAGTAATAAATAAAACTTCTCGTTTATTAAAACTTAGAATAAACGAGAAGTTTTATTTAACACAAAATAATAAAGTTGAAGTCATGAGTAAAGTTAAAAACTTAGTAACTTTACTCATGACTTCAACTTTATTATTTTGTGGCTCGTCAGATGCCGGTAAAATAAAACTATTTAAATATAATTTGCTTTTTACTGTCAATCAAATTAGTTTTCTTGTAGACAGAAAAACTTCCAAGATGTTCTAGGGAAACTTGAGAAAGGAGATTTTGCTTGTTTCACGATTTTCGATTTCTATATTACTATAATGTTTAATAATTATGTCAATAATAAATCTGTAATATCCATATTCCAGGTGCCCCCATGCTTCATTCTCGTGTACGTTAAAGTCGAGATATTTAACTATATTTCAAGGCCTGAAGTGACCTTTACAGAGGAGTCGCAAACCGTCATCATCAAATATAAACAACTACAAAACAGTTTATGCAACTACCGCGTGGTGGCAAAGGGTATACATCGCGACCACTGTAAGCAAAGCAAAGAGAGCATTGTACTGCAGACACCACTACAGATGAAAGAGTTTCCAGAAGAGGATGTCTGCAAACCTCAAGAAGAGCCAATGCTTCCACCTCGTATAGATTACCGTCCGCCTGTAACACAAAAACCGCGAAAAACAAGGACTCCGAGAACAAGGAGGCCGCATCGAACTACACGTCCACCGCGTACAATGGGCCCGATGGCTTACAAATATGACATAAAAAAATATAATCAACACCATGTTTATACTACTAAAAGCAGTATTATAATCAAGCAACCAGTGGTACACAGCTACGGATTATTTCATAGTTGTATCACTTGTTGATTCACAACTACATGCTTTGAAATATATTTATCTATCTTGTATTTAAAAAAAGAACATACAGTCCAATTTAAACGTCCCCCTTTTTTTGAAGTCGGTTAAAAAGTAATAACTCACTCGCAGGAGATTGAGATGAGGCGATAGCTTTGCCCGCGCGTTAAGTTCGGTGAGTGAGATTGCCGGATGCCCAATAACCCTAACCTCTACCTATCCTTTTACCTTTCCTTTCCACTCCCGATTTAATCTGACGGCAACAAACCCATGATCCAAGCGTTGTAGATTTTTATGGGTGACAGTGATCACTTATCATCGGGGGACCCGTATGCTCGTTTACCGGACCAATGCAATTAAATAATGTGTATTTGTGATTGAATTTGTTTATTGCATCCCTTCATGCTTTTAGAGGGAAAACGTAGTAGACTAGCGAACATGGAACTTATCTGATTGTACATATATCATAGGCCACCCATTAAAATCTTAAGCACATCCGCATTATAGTCTTCTTTTAAATTATAGCTTTTTGAGGTGTGTAGAATTTCCTGACAAATTATTATCAACTAACTGATTTTTATGGATATATCAATGAATTTTAAACGGGACCACTATACCCACATTTTAGCATTAATCTACTTACGATTAAACCGATTTTCTCTTTTCTTGACTGATCTTTGATTGCTTAACCAAAATAAGTGAAGTATAACAATAAAATAATTTATTTATTGTGAATATCTATTGAATATATGCTAATGAGTATTTTTTTAAATAAAGAAATATATCTCCGAATGTTGTTTATTGTAAAATCCTATAACTTCCTATCGGTGTTTTAAGATTCATTTGCATAATTCTAAAAATGCAAATATTAATAGAAATTACTTGTTTGGTACAAATATTGTATTGATACAAGTAGTCACTGTACTGTAGTCAGTAAACCCCTTGAAATTGACAAAACATTAGCTAAAACCACAATAAAAGTACATACAGTATGTTAATTAACCGGAAAAAAATCATTTGATTTATACCATACTGTGTTTGACCGGCATGGAGTCCAGACAGGCTGAGAGAATTATCTGCGTGACCTCGTCAATGAGAGCCTCAAGTTCCTTACTATCGAGGGTGTATATATCCTCCTCCCTCCCTATCCAATACGTTGGACTCGGCAAAGGTGGTGAGTAGCGAGTCAGTAAAGCGCCCCCAACGGGCCTTTGAGCTTTTATACTGGAAGGCAGAGTTATTAGTGGGGTGAGTGGCACAACTGGAGCCACCGGTCTCAAACCGGTACATAACATCATGTCAATCTTATGATCTTCCGCGCCCTAGAAGACCCTTTCGACCGAGCCCTAGACGTTACGATTATGATTACGGTAATCAGATCAGATACCCTGAGTCTCCATGAGGAATGTGGGTACATACAAGCCTGTATAACTTGTTGATATTTTATATTTATTATAAATATGTAAAACAATAAATAAGACACTACTAAAAAAAAGAAAGAAAAACAATTAGTATATTGTACATTAATCACAGACGCAAGGTACATACGACATAGATCAATTTAAAAATTATTTTCTATGGCTGGTTTCAATTAGCTTAGCTGGTAGAATTAGTGTATTTTTAATTAACTTAATAATGAAAAAATGGATGTAATATATGATGCAAACTACAACCCAACGCTGATTTTCAGTGGCCATCTTTAGTAACGTACGGGCGTCAAACCTCAACGATATTGTTAAAAAATAAAAATAACACTAATAATAATATTTTAAATAAGATATCACAAAACATCTGTGGTTTCGTAATCGACGTTGTTTAACTACTCGTACTATGTTGCAAATATTTCTAATATCTTCATATTGCTATCTTCCTTCTCAATTTTGCTCAGCAATTAGCGTGTATCATTTCAGTGCTTTAATTCCACAGGAGCTCCATTATATAAGTGTAGTAGTATGATTTCTTAAAAAATATCGGACATGACGCCAATAGAAGTGGAGAAAAATAATGTTGCGATTGAGACCGCGCTTAGGCAAGCGTAATGTAAGACATCCAACAGTCCGACACATCGAATCCGCATCAGACTGAGGACTTGGAAGAGATTGCGCAAAGCAGATACATATTGAATACCAAGACCGGGATGGTTGGCACATACTTGGGAACACTTACGTCCTATAGTAAATGCCATTAGGTATATGTGTGTAAAGAAATAACATTTCTTTAATTCCTTTTTTATTACTGATAAAACAGGAATAGATTTCTTTAAATATTAAAGAGATGGCGTTATGTGAGTACATGGACGTCACATCGCAATTTTAGCAACATTAAGAAATAATTTTAAATATGGAAGCAGTCAAATACGAGTGTCAAATAAATAATGAGAGAAAGGAATCGACAAATTAATTATATTACTTTAAATGTCGTTTCTTTGGTTTTCAGGTATAGTTTATAATTGAAATAACAATATGATTTGTAATATTTTGTCATACAATAATCTATGTAACCATAATATGTTAAAATAAAATCTTTGGTTTTCAGAGCAACACATTTATTTGATTTGTGGATTCGTATACAATTTATCATAATTGCATCATAAAACGACATTTAAAGTATTTACTGGAATTAAAAAAATACTTAAATTACTGCTGGCAATACTACTAGTATTCACAGCAGTAAATTCACCATTTTCGAATGGTTTAAATGAAAGATTAAATCAAACCCTTGTAAATAAGATAAGATGTAAAATAAATGAAGATGGAAGAAAAAAAGCATGGACAACAATTGCCCGTGACTGTATAGATAAATACAATGATACGGATCATACTGTCACTGGTTTTGCGCCTAGATATTTGCTAAATGGCACGGATGTGTCATTGGTACCTAATGAGTTAAAACAGGAGAAAATAATAGATAACTGGATTAAAGACCGAAAAACAGCATTGGAAAATTCAATAAAGTCACATAATTATAATAAAATACTTACTGACAAAAATAGAAAACATCATAATTTCAATGTAGGAGACATGGTATATGTAGAAAATGGACATAAGTTAAATAGAAGAAAATTGGATGAATTGAGAATTGGCCCTTATAGAATTGAAGAAAAAATTTCGAATTCAATATATAAAATTAATACAGGTCATAGAAAACTGGAGTCAAATCTCTTTCACATTACTAAACTTATTCCTGTATCTTTATAACAGAGTATTTTACATCCGACATATTGCTGGTTGGTTGGCGAAAATTTTGGGAAAATTTTCTTCGCCGTAGGGGAGATGTAAAGAAATAACATTTCTTTAATTCCTTGTTTATTACTGATAAAACAGGAATAGATTTCTTTAAATATTAAAGAGATGGCGTTATGTGAGTACATGGACGTCACGTCGCAATTTTAGCAACATTAAGAAATAACTTTAAATATGGAAGCAGTCAAATACGAGTGTCAAATAAATAATGAGAGAAAGGAATCGACAAATTAATTACCTATATTACTTTAAATGTCGTTTCTTTGGTTTTCAGGTATAGTTTATAATTGAAATAACAATATGATTTGTAATATTTTGTCATACAATAATCTATGTAACCATATGTTAAAATAAAATCTTTGGTTTTCAGAGCAACACATTTATTTGATTTGTGGATTCGTATACAATTTATCATAATTGCATCATAATTATGTGTATCGAAGCTATCAACTTTAAAATCCATAGATGTAATAGAATTAAGCGACAGCTTTGGAATGAGTCAAAATCGTCTAGTAAACAGTTTTATCCAATATCTTGTTAATCATTTTACGTTTAATTGTTAATTTATACCAACACCTTGAATATGCCCCACAAGTAGGCACTTGATACAAATTATAAATAAGGATACGATATGACATGTAATCATTCAATTCACTATGAGAAATTTTCTCGGTCCGTTCTCTCGATTCATATTATTAACGGCCCGCCTCCGCCCAGGTGCTGATACTTTTGTGACTCTACTTCACACCAGAAACATATGACTTCGTGTAGGAACTGTTTTTATCAAAAACTTACTCAGCGTTCTCTATACTACTTTTCCCATCCCATTCCTTTCCGTCCCGTATTATTCATCACAAAAATTCGCCTTCGATAATTGATAATTATTAGGCTGAAAATTAAAACTGTGAAATCAATTATGTAAGACAAGTTTATTATGGCGGCGAAAATGTTCAATACTGACCAACAATTTATTTCGGGGCAAAAGGTACATCAGATGTCGATTCACACAACCACAAACACACAACGATAGACATAGCGCACGTAACTAAAGTATGTTAAACCAATAACATTTCCCCGTTTTTTCTAGATAGTTAAATACTGCTTTCCCTCTATTTATCACAGCGTGATGATATACAGGGTACATCAAGACTGCTATCGAAATTAAGCTGCGTGGTAGTTTAAAAGACTACAGGCACAAAGACAATAAAATATCGAAAAAAAAACACGAATGTTTTTTGAATATTATCAACCTTGAGACTGACAACCAAGAAGCTTATACCCAAATGGAGATTGCATTCCGTATATAAAAGTGAAGCACAAAAATGAACAAAAAGTCATTTTCATTCATTGTCACTCGAAAGAAAAGGATAGCAATCAGTCGCAACGTCATTCGAGGTCAAATTTTTGTGCTTCACTTTTATATACGGAATGCAATCTCCATTTGGGTATAAGCTTCTTGCTGACAACCCGTTAAATCAATCGTCTTTCGCCCGAATACTGGAACGCCATTCAAATAATAAGTTGCTCTTAACAGCGCACGGCCCACTTAGCCAGTACATTTAATCGGGATTGACGTAGTTAAGCGCAGGTTATATTTAAGTTATATAAGTAAATAACTAAAGAGAGTTTGTTGATTAGCAAATCGGATTTTCAAAAAATGAAAGTGCATTTTAACGGCATCTAACAGAACTCCCCTGTACCACCAAAACTAATCCCAATTAATAGACAATTCCAATAATTTAGTTACTGTTTAAACTTAAAAAGTCAGTAACACATATAATTGATTTCACGTCATGTTTTTAATTATACTTCCAATTAGAAATTAATAGCTAAAAATTTTAACTATTTACTCTTCACTAAGCTTTAGCAACGATGAGTCGGCAATTGTTTATTTTTTGCTTCGTTTTGCTGGCAGGAAGAACTGCCTGCGGAACATTTTGGAAATTCGGTAGGGACCAAAAACATAGCATGGTCATATCTAAAATGGAGGGAGCAATGTGTATGTTACAAAAAACCGAACATATACAAGTTGCAGTAAGTATATTGTATAATTAACATAACATCATGTTAAATATTTTTAATAATTGTAATAAAATAATAGACAAAAACATCCAACAATCGCATATTCATAATTTAAAAATAAGGTGCATTAATAAAACAAATTATTAAACAATAATTATATTGAACAGGATATTTCACTAATACCTACTTCTTCTGCAAAATTATGTAAAATGAGAAATAATAAATAAAACTTCTCGGTTATTAAAACTTTAGTAACTTTACTGATGACTTCAACTTTATTGTTCTTGACTTGTCAGATGCCGGTAAAGTGAAACCGATGCCGGTAATTTAATATTTGCTTTTTACTGTCAATCAAATTAGTTTTCTTGTAGACAAAAAAACTTCCACGATGTTCTAGGCTAACTTGAGAAAGGAGATTTTGTCTCTTTTTGCTTTTTGATATTTCCTCGGCCTTCGCTTTCTATATTACCATAATGTTTAATTATTTTATTTTATTATATTTTTTCAATATTACAATCTGTAATATCCATATTCCAGGTGCCCTCATGCTTCATTCTGGTTTACGTTAAAGTCGAGATATTTAACTATAATTCAAGGCCTGAAGTGACCTTTTCAGAGAAGTCGCAAACCGTCATCATCAAAAACAAAGAACTACGAAACAGTTTATGCAATTACCGCGTGGTGGCCAAGGGTATACATCGTGATCACAGTAAGCAAAGCTAAAGCTTGTATTAAAAATAATTACTCACGCACAGGAGATGGAGATGAGGCAACAGCTTTTCCGGCGCGTTAAGTTCGGTGAGTGAGATTGTCGGATGCCCATAAGCCCTAATCTCTTCCCGTCCTTTTTCCTCCCCTTTCCCTCCTCTAATCGGACGACAACAAATCCATGATCCAAGCGTTTGGGACGTTCATGGGTGGTAGTGATCACTCACCATCAGGGGATACTCGTTTGCCTTACCAATGCAATAAAAAATGTGTATTTGAGATTGAATGTATTTATTGCATGATGCATACCTCCATTCTCTTAGAAGGAAAACGTAGTAGACTAGCGAACATGGAACTTACCTAATGGTACATAAATCATAGGGCCCATGAAAATCTTAAGCACATCCTCACTATAGTCCGATAATAATTTGAAATCGAATCAAACATTTTCAGAATTAAAGCTTTTTGAGGCGTCTAGAATTTCCAAACACATTAAAATCGATTTACTGACTTTTATGGAGATATCAATGAATTATAAACGGGACCACTATACCTACATTTTGGCATTAATCTATTTACGAATAAACCATTTCTTGACTGATCTTTCATTGCTTAACCAAAATAAGTGAAGTATAACAAAACAAAAATAAGTTCTTTATTGTGAATACCTATTGAAATGTGTCATCTTGCAAATGATTTTTTAAATAAACAAATACATATATCTCAGAACTTTTTATATAATTTAAAAAAATTTAGATGTTAATAGAAATTAATTGTTTGGCCCAAATATTGTATTGAAACTAGTAGTCAATGTAGTCTGTTAATCAGACACTGGCCCTTGAAATTGACCAAATATTAGCTAAAACCACAATAAAATTAAACACAGAACGTTAATTAACCGGGAAGAATTTTCATTTGATTGATACAGTACACTGTGTACAAGTAAATGCAAAGGAAATTAATCTATAATTAAATAAAAAATATGCACTTAGTATTAAACCAACGCCTATATAAATGTGTCGATTACTATTGAAGCTGTATTTATAGACTTTGAGCGAGGCCTGGGTACGGTATGGGAGTTCGGCGTAAATCACAAGAGCAGCAATGTCATATCACAAATTGAAGGAGAGCTATCCAGTATTGAAAACACTAAGCGCATCCAAATCACAGTAAGTGAATTCATTTAGCCAATAATTTTAAAACCATAAGGAACACAATTAGATTTTAGAGCCTAAGAATATCTAAAATACCTAAGCATACCTAGAAATCATATTGTACCGACCATACGAGACAAAAACGGCAATAATACTAAGTTTTTGGTATAGGTAAATATTTATGATATTGGTTGATCTCCGTTTTGAGAGAGAGCTATTGTAGCTAGTTGTAATTTAATAACAATGTTTGTGTAATTTCTACAGGTGCCACCATGTCAAGAGGTAGTTTACGTAAAAGTCGTAACACAAAATCTATTTACAACTCCATCGATATCCTACATGAAAGACATACACACTGTTACCATACACTACCAACCAAAAGAAGGCACTTCACCACGATACAACGTCATAGCCAAAGGCGTGATGTTAAAAAATTGTGGTCGAGGTAAAAAACGGAGATTAAGGAAACCAGCTAAATCAAACTACAAACAAAGTAATATGTTTAAAAATCATGGAAGGATTGAAAAACCTTCTTCAAACTTAGGACACTCAATGTTACCTAAGTCATTTTATGAGAGTATTTTTTATTATTGAGCTGATTTGGAAAAAAATATATTTTATGCACAACATTCATTATTTATATGTATTATTTTTACCCTCTTATCAAAAGAACTCCTTTTTCAGCGGTAAATAGTACATTATAACTCAATTTTTCTGGATAGTTTTTCAAGGGCTTATTATTACAAAGATATTAATCTTACCTCTTTTAATTCAGAGTAATCTACTAAGTAATCTACCGTATCATGACAGATTCAGATATGACGTGACAGAAGAGAAAACATTTACCAAGGCATGTGCCGAAAACGGATTATACATTTTGATTTTTTATTATTAAATTCCGAAGTTTCCCAAATATAAATAATTGCACGCATTGTTTCTTAATTTGTCTATTGCCTTATAAACTCCATCCTTTAATAAGTTTACATTAGATTTCTCGTATAATCTTGCCGAAAATAGTTAACTTACCATGCATCCACTTCGAGAGCGTGCCTGCGATGCTCTTCTAGAGAATCCAGCCTTTGGCACACCACTGATTGAACCAGAAAAGCCTAAAGTGGTCCGTGTGCGTAGGCCTAGAGAATTCAAACTCGTGAGTATGATTTATTAAAATATGTAGGCTATAGATATTATAAGTTGAGTAATTTAAGTTTCAGACATGTAGAATGCATATTAGCCTTTATCGGTTCAATGCACAGTTCTTTTGGTCGATGATTTAATTAAAGATATTAGCTTACTGAGGTTGATAGATGTGTTAATCTATTGGTGCAGACGCCCATTTAACTTTTACCTTTTACCATAAAAAAGGCAGTTTAGTATTAGGGCAAGCAGAGCACAAGGCTCCTCTACAATCAAGAGTACGATTGAAAAAGCGTAAGCCATATAGTCCATCATGCTGGACTAGTGCGAGTTAGCTGACTTTAATTACCATAGAAATTTGGTATAAATAGTATATAGATTGATACTATTATTTTTTCAGCCGCCGAGGTTTCCACTTTTGTCGAAGGACTTCTACTCTTGCTGGTGTAACCATCAAAAAGAGGTACTTTAGCATATAATTATATTTTTTTTAATTTTATCGCTTTGTTATTATAAAAAGAACCATAATATATCCTAAAAACACATAATATAAATATAATGGAAATCAATAAATACATAAACGTAAACACTATCTCCTTGTTAACTATGCTATTGCTGCTACAAGTAATCAGAGACTCATTTATACCGGTTCGGATCAATCTATAAATGTGTAGGAATTTGTTTCATACAGAAATGAGGTTAGTACCGCGTGTTCATATCGTATATGGCATCTGGGAATGTAGACCACTCTTTTGAAATTACTTATTCGTTTGCAGCTACAAATGGCAAAGCATATTGTAGACGATAAACCTCCGGAGCTATTTCCAGAATTGTATTTAAAACCGAGGAGACTGGACTACTACGCTCGTCAACTTGAGGAGAATATGATTGTCAATAAGGAACTGTTGAAAAGGATCAATATTATACAAAGGACTGGCGTAATTAGTATAATATTTTTTAATGACGCATACTCTAGGTTTTTTTTGTTCTGAACCGTGCTATAATCATTTCCAAGTGGCACACATGAAATAATTGGTTTTCTCTTGTTCTACGTTCAGTCGGAGATAATGCGAAGTTCGTAAGAATAATTTACTCATCCCCAATTTACGTTCTTCAAATTTAAACGAAAATATATGAATAACTAGTTAGTTGAATTAGTATGCAACAAAAACTTTGTATCATAGCCCAAATCGCCAATACAAATATTCGATTAATCCTTATGTTATTTATAAATTGCAGGGCTATGTCGACTGCTGGATGCGCCCTGAAGCGAACAATAAGTATAAAAGATTACTTTGCAAACAAAGGCAACGCAAGCTGGATGAAATAAGGAAGGCCAACTTATATTTCTATTCTAGACTCCTTATTGCTGTTAGTACCATAACTTATACTGTACTTATCCAATGATTAATTGACTAAAAAATATTTAAATGTGAATAGTTTTTGTTTTTGTCTTGCGGGCATATACATATATCACTATATATTATACAGAGATCGGAACAACCACTTACAAACGAATTAGAGGAGTTGTGGAAAGATACTAAACATAAACTTATACTTGGAGCTACGTGAGTTACAACAATATTTTTTTAAACAGTGCTCTTAAATTCACACGCACTGAAGATCACTTACGACTTAGTCCATAAATTCTTCATGTATTTCAAGATTGGTAGTAAGGAAATGATGTGTGAACCTAGCTGCAATATTGAATTCTGATGGTATCCACGAAATTTTATTTTACATAAATAAAAGACCAAAAAAAGAATTCAAAACTTTTTCATTACGGAAGATATTCTTATTTATAACATTTAAAAGATCCTTATTTATTTTAGATTGCCGTTCATCTTGTTTAAGACGGAAAAAATCGACCAAGATATTAAGGAACCCGCTTTCGATAAACCACCAAACGTTCACAGAACTAAGTATCTAATCACTCTTATTTATGTTTTATTGCCTTATATTTCATTACAGTATGTCAGAAAAATCATTCATTATTATTCACTTTTAGCCCTAGCCTCCCGGGATATTTCCTCAACATTTTTTGTCATATTTTCAACTCTTACATATAAAACAAAAACACTTTATTCTTTATTAGAATCAATTTGTTCAATATAACCATCATTGTTATTTTTATTACAGCGATAAAACTCTCCTGGTATATTTAATAATGTTGACTTGTATTCCAGGGTGGCGATGGACATTTGGGTTGTCGGCGGTTCTAAGATCGGTAAGGTTATTGTAGAGCTGTTCAACGACATCGTGCCAAAAACATGCCAGTTGTTCCTTGGGCTCGTCAGAGGCGATGGCTATGGACACGCCTACATTGGGACAAGATTTTTCAGGTAATAATAACGATTTAAAAACTGAAACTAAAAGTACTTTTCTCTTACCCTCAACAATTTTTAAAAATACATTCATATTAAATGTTAGATTCCGGCCCGTCGTAGAAAAAAATGCTTTTTATAATTCGTAAAGACATTAAAACCGACACAGCTTCCTTATAAGAAACCGTTCAAATTTTTAAATAAATTTATATACAAATATATGAAGTTTGTTTTTGTGAAAAGGATAGTGCCAGACCTGTATTGCCGGGGCGGTGACGTTACCAAAGACAACGGATTTGGGTGCTATCTACCAGAAGGTGAAACTGAACCTATGGGAGCAGAATCCTATCGACTCAAACACACAGTTCCCGGTAATACATCCACTTATGTCTTATCCTTTTTTTTATATATCCTGGGTCCAAGAAACAGACAAATGACTGTCCTAATGGTGCGTTCACGTGACTGCCAATTATTTTCCTATTTTGTATCATATTTAAATGCTAATTTTTAAAATTATGATATTACACCAGGTGTACTTTCAATGGTGGTGACTCCAGACAATGAAGTTTGTGGTCAGTTCAATATTATATTCAAACCTCTGCCTCAGTTCGACGGAAAGCATGTTGTATTTGGAAGAGTAAGTATATATTATTTTATTTAGTATACATATATAATATTTAAAATCTGAAAAACTAAAAGTATATAGTTCGATCTTTTCAGCCAGCAATTAGTCCATTTCGCCCAATCTTTATGGTTCAGAATTAGAAGGCCATTGACTTATATTTTCCTAGACGTTATTAAGCCAGCGCCATTTAATCGTTTGCTCTGCTTTATCAAGGATACAAGATTACATTTTTCAATTTCAATATATCCGTTCTGCTAGATAATAGCAGGACCGGCTCAGACTCTAGAGCGCATCAGTGCCCTGGGCCTGCCTCTAGGCACGGCGACGTCTGACTGCATCATCCGCATGTGCGGCTGGTTCACCCGCGCTGGCCAGTACCGGGAAGGAACTCCTAATACTATTAAATTCCCGCCGAGGAGGAAGCCAAAGCAGTGATGTGAAAACTATACGTGGTTGATTATTGTATTTTTCTTTTTCTGCTTATATTAAGGCTGAATTTATATCTATTTTACAAAAGTTTCTGTAAAATGTGTTTATGAAATTTAGGAACCGAAATACAGACCGAGAATTTATCTTTCACCCAAAACTCCTTCGTATTACGATTCCTGTGAAATTTTAGCAATGTAATATTATTTTAGGTGTAGAAATAATGCTTCAAATATAGACAAAAATTTTGTGTTTATTGCAAATCATTTACAAAATAAATATAAAATCCAAATGCAATCAATTAATACGAAGTCGACTTTTAATTACGTACACATTCATAATCAAATCAACAGTTAATACTTGAAGTCACATCTGCTTAAACTTCTCCACGTCACTCTATCTTAACGAATAATCCGCATGATAATATTAGAGCCAGCAACTGAAAAGAAATAAAATCAATGTTTGAACGCTTTCATCCCAGAAATAACAGGTCTAATATAAACAGAGATATGAAAGATATCATATACGACAAGTACTATATACGTAATACGATCGAAAAATATAGAATTATTCGTTATTACTAAACATTTTATATCTAATTTATATATGGTTCTATTGTAAGTAATATCGATGATACATCGTGATCCTTCCAAATGTTTTGTTTTTAATTAAATATTAGGTGCTTACCATGATAAAAGCCACCACAATGGCAGCAGCTCCGACATAAACCGCGTCCTCTCTCAGAAAATCAATCACTTTGTTCAAACACCCGTCAACATACATCGTAGTAGGGTTCGGAGACGACTTACAGTCTAACCTCTGAAAAAAGATAATATTAAATGAATATCTGCTTTGTTCTTCCTTTCTAATCTTAAAATAAGACAGAACAGAATACTCTTTCCTCAATTTAATTCAGTAGTGAAGTTAATATAAATAGTTTCATTACAAAAATCATTCTGCATCGTACATAAAATTCACAGTTTGCGCCGACCTCGTGTAATGTGACTTATCGGCAAGCAGAAGATTATTATAAGGCAATTCATCTGGCCAAGTCCAATCCCTACTAATAGTATAAATGTGAATATAAGTGTGTTTGTTACGCTTTCACGCGAAAACTACTTAACCGATCATCATGAAACTTTGTACAAATTTTCTTGGAAGTATTAGAAGTAAAGATACCTACATTTTATGTTTTTTTTACGAAGAATAAAAAATATATAGTCGGAATTGAACATTAAGGCCGCCATTTCGAAAAGCGTATCTGCACCCGGACGGTGCCGGGCCTGACCTCTAGTATACTATAAATAAAGCATACTTCAAGCGAAATCATAATTCCTACCTTCCCAGGAAAGACCTCGCGGCAGCAGCTGTCAGGCACGTTATCATTCCAGTCCTTATAACTCCTGACTCCACAACACTGCAGGTAGGTCTGCGTGTCGTCCCAGGAGCGCGTGTACTCGTGCTTGACGCCGTAGTAGGGGATGGCGGCGAACAGCTCCCGGTCCAGCGTCGACAGCACCTTCTCGCGGAACACAAACTGCAGGATCCCGCCCACCAGCATCACCACGAATATTATGAACACCAGGATGTAGTACTGGAAGGAATATTGCTGAATTCAGTATTTTGGTCGTAATAAAAAAATCTAGCGAAAATTGGTACAACTTCTAGTCATAGCATCTCTAAAGAACTTTAACCATTGGATAATTAATGATACCAGAGGTTTCAAATCTTACACTGCTATCGATGGAGTAATCTTATACTATCTAAGATAAACATAATATAGTGGTTTCTTTTTCTAATTTTGAAAATATTTCATTTGCTTTGATGACACCTCATATCAGCAACTTTGTCAATACTATACAGGGCCAGGTGGTAGTTTTAGTGACTTCAGACAGAAAGAAACTAAAAGGTTTGTTAAGAAAAGTAACTGATTACTAATAAATACAATGATAATCAAAACATCACAAAAAAAAATTGAATCTTTTCGTTGCATCATGTCTGTAGTCACTAAAACTGATACCCGGCTTCGTTTTCGGTCGCAGTTTGGATACTATATTTAAGCACTGATCACGATACGCACCGTAAGCAACATGCACTTGACCTCCTTGGCGGCGCCGCAGCAGCCGAGCAGCGACAGCAGCATGATGGCGGCGCCCATGGCCACCACCACGCCCACCGACGCGATGAACATGTTGTTCATCATCAGCGTGCTCGAGAACGAGCGCGTCGTCCACACCCATACTCCGATCGCCAGGGCCAGAGCCCCTCCGATCTGCGACACAAATTCAATCGAAATTCGTCAAGTAGTTTTCAGTATATTATGAGATTTGTAGTGGACCATTTGCGATTCCATAAATAATTTGAAATTCCGTTTTTAATTGATTAATAGAATCTTAGTAAATTGTTTAGTTTTTACCATGATTTTTAAGGTTTTTATTGACTTAACTTAGTGCTTCTTTGCTAAAGTGTCAACAATACTCATGGGAGAGCTAATAATAAGAACAGAGCAACCTAAATTTTAACCCATAAAATAATATATTTTAAAAAGATAAATAAATTTAATAGAAACGCTTAAATCTTGTTAAGTGTCGTCGACCCCGCGTGATCGAGATGAGTAATTTAAAACCGGCAATGATATCACCAAGCAGACCAATTTAAATACCGCGAATAAACAACTATGAGTGAGCTGTGAAATCCCAAATAATGCATGTCACAAAAAACAAAGATCTCAACTAGTCTACGAGTATTAAGAAGCTTTTAACAGTTTTTATTAAAACATTTAATAATTCGTCAGAAAAATACATCTCAGTAGAGACAATAGGATGGAATATAAGAAGTCGCAAGTTCGAACCCAGGGCACACAAAAATGACTTCAAATTTAGGTGGCAAGCCTTAACGGCGACGAAAATCTATAAATCTGAAAGTTTATTTAAAACATTTTAGAAGACTAATGAAATATATTCGTCGCATTAGGCCGAGGTGATAGAATAAAAAGACAGGAAAGGATTGATACCAGGCCGGTAGCCGGTCGTATAATTAAAAGCCAAGCCATTCTACAACACAGCTAAATGCATAAATAAATAATGTGCGGGGGAAATAACATTCAAAAAAAAATGTTATCTTAAAAATCAGGTAAGTTACATGGAATTAAATTGATTGGAATTTATAGCAAATCACCACGCAGTATGACGGTAAAGGAAACCGTGAGGAAACCTGTATGCCATAGCCATTTGAAAGAATTTATATGGTATGTCATGCCCGCCAACCTACACTAGGCCAGCGTCATGCATATAACCTAACCACTTTCAATCGTACTCTCGATTGTAGAGTTGGCCCGTGCCCTGCAGTGGGACATATATAGCCTGATAGAGTACATAGAATTATGATTAATTTTGAAAGCTAGTAATATCAATTTTACCGTCCATTCGCACCCCTTATAAATCATGGGTCCCAAGTCCATTTTGATTGTCCAGATATGATGTAAATAAGCAACGTGGATAATTTTAGGGGACCGCTAGCAGATGTTTTTATTCAGTCGGAATTGTTATTGCACTTATAATAACCGTTACTATGTACACAGCTATTAAGTTAATGTTGTAAATATAAATAATTATAATTTATGGAATACTATTATTCATACGAGATCGAATCATATCGTTTAATGGCATCTTACGCGTATTAGAACTTTGAACAACATGTATATTCCGTCCGATGATGTGGTAGGGGGAAAGAATAAAAAAATCCAATATCGCTCCGCCCGACCTGAGATGGGAACCCAATCCTTTAGCTTTGCAATTATACCATATTACAACTACGCCATCGAGGCAGTCAATGATCATACAATACAAATAAATATATTCGACATAATCTACTCGTAGTAAGTAATAATTAACTTTTGCAGTTGGAATTCATAATATTCAAAGGCGATTAATAAGGCGGAAATTATTCCGGATGTATTAGGAATGTGGCTATAATCATGAACATCAAATAAAAATAATGGTCTGCTTCGATGAATACATAGTTATGGGTAATTATATTGCAAAAGATACTAGACACTTCCAAGAAATTAAGACACATTTGTCGATCTATGGTTAGATATGATGCATTAAGAAGTTGTAAAACGGATTTCGTTATCTCTTTAGGACTTAAGGTGAAGTCTAATCACGTACAAATTACAAAAGGTATATTTAAATATTTTAAATCAATCTTTTACGAATCGGGCAGCATAAGTATTTTGGAAATGTGGGAAAGATGAGTTTAGAACTACACCTTTTTAAAGAGCTCGTATCTGTTTTTTTGTGTTGTATTAGTTAGGTTTTGTAATAATACTTACAAGCGTTAATACATTGATGCATATGAGGGAGAACTTCATACATCTCCCGCAACTGTCCATGGCACCCCCCATACCCATTGTTGTTCTGAAACAAAATACATTACAGCCTCCACTCTCCAGTTAAACAAGTATCCACAGCTTTATTTCCAGCAAAACAATTGTATAATCCTTTTTTCTCTTTTGTTTTATTATGTAGGTTTTGTGTCGCAACCCAATAATATTATGTCTGGATATTGTGACCGTAATTCTCTTAAACCTATGATGCAAATTATAATACAAAATATGTTCTTCATTCCTAAGTTAAAATATTTTTTACTGGATTACTATTAGGCACCTGTTAGGTGTTTTTTATATTATTTTATATTTTTATAGCTATTATTAACACAGTTGAATATTCAATTAACTGATTTCTTAAAAATTGTTATTTTAAAAACTAAATTTTATTTTAGTTATTTATTTGACCTAAACCAGGCGGTAAAAAAGATGCACATAGCGTTTTAGTAACTAAAAATACGCTATCTGTACTGAACGTTATAAATTACAATGTAGATAAATTATTAAGTAGTTATTAAATCCACAACACAGAACATCTTGGCTGAGTAAGCGGCGAATTTATCGAACGGAGTAATAGGCCGTAGGTTGACATTGGATGCCGCAAACCAGAAGTACTTTATTAGGTACTACGTCATACAAGCGACCTTGGAGGACCAACAATTAGTCGGATCCTACTCAGTATTCCATAATGTTCTAACCACTTTATGGGACAAGGTTGGTAGAGATGAATTAAAATATGTATTGAACAGTGTTGATCATGCATGAGTTTTAGAAGCCTCAATATTCAAAATAAATGTACTTTAAATACGTACTGGGATATTAGGAATAGAATGTGACAGACTCCGTGGCGGTAAAGGGTAAAACACGGGCTATGGAGCATAAAGTTGTGGATTCGATTCGCGCACTATGCCAAATGTTTGTGAAATTCATACAATTTATTTCGGACCTGAGTTCGGTTAAACGTTAGTTTTTTATACAACCTAAATTCTGATACACATGATACATAATTTTCGTTTTAAAATCGGGATGTGTGTAACTGTTTGAAATAGCCACTAAATAAAAAAAGTATAGGAAACTTACCATAAAATGCGATACTACTAAGAGTCCTTTACGGACTTGTATATCTTGTAATTTATATATGTATGCTTCTATGATATATCCCGTTTAATAAAATATTCGTAAATAGTATCTACCTTGATTTTGTGGTCCTGTCTAATCCATACTAAACAATGCGTGAAGTTAATAATTTCGTTGTTGATTGACGCTAATGAACTTAGCTTATTCGCATTCAAATTTAAATATGCAAATGCTATGTGATATTGACCTTAATTTTCCCACGGGCCCCAAGCATAATAGTTTAACTTCTACTTTGTAATAAAGGTGACGGTGTAATTATTGTATTTTATATAAAAAGCTATGATTTTCGTAAACTATGAGACAAAAAAATATTTTTATATGACTCCTGAAACCGACGCCTGTGATAAGAAACAAGTAGACACGAGACAATGTCGGTCATATTTTTATGAACCCCATCAATCTGCGACTATGTTACACCACTGCCCCTTGTAAGCCAGATCAAGGCAAATTATAGAATAGATTAGTATAACTACAATGACTATGAAGGAGAAAAATAATGTTAAGGGCTACGTCTAGATTTAAAATAAAGGAAGTGCGGTAAAATATACTTTACTATCTAGGGCACTATAAAACTGAATGTAAACAAACATCTGTTCAACTAGAGAAATAGAATAGGTAGAGAATAAAGTATACGTTGTGTTACTTAATAACTTTGTAGTTGATATTAACTGGTAATGTAAAATAACTGCCTCACCAGCTCTGCTTATAAATTCACGGCAAACACTGAGAATATTGTGACTTAAATCTTAGTATATGCCACAAACAACCATATACGAACTGGGCAAAAAAAAACCCTTAATTTAGAGCCATTAGATTAATGAGATTAATTGTGTCCTCTTGGACACGGATTACCCTTCGCAATAAATAAAGAACAAAGATATTTGTTAGTCGTGTACAGATTACCTGTATAATGTTACTACAATGTATTTAACTTTGCTCTGACATTAATTTGATATGAATTATCGTTGTCCGGTCGACATTGTAGGACCAACGCGCGATCTAGCATGCAACGCCTTTGCCACTCATATTTAATGTCCTTACCTTACGGCCTTCCACATTTCCTTCATCATATGATTAACATTATACACCAGTAATATATTTATAATTGATAATTCCTGTGCGCTGATGAATATTATGACTTTAATAAAAACTACCCTCGTGTTTTTTTCTTAGGATTGCTGTATTAAGTTATATTGCTCTTAAGTTCATTTAGATAAGGATCAAAATATAATTTCGAAGTAAAATGATGTAGATAGTTAATAACTACGCTACATATATTTACCGGGTAGACAAAAAATGTGAAATATATACATCTTTGAACAAGTCTTTATAGCCATTATAGTGTTAAAAATCAAAGAAGTTTTATTCATGAAGGTTCATTGTATTCATAATAACAATTGGATGGATTTCTTACTTAAAAATCGTTCAATGTTTTAAAACTAATGAAACTTGCCTAACCAGTTTTTTATTTGTATATGTTTAAAACATGGATTTCTGCAGTTATTCCTTTTTACTTTTGATCCTAAATAAGTACCGATTTAATTTAGATACGCAATCTTCACATCAGCATAAACTTGAATCGTGTCAATTAAAGGCAATGGGTCACGTACATGAAGCGACGAGCGTACAGTACGGTGGAGCCGAGTCGTGTGTCATGTGTCATTGTTTTGATATGTGTGCGGTGTAGTGTGTACCGACTACTGCGTACCATACTTGCACGTTGCATACATTGCCACAGCCAAGAGTTACGAGACGAGCTACACCGCTCAAGGTGATGCTCACAAGGTCCATCTAACACGTTCTCTTATCGATGATAATCAGTGAAAGTAGCATTTGTTTGCAACAAATTATATCTTGAATCATATTCAAAACTATTTCAACTCGTTACCACACCTGCGCAGCAAGTTAGCGCTGTAGTTTTATATAAACAATTCACCTTAGTTTTGGCGCGATATCACCGTAGTATTTGGGTCCGTTGAGAAAACAATTTCACTTTACCATCACTCTTACTGGTCACGTCACTGGTTACGTTAACACGGGTCATTCACTTCGCGAGTGCGTCTTGGTCGGTGGGACGGAGTGAACTGGTCCCGCTCGTCGTCCGCCGCCCCACCAAGCATAGGGCCTTCGAAGGCTCTGCCACTATGTTTATGTGTTCGCAAGTGGGTCACAGCACGTGCAGTACACTTCCTAGTGTTATCAGCTCATTTCAAACATGTTCTATTGCAAATGTACTCGTATTCCGCTAGCGTTTATTTCTTTAAAACAGTTTACCTGCTTCAAATGGGACCAGAATGCTAATGTACAAATCTAAGTAATGGGTTTTAAGCTTGAATAGAAATAGGTAGGTATGTTATGTTGCTGACTTTGGCTATAGAAAAAAAAATGAGTAGGATATATAAATTTAAAATTAACAATGAAAGGAAAAGATAATCGAATGGCAGATCAATGACAAAGGGGATACCTTTCATATCGAACTATACCTTGATATAGCTAACATACAGATTTGTATTCCGTTCCGTGGAAATATTTATGTACATAATACATATGTATATGGTTATGGTGATAATAATTGTGTATGTATATGGTTGTCTTCATAAAACCTAATGCATTCATCATCATTTCGATGGTCAGCGCTATTGAACATACATAGTTCAATAATGTAACAAACATTCACGTTTATTAATAATTCAATACGTGGAATTTAGTGCAATACGTTGGTATTGGTTTTACGCCTTGGGGGAGGCCTATGTTCAGCAGTGGACTTCCTGTAGCTGAGATGATGATTATGATGATGAAATCCTTGAAGTTAATGCTTAATGTAGTCAGTTAAAACAAAGATTTATCAGAAATCAACGAAAAGAAAATGTCTATAAAAATACTTACTATACATAATAATTTCAACTTATAAAAGATTTGTGCCACTTCATTCTTCAATTATTCAAGCAGTTTTATTTGCAATGAAAAAAAAAACAGGTTTCAGCTATTATTAGTAGAATTGGTTTAGGTGATTTATTCCTGACTGGCTTCCGACTCAGTCAAAAAAACTTTTATCAACTGTTCAGTCCATTATGTGGATGCACATCATAAAAGTATGAAATAATTTAAAACAACAATATATTACAGTTTCGTTTTATTAGCTTTTTGTTAATAAACGTCCACCTCAACTCAACAGAAAACTGGTTGATACAAATGTCACGAATGTTTTACATTTATATGAGCATCCCATAGGCTTCACGGCGACGACAGCTTATGACCACATTCAAACTACTGACGAAGATTACTGCCTCAACGGGAAAATAAAATCCACAGAATAAAGATTCAATATTATGATAAATGGCAATAACGGTTGCTGTTTTGTGCGACAAATAATCTTTCAAATTAGCGACAATAGTTCGTTGTATTTTAATTATTATTTTTATTATTTTATAGCCGTGGATGAAACATAAAATTGTAGCATACATTGAAGAACAAGGATTACAAATTATTGCAAATAGTCACCTCAATTTCAAACCAGGCGATAATTAAATTCAATAATATTTTCCCGTCGAAGCTGTAGATTAAGACATTTAATACACTTATAGTTAAAATATAGACAATTATATGATCTGTCCAACAATAACCAACAACCGTGCAGTGCCGTAGCTAGTCTAGCCAATACATTCGTCAAAGCGTCCATACAAGGCGCCTCTACTTACAATACTTTACAACAAAGTACATATTCTCAGCGGTGTAACACTTATGCATAATATTGAACTATGCGAAAATACTCATTATGTTTAATATACACATCATAATACTTGGAATGGAACATTATAAATATTTCATAGGATTTTTTTTCACAAAAGGCATGAGCATGACATAAATAAATCTTAATTCGCAATATATAACCGGTTTTATTATTTTACATCAGACTTTATAATAGAAATGTTATTAGTTTTATAAGGTTGACAAACTTTGGAAACAATCACGTAAACATTTAATTATTTAGCGTATAAAATAATCCATTAGTAAGGTGAAAATGATATGTCGTCTATAGCTAGCCACGGCACTGGCTCCAACGTCTAGTTTTGACGCAGTTCAGTTATCGACGCGTGACAACCCTGATAGTTTTTCTATTTACAGCTAAGGTGATACATCATAATTGAGCTTTGGTGTACAGAAATATCTGGTACAGGCGACAGACTCAGCGACAAGTTAATACTTCATAATTTAGTAGAATTTACGACACATAGAATTTGACGAGTACTTTGGTCAGACGCCACGATGTTAAGTTTACAGCTGAAACGTTGCAAAAACAAAAATAATAACAACGGGGTAGTGGACGCCCAAATTATAGACGAACTTATGATTTGGATGAGGACTTAAAATATCAGTATTTATTTAACATATTGTGACAATATAAAAGCGTAAATAATGTAACAATTTCAGCTCCAACCAAAGTACATATTTTAATAATAATAATAATAAGTGGCGCGCACTGCGCAGACGCACACCCATCACTCTGTTACATTTATTCCTACGTTACATTCATCGAGTGGAATCGCTTCCACGAGCCATCGGTACGCAGCTCGTGACGAACAGATCGGTACATAGTCCCAAGTTCTATTTGATTTTATAATAATATTTGATAAGTATAAACAGCAAATCACTCACATAAAGCAACTCATTTCAATTCTTCTAAAACACGGCGAAGTTAAAACGTCCTGTGATTTTAATTATATATTACAGTGGTTAAAATCAAAACAAATACAAACAAAAATATCTCAAACTGGAAAAATCATCATATGTATATTACATTTTTGCGCTATAAATACAACAAAATACACTTATACAAGCTACGCTCTACTGCGACTGGTTGGGCTCGGGGACCACGCGCGCGCAACATAGTACCGAGCGGCCATCTGCATTCAATACATTACAGATATATTTACAGTATACAAATTATATCCATATGTTTCCAACTTCCTTCCGACTCGGTAACCAATCAACAGGCATCAGGCGTTATATGGTTGAACACCCCTGCACTACGACACCAAAAAGAGTCCCCTTCGACGAACAATCGACTAAATCCTTAAAAATAAATTCAAAGACAATTTTTGATGCGTCAACGTACAGAATCGCACGACACGATGGCCCCCGTAGACAATAAATTAATACTAATGTATGAGAGTTACATATTTAATATTACTTTTCTCCTATTATTTAGACATTTAAGAAGGTTAAACTACGTCTATATGTTACACGACCTACGCAGTTCCAACGACACCACTAAACAAAATATATCCATTTGGAAAAATGTACATACATCAAAGCCTTCATATACTTGCGAAGAGAGCGAAAATTCAATAGTAACAAAAAATAACGATGTTTACATCATTTGTAAAAAGTTTCTCGTCATCATAATGAAACTGCGCGGAGCGTGCGGGTCCACCATCCGTTGAAAAGTGATCAGAGGCGACAAAACAATACGAACGGTTCGCGCGAATCGTCAAACAATCCCGCAACTAAAATACAGCTGCCACAGTCACTTGCCACTGGATGATCGGTGCGCAACTATGAAATACACAACACAAAGTTTACAAATAAACTAATCGCCACTTCAAAGTTCGAGATAAACAAAAATCACCTCTGCTGGCTCGTCCCAATGCGACGCGGCGCCGAGTCCCAGCGCAGGGACTCGACCGCAAGTGACGTCATCGACGACGACGACGCTCGTGTATCACGCCCTAGCACGGAGCGACGGCGCCGCGGTGCGACAGTGTTGCGGGGCGGCTGGCGGGGTGCGGGGGTGGACGCGCCGTCAGCTGTGCGGGCGCGCGGCGGGCGTGGCGGGGGCGGCGGGGGTGGTGCGGGTGGCGGAGGCGGCGGGGCGCGGCGCCGCGGCTCGACACTACGGGCGCCGGCCGAAGGCGCCGCCGTTGCGCGACATGTACCCGCCATTCACATTCGACGCTGCGCAAAACGTACCACGTTAACGAACACTCGCTACACAGTTTGTCTATGGTATTAACTCTTTTCGTTTGCTCTCAATATTTCCTCGTATCATAAACAGAAGGCAGTTGATACATGTCGCGTCATGCGCACTATTCCGGCATCAATTCGTTAACTCGCTGAAACATTTAGAAACATCGCATTTATTAAATACACAAGAGACACATTATTAAAGTCCGCATGTTCATCTTAAATATTTAAGAATATTAATTTAATATTGACAGAGTGATGTACCTTGGTTAGGATACGGCAAACAATTCGACTTGAGAATTTCTTCATGATTGCCATATGCACAAAACTTCACCACTACTGTATTAGCCGATATACCAGTGATCTCCGCTTCATAGTACTGAAACAAAACGTGTTTGTTAATTTTTACCATTGACAGCATTACAAGATTAACGAAAACTTAGAAATCAACTCACATTGTTATCTTCCCAATAAAGCGCCAGACATCGGTCGCCGACCTTCCAGTTGATTTCGGCGACACCGAGCATGGCGCGCGCCTGTTCGTTGACGGCAGCATTCTGGAAGCCGAGCAGCGAGCCCGGCAGGAAGGGTCCTCCTCCTCTCATGTTGTACTCCTGCGGCCTGGCGCCGTAGCCGTACTGCCTGCTTGCGTAGCCGCCTTGCGCGCCGCCCATGTAGTTCATATTGGCATACAACGGCGCCTGCTGCTCGAGGTATCCGTTCGGCTGCTGCTGCCTGCGCTGATAAGCTTCCTGGTACTTGGGCAGGTCGCTGTTGCGCCTGAACGGCGGTATGTCCGGCAAGTTCTGGTTGGGCACGTACGAATGCTTCGGTGGATATTGATCGGGATGATGCTGATAATTGCGAGATTGCTGCACGTCCTCCTGTCTTGACTGATTTGTGAGTAAATTCAGATTGGCTGCCGCTTCCACTAAGTTTTCCATTGTGTTCATATTACGATTATAATTTGGTTGTGGTTGAACTTTATTTTCACTTAAGTTTCTGTCAGGCCTCATGTGCCTGTCGTTGTAGTGGCTTTGGTGTTGCAGTTGACTGTTGTATGCATTGTTGTATTGCAAGCTCATATTAACATTGCTTACTTGCTGCTGTTGATGTTGCTGCTGCGATTGTTGTTGTTGCTGTTGTTGAAGCTGTTGCTGCTGCTGGTGTTGTTGCTGATGTTGTTGTTGAAGCTGTTGCTGTTGTTGATGGTGTTGCTGTTGAAGTTGATGTTGGTGTTGTTGTTGCTGCTGTTGTTGGATTTGATGTTGTTGCTGTTGTTGTCGTTGAAGTTGTTGGTGCTGTTGTTGATGGTGGTGATGCTGCTGCTGTTGTTCCTGTTGCTGTTGTTGCTGCTTGTTCTTTTCCTCCAGTTTCTTTTGGAATCTTGGTGGTTTTTCACTCTGAGTTTGATATTTCCGATCCTCCCTATGTGAAGAATGGGGATTATCATAATGTCCCCTATTATCTGATCGGTGTCTGTTAGATCCCTCGTATCTTGAGCCATGATTCCGAGAATTGTTTCTACCACTGTTCCTTTCTCTATTATTTACATTCCTCTCATTCTTCTCTTCAAAAGTAGAATTATTCTGACGGTTATTTTTATCCTTGTCTGGCACATTGGGCAATTTGTCTTCTAAGAAGTCAAACAGCGACACTTTTCCAGATGGCTTAACAGGAATACTATCCTCGTCATTAGGCTCCTTATTGCGTCCTTTGCGTTTAGGTGGCTCCTGTTCCTTTGGTTTACTATCTTTACGATTTTCTGAATTGTCCCTCTTTTGTAGGATTTTGAGGGCTCTGTCAACATTATTTTTAGTGTATTTAAGAGTGTTCTCAGCTTGTTCTTCAGTGAAACCTGCATCAACAATCTTCTGCACATTTGCATCAAGCAGAGGTTTTGTGCCACCTCCAAACACCTGAAAATATATATAGACATGAAATAACTTGCAGCAAAGTAAAAATAATAAATAAGGTAAATTGAAGTTACCTTCTTAACACCGGACATTCTTTGTGCCTCAGCAATGGCCCCTTTCCTTTGAGCTTCAAATTCTGCATTGTCCTGCTTATTGGCCTCCTGGAGGCTTTTGAATTGTTTATCTACCATCAAAGCTTCCAGCCTTTGTCCAAATGGAATCCATGGTGGCGGTCCACCATCTGCTCCTATACCACCTGTGGATTTAACGGTAGCAGAACATTAGGGTAGAGCATGGTTGGGCAGCTGCCCAAGGCACTAACAATTCATGGGCACTGCAGGCCTTTTTTGACGAGAGGAAAAACTATTACGCTACTATTTCGGTACGGTTAACGGGTATGCCAGTGTCACTGGCCTTTCAGCCCGACACATTGCAGATGTTGTAACCTAGCTAGGTCCCCAACAATACCTACACCAGCAAACTAATTAAAAAAAGTAACTGTCACACGAATTATGAGCAGTAGTAATAGGAATTATTGCTACTACAAATTAACATCAACACCTTGTTATTTTTGAAGACTTAACATGCTCTATATTTCTGCTATTGCTAATTGCCCTCCACAGAATTTGTAAACAAAATAACTGAACATATATTACAAAAATACAAATACAAAATCTTTATTGCTTACCAATGTTTCTTACATTACAGCTTACATAAATGCTCGGTTATAGCTACAATATTGTTACCCATTAGTTGTTGCTGCTGAGGTTACCATGATTCCCACACTAAGCTCTAGGCTTGTTTCGTGGGTAACCACTGTTGATACACCCGGGCGCCAAAATATGCGACTAGGATTGTTGTAGCAAAAAAGGAATAAGAATAACAAAAGATGAGTGTGAGTGTGTGTGTATGTGTGTGTGTGTGTGTATGTGTGTGTGTGTGTGTTTGTGTGTGTGTGTGTGTGTGTGTGTTTGTATGTGTGTATTTGTGTGTGTGTGACAGAGTGTTTGAGTGTGGGTGTTGAGTGAGCGCGCCTAGCATTAACAGGGTCCCCTTATGACGTTTTCGATGTCGAAATATTTTAGGTTGGCTAGCCATTTCTCTATTTTAGATTTTACTTCCTTGTCTGTGAGGTTGTAGATTGAGCACTCCTTATTTACTCTATTATATACTCGATGATGGAGATAAAAACTAAATCTTTGAGCGAAAGATGTTTGAACTCTGTGAGTAGGGAGAGAAGTTACTCTTTTTCTAGTAAAATCTGCACTGGTTCTCGTTGATTTTGTATTACGATGAACCCGGGTTACAACACGAAGAATGAAAAGACCGCGTACGCTAAGTACGTCCAAGTCGGTAAAGACCTTTGCAGTAGGGTATCTAACCGGTTTTCGTAATATTACTTTAATAACCGCCCTTTGCGCTCTTTCCAGCGTTAGCATATTAGTGACCCCAGACCCTCCCCAAATCGAGATACAGTACGATAGCACCGATTGGCCGATTGCGATGTAAATTTCTCTCAACAACTGAAGGTCTGCCACTGAGCGCAGATTCTTGAACACGTAAATAAGCTTGCGGGTGCGATTTGCTGCCACAATTAGGTGGTCCTTAAAGGACAATTTCTCGTCGAGTACTACACCGAGGTATTTAATGGTTGTTGTTCTGTTTATGCTTGGGCAACAGCAATGGTTTGTGTTTTTACAGACGTGTGTTTTTATGTTTAATGTGATTGGGGGCGCTGATTTGGCAGTTTTGTGAAAGCAAACGAATTTTGTTTTTGCAGTATTGAGGGTAAGTAGATTTCCACGTAACCAGTTGACTATTTTTGTAAGCCCTATCTCTGTGTCGACACGCGCTTGTTCCCATGAGCTACTGTGGAAAAGAATCGCTGTATCGTCCGCATAACAGAATATATTCGCGTTGGGTAAGTCGATCGAGAGTATATCGTTAATGTATAAGAGGAACAAGGTTGGACCCAGTATGCTCCCTTGTGGAACTCCATATTTTACGCTTCCTAGACTACTTTGATGTTTATCTACTTTGACTCGTTGTGTGCGGCCACTTAAATACCTATTATAACCATATTTCGCATCTAAAATTACTCACACAAAATTGACTGTTCAGTTTTTTCTTTAAATGGGTTAGTAAAAAAACTCACTTCTCCATAGATTACCCGAGATCGATAAAAAAATTAAACCGCTTTGTAATACGCAAAATTTAGCTTATTTGTATAATAACTTGTGAAATGCTATTACCAACTTTATTTGCGATTGCCATTGCTATTGCTATTTATTCGAACACTAATGACCAGCATTGGATATCCCAGGGTGAAGAGCACCCCGATTTACGTCCTTGTAATCGCTGGGCGCTAAACCATTGGTGGTACTTCCATCATAGGAGGCTTTATAATAGCTTATTTTTTTTGACGTTAAAATGTTATGGACGTCCGTGATGGCGACGTGACCACGCGCTCTATGTTACTTCTCGAAGAATTCTCAGCGACCCCGATGACCCCTATAGATTGCCTCTACAACTTGCAGGGAAATCCATGGCAGTGTTGTGGCAACCCAAGACCACAGTGGGGGCCCAATTTTTTTTGTAATTTACTGTTTGTATGTATCTCACTGACAATAAGGATAGTGCTAATTTTGAAACTGAGACGTAATATGAATAATTTACATTCAACATTCTATTTCTGTAACTTTCTTCAACACAATCAATATTTAACCACAAATATGAAATTCAGTTTTATTATTAGTACATTAAGATGAGAACAAATTTATAAGTAATGAAATGAAATTGTAGCAAGCATAAATAATAAAGACTTCTTTGACATAACATTTGGAAGCATGAAATATGTAGTATGAGATTTAGCAAAATGATTAAAAAGATATAATTGATAGGGTTTGCCAATTGTGTGATCATTGTTTCCCATCAGAAAAATATACACAAGTGACTGATATTATATAAAATATTAGATACTGTAATACTGACATAGGGGACTTCCACTAAATATGTTGAAGTAAATTAAAATGTATGACTTTATTGCTACAAAAATTAAGAACAATTTATTAATAATTGTTAACTGTAACAGTTAAAATAAATGTTCGTTTTCATAAGTGGTTACCTATTAACCTGTCAATAATTCGTTTGAAAAAATGCCTAAAGGTTATGGATTTCACCAAATTTAGAAATACCTAATTTTATCTATGCACTTTGATTAAAATATGACAATATATTATTAATGCTTAAATTTATATAAATTACAGTTAAAAAAGTATAACATAATGTGTTCTTGAAAACAATTACATAAATGTGTCTAGCACATTAGCATACATGTTGTGAAGTTTCCTTGAGAAGTAAGACACTAAAAGAGAAAATCTAAACTAAGATAATCCATAGTACCATCAGTACCAATGAAGCAAGGATATATAATGAGAGCTAGTAAATTTTAAGAAATTAGTGGCAATTGCTTACCCCTGGTATGCTTGGCCAGACTCCTGTTCAGCTCCCATTTCTCTATCATATGCGTCACCTTCCCCCCTAACACAGTTATAACACTGGGTGTCAGCCACACTACTCCATGGTTCACCTCAAGGCCTTCATTGTTTAACATTAACTTAGTTCCTGGTGGAGTGTTTATACTTAAACTGCTTATAGGACTTATCTCTACGCCTGTACACGTCGACTTTCCGTCGTGAAGTGTCAGTTTTAGCATTCGAGGAGCGGATGTAGACTCCTCGTTGGCCTTAGGCGCCGACACATTTCGTACCTTCTGAATTTGAACTATCACAGGTTTTTCTAGCCTAGAGGGGTCTTTCGTAAAGTCCTCTGGCAACGCTGCGTCGCCTATATCTCGCAAGTCGTACTGAAAAAGAACAAGAATTCAATCTAGGGCTGATGAATGAGACCGTGTCCAAAGACCCCAAATCTTATAAGAATATTACTCACATCTAATGCCTTCTGGCTCAGAATATTTACATCTTCTATTTGACCATTTTCACTTATTGTATCAATACCTTCTTGGCTCAAGTGCCTGGAAAAATAAAATATTTAGATGAAATTAAAAACTCCATTTATTGCACTAAATTCACTATTTAACCAATTCATATTTACCAGCCTAGCTCTATAAGACTTTCTTTTAGTGACATGTTTTTATTTGTGAACAAATTAACATGATTTCACGAAAAATAGTTGAAAATAATAAAACCCACGGACATACGGCACCATGACAGCACACGGGGTAATAACAGATAACAAATCCGGAGATTTCGGAAATAATAAGCCTAGTCGATTTAAACTATTGCTACTTCTTGAATCGACTAAATGCTGACTCGGTCGACTTACAATAATCAAAGGTCAATGTCCTCCTGAGTCTTAGGACATTACGTTCCGTACATGAATGTTATGATGTCGAGCTTTTATCGAATTACTTAAAACTTAAAATCTCCTAATCCGATTATGTATCAAATTCCAGTCATCTCAAGCACTCATGCTGAACGTTTTATCTTACGTGATAATAGAAACTACCTTGATAACGCCCGAAAATTAACTACAAATTGCATTGTTGCCGTGCTGACTTTCAAAACTCGAGGTTTCTTCAATAGTTTTACGTGGACAAAGGACAGGCTGCAATTGGCATCATGTCATCGGTAAACCATTTTTATACAACTTAATGTTTTTTTGCACGAAAGAAATATAATAATAATATCCTTTTTCCAGACGCACATATTCAATGTAGAAATGACATGCGAGGGTTGTTCAGGGGCCGTAGAACGAGTGCTCAACAGGTTGAAAGGAAAAGGAGTAGACGACATATCTATAAGCCTCCCGGAACAAAAGGTTTCTGTTACTTCTTCACTCAGCGCAGACCAGTTACTCGATGTTATTAAGAAAACTGGCAAAAAAACAACTTACGTAGGTACTGAGTAACCATAAATTAAGTAATAAAAGATTAAAGAAATGTCAGTGTTGATGAGTCAAGGCATTCACTCTAGTATTAACATGTAACCTTATTAATGGGAGATATTTAAATTGAATTCATAAGCTAGAAACTAGTTGTTACATTTTTAATTGCCTATGCTTCATTTGGCATTTTATAATTGTTGTATAATATGTATAAGACTGTTGAAAATAGTGTACAATGATTTCAAGATATTGTTAATTAACTAAAGATTATATACCATTTTCTAATGAAATATATTATATTTTTGCAAATAAACTCTTCCATGTCTAATTTATAAAGAATACTGCATAGAATTGAAATTATGAAACTACACATAATAAAATTCTTCAACCACTTAGGCATATAGATGTTACTGAAGACCTAGTCAATTGCATTCTGCAACATTTTCTAAAGCATTAAGTCTCAAATCAACTAAGTCAACTGCCTCATGCAATGCATTAAGGTGATCTACAATGGCATTTACAGTAGGTAATACATCTGCACAATCACAATCCTTTATAATGCCTTTTTCACCATTAATTGTTTTATTGGAAATCTTCACTTTCTTAATAAGTGGCTCAGTAGCATGTTTATTTTCATTTATAATTTTAAAACCACTATTAATTGGAAAGTTTCTCTTCCTTCCAACCCATTCAATAGTGCCACTTGTGTAACATACATCATTATCTTTCAGCTTGATCATGCCAAACAGGTCCTCTTCATGATCATACACAGTTGATGTAGACTTATCTATAATTGAAGGTATGGTATAGGTAGCAGGACTTGGTGGTGTGCGTGGAATGTGGCTCATGTGCCCCACACTGTAAGAAGAAAACTCTTCCGATTCGCTTGGGAGCTGGACACTGACACTCTTGTAGATGGAATTGGGAGCAAAATTCCCTGGCAAAGATTTCACTAATCTTGGTGTATGATTCAATGTAGCTTGCTCATTTAGGGTACTGTTTGCATTTGGTTCTGGAAAAGTTGGTTGTACCACAGTACCCTGGGCTGATTCTGGAGCATCATCCATATGAACAAATGTTATAACAGGATACTTCATAGAATGATAGCAGAGGTACCAGAGTCTTGCCTAATTTATAGACAAATAGCATTAGTGTTATGCCATAAGAGACTAAGATTTTTTCAATGTAAATAAATTGCAGTTATCTCTGAATTCAAGTTTTTCTAGAGCTATATGGTACTTGGTTGCAATTGTTTCATAATCCTGATGGGGAGAGCAATAATTTAGGTATTTATACAGTAATATAAAATATATTTGCAAATATCTACACCAAAGCTACAAATGCATATAGGCTATCTTTTATTGACAACCTGATTTCTCTCTTTTCGTGCAGTGGATGACTTGGAAATCTGAGAAGCTGATCTAGGTACTGTTGATGGATTTTGTGCTATATTCTCCTTCATGTCACTTTGCTCAGTAAAATTTGTTTTCCATAGGAACACCTGTGAAATGAAGTAGATTTTAGTTACCTCTGGTATTATAGTACAATTATTACACCTTCTGTGGCACAGCTGGTTAAACACTAGCTTTCGAATGAGAGGCTAACCATTTGATTGCCACACCTAGACAAATATGTGAGGGACAAACATTTTTTTGAAAAGTACACTAGTCCTATTATTTCTTAATGTGGGAGTACATACTATGCATATAACTGTTGGGTGTCTTTATTTATGTTATTGTTAAATAGTATGAATATGGATTGTGCACGCACCAAATGATAGGTATTATTAGACATCATTTTATTTTACATCTCATGTCAGTCATTCACAAATGTGAAATATACTTTCAATAAAACATAACTATAATCAAGGCTTAAATACTTACCAATTTGTCTTCACCAGCTGAAGCAAAAGTTTCACCAGTGGGTGAAAAACTGACTGCATTTACAGATCCACTGTGACCACTTAGTGTATATATTGGATGTCCTTCTAATAAGTCTAATATCTGTAAATTAAGTAATTATTATAAAACATTAAATACTACCATTTATGATAAAACAGCAGCGGCAGCGTTCGGGAAACTTCGCGACGTCTTCTCGTCCAAAATACCTCAGTGCCTAAAATCGAAAATCTTCGATAGTTGTGTGTTACCAGTGATGATATACGGCACCGAGACGTGGCCTCTCACTGTGGGCCTCATTAAAGGCTCAAAGTCACTCAACGAGTCATGGAGCGGGCTATGCTCGGTGTTTCCCTACGAGAACGAATCAGAAATGAGGAGATCCGTAGGAGAACTAAGGTTATCGACATAGCCCATAGGATTGGCAAGTTGAAGTGGCAGTGGGCCGGGCACATAGCTCGTAGAACCGATGGCCGTTGGGGCCGAAAGGTTCTCGAGTAGAGGCCACGTACAGGCAAGCGAAATATCGGACGCCCGCCTACAAGGTGGACGGACGATCTAACTAAGGTTGCAGGAAGTCGCTGGATGCAGGCCGCTTCCAACAGGTCATTGTGGAGATCCTTGAGGGAGGCCTATGTTCAGCAGTGGACTTCCTGTGGCTGATATGATGATGATGATAATGATGATAAAACACAAATATCAAAGCATTTGTTTGGTGCATAACTAACGTGACCATACGTCCCGCTTTGGGCGGGACAGTCCCGCTTTCAGGAAGTCTGTCCCGGTGTCCCCAGCAAGTCAGAAATAGTCCCGCTTTTGCAAACAGATCAAACGATAATTTAAAATGTATTTCCCGCTCGAATGCTTTACCGAACTAATGCTAAAAACCGTAGGGTCGAATTATTTCAGCACTTTCGTAAATTCAATCATGATTTATAAAACTTTCCCACAATGATTGAGTACGTTATGAGCCTGCCTGGAAGTAACATACCTATCGAAAGAGTTTTTTCTCACATTAACAAAATATGGACAAGTGATAAAACAAAGTTGAGTGCCATAACTAAAGCTTAAAGTAATTAAAGCTATTTTGATTACGAAAATTGTGATTTTCAGAAAATTCAGAGCTTCACACTTATCTTTATAAAAACTTGTAAAAACTTTATTATTATTTTGTTCCATAGATGTCCGGCTCTGGCACAAAAAATAAATGGTCACGTTATGCATAACAACCTTGTGTAAAAACCTATTTTAAATTTCTAATAAAAATACCTTCATTTTTCCATCCTTACTGCCGGTTAATATATAACTTCCACTAGGATGGATGGCAACTTGATTCACTGCTTCATTGTGAATACTGAAAAACAACATTTTTATAAAAGTAAGATAATGATCTCAATAGGAAAATGTTATACTCGTAATATACAGGTAACATTATGTTTTTTTACTAACCACTACCTATATTGATACTTGGTACTTTAACAATGAATTATAACTTAGTATCTATTTAGTAAACTAGATTTGGAGTATTTTGGAAGAATGCTATATTATAATATTTAATTTGACCTCTAAAACAATCATTGATATTATTATTTATTGTAACATAGGTAATTCATATAAATAAAACTTACTATTAGTGTAAATATTTTAAAGCACCAGAAAATAAAAAATAATACCTCAAAGTAAAAGTTAGGGTAGTAAATAATTTTAGGTGTTACCTATAATACTGAACAAGGTTGTGTGTCCTTATGTCATACAACTTAACATTTCCCTGTGAAGTGGCAACAGCTACATAACATCCAGATGGATGCCACGACAAATGCATTCCATGGCTCTTCTGATCCTTGTAAGTATGGATACACTCTCCAGAGTCCAAACTCCAGAGTCTGGTAGTTTTGTCATCAGAACAGGATGCTATAACTGAACCGTCATTAGAAATACGGGCACATCTCACCCAGTTGGTGTGGCCTACATATGATGAAATGAATTTGTGTTTATCAGTTGACCATAGTTTTACTATTTTATCATCAGATGCAGTGAGTATCTGAAATAAGATGATTGATGATGATATGAAGATTTTTACATTATGCAGCAGACAAATTTATTGTATGTATTGTAGAACTAATCAATAAGCAAGGGTCTGTTCTACATCTGAAAGTAGTTTAAAAATTAGTTTATCTCCAGTTTTTGATAAAAATACTGTTCATTCATTAAATACCTTTGTTCCATCAGGACTGAATTGCACTGATCGTACAGTCTGTGAGTGTGCTTTGAATGTACCAGTGCTTCCTGTCACAGTAGGTACCCACAGCCTTACTGTTTTGTCTCTTGATGCAGATGCCATATATTTCCCAGATGGGGAGAATGTCACATCCATCACTGCTTCGTCATGGCCCTGAAATCTGTAGCTACGCATTGTACCTCGTAAATCCCATAACTGTAACAAATATTCAGATGTGGAGTAATGAAAAATAAAGAAGAAAAGGTTTTCATATTAGGTATTTTAAAATCTCATGGTATATATTAATTAAAACAATTTCATCACGAAAACCAGATGATCTAATTCGAATTTCTTGAGAATTCTTCGAACTTTGTCCTGATTCCGTTTCAAAAGAGTAAACAACGTCAAAAACGTGGATGAACATAATCATATGTTACATTTAGTACAGTTGAAATACAAATATATTACCAGAACACTGTTGTCTAACGAACCACTGGCTATTTGCTGTTCATTTGGGCTAAAGTAAAGTGATGTTATTCCATTCCTGTGTCCCTTCAACTGTTTCTCCAAGCAAGGTTCCGGGTACGATGTTTTGCTATCCATTGTTTATAAATGATTATTCATGCACGTCGAAAATATAGTTCAAATTCAGAAATTGCATTAAAACGTATCTTCAAAGTTCAATATTTGTAATTCCGATACAATTCGAATTTGAATTAGCATATTATGACAGATACAAGTCACAACAAAAACTATAGACAATAATTATGTTTTTTACATGAACTAATCGACTAAAATAGCCAATTTATGCTTGAAATGTATAGCAAGCAAACAAACTTGTAGATGAAAAAAAAAACTTATGGCCAAATTCCTTTTTCATTCGACACGAGGTACTTCTAATGTTTTGAATTTAATTTCCATGTTTTTCGTATAATCGTCACGGAATTTGTATTCAGTGAATTTGAAATTAATATTAACTTTCGTACTATAAAATTGGAATGCGTAGGTATATCGAAATTACCTTAAATTAATGTTTTTTAGTCATATGCCTACACCGGGTGGATGTGGTCTTTTTTTAATTGCACGTAAATTCTTTCAAGTTTCGTCTTAAAGAGATATATTTCTTTAATTCATTACAGTATTGTGACGCAAGGAACATGAAGTAAAAGTGCGTTCTATGGGGATTATTTCACTGAAGGAAGTTGGTGAGTAGAAAATATTTATTTCTCTGAACTTGCATCCTATTTTTGCATACTGGTTGCATCACTTGATACCTTGAGGTGTGAAAAGAGTCTATGAGCAAGATGCATTTATATTGTGTCCTTGAAAATAATCTAATATATTGGGCTAAATAAACTAATGTAAACATATGCTTTGTATATTGCAGTGTTCTGCCTTATACTTTATTATACACAAAGAATAAATTGATTTTGTTCACATTCAAAAATCTCGTTATCCTTAACTGTTGTTCCCTGTGACCTTGATTTACTTGATGCATTATGTCAGAATACAAAAATAATTTTCTCCTATAAAATAATCAGAAGTTCAAAGAATTAGTTGAACATCACCATTACATTAATACTCAATAATTTAACAATCATTAGGTATGAATTTAGTCACCTATGTTGCTATTGTTTAGAAAGCTATACTTATAAGTGTTATTTTTATAAACAAAAATACCTATGCTCATAAACCAAAAATGTTAAGAGATCCTTTCAGTTTTATATAATTTGTATTTTATTATGTTCAGTCATAGATTCATTTACATTTAAATGTCATGCGTCAATTAACATTGAACAAAAGAATTACCCTATGAATAGTGCAACTGAGGATAGAATAGTTTAACTGAGTGCATGCACATTTCATTTAGTTTTGTACATTTATGTATTTGGTTCCTGTAGACCACATACATTACATGTTGTTAGTTAGAACAATAGGTAACTTTGTTTAACTACTCATAATGATTTACATATTTACTTTCTTAATACTAGATTGTAAAGTAATGCAAAATATGCCTAATATATAATTTAAAATACAGATATAGTTTGATGTTCTGTTAATACTTTAAATGTGTTAAAACTGAAGTATTAGTTTTAGTTATATTGGTTCCTTTATTCCATACAGTGAGATTGAAGCACAATGAATGTGGGCGGAGTGGGTGTGGAAGTGGGTGGGGAGGTGGCCCTGATAGCTGATGAGCTGAGCCGTGCCGTGGAGCTCACACTCAACCCAGCAGCTTCCCACGAAGCACGCAGCCAGGCCTACAACGCTTGTGAAAAGTTAGTGTAAAAGAATTTAAATAAACCAAACCCTTGTGAAACTTCATTAGTAATCAAATAGCATACAGTATTTCATTCGGCATTACGTTAAATAGAGAAACATAGGAATTACTATGAAGTCATTCATATTGAAACTCTACTGTTTTATTGCTTCAATTTTAGTTTTGTAGTTTTGCTCATTTTCGACTGTGTTTTACCAAATGATTCACTAGATCATACTACAGACAATACATTGTTATATTTAGACCTTTCCCAAGAATCTCAATGGTCTAATAACATTCAGTCAAGTCATTTTACAATGGTTACAATTTATTTTTATACTACCAACAATGTAATTATGTTGTAACTGCACATTTTTGTTTTAGTTTCAAAGAGAGCTCGCCATGGTGTGCCCAGGCTGGCTTAATATTGGCAAGCGGCAGTCAGTACTCTCCTGTTGTAAAGCACTGCGGGCTCCAGTTGATGGAGCACACAGTCAAGTACAGATGGACACAAATCACACAGGCCGAGAAGATTTTTATCAAGGTAATAATTTGAATTGCACATAGAAACATTTAGGCACCTACTAGGCAATCCATTTGGTACTAAATATATTCAATGAAATATGTGTTTTATGTATAGAATATAGGCAAAAATAAACATAAATGCTGAGTTATTAAGTGCTATTCTGAACAATTTGAAGTTTTTGAGATAGTGGTTGTTTTAAAAACATACAATATGAATACAAAAAAAGGACATGTATCTCACCTGTGTCAATAGACTGTGTCATTATGAGTACCAAATAGTACCATTTAGTTTTCAAACATATTCAGTATGGAAATCCAATGCCTGGTGTGTGATAAACGCATACATGTTATGTCCAATAAGTGTTTCTGAACTTTGAGCTGTTGCAATCTGCAAATTAAAAAATCATGAATAGTTTGCTTAGACCTGTTAGATCTCAATACTTTCTGTTATGTATTAAATAGTTATATTTCTTAAAGACTTACATGGACAATGAAAATATTAAGTTTATTATTTGTTTGCAATGTTGTATGGAGTCATAGTATTGATGGGAAGATGAAAGATGTAGCTATATAAAAAGGTTGTCTGTAAGAAATCGCCTAGGGCGATAAGACCGCCAACTGTACTCTTTAATTTTATTTGTTAAATATTGTATGCTTGCAGTAAAGAATAATAAAATATATACAATGAAAAAGTGGTTGACCACACAAATTCGATGAAGAACGGCGTCAAGTTAATTTAAATATATTTGTAGGAGAACGCGATGAAACTCCTATACATGGGTGGTTGGGAGACGCGGCACCTGAACGACGCTCTAGCGCGGGTGATAGTGGAGATGATCAAGCGCGAGTGGCCGCAGCAGTGGCCTACCTTACTCGCTGAACTCAGCGACGCGTGTGCCAGGGGACATGAGCAGACACAAATTGTACTGCACGTGTTTTTAAGACTGGTAGAAGATGTTGCTACGCTGCAGGTGAGTTTTCTTTTAGCTGTATATTATAGCTAGGCTGGAAAGACTAAGTAGAATCATGAAGCAATGGATTGTTATCGTCATAAAGTTCGGATTGCAAAGAGTGAAGCCGCCGACTAGCCCGCAAACAAAGAGTTACGGATATATTTCGAAGGGCTTTAGTGTGGAGAGCGTTTTGAAGCATAAATCAATTAGCAGTACTATTAATAACTTACACGAGTCGATTACAATGTAGTCATAAGTGTACATTTCCTTGACCGACAAAGCTTATCATACGAAATGCAACTTAGCACACTTTCTCAACACACGGTCATGTTTACGCGTTTGTTGACTTATCTACTATGAGATATTAATTTAAAACTATTTTTTTGTTATGAATGGTGAGATTTGCATGCCATTTCCCTGATGGTAAGCGATACGACCGCTCATGAACAGTAGCAAACCAAACACCACCATGAACTTCAAAGCATTGCTTGGCATTTTACTGCCTTCGCTATCCTGAGACATAAAATGTTAAGTTTCAATATGTCCAAGAGGTACTCTGGCTACAATGTCCTTCAATCCGAAACACAACAGTGCATTTATTTACATTGCTGTTTCACGGGAGAAATAGACATTGCGATGGTACCCAGCCAGGCGGCTCTTAGCAACTGGTTTATAGATGCTATTGAATAATAGTTGTCATGCTCGGATATGTATATGGAAAAAAATAAATAAAAAATGTGTACACCTTTAATTGATGTGTATATCAGTAGTTTGCCTATGATTGTATTATTAGAAAATGTTTAATATACATACATTTCAATAAAATATATAAAATAACAATAAAATGATAAGCGTTGCGCTAATACTGCCGTCACGTTAAAATCGACCTTGGTCTGCTCGGTAATTTCACGCATCAACAGTACATATTTTTAGCAAGGAATAAAAAATGCAACTTGCAGCCATGATGTCACTGCGACGTGCTGACCTTCAAACGTCTAGTATTATAGGTTCACGATCAAGTACTAAGCACCCACATATTGTTTATATCAGAATATCTTTACCTTACGGCGTAAATTTTAACTTGCCGCCTGTGAAACGAGAGGCCGCGGGTTCGATCCCCGCACCGAGAGATATGTTTGTGCGACCCACTAATATTTCTTTCGGGTCTGGGTGTTGTGAGACCGAAAAGTCTCTCGTAGTTCCTGATACCCACGACACAAGACTCGATCTCAGTGTGGGCTCAGGACTATGTATGTGACTGTTGGGTGTTATTTATTTATTTTATTTATTGATTGGGAGTCAAGATTGCCACTATGTATCTAGGTATGTATATCGGCTTTTTCTATGTCGGTAGCCCTCCAACAAAGTGGACAGACGACCTGGTTAAGGTAGCAGGAATTTGCTGGATGCAGGCCGGTTCCAACAGGTCGATGTGGAGATCCTTAGGGGAGGCCTGTGTTCAGCAGTGGACTTCCCTTTAGAGAGAAAGAGAGAGAGACGGAGAGAGCAGTGCACATAGGAATATCCTTTCACCAACTATATAGGATTCATTACAATCCATTCTGAACAAATTGCAACAGTCAACTTCTACTTATTTAGCTGGTTTTCTGTTAAGACGGTGGCTATTATATTGGGCCATTGGTGCAACAGCTTTAATGAGCTACATCAAAGCTCGATCACTGTAAATTATCATCTAATATGAAAGTTTATTAGCACTGCAGCTATCAGTTAACACTTTGATAAATTGTACAAAATGTGTTAATTATAACCTTGATCTTAAAATATGTGCTCCATCAATAGTTATATTATTATAATTACAATGAATATTTTACCACCTCATATACCATTGTTGTATTTGTCATACATCCTACACGTTAGTTATTTAAAATAGTCATTGGTATAATGTCTAAGTTATTCAATGTCACAGAAACCGCATCTAATATGTCACGAACTGGGATTCATTTATTTAGTTACAAGAAATAATTATTGTTTATCATGATGTACAAATGAAATTTATCTAATATTATAAATTAGTTGTAGATAGTTTTTTTTTAATCTATTGCACTCTTGCTGTTGGAAATGTCATTCTATCAGAGCCAGCCTAAAATTAATTTTGTATGTAATCTAACTTCCTATTTCATTGTAAACCCCTGTTTATGCTGGCAACAATGGACTTAATTCATCAAATCTGAAAAAATAAATATCAGCCCATATACGTCCCACTGCAGAGCACGTACAATTAAGAGTGATTAGGCCATCGACCACGCTGGTCTAATACTGCTTGGCGGACTTACATACCATAGACATTCTTATAAACCGCTGTGGTATGCAAGTTTCCTCACGATGTTTTCCTTCACCGTTTCAGTGCGTAGTGATTGACTATCAATAGACACATGACTCCGAAATATCAGAGGTGTGCTCTGGGAATCGAATCCACAACCACCGTAAACATCTTAGCAGTTGCGTCTAGTCCGTTTGCCAGCAGGCCACCACGCACCATATCCAAGCAAATCCTACAAGTTGATAATAATTTCAGACCCTAGAACAGCACCAGCGTCGTAAGGACATCTACCAGGCTTTGACGAGCAACATGTCGGAGATCTTCGCCTTCTTCATGCGGCTCATAGAACTACACGTGCAGGAGTTCAGGGAGAAAACCGCCGCCGGAGACTTCAATGCAGCCGCCAGCAATGAGAGAGTTGTGCAGGTGATTTTATTCTTGGGTCATTCTTATTTACTAGTTCCATCTTATACAGGCAAGCTAAAACTGCATACTTAGATTTTTGATAAATCAATATGCCTGGCTAGGAATCGAACCCAATAATTTTGAAAAAAAAAACACATGCTGACGTGTGCATTACTTCCCAGAATTTGATCCCTATTAGCAACATTATCGAACAGTGTAATAATACAGCATGTGTTTTTTTTTTTTCAATATCATTGGATTCGATTCCTAGCTAGCTAGCGATATTGATTTATCAAAAATCTAAGTATGCAGTTTTAGTTTTCATCAAAATCGGGCTCGTAAGTCCTTTGAGCATTATTCGCTATTCCTCATAGTTCCAGATTAGGCCAACCGCGCCCACTTGAAAAACTCATCCATCATGTATTATGACTGACTCGGTGGCGTAGTGGTACTAGGGTACGGTTATAAAGCTGCGGTCTCAGGTTCGAATCCCGGGTTGGGCAAAGTGATATTGGATTTTTCTATTCATTGTCAGCCCAGAGTCAGGAATTTGTGCCTGATATGGCGATAGGCTCACCATCTATCACATCGTGGGACGGAACATACAAGGCGAAATGTGGGTGTCCTGGCACCTCCGCCTACCCCTTCTGGGAAAAAGGCGTTAGTTTATGTATGTATGTA
Source organism: Hyles euphorbiae (assembly GCA_023078785.2). Taxonomy (NCBI): domain Eukaryota; kingdom Metazoa; phylum Arthropoda; class Insecta; order Lepidoptera; family Sphingidae; genus Hyles; species Hyles euphorbiae. The sequence continues at coordinate 14,623,194 of CM041041.1, read as the reverse complement.
TCTTATATCATAAAAAAGTAGACTAAATACTTAACACAATTTATCTTAACACGTCGACTGTTGCGCACACGCACGTTATGTTTTACGGATGATACGTGTTTGTTACTGTCATATACCAAACGTGATTTTCATACATAAAACGCTCTGGTTGTAGTTTTACAGCAACATTACACGTGCTAAGCAGTTTTATCCTGCACCTGACCTGACCTACGCGACTATCTCACTGTTTATTCTGTGCATAGTGCATACCTGAAATCTGGATACAATCAGGACTTCAGAGTTGCATAATTGGGCGAGAGATGTTTAGCATATATCATTAGAGGTTCTGTCTGGACTCCACTGCACTTTCCAATAGACGCATTGCAGTCACATTGTTGAGCAAATAAAAAGTTACTACTAAGTTTTGACTCATCTTGCCATGTATAATTGTATTATAAATATTCTGCCTGATTTAATTTTATCTCAATTTTTTTATATATTTTTTTCCATTGTGTAAACTTAAACGTTTAAACAATTTCATTTTATAAACTTAAATATGAGTATAGTACAGGGTATATCAAGACTGCTACCGAAAACGAAGCTGGGTGGTAGTTTTACGGCCGATGCCAATATTCAATCGAAAAAATTAGATTGAAGTCAATCTGTTTTGTTGTCAATTGTTTTCTACTTTTCGATTGGTCTCCTGTCATGTTGCCATAGTTTATTCACTACTGAGGTTGATTATTGGCAATATAGTATCAGAAAAACGATTGAGCTGTCAATCTAAAACGGCAAATTTTGGATTGGGTTTGTTTATTGGCAGCGGCTGTAAGTGACTTCAGACACACTGCAACTAAATTTTGTGCAAAAATTTGTGACAATTTTTTTTTGTTATTTTTTTTCTATCGTCGATTTAGGATGGTAAATACATAGTTTTTTCTTAAATAATAGTGTACACCCTTTTATTTTTGAAGACGCTATGATATGCAAGGCTTTAAATTATTATTTTAGCAAAAACTACGGATTTAGCACCCAAACTCGACGATATTTAAAAAAGAATAAAAAAAAATTGTTGCGTTTCTTGGTGAAATTTTTAGTTGCATTGTGTTTTTAGTCACTAAAACTACTACCCGGCTTCGTTTTCGGTAGCAGTCTTGATATACCCGGTATAAAAATATGTGTCATGCATATTGTTTTATCACAAACGGTGTAAGTTGTGACTGCCTTCAGAGGTTGTTACTCGTTAAGTTATTTCATGTATATTTTATTTGTTTAAGTTCTATTATAACAACCAATGGCTGTCCCAAATAAATAAAATAAAAAAGAATATTTTCTGTGCAGGTGGTGCTGCTAACCCTGACCGGTTTCGTGGAGTGGGTGTCGACGAACCACGTGGTGATGAACAACGGTCGGCTGCTGCAGATCCTGTGCATCCTGCTGCAGGACGACGTATTCCAGCTGGCCGCCGCCGAGTGTCTCCTGCAAGTCGTTAATAGAAAAGGATCTGTGAGTTTCTCTATAAATTTATTTACTTATTTATTTATTAATCTTTTTCTGCACCGTACAGAGAAATAACAAAGAAATTGCATAATAATATTAATTAGCAGTACAAGTGGTGGCCTTTCACACTAGGTAATTTCTTACAGCCAACCATGGGATGGATATTTTAGTAGGAGAAAGAAAGGGCAGTCTAGGGCATAAATGAAAAATCTATTATACAAAATCTACGCCTATATAGAATATTTCAAGCCTGTAGCTGCTTTATAACTTTAATAAGTTCAAGATTTTATCGCGGATTTGTTTTAATTTTTACATTTTTGACTTCCCTACGTTTCGATTACTTTACAGCTTTCGTGGTCACGGGGCGGACTGAGGTATTAGTCATCCGCTCTGTGACTATTACAATTCAACTGTTTCAAATGTTTGGTTAATTGTTGTTTTTCATTGCAGACCAAGGAAAGGAAGCCCTTAATGATCCTGTTTAGTGAAGACGCAATCTCATGCATCCACCGCGCCGCTCTAGCCAGCATCAACACTGTCGATGAGGCGCATTATTTGTTCCTAAAGAAACTCTCACAGGTACCAAATTCATATAATCAAATATGTCCAGGCCATCACAAAGTTACTGTGTATACGATAAATATTTTCATCCAATGGCTAAGTTACATAATTTTTGCTGGTGGTGGCATATTTAGATTCGCCATAAACACGTCATATGTAAAGATGTCGTACTTTTACCACTTTTCTTAGAATGGATTTGTACAGAATTAATGTGAAAGTATCCTTTCTCAAACCTGCTCATCAACTGTGACACCAAAATAAATAATTTACTAGTGTGACAGAGCGTATTATTAATGGAAATACCATGCCGCATTTGGTATAGCTCCATTACACGCTTGGTACAAAAGTAACAAGTATAGTAAGCTATAAGCCAGCATGATAATTTTCTTAAATGTAGTTTATATCAATAAGGTATATCGATATTTTTTGCATCGCTATAAAATAAGAGTAAAAAGAATGAAGACAATTTTATTATAAACAAGTATTTTTCCGTTCAATGTCAAGTTTTCAATCACCGGTCTCGCTCGTTCTCGTTCTTGAGAATGAGTTATTTTATTTTTTTGTGCGGGGCGTACACTCCTCTTCGCCTCACGTCATATTCTGATGAATATGACGTGTGACGTCACATCAGAATATGACGTGAGGCGAAGAGGAGTGTGACTATCAAGTCATGCCGACTTTTCGACATGCCGACTTGACCTACAGTATGTGAGCACCCTTAGTCTAAGTATGTCATGCCGACTTGTCGACATGCCGAGTTGACCTTGTGTGAGGACCCTTACTCCAAGTACTAAAAACTCCTTCTCAGGTGCTAGTAGGTCTAGCGCAGCAGCTGACGTCACTGTGGAGCAACGCTAACAACGTGGAGTCGTGGCTGGCGGTGCTGCTGGACAGCGTGCTGTTGCTGACGGCGCACCCGTCGCTCACGCTCGCGCACACCGCCAACTGCGTGTGGCTCGCCTTCCTCAAGCACGAGCACATCAGCAAGCTGCCCTGCGTGCTGGCAATGGTGCCGCGATGGCTGCAGGCCGCCGCGCCTAAAGTGCTTAAGGTGATGCTGCGTTATATTGTCTAATTTAATCTTAGTGTCCAACCCGCACTAGACCAGCGTGAATATATGGCCTAACCACTCTCAATCGTAGTGTCGATTGTAAAGGAGGCCCGTGCCCTGCAAGTAGGTTGTATATGAGTTGATACAGACCAAAGAGTGTTACTAATGCTATATTCAAATAAATACTAGCTTAACTTAAGAGCGTATACACCTTGCGCGCAAAGTCAACTATAGGTATTTCTTCGTTAATTTCACGCACACATAAGCGACCAAAGCTGTGTGCGTAGAGCTGCCGCGTCGGCTCGCTATACAATTGGCTCAAACAACTTTGATCCGTGCGCTTCAAAATATTCAATTGAAATGTAACTGCAATATAATATCATAAAAATATTTTATTTGCATTATAAGTAGACAAATATTACTGTGCAAGCAAAGAATAATACAAATTTAGATACTAATCATATTTTCGTTATTATTACATTGTTAAGTTGCATTCAAATCAGTGTTCAATCAGTAGACACTACGGACATTTTATTAATCATTTCGTGTTCGAACACATAAATAGTGTTAGGGGCCTTACAACCCCTTACAATTACGAAATATATTTAATTTTATATCACAATACATAACATAATTTAGCCTCGGAATTACATCCCATTATATTACCTGAAACATAATTTATACTCACTACAAAATCATTGTATGTAATAAAAATAATTAAATATTTTACTACCAAAGTACTAAGACGTGGTACTCGCATTCCGCGCGTGGCTATTTTTACTACGCGCGGCATAATCGACTGCAGCCAGGCCGGAGCGACGAGCGATACGTCCTCCCTCTAGAAGGCCTTGCGGCGGTCTGATTTGATCCACGTCGGACAGCGTGTTTTATAGTGGTTTTTAAAATATTTGTAGAAAACATGAAAACTAATTTTGTTGAAATATAAAAATGTTAATTTATTGATAAGATGTTCTTCTATTATAATATGTAATTGCTATAAAAAATTATGTACGATAAGTTGGTGAAAAAAAATATGTTCTTGACGAGAGTTTCTGAATAATTTCGCATTGTTTTAATTTTTATTTTTCAGGAACTAAACACAAAAAGATTATTTTTCTCAGCAAAATCCCTCCATAAGGGTCTTATTAGTCTGATAATATTTTTATTTTCATCTTATATTTAGTGGTTTCGGATATCTTAAGCTTCTAAATTGCCATTTAAAGCCTAAATAACGAAACTTGTGTTCAGTAATCCTTATAGTACTCACAAATTATCCATCAATCTATAATGTTTTCCACCAAAATCCCTAGATGACAACCTCTTCTAAAATTAGTAATAATTATTTTTCCTTTAAATTGTTTATTGGTGGCTATTAACTCATTTGAAAAGTCCTGTTTTTAAGCCAAAAGGCGCGTGCAGGGTATAAACGCTCTTAACGGAATTGTAACACGAGGCGCCGTTTGCAGTACTGCAGTTTTAAATACAAATGCTATCATACGGCGCGTCCCTTATACTTGGAGTATTTATAATATATAAAGGTACTTAAACATAAATAAAAATTGAAAAAAACAATATTTCCTTGTTTCAGGTGACGTATCCGTCGTCTCGTGTAAGCAATGCACAGGACGCGATCGCGTACGCATGCATGGACTACGACTGCGAACAAGAGTTCGCTATATTCTTCAATCGTTGTCGGACTGAGATATTAGATAGTTTTAGGTGAGTACATCGGTTTGATGCGCATGATTCCCGAGAAGTTGCTAGATGTCGATGGTATTCACTAAATAGTCTGCAGCAGATTATGAGGTCAAACGAGACCTGTCTTTTTGTCACGAAGATTACAATAAGTATTATTATGGTCAAATACAGATATAATATACTTTTCATCAGAAAAATCGAAACACCTTGCAAGTTTATGTTTTGTAAGGATTATGAAAAAATATATGTCAAATGTCTTTTAATAGTGAATAATATGAGGTTTTCCAATTCTAATGTTGATGTTCTGATTCAAATGCCTTACAAAACATAAATTTGCAAGATGTTTCGACTTTTCTGATGAGAAGTATATTTGTCTACAGTTTATCTTGGGACACTTACCACCTTGGTGATTTATGGGTACACTAATAGCACCTCTGCCTATCCTTCGTTGATGTGGGTGTGAATTTATATATTTATTTATTATCAGGTATTGTATGACGGCGGCACCGCTGGTGACGTGGTCGTACGTAGAACAATGGACGCAAGCGGCGCTCGACAAGGTGGACACGTGCCCGCCAGACCTCGACGTCACGCACCCGCTCTACATCGAATGGGAGGCACTGTCGCAGGTGCGTAATGCTTCTCTTTTTTAATATATTCCTATACAATATTTTACCAACCCTTGGGTGTTTAAATATTAAACGAATAAATGGAATAAAATTAAGTTTAAACATAGTGGGCAAATATTTTGTGACTACTCACTACACATGTAATGGGCATGGTGTGATAGCGATTAACATGTGTGCGTGCGTGTTGCGTTCATTTGCGAACAGTAATACACACTGTCTTATTGTTGAAAATTATGGGCTACCATATAAATAATATAGTACTATACTACACACGCGTGCGTGCTTGCGTGTGTTCATGCGTATGTTGCGTTGTTAGTTTGAGTTGTTCATTTTGAACACTAGTTGTAAGTGATGTGTGATGGTTGCGTGTGTAAGTGCACGGGTGTGCGTTTACGTGTTAATGTTGAACATAGAGGCCGTCCATTTATCACGGGAAGCTTGGAAAGGGGGGGGGGGTTACAAAAATCACTAAATATATAAATAGAAGGGATCTAGTAAGATATCCGCAAATTTTTTTTGTTTGACACATTATACTTTTGATTGAAATGTTACATAATAATATGTTTTTCATATGAGCACACGATTCGTTTATTACTTGTATGCCAATCAAAAACAATTGGAACCTTTTTGTCTACACATTTTTATGTCCTTCTCTCTCTCTCTCCAAGACTTAACTCAGTGCTGAGTACCATGACCCCTTCATTATGATATTTTATAACCCTTAATATTAGAATAAAATAAGATTATATTTTATACGTAATGTATGTAAGTCCGGCAACCCGCAACCAGGCAAGCGTGGTGGATTGTATGGCCTAACCACTCTCAGTGGTATTCTCGATTGTAGAGTAGGCCCGTGCCCTGCAGTGGGACCTATATGGGCTGATACAGAATACTTTATACCTGTATTTAAAGATAATATTCGAAAAACAAAATTATATGTATTAAAGTACACGTGGTGTTGGAGGGGCCGGGGAAGTGTTAAATCTCATCACAAATCACGAAGGGGGATAAAAAATCACGTGAATAATGGACATCCCTATTGTGGTAAGTTTCTTTTAAATTAATGTACATACATTTAAATAAAATGGTAACGTGTGTGTGTGTGTGTGTGTGTGTGTGCAGGTGCTGGACGTGGTGCTGTCCCGGCTGCTGCAGGCGGAGCCGCGGCCCAGCGTGTGCGCGGGCCTGCAGCTGCTGCAGCGCTGCGTGGCCACCGAGCCGGCGCACCCGCTGCTGCTGTCGCTGCTGCTGTCACTCATCTCGGCGCTGTTTGTGTTCCTCAGCTGCGCTTATAGTCAGATTGCTGGTAGGTTGTGTTGAAGTTATTTCTTAGGAATGTTATGTCAGTATTTCTAAATCAATTTTATGTCTATTTCTCCCGTGAAACAACAATGTAAATGCACTGTTGTGTTTCGGATTGAAGGACATTATACCCAGAGTAACTACGGGACATATTGAGACTGATGTCTTAGGCTCAGTGGAATGTTGCTACTGTTTATGAGCGGTCGTATCGCTTACCATCAGGCGAACGGCTTGCTCGTCTCGCCAATCACTGCTATAAAAAAATATATGATTAAAAACCAAAATTTTTTTTTTGTATTATGTCCATTGATTTAAAAACTAAAGATAGGCCCTTCAGTACATTGGGTATGTCAAAAAGATGCCTGTGACAATCCGTCAGATTTTTACGTCAATGGTCGCCATGAAATCGTTTTTCAATATGCTAAAATAAATGTTATATTGACTTAAAGTAATATAACTTTTACTTAGCGGTGATAAGAAATATTATCTTTTTGTGTGAACTTTCGGTCATCTTTATTGGACCCACGCACGATAAATTACGCATTTGTCGACGACTTTAGTGACAACACTTTACGTGCTTTTCGCCCCGTCCATATATTTTACGTCAATGATTAGGTCACTATAATTCTAAACGTGCGTTATAATGAGTGTGAGTGTATCACGTGATGTGCGTGCGCAGGCGCGGGCGCGGGCGCGGCGGGCGCGGAGCTGCTGCCTCGCGTGCTGGACAAGGTGTTCGCGGCGCTAGTGTTCGAGCGCCCCGAGCCGCACGCGCGCCGCCCGCGAGCCGTCAAGAATGTGCGCCGACACGCCGCCGGACTGCTTGTTAAACTGGGATCCAAGGTACATTGACAAATATTATAACTAGAGATCTTAACGAATGGAAATGAAAGGGAAAAAGGGAGGGAGCCGTTTGTTAAGCTTCTTCTTAGTCAGACACTTGTAAGAATTAAGTTATTAAAAATCAATCTTGTTTGCCACAATGGTGGTACATGACTAGAGGCTTCTCCAATTTTTCCAGTTAATGGCGCTCCAAGTGCACTTTGTCATGGAGGAGGGTTTTTAATGTTCTAATTAGGTCATTTTTCCACCAATGGGGTGTAAATAATCAAAAATAATCATGAAGTGACAGCCTCCTCCGATCTATGCAGCCGTATCGGTACCAAAACTAAAAGAAGCATTATTTAAATTTTATTTTTCTCTGCGCTTCTATACTATGAATGAAGCTACATGTAATATTTTGTCACATACTTGTTTCAGTACCCGCTACTCTTATTGCCTGTATTCGGGCGCCTGCACGAGATGTGTCGCGCGGCGTTGGCCAGGCCGGACCTCAGTGTGGTGGAGAGCGTCACGCTACAGGAGGCTTTACTCCTTGTATCAAATCATTTCTGCTGCTTTGAGAGGCAAAGCGCGCTCGTAGCTGAGGTATATTGTAGTAAAACTTTTTATAATGGTGTATAAAATTAAAAGTATTCTAAAACAACTCATTTAACTATTACATTCGACATTGCTTATAAATATCATCATCATCAGCCAGCCATCTGCGTCCACTGCTGGAAATAGCCTCTCCAAAATTTAAACAAAAACATTTAATGGAATTAAAATAATTTGACTATTCTAAAATTTTCTATTAACATTTTGTGGTTATATTTATATTTTTAATTGGAAACATAATTAGGTTTATTTAAACAGATTACTATTTGAGAGATTGAATAACCTTTATTGCGTGCTTTCAAGGCGATCAAATAGAAACTGTTTCGCGTGGGTGTAATTACGGATTGAGTTGATAGTTCATGTTCATACCATGTTTCACTGGTGGCCATCTGGGTAGGTACTATCGCAATGTCTATTTCTCCCGTGAAACAACAACACTGCGTAAATGCACTGTTGTGTTTCGGATTGAAGGACATTGTAGCCAGAGTAACTACTGGACATATTGAGACTTAACATCTTATGTCTCAGGATGGCGAGCGCAGTGGAATGTTGCTACTGTTTATGAGCGGTCGTATCGCTTACCAGCAGGTGAACGGCTTGCTCGTCTTGCCATTCATTGCAATAAAAAAAAAACCATGTGTATTTGTGCAGGTGCTGTCATCGTGCACGTCCGGCTGGGCGTCGCTGTCGGCGCACGTGAGCTCGGCGGCGGGCGTGGCGCGGCTGGTGGGGCTGGACGCGGCGGCGTGCGACGCGGACGCGGACGACGAGCGCGGCGCCGCACGCAGGCATCTGCTGCACGCGCTCACGCTGCTGCTGGGCGTCGTCAAGCGGACCACCGTGCCTGCTGACCCGGATAAGTATGTACCTATCTGTGTTGGATATGTTTAGTAGCAGTAGTGTTTTTCCTTAACTCATTATGTGGGAGTTACCACTAAGAATCTTTTGTCTTACATATCATGTTCCAATATAATTTGTCTTTTAATTATACAGGTGGTGCGAGCCTTTCGTAAATAATGTGTCACGTAATTTCAACATTTTTACGCCTAATTTCTGTTATGCAAATCATAATGATTTTCTTATAGATCAATTTAAAAATATTTAATCAAAATGACACGTAAAAATGTATTACACACACATTTTGTTTATACATGTAAACATATTATTCATCCAATCTGATATTTCAGAGCATCCCGCGGCGGTTTCGGCGGCGGCGTGACCGCATCAGGCAACCCGGTGTGGCGCAACCCGTGCGCCGCGCATGTGCTGCCCCTGTTCCCTGGCGCGCTGGCCCTGTGTCGGTCCCTACACGAGCTGCACATGCCGGGGGGCGAGGCGCTGCGGCACGCGAGCCACGCGCACGCGCTGCGGCCGCCGCCCGCGGAGCGCCGCAACCTGCTGGGGCTGCGGGACGCGCGCGAGCCCGCGCCGCCGCCGCGCGAGCAGCACGCGCGACCCCTGCCGCAGCACCGCATGCAGGCATATCTGCACACGCTGCATGACACTGTCAGTGAATACTACTTCTCATTATAACTCACTTATTCAGAAGAATTTCTATTTATAATTATTGGACTTAGCAGGCCTTAATCAGGCTCACATGTCGTTATTTATGTTTTACGTGTGTAATACTTTTTAGATGCATTTAGAGACTCAAATGCACTTTTATATATTTCTATACTTTGTAATATAAACATGTCGTGTTCACATTTAGAAGGTTACGAAAACATTTTTTAATTTTAATATGTAAGTTCATAGTATTTTAAGAATGTCAAACATTTGTAACCAGTTTTGAAAAGCTAAATAAATAAAAAAAAGAAGAGATTAAGAGTTGATAGGGGTCAACCTCGCCGAACATGCACAAACATACATAAAACGGTAGTAAACTCAACGATCCTCGTTAAAAGTACCCCTTAAAAGTACGTCAAAAGTACCCTGAACCAACAATAATGCATGAAAAGGTTGATGAAAGTGGATGAAGCGAAAGTAATATGTCAGTATTATGGATGGTACTGGGTGCTTTAGGGACAGAAGTGCCTTTACTTGGTCCTATAATTGAGCAGGCATGATATACTATAACCACTTATAATTTATTATGTTTGGACGAAAATTGATCTTATACCTTTACTAAGACCTTGAATTTAATTCAGTTTGAGCGAAGAAGACAAAATATTCGATAACTAAAATAAATTTTAAATCTGTCTATTATAAACCCAATTGTCGCAAATTAACTTCCCAATATTTTGCCCCCAGGTGTGTCACCTAGTAGGCGCAGCAGCTACCACCCTGGGCCGCGAGTTGTACGCAGTGCCGGGCTTGACGCGGTTCCTTACAGGCTCACTACTATACGGGCTCGAACACTTGCCAGACCACTGGCTACGGCCTATAGTACGCAACGCACTCAAACCACTCATACTGCACTGTCCACCCGCTCACTACGCGGATGTCGCGCTGCCCATACTGGAGCACTTTGGACCCTTCAGTTAGTATGTTATCATTATAGGACGGGGCCCTACTCTGAAAATCCGAAACGAAGTTCGAATCTTCGGATGATCGAAGTTTATGAAGATACGAATGTACCTATTCTGTAAATGTTTGGATTCGTATAACGTAAATCGTAACCACAAATCTATGGTTACGACCATAAGTCTATGTAGGCACATTCACATCGACATAAACTTTTATTAAGATTTGAACTTTGTTTCAGATTTTCAGAGTAGGGCCCCGGAACAATGCATGGATGAACATAGCTCTTGTAATTAGAATAGTTAGTATATTGCTACTCGTCTAAGCAATCATGAACATGTGTGAAATCTGCAATAGAGATGGTAACTTCTGGAGATCACTGGTGTATACAGCTAATATCATTCACATCTGCCTAATAATAATTTATAATTCCGTATTCCAATAATGTAAATAGAAATATACCGAAAGGAGTCTTGTAACTCTTTGTCATTATAGTGGATTAATGTAGATACAGATTAGTAATAAAATGCAAAATGAACTGTAGTGAAATAAAATGATATGAAAAGCTCTTATAACAAGTAAGTTAATGCTTAGTGCTAAATTATAATAATCACCATTTCTCTTGCAGTGTTGATGCACCTATCACAGAGGTGGGACTACATCACAGCACTATACGAGTCTGGTAAACTAGAGGAAGAGACGGGCAGTGAATCACAAGAAGTACTTGAAGACATACTCGTAAGGAACCTCACGCGGGAGTACTTAGAAGTCATCAAGGTAATGTCACAATGTTGTTCATTATTATAAGAGTAGTAACCATGAGCCTATTGGTATTTCATATTAAAACAAAGGTGTCTGTGGCCATATAAAAATATCCCAAAGGGTTTACTTTGGTCCTAACTTGTATTTATAAGAATTTGATATAAATCATTTATCTATGAATATTTATTGGCTTTTATGTTTGAGCAAACCACTTTAAATAGGTCTGGCTTTTACCACTTTCAACAGGATTCTATGAAAATAGTTGGGAGTGATCTTTTTTCATCAATGTACTTGGTCGAGATAAATTTTTTTATTGCATTGAATGACGAGATGAGTATGCCGTTCGCCTGATGGTAACCGATGCGACCGCTCATGAACAGTATTAAAACCAAACAACACCTTGAATTACAAAGCAATGTGTGGCATTCCACTGAGCTCGCCATCCTGAGACATAAGATGTTAAGTTTCAATATGTCCAGTAGTTATCGTGGCTACAATGTCCTTCAATCTGAAACACAACTGTGCATTTAAAGTGCTGTTTGACGGGAGAAATAGACATTGCGGTGGCAGCTTCTCACATGATGAGAGACCTACCACCAGTATAAAGTACCATATAAGTAGTGAGCTATATACAGTGTAAGTGATGTGTGTTTGTGTGTGTGTGTGTGTCAGGTGTCGCTGGTGGAGGGCGGAGTCCCCGTGGAGGCGTGCGCGGGTGACATGGAGGAGGACGCGGCGGGGGCGGCGCCGCAGCGCGCCTCCGAGACCGTGTCCGAGCTGGGCGCGCTCGTGCTCGCGCATCCAGTCGCCGGACCCGCCGCGCTGCACACTGTGAGACTATACACTTGCTACATATGCTAATTCTCTTCTTGTAAACCTCATGGTCAAAAATATTGACGGCGCCCGTGGCACAGGTGGTCAGACAAATTCTAAAATTCTTCTACCTACACAGGGATGTCAGATGCTAAGAAACTGAAGAAAAAATTGAAATTTACCTAAAATTACATCTTTTTTTAATTTAATGTGTGTTATTACTTCACAATTTGATCTTTGATAGCAACATTAACATTACACATAATCGAATGTTGTAAATAATACAACATACGTTTTTTTTTTTCAAAATCATTGGGTTTGATTCCTAGCTCTGTATAGTATGAACTGATTGATGGTGATTAATCACCATCTCGTATCAACACTTTACACCTAAAGTATCTTGTTTATAAACATTCGGTGACAACAACAGCGATATAAGTTTGTAACAATGTTTGTTCATGAAGATTCACATATCACAACACCAGATGTATTATTAAAAGATTGTAAAAAATGCGTTAGATGTCTGTGTAATTGTATTAGTGTGTGCGTGCGTGTCGCAGGTCCTACACCAGAGGTATCGTTGAAAGGTTGTGTTGTTGGTTATGTGTGTTGAAACAAATGCATAAGTTGTCGGTGTAGTTATAATGTGTGTGCGTTGTGCAGGTGCTGCGCGCGCTCACGTGGGGCGACTCGACGTCGTCGCTGCGCGCGTGCTCGCTGGCGCTGGCGGCGCTGCTGTGCGCGCTGGGTGCGGGACGCGCAGGCGCGGCCGAGGCGTGCGGCGCGCTGGCGGCCGCGCTGCACGCGCTGCGCACGCACGGACAGCACGACGCCAACCAGGCGGCGCTGCTGCAGCTCGCCGTGCAGGTACACACACCACACTTTTGTTATTTTTTTTGATATTCATAAACATTCACAGTTTTGCTATTCATAAGCTCGCGGAATCTCGCTTGCGCTTGCCCCAATCTTGAGAGGTTTGCATTCCCTAGTACCCACCCAGGCGGCCTCCCACATATGAGAGACCTACCACCAGATTATAGACATACATATAGACATACCCCTAAATTGTTCTGTCCTTTCCATCCTATGGTAGGTTGCCTGGAAGAGATCACGTCGAACGATAAGGCCGCAACTGTACTCTACTTATTTTTTTTAATGTACATTTTTCTTTTGTCTACTGGTGTACAATAAGTTTTTAAATAAATAAATAAAATAATTACACCATAATAAACTATTCGCTATACATACTACTGCCCACCTAGTCCTAACAAGAGCATCACTGGACCATAGCATCATAAATTATATTTTATTTAATAGTGTTTGTTCATTAAAGAATAAATATCTGAAATATTATTTTCTTTATATTTTGGTTTAAAGGTACTGTAAAAGCTCAAAATAAAAAATATGATTATTGAAAACACTAATTGGGAAACTGGCTATTTCTGTTAAAATATGTAGTCTTCAAGACTTCTCTATTCATAAGCGACGTCGATTGTTCAAAGATTATTATCATAAAATTCTTTGTATTTTGTTGAAAATTTAATAAATAGTACAAGTGATTTTAATTTATATTCCTAGACGTATGAGGTGCTACGACCTCGGTATCCGACCATAGTGAACGTACTGCGCGCCATCCCCGATGTGGATCAGCACGACTTGCAGCGACTCGACGACAAAATTGCAGCGAATCCCGGCAAACCCTCCAAAATTGACAAGGGGAAAAGAGACTTATTCAAGAAAATCACTTCTAGGGTATGTCATTTATAACAATAGTTTTTGCATGAAAACAAAGACATTTGTAAATTAATAATACCACACGCTTGATCCATTTGAGTTATCATATAAAATGACAATAAAGGACCTGGACAGTTTCTGCCTAGTTACTTTTTATCATGTACAAAAACAAGGCAATAATTGAATGAATATAAAAAATCAACTATTAATTTAGGAACATGTCATATTTCTGTAGAAGTTTAGGGAGTAAAATAAAGTTTAATAAGATTTTGCATTGATACCTACCCATTTCCGCCATTGTTGGCCCCGCATAAACGTTTCGTTCGCAGTAAAGCAAGTGCAGGAAAAAGATAATAACTTTGTCTAAAATATTCCTAAAAATTATCTATAAGTAGGTAATAAGTCATAATAATTAACAATACTAAATATATATATAGCAATGTTTGCCGTATATACTTACACATATATTCTTCCCATTTTTACACACTTTCATTGCAACAACTAAACGCTGCAGTAAAATACTTGACACTTGACAGTTGCTTGACAGGAACCATGCTTTGTTTATTTATCTTTTTTTGTTATTTGTTTACATTGTGGTACAATTAAAATACGTCTCGGTGTATATTTTGTGTAAATTATAAAATAATAGTTAATGTAAATTCCAAATTCGATGATAAAGCATTTTTGTAAACGTATTTTTATTCGATTCAATAAATTACAAAACCTAACCTACAAAACCTAACCTGAAAATAAGATATGTTTTTGTAAATATCTAAAAACCCTGAACTTCCTAGGCTTTGTAACTTTTCTGTATTAATCTTGGAACAAACCTTACCCCAACAATGCAAAACTAATTGATGTAGACGAGATTCGAAGTACTAGGCACAGCGCCATACAAAAACTGGCCATGTCCTTTTCCGTTGAGCATTTGTGGTGTTTGTAAACTTACCTTATCATAAGGGGCCGTCCATTAATCACGTGATCTTTTATTAAGCCTTAAGTCATATGTGGTGAGATTTAAGACTCGCAAAACCCGTCCAATTCTTTCAAGCCTCACGTGATTAATGGACACCCCTAATGACGAGAATATCACAAGATACCTGGTTTTTACTTTTCCTTAATTTATATACATTTTTTTCCAGTTAATTGGCCGTAACGTAGGCCAGCTGTTCAAGAAGGAAGTGTTTATCCTGGACCTGCCCACGATGCACACGCCCAAAGAGAAGCCTCGCAGCGCCGTGGAGTCCGCCGAGGGCGCAGGCCTAGACAAACTGTTCGCGCCCGCCGCACCCACATAGCCCCGCCCACACACACGCATTGACATGTCATACTCGAACTCGCATCGCCAATACACCTATGCGGGGACAACATGAAATATTTTAACCGCGTAGGAGTGACACGAATAACGACAAAAGGCTGATTTTTGTTTTTGTTAGCGGTGTTCTCGAGTATGATATCTCAATGCTCACACACTAGCCATACTACCGCTATTTACCTTCTACTGTGAATATACATTATACGTTATTAAATTATATTATTAAAGTTTTTACAACATTTTATTTGCTATCCAAGCGTGTTCAATGAAAATTTAACTTGGAAACGGGAAATGATTTTTTTTTCGCATATCGTCGACGGTACTTTACCTTGTTTTACGTATTGATTACTTTTTGTATGCATTTTGCCCAAAATGAACTTTGAATGCAGTCTTAATACAGTTTTTGTGCTCTTTTATAATTGTAATTATTAAATAGGTATATTGAGCGTATACAGAGTATAAAATAGATTAAGAAAACCAAAAAATACATAGTACACTGCAGGTTGCTATGGTAATCGGAGCTTGAGGTGACGCGTCGGAGAGGAGACCCCCCGCACCTCTCCCGCGCCTTCTTGTCTTAGCGCTGCACGAGTTCGCATCGACCCTGTTTATCGATTTCGATCACGCTCACATTGTTCTTTGAGCATTATATTGTTATGCATGGAATTGACTGCGGTATTAAAGCTAAAAAAATGATTCATTTTTACGGTTCTATGGTTCATTATTAAATTCAGAATACCCTCAGAATAGTCTTTTCCAAATATCTTCCATGAGCAGACACCGATCAGTTACTAGATAAAATATTTTGTAATATTATGTATAAAAACTTAATTATTCCTAATCTTGTCATTGCGTAACAAAACAAATATCGATATAAATTACTAATTGTAAGGCATGGCAATATTATAGTTATACACTAATCACTATAAAAGCATAAAAGAATATTGCTACATTTACACTCTTCGCCAACCTCGAGTAAGACACTCAATCGTACTCTCGATTGTAGAGGAGGCCCGTGCTACGCAGTGGGACGTATATATATGGGCTAATACAGTATATAAAGGAAATAAATAATCACACGACATCGTAAGAAATTGTTTTAATAAATAAATTTTGTATAATTTATTTAAGTATAAACTTTTCACTTATCGTACGTGTAGACCATTTTGGAGCCTATATCAATGTTCTTTCCATTGGACACCAACTCCACTTTCTTATTGGCTATGTCCACTTTCAAAATAGAATCAGTGTCTATAACAACGCATCTGTTCTCGTAGTCTCCTGGGGTAGGCAGCTTTCTAGGCCCCAACACGGGGTCGGAGTAACGCCATATTTTAAGACAGCTTACATCTGCAACAAATTTTAATTTTTAACCCACTTCAAAAATTGGCGGCTGTTTTCAATTCGTCGGAATCGTTTTCTTTGACTTGTTCATCGATTACTCGAAGACACCTGAACCGATTTGTTAAATTCATTTTTATAAACATCATTCCCTCAAGTAGGATTAGGCCATACCCGAATGACATTCGTCACATGTTGTATTCCGAAGTCATGTCTCAAGTGTCAATTTTAACTCTTAGCGCAGTGAAATGCACAACATTGCTTGGTAATTCATGGTATTGTTTTGTATTGCTACTGCCCTTAAGCGGCCATAGCACTTACCATCAGGCGAATGGCACGCGCGTCTCGTACATTGCAATAGAAAACAGATCAGGCTAATATAATATTATTAAGAAGTCAAAAATTACCTTTTATAGCCTTGACTTCCTTCGCGATCTTGGCCTTGAGTTTTTCCACGGAGTCTCCATCTACTAAATCTATATTGATAGTGAACAGGCCGTTTAAAGGGCTGGGGTTAATGAGTTCCATGGCCAGCCCTTCCTCTGCGTAGAAGTTGATGTGCGGCTGTCCCGGCGCACAGTCCTCGCGGGACTTCTCACTCGCTTCAGGATCATCGGTGAATTTTACTTCTATCGCGTCCAACTAAAAGTAAGATTTGGTATTAGATGAGGTGTGGTGAAAAAAAAAAAAAAAAAGATCATGTTAGTTGTTACAAACGTTATGTTATGCTTCTAGATTCTAGCAGGATATAGATTTTGATACGTATGTTCCTAAAAGTATTTTTATACATTCATGAAGTATTGACGGCCTTTTAATCTTGTCGATTTGTGTAACTAGTGTTTAAAAATATAATCTTTTGCTAAATCTAAAATACTTGAATATACCAATATATTTTTGTGGTCGGTGCTAGCTAGAAGACTAAGTTATCAAAGACTTAATAAGAAATATTTTTATCCTATATTTTGTTTGCTGTACTAAAATGCAAAAGTCCGATCTCGGGGTTTGCCAGCGAGCTATGGAGCGCAGCATCCTAGGTGTTAAATTATGCGACCGCATAAGAAATAGAGATCTGCGCTCCAGAACGAAACTTGTTGACGTTGGGCAACAAACAGCCAAATTAAAGTGGGACTGGGCAGGCCATGTCTGTCGCATGTCAGGAGAGTTGTGGGCTAAGACTGCTACTGAATGGGCTCCCCATAACACCAAAAGACCACGTGGTAGGCCGCGTAGAAGATGGAAAGATGACCTAGATCATTTTGATAAAAACTGGAGGACGAAAGCCTTGGATCGAGACGGGTGGAAGAAGGAAAGGGAGGCCTTTGCCCTGCAGTGGGACAGTATAGGCTAGGAAAAAAAAAAAAAAAAAAAAAAAAAAAAAAAAAAAAATTTTGTTTGCCAACCCGAACTATGCCAGCGTGGTGGACTATTTGGCCTAACTACTCTCAAAAAACGTACTCTCGATTGTATAGGAGGCCCGTGCTTTGCAGTGGAACGTATATGGGCTGATACAGATATTTTGTTTAAAAAAACGATCCTCTTAAAAAATCATTAGCTTGGAGTGTCCAATTTTTTTCCCATAAGGAAACAGCTGCCGAGTTCCCTTTCCAAAAACCGACATTGGGAATACCGGTCTTACCGGTTCTTCTGCATGGCTCATTAAGACGGTTTTGCACAAAGCTTACTCACTGCTCAAAACCAGTTTGTGTTACCCTGGAGAAACAAATTATCAATTACTTACATCTAAAGTATTGAGTAGATACTGCTTGTTTTGTAAAAGCACTTCCGCCTCGTCAAAAGGCAGGCCCACAGACAATGCTTCCACTCCGACGCGCTCCATATTGTCTCTGGTCGCTTGCACGAACGGCATCACACGTTTCATGTACTTTTTCAGATCGGGAATTGCTCCAAGCTTGCTTGATATCGTCTTGTTGTCTGGCAGACCAGTCGCCTGAAAAAAAGTTATGTGTTTTTTTTTTTTTAAGTTTAAATATACATTTTTTTAAAGTAGTCTGGAAGAAATCGCCGGCAGCAATAAGACCGACGTTCGGTACCCATATTTATGCGCTTTGTGTATTATTTATATTAATTCATGTGGTGTACAATAAAGTATTTATAAATAACAAATAAAAATCATCAACATTACAGTCCTATAAACACAGCCGTTTTTTATCGGTCTCAGTATGGTCAATATTAGTTAGTTGATCATGCTCTTATTAGTTTTAGAAATACAAGTTTGATAGCACATATTATACCAAAAATATTGACGTATTCGATATTCTTTGTTAAATTTATGTTGACGAAATTAAATAAATTAATATTTATAAATAATGACTTAAAAGTATTGGCTCGTGTGCATCTGCATAAGCCTCTTTTAATATCGTATTTAAGTAGGTTACAGTTTTATAACTTAAAACACTACTCTAGTGCGAGTAGGTAAATTACATATATTTTTAAAACTCAATTGTATCTTATCCTTCCCCACAAAAATAAAGAATACCATAAAAAACAATTAAAATTGTCCTCACCCCATTTAATTCCTTTAAAGTGGTGAGAATGATGTGTTGCCACCTCGGGTACTCTTTGGCGACCCACACGACCGCCTTATTGGGTTTCTTCTCAGGTTTAGGCGCTTCGCCCTTCTTGGGCTTCTTGACTGCGCAGTGGTTCTTCAAGTAGATTCGGAATGAGTGCGCGGCGTCCATGAGGTAGTTGCTGGCCTTCACGGCCACCTCGTCGACCACGCCTGCGACCGGCCAACGTTCGTGAAGTATGCTCTCTTTCTATAACAAAAAGTTTGTTAAAAATAATATGTCAAATGGTTGGTTTTAGGTTGAGTTTTGTTTATCGGACAGACAACTCTCGTAATTTATGGTCTTAAAATTAAAGAAGCACATTGTAAAAAATAAATACGTTTTGTGTTAAAATAAAAAAATTACGAAATCCTATTTTTTTCTGGGATAAATAGTGTATTTATTATTATTTTATTCAGTCTCTTTTGCAGCTTTCAGAAAAAGCACAGGAAAAAATTGTTTAACTCACGTGTCCCAACAGCTCCCACACATGTTCGGCGACATGCGGACATATCGGCGACATGAGTTTGGCTTGCACCTCGATGTACTGCGTCACCAACTCTGCGTGCATGCCTCCATCGGAACACAACTCTCTGTACTTATCCCGAGCGGCTTGCAACTCAAAGAAGCCGGTCTTCAAGGCTTCTTTGAATAACATCTTGTTGTAGTTGTCGTCCGTCTCCATTATCTTGGTGTTCATCTCGCTCACGAACACTTTGTCGTGGAAGTTGTAGTCGCCTGGGGAAAAATGAGAAAATTTAAGGGTTTTCTACCTATTCACATACTGCTACTATATTATTATGATCGAGGGCTGATAAGATGCATTAGAGCGGCATCATGAGGTCAAGGTTAGCTAACTTAACGACAAATAATTATATAGAACAAGAAAATTGAGGAAGATAGTTACAAATATAATACAATTTTTAGTGTTAATAGGAAAGCACAAATCATTATTTTAGAGTATAGTAAACATAATCAAAAGAAAAATTCAATCTCCAAACTTTGACGAATAGCAACGCTAAGCAAAAATTGATACTGAAATAATACTCCAAAACCTTACCTGTTCTCAAAGTAGATTTAGTTGCAACAATCTCCTTCACCCATTCAATAAACGTATACAGTCTCAAAATTGCAGCATCAGCGGTACTCTCAACGAAATTGGCATCCTCCACCGAATCTCCAGCATCTGCCAGTGTTAGTCTCATGCCATCCGCACTGAACTTATCAATGGACTCTGATAAAGTGAGGAAATTTCCCTCAGACTTGGACATTTTGGCCGAGTTCAACATTAGATGGCCGTTGGCTCTTATTCCTTTGGGCCATTTGTCTTCTTCTTTGGGCCACATCGCGCAGTGATTGTAAATGTAGAATGTTAAGTGGTTTTGAATTAAGTCTTTGCCAGACACTCGGAGATCCACTGGGTACCTGGAGGAATATGCGTGTTAACTTAATTATTGGTAATATGTCGAATTAGACCTAAAATTATGATTACTATGGCATACATGGTAAAATTACCTTATTATTAGGTAATTATAATAAATACACTCAACAGTCACGTATGTAGTCCTGAGCCCAAATAAAGATCGAGTCTATTGTCGTTGGTATCAGTAACTACGAGAGACTTTTCGGTCTCACAAACACCCAGACCTGAAACAAGTATCTGTGGTTCAAACAAATATTTGTTTCGGTACGGGGTTCGAACCCACGGCCTCTCCTTTCACTGCCGGTGTCAAACTGCGCCACGGAGGCTGACAAAATTAGGTATTTGTAAATGTTGTAAGTGAAAATTTTTAGAGAAAATAATTTTTACCAAAACTGGAATGAATTTCTCATGAGGTCCAAAGATTTTTTAGCAATCTTCGTGTTCTTCGGAAAAGGTGCGTCTTTGAAGAATATGTAGTCCCACACTTCGCTAGTCATATCTTCAGGTTTGATGTTCAATGCGTTGCCCTTGTTGCCTCTAAATGTATCGCCTTGTAGAAAATGCGCGATGGTGTAGTACGCATTGTATATCGTGGAATCGGAGAGAGATTCTATCAGCCACTGCTGATCCCAAGGTAGCTTGGTTCCTAAAATTTAACATAGCTTTATGAATATTTGAATAATAGCCATTAATGGCTTATAGTAGGTCCATTAATGGCATATTATTTATTAAAAGAAATTGAAGAAAGGCCGACAAAATACGATAACATTTTAAACAAATTCAATTACAATATTAAATTGAATTATTTATAACCGGTTTAAAAAAAAACTCACCAAGACCATAAGTTCTAGAGCAAGCATACTCATGCAGCCATTTTAAAGTCGCCTGGAAGTTCTTCCTTACTTCATCATGATAAGTGTTCATCGCTGCCAACGCTTTCTCAGTCTGACTCTTCCACTCCTCATTGCCGTAATCAAGGTACCACTGATTGCACAGAGCAACCACACACTCATCACCAGACCTCGATATAATAGTCTTCTCAGGTTCATAATAAATCACTGCACTACCTTCCTGAATTAACTTCGTTTGTAAATTCTTCTTTACATCTTGAATCTTCTTTCCCTTATATTCGCCGACCAGCAAGACACCATCGTAAAAACCTTTAAGGTATACCATCTCTTTAGCTTGTGTCAGTTTTTCCCTATCATTTTGACTCTGTATCTTCAGAGAATCGTACACATGTACAGCAGAGAGGTTGCCAAACTCAGGTATGTCAAGAATTGGTACTGGTTTGTACGGCATAATCATTTCGTCTGTAATACCATATTTCTCTCTGAACGCTGGCTTTTTCTGCAGGTCAACCATGGCTGCGTAGTCATCGGGAGAATCGGAGGGGACACTCGTCACAATTCCTGTTCCTTTATCCTCCTTAATGGTCAGCATTGGCAATGCGTAAATTTTCTCATAGCTCGTGAAGGGGGATTTTAAAGTCGCACCTAGGAGATCTTGGCCGACAATTTCGAGCAAAATCTTAAATTCGCCGTCTTTTTCAGTAAAGCCCTGGTAAGCCATGTTCCTGGCGGCTCGCCGAGTGCAAATGAAAATGCCGTCTTTTACCGTTTCAAACGCAATGTATTTGATGTCTGGATGGACCCAACAGTTGGTCTGACCGTACATAGTTTCTGGTCTCAATGTAGCAGCTACAAAGTAAACCTTTTTCCCCTTGAAAGACCTAAGAATTTAAAAATGTATTGGTCAATAGCAATAATATCATGCATAGCATATGAATATAGTTAAATAAATTGCTATAAAACACAGCTAAATATTCCTTACAATATAGTATTAATTTACTTATGGAATACCGTAAACAAAACAAAAGATACATTAAATTACTGCATTTTTAATTGCATAGGTCCAGCAAAACAAGCAACAGGACACCTGATGGCTGATGGTAAGTGACCACTGCTGCCTATCAACATTCACAACATTTGATATATTGCTAGCCCATCCAATCGGGCGGGAAGGGGGGGAAGATAAGATAGGTCGAAAGGGGTATTGGGCTTCCGGCAATCTAACTAACCGAACGAAACGCGACAGCAAAGCTATTTATTCACGTCGATGTCTCGTGAGACAGTAGACAGTAGTACCACTCCAGACAAGCCTAACTATCCATATTGAGTCATGAATAACAGCAGCCTGGCTCTACCACTTCATAATTGGTCCACTTCATGTGTTACCACGTCACAGATTTGTATAATTATATGATTTACTAGATAATAGCAATATTACTTGAGTTTCTCAGGTACGGGGTCAAGAACTTCAATTTTGATGAGCGTGTACTCTTGAGGGCCTGCGCCCTCGCCGGTGCTCCTGTCGTGGTCCATGCACGGCTGTTTGTCCAGCGGAGAGAATATCGTGTACCGCTTGCCATACATGATCTTATTACGCTCCTTCAGATGACAGAACTGCCATCTTATGAACGAATCATAAAACGGGTTGGCGTCTGTCGTTATGAATTTACGCCGCCAGTCGACCTGGTGGAATAAAATATGATTTTATTGATATTTTTAATCAGGAAAATAATAGAAGTAATACAATAAAACACAAAGTCCTAGAAAAATACTCTAACGACGCTTAGGTGCACTACACGCCAAAGCCCGTTCGGCCCGGCGACATAGCCCGCCGACACATTCCGGCAGGTGCGCCGACAGGTGTTGCACTGCAACACGTTGAGAACATGTCGGTGACACAATCGCTCAGCTTAGTAGTCCAGCGATACTCGACAACAAAATTATAACAACTTTCTCATGTCGAGGCGCCGATATGCCGCCGATAAAGTTTTGCGATTTGTATTGAGTGAAGTCGCCAAAAAGGCCACCAACCAGTGGCGTAACTACCCCATCGGGGGCCCGTGGCAAAGTTCATCATATGGGGCCCCTCTTAATGTAAAAAAAATAACATTGTAATTTCTATGAATTTTTATGAATCTTTTTTAAGGTGCTGGCCGACCGTCTGGAAAAAGAGGGACTTTTTGCGATGAAATCTTTTTTCCAGAAACCGCTTCAGGAAATGAACCTGGCTGAATCCTAACTTTTCTACGAGAAACGAGATAGATTTCATTTTGACGACGAATAGACGGATGTTCAGTGATGTCTCTGTGATTAACAGGGTGATAACCGGCAGTGATCACCAAATGGTTAGGGGTACATTGAATATGAACTGCCAATTAGAAAGGCGTCGCTTGATGAAGTCTACGCTCCGACCTACTTGCACCCATATCCAAAACCCCGAGAGCTTTTAACTTAAACAGACAAATTGATTTGATTGTCTAAAAAGAAAGTGGTCGAGCCAAACAGCGGTTTGGTAGAAGCTGTCCATACGGTGGAATTTAAGTATTTTAGACTTCGCCGTAGAGAGAGACCACAAAAACTCTCGATCCACACTCTTGATCTCATGGGTGAACGTCGAACTTTGGCGCTGCAGTCTTTCAATGACGCTAAAGCATATCGGACACTCAATAGACGGATCTGGAAGTCCTTGCGACACGATGTCCATACTATGAGCATTAAAGACACAACTGATCGGAACGGAGGCTTCAAAGTATTTACAAGAAACTTGTCTATTGGGAAAAGAGAGCTGTCTAGGCTAAAGACCACGGCCGCGTGGTATCGACGAAGGCAGAAGTATTAAGGGAGATCGAGAGGTTCTACGGACAGCTTTACACCTCGGCTGCCGAACCTACTGTTACCTCACCCGAAGACCCGAGTGCCGAGTTGATCCGATACTTTAACGACGATATGCCGGACATCAGCCTGTGTGAGATTGCAACGGCCCTGAAGCAAATTAAGAACAAGACGCCGCGCTGGGACCGGGTACGGAATCACCTCAGAGCTTCTGAAAGCGGGCGGAACACTGATACTGAAAGTCCTTCAGAGGCTCTTCAATTCCGTTGTCCCCGAGGGCTCAACGCCAGAGGCATGGAGCAGGAGCGTGGTGGTACTGTTCTTCAAAAAAGGTGATAACACTTTGTTGAAGAATTACAGGTCCATCTCGCTCCTGAGTCATGTCTATAAGTTGTTTCCGAGGGTCATCACAAATCGTCTCGAACGCAGGCTTAATAACTTCCAGCCTCCCGAACAAGCCGGTTTCCAAAAAGGCTTTAGAGCACAAAGGCTATTTCACAACAGAACTCATCACTCCATCTGGCTGGAGGGCGTTCTATACTATGTTAAAAAAGACACGGTCTCTACTCTAGAACGCGTTTACTCCAACGGTATCCTTCGACAGATGCGGTCAGCGCACTGCCACATCAGCTTACTCATCCTATTTGCTATAATCTATAACTTTGGTTCTCTGTCGGGTAAGCTCATTACGGATCTTATCCTTCAAAACGACCCCGGGGATAGCATGCTCGATAGGTCGATGAACAACTATAAGCTAGTAGACCGGTCGTACTGTAAGTGTCCAAGTCTCAACACTGTAAGTCATGACAGGTAGGACGCACTGGCTGAACATTTTCGTTTACAAGCTTTGTGGTAAAGGTGATTAGAAGACTCGAAGTAGTATAGCGTATACTACTCGTAGTCTGTTTCTCAAAGTTGTTTCTACCTAGTCAAAGGGTATGTCCCAGGTAGGTATATTTGAAACAACTTCAATTTGGTGGCCACATACAGTAAGAGGTATTGGATCAGGGTGGTGGTTAATTATTACTTTGGTTTGGCTATGTAAATGCCAATTCGCTGTGAGGCTGAAGCCAAGCCGTCCAGCAACTGTTGCAGCTCCCCCAGAAATTTTGCCATCCAGACTATATTATCGTCAGCGAAACGTAGGAGCGATTGTTTAATATAATGTTTATTTATTTTATTATTTATCATCACTGTCTCTTACGAAGAGGATATTAGGCTTAAAGAGACCTTTCTCAATCAGAAATCGTTTCACATCGTATTTTTTTTAATTACACGTATCTGTAACGTATAGAGATTTCATGTTTCCTACTCTTATTAATCCGGTTTAAATTTATTTTTGCTCGTAATTGGTTGTGGTTGTATTAAGTCTGAATATTCACCCATCCATTTGTTCATTTCTCAGCCTCTGTTCACTTGCATTTTCATGATTTTCATTAATAAATTTATCGTTCCGTTAGTACTGACTTATTTTAGGAAACGTTTTATTTATTGCATCACTTAGAGGGATACTATAATGAAAACCAAAACAAAACAATTAAATCAAATATTATGATGAAATGTTTAAAATGTAGCCAATTATTTATTGTTATTAGTTATTACTTTCGTTATAAGTGTTACATAATTCTCTGTTCCACTGTCGGGCTTGAGCTCGAGGCCCTATCGAGCCAGGGCCCTGTCGGGCCTGATACCCTGTCGGACGAGGCCCTACCGGGCCGGGACGCGGGGGCCCCCTAGGCCGGGGGCCCGTGGCATTTTGCGCACTCTGCCACCCTATTGTTACGCCACTGCCACCAACAAAACAATGTCGACATAGGTCGGCGGGCGTCTTTGGTGTATTCTATGTAGGATTTGAATGTTATGATGAAAGATGAGTAGAATGGAACGTTGACGTATGACTGATATGGAACGTGGTTTGTGTGAAAGAGATGACAAGTGAAAGTATTTAAGATGGAAAGAGTACGAGGATGAATGATTAAGATGTTGAAGTATGCAAAGACGGAATAGCAGAGAACAGTCTGGAAGACGACGGAAGACGTAAAAGACGGAAGACGTATGAAGTGAAGACGAATTTATTTAAGACGACAATATATTAAATATTACCAAGACGATCCTAGTTTGATTTGACCCGAGGCGGAACTATTCCCACATATTTTTATCTCCATGACAACGCATTTGTCATTTATATACAATGCAACAGCGATGTTCAAATAAAATCAATTAAGACGAGTAATGACGAAAACAATGATATATTATACAAATACGACGTAGATATCGCACTAGAACTTCAAAAGTGAGGCGTTCAAATTCGGGCAATTGGTGTAATTTCATCTAGTCGCATAGCAACTGTGACAGAGGGAAGACCTCAGTGCTGTCAACACAATTTATTACGAAAATATTGTCTACAGTGTCGAATTGTGTGTTTTGAAAGTTTAAAAACTATGGTGCAAAGATATGAAACTAAACTGGAGCTGCAAACCATACGTAAGTATATAAAAACCACACAAAATTTAATTTTCATTTTTAATTAGTAAATACCGCCTTCAATTGTGTAAGAAAGATCGCCTAATACAAAGATTGTAAAGTGCGATAGGGACAAAAAGCGTGCGTCATAGATTAGTAAGTTAGAAGCGAAACCGACGATACAGAAAATTGACGATGAAAGTTTGAATGGATTTGGATTGTTGTATATTTGTTTCTAATTCAATCATATTTAAAACGATTAAGTTATTTGTTATGAATCATTTTCATAATAAATAACTTAATCCAACAACGAACATTACAAAGTACATTAGCTTCCCCATATATTTTGATTGACTATTATATATATATATTTACATATGTCATTGAATGTTTCCAGATTTCCACGCGATGAGCTTTTGAGACGTAAATGGATAATCACTAAGCACAGTTCGAACAAAAAGAAGGGATCGTGACTGGATGCCTTTAAAACTGATTAATATTGGTTTAACACATTTAATTGTGAATAAAAATATACAACTACGAAAATATATGCATCCACCTAAAAAACCTGCACCATCGGTTGTAGTATCGGTTGTTTACTAGGTCTCTCATATTATGTGAGAGGCCGCCTCATATGGTAGGTACCACCGCAATGTCTAATTCTCCCGCCAAACGGCAGTTTAAATGCCATGTAATGGTGATGGCGAGCGCAGTTAATGCCAAGTATTGCTTTGTAATATAAGGTGTCTTTTGGTTTTGCTTATGTCCACGAGCGGTCGTATCACTTGCCATCATTCAACAAAAAAATCATATTAATAAGAGATCGATTTTTCAGTGCATGCTTACCATAAATTAATATAAAAAACGGCAATCAATTTATTTCCTTAACTTTTTCATGGTTGTAAGCAAATAAAAATATGTATATTTGTTTCAGGATGGCGTACTACTGGTAGACCCACGTAGACCTCAATGTTAATATATTAAATACATATAAAACCAAATAGGTAGTTTTATTTATCATCACCCTTCTGTTTTTATCGCTTCAATTCTATGTTTGGATAGCGCAATGCTATCTCTTTCCGTCTGATACTTTCTGTGTAATCTGTTCCATTCACTAAAATTGTCATAAAGTATTAACAAATGAGTATGTATATGCATAGTAGGACAGTTTTTAAACGTCCCGCAATATGGATATGCGTCATCTTTATTAAAACATCATTGGACGAAAATAATGAAGACGTTTACGAGGAAACATCAGCAAAAATACTGTTTGAGGTTGAGATCGAAGAACTGCAGCACCAGCAAAAGGAAGTTTTCTGCATGGAAACTGACAATCTTATGGACACAGAAGATGTGTTAGCAGTTGTAAGTAAGTTGCAGCTATTTCCAAAAAGAAGTAATAGAGGAAGCAGGTACTCGAGAGCAAAAAAGATGGGAAAAGAGATTGTATCACGAGCAAAGCCTTTGGACGACTTTCTAAGATGGCTATTATTGATGAACCAATACGATGATCTTATTGAACACCGACCTGGAAGATTTATAGATAGTTGGACAATTTACCAGAAGAAAAGAAAGAAAAATCAAAATTGTTTTGTATGTGGATGTTTTGTATTTATTGTAAGAGGTGTAATTTGTTATTTGTTTTTTTTAGGATAAGATGTTTTTGTAAGATGTACTGTAAATTTATTGATGACGTTGTATATAGTTGTTGTATATTTTGTGTTGTAAATAGGACCTGACTGAGGGCAGTCAGATGTCAGTATGGCCGAGATGTAGGATTTGAATGTTAAGAAGAAAGATGAGTAGAATGGAACGTTTGACGAATGACTGATATGGAACGTAGTTTGTGTGAAAGAGATGACTAATGGAAGTATTTAAGATGGAAAGAGTACGAGGATAAATGATATAGACGTTAAAGTATGCGAGGACGGAACAGAAGAGAATAGTCTGGAGGACGACGAAAGACATGAAGGACTGAAGACGTAAGACGTGAAGACGTATTTTATAAAAGATTTAATATATTGAAGATTATCGAAACGATCCTAGTTTCATTTGACCCGAAGCGGAACTATTCCCACATATTTTTGGGGGCTCGTCCGGGATAGTTCCGTATTTCGGGTCAAAAGAAGATGAAGACGTAACTGGAAAACTGGCACGAACGACGAGAGCTGACCAGGATCTGGTATGTGACGACGCAAAATAGAACAGATGAAGAGGTAAGATATAAGATGGATAAACGAAAACGACAGTTTAGTTGGGAGTCATGTCCTAAATTTGATGGGAGGGACCTATCATACTCGTCAGTCAAATGGGCGCAGGACATTGAAGACGTTTGTGAAAAGTTCAATTTCACACTAAGACAAACGCTGATTGTTGCAAAAAAGTGTCTGACGGATACCGCAGATTTGTGGTTGAGGTCTGAAGATCCGTTTGAGACGTACGAAGACTTCAAAGCAGCAATCATAAAGGAGTTTCCAAGCGAAATTGGTATCAAAGAGGTTTTGCGAACTAAGAGTGTCACCGAGAGCAAACCTAGCGCTCATGGTGTGAATCCCGACAACTGCGATCTCCATGACAACGCATTTGTCATTTATACACAATGCAACAACGATGTTGAAATAAATTCAATTAAGACGAGTAATGACGAAAATATTGAAGACGTTTACGAGGAAACATCAGCAAAAATACTGTTTGAGGTTGAGATCGAAGTACTGCCTATGGACACAGAAGATGTGTCTATTAAGTTGCAGCTATTTCCAATAAGAAGCAATAGAGGAACCAGGTACTCGAAAGCAAAAAAGATGGGAAAAGAGGTTGTATCACGAGCAAAGCCTTTGGACGACTTTCTAAGATGGCTATTATTGATGAACCAATACGATGATCTTACTGAACACCGACCTGGAAAATTTAAAGATAGTTGGACAATTTACAGGAGGAAAAGAAAGAAAAGTCAAAATTGTTTTGTATGTTTTGTATTTATTGTAAAAGGTGTAATTTGTTATTTGTTTTTATTAGGATAAGATGTTTTGTAGGATTTGTTGTAAATTATTTGATGATGTTGTTTGTTAGTTGTATGTTAGTTGTTGTGATTTTAATGAAAGATGTTGTAAATAGGACCTGACTGAGGGCAGTCAGATGTCAGTATGGCCGAGTTGTAGGATTTGAATGTTATGATGAAAGATGAGTAGAATGGAACGTTGACGTATGACTGATATGGAACGTGGTTTGTGTGAAAGAGATGACAAGTGAAAGTATTTAAGATGGAAAGAGTACGAGGATGAATGATTAAGATGTTGAAGTATGCAAAGACGGAATAGCAGACAACAGTCTGGAAGACGACGGAAGACGTGAAAGACGGAAGAAGTATGAAGTGAAGACGAGTTTTATTTAACATTAAATATACTGAAGATTACCAAGACGATCTTTATTTCATTTGACCCCTTACGGAACTATTCCCACATCTATATAGTATGTTTAATGTTCAACTGCGGATTTCACACATAACAGATAATAACAATGTTAGCAAGAAACAATGAACATATAGTCGGCGCAGGCTGCAATCACGTGGCTTCTGAAAAATTACTACAATTATATGTTGACGAAACAGCATACTGAAAAGCAATTGTCACTATTTTATGGATATAATTATTAAGAGAGCAACACTTACATGAATGCCCATTCTTTTCAAATCATCTACTGCCCGGGGTGGGAAGTACTCAAGCCAATAGCTCTCATCAGCAAACTCTTTAATCTCCTCATCAGTTATACCAATACTTTTCATTATCTGCCACTGGAACTTGGCTGCTCCAGTTTTAGCAACAGCTTTACTTTTCTTGCCCTTGCTCTTGTCTTTGGGCACTACATCCTCTTGTTTAACTGCTACTTCTTCTTCTTCTTCAGGAAATACTGGTGGACATCCATATAAAGCCATTTCTCTCTTTAATTTATCTGCACATGCCTTGATGGGCATTCCAGTGCAATGGAAACCAAATGGAAAGAGCACCATGCGGCCTTTCAGTCTGTAATATCTAGAAGCGAACTGTAAACAATTACATTTTTGATGGTGAAAATTCTGTAAGTGTTTTTTGTATCACAAAGGTAAATTGTAGGCTGTTAATTATTTAAATTAATTAGAAGCAAACAATGCTTTTCTATTAATTTGAACAGCAGATTGAGGATGGTTTAGAATTATCATCCTAGGGTTTCATTCTAATCTTGCCACTGGCAAGAGTGGGTTGAATATATTATGATAAAAAATATTATACCTTATATTATACTATACTTACTTCACACTTTGAAAGTGAGAATGTATGACCCAAATGTAATCGGCCATTCATGTATGGATAGGGAAAAGTACACATGAACTTTTCATGTGGTTTCCCATCACTAGGTGCTTCCATTTCAAATATTTTTTCTTTATCCCATCTCTCTTGGACTTTTTTCTCAATTTCCTGTAAATATTCCACCTTAAAGGTGCCTTTACGATCCAAGGTAGCCTATAAAAGGAATTAAATATATTATTTACATTAGTCGGACAAAGTATAAAGAAAGTAAGTTAAGAATTAAGAAATGATACAACACTTAAAAATATAATTACATATAAATGCATCACAAAAATAATTAAACTTGCATTTATTATATATAAAAAATAAGAATATATAAACTATGAGTAGAATTTAAAATGATCCAAAAAGGTTAAACATTTAAAAGTGTATACCTCAAACATTATTTATTTATGATAGGCATTTCTCGAAAAATAAATCATTTAAAATTACCTTTAAAATTGGCGTTTATTTCTATAACCAAATTATACAATGCTCAGTACAATTATCTCTTACAAAAATATTTAAGCACCACAACTTGGGAGTTTAAAATATTACTTAACTTTATATAACTGAAAATTTACGTATTTAATAAACACTTTTCAAGGACATTTATGCAACAATTTTTAAGCTTCTGTTTAGATAGCCTACAGGACCACAATAACCCGAAATAGAATTACTCATATGGAATCTCCTACCTGTTTACAATTCTAAGAAAATGGTTTTATCGCTATATATATATATATATATTTGAGTAAATATATAAAAGTGAATTTCTTACCATTTTTAACCTTATTTATTTTATATTAAATATTCCTAAGTAATACACGTTGCATTTGCCGCACTTGGCACTTTTTCGGAAATCGCAACTTGACACCTCACATCTGTCACCTGTGATTTGACATTTGTTTTAGAGATGTCAACTCGATTTACCAACT
Source organism: Hyles euphorbiae (assembly GCA_023078785.2). NCBI lineage: Eukaryota > Metazoa > Arthropoda > Insecta > Lepidoptera > Sphingidae > Hyles > Hyles euphorbiae. Next base: position 14,591,210 of record CM041041.1, on the reverse strand, counting down.
CGAATTACTCGAGATGTGCCAAATTCGAATTGAATTATTAGAGTTTGAAAATCTCGGTAGATGAACGCATTTTAGTACCAAAGAGGAGCAAACGTGCATATTTGAATTCCTTGCTTTTACCATGAGAACATTAAATTTTGCGGTATACATAGTATCCCATACAATATATTAGCTCCCTATATACCACCATATACCAAGTTTTATCAAAATTGCTTTGAATTGTAAAGTAAGTGACTCATGGCAGCCTTTTACGTATGAGACACACATATCAGTACAGTGTCATACCCGTAAAAACTATAAAAACTTCCTTAATTCAATCTTGCATATCAAGTTCAACACTCGGTTTCTTCCTTCCAACTCGAGTTGTGTAACTCGAGTTCAATTCGAGTTACCTGAATTTCAACTCGAATTAACTCGAGTCGGGTTTATCCCGAGTTGGCACATCACTCATTTGTTTTTTCTAATGCTGTCGGAAAGACAAAGGTCTTAATTGCCATACAGCCTAGTCTGATAGAATTGACTCTTGACTCAGACCTTTGATATCGAGAAATTATATTCCATGTCAAAAGATACCCTTTGCAACTTGCTTTGCGAGCATCATAACTGAATGATTCAGTTAAAAAATGGTTAAAAGGTAATTCAGGTTTATTCAATAATTATTAGATTCAGTCTATGCTGAATAGTCAAACTTCGTTTAAAGGATAGGGTAAATCAAGTGCCTAATGCAAAAAGGCCAACTACAGAGTACATTACATGAGATATAGGGTCCCTCAGATATAAATATTGGACGGGATCAATACGAAAAAACAATTTTGTCACGAAGTTTTACAATGGCCTATTATTCACCACACGAAAAGGAGATCTGGCATCAAATAGAGGTGCACAAGTGCACAGCACAGTAGTGCGATTCACGTAATAAAATAAGTTCAGCTGCAGTGCAGTTGCGATTAAGGTCACTTTGCCAGACGAACGGACTGCAGGTGGACTAAATTGGTAACGGAATTGTTGCTTAGAGAGGCTACGAGGACGATAGGCAGACCATCAGTTCGCTGGCTAGACGACATAACTGGCGAGGAGTTTAGCTGGCGAGGAGTTTAGCTGGCGAGGAGTTTAGTTAAGTTTCAGGCAAGGCTTCCCCCTGGGCTGGCTCCAGATTGACAGAATGTATTTATTATCTTGTTGATAAATATAAGTTAATAAATAATGAGTGCAGATAAACGTTTATAAATAAAGTAAAAGTGTTTGTGCGTTCACAAATCACGGCTGTAACAAACTTTAAAAAATAATTATTAAGAATTTGAGTTCTGTCAAGAACTATATGCCCCCCCGCCCCCCTGGCTTGGAATTTGTATCCACCCTTGTGCGCAGTGGTGCGCAGGGCCGATTAAAGTGGTGCGATCAAGAAGCTTATACCCAAATGGAGATTGCATTCCGTATATAAAAGTGAAGCACAAAAATTTGACCTCGAATGACGTTGCTACTGATTGCTATCCTTTTCTTTCGAGTGACAATGAATGAACAAAAAGTCATTTTCATTCATTGTCACTCGAAAGAAAAGGATAGCAATCAGTCGCAACGTCATTCGAGGTCAAATTTTTGTGCTTCACTTTTATATACGGAATGCAATCTCCATTTGGGTATAAGCTTCTTGGGTGCGATAGATAATGAATAGAGAATGAAAATGAATTAGTTAGAATAAAGTTTAAAGTTGTTACAGTTGACAGGGAGTTAAGAAGAAAAAGATTTACCTGAACTCTCAGAACCAACTCAGAACAATAATTAAAGCGCTGAACTTCATCATATCAATTTCTAAATGCGTGTGCATCATAAACATTTTACGCTCAAAAATTTTTAAACTTATTAAAAAAAGTATAACTTAAGAAAATATTTAATACGTTTTTAGATTAATTAATGCTCTACAATTTGTAATTGGTGACAATAGCATAAAAATCATAGAAAATATTTGCAAAAATCTGATTGTTGGGAGCTTTGACCTTTGATATCCCTCGACAAGGCGCGGCGAGTTATACGATTTTTGCTACACTATTTCGAATACCAAATATATATATATACTGGCTCCAGCTTATTTCGTTTCATTCTAAGGTGGAATCCTTATTTGAATGAGCTAACATATATACATGGTGTGTATATAGGAGCTGGCACGGACAGCTGAGTGATAACAGACAATGTCGAATACTCCTTAAGTAGAGGCAATGTAACAAAAAAAAACGTCGCTTTAAAATCACTTGGCTAGGTCTCTGGCCTAAATTCAGCAGTGCACTTCCTGCTGCTGTAAAGAGAAAGATGCACTTGTTAGAATACTGTCACAAAATACCGCAACAATTTTTATAAATTTTATTTAAACTACCCATTATATGATTCACAAGTAGTGGGGAATCGGTAATATAAAGCGTTGTCTCACTTGGATCGTCACTTTTCGAGTGACAACGACAGAGGAAGGACCTTATCCTCGCCGGTAGCAACCAGGATTGGCAAGTTAAGTTATTAATATGTTGTTTTGTTGCTCATTGTTCAGAATATTTGACTATTATTCTGTAACATTGTAATTATCGATTGTCGTTGAATTAAACCATATTATTATAAATAGAAATATAAATAACATTTAATATGATTGATAATTTTGTAACATTATAATAATTATTAACCATTATGTTAAATGATAAATATTAAAAATTATATGGTTAAAAATATAATTATAGATAAATCTATTGAAATATACATGTTTATATTATTTTATATACCTTTTCCCACAAAAATCCTAACACACTCAACAGTGGTTACAATAATTTTAACTTGTTTATTTTTTCATCTGTTGAAACAATATTAGGTAGACATGGGTAACTCAGCGAAAATCCCTGCGTTAACTCAGTAACTCAGGCGCAGTTAACTGCGCTGGCTCACTGAGTTAACTCAAAATTGCGCCATGGCGCAACAAAATGAAAACGCTTGTCGCCGAGTGAGCAACGAAATGCGTTATGCGCGTCATCTGCGCGGCGCACACGGCATGCCACGCTCACGAGTCTGTTTATTAGTTTGTGGCAGTGATGTGCCAACTTTGTAGGTAGGATTGAATTAGATAGGTTTTTATAGTTTTTACTGGTATGAGACTGTACTGTTATGTGTGTCTCATATGTAAGAGGCCGCGATGAGTCTGTTACTTTAAAATTTAAAGCAATTTTGATGAAATTTCGTACGTAGCTGATACCCTGATATATTGCATAGGATACTATGTATCCCGAAAATGTAATATGCATATTTGCTACTCTTTCGTACCAACTTGCGTTCACCTACCGCGATTTTCAAACTCGAGTTAAAAAGAATTTAATTCGAGGTATAACTCCTTTTTGCGCCAACACATTTTGAACAAGTGAGTTAACACATCCAGCGCAGTGAACTGAGTTGGCGCAATTGCGCGGCGTAGCGCAGTGTTACACATCTCTAATATTAGGTACCTATCTGTAGCAGGAAAATAATGGACCTTGCAGGAAAAGGACTGTTACAGATAATGGTATAGCTAGTAATTAGAGTACTTTGTTATTTATGTAGTAGTAATATACTATGGCCATGTGCCACGACTACACTCTTCGCTTTCTTTCTTCTCGATGTCGATTTAAAAGAAGTTTAGTTCATAAAGTTAGAACGCTAAGGCTCAATTGCACAAATTAACTTTGCCAATACCTTTGCCCTTGAGACTGTCAATTCCATACATTCGCAAGGTCAAATACATCCATGGATGTAATATAAAAACAGGATTGCGCACGAAGAAAATGGTGTCATCCTGAAATAAGACATGTGCATGTAGCATAAGGTTTAATTTACTATGGTAAATGACATGGAGGAAGGCCGAAACCAAATGAGACAGTACGTAGACGGAGAAACTAATAGACGGAGTCACATGTTCTATCCCTTTTCCACAAAACGAAAGAGATTTATACATAACATTCATGTAAGAAAGAGATGCAAGCTTTTGTAACCTGTCCTTATCGGCGTAACCGCTTGACTCCAGGAAATTTGACGTTTTGGAGGCAAATATTTACATTATTTGGGGTGGCCAGCGGTCCAAAGGTTGATATTCCCTAAAACAAACGATATTAATAGATTTAAATTACATATTAAAAAACAAACTTCAATAATTATCTTTTATTTTTTAAACTTTTTCCTTATATGTTTTGAACTGTATATGGATGCACAATAGATATTGTTTTTGAAATAAAACTATTTACGAATTTTATCGCGGATTTGGTTTAAGTTTTGCTTTTTTTAACTTCTCCCCGCGACGTTTCGATTACTTTACAACTTTCGTGGTCACGGGGCGGACTAGATGTTGTTTTGTTATTAGCTTTTATTACAATCGTTTTTATTTTCAGAACTAAATATTTACTTAAATTATGTTTATGTTACACAGTGTTTTTATTAGTTCTGGGTGATGGCTGACGACCCAGGTATGTAAGTGCATTGTACTTCCCCTCAAAGTTAAAATATCGATATTTTAGCAATTATATTTTTTTAAAGAACGGTCAAAGTTTCCCGATACCTTAGGAAAAACGTGTCAACCTGGCCACACTCCCACAAATATCGCTATCTCATACTAGGTTACACGGTGGCTACCCCTGTGAGACAGTATGAGAGGTTTCTATCCCTTTTTATTTGCTAGCGTGACCATAATAAAACTCGCCTTAGAACTTTTTTGATCGACAATTCAAAGTTCAGATGAATTATTGAATAACTTTTAATCTGTTTGAATATTAAAAGCAGTTCTTTTTTCGTTAAAATTTTATTATTAAAGTAATGTTTAATTTATACACATTAATTTGCATCTACTACATACTATGTTTTAAGTGAAAATAAACACGTTAAAAGTTTTTCTAATACAATTGATCATGAATTAACTTATAATTAAAAAAAAGTCGGTTTTACGGGCGAAGATTTTACGTGACAACGTCTTTTTCTCGGTAGAATATTTATTGATATGAATATAATTAAATTGCACAATAGGAACAAGGAATTGAATGAAAATAAGAATTGCACAAATTTTAACTATAGAAATATATTTTGTTTACTAAAACATTGTACATGTAATGACGAATCTAAGCACTCCATATTTTCACTACAGACACAGCTGACGATACTTTAACCACACGTGTGAACTTGTATTGTGACGCTTTCTTGTTTTTCCAACGCCAAGAACGTTCGAGAAAGACAAAGACAGAGACACAAGCATGCGCCGATTCAATGCGCCTAATTCTCTAGTGCTGCGCGCGCGGCAGACCGATCATAGTTGAGTGGGAGAGAGACGCAAGGCATTCGGCGGGCCTCTCTCTCGTTCGGTGACTCATCGTAACGTTACCGGGCGTTACACTTTTTCATAAGTGACTCCCAGCCGCAACCTAATTTAAGACGTTGTCACGTCAATATTTATTTCTTGCGATAGTTTTTATTTACTGAGTGATGTAAAATTTCGGCACGGACGTATTACACTAACTGCTATATTTTCACGCCTAAGCCACTGAACCAATTTTGATAGAATTTGATACAGAGATAAATTAGACCTTGGGTAAGGGCAAAAGGTTCCCGCTTGTTATGTAGACAACGCTTGAAGGGGTTGAACAAGGGGATACGCAGTACGCATGGAAAAATCTAAACTGTTGAAGTTACAGATGTCAAACTTTTTTACTTATTTTGTAACAAAAATAACTGCACACTTCGTTTTCTTAAAGTTAAACCATAAAGGGGTTATAATAAGGGTTGAAAGGTAGTGAAAATAATGGCGTGAATAATATTAGAAAAATAGCATTATGGGATTTCATTTCATTTATTTATTGATCCGGTGGTCTAAAAATTGATACCTGAACGGGTGGTTCACACATTTACACGAAAAATTGAAATTAAGAGTCAGAATTGATAATTATCGCCGCAATTTTGAACTTTATTGTTAATGATTCGATTAAAATAGGGATATTCGTTAGGGATGAGATAGACGGTACGTTGATTTTAGTTATTACAAGAGTTGGTATGAATAATAACATGTATCTGGTACGAAGTAGGCCAGGGAAGCTCCTATCTAGTGGTCATTGCGGGGTATGCGATCTCGGCACCCTGAGCTACTGCTATTACTACCAACTTTCCCCTTCGTGGCTGTAGTATCCATCTCTACATTCCATACTTTCCTATCCAATAACATCTTCTAGCCGCAAACTTTCCCCGGTTGAAGACGGACAGCAGCGTCAACAACGCGAGTACCCTCCTGCGCTCTCGAATCCGTCTGCCAAGCGTGGTGAGTATTGGCATAAAAAATAAAAAAGCCTAATAGTTGCTAAAACCAGGATCAGGACTCCAGTCCCCGGCAGCCCCGCTATTCCTGGTTATGGTAGCGGCCACGGTAATGGCGGAACAGATGGTGGTAAGAATCTCTGTGTTGACCCCGGCTACCACACCCTGACGAATGGCACTGATAATACACAACATACGCACTTTGTGAACAGACGAGAAGATTGTTAACTGTATTTTGCTGTTAATAAAGGCTTATTATTATTATTTTCATTTTTCATTTCACCTATAAAAAGTATACGTATAAAACTATGATTTTGAACTTTTTTGCTAGGTCCTAATGGTGGACCATATTTTGGTGGTCAAATATTTTTTAAACGGTTAGACAATATCACGTTTGTTACCTCAAAAATAAAATGCTTCATTCGACGTATTACAACTGAAATATTTACCATATTAGCCAATTTGATTAAAATTCCTGTATTTCCCAAAACATATGGTCACCCTATAGGAACGGGACACAACCCTACCGTCCTACACCTCTCGCTCGGCTCGTTTTTCCGATGACAGTGCGCAGTCCTGTTTATATACTACGTCCATGAATACATCTCTAATGTATGGCGATGACATTTTCATAGGCAAAGGTATTGGCAAAGTTACTTGGTGCAACTGAGCCTAAGGCTCAATTGCACAAACTAACTTTGCCAATACCTTTGCCCTTGAAACTGTCAATTCCATACATTCGCAAGGTCAAGTAGATCTCAAATGTATGGCGATGACATTTTCGTAGGCAAAGGTATTGGCAAAGTTACTTGGTGCAACTGAGCCTAAGAGTTCGGGTTCGTATCCTGGGTTAGGAAAAGTTATATTGGATTTTTGTACACATAGTCAGTTCAATTTATGCCCGATATGACAATAGATTCGCCCCCTATTACATCGTGGACACGAAACGAGCGCATCCGCCTTAATTCAATAACCCGTTACCCGACAGGCAGCATAGAAACAAACATCAAGTAATGTTTTTTTAGACAAGTAAACTGAATGGCAGGATATGATAATTTATCTTATAAACATAGGAATATAAAAGGATCCCAATTCATATATATATATATATATATTTTATAATTTGATAGATATTGTGAAATAAATACGAAAATAACACTAGGGCCGACGTGATGTGAGATTTTAAATCATCAATCACAGAATACTATATAGGACTTTTTCAATGATTAAAGAATAGAAGGATGAAACATAAGGTCACGTGATGCGTACTACTCTGATGAACAAACATGGCGGCGGCTCCGCCCCTAAAAATAGTGATACGCTAGTACCGATTTTTCTATCGATATCGATCATCAACGGTGGCATACGAATAACATTAATATAACATTTTTAATTTTCGCTTTACATGTCAATACTCAATAAACAGGGGATTTTAGGATTTGACAGTAAAGTCATTAAAAATTAAATTCGACAAAAATAGGTCAATGTTTTGGTATTTTTTTCATGCTATGATTTATTTCATGGGTAAGTTTTACCTGATGATTGGATTGGATTTGTCAAATAATACACACGTAAGATAAAATACAACTTTATTAATATCTAGAATGTGCTTGCGACTTTGCGTGTATAGGACAGCCTCCGTGGCGCAGTAGGGTAGATGCCGGCTATGAAACGAGAGGCCGCGGGTTCCATCCTTGCACTATTTATGAGGCTGAAAAGTATCTCGTAGCTTCTGATACCCACGACACAAGTCTTAATTGATCTTAATGTGAGGTTAGGACTATGTATGTGACTGTTGCATGAATTTATTTATTTATTTATAAAATAATGTGGACGTAAAAGAAAACTACATGAAATCACAACAACTATTTTATTGTTACCTCTACGTAAATTTTGTACAAAAATCAACGTGCATCATAAACGTAAAATAATGCATCCAACAAGCAAAGGTCGTGTACGCTGTCGTCACATAGTGGTGCAACCATTAGAGTCGCGTATCGAAATAATTGCACAGCAAATTTAAAATATCACTTTTTAATTATTAATTAAACCAATTTAAAGATTTCTTAGATTTACGCGGACTCAAATTGTCCGCCCCGTGACCACGAAAGCTGTAAAGTAATCCAAAGGTCGGGAAGGCAAAAATGTAAAAAAATAAACTAAATTCGCGATAAAATCTGTAAATAATAGTTTTATTTCAATTTAAAGATTATTAATATTAAAAAAAAAACTTAAGGTATACCTCTACATCAATAAATATTACAAAAAAATATATTCACTTATTTTGGAGCCTCATGCATACCTAGCCTCGTGCCTTTTGCCCAATTTGATAATTGTATCTGTAAAAGCGACAATTTTTTTTTGTTATTTTTTTTGTATCGTTGTAAGAGGGTAGTAAATACAGTTTTTCCTAAAAAAATAATTTGACTGCCAAATTTCCGTGACAGTTCGTAACAAAATTCAAGGTAGTTTCAAGTTATACCAATTTCTTTAGTGACGTTTGGAAATTTATAAGAGTAAAATTTATGCCATGTGCGCGCACATCGACATCGAAAAAGCGATATCATGAAATTTAAAGTACCAGGAACGCATGAAATTAGCGGATATATCTTTGTCCAAAAGAGGTAACTGCTTCCTTTAAGCAATATAAAAAAATACCTATTTCATATTTCAAGTACCAGGAATCTGAAAACGTACATACGTACGATAGTTTGTTTTCGGCATAATTTCTAACGCGTGTACAACATACATACTGTTGGGTCGTGAAATTATTCCGAAAAATTAAAATATTTCAGAAAAATATGGGTATAGTGCCGGGATATTTGAAATTTGAGATTTTACTGAATTACGGAATGAATCAAAACTCGCATGAAAACATAATTTATCGTACAATTTATACATAATGCTGCTGGCCAAAACGATATATTTATTTAAAACGTAAATAATTTTTATATTAATATGATAGTAACTTACGTAATAACTACATAAGATTTATCGTATATACTTTGATGTGATTTTTGATACTAAACAGTAATGCATTAAATACCTATTTAAAGGAATTTCCAGATATTTAGATAAGGAACGGTTTATTATTAATCCTTTATCTTCATCGTCTTCACCAGAAGATGTACAGGAAGAGTATTTAGAAGTAAGCTCTGACTGAAGTGTTAATAAAATAACGACGTCGCTGGATGCAGGCTGCCTCCAACAGGTCTCTGTGGAAATCATTGAGGGAGGCCTGTGGTCAGCAGTGCACTTCCTCTGGCTAATGGATGATGGATATGTTTATAGTCACTAAAACTAGCGCCCGGTTTCGTCTTCGGTCGCAATCTTGATATACCCTGTTATGTTTAATTTGAATAGACCAAAACATTTTCTTATTGCTCACCTTCCTTCACTACGAAATGTATCATCCATGTAAATATGTGTCCCTAACTTCAGCTGCTCGGGCTCTGGGAGTATGCGAAATTGTTAAACAGTCAATTAAGAAGTTTATATCTACCCATAGATAGTGCTTTATACACACTACTACTAAATACTGTACTAATAAATACTGTATACTTTATACAGTATTTATTTTTTTGGTTTTGGTTGGGTACCTTAAAGGCCAGAGCCAGGGTGGGGCAAGTGCCCCACCCTGCCCCACCGTGGCTACGCCCATGCCTCTACCATAATATAAATATATGACCAACTAATACAAATTTACATGTTAGAACCGTTACAAGAAGATTATACCTGTTCAGACAAACATCCAGTAGCATCTAATATATTTTGTTCATTACAATGTTGCACCATTCTTTGCTAAAATCAAAAATACCTATCAGGACATTTAATACATATTAAATAACATGAAATAACATAGGTAGATTTATATTGCCAATTCAATCAATGATTATGAAAGTGTTGGTTAAGATAAACAATTATAAAAATTAATAATTTAACTATTTCTGTTTATTAAAAGGTTCTCCAGAATATTAGAAAATAGACTACCAATTGTCAAAATTATCTTGCATTTCATCTTTGTTATTGATTAACAAATCTGTTATTAATAGGATTATTAGGTAAAAAATCATAATTATTACAATTTCACATACCGGGAATATTGTTGGGAAGCTGTTATCTTTTAATCTCGTTAAATTCAATGTTTTATTGATGCAGTCTTTTTCAAAATGTAAGGAACAGATAAATGTATTTATTGGAGGGTTCCAATTGTGTCTTCCGATGTTTAGTATCCATTGTGTTCTGACTTTTATGTTTAAAGGTAATCTAAAAAATAATTTTGATTTAGCTTTGTTTGTGGGTCTGAATATACTATTTATATTCTTTTTTGAAAAAAAAAACCATCAAAATTAAACATCAAAATATTTAAAAATGATAATATCGATATGAATAATTTCGTATCGAATCCACTCATCCCTAAACTTATATGTAAACTTAGTTTCTCCGTCTACGATGTAAACAAACAATACGGTTGTTAATGATACAACTTGTTTAAATAACGCCTAGAAGAGTCTAAAACTTAATCAACAAGATCCATATACAATTATAAGTGATAAAAGCAAACCCAAATGTAAATTTAGACACATATTTGTTATTATTTCGTAAAAACAGTTACTAACCTATGAAAAGAAATGTTGGGGTTCTTTTTCCTTGAATTCGATCTGCATCCTTCAACGCAACACTGAGTCATTTTAAAAACTTAACAATAAAACGAATAAGCAAACTGAACAAACTTAAACAAACGAGATTAACTATGAATAATCTGAAATTCTTAGCTTGTGCAGGTTTGTTTACTTCGATTGACAGATAACGCCACAGTTTGACATTTCACGCAGCTTTTGTTTTATTAATCTGTGGTTTCGGATGCATAAATAAAATGGCGTCATTTTGGTCTAGGGGCGGTCTCAGTGTGGTTAGTGAACACAACATTGCCATGTTCGAAACAAAGGAATTATTATTTGTCTCTTTCATAAAGGGAAAAGTCAGCTTTGTGTAAATGAGACAGATACATAAATGTATATTCAGCGTCGATATTCCTAACATAACTATAACTTGACATATATAGCTACTTTTGTGCCTGATCCTTTATATTTCTAAAATCTATGGACTTTTTACACTTCGTCAATGCTCGAGGCTCTAGCGAGTGACAGGAGCACAGACCAACAGGAGCGACACCACCCCAAACGGCAAACACTAGCAAACACCGTGAGACCGATGCGATCGGGGCCGGGTGCACATAAAACTAAAATAAAGTAACAATAGTAACCATAGAGAATCTAAAATTCAATGTTGAAGTTCCCGCTTTTGTTCATTGTTGTTTGAAAGCTGAACAAAATTGACGGAAAAAATTGGCGGCAGTGGTGGTATCTGTCATTTTACCGGAAATTTCGCCCGCCACCTTCGCTGAAAGACGCGTTTTTGAGCCGCTGGGGCAAGATATTTACTTCGTTTTAGCGTGTAGTTGGTGATTTTTGGTCAATAAATATAAAAGTTATAATGGCTCCAAGATCAGCGAAGGGAAAGGTAACGTATTTTCATCAATTTTTTCTACGTCTCGGCACTCCAAACTGGTTCGCATTGTTATCGGCAAACATTCGCCTCTTTGGATTGTGGCTGTTATGCGTCATTTTAATGAAACAACAAGTATAAAAAGCTCGTTGTGTGATGAAGAACTAGATTTCGGCTGGGAAATAATTTAGAATTGGTTATAATTTGTATTTTATTCATCACGGCGGCGCGTTCTTAGCGGTCACATGCTGTCAATCTTCTATCCGTTTTAATGTACTTTTCTAACATTATAACGGACTCTTTTTTTATATTCTTTTGCATATTATTCTGAGGCGTCAATAGTGCTTGTACAGCGTGTTGTATAAATAATTAATAGTAGATCATGGCGCCAAAACGTTTCACAAATACAATACTATATATGTCTAAAAGAAAGTTTTGTCTAAAGTGTTGAATTTGAAATACTTTACAGCATAAATACATTATGAAGCTTACATAAAATGGAAACAATAAATGTTGTGTAGATTTTTTTCCTTTTATCAGTATACTACTATATGAATATAAATTCCAAATGCTACTTTTATTTACTTGCTGCTTTTATCGCCGTATTGTCCTCCTCCAAACACATTGAGCATTAGACATGTGCATTGTCCTTGCAGAAAGCAGCAGATGTGAAATTAGCTGAAAATGAAGCTCCTAAAAAGGGTAGAGGTAAAGCTAAAGCAGTGGAAGACCCAGAACCAGATAATGACACAGAAGAAGGTGAAATGGTTATTGTAACTGAAAAAAAAACAAAAAGGGGTAAAAAAGCAGCAAATGATGCAAATGGACAAGAACAAAATGGTAAAAATGAAGATGCTGCTCCTCCAGCCAAAAAAGGTAGAAAGAAAAATGTAGAACCAGCTCCAGAAGAGAAATCAAACGATGATTTATCAGCTGAGGAGGAATCAGCCCCCACAGAAGATACTGAACAAAATGATGATGATTCCGAAGTGAATAGTCACACAGAGGAACCACAAGCATCTTCTGGTCGGGGTCGCAAGAAGCAAGCAAAGAAGGAAACAGAAAAGTCTGATATAAAGCCGGGTAGGGGTAGGAAACCCAAACAGGAAGTAAATAATGAAGACAAAGAGGTTGAAGAGAAACCTAAGACTGGAAGGGGAAGGGGGCGCAAACCCGCTCCTAAATATGAAGAAGTGGAATCTGATGTATCAGAGACTGTTGAGGAGGAAGCCAAGCCTGATCCACCCGCTCCCAAGGGCAGGAAGAAGGGCCCAGCCAAAGCGGTAAAGGAAAAAACTCCTGACAGTGAAAAGGATGCTGAGGAAGATTTAGATGAGAAACCAGTAGAGGAACCTAAGAAAAAAGAAACTAAGGGTCGTAAAAATCAAGGCAAGAAAGCACAGGCCAAAGAGGAAGCTGATGATGATGAAGAATCTAATCAACCAGCTTCTAAGAAAAGAAAAGTCAACAAAAAGGAGGATAAAGCTAAAGGTACATCATTTATCTATAATTGTATGTAGCAACATCAATATTCACACATAACATAAAATTTATTAATTTTATATACACTATAGCATACTCAAAAAACATTTTGTTTTAAATATAAATTTCAGACATTTACATGATGATGTGATAGAAAGGAAATTGCTATGCAAAACTTCAATACCAGATATTAGAATATTTTAATCCATTGTCACATTGACTGAGTCAATATAATTTCAAATTCATAAGTAATTTTCCCACATAAAAATGAATATAAACCAGTAGGCAGTAATGAAAACTTTGTATTTAACAGAATCAAAAGAAGATGAAGATGATGATGTACCCGAAAGTAAACCAGCTAAAGGAAGACGGGGGCAGAAAAAAGCTGCAGATGTACAAGTAGATGATGATGAACAAGATACCGGTGATTCCACAACGAAACGTCGACGCAAGGTTGCTGAAGAGAAGGGTAATTAGTTACAGATTCATTTGTTTAGACATATTGACATTTTTATTGTTCGGTGTTATTACAATTAAGTGTGTTCTATAAATAATTTCAACAATAAAAGATTTTTTCAAATATATGTATGGAATGCTTTATTTTCTTTTACCTTTTCATATGCATTAAAATGTAGCTTTCTTATACAGTGCAGGGGTACTATTCATTATAAATTTATACATATTTTAAAAGTATATTTTTATATCATAAACCATTATAAATATTTATTTCTGATATTAAAACATTTTTTTTAAATATGTTGACGTATGTATATCACATAAAAATATCTGTTAGTATAGGTTTTGCTTTTCTTAAAACTCTTTTCCCTATCATTAAAAATTCAATTTTGGTTATAATGCTAATCTTTGGTATTGTAGTATTGATACATTGTTAAATATTTTATACTATTGTTGAAATACCTATATAATATTAACATAGCAAATGGGTTTTAATATGGGAACTAATAAGTTGTATTTAGCATCAATTTGATTGATGAAAACAATTAAAATTGCTAGACGCTTCCTCCTAACCTATGCTGTTTCGTGGCATGACCACATGGCAACTATGCATTACATAATGTAGTTATAGAGTGCATCATTAACATAAACCAGTAAAACGTACTAGAGACCTTAAAATGTTTATAAGAACTTGTTATCGCCGTCGAATCGTGGCTGTGGCAAAATTCATATTGCAGCCTTCAATGCATGTTAAAGGTAATGTGTCTGCTCCTATATAGTGTTCCGGCTGGCTGCTTCGTCTTCTCTTCCTTGGTAAATCTTAGCATCCTCGCTGGTGAGACCCAAAAAGTATATTGGCTCATGTATTCAGTCATCAATGTGCTTGTTTTTTTTTGGTCCCCTAAAAACCACTAAGTAATATAGTGTTCTTTTTCATGGCGCAAACATGTATAGCATGATATTTGCATATTTATAAGGTAGCACTTTGGCATTCAAGTGTTGACGAAAATTATAAGGATACGAAACGGATGCTTTCCAAGTTTAAAATAACAGCATATAAGAATTTCCATCTGTACAAGCGTGCTGTACGATATATGAAATATGCATGAAAAGGTTAATAACCCTTACTTATTGCTTTTGGGATGTTTATTGCAATGAAACTTCGTTTTAACGCTGTTGTAGAATGAACAAAAACGTTTTACTTACCCGATTAAAATAAATTGGTATTTTTTTAAAGTTGAATCATAACGTTATATAAAGAAGAATAGAGATACCTATAATACATAAATACCTATGTTATATATCAACGTCGATGAATGAAAACAATTTAAAACTAAGGAGTTGGTTTATTTGTTACCGCTTATCTAAGGTACTAGTTCGAATTAGAAAATTCCTTTGGTTTGGATAGCTCATTTATCGAAGAGACCAATAGAACCGGAGCAGAAAAGAAAAATTTGCAAAATCTTTAGTTCTGAAATTCGTTGCGTAAGCTGTGTAAACGGTTGAAGTTACACAACAATCATGTATGACCGGATTGTTCCTCTAAAAAAGCTGTTACTAATTAAAAGTCCATGGTAGCAAACACGTTTATCTCACAAAATTTAACCCTTTGGATTAGACCAAGAGCCCGTGGCCGCCAGACTTTTGTAATTTTATAAAAACTGATAGTTTGCGCATGCCTCTAACATAGGCATCACACGATTAGCTATTATGAAGTTTCGATCGTAGTTGCTTTGGGAATCTTTATAAAATCACGGAAGTCTGGCGGCCACGGGCTCATCATATAGATGATAATGAGATGTTGAAAATCATATGTTTCTGACAATATCTGCCCAGCGGAGCTGGATCGACCGATCGAATTAAAATATCCTTACATTATATTCCTCAGAAATTGTTGTCGACAAATAAACAATGGGTGGATTAACTTTCAAAAAAGTGGAGGCTTAGTTAGGGCTTTTAAAATCTTGAAAATCTATTTAAATTTTTACAATAGGTTTAACTCGTCGTGAATCATTGGATGACGCAACTAATGAATCCAACATCTGTGTAGTAATACAAAGCTGTCGTACAGTAAAATTTAAGTATTTTGTATTCAATTTGTGTGCTCCTGCTGAACAATATAGAAAAAAACTTTCATAATAAAATGGCTTCAACGAACAGACTCGCTATTGCGTCAAGTAGGAATGTTTATAGGTAGATAATGTGCGCAACTTGCAAAGTAGTTCCGAAATAACTTGCTATCAATAAAATTTGCTGCAATACGATTAAATATAATGCTAATTCGGCCAATTTCTGTATCGGAGAGAGGAACGATTTCTGCAGGGGTTTAAAGACTGCAACAAAAATATCGTTAAAACAAAGTTTCACGTTGTTGGTGCTATGAAATTATAAGGTTATGGTTACAAAACATATTTATCATTATAGAGCTCTTTGAGGTTTGACCATGCCTAAAAATACATTTCAGCATTATCGGAGGACACGAAAAAAAAAGCGCCGCTTAAAAACAAGTCGGTGACAGATTACGAGGGCATAGATTTTACCAATCATTCAAAATCCGCACAGGGGAAAGACTGGAATTTCAAAATCGCTAGTTGGAACGTGGATGGGATAAGAGCGTGGATGGGAAAAGGAGGGCTAGACTACATCAAATACGAAAAGCCCGACATACTATGTCTCCAAGAAATCAAATGTTCACAAGATAAGCTGCCCGAAGAAGTAGCGAACTTGCCAGGATACCATGCGTACTGGTTGTGTAGTGAGAAAGATGGCTATGCAGGCGTAGGCATTTACACTACTCAATTAGCGATGAATGTGCAATACGGACTACAAAACGAAGAGTTAGATAATGAGGGTCGCATCATTACGGCGGAATACGAGCAGTTTTACTTAATATGCACGTACGTTCCAAATGCCGGACGAAAACTAGTTACACTCCCTAAAAGACTGCAGTGGAATGAAGGGTTTCGCAAACACGTTAAAGAGTTGGACAAGAAGAAACCTGTCATAATATGTGGAGACATGAATGTTTCACACAATGAAATAGGTAAACATTTTAATTTCTGATACCTTGTCATTATTTTTACTTATTCCAAAATCTTTATTACAATCCGGATTCCTTTTACGTACATTTAGATATTCGGTTTTGATATGCAATGTGTCCCTTTCGAGTGCAAGATAATCAGATCCTAGATACATTATCTGATTTTTACGCTTTTGTCTTCTTTCTCTGTGACATTTTAAACGGTTTTATTTAGCTCACCCCGTTTGTTTGTTTGGGTCAAATTTAGTAATTGAAATTTAACCCTCTTCCCGTTAACCGATTGATCTGAAATTTGGTATACGCCTTTGATTCTGGTGACAATACAATTATTGCTAATAATCTAATGTAAAATTAGTCAGGGTGTATGAAATACATTCTTGAGTTTGGATTTTCTTAAACATTGTTTATGGTTTTAGATTTAGCAAATCCCAAAACAAATCGGAAGAACGCGGGTTTCACGGATGAAGAACGAAGTGGCATGTCAGATTTACTTGGAGACGGTTTCATTGACACATATCGACGATTAAATCCAGACAAAACCGGCGCATACACATTTTGGACTTATATGATGAATAGTAGAGCCAAAAATGTCGGATGGTATGATTCCTTTTTCTTTCTTCGGTCTTACTATAGTTTTCACCTACCTATATGTTGAGTTTAATTGTTGGTATTAACACTAGGTTCCAGATCATTAACTATCGTATATTATAAACAAAAAATACAGACGGTGTAAACTAATGTCTGTGTTACTAATAACTAATGCAACAAGTAAAAATATATGGTTTAGTTAAAATATCTGTATGTGAGGTTAAGGATGAACAAGCATGGTGGCCTCAGCTACACGCGTAAAAGCCTTCTAAGTTGCTGGTTTCCAAGCAACTGGCGCATGTAATGACTACTAGTCCAGCCTCGAGGCTGAAGCTCCACCTAAGAATGGTGTGACATGTTTTTGTCGATCGAGCTACAAAACTAAATATAATCATAATTCAATGTAAAAAAATATTTATTATGGTCAAGGGTAATCCATTCATTCTCGAGTATAACGGTCTGTGGATTTAAAACTAATAACTAATATTTTTTTCTTTAATGTCTGCGAATCGACTTCCGTTTATAGTGTAGCCACTACCACTGCGTCAGAGAATAACAAAAGAAATCCTTATCATTTGTGAAATATAAATATATTCTGATCTGTGAAAATTATTTTTTTTTAAACCATTTCTGGTGTCACAGCTCGTGCCTACGTTGATATATAAGGCTATCTTAACATGTTAGTCAACAAAAAAAATCTATTATCTCAATAAATTAATTCTGTTCAGGTCTTTCATTTATTTTTTTATTCTGTATGATAATTTGTCATTCTGACGGCAATTACATAATATTTTTTCTTGAAAACACAGGCTTATTGTATCGTGATCTTATAATTTCCACGAGAAAAAACATCTAGTAGATCAGACCCATAGTTTACAGTAGCTTATGAGGATTTGAACCCGCATGCATTGGTGCTGAATGCCAGTTGGTTATTTGTACGAATCAGCCGCTGCGTTGCTTATCCAGATATCTAAAGTCCACTAACAGACGTTCACGTTTCACAATGACTAAGCCCGCATTTAAGTACTTTTATTACTTCATTCGTTGATGTAGTTAGAAGTTAGATAAGGGTTAAGGCTTCTGCCACTTTGGTACCGCTTAAAAGGTCTTATTAGTATAGTCTTAACGACACGACGAAAATTGATTTAGATTAGAAATCAAAATACGTTTACAACAAGTAGAGGATTTATTTGTATACTTACATAGCATGTTTTCACTGCATGTTGATGTGGCAATATATCTATACTTATCTAAAAAGATCTACAATGTACTGTCGGTACTAGCTAAAGACGAGAGGCCCTACTCTGAAAATCCTAAACGAAGATCGAATCTTCGGACTATCGAAGTTTATGACAATACAAATATTCCTACATCGACCTATGGTCGTAATAATAGATTTATGATTACGATGTACGTTATATGAATCCGAACATTTACAGAGTAAGTACATTCGTATCGAAATAAACTTCGATCGTCCGAAGATTCGAACTTCGTTTCGGATTTTCAAAGTAGGGCCCCAGACCTAATTACTAATCGCTTGGGACTTCAATTCTCCTGTAATTTTTTAAACACTACTTTGAAATTCCAAATAATTGAAATAAAGCGAATATCCGATAACAATGTTGTTAGATACTCATTCTAAGTAGGTTGACTTATGTTTTTCTTTTCAGGCGTTTAGACTACTTCATCGTGTCGGAGAGATTATTGCCCTCACTATGCGATAATGTTATCAGAGACCAAGTGTACGGCAGCGATCACTGCCCCATCACTCTCTTTCTGCATCTGAGCAGTGCTGTTAAACCTAAAGAATAACTTATTTCCTACCATGCAGAGTACAAACTACAAATCTTTACAGGTGACGAAATAAAAATGTTAATTATAATTTAAGTCATATTTCCAGATGATTCTATGAATAAAATAAATAAAAAGCCTTTGCTGCGCTGCCTATGTTTGTACTGTTATTTCAAAATTTGTTTACCTTATTTTGAGATAAGCATAAATTTTGTATGGTTTTTCTGTTTTGTGACGAATCTCTGTAGGAAATAAAAATCTTTATTCTAATAATGTTTGTGTTTCATTTATTAAAACAAAGTTACAAAATTATTACAGTTTCCGCCACTAAGTAAGTTCAACGGCAGTTGGATTACGAATTTAATTGAAGATTAGTTGACAAAAACTTACGGGTCCCTCAATATATTATACTTTAACATAGAAAACCCTATCACGTATCAACTCGCAATAATTGGTAAAATTTCTGAACAATAAGTACCTGTTTATAAATAATTCGGCGTCATAATTTTTAAGAAAATATGGTTTGTGTAACTGCTACTTGTTGAGATATCTCATTAAGTTTCTTAGTCTAAAATTGACAAATTTGGACCTTTGCGACGATATTTCAGATGTGCCTGCAACAAAAAAAAGTAATGACATTTTAACAGAGTTATTTATTTTGCAATACACATGATTGATTTAACCTAATATTAAAGAGGAAAGAATTGAATGTTCGTTTGCATGGAATAGGCTATGAAACTAATGGACTTATTTTAAAAGTTCTTTCGCCATCAGAATTGGACATTATCTCTGATGTACATAGACAATACAATGTTTTTAAAAAGTGTATCTGGAGCCGGCTGGCCGGATTTTTCTTTATAACATTCCCTGTCTTTTATATGTAGTTATTTTTAGTATAAATAAATAAATATAAATAACACCCAACAACAGGCGGCGTCTAAGCAATTCTGCTGCAGAGGCTATAATTCTTACGAGATTTAAAAAAAACAAAAAGCTTGCACTACACTGTGGAGATTTCTCATGAAAGTTTAATGTAGTTGGGAATCACACCAGGACCTCATAGGTCCCAGCCCATGCACATTACTAGTAGACCAATGAGGCAAAGTTCATCATATATTATATTTTCAATATCGTATGGCACTTTTCGGAATAGGTGACTTTACTTATATTTTACGACTACAGAGTAGTACGTACAAATTTTAATTCATAAAAAGGTTATCAAAAAATGTGAAGTATTCAGCAAATTATGTTGCTGACTGTACATATATTCGTATAAGGTTGCTAAATTGAACTAAAGATAATCCAGAAAACCTAACAAACTTTAGATATAAGATATTCATATAGGTTGAGAGCTTACTTGCAATATTTTGGTAAAAGCTTCTCTGTTCAACAAAGAATATGCTGCACGCAAGCTACTTAAGGCATTGGAATGAAGATCCTCTAAACCTGAGCAAAACAGATCAATGCCCATTTCCAATCCTGTTCCAAAATCACATTCATCCACAGCTATGCTTGCAAATGTCATGATGGGTTGCAGTTCCGACAGGATTTTATCCTTCTCATCTTGTGTAGTTGCAGCTTTCAGCTTATCGAAAATCTTCCTTAATGTTGCTGTAAACAAAAATACATTCATATTTCATGAAATTTTGTAATTAAAGAAATATCTTAATTGTTGTCCAAATTAGAACATCTATCAAAGAGCAGATCATACAAATATGAAATATACTGTGATGAATAATATAAAATCTAATCTACCTTTTACAATGATCATATTGAACTGTGAAAAATTATCAACTAAATATGCTGGGCACAAATTGATATCAAATTATCATATTCATTCATTATCAATATTTTAAGTTTTTTTTTTATTGCAATGAATGGCGAGACGAGCATGCCGTTCGCCTGATGGTAAGCGATGCGACCGCTCATGAACAGAAGCAAAACCAAACAACACCTTGATTTACAAAGCAATGCTTGGCATTCCACTGCGCTCGCCATCCTGAGGCATAAGATGTTAAGTCTCAATATGTCCAGTAGTTACTCTGGCTACAATGTCCTTCAATCCGAAACACAACAGTGCATTCAAACTGCTGTTTGTCGGGAGAAATAGACATTGTGGTGGTACCCACCCAGGAAGCCTCTCACACATGAGAGACCTACCACCAGTAAAGTTTAATTAATTATTTATCCAAAATAGAAAAACATTACATATCATTACAAGCCTCACAGATAATCAGATAGTTTTGTTCCATTTGAATAGTACTAGAAGTGATACTTATTGGCACTGTATTCCAATCTCCAGAATGTTAAATGAAAGAAGGTTAAATAAATTAAATATCAATTTTGAACTTTACCATCATTTTCAGCTAGAGGTCTGTAACCAAGTTGTGTCTTTTTGTTGTATGGTACCACAATTCCTGCACGATGGAATGTATTTGTGACTGTTGCTTGCTTTCTTTTCTTTGTGTCAAAAGGATCTAAAGAGAAATTATTATCTTCTGCATATTTTTTCACCTTATCCATCACTTTTTGACACGCCATTGCAGTAAATGGTGAAGACTTCTTTTCATTTTGTAGGTACTGGCTAAAACATTTCAAAGTGTTATTAAATGGTACCTTCAGATCCAAAATGTTTAT
This sequence comes from Hyles euphorbiae, assembly GCA_023078785.2. Lineage (NCBI taxonomy): Eukaryota > Metazoa > Arthropoda > Insecta > Lepidoptera > Sphingidae > Hyles > Hyles euphorbiae. Next base: position 14,569,417 of record CM041041.1, on the reverse strand, counting down.
ATAATATAGCAGAATACATTTGTTAAATAAGACTTATTCAAAGAATTACTAATTTAAATATAATTAAGAAATAAACACACCATACACTTACTAAATAGCTCCAAATATATTCTGTGCCATTATTGTGATTTGGCAGTTCTTAGCACTGTCATTGCTGCCAAGAAACTCGGGTTTATTGTTGGGGTCGTCTCGATAATAGCCTATGTGGTACTCACTCTTCCCTTTTTTCTTTAACACAGCCTAGTAAAGATAAATTTGTTTAATAAATAAAAGATAATAAACTTGTGAAGAGTCTTGCAATAGATTGCTGTAAAAAATCCATAGGAGGTTGCCTGTGTCAAGCATTGGAATTCCCTGATGCTAAACTTGTAATGTTCTCAGAGAACAAAACACTTCAGCAACATTGAGTTTACAATTTAAGCTATTTCACTTGATTGATCTAATACTAATCTAATACAAAGGTTTTCCTAAAATAAGAATGAGTATGAGTATAGTATATATAATACTATCATTATTATAAGCAGTGAAAAGAGTGATTTGTTCAATTTCTTATAAGTATTATACAACATTCTTAAACAATAAAACTAAATCCAAATATATATATTTTTTATAGAAGTTACAAACAAAAAACATCTAATCAAATAGACCACCTGTCATCGTCCCTTGGGCAAAACAGCCCAGAATACTGCAGGCATTTCCTCTTTAGATGGCGATAGCTATCCTTTGCGTAAGAAACCACCCAGATTATAAGTGTTAATTATTATAAGTGTAAATATTGACAATATAATAAAATAGTTTAGATTTTTCTATTATCAATTTCGACTAACCATGTAGACAACCTCCATAGTGTGAATGGCTATGAAATGAAGAAAGAAGTTTAACTTTTAATTGCTTGCACTAAATATAAAACTCATCTGGATAGATAAGGATAGTGTTACCTGAAACTCAGGAGGATCATAAAAAAATCTCCAGTTAACCAAATAAAATTCTTTATCATCTACTTTTGGCAGTTTTCCTAATAACAAATCGTATGGTCCTATCAGTTGTAAGTTTACGCTTGCCAGAGTTTTCTCAATAGCTTCATCATCATTGAGACATTCAAAAAATTTAAAAAAGTCCTCAGGCATTTCTACCAAAAACAGATCTTTTAACAAAGAACTCTCTTTAGCATCATGGAATTCTACATTAGCACTGTTGGGTATTAATTTAACGATTTCTTTGCTCTTCGAACTTCCCTCAACTTCTATATTTTTTTCTTTTTGTGGTAGCACTTCATCTTTTTTTGTTTCTTTCACCGGTTCCGCATCTTTTGTTTCTCTGGAGTATGGGCTGAAGCGATTTTTCTTGCGCTTTTCAGCTTTTTCTTTCATTTGTGGTGGATGTTTATATGTCGAATGATGGTTTGGATTTTTTTGATAACACTTTGCACCATACCTACAAGGTGTTCTACTATCTTCAGTATAAGCTAACCACGCCTCGGACATTTTTTAAATTAGCTACAAGCTTAAATACAGTTTTGTGAGAATTACTTTTATAAAATATTTGATTAAAAGATTTCATGGAACACGGCTAAACGGAACGAACAATGTCATCAAATGTCATGAATCATTTCAAAATTCATAATGTCATAATAACATAGAAAAGAATAGACATAATGTGAACATACCAAGATTAAGAGAGATATCAATACATTCATGTCAAACATTTCACTTTCTCAAAATAGCTCTGGAACGTAAGCGTGACATCTATATTTTTAAATTTTATGCAAAGGAATACCGTAACATACCTACCGCTGTAGACAGGTGGCAGTTCTGTGCAAAGAGTACGTTCTGTGCAAAGTTCTGTGCAACTACTTATTGCTGTGCGTGGCGATGTTGAATTTCAAGCCTATGAAATGAACGCACCAACAAAAAAATCATGAATTTTTGAAATTTTTTGTCAGTGTCATTTGCCTAGGGAAGAAGGGCTTTTTAGGGAGATTATTTTCGATCATCTGACGATTAATTTTATTATCATTAGAAAATTAATCACTCGGAAGGTGAAATGGAGCAGTATATTTTATTTTCAGGAATGTTACTTACGTGAAATTGTGCATAAATGTGTCAGATTCATTGGTGCGATTAATTAAATGAAAATCGAGTCTTATTAACGGTGCACGATGTAGATAAATTGTTTACTAGAATATTTTCAATGAATGGGTGTTTGAATTTTTATAACATTTCGCCAAGGACATGTACATATTAAATCATCGTTACTCGGACCGTTCGTCGATTCCTGCGGGCTTCGGATCATGCTGGACTGCTGGTAAATATATCTTGAGAGAGTACTTGCACAGTTTGTTTTTAGCTTGCCGTTGTTCGAGTGCCAGTTATGTATTGATTTATTAAAATCATGGTGGACAAGTGGGAATTCGAGAAATTATTATATTTTGTAACAATTTCATTTAAAAAACTGCATATGATATCACATAATATATGGGTGGGTCAACATTGGTTTAGAGAAGAGGGTGTAGTTATTAATAGCTATGCATGCATTCAAAATATTCAATATATTTTTTATTGTAAAATAATAAGTTTTATAAAACTAATTTTTCATATTGTGGTTAAAATTCAAACATGTGTAATCATTGTGTATTTCAGATTTGTGTAACAAGGTTAATAACCAACATTTTTACATTTTGTTTCTTCTAGATTCTTATATCATATATTTAGGCATATGGAGTTCTATTTCTCCTGTATTGTATTGTATTCTCACCACTGTAATGGTATATTGAACATCACATGAAAATATAAAATTATATGCATGTCTGCTATATACAACTTAATGATTAAAGTAATAATATATTTCCTTGTTATTAAATGAAACAGAATCTCTATTTAATTTAACATCATTGGAAGCATCTTGGTGGAAACATTTGTTTTGCTCCGTTCTGACCTGTGAATAACTTAAATTATTCATGTGAACTCTATGAATATTTAAACTGTCACTACTTCTGTTAGTTTTTCTCAGTAGGCATTATTTGCAAATTGAATGCTGTTTTTATTTCAATACAAATTTATTTAAGCCCTAATTTTCATTACTATCAGCATAAATAGTAGTCTACTGCTGGACATTGGTCTTTTGAAATTCCCACCACTGAGCATAAGGCATGTCTTGATCAAGCAATTATTTCAGGTTTTTTTTGTTATACTAAGTTATTGATTTGTATATAAAATGGAATTTAATGATATCCTTTACATAAATGATATCTTTTATTTTCTGTCTACTTCCAATGATGATGGCAATGCCAATAATTCATGTAATTGTAAGAAGTCAAGATATTATTGGAAGTCACTAGTCCCCTTAACAAATTTTACAAGTACATTTTACAACTTTTATGTAGCTAGATATTGTTACTGGATATTCTAACTATTAAATATATTTTATTTGTATACACAGCTATCTGAATGTTTATGAAACATTATTGAATTCAATAAAGCAGCTTTTATGAGATGTGGTAACAGACAAATGTGTTTATAAAGAATTGTGAAAGCATTTTTCCTACTTATTTTCCATTCTTCATTACATTTTTCATTTCAATGTGAAGTAAAAAGATATAGACTAAAAATTGATAGTTGTATTGCTCTTCAAAATATATTATATTTGATCTTTTATTATTCAATATATTAGGAGCATAATAATTACATTATTCCAATTTATTACTTTAAAATAGATCATTATCATTGGTTCTATCTAATAGATTTTAGTTATAGTTATGGAAACAAAAACCTATTTAAGATTTGGTTAATTTTAAATGGGTTACCTCTGTTCTTAGTAAAACTATATTTTTACCTCAAGTCTACCTTCTGTTGGAAAGGTTATTGAAAGCCAATTTAATCAAAATGCCAAAATACAGCTAAAGGTCAATAATGAATAAAAACAAAATCATTAACTGTGAAAATAACTTGTAGGAAAATGTCCAACAGGACGAAGACCTTCCTGTGAATCATAATTCCCAATCTCTCCAACATGTGCATGGTATGCATTGTGTTAATATTTTCTTGTTCACTTGCCAAAAGTTTGTCTTGATTCTGACTGATGTACAGTCAGTAACACAATCACAAAACCAACCTATCAGTTAAATTAATACATATTTTTTATGTTCTATTTGACCTTGATTTCTAAATTTGCTGATATTTATGGATGTTCATCACTACCAACACATCTGTTAGATAATCTTTTGTCATGGTGAGCTTGAAACATCCGGGTTGGGAATTTTGTTTTGTTTACACTAAAATTCCTCAACACATACCTTGTTATATCCTGTACTGGATACATCCATCTTCATTTTATAATATTGTAGGATAATAGAGATTTATTAGTCAGAGAGCTTTATGCCTGAAATGGATTAGAAACAAAAAAAATGCTATCCTTGACATAGATATTACGACAAAATTTTAAGGAAATCCAGAAAAAAAAAATTTCCTATATTATAAAAAATACCCACCATATGTACCAATAAATATATATTATAAAGCTTAAAACAAAATCAATAGGTTTAACGATTTACGTGAGCAAGATTGATCTTTTCTATTCTATCTATTGAATAATTTTTTGCGATTTTTTTTAATCTCAAAATTCGATATAAATACTTACTTACTTAATTTTATTTTACTATTTTTCAATCATTTTCAAACATTAAATTATAATAGGTAGCATGTTTTAGTACATAATTTATTACAAATCTTTAGGTTGCCGGGTTTTGATAAAAACATTCGTCATACAAGAATGGTTTGACGAAGATTTTTTTCGCAAGAAATTGTTCCATTTTTTCTTTACCAAAACCTAAAGCAATACTTTTCGTGTAAGTTTGATGAATGTCTGTCTGTGACAGCGTTTTCTTCGGCGTATTGTGGCAGGTACGCCGTATGTCTTTAAAGGACAACTAAGAAAAACCGTCTATTTATTCTCGGTCCTATTGGTCGGTGAGATTTATTAGTCATACTCACAAATTCGTGATTTTTTTGGGTTAGAAATATGCTCGGCAAATTTCAACAGAATTTTTACGCGAACATCTAACCAGGCGTTAATATTTAATAAAGAAAACTATTTTTATACGGAGCGGCATGTAGGTATCTCAATGAATGAAATGAACTGAGATGAAATCCAGAATGGCCCGCGACAAAGTTCGTTAACAGAATCTTCCGAGTCCTTGCTATTTAAAGCTTCGATTGGATTGAATATTCTATCATGAAAGAATTAAGAATTATTAATATCTGTACATTTCACTGCAATTAATATAAAATCAATGGTGTAGTCAGCAAAGCGCATTACTAGATAATCTCGTTAAACTTATGCCCAAGGAACTAAAAATATAATGTAAGGTTCAATTCTGCGAGTTAAACTATGACGCAGACTCGAGTACTCAATGCCACAATAAAATATTAGTATGAAATAAATAATAAAAGCCCTAAATGACATGAACTTGCGTGTAAACCCTTCGTCGTAAAATTCTTTTCGTACTAGGTCAATTTTTCTCACACGTGTAATCACGCACTCTCGCTGGTTATTGTGCTGTTGAAATTATTTCTGTTGTTTCAACAACACATTATGGTTATTTTTGTTTGCCGCGGATAATAATATCGTATAGCTCGTAAGCTCTAGTGTATAATAAAACACAACATAAACCTTACGGGACCCATAAAAAGCTTGTAAGTAGGTCTTATATTGTGTACGGGCGCGTTACCCAGTGTACAGCTCCCACCCAATAAGACCGTATAAAATTGTGTTAGTACTATACGGTGCGTATAGAGTATTTGTTATGTGATTTGCATTACGGTCGTCTCGGTGTTGTTTCCTTTGTGTTCGAGAATCTCGCTCGTGCAATGTAAACTGGGAGCAACACACGGCGCATAACATGGCTCATGATTTGAACTGTTGCGCCTCCATCAGTGACCGAGTACTCCACCTGCGATGCTATATTTAGTTTCATTGTGTGTTGGGCGCAATATATCGATCAAGTCTGCAATTTGGAGCAATATCTACGGCGAAAAGGGTAACTAATTATGGAATGGCTACCTATTTAGCAGTATTAACTATTTGTTTGGGTTTAGTCGATACTCAAAACGAATTTTCGTTTCATGTAGTTTACATTTGTGTTCTTGATTTACTAGTATAGTGTTCGTGTATGACGTTAGGGATACCTCAATCTTTCCGTGACTAACACGAGACTCGGTTAATTAGTAAGCTTTTTTGTTTATCCCGTTATAAACAAGAGAGGTGTTTCATCTCTAATGTTTACACTATTGTACTATCGAAGCGGAATGAGATTAATCACGCGTGTAGGTAATTAATCGATAGAGTTTAAGGTGAAATTATAAAATATTTTTACCTTTAAGAAGGCTCATTTTATGTATGTACCTCCTTTGATTCTGTGAACTACATGTCCCGCGCTAGTGATGAATTTTTCTATCGCGTTGTAAAATTATTTTGAGCGCATAGTTTTATTTATACACCGCAAGTTTGCAATGATTTAGATGGCCATTCCTAGCGCAAAAAATACCACTTGGTTGATATATGAAACAATGTAAAAACATATTTGTCATTATTACATTACTGTCTTGATGTTTCAAGGCTCTACCTACTGTAGATGCTGTATGATGTGTCTGTATGAAAGCCGTATCTATTTTCATTGTACAAGCCTTTGAAAATATAAAAAGTTCATAATGCTGAATTTATTTAGTAATCGAAGCAGTGTTATATACACCTACCTAATTTCGTTCACAGATTCATGCTATTAATAAGATGTAACATATGTAGGTAACTGGATTTGCACTTAGATGGTCTTCATTAATACTAGCGTGCAAAATTCCGTTCTCTCAATGAATGGTTGCAAAAACTCTCGCGCGTATCATTGATGCGTATAGTAAAAATATTCCATAACTGTTTTATTGGATGTAAACTGGCTTTTAATAACAAAATAAAGTCTTCACTGGAAATAACACAGTGCTGTGTTTGATGTTTAATCTCCATCTGTTTGTTAAATTTTATGGTATTTATGGACTTATTTGTTGTTTGTTTTTAATCGCCGGTCTACCCATCGCAATATATAAATGTGAGTTTATTTTACTTCGTATTTGGTTGAAATTTAAAACTCCCAATTTTGTTTAAAGTTCATCAAAGGCTGCCTGATTGATGTACATTTTATTTATATTATTAGATGTAGGGGATCTTAAAATGCTCTTATATTTTAATAATATATTTTTTAATAAAAATTAAAAACCGACTTCAAAAAACCACTAAAATGTAACAAATTAAAATACCACTGCAAAGCAAAAAATATTATATGTTTCATTGTACTTGTACATTTTGATTAATTTGCTGATTGATTTGACTCTTTATAATTTAACTTTAATACTAAACCCATTCCAAAAAGAACCATTGGTGATTCGCATATATTTATATTGTCTTCACAATTTTATTATACTAGAGCGGACATCGGGGACAAATACTCTGCGTATTGTGCGTGCACATGGGTACACAGTGAAGGGAGAACGAAGACAATGTTACTTTGTGGCCTCGACAGAGATAGAAATAGAAGGAGCGGTACGGTACCCTTCATTTTGTTTGCAATGTCCCCTCTAGTATATCTCAATGCCTTTAAAGCAAAAAAAAAAATACGAATCGATTCATGCGTCTTCAAATATTCGGTATACATACATAAAAAATAGATAAAAAACTTTCATGAAAAATAAAGAAATATAATAGCAAAAGAGAAAGAGAAACGGCATAATATAAAGCAATCTCAATGCTATAATTTATGTATATTAACACTACGCGACTCCTTAATACTCATTGTATGATATTGAATAGAATGATACGAAAGCTGTAATACACATTATATTTCAGCGGCAAAATTGTGTTGGCTCCCTGACAATAGTATAATAACGAATTTTATTCGAGCTTGTTGGTTATAATGATGCTCAAAAATGAATAATCCACAAGTTGTTTTTATTTGTATTTGCAAGTATACTACAGCGGCAGACATAAGAATAGTTCAAAATGATGAACGGTTTATTAAGAGCACTATTCTACCCTTGGACGGTAGCCGTTCAGAACAAATATGCCTTTAAAGTGTAAAGCCATTTGCATCTATCGGACTGCTAGCTACAGTTTCTTTTGTTATGAGTGGTTCAGCATTTTATCAACTACCTCCGGATCGAGAACAAAAATACTTCTAGAGTTTACAAATAAAACTGATGCAGCCGCATTCTCGTTCTAATTCCAGTACGTGTCTAACTAATTCGCGTGTAGAGGTTATATTCTGAAAGCAAAGCATCATCATACGATACGCTCGCCGCGTCCCAGATACGTCGGGAGTCGAGAGTCCGCTGCAACTGGCAAACGGAAATCGCCTAGAGACAACATTGTTGTTTGCTCCCGCCTGTTTGACTAGAAACACCGATATATTACGTTCGGTACCTAATAACTTACATGAAAACAATATCCAGTAATAATATCAGCGGCACTCCCTTATAAGCGCCACGATAATATTGCTCTTTATCCCCTGTAGCACGTACGTAACGTAGGCTTATCGACTTGGCCCACAGTTTATCTAAAAAGCTCTAGCGTATTAGATAAATTTGATAAGAACGAGTACATATGAAGCTTTACGATTGTTTACAGGCGATGAATGCTTGACCACACAATGGAGCGCCAAGATGGTTGGAGCGGTGGAGACACGACTGCGGCTGAGAACTCAACCGAGAGCTCACATGCCGCCGAACGAGACCGAGTGCGCATCGAATTTTACGCCACGTATGACGTCATGACGGGTGTGCGTATAGCCGCTACTCTCGGCGGCTTTTTTGCGTTAATGGTCTTTTTGATCGTCTATAAGAGCCGTAGTAAATCAGTAAAGGCTCTGAACGATCCCAAACTTGTAGAGCTAGCGGAGGCCGTCGTCGCTGAAGAACAGGCTGTCGAAGAAGAAAGGCAGTTGACGGCCGCCTTAGAAGAAGCGTTGTCGGAACGTGCCCGGTCGCGCCCGTCTATCGGCGAAGAGCCCCCGTGGCCTCGGACGTCGCGTTTCGCTTCGTATGGCGGTGGGTACGGCAGCCTCTTGACGCCACCTCGCCGTCTCTCCGGTCCTCGCGGGGAGTCGCTTCCAGGCTCGGCCCTGCGGTTCGCGGAGCGGCGCCCGTCGGGCGGGACGCGTGACCGGCGGCTCAGTTCTGCGACGTGTTCGAGTTCCGGAAGCTCGTACCTGGAGCGCCGCGGCTCGTCGGTGGTGTGCGCGTTGCCGGAGCGCCGCCTGTCGCCGTGCCCGAGCGAACGCCTCGCGCCGCTTGCGTCCGTGGGGAGTGTGGGCCCTTCATATGCTGTGGAATGTGAACTAGCGTCAGTGGGCGCGGACTCTGTGTTTGCGGAGGACGATGCGGATTCTACGGACGATGAAGTGGAACAGTTTTCGACTGATAGCGGTGGTGGTGAGGGGACATTGGTCGGCGAGTGTACGGAGCTCGCCAGTCGCCCCGTTCATTTGCCGTTACGGTTTGACCGCGCCTCACATTCGCGGGAAACGTTGTTCTAGTCACCGATGGTGCTGCTTGCCGTCGGGTGTTATGTGTTAGATAACAAATTGAAGTATCGACATTGTCATTTTCATAATAGATATTAGTTAATTTTTGAATTGGCATATAACATATCACAATGACCTTATTAAATTTTACATATCATTTGGTTTTAAAATATACTGAATGGAATATTAATTCGTACGGGATCTCGTGCATCATAAGGAAGTGCAAATTGTAATCAAACCAATTGGGCGCGGTGGCGAATTGAAATATTTTTCTTTACTATAAACTGAAAAGTTAAATTTATACACTTGAATATACGCTGTGAAAATGTGCTTACTGTATATGAAGATATTTTATATATGTAAGGAACGACAATGTCGATACGTTGATGTGTTCAAATTCTTAGTCATTCATGTAAATAGTTTGTTTTTGTTATGATATTGATGTTTCATCACGTTGATGTTCACATGCCACGCCAATATCGTGAGTTATGTACCTGCGTACGGTCATGCCATGTATCATTTATTTTGCCAACACTTCAAACGATCGGTGCCTACAATAAATTTCAACAAAATCAAGTTCGAGTCGCTTATCTTCGCTGGCATTATTCACCATAGTGTTCCACGTAAAAGTACTATTTAAAATAAAGATCCGCCGAATTAGTCTTTTATAGGCACATACATGTATTATTTAATATTAATAGGCAAGTTAAATAGTTTTTGACGACTTTTAAACTTCTGTATTTACGACTTACGACCGATCTATTTACAATGTTTTCAACTCTACCGGGCTAACTGCCAACCTCACTGGTAGTGTGGTTGTCTTATCATAAAGTAAATCTGTTGCCGACTCATGGTGTTTGTGAAATGTAGATAATTATGTACTAACTTGTTAGGGTAGATAGTTGTCAGTGAAGTCAATTGAGGATGTGTAATTTGTATTTTGCTTAGACTCATACCGAATCAAATCAACTACCCTTTTTACTTTGAACATGATGGGCACATAAGACCAATTCGTCCTCTGAACAATAAACTGAAGTTGGGAGCGGCCTAATGCGCACGTACCAATGTCACTTTCCAAGTAAACTGCCACTGTTCTTGTTTAGGAAAAATGTTACATGGACACCGGAGTTTTATTGATTCTGGGTGTTCTGATCCCGCCGCGGCGAGGCGTGGTTCCGTAGATTGATTAAAGTCGTTTTTATTACGATTTAGATTTACGTGTTAGTTTATGTAATGTTCGTTGCTCGAATTAAAAAGAGCTCCCTGTAGCCTGTAAAATGTTGAAATGTATGTAAAAAAATTGTAAATATAAAACACAACTCATCCGTTGTTTCATTTTTCATGATCACATTGACGGTTTCTTAAATAAACATTGGCTGTTTTATTAGTGCGGTATCAAACTAAAAGATATTAATAGCTATTAAATTTTAATGAGTACACGCGTCATTTCCGCAGATACCAGGAATAGTTATTAAAAATAATAATAGGTGCCGCCTTATTTATATAATCATTCTATAACATAACTGATGTGACTAGTTGTACTCGTGTATGTAGTTTCAGAGAACAAAACCACAACTCGTACCCTATATTTTTAAATATATTTTTCATAAACCTTTTGTTTTTATTTCGTTAATAATGGATTAGTATCGAGTGTAGTTCTTAGCTAAGAATTTCAATATCAAAATTAATCAAACTCCGAAAACAATTAAAAGGTGGCACGAAAATACTTTTGATATTCTTATGTATCCCATAATTATGGCCCAATCATATATCAGGGATAAAAAATGTAGGTATAATTCAACTAAATGCTGCTGTCGTATGGCACAATTTGGAAATACAAATAAAATTTAAGAAATGTACATACTATATTTAACTTTTTGTTTCAGATATGTTTTTATATTATTTATATTAAAAGTGAAGATTAAAATTTTAACAACAACGCATTAGGACGCCAAAAGATTGTATAGATTGCATCGAGGTATATAGATACGGGGGCCCTTCCGTCCGGCGGATCAATTCGCTTCCTGCCGACCCTTTCGTGCCGGTGCCCATTCGGCCTTCTTAGTGCCCGAACCTAAGATCCTCGTTGCCTCTTCACCAATCCCATCCTTTCTACCATGACAGTGCAACTAAACAGAGCAGGTCCTTCAGCGGTGCTTAACCCCACCACCGCGTTCACTATGGAGTTCACTAACATCCGCGGACTCCATACAAACCTCAATGCCGTCCACCACCATCTTGAGACGGCCCGGCCTGCTTTGCTCTTCCTAACGGAGACGCAGATTCGTTGTCCGACCGATAATTCTTACCTGTTGTATCCCGGTTATTCGCTTGAAGTAAACTTCAAGCCTAAAGCCGGGGTATGCTTGTATGTTCGGTCGGACATCTGCTGTCGCCGTTTGCACTGCATGGAGGACCCCTCCTTCTCCGCTCTGTGGGTGCACGTGGATCTAGGTTCCCTGAGCCGCATCTACGTGTGCCTTTACAGGTCTCACAACGGGGACGATGAGACGACTCGGCTGTTCAGGTATCTTAGCCAGGCGGCTGATGACGCGCAGGCGCAGTTCCCGTCGGCCGAAATGGTGGTCTTGGGGGATTTCAATGCTCATCACGAACTGTGGCTGGGCTCCTCCAAGACTGATCATGCTGGCAGAGCTGCCCATGCATTCGCTCTGACTCATGACTTGACACAACTGGTGAACCAGCCCACCAGGATCCCGGATGTGGCGAGTCATGCGCCTTCTTTGCTGGACCTTCTGCTGGCGAGTCACCCAGCCGGGTATCATGTGACCGTTAGTGCGCCTCTGGGCACTTCCGATCACTGCCTGGTTGGGTCGTCAGTACCGATCGCATCACCTCCACGTCCCGTGCAGGTTAGGCGAAGGGTCTGGCATTACTCGTCGGCAGATTGGGATGGTATGCGGGAATATTTTGCATCCATCTCTTGGAGGCAGCGCTGCTTTGAGGGTAAAGATCCCTCAGCGAGTGCCAACGCTATTGCTGACGAGATCAGACTTGGAATGGAATATTACATTCCTTCCTCTGAGATCGCCAGTAAGGGCCGTGGACGCTCCTGGTTCAATCGTGCATGCGCCGATGCTGTCGGTGACAAACAGGCGGCGTATCGCGCTTGGATCAGGGGTCGCGCCATGAAGGATCCCAATATCAGTTCCCTCAAAGAAGCCTATAACCGTGCCTCCAAGGCCTGCAAGAAGGCCTACGTTAGGGCGGATGCCCAGCGCGTTAGCAGGATTGGGCGTGCGTTGGCCGATCACCCAACTAGCAGTCGTGCTTATTGGAGGTTGGCCAGGGCCGTCCAATCTAACTTCTGTCGTCCAGCGTTGCCGCCGCTGAGGTACCCAGAAGGGTCGCTGGCCCACAAGCCGCAAGAGAAGGCTGCCTTGCTGGCAAATCTCTTTGCGGCTAATTCCCGCCTCGAAGACCGTGGTTCCCAGTCGCTGCCTACGCTGCCTGATTGCGGTTTCTCAATGGCAGATATTCGCATCAGGCAGTGTGATGTGCGGCGTGAGTTACGGTCTCTCGATGTGCGGAAAGCCAGTGGTCCGGATGGGATACCAGCGGTGGTTTTAAGGGCTTGTGCAGCTGAGTTGTCTCCAGCACTGACTCGCCTCTACCGAGCGTCCTACCGCACAGGTGTTGTGCCGGAATCTTGGAGAGAGGCCAATGTGCAACCAATCCCCAAAAAGGGTGATCGATCGGACCCTACCAATTACCGCCCTATCGCTATCACCTCAGTGATGTGTAAGGTCATGGAGCGGATCATAAACGCTCAATTGGTCCGCTACCTGGAGGATCACTCGTTGATCAGTGACCGACAATACGGATTCCGTCATAATCGATCGACGGGTGATCTTCTAGCGTTTGTCCTGCATCGCTGGGGTGAGGCGATAGACCGGCGTGGCGAGGCTCTTGCTGTGAGCCTCGACATTGCCAAAGCGTTTGATAGGGTCTGGCACCGTGGTCTTCTGTCCAAGCTTCCGGCATACGGTCTACCCGGCAACCTGTGTTCGTGGATTTCCGGCTTTCTGCATGGGCGTAGAATACGTGTAGTCGTAGACGGACACGCTTCGGCGCTCATGTCGGTAAATGCCGGAGTTCCTCAGGGCTCGGTGCTGTCGCCCACCTTGTTTATTCTGCATATCAATGACATGTTGTCGCTTGGCAACATTCATTGCTATGCAGATGACAGCACGGTTCATGGGCGATACCACTGCGGGCCTCCAGGTTGCCGTGTCGAAACTGTGAAGGGACGCGAAGATCTTGTCATTGAGCTCAACCGGACCTTGGATCTCATTTCTACATGGGGTTCCAGGAATATGGTTGAGTTCAATGCCAGGAAAACCCAGGTGTGTGCGTTCACGTGCAAAAAATCCCCGTTCTCTCCCCTCCCCATTCTTCAGGGTACTCCCCTCTCAGTGCGGAATGACCTGTGTATCCTTGGTATGGATATCCGCTGTGATCTCAATCCAAGGAATCACATCGAGGGCGTAATATCTGCCACATCACGCAGGGTTGGAGTCCTGAACAGAGTGCGTCGGTTTTTCACGCCCGGTCAGCTTTGCCGCTTATATAAAGCGCAGGTCCGGCCGGGTATGGAGTATTGCTCGCACCTCTGGGATGGATCCGCCCAGTACCTGCTCGATGCCTTGGATGGATTGCAGCGGCGGGCCATCCGCATTGTGAATGATGCAGACGTTACGAGCAACTTGGAGTCGCTACAACTCCGGAGAGATGTCGCCTCTCTAAGCGTGTTCTACCGCCTGTATCACGGTGAGTGCTCTGAGGAATTGTTCAACTTGCTCCCCTCCTCTCCATTCCTAACCAGAACCACGCGTGCTGGCTTGCGAAGCCATAGCTTGACGGTCCACACCATCCCGGCGCGAACCAAACGGTTCTCAAATTCGTTTCTGTGCCGCACCGTCAGGCTGTGGAATTGTTTGCCGGCGCACGTGTTCCCTCCTTCCTACAATCCCGGGTCCTTCCGCCGTGGTGTGAAGAGGCACCTAAGCAGGCCGGCATAATTGTTTCCATTGGCATGGGACTGCCGTCCGATGCCAATGGATACTCTGCCTGGGCGGCATTGACACTTTCCATCAGGTGCAATGCCGCCACTATGCCAGGCCATTATAAAAAAAAAAAAAAAAAAAAAAAAAAAAAAAAAAAAAAAAAAAAATATAGATATTCTCTCTACTAGACCATCTCTACGATGAAAGCTTTATTAAAATGCGTGATTAAAATTTAGGACCCGTTTCATAAATTGCTATTAAAGTCCCGATAGTTTATCTGGCATTCGTCTGTCAGATAAAATAAAAAAAAATGGTTTCACGCATGTTTCACGAGTTCTGAATAGATAGATCTTGCTCGTAGGTAACTTATGAGATTTTGGTGGCTATTTAATGTCTCTCTGGCAGATGAAATAAGTACTGTCTCGAAAAATATGTAATTTTTCCATTTTAGAACGCATTTTTATTCAATGCGGTACATTTTTAGATATAATTAATAGAAGATTTAAATATGGATCTAAGAAAATTATAATAAAGCAAGGGCAAGTTTCACTATTAATGTTTTATTAATATATGAAATTATGATAGCAAACAAACAATGTAGCGTACGTAAATATTGCTAACGGCCATTTAATTAAATACCTATTTTAGTTGATTTATCAAAAGACTTATGCATTTAAAGCAATACATTATGAACACAAACTTGTAACCATACAAATATAAATTAATTATATAGGTAACACATTCATCATCATCAGGAGGGACAGGCCTATGTTTAGCAGTGGACTTTTTGTGTAGTATTAGTACTATTTATCATCTAAAGCAAAATGATTAAAAAGTCACATAATATAGCACTAAATAGTAAATAGTGAAGTGCGTGGTGGCCTGTTGGTAAACGGACCCGAAGCGGCTGCCAACATGTCCACGGTGGTCGCGAGTTCGAATCCCAGGGCATACCTCAACTTTTCGGAGTCAAGTCTATATTCAACAGTCAACAGCACGCACTATAACGGCGACGAAAAACATCGTGAAGAAACCTGTATACAATAGCGATTTCTATGGTATGTAAAGTCCGCCAACCCGTACTACCAATTTGCGGGGTGGATATATTTATGTTATGTTATTCGACGTGTTTCCGAACATTTTTTTTATTATTTTAAGTTGAATCCAAATGCAACTCAGGTTGAATTGCTTAGTTCTCTATTTTTATTCTCAATTATTTTATAAATTAAGAAACCACTGTAGATGATTAATAACTTATTACATATTATTAATGCACTCTGAGTATATACTTTGTAACGTTAGAATTTTGAATATTTGCACTCTTGGTTACTGTTGTGGTTACTGTCTTGTGATTTGAACTTTCGTATTCACATTTTATATAGGTACTAGTAATGCTAGATATAGTAATTAATTTATCTGTGAATGGGTTTACAATTAATAATTTAAAGGAAGGTAATTTTAACATAGAGCGTTTGTAAATATTTTAATTTACCCGGCATTGGCCCTTGACTGGATTTATATAATTTGATATTAAATACCAATTTGAGCGTGAACAATTAAGAATTTTCTTTGATATATGTACTTGAGAGGTACATAATCACCAATGGAATTGTCCAATATCCACTGATGGGAAAACTTATGACATATTAATGAATACCTTTGAGTTTTGACTTTAAAGTCAAGAAATTGAAGCACTACTACTGAAGACATATTTTATCTTATATATTATATCAAGAATAGTCCACAAGTACTATACTTAAGAAACAAGAAATACTTTCGACTTGGCAGCATGGTCTTGGATCTTAGCCGGTTCCTTACGGAACGAAAAGAACAAAAAAAAAAAAAAAATGAATTGCTTAGTTGTCAAAAAACTGTCATTGTCAATTTGAAGTGTCAAGTGGCAAAGATTCGAGGAAGGCGTATTGTTCGATATTTTTAATTATTTCAATAAGTTTTATTGCTGCAAAGAATAAATTAGAAATAAAAATGGACGACGATTTACCAACCGACTTCCAGGTGATCGTTGTAGGGACAGGTAAGTGTTATTTCATGTTAAAAACGGCAGCCGGCATTATGGCGAAGCGAGCAGCCTACTTATCGATCCTTTTTTTTCATCGCTGTACAGTCATCAGCGCTGAAAAGCTTTTATATTGCCCCCTTGCGTCATCTGTATGATGAATGTTATATTGAGGGTACTTATTACTATGTAGGGATTTAAATTACGATATTATTACAGCAAAATATGCTGAAAACTGTCTATCGTAATTTCATGGCTTACTCATTAATTAAATATTTGCAGTATTCGGCCTTTTGTTATTTTATTTTACAAAAACAGAATTGTTGTAGTATCAGAATAGTTTTTATACCTGAATCCACGCATTTATATTAATATTACTATCTGTTTGATTGTCACTCTGCTGAAAAGGAGTCAATGAACTTTCAATGGGTGGTTCTTGAAAATGTACTTAGTTTTGTCTTTGTACTTTGTATATGAAAGTTGAAATATTTATACAGTATTTTGGTTTTAATTAATTTTGTTCTCTTAAATTATTTGTAACAATAAACTGCTTTTGTTATTAATAATAATATCTGAGTTTTTTATTATTAAAAATCCTTAAATTATTGGAAGTTGAAGTTACATGTATTTTAATTTGTCTTAATAAAGAACCAACATCCTGCCATCAATATTATTCTTCTTGAATGTAATTGAATTCCTTTTCACTTTAAATATTTGAAGTTAGTCTGAATAACTGGTTATCAATTAAGTGAATAATAATATTTTTTTAACATAGTCACCGCCAATGCAATTGTTAATTAATTCTAATTTATCTCATACATACCAACTTATACATAGTTGTGTGCATTTATGATGTGAAATTAATATAGGCATGGTGGAGTCCATTGTTGCGGCAGCCTGCAGCAGGATAGGCAAGAATGTCCTCCACCTTGACTCAAGTGATCACTATGGCGGTCTTTGGGCATCCTACAATTTTGATGGACTTCAAAAGTTCATTAAAGAAGTCAATTCAGATCCAACGAGAGACTTGCAGGTCTACAATTTATCTGAGAAGTGGTATATTGAAAAGTAAGTAATGAGGCATTTTGATCATCTTTAAAAGCTGTTAAAACAGACATTTTATGTTTACAATATTAAATATGATAGTTAAATTCTAAAGTCCATAGATTTCTTTATTGAGGAAAATGGATCATTTGTTTTTAAAAATAATTAATATAAAATATTTTATTACCCTATAGATTGTACACTCATAAGTCACATGTATCATTCAATATTGTCCATATTTACATGATCTTATTGTTATGAATCTCTGATTTGAAAATAGTCTTTTTTTACAAAGATGGGATTCTGATTGGAATTGAATTGAAAACAAGTATACATAAAAAAAATTGAATGTGTATAGGGAATCCCCACCAGAGAACAAGGAAGATGATGAAAACAAAACAGATGACAGCAAAGCAGAGCCAGTCAAGAAGAAATGGAGCCAGGCAGACTTTGCTGCAGAGTACAGGAAGTTCAACATTGATATGACACCTAAGGTAAGTGGCAATTATCTCATAAGGCAGAACTGCTGTACACACACATGTTGTGTATTACCAGAGCAATACATGTGCGGCTATTGCAATCCAGATGTAATAAATAAATAAATAATAATAATTTATTTTGATACAAGACTCCTCCTTTTATTTAAGCTCACAGTTACACTGTGTTTTGTAGCCACAATGAGTGTAAGGCTATCGCACACCGTGTGTGTTATTCCCATAAGTAATACACCCAAGCTGCTGGTTGACAGTGTGTGCTGGTGTTGTAGTTAAAATTATATATATGTAGTCTCATTCTGTTAATGTATTCAATTTCACTGAACTAGATAATTACAGGCACTTAAATTATGGGCTTGTCTAACATGAAATTTTAGATAGATTGTAATTTTATTATGTATGTTTGGGTTCTGTGTAAATTAGTTTTGAAATGTCATTGGATTTTATAATAGTACAGAAAAAAACTATGGTTTTTATATTAATCAACATCTACAAAATGTCATGGCAAAAATCTGTATATGAAAAGCAAAAAGCTTCAGGCCAAACAAATATGCATTATTAAATATACCTAGCCAAATATTTTTATAAAATTTGGAGAAAGCCCATGCAACAAACAAATTTTACCTAATGTACTTGTTGTTGTACTTGTGGCCTACTTATGATCTTAGTATTTTGGATTTTATAAACTGACCAATTTAATGTTAATAAAGCTTACACTCTTTATAGTGTTTTAATTACAGAGAAGAGTTGAAAAAAGCAAACACTAGCAGATGTTTTGTATTGCAGTCATGTAATGAAATTGCATGTTGTAGACACTACCTATTGTTTAGCTTTACATAAAACGCATGACCTTGGCAGAGTGAACTTGACTTTGATAGGGACATTGCTTTGTCTTCAAGTACACACAAACATACCTCATTGAGTGCAATTAAAAATAATTAATTTCTGATTGAAAGGGTATTGAGATAAAATAAAATCCATTTTTTTTATTTCTTTGTAATGTTAATTGTTTGTGTTCAATGAATATTGAAAAATACATATGTTCAGAAATATTTGTGCTGTTGATTATTCATACTATTTGAGAAACAATCTAATTTTGTTTGCGTTCCTTCATAAATATTGTAATTAAGTATAATTATAAACATTTTATTTCATGTATTATAAACAAATGAAGGTGCACTTGTGGATTCTTCTCTTATAATAAGGTTAAATTCTACCATACAGGTGCAATGTGACTTAAAGATACACTTATATTACAGTTTCAAAAATTACAATTTGCGCGTAAATATTTAATTGAAAAAATACTCGTAGATCTCATGAATGCATGACGGGTTTTTATATAGGTACTCTCTCTATTTGAGTTTGGAAACCATATTAACCAAATGATGTTTTTAGCAGTAGGATATACACTACAGGTATTTCCGGGTATTTGCTTGGTTACAATAAGATAATCGATGATTTATTTGTCCCGTAGCTTTTATTTTCCCGGGGACCGCTAGTGGAGTTGTTGATATCTTCAAACATTGCTCGTTACGCGGAGTTCCGCTGCGTGACCCGCGTGTTGACTTGGCTGAACGATCGTCTGATGCCGGTGCCTTGTTCCCGTGCCGATGTGTTCGCTACCGAGGCCGTCACCACTGTCGAGAAGAGAATGCTCATGAAGATGCTCACTTCGATTGTAGCGTACAATGAAGATGAAATGAACAACGAATTCAAGGGTATTGCTTATTTTTGTTTGTTTTTACTTTGAGATATTTAGGAAATATTTCGTCATCATCGCCTTCAGCTATAGGAAATCCACTGCTGCAAATACGTCTATTGCAAGCCATACCGATACCGATTTCCATAATTACCACTTGGGAGTATCCTGCATCCAGTAACTTCCTGCAAAATTATTATATTTATCAATGCATGTTTTATCAGTTCGAAGATAATGTTTCTGTCTTAAGAAGCTTCAACAAAGAAGTTTATATTGCTATTTCCTCCTTTAGACTGGAACGACAAGACTTTCCAAGAGTACCTCAAGCACAAAGGATTGACGCCAAACCTGATCCACTACGTTCTGTTTGCGATTGCCGGTGGTAACAACAAAATGCCTTGCCTCGAGGGCGTTAAGGAGTGCAAGAAGTTCCTTATGAGTCTCGGCAGATACGGCAACACGCCGTTCCTCTGGCCCATGTACGGAAGCGGAGAGTTGCCCCAGTGTTTCTGCAGGTGAGTCGGCGCATTGTAGACTGTTTTTGCCCCGTTCAAGGTTTCACATTTTTGTTTGATTGTACAGCGCCGCAATCGAGTTAGCAATCCTTGTCGGTCTCAACTGAAAGTTTAAGTTGCGCAACTATGTAGCCGAGATTTTTTGCCCGTTATAAAGAAACTGCAGCGTAATAATTTGAGTGTCACCGAATGACTGAAAACTGCAGAGAATGTGAAAGTATGTAATTTTAACATTGAGTGCACGAATTGTAGCATACTAAAAGGAAAGTTGGCTTGTGGCGAATGTTTTTTTTGGTGTAGGTACCTGTCGATGTGGTTGCAAAAAGTGCACCATGAAAGTGTTGGTCGGCATTTAGTCATTGCGAGTGCGGCGGTATAGCGGCGTGCCCGGTTCAATGACCCAAATGTGCATCAACTTGACTAACGCAAACAAAAATGAAGCTACTTTCTAATGTTGCATGCGGCACGATTTAAAATATCGTAATTCCAAAGATATATTACAATTTATTGTTCTTTGTTGTTCATTATCCAGAAATTGACAACGATATTGCTTTCTTCAGCGATCTTGTTGCGTGTGTTAAGAAAGGCTACAATTTATAAACTGCAGCTTTCATACTCCCACATTTCATTTGCATATTTTTAGGCATAAATATTCATGAAATAGCAGCTTATGTTACTATTAAATTGATTATAATCAAGTTCGCAACTCAATATTTTCGTAGCCTGGTCCCTAAAATCTAACTTTCAAGATTAATTCATTGTTATAACATGGTATCGCGAGCGAAGTTTCAGGCGCGGCTATCTAACAAATACTTAGTCACTCGACTCGAACCGCTTTATCCTTAGAAACGTTTTCGTCTGAATCACCGCCGCCTACGCAACACTACAATATCTATTGCTACCAGTTTTTGTCATAACAAGACGGCTGCTGATTAGATAATTGTACATAATTTGTAATCATCATTTAGATGCTCCTCAATCTAAGTTCATTCGCTTTAATTTTCCCATAGATTAAGTATGCTAAAAAAAATATTGCGTGTTTGATTGGAATGTTTTGAGTAAGCTATTAGTAATTGTAGCCCAATTGGCGGGTTGTTGAGAAATTGGAATTTGTTGATTGAATTCGAGCAATATTTGATTAGATATTGATCCAAGTTTTTATAGTTTGAAGATAAGAAACTTCTTTTTTTTATATTGCAAAGAATGGCTAGACGAGCAAGCCGTTCGCCTGATGGTAAGCGATACGACCGCTTATAAAAAAGTGTAGAAAAATCCACTGTGTTCGCCATCCTGAGACATAAGATGTTAAGTCTCAATATGTCCAGTAGTTACTCTGGCTACAATGTCCTTCAATCCGAAACACAACAGTGCATTTACATTGCTGTTTCACGGGAGAAATAGACATTGCGGCGGTATGTATCCAGATGGCCTCACATATGAGAGATCCAGCACCAGTGTTCTTAGTTTTCAATGACAACTATGCAGGCCCGGATCTAGGGGGGGGCAAGTCGGGGTGCGTGCCCCGGGCGGCACGATCAGGGGGCGGCATATTGAAACTTCGGAGACAACTACAAAACTCATCAATAACGTAACATCACTTACACTTTTTTTTTCGCCGTGCGCGAATTAGTGATTATGCGATAGAGGCGCGTGAAAAAGAGATGAAAACTTAATACTGGGAATGTATAATAATTTATCCATCTCAACAATTACGTTTAGTTTCTAATATCCAATTTTTGTTTAGTAGTTAATTTTAGTTGATTAACCATCGAACGTCTTTTATGTGGTACAGGCAGGGGCGAATTTACTAGTAAGCTGAGTAGGCTGGAGCCTAGGGCGGCAAATTTAAAGGGGCGGCAAATCTGGGCCAATTTTTTTGTTTTGATTTACTGAAATAATAAAAGGCAATATTTTACACACTGAAAAAATGGGGTTTGAAAATTAAGAATAGTTAAAATATTTCAGTAATATGTTCCCCCGTTTCCACGTTGACAATTTAATAATAAACACTTTATTAAATATCTATACTTGGATCTTCTTCTTCTTCTTCTACCTGACGTTATCCCGGCCGGTGCCAGGGTCCGCCTTCCGGCAAATTCTCCTCCATTTCGCCCGATCTTCGGCATCCTCAATAGTAAGGCCATTGACCCTCATATCTTCCTTGATGACATCGAGCCAGCGCTTCTTTGGTCTACCCCGCGGTTGAGGTCCAGGAATTGAGGCTCAGGCACACATTACCGACGCACTCCTACGGTTTCCTTAGGACGTGACCATACCATCTCAAGCGGGATTCCTGGAGTTTATCAGCCACATCGCGGACACCAAGACTGCCACGGATGTGCTCGTTACGGATTTTGTCCAAACGCGTAACGTTGCATATCCACCATAGCATCTTCATCTCCGCGACGTGGACCTCCTGGACGTGCCACTTGAGGGCAGGCCACGTCTCAGACCCATACAGGAGCACCGGCCGCACGATGCTTTTATAGGTGAGACCCTTGAGCCTTATCGGCATCCTGCGGTCGCAGAGTATGCCCGAGATCTCCCTCCACTTAGCCCAAGCAGCGCTTATACGGGCTTTGACGTCAAGGGCGATGTCACCGGACTCATGCAGTATGGACCCAAGGTACTTGAACTTGTCCGTCTTGACGGCCAGTTCGTTCCCCATCACGATGCTTTGGGGGTCCGTACTCCCGCAAGCCATGTACTCGGTCTTCGCCACATTTAACTTCAAACCACCGCTCTCAAGCGTTCCTTCCACCGGTTGACCTTGCGCTCCAAAAGTCGTCGGTCCTCCTCCACCAGTGCAATGTCATCGGCATACATCCAACAACCAGGGCGCAGGGTCCTGGATGTGAGACGTAATGGCATCGAGCACAACACTGAAGAGGAATGGACTCAGCGCCGAGCCTTGGTGCACACCGACATCAATCGGGAAAGGATTCGTATCGCCAACGGCGGTCCGAACGAAGGACTCGGATCGGAGGTACATGTCTCTGATAATGTCCACATAGGCTTCCGGTATCCCTTTCATCCTCATCGCCCACCAGATTGCCTGTCGCGGCACACAGTTGAAGGCCTTCAGCAGGTCCAAGAAAGCCATGTGCAGTGGCGTCTTCTTCGCTCTGTATGCCTTGCCAAGCATCTTGAGTGCAAATATTGGGTCGGTAGTACCACTGCCAGGACGGAAGCCGTATTGACACTCAGAGATAGTACACTCTTGGCGGAGCCTGGGCCCTGGACTCGATGACGCGTTCGAAAAGCTTCATGGTATGACTCATGACCTTAATGCCACGATAATTACCGGATTCCTGAACACAGCTTTTACCCTTGTACACGGGAGTTATCACACTCAACCGCCATGAGTCAGGCATGTTTTTGGTATTTAGGATGCTATTAAATAACGCAGCAAGAAGCTCCACACAGTGAAGCCCCAACGACTTCCACGCCTCTATCGGAATATAGTCAGGCCCTACCGCTTTCCGGTTCTTCATGCGACGAAGACTATAGAGAACTTCTTCAGGTGTAACAGGTGCAACAAGACCTTGTTTCGGGGGCAATTTGGGGTAGGACACTCCTAAGTAAATATCTATACTGGGATATTATAAAATATTCCAATAGTGATACTTTATAAAAAAATCTTGCTTAAATGTGAAAAAACAGCTATTAACATTGATTATAGTCTTTAGACTTCCTTGCTAAAAATATAGTTTTTTTTTCAAATTGGTTATTTATTGTTTACACGCACCCCGTGGTCAAGGGGTGGCAAAATTCCTTCACGGTTTCCTTTGCCTGGCGTAAGAGGCGATTAATAGGGGTCATTGGGGTCGCTGGCACACTCTAAGATGTGCGGCAGAACTCGTGGCTTCATAGCGGACGCCCACGGTTAGGGCGTCCGTTGCAGAGAAAATCTACGCCTACCTAAGTTGTGAGGAGCCATATTAGGAAGTGCGTCGGGTGGCACGGCGAGTCAACTAGGTGTTACTCGCTCATCCGCATCGCCTATTGTCCGTAATACATCCAACCTGGCTGCAAAATCTATGCGGTACGGACAATAATTGTCCCCGTGCGTCAGATTGGAAGTCTGGAGACTTCGACATGCACCTTATGATCTCCCCGTAGATATCGATTAAAAAAAAGGTATTGTATTCACTCCGTTTTTAGGAAATTAAGTTTGAATCAGACCTGGAAGTTTTGAGGCCTGACAAGGCTATCCTTATAATATCCGTCATAATATCTGTGCCGCTTTACGTATGTATAATGTATATAAATGTATGTGTATGATATCCTACCACGAGGTCTATTTCAGTCTACTCTGCCCTATTAACCATAAGACGTTCTATGGAGTCGTTAATTCGTCGTAAGAAATTACCGAATATTCGAAGTATATGGGGCCGTACTATCTCGGAAAGACGCTACTTGATGCCGAGTTCTTCAAACGTTTGTGTGGAATTCGGACCTGATATTCCAAGCATTCCAACACCACATCTCTAGGGAATCTACATTTTTCTTCTCCCGTAACGTCCATGTTTCAGCGGCATACAGAAATACGAGAAAGTGCTCGGACAAGCCTGATCTTTAGTAGCTTTTGTAGTAGTACGATTCCTCCATATTTTCCTGAGTTTCTCCATTGCCCCTCTAGCCATCGCCATACATCGTTTTATCTCAATGATACAACCACCATTGTTATTTTTAAACAGCCCAGGATAAATGTACAACTGAACCAGTCTTGGAGAAGCCCAGCGACAGTTTGTGATGTGTATTGAAATCCCCCAAGACCATTTCAGCCGACGGGAACTGCGTCCGCCCGTCATCAGCCACATGACTGAGATACCTAAACAGCCGCGTCGTCTCATCTTCCCCGTTGTGAGACCTGTAAAGGCACACGTCGATGCGGCTCAGGCAACCAAGATTCACGTGCAAACACAAAGCGGAGAAGGACCCTCCATGCAGCTTAAACGGTGACAGTAGATGTCCAACCGAATATACATACAAGCATACCCCGACTTTAGGCTTGAAGCTTTCTTCAATCGAATAACCGGGATACAGCAGATAGGAATATTTGGCCGGACAACGAATCCGCGTCTCCATCAAGAAGAGCAAAGCAGACTAGGCCGTCTCGAAATGGTGGTGGACGGCATTAAGGTCGTTTGGAGTTCGCGGATGTTGGTGAACTCCATAGTGAACGCGATGGTGGGGTTATGCACCGCTGAAAGACCTGCTTTGTTGAATTGCGCTGTCATGAAGTTGAAAGGATAGGTTTGATGAAGAGGCATCCAGAAGCCAAAGTCCGGGCATTAAGTAGGCCGAATGGGCACCGGCATGAAAGGGTCGGCATGTCGCTAAATGTCGGCCACATCCGGTCACCAACTGGCACGACGTACCCGCCCAAGATTATGTGCGACATGGTGAGGCAGCCCCTCGTGGTGGTTAGCCACGATTGGGCTCTTGTACTGTACTGTCTCTTTGGCCGGCGGGTCAACACTCCTCCCTTTGAAAGCGATCAAAAAAACGTACAAAATCACTATCAGATCACTATTACGGTCTTTACGCCCCGTGGACGGTGATCGCTACCCAGACGGACACTTAAGTCCTACCGCCAAGAACTGTGTCACTCATTTGGCACTACCCAGGGGTTACGTGTAGGAAAACTAGAGTCAAAGCTTACAGACGTGTGTGACGTTAACCCTCAAAAGTGACGCTAATATAAAGCGTGTAAAAATGCTTAACATGGTGGTAAATATAATAGTTAAAAAAAACTAAAATACACGCTTTAATAAGATATACAACTAAAAAAGTAAAAATAATTGATACTGAATTTAAGATAAGAAAATATAAAGATAAGAAAATACATATATTTTATTGTTACAAAGCGTGGGGTGCAGGAGGATAAGTAATTGTTGTAAACACCCCACGCTTTGTAACAATAAAATATATGTATTTTACTCCATTTTCTTATCTTAAATTCAGTATCAATTATTTTTACTTTTTTAGTTGTATATCTTATTAAAGCGTGTATTTTAGTTTTTTTTAACTATTATATAATTGTTTTGACTAAAAACATCCATCTACGGCTGTATTTCCAATCAATAACGCCATCTGTTGGTCAGTAGTAACATTTGACACTTGAAGAATACAATGTTAACGCCATCTAGCGATGAATAGTGCAAACATGCATTATTGACGTGATCACGCCATCTATTAGTCAGTAGCAAATTATGTTCATCTATACGCCACCTAGTGGTCAGTAGCAATGGTCATCAATTATAAGAATAATTAATCCTGGCGAATCTAATCAGGATAATTATATATTTTAATCGAATTATTGTATTGTCATCGGTTTTTGACAGGTGTGCAAAATTTGAACGAAATCTGGCCGTTTAAAGTGGGTCAAAATCGCGCCCAAAGAAGTCGGTTACAAACAAACATACAAACATACAAGTGAAGCTAATATAAAGCGTGTAAAAAAAAAGACGTTCTTTCCCGATGTCCTGTGTTGAGTGGGCATCTGGTTGCTAAAAATGATGATGATTAAGATAAAAATATAGTCAAGGGGGGGCGGCATTTTTCAATTTTTGCCCCGCCTCGAAAAAAACCTAGATCCGGCGCTGCAACTATGCATGTATTCTCAAGTATAGGGACTATTTTGTATATTATCTATATCAGTATCATGGATACTATTTTTAAAATAGGGTGTTATTTAGGTTCTAAGTTTGATCTAGAATTGTGAGTCGTGGCGGTTCCTTCACGCTTTTTCCTTCGGCGACAGAGCGTGATATTTCATATAACGCACACACGTGTGCAAACTGCTTGTGATATCACTAATGTAGAATGTTATGGTAAAAGTAATTTTACTATTGAAAGTGTTTTTTAATATTAACTATGGAACTAATTTATTGAAATATAATGATTTAGTTGTTGTGGTATTTTTTAAAGACGTTTCCTGTGGGAGTTTATGTAGTTTAGTATTTTAGATCTTTTAATAAGTAATGATAAAATTAAATAAATTAATATACACAACAGTACAAACATATATATCACATACATAGTCCTGACCCCACAAGAAGATCGAGTCTTGGGCCCTACTATATAAATCCGAAACGAAGTTCGAAACTTCGGACGATCGAAATTTATATACAATATGAATTTATCTACTCTGTAAAAGTTCGTATTTGTGTAACGTACATCCTAACTATAAGTCTATGGTTACGACTTTAAGTCAATAACGACCATAAGTATATGTAGGTACATTCGTATCGTATATGAACTTCGATCATCCGAAGTTTCGAACTTCGTTTCGTTGAATATAGTAGGGCCCCTTGACTCTTGTGTCGTCGGTATCAGGAACTGCGGGAGCGGGGATCGAACCCGCGGCCTCGTGTTTCACAGCCGATGTCTAACCAAATGACCCACGGAGGCTTTCTTAGGTATACTAAACATTGGTAACGAATTCCAGTAAAATTATGTATTTTTCATAACGTTATTGATATAATATGTGTACATTTTTCTATAACAGTCAAAATTACTAAGCGACCCTAATGGCCATCCCAGGATCGTCTCCGAAAATAAACCAATCAAAGTAGTCCATTGTCTGGGTTAATAAATATTTGACTTGATTCGTCTCTTTTCGGAATCAATACTTAGACAGGCATCAACATTATTGATTAATTACTCCATTCCCTGATTGTAATGAATACTTCTCGATTGCTATTTCAATTTGTTTGTCATAAACCTGTAATTATCTTCAGACTGTGCGCGGTTTTCGGCGGCGTGTACTGCCTCAACCGGCCGATCGACAAGGTTGCCACCAAGGTCGTCGACGAGGGTAAAACCGTGGTCACCATCGACAGCAAGTCCAAGACACTGAACTGCGAACACCTGGTCATCGGCATCAACGAGTGCCCCAAAGACCTGATCTCCACGGAACCGTCTGAGAGTTGCGATATATCTAAAGCGGTGTTTATAACTGACGGCTCGATTATGCCTAGTGAGAAGGAGCCATTGACGTTGCTCCGATTCCCGCCGCTTGCTGATGATGATAATGCTGTTACGGTGCTTGAGGTCGGACCTGCTACTGGATCTTGCCCTAAGGGATTGTGTAAGTATTACTGTTGTACCTTAGAAAATCTTGTATGATTCTACCACCCTTGGTATATTTATTTTACGACACGATCAGAAGACTATATGAGACTTGAGCTGTGGCCTGATAAAATTTATGTATGAGTTTTGATAATCTAGTTTTTAACAAAACTAGTGCGTAGAAAGGCTATTCTTTAATTATGTGAACTGTATCCGATATTTTGTTGAAAGTAGAACTACTGGTAGGCTGATGATCGCAATCGTCAATTTATATTTTTATGACTAGCCACTAATTGTCGTACTCAGAGACGTGTAATGTCGATTAAATAAATACTTAATGTAGATTTTACTAGTAAAATCTTTACTAAAGACCAATTTAATTGACGTTAAACGTCTTTGAGGGTGGCTGTAAGTGAAGATTGTACAAAATCATTATTACTAGCAGTAAATAGGTTGACTAAACACCCCAGTTTTAGGAACGTAATTCCAGTATCATAACCTAATAAGTTCTGCAAATAACGATCACCTAAAATAGCACATTCCGTGACCACCTAACGTAGAACCTTGAGCTGTAAAAAGTTCTATGATTGTGTTTCCAGACCGCGGTGTCTAAACTAGTTGTGACACGAGACAGGGTCACGTTCCAATCGACTTTTTGTTAATTTTTTTGGCCGGTATTCAAAATCTCGTAGGTTATACTTCATTATTTTTTTCACACCTGACTTGCATTGCCAGTTTGTTTTGTTAAGAATTCTTGTGTGTTTCAATGATTATTGGGTTTTTAATCTGTCTAGACTTAAGTGGCTATAAATGAAGAATGAAAAGATGTCTAACATTTTTAAACTATAACATAACTGAAGAATTATGTGCAGCCTTTATATTATTTGGGAATTAAAAATCAAATCTACCTGAAGTCTGCAAAACATCATTGGGATGATCCACTAGGCGATCATGTCTAATCTTTTCAATCTAAGAGTAGAGTTTGGATATTTTTTTTCTGAATACACAGGCAAACATTTATCCCAAAGAAAGCATTGTAATGGTTAACTAAAAGCATACACATAGTTGAAAACCATATAAAATATCTCCCGTGAAATCATAATATTTCAACGTATTCACGGCTAGAATAACGTGCATTACGATTAGTATAAATGGTTCACGCCATTTAAAATATCATCCGAGAAATTAAAAACATAATATAATGTCAATCTCTTCACGGTTTTAATCACCTCTCCACAGTTCAAGAAAAGCTACTTTTTAATTAAAGTTAGGTTAGATTTTTATTTTAAAGTGGTAGAGCACTGTTGTCACTCATGACTCAGCATGAATGGGCAAATAAGTCAGGATCCCTCCCCCTCCCTCCCTTGGTACCAACGTCTCACAGGAGATCGATTTGAAGCGACAGCTTTGCTGTTGCGTTTCGGTCGGTGGTTTGGAACTGCTGGATCCAAATGCCCCTTCTTTCTTTCCATCCTTTATCCTTCGCGCTTCCCTCCCAATTTGAACGGCCGGCAATACATCGATGAGCGTTTACTATTTTCCTAATTTTGAACGTTAATATAAGATAAAAAAAATCCGCTTTTAAAAAGTCAATACTATTCTCTATAAAAAAATTATAAATTAGCATTCAATTCGAAGTTAGTATAAAATTACAAGTACGATACAGGATTCAAACATTTTGTTAAGTAATAATGCATATTCGTACAGTTTTACTTGCGATATCAGAACATTTGTCGTCTTGTCTGAGTACGGAGTAATATCCCATGATTCAAGCGTTGAGTATATTCACCATGTGATCACCAGGTTTCACCTCACCAGGATTGATCATTTCTCGGTAGTATGTTATAAAACAGGCTACGTTTGCATATATTGCTTAATTCAACCCACATGGTTCTCATTACCCCAGGTAATATTTTACATATTTTGGAAAAAAATGAGAAGATTCGTCAAAAATCGTGATTTTTTATTGTTACTCTTTTTGGGTTTAGATACGGTTATTTTTAGCTGAACTTCAGATCGGTTGGGAAATTATCTAAGCCGGAAAAAGTCTCAGTATCTATAGGGGTTGATAAAAAGCCTTGAAACCTAAAATCGCGATATTTGACAAAACTATCTAGGAGTTTTTGTTCAAACTTAGTACAATGTTAGCTAGGGAGGTAAGGAACACGTGGTTTCAATTAAATACTATATATGACAATATCACTCTGTATAATTATTATTATTGTACTGGTAGTTGACATAGGTTTGAAAATATTTGTTGCAGTCGTGGTGTACTTGATCGCGAACAAGGTGCAGGACGCCGAGACTGACCTGCAGGCCTACGCGCACCGAATCTTCCACATGGACGACGGAGAAAACACCTCCAACAAGCCTAAGGTACCTCTGACGTCATTATTTTATTTATATTCATATATACTTTATTATACACCATAAAACAGAAAAAATAAATAAATTAAACACTTAAAACTAAAGACATCGTAACAATTGTCGGCATTATCGCTAGCTGCGATCTCTTCCAGGCAACTTTTGGATGGACTGGATTATAATTATAAAGAACTTTATTTACATTATTAAATAAATTAATAACACCCAACAGTCACATACATAGTACTGACTGCACACTAAGGTCGAGTCTTGTGTCGTGGGTATCCACACCACAAACACCCAGACCCGAAAGAAATATTTGTGGTCCGCGCAAAAATTTTAACACATTTAATACCTGTTTTGCTAAAGACGTGTGTGTATATGCCAGGCTTCGATTTGAATCTGTGTCTGTATTAGCAAATATACGTCCTACTGCAGGGCACGGGCCTCTACAATCGAGAATACGATTGAGAGTGGTTAGCCCATATATAGTCCACACATAGTCCACACTCAACCACGTGTTTTGGGTGACTACATACCATAGAAATTGTTACAAGCAGCTATGGTACGCAGGTTTCCTCAAGATGATTAAGAAATCATGATCATCAACGGTTAAGAAACCGTTATAGTGCGTGGTAATTTACTATCAATATCAATGACTCCCGGAAAGTTTGAGGTTTGCCCTGGGAATTCAACCTGCTACCATTTTAAACATGAGAGCACCCGTGTCTAGTCCGCTGCCAACAGGCCACTCCGCAATTTGATTACCTCCGTCTAATTCTACCGCCTAGAAGCAGTTTCTAAGCAGTTTCGAAAGTTGTTATGGCTTTAAAATATAATAAGATTTCCATTGTGGATATGTATTGTGGCTTGAGAAAACTAAATTCAGGTTTAGTAAGTGCTCACTCCTGCGGACTGCACACACAGCTGCATTTATATAGCTGTTTTACTAACCAGCTGTATAAATAAAAAAATACACCAAATAGTCATATGTATAGTTCTGACATCAAGCAAGTGTTATTTTGTGGGTAGTAGAAACTACAAGAGGCTCTTCAGTCTCACAAACATACAGCCTGGAACAAATAATCGTGGTTCACATAACTGTTTGTCTCAGTGCGGGGATTGAAACCGCGGCCTCCCATTTCATAGTCGGCGTCTAACCAACGGCGATATATAGATTTTAATAACACAGCGTATTTGCTCGAATATATCAGAGGCAGTCGGAGAACAATTCAAGACTGCCCCATAATACTTCACGCAATTTTTTAGAACTATTTACTAGTACAATTAAATACCTCTTTCGACATTGTACCTCGTCTTTAAAACGTTTAGTTTTATTTATCAAGTCTCAAAATAACTTCTCTTTGTACTAAGACTTCAAAGCGATGTCTGTGTTGTCTCTATTGACAGTTTAATTATCTCCATGTATTGTTTGATTTCATACTTATTTATTTATTTTTAGGTCCAGTGTGTTTAAAATAGTTTTAAAGAAAATTCTTGATTTATTTGTCCGTAATACGTATATTTATTTCTATTAAAATTGAATTCATTGCTATGTTTTCAATGCAACAGTCCACTCCCGCTGCAGGATAAGGGTCTCTTTTTCAATTAAGAGTACGATTGAGAGTGGCCATATAGTCCACCGCGCTGGCCTATTGCGGTTTGGCGTACTTTACATACCATATAAATCTCTATGGCGTGCAGGTTTCATCACGATGTTTTCCTTCACCGTTATAGTGCGCAGTGAATATATTTTTAAGACTTTTTAACGTTATTGAATACTTTGGTTGACAAACTTAACGTGAAGGTTGAAGTTTGCGGGCGATACACCAGAGAGATACTGTTTCGAGTGTGATTGTTGTGAGACTAGAAAGTCATTAGTAGTGACGATATAACGCCCTGGCCTTAATCATAGATCGTTTATAAACCTGTTTAGATATTGAATGTTTTGTCTTCTTCTCTAAACTGAGTTTAAAAGCCGTCCGAAAGGGAAAAAATATTCGATAATTTAAATATGTTTATAAATAGTCTCTGAATAAGGCCGTTGATATCTTCATATATTATGTTTGTTTTTGAACCTTTAATAAATTCGTTGACCAAATAAAATATGGTGTCTGATTTTCTTGATGTTATGTTTGATCTCTGCCATTCGCATTGCTGTTAATGCGTAAAATCATATTGATTTAATTAGGGTATTTAATAAATAAATAGGTATACATATGTATAATCCATTCACCTCTATGCAGATTTTGCCCTTTTTCAAGTTTTTTACAAAGATGAGTGTGTTAATGTAAAGTTGTCAATGTCGTAAAACAACATGAGACATCAAATGAAAACGATCCTTAATCTGAACTGGTAAATAATTAGGAAATGAAATATGAAAATATAAATACTATCCACCCCATTTTGCGGTAATTATAAATTACAATAAATATGTATTCCCCTTAGTGCCTGTGGTCGCTGTACTACAACGTGAAGGACACTAGCGCGGCGGTGAGCAGCGCGGCGGGCGGCGTGCACGTGTGCTCCGGACCCGACGCCGGGCTCGACTTCGACCGCGCCGTCGAACAGGTACGCACGCACACATACGCACGAGCACATACATACACGAACACGTACCACGTACTCGTGCACACACGCACACATACACGCATACGTACACACACGCACACTTACACACACGCCCACGCACATGTACACATACACGCATATGTACACACACGCACACGTACATATGCGAACACGCATACGTGCATACACGCACATGTACACACATGCGTATACGTACATACACGCACACGTAATGAAATGAAAATGAAATGTAATTAAATAAAAATATATCTTGATAGTTCTTATTCCTAGTATTTAGTTGTGAATATCGTTAACCCTTCGAAAAATTTATTTATATTTATAGACGTACACACATGCATACGCACACGCACACGTACGCAGACGCACACAGACCACAACTACTTTAATAAAAGTAATATTACACAAGCATCATTTGTACCTGTCTGTATCAAATACGTGCCACTACAGGGCACGAGCCTCCTCAACAATCGGGGGTACGTTTGAGAGGGGTTTGGTCAGATAGTCCAGCATGCTGACTGGACTAAATCAGGGTTGGCGGACACGAGCACAAGGTGTCAGGATTTGTAACAGTATATTAGGCTCACAAGTAGATTCAGACGAAATCAAGTGGACTCACTTTACTTTACTTAAATAAAGCAGAATGTGTGAGTATTTCTACCCCTCGACCATGAGGATCAATATCGGCATTGTGCTGGGTAGTCACAGGGGAGAAATTGGGGCCGGTTCTTGCCCCATGGTATATTCGGCGATGCCTATAATGCTTGAAAAAAAACTTGGGTTGAAACACGTTATTTTTATTGTAAAACGAATGAGTATAAGAATCACAATAGAGTAATATAATATGTCATAATATGATGATAATAATATGTCAAATGAACATGGGCGGTTTTAACTAATAGATATGCTGGAATGGTGATAATTGCCATTAATAATAACCAGTATACCGGAGCGGGAGGCTAGTGATGTCGACATAAAATAAGGTAAAATAATAAAATAGACGTCACCTATACAGGCCTACCCAGTGGAACCTGCGTATTAGAAAATGAAATGCATAACTTTCCTCTCCTCTAAAGAAAAAACAATGATTCACATTAGAATTCTCTACAATGACATGAATCTAGTGTCTAAGTTGGGTTGAAACCGCAGCGAAATTGAACCAAGTTCTAAAATGAACAGAATATGACATATATACATATAATAAATTATGCGTCACTTTCTTCCTTAGTAACGCCCAAGAAAACATTGAGATTTAACATCGTCAGTCTCAGGATGGCGAGCGCAGTGGAATGCCAAGCATTGGTTTGGTTCTTGTTTTGCTACTGTTCATGAACCGTCGTATCACTTACCATCAGACGAACGGCATTCTCGTTTCGCCATTCATAGTAATAAAAAAAAAACATCGGATAAGGTCTGCAGTAGGAGAGGCCAGCCGTGAAACACCTCAGCTAAAGTTAAACTGAATTTATTATGCGAGCTGTTGTACTTGATTTCTATAATAGGTATAGCAAAAACACAGAGAAGTTCGAAAATTCTAGTTTATACAAGATTAATGTAGTATGCGATATCACGTCACATTTGCATAATATCTGACATCATGAGCCCTACTATATTCATCCGAAACGAAGTTCGAAACTTCGGACGATCGAAATTTTTTATACGATACGAATGTATCTACTCTGTAAAAGTTCGAATTTGTATAACGTACATCGTAACCATAAGTCTATGGTTACGACCTAAGTCAATAACGACCATAAGTATATGTAGGTACATTCGTATCGTATATAAACTTCGATCATCCGAAGTTTCGAACTTCGTTTCGGATGAATATTACTATATTCATCAGGGCCCCATATTCGGTTTAGTTTATCCAATATCAATTTACACAACTTAGCATTCACATTACATTATATTCTGTATCTGGGTGGTTAATCTATGATTCGAAACGAAATTCGAAGGGTTAACGTCCGAAGTAAGATATACATTTTCCATTTGTAAAAATCAATACTATTTTCTATGATACCTATAATTGTCTCAAACAATATTTTCTAGTTACTACGTACGATGGAATGGTTATTATATTCGAAGAAGTTGTGCATGATCTAGGCACACACTTACAGTTCGAATCATGGAGTAACCTCCCTGTATTAGCTCATATATGTCATGCAGGGCACGGCCATACTCTACAATCGAGGGTACGATTGCGAGGGGTTAGGCCATATATTTCACCACCCTGGCCAAGTGCGTTGTTACATTAATATGTAAAGATTTTAGATCTAAGATTGGTAATCCCTATAACCAACTTAAAATAAATGTCAGTATTATTTTTCCATGTCACCAAAGCGATGACTATTGAATTACTTTCAGTAGCTGCTATTAAATGTCATTAAATGAAATTGATGTTATTTTGGGGAGCTGCTAGGTTGGTACCTACGGACTACGTCAAAAAGAAGCCTTTTAAAACCCAGCTCATAGTGCCTTTAACTGGAGTTACGAAACCTACATATAATTCAACAACTTATGTATACATATAAGTTCGTATCATGGGACGGAACACACAAGGCGAAATGTGGGTATACTCGTAGGCCCCTGCTTACTCCGTCTGGGAAAAAGGCGCGATGTGTATATGTGGGATACAAATTTATAATGAACTAGCGGTCCGGCCCGGCTTCGCCCGGGTGCAGATTATTTTTGAGTCTACTTTAGAAACACTTTAGGAACTCTTTCGCGTTTTAATTAACATATTTCCCATCCCATTCCTTCGAGTTTGAAATTATCGAATATATTGAATTCCTTGCATATCCTACCGGAATGCTACATTTTGTCGGAATAAATGGCCTATGTATTAATCCCGGATGTCAGCTAGCTCCATGCCAATTTTCACCAAAATTGGTCCAGCCGTTGAATGTGAAGAGGTAACAAACACACAAATTTCGCATTTAAAATATTAGTAGGATTGCATTATTTTATAACAAAATAATTTCATTATTTCTATCCCAATTAGCATAATAACGACCTAGTAGGAAAATATTATTAATATTTTTTTTTATTGCAATGAATGACGAGACGAGCAAGCCGTTCGCCTGATGGTAAGCGATACGACCTCTCATAAACAGTAGCAACATTCCACTGCGCTCGCCATCCTGAGACATAAGATGTTAAGTCTCAATATGTCCAGTAGTTACTCTGGCTACAATGTCCTTCAATCCGAAGCACAACAGTGCATTTACGCAGTGTTGTTTCACGGGAGAAATAGACATTGCAGTGGTACTGTGGGTGGTACCTACCCAGATGGCCTCTCACATATGAGAGACCTACCACCAGTAAAGTAATATCGCAAGTCTGAACTGCAAAGCCACTGACGTAACAATTTATTTCCCTATTGAACCAATTTTCTGTTATTTGGCTACCAAATAATAAACGTTTCATAATGAAAAACGTCGCGCCTCCACCTACAAAGAAGACAGACGACCATGATCGTAGCCAGCCGTGGGATCAGGGTGGGGCAGAAGTCTTAAATCATATGTAATTAGCAAACTGTACCCACGGTATTCTTCTATTACACTCTGTATCTCTGTTTATAATTGGAATTATCCTAAATACTTTCTTATTGCTCACCTGCCTAGTACTTTACCTAGATCATTTATTTTTTTAGAGTTGGTTAAGTACCTTACAGATCAAATCCAGGGTGGGGCAAGCGCCCCACTCTGCCCCACCGTGGCTACGCCCATGCAGACGACCTTGCTAATGTGGCAGGATGTTACTGGACGCAGACTGGTTTCTACATGTCTCTATGTAATCAATTGGGGGAGCCTAAGTGTTAAGGATTTCTTACGACTGAAGAGAGAAAAGTCAGTTATAAAGAAAAAGAGAGAGAATGAAATTAAAACACTAAAATTTCCACCCGGCTTTGTTTACGGTCACAGCCTGGATATACCCAGTATTATCACAGATTGTTAATAATTTATTATTACTGACAATATCTTTTGAATCATACGATCCCACTTCATGATAGGCCTTGCTTTGTTTTGTTGGATTACGATCATAAGCCTTGCGAAATTATATGATTACGATCAGTTAATAGCTTTATTTGGCGTATAATAAATGGAAATTAATATATTTTATGAATCCTATATCTTAACAATCCAGATTATAATTTCTCGCACAGAAAATACGTTATCAGTTTATATTTTATTCCCACGGCGATATAAAAATCTCGCTATCAAAAATATTCTTTTAAACTTTATTTTAAAGTTAACCTTGATATTATGTGAACAACTGGTATTAAAATAAATATGTTTATTGGAACATTCTGAGAAAGATATATCAAATTAAATAGAGATACGTAAATATATATGTAATACTATTTAATATTACACACGAACTATTGTTCTACAACCCCTGTATTTACGTAATAAGTAACATCTGAATTAATGCTATGTCAAAGAATAAGGCGAACAATGATGACGGGCGAAATATATTATTTTACAAGTGAATTCTTATACTGGTGGTATGTCTTTCATATGTAAGATGCCGCCTGGGTAGGTACCACCATAATGTTTATTTCTCCCGCCAAGCAGCAGTGTAAATGCACTGTTGTGTTCGGATTGAAGGGTATTGTAACCAGAATAATTACTACATAACTTAACATCTTACGTCTCAGGATGGCGGGCGTACTGGAATGCCAAGAATTACTTTGTAATTCAAGGCATTGGTTTTGCTACTGTTCATGAGCGATTGTATCGCCTACCATCAGCTGAAAGGCATATTCGTCTCGCCATTCATTGAAATAATAAATATATATATATATACAAAACCTTTAGAAACGTTCTATAATTGCAATGTCAGACGCCCACCTACTTGGTGGGGGGATGATCTGGCACAGGTTTCAGGAAGTCACTGGATGCAGGCAGCTTCCAACAGGTCGATGTGGAGATCCTTGGGGGAGGCCTATGTTCAGCAGTGGACTTCCTGTGGCTGAGGAGAGAGAACCGTTGAGTTATACTTACGGTAATTTTGAAATGTCATGTTGTATAGGTAAAGAAACATCGAAAAAACTGTCGTAGCAACACGAAATATTATGATAACAGAATTTAGAAAAAAATGTTTAGCAGTGGTTAGTGGAAACTTTTTGGCGGATGATAATATATAAAAAATATGCTGTCAATTAAAATAATTTAAACTTAAAGATGGGTATGTAAGATATTCTTAATCTCTAGTAGGTAGGTTCCTAGTATGATAAAGCTTTTATATTCAAACCTAATTTTAATATAACATGTTTACCTGTAGATATATTTGTTTTTATACTTTACAATATATTAAAAGGTTTTATCAACGGCGTTATTCATAAATAGTTTATAAACCTATATTAGTTACCGAATATTTTTTTCGAATTTTCGTTCGTTCATTCGTTCATCTATCGACTTCAGTTTGAGCGAAGAACACAAAACATTCGATAACTAAAATTGGTTTATAATTTTCTATGAATAAGGCCAAACGTCTTTAGTCGTCAGTAATCTTATAAACATAGTAATAACAGTTTTCAAATGAAATATGATTGAGCAACATATAATATTATGATGAAAATTGTAAATCGATTATTTATGTTACAATCAATTATACAGTTACTACAAACTTGTTTGAAATTATAAAATTCAATTAGAACAACTCTTGTAGTATCTTACAAAGAAGTATAATGATAATATTATACAATTCTTGGCCTTGTCTTCCCTTGACCCTAAGGCTTATGTGACTGATTGTATTAAAATGTATCTCAAAGCCCCTCTTATATAAGTTGCCTACAATTTCGTCACCAATTATTACATTAATTGCGTATAATGTATTATTTATATGGCTTGATGTATTTATTTTTGTTTGACAGGCCAACATTTGTTTACATCAGTACAATTTTATATAACAGGCAATAAACTAAACGCATTCGTGCAATATTTCTTATAATTTATTTCTATTGTCTCATTTGGTTTGTGATCAGTTTAAATTTGGAATTAATGGGTGACTATTTAAATGGTACCAATAAAGTTTTAGACCTGATATTTCATGAATTTTATATGTTTTGTATAATCTAATAATCAAGCAAATAGTATTATACAAGTCAACAAATATGAAACGAGTAAAAATGTAGTTTATGTATAGATGACCTACATTATCCTAATTTCATTATCATGTCAAGTCATTCGTTCAAGTTGGAGGTGTGTTTAACAACCGCCCTAGTTTCGAATCTAATTTCATTACATAGTTGATTAACTTTGTCACTTCATTGGGTTGTGGTAGCTGACACAAAACAATTCAATTACTAGGGGCGACGTTACCCTGACCTCCATACGGCACGCAAAGCCCACGTGTCACCAGATAACCCGACGAACCGGCTAAATGTATTAGCTAAAAAATATTTGATGAACAGTTACGCAAATCTAACTTTTTTTGAACTATTTTCATCCGTTATCATTTTATCTCAGTTGCGATTCGCTTAATTAAATTAAATTCAAGACCGTATCTGACAATAGTATTGTTTGTTAGCAGAAGAATGTTAGCGATAACACGGTTGACGCAAATTATATTGCAATTAGTGTAGGCTCGACGAAACTTTGTAGAAGTTATTACCTATTTAAATAGGTGAATATTGTATCACATCGGATATTATGAATTGATAACCAAATGCAATGCAGCGCCGTAGTTAGGATGTTATCTTTAGGTTTCGTCCGTCCTCGACCGATTAATTATATTAGTAAATTTATCCTACTAATATTATAAATGCGAAAGTTTGTGTGTTTGTTACCTTTTCACGCTGAAACCGATTGACAAATTTTAACGAAATTTGGTACTACCGTAGCTTATATACCCTGGATTTACACATATGCTACTTTTTTAATCCAGCAAAATGTAGTATTTCCGTTTGATGTGCTAGGAATTGAAATGTTTTCGATATTCTTTCACTACCAAAAGAACGGAACAGGAAGTTTAAAGTGTGGCATTAACGTTAATTTTTATACAGATATTTATTGTGAGTGAGTGTGCGAGTGTGAGTGTTTTGTAGCTACGACAATAAGAGAGGCTTTTCGGTCTCACACACCGAGACCGGAAACAAATACCTGTGGATCACACATATATTTGTTTCGGTGCGGGGATCGAACCCGCGGCCTCTTATTTCACTGCCGGCGTCTAACCAACTGCGCTACGGAGGATCTACTAGTTTACAGCAGTAGCAGCAGTACATAATTGAATTACCACTAGGCCAAAAGGACAAGAATTCAACTCTAGTCAGTCGATATGCGATGTGCTCATCATGACACTTACCAAGCTGCCTGTGCAAAAAATCAGCAGCGATACTAATGTGTTTGTTTACCTGCAGGCAGAACAAATCTTCAAGAAGATCTGTCCGGGCGAGGAGTTCCTGCCGCGCGCGCCTGACCCGGAGGAGATCGTGTTCGAGGACGACGTGACG
This sequence comes from Hyles euphorbiae, assembly GCA_023078785.2. NCBI lineage: Eukaryota > Metazoa > Arthropoda > Insecta > Lepidoptera > Sphingidae > Hyles > Hyles euphorbiae. The sequence continues at coordinate 14,528,568 of CM041041.1, read as the reverse complement.
CACGGACCTGAGTTCCAGCGCCACCACGACGATGAAGAGCCAAAAGAGTAGTCCCCTCTAGCGATACTCGGCGCAGTACGTCCGCGCGTGTCGCCAAGGGCTTGTTTATAACCCCCCGCACTCATGCGGACTCTATAAACAAACCCTTACTATGCTTCCACAGAACACTTACCGACCTAAAGCTTGAAGCGTATGACTGAATTGACATAATCATGTAGTTTAAATTAGTCCAGTACCGCTTCTAACGTGCACCAGAATGCTTCCACTCACACGGTCGACAGTTTTTTCAATACGGCAAATTAGCTTTCCCTTATACTTAGTTTTAAAGCGGACACGCCAAGACGTACTGTTTATTATAAGATGTAATCTCAGTAAGATTTGTACGCTTCGGTAGCTTGACTTCGTGCATTCCGACTGGTGCGTTAGTAGAATATTTTGTTCTATGTAAGTCATCAGTTTGGTAGTGCGGATTTCTGCGAGATAGTTTATGACCTGAGTGCATCGCTGTTTATTATGAAACGATCACAAGTATCTGCTTACTCATGGCAACTACGGGCGCGTGTCGGTTGTTTACAATGTGAGCGAACGTTAATCTCGGCGCTTGGTTAATACTGAATATTGAATAACAGCTAGGTTGTCTTGATTTAGTCAGCAAGATTGACTTATAGCATTTCGAGGCTATTATATAACATCGATGCTTATCAACGGTTCGTGAAATTAATTACTTTAGTCTTGGACATATTTAGGATTTTGTTTTTAGTTTGTTTAGTGTTATTGCTCTCTAGAGTCAGTTCGTTTTTCGGCAGTATTGATTTATATTATAGGCCAAAGTATTGACAGTTGTAAGACGCATTGCGTTAGATAAAGCTAGAAACAGGATACAAAATGTTAATTACATTTCGGACGCACCAGTCTTAATAATAGATTGTAGCACGTATACTTTTTATTAAGTTATTTAGCACTTTTATGATATTTATTATGAAATGATAATAATCATGCCGCGCAGCTTGTGCATTTATAATTCCAATAAAATGTGATTATTAGAAATAAAATGTTCATTTCATTTGTGCACCTTTTCATCCCTCCCAATAAGCAACAAACACTTCTATTCAAGAATATTGGTTCACATTTTTAAGGCAAGTGCCTGGACTTTACATGATACAGATAACTCAATGTTAATATTTTAATGTATAGATTGTTATCAATTTATTTAAATGGATTTACATGTTCTTCAGACATCCAAAAAATAATGCTGCTTACTACTATACTTATAATATATACTATTTACTAGTGTAGATACCTACTAGTACAAAAGTAAGCATGTATATCTACAAAGACCTATCATTGGGTTAGGAGGCTTCAAATTAAAGAAGCCTTTTGTTAACAAGATTACAAAGGCTTCTATGAATATCTGTTAGGTTGGTTTATAGGTCAATAAAGTAAGGCCATAATTTGCCATTTCATAATATTTATTCCATAATATATATTTTTCACTTCTGGTCCATATTACAAAGCCCTTACTTACTAAGAAACAAAAATAGTACTATATTATTTCCTAGCAATAATTTCCTTTACTATTTGTCTCACAGACCAATATACAAATAAAGCAAATTCCATAAGTTTACTTACATAAGTATGTTTGCGTCAAGTTAGGATACAATATTTCTTAATAAAGTAGTATATTTGAACTAAAATAACCTTTTCTCATATGAGAATAAACCATGCACATTGCCCTCGAGTTGAGCAGAATATGTCCTCTTCATAAATCTCAGATCTCCAGAGTAGCTCATGTCACGTAAAGTGGACACTGAACGCGCACCAAGATCTTGGCAACTGTGCTGCATGCCAGCTTGCAGGTATGGCAGGAAACGGAGCACCGAACCTTTATCTACTATACTGCCACTTACCCCCTGAGCAACTCTATGTTTATCAGATTCTTTGTGGAAATAGCGACTCATAGCTGAGCCCTTGCCATCCTTGTTTTCCATGGCCTCCAAGCTGCCCATTCCTCTGTATTTCTTCAGCCTTACTCCATCAGAGAAGAAATATTCTCCTGGAGCCTCAGATGTGCCAGCCAACAGTGAGCCCATCATAACAGTTGAAGCACCCAAGGCTAAGGATTTAATGATGTGTCCAACAGACTGAATGCCTCCATCAGCAATGACTGGGACATTGAATTGTTTGGCATAGGATGAAACTTGGTAGACGGCTGTTGCTTGTGGGCATCCACATGCCATCACCTCCTGTGTGATACAAATAGAGCCACTTCCCATGCCAACCCTCAGAGCATCTACTCCTGCCTCAATAAGATTCTTTGCTTGCATTCTGGTAACTACATTGCCTCCCACAACTTGGATATCAGGATAGGTTTTCTTAATGAACTTCACCATCTCTATTTGGTAAATGGAGTTTCCTTGTGATGAATCTAGGACAATGACATCCACACCATTATTGACCAACAGTTTGAGGCGGTCTTTATCTGCTTCCCTGGTACCTATAGCGGCTCCCACCAGCAACTGTTTGTTGGAATCCTTTGAAGCATTTGGATAGCTTCTGGCTTTTTTTAAGTCAGTTCTAGCAATGAGTGCTACAAGTTCACCATCTCCATTGATGATGGGCAACTTGCCTTTCTTACTTTTCTCCAGTATGTAATTAGCATCTTGAAGTGTGACTCCAGACTGTGCAGTGATCATGTCTTCTATGGGGGTCATCACTTCTTTGAGGCTGAGATGAGGGTCACCCTCCCTGAAGTCAATGTCCCGTGATGTCACAATACCAATCAGTCTGCCTCCTAATTTACCATTTTCAGTAATGGGATAACCTGTGAATCCATTCTTCTTTTTAGATTCTAAAACATCCGCTACTGTGTTTTCTGGGCCCATACATACCGGATCTCTGATGAAACCATGTTTGTATTTTTTGACTTTGTGAACTTCGTTGGCTTGGTACTCTGGAGTGCAGTTATGATGAATGATTCCTATTCCGCCGCACAGAGCCATTGAGATGGCCATGTCCGCTTCAGTCACAGTGTCCATGGGCGTCGATACCAGGGGCGCCTTCAAGTTAATCTTTTTGGTGAGTGGTGAAGTCAGGTCCACTTCTTCAGCAGTGAAGTCTATGTAGCCAGGGAGCAGCAGAAAGTCGTTATAGGTGAGACCCTCGCTGTTCGCGAAAATTTCAGTAGCCGATAGTCCATCGCGGAGATCTCCTTCCGTCTTGATGGACATCATGAATAGTTCTCGTGTACGCTTGTGAGGTTAAAGTCCCGTGGCCGGAGACGTAGCTCAGCAAGTGCTAATTGTCGAAAAATATTGTTCTTGAGACTTGAACAACATGCAACCGTACACGTGGTAAATTCTCGGCGATCTTCACAATAAAAGTACAGTATGAAAAGTTGTAAATTTTCAATAATAATTTAAAGTTTTAAGTGGCACGTCTGTTCCTATAAACTTTATGATTTCAAAAATAAAATATCAAAAAAATATTATTTTGCAAAAACGAAGCACGATCACCGGCTTCCTCGCTACCTATTTATTTGACACTAGCGGAGAGTGTTGCTAGCCAAATATCCATTGCGCACTGAGTAGGGTTGTGCTCTAGGCTCTAACATCTCGATAGTTATTAAAATCGTATAAAGATATTAAGTAATTTTAGATGTTTTTAGGTTTTTACAAGAAGCTTATACCCATGAATGATGAATGATAATGACTTTTTGTTCATTCATTGTCACTCGAAAGAAAAGGATAGCAATCAGTCGCAACGTCATTCGAGGTCAAATTTTTGTGCTTCACTTTTATATACGGAATGCAATCTCCATTTGGGTATAAGCTTCTTGGGTTTTTAGGTAGCGTGACAATGAATGAAAATGACATTTTGTTCATTCATTGTCACTCGAAAGAAAAGGATAGAAGGCAACAGCGACGTCATTCAAGGTCAAATTTTTGTGCTTCACTTTTATATACGGAATGCAATCTCCATTTGGGTATAAGCTTCTTGATTATATTAAACATTCAAGCATCAATGAGAAATCATGCGCTCATTTAAAATGTGAACAATATGATAAAGTATAAGGTTGGTATCCAAAATCATTTAAAATAATCACATCACAGAAATCAGAAGACAATTAAAATAAATAATTTGAAAAAAAATTACTAATGTGCGGCAAAAGTAGGTAATGGAATTACAACCGAATTATTGTACTTAATATGTACGGAAGGATGAACGAAGGTGACCCGAATCGATTTTTCACTAGTTTATCATTGATATTTATAAGACTTCCAATCGATTTATTTTAATTATCACGAATTGGTATTATGAAAAAACACTTGGTTGGAAGTATTTTTTTTGTTTACCTACTGAGCATTTTTCTACACTAACATTGATTCATGAATTAGGATTACCTACATTTTAAAGTTTGTCTGGTTATCTAATAACTAGTATATTTACATAAAAAGATCTTGAATTTGTATGGAATATAAAATATTGTTTTCCTGTCTTATTACATTGATTCTTAAAATAAATGATACTAATATAAATATCACATTTTAGAAGCTTGTGCTTGTCCTTAGGATATATCCATTGCCTCGGTGGCGCAGTTTTATTACGGTACGACTACAACTCTGAGGTTTCGGGTTTGAATCCCAGGTCGGGCAAAGTGATATTGGATTTTTTATTCATTATCCGCCTGGAGTCGGGTTTATGATGATAGAATCGCCCCTATCACGTCGTGAGAAATACAAGGCGATATGTAGATGTCTGGTTGCACCTCTGCCTACCCCTTCCTGGGAAAAGGCGTGTGTTACTTAGAGAAAGAAACGGAAATCGCAGCATTTCACCGTTCTATAACCTTACAAAAATTTGTTCAAGGTGACCACATCTTGTATACTATAGCAAAGGTAAAATATATTGGATTTACGCTGCCAGCTTTAAAGAGGTCAATGTTCAAATTAATTTGTGCAGTAACGTAATCAGGCCTAATTTAAAATTATACTAGCGGTCCGGCCCGGCTCCGTCCCGGTGCAGATACACTTTTCAAATTGGCGAACAAAATGTTCAATTCCGATTATCAATTTAGAATATGGGAGCAAAGGATTCCTCAGATATCGATTTTGAGACCAATCGGACCATGAAAACGAATAAACTTTCCTCATATTTGCTAGATTTTCACTAGTGCTATCCTCTTATAGGTCATAGCGTGATAATATATTGCCTATAGCATTCTTCGACACCAACCCAACACAAAAAAAAAACATTTTGAACCAGTCGTTCCTGAGATTAGAGGTAATCAATAAAATAAACCAACAAACAAACATATAAACAAACTCTTCATTCATATATAGCATAGATATTAAATTTTTCGGTGATAGGAATTTTCAGAACAGTCGTTTGTTGATCGGGATATTTTTAATTCAGCATAGGTAGATAATAATTATTGCTTGCCATGTCATGTTCGTAATCAGCACAACGCGACGATGCTATAGGTAAATGTTGGAATTAAACTGGTTTTTTAAGCCCTTAGGTATAATGATTTCCTTGTCATTTTCCTACTTTATTCAACAGATATGGCCATATTAATAAACAATATACTGGTGGTAGGTCTCTCATATGTGATAAAATAGACATTGCGGTGGTACCTACCCCGAAATGTCTATTTCAGGCAAACAGCAGTGTAAATGCACTGTTGCGTTCCGGTTTGAAGAAAGGTGTAGCCAGCGTAACTACTGGACATATTGAGACTCATTTTATGTCTCAGGGATGGCGGGCGCCGTAAAATGCCAAGCATTGCTTTGTAGTTTATTTTTATCGCAATGAATGGCGAGACTAGCAAGCCGTTCGCCTGATGGTAAGCGATACGACCGCTCATAAACAGTAGCAAAATTCCACTGCCCTCGCCATCCTGAGACATAAGATGTTAAGTCTCAATATGTCCAGTAGTTACTCTGGCTAAAAAATTCATAGTGATGTTTGGTTTTGCTACTATCCGTGTGTGATCAATCTGCAATATTCCTTAGTAATATGTTGTTTTACGATGCAGTCTTTGCGCAGTTACTGCCTTTAATTTTAGTTCAAAGTTTAACGTCCCCTTAAGGCTTAAATACAAGTTATAAATAAATGTAGCAGAATAATAATCATACTTATTTATAGAATAACGCGGTGTTTTTCCGTATACGACTACTTTTAAATTATTATTTCAATTAATGCGTTTTTAGGGTTTCGTACCTAAAATGTAAAAATGGGACTCTAAGCCTCTGCTGTCTGTCACTAGGCTGTATCTCATAAGCCGTGATAGCTAGTAAGCTGAATTTTTTCACAAATTATGTATTTCTGTTGCCGCTATAACAACAAATACTATAAAAAAAATTTGTTAAGTCTGGTCCACATACAGTAGCCGTGTTATTTTCGTATTTTTAGCTCAATATTAATAATGGTAATATAGTATTAAATGGTATATTAGGTTTGAAAATAAATAATTAAATAAAAACAAAGTAAAAAAGAAAGGGGGTCTCCCGTACAAAGTAATTTTTATTTCGATCTTAATAAACAGGAACAAACGTGATTTTTAGGGTTTTTTTTTATAGATGATCGAGTCCGAAACGAGTCGAAACCCGAAAACCGGTTTTTTTTATAAAATTACGGTACGAATTAGGTATAAACTTGCTACATTTAAATCCTGGATTTCCGGTTCCAATTCAGACCTGCTTAAATATTTAAAAAGGTAAATTGTTATTTAGAAATACATACATACATAATCGTCACGCCTGTATCCCATAAGGGTAGGCAAAGACTATATAGGACTACATAGGGACATTCATACGCTCTGTAATTCCTCAATCAAGTCCCAAACCCATTGAAGGATGGGTTTCAATAAAAACAATATTATTTATCGATATCGATGCATGGAACCAACGCAACTAGCTGCAAATGTATTATTTTCACCATTGTTTTATTAATACCAAATTAGTTTCAGGCTGTTTTGATATTAGGGTGACGAACTACCTATAATTAAGCATATTGCTAATTTACTTACACGTGTAGGTTAATTACAATAAACAACTTATAATACCATTATGTTAAAAAAACTTGTGTTCTAGGCTTACTAAAACATATGTAGCTGGTGCCTGTTACACACTGATAGCAAAGAACGAAACCAAGTTTTCCTGCCGTAGTGACAGCTTTGGTTGTCTATTTATAGGCTTAAAATAAAAAAGTGTATTAATGTATATGGAATGGATGGATTTGGAATTCGCTATATCTAGTTTAGTCCCACTAAGTTCACTGCTTATAAAAAAGGCCGTCAAACTGAATAAAATTAAAACGCTTTTCCTATTGAAAAATTATATATCAAAGTTCAAAAAGAACCTAGTTTTGTTATCCCTAATTTCAAATTTAATGCCTCTCTAAAAAGGTGCGGCTTAAGTTCTAGCAGGGCTACATCGACGATTACAAAAAAATATAAAACGTTTACATTTCTCTACTGGGGTACACTAACAAAGAACCTCTCTACTGGGAAGGTTGGAAGTTGAAAGTACCGCAGCTTGCTTACCAAACATTAGATTTCTAGAACCCCAACAAACATCCTAGAAGTATATGATGATTATCAATGTGATCTATACGTCTACCATTTTTAAATAATATCTAAAATATAAAATTCAGTTTGTTTTATAGGACTACTTCATAGTTTAACCTGAGGTTTAGATTCTAAGTGTAATCGAGACATGAGCTGTGATGATACAATAAACAGGTACTTATTTAGAATTATTATCTAGTGGATAAAAATGTATACTAAAATTAAGCCTAATACATTGTTTAAATATCTGGATCAGCCTACATACAACCCACAGTAGGGCACGGGCCTCCCCAACATAACGCTGGTCTAGTACGGGTTGGCGGACTCTACATTTCTTTAAGTATGATACCTAAATATATTACCAATTGTGGCACAGTAAGTTCCTACTATAGACATTTCTACTGGTATACTGGGATGTCTTGATGGTAAATAATTCTGGATAACATCGGGCAAAATCATCTGCACTCATCGTCTTAAATATTGATGTGTATGATCAGTGTGTAAAATAACCCATGTTCACACAGCGTGACGTGATTTCATGGGCAGCAATTATTTCTATTGTTAATGCATATGTAATGCCTTGGAGTTGCGTTGTATGTCTTATTGTATGCAATAGCTTAGTCTCATATCAACCGCAATTGTCAACAGCATCTTAAATTTCAGCAATTTGATCTATAACTTTCTATCCTTATTTTCTTTGGCTAAAACGTGGAATACATGTATGTACATATACGTACCTAAACTCACGCCTTTTTCCCAGAAGGGGTAGACAGAATTGCTCTCAGGACAGCCACATTTTGCCGTGTGTATTCCGCCCGCGATGTGAGAGGCGGCGAACATATTGCCATATTGGGCACAAATTGCTGGCTCCTGGCTGATAATGGACTGAAAATTCAATCTAACTTTGTCCGACCTCGGTTTCGAACCCGATTCTTCAGTTTTGTAATCCTACCTTAACGAGGCTATCTAAACCGTAAAATACACATTATAATATTCCCAAAGGAATTAAGTCTCACGTTTTTTTATACTCTCAACTGTCTAACAGCTATTTCAGTAATTAATGAATTTACGATAGCACTTATTATTCAATTTTACCAATGCTCTAAAAACAGTAATAAATCTAAGCTTCTAAAAACAGCAGTCATTATACGTGATTGACGTCATATTTTCCGTTTGGAAAAAATATATGTTACATAATAAATAAAGTAGTATCATTTAAGGTATGCTCTGGGCATTTAATTTGGGTTTTCCTACCATTGTTTCATTGTTTTGTTCACTGGCCGGAAGTTGATGACGTCGAGCACCAAATACCTACGTGTCTTTCAATATTATGAAATATAAAACAAAAAACTTGATTAAAAAAGACAATATTTATATTATGCTTTGAATGAGATATGTATAATTTTTATGTCATAAGTACTACATTTTCATTTTGGTTAATTTCATGGCATTTTAATATATTGCACATTTTTTATTAGTCTTGAATGAAAAGTCAAAAGGGTATACAAAGAAAAATTTAATCTCAATTAACATTATGAATTTATCTTTTTACATTATCAATAATAATTTTAATTTACTCCATAACATGTGATAGTGAAAGTACTCACTTTTTATGTTTTTTCACATATTGATCCAGGATTATAATAATACTTATAACAAGTTCTTTAAATAAATATGATTGTGTTTTCAATACTTATCGATATCTATATTCATTTTGAAGCTCAGAGTATAAAAAGTAAAAGAAGTTACTTTTTATACTCTGAGCTTCACGCATAACTTTAATATAAGTTTTTTTCCTATTTCTATAAATATATCATGATCGGCAATGGTGTAGGTACATATATCCGTGTAGCAATATTCCAGTTTGATTTGATTTAATTCAATGAAATATTTACATTCAACTATTACTTTACCATAATTATTATTAATATACATATATTTATTTTACAACAGTTCTATAAATCACATTGTTGAAACTAAAACTTCCACTTACATTACACAGAGTATTATCATTTGGAGATTCGACTACCATAGTTTATAGATAACTTACTCCTGTAGTCGAGGCCTATACACGAGTATTTTGGCCAGCTAAATCTGACCACACACCACACACGTCCCGTTATCAGATTGCACTTTCACATCACAATGCATTTCTAAAATCAGTCTTCCTCAACGCATTTTCCGTTCACCCGAACAAAGCCAGTGGGACATTGGTCTCCATCAAAATTCGACCTTTCATCAAGCGTCACATTTGCTTTTGGTGTTGGAGTTATTACTGTATTACTGGGTTTCTCTGACGATGTGACATTATCCCTTGCAGGTGTATCCTTTGGACTGACAGGTAGTTCTTGTTTCGGTGGTGACGTTGCCGCCAAATCTTCGTTTTGTTTATTATTATTCGGCGCGGTAGTATTATTTGCGTTGGCCCGACTGGTTTCATTCCTTGTGTTTGAAGGTAGATCCATTCTGGTGGGTTGTCTTGTTACTGCAATACTTGTAAGTCTCTGTTTATTCTCTGTTGTTTCCGATCGGAACGGAAGATTTAAATTGCTTCTGCTGATTGCCTCTGACCTGTCACGATCTTGGAATGAAGGTTGTTTTGGCGGTTGTAACTCCTCACTTATTTCCTGATATACGATCGGTCTGCGATTAAAATATATCACCGGTCTCTGAGTATTTATAATGAACGAGACGACTGTATCCTGTCCGTGGATTTTTCCTACTGCCAGAGCACCGAGCGCGATGAGTAATGCATTCATGACAGGATTTACTCAATTTAAAGGAATCTTTTGTAACGTATTAATATTATACGAAATAGTAACGCGATAGTGTGTTTGTTGTAAAACAGCTGACCGCACAATAAGGAATCTGCTTGTTGTCGATTTGACTTGACGCTTTTTGCACTTAAGGCGAAGGCGATTTATGGTAATGACGATATCGTGTTCGATATCTACACAATTACGGTTGCGCTGGCGTCAAAGTGTAATGTGAACAGGTTCGTTGAGTCACTACGGAATTTTATACTACGTAAGTAGATACCCTGTTAGTCATATTTTTACCAATCTTAACATATTACTGTTCCTGATTCACAGGTACGGGTTTATTTATAAACCTTAAAATACGGAAAAGTGATATGTAATAAATGGAAGAGGAATTTTTTAATGAATATGTAGTAAATATAATCCGTTTACAGAATACTATGATCTTAGTTATTTTGTATAATTGGTATAGTTAAAAAAAATAGTATGTGATGTATGATTAATTCTATGTAGAATAATATTCTCCTTAAGTTCCGCCACTATTTATAGAGTAGAGAGCCCAAGACAGCTACAAATTATAAGTTTAACAATGGTAATTGAAGGTAAAACTATAGATTAGCCAAAAGATATTTTTTGTAGTTGATTATTTAACTACTTGTTTATTTAATCTTTAAAATGATATATGTTGTGTACCGATTCTCACATATTATGTAACCTATTTTTTTAAATTATGTTTTATCTTGGCGAAGTTTTATTGAGGTTTGTTTTTATTTTATTAACTTAAGTGATAAAATAGTTCTCAACTTTTTACGAGTGATACGGATGTTTGTGCAAGTTGATGTAATAAAAATAGGACATTTAATGTTCCGTGAGCGCAGTGGTTTAGACGTTAGATTTCTGGCACGGAAGCTGTAGATTCGATTTAAACGTGTTTTGTGGACTTCAACTGTTCTGTGTCCTGTGGTCTCGTGTATCTATGACAAATAATTAACTTAACATTCAATTGCTTTCACAAACTTTTCAAAGCCTGTTATATAAACATATTTTTTCAAATAAATATTTTTTTTAAATTAATCAAGGAACATTTATTTTACAAAATATGGAATTCAAAAACCTATAGGCTTTTATTTAGTTTATTTGTGTTCTCTCAATAAGTACTGAAATTTATTTAGTGTTATTTAATTTCCCATTTGATAAATAATATATATCACATGGGAAATTTGAAAATGAAAAATTATTTTCATTGCATAAAAATACATAAATTTGCGCTTATCTGCGCGGAGCTTGGCAATTACGTGTGTCATAAACAGTTCGCATGAAACTGTCCTAATTCCTGCTCATCTGAAACAAGAACTTATAAATCGTAAAACGTTAAAAATTTGCATTTTGCTAGGAATCAGACCCCATATGATGTCAAATTGATTGAATTTACTTAAAATATAGTTATAATTTTTGACATTGGTGTACAACAAAGAGCAATAATAAAAATGACAATAGTCAAAAGTACTTATTATGATTTTATAAAATACCCTCTGCGTGTTCTTGCTTAATCTATGATATTAAGTGGAATCGTCGTGTATTCTTGCTTCACAAACTCTTTATTAATATTCATTTATGAGAAAATCATGTTTTCCATGCATGATTTCATCCAACACTTAGTTTTTCCAGGTAATAAATCATTTAGAATACCTACAATAGCAATAATCATTAAGAACAAGACGTGTCCGTCGTATTTACAGGTAAATATTTTGAAAACATTTGATGCAACAATCTGATCCAACAACTGTTCTTGATAGACAGATGTAATTATGCATGATTCACAGTTTATTTTTATGTATTTTTTACTGACTAATCGAGGATCTTTATGAAGGCTAATGTTTTGTTAAAGGAAATACGAGATGTATTTTTCAATGGTATAAATGTTGCAAATCTGTGACTTATTTTTTGTACGTTATGAAGAAATAGATGTGCATTTTAACGTTAAATAATTTTCTAAATAAATTATCAAGTATTTTACTTGTCTTGGATTCTTATATCTATTCCCAAATCTTCATCTTCGTCATCTTTTGGCTTATCGTTGGTTTCTCTTTTAGGAGCGTTGACCTCAATTTTGTCACCTCCATACGTATACTGGTTAGGATTCAAAGGCACAAATAACGGGCCGTCGTCAGGTTTTTTAGTAGTTGTTGATTTATTTTCATGATTGTGATTTGCTTCTACCGTATTATGAGACGGGTTACTTCCCGTGTTTGGAGAGTTATTGTACTGATTGTGTGGCTTTTGATTTGTATTTTGTCCGTCATTGTTTAAATTCGGCTGTCCGACTTCGTGGTTTCCATTGCTGGGTTGTTGTCCAAAGACCGGCTTGTTGGGTTGATTATTAGGGGTTCCAAATATTTCTGTCAAATCGTCCTGTCCAATATTGTTATTCCCTTGATTGGGTCGATTATTTTGACTACCGAAATCTGGTCGGTTGCCTTGCACATTATTATTTTGGTTTCCATTATTCGATTGGTTGTCAAATCCGGGTTTATAAGACTGTTCATTATTATTCTGCCCGAAATTATTTGGTTTACCTTGATTGGGTTGGTTCTGTTGTCCATGATTGTTTTGGTTCCCGTAGTTTGGTTCATTTACTGGTTCGAATCCAGGCTGCGCGTTATTGTTGGGATTTTGGAAGTTGGTTTGGTCAGGTTGTCCATAGTTATTTGGGTATTGGTTGCCATATCCTGGTCTGTTTGGGTTGCCGAAGTTATTTTGATTCCCGTGGCCAGGGCGATTAGGTCGCCCATTATTGTTCTGATTGTTAAAGCCAGGACGATTTTGCTGGCCATTATTAGGGTTATAATTTGGTTGGTTTGAGGGATCAAAACCGTTTTGGTAGTTGTTGTTGTCGTTTTGGTTGTTTCCATTCCAGTTGCCATTTTGTTGGTGATGTTGATGTCCATGTCCGTGACCATGGCCGTGTCCATGACCATTGTTAAAATTGTTGGGTCGGTTGTGAGGAGGACCGTAACCATTTTGGTGTGGCGGTCGACCGTGAGGTGGTGGATTGTTTGGTTCCTCTTCAACGATTACCACGACAGTCTCAGTTGGTTTGTTTTGTCCATATCCATTGTTTGGTTTCTTCTGACCGTTTACTCCATAGGCTCCTTGAACGTTGAAGTTTAGGCCATTGGTCAATCCACCTATAATAGAACCAGCAGCGCCGTGTATTTGTTTATGCACTTCATTTGCACCAGACAATATTCCTTCTAACAGGCCACCAGCATTACACTCATAAGTCAAGAGTAATAAAAATAACAACAATGTTTTTCTCATTATGATGAGCACTTAATTTTTCCGTGAGACTGACTCAGTGCGATGTACACTTGCGATTGACTGGCGCGATGATCTTCATGTTCCGTTGGATAACCTCTTATAAACCTGTTTCGGATACAAATTAAAATAAGATAAATCTCTTGTAAACCTATTAGAAATTCCAGACAGGTAAACACTTAGATACTCACTAAATAGGTATTTTATTTGCATTCGAATGCTTTGGTTTAAACGTACCTATTCCACTAAAACGCGCTCACTATTTTCAACTGCAACAGTCCGTTTAGTTATATTGATCACCACACAGTCTCGTATCAGTTGCTTTTGATCTACTGACCATTTCAAAGCAAAATATTTTCATTATAATTATACGTAATAAGTTGATTATCGTCCACGCGGATGTAATGACGTTTTACCATCTGTAATTATTGTTTTCCTCTGTACGTTTAATGCTGTGTAATCTTATGTGCGTCTCCATTGTTCTAGCCATCTAGGAGATATTATTTATCGAGTGATCAAACGATATGTTCGCCGACCCGTGGTCACCTTGGTGTGGTCGAGGTCATTGAGTGGTAAATACACTCGGCCGAGAAGGTCATGAATTTATTATCGTGGTGCGTTGACGGATATGATGTCTTTCCAATGTTACACAGAAGTATGGCGACGGGGATTAAAATACGAATTGGAGAATGCAATTAGTCTGGCGAGTGGACTTTCCAGTTTTTAAGCAAGTTAAGGCTGTTTGGCGAGATCTTAGCCAGTTTATTGTTATATTAATCTTTTTGGAATCAGCAGGTGGTGCAAAACTGGCTATATTTATTATTATTATTGCAAGTCATCAAGTAATGTCCGCATGTTACCAACATTATGATGGTAATGTGTAATTTAAAATATAAATATATACTTATTATACTTCGTCACTTGAATAAAACTGTATGACAAATGGTGGTATTGCTTATAAATTAAAGGCTGCGATTTAGTTTTAGAATTTATTATTGTTGGTCAATGATGAAGGTTACTTTGGGTTCCAAGAAAGTGTAGATTTAACAACTCGAGGCTTAACTCCCTTATCATTTTGAGGAAAATGACTTATTTTGTAAGTTTATTATTTATAATTAGTTCTTATAAACGTGGAAGAATAAAACCCGTCAAAGAGCTATGGGTGTAGTTTTTCTTTGTCGGGAAACTCCCGCCGCCCGCGTTCCTTCATCTTAATCACTTTAACTCCGCGTTTTTGTTAATTTTATGCGTGTTTTTCCAATGCTATATATAATTGGGAATAACATTAGTTTTATTATGAATTAACTATGTCAATGTTTTTTCTACTTCAAAAATAAAAAAAAACATCTTTTGCGCTATAAGATTTCGATAATTTCTAAATATGAACAGTTATTAATAAATAAATAACTTAAATTTCACAATTTGCTGATAAAATAAGGTTGTTGTTTGATGTTTTTTTAGCCTTCATTCATCATATTATATTCGGTGACGTATAGATAATAAAATTATATTATTATTCAATTATTATATTTTTTATGGCGCGCTTAACTTTATTTCCTATTCAAATGAATGCGTTAATTGTAATATTTGCACGAAAACATCGCACCAGTCTTACTGGTATTCAAGCTATTTAAACTAGTAATTTAAATATTTGGAAACAACTCGTTAAGACGAGCTACAACGCAAGTACATCAAACTTGTGGTCAAGGTAATGGAATATTAAATAAAACCAAAGTAATTTTGTTAATTTGTATTAAATAACAAGAATTATAAATCTAAGACAAATTCAACAGTACATTTAGTGATACGGTCGACATCGCTTTGGTTTCAAATGCGTACAGTACAATTAGCAAGAAAAGTACTTATTCAATTCCATATTACATAATGAAATCAGATCACTAAGTTACTCTGACATTTCATTACCGTTTCTTAATTTACTATGCGACTTTTGTGGCCAATTGTACCGTAGATGTGCGTGAGATTCTTACGAAGCGGTAAGTGAAGCGACTTTTCCTCGTTTCAAGATAAATTGAACAAATAATACAAACACATGAATCAATAAATAGGGAATAAACATTTTATTGATTAAATTTTATTAGTCATCGCTTAATTGTAATTAGAAATGAAATACTCAGTTCATTGTAAATTGACGGGAGGGTGTTCTGGGTTCATTTATCCTTATTCATTTAATGTAAATTTGGCAGCGAGAATGTTATTGGTACCCAATGAATAAATATCAAATTAAACGTTTATAGCAGATGAAGTAAAACAACTAAGGTTTAACATGCAAAACACGGGCTTGAGATTCCATCTTAAAACATAATTTATTTTCCTTACGTTAAAATGTCATTGGCAAAAAAGTCTTGAAATTTTAATAAAATTTACCACTTTAGCGAAACTGAGAATAATTAATATTACATTTTGACACCAGTGAAAAGTTAATATTAAGTACCCGTCCGTAAAAAAATTATTAATTTTAATAAAATACAAATGGAGTCAATAAAATAATTATGTATAATAAGTATGTTGTTTATGTTAAAAAACAATTTTGTGAAACAAGTTTAGTATATGCCGGCCAATAACTGCGGAGGCCAAGATATTAGCTTTTGCCGTAAAAAGGTCTAAGTTCGATCCCCACACGGACAAATATTTGTACGGTAGTGGTTATTTGGACATGTATTTCTTTGGATTTTGGGCCAGCAATGTACACATTATTATACACTTGGCAACTACAACTTTAAGACTATTATTGCAGTAGGATATTTGACTCGATTTTTCAAGTGCAATTTACCTATTTTACTAGCACTGTTGTGATGAAAATTCAATAAACCAAAAGCAACACCGAAAAGATACACAACAACTACTAGGCTGACAGAGAAAGTATGAACGTTGTATTAAATATATGTCATCAATATGCGTAAAATTGCTCAGAGCATAAAAAAATACTAGGGCGACAGAGTAAGGAAGGAGGCTTCGTTAAACCTATGTCATCAATATGCAAAACTTATCTCAGAGTACAAAAAGTTTCTACTAGAGCGATAAATATGAGAGATATTTCTGAGAGCACATAAAGTAATAAGTAGTAAAGTTTCAATATTTTTATAAAATGCTTAAAATGTAATGACATCTGGCCCAAAATTCACATACATATTTCCTATGATGTACCCATTCGTAATTTGTTAACTCACCATTATTTTAATTGTATGAAAATGTTTTTTAAAACAAAATGTAAATTATACACAATAAAGAAATAAAATTTACAGTTAGAATCTGAATCAAAAATATGTTTTTATCATTATAATCTATTTACCAACAGGATTATTACATATGTATACATGCATACGTCTGGTTTTCTATAGATATAGACATTTACTATCTTAAAACGTATAAGGCACATTTCATCCTTACATACAAATATTTGGTTAAACACGGATTAGTATCTAAGTTTTTACAAAACATTATATTATACCATTGAGATATTAAACTAGAGCGGACATGTTGAACAAAATATTTTAACATGGTATAGTACCGCAGTTTGTTTCTGTCTCTTTCACTTTTAAACGGTCACACTATCTTCCATCTCACTTTACTGATTCTACGAGTGCTTGAAAACCGTGTACATAACTTTAGGGCGTTATCTCCGCTCCAGTATATTTCCTCAAGGCTTCAAAAAGAAAAAAAAAATAGTTTCTTTCAACAGTTATCCTATTTTTAGGTAGTATTTTACGTAGATTAATATAGAATACTCTTCCATATTCTTAAATTAAATTTTTAGGGCTGGATATTTGTTTTTATTCAACTCAAATAGTTTTTATGTCCCCACCATTGCAGGTACTAAACCATAGACAATAAAATATAAAACAGTTCTATCCTATATTATGTTTTTGTTATTACAACATATTAATTGGAACAGGCAATTCAACAGTTTATCTACATTAACTTAGTCTGTACAGATATTGTTTGAATCTAGGGCTATCCAAACATTATTCGATGTGTCGATACACAGTACTGTACAGCTAACAAAATATCTATAGCACCATTAAACACTTATTGGGGCCAATCTGATAGTTATATTGATAGTGAATAAAATCAACATTTCAATTGAACACATTACAAAATGGATGCTTTTTTAAACAAAATAGTTCAGATACGACCCCATCGTATTCTACAATCGTTAGTATAATTAAATTATTATTTATCCCCATGTACGACTTAGATACATTTTTGATATAAATTCGGTCACGGTTCCTACCAATTAATTATTAACGAACATTTTTAAAATCTATACATATATGCAACATTCGATGAACACATTAAATGAAATTATGTCGAGGCTAAGTGAACGACATTTAGAAAATTATAATTGTTACCGCAGTTGATTAGTTGACTAAAATATACATTGTATCTGATTTCAATATTTGATCTATCGCTGACAACTGTATTTGGAAATTGTTTCGATAGTGTTTAACCCTTTATCTAGGAATCAGCTGATACTCAAATGATAATTATTTTTGTATCTGTCTAAAGTCGTCAGCATCCATGATAGTCACCCAAGAGACAAAGGTAAGGGATGGAAGCGGCATTGTCAAAATATATTTTTGTAAAGATCCTTTTCAGAGTGGTTCTAATATAGCTTCATAAAATTATAATATTACATGTGGAAACTTGCGTTATCTGCGATAGATTTGCTATTAGCCGACATTAATAACCGATTTTAATCGCTATCTTACGATAGTTGTCAAAAATCTGAACCAACCAAAATACACCAATTGGGCGTGGCGATAAATGTATGATCTGATTGGAGTATTTTCTTGATCCTTTGATAGCGATCGAGATCGTTTATTATTTCCATAGAAGTTAGATTAACATCCCATTCAGAACAAACGTTTCAAATTTCGGTCATAGCGGTGATCCTAATTATAACAATAGTCAACTTAATGCGAATTTTGTAAGTTTATGAGCTCGAGCTAAGTTCACAAGTGGCGCAATAGAGAAGAGGGCTATGTCCAGCAGTGGATAAATACGGGATGATATGACGATGAAGTTCACTGGGGGTATGAGACGAATCTTACCAGAGTATAAGTTTATATGCTGACGCTATCGCTGATGGTGGGTATGGGCGTGTCGTGCGAGTGCAGCGGGCAGGGCGCGCGCGTGCGCTTGTGTCGCGACTGACGGTGCGGTGCTGACGCGGACGCTGTTGTGTTTGCTGACGTGTTTGCTGACGCGGGTGCTGACGGGGCTCGCCTGCGCGCCGGCGCCACCTTGCGGCTGTGTGGCGGCGCGGCGCGGGGTCAGTCCAGCACGTGCTTGATCTTTACGTATAGCACGCACGAGAATAAAAACCCGAATATCGGTATCACTGACATGCCCACGCCGACCGCTGCCAGGATTATTAAGTGGTCCCGTATGTGGTTCGTGAATTGACGTATGCAACCCTGCAATTAGATTAGGTCCGTGAAATTACGTAGCCTGAGCTGCCAAAGTTTATAAAGCGGACTTTATGGTGTGACACAGTTAATGAGTATAATGAAAGTGCATTTAAAATATAAATGCTACTGCAAGGAAAGGTTAAGGGACCAAGTATCAACTATTCACAAACGTATTGGACTATACGGCTTAACCGAACTCAATCGTACTGATTGTAGAGAAGGCCCGTCTCCTGCAGTGGGACGTATAAGGGCTTATACAGGGTATCTCAAGACTGCTACCGAAAACGAAGCCGGGTGGTAGTTTTAGTGACTACAAACACAATGTAACGAAAAATTTCGCATAGAAACGCGACAATGATTTTTTAAATATCTTCATTTTTGGGTGGTGAATCCATAGTTTTTGCTAAAATAATAATTTTAACTCTTTTATACCTTAGATTATTTATAAATAAAAGGATATACACTATTATTTTAGGAAAGAAATGTATTTACTACCTAAATATAGTCATAGGAAAAAAAATAAAAAAAATAACGCTTTTTTTTGCAACTTTTTCTGTTGCATTGTGTCTGAAGTCGCTTAAACTACCACCCGGCTTCGTTTTCGGTAGCAGTCTTGATATACCCTGTATAAGCCTGATGTGAGTTAATAATCCAATATTAATTAGTTAAACAATAATATATAAATAATAAATAACACCCAACAGTCACATACATAGTGCTGACCCTACACTAAGAGCGAGCCTTGTGTCGTGAGCATCAGGAATTACAAGAGTCTTTTCGGTCTCATAAACACCCACACCCGAAAGAAATGTTTGTGCGCCGTACTTCTCACGGTGCGGGGATCGAACCCGCAGGCGGCGTCTAACCGTCCGCGCCACAGAGGCTGTCAACAATGATTTAAATATATCATCTCGATATATTCAACTAATTGTTAGTTGACAGTAGCGATAGCTTATTAGGTCGGCGATCAGGTCAATCAAATCGATATTGAGATCCTTGGGAGTCTGAGTTGACAGTCTATGTTCAGCAGTGGACTTCCTATAGCTGAGATGATGATGAGACGACTTACATTGTAGTATATGTTGGAGGGATGGTCCCTGGTGCCGCAGCGCAGTGTGACGGTCTTGCAGCAGGAGTCAGGCACGAGCAGGCGCGGGTCGTGCTCGTGCCAGCGACTCCGCCGCCAGTCGTCGAAACGAAGCGCGCCGCAACACTTGAACTGCAATTATTTATACACGTGTTTTACTTTCGTTTTTTTTATTACATTGAATGGCGTGACGAACAAGCCGTTGGCAGATGGTTACCGATACGATCGCTCATAAACAGTAGCAAAATTCCACTGTGCTCGCCATCCTGAGACATAAGATGTCTCAAAAGTTCAAGTTGTCCAGTAGTTACTCTGGCTACAATGTCCTTCAATCGCAAATACAACAGTGCATTTACACTGCTGTTTTATGGGAGAAATGGACATTGCGGTGGTACCCAGATGGCCTCTCACGTATGAGAGACCTACCACCAGTAAAGTTCGTAGATACTTTTATTTATTTTATTTAATGTTTATTGTACACAAACAAATAGACTTCACAATATAAAGAAATAACATTAATGAAAGTATAAGAGGAGGTCATATCGCTAAAAAGGGATCTTTACAAGACTTCCTTTGGATGGACATAAAAGAAGGAGAAAGAAAGGGCAGTTAGCAGTTGTTTGAGTTTTGATTAGAATCAGAACTTGTCTAGTGGAATTACGCTGAATGAAGTTGAGTATTATGTATAGGCCAATGGGTTACTAAGTCGAATTTAAAGGCCTTTTAAAATAATTAATACTAAAGCTAATATTAATAATAATAATATTTTATAATATATTTTTAAATAAATGATTACAGAAGTGCGTGGTGGCCTGTTGGTAAACGGACTAGACGTGACTGCCTACATATTCACAGTGGTCGCGAATTCGAATCTCAGGGCACACCTCTGAATTTTCGGAGTTGAGTTTTTCCCTGCAGTGGGACGTATATGGGCTGATACAGATTACAGAATAAAGACACCTTTCGCTTGTGATGTCATCTCATATCTTGACGTCTTTTCTTATCAAGACTAAATATCACATTAGTCATTACTTAAATATTTAAAAAATCAAGATACAATCTCAATGTTTACAGGTAAAAATATCCGAAAAACAAACGTCTTACTAAATTAATTAATGTTTGTTGTTTTATCCCTGTAATCTTATAGTATAAGACTGGTTATCTAATAGTATTAACATGTCCAAGATAATAACATTTAAAGAGAGAAAAACTTTTCCAAATATTTGGACAACAGCATGACAACAACGCATTCGGACACCAAAAGAACCTAAACGATCTACAATAAGTATTTAAATATTAATGTGTATTATGAGAATATGTATTTTATACTATAAATAAATTAAATCTTGTTTTTGTATATTTGAAAGTTTATATTTAAGATATCTTTATGCAAGGCAGTTAGTCAGACTTGGGCATCTTTAAAAATTACTTGTTGGAATGTATTTCGATAAACGTAAAATATCGAACAAGAAAATGCACTTCTAATTTATGTAGATTTACGAAACTTAGATAGAAAGTAAGCATGTTTAACGTACATTCCTAAAGAGTAATTTTAAAAAATGCGCTTCTTTGACTTACTGCCCTCTCAATTTCCATAGTAGTAGTGGCGCACAGTGCAAAGTGTAACCGAGGCTGGATACTGCATGGTATGAAGAAAGAATTACTTACGCCCGAATACTCAAACGCCATGCAAATATTAAGATGCTAGTACATTTAAGTGGGATTTGAATAGTTAAGTGCAACGTAATATTTAGTTCGCGTTTGAGTATTCGGGCGTTTAAGATATGAACGTATTTATACCTCTGTCTGCATGCTGTCGACGGCATTGGTAACAGCATTGTCCAATGCGTAGTTTGTAAGGAAAGTGTCGTTGAGTTCCGCATGGAGTTCGTCCTCTATCGCCACCTCATAGTAATACGCCAACCCGCCCGCCCCCGCCTCCAACATAAACGATATCAACAGGAAATATGTGTACTGCAAAAAATATATTAATTATGTAGGTAACTTAGCTCTATGGTATCCTTTGCTCTTCGATCAAATATAACGGCAAGAGAAATAAGAGGTCTTATTTGATTTTAGTATGGCCCAAAAACATAATAAATGTTAATTTAAAGGAATAAGGTTTATTGCAACTTGAAATTGAATATAATTTAAGATATTTTACTACATCTCATAGTTCGAAATTCCAATGTATAAGAGCAACCTCGGCCAGTTTTAGCGTGTGATTTTGTTCCGAACCCTGTATCTAGTATATAATTGATTGAAGTCTTTGCTCATTAAAATAATGGCGTTTATATTAATGAACCATTTGAAAAATATATTTATACGGGATTATTATGAAGATGAGCGTAGTCATTTTTGGGGTTGTTGGTATTCAAGGATTGTAGAGAAGATTTTCTTGTCTTTTGTTTTCTAATTGCTATTATAAATAATAATTTTATCATTGCATCGTAGAATTTCTAATTAATGTTTTTTTATACTAGTTGACCAGTGATTATATTCCATCTAATGAAATCCAAGTAGTTTCCGCTGGCGAGAAAAATGTAATTATCTTTCGAAATCTCGATAACGACCTTTCCCTATAACCTAACTATCTTTAACAATGTCAAAATAGACATTACTGTGTCCCGTACAATTCTATGCTTCATTGTACAAAGATGGACATATTATATTTATCTTATCTAGTTATCTATAAAAATTTGCAACATATCCATACCTCTGTATTTTTGTTAACTGAAATATAAAATGCATCGAAATATCTCATGAAATCTCTAGTTATAGATGGATATATTATAGAGAACGGCTGTCAAATATAATTTTTCACCTGAGGTTTAGTGTATTAAAAATTATTTATTATATCTAAGTTTCTTTGCTATGATGATTTTTTTTTGTTCTTCCTGTGTCGAGATTCGCTATATTTTGCAAATTGCAAGTTATAAATACCTAGTCAAGTATGGAATGCGGGATTTTACAGCCATAATAAATATGTGCGCATGTATCACGTCTAATATACTTCGTATAGGAAGTAGGTATAGTAAAAGGAAGTAGGTATATTTAATCCCATTAACACACAATCTAACAGTACTTTGTGTAATGACACAGCACATGGGAAAGTCAAGGGTAGTGTTTGCGGTAGCTTCGTTCAAGGATATACCTACAGGGTGGAGTCATAATATTAATTCAAACCACTCACACTGTATGATATTAGTCGTACTTATGCAAAGAAGTATTAAATTACATTCAACGGTTATTCGTTATATGGATATTTATGGAGTACGTTGTATAAAATTAATCCAATAGATAATATTGGATCCATTATGGCGCTATAAATGGTATTCTCATATTTTAACAAAGTTATTCATTTTAATTATTTTTGATTGACTCGTAGCGATCGTTCAGTGGTTTATAGTTATCATGTCTTTACTACTTTTAAATTATTGACTAAGTCTTTTTGGACTGCCGTATGCATGGAAATTAATATCAGATTTGATGTACCTATTTTGAAGTCTTTTTCAATGTTTCATACGTGCAATATTGTGTTGATGCCATATTTTATTTTATTTCTTTGAAGTTTTAATTTTTCCCATTGTTGTCTGTTAAATATTGACTTTAAGATCGCCAAGTATACTTCTTTCTTGTAATGGGCACCGTATGTATATCCTTAGTTTACAATCCTACTAATATTATAGAGATTAACTCACACTTATATCATGCTCAAAACAGTGTTCCCGTGGGATAAACGAGGAATTCAAATATGTTTATTTGCTATTCTTTCTAACTCGATTGTCATACATGATTGTATTTAAATATAACAGTCAGTAAACGAAAGACTATATGATTTATATGGACTGGGCTGAAAAGTATTTGCGCCGGAGAGATCCGATTCGGGCCGCTAGTACACAATAAACCAAAAAATATTTAATGTAATACTTACACACAACAGGCTCGTTCTATTCTCAGTCTTGAGCCCGCAGCAGCCGAGTGCAGACAGGGGCACTCCGATAGCCCCTGCTATAATCAACAGGTACGCTATAGCTGGGTATGTGAACGTAGGCAGTAGAGCCACGTATCTGTGTCGATAGGCCACCGTCCACGCGCCGACGCCGAGCACGCCTGCGCCTGCAAACTAAATAATTTGTTTCTTTTTTAAACTGGCCCGGCACAGTGACAACACTGCGCCTAATGGTAAGCGCGAATGCTGTCCAGGCAGAGTATCAAATGGCATCAGACGACAGTCCTAAGACATTCGATAAAATTATGCCGGCCTGCTGAGATGCCTCTTCACACTACAGCGGAAGGACCCGGAATCATAGGAAGGAGGGAACACGCATGACGGCAAACAATTCCACAGCTTGATGCTTGTTGTTATGGATCTACAGTAAAATTACATTTTACATAGCAATATTTTTTTTTTCTTTGAGTGACGAGACGAGCATGTCGTTCGCCTGATGGCAAGCGATATGACCGCTCATAAACAGAAGCAAAACCAAACAACACCTTGAATTATAAAGCAATGATTGGGATTCTACTACGCTCGCCATCCTAAGACATTAGATGTTAAGTCTCAATATGTCCAGTAGTTACTCTGGCTATGATGTCCTTCAATTCGAAATACAACATTGTGATAATACAAATAGATGGGTTTTAACTTGCATGGTGAGGTGAATGAAATTTGATAGCCTTCGTAGCGCAGTTGGTTAGACACCGGCTGTGAAACAAGAGGCCGCGGGTTCGACCCCTGCACCGAGACAAATGTTTATGAGGCATACAAGTATTTGTCTCAGGTCCGGATTATTGTGAGACGGAAAGTCTCTCGTAGCTTCTGATACCCACGGCACAAGACTTGATTGATCTTCATATGGGTTTAGGTCTATGTATGCGAATCTTGGGTGCATTAATTTAAAAAAATGCACAGCATTTGATGTTAAATACGATGCTGTCTAGAAAGACTGTTGATTGGCAATACAAGTTTATCTTACTACTCGATATAATTATGTTGAACTAGTTAGCTACTTCTCTGCGTTTTACGTAGGCGTACGCTTAGTAGGACTAACAAAAACAACAAATCAAATCCTATGATATTCGATTTGATATCCAGTCATCCATAGTGAAGAATGTATAGTAATTTGATAACTTTACATATGTTCTACATTGCCACGAAAATGACTCTGGACTCCTCATAGACTTCCATACTAGTAACGTGTAATTGGCTTAAAAATTAGAAGCGAAGTAAATGGATTAGAAACGAGTAACTTGTGTGTGTAATGTGAGGCTTATATGAGTAGTTCAATTGTTTGAAATAAAAGGCCTAAAAGTGGCTACAGTTAGTCGCAAAAACGTTGCTTGCTGCCACTGAGCTATTGTACGACTGTACCATATCAGCCCATATATGTCCCGCTGTAGGGCACAGGCCTCCTCTACAGTCGAGAGTACGATGGAGAGTGGTTAAGCCATATAGTCCACCACGCTGGCCTAATGCCGGTTGACAGACTTAACATAGAAATTCTTATGAATCGCTATGGTATGCAGGTTCCTCACGATGTTTTCCTTCGCCGTTTTAAGCGCGTATGATTGACTATCAATACACACATGACTCTGAAAAGTCAGAGATGTGCCTTTGATTCGAACCTCCGATCACCGTGAACATGTTGGCAGCCGCTAGCCGGATCACTAGTCTAATCCCTTAAAACCCATCTTAATTCACCAACCGCTAGTGGCCAGTATGTACGACAAACTAATCTTCAATGAAGTCATATGATTAGTGATAATGACAAAAAGATGACTTATTTACATTACTCGGTCGATATCCAGCATACAGGGACTAGGGAGTTACTCTATAAAAACGATACGAACTTCGAATGTTCGGACACCGTACGCAAAACTTTACTAATGTGCCTAAATACTCCACAAAATGTTGGATTCCTCTGTAGTACGTCGCAACCATAGACTAAGTTCGGAGAAAATGACAAATACAGGGTATATCAAGACTGCTACCGAAAACGAAGCCGGGTGGTAGTTTAAGCGACTTCAGACACAATGCAATAGAAAAAGTTGCAAAAAAAAGCGACAATTTTTTTTTGGATTTTTTTTCCTATGACCATATTTGGATGATAAATACATTTTTACCTAAAATAATAGTGTATACCCTTTTAATTATAAATAATCTAAGGTATAAAAGAGTTTAAATTATTATTTTAGCAAAAACTATGGATTTACCACCCAAAAATGACGATATTTAAAAAATCATAAAATATAATTGTCGCGTTTCTTTGCGAAATTTTTAGTTGCATTGTGTTTGTAGTCACTAAAACTACCACCAGGCTTCGTTTTCGGTAGCAGTGTTGAGATACCCAGTATAATAGAGAATTAGTATTGATTTTAGAAGTGAAAATCTTATATCTTACTCCGGACGTCGAACATCCGAATATACGAAGTTCGTATTGTTTTTATAGAGTAAACCCCGAGGGCACGGGAACAATCACGACTTTTTAGTCATGATAGTACAACTATCACAGAAGCAATATATTTTGGCACTATACATACGTTGGGTGTTTATTTATTTATTTATACTTACGCGCCGCGCCGTATTGATTATAATGTAAATGAGTTATAGTCATTTTTGTTTACACTTGAGTGAGATGACGTTGTTTATATGTTTTTAATTGTTTTTATGCACTCGATAATCGTGTTTTATATTAACAAAGCAATGTATGTCGTGTGTTATCTTACGCACATGAGTAATTTATTGAGTATTTAAAGAAATTGAGCATATATTATTAATAATTGAATTAGTACATAGGTGTCACTGTTAATGTTAAAACCACGGATTATATTATTATTTTTGAAATATTGCGATATGGCTATTGCAAGAGTTTGTAAAATATTTAAAATTTAAAACATAGGAAAACTAAACCGCGTTCCTAACGAGTATAAAGTGATATGTTTATCGGAATAGGGAAATCCGCTATAGGTTTAACAATAGCTAATGAGATCAAATGTTATTAAAAGAAATAAACCGTGCAAAATTTCAAATAGTATACGAATTGGGTTTTTAATCATAATACATACATCAATTCATGCCTGTAGCAAATCAGGGTAGGCAGAGGCTATGAATCTTTACTTAGTACGATTTTGAGATAACAAAGTTTTTTTAAACAATATAACTACAGGTATCTCTTTGTCTGATCATATTTCTAAACTGCGCGTTTTATCAGTTTATACTTAGAGAAGGCTACTTATAGTTCCAAAGGGCGCGATTACCCACACCACACGTCCAAAAAGGCCAGGATTGGAAGCGATCTTACTTATGAGTAGAGATTTTAGTCATATATCGAAATTAGTTGCCCGTCCTAGCTTCGCCTGGGTGCAGATGTTTTTTGATTCCACTCCACAGTAACATGTTATTTTTCTTACAAATTGGGTCACCCTATATTTTTTTTCTACGCATAAACTTCATCTTGAATCAATTTATTTTAAAAACCGCATCGAAATCCGTTGCGTAGTTTTTTAAGATACATAGGACAATAGGAATAGGAATAGGAAAGACAGTCTGGAAGCGACTTTATTTTATACTATGTTGTGATACTATATAAAAATTCATACGTCTACAAACCGCCTTACGTCGTTTGCGGTTTGCGGGTTTGGTCTACCAAAACTTTTCTTGTAAGGTATGTTGCGATTTGTTTCTGAGAGTGAGATATTTAGTTGATCAACATTTAAATAGCCATAAACCAACCCTTGATTAAATAACTTAAATTAAGATAAAAAAATAATAGGGGCAGTTTCACTCTGAATTTAATTGTAAGCAAAACTACTTTTTGCCGGCACCTACAGCAATGAAATACAATTAGTACAGTCAAGATTTGAATGCAAGGTGGGCGACCTCACACCCACACTTTATGTTATTGATGAGAACAAATTGCACAACAAAGTCAAAGTCCGCAAAGAATTCAAGAGGTGTGTATGGAATAAGTATTTAGGTGTTTGGTAATTTGGTATTTTTAAGTATCACTACACAGTATAAAACAAAGTCGCTTTCTCTGTCCCTATGTACCTTTGTATTTTTTTTAAATCTTTAAAACTATGTAACGGATTTTTATGCGTTTTTTAATATATAGAGTGATTCGAGAGGAAGTTTTATGTGTATAATACGTGCATATTATTGTAGAGAAATCTATATGCACCCGGGCGAAGCTGGGCCGGGCCGCTAGTTACCAATAAATCATTGCCGATTTATGTCGTCGTTCCAAGTATATATATTTTTTTTTTTTATTAAGGTTTTGTTATCGGATGTACAAATGTTTTAAAACATGACAGAAAAAAAATGAATTGTACCTACTATTAATTATTAACAAACACAACATGCACAAAATAACACAATTAAAAGGTATAGGTAACATAAATATCGCAATGTTATCAAGGTTATTGTTAAATTATTTTATAAATTTTCAATATTCATGTGGATACTGGATAGTTTTTTGAATAACGATAAAGAATCATGGTAATTATCAAGGTAAGATACTAACATTTATGGAAGATCTCTTAATCACAAGTTGTATTTTAAATTAGATTGAATGGCTTTTTCTGTTTTCGAAATTGAGTTCTTCAACATTACTGGGTTCATAGTGTCCTTACAATATAGGTAAGTATATATTCCTAAAAATTCTTACCAAAAACACCACGTTGAAGATATGTAGCACGCACTTGAGAAAATTGACACTACAGCAGTCTGCATCGCGCGATTTCCTTGGCTTCACTTTCTTCTTTTTTGCTAGAAGTGCGCTCGCGTCCTTTTTCTTTTCTTCTGCCATGTTTATGTGACACGCAGCAGAGGTCGCACGCCGGTTTCACCTTCGAAAACTCATTATGCTCGCAATCTCCGCAATTGACCTAGAAAAAATGGAAATATTCAGTATCAGACTGTGTAAACAAAAATGCCGTCATACAATTAAGTCAACCATACATACTTACATTTGATAAAAGGCAAAGCATTATCTAGGATGTTTTCTGTAGACGTATTAAAAGCCATTATAACGAATTACATTATTTATTTAATTAGCAAGCCCTAAGCTATCTTACAAAACTGGAATATAGTACAACGCTTACTCTAAAATTATACAACAAAATAATTGTCTCAAAATAATTGATCCACAATTAGTATAATATTGAAAAATAAAATAGGTATATATTGTATAAAATAATATGACGCAACACGGAATGAAACATTAGAATATTTACAGAAATTTTAAAGTTCATATAATGTAAAACAAATGTGTAGGCATTATGTTTATATACTTACATTCAGTCATTGATTTCATCACAATGTAAATTCATATCATAAAATACATTAATGCCTTACTAATCCTTTGGATTAAATATTTTTAAAAGTGTTACAAGTACTGATTGAGTTCATATACAATTTTGATTAAAAAGTTATTACCGTAATGTTTCGTTACATAGTCTGCCCTTATTGAAGTTGATATTACATAAATACTTTATAAAATCCTAGCAATACTAGACATAGGTATCAATCATGGTTTACCATAAACACCAAATCCATGAAGAGTCCCGCCTTAAATCCACTTCAACTCATAATTTTTTAAATCAATTCCCTTGTTCAGTCATACTAATATTTCTATTCATCGTAGTATCTCAGAGTCGTTTCTAATTTATCAACTATCTTTTTATAAAATGTAATTTGCTGTCTCAAAAACTTTTGCATTGTAGCCTTTAAATCGACAGTTCTCTCAGACTTAAAGTGATTAATTTCGGCAAGAAGCGCATATGATATGACATCAGTTCTCCTTAACACTTCGTTCAACTGTGCCACTTCCATCTTATGTTCGGCGGTCAGTCTCTCACACTCGCGTTTCTTTTGTACGGCACCCTTATGATTAGCTAACACATCAGGGAAGCTGCCTACAATTCCTTTGTACAGGTGGAATTTGTCACCAAGTGGTTCCCAGTCATACTTTGGCTGTTCATCATACATTCTCCCTATATCAATGTACACTCCACCCGTCATTGTTATGGCTGTAGTCAATTTGGATTTCGAAACAATTGATCCTTCATCTAAGCCTAATGCATTTCCTAGACTGTAAAATGCTTCACCAACTTTCTGACAATCACTTTTGTAAGGTCCCTGGAATCTCTTAGTTTGCACTATACACATGCTTGACACGGCTTTGACAGACGCATCCATGCTGTTTATAAAACCGTGGCACTGTTCAGTTATCTGGTCCACTTGGGACTGCAGTAAAGCTTTCTCAGGTACTATTAAGTTCACACAGTAATTAAGACCTAACAAATTGTCTCTTTCCGCCTGTCTCTTGCCTGCTTTCCACCTTTTTTCATCAGTGCAAGTTAAAAAATGTTGCCATACATCACTTCTTGATAGCACAGGATGTTTACACATCCAATCAACAAACTCTTGAAGTTGAACTCTCCTACGTTCAATGAGTTGTTCATCATATCTTCCTGAGATTTGCTTATCTGGCAATGGTGGAATTGGAATAAGTGTGAATTTTTCTTGTAATCTTTCATGCAGCCAATCAAAGTGCTTGTAACGCCTAGATACTTGTATATTATTAAATGATGGTGTCAGTTGATATGCTATAAAACTTTTAATGCCTTTAAATTTTGACTCCTTCTTTGGAGAAGCAACAGTAACAGAATATGGCTGTGTTAAAGGAGACCAGACATATCCTTCCTCGTCTTGGATGATATATACTTTATCTGAGTCTGGTACTTCTACATTAAGTGTTGCGAGTAGATAGCTTTCTCCACTAATTTTGGAAGAAGGAGCAAATTTATTTTTTCTCACTGTGCCAACTGAAGACCCGAAGTTAGAAGTGGTGTCATCTATTTGGTGATTGTAATCATTGATGGGCATTCCTGGAAGAGGTGTAAGGGGAGCTTGTGCATTATATTGTGTTTTGTGTTGTTGTTGTGCGGGGCCAATCTCAGAGTATGTGTCATCGTCCCAGTCATCATCCCAGCCGTCTTCATGTGAGGTGCCTCGTTGGAAGTTGTTATCACCGGCACTGAACTGTGACTCACCCCAGTCATCAGCTGCTTGGTCATACCGTGGAGCAGGTGGCGCCGCTTTAGTTTGGACTGATTCTTCAGGTGTGAGTTTCCTTACATATGCTGCTGGGAACAGTCCTGTCTCTCCTTTAGAATTCTTTCCTTCCCACCAGCCTTCACCAATCTCTGTATTGATCAGTGTGAGGATTTCACCACATGTTATGGACATTTCTGTGGTGCCGGGCTCCCCAGTGAAGTCATACAAAGCTTGCACTTGGGCCGTCATTGTGACCCGTTATCTAAAACAATTTAAAAAGAATTACTTAACAAACCTGAGCAAAGTTTATTACAAAGGAATGGTACAACAAGTACACATGCTATCTTATCAGTGTTATCTAGAAATGTAGGGAATATAAATGTGATAATTCGCTACATTGGTGCGGATACCGCGTCTTGCATTATTATTAACATGCTATGGATTTAGGCCGGCACGGAACCGCGCACTGGTTCGCAAGGCGCTGACACATATTCCTAATAGTCCCCAATTAAGCATGGTTGGTAATTGACAAATTTAGAGGTGGTCATTGTTTTACGGCCTCTTTAAAAATGGTTTAGCGTTGCACTTAACTGCTATTCACTATTATGCAAAACACAAAACATGTTCCAAGAAAGGAATTTAAATTTAAAACGTTCAAAAAATACAGGTTTCCTATTGGAAAAGTTGCCATTCAAAATTTAAGTGCTATCAATTGATTGTACGTACGCAACTACTTCAAATAACAATGTATTTGTCATTGTAAAAACGAGAAACAATTTAATAAATTCTTTAGTTTTGTGATGGAAATCAACGCAATGACGTCAATTTGTGAGCGTGAATGAAAAGCTATGGATAAAGTAATACAATCACATCACATTTCTTCTATGAATATACGTCCCAAATAACACGAATACACTTGTTCATTGAAAAACAAACGCATTTACTTACTTTTAGTGATGATAAAACGCAATTTCAAGGCGGATACACCGATTGTACAGTCATCTGTTTGACAAATTAACGTCAAGCCGTTTTCTTTGCACCTTGTTCTCGATTGCGTGGCATGTTAAAGAAAACTGGCCAAAATATTTGCGGGATAAAAAATAATGTTGAAAATAGCCAATCCAGAGACTCTTCTGGTTTTATTAGCCAATCACAAAATGGCGTTGGGATGCCTCGTCTCCGATGCTAACTCAGCGTTGTTGTAAGTATTTGCCGATAGATGTCACGACTAAACGTCAAACTCAACGTTCCGTTTTGCGCAAGAATAGTGTACATTGTATTTCTTTCTAAGTAGATTGTGCATTTAATGTAATAAAAGTTTTTAGTTTTTACTTAGGTGGAATAAATAATGTAGATGTAAAAATGATAACGTCCATGCAATTATTTCCGAAGTTAGTTTATATTCTGAGATATTGTGCACCTATTTTAGCTTTTATCATTCATTGTATCAATGTCTTGTTTAGGGATAATGGTATACTATTTGCGTCTTAGAGTATACAATATAATAAAATACTCTAAGATTTGCCTATTTCTTTAGTTGTAAAATAGCGATTTACTAAGGTTGTATTGATGTGACGAATAAACAATTCATTACCTACCTATACACATAAACGGGTTGTTTGATGATTTTAGAAGGATTTATCGCTATAGTTTTGCTATTTTTTTTTGTTTATAATGAAGATTGGTAGGTAATAAAAGTGTGCGCCCTGTGGTATGGGGGCGCTTCAAGAATCCCGCCACGGTATCCCCTGCCTGTCGTAGGAGGCGACTAATGGGGAACTGAAGGTCGCGGGCGCGCAGTGGGGGGCTGTTGTTGCGCCCATTGTACTCACGTACAATGCGACCTCGAGATGTTCGGCAGCAGGAGGAGGAGGAAGCAATTGCCTGTTGCCGGGAAATGAAGAGGCTTCCTAGCCTCCAACATACCTATGGTACGTGCCGCAAATTGAGCGGCATTGTGCAGGGATGGTCCCGGTAGAAGCTGGAGCGCTCTTGCTTCGGGTTCCCGGGGCCGTTCTAATTGCGCTGAAGAGGGCAACGCGGGGTTTTGGTTGGTATGCCTATCGGTGAACCCAACATAATCGCTCCACCCTCCCCCAAGGTGGGGCGTTAGCGGTAATCCGGTTTCCCCGCGTCAACAAAAAAAAAAAAAAAAAAAAAAAAGGTAATAAAAGTGTAGATCATGTAGCTACAGTAAACTATGATTTATGACAATAAACTAATTTACGATTAATATATTTTCTTTCAATTTCGAAATACCTAGATATATATAAAAAATCATTTTCATATTGTAGTAATAATTCTCCTTTTAAAATCTTTTAAGATATTTAACTATAATGATAATTATTGTATAACTAGAAAGTGCTTAATTTTAATTATTACTTTAGAGCATTGCAATAATTAAGTTATTAACTGAAAACTCGGGAAGTGTTGAAAACCTCATCCAAAGAATTTACTTACTGCCTTGCAGCGCCAACTTTCGTGCGACTTATCGACTCTATTCCAAAACTTTCGTGTTGGCCGGCAAAGTAAATTAAAGTGTAAAATAACTGCAAATTCACTGGGATCTTATTGGATTTGCACCAGTTTCAAATGGAATTACTAAAGGCAGCTAATAAAGAGTCGAAAATAATGGAACTTATTTTAGTGGACCAGCACCTATATACAAAATAAAATAAAATACAAATGCTGTAAGTCTAAGAGGACTAAACGTAGTTTCATGAATGTATAAAACTTGTGAAACTAGTAGCTAGTCATAAGTATCACGTGGGTACCTATTGTGGTTGCTACTGTAATACTTAGTACGTAACACACCCTAGATTTTCGTCTCTAAGCGAGGTAAGGAGGAGTACATAAGAGGTATTGTCTATAATCTGAATTTGAAACGAAATCACTCCAGGGCAAGCTCTGAATTGAATTTCCCACCTGATCCTTTTATATTTATCTGTTGAATGCATTTAAAAACATGAATACAATAATTTCTCTCCTTAGTTGAATATTAGCAATTACCAACACCCATTGTGGGGTCAATTTGCAGACAAGAATATTTGAGGTCAATGTATCTGAATGACCCGAGAAGTATCCTGTTTCATCCACTTAGACCATAGTTATAATTAATTCAATTTAAATTTCTCTTACGTCAATTATAGCTTAACATATTTAAGTACCTAATATATTTTCTTTCTAAAATCATGATTAATAAAAAAATATCAAATATTTCATAGCAGTAAGTTGCACAGTTTATATTTTGTTAATCGAGAGAGTTGATTGAGAGCTGCAAATATGGTTCGGAAACTTTTACGGTAATAAAATTGTATTTGTGAGTGCTGCAACCGGATTGCATATAAACGTGTTTATCTCGGGATGTTTATATATCTATGTAGATTAGCATTTAACACCGCATTTTGAGTATAATAAAAGTGTTGTTTTCATTCAATAAACGTTTTCATTTGTATGACCACCTCAAAATCTAGATATTCAAATTAATTTGCATGTTATATACGGATTGGAATTTAGTACCAATTTTTGATATATGCAGAAAGTTTAAAACTTGGTGTTTTAATAAGTTAGCACTTTTTAATACCAAGTCAGGCTAACGACGCCAAATATTCAATAAGTTTGCAGTCTTAATGCACTTTTGTGTAATGTGTTCCCGTCTGAAGGAAAATGTAGCCAGGGTAACTACTGGGCATATTGAAACTTAACATCATCAGACCGCCTCGGTGGTGTAGCTGTATTACGGTACGGTTACAAAGCTGAGGTCTCGGGTTCTAATCCCGGGTTTGGGAAAAGTGATACTGAAATTATTTATTCATTTTATCAGCCCTTAGTCATGAATTTGTGCCCGATATAGCGATTGGCTTATCCCTTATCACATCGTGGGAAGGAACATGCAGGGATAATGTGAGTGTCCTGGTTGCATCTCTGCCTTCCCTTTATATTTATGTATGTATGTAACATCATAAATTTCAGGATGGCATGCCCAGTGGAATGCCAAGCATTGCTTTGTGATTCATGGTGTTTATTTTTATACACGGTCGTATAGTCCATCAGGCGAAGGCATGCTCGTCTCGCCATTCATTATAGTAAAAAAGCGAATCATAATATCGACGTCCCTTTTTGCAGACTATCAAAATCAGATTGTGTGAACAGCATAACATTAAACGCTCGCTTAGTGTACCCAGGTGTTACAAATTACAGATTTTTTTGAAATATATGAGTACAGGTTGATATTGACGTATGGTATTTAATTTAAAACACATGTCCCTTAATCCCCCTAGGCATTATTGTGCCAAATTTGAATAAAAACTGTCTGATAGTTTTGTCAATAATCGCGATTTTAGATTTCAAGGCTTTTGATCAACCCCTATAGATACTGATTTTTTTTGGTTCATTTAACTTCCTTAACCGAACTGACGTTCATCTAAGCGGTAAAAATACTCTTATCTACATGGGAAGTCCAAAAATCGTCAAAACGAAAATCACGATTTATGGTGTAATGAGAAACATGTGGGTTAAATTAAGTAACATGTGTCAATATCACCGTGTATACTCCAAAGTTACTGAAATAATCCTGACCTCACGAAAAACATGAAAATTCAGGACAAAACTCGCCCTTACATACACCACCTCTGCTCTTACTAATAACTAATAATATTCATAAGGTCTAAATTTGGCTGGAAGTCTACATTTAATTAATTTCATTTCCGAAAATCCAATATTTCAAAGCAATTAGATTTACTGGAATCGTTTTATTCATATAGTTCAGCGCCAAATTATAATTCGCGATTTAAAATCACTTTAGTTTCGCAGAAACTACAAGATAATTCTGTCTTATATTAATTATTCGAATAATTTTATTCTTATTCATAATGGGATAGAAGTATTTACGGTTTTTTGTGTATTACCAACTGAATTTGAACCTTATAAGTTTTTAGACATGACAATGCGGTCTTATTGTAAATCTGTTTTTTTTATTAGATAGTTCAAGTATGAGCGTTCTTAGTTAAAGTCAGATACATTCTACTCAGAATAGTGACAGTAATTTCTCTAACTATAACATTAAAGTTTAGCAATAAATACTAAAAAGAAAAGAAAATCGGTTTAGAATCAGAAGCGAAAATTGTTCTAAACAATTTAGACTACGATTTAATTTAATTTCTGCATTATTTCATAGTTAGACTAACCTATTATGAGATGGCCTGCTTTTATAAACAATATAAACGCAATTGTAATGATTTTTGTTCGTCAATGCAAGTTTCGAATAAAACTGTAGGTAAGAGAAGACTGGCAAGATTTCCTGCACTCCACCATGCTCCGTTCGCCTTGAGATTTCATTTCACACGCTCGCTGAGCAGTGAAGATTTATGTGAAGGTACTAACACGGCCGGGATTACCTCCATGTTACTTTAACTATCTCACAAATACAACCAGACATTTTAGCGTGACATTCGGGAAGGAGATTTTTTTTGGTTTGCGCTTCAAATGTTAGTGTGGAAAGGGAAATAAGGTTAAGGTCTTTCCGGTTGCGTAAGTTATCATCGTATTTCGCCAAAAGTATTAAATACAGCCATCATCGTATCTTAATCGTATTCCTAAAATATTTAATCGTAGGTATCAAAAATGTACGAAGGACCTTTCGGTCTCACAACACCCTTGCCTGAAGTACCGGTGCAGGACTCGTAACCAGTAAGCTTCGCCTCTCGTTTCACAGCCGTTATTTTGACTAATGTGCCACGGAGGCTGTCGGATCTAAATTAATGACTTTGTGTTCAAATACATGTTAAAATAAATGTCCCACACATAAAAAACTAGCATAAAAACCAGTACAACAAAAAAATAAAAACATTTTGCAAAAACATAAAACATTTAGAAACACCCTCGTTTATCAAAATGAAGTTGCAATTACTCTCACTTGTAAGTTGCGCCCGTCGTTCTTCCCAACTTTCCAATTACCTTTCCGCTGACTGGACGCAGCAACAATGCGACTCGGTTGTATATGGGCTGTGGTAAAAGTTTTCTACCCGCATGTACGGCCACTTCGCCTCTAACCTACACGGCGCGAAAGCATTAATCTACTTTTGTACGTGCATTGTTATTTAATAGTGTTTTAGTTTTCATTTTAGAAGCATAGCTTACTTTATACGTGAAGGTAAAAATTGTGAGGAAACCAGGGTGCAAGATCTTTCTACCCGAGGAAAGAAAGGCTATGTAAATTCTATAAGAATGCATTAGACCGGGTTTAATAAGGTTTACACCCTAAATCGTTGATGTCGCACAAGTTGAAGTCGTAAATAATAAGTACATACGTCTATCTCTCGTTCTCTAACACGGGCTTATACTCATAATGATGTTGTACCAAGTCTATGTAAATACTTCCATATTCTCTTACAAGTCTTGGCGGGAAATTATACGAGTATACTTACATCTAGTCGAGTTGTAAATTTTTTTATAAAGTTCACCTATGATGACTCAAGTTGATTCACAGGAATATGACTCATAATTTGTACGCCCTTTAACTGGCCTCTTGGCATTGAGTACAGTAATAATCATAAATATTAAATAGGGGCACACATAAAAGATATTCTTACCGTTGCGGATTCATAGTAAAATATGTGTTTTATTCTGAGGATATCAGAGATTTTATATGACTTTTCGGTTCCACAAAAACCATTTAAAAAATCCACATTTTAATTCATGAAAAATAATACTTAAAATATTTAGTGTGTATCCGAACATCCCTTAAAACAACACAAAGGTTCTTATTAAGAACAGATTCGTATTTTCTAGTTGTTCATTTTCCATTAAGGCGGTCAATTTAATATGCTAAGAAGCGTAACGTGTATGTGCTGCGAGCATAATAATAATTATTGTAATTAGCATATTCAGGTAAATATCCGTGGAATGCATGTTTTTTTTCTAATGTTTGTGTACTACTATGTGACTACTTCAGTGGTGCAATTGTACTACGATTACAAAGCTCAGGTCTCAGGTTCAAATCCCAATTGGAGCAAAGTGATATTAGATTTTTATATTCATTATTACCTTGAGGTTTGGAATTCGTGCCCAATCTGGCGATAGGTTTGCCGACTGTGACCTGTGAAAGTGGTGTCCTGGTAGCATCACTGCTGCCTATGTCTCAATGTTGTCAAAGAACGTGTGAACAAACCCGTAGACTTTCAATTAAGTACAAAATTATTTGTCGGTAGGTACTTTAATGTGCTCCTGCCAGGTCTAAAAAGTTACAATTTCGTAAACGCCACATTAATTTGTAAATACAAAATATATTTGAGCAAAAATAGAACTGTTTATGAGAACATTGTGTACCTATTTTCTTTGCAAAATCTGGTAATAGGTTTATGATAAATCCCGTTGTTTGTAGCGCTTGTAATATTTTTCGCGTAAATAAAGAGGCGGGCGTACATTTCTCTGCTCTCGTAAAGAAACCCTAAGCTTAGTTTCAAAAGCCAGGGATATCCTTAAGTCAAGCACGTTGCGTTATTAGGGTTGCTGTTAGAAGTGTTTTTACTTGCACTTTACATTCGAGTGCGCGCTGTAAACAGAATTGTGTTGCATCCTTATCTGTGTAGAAATTTCTCGTTAATTATTTCGGATAGGGAACGAAATGTATAATTATAATCTCAATTTATGACTATTATTTTTATTTTGCAAATATTTTTGATTATATATTTTAATTGTGAGAATTCGTAACTATTTGTGACGATATTTTGTTTTGCAACATCAAAAACATATTTTATACAAATATAATACTGAAATAGTCAAAAATATCTACGTACTAAGATATTGTTTGTTTCACGCAAATATTTGTTTCATTAGAAATGTGCTTTAAACTGCCTTCAGGTCGAGATCATATTATGTAATAACCTATGTAACCTTACTTACCATCTAAATTTTTTAACTAACGTAGAATCTACAATTTTAGGAATAAAGGCCGTTTTTTGAATCTAAATACCCCTCATCCAATGTATTCCTACATTATCTCATAAATATAATTTCCCATAAAAGTGCGGTATGCAAGCGAGCACGGCAACCCTGCATGCATCATTGGCTGGGAGCATCTGGGCCCGACAGCGACAGATTGCGGCCGCTTCCCACATCACATAGAATCTGCCGAGATTCACCGCTTACATTAAAACACGTACATACTCTATTA
This sequence comes from Hyles euphorbiae, assembly GCA_023078785.2. Taxonomy (NCBI): domain Eukaryota; kingdom Metazoa; phylum Arthropoda; class Insecta; order Lepidoptera; family Sphingidae; genus Hyles; species Hyles euphorbiae. Next base: position 14,489,170 of record CM041041.1, on the reverse strand, counting down.
CAATAAATATCGTGATTCAATTGTAATACGTATAGTAAAAAAAAAATACATACAGGCTATATCCAGACTGCGACCGAAAACGAAGCTATTTTAGCAACTTCAGAATTCATTACATTCATTCAAAATGCAATCAAACGAATATACATACATACATGTAAACATAATGTGAATAACATTCGTTCATGACAAAAGTATCAGACCTTAGAGTAGGTAGAAGAAGTGATATGAAGTAAATTAAGTGGCTTCGTAGGAATATAAAAACATTAAATAAATACATCCAACTGTCACATACATAGTTCTGACCCTAGACTAAGATCAAGTCGTATGTCGTGGGTACCAGAAACCATATATTATCAGACCGTCAATTTGGCTTCCGCCAGCACAAATCCACAGAAGATGCCGTTATCCTATTGACTAACCAAATTGCAACATATACTGAAAAGCAGGAACGTTGCCTGGGAGTTTTTCTGGACCTGGCACGAGCATTCGATACAGTGTCCATAGGATTACTCCTAAAAAAAATGGAAGCAATTGGAGTCCGAGGCACAAGCTTAAAATGGTTTGAAAGCTATCTGACAGCCCGCAAACAACTCGTCAGAATAGACAATATCCAAAGCGAACACCAATCTGTCACCTTTGGAGTACCTCAGGGGAGCATTCTAGGACCAACGCTCTTCACCCTGTACATAAATGATATTGTCAAAGCAACAATTCAAGACGCAGATATAATTACTTACGCAGATGACACGGTTGTTCTTTTTCACGCTAGAACCTGGAAGGACGTGTATCACACAGCAGACCAAGGACTAACGCAAATATCGAATTTATTAAAAAACAACTTGTTGACACTTAACGCTAATAAGACTAAGTACATCTCCTTCTCTAAAACATCCACATCCAGTCCACCTTCCACGATGACACTGCAAATACACAGCTGTAGCTATCACAATCCCTACACTGCACATAATTCTTTGACATCCTGCCACTGTCAAGTCCTACAGAGGACCACATCCATCAAATACTTAGGAGTAATAGTTGATGAAAACCTTAATTTTAAAGCTCAAATACAAGACGTCACAAACCGTGTTAGAAAATTAATACACATCATGAAAAAACTAAGGGATTGTACGCCCATTGACATACTACGCTCAATATACATTGCACTCGTTGAATCGATAATACGATATTGTATTAGCGTATGGGGATTCGTTGGCAAGACCATCTTAATTAAACTGGAAAGAGCGCAACGGGCGCTAATAAAAGTTTGCCTTAAGAAACCTTTTCTATATCCTACCGATGATATATATAAAGAATTTAAAGTCCTCCGGGTTAGACAACTTTGCTTCCTCTCTGCTATCATTAAAGCGCACCAGAATGTGACAAAACACCCGCACTACAGCATAATTGAGAAAAGACGAGTGTACAGATGCGAAATACCTAGCTTAAAATCAGAATTAGCTAGACGCTGTCCGTGTTATGCGCACTTTCATATATATAACCGGCTTTCCCGACAACTGCATCTCAAGGGCTGTTCGAGACACTCTCTTAAAAACCTTATTAAAAATACATTATTGGTACTATCTTACGCTGCCACAGAAGACTTATTGAAATAATACTTCCCAAACAAACACACGTCACATACATACACACGCATACACATAAACACATACTCACGCACACACCCACACACACATACACACACTCCCACGCAAGTGAAGTTCGTTATTATGTATATTAGTTAATTTAGTTGTTCTAAGTTTTTACTCTAAGTTCTTATTAATAACCCCACACTCTCGAGTCTCAAGACACAAGCTTGCATGCTTAGTTTGAGACTCGTTGAATAATGTACCAGATGTAAATTGTTAATTGTGAATAAAGAGTTATTATTATTATTATTAAATACATCCAACTGTCACATACATACATAGTTCTGATCCTAGATTAAGATCGAGTCGTATGACGTGGATACCAGAAACTACGAGAGTTTTCCGTCTCATAAACACCCAGAACCGAAGAAATAATAATTTTATTCTGTATGACAGATTGTGTGGTACAGTTTGATAAGACGTTGAATGTGAAACGGAAGATCGTGGGTTTTATCCCCGCACCCGGAAAAATGTGTCTAATTCACGAGTATATTTTTGGTACTGTGTGTTTTCAGATCTCTAATTTTCTACACCCAGGACACATGAAGTAACTGTGAGCGGGGTTAGACCTATGTGTTGAATAATTCATTCCTATAAAACGACAGATTGTAGTTGCCAAGCGGTATACGCTTTCAAATGTTTTGTCTTTGTAGTGTGGTAGGCTTAGTGACGTCATAAGTCTGTGTTATGTTCAAAGCAATAACGTTACCAGATTAAACAATTGCATGCTGTGCAGCAAAGCAATTAATTCCACGTGTGTAATAGGAGGACGCGTGATGACGACGGGCTGTCAGCCGCCGCAATACCAGATATATCTCGAATCTGCTGTCGCCCCCCCTCAACCTAGCCAATTACGAAATACGTGCAGACCGATTCGGATATCGCTTTGTATGTATATACAAATGAGGTGCAATATCAGTGTGACGTCATAGTTGAAAAGCTGGTGAAACTAGAACCGGCGGATTAAAGCTTCGCAGCTAGACATTGTGAGGTAGATATGTATTATAGATTTTATCAGGCTGGGATGTTGTGGAACTGAAAAGTATTTTAGTTTGTAATTTATGATATAAATATTGTAAGCGGTGTTACTGTTAGGGGTGAAAGTCAGGTTTACTGTGTGATTCAATGTATATTTGTAATAGGCACCTATTGAACATTTGATAAAGAGCTGCTCTACGATGGCTACCTAAGGAAAATATTCAATGACTACTTGGAAAACATAGTGACATTGAATCTACTTTTTTACAAGTTCACATCCTGCTATCTGTAGGAAAGACATTTCACCAGAAATCGGACGAAGACCAAATCTGTAGTTTCCTTTAATTGCGTCTTTGCAAGTCAGTTAGAGTAATTACTGGAGATATTGAGACTTAACATCGAGTGCGAGTGCGGTGGAATGCCAAGTATTGATTTGTAATGTATGGTATTGTATGGTTTTGTTACTGTCCATGAGCGGTCGTATCAATTACCAACAGTCGAATGCTTGCCTCATCCATAGCAATAAAAAAAATGGAGACCCTTTGCTTAAATTATTCTTTGCGCTGTTCTATAGGGCTACATGTCTTTTATGAAAATACTAAATGCTATTTTAAAGTTAGTATCTATCCTTTTGATATAAATGTATTTCATAGTTGTTTTTCAATACTTATGTAGACATATTCCACGCATGACTCAGTGCTCTACAAGAATAGACATTGATCTAAGATTTGTAAACACTATCGGAAATTTAAAATGCACCATGATAACATTTCCATTTAGTTTCTTACGACTTGCGGGCAAATGTAAATCGCTTTTATGAATAATTCAGTAAAGATGTTCTTGTTTGAATCACTAGTTTATTGTTGGAATAAAAAAAAGTGCAGTTCATTTACATGTTTGCAGTTTTACGTTCATTTTTATTGCGTAGTTTTTTTATATTATTTTTGATTTCAGTTTAATATTTCATTTTTTATTGCGTAGGTCCGGCAAACGAGCAAACGGTGCACTATACATATACATAAATATGTAAGTAATTACCGCTTATCATTAATGTGGGAAAATTTCCATTTCGAGTCAAATCAAACAAAGATTGGATTGGTAATCTCCAATATAATATCCTCTTGAGATTGAGTCTTCATTAGTCATCCTCAGCGTCTTTCATTGTCTCCCGTTCAATTCACTCCTATTTCGTATTCCGCACTTAGACCTCTTAATCATTCATCTTCTTAGCACTTTTTATCTTTTATAAAGTAGGTTCCATATCAGACATTCTCTACATGTTTAATTCTACCCATATTTCATCATAAGATTTAAACCCTACATTAATATAGATACTATATATAAGTTTACTTGGATCGTAGGTACTTTGGTGTCCCATCGAAATGGGAATTTAAAGAGAAGGAAAAATAATGGCAAGATAACGTGGATATTGGATGTTCAGCAAAATAGCTCTCGAATTCGATAGGAAAACTTACATGTCTTTTTTCTATGAAGCAAGAGTGCTTAATTATCGAGCAAGACCTCCTTTTGTACGCCAAGATATCGTGTGGCACTGCTGCTTTATATAATTTCGTTTAAATGTCTACTTTATAATTGAATCAAAAGAACAGAAGTAAACATCTTAAACATCTTTAAACATTAATTTTGCGAAACTCTTTGCAAATGACTTTAAACGACAAGTTTTAATTAATTTCAAGATTTTCTGTCTCGTTTGTTGTTGCTTCGAAACATCTTACTTTAAATTGACTAATTAACTTTAGTTAGGCACTGAAATGAAATAATTTGTGAGGTAATTTTTTAATTATTAGTGGGTATGTATTTAATTATTAGTGGGTTAAAATCAGTTTGCAGGTTCGTCAGCCTTTTCAGCTCTGAACTCAGCCCTAGAGTCAACTAATTGGATTTCTTTTTTGATATTATTAATGTTTATATAATATATGATTCTTGATAGAGCTAACTACTTTCAGTTTGTGTAATATTTTTTTCAATACGAAGCCGTGATTAAATATCTCTTTTATCTACTCACATTTACTCAACATATTTTAATTTGAAGCCGCGTTACAAATATGTATCAACAAGAGTCTTGATATCTCGCTAGTTTAGTTAGGAACCAAAATACCAATTAGAGAAGATAGCTAGTATCCACTAGCTACTCTGTTTAAGCTAAAATGCACCTTCAATTTGGAACATTTTATAAATCTGTCTCTTTGTGTTAGGATTTCTGATGACACAGTAGCTTTCGCCGAACGCTTTTTTATGCCTTTGACGCTATTTATATGCATAAACTTTGATTACTATGATTGCTGTATACATCTATAAAGGCTTGTCACCTTGCAAAATAGGTATATATAAAGCAATATGTAATTTGATCCATGACGCACCGATGGCGTATCGATCTAATAAATAAATATAATAAATAAATTAATTACTAATTAAAAACCCCTCCAGAAACTTTTCCACACATACAGTCATAAAAACTCCTATATAATTAGTACATGTTTACTTTTATAATTTAATTAAACGTAATGTTGTTGTTAGCATTAGCGAAGTTTCCAGTATCCCAGAGTCTCACTTACATTGAAAAGTGTATTGGGGACAGTTGAAAGTTTCCACAGGGCCGTAACATTTGCTCTGAAGTGCACTTTAAAGTTGCTTGCCGTGGACCGGAGACAAGCTTGCCTCGTTTCGAGCTCAGACGTAACAATGTAAGATTATTACTATTGATAATATTATGGCTATAATATAAATATTACAGTGCTCCTAAATATGTATTAGATTTAATTTTAGGCTTAAAGTGAATGGTATTTATGATAAAAAAACATATATTGTTTTGTTTAAACAGAATGGAGTTGGATCTGGGAAGAAATAGTTATTGTAAGTACCTTTGTTTTATAAATAAGAATTGTAATCGAGAGTTTAATAAAAAACACTATCAAGAAAGTTGTGCAGAATTCCCCCCCAAAAAAATACATAAAGATGGAACTATACATCTAAGATTACTTTCGTAAACATATATTGTTGACAATGATCAAACAGCATTATTTTTAATTTCAATTCACATCATAAACAACAAGAACGCACTAAAATAAAACTACTTTCCTTAAATTAGTCTTGGAAATCCGTCCAAACAGAACTGGAATGGATGCTTGTCCGGTCAATCGCAGTTTGTATACGGAAGGACGAGTGCTGTAACAACTTCAATACTCATTCAGAAGTACGAAACGTTCGCAACGATATACTCCAAGTTATAAGACAAACAAGTCCAAGTTTTGTGTTAGGTTAAGTTCTTGGATATTTCTTAGACACAGGGATTCTTCCAGCACTGAAATCCTAGATACTTATCCCCTTATTCATAAGGACTTAGCGCTATTTAATGCCTTTAACATGAGCTGATTCAAAAACGTTATTCATAAATGCCAAAAAGCACTAACCAGCTATTTAACAGATTATTAACTTTAAAATAGCTGAGATGATTGCGATAATAACAACATAAACAAAATTATCCCATTATAGATAAATAATAATCTAGTTTATTCTTTACCTTGTGGATGAAAAAGATTCAAAACACAAACAGAATAAAATTTAATATTTAATTTAATTTTAATTTTAATTACACGTGTTTGAGCAGAGTTTGTCGCAATAATAAAAGAAAATAAACCGAACGTATATTCCAGTCAAAGTAAAGGTTGTTTGGAGTTTTTGCGAATTAAAACAAGTTAAAACGAGTGTCCCAAACACTGCTCACGTAAAAGGATTTCTACAAAACCTTATTTCTGAGTTAAATGATATGTTTTCAGCGTATGCATTTTTGGGAAAGATAAAAAACAATAATAACATCTACAATTTGAGCATAAAAACCAGACATTTTCGCTGTACTCAGCCAAACATACTAAAATGAATATAATATAGAAATAAAGTATTGTAAGTGTATTCACTATACTATCACGTTACAATTTATAAGACTTTGAAAAAATATTAGCAGTAGTCATTGGCAGCAATGGTTTTTACAAGACCATTGAAAAAATCATACGAAATTACAAGAGAAATCATTGACGTATGTGACAATATGAAGTGGGATAAAGGCTTCCCTTTTTAAAAATCGTCTCTTTCGTCACAGGTATTCCGATGACGTCCCATTGAAAATCCATAGGGTCCATGTCTAGCAGTGGATTCAACATGGCTGAGCATAATTATGGCGAAGAATTAAATTTATTAATGTGCACGCACATTATACAAGATAAAAACTTCTTACCTCTTTCTTGTGCAACTATCTTCGTTTTGGCACTCAAAGAATTTAAACTCAAATGTGCAATTTTAATATTTTGGCATCCGTCCCACCCAGTTGCGGCAAATGAGAGAATTATAACAGACGTCTTCAGCTGGCGGTACAGCGTAAATAGCCACTTAAGCTTTAGATAACCCATTACTCTCCACGAGGCTGTGAGCTAACCGATGCATTAGAATTTGCTGTAATATTTTAACTTGGAACATATTGCATCCTAGCGGGTTAAGTAGGGTTAGCCGAGGCAGCCTGACTTCATTCTTTGCAATTTGCATTGTTGATTAACTATTTTTATTAAATTATGTTTCCTTGGCTATTAAATTTATGATAATTGCTTTAACTAGTGTTTATTTTCTCTAGTATTATTACTTTTTTAAATGCTCTTACAAAAAGATAGAAAAGGGTAGGCTAAGTGAAATAGTGAAAGAACCTGTCTCTGGCATAATGTCAGTATAACGTCAGGTAGGATAAACTAAATTGTAATACTGCGTCAGGGAAGAATACTGAACCGACCTACTCTTCGACGGTTTTTCCGCGAGGCAGAATTCTGTCGCAATCATATGAGGACTAGCGGTCCGGTCCGGCTACGTCCGGAAGCTGATACTTTTGAGTTCAATCCACTTTCGAAACACAGGATCTATTTCACGTGATAACTGTTATAAATATTTAAGCTCAACGTTAGTGCTTTGCTTTATACTTCCCATGCTATTGCTTTGAGTTTGAATGAATATGGAATATATGTATTTAAATTTTTAGCATATATAACGTGAATGCTTTATTTCTGGATAAAAAGTAGCATAAATCGTAATCCGGGGTACCAGCTACCTCAATACCAATTTTTTTCAAAATTAGTCCAACTGTTCAAGCATCAAGAAGTAACAAACAAACACACACTTTCGCATTTATAATGTTAGGCCATATAGTCCATTACACTGGCCTGGTGCGGTTTGGTTGATTCTGCATACCATAGTAATTCTTACCAAACGCTATGGTAAGCAGGTTACCTCACGAATCTCACGATGTGTTCCTTCGCCGTACGTATAGTAGGTATAGTATTTCAATACGAGGTGATTGACTATCAACACAAACATGACTGCGAAAAGTCAGAGGAGTGCACTGGAACTCACTCCGGCGGCCAACGTGAACATGTTGGTAGCTGTGTCTGGTTCGTTAACCAACAGACCACCACAGCAAATTGATGAAAATTCAATACAGACTAAATATAACAAGCATAAAATTTCGCACATCACTACAAATTTATTGAACATTTACATTACTTAGTTATTCTCTTAGATAATGTATACTAAATGTTACAATTTCGTGTAGCACTTAGCACAGTAATTTGGGAAAGTGCTAATTAAATGTACTAGAGCAACATTTTAGAAGTTTACCAGTCCTCCTTTGTATTCCAACTTAGTAAGCGCTAGACCCTGCAGATTTGTCATTTAAATAACATTGTTAGTACAATAACAATGTGTGAAATTCTTATTTCAATCGTATTTCCTGTTTCTTTGGATTGGTCCGAGATGATAATTGCAACTAATTTACTGGCGATAATCGTTACGCAGGGTCACCGAATATTGATATTAATATTATGGATCGCCTCATTGGTGTAGTGGCAGTTTGCACGGGCTGTCAACTGTGAAGTCCTGTATTCGATTACTAGATAGGGCTCATTATATTCTGCGGGATTTTATAAAAAATGTCTCGATTTGCATTGGGACAACGAGGCAAAGTAAAGACCGTAAAAACTGGGAGTGGTTCGTGCCCAGCAGTGGACGTATATTACATAAAATTATGTGTAGTTATTTTTTATATCTGCATTATCAACAATATAAATTAAGGAACTGTATACATAGAAACTAAATCGAATAGCTACTAACTTATACAGGATAATTTCTGCGATTTGAGATCTCATAAAATTTATATTCAATGCGGGATTCATAGTACTCTCGCATTTGTAAATCGAAATCCATAGACGCGAAGTGACTGAGTAATTCGTTGAGACGGCTCCGTAATCATTTTGTTTGCTGGGAAATTTTATATATTCATCAGTTTATTTGAATTATAGAGCGAAGCATTTTACTGGTAGTATAACGTTTCAGTTAAAAACCGTGGATAACAAACTATTGACGATTTTAAAGTCCACATGAGTTGTTTGGGACAATAATTTATTTCTCAGTACCAATATAGGCTCTCTCAATAATATGTGTATATTATGGCATAAATGAAGAACTTAAGCCACTGGTATCAATTACAACGAATATTTTTTGCTCTCAACTAAAATAAATTGGCAAATGATTTTGGATCACATCAATAGTCTTGGTGCAGGAATCGAACCTACAGCCTCTAATTTTACACAGTATAATAAACTGCTGCTCAATTACTGTCAAAAATCAGTTAAAAGCTGCCTGAAGAACACCCTATTTCGACTACACGCAGTTTCGTTTCAAAGGAATATTTTAAGCCTAAATATTAAAACCGGCTTATCTGAGGTAAACGCCGGCTAGCAATTTTCTAGACTACTTTATGGTCTACAAAAGTTGCGGAGACCTACATCTAGATGTAATTTATTGTTATGCTCATAATAGTTTCCCGTTTCTTTGTTATCGGAAGATTTAACGCCGCTGATCTTTTTTCTAAAGATTTTATCTTAGGTTTACCTAGCTAGGACGCAAGGTTTTTTCATGTCTGATTGTACCAGGCTGTCTAGACGTATTTCTATTGAGTCTGTTTTTTATCACTTGTAGGATTTATAGAATAGATAATTGTCGATTTTTTGTAAAATGACAACTTTGATCGTTATAGTTTTTGAGGCAAATGACAAGGTTAAAAAGGTTAAGGTTAATGTTAATCTTAATCGTAGATATTTTAAAAAACTATCTGCACAGGATGCGGCATAACAAGGTCATAGATTCATAAATGATACATTTGATACAATTACGAATAATAAATGTAATATAGAATACAGCCATAACTTTTACGAAAATCCAAACCAGGAAAAAAGAACAGGGTGTTTCGGCCACAACGGCTGATTCATCAAATACATTGCCATCCTAATCAATCCTCGTAATTTTTCCTCAAATATCTAATTAATTTAAGAATAAGATTTATAAGCTATTGGCAGTATTATCAAAAATGTGCTTCTATCGTGATTTAATTACGAGATGGACAGAGATTGATGTCCACGGATAATTATTGAGGCTCGCACGACACAGCTAGCTTGACAGAATTGCTAATTGGTTTCCAATGCAATAGCATGGTTGATTTCATGATTTACATACATACATACATAAACTCACACCTTTTTCCCAGAAGGGGTAGGCAGAGGTGCTAGCGCACCCACATTTCGCTTTGTATGTTCCGTCCCATGATGTGATAGGTGACGAGCCTATCGCCATATCGGGCACAAATTCCTGACTCTGGGCTGATAATGAATAGAAAAATCCAATATCACTTTGCCCAACCCGGGATTCGAACCCGAGACCTCAGCTTTGTAACCGTACCGGGGTACAACTACGCCACCGAGGCAGTCAGATTTCATGATTTTATTGCATATAATTGTGCTTTAATTGATGTGTGACACTTTTAAATTATTTCAACTATTAGAACACGGTTATTTGAATAGTAAGAAATTTGCTTTTGATATCAAACCTAACGAAGGTTAGGTAAATATAATAAACGTCTATTAAGTAAAATGCGACGGCATAGTTATAAGATGCTGTAAGTTTTTATTGTGGGACAGAAATGCTCCGGTCGAACTGCACGTTCTTGTTACAGCAGTAGACTATATTGTTGTTGAATTCAGTAACCTTATTTGCCATTTAGCAATCACGACGAAGTCTTTGCACAAAGACCTCGGAACATACATGGACTCTAATAAGGCTTGGTGAAAATAGGTCAACTAAGGAGAGGTGTAATGTCTTGCATTGTAGCGTTGGATAACATTATATTTAGGCTATAGCACTGATCCCATATAATTTGTATATTATAAACAAAAGAATATAAAGGAAGAAATCATGTTCTGTTGATACAATTTCATAAAACAGAACTGAAAGAAAAATAAATGAATTTAACAGATATTATTTAGTTAAATAAATCGAACTACGAGCACTAAGTTAATTACTATTAATTAAATGTGTCATTATGGAGATATCAGGAGATTTCGGACATGCATTGTCGACCATTAATGTTGTGTCAAAGGGATTACATCCATGATCCAATATATATCGAAATATAAACGTGTTTCATTTAATTATTGCGGAATTAACTGTAATTAGCAGTACATTGGTCCAGTCTGGTAAATTACATTTGGGTATTTTTGTGCATATGTCCGACAATCGAACCAAAATTACCTCTTGATAGTAAGCGATTACCGTTAGTAATGATTTCTAGTACCTACTTAGATCACTTCTCCGTTGCCGGCCTCTCAAAATCTAAAAGAAGTCAAGGATATGGACGATTGGACGCAACCAGTACCGGGCACAGCCGACTCATTCTTCCATAAAAGAAACGAAGCTTATTGTGTAGTTGGGAATGCGTGGGTGTATTTATTGAACAAAATTATAAAAATAAATATAGGTATAATTGTCAATCCCTCCCCCCACTCAAATAAAACTCGCCTTACAATCACGTATAGGTAATTCTCCTCCTCGGTAATTGTTGGCGATCTTTTAATGCAAAAAGACGTGCGCACTCGACTCGGAAAAAATCAAATACGAAAAGAATGAGCTGATAGATCTTGAAAGGTCAAATACACGACAAAGAGCGCCTTGAGTGTAACATGCGGTAAGGCCCCGGCGCGTTGAAAGGCTTATCCCGGATAAAAGTATTCATCTCATTAAAAGCATGACCTTTTGAAAGAGTTCTCGTGTAAGTTCAGAGCTACGTTTGTTTTTAAAAGCATTTTCCCGAAGATTTAGAAGGGTTCACTGCGTTTGAAAATCTGTTGGTGACACTCACCTGATTATGGAGTTGATATCTGAAACAGAAAAGGGAACGATTATAATTATTTATGTTCATGAAAAACACGTGATGTCGAGCATGGTAGAATTTAAAGCATTGCTTTGTAATTCACGGTGTTTGGTTTTGCTAATGTTCGCTTACCATCAGGTTGCATCGACCTGTTTGATGGTTTTTGCAATTTTTTAGATATATGATTTGTTCCGTATTATATCAGCCCATATACGTCCCACGGCCGGAACGGGCCTACGCTATAATCGCGAGCACGTTTAAGAGATAGGAGGCCATAGTCGACGACGCTGGCTTAGCGGCGGTCATTATATACCATAGAAATTCTTACAAATCGCATATGCAGGTTTCCTCACGATGTTTTTCTTCATAGTTAGATCAAGGATACCGAAACTAGGATACTAAATTAAAATGGAACAATTTGGTTTTAAAATACGATGGAATGATACGGTGTACAGACATCGGATGCAAGTATTAAATTAAAATTCAAACGGCGAAGAAGTAATAAAATTAAATAAATAATATATTGTGTTAATACGTTGGGCATGTATATGTGCACACATTCCTGAAACTCACAAATTATTAAACAAGGGTGAAATTTACAATATATATCCATGGGTTTACCAGAAACAAGTGGTTTTGAAAGTTTGAAATTTTAATTAAAAAATTGAAAATGAAAGAACGATAAATACGCTGTAATAAAATAGTCGGCAGGATGTACGTGGAAATACGTTATTTATATAAAGAAAGCAGCATACAGTCGAATTGAGAACCTCCTCCTTTTTTTGAAGTCGGTTAAAAAGTTACATAACAGTGAAAAGTATATTTTTTGTAAAGAGAATTATCAGGAGTTGATTGAGATGGTGCATGCCCTTTTAAAAAGACTTTGTGGGTATGTCGAATATGTACCGAGTATTTCTATTGATTTATTCATTTTCTTTTCATGCTGTTTCATGTAAGGATCGGTTCTCAAGCAAAAATGTCGTATCGCCAATGTTCCGCCATAATTTTATTTGAGTGTCAACTTCTTTTTGCTTCACTGATCTAGTGGTAGTATGGCAGCTGTGAACAGTTTGGTCGTGCCTTTAAGTGCTATACCGGACTATCCACTTTGAGTGATTGCTTCAATATGAAAATATGTTATTTTTCTACCGCTAGAATTCTTGAATGGTGAAGTTCTAATTCTATTATTTCTTGGGATGGAACTAACCTCAATGACTTCGGTGTGGAGCTAGTAGTACCTCTGCTTATTATTACTGCTATAAATATTACCTTTTATTTTATAATTGTTGTTTTTTTATTTTTATATTTTAGCCATTAGTTTTGTGTGTTTATGATTATTATTGTAAAATGTTTGATTTAATTCCATGTAAATATCTTGACAGACGCTGCATGTTTACAATGTAAATGTTTTATAAAGAAAATAAACACATTAATACATTAATAACTTCGTTATCCTTCATTTTGTTGTATACATTGTAATCATTAAGAGGCCATAGTAACCTGGAGACTGTAGAATAGAGCCGTTTATTGTAATTCATTTTCAACCAAATTCGGTAAAGTTTGTTGCTACATTTATAGCGCCTATATTATTTTGTACAATATCATTTTAAAGACAATTAATTAATTGAATACAAGTATTGTAATGACAAAACAACAAATCAAAAAATGAAATTGAAGGTTAAGTTAAGAGTTATTGTTTATTATTATTTTGCGAATTGTTACATTTCTTTAATCCCGGACACACAAAGTGTTCACACGTTCTTCAGTAATTGTTAAGACAAAACAACAAAACATACATTATTATTAATTTGCGAATTGATTTTGTACATTTCTTTAATCCCGGATGCACAACGTGTATAACTATTTCACGTTCCTCACAAATAGCTCGGCGCCACGTCAATGAATGAGATCTGTATCGCGCGGCTGTTTGACCGCGGCGTGCGGTTATCGGATTTCCTCCTGCACCACGCTTACCGGTACAACAGATTTATCTCTCTACTTCCTTTGACTTGTATTTACTATATATATTATGTTGTTTTATGCAAACACGGATGATCAAGAATTTTGCTGTTACGTTTGTATATCGATCTGCAGAAGCTATAAATGCTGGTAGCAATTCTATTTCGCCATTAATTAGGCATTAATAGCGTGGTGATTGACTATTAATAGACATAACTGTGAAAAGCAAGAGGTGAGCTCCGGAATCTGTACCCGTGTCTACCTTGAACATGTTGGCATGCACTTGACTTGTTATTATAACCCAATTAATTAATCCAGTTGTGAGCTGAATAAATTATATGGTGCAAAATAATTATAAATGACACTCAATTTCACAAACAAATTTAATTTATCTATTGTAAGATAAAGGCTGTGAAATTAAATTTCCTTTGCCCCATTGCGACAGTTTCGAAAATAAAGCCGTCTTTCTCCAGCTATTAGACATGAATATCAATGAATAGGAGTGAATTTTGCCAAAGCGAAATTGATAATCGAGGGTTGGGCTGATTCCACATTCATAGCTTCTGAACTTATCCGAGCGTTTCGTATTTCTTATTTTGTCGGACTTTTATCTGATCTTAGCATATTTCCCTGTCACGGGGACAAGGAAAATATTCAGTTTTACAAGGAAACAAGTATGTTACATAATTTCGGAGTGGCAATAAGAAAAGGATTGCGTTCAGTCAGTATCAGAATTCGTTTGTATCACAGTCGATTTGTTGTGAGCATTCGTTTGTGAATTGTGTTGTCGCGTAATCTATATATTAATACGTGATGCAAAAACTTTGGATCCCTTTTTACGAAAATTGCGCGGACGCAGGAGCATAAAATTTGGCACACTTATAGTTTATGTGTAGGAGAAGTGGAGAATGCTAATATTTTTCAATAATAATGCTTATAAAGTACATTAAATCAAAAAATAAAACATTACACACACTGCCATGCATTTCACACACACATCCATACACAAGTATATATACTCTGGTGTCAAATTGTTTCTTTTCTTTTTCATTTTGTTCTTCTGACATAGACATATAAAAAAAAGGTTTTATTTGCCTAATGAGGTAATAATATTAATATTAATAGAGAATATTAATTTTAAATGAGGCAATAATATTAATATTAAGCCTAATATTAAATGTAATATTAAACAAGATTTTAATAATAATGCATAAAAAGTACATTAAATCAATAAATAAACCAGCATGCATTTGACACACGCATACACAAGTATTTGTACACGTATACATACTCTTTGGTCAAATTGTTTCTTTGCTTTATTATAGACATAATTATGTAGTTGAATGTCAATCAGAAAAAAATGTTTACTGTGGTTTTGTTGAATATCAAACAGAAAAGATTTATTTGACGAATACTACGTGAAATGCTGAGCGCTTATACAAATTGTGTAGCAGTAAGATACATTTAAATGTACACGGACTATCATTATATGCATAAAGAAAGTTCTGTAGCAGCAATCTGCAATAACAACATTCAGGTACAAAAAATGTGCACGAATTATCAGAATAACAACATCATACATACATACATAAACTCACGCCTTGTTCCCAGAAGGGGTAGGCAGAGGTGCCAGGGCACCCACATTTCGCCTTGTATGTTCCGTCCCACAATGTGATAGGTGGCGAGCCTATCGCCATATCGGGCACAAATTCCTGACTCTGGGCTGATACTGAATAGAAAAATCCAATATCACTTTGCCCAACCCGGGATTCGAACCCGAGACCTCAGCTTTGTAACCGTACCGTAGTACAACTACTCCACCGAGGCAGTCAACAAGAGGCAACATCATCATACAGGTAAAAACTTTTTCTCTTCTTGATTTGGTCGAATTTCGATCACTAGGCGACCACTAGTATAAATGAATAGGCGACATTTCTTGTTTACTACTTTGTATAAAACGTTAAAAACACTGACGTAGAAAGAGTACATGTCGATATTTCATAAATTATAATCTTTATTATTGGCTGGTTTAAAAAGGTTTATTGAACAAAGTTACTTGTTAATGGTATTTTTATAGTACTCTTTTTGACCGACTTCAAAAGAGGAGGTAATCAATTCGACTGTTTTTTTTTTTTTGTATGTTTGTTACGCGATGACGCCGGCAATTGTGAACCAATTTTGAAAATTTCTTTTTTATCGGAAAGCTTGATATACAGGGTTGGTCCCATAAAAAACTGGTGAAGACCTGATGAATATCTTAGGATCTGCCGACCAGAACTCCTCAAAATTAAACTGTCCAGCATTAATTCTTTTTGCGTTACATTAAGTATAAGTATATTATTACAAAGGGTGGGTGAAAATGGGAATAGGGTGGGGGTGGAGGGGGTGAGGGCGTGGAAAATAGGTACAATTGTTAATACTCAATATCTCCGGCAGTTCTTAACCGATTTAAAAATAACTTTTTTGCCAAAGAGTATTATATGATAGGTTAGATCAAAAAAAATATTGTGAAGACCTGATGAATATCTTTGGACCTTAAGGGCAGAACTCCTCAAAATTGAACAGTACAGCAATAATTCTTTTTACTTTAGGTTCAGTTCATGGTGGAAAGGGGAAAGTAGAAAGGGGCGTGGGAAGGGGGGGGGGGGTATATGTATACAAATATAATTACTAAATATCTGCGACAATAAATAAATGATTTTAAATTACTTTTCTTCGGAACGAATTATACATAATGTTGCTCACATAAAGTATGGTGATGATCTAAATCTGGAGAGCAGACCTCCACAAAACTTTGCAGAAACGCAATGATTTTTCGTCCATTAGGTAAGGAATATGTGTTTTATTAAAAAAAAGGAAGTGAAGAAGATGTAGAGGTGAGGGGGTAACGAAGGATTACCACGCATAAGTGTAATCAATATCTCTAGCAGGTTGAGCCGATTTTAATATTTTCTTTATGATAAAAACGATATGAAAGTGTAGCTCAGTATAGTATAAGCTCAGTATAAGTGTAGTTGTCTCAGGATGACGAGCGCAGTGGAATGTTGCTACTGTTTATGAGCGGTCGTATCACTTACCATCAGGCGATCGGATTGCTCGTCTCGTCATTCATTGCAAAAAAAAAGCTTCCTTAAAAACATATAATATTAATTTTCGTTTTTGAAATTATAAAGGATCACAATGGTTCATTTTTTATATACATTGATTCCAGTTTTCAGTATATGATTACCTTTGGCATCATTACAATGCTTATGAAAACTAAAAAGTAATAAATAAAATAATTTAATTAAATGTAGGTCGTCGTGTTCGTCACTTGGCGACCCGCCTTCAAAATATTACGTATTTAAGATTTGTTGGCTAGTCTAGTCAATAAGAAAATTAATCAATGTGTACTAGCACAATGAAATATATATTATTTATTACTTTGTAGTGCACATTGAAGGCGGTCTTTTAATTTTTAATTAAATTATTTTATTTTGTTGTGTTTGTGAAGTGTTCAAGTAGCCCAGTTCGAGATTTAAAAGCAAGAAAGAATCTATGTAAATTCTGATCTGAAACAGTTTGCTTAAAAATCGAAGTAAGCACATGGGCAATTTGGAGTTAACAGACTTAATAATAGAGTTAATAATGTACAGATATAAGGCCCATCAAAAACTAAGAAAGCACTAACTACTGGCTCTATTAATGTTTTACCTTTACTTATTTACATCATTTAAAAAAATCCTTACTTATTATCTTAGAGTATAGAGGCACAAAGTTATCTGACCCGGTGAGAGAGTCGCTGTAATCGAATTTGGTGTTGCCATTAAAAATGGATATAGCAATAAAGTGGGTAAAGTAAGATTTTTCAATCCGATCAACAGTGTCGGGAAAATGAGTGGACCAGTTTCATATGCATGTTTTTTCCTTCACAAGATTTCTAACCAATCGCTCCCCCTTAAAGAAGTCAAAACCCTTAAAAAGTTATCTGTATCAGCCCATACACGTCCCACTGCAGGGTACGGGCCTCCTCTGTAATCGAGAGTACGATTGAGGGTAGTTAGGCCATATCACAGGCTATATAGTCCGCCGCGCTGGCCTAATGCGGGTTGGTGGACGCGTTGGGAGCTTCGGGAAGTGAAATGCTTGACGTGTGTGTGCGTAATTGTTGAAATTGATGTTTTGTATGACAATGTTTTAGTCTGATGTTTTAGTATAGATCTCAATTGATGCCCTTAATGTAAGTGTCTTGGCTAGTTTCTATGTAAACAGAGTAACTACTAGACAAATTGAGATTTAACATCTTAAGTATAAAGTATGTCTCAGGGTGGTAAGCGCAGTGGAATGAAAAGCATTGCTTTGTAATTCATCGTGTTGTTTGGTTTTGTTACTATCCATGAGTTGTTGTATTGCTTACCGGTTTCTTAGATTTACGCGAATTTTACACATTGAAATACAACTATTATTCACGAATTTTATCGCGGATTTGGTTTAATTTTACATTTTTTGACTTCCCGACGTTTCGATTACTTTCCAATTTTCGTGGTCACAGGGCGGACTGAGGTATTAGTCATCCGCTCAGTGACTGTTACAATTTAATTATCCTCAACTTAGAAACCAAAAAATTTAAAATTAAACCAAATCCGCGATAAAATCCGTAACATAAAATAAAAATAATAATAGTTTTATTTCCATGTACTGCTTACCCTCAGGCGAATGGCGTGCTAGTCTCGTACTTCAAAGATATAAAAAAATGGGGTAAGATTATTGAAAGACACCTTTATGAGGTGAATGATTTCGAAGTGTTGTAATTCATATTTAAGTTAGAATTTACTAACTGGTGCTATATTCAGAGATATATAATGTCTATTGAATTGAACTTGTTGTATATTTTACAAATACAATCTTATCTAAGGATCAAAGTATTCAACATTAAATGTCGTTGAGTGCGGCCGATGTACTATCAGTCTGTTAAGGTAAGTGCTCAAAAAAGTAGTAAGTTCTCAAATTCCATGGATCAATGTAATTATGAAGAAATTAGTGAAGTTTGAAGATTTCATAGAATTTAAAATAGTTATTGCAAGCATTCGCTATCTTATCAGATTTACTGAAATAATCGTTGTTGACTACCTACTGTTTATAGTAACACGTCCAAAAATAAAAAATGTCATAAATCACATGAAATATCATATTGTATAATATTCCACTGAATACGAGAATGCGTATAATTTTAAGCATCGTTGATACGGATTTCTGTATCAGTCCTCAGGGACATAATTACGCGACTCAAGGCTGAAGGTTCTATCTCAAAAATTTATTTGAGACTTGCGGATCACAAGTTTTACTAACTTCTTTAGAAGGCCGTGTTGTGTGTAATTTTTAACGATCCTTGGTTAACCTTGACAGGATCTGCGTAATTTTCTTTAACAAGTTGGGCTTTGTCAAGAGACATAAATTAAGTCATATACTTTGAACTTTTTGGAGGAGTGAATTGGTTTTAGTATACGTTCACATTGTATGTATATAGACATGTTTTTACATGTGTAGACGAAATATTCGATTTAACTAAAATATTGATGATCTTTCTTTTTCTAATATTCCTTTATAACGGCTTTCGAATTCAGTTTAGCAAAGAAGAAAAAACATTCTAAAATAGGTTTATTAAGTGTCTACGAATTAGGTTAGTATATCATCCCTTATTTATGAAACAACAAAAGAACAGTTAATACTAAACATGTCGGCTTAATCTACGGCAATAATTCACGTACAACAATACCATCAGATATATAATTCGTCTGTTAATATTCATCGCAACTGCCCGCCTAGTTACTCCAGTCTTTTGTTAGCTGTTGAATAGAAATCTATATCTTACAATCGAGACAGTGAATTGCACTCTCCGATAACGTCACTTTCCATACTTTGACATAACGTTTGCTCCAGCCTGTTAATTTTCCACGAGAACAGATCGGCAGTACAGTTCATCCGTTTTATCGACTACTATTATTTTTCCATCAAGATTTCTCATTTCCAGTCCCGTGGAATCGAAGTGGTTTTGACAACTTTTGAAGGAAGTGAGTTCTCCTCGTGATGAATTATTCAACAAGTTTGAATCAACCTCTGGTATAGCTATTACGTTGTACGTATAAAATGAATTAAGTTTGGTGTGTGAATCCTTTTATTGAATGTGTTGATGATGTGAAATACTTTAGTGAGTATTCATTAGATTCCTAGAATGTAGTACATTATCCTTGGACAGAAGATATGGAAGACACTTCATATGGTAACTACGTTCTTTCTACTTTTTTGGTACAAAGAATATCTAATGAAATGAATTGTAAGTGGCCAAATTAAATTATGCATACAACTTCCTCCAGGCCCGCGGTCGTAACAATTAGTATTCTTTTCACAAATTCGCACCGCTGAAATAAAAGTATCCAATTTTATCGGTAATTACCACTTTCATTACGTGTTTTATTAACTTAACGTTTTACGAGTTTGACTTTTTAATGGTATTGTGTATGCAATTTACGGTTGCTACTGGTGTTGGTATAACGTTCGAGACGAATACTGACTTTGGTCAGTAGATGAAAAAAATGCTGTGGAATACGAGCGTGCGAATTCAATGTCAGTGTTCTCGTAATTTATAGAATATTTATATTTTACTTCGCTATATTGTGGGATACTAAATACAACACATAATTATATTAACGCATCTAAAATCAACATTAATTGGTGATAATATATTGAAAATTATTATCAACATCTTTACAATTTTATACATACATATCGGAGAATTATAACAATTAATATTTTTAACGCAGAAAATTTTGTCACGTTGGTAGCGCCGTGAGCCAACGTAATACGATTTTATTGTTGGTATCCCTGTATCTTTCATGCCTCATTTGAGAGATGTCGGCGCGATAAGGTTAAGGGGGCGGAATGTCCCGGTTTTTACTCGTACACAGGACGTAACCAAGCGAATACAATAAAGAACACAGATTACCTTCCCGAATATATCATGGTCTTTTTACTGCTGTAGATTAAGCGATACAGTATGTTTAAGCGTGGAACGCATAACTTGTTATCACGTAGAATAAAATATGTTGAGTTAAATGACAGCTTCTGTGGCGTTGTAGGTTGAAATTCCGGGTGCGAAAGGAGACGTACGAGTTACGACAAAGTAATTGCCAGTACATGCTTGATGGTATCTTTAATTTGTTCTAACTTAAGTATCTGCTGAGGGATGCATGTATATTTGTAAAAGGGAAAAGGTAAAAGGAACATGGAATATACTACATTTTGTGCTGCTGTTATTACTTTAATCTTACCTAGTATAATTACCTACCAGTAAAAGAGATGACGTGCAATAGTGTCGATGTAAAGACGCGGCGTACATCAATGATCAAACGGTGCCCAGCGCAGAGCATGAGTTCTTCCACTAAGGTAATGAGATGTCATAATAAGCAAGCTGGGTAAACGGTCGTTCTGATCAATGAGAACAGTGTTACTCTTTTAGAAAATTATTTAAAAAACATGAATAGGCCCTTGAGTACATTTGGAGTTTCAAAAAGAGGACTGTGAAAACCGCGCTAACATAAATATTATATAAATAGATTTAATTCAATAGATTTCGTCTAAACCTTGATAATAAATAATATCTTCATAATTATTAAACTTTATGTCACAAACAAGCATTCCATTGGCGCTCGACTAGACATGTACTGGAGCGCGCGTACCACTTACGTCATTACCGTGCTTTCCGCCCTGTCCATTTTATGTTAATCCCTTTAGAGTTCATTTTAACTATACATAAGAATTTGGATCAAACTCAGATTATTTAATATTTATCATTCAACAATTTTTAAATATCTAATGTGGAGCCAGAACTGTAATATTATTTGTGATTGGTGGCAGAACCACGCTGTTGTCCGTTATTAATGAGCAGGCTTGTCCGCAACAGTACAAATGTCTCACGCGTTTAGTTCGGTGAGTGAGATTGTCGGATGCCTAATAACCATTTCCTCTTGCCATCCATTTTCCTTCCCGCTTCCCTCCCGATTTGACGGACCGGATACACATATATGATCCGATGAGCTGCAGGATCACTTAACATAAGGTGACCTGTTTGATCATTATGTTTGGGCGATTTTCGGTGTACAAATAAAAATATATATATACAGGGTATATCAAGACTGCTACCGAAAACGAAGCCGGGTGGTAGTTAAAGCGACTTCAGACACAATGCAACACAAAAAATTGCAAAAGAAAGCGAAAATTTTTTTTTTGTTATTTTTTTCCTATGACCATATTTGGATGGTAAATACATTTTTTCCTAAAATAATAGTGTATACCCTTTTATTTATAAATAATCTAAGGTATAAAAGTGTTTAAATTATTATTTTAGCAAAAACTATGGATTTACCATCCAAAAATGACGATATTTAAAAAATCATAAAAAATCACTATCGCGTTTCTTTGCGAATTTTTTTGTTGCATTGTGTTTGTAGTCACTAAAACTACCATCCGGCTTCGTTTTCAGTAGCAGTCTTGAGATACCCGGTATATAAATGTAAAAATTACGGATTAACAACAAAAAAAAAAACTATATCTGCTATCAACATTACAACTAGGCTCTCGCAACTCGCAATAAATGTAAAACACCACTATGTACTCCCAGACAAACCAAGCAATTGGTTTTGTGAGACTAATTGTATTTGTTGTTATTTTCTCTTAAATATTATAATGATTTAATAAACAATAATAAACAAAACTGTGATTGTTACTTTTATTTTTTTTACCAGTTTCTAACTTAACAGTTTGTTTGATAGTTTCTTAAGAATACCCTGCCAATGATCCAAAACACATTTAGTACTCAGCCTGTCTCACACCTACATATTTACGCATAAAGTCTTATGGAGCAAATAGAGTCTAAACAATCCAGACAAGAACCCCTCAACAATAGGCCTCTACATAATGGCCCCGATTTATTTCGTAACAAAAGCACCTGAATAAGTGGGAGCTGGAATTATTTACCGCGCCTCGGTAATAGTTACAGATGGATTTTGGCACCCGATTTATTCAGCTAACAGTCCACTAAGGAACTATTGGGATGGAATAAAGGTTTGTGTGTGTTTTTATACTTAGCTGTTATTATTCCCTAGGTAGTTGAAGTGACAGGTTCAAGTTGTTTTTTTTTGTACTTTGTCTTTGTCTCTGACTTTCCATGAAGTCACGTATTTTTCATTACCTTCAGTTTAGTATCATTTATATGCATACAAAATATTTATATAGTATAAAATGTTGGTGTGTTTTATTGAAGAAATTTTTGATTTCAGTCATAATAATAAAATTAACCCGCATTAAGCCAGCGTGGTGGACTATATGGCCTAACCACTCTCAATCGTACTCTCGATTGTAGAGTAGGCCCGTGCCCTGCAGTGGGACGTATTTATTTATTTATTTATTTATTCATTCTTTACTGCACACAAAAAAGACAAAGTATACAATATTTTACATATACAATTAAATAGTACAGTTGGCGGTCTTATCGCCCAAGGCGATTTCTTACAGACAACCTTTGGATGGATATAAGACGTATATGGGCTGATACAGAATAAAATTGGGAATATGTCAAGAAATTCCAAAATAAGCTCTTTAATAAGCTCGTTCGAAATTTTACTTTACACTAACCTAAATTGTTTATGAGATCAATTTTTTTTCAAAATGTTCTGATATCTACGATGTAAAACTCAATCTTACTGTGGTATTAGGAATAAGTATGTCACACTTGGAGGTATTTATTTATTTAAATAGGCAGGCTTTTGTGCCTATTTGAAGGTTATAGTGGACGCTTAGCTTTACAAGTGAGCGGAAAATGACAAGTGTCGTTGACAGACTGGCTGTCTTCCACGTGTGGCAGGAAATTTTTCCGCACAAGGACCAGTGACATCGATATTCACCGCTCATTTGTGGAATAACCGTAGGGAATAACATACGCGAGGAATTTTGATGCGTTTTCACGGCGACGGAGCTTATGGAACTCAATGGTGACGTATGCTCTTTTATTACGAACGATGGGAATTACTAATGTTTAATATTGGTGTAGGTTAGCTTTAACTAGCAAATTATTGCGAGACGAAGAATCGTGGGAGATATTAATGACTTTGATCAAATATACACTAGATACAACATGAGCGCTTAGAAAATGGCACAAAAAAAGTGCTTTAAGCACTCTTTCGCCTTTAGTCACGCACCGACCGTTGCTTCTAAAACGTCGCAGAACTTTAGACAATATTATGTGAAAAGCTACTTTAAGTTCCAGGAATAAGGTGGAATTTGTGTTAATATATTTGGAATATGTGATGTTTTTGTTTACTTTTTTTCATGTCATACATCGGTGCCACTTTTTAACAGAACTTTTACAGGGAACTGTGTATCTAGTGTATATTTGATCGAAGATTAATGATGCTATATTATATTAGTTCCTTTACGGTGACTCTTAGCCATCTGTCCCGGGGTTCCGTTACAATACTCGTAACAATCGTCTCCAGGCCTTGGCTATTTTAAAGTTAAGGATCTGTTGAATAGCTGATTAGTGATTTTGGACGTCTATTCGGTTCGTATACGTATTATTGATACACATATCACAGCATAAAAAGTTTACGAAACTGCATAAAACAAATTTCATGAAATCCAGCGGGAATCATTTAAATACAAATATCGTAGCGGTTTGATGACGTATCAATTAAACAAGAAATATATATCTAATATAAATGTTAATACAAGCCATAGCTCTTCTCTTTCCATGTAAAATATCAAAAACATGAAAACATATTACAAGAGGAAATAGTAATGTACAATAAAGAAAATATCTGTCATAAAACTGCAATAAAAATAACGTATGGTTTGAAATGCATTTGTTTTGTCGTAGCCATTGTGGGGATGTTAGGTCGGGTTCTATTCTTGTAACTGTGGACAGTAGACGTATAGAATGTGTTTCGCATGATAAACATTCTTCATTTCACATTCAAGCTATACTTCTATGGAATGCTCTCCCCCTTGAAATCAGGACGTCAACTACCCGTCTCAAATTTAAAATGAAGGTCCGTGAAATGCTGCTCAAAGAAGTTGCAGAATCCTCTCTATAGTCTCTTGTATATATATATATATAATATTTATTTTATATAGTGTATATGTGTATGTGTATATTTATGTATATATATTTGTAAATCGAATAATAATATATGTAATATAATTTTTAATTACTTGTATTTTTTCTCTTTATCTTTTAATTAAGTATTCGTACACCTACTACAGCTCATCTCTGCATCACCTAAAGGTCGACTGGGAGAAAATGCCACAGGCATTAAGTCCGCCTTGTATACATTTGTATATGAAGCTTAATAAATAAATAAATAAATAAACAAGAAAATGATGCATTGCCCGCATCCATATTAAAATTTATGGAGCATGAAAATGGTACTTGTTGTTCTCGATTTAGAAACGTTTGTATTAGTCAGTCAACAGATGATACATATAAAATTTAAAAGACAACACTATGCATGCCGGTATTTGCTTTAATTTTTTCTTGAATATTTAGATAAAACATAGGTATGCAGGTGCGTATGTACTAACGTAATTCAAATCTACTAAGTAATTAAAATCTGGGATATACTCTTATCCATACAAACCATAAGTTAAAGTTGCAATCGGCTATGTTATTTGAGATTTGCTCTCGTAATAAATCAGGGCCTAAAAAAACGAAAAGTGATAATAATTCGAATTTAAATCGAGATACAGTTGGTCAGAGCAAATCTTTATCTCGCCGTGGATTCAGCCCGTCACTTTGGGGCTTCTTAATAAGTTCCAAACCCAGCGCCAGAATTTCTAGTAATCATTATCATATTGTGAATAATATGTATATTATGTGTTAATAGCTTCATGTTACGTTTGAGGAGATAATATTAAACTTAAATGTATGTAAGATGGTTAACTATAACTGGGTTTTTAAGTCTGGCGTTGTAGGTTTTAGACTATACTTTTGATAAATCATTGTTACGTTTGTATGATAGTTTGTTGATTTTGTCTTATAATGGCACGATGTTTTAATAATTGTAGTCAATTTTGCTTAAAGTATTTACAGGTCGAAATAATTATTCTTTGGAGACAACTGTATTAATCTGCTAGAATCTGAATATTCCCATAATCCCAGAATACGACACACATGCGTTCCTGGTGGTCTAAGAACGTCATGAAGATTTTTTATAAGAGTTTTCCTCAGAAACGTATTTTTAAATTTAAACGTAACTTTACCAATCATTATTAGGTCAGCAAACCAAGAGGTCTACACAATGAAAAGCCAATTCACCAAGTTTCCAGTGTATAGTGGCCATTAACCACACATCAAAGGAAGGGTGACCAACCCCTGGAAGATTAATACACGCTATTCAACGCAGTTAATCACGCATATAATACGAGCATAAGCCTTACTGTATGGCCCAACAAATCATTTTCATAATGGAACTCATTTTAAGCCGTAAATTCCTTTTTATTTGTACTGATAGGGCAAAGTGATTTTATTGACGTAACTGCGGTGGATTTCAGGAAGAGGCGAGTTTCGGTCATAGGCATTTGTTAAAAATTGAATTAATAACACAAAGACAAAAAATACAATTATGGTTCTATTAAATCGGACTCCGGTTTGAACGAGGTGCTGGCATGACTCTCAATATCTAAATAAATTAAATTAAAATTAAACATTAAGCAAATTATCGCTTCTAAACGTTACATCATTTAAATTAAACAAATAATAAAATATTGTTTCTGAATTTATATTCAATTCTGATGTTACTAACTACTAGATTGAAGTTATGCGGCTGGTCTTCAAGAAAGCATAGTTTTGATTCGATAGTTGCATTTTCACGTTAATGTATGGGTTTCACACAGTGTTACATTGTCGTCAGTATCTCACAATCCTCACACCAGCATTTAAAAACTAAATGAAATCCAATACAAAGGACACAAAGTCCAAACAAAAACTCATCTATTTGGGTATTTAATTTGCGGCGAATTCTCATTTGGAACATGTCCAACAAGAACTGGGATAATTTCGAAGGCAATTCCGATCAACTTGTACGGAAACTAAAAAACTTTTAGTTCTTTCATTACGATATTCTACACGGAGTTAGTTCCGAATTCGACCCTGTTTTCTACTTAGCCCACTTTATTGTTTTGACGTCGACCAGTAGATTGTTTTTGAGTGATAAATTGTTGGACGTTAATAGAAAATCTATGTATGTTGGCTGGATCAAGGTATAGAAAGCAACTATCAAATAACTGCTAGTTTAATCACTACATTAAGATTTTGAGTGATAGACGATAGATATTTGATTCAGATTTTGCTTTTGCTGCAGAAGGAAGTGGATAATTACGTATTTTTTCAAACTCTTCGTATTTGTTTTTTCTTTTTAATTAATTTCGATGCGGGCTTAAGAGCGTATACACCTTGCGCGCAAAGTCAACTATAGGTATTTCTTCGTTAATTTCACGCACACATAAGCGACCAAAGCTGTGTGCGTAGAGCTGCCGCGTCGGCTCGCTATACAATCGGCTCAAACAACTTTGATCCGTGCGCTTCAAATATTCAATTGAAATGTAACTGTAATATAATATCATAAAAATATTTTATTTGCATTATAAGTAGACAAATATTACTGTGCAAGCAAACAATAATACAAATTTTGGATACTAATCATATTTTCGTTATTATTATATTGTGAAGTTGCATTCAAATCAGTGTTCAATCAGTAGACACTACGGACGTTTTATTAATCATTTCGTGTTCGAACACATAAATAGTGTTAGGGGCCTTACAACCCCTTACAATTACGAAATATATTTAATTTTATATTACAATACATAAAATAATTTAGCCTCGGAATTACATCCCATTATATTACCTGAAACATAATTTATACTCACTACAAAATCATTGTAGGTAATAAAAATAATTAAATATTTTACTACCAAAGTACTAAGATGTGGTAATCGCATTCCGCGCGTGGCTATTTTTACTACGCGCGGCATAATCGACTGCAGCCAGGCCGGAGCGACGAGCGATACGTCCTCCCTCTAGAAGGCCTTGCGGCGCACAGTGATTCGTCTAGAACAAGCTAGCTGGACAAAAACATTTGAGTGCGTATGTTGGTTGTTTTGGCTATGTACAATAATATTTTAAAGGAGAAATGTGTTTCTTAAAGTTTTTTTTTTTTTTTAATTCTGGCCCGGCGAAGTTGCCCCATTGCGCCTGATGGTGAGTGCAAATATCACCCAGGCAGAGTGTCTACTGACACCGACCTGCTAAGATGCCTCTTCACACTGACCCAGGATTAAGAAAGAGGGATGGTGTGGACAGTCAAGCCATGGCTTCGCATGCCAGCACGCGTGGTTCTGGTTAGCAATGGAGAGGAGGCTTTTAGGATAATAGTAATTAAAACACAAATTACAATCGATGAAAAACTTAAATATAAAAATGGCAGCATAGAAAATAAATTAATATATAATAAAAAAACAAAATAAAAGCATATGTACTTAATACGACTTAGTAGTAAAAAAAAAATATAAAATTATTTAATAACGTTTTAAATTATATACTTATAGATAAATTAAGTTCACCTATACATAAATTGTATGCAGTGTTAAAAATAAAATAATAAAATAAATAAATGAAATCCTGACCAGATGAATTATCACTCTCACAATCAGACGAGTCAGGTACCAAGTAATCATCAATGTCACATGGCGTTAGACTACTTGATGCCCAAGGTATTGGTATTGAACGCGGGATTACCAAATTTAGCACTTCTGATGGTAAACAGTCTTTTTTTCTTTTTGGGTAGTTCTCTGAGTGTATTAATTACAGGATCTGATGTTATTAAAAGCATATTCAATAAATCTGTATTCATGGCAATACGTGACTGTTTCCTGGTATGAAGTTCCCAAAATCTACGACAGTGTTTATTTCGAGCCTCTTGAGCTTCTTATAGTTGCCCTATTGGGCACAATACAAGATTTAACAACCTCTGTACTTTGCACAAGAATTTTATGCCCAGTGACACGCATATAGTACCACGAATACAAACTTAGATAGAGGGCCCTA
Organism: Hyles euphorbiae; assembly: GCA_023078785.2. Lineage (NCBI taxonomy): Eukaryota > Metazoa > Arthropoda > Insecta > Lepidoptera > Sphingidae > Hyles > Hyles euphorbiae. The sequence continues at coordinate 14,460,195 of CM041041.1, read as the reverse complement.
GTAACTGAAAAAAAAATTCAAGTATATTTTTATTTATTTCGTAACCCGAAGATAAAGTCGTAACAAAATATCGATTTTTTAATTTAATCAACATGACCTTGAAGCCTACTCTCCTCTGATGACCTGGATGAGCAAGGTCTACACACAGAAATGGTAAAACTTATGTTGTCTCCTTCTAAGCAATCTTTATTATTAATTAAAAACCGTTCCAATGCATTATATGATGCCGCCCATTTTTCAGTTAGTTTTGACGACATACTAGATACTTTCTGTTTAATAGCCCTTAACGAATCACTGGTTATATTACTAACACCAAATTTAAGACTTATATGTTCCAATAAACGAACATTCCGCTCTTCATTGGAATGTTTTCGTCATTCTTCAAAAAAATCACTTTTCGAAATGGAAAAGACACATTCTGAAAAATGAAATAAAATCCTTTAGTGCGGGAATGCGGTGAAAAATTATATCTCGTTTTAAAGGTGAGTATCACTACTATATACTGTAAAAAAATTGGACTGGATACATGTGGATACAAAAAGATAAATACGTTTAAAATTTCGGAACTTGACAAAAAAATAATATTTTTCAATAATATATTCCAAGTTGTAATGGACCAAAGTTTCTCATATTAGAATCTTATGGGTGGTAAAATATAAAAGCACTGACCCTCGACAATAGTATCCATCACAAAAATCACGGTTATATATCACATAAATTGAATGAGATGCTATCTAAAGCACTGCAAAAATGCAACTACTCAAATTAACTTAATGCAAATATTACATTACTTACCTTCGCTAGTCAATGACTCGTCCCTGTGAAATGTTATTCACCATTTCTACTTGTTTTTATGACATTGGGAGTGTTGTTTACAATATGTGACCACTAATTAGTTGATTCTTGGAAGTGACTTTTGTCCAGCTAGCTAGTACTAGGCGAATCACAGTGCGGCGGTCTGATTTGATCCACGTCGGACAGCGTGTTTTATAGTGGTTTTTAAAATATTTGTAGAAAACATGAAAACTAATTTTGTTGAAATATAAAAATGGTAATTTATTGATAAGATGTTCTTCTATTGTAATATGCAATTGCTATAAAAAATTATGTACGATAAGTTGGTGAAAAAAAATATGTTCTTGACGAGAGTTTCTGAATAATTTTGCATTGTTTAAATTTTTATTTTTCAGGAACTAAACACAAAAAGATTATTTTTCTCAGCAAAATCCCTCCATAAGGGTCTTATTAGTCTGATAATATTTTTATTTTCATCTTATATTTAGTGGTTTCGGATATCTTAAGCTTCTAAATTGTCATTTAAAGCCTAAATAACGAAACTTGTGTTCAGTAATCCGTATAGTACTCACAAATTATCCATCAATCTATAATGTTTTCCACCAAAATCCCTAGATGACAACCTTTTCTAAAATTAGTTATAATTATTTTTCCTTTAAATTGTTTATTGGTGGCTATTAACTCATTTGAAAAGTCCTGTTTTTAAGCCAAAAAGCGCGTGCAGGGTATAAACGCTCTTAAGACAAATTTGTGTCCCTAACAGGAATTGCAGTGGTGAAAAAAAATTGACTCAGAAGTTGGTGTTGTGGTATATTTAAAATCCTATTATTATTGTGGTTTCGGGTCTTTGTGTTATTTTTTATGTATTTAAGTAAGGTAGAAGTAGACTGAAATAATGGTACAAAAACTCAAGTGCTTATAAGAGAAATACGGTCTAAATGAGCCAGGTCTACATCGCCCGTGCATTTCTGTCTTTCTGGGCGTTCCCCTCACTACCCTACTTCCTACACTTACTCAATAACATATCTCTGGATGCATCTTAAAAACCAAAGCTCATATTATGTTGATAAAAAGTTAAGTTCTTATGAAATAAATATTTATTGAAATACTTCATGTATTTGACTATGAACGTTTTTTTTGTATAATTACGGGCATAAACACGAATACTATAAAAATAAAATATTTCTGTAAAAACACAATTAACGTAGGTTGTAACATGAATCAGTGAGCTTAGTTCCGCTTGTGAAACGAGAGGCCGCGGGTTCGATCCCCGCGCCGAGAGAAATGTTTGTGCGGCCCACAAATATTTTTTCCGGGTCTGGATGTTTGTGAGACCGAAAAGTCTCTCGTAGTTCCTGATACCCACGATACAAGACTTGATCTTAGTGTGGGGTCAGGACTATGTATGTGACTGTTGGGTGTTATTTATCTATTAGTTTTTAAATAAAGAGTAGGAGTGTAGTGTGGACATCTTACCATCCCTTTACACACGCATACTGTAATGCATGTTAAGCCTAGTGACGTCACTACTTTTGTCTTGCATCCCTTTTCTTCTACTCCCACAACAAGATTTAAAACGTTTTTTAACTTTATTGTTCATAAATGGATTTTCAAAAATACTTGTTTTACTTGTTTGATTTTGTATATACCTTTTGGTAAATAAATAAAAAAATCTAGTCTATTGTCAAAAACTCTTCCTAGATAGTTGGTACGGAAATTAAAAAACCTATTAGTTTTTTCATGACGCTACTCGGCGCCGCTTGTTCTGTCTCGACGGTCGGCACTGCGCTGTACTTATTAGCGCAGTTTATTGTTTTGACATAAAGAACAGATTGTTTTTCAACTGGAACTTGCATGCGCTTCACGGTTTATTCATAAAGTTCGCTCTCGCATACACGGCTAGAACATTTTCAATGTTTTTTATCTTTTAAAAGTATGTTCTTAGTGCAACCTGTACTGTTTCGTGAAACTGTTAAGGGTATTTTAATGATATTTTCATTAAAGATAAGAACCATAACTAGAGTTATTCTACGATTTTAAGTTCAGCAATATCGAAAATAAAAATGAATTTAATACTTAAAATGTACCATTAACTATTGAACTGAAAAGTTTTAAAGTAACAAGTCTAAACTATAGTCACAAATTTTCTAAAAATTATACACTTACATTTTGTAGGTTTTTTTAAAGTTAGTCGAACTAGCACATTTTCATTATTTTTACGAATACATTACAATATATTTGTTGAGATATATGGGTAACAGCACATCTCGTCTTAAGTATAGGCAGGCCGTGTGTTCTAAATGATGCGGCGTCTAACTTGTCAGTGGATTTTAGGGGCTATTTCCCTCCACGTTCCGTTGATAGCCGCTTCGAGTTGTTGCCAAATAGCAGTCATTAAGCTGCTTGAAAATCCGTATTATACCAGCCTGTAGTTTATTAATTCCAACTCTATTATGCCAAAACAATATGGATGGGCAAATGAGTTAAATTTTGTATGTGAGACGCATAATTTTATTTCGACTGAAATTTTAATTCGTTTTGCGGCGACGTGTTTCACAAATGGGACTTACATGAATCGGAATGTAGCCTACATTACGCAAATCACAACTCGTCAAATTACAATTATCCGGTGGTGCTAAATTGTTCCACTTTTTGTGAATTATATAAATTCTCGTTTAGTGATGGAGTGAAATAAAAAAATTGAATAAACGGTCAAATCGATCACTTATAATTGTGTCGGTGGATGAGAGATGACCATTTATGGTCGTGAATATTCTATCTAAATTGCCCTGTAAACAACATCAAGTGCTTCAAAAAAATATTCGCTACATATGCCTTCGGTATGAAATAAAGTTTCTAGATTTTTTTATATTTTCCTTTTCAGAAATTCCAACGCATTTATTTCTCAAGCTTCATACCAATTTAATCTAACACGAATTTGCCAAAATGGACATCTCAGTCACACCATTGTGTCCTTGGCCACTTTAATCAAATTAAAAAAGTTTAGAACAAAAAAGGAATGCAAAAAGTGAATTACTGTTGAGAATTTTCATCCAAGTGGCGCGGTGTCGAGTCATGTTTAGCACAATGACGAAGACTTTCCTACTACGAACAGTGTGGTAGGGGCTTAATCGAAAAATTCCTTGAGGCATACCGGGAATCCTTGCATGATTGAAGAGGCTGTGGCTGTACTGCTAACTCGGTGATATATTATTGTAAATTATACTTGGGAAGTTTTAAAGTGCTTGGAATAAATATGCCTTTTGTGTACAAGGTTATTTTTAGTATGCTACAATGCCGATAGGAGATTTTTGAGAATCAGTAACCTAATCCATTGCACTTTGGAGAAGGGGCATCCCAGCCTATCGACCAATAACGACAAGCCATATATCAATGGAAAGGTCTTTTCGGGTGCTACAACTTTTTCTATGGCAACAAAATAGAAATCGCTGTATTTTAGAAAATATAGCTACTTAAAGACTGCAGGAAAATCACGCGAAAGGGCCTCGCCATAGTGAGCAATAACAACAAGCGATGCGTCATTAGAAAGGTCTTCTGAAATACTATAATTTCTTCTAGGGCGGCCAGTATCAAATCTCTGCGTGGAAAAAAATATCGCTGCATAAAGGTAACGCAAGGATGAAAATATGTATATGGACTCATAGCCTGTAGACCAATAACGACGAGCGATATATCATTCGAAAGCTCTCTTTATTTACAATAACTTCTTCTTTGCCAAGAAATCCCGATTCGCTGTATAAAAAGAAGTATATCGACATAAAGATATCGCGAGGCTCATATGTATGGACTCAAGCCTATCGACCAATAACGACGAGCGATATAAAAATGGAAAGGTCTTTTCGGGTGCTACAACTTCTTCTATGGTAACAAAATCGAAATCGCTGTATTTTAGATAATATAGCTACTTAAAGACTGCAGGAAAATCACGCGAAAGGGCCTCGCCATAGTGAGCAATAACAACAAGCGATGCGTCATTAGAAAGGTCTTCTGAAATACTATAATTTCTTCTAGGGCGGCCAGTATCAAATCTCTGCGTGGAAAAAAATATCGCTGCATAAAGGTAACGCAAGGATGAAAGTATGTATATGGACTCATAGCCTGTAGACCAATAACGACGAGCGATATATCATTCGAAAGCTCTCTTTATTTTCAATAACTTCTTCTTTGCCAAGAAATCCCGATTCGCTGTATAAAAAGAAGTATATCGACATAAAGATATCGCGAGGCTCATATGTATGGACTCAAGCCTATCGACCAATAACGACGAGCGATATATCAATGGAAAGGTCTTTTCGGGTGCTACAACTACTTCTATGAAAACAAAAACGAAATCACTGTATTTTAAAAAATATTGTACTTGAAGATTGCACGAAAATCACGCGAAAGGGCCTCGGCATAGTGAGCAATAACAAGCGATGTGTCATTGGAAAGGTCTGAAATTCTAAAACTTCTTCTACAGAAAAAAAAAATTGGTGCGTAAAGGTAACGCAAGGATGAAAAGATGCATATGTACTCATAGCCTGTTGACCAATAACAACAAACGATATGGCATTCGAAAGCTCTCACTTGGACCCCACACGGGATTTGAACCAGAGGCCTCCGCTTTGCAATCATACCGTAGTACAACTACCACCGAAGCAGTTCATACCTACTTAATGTCCACATATTATTTGTTTTTCTATTTTAAATTGTGTTTCTTTTTTTTTAAGAGCCCTCCGGATTGGTTTATTAAGAATGTTGACAATAATTGACGTCACTGGCAAATGAACACATATCAGTACAAAAATATCTTACTTATAAACATAAATGTCGCGCAAAACTTCTCCTTGGACAACTTCTGACCAATACCTAGATTGAATTTATCGTATTTCATCTTATCACAAATCTTAAACTGGACTCTATTCACGCACATAACAGTGTACATTAACTTTATGTAGTACGCATGGTTTGTTATTATTGCTCACTATGGCGAGGCCCTTTCGCGTGATTTTCGTGCAATCTTTAAGTAGCAATATTTTTTAAAATACAGTGATTTGATTTTTGTTTCCTTAGAAGTAGTTGTAGCACCCGAAAAGACCTTTCCATTGATATATCGCTCGTCGTTATTGGTCGATAGGCTTGAGTCCATACATATGGGCCTCGCGATATCTTTATGTCGATATACTTCTTTTCATACAGCGAATCGGGATTTCTTGGCAAAGAAGAAGTTATTGTAAATAAAGAGAGCTTTCGAATTATATATCGCTCGTCGTTATTGGTCTACAGGCTATGAGTCCATATACATATTTTCATCCTTGCGTTACCTTTATGCAGCGATATTTTTTTCCACGGAGAGATTTGATACTGGCCGCCGTAGAAGAAGTTATAGTATTTCAGAAGACCTTTCTAATGACGCATCGCTTGTTGTTATTGCTCACTATGGCGAGGCCCTTTCGCGTGATTTTCCTGCAGTCTTTAAGCAGCTATATTTTCTAAAATACAGCGATTTCGATTTTGTTACCCTAGAAGAAGTTGTAGCACCCGAAAAGACCTTTCCATTGATATATGGCTTGTCGTTATTGGTGGATAGGCTTGACTCCATACATATGGGCCTCGCGATATCTTTATGTCGATGTACTTGTTTTCATACAGCGAATCGGGATTTCTTGGCAAAGAAGAAGTTATTGTAAATAAAGAGAGCTTTCGAATGATATATCGCTCGTCGTTATTGGTCTACAGGCTATGAGTCCATATACATACTTTCATCCTTGCGTTACCTTTATGCAGCGATATTTTTTTCCACGCAGAGATTTGATACTGGCCGCCCTAGAAGAAATTATAGTATTTCAGAAGACCTTTCTAATGACGCATCGCTTGTTGTTATTGCTCACTATGGCGAGGCCCTTTCGCGTGATTTTCCTGCAGTCTTTAAGCAGCTATATTTTCTAAAATACAGCGATTTCGGTTTTGTTGCTATAGAAAAAGTTGTAGCATCTGAAAAGACCTTTCCACTGACATATCACTTGTCGTTATTGGTCGATAGGCTGGAGTCCATACATGTTTGCCCCTTCTCCTTTAAACATATGTCATATTTTATGACAAAAGCAAAAGTGCAGCTTCTAAAATGATTTCCGAAGACAACATTTATCTATGTTTACGCGGGTAACTAATAACATATTTCCAATTATTCACCGTTGCAAAATTTTGTATGTTTTCAGATTTGATTTTTTTACAATAAATAATATAATAAATAAAACGTTAATTTGCTTGCTCTTTCAATAAGGTAACTTACTTCAAGTCCTTGAGTTTAAAAATACACAAGATAAATACACAAAAACATAAATATCTGACCGGTAACTATTTAGTCTCTCCATGTAATTCCCAAGCTCATATGGCTAAGGTATTCGATTGGAATCTCAATAGTATTGGCCCGCAATTGCTAGATCTATGTGTAAACAGGATTTTCTCAAAAGAATGTTGCAATCTAACCTGATTTCTTTTATTTCCTTCGTGTGGCAACGTGTTATTCGTCCACTAACATCTCATAAAAGTGGTTTCTTAATAGTAAACTTTCGCCAGATTCGGATATAGAATGATTTCCGGGGGCCCTCGACTCATATTGTCTGCATTGTGTCTCGGCGAACGCATGAATATATGGATGAGATATCGAAATTGATATTCTGTATTTGAATTTGAATCTTGTATTTTAAGGTGGAATCGAGGTGTTGATTGGAAGGTGTTTTGAGGTGTTTAATTTAGTATTCTTTTTGAACAATCAATGTTGTACTAAAGTAAAAATATCATGTTCAATATTTAAGGGAAACATTTCTACGCTTACTTTGGAATTTTAGTTGCAATATTTTACTGAATAACTATCGTTGTTTTTTGGGAAAATAGGCCAGTATTGAGGACAGGAAAACATAAACATTGGGATAATGTTGAAAAAAAACCTTCACGTAGCAACTTTATGAATAATTCACATGAATATCTTAGTTTACAATACAGGTTGAGAAAATAGTTTTTAAATATAATCTCGATACATATCTGTTCGATTGTGGCTACCGAGGCGAGTTAATTGAGTTTATTATGTAAATACAAACCACATGGCCGCGGATGCTTGTTCGGTAACCCTTTCAGGGATTTTCAGCTCGTTATTACTTTAAAAGGATTTATAGACGGTGTAATTATAGTCGCAAACCTTTAAATGGATAAGTATGAATATTAAACGGCGGTTATGTTCTCGTATTCATTGCAGGGTTGCTTTTTGAATATATAATGGATACGCGAAAATAGAGTGAGTGTTCGCGGGTAATTGTAATGTAGAGGTGAAATGGAGGTGTATATGGCCTAACCACTCTCAATCGTACTCTCGATTGTAAAGGAGATCCATGCCCAGCAGTGGGACGTATATGGGCTGATACAGATACAGAGGTGAAATTATGATGGTATTTTCAGTGAATGGTACTGTGAACTGTGGAAATTGATGAGATGTCTACACCTGATTGAAGGCAAGCAGGAGCGATCCGTGGCTGATAACAATCCTCTTCGATATTTTGTGCAGAACTTCATACTAATATCAGTCAGTTGTTGATTTTACCATTTCTAAGCCCCTTATTAGTTACCACTTTGCTTATAATTCAAGATGTCTATAACTGAGCACCGATATTCCATGAATTCTAAAGGAAAATTATATTTGAATTCTCAAAGGACTTAAGTCGAAGTCAAGGCAAATAAGTAAATTTTTAATTAAATTTTGCAAAACATTACAAACACTTAGCTTGAGAAGTAATTCGCTAAAGTAGTATTTTTAAATCTGTAAACCTCTTAATAATTGATGAAAGAGTCACATTCAACTGAAATGTACCGTCATTTCCGAAACATTTTCTGGTGTGGTTATGCATCATTCAATCCACATTTATGTCAATGATTTTCATAATCGCGAAGTCATCATGCAACATCAAACAATCGTTATACGCGAACAATGACATCGCTGAGCGTTTTCGCACTTTTTTTCATTGACGCAGCCATTACCGCCCGCTGTGGATTGTGAGTGCAGTAACTGTTAGTCTTCAAAGAACATTTAGCGTGACAATAAAACAATATTTCATACACAATTGCATCCAAATTGCACTTTTATCGCAAATTGTGAAAATAACCTTACCAAATTAACCGCTTGGCCTTTTGGTTGGAAATGACGCGTGAAATGCACGCTGGGGATATCGATTAATGACGAGATTATTTTTGACGTCAATGTTTTGTATCATGTTAAAAAAGGAATTACTGTAATAATATGTCATTACCTAACAGTTCAACAATTCATGTTCCAAAAACAACACTGTATTATTTAATTACTAGTTCGTGTAGTTTCAATTTGAACATCAATTAAAATGTACGCATGTCTTTGTACGGGCACATGCCCTGTATAAATAAAAGACTATAATTAACCGCGTTGACTTACCGCGGGGCGATAACTTCACATGCCTTTATATTATGAAGAAACTCAAGGATGTAGATTATTTTACAATCTTTCTTTCACCGTTAATTAAAGTGTACCGTTAATTCGCGTAAAAATACCTCAAGCTAAACTCCCAACACGAGAGCAATTAATTATAAAAGTTATAACTTAATAAAGATCTCAAAAACATTAAATTGCGGTTAGACGCGAACTGTCAAGAGCCTTAATTACGAGCTATTGCCGGCGAAGTTTTCAAGGAAAAACTATCTTCAACAATAGAAACTAATTTAAGAACTTACGCCGACCGTATAATAAGCGTTGCGGACTGTGTTTTTGAGTTATGCTCTTAATAACTTTGCTGATAGCTTTGTTTCTGCTTCGTAGTGTCGCGTTTTCGTACAGACAGGTTAAACGAGACAAGTTTAATGTAGATGGCAGGAGTTGCATGAGCAAGTTGTTGACGCGTTTTCAGATTGACTTTTTGTTCGTCTTTTGTAATTTGTTCTGTTACATGCTCATGTCATGTATCCAAACTTGGCGTAATATAAGTTTGTTACAGGTCCCAGAAAGACTTGAATTATTATTTTATGGACTAGCTACTGCAAGTCTACGATGTCAACCCTGACACCAGACTATAAAAAATGGGTCTTGGGTAGTGATTGGTTGGCTGAAACTATTTGTTGGCTGTTGGTATTGAAGTCTAGCACATAACGACTAGCGCAGCTCATGCATAAATAAACTATTTTTTTTTAAAATAGACTTGAGTTGGATTCCGCGGTATACTTATGTATGTTTCAAGCCATATGATGTATATTATAGAAGTAGGAGAACTTCGTACGTAAAGATTGTGATCTTGATGGCACGATTCATGAGTATTTAAACTGTAATAGATCAGCATAGTAGCTTAAACTCGCCTGTCTTAATTGTAAAACAACACAAACATGTTATTCTTATTATTTACGTAATTTGCCATTTTTATTACTTCCATCTCTGCGTAATTAATATAACAAAATTAATTTTCTTAAACGCTTTCCGCTCGGCAAGCATGAAATTAATTATAACAATTAACAAAATATCACGTAGTAGATTGTTGTCGTGAAATCACTTATTAACAAGTTGAATTGCCTTGCTAACTTCCCAAAATTTTCATTGAAATTTACCACTTCACAGCAACGTTTTGGTATTTAATTTATGGAAATATAATTGATAAAAATGTTTTCAATATATCATTTCAAAGATTCAAACGTTTGTAAGAGACAATTCCAGTTTTATAAATAAAAAATAGTGGCAAATAGGATTAAGTATGTGAAGAGAAAATCGTGAAATTGAATAGTAAAATATGGAAATGAATCGAAAATAAGACTAAGGAAACCTTGGGGTCAATTATGCAGCAGAATTATGATAAAATTAATAAACGAACATTTAATAAAGGACACGGCAGAGGGACCGTTATAGATACAGCCTTGTCATACGTGAATTTTCGTTCGTATCACAGAGAATTATAATTTAGTCTTCAGCTCGCGACATTATTAGATCTATATTATTTAAAATATTGCTATAATTTTATGAATAATTTGGAGTTAAAAACTTCATTACGTTAAAATGTATTTCTGTACAGGCGTGTGACACGACTTCTCACTTTCAAAACACAAATTTTAAGTCGTAGGCTTTTAGTACTTGTATACCAAAGAAATCAGTGGAATAATGATATAAAGTAAGAACAAAGTTTTTACGTGACTTAGAAACTGTTTATTGAATAATTGGAGTTTGTGACACACGAACGATAAGGTACAGAAGGGCAAGTTTCGGCGCTCTCGGATTTATCGTCGCCCTTACAGAATTTATGACGCCTATTCCTCTCGCATCGGAGTTCAACTCTATGAATACCTCGTTTGCAAAGTTTAAAGGTTATTTGTGTTCTGCTCTAGACTTTATTCCGTATTTTTTATGCTTGCATTTTATATTGATTTTTTATTTGAAATTTAAATTCACGGGGCATAATAATAATATTTACGATGAGATTAATTATCTTCACTTGCATTAGAATCTCTATGTTCACAATATCTTCAATCACATTTTATTTATTTGATTTTATTTATTGTCTTTACATACCAAAATAGTATACAGGTGGACACAATGCTAGAGGCATTCTCTAACAGTCAACCTTAGGTGAAGGAGAAATGAAGTAAAGCTCTTTAATTACATTTCATAATTTTTTGAGGGGGTATTTTAATTTGTAGCCTAAACATGTATACTTTTTCCAGAGTAGGCCTTCTGTGGCTTTAAATAAGTGCGGGATGTGGCAGGCCCTTCATCAAGGACTCGTCAGCGGTTGCATGAAGCGTGTCGCCGCGATGTTGATAAATTGACTTACGTCGGGTGAAATTATTTAAAACACTCGCCTCGGATGGGCCGCTTGCTCTTCTGGATCGTTGAAAATTGTTTTTTATTGTTTTGTAATTAATATAAATAAAGGAACAGCGACAAAATCAAGTGTTGTGTGTATTATCTTTTGATACATCTTTTTGTTGGTGTTTGTTTATTTCCAATTCCGAGTTCGCAATATTTTTGTCGGTCATCGTGATTTCGACGTTCAAGGCGTGTTAAAATATAAAAAGAGAATTGGGATTACAAATATTTTGTTCGTTTATTCCATAATTTTGTTCATAGTTCAAACCCCATAGTTTAAATGTTGTAACATCAGCATTGCATATAAAGCCACGGCAAAAACAATTAATTTAGAGAAAATGGAAAAAGTTTGGGACCGTTTAAAAATGATATGCTTCTTCAATATGTGATGTTTTCTTACATTATTTTCATTTATGTATCTTAACAAACGTGTCAGATGCCAAACAGTAAGTAATAATTCGGCCATATATATTCACATAGGTATGCCACGTAGTACCTACGGAGAAACTCAGATTTGGGTCAGAATACATCGCTTCGTGGTATCGCAAAAATATTTCTACTAACAGAATTACTTTCTATTTGTATATGAAATTTAGTGAAAACCGATATCACAATGGCTATTTCACTTCACATACGATGATATTCGATATAATACGATATGCGTTCACAATTTTATCCAGTTCAAACAAAGTGCACACGCTTGTGAAATAAAATGTTGAAAATATTTTCGCACAGTTTTGCTATTTCGATGTAATTTCCCGCTGGCCGACGGCCTGATAAATTGACTCTCGATACTATTCGCCAGATTTAGATTTGAAAGGATATCCGTATATTCGCATTTAAAAAAAATCTAATATCATGTGAATTCAAGTGGATTTATGGAAATTAATTTACGTACCGTTTATATACGGGCTTTTGAAAATAGCCCGGGGCGTTTTACAAAGCAATTGCGTGTACAAATACAGAGGAGTGGTTAAAGAAGCTATTTCCGCGTAATGCGAGTCGTTTGCCTCGGAAGAACTGCCGAGATAAATCCTTGAATGCGACGATAAAGGGGTAGGTGTGATTGTAGTGTATGCCGGAGCTCATGTCTTAGACACCGGAATATTGCCTGAGGGTCGAGCTCTCATTCCGTACTCGTTGCGCACTTATCACGTATTTCAACCAAAGAAAACATTTACATTTTAAAGATTTCAGAATAAACCACAAATCTGTAAATTCAGGGTGTAAGCCGACTAATTACGCTTCAGCATAAATATCGCAAAATAAAGAAACGGACGCAAAATTCCCTCGAGATTCTTGCGTCGTAAAAGTTGGTAATTCGCAAAAGTGACACAATTCCCCGAAAACATTATGAACGCGCGAACTTGGGTGGGACTTAAAAAAATATGAAATAAAAAATTCCATTTGTAATTTTGATAAAAGTGCCTAATTTGTGCAAATTGAAATGGAATATTTTACACGGGAGGAAAATGTTGTGTGTGTATTTAACGTTCACTTCATTATGCGGACAGGTTGCGATCAGGCAGAATAGAAATTTATTTCACCAAAATTTACTCACTTCGTGATTTACTTCTGTTGATAATGAAATTCTTGTGTATTTTGACGCAACATTTTTCTCCAAAATTATTTTATTGCGATTGTATTACGGAGCAGAGTAATGATAAGACGAGGATAAGATATTTTTATTTTCCTGGTTTGTTTTATGATCTCTGTTTATTATTGCCGTCGATTCTATACATTTGGTTTGATTAAGAATATGTTTGGATGCATTCGAGCTAAAATGGTAAGATCTCGCCGAGGACACGGGCTAATGGAAGGAAAAAGGGAAGGCTTTGCCCAGGTATGGGATATAATATAGGTTACAAAAAAAATATAAGTAAGTTTACGCTGATGCTGTAATTTTTATTTAATTATTCGGTATTGATACAACCATGGACTAAGTAATGATTTACGGCTACATCCTGGTTTCAGCAAATATATTCCCCGCTGAAATGTGCTTAAATTTAAAATCACTTCTACATAAATAGGTGTGTTATAATTTAACAATCTCCATTTGTAAGATATTTCACTAATTCACTGTAATCGGTCATAATACCCCAATATCAAACTGAAAGTCCAAGTCACCTCTATATAAACTGGACTTAAGTTTAAGGCTAAGAAATTCCTGAATTTCTCTGAGCAAGGCTTATACTTACACAGCGTATTATTCCAACATTTTTATGTAACTAATAGTGGTAGAGTGGTACTTCAAAAGATGCATAGAACTTGTTTACATTTTAAGTTAATTTAAGTATCATCTTTACATTCAGTCATTTGGACAGGTAACATGTAAATGCTATATCGTAAAAAGTGAATTGAAGAGATATTTATTTAGTTGTCATACACGGTATATTTGAAAATCAAGTCGTTATTTTGTCAACTAAAATATATCTAAATTAGAGTCATGTATGGCATATCCAATACCGGAAATATCAAAATAACATCTCATTTTTTGTTAACATTTTGGTGACCGGATCTTTAAATTTATTTTTACATTTTGAATTCCTTTAAAAAGTCGTAACTCGGTACTTTGAATAATCTTTATATTATTAGCTTACAGACAGGGAGATGTCATATCTCCGAAACTGTTCACTGCCGCGTTGGAAAACGCCTTCAAGCTCTTGCAGTGGAAAGGATTCGGCATCAACATCAACGGCGAGTATATTACTCACCTTCGATTTGCCGACGATATTGTAGTCTTGGCAGAATCGCTGGAAGACCTTAGCACTATGCTCGAAGACCTTAATCGAGTCTCCCAACAGGTGGGTCTTAAAATGAACATGGATAAAACGAAGATCATGTCGAATATCCATGTTGTGCCCACCCCCATTAGAGTTGGGGGCTCGACTCTCGAAGTTGTAGACGAATATGTCTATTTAGGACAAGTGGTCCGGCTAGGCAGGTCCAACTTCGAGAGAGAGGTCAATCGTCGAATCCAACTCGGTTGGGCAGCGTTCGGGAAACTTCGCGACGTCTTCTCATCCAAAATACCTCAGTGCCTAAAATCGAAAGTCTTCGATAGTTGTGTGTTACCAGTGATGACATACGGCACCGAGACGTGGCCTCTCACTGTGGGCCTCATTAAAAGGCTCAAAGTCACTCAACGAGCCATGGAGCGGGCTATGCTCGGAGTTTCCGTACGAGATCGAATCAGAAATGAGGAGATCCGTAGGAGAACCAAGGTTACCGACATAGGCCGAAAGGTTCTCGAGTGGAGGCCACGTACAGGCAAGCGAAATGTCGGACGCCCGCCTACAAGGTGGACGAACGATCTGACTAAGGTCGCAGGAAGTCGCTGGATGCAGGCCGCTTCCAACAGGTCATTGTGGAGATCCTTGGGGGAGGCCTATGTTCAGCAGTGGACTTCCTGTAGCTGATATGATGATGATGATATTAGCTTACATTCTGTTCCACAGTGTAGGTAATTAAAGGTTAATCCGAGTTGTTTCTGCACGTAGTATAAAACAGTAGTTACGCACACACGCGGCCACAATTTGCTACCGTTCAAGCCGAGGGGAGGCCGGGGTACAGGGTAGGCTGAATTAATCACATTGCTTTGTGAAGGTTGCTCTTAAGTCTAATTTACATGACAAGGGCTACGTGGGTCAGCGTGATAAAGTCTGGCTAGTTTGATTCGAGCCTTGATATATTTTACGTTCTATTTTTGTTGGGGATTTTTGTAATAAATTCGTGTTTTTTTTTTCTTCTTTAGGTAACCGCCGTGCGTCTTACTTTTCAACATGTGTATTTGTTGTTTTATGTCGCCTCGTGTTTTTGTAAATGTAAACGTTGGTAGAATATGTACATTCACTGGAATGTCCAAGGTATGTGAGTTTAGTAATTCGCTGAACGAATGTGTAATTAATAAAGGCGTTTTTTGATCAAAACAGAAGCTTAGTCTGGCATTGGGACATATAATTATAGAGCTCATATTAATATTAATATCTCTATCACTCGTATTATAATGTTTCAGCGAGATATACTTAAGTTGGTTCTCACTAAATACTGTGTAGCAGTTATCTAAAATCTCAAACAGAAAGTAACATTTTAGGATTGAATTTTCTACGCTCAAATGGTTCACGGTAAGCCGACGTTCGAAATCGCTGTCTTAAAAACGTGTCAGAATCCTTATATAGTTTAAAACTCTGAACTAGCCACGTAATACGGAAAATCCGCCAACGCGAACTAAATCTCAGTCACATTTATTTCCAACTAGGTTTTACCCGCGGCTTTCCAACCGTGATTCTCAAAAATTTCACTCTACCCGATACATCACGAAATAGCAGTGTACTTTTCTGAAGTAAATAAAAAATATGTTATTTTCCAGCCTTAGAGGAATGTCTGTATCTGTATCTGTATCAGCCCATATACGAGTACGTCCCACTGCAGGGCACGGGCCTACTCTACAATCGAGAGTACGATTGAGAGTGGTTAGGCCATACAGTCCACCACGCTGGCCTAGTGCATGGCAAGGCATGCTTGTTTTATAATAATTCGGCTTTTATTTTTATAACCGGTCACTTAGCTATATACTGCGCTACTGAGAATCAAAGATTTCATCCATGTGAAAATAAGTAATGTCTTATCGCCCTGCGATCTTGGTCGAATAGTTATCAAATTATTATATAAATTATGGCAATCCGTTGCTCTTAGACCGGAAACATACTACTGAAATGCCACGCGACCTGACGTGACGCGTTTTAAGTCTTTTATTTCTTCTATTTTTAACCGACTCAAAAAAGGAGGATGTTCTTAAATTGTCGGAATCGTCGAAACAATATAAATTTAAATTAATATAAGGCATAGGTCCTACATGTTTAGGGCTTAGTGGACCGCCATCAATATGTAAGCGACATAATTTGATTTGTTGGCTAGTCAAGTAAATCAGCAAATTAATTAACATGTACAAATAAAATGAAATAAGTATTATATTTTGCTCACAGTGGATTTTTTATTTTATACTTTGAAGTGGTTTTATATGGCCAGAACTGCACTACGAACACGTGATGCAACGTTGCGTGGCGTCGTTTCGCGTGGCGTTTCAACAGTTTGTTTCCGTTTTAATATCTTTTAATATCAATAAGGTACAAACTAACAAAATGTTTGCTATTTATATGGGAAGCAAGGGTGATATAATGAGGAGTGTAGCAGCTAATATACCATTCGCGGCAGTACAAAGAATTATGTGTGCGCTATAACTTTTTTAAAGTTCCGTAATAAAACGTCGAGGTCCGTCGGGACAGCTTTCATTTCCGGCCACGTTTATACAGACACTGCATCTTGGTGTTTCTCAGAAATTAGTGTACTACGTGGAAGTTATATTAAGAAATAAAGAGAAAAAACCTATTTATATCTTATATATGTATCTATATCTATCACAGACAGATTTTATTTAAAGAAAGAAAGAAAAAAATACAATTTATTTATTACAGTCGCAATATACACAAATATGGTTATTATAAACTAGCGTTCCGGCACGGCTTCGTTCATCAGTGTTCATCAGGGATAATGTAGGCTTCTGATTGAAAAAGTATTTTCTAAATCGGTCCAGTAGTTTCTGTGCCTAAACAAAGCAAACAATCAATCAAATCTTTCCTCAGTTTAATTTATAATGTTAGTTTAGACAACACAGAATAAAAAAAGAAAATGGCTGGTCGCGGCTGTAACCGATAGGTGTCCACTAAGCTCATGTCGTGATGTGGTGCAAACCACGATACACTGATTTTCAGTGGACATCTTAATAGAGAAAGGGCTCGTGGCCGGTAGACTTTCGTCATTTTATGAAAGCTGAAAAGTTGGCTGCCCTTGCCCCTGACAAAGGCATCACATAGACACATGAAATGAAACAGTCATTTTTTAAAGCTTATTTTTACATCATCGTAAATATTGTATTTTACGTGAATTAAATCTTCTATATTCTTGATGTTTACTCCTTAAATATCGACTTAATAATATACTCTTACTACTCGCGGTACGGAAATTAGATGGAGCGTAAAATGGCGTCAGTACTACAGTAAACTGAAAAATGGTATCTGCGCGTGCTATGGTTCCAGAGTTTGTTTTAGCCTTTTGCCTTTCTCGTCACTCTGAAATTTTATAGCCTAGTGTATAAAACGTAAAATAATAGCATTGATTTTTACCTAAATATTTGTGAAATTTTACCATAAATAGATAAGTGGCAGAGCGTACATATATAAAATATTATAGCTAGGTAAAGCCATAATTATTCTGATATTTTAGTATTTTGTACAGCAAGCGGATGTGAATTGCAGCGTCGTTTGCCACCACACTCTAGTAAAACTTGAGCAATTTTCAAATTGGCCGCTTTTAGCGGAATTATAGACTGTTAAATACCACTTCATCTTTATTTTTTATCTATGCTTGTTTTTTGTTACATTAGCTATGATGTGTTATTGAAACTAGGAACTAAGCAAAACCATTCTGAGGAATTTTCATATGATTAGACTCTTCAAAAATTTATGAAAAATCACTGAAAGCTGATATTTATCCAGTTATGGAACAAAATACAGAAGCAAAAAATGTTGATATATTGTTATCTTTGAATATTTGATTTTCAAAATATTAATTTGCTTTCTCATTTCATATTTTCCAATATTCTTAAAAACACAATTGCAGATCCATATACCCTCATCGCGGTATACATATTTATTGATTTATTTCTATAAAAGACATGTATAAACTTATAAAATAATTTACGTACAGCCAAATTGCTGTGACAGTAGCAATACATAAATTACCAGTGGATCGCGCGACGCATGTGGTAATGAATCCGGAATGCGCGGAGTCGGTGGCTCGTTAGCGGGATTCTCCAGGGAAGAGTTCCCGGGGGCTTACTAGGCTATTAATTAACAATAATTATCCTATCGATGCACCGGGATGTTAGGGGATTTGTTTTGAAAGTGTGTTTGATTTGATCAAGGTTTAACAAACAGATGTGACGCTTTGCTGCCTAGTTTAATTTCAGTGATTATTCATTGTGGAGTTGTAAAGTGAAATGGTTGACTGATCCTTTGATCTCGTATGTGAGAGATCGCCTTTAACCACAAAATAATATTCCACTTTTTCGATATATAGTTTCCAATCGTCCTTATGCACGTCAAACTCCTTTACTTTACCTATCGGCATGATGGTGATATTGTGAAACACGCTAGTCCGTTATGAAACGAACGAAATGACACTCGAACGTCTTGTCTTAAATGCATTTATTCGGAGACTGACTCAGCGTTGCTTACACTAGTGAGGCGGTGCAATATATTAATCTATATTTTACATTACAGGTAGGTACCGCCGCAATGTATAATTTTTCGCCAGACAGCAGTGTAAATGCACTGTTGTGTTTCGGTTTGAGAGTTAACTTTTTATGTCTCAGGATCGCAGTAGAATAAGGATTGCTTTGTTATTTAAGGTGTCGTTTGGTTTTACTACCGTAAATGAGCGATCGTATCGCTAACCAGTAGGCGAAAGGCTAATAAAAAAAATAGAAATATAGCACATTGGACAATCATCATCATCCGCCCGTTGCAGTCCACTTCTAGACGTAGGCCTCGCCCAAGGTACGCCACAGAGCTCGGTCTGCTGCTCTATGCATCCATTTGACGTTGTCTCACATTTACTAAGAAGTGTAGTAATAAAGTAGCTCTTTTGAAGAATTTCTCCAGCAGCTAAGAAAAATATCGTCTAAATTAATAATTTTATATTTATAACATCAGCTCGGTACCATTTAAGTGAAGCTGGGCAGATGTTACATCGCTTAATTATTTCTTACACAAAAAATGTTTATTTAGGTTGAGTGCTAGTGTTACTTAATTAAACGAAAACAAGACTGTTGGTAGTTTTAATAGTTTTATAATTAAAATTTGAAGTAAGTTTGAGGCACAACTATTGGAAATGGTGGCTTTATTGTATCCTGGGCTATTTGAAAAGTTGGAAAATTTTGTTTACAACAACTGGGTGTTATTTCAACTTCTGTAACCTAGCATTTTTAGAAGCGATGTGTTTATTTGAATACTCCAACAAATAAATCAACGAAATCTATAACCTAACCTTATTTTTAGTTATTTATCATATTGTATAGATGGCACGGCATTAGATGGCAAAACCAAAGTCCAGATAATATAATGAACATTTATTTTAAACAATATTAAGACATAACTCGATAGTAGGAATTTACATAATACCATTTACATAATACCAATTTACAAAATACCATTGAAAAAATAACTTTTAATTTTTATTGTATAAAACCCAAACATTCTTTTTAGTGTTGATAAATAGGAACTAAGTGGGTCTCGCATCAAGGGTTCAAGCCGTTAAAATGCTTTTAGCCGGCGCATCGCCACGCAAACGCTTTGCCAGAGATCTCAATGGAATTCCGCTCTAAAATCTTCAAGAATCCGGCGACGTACCGTATAAATATTAAAGGCGCGCGATTTATTTTATTTACGTCGAAAATGCAGTATCGGGCTTCCAAAATTCGTCGGTCAGCGAAATTCGTGGTATTTGTGTAATAAATTTGTCATCTAGCAAACACGATGAAATATTTTCGAGCTCAATTTCAGATCCTAAATGCTGCATTATTTACCTAGATTATGTGGACTTGCGGGTTGGCTAAGTGCAAGATTAGTGTGCAGGTATTATCCTAATTTAGTTCTGCACCGTTTAAATTTTCTACTAGCACATTACTGCTATTGCAGGAAAGTGGCTGAAAATAACCAAAATTCTATCTTATTTCCTTGATACACATATATATATAAACACACACCCTTTTTTTGGGGTATTTTCCCCTGATAGCAAAAAATACACCCACATTTCGTCTTATGTATTCCGTCCCATTATGGGGTTGGCCTACCGCCATATTGGGCATAAACCCTGAATCCGGGCTGATAATGATAAGAAAAATCCAATATGACTTTGACCGACCGGAGATTCGAACCCGAAACCTTAGCGTAACCGTACCATAGTACAACTACACAACCGAAGCAGTCAGTCAGACCATTATACTGGACAATTAAATAGATTTCTTACAATTACGTATCAAATAACCACTTAACCCCACTTACAGTTTTAATTTCAGCAATAATAAAACTGCAAAGCGTTTCAACCCTAAATTTCCCGGGTCCTGAAAGCCCTATTAGTTTGTATCTGATAATCGTATTAATTTAACAGGCCAACGACGGGGAGGTGCAGGTAAAGTGGGCCCATAGAAATTGTCGCTGAAAGCCAATCAGCGCGGATTGGGAAACTGCTGAATAATCACCGTACGGGTTAGTAGACGGGCCGCGTGGCGCGTGCTGTGAATGTAAAATGCCGCCGATTACTTTCCACACACTTCGTCGAAGTTTAAATGTACGTTTTTAAAGGATTCTATTGGCTTTTTGTTGAACTAGCCTCCGTGGCACAGTTGGTTAAATGTCCGAGGGAAATGTTTGTAAGGCCTACAAATATTTATCTCGGTTCTGGGTGTTTGTAAGACCGAAAAGTATCTTGTAGTTACTGATACCCACGACAGAAGACTCGATCTAAGTGTATGAGACTGTTGAGTGTTATTTATTTATTACTAGCGACCCGGTCCAGTTTCTTCCGGGTACAAATAGATTTCTGTACAATAATATGTACGTATTATACATATAAACCTTCCTCTTGAATCACTCTATCTATTAAAAAAATCGCATTAAAATCCGTTGCGTAGTTTTAAAAGATTTAAGCATATAAAGGGACATAGGAACAGAGAAAGCGACTTTGTTTTATACTTTGTTGTATATAGTGACTATGAGTGAATGAAACGATGCGGAAGGTCTTAACGTCCATGGAAATGTAATGCTTATATAAACGTGGCGCACACAAAACAGAAAAAGTATACAATTAACTTTCAGTAATCACTATACCTGGTACTAAAAAAACTGCACATCCTAGTCAAAATCTAATTTATTACCGATCTCCATTACCTTTTGCATTTCCAGCCGGCTTTTACCAATTTACTTTGGCATCGGCGAATTCTCTTGAAATTCGCACGGCGCACCTATTTGGATTCACATTTTATGGAAAGCTCATCGTATAGACTTCCAGTGTGATTTCAATTGGATTCAACGTAAGTGCCATCACACTGAAGAGAGAATTAGGGCGTACGAAAATCAACTGAACAATGCAAATACGGCTACAAATAAACCTAGTTTCGATGTCACACGAATATTGTTCCAGTGTAACTGGATTTTCATTTGATTCGCTATTGTACTCTTTTGCTTAATTAGAACGGTATTCGATGTAATTAAATTAGATTATAGTTTAGCTAGCAATAGCCGAGTTGGATGAAGACCGGACCGTTAAACAAAGTGTGAACGGCTCGAACTCACGGTGTAAATTATTAACTGTATCAAATATTTTGAAGTGTTTTTAATAGTAATAACTATTAACGTATAATAAGCCTGCACAGAAAACTTATACAAAGGTATTATATACAACTTACAAGATACTCTGATTCCTACATAGAGTCATGCTGGTATTAGTTAAGTTTGAAACAACTCGCAAAACCAACCTCGTAAAAAAAAAACCTACGAAAGATTCCGTTCTATTCCTGTGAATAGTAATATTTTGGTGCCTGAATATATTTCCACTATAACTCACACTCAGCTAATCAACAATACGGACGTAAAAAGTAGCCCCATTTATGTTGAAAGCCAAAGCTGACGTCTGCGTACGTGACAATTTTAATAATAGCCAGAAAATCGAATATATTAATAATAAAATGTTTTGTTAAAATAGTAACACTTGTAGCTGTAAAATAAAAGCTACAGCAGGCAGCAGCAAATCTTATTTTTTTTTATTGCAATGAATGGCGAGACGAGCAAGCCGTTCGCCTGATGGTAAGCGATACGACCGCTCATAAACAGTAGGAGCGTTCCACTGCGCTCGCCATCCTGAGACATAAGATGTTAGGTCTCAATATGTCCAGTAGTTACTCTGGCTACAATGTCCTTCAATCCGAAACACAACAGTGCATTTACGCAGTGTTGTTTCACGGGAGAAATAGACATTGCGGTGGTACCTACCCAGATGGCCTCTCACATATGAGAGACCTACCACCATTTATTTTCAAGGAAGTTGTTTTGAAAATAATTGTTTTTTAGTTTTCAAGAGTATGGAAGTTTAAATGTTCTTGTGTTTTGAAAATAGTTATTATATTCTTTTTGTTTTATATTATAGTTGTAACGTTTTGATTTTGTTTTGTATAATACAAACAATATTTCACGTTTTATATCTTTCTTTTTTCGACTTTCAATCAATTAGTTTTGATATGAACATTACCCTTTTAAGTTTTAGAATAATTTAGGCCTAACATTTTTAATAAAGGCCTAAAAGCCATTGAATATATTAAAAACACAATATTTTGCTAAAACAGTAACACTTGTAGCTATAAAACGCCGGGCTACAGCAGGCGGCGGTAAATCTTATTTGTAAGGAAGTTGTTTCGCTTCGAGTGGATGGGAGTTTAAATGATCCTGCGTTTTGCAAATAATTGTACTATTTTTTTTCTTTGGCTGTTATAATGGTTTTGTGTAAACAGATTAAATAAATCATATTTTTTGTGGAATGTAGGGCTTGTTTTCTTTAGTTTAAATTATTTTGGATTTGTAGATAGGTTTCACTACGTCAATATTAAATAAACTTAAGTTCTTCTCCAAAATTGCTATTGCCTATTTATTAGAAAATATAAGTTAATTTGCCCTTACTTTTTTTAAAGACTGAGACTTTTGAGTTTACCTTTCCAATTTATTTAAATCATAATAATTACTAATCGATACTACATCATTGTTACACAATAATTCAGATGCATAAAATATAAAAATAAAAAGAACAATTTACATTTCAAAAAACACAGGGTATATTTGACCCATGTAAACTAACGGTGTTAATACATACAGTTTAAATTTCATTAACCAACAAAATATCACGGGTTCATTACCAGCTGAACAGCGCAGCAACATTCAAATTGGTACGGGGTACATAGTGCCCTTTCCGGGATTATATCTTTTACGGTTAGGGTTAACTGTATTTGCTCGGAGATCACGTATTTTATGCGCGAGTTACAAGAACTTTGCGTATTTACGCGTTCATCCGCAGTGTTAAATATAGTTTAGTCTGCTGTACGCATGACCACAGCAAATTGCAATGTAGTGCATAAAGTTTACTTCCAAATGTCTGTGTACACGGAGCTTATTAGTAACATAAGCTAAAACAAAATAATTGTATTTTTAAGTATGGCGGCCAGCATGTATTTGTATATACACAGATCTAATAGCAAATGTGAGATACTTTCATGGGTTTTTGCATTGGATTTTCCATTAAGGTATATGGTAAACAATCCGGGTACTTAGGGATATCTTCGTACCAGCAAGGAGGCCTTCAGAAAATTCACTCATCCAATAAAACGCAACATCGATGCTGTTACATTTTTAATATGATACAGTCTATACATACGTACCTCTCTTACTTTTATTACAAAACCATCTCAAGCAAGTCAAGCTGTCAAGCCAATATTAGCAAATTCCACTACTGAGGTGTCAATACCATTAAACACGCAACCGCACCGGACTTGCAATACTGCCTGCTCATTTCACATGTCGAAGTCGGGCATGACGCGGGCCGTTTTAGTTGGAGCATATCCAGCGCGCAGCAATTAGCGTCGCTTCCACTGCCCACCGGCTTGTTAACACTTGTCATTCAAATCCAATGAGTTTTTCAATGAAAACGGCGTACTCTGCTCAAATCGATTTGTCTGATTGTCCGTTAAATTGCGATCGTTGTAAGAGATTTTAGGGGAAAATTGAATTTAACTAGAAAAATAGTTTAACTCTGAAGAAATGATGGGCGAGCATATTTACATTTCTACATTTTTATTAACCGACTTTAAAAAGGAGGAGGTTCTGAATTCGAACATATTTTTTTTAATGTTTGTTATATGTATATTGATTATGTTCAGCGTTTGTTATTTATTGATGAAGGCACCGGATATGGAACTAGAAGCTAGGGGTTTAATTCGTTCAAAAATAAATGCTTGTGTTCATCGTCCTAATGGCAAAAACTTCAAGTGACATAAATAACTAGTTATATCTGGTCGTAGAATATTTCATTTGTGTTATCCTTTGCTATCACGTACATTATAGTTACATATTCGTGTCAGTAAAAAACAAAAGCCGTTGTCACGTCATTTTTAGGAAAGCGACAGTTGACCAAACCCGGAGTTTTTATAATGATGAGTAATTGAAACCGTAGCCTGGCCTTCATTATAAAGGGTGAGGCCCTCACGACGTTTACACCGCACGACATGTCGTAACGATATCGTTTAGATAAGAGGGGACACGTTTCTATCTGCCATCTTGATTTGTACGCGTGTGCCGTGCGTAACAGCTTTGTAATCTTAACTTGTTTTGGTGTTTTGACGGTTTGTTATGATGAGAAAAAGTAATATAACAATAACAAACGATATTTAAGAATTATACATATGTATATGAGATATCCTGATAAAAGCATTTCAAGCTTAACAGGCGCCCCCAATCACTCTTTTGAAAAATTTAAAAGTTTATTGTTAGTAAATAAATAATTTACTTATTATTATTTATAAATTTTTTAAAGATTGAAAGCTCAAGTATAAATGTATCCTTGAATTTTAAATGTAGTAAGTAGCATTATGGTAGAATTTTTTTAGTCTACCGTTATTATAAATATGTCTGTTTCTATATTGTATTACGCTCTTAAGCCAGATCATCATCGGCCTATAGAGCATACAGCACAGAAACATTTTCAGATGCAAGTCACTCAGAACTATCACCACAAAATGATTTATGAATCAATGAATTATCGTTCTCGCATTCATAAAAATTGGATTTGTTTTTCAATATAATTTTACCATTAATATCCCTTATAAAAAGCAACAAAATAAATATTATCTGAGCGATACTTTACAGTGTTTTATATGTTAATTATTAAGGCATTAAACAACTTCAGAATAACTTTGCAAACAAACACAGAATCGCACTCACAATGAGAGAAAACGAAAGAAAACACAACCCACCACTATAAGAACCATAAAACACAATGTATTTTATTTAACGCGAAGGTAATCTCGTTCCATTCTCATTGTAGATTAAACATCTATGTAGTTTCTTCCTTTCGGTTTCTATTTGGATAAAATTCAACTTTATTTCGGTCGATTATGTATTGTATTGAATCATAAGATTTTTCAAGGTTGCCCATTCATAGCCTGATTAAACAAATAAGCAGATAACTCCAAGGTACAATATCACTGTCTTAAAAAAAAAAGAATTATAAATCAATTACACACATCATTCTTTGTTCTTAATTAATCTCTAGTATTCTCCCTATTAAATAATTGACTTAATCAAGCCCTGGACAATGTATTGCATTGCGAAGCGAAATACTTTACTCCAACAGTTATTTAAATATTTAAATCGCTTGAAAGTATTTTAATCACAACAAAAGATCTTCCACCTATTTGTCATATCCATATAATGACAATAAAAGTATAACGCGGCTGATTTCAAAATCTCCCGATAGCTGTAAATAAGGTAATGCGTCGCGGCGCGTTATCTTCACAGTATTATCCACGGCAGTTCGCCCGCGTGTGTGAAACACGCCTAATGGTTTTCTGCTTTTATTTTGGCATTGTTGATGACATGATATTTTACTTCGAAGTATTATACGAGTAGATGAATTTAGGTAGTTTAGTCTTGTCTTTACTTAATTATCGTACTACAGAATAACGTAGGCAAAAAAATATAACAGAAGATGTGATGCAGATCATGTCAGCAATTTGATTTTTTTTTATTTCATTATCAGCATTGTTGTTAACCCAAGTAAAAATACTGGTAAACGCATAACTATTCAAAAAACTACACAAAAAGCCTGTTGAAAGCGCCCTGCATCAATTTTTATGCTACCTCTATTGTGGTTGCATAATATTAATTTCTTTTATTTATTTATTGACTGCCTAGATGGTGAAGTTGTACTAAACTTAATCATACGGTAGTATTGCAAAGCTAAGGTCTCGGGTTTGAATTCCGGATCGGGCAAAATTATATTGGATTTTTCTACTATCAGTCTGATTTCAGAATTGTCCGATATGGCGATAGGCCGCCCCTTATCTCATTGTGGGACGGAACATACAAGGAGAAACGCGGGTGTTCTGGTTGCTATCATGAGATATTTCTGCCTTATTTTCTGGGAAAAAAAATCGTGTATTGTATCAGACTGTAACAATTATTATATAGTCACACTATCCTTGCTGCACCCGCGAGGCTAACGGGATGAGTACCACAAATAGTTTTTGCCTCATTACAAAAAAAAGTCACGCTAACAAAGCAAAATAAGTAATTTCATACATTGTTCAAGGTAACGTTTCGTGAGGTATAAAGAGCCTCGCGAGAATTCATGTAATAGTGTCGTGTTACGAAGCCATTACTCAGTGCAAACATTTTCAGCAAAACTGAAAATATGAGGCACAATGTAATTTATCATTAATGTATTGTAGAGATACGTAACCAGGGACGTGATTTAACAAGTGTGTTTGTCTTGTGTTATAGGAGTCGACATTAATTTAATGTACATTACTAGGTTAATTGTCATTGATTCTTTAAAGTAAATACATATAATCTCTCTCGATTGTAGAGGAGGCTCGTGCCCTACAGTGGGACGTATATATAGGTAAATGAAATATGGCAAAAGAAATGACCGATTTATAATGTTACTGGAAAAATATATTGCATATTTCAAATATTATTACTATATTAAATTGTAGACAAGAGAATTGTCTAATATGGGATTTTATTCGTGCCCTATATGCGGTCGCTAGACTAGGCTTTTGATAATGGCAAATATATTTTAATCAAGTCACTAGTCCAACGAAATTTAATCCCATTCATTATAAAAGCTGTTCGAATTTTCCATTTGAAATCAAATCAGCATTTTCTATTACATCGAGTATTAAATTCCGAGACGGGCCTTCAATATCCAGAGGTCGCGCTTCTTGATGAATACTCTCAACGGATCATGCGTTGAATAATTAATTAATTCTGTCTCTGTGGCGCAGTTAGACGTTGGCTCTGAAACGACAAGCCGTGGGTTCAATCCCGAGAAAAATGTTTGTGTGTTTCACAAGTATTTGTTTCGTATCTGTTACGCCAAAAAAAAAACTGATTTTTTTATAGCGATGATTGGCGAGCCGGGCTTGCCATTCGCCTGACGGTAACCGATACGACCGTTCATGGACAGTAAGAAAACCAAAAAAACACCATGAGTTATAAATCAATCATTGGCATTTGACTTCCCTCGCCATCCTGAAACATAAGATGTTAAGTCTCAATATGTCACTCAGGCTGCGACAATACGTTTTGATATCCATGATAGAAAACTGTGTTTTAATATATTTGGACAATATTTTTGTGTGTTGGGTATATTTATATTTTGAGTATTAAAGCAAAGTTTTAAATACAATAGCTATGTTTGGCTGTAATATTGCGACTCTTGTACGTATATGACAGAATGTTGGGTTAAGCCAATCGTTTCGGAGAAAGCGTACCATTAAATGTCCCGGATGAGCGTAAAACGTGTAGACTGGGCTTTCTGTGTAATTGAAATTAGAAAAGGTTATTTATACTAGCTAGGAGAATAAATACTGTTATGTTGTGATATTAATCACGGAAATTTTATTAAAATTGATGCAGATGATTTCTATGAATGAAGCAATCTATTTTTAATCGAAACAAGGAGGAGGATCTCAATTCGGGGGCTGCAATGAGTAAACCATATTTTTTTTTCTCTTTAGTTTCATGTTAGAAAAAAATATAGGTGAATTCTTTTACTCGCCTACGCCGAGAAATAAAGTATATCACTACATAGGCCACTAGGCGTGGTGAACTATAATATGACCCAAACACACTCAATCGTATTCTTGATAGCAGAGGAGACTCGTGCCTGCATTAGGACGTATATGGGCTGTTACAGTACAGTGCAATAATCAAATAATACACAAAGAATCATCTCAAACTCACGCACGAATCCCGGTCCGCAACTTGCAACAAGAAATTACTCGGCGAAGCTTGTAAAGAGAAACTTCACGCGCAACTCCGACGCAACACCAATCTGTTTATAAGTTGGCCGACTAAGACGATGTTACTCCTGAGTTCGGACTTATTGTCCAGCTTGTACGGAATGCAAACAATGTATGTATTATTCAATTGCATGGGATTTTTGCAAGTAATTGTTATTCATGCGTATGTGCTTTGAGGTCTGGTTGAGGTATGAGCGGGGATAGTAATATATAAACTTCTTAACAGTGACAGTGCTGTGGATAATATGCCCTTAATCTCTCAATCGTACTATATGATACAGGTTCTGATACAGATAATATTGACTGTAGATTTTTTCTAAAGTACCTTTTTAAAGTGACCAGAGTCAGGAATTTGTGCCCGATATGGCGATAGGCTCGCCACCTATCACATTGTGGGACGGAACATATAAGTCTAAATGTGGGTGTCCTGGCACCTCTGCCTATCCCTTCTGGGAAATAGGTGTGAGTTTATGTATGTATGTTATTAACAATGCTAAAACCAAATACTTAAAACGAGCCACAAAAATAAAAAGGACTACCAGTATTACTAGAAGTCTTAAATAGTTCACTGTGATATGGTAAAATAACGTGTCTCGAAGATAGTTTGTTTAAACTTTGTAAAACTTTTGCTATTATGTAAATACACAGCTAAACAGGAACTACACGCGTTGCTGTTTTTGGTTTGTACCGTCTTTCTGCTTTAATGTCTGCTGAGTTGTACATACTAACCTATCACAAAGAAACATAATCTGATTTCAAGCTCTTATATCGGGAACCCAATGATTAATTTCTCCAGGAAAGGATATTAACTCTTATTCTTAACGCTAATAATATAGAATGTTATGTATGTAATCAGAGCTGGTGTTACACTTACGGCCGATGCCAATAATCAATCGAAAAAATTAGATTGAAGTCAATCTGGATTGTTTTCTACTTTTCGATTGGTCTCTTGTCATGTTGCCATAGTTTTTTCACTACTGAGATTGATTATTGGCAATATAGTATCAGAAAAAAGATTGAGCTGTCAATCTAAAACAGCAAATTTTGGATTGGGATTGTTTATTGGCAGCGGCTGTTAGTCGCTAGTAGGCGACCACCTTCGGTGCGACGTCGCGAGCCTAGGGACCAAGAGAGTCAACGGTCTACACTTTCATGAATATCTTAGGATTTTAAAAGCTTTGATCTTGACTAAAGGTTTTGACACTATTCCTGTACTAGTTGGGGTTAAAAAGTCTGTTTTCATTACCATCGCGCCTTATATAATGTATCTTCACAACAACCTTGCTCTATTTAGGAGTTTAAGATTTAGCCAAGATTATCCAGCCTGACTGAAAGTTTCCGTTGTTCACAACTAGTAAACAGTTTGTCAGGTTCCCTTGTCATTAATTCAAGTTAGTTCACGCTGTCGGTGACAACGCTGTTTCTTTCAAGCCTGTTTCGTGAGCGACCATCAAATTACATGACTAGCAATAGATTTATTAGAGTACCGCCCGAATACTGGAACGCCATTCAAATATAAGTTGCTCTTAACAGCGCACACTTAGCCAGTATATTTAATCGGGATTAACGTAGTTAAGCGCCATTTATATTTAAGTTGCGTTTCAGTATTTGGGCGTAAGATACCCTAAATCGCTGCATCCACTTTATTTTTCCAAATCTTTAAGTTTTGAATTTTTCTGTATTGGGTATTTGGGTATTTGATAAGGTTTGCGTCTTCTCTATGGTTAGTCCCCTTGTACGCAAAGGATCGTTTGAATATAGTTTTGGTTATTTGTGCCGCCAAGCATCAATATAGGAGCATTGTTGTGTTAAGGTTTGAATGACATTGTAGTCAGGGTATTACGAGATCTAACGTTGTCTCGGGTTGATAAGGGCAGTAGCGCGTACAGGTTTTAAGTAGTATTACTACTGGTTATAAGTTTACTGTGATTCTGGCTAGTAAAATAGTTTTCGCGCTTTCGGTTTCATAACTGGGTTCATTTTCTGATACGACTCTTTAATATTTGGGGGATTTCCGATTTTTCGTTATAGTTATGTGGAGTATTTAGTCTTAAAATATCAACCAAAATATCAAATATACGAGTAAAATTGATGCTTTCTACTTTATTAAGCTTGCTGAAATTACGTAGGCTGGTAGTTTCACGATCTTCGATAATATTTTTTGTATTCTGTAAAATAAGTTTAGTACATTTTTCAACAACTTACTCCACAGTCGACGCGCGTTGAAGTTGCCGAAGAATATTTACCTGAAACAAATTAAAGGGTTTTAGTACAAATTATTGTATGGAAAACGTGATCAATACAAGTATTATATATTCGTAATTTAAGTGAGCGAGGGTGTAAGTCTTAAACATTGTTGTTTCTGTGTTGTTTGTTTGTACAGCATAATGTTTTGTTTCGGCTTGTTATTCGTTTATTTTCAGTTATTACTTTTAATACATTCTCTGACACTTCTTATGTAAGTCCATCAACCCGCATTAGACCAGTGCAGCGTGGTGAACTATATGGCCTAACCACTCTCAATCGTACTCTCAATTGTAGAGTAGGTCCGTGCCCTACAGTGGGTCGTTTATGGGCTGATACAGATATAGACAGTAAAAACGTTATTTTGTACTTATTATTGTGTTTTCTGACCCAAGTAAAAAATGTACGCTAAAGTACTGTTATGTTTTGCTACTACCTGGGAGCCTTTAATCAGTATTTCTAAAAAGATTGCTCACTATACCCTAGATTGTTATACCTCGCTGGATAGCCAATTAAATGGAGATATTATTAAACCTATCTGCAGCATAACTGTCATAGTTTTTTCTTGCAATATTTAGGATAGAAAAAAAATATTTTTAAAGAATTTATTTTAAGTTACAACTTCAACAGTCTCCCACGACCCAGCCGGTTCAGTAAAGTGTAATTTTAGTGTAGAATAAAATAAAGTAACTTATACACTACACAAAAATTGCAAATACAAATAAATTTATGGCAAGAAAACAGAAAAAATGGACCAATAGACAAAAAAACGATATTTTGAAGAAAAAACTTCAAAGTCAAATTACGTGGAAATGGCTAAGTTAAGGGTATAGGGTCTCATAGTCAAATCAGTCAGGAATGATGGAAACTACAAGCTCTTAAAGGATCTAGGTCGACTTAACCTGTAACCCTGTATACATATACATTATTAAACAAAGGTTATATGTAAACCTCGTTTAAACATAATTACAATTTATCATCCAATTACGTTAAGACCCTGCCATTTCTTTATTCCCCATCATAAATAAGCTTACTGAATCATTTTCCTAAAAAATTGCAAATTAAAATTGTCCAAGGCAAGCGAATTTTCGCCGTTGTTCCCTCGGCTATAAAACAATTTGGAAGAATATTTAACAGCGACATCGTGTGAGCGGCCTACCGAGTATCTGGATGTCAGCCAACCACACCTGCATACCGCAGTGTCGCGTGGTGTGGTGATCATGTCAACTTACTTTACTTATGGATTCATTTGGAAAATACAATGGAATAATAAATGAATGCCTAATAGATATAAGGATGTTCTGAACAGATGTATAAATGCATCTAAATGGGAGGCCAAAGAATAACAACGTCTTGAATGCAGATGTCTGGTTTAGGTCGAGACGCGTTTGAAGGTAAATGTCCTGAATGTTTCGACAAAAAACGTGACGTGCTAAAGGCCCGACCACCTGTGGCCATTAATTACAACTATGTTAGCGGGGTGTTGACGTGTCCAAATGCGCTCGAATTTTTACTAACGAACTTGGATACGTAAGCCACACTAGAGCGCACCAGAGGATGATAGAACAACGTCCAAGATTCTTGTGTCCAATATCACAGTCACCGAAGTCAAAATCGGCTAGGAATTCATCATCATGATCATCAAATAAATACACGCAACAGTCACATACATACACAGTCTTGACCCCACACTATGATCGAGTCTTGTGTTTTGGGTATCAGGAACTACGAGAGGCTTTTCGATCTCACAAACACCCAGAAATAAATACTTGTGGTTCACACAAATATTTGTTTCGGTGCGGGGATCGAACCTGTAGCCTCTTGTTTCACAGTCGGCGTCT
The DNA here is from genome assembly GCA_023078785.2 of Hyles euphorbiae. Classification (NCBI taxonomy): domain Eukaryota; kingdom Metazoa; phylum Arthropoda; class Insecta; order Lepidoptera; family Sphingidae; genus Hyles; species Hyles euphorbiae. Next base: position 14,427,266 of record CM041041.1, on the reverse strand, counting down.
AGCCAACTGCGCTATGGAGGCTGGAATGTAAAACAATAGAATACAGTTACCATTAAGAGGGGTTAGGCCATATTATAGTCCACCGCTGGCCATCACAACACTGGCCTAGTGCGGGTTGGCGAGATTTACATATCATAGACATTTTTACAAATCGCTTTGGTATGCAGGTGTCCTCACGATGTTTTCCTTCACCGTTATAACCCAACCTAATATGGAACAATCACTCTCAATCTTTCTCTTGATTGTAAAGAAGGCCTGTGGGACATATATGGGCTGATACAGTACAGTAGAATACATATTATTTCTTCATTAAATACAACAGAATGAATACTGTTTAGTGCCAGGATCGTAGTGGCACCAATAGCGATTATGGTGGAAAGCCTGTTATAGAGGTCTACGTAAAGTATGTTGCCTTTCGGTTTCAGCTGCGTGTGTTTGGGTTCAAAGATATCACCATAGTCATGCGTATGTAAGCTGACCAGATGAGCTAGAAAATATTTTTTTCATCGGAGAATACTTCATTTGGACTATCTTAAATTCACTATGATTCATGTTAACGTTGTAATGCCAAATTACAATATTATATAATTATTTTTTTACTTCCTCAAAGGCGCAGTTGTACTGCGGAACGATTGCAAAGCTGAGGTCTCGGGTTCGGATCCTGGGTCGAGTAAAGTGATATTGAATTTTTTTTCATTATCAGCTTGGAGTCAAGAATTTGTACCTGATATAGTGGTTAGCTCGCCCCCTATCACATTGTTGGACGGAACATACAAGAAGAAAGAAATGTGGGTTTCCTGGTTAATACCTCTGCCTACCCTTTCTGGGAAAAATACGTGAGTTTATGTATGTATGAAATTTAAATCCAATTTTTTTCTAACTTATAACTATGGTTTCACTCCCGTAGCTCTGAAAAATCCAGTACATATTCTGATCTGTTCGTTGCGAGGTATGTGCATGTTTCGAAAAAACAGCGTCTGTGCCACTTTCCAACTACGCCGAGGCAAAAAGTCGTATAGGTTTGTTTGTCCGTTGTCGGGTAGAAACCTATCGTTTATGACATTAGTAGATATTGTTTTCTTATAAGAATGTTGTTTTAAACAGTATCCTCGAGTGTTGTGAGTGCATTTACATTCATTTACTTTAAACGAACAAATGCGAAGACTACCTGCTCCTGTATAAAAATCGAACCTTCTAGCCTTTGCAGCCTCAGAAGTCAACAAACAATCATTGGTATAATTTGATTTTTTAAGTCAAGCAACTTAGGACAACCACCTTAGGAAGTATTATTACATTGAAAAAATATCTCAAGAAATTCCCTCTATCACTTCACTTATTCAATTTCATCTTATCCGGGGTAAAGCCACTTAATAGTTATAGCTTAATATAAAATTTACAATTCCAAGGATGGAAATGTAAAATTTTATTGAAATGTGAATGTACGCAAAGGACTTTATTTAAATTCGCCTCACAAATCTTTTTATATCCGAGTCGGGATTTTGCATAGATTTGCATTCGTCGTCGGTTTGATCTCCATCTCACATAATGCTGGATTGGTACAGTCGGTGATATATACTTGTAAAATAAATATACATTTTCTATATTATTATAAGAATATACTCATAAATCGGGTGTCAGAGTTTTCTAGTAATGCAATGTCAAATTCAGGTAAACAAGAAACTAATGAACAAACCTAATCTAATTGAATGATCTCATATTTTATAAGCGTTTGTGGATATATTTTAATAAAAAAAATCATCACTAATTTTCAGGTCATTTTCATATTTTATCAACACTATTATCACTCTCAAAAAATAACACGAACCTTTTTCCCAAAGCAAGGTAAAATCTTTACTTAGATCTCATTAACTGTAACGTAGACGTAATATTTTTTATTAATCCAGTTTTAACTCTAAAGTCACACAGACTAACAAGAAAACGTTACAAGAAAACTTTCACTCGTTATTCATATATCAAATCTCCTTAAACCTAATATCAACAAGTTGTAAGTAACTGACCTACACAACCTAAACTAAACTCATTTGCATTTCGTTTCCCAACACGCATAAGTTCACAAGACGCCTCAAGTTTCGCTGAACTAAAGTTGGATTTACGTTTCCTGCCGTCGACTGTATGCGGAGTATACGATAGATAATAATTTAGATAGAAATGCTTTCAACTAGGGTGGCCACGTTTTGGTTTAAAAATAACGGGTCGATTGGTCGTAGTAAGTTCTGTAGGTATCCAATTGTTACTGGAATACGCACAATATTTTTAGGAATCTGTTACACACTAACACCCTAAAACGATTACCGTAATTATCTTTTATAGCTATATTGTATTGTAAGTTATATATTCATTATTTTCATTTCTTTAATTGATGCATTTTGCACAAATCTAGCAATTCGACCATTACATCGTTTTGTTGGGGTGCAGGAAATTATCGAATTCGAGACTGTCCGATAAAATCAGGCCGGGTGGTCACTCTACCTTTAGTTCCATTCTCCGCAGCTGCTATAAAATCATTGAAAAGTATTGCACTGCATGCAATACCCGTGACTGCACGGTTTTCAATTACATGGGATGATGACAAATATATAGTAATATTGCTAGCGAAACAAAAATGATATGGTTTAATCTGTTTGTAAAATGTATTAAATGCCTGGGAATATTTGTATATTGAAAAAAAGTTTTATATAAAATATTGAAGTTTTTGACGAAGTTTCATTAAATCCGAATAGTATTTTAGTTATTACAGTTTTTATGACTACCAGTAATATATTATCAGAAACTGACGGATTTTACAAATATGATGGAACTTCATACAAAAGGAGATCGGTCGATTTCCTAAGGAAATTGGGCCTAGTAGTGAAAACTTGACGGACACAAATGAGACCTAGAATTAAATAATAAAGATTCAATATCCTTTAAATATAATATAGTCTTTTTGAGCTACGGTATGGGGTATTTAAGATATATCCTCTTAAAGTTTTACAAAAACTACCATATTCTACTATCTTCACATATATATCTTATTTGGACAATATTTTATATTTTCTGTAACTATGTAAATCATTTCGTTTAATAATATTGTAAAATGTATTACATAATTATAAACACGTTAAATACTTTTCGATATAAAGTTGATTAAGAAAGCATTTCTGTGGGTAGAAATATCCGTTTCAAAAGTAGGTAGGTCATTATAAAAAGAGAATGATGACGGTAAAAATGTTGGTATATAAGAAACACATTTTTATAACAAAAAGTTTTATTTTGAAATTAAACTTGTTCCTAAACAATATCTCATGTACCTGGTAGTAACAATACATTGTCGAGGTGCTTTGCAGGAGGTGTGATATCATTTTTTTACTTAGCCCAACCAAGGTACCACATAATAGTCATTACATGTGCACAGCATCCCACTGTCCTTTTGATTGCAATGCAATTACAATAATGTATTATTGCATTGTGGCCATTTTGAGAGCTGTCGATCTGAATATAAACGAAACATACAATGTAAAACATGTATTTTTGTTCAGTCCTAACCAATAACGCACTAAGTGGTCTGGCATACTATTTATCTCATTAAAATCGATTGATGTTTTAGAATTCTTTATAATTGCAAACATGTCTTGTAGATGTAAGAACTAAAATAATATAATTAATATTATAGAGCCTTTCCGTCATAAAATCCAATGAGGTATTGCGTAGATGCACTGAGCAAGCTCTGCTATTTTTGGGAATATAATAATTATAATCTTTTTTAGAGTAGCCAAAAGTTGTCGTAAATAATAAACTCAAAATAACTAACATCACAAAAGCACATTCCTTTCGCGACCAAGCACAAAGAATAGAATTTGACAAACACTGAATGAATTTGACAGATGTCAATTCTGATATTATTGCAAACAATGCAAAAAGTGGTAGAATATTTTATGATATCCTTTTTTTTTCACAAAATCTGATCCCCACGGTGTAGGATAAAAATAAATAGAGACATGAATCTAAAAAAATACGCCTGATTTTTTAGTCATACTTAATTTCTTGTCCGTAGTTGGACCAAATCGACTGATCTCCTTTCAATCTACACCACTCCAAAACAATAATACTAGGTACATTTGTCTTGCCTTGATCTTCATGATGAAATATATATTTTTCGGATGCCTGCACAGGTGTGGAAACCTGTATAGTTTCGTAACGTACAAGCTCCGGTTTACCTGTAATATTCTGTGCAGGCAAATCTGTCTGCTACACTCTAGCGTGTATGGCTGGCTTAATAATGTTTAATCACTTTGACATCACATACTGAGGCACGTCACTAATTCAGAATATTGCTTTTTGAATCGCCTGAGGCGTCTAATCTCATCCCATCAAGTCTTTAGCAATTATCTTTAGCTTATCGCGTAAATTAACATAAACTTCGCTCTAATCTCAGTCTTTACCAGAGCAAAATCCACAAACAATCTGTTAAATTCTTGATACACAGTACAACGACCCCTACATTATATTAAGAACGTCTATTATTAAATAACTTGTTGCTAAATCAAATTTGGACAGTAGATATATGAATTAGAGATCAAAGAGCAAACTTGGTTGGATGAAGTCGCCATTACAAGTAATAGTGATATACTTGATTCAATTCTTTATAGAAACAACTAAAAGAATAACTAAAAGTTTACCTTGAAATAGAGCCTCTATTCGTCGGTCGAAAAGGACTTATTTAAAATTTAACATCAATCAATTTGTAGCTTAAGAAAGTAATATTTTAACAGTTAATCCGAAGATTAGCATGTCTTTGTTATTGCTTGTCCATTTCCTTTACTTCACGTAACACACCGTATTTCTATGAAAAGATTCAGAGCTAATATTGAGATTATTGAGGAATAAATCGTTGGATTTAATAAAATATCTAGAACTCAAACTCAAAGCGCTTTACTTGGTAAACAGACAAAAGCAATAGCATGATAACGTACATCACATACACAGGCACATTAAAAAACAAAAAAATAAAGCACTGCAACCTATTTAAGAATTATTTTGCTGTTTTCCAACATAAATATCGATTTCAGCCTAACGATCTAACATCTTAATATAGTCTGTTTTTTTAACAAGCGAGTACCAAAAATAGTCGTCAATATAATCACTAAGGACATTGGAATCAGTTGCACACAATTTGACTAGCCACCATAAAAAGACCCGTGAGACGTTTCTAGTAGCCCAGCGTTTATTTTTAGGGTGATCATAAAGGGCCAGCTTGGTCATGCATTAACATAATGCAGATGGAGCAGCGTAATGACGGTCACGGCGGATTGAAAACCCTTAGCGGTGTTATTAGCTGATGGCGATGTTACAGGATGTAGGGCGGTTATAAGGGAACATCATTCCATACAGGACAAGAATGAGATTTTGTTCTTGGTTGCATCTTGTTTGTATTATAAGGAGAAATATTAGAAATATTTGAATGATAATCATTGGAAGAATAAGGTACCTAGTAATACTAAGCGAAATAATGAATTAAATTAAACTACTTTATTTTGGCAGAAAGTTCTGCATAGATCAATCAGATAATAAACATTTTTTTAATTAACTTTTTATTTTTATAGTTGTTAAACGAAAGTAGCTTTCGTAACATTCACTGAGCGAATGACTAACACCTCACTCCGCCCCATGATCTCGAAAGCTGGGAATCGAAACATGGGATCTGTAAGTAAAATAAATTAAAATCAAACCAAATCTGTCATAAAATGCGTGAATAAAGTGGTTTATTTCAAAGTGTACCACTCGCGTTAATATAAGAAAACATTCCAAAATAATAATTTTCACAAAATAATATTCCACCTGTAGACTGTTATTTAACGTAGCCTGAGGGCATCCAACACAATATGATCCTTTAGATACTGCTAACCAGAAGTCTTCATATCACACGTTGAAATTAATAGCTCCTTTGAGTGACACCATAGTTCAGTAGCCGTACAGAAACAGAAGCATTTAACTTAAAATTCCAGTAGAACGTAGCGCCAAAGAGCACGTTTCCTGTCATCCAAATAAGTGGCTGGGCAGCGTTCGGCCCAGTTATTAACCAGAAAGGAGCTACTTCATATTCAGCTACACGCGTTTGGCTGGACTATTTTGACCACAGTTATACAGTTAATAGTTTTGCATCTCGGTTGGGTACGGAGGGATGTGTACACAAATGTTTGATTTATTTATTTGCGGGTTAAAGAAAAGTTAGGAATTACTTCAATTACTCTAATATGCTCAGTGTCATTGAAATGCCGTATATCACGGTATGCCGTATACGGTGCTGAATCCAGAAAACAATGCAGAAAACATTAATTATATAATAATAAATACACATAACAGTCACATGCATAGTCCTGATCCCATACTAAGATCGAGTCTTGTGTCGTGGGTATCAGAAACTACGACAGACTGTTTTTGTGTCACTAACACACAAACTGGAAACAAATACCTATGATGATATGATCACACAAATATGTGTCTCTGGGACTGGATCTGGATGGACTGAAATCAAACCCGCGGCCTCACGTTTTACTGTCGGCGTTTAACAAACTGCGTCACGGAGGCTTTCAAGATCGTGTGCTAAATGTGATAGAATACGACTAATAAAATTAAACTTATCCCGGACTTAGTTCCCTTCCTGAAAAGTTGTAGAGCACAAAAAGCCGATAAACACTTATTCATGTCCACCTGACATTTGCGTTTCTGTCACCAAAAGGTCAATTGTGACGAATAAATGTGTTTAGCCCCTAACGATTACTATAGCCGTGTCTAGCCCCGCTTGAACTTGTCCACTGAATTATCGAGCGATCTAAATGCTCCACAGCCGTGTTTCCGCCGATTGCAGTGTGCTCTCCGTAATTTTATTTACATAAGCAAACACACCTGAAGTGGGTTTCGGAAACGCGCGTCGCTGTTGCTAGTTTAACCTGATTTGACAAAAATGTTGGGTTTTGCAAAGGCTTGCGTTTTCGGATTCATTTTGTATTTACAACTAGCTGTACCCGCGACTTCGTCCGCGTGGAATTCAACAAAGACTTTATTTTTCTAAAATTAAAGATTTTTTCTAAAATAAATGTAGTGTAAGTTACTCCTTATTATATCAGCTACCTGACAATAAAAGTCCCATCAAAATCGGTCCAGCCATTTCAGAGATTAGCCGGAACAAAGAGACAGACAAAAAAATCTAAGGTCATTTTCATTATAGGTATCGTGTAATTAACGATATGTAGTGGGACATTTTTTTTATTTTCACTTTACAAACAGATACTTCAATTTTATTTATATGTATAGATAGTATGGTAAATGAATATAATTTATTGAATCCATTGAAAGGTTTAGGATCATTTAGATTGAGTCATTAATTGTTCTATTTAGTGATGATTTCTATTGAATTTATAAATATTATGCACAAAAAATATTAAGATAAAGAGTTAGCTTACCGTTTCGACTTTTTTTTATGACAGTGCATATACAACTTTAATGAATAATTCTTACGATTATATACATATAAACGATCGGTAGCGTGTAGTCACATTGTAAAATTGCACAACTAAACTCACGGAAATTATATAACTACTTGAGTTAATTTTTATTACTTTATGGACATTGTTCTAGTAATGTATGAGCGCTCTTGGGACTATTATGACAATGATTATGACATTTATGACACAATTATGATAACAACAGAGGGTAGTTTTGGCCGCTTATTTCATATTTCAGAGTGATTAAACCATTGAGGTATTATACGATTAAACGAAAAAAGGTTAGTAGAATAGTGGTTTCGTTTATTGCACTAATGACTAACATATTAATATTTGTTGGTGGATTGAACAGATTCTGTAGGTAGCTCCATCAGTTGATATTAATATAAAATACAGATAATAAAAGTTTTAATGCTGGATAAATAAATTACACAGTATAAATAAGTTATGTTAGATGAATAAATAAATAACCAGAACCATAAAAGTTTTTGTGTATTTGAGTTCCAAATCCAAACCGAAATTAAAAAAACATAAGTGATTTCATATTTTAAAATGAATGGTTTCGCAGATTTTTTTCACTCCGTAAATATATCAAGTCTGAACATGTAATTATTTTTAATTAAAATTTAAGGTTATAGAATTGCGATAAACTTAATTATCAATTGTGTTCGGATCACGTGTGTGAATACCTCTCATTTATCTGGTGGGATATCAATATAGAAAATAAATAATAAAGCTAAAATTTTGGTTTTAACTTCAATTCCTTCGAAATGCATCGCTATCCAACGACAATAATCCCAGCTAAGGAGAAATAATGCCAGCATTACAGACACCTGACGACTTAAGGGGATCATTTCAAGAGCGAGACACTCGCGACTACATATTATACTTCTGTTTAATATTAAGTAAAGTTTTAGGATATTACAGTTCTAATACAACATTATAGTTTGAAAAGAGTAACACTGCATAGTTTCGCTCATCAGACCATTCGGTTACATACATAGAACTTTATCGTTAAATAAAACTTGTTGTATCATTTTAATTAAGTTCTTAAGTTAGTTACTAACAAATTGGATTAGGTTATTTGAAAATAAATGATTGTTTATTATTATTACACATGTTTAATTATATATCTTTGTATTCAACTTAGATTTTATCTATAATAACATCATGTTAATTTTCACAGACAACAATCGCTGCGCTAAACTTTCCAATGTAGAGCGACCCTTACCGTTTACAAAGCAAGTACTTGAGAAAATCTTCTTAAAGTTTGCAATTTATCCAATAGAACAGGTGCTTACCATTATATTTGATTTACTTTCCAATAGTGAGGCACAAAGCGTTCCAGATCCAATCACATCCTTGTTTGCACGACTCATGGAATGACGTTGCGGTTCGACGTAATCGACTACAAATATTTGGGTGTTTGCTGTATGTCGTACTCTCTTAATAGATATTTACTATGTCCAATGGCATAGTACCACACTAAGACTTCAAAGGTAATCAGAATTCGAAATGGGCTGTATTTAAGTGGTTGATTTTGATGGTAATTCGGACTTCGAGTTTAAATCCATTGATCATTCTACGTCATTGTACAATGTTCTCATTTTAGCAATACGTGACGGTTATCTGATATCTACCTGGACTAGGCTGGTGTAGTGGAAAATACAGCCTAACCCCTCTTAATAGTACTCTCGGATGTAGAGGAGGCCCTTGCTCTGCAGTGGGACGTACATGATGCATATCATATTGCTTAAAGTGTCGTTATTATGATTTTGGTATTACCTCACAGTGAACACTGTATACAAAGGTGAATGAAAAATCGGACAGTGAGTTGTCCACCCGAGTCTATCGCGTTTCAGGTTGAGTATGTATTTATCTGGTATTGATCAGGTCTGTTTGCGCGATTGCCGGACATACGCAGTTTAAAATACTAGGCCGGGACTTTTTAACCAATTAGAGATAAACATCTATCGGGGATGCACTATTTAAATAACATTGCACCAATCATCGGACAATTTTATAAAAAAGATAGATCGTTAACGTACAAGTGGATTAAAAGAGCTTTATTGCACCGTTTATACTAAAGTAGAATCAATAATACATTAAAGCTAAAACAAATAATTATATACTCATAATAGCCACAACAATTACAATCCGTATTTGCAATTCCTCCCAACAAATAGAACACAAAGCAAATTTATCACGGACCGAACTGTGATAGCTGGAATCTATGAAAGGGCATCAAATCGGTATATTCAAATCGGTTTAATCGCGATATGTCATTTGGATATTCCAGAGCTTCTATCGGAGTGATTTGAATAGAAATTGACTTGGGTTATTGCTATTGGGATTGAGATGGAGAAGAATTCCTGCACGCAAGGCAATCCCGGTTCATTTTATTACTGACATGCTCGCGGCTTTGATCGTGATGAATTTATCCACTATTCTTGAGGAAATGTGAGGATTTTTCCTTCGTGTAAGCACACTAGATTTATTCTCGTCGCTTAAACTTTAAACTTGCCGGACAATATGTATTATATGATTTAGCCGTGATGTGCTGTTTTTAATTTTAAATTGTAACAGTTTTACTAATGTTTTACAATTAATTGAGTAGTAGAAGTAAAAGAAAAAATATATATGAAAACAGTTCAAATTAAAGCTTAAATTAACCCTATCCCTCCATTCACAAACAATTTAGCCCGTTTTGTAGCGTAGGTTTGAAACGGAAAATAACAGTCGGATCAGATGCTAAATTGTAGACTTCTCGACAGTGTACTATTTTGATAATACACGTCTCGCCAAAGGATTCATTAGCCTTTGTGTCGTCTGTACTGACTACTGCGCCAAACAAAGACATCAATTGCTGAGGTGTTTCCGTGATTCGTCAAGGAGATTTATGGCAATTTACTTGCTATTTGAGACTGAAATGAAAGGGGAAATAGGGAATGCAGCAATTTATTTTGCGTTCTATTTCTTGTTTTGCTTTTTGTTTCATGAAGATTATGGAGATTCATTTTAATGAAAAGGCTATATTTTTATTGCAATGTTTATGAATGTTATAAAATAAAATTTTATTTCGTTGTTACTGATAAGATATAAAATCACCCTTGATTCGTTCAACAAAATTTTGGCAAAACAATACACAGGTAAATTTTCAAATAACAATCATAGATACTTTTAGCCGTTCTTGTTAAACTCTCAAAACTAAGAGCACTAATGACTACCAAATTATTAAATTCACGCACTTTTCCTGAGTTAATAGTGTACATGTATAATTGTTCAGTTAGTTACGATTGCATTATTTTAATTACTGCAGGCACAATTACCTTAAAGTAGGTAAATTCTCACTAAAAAAAACAATTAGGTTGCAGCCTTGACATGAGATACTGTTCTAATTTAGCAGTATAATACTGTGGACTGGGACGGCCTCCCCACACAATACGTTCACAAATTGCACACCTTTGTTGCATGTCTTTGATTCAAGCTCCGTAATTTGAGTCATTTTCTCAAATGAGAAACATCTTTTTTTTTCCCCGGGCCATGTAAGCGCTCCTCAAGGTTACTCATTCATGCAGAGTAAGCTAAATTCTACATCAAATGTTAAAGAGCGCTCGATAAAATGGAAATGGACCGCTTTTTACGGTTACAGCCGATTTACTGAACAACACTATTTTGGTAAGGTAATAAGGTTTGGTCACTAGGGGGTAATACTATAAGTTTTGCAAAGTTACTCTCTGATATTACGTTTATATTCGGGAATATGTATAACATGATAAATTTGCCTGTCGGTCAGTAACCTTTGACATGCACGCGTGTGATGTCCACATCAGACATTACAATTTTAACATATACATTTCACAGTTGGTTTGACATTAATTATGTGGACGAATTGGCATATATTACGAGTAATTTTAATTCTATTGTGTTCTATCTCTTCCATTCTTTCCGTCCCTTGTGTAAAGGCTGACCACGCAATTATAAAATCCAAACAATGGTTGGCAGGCTGTAATCCATTACCGACAGTTTTGCTGTTTGCTTCGCCTCACCGATTTTTTTTATTGCATTTGTAAGTCCGGCAAACGAGCAAACAAGTCACCGATCGGGAGGGGGCGGGACAGATAAAGGATGGGAAGAAGTGTTGGACGTGTTAATGTATATGCCCAGTAGTTATTCTGGCTATAATATCCTTCAAACCGAAACACAGCAATTCATTTACACTGCTGTTTGCGGAAGAAATAGACACTGCGATGGAACCTACCCAGGCAGACTCTCATTTATGAGAGACCTACCAGTAAAAAGACTAAATACAGTTGATGCAAGACATTTAAAGTCAATATCATCAAGAAACAACAAAAGCGAAGAAATATAGACTTGAAATAGTAGTTGCTCTCGGCTCAACACAGCGGTTATGTGAGCAGGCGATAATTTGCTGCTCTGCGGCGGCTGACCGTACATTTCAGTGCGGTTCGCTTACTGCGTATTGCACGGTCAATGTGCAATACGAAGCGCATAATTCACTACACGTGGTGCGGGAGATAAATGCAATGACTGCTTTATTTTAGCTCGATCAGTGAAATTCAGCGTTTGTTCATGGATATTCTGTGGGTTTCTTGGTCTTTGAAGATCTTTTAATTTGTTTGTAATAGTGCCGCCGTGATTGTTTTTTTGAATATGCATTTTTGTTATAATTTGAATTTGATAAATATGTATGAAGTATCCCTCAATTTTACTAATGTAATCGTTAACGTAACACGAAAGAAATTATATTTTTAAATATGAGAGAAACATTCCAAATTTGAAAATGTGATGTTATGTCGTAAATGTCTTAAAATATTTACAAGTATGTAAATACCATCAAATCTCCTCTTCATTGTGTTTCACAATATTGTCTCAACCTCAAACTAAGTTTGTTAAAAGGCAGATATAACAATACTAATAGCTTTTTGCTTAAAATGCATAAAACTCAAACAAAAAGGTTCTATAAAAATACACGTATAGATATTTATTACCGATACACAAACATTGTACAATGTTGCTTTCTGCGAAATTTCAGAACTGATACATTTTACAGGAACGTTCGGAGCTACCGTCAGCGTTTTAGTTGTCCTATTCAATTTCGAAACTGAAACAAATTGTTAAAGTTGTATAGCATAGACAGTTATTAATTTAATCTTAGCCGGCTGGCACGCCGCTGCAAATCAACGATACTGGCCAATAGCCAATGCGTGATGGGTTTTGTTGTTTGGTCCTTCGAGCCGGATATTTATCTTTAGTAGATATTGATGAATATTACCATACTGGGCACAATTTGTATGACTTCATTAACTAATTTTCCATTACAGATATTTGATTCATTAGACGATGTGCAATATTTGTTTAAATAAACTTATACTATTTGATAGTAAATCACCTCGCACAAAAACTGTGATGGAAAACATCGTGAGGAATCTTACATACCATAGCGATTTATGTGAATTTCTATGGTATGTAAAGGTTCTCTAAGTCGCAATAGGTCAGCGTGGTGGATAATATGGCTTAACCACTCTCAATCGTTGAGTAGGCCCCTGCTCTGCAGTGGGACCGATATGGGCTAATACAGATACAGATATTATTTTTATATATGTTATCTATATAAGTGTGGAATGTTATGAATTATTTTAATTTGAAGCTCGTTTCTAAGATTGTATTCAAACTTATAAAACCTGAACATTGAAAGTGAAGAAAAGTGGATTTAAAAAGACGCATTCTGCAAAACTCCCGTTGAATGGATAGACAGAAAGTCAATTAAAATTTTGAAATAGGTGCATCACTCACAAAACCTGCTTCTTAATGCCTACGGCTAAATCTCGAGTAGTACCGCGTAGGAAAGCGGAATCTAGGCCAGTTTCACATTAGATAGTCACATGACCTGATAAATACTGTAGGGGGCGGCTAGATGCAACTTATTCAAATTAGAAAACATTATCATTGTCGTCGCACTGGCCTTCACTGCTATTGAGTGGGAGAATTACTTGGTTACAGCTTTTTCCATCTACTTTTAGTATCTTACTTGTAATAAATGCTCACGATGTATTTCTTTAGAAGTAGGCAAATTTACTGAACCACTATCGCCTTGTCTACGTCTCGTCACAAATTTTGATATACGCTGAGATTATAGACATGCCAAGTCTCTCGAAATTATTTATAATAAAGCCGTCTAGAGAATATTGTTTTGTAGTGTATTGTAGTTCATAGGTGAGGGAAAAATTTATTCTAATTCAATGTGTTTTTAAATAATTTAGTAACACATTTCCTATTAGACTTTTTTTATTGCACTGAATGGCGACACGAGCACGCCTTTCGCCTGATGGTAAGCGAAACGACCGCTCAAAAACAGTATCAAAACCAAATAACACCTTGATTACAAATTACTTGATTAAAAGAAAGCTTGGCATTCCACTGCGCTCGCCATCTTGAGACAAAAGATGTGCAGTCTCAATATGTCCAGTAGTTACTCTGGCCATAATGTCCTGCCATCTGAAACACAAAAGTGTATTTACCCTACTGTTTGGTGGGAGAAATAGACATTGCGGTGGTACCTACCCAGGCGGCCTCTCACATATGAGAGACCTACCACCAGAATTAAAAATATTGACATTAATATATTGGGCATAAACGATTTCCTTAGCGAAAAATTAAGTAGACTTTTATACGCCTCCACTGGTCTTCCGCGCATAAATAACTTCTCATTATTGCGGGATTATTGTGTCGTCTGCCAGTAATATCGGTATTATGCCTTCCCTATATATATTTCTGTAATATATACAATTTCATTGACACTGGGGAGGACTATTATATTGCTTGGCAATTTGTTATATAGTAGAGTCGTGGTTCGTTGGTTCAGAGGTTGACACATTCACGATGGTCGCGGGTTGAAATCCAAGGTTATAATCACCTTACACTATACAATCGTATCTGCAGTGGGACGTATATGGACTGATACAGGTATGAATCCACCCTGTGTAACAAAAGGTAAACATCTAAAATTTTCCCCATCTACGGAGGAAATGTTATCCATAATTGAAAACGTGTAATGAATGTAAACAAGTTAAATTAGCATAAACAGAATGATGTAACATCTAATTATCTTTCCTTGAGATATGCGGTCACGGATTCATTTAAACATAAATATATAATATCCGGGAACGTTTCCGCTCTTTCATTTTGTTTTTGTTGCTTGTTTTTCGTATCGTGCAAGGTTAAAAGGAATCTTTAATTGGATTTTTTCCTTTCATCGGATATGGGGTCTGCATCTTTGGATCTAAAAGGATTTTTTATTCGCGACGCTGCGGGCTATGTGTAAATACAGACGTAACGCTTGAATAGTTTAATTTTCAACGGAGGCATTGAAACAAAATTGTTTCAGCATTTACAGAGTTTCAATTCAATTTATTTGAGGAGCTCGTTTAATTAATTTGTGTCTGGAATAATGGAGTGCGGAATGTAGATTTTATATATTTTTCAACAAAGGACAAACAGACGAGCTGAGGGTATATTTTAGTGAGTGGTTACAGTAAAGGGCGACGCTTTACTGTAGACAACGCCGGGGGCACAGCAAGTTGTTGCCTACCAAAGGGAATTTTCTATACACCACGTTTGAGGGACATGTCAGAGCCCCAGGGCGACACGGAAGGGAAGGTTCATTCCAGACTCTATAGGTACGTGCATGTATAAAATAGCTCAAACGAAACATTGTTTTTTTGATTAACGCTTTTTACTGGTGTTATATTTAAAAGGAAATAGTAATTTTTCCAATTAAAACTCATACATGAATGTGTTTTAGTCAGATTGATTTAAAATGCACATCAGTAAAACCAGTTCAGGAATTATTAAAATATAAAACATACAGGAAACTTCGGTCGTAACACATAGTAAATTTCGGGATATTCCAAAATAACATAACATACAATTAATATTCATATACATATTCCTAACTCGACTTTACAAGCATTGTGTGGTATGTGTCAGAACCGACTATTTTGTAGATCACGCAAAAATTCAAAAATATTCTTGTGCCATATCAACTTGCATTCACACTACTGGATAAAATCGAGTTTTCATTCAACATGTTTATTTAACGACACGTGTGCGTCAGCATTTACTTTTCCTTTATTCAATTAGGGTCACCTACTTTCTGCCTCGTAGATATGAGGCTGTATGGAGCGTGAAAATACCCCAGACACATATTGTGTGCACCGCAAACTATTTCAAAGGACTTTCAAGTTGTGTTTCATTTACTACTGAATCGAAATTTGTATTTCTAGCTTCATTGAATTTAGTTGAAAAAAACATACCTATCACGGATTCAATTTTTTTTTAGATCTCCATAACTGTACAATCTTGCTAGGAGAATGCTTGGAAAATGAAAAATTATAGTACAAATAGTGTCCTTTGAAATTTGATTTTCAATTTCTTAATTTGATTTTCTTTTCAACTTGATTTTACTGTATCAGCCCATATAAGTCCCACTGCAGGGCACGGGCCTACTCTACAATCGTAAGTACGATTGAGAGTGGTTAGGCCATATAGTCCACCACGCTGGCCTAGTGCGGGTTGGCGGACTTACATACCATAGATTTTTTTATAAATCGCTATGGTATGCAGTTACTCACGATGTTTTCCTTCACCATCAATCAAATCAATACACACATGACTCCGAAAAGTCAGAGGTGTGCCCTGGGATTCGAACCCGCGGCGAACGTGAACATGTTGGCAGCCGCATCTATCCGTTTACCAACAGGCCACCACGCAGTTAACACTTGATTCTAGTTTCGAGTATTTTGTATTTTGATTTTGAATGTATGGTGCTTTGTAATGCATGGTGTAGTTTGGCTTTAAAAGTGTCCATGAGCAATCGTCTCGCTTACCGACAGGCAAAATGCTTGTCTCGCCATTCACTGTAATAAAATATAAACTTGGGACCTATCTGTCCCTATGCTGGAAGGTATAACTGATACAATCCGAAATATTAACTCATAATTCATGTATCAATGAGGTAATTTATATTAATTCATATGAAATAGGATACAAGAATTGCTCATTTGAGAGTCGTTGGTGAGATTATTGTAATTCCATGTATAAATCAAGGAGCGTTAATGCGGCTACCTCTGCCATATTACGGCCAAGGTGAGGATACATGAATTATTCATTACGATGGTTGAAAAATTTCTCCTATATTTCGTTGAGATGAATTCTTAAAAAGATGTGGAATTCGCCCAGTATCTCGTGTGGACGTTGTTTGGACTGCGACGTTCGTGAGCATTTAGCTAAATTGCCTCATAAAGTTTTCTTTAAGTGCACGTCTTTTAACATTATTTTTAATGTCTGGTGAATTTTGTTTATCTTTAATAACATTATTTTTATAATCGAAACTGCAATGAAACCTGATACAAAAACTTAACATCTTTAAATTATTTTAAGTCGAGTTTTAGAAATACTGACCAAAAATAATAAACTTATTTTACATTAGGCTCCGAACGCCATTATTAACAATTCTGTTATACCCACTAGTCTAGTAAGGTAAGAACTTATACCTGGTTTTCAAATAAAAAAACACTTCAAACTTGCTTAATTGGTTTTGCTCTTGACGTGTTAATAACCAAAACCAATTTACAAAAATCTCTCTTTTGAAGTGAAACGTATTCACAAGCGTCCCTTTTGTGCCAGATATACAGAGTTCTAAAATAACTTTAGGGGTGAAATGTCAGTAAAAGAATTTGTAGCGATGTTTGTGGGTTGGTAGCATACAAAATGAGCGTGGTACGTGACGTTGCAGCTTAGTTCCGAAGCCTGTGAAGTCGGCCAGACCACAATCTTCAAAGCCGTGAAACTATTGCCTAGACTTTGAGCATAAAGGCTTGCGGTGGGCTCATCAAGAGATAGGACACTAGGGGTTAAAGCCGATATGTGTAACACCGGGCAAGTTTAATTAAAATTTGGAAGTTAGACAATTGGGAAGAATAAGTTGCTAGACTTTGTAGTGCTGGGATTATCTAGTGTAACGGTTAGTGAGTTTGAAACAGCCATGGGATATTGTAATTATAATTAAAAAATAAATGCACACTACCACGCAGTGCCAACAAGATAGCTGTTTTGTGATGTAGGTATCAGAAAGTACGAAGGAATTTTTAGTTTTAAAACATATCAGAAATAATAACTTGTTGGTCAAATTTTTTGTATGTTATATTAGTCAGGGGTAGAGGATCTACTAAAATTATATGGCATATTTGTAATAATGTACTAGTCTTCCAGAGTGATTTACGGTTATATTTTTGTTTCTTGTTAGCCTTGATCAAACGATGTGCAAAATATGTTTTCATGATTTATTTATGTTATTAAAATAAAGTTATGTAATAGTTGAAATGCTTTATGATATTCGATCTCATACTTCATACTCACGTATCGCTCCAATTATCATCATACTAAAACAATACATAGATCAATAAAATAGTAACAACTAATTTTACACCTGGACCCCTAAGTACCTACTACAATAACAAATAATTTTACATCTGGACCCAAACTACTAAACCAATGCATTCAAATTAAAAAAAACGCATTTAAATCCATCATAAGTCAACAATAACCATTAACCCTATTAACCGATACACTACATTTATCGATAAAATCTACGTTAATTAACCCTTGTTTATAAAGGGGGATCAATTGCACAGGCAATTAAAAGAGGGGCTTGTTAGACCTTGTATCGGATATCGGCAATCACTACCCCAGGCGATTCTTGCAATTGGAATCTTCTCGTTGACATTCAAGACATTCGAATCTGTGCACCGACTTTACGCTTCGGTGGCACAAGTTGAAATTGAATATTGCTCCGCGGGGAATTAGCTCCCATGTCTGCGCATCTGGGTTCGTTCGAATTAGCTGGCTAAAGACGGGCTGTGTGATTTAATTGTGTGCGCATTATGTCGGATGTGTTCGGAATTTGATTACGTTGTTTTAGTATTTTTGTTAAGTTCCATAGTAGATAAAGATAGGGATGACACTATTGCTATTTACGTAATTTGCTGAGGTCGTTTCTGCCTCAAACGCGGCTTAAGGCCATCCTTTGATCATAACAGTCGCAACTACTTTTCTTGGATAATATATACGAGATTTTCCAAATCCCATACAAAGTGGATTGTCTGGACGGAGACACGATCTTAAACCCCAAGATTCTAGAAATGGAATGGATTGTGGAATTTTAAGATAAACAAGTGCATTATACATACAACCGTTTGAAAGCTACATACTTCGATACAATCTGCAAACACACAGACGTCAAAACAATACGTCGTTGTTCTTAGTTAATTTAGATAAATACCACGTAATTTGCAGTTACATACGCTGCGAGAATTACACTGATACTACAAAAGAAAATACAACGCGGACACACAAATAGCATTTGGGGGACGCACTCAGCAACAGAACACTTCAGCGTGTACGGCCACATAAAGTTAATTGAATTCGGATGTCACTGTACATAAATATACTCACGCCTTTATCCCAGAAGGTGTAGACAGAGGTGATCATGACACCCATGTTTCGCCTTGTGTGTTCTATCCCACGATGTGATAGGGGGCGAGTCTATCACCATATTGGACCCAAATTTCTACCTTTGGGCTGATAATATAAATAAAAAAACAATTTTACTTTGCCCTCCCTGGGGTTCGAGCCTGAGAACTAAGCGTTGTAACTGTACTGTAAAATTACGTCACGGAGGCAGTCACTTAATTCCAATTTACCACTTTCACGGTTAGTTTTGAAAATTGTATTTTATTGCAAATATAGTGAGGAAAGTGATTTGTAATCATTTCTAGGGTACATGCGTAAAGTCTACCAACCCGCACTAGACCAGCGTGGTGCAACATATGACTTAACCTCTGTCAATCGAACTTTCGATTGTAGATAAGGCCTGTGTTCTGCAGTGGGTCGTATATGGACAGATACACACAGGCCCGGATCTAGGGGGGGGCAAGTCGGGGTGCGTGCCCCGGGCGGCACGATCAGGGGGCGGCATATTGAATCTTCGGAGACAACTACAAAACTCATCAATAACGTAACACCACTTACACTTTTTTTTTCGCCGTGCGCGAATTATTGATTATGCGATACAGACGCGTGAAAAAGAGATGAAAACTTAATACTTGGAATGTATAATAATTTATCCATCTCAACAATTACGTTTAGTTTCTAATATCCAATTTGTGTTTAGTGTTAGTTTTAGTTGATTAACCATCGAACGTCTTTTATGTGGTACAGGCAGTGGCGAATTTACTAGTAAGCTGAGTAGGCTGGAGCCTAGGGCGGCAAATTTAAAGGGGCGGCAAATCTGGGCCAATTTTTTTTGTTTTGATTTACTGAAATAATAAAAGGCAATATTTTACACACTGAAAAAATGGGGTTTGAAAATTAAGAATAGTTAAAATATTTCAGTAATATGTTCCCACGTTTCCACGTTGACAATTTAATAATAAACACTTTATTAAATATCTATACTTGGATCTTCTTCTTCTTCTTCTACCTGACGTTATCCCGGCCGGTGCCAGGGTCCGCCTTCCGGCAAATTCTCCTCCATTTCGCCCGATCTTCGGCATCCTCAATAGTAAGGCCATTGACCCTCATGACATCACCCATCTCCTTGATGACATCGAGCCAGCGCTTCTTTGGTCTACCCCGCGGTTGAGGTCCGGGAATTGAGGCTCAGGCACACATTACCGACGCACTCCTGCGGTTTCCTTAGGACGTGACCATACCATCTCAAGCGGGATTCCTGGAGTTTATCAGCCACATCGCGGACACCAAGACTGCCACGGATGTGCTCGTTACGGATTTTGTCCAAACGCGTAACGTTGCACATCCACCACAGCATCTTCATCTCCGCGACGTGGACCTTCTGGACGTGCCGCTTGAGGGCAGGCCACGTCTCATACCCATACAGGAGCACCGGCCGCACGATGCTTTTATAGGTGAGACCCTTGAGCCTCATCGGCATCCTGCGGTCGCAGAGTATGCCCGAGATCTCCCTCCACTTAGCCCAAGCAGCGCTTATATGGGCTTTGACGTCAAGGGCGATGTCACCGGACTCATGCAGTACGGACCCAAGGTACTTGAACTTGTCCGTCTTCACGGCCAGTTCGTTCCCCATCACGATGCTTTGGGGGTCCGTACTCCCGCAAGCCATGTACTCGGTCTTCGCCACATTTAACTTCAGACCACCGCTCTCAAGCGTTCCTTCCACCGGTTGACCTTGCGCTCCAAAAGTCGTCGGTCCTCCTCCACCAGTGCAATGTCATCGGCATACATCCAACAACCAGGGCGCAGGGTCCTGGATGTGAGACGTAATGGCATCGAGCACAACACTGAAGAGGAATGGACTCAGCGCCGAGCCTTGGTGCACACCGACATCAATCGGGAAAGGATTCGTATCGCCAACGGCGGTCCGAACGAAGGACTCGGATCGGAGGTACATGTCTCTGATAATGTCCACATAGGCTTCCGGTATCCCTTTCATCCTCATCGCCCACCAGATTGCCTGTCGCGGCACACAGTTGAAGGCCTTCAGCAGGTCCAAGAAAGCCATGTGCAGTGGCGTCTTCTTCGCTCTGTATGCCTCGCCAAGCATCCTGAGTGCAAATATCGGGTCGGTAGTACCACTGCCAGGACGGAAGCCGTATTGACACTCAGAGATAGTACACTCTTGGGGGAGCCTGGACTCGATGACGCGTTCGAAAAGCTTCACTCATGACCTTAATGCCACGATAATTACCGGATTCCTGAACACAGCTTTTACCCTTGTACACGGGAGTTATCACACTCAACCGCCATGAGTCAGGCATGTTTTTGGTATTTAGGATGCTGTTAAATAACGCAGCAAGAAGCTCCACACCGTGAAGCCCCAACGACTTCCACGCCTCTATCGGAATATAGTCAGGCCCTACCGCTTTCCGGTTCTTCATGCGACGAAGACTATAGAGAACTTCTTCAGGTGCAACAGGTGCAACAAGACCTTGTTTCGGGGGCAATTCGGGGTAGGACACTCCCAAGTAAATATCTATACTGGGATATTATAAAATATTCCAATAGTGATACTTTATAAAAAAATCTTGCTTAAATGTGAAAAAACAGCTATTAACATTGATTATAGTCTTTAGACTTCCTTGCTAAAAATATAGTTTTTTTTTTCAAATTGGTTATTTATTGTTTACACGCACCCCGTGGTCAAGGGGTGGCAAAATTCCTTCACGGTTTCCTTTGCCTCGCGTAAGAGGCGAATAATAGGGGTCATTGGGGTCGCTGGCACACTCTAAGATATGCGGCAGAACTCGTGGCTTCATAGCGGACGCCCACGGTTAGGGCGTCCGTTGCAGAGAAAATCTACGCCTACCTAAGTTGTGAGGAGCCATATTAGGAAGTGCGTCGGGTGGCACGGCGAGTCAACTAGGTGTTACTCGCTCATCCGCATCGCCTATTGTCCGTAATACATCCAACCTGGCTGCAAAATCTATGCGGTACGGACAATAATTGTCCCCGGGCGTCAGATTGGAAGGCTGGAGACCTCGACATGCACCTTATGATCTCCCCGTAGATATCGATTAAAAAAAAGGTATTGTATTCACTCCGTTTTTAGGAAATTGAGTTTGAATCAGACCTGGAAGTTTTGAGGCCTGACAAGGCTATCCTTATAATATCCGTCATAATATCTGTGCCGCTGTACGTATGTATAATGTATATAAATGTATGTGTATGATGTCCTACCACGAGGTGTATTTCAGTCTACTCTGCCTTAAGACGTTCTATGGAGTCGTTAATTCGTCGTGAGAAATTACCGAATATTCGAAGTATATGGGGCCGTACTATCTCGGAAAGACGCTACTTGATGCCGAGTTCTTGAAACGTTTGTGTGGAATTCGGACCTGATATTCCAAGCATTCAAACACCTCATCTCTAGGGAATCTACATTTTTCTTCTCTCGTAACGTCCATGTTTCAGCGGCATACAGAAATACGAGAAAGTGCTCGGACAAGCCTGATCTTTAGTAGCTTTTGTAGTAGTACGATTCCTCCATATTTTCTTGAGTTTCTCCATTGCCCCTCTAGCCATCGCCATACATCGTTTTATCTCAATGATACAACCACCATTGTTATTTTTAAACAGCCCAGGATAAATGTACAACTGAATCAGTCTTGGAGGAGCCCAGCGACAGTTTGTGATGTGTATTGAAATGCCCCAAGACCATTTCAGCCGACGGGAACTGCGTCCGCCCGTCATCAGCCACATGGCTGAGATACCTAAACAGCCGCGTCGTCTCATCTTCCCCGTTGTGAGACCTGTAAAGGCACACGTCGATGCGGCTCAGGCAACCAAGATTCACGTGCAAACACAAAGCGGAGAAGGACCCTCCATCTAGCTTAAACGGTGACAGTAGATGTCCAACCGAATATACATACAAGCATACCCCGACTTTAGGCTTGAAGCTTTCTTCAAGCGAATAACCGGGGTACAGCAGGTAGGAATATTCGGCCGGACAACGAATCCGCGTCTCCATCAAGAAGAGCAAAGCAGACTAGGCCGTCTCGAAATGGTGGTGGACGGCATTAAGGTCGTTTGGAGTTCGCGGATGTTGGTGAACTCCATAGTGAACGCGATGGTGGGGTTATGCACCGCTGAAAGACCTGCTTTGTTGAATTGCGCTGTCATGAAGTTGAAAGGATAGGTTTGATGAAGAGGCATCCAGAAGCCAAAGTCCGGGCATTAAGTAGGCCGAATGGGCACCGGCATGAAAAGGTCGGCATGTCGCTAAATGTCGGCCACATCCAGTCACCAACTGGCACGACGTACCCGCCCAAGATTATGTGCGACATGGTGAGGCAGCCCCTCGTGGTGGTTAGCCACGATTGGGCTCTTGTACTGTACTGTCTCTTTGGCCGGCGGGTCAACACTCCTCCCTTTGAGAGCGATCAAAAATACGTACAAAATCACTATCAGATCACTATTACGGTCTTTACGTCCCGTGGACGGTGATCGCTACCCAGACGGACACTTAAGTCCTACCGCCAAGAACTGTGTCACTCATTTGGCACTACCCAGGGGTTACGTGTAGGAAAACTAGAGTCAAAGCTTACAGACGTGTGTGACGTTAACCCTCAAAAGTGACGCTAATATAAAGCGTGTAAAAATGCTTAACATGGTGGTAAAAAAAAAAGACGTTCTTTCCCGATGTCCTGTGTTGAGTGGGCGTCTGGTTGCTAAAAATGATGATGATTAAGATAAAAATATAGGCAAGGGGGGGCGGCATTTTTCAGTTTTTGCCCCGCCTTGAAAAAAACCTAGATCCGGCGCTGGATACACATACAGTAAGTTATAGGTCTATGGGTTTAATAAAATGAGAGTTTTTTTAAATAAATATAATGTGACGTCTTCTACAAAGAACGGGCTAAGGAAGTTTAGATTATACGGCCGCCGTAATTTAATACTTTTTTAATCGAAACTTTTTAATAGCTTAGTAGGTTGAGTAAACAATTTGAAATATTGAACAGCGTAGGTAACTTTTAATAACAACTTTTAAAGTGTTATGAATTTATAATTATAAAAAATTTATAATAAAATACCAAAATGAATTTTGTGCTATAAAAACTAAGACAATAATATAATATGAACAAAATAAATTACAACGAAAACAAAGTAAGTTATTATAAACCTCATTCGAAAATGTTATTACGTCACGTCGCGTCGTCTTATTAAAAGAGCAGGCAGTTGTCTATGGCATAAATTAAAAAAAGAACATAAAAGTAATCGTAAATAATGTTTATGTTGTTTACGTTTCGTGAGAGCTGTTGTTACCAATCATAAAGTTGGGCGGGATGTCTCGGTTATGTTATAAAAGTAGGTACATTTTTTTTGACAGTCCGATGTATGAATGTAACAAGTTTTTGTCATCATTCATTTTGATGATATGATATATTTTCATGATATGAATGAAAAAGCATAAATTAATAAAGCTAGCTATTAAGGCATTTTATTTAATGAGTAAGTGGGTATCACATTTAGTATTCATCTTAAGGGCTCAAGAAACATCTGCTAACTTAATATACAAAGTAGTACATGTAAAAATGAAATCTTTGCGATAAATCTGTAAAAATCATTTTTTCAATATATAGTTGCTCTTTAATAATGCTAAGAAATACACTTTCAACAATGATATTCCTGTTAAATTATATTTGTTATGTTATAAAAATATTTGAATCCACAAAATATGATAAAATATAATGTAATAGAATCCTTCAATGTATATCGAAATTCACAGAAAGGCTAAAATCAGCAATAATATGGCAAAATATGCAAACGAATACTCAACCAAAACAAATTCTCCGAACAATATCCGAATGAGTTGAATTTAAACACTATTTAAAACATTGCCATCTTGCGGCGTTTCGCACCTCGTCTCATTGTTCTGAAGACATTTTGTATCAGAAAAGCATTTGCAGCCACAAAACGGTTTCGCTTCTATTCGATACTGCAGCGATAAAAATGGATGTTAGCTCCATTGTACCATTCGCATTAGTGGTTTGAGTGCGCAGTCATTTGGCATCAGTCGAGTGTTGACAGTATCAAACGATTTTATTGAATATGCTTAACTATTTGCACCGGGATTTGTGCAGTATTTTCCAATTAAAATGAAATAGTCTGACGTGAATTGTTTAAAGCTTCTGATGGGTATGTTTGAATAGATAATACATTGTGATAATGGATTTGCTTTATAATTGATTTGAAATAACAAATTCATTTCTGCAAATACTAATGTCTGTTGATGAATAAAGCGTTATTTAATTATAATGTAATTATGATTAATAATGTAATTATCAGGAATCTTGAAAATTTGTTTGTTTGCCAATTTCAAATTAAGAAATAAATTGTGGCCCTAAATGTTGACTGCCTCGGTGGCTTAATTGTACTAAAGTACGATTACAAGGCTGAGGTTCGAATCTCGGGTTGGGTAAAGTGATATTGAATTTTTCCATTCATTATCAGCCCAGAGTCAGGAATTTGTGCCCGATATGGCGATAGGCTCGCCACCTATCACATCGTGGGACGAAACATACTAGGCGAAATGAGAGTATCCTGGCATCTCTGCCTGCCCCTTCTGGGAAGAAGGCGTGAGTTTATGTATGTATTTGAAATAAATTGTGAGCATTAGTGGCGAAAATTGAACACAATAGTGATTTATGTAATCCTGATCTCAAAGTGGAATTTCGTGTAGAAGGAATTGGAAACTGCAAGAGGATTGGGTTTTACAAGTCTGTAATCCGGAACAAATATTCGAGGATCTAATGGTAACAATCAACGGTGTATATCTCAAAATTTGATGATAGTTCTTGTAAAGGTTTTACCTAGATTTCGTTACCAGGTAGGTAATGCATCTTTTGTATACTTTTTTGAATTTTTAAAATATATTTTTACATTAGTCGAGTAGCTGGTGATAAAGTTGAAGAGAACTTATTTTGAGTTATGTGCAAAAGAAAATTGTGCCGTCTTTAAATTTGAGAGTGGCCTTTTTATATATTAGTATACTATCTGCGGCTGAAGATATAAATTTGGATTAGTAAGACACAAATAACCTAAACGCAGGATAAAGAAGTTTGACCTTCAATTTTCTCTAATAATAATCTCTAAGATAACCCCTAATGAATTTCCACGTACATGTGAAGCCGAGAATAATCTCAAGTTTGTACACTTAAGTGTATTTAGTTGTAGCGATGATTGAAAGTGAAAGTTGTACTTTGTTCATTTTGAAGCTATTCAATATTAAACGTTAGTTCCCGGTAACTGAACGCTCGACTGAATTCGGTTTAGTTCCTAAAATATTGTTTACATTGCCAAATTGGTATGGATGCATTGTCGCATGTTTCATGGAAATAAAAAGTAAAAAATAAAAACAAGCGCCACCGATCCTTTGTGACTTTATACATATCCAGACTGCGAATGGAAACGAAGCCAGGTGGTAGTTTTAGTAACTTCGGATACAAAGCAACGAAAAATTATGTTTTTCCTGTCGTCCTTTTTGGGTGGTAAATAAATAGTATTTTGAGTGGTAAATAAATAGTTTTCCTAAAATAATAATGTACACTCTGTTATTTTATAGACTGTATGGTGCAAAAGGGTTTAAATTATTATTTTAGTAAAACTATAGATTTACCACTCAAAATCTATGATGTTTAAGACGTCTTAAAAAATGGTAGCAGTCTTGATATACCCTGTATTTAGTGTTCAAAATATTGATTAACATGTATTATTTAATGTAGACTGCTTGAGTCTTCATTACAATTATGAAATCCCAAAGCTAAGTTAGTAATATGGTTATTTGGGTTAGACAAATGTCTAGCAGCTAGCTCATCAATCATAGTGGGTATCTAGGGCTCTTACAAATAACAAGAAAAAAGTGTCGACGTAATTATGATAGGTATACAGGGTATATCAAGACTCCTACCGAAAACGAGGCTGGGTGGTAGTTTAAGCGACTTCAGACACAATGCAACAGAAAATTTTGCAAATAAAAGCGATAATTTTTTTTGATATTTATTTCCTATGGCGATATTTGGGTGGTAAATACATTTTTTTACCTAAAATAATAGTGTATACCCTTTTATTTATAAATATTTTGAGGTATAAAAGAGTTTAAAATATTATTTTAGCAAAAACTACAGATTTACTACCCAAAAATGACGAAATTTAAAAAATCATTAAAAATAATTGTCGCGTTGCTTTGCGAATTTTTTAGTTGCATTGTGTTTGTAGTCACTAAAACTACCACCCGGCTTCGTTTTCGATAGCAGTCTTGATATACCCGGTATATTCAAAACCATATTTCAAAGAATCCTATTACACAATATACCGTGTCTGTTACAATTAATATAATAATCGATTCCAGTGGCTCTAATGAATATTAATGTACAGTTACACGACAACCCCACCCTTGTAATGTGATGAGAGGTCTGAGCCCAATGGTCACACCTCAAAGGTTATTTGATCACGTCATTTCAAAATGTTATGACGTAATATTATATGGAATTATTAGGTCAGTTGTAATGTATTCCCACTGCTGAGAGGGCTCTTATACGATTGAGAAGAGGGTTAAAACACTTTACATGCCATATAAATTCTTTGAAGATTTCTATGTTAGGTTTCGTCACGAAGTTCACTTCACCTTTAAAGCGCGTCCTGAACTTTAAAATGTTAGAAAATGCCAATGAATTCGAACCCGCAACTACTATCTCAGTAGTTTCCTATTTTTACTAACAAGCCACAATGCTACTGATGACATAACAGAGCAAATACCACCATAATGGAATTATTTTAACGCTAATTTAAAATAGGGCATAAAAGATTTTATGACAATCTATGTTTAAAGGAAATTCTTGTCTGCCAAGAAGTTGTTGCTGAAATAATGGCTTTGAATACTTGGCGAGGATCAGTGTTTTAACAGTTGCGAGACTCCCTTCTGACTAATAAAACTGCTTTCTTTACTTTTGCTCGCTTTATGGATAAAATCTCGAGGCCGGCGATCTGCGATAAAATATTTGAGTTAAGATTGTGTTGCGACTTAATTTAATATCCCGTTGTATTTAGCCTGTATTTGTATAACTTAGAATTATATTGAAAATGGTTGGCGATAGCCTTGTTGGATTCGAACCTATTGTATACAGTTCTGACATTTTAAGTTATCATCTCAAAACGCAAAAGTCTGTCTTTGCCGGAATACCGGACTCTAGTCCATTACTTAAAAAAAAAATACAGTGATATTATCTTCAACAGAAAATACAGGAATAAAAAGGATTCCAAGCTACATTCACTTAAACGCAAGGGAAAACATCGTACGGAAATCCGAATATCTCAGAATTCTCCACAAGAATTTTACAGGTATGTGAAGTCCCCCATTCCGTTCTAAACAAGCGTGGTCGACCACCGTCCAATTTAATCCCAGTCTGGCAGGTATATGGGCTGATATAGTTCCTAAACTGTTTTATTTTTGTTCACATTTTATTTCAGTAAAGTAGGTAAATACGTGACAATAAACGGTCGCAGTCGCCTACACTTGCACTCGAGGCACTTAGAGCGTGCTCTTTGCTCGGAAAAATCCCTTTAAACGATATACGGATTTACAACGATTTAATGGACTATAGAAGCTGAGATAGGTGTTATGAGTTGCATGGGACAGCAAAATAGTGATATATAAAGAGTTTATGTTATATAAAAGTTATGTAACTTTTGATTTTATTTGTGATTGCGTGAGAACATACGTTTACTAATTATTTTTCTTTAACCCTTCGCCATCAGTTTAGGTTTTGATTTTATGAAACCAACAGTATGGTAATCTCAATTAACAGTACAATACAATGTAGTTTTATTGCAAATTCATCACGATGAAATGTGTGTCGACTACCTACCGTCATTCATCTAATAGTGCTATACCTTTACAGCCTTGACAGCCTCCGTGGCGCAGTTGGTTAGACGCCGCCTGTGAAACGAGAGGCCGCGGGTTCGATCCCCGCACCGAGAGAAATGTTTGTGCGACCCACAAATATTTCTTCCGGGTCTGGGTGTTTGTGAGACCGAAAAGTCTCTCGTAGTTCCTGATACCCACGACACAAGACTCGATCTTAGTGTGGGGTCAGGACTATGTACGTGACTGTTGGGTGTTATTTATTTATTTATTTATTTATTTACCTAACCTTACCTTGAAAGATAAAATAATTTCTAACTATATAAGTCGATATGCTAAAATTTTCTTAGTTACTTTTGTTTTAGGACGCCCAATTTTGTTGCCTTAGGAAAATAGGAAAAATGAGACCTTAGAGGAAAAATAATAGACTTTTAAAACAATATTTTTATACACAAATACTTTTAGTATAAGTCTAAAATCTAGAGTTAAAAAACCACTATGTTTCTTAGTGACTACAAAAAGCGCTTGTTAATTAGCGAAAATGTTTCAAAACTAACAGGGTTTTGGTTGAATAAGCCGGTCTGGATTATAATGAGGGCAATTACAAATTAAACACGACTTATTATTTGTATAATGAATTTTAATTAAGCATTGCTCCTCAGAGGATAATTTGGCAAACATTTGCCTCCACTAATTTGGCGTAATTTATGCTTGGGCGCACAATTGGTTGTTTGTGAGCTCACATTTGTTTTTCTGTTAACATGAGCTGTGAAAATGTGTGAACAAAAAGCGGCCTCTTGATTTATGTTTCGCTTTGTGCCGCTGTGTCTTGTTTGTGTTTTAGGCCAGACAGTTGGTTTTTTAAAGCGTTTTCATATCGCTTGAGATATGTTATTTATTGTTGTCATGATTTTTTTGTGAATGTTGCTTGATATATTTTTGCATTTTGGCATTGTGTAGTCGTGTTAGATTAAAGTAGCTCAATATTTACCAATTTTGACATATAATTTAAGCCCGTCGAAACGCACATTATGTATGGACCTATAAGTTTTTGGAGACTAATTTGTCAAAACTAACTGCATCCTGAATCTTTTAATACCAAAATATTTAACAAATTTTTAAATGCACATAAAATCAAAACATTTTGTAAATTGGATACATAGTGCAGTCAGCAACAGAAGTCGCTTAACACTTCACATTTTTTGATAACCTTTTTATGAATTAAAATTTGTACTAGTCGTAAAATATAACCAAGTAAAGCATTCTACGCCGAGAATTATCATACAATATTGAAAATAATTATTATTTTGGATGATAAGACAATTCCAAATTTCGTCGACTTATGTTGATGACTGTACATGAACACCAAATTAGTATCCTTTCATTAGTTTTCTAAATAAGCTTTAGCACTGAATAAATGAGTAATTTTGAGTACAAGTACGTAACGAAGTAATGTCTAGGTGTAACCGCTGAAGCGGGTCTGCTGCGCCTTAGACCTCGTGAATTATGGAAGACGGTTACCACGAATGGGCGGTGGAGGTGGCTTGTTAACTGTCTATGGTTAGTAATCATGCCTCTATTATTGTCTATTGGATGTTTGGTTTTTACTTGGCTTTTAGTAAATATCTGAGGAGGATGGCGAAATAAGAAGTTTCTACGTGGCTTGGAACAATTGTTGAATAAGTTTTTAGCGGGATTGTCCTCGACTTCGAATCGATATTTCAAAAGTGGTGACGGTACTGGCATGATAGATCGGTTATAAATACATCTCATGGAATGCAGCAAAGTCTGCACCAGCGTATAAATATGATTTCTTGCTAATTTATATGATTATGCTGGACTCTTTCAACATAATTTTTTTTATTATCTTTATTTATTAAATTAAACATAATCATACAGGAGCCACACCCAATGCGATTATACCTACATAATTATAAAGATATTTATATTACAAACTAATTCACATAAACATAAAAAATAATTGAGATATTTCATACGGTCGATATATTATCAGTTAGAGTTTTTGTGAATTTCATCATTGTGCATTTAAATATATCCGCGACGCGCAACCTCATTAATTATACAAAGATATTCAGAGGCCGAACCAGAAATGCGACACAGTCCTATGCATATTATTATTAATTATTAATCATATTGAGAGATTGCCTTTGATAGTTGCCAATCCAGCAGGCACAAATATTGCACATTATACTGTAGATATTATGAAGAATAAATCACACAGTGAAAAATATCTAAAATAAAGCAAATATTTCACCTAGAGGGAATAAAACAGAAAAAACAACAAGCGTATGTAATAAAATAATGTAAGGAGGTCGGGTAACCGCTGAAATGGGTTGCCAACCTGACCGTGCCTGCGGGAACGTGAATTATGGAGCGAGGTAACGTAAATGGATGCTGGTTATTTGATAGTTAACGCGTTGTCTATGTACTAGTGGAACAATCTTAAAACGTTTTATTTTTGGTCTTTATTGTTGTAATAATAAATAACCTAGTAGAGGTCGCGGGACGTCGCTGGATGCAGGCTGCGTCCAACAGGTCACTGTGAAAATCATTGGGGGAGGCCTATGTTCAGTAGTGGAATTCCTTTGGCTGATGGATGGATAATTGGATGTAATTATATAACTAATTAAACTATGGTAAAATTGGCTTTTACGATTGGCTCGCCTGGGGTTGCAAAGTATTTAAAATTTCGCGCCAATCATAGAAATAATGCTTGCCGTGTAAACAAATTGGTAATTAGACTAAACTACCGCGATGAGTCGCGTTGAGTCGACCCGCAACATCATGCCCAAAACGTGTTTGCGGCCCGCTTAAAATGATTGAGTACCGCTGATTTAGAGACTACATGATATAATATACTAAGTTGGCCTAGGTTAGAAGACTTTAGACACCTATGGATTTTTATAGAAACCTCTAGACTGTGGTATTGAGACTTCTTTATTATGTTAGTGTTATTATATTTCTAAAACACACACAACTTTGAAACACTTTGATCTTTACGCTGGAAATCCCAAATGATTTGTCATGTCGTTACCCTACCAAAATCTATTAACTATCACGTTCTCTTAATACGATCGTTTTTTAGGTTAAGCGAAAAAAATGGCAGGCAAAAGAGGCAAACATAATTTTAGTTCACAATTTATGTCTATGCGGATAAGTAGGACAGAACTTAGGAAACTAGCAAACTTCCCCGATTTACTGTCACCGCAAGTAGCACCATTAATTTCCCATAGCAAAAATGCCTTAAGTGCCAAATACGGCGCAGCAGAGAGATGGTCCTGTCGGCCATTCACCGTCCAGTATTTATAGCCAAAGTTGTACACTGACGGGCCATTCAAAGGCCAATATTTTTTTGCCCTTTCGGCGTGTCGCTGATTAAATCTCATTGCGGACGCCCATCTTTACTGGATGCCCGTGATAGCCCTGAGTTATGGTGTTATTATGAGTTCTTGGTGTTCATTTAATGGTGTGTAAAATGTTTCTTATCGTCGTTGTGTTGTTAATGGTTTTCGTTTTGGGGAGGCATTTTTTTGTTATTCCTTGAATTTGGTTGGTTTTGATAATTTCTTTTTGATGTTACGTTTGTAATTTTACGTAACACTGTTTTTTCCGAGGCTTAAATTAGTGATCAGAAGCAGATGTGTTATGTGATGTATTGGCTTTGGAAAGGGTATCCTTTTCTAGTCCTTAAATTATTTAGACATAGGCTTGAAAAGATATTTGATTTGAGCCTTAGTTTACCCAAATACGTATTGCTAATTGATGGAAAACCTATTAAATCATTACACATTCTAGACTCCATTTTTTTTAAGTTTCTGTGTAATTACAATCCTTATCTGATTTAAATATTTTACTAATAGTGTCTCGACCTAGCAATGTATCCTTTGACAGTATTGAAATATATTAACCATCATTAGAGAATCTGAATTGAATGTTATATTCCTTCGTACGCCAAACGTTGCTGGGAGTTAGGATCCTCTTAGTAACCCACTTATGGCTTCGAACAATACGACTAGACGGAAAGCAATTCTATTGAGTTCCACATCTATTCACATTAATGTGTTGGAAATTGAAGATAGATTGAGTAAACTCTCTTATACAATAGTTTGAGACCGAGGGTCATTATAACTGGGTATAACTAACAGACGATGTCTATTAGAGTATTACTAGTGGTCGCCTAGTGGTCGAAATTCGACCAAATCAAGAAGAGAAAAAGTTTTTACCTGTATGATGATGTTGTTATTCTGATAATTCGTGCACATTTAAATGTATGTATCTCTCAAAATCATTTATTTCCCCTGAAGTTATGCAATTACTAAAATCATAAACAACAATAATTGCTTTGAACCAGCAATAGTAAATTATATATATTTTTTGTACCTGAATGTTGTTATTGCAGATTGCTGCTAGAGAACTTTCTTTATACATATAATTAATGATAGCGCTCAGTATTTCACGTAGTATTCGTCAAATAAATCTTTTCTGTTTGATATTCAACAAAACCACAGTAAACATTTTTTTCTGATTGACATTCAACTACAATATGTCTATAATAAAGCAAAGAAACAATTTGACCAAAGAGTATGTATACGTGTACAAATACTTGTGTATGCGTGTGTCAATTGCATGCTGGTTTATTTATTGATTGAATGTACTTTTTATGCATTATTATTAAAATCTTGTTTTACATTTAATATTAGGCTTAATATTAATATTATTACCTCATTAGGCAAATAAAACCTTTTTTTTATATGTCTATGTCAGAAGAACAAAATGAAAAAGAAAAGAAACAATTTGACACCAGAGTATGTATACTTGTGTATGGATGTGTGTGTGAAATGCATGGCAGTGTGTGTAATGTTTTATTTTTTGATTTAATGTACTTTATAAGCATTATTATTGAAAAATATTAGCATTCTCCACTTCTCCTACACATAAACTATAAGTGTGCCAAATTTTATGCTCCTGCGTCCGCGCAATTTTCGTAAAAAGGATCCAAAGTTTTTGCATCACGTATTAATATATAGATTTTATAAGTGGGATAGCTATTGTGAGTTATAGTGAACTTAAAAAAAGACTGCCTCGGTGGTGTAGTTGTACTACGGTCCGGTTACGAAGCTCAGGTCTTCAGGGTTCTAATCTCGAGTCGCCGAGTGATATTGAATTTTTCTCTTAATTATCAGCCCAGAATCAGGAATTTGTACTTGATATGGCGATCCGCGATAGGCTCGCTTCTGTCATATCTTGGGACGGAAAGAAATGTGGGTGTCCTGGTAGCACCTTTGGCAACAACAGGCGTGAATTTATGTATGAATATATGTATGTATGTGTGTATGTTTGTATGTAGGTATGTATGTATGTATGTAAAAATAACGTTTGCTATATATATTATCCATATAATCCACCACGCTGGCATAGTACGGGTTGCCCAACTATAAAAATATCACCCACTTATATTTGCAGTTGATTTACACATTCAAGTTCTAAATAACTCAAGATTTCTATTATGACAACAAGTCACTAAATTCTATACAAGACATAAAATTTATATTCTCCCCGCAACCAGGCGATCGGGAAACTCTAACAACACTACCTAATACATCGTAAACATGTTAATTACTTGTCCAAGATACGGTCATTAGCGATCGAACTGCAAACTCACGTAGTTCCATCAGTGAACTACCGGACCCAGATGTTACTATACGCCACAAATAAATTAAAACATTAGAGGAATGCTAATTACCAAGCCTTCGTTACTAGTAAGTAAATTATATTCATTATATTGGTAGACTTCGCAAAAGGCGCAGAAGTACGGTACGATTATACCGAGGTCTCGGGTTCGAATCCCGGGCCGGGTAAAGTGATGTCGGATTTTTCTATTAATTATTATCAGGAATCTGTGCCGGATATGGAGGTACGCTCGCCCCTTATCACTTCGTGGGACGGAACTCACAAGGCGAAACATGGGTGTCCTGCCAGCATACCTCTGCCTATGCCTTCTGGGAAAAAAGATATACATTCGATTTGAGAACCTCCTCCTTTTTTGAAGTCGGTTAAAAAAGGTGTCAGTTTACCGTATGTCCAAATAACAGCCATAATATTTTGATTTACCTGAAACAAAAACATATCTTATATTTAATTTGTTATTGGTTTACCTGAAATACAACAATTAACTATTTGTTTTGATATTGTATTTGTAAATAAGATTTGATAATATAATTTACTCTGAATTCATGTTTAATATTACATGCCCTATAAAAAGTCGCAAAAGTTAGTAAACCGTATATATTTGAAGTTGATTTGAAGTTGAGAATGCCCGTCCACACCACGACATTTATGGATAAATCATTCAGTGTTCAAGCTGTTCGTTTGTGGAACGCACTTCCTGTTGTGGTAAGGCAGGCTCAAACACTGTCATCATTTAAAAAACGATTAAAAGAACACTACCTTTCTCTATAAACAGATAAACCGATTAGGACTATTTCCTCTTATTGATTATATTGGTAATATATATATGTATGTACGTATGTTTATTCGTCTATAAATTTATATAAGTATGTATATGTATAATACTTATGTATGTATATATAATATGTATGTATATGTGGTATGTATTTATATATAATGTATTGATATGTTTTTTTTTTATGTTTTTTATTTATGTCTCCATGCTTTCGTTATCTTTATTTTACACTGCCCTATCTTTTTTCCTGCTCATATATCCATCCCATGGTTGTCTGGTAGAAATTGCCTTAGAGCGATAAGACCGCCATTTGTACTTTGTTATTCTGTATTATCTCTAAACTGTTATTTCTTTTTATTGTGTACAATAAAGAATTAAATAAATAAATAAATAAATATATTTTAGTGGTAAACTAGCCATATGCTACCCATGCCCAGCAGTGGGCTGATACATTATAAGTTGGTACATAATAGAAAGACAAGGTATACGGGATGCGCTGTATAATAAGCATTAGTATTTAAAACTGTAGGATTTCATACGCGGTGTCATGTTACAATTCCGCTATGTTAAGGTAAAATAGTGTTTAAATATAGCATCAGTAACACTATTTGGAAAGTTTAATTTTTATCACCATTTTATCAACCCCTCCACAAGGCATGAGCAGAAGGAGGGCTTTGCATTACGAATTAATATGGGATGAAAAAGTTATTCATAAAAATATGACTTTTAGAGTGTAAAAACACTATGGAATAAAAATAGACTGATCAACACAAATTTACTCCTGGCAAAATTATTATAAATATTTGGATAATCCTCGTTCATTGGCATGGTAAATATTTAACAGATTTTTAGCGAAGTATTCTAAACGTAGACTTGTTAAGAATTTATTTTCGGGTATTTGGCCCAGCGATCTACGAGATCGAATCAAAAATGGGGAGATCCGTAGGAAAACAAAGATTACCGACGTAACCTATAGATTTAGCAAGTTGAAGTGGCAGTGGGCCGGGCGCATGGTGCGTAGAAGGTTCTAGAGTGGAGGCTACGTATTGGGTTTTGCAAGAATTCTACTAACCGTTGGAGTTTTTTTTTCAGTGAGGCAAAGGCATATTTACTATTAATTATGTATACAATATACAATATATTTATACCCTAAAAGTAGTTGTTTACAGGCAATGTGGAATAAATAATGTTTTGTTTGGAATCTGTAAACTATTCTCATAAGCAAAACTATCCAATCGAACCCAGGAAATTTACTTTAGAGGAGATAAAATTTCATTTATAATTGAAAGCTCGCAAGGTTTAAAAAATGTACACTTCATCCAATATATTTGACTAGGACCTATTGAAATGTATGTTTTACTGGTCTTAGTACTTTCATATGAGAAAGGTCGCCTGGGTAGACACCACTGCAATGTCTATTTCTCCCTCCAAACAGTAGTGTAAATGCACTGTTTGTGTTTCTGTGTGAAGGACATTGTAGCCAGAGTAAATACTGGACGTATTGAGAGTGAAAAGCTTATTTCTCAGGATGGCGAGCGCAGTGGTATGCCAAGCATTGCTTTGTTATTTAAGGTTTTGTTTGGTTTTGCCACTCTTCATGAGCGGTCGTATCGCTTACCATCAGGTGAACGGCATGCTCGTTTCGCCATTTAATGCAATAAAAAAATAGGAATTAAATGTATTTAACATAGATTCAATATTGGGTTAAAGACTGCTATAGTTCAGCAAAATCGTCTTATTGATGTGACGAAAGTTAAATATCCTTTAAGAGACATTTTAAATCGATTACAGCTAGCGATTAGGCCGTCAATTGTTACCATGGTTTCAAGTATTTTATCTGTTTATTGTTTTTTTTTTCATACATTTTCGTGTACAATAAATAAATAAATTGCCATGATGATTAACAAACTTGTTTAAGAGCAAAAGTACTTTAGAGAGTTTCCCCCCAACATACCCACTGCTGCAACTCCTGGCAAATGTGTGCCGGGATCGACAACGCCACGCAAGGAATTGACACCGAGCACTTAACCTCGGTAAGTCTCTTAGGGACACTAGTTTGTTTTTAAACTGCAGCGAAACTAAAACGAAAGAAACATAAACTCACGCCTTGTTCCCAGAAGGGGTAAGCAGAGGTGCGAGGGCACCCACATTTCGCCTTGTATGTTCCGTCCCACAATGTGATAGGTGGCGAGCCTATCGCCATATCGGGCACAAATTCCTGACTCTGGGCTGATACTGAATAGAAAAATCCAATATCACTTTGCCCAACCCGGGATTCGAACCCGAGACCTCAGCTTTATAACCGTACCGTAGTACAACTATGCCACCGAGGCAGTCTCTAAAACTAAAACGAAAGAAAGCAAATAGGTATTGGAAAGCAAGATTAAGGTTTTTATGTAAAT
This sequence comes from Hyles euphorbiae, assembly GCA_023078785.2. Lineage (NCBI taxonomy): Eukaryota > Metazoa > Arthropoda > Insecta > Lepidoptera > Sphingidae > Hyles > Hyles euphorbiae. The sequence continues at coordinate 14,389,397 of CM041041.1, read as the reverse complement.
TTATAACATGACAATATTTAACCACAAATATACAGGGTTTATCAAGACTGCCACCGAAAACGAAGCCTGGTGGTACTTTTAGAGACTTCAGAAACAATGCAACAAATTTTTTTGCAAGGAAAAAACTTTTTCCTTACGTCGTCGTTTTTGATGGTAATAGTTTTTCCTAAAATAATAATGTAAACCCTTTCTTTTTAAGGATGCTATGGTTCGCAAGGGTTTAAATTACGATGATATTAAAATATCACAAAAATATATTTTTAGTTGCATTGTGTTTGTAGTCACTTAAACTACCACCACCCGGCTTCGATTTCGTAGCAGTATTGATATACCCCGTACAATATCAAATTCAATGAATTTGCAAAATAGTGTTCAATTTCCCGATGCCATTAAAAGTCGAATGGCAAAAACGTTAGCTTTTACCGATGGCATGGAACCAATCGGTCACCCTTAATCGATGCAATCAAAAAATCCCATTTATGTTTACCCAGATTAATATTCGCGTCGGTTTGTAAAACAAAACTGAGCGAAGTTTATATCGGATTCAGGTATCGAAGGATTGCTCAATGAAAATTTTTAATTGAAGTTATTTTTCAAACATTTTGATTTCGTATTTTAGGAGTTCGATTGGAAAATATTTTTATATTATTATAAGATATTTTTTTCTTACGTCTATGTTTTATTGTCAGATAATTTTGTGGAATATTAATAGATTGTATGTATGCACTGGTAAAATGACGTGTATGTCTAGATTTCAAAACAACAAAGCTATCAGGGTCGACCAAATAGTAATAATTTGAAGGCATCAAGGAAGGTGCGGTTATCACCAGTCTTAGAATTTGAAGATGGTAATCGAGGCATAATTTGGCTCTGGCTAGGTAATCGAAGACAAATATTTTTTTTTAAAGCGATGAAAGGCAAGACCAGCATGCCATTCGCCTGATGGTAAGAGATACGATCGCTCATGGACAGTTGCAAAACCAAGCAATGCTTGTCATGTCAATGCGCTCTCTAACTCTAGCTTAAGTGTCAATATGTCCAGTTGTTACATTAGCTACAATGTCCTTCAAACTAGAAATCAACAGTGCATATACACTGCTGTTTGGCGGGAGAAATAGACATAGCGGTGGTGCCTACCCAGGCCGCCTCACACATATGAGAGACCTACCAACAGTAACATTAGAAAGGAGATGAAATATATCCCACAGATGTCTAAGAGTTACCACAATAGTTGATGTACAGTAATGCAGATCACGTAATAAACTCAGAAGAAAACAAGAAAACAAAACTTTCCTCTGTGTGAACTCAGTACCGATATAAACTTTTTACACGACTGAAACTTACTTTCCTGTTTGTAATACCCTTTCAAAAACACTTTGTAAGGTTGTAATATCTCTGAATTGTAAGTGAGTCTTGGCCCTCTCAAAGTCGAAATATATTTTATTGAAATAGACTTTTATGAGACCTTTTCAATAAAGTAATACTACCACTTAGAGTACTTTTAGAGTACCTCGAGGGTACTCTGACTTGTCGTCGCCAAATGAATATCAATAAATAATACATAAATAATATTTTCTTCGTTTCTGTTTTGAGGACTATGTTTAGAGTTTCGTACCTCAATAGAAAAAAGAAACCCTTATACCACAGTCTGTCGAGACTCTTTTTCTCAGGAACAAGTGAAGGTATCAAGCTGAATTTCATATCAAATACTCAGGTTTACTGACCCTTGGAGTTGTGTGTGAAAATCAAACATCTTTATCAACGCAATCAAAGGAAACAATAAATTAAGCCGCATCATTTGAAACTCGCAGCCATTTGCAAGGGAAACAAAACCTAAAGGATACTTTCAGACGACTAAGAAACTTAAAATTTGGCATGAAGCAACGTTTTATATCACATAAAGGAAAAATTTTGAAAATCTTAAATCTTAAATGTATGTAATGTATGTGTAGTTACAGTCACATCAGTTACATTACATATGTTTGTACGGAACCTCCAGTGCGCGAGTCCAAATCGCAGTTGGCCGATTATTTTTGCAGAAGAGAATTTATTTTTGTCGGTCTACAATGTGAACTGTTGACATAGCTAAGGTTCCAGGAAGTCTTGCTTGCTTGCTGCTTCCAATAGCTTTTTAAACCGTGGGTTCGCCCTCGGTTCGGTACGTTGCCTATACTTCATCCAGAACATTAGGTAGGTGAACCCATTGGGTTTACTAAAAAAAACTGCCTTATTTTTAACAAATTCTATACTTTTTCATAATATAAAGATACCTTCATTATACCGTTACATTCACAAATCAACTCCTGTTCATTGAGTCGTCTACAGTGAATAAATCCATCCTACCTGATTTAGTGCTTGAGTTCTCGAACGCCTTTCGCTTGTTACATTCCATCTAATCTTATTTGAGCTCATTAATTTCGCTAGCGTATCAGAAATAAATACCTATATTAGCTTACCGTTCACTGTATCTAAAATTGTTCTGGAATATTGTAGTAGTCAATGTCGAATATTTTTGCATATGTACATAGATACATAAACGTCGCGCCTTATTCCCTAAAGGTATAGGCATGTTCACCTTATGTGTTTCGTCCTGTGTTGTGATAGGAGGCGAGCCTATCTCCATATCGGGCATCTGACACCGAGCTACATAGAAAAGTCGAATGTCAGTATGGCAGACCTGAGATTCAAAACCTTTGCGTTGTAATCGTACTGTAGTACAACAACGCCACATATTTTTGCAAGTCATTAATATTTATCTCCAGATATATTTGTGTACGAATAATAAATGCAGCGATGACGTAATATGCAGCCAAGTTAGAAGGAACTGTAAAATGTAAACCATAAATCGTTATTATTCCCGATATTCAAATCGAGTTCCCGTTGCGGAACTACGTGGTATTTTAAAACTGAACTATCATGTCTGCATGTCTTCAGAATAAATACTTTCTCACTTTGAGAGTGAGAAAAATTAAATTTGTAATATAAAAAAATGTGTTATAATTTTGCTTGATATTTTCTTATATTTTTCTTGTTACTAGTCAAATATATTTCTTATGTATATCAAAACTGCTAACAAAAACGAAACCTGGTGGTAGTTTTAGTGACTACAAACACAATACAATCAAAAATTTTGCAAGAAATCTCGACAATTTATTTTATGATTGTTTCAATATCATCATGTTTGGGTGGTAATCCATAGTTTTTGCTAAAATAATATATAATTTAAACCTTCCGTACCACAACGTTTTTTACAAAAAGGAAAGTTACTATTATTTTAGAAAACAAAACTATGTATTTACTATCCAAATACACGATACAACGGTAGGAAAAACTAAAAAAGAAATGCTACGTTTTTTTTTAAATTAGTTGCATTGTGTCACTAAAACTACCACCCGGTTTCGATTTCGGTAGTCGTCTTGATATACCCAGTATACACAGTATATTAGTAATTTAAAATCAAAATGCATTAGACCGCCAGAATAACTGCACTAACAAGATAGCTCTATAAGACTAGTGTGAAGCTATCCCCCCATACGCTAAGCTTCATCCAATAACGCAAAATCTATGTTAGTTTTACGTATTTCAGCAAATGAATTGTGAATGGCGAGTGGCTCGTACGACCCCCTTAACTACGCGCTCGTAACAATAATCGGAACAATAGAGCCAATCATTCTTTCAACACTCAGCTGCCATTCATGAGCCACAAAGCTATTGTTGACTCACTCACTCATATTTCTCCCTCCGCGGAATCCAATTGTTGGCATGCCCAAATTTCACTCGTTTTATGAGCGTGAATCAGGGCTTTCGTTAACGTTTTTGTTTATTCACGTTTTTAATTTAATCCCCTCCTTTATTTTGTAAAAATATGAAATACGGTTTGGAAATTGCTGGGTAGTTTGGGAAAACGCGGTCTCATACAAAAGTTTCATTTTTGTTACGTGAGCCCAGATGTTAAGGATTAAAAATAAAGTGAAAATGTTTGTCTTAAATGTTTGCTATTACTACGAATGTGAATATTATACTTCTGTCTTGATGTTCCCTAAAAGTTTTCTCCTAAAAATAGGACATAAAAACGATAAAACGCAACATCCGAGAATGTTTATTGCTCAAAAACATAACTAAAACAGCTTTATACAAAGCTTTAAGTGCGCTAACCCGGACAAAAGAAGACGTCAAAATGTTCCCACAGAACAATATCGTTTGAACACAATGGAGCCAAACATAAACACATCGTGTAGAAACAACGCCAGTCGTGCTGTTTTATCTTGCATGGTGATTTATTTCCGATTCGTGTATGATTTTTTCGATAACTGAGGACCAATGATGGCCAGTACACTGCCTGTAATTGTGGTTTTCTGTACCTAAAGTTCTCCGTCTTCATTAATCGCTGTCGTCGCCATCTCAAGGCCGAATTAAAGGCGAGATGAAAATCAATGTTCAGTGCTACGCTTCCATCAGAACAATCACAAAGCAAATCACGCCTTGATTTCTAACACAAAAATACAGTCGAAATATTAACTTTTGTTTGATCTGGAAATGAGAATAAGGATTGAGATTTACAATATTTCTGCAAGACATGAAAATCCTTGGTAAATACCTGACTTAATGGCCTCGTTGCCATGTTTCTTCGCTAAGAAAATATATTAATATAACACATTTTTACGAAATTTATAGAATGTATTATCTGTATCGTTATTTTTTCTACAATTTTTAGAATAATATACTTGTATATTATTGTATGTTCTTTTGTAAAAACTTCTCAGCGAAACGTTAGTACAATTTATTGAATGACGTAATCATAACACATTATTATAGCTATAAGTTCATGTAGAGTTTTTTTCTGACAGCAGTTAGCAACTAACTAGCCTTTATTACATGTAAACTTACAAGGTTTGTGGATTTCTGACAATACTCTTTTGCTATTATAAAATGTTCTTAAGACGTAACATATTTGTATGAAAACAGATAAAATACATTTTTATTGGTTGAAAAAGGGCAATGATTCGAACGATAAATGGTAAGTTTTGTGAGTCTAAGATTGAGTAAAATACCGAAAAAGAGTGTTAAATATACCAAAATACGGTATTATTTGTTGGGAAGAACCCTTAGACATAAAATAAGTGTTTATTATAACCCTGTCACAGACGAAGTTCCACTATTATTTTTGCTACAACATAGTTTTGTTATAATCATTTCAGGGTTATCAAATTCTGTATCAGTCCATTTATGTGCCTCTGCACGACACAGGCCTCCTCTACCATCGAGTGTACGATTTAGATTGGTTAAGCCATATTCATCCTACTGGTCTTAAGAGCGTATACACCTTGCGCGCAAAGTCAACTATAGGTATTTCTTCGTTAATTTCACGCACACATAAGCGACCAAAGCTGTGTGCGTAGAGCTGCCGCGTCGGCTCGCTATACAATCGGCTCAAACAACTTTGATCCGTGCGCTTCAAACATTCAATTGAAATGTAACTGTAATATAATATCATAAAAATATTTTATTTGAATTATAAGTAGACAAATATTACTGTGCAAGCAAAGAATAATACAAATTTTGGATACTAATCATATTTTCGTTATTATTACATTGTTAAGTTGCATTCAAATCAGTGTTCAATCAGTAGACACTACGGACGTTTTATTAATCATTTCGTGTTCGAACACATAAATAGTGTTAGGGGCCTTACAACCCCTTACAATTACGAAATATATTTAATTTTATATTACAATATAATCGTCTGCTTACTGGTAAAACAAGACAAATGCATTTTTTTACAAAATCGAGTTAAAAATGCAGTTATATGGATGTTTTTACTCTCTATCTACAAGTAAAACAAAATAAAGGCAAAGTCCAGTATCTTCTGAGATAATAAGTTTGTAAAAGTGATAACTTCTTACATTTTGGAAAAAATATACAAGTAAAACATAATAAATATTCTTATAGCTTAAATGCATTTCAATTTTCACAGGTAAAAAACAATAAATACGGTTAAAGTTTCTTACTTTTTATAATTATTTAAATAGTAAAATAATTAGAATTATTCTGTGACAAGGTCATAAACGCATTTCTTATTATAAATCTTACAATTTAAACACCATCACTATATTGAATTTATTTATTCCATTGTATTTATTGATTTTTGGTTATTAAGGATCGATGTTTGATTGCCCTAATTACGTGATAAGAAATATAAAGCTGCTGCCCGAGAGCTGAGTTGATCCGACACTACAGCGAAGACATCCCGGACATCAGTCGGTATGAGATTCGGATGGCCTTAGATCGACTTTAAAAAACAAAGCGCCGGGCGAGGACGGAATTACAGCAGAGCTTCCGAAAGCGGGTGGAACGCTGATACAGCAAGGCCTTCGGAGGCTCTTTAATTCCGTCCTGCTTGAGGGCACAACGCCAGAGGCATGGAGCAGGGATGAGGTGCTACTGTGCTTCAAAAAGGGTGATAACAGCTTCTTGAAGAATTACAGGCCCATCTCATTCCTGAGCCATGTCTATAAGGTGTTTTCAAGGATTATCACAAATCGTTTGGAATGCAGATTTGATAACTTCCAGCCTCCCGAACAAGCTGGTTTCCGAAAAGGCTACAGTACCATAGACCACATTCATTCGCTCCGGCAAGTTATACAAAAATCCGAGGAGTATAACTTGCCACTTTGCTTAGCGTTTGTCGATAATGAGAAAGCCTTCGATTCGATAGAGATTTGGGATGTGCTGCAGTCTCTTCAATGGTGCCACATTGATTATCGGTATGTCGAAGTGTTGAAGGGTTTGTACAAAAACGCCACCATGTCAGTTCGAGTACAAAATTAGAGTACGAATGCTATCCCACTACAGAGAGTCGTGAGACAGAGAGATATAATATCTCCGAAACTGTTCACTGCTGCGCTATTCGACATTTGGATTCGGCATCACCATCAATGGCGAGTATACCAGTCACCTTCGATTTGTCGACGACATCGTAGTCTTGGCGAAATCGCTGGAAGTCCTGCGCCATATGCTCAAGGACCTCAGTGGAGAGCTCAACAGGTGGATCTTAAAATAAACATGGACAAGACGAAGATCATGTCGTATGTCCATGCCGTGTCCACCTCGATTGCGGTTAGAAACTCTACGCTAGGAGTTGTGGACGTATACGTCTATTTGGGACAAGTTTTCCGGTTGTAAGTTGTAGTCGCAGTGGGCCGGACACATGGCGCATAGAACCGATTGTCGTTGGGGCCGAAAGGTTCCATAGTGGAGGCCTACAAAGTCGACGGACGACCTGGCTAAAGTTGCAGGAAGTCGCTGGGTGCAGGCAGCTTACAACAGGTCGATGTGGAGATCTTAGGGGGAGGCCTATGTTCAGCAGTGGACTTCCTGTAGCTGAGATGATGATGATGAAGAAATACAAATGACTGATTATTTAAAATCGTTTCAATTGTTATCGTTTAATAAATTACCTATGTAAAGTTATTTATAATACTTAATAAGTGACACGCTTACACTAAAAGTATACAAGTAAAACAGGTTAAATGTATCAAAAATATCATTATTTCAGCGAATTTGGTCAAAAAAAATCTTTCCACTTAAAGAATTGGTGTAAAATAAAATAAGTCATCACACAAAAGTAAAATAAGCTTTTGAAGTGATTGAATTTAGAAGATATAACACCTTTGTTAAGTTCTGGTAAAACATGTTAAATGCAGTCCCCCTTTGACCTAAATTTAATTTTATTCAATTTTTATTAATACAAAATATTAAATAAAAGTAAATCTCAAAAGAGGGGTAGTTAGCCCTACTTTTTGCTTTAACAGTTTTTTAATTAATGAATTTGAAATAGATCAGATTACAACTCAAACTTTAAAAACTCATTTACTCAAATTGACACTGACTACATTTATCACTTTTTACCAGTAAGCAGACGATATAACATAATTTAGCCTCGGAATTACATCCCATTATATTACCTGAAACATAATTTATACTCACTACAAAATCATTGTAGGTAATAAAAATAATTAAATATTTTACTACCTAACTTACACTAAGATGTGGTAATCGCATTCCGCGCGTGGCTATTTTTACTACGCGCGGCATAATCGACTGCAGCCAGGCCGGAGCGACGAGCGATACGTCCTCCCTCTAGAAGGCCTTGCGGCGGTCTGATTTGATCCACGTCGGACAGCGTGTTTTATAGTGGTTTTTAAAATATTTGTAGAAAACATGAAAACTAATTTTGTTGAAATATAAAAATGGTAATTTATAGATAAGATGTTCTTCTATTGTAATATGCAATTGCTATAAAAAATTATGTACGATAAGTTGGTGAAAAAAAATATGTTCTTGACGAGAGTTTCTGAATAATTTCGCATTGTTTAAATTTTTATTTTTCAGGAACTTAACACAAAAAGATTATTTTTCTCAGCAAAATCCCTCCATAAGGGTCTTATTAATCTGATAATATTTTTATTTTCATCTTATATTTAGTGGTTTCGGATATCTTAAGCTTCTAAATTGCCATTTAAAGCCTAAATAACGAAACTTGTGTTCAGTAATCCGTATAGTACTCACAAATTATCCATCAATCTATAATGTTTTCCACCAAAATCCCTAGATGACAACCTTTTCTAAAATTAGTAATAACTATTTTTCCTTTAAATTGTTTATTGGTGGCTATTAACTCATTTGAAAAGTCCTGTTTTTACGCCAAAAAGCGCGTGCAGGGTATAAACGCTCTTAACATACGGTGCGCAGACTTGGTCTTTGACAAAAATTCAGAAGTCCGCCCTCGGAGTATGTCAACGAGCCATGGAGCGCAGTATACTAGGGTTAAAGTTTGTGGACCACGTTAAAAACAGTGTATTGCGCTCTAAGGCTCATATACTAGAAGTTGAGAAGAAAGCAGCTAGCCTGAAGTGGAACTGGGCAGGTCACATATGCCGCATGCCCAACGAACTGTGGGCAAAAACAACAACACTATGGAAACCATCAAGGACCTGAAATGTTGCGGTAGGCCCATAAAAAGATGGCGAGACGAGCGGTATAGGCGGGACAGAGATTGGCAAGATCGAACCCTGGACCGGGACGAATGGAAGGAGGGTAGAGAGGCCTTTGCCCTGCAGTGGGACAGCGTAGGCTGATGTATGTAAGCCATATTATCCACCACGCTGGGTAGTGCGGGTTGGCGGTCTCTACATACCATAGACATTCTTACAAATCGCTATATTATGCAGGTTTCTACACGATGCTTTCCTTCACCGTTATATTGTTGGTGATTGATTATTTATCAATACCATATATGTCAGAGGCGTGCCCTGAGATTCGAACTCGGGAACACCGTGATTAGTTCGCAGCCGCATGGGACTGTTTACCAACAGGCCACCACGCACTTCACGGGCACACATTATCAATTTAGTATTAATGTATTTACGGCAATTTTGACTTTTTTTGAAAAATCCGATTTATTTATTTTATGGCAATTTTGACTTTTTTTGAAAAATCCGATTTATTTATTTATTCGAGGACATCCAACGGCAATTACAATGTTTTTTAAATCTAATACATAATTGATTCGGTATCATGCTTAAAGCATTGCCTGCAGGTGTCACAACATGCATAATATAATTTTGTAGTATTAAAATAAAACTATTATTTACGGATTTTATCGCGAATTTAGTTTAATTTTACATTTTTAACTTCCCGACGTTTCGATCACTTTACAGCTTTCGTGGTCACGGGGCGGACTGAGGTATTAGACGTCCGCTCTGTGACTGTTACAATTTTTAAATCACCTTAACTCCATCAACAATAAAATTCAATTTACTATGGAGTTAGAACATAATAAATCTCTTGCTTTCTTAGATGTTTTAGTTATCCGTAATCCCGATCAGTCCTTAAGTCACACTGTGTATAGAAAAAAGACCCATACAGATAAATATCTGAACGGCGATTCTCACCACCATCCAAAACAGTTAGCTACCGTGGGTAAATCCTTGTTTCAGAGAGCACGAGGAATCTGTGACGAGAAACACCTGGCGACTGAGCTGCAACACGTCAAGCAGGTACTGCGAGACAACAAGCTCCAAATCCCACGCCGCCGTCACAGAAACCGAGTGAAGCCAGCCACAGTCGAACGAGTCCCCGTTGTCTTGCCTTACATAAAAGGAGTCACAGACAAAATTGGCTATATCCTGAAGCGTGCTTCTATAAAGACCTACTTCAAGCCACCCAAGAAGATTAGTCAATTTCTACCACCTGTCAAGTGCCACATACCCCTGCAAGAACCGGGCGTATACAAAATAGATTGCGACTGTGGCCTCTCCTACATAGGCCAAACAAAACGAAGCATAGGGACCCGCGTGAAAGAACACATAGCTGACGTCAAACATCGACGCTCAACGAAGTCTGCAGTTGCTGAACATATAGAAGAAGGCTCCAAGCATTACCTCCGCTTTGACCAGCCCCAAGTCCTCGCTAAAGAACACCGTTTCCTGCCCAGGATGTTTCGCGAGGCTATTGAAATTAAAAAACATCCAAATTTCAATAGAGAAGATGGCTTGAAGCTTGCACAAGCATGGGATCCAATTCTACATTTAATTAAATCGGAACCCAAAAGACCAACTGCCAGACCTCAAGACACTGTGAGCTCCTTCTGCGTAGATCGGATCGCAAACATAGACTAGAATATTTAAAATTGATTTTTTAAATTAATAATTGTAAAATAAGGGTAGTTGAATTGTAACAGTCACAGAGCGGACGTCTAATACCTCAGTCCGCCCCGTGACCACGAAAGCTGTAAAGTGATCGAAACGTCGGGAAGTTAAAAATGTAAAATTAAACTAAATTCGCGATAAAATCCGTAAATAATAGTTTTATTTCAATGTGTAACATTCGCGTAAATCTAAGAAACCATTTGTAGTATTAGACAGACTTAAAAAATTAAGGTAAAATTAACAAGGTTATTTGTGGTATTATGGCCTAACTTCTCTCTATCGAATTCTCGATTGTTGAAGAAGTCCATGCCCTGACATATAGGCAGGTTAATATTATTATTATAGTACTACTGAATCAAAGTAATCCATCAGGTTTATATAACGTGTGGGTCCATGAAGTCTAGCTTAGTTTTTATATGTACCGTCTCCATAGTGAACGATAAATCATTCTTAAGTAACTTGCTTTCAGCGACCTAAAGTATATTGTGACTACAGTTTAAAAAATTGTTTTGGCTTGTAATTTCATATTTTATTTAAATGTTTTGTTTTTGTCTTTGTTCAATTTTATTTCCTAAAATGTATGTGAGCTTTGTGCTCTTATAATTTAATAATGCATTTTTTTTATAATTTTTTGTATCAAACTATTGATTATAAATAAATACAAATCTTAGAGGCTATAATATTCTGACGTATAGAATAACCATGAATCCAGATAAGAATATCAAAATTAAAATATCGATTTAAAATGAGCAGTTAAGTTATTACTGATCGAAAGCAAGTTAATTTAAGCAATTAATTTTCTTTTCATCTCCATTTTGGGGAGGAAAAAGTTTTAATTACCAGAAGTTTTAAAAATTACTTTTTGATGAAAGAATATTTGAGTTATAAGTGCTGGCTTGTGGAGTCGGCAATTTATATCGTTGATGTACAAGTTCTCAATAGGTAGGTCCAATTAGGTAAGAATTGGAATAGTAGGAATTGAAATGAAGCTTAATGACATGAATTATTTCTTTTTGCATCATTTCGCATTGACTGATATTTTTGTATTATTTGGTTGGTGGACTTTACCAACCAAATACACATTCATGCAAATCGCAATGGTATCCATGTTTTCTTACGAATTTTAGTGCATTTTAGTGCGTGATTGACTATCAATACACAAATGATTTCGAAAATAGATAATGCCTGGGATTCGAACTCGCGACCAACAGGCCTCCTGTTAAGAGAAGTACAAAAAGACTGAATTTTTGTCTGCATTACATTCCATTTAAATTCAGACCTACGTTTTCGCCGTCATATGGCAAAGCGTTCAATATATTCCACCAACTAAGTTACGTACATCCAAAAAGTCATAAAATCCGAAAAAGCCAACTTTTCCGTTTGGTAAAAATAGATTCTGAATAGAATTTTCAGCCTGATTGTTCGAATACATTTAACTTTGTCCTAAAAGGCTTGAAAACTTTAAATGTCGGGAATATTAATTATCTTTTTTGTGAGTTTTCAATGAAAACGGAGGGTTTTTATTAGTACGTACTTCTAAGGCCGTTTAGTTAACTTTGAACTCAAATTGAAAGTGGAGTGGATCCTCTAACAATTTTATTACTTTATCTATTTTGGGTGTCTATTTCAGTGTGTTTGAGTGCTATCGGTAATTTAAAGGTTTCTGGTTTATTGAATACCGGATATTTTTCCAAGCAAAAGTGGAATTGTAATTGCATGAAAAAAATATACTGGGCGCCAAACTTGTGATTTCAGACTTTAAAGTCATGCATATGATATTATTAGAACAGGAATAATATTGACAGACTCGGTGGTACATTTGTACTACGGTGTGATAGCAAAGCTTAGGTTTCGGGTATGAATCCTAGATCGAGCAAGGTGATATTGGATTTTCCTATTCGTTATATATCAGCCCGGAGTAAAAAACTTGTGCCAGATATGGCGATAGACTACCCCGAATTGGTGGGACGGAGCACACAAACCGAAAGGTGGGTGTCCTCGGTCCTGGTAGCAACATTGTCTACCCCTTCTGGGAAAAGGCGTGAGTTTATGTATGTATGTATAAATAATATTTTCTCGCTGTAGTTTTAAAATACTTTACTTTCTTATTAATAATAATATCCTAATTCACTACCTTCTGCAAAGAAGGCCAACCAATCCAACCTTAAATTTAAATAAAAGTAACTCTTAGGTGTTAATCTACTCATAAGATAAGTATGTGCACACGTCACGTACGGCGTTGTTTGTGGAAGACTCCTTAGGGTTATGGTGGTATAAACATGTGAGTGACAGTTATCAAAGACAGCGCGAAGTCCCGTAGGACTCAGCGGGAAAGTTAATAAAACTGTCAACCGGGGCGATGCGCTGTCTGATATGGATTTCATGGACAGGTTATAGTGTTGACAGTTCTTGTATATAAGTGACAATTTGTCTGGATATTCCCCTTTTTATGTCACAGCCTCCGTGGCACTATATACACAACTAGAGGCCGCGGGTTCGATCCCCGCACCAAAACAAATATGGGTGTGATCCACAAATATTTCTTTCGGGTCTGGGTGTTTGTGAAACCGTACGTCTTTCCTTGTAGTTCCTGGTATCCGCGACACAGGCTCGATCTTAGTGTGGGGTCAGGACTATGTATGACTGTTGGGTGTTATTTATTTATTTATGTAAAAGGTATTTTATGGTGAAATTATTCATAATATCAAGTTGATATATATACTTTTGTGTATATTTTTATGTGTGTTGGAAGCGCAGAATCACCAAAAAAGAAAAATATTTTTTACAAATGATTGCAAATAAGATTTACACATTTTTCTTAAGCCTTGAAAAATACGCGCGGAAAAGACTAAATTAGTTCCCACTCAAAGCAATTTATTCTTATGAACATAATAATTCTATTCAACAGGTGGCATATTACTTTAAAATTGTTGCGGGCGGTAAATAATTCACAACAATCGCCCACTGAGAGACACAAAGGGCGCCAGAAAGCAAAGGAAAATTTAATCTTACTAATTAAGTCCATCTCGCATTTGGAGAAAGATGCGAACGTTGGGCGAAGAACATTTTTTCTTAAATCTATTTTCCCTGCAATTACTTTATGATTTGTTCTAAAATTGAATTGATTAAAGAATATATTTTTGTAAGCGGGCTATAAATGTAAAAATGGTAATTCCTACCCCCTGTATATATTTTATTGCATATTTTGTGCACATCCATAAAATACATTTTATTTTTACTGGTGGAAGGTCTCTCATATGTGAGAGGCCATCTGGGTAGGTACCACCGCAATGTCTATTTCTCATGTGAAACAGCAATGTAAATGCACTGTTGTGTTTCGGATTAAAGGACATTGTAGCCAGAGTAACTACAGGACATATTGAGACTTAACTTCTTATGAATCAGGATGGCGAGCGCAGTGGAATTTTGCTACTGTTTATGAGCGGTCGTATCGCTTACCACCAGGCGAACGGCTTGCTCGTTTCGCCATTCATTGCAATAAAAAAAAAAAATACATGCTGTGTATGGACATTTCTGAGAATACTTATAGTCTGTTATATTTAAGTTCTACGATTAAAAAGTCAAGCATGCTCTAAAGACATTGCATACAAATATCGCACTTTACATTTAAGTCTTATTTTTAACGGTAAATAATAATTACATACAAGCAGTATGTATAAAAAGGTTTCATACAAAATATTTCTCAAAGCCTTTACAAACGTAATAAAAAAATATACAGAAGTATTATTTGAGACAGAAATAATTTGAGTTCCAATTAAAATTCCTAGAAACTAAGCATTGGTCATAGTACGGTTCCCTCGGGCAATAAATTAACGTTGTTCAGTTAAACTAAGTAATAAATTAAGCTCGGACATCGCGGCAGATAGTATTGCTACTAGATTTTTTGCGTCGCTTGATAGGGCCTTGTACCCTTGGACTAATTTATATTACAATGTTTAAATAATTACTTCATTTATTTATTTATTCATATACCGGGTATATCAAGACTGCTACCGAAAACGAAGCCGAGTGGTAGTTTTAGTGACTACAAACACAATGCAACTAAAAATTTCGTAAAGAAATGCGACATTAATTTTTAATTATTTTTGAAATATCGTAATTTTTGGGTCGTAAATCCATAATTTTTGCTAAAATAATAATTTAAACTATTTTATACCTTAGAGTATTTATAAATAAACACTTTTATTTTAGGAAAAAAATGTATTTACCACCTAAATATGGCCATAGGAAAAAAAATTACAAAAAAATTGTCACTTTTTTTGCAAAATTTTCTATTACATTGTGTCTGAAGTCGCTCAAACAACCACCCGGCTTCGTTTTCGGTAGCAGTCTTGATATACCCTGTATTTATTGGTACTTTATTTACACTCAAAGAGTACAAAATATATTTAAATAATACGAATATATTTTATATCTATCACACGTAACAACTGGTGGTAGGTCTCTCATATGTAAGAGGCCATCTGGGTAGGTACCACCGCAATGTCTATTTCTCCCGTGAAACAACACTGCGTAAGTGCACTGTTGTGTTTCGGATTGAAGGACATTGTAGCCAGAGTAACTACTGGACATATTGAGACTTAACATCTTATGTCTCAGGATGGCGAGCGCAGTGGAATTTTTCTACTGTTTATGAGCGGTCGTATCGCTTACCATCAGGCGAACGGCTTCCTCGTCTCGTCATTCACTGCAATAAAAAAAAAAACCTAAAATAATGTCTGTATCTGTATTAGCCTATATACGTCCCACTGCAGAGCACGGGCTTCTTCTACAATCGAGAGTACGATTGAGAGGGGTAGGCCGTATAGTCCACTATGATGGCCTAGTGCGATTTGGTGGACTTAACATATCAAAGACATTCTTAAAAATCGCTATATTATGCAGGTTTCCTCACGATGTGTTCTTCCATCGTTATATTACGTGGTGATTGATTATCAATACACACATGCCTGCACAAAGTCAGAGGTGTGCCCTGGGATTCGAACCCGCCACCACCGTGAAATTGGCAGTCAATTTGGCAGCCACGTCTGGTCCGTTTACCAACAGGCGACCACACACTTTACACGCGCACAATGTCAAATTAATATTTATGTATTTCTGGATTTTTAAACAGCAATATTGGCTGCTTTTAGGTTTTTTTGAGGTTTAGGTTTCCTTACGATGTTTTCATTTACCTTTTTATTGCCCCCGTAAAATTCATAAATGTAAAAATTTAACCTTGTAATTTTTGTAAAAAATAATCATTGAAATTTCACAGTATATCGATAATTGAATGAAAATTTAAAAAGTAAAAAGAAAGAAAAACAAAATAGAAATACACAAAAATATTTGTAAGTGACCTAACTGCTAACTTGAAAAAAAAAACGATTTAATTTATCACTATTAAGACGACGCGACGTGGCAATCTTCCCGTCAATCGTATTCGCAATTGTAAAGGAGGTCCGGATCCTGCAATGAGATCGATATGGACCGATACAAAATAAACTAAGACAAAAATGGCTCAATATCTCATACGGTCTTTGTTCAATAAAGCAGCAGTAGATTAATTTTTAAATAAACAATTTAGAGCCTACGCGTTCTAGAACAGGCCCGGGTTATCTTAAAGATTGACATGGCTAACGCTATAGTCTAATAAACTGATTTATTGCATGTAGTTGTTTATTATTTTTCTTTAAAAATATCAGCATTAGTTTACATTTATAGCAACTAAAAAATACCTAATCGTCCAGTCAGTTATATCGCACGCGAAGTTAACTCAACATTATCTCATCCCCCGCCTTGAAAGTTGCGAAAAGGGTCTTAACCCTCGCCTAAAAAACTTCATGTGCGTGGCCGTAGCACATCCTTTATGTAGACTGTAGAGGCTACACATCGCGTGCTACAACACAGCTACGAACTCCTGATTTATAGCTCGTATAATTTGTTGCAGGGTCTACGCCGTGCTACGTGGGCCCGCTACGTGCTGAAGCTACGCGCTCCTATTTCAACTGTTTATGTGCATTTTAAAAATGGAATTTTGGGACTGTCTCTGTAATTCATGAGCATTGTTTGTTACATATGAATGTATGTATATTTCGTTATTAATATTTGTAATGAAATATGAGAAGCTGTTTTTAAACCCATCCTTAGTGGAAAGTTTCTCAGATCCGTAAAACTTACTAAGTTTGTTATTTCCAGCTATATAAAAAATATGTATATTAGAATTAAGAAAACGTACATATGTAAATTATAAAAAGTCCTTTGCTCTATTGATGAATAAAACATTTCATTTGTTATACGCTGAGTAATACCCAAAACCTTAGGCTTAATCCTGCGTCATGTATTATTCAAAACGGAATGTGTTGATAGTAACAACTTAATGAGTTTAGCCGCGGAACGCGACGTGCTGTTAAATTCGATTGTCTTGTGAGAAAAATAAATGCGTGTAAGTGGAATAGTGGGGCGTTGTTTCTCAAACTTTTTCGTCATGGGACTCTTTGTATCTTTAATGAATATAATATACAAAAATTGGAGGTTTAGTCCTGCGAGTCATGCATTACTTACAACACGAGCAGATGTGTTGATATTTACAAATTAATGTGTTAAACCGCAGAACGCACGTACTGTTAAATTCAATTGATGAAAAATGTATGCGTATCGGTAGTTGGCATTGTTTGAATTCTAAAGGTAAATAATTGCAGTGATTGTTATTATATGTATTATCAGTAGAAATTATGTATCATTTATGATAATTATGCATGTATCAGAGTTTTAAAAGGCTGGTTAAGTGGAGGATTCTTGTATTAAATATTTTAAAACTTGGTTGTAAGTTACTTTCATTATTACTACAATCTTCGTACTAGGTAACTCTACTGCTATGTAATAAATATTTTTTCCAACAAGCTTTACAAATGATGAAAAGATTTTAAGAAAAAAAAAAATCAGATGAAAAGGGAACTCAAATACTACACGTCGCGCGCCTTAATATTCCTGTAACACATTAAGGGGCGTGGAACTAATGTTGAGAAGCGATGTTCCAGGTTAATGTAGTATTAGGTTCGTCTGCTGTGCGATTAATCATTCCCACGAATGACGCAACGCCTCTCAGGATTACGGTAAATACAGGCCTATTTAGACGCTCATTTTTGGTATTATTACTTATTTTATTTTTATTAAGAAATAATATGTATCGTCTGTGAACTATGACGACTTGTATTCAATTAAAACTCATCACTATAACGGTGAAGGAAAACATCGTGAGGAATCCTGCATACCATAGCGATTTATATGTATTTCTATGGTATGTAAAGTCCGCCAACCCGCACTAGGATAGCGTAATTACGGCCTAACCATTCTCAATCTTACTCCCGAGTGGAGGAGGCCTGTGCCCTGCAGTGGGACGTATATGAGCTGATACAGATAGGGGGTTAGTTTACATATTGCTTTGTAGTACACATTTCACTCTCAAAATTAATATAAGTGATGTGCTTTCGTTTATTACGATGAATTTTAACTCCGTACATTTGTGACCACTAAGTAGTAAGAATTATCAAAGGAAAACTTATGATAGCAAGAATTTTATATTGATAATTTAGTGCATAAAATATATTTTAGGCATGTTGCTTTACACTTTCAGGGTTCTGTAGTTACTTCAAACTACTTTAAGCATATTGCGGCGATATTCAACCCCAAAAATTCAAGAGTATGGGTCTCGTGACGCATATTAGCATATTTTAGCGCTTAACTACAGTCAAAATGACACCTAAAACGTCCCAAAGGTGGTAAACAGCTTGACAAGAATATTACTTTAATTGTTACTTTTAGCAGTAGCAAGTGCCGTTTAATTAAAAGAAAAATGACTTTTTTGTTATTTCCCTGACTAATTCTGTATCGGTCCACATTCGTCCCATTGCAGGGCACAACCTTTCTCTACAATCGAGGGTACGATTGAGATGGGTTTGATGCCGGACTTTACATACCATATAATTTCTTGCAAATCCTAATATCGTGGTGATTAACTGAGATTTGAACCCGCGACTACCTTGAACTTGATAGAAAGCGCGGTTGGTCTGTTTACCACAGGCCACCACGCACCTCAGCCTGTCATAAAACCTCAAAATTAAATTAATAATTAATATTTCATAAAGGAATAAAGCGGCGATTATTGCTTCATAACCTCCTCTGTCGTTCGCCTGTCAATTATGTTACTTTCAACGAGTACATTATTTATTAAAAACGGATGATTTTACCTTCGGATTTTGCTGTAATATTTGTGTGTTGACGTCACAACAACGGAGGTAATTTATAATTGATGGGATGGGTGAGGTTTGTTTTGGTTTGTCATTTTGTATGACTGATTACACTAATTAATGAATGGCTAAAACGTAATATGTATCCATACATTAATCCTTATTATCTCATTAATAATTAGATTTAATAAAGATGATTTCTTTTGCATATCTTTGGACTCGTACGCGTCATAAAAGATAAAAAAAATATAATTCAATTGAAACCATAGTGGTTTATTCATTAGCAAAAATGTCGTACTCATCACTATATCTCAAGTATCTTAGTAAAACAGACTAAAAAAATCTATAAAATGGACTCCATCCCTCTTCCTTGCTTCAGCCACGACTTCCTAAAATTTTAACTAGGTCACCTATCCAAAAGGGGCTGGAAAATATACAGGGTATATCCTGACTGCGACCGAAAACGAAGCCGAGTGGTAATTTCAGTGACTTCATACACAATGCAATATTTTTGTTTTTATTTCCAATCGTCGTATTTGGGCGGTAAATACACAGTTTTTTCTAAATTAATTATGTACACTTTTTTATTTTTAGAGACGCCATGGTACGTTTGCCAAGACGCGGTCTCTACTCCAGTACACGCTTACTCCAGCGGTTATCCGTTCTGCTAACCCTCAGAGCTATATCGTGTTATCTAAATAATGATCTAAGGGTATCCGAAAGTGGTCCAAAATAAACCGTGTACATTAAATGAAATAACATTTCCTACTCTTAGTAAATCTTATTACTATCAGGATAAAAAGGCTTCCTTTGGAAATAAGCAACGTATATAAAGGAGGGTTACACTGCAAGTTTTTTGTTGACAATCAATTTGATCTCGTAATAAAATCAAGGCGAGGACAACGTACGTTTTATTGCTTTCAAACTGTAAGGATGTAGGCTGTGTGTCTAAGTTTTCATTGCTTTAACCTCCTGCCTACCAGAGGTACTTTTTGTTTAGTATGTTTGTGAAACTTTATCATTGTATTCCTAACCGTCTAAAATGGATCAGAAAAATAACAAAAAAAATCTCACCTTTCGGAAAATAGTTTTTCACTATGTCCTTTATAAAGGACAATGTGACGATACTACTATGTCATTTACATAGGACATAAAAAAGAATTGGAAGAAAAATTGTAATAAAAATAGGATTGTAATCTAAAAAAAGCAACAATCTTATATATTATGTTATTTTATTCGAAAATATTTAAAATTAAATCAATCCAACGTGTTCTAGAACAAAATTAAGCACAATTCTCCAAAAACAAACAGAAATTAATTCGTAGTCAACATTATTTACTAATAAGTCGTAAATTAAGAACATAAATAGAGATTTAATAAATATAAATAAAATTTCTATACTAAAAATGGGAATAACAATTTCGATTTTGCGTAAAAAAAGGTAAATAACACTTTAAAAAAAAAAAAACTGTGCTGAACTCTATCAAACCGTTGTTATGTAATCCTTTCTTGTCTTTTTTGTTCTGTATTTACTTCACTATTATAAACACCCTTTAGGCGCGATCTTATAAAATAAAATCTGTTTCTCATTATAGCCATAGCAATAATAGGAACCTTCCATTTTTAAGACCAGTACATATCAATTTAATGCGGACATTGTAATACCTAATATTTATTTATTTATTTATTTGCCACATAACACTACTTTTTAATATGTATAATATATTATTTAGTTCTCTCAAAGTTAGACCCATTGATCTGCCTGTCTCTAAAATATATCTTCTATTCGAACAGTCAACTAAAAATACCAAAGTCTCCTCGTCGATATATTGATCCTAGAACTTATTCCACTCTCAATATTCAGTTTCTCTATATACATAACGAAACTATCATTTTATGCTTACATACATAAGCATAAAATCATTGATTTCGGGTTCTAAGGTATATTTTGTCCATGAGTCTTGCATGCAATCATATGTTTTGTGATTTCTGATCGCACTCAGTTGAATAGATAAAGATGAAGGTTGGGTGGGTTGGATTCTTTGCCAATATTTGAGCCACGTATACGACCAAGTGCACGTCCTCGTCTTCTTCTGTTCCGTGCTCTCAAACAAGACGCGATGTAGAACTGTCAAACAGCGCTAAAGAAGCAGGTAGATAATAATAAATAAATAATCTTCGTCTGAACTACTGGAATCACTAGTCTCGTGGTAACTCGCTTTTTGGGTCAATTCTGGGGGCAGAAACTCTAAATTATCGTCGCAGTAATCCCCCAAACAGTCTAATTCAGAATCATTTAACGTTTCAACTTTGCTATCATCTGTTTTAACTGGAAAATATAAATATAATTGAAAATATCTTCCAATGTACTACACAAAGTACAGTGGTAATGAAAGTATCAAACTATAACTACATTTGTTCTTTGTATAGGACATAGATAAACAATGCGAAGTTACTCGAAAATTATTTATTTTTACGCAAAAATAACACTGTATATTTATGTCACAAGGTATTAATTAGTCAAAAATAACTGAAAATCTAGAAACTATTAAGAGATTGATACAATTTTAATGTATTAACTTACACATGTGTGAACGCACGGCTACTTTTACACACCCCGCTGCTATTTTCAAATAAAATTAAAAATGTTAAGTGTCATTTCAATTTTTTTTCATACACCCAAATATCTAATTGATGTCACTGTTAAGTAAAATTAGCATATTCATTAAAAAATAAAGCGGCAGAATTTTTGTTTTCTTATGTACTATGAGTAGTACAGATGTAGGTACGAGGTTAAGAAATTGGTTTATTTGATTTTTATTATTGGTAGGCTTCTTTAACGTGGTCAATGTACCTTTGAAAGGCTGGAACGCACGTAGCGTAATAAATTGGACGCCTATATAAAGGTATACTACTGGGCTGTGCTACAGTCTCTTCAGCGGTGCCACATAGACTATCGGTACATCGAAGTGTTGAGGTGTATATACAACAACGCCACCATGTCGGTCCGAGTACAGGATCAGAGCACGAAGGCTATTCCACTACAGAGAGGCGTGAGACAGGGAGATGTCATATCTCCGAAACTGTTCACTGCCGCGCTGGAAAATGCCTTCAAGCTCTTGCAGTGGAAAGGATTCGGCATCAACATCAACGGCGAGTATATTACTCACCTTCGATTTGCCGACGATATTGTAGTCTTGGCAGAATCGCTGGAAGACCTTAGCACTATGCTCGAAGACCTTGATCGAGTTTCCCAACAGGTGGGTCTTAAAATGAACATGGATAAAACGAAGATCATGTCGAATATCCATGTTGTGCCCACCCCCATTGGAGTTGGGGGCTCGACTCTCGAAGTTGTAGACGAATATGTCTATTTAGGACAAGTGGTCCGGTTAGGCAGGTCCAACTTCGAGAGAGAGGTCAATCGGCGAATCCAACTCGGTTGGGCAGCGTTCGGGAAACTTCGCGACGTTTTCTCGTCCAAAATACCTCAGTGCTTAAAATCGAAAGTCTTCGATAGTTGTGTGTTACCAGTGATGACATACGGCACCGAGACGTGGCCTCTCACTGTGGGCCTCATTAAAAGACTCAAAGTCACTCAACGAGCCATGGAGCGGGCTATGCTCGGTGTTTCCCTACGAGATCGAATCAGAAATGAGGAGATCCGTAGGAGAACCAAGGTTACCGACATAGCCCATAGGATTGGCAAGTTGAAGTGGCAATGGGCCGGGCACATAGCTCGTAGAACCGATGGCCGTTGGGGCCGAAAGGTTCTCGAGTGGAGGCCACGTACAGGCAAGCGAAGTGTCGGACGCCCGCCCACAAGGTGGGCGGACGATCTGACTAAGGTCGCAGGAAGTCGCTGGATGCAGGCCGCTTCCAACAGGTCATTGTGGAGATCATTGGGGGAGGCCTATGTTCAGCAGTGGACTTCCTGTGGCTGATATGATGATGATGATGATGATATAAAGGTATTCCTAAAGTGTTTTAAACAGACTGGTGTGAAAAGCGGGAGAAGAGGCCTTTACTTATTTTTAATACGCTTTTTTAGTCTGTACGCGTGTATGCATGGGGTACTATAAAATGAGTGTATTTCACTCTATTTTCCAAATTTAAATCCATTATTCTTACTTTTTAGTTGAAGCTAAGGTTTTCTAGCTAAGGTATTAAAGCGTGTTTATTATTTTTCAAACTATTATTTTTTGTTTCAAGAGGATAGCTGTCAGGTAGTTCTCCTTTTTGTATCTTCGGGGTAGTGGGCCGACTTAGCAGAATTGCAGATATTAAGGCCGGAAAACGTAGAGGCCTATGCCCTGCAGTACATCACAAGCTCATAATAAATAATAGCAATAATAATAGTTGGCGTAGTGGTTGTCAAATGTCATTTATTAAACGAGCGGTGCGGACATGACATTTATTAAAACCACATGCAGAGTATTGCGTCAGCTGTTTGTAAACCAAAAATGATTAAATTATATTCGATGGATATTTTACTACCAGATAGATTTTTTTTTATTGCATTGAATGACGAGACGAGCAAGCCGTTCGCCTGATGGTAAGCGATACGAACGTTCATGAACAGCAACATTCCACTGCGCTCGCCATCCTGAGACATAAGATGTTAAGTCTCAATATGTCCAGTAGTTGCTCTGGCTACAATGTCCTTCAATCCGAAACACAATAGTGCATTTAAGCAGTGTTGTTTCACGGGAGAAATAGACATTGCGGTGGTACCTACCCAGATGGCCTCGCACATATGAGAGACCTACCACCAGTGAAGATCATATTATCGTTTAGATTTGATATCTATAAAATTTATTTATAAAGCATTTCAATTCATTCGTCGTGGTTATGTTATGGATTGATATTATTATTTATTTATTCCTACTTCATAGTACATTACACAAAAAAATATAAATATAAGAAAAATATATAAAAAATACAGTGATTAAATAACAAAATACTAATCCATGATGCCCTGCCTTGGCAGGTAGCAGATGGATGAGAGCTGCTCGAGATTGGGGTGATTGGCGCTTACTTGGGGAAGCCTGTATCCAACAGCGAACGGCGATAGACTGTGTTCCTATATATTATCATCATTGCCTATGGCATTGATCCTGCGTGGACCAAACTTCTATGTCCAGGTTTTTTAGCCATATTGCTGCTACAAGAGTGTATTTATGTTTTATTATATTTATTTATTTAGTTCCTATAATATAAGGAGATCAGTATCAGCCCATATACGTCCCACTGCAGGGCACGGGCCTACTCTACAATCGTAAGTACGATTGAGAGTGGTTAGGACTATATAGTCCACCACGCTGGCCTAGTGCGGGTTGGCAGACTTACATACCATAGAATTTTTTTTAGAAATCGCTATGGTATGCAGGTTTCCTCACGATGTTTTCCTTCACCGTTTTAG
Source organism: Hyles euphorbiae (assembly GCA_023078785.2). Lineage (NCBI taxonomy): Eukaryota > Metazoa > Arthropoda > Insecta > Lepidoptera > Sphingidae > Hyles > Hyles euphorbiae. The sequence goes on along the minus strand of CM041041.1, from coordinate 14,365,017 downwards.
TGCGTGGTGATTGACTATCAATACACACATGACTCCGAAAAGTCAGAGGTGTGCCCTGGGATTCGAACCCGCGACCACCGTGAACATGTTGGCAGTCGCGTCTAGTCCGTTTACCAACAGGCCACCACGCACTTTTTATAAGGAGATGTCACCTTATTATTATAAGGAGATGTCACCTTATTATTATTTATATGTTCGACTGCTGGAAGGTAATTTCATAGCCATTTTTTAAAGTACGTTTTTATAACTGTAGATTCACAAGGATAAGTATGTAAATTTGTTTGTTTTAAAACACCTTCACGTTAAAACTAAAATTTTACTACGTGGACAGGCTATGAAAATATAATATATAGATAACTCTGGCTCAAAATTATTCTATCAAATAGGAAATGTCTAAACTCTAAAGTATAATATTTAGATGAGTTTTTGCAGAATTAAACGATGATTGATTCGAGTTTCGTAAGAGGAAACGTGCTTGGTCGTAGTTCAGACTTAGTGAACAGTGTTTTCAAAATCAATTTCCAGACTTTAAGTCTTATTCCATTAAGTCAATAAGAGATATGAGTTAAAGTTATATTTGCAGTTACTATAGTCCGATTTTTCAAGAAAATTCAATACATCAAGCATCTTTAATCGCACATACCTAAGAGAGTGACACATATGATAAAACTTAAATTACAGTTAGGTTATGAAAAAAATCTCTGACTTTCTGGAGTCATGTATGTATTGATAGTCACTCAACATGGACTATAACGGTGAAGGAAAACATCGTGAAAATATTTGCATACCATAGGGATTAATAAGAATTTCTATGTTATGTAAAGTTCGTCAACCCGCACTAGGCCAGCGTGGTGGAGGCCTAACCACTTGCAATCGTACTTTCGATTTTAGAGGAGACCCGTGCCCTGCCGTGAGGCCTATATTTGCTGATACAAACAATTCAATATTCAAAAAATCGATACATATACACACTGGTGGTAGGTCTCTCATATGTGAGAGGCTGCCTGGGTGGGTACCACCGCAATGTCTATTTCTCCCGTCAAACAGCAGTTTAAATGCACTGTTGTGATTCGGATTGAAGGACATTGTAGCCAGAGTAACTACTGGACATATTGAGACTTAACATCTTGTGTCTCAGGATGGCGAGCGCAGTGGAATGCCAAGCATTGCTTTGTAAATCAAGGTGTTGTTTGGTTTTGCTACTGTTCATGAGCGGTCGCATCGCTTACCATCAGGCGAACGGCATGCTCGTCTCGCCATTCAATGCAATTAAAAAAAAAACATATTTTAGTTCTCTAACAATTTGAACCCGAACGAGAAACAAACCCGTATCCGCGTTTTATATTCTTTAAATCTTGACTTACCCATATTATTACTAAATTTAGAATATTCCTAGCTCCAACACAATACACTCCACTCATTTTAATACTAGACATAAACGAAACTGGCATAGTATACGTTAACATCAAAGACAATTATGGGGTCGTAATTTTGAGGTTCCAGGGAAAAGCGTTGGTGCCAGCGCGTCTGCGATACTTTGGCAAACTCACAGGCCGAATATCTTTATTTCTACTTGTATTATACAGTACAGCTATGGTATCACCTTGGTTCTTTATTTTTTATGTGCCTTTTTTATCCTATAGCTATGAATATGTTTCATGATTTTGTAAAGATTTTCATGCCGATGTTTAGTTGTATATTGGGAATTCATTTTTTCTTCAAATAAAATATGTTAAATTCATTTAAACTATATTTTTAGGAACTAAAGTTAAAAATATGAGTATAGATTTTCTTGTCGATATTTTAGTTGGTTATTACAATAGGGATAACGTTATTTCTTTAAATAAAATGTATTAAATTAATTTAAATAATGTTTTTAAGAACTTATAGTGATTTGTAAAGTATTTAAATTGTACTCACAGTTTATTAAACCCTTTAAACTAGGCACTTAATTATAAGGGCTATTATTCACATAGCTTAGCCTTGAAGCCAAATCTCTATTACTGTGCCTATAACCTAATATAAACGATGTATTTTTATTGCAATGAATGGCGACACGGAAACTAAACATATTGAATTACAAAGCAATGCTTGGCATTCAACTGCGCTCGCCATGCTGAGACATAAGATGTTAAGTCTCAATATATCCAGTAGTTACTCTGGCTACAATGTCCTTCAATCGGAAACACGACAGTGCATATACACTGATGTTTGACGGGAGAAGTAGACATTACGCTGATACCTATTCAGGCGGCCTTTCACATATGGAAACCTACCATCAGTAAAACATACGTTTCAATCCGTCCTAGTCAAATATATTGGATAGAGAATTTTTTAAACTTTGCGAGCTTTTTTGGAAACTAAATAACTTATTAAAATAACATTTACGGCCTTATTCGTAGACGCTTTTAAAACCTATTTTAAATATCGAATGTTTTGTTTCCTTTACTCAAACTGAATTCAAAAGTAGTTCGGATAGGAGAAAACATTACTGACATGGGTTTTAAAACCGTCTATTAGGCCGTTAATTTTATTCCATATTATTTTTCTATTGTCAGTGTGTATAAGCAGTGAAGCGTCATTAATTCGATTGAAGATTAATCACGAGCTCTATTTAAAGTTTTTCGAATTAATTGTCTTATATCGCGGGCTAGAATCTACGCCATATATAGTAATAAGTTTACTTAGTGTCGTATCGTTCGGAAATACATACATAAACTCACGACTTTTTCCCAGAAGGGCAGGTGGAGGTGCCAGGACATTCACTTTTCCTTTTGTTCCCACAATGTGATAGGGGCGAGCCAATCGCCATATCAGGCACAAAGTCCTGATTTCGGGCTGAATATAAATAGAATAATTCAATATCACTTTCACAATCACTCACTGAATTGCAGGCGTGAACATACAGCTGTACAGTCAGCAACATAAGTCGCTGAACACTTCACATTTTTTGATAACCTTCTTATGAATTAAAATTTGTACGTACCTACTACTCTGTAGTCGTAAAATATAACCAAGTAAAGTCATCTATGCCGAGAGTGCCATACGATATTGAAAATAATTATTATTTTGGATGATAAGACAATTCCAAATCTCGTGACTGTGTAGCGACTTATGTTGCTGACTGTACATCTGATTGAAAAGCAACAGTACACCGCCAATAGTCACGTATACGAAAGGGAAATAAAAGTAAAGGCTCTGTAACTTGATTATAGAGGTACCTACCTAAAAAGTTGGTCAGTTTACGAGTACAACTCAACAAGCCGATGTGGCACGTTCTTATAAAGAAATGATTAATGAGGCATGTGTGTTACCTTATGTGTGTTGTGACTGAATGGTTTATGCTCTTGATATGTTTTTTATGCGGTGGGTATGCGAGGAATTTCCAGCATGTGTTCTGTTAGGGATGGTTCTAAAGCATACATATAGTTTCTTGAAGTTTAAGGAGTTAAATATTTTCAGATGTCTTGTCATCTTTGTTTTAATTTGCTGGGATATACCGGATGATATTGTTATATAGTATTACTTTAAACTATATGATTCTCATAATGGTTTCTTAGATTTACGCGAATGTTACACATTGAAATAAAACTATTATTTACGGATTTTATCGCGGATTTGGTTTAATTTTTACATTTTTTGAATTCCCGACGTTTCGATTACTTTACAGCTTTCGTGGTCACGGGGCGGACTGAGGTATTAGTCATCCGTTCAGTGACTGTTACAATTTAACTACCCTTAATTTTGAATTATAAAATTAAAAAATTAAAAAGTTAATTTAAATAACTAATCTGTTTTCGCGTTCCGATCCACGCAGAAGGAGCTCACTGTGTCCTGAGGTCTGGCAATTGGTCTTTTGGGTTTCGATTTAATTAAGTGTAGAATTGGATCCCATGCTTGTGCAAGCTTCAAGCCATCTTCCCTATTGAAATTTGGATGTTTTTTAATTTCAATAGCCTCGCGAAACATCCTGGGCAGGAAACGGTGTTCTTTCGCGAGGACTTGGGGCTGGTCAAAACGAAGGTAATGCTTGGAGCCTTCTTCTATGTGCTCAGCAACTGCAGACTTCGTTGAGCGTCGATGTTTGACGTCAGGTATATGTTCTTTCACGCGAAAATAGATTAGTTAATTAATTTAACTTTTTAATTTTTTTATTTAATAATTCAAAATTAAGGGTAGTTAAATTGTAACAGTCACTGAGCGGATGACTAATACCTCAGTCCGCCCCGTGACCACGAAAGCTGTAAAGTAATCGAAACGTCGGGAATTCAAAAAATGTAAAAATTAAACCAAATCCGCGATAAAATCCGTAAATAATAGTTTTATTTCAATATATGATTCTCACCATCTGAAGTAATATTCTTTCAAGAGCCGCACACGTCATAGTTAATTAATCCCCACTCGATATAATTTGGTTTAAACCATAGACAAAGCGCCGGCGTGGTTGTTCCATTATGCACGGACTGTTCAATGCCCGCGCTGCGAACACTCCTCGCTGTATATTTGAGTCTAACTGAACTATTAATTATACAGATGTTGTGGTGTCACTCGGTATTTATACTGTTAACGTGTGCAGGTTTGAAGTCTTTACTTGTATAAGACTTTTTCATAATATAAACAGCAATACGTGTTCCCCTGCAGGGCACGGCACTCCTGAATGATCGTGTCAAAAATAAAAAAAATATCTATAACCTATGAAAATGTATGGTGTTCCGGAATCATTTAATATCAGCTAATTTTGAGCAGCGTGGTGAAAAATATTTGATTACAATTACTGTCGCTGTAACCTAAACTGTATCGATCTTTTATTTCAATCAACATGAATTATCATTGAAGCGTAGGTATACACACAGGTATACATTATATGATTCTTTAACCAAACAGATTGGTTAAAATGTTATTGTAAAATACAATGTACCTATGCCTGTGAGAAATGTATGACAATATTATTAATATGCATAAGATACATATAACTGAAATTAGCTTTGGCTCTAATAGTTATGTACATCTGGAATTTACTGTAGGGCCGCTCTGTTTTCATGTCTTTTAGTATCTACTAATATAAGGAAAACTATACAGCTTCCACAATACATTCCTTAGTATCAATGTACCTATATTATTTTTTCTTATGTCAACTTAAGATTTTAGACGCAAAATGTTTTTAGTAATCAGGTTTTTTGCCATGCAAATGAGTTAAAACAACATTGCTTTGCAAGCATTTCTATTTAACATAAAAGTGTACATTCATTAAAACACATATTATAACTTGTTAGAATAAAAAATCTCCGGTTCTCGCCATTAATAAATTTACTATTTAAATATTCTTGCACTTTGACGCCAACTGCTTCGCCAGTTAAAAGTTTACTAAGAAGAATTAAAAACCGCATCCAACCCCTTGTGACGTCAACACTATTTCAAAAACTTCGCAGCGCCTGTTCTAAGTTTATTAAAAACTTATTTTTCTCTCAGCTCTAACTTACGACGGTATTAAAGTCAACAAAACTGGCATACCTAGTCAAGATTATATATAAGCAAGAAATATATCTGTATCTGTATCAGCCTATATACGTCCCACTGCAGGGCACGGGCCTACTCTACAATCGAGAGTACGATTGAGAGTGGTTAGGCCATATAGTCCACCACGCTGGCCTAATGCGGGTTGGCGGACTTACATACAATAGAAATTCTTATAAATCGCTACGGTATGCAGGTTTCCTCACGATGTTTTCCTTCACCGTTTTAGTGCGTGGTGATTGACTATCAATACACACATGACTCCGAAAAGTCAGAGGTGTGCCCTGGGATTCGAACCCGCGACCACCGTGAACATGTTGGCAGCCGCGTCTAGTCCGTTTACCAACAGGCCACCGCGCACTTCGTACCACCGTACACCGCGCAGAAATATAATTATATACTTGTATTTTTTACTACAGACATTATTGATATATTTCTTGTTTGATAACAGTCCATAGAAATATATTCTAAAAAATGATACATCGTACAACGCGCTGACCAGAACATAAAATATCCGGTTCGAAATTGTTTTGAAATAGTTTAACTTACCAAGCAACGTTAGAGCAAATACTGATTACTATATAAAAATATTTTGTGTTTTATTCTTTACATATTAACAATTAACTACATGGTGTGATTGATATTTTATAATAGCACTATTCAAATCCTTACTAATATTATAAAGGTGAAAGTTTGTATGTATGTATGGATGTTTGTTACTCTTTCATGAAAAAACGGCTCAACAGATTTTGATGAAATTTGGTATAGTGATAGCTGACACCCTGGATTAACACATAGGCTACTTTTTATCCCGAAAAATGTAGTGTTCCCGTGGGATGAGTCAGGAAACCAAATATACATATTTTCTACTCTTTCAAATTCAAATTGTTGGCACGGGATGTCCTCTCCTACGGAAGGGAAATATAGTCGACGGCACGCGGGAAATATAGTTAGTAGACACGCGAAATAATATGTTCTTGATGTGGATTGGACTCAAAAACTATCTGCACCCGGGCGAAGCCGGGCCCGACAGCTAGTAAAACATAAAAATATTTTTTTGAAGTGAAAACTTCTTTAGCGGCGTTGAGCACTTTTTCTGTAATGGGTATAAAATCTTAAACTCGCGTCAGGACACGTGACCTGATCGTAAGACGAAAAGCGTAAGACGGATGGAGAGTAGACAGCTGTCAGTTAGCTGTCAGTTTATAAAGCTTTGATGAATTGCCAATGATTTTGAGTGGAGATTTCAACATAAACTTCGCAGACGATAAAAATCAACTATTAATTGAATTTTTAAATAATGAATTTGGTTTAACTATGTCGAATGATCGCAATCTTAGCACAACGAAATACAAAACTACTATTGATGCGGTCTTTATTAGACATTTAAATAGGTTCGAATCAAAACTGTTCGTTTCTTACTTCAGCTACCATAAACCTATCGTATCAGTTTTAGAGATTGGCGATGATAGTTCTGGTAATGATGATGGTGAAAAAGTCGTTGAAATTATGGATGAAAGTTGATTTTTCGAGATAAACTTTTTAATGTAAAATAATTGTAATAGTTTTAAAGTGTTAAATTTTTAATGTAATATAAATTGTCATGTTTGTGTACGATAGCGCAATAAATGAATATTGTATTCTACCATATAAATGATAGTACTTTTATACTGATAAAGCAATTGGTGCAAAATTATTCCCTAACCATTCCAAAATATTAAACATGCTCAACGTTAATAATCAAGTTTTCACTTCTGCCGGCACTCCCGGAGTGCAACCCGTCTTTTTTTTTTATTCCCATACGTTATTTAGTCAGCACATGAAATTTTACTATACCCGTAAATACTCGGCTGAAAATACAACTGTTTTGTAAAAAAATACGCTTGGAAGGCAAGACCCAACCTTTAACCTTTACAACGTCCTAAAGGACCGCTCGGCGATCCCTCAGGACGTGAGGATGCTCCCGTGTCACGTGTACAATGACAAGAATGCTCAGTACACTCCACAAAAAATAGTGGTATTATTCTCCGTCGTGAGTATGTAAAGGACTTTCAGCAGTATTAAAATTTGTGAGTATATTTCGGTATTTTTATATTATTTTGATGTTCCTAATGAATTGTATATACGCCCATAATAGCTTTTGAAACTTCTGGTCTACATCTGTTGAGGTGGGTATGGTATGGTTTATGGTCCACGATATAGGGCCAAAATAATAGACAGGAAATACAGGATCACTTTATTACCAAAGACTGTAATCAAATTCGATAACATACCCATGTTATTGACCCCCCGTGACCCTTCACGAGGGCAATCTTTATATAAAAATATCGTTGTTTCCTATCTTGGTTCGAATTAACATTATTCTAATTCATTGCAAATATTAAAAAATACGCAATAAATTCAGATGCAATGATGAAAATATTAAATTACCAAACCTAACAGCATATTATAATCACCCAAACACGTTTGCAAATTCACCTTACAGCCAAACAGAAAAATTCACAAACCTGTCAAACGAAATATCCCAAAAATCCCCGTAGTATTTACTGCAGGGCTGTCAATTACGTGTTGTACTGTCCACCCTTATCACGCGTCGCATGGTGTATGTCATTGCCTTTTCCGTCCAGTTTACAGCCATGCGTGACCTAACAAGATTCCTCGACCTTGTTACATCAATTTATCACGCACTTAAAGGGATTTATACTTTTTGTGGTCGTGGTCAACACTACTGAAGTCATGCAACATAAGTTTTTTGCGACTACCCTAATTTGTCCTTAATTTATTCCGCGTACATGCTTGTTTTTTACAGTGCGGGCTATTGTGAGGTCAATTTTAATAGGAAAATGTTAATTATTTTGGAATATTATCCCTGTAATTCTTGCTTGATATTGTAGCACACTTTTTTTTATTTAAATGAATGGCCAGACCAACATTTCATTCCTCTGTATATGTGTTTAAAAAAGAAAACTACGCAATTGGAATTTAATTCACATAATAAGAGTCAACAAAACGAACATTCGCAACATTAATTTAATTTTCATCATGCATAAAGCGTTTCGCTTTTATTATACGTAAAATACCACATTTTTTTCCGCTTTCCTTGGCCGCGAGCGTACGCGTGGTTCATTACGTTTGTCGCGTGTGTAGTGTCGAGTGCTTCTGATGTCTTGTTGAGTAAGTTCGTGAGTAAAAAATATGCAGAAAATATTTCTGTGTATTTACTTTCCTTCCTGCCTTGATAAAGTGAGTGCCTGTGATAGTAGTGCAACGCTCGACTCATAGATTGGTGTTTGATGATTTTCTCACCAGTTATTACTATTATTTCTGTACTAATAAAATAACCTAGATACATAAATTCACACCTTATTTTTTCAAGAAGTGTGATGTGATAGAGGTGTGAGTCTATCGCCAACTCGGCACAAATTCCAGACACCTGGTTGGTAGTGAATAGAAAATCTTATATCACTTTGCCCGACCCAGGATTATAAACCGAGACCTCAGCATTGTAATCATATTGTAGGACTGCTGCGCCTCTGAGGCAGTCAAAAATGTTTAATAAATAGCTGTTGGTAGATTTATTATAATAAGTATTTTAATAGTATTTATAGTAGGATTTTGTTACCCTCCCCAACAGCTAACTCTGTACACGATAATCGAAAACCCATCATGTTGACCAACGCAAGTGTACATTCGTGATCAGCCTGTTTGTATTGGGTTTCTACCAGGGCGACATAGTGTGTATATGCTATTTAGGCAACATTGCATGAGCCTTCCAATACAGTAATTTTGACAATAATTTGTCATTAAAAAACCTATCCACAATCACAAATATTGACATTTATAAAGATATTTATAATTGAAAATATCTTTAAGTTACGATTATTCAGACAGTAAAAACTTATCCGCTTACATAGTTATGTTGAATTTTTAAAATAAATAACTTTATTGTATTGTATGAGCCCATATACGTCCCACTGCAGGGCACGGGCCTACTCTACAATCGAGAATACGATTGAGAGTGGTTAGGCCATATAGTCCACCACGCTGGCCTAGTGCGGGTTGGCGGACTTACATACCATAGAAATTCTTATGAATCGCTATGGTATGCAGGTTTCCTCACGATGTTTTCCTTCACCGTTTTAGTGCGTGGTGATTGAATATCAATACACACATGACCCCGAAAAGTCAGAGGTGTGCCCTGGGATTCGAACCCGCGACCACCGTGAACATGTTGCCAGCCTCGTCTAGTCCGGCTGCCTTCAGGTGTGGAGTGGAGTGAAAGAATATCTCCACCCAGGCGAAGCTGGGCCGGGCCGCTAGTATTCACTAAAATGATTCTGACGATAACCAATAACCGTTTCGAAAATCGATTTAGGTTTATGGTGAGGATCCTGCTTACGGAAATATTTAAAATGTGCATTCACCATAAGTGATACTTCGTTGAATGGCAGTAACTATAGGGGTTGAAGGTCCCCGTCGATAAAACCCATAACATAACATAATTGAGTCGTCTTTAATAATAGTAAAATTTGATGTAGATGTATTTAATTTGGTTTTTGAATTATTTTAAATATTTTTTTTACTGAAGCATAGCACTAGCAGGATTTAATTATTTTGTGTTTAATTCTCATACGTACACATTCTTTGTTAATATTTAAGTAATATTGGAAACTTTGCTGGATGGAGTATTAATATTTTAAGTATGTTTATTGTTACTATTGTACTGTTTGTTTTCCAAAGATTAGTAAAATAAAAATAAAACGTCTGTAATAGATAATAAATTTAAAAAAATATGCTTAATGGAATTAAAATAATAAATATGTATAAATAAATTCATGCCTTTTTTTCCAGAAAGGGTAGGCAGAGGTGCAAACAGTACACCCACGTTTCGTGTTGTATTATTAGTCCCATGATGTGATAGGTGACCTTATCGCCATATTGAGCACTAATTCCTTTCTTTGGGGCTGATAATTAATTGAAAAATCGAATAATATTGCTCGACCCGGGATTCAAGCCTAAGACCTCAGCTTTGCTATCATACAACTGAGCCACCGAGGCAATAAAAATAAATATATGATTTAATCCGCATCTGTTATGTTCGCGAAAAGTTTCCTATATTTGAAATATTTTCAAAATTCACTATACGATACTTGTAAATAATACTGTGTTGATCAACGCAATTTATTAATTTTACCTCGTAATATTGGACTATTGTTCTCTATTCCGGGAAGGGAATCCAATAAGTAAGAGATTTTCGGCTACATGATCATAAACGGGCATATGAGATAGGTTGCGTTATACCGGGTATCTCAAAACTGCTACCAAACACGAAGCCGGGTGGTAGTTTTAGTGACTACAAACACAATGCAACTAAAAATTTCGCAATGCGACAATTATTTTTTATGATTTTTTAAATATCGTCATTTTTGCGTGGTAAATCCATAGATTTTACCAAAATAATAATTTTAACTCTTTTATACCTTAGGGTATGTATAAATATAAGGGTATACACTATTATTTTACGAAAAAAATGTATTTACCACCCAAATATGGCCATAGGAGAAAAAATACTAAAAAAAATTGTCGCTTTTTTTTGCAACTTTTTCTGTTGCATTGTGTCTGAAGTCACTTAAACTACCACCCGGCTTCGTTTTCGGTAGCAGTCTTGATATACCCTGTATAAACATGTAAGTATAAACATCAAAAGACATTCATTATGATACAGGAGGCCCGCGTGATTAAAGTGACCTTGTTCCTGCTAATTACGTAATGAATACTCGTAATATTCATATTATATACATAAACAATGCTTACACAATTTTAGATAATGTTTTATGTATTATTCTCGTTGTTATTTTCCATAGTATCTATATCAGCCCATATACGTCCCACTGCAGGGCACGGGCCTACTTTACAATCGAGAGAACAATTGAGAGTAAGTAAGTGCGTGGTGGCCTGTTGGTAAACGGACTAGACGCGGCTGCCAACATGTTCACAGCGGTCGCGGGTTCGAATCCCAGGGCACACCTCTGACTTTTCGGAGTCATGTGTGTATTGATAGTCAATCACCACGCACTAAAAAGGTGAAGGAAAACATCGTGAGGAAACCTGCATACCATAGCGATTTACAAGAATTTCTATGGTATGTAAGTCCGCCAACCCGCACTAGGCCAGCGTGGTGGACTATATGGCTAACCTAACCACTCTTAATCGTTCTCATTTTCCATAGTACTTATCTATAAATTATAAATATATTCAACAGTCACATACATATTCCTTATTAGACTAGACCGAAAAGTTTCTAGTTCCTGATACCCACGAAACAAGACTCGATCTTAGTGTGGGGCTTGCACTATGTATGTGAATCTTGGCAGTTATTTATTTATTATTTATTTCTACCTCCGGAATTTACGCACTTTCCACAGAAAGAGTTTTGAAAGAATACAGAAACTTATTAGTAGGGTTTTTTTTTGAAATAGCAGTTTTCTCACCCCAGCGAAGCTTAGTGACTGAAAAGTCAAGTTAAAAACAAACCAAAGTATGTTTTAAAATGCCTTTAATAGAAAGTGGGGGTGTAAACAAATCGCTTTCATTACCGGAGAGTAAGTTGCATGGTATTTCTCGTTTTAATTATTTCTTTTAATTGCGCTAAAACAGTGTGGTTGGAAATTAAAAGGTGGGTTTGTTGTCGCGTTACGAATTTAAATAATACGAAATATGAATTTGGGTATTCATTTTGCGATATTGGTTTGGAAGCAGTGTGGTTGTTATGAATGTTGGTAGTTTGTTGGAGAATACGATAATTCATTTAGGTGAGGACTGTATTGTCAAACTGGAGATCGTTGGTTACATCCACAGGCTTTTGAAGTTACTTGTATATATTTAATAATCGCTAGTTTATTTATGTTGAGTGAGTGTGTGCGTTCATACCTGAGAGTTTTTCCAGCATTCCTAACGGCCGATGCCAATAATCAATCGAAAAAATTAGATTGAAGCCAATCTGGATTGTTTTCTACTTTTCGATTAGTCTCTCGTCATGTTGCCATAGTTTTTTCACTACTGGAATTGATTATTGGTAATATAGTATCAGAAAATAGATTGAGCTGTCAATCTAAAACGGCAAATTTTGAATTGAGATCGATTATTGGCAGCGGCTGTAAGTGTGTGAAATGTATGAACTAGTCGTATTACATCAGCGTGATAAATTAAAATGCCTACTCCTGAAGCTTTTGTAGTCAGAAAAAATCATGTACCTCATCCTACCTTTGATGATACATGCTTGGCCGTGTATATATGTTACTCTTCAATTTCATATCATATGGTGTCATTACGTCATAACCACATTTTACAACATAACCAACCAGTTCAATTTCACGGACGAAAACCGTATTGCTAAATTTTTAATATGAAAACGTCTTGCAGCCTATATCGGACAAGAAATAACAGATGGGATAATTAGCATAATCTGGGCATTTTTGGTACGTTGCCTCGTGGATGTAGGGCGGGAAGAAGAGGGAAGGGGTGGGGAGGGGGGATACTGGTGACGATATCCCGCATTATGACGACGCTACTATGTTGTGAGGCCCAGCGAATACCAATAAGAAGTTATAAGTATGCGCCAGTTAACAGACTTTTTAAGTTTTTTTTGAGTTATTGGCTATACATTTTTTAATATCTGATTATATGGGATGGTACTATAAGAAAATATTCCACAGCCGTTAATATGGTCCCAAGGTGTATGGATATTTTATGGCTCGTAGAGTAAAGTTTCTACTTTGGAAGATGCATGCGTAAAAGTTTCTATTTCGTAAAAATACAGTAAATATCAACGTATATAAAATTGTGGGGACCAAATACTTTATAAAAGAAAATAGCGTGTTTTCTCAGCTACCTAAAAGTAATTGAGGATTATAGAAACATAAATATTTATGTAAAAAACCATTAGTACCTATAATTATTAGATCGGGTTTTTAAAGCTTTTATCTATTTATTCGAAATCCATATAAAATTTACAAACATAAAAAGCATACAATATTTGAAATATAAATAATTAAAACAATAATCAAAGATATACATTATAGAATAATTGCATTTCAATTTCTAATACAAATAAATATAATTTAAACATAAATTACACCTATTGACAGATGCTCTAATAAATAATATATTTCGCTGCAAATACCAAAATAATCTATACTAAATTCCTTTAAAAATACATTTATGTAGGTACTTAAAACACTCCTTAAAATATATTTTGGGGCCTTTTTACTTGGTCCTTTGAAATCTCAACGTAAGTGTTCCTTTTGGCTCAAGGGCTCCAGGTTAAGAAACGTCGAGTTAGATGAATAATTTCATAACAAAAAGGCGAAAGCGACCCTCCGCATTGTGGGTGAAAAAAAAGTCCCGACGGGAAAGCTCCGCGGAGCTTTTGTCCGGTCCATTCTCTTTGTCAAAAACACAATTTGTTGCATTATTATTATTACAAGGGGCATTCCCATTTGAATCACTTTAACGAACATTCGTGTTGGAAGTATTAAAGTAAAGGGAATTTATTTTGTATGAATTTTTGTGGATTTGACTCGGAATTTGATTTAAATTTTAAGTACCTAATTCTGTATTTATTTATTCGGAATTATTTAGTCTTTGATAGTAAAGTACTTTATACAAAATTAAATAAATAAATTTCACACTATAGTGTATATTTTTATTCTTATAAATGGCGACATGAGTATGCCGTTCGCCTGATGATAAGCAAACAATAGCAAAACCAAACAACATTATTAATTACAAACAAAGCTCCACTGCGCTCTGAGTCTCATATATCCAGTTGTAGCTCTTTCTACAATGTTCTTCAAAAGTGCTAGGCTTTTACATTGCGGTAGTGAGTGAGAAATTGAATGGGTGAGAGACCATGCACAGATATCAATGGACCTTCGAAAAATTAAGGAAAATGGTTGAGATGAGGAGAGGTATAAGCCTCATGGAGTCCCACTCAACAAAACAAAACAAAACAGCAAAGCCGCCGCTTCACGACAGTGTTTCATGAATTTCACTACATCATTATTTAGTCTCAATACAAATAAATCAAACAGAGATCTTTAATAAATTCCGCCGGTCCGGTCGGATTTTCCTTATCCCCCGGCGCCGAGCTGTGAGACAACGAAATCTTTAGAATACGTCTATTTTCTTTTCCAGGAAATTAGGGTTCCCCAGTGTAGATTGCTCAAAGCGATAACAAGCGAAAGGTTACTGCGACTTGAATCGAATGAGGCTGGAAATAATTTACGTTGAAAGCGTCGGATGTTTTCGTTATTTATTTTGTGAAAGCGAAATCACTTTATCTTTTGCGCGATATACGATTTTGTGTCAAATGCTCGGACGTCATTTTTATGCAGATGCCAACGAGGTAGTGTATTTGTTCATTAAAATTGTAGGCGTTTGTCTATTATAGACTATTGTGCTAAGAACGTGTCGGGCAATTAAAAAAATACTGTTCACGTAACGGTGCTAGCCAATGAAGAAATCTGAAACTAATGAGTAAAGTTTCACAGCAATTTAAACAGGACACCTTGATTGGGATAGGTACCATATATGCCCATTAACCTTTCGTGTACCAGGTGACTAAACCACCGAACAATGTGGGGTATGAGATACCCCAAAATAAATATGGCTAAATACAAAGAATAACGCCCATATAAAATACATTTATTGAAAACATATCATAATAAGTTTCAATAAATGGATTAATTAATATTAAATATTTTTGAAACAATAATAATAAATAATTCACCCGCTGGGGTATAAGATACCGCACATGGTACACGGAGGGTTCAGATTATCTACAACTTTGATACAAGATGCCCTGCAGTTGAAGGTGCATTTAAGGTTCCTTGAGGCTGCCAATTTCACTCACCATACGAAACTCTACGGAAAGTTACTTCACAAGTTCACATAAGTTTTCTGTGAGACAGCGGTTAAGCCGGGATACAGGGCGGAGTTAAAATTGGCTAGTGTAGCTTTACCATTATAAATTATGGTCAGTGCACTTGTTAAGCCGGACAATTCATTTGCGGTGAAAATTAGTTTCGTTTAACAGTAGCGAGTCTAATATAAATCTAAAGTTTGCTGGAAGCAGCTGGATGCAGGTCGCTTCTTGGTTGCGGTGAAAATTGGTAGACAGCGATCTGGTTGTACTAGGCCCCTGGCACTGCGAAGATCCATGAGCAGCGGTGACCGCTTACCATCAGGCGGGTCGAATGCTCGTCTGGTTGTGAAAGCTAAGAAAAAATCTTTGGGTTGGGCCTTTTTTCAACAGTTAAGTTTTTGTGATTGAGAAAGATTCTCTCTCTCTATCTCTCTCTCTCTCTCTCTCTCTCTGTGTGTGTGTGTGTGTCTCATCAGTCACAACAAGTCCACTGCTAAACATAGGCTGACTCAAGGATCTCCACATAAACGTGTTGGAAGTGACCTGCACCTGCGCATCCACCTTGTAGACGGGCGTCTTACACTGCACTCGCTTGAACGTGGCCTCCACTCCGCTGAAAGATAAAAACTAATATGGTTGGACCTGTCTTTTTCTTGTTTTTTTAATTTCTGGCATGGCAAAGAGAATGCGTTGCAACTGGTGATAAGTGTAAATGAAATCACAGAGTATCGAATGTCATCAGAGGGCGGTCTTATGCTTTTCGTCACAATCATGACGGCCCGCTAAGATGCCTCTTCACGCTATGGTGGAGGGGACCAGGATAATTTATATTTATTGTATTGCATTGTATGTCTTTTTATACTACTACTAATTTATTAAATCAGATGAATGACTCAGTAAAATAAGTAATCAAATACACTAGACTAATTTTACATAAAGAGAATGAACACTGGTATGGCATACGCAGCGATGCTATGATTGATTGTATAACTTTCGACGTGTGAATGAGGTTTAGGTAATGAAACGAGAAATGTAATTACAGGGTTTCTAAGCAAACTTTGATTATACTAATCAAATATATCTTGAAGTAGCAAATATTTTTTTAAGCTTTATTTTAAGCAACGTTGTATTTGTTGGGAATAATTCAACTGCACAATAATATTGGAGTAACTAGGTGACTTGTTTCTGGCGAACCAATTTTTGCTACTTAATCATTAGACATAATTTATCCCGTAGCATGTTTTGTATTAATAACATAAAAAATAATTCATATAGATAGATAGTATCATCATATATATTTACATACATTAACGACCAAATCAATAGCTTAATCACCCAGCTAATTCTAATCGCTTTTAAATATTTTTTATAACAATGCCTAACTTGGCTAAAAAAACAAAAAATGGCTTCATTTTGCATTCAAATATGGCGGAGGCTGTACAGCACATTTCGCTCCATCCACTGTCTTTGTTAGAATACTATAATGATTGTTTGTGTCGGAGCGGGTGAAATGGCTTACCTCTTTTGTTTAATTTCATTTTGGCCTTAATTTTTCGCAGCTAATTAGGCGGCGTTGGAGTTGCAATTTCCTGCTGTGAATGGTCCAATGCTTTATTTTGCCAGTTGTCTCGTCTCTTAATAACTATGAAATGTCTTTGTTGAGTTCCAGTGAATAATCATGCAGATTTATATTTCTAATACCTATAATAAGCTGTCTGTAATTTTTGTATTATCGCATAGAATGACGCAAATGAAGGCAGTATGATTATACCTCTTTCTAGATATATCATTTTAATGAGTTTTGATGTTATGTGCCAGCCACAGAGCACTTTGAAACTACAGAAAATTGCTTCTTAAGACAATCCTCTCATTATTTTTATATACGCTTTAGTATAAAATATAGTCCCAGAAAGAGAAACAATCACAATATTATTATATTTTGGTCTAGTGTTTTTTTTAAATTATATTATTGGAAGCATAAAGATATATAGTTTATATAAATCTATAGTTATAAATTTAAATTAATTTTATTTAAAAAAAAAATAGTCTATCACAATTAATTATAGACTTAGGTAGTTTCACTAAATTTATTTCTTAATTTATCAACAATTATATTTTAATTGGAATGTATAAACAGAAAGACAGTAATGACTCAACGTCCGTCTATTCTCGTTGTCACGATCCAACTGAAGTGGTGCGCTGGCGCTGCCCTGAGCTATCCTCCCACCATTTCACAACACTCCTTCCACAGCCTCTCCTTCCACCCTTCCACAACTAAAGTGACGTCACACAGACCACGCCCCTTCCAAAGCTTTATTTTTCCTTATTCTATATTATACCATATATAAACCGTTCTACTGCATGGTGATGGACTATAAATACACAAATGGTTTTGAAAACTTTAACCCGAGACCACCGTTAAAATGTTGGCAGCCGCGTCTGATCCATTACCAACATACTATCAATATAAATATAAACAGTATCGCAATATCAGTAGCTAAATGAGCACTCATCAGAGTTCGAAATTCAGGTTGTATTCTGCATATTTTCTTGTAAAGACTTCATAAACAATATTCTCTACTTCTATCTTATTAAATATAATTTTTCATTTTAACATCTCGTAGTCGAGGCAATGACCCTATATACAAACTTGCTCTGTGAAGTTTTCAATAGCTTCGCGAAACTGAACATCTATTATACGGTTTTAAAGTCCAAACTTTTTAAAAGGCTTTGTTAGAAGTTAGAACATGCGGGAGAATAGAGGTGACGGTAGGAAATAATAATATTGAACTAAGAATAAAACTGTAAGTTATACTTACATTGTGAAGTATTATTTTAGTTCAATAATACAAGTGAATTAATTATTATACTTTTATAAGTGAATTCTCATCCCGTCCCGTTGCATCCCATCCTGTCCCGCTAGACCTTTTTAAGAGGAACAATCCTGTCATACATTATTGTATTGCAAGTTCAACTATTCACATAGTAAACGCAACGGAATGATATGTCCTTGTTATTGAAACATTTTTCACTACTGCTTCGCTCCTTTTGGTAACAGCGTGATGTTATATAGCCTATAGCATGCGTTGATGCAAACTCTTCTGCTTTACGTATTAAAAAAAAAATATATAGATTTTGTAGACATTTTACGAATGTACGTATATTTTAGTAAGATCTAGATGTACCTTTCAATTAAACAAAATTCAATAAAGGTTACAAAGTCATGTCCATGGAACGAATGTCTCCAAACCAAACACTACTCAAAGTAGAACCACACTTGGCACTCAAACCTACAATTGCACGACAAAAGACGTCCTACTCCACTGAACCATTGAATCATAAAGAACTCCTTGGGGTGGTAATGTGATATTTATGTTCCGCAAAACACGAGCTTTTCAACCCCGGGGTGCGAGCAAAACCTTTATTACATTCCGTTTTATACCAATCAAAAGCGTTCAAGAATATTATGCGGTGTCAATCAAAATGTTGATGTAGATTTGAAACTCTTGTTTTATTGGAAATGTAAAAGCTTTGTCGTAATTTATCATGCAGGAGTTTGAATTGAGCTCAGATTTCAGTAATATAATGTTTTTCATTACTTTTTGTCTAGGGGCTACGCGAATGAAGTATAGTGTATTTACTGAGAATATTGATATGATTAATTAATTTGAAGTTGGACTACGAACACGTAAAGATTTACATTTCCATATTTTATATGAAGCTTTTAGTAAATTATAAGGACAAGTCTAATACCCCGAAACCTAAATTAAATTGTTCATATGATGAATGTCAGTCTATATTTATTGATGTCATTACCAATCTTAGAAAAATCATCATTATTAGGGCCCAGCATTCAAGGCAAAACATAAATACATTTCTTCAAAGCATAATTCATTTACTGTCTGGGTGGCGCCGTTGTACTACGGTATCATTCCAAAGCTATGGTGTCGGGTTCGAATTTCGGGTCGGACACAGATTGGATTTTTCTATTCATTATCAGCCCGGAGTCTGGAATCTATGTCCGATATGTCGATAGGCTCTATATCACAACGTGGACGGAAAATACAAGGCGACACTTGGTTGCTCCTTTGCCTACGCCTTCTGGGGAAAAGGCAAGAGTTTACGTATATTAATTTATTTAAATTTTATTATTATTATATTTTATAATTACAATGATCTCTCTACAAAAATACAATTTGTTAATACTTAAAGTCCAATTTAACATCTCTGCATGCAAATAATTCGAATGTGGTTTAGATGTGAAATACATGAACCGAGCGGTCAGGCCACACTGGAGGTTATTATGCAAAGTGGAACAATCACTTGGCTAGGAGCTAGAGTTTAATCAAAAATTCTCCACGCAAAGGGTTACATTTATGTACTTAAAATTCCACCCGTGGAGACGGATTTGGTGTCTTTCGTGAAATTGAGGTATGGAAGACCGAGGTTATTTACATAAGAGAATGTATGTACTGTTCTTTAGGAGTTTTTTTATTGGTATGTATGGCGAAACAAGCATGCCATTCTCCTGCTGGTAAGCGATACGACTGCTCATGAACAGTAGCCAAATCAAATAGCCCCTTATATCCAGTGGTTATTCTGGCTGCAATATCATTCCAAACGAAACACAACAGTACAGTTACTGCTGTTTGACGGGAGAGATTGATTGCAGTGGTGACCTACCCAGGCGGCCTTTCACATATGAGACAGCTACCTATTCAAAAGTTTTATTCTATAGGTCTGACAAACGAGCAAACGGGTCACCTGATGACTGTCAGTAACGGCCGATGCAAATAAATAATCAATCGAAAAAATTTGATTGAAGTCAATCTGGATTGTTTTCTACTTTTCGATTGGTGGACATTGATTACTGGCAATATAGTATCAGAAAAAAATTTGAGCTGTCAATCTCAAACGGCCAATTTTGGATTGGGATTGTTTATTGGCAGCGGCTGTAAGTGATCACTGCCGTCCATGAACATTCACATCGCTTGAATCATAGAAGTGTTGCAGGCCATCGAATCAGGGAAGGAAAAATCATGTGAAGAGGAAAGGTGTAATGCGTAATCTCAAACAATAAATCTTTGATAATGAATAATGATGATTTTCTATCTATATCTGTACTATTAGTTGTACAAGTATAGGGTAATTTGTCTATCTGAGCTTTTGGTGACCCGTAAGCAACGGGTAGGCCAGCATAACTGTGACAACCGGCGCAAGATAATAGTTTTTTAACAACACTGCATTCTAGTTGCTGTGTAATCGTATTTTTGAATCATTATGAAAATATTCTTACTCGAATTTGGTTATCATCAATGATAAACAAGCCTTATTACAAGATATGCATTCATTTAAGTCCAAAATCCAAGCCGAGTCTAGAGTTGAGTAGCTCTGGGGTCATCGCCTTTAAATATAAAAATTTAATTGTAATCTAACAATGGAAATATTTGATAGGGGAGAGCGGGGCTGAAAGTGCCGATTTTGACAAATCCTCATTTTATTCGGATAACACAAGTACTATGTCTGAACATAGTGGTTCATCCTAAGCCAAATTTTGTCTATAATACGAATTTACCTTCAGATTTTGCATGTTTTTAATTGATTTTAAGAAAAAGTGATTTTTTTACACATCGGCGACAAGGCACTACCAACCCCACTTTGGGGCAAGATGTGCCGTAACTGAGGTCGGTTGTGCCGTTGATTTCTAGGTGTTTTACATGAATAAAAAATTATGTAGAAATTAATAGACATCAATTTTATTGTAATATATTTATTCGTTATACTATAAATCAACGGTTTTAAAAATTGTGTTACGTTATGTCGGATAAATGAGCTCGCGCGTCTTGCACTGGTAGCTTCGGGTGTGCTTATAGAAAGTGTCGAGTTCCTCTTCAGAAAATTTGTCAACCAATCCTTGCCAGCCTCACCATTCGTATGCCAAGATGGTGGGATATTTTGTACATTGAAGTTCACGGCACACCGGTACGCAAGTTGTCGTACTTCTTCCGGGAGAAGACCAAAGTAAATAGAAACGCTTTTTAAGATGTACTTCGACAGTACTGCCTCTTGTTACTCATTAAACACTAGTCTTGGTTTGTATCCAACCGCAGGAGTGGGTGAAACTGTTTTTAATTTGCGTCCATCGTTGATGACTGCATCAGCAGCCCTGTGTAAAAGATCCAGAGATGTAGTCCCCCTTTGAGTTTTTCGCTTGTATGTCTTCATTCTATCAAAGACGATAAATATACTCATGTAGAATCATGTTAAAAAGTAGTTTCTTTCTTTCATAAGTGCTCGTGTAAACATAAACAATATTAAAAGAATAAAGGTTGCTTAGGGGACGGTTGTGCCGCGGCACAAGCAGCCCCACAAGAACGGCACATTTTACCCCAATTGGCAGGGTCTGAAATTTTGTCTCCCATATAAAAAGCATTTTGCTCAAAGCAATAAAATGGCACTGCATAATAAACTAGGATAAATAACAAACATTTTACCAAAAATATCATATTAAAAGCATGAAAAATGCTAACTTGCGACCAAAAAGTATCCGAACGAAAATATTTACTTACTCGGCGCTGGAGGACCCTCACATGCACTGCCACTCGGTCCGCGTCGCTGGCGCATTTAAAACCACCGTCGCGTGTGCCCGACTGTTAGGCAATACGAGACACAATACGGTCGAATATCTATCTCTTTTTGTTTTCGAGATATTCGCGACGGCACAATTTACCCCCGGCACTTTCAGCCCCGCTCTCCCCTACTGTACTTTGACACTTATTTTGTACTGTTTGTTTACAGATTCACAGGGACCCACAGGCAAATTGTTTTGTAAGGAAATGTATTTGTTGAACTGTTTTAATTTTGTAATAAATTAAATGAAAATAAAATAGAAAAAAAATAATACATTAAATATTAATCAAGCATTTATCAGACATACCTTAAAGCATCCACATCACTTTCACTGTCACATTTTCACTGGTAGGTCTCTCATATGTGAGAGGCCATTTGGGTAGGTACCACCGCAATGTCTATTTCTCTCGTGAAACAACACTGCGTAAATGCACTATTGTGTTTCGGATTGAAGGACATTGTAGCCAGAGTAACTACTGGACATATTGAGACTTAACATCTTATGTCTCAGGATGGCGAGCGCAGTGGAATGTTGCTACTGTTTATGAGCGGTCGTATCGCTTACCATCAGGCGAACGGCATGCTCGTCTCGTCTTCATAGCAATAAAAAAATCTTCAATCCACATCAAAGCTTTATTCGAGACTGTGCATTTACAAATTGAAATTTCCATAACACGGCGAAACTCATCGCACCATCCTTAGACATTCGAGGTAAATACTTGGCGATTGGATAAATATTTGTTATTGCGGAGTGGAATTGAGTACTTGTTAATTACTTTTTGCACCGAACTGGAATTCTTAAATTGAAATTTTAGTAATAATTTGTATGTTGGTGTTTCTTGAATGTTGGAGGAAAATCAAATTCTGGATTTAATAATTATGGTGACTGTTTACTTAAATGTGTGTGTCTATAAATGTTATTGTCAAAATTACAACCAGAAAGAGAGGAATTCTTGATGGAAAGTAAATCGCCAAAAATGGACTCATTTAATTAGTGAATGGCAGCAGCGTCGTCCCATCATTTCTTTATTTTTCATATGTGAACTATGGAGTTAAGAGTTTGGAAAATACAAAGCGTATTTTTTTCTCGTTCATTGGGTACTGAATTTTTATGATGGTGATTGAATCCGACGGAATTGTTCACAACAGAGCAACTTGAATGGCAACAAACTTAGTGTTGTTAGTACGGTATAAAGGACATACCGCGCAGACCGGGACGGCATGGCAAGTGATTCAATTTGTTACTTATGGATATTCAAACATATCTAGTTGGAATACGACATAAATTCCTTTGTTATAATTTGATGTCGCGGCATCGGAGCATGCCTTTAGATGCCACGGATTATTCCGTGTATAACACGACATAAGTTTAGATAAGTTTTATTTTCATAAAATATAATTTCTAAAAAATACATTTCCGTAAAAAATAATTCCTTGCTGTGCCGTTTCATTCTGCGCTGGCCTTTAGTCGATCAATAACAGCACTAAATAACTTCCTTTAAGTAAGTAAGCTACATAAGACAAAATATCACAACCATCAGCCTGCTCTATTCCACACCACCCACAGCGTTTTTTGCCACGTTATTATCTATAATTATAATAAGCTAATTATATTTTATACTCCATTTTATAGCTATTAATTTCCGTTTGGTAATAAAGGCGTGGGATGTGTAGGCTTTGTTTCAAGAGCGCCTCGGGAACCAATCCTGTGGGCGATGGCGCCGCGATTGTTACCGTACATTATTTACCGCCATTTGTTTAATTTTTACCTTAAAATATCAGTATTTCGAATGTTTTTATTACAAATTAAATAATCATTTCAATAACTCCAGTATTATTCGGTACAATGGGCTTCTCTATATGAACCAATATACGTCTTACTGCAGTCACGGTGATTTAAAATCCAGTGTAAGATTGAAAGGGGTTAGGCCATATGTAATCCATCACGGTAGCCTACTGCAGGTTTGGTGGACTTTACATACCATAGAAATTCTATTTAGAAATCGCTATACTATGCAGGTTTCATTACGAAAATTTGCTAGATTATGCTTTATGTAAATGTTCAAAAAACATTTGGCAGCAAAAATGACATGTTTCTTATTATCTTTAATAACTCATTATAATTAGAATCAGACTTGGTTCTGGCATAGCAGTGTGGTTATTTGTAGCTACTCATAAATAATATAAGCATTAGATTTCAGCCTCCAAAAGATACTTAGGAGGCAAAAGGAATAAATATACTTCTTTTATAAAATATATACATACAAAAATATACAGAACAATCAATATTTATCCGCATTGTACTCGTATTTCCGTAGGAGTATCAAAATTATTTGTATTTACATACTCCTTTTCGAAATAGACGCGTGAATTCGTGATAAAATTAATTCCGGTAGAACAAATAATGCAAGCGAATATTTTACTTTTTGGATGTAATACAAGCGCAGGTCCGGCAATTCAATTTGTGTCTTTTTTTTAATCCCGTAAATAATTTGTTCAGTATTGCGTGTTGACCAGCTAAATAATCATAAACTTTGAGCTACAACCTACAGATTTCGATCTTTTTAAATGTTTGCTATTAAATAGATCAACCAAATAAATATAAATAAAAAAAATATAACATCCAATAGTCACATACGTAGTCCTGACCCCACACTAAGATCGAGTCTGGTGTTATGGGTGCCAGTACCAGGAATTACGGGAGGCCTTTCGGTCTCACAAACACCCAGAGCCGAAATAAATATTTGTGAGCCGCACAAACATTTCTCTCGATGCGGGGATCGAACCTACAGCCTCTCGTTTCACAGGCGGCGTCTAACCGCACTACGAAGGCTTAAATTACATAATTGGCATTAAAATGACATAAAGGTAACAGTTTAAATTCGGATATTTTTTTACCTGTTACTTGTAGTTGTATAAAGTTGAATTACCTGTGAAAAAAGGAAATAGTTTTATCATAAATTAAATCAAATTTATAAATTAAAAAAATATTGTACATGACAAAAAAATCATATACTGAAATCGTGAATTAATTCTTGTTCACGCTTATTTACACAACATTTAAATGAAATATTTTTTTAAATATTTCGCTTTCAAATTCCGATTAAGTATATACTTAAATCGACTTAATTACGTATAAATGTTTAATGGCGTAAAGAAAGCAATAGCTTGTGAAACGTGGGGTCTAATGTATGATTGTAGTACCGATAAAGATCAGGCTATTTGCTTTACACGGCGTGTTAAATAAGATATACATTTTTAGGGTTTGACCTTAGGATAAATTAGACAATTGTCTAACGCTTCTCTGATACTGTATGAGGGGTAGATCAATGTCAATAATGTTTTTATCAGTTGTTACCATTATAAAAAGTTTATTTCTACTTAATGTGATGGTCAATGCTACGGCCTGGCGTCCTTAACAATTTACTAATTTCAAATGAATGAGGTAATATTCATTAGATTTCTTATTGTTATGAATGACGAGACGAGCTTGCCGTTCGCCTGATGGTAAGTGATACGACCGCTCATAAATAGTAATAAAACCAGACACCTTGAATTACAAAGTAATGCTTGCCATTCTACTGCGCTCGCCATCCTGGGACATAAGATGTTAAGTATTAATATGTCCAGTAGTTACTCTGGATACATTGTGTTTGAAACCGAAACACTACAGTGCATTTACACTGTTGTTTGACGGGAGAAATAGACATTGCGGTGGTGCCTACCCAGGAGGCCTCTCACATATGAAACCTTCCACCAATAAGATTTAGTGATGATTGACTATTAATAAATATATGACTCCGAAAAGTCAGAGATGAGCCCTGGGCTTTGAACCCGCGACTAGCGAGAACATGTTGATGGCTCGACTGGTCCGTTACCAATGGGCCACAATGCTGGCATCACCAACAAAAACAGTATAAATAAACAAAAAAATTAGTTTTATCTAAAAATAGAAGCAAGAATACAATAATTTACAACAATATTTTACAGAAGTTGAACTGAAATATGAAGCGGCATTGTGGTATTACATTTGAATATTCACGCCATCCCTCAGGTCGTCCCGTGGGATTCGTCTGCTTCGTTCGCGACAACTGAAAATTCTTCAAATATTACTTACGGTTTTTGCCGGGATTCCTCGACTGAATCCCGCGAGAATGAAGTCTTAGTCACTATTCACTTCGATATCACGGGATGGATTTTATAAAAATTTCTTCGATGAATTGGAAATTTGAAAGACTGAGATTTATGTTTTCCGTCCTTATTGTAAATAAATATAAAGTATTGAATATTTTAGATAGATGCACTCATATTTTGAACATTGTATTATGTTGAAATAAAACTGTTTTGACGAATTTCACTGCAGATTTGATCCGTCCCGTGACCAGAAAGCTGTAAAGTAATCAACCCCTTGCGTGGGATGAATAAAAAATGTGAAAATTAAACCAAATCCGCAATCAATGTATAACATTCGGGCTAATTTAAGAAACCATTTCTTTGTATTATATAAAACAAAATGATGTCATCAAAAAACATTGGTTTTTGAACCACCCTACATTAGAATTATGCCAATATCATGATTACGTTTATAAACACAAATTCACAAACTACGACACATACGAAAATGTGCATCCCAAATATGTCCGAGCGAGAATCGAATCCATTTCCTTCCAAGTGAAATAACATCTGCTCAAATGCTACGCCAATCAATTGTCCAATTGGTTAGTATGCTAACAGTATGCATATGCATCGCCTCTTTAACATACAATAACTTTAAGGAGCCTTGTACATATGCCAATTTCATGTAAATGTGCCGTAAAAGCCGTGTTATCAGTAGGTATAAAATTGCAAAATGAATTTGCTTTAAAAGCTAAGGATAAGTCCTTTAGTACTTTTCTTTTTTCGTCTTTCTTTCGAATTTTTTCGTCTGAATGGTGAAAATAATACTAGCTTCATTTTTAATCAAATTTCTGTATTTAAAAGCAGGAATTGTAGCCAGCAACGACTAATTTCAGTAACGCTCCACTAGAGATGTACTGGAGCGCGCACCACTTACGTTGGAACACTAATACGCGCTTTCCGCCCTATCCATATATTTATGTCAATGGCGCGGCGTAATAAAAGTTGCCGTCGAAATGTTTACACAATAGCATAATAACAGCGATACATAGAGGGCAGACCAATAACTATTACGATATTACGTAATCATTGACTCTTTATTAATAGCTACCTGTCGAGTTACGTAGTGAAAGTTGGCAATTGTGTTACTTTATTATTATTTTCTTTTTGAATGCCTCGGTAGAGTAGTTATATTTACGGTTACAAGGTTGATGTCTCTTGTTCGAATCCCTGGTCTGTCAAAGTGATATTGGATTTCTGTTAACTATCAATCCGGAGTCAGGAATTTTGCCCGATATATCGAAAGGTTCGCCCCCTATTACATCGTGGGACGGAACATGCCCAAATGTGTTTGTCCTGACACCTATGCCTACGTCTTCTGGGAAAAAGGCGTGAGTTTATGTATGTATGTATGTATGTCTTTTATGGATTTGAATGTATAAATATTTATATACTTATAAAATATTTTGCCAATGGTGACCATTGGCTCGCTCTTGATGAAATCTTGCCACATATATTATTTCATCAAACTGTAAGTAGCAGTTGTCACATCTCTAGCTATTACATCGAGGATATCAGCGTGAACTATGAATATGTGAACAAATATTTTTTTTAATGCAATAAATGCGAGACGAACATGCCATTCTTCTGATTGTAAGCGATACTACCGCTCATGGACAGTAGCTAAAACAAACGATACTATTAATTTCAAAGCAATGCCTGGCATTTCACTACTCTCGTCATCCTGAGACACCACATAAGATGATAAGTCTCTATATGTCCAGTACTAACTTTGGCCTTCAAACCATAACACCACATTGCATTTACGTTACTGTTTGACGGAAGAAATAGACATAGTGGTATCTACCCAGGCGGCCACCCACATCTTCTTCATCATCTTATTAAATTTAGAACATGAATCATCTGATCCCTTCTCTTCCCTACCTTCTAAATAGTACAAAATATCAACGACCAACAATGATATTTCAAAATAGGCCTTTATATCATAAACGTTGAATATCCCACGAGGCTTTGGTCGGATAAATATCAGCAATCGACATTCCGAATTATCATTTGACGGGTTAACATGATCCCCGAGGTGTAAGCATTTTAAGACTAGGCACAAAATATTGGATGGATATTCACTGGAGAATTCCGCTCATTGTAATTTGTACTTAATAGTATTTCTATATTTTAAATACCATGCCAAGCGAAGATTTAGTCCTAATATAACTTTTTAAAAGTTACAATTTATTCTTTACCATCCTAGTTAAGTCAAATCTCTAAAAACATTTCCATGGTATAAAAAGTTATCTTTAAGTATCCCCCGGCTTAAACGCAGATTAAACCCGTAAATCTTACGTTATTCGAGAATATGATCCAGTATTTTCCCCAGTATTTGGCCCGTCTAGATCATCATCCGGCAGAATAAGGCTGTTTCTACATTGTTCCTTTATCACATCTTCCGCATTGTTACAGAAAAAGTATGATTTACGATCGCATGACGCGAAAATAAATAGGCTTATTTTGTAAGTGTGCTTGTCTTCATATTTTTATATTGCGAACAACAAATTCTTTTACGGCCTTTGTTTGCTTATTGCAAAACGAATGTTTACTTATCTGACATGTGTCGGAGTATTTTTATTGACTATATTACTTTTTGGAACTTCCTTTACTTTTCAACCAGATTTATCTTTTGTGTTTATTTATTTTCCGAGTAGTCTCCACGTTTTTGTGTTTTTATTTTGTTTGATCTGAACAAGGTTTTATCAAATCTCTCCCTTTTTCTTTCTCTCTTTCCCTGCCTCTCTTCAGCCATAGGAAATCTACTTCTGAACTCTTTCAAGGGTTTCCACATTGACCTGTTGAAACTGGCCTGCATCCAGCGACTTTATCAAATAATTTATTTTAAATTATTTAGACTCTTCTTCACACTATTCTACCTGATGTTTTATTAATAATGTTAATTTAACTGTGATTAATGTGGAAGCGGTTATCTCAACTACCGGTACGTTTGGAGCCAAGAATCGTTGGGTACGATCAATTATACGCTCCGATTCGATAGACTACTTAACGAAATTGTTTAATTATTCAAAAACGATTATTGTTGCCAATTGTTAGTAGTATTAAATCAATTTATATTCATTTTGTATACGTCTTTATCTATCCATTTATCTGTATCGATCTTTCTACGTTTTTTTAGATAAGGTAATAAGATTTTTTTGATAAGCGCCGTTATAAGTAATTCGTCAATTTGATGTTGACATCAATAATAATGAAAACGGTAATTATGACTACCTCGGTGGCGTAGTTGTACTCCGGTACGGTTACAAAGCTGAGGTCTCGGGTTCGAATCCCGGGTTGGGCAAAGTGATATTGGATTTTTCTATTCATTATCAGCCCAGAGTCAGGAATTTGTGCCCGATATGGCGATAGGCTCGCCACCTATCACATCATGGGACGGAACATACAAGGCGAAATGTGGGTGCCCTGGCACCTCTGCCTACCCCTTCTGGGAAAAAGGTGTGAGTTTATGTATGTATGTATGTATGTATGTAATTATGACTTTGATCATTGGCGAAGTACCAGTAATTATTACGAGTAATTTAAACCATATAAAACCCATTAAGAGGCACGCACCCTCCTATTTATGATGGGTTAAAACTTTAAGCCTTTCTGAAGTGCTCAAAGACATTTGATGAAAAGACACTTAATGTGGATTTTACGAAGAGAATCTAGGCTAATACACCAAGAGCTCGTGGCCGACTGACTTTCGTCATTTTATAAAAGTTAAAAGTTTCTCTGGGCATGCCTCTGACATAGGCATCATAAGATCAGCTATTATAAAGTTCCGATCGTGGTTGCTTTGGAAGTTATCAGCTTCAATGTGTATGGCAATATGAAAGAACCATAAAAATTGTCTGAATACTAAGGAAATATTTGTTGATAGTTGCCTTAATAACATATATACAACAGTCTTTATACTTTAGCGCTTTAAAATTTGAAGTAATTGTAATATTTAAAAAAAAAAAGTAATTTTGCCAGTGGCCACGGGCTCTTGGTCTATAACTTACAATTACACTGCGGCCGTCCATTACACTACGGTTACACTGATCATGAACGGTTCGTTGAACGTCACAACATCGGTAGGATTTTTCACCAATTGGAAAGTACGTGAAGAGCCCAATAGAGAATGTGTAAGGGTGAAGAATGCAAAACAGAAACTACAAACCGCAGTCTGCAGTTTTTGTTACTAACACTATGTAAACTCTAATGCGCATAATGATTAAATAGCGCTCATGCACTTTAAATATAACATTATTAATAAAACAATAGGAAAACAGTATCACAACTACACAGCAATAATATCCAGTGTTCATTTATCAAGCGGAGGCGTGCGCGTAATGAAACGTCCTTACTTTAACAAATTGGAAATAAATGAAAAATGTAATAAAATACGGATCGCTGTGTCTTCGAGGCAATTTACTTTATAAAGATACAATTTATCAGACGGTGCTGTAACGTGGTAAAGTCGTAGTTTAGTGACAAATTTATTATTGGCGACGATCCAGCCGTGTCCTATTCAGTATGAGTATGCCACACTTTCACTGGAAACTATTTATACATGTTTCATAACAATCTTAGAATAACATCGGCGGACATTTTAATGATATTAATTATTAATAGATGTTTTTGCATGTTCATTTCCGGGCGACTGGAGCTTATTTCTGAATGTAACGAGGTCACTGGAATATTATGATAATTTTGAGAACTGTTTAAAAGGTGTTAAATACACTGATTTTGTTACTGTTTGGGGCCCTACTATATTCATCCGAAACGAAGTTCGAAACTTCGGACGATCGAAGTTTTTTATACGATACGAATGTATCTACTCTGTAAAAGTTCGAATTTGTATAACGTACATCGTAACTATAAGTCTATGGTTGCGACCATAAGTCAATAACGACCATAAGTATATGTAGGTACATTCGTATCGTATATAAACTTCGATCATCTGAAGTTTCGAACTTCGTTTCTCATAGTAGGTAGGTATTTATCTGTAGGTATCTCATAAGTGATAGGTTGTCTGAGTAGGCAACACCGCAGTGTACAAGTAAATACACTGTTGTGTTCCGTTTTGAAGAACACTATAGCCAAAGTAACTACTGGTCATATTAAGAATTAACATATTATGTCTCAGGGTGGCGAGCGTAGTATAATGCCAAGCATTGCTTTGTAATTCATGGTGTGGTTTGGTTTTGCTACTGTCTATGGGCGTTCGTATCGCTTACCATTGCATCGGGTAAATAGCATGCTGATCTCATCATTTGTAATAAAAACAGTTTTCTCAAACACTTCATTAGCGTAATTATTTTACTATTCTAATACAGATATTAATACTTCATAAAATCTATTATTAATTCATGGTACAATTGAGTACACTTTCCATAAACCTTTCTCATACTATTCGATTCCGCAAACAAGATAAGAAGTTGTAAGTCTCAATGCAAATGTATTTGAATTCGGGTTGTAGTAACTAGTATCCTTGTCTACAAAATATATACTGCAAGAGCAATACACAGTTTGAAACACAGACTAGAACATAGAAATAGCTGCACGAAAATTTATAACTGTAGATAGGGGCAAAGCGCTTATGTTGCCAATAGTCACACATGCATGGATTTACCCGTCGTGTTACTAGATTTTCGGATGTAAGTTATGCTTTTGATTTTACTATAATACGCTCAATTTGCGTTAGGATATCCGGGCTAACATGGCAGTTTGATCCGACATAGACAGGCTTGCAAATCAGACGGGCATGTCGAGTATATTAATATGGGTAATTTTCTGTATTTCACTAAATAGTAGGTAGATTTATTATGCAATATTAATGAAGTGGTGCCAATAATTTGAAGAAAATTGTAAGTACGTTTTGTTTGTCAGAGATACGTATCGATGTAATAATATATACAATTATTCTCTAAACATCTATTTTATAATTCAACTATTGGCTGAAAATAGTTTTAAGTGTCGGTGGCTCACCGACAAGGTTGACGGACCACTTTTAAGGTCACTGGATGCAGGCTTATTGTCTATGTTCAGCAGAGAACTTCCTGTCGCCGAAAAGAGAAAGAGAGAGAGAGAGCGAGAGCGAGAGAGAGAGAGAGAGAGATAGTTTTAAAATAACAGAAACGATACCACTGATTGGGCGAGAACAGGCGTGATGATATAGTAAATTAAGCAAGATGTTAAACCCCCCCTCTCATTGCTAATCCCTGCATCCTTCGTATGTATATTCTCAGGTAATAGATTAAACCTGACAGCGTGCTAGCAGTCTTCATTACAGTGTAACACCTTTTTTTTCGGTTAATTACACCAGCCTTCCCTTCTACCGCTTTCCTTTTTATTCTAAAAGGCTGTCCATGCGTTTGTCATTAAGCACAGGATTTTACGACGGTCCGGCCCGGCGACGACTCTTTTTCTCTTTTAAACCCGATACCATACAAAGTGGCCACACGGCTTTGTATTCTAGCTTCTGGTGTGATGAATGAATTCTTTCTGATATTGCAATTCCATGAATAAGAGCTAATGGTCCAAGATCCCAGGCCCCCCAGACGTTACTTATTTTCTCATAAAAAATATAAATGGGATAAAGTAGTGTTAGTACGTACTTTGAGTGTGTGCATACCTGCTAGCTTGTGTCGACGGCCAATTCATAGGTACCAGGTGCTAAAGGTAGATAAATACAGTACTGACTTTTCTTAAATTCTCAGTGCTGATTTTTACATATGTTTTAGATAATTTTGTTAAAAATTAATAATAATTATTGCCAGACACTTTCCATCGGCGCTTATCCTTAACAGACGCTTTAAAGCTTCAAAAAAAAAAAACATATTTTTACTTATAATCTCACTCTTGATTTTTATATATGATACTTAGGGAACTATTTGAACACCCCTGGTCAGCAGCCAGACCAATTGGAGGGGTCAAACATCCCCCCAGACACACATAAAGTGTCGCTATGTGTATGAGCGAATGAAGAGTTCAATCGCAAAAATGTGAAAAACTTTGATGCAAGTAACTTACCACCATGCAAAAGTGAGCTTTTACAGCAGTTTGGACGAGCTAATTACATCACTAGTCTCTGGAAGAATGCCCATTTTTTTTTATTGCTTTGAATGGCGAGACGAGAATGCCGTTCGCCTGATGGTAAGCGATACGACCGCTCATGAACAGTAGTAGAACCAAACAACACCTTGAATTACAAAGCATTGCTTGGCATTCCACTGCGCTCGCCATCCTGAGACATAAGATGTAAAGTCTCAATATGTCCAGTAGTTCCTCTGGCTACAATATCCTTCAATCCGAAACACAACAGTGCATTTAAACTGCTGTTTGACGAGAGAAATAAACATTGCGGTGGTACCCACCCAGGCAGCCTCTCACATATGAGAGACCTACCACCAGTAATATATGAAGAAAATTAGTATTTTTAGTTCTGACAATAATGGGACGTTGGAAGACAATAAATATCATTTTAACTGGTTCGATGGGGACCAATTGCCGAGCTTTGTCAGTGAATCGCTTCAAGAAGCATCAGGTATTATACTTTAACTTTGAATAATTGATATAACCGTGTAACTCTTTGATTCTTAATTATGTTATTTTTGTAACAGAAAATGAAAGTAATAAGGATGATAATGAAGATAGTCAATGCCAACATTGGGTTGATGATGACTTATCAAACTTAGACGATGATGACAGTAAAGATCACGCTGAATTGCAAAATGTTCAAACTACAAATAATCCGAAAGAAGAAAGACATGTATAGCTTTGTGTAATTTTAAGATATATATTTATTGTCTTCCAACGTCCACCCATTATTGTCAGGACTAAAAATACTAATTTTCTTCCAGAGACTAGTGTTGTAATTAGCTCGTCCAAACTGCTGTAAAAGCTCACTTTTGCATGGTGGTAAGTTACTTGCATCAAAGTTTTTCACATTTTTGCGATTGAACTCTTCATTTACGTCACAAACCATATACGTGTTGATGAAGAGTTGGAGTCGGGCAGCATCTACGTCAATTATTCCGGCCACGTTGTACAGTTCACAAACAAATTTTTGTATAGTGTTAAACACATTTTGCTCTAGTTCTAAGTCACTGAATATCGCCGAGTTTCATAAATGCTATCTGGTACTCTGCATTTTTAAGTAAGAAAGATATCGATAAATAGATATCTCTCTCACACTCAAGCGTACAAATAATGAGCTCACGCTCATACACATAGCGACACTTTATGTGTGTCTGGGGGTATGTTTGACCCCTCCAATTGGTCTGGCTGCTGACCAGGGGTGTTCAAATAGTTCCCTAAGTATCATATATAAAAATCAAGAGTGAGATTATAAGTAAAAATATGTTATTTTTTTTGAAGCTTTAAAGCGTCTGTTAAGGATAAGCGCCGATGGAAAGTGTCTGGCAATAATAATCATTAAATTTTAACAAAATTATCTAAAACATATGTAAAAATCAGCACTGAGAATTTAAGAAAAGTCAGTACTGTATTTATCTACCTTTAGCACCTGGTACCTATGAATTGGCCGTCGACACAAGCTAGCAGGTATGCACACACTCAAAGTACGTACTAACACTACTTTATCCCATTTATATTTTTTATGAGAAAATAAGTAACGTCTGGGGGGCCTGGGATCTTACTCTATAAGAATACGAGAGATACGACGATTTGAAAACGATACATATAATTAAGTTATCGGAAAATGTTGTGGCAGTTGTATTAAAATCTTCGTTTTGTATTTTTTAAATCTTAAAATCATTTTCTATACAGGAGGGTAAAAAAAAGGTAGTTATAAGATTTTATTAGTTTTTGGAATGTAATGACTCCTACACACTACGCTGGCGACACGGCAAGTGTGAGGTACCGGTGGGTTGCGGCTTTTTAAGTGACATTTTACTTCACTCAAATCCTCCTCCTTATTTTGATAATTTTTCTAATTCAAATTAGATCACAATCATTATGAGATGTTGACAGTTTCATCGCACATCATAAAAATTAGAAATACAATTACCTTTTACACGGTTGTCAACACTGATATGATGATCTGCGGTAATATCCGCCGGCAAAGTGTGTAGGAGGCCCAATGTTGGAATAAACAATGCCTATTTTGGAATCGTTACAATGTCTTGATGAATTTCAAAGACAAAAGTTGTATAGTATGTGATATTACGAAACGGTGTGAGCCACACTCCAGACCTACCTTCAATAATGCTTACAAATCAATTTTATCTAGACAAACACAGGTGACTGAATATCCTGAGAGCGTTCTTTTACCTCCGGTAGTGATTTCCGATAATATTGGCTTCGTCGAGAGATAATATTTTCCTAAATGTAGATATTGGATTTAAAAGCGTATTTTTATTAGAAATAAGTTATATGGATGGATAAAATATGTCTATTATTGTTTAATATCCAATATATTGAAATCTTTGCGTTTGCCGCTGATTTAGTAACTGAAGATGACAACAATGAAGATATTTACTAAAAATAAGAAGATATTATACAATAGGTTTTAAATAAAGCTGGTTGATGTTAGATAAGTGTTAGCTTACCTCAAATACTTAACAGAATAAATATTCTTATATCATTAATTTAAGGTATCGTCTTTCGATGAATCACTCACAATAATTATCTAATATACAGGACACTTATTTATCTAAAACATATACGTATATATATAATACATATTTGATATGTAACAGTCTGTGGTTTAACTTTAAATTCTCTAGATATAGAATGTACTCTATCCTTTAAATACATGTCTAAGTAGTTTCAAACTTACAAAGACACATTTTGACCGCATTTGTAAAATAAGATGTTTATTTTCAAAGAGAATTCCTTTTGACAGTGCAACGTGAAACAGAACTGGGTTATCAGTGCTAAGCAATAAAACTACAACTCGACTGCACGATAAATTATTGTATTTTGTTTCTCAACGTAACAAATGATTTTTTGCCTCGCTCAAAAACCATGGTATAAAAAGGTTTCGACGACGCGCTAATTGGAAAGCGTTCGTTTGATAGCAGCCAACTGTAACGCATTTTTGATGTGTTACAAGTGGTTTATTTATTGTTTCGATAATAGGTACGGACTTTTATTACATTGTGAATTTAAATTATAATTTGAATAGATCATCAAACTAGCTGAACACACTATACGGGTTCAAACTTGTGGCGTTTTGACAAACGGAACAGACACCGCTGCCAACGTGTTCACGGTGTTCGCGGGTCGCATCCCAGGGCACATCTCTGACTTTTCAGAGTTATCGATAGTGGTGGTGGTGATTGACACCACGCACTAAAACGGTAAAGAAAAACATCTTGAGGTAACCAACATATCGTCGCGGTTTATAAGATTGTCTATGGTATGTAAAGTCCGCCAACTCGCATTAGACTAGCGTAGTTTATTTGGCCTAACCACTTTCAATCGTACTCTCGAGAGGAGGCCTGTGTACTGTAGTTGGACGTATATGGGCTGATACAGACAGTGGGTTAGTTAATATGTATATTAATTATTATTACTCTCAAATTTAAAAAATAAGTAAAGGGCTCTCGTTTATAACCATGAATTTTGAATCCGTACATTTGTGAGCACTAAGTATGTTACGATATTAATCATTGTATTATTTTATCAAATGTATCTTAATTCTAAATTAATAATAAACATTGCATCACACAAAGTTTATAAAAATTAAAAAAGTTTTCATAAAATATTTATTTACATGACGAGTAGACTGTTAGTAAGGTAATAGAATAATATTCTTTATCGGTGAAGTAACACATCCTGAGGAAAACTTGCATACTACAGAGAATTTGTAAGAATTTCCATAATATATAATAATAGAAAAAATATCGTCGACTGACAAGTTCAAGTACCTTGGGTCCGTACTGCATGAGTCCGGTGACATCGACCTTGACGTCAAAGCCCGTATAAGCGCTGCTTGGTCTAAGTGGAGAGAGGTCTCGGGCATACTCTGCGACCGCAGGATGCCGATGAG
The DNA here is from genome assembly GCA_023078785.2 of Hyles euphorbiae. Lineage (NCBI taxonomy): Eukaryota > Metazoa > Arthropoda > Insecta > Lepidoptera > Sphingidae > Hyles > Hyles euphorbiae. The sequence continues at coordinate 14,327,761 of CM041041.1, read as the reverse complement.
GCTCAAGGGTCTCATCTATAAAAGCATTGTGCGGCCGGTGCTCTTGTATGGTTCTGAGACATGGCCTGCCCTCAAGCGGCACGTCCAGGAGATCCACGGCGCAGAGATGAAGATGCTGCGGTGGATGTGCAACGTTACGCGTTTGGACAAAATCCGTAACGAGCACATCCGTGGCAGTCTTGGTGTCCGCGATGTGGCTGATAAACTCCAGGAATCCCGCTTGAGATGGTATGGTCACGTCCTAAGGAAACCGCAGGAGTACGTCGGTAATGTATGCCTGAGCCTCAATATTCCCGGACCTCGACCACGGGGTAGACCAAAGAAGCGCTGGCTCGATGTCGTCAAGGAAGATATGAGGGTCAATGGCCTTACTATTGAGGATGCCGAAGTTCGGGCGAAATGGAGGAGAATTTGCCGGAAGGCGGACCCTGGCACCGGCCGGGATAACGCCAGGTAGAAGAAGAAGAAGAAGAAGATCGTCTCTTTTTTTTTTGCAAAATTTTTTGTTGCGTTGTGTCTAAAGTCCTCAAAACTAACACTGGCTTCATTTTTGTTAGAAGTCTAGATACCCTGCATATTGTATAAAATATAATGTAGTTTGGGTACTTAAAAGTTCTACAACAAATTCTATGTTCTGCTCAACTGAACAACAGTGAGAATTCATCCATTATTGAGTGCTTCTTCAAGGTCTAGTTGAAAACTGAATTTACTCAGAATTGAAGGGCCTAAATATATTTCATTGCGGATTAAAATAATTATGTGCCGGTTCGCCGACTGTAATACCTGGAGCTTAGTATGATATAGACAGATAAATAAATTAGAATATGTGTGTCAAACCTGGCTTAGGCTTCATTTTTAGAGTATAAAAACATTTCATGAATTTGCAAATAATATTTTAAAGTATTTAATTTTTTGCGACTTTAAACCAAAATACTAATTTCAAAGCGGTAATGCTTTGTCTATTTTTTTTCAAAAGTCTAACGTTATTATCATCAACCTATAATAATAGCAGCCTACTGATGGACTTACACTTCGAACTGACCATAGATGTGTATAAATAAAAAATGTAACGAATAAAAAACACGAAGATAAAGATGAAAACAAACAAGTGAGTGGCACACTTAACGTTGTCAATCCTGTACACGAATTAGAGTAAATGCGTGGTTCTGATAACAGGCAAAAAGGGAAGGAATCTTCGAGCTACAAAAGGGCTTCTCATTGTATCGTATAATAAAAACACCGAATGTACGACCGCCAATGGACGAAAACTAATTAACTTTCCCGTAGTTTACGATAAAATACTTTCTATTGCAAGTAAAACTACTGAGTTAACTGAATAAAAAGTAAAATGTATTTTTCTTGCGAGGTTTCTTACTTCGATTCCGCAAGATGGGGCAAAAAGCGAGTTAATTTTCCAATGAAGACTAATTTGTGGGATTAAGAAAACGCAGATTCAATTTTAGTTTCTTTTTAAAGAGTTTTTATTCTTTTCTTGATTTAGTGTAACTACTGGCCAGTATTTAATTTATTTTATAGCTTTAAACTACATTACAATATCTTATATTCGAAGGAAATTTCGAGCTAAAAATTCAATGATTTTTACTCTGGATCTGTAGTTTGTTCAGTCCTGATATCAGTTTAGTTTTAATCTATTAGATTAAGCTTATTGATTCACACTAGCTCAAATTAAATATTCGTAAAAATCTTTCTAGAGACTGCCTAACTGGACAACCAAGACCAACTGGATTTGGAATACTAAATATACTTTCTTCTAAATCGATACCAACTGAACTAAATTGATGACCAAGATGTACACACATGGCCATACATTTTTCGTGTATATTATGTTGAAGACTTGTATTTTGTTATAACCAACCACAATGTGATTAATATCATGTTTGCTACATACAGATATGAATTTACCAGCAGCAGCTTACTTTCAAATAGGTTTAAAATGATCCCTAGGGAATCTTCCGTCGACATTCGCATCGTACTCCTATCCTATACCCCTAAGTAACGTGTAAACAACAAACTTTCGGACACAAACAAGATTAATAATAGATTTTAATAGGATAAATATTTGTTATTCCGACGGAACCTTGAAACCTCGCTCGGGAATTCTAATTCATATTTTGTTTGCGGGATCACGTTATGCTACACTGATCGAAAAGGGTCACAGAAGGTTTGTATTACTTCCCGAATCCTTTCCACGCGTACAATTGTACGCCGAAAAATGATCACAAAATATTCAAAACATACCTTGTAAGCCGTCCGGTAGGTAGATTGAAAACAGGGTCTGATAAATCCCCAGATTTCTAGAGGTTATTAAGGATAAATTAAATTGTAGCGACCACATTCACAAACCCGCGAGGTAACCTTTGAAGGAATATGGAATTAATTCTAGTCCATATTTTCATTCGGTTTGTATAAATATTTTGTGAATAGGAGTGGAATGTTGGATGAATTTGTTTAACCTTTTGGGGGAAACCGAATGAAATAGAAATGAAAAAATATGCATGGAGTAAAAATATATTTATAGATTATCATAACGAAAAACGATATAAAATATTTTGATGATATTTTAGGAGCTGTGAATTTTTAATCAGGGGTAGAATAACTTTTTATGAATATTTGAATATTATTAGCCGCCTCATAGTAGAATCCTTTCGGATTGTGAACCAGGTGATCAAGTTTCAGTAATAAAACTATCAAATAAGTTTTGCTCTAGATTTTGTAAAACTATATAAACTCAGACTCTTTTTTTTCCATTTTTCCCATCTTGGGACCACATAGCTAACATCTATCAGCTAGCAAATGAATTATTTCTCTGCCTATCCTCTCTAAGATACAACCGTGAGAGTATGCGTCTATATGCATAAAATGTTGAAAACGTAGTTCTGGTATTGTAATACTGAGTAATACAAATTAATGCATATCTTTTAAACAAACCATTAAGTGTCATATAGTGTAGCATTTACAAAAATTTTAATGCCTTAAACAGTTGCAAATCAAAAGCCGAGCTTCCAATAACCTCGTGAACTGGTTTTAACAAAATTTGGCGAGAGCACGGACCAATAAATACGGCGCTTATATCCCGGTTATAAATATGTGTGATATACGAAGGGTTTAGTCAAGGGTACGTGTATTGTTTATTGCGAATATTGAGACGAAGAGTTTTGGGGTTCTATTTGTTATTAGATTTTTATAACAATAACAATTATTAAATTAACAATTATATATGAAAATCAGTTGTCATTGATTTTATTAATATAATTGTTATTAACCGGACCCCCAAAGCATCGTGATAGGGAATGAACTTGCCGTGAAGACTGACAAGTTCAAGTACCTTGGGTCCGTACTGCATGAGTCCGGTGACATCGACCTTGACGTCAAAGCCCGTATAAGCGCTGCTTGGGCTAAGTGGAGGGAGGTCTCGGGCATACTCTGCGACCGCAGGATGCCGATGAGGCTCAAGGGTCTCATCTATAAAAGCATCGTGCGGCCGGTGCTCCTGTATGGTTCTGAGACGTGGCCTGCCCTCAAGCGGCACGTCCAGGAGGTTCACGTCGCGGAGATGAAGATGCTGCGGTGGATGTGCAACGTTACGCGTTTGGACAAAATCCGTAACGAGCACATCCGTGGCAGTCTTGGTGTCCGCGATGTGGCTGATAAACTCCAGGAATCCCGCTTGAGATGGTATGGTCACGTCCTAAGGAAACCGCAGGAGTACGTCGGTAATGTGTGCCTGAGCCTCAATATTCCCGGACCTCGACCGCGGGGTAGACCCAAGAAGCGCTGGCTCGATGTCGTCAAGGAAGATATGAGGGTCAATGGCCTTACTATTGAGGATGCCGAAGATCGGGCGAAATGGAGGAGAATTTGCCGGAAGGCGGACCCTGGCACCGGCCGGGATAACGCCAGGTAGAAGAAGAAGAAGAAGAATTGTTATTAACGTATGATATCCTACACGCTCTATTATTAAAGCTGAATCACTTGATGATTGAGCTGTTAGACTCATGGTAAAGTAAGTTTCAGGTGTTATGCTGGAATCATAATAAATTGTTCAATGTTTCTGGAATCATAATAAATTGTTTCATGTGTTCAATGTTCTAGTGTAAGAGTCACGTTGCGTGGATGTTATATAAGCGATGGTTATAGGCAGAAATAAGAAGAATGTATAATATTACAACAACAAATTAAATTCAACTTTTCTAAAGAGACTTTAATAAATTAATTGAGGTCTCATCTCTTATTTTATACATTACAGTTTGTAGCATTTCAATTAGCAAAGATTAAGATAAGAATAAATACTCTTATTATGAAGATCGTGATGAAATAGGACGTTCGCCGAAGAACATTGCAAATGGAATGGGCCAGTTGAGTGGACTGATTACCTAATAGCTTGTAATGATAAGGAAAAAATGTAAAATGCCTGTATCATTTATATTTTCTTTTGAAGAATTATAGGTGAGAATTATTAAAATCTTGGGGTGGACTGATAACATTAAACATGCCTGCTTTAATAAATGTAATGCATATATAAATAAATAAAAAAATAAAATATGGTTACTATGACTTTTTTATTGGTTAGGAAGATAAGTATCTCATGACACAATTTCATGAGAAAACTTAACAACAAAAAGGAGCATCTGAAACTAACGTCTTTCAACGATTGTTAAAAGTAGTTTAAGTCTGTCTCCACTTGTATTTTCATTAGTTTCTGCTCCAGGTGCGGCAGACACATGGCTTTATGCCAAGCACCTTGGCATTATTTATTTGAGCACGATAAGTGGACTTATCTTGGAACCAGTTCTTATATTGTGAATCTGTGACAGTTTGGAATTTTCTCTTAGAATTTTATTTCTTCAATTGTTTTATTGAAGGTACGTACTGTTCAAGATCGGACAGGGATGTGAAGGATTGGTAATAATGCGGACCTTGGCATCGGCTAGTTAATCAATCACAAGATGAAGAAATTCGACATTGTATTCTATAACACAGAAGTAGGGTTTCTCTCTTAGAGTGAACTACATAACCTAACCACTATCAATCGTACTCTTGATGGTATAGGAGGACCGTGTCCTGCCGGGGGGTGTATATGGGCTGATATAAAGTAAGCTCTCAGAATCGCACGCTCAATTTAAGAGGAGGCCCATGCCCTAAATTAGGATGTATACGAGCTGATACGGATGCAGAATAGTAGCCCATCTGTATATTAGCACGACATAGCGGCGAAAATACACCCGGTGCCCAGTGCATTCAAACAAAATATAGCAACAACATGATTAAGCCTGCCTGCTTGAAACCACATTGAATAGACGGAATCCGAAATACGATAAGCTTGCGGTGAATTATTAACGGGTATTCCATCATTTTGTATAGTCGTCGTTATCCAGGCGAATAGAATATCCCAATAATATTTATTTCATACGTATCAGGAACTGTCTGATTCTTTCTCTTTTCAGCTGCTGGTAGTCCACTGATGGACATGAGCTTCTTCTAAGTATTAAACTATCAGAAACCACGACGTATCTCACAGCATCCAGAACAAAATATATTTTTTATTCACAAAAATGTATCAGTGGAAGAACGACATGGCTTTAATTTAATTATTTTATTGCGATTACGAGTATGCTATTCATGCGATAAGCGAAAAGACCGCTCATGGACGGTAGAAAAACCAAACACCACCATGAATTACAAAGCATGCATTCTATTGCGTTCGCCATCCTGAGACATAAGATATTAAATCTCAATATGTCCAGTAGTTACTCTGGCTACAATATCCTTCAAACTGGAACATAACAGTGCATTTACACTGCTGTTTGGCGAGAGAAATAGAAATTGCGGTGGTACCTTCCCAGGCAGCCTCTCATATGAGAGACCTGCCCTTGTAATACTTTCAAGCCTTTATGTATTTTGTAACACAAATATGGTTGTGCAACGATACTATTTGGATAATATGGTGCCAGTGCAAAGGTGTTTATTATTGTTCGGTACATCAATAATATGTAAATCGCATGTCGTACAGTATTATGCACGGAATACATGAATAATATTGAATATAATTTATAACGGAAGTAATAAAATTAAAATAAAAGCCATAAGCTATAGGAAAATTACTTTCAGTTTTTTTTTTCAATCATAAACATAGAATGGCGAAGGTCTAGGTTGGTATGGTTTGGTAGGTGGTTTGCTCTAAGAGGATTAAAATAGGACAGCCTCCGTGGCGCAGTTGGTTAGGTGCTGGCTGGGAAACTAAAGGTTGCAGTTTAGAGCCCCGCAATGAAACAAATGTGTATTCAGAACCACAGGTATTTGTTTCGGGTCTGGGTGTTTGAGAGATCGAAAAGTTCCTCGTAGTTTGTGATGGCCAAGACTCGATTTTAGTGTGTAGTCAGGATTATTATGTGAATGTAATGTAAATACACCCATATTTATGATTATTTATTTATTTAAGAATATCCGTTTAGGTATTTTATCATGGCTTGATAAAAACATGAAATTGTCTTTTGATTTGTTTGTCTTGTTTCGGAATTGCGGCATTTAGAATTAGAGTTCAAATGTTCCTAAGAGAACGAAACGGAATAATTTATGTCCCTTGACAATATTCAAAATTTTAGTGTGACTTGTAACTATTTTATTGATGCATGAGTGTTATACCTACATATATAATTCATATATTTTCTATTGGCGTATGGCAGAATTTGGAACGACAAGTTAAATTAAATAATAAATATATTAAACGCTTTCTTTGAGATATGTTTTCCTAATATAACAACAAGCATTTAAAAAATTAACCTGGCCCATTAATTATTAAAATGTCAATAAAAAACAACTGTTCCTAATATTTTGATAACAGCATGACAACAATGCATTTATATGCTAAAATATCGTAAACGATCTCTAATAAACATAGCGAATTTTAATACGTCACTTAACTGTTATAATAACCGCACTTTAATGATCCAAATTACTAAATCTAAAACAACAGCCGCCCAAAAATTCCAGATTACTAAATCTAAAACAACAGCCGCCCAAGAGTATTATTTACGCCGTTTAAATAACAATTCCCCAATAGATAATTTACAATCCGATACAAGATTACAGCAATAACGAGAGTTTAATTAAACCGGATCAATTGAATATTGCGGCGTATTTACGAATAATATCCAAAGTACAATCTGTTATTGAAAGACATAATTAATCAGTTTGGTCAGCGGTTACCATTCATAATTAACATTACTATTTTAGACTTCACGATGGCTATGAATAATTATATTATAATGATGGAAAAATAATCATATATTTTTACATACATACATAAACCAATGCCATTTTTAAAAATGGTAGGTAAAGGTTATCCTGATAGCAACCAGGACACCCACGTTTCTCCTTGTGTGTTTCGTCCCACAATGTGATAGTTGGCCTATTGCCATATCAGGCACAAACTGACTTAGGGCTAATAATTGATAGAAATACGCAGTATCATTTTGCTTGACCCGGGAATCGCACCCGAGACTATCATTATTATCATCGAGATCAGTTTTACGTCATTCATCGCAATACAACAAAAATTACAATTAAATATTAATTGATTCCTGATGTCCAAATTCGAATTATTCATTTCGAATCACTTCATCCGAATTCTCTTTTGATTTTCACAAAGCGGCTATCCAAAACGTTTCGATAAATCAAGCTAATTAGTTCACATTACATTCAAAGGCATAATTTGTTTAATTTACCTTTGTTAATTATCATTGCGTGCCTATTTTTACCTGTTCCCGATTAATATAATTATAACCTATCAGACTATTTGGTCTGTAAACGTGTTCTGGGTTCGATTTTAAGATCAGATTCATAAATGGGAATATAATGGATGGGTGTCGCGATCGTCAAGCTGAACGCACGGCTTAAATAAAATAATAAAAAGATGATTACATTCTATTAAATGATGAATAGAGGAGACATAAGATCATAATCGATAAGAAACTCATAATCTACTTCTTTCATTACATATATTGTAACGAAAAGTTATATATGACAACTCTGTAGGAATGTGGGATAAACATAGACAAGTAAATTAAAAAAGTATGCGTTAGTGACTTAATATAGATTTTTGACTGTCATAGTGGCTTAGTTGTACTACGGTACGGTTACAAAGCTGAGGTCTTGGGTTGAAATCCCAAGTCAGGCAAAGTTATATTGGACTTTTCTATTCATTATTAGCCCGGAGTGAGGAATTTATTTATTTATTTATTTAATCTTTATTGTACACAAACAGAAGAACATAACAATATAAAGACATAACATCTATAAAAAGTACAAAAGGCGGTCTTATCGCTAATAAGCGATCTCTACCAGACAACCTTTGGGTGGATATAAAAGAAGGAGAAAGAAAGGGCAGTGTAAAACAAAGATAAGCTCCAATAGATATACATTATTAAATAGATAATCATAAATAATACATATAAATGACATAAGAAATACACATACGTATTATAATATATACATACATACAATTTTAAATAATTACATAAACATCTATAATAATGTATGTGCACGATATGGCCAAAATATACCGGGTTTATCAAGACTGCTACCGAAAACGAAGCCGGGAGGTAGTTTCAGTGACTTCAGACATAATGCAACTGAATTTTGTGCAAAAATTGTAACAATTTTTTTTTGCTTTGTTTTTGGGCTTCGTTTTCGGTAGCAGTCTTGATATACACTGTACATGGCATATAAGCTTCGTTGCCTATCACATTGGAGGACGAAGTATACTACGCAATATTTTGAGTTCCAGGGTAGCACCTCTGCTTATCTACTCTAGGAAAAGGCGTGAGTTTATGTATGCACATATATATAAATTTTTAATACGAAATAATTAGTAATATAAAAAGAAATGAAGTAATATCCATGAATCTGCATTTCCAACGGTTTATTTCAATATCTTTATCAGATATTTAAATTACAGTTCAGTGAAAAGTTCCATGAAAGGCGTCTTCCATAACCTAAATCCGCCACTAGGGTAAACTTTGAAAGAAAAATGCATTATCGATAGCAAAGTCTTGCAAGTGCAAGTCCAATATTTCAAGTTTAGTTTGAAATTGAATCTGATGTTGCTGAAACTGTTGCTGCCACATTGTGTCATTCTATATTTTGACATCTTTCTTTATCCAAACAAAAGATATGTGAAATCATACAATCAAGAGATACAATACAAATGTCATATTTACGCCCGAATACTGGAACGCGACTTATACAGGGTGTATCAAGACTGCTACCGAAAACGAAGCCGGGTGGTAGTTTAAGCGACTTCAGACACAATGTCACAGAAAAAATTGCAGAAAAAAAGCAACAATTTTTTTTTGGTATTTTTTTCCTATGACCATATTTTTGTGGTAAATACATACACATACCACCCACAAATGACGATATTTAAAAAAAATCACAAAAAATAATTGTCGCGTTTCTCTGCGAAATTTTTAATTGCATTGTATTTGTAGTCACTAAAACTACCACCCAGCTTCGTTTTCGGTAGCAGTCTTGAGATACCCGCTATATTATGTTGCACATAACTGCGTAGATCCCGCTTAAATGTACTGGCTAAGTGGGCTGTGCGCTGTTAAGAGCAACTTATTATTTGAATGGCGTTCGAGTACTCGGGCGTTAATCTCTTAATTGTATAATTTTTTATGCACAAGAATTATTATACATCGTATATATTTTTATTGACAGCCTTGGTGTCGCAGTTGGTGAGACGCCGGCTGTGAGACGTGAGGCTGCGGGTTCGATCCCCGCACAGATACAAATGTTTGTGAGATCCACTGGTATTTGTTTCGGGTCTGGGTGTTTGTGCACTTCTTGATTCCTAGTACACAAGACGCGATCTTAGTGTGGGGTCAGGACTATGAATGTGACTATTGGGTGGGTGTATTCATATTATTAAACATAGGGTCGAAATATAAATTGTCTTTTTTACTTGTTATTTATTTAACTGTCCCGTGTAGATTTTTTTAAGTATAATCGCCTTATATTAGTGGTAGCAATGAAATCCTTCACTGTTATATTTATTCTACCATCATTTATCTATTTTACTTCTGTTTTACAAATTATTTATATTTCAGTCTAAATATCCCCCCAGTTAAGTAAAGAAAAAATAAATTTAGGACACTAAATTCATAGATATGTCCATATAAGAATAAAATGTGAGTTATCGACGTGAATAAAGCCAACGAGATGCTATCATCCGTGGCCATTACAGATATCGAAAGTCGGTAACCTTTTGTGCCAGTTTCTCTGATATTCCGTGTCATTGTTTGGAACTCCAAGATGTATTGTATTATTATTGTTAGTATCAATATACTAACTACATAGTATATTGATGGATGAATGGTAAATATTATGCCAATTATACAGTCTCCGTGACGCAGTTGGGTATTTGTAAGACCGAAAAGTCTTTCGTAGTTTCTGATAGAGGGATAGGACTGTGTATGTGACTGATGGGTGTATTTAATTATTTATTTATTCAATTTAAGTATTTATGCTATCCGCGTCGGGGTGTGGTGTACACTTTTAACTAATCTGTGATATTGGATGACGATGGTTTTTTAATTGGCTGGGTTAATGTACAGTTAAATCATAATATCTACCTATCGCTTCAGAAGTGTAGGCACTATCTCAGGTATATGTAGATAAGAGAAAACATCAAGAAACCACATGGGTGGCCATTCTAGATTTTTGTAATGTTAAACAAAGATTAATAAACAATTAATTAAAAGAAATAATAATTTTAAACGTGTTAAATCTTTTTCTTCATTAATCTGCTATTATCCTACCTGCCAAGATTTTTTACTACAACACTTTTTATACAGAAATACTTTAGCTTCCTTCTATGTTTTTAATAGTATTCGGCGTCTGCGTTGATAACAATAGGCGTTGCTTATTTGGCACATATAGTTGGCGTTATCGCACCGATAGGGTGGTTCAAGGTTGTGGTCCAGGTACGTATTTATAACTTAAGACGGAAGCTAATTCTTTTTTTAATATTACTTTACTTAATTCTATATGTGTAGAAAATTTATTTCTTGTTCCGTACAAAAAGTCTCTTTACTTGACATAATGTATCTGTATCACCCCATAAACGTCCCACTGCAGGGGCCTCCTCTACAATCGAGAGTACGATTGAGAGCGGTTAGGCCATCTAGTCAACCACGCTGGCCTAGTGCAGGTTGGCGGACTTACATACCGTAGAGGTTAGGTTTCCTCACGATGCTTTCCTTCACCATTTTAGTTGACATATAAAACATGTTAAATTATTACCCTATCCGAAATGAAGAAGGATGGACTGTATAAATAATGCGATTGTTTAAAAAATACCAACAAACAATCAAAATATGTCCATCGCTTCCCATAAATTCAAGTTGAGTAATTGAGATTGATAAAGGTTATAAAAATATCAATTATTTTCATCCTCATATTCCGTCTCCTGAAAGGATATATTATAAATATGTGTGATCTCAGTGCATAATTTATATGTGGTATTAAAATATTTTTTGTATAACTTATATTTGAAGTACTTCATGAGTCATTGTTACTTGAAATAAAAATATATTATTATTTTAATTCTCAAAGCCTCGCCACGCTTCTATGATATATCAGTGGTGGGTCGGGTTTATTAGTCTCTAGTAATCCGAGTGTTCCTGTGGTTATTATCTAAAATCGATATTACCAAAAATAAGGCTTTCAAAAAGACGTGACGTGTAGCCAATGGTCTACTCTGTGAAATATTAAAGCGTAATATATTAAAGATCTAGACTTGGAAAGTCTTTTCTATTACCCATTAATCATTGAGAAATAGATTTTCGTGATCTTTATCTAAGTTACGCTGGCATCTTCGACGCCTCATTCTTCACGCTGGACGCTCACTAGGCTACTTACGAAGAATTTATATTTTAAAAGAATTTTACTTAAAGAATATTCAGCACGTTGTTTTCTTATTGCTTATCACTTGACAATCTAGCCAACACAATTATCCCGACTTGATAATATTCGTACACGGTATATCAATATTGATTTCGCAAACAAAGCCGTTGTTGTCAGGGTTGTCATTTTAGTGATAAACAAAATGTAATTAATATTTACGTAAAAAAATGGGTATTTTTTGCGGTTTTTTAAATATCATTGCTTTTGAGTCATAAATTGTGACATTGTGAGTGACTGTTCTGTGTTTTCATTTATTAATATCTAATTTGATCTCAAAAATACGCCAATTCATGTTAATAAAGTAATCAATCTAATCTAAATGCTAGATTCTTGCCTTTAATTAGTATAGGTAGGAATTCCTTTAGTACGCACACGTCGGTTCGTGCCTTGAATGATACACACAGCGGCAACAGTAAACAATACTGTTAATTTATGTGTTGTACAGATTAAATAGCCATTGTTTACGTTCACGGCAAGAGTTTATCGAGCTATTTTTACTTACGCGCACGTGCATTCTTTTGTAAAAGAATTGTATTGTAATACGCGATGTTTACAATGAAGTCTGTGATGTAATACTGTTTGCGATTATGCAAATTTATTTTATTACAACGAAACTGCATTAGACTGTATTTCTTTGTAGAAATAAGTAAATAAATAGAAGAAAAATACTGTCTAGTCTTTTAAATACAACTCAAACGATCATAATGGCCCAAGAAAATATATCGAGTTTCGGAATCCGTCAACGTACATCCGATGTCGACAAGACCGGTGTTATAGGTCAATCGGCAAGACAAAGTGTTTTGTATCAGCCCATATACGTCCCATTGCAGGGCACGGGCCTCTTTTACAATCAAGAATACGATTGAGAATGGTTAGGTCAACCACGCAGGCTTAGTGCGGTTTGGCGGATTTTACATACTATAGAAATACATACAAGTTCACTATGATATGCACGTTTCCTCACGATGTTTTCGTTCACCGTCATTGAACACATAGTTCACAGACCATATGTCAATACACATATAACTCCGAAAAGTCAGAGTATGGCTTGGGATCGAACCCGCGACCACCGTGAGCATATTGACATTATTATCCACGGCTTATCCGTTTATCAACATGCCACCACGCACTTACAAATTGTAATTATATGTTATTGCTTATTAATTTATCATATAACCTCTAACGCCTTATGATGACGAAAAAAAAGTCCTTTTCGGTTCAATAACGACCTTACCGGCAGCCTTAAAATTTGTAACGAGTACTGCCATGGATCCCTTTATTCAGAATTAAGGTACAGTTTAACTAATTTGGGATTAGATGAGATTAGTCCACTTTGTCCCTAACTAAATACGTTGGAAATGTTTGCGTACCTGTGAGGGTTGGACCTAAATGGGGGAGGTGAAGGGGTGGGGGTACGTGAGCTGGAAAGCGTTAAATTGTCCCGCTTGCCAAATGTCGTGTGTTTTTGTTTTCTTGGCCTGGGTAGCAATGAATGTGGTTTGCGCTAACATGGTAAAGACAACACTTGGAACGAGACAAGTCTTTTTGGGTATTCGTTGATAGTGAGTTTGACTTTGGAATATAAATTATTATTATGTGTGTACGCATTATTATAAATTGTGAGGTCTTAGGTTGGTTTTATATTCACCCCGTGGTTAAGAGACGGAAGAATTCCGCCACAGTAGCCCCTATCCGCAGAGGGCGACCAAAAGAGGTCATCGGAATCGCTGGGCATACTGCAGAGGCGATGCACTCCTACTAAATGCGATTCCTAGATGAACGAAACAGCGCGAAGCCTCGCATCTGTCGCGGACGCTCATTATACCTTTTAGGTCGTCAGATCTGGTAATCCATCATGTTAGTGGTGATCAACTTTGTTTTCCAATAAGACGGACCGGGAAGAAATAAAAGACTGAATGAATGAGAATTACGCACAACGGCCACCGATGACTTTTTAATCAGTATGCGGGCATAGGTTTTTATTAGGAACCCGAATCGACCGAAAAATCCGCAGCGTGCCGGGTTGGTAGGCCAGTAATACTGACATACTCTTTTTGGCCTCTTCTGGGGTGTCAAAATGGGAACTTTCTGCTGTACAACTTTTTATCTTGACATAAAAAAGGTTAATATTTTAGGCCTTCTTTGTTTTGTGGATTGTAAATTTTAAACCATTAGCCTGTACAACACATTTTTAGACACGTTTATTATAATATGAGGTAAAAGTAATATGCTGAACTTAAGCCACATAAGTATGGAATCTGTACGCATTCATTTTGAAACATAATTAATTTAATTATCTGCAGAGACCATTCAATGGCATCTCAGGAATTAATTATACTAGATCCTGTTTAATTAATTTTATCTTTACATTGGATTAAAATTTTATAGCGATGGACAAAGTATATGTTTATTTCAAATAAAATATCAGTAAATCAACCTTTAAAGCATGGGGCTCCTTTATAATCAAGAGTTCTAGTGAGAGCTCTTAGACTTTACACCACGCTGCACTATTACGAATTTGCGGAATTTGTCTACCATGGAAATTCTTTTATAGATATTTGTTTTATTATTATTGCTAAGGTATGGCAAACGAGCAAGCAACTCGCCTGATGATATCACTGTCTGTAATGAAAATCGGCCACGCTTAGATCATGGATGATCATTGAATTTGTTAGGGAGTCGGAAGGAAAAGGATAGGAAGAAAAGCCATGGAAAATCTTGTATAGATATTTGTTTCATTATTATTGCCTAGGTTTGGCAAACGAGCAAGCAGATAAACTGATGGTAAGTGATCACTGTTGTTGATGAACATTCACATCATCATGAATGTGTTACCGGACCATTATATTGCATAGGGAGTGGGTAGGAAAAAGGGTGGATGGAGGGAAGGGTCAAGGGTTATTGGTCATACGGCAATCTGCACTACATAGTATAAAACAAAGTCGCTTCCTTTATCCATATGTTCCTTTGTATGCTTAAATCTTTAAAACTACGCAACGGTTTTTTTAATTGATAGAGTGATTCAAGAGGAAGGTTTATATGTATAATACGTACATATTATTGTACAGAAATCTATTAGTACCCGGGCGAAGCTGGGCCGGGCCGCTAGTCTTTAGTAATTCATCATTCACGTATGGACTTCGAAACTGCGACCATCGTTTCGTAAGTCCGCTTGCGATTCAATACAAAAATTCCGCCAAGCAATTTCCAATATTTTCATACAATTTTAATTGGTATGGTAAAATAATTTATTGCCATCAATTTCAGTATTTTGAATGGAAAATATTTAAAACAGAAGAAATGAATGCGGAATTATTTATTACTTACATGTTATTTAATGCGGTAGCGGTAGTTAAAGAGGAAGTTGAACAATTGAGAGTAAGGTTGTAGGTTCAACCCCGGGGCACCTTTGACTTATTAGTTTCGCGCGAAGTATAAACTCATAATTAATTTACGTTTAGTTTAAAGAAGATCAACCTCGATTGGAAAGATAAATAGTTAACTTAGAAGTTTCACAGGTATTTAATTAATACCAAAAACAACTCATTTCCTCCGTGGCGCAGTTGGTTGGACGCCGGCTGTGATATGTGAGACCGCGGGTTTGATCCCCGCATCGGGAAAATATTTTTGTTATCCATACGTATTTATTTCGGGTCTGGGTGTTTGTGAGACTAAAAGTCTCAGTTCCTGTAGACCCACGATACAAGACTCGATCTTAATGTGGGGTCAGGACTTATGTGACTGTTGGGTGTTTGGTAGTGCATTCGGGATGTGTACAGTCACTAACTTAAACTCTGACATACGATAGTTTATTACATTATTGTCATATACTCATATACAACCGCTACAGATGTATTTATTTTGTAAAACTGAAAGTCCAATTGTTTGTGGTTTTAGCAATATTTCAAAACTATAACTCCTAGATTTAGATATTCGTGATACGATTCCGTTAATTCACACCGTAGTTGGAACTATGATTGTTGGACGACTATTGCATAAATAAGCTGTATGCACCTAAAGTGAAGCTATACTCCACATCATCATAATGATTAATCATTATTTTCATATAATTTTTCAGAATATGTTTTAAAATTAAAGGCAGTGAAATACATTACTGAAATGGCGCTAGACGTTCTTAAGCTTAAGTCTAGGAACGTCTTGATATAGATCTTCAATGACACTCGGTGTGAAGGCCAGTTGAAGTTTCGAGAAGGTTCGAGAGCGCGTTACGTGCTCGTCATGGAATGGGACTGTCGGGCGTCTGACTAGTCAGCACTGAGGGGAATTGAAAATATAAATTTAAAATTTATTCTTTCATTCATTTATTATTTCCACTAACAGTCTATGATACTCTCCGTGGTGCAGTTGATTAGACTCCGACAGTGAAACGCGAGGATGCTTGTTCGATTCCCGCACCGAGACATATTTTTTTGTTACTCTGAATTTTCGTAGTTTCTGATACCCACGACACTAGATTCGATCGTGATGTGAGGTTAGGAGTATGTATTTGACTGTAGGGTGGATTTATTTGGTCCTTAGTCCCTCCTCTTCCTCGCGTGATTTCAGTGGAAGGATTGGCTTATAATTTTGCAACCTGCAGCCAGCTTGACATCAAACATATCGGGACGCGGTCTTATATATCAAGCTGACCTTAGCTCGTAACTTTAAATTTAATACACAACGTACCTATAAACTTGTCAGTTCGCTTCTATCGGGCAATTTATATGAATAGATTTCATTTAAAATCGATGTATTTGGTAATATTTATTTGCTGCATCATACATATAAACAGTAATTACAAATAGCGCAAAATAAATTATTTTTCTTGGGTCATTCGTTCATATTTAGTATAAGATGTAAACAAAAGAACTGATTTCGTCTGTCAATCGTTTTCCTTCCTCGGCTTACCTTAACACTAATTAAAAGTAAACAAAAGAATCAATTTAATCTATTTTAAACGCACATTTCCTTTTTAAATGGACATCGATTATCTCACGATTCAGTAAACTTTGTTTACCTTTAATCCCCTGGTTTCTATTTCTATAAATAACAAGCCGAGGGGTCATTAACCGCCTTCGAACAATCGAATTAATAGCGTTTAATGGTAAAGTGCTAAATGCATTGTTATTAGGGTTGGTTATAAACAATTTGCAGTTTGATTTATGCAGCACCAGCTGTTGTGTGACAGCCCTGATTTAGTATTTCCGACCTCAGCAAGCAATAAAAGGTTTCAAAATTAACCGTCATGTTACTACAAACATCAAAGTATGTTATTTATTATTTATTGATCTATTTATTTGCTATCAAGATATTAAACAATAAAAATAATAGAACAAGTGGCGGTCTTATCCTACTAGGTAACTTCTTACAGGCAACCATAGGTTGGAAATATAAACAGGAGATAGAAAGTGTTAATATGCAAAAATCTCTATGTTTCCTTTCTTGTAGATAAGGACTGAGAATATGAATAACTATGTCTGAAAAAAAAATTGGGCCTTAGGTTTTAGGAGATCTTTTGAAACTGCTTACTACTGATACTGGCTGATCAAAAGCGAAATGTCATGCATTATGTTATAGTTCTACTTCTAGGTCAACAGGTCCTTGGGAGAATAAATTATATCGCATAATGTAAATAAGCATATTAGTATGTAACTAGCATCCATATAAATTTATACAAGCGTTGGATCTACACGAGTCTACCATTTTTTCCTCCCAATCAAAGAACCTGATGTGTGTGTTTACGGAAGTGAGTCCGATCAATGACACATTTAAATACATAAGATGGACTGTGAGAATACTGTGAAAGGCATACAAAAGAATTGATTAAATCTAGGGTATAATGACTGCCTCGGTGGCATGGTTGTACTAGGGTATAGTTACAAAGTTGAGGTCTCGAGTTTGAATTCCAGGTTAGGCAAAGTTATATTGGATTTTTCTATTCATTATCAGCCGAGAGTCAGGAAATTGTGTATGATATTGCGATTTGCTCGCCACCTATCACATCATGGGACGGAACATACAAGGCGAAATGTGGGTGTCCTTGCATCTCTGCCTACCCCTTTTGGAAAAAAGTTGTGAGTTTATGTACGATATAATAATCAACTATTTTTATCGCTTTAAATTGCTCAACAAACAATATTGTTCTTTTGGAAGTGTTAAAAATGTGAAATGTATAAACTCGCCATGTTTGAACTCAGCTAACTTTAAATGTATCAAGAGGTTAGGTTCCACCCAACTTTAATCAAGCAAATGGCTGATATCCTTAAAACAGATAAGGTCAGGAGTGTTCCAAACTATTTGCACATATGCGTAAGGATTAATGTAAGCATACAAGTGGAAAAAGGTTCGGAATGGTAGGATCATATTTAAATAAAATATATGAGCTCTGTCTACTAGAAAAATATATGTGTCATGATTTAATATTTGTGGTCGATGATGTCGAAACGAAAAAAAAAAAACAATATGTCTAAGTCATACTCAACAAGGTACGGCATCAGCCCATATACGTCCTCTACAAGGTATGAGCTGCCTATACAACCGGGAGCACGATAGAGTGGGGTTTGGCCAAATAGTCCAGAACGCTGGCCTAGTGCGCCGATACAATTTCGTATAAATTCTTTCAAATCGATATAGTATATACTCGTATATTTCCTCACGATGTTTTCCTTTACCGTTATAGTGCGTGGTGGTTACCTAGTTTAGTTGACTAAATAATAAAATATGAAATAAATCAAATAATAAAACATTTTCAGCGTTAGAAAGTTCCCTCGTTTTGGTTAACATGGATTGTAACACTTTGAGATGTTCCCAAGTATTCGATAGTTCTTTCGATAGTACCTAACTTTCCCGTCACAAGTGAGGAAGATTGGACAGTTGGCCTGAATTTGTTGCTATTGTAATTATTGTCAGGAGTCGGGAAAATCAGAGGTAAACATGTTGGCAGCCGCGTCTGCTCCGTTTGCTAACACGCCACCGCACTCACAAGGACAAATAGAGATTCTAAAAAATAAATGTATAAAATATTCAAAGAACATACAAATCGACGCTAGACGGACACGCTAGGTATTTTGTTGCAGAAAGAGCTTCTTTACATTCGAGTGTTGCTGTGTTCGAGAGCTCAGCCGGCGCGTCTCCGCTCTGTATTCCAAGGATTTTCATATGCAAAGCAACACTTATAGAACGTATTTCGGATTCGGTCCAACGTGCAGGCGTGTTAAGCCTCGGTCCGACTTATGTAAACACTCACATACCTACAATACGGGATTTTAAAATACCATGTTTGTAAAATACTAAGTGTGTGGACGTAAGCTGCAGTTGTATACTACATATATAGTTTTTTTTCACAGGTCCGGCAAACTACCAAATGGTTTATGTTGGTGGGAGGATTCGACCAAATTTTAACAACTACAAAACATGAAACATGAGCGAAGCTGTGCTACCAAGACAAGGCGATGTAGTATCAGAAATCTTAGCCTGCCAATGCCTATTTTATTAAGTAGAAATAAGTATAAGCCTCTGCCCTTGTTAATCTAATTCTACTCAAGCTCCAACTAATACAATTTGGAAGACTAATGTATTTTACTACAGTGAGACCCGACTGTAATAACCGATATGTAAGAAATGTGAAGTTAGTAGAAAAACAAAAACAATAGAATAGGTTTGTGACAATTTTCAAGAAAAAAAATTAACAAGAATCTGAATGAGGACTGCCATGGACAGAACAACCTAGATTGACCTGCATTATAAAATACCTACACTCAGAAGTTTGGAAGAAGAAGAAGAACAAGATTGGAAGAATTCTCAAGTAATTCACAACCTGTGGCTGGCTTTTGTTCTTTGCAAAATGTGTGTCATTACTACACTTGTTTATGACCAAAATGATAACTAAATAAATTTACCTAACAGTCACATATAGATTATATACTTACCATACTTGATCGATTCTTATGGTGTAGATATCGGAAACTACGAGAGACTGTGGTCTCACAAACACCCAGACCCGCGACGAATATTTGTGGGCTTCACAAATATTTGTCTAGGAGCAGGGATCGAACCCGCGGCCTCTCATTTTACAGCCGGCGTACTGTAGTACCTCGTAACTGTACCACGGAGGTTGCCAATAGTGTCAATTTTACTCAAAAATACGAAAACAGGAATGAATAAAGTAAGATTCCCGACATAAATTTCCTGTCGCAAGTGTGATCACACCGCGGACACGTAATTTGAGATACGAATAAAAAAGTTAGCGTGAAGAGTTGGATCCGGTGACCCCGTTAAGTCACCGAAACTGACCCCGACTCGGCTTATCACATGCGGGTTTGACTAAGCCCCACTGAAAACTACAAAGTGATTCGGCTAGTTTCCCCTTCACAGTTTACGTGTTATGGATTTCCTGCGATTAATTCTCTTTTGCGAGGACTTTATGAACGTTATGGACCAATGTTTTGAGTATGTAGAGGATTGAAATAATAGAACATTTTAAATTTAAAATATATAGTCAACATTCATATAGCTAAATCAGATCTCACATTAATTACGGTACAAATCTTGGTTTGCAAGTATCAGAACCTATGAAGGACCAAAACCGCAACTAGCACTTCTAGATTACACAAATATTTATCTAGATGTGAAAATTTAACCCGTAGCCTCTGGTTTCACAGGACTCAAATCAATTGCGCCATTCTATCGATCTAAACTCATAGATACGTTTCATACTTTCAAGTTTAAACAACTTTGTAATATGAAACTATGGTTTTACGAAAATGTTAGTGAAATTGTGTGAGTTACGACTGTACCAATTTGAAAATGATGAAACGTCAAACTTATTCATGTAGTTCTTTTTTTTAAGTAAGGATATTTTATGTAGGTATGGCCTAACCACTCTCAATCGTACTGTCGATTGTAGAGGAGGCCCGTGTCCTGCAGTGGGAAGTGTATGGGCTGATACAGATACAGATTTTATGTAGGTACGCATTTCAATATAACTTCAAAGACGTCATTAATTTTACGATTTTGTAACACATCTAAAACGTATTCGTTGGTAATAAAACTGATATACGGGCTGAAGTTCAATATGTAACATATGAGCCGGCCATTGACAAAGTAAGTGGGAGGGCTCGTAAATCCCGCTTGTCATTGATACGCGTTATAGAGTAAGATCCCAGGCCCCCCAGACGTTACTTATTTTCTGATAAAAAATATAAATGGGATAAAGTAGTGTTAGTACGTACTTTGAGTGTGTGCATACCTGCTAGCTTGTGTCGACGGCCAATTCATAGGTACCAGGTGCTAAAGGTAGATAAATACAGTACTGACTTTTCTTAAATTCTCAGTGCTGATTTTTACATATGTTTTAGATAATTTTGTTAAAAATTAATAATAATTATTGCCAGACACTTTCCATCGGCGCTTATCCTTAACAGACGCTTTTAAGCTTCAAAAAAATAACATATTTTTACTTATAATCTCACTCTTGATTTTTATATATGATACTTAGGGAACTATTTGAACACCCCTGGGCAGCAGCCAGACCAATTGGAGGGGTCAAACATACCCCAGACACACACAAAAAATGTCGCTATGTGTATGAGCGTGAGGTCATTATTTGTACGCTTGAGTGTGAGAGAGATATCAATTTATCGATATCTTTCTTACTTAAAAATGCAGAGTACCAGATAGCATTTATGAAACTCGGCGATATTCAGTGACTTAGAACTAGAGCAAAATGTGTTTAACACTATACAAAAATTTGTTTGTGAACTGTACAACGTGGCCGGAATAATTGACGTAGATGCTGCCCGACTCCAACTCTTCATCAACACTTATATGGTTTGTGACGTAAATGAAGAGTTCAATCGCAAAAATGTGAAAAACTTTGATGCAAGTAACTTACCACCATGCAAAAGTGAGCTTTTACAGCAGTTTGGACGAGCTAATTACATCACTAGTCTCTGGAAGAAAATTAGTATTTTTAGTCCTGACAATAATGGGTGGACGTTGGAAGACAATAAATATATATCTTAAAATTACACAAAGCTATACATGTCTTTCTTCTTTCGGATTATTTGTAGTTTGAACATTTTGCAATTCAGCGTGATCTTTACTGTCATCATCGTCTAAGTTTGATAAGTCATCATCAACCCAATGTTGGCATTGACTATCTTCATTATCATCCTTATTACTTTCATTTTCTGTTACAAAAATAACATAATTAAGAATCAAAGAGTTACACGGTTATATCAATTATTCAAAGTTAAAGTATAATACCTGATGCTTCTTGAAGCGATTCACTGACAAAGCTCGGCAATTGGTCCCCATCGAACCAGTTAAAATGATATTTATTGTCTTCCAACGTCCCATTATTGTCAGAACTAAAAATACTAATTTTCTTCATATATTACTGGTGGTAGGTCTCTCATATGTGAGAGGCTGCCTGGGTGGGTACCACCGCAATATTTATTTCTCTCGTCAAACAGCAGTTTAAATGCACTGTTGTGTTTCGGATTGATGGATATTGTAGCCAGAGGAACTACTGGACATATTGAGACTTTACATCTTATGTCTCAGGATGGCGAGCGCAGTGGAATGTCAAGCAATGCTTTGTAATTCAAGGTGTTGTTTGGTTCTACTACTGTTCATGAGCGGTCGTATCGCTTACCATCAGGCGAACGGCCTCGCCATTCAAAGCAATAAAAAAAAAAGGGCATTCTTCCAGAGACTAGTGATGTAATTAGCTCGTCCAAACTGCTGTAAAAGCTCACTTTTGCATGGTGGTAAGTTACTTGCATCAAAGTTTTTCACATTTTTGCGATTGAACTCTTCATTCGCTCATACACATAGCGACACTTTATGTGTGTCTGGGGGGATGTTTGACCCCTCCAATTGGTCTGGCTGCTGACCAGGGGTGTTCAAATAGTTCCCTGAGTATCATATATAAAAATCAAGAGTGAGATTATAAGTAAAAATATGTTATTTTTTTTGAAGCTTTAAAGCGTCTGTTAAGGATAAGCGCCGATGGAAAGTGTCTGGCAATAATTATTATTAATTTTTAACAAAATTATCTAAAACATATGTAAAAATCAGCACTGAGAATTTAAGAAAAGTCAGTACTGTATTTATCTACCTTTAGCACCTGGTACCTATGAATTGGCCGTCGACACAAGCTAGCAGGTATGCACACACTCAAAGTACGTACTAACACTACTTTATCCCATTTATATTTTTTATCAGAAAATAAGTAACGTCTGGGGGGCCTGGGATCTTGGACCATTAGTGCTTACTACGTAGAGAAGTTAAGTACGATGTACAGTGTATATTTGTATCTGTATTAGCTCATATTAATGTTGGAATTAATAGCAATAGAAATCATAAATAGCAAGTGCAGTTGATAATAAAATTTCACACGTTATATGAATTAGCTAAATTATGCTATTTGTGAGTGTGATTCACAAAGCCGATCGGCAAATATTTTTATACGATCTCATGTAATCTATGAAGGAGTGAGGTTTTTTTACGAACCCATTAAAAATGAAACTGTACAGTCAATCTTGTTCGTGTAAATTTAGATGTGAAAAATGGTTATAATAAATTTACAGCAATAGCAGAAATTCAGAGCATGCTAAGGCTTAAAAAATAACAAGGTGGTGATGTTAATTTGAAATGGCAATAATTCCCATTACTAGCTCTTATGCATCCTTCTGTAGGGCACTGGCCTCTTTTGTTATCAACAGTCTATTGAGAGGGGTTAGGCCATATAGTAAATCACGTTGGTCTAGTACGCGTTGGGGGACCTTACATGCATGTATTCTCATTATTTTCTTTTATTATTATCATCATTTTCAGCGTCAAAAAGTTCCCTCGTTTTGGTTAACATGGATGGTGACATTTTGAAATGTTCCCGAGTATCCGATAGTTCGTAACTTTCCCGTCACAAATGAGGAAGATTGGACAGTTGGCCTGAATTTATTGCTCCTTTGCTCTCAGATAAATAAATATGATTACAGTTATTCTTAGCTGGATATTATAAATTAGAAATCACAGTTACCGTTTAGCATTAGGTAATTCTACCGGCTTAATATTTTGTCCATTGCCTATAAAGGAAAATTAGATTAATAAAACAATCGTGAAGCTATGGTGCCGTCGAACGACGGTATTCATATTTTTATCAAATTAATTTACGAGCGATTCTTTGATATGTAAACAATATTTACGAAAGTACAACTGTATCTAAATGCCGTTTACTAAGAGATTGGTGTTTACTTAATCCTTACAAGGACACGAACGACCTTGAATATTTCCCATTAGTGTAGTGGCGATAAATTCGGCCGTCATTGTGAATGGGCTTTTGCAATCGCAAGTTATTGTCGAGTTAGACTTGACCGAACTACTCCGACTATAGAAGTTTGTCTGAATTTATGGCATTTGTTCGAAATTGAATTATTCATTGCGCTGTTGGTATAGGGTTTTGATTGCGTCACAGATTACGTCAATGGTCGAATGTAAACAAGGCTATATACACAAAAAATATTTACAACGGATTAAGCATTATATTATCGACTTAGAATATCCTAGATGAAGGCATAATACTCAGTAGAAACTAGAAAAAAAATATAAGTTTACGAATTTAAAAGAAAAATTAAATAATAAAAAATATTCAATGGATACAATGTAAGCTAACTATAATAATACATTAAAAGATACAGTTACAGTATTCGATGCAAATAAAAACGGCTTGCTCGACGCTTACAATTGACACCAGGACTTCAGTAAAATTCTGAAACGTGACCTCATTCACTTCGATAATAGCGCTATTTTATTTATCGTGAATGGGGAGACGAGTATGCCATTCACCTGAACAAGAGCGTCAAGCATATCATGGCTTATAAACCATTGCAAAACCAAACAACTACACAAAGATTGTCATTTCACTGCACTCGCAATCTTGAGGCATAAGATTTTAAGTCTTGATATGCCCAGTACTTATTTTGTGTAATATGTCCTATAAGTCGAAACACTACAGTCCATTTACACTGTTGTTAAGTGTTTAGCAGGAGAAATAGACACAGCGGTGATACCTACCCAGGCCGCCTCTCAAATATATATTACAATATGAAAATTATTGTACTTGAGCGGAGACCGCGTCTTAACAAACATAGTGTAGCCCTCCAGCTAGTTGCAGTGATTTGCAAAAAGTCACTGGCAGATGCTTGATGCGACAAGCCGAAGACAGGGTGAAATGGCGCAATTTGACGTATGTCCATAACAAAAGGCTGATGATGATGACATTATTACAAAGCAAAATTCTAATAAAAGTTCAAAATGAAGCCCACAATTTTAACGCTAAGCCGAATATTTCATACAAAGTCATTATTATTATCCTCACTCCACGCGAAGTGAAATAATGTGTTTTTAAATCTGTTACGTTGCTCGGATTATAAAAGCGTATTGAATACGCGGTACACATTAAACATATTGAATTGCGTTCGTCCGCCCGGGCCACGGTAAATTCTTTTGGATTCTGTCGACAGAATATTATATTCAATTTTCTAGGACATTCAATTTTCGTGGTAAACTAAATATTTTACGTGTTGCCGCGGGGCTTATTTGGCCAAGCTATAGATAAATACTTCGACAGGGTTATTTACTTTAAGTAAAACTTGGTAGAATATCAAATGTTGAATGAAAAGATTTCTTATAGGTAATGTTTTGCTTGTATTTGTCAGAATAAGGATTTGTTTTTGTTTGTTGTTGCATAGATTCGGTAAAGGAGGAAACGGCTAACTTCAATAAAAAATCTACGGCACTTAAATGAAAATCGGTTACCAGCCTCTTTAGACGTGATGGTTGGTAAGAAATAGGTTGGGGGAAGGAAAAATATATTGTGCCTCCAAAATTTGAAGAGAAAATTTAGAGAGAAACCACCTAAAAATATCGAAACTTGGATTTATTTTTGGTATAAAAATGTAAATAAGTAACCAGGCACAATACCGAATTCTAGCATGTGATTAAAATGTGATTAAAGATCGCTTTTTCGCTGCATTTGCACGAGAAAACCATGTCACTATATAAACATTACTTTTTTAACTCTATGTACTTATGATAATCTCTGACGCCATTCATATAGAGGTCAAATGTGACGCAAAAATATTCGGTAGTTATCGGCTTCATACAAATATTTATACGATATTATCTCACTTTTTTATATCTATACTCATAACTGACCTAATTAGGAAAGCAAAGAAATGAGACTGCTGATAGAGTAATTCATCATACAAAGGCTCAGTGTCATTCAACGGGCCATGGAGAAGACTATGCTGGGTATTTCTCTATGAGATCGAATCAGGAATGAGGAGATCCATAGGAGAACAAGGGCTACCGTCATAGCCCAAAGGATTAGGAAGTTGAAGTGGCAGTGGGCCGGGCACATTGCACGAAGAACTGATGGCCTTTGACCGAGAGTTTCGGACGCCTGCCTACAAGATGGACGAACCACCTGGTAAAGGTGGTAGGAAGTCGCTGGATGTAGGCCGCTTCCAACAGGTCGATGTGGCGATTATTGAGGGCGGCCTATGTTCAGCAGTGGACTTCCTGTGAGTAAATACTCTATCTCTCTTCAGCACAGGAAGTCTCCCTTGTTCATCTCCAAAACACGCGCATATCACGAATGCACGAGCACGCAAATCTCGCCAGTGAAATTAAAAATACATATAATATGATGATACCTGCAGTTGTGTCCAAATTGACATAAGATTTTTTCATCCAACTTCGACAACACACTAAAATATGGTCTACTTGAATGGATATGAACACCAGTATACCCGAAAAAGCTGTCTGCCGTCAGTTATATTTCGTTCGTATTAAAGTAATAATAATTAATTTGATAATTACATTCTGCAGTTTGCCTTAATTATATATCTAGAATACTCTAAAATAGAATATGCAAATGGCCTTTCCTATTATTTTACTTTGTTTTGATACGCATTATAATTAGGAATGTAATAATGACACGAAGTCACGATCAGGAAGCCTCAGATTATCCCTGACCGGAATTAAAAAAAAGGATTCCGTTAGGGTAAAATTGAATTACAAAGATTCAGCCTGAATTAAATATATTGTGACTGGTTTTTGACTTATGTATATATAATACAATATAAATATATGGCATTTTAATGGTATAAATTTCTTTGCATTACTAAAATATAATTAAAAAAATATTAGTTCTAATACGTCATAATATAGGTATTATTAAAATCAATGCCGGAAAAATGTTAAAGCGATCGTTGCATTTCTATCAAACTTTTTAATACTAAAGTACACGCGAATATATTTACATAAATACCCTCTTATATTATAAGTCGAGTCAGCTCAACATAACATAAAAACACAACCCAAAATCCTTTTGCATTAATCTGGCTTTTAAAAATCCCTCGTATAGCCTAAGGCTTTGAAAGCCTATTTACTACAACTAGATAATATAAACAGCACCCGCATTTATCAACGCGTACGTTTTACCGAAAAACACACATTTTTTACCTCTTAACAATTTTCACAACATTTATTGGGGTCTGTAAAACGGCGGATAAAGGGCTAACTCTATTTACGTCAGCGTTTCGGCCATGTTGAAATGTTTAAAGCGAAAAAATCACGCGGACGTGACATGAAAACCGTACGCGATGTTTTCATAGTAATTAAAAGTTGCTCCTCAATTCGCAAACAAATGGCCGGAGTTTGTAATGCCAGCGTTTTGTCGTCTAGATAGCGGTTAAATGCTGGAGCGGGGTATGAATTATTTAGTAAATTATCTTTGATAAATAAATAATAGTATATATGTAGTTTATAAATATAGTAGTAGATCATAGTGCGAGACCTGTCATAATGTTGCCGTAACAACTATTTGCATCCTTAGGTCAAACGATGGCTGTCCTGGTACCAATTTTCATTATTAATAAACAGACAGAACTGTTTTTCTGGGTGAAAGTTCATTAGGTTCTTTACAATATCTGTCACAATGCCCACTTGATGATTGGTGGAGCAGCTATGTGTGAAAAGATCACAAAAAAACATTGACATTTATACTAGTTATCTTAAGACTCCAATTATATTAGAGCCCATTTGCCAACATCATAGGCCCACTTGCCTACTCATCGAAGTAGCAAGTTTCCAATGATCCGGACACATCGCAAATCCAATATCCATTGGGTTAGTTAAGTAACTAATTCGTGTATCTCATGTTTGGTAGAACGCAATGGACGTCGTAGAGAGACGACCTACAAAATGAATTAGTTGAAACTATGACATCTGAAGACTAAGCTCAAAGCATCCTTTAATGGAGTTACCGTGCCAGCTTTAGTCCATACAGCTCCAATATTCACTAGGTTTAATTCAATTCTGTCTTAAAATATTCAGCACTATGCAAGGAAGATTCAGTTAGAAGTATATTTTCCCTGACATGTGCTGCCACTATGTCACAAAACGCGCGAATTAACAGATTTGCTGTGGCGTTTTATTTGTCGTAATAAAATATTTGTATGAAAGAGTAAATATTTTTTTGCCAGCAGCACGGATGCAGTTGTAAAAAATATCAATCTGGGCAGTATTATTGAAATCGGGGCTGTCCTGCAGAATAGGCAACTGTAGTCATATACAGCCTCCTTGACGTGCTTCCGTGGCGCAGATGGATAGATGCCAGCTGTAAAACGCGAGGCGGAAAGTTCGATCCCCGCAACGAGACAAATATTTGTGTGAGGTATTTATTTCGGGTCTGGTTTGCGAGACCGAAAAGTATCTCGTGTTTTGCAATACGCACAAGTTTCCAATTTATTGTGGGGTTAAGAGTATGTATGTGACTGTTGAGTGTAATTATGTAATGTAATTTAATAAAAAAGTGCGTGGTGGCCTGTTGGTAAACGGACCAGACGCGGCTGCCAACATGTTCACGGTGGTCGCGGGTTCGAATCACAGGGCATACCCCTGACTCTTTGGAGTCATGTGTGTATTGATAGTCAATCACCACCCACTCAAACGGTGAAGGAAAACACCGTAAGGAAACCTGCGTACTATAGCGATTCATAAGAATTTATATGGTATGTAAGTCCACCAACCTGCATTAGGCCAGCGTGGTGGACTATATGGCCTAACCACTCTCAATCGTACTCTTGATTGTAGAGGAGACCCGTGCCCTGCAGTGGGACGCATATGGGCTGATAAAGAAGAATTTAATAAGGAATAAATCTTACGTATATGTCACACAAATATTTAAATGAGATTAGTCCAAGGGAGAAAGAACTTATCACCACGAAGAAGGCCAATACCCAAGAAAGATATAGGCTTGAAATGATAATGATAATATCATACTCACGAGCGGGATAATAAACTCCCGGTAGATAAAATTCATTGACCATGACCCACTAAACCAAAAATATATTCAACACTACATTTTATAAAGCAGACAACTTAAAATAAAATGAAATTGTTTTATTGTTTGCTCGCGGGGTTTATGAGGTTCTATCTTGCTCGCGTAACAGTTCGTGATGCAGTTTCATACGAACAATCCTAACTTTAGTGCCGCTTCCGTGATCACTCTTGAGAACTTTGTCTTTATGATTTAGAGGTGTGTTAAACTCCCTGAATGTACATTTACCTCTGAGTTATTCTATATTTATTGCACTACACTTATCTCCAGGTGGATGGTAATTCGTAGTGACTTTTTCGTATGAGATTATTGCTTAATAACTTATGCCACTGACTATGGTAATGTTTGTTATAATTCGACCAGTAGGTATTGTTATTGTCTATTCTTGTATTTTTTAAATACACTGCTTATTGTTGGATATATTATTAATGTGTCTTTGAAGTACAAGAAATAAAAAAAAAAACAGTCGAATTGAGAGCTCTTAAATTTCGGTTAAAAATTAAATCAATA
The DNA here is from genome assembly GCA_023078785.2 of Hyles euphorbiae. Taxonomy (NCBI): domain Eukaryota; kingdom Metazoa; phylum Arthropoda; class Insecta; order Lepidoptera; family Sphingidae; genus Hyles; species Hyles euphorbiae. The sequence goes on along the minus strand of CM041041.1, from coordinate 14,297,853 downwards.
ATCACACATAATTTTTTACCGCGTACAAATCACACCATAAACAACATTTCCAGTAACTTATCTTTTCTTCAACTATGAGTGTGAAACATGGGCCATAAAATATGTAATAAGTTTTAGTAACATTTTAAATATATTTCAATAGTATACTAAAATAGATATTAAACACTTAGGCCCAATTGCACACACTAACTTTGTCCGTAATTTTGACTTTGAAAATGTCAATCCCATACGTTAGTAATGTCAAATGGCGACGACAACTTCAAAGTTATTGGAAAAGTTAGTTTGTGCAACTGAGCCTTACATTGTTGAGTTTAGTTTTAAACCATACAATCCTTAGTTGAAATCCAACTTTTGGCACAGAAACACTACCTCATAGCTATCTTTTTCTTATTTTATTTTACGGAGCGATGTCGGAAGAACATCAATCACTTACGGATACTTGGTCCGATAGTAAAAGTAATTTTTGGTGTGAATGACCCCTCCGTGACTCGTCACGACGAGACTCATTTCTGAACTAAATTTATTAGTTGGATTGTCTTGAGTTTGCTGAGGATAAGTTTTTCAATTTTAGTTTATCGTTTTTGAAGTAATGCAACCACAGAGTAAAATATTAAGTATTTATTACAAGTAGTTGTTTACAACAACAAAATTAACTTTTATAAGTAATAGAATAAGTCAAACTTGTTTTAAATAGCCTATTATGACAATCAATGTTCAAAAATATCAGAGATAGAAATACCCTTATATATAGAAAAATGATCCTTTCACTCGTCTTAAAATTTCCAGCCGTAAAATTGTTAAAGACGTTGCCGTTGTGTTTACCAAATTTTGTTCCGATTAAATTGTTCCCGATATTCGAGACAGCGTGAGATTTCCCCAGGGAACGTGTGCGCTTCATTGCTCGAACCAACTTATTGTATTGACTTTAGTTTTAAAGGAAACCTTTTGGGAAGTCGTATGATCACTGAGACAGAGCTATGAACTAAGCTTCAATTTCCACAACTAAGTTAAAAGCTTTATTTTTAACAGTCCATCCTGTGTCATTGCAGTGCAAAAGTCTCCCGTGCTTAATTTTTTTCTCAGATTTGATGTACGGTGAGATAAGCAATGGGCATGCCACTCGACGGATGTTAAGCGAAGCAACCGCTCATGGACAGTGGCAAAACAAAATAACCCAATGAATTATAAATCAATGCTTGGCATTTCACTGAGCTCGCCATCCTGAGACATATCACATAACATGCTAATAGACAAGTTTTTGTGCTATTTAAAAGTGACTTTTACCAACGTTCTCTACAGTAACCTTGATCCTTTGGTGATTGTTGGAACAGACTTATGTAAAGCTGTGGACTTCTTGTAGTTGAAGAAGATTATGACGCATATAAGGTTGATGAACAAGGAAACGTCTCACATTATCGATGAATTATATTTATTTTTATTTATTATTTTATACTTTTTTGCACGATTTATAAAAAAAAATACACTAAAGAAATTACATCATAATTATGGTACGAGAGGCCTTATTACACTAGGCAATTTCTTCCAGGCAACCTTTGGATGGATATTTAAAAAGAAAATGAAACAGCAGTCAAAGGTGTTAATGAAATGATAGTACTCTCAAATTAATTATATAAATAGATGTTATATTTAAATACTGTTTATATGTGTATAATATATCATTATTCAAAATATATTTTTTAAATAAATACAACATCGATATTACTAGCTTCAAAAATATTCCCATCAATTAAACAACTCAGACGATAAAATCTATAGATTAAAGGACTAAACGTGTGTGTATTCAAAATTTGGCACGCAGGATTATACGATACTCCATAAAATATTCAGAAGATATTAAATTTCGCTTGTAAATTTAATGCTAAAACTGTTTGCGCGGTAAAATATTATAATGTAAATTATATACAAAGATTGATTTCTGTACGCTAATGTTGATAGATTTCATAAACAATCAAAATGCACGCAAATATCTCGGATATATGCATAGCTTCACTACGTTATTTTTCACTTTAAGACAAAGCGATAATTAATTATGTTTTACGTGTATAATAAAAACTTGCTCTTTGAATTCATGTTTTACATCGATATCCTTAGTACAATAGTTTTGAACTGGGATTAAATACGTAAATTTTTCTTCAAATGCAGTATCTCCATTCGCAAATGTGAGCTCCGGAAACTTGCACTAGCTGCACAGATATTCAACAGAAGGCATTTCATTGTCGCCTTGTTGGTACATATTTTTTTTTAAATCACAGAGATTCTACGTCCATTTTAATTGCCTTAGTGTCGACGTCAAAGCGAAGTAGATTTTTGGGACGTGACGCCTTGCGATATTTCCAAATTTGAAATTTCGAATGTTATCCACTAAATAAAAAAAATAGTGATGAGAATCGGTGTAGTTTCGAGTCGTAAATCAAACGCTGAAATACTAGTTTGAATTACAGATTAGATCAGTGATTCTCAACCTTTTTTTTGTTGCGGCACATATTTAATGATTTAAAAATTTGGCGGCACACATTTAACGATTTCAAAATTTGGCGGCACACAAAGAAAAAGATAAAAGTTATTTACTTACTACAACACACTGCATAAATAGTTTATGTCAAAATATTGAAATATACGAAATAAACTAATATATACTACAATAATAACTAAACGTTTATTAAGGGATTAATTACAAGCTAATAATAAAAATATGTTTAATGCGAAATTTGAGCTTGATTTTTTTTTTGATAATTTGATTTATATTTGGTCGTAAAAATGACAATGCTACTCTCATATCGTAAAGAAAAGGTGCAGTAACTACTATGCAACACCTTGTGAATCCCAACTATCACTAAAACAACACGTTTTGTACGCAGAAGTGGCATGTGTGCGCCGACTTGAGACATATTCCTATTGCTATGCACGCCGCTTCATCATAATTTGGCACTAAGAAAAAACGCGTTGCAAAGCAAATAATAAAATAATTAACTTTTATGTGGATTTAAATATATATTCATGTTAAAAATATTTTTCTTTTTAAATGATATAATTTAATAATATTTACATTATATGCAAAGAGTTTTCATTAGACCCATTTTGTACAAGTGTGTCGAAATTTAGGAAGGAACTCAACCTTAATTTTTTTGGTAATGTAGTTGAATGAGTTACATAATAATATCTTGGTGTGTAGTGATTTATACAGTTTTTGTTCTTTCTTTTTTTATACAGTTATAGTTATTTCTCTTTTTCTCTTAAGGCTTTTGTTATAGTTTTAGTTTCCTATTGCTTTTGTTTACTTTTTTTATATTGCTATATAACCGTGAAGACCTATCATTGGCTCTATGTTGTCATTATATTACTTATAAAATATTTGTAAGCCGTTGGTTTTCCATGCACATAATAAATAAATAAATAAATTATTATATATTTGCAAAATTTGGCGGCACACTTTTGAAATTTGGCGGCACACAAAAGTGCCGCGGCACAGTGGTTGAGAATCACTGGATTAGATACAGTTGTACTCTACAATAAATAGGGAGATATTATTCGGTTATTATTGTTACGTTATGTATCCTATTAGAGACTACATTAGGCCTTTCTATTCCAGATTTAAATGAAGGATTTGTGCCAGGTTTAATGTCTCATAAATCTTAAGAAATGCGTACTTGCTTATAAGATAATTTATATTTCAGTGGTAAAAATATTGGTACTTTTTATAAAAATACAAAAAAAGATTATCGATGATCGGGCCTATGCTTCTAAAATATTGTTTTCCATCGATACATCCACAAGGCAGTATTTGATAGATGACTACCTATTCCCTTTTCCCAGAGCGAAGTGCACGCTACAACAGATTGTATTGACTCCCTTCTTCGAGAAAAATGGATTATGAAAGAACCCGAAATGTACTTTCTAAGTTATCACTTTGATCGGAAAAATTTGAGCGATTTTGCACAGTCGAGTTTTAAACAACAGTTTTCGTAACAACGGCTTCTGTTTTATGGCTCTTTTTGATAAGTAGATCTCGGTAATTTTGGCATCCATATTTTTTTCTGATATATGGGGGAGATTAGGACACCGGGAACAGTTTCAAGTTACTTCATTATGAAGATATTTTAGAAGAACAACCAAGATTTTGTTTTTTATTATGTAAGTTATGAGGTATTATAAAACAATAGCTTTTATTATTTTATCATTTTAGTGCTGTGTTTAATAAAAATATTAAGATTTTAAAATTGGAATAATCCATAGTAAAGGAGGTCTTGCCAAGCAGTCGTATATGTGTTACAATTATATTATTGTTACATACAAAAAAATTAAGCGTTTCTCATGCGTGTCACATGAATTGAGCAGTCTACAATCCAACTCTTCTTACAAGCTAAACAAGCCAAGGTTTCGCAAACAATCCGTCTATAAATAAATGTAAAAGAATTTCTCCATTCATTTTCACTGCAATGCACCGTAAGAGCAATGCCTGGTAAGACGGGAAGCTTGTCATTTGTATGGAATCGTACAGAAAGCGCGGATCTGCTCGCGTTACATGTTTATCGAACAAACAAAAATCCCGCTCGTTATATCAAAGCAGATGTAACCGAGCTGTAACAAGCTGCAGCGCAATTTATGTAAAAAGCGCGGCTTCGATAAATATTGGTGTTTGTTACATATTGCAAATTATACAAATAGCGGTGCTGTTATAAACAGATGCTAAACGAACGTCTTAACAAAGAGAGTAGAATATAAGAAATATATATATTTTACCCAATAAGTCACTATAAAAAGCATATTTTGGAATACATGTAGGTAACTAAAACTTTAGTAATCCGCAACTTAAAATAGACAATGAAACGACTTAAATAGACTTTAAATAATTCAATTGCAAAACGATAATAATAAACAGTAACGGTAGAAGTTATTAAGTCATCGAGGCTATTGATCCTGTATTGGCTAAATATTCAAAGAACAGGTTATACATACTGAATGTTGATCCCTAATTTAACACTACTTTACATATTCATAATAGAATCTTTAGTCAATCCATAACTGTCAAAAAATGCAGTCCCTATACGTCAATGGAGCACCGCTAAAACTCTATTCAAATTTAAATATCGAACGACGAACAGTAAAATTTACATTCCCGTCAGGTTTCGTATTGGTGCGCTGCAAGGCTTATTAGTGTTTGATATTCCCCGCAAATTATCGCGCCAGTGTTGCCACGTGACAATTTAATAGCTAGATTTATCGCTCGTTTGTGTTCGTGCAGTAAATTGCTGACTTACGTTGCAACACTGAGTTAGGTACACGACACTTTACTTTCCTGTTTGTTTAAGCTTCTATAATTTCTATTCCTTATTTTTGTGTCACTAGCTTTATTGAAAGTGTGGATACAAATATTATTTAAAATTGTTTCTTGTTCTGTTTTGGATTTTGAGATTCTATATAATTAAATTGGGGTAGGATTTATATATTAAAGCCTTATACATCTATGACTAACTGCTGATGACGATTATGATTATCACAATTAATTCAATGGTCACGTAAAATAATTTGTTTTGAAAACCAATATCTTAGTCACTGAATTATTTAAATGCAGCAGAAAAACAACAATTTTTACAATGTCGATATAACCAATATCATACGGGCCTGTAACTTACACAACGCTTCATTAAATGGCGATAGAATGATAAACTAGAGTACGATAATCACGGAGTTCAGAATTAGGAAACCGATCAAGAAGTTCAAAGGAAACGTATGGAAATTAACAAGTTCCGATTGTAAACATCTCTAACGTGAAATCAACAGGTTTAAACCCAAACTTTATTGACTTGATCATTGTACTTCTAAACCGTAATCAAGCCAACTTTGATAAACCAGTTGACTTGGGATTTGTTTGTATTGATTACGTATTGTAGGCAAATGGTGTATATAATGAAGGGGAACAAGATAAATAGACCCGTTATACGGGGCCAGAAAGGGTAATGTAGGATCGATATATCGATGAGCCTTTGGGATTTGATATCAAGTCTCTGAATCTGACAATCAATAACTAATCCGACAAACTTTAAATACAAGGAAAAGAAAGCATTAAAGTTTCAAAATTCTATGAAACTACCTTTTTAATATGTTTTAAACTTTTATCACAAATTAATTCAGAAACATTATCAAAATGACAGTGACCGTCAATAATAGCCGGACAAGAAAATGAACTAAAATAACAAAAAGAATATCATTTATAATGTACAGCACATCTAACATCACAATATGTAGATATCACTATCTTGACAGAATAAATAATAAAAATACTCGTACAAAATTCCTAAGACACATGCGTAATTCTTTACAATAGTGGCGGCCATGTGTCATATTTAGGAATCGGGATGAAGTGACACGTTGGATGCTGCGTCTTAACAGCTCAGTGCGTCTGCCAAAGCTGAGATATAGAGGTCTCCAATAAACCTTGATTTATTGTGCGCTCCTGAACATGTATTACGGGAAAACATTCTTTATTTAGGTTTAAAATAAGATTCTTTAGAAATAGAGGCGGTTGTTCTAAGTTTAGTTTCAGCTGTTTATACATCATTGTCATCGTATTCCGTTTCAATTATACAGAAATCGTGATTCTTAAAAAATATTATAGTCTCAATAATTCATAACTATTGGTTTAACATTTCCTATATATTAAAGTATAATTGAGAGTATTATCACATTACCGATGTCAAAATATTTATTTATACTTTTTATTATACACCTTAACTGTTATAATGATCTATGATCGTTAAAATGGGCTTGACGTGCAACAAGAGCAATGTACATTAACAGACTAAAATAAATAAAGGAAATTAATAATTGAAACTTCTACATAAAAACTATTATTTAAAAAGAATTTGTTACATTGGAGGCAAAGTTAAAGGCGAGCTGTAAAAATATCTCCCGATAGAATAAATAAAAAGTGCAACAACCCCAAAACCTTGAACTCATAATAATTTCACTTAACGTCAAGATTCTACTAAAATTCCGCCCACAAATGACTTTTTAATTCCATAGTTTCCCACGACACAGTTTGACGACATAAAGAAACACAGCAAAAGTGCGGAACAAGTAATTTGAACAAAGATTAAAGAAGCTGCTTGTCAAACGCAAAGCGGCTGACTTGTCGAAGAGCTAAGTTTTTCAGTTTGTGCACAAAGTCACGGAAATTTCCTTAAACGTATTACGTTATACAAGCTAAAGACCTGTCTTTGTTCCCGACAGCTTGTTTAAAGAAGGATTGGCAGTAAGTAGCATGCTTTTGATATTATAGCCTCCGTGGAGCAATTGATTAAGAGCTGGATGTGAAACGCAGCGGGTTTGATCCCCGTGACGACAAATGTTGTTGCGGTACACTAACATTTGTTTTGGTCTATGTGTAGTGGAGCAGCATACTCTCATATATTTTATAATAGTCATGGTACAAGATCCAGTCCTCTACCTTACTGGGTCAGTAACCCAATGTGTTTACAGGTAACCAGACATTTTGCGGTTATTTATTTCAGATTTACATTCAAGCAAGATGTACATTCAAGCAGATGGACTTTTAATATCCACTCCATCCATTTTTTCATCCATCCATTTTGAAGAGGCACCTTAGCAGGCCGGCATACTTGTTTCCATTGGCATGGGACTGCCGTCCGATGCCAATGGATACTCTGCCTGGGCGGCATTAGCACTTACCATCAGGTGCAATGCAGCCACTATGCCGGGCCACTATAAAAAAAAACAACTCATACGTATAGACGAAACCGAATTTAACACATTACTCGGCAATGCGGTATGCCTCGGCATAAAATATGAAGCTTTCCGGTAGTTTGATAGTTTTGTAACAGTCTAGAGAAATATTGAGAACTTTACGCCATTTTTTTACTAGAAAATATAATTAATGTTCCCAGGATAAATCACTGAATAAAAAAGTTGCTCTCAAAATCCACATAAAGTAAACGACGTTAAGAAAAATTATATCCTCGCAGGAACAGTTGAAATAACTGAATAAAACGTGTAAAATTCTTTAATAGCCAATGCGACTGTGACACGTTCCGGTAACAGCTAATATAATTTTGTTTTTACTCTATTTAACTTCTCTTGATTTTTATTTCATTTATTTTTATTGCATAATATTGTAAACAAGTAAATCTGCTAATATCTTGAGTGTACCAAATGGTATTTCCATTTCAAATTTAAGCTTCAAATGAAATCGTAAATTAAGAGTAGCTGTGTGGCCTAACCTATCTTAATCACTATAACGGTGAAGGAAAACATCGTGGAGTAAACCTGAATACCACAGAGATTTGTAAGAATTTCTATGGTATGAAAAGTCCACCAATCCACATCAGGGCAGTATGGTGGGTTATATGGCCTTAACAATCTTAATCGTACTTCTCTTTGTAGAGGAGTACAATATCCTCCATACACATCATTACATTTACAACGCTGTTGAGCAGGAGAAATAGACCTACCCAGTACTACCTACTAAGGCGGCCTCTCACATCATTATGAGAGACCTACCACCAGAAGATGTAAAACATGATGCCATAACGAGTATGTATAAGCCCATATACATACCATTGCAGAACACGAGCCTACTCTATAATCGAAAGTTCTATTGAAGAAGAGCAAGAGACGTGAAGAGTGGTTAGGTTGGCCTAATAGGACATATAGTACTAGGTAATAAATTAAAATAATCAGATAGTACTTTCAGTCAGGACTCCTTAACGAAAACGGCAACATATTCCCATGAACATAAACATACTCGAAAACAATAATGGTGTTACATAAACCCTAATCATACCAATTTCGAGTGAAGCTCTTTAGTTATTTATCCCATGGTTCTCACGAATTTATACGGTTCCCGTGGGAATCGCTTGGTTGGTGGAAATCGGCTATTTGTACTTATAAGGCCCTTGGTTGGAATTACAATAAATAATTTGGAACTTACATTCTGAGAATGGGGTTGTGGAGATAATTCTTATAACGTTGGTTGTGTTATTTTTTAAGACTGTAATACTTGAAAATATTTGTTTGATTCACATGTATTTGTTTTAGGTCTGATTTTTTATGAGACTGAAAAGTGTCACGTAGTTTCTGATATACATGACACAAGATTTGATCTAGGTGTAGTGTCAGGACTATGAAAATATGTATGAATATTTACTGGTGGTAGGTCTCTCATATGTGAGAGGTCATCTGGGTAGGTATCACCGCAATGTCAATTTCTCCCGTGAAACAACACTGCGTAAATGCACTGTTGTGTTTCTGATTGAAGGACATTGTAGCCAGAGTAACTACTGGACATATTGAGACTTAACATCTTATGTCTCAGGATGGCGAGCGCAGTGGAATGTTGCTACTGTTTATGAGCGGTCGTATCGCTTACCATCAGGCGAACGGCTCGCTCGTCTCGTCATTCATAACAATAAAAAAAAGAATATTCCTACACCATAATCCGTCAAATTACGGCTAATTTTGTTTACCCTAAAAATCTTTTAAACATATAACTATATTTCAACTTCTTGAAAGACGCTATCCGTCAGATAAGTAGGAACATAAAAATAGACAGCTATTAAGAGTTCAAGATTTTATTTATGAATGAATTAATTTATGAGGGCTGAGTCAAGTGCGGCCCTTCATACGAAGCTATTTCTGTACCACGTGTCTTTGCCAGATGCACCAAGCGCCCTTTTCTTATCTAAGTATTAATTTTACGGCTTCTGTTCGTTGTATGAAAAATAAGAAACGAAATATGGTTAATTATTTATCTTGAATTGGTTTACGTTTTCCTAACGAGTTTTAACTCCTACTAAATACTCTTAACTAAGAACTTGTACAGTTATCTTTATAAAATATTGTGGACAAAAAATTGTACCTATTATATAAATAAATAGCTCCACCACAATATATTTTGTATTTGAAGGAGTATTATTCAGCAAACAAAAATGAAGATTTAAAAAGTATCGCTTTGATGTCCATAAAAATACAAGAAAATTTAGGGAGCGAAAGGATATGAAACAAAGCAGGTTCCGAGAAAATTATATTTCAAGACAAAAAATCAGATACGGTTTCCTCACGGTTTCCTTGTACATTTCTATTTTTATTTAATTTCTTTCTTGGTAATTTTCTATCATTATTCCAAGTAATAGGTAATTATTTATTTATAATATGTTAGTATATTGGCCAGCGTTCGCATGTCACTCTACCACTAATAAAATAATTTAATAAAAATTAAAAGACCGACTTCAATGTGCACTACAAAGTAATAAATATTATATATTTCATTGTGCTAGTACACATTGATTAATTTTCTTATTGACTAGACTAGCCAACAAATCTTAAATACGTAATATTTTGAAGGCGGGTCGCCAAGTGCCAAACGAGAACAAATTTAAGTAATGTAACACAGTTGAATATTACCTACTTGTAGATGTATCGTTGGCGCTCAGTTAGGTCCATATGTAAACTAGAAACAAATTAATTTAACATATTGATCCTACGTGTACATTTGTTGAAATTTTAATAGAATTAATATGTGTCATATGTGTGATCCAATTTTAATGTATTGCATATGATCAAAGATACAGTGGTCAAGGGTTTCAACTCCAGGGTACACCATTGACTTATTGGAGTCACTTGCATATTTATATACAATTACTTTAACAGTGATGGGAATCATAGTGAGGAAAGTATAAGAAAGGGAAGGATTGTTAAGTTTGTATGTTTCCCTCGATTGTAGGTAAGTCCGATGCTCCGCAATGTTGATTAAGAGCTGTTATATTAAGGACGGGCAATTTTTTATTAATTATCAGGACAGGGACTGGAATTTGCACCCGATATGACTATAGACTCTCGCCCCCAATCACACCGAGGGACACAACACGCAAGGCGTAACGTGGGTGTCCTGGTTGATACCAGGAGAATCTTTGCATACCTTCTGCGAAAATGGCGTGAGTTTATATAGTTTAAGACAAATTAATATTGCGTGTAAAATTGCGTGTTTTTCGCTAGGATGTTTTACACAAATTAAATTTAAGTGTAGGTCGTCGTGTTCGTCACTTGGCGACCCGCCTTCAAAATATTACGTATTTAAGATTTGTTGGCTCGTCTAGTCAATAAGAAAATTAATCAATGTGTGGTATGTAAGTCCGCCAACCCGCACTAGGCCAGCGTGGTGGACTATATGGCCTAACCACTCTCAATCGTACTGTCGATTGTAGAGGAGGCCCGTGCCCTGCAGTGGGACGTATATGGGCTGATACAGATACAGATACTAGCACAATGAAATATATAATATTTATTACTTTGTAGTGCACATTGAAGTCGGTCTTTTAATTTTTAATTAAATTATTTTATTTATTACTTTTTAGTTTTCATAAGCATTGTAATGATGCCAAAGGTAATCATTTTATGTGACCAACATTATGTATAATTCTTGCCGAAGAAAAGTTATTTAAAATCATTTTTTATTGTCGCAGATATTTAGTATTTATATTGGTTTATATCCCCCCCCCCCTTCCCACGCCTCTTTCTACTTTCCCCTTTCCATCCCCCCCCTTGTAGTAATAAACTTATACTGAACCTAATGTAAAAAGAATTATTGCTGTACTGTTCAATTTTGAGGAGTTCTGCCCTTCAGGTCTAAAGATATTCATCAGGTCTTCACAATACTTTTTTTGGTCTAACTTATCATATAATACTCTTTGACAAAAAAGTTATTTTTAAGTCGGTTAAGAACTGCCGGAGATATTGAGTATTAATAATTTTACCTATTTTCTACCCCCTCACCCCCCCACCCCCACCCTTTACCAATTGTCACCCACCCTTTGTAATAATATACTTATACTTAAACTTACGCAAAAGAATTAATGCTGGATCGTTTAATTTTGAGGAGTTCTGGTCAGCAGATCCTAAGATATTCATCAGATCTTCACCAATTTTACATGGGACCAACCCTGTATATAATGCTTTCCGACAAAAAAGAAATTTTTATAATCGGTTCACAATTGCCGGCGTAATCGCGTAACAAACATACAAATAAAAAAATTCAGTCGAATTGATTACCTCCTCTTTTGAAGTCGGTCAAAAATCGCGCCGCAGTACTACATTATGCTGGGTTTGTGTCTAGAGGTTACCGCTCATTAAACATACCCGGCACCGCCTCGTCGCAGGTGGACCTCGCGTGGGCCACGGGTGGGCCTCGCGAACATTTTATAGTTTTGAAAATCCCATCTTTTTTGTTAGTAGATTTCTAGTGGTAGTTTTTTGTTGTTTTAATATTCATGAAAGAATATTAAAAGCGCGAAGCGAGGCCTTGATGCCTCTTCTACACGTCAACAGATGCATCTGCAGACGTCATCTTCGGATGGGTGTTGCAAACGTCAAGTGGAACGCACGATTTGTGTCATTTAATTAATTAGTTTAAGTTTCAAATACCCATGACACAAAACTTAATTGATCTTAATGTGGGGTCCGGACTATGGGTATGTGACTGGGTGTATTTATCTTTTTTTATTTATTTCTTCCTATTAAATCCCAAACCATTAAAGTAATCTTACTACACCTACAACAAATCCAATCGTCTCGTACAACATTGAGTCATATTTTGGCATTACCTCGTGCCTTCCATTTTTAGACTGCAGATAGCGCACCAGATGCCCAGTTTGCCTAATACGAAGCGTCCCAAGGTCTCTTTCATTTATATGCTCTTGTGAATTAAACGCATTTGTTACGTCATTATGCTGTCTTTTGATAGTGATATGAATAGGAAGGTCGCCTGCGTTGGAGTGCAGTTTTTGCAGGGTTTTTGAAGAGGGAACGCATGCATGCTGGGTTTAACAGTGAATAATATATTATTATGGTATTATATAAATGTTACTGGTCTAGATTTTTTTCTAGTAATACGACCGCACGTGGACACTAGCAAATCTCAACAACATTATGAATTACTAAGTAATGCTTGGCATTCCACTGCGCTAACCATCATGGGATGTAAAATGCTAACTCTCAATATTTCCAGTAGATGGCTACAAAGTACAATGACAAGCTGAAACGGTTGTATTGTAAAAAAAAATGCCTAATTATCTAAAAAAATAATCCAATATGGAAATTTTAAAACGTAAGCTTTATCACATGACCCTAGAGAAGTGGCGTTTCTAGTTTCGACCACTTTTGGCCAAAAATATTTTTGTCTTAAGATATATTCTGAAATATATAACATGAAAATGGTAAAATAACCAACGATAATACAAAACTAAACTGTAGTCAAGAAATACCGTTGCTACAAATAAAATACGTCTATTACTCCAAGTTTCAAGTTGTTCGTAAATATTTAATAGTCCAAGTTCATTTAAAAAGTTTATATCGTTCTAGGATTTTTGAGACCTAAGCGCGAGATAGTAAGCTTAACGCACTATAACCCCGTCATGGCTTTACAAACGCTTCACAATTAATTCACGTAGTTCTTTTGCTGTTACTTTTGTCTCTGTTTAAAATAAAAATCGTTGGCAACTACAACGAAATCGGGTTTTAATTAACACCCCGGGGATTTTGTTGAACATCGCCATAAAAACCCAAGCTTTTTGTTTTATTTTAAACTAGCGGCACGCCACGTCTCCGCCCGGAGTGCAGATATACTATTTTGAAAATATTCCATCGCCTATTTTCATCAGGGATAATGTAAAATACTAATAGTGAAAGATTTTTTAAATTGGTCCTGTAGTTTCAGAGCCTATTCAATACAAACAAACAATGAAATCTTACCACTTTATAATATTAGTATAGACACGAGTTCAACTATATCTGCTGTCGACGATCTGAAGGTACAATTTTGTGGTCTTTTAAACCAAGAGGACCTTTAATTCATAATTGAGGCTATCAGCGCAAAAGTGGTGTAACCCCAACCTACATCATTAGGAAATAATTGAGGAATTAAAATTAAATCGTTTTTGATGTATGTAGTTTATTTTGTGAACATTATTTTAAATGTTTTTTTATTTACTCTAAAAACTGTAGAATCTACATAAATTGTGTTCTTTTATATTGTAACGAATGTTTTTTACACCAAAACCGTACTAAAAAAAACTGTGGGTTACACCACTTTTTAACCGACTTCAAAAAAAGGAGGAGGTTCGCAATTCGACTGTATGTTGCTTTTTTTTTATGTTTGTTACCTCGTTTCTCTGTACTGTGTGAACCGATTTCGATCATTCTTTGTTTGACTGAAAGCTGGTGCTTGTCATTTGGTCCCATAAAAATATGGTGAAGATCTGATGAATATCTTCGGACCTGGAGAGGGGAACTCCTTAAAATTAAAGAGAATTGCAATGGTTCTTTTTGCATTACGTTCATTAGAAAAGTTAAGATACAGTGAGAGAGGGAAAAGGGGGTGGGGGTGAGGGGGGTGGGTGATAAAATTAAAATACACGTAAATTCTAATATCTTCGGCAGCTTTTAACCGATTTTAGTGATTTCTTTGTCATTGGAAAAACGTATTGACAGGTTGATCCCAGGAATACAACATGAAGATATGATGATTATGTTCGTACCTGGAGTATAGAATTCTTCAAAATTTAGTAGGATTCCAATGGTTCTTTTTGCATTAAGTTCATTATAAAAGTTAAGCTACATTGAGGGGGGAAAAAGGGGTAGGGATGAGGGGGGGGGGGGTTGATAAAATTAAAATGCACGTAAATTCTAATATCTTCAGCAGCTTATAACCGAATTTAGTGATTTCTTTTTCATTGGAAAGAACGTATTAACAGGTTGATCCCAGGAACACAATATTAAGATCTGATTATCATGTTCGGACCTGGAGAGTAGAACTCCTCAAAATTTAATAGGATTTTAATGGTTCTTTTTGCATTGGGTTCAGTATAAAAGCTAGGCTAAAGTGGTTGAGGGAAAAAGGGGTAGGCGCGAAGGGGGGGGGGGGGAGAAAAAATAATAAACATGTGAATATTCCAATATCTTTGGTAGTTTTTAGCCGATTTTAGCGATTTCATTATCATCGGAAAGAACATATTCCTTGTGGGGACCAAATCTTTTTTTTTTTTTTTTTATTTGGTTCACAAAACTGGATACAATCTTAAAATAAACTTATAAAATACTATTATCTAATTACTATTTCTAGACTATATCCTACTCGATGTGAACACAGCATGTTTAAGAAAGTGTTTTATGTCGTGTTACATAATGTTGCTACACCAATATAATTCTGATAAATAAGTATATTTATACTATTAAAAATACAAAACATAAAGAAAGATAACAATTAAAACTAAGTTATAATACAAAAGAAAACAAAAAAAAATATATATAAAAAAAATTATAGCCCATACATCACACGCACTGTTTTTTTAAAAGAGGCTAAAGAACCGTGACGAAAAATGTCAATATCTCCACGAATATGGTTGCACGCAGAGCACATTCGATACAAAGGAGAATGCTGGCCGAGATTCGATTTTACATTGGGAAGATAGAAACATAAACGGTTGCTCAAACGACTGCTACCACGAGGTACAATCAAATGCAGGCGCTCAAGGTATTCGGGAACGTCAACAAAATTATGAATAACCTTATATAAAAACATGATGTCAGCTATTTTACGCCGTGTGTTCAAAGGTTCTATTTTATAGAAAGAAAGACGTTGTTCATATGATCGAAATTGTGAGCATTTGTTATCGGTATACGTCAGTTGATACAAAAAGCGTTTCTGTATGCGTTCGATGCGGTCAATGTGCACTTGGTAAACCGGGTTCCACACATTACTACAATATTCCAAAATGGGACGAACGATAGAGTTATAAATTATAGTAGTAAGATGCGACTGCTTAAAAATTTTCATTTGTCGATTTATGAAACCAGAAAGTCTTGAAGATCTAGCTGTAATGTTATCTATATGGTATCTAAAAGATAAAGAACTGTCTAAAATGACCCCTAGATCCCGTACAGTGGTTACTTTAGATAAAGGAATATTATTTATGTAATAAGTTGTCAAATGTGGTTGTTTTTTCCTTGTGAAATTAATACAATAACATTTTTCTAAATTTAAAAACATATGATTATCGGTACACCACATTTGAACACTATTTAAATCGGATTGGAGGGCTGCTATATCTGACTGATCATGGATCGCTCGGTAAATTTTGAGATCATCAGCGTATAGTTTGAATCTTCTTCATATAAATGCCTATCAACACTAAAAAGACCTATGTAGGACCTATGCCTTATATTAATTTAAATATCTATATGTTTGGTACTGGGCGACCCGCCTTCAATATGTTACGCATATATTTTGATTTGTTGGCTAGTCAAGTCATTAAGCATATTAATCAACATGCACGAGTTCCATGAAATAAATATTATTTTTTTGCTTTGGAGTGGTAGTTATTATTTTATTATTTTTTGGTTTTTAGTGGATTTTTGTTTTGAAGTTGGTTTTTATTTTTTTTATTAAAATTTTTATGCGCTGATAGCCTCAATTATGCCGCGCCATAATGGGTGCAAGAAACACGCGGGTTGTTAAATGGCTAAATACATAAGCTCATGCTTTAAAGGGATAAGCAAAAGTACCAAAAGCGGTACCGAATTCCATCAAATTAATTTCTGTTCCAATAATAGCAGGCAAGATTATTTTCTTGACAGACACAAATTCTCTGAAAACTCATAAAATGCTCAAACCGAAATTCCCAAAAGTGCTGCTCGACCCGAGAATCAAACTCATTCACAGCTTAACCAATGAAGCAACAATATTGATTTATAGCAACATACAGATATAACAATGAAGGGAGCATACTTAGCTGAAGGTGAACGCAACGTTTCCGATTGCGAGCGCAAACAGATGTTGAAGTTCACGGCCCAATTAGCATGTGCTTACTAAACGCTTGTCATATTAACATTGTCTATTGCAACTGTCTTTCTGTTGTTTATTTTTTTTTGTATTTGTATTTTTAGTATGAAAGAGCTAAGTGCCTGTAATTGCAATGCTGGCTACATAGAGACGTTTTTGAATACTGGTACATAATGACTGCGCTCCACCTGATGGTAAGCGCCAATGCCGTTCGGGCAGAGTATCGAATGGAATCAGACGGCCTTATGCCACTAGACACAATTATTTTATTTTTGTAATGTGGAGTGTCTTCTTAAATGAAATGAAATGAAAATGAAATGAAAATAATTTATTGAATCCATTAAAATGTTCAACATCATTTAGATTCAGTCATTTTTTTATCTACCACCCGGTTCGGAAAGCTGTTTTCACTAGAGAAGAACGGGCAAGAAACTCTAGTGTTGCTCTTTTCAAAACCAGTTTACAATGTAGTGAATTTTTACAAAATTTACAAGTTGGTTTAAATCAGAGCAGTTTAATAATAATATGTTGCTTTACAATAAATATTTTTGATATGAATATTATTATATTATAATTACTATGGCTGAGTGAAGTCGCCCAGAACGAAGAATCAGTATACTCTTTTTCGCCAAAGCAGTGAATAATAAATAAATAAATAAATAAATAACACCCAACAGTCACATACATAGTCCTTACCCCACATTAAGATCGAGTCTTGTGTTGTGGGTATCGGGAACTACGAGAGACTTTTCGGTCTCACAAACACCCAGACCCGAGAGAAATATTTGTGGGCCGCACAAACATTTCTCTCGGTGCGGGGATCGAACCCGCGGCCTCTCGTTTCACAGGCGGCGTCTACCGCCTGCGCCACGGAGGCTGTCAAATTATAATATTTGCGAATAATTGCGAAAGCCTTATGTAATCCACCAATCATCCATTACAATGTAAGCAAATCAGATAGACCAGTCTACGCAAGCAGCACCCGTTCACGAGTATGACGCATGTGCCAGCCATCGGCCTCCTCAACCATGTTGCAGGGAAGTGACCGACCTGGCACACGACGCCACCGCAAGCACAGACCTTTTAGCGAGCATGACATACCCAATCACTTACACAGGAAAATAATGGCAAATTTGACAAGTTACTTGATTTAAATGATAAATTATAGAGCACACCAAGACTTATAGTACAGGTTCCCCAGAACAAATTTCATAATTGATTACTAACAAGTTGATTTTTCGTGAGTAGCTTCCTTTCGACTAGACGCCCAAGTTTTTCCTTACAGTAACTTTGGGAAATGGTAGCTTAGTAGGGTAGCAAGGATAAAACATGTCGATTTGACGAATTTTTAAAATTTATAAGTAACCGAATTTTTCTTTGTTAATTATCGAGATAATTATCTAAATAACGTGAAAAACTATTTGTCCTACAAAATATAAGGTTTTATCACAACAGTCCCCCCTCTCCAACATGTATCATAAACAAGGTCATGAAAAATAATTACTAACCAGCTGATTTTTTTTTTATGGGTTAACTAATATTTGTATAGTTTACTACCCACAATGTCCTACAAATTGTGTGGTATGTCATCTTGGTCCTACGCTCAAAAGATGTAGTACTAATACATAATGTAAAAATAATTACTATCAAGCTGAATTTTCGAGAATAGCTTCATCTCAATGAGACGCCCAAGTAATTCTTGTACGAAAATTCTCGATTGTGGTTTATAACTAAGATAATAGGGATGAAATATGTTGACTTGACGAATTAAAAAAAATTATTACTAACCGATTATTTTTTTGTTAATTATCGAGGTAATAATCTAATTAACGTAAAAAAATATTTGTCCTACAAAATATAAGGTTTTATCACAACAGTCCCCCCTCTCCAACATGTATGATAAATCAGGTCATGAAAAATAATTACTAACCAGCTGATTTTTTTTTTATTGTTTAGCTAACATTTGCATAGTTTACCACCCACACTGTCCTACAAATTGCGTGGTACGTTATTCCAGTCCTCCAGTTACAAAGTTGAAATTCATGAAATTAAAAAAAATATTTTGTATATTTTGCTATTGTAGCTAAGGCACACTGCTTTCCTTGCTCACAAACGCATCCGCACAGCATGGTTTACTGTGGACCACAGACGACTAAAAATACAGACAGCTAACACACAGTTACATTGTTTTTGTAGTCACTTAAACTACCATCCGGCTTCGTATTCAGTAGCACCCTTGATATTCTGTATCAGCCCATATACGTCCCACTGCAGGGCACGGGCCTACTCTACAATCGAGAGTGCGATTGAGAGTGGTTAGGCCATATAGTCCACCACGCTGGCCTAGTGCGGGTTGGCGGACTTACATACCACAGAAAATTTATAAATCGCTATGGTATGCAGGTTTCCTCACGATGTTTTCCTTCCCCGTTTTAGTGCGTGGTGATTGACTATCAATACACACATGACTCCGAAAAGTCAGAGGTATGCCCTGGGATTCGAACCCGCGACCACCGTGAACATATTGGCAGTCGCGTCTAGTCCGTTTTACCAACAGGCCACCACGCACCCTTGATATACCCGGTATATATTTAGATGCGTTTCGCACCGGAGCTGCAAATAGGTATTTTACCGAAATAACTATTTTGTCGACCTTTTAGAACTTGTCTTAAGTGACAAACACTAAGCATGGATTCATGCACTAATAAGGAGAGGTGAAGCGCGCGGGGCGGGGTAACTTTGGGGCACCGAGGTATTGGTGCATAGGTTGTGCAAACAAAACATTGCGCGTCGTTTTAACCACAGAATACTAAACTAACAGAAGTCAAGCTTCATACAAAGCGCGCTTAATCAACGCCCACATAGACAGCGTTCACCGACATGATATTCCAAACCAGTCGAGACCACTGCGAGAGCGAGTTTCAACTTTTGCGCGAACGCCGAGCGTAGTATGGCAACAAAAGTGAAGTACATACACAAGGTTGACTTCTGTTAGTATTCTGTGGTTTTAACTAGACGTAATTATTGGTCGCTATAAGCAGTTGGTCGCTTAAACCGGGGTCGGACTAAACGGTGATATTTTCTCAGTACCATACTATGAAACCTAACTTGAGTAAACATTATCGTCGTTAAAACCGATTAGTCATTATAAGCGAAGTCGTTGTATACGAGTACTAGTGTAAGTATAAATGAATATTTCATTTTATTTTGTATACTCAAAAATTACAAATTTTGTAGGACTAATATAACATACCTTTATTTTTGTAGGACATTGTTTTATTTGGATGAAAAATATATTAACCTATCACGTGATATATTTGTCCTACAGTTACTAATAAAAAAAAAAGTCTTGCGGTATTGACAACTTTTGAGCGTAGGACCAAGATGACATACCACACAATTTGTAGGACATTGTGGGTAGTAAACTATACAAATATTAGTTAACCAATAAAAAAAAAATCAGCTGGTTAGTAATTATTTTTCATGACCTTCTTTATGATACATGTTGGAGAGGGGGGACTGTTGTGATAAAACCTTATATTTTGTAGGACAAATAGTTTTTCACGTTATTTAGATAATTATCTCGATAATTAACAAAGAAAAATTCGGTTACTTATAAATTTTAAAAATTCGTCAAATCGACATGTTTTATCCTTGCTACCCTACTAAGCTACCATTTTCCAAAGTTACTGTAAGGAAAAACTTGGGCGTCTAGTCGAAAGGAAGCTACTCACGAAAAATCAACTTGTTAGTAATCAATTATGAAATTTGTTCTGGGGAACCTGTACTATTACGCTCCGAGATACTACACATTTATTTAATTTTATTCTATTCCCAAGCCTTGTTATCGTCTAAATATTCCGAAATTTTATAATATGCCTTATTGCATAATTTTTGCTTGATAGTAGCTTTGAATTTTGTAATAGATAAGAAGAAATGCTTTTTGGATTCACATCTAGTAGATTCCGATTTATTACCAAACGCTTTTCCTGTACCTTGCTAGATTGTACATCAGTTTTGTGAATTATAATAAAAAAAAAATATATGCCGACCGGCTAATATGCCTCTTCACACTACATTTCATTATTGAAGATTATTCAATAAACAAATGTTTGAATGTTTTTGGTTAATGAATTTATGCTCGATTACTTGAAATTATAAGACTTTGGTATAGCTTATTATACTAAGCTTTCCACCTGTTAGTTTCTTCTTCGACGGATAAAAAAAACAGCTTCATATTTTATCCACGCAATTTAATATTAAGCCAATTTTTTTTGCCACACTGTAACTGTAAAATGTTGAGTTTTTGTTTGTGAAAAGATTTTTTATAACCTTGTATCAACGTTAAAAATTTTCATTGCACTAGCTGTTAATAATTCAGTGTAATTCAGTTACCTGACACCTGAATGACATGACATTACGTTCAACAATAGTGAAATGAAATTTAAATTAATTTCATCAACCCGCATTAAGCCGGCACGGTGGATCAACGCCTTAATCCTTGACACACTTGTATGTTAATTAATGTTTACACTCTTATAAAATACTTCGCGCTAATATACATTTTATACTATTTTTTTTGATAGTCCGTTTATTACAATACAATGCAGGTTCTTATTAGAGCTAGATTATAATAAAATAATGAAGGTTTTATCCCGGTAAATAAAATAAAAAACCATTAGGTGTATTTTGAAAACGAGTTTTGCAGGCAACTTTTCAATTTCGCTAATTCAACTATAGAGAAATTTCCTCATAATACTGTTACGTCTTAGCAACACAAAAGTAAAGTTGGACTTAGTTTAAAACATTTCTTCATTAAAAATATCAATAAAATCAAGATATATTAATGAGCATTTTTAATATCCCATAAACACAAACTTTAAAATATCTAATATGATAACTTCATAATGAGTTACTAACTAGCACAATACCTTCTTGAGATACAAATGAAAATAAAATACACAGATTGAACAATTCAGTGTCTTTGTTGTATTGAAATCATTTGCAAAGAAAAGTTGAAAAGTTGGTCAAAGAAATATACGTTTCATTTTACAGTTAAACAATGAATAAAGAGATGACAAAGAAATACCAAGATGCATGTAAATTAGAAGTGACATGAATTATATTTAAAAAAAATAAAAAGCACTATTTTTATTTAAAAAAAAGAATTCCCAAGAAATTAACACCTCTCAAACGTTCTTTCAATTGAAGAGGAGGACGGGCCCTGCTGAGGAACCCATATGGGCTGATACCAGTTTAAATACAGATGTAAACACATTACATATACGTGATAATCCCACATAATTTTGATCAATACACATCCCATTAAACATTGAATCAGACTGATGCGAAATCACATTTAATTACTTCCGCGCTATCGAGATGTGTTTGAATATTCCGAATATCCATTTCGTCGAATGTTTGTTTATAAACAGCTTTGGAAATGTATTTCCCATACATTACAATTGAACAGTAATCCTAGAATACGAACCGAGTCATCGCAAATTTTCGCTTCACTGCACATTGATGACAATCAAAGTAATAGCTATTAGAATAATTAATTGGTTTCTAGAATTTGATCCTTATTAGCAACATTATCGAATGGTGTAATACAGCTTGCGTTTTTTTTACCAACGCCACGCATATTGATTTATCGAAAATCTAATTATGTAGTTTTAGTTTCCATCAAAATCGGGCCCGTAACTCCTTTCAGTATTTTCGATGTTCCTTGTAGGTTCGAATTTGTCCTGAAAATTTCAACCTGTATATTCATAGGTTATCCTAAACTTACTTCTAATCTCTCTCTTAAAGGTATTTATCTGTTAAATACAAAAACTATTTCTTCAAATGTAGATGATCTTGTTTAACAGTATAATTATTATCAGCTGCCTTGACTGTGGGAGCAGTGTGCCCTTTATTACAAAGGCTGAGTTCAAACACGCAGATAAAAGTTTTATCACGCCAGACGCATGTATTGTCATCATTGTTTTATAATTGCTTTGTCTGTGGTGTTTATCACTGGTGTTTGGATGTGGAGCGTTTTAACCTACGATTTTGAAGAATAATGAGTGTGGTGGTTTGAATTCATTGTTTTAACTTTATATGGGTATGCGGAAGCAATTGTTGTTGGTTTTTGCATTATATTCTCATTAACAGTGTGTTTTTGAACTGATAAGTTTGCATCAAAAGTATATATAGCACTGTAGGTCATCGCTTCAAATTTAATTGTATTTTTACTTGGTTTGGGTTGATTTGTATTTGAAAGGAAATAAGGAAGGATAATTTATGTAATGTCTTTATAGTAATAATTTCACTGATAATACATACCAAATACACTTTAGGCTGCCAAATCATAAAATCATATCGCCAGCCGTAGTCTACGCATTAAAATCAATGAATCATAAATTACTTCAATCGATACTATGAAAAGAATTTCAAGTGTTTAAAAAATAAAACCACTCGATATGAATAATGGTAAGTGGAAGAATTTCGGTAGCTTTTTTTATTGTGAGCCACAGTACTATTAACTACTTAAACGCCCTAGAGTATCATACCTTCATTACTAACGTATAAGATAGAGAAATAAAGGTAGCAGACAAGCAGATGAAGATTGACCTTAATCGAGAAAAAAGAAGCATAAATGTTGCTAACATTATATCAATAAACTAGTTATTGTATGAATAAAATCATAATAACACGATTATTATTTATATTGTACACAAGCACGCTCAGTTTATGCAAACAAGTACGCTCAATTTCATCTGACCTAAGCACTTCTAGAAAATTTCTTATAGCCATGTTTATCAGCCTTGGGCTTCTGAAGCTTTGTCCCATTTGTAGCACAACGGGGCGGAAGAGAGAAGAGGCTTTAATACTGGTTTCAGACTATACTCAAATCGTTAGAAACCTTCTGCTATTCTTTTAAGAAGTTATACGCTTTTGTCTTATGTGACTTGTGTCTTCGGAAATCTTTAAACCTGTGCTTTTGGGACTAGTTATTGAATAAATCAGTATGGTACTACACTGAGGCATACATTGCTCTTTAAAAGCTATCTGATGTTTGAGCTACAAGAAAACTTTTCAAGAAAATATAATGTTTACGTAATTGCAAGAATTTTAAACACTAATGTAAATAGTATTAAATTGTTAGGTGCAAAGTGCGATATTACTTTCAGACTTGTATCTCTATCAGCCCATATACGTCCCGTTATAGAACACAGGCCTCTTCCACAATCGAGACCACGATTGAGACGCGTGCGGCCGTATAGTCCATCACACTGGCTGGCTCGTGTTGTTGAACTTTTACATACTATAGAAATGCCTGCAAATCTCTATGGTATGTAGGGTTCGATTTAGTGCGTAGTGACTGACTATTAATACACATCTGACCCCGAAATGTCACAAATGTGCCCTGGGATTTGAACTCACGATCACCGTTAACGTCTTGGCAACCGCGTTTTGTCTACCAACAAGCTACCACGCACTTTAGACAGGATAGATAAAAAAGTCATCAAGATAGAAAAGTCTTTACTACAGTTTATTGCTAATTTAAAGCGCCACTATAAATACAAAGGCAGGTCTACATCCATTCCCCGCAATGTTTGGCCTCATCCATCACTAGACGAAACTTCCTCCCAACTACAATGTAACACGGCGGAACCAAGTCTGTTTCACAGACAAGTCGTTCACGAATTTTACCAGGCACAAAGAGAATAAACTTTTAAATGGGCGCTTACTTAAGTATAGATTATTCTGGTAAAGGAACGGACCAAAAGTGTTTTTTGTTTCGACCGAATCGGAAAGTGGAGTTTCCGTTGTTATCGGCTTTTTGAACCGAGTTACGACTTATCGAAAGCTTAAGTCGATTTTGGGCAGTCACTTAAAAATTGTACAGGAATAAAGGTTGATTTTGTACTTTTGATGTCTATTTTATCATACGAAAATTATATTTCATAAAAGATAATTTTAGATAGTTATTTTATGTTTACACGATATAGTTCGAAATTAACTGTCGCGTTAAACTTTACAAATTTAAAGTTTTGAAAATATAAAATATTTTTTACGTATATGGTTAAAAATTAATATTCTTTTTCTTTTAATTGCGTAATTGATGCTTCCTCTCAGACAAAGTCATTTTTAGTATATAAAGACTACAAGTCTCAAAAAATTGACAAAAGACTGATTCAAAAACAATATCCTTTGATAAATAATTTATGCTGCATTTATAGGAAAATTCAAAAAAGGCTTCGATTTCCGAGACGAATCTTACATAACAAATCCCATTACATCCAATAAAAATAACCATCCAAAGGATCTACTAATGCGTTTTTGGTAAAATTATGCCAATCTGCTTTAAAGACTTTTGCTTTGAAAATACTTCCTGCTTCTCGATCGACGAACTGTAGTCAAACATTCGATCCAATTCCTCCGTAGAAATTCCAATGGAACGTTAATTCAAATTTTTGACGTACAACTTTAAACCGACGAGTATTTTGAGAGATTCGCCTGTCCACAGCAATGCAAGTTATCTTATTTATTTAATTAAATGACGAAATATATTTTAGTATACACGTGTGCGGGAATTCATGATATTGAGTCGCATTTTTGTATAAATATTTTTGAAGTTGAGCAATAGTCTCCGAATTTTAAATTCTTCGCATATTTTGTGGGTGTCGAGACTTCAGGGAATTTTGTTTCGTTGCCAGAGCATATTATGAGAGAGTGGTGATTGTGAAATAAAACAATAAATCGATGGCGTAATTTTCTCTGAAAGTCGCGTGTAGTGGAAATCTAAGCTATTATGTAATTTTGGAATTCTTAAAAAAATATGCTATTTTTAAAAGAAAATAGTTTCATTTTGAATCACAGGTCGCCAAATCGCACCGTGAAATAAAAATTGTATTTACTCGCTACAACTCAATCAGTAGTTGTAATCGACATAATACTTCTTAAAATATACCGATGTTGCACAAATTTTTCCCAAAATTTATATTTATGACTGTTTTATAAATTGAATAGCGTTTTTTTCTGTCCGCTCCCAATATCCACAAGAGGTAATAAATCTGTACAGTACTTAAGAAGCTGTTGTTTTATGTTTAACATCAATATCAATATCGGGAATTGTTAAACGTTTTTATTGATACATGAGCATTCCTTTTATTAAAGTGGTACCTATCGGGATTGTTCAATTGATATTTTAAACAGTTCAGATATGTCCTAATAGATGTCGCTTTTTTAAAGACTATATTTTTCTACACATCATATTTGATATGCATTCAAGTCCTGCCAACACTATCCAAAAAATGGTAAGTAAATTATCGAAGTATAGACACAGCTGTTAACACTATTAAATATCATGGAAACGTTTGGCTTGTTTTTATGATCGGTGGCCTGCCTTCAATCCTTTTGAAAAAAGAACTTTTCAGCTCTTTTGATTTGAAATATTCACAAAAAATGAAACTCTCAAAACGGAAATTAAACTTGTCCGAATTTAGCTTAAGAAAACTTCCAATACTCCAATAATGATATAAAACTACCTTCAGAAAAAATAAATAATTATTTTCACTTTTATTAACATTACACTATTCGTAATACGTGGCGAAACACTGATAGACTTATTTTATTCAATACAAGTCTGGGAAACAATTTCGGTACACGTGATTTCGCCTGTTTTTGTTCTTGCGTGAAGTTCATTAATCTTTCGTGTGTTCCCTCCGTTTTTGCCCGCGCTTAATTTTACCGAGAACTCCCTTTTGATCGGATCACCGTAATTAAATCACTAATTTTGCGATGGTTACGCGAATGTTGAATTAATTATGCCGGGGAGTATTTAGGAGATAATTTGTTAAGACAATGATATTATAATTTGCGATTGGTGACAGTCTCTGGCGCAAAACATCAACCTTTTTAAGTCATCAACAGTATGTTTAGTTTGTCTTAAAAATCGCCTAAAAAGACGAGAATCTAAAAAGTTTTTGAAAGTTCTTATTTGTGCCACAAAAAATTGGTTACTCTTTTAACAAAAAAAACAACCTTTTGTGTTGATACAGGTATAGTCCAAAATTCTTTCTGTAAAGCAGAAGGCTTATATAATGTACTTACATCAAAATTCTTGCTTTGTGGTAGGTTAAAAGGCTGTATTTCCTACCTCAGTGATCACCGTACCAATTGTTTTTGAACATGGAACATAAATCGATAATAATAGCAATCCTTCAGGTCGTTTACCCTGAAACTAATGGTATTCACAAAACACATTTATCCACATCAGTTACGGTGCTAAGCAGTATTTTCATTTCGTTGAGACTTGAAATAAATGTTCTCTATTGATACACACTCGAATCCCCTCAGATATCGTAGAAATATTCAGCCCATTACTCAAACAGGTCGACATATCAATATATTGCATTTGGAGCGACAGTAATTTATAATGTGTCCTCGCATGTATATTGATAATGAGATTTATTAATGAAAGTGTATATCAGCAATAATAATGTCTGCGATCGGGAGGGATTGTCTTAGGTCCACCGCTTTCGCCTAGTATTGGCGGACTTCATAAAGATCTTCGAAGTTCCTCAATACGTTTATTTATTTTTCTTTTTTTTATTGAATTGCGAGACGAGTTTGTCATTCACCTGATAGTAAGCGATACGACGGCTCATGGACGGTAGCGATAAAAAAACACCGTGAATTACAAGGCAGCGATTGGCATTCCACTGCGCTCGACATGGTGGGACAAAATGGGTGATTTTTCTTCATGTGTTTACACTTACTAGGGTTCAGCACAGCATAACTTTTCAGCCATAATGCAGGATGAAATTTTGAGGTATAATTTGGCTTTGCTGCCTGCATGACTGTGTATACTCAATATTCAACTACTATGGTATAATGCGGTTGGTAACCCTGATACTGTGTTCTATTATTTTTTAAGACGAATTCTTAGAAGTGCGCTATTCCTCGCAACATTTTCCTTAAGCGTTAGAGTAAATGAACATTTACCATAGTAGCATGAGGTTATAATTATTAACTGCCCTGTTGTAAACTATTGTATAATATGATGCTGTTCAAGAAAACAACAAGTAAATTGATGCTGCATAATCTTGACATTCCAAGGACCTATCTAACCGTGCCAAAATATCAAAAATGAGTTATTAAACAGAATATCATAGCAAATACTGGGTTATAATTTCATGAAATTCTCGTAAGAATAATTGGTTGTCGCAAGGTCGCGCTTGAAATGTAATTAAAACCATGTTTGGACGATGCGCAGCGTTCCAGACAATGTACGTTATTGTCTCCGCTTAATGAATATTTACACTTTTCATGTTTACCTACGTTAATTGATATCTGAGTGAGTTGTCCGTGTGTCGATTTAAATGCGAGGTTATGTTTGAGATGCTGTCCTAATTTTTGATGTCTTTGGCGGTTCTTTGGGTATAAGTGTGTATATGGTATATTCTGATGTTATTGATAGAAATATGAATATTTAAAAAACGTAGATATTAAACTTATTAAACGCTTTATTGCTTTCTTGGCGTGTATGGGCTGTGTACTCAGATTTTCTGTATTCAGAAGTCAGATCCACCAGAATCCATAATTCGTCTTGTACGACTTTTTCAGTTTTTCAATTTTTTTATGTAATCCATAAGGTAGAGATTTGCACCAGGTAAAGCAAATATAAAAAGACGTGTATATAATATATGTACGTATATACTTCGGAAGTTTGGTCTTGCAATGGCCAATAAGTCCAAACGTATACTATATTTTAAATTTATTGTGATTATTTACACTGCTCTAATAATGAAAATAATAATTTCACAGCATCATTTAACATAATTTAATTTAATTATCAAACAATATATAACATTTAATATATAGCATAATTGTATTTAAACCAATTGCATATTATACATAATACCGCGAAATTTAAAACATTTATTTGTGTATAATTAAATACGATCATTTTTTCAAACTGACTTATAAAAAACCTAACACGTATAAAACATGGCCTCATTATTCGAGCATAAAGGCATTTTTGTTGAAGGCAAGTATCATGTTGCATAGGCCTAATTTCTTTATAAAAACAATAGCCACGTTTTAATATATTCGACAAATGATTGCGTAAGGTTTTCTTATCAATCAATAACACAACGTAATCTATATATTAATACGTATTTAATTTAAAAAAAGATTTTAATAATAATGCGTAAAAAGTACATTTAATCAAAAAATAAACCAGCGTGCATTTGACACACACATACACAAGTAATTGTACACGTATACATACTCTTTGGTCAATTTGTTTCTTTGGTTTATTATAGACATAGTTGAATGTCAATCAGAAAAAAATGTTTACTGTGGTTTTGTTGAATGTCAAACAGAAAAGATTTATTTGACGAATACTACGTGAAATACTGAGCGCTTATACAAATTGTGTAGCAGATACATTTAAATGTACACGGACTATCATTATATGCAAAAAGAAAGTTCTGTAGCAGCAATCTGCAATAACAACATTCAGGTACAAAAAAAAATATAATTTGCTATTGCTGGTTCAAAGCAATTATTGTAGTTTACGATTTTAGTAATTGCATATACTTCAGGATAAATAAGTAATTTTGAGAGATACGTACATTTAAATGTGCACAAATTATCAGAATAACAACATCATCATACAGGTAAAAACTTTTTCTCTTCTTGATTTGGTCGAATTTCGACCACTAGGCGACCACTAGTAATAATTATACCTTGTAGGCGAAGATTATAGGCAATATTAACTTGACAGTATAATTATCCTTGACTTTGTGAGGCTAAAATACTAACTACATTTGTGAATAGAACTCAGAAGGAAAGTTCACTTAGAGTCAATATATTTATAATAATAATTACTAATTAAGTACGTGGTGGCCTGTTGGTAATATACCAGACGCGACTGCCAAAATATTCACGGTGGTTCAAAAAATAAATAATAAATAAATAAATACACCCAACAGTCACATACATAGTCCTGACCCCACACTAAGATCGAGTCTTGTGTCGTGGGTATCAGGAACTACGAGAGACTTTTCGGTCTCACAAACACCCAGACCCGAAACAAATAGCTGTGGTTCACAGTTCACACAAATATTAACGCGCGAACCCGCGGCCTCTCGTTTTTCAGCCGACGTCTTACCAATTGCGCCACGGAGGCTGTGAAATTCCAAGACGCACCTCTGACTTTTCTGAGTCAAGTGTGTATTGGTAGTCAATCACCACTCATAAAATAGTAAAGGAAAACATCGTGAGAAAACTTGCATACCATGGCAATTTGTATTAATGTCTGTGGTGTATTATAGTTCTCCAACCGCACTAAGCCAGCTCGGTGGAGTACATTGCGTAACCACACTCAATCGTATTCTTGATAGTATAGTAGGCCCGTGCCCTGCAGTGGGGCTTATATGGACTGATACGAGAAAATTACTTAATAATAAATCATTTCTTAACATGTCAATAGCGACACATTTCTTTGGCGGACTAGTATTAAAATTAACTTGGATTATTTGAGCTAACGTGATTACACAAACATATTTTTTTTTATGTTTTTCATTGCCTCCACTTTTGCTCTATTAAGATGTACATATCAGCAACAACTTAAGCTAACAAAATAAATTCAAGTGACAGGTTCATTCCGAACCGGCAAGAGATATTTATTTAGTAAAGTACAATTTGTATTGGATTGTTTGTCGTGTTGCCCGTGACAGTAGCGACAGGGGGTAAATACCAGGTGTTTGTCCTGTCATAAATAGTTTACTTGACTAGATACCGATATTCTCTTCTGTTTTCCATTACCTAAGAAAATTATTGTGCAAAATAAATACAGAAATACAATGTTTTAGACAATTTTTTAATATGCTGACTTTGGATATTCGCGACAGCTACTCAAACTGTGATCTGAGTTTACTGCTTAAAAGTTTTAGGAGTTCGATTTTTTTGCTGGTACAACTTAAAGAGTGCTCTATTGTATACTCGTACTAGTGTATAGTCCCTCTTATAGCCCAATTACACGGACAGATTTTCTCGGTGAGAATCGTATGCCATTATCGCATAATATAACCACCATAAAACAGCCTCCATGGCGCAGTCGGTTAGACGCCGCCTGTGAAACAAGAGGTCGCTGATTCGGTCCCCGCACCGAGAGAAATGTTTGTGCGGCCCACAAATATTTCTTTCGGGTCTGGGTGTTTGTGAGACCGAAAAGTCTCTCGTAGTTCCTTATGCCCACGACACAAGACTCGATCTTATCGTGTCGTCAGGACTATGAATGTGACTGTTGGGTGTTATTTATTTATTTATAAGATTATCGTGTTTGATAAAATACACGATGCAACTTTTTTTATATTCTTACAATATGCATACCTTCTAGGCGTGAATTTCTCTCCCTGTTAATGGCTATAGGTTTTAAAAGTTCGAGAGGCGAAAAACAAAGAAAGCTTAAGCTTTTAAAATTTTGAGTTTTAACCATTTGTAATTAGCTTCATGATTTTACTTTATTCTACGAACAAGCGAAGACATTAAATATTTTAAATCCAAGAAATATTTGACTAATAGTAATTTAATTTCCAACGAGTTCAGGTTTAACATTATCCCATTTACTATTCATTCAACAAGCTCACACAAAGTTAACAACGCTTTAATAACATCAAATACCTTTTGTTAACAAAGTTGTGGGTATAAAATACACATGGGAAGTAAAATTAAATGTATTTTCGCCCGTGTTCTACACGTTTCATGAAAAATGTAAGGCAGAGCTTCTTTCTTGCTTAGGTGCTTGAAAACTTGTGATTAATATAAAAGTTTGCATACTGCTTATATACAACGTACAGCTTATACTATTTTTGTTTAATATACTTTATTGTACACCAAGAAAAAAAATTGTGAGTATGACTAAATTTAAAATAAGAATAATCGGCGACCTCATGGTACAAGGCAATCTCTTCCAGGCAATCTTTGGAAGGATATAAAAGAAAGGAGAGACAAAAGGGTAGTCTAGGGTGTATGGTGGCAAAATATTTGTTTTTATTACATTGAAATGGCGAGACTTAATTCACCTGATGGTAAACTATATGACCGCTCATGAACTGTAGAAAAACCAAAGAAATCCATTTATTACAATACAATATTTGGTATTCCACTGCGCTCGCCATCCTGAGACATAAAATATTAAGTCTCAATATGTCCCGTAGTGTCTCTGGCTTCAATGTCCTTCAATTCGAAACACAACAGTGCATTTAAACTGCTGTTTGTCGAAATAGATATTGCGGTGGTACCCACCCACGCGGCCTCTCACATATGGGGCATTCCACGCGAAGCGGACAGGTAAAAAATCTCGATGTTTCTGATTTCAGAAATATTTGAGTATGTTCTACCTATATATGTCCTTGATTCGTGTATCAAATATTTTTTTAATATAGTGACTGGTTAAAGAATTAAGGACCTTTGAAATTTTGGCCAACTGGTGGGCATACAGTACTTCAAAGCCGATTATCTAGTCATAAAATTATTGATTAAAATAATTAAACCACTGGATTTAAAACTTCATTTAATGAGCTTTTTAATTGCATTTTTAGATACGAAAATAAATTGTTTTTTTCCATATTTTTTTTATTTTATTTTTTTTAACTTCGATTTTCACAAACTTAGACCATTTCGATTTTTTTTATATTTTTTATGAAAATAGCTAATATTGTATAGAACATCCTTGCCAAGTTTTATTATGGGTTGGGAAGTGGTTTACGAGCTATACTGGAAATGTGCGCCGCACCGCGCCAAACGCCCGTCACGTGCGTGAGCTTGCAGACATTATTTCTTTAGTACTTTGATATAATATTTAAAATAAAACGAATTATTTTTATGTGACTAACTACAAATTTATTTACAGGCTTTTACAACTTTAAATGTCACACTGTTACTTGTGCGTGTTACCATAACACCTTCAGTAGTAGGAATGGAGGCATGATATTATTTTTTTGTGCCTGGTATTGTCGCTGCCGACTCAAATCTGCTTTTGAATGACTCTTTTCGAGCATAGAAAATGTGCGTTTGTGGAATTGATTTTCTCGCCCAATGGTACAAACGCTCAGCTGTGCTATTGCTTCGTTTGTAGTCTTGGGTAGTTCGCGAACGACCTAGATGGGAAGAGCGCTCCTTTAGGTGAACTATGCGAACTAGTTCATTGAAAATCTCGCTCTTAGTTCTTTTTATATTTCTTTTAGCGTCCACTTTACTAGACAGTGGCGCTATGTTTTCGATTATTTCGATAAAAGATTTTATGTGCCATAACAAAAAAAGTCAACTTTAATTGTAAAAATTCATACTTTTCAAGTATTCTAATATAATTACACATTATACTAGGAACTAGCCTAGCTGTTGACTAATCATTAATATAAATTATTTTATTTTTCATTATTTAAATAAAAAATCTCATATTACATAAATGGACGTGTAAAATTTTCAAGTAATACTTTGTATTTTTTAAATAAAAATAAACAAAACTTACAATAATCATAACTATATTTTTTTCTTTATTTATTGTTCTTACTAAATTATTTCAAAAAAAGAACTAATGAACTAATAGAGCGAACTAGTTCATCCTTGGATTATGAACTAAATTGAGCGCTCTCTGTAGTGACCGGTTAGGCCCATGCCTATTCGTTTGACGCCGATTGTAGACTAACTCGAGTCGCTAGACGTTTTAAGTTGCCCCCAAGTCCATCACATGGCCCTTTGCCGTGAGAAGAAGCAGAATTTCATTTTCATGCCACTGAAAATGAAATTCTGCTTCTTACCAAAATCCTGTTTAAAATAAAGCAGCTAGTCTACAATCGGCGTCAAACGAAGCAATAGCACGGCTGAGCGTTTGTACCATTGGGCGAGAAAATCAATTCCACAAACGCACATTTTCTATGCTCGAAAAGAGTCATTCAAAAGCAGATTTGAGTCGGCAGCGACAATACCAGGCACAAAAAAATATCATGCCTTCATTCCTACTACTGAAGGTGTTATGGTAACACGCACAAGTAACAGTGTGACATTTAAAGTTGTAAAAGCCTGTAAATAAATTTGTAGTTAGTCACATAAAAATAATTCGTTTTATTTTAAATATTAATATATCAAAGTACTAAAGAAATAATGTCTGCAAGCTCACGCACGTGACGGGCGTTTGGCGCGGTGCGGCGCATATTTCCAGTATAGCTCGTAAACCACTTCCCAACCCATGATAAAACTTGGCAAGGATGTTCTATACAATACTAGCTATTTTCATAAAAAAATATTAAAAAAATCGAAATGGTCTAAGTTTGTGAAAATCGAAGTTAAAAAAATTTTAATAAAAAAAATATGGAAAAAAACAATTTATTTTCGTATCCAAAAATGCAATTAAAAAGCTCATTAAATGAAGTTTTAAATCCAGTGGTTTAATTATTTTAATCAATAATTTTATGACTAGATAATCGGCTTTGAAGTACTGTATGCCCACCAGTTGGCCAAAATTTCAAAGGTCCTTAATTCTTTAACCAGTCACTATATTAAAAAAATATTTGATACACGAATCAAGGACATATATAGGTAGAACATACTCAAATATTTCTGAAATCAGAAACATCGAGATTTTTTACCTGTCCGCTTCGCGTGGAATGCCCCATATGAGAGATCTACAACCAGTAAAACAACCAGTAACATTTTATGGTTTTAATAAATTATTTTCATTTCATTTCATTTCACTCACAAGGTGACTGACACAGCTTAACTGTACTCATAACTCATTAGCAAATAGCAACGAGACCGATGAGATCGGGGTGCTAATGAACCAAAAAGTCTCTACAAGTTCCTAATGTTAACAACACTAGACTCGTAGGTACGTATAATACATTTAATATGGGATGTTACATGCGTGTTCAAATAAGAAATAAAAATATACTAACTATAAATGGATAAATTTGAATTCATATTATAAAAAATAAAAACACTGTCTAATCCAAGACGCGCATTTGGCTATCTCAACTGTAGTATTCTGCTCGCCTACCTCGGTGCCGTAGTTGTACTACGATACAGCTACAAAGCTGAGGTTTCGGGTTCGAATCCCAGGTTGGGCAAAGTGATATTGGATTTTTCTATTCATTATCAGCCCAGAGTCAGGAATTTGTGCCCGATATGGCGATAGGCTTGCCACCTATCACATCGTGGGACGAAATCTACAAGGCGAAATGTGGGTGCCCTGGCACCTTTGCCTACCTCTTCTGGGAAAAAGGCCTGAATTTATGTATGTATGTATGTAACTGTAGTATTCAAAATAAAACATAAATATAATAAAGGATAACATAATTAATGTCGTAGGTTAATTTTAGATACAATATTACCCTAAAATCTAGCAAAGTTATAAATTCGAACAACAACACACCTTCTGACAATCCTGAGATGTCGCGCCACACGTTGCTTGATATGAACGCAATTGTTAGCCGTGCAATGTAAATATCCCTATTTTGAACTAAGGATATTTTTATCATATAAATTAAATTGATTATTTTAAATAGAGCACATTAATGATGCCTGATAACACCTTTTTAATTCAGACGAGTTTTTTCATCACCCTGTATATGAAACATCTAATTTGCAACGCTATAACATTAGTAGTATACATCGTATAGCAACGAGTAGTGATGCCAAACAAACACTTGAATGTAGTTATCAAGTCGGCATTCGCTCAGAAACTCGCACGCGTGACTCAGTTTGCATCGTAATGACATAATACTTGTGATTACAAGGTCGCCTCCGAGTTACCTAACTCAGATAGTTTGTTTACAATTTGTATTGTTATTTTCCTAGGATTTTCCGTGAGAAATATGTTAATAGATTTATGGCTAATGAAATAGCTGTTAAACAAGAGGCTCCAGGTTCGATTTTCGCACTGTGACAATTGGTTGTTTAATCTAAGAGCATTTTTTTGGATTTAAATGCTTGTGAAAGAGAAGTCTTCTAGTTTCTACTACTCCCGATATAAGAATGTATCTAAATGTGTATGTGTATCAAATATGGGCAATTTATCTGTAGTATGACTCAAACATGTCTCAATAAACGTGGATTTTTACAAACATGGCCACTGAATACATAAGCCAACAAATTGAATTTCAAATTTCGCTATATTTGGTCTGCGTGTGATATCGCCGCAGAGCAATCAATCCGATAGAATTCAATTTAAGTTTGTTGGGAGGATTATGTAACATTTTTAAAAATATATGTTATAGTTCGATACTTTATCCTGTAATTAGTTTATGCTCGCTACATAACACCAAAAAGTAAATTAACGTGTGAAATTGCCAGGGCGCCTATAGCTGGTAGTATGATAGTGGTATACCCGAATATGGACCACTTTACTATACACACCTACCTACACTTACCTGTACTACACACTACAACTACCACTGATGATAGGTCTCCCATACGTGAAAGGCCGCCTGGGTAGGTACCACCGCAATCTACTTCTGCCGCCAAACAGCAGAGTAAATGCACTGTTGTGATTCGTATTGAAGGATTTCACAGGAAGGATTATTGTAGCCAGACTAACTACTGGACATATTGAAACTTAACATCTTATGTCTCAGTATGGCGAGCACAGTGGAATGCCAAGCATTGCATTGTAATCCAAGATTTTGCCTGG
Source organism: Hyles euphorbiae (assembly GCA_023078785.2). Classification (NCBI taxonomy): domain Eukaryota; kingdom Metazoa; phylum Arthropoda; class Insecta; order Lepidoptera; family Sphingidae; genus Hyles; species Hyles euphorbiae. The sequence continues at coordinate 14,261,296 of CM041041.1, read as the reverse complement.
TTTTGGTACTGTACATAAGCTCTCGTATCGCTTACCACTAGGCGAACGGTATGCTCGTCTCACCATTCATGGAAAAAACCTTTTATGATGGTAAAATAAATAATACAGTGGGTCACGTAAATGTATTGCTTTTCGATTGGAATTGCCGCCTGGCATACCAAAAGACCCTCTCTTTCATACATCATAAGTGACAGAAATAAGTATCGCGAACTTTGAGTGACACTAGGAAACGTTACCTACCTTTTTCGGAATACCAACGTGAGCTTCCGTATATTGGGTATGTTTATTTATCTCAATATATATCAATACGTAACAAGTTAATTAAAATTACATCGGTTTCTAATTACTTTAAATATCATACAATCTTGTAAGATGAATGTATTTAACAATGTATGTATAAAATATAATTCTACTGTGGATCACAATCAAAGAGCATTATCCTAATGACATCAAACGTAATCGATTTAAAATCAAAGCCTAGCAACTAACGAAGGTCAATGGAGCAAAAATTCATACATTTTTTTGTCTTGCAACACGTTTTTGTGTTCGAAGTCGAGATTATTCAATGAGACAGAATAATTTACATCGTGAATAAAAGATGTGTGTGCCGCGTGCGTTTTTCTTTTGATAATATATTACATGCTTTATTTATATGTTCGGAAGTGCTATCTCGTATGATTTAGATTTTAGTGCTGTAAACAAGCCAGTCGCGTACTTTAACCGCCTTATTACAAAAAGATAGCTTAGTGATGGGTTTAAACCAAAACTAAAAAGTCTAAGATTGTTACGGTATTAAAGTCAGTTCTTGGACTAAAATTCATTCTTATTACAAATCCGAGACCAACCGAGATCTCTATAGTACCGCTCATAGTTCCTTATTACCACAGATTATAAGCAAAAAATTAAAGTGATCCATTATTTCATTCACTCGCCGATTGATGTGCCGTTCCATTTAACATAAACTTGTTTATAGAGATCGGTAAAATGGAAATAAAATGTAATTTTCATGAAGATCATGACGCTTATTATGAACTATTTTACTATTCGAACATATATATACATATATCCCTAATCAGATTAATTTGGAATGGCGTCAATTTTGTTTTTGTTTCACTGTTGAGTTATTTATATAACTAGCGTACAAAGGAATGAATTGTGTGGCGCGCGTACTTGAATAATAGCGAAATGTTTACATATCGGTTTATTATTGATTCTTTTTAACAGCACTTTAAGTTATATAAATAAACATTGTTCGTGGTTGAAATGTGCGGCGTGTATACTTGCATATTATCGAAATGTTTGGGTATATGTATTCCAAATCTTCCAAATCCATTAATTTTGAACGAATTTGTGATTTTTCTATTCTTGTTGATGTTAAAAGTGATAAGAACACAATTGCGTCGCACAAATCAACTTAAAAATATTACGTTTCCAGGTTAGTACAGGAGTTAAACTAGGGGTCTCAGCGGTTTAACTTTTGGTACCATAGATAATACTCGCACTCGCCTTAAATCCGGTTTTGTAATAACGTTTCATTTGGTCCATAGTCTAAACTTGGTACAAAACTCAGTACTTTAGATAGTTCACGTTTTGTAATAAGGCCGTAAATGTCTCTGGGACTGTGACATCCTTTTCAGTTGAGTTTTAGTGTTGGTTTTACAAATAAATAACTCATTATTTGTATTTGATATACTATTCCGTGTTGAATACTATCTTTCAAACTGTGTGTGTGAGTGATAATTTAGTTAGTAACGGAATCAATCAACGGAACAAATCCAAGGCTTCTCTATCTATCTTTTCGAAGTTACGTATATTTTGGGGTAATTATTAATTAATAATAGTCTTTATAAAATCGTTATTTTTAAAGTTCTCAAATAAAAATAAAATATACTTCTTGCCAGCCATCGTTCACGTTCTATTCTAGAGGTGATTATTTTCGCCAAAATCATGTTTCAATAAAAAATCTTTAAGCTAATTTCCTGATCTAGGAAATTAGCTTTTCGAACTCTAGACTTACCTGAATTAATCAACTAATAAACCATGGGAGGCAACAAGCTATGAAGAATCATAAAATTAGCACTCATAGCGCATTTAGCTATTTGAATTACCTTCTAAATAATGAAGAAAAACGGAACACTGTCTAACCGAAAGAAGGAATAATTAAGAAACTGCCATGATTTTGATTAACTTCTGTAAGAGTTGGTAGCGTAGGTTAGGTAGAGATGATTAATTATTGTAGCATACATTAATTCGCGTCTCTTCACCATATAATTAAATTCTAGATAAGTCATGACGCATCTAGAAACTGGACTGTGATTAATTGAGCCATTCGTAGTTTTCTGAGAAAGGAAAAAGATGAATGAAACATGTGTTTTACCAAGGCAATATGTTACATACTAAATCAGTCCAAACGGGGTCCAAGTGCTTTGAAAGTACAAAACTGAACCATTTTCAACCTTATCCCCAAGAAGTTTGCAACAATTTCTTCTTTATTTTTGTATACATTTCCAATTAAGGCTTTGGTATGCCCACACACTTTCCATAAAAAGATAATTATAATTTTATCGTCGAAAACAATACACATAATTAGAGAGGTAAAATTTTAAATAAAGACCTTAAAGGTCATTCATACAAAGGTTAAAATTAAAAACCCTCAAACCGCACCACAAAGGTTACATAAAACACCGCGTAATTTTATCGCTATTTAAAATAATAGATAAAAGACTTTTTATCGCGTCCCTCTCATTTATTACTCTTTAAATTTGCGGTGAGAGGTTTATTTTACGGCACTTTTAACATTCCATTATAACATTTCATTACTTCGTAAATACGGTTTGGTATCTTAATTAAATTTTTGGACCGATTTTTTACTTACCTTATCAGAGTAATATTACTAATCCACTAGGAAACTCCAGTTCTATATCACTAAACACTATATTCACACTGTTAATATAAGTGTTGTGGAACTGAAAATCATTTAAACATACACTGTTGTTATCGAAATGTGCGCGAGAAACATCGCATTCGAATTAGACGACCGTACGGGGAACACGTTCAAACTCATCCAGCGTTACCGCCATACTGACTTACGTAGGAACGATACAGGCGCTTTACCCACCAATCCAATCTATTTCATCGTGTTGCTTTCATCCATTGCTCGCCGTGACCACGAATTTTCACCGTAATCCAGTACTGAAACGTTAATGTACATTAAAAAGTGGAAATGATTGGAAAATGGAAAGTAAACAATGTAGTACAATTTCCTGTCAACAGTAAGACAACTCATGGCAATGTCGGAAGTTTCATCTCGAATGGTCATTCGCCCTACTAATTCGGACCGATGCCAAGAAGCTAAGCCTTTGAGGCTGTAGGTCGTTTTAGTCAACTTTGTGAAGCCATCAACTTAGAATTTCTACCTACAAACAATATTATATGGATGAATTATTAATTTAATACATTCTAAACGTGGTTAAGTAGCGAATTAAGTGAACTTTTTAGCTACCGAACAGGTTTTGCAAGGTCAAATAACTGACCTCCGTGAGTAAAATCAAACATTATTAGAATGTAATATAATATTAGAGAGTTTTTTTTTATAAGGCGTGAATTTATGTATGTGAGTTTATTTGTTATCTTTCGTTCACATATCTATAGTACAACAGACGGAAATTATTTTTCGAATGGGGATTATTTTGAACCGGAACGCGCCATAGCTTTTTGTCGCGTGAACATTGTCCCCTTGCAATGGACTCGCTTGAATAGTGTGTGTAGTATAGTGTACGTAGTTAGAATATTTTTAAAACGAAAAAAAGAAATAAAATTCCGAGCGTTCTCAATCATAATATTTTAATTTTAAATATATCAAAAGCACCGCGACCTAATAAAAAGATAGTAAAATCATTAATGGCACAATTTCAGATTGAATGTATTAAATTACCAAATTAATGTCGTAATAATTGCTTTTTTCATATCTGACCTGTTTATTTTTGGTAAAGTATAATGAAGGTTTTAAATTAATAATAACTTGTCTCATTTTACGATGAAATTAGGCAAATCGGTTCATTTATTAAATAAAAGTAATTGAACTTCACTTTGTCAGCGGTCAGTGTACTAGATCGTCGGCTTATGTCGCAGAATAGGGAACAGTTGAATCGAATTACTATGGCGGTTTGGTTTACACCACCAAGTATTAATAACAAATGTGCTAATTCAGTGTATTGAGACTAAGTCATGGTGACCTTAATGTGGTAGAGCTATGGTTGTAAATTACAAGGGAAAACCCTTTGAACATATCAGCATAATAATGGCGAATAATAATATTTTATAACAAAGGCAAATTCTCCGGCATCTTCTGCCATAATTTGTCTGACTTTGGATTTTAGCCGTTTCAGAAAAAAATGCTCTCAATTATGCCAGAAAAAATTTATAAGCGCATGTTCCAGCATTAGTTTCTGCAGAGGATTTGGAGTTCAACATATAGACAGCTCTAAAGTTTGGAATGCATTAGCTCAGCACTTACTGCTAAGCCCATGAGGCGCTGTCTAAATATACCGTTTATTTTGTGAGCCCTAATAGAGCTCGTGTTTCTCTAATGGAAACTATTTATGTCATGTTTAGTCGAGTGCCAAAAGATGTCGCTATATCATGGTTTAATTAAGAACACGTAGTCTTTAAAAAAGTATTAAGTACTCTTTTTTACACCTACATTGTTGCTATATAACTGTTCTGAAAATAATAAATTTTGCCCGATATTGTAATAGGCTTGCCCCCCATCACATCGTAGGACAGAAAATTAAAGGTGAAACGTGGGTGTCCTGGTTGCACATCTGCCTACTCCGCCTCGGCAAAAGGCGTGAATTTATGTATGAATGTATGTATGTACTAAAGTAATTAAACATACACCTATTTTTTTATTGCTACGAATAGCGAGACGAGATATACGACTGCTCATAAACAGCAGCAAAACCAAAGAACACTTTGAAAAACAAAGCAATGCTGGCATTCGCTGCGCTCATCATCGTGAGAAATAGGATATTAAGTCTCAATATATCACTAGTTTCTCTGGTAGTCGTATACATTATTCTAAGGATAAGATAAGAATCTTTTGTCGAAGATATTAAGATTTACTACACACGAAACCAATACTTATTGATAATATAAACGTTTGAATGGGTGCAAAGATCCAACCGCGGCGTTTATTTGCGGGCTGTTTATTTAAATATTTTTTTATTGCTTTGAATGGCAAGACGCGCATACCGTTCGTCTGCTCTTCAGCGATACGACCGCTCATGTACGGTAGCAATGCTTGAAATTCCACTGCGCTCGTCATCCCGAAACATAGAAATCTTAATATGTAGTAGTAAATCTGGTACAATGTTCTTCAAACCGAAACAGAACTGCGCGTTTACACATCCCAACTAAGCGGCCTCTTACATATGAAAGATCCACCAGTTAAAAAACGTGGTATTTTCACAAGTTTATGGTAGAATCTTATTACTACAAAAGTACAAATAACAGTAACCCTGCGAAAGCTCTTTGAATTGTCTCAAGCGCATTATCATTACATAGTATAAAACAAAGTCGCTTTCTCTGTCCCTATGTCCCCTTGTATGCTTAAATCTCTAAAACTACGCATCGGATTTTGATGCGGTTTTTTAAATAGATAGAGTGATTCAAGAGGAAGGTTTATATGTATAATACGTATATATTATTGTACAGAAATCGATTTGTACCCGGGCAAAGCTGTGCCGGGCCGCTAGTAGACCATAATCGACAATTCTGCCTTCAAATCACAATGAGTCATAATACAAATCTACAGAACTTTTATATGGTTTTCGAGTAATGTGTTGTATTCTTCAATGTATCAATTTTTTTACAATATATTTAATTTATATAAAGAAAACAAAATATAATTACTTCTTGCATAGTGTATTAATTATTCATTCGATTCAATTCTTTGATCTATGAGGTATTCTCACCGCAAATAAAATTCCAGGTATCTCGCTATGATTCTGATGAATCATTCCGGAACCTCATAGACATATTTTATCAATATTTCATGCCTATTATTCATGAGTTCGTGAAACAGAACAAGGCGCCTTCGAATTAAATTTATATAAGTCATAGGTATATTATTAACTGCCTCGGTGACGTACTATGGTACGGTTAGAAAGCTGAGGTCTCGGGTTCGAATCCGGGGTCAGGAAAATTGTTATTTTCAATTCATTATCAGCCTGGAGTCAGGAAATTGTGTGTTTTATGCGATATGGCGATAGGTTCACCTTCTATCACATCATGGTACAGAAAATACAAGGCGAAATGTGGGCTTCATGATTACACCTCTGCCTGCCCTTCTAGAAAAAAGATGCGGTCTTATGTATCTAAAATCTATACATAAAGATAAAATTGAAGTGTCTGTTTGTAAAGTGAAAATTAAAGAACATGTCCAACTAGATATTGATATACAGTATATACACGATACCTATAACAAAAACGATCTTAGACTTTTTTGTCTGTCTGTTTGTTTGTTCCGGCTAATCTCTGAAATGGCTGAACCGATTTTGATGGGAATTTTATTGTCAGCTAGCTGATGTAATAAGGAGTAACTTAGGGTACATTTATTATAGAAAAATTATTTTATTTTATAATAATAAAGTTTTTGTTAAATTCCACGCGGACGAAGTCGCGGGAACAGCTAGTTATTACGAAAATTAATATTACCAGAAATAAGCTTGAAATGAACTAATTGTTAAAAAGTTTATATTAATTAACAAGCCATTTTAACCTCAAAACTACTGAATACATACTAAAGGTTAATAGAGCAATCTACTTGGTATGTAATTTTTGATTCATCTCCAAACAATTTTCCGGGTTGTGCTTGCATTCTTGCCGCTTGTCGCATCGCGGCACGGAAACACTGAGAAAATTAGGGCATTCGGCACTTGGTGCACTCTTTAGGGGCACGGGGATATTGTGTAATAAGTCAAGTACATTTAAACGAAATTATTATTATTTATGTTTTTGATTGCAATTATTTAAGAATTTAAAACGAATGTACTTAAGTTATTTTACTATTAAAAAGTGTACAAATTGTAAAGTATGCATAATAAAACGAGAGGCCGTGGAATCTAACCCCGCGCCGAGACAAGTTTGTGAGGCCTACAAGTATTTGTCTCGGGTCTGGGTGTTTGTGAGACCGAAAATTCCCACGTAGTAACTGATACCCACGACACAACACTTAATTGATCTTAATGTGGGGTCAGTACTATGTATGTGACTGTTGGGTGTATTTATTATTATTATTTACACACGCATATGTTTTATTTGAGTAAGCAAACATATAAGCATACATTAGTAATTACTAATGTCGAAAAATATCATATTATCTTTAAGTGCACACTTGGGGAATTCATTTGGGCGACTATGGACACTCTTAACTAGTAATATACGACCGTATGAAATATCTTAGATAAATATCTAGTTGTATTTGAATTAGTTGTTATGTAAATACATATATAAACACATTTATACACTCACGCCCTTTTTCCCAAAAGGGGTAGGCAGAAGTTCCCCTGGTAGCGACTAGGACGCCCACGTTTCGTCTTGTGTGTTCCACAATTCCACGATGTGACAGTGGGCGAGCCTATCGCAAAAAAATATTGAATCCGCAATATAAATCAGTTTACTCAATCTTTTAGAATTAATCCTTTTAAGAAGGCTCTACCATTCGTTTCTCTACCTTAGTTATGTAATGGGCTAAATGTAATCTCACGGCGAACAAAACCAATATTTTTATTATTTTATAAACATAACTGCAAGTATAATAAAGATATTTTGTTCTATCCGGTCGGCTCGTTTACTGATGCGCATAAAATATGGCGCGGTTGAGTTTGAATTTTAAAGGTAAGGAATTTAAGGGCAGCAGAATTTGTTTATTAGAAATTCCATTCTAAGCAAACTACTGTTTTGCTTATACCTATATACATATAAGTAAATCCTGACTAAACTACTGTTTTGCTAATATATTCAATACAAATGAATCCTAATTCCAAGCTTTATTTATTTAGTGAATTAAATTAGTTTAGCAAATCTGCAAATGTCTAGATTTTTAGGGGTTGCCCAATAAAAGCCCCTTATTTTATGAACGTTTTGCTAGGAATCTTATGGGGTTAGGAATATTTACATCACAAATCCTTCTTTTGGGCAATATACATAGTACAGACATCTTGAGTATCTCAAAATATTTGTCATGCTGTTAATACAAAGGAAACTGGCTGATGCTGGACCATGCAAAAAAAAATTGTAATAGTATGGTGGACTATATGGCCTAATCCCTTTCAATTTATTCTCGGTTATAAAGAACTCCCGCGCCCACAAATACAGACTCAAAGGAATAACATTCGATTAAATGTTATATATGTTTTATATTAACTTCACTAATCACTAATGTAATTGAATCGCTAGAAAACGAGCTTTAAAAACAACATTAAGTTATTGAAAATAGCTCTCGCATGTTCATTCTATTATCTTTGAATTATTTGTTATGTAGTAAACACGTTTCATATAAAAATATACGACAATATTTCACTTTAGACTGCAAAATCGAATTTACTCAGAGAATTTCGCAAATTGACTTACCGTCGCCAAATGGCTAGAAATTACCAACAATGTACTTCCATGTCTGCGGCAATTGAAAATTGGCTTTTGCTGGTAGCTAGAATGTTAAAGCCGAATTGTTTTTGCCTATCCCTTTGGCTGTCATAGAGGGCGTGCCAGTAGGGTTTCATTGACTATGACAGCTGAATGTAGGCAGAATTAATAGTTATTCAAATATATTTTAATAAGTGTTTAGTCATTGATACCGGTTTATTGCTTGGTAGCGTATTTAGTCCATAATATAAGTTTCTGGACTGTTCTCTGACTGACTCTGTTTCTGTTGAATGTTCGTTTTTACTGTACTGTAATTTATCAGCCCATATACGTCCAAGTGCAGGGAACAGAAGAGGGCAAGAACCTCGTCTATATTCGAGAGTACAATTTATGGGGTAATGTATCGAAGAATATGCATACCGCCCATGTACGTCCCATTGCAGGACACGAGCCTTCTCTATATTCGAGAGTACAATTTAGTGAGGTTTGGCCACGTAGTCCCTCACGCTGACCTAGGGCCCTACTATATTAATCCGAAACGAAGTTCGAAACTTCGTGACGTTTTTTGTTTCAAAACCTACTCTGTAACACGAAATTCGAATGAATTATTCCAATATATCGGCAATACGAACATTTACAGAGTAGGTACATTCGTATCGTCACAAACTTCGTTCGTCCGAAGTTTTGAACTTCGTTTCGGATGAATATAGTAAATAAAAATGTAAATGTTTGGATTGCCGATATATTCCAATCATTCATTCTTCGATCCGAAGATTCGAATTTCGTGTTACAGATTAGGTTTCGGAACGAAAAACGCCACGAAGATTCGAATTTCGGATTTATATAGTAGGGCCCCTAGTGCGGGTTGGCGGAATTTACATACCATATAAGTTCTTAAAAATCGCTATGGTGTGCAGGTTTCCCCACTATGTTTTCCTTCACCGTTATAGTGCGTGATCATATATGACTCGGAAGAGTCACATATGTGCCCTCAGTCCTGGTATTAGAACCCGTGCCTATCGTGAGCATGTTCGTATTGGCTTTGCAGTTAAACTAACGTTTATGTGGTTGGCATCTACAACGACGAGTATAACAATCACGTATAAAAAGACGATTAATTCTTAATTCACTAACTTATTTTACTGTGTATTTCAATACTGTATTTAAAAATATATTCTATTGAAATACGACTATTTGTTACTGAGCAGATTATTAATACTTCAGTCCGCCCCATCACCACGAAAGCTGCAATCAAAAAGTTGCGACGAGAAGTTTAGAATGCAAAAAAAAGGAATCAAATACGCGATAAAATCCGTAAAAATAGTTTTAATTCAGTCTATTCTATTATTCCGAAATCACATACTAAGTTAAATCTTGAATCGATAAAGCTTTTCATGGATAGACCTATCCAAAAATATTAGTTCTTAAATATAACCCAATATCGGTATAGGAAACCATATACAGGACATTTCGGCGCTTAAATATTAAAGATCGGTGTGGTTGGTGACGCCAATGTTTGAAGAGGATGAAGTCAGGAAGGTGGCTAACCCAATAAAAAAATCTAACCATTCAATAATATGGAATAGGAATATTATGTTGTTCTGATCTTATGTTAGTGTGCAATAGGGTGACACAGAGGAAAAAACATGAAACTTGGATAAATTACTTCCAAACAGACAAATATTATTTATAAGTACGAGAATCAAAGATGAAAGATTAATTATCTCTCTCTTTTCTATGTGTGAATGCTATATATTTTATAACTAGCTTTTAACGACGAATATTTATTGTTTTTTTTTGCACAAACTTATAAACATTACGTCAGATTTGCAGGTTATAAAATATATTTCAACCCAAACAGAACCGGGCCCAATCTCTAGTCAACAATAAACAAAATGTGTATTATAAGTGCCATATTTCACGAAATATTCCTTTTTGAAGTGAGCAAATGAGATGGAATGACGATATGTTTTGAATATAAGCAAAGTTTTCATTCGAATGAAACAGTGTTTTAATAGAAATAAAATAACAAACGAACGGATATTACGAGGGAAAAGGGAACGATATCATAATATTATATTTTCTACTGTATTATTATATTGGGTCTTTTTTGTTGTAAAACTAATGGCTTGGTAAAGTTATGTTTGAATAAAGTTCTGCGTTCATTATCCTTTGTGAACAGTTCAATTGTAAACTTACGGTTGAACAAATCCAGAATTATTTACACGTCTCAGAGGATCTAGTTACAATATAAATAAGCTGTGCTCAATATGGTGCCAAAATCATGGAATTTAGTCCAGATTGTCAAATTTAAAGAATATATTTATGTTGATTTGATGATGTATCAAAAGGGTTGAAGCCAGTTTATCAGGGGGTCCTTTTGAGCATTAATTATTTTTTAGCCTTTATAGAATCTATTAATTCATATTTTATAAATAAATATTTCTTTGAATTATCATATTTCTATTCTTTGATCGTATCATGAATCGCTATTACTGATATTATGCACGCACTTACGCAAAACTCTGGTCTAGATTGATTAGGCACGTATTTGTCTAGCAATATCCCTTGGGAGCCTTTACCCTAGATTATAATTACAATATTCTGCATACAGTAAACCTCTAGAGAAACCTGCTGACCAAAGGGTGGAATCACGGTGGAATTTCATAAAAATGCATCTGCCAGATCAAATATCGGATGGACGCCGACTCTTGTGGCTAAACTTATAATCAGGTTAGAACTCGACTTTCACAGCACGTATGATGCAAATAACTTTGGATATTATTTTAGTTGGATTTGCTGGAAATTGCTTTTAGTTTTATCAGTAAAATTTTCACTCCTATAAAATATATCAGTATTAATACTATCAGCTCATAAACATTCCACTGCGGGCCACGATCATCTCGCTTAAGATGATTGCGTGTCTATAGGTTTCAGACAGAACTTGGAAATTCTTGTGGATGGTACTCATTTTGTTAACATATATAAGAAGTAAATGTAGGTTTACGATTTGTAGAACAGTCTTAAATATGTGTTTTAAGTGTTAACGTCCTACTTTGTAATAAAATAAATATGTCTAATAATAATCAGAGCAATAATCGAATCAACTTACAATGAACTATCCTGTTATCCTGCCCATTTCAATTAGCCTTACAATTAAAAAAGCGTTATTAATTGCAATAAATGTCGAGACCAGCATGCAATTTGCCTAATGGTAAGCGATAGGACCACTCATGGACAATAGCAAAGCCAAATAACATCATCAATTTCAAAGCAAAGCTTGGCATTCAATGCGCTCGCCATCCTGAGACATAAGATGTAAGTCTAAATATGTCCAATAATACTGCGGCTTCCTTAAAACCGCAAAACAACAGTGCCATTACACTGATGTTTTTCGGGAGAAATAGACATTGTGATGGTACCTACCCAGGCGGCCTCTAACATATACGTATTTATGTATGTTCAAGGTACAGTCAGCAACATAAGTCGCTACACAGTCACGAGATTTCGATTTGTCTTATCATCCAAAATAATAATTATTTTCAATATCATATGGCACTTCTCGGCAAAGATGAGTTTACTTGGTTATATTTTACAACTACAGAGTAGTACGTACAAATTTTAATTCATAAAAAGGTGATCAAAAATTGTGAAGTGTTCAGCGACTTATGTTTCTAACTGTACATTTATAAAGAATTTAGGGAATAATCGATACGTTCTAGTGCATGTCATGAGAAGGAATCATAGAGAAAATTAACACTACGTTATAATAACGCAGCACCCCAAAAGTCATTCATACACAGTTTTTATCAAGTGTCAGTGACGGGCTGTGCTCAAAAAGATTATATTACTTAGAAAATATAAACCGACCGTACGATACGAGTGTGGACTGCCGCGTTATTACTTTACAAAATATTGTAATAAAAAATCTATAGGTAACAACCCGTTTAAAAAACTCTTTAGTTAGGTAACAATGATGTCCAGTGCGTTAGTGACTAGAGAATCTCCTTTGTAAAACGGCCGCGTGCTGTGGCCAGTATATTGGATTTCAAGCAAACGCCAGCTGAATGCATAAACTTCTAGCAAAATTCCGCTGAGAGTTTTGATCAAATTAGATTCTGTGTTTCATATTGATTTGGAATCTAGTAGGTACTGTCTGTTAGGAACTAGACTCGGGTCAAGGATATTTTCATTATGTAATACATAATATATTTTATCCAGTTATTGTTTTGTGGTTGCGTGCGTTATTAAAGAATTACTTTAACATTTTTTGGATACGATTACTTATTTCCTGAATAGACATTGCTCCTATTATATTTCCACTTGTCAAGCATGTAATGTTCTTTATTGCGTTTGTCCGGCAAATTTCAAAGCATATCATATAAGTTATCACTGCGGGTCATGAACATCTTTAATACCCCGACCATGGATGTGTGGCTTTCCCATCAAATCGGTAGGGAAAAAAAAGATCGGAAGAGGGAGCCTCACTCACTGAACGAAAGGAGACGGCTAAGCTGTCGCTTCACGCAGGTCGTGAGACAGTATGATGAATAATGAAAATGGACGTACCTCTGAAAGTTAGGTTCCATTTTCAAAACTCCGTCTCGGTAATAGTTCCTCCATGTCGAAAACTGAAAAACAATATAATAAACATGTTTATGAAAGGCCAATTAAATTAGAACAAAATGAAGTATCACTAAAATAAAACCACTACGCCCTCAATATTCACGTAAGTAATATTGGCTTAGTGCGTTCATTTTTATTAGTTCGAACCCTCGTCAAGCCAAGTGGCCGTAGGGTTCCTATATAACAGAAAATAAATATTAAAGGTATGCTAGGTCCAGTAAATAATGTAAGGGAAGCTAATTGTTTATCCCAATAGATTCGTATGACTTGTGGACAATGTTCCTTTCCTGTTTGAGTTCGACAAACTGTAATGGGCAAATAAAGTTACGAAACATGACGTGGGTGGTTCTTGCTGAGAGAAACAGACCAATATAACTTGGACCCTCCCTACTTCAGTTTCTCAAACAACGATAGGCCCACTGGTCTCTATCGATTGCTTATTTTTGTTGAAGATAAGCACATCGACAATATATCACTTAACGCAATGAACCCGGTTATATATCATTGTTTATCTGATACAGTTTTTATGAGCTTCAACTGTTATTGAATTAATTTATAGGGAAACATTCAGTTTATTGGAATACTTTTATTTTTAATCAAAACAAACAAACATTGATTATAGTTCTAAATTATTTCAAGTCACGCCTATAATTTTGTAGAATTACTTGGTATTCATTAGTCATGCCAGGTCGGTCACATCCCTGCAACATGGTTGAGGAGGCCGATGGCTGGCACATGCGTCATACTCCAGCTGTCTTTTGACAGCCTCCGTGGCGCAGTTGGTTAGACGCCGCCTGTGAAACGAGAGGCGGCGGGTTCGATCCCCGCACCGAGAGAAATGTTTGTGCGGCCCACAAATATTTCTTCCGGGTCTGGGTGTTTGTGAGACCGAAATGTCTCTCGTAGTTCCTGATACCCACGACACAAGACTCGATCTTACTGTGGGGTCAGGACTATGTATGTGACTGTTGGGTGTTATTTATTATTATTTATTTATTTTATTTATTACTCGTGAACGGGTGCTACTTGCGTAGACTGGTCTATCCGATTTGTTTACATTGTAATGGATTGATTGATGGATTACGTAAGGCTTTCGCAATTATTCACTGGTTTGGCGAAAAAGAGTATACTGATTCTTCGTTCTGGGTGACTTCACTTCACTCAGCCATAGTAATTATAATATAACAATATTCATATCAAAAATATTTATTGTAAAGGACATGGCCAGTTTTTGTATAGCGCTGTGCCTAGTACTTCGAATCTTGTCTACATCAATTAGTTTTGCATTATTGGGGTAAGGTTTGTTCCAAGATTATTACAGAAACGTTACAAAGCCTAGGAAGTTTAGGGTTTTTAGATATTTACAAAAACATATCTTATTTTCAGGTTAGGTTTTGTAGGTCATCTGTCAATTTATTGAATCGAATAAAAATACGTTTACATAAATGCTTTATCATCGAATTTGGAATGTAAAGAAACTATTATTTTATAAGTTACACAAAATATACACCGAGACGTATTTTAATTGTGCCACAATGTAAACAAAGCATGGTTCCTTTCAAGCAACTGTCAAATGTCAAGTATTTTACTGCAGCGTTTAGTTGTTGCAATGAAAATGTGTAAAAATGGGAAGAATATATCTGTAAGTATGTACTACAAACATTGCTTTATATATATTTAGTATTGTTAATTATTATGACTTATTACCTACTTATAGATTATTTTTAGGAATATTTTAGACAAAGTTATTATCTTTTCCCACACTTGCTTTACTGCGAACGAAACGTTTATGCGGGGCCAACCATGGCGGAAATGGGTAGGTATCAATGCAAAATCTTATTGAACTTTATTTTACTCGCTAAACTTCTACAGAAATATGACATATTCTTAAATTAATAGTTGATTTTTTATATTCATTCAATTATTGCCTTGTTTTTGTACATGATAAAAAGTAACTAGGCAGAAATTGTCCAGGTCCTTTACATATTATTATTAAACTGCTCTGATTTAAACCAACTTGTAAATTTTGTAATAACTCACTACTTTGTAAACTGGTTTTGAAAAGAGCAACACTAGAGTTTCTTGCCCGTTCTTCTCAAGTGAAAACAGCTTTCCGAACCGGGTGGTAGATAAAAAAATTACTGAATCTAAATGATGTTGAACATTTTAATGGATTCAATAAATTATTTTCATTTTCATTTTCATGAAAACAAATTATTGCTCACTGTAAACGTGAAAAAATATATTAAGAAATTAGACCAGAAAAATAAAATTAACCGACGTTGGTCATAAAGCTGCCAAGCTCAAGCGGGACTGGGCTGGTAATGTATGACAGATGAGATGTGGGCGAATACCACCACGGAATGGGTCCCGAAAGGCTGTCGACCATTTGGAAGACCTAGACGCTGGTGGCAAGATGAATCGGATGCTAATCAGAAGAATCGGTCATATAAAACCCTTGACTGGGATGCATTGAAGGCAGAAAAAGAGGCCATTTCCCTGCATTGGGACGCTACAGACTGTTAATAAAATAAATAAGAGCACACCCGCAAAGAGTGTCGACTATAATTGACCCAAGAATTCAATAATATTTGAAAAATATCATATTAGTTTAGATCATTGAATCAGAAGAGTTAAGCCATAACCCCTATCAAATTTAGATGAGGCCGTGCCCTGTATAAAGACGTATAATATTAGGGTTAGTATTAGAATAAATTTAAATATACCGCACATTCCATATTATATCAAATTGAACATGTCTGGCGCCTATTTATTGCACAATTCGTTCGAAAGGTATCTCAACAATGTATGAAAGTTTAAACACTATAAAAATAAGTTGATAATGTAAATAAGTGTAGGTATGCCAGTGGGAGGTGGAGCGACGCTGTGTGGGCAGAGTGCATTGTTAATGCGAATGCAAGTGTTCGACATATTGCAACGAGGTTATAGTGATAGTGATGTAGAATAGCTTAGGTCATGGTTTTACTTTTATTGAACCATTTATGGGGTCTGGAAACTATATTTGTATATGTTTCAGAAAGATTTGACTGGAAGCATGTGTTGGAATAAATATACAGTGCAAATAGGGTATTTGTAAAGTCTTTGTAAAATTGTAAAATCTTGTGGATATTGAAAGGATTACTGGGAAGATGAATTTAAAATCGCGTGGATAAAAGAAAGGATCACTCGGGAATTGAATGCATGATCACTGTTTACTATGAAAGCAGCTGTAGCAATTGATAGTATGTTCCAAACTCCTATCATATATTGAAAATATTTCACCGTTATAATGCGTGGTGATTGGCATATCAATACACATGACTCTGAAAAGTCAGAGTTGTGCCCTGGGATTCGAAACATCGTGAGGAAACCTGCTTACGATAGCGAATTGTTAGAATACTATGGTATGTAAAGTCCTCCAACTCGTACTAGGGTAGCGTGGTAGACTATGTAAGTATATGGCCAAACCACTCTCAATCATACTTTCGATTGTAGACGAGACCCGTGCCCTGCAGTGGGACGTACATATGTGTATATGGGCTGATACCGATATAAACACCTTTTGTGTCAAAGATTAATAATTTTCCTCCATAATGATAAAAAAAGCCAGCGAAACTAGTCTGAATTGAAATAATCTCAAAGGACGAAAAAATATCCAATTCATTGTGTGTTAAATTTAAATGAGATTGTTGGAATTATTCCTTTCATAGCATAAAATATTAATATTATACCGAAATTGTAATAAAATTACCTGGAATTATATTGAATTTATACTTACGCCAGGATTCTCAACATTTCATAGGAAGTTTTTATACTACAGAAATATATTTCAACGTACCTTAATTAAACGAAGTGGTAATTTAAACACAATCATTTAAATACAATGTATGATTTGATGTATATTTTTAATATATCTCCAGTGTAACACGAATAAATACTCAGTGTATATGCTCTGAACCGAGATATCTTGGAATCAATTCCCAGATCAGGCAATTAATATGTAAGAGTTTATCGAATTTATATTTGTTTATACAATAGGTCCGCAAATGAATAAACAGATCCCCTGGTGGTAAGTGAACACTGCCACCCATGATCGTCCACAGCTTTTGGATCATATATATGCTGATGTCATAGATATGTTGTCGGTCCATAAAATCGGGAGAAGAGCTAGAAAAAAGGATGGTAAGAGGATAATTGATTTTTGAAATCCTACATTATTCATGGGAAAAGAAAATATCCATTTTGCCATGAAACTTCGTATCGGTGCGAAGATTTTACGCCCCGATGAAACCCACTTTTTTAGTAATGAAAAAAATATATTTACAATAAATATAAACATAATCGCGACCCAGGCCCGGAGTTCTTGGAGAAAGGCACTTGAAGTCCAATAACTATTTTTTTGTCTTCGGCTAAGTGAAAAAAATGTAAAATGTGATGATAATTACTTTATTTTATAAAAATCTATAGCCCGGAATAAAACAGGAGCGTTTAAGGAAAAATCATAAAAAATGCTATAATGAATTTTAAGCAGTATCGATATCTGGATGAACGATATTTTATACAGATACAGATGAATGGACATTCCTTTGTTTTAATACATAGGTAATAGGTATCGCAATTAGACTTACAAGTTACTACCCTACATAACGCAGCGATATTTCGAACCTAAATGCTTATGCTAACAAGATTGCTTGACTTGGTAATCGAACCCAAAACCCACTGTTTATATTCTGTCCATTACGATAACTATAACAATAGACTTAGTAGGGCAACTACCGAACCTAATAAAGGAGAACGTCCTCCGTTACTATATTGGGAGGGTTATGGCCTATTGATGGCCCAATCGGGATATGTAAGGCGCGTAAACTCCCATTATGGCACGCACATAGCCGTTTAATTATGCGATATGTATAATACATAAGATGCCAGCATTTCCTTGTTACTTGGTTATGTTTATTGTAAATTGAAAGACAAAGTTAAGGCCCTAAATGTTAAGTAGTAGCCCGTGCAATGGCCCATAATATATTCTTTTAAATGACTTATATTTTTACTATACACCCAACATTCACATACATTGTCCTGGCCTCGCAATAAGTCTTGTGTCGTGTGTTTTGAGAAATTGCGAGGGACTTTTCGATCTCACAAACACCCAGACCCGACAAAAACCTGTGATTCATACCAATATTTGTTTCGGTGCAGGGATGGAACCCGCGGCCTATCGTTTCACAACCGGCGTCTATTATTTTTACCCCATCATCCACTGAAAGTACAAAGTTTAGCTTATTATACTTGTGCTTAAAATACCGACAGATAAATTTTTCGTATGCATAAATTCCGTCTCACATAATGATTACTCGTTCACTTTGACTTGTTGAATGATATATATAGTTGAGATGAAATAATATTATTCGTATGTTCACCTTCTATAAATAGAGTGAATAAGATATATCTTTCCCCGTACATCTTTACAGCCTATGCATATTATATTGATAATATAAATTTCATGTTATTTTTTTCTTACAATGAACTGATGTTAATTGGTATGTTCATTGTTCAAAAGCGGTAGAACCACGCTGCTGTCAGTCATGATTCTGCATGAAAACGCAGGTTCGTTTGGGGTGGTACCACTTTCCCACAGGACGACGACTGTCTCAGTCGACTTGAAGCGACAGCTTAGCTGTCGCCTTTCGTTCAGTGAGTGACATTACCGGATTTCCAATACCCTTTTCCTATCCCCATCACTTTTCTTTCCCGGTACCCTCACGATTTCTTGTGCAGCCCATATCTGTGATCAAAGCGTTGTGGATATTCATGGGTTTACCATCAGGTATGCAGGTATTTTCAAAACTGATTACCTACCTAAACATACGTAAAAAGACAGGCTGCAAATATCGTCCAATGAACCTAAACTGGGCGTTTATAGAGCTAATAGACATTATGATTGCGTTAAAGGAATAAAACGAGACGGTATAACAAGGAATTTATGATGATTGAACTTGGATGTGGCGTTACCAATATTCTTCCTTTATTCTTGTTAGTATATTTATCCTCCTTTCATCAAGTCTCATATAGCAAAATGTATTTCTTTATTTTGATTTTAAAAAGGTTCTTAAAACTATATTCATGTTTTACAGATACTGTGCAATCCCAAAGGGAACAAGAGTGCATCGCATGTTCTAGCACTAAACTAACAGTACTGCACTCTTATGATGTAATGCTGACCAGTTCATCAATATACAAGAGTTAAATCAAATCACGTATCAATCTCTCTCTCTCGCTTTAGCCATAAGAAGCGCACTGCTTAACATAGGCCTTCCCCATGGATCGCCACATAGACCAGCTGAAAGCGGCCAGCATTTAGCGACTTTCTGCAACCTTAACCAGATCGCCCATCCACTTTGTGGGTGGGCATCCGACACTTCACTTGCCTGTACGTAGCCTCCACTCCAGAACCTTTCGGTCCCGGCGGACATTCGTTCTACGTGCTATGTGCCGTATGAATCGTACAGATTAAATTAGGTTACACTTTTTGGTCGCATTAGGATTATAATTTAGAAAGAGCCACATAAGCATTTCTGTATAATGGCACGACAAAATGCCCGCATTACACCGGTCAGTCTGTGCAGTGCAATACAATCTCTTGCTAGTCGATATATTTATGCTGGCCTAGTCTAACCAGGATAAGCGGAATCTAAACCCAAAACAACATACATTTACTCGGGTTACTATCGCAGATTTCCACCATTGCATACCGTAATGAAACCATGTAACAATTCGCTAAAATTTAAATCCTGCTTTTAATTAACAACTTATAAGATGAAAAAGTTTAATTTAACTTCCAGATTAAATTAAATATAGCAAAGTATAAAAATTGCTCTCATTTCGCGGCTCATATTCCGTAATTGTTAAGTAAATCTCGGAGATATTTTTAAAGACGCTACAATCGTGGAATTCTCACTTAAAGCGGCACTCCCGGTGTTTATCCCCCACTTGGCAGAATTTGAAGGGTTCTTATTTTATATTTTGCATTCTTCTATCTACTTGTTTGTATATATTAATGATAAGGTAACATAATAAATATGAAAATTTTGGAAGGTGAATACTTATTTATTTATTTATTTAAATCTTTATTGTACACAAACTTAACAAGAACATAGCTAAACAGAAATAATAATAACAAAGAGTACAAATGGCGGTCTTATCGCTCAACAGCAATATCTTACAGACAACCATGGGATGGATTTAATGAAGGAGAGGGAGAGAGGGCAGTGTAACAAATAAATTATTATCCCGGGAAATTAAAGATGTTGCTTTACCTTGAACGAATGTGCACCTGTTTTTGTTTTGAGGCTTTAAGATCTTAGAGAGACTTAAAATACTGCAAGGCATATTGACTCATTACAATGTTCGAGCTATGAAGAAATTTTTTGGACCAAAAAATAAAGACACAAATATATAGTATGTCACATGTTCCATTCAATTATCATCATCAGCCTCAGAAAGATTCCTTTTAGACTTATATATTTCTCAAGAAATTCAGTAACTGATCAAAAGCAGCCTGAACCGACTTACAATTTAATTTTATACATAAGAATTTTGAATACTTGAGATAATTTTCATACAAAATTGAGGTCATATCGAAAAATATAAGTTTTGACATTGTATGTTTTCTTCCAATTGGTAAAAGAAGCCGTGCAAACTGATTCCTTGCTCAAATTACGTACTTTGGATCAGGTGTTGGATTGTAAACGGTATTACTGAATCCATAACAATATTTAGATTGCTTTGTCGATCGTGTACAAGCATTCAATAAAGACAAATCTTTTAACTTTTGTGTAGTGAAATTTGTTGAAAAAATATTGAAAAGTGCTGGAAAATTTTATGAAATTAAGAGAAATGATTGCAGTATTTATACTGAGTAATATGTTAATATGAATATGTGGTTTAGTGTTGTTTTACTCTTTTGAGGTATTTTTCATTTACTCTCTCTCTCTCCTCACAGTAAGTCCGCTGTTGAGCATAGATCATACTCTGAGAGGCCCATTTTCATAGTTAAAAATTAATTTGACTTATAATGTCAAAGGAATCAAATTCCTAATTTTCAATTACGAATGGACTGAAAATTAAACTTTGTCTTACTAAAATCCTAAGAAACGAAATCACTTTTGAAATGTTCCTACAGTTTCTAACTTTAGAACATCTAATCTGCCGAATGAGAAAAACCGTCTATTCTATTTAATTCTAAAATATACCTTTAAAACACTATTATCCGAAAAACATTGGATAAATGAAGTCTGAATTGTAAACTAGGATCTCATTACCGCGGTGTTGCCGCCGGCACCACACAATTTATTTCTAATAAGATGCGAATGAAAGTATCCAGTCTCCCAAGTTCTATCTTTTACTTCATCGATCCCATAATATGTATCTCAAGTATCTCAATTTGTAATGAACTAGCTATTGTGAACTAAAACGAGATTGCGAATAGGAAGGGTAATCACAGGTTTACTACGTAGCGCAGTTGGTTAGACGCCAACTTTGAAACGAGAGGCTGCGGGTTCGAACCCTCATAGAAATAAATTTTGGGTATTTATTTCGGGTCTTGGTGTTGATGAGAGCGAAAAGTCTTTCGTAATTTCTGATACCCAAGACAAGGCTCGATCTTATTGTGGGGTCAGTTTGTTGGGTGTCTTTATTTATTTTAATCTTAACAGAGTATCCACTAGTGAGCAATAATTTTCCGGCCCCTGTATGTACCCGATAGCCGGACGAATTTCGATCTCCGGCAATCTATTACCGAACGTAACCGGAAGAATATACTTCAAATTAGTTGTATGTGCAAGCTGGCCCATTTCTATATTAGTCTTAAAAGCAAAACTCCACCACTCTTAACACCTTCGCCTTCAATATTTTAATTTTCTTCTTCCATTTTTTCATAACAATTTCCAAGATCTACGATCACTCAGTGAAACAATTTCCTAGTTTTCGGAACTGTTACTAAAAAGAAAATCAATTTAAAAGACAATAAGTTCATCATTTGCAGTCCCAGAGAGACAGTAACGCAAGTCCGTACAAACGTGCTCAAACTGCCGGAATGCCTGCTTATAATACGCGGAAGGCGCTTATAATTTACTGACGGTTAAGAAGCTAGCTTTATTGAAATAGACAGCAGATACCTGCTGACACAATATAGTTTCGTAGATGATTTAATATAATTGTGTCGGTGTAGTATCGGGTATACACACATTTGCGTGTATCATTATGACAAATTTTCAATTGTATTCAATTTGTAGACACAAAAAAAAAACTATCACTGCACCAAATAACCGTGTTTTTATTTCCTTTTAATTATTAATTATTTTTTTTTTATTTGTGTTAGCGTACGTACGTCCGTATTTCATCCAAGTTGATAACTGAAAATCAGCCTTGCGCTGTGGTTTCCACCGCAGCGCGACATTTTGCTGAGTGATCACCGTCACAGCCCCACATGCAAAATTCATCCTCATTCATCAAAATACATCCTTTTTTAATGTTAATTTATTTTCTTGTTTTTTTTTTTAATTTATATCTGTATACGTCGTTTTGTTCGCTAGTGACAAATTAACAGAATTTATTTATTTCTTTCTTTCTATGTCGATTGTCATACTTGTTAATAAAAACTATAACAGTTTTAAAGACATTACACGTATGTTTATCAAGCATTGATTTAAAAACTAAGGATAGGCCCTTTAGTACATTGGGTACGTCAAAAAGATGCCTGCGAAAATTGCGCCATCTGTCAGATTTTTACGTCAATGGCGGCCATGAAATCGTTTTTCAATAATGCTAAAATAAATGTTATATTGACTTAAAGTAATATAATTTTTACTTAGCGGTGATAACAAATATTATCTTTTTTTGCGAACTTTTGGTCATCTTTAATGCACACACACGCACGATAAATTAGGCATTTGTCGGCGATTTACAACCGGTGCGCTGTGACGTCACAACCGTTGAACTGGTCTGCGGACCACTTTAGTGACAACACTTTTCTTGCTTTCCGCCCCGTCCATATATTTTACGTCAATGTTATCAAGTGTAAAGGGGCTACAGTTGCAGCGAGACAGTAACGCAGTACATGCTGAAGCAACAACTCCGTAATATGCGTGCAAACGTGCTCAAGCTGCCGACATACCCGCTTATGCTACGTAGAAGGCGTTTTCTAATAATTTACTGGCTCGGTGCTCAGGCTAATGCGCTGTCTTGTAAGACTCTTTTATTACGTAGGTAAGCTATATTGAAATGCACAGCAGAAACCTGTTGGCACAATACATTTTGGTAGATGATTTAACGTAATTCGTCGCCCTAGATATCGGGTATACACATATTTGCGTGTATCATTATGACAATTTTTCTACATTTGTGTAGAGTAGTTGTTATTAGCAAAAACACAAAAATTCTACCCCTGCACCGTGTCGATTTCCATACTTGTTAATAAAAACTATTGAACGGTTTTGAAGACAATACTTGTATGATTATCAAGTGTAAAGGGGGCACAATTGCAGCGAGACAATAACGCAGTGCATGCTGAAGCAACAACTCCGTAATGTGCGTGCTCTAGCTACCGACATACCCGTTTATTCTATGTAGACGGCGTTTTCTAATAATTTACTGGCTCGGCGCTCAGGCTAATGCGCTGTCTTGTAAGACTCTTTTATTAGGTAGGTAAGCTTTATTGAAACGGACTGCAAGTACCAGCTGGTCTTATAATAATAATAATGGCCTTTATTTATTTATCTTACAAACTACAACAATAAAAATAAATTATTAGACGCCGGTATTAGGATTGTCTTGTGTTCCCGCATAGTCCTCCCCAAGAGCCTGCCATATTTTCCGATTTTGCGTCATTCTATTCCCGGTCGTGCCAATCAATTTTTGAATATCGTCTTCCGATCTAAGGCATTGTCTTCCTCTCTTTCTTTTATTTTGTCTCGGACACCATTCGGTTACTTCCTTCGCCCATTTTTCCTTATTACCCCTTATCATATGACCTGCCCATTGCCCATCCCCATTTTAGTTTTGGTATGCAGCCGGTCTTATACTGACTAATAAATAAATGCGTTTCATAAGACTGATATCTACTGTATAGTGTTAGAATTTCAACCCATTCAGGATTTTGTATGTGGCTTAACGACTCTCATATTTCATAGTCGTATTAAATGGGCCCATTACTAATCCATCTTCGTCCGTCATTATACTTTAGCACATCACGTAAATATTATCTACTAATTTAAATGCGAGTTCTTCATTTCATTAAATTGCTTACTGCACAGTGATGATACTAAATCAGACAGTCAAAGTGGAGCTGTCGAAATAGACTGTTAACTAGTAAAATATGATAATCGTCGATCGATATAATTATGTCGGTGTGCTCAAAATCGCAGTTTAGAAACTTACGAATGTCCTTACAGCGAAAAATTACAATTTTTGCGAAAAAATATAAATTCGTTTTGTATTTAACGCAGCTGGAACACCGTTTAGTGAAGGCGCGGGAAAGAAAAACAAAAGTTAGTCGAAGTTCATAATGAGACGGAAGTGTTTACTGTGAGAAGTCGCGGGTTCGACCTCGCTTCAAATATTTGAACCAAGTATTTGTGTTGGACGTGGGCTGTGGGAACGACACGCTCCAAATAAGGATTTTAAATGTGTAATGTCATGGTAAATTTGATTATAAATTATGCGAAGAGAATACATTTGCTTTGTTTTTACATTTGTTTGATTGAAGAGTTACTAAATGTACTAGTTTAAAATAGTATTATTGGTGTTTTATTTACATAAGTTTAACCTACTACTGAATAAAAAATATTAAATCTCAATAAAATTTAAACCTTAATCCAGGGATTAAAGTTAATTACGGATTAGTTATATTACGATAGTATTAGCAAACATAAAGCTGAGATGGAAACATCAGTATTTAAATCGATTAAGAAAAATTTGACTGCGTCGGTGGCGTAGTTGTACTACGGTACGGTTACAAAGCTGAGGTCTCGGGTTCGAATTCCGGGTTGGGCAAAGTGATATTGGATTTTTCTATTCAGTATCAGCCCAGAGTCAGGAATTTGTGACCGACATGGCGATAGGCTCGTCACCTATCACATTGTGGGACGGAACATACAAGGCGAAATGTGGGTGCCCTGGCACCTCTGCGTACCCCTTCTGGGAACAAGGTGTGAGTTTATGTATGTTATGTATGTAAGAAAAATTTGAAAACCTCCTTTGTAAAGTCGGTTAAAAACAACCCTATAATTCTTCATTCGCCACAACATCGCTCTTATAGCCGACAGAGTGACAGAAAAGTAAATTCCAAAGTTGAATTCTTTCATTACCACTCCCACAATGGAAACTTAATGAACAAAAACTTTCTCGGCTTCTCTGTTTATTTTTCTCATTACTTATTCCGCAAAACTTTTTCTATCAATGAGAGGAAATAACTGCGTCTCCAGAATGAGTAAGTTATTTTTGCTATTTACAAAATATAACTAGATAAATATTTGCAAAAATCACGTAAATACTATAAGATAGAGTTCTCGGTGCAAGAAGATTAAACTTATTAAAAATAAACTTTTATTGCAGTCAAACAGCTCAAAGTTTTAGTATATACATTGTATCTTAAACTATTGTTAGTATAAGGCCTGAATCAACGCAAAAACTATAGTGCAGGATATAATATCCAGAATGCGACCGAAAACGAAGCCAGGTGGTAGTTATAGTGACTTCAGACGCAAAGCAATTAATAATTTTGCAAAAAAATAACCGACGTAATTTTTTTTCTCATGTTCGTATTTGTGTGGTAAATACATCGTTTTTCCTAAGATTTACGTTAATAATTTGATGCTATGGTACGTCAAGTTGAAATTATTTTTTAAGCAAAAACTATAGATTTACCACCCAAATACATTTACACAATTAAAACGTCCCAAAAGAACGTCGCTTTTATTTTTTGCGAAATTTTCAGTTGCATTGTGTCTCTAGTCACTTAAACTACCATCCAGTTTTGTTTTTGGTCGCAATTTGGATATACCCTGTATATAAAAAAAACAACATCAAAATAATAAGACGTGAACCAGTGTTCAAGTGTTCAAGTAAGTGCCCTACGCACTTAGCAACAGAGCTGCTGTGCCTAGTGCTCCATCATGGGGCAGTTCTACCTATCACACAGTTCTCTCGTGTTGAGGTGGAGGGGGGACGAGGAGTTCAGTAGATAACTGCTGATCGTAAACATAATGAACCAGATATGTCTGTATTCACCCCTGCCATGTTGTTATTAGTAGATTTTTCTTTGTTTTATACCCAAGACAGCTGTTGCTTGTTTTGAATAATTATGATATCTTAATCAAAAATATAATGATTTTTGTGTTATTTACGATGACGACAGTATTGAATTCCATAAACAACATGAAAATGCAGGCAAAGTCGTGAAGATAACTCGTATAAATCGTGTATTAAACGATAGCACGTTCAGAATACGCAGGCGGGTGCTGACACAGCTCTAATTTGTTCAATTTACCGGAGACTCGCCTAATATACCCACCTCACGCCTAACTTATGGGAAAATTTCTTTGTCCCGTTTTTGTTCCTTATCTCTATATTTCAGACTTAATGTCTGTGATTCGTATCTGCATCAACCTATATAGTCAGCTCATTGATGAAAATGATAAAATCCGTAGATTATTTTATAGAATGAGATTGCTTTCCAGGCTTCTCCTCTTTTAATGTTACGTTAGACGTTGTTATGTTAGATCACTACCAAAACTTAAATCTAAATAATTTGTATGTATATACATACATGTATAATGATATAATTAATTCTATTTTAGTCATAGAATAAGTACTATGTATTGACTTGTTACAAGAGCTCTTTAATTGCTTAAATGATCAATAAACCAATTTCATTTCATTTTACGGTGTCCCAGAAAACATGATTTACTCTGGCTCAGTATTTTTAAATAAATTACATCGACCTTATGTAAATGCAGCTATAAAAACAATAGACTGGGTATTTCTAGAACAGCAGACTCTAACCATTATGTTAGATTCGTCAATTAGAGTGCTTAGGTCTTATTTTATTTATTTATTAAGCTTCAAATCATATACAAAAGTCTACAAATGCCTTAATGACATAAGGTCTTATCCACTTTAACAAATACTCTTGCATAAACTAAATAACTAATAACAATACATAAAGGAGATAAACGTGTACTTTGCAAGGAAGTTAACATTAAACGCGTGTACAATTGAATACGATCACAAAAGACATTCGCACGATGCAAAACGTTAATTCCAAGCGGATGAGCTTGTCGGAACGCTCCAAATATCTGAATTTCATCACGTCTGCAACGCTGTGCATGTTCCTTTTCTAATCCGCTGCGTCACTTAAAAGGAATGAACTGGTTTGTCTATTAAATTGATGAATATATCCTATAGCATATTTGAAGATGAAGGATTTAGTGTCTTGCTTCTTATGTCTGCAGAGATTGCCCGCCTTGTGCAGAGGTAGATTTTTTTCTTTTTTTTTTGAGCCGCAATCAGTCACCAGAATTTTATCAGATGAGTTAAGGGAAGCATGGTTTTTTAAGAGCAGCAAGTAAATGCTTTACTGACATCTCAAAGTATGTGTGGTTCCTTTTTAATCTCTTAACTACCTTGACATTGTCGAGTAAGCCTGAAGCAAGTCGGTTATGATGAATTTATATGTAGGCTAAAACCTATACTATATTTTATTATTAGTATAATTATAGCCATCGATTCTTTTATCCTCTTCGCTCTAACTGAGTTCGGAAATCGCCCAAAAGAGACCAATCTATCGATAAAAAATATATTTTAAAACGGTCTTTTAATATGGCGTTGTTTCTTTACAATTATTTTATCATTAATCATAACTGTTGTAATCTTTAGTACATTCTTAAATTATATGTATTTTTAAGGAAATTAGTATCATCACTTATTACTTTTCATTTACGTGTAATATAACAACGTTGCATCTTCCCCTCGCTAATCATAACCCTTCAGAATAATATAAACTCACGCCTTTTCTCCAGAAGGAATAGACAGAGTTTTTACCAGGGCACCAGCATTTCGCCTTGTATGTTCCGCCCTACGATGTGATGAGGGGCGAGCTCATCGCCACATCGGACAAGAATTCCTGACTCCCGGCTGATGGTGAATAGAAAAACCCAATATCACTTTGCCCGACTTGGTATTCGAACCCGAAGCCCCAGCTTTGTAACTGTATCGTAGTACAACTATGCCACTAAGGCAGTCCACGTCTCAGAATTAATAAGCATACAATTAGTACCTTTCCCCAGCGCTAAGTAGTGATTTTTCATGTTAAAAATCGTCTGAAATTTCGCCCTATAGACCATAGCTTGAAGTGAATTATTGCGTGTAGTTAGTTATGGGAAGCCATTCTCTGGAATTTCCACTGGAATTTCTATGCGGAATTCTTTACCCCGAGGGTTTTGGGAATTTATCCGGTATGACAAAACTCTTCCTTATATTTTTTATATTTGCACGAAATTGAAATATTTATCGATGTAAAAAATATGAAAGGGGAATCTTGAGAAATGAAAATAATATGATAAAATAGTGTGAGACTTGACATCTAGTAAGAATCACGAGATCGTGACTTGACTACAAAATGATACTTGTAAGATTGTAATAAATTATGAATAGCGTCATCATTTATTTAAATTATCTAGATTTAGATTAGCCCACAAACTATTGTGCTATCTATTTGATATAAGTAATGCAATATAAAACATATAAGTAAACTGTCTCAGTAGCACAGTTGTACTACAGTATTACATAGCTAAGATCTCGAGTTAGAATCCTGTGTCAAGAAAAAATATTGTTCTATTGATTAATTATTTATTTAACACTTTATGGTAAAGCAGATACAAGTAGACAGAATAACATGAAAAAAAATCTCAATGATTGCGAGCCCGGACTCAGGAATTTGTGCCCGATATGGCGATAGGCTCGCCGGCTATCTTGTTATGGTACCGTGGTACTGAAAATACAAGACTAAACGTGAGTATCCTTGTTCCTACTACGGTTACTTCAGCCTACACTACACTTCCGGGAAAAATGAGTGAGTTCATGTATTATGTAAAAAATATTGCTAATTATTAATCAGAATTACTACAAAAAGGAATGAATTTAATAACGTCCTTTACATATTACCTGCGAGTCATTCAAATCAAATATAAACTAAAACCAAGATATTATCCAAAAGTAGATTCATTTATATAACTGAAACTCGGTGGAGCTCGCGTGAGCTCGAGGTGTTCATATCCTGTTCCAACACAAATATTTTGCTACGTGTTTGTCGAGCGAATGTTGGGAACTGCAGTCTGACTTCTACTGGACTAAGATTGCTAAGCTGGTGTAACTTGGGGTTTGAGTAATGCGAATTAATTTAAACGGGTTGTTACAGTATAAATCTAAGTAGGAGTATGGCTGCAAAAGACAAAAGCGATTTATTCACAACGCCTGCATGTTTTGTTATAGCAGAGTTACATTAAGGAAAAAAAATATACCTATTTTAGGAAGTGTGTTTTTAAGTGCCTCGTTGGCGTAGTTGTACTAAGGTACGGTTACTATGCTGAGGTCTCGCGTTCTAATCCCAGGTCGGGCAAAGGAGTATTGGATTTTTCTATTCGTTATCAGCCCGATGTCAGGAATTTGTGTCCGATATGGTGATAGGCTCGCATAATACGAGTACATCGTGGGACGGAACATACAAGGCGAAATTTGCCTTTGCCTACCCCTTCTGGGAAAAAGGTGTGAGTTTATGTATGTATTTTAGGAAGTATTTGTTGACCGATATTAAGGAGATATCGTGCGAGACGTAAAATCCTAAATTGCTAAGACAGTGGACATGAAGTTATGGAGAAAATCTATAATCAAAATGTTTCCTCAGTGTATAAAATGATGTCAGTATGATCGTAAAAGCCAAATATCAATTTACCAAGATTAGATTTCTAAGAGTACCTATTACATGCTAGATTAATGCGAATGCAACTGCAAATAGAATGCGGAAGGCGTCGGCCTGTGTGGCATTTATAACCATACGTAACCATGCGTTCTGGCTGAAACAGTAAATTTAGCGAACCCAAATCACACACCATGCAGGCTCGTATCGGAACATAAATAACCAGAACATAGGAACCATTGTCTTCTAGGAACACTTCATAAATATACTGTTGCTGTTATACCGGCAGTGCAGGAAAATGGAGCACTTGCTAAGTTGGGTACAAGGGCATAGTACAAATAATATTACTTTTATTGAACACAAATTTAATAAATGATATCCTATGAACACGGACAATTTCACAAATCATCACAAGCATCCCTCGTTGATGTAAATAGCCAAGTTACTCTGGATACAATGTCCTTCAATCCGAAACGCAACAGTGCATTTACACTGCTGTTGCAAGGGAGAAATAGACATTGTGGTGGTACCTACCCAGATGATCTCTCACATATGAGAGACCTACCACCAGTATTTGAATTCCTACTGAACGTGACAAATAATCATTTCCAGATCCCAATACATACGTAATAATACCTACATAATTGCCGACTTAAGCCCTATTCACACGAGGAGAGTTTCTCTCTAGAAGATACAATAATCATAAGGATTTAAAAAATTGGATTGTACTGTAATTGGAGGGTACCGATGGTAAAACATTTATTGTCTTATAGATCGAAGCTCATAGGTCTCTGGTCTCCACTACAACATTTTCGTATCCACAAAGTGATATAGTTTTCTTTTGTCTAATTTCTTCTGTCTACTCAATCCGTGTTCTATCTCAGACTTGACTCAAGACACCCCCCAGGAACATTCGTTCAAAACGATAAAAAAAGTGAGCAAAGGCACGAAAAATTCCTGGCATACATCCGCCCGTCTAGGCAGCGAGAATGAAGAGCTTCATACATTTTGAACGAGTTTTGCATGCGATACGGCGCGACATATCGTTTACCATTTTTGTAAACGGTACGCCTTGGTCAGCTGACTACGAATTTCACCACAGAACGGATTTGCTACGTTTGTACACCTCTCTATCAGTATCAGTATATACCTCCCTCACAGACCATGGTCTCCTCTACCACCGAGAGTATGATTGAGAGAGACTTTTTCAGTTCAGTTTCAGATCTTCGATCAAATATACACTAGATACACAGTTCCCTGTAAATGTTCTGTTAAAAAGTGGCACCGATGCATTGAAACAAAAAAGTAAACAAAAATCACATATTCCAAATATATTAACACAAATTCCACCTTATTCCTGGAGTTTAAAGTAGCTTTTCACATAATATTGTCTGAAGTTCTGCGACGTTTTAGAAGCAACGGTCGGTGCGTGACTGAAGGTGAAAGAGTGCTTAAAGCACTCTTTTTTTGGTGCCATTTTCTAAGCGCTCATGTTGTATCTAGTGTATATTTGATCGAAGGTCTGTATGCTCTATTCTTGTGGAAATGATTCGAGTCGTTTTGAGAAAGGTGTTTTAAGTATTCATGTGGGGTGAGATAAACCAAGAAAGGGCCAAGGGTTCGCATACGATGACTCGTATTGAGAGGAATTAGGCCCTAAACTCAAGCACGCTGGCCTCGTGCGGGTTGACGGACTACTCTACTATATTACACTATAATTACCCATTACTGGGCATGAGTCTCTCTGAAACCCAAAGTTCCAATGAACGGGATTAGGCCACTGTTTAACAAGTTAGCCTTGTGTGGGTTTATGGACTTGACATACTATAGAAAATGAAAATACTATATAATGGAGTATTTCACTGTGCTTGTTTTTTTTTTTTTTATAATTTTGCGTAAAAGTATAAAAACCGTTACCATAAAATATTTCGATAAAACAGTATTAAAATAGCTTGTATCATTATTAAGATATTATAATATTTACAAAAATTAGAGTGGGAGCGTAATGGGGACATCTTACCGTCTCATTCATACGCGCACACGTAATACATAACATTAAGACTTGTGACGTCACTAGTTTTGTTTTGAACCCCTTTTCTCCTTCCACTGCAAGATATAAAACGTGTGTAACATAAATTCTGGATAAATTAATTTACAAAATTATTTGTTAGGTAGATTTTTAATTGGATACCTTTTGTTAATACAATTTATAAAAAAATCTCACATACCCCGTTCTGTATCTGTATCTGTATCAGCCCATATACGTCCCACTGCAGGGCACGGGCCTACTCTACAATCGAGAATACGATTGAGAGTGGTTAGGCCATATAGTCCACCACGCTGGCCTAGTGCGGGTTGGCGGACTTACATACCATAGAAATTCTTATAAATCGCTATGGTATGCAGGTTTCCTCACGATGTTTTCCTTCACCGTTTTAGTGCGTGGTGATTGATTATCAATACACACATGGCTCCGAAAAGTCAGAGGTGTGCCCTGGGATTCGAACCCGCGACCACCGTGAACATGACGTGGGCAGCCGCGTCTAGTCCGTTTACCAACAGGCCACCACGCACTTACCCCGTTGATCCAATAAATTTTAATGAATAGCTTTCACTATAAGTCATACGTTCCGGTCGAATAAAAGTAATTTTATACAATGGATGATAAATTTTAACTGATTAATAAAATGTTCTAACCTTGCATTGTTCTATAAAAAGGGATTGATCAATGAATTTATTATCACAATTATGAGTATTTATGTTCATAATAATGGTCATTTTTATTTAATTTACGCTTAAACGGTATATAAAGTCCGCAAACTCACACAAGGCCAGCGTGGTGGACTATATGGCCTAACCCATCTCAATCGTACTCTCTATCAAAGAAGATTCCCGTGCCCTACTGTTCGACGTATATGGATTGATTCAGGTACACGTTTATGCTTTTGTTTATTTACTTTGCAATACTATGTAAATGAGGTGTTACTGAATAGGTAATCAACATTAACACATTCGTGTATTACAGAAAATTTATTTTAATACGTTTGAACCATAAACTCTAAAGCTAAACATCCACTAACGAAAAAGCTATAAGTATATTATTAACCAGTTTTATGTGGAACATACATACATACATACATACATAAACTCACGCTTTGTTCCCAGAAGGGGTAGGCAGAGGTGCGAGGGCACCCACATTTCGCCTTGTATGTTCCGTCCCACAATGTGATAGATGGCAAGCCTATCGCCATATCGGTCACAAATTCCTGACTCTGGGCTGATACTGAATAGAAAAATCCAATTTCACTTTGCCCAACCCGGGATTCGAACCCGAGACCTCAGCTTTATAACCGTACCGTAGTACAACTACGCCACCGAGGCAGTCAGAGGCAGTTTTATGTGGAACATTATGTATAAAACAAATAAATAAATACACCCAACAGTAACATGTTTAGTCCTAACCCCTTACAAAAGTGAAGACTAATATCGCTGGTATCAGAAATTACAAAACACTTTTCGGTCTCAAAACACCTCATCTGTATAATATCTGGAATACGAAATCCAAAGATTTTTGTTTTTATACAGAATAATTTTGTGTTTAGTCGGTTTGATAACACAAAGTCGATTTCAATTATTTTTAAATTTAATATCACTTAAGCACTGAAGTTAACTACCCTCCTCCTAATATCCTAGAACAATGCATTCCTAAATTTAAAATTAAACTATCAAGAAAATATAAATGTTACTGGTTAACTCTAGGTATCAAAACATCTTGTAAAAATAAACGACTATTGAAGATACTACAAAACCAAAAATTCAATGTTATTGAAATACTATAAATAATATGAAAAAATATTAAAGAGAACAGTTATAACAGCCCAGAAACAACAATATATAACAACAATCAGTAAAGCAGAAAATAAAGTAAAAGCCATGTGAAGGATAATAAACGAACGAAATAATAAGGGGGGGGGGGGGGGTATATCTCCACAATGACCTGTTGGAAGCGGCCTGCATCCAGCGACTTCCTGCAACCTTAGCCAGATCGTCCGTCCACCTTGTAGGCGTGCGTCCGTCATTTCGCTTGCCTGTACGTGGCCTCCACTCAAGAACCTTTCGGCCCCAACGGCCATCGGTTCTACGAGCTATGCTACTTCAACTTGTCAATCCTATGGGCTATGTCGGTAATCTTCGTTCTCCTACGGATCTCCTCATTTCTGATCCGATCTCTTAGGGAAACACTGAGCATAGCCCTTTCCATGGCTCGTTGAGTGACTTTGAGCCTTTTAATGAAGCCCACAGTGAGAGGCCACGTCTCGGTGCCAGATATCATCACCGGTAACACACAACTATCGAAGACTTTCGACTTTAGGCACTGAGGTATTTTGGACGAGAAGACGTTGCGAAGTTTCCCGAACGCTGCCCGACCGAGTTAGATTCGACGATTGACTCTCTCTCGAAGTTGGATTTGCCTAACCGGACCACTTGTCCTAAATAGACATTTTCGCCTACAACTTCGAGAGTCGAGCCTCCAACTACAATGGTGGGGGATCGTGTCGAATATTACAACATGGATACTCGACACGATCTTCGTTTTGTCCGTGTTCATTTTAAGACCCACCTATTGGGAGACTCAATTAAGGTCTTCAAGCATAGTGCTAAGGTCTTCCAGCGATTCTGGCAAGACTACAATATCGTTGGCAAATCAAACTCGCCGTTGATGTTGATGCCGAATCCTTTCCACTGCAAGAACTTGAAGGCGTTTTCCAGCGCGGCAGTGAACAGTTACGGAGATATGACATCTCCCTGTCTTACGCTCTCACTATCTCTGTAGTGGAATAGCCTTCCTGCTCTGATCTTGTACTCGGACCGACATGGTGGCGTTGTTGTATATACACCTCCACACTTCGATGTATCGATGGTCTATGTGGCACCGCTGAAGAGACTGGAGCACAGCCCAGGTGTCGATCGAATCAAAGGCTTTCTCATAGTCCACAAACGCTAAACAAAGCGGCAAGTTGTATTCCTCGGTTTTTTGTATAACTTGCCGTAGCGTATGAATATGGTCTATGGCACTAAAGCCTTTTTGGAAACCGGCTTGTTCGGGAGGCTGGAAGTCATCAAACCTGCGTTAGAGACGATTTGTGATGACCCTCGAAAACAACTTATAGACATGGCTCAGGAGCGAGATGGGCCTGTAGTTCTTCAGCAAGGTGTTATCACCTTTTTTGAAGAACAGTTCCACTACGCTCCTGCTCCATGCCTCTGGCGTTGAGCCCTCGAGGTTCGGCAACCGAGGTGTAAAACTGTCCGTAGAAACTCTCGATCTCTCTTAATACCTCCGCCCTCGTCGATACCATGCGGCCATCGTCCTTTTTCAGCCTAGACAACTGGCTTTGAACAATAGACAAGTCTCTTGCAAACACTTTTGAGCCTCCGTTCCGCTCAATTGTCTCCTTAATACTCACAGTATTGTGAGCACGGACATCGTGTCGCAAGGGCTTCCAGGTACGTCTATGGAGCCGCCGATATACACAGTCAGGTCATAAGTATTGTCACACAGTAAAAACTTTTCTTTTAGAATGCTGGCCACAAAAAAGTTTATTGAATTCGAATTTCGAATTGTTCATGAAAATAAAAATGTATACTTTTTAGAATTGTACTCATTTTTAAATATGGAGTGGACGCTTAAAGAAGACCGTGTTGCAGTTATTGCGTTGCATCGTTGCGGTTACGCGCCAATTCAAATTTTTGACATACTGAAAAATTTGAATATAACCAAAAGATTCGTTTATCGTACAATGAAGACTAGTGTAGATGACAGGTCAAGAAGTGGTCGCCCTCGGTCTGTTAGGACTCCAGTAGTGATAAAAGCTGTGAAGGCGCGAATTCAAAGAAATCCCAAACGTAAGCAGAAACTGTTGGCCCTTCAGATGGGGTTAAGCAGAACCACGGTGAAAAGGGTGTTAAATGAAGACTTCGGGCATATCGAAGAAAAACAGGACATCGTTTGAATGCTCGTCTAATGGACCTGAGACTGAAGAGATGCCGCGCTTTGTTGAATCGGTACGCGGGAAAAAAATATCGGGAAATTCTTTTTTCAGGTGAAAAAATTTTTACCGTAGAAGAGAGCTACAACAAACAAAATGATAAGGTGTACGCACACAGTAGTGAAGAAGCGAGCAACCGTATTCCGCGTGTCCAACGAGGTCATTTTCCATCCTCGCTCATGGTATGGTTGGGAGTTTCTTATTGGGGCTTAACAGAGGTACATTTTTGTGAGAAAGGTAAAAATGCAGTCGTGTATCAAAATACAGTCCTGACGAACCTTGTGGAACCTGTTTCTCATACAATGTTCAATAACAGGCACTGGGTATTCCAACAAGATTCGGCGCCAGCTCATAGAGCGAAGAGCACACAAGACTGGCCGGCGGCGCGTGAAATCGACTTCAACCGGCACGAAGACTGGCCCTCCTCCAGTCCAGATTTGAATCCGTTAGATTACAAGATATGGCAACACTTAGAGGAAAAGGCGTGCTCAAAGCCTCATCCCAATTTGGAGTCACTCAAGACATCCTTGATTAAGGCAGCCGCCGATATTGACATGGACCTCGTTCGTACTGCGATAGACAACTGGCCGCACAGATTGAAGGCCTGTATTCAAAATCACGGAGGTCATTTTGAATAAACTTTAGTGTCATAAGAATCTATGTTTTGTTAAGTTCATTTTGGTATATAAATGGTTACATAATGAATAAACTTATTTCAATTATTTTATATTAAGCATGTGACAGAATTTATGACCTGACTAGGTACTTCGGCGTCATCGGAAGACTGCAGCATCAAAGATCGACGTTCGGCCAAGAGGTCAAGAGTGTGGATCGATAGTTGTTTTGGTCTATCTCTACGGCGAGGTCTAAAATACTTAGGTCCCACCGTATGGACAGCTTCTACCAAACCGCTGTTTGACTCGTCCACTGCAAAGTTTACTTTTAGACAATCAAAGCGATTTGTCAACTCGAGTTGAAAGCTCTCGGG
This sequence comes from Hyles euphorbiae, assembly GCA_023078785.2. Lineage (NCBI taxonomy): Eukaryota > Metazoa > Arthropoda > Insecta > Lepidoptera > Sphingidae > Hyles > Hyles euphorbiae. The sequence continues at coordinate 14,224,014 of CM041041.1, read as the reverse complement.
GTTTTGGATATGGGCGCGAGTAGGTCGGAGCGTAGACTTCATCAAGCGAAGCCTTTCTAATTGGACGTTGATATTCAATGTGCCCCTAACCATTCGGTGATCACTGCCGGTTTTCACCCTGTTGATCACAGAGACATCACTGAACATCCATCTATTCGTTGTCAAGATGAAATCTATCTCATTTCTCGTAGAACCGTCAGGGCTCAGCCAGGTCCATTTCCTGTGAGGCGGCTACTGGAAAAAAGAGTTCATCGCAAAGAGTCCCTCTTTTTCCAGAAAGTCGGCCAGCCTCTGACCCCTGAGGTTCCGTTGCCCATGTCCAAATTGCCCCACTTTCAACTCTGCATCGCTTCTCTTGCCCAACATTGCGTTGAAGTCCCCCATAACTACATTGAAGAAAGGAATCAACAAATACACAAACAGCTTTTGGCGAGACGAACATGTCGTTCGCCTGATGGTAAGCGATACGACAGCTCATAAACAGTAGCAGAACCAAACAAAACCTCGAACCACAAAGCAATGCTTGGCATTCCACTGCGCTCGCCATCCTGAGAAATTGGATGTTAAGTCTCAATATGTCCAGTAGTTACTCTGGTTACAATGTTCTTCAATCCGAAACACAACAGTGCTTCTACACTGCTGTTTGACGGGAGAAATAGACAATGCGGTGGTACCCACCCAGATTGCCTCTCACATATGAGAGACCTACTACCAGTGTTTGACCACCTATTACGCCTATGCGTACTCATGGTTTAGTTATGGCATTATTCTATGGGGAAATAGCACAATACTGTTTATACTACAGAAGAAACCAATTAGAATATTAGTAAAAATATAACAGACCGACTCTTGCAAACCACATTTCTCAGAAATTAAAATTCTAACCTTGCCCAGTATATACATATATATGTCATACATATTTCTAGTATATACATGTATATGTATATACTAGAAATATGTAAATTTGCCCGCAAACAGATGACCCAGATTATACTAAAAGAGCCAATATAAAAGCTAAATATCCACTTACACATAAAAATAGATTGAACTTGTTATATTCATTAAAATATATACTAAACTGTCAGACTACATAAAAAAACGCAAGGAATGAAACATCAATTAAAAACATTATTGCTTACAAAAACTTACGACGCATTATCAGAATACCTAAACTAAAAATTAACAGCTAATTTGAATAAATAAAGACTGATTAAAATATATTATACTAACTAATTAAACTAACAGGTACCTAAATGTAGAAATGTTAAGACTATAAATACATACTGACTGAACTTGTACACTATCACAATAACCTCAACATAATTATAAGATATCAACTATAATATATGAATTACAATAATTATTTAACAGTTAAACAGAAATATTTACTAAATAAAATTCTAAATGTTAACATATAAAATGATTACAAAAGCTTCCTCCCCTATCCTAAATTGTTACAGTGCCCATCAGGGTCCACATTGTACCTTTTTATAAAATTGTAACATTTATAACATGTGTGCAATAAAGGTATTGAGTATATACGGACATCGAAAATTCGTACATTCGAAGTTCGTATCGTTTTTTATAGAGTAACCCTACAGGCGGCCTCTCTAGAGATTTACCACCAGTGCAGGTCTCTAATATTATTTTTGAGACCGCCTGGCTAGATATCACCACAATCTCTATTTCTCCCGCCAAACCACCTGTTCCGGTTTGAAGGACTTTGTAGCCAGAGTAACTATTGGACATTTTGAGACGTTTCCATTGAGATATTATACTAGAGCGGACATCGGGAACAAAATCTCTGCGTATGGTGCGTGCACAAGGGTACACAGTGAAGCGAGAGGGAAGATAATGTTACTTCGTTCGCGTGAAAGAGACAGAAATAGAATGTACCCTTCATTTTGTTACAAACATTTTGTTTGCAGTGTTCCCTCTAGTATATTATCTCAATGGACGTATCTTATCCATCAGGTATATGACATGCACTTGTTTCTTCATTCATTGAATTAAAAAACCTAAGTAAATCACGGTAAGCTACAATCTCATCGTCTTCAATGGAGAGGCAACTTTATATTTAATTATTATCTCGTAAAATAAAAGCCATTCATTTCTTATAATTACCGTTTGCTTTATACTTCTTAAGTACCAGGTATATATTGTCAAAGATCTGAAAAAAACAATAATATTAGTGTTGAAATTCGCGTCGGTTGCTCGTGTTGTTTTTATATTTTTAAATTTTATCCTAAAGGTTTTTTGTTGCTGATACATTACTATTAGTTTATACGTGGTGTAGGAATTAATCATTTTATTTGTGTATTAAATTGTGATTAATTAATTCCAGTATAGTATAAGTAAAGTTTATATAGAGGTGTAAAATACTGATAATCAGTAAGTATCAGTAGTAATTGACACCGACAACATTTTATCTAAATGAGTTTACTTGCATTCCTGAAAAACGTTCTCATGAGATAAGACTATTATTTACGGATTTTATCGCGGATTTAGTTTAATTTTTACATTTTTTGAATTCCCGACGTTTCGATCACTTTACAGCTTTCGTGGTCACGGGGCGGACTCACATTCATTCGCGTAAATCTAAGAAACCATTACGTTCTCATGAGGTTTGAACTAAGGTTATTTTTTTCCTCAATTTCCATATTTACGAAAAACGAAGGAAATTTGTGTCCTCAAAACAAACTCACTAACTCCTAGTTAAACTATCCCTCTCATACGGCCGCATCCAGAGGCGTTTAGTGTCAATTCAATGATTCCTAAATAAATATTTTCTTCGCAAAATCTACACTAAGTAGAGATATAATTGATATCAAATGTCTCCGAGTACGCCAGTTATATTCAAATATATAGAGATGGAATCAGAAATGAGGAGATCCGTAGGAGAACTAAAATAACCGACATAGCCCACCGGATTAGCAAGTTGAAGTGGCAATGGGCAGGGCACATAGCGCGGAGATCTGATGAGCGATGGGGTCGGAAAGTGCTCGAATGGAGGCCGCGTATCGGAAAGCGCAGCGTAGGTCGCGGGACGTCGCTGGATGCTGGCTGCCTCCAACAGGTCTCTGTGGAAATCATTGGGGGAGGCCTATGTTCAGCAGTGGACTTCCTTTGGCTGATGGATGGATGGATGGATTCAAATATAATAAATGTTATGTTTGAAAAAAAATAATTATTGAATCAATAAAATGTCATACATTATTTAGATACAGTCACTAATTTTTCAACTACCACCCTGTTCACAAGGCTGTTTTCACCAGAGAAAAACGAGCAAGAAACTTCAACGTTTCGTTTCAAAATAAATTTACAATGCAGTGAACATGCAGGAGTTGCAATTCAAAGCAGTTCATAAATTATAATAATAATTGAATACTAATTATATTGCATACGTCTTTTGTACGGGTGACTTAAGTGAGGTCGCCCTAACCTTGGAATTAGTATACAGTGTTCCGCAAAAGCAATAAAAGGCAAAAACTAATGCCAATCAAAATAATCCATCATGTTTCATAGATTAAAGATGTCTGATCCAGTGCAAAATGGTTTTAAACCACATCCAGTCACTCAGGCATTTGTTCTGAGTGACTGTACTTCAGAGGACGTCGGAAGAGCCATGATCGAAAAAGGTTTACAGAAGCAACCTTTTTTCATATTTAACATGGACGAGGCATACCGACGCATCCAGCACATGAAGAACATTCTGCCTCGAGTCAAAATATTCTACGGTAAGTCGTTCTTACTTTGTATTTATTTCTGAGGATTTTCGATCGGTAATACCATAAAAACTACGGTATGCACGGTATGGTTTTTAAAACACAATATATTCAATTGAATATTAATCAGCACAAGTTAGAGAAAACTCTGAAAGAAACCACATTATTCAATTTCGAATCAATAAAAAGCTATATGTATTTTTTAAATTGGCGTCTGTTTTTAAAGGCAGATTGATGAATGCAAAGAATTCACTGTCCATAGTATTGCCCCATGATATAATAGAACAGAATCTATGTCCATACCTGAATCAATGTAATGCATTCGAACAGCAAACAAACAATTTGGTAGTACCTAAAATTTGAACCTAGGCCCTTACTTCACAGTTTCAACGTTGTACGTACGACACAAACGGCCTTTTGGTTTATCAGAGTCAGATTGTCAAACGCATTCGTGCCAAAAAAAAAACAGCAAAAACGGACACAGAGGTGGCATTTGCAAAATATTTTTCCAATTCACGCTGCGCTGTTGCCTTCGATCTCTTTTATTCGGTATAATAGGTAGCAAACTGTATATAGGGTAGTAAAAATTCAGATAAAATCTAAAAAAAAAAATCTAATATAATTGCGAAGAGTTTATATGAAACAATGGTTTTATGGAGGGAAATTTAGATAGGCTAAAATAGAACTTAAACAGTTTTACAGTACATCGCTGAATACAGTTTCTAACCGACTTCAAAAAAAAAAAAACCTCCTTTAGGTTATCAATTTGATGTGTATGTAGTTTTGTCAGAATTGCACAGTTTTTGGATATGTTAATTTATACCAGCTTCACGAGTGCCAAATTTTATAAATGTACGACTATGTTTGTTATGTTAGTCCACGCATATCTCAAAAAATATAAATGGTTTAATAAATCGATAATGCCTAAACATGTCAACAATTTCTTTAAGGTCGGTTCCAGCCTTAATGTTTGAGACCAGGTTTGTCCCACGGTTTTACCCTTATAATTTGTACCATGCGTGATGTTATATACATATATATCTTCTACCTAGCGTAATCCCGTGTTATACCGGGTATATCAAGAGTGCTACCGAAAACAAAGCCGGGTGGTAGTTTAAGTAACTACAAACACAATGTAACTAAAAATATTGCAAAGAAACGCGACAATTTTTTAAAATTATTTTTTAAATATTGTGGAGTTCAGGTGGTAAATCCATAGTTTTTTATAAAATAATAATTTAAAGCCTTGCGTACCATAGCATACTTAAAAAAAGTGTGTACACTATTATTTAAGAAAAAAGCGATGTATTTACCACCCTAATACGATGATAGAAAAAAAAAAACAAAAAAAAATTCGTCACAATTATTTGCACAAAATTTTGTTGCATTGTGTCTGAACTCACTAAAACTACCACCCAGCTTCGTTTTCAGTAGCAGTCTTGATATACCCTGTATATACATATATATATAATTATGGCCATGTTTAGGTCTTATCGATTTATTGAAAGATTTGTTTTATTTCTCTCTTTTTGTTAGAATTTTGAAGAATTATTAACATTCCATAAAGCAATGTCTCTTTTATCTATAGTAATATAACTGTAATTACTACCTGAGCAACCTACGAACCCTGATTTTTCTGCAGCTTATGAAATTATTTGTTTATTCCTTCGCAGTTTTTACTTTAAAGCTATACTAACAAAAATAATTTTATTTCAGCAATGAAATCAAATGACACCGATATGATGATAAAACTCGCTATTTCTCAAGGAACGGGTTTCGACTGCGCTTCACCCGGAGAAATTTACAGGCTAAGAAAGTTTAATGTTTCTCCTTTGTAAGTAATAATTCGCATTTTTAAATACACGTGGGTTCTTAAGGCGCAGGAAACGAGTGTTCCTAGCAATACGTACATAAATAAACAAAAAAATAAAATAACAGCGAACAGTCACATACATAGTCCTGACCCCACACTAAGATCGAGTCTTGTGTCGTGGGTATCAGGAACTAAGAGAGTCTTTTCGATCTCACAAACACCCAGACCAGAAAGAAATATTTCTGGGCCGCACAAAGATTCACTGGCGGCGTCTAACCAACTACACCACGGAGGTTATCAAATCTCTGATTAATTCTGGGGTGATTGCATTCTAATTATTATTCCTATGTATGTATATGTTTACACTACGGATTGTAAAGGCTAGTTGATCAAACTTGAACCAATGATTTCATATATACGGGATGGATGGGGCGGATAGTTAACTAAATGTAATACTTAAACCAAATCCACTATAAAACGCGTATATAATAGTTTTATTTCAATTTGTTTCAACAAAACTTTGTTGTTTGACGTTAGGTTTGTTTTACACAGCCCATTTACTTGCAGGAGTATAATATACGCGATGCCAACAAAAACAGGCGAACAGATGGTGTACGCTCGCAACTCTGGCGTCAGACACACTACGTTCGACACGTCGTATGAACTCAAGAAATTTGTTCAACACTGGCCAGATGCCCGGTAAACTTTTCCATGTATCTATTGACAGCAACTAGTCGAACGGAGTAGGGAAAACTACGTGATGTAATGAAAAAAGGTTAGATTAGATGATGTAGGCACCTACTTGGGGATTGTTTTGGCTGTCCTTTTCCAATACTTATTAAGAACGGCAAAAATTAGTCGTAATATTATTTAAGAATTATTTTACGACTGGTCACCTGTTTGATATCAGTGGTTTGAAGAAAATATACAGTCATAAGTTAAGTACTTAGATTAAACAATCGCATGAATTGAAATATCCTAGTACTTGAACCTACAGTCATGCAATCATTCAGCTATAGTCTATACAATTAAACAAGGTTTCTGGGGGCAATAGCAAATTTACCTAAGCAAGTTTGATTCGGGCTGAACTCGACCGTATGGCCTGATAGTAAATCAGGTTATATGAATAGCCAAGGGTTATACGACGGACTCAGTAGCCAAAAGGCCGGGACCTGGACTGCATGGCAAAAATTCAAATTTCTAACAAAGGATATTCAAACTTATTCAGTGGGAATACGACCAAAATTCTATTGTTTTAAATTGAATCGCGGCATCGCGAATGCCTTTTGATATGTATAGTAGAAAAATACAATTTCTAATAATAATTACAGATTGCTCATCCGGGTCCGCATCGACAGCGAGTGTCACGTCCCTCTGGGAGAGAAGTTCGGATGTGATTTCGAAACAGAAGCGTTTCATTTGTTGGAGGAGGCGGCACGACTCGGCTTAAAAGTGAGCGCAATTTATTCGACTAATTAAAATTGTAAAGCTATTTTAATTAAATCTTCCTTGTCATTTTCTTACAGTGAATGCTATTATTTTTGACTATTTTTTGACGAAATGTTTTTGTTTGACTGCCTCGGTGGCGTAGTTGTACTACGGTACGGTTACAAAGCTGGGGTCTCCGGTTCGAACGGGGGTTGGGCAAAGTGATTTGGGATTTTTCTATTCACTATCAGCCCAGAGTCAGGAATTTGTGCCCGATATGGCGATAGGCTCGCCACCTATCACATTGTGGGACGGAACATACAAGGCGAAATGTGGGTGCCCTGGCACCTCTGCCTACCCCTTCTGGAAACAAGGCGTGAGTTTATGTATGTTTTTGTTTGATAAATCTACAGTTATAATAATCACTACAAATCAGTCGATATCAGTTGTCTTTATATAAGCTAAAATGTGGCTAAGCACCGTAGTATGTAACTTTGGTCAAAGAGCAGCTTTAGCTTACCGCTATCCCAGCTTGCTGTTCTCCTACTATTGGAAATGCAAAAATTCAATTATGATGTAAATATGATCGAAACACAACAGTAAATGGAAACCCCATTTTGGACCCAATAATTCGCAGATGAAACACATGACTATCTCATTTCTCAAAGGAATTATGCCACACTGCAGTAGGTAACCTTGGTCTAAGGTAGAAATACGGTACAGATACGGTATAGATTGCCCAATGCCATTTTCTTTCTTTAATTATTACTAAAACTCTTTAAATAATATTAGTGATATGTATCTATTCCAGGTGGTAGGAGTAGCATTCCACGTTGGGTCCGTATGCTGGTCTAAAGAGAGCTACGTCACAGGGCTAAGGTACGCACGAGCGCTCTTCGACTACGAGGCCAAAGCTGGGCGGAAGATGAAAATAGTGAACATTGGCGGCGGTTTCCATGGTAGAAAGACGGATAGCATCGATGAGGTAATCTATAAAATTAATAGTAAATATACCCAGAATGTGCGTGGTGGACTAGTGGTAATGGACCAGACGCGGCTGCTAAAAGATTTATGGTGGTCGCGGGTTCAAATCCCAGGGCACACCACTGACTTTTCGGAGTCATGCGCATATTGATATTCATCAGCACGCACTAAAACATTGAATAAAATATCGTGAAGTAACCTGTATATCGATTCGGAAGAATTTCTATGGTGTGTTAAAGTTCGCCAACCCGCGCTATTCCAGCATGGTGGACTATACGACCTAACTCCTTTCAATCTCGATTTTAGAAGGGTCCCATACCCTGCAGTGGGACGCATATGAGCTAATGCAGATACACTCAACAGGCATATTGATAGACCTAACTCCAGAGAAATAGATGTATTTCTGTGCCTTACTCCATGATACCGCCCCAAATATAATTATAAATATTCTCACTTATTTTAAGAAACGTAAAAGCAAAGCTATGAATCTCTTTACTTTGAGATTGGTAAGGCAAATTGCTTGATAAATCATTCACATTTATGATGATACGAGGCCTAGTTGATGTCTTATTCATGTAAATATGACACTGATAAATGAATGCCTTAGTGGTGTTGTTGTAGTGCGGTACGATTATACTGCTGAGGTCTGGGGTTTAAATCCTGGGTCTGGCAAAGTGATATTGGATTTTTGGATTTTTTTATTCATTATCAACCCGGAGTCACGAATTCGTACCTAATATGGCAATGGACTCAGCCCCTATCAGATCGTGGGTCGGAAAATACTTGGACAACTTGGAAGTACTGGTTACCCCTCTGCCTTACACTTTTCGGACAAAAGCGTGTGTATATACATATGTATGACACTGATAAATTGGGTAAACGCTGCTGGTGTGCATGCACCGTTAAACATACTCATTATGGAATGTATACCACGCCCTTAGTAAACTGTAATCACACATTAGTGCACCGTGATGTTTAAATCCATTATCGCTCACTACGTGCATGAAACTCTTATACAAAAGAGAGTTTGATAGATAAAATAATGTAATTTAATAACACCCTACTTAATTTAATAACTTCTACCACTACTAGATATTATATTTTATTGAATGTTTTGTTTTTCTATAGACTTGCACAACAATCAACGCTGCGTTAGAAGAGCTATTTCCAGATCCAAACATTCAGATAATTTCAGAACCCGGCAGATACTTATGCGACTCCGCTTTTACTATGTACTGCAGTATCAACAATATTCGCAGGGTAAGAATACTAGTTTAATAATTAAGCTAAATAAGATATACTAACGTATTTCATTGAATTTTATGAAAGGATGCTCTGGAAATCCTTTGGATGAAGCATATTTCTAGTGATATTTGTCCAATAGCTTATAATGACAATTATAATATTTATACTTATTTTATAAACTGACTGATCTTATAATGATTATTTTTTTCCAACTCCTTTTAATAATTTCACTTTCTAATTAATTTCGTTGCGGGTTAAAGACAAGTTAGACATTCCCGGAGACTCGCCGAGTTTCAATGCTCGGAGTTATTACATTGCGTGCCACTATTAATCCTGGCTTACAGGAGTTACAGCAGTGGGTGTAAGGGCGGGACAGTCTCCATTAGGTGAAATACTGATTATTTGTTAGGAACCTTATACACAATAACTAAAAGTAACTTACCTGATGCCTGCTGTTGAAGCTGAAAGTTCGGTGCCGAGGACGGTAATTTACTGCAGCGTAGAATACTGATTACATTGTCAATGAAACGATCAAAATCACGGACTTAATACACACACTACGCGTTCGAAAACGCACATAAAATCTCTTTCAACTTGTTCTGATATGATCAATTCGGACAAATTACACGCTTGTACGGTTTTTAAGCGCGGGTAAAAACTAACTGAGCTATACTTTAAAGATACGAGCGAATTCGCGCAAAACACTGCAATCTCTAGACACGGCATAACTAGCGAGAAATCAAATTATTTCATACTACCCTCTATTGCGCTAATTTAAAATACAAATAAACATTTTAGGTGCTGAAACACATTAAATAAAACACTACGAGAAGTGGCGAAAATTGAGTCGGAAAACGGATCCAATCTTCAAACGTCATAGGTAGAAAAAATACAGATGACCGTTTTAACCAATAAAAAGTACTTTCCCTTTGAAAAACACTATACTTGGTAACGAAATTATTATAGTTTTATGATACAATATAATAGTTTAATTACATTTTAATAAACAACTACGTTAAGCTTCATATCAGTCTCAAACAATTTATTTGTGTACAAAAGCGCTCTGCGGTGCGTCAAAAGGCAAGTCACAGTGAACGCGCGAGACAATTTGCTCCAGACTTACCTTGTATAAACACTATTTACTTCCATACTAACTTTAGGAATTTCTTACAAACTCAATATTTACAAGAAATATTGGGTTGGAAGCTTCTACTAATTATTGTAAGGTTGCGATTGTTATTTTGTCCAGCGCTGAGTTTAATCTTTCGTTTTAGACTTTGTAATTATATGGTATGGAAACCAACAAACATAATTAATGTATGGTTTATTGCAATTATATTGTAGAAACAACCTGATTTTACTTTATTGCATACTTACGGCATATGAGCAAACAAGTCACCTGATTTTAAGTGATCACTGCCGCCCATGAAAATGCAATAACGCTTGGATCAAGGATGTGTAGTCGGCCCATCAAACCGGGAGAGGATCGGGAGTGAAAAAGGAAGAGATATGTCCTACCAAACGAAACACAACATCAAAGCTGTCGCCTCACGTCGATATCCAGTAAACAGTGGTACCGCTCCGGACGAGCCTGTCCATGATGAGTCATGACATAAAACAGCATAGCAATTTTTGATGATCTCTGAGTTACTCGAGGAGTCCTGATATTTCTCTATATTTCCTCTTTTACGGCTCGTTTTTACCTACAATATGTATTGCCCCCTTTCTGATTTCATAGTTCTCTTTCTACTCAGTCACAGGAAGTCCACTGCTGAACGTTGGCCTCACCCAAGAGTCTCCACAATTACCTTGCGCCCTGCGATTACCTACTTAATGCAATAATCGTTTTTAATTTATGTACACATAAATTAAAAATGTCAAAAATTATATATTTCAGATTCCAGCGAATTAAGAACCTCCTTCTTTATTGAAATCAATTAAATTTGTATTAATGCCAATAAATGAATTGAACTATATCACTTTTTATCTTTTTCAGACAAAAATAAACGGGAAAGAAATGGCTATGATATATATAAATGACGGCACTCATGGATCCTTGAATAATTTAGCAAAATGGCATACTGTTGAGAAGTTTCAGGTAATTACTCAATTTGTACAATTTTTACCACCAATCACCTCGGTGGCGCAGTTGGCTACACGCCGGCTGCAAAATGAGATGACACAGGTTCGATCCCCGTACCGAAGCAAATATTTGTATGAACCACAGGTATTTTTTTCGAGTCTGATTGTTTGTGAGACCGAAGTCTCTCGTGGTTGTTGTATGTGACTGTTAGGTGTATTTATTGAAACGATTTTTTTTTCAGATTGACATGGCCTTATTCTCAGACAGTTTTAAAACTTATTTTAACTATAGAATGTTTTGTCTTTATCAAACGACTTTTTAATTCACTTTGAGCGAAAAAAATATTCGATGACATAACATCCTATAACTAAAAAAAAATTAAAAAAAATATTTGTTTGTATCCTGCAGCGGAATCAACTAACGATTGAGGGTGATTAAGCCATATAGTCCACCACGCTGGCCTAGTGCGGGTTGGCGGTCATTACGTACCATACAAATTCATATAAATTCCTATGGTATGCAGGTTTCCTCACGATGTTTTCCTTCGCCGTTTTAGTGCGTGGTAATTGATTATCAATACGTACCCGAACGAACCCGTGTTTTCCAACAGGCCACCACGCACTTTACCAATACAATGAATAATATAATTTAACAATCTAATTAAATTCTAACATCATGGAGCGGTTTTGTCATTTCGCTAAACCAATACCCTGAGCAAATTTTGGTCGGTGAATCGAACTAGTCCAATTGTTGTTAGTGCTTTAACATTTGCTAATTAATGTCGGACATGGCACTGCAACACTGTTATGTAAACTTTACCTAATGCTACTAAAACTGGGTTGATATACAGGATATATCCAAACTGCGACCGAAAATGAAGCCAGGTGTTAGTTTTAGTGACTTAAGACACAATGCAATTAAACATTTCGCAAATGTATATTTACGTTGTGTCTGCAGTTAGTAAAACTACCACCCGGCTTCTTTTTCGGTTACAGCCTGGATATACCCAGTATACTATGCAGTTTATTATACATTCTGAATATAAACTATTTTCTGTTTTATTCTTGCTTCATAATCAATCAAAAAACGACAATCTAAAAAATAGTAGCGAATTTACCAGCATTTTTAAACAGAAGTTTATTGTACTTAATTGATGTTACTGCATTGGTGCCGTAGTTGTGCTACGTAACGACTACCAAACTGAGGCCTCAGGTTGGAATCCGGGGTCGGATAAAGTGATATTTCTATTAATTATCAGCCCGGAGTCAAGCATTTGTGCCCGATGTGGCGATAGGCTCGCCCCTATCACAACATGGGACGGGACATACAAAGCTACATGTGGGTAACCTAGTAGCACCTGTGCCTACTCCTTCTTGGAAAAAGGCGTGAGTTTATGTATATATAATATTACTAATATACTAAAATTAATTTTAGCGCTCCACAGAGGAACCCGCAGGTATTCTCGAAGAGGTGATCCTTTGGGGCCCGACTTGCAGCCCGTGGGACCGAGTACTGAAACACTTTCCCGTGCGCCTGCCACGATGCTCCCCGGTAGACTGGCTGGTCTTCCGCGGTGTAGGAGCTTACACCATCTCGTTCTCCACTAGGTTCTCGAGGGTCGATATACCAGCTGTACGGAGTGTTCTGTCTTCGGAGTTGTGGTCAGTTAATGTCTAAATTGACTTGTTTCACCATAGTTGTAGGCAATTTGAGTACGTCATGCTCGCTTAAAGGTCTGTGCTTGCGGCGGCGTCGTGTGCCGGGTCGGTCACTTCCCTATAACACGGTTGAGGAGACCGATGGCTGGCACATGGGTCATACTCGTGAACGGGTGCTGCTTGTGTAGACTGGTCTGCTCAATTTGCTTATAATGATAATATTAATTACTTTGTTTTTTTTTAATTGCCTTTCATTGCTTTTGCTGAACAGTGTATACCGATTCCGCAGTCTGGGTGACCACACTTAACTCAGCCGTACAATATAATTATTATTATGAATAATTTATGAACTGCTCTGAATTTCAACTCCTGTATGATCACTGTATTGTAAACTTATTTTGAAAAGAGCAACGCTAGAGTTTCTTGCTCGTTCTTCTCTGGCGAAAACAGCCTTGTGAACTGGGTGGTAGTGAAAAAAAAGTGACTGAATCTAAATAGTGTATGACATTTTATGGATTCAATAAATATTTTCATTTCATTTCATTTCAAATTAATTTACTTTTTCTGTACTTCTATTAAAACATAGTTAAAAATTGCGCGTTGAGAATTATACTTATTGTGGTACTTTTGTTAATTTGTAATGACATATTTTTATCAATTTATTTTGTTCAGAATTAATTAAATTAATATTTTAGTTACTTTTGATTGCAGCATTATTTAGATAATCATTATTGATGCACAAATTATTGGAAATAGATAGTTATCTAATTTCGGAAATTTACTTTTTTATGAGTTTTGTTAGCTGTTTATTTTTCTCTGGTATTTTTTTTAAGTTTTCTGAAAAAGGTTTTTGTTAAATATGATGCATGGTTGTAAGTTTTTATACCTCGGACAATATTACGCATATTATTATCCGTGTACAATACGCGGAGATTGAGGCCATTGACCGCTGCAATCCTTGATGAAGGTGTATGTATCCCGGGGTTTCAGTTACTAAAAAATAATTATGATCGAACGGCGAAACATCACGATCTCTTATTTTCCTTTCAGCTTCAGATCAGCTACAGATGACTTAAAATTTGCTCTGTTGTTTTCAGGAATATAATAAAAGACAAGAAAGTCTTCGAGCCGCAAGATTTTGAACTAAACCCGGACATTTCAACTCCTGTTTTAGGAATAACTCTGCCTGTCCTCGCAAGTTCGTCAAACGACCATACAGACACTCCAACACTTGCAATTTAAATATACAATTTATTTTAATATTGAGAAATATATATCTATATATATCTCGTCTTGCCAAGACGAGCATGTCGTTCGCCTGATGGTAAGCGGATACGACCGCTCATGAACAGTAGCAAAATCAAACAACAACTTCCACAACATCCTGAGACATAACATGTTAAGTTTCAATAACTACAGTAGTTACTCTGGCTGCAATGGCCTTCAATCCGAAACACAACAGTGCATTTACACTGCTATTTAGGACAATGTAATAGATAATTAGGACAATATTATACATTATTTCAATTCATAACACAAACTGAACGTAGGTAACTTATTTTGAATATCCTATTTATTTGTTTTTATTTTATTGATAAAAGCACACCACAACATGTATATTAAAAAAAACATATTCATGGACAAACTATTGAAATACATATCAATTAAAAGTATAGACATTTGTGATAGTAAATTAAATTAAATAAGAAGAGAAATGTGGATAAAAAATTGCCTTGTGATTGAAAATAAACTCATTTAAATAAAAGGATGCTAATAAATTGTGATACTTTTTTTATTTCTTACGATAAAAGTAACCATAATTCCTTCACTGATAGCCTTTTTCAGTCCTTATTTTAATACGCCCTTACACTACAAAGAGTTTGTATTTCGTGTGATGAACATTTTTATCTCGTAAATAATCCGATGAAGACACAAAAAAAACCTTTTGAACATGAGAATAAGTTTCAGTAAGCGTGCAATGAGGGAAAATATCGTCCTGAAGTAATATTGGGTTATTTCTCGTCGTCAATACTTACGACAAATAGTCACGCGCCGCGGCGCACATACATACATTATTTGCATGATTTGTTTGAATAGCGTGCTCCAAATAATATTGACACGTATTCGTACACACAAAAGTCAAGTAGGTCGTGAGAAATATATTCCTGGGTAAAATAAGATATAAATAAAGGTAGAGGCAAAATATTAAGTGAGTGTGGAAATGAAATAAATGAATTAAATTAAATGAACCCGACCGTCACATACATAGTTCTGACCCTACACTAAGATCGAGACTTGTGATGTAGGTATCAGAAACTAGGTACTAATAGACTCTTTGAACGAAAGAACGACGAAACAAATACCCGTGGATCATACAAATATTTGTCTTAGTGCGGGGATCGAACCCGCGGCCTCACGTTTCACAGTCGGCGTCTAAGCAACTACGCCACGGAGGCTGTCGATGAAAATGAAAATATGAATGCACCGATAATTTTGGAGTGATCTGTGTATGAATGAAACAAATGTGATTAAGATTATAATACCTAGGTATAATAATTAAATACACTATAGATTCATACCTGTATAAATATACGAGATTCAAGAAATAATAATAATTAAATCTAAGTATTAAGAAGGCACTTCATGACATTTCTACATACATACATACATTATCTCACACCTTTATCCCAGAAGGGGTAGGCATAGGTGCCAGGGCACACACATTTCGCCTTGTATGTTCCGTCCCGCAATGTAATAGGTGGCGAGCCTATCGCCATATCGGGCACAAATTGCTGACTCTGGGCTGATAATTAATAGAAAAATCCAATATCACTTTGTCCAACCCGGGATTCGAACCCGAGACCTCAGCTTTGTAACCGTATCTTAGTACAACAATGCCACTGAGGCAGTCATAACAAAATATAAGTGTGTGTGTGTGTGTTTGTTAAATAAAAACAACAACCACTAAGCTACGAAAAATATCCCCAAGATCGATTGACAATACCTGAAACTGGAATAAACCGGAAATACGTTTACGTACAAAAAAAAAATATTTGGTAAAGGAAAACATCAAAGAAAGAATATTGGGCAGTATTCTCGATGGATTTTCACAAACTTATCCTTTTTTATTCTTTTATATTTTGTCGCATAATCTTTGCCTCGTTTTTGTACACTAAGTACGTTGTGTATGGATATAATTCCCAAAAGAGTCCTCATTTTACTGTTTTTGTTAGGTTTTTGTGGCCTCATTCATGTCTAATATTTTTATGCTTTGTGTCACATTAGGTGTGATTCCTATTTATAGAATAGGAATTTATTCTGTAAGGAAAAGAGCATCATAATAGCCTAATACATGTATTATTACATTACAAGTTTATCAAAATAACTTAAAATTATCTTTGGTTTAATTTTACCATACTGTATGAGCTCATAATATGAGCCTCATATACATCCCACTGCAAGCCACGAACCCTCCTCTACAATCAAGAATTCAATGGGTACAGTGCAATGAAATTACGGTAAATTCAACGATAAAATTACAAATTTTATACTATTACAAAATAACTTCTTTGTTTCACTGCTAAAATAATATGCATTTCTCTAAGCATCGCTAAAAATATTTCTCTAAATACGCCTTTCATAACCGCGGCTTTAACATGTAAATACACCGCCTCATCTCCGCCTTAAGTATTTTAATTAAAACACTTACCGTGCCGAATTAATCAGTCTAATAAGGCGAGGGAAGTGCGTGTTAGCGGCGGCCACTCGACCGTAATACCTGCCCTTATTGTCCCGGAGATCTGAGCAGGATTATCCTGCGCAAGAAGGTCTATGGGACCCGTGACGATTAGGGATCTTTAAGAAAGCCTTTGAGATGCGACGAAGGGAATTCCATGGCATATTAGTGTTTATGATGGAGGTCATTCTCATATGAACTGGGAGAAAGGATCTATTAGTGTCACAGAATTAGTGTGCAAAGTATTCGAAACATCAAACATCATTGGTATTTTGAAAATCAATCGTATTTTTATTTTAACAAGGATGTACAAGACATTTGTAGGAGGTTTTGTGAATATATTTTAAGGTTATATATTTTAAGGGTAAAATTAAAAGCTTGTTTCTCTTGTCGTATAGTGCAATTATTTATCTCTGTCTGTGTCTTGTCTCATAATATTATACACTAATTCTCAAAGACGGGTAATATTTCAAAAATGCCGGCCAGTTCCTCATTGCAAAGACAACCTTAATCAACCACGTATGTAACTAACAAGCCACGAACTTTACCAGACTCATAGAAAAACGTTAAATAGACACCTACAAAAATAGTATCTATTCATGATTAACAGAACCCATGGCCGGTTACTTACCGGATTGAATGGAATTTACTGAATAAAATCCGTCTCTGTATAGCCCTTAGTCCTTTGAACTACAAACTGTACAGTAACTGGCACAATGTTTTGTCAGACCTTTCAGCAAATGGCCAATTGGACAACTTTGCGGCCCGTTCGAGCCGAGTAATTTCCGAATCACAAAGGGGCTCAAACTTGCCTCACTCTTGCTAATGATGCCACCCGGCCAACTTCGGCTTTCACCAGGCAATAATAAACAAATACATCAGATTTATAGTGCTTTAATTACATTGTTTTTTTAAATGTAATGTTATTTAAATAAAGACTACACAAAAGTAGCAAGTCGTAAGTACATATATACAACAAATATTAAAATTGACATGTAATCTATGAAACAAAAGTTTTGAAATTCCTTAATCACGAAAATAATGACGATTTCAAAGGAGTTTTAAGAATGTATCATATTAAATCATTGATTTAAGCGTTCATGAAAAACTACTTGACATCATTTTTATAGGTTCTAGTGCCATGTGCGTTTGGAATAGTGAATTTCACCAGAGTTTGATATCGATTGTGCATGTTTGTATAACTTACATATAAAAATAAAAGGCTCAAGCTAAATTTATTTTTGCTGATCAGATCAGAAATTTTGATAGCCAAAAAGGAAGTAATTTTTACTGACAAGTTGCAAAATCTCGAAACACTATGACTTACAAACATACATACATACTATATTATGTATACAGAACAGGTAAAAGAGGGTTATACGAAAATGTACCCCTTCAGGCGTTCAAGTGAGGGTTGGAAGATTATACAAATGTCTTATTATATTACAGAAAACGGAATAAAAATCGTTGACGATAAATACATATTAGTAAGTATATTTACCTTATAATAATGGTAACGGATCGACGCTACTGCAAACATTTTTATGTTGGTCGCGGGTTTACACTCCAGAGATCGCTTCTAGCTTTTTAGAGATTTTGAAGATGCCCAAGACCGAGCAAA
The DNA here is from genome assembly GCA_023078785.2 of Hyles euphorbiae. Taxonomy (NCBI): domain Eukaryota; kingdom Metazoa; phylum Arthropoda; class Insecta; order Lepidoptera; family Sphingidae; genus Hyles; species Hyles euphorbiae. The sequence continues at coordinate 14,205,721 of CM041041.1, read as the reverse complement.
ATAGAGGAGACTCAGCTGATAGGCAGACCCTGGCACTGTCCGGAATGACGTCTAAGCAGAGTGAATGATTTTGTGTATTGATAGTCGATCACAACGCACTATAAGGGTACGGGAGACATGGCGAGAAAGTACTTCATACCATGGCAATTCGGAAGAATTTCTGTGATATGTAAATGTCCGCCAACCCGCACTAGGCCAGCTTGATGGACTATACGTACTAACCATTCTCAATTCTAGGAGGAGTTTCGTTTTTGCAGCGGGACATAGATAGACTGGTATAGATACATATTAATATGATAACTAGAAACTATAAGTATTTGGAACCAAAACGTTACAATGAGCCTTGAAGCTTCTATACTTTTTATAACTCCAATAAATTAAAACTTAGCCAACCAAATCAAAGTTAAATTTCACTAATTACATGTTTCATTAATCCACGATTGTTTCCAAAAAGTAACAAGCCTCAATAAAATTCATAAAATCCTTGAACCAAAATGTGCAGATATTTCCGAAATAACATTAATTTCATTGATAGTGAAAGCCATTAGGCTTCAATAATTTCCTCTAAACACATGTAGGCGTAGGATATCGTCTCGCTTCACCGTGGCCCGTATAATTGGTCCATTTAGGGCCCCATTACCTTCCCAAGCGAGTCTCCAGTTACCGTTAGGCACTACCATTACATATTCTAAACGGGCGACACATTTAACGCATTAATATTGACATTTAGAAACGTTTTGGATTCAGCATCTAAATAATGTGGATTCTGGTTTGGCTTGGATCGACATTATTGTGTATGCCAGCGAACAGCTTCGCATTTCGTTCGGTAAGTGATATTACAGGATGCCCAATAAGGAGTATTGGGCCTACTTCTCATTCTTTTTTTTTCCTCTCCTGAGCTGATCCCTAATGAGCGGGCAGTAGATTTATGATCCAAGCGTTTTATATTTCCATGGGCTGCAATGATCACTTGCTAGCCTAACTTGCTTACTCATTTGCTGGACCTATGCAATAAAAGACTATAAGGACTATGGTCTATATGGCATTACCAATCTCAATCCTACTTTCGATTACAGAGAAACTCCCTCATGTCCTGCAGTGGAACGTATATGGCCTGATACAATATTCAATAAAAAAGTCAGCAAAGAGTCAGGTGGATATTTGATTTGTATTGAACTTCCCTTAATACAGTAAAACAGTATTTTTTTTCGTGCGTGTACGAAAAAAACCGTCTTGGCACAATATGTACTCTAAAATTTATAATATTCTTTGCTGTTTCAACATTCAAAGAATACAATCTCAAATACACAACTGTTGTTAATTGTGTCAGCGGTGTCTGACAGTGGCAAGTGAAAGTGGCAAGCCACTCTCGACGGGTATCCTCTCAGAAGGTAGCCTAAAGGTAATCGAGGGTATAATTGAAAGGGGGTTAGGCCATATAGGCTATACAGTCCACGACGCTGGTCTCTTACTAGTTTACGGACTTTGCATGCCGAAAAAATATCCTCATATTTACTTAAGATTAATTAATCATTCAGAATTATTATTATTTATAAAACACACAAAAAACGTATATCAGTATCTTCACTTTTAAGCTCTCTCTAATATACCCATTATTTATTCTGTCCATTATTATGGCTCTGCATAAGACATTTTCATATATTTTCCCTGCAATGGGTGTTCATACATCTTCTTAACGGCCTATAAAACATCTGATTCCGAGAAAAAAACACGTTCTTACGATTTTAATCTTTTCCCGATCTTGTCATACCACAAATTATTTGTAATATATGTTAAAGTACACAAAATGTTTTAGTGAAAAAACAAAAATAATTTAAATATATTTCTAAATTATTCAATTATTTCTAAGCTTCCAAATATCGTTCTTAAATCTTATATTACTCAGGAGTAATTTTCATTATTCAGTACTTACGATACAGGTATTGTAGGTGCATTTCACAAATAAATATTTCATTTACAAAAACACCCATACACACCGAAATTCATGTAGACCACACAAATATTTTTCCGAAGAAGTATGGGTCTTGTATTCCTCAGCATAACTTTATAGCCAATAGGTAAATTGGTCGTCGAAACGAGTTGTAAATTTTAAAAATATAATTCTACTAATATTATAAATGCGAAAGTTTGTGTGTTTGTTACCTTTTCACGCTTAAACTGCTAAACCAATTTTGACTAAATTTGTTGATTAACACATAGACTCCTTTTCATCCCGACAAAATGTGTTGTTTGCGTAGGATGTTCAAGTAATTGAAAAGAATACGATGGAAAGCTTAAAGAAAGTCAGTAACGTAGAGTTAATATAATTATCACGCGAAATAGCTGCTGTTTTTAAATTGAACTAGACTCAAAAAGTATCTGCACCCGGGCGAAGCTGGCCTGTACCGCTAGTATTTTATATAAAAATCCCTAATTACGGTTACCAGATTAAATACTGGACAAAACATCATATGCCTCAGGATGGCGAGCGCAGTGGAATGCCAAGCTTTATAATTCATGGTGTAATTCGGTTTTGCTACTATCCGTGAACAGTCGTATCGCTTACCCTCAAACCAATGGTAAGCTCATTTCATGATTCAAGGCAATAAAAACATGAATTTCTTAACCTTTTACACACGGCTTGAGTGTTTTCACTAACGCGTCACTGTAGTCAAAAGAGATGGAATATCCGAGTAAAATCTCCGGAGTGGAATGACCTCAATAATTATCTCTCGTTCGCTTTATCTTGAACCCTATGCCGGTAATGAATGAGCCACATTAAGTTTAATTAAAATGGCCTCTCCGTTATACGCTGATTTTGGACGTACTCCGTGTTTTTTTGGTTCGCCGTTGATTTAATGTCTGCTAAATTAAGTTTTATTTGGGCCTATTTCATCACATTTTAAATTACGCTGAAAATATTTTTTTTACTTGTGAGGTTACACGAGCGCCACTTAATTTATGCCAGTAATTGAGCAAATTGCTGTTCAATTTGGCAAATTGACTGGGCCTATGAGAGAGAGAGAAACGAACACGTAGCGTATCTGATGATAAATTTTGATTTTGATTATTTCTTCTGCATGTAAAGTCCTGTTATCTAGTGAAGTAGATTTATGTTATTGTGGATATCTGTTGGAAATATTTTATATGCATAATGTCTCCCTTAGAGTGGAGGCAGAACCTTATGTATACCGACAATAGTATCACTTTTACAGTTCATCAAACAGTTTTTTGTCAACTCTCACTAGGCCAGCGTGGTAGACTATATGGCTTTATTACTGTCAATTATACTCTCGATTGTAGAAGCCAGTGACCTGAAGTGGAACGTATGTATATGAGCTAGTACAGTACAGTAAACTTTTTTTCAATTATACAAATTATCAAAACTGTATATTCATTGTGATATTTAGGGGAGAAAACAGCCTACCTGGTGGTGAATGTACACCATTCTCATCGACATTTGTAACAGTAGGTATTTGGAAATAACAGGCTCTTGCGAATTGAGTAGGCATTTCCGCAAAGGTCGCATTAATGGGACTCGGAAACACCTTGGCATAAAGGTCATTCCATAGACGATAATGCAAAGAGGAAAATTCGCAAAATCTTACTTTTGCTATCTATTTAGCTGTTGAAATTTCTTTTCATTTTTATTTCTCCTATTAAATTCTTGTTATTTTGGATATGTCATCGTTCCCGTACTTTTAAAAGTTTGTTTTATTTTAATAGTTGATCAAAGATGTGAAATAAAAGACCAGAATGTTGATTACAATGTATTAAATTTATGAAACATATAAAACTTACAAATTTACCTACCCTATTTTACAGATAATAAAAATATTTTACGATGATAAAATTGCATTATTTCTTAGTTCTCCGATATTCTTAATTGCCAGCTTCAACCGGTGTCCAAAGCTTTAGGCAGATGCTGAAATAAATAAAAAAAAATTATAGAATGATAATATTATTTTTTCTTGTTCGAACGCGTCGTTGTCATGCTGTTTTCAAAATATTAGGAACAGTTTTTCCCTTCCCAGATGTTATTATATTGGACATATTAATACTATTAGATTACGAGTATAAATGCTTATTGTTTATATTAAGGTCGGCGAGCAGGAGAGGCCGGGGGCTCGATCCCCGCACCGAGAGAAATGTTTGTGCGGCCCACAAACCTTTCTTTCGGATCTGGGTGTTTGTGAGAACGAAAAGTCTCTCATAGTTCCTGATACCCACGAAACAAGACTCGATCTTACCCCTGTACCACCCTCTGTTCCTGACCCCACTAAGATCGAGTCTTGTGTCTATGTATGTGACTGTTGGGTGTTATTTATTTATTAATACCTTCAACCGGCGCTGGGGCTGGTGCCGGGGCCTCGGGCGCTGGAGCTGGTGCAGGCGCTAAACAAAAAAAAATGAGGCACATGAACAAAAGCCTCACGCAGCAATTTACTTAAAAAAACGACATAAGTCTGCAAAACTGGTCACGTGATTTGCAACCCAACCCATATGCTTCAAAACTAACGGCTTTATTCGTATACAGTTTTTAAACCTATTTTAGCTATCGAATTATTTGTCTAGTTCGCTCAAATTGAATTTAAACGTTGTTCGAAAGAGACAAAACATTCGATAACTAAGATATTTTTTACAACTGTCTTTATGCCTAAAATAAGTTACAAATGTTTTATGATGTTAAAGTGATTGAAACTGAATGTAGAAAGGCTGAATTCAAGAGTCGAAAGTTTTGCAAGTGTCGTTTTGACGGATTTTCTAATATTGCTCGTGGTAAAATGAAGACTGTCTCGGTGGTGTAATAGTTCTACGGTACAATAACAAAGCTGTGGTCTTGGGTTTGAATTCCGGGTCGGAAAAAGTTATAATGGACTTTTCTATTCATTATCAACCCGGAGTAAGAAAGTGTCCGAAATGGCGATAGGCTCGCCACCTATCAAATCGTGGGACGGATCAAAGCAAAATATGTATGTCCAGGTAGAACCTCACAACCTTACCAACAACCTACAACCTTCTGGGAACGCCTTCTTCCCTTGAGTTTGTGTGTGAAAAATGAAATCCTTCCGTATGCGTATGTTTATGTAGAAGTTACAGGCTTGTTATGTAAATGTAGAGAGTTTACCAGGTGCTTCTGGCGCAGGTGCGGGGGCGGGTGCCGGCGCTGCCTCGGGCGCAGGTGCTGGGGCGGCACCTGTACAATTAAATGTTATATGAAGGATATTATACAGGGTGTATCAACACTGCTGCCGAAAACGTGGCCGGTTCGTAGTTTCAGTGACTACAAACACAATGCAACTCATCAGCTTTCAACAGCCTTTGTGGCTCAGTCGGTTAGATGCCGCCTATAAAACGAGAGGCCACGGGTTCGATCCCCACATCGAGACAAATGTTTGTGTTGTTGCGGCCCACAAATTTTTTTTTCGAGTCTGTGTGATTGTGAGACCAAAAAGTCTCGCGTAGTTTTTGATAGCGACGACACAAGACTCGATCTTAGTGTGGGGTCAGGACTGTGTATGTGACTGTAAGTTGTTATTTATTCATAACTAAAAATATGCAAAACATGGTATGTTGAACACTCATGAAATAATGCCTGCTTCAACGTGGGGTATACAGTGTAGCGAAAGTGGTAAAAAATTCAAACTATGTTTTTAAGATGACTTTTTGATCAGAAATTCATATTTTGATTTTTCCACAAATTTTAATCGCTATTTGTACATTTATAATTATACAGAAAAAGAAAATATTTCACAAAATAAATTTATTGCAATCAGCTTTACGTCAACTGCATTTTGAATCACTCACATTAAAACATTTTAATTAATTTAATTAAGCAAACATTTGCCTGCGTTAAAAATTAAACGAGCAAGATATTTGTCAAAGATCTTGATCTTGGGCAAATTATTTACAATCTTGTTTCAAATGAGGTTCGTCGGCTTACGAGCAACTGACAGACATATTTCCAAGAAATACTAATGGTGTGCACACAAAAGAACTATTTTGGCATTCAAATTGTTTATTCCTGGAAAACTGAATAGCTTTTAATTAGCGGATAGGATGACCTGTGAGAATAGAGTGCTTTTAAAGGTAATTATTACACCCACGATATCTGTGGGTTTTGGATTGGCCCGAAAAAGTGACTACAATGCTCTAAATAATTGTATTTAGTACAATAGTTGTGTTTCACTTTGGAAGGCATTGTAGCCAGAATAACTACTGGATGTAATAAGACTTATTATGTTAAACCTCATATAGGATGGCGAGCACAATGGAATGCCAAGCATTGCTTTGTAATTATTAATGGTGTTGTTTGATTTTGCTACTGTTTATGAGCAGTAGTATCTCTCACCATTAGTCGACTGACATGCTCGTCGAGCTCTTAATAGCAATAAAAAAATACGATTTACAGTGGTCAATCCTGCATGGGTCATTAGAATGAGTCTTCCATCATCGTGTGCAGATCATCATCGGATGCATTGGCATCCGAGTGGATACCAATATCTCACCACCAGCTAAAGTTCGAGAGGATCAGGCCTAGTTCATCACTGGACTTCTTATGGTTAAAGAAGACGATGATCATTTACTATTAGGGTCTCTGTCTAGTGACTTATAAGATACATTAGTAAACAATCTTTATAAAGAATATTTTATGCCAGACACGTCAGTAGAACTATCATTATAAGCTATCTCATATTAAGAAAACATCCTTATAGTTCTGAAAATGCTATAGTGTACCTTCTGCTGGTGGTGCTGGTGCCGGCGCGGGCGCGGGTGCTGGTGCTCCCTCAGCAGGTGCTGCGGGCGCAGGTGCAGCAGCAGGTGCACCTGAAAAGTATGTTATAATTTATAATGTACTTAGTCTTCATTATTTAATGTTAATTTAAAGGGAAATTTGGGGGAGTCCGATAATGCCATGCTGTTACACGAGATTTTAGGATTCGAAAAGCGTGAAATTATCTAAATTCCTTAACCGATGGCTTTTCTTTAAAAAAAATAGTATGCAAATAAAGTGAAGTTTAAAAGCAATGCCTGAGTATGTTTAATTAATATGTCACCTTCAGCAGGAGCCGCGGGTGCAGCTGGTGCCGGCGCCGCTCCTTCCGCAGGAGGTGCCGCGGGGGCACCTTCAGCTGGTGCGGGCGCGGGTGCAGGCGGAGCTCCTTCTGCGGGTGGCGCGGGCGCTCCTTCCGCTGGTGCTGGAGGCGCTCCCTCCGCGGGCGCTGGCGGTGCCCCTTCCGCGGGCGCTGGTGGTGCCCCTTCAGCGGGCGGCGCACCTTCCGCAGGAGCCCCTTCCGCAGGGGCCCCTTCCGCAGGAGCCCCTTCGCCTTCGCCTCCCCCTTCCTGGTATATATCCCCTCAATCAACTTTATTTGCAGAGACAATTACGATCAAAGCGCAAGCTGTGGCAAGGTTCTATTAGATATTATATTTTCCAATATAGTCGCAAAGCATTGGAAACTGTAATTTTGAGGTTAGTCGCGTAGCAATTGTTCGAATGAGCAAATTATGTGTTTGTTATTCTAGCGATATTTTTTAAATTTAGGCAATAGCTCAAAATAAATAGTTAATTTCTTAAAGCATTCGTTTAATTTATTTATTAAACGTTAATGTTATGCAATTTAATCTTGAGGTCACTCTTTATGGTGAAAACATTACCGATTGTATCCAAAGGGAATGCTTAACCCGCATTTAATTACAAAATGCAATTTAAATCATGAATACCATCGCATTGAGGAATGATTGTATTGCATTCGAAAATATTAATTACTTTTCCCATTACTTTGATTTTACTGGATTACATGGAATACTTTATTAAAATTAATTTGAAGCTGATATGTATTTATGATTATGGCAATTCTGAAGCGAAAAATAAGCAATGCAACGTAAAAAACTACATTGAAACTTACCAGAATAAATACGAATTTATAAGTTTATATTACGTGTCTTAATAGATTTTATTCATTTTGTTATCAAACGTGATTAATAGCCGTCTTGGATTTAAAATTTGGTTTTCAAACCGCCGCTATCATGAAAACCCGCTCTCAGACCTTTTTAACAACAGTTAGTGACAAATGCCTAGATAAATAATAAATAAATAAATAATAATAACACCCAACAGTCACATACATAGTCCTGACCCCACACTAAGATCGATTCTTGTGTCGTGGGTATCAGGAACTACGAGAGACTTTTCGGTCTCACAAACACCCAGACCCGGAAGAAATATTTGTGGGCCGCACAAACATTTCTCTCGGTGCGGGGATCGAACCCGCGGCCTCTCGTTTGACAGGCAGCGTCTAACCAACTGCGCCACGGAGGCTGTCAAATATTGTTTCATTGTCATAATGATCGTTATTGTAAGCCCCTTAAAACACTATCTAAGAGTTTATTCTGTTTTAAGATCAAAATTGATTGTTATCAACCATCAGTTTACCTATTTCATGCGAGACAAAATATAACTGGAAATTAAAATCCGTGCTAATATAACAATCATCTTTACTATGGGATTTCTCAAACAATACTCTAGTCTAGTCTTTAATAAACAACCTACTTGGTTAAAAAGCCGTACTCGCAGCGTAGTTTTATGACAAACAATGACCATTCATACAAGGCAGACGACCGGCTAAAAATAAAAGACGAACGTCGGTTATTGTTTTATTTTTATCTAGTCCATTTCACTCGCTCCTCGCGCTGACAACGAAACTTCTCAGTTCGGTCATTTTTCTGCCCTGATTGCCTTCTTAGCGGACATTACGCTCGGTCTCTTACAAATATTGCTTTGATATTTTCTTTCATGGAAGGACTCATTAATTTGTTTGATAAGTTACACTGATATTGGATTTAAAAGCAAGCTTTGAGCTTAAAATTCTGTGATATTGTTTCTTACTTTAAAAAAGTATGCAGATCTTATTTTGAAAAAAGACTAGTTAGCACAAATACTTCTATTGTTTATACAACCCTCATCGCAGTCCGCAACTCTTGTCTGGCTTTAAACTGGTACACAAATAATTAACATCAAGCGTCATAGCTCGGTGAATCTCATGAAAATATTGTCTTCTCTTGAACTCCAAGTGAATAATTAAAAAATAATTTAAATTTAATTATTTCCTACGATTGTTTATTCTTACTTATCTAATGGGCTGACCCTACATAAAGAGCGCATATAAGGTGGAGGCCTCAACAGGACGCGAGCATCCTCCCATAAATTCATCCGACGCGCTCGAGTAAACCACAGAAAACTCTTTGGGCTCCCTAACTATAGTCAAAATTAATATAAATGAGAGGAAAACCTAAGTGGGTAATTAAATATTAAGCTAAGAGAAATTCAGATGTACATAATGTTTTGGAAGTAAATAATAAAATATAACACCCAACACCCAACAGTCACATACATAGTCTTGACCCCACACTAAGATCGAGTATTGTGTCGTGGGTATCAGGCACTACGAGAGACTTTTCGGTCTCACAAACACCCAGACCCGAAAGAAATATTAGTGAGCCGCACAAACATTTCTCTTGGTGCGGGGATCGAACCCGCGGCCATTCGTTTCACAGGCAGCGTCTAACCACCTGCGCCACGGAGGCTGTCATGTTAGATATAATCCCAATGTTCGAAATAAAATCAGTTATTTCAATGTTTTTCTGCAAAAAATTGATTCCTGATCCAGCTCCGATTGAACAGTACTTAACTACGTAAATAATATCCACTCATAAACAACAATGCCTGAATATTTTCAATACCAAATTAATTGGTTGCGTTCCGACAGCCAACACTCGAATCTTTTTAGGACCTCAACAATTTATGTACGTACGTGGCAGTGGCGTAACTACCCCATCGGGGGCCCGTGGCAAAGTTCATCATATGGGGCCCCCCATAATGTAAAAGAAATTAACATTGTAATTTCGTTTTTGTTTATTTGTTATTTATTTGTTTTTTAAGGTGCTGGCCGACCGTCTGGAAAAAGAGGGACTCTTTGCAATGAAATCTTTTTTCCAGAAACCGCTTCAGGAAATGAACCTGGCTGAATCCCGACTGTTCTACGAGAAACGAGATAGATTTCATTTTGACTACGAATTGACGGATGTTCAGTGATGTCTCTGTGATCAACAGGGTGAAAACCGACACTAATCACCAAATGGTTAGGCGCACATTGAATATCAACTGCCAATTAGAAGATTATTAGGCATCGCTTGATTAAGTCTACGCTCCGACCTACTCGCGCCCATATCCAAAACCCCGAGAGCTTTCAACTTAAACAGAATTGCTTTGATTGTCTAAAAGAAAACCTTGCAGTGGACGAGCCAAACAGCGGTTTGCTAGAAGCTGTCCATACGGTGGGATCTAAGTATTTTAGACCTTGCCGTAGATCTAGACCACAAAAACTCTCGATCCACATGACCTCATGGGTGAACGTCGATCTTTGACGTTGCAGTCTTTCGTTGACGCTGAAGCATATCGGAGTCGTAATAGATGGAAGTCCTTGCGACACGATGTCCATGCTCACAATACTATGAGCATTAAAGAGACAATTGAGCGGAACAGAGGTTCCAAAGTATTTGCAAGAGACTTGTCTATTGGGAAAAGAGAGCTGTCTAGGCTGAAGACGGACTACGGCCGCGTGGTATCGATGAGGACAGAGGTATTAAGGGAGATCAAGAGGTTCTACGGACAGCTTTACACCTCGGTTGCCGAACCTACTGTTACCTCGGCCGAAGACCCAAGTGTCGAGTTGATCCGATACTTTAGCGACGATATGCCAGACATCAGCCTGTGTGAGATTGCGACGGCCCTGAAGCAAATTAAGAACAACAAGATGCCGCGCCGGGACCGGGTACGGAATTACCTCAGGGCTTCTGAAAACGGGCGGAACACCGATACTGAAAGCCCTTCAGAGGCTCTTTAATTCCGTTCTCCCCGAGGGCTCAACGTCAGAGGCATGGAACAGGAGCGTGGTGGTACTGTTCTTCAAAAAAGGTGATAACACTTTGTTAAAGAATAACAGGTCCATCTCGCTCCTGAGCCATGTCTATAAGTTGTTTTCGAGGGTCATCACAAATCGCCTCAAACGCAGGTTTAATGACTACCCTCCTACCTAGTTTAATAACTAGCCTCCCGAACAAGCCGGTTTCCAAAAAGGCTTTACAGCACGAAGGTTATTTCACAACAGAAGTCATCACTCCATCTGGCTGGAGGGCGTTCTACACTACGTTAGAAAATACACTCTAGAACGCGTTTACTCCAACGGTTATCAATCCTTCGACAGATGCGGCCAGCGCACTGCCACATCAGCTTACTAATCCTATTTGCTATATCTATAACTTTGGTTCTCTGTCGGATAAGCTCATTACGGATCTTATCCTTCAAAACGACACCGGGCATAGAATGCTCGATAGGTCGATGAACAACTTTATAGTTGTTAACCGTTGTTAGTACGACCGGGCTACCAGCTTATGCTGGTAGCCCGGTCGTACTGTAAGTGTCCAATTCTCAGCACTGTAGGTCATGACACGTAGGACGCACTGGTTGAAAATTTTCGTTTACAAGCTTTGTGGTAAAGCTGACTAGAAGACTCGACGTAGTATACTCTAGATCCTCCTCGTAGTCTCTTTCTCAAAGTTGTTTCTACCTAGTCAAAGGGTATCGCCAGGTAGGTATATTTGGAAACAACTTCAATTTGGTGGCCACATACAGTAACAGGTATTGGATCAGGGTGGTGGTTGATTATTACTTTGGTTTGGCTATGTAAATGTTAAGACATATTCGCTGTGAGGCTGAAGCCAGGCTGTCCAGCAACTGTTGCAGCTCCCCCAGAAATTTTGCCATCCAGACTATATTATCGTCAGCGAAATGTAGGAGCGTTTGTTTATTGTAATATTTATTTATTTTATTATTTATCTTCACTGTCTCTTACGAAGGGGACATTGGGCTTAAAGTGACCTTTCTCAATCACAAAACGTTTCACACCGTAATTTTTTTAATTACACGTATCTGTAACGTATGGAGATATCATGTTTCCCACTCTTATTAATCCGGTTTAAATTCATTTTTGCTCGTAATTGGTTGTGGTTGTGTTAAGTCTGAATATTCACCTATCCATTTGTTCATTTCTCAGCCTCTGTTCACTTGCATTTTCATCATTTTCATCAATAAATTTCTCGTTCCGTTAGTACTAACTTATTTTAGGAAACGTTTTATTAATTGCATCACTGAGAGAGATACTTTAATGAAAACCAAAACAAAACATTTAAATTAAATATTATGATGAAATGATTGTCATGTTTAAAATGTAGCCTATTATAATAAATAATAATAAATAACACCCAACAGTCACATACATAGTCCTGACCCCACACTAAGATCGAGTCTTGTGTCGTGGGTATCAGGAACTACGAGACACTTTTCGGTCTCACAAACACCCAGACCCGGAAGAAATATTTGTGGGCCGCACAAACATTTCTCTCGGTGCGGGGATCGAACCCGCGACCTCTCGTTTCACAGGCGGCGTCTAACCAACTGCGCCACGGAGGCTTATTTATTATTATTAGTTATTACTTTCGTTATAAGTGTTACATAATTCTCTGCTCCCCTGTCGGGCTTGAGCTCGAGGCCCTATCGAGCCAGGGCCCTGTCGGGCCTGAGACCCTGTCGGACGAGGCCCTACCAGGCCGGGACGCGGGGGCCCCTTAGGCCGGGGGCCCGTGGCATTTTGCGCACTCTGCCACCCTATTGTTACGCCACTGGTACGTGGCACTGTATAATTTGGACATTAAATATTATAAATATGATTATAATTAACATTCGAATACAATATATGCCAATTCAGAAATGAAATCACCAGAACATTTATCATTTTGGTAACAATTACCAATGAAATTATTAGTCATTAAAATTATAATGTATTTTTATTACAGTAATATTTTTCATGAATCTAACCTAAGAAACTTCTTATTGCCCTTCTTACTTCTTAGATTTTTCTGAACCCGACAAAAAATATGTTATGATTCCATTACCTATAACAGTTTGTATTTGTTATTGTATCACATAGTATTGTAGAAATCTATAGTCATAGGCTTCTGCAATTCCACGCTATCAAGCATGATTCGCGATTTCTCTCATCAGTTCACAGCTAGGCACTCTGTGAAGATTAGCTTGTATAAGGGTATTCAACAGTACATATTGGTTCAATAGTAATACGCATTAAATCTTCAAATGTTATACCTACATAAACTCACGCCTTTTCCCAAAAGGGGTAGGCAGAGGTGCCAGGACACCCACATTTCGCCTTGTATGATCCGTCCCATGATGTGATAGGTGGCGAGCCTATCGACATATCGGCCATAAATTCCTGACTCTGGGCTGATAATGAATAGAAAAATCCAATATCACTTTGTCCAACCCGGGATTCGAACCCGAGACTTCAGCTTTGTAACCGTACCGTAGTACAACTACGCCACCGAGGCAGTCAGTTCAAATGTTATAGTAGTTTCAAACGCTACATCATTACAATCATTAAAATTATTGTACATCACCCAGGATATTGTCTGATTCTGATTTCGGTAAATAATATTACAAAACAAGGTGATTTGTATTCTTTTCAAATACAAAATCGTTGAACGTGTCCCACCAAGCATTAGAAGATGACTGATGGATTGTAGTATGACAAATGTTCCGGCACTTATCCGCGGATTTATGGTATGCAATCAATAAGCCTTCTCGAATTTTTTACATGATATTTTTACATTTATATTCTTTACCATTGTTATTTCTTAATATTTTTATTTTTCTACGAACGTACGAACTATTTTTTTGGTTCATTTCAATTTTTGTTTTCGGCAGATATCAATGTTTTCATGATGCATTGCATTGCAGAGAAATTCTTCATAAAAAGTATTGTACTACCATAAAAAAGTACTTACGAAATATACTTACGTAACACTTTATGTTTGGAAAACTATAACACTTATCAGGTCTAATTAAATATACGAAGGCAACAGACTAAGGAAACATAAAATGGTTCATTACTTATTTTACACATAAATGCGCTAATACTATATTTCAATGTAAGCAAAACATAGACAACAAAACATAAAATGTGAACAAATATCTAGGAAACTATTGATCGTAGCCACAACAAATAATTCTACCACTAGCATCGTAGAAAATGATTTCCTTTCATGAAATGTTGCTGTACGCAGCAAAGAAGCTGTTGGCTAAAAGGAAATCACTTTGTGCGGACGAGTCAAAGGAACAGTCAGGGACACAGGGCGGGATAAAAAATGAACATCCACTACATGTAATATACGTACAGAAAATTAATTTTATTAAACGTATTTATCTTACAAAAACATTATTCAATAAATAAATAATAATAAAAATTATTTTGACATGTTCGAAATGATAGAGATTGGTTGGTCGACAGACATTACACGTTTTGTGGAGGATCTAATTGGCTTTCTACCTACAGGATGACATAGGTTCCCATAGATCCTTAGTAGTAACATGGGGTAGGTATATCACATAGTTATTGACAATGACAATAGTCAGTTAGAGTAAGGTCTTAAAGTTTATGGTGGGGATAAACACTTCATGCCTCAACCTCTTCCTCTTTTACCTTCTGATCTCCCGGCTTGCCCTTGGACCAATCTGGTTTTTTCTGTAAAGCAATACAATATATAATTAGGAACACACCAACATTTTACAAACTCGCGTATCATAGCAATATGAAAGATACGCACAAAAACCAGAAGCATGTAATACAAAAGTGTATTTACAAACAAAAAAACAATCATGGAAACAAATGATTTTACACAATTCGTCTCAAAGAACAAAGCACAGCAGTAGATTGAATTCCATTATTCCTTTAGATCGATGGGGCAGACGTGAAATATTGGAACTTCCTCCAGCCTTTGGAAAGCTAAGTACTAAGTCAATGAACCCGCTGGAAAGTAAGTTGCGCCATTTGTTTCCTTGATTGAAACCATAAATAAAGTGCTTCACTAATGACCCGTTCCGTACTACACATGTCTGAGATCCGGCAGAGAGTGCGAGCGCAGAACAGGCCACACAGCCACCCCGATGTGTTTACTCCACTCACATCAGGTAACTCCAAAGCAATCATAACAAAGCTCAGAAGTATTCATAAAAATGAACAAAACCCTGCCAAAGCAAATTTATAGCAAGTCACCTCAGTGTATGTACATAAACCTAAAGATGTACGCAACGAAGACTAATTACAAACACGCTGAAGCGAGACCGTTTACGTTCCCAATAGGCCCTACAATGTAGTGTTATTGCAGCACTTAATTTAACCTCGTTCCAATAAGGCAGTTTCAGGGGAAAGAATGTGCGTCGTTATTATTAATGAACTGCAAAGACACGACATTGCAATATGTTTGGCTGAATCCAAATACAAATTTAAACACGTATCCAGTGCCAATCACTGATGCATTTAGAGTTGGCTGAATCTGATTGATACACTAACTGCGCTTATTGCAATTGTTCTAATAATGCTCTCGAAGCGGTGCTTAAAATACAGCATGCCGCGGTGTAACTAATCATCATCTAAAACAAAACGTGTTGATACACGCGGTGTCTCTTTATTTTTATTTACCTTGCCTCCACCGCCACCCTGTGGAACATTGCACGATAATATTGTAACGTTATGCATATTTACTTCTACATCTAACCTACTGTCGATTGCTTCTTAATGCGTGTTTGTTTCCTATCAAACTGTATGTATTGCTATGCATTTTTAAAGATAATACTTGTTTAAATCGTAGATTTAATTATAAAATTATAATCAATATATAAACAAATAGCATCAAAAGCATGTCATGTGTTATTTGAAAGTGTAAGTACCTATATTTCTTTCCTAACTCGCTTTACCCCAGATACGAATATGTTAGTCACTGACACAAAAAAAAACGATATAATCGCAATTGAACTCCTATTTATCAAAGGATTTGCGAAGCTTTGTGGGGAAGGCCTGAATTCTTAATATACTCGCATTTAAACAAAAATGTCGCAGCGTAAGCTATCGGGCGCGGAGGGTTCAAATTAATGTTAACATTAACGCAAACCCAAAAGTGCAGTGGAAGCCAGCACATCTTCCAAATGTTCTCACCTCTTTGTAAATGGGCTTAGATGGTCTTGTGAACTCAAAACAATAATCGATAGAAAAGAAGAATTTATTTAAAATAATTAATGGGTAATTAAAAATAAGTCATCTGTTGTCGGTGATGGAAAATGGTAGTATATTAATTATTAGTTCTACTTCTTGCCAATAGCCCAATCAGCCTTCTCCGCTTTCTTGGCCTGTCGGAACATGAGTAAATGTTGTTTGTTACTGTGGTTATGTGTTTGTGTACACTTTTATCAAACGTAATGTCGGGGCTCGAACCCAAATCAATAATCATTACGATCTTTTACCATTTTTAGATTCAAATTAATGTAAGTAATTTAGTATGGTACAAAATTTTGTGTTATCGAATTGTCAACTTTTAAACTTCAGCCTCACAGCTGATTAATTTCGAGACCAATTAGTAACTTGTTAATTTGAATTATAGTTTTAATAGAATAGGTCTTCCAACTTCTCTAAAGTTAGATAAATTATCTTTACTTTCAATTGTTAAATTGTAATTACGGCCTCGAGAGTGCTTTTGTTAAAAATTATAAGTTTCTAGAAGTACTCAAATATTTCAGTTTCATCTGACATATTGGAGAGAATTTTCGACGTTTTGGGTCAAATTCTATAAATTTTAAGTAAGTAGTTATTTACCTCTTTGTCTTCTTCTTCAAGGGTGAATTCCTTCTTTTTGACAACCTTCAATTGGTTACGGAAGTTGAATTCGGCGGCCTTCTTCTGGAGCTTGGCGAATTTGTTCTCATATTTGGACACCTTCTTGAGTGTGGGTTTGACGCTAGAAATTAAATAAATTATAGTCAAGTCTTCATTCATAGTATGTTTAATTATAAAACTAACCACAATATGAGGGAATATCTATATTGCGATATTTATAAGTTTTGTATATACCTCAAAAAGTTCTACACTAAAGGTATTGTGTCTCAAGCTAAGTATAGATAATATTAACATTTTAATTAATTCTGCGAAATTTAGAAATCTTCTTGTATAAGACGTTCGACGCATGCCAATATTCATTGAAATTCGTCTTTGATGTTACAGCTAAGGTAACTTATTCTTAGTAAAAGTACTCAATATTATAATATTAGGCACTATTTTGAGTAACACACGCGCCTAAGCATTTCATTAGGTGAGACTGAAGCCAAAATCACTGAATACATGTATAAACTCACGCCTTATTCCCAGATGGGGTAGACAGAGGTTCTCCTGATAGCAACCAGGATACCTACATTCACCTTGTGTATTCCGTGCCTTAATGTTCTAGATGGCAAGCCTATCACCACATGTGGCACAAAGTCCTAACTCCGGACTGATAATTATTAAAAAATCCAATATCACGTTGCACGACCAAGGATTCGAACCCGCGACCTCAGCCTTGTAACCGTACCATATTACAACTATACTATCAAGGCAGTCAAATCACTGAATAATAAAAGCATAAATTAATGAATAAAACAGAAACTACATAACCTCCGACAATAAACAAAAGAATAAAAGGAACAGAATTAAAAACAATTGAAACTATAAAAGACAAACTAAACCCTCGTGGTTAGCGAGAGTAATTTTTCGCTCCCACTATTACAATTTACGCAGCCCTTTGTACAGTGTATGAATTCATATTTAATAACAGCGTCTGCGGTATTACAATGAGTTCAACAAAGGAGAGCTCAAGAGCGCGTCCTACGGAGCTCTCACTGCCGTGAATATCATTATACAAGCCAGTAATTGTATTCGCAAGCACATCCTGATTCTTTCTCCACTGCATCCTGCGTTTAGGGATCTATCGCTTGGATTTAATCATCTTACGCCTACGCGGTAATCTTTCTGAATTTGATATTGAGCTGCTTGCGTGAACAATATTGTTTATTTTTCTCTTATTACATAAGCTATGGACTCAAGTATTATATAAAAAATAATTTAAGTAATACGAAAATACCATTTTTTAATTTCCTAAAATACATTGATATAAATAACAGTTTAATAATTAACCAAAAAAAAACAAAATACGGTAAAGCTTTGCATTGTGCGTTAAAAATTACTATCAGTATTATAATTGTGTCTATTTTTTCTATCTATTCTTAGTCTAATTTACGCCCATTCGGTGTAATGAGCCATTAGATAGAGTACGTCACTCAAAGGTGAAATATTCTACGACCGCCAGCGCGACATCAACCTTATTATTTTTACTTAGACATCTTAAATCTCACCCGTCTACATAATTTATCAAGCTTAAAACTAGAAATTTTGCTGGTATTTAGTACGTGACATTGATAGAATTGGGATATGGCAAAACTGCAAAAGCCAAAAAACAAGAACTCAACTGAGCTGAGATCCTTAGCGAGTGGCTTCGAAATCACTTTAACCTAGTTTTTAAAATTGCAACATTTCCACACATCCTTGTGAGATATAAAGAGCCTGTCACACGCAGCGGATCTCTTTGCAGCAGTCTTGTAAATTCTGAACAAAATCCTAATACGAAATGGCTGAAAACACTTCTCACATTTTTAAGATTAAAACTCGCAAGAAACTCGTCGATATAAGTGTAAAAAACGAAATAGACGCCTAATGGAATGTTAAAAGTGTTCTTTATTGAAATCATTTCTTACAAGAACTTTTAAATCGTTCAAGAATATTGGCATCGCCTTGAACGTCTCATAGTCGTGAGTAAAACGGCACAAGAAACTCTCTCGATTGAAATGTAAATGTTTTTGCAATATCAATATTTTGAAATATTCCGTCGGTTGCAAATAGTTCAGTATTTGTGGAATTCAATTCTAGATAATTTTTCGATATTTTTATTTTTTGGTTTATTTAATGGTTTCTTCTTTATTTAATGGTTTCTTCTTTATTTAATGGTTTAAATAAATACAAATTCATATATCATTAACTCTTTCAAAGTTATAAACGTGTTGCAGTTGTATTATGATAATTCTAATAATTCTTATAAACAAATAAAAATATTTAATTGTGAAAATATATACTTATTCACATTAATGCAAACCAAATATATGTAAAATCTAGTTGTTAGAAATATAATTTAAATATACTTACAATTTGCCTCTGAGGTCGTTGACTTGAGAGTTCAGGTCAGCGATCTGATGGAATAACAATTATTATAGAAACCATATTTGGCTAGACGGATCAAAGAAAATAGTGGAAAGTTTAGATAATAGGCATAGACGTTACAAAGATAACAATAACAAAGTTACAGAGATAGGCAAATGAGATTCACGAATGATTCAACTATGCATTCAATTTTCAATTCATTAACGTTAAATAAAATTCAGTTTTCAAAGTATAAAAGAATAGAAAGCATAAAATACAGTGGAGATATTAATGTAATTTCATTTCACAAGTTTGTATTGTTTGATTTATTTACAAAGCTCGAAACTCAATTGAACACAATCCACGCGGCAAACTTGTGCAATGCCTTTGTGAGAAAATAATGAACACTTCATGCAATGCACATAAAGAATAACAACATTTAAAGCTTAAATCCAAAATATCTGCGAAATAAAACACATAAATAATAAGCATATGTAACGCATGTATAGAATAGTTTATAAATATATAAATTAATGCTAGAAAAGCTGAGAACAAGATATAGAGCTGAGCGAAGATTAGGCAGTGTTATTTGCGAGCTGTAGTATATATCTGTAGTTTGTGAGTACATACTGAGAAAATTTAATAAAGATCTGTCCCGTATCCTATGACACTGTGGCTTCCCGTACACATTTAGCCCGTGCTCTTTGCCTACGAATGACAAATCTTCAGCGTGATCTAAAGAGTACTTGTTTGCTCTAAGTTCGTGCACAACACGTGAGTGTCACGTGACCGGGAGCCGTGCCCGTGGGGGGTAGCTGGTCGCCTGCAGCTCCTGGGCTCTCCGCTGCTCCGTGTACACAACAATACATCTACCATTATGTGCAGGATTGTACATGTGCAACAACACTACAGCGCCAACAATATGCTACTTCATGGACTCTCGCCCTTACGCGTCTATATACACCGCTACATCGAAGTAATATATTGAGCGCTCGTCTAATAAATACATCTGCTAAGTGAGCACAAACAACGTTTTCACTGAAACAATTCGGTAAACATCGATAATATAATGTACACAGTATAGTTACGACGTTGCGTAGTTGTGTAGCAATGAGTGACGGTGCAAAATCGATCGAGACTTGCAGATGTCGGTATATTTGTTTGTATGTAGACAAGATGGTGTCGGACCCGCAAGTGAGCATAGTATAGGCCACTTGGCGTGCCGTGAGGTGAGGCGCGGAGCCGAGCGGGCTGGGCGCCGCCCGGCCGAGCGCGGGAGAGGATGGGCGAGATCGACCGGAGCATGGCACTTTCAATACTAACACTCGGTGTCCATACAGGTATTGCAAAAGGTTTATAGGGTGTGTTTCAGCAACCGAAAACGCAAACGTGTCGCGAGTTTGTCACGGCACATACATTAAAAGTCGGAGATTTGGAACAAGAAGTTTCAATTATACTATGCACTTGCGTGTGCCAATAGAGGAACCAGTCCAGCGTTCCAACAACTATATAACGGTAATCACAGTTATTGTCGTATAAAAAGAGAAAATTCAGTAAGGCCACTAAGCTCGCCACCACACAAGAAGCAACACTCTGGCAGATGCAGCGATTATACTCGATTATATTGTTTTAACACAGTTTTTAAGATATTATTAAAGTGCCATACTATTTGAGGTAGTATTAATGGGGAGCG
This sequence comes from Hyles euphorbiae, assembly GCA_023078785.2. Taxonomy (NCBI): domain Eukaryota; kingdom Metazoa; phylum Arthropoda; class Insecta; order Lepidoptera; family Sphingidae; genus Hyles; species Hyles euphorbiae. The sequence continues at coordinate 14,184,838 of CM041041.1, read as the reverse complement.
GGAAGCGCAGGTGGTTATGTACATGTCATGCTAGGGACGTAAGCTGTGCCGGATGATCGATACACGGTGGACGATGGACGGTGAACACGCAACGTTACGCCGCAGATGACGTGGACGGAGGAGGTGCTGCGGCGCCGCCGGAGTGCCGCGAGTGGCGCCACGGTATCGATGGAGTTAGGCGAGCATGCCGCGCCGTGTCAGTGCAGTGTGCTTGTTATGGTCGCCGGTGCGATGCCGGTTACTGTAGTTAGTGTAGTTAATGGTGTAAGCTCGCGCTTGATGGCGATGACGCGTCGCCTGCGCCGGCGCCGGCGAGATCGATTTTGCACCGCACGCCTCCCCGCGGCCGCCCCACCCAGACCCGCACTACGACACGCACACACCCGCTACCCGCACTACCCGCACTACCTGCGCTATCCGCGCTACACGTACAGCACTAACGAACCGATACTCGACCGTTATTTACAAATAACAACAAACAACCGAATACTTACAAAGCGTTATCAATGTATAAACACGAATTGTCACACGCGCACGTTTGTTACATAATCGATGACTGTGGTATTCACAATGGTTATAAAGTATTGGTCAATACCTCATAATCTCTTTTCCTGACTTCATGTTCCAAATCCCACTTCTGGCTCTCACACACATACACGCGGTCATGATACTCCTGTATTATTCTCTTGAGAGTTGCTATAGAAAAAGGAAAGACAGATTATTGAGCCGGCAGAATGAGCATGGCATCGGGCATCGGGCATCGATGTGTTCCCGCGCGGGCGTCGGGAGGACGCGCCTGCCGCCAGGGTGCATGTGTGCGGTGAGCCGAACAACTATCATGTCATTTGTAACAACTAAATCAGAGTCAAATCATAATGCATTCCCATTCCTATTATGCAGTTTACCTCCATTTTCCTAATTTCGATCGCTCGTTCTAGTTCATATTTATCCCCCTCAAGGTTGTATATTCTGTGCCAATACATTTGACATATCGTCTGCAGTTCCGCTAAAGAAAAACATATACACATTTTAAGGCATGACAAGATGATCGGCGCAGCGGTGTCCATTTCGCGGTACTTAGTATAGACTGTATGTGTCGTGTGTCGGACGCGATATGAGCTACTTCACTGTGGTATCAAGCGGAAGCGAAGCTACATGATTATTCGGGTGGGTATCAAATGGTCAATCGCTGCAACGTATCTAAGTACATAAGTTGTTATTGACTTCACAACTTGATGAGAGAATATCTACAGTAGTAAACTATTGCAGCTCCCGAGCGGCTACAACGGGTCCTTGTTATTTTAGCGTTTATCTTTACTTGTTATCCACACGGTTAAGGTTGTAGGTATAATTTATTTTCAGCTCCGTTTTATATTGTAAATTTGCTGCGAAAACAAAACAATACTTTATACTAGTCACGTTATCGACATGAACTACTCAAACGAAGAGCGTAATGATTGCGATGCGCCCAAACCAGGCCAGACCTCGAGCGCTTTGCGGGCAACCTCCATCTCGCGATCGTACTTCTCCTCTTCGAGCTTGGTGATACGCTGATGGTAGCCGGTAATGATGCTCGTGAGAGCGGCTACAACATCATCAACAAGAGTTACTCGCGCGCTTCGCACCGCAGCCGCGTCGTGTTCGTGTACCAGTTATGTTCCACGCGTCATGGACGATGGCGGACAGTAAGCCAAGGAAAGTTTCAGAAAGTCATTTTAGATATTAGAAAAATAGAAGGTAGTAAGTGATAGTATCGCAATAGTTTAACGACTTCACATGGAGCTTAGAAGAGATAGAAACGCGTTAGAAAGACAAGTAAACGGACCGTGGAGAGCGTCTCCGCCGGCTGACACACCAACGTTTAGAGTTTTATTCTTTTGTTAAACCAGACGAAGTAGAGACAGCACGGCACTTAGACATCACAGATTAAATACGTTAAATTTGTGTGTGAGTATATTTTGTAAGTTCGACAGTGAGTTGCTCGATCGCAGCTCATCTCACTACCTCCATATCTTTTCTTTTAACGATGTATTCCAGATCGAACTTTTCTTCTTCAAGGCTAGCGATGCGTTCGTGGTAGTCTTTGCAAACCCTCTTAATAGTATCTATAATGGGACATAATACATCATGTATAATGGTAACCAATGAATCACTCGGACATAGACAATTGAAACTCGCCGTGTGGTGAAGTGTATGATTGCTAGATTTCCATATTACATTTGGGTCTAAGACACCTTGGGTGTAATGGCACATATTTAATTGTATTGAGCTGCATTCTGCGGCTGGTTGCATATTTACCTTCGTTTGCGTCTTCAATGTTCTTGGCTTTACCACATCTCTCCTCGATGATACGCCTCCTCTCGGCGGCTTTGCGCTCCTGTTCCTTCTTCAACTCCTCAGCGGCTTTCTTACGCAGCAGCAACTGTTTGCCCACATTATGACTTGTCAATATAGTACGTATTTACATCAAAACATATTTTAACTAGTGCTTTTTCTTTAATAGCTTTCAAATTTTGTTAGTGGTCTTTCTAATTTAATACAGTAGAATTGGTCTTTATGAAATTTATAACGAAATCAGAACAATAACTTTTTTTAACTAAAGTTCGATATTGCAACCAAAATCTAAAATATGTTTCTTGATTCTCACATCTACTACAACAGTCGATAGATTTAGATACTCACCCTGAGCTTCTTCTTTCTCTCGGGGGTCATGAAACCCTTCTTGGCCTTCTTAGCCTTGGAGGCCTCCTCCATGCGCTTGCGCACCTCAGCGCGCTTGCGGTCGATCTCGGCCTGTTTGGCCTTCTTCGCCTAGTAACACACCACATAGTAATATTGTGACGACAGTGTATCGATTAATTTGTGTGTATGTTGTATTAAGTTTGTGACAGTAAAATTATGTCTAACTTTTAAAAATGTTTGTTGAGCAAGTGTGGTGTCTATGGGTAACTAAATTGGTGAAATTATTAGTTGTGTCTGTTTCATATGTTCTGTGTTTACAATGTGTAAATATGAATGTAGTTAGTATTTGTGTATTCTTAGAAATGTATGTGAGGAAAATTATGAAAATTTTATGAAGTTTTTTTGTTGAGTAATTGTGTGTTGAAATGATATGGGTGTGTGTATTTTCTGGCGGTAACTCGCTGCTACTTTACCTCCTCGAGACGCTTTTTCTGAAAAGGAGAAACACGCGATTAGATATTTCATCGCAATTCACATTTTCTGTTAGGTAATTAGGCATTACGTAACGGACACCAATTGTTTTTTATTATATTTTTAGTGGCATTATTTTTTTCTTTACGGCCAGTTACTTTTTATTAATAATTCTGTGTTGGTATTGACAAAATTAATACTGGCAATTTCGGTCAATTAGACATAGATACATTTAGAAGCCATTAAAATTAAAGTTATATTTTTACATATTGTGAGAGTTGATTTTAAGCATTCTTATAGACTAATGAGGTGAATAGGCACACGTAGATGAAAAAGTTCCAACTAGAGTGTACAGTAACATTTCTCTGTCAATAATTTAATATTCTTAAAACCTCCTAATACGTGTTCCTATTCATCTCACTAAAAGTAGCTAATTAAGAATTATTATGTGCTTGTGCATGTCTATCATAGTGTGGTGCAACAGTGACATAGGCGATACGTAAGTGTATTTAGATTATTCTTTGTATAATAGCATTTAATATTATATCTATAGCCCTTCGATTAGTTAACAGCTTGACAGCATTAAAGTACTATATTACATATTTCTTTGTTCTTTGAGTCATTAATCTATGCATTTGCGTTGTGATAGTAATTATTTACATTAATTTAGTATATACGTTGCGTAGTGCTTTTAAGCATACACTTGTACTGACCATATTTAACGACTTACAAAACAATAAATAAAAATATAGGGCTGGAACAGAAATAATATGAATAAAATATTCTTACGACGCTGTGTATGTGTGTATATTATTTGTATAGTAGTTTTCCAAAAAAATATCCACGTGGTATACTCGCAGTTTTAATCACGGCATTAACAAGTTTTAAATTAGATATACTTTTTTGAATATCGAAGAAGTCATAATAGACAATTTATTACTATCTCAATTTATGCCAATTAACAACTTCCAATTTTAAATTTACAATATGTATATTTTAATTTTCATGTTAGCAAAATGTATATACAGCCAAACCGTATGCCAAATCTTTTTGTAAATATATATACATTTTTTATTTAACAAACTTTTGCAAATTATTTCAATGAACTCCATGTTTTCAGGCGTTTATGTGTGAATGTTTGTGTGAAATGTATGCAATAATTTTAGTAAACAAGCATAATATTTACCTTTGTCTCGAGGAGTAAAAGAAATCAATACTGTGACGCATCAGGTACAGGCGACGAGATGGGATGAAAGTTTCCAGACGACATGATTACCACAGGTGCCAGGGGAATACAATGGAACAGAAAATAATAAAACAAAACGTGTTAATTTATGGAAAAAAAATCAAATCGATCATTTTAATAGTCGATTATGTCTCCTTTATAAAAACATCACTAAAATGTAATTTCCATTTTCAATTGCATTTTTTTTTGTCTATAAAATATTTTATGGAATAAGATGAACGAATTTATAAATTATTGGCCCATTGCCCTCGTTATGCTTACCTTACTTCATCATCCGCCATTGTTGATGTGTTGGTTCACTGGTGTCCTGCAAAGGAAATAAATCATAAACGTATTGACTTATCGATGATAACAAATTCCTAACAATGGCCTTGAATGTCCGAAATATACCCTACGTCATACACCTAAAGAATGTCTAAGTATAGTTTTGAATTACCGATAAATAATGTACTCATCGATTTATCAAAATAATGTTATATTTAATTGTGATAACTAATTATAAAACGTGCAAACATGATATTAACATAAATAAAGCGTATTTGGCCATCATCATTGGGCGCGTCCGTCATTTGAAACTTTTTGGACAAATGCCAAGTTTAAGCCGAGGTGTGAATACTGACACTCGATACCCTAAATCCAGCTACATCCGCCCTAATCCTGTTCCTACTAGCATTCGATTTTTAAATCAAGAACTAGTTTATCAGTGATGTCTCCAGTCTATTATTAGTCGGTAGCAACGTCACCAACCGGAACACTTTCCGCGTAAGAGAGTTGCCAGCCTAGTGAAAATTCCACAATTAGGTTCGGCCGTGTTCGTGTATGTTCGGCTAACATCGGGTGCGCGCCTGAAATAAATTGGTAGTCCCGCGCGTCCTAATTTGGTGGCGTGTGGTGCTTACTCGGGTTTCGAACGTGATGCAAACCACACCGGGTTTAAGTGATGTACCAGAAATAATATTAATTTACGTCATTGTTTATAATAAAATTATAATGTAAATGCTTCTGCTTTACTTAAATGCGAGAGTTTAAGAAGTGTGTCAATCATTTTAATTATATTACAAGACACGTGATCAAAGTATACGCTTTAGTATTTATTATCATATCAAAAATCACATGTAAGTAAACATTAAATACGAAATAAAAAAAACATGAACGAAATTCCAATTGTACTTGGTCACGTGAAAAAAATTACCGAACACCAAATATTTAATCATGATTTTTTTCATGTCATAATTTCATTTTTTTCATTTCATACGAAAAACCCGTACATCGTCTTATCTATGACGTCACACATTACATGAGCGAAACTAACACGGCAGTAGGCAACTAAGGGTGGGCGTCACTCGACTTTTAACTAAAGTACGCGGAAGGCAAGTTTCACACACTTATCGAGACCGATGCATCACGCGCACCGGCCGGCGACGTTGACGTATCACTTCACTGAACACACTCGATTTTCAAATTATATTTAATATAATATTTAGCGTCACAAACTCACCTAAGGCAAGAAAAAGAAGATGGCCCTATAAGATGGTTCAGCCAACACGAGCCACAGCTGCTGACTGGCGCGAGGCGGGCGGCAAGGTGCGGCGGGCGATGCGTAGGCGCACACCCCCCCCGCGCGTTCCACACCCGCACATACGCCCCGCCCGCCCAGCCAGCGTTAGCATGCCCCGCACCCCGCCAGACATTTTTAGAGCAGTGTCGTTTTGACACCAACACCGAAATAACAGCAGATGTACGCTCCAGTATGAAAGTTCTCAGATGCCACGTAAATTTTTGTGCAAACGGCCACGCGCCTAGACATAATTTTCCTCATGTATCGTATTAAACATGAAGGAATATATTTGAATGGATCCACATGGTATTGAATGGGTATATAAATATGCATAATAGATTAAGGAATAAATCCATATCAATACTACTCTTTTAAGATGTATGAAAAAGATGAATTATTTAAAAATATGATTTAAAGAAAATCAACACATAGACTTTGCTTAAACTATAAATTCTTGATCTGCAAACGAATGTGAGAACTAATCTTCCACAGCACGATATCAGCGCAATGTCCAGAGGAACATGCACAAGCAAGCACGATGACGGTATTATGAAATAGAGAGACAGTATTTAGATCAAAGAACAGATTCACACCAACGCACTTTTCTAAACAGAGAAAAGAAACATTTTAATGTCATCTAGATTAAACCTTTCAGTTATCGTCAAGCTATAGGTTATTTTTTTGAAAAACTCAAAACATCAGTCTTGCCTGATGGTTAGTGATTACTATAGCACATTACCACCTACGAATATGAGGTCGTAATTGCGTTGGCGAAATCTGAATATAGCATGAGAAAGGGGATAGAAACATTACGGGAAGAGAAAGGATTATTGGGCATCCGACAATCTCACACACCAAATGAAACGTGACACAAAATAGGTCGATAGCCTCGGTGGTGTACTAGGGTACGGTTACAAAGCTGAAGTCTCGGGTTCGTATCTCAGGTTGGGAAAAGTAATATTGGATTTTTCTATTCATTATCAGCCCATAGTCAGGAATTTGTGCCCGATATGGTGATAGGCTCGCCACCTATCACATCGTGGGACGGAACACACAAGACATGTGGATAATCTGGCACTTCCGCCTACCCCTTTTGGGAAAAGGGCATTTGTTTATGTATGTACCTATGTATGTAGATAAGTCGACTCACGTCGGTGTCCTGTGAAACAGTGCTACCACTTCAGTCTAGTGGTTCCACATGTAAACTACTGGACTTTACTGACAGTCTCCGTGGAGAAGGTGGTTAGACGCCAGCTGTGAAACGAGAAGCCGCGGGTTCGATCCCCGCACCGAGACAAAAGTTTATGAGGCCCACAAATATTTGTCTCGTGTCTGGGTGTTTGTGAGATCGTAATCTCCTAATTTCTAATACCCACAAGACTTAATTGATCTTAATGTGGTGTCAGCATTATGTATGTGACTGTTGAGTGTATTTATTGTATTGTACTGTATCAGCTTATAATATCCCACTGTTGAGCGCGGGACTTCTTTACAACTAACAGTTTGATTCATAGGATTTATTCAATAGTCTACTGCGCTATACGTAGTAATCCAATGTAAATACTGTGTGGATGTATCACTTTGCAAATGTGTAACTATTTATTGCCCAGACGAATATAAAATACTGTTATCTTGTACCCCATGTTATTAAGTTTTAATAATAAAGAGAGGTAAAAAGACCATCGATTAGTGGTAAGGAAGGCGACAAGTGGAACTGATTCCTTATATAAGAAAGTAGAACATCGTCATCATCTCAGCAACAGGAAGACCACTGCTAAACATAGGCCGCACCCAAGGATCTTCACAACGACCTGTTGGAAGCGGCCTGCATCCAGCGATAATACAATATTTTCTCTTCATAAGTAGAACATGATGCTAATAAATTAGTTTTAAACACAATTGTGGTTTTCGATCTGTCTGACCTAGCTACAGGTGGCCTCTAAACCGTAAGTAACAGGGTTCGATTTGAGGTCAGAAAACCGAATTTGGATTTTTGTCAATACATAATTTACTTGGCTCTGGGAATTTACATAAAGTGGAATATTACCTAAATAATTTATATATCCAAATACATACAGTAACATAAAATAAATAGGACAAATATAAAATAAAACAATAAAAATATAGAACAAAACATAAGAATATAATATATAAATACATAGAATAAAACCATCTCTTTTATCCACATAATTAAAGGATTAAGCCAGATAGAAAGATTTAATTTTCAACAAAGAGTCAAGCTGCAAATTGAAATGAATTTAATAGTGAAATTAATTAAAGTCTGCAGTAGCAGTCACAAACGACTTCTAACTATTCACTGAACGTTGAATTTCTCTGTAAAACAGATTCGGAATCAGGTTAAATCTTGGGATGCGACCCCCTAATCTATTGAAATAAACTTCAAAATGTCTATCTGAAATGTAGCATCTGGTTGCGAAAGTTTTGATGGCCAACAATCAAACATATTTTATTAGATAAAAGAATCTTCGATAGCTTTCTTTTTCTATAATTGCTTTATCTAACACTTATTTCGGTTAATAATAATTATTCTTTAACATCTTACGGAAAGATTTATCTGAATAAGTCTCGATCAAATTGTGTCTTCAAACATTTTAGGAAATACTGAACCAACGACATATTTAAAAGACAATTCCGATGTTATATGTTACAGCATGATGATTACAAAGCTTCACAATGCATTGACGGGAAATTCTTCAAAATGTGTTTTTCGCTATTACGTTTGAGATGAAAATAGAACGCATGAAAACGCAAACTTTCGTCAAAGATTACTAAAGTCAAACCCACATGATCGCCCGGCACTATTCATTATTTAATCAAACGACCACATATCATCCTATTTTTATTTATTTTGTTTGCAATAGACATAATTACAAACAAAGATTATAAAATAAATAGGACTAAATAATACATGTAACTATAATAAATTAATATTTTCATTTCCTACTCACAATAATTTCGTCTTATATAAAGATGTAGAAAATAAAACACGTTATTAAACTTATAACCATTAAAGAAACAAATTAATAATAAAAACAAACAAAATATCACTAAGATTAAAAATTAATAAATTTTTTTTCTCTTTCCACACTTTTTTATATTTAAACAGTCACTCTAAAGACGACCCATAGAACTTTGATACAAAATAGTACTTGCCAACAAATAATTGAAAATAAAGGCTAAAAGGAAGAAGACCCCGGTAAACAACACAACATAATCTCTTTTCTAATAGTATAGGAGGTAGCAACGTTTTCGAGAAAGAATTTTAGGTCAGTTGATTTTGTGATATGTCGTCCTTCTTGCACTTTCGGTTAGAGTCTGGGCTATCTGGCTGGCGGTAGTGGTTGCGTTCATTAGTGCGCATCCTACCTGTCCAGGTAATAATCCTGGATTTTAAAAGCATTTTAGAAGGCGTAATTTTTGATTTTTTGTTTTTAAATAAGTCTCTCTGACATACTTTTTTTATTGCCAGACATCATTGACATTGCTAACTATGTGCTATACGCGACTTTATAAATTTTTTTTATTAAAATTTTTAAGTATTTTATAATGTCTGTAATTTTAATATTATGTTAATTAAAGATAAGAAAAACTTAAAATAAATTTGCCAGACATTAATTCGATTGTTAAGTCTGGAATTAAAATGAAAAAGTCATGAAAAGTATTGCAGTATGATGCTAGTATTCCGACAGAGACAGCTCAAGTCATCCAGTTTGCCACCCTGTAAAGTGGAATTGCAACAGCATTTATTGAGGGTTCGTTACGTGACGAAAATTTGGAGAAATGCTCACTCAAAACATCCAACATCTTTATCTCCAATGGCTTTCGGTTGGACCATTAACGGTGACAAATATGATTTTGTCTGGTTTTTGGGAGATCAATTACCATCCTCAGTTGCAGATATTATTATTCAAAGTAAGTGTAAAATGGAATATTTATCAATAATAACTAAAATGTTTTATAACGAACAAGAAGAATTACACTGTTTATTTTTTTTCTGTTACAGATGATAGAGTTTTAGAAGATAACGAAAGTTCCCAAGAAGATGATAAGAATGACACTGACAAAGACAGCGACGATGATGATGATGATTATGAAGATGCCTCTTTTTTTTGTGACGTCACTATGGGCTGAAACAACTTGAAAAACTTAATATTAATTATTTATAATTTACATTTAGTAATCAGAACAATTTAAATAAAAAGTGTTGTTTTTTAAATTTTAATCTAATTTTATATTCCTTTTTATGCTTAATTTTTTTTGGAAACTTGCTCTGACTAGAATGATTATTATTATTATTATTTATATGGTATTTAAAATAATTTCTACTATTTCTGGCGAAATAATCAGCTACGCAGGCTTGCGGCCAAAACGAAACTGATAATGAATGATAGTTAAAACACGTAAGAAATAGAAAAATAATGGATGAGCTTATTAAAATGTTTCTATTGACAGGAATTTACGAACTATTCGGCAGGTATTTAAAATGACAGCTTTTTGCATGAGGGTATATGTTAGGGGATGTATTTGGAGTGTCTTCAAACTTTTATGAAGATACTTAGGAATTACACCCATAGTTGATACCACAATTGGTACGGTCCGCACGGAGTCAACTCGCCACTGTCTTTTTAAGTCTATAGAAAGGTTATATTTTGCTATTTTTTCTATATATGTTGTTTGTAGGTTATGGGTATTTGGTATAGCTATATCAATTAGAAAAACTGCTTTGTTTCTTTTATAGTGTAGTGTAATATCCGGTCTATTGTGATGAATTGTCTTGTCTGTCATAATAGTCCTGTCCCAGTAAAGCTTGTAGTTGTCCGATTCTAGTATTATTTTGGGTGAATATTTATAACATGACGTTTTATTTGTTATTAACTCGTATTTGTATGCAAGATATTGGTGTACTATTGCAGCTACTTGGTCATGTCGATGTTTGTAATCCGTCTGGGTTATAGATTTACAGGCTCCGGTTATATGTTGAATTGTTTCAGGACTACTATGACAGTGCCGACAGAGATCATTTTGGACTGTAGGATCTTTGATTATGTGTTTCCTATAATTTTTTGTATCGATTGTCTGGTCCTGGGTGGCAACCATGAATCCCTCCGTTTCGGGAAACATTTCGCCTCGCTTAAGCCACGCGTTTGAAGCTATTTTGTCAACGATAGGATTAGTTAAGTCGAGGCGGTGTCTCCCGTGGAGAGATTTTTGTGTCCAGGCATTCAGCTTTTGTGTGTTAGTGGTCGGGTTTAAGTCCATCATGGAATCTAACAGGTTAAGTGGTGTATATTTATGATCAGCTCGTACTACAGCTCTATGTAGTTCTGATTCATGGGATTTGGAATGGAAAAATAATCGTAGTGTTTGAATATTATTATTATTTTTTATTACATGTACAGTGACAAGTAATTTACTTTTGTAATGGTTCTCTGTATCATTCTCGACTTATTCTGCAACTGTCTCTCTCCGAATACTAGCATTATACTGCAATACTTTTCATGACTTTTTCATTTTAATTCCAGACTTAACAATCGAATTAATGTCTGGCAAATTTATTTTAAGTTTTTCTTATCTTTAAATAACATAACATTAAAATTACAGACATTATAAAATACTTAAAAATTTTAATAAAAAAAAAATATAAAATCGCGTATAGCACATAGTTAGCAATGTCAATGATGTCTGGCAATAAAAAAAGTATGTCAGAGAGACTTATTTAAAAACAAAAAATCAAAAATTACGCCTTCTAAAATGCTTTTAAAATCCAGGATTATTACCTGGACAGGTAGGATGCGCACTAATGAACGCAACCACTACCGCCAGCCAGATAGCCCAGACTCTAACCGAAAGTGCAAGAAGGACGACTTATCACAAAATCAGCTGACCTAAAATTCTTACTTTTCAAACGTTGCTAGCTCCCGTACCATAATGTCTTATTTAGAATTTCGAACTTATTACTCACTTAAATTATTAATATTTATGACAATTAATTCTACATCTCTCAATCTCAGCTAGATTTTATTCATGCTCAAATTAAGGATAAAAATTGTATACTCCCTTGTACTGACTCTTGAAACTGAATCTGTAACTCATAGAATAAGTGGTTGCGCCATTTTATTATTAACCGCAAAAATAAGTAATTTATTTATGTTACAACTTCCGCTGTCATTTTTCTATAATCAAATCAAATGCATGTTAAGTTGCACGGCATGCTTTTCCTTCCCGCATCCCTTTCCCGCACTACCGCAACAGCAAGGTGTGAGCGAGAACGCCGCCCGCGCTAACTTGGATCAAAAACATTTCCGCAAACCGCCGCTCGAGGGCGCCATAAAAATACTTTTTCTTCTTGCGCGCGCGCCTTCGGAGTGAGAAGCTAATTAATTTACCGCTCCGCATATTAATGTTATTAAGTGGTTATTAGTATCTCGTCACATTATTGGTGCTTGTATTCAGTGTATTTCCGCCAAGCAGCAGACGTGAGACGAGTCGCCAACTACAACACCGCCGCTGACGCTACAAGGTATGTGCATATCCATCCCTTGTAGAACTGCCTATTGAACCACTTTTTCCTGAAGGCAGTTCATCCCGCCCTCCGAGTGTGCCGTGCAACCCGCAAATACAGTCCACTGCAAATTTATTTATTGATCATCCGCGCCTCCATTAATTTTTGGTCCAATTCGAACCGAATTTGAGTCGCGATCGAACTACTCTGGTTCATTCGCATTATCCGCATATTCGCATTACGCATTACGCATATTTAAAACCGCTATTTAATAGTTTTAGGACTTAATTTTGTCCAATTCATTCGCATTTCTTCGGACGCCATTTTGGTTCCAACCGCGCTAAACTAATAATAATCTTACCGCATCGTAAATAATTACGTTAACATTCCTTTAATAGTCAATTTTGAGAAGTATTTACATATTTTATATAAACTACTTATATTATTTTCGCATTTGTTATTGATTTTTCCGCATATATAATTTCCAGAAACAATTTGTTATTGTTACATCGCGCGTAATAAAAGAACCACGCTATTTCATTTTATATTACAAATTATAACGTGACTGTTATAAAAGTTTCATTTATATTTGCTCATTAATTTTGCTTATTTTCGATAAGAGTATTCTATTCTCCATCGTACCGCACCGCTTACATTGTTGTTTGTTTATTTTATTGTACTTATCACATTAACGCATCATGTCAGAAAACAAATTAATTCGTTTAAATGCTAAGCGGGAATGTATGTTTATGCGCATGCAGTCGATAGCTGACAAAACGAATAATTTAACAAATCATATTTCACAGGAATCTTTTTTGTGTGAGTTGGAGTTAATTGAGAAATTACGCTCAGATTTCGAAAACGTTTTAGACGAAATAAACGATATAGAATTAAAATTAAAGCCCACGTACACTGTTAATTACCAACCGCTTATTGCATTCGACGACTTATATTGTAAAGTCAAACGCGCCGCGAAAACTTTACTTACGGCGACGCAGCCCGATGTAAAGTGTAATAATAATAATTATAATTCATGTAGACCCAAATTACCGCGCATTGATTTACCCGAGTTTAATGGCGATGTTAAATCATGGCCCTTATTTTATGCCACATTTAAGACTATGGTACACAATAATCCCATGTTAGAAGACTTGGATAAATTACATTACCTTACTTGCAAACTCAAGGGCAAGGCTCAAGCTGTAATCGCTGGCATAAGCCCATGCGCCGAAAACTATTCTCTTATATTAACCGCGTTAATCGATAAATACGAGGACAAACGTTTACTTGCAAGTTCGTATTTAGATCAGATCTTTGATTTTAAACCATTTCATTCCGCAAGTGTAAATAACCTTGAACAATTTCTTGATAAGTTTGCTACCTCAGTTTCCGCATTAAATAATTTAAAATTTGATAATCTTACTGACCTCATATTTTTATATACAGCTTTAAAGAAAGTTGATTCAGACACCGCGCACGCCTTTGAACTAGATAATAGAGGTTGTGATATCCCATCATTCGATTCATTAGTTACTTTCATACGCGATCGAATGAAAATATTCCAAAACACATCTAGCAAACAAGAATTAAATAAAAAAGTTTCCGATCGTCGCGCAGATGTACCTTTAAAGCATTTAAAATATACAAATAGTTACATAAATACCGCGTCAGTAATTCCGCAAAATAATTGTTCGCTATGTCATACGCAGCACGAACACTTGTATAACTGTTCAGGCTTTAAAGCACTTACACCTAGTGACCGCTTTAAATTCATTAAGTCTAATTCCTTTTGTGTCAATTGTTTAAGTACTAGACATCGCTCATTTAATTGCAATTCTAAAATGAATTGTCGTAAATGTCAAATGAAACATCATACTATGTTACATTTTGATAATTTCAATACCGCGTCTAGATTGAACCCAGTAGGTCGGTTACCCTTTGTGGATGCCGCCGCGCCGCGCACTAGCGTAGCCCCGCGTGAGTACAATATCGGGCGGCCGCACGCCCCAGCTCCGCAGCCCGCGCCGGCGCCGCCGCGTTCGCCCTACACGGCACCTTCGCCTGCGCCGGTGCCGCGCTCGGACGCCGCGCCCTGTGAGGACGTTTCGCTGTGCACACTTTCGCACAATATTAATTCATCGCAAGTACCTAGTACTGTTTTACTCACTACCGCGCGTGTTATTGTTTTTGACGCTTTTGGTAAGGAACATTATGTTCGTGCCTTACTAGACAGCGCTTCGCAAAGTAATTTTATTACGAGCTCATGTTGTGACCGTTTAGGATTAATTTGTCATAAAGGTCAAATATGTTCCGTTAAAGGTATAGGAGGTTCCGCTAAAATTACACAAGGTTACGTGAATATTAAATTCTTTTCTCGCTTTAATAAAAATATTTATTTCGACATGGAGTCGTTAGTAGTAGACAAGGTGACCGAAGTATTGCCGACGGTTTCGGTTGACATTTCGCAGTTTAATAATTTTAAAAATTTGCCTTTGGCCGACGATACTTACGCCGTCCCAGGTGAGATTGACCTGTTGGTTGGCGCTTCTATTTTCCCGCACCTTTTATTGTCCCACAAGGTTCAAGGACAAACCGCACGCGTCGCGCCACACGCATTAGAAACCGTATTGGGATACGTGATAGTAGGTTCCGCGCCCGCTTTTAGTAATTCCTTCGCAACAGTCTCATACTGCTGTGCAGTTGAGTCTTTAGATTCCGCGATCCGCAAATTCTGGGAATTGGAGGAAGTGGTTGTTCCACCAATTTTAAGCCCAGATGATAAGGAGTGTGAAGATATTTACTCTCACACTACCACCCGCGAGTATGATGGTCGTTATACCGTCGCTCTACCATTTAAAGGTGATGTTTATAGCCTTGGAAATTCCCGCCGATTAGCTGAGAAGTGTTTTCTTTGTCTAGAAAGGAAAATGCAGGCTCTGCCGAAATTAAAGCAAGCTTATGATGACGTCATAGCTGAATATCTCGAGAAGGGTTACATCTCTGTCGCACCTCCGGACACGGATGAAACGATTTCCGATCCGTCTTATATTATACCGCATCATGGTGTCATTAGGGAAGATAAACTTACTTCCAAATTACGCGTTGTTCTTAACGGTAGTGCTAAGACAAGTACGTCAGTTTCTCTAAACGATATTCTCCATAGTGGACCTAATTTACAAGGTGACTTGTTTAACATTATTCTAAATTTTCGTTTATTTTCCATTGCATTATCAGTGGACATTAGGCAGATGTTTCCTTGCATCAATGTTCGTGAATGCGACCTCAGATTTCAACGCAAAGTTGTTTCTCTCGCACGGCTTGAACTTTTTGCCATATTAGTTCTTGCTAAATTAGTTAATAATATCATTGTCGCTTGTAATAAACGTCATCAAATCAATAAAATATACGCATTCTCAGATTCCACTGTTTCTTTATGTTGGATCCACTCGTCGCCACACAGGTGGGACACCTTCGTAGCTAATAGAGTTTCGAAGATTCAATCTTTAATTTCACCGCAAAACTTTTATCATGTGCCCGGTGTTGACAACCCAGCGGATTGTCTATCTCGGGGACTTACTCCCGCACAAATTATAAATCACCCGCTTTGGTTTCATGGTCCCTCCTGGACATCGTCTTGTCCATCGGAATGGCCCATTACCGCCTTTGAACCTAGCTTGGTTTCAGAGCCCCCAGAAGAAAAGAAACACGCTTTAGTTGCGTCGATTCCAAATGAAGAATCGCCTATTATTGCGTTAGGTTCTAGTTTTTCTTCCTGGCGCAAGTTTTTGCGTAGTGTTGTTTATGTATACCGCTTTATGAAATTATTACCGCAGGGAGCGAATATATCTGCTGCCGATTTAATCTTCGCCGAGAACATAGTTCTTCGAGAATTGCAAAATTTATATTTCCGCGATGAGTTTAGAAAATTACAAAGTGGAAGGAATTGTAGTCGCATGTTCCAACGACTCAAACCATTCTTGCAGGATGGTCTTATTCGAGTCGGTGGTCGTTTAATCCGCTCCGATTTATGTTTCGATCAAAAACACCCTATAGTTTTACCGCGTAAGCATTATATTTTGAATTTGCTTGTTGATTATCACCATAAAGTTAATTGTCACGCTGGTCCTGATCTTCTTATGTCTATGAATTCACGATATTTATATAGAACTTTGTCCAGTGATCCTTCTGAGCCGCTGGCATTGACTCCCGCTCATTTTTTAAATTACACCCCGCTTAAATACCTTCCCGCTAAAGACATTGACGAAAGTAGGATTTCCGCACTCACCCGCCACGACTTGTTGGACAAATTAGTCCAGTCGTTTTGGAAGCGATGGAGGTCAGAATATCTGCATACGTTACAGTCACGTGACAAATGGAACACTCCATCTAATCCTATACAAGTAGGAACCGTTGTGATTTTAAAGACGGATAACGCGCCTCCTCTTCACTGGCCTCTCGGCCTAGTAGAAGAAGTTTTCCCGGCGACAAACGGTGTGACTCGTGTCGTCCGCGTTAAAACGGCAACTGGGTCGTATTTGCGCCCTGTTGTACGTGTATGTCCTTTACCTAATCAGTAAATTAACTCCGCGCCTAAAATATTAGTTAATTTTACCGCGTCTTAAAAGTGTCATAAAATTTATCAATTTCTTTATAATTTCGTATTATAATATTATATTAAAGTTCTTCGTTTTATTATTCAGCATCCGCGTATTTATGTTTAATTATTTTGAAGCCGTCCCTTCAAGCCCGGGGGGAATGGTTGCGCCATTTTATTATTAACCGCAAAAATAAGTAATTTATTTATGTTACAACTTCCGCTGTCATTTTTCTATAATCAAATCAAATGCATGTTAAGTTGCACGGCATGCTTTTCCTTCCCGCATCCCTTTCCCGCACTACCGCAACAGCAAGGTGTGAGCGAGAACGCCGCCCGCGCTAACTTGGATCAAAAACATTTCCGCAAACCGCCGCTCGAGGGCGCCATAAAAATACTTTTTCTTCTTGCGCGCGCGCCTTCGGAGTGAGAAGCTAATTAATTTACCGCTCCGCATATTAATGTTATTAAGTGGTTATTAGTATCTCGTCACATTATTGGTGCTTGTATTCAGTGTATTTCCGCCAAGCAGCAGACGTGAGACGAGTCGCCAACTACAACACCGCCGCTGACGCTACAAGGTATGTGCATATCCATCCCTTGTAGAACTGCCTATTGAACCACTTTTTCCTGAAGGCAGTTCATCCCGCCCTCCGAGTGTGCCGTGCAACCCGCAAATACAGTCCACTGCAAATTTATTTATTGATCATCCGCGCCTCCAATAAGAATAAGAATAATTTATTTGTGTAACATAGGTAGGTACATTGATGATCTTAAATAAATATTATGAGCTCTATGTTTTGCCATAAAGGCGTACAAATATTAATATTAAAAATTTTACAGCTATCATATCAGCAATACTTTTCTGAAAATGCAGTCAATATAATAAGCGTCGGGGTAACAAAGCGCCTTCGACTAGTCGGCACGTAGCGTCGCATCGCAGGATTGCGCCTTCACAATAGTCTACCCTGATTACGCCGGACAATAATCAAGTCAGTCGGTGATTGAAATAGTTCGACGAATGCAATGGATAGTTCAGACCATCATTATATAGATTCCAATTTAAATTGGGTGTTAAGATCTAGAATTTTTTACTAGTCTGGTCTGGTTTTAGAAAACGAGGATAGATTGTTTTTAAAGCTCAAAATACCCGATACGAAAAGTTTTTTCTTTTTTGACAATTTTAAATCACCCAGGAATAAATATTTACTAGATGTGTGACCACTAGTGTGCATAGCCCTGCCCCAATGTTTTACCAATGGCAATGCATGGTAAGCATAGGCGAGCGCTGAGCGTAGCTTCCCGCGGTGATGACGCTGCTGCCCGTCATCAGCCTGTCATTTGAATATGCACTCTCTAAGATGATTTTTGGCTGCATTCCGATTCTTAGGCTACCTGGGTGTACTGCAAACAGATGAAAATGTTTCAGTGCTCGGTAAGTGTTGGTTGCAGTCCCTGACACTCCAATTTTTGGACAATAATCAGCAGCAGAATTTATAGGTCGCGGGTTCGATCCCCACGTCGAAGCAAATGTTTTTGTGAGCCACAAACATATTGTTTCGAAATATACATATACCTATAGATATAAATATAGATATAGGTATCTAGTTTCTAATACGCACGACACATGACTCAAAGTTAGTGTGGGGTCAGGACTATTTATTTGAATGGGTATATTTGTTTAATTAGGGTCGAAAGTAAGCAGAAAAGTAAGTCAAATTAATGAGTAAATTCAACTTTTTAAATAGACAACTTAGCATTACCTTAGATATTAATACCTATACATAAATAAAGCTAATTTTATATATTTTTTCCAATAAACAGCGTTTTTTTTATCAAATTGCGTGCAATTCGCACAGAAACGGCACATCCAATCACACACTGAGTAAATGTGTGCTCTCAGAGCAATTTTACAGCGTGCTCCGGCTCATTGCGGACCAAATGTATGACAATTCCTCCTAGACTTACTTTGGTTCGAATCCTGATAAATTATACTACTTTTCTCATGTCAGCTAGGATCAGTAATAGCACGGAATAAATGTATATATAGTATTGAAGATTTGTGATCTTACAGAGAATGTAGCTTGTAGTAATCTGGAATTAAATTCCTCAAAAAGAAAATTACTGGGAAAATTTTAGGTATATGCTTAATTGTACACTTCCTTTCGTACCAATGGGGATGACAAAGTATTGTACTACGAAATGTTATCCTCGGAATTCGGATAAACCAGATGTAAAGCACCTGAGACATATATTTACATGGGACTTATGGTGGTATTTAACTTGGTTTTGATTATAAATGACTAAAATGGCGGAAACCATGGAATTTTATTAATAATCAACGTATTTATAAATAACATACATCAGTCAATTTACACTCTTATACAACCGCTGTTTATGGCTCCTAAAAATAAACTAACCAGGCAACAACGCTTTCCGACAAACACAAAACTATCGATCCAGATGTTATATTAATACAGCAAATAAATGTGGAAGTGTACATACAACGTTCATTATGAACTCCGTCATAGTATATCCTCGAGGTACATTCGACCCAGTCTCAGACAGTAGCAGTAAGAGCATTACAAAACCGCAAGCAGAATCGAATTGGAGTTGAACGCAAACGTTTAAAAGCGCAGGTTTAAATCGCAAAGTAAGCAAACATTACGTCTTCTAGCGGAAACGTGGCTTACTAGTTGAATATATATTGGTTCTTTAAACAATAAATCACATACAAGAACAAAGTTTCACGTTAAAATAGCTGCAGTTTAGTGTACAGTGTAGAAGAATACTCTGGGAATTTGTTTCATTAAAATAAAGGATTATTACTGGTGGTAGTTCTTTATATGACAGGTCACCTGGGTACCATCACAATGTCTATTTCTCCCGCCAAACAGCAGTATAAATGCACTGTTCGAGTTTAAAGGACATTGTAACCAGAGTAACTACTGGACTTAATATCTTATGTCTCAGAATGGCGAGCGCAGTGGAGTACCAAAAGCATTGCTTTTAATTCAAGGTGCTGTTTAGTTGATACTATCCATGGACAGTCGTATCGCTCACCATTTGGCGAATGGCATGGTCGTCACAATTTACTGCAATATTAAAAAAAAATACAGAATTGATAACTAATGGGACTGAAAGATTCTTGATTAGAGGCCACGTGCCAAGTATGATATACAAGTACATAAGTACTGTAACATAAATATGAATAAACGTGCAGGGCAAAAGAAAGCCATTTATCACCATGACCATATATTATATACGACTTTGTGTAGTAAGTACACAGTTCGATATATTTATTTATTTATTTATTTATTTATTCTTAACTGCACATGAAGAGGACAACATTAACATATAATATAAAATAAAAAGTATAGAAGGCGGTCTTATCGCTCTAGGCGATTTCTTACAGACAACCTTTGGATGGATACGAGATAAGGAGAAGAAGAGAGGGGCAGTCTAGGAAATAAAGGAAACAAGCTCCAGTAAAATAAGAATTATAGACGAATTATTAATAATTAATATTATATATAATATATATTCATATATATATATATATATACATACACACATATACACATACATACATACATACATACATACATACACATCTATAACTATGATTATGCATAAACACTTATAAATACTATAAATTGCCTGTAGGTTTATTTTCTATATGTAGAAACTATACTTCTCGGTCTGTAGATTTAGTGAGAGAGATAGTAGTCTTTCACCATTTTTTTAAACGATACCAGTGTTTGAGCCTGCCTTACTATAGTTGGTAACTCGTTCCACAGTCGTACAGCTTGGACTGCAAACGACTTATCTGTGAAAGTTGTAGTGTGCAACGGCATTCTCAGTTTCAGATTCTCCGATGACCTCAAGGACTTAGAATGAGATTTATGAAGAAATACAAAACGCTCTTTGAGATATGAAGGGGTGAGAGGATTAAATAAGATATTGTACAGAAGAGATAGAATATGAGCATTCCGACGAAGTCGTATGGGCAACCACTTGAGCTTAGCTCGAAACTCAGAAACGTGATCATATTTGCGTAGACCAAATATAAATCTAATACAGAAATTTTGAATACGCTCAAGTTTATTAAGTTGGTCCTCGGTGAGATCGAGATAGCTGACATCGGCATAATCAAGGATGGGGAGTAGGAGAGTTTGTGCAAGGGAAATCTTCGTGGTAATGGGTAGAAAATTTTGTAACCTTCGCAAGGACCCAGCGGAGGCGAAAACCTTACGGCTTAGCTCCCGAATCTGCGGACCCCAGGTGAAAGACTTGTCTATGTATAGGCCAAGGTTCTTTACGGTATCGCTATATGGGACAGTAACACATTCACAGTAAACGGATGGAAGTTGGGTCCAATCAAGTCTCGATATCATCCTGGGGCTACCGACAACAATCACTTGAGTTTTCAACGGATTCACCTTCAGTCCATAGGATTTACTCCAAGTACATATATGTTGGATATCATCGTTAATAGTTCGAATCGCATCGACCATCTTGTCCACCGGTGCCCGTGTATAAATTTGCAGATCGTCAGCGTAGAGGTGGTAGGAGGAGCGAAGATTATTAGTGATGGAATTAATAAAAACAGCGAAGAGTAATGGAGATAACACGCCGCCCTGAGGGACACCAGCAGTTACAGAGCACCAGGAAGAAAAGCATTCCTCAAAACAGATGCGTTGCTGGCGACCATACAGGTAACTACGAAACCAATCAATTGCCGTTGGAGATATGTTAAGAGAGCACATTACAGCAAGTAATACATCAAAGTCGACAGTGTTGAAGGCATTACTGAAGTCCAGCAATGCTAGGACGGTCAGCTTGCCCTCCTCCATACCCGACCTGATGCCATCCGTGATATGAGTCAAAGTAGTAGTCGTGCTATGCCCAGGACGAAACCCCGATTGGAGAGGATTTAGGAGATTTTGCTTGGAGAGGAAATTGTTTAACTGAGTATGGATTAGACGTTCAAGGACTTTGGAGAGGAAAGGAAGAATTGAGATAGGACGAAAGTCAGTAAAATTGGATGCATTGGATTTTTTAGGAGTAGGAATAACATGGGCTTGTTTCCAAGCAGTAGGAAAGGTGCTAGTGGAAATAGAATGGTTGAGGATATGGGAAATTATAGGAAGGATTTCGTTCAGGATAGGGAGAATCATATTACGGCTGACACAGTCACTTCCCGTCGCATTAGACGAGATGAGCATAATGGTCTTCCTAACATCACAAGCAGCAAATTGATTAATGACGAAAGCAGAGCAATCGGGAGTCTTGAGGGTCGAAAGGAACTTAATGGTGTTGTCTTTGATTGACTTGTCAAAGAAAGACGACGAGGAAAAATGACGGTTTAAGGAATTCAAATCGATGGATTTACAAAAGGACTCTCGTCGGGATTTACCCACTCCCAGTGTCTTAAGAAATTTCCAAACCTTGGTAGGGTCTTCATTTTCGACTGAATTGTGTATGTGTCGGCGTTGAGCATTATTTATATTTATTTATTATTTACTGCAATGGTTCCGAATTTTGACGTATTTCTGCCAATTTATTTCATTGGGTCTACGGTTATATCTGGTCTTTGCCGATGCTTTTTTGGAAAGCAGCTCTTTAATATCGGGAGTAAGCCAAGGAGACGGTAGGTGCTTGAGCTTTACGGGCCGAACAGGTGCATGAAGGTCAAATAGTTCAACCATCTTATTATTGAAAATTTGAATCTTCATATCAATACAGTTCGCAAGGAGAAGAGAACTCCAGTCAAGGTTGGCGGCATCCTTACGAAGATTATCGAGATTCATACCCCGAAAATTTCTTTGCAGAAGGATTTTGGGTAGGACCTTTGGAGGACGGAGACGAAAAGAAAGGAATAGCAAATCATGGGAGGAAAAGGCGTCAGCGGAACATTGTCCGTGTTTAGCCACAAGGTTTGGGGAAGAAACAAAGATAAGGTCTAAAAGAGAAGGAGAGCAGTTAGGAGAGTGATGGGTCGCAGACAGTGGAAGAATAGTAAGGTTGCAGGATTGGATGGTATTCTGTAGGCAGGAAGAACGACGGTCGTTCTTAAGGAGACAGGTGTTGAAATCACCCATGATTATGGTTTGACTGTACATGGGAACAAGATTTTCAAGGATAATTTCTAGAGAAGAGAAGAAGTCAATATGGAGCGAGGGACAATAATAAACACCGAGTAGGACTTTTTTTAGCGAGAATTCCACCTCTAGGAAAAGGTGCTCACCAGCGTCAGACGGCGGGGGTTGCGAAGATACACTAACTACAGCATATCGAAATTGGTTTCGGAGATATATAGCAACCCCGCCTCCACCACGTGACGTGCGATCATTCCTGATAAGGTGGAACCCCGGGAGGGAATAAGCGGAAGAGGAAAGACATGGTTTTAACCAAGATTCAGAAATCAGGATAGCATGTATATGAGTACAGTCAAAACTAGCCAGCATATCTGGGAAATGAGCCGGGATACTCTGGGCATTAATATGGACAACATTAAAATTCCTGGGAACATCAGAGAACTGAGACACAAGATTATCAGCAAGTGATGGAACACTGACAAAACTATCATCGCTGCACACTGAGAAGAACTCATTGTCACTACTATCATATTGCTCAGACATTATGATAAACAAAAATATAGAAGCAAAAAAGAAAAAATAAACCTAAATTAAACACAAAATAATAATAGATAAAAAATTCAAAGATGAACAAAAAATAATTAAATAAATAAAAAAGTTGAAAAATAAAAATTAAGAGCACAGTTATCCATCTGCCGGTTGTGTCAATTAACAAAACGCTATCACGTTTCTATTTGAAAATATTTGTAACTACAACTAATAATAAAATATAAACAAGATTTATCAAAAGTAATTGACGGAAAAATTGATAAAACAGAAAAGCAATATAGTTAAAAGTACGACACACTATTAAATTAATTATAACAATATCAGTCCAGACAAGAGGCTGCTTAGAAACTAATTAAAGAATGATATAAAAATTAATGCAAGGAGTAACAAAACGTTAAATGTCAACAACTGGCATTTGTCAAAAAGTTTGTAAGGTTATGTTGACAATTGAATGTTTACAATTTACTTACAAAAGAAGGTGGAATTAATATTAATTATTATAAACAAAACATGAGTAACATGCTAAGTATTACAACTAAACAAACTACAAAGTTTTGCCTGGACCAACTAAGCGAAATAAAAATAAAAATACACTTCACTTTTTGGACGTCACAGCTCGTCGAGTCTTGGGAACAGCAATAGTTTATAATGTACACGAGTGGCCCAAATACAGAATATAACAATTGGCCCCATACATTAAAAGTGCATACAACGAAACAGCAATATACATTATTTTTTTCATTTCATCATACCAATCCGAGATAGGTAACCGAAAAGTACTTACGGTAAAATCGCCTCTAATTTTATAAAAATATCACAGTGTTTTTTTACAAAAACTGCATTTTATCTTTATTTTAAAACTGTATAACTTCATTTAACTAAAATACTAAATCTAAACCGGTGGGATGATGATATTTAGTACGACAGTTGAGCAGTAGATTTATGTGGTGGCTTGCGTGTAATACCCAGTGTTGAAACCACGTGCGATGACGCGCTTGCCCCTGACCGGATAATGTTATTTCTCCGCGTGTTCACTCGATAAACGTTAAAGATTCAAGTATTTAGAGATCTTCAATTTACTTCAGAAGATTTTCTATTGATTTCTATACACAACTCCACCGTGGATTTTGAACATTTAAGAATATAAAAACCGCGATAGAGCAAAGAAATCTGGCTTTCTGATTTCCGATTGCATACACCAAATATGTGTTTTATATTTAAATAGAATTAAAAAGAACATTATCAGCCATTTAGGTACGACAAAAGACAATCTTAAGTAATGAGGATATGAATACGGCTGTTTATATTCTTTATATCCTGAATCATTGTGGCACATTGTGGTAAACATACATTAAATAAGTCATATGACAAAAGGTATTATGAGATTGAGCAATTAATCACTTTCTTTTCAATTACTCAAACTCTGGTTACAAATATTTTCCTGAAAGAAACTATGAAATCGGGGCGATTTTTTCTGTTTTAAAGAAAATAATTAACCTATAAACTACTCTAGTTTAATTTGAATATGATCTCGAGTTACCCGATCATTAAGATTGACCTGGAACGTGGACTAAAATAGCGCTTCTGGAACAAAGAACCGGGTCGTTATAGCATTCACTCAAGAGATAACTCTCTGTGTGGGTAATATTATATTATGTTTCATCCCATTTTTTTTATCCCATACTTATGTGACAAGGTTTTGATGGACTTTGTTTATTTTTGGAACAAGAAGAAGAATGTATTAATCCTATAAGCTCCTTTTGTCGGTATCCTGGTGGTTATGCCGGTATCACTGGTTTTCCAGACAGTCATGTCCAATATCGCCACTAGGCTGTTTTTTTTATACTATTAAAGACAACTTTAAACATATAGGACTAACTGCCGTACTCAGAGACATTTAATGTCAATTAAATCATTACTTAGTGTAGATTTTACGAACAAAATATTTACTAAGGAACGATTTAATTGAAATTAAACGTCTCTGAGTGCGGCCGTTAGTTCATGTAAACAATACTTAAAATACCCTGCCTAATATAGTTTTACACTTCTCTAATTTCAATGTTTATTAATGTATTTGTAGGTATAGATTTCCCGAAATTGTATTTGAGTCTCCCATAATCTCACTGACCGAAAGGAAGACAACAGAAAAGCTGTTCATTACTTCAATTTTCAGAGACACAGTGGAACCGCCGCGCCGCCGTAAAGGCGACTCGTTCTTGCTGAAAGAAACAACGTAGCTCTGCCACTTACTAAATTATTCCCGATTGGCTCAGCGGCCAAGATATCGGCTTTCTGGCGCTGGATATTAAGATTCGATTTCCGTTTAAATATTTGTACACTTCATTGTGATACGTAAATGTATTGCGTTTCGGTTTCAGCTCCGTATATCCGGTCGATTCCCGGTAGTGGTAGTGGTCGGTGTTAAACAACCTTCCGGCACAATTATGTCGTCAGTGTGCTGGTTATTTCTCACCGGTAGATACTTTATTGTCATCATCATCTTTATTAGCAATTAACGTCTACATAAGATGAGACCTGGGAGCTAGTTAAACCAAAAAATCATAATCAAAATGTCAAATATCAATATTTGAATCGTCAATTTTTGCTAACGTGTTGAACGTGTTGGTTCACGTAGCTGTGAAGAAAAAACAGTACAGGAAACTCCTCCAGCAACACGAACTGTCTTCTTTTTAACGCCATATAAATTTACAATGGTTTATGACATAAGTTACAATCATGTCGGTGTATAACATTATAATGTAAATTAATTGTGAAGCTTATTTCAATTTGAAAAAAAAGCCTTCTTGTGGCTGAAGACAGAGAGAGAGAGAGTAAACTCTGATACAATACGTGCATGAAACTCCTACCTGTTGAGCTACTGATTGCTCTAATTATATCCACAACAAAAAGACATTTTGATCACTCACTTGTTTAAATTCGGTTAATTCAAAGCATGATTTATGCGAGTGGCTTTATCAGAACCAACGACATCATACCGCTTCGAATTTAAAAAAACACATCATGTAACGTATATTTTCTTTGATATATACAACATTTTATAAATATTTTCTTGCTTAATTTCTCACTTTAATGTTATTTTTTAATTTCCTTACAAGTTACTGAATACGATATTTGAATATTTGCTTTTAAACCTTGCATGGAGAGATCCACGAGAAAGGACGTATGTATATATTTTTACGATCACTTAGTGAGATCTTACTGACCCTAACACTAAAAACTCATGTTTGTTTTCTGCAGACAATACTACGGCAATGACACCTCTTCAAATATCGTCAATCGAAACTCCACGTTTTTCCTACAGCAGATATTTAAATAACATCACAAAAACATTTAAATAATAGGCTATTCTTAACGCTTCATATACAACTTACATACCTTTTACTTATTATCATTTCATATAAACCTTAGACTGCCCTTTCATTTTCTTATTAATACATCCATCCAAATGTTGCCTGAAGAAATTGTCTAGTGCGATAAGGCCGTTTTGTTGTACTATTATTAACGAACTTATTTAACGTAATTGATTATGTAATGCAAAAAAGGATTAAATAAAAAAACTTATTGTGATATTTAACGAATGAAATATGCTATAAAGCAACATCTAGTGACTTTACTCTGTTGTTGCTTTAATGTATGCTTATTGTACTATATATAGGTATAATATGTTTTCTAATAATTAAAAATCAAATGCTTAATTATATTCTACACAAAGTGTAGCTTGTTGTTCCATTTTACAACTCACTTTGAATTACGACAAATGACAATAAAATGGCCACGTATTTTCCAACCTACCCAGGGTTTCCTTTAATCTGCTCATAACTAAGCCAACAACTAGTGCGGCACGCACGTTTCGTTTTCATCACGCAGGGGAGCAGAGGTAAACAATAAAAATCTATAAATATAGCCGTTTAAAACTTGGCATAAACAACTGCTCATTAATTTGCATATTGTGTATTAGAAAATAGAGTTATGTTGGCGGGTAATATTGACAAGCTACGCAGCGCAATTGATGAAAACCTACCTTTTCAACAAAAGGCTCGAGAATGATGGTTTAAAAAAGACAAGTGGTGTGCGATCAACGTTGATTTGTTTCAGTGCTGATAGTATCTATTTGACTACTATGTTGTACTTCTAAGATCTGTCCTACATTAAAATAAAGTCATTGCAACACGTTCGCTCTTCATAAAACAAAATAAATTCGATTATGAATTTATAATCATTACAAGCATTTGATTAAGCTATAATTCATTACTTTTTCTATTGTGATATTTTTTTAAATTTTGGAGTGAATGAATGGTGAGACGAATATGGCATTCGCCTAATAGTAACAGATACGACTGCTCATGGACAGTAGCGAAACCAAACACCTTGAATTACAATGTAATGCTTGGCATTGCACTGCGCTCGCCATCCTGAGGAAAAGATGTTAAGCCTCAATACATTCAGTAGTTACTCTGGCTACAACATCCTTCAAACCGAACACAACAATGCATTTACACTGCTGTTTGGCAAGATAAATTGATGTTGCGGTAGTACCTACCCAGGGGGCCTCTCGCATGTGAGAGACCAGTAGGTTATAGCTTTCACTCATCTTTACATAATCATCTTAAAATATTTCCAATTTCCTAAACACAGCTTGCAGTTATTCAATATGACCTTTTTAATTGTTTCCTCACCTCTAAAGCAAACAATAACAACTGAATACAAACCACCTAACACCTTACTTAGATCAATATTCAGTTCGTAACAAAACTATCGCACATCTCACACGTAGGTGCTATATATTACATCACATGTAAATATATCAGAATCCTAGACAATTTTCAAGGTACATTTCGCTCCATATTTTCGCGTTTAAACTCGGCTGACACAAATATTACCAATATGAATGGCACACCGTATTCCGGAACAGTGAATATTGCCACAGTGCTGCGAAAATATGTCACACAAAAAACATTTTCAATTGTAAATTTTCACTTTGATGTTTGAAAAGCAAAGGGGAATGCCGGAAACAAACCCATGTCCGCGCATTTAAATTTATTTATTTGACAAAACGTTAATGTAATTGGCAAATCTGTCGATATTTCCTTAAATATTATGGGTGGGTACATATCAATAGACATATCATAATGTTATTATTGAAAAAGACGGGTAAAGAGGTTGGGGAACAAGATAAACGGTGGTTTATAATAAAATGAAACTGATGTTCTACATTTTTGTATGGGTTTTTGAAACATGTTCTTGTTGTAACGTGTAGTATATCATATTATGATGTTGGTATAGCTGCAAATAATGGAATACATTTTAAATATCTTACCAAAAACAATGCTAAATTATTATTACGTGAAAAAAGAAAAACCAAATACTCTTTCACATTTATAAGTACGACAGAATTACTGAAACATTACATTTTGATCCAAATGCGGTCGTTTAGATAAAATTTAAGGTTTGCTTTCGATCATTATTCGAAACGGAGTTGTTTACGACGGTAGACGGCGTTTATTATGACAACCTAATGTCTTTGTAACTTTGTAAAAATAAAATGTTACATTCAAATGGACTTTTTAATAATATTCGAGACGTTACGGCGTTCGAGACGTTAAAATTGTTTATGATGGCGACCTTGCATTAAAATTTTGATACGAATTTGTAATTAAAAATATATTAAAAACCATGGACTTGTGGATAAAAAAAACAAGGTGCATATAGATACATGAGCAAAACGTTGATTGAGGACACAATGTTGTAGAATTACCATACCGAAATCGAACATTATGAAACAAATATTGCGTCCCCATCATGTTTAACCCAAAATAATCTACTGCTTGACACCAGCTCCTCCAAATACTTACACGCCCCTTAAAATTACTCCATCTTTTTTTGGAACTCATGACAAAGTTTCCCGACCTAAACCTTTTTTAATTCTAAATTCATAATTACTATTTTAATAAACAACCAGAGCCATAAATCTAATGTAAACATTTCCGCACTTTAAATATGAAAGTGCTTTGTTTTTCGCCTAATGGTAGTGGAATTAAAAGTTTGGATTGAAGGCTTATTTACCCGTTAATAACGAGTTTGCGGTCTGAAATAATGTGGAAGTGGTTTGAAAGCTGCTTTTGTGAAGTAATTACAACAAGTATATTATGATAAAAAAAATAATTGCAACAATTATATTGGAATTAAAAGTGATTACAACTAGTATATTAGGCCAAAAAATAATTACAATGAGTTTTATTAGAAATATTATCGCCATTTTCTTTTGTAGTTTAACTATGAATAATTAGACAATTAAAATATCCACTTTCAGTATATTTGCTTCCAACAACAATTCGTCCTACCTACGGCCCGTTTCTGATCGAATACAAAGGTTTTAGTAATTTTTATGAAGAATTTGAATTATTACCCGTACTGCCTGTCATGGTAGCGTAAAATATGCTAGCTGTACTGTTATACCAAATATACTTCTCACTGCTTTTATATAGCTTTTTACTGCAAGACATGGGCCTCCTTTACAATGGAGAGTACGAATAATCGGAGTAAGGCCTTAAGTCCATCATGCTGGCCTAATGTAGGTTGGCGGACTTTACGTACCATAGAAATTACAATTCGCTATGACATTTAGGTTTCCTTACGAGGTTTTCTTTCACCGTTACAATGCGTGATGCAATGATATATAAACCGAATCATTTTAGTGTTGACTTCAAGGTATCAAGTTTGGGAGTACCCAAAGTCTTATAACAAATTGGTAGCGACTGGATGACTTACCAAAGTATACATGTTAATCCAACCCAACTAATTTCAGTGACAAGTAAAAGAAATTACAAAACTCATAAGCAGATCAAACAAAAACACAGAATTCGGAATATACAACATCCAAATTAACATTTCATTGGAGCTTGCGTAAATTTGAAATTTTAATGACCGGCGCACGAGGTTCGGGATGAGACTTAGCCTCGGATTACGCTTTCAATATGAAAGCCACTCCGTCGCTGTCGTGACGGGCATTGTATGTCCGACAAACGCCGGTGCGCCATTTAAATGAAAATACACCGATACCGACTACCCAGCCAGACCTAGACCATGTGTGAGAGACATGTTTTTACGCCGATAGACCCAGTTGTGTTAACACAAGGTTTTATATTGATTGTCTTTGGTAGGAGGTTTGTTTTGGATTCATTTTTATTTAATTAATAAGAGAATGTAAAACTAGTTCTATTGAAACAAATTGACAACAAAACTAAGACTGAAATCGAAGTTTTAAATCTTTATTTCAAAAATAGAATTATGTCATTAGTAAACTACCTACTATTAACTATCATCGATTGATTCGGTAGCACAGTTGTACTACGATAAGATTGTAAACCTGAGGAGTTGGGTTCGAAGCCCGGGTCGGACAAAGATTCATTGGATTTTTCTAATCATTATCAGTTCGCAACTCAGGGATTTGTGCTCGATTTGGCTATAGGCTCGTCCCTTATTACATCATAGGACGGAACACACAGGCGAAAACTGGTTTTTGGTACTAGTGAAAAAACGCGTGCATTAGCAAAATAACTCATCAATTTGTTATGACAAATTTATTTAAATTTAAAAAAGTTATAAATGCCCGTGAAATTAGCGTATGTGTGGCAAAGATTTATATTATTTTGCCTCCCATGTTGAATTACATTTTGGTGTGGTATGCTAAGTTACCCGAAAACATTAACTAACATTTTACAATTAATATTTATGGCGTAAAACACAATATCATATTTCATACAACTTTTATACAAATTGTTGGCATTTTTAATTAGATTACTGCGAGAACTTTCGAAATTGGCTGATTAATTTTGCAAAATCTCACGCCTTTTTCCCAGAAGGCTAGGCAGAGGTGGGCCTAGGACACCCACGTTTCGCCTTGTAGCTCCCGTCCCATGAGTTAAGAGACATTTGTCTGTGTGCGAGGATCGCACTTAGGACCTTTCGTTTCATAGCCGGCGTCTAACCACGAGGTAGTTGCTACAAATGTATCAGCCAAAAAAAATTCAATGACAATTCATTTATTTATCGATATCCATTGATTACTCACAACCACTGTACATGAATTAGGACTCAAAATTATGCACATACTTTGCGCCCAGCTATGAGAAATAAGCTGTCCGAGACATCATTATAACATATTTCAATACCATCACATCATCTAAATTACATGACTGAAGCACATTAAAATCCTATCAAGGACACGTGTTTACGGTTATTTTCGGGAGGTATTTTGGTACAGCACATTGCGTTGTCGTCTATTTAAAATCCCAAAGAATTGCTAAAGCGTGTAGTAAAAATACCGCGTTTCATTTGTTACTTTGAAAAGATTAGTATCGGAACTGCCGACTAATGGGATTTTTACTTTTGTTTTAGAAATATAATACTGTATTATTTTATTGTTCATATTCGCCCTCTTAACATATTTGATTGTAATCAATTTACAATACTTATCATTTTTTTTTACATACATACTCTCAAACTTTTTTCACAGAATGGGTAAGGTAGATGATATGCTGCTACCATGAATCCCACGTTTCGCATTGTGTCCCCACGAAGCAGCCACCAAGTGATACAAGTCTTTTGCCATGAAGGGCGCAAATCAAAAAATAAATAATATTCAGAATAGATTTCAGCGTTGAAATTGCACCTGCAGTAAAAGAACTGCACCACCGAGGCAATCAAAAATATTTTTATTCCTAAATTGAACAAAATCTCTTAAACACTTTATTTATATGTGATTAAAATAAAATAAAGCCGACGCCAAAACCATGCAATGTTCGTTAAATTAAACATTTGTAAAAGTAATAGACTCTGCTGGCTGCCATGTTTCACTCTCCTCTCTCATATATTTTAATTCGTGTAAATCATAAGAGTTTATTCCTTTAATTTAGCATATCTCTGGTGTTAGAGTTATGCTATTCTTCCTTATTAAATTCCTTTACTTGATTTTATTCAACTAATCAAAATAGAATAGTTAATTAAGGTGGATAGATGGAGTAATAAAAATTCCAGGGAATTGTTGGATGCAGGCCGCCAAAAGATCTTTGAGGAACGGTGAATATATTGAATAATATATATTGAAATAGAAATAAATAATTACTGGTTTATTACCTGGATCAGGGACTTATAATTTTTACCTTTTGGCAGTCTATACTACTTCGGTGTGAACCCTTGATCGTCTCTTGTTTAATTTATATATACTCAACGTATAAAACATTTTCCACCTCAAAATTTCCCATCTTACAATCCAGGGCTCCTAAAGCGAAAAATGCATGTCAACAAACCGCCACTTTGTCAAATGGCACGAAATAGTATAAGTATTTATTACTGGTCGATACGATATTCTACTGCCCGATCCTAGCCTTATATTCTTACAATCAACAATACGTACGTTTTATCGCTACAGAATTGAGCATACGCATTCCAATATGCGAATGATTTATTATTAATCACAACAATATGAGTAACACTTTCCAATTTATTAACGTGTGCTGGTAAACCAATATTTTTCATAAATTCCAATGACTTGCTGGTTTTTGCAATGTTTTTGTTTATTTAATCAAGCCTTTGTTTTCGATGAATCCGTGGATACAATACAGTTGTGTGCTCAAGGGAAATATATCTATACGGGCCATTACTGTTTAAGCAAAAATTTTATTGTAGTCAATTTGAAAGCATCGTACGACAAATATTCATGTTTAACACTTTTGTTGACACTTATAAAACCCACACGTAGATCTTGATCAGCGATTTTGACCCATTAAACTTTCATGAATATCTTTCATATCCCTTGGAAATCGTGAATAATTTCGAGTATCAGAAGTACTGTATATCACACTCTCATGAACTATCTCTATGCAAAAATATTAGTATACTCGGTCACCACTTTGCTAAACACAAATAAACATACTACATTATTATTCCCAAACATTTCAGCAACATCAGACCCGAAGCAGCGAATAAAAACATGAAATTAAAGCGAAGAAACACTTACGTCGGCGGAGTATACGAACGTAAACTTCGTCCAACTTGCTCGTAGAGTTTCAAATAAAACTGAAGTAAGCATTTCCAGACAAGGCAAGTTGAACATGAGCCTGTCAGACGAGCAAGCGAAGAAATTCCTCACTACGTAACGAGGGGTAAATATTTAATTTTCAGTTTATACGCTCATTCAGGCATATGTTAAAATTGTTCGTTGTTTTTGAACTTTGCAACTAAACATATTTTAGTTGAAACTTGAAACCATTATGCTAATGAATTCGAAACGTAATCGTTTCATGTTACCACTGATTTATAGATATTCCTTTTAAATAATACTTCTTTATAAGTGATGAATTTCGGATCGGCAATTATTTGTTGGTAATCAATATCAGAAGCAGAATCGATGGTTTAAAATTTTACCAATTTACTGGCCCACAGTTTATTGAAATCATTCATTCATTGATCCATATTGGAACAGCATGAATAAAGCATCAAGTCGCCTCATGCAATATTGGTAGAGAAATTATGCCACGAGTGAAATATTTGTATGCACTATGCAGAGTGGTATAAATATGTTTAACGTAATAACTAAATCTACCAAAATAGTTCAAAATTTATATTAATATAAAAATTAAAAAGTTTATGTTGTGAAATAAAATAAACAAATACATTATATCTAGTAATAAAAAAACTAGTAGCTATACGTTTAATATAAACACATAACTTTTGGTGTACGAAAGCTACCTCCAGACCCTAACTTTGGTGTACTGTCATCAAGTTTGAACCATTTATAGAAGATTTATTTATTTATATGTTAACTGGTACATTTCGTTCACATTTCTCTTATTGTCATCGCCTGCCCGGGTGTGTGCATCTGGTAGAAGTTCTTTACATCTCTCATGATACAGTTCTCTCCTTCCTGTCTGCCGCCGCTTTGGCAGATGTGTCTGTAGCTTTGTGAGGTGTATGTAAATAAGATACGATGACGTATTAGGTACAAACAAAATATTTAAACTTATACCCGGGACGTTGAGGTTTCCATTCTGCTTGTTAATTTTGTTTTAATTAGTAAAAACACATCTACATTGTATCAATCTTAGAAATAAAATAACAATTTGTAGGGTACCCATTATCATTTGTCATTTTTCTATAAGCATCATTTTTCATCACTAATTAACTATAATGTCTATGTCACTATTATATCATGCCGTGATTGCCCATAATTGGAACAGCAATTTTACTTATTTTTATTGAATTCAAAGTATCATTCACAATTGTATATTACGCTGGCGATCCTAAATAAATAAAATAAAGTATTCTTTTCATAACATTCAAACGTGCATATGTATATGCGCGCCAAAAGAAAACAGGGAGGAAAATGATTTCTATAATATACCGGTTTTAAAATTCTATGCACTACCGAAGCCTGAAAATGAAAACATAAACTTAGTTTTACAATGTATGCACATAAATAATGGACATAATATGGTTCTAAGTTCTAGCCAAGTTTCGAGTTTAGTGTCATAATTTTCAAACCAGCCACAAGTTTTATGATACGGCTTAATGACCATCGCAATTTGCAAATGGTAATAACTCGGAACGAAGCCTTCTTACGCTTTGTTTCATATTTATGAAATGTATATTAACTGCCGTATTCAGAGACTTTTAATGTCAAAGTATTGGTTAGTAGTTAGTATAGATTTTACGAAGAAAATCAATACTTGGGAACATTCTTTTTTTTATTGAAATGTATGGCGAGACAAGCATGCCATTTACCTGATGGTAAGCGATACGACTGCTCATGAACAGTACCAAAACCAAACAATACCTTGAATTATAAAGCAATAAGATATAAGGTCTTAATATGTCCAGTAATTCCGCTGGCTACAATATCCTTCAAACCGAAATACAGCAGTGCATTTCGCTTGGAAGGACCACTGTTTAGCGGGAGCAATTGACATTGAACGTGTCTGAGTGCGGCTGTCTAGTTTATGGTCGCGACTGGTCTCGAGTTTATACAGGTATAGTCTATAAAGTTACGCAAAAAAAGCATTGATAAAAGAATAAAAAAAATGTTTAATTCTTTTGGGAACCCAAATCTCTTTTTTTAAACGGTACCCTAAGTCATTTTATGTACACAAGAAAATGTGTAAAAAAAACTCCATGATAACCGATTGAACATTGAAATGAAATGAAATGAAATGAAATGAAAATATTTATTGAATCCATAAAATGTCATACACTATTTAGATTCAGTCATAATTTTTTTTCCACTACCACCCAGTTCACAAGGCTATTTTCGCCAGAGAAGAACGGGCAAGAAACTCTAGCGTTGCTCTTTTCAAAATAAGTTTACAATACAGTGATCATACAGGAGTTGAAATTCAGAGCAGTTCATAAATTATTCATAATAATGATTATATTTTACGGCTGAGTTAAGTGTGGTCGCCCTGAACGCGGAACCGGTATACACTGTTCAGCAAAAGCAATGAAAGGCAATATTTTTTTTTTTAAATGAAAAAAAAAAACAAAGTAATTAATATTATCATTATAAGCAAATTAAGCAGACCAGTCTACACAAGCAGCACCCGTTCACGAGTATGACCCATATGCCAGCCATCGGTCTCCTCAACCGTGTTATAGGGAAGTGACCGACCCGGCACACGACGCCGCTGCAAGCACAGACCTTTAAGCGAGCATGACGTACTCAAATTGCCTACAACTATGGTGACACAAGTGGGATAATTATTTTAATTATATTTAACAGAGTACACACACATCCGGTTCGGGGACTTATATTATGTTTTATTCCCACGCCTTACTATCTTCTAAGTATTCTGAAATTTTGTAATATGCTTTATTACACAACTGTCGTTTAATATTAGATTTAAATTTATTTATAGTTAAGGCTATTATGTGAGTGGGAACTTCATTATAGAAATGTATACATTTACTTAGTCAACGCGTTCCAAACAAAAAACTAGCATTCGTATTTACAATATAAGTAAGGATATTCTCGCCAGTTCAATTTAAAACTTAACCACTAAACAAGATGAAATCTCTCCTGAACAGGCATCCCCTACGGGTTGAGGTTTATCACGTTATGTATAATATCCATTGTTTGCTTCAACTTCGTCCTTACTGCACAATACACGACACAATACCTCTGTTAATTGTCATTGTACACGTGCACCTGTGTGCTACTGACTTATGGCTGCGAATTATGATATGGTTCTTGATTCTTCGTATGAAATTGTAAGGTAATGTGGGATTTTGGAATTGGCTTATTAAAATATTGAGCAGTTTTTGGAGATTAGGGTATGAAAAATTGTGACACCTCTTTGAAATTAAATACTAGTTAATTTTAGTTATAACATTTTAAACATTGATGACCGTTGGGCATACTACAAGTTAATACAACGAGTGTATAATTTATAATATCACCCAATGTAGAATGCGGTCTATATTCTGATAGTCCATATATATACACGATACAGTAAAACTATCGCATTTGATAGAGAAACATTCAACGATCATTCAAATAGTTTCTTTTGTTCAAACAGAGTCGTCGTCAAGGGAGCCAGTTACGAAGATCTATTGAGAATATTTCAGGCATATGCTAAGAAAATGTAATAAAATGGAAGATTAAAACGTCTCGGTATGTGAAGCTATTCCTAATTTCGTTTTCTAGCGCTCCAAGCAAGATTAAATTTTGTCCTAAAAAGCTTTAGTTATTGGAGTTAAACGCTACACTCTCATACGAGAAAATCAGAAATTAAATCCAAATACAGCTTCCGTGGTGCAGCTGGGTAGACTCCAGTTGTTAAACAAGAGTCGACAGGTTCGATTCCCGCTTCGATCTCAGGTCGGGTTTGTGAGACCGAAAAGTCTCTCATAGTTTCTGATACCCTAGATGCAAGATTTAACTGATCTTACGGCGAGGTCAGGACTATGTAGGAATGTGACTACTGAGCGTATATTTTGATATATTATTATTCAATTTTATTCTCAAAATATATATTATGTCTAAAAATGTATAGTATGCCCTATAACATGATTCGGGAGACGGTCCCATGTATTTCGACTCCTTCAGAGATTTGCTCGCGCTAGCCCTCTGCCATACCTACAGGTCATACCTATGTTAATATAATAATATGTAAAAGGATCACCTGATGTTGAAATATCACACTCATTAAAATTTAGAACAACATGGCAAACACACTGTACCAAAACTAATATGATTTATGCGTCATATCAGACGCACAAAAATACCTAAAACAAACCAAGTTTTTGGGCGAAGTTTTAGACGTTTGCACCAGGTACGTAATACATCAGAATCATTGCAGTATCTTTCTCGTGCCAATATGAAAAATAAATTATTTATTTATAGCCAAACGTCTTTGAGAAGAGCCATGTTGACTGGTGCTGTTTCCCAAAATATGATTGGAGTGTTGATGGATGATCATTGATACTCGGAAAGTCAGTCTTCACTCTATATTATTAAAGCTCCACCTACTAACAATGTACAACACCGCGTTGCTCAACTAGTGCTGCCATCTATTGTGTCAAGCGAAAACTAGGAGTACGTATGAAAAAGCAACGTTCCTGTTTAAATTTCCCACAAACAAGTTGCAATAGTCTTTCGAAGATGGCATTGTACACATATATTTTATAATTCAATAATAAAATAAATTTTATTATTAAAGTTGAGTTGCACCTTGTAGACCATTTGGACATTGCTTATATCTGCAGCTTTCTTTAAAACCTCCACTAGATTTCAACTTTGTTTCTTTACGGTTAAGATTTTCTTTGCTCAAATCATCCTATGACTATTGACTAAGGTCATGGGTTCTCAGGAATATATTCCAGAACGATATCCATACTTGTAACTTGCGTGTTTTCTTTATTATATGAGGGTACGGCAAGTACATCTCGCCGAAGTAGCAAACACTCCTCATTAATGTAGATATTTATTTAAATACAAAATTATATATTTAGCACTTGTATGTATTCGTATAAATATATAAGCTTATTATTTCTCTTTATTTTAAATATTTTTTTTTAAATGTAGCTATTTATTTATATTCAAAATTATATATGTAGTAGCACTTGTATGTATTCCTATAAATATATAAGCTTATTATTAATATTTTTATATGTATATAGTTCTTTTTGTGTTAAAAAAATAATTAAGTTTTAATACTTAGTACAAAACTACCGCAGGCTTATCCACATATATACAAAAATATATTTATCATCCGTCTATTTTTATGCGTGCATAGTGGACTGTAGGTCTAGATCCGGGTGTCTACAAGTTCACGGTAGTCGCGGGTTCAAATCCCAGGGCATAATTCTGACTTTTCGGAATCGTGTGCGTTTTGATTTATTTAATCATCACGCGCTATAACGGTGAAGGATATTAACTTGAGGAAACATGCATACCATAGCGATTTATAACAATTTCTATGGCATGTAAGTTCCGCCAACCCTCCCTAGGTAAGCGTGGTATGGCCTGAACCCTCTCAATCGTAGTTTCGATTTTAGAGGAGGCCTAGGACCAGTGGGACACACATAGTAATAATAATAATAAATACACCCAATAATCACATACCTATATAGTCCTGACCTCACACTAAGATCGAGTCTTGTGTCGTGGGTCTCGGGAACTACGAGAGACTTTTTGGTCTCACTAACACCCAGACCCAAAACAAATACCTATGGTTCACTCAAATATTTGTTTCAGTACGGGGATCGAACCCGCGGTGGCTCGTTTCATGGCGTCTAACCTGTTAATATAGACTGATATATTTCAGTACAGTATTTTATATAAGTCAGTAGGAATGCCATGATTTAATTTTCTAGTAACATTTAAGGTTTCCGGCTTAACTAGTACCGCGATGAGCTAATGCAACTGATCAGAATTTCCCAGAAGAAACGCCAAGGTTTTACAATCACGCGATATCGTTGTAGCGTGGTTGTAGTAAGGCTCAGTAACACAATATACTAACCGAGGTGCATGGACGAAGTCGGACATGTCTTGGAGAAAGAGGCTGATCATTTGATCCTGATTTAAACTATAAAAAATCTACTTTTTAATCACATAAAATAAACAGAATCGAAATTTGTGGACACTATTAAATTTATTAGTAGTAGTTAAGTATTATCGTGTTTTTTTCTTCACTGTGTGTCAATATTTTTTATTTTATTAAGAGGAAACAGCAACAGCTTTTAAAAAGCACCTGTATGTAAAATCCATCAATCAGATAAAAAAAAGCAAAATAAAATCACCTAATAAACTTATAAACTCATTTGCAAAAAAAACGGGCACCTAAGCAATGAACCATTTCAAATGTTACTATTGGTTTGTTTGATAATTATAGGTAGTTTTACTTTCCCAATTTTGTAAATTAATAAGCAAATAATCGTTTTCGTCAGTATTATCATAAAATTTTGATAAAATTTATGGGTTTTAATGCTAAAGTTCACTAGTAGTGTATGCTCGCTAGTAGTGCATACCTATGCTCGTGAAGTAAAAGTTAACAAAGATTTTTGTTTGTTTTTTCTTTAATAAAGTAAAAGCAGATAAATGCTTAGTATCGAGTGTGACCCCCTCTAGCTGAAATCACAGCTTGAATTCGTCTGGGTATGCTAGCGAGGATATCCCGGATACTTGCTTGCGGAATAATGTAACCAGGCTCAATCCTATAGAGCATGTCTGGGACGTTCTGAAACGACGCGTGAGATCAGTACAACTGGCTCTGCAGACCATCAGAGAGCTGAAGAATGTGATTACCGCGGAGTGGGAACGTATTCCGCAAGAAAGTATCCGGGGTATCCTCGCTAGCATACCCAGACGAATTCAAGCTGTGATTTCAGCTAGAGGGGGTCACACTCGATACTAAACATTTATCTGCTTTTACTTTATTAAAGAAAAAACAAACAAAAATCTTTGTTAACTTTTACTTCACGAGCATATGCACTACTAGCGAGCATACACTACTAGTGAACTTTAGCATTAAAACCCATAAATTTTATCAAAATTTTATGATAATACTGACGAAAATGATTATTTGCTTATTAACAATTTCGCGGACACAACGTGATTGTACGTCATGATTTGAGATTTTGATACGACACAACGTATAATGACGTCCAACGTATCCATACGTTATTATACGTTGTGTCCAACATAATACATATCACACGACACGACGTGATAAAACGTTTTTGTCATATTGTCTTTTTAACATTCAATATTATAGAACACAACGTATTTACACGCCAAATATATTTGTATGGCAATTTATTGTGTCATATTAGAATACAACTTGAAATGAGACCGTCCGTGAAAGTGTTAATTTACAAAATTGTGAAAGTAAAACTACCTATAATTATCAAACAAACCAATAGTAACATTTGAAATGGTTCATTGCTTAGGTGCCCGTTTTTTTTGCAAATGAGTTTATTTCATGGTCACATGTTTCATACAAATGTTGTGTTCCTCAAACTAGATTGAAGAGATGTTGCGTCCACGATGCAGGGGAGGGGGTGTGGGGGTGTGTCGCGGGGGTGGGGGCGGGGGTGCCGTATGACGTCACAGTTCTCGGCTGCGTGTACAGAGCAACGCCTCCCATATTCGGGTCACCTATTTTGGGACGATGCACTTAATGTCAAATAAGATCTTAACGATTTAATTCGTTAAACTTAACACGTTCTTTTTCTGTGTTGTTTTAACAGTTACAGTTTATTTTAACTGTTAAATATGTGTAATTTAAATAGAATTAAATGGTAGAAGGTATTGCTAAAATATAAAATACGTGTTTTATCTTTAAGTACACAATCATACAGGAACCGCAATGTCTATTTCTCCCGCCAAACAGCATCCGGTTTCAAGGACATTGTAACATAGTAACTACTGGACATATTTAGACTTAACATCTTATGTTTCAGGATGGCGAACGTAGGGTAATGACTAATGCCAAGCATTGCTTTATGATTCATGGTGTTATTTGACTTTGCGAATGGCCTGCTTATCACACCATTTACAGCAATAAAAAAAACTAGATACTAAAACTCTTATCGGTGTATAAGTCTAATGACAGTTTGTATTAGTTTAGAATTTAACGTTCTTATGTCTACTTGATTCCACACCCACTATAGGTTTTTTTTAATATTTCCTACATTTTTTTTTTGGTGGCACAGTTGTAATTCGGTACGATTACAGTGCTGAGGTCTCGGGTTCAATCCCATATTGGACAAAGTGATATTGGATTTTCCTATTAATTATTATAAGCCCGGAGTGGAGACTGTCCCACCCTCACACCCACCACTGTAACTCCTGTGAGCCAGGATCAACAGTGGCACGCAATGTAATGACACCGAGCATTGAAGCTCGGCGAGTCTCCGGGAATGTGTAACTTGTCTTTAACCCGCAACGAAATTAATCAGAAAGTGAAATTAATAGGAGGAGTTGGAAATAAATTATTGTCCACTTCCCTCCGTGCAAAGCGGGCGACAAAACAATAAACTAAACAGGTAAATAACCTCGTAAAAAGACTTTTACAGCCGGAGAAGCCAGCTGTAAAGCACCACACAGGGTGACACTTGAGGCTCCTAGACTCCTGGTAACGCCTCTGCCTACCGTTCCTGGAAAAGTGTGAGTTTATCTGTCTATACAGTAAGTGGTTCGACTGTGAACCATGAGGTTCTGAATTTAATACTCAGTCGGAAAATAAATGTGTAAGTTATCCGTTTCAAATATTATTTATTCAACTTGACAGGCATATTTAACGAATATGAAATACTACAACTATTGCCATTATAGAATAAACAGGACAAACATATTCCTGAGATCGACATATTCTTCGAGCACCTGAAGTACTCCAAATCCTGCTCTTGCTGAAGGTAACTTACATCTCTATAAGGTTTAACGAAGTTTTGACCACCGGATTGGGGTCTTGTCGAAAATACCACAGACAGATTAATAAAATAAATAATGTACACCCAATAGTTACACACATACATAGTTCTGACTTCACACAAAGATCGAGTCTTGTGTCGTGGGTATCAGAAAGTATACTTGTATTGTGTTGTCAAACTACAAGCTATACCACAAAACCTACAGCTGAAAACAATGTTTCCTGATCATAATGACAGTTTGTTGTGTTAATAGGTGCAGGGATCGAAAGCGCAACTTTTCGTTTCACAGCCCGGTTCTTTCTATCTACGTTATCTATATCAACGACATTTCCAATTACTTAAAATATATATTGGTTTTATTCCACTGGTAGTATATCTCTCACATGTGAAGGGCCTCCTGCCAAACAGCAGTGTAAATGCACTGTTGTGTCCCGGTTTAAAGAATATTGTAGCCAGAATAACTACTGAACATATTGAGACTTAACATCTCATGACTCAGGATGGCGAGTGCAGTGGAATGCCAAGCATTGCTTTGTAATTCATGGAATTATTTGGTTTTGCTAATGTCCATGAGCGGTCGTATGACAGTCTCGCCATTCATTGCAATAAAAAAATCACAATTCTTTCATATAGATTAACACACGAAGGTGAGCGAATCACAAGTTAGATATGAATGAAAAACAACATGACGTGATTTTATTAAAAACCCTGATATTGCGTTTGTCGCAGTTAATCTGCTCTACTTTCTTATCTTATTTTTGCTAAATAAATTGTTCACACGCGTGTATTTATATTCACAATAAAAGGTCATACTAAACTATATTTACTATCCAAAAATCTTGGTGAATCCTAGATGACAAGACAAAAATATATTTGTAAGATTTAATGTATCTACTTTACGTCATATCTGCGTCTCCTTTAGCTAGACTATAAGGCTTTCTAATGTTGCTTCCTTTATAAGCTGTGTATGGGATTTAAAAAAATCAGATGTTTTCTTTCACAAACCTAATTTTACCTACTAACATAGTAATTGAATGAAATCAAAATTTGTCCTCGCCAATCGCCATGGTGGACCTTCATAATAATTAGTGTCGACTAAATTCGCGATCGACCATCCCCTCCCGCACCCCGCAC
Source organism: Hyles euphorbiae (assembly GCA_023078785.2). Lineage (NCBI taxonomy): Eukaryota > Metazoa > Arthropoda > Insecta > Lepidoptera > Sphingidae > Hyles > Hyles euphorbiae. Next base: position 14,141,035 of record CM041041.1, on the reverse strand, counting down.
ACCCCCCGCTCGCCCAACCTGTTTCAGAATGAAACTGACCCAATTCCTACACTGCATTCCCCCTCCGCACCGACTGACGTCATAGCATACCATTACAGAACGCAACAGCCTATATTCCTTCTACCAACCACGCCATAAAACGCCATTACATGATGTCATAAAGACGATGGTGCTGTAGCAGAGCAATGGTGGTTAAGTCCATTCGGTTCTGTATCACCGGGGCATACATTCAAAAACTGGGTCATCCCGGGTTGCAAGGCTCTATTCATGAATCGAAGCACGCGGGTGACGCGCGACCGTTCATTCTTACCGCCAGTTGTTAATCGAACACGGTTCCAGCTATCTTGACGCATGAATCGCCATATCACAAACATTAAAATCACATGGATTACGTACATAGGAAATTAAGAATAAGAATAAGAATAAGAATAAGAAGAATTTATTGATATGAGGAATTATGAAACAAGGCTACAAGGATAGTTTGGAAGGGATTTGTTAAAATCATCAATCATAGTAGGTTTTGATTTGGAAGTCCTTTTAATTAAACAATTTAAAGTGAAGAATTCAACATGCATGATATTTACTTAACTAAAAATTTCATTTAAAAATAGTTTTTTTTAATTTTGTTTTGGTATCTCAAACTCCTATATCAATAATTTATTTACTGAGTAGGTACATATATAAAGGGTATCAAATAACATATTGTATTAGGAAACAATGAGTTAATAACATTAACCTGGTTGACCCAGGAACAAAGGCAACTTGCACAAAGCTCTTGACGTCATCAAGTCAGGATAGGGCCAACAATATATAAAATCGTATGTTGGTTATAACTTACAAAACTATTAGAGTGACGTTGGACTTTGGTGTGTCTAGTATGAAGATGAAGTATATATTTAGACATTTCCAAGGTCGTATAAATATGTGTAGGTAATTCAAACTTTAATAAATAATATATTATATTATTCTTCCATTTGTTGTACGTGTTCCATCTATCATGAGATCATAAAGGGAATGTGAGGTGCACGTTTGTGTGACAGAGTGCGAATAGCGTGGAAAGAAAAAATAAAATTATTAAATAAATTCACCCAACAGTCACATACTCTGACCCCACATTAAGATCGAGTCTTGTGTTGTGGGTATCAGAAACTACGAGATTCTTATCGGTCTCACAAACACCCAGACTCGAAAAAAATGCTTGTGGTTCGCACGAACATTTGTCTCAGCGCGGGAATCGAATCCACGTACCTAGACAAGACACCCACCAACTGTGCCACGGAGGCTGTCGAAATGTTACGATGATTTGGTCATGTAGAGTAGATGGATAAAAGAATACTAACCAAGCAAATATACAAGGCGAGCGTGGATGCAAGAGTTGGTAGAGTCGACCTCCCCAAACCTACACCATCAAAATCAGTGATACCTTCAACAAAGGTCCTACCCAATATCGACTTGTAGGTATGAAGAGGTTAAAGAAAGTGGATGAAGCGAAAGTAACATGCGAGGATCGGCCAAAGCAGCGAAATATAGTCTTTGTTAACCCTATACAGATGACAGATGTGACAAATATGTATCTATGTATGTTCCATGACGACGTAAATACGATTGTATAACATAACATTTACTTTCGGAAATAAGTACTTAAAAATGTCTGACGTCATATCTGCAGGTATTAGGTATTTATTTTAAAATCCAAGGCTAACCTTGTCTAACTTAGAAATGAAATTCAAAAACCCACATACTCTTCCAAGACATATAACATATCAATCCAAAAATAAGTTCAATTATTATAATGTCAAATGTAAATATAATCTCACTTTCGATATAAGGCCGAAAATTATTGAGGGTGTTACGATATCAGAAAACAACGCCATACTAAGTAAGCAGCATTGTGTCATCACAAGCCATTGTAGTTTAAAACGAAAATAACCCGCGCCATTACTGTGTGGCCTAAAATACAGGGCGTTCAAATAGTGTAATGTAGCCCAATATGTTTAGTGTAACACCAGGGATGAACTGGCGGGAAAGTGGGGGACAAATATGTACAGTTGCATTACTTATGGACATAGTCGTTGCAACTGTAAAAGCCAAAAATTAGAAATCATGGTTTAAAAACGTGGAATCCAACCGCTTGGTGTCTTACTAATAGCTGTGTAATTTATTACTTCAAAAACAAATACAGATAACAAACAAAATATGCTTTACTACAATGAAGCACATCCTTATACAAATATGCTTTACTACAATGAAGCACATCCTTATACAAATACCAAATAATCAATAAAACATAACCACTAGAAATCCTTTACATAACTTTTATTTTAGACAAAATAGATAATCGAAACCGATGAATACATATAAAATTCAATTGTAGAATAATAGTATTGAATTTCAACACTTACCTAAAAATTAAAATATTTGCTGCCATGTTACGTACATTTTCTTTTTCTCATATACTATCAGCGTAAACTATACTTACTTTTTTCATTTTCACCCTAAACAGGGCCCCAACGCTGCCCCAAATGCACGCCTGCATAAGGCTAAACAAGAAGGCCGCGTCCTTGCGCGGTGACGCACGCGGCCGCCTTGGAACCGTGAATGGGCCGCGCCGCTGAAATTGTGTTAGCCCACTAAACTTATTTATTTATACGGAACCACTGCAACAACCTGTACGCTGTGCTACAGGTTTAATGTGTTTTGATTGAGTATGTAATAATATAATATCGGCCTATGAATGTCCTTATGCTGGGCTAAGGTCGCATTTAAAATTGCAAGGGATTTAACCCTAATCCAATACGCATATCTATATCGATGGAAATTTATAAATTTATAGATTGAGAAATGTTACATACTTTTAAATATATTATAAGAAATACCGTATTTCTCAAATTTATATGAAATTAATATTCTCAAATTCTTTTTTTTTTTAATAGGTTAATGACAAGCAAGTGTGCCTAAGATTCGGAATTGGGAACAGTGAACGTGTAGGTGATCTATTTATCTGGGCTTTTAAGCTGTTACTATCACCTATGGACTTCATTTATTATTACTGTATTACGGATATATTCAGTATATTTATGCAGACCATGCAAATATATATTAGCTCACCTCGGACCCGATTTGAAGAAACCTCAGTTATATACTTACGCACGCCACGTGGACCAGGTCGTCGGTCCACCTCATCAAACGTCTGCCTGGTTTCTATAACCGGTTCTTGGTCTCCATTCTAGCACCGATTTATCCCATCTGACATCATTCCTGCGGCATATGTGGCCCGCACATTTCCATTTTCGTCGAGCTATGGTAATGCCAATGTCGATGAGACCGGTTCTTCTCCGTATTTCCGTGTTACGGACTTTGTCTCGGAGAGAAACACCTAACATTGCCCGCTCCACGTCTCTCTGAGTGATTTGCAATTTGTGGATAAGTTGTTGGTGAGCGTCCAGGTTTCAGCCCCATATACCATTACCGGGAGGACACATTGGTTGAATGCTCTTCGCTTCAGGTTCATGGGTATGTCTCCCTTGAAGACGTCAGAGAGCTTGCTGATGGCACCTCATCCTAACCGTATACGGCCGTTCTTTCCTAGGTTCACTATTTGCCCCAAGTAGACATACTCCTCTACTACTTCTAGAGAGTGACCGTGTACAGTAATGTGGTTGGCATCGGTATTTTTGCATATAATTTTAGTTTTGCTGATGTTTATTTTTAAACCCACCATTACAGACACGTTAAAGAGCTCTTCGGTCATAGCTGTGAGATCTTCCAAGTTCTCGGCAAAGAGTACAATGTCATCCGCGAACCGTAAATGAGACAAGCATTTCCCATTGATGTTGATACCTCTATTAGACCAGTCGAGAAGTTTAAATATATCTTCTAAATATTTAAATAAATCAATAAATTGAGTTTCTATTCTGCCTACCTAACAAGAACAAAGTGTACGTACATGCATACGCGCCGGATTGACGTCAATCACCTTGCCATCGTAGAAGAGACGCATGCACAGTTGTCCTACAGCTAAGCTAATAAAATCGGTGTTCAATCATAGACAAAACGCTTCTGTTAACCCTAAAATGCCTACCACCCAAATCATGAATGTTAATTATTCATAATATTATAAACTCATAATCATTATTTCTCGAGGATCAAAGCAACTTTTACTGCACCAGCCCATATATGTCTCACTGCAGGGCAAAAATCTCCTTCACAATCGTGAGTACGATTTTAGAGGATAAGATATATTCCGATAAGATATATATAATATATATAAGATATGTTCCGTCACGCTGGTTTAGTCCGGGTTGGGGGACTTTACATATCGCAGAAACTCTTTACAAATCGCTACGGTATGCAGGTTTCCTCAGGGTGCGTTTCTTCGGCGTTGTAGTGCGTGGTGAATAATTATCAATTCACACATGACATCGAAAAGTCAGATGTACATCCTGGGATTTGAAATTGCGTCCACCGTGAACATGTAGGCAGCCTCACCTAGTCTGTTACCAACTGGTCACCACACATATTTTACATCCATCACTACATTCAAACATTTAAGAGGCCCTAAGTAGCTTTTCACCATTGTGGGTAATCACTAGGTGCATAGGATTTGCTAGATACCGACTCCGGCTGAAATATCCACAAACTTAATAGGCTGTACGGCAGGTGACATAGCCCCTTTGACTTATCCCCAATAACCAGTTCGGGAGCTCAACAGCAGTCCTGTCGTAAAAAAGGAGCGAGCGCTCACAGCAAGACAAGCGTAGAGCTGCAATGAATAGAAACAGCATGTACAAGCATACGAGTATGTGTGACAGGAAGCGTTAAGTATCCAACCAGTAACCCTATGTTGATTATAAGATTATTAAACTTATAACTTAAATGTATTTAATAGTAAAAAATAAATAAAAAGCTAACTACCATATTAATTTTGCAGGTTTTGTCTAGCCCTTAGAAAACTATTTTATTTTAATTGCAGAAATTCTCTGTTTATCTTTAAATTTGTTTTTAACTAAACAGATTTTTAAAATTATTTCTCTTTATTGTACGTACACGAAAATAAAAACAAAACAATTGTAGCTAAATTTAAAGTTAGCACAATGGACGGCCTTATTGCATTACGCAAACATGTTGTTAATAAATATTTTTTATTTTTTGTGTACAATATTCAAAGAACCCATGCATATCTCTACAGATCTTCCAACCTCTAAAATTACATTCAAAATTTCCAACATCCTTATAATTAGTTGCACGCGATGCAGCATCCGCACGTCATCGCATCAAGGTGTTTCATCCGGTAAACTCCACTCGTCCTCCGCTAAATGTCAAACGGGCAGTCGATATACCTCCACTTGTTGCGCGGTGACCGGGTCACGGGGCGCGCGCGGCGGGGGGCAGGTACAGCGGGGAGGTGAGGGAGGGGGGCGCCGAGCTCCCGACACCGGTCAACGACCGCACCGGACGCACCCTGTCGCATGCAAGCTATTTTAGGAACAGCCTGCATAGGTAAAGTTCGAAGGTCAAATTATTTCGACCCCACCAATATGTTTTTTTTTTTATTTAGGTGATTGGGGTTTCTTGTTCATTTTCAATTATCATTTAAGGAGGATTTCGGGAAACTAAGCTAGAATATATTTTTAGCGAAAATAAATAAGAGTTAATTTTTAAAACTCGTGAGTTAATAGGAGATGCATCAATATATTTATCCTTTTTTTTTTAAGTCACAATTTAATATAATTAAATCAATTATTTTTTACTTTTATTTCCGTGATGGAAATAGAAATACACGTAAATCTTTACTTGATGTGCAACTGCAACTTTCAACTACACTTTAGACATATAAACAAAAAAATAAACAAACATGAAATGAATAAATACCAACTGCAACATTACATCCCATTCGTAAAGCTTACATTACTATAACTTGAACAGTACCCTAAAAATATCCCCATACACGCCATTGAAAGATATTAATACGGTTAGCTTGTATTTGAGATGGTGAGTTGCATAATGTAGGTGGTGACGTCACGGGAGGCTTGTCACGAGCGGAGCGGGCGCGGCGGCGGGCGCGGCAGCGGGCCACACCGTCCATTCATACTGCACACACACACACACGCACACACAGCCCGCACACGCCGCCGCGGCCACATCATCGTGATTTTCGTAATGACGTCACCGAGCCCCGACCAATCGCAGCGCAGATCCATTCAAGCCTAACTGCTGAAGGGAAATTCGTCGCGTGGGATGAAGGCAGTCGACGGACGCTCGCCGCGTAGGTGGTAACAGTCGGCACCTCACTTCCGCGTTCCAACAATGCAAATGCAAAAGTTTTACAAAGTTTTCATTTTTGCAGTTACGTTTTATTTCTATTATGTTGCGTTATATTGGCATGTTTCTGAGCTGGAGGAATCTGTGGGTAAGTAATCGAATTTAAGAAAATATAACAGAAACTATATCAATATTACAAAGATATGAACGAATTCTAACTTTTTAAAAAGTTGAAAGGAAAAGTTAAGTTAGCTTCGTAGATCACGTGTAGTGGCGGCTACGAGCCGCTACGCTACGATGCTACGCCGCCCACGCGCTGTCTGCCTCGTAGCTCCGTAGACTCGCCCACGCAAAGGAGTTCGCTCACGAACTTTACATAAATTGCCGAATATAACTTAGTCCCGTCGATTCCGTAAACATTGTTTAAAATATGACCTCGCTTTTTGTTACGAAATAAATATACTTTGTTGAATTAATTTTATGTAACTCAGGACTAGAACATTTCTTAAAACAATAACTGTGAGAAGGAAAGTATAACAATGATCATGGGAAATACAAAAGGCTGGGCGGCACATTTGACCTTGAATGTAAAAATCGATTATAGACCAAATTTCTTCAAGGTCAAAAAAGTATTTTGCGAACCATTATTGCCTGAAATATCGTACAATTAAATAAGCTTAGATTAAACACACAAAGGCAGTTACTTCCTTGACTTAATCAGCACGCAACTTGCAATAAATCAATCGAAAACAGGAAGTAGTAAATTACTACCAAAACAATATTGAAGTTATTTGAATAATAACTGTTAATATCAAAAGGTCGTAAAATCGCCGTTTCGATCGAACTCCTTGCATTTCCACCGAATTTGATCACGCAGAGTTAACGTTCAGTAAATTCGATTCGACAATGACGCTGACGTTCTAGAATTTTCCTTTTGTCTTCCGTTACTGTTGACTTATAATTGGATGTTATAATTTTACCATGTTCATTAACTAAATATTTAATTTATACAATAAAATAATTGTATTATATTCTAATGTGGGTATGTGGTAGAACAATAGTTTAAATGATTAATAAGGGAAGAATGATTAATAATTAAGCAATTAAGTTTTACATCATTTAAATGAAATGAAAACTGGAAATATAAATTGATTAATTTTGACGTAATATCGTCAAATATAAATGCCAATTTTCATAGTATTTTCATAGTATTTTCATTGTATGTGTATATCAGTTATTCATTATTTGCAATACCCCAAAATGGCAGAGAGTTAATTCAATTTACCATTGCAGTTCCAAGAATATCATTATAAAAATATACATTCTGTAAAATATAAAGTTTATTGTTATTCACACTTTTGAGAATGGAATAATAAATACTAATAAATTTGTAAAAATAACATGTTGAATTGGTACAAAATTTCACACTTTTTAACATCATAAGTGACCCTTAATTATTAGAACAATAAAGCAATCTACGTTCCTCCAAAAATAAGCGTGACGTCATAAGCTTCCTGAATTAGTTCCAATAAGGTAACTGAGTTTTTGTTCGTTTCAATTTGGAGTGAACATGCAATGTTGTGTGACGTCACTACCACCCACCTTGACACGGAAGAAACGAGTCTACTGAGAAAACCATTGTTTGTACTAGTTACCAAATACAATGAGGTGAAGCCTTTATAATTAATTTTATTAATAGATTTATACAATCTTTGCTTCATAATTTGATTACCTTGCTGGCTGAGAATAAAAATTTCAAAGAAATATGCATAACATGCCTAAAGATTTAAAATAAAAATGTTATATTATCTATACGAAGGTTAAACCCGTAACCTTTAAGAACAAAATGCCAACTCCGTAGACGCTGCAAAAATCGATCAATCCTTAATAATTAACTTTAATGTACATACAAAGCAAATAAATCTACATGTAACAGGTTATGTAGTGATAACCTGAGGCTTCAGGATGACTTTTGTGACCTTTAACAGTGGAAAACGAATTTACTGTATTTAGCTTACTTTGTGTTCGATTAGACATGACTATCTGGGATTGGGTAATTGGAAAAATGTTAGTCATAACATAATTATATTTGTTTGATTGGCGTTAACTAAATCTGGGCTAGTGCCTCCCCACACTCTCATTTACTTCGTTTGATCTTTAGCGTTCTTAACTGCAGAACCATTGGTTCTCATATTTTATTTGCCAACATCATACTTAAGATGGAGAATTTGCTATATTGTGGTTCAGATATATTGCTCATGTACCTCCATAGGTTTCTTAAACATAATCAAATTATCCAGAGCAATCCTTCCAGAGACATACATATCACATATCCTATCCAACAAACAGTATACAGTCAAGCTTTGTTAAGCTGGCTAAGTAAACTACACAAAGTCCTAACCAAACTCTCGAATTATTATCACATGTTCCTCAGAAATACATTCATAATTCAGTTTGTAAGACCGAAAAGTCTCTCGTAGTTCCTGATACCCACGGCACAAGACTCGATCGTAGTGTGCGGTCAGGATTATGTATTTGATTTTTGGGTGTATTTATTTACTTATTTATCAATTTATGTTTATGTTTTGTCACTTTCGAACAACTTTTGAATTCATTTTGAGCGAGGAAGACAAACAATCGATAGCTAAAATACGTTTATAAATTGTCTATGAATAAAGCCTTTAGTCTTTTATAATAACTGTATAGGTACTATGTACTATAATTACTTTGTCTTCATTCATTTTATTACCGGAGTTGGAGTAGATTATTCACTGTCAATAATTGGCTACAAATAGCATCAAATTTAGGTATCATACTGGTGATTGACCAGTCCATTGCAATCCACTGCTGGACATTGGCCGCTCCTAAGGTACGCCGCAGAGCCCAAACTTAGGTATAAATACATCATTGCAATTAAACTGAGGTAGTACTACAAATTTTCAGGTCTGTTTGGCCTTTTTATTACTCATTCATATATAAAATAAATAAATAGTCATTAACATAGACATGTTAATGACTATTTATTTTGGGCTAAAATTTGTATATGCTCACATAAGGACTTAGATGCAATTTATGCACAGTTCACTTTCATTATCCAAGTAGCGGGTGTTTTGATTTTTGACGTCCAAGCTCCTGACACGATATACTGCGTGAATTTAATAACCATGGCCATATTACGAAATGCACAACACGCGGATATATAATTAGAAAAGTGCATTCCTTTTCATAGAACGGACTCCAGAAGTCCACGATCCTTAGCCTCTGCTTATTTACACTGCAACTAACCTGGCCATTTAGGTACATTAATATTTTGATAAAGTGCTTTTGATTACACATTGAGTGAAATGAGAAAAGTTAAAATGTTGTAATGAATGAAAAGTTAAGACTGCTGAAAAAATCTTACAATCAATGTTCAAGTAACAGCATCTGCGACAAGTATCCATGGATTCGATTTACCAACACGCATGTATGTTTATATTATATCAAGAGAATACATGTTTCTGGGGTGGCTATGGTGTTTCCAAAACTCACGATATACAACACCAATCGTTTGGGTTCTGGACTACGGGTCTGATAAATTGAAGGCCAATTTATTCACTTTATGTAAATCTAAATTTTGGGCCATACACAATTAACGCTTTGTTGCATGCATTCCTATAAGAATACTCGCGGCATTTGATTATTACCCCCAGAGCTTATTTATTTACCACCAAATTTTTGTCTCCGCAAAAATATAAATAATTTACATTTATTGTGCATTTATAGAACAAAGATAATTTTAATATGTCATCTTAAATTGCCTTCTTGGTTTAAAGGCGGCGTGTCTAAGCTTTTGTGAGTATTTGCAATAAATACTATATTGGACAATCCGGTATGTGCAATTTTTTTCGTCATTATGCACATTTTTCATGTTTTTCTGAAAAAACAAATTTTGAAAAAACACTATATTTTCTTCAAAGCAACAACCATAACGTTACTCGTACTGCCTTTAATACACAGTATCTTAAAAATTCCACGGAATTTTAAGCTTTGCGAAAGATTGTAGATCTTATGACTCGGGAATATTGAACAATAAATATTCATTTCTCATTCAATATTAAAATACGTTTTGAAGCTATAATATTTATCTTTGTTATTGATATATTGCGTATTGATAGTCAAACACAGCTGACTATAACTGTGAAGGAAAACATTGTGAGGATACCTGCATACCATAGCGAGTTTGAAGTCCACCAACCCGCACTAGCTCAGCGTGGTGGGCAATATGGCCAAATCACTCTCAATCGTTTTCCCAATTGTAGAGGAGGCCCATACCTTATACTGGGACGTATATGGGCTAATGCAGTACAGTGTTCATATTCTTGGACACATATCCATATCCCCATTTGTACCACAACCCCCTTAGCCAAGTTACAAGCGCTTCCCATCTATTCTCTTTCTTCAAGGCGTTAACGATTGTAGAAAGAGAATAGATTAGAAGCGCTTATAACTTGCCTTAGGGGCTGGACCTTAAACCTTATTTCTGTCATTTTATTTTATATAACACTCGTGTATAAACTTCACAGAAATGAACCTTAGTTTAACCGAGCATGTCTGAACATAAGCTTTTGGTAGCATTAGACATCATCCGCAAAGGCCACAAAGAAACAATATCCATAAAACTGGAGAAGCAATTCGTATGCGCGGGGTGCGGGGCGAGCGAGGGCGGGAAGGGGCTCGGCTTGACGTCAGAGCTCTCCTGTGACGTCATAGGTCTTTGCCACACCCGCGTTTGACGTCATCACCACTGAACGTAGGCATACACAGCGCAACGATGTAACAGTGGGCCCGATTCCACCTACGTCATCGTATATTCTATTTCATCAAAAATACTTTTTTTATTAATTTTAAAAGTATATTTTTTAAAATTTATGATATTATCGAATTATTAAAAAAAAAAAGAAATATTATGATGAATAAAAAATAATTTTATTACATCGTTAATTCGCTATCCAATTAAGAATATGATTATAAAATAGTTAAAACTTTCATTAAAAAAAGGGAAATGTGGCTAGATGCACCGCGGCGGAGGTTTTCCCTTGTGCCTGTGAAATTCAATGAACGAGCTTGGCAACGTCACGGGCGCTGCAGGCACTCTCTCCATCCCTGTCTGACACGCCAGTTTGTCGACGGGGGAAAGAGACAAAAAGCCCCAGTGACCCAATTTCCCGACCTCGCTCGGTAGGGATCGGCGTCTATTTTTAATCTGAAGGTCGATTTATTTATAGAGCGGCCGCGAAGGCGCGTCTCGCTCGCTATCACGCTCTTCCTATGTTACAAACACTTTACGATAATGCTTTTTCGTATTCAAATATTAGTAATTTGTTTTAATGTTATTTTATTTTTGTATGTAATTAGTCGAAAACGTAGGATTATGAAGCCTCTTTTTTCAAAATGATTTGGTATAGACTGATGATGATTTGATGATTATTTGCTTACCCTGTTAGAAATATAAATAATTGTTAATCTAATTAATTTTACACTCCCAATTTTTATGAATAAGATAGCACTTTAATCATCTCCACATCAATTGTAGTTAAAACCTAGTTTGTTTCATATTTTATTGCAATTCTTTGCGAAGGCCGGGTTTTATATTTTCAACTTGAATATGATTAATATATCCGCCAAAAAACCTAAGCGAGAGAGAAGAACCTCAGAGAAGTTGATACTTGCACATTCGTTACCTATGATCGTTGTTACTAGTGTTACCAGGTGTCCAGCTTTACGCGGGATGTCCTGCTGTTCAGGGGTTCGGTGACGCGTCCCGATTGAACCTTAGGCGGGATGCCAAATTTCCCGCTTTTTGACCACCCCTCTCAGTACGAATAAATATTACACACTTTTATTTATAATCCGTACTGTATTCATACGCGTTTTCCTACAAATATTTAGCTATTTAGTATCTAATTCTATTCTAAAGTTGTTTCCGTAGGCTGATTCCAAAATATTATAGGGCTTTGAATAAGTTCTCGCGGTTTGTTCACGAATTTCTAGCTCAGGACTAACTGTTCTTATTTTGGATGGTAACAAATTGGCAAGGAAATACTGTTAGTAAACTTATGTCTTAGTGAATATTACCTAGCTCCAATGAATAGAACTGTTCTTTCCTACGTAACAATTTCAAGTTTCATACCGGTTAGAGAGAATTTGTGGGAATTTTATTACATGATACATAAATGTAGATGTTATTTAAAAGAAAAATGCATCTAAATTTCACTTAATTCCAAATCCATGTGCAAAGACTGGTTTCGGCATTGGGAAAATATTGCTTTTCATCTTGGAAATAAAGATCGTTCTGGTAAATCGGAAAAGTTATGGTCTGAGAATTGAAGGAATAACTCGATGTACACCCATAGCAAGCGCTAGAAGAGCTTTCAAAATCTTTACGAATTGATGAAACAACATTTTTTTTTTGGAATTATCTAAGACACCATGGCGCCTTAAGAATTGAAGCCTAGAGAGATATGGTACTTGGTCTGGTTGACCTGCGCTTCTATTATTATAACAATAACCAAAAATGGCTATTGTCGTCGAGAGCCCCCAGAGACGCGACGTTTTTCGATGTGATGTTTAAAAAGAAGAAAGGAAGAAAAAGGGAGAGTTATAATTACTTATGGCAAAAAAAACTCTATTCTATGATAGGCATCCCGCTGAAGAACTCAAAGTCCCAATTATTATAAGATCCTGTCCCGAATATTCAAAAATTAAACCTGGCAACACTAGTTGTTACCCTCTCTAATACGAAAATATTGTTATTACCTTAATTTTGCCTAGTAATTGTTAACAGTTGTGCTACGATATGCAAAGCTGAGAACTCCGGTTCGAAACGTGCAATACAGTTGTTTTAACAATATATTATCCAATAACGATTAAACTACTTTTCAGGTGTTTAAGGTTTGAATAATACTACCAGTCTACTGGTGGTAAGCCATCAGGGGAACAGCATGCTTGTCTCACCATTCATAGCAATAAAAAAACATAAATAATGCATATTATTAAGAATTAATTAATATATTATCATAATCCTTCATTGTTTTATAATTTTAATGAAACGCTATAATAAATGTAATAAGCCCAGTAAAACTTTCATATAAAATTATTTTAAATACTTTGGTAATGATTTTTCTGCATATTGCGATTTTATATTAGGTACCTATCTCGAAGAATCACGTACCACATACAATATTGAGCAAGTCATGGTTTTGTTTTCAAATAATCCAACCTGGGAATCGACACCACGATCCGAAAGAACTCGTACAGGCAACAACTAAACTTATAAGACGACTTATATTTGTTAAATAAGTTTCATAATGTTATTTTATTTTATATTCCATACTACCTACGGGCTTGTTTGTTGACGGATTTAAAAATTATTTCACCTACCGAATGCTTTGTCTCTTTCGAACGATTTCTTAATTCAAGTTGAGTGAAGGAGATAAAACATTTGATAACTAAAATAGGTTTGGAAACCGTCTATGAATAAGGCCGCTAATGTTTAACACAGAAACTAGTGACACCTCCGCATATTATTACGGGAACTACGTGACTATGTAGATAGGTGACAGGTTTAATGTGAATCACATATAATAATGCATCCCCAATCCATTAAGTGGTTTTTGATGACTTTTTTAATCACTTTTTAAAAGTATTTATTTATTGCTTCATAAACCTATATAGTATATAGACGGACTTAATGCCAGAGGCATTCCCTTACAGTCCTTTGGGTGGTGCAGAATGAAGTGTAAAGCACTTTTTTTTTATTTTATTTTTTACTTTTTCGTTGTCCGAATGTTTTTAGCTTGCTGTTGTTGTTGTTGTTGACTTTGGTCTAATAAAAATGCAAACATATATGTTTAAACACATAGTTTTATATATACAGTTTTAAATATGCGCAAGTGTTAACGTTTATTAAAAAAGCAACACAGTAAGAATTTACTAATTTACATTGATCGACTTAATGACTTTTCCCATCTCTTTATTTTGTAACACCTACGATAATACTCACCACAATTGGCAGGCGTATGTATTCAAGCTAATAAAGCTGCCATCCGTCATCAGCCGGTAATTTCAATGCGTCAACTCTCCGAGGGCTATTCCGCCCTCGATCGGCAGTCAGAGATTCGTCCGTTAGCTGGCTGGGTGCACCCTGCACTTGTGAAGTGGGTTCAAGCCCTGGATGGCATAGTATTGAGCTCATTACAACCAACAAATTCAAATAATAGTAGAAATTGACTAAATAAATAAATAAACACATCCAACACTCACTTACATAGTCCTGCCCAACATTAAGATCGAGGCTTGTGTCATGGGTATCAGAAACTATGAGATAATTTTTGATTTCACAAACACCCAGACCCGAAACGAATATATGTGGATCACACAAAAAAATATTTTGGTGCGAGGATCAAACCCGCGGCCTCACTTTTCACAGGCTAAAATTTAATATATATTGGCTCTTTTAGCAGACAACCATAGTATTTTCTTGTGAAAGAACATCCCATAGAGACCAAAGTTTATACGAGTTGGATGTTAAATGAAAAAAAGCTACCTGTCAACAAAAACATTAGGAAAGGACGTTCTAAATAGTTTGAAAAAATGTGAACAGTATCGGCTTACCGAGGGATCCGTACAAAAAGTCACGTTACGATACCATTGATATAAAATTCGTTTTATTGGTCTAGTTTCAACGTCCATCAGTTAAGCTTTTGAGTGTTGGGTCCTGGGTTCTATAACTGAACCCAAGTAACTTTTAGGCTGCAGATTTCATATATATTTTTTTCTTTCTCTTACAAAGGATTAAGTCCGAATGCGTAAATAACATTGAAACTAAAGGTGCTAGCTTGATATGCCATAAAAATATCTTAAAGATTCTCACTACTTTCCTACACCGGTGCATGGTAATCATGGCACAACAAATGACTCCTAAACCTGAAAGATTCGTTCTGGACTTCGAACCTTGACCGTTCCCATATTATTCCTCACCTTGCACAAAACTACTTTTTTTATCAGCCCGTATACTTCCCACTGCAGGGCACGGGCCTCCTCTACAGTCGAGAATACAATTGAGAGTGGTTAGGCCATATAGTCCACCACTCTGGCCTAGTGCGGGTAACTTAAAATACAGAACCCGAACTAGTTAATAGACACTATATCGACTATACACGTGACCGCGGCTCTGCCCGCTGCGGTGCGATGTCACGGCTCAGCGCGCGGTGTCGGGTGGCCGGACATTACTTCCGACGCAGGGCTTCAGCTCCGGTGTCTAATCTATTCCATAGTTTTTGTTAACTAACTTTGCTGTTTAGATGTCCATATGGTATTCTTGGTACAGATGTTAATTGTTTAGCTACAGGTCCTGTCAACTGCCAAGAATCTAGTTATATGCAGAAAATTTATATTTTCCGCATTTAACTGTTGCCGCCTTAAGTTGAATATTGAATTGTTAAGCTGCAGGTCTGCCTACCTTGTCGTCTGCATCTAGCTAGATTGTTGCCGCCCTAAGTTGAATATTGGATGAGGCATTACCTTAGCTATTGTTGAATATTTGAAAGTCAACTAACAAATTATAATTTACAAGGTTAGTGTAATTTAAATAAGAGCAAGGACAAGATGTAATAGCAAAGTATGTAATGTAACCATCAGATTTCTAACTTATTTAACAATTGATGCCCTTACACAATTGTATTGACATTATACGTGGTCATTGGTATAATGTCAGTCCTTCATTGAGCATGCATGGTATTCAAGGACTTCACTAACACAACATAATCACATCGAAAGAAGCATCTTGTTATTAACCCCCTTTTAAAAATGAGGAATACGAATAATCACCTCTAAAACTACTAAGGGTATAGTTTTCCACGCTTTACTTTACTTTTTTTAAATTCGGTTTGGTAGACTCTGCTTAATTCTGAAAGTCTTGTAGGGATTTCTCAATTGTACAGGCTTCCTGAAGATAGTCTCGTTCATTGTTGCAGATAGCGACAAACAAGTAAGAATATTTAAAAAATCAGAGATACTAAGCAATGAAGAAAAAAGTATCCCTCTCGAACCTCGGAGATTTGTTCAGTAAATCTAGTTCCTACCAATTATCTTATCATTCCATCGTATCATGCTACAATTCCCTTTTGTTTTAGAAATAGCATTTGATATCGTTACATGTTTTTAGAAAATAATAAAATACTTTAAACAGAATCATTTTTCTATTACGGCATAATAATAGGCATGACTTACATTGAAACAAAATATGTAATCCAGAATGCTGAGAACTGTAGGCAAATTATGTATTCGTTATATTTTTCTTTGTAACTGATAATATAGAATATATAGGTAGAAGAGTAGGTAGTAATCAATTAGGGACAGCGCGTTTCCATTGCCATTACACGGCACGACCGCGGCATTACGAAACTTTAAACCTTTAAACATGAATCTATAGGAAAATACTTAATTAAATAAAATAAACATATTAATGTGTTGATACCATTGATTGACAATGCAAATCAGTAAGACAATTTTGACACTACTAACGGCCGATGCCAATAATCAATCGAAATAATTAGATTGAAGTCAATCTGTTTTGTTGTCAATTGTTTTCTACTTTTCGATTGGTCTCCTGTCATGTTGCCATAGTTTATTCACTACTGAGATTGATTTTTGGCAATATAGTATCAGAAAAACGATTGAGCTGTCAATCTAAAACGGAAAATTTTGGATTGGGTTTGATTATTGGCAGCGGCTGTTAAGCTGTTTACTGATTGAAAGACGTCTTTCAATGTGTTTAATTATAAATTCAACAATAACTAAATTATGAAGATGTCGTATATCACAGATATCAGAAAAAACAAAATCATTTTCAGTCCGGCAATATTTATAAATAAAATATTTAATGATCCCACATTCACTTTCCTCGATGCATGGTTCAAACGTGCAGCTTCTTATTTCATTCTAATATTAACTGATAGCCGTAATTTAATTAATCTTTTTTTGCTATTATTGGCGAGATAAGCATGTCATTCGCCTGATGGTACGACTGCTCATAAGCAGTAGCAAATCCAACAGCACCTTGAATTTTAATATAATTATACTAAAGCAATGCTTAGCATCTTGAGAAATCAAATGTTAAATCTCCATATATCCAGTAGTTACTCAGGCTACAATATCCTTCAAACCGAAACACAACAGTGCATCTACCCAGGCAGCCTCTCATATATGAGAGACCTACCACCAATAAATTGTTCTATTGCCGCAAAACAGTGGAATCACACAGGCTTCCACTTTTAAATCTTTGTGGTGGTCTGTCCATAATCCTGTAAGGGGGGTGGCGCCGACCTCCTTCCTAGGGCTTCCGACCGGCCTCGCCTAGCATTCCTCTGTACGCTACATACGTACTAACTACTCAATACAATTACCTCTACAACACCTATGGATTTCATAATTTCAGTTCACAATTTTAAATGCAGAAAACACCTAACCGAGTACTGGATTCTTCTTCATCTACTATTTTTAAATATTTTGGTTGATCAACAGGAAAGAATGTTTGACTTCAAGACAAGTCACTATGGTTATGATTATTTGTAAAGAAAACCTCATCGTTCTTTTATCAAAATGAAATCTGATAAGTAAAATAAGTACAAGTAAGTCGCAAATTGTTTGCTGCAGCGGGGTCCTTGCGGAGATTGCGGAATTTTCTACCGATTTCCACGAAAATCGCACTGGTTCAATCTCTTCTTTTTCCCCTCCTTGATTATGCTGATGCTAGCTACCTCGACCTCACCGAAGCCCAAATGGAAAAACTTGAGAGACTTCAGAATTTCTGCATTAGATTCATATTTGGTCTTCGCAAATATGACCATGTTTCCGAATATCGTATCAAACTCAAGTGGCTATCAATACGTTTTCGCCGTAATACTCGAATTCTTTCCCTTTTATACGGTATTTTGTACAATCCCTCTAGCCCCCACTATCTTAAAAACCGTTTTAAATTCCTCGGTCAAACTCATGCACGAACTCTTAGATCAACAGAGAATTTGATCCTAGAGATTCCCAAGCACAGCACATCATTTCTTAGCAAATCCTTTACAGTTCATGCTGCTCGCTTGTGGAACGAATTACCATTGTCTGTCAGACAAGCTAAGTCATTACCAAGTTTTAAGAGACTTGTTAAGATACACTATCTCTCACTACAGTAACGTATTATCCTGTTATATATATATTTCTGATCCTCTTTACTTATATCATCATTATAGTTAGCTCAATATATATTAGTATGTATGTATGTATATATGTATGTATGTTTGTGTGTATTTATATTATGTAAATTAATATAATATAATATGTACATCAATTATTATTATTATTGTTTATTCTCTCACTGTTTGCACTACCCTATATTTCAATTTCTCAAAAATCCAGTCCATCCAAAGGTTGCCTGGAAGAGATCGCAGCTAGCGATAAGGCCGCCTATTGTAACCATGCCTTTAGTTTTTAAGTATTTTGTATGCGTCTTTCATTTTGGTGTACAATAAAGCATATATAAATAAAATAAATATAAATAAAATTATATTTTAAGTACAGTCAAAGAAATCAATATTTTTAATATTATAGTTAAAATGGGTTATTTGTTTTAGAATATTTATCAGCTTGTTCAAGTGCGGTTTGTAAATATCAAACTTTAGATATCCGTTACAAAATGTCCTACATGTTTAATTATAATGTATACAAATAAACTATATAAAACAATAGGCTGGCTCGTGTGACGAAGTCCAAAGCTTAAAGCCGTTACGCAAGCGTGGTGCAAGCTAAAGAGCACAGCGGATTGATTTTTGCAATTATTTAATGTTAATATACAAAATTAAACAAATTTTCAATTTATATGTTTTGAAGCAAATAGGGTATCTGTATCTGTATCAGCCCATATACGTCCCACTGCAGGGCACGGGCCTACTCTACAATCGAGAATACGATTGAGAGTGGTTAGGCCATATAGTCCACCACGCTGGCCTAGTGCGGGTTGGCGGACTTACATACCATAGAAATAGGGTATAATACACTTAAATCATACATATCTATTGTCCCAGCTTCAAGTTATTATGTAAAATATTATAATACATTATATTTTGCGTTTCTACCGAACGTGACGCGCGTTTGTCGCAATAATTGTAATCCCAAGCAATAAGTTATTCATAAGAAATATTTAAGCTCATAAAACTATCCATAATATGAGAACGTAAAATCCCAAAGTATTCTCCAACACAACCAAATAGTTAATTTTAAAAAACTACATTTTTTAACTTAATTGTGATAAATAACAAGAGATAAATTCCACACGTAAATATTTTATCTGAATTGATTCGCACTTTCTAAATTATAGCACGGTTTTTGTCGTTGGCTATTCTGTCAGTATAAAATTGATAGCAAAATATATTTTTGGCATTACTAAATAAACTTACTTGTGTTCAAGATACGATTTCATGTTACTATATTACATCAGCCAATAAATCGCCACCGTCAATCGATATAAAAAGAAAACTAACAAATGACGATGAAACCCAATTACGTGGAACCGCGTGTAGCGTGTGGCTTGCGCCAATCGTATTAGCAGGGGGTGGTATCAGGACATTATGTAGGCCCGTCTGGTTCGTATAGCGAGTTGGAAGGTGGACTTCCATCGGCACTCACTCGAACCCCAGTGCACCCCGCGTGTACACGTCCTACACTTTCGTTTTTTATTTTATTTTTTTATGACTAAGGCACTAAAGAGTGACGTCCAAGTTTATTTTATTTTTTATTTTTTTGTGTTTTGTGTGTGTCAAGTGAGTATTTCAAATTTACGGTATATTTAAACGGCGTTTTATTTTATTTTTATTCGGATATTTTGTTTTATTTTTATAGTTCGTTTAATTGACATATTTTTAAACTTAATGTTAGTTAGTTGTGGGAAACTATGTGATAATAATATTATGGCTATTTAAACTATGTAAGAAATGATCAGATGTTTAAAAGATTAATCAGTTAATTGCTTTAAAATAGTCGGATTGTTTAATTCATTATATTACTGTATAGTTTTTCTACTTTAAAGGTGGTATACCGTACGTTTAACTTTCTGTTATTTTCTTAAAATAAAAAAAAATAGATTGTTTTAATTTAGACTTATATCAATATTAAACTTACATTAGGTGTACGTTACATTAGCGGGAAGAAATCGTTCTTCATATAGCGTGAACGGATTAGATCCTAGGCACTAAGCCCTGGTCCATAGAGGTTCGAATAGGTAAATTATAACCAAAAATATTGATTTAATAGGCATTTGAACATATATTAAATTTA
This sequence comes from Hyles euphorbiae, assembly GCA_023078785.2. Classification (NCBI taxonomy): domain Eukaryota; kingdom Metazoa; phylum Arthropoda; class Insecta; order Lepidoptera; family Sphingidae; genus Hyles; species Hyles euphorbiae. The sequence goes on along the minus strand of CM041041.1, from coordinate 14,120,410 downwards.
TTTTAAATTATTTAGAATAACCAACATGAATTCAAATATAAGTCAAATAGAAAAGAAGGAAATATTGTGTACCATAAAGTTTTCAGCCCTTATCCCAAAAGGTTTACTTTATTATAAGAGGCTTGTATTTTTTCCACATAAGGTTTTTTTAAATTCAAAGTAGTTGGGTATCGCGGCATTAGGATCGAATGTTGCAGTATGCGTGTGTTAAGCCGGTAGTAAGGTTTCGTCGAGTGCGCGGGGCTTCGCGCCGTCATCCGATACCTTTACTTTTTTAACACACATCCTTTCAACGGGGCTGACGTAAAAACTTGCATACTTCATTTAATCGTATAATTAAAAAATAAAATCGATGAAAACGATCCGAAGAATTATATTACAACGTATGAACTGACATGTATCTGCAAAAAACTTTTATAACAATTTATTTATTTAAATACAGATGAATTTAATATTTTACTTATAAATATACCTTCGTAACATAGTTTGATATTTTGTGACGCTAAGTTTCTTTTGATTTTTTTTTTAGTTTTTTAATACCTAGTACCTAAATATATTATTTAAGCTTTATTATTATTTGTACGCTTACGTAAGACTTCGTCAGAGCGTCTCGGAAGAGTACCACAAAGGTCCAGCCTTCAATATTGAGAAAATGAAGCCCAAAGCAGCTGCTGGCCACTGCACAAGATTAGTTAAATCTATACTCTTGTGCGTGTGACAGCGGCTATTGCGGGCATTTCATTGTCTGCGAGTCAAGATCTCTTGCGGAACGACCGGGAATAACCACATTCCAATACAGACGACCAACATGTGTTATGACAATTGTCTTATATTAATCAAAACTTGTTCATATTATTTCATTGTTCTACACTGTGCTGTAGCAAAGTGAGTGAACTAATTGGCTGACCGTAAGTTCCCAAAATGGTGAACTCTTCCAAATTCCATTGAGATATGAGATATGAAATCGACACTCACTTTACTTTCGATGTTTAGTTACGCTTTTGTTTTATTGCATGGCATGTTTGTTGAAATGTTTTTATATTGCGCATATTTTGTGTAGATAGTTTCATTATTGCTTATGTATGTAGATATTCGTGATCTGCAATTTAAGCAACGTTTGGCCGCAATCTATATGCAATCTCCATTCAGCCTTATAATTATAGTATAAAATTAATTTAAAAATATTTCACTATCCCCTTTCTTACAAGAAAACCTAAATGTAAATGATTTTGGATGTTGAACGCATCAATTTAGAGACATCATTTTTTATTATTATGTATATTAACGTTAGCCTTGGGTATATAACTGCTGGAGTGTTTTATAACGATCCTAGTTTGTGATTACATATATAATTTTAAGTGCGTAAAGCGGAGTTAACACTTATATTATTTATATTTTTCATAATGTATCCTTAACTACAAATACAGTTTGCATTCATCACTAGTTATAAACTATTAGATTTAACAAGTACTTATTGATTATATTTTTATATCGTAGACGAAAATACTTTTGTAGAATTTTGAAGAAAGAAGACACAAACATCATTTACAAAAACCGGCGAAATGGTGAGACGCATAAATCTTTTTTTTTACACTTTCTTCATAGGAAACCATATAAAACATCAACATTTTGTTCGTTAGAATTGCAAGCAATTTCTAATCCATTAATTTGAACATACTTGGCACATTTACTTGTCTTATGTTTGAAATCCTTTCTTTTACATCTGCAGTTCTACGCTATTTATTATATTTGATATCAAAAACTTACATTTACGTTTTTTATCTAACGCCCACATTCATGTCCATTATAATTTATACTGTACAGCCACTAACTCATTCAATATTTAGTTGATCATGAGTCCAATTCTAAATAAAGTAACATTAATATATTTGTGTTTTATTTTTACTTTCAACATAAATTCTCTTCCTATTTTAGAGAAATTCAATGTACTCGTAATAATAGCTTAACTATTCATATTTACATAAAGATTAAATACGTTTTTTTAACTCATGAAAATACTTATATATAAAATAATTGAAAATGAGAAAATTTTAGTACAATAAAATACACAGAAAAAGAAATACGTTCCAACTAAATGTTAGAAACGGTACACGCAACGCCATCTTCTGTCATTTTCCTTGACTAAAAACTACTCTGCTTTCCCTAAAGCAATCTATGTATTATTTAGATGGAGCTTTTGTAATTTATGCAAAACAATTGAAAATAAGTCGGAAAATCTTTTAAATCCTAATTTATTTTATTACAATAATATTATTAAAATATTTTACCACGTAAAGAACGTACGGTGTGAATCGGGCAACAATGATGACTTTAAATTAATAACACTTTTTTTTTCAAACATGTTTAATACATTTATTAAACGATATAATACTTTCATCAATTTTGGTTTTAATTTGTCTTACTACTATTTAGTTACCAATAGTTGCAATTTTGATGTGCTATGAAATAAAGCAACGAATAATTTAATCACGAAAAATAGACGTTTAGATAGTTGAAGTTCCCTCATTCATAATCTGAATATTTTAAGATTTTTTATCCCTTTGACTTTATATACAGGGCATAACAAGACTGCTACCAAAAGCGAAGCTGGGTGGTAGTTTTAGTGACTACAGACACAACACAACTAAAAATGTCAATAAAAAACGCGACCATATTTGGTGATGTAAATATCATCGAATTTGGGTGATAAATCGATAGTTTTTGCTAAAATTAAACACTTGCGAACCTCAGGGTCTTTAAAATATAATCAAAGGGTGTGCACCATTATTTTAGGAAAAATTATGAATTTACGACTGAAACACGAGAATTGAAAACAAAAATGTACAAAATTTTGTGTGAAGTCACTAATACTATCACTTGGCTTCGTTTTCAGTCGCAGTATGGATATGACCTGTATATAAATTGATGCCAAATCAAGTTAATGCCAAAAAAACCTCCAAACTACAAAAAAACATCTTATGGCTTCGTAAGATCCATTCCATTTCTGCATAAAAACTTAAGCTGCAGAGTAGTTTCCGCATGTTTTATGCTAACTTGTTAATTTACTTTTATATAATTCTTTTTCTCTAAGCGCACGATAACACCTTAATTATTTTTTGCTTCCTTGCTAATATTTTTGAACCTTAAAAAACATTTGTGTGAAACTAACATTATTTCCAGTTTAAAAAGAATATGCAGACGAAGAGAATGGAAAATGACGAAGCCCAAAACAACTATTGGTCACTGCACAGGAATAGTAAACTGAGTATACTCTTGTGCGTGTTCCAATAGTTATTGTGGGTGCTTCATAATCGCCGTTAGAAGACATCAAAATTGAATATGTTCATCATTTATCTGGACTTTTAGAAATGGCGGGTTGAACGTCGGTGATGGTGAGTTGAATGTATTTTTTAATGTGTAAGTGTGATGGTAAGTGCAGTAGGTATCTACGGTTACAATGAAATATTAATCTGTGATACACTATGACTTACTAATCGACAAAATTATGCCGGCATATAGTGTATCCAGACTAGAAACGAAAAGGAAGCTAGGTGGTAGTTTAGTGACTATGCAAACACTATGCAACTAAAATTTATATAATTTGTAACATTCGTCGTGTTTAGGTGGTAAATACGTAGGTTTTCTTAAAATAATAATATACACCCATTTATTTTTAAAGAGGCAGGCCGTGGTTTAAATTATTATTTTAGCGAATCCTACATAAATTACCAACCAAAAACGATGATACTTAAAAAGTTGGAAAACTTTTGCGATTTTTTTTATATTGAGTCTGTAGTTACTAAAACTACCACTTGGCTTAGTTTTCGATCACATTCTCGATACACTCTGCATAATATTGAGAATGGACAAGTGTAAGAGGGAAAGATAGAAATGAACAAAAGATGAAACGACTGTGCTGACTGTACAGCTAAACAATTACTGCCAGCAAAATCGTTTCCTCTCCTTACACCTTAATGGATTTTGCTTAATAACGTTAGAACGATTAGTCTATGTTATAGATGTTCTTTTTTCCGATGTTAATGTGAAATTTGTAATGCTTGGTACACAGTGATCCACCTAAAATATTGCCAAAAAGAGCCTGGCCAAAAACAGGAGGATTAATCTGTGATCCGAAACAAATTCGAATACTCGGATTTCGACGTCCGAAGTAACATATGACTTTTTTCACTTTTAGTTTATTGCAATGGGAGCAAGACGAGCATGCCTTTCGCCTGATGGTAAGCGATACGACAGCTCATGAACACTAACAAAACCAACAGCACCATGAATAACAAAGCTATATTCAGCATTCCACTGCGCTCACGATCCTGAGACTTAAGATGTTGAATCTGAATATGTCCGGTACTTAGTCTGACAGTAATATCCTTAAAATTGAAATACAACAGTGCATTTACACTGCTGTTTGGTATGGAGATAGAAATTGCGGTTGTGCGTACCCAGGCGACCTCAAATATATGAGATATCTACCACCAATAAGTCCACTTCTACAAATCAATACTATTCTCCATGATACTTATCATTCACTCTGAATTTAGCCTAGATGGATGCGACAAACAATAGAGGTTCCAAACATTATGTGAAGTACATAGGCTTATTCGTACAGTATTACATACAACGTTCGAACATTCGAGTTTTGTTTCGCATCCTAAACTAGCCCCAGAGGCTATCTTATAATTACTACAAAGGCTTGTTGGTGCACTACAAGTCACCAATGTGGTCGTAAAATCAAAATACATATGTGTTGAATGGATTTTCAAGTTTTGGGCCGTATACACTCCGTAACAGTAATTAAAAAAAAACTATGTCGATACATTTTTAGTATTAGATATAGTGATTTCAAATACCAATTCATAATTCAGTGCATTTCTTGGATCTGGTGTGTACCGAGTAAAATCAACTTAATAATCTGTATCAATTATTTAAATATTGTACTTTTGTAAAAACAACATTATCATGATAAGTTATTTTAGTATACCAAATGTAAACGTACAGTGTTTGGAATCGGTGGTATATAAAATCAACTTAAACAAAATAATATTATAACTATTTTATTTTGCCTCGCTGTGTACTCAGTCTGATAAATAATTTTATAATAAGGAAAATCGCCTGTACTATGCCGTCACTGAAAAGCTCTGTTACAACCGCCCCTTACCGGCTTAGCCACGGACTTTTCCTTTATTCTTTACTGTCAATAATATTTGCGGAACTGGGCCGACAATGGAACTAACCAATTATTATGTGATTCGTCATAGATTTTTTAAATTTATTTTAACCCCTTTTCCTTTTGCCACTTTCATGGGATCTGCGCAACATGTTCAGGGGTGAAGGTGATCATTTACCACCAGGTGAGCCGTATGTTTTAGGGGCATAAGAATTCCGCCCCATCCCCTGTTTTCATGCCCATCATAGGAAGTGACCTAAAGAGGTCCCTCACTAGCTGCGATTACGAAAAGGCCGAACACAAAAACTGGATCGCGTGGCCTCGCATCTGTCGTAGACGCCCAGAATACGTCAAACGAGCGTCTAAATCGAGATATAAGTAGGGGACAACGTAGATCCCCAATGAAAGAGACGAGACATGGTTCGGCGAAGTGCGATCACAGGGAAGGAATAGAAGCGGTTCTCGCTCTTCTCGCCTCCGTATCCAGTGTTGCCCCAAATATGCACGACATCCACCGACAGGTTTTAGTCGATATGCTGGTGCAGAATCTGCTTGACCGTGACTTGTGCTGATTTGTTAGTATTTTTTTTAATTAAATATTTTTTATGTATAATTTAGGGCATAAGTATTTGTTAATGAACCGGCTCAGACCGCAACGTCTTGAGCTGCATGGGCAATGACACGAACCTGAAGAAGGCCTAAAGGGGAGATAGACTGCTATCCTCATGATACAAAAAAAATGTGAACCGTATGACCTGAAAAATAACCATAACATTTCATATCAAGCGTGTATCAAGAATTTGAAGTTCGTAAAGTTGTCTATAGTTTCTGAAACCTACGACACATGACGTGTAAAATGAAATCTTCTATGTTTGAGTTAAACGTTGATTCGAACTATAGATTAAATAGTGACCGAGCGGAATACCCGTTCCCACACGCCAGTTACTTCTTTCAGAATATCGCTTATATTATTAGTATTGTATATAGTCAGTGTCATGAGTAAACAATAACAAGTAACGTCCACACATGCGTTGTCTATAAACGCGCGTTTTGTTCACAATAATCTTCTCTTTTTTACTTCCTTTCTTTCTTTACCTTCAAACTAATTAACAGTTGATGTATAAAAAAATACGACTCAAAATTAATTCCTGGCTTTTGCCACATCATCCAAGTTAAGTTTCAGGTTGGCTGTGGCACGTGTTACCAATTATAGATAGGCGGGCTGGTCAGAAAAGAACGCGTGAATAGTATGGTGAATTCTACGATTTATACAAAGTTTATAGAAAATATTTAGGCAATTTCTATGAGTACACAAATTGAGTAACGATAAATACTTTTGATCATATTCTTCTAAATATAAATACATAATTTATTTATTTATGTATAATTTATTGTACTCACAAAAAAATACAAATAAAAACGAAACTCACAAACATAAAACATACTATTGACGGACTTATCGTAAAAAGGCAATGTAGGGATAGGTTTAAATAACGGATTAACAGAAGGCAAATTAAAGTGTAGGGGACAAAAGCAAACATGGAATAGAAGAATATTAATAACATTCCGTCTACTGTGTACTGTCATTTTTTCGATATTTGGGATATTTTATATCTTCTACCTATTTGAATCTTATTTGTGCTTGAACAACGTTTTCGTGATTCATTTACTTGTGAATGATTTGGTTGTGGTACAACCTTGTATCGTCGAGGTTATAATGTAGGCGATGGCATAGTAGATGCGTCGGATGATTCATCTTCAACCTCTTTCTCAGGCGGCAATAATTTCTCAGTCAAAAAAGTTAACATTTAAAAATATTGCCATTGTTATTTGTAGTTAGGATATTTTTTAACTCTTTTCAATACGCATCTTTCAAATTCTTCAATTTTTTCCTTAGATGTTCAACTGTAACAAAAATGTTACATCCAATACAACAATACGTTAATGTTATATTTCAAGGTTTGTTTCAGGTTTCTTGGACATAGGATATCTTTCAAATCACTCTCACAGTTATATAATGTACAATTGCTTAAACTGTTTATCGAACATAAGAATTAGACAGCCGTTAGACGCCGGCTGTGAAACGATGGGACGCGGGTTCGATCCCCGCACCGAAACAAATATTGTTATGAATCATTGGTATTTGTTTCGGGTCTGGGTATTTGTGACATCGAAAAGTCTCTCGTAGTTCCTGATACTCATGGCACAAGACTAAATTTTGTGTGAAGTCAGGTCAGGTGTATGTAACTGTTGGGTGTATTTATTTATTTAGAATAGCTTAAACCCACTTCATAACACAAGAAAATTTAATGAAAACATCCCAAGATTTCTTCAGCAAATGGCAATTCCCCATCTGCATTGGTGCGATAGATGAAAAGAAACGGTTAATGAAGTACTGGCGAACTTACGAAATTAATCGCAGAAATCATTTATCATTCATGCTAGTAGCTATTGCGGATGCTAACTATGATTTTATTGCTATTTAGATTAAGATAACATTGCGTTGGAGGTACTTTGCATATTTCTGCATTAAACAGTTTCGTCAGCAATGAACGGTGTAATGTTTCTCCACCACAAAATCTGTCTGACTCAAATGTAAAGTTACCACTGGTTTTACTCGGAGACAAAGCATATCCCTTCAGAACATACTTAATGCGCCCCTATCCCTTCTGCAATTTTAATGAGCACAAAGAAAATTTCAATAAGAGATTATAATGAGCAAGAGAAACTATTGAATGTACATAGTTTCGGTATATGTTAAAAAGGGGCGTATTTTTATGAAACCTATACAACCAAATACAGAACATGCAAAATTGATAATAAAAGTCTCATGCTTGCTGCATAATATCATAAGACAAAGTGAAGATAATAAGGAATTTCTGGAATTTATGATTAATCCAATAACTATCAATAATATTATAAGATCTAGCTGCAGTAGTAATTCTTCAGTAAGCCCATTTGTCATACGTAACTATCCTAAAACTACTGTGAAAATCTAATCTAATTTACTATTAGCTAGACGTAATATATTTCAATATTTTATTTAAACTGAAATATTTACCTTCTTGTTTAGGAAATTGTTGTTTTATATCTTAACACAATTTTTTCACGACATGTTTCTATCTATGTTCTGAATGGCTTGACAGTCATATAGCCCGTCGTTTCGAAACTTCATGTATTAATGCTGCTGTCAATTTTCTGTTTCACAAATTGTAAATAGCACTATAATTATGCTGATTATTTCGAACCCTCTACACCGCGTCGCCGCGCCGCTCAGCTCGTCGCTTCAAGGCATCGCTAGTGTTTTTTAGTACAGGTAGGTATTTAGGATTAAGAAAAAAACTAAAAAAATTGTTGCCTGTAAAGTCGGTTTTACGGGCGAAGATTTTACGTGACAACGTCTTTTTCTCGGTAGAATATTTATTGATATGAATATAATTAAATTGCACAATAGGAACAAGGAATTGAATGAAAATAAGAATTGCACAAATTTTAACTATAGAAATATATTTTGTTTACTAAAACATTGTACATGTAATGACGAATCTAAGCACTCCATATTTTCACTACAGACACAGCTGACGATACTTTAACCACACGTGTGAACTTGTATTGTGACGCTTTCTTGTTTTTCCAACGCCAAGAACGTTCGAGAAAGACAAAGACAGAGACACAAGCATGCGCCGATTCAATGCGCCTAATTCTCTAGTGCTGCGCGCGCGGCAGACCGATCATAGTTGAGTGGGAGAGAGACGCAAGGCATTCGGCGGGCCTCTCTCTCGTTCGGTGACTCATCGTAACGTTACCGGGCGTTACACTTTTTCATAAGTGACTCCCAGCCGCAACCTAATTTAAGACGTTGTCACGTCAATAAATTTTTTGGAGGTAAAATATTTTTTTTTGGGGGGGTAATTTTTTGCGTAATTTGGGATTTCTGGCGGGGTCAATTTGTAGCCCTCACCAAGACGGTTCCGAGGATACCAAACTCGGTGGGTCTACGATCTATATTGGCCGAGATAGGATTGGGGGGGTGAGGTAAATTTTCGGGGTGGGGGTAAGGGAGGGGGGGTGAGGAAGGTTTCGTGGGGAGGCTAACTTAAATTAATTGTTTTGGAGGTAAAATATTTTTTTTTGGGGGGGTAATTTTTTGCGTAATTTGGGATTTCTGGCGGGGTCAATTTGTAGCCCTCACCAAGACGGTTCCGAGGATACCAAACTCGGTGGGTCTACGACCTATGTTGGCCGAGATAGGATTGGGGGGGGTGAGGTAAATTTTCGGGGTGGGGGTAGGGGAGGGGGGGTAGGTTTCGTGGGGAGGCTAATAGGCACTATTTCGGAATAAGGGTGGGGGAAGGCAGGGGGGGGCTATGGGACAATTTTGGAAAAAGTGGGTGAAACTGAAAAAAAATATAATTAAATTGAGTGGGAGAGAGACGCAAGGCATTCGGCGGGCCTCTCTCTCGTTCGGTGACTCATCGTAACGTTACCGGGCGTTACACTTTTTCATAAGTGACTCCCAGCCGCAACCTAATTTAAGACGTTGTCACGTCAAAATATATAAAAATTCTTGAAGAGTTACATAAGCGACATATTTTTTTTGCATTTTTTTCCCTTTAATTTCAATTGTTAATTAGTATTTTTTACATAAGTGCCCAAACGAAGAGTCTTATGTTTTAGGATACAGCAAATAGCAATTATTCTTTGTAATGTCACGTCGCCACTATGTAATAATATTTTAATCGATATACCTATTACCTTTAGCACGTATATTGCACAACTCGCCACAATGTCTACGTGTTGTGAACCGTGAGGTACTGGATTCGATCCCTAAAGCTGAATTCTGTTTGACGATGTTGTGTTTCGCAATGTACTACCCAAAAATATAAATAAAACACAGGGAATATAATAAAAACAATACAGCCGTTGTTGAAACATTTATTTCTCCAAAAACACTTCATCAGTCTTAAGAGTCTAATAAATATGAATATACGTAAGCAACTAATGCCACATTTGGTCCAAGATCCCAGGGCCCCCAGACGTTACTTATTTTCTCATAAAAAATATAAATGGGATAAAGTAGTGTTAGTACGTACTTTGAATGTGTGCATACCTGCTAGCTTGTGTCGACGGCCAATTCATAGGTACCAGGTGCTAAAGGTAGATAAATACGGTACTGATTTTTCTTAAATTCTCAGTGCTGATTTTTACATATGTTTTAGATAATTTTGTTAAAAATTAATAATAATTATTGCCAGACACTTTCCATCGGCGCTTATCCTTAACAGACGCTTTAAAGCTTCAAAAAAAATAACATATTTTTACTTATAATCTCACTCTTGATTTTTATATATGATACTTAGGGAACTATTTGAACACCCCTGGTCAGCAGCCAGACCAATTGGAAGGGTCAAACATCCCCCCAGACACACATAAAGTGTCGCTATGTGTATGAGCGTGTTAGAATACTGCCAATTCTAACAAGCGAATGAAGAGTTCAATCGCAAAAATGTGAAAAACTTTGATGCAAGTAACTTACCACCATGCAAAAGTGAGCTTTTATAGCAGTTTGGACGAGCTAATTACATCACTAGTCTCTGGAAGAATGCCCATTTTTTTTTATTGCTTTGAATGGCGAGACGAGAATGCCGTTCGCCTGATGGTAAGCGATACGACCGCTCATGAACAGTAGTAGAACCAAACAACACCTTGAATTACAAAGCATTGCTTGGCATTCCACTGCGCTCGCCATCCTGAGACATAAGATGTAAAGTCTCAATATGTCCAGTAGTTCCTCTGGCTACAATATCCTTCAATCCGAAACACAACAGTGCATTTAAACTGCTGTTTGACGAGAGAAATAAACATTGCGGTGGTACCCACCCAGGCAGCCTCTCACATATGAGAGACCTACCACCAGTAATATATGAAGAAAATTAGTATTTTTAGTTCTGACAATAATGGGACGTTGGAAGACAATAAATATCATTTTAACTGGTTCGATGGGGACCAATTGCCGAGCTTTGTCAGTGAATCGCTTCAAGAAGCATCAGGTATTATACTTTAACTTTGAATAATTGATATAACCGTGTAACTCTTTGATTCTTAATTATGTTATTTTTGTAACCGAAAATGAAAGTAATAAGGATGATAATGAAGATAGTCAATGCCAACATTGGGTTGATGATGACTTATCAAACTTAGACGATGAAGACAGTAAAGATCACGCTGAATTGCAAAATGTTCAAACTACAAATAATCCGAAAGAAGAAAGACATGTATAGCTTTGTGTAATTTTAAGATATATATTTATTGTCTTCCAACGTCCACCCATTATTGTCAAATTGACTAAAAATACTAATTTTCTTCCAGAGACTAGTGATGTAATTAGTTCGTCCAAACTGCTGTAAAAGCTCACTTTTGCATGGTGGTAAGTTACTTGCATCAAAGTTTTTCACATTTTTGCGATTGAACTCTTCTTTTACGTCACAAACCATATAAGCGTTGATGAAGAGTTGGAGTCGGGCAGCATCTACGTCAATTATTCCGGCCACGTTGTACAGTTCACAAACAAATTTTTGTATAGTGTTAAACACATTTTGCTCTAGTTCTAAGTCACTGAATATCGCCGAGTTTCATAAATGCTATCTGGTACTCTGCATTTTTAAGTAAGAAAGATATCGATAAATAGATATCTCTCTCACACTCAAGCGTACAAATAATGACCTCACGCTCATACACATAGCGACACTTTATGTGTGTCTGGGGGGATGTTTGACCCCTCCAATTGGTCTGGCTGCTGACCAGGGGTGTTCAAATAGTTCCCTAAGTATCATATATAAAAATCAAGAGTGAGATTATAAGTAAAAATATGTTATTTTTTTTGAAGCTTTAAAGCGTCTGTTAAGGATAAGCGCCGATGGAAAGTGTCTGGCAATAATTATTATTAATTTTTAACAAAATTATCTAAAACATATGTAAAAATCACCACTGAGAATTTAAGAAAAATCAGTACTGTATTTATCTACCTTTAGCACCTGGTACCTATGAATTGGCCGTCGACCCAAGCTAGCAGGTATGCACACACTCAAAGTACGTACTAACACTACTTTATCCCATTTATATTTTTTATGAGAAAATAAGTAACGTCTGGGGGGCCTGGGATCTTACTCTAATTGTTCAAACATCAGAATATGTACTTATTTTTGTTCAACTTTAGTCCGATTTGATCGCGTGAGTTGTTTGATAATCAATTATATTTATGTGTTAATAATTATTCTTAATAATAGAAATGTACTTTTCGGCGCAAAAATATACCGGATTTATACATAAATGAACTCCTAAGAGGCAGAATTGAATCGGAAATATTTCGTCTTTACATACAGTTTATGTTACAATATGCAAATTGCAAGAGGTAGGTGTTACATAATGTTATAACTTTACATAAATATAAAGGAATGAACAAAATTTTTGCGTCGGAGTCTTAGGATAACATTGAGCAATTTTGTTTACTTTTAACATTGGTATGCTGGAAATGGTAGAAGTAATGTCATTCATAAAGAAAATAATGTTAAAAAGATATGATGAGCCAAGCACGGCCAAATTAAGCGCGGTTTACGGCACTAAGTAGCTTTATAAACACATCTTAAAGATGCTCGAAAAGTAAAAAAACGAATACTTATTTTGGGCCCTCACGTTAACCATTTAAGTGACATATACAAAAAAAGATACTGGGTAATTTCTGCGATCCAACAGCAAATTAAGCAAAATTACAATATTAAAAAAAATATTTTGTAGAGTTAATACTTCATCGTCAGAGGACCCAACGATATAAGAAACTTGGGAATGACTCCTGCCGCTTACAACTGCAGCGTACTTTGACACAAATACAAGCAAATACAGGCTTATTCGCATTAACGATAGCGATTTGCAGGTCTACTCATCACACTCGATTTCATTTGAATAGAAGTAGAATAGGACACATGCGACGTTGCTATTGTACATAAAAATAGCACACAAACTTGTCTTACTTGATGCACATATAATGTAACCAAATAAAATCTAGTGCCAAGATCACCGAAAAAAAAACTCGTCATAGTGTTCCACGCACCTCGTTTTAGATTCAGCCTGTGGTCTAAGCATGATCTTGCCGATAAATGGACATTGTACCAAGTGCATTGTGCAGTGCAGTCGCTTAGCTAAACATGACAAATTAATAACCAATTCACAAATATAACAAAATTAGTTTTAGAACCATTAAAATGTCTTTTTTACACAGTATCAACTATGGAATAGTAGAAAAGTATGTACATGTTTGTTATGAGTTATATCCTAATTTTCAGAGTCAGAATTTTGACATAAATTATGGTGAATCGGGGTGAAAGTCGACAGGAGAAAACGGAAACATTATTCTTTGTCTTGTTTTTCTTTGTTTTATGGTGGTTTTTCTTTTGCTACTGTTCATGAGCTGTCGTATCGTATATACGAGTATACCATTAGGCAAACGGCATGTACGTCTCTACATTCATGAAACAAAAAATAATTTAAAAAAATTAAGTAATGCACACTATTTTGATCCTTTCATGATTAAAAGTATACACAAGAAAATAAGCACTGTTTTACTTTTGACTGCAGGAAACACAAACTTTATTGAAATTTTGATCCCGACTGCGCCTCAATAATTCACAATGTATGTTTTAAAACAAGATAATTCATAAAGTATGAGACCAGTGCGTTTACAACGTTTTTTTTTTTGCGTTTGCTTCGGTAATTGTTTGCAAAAACTAGTAATAACTGTTTCCGATTACCCAGGTCAATTTTACCCCGATTGACACAAGTCAGAAAAGCACACCTTTTGCTAAAACTGTGATATATAAGGACGGTACAAATGTATACATATTGTGATTATTTTTTATTTTGGTATCGAATTTTCCGTTAGAGATTAGCCGCTGTGACGTCATTGTGCAGATTTGTGATGTCATGCGTATTTATACCAATAGAAATCTTGCGTTGCTAAAGCATTAATAAAAGATTTTATGTGATGTTAAAGTTTGTCAGGCGTATTAAGGCCTATCTATGCATTCGATTAAATTAAAGACATACTCTTGAAATTCGATTGTATTAGTTTGTGATCAGGATCGATAAATGCCATGCCATTCCTCCCACTTGGTAAGAATACTGTTAGAGCACATTTTTTTTCTAATTCACTTTATCGGAATAATTCAATCGAAAGTCAAAAGTATCTACTCTTTGGTTCCATGTGAAATGAAAGTTATCTCTTGTACATTTTGGCAAAAAGGAGTACGGTGACAATGAGAATTAAAGAAAACATTTATGGCAACAATATCAAAAATGTCTTTGTGTTCGTTGAATAATTTTATACGTAGCTGTTACCTGTACATTTTCGTACAGTTTGTTTGTTTTGTGATTTTAAATGAACAAAGAGACTATTAGCAACAATAAATAAATATATCGAGTTTCTAAACATTGTCTGTAGTAGTATTTCGAGTTGCCATATTAATATTAAATTCGATCTTAGCGCCCTCATACAGACTTTTTTGCCAAGCTATAAGTTCATAAAGACTTGATGTTGACTGATTCAGGATATTCACTTATTTTATTGGTGTAAACACGCATTTATATCTGAGTTGTTGTCCTAGAATAGCATGAGACACATGGTCGCGTGTAGACACGCCTTGGCCGGCAGGAACTTGTCGTCGAACGACAGCGCGTAGCGGTACATCCATATTGCTCTGTCATACTCGCCCTGTTTAATGCCGAAAGTATATTTATTAAGGTTTACGAAAAGAAGAAAGAAAGAAAAAAATATATAAAGATATATTATATAGATATTAAATACTAATCATAGTAACAAGTGGCGACTTTATCATACTAATTTCTTACAGGCAACCATGGGAGGAACTTACATACCATACATTCTATGGTATGTAAGTCCGCCAACCCGCACTAGGCCAGCGTGGTGGAATATAGGGCCTAACCACTCTCAATCGTACTCTCGATTGTAGAGGAGGCCCGTGCCCTGCAGTGGGACTTATATGGGCTGATACAGAACCATGGGAGGAAACCTGCATACCAGAGCGATTTATAAAAATATCTATAGTATGTAAGTCCGCCAACCCGCACTAGGCTAGCGTGGTGTACTATAATATGGCCTAACCACTCTCAATCGTACTGTCGATTGTAGAAGAGGCCCGTGCCCTGCAGTGGGACGTATATGGGCTGATACAGAAAAACATGGGATAGATATATAAATAGGAGAAAGATATGTAATGTTAATGAACACAAAATTAGAAGCTTGGTTGATGGCACCTCAGCCAGTATTGACCAGAATAGATAAAACCAGTATCTATTAATTTGAAATGATGAACTAAAAAATCAATGTGGGGTAAAAGTTCTTATTTGGCATTATGGTCAGAGTTTCCCAATGAGCTGATATCTGCGCTGTTTTCTGTTTTCTACTGTTAAAGAACGACAGGGCACCGTAAATATTTTCTATCATATGAACTGCTTCTTAACTAATTAGCTAAAATTAAATAAATGTTATCATTGTACCTTAATAGTAGACTTATGCACGATTCAGATTCAGACAAAAGGCTTATTAATTGATAAAAATAAGCTTACTACAATGGGTATCGGTCGAAAAGCCATTGATATTATATTTTTTTAAATAAGGATGAAATAAAAATACTATCTTACCAAATAAGTATGTGATACAGCTACCATAAACGCCTCAACTTTACTTTTCGGCGACGTGTAGAATGATAGATAGGCGATATCTTTAGACTCTTGGGGCTTCGACTGCCTGGAAATTAAAAAAAATCATTAATATTAGCTGTTCTGTATCAGATCATAATATAATTAAAATTGTATCCGTTCGTATTGTGATATGACTTTATATCAAAATGTATCGTGACGTGAGTCACGTCATTTAAAGTGTCAATCCATGTATAAAGTGCAAGTTTCGAAATAATCTTGTAATAAAATTAGACAACACAACTTTTTCTCAGAAAGGGTAGGAAGAGGTGCCTAACAAGATAGTTAATTTTCGCCTTGTCGCCAAAAGCCCCTTAAACAAGAATTTAAAAAAGTTTTGTCTTGTGTATTCCACACCACGATGTGGTAAGATAACCACCATACCTATCAACATATCAGACACGAATTCCTAACTCGGGATTAATAAAGAACGGAAAAATCCAATTTCACTTTTCCCAACCGGGGATTCTAACCCAAGACATCAGCGTTGTAATCGTATTCTAGTACAACTGCGCCACCAAGACGGACGAACAATATATGATAATGGTTTCTTAGATTATAATAGCATATATTATGTAAAAGTGATGAAGATGATGGGACCAGTCATCATCATCATCATCATCTAAGCCACAGAAAGTCTACTGCTGAACGTAGGTTTCCCCCATGGATCTCCAAATTGCGATGATGTCATCGGCCTGTACCCAGCGACTTCCTGCAACCTTAGCCAGGTCGTCCGTCCACTTTGTAGGCGGGCGTACGATGTTTGGCTTGGTTGTACATGACTTCCACTGTAGAATCTATCGGTTCGATAGTACCAGAAACTCAAAAAAATCTGTCTCTTTCAAACGATTTTAGAATTCAATTTGAGCGAAAAAGACAAAACATTTTACAATTAAAGTAGTTTTTAAAATAATGTATGAATGAGATCATAAGTGCAACAGAGGATTGCTTTGAATAGTAATTAATGTAGAGTAGTAAATGGTGAATGTGTAAGTGAAATATATAGTGTAGTAATCATAATTATTAAGGCACTAGAGCGGACAATGGGAAAAAATTCTCAATGAAGCGGGAGGGAAGATAATGTTATTTCATAGGCCTGATAGACACAGAAATATAATGTACCGTTTATTTTGTTACAAACATTTTGTTTGCAGTGTCCCTTGTCAAATCTCAATGGTAGTGATAGATGTGTAAATGAGTAATATAGTGGTATTTACATCTGCAGCAGCGCGGCGAGCGCGGAGAGCGCGTGGTGCTTGTGTGCGTGGTGCGCGTGCGCGTGGTGCGCGTGCGCGTGCATGGCGGCCGCCGCGCAGCGCCGCGCGCAGCCGCCGCGCCCCGCCGCGCCGCACCACCACGCGCCCCACGCCGCGCCCACGCCCACGCCGCCCTTCTGCACAAACACATCCATACAAACATATTAACTATACACCCTTCTGAATTTTTTTATTGCAATTACATACATACATACACAAACTCACGCCTTTTTCCCAGAAGGGGTAGGCAGAGGTGCCAGGACTCCCACATTTCGCCTTGTATGTTCCGTCCCACGATGTGTTAGGTGGCTAACCTATCGCCATATCGGGCACAAAATCCTGACTCTGGACTGATAGTGAATAGAAAAATCCAATATCACTTTGTCCAACCCGGGATTCGAACCCCAGACCTCAGCTTTGTAGCCGTACCCTAGTACAACTACGCCACCAAGGCAGTTGCAATTACGAGACGAATATACCCATAGTCTGATAGTAAACGATACGTCCGTTCATAAGCTATAGAAAAACCAAACAAAATCTTGAATTACAAAACAATGATTGTTATTCCACTACGCTGGCCACCCTGAGACGTAAGATGTTAAGTCTCAATATATCCAGTAGTTACTCTGGCTACTGTATCCTTCAATCCGATACACAAGAGTGCATTTACACTGCTATTTGGCACTATTCACAGCAATAAAAAAAATAATGTCGGAATTACGTCGAAAGAAAAATGACAAAATACATATTGAATTAACATCATATTGTTATAGATTTTTTTTAACTATGATCAAAATTGTTTTTCTGTTTTTTTTTTCTGTTATTAAAGAAATATGCACTATCAAAATCATTACCAGAAAAAGTTACATAGAAAGTTAAAGCAAAATGGAAAACGCTATAAAAAGGGCTTTCGCACCGACTAGTATAACTACAATTATTTTTATTGGCACGGCAAAACTACCGCATTGCCAATTATGATAATATACAGTAACCAAAATATGCCAAGCGGGTCGAATCTAAATAATATATGGAATCCAAAAAAACGTCACGCTTGCGTGTGCTATCCTGGTTGGCTTCCACCACCTTACACATTTGAAATCCATCAACAAAACAGTACAACAGACCAATATTATATTAATCACCCTTCCTCCAACAGGAATCCATATGGCTGCAGAAAAAGAAAACTACTCACCGTATCAATATACTTGGCGATCTTGGCTCCCAGCGTGATATAGTCGTAGAAGTTGAACATCTCCGCGAATTGGTGCATTAGGCTGAGGATCGGTTCCCATCCATCCTCTTCTATCTGAGCCACTCGCTCTACGAAGAAGTCTTCTTGAGCGTCCAGCGGCATGCGGCAGTCGGGCACCTTCTTACCTGACGCACTCATACCTTGCATCTCGTTGGGGAAGCTGCGAATGATTATGAACTTTGTGTTAAATGTAATTAAGTTTATTTTTGTTTAATAAATTGGAGTATGTTTTTTCATTTTTTAATCCTTTAAATTATTATTTAAAAAAATAAATAGATATTACTTTACAAGTGGTACATTTCGCAAAAGACTGCCATATTTATGAGCTAAAACTATTCGCAAGATTTATTAAAAATATGTTGCATTGACACCATGCAAGTGGGGGATAAAGGGCCATCCATAAATACATCAAACTTATTTTATATCTTTTTCTCACAGTTCTGTCACTTTGCCCTGTCGCATGACGTCACATATTTTGCAATATAAATTCCATTAAAAAACAATAAATTAAAACAGCAATTTCGTAAATATTTATATATTTCTGTATAAAATCTTTTAAATATTAACAATAAATAAATAAAATTAAACTATACAAAATAGTATAAAAACACATCCTTAAAATAATATTGATAGTTATTACAAAATTAACATTTATAGTTTTTAATTTACAAATATGTCACCACAAAGCTTATCCTCATTTCTGTGACTTGACACATTATAAAGCTCCTCCTTCCTCATTAAAGTATGACGTAATATATGGATAGCCCCTAAACAGAATTTTAATTTATGTTGTGATTATAATATTCTTATTTATTGTAACTTAATAAAAAAATATGACATAGAAATTAAATATAAACATAAACTCTCGACTTAATAAATAAATAATTAAATAATAACATTGATGAGATTATCCTCCCGCGTTTATAATTTATTGTATAAAGTGAGTCTCAGATAATAAACGAAATGTACTAAATTAAACATACATTTCTACTATCTCATAACAATATCAAACATTATAATTTTTCGATTGATAATGAGTACAGCTAAAGTACATAGCTTTGAATTCTGAATATTTATTTATTTATTAATCTTTTTATACATAATGTTGTATAAAGGCGGACTTAATGCCTAAGGCATTCTCTACCAGTCAACCTTTGGGTGATGCAGAGATTGAACAAAGTAGTATAACCATTTTCACAATTATTTATTGCATATTATACTCAAAATTTAATTGTCCTCTTTTACGATAGAATACCCTCGTTCGTACATAATTAAGAACTGAATTCTTTTAACTTTAAAGACCCAACTTATTATTTTTACTTACAAAACTAATTTGAGTAATGCAAGTCACAACCATCTAAAAATATTTGAAAAACCAACTAAATGTTGAAGAATTTATTAACGTGTTATTTAAGTGATCCCAAATTGTATGCTGCTGTTAAGCAAAAATCAACCATAGTTACTTTCTTTTTATATTTTTGTTTTACTCGTCAGTGACGTTTAGGATGTTATGCACCTCTGTACAGCATCTAATATCAGTCTAATAAATTATTTTTCTCACAATAAGTAAAATAAAATAGAGAATGATGAAATAAAGTGTTCAATAAAAAAAAAACAATCTTTAAAGAGCTGAATCTATGTGAGCAGTTTGCAATAGGCGTAAAAATAAAATAAGTCTTGCAAAATTAAATTCCGAGCAGCAAAGAAAAAAATATGCCACTTGAGTAAAAAAAATATTAGCGAATAAAACATCATTAAAAAGTTTAACAAAATAATTTAAAATAATAACTAATCTACATAAAACTATATTCATAATCTCACTTTAACTCTGTCTCGCTGAACAATTGCCGGAACGTGAGAATATGGAGCCAATAACTGAGTTGAAACTTTTGCTGCGAACAGTCGTCCTCTTTCAGTGGTAAATCTTCCGCGTTCACATCTATGAAATAAAAATAAATTTATGAATTTTGTACTCAATCCATCCATCAGTCAAAGGAAGTCCTCTGCTGAACATGGGAGGCCTATGTTAATTAATGATTTCCAGTGACCTATTAGAGGCAGCCTGCATCCAGCGACGTCCCGCGACCGACACCAGGTCGTCTGACCATCTTGTGGGTGGACGTCCTCTCCGCTACGTGGCCTCCATTCGAGGACTATTTGTACTCAATACAGCAATGCTATATTAGCCACAAAAAACAGAGCCCCAAAAATAACAAAAAAAAAGATTTTTAAAAACTTAAGAGCGTTTATACCCTGCACGCGCTTTTTGGCTTAAAAACAGGACTTTTCAAATGAGTTAATAGCCACCAATAAGCAATTTAAAGGAAAAATAATTATTACTAATTTTAGAAAAGGTTGTCATCTAGGGATTTTGGTGGAAAACATTATAGATTGATGGATAATTTGTGAGTACTATACGGATTACTGAACACAAGTTTCGTTATTTAGGCTTTAAATGGCAATTTAGAAGCTTAAGATATCCTTAACCACTAAATATAAGATGAAAATAAAAATATTATCAGACTAATAAGACCCTTATGGAGGGATTTTGCTGAGAAAAATAATCTTTTTGTGTTTAGTTCCTGAAAAATAAAAATTTAAACAATGCGAAATTATTCAGAAACTCTCGTCAAGAACATATTTTTTTTCACCAACTTATTGTACATAATTTTTTATAACAATTGCATATTATAATAGAAGAACATGTTATCAATAAATTACCATTTTTATATTTCAACAAAATTAGTTTTCATGTTTTCTACAAATATTTTATAAACCACTATAAAACACGCTGTCCGACGTGGATCAAATCAGACCGCCGCAAGGCCTTCTAGAGGGAGGACGTATCGCTCGTCGCTCTGGCCTGGCTGCAGTCGATTATGCCGCGCGTAGTAAAAATAGCCACGCGCGGAATGCGATTACCACATCTTAGTACTTTGGTAGTAAAATATTTAATTATTTTTATTACCTACAATGATTTTGTAGTGAGTATAAATTATGTTTCAGGTAATATAATGGGACGTAATTCCGAGGCTAAATTATGTTATGTATTGTAATATAAAATTAAATATATTTCGTAATTGTAAGGGGTTGTAAGGCCCCTAACACTATTTATGTGTTCGAACACGAAATGATTAATAAAACGTCCGTAGTGTCTACTGATTAAACACTGATTTGAATGCAACTTAACAATGTAATAATAACTAAAATATGATTAGTATCCAAAATTTGTATTATTCTTTGCTTGCACAGTAATATTTGTCTACTTATAATGCAAATAAAATATTTTTTATGATATTATATTACAGTTACATTTCAATTGAATATTTGAAGCGCACGGATCAAAGTTGTTTGAGCCGATTGTATAGCGAGCCGACGCGGCAGCTCTACGCACACAGCTTTGGTCGCTTATGTGTGCGTGAAATTAACGAAGAAATACCTATAGTTGACTTTGCGCGCAAGGTGTATACGCTCTTAACTCCATTTTAATATTTTCAGGAATCGTAGATGTATTTAAATTTCTTGGAGTTTGAATTTTATTTCGTTTGCTTTTTTTAAAATTAAATGGTATGAACATACTTTTTTATTATACTCACTGTACTTTGTACACCAACACGCAGTAAGCCACTACGGCCTGACCGCTCTGATTCGTAGAGCGAGCCCGTCCCGTTCAGCGTGACGTCTATGGGCTGATAATACTATATTATTATTTTTATACTCACTATAACAGCCCTTAGCGCTGCATGATTTCACAGCTTTATCAATTATTTTCATCATGGCGTCATAGTTTTTTTGATGGGCCTGTTTATCCGTCCTCTCTGTCGGCATGTTCTTTATAATTTGGTCGAACATCGTGCTATCTATATTGTCTATGGGCACGCCTTGAACGTGATCGTCTTTCAGCTCTAACATCCGCACTAAGCCACTGCTACTCTCTGTAGGAGGAAAAATTTAAAACTAGCTGTTATATTTAATGCTAAAATATAAAAAGAACTAAAATACTACTATGATAACTTTTTTTGCAATGAATGGCGAACTGAACTTGTTATTCTCCTGATGGTGAGCGATACGACCGTTCATGGACAGTAGCAAAAATAAACAACAAAATTAATTACAAAGCAAAACTAGGTATTCCACTGCGCTCGCCATCCTGACATATAAGATTTTAAGTCTCAATATGTTCAGTAGTTACTCTGGCTACACTGACCTTCAAATTGGTGCACAACAGAGGATTCACACTGCTATTTGGCGAATGAATAGACTTTATGGTGTTACATAACCAACCGGCCTCACACATATGAGAGACATGCCACCAGTAGATTAATTATAAAATATCATAAGATAGGCGATGGAGGTGATAGACAGTACTCTACAATCTTAACATCATTTACATGACATTACAAGTCATAGAAAGATTTTGAAAAGGACTTCGGACAGCATTACCACATAATAGGGTAAGACACATAAAACGAATTTAAATTTTAATTGAAGATTGATTTTGGAAAGGCTATACAATTCGTTTTACGATATTACGAGTTAAGAAGCGGTGCGGCTAGCCACTTATGAACCAAGTGAGTTAACCAAAATAATTTATATTCCAAAATATAATAGGAGGTAAAATAATAAATGATTATAGAAACGTACCATGGTTTTTACCCCGTTCATGGTTAGCAAAGCAATGTATGTTAGCCACATGACAATTGCTACCATCCTTTTCACACACCATGCTTATCCCTGGCTCCATTTGTGTGCAGATGTCACCTTCAGAATACTCTGCAAACAAATTAATTATCATCAACATCATTCATGACTGGATTTTCCAGCTATCTTTTAGTTCATATTCCATTCGACGCTGAGATATTTCGATGTGCGTTTCTTAGTCCGGGTTGAATGCACTTGAATGTGAAGTGCTGTCAACTTTAAAAAAAAAATTATGGCCTTATAGATTTGTATAGGCAATACCAGGTTTATCGAGACTGCACACCGAAAACGAAGCCAAGTGGTAGTTTTAGTGACTCCACACACAATGCAACTAAAATTTTCGCAAAAATGTTGTGACAATATTCGTTATTTTTTTTTAACTATAGTCGTATTGGTGGCCAATGTAAGCATGGTTTTAAAATACTATTTTAACAAAACTACGTATTTACCCCGCAAACACGCTTATACTTATTTTTTTATTACATCGTATCTGTTGTCACTAAAACTCGTACGTTGGTTTTCTGTCGCAGTATTTATACATCCTTTATAATATGGGCATACCCAGATCCTGCAGCGCGTCGACCTGCTTGAGTACGCAGGCCCAGCCGAGCAGCAGGCCGCGCGCCAGCCCCGACATGAAGCGCGGCTCCACGCGCAACACCTGCTTCAGGTGGAACATGTGCGTGTAGCGGTGCTTCTTCAGCATGTTCAGCTCGGCCAGGATGAAGTTCGTCACCGGCTGAGGGGAGTCAATACACCGTTCATTAGGGAATTTACTTAGAGTATCTATAATATAAAGGGAGCGTTGGTACTTCAAAAATGTAGATAAAAATGGTAATGCCGGGCCACCTTTTTCTGACCTCCTATTGGCTAATATTTGAACAGGTTGTGCAACATACATAAATTACTTCGAAAAAAAATTAAAAAAGGGCTATTTAATTTCACTCAAACTCGTTATAAAAATATAATCGCTAAATATAATTTCGGCTATCAAAGAAATTTATAGCAATTTATTGCTAAATAATTAATTAAATTTTCACTAATATAAGAGCGTTACCAACATTACGAACAAGAAAATATCTACGTTTTTCAAAACGCGAATGTATGACAGCGCTCCCTCTATATTATAAATACTCTAAGGAAATTTAGTCCGCCAACCTTAAGGAAAGCGTGGTGGACCATATGGCCTAGCGACTCTCGTACTCTCGATTGTAGAGGACGCCCGTTCGCTACAGTGGAACGTATATGGGCTGATACATACATACATTGTATTAAGGAATTATGAAATACTTTACTATGTCACATATGTCCCAGCGTAGGGTACAATCAAAAGTATCTTTGAGAAGTTAGACCTACAGTCAACGCTGGCCTAGTGCGAGCTAGCGAAATTTAAATACCACAGAAATTCTTACAAATCGGTATATTGCCTCGCGAATCGCGATGTTTTTTTTTTCATCCTTTCAGTACGAGAAGATGAAACAAATATTTATCTCAGCCCAAACACGCCACAGAGGCTTAATAATCTACTCTATTCTCACCTCATAAAGACTAAGTCTAAACGCCTGTTCAGCGGCAGTAAGCGCCTCGTCGAAGTAGCCCATCTCCAGGTACACGGAGGCGAGGGACGCCAGCACTATATCTTTGTATTTGGCCTCCACGTTCTTACTAGCTGAGAGGAGGCAGTGCAATGCATTGACGTTGTTTCCCCGAACACGCCAGTATAACGACGATAGTGTGTACAGCACCCACTTTGGTGCTAATTTCTGCAATTAATTTGAATGATGTAAGTGTGAAAATAGTGTATCGTATTAAAATTTGATTAGGTAGTACAATTTTGTGTATGACTATTGAAGAAAATAAATGTAAATGTATCAATCGAATGCACGTCTTTGGTCATCGAAGTACCTTGAATTTAAAAAATTAGAACCATTTCATTGTTGTTTGCTGTGCGTAAGGCTGTGAGTAATGACTTTTGTGTCACCGTGTCAAGTAAAAACTAGTCAAGAAATCTTACGCCATTTTCATTTTCCGATCCTAAAGCTTTATTAATAACCATAATAATATGTTATCTAAATAGTCACCACAGTAAGGTATCAATTTCATCACCTTCATCACCATTAGCTACAATAAGTCCATTATGAAGTTTATTAGGACGTCCGGCCATCTTTAATGTGGCCGTCCAGTTCATCATCATCGGCATCAATTCCAAAAATGGTCCACCATTGACCACCTTCATCACTATCACTATTCATATCTATATTTACATCTCTCTAACTTACCAACTGCATAGCAGAATATATTCTATGTCCTATCTCGGCGTCCTGCATATTCCTAACTAGGTCTGGGTCGCCGTCACCCACGTATTCTAGAAGCTTCTCTCTCAAGTGTTTAGTGACCACCACGTCACTCACGAACTGCGGCCTGTAATATTAAACTGAAAAAAGAATTCCGATTTTGGCTTTGTACTGTTACTACATAATGAACTTGAGTGATTGATGAGATTTCATGAATGGATTCATAAAGACTTGGAATAGTGGTCCAGAGTCATCGAAATAAATAATGATCTTGTACATATGCGTCTCACTGGCATAGGCCCCCGGTATTATCGAAACTTCCATTGTTCGCCACACTAGCCTAGTGCGGGTTGCAGACTTCACGTTCCATAGAAATACTTTACAGAAATGGTTTTGTTTTTCTTGAGTGCAAATTACAATTTCTAACCTCTCCGGTCAGATAAAAGAGGAAAGTCATTAGACTATCTTAAATCATATACCAAGATTTGTTCATACTGTTATTTTAACAATATTATGATATTATTATGTTTTTATTGATTAAACAATAGATCTATCTGTATCTACCTACAGCTGTGGATGCAAGCGTAGCATGTATGTATATGAGCATTAAAGTTAAAAATGGTCTGAACAACTTACTTCTGCCCTTTCTTCTGTGTAAATGCAGCGGCGTCTTTATCATTCGGGCAGATGGGAGGGTGCCACGGCAGTTCGTGCTCTACTGTGGGGGGCACGCCAATTTTATCCCCCAACAAAGCGCTTATTCTGAAAACAAATGCTTGGACTTCTTATTAAATGTTAAATACGCGTCTTTAATGTTTATCAATACATTATAGAGATCTCAGTACAAAAAACAACATTAAAAATGAGTAAAATGGAATAAATGAACCTTCAAAGTTATAAGATACATTGAATTTATCGATACTGTAGAAAGATTACAGTTATTACAGTTACCTTAAACCCTTATTTTCAAAAGGCAAAAATACAGGGTATATTGCCTCAATATTTTGCGGCAATTCAGATGCAGATTCTTTGCATTGTCTACTAGAAGGCCAATCAGTCTCTACATCAAAGTCTTTTTGGTATCTGTTAATTTTCATTGTTGGTGGGTACCTGTAAAAATCAACATAAGTGTTTTCAGTGCAATCTTAATTAATTACTTGCTCATTTATTTTAAAATTTCCCATTTTGTTAACTTCCCACAAATCGTAGAGGCGATAAAAGCACAGCAATAGCTAAATGATACAGAATTATAAGGTCCCGCCCAAAAAATCCGTCTTCTGTAAAGGTATTTTATTCGGCAACATCCTATGCTCGTATCCATTCTCTGGGCTTTATCAATCAAGTGACCAAATATCGTATATTGGGTTCAACCGCACATATTCTCTACTGGAGAAGATATTATTTTATTTATTTTTATTATTTTATGCACCAAATAAATTTTGAACTAAACTAATATTTAACATAAGAGTATAAATGGCGGTGGTATCGCTCGAGGTAAGAGATTGCTTTTACCGACGACCATGGGATGAACATAAAAGAAGCAAAATAAAGAGAGGGCAGTCTAAAGTGTACTTTTAGAATAAAGCGTGAATGATAAAAATAGGCGTTTTATAAATAGGATTTTCGGCTTTTATATGACAAAATGAATGTTGTGACTTCAATATGTCACTGACTTACATAATAACACCCGTACTATACTGTGAAATGTCATTTTCTGGTAATACAGGCTTCTTATCACTAGGTTTTGGAGATTCTGTTTTCACCTCCGCTTCATCAGGTACTAGTTTTCCTGAAAAGTACATAAAAAAGTACATATTGCATCTTTTATTTATTGCGATGAATGGTGAAACGAGCATGTCAGTCGCTTGATGGTAAGCGATACGACCGCTCATGGACGAAAGTAAAACTAAACAACAAAGCAGTAAGCTTGTCATTCCACTGGGTTCGCCATCTTGAGACATATGATGTAGTCTCATTATGTTCAGTAGTCACCCTGATGGTGTAATGTGGATAGCCATGTGTGACTAGCAAACCTTAATCAAGACGAATTAGACTATTAGTTCTACAGTATTTCTCACATTTATTTATTTATAACCAACCAAAATATTTTACATTGGACTTGAAAAATAAATACTAAAACATGTTTGACAGCTTTGACAACTTTGACAGCTTCCGTGGCGCAGTTGGTTAGACGCCGCCTGTGAAACGAGAGGCCGCGGGTTCGATTCCCGCACCGAGAGAAATGTTTGTGCGGCCCACAAATATTTCTTCCGGGTCTGGGTGTTTGTGAGACCGAAAAGTCTCTCGTAGTTCCTGATACCCACGACACAAGACTCGATCTTAATGTGGGGTCAGGACTATGTATGTGACTGTTGGGTGTTATTTATTTTTTATATATTATTATGTAACAACAGGATAAAACAAGTTTTACCACAAACACAAATGCTTGCTTGTGGTAATAACAAATATGATAAACATACTTGTTATTACCACAAGATGGCTTAAACTAGAATTTAAGGATATAAGCAAAACTGCCGAGTTGCAAAATTACAATATAAAAAACTGGAAAATCCGACATGTCCTAAAATAATTTATTTGTAATTACGTCATACTATATATGTTTTCATTAATTAATGTAAATTTAGTTACACTAATGTTACTTAAGTGAAATTATAAAGTAATAGAAGAGGTGAAACATTCAGATTAAACTTTTATTTTTTGGTTTCGCGGGGGATCGCATTTATCGCTATGAGCCACCCGGGAAATATGTTAACATCCGGACGACTTTTGATTCGAGTCTCTACCAAATTCCTACACCGGCATACTTTTTTTTTCATTGCCTTTCTAGGAAGACAAGCTAGCGTTCCGCCTGAGGGTAAGAGGCTACCTCTACTCATAGACCTCTGCAGTGTCAAGGGGCCAGGATAACAATCATTGCGTACCTAAAGGAGAGTACTCTCTTTAAGCCTCATTTGAAGAAGGATAGGTCATAGCGCTCATGAAGCACCGCTGCAGGGAGTTCATTCCAGAGTTTACACACGCGTGGTAGAAAAGATCACTGGAAACGTACCGTAATACTAACAAAAAACCCCATGGCAGTCCACTTCAGGGCATAGCAGGGCAGGGCAAAACGCTATAACCTCAACGGAGCCGCTCCTGCGCGATGCCCCACCCACGCCATATACACCTCGTAATCGAATTCAATGATCACTACGCAGTCGCCCATTAAGATTTAACTTACTGTATATTGGAACGACTAGTACCTTTAGCATCATTAGTGTCTTGTATCGGTGGATCCCTCACAATCTTTCCGTCTAGGAATTTAAACCGATTAGACGGTATTATAAAACTGGAAACCATCTCTGCCTTCGTATTGATATGATTCACAAGTCTTTGTATGCTATACGCAGCCTCTATTTCCTCTACGCCCTTCACTTTAAACCATTTCTCTTCGAACATAGGGCTATCTAAGAAGTATTTTATTAGAGAACTCCGGTCCCCGTCGTGTTTTAACTCATTAATATTTAAACCAGTCAATTCTGTCATTCTAATGCAGTTTTTCTCGACGTCTCTGTAATCTAGAGTATTAATATTTTAGTATTATAATAGTTATCTATTATACTACATTCTTATTTTTTTTAATTGAGACTTTATGAAATTGGGTACTAACCCTAACACAAATAATAATTTTAAATAAAAACAAATTTTAAAATGTAGTCTATGAGAGATAGGTATCTTGTAATTAGGGTACAAAATAATCACATTAATAGTAATATAGATTTACAAACCAAATTCTGCAGCATGTTTCATAGTTCTCAAAAACGATGCTTGGTTTCTGAGCCACTCCACCTCTAAGTTATTGAACTCTGTCAACTCTTTTTGTAATATATTTATAGTCCTGAAATAATAGGAAAAATCTTTAGTATGACTTAAACTTTATTTGTAATACCATAAATACGTAATTTCACGCCTTTTTCCCCGAACGGGGTAAGCAGAGTTGGAACTTGAACGACGATGTGCTAGGGAGCGAGCCTATCGCCATGTAGGGCACAAATTCCTGACTACGGACTGATATGGAATAGACAAATTCAATATCACTTTGCCCGACCAGGGATTCGAACCCGAGACCTCATCATTGCGCACCGTAGTGCAAGTGCGCCACCACTGTCGATAAGGATTATAGTTTTGCTTTTAATATATTTTAATGAATTGACGTTTATACAAAAACAGTATTTTTATACGGACTTAACCTCAGATTTTTTTATACTATAAGTGACGCAATTGATTAAGAAAAACAAGCAAAAACTCAATCTTCTATTTTCTATTTAACTAAACATACGAGTATAATAAATAATTGATGTCTGTACATGCAAGATATTTTAAAAAAATATTATTGCGGGACTGCATGAACGTAATAGTTATAATTCAACATATAACAACGTAACAATTATTATTGTTAGATTTTTTGTCTGCTTTTCTGTGCTGTTGTATACGATGATCTCAAAAACAATTTAACGGATAACTATAAAATTTGGTATGGAGGTAGCTGACACCCTGGATTAACACATAGGCTACTTTGTATCCCGAAAAATGTAGTGTTCCTAAGGGATAGCAAGAAATTCAAATATATTTGTTACTTTTTTAAACTCGCATGGGATGGAATAGGACATTACATGCCTTGAATGAGAATGAAACGGGACAGGGCGGGATACAACAAGACAAGATGGGACAGGACGGGACAGAAAAAGCAGTAAAGAAGACGGCATTGAGTTGGTTATAAATAAAACAGTACAGAAAATAATATGTTGCTAATGCGATCTGGACTCAAAAAGTGTTTCTGGCGCAGACCACTATTTCGTAAGATTAAAATTAAACTTAAGTTGATCCGTCGAGAATCGAATACGCATTACCGTCTTTTAATATAGACCTCATTTAACCTAACACACTGTATAAATACACTGATGACTATTAATATGAAAAAATTATAAACACACGTCATATTGTAAAAACATGTACAAATAAGAAATGTGGACCATTTATTTTCACTCCTCAAACACAAATATTACATCTGTATTTATTCAATTCATACAAAAAAACAGTTAGTATTTACATTACATTACATTACAATGAATTAAACAAGGAACATTGTAGAACTTACCCCTCAAGTTGTTTCATTTTCGTCGACAGAAACATGTGACACAACACAGCACTTTTATGCTTCTCAGCTAACTCAAACAGAGGATTGAGTTTAAGACATTCATTAAAATGTTTTAGAGAACTGTTGAATTCGCCAACAATCGCATAAGCATTGGCGAGAGCAAAATGATTGTATGGGTACTGCGCATCATGATCTAAAGCAGCACCAAGTATTATTAATGCATCATCTGGGATTTTACTCCGATGCAGAATTGATCCCATACTCAAAAGGGCTACATCCTTGTATTCCCTGAGAAAGAATATTTTTAATTATATTATAATGATGTGCTTCATTAACCAGGTGTCGACAATCTATTTTTTAAGTCTTTTTGTAAGTGAAACTTTGAGTAGTAGGTGTGAGTTCAGTGTGCAGTTTCGGCAGAAAATAAAATTACTCAATAAAACACAGAAAGAATTGTTGTAATTCCAGACTTACATTTGGTTGAGGATAAATGTATTTCTTTTTCAGGTAGCATAATTATTAAAACATGGGGGGGTTCTCGGCTCGAAGCTACGATCATCGTAAGGATATAAAAGAATCGCAGCATCATTTTTCACAACACAATAATCTATGGCGATTATGTTAAAAATGGCATACCATTCTCGTCGCCAAAAAATTTCTCCATGTAATTTGGCTATAATAGATTTTTTTAACAGAGAAAATATGTAAAAGCTATAACTTTAACTAACTAATTATGTCGCGTGCACGCAAAGACCCTAGAGATTTCCCTAGGAGTGGTACAAAAGGCCAAGGCGTGGCGAGGTACCACCTGATTTAAATAATTTATGCATTAGGCTGTGTATACACCCATGGGCATTATATTAATATTTTTTTTGTACCTTGGTGCATAATGAACAGCTCTCCGGCTGCACTCCATGGCCTTGGGCGCATTGCCTCTCACTCTCCAATACAATGAGGCCATGTTATAATGTAGCCATGATGAGCTATTTTTCCTTAATATAGTGGCCAGCCAATGACCAAATGGATCCACTGTCATGATAGGAGCTATCTGCTCCGGCAGGGAGAGCTCTGCCTCAGCTGTGAGATTTTCCCGCTGTATCATACCCTGATGAAAATGAAACATGAAGAAATGACATACATATCCTAATGTCTGTATTCCGAAAAGGATAGGCAAAAATACTATCAGGAACACCTATTTTCCACCAATTTATCCAGGGGGACAACCCTTGTACTATGTTAAACACTTCAATCAAATATACACTAGATACACAGTTCCCTGTAAAAGTTCTGTTAAAAAGTGGCACCGATGCATGAAATGAAAAAAAGTAAACAAAAAGATCACATATTATTCAATAAATCTAAATATATTAACACAAATTCCACCTTATTCCTGGAGCTTAAAGTAGCTTTTCACATAATATTGTCTAAAGTTCTGCGACATTTTAGAAGCAAGGGTTGGTGCATGACTGAAGGCGAAAGAGTGCTTAAAGAACTCTTTTTTGGTGCCATTTTCTAAGCACTCATGTTGTATCTAGTGTATATTTGATCGAAAGTTTAACATAAAACATTCCAATTCCAGGCTATTCACATGGGATTTTGAACAAAAATGTCACACAATACATACTATCCAAATTTCGAAATTAGACTCAACCAGACAGTAAATAGTTACAATAGATAAATAAAGAAACTTTTGTTAAATTATTTGGATGTGTTCACATGATTATACAATAAGCACCTTGTTCATTAAAATTTATAATTAGCTTTACCTCAATATACTAACATTATTGCTATAGGAATGTCTCTGAGGGCAGGAAACGCAAATTAATGTTACAATATGGATGCTAAGTAATTCGCAACAAATTAATTTAATGAGATTAACTTATCTATTGCAAATACTTCCAATTGCTAAGATAAACTTTACATTTATAAACAAAATCACATATTGTAACATAGAAGTACTGGCTATACAAAAAAAAACTATTTTTTATTAATAACAAAACATGACATTTAAAAAAGTTGAGAGAGAAGTATAAGTACCTGTAAATGCTCAAAAGCAAACATACTGAATGTAAGTGAGGACAGCTTCTTACAATCCGGTACATCTGTATCCCCATAGTTATTTTCATGCAACAAATATTCCTCATCCGATATACCTTTTGACTTGCCGTCTTCTAAAAATGATGTATACCAGTCTATGGAATTCAATTGTCCAACACTCTCACAATTTTTATCTGCATTCAAAACTGTAGGGAAATCTGTAGCTTTCTCCACCTGAGCCCATAACTTTTCTATGTTCTTTTGCCGTTTATATAGATCATGATACAAAGTTACAATGCTGTCCCATCTTGCATCTTGGTCTAAGAATGATAATAAGTCATAGGAACGTGTTAATTCAAATGGTGAATCAATCTAAAAATAAAAACATTAATATTTATATTTGAATTACTTTATATTTGTTTTCTAAATCAGTAAACAATCAAAACAAGGTTAAACATTTGTTATTTTTTTATATCACTAGTTTATGAATCATTCCATTTATGGATTGTTACAGCAAATTGAAAAAGAAAAAAATATGAACACTGTAAAACATATCATAAAAAGTTGTTCCAAGTAAAAAGTATTTATTGTAATTTATTTAGAAAATCAAAATGTAACTGGTTGGATAACAGATGTAAAAAATAGAGGTTGTATGATTAAATTCTTGAAATTGGAATCACATATGCAGAAGTTGAAAAGTTAACAAGGACTTTCATTCTTCTTAGAGAAACATTTGAATTACATTATTAAATTATTCATAAACATTCAAATAAAATAAAATTGTGTTCAAACCTGGTGATTAATGCCTTTAAAAAATTGGTCATTGTTTGTTTACTTGCCAAAATAAGTAAATGTAGCCTAGTTTTAACTGAGAATCATGTTTCAAGCAGTGAAATGTAAGAAATTATGAATTAGAAAATAAGCTTAAATTGGAATAAGGTAAAAGTGAAGCAAAGAATCTACGCGTAGAAATCTAGTACGAATTTAAATTAAGCATAGCAAGTTCTTGCAATGGTTTTAAAATGAGTATGCCATTTTTTTACTATATAAAACCTCTCGTTTCATTTATACGATTATACAGGAAACTGTTATCGTACCTTGGGCTGAATAAGCCCAGTCTCTGTGACCATCCAGTGAGTTGCACCCCGTGCATTGATAGTACACAAGCTAAGTAGCCACAAAACACATAAATACTTCATTTTGATAGTGTTCACTGTTTAAATCAATAAGACATATTTCATAAAATAGTATTTCATTGAACTTTTAGTAATCCCGATATTGCCGAACAAACCGTTCGCTGCAAACGAGAGTGCTTTGCATTTGTCACTTTTGTCAGTGGCGTTGACAGTCACCAACAGTGTTGCCAACTGCTACCGAAGGCCTGTTGCTAGGAATTTTAGAGCAAGTTGCTAGATTGAGTAATTTGTTCGTCCTGAAAAGTAGCTAGAAATAGCTAAATTACTCAGGAAAATTAAATGCCGTTTTACATGATTACTAGAAATCACACAGCTATCTTTTATTAAAGGCTTTAATATTTATTGCATTTAAAATGTTATTAACAAAACAAACTATAATAATAATATTAGACTTTACATTTTATATGACGCCCACCGGCTAGGTGGAGTGACGATTTGCGAAAGGTCGCTGGCAGATGCTGGATGCGACAAGCCGAAGACAGGGTAAAATGGCGCAACTTGGAGGCCTATGTCCAGCAGTGGACAACAGTTGAGGCTGATGATGATGATGATGATGATTTTATATGACAATTTAAAAAAGAAACACAATACTCAAATAACTACTAGAGGAAGATGTAGAAGGTTGTGAACACTGGGAAAATAATGATTAATCTTGTGTAACTGAATCAGCTCGTCCACTTGATTTTGAATATTTTTCTACAGTACCTACCCATTTTGTCAAGTACGGACTTAGGAAAGACGTAGTTGTGACAGCATTGGCCGCTGTTCCTGAGTGAATCTCTTATACAGAGGATAGAATTAAGAGTTACTAAACTCATTCTATTCCTTTATTTATTTTTTTATTAAATTCAATTGGGAGAATAATCTTTCTACCTCAGCATTTGAATGTGGAAGTGAAAGACATGCTATAGCAAGTTCGCTTATATCTTCAAGTATGTTATCTCCAGAAGCATTTTTATACTTTTTAACTTCCACCCAAAACGGTATAATTTCATGCGATACCCATTTGAACGAATGAAGAATATGCCACTGTTGCATTATCTTATCTATTTTTTCTGGTGTGAATCCCAAAATTTCAGCAAGATTCATAATATCGTTTGTTTTCACGGGTTTTACTACTTCTTCAGGACTTAGTAACTGCATAGATTCTAATTGTTTATAGTTATCTGGAAGTCTTTGTTGTAATTCGGTAACCAGGCGCATTAAAAGTGTGACGCAGCGTTGTCTTATGGCATTTGAAGTCTCGGAATCAAATGAATTATAATTATATTTTTCGGGGGTTCCCAGCCGGCGCGTTTTATTTTCAGCGCTCTGACCAACAACCAAAAGTTGCTAGACAAAGTAGCTAAAAAGTTTAGCTACAAGTTTCAAAAAATTGTAGCTGTCTGACATCAAAAAGTTGCTAAATCTAGCTACAAAGTAGCTAAGTTGGCAACACTGGTCACCAAGCATGACATTGACTTTTTTTTTTTTTTTTTTTTTTTTTTTTTTTTTTTTTTTTTTAATGGCAATTGTTGAAAACAATATGCCAGTGTCAAGTTTGGGAAACTGGACGAAGCTTAGGAGCAATTAAAAAAACTGAACTGAACAAATCTTAGGCTCAGTTGCACCAAGTAACTTTGCCAATACCTTTGCCTATGAAAATGTCATCGCCATACATTTGAGATGTATTTGACCTTGCGAATGTATGGAATTGACAGTTTCAAGGGCAAAGGTATTGGCAAAGTTAGTTTATGCAATTGAGCCTTAGGAATTTGGAAAGGATCAGTAATGTAAGATAGATAAGAATTACATAGGAAGAGGAAAGGAAATAAATATAGTTAAATTTTTATTTAGAGTAGACTTGTTTCGTTTCGAATATTACACACTTGCATAATGTGTTATGTTCTTCATAATAAACGTGAATCTAGAATAAAATAAAATGCAAAAAATACCATTACGATATATTTTATTGTAGTTGTCAAAATTAAACACGTGACAATAGAAATTCTGTTATGTCTGTATCAGCCCATATACGTCCCACTGCAGGGCACGGGCCTACTCTACAATCGAAAATACGATTGAGAGTGGTTAGGCCATATAGTCCACCACGCTGGCCTTGTGCGGGTTGGCGGACTTACATACTATAGAAATTCTTATGAATCGCTATGGTATGCAGGTTTCCTCACGATGTTTTCCTTCACCGTTTTAGTTTCCGACAATAGAAATATGTTACAATAAAACAGTTTTATGCTGGTACTACTTAGTGGTAAATTCTTTGCACTGTTTTATAATTAATATTTCCATTAATTATTTAATTTCAATTAGCTACCCTTATAAAACAAATAGGTAGATATCGCTATTTGCATATTATTTACTTAATCAGTCATACAACAATTAATCTTTAAAAACCATCGCATAATGTTCTTTACTATTAAATATCTAAGGCTAAATCTTTTTGTCTAAGAATGGCTAGTTCAAATAGAAAGATATTTTATTGCTAATAGCATTATCTTTACAATTGTACCAACTCACTTGATTCATAGCTAACGCCTACTGATTCTATACCTACAATATTGTATATTATGAAAGAATAAAAATTGTGGGCACCGTTTCAAAAATAAATGCTAATTTATGAGAGCCTGGGTTAACTTTTTAGGATGATGAGGACAGGAACGACGTTATTCATTTATGTCCATTAAAGAAAATTATCGTCATAAACCTGCGTGCCTCATTCATACTGCGCATGTCCAAATAACCTCATACAATCCACACCTCTGGTCATCCACACGGCTTTAACATTATAATTTTATATCGCAAAACCACCCTTACTAAGCACAAAGGAAGTTTGACTTTGTTTTAGTACTTACCAGACATGAACTATTATGTAAAAGTGTTAACAGTTTGATTTTAACATTCAATGAATAAGACTACGTTGTTTCCATGATGTATCGAACGGTAACATCGAATACGAGATGCACGAAATATTAGGATCATGTGAAGATTACATTCATTAGTGTTGTGTGAGGGAAAATGGTAAATGACGTGCAGGTAAAATCGCCACCACAATTGGATGTGCATGATAATAACAGCACAAACGCTTGTGATGTGAATAGAGGTGTTAAAATTGTGGAATATAAGGTAATAAGGTAATACTTAATAAAACTAAAGCTTTTTGAATACATTTCGAGGACTAAACTATATGATCTACATTTAAAGGGACTGCTTTGGAAATGCGGACTACGAGAGATATGTCTTGCTGCCCTTTGGCTTCCACTTGGTGCTTTAATATTTTGTTACGTGTCAGCGTCTATATTCCAGGCAGATGATATACATGAAACACATTGTAGGGTAAGTCTACAGCGTTGATGACACCATCCTATTCCGCATATCAAACATAAACATAATAAACATTAGGTCACACACACAAATATCAATAAATAACATTACAATCAAATATCAAAAGACCGTTATTAAATTGTTATTACAAGTAGATTATCAGTTTTGTTTACTTAATATTTACTCGTATTATACTCTGTTTTTTGTTCCTAAATATTGTAATTGCTCGCGCTTTCATTCTCTATTCACTTATTGTGTAGTATTGTTGCACACACTTATCTGATACGATACAATTAGTATACGTATATAAAATATTCCTTTAATCACTTTATTTCTACGTCCCGCAGGTTTACAATGTAGTTCCATCAATAAGTGCGATTACCGGGATCAGTCCTCAAAGGTACATATGGAGGATATGCATCGCTTTTCACTTAGGACCAAGGTTGTTAATAGGATCCTTATATTACAATTATCATAAAGAACGCACTGCGCACATTACACAAGAAAAGGTAAGTAATAAGCAATAGCACGACCGTAAACTTCCTCAAAAATTGAAGCAGGTATATAAGTCAGTAACTATCCAATTACTGTGTTCAAAACCGCTCCATCTAAATTTCATTTTACCACTCGTGAATTTAAATTGTACATTTCCTCAAATATCATCATATTTAGCTACAGGAAACCTACTGGTGAACATTAGTCTCGCCTCCACCTAAAAATGTTATATAAATTAATAAAGGTCTAATTCGTCCGCGTTGAGGGATATTTCACCGTAGTCCTTACAACCGGATACGTTAAGAATTTTTGTATAACTTATAAAGGAATTTTAGAAACATGTAGCATTTTAATATACCGCCCCTTATTTACAGACACGAGTTCTTGCAAAAAGATTAGGAGAAGCTTGCTATTGGCTTAATTTTATAGAACTACTTGCACTAACCGGTGTTACGTATGTTTCCAACAGAGAAAACTACTGTAAGTATCTAACTACGCATTATACATCGTAGTTACTATTTATTCTATTTTTTTTCTTTACTTGAATTATCCCCTTGTTTAAGTTTTCGCAACTAAGAGCCCAATGTTCTTTTTTAGCTTTCCTTTAAATTTATTTTCCATCTGCTTATTTTCATGACGTGTATACAAACCCTTTCATTTCCTAGTCAGTAGGTCGATCACAGTTGAAAGGCCAACTAACCTGAGCTAAATACCACTGCAATGCCCATTTCTGTCGCTAAACAAAAAAAAGTCTAAAACTCCTAAGACTATTCCCAACTTTCGAATGAATTGAGAACCCCTGCTAACCTAGGCTTACATTATTAGCTTTTCTTTGCTTTATTTTCCAATAACTA
Organism: Hyles euphorbiae; assembly: GCA_023078785.2. Classification (NCBI taxonomy): domain Eukaryota; kingdom Metazoa; phylum Arthropoda; class Insecta; order Lepidoptera; family Sphingidae; genus Hyles; species Hyles euphorbiae. Next base: position 14,081,897 of record CM041041.1, on the reverse strand, counting down.
CATGGGTGTTGCATAAAAATGTTTCTATGCAATTATTTATCGGTTACTCAACCGGCCACCTGATGTTGAACTCACCTTGAATGCATTTGCGGGTGGGCACCTAACGCTTATAGAGGCCATGGGGTGGTATGCAACGTTGTCGTTAACAGCATTAATTCCATGCAGTAAAGTTCACCTTTTGACATTATCCAATTGTTGATGTCGACGATGGTCACAGGAAGTAAGTGTTGCTTCTGATTCGAATCAACTTATCAACATTTAAACAGTCCTTAACGTTTAAATATAAATGGTCATTGGTAAGTGGGTTAATATTAATTAATTGCCTATCCATTTGTTCGGACAAATCGCATCGATTACGCATCTACATCCTTTAAATTGTGGTATCAACCTATTGATTAGGTACATTGGCCTTCTTATCCAATAAGTCTAAATGCTATGTAACTTGTTTTTAATTACTTTCCAGTTGTTCACGAGAAGATATTCATAGTGTTTATGGTAGCAGCACTGCTACACATGCTATGCCGAGCGCGAGTTGGCAGCATCGGCAATGACACCGTCGAACCAGTGAGGACCAATAAACTAGTGTGGATACTCTTTTATGTGGCCATCGCCGCGACGTTAGGACTGATTGTGTTCTTTTTAAGGCATCGGCTACTCTGTCGTCCGCTAGGTATGTAATTACTTTACATCTAGATGAATCTTTAGTAGCATAAAAGTCTGTTTGTGTAATATTTGCGTTCCGTACCAATAAAAAATATTTTAATATTGCATGGACAATATTTTTCATATCTTGTCAGTACATCTGCAAGTTATTAGCAAAGTTAGAATGGCAGTGGGCGGAGCACGGACTCATATAAGCGAGGTCGGGGGGCAAAAAGCGTAAAGGTGACCTCACGTCATTATACGGGGTGCATATAGCACGCCGCTTGGTGGATAAATAATCTACAACGGGTAGACGAAATCTTCTAACTGCTGTAGCACACTGTAATACATTAATGAGATTAATGTTGTTATAAATAATAATCATTTATTTTGTAAGATGTTCTTAAGTTACATCCAGATTTTAGACCAGTGGTTCTTGATCGGTGGTCCACGGACCACTGATGGTCGCTGGAAGCATCCTAAGTGGACCGTAGAACTATCCAAACGCCATCCGTTTTATGGAAAAAACATTTCTTGATTTACATTGGCGAATCATGAGTAAAACGATAAGAACTTCAAACTTCTTCAGACGTGTAGTAATTAGTCAGTACCTAATTGCGACTTGACTTCCCTATTTACTTTTAACTCACAGTAGGTGACAGAAGCTTAACTGTTGTCTGAAACAGTATTACACCCTTTTAAACTTTTATATGCTACTATAATTAAATCAATTTTACATATTTTTCAGCGTTTACATGGTTCTCGGTGTGCGAGTACATACTGGCAACAACAAATATGGCGTTTCATGCTGTCGTCGTCCGAGATTTGCCTTTACATCAACTGCAAGTGGTCGGCCCCAACCACATAAAGACTAATTGAATTGGTACAAATTGTAATTGTGAATTGGTAAATTGAGTTTCCATATTTTTTTTAACTTCAAATCGACCGGTTAATAGGTAGCATAGGTTCTACAACATTTTTATAAAGATTTATTATATTAAACTCATAAACCTATAAATTGCTATGTGACGTGAAATACATAAATGAATAATTTTATTGAAGACATATCCGGTCGATATTTTTAACAACTTGTGAAGTAATTGATGGCATGATCTTCGCACAAAGGAGTCTTTCGGAGTTGTTTATTGTATAATTAGTGAAACCATAATATATTTTTTTAAATTTCTAATATGAACACATTATTTTACGTGTCGATTTATAATAACGGGCGAAGATTCAAATTTAAAACCGCCTATTATCCGAAAAAATGGATACTTAATTAGTCATTACATATGTAAAAGGACCAATAATAAAAAAAAATAACTTAAATTGTATTCAGAAAACACATATCTCCATGAATTTTCAATTTCTATAATTACAACCAAAGATTTTATTTTTAAACACCAAAATACTCGGACTATCTCCTGTCTTGAAGATACATAATATTATTAACGCATTAAATAAATGTAACATTCCTTTCACAATATAAAGTTACAAAATTATAAATTTGTTTTCAAGCATATCATTTCGCACAATCGTAGTTATTTTGAAAGAAATCATGTATCTAGGAAAATTATCTGTACCTCAGGAATCACCGCTCGTCAATGTGTACAACGCCTTAAGTACGGTTTAAATTAGTGAGTAGATTAACAATATTGCGTTTAAATTGTTGTTGCTTAGTTTAAGATTAGCATAGAATAAAAAGTTAGAAAGCATTTGCTATGTTTATTGTTCTGTTGATCCGTACGAATTTGTAAGGTACGTGAGTTATTTTTTGTAAATAAAATCAGCTTCAAATGAATTTTTAAGACGAATCTTACTTTTGTTGATTATTGTTATTATAATGCGGTTTATATAAACATCATTAATTGTATTACGTCACAAGTGTAAAATATAAATACCAATTCATACAAAATGTGAGAATGAAATGAAATGATTTACATCTACATTATCATTAAATAAAAATATTTAATAAATTATTATACTAAGGCACCACATTATTTTGGAAAATAACACACATATTTTAATTTCTAAAACAAACCATTAACGAAGATTGTAAACACGAAAATACGTATTTTTAGATAATAACAACTTATGTTCATATTTATGGTTGTATTTGTATTAAGTAATATTATTACTTATTTATATTTATATGAGGTTTATAATGCTGAAAATACCAGTATTGTTTTTGTTCAATTTTAAGCGTAAATATATCTTTTGACGGATATATATTATATTATTATAATATTATTTAATATAATATATTAAACGAGTGGTGTTAAGAATATGTTAACTTGTTTTACTTGGATTACATTTTATAACCTATGAAATATTATTACTAGTCTTTTGTCTAGTAAATAACTATTTAATTATCATCTGATTTGGTATACAAAATGTAAATGATGCAACATTTTAAAATAGTAAAATAAATTCATATTATGGCGGAAGAAGGAACAAATGGTTAACTAAAGTAAATACATTAATGATTAGTTCTAGAAATCCCGTAACAAAACACTAATCAATGACAAATATCTAAAGCAATAAATATGTCATCATATAGAGAGAAAAACAATGAAACATAAAAATAATACTTAAAAAAATTTAAAAAGTATGTAAATTGACAAAGTAGAATATATTTCTGTAAAGTGACATCTAGTGGTAAATTTGAATTTTATACCGTAACCAATAGGGGGCGCTTGAAACTTGACAGTTTGAAATAGAGAACATTCGCTCTCTGTCATATCAAAGATGGCGGCAAACGGGAGCTAGGGCAGGTATAAACTTTTGTATGTAGTAGTGTATACGTACACGAAATTTCACGTTTGACCACTCTGGACACGCACACAAGCATAAAAAACCGGGTGAACGCGGGGCAAGGGGAGTGACGTCCGTGAAGTTGTGTCAGCATATGCGCAAACGAGGTGCGCATTCGTCGCGTGCGTTGTCGGGATTCTTTGTGCCATTCTTCGCATACCAATAAGAGTATATTCTTTAAATTTAGTCTCAAATTGTTACTTAACCAAAATTCGTCCGTTCACTTCATCTTCGAACTCCATAATAGGTAAGTGAAAATTGTTTTTTAAGTGATTTTCATACAATCCTGAAGAGATTTTGGTGATTTTTATACGGGAATGTCAACAATGCGATCGCGATCCTGCAATATTTTACATAGTTGTCGTGTTTGCTTCGCTGCGACTTCCGGTCGTTCGGGTGTCGGCATTTCGCGATGTAAACATTATCTAGTTTTTGGATTCGGGTGTATTTAGGCAAGCCGTCGGGAATGAAGTGTGCTCAAGGTGCTTTTGTGTTGTTAAATTCGCTTGAGTGTGCTTGTTGGGATGGCGCAATTTTCGAAAGACGCGGTATGGTATGGTACGGCCGCGATACACTTCAGTCGCGTCGGTGGGTGCATGCGATTTGACGTATTCCGCGCGCAGTGATGTCACTTGACAGTTTATTTTATGAAATGTCAAACGATTTTATTGTAAGCCGCGAGTGAATGGGAAATGAATTAACAGTGAAATATAAATCTATGCTGTGAAATAGTTCACCGGTGATATGGACTGTTATTATTCCAAGTTTTATCCGAGACGTGAGTATTTATTGGATATTATTCGCAAAACAAACAAACGGATTCCATGAATATTTTTGTGAATGCTTAGAATACTTGGTCGTGTTTTCAAAACAATTCCGTATTTATTTAATTTTCAAAAGGCGGCATTAAGAAGGAAAAAACAATTTGGAAGTTTTGGAAAGTTTAGATCTTATTCTAGTTTTAAAATAAATTAATATGAATTTAGGCGTGTTTTACTTGCGATAATTAAAATAAAAAGTGTATTTTAAAATTATTCTTCTAACAAAGGCTCGTTAATTTGGAATACACATATTTTCTTTAATTTTTTAACTTAGATTTAAATTTAATTTCCTTTTTAAATTAAGTATCTAAATATTTAATATAATTAAATTAAATATATTTATATTATTTAAATAACCGTTTTCTTGATTTATTACTGTTGGTTTAATATATGTATTTATAAAATTTATTTTAGTCATGAATAATTCAATAGGATCAATGTTAAAAGATGAAATTTAAATTACCTGATTTATTTAAATACTTTATACAAATTTACCTCTCAAATTCAATAATTATAAATAATATAATTTTAAATAAATCCATCTACTTTTGCTCATATATTACTAAAACAAATCATGTTAGAAAACATAAGGTAAAAGTAACGGTCAATTCGTTTCCTAAAGAAAATCAATCTAGATACATCCTAAAATAAATTAAATTAATTCTCTACCCATAAGTACTAAGTGTGCAAGTATCAAAAATCAATTGTCCGCGCTACGATCGCGCCCTATAAATAATTGCCAATGGTAAAGTAATAGACCGTACGGCGGTGCAACACGAACGATTTTCTAGACGCGGCGATGTTCACTTACAGTATCTGTCTGAGTTGCGAATGGTTGCCAAGAGTTATTTTGGTCAATACAGTTGATGTTTTTATTGCGCGTCGCGACGCCGACGCCGGCCTGCCAGTTGCACGACAAGCAATAAGACGTGCAAAGTGCTGACGCTTCAGCTTGAGGCCCTCACGCCGTCGCATCTAATAGTCGATTCGGGACGATTTATTACGTATTCTGTCTTAGCGAAATTGAATTTAGAGCAATTTCACTGTACGATCACTGTTATTATGTTCCTTGATTAAACTCTTTTATGTGTTGGATTACTCCATGGGTTTTATGTTGATTTACTTGGCTTGGTTAACTTGAAATTTATTTTATTGTTTTACACTTTACAGCAGAAATTATTATGTGTCACATGTTCGTAATGGTTTAATAAACTCGTTTGCAAAATATAATGATTGCTAAGTTCTGACGGCACTCTGTAAAATTGCCAATTATACCAAAAAAGTTTCAAAAACACCAATGTTCACACTTCCAAAAAGTGTTTTATTCTCTTGCTAAATAAAACGATTCTGATTGCAGTTATTGCATACACATTAAGTGAAAGTTCCTTTAATAAATGCAAGTAATGCTATGTAAGCTTTGTTAAACTGCACACTTTCAGATTTGATCAGTTCTGTTTATTGATAAATTTGTACCGCTGCCATGACGGATGTAATACAATCGACGGCATAAGATTAACTCGGGCTCAAACACCTTCAAAGATTTACCAAATTATGTAAAAGTCTAAAACCTATTGTGAAAGTTAGCTAAGACTAACTGAAATCTAAATAGCTTTCGAAAGTGTCTATTTCCTTATTAAAATGACTATTATCTGGCTGATATGTTAATAAAATAAACTTGGCTAAGTTTCTCAAGTTGGATTTATACTCTATAATTTAGTAGTGTTGTTTTGAGTTATACATAACGATTCAAGGCAACACGCACTTTATATTATTATTTATATGTAAAAATATTAAAAAAAACTGCCAAAGGAAGATTTGTACTAAGCCGATACATGCCGTGAATATTAAAAATAAAAGTGAAATAAATCCAATATGAAAGCCATAAATTATACAAATGCAATCATTATTTATAAACAAACCAAGTTAATTAAAATACTTAAATTGCTATAAAACAATTTATCTATGTTTTCAAAAATTTCTTCCGTGCGATAAAAAAATATATTTACAATATGCGAAATATTGCTTTAGTCGTCGTTTCGTCTTAGTAAATTATTAAAAGAAGAAATATACTTAACTTTTTTATGTTCCATACCTAGAAAAGTGGGAATAAAATGTTTGACGACAAAACTTTAAGAACAATACTGTTTTTATTCAATGTAAAGTGTTCGGAAAAGTTATTTTTGTATTAAAGTAGTAATAAAAAATACACCCAAGTGTCACAGAAATAAATCCACAGTAAAATCGCAAATGTGTATCTTAAATTGCCTTAAGACATAGTTTTATAACTCATATTACAGCCCCTAAAAAAATGATGGTTGAATATACAAGCATTACTTCTATAATATTATTTCAGATTTAGAACATCACCTACGACGGATAGTCTTTTTCCTATCGCACAACTAAACAAAATTGATAATATTTGCCTACGACTATTACTTCATCTAAGAGAAGGCTTCGTAACTTAGATGAAAAGCAACCACGCTTGTTAGCTAGACTCTCGAAAGTTCCATGCTACTCCGGAAAACATGATAAAAGCCGATGATCCTGTAGTATCTATGACACCTGGTATAAGGCATTAACCGTATTTAAAAGTTATCACAATAATCGGGCTTTGAGTATGAATAATTAAATAACTTCGGAGTTCTGATAAGTACACATTGCCCGGTAATTTCGAAATTAATAAATCGACTTTATGGTAACTGTACCACGTAACATAAAAGGGTATTGTAAATAATAAAACAAGCCATTATCTATCTCATTAACCTGTAGATAAAATTAAAAGGGAAATGCAATATACTTATTGGTTTATAATCGATATCTAAAATCAATTTGTGGACACGCAGTAGCCGCTATTATCAGTAATACCTACTTGGGCTTACTGTTTTCTTTGAATTAGCTAGTTTGAGTAATTCATATGTTTTATCAGTGGGCGCCGGCGATTACTTTCGGGCTTTATGATAATTCCCGCGAAATATTTCACGTTCGATTAAGATAACGCTTATCGTAAATCTTCAGGCAAATAGAATATTAAAAATTTGCGTATGAATAAATATATTTTTAAGCAAACTTTTAATATATTTAGAGTAATAAACTTGTCCTTACTAAATTAATATGTATTTATCAAAAAACGGAGAAAAAAAGTTTCGGTGTATATATTTTTTAAATTGACTCTTGTATAAAACATTACACTTTGGTGTGGTTTGAGAAATTAGCAAAATATAATAACTTGATTAGGAATTAGGCGGTATAATATAGCCATTAAATCTAATAAACGAAATTAACAAATAGATTTAAATATACTAATGGATTTGAATATAATAATGAACTTGAAGCAACCAATAATATCGTAAAATAGACTGTCGATATTTCTTAAAGAAGCTAATGTACAGATATATCTTTCCAAAAATAATATACACCACGCTATGAATGTTTTTTTTAAACTAATTTTGTTTGGTGTAATGGGAATTGAATGAAGGTGTACGGCCACCGTGGGAGAGCGCCGCGCTACCTGTCTCTACCTGCTCGTTATTGACCTGCCGAAGGTTCCTTTAATCCCCGAACAATCTCTGCGGCCACGAATCAAATTCATTGAATATTAATTGTCACACTCTCGGAAGTGTAGAAAAGGGACACGTTTTATGTGGAAACCATTAAGCAAATTTATTGTTAATATGTTTACAATACGTTTTGTTTTTGGGATTATAATTTGTGGCTGACTCGATTTACTTGGTATTTAATAATTATTTTCGTGAAAAACATTTGGATTAACTTTTCTTTGTAATTTATTTTATGAGAAATACAAAATATTTTTACGAGTCTCGTGGCAACCAAAAACAATCTGATGCGACCAACTAACGGAATACGGCGTGGGCGGCCCCGACGAGATGCATACATAACGCCTTTTTAGACGATCCGACGAAATTAATTTGTGTATAAAACGATAAAACTTTTATACATCTCATTTCTATGTTTAGTGTTAGCCACTCGTGTAATAGTCTCTTACGTCTCAAAAGACAAACTGAGTCATGGAGGGAGCGTTAAAAATTTCACAGCACCGCCTGGAGATATGATTGCGACGAGTGTCCAGTAGCCTCGCTCTATTCTCGGACTCCTATTTGTGGATTACTCTCGCGTGAAACCCCCGGCACAAAACTAATGAAATAAACCGTAACATCAAAGCAGCAGAGTGCGGATTCACAGGCGGCGGCGCGCGCCATCCGACCTTCTCGCGCTACGGGAGATCCGAGCGAAAGGACCCACTCCTTGCCTCTTATTTATCTTAATTTCGCTCTCCAAAGAAGTGACAAATGAGGATTATGGTTCTGTGAAATCGGTGTCATTTCGTTTTGTTCATTTTCTACGTGTGTTTCCGTGCGTGAATATTGCGACGCGGCGTGTTATCACTGATGACTGAATACGTTTTTATGCGCTTACACGTACGTTTTAATCCGCCGGTTGCAGGAGAGTCGCGCATTTGTAATCACAGCATATGACGTGCTCCAAGCAAATGTCTAGACAAAAAATACAAAGTTATTGCTATTGCGTTTTATTGAAGCATAAACTCTTATTTTTTATTCCATAACAACTTTATTTTAGCTCAGAGTATTTATTTTTCCAAATATTGAATATAGGCAAATGCTCTATCCGCTATCCTGTTTTATTAAACTCAACGAGACGTATCGATAACAAATTGGCGAACCAGACAAACCTGTTTCGAACGAACTTAGGTCTCTGACTCATTTGATTTAGTTACTTTTATATTTTTACTGCGGAATTGGGTTATAAATATGTAAATTATTTTTTTACTGTATGGAAATAATCTGCCCGGGTATTTTCCTTATGTAAGTGATAACACCCACGTATTATTGTAACTAATAGATTTAGGATCCCCTACAATTTTTAGATATATGTTATTTAATTATCAAAAGCTGAATTATAATGTAGGCTTCTTTTCATAAGCTATGTATAAATTGCAATAAATAATAAGCTTATCAGAAAAATCATTAATTAAAACAAAAATATGGAAATAAAATAAACTTTACATATTTCCAAACGAATCACTTTGTCTGATATTAAGCAGTGGAACAACTCCACAATTAAAATTAATATATTTATTAAATAGTTTAACTCATATGCATTAAACAAATCACATTGACAACATGAAGAAACATTACAGTAATAATTATATTAATAGAAGTCGGACAGCAGTTATTAATCTTGGCAGCGTGGCGTTACTTTCGCATGACATTTCAGTTTTCGATGAAGCATAAATTAAAATGCCGAATTTGCTTACGGAAACAGGATGTGCATGCATCCTTTTCTCACGGTAAGAGATGCACAGGCAATTGTGGTAGACGAGTTCAATCGCTTCGACTTTATGATCTCTCCGGCGGCAAGTTGCACGCTATCCAGATTTGAATTGTATGTGCCGGTAACTCTTACAGGTGGTAACAAAAGATATATGTGTTCATGATATGCTACAATGGCGTTTTTTTATGAAGTTTATCTTAAAAAAAGCTTTTTTAAGAGAGTGGTCGCAAATTCCGAATAGTTCGTTTACAATAATTGTTGATTGAAGTATGAACTGTAAGGATATTTTTTTTTTCGTTCATAAAAACGTTTATCTTTATATTGATTAAATATGTAGCGTACGGCCTAAAATAGAAAGCAATTCAACAGGGCGGGAGAGGACTTTTGCTCGCAAAAGCTCAGTAAATTATCTCATCTATTTTTAATAGACAATTAGTTGTATTACGTTGCTTATGAAATGGCTTATATATTTATAGTACTGTCGCACATAAAAATTTTAAATATGGAAATCGATGTTTAAGTAAATAAAAAATAAGTCTTATAATATCAATCCAGGTAAAAGAATCTTCTTTTTTTTGTAAACAAATAGTTGGATCTATGTCGATATACTCGTAGCTGTCAAATAAATTAGTTGTTTGTTTAAAACTTCAATGAACAGTAGTTTTATAATATATTACGTATGTATCGGTGTATAAAGATCACACATTATGAAGACTGGCGCCAATAATTGGAAGCGTTTGGAATCAATTTATAATTTGTCTGCACTTTCATCAAGATGTTTCCGCTAAAGCTTCTGCTAATGCTAATGTATCTATCAAATGTACTAAACTTTTATACTGTTTGTTTAAATAAGAAAAATATTTTTTTTATAAATATTTAGAATAAGAATAAATGTTATTGTGAAAAACCTCCAAGAAAATACAAAATTCAAAGTACACATTTTACAGTTAATGATATATCCAAAGTGTGGGTCCCAAAGTAGGCAAGCCCGTATCTTGGGCACCCATCCTAGAATAACTACTGCCAGTGCAAACAAAATAATTTACATAAGTAAATGCAGAAAATATATTATGAAATAAGAAGATTTTGCTAATTTTATGTTAATGATAAAAATAATCACATAGGATCATCACACCACTCTCAATCGTACTCTCGATTGTAGAGTAGGCCCGTGCCCTGCAGTGGGACGTATATGGGCTGATACAGATACAGATAGGATCATCACAGCAACGATAATGTCATATATTTATTAAGTTTCAAAATCTATAGATATTAAATTATAACAGTTTCCCAAACAAATAATAGCTCAAAATGAATGATAGGTATAATAAATGAAAGTTATTTGATTTGCACTAAGGTGCGAAGTGGCGCTTACAGACCAACTATTTGCGACTCATTAACTCAGGTTGATGACTAATGTACAACACAAAGTCCTGTGTTGTGATATGAACTAATAACGACTGTATTTCAGATACTCATCTAAATTTTAATTTTAAAATAAATTCTGTTGGGTGTATCTATTAAAACCTTTGCGTAACATTGCGTTGTTCAACAAAAAGGGTGTATATCATTATTTTGGAAAAAATCTATGTATTTACCAACCCAATAAGATGATACATACTTAAAAATTACAAAAAAAAACCGTCAGTTTTTTGCGAAATGTTTAGTTGCATTGTGTCACTAAAATTGCCACCTAAATTCGTTTTCGGTGGCATTTTGCACACTCAGTATAGTATTTGAACCCAGCTAACAGACGATAGGGTAGTGTAGTGGACTTATTTCTTGCTTAACTGCGAGCAATTAGGGAATATAATACAGTAACCGCGTTTTTCATACAGTCTTATCTAAAACCTATTTTATTTATCGACTGCTTTGTCTTCTTCGCTCAATCCGAATTCAGAAATTGATCGAAAGAGATAAAACATTCGTTAACTAAAATAGGTTTTAAAACTGTCTATAATGCCTCCTCTACACGTCAACGGATGCATCTGCAGACGTCGTCTTCGGATGGGCATTGTGATCGTCAAGTGGAACGCACGGTTTAAATAAAATAATAATCATAATTAAAATCTATTATATGACACAAACACACGCACGATTGCAACACCCATCCGAAGACGACGCGACGTCTGCAGATGCATCTGTTAACGTGTAGAGGAGGCATAAGGCTTTAAATCTATACAGATTAAAGTGACATAATATATACCTATATTTCTGTTGTATCTGAATACAATTTACATATTTATAGTTTTTAACGGGGATCTCCACATGAAGGTGATCTTGGTTTATAAATTATGTGGTATTCCCCGAGTAATACACCTTTTTGTGTATTCTAGTCGTTGTCGCTTCTTGTCCGAGAGTAATTCACTAATCAATACTTTAGTACGAAGTAATTTATTAATCCTTTGTGTTTTTAATTAATCTGTATCAAGCAATTTAATTTTAATAAGACTGTACAATTATTTGTGTAAAATTATTTCTAAAATACTAATTTTAAATATTAATTTCGAAAATTCTAGAATGAATATTTGGTCTAACTCAAAATGATGCAATAAAGAATATATGCATTAATTAGTTATGTTTTACCTAAAAGACATTTCAAACCGCAAACGTACGAATTAAATGATTTATTTTTTGTTGTAAACGAAATATGTAAAATATCTTTGGTTTTATGTATTACGTTTAAAAGCGTTTCGGAATGTAAAAAACTGGTATTGTTATATCGAACACAGGTGTTGTTATTCATTTAATACATAATTCATACGATTTATTTGATATTATTCTAGCAATATTAATTTATTTTTATACTTTGCGGTTGTGATTGCGCTTTTTAATTAGTTAATTTAGTACTCGTTCACCGAAATTGAATTGATAATAAATCAGATTATAATTGTAATGTATCAGCCCATATATACAGAGTTTGGCACCCCTCTACAATTAAGTTTAACTGGGAATGCATAGGCCGTAGTCCATCACGCTGGCCTATTGCGAATTGGTAGACTTTTCACATGAATAATTGTAAACATCTCTATAATATGAACGTTTTCATTCACGTTATATGAAGCCGAAATACAATATTAAACACATCAATAAAACGGAAAATTAAAAAGCGTAAGGAACGCGGGCGGAATCAATTCTTTTAATAAAACACGTATCTGTGCAATGGAAATATCCCAATCGTTCAGCAATATAGTGAAAACGAAATTACAGCACAGTTTACAAATAATTTTCTCGATTGAGTGCACTACACGTTGCAGGTAGAATTCGATATGAAGCTCACTTTGAGTTCACTTGTTAAACTATCGTTATAGTTGGAATTGTTCCCGGCGCTCGGCCGGCGCAGCACCGCCACGGGGCGGTCTTGCCGATTTAATTAAACTTGTTATTTGTACGTTTTATTTCGCAATTGGGCTCCGGTACGCTTTGATTGTACGTCTGTTTGGTGCTAGATTCACCTTTTGTCTTGAAAAATTTTAGCTGTTGCAGCAACGCGCACTCCGTTACGACCTCTTAGACACCCATTGCATTTATAAAAACGAACCGAAGTACAATCCTTTGCATGAAAAATTGCGAATGAAACTATGATTTTATAGCATCAGATATTATGTGTTAAATGTTATTATGAATCATTTAAAGATTAGAAAACGATTAACACATAATCTTACTGGCAAGTGGCAGATGTAAAAAACACAGGTAATATTACGTACGTCTGGCGAGACAATTATTTAAATGATGTGATTGCCATTTATCAAAATATAAATAAACTGTACAGCATATTAATGTTTTATGCTAACTCATTAGCGCGGGTTGTTTTTTACCTATTCCGAGAAGTCAAATACAGGTTTGTTGATAAATCTAGCGAAATATGCTAATCATCCGCACATTCAGGCGTGATTGCGTATCGAATAGGAAAATAATGGCACTTTTTTAATTGAATGATAGTTGTATGAAAATATGCGTGGAATATTTCATGTAACATTTTCGTAGTGTTGTAACCGGTTGTGTAAACTACAAAATTTCGCTTTATTTAAAGTAAAAGTTTTCAGAAAAATGTTCGTTTGCAAATTGCGCCGGTTTTAATGGAAACATTGTAGCGGGACAGACGTCGAAGCGAACAATTAGAAGTTTTTGTGTTGCTTCATTAACAACGGAGAGCCACTCAAAGGAATATTGACTAGGAAACACAACTCGGTGCAATAAAGCGTTGTTGACATGTTTAACATTCATATTTTAATGAGTGTGCACTCGTCTTCGTTCCTCGCAAACAATATGAAATATTCGTTTTCGTATTTGCACTTGTGTGTTTTGGCTTTTCCGTTTCAGACAAGGTTTCCTGTACTATTAAACATACAATATGTTTTATTATGAGGAAAAAATATTACTCATATTGTAGTTTAGCCATGTGTATTTTCTTTGGTAAAAATCATAAGACCAATCGTTTTTCGACAATTTTTATAGTAGTATAGTAATTACATAATACTTAATAAGTATTTATGATTAAAGCCATCCAAAAACTCCTACAAGCTATGAATAAAGAACTTATAGCTTTATGTCGTTATGATGAAAAATTACTAAAAGGGAATAGATCAACCTTTGGCGAAATAGTCGTCAAAATCTTTAAAGCTGTATGATATTTTACGTTCTTCAATATCTGTAACCAATGTTGTATGCTACAACAGAGACCAACAGCTCATGTCTGGAGCATCTCTACTGGGACTTGAGTTTTGTCATCAAACGAGGTCGCTCCGTAGTTTTGCGAATCGCATTCCACCAACTTAGATTATCCTAGATACCTTTATTCTCTATAGACGCTGACAAGTATTCTAAAAGCATAAATCCATCATATTTTGTTGTAGTTCTTAGACTTCTATAAAGTCTGCAAGAACCCATTCCGTCCTTAGGAATAATTAATATTTCGCTAAATCTATGATCACGAGTGTCGGTAAATGTTTTAATTCTAGACTTAGATTTATTGGGGAATAAATGGCGTTAGCTTCTTTGAATTTGCTATAAACTGGCTACTTAAAAGAAATGCTTTTTTTTGGATTTGGTATTCAACAGGTAAAGTCGAAGTTTGTGTTACTATGCCTACGCTCCGTTTGTTCATTTGTAGTGACCACAAACTCTTGATTACGCACATCAAACATATAACGGCGAGTTTATTACATCCGTCTTGCTGTTGTGATTTACTCATCGGTTATTTTTATGTTAGGATTTGTAAATATTACGTACTAGCTGACCCGGCCACGCTTCGCTTTGCCTTGGTTATCACAGGGTTCATATTATATTCAATTATTTAGCATAATAACTTAACAACTTGTATGTCTACACTTGACGTAGCTATCCTAATGTCCTGCTAAATCCCGTCTTAACCCGTCTGTTCAGTCACTTCTCGATCCGTCCCGTCCCGTCCTTTCTCTTCATTATCCATTCCGTCTTATACCGTGCATTTACACTTCGTCCTATCAAATCTGCCAGCTATCCCAGTTCTCTCCTGTACCTCCCACCCTATTATATCCCGTCTCTCCATATCCAAATAGTGTGCCTTATGAATTTTTGACATTAAAAACTTTAGTGATTCTGATTATCCATGCAATATTCCATCCCTTATTTGACACCCACAATGCTGTTTTTCCAAAAATTTGCAAGCAATATTTAGGTAAAATATAACCTATCTCACTCAGAGACGATATATTACATTAATTTCTATCAGTGAATAATAGCGAAGGAAAGGCTACTGTAAAAATTCTGGATAAAAGTGACATTCGATCTTGAAAAGAAGTAAATATAACTTTTTACTGGTGCAAATTATTTATTTAATTATCTCTATTTATGCAGCTTGATATATTCTCCTTAGTTAACACAAAATAAATTTCTGAACGCATACATTAATATTTGACAACCAATTTAAATGTCAGTCACTTTTTATTACTGTCATTAATTAATTTACATCTTTAAGATCTAAAATACACCATTAATCGAATATTATGGATATATGTTGTCGATTCGAAACCTTTATTTAAATACGTTTTTTAATTTGAGGGAAGAGTTTACCGTATCGACGGGATGAACATTAAATGTTTGACAGTTACAAACCCATGAACATTTTGTATGAGAAAATGTTAATAAGCTAATAGAAACTCGGGAAACCGGGAACGTGATAAAAAGTATCCTATGTCCTTCTCCTGGTTCTAAGCTACCTCCCTACCAATTTTCAGCCAAATCAGTTCACCCATTCTTGAGTTATAAGTAGTGTAACTAACACGACTTTCTTTTATATATATAGATATGACCACCATTATCAACCACAAGAGTTCACTGAACATAAGTAATTCCTAAAGACAGACATTTGATGTGACGGCTGTCGCGTCAAGTTCAGTGAGTGAGATTGCACGATTCCCAATACACCATTCTTCCCATTTTTATTCCTTCCAGCTCCCTAGTGAATTTCATTTGCCGCCAACACATGCATGACCCAAGCGGCAATCGTTCTGTATGTTCATGGGCGGCAGTGATCACTTATCATCTGATGACATGCTTGGTAGTTTACCGTACCTGTTGTATAAAAAGAACAGCAACATGCATCAATCGGCTTTCTGAAACTTTCATCACATATGTATGTACATGATTTCTGATCTAATTATAACGGTCTATTTATTTTCCACGTTGTTGGATTGTTGAGACTTCACTTTTAAAGATTACCTGACCTCTCCTCTCGCCACTGCAACTCCTGTAAGTTGAGATCGACAATGGCACGCATCTTAATGACACCGAGCACTTAACTCGGCGAGTCTCTGGGAATGTTTTTATCCTGGAGTCTAAGTAAACCACGCTACGTCAGTGTAGTTAGGTAGACTAATGGCTTATGATATACTAGTAATTGTCATTTTATGTAAAAGTTTATGAGTCATTCATGCTATATACATATGTATGTCAGTTAAAATTATTAACAAATTCGTAGAATCCTTAGTTCTATTTCTAGACAGGACAATACTTCCTGTGTTTTTTTTGGTTAATACAAGAGTCATTTTATCAATCATATCATGTGATGAAAATGTTATCAACGAAGTATTGTCATATGTGTCTCTAATTATAACTGGGTAATATAGATTTAACGGTTTACACATATAAATAATAGGAAATCGTCAGTTTTATTAAACTATACGCGGATAAATCATTCAGTTTTGCTCTCCGGAAAATCCCATAGTGTGAATCCTAGTTGTAAGTTGTGTTAACAAGTTATAAAAAGCTAATTTTGACGACCGTATGATTTTATTCTCAAGTATAGATCAAACAACTTATTGCTTCCACTTGGAATCACAAAGAGCTAATTTTGTAACTATTCTTTAGCGAGCATAAGTGCCCATAAATGATACCTAAGTTATATTTCTTTATGAAATATATACTTTTAATATTGGAACTTTATGATTTTATAACAAAATAAAGTATAGATCATGTTATTATTTCTCACGATTTCTATAAATATGATTAAAGTAATAAAATATTTTGCATATGTTTTCCTAATATCCTGTTATAATATTCTAAATCTGATAAACCGTATCAAATAATCTATTTAAGCGTAGCGTGTAACGTGACTACATAATCACAGTGTAATATGCCTGTTGACTTTTAACAAACCAATACATGCATAGACCGTGTTGTACAGGATTTATCCAAGTGGAAATGTAGGCAAACGTTGCGGAATACAGAAATAATTTAAATTTTACGGGATAAGTGTGCAGGACAGGCGCATATATTGATTTTCACGTGTTGTCGTGTGTTGTGTGTACCTGCGTGTCCTGCACTGTGGTCGCTCGCCGAAGGGCTCGTGTTACGTGTGTGCCGAGCTCCGGCCGCCGCACCGCGCCGTGTGCGAACTGCCTACCCGCCGAATTCTCTTCCGTTCTACAGCTATGTCTGATATTAAATCACGAAACGTCCACATGAATGTATAGACTATTCCGCTTGTCTATTCTACATAACATGAAATTACACAATTTATTCGTTTAGAATATACTAGTAAGTAATCATGCACTAGATATATTTTAGTGTACCCATGACAATATCAATAATATGAGTATAAAAATAGCGGCGCGGATATCGGTAAAATGTGAAATTTTATTAGCCAACTGTATGATTTGTATTCTACAAAGAGCAGAGCGTTTAGCCACCGCTCTCGACTCCGAAGATTGATGTAGCGCCGCTCCTGCTACGGCGAACCGACGCGGCTGTCGCACGATAAATTAAAACCAACTCACATTAGAAGCGGTATAATAAAACTCACTATCATCCTGCTCGTTTCTAACCGAGATCCCGTGCAAGACAAGGATAAAAACAACGACCATACTACAGAACCGCTTTTTTGTTATTCCACGACGAGACTAACCGTTAACAGTAACTTTGTTCCTATGATGATGGCTTAAATAAAGATGTTTCGTCCACAATGGACAGTGAAACTTCGGTTGCGGGCTACCGCTGACTCATAGAAAATTTTGAGAGTAATTAGCCTCATTATTCAGTTTTTAAAGACTTCATCTGCGCATGAATTAATCACACTTAATCTGGGATAAAGGCGCGCAGCCACGCGTACCTACTTATTGTTAAACCGGCGTCTAATTGGAGACAGCTATTTCTTGTATCTCGGCGGCTCATTAAAACACCATGAAAACAAGTATTTCTTACTTATTTAGGTTAAAAATTATGTGTGGCAAGAGCTATGCGAACGAAGCGAACTGGCCAGATTACTTGGTCGGCCATCGCGTATCTGCAATCGGTAAATGGTTACTTTAAGTCTCGATATGCGAAGTATTCCCCGTGGAATGCCACCGTCGTCGTGCTGTACTTATATGTGCTCGACGGACTGAATTTTTTCTTATCGCCGATGCATTTTCTGCAAGTTTTCAATGTGAGCGACATGTGCGCCGCTTCGCAATGATGTATGCCAGCGACGCCGGTTCTTTTGCTTTTTAAAAATTCGTCCACGTATCATTTAATTCACCGGGTGTATCATTTATATCAAACGTTTTGTATTTTTGCTGCCCATAAGCGGTTAGAATTTCGCAGCGGTCCGAATCAAAACAGATTATTACAATTCAGGCGTTTGAGTCATAAACTGGTACGAGATTGTGTAGGTACGGTAAATTGTGCGTTGATTGTTGAGAGGCTGAGCGATCAGCGATTGCCGGCATATATTTTTTTCTTAGCTCGTGATTGTTGCGGGCGCGGCGTGTGGATATTAAGCCCGGCAGTAATAACCCGCTCGGCTCCCGTCATCCATCACGGGCGTTGCAATCGTCCCGCTGTCAGTCTATTCCGGGATGCTCCGTTTTCGCTAATGATTCCACTCCGCCGTGAGATCACGCGACATTTACAAAGGCCGATTACGCTGACGATTTGTGCGACAAAACGCATCTTCATTTCGGTCGTGGCCACTGGCGGCATCACGTATTTCATTTTCCCTACACATAGTTGCAGTTTTAACAAAGCGCGCTTTATGCATTTCGTTTTAAAGCGGCACGTATTCCGCATCGCGTTCCTCGCGAGAGAGTTTATAATTTATTTGCGTCGCAGTTTTCTGGCGACGATTTTCCCACAGGGGCGGTGTCTCAAACGAGCCGCTCCCGCCCTTTATGTGGTTTTTTGTGGCGGCACAAAATGCCCCAGTGGAAAACATTCAGTGATAACTGGTAACAATCGCAGCCGCCCGGATGCCCCCTTCCATTCCGCGCATACCTTGCCGGACCTCGACTGATGCTTTTTCATCTAGCACCGCCGACACGCTCGCCCAACTCTCCTGAATCTCGACGCACCCGCCTGTCCTCACTCGTCACTCGTCACTCGCCACCCGTCGCCTATATGACACCCATTTTATATTGATTGCGTTTACATTTAAATAAATAGCACAAAGTCGAACCAAAGGCCGCAAGTGAACGTACATAAAACTAAATAAACATTCGAAATATATTATGTTTGTAATTTTTTAAAGCAGGTACGGATATTAATTATTTTAAACAAGTTATGCGCGCTTCGGTCACAGAAATGTTTTATTTTGTAAAGTTTCGGTATTGTTATGCAGAGCTAAAGATAAATTAATAATTATCGCTTGTAACATAAACTAATGGCTACTCCAGCTTTAAGAGTCGGTTGTTGGTGTGGCAGTTCATTAGCGGAGGCGCGCTTCAGTCTCGCGTATTTCATTGTTCCATTGTGTTATTTGCCTCTGTCCGGTGCTCACTGAGAGATATACAACTCTCCTACACTTTTGGCACTTGCTACAACTTAGTTTTTTTCACATAACAACACGGGTGTTTCGTCTACAAGCGCGTCTGGGCCACTCTACCAAATTCATAGAAACGGAACGTTCCATGCTTCGCTTCGGTACAAGTTTTTATTAATGTCCTATTGTTTCTTAATCGCCGCTAGAGATTTGATATCGCGATATGTTTCCGTTAAAAGCATGAAGTTGAGTAAGTAAAGCGGTAAGGTCCCTGCCGGTAGTTTTTCTCGTCCAAAAAGCGTGGCCGTCAGATCTGGAGCCCGATATTAATTTATCTCGCCGTTCGATCGCCGCTCGACTGACATTGCTGCGCCATTGAGCGGCAGAAGATGTCGATTTTTCAATCCATAAACCAGCTTTATTGACACGCGGTCGTAAATAAAAATACCGCCTACTTACTTCATTAACATTTCTTGGTTTGATCTACTTGGCTTGGTGTACCTATGTGAATAACATTTCGAAAATTAATCAAGGGTGACGCGAATCTCAATTCTCGGGGGTCGGGGACCACCTGGAAGAAATCCGTGACAGCGAAAGTTATGATTCGCGCCAAATTTTACTTTTTTAGATAATTTTCATATTAATTAGGACTATACCCAAAATTCAAGATGTTGCAAAAAAAAAAAAAACATTCAAGCAAGCATGGCAATCTGTCTAAAAAGATAGGGTTTAATCAAAGGTTTTTTGAAACGCGTAATTTGACCATTTGGGCTAAATGTTAAGACATTATATTATAGTCTCCCGACATGGACGGTGATTTGTCTTGAGTATTCAACATTTTAGGCTTCATTGAGGTTGGTGTGCGGCTGGCGCGGGCGCGGCGCACGGCACACAAATCTCACGCTAGACGTATCGTTGTTCCAGTTAGCTGACAATAAATCGTATGTTTAGCGACGCGGTGACTTGTATAATTAACAATAGCGGCATTATACGCGATTTCCAAACTGAGCGTCGCAGCACAGATCGTTTGTCACGACGCAAATTGCTATTTATGAGGATTATCTGCACTTAAACCGAGTATACGGCCCGGTGTGATACGACCGTGGGCAAACATAACGATAATACTCTCCATTCACTTTATTAAAGGCTAAACTAATCTATTCTTTAGGTCGATAACCGCGAGTAACAATAAACTCAAAATATATGCTAATGTTTTTTTTATTATTTTTAAATATTTTTGTTTCTGCCGAATTCCAAGCAACATTACATTTGCATATTTTATTACACATTTATTGTAATTTTACTTCACTTATATTATGTTGATAAAGTATTCCGTTTTATGGCTGCAAAGATTCATTGTTGTATTTCCAAAGAATGCGCGGTGAACCTCTCACCTGCGTGGTTTAGCTGCAAACACATCTCATAAATAAGCCATCGCTATTTAGCTAACAATCGAGCTCCGATGGGCATTTGGTCAGATTCCGAGGCAAGCAGCCGTGGAAGCCACGTGTGCTCGCCTCCGCATGCCTCGAGCAGAATATGCAGCCCTTGCAACGTGGATTTTGGCCCCTATGCCGAATATTCCATTCACATTGGACGCAAATAATGCTGCAGAATAATGCAATACCGGCGAAATCAAATGTCGATTACCATTTCACGTTGCTGTACGTACCGCTGCGTACACTACGTAGTGCGTATCTATTGATAATGTGACTAATGTGTGGTTACTGATAATTTAATAACTGTCTATCTAAGAGATTGTACATTCGA
This sequence comes from Hyles euphorbiae, assembly GCA_023078785.2. Taxonomy (NCBI): domain Eukaryota; kingdom Metazoa; phylum Arthropoda; class Insecta; order Lepidoptera; family Sphingidae; genus Hyles; species Hyles euphorbiae. The sequence goes on along the minus strand of CM041041.1, from coordinate 14,060,324 downwards.
AGCCAGAAGTACTCGCCCACGCTACTCGACTCTTGTGTGCGACAAATTAAATCCGTTTACGTTTCTTACTGCATTTTATAGCTGCACTTTAAAATAGAAAACATTTGAACAAGAATGTATTGAATGGCCGGCCATATCGAAAAGTATCAGCGATTAAAACTCATTTATTCCCCGAGTTAGTACGCTGACCTGAAATATACTAGTCGGGTATAAAGTACTAAATATAAAATATTTTGTATGCTATATATGAATGTGAACGGAAACAACATATAAATAGTGAACGTTAAGTTTTATAACACCTATCATGCTTCTATTATGTAAATTGTTCGACAGCATTGCATGGAGAATGAATTTTTAACGCGACTGCACCCATTTACAGCGCGCGTGCATTGTTATTATTGGATATTATTACATTCTGCGGTCGGCACAATTCGTATAGTTAATCAGTGGATCTGGTAAACGTATCTATGTGATAATATTAATAGGCACAAAGCGTAATAGCCTTTTCTGACGTACTAATTATATTAAATGAGCATCCGTAATTGGAATGCAACGTTATACATTTCGTAATGAATAGTCATTTAGCAATGAAGTTAATGTATTTAATTGATTTGTCTTGAAACGTTACATATTGCTCCGCCTTCGGCTGTTATTTAATTCGCGGTTAATAATATTACTCATTTAAATCTGCATTTAAGCCAAATTACTAATTAATATATATGCAGTTCACATGCAATCCAATTTTCTGTTGAATTATATTTGAAATGCTTTAACATTGCGTACGGTTATAATAAAACGATAAGAAATTTATTATAATTATTTACGTGTATCTGTCACCCTCCCACAAGGTTGCGGGAAAGTTTTTTGTGGTACAATCTAAATCCTTGATTATGTATTTATATTTATTTTGCAATAATTCCTTCAATGTAAATATATAATTACACAATTATATCTATAATCGTAAAGATTATGGAAAACCTATTACTGTTATTGATATTAAGTAAAACATTGTTTCTTTTGCGTTGTATGTGTAAGTTATCTGAGATAGTTATCCAAACCAAGATTGTTCATATAATGTATTCGTTTTAGGTAAGTGACAAATGGAAACTCGGTGATTGGTACTCGCTCATGATGCATCCGGCAGGGTACTACGCAAATCTCGGTAAGAACCGCTGAAATATATTATATAGTATTTTCTATAAGACCTAGACAAAGGCTGCGTCTTAGGCTGATTTGGATTCTATAAATAAGCATAAGGAAATTACATTAACCAAGAACGGTAAAGACACAAGTGACACTACGTTTTATATTTTCTAGAATGTTATAATTGCCTTAGTAAATATTATTTAACATAAATGATGGTTTAAATCACTAAGGTTTTATTGAAATACTAGAGGAATGATATAGGATCTACTGGCTCACCCAATGGATTAAAACAACCGCAATATGTAGGAAATTTGCGATTTCAAACTTCGAGGATTGACTGGTAGGCCTCCGATATCACCGAAAAGCTACAAGAAAATTATTTGCTAGTTTTCTATGACATGGTATAGTTACTAGCTCAGTCAAGTCGGTATCTGTCCAGTAGCAGGCTTTCATAACATCAAATACGGCAGGGTATGAATCGGTGAATTTCTTTGGACTTAGCACGACGCGCGTGATACAATAGCTCGTATGATCCTTTACTCCAAAAGATATGGAACTAGGCCATGATGTAATCACAGAAAATGGCATCAAAACTTCCATAAAGTTGAAATCTTATCGTTTTACGAGGAAGTGATAAAACAATGTCTGATTTGATTATAATCATAAATTGTGACATTATTTCTGGCGCCACTTATTTCTATTCCGTACATGTGTTAGCGTAACATATTGTCATGTCTGAGCATCCGTAGGGGTAGACAGAGTTGCGACTTGTAGTCCACTTCGTGTATGCTATTTACGATTTCCGTCTGATAATGTGATTGAAGACGATTCAATCGCCATTTTGAAATATCAAATCCCGGTTAATGGTTTTGTTTGTAAATATTTATCATTATTATTGAACCTATCATCTTGTATCTATCCTACTGCAAAAACCCAAGAGTAGTAGTAGAGAGTTGTACCAAGAGCCTTAAGTTTCCAATATTTTGGTGAGTTTATAGGTAAAATAGGCGTCTAAAATACAAGTTGGTAATAAAATACAAGCCACGTAGGTGTAGGTAACACCACGTACAGTGATTTTCCTTGCTTTTATAAAAACGTACATGTACAAAGGAAGTATTTCGCCAATCACCGTATCATAGATCTTAATTAACCATAGTGGGTTTATATTGCCTCAGGTGCAAAGCAGTTTTTGCACCCGTTATTGTTTAAGAATCGCAGTAAAATTATTCGCAGGAAAGGAATTGTGTTTCGTTTTGACATCCAAGCAGGTATTTTATATTCATCGAATAAAATGATAATATTTTATATACATATAGGTATATATATATATATATATGTATATAGATATAGTATGATGATTTACTTAGGCAAAGTATATTAAAATGTATTACCATCATAAGAAAATAGAAATAAATAAAAACGCTCTACATACTACTGCCGATTTAAAGTGAATGTAATTGCATTATACCTAATTGTCATGTTGTAACAATATTGGTATTTTCTATTATTTATACCGTAGATGACGATCTTTCTATACCAGTGCAAATATGAATGATGACACTATATGATGAGGCCCATTTCATGTCCAAAAAAATGTCAGTCCGCCCCGTGACCACGAAAGCTGTAAAGTAATCGAAACGTTGGGAATTCAAAAAATGTAAAAATCAAACCAAATCCGCGATAAAATCCGTAAATAATAGTTTTATTTCAATGTGTAACATTCGCGTAAATCTAAGAAACCATTAAATAAATGTCTGAATTTTTAAGTCACTTAAACCTATTGATTTAAAAACTATAGCTTCTCTTAGTGCATTTTTGTGTACATATTTATTATATTTGTTGTATTGTCATAGAATATAGTATTATATTGCGTTTATTTGTTGTACAATTTCATTCTATTTTATCGTTTTTATGCTTTAACTGCACACCGAAAGTTATGTTTATAATTCCTGTCCATCCAAAGGTTGCCTGGTAGAAATCACTATTAGTGATAAGGCCGCCCATTGTACATATTTATGTGTGATTATCCTGTAAATTGTGTGTTATCTCGGTGTACAATAAAGCATATTTTATTTATTTATTTGAACTCAAAATACCATATTCAAAAATAATATAATAAAATAAAACCTAAAACAATACTAGGTAACAATTAACAGTATTTCCGCTATGAGCGATGCTTTACAGTCAACTAGAGAATTATGATATCGATGCGGGTTTTAAATAAGAGCCATTCGCATTCGCTGGAAGTAATGGAAAATGTCGCGAGCTGTTTCCTAGAAGCACTATAAATAGTTCTATTGACTGTTGACATATTGTTAGAGACTATGCCACCCACATACACCACAATTCTTATAAGCCAGGATTAACATCAATCTGGATACAAACATATGTGTATGTTAATTAGTTCCTACGTAGTGGATTGGTAGTAAACCGGATGAATTCTAACAGTCGAAAACAGTCTTGGGTTGAAAACTTAGGGTACGTACACCTTGGACTTTTCGAAGTCATGTGTATATTGGTACAGGGAAGTTTCGTGACGTACATACAATAGAAATATAAACAAGAAATTCTATGGTATTTGAAAATTGCAAATCTGTAATAGATCGGTGTGATCGAATAAAGCCTAAATCCTCTCAGTTGTACTCTACGATTGTAGCCAAAGTTTAGCAGTGGGCGTAATTGACTTGGATTCAATCCGCAACAAACATTGAACTTTCTAAAAACAAACGAAGGTGCTTGATTTCGAGGCGTAGGCTTATGCATTTTTTATCGGATAGTTCCATGCAGCTAATTAAGTATTGGCTCACGTCTGGTGTGATCGTATCGCTGTGTTTTCCTTATGGTTTTGAAAGAAAATCCTTCTTCAGTTTCTTGGAAATTTACAATCGAATTAGCGAGTTGGTGGCCGTAGATAGCTTTGTATATGCGCTCCGCGCGTCACGCCGCACGTGGCGTTCAGATAGGGTTTCGATTTGTGAAAAATCATTGCTGTTTAGTTATTTTTAGTGTTTTCCATGATGATTATGGAGGAAGAAAACAGAATAGTATGCTATGTGTTATAAGCCATGACATTTTTAAGTGCGTATTGGATTTTTGATAGCAAAACAGACGCGAACAGTTGATACTGTAATCTCGGGTTCAGGTTCATGAAAATCATTAAGTCCTATCGTACCTGATTAAGTTTATACACGTCTTATATTATATTAAGGGACGAGATGAGATCTAATAAGATTCTTCTAAATTTTCGAGCACCATAGAGACTGGATATCATTGAAAACAAAATATTAGTATTATGAAGTTTATTTCTGACATATTATGGATCGGATATTTTCTTCGAAAGGATTGATGTCAAATAGTCGTAAAGTTGAAGTTAAATCGTTCTATAACATGCATAAAAATCATTTTGCAACGATAGGCCGATGTGCGGAATAATACCAGTCTTAGGAAATTATAAAATTAACTTGTATTATGTTTCTAATTACGCACAAAACTCGCACGATGATCGAACGACAATGAATCCAAGATTTTACAGATATCTATACCACTGCCATCAGACCGATGGAGCTAAATGTCCATTAGATATTAAATAGGAATTGCTTCCGTATAGTATCTACGCGTAATATGAATTTTCTCAGTAATATAGATTCTTCGATAGCCTATAACTCCTTAAATGATTATTGAGAAATGTCCATACATCAAACTGTAATCTTATTAGATTAATATAATAAATAAAACATAATCATTAATACGCTATTATGTTTACAGTATTTTTTTGCGTGGATATCATGTCAAATATAATTACAGATAAACAGATACTGGATTCCACTTTTTAATACGTGCTTCCTTATAACTCAAAGATCTGATATGATTTAATATTATCAATATTTTATATCAGTAATTAAGACTCATTTTCCTCTAAATTTTAATTTAAAGATAAACTGCTAACTCTGTAAAGTCGATGGACGCAAGTTTGCTACAGGCCCTTGTGAAAACCTTAGGGGATTTTTATGTTTAGCAATTGTCTTCTTGTGAATTAGGCCGATGATGATAATGATATTTTTGGAAATGAGAATATTACATTTACGGCTTTTCGTCTGTAAGCAAAGTTAATCGTCAGTTGGTTAGTTAAATATTCAAGTTGTATAGAAACAAATAGCCTTAGAAAATTCATCTTATATCTAAAGCCTCCTTTTATACATTAAGAGGACGGGTAACTTCAACAACTAATAAAGCCAGGGTCAATGAACTTGTTTCATAATGAAGTTAAGATGTCTTGTTACATATGCAAACTGTGAAGAGTTTTTTTTTTTTTTCATTTTACTTAATTATTACAAATTTTTAAAACGCTGCTTTTTTTCATTCCTTATTTACACTTAATACCATAACCATTTTGCAAATTTAAATACTGGATTTGGATACTGGACTCAAAACAAATCAGGGTCAGTACCTAATGCAATTTAAAGTACGAATAACAGTTTATTTTTTACAGAAATATAATATATTATGTAAGATAAGAAGTACTAGTATGATATGATTCATCTCGCTGTCATGTCGAAATCTCAATAACATTATGTGTCAATATGGAACTGAAGTCGGTATCAAAAGTACGTACAAGCTTAGAAACGCATACAAGTAAAAAAGATTAGATGTTATCTTTGTCCCAGTACTCTTATGTAAATGTATGAAGTGCTTCTGTTTGTGTCTGTCTATATACGTCCCATTGCCGGGTACATAGCTTCCCTAAGTTATAGAGGGTTTAGCCCTAAATACACTACTCGGGCCCAATGGGGTTTGGTAAACTGAACTTACTTTAAAATTCGTGTAGAAATCTTATTAAAGTTGATTTTTTCAAACTACATTAATTATTTTTGTTTTAAGTGACAAAGTAGCTTCATATATACTTTATTTCTCGGTATAAAACATTTGCTTGCGACTACTGATCTTAGCTGAAAAGTTACATTGGTCAATATGTCTCTATCTTATGTCTGGTATATTTGTTTTAAATTAGGTCATAAAAATAAATTATGTCAGGTTCCATAATGAAGCTTTTTATTTGTCTGCTCATTCAGTTTTTCTACTTTTACAAAAGTACATTACCGAAATGCATAAACCACATTGACGTCATAGCATCAAAGAAATGTCCATTAGTCTAAAATCACACAGGAAATAAAGCTAATTTGCTATTAATGGTCTAGGGTAATCTCTAGGTATGATTTAGTCTGTAATGTAGAGTACTTGTGTTATAAAAGCAGATAATTTTGTTTTAGATATGTAAATACTAGCTCGTAACATCATTTTGACGTTTCACTTCCCGAATTAGTTTCGCGCCAATAAACGCATCAAAGTGTAAATTGAAAATTTGGTTATTTAAATTAGCAACAGCTATTGCGGTAGCGAAATATTGGTATATTTTTCCTGCTACCTGAAAAACGAACCGGTATTATCTTAGTTATTATTCTTGCCGATTCTGTTATCGTTACCGCGAAATCAGCTGATAAAGTGGCGTTAAGTCAACTGGCGTTAGTGTACTCTGACGAACGAACATATTTCATCTATTCTATGAGATTTGTGGGAACTGACGATGAGGAAATGATAACTGATTTTTTTCTAACTTTATTGTTAATTAAATATATTACGAATCTTTTCAATAAAGCCTTTGTCGCACAGAGATAATTTCGTGCCTTAGGTCGGGGGCATAAATTTTCCGAGATATTTTTGATCCCGATACTCCCAAAAGTTATATTGTGTGTGTGCTACCTTCTTTACTAATTTATTTATTACATAATTATAAGTGGGCGGACTGAATAAAAAATGTAGCCAATTATTTTTATGTACAGGAATAATCCATTTATAACAATTACCGATATTAGTAACTAAGGTATTTACTTCGGTATACCTAAGTAGTAAGTTAGTTAAAAATGTCGATGGTCAGAGGTCTCTAAAATTTTGCTATAATCTTTGTTGTCGCGATATATTCAACTGCAGTAAAATAAACGCGGAACATTATAGTATATAAAAATAATTAAGACTCTTCTAGGAACTATAAAATTGCACAGATAAAATAAAGTAGCGATAGAGATAGCGACTTGATTATTTTTTCTAATTATCTATTCAATTATATCTGATTGTATATTAATAGTTTCTGTGACATTCAAGAAGTAAGTTACAAGTAATTTCTGATAATTAAATATATTTGGAACTTGCTGACTTGTCGAATTTGGACACAGAACAAATAGTTTCTCCCTTCAGAGACGTCACAAGTTTCTCAAAGCGGTGAATATTTCGAAATGCAATAAAAGTAAATCTATGAATAAAAGTGTCAATTTCGTTTCTCTATCTTTGGGTTGGCTACACGTAAAGTAGTCTGGGACGCTTAGGATGTGCGTGAAGTTATTGAAATAGACTTGAAAACAGATTGTATTATATACAAAGATAATATTATAGTAATAATTGACAATATTTTAGTCCAAACACGGTTCCACTGCTGCACGGTTCGTCTCTCATATTACATTTTGCAACCTTTAAAATATCACAAAGTATCAAATACGTTACATCAAATAAGTAGGTTTTCAGGCGGTCCAGTTAAAAATGCGCCAAGTCTAGATTGATTAATTGTTAATCATGGATTTGTTATCTACTGAACATTTTAAAAGTAATTAATTTTGGATGATTAATAAACAGTAGTTCAACGAAGTGGATAGAAGATAAACATCAATATAACAACACTAGTAATGGTACGCGGGACTGTATCTACCTAATACCCTAAGACCACCTTTTTTACCCAAATTATGTATAGAAGTATTAACATACTTCCTTATTCACAAAAAAAAAACATTTTTACTGCCCTAGTGGCAGTCAGTCAGCAATGTCAAAAGTGCATTAAACGTTTCTATTGTAAAAACTTGCGTAAACAGTTTTAATTAATAAAGAATTCAATGTAGAACTAACAATGTGTTTACGCCTACGTGTAAATTATTTTTCAGTCAAACATTGTAACGATAGTGACGCTGCCTTGTTAAATGGGTTCGATTCCGAAGCGTCTGTGCCGGACAGATGCGCTCTCGCCAGGTAATCACCAGATGGTTTATGAGCGTCGTTAATATTTCCACATAATAATTTTGCTCTATATACAGAGTTATTAATTTTTTGTTCACAAACTTACTGTCTCATTAGTATTTGTGTTGGAGTTAATGTTAATTCCGTCTCGTACGAGCTATGTTGATTTATGGATTGTTTTAAGTGGATTTAAGTGACGGGTACTGTAGCATTAACTTTTTTAAGTTTTGTATTTGTGATTTACGTTTGCACTGTGCTGTTATTGACAAAAAAATTAACGGAATAGTGTCTTTCAAAGCTTAATAGGACGAACGATTTAAATAATTAAAAATTAACATTGATTTTTAAAAGTGATTTTATGTTATATTTTAAATATTATTGTTAATTTATCTAGCAATATTAGTATCGGATCGGTTCCCACTTTTATCCTAAACTTATTGCCGGTAGACGAGCGCATAAAAACACAAATCATTCTGCAGCATTCAAGTCTAATTGCTACAAAATCTACTGCATTGCTGTATCCAATACCCTTTTTTCGACCAAAAAGCCTATCATCAGAGTACATTTAAATAAAATATCTCCCAAACGGGAACAGAAACAAATTGGCAAACGAAACGTTCAGTTGAATGCTCACCCCCTTCTTTCGGCGTTCAAACAAATCGTCCAAAATACACTACATTTGCACTCGGCTTAATTGCTCCACTCAGGTTGTTTGCAGCGGACCGGGTGGTTCGATTGATTGGCCAATTATACGCCACTAATGCCTTCTCGGTTTCCGTAAACCATTTTGTTAACAATACAATTTATCTCACTAAATTATTGAATATATTGTCGATTTTAAGGGTTGCACCAATGATGAACAGTAGTTCCTTTGAAAAAAGATTAAAATTAAGTTAAAAATTTAGTTGGTGTTATATACATAAATAAACCGACGGTACATATCTAAACTAAGTTTACGTAGGGCCCGTCGAATAACATGAGTTCAATTCAAAAATTATATTCGTAATTATTTCCTTGTCAATGTCCTATAAGATTACAATAATATCTATATTATTTAACATCAAAGAAAAACATTGCCAATTACAAGTGGTACGTTGTCCATAACTGGTATATAACACTGACATTGCTCTCGAAAGTTCTGTGTTTTTTTTTTAGTTTTTAAGTGCAGTGATTTTTATTATAGTAACAGTTGATAATTTCCTGCTCATAAATTAGCACTAAGGTCGGTGATTGTTACATATGTTTTTACGACATTTTGTAAGTAATACATGTCCTAATATTGCAGTGTGTATTAAAGGTTATCTTGTCTTAATTGTAGGTATAAATGTAGTTAATTTTAATGTTATTGTAGTAGGCTAACTTACGGAACAACTTTTTGGCGCGCAAATGAATATTAAGATTGCCTGACGGTGGACCTAGGCGTATCTAGCATCAATGTCGATCAAATAAAAGCATCTTTTGGAATAGGGATAATTAAGGGACCCATCCATAAGTAATAACATCTGGTGAATCAATAAATATATGTTTAAAAATACTGTATCTGCGATTTAAAATACTCTACCTCTGACTTACCCAGCAACACGAAATTGTGAATTTATTTATCTTAATTATAGCTTAGGATGATAGTGTTGTATTATTACATAAGTTAATATACCTAAAAACTAAGATAAGAGTTCTACTTAACTCATAATTTGACGCCCATTTTCGCATTGTTATATCTTGTAAATGAGTATTTATATAAATAATGATATAAATTATGATAAATATTGGAGCATTAGCTTATCCATGACGAGTTCTATAAAATTGCCTAATACGTTCAGATATCTCGGATGACTAACTGATTTTAACTTATACCGATTATGCAATGTTTCTGTGTTGTATTGTGTATCAAGATGAGTAATAATACGTTGATGTTTATATGGACATTATATATTTTTGGTAGAGTTTTTTGTAAGTCTAACGCCCGAATGCTGGAACGCCATTCAAATAATAAGTTGCTCTTAACTGCGCACGGCCCACTTAGCCAGTACATTTAAGCGGGTTTAACGTAGTTAAGTTCAACTTATATTTAAGTTGCGTTCTAGTATTCGGGCGATAGATTCCTAAAAGACAATATTAATATAATATTCAACTTTAATTACACTGTTTATGCATTTTATTCTTATAAACGCAAGTTTCTTACTCCCGTACTCAGAGACATTTAATGTTAATGAAATCATTACTTACTGTAGATTTTACAAAGAGAAAATACATAGATTCTCTCAGTATTGACTAGAGTTAAGATTTTCATAAAATCTTTCATTTAAAGTCTACACTTAATGTTTTGTTGGGCAAGCTGTAGTCTCTCCATTACAGTTTCCGAGTTGGCATGTTTGATTCAGAATCGCGGGAAAGTGTAAGGACACTTACTACCATTAGGATAATGCATATAAGAAAAGCTGAAATATGACAAAATTCATACTTAATGTTTTATGACTTAATTATACACAAACATTTCATGAATAAGTTTAAATTTCCTGCATAACATGTGCGACTCTACGTGTTAGATAATACCCCATTATTCATTTCGCTAACCTTGCGATAAATCCTAATAATATTTCGATTAATTTCTCTATTATAGAAGATTTACATCATCATTATCATAATTAAAGGTAATAAGAGGTTAAGTTAACTTTTATGTGATAATATTCGCAAGGGCTTCTGTAATTTGGCGTCATTTATCCTCATTACTGATTTAGCTCGGGTTCTTCGTTCTCATGGTCCGTTCCTCTCGGAATTAATGTGCGCTGTTGTTTAATCTCCGCGCTTGGCCCGGGGCGTGGTGAAATGCAAAGTTCCACACGTGAACACCGGTTGCCTGTGGGCTGTGGGTGCACACGCGCCACTATCAGCGCTACAAACACACTTTATCGCCATGAATAACCATAAAACTATGATTTATAAACGTCGCCTCACCATTGGTTCACGTAATAAAATCCTATGCATTGTGCCATGTGCGGCTGAATCGTGCCGTTTCTATCGTGTGCCGTTTATTTCTGCATAAAAATACGTACGTGTTCGAGATGTAAGCGCCGATATTTTAATTAACGCCCGTCGCTGCACGACTACCGAAATAGAACCGTGGTCCGTATCCACTTCAACTTGACCAAATAAAATATTACACTATAAACTTTTTTAATATCCAATGTTTCATATTATGCTAATTATTTTAATGTCATTCACTGACGCTACAAATTTTATGGAGCACGGTCGGTTAATAAAGTGGGTAAGTGGCGTTGTTGGCTCACAAAAAGAGTGTTGTACGTGTTATCCGTGACGGCGCACCTGAGTTAAATATTTGTCTTAAGGCTCGTAACAAGTAACGAGCATTAATAATGAAGAGCCGGGGCTCGCTGCGCGGGACTCGGGAAGTGTAGTGTGTAGCGTGTGGAGTGCAGTGTGGTGCTGCGTCGGGCTGGTGGCGGCCGGCGCGGCGTGCGGCGAGCGGTGCAGCGCGGCCGGGCTCCGCTCCGCGCCCGCGACGTGACATAACACGCTCGCCCCGCCCACGCGCTCTCACTCACTCAGCCGCCGCGCGAGCGGGACGACACCACTCCCTCCGTCAAAGCCTTCGCGCCGCGTACTGGTTCTAAGAAAAGCCAACTGTTATTATCGGGCGCGGATTGTTCTCGACCTCTCGCCGCTTTATTTTGCTCCTCTCATGAATGAACCGTCGGCGCGTCGTGCCCGCAGGTGCGCACCCCGAAGCGTTGAATTTCGACGACGATTACCCACATCTAAACTGGTATAGTTGCGTGCCGATTTTCAGCACGCCACACGCCACACGATAATTTCCAGTGGCGGACGCGGCTACGCTTTTGAGATAATTTGGGGGCTGCGAAGGAAGTTGCGTTTTGGGAGCACTTTCGCTTGTTTGCTATTAGCATAGATTTGACTTCTCACGATCTTTGCTGTCAATCCGCCCACTCGGTTTCACGAATGGATAAATGTTCGTCGAATCAGCCATCAATCAGACACCTATTGGCAGCAATGCATGCGATATTTCGGTATCCGCGAGATGTACTTGCTGCCAATGATTGTATAATCAATTTGATTGTATTGTGATTTTAATTATATTTTGATGCATCTTTACTAGATAACAAAATACATGAAATATATGCGCGAAACCTCAAATGTTATTGTTCTTGTGATTAATATTAAGCTCTGTATTCACATATATATAAAACATTTATATCTAATTTTATAGCTGTAACAGTAGATTACACTCTCAATCGTACTTTCGATTGTAGAGTAGGCCCGTGCCCTGCAGTGGGACGTATATGGGCTGATACAACAGTAGATTAACTTTACTATGTGACAATCAAACAGTACTTAATTTACTTATCCGATTTTATAACTACTGAGAAATGGGAAATGTCTTGCGCAATATAATATTTATGAAGAGGAAATTTAAAATGATACGTACTATGAATAAACCTATTATCTCTATTTAATAAACAAACTTAACATAAGTTACTCGTACAAACTAAACACTTCCAGAGCATACGTTCTGTTCATAAAATTAAAAATGTTTTGATTCCATTTGGCAGTGTGACAAATTTATAGGGCAGCCGCGTGAGGATGCTAAAGTTTCTTGGCATCGGCCTCGGGCAATAAACAAGAAATGATTTATAATGTAGGCGCCCAACACACAATAGATACGATTTCCTGTTCTTATAATTTCGCCATATTTATAGCCGCGTTTTGGAGAAATATCAATTTCGAAAATGACTTCTAATGAATATATTCATTGTGACACAATGACGACACAACTCACAATATAATAAATTATACTTTATTTCAATTGTTAATTTGAACTTGAGTTTTTTATAAAAATAAATGTATGAATTTGTAAAATGTATAAATCAGTTTTCCTCCCAAATAGGCCAAACCATGTGTGTGAAAGTTTTTCAATTATAGTAATATTATAGGCTTGAAGTAGATCATTCAATTAGAGCAATCGTTAAATGCTTGTCCCTTCTAGTTAAGAATTTAATTTTTCTATATCAAATAATAACGCTAAAAGTTAAGTTTCATAATGATTTTTCAATTAAACACCAATTATAGTATCAAGCATAGCAATTTTCCATTACCGATTTCCATCTATCTCGTATATAATTAGCAGGTAGGTATTAAATAGAACGACGAGCATTAGTCACAGTGAATGAAAGTGCTAGCCATTTTAATAGCGCGTTATCATCTGATACGAAATTAAAACAATTTTACTACCGACAAGGGGTGAAAGTCATAAAACTGCCACAGATTAACAAAACACCCCTTTGAGCCTGTTGGCGCCGGTAGACCTCTTGACTGTGCCAATGTGTATTTTTTCCGTATATTTTATTTGTTGCAATCAAAGCAGAATGACTTTTTAGCGAGCAAAACACATTGTTATATTCTGGAACGCAGACTGTTCAACAGCTAAAAAGATAATTTGGCGTGACCCTGCTAAAGAGCTGTTTTCAAGTTACGCAACTATTTTCAATGTGTAGATATTTCTATCTGTGATTGTTCCAGATAAAAACTTTGTATACAAAACTCACAGTCAAAAGAAGCCAACTCTTGGAGATAGGGTTCCCACAGGATTTTTCAACTACCTGTTGAAACGATCGGCATCCAGCTACTTTATACTTTAGATTGTATATAAATGTTCCAAGAAAACTTATAGAACCAATAATTCTCCTTCACTATTTTTAACAGTCATCTATTATCCTTGAGAAAATTAATGGTTTTCCAAAGCCTGATCCAAGCAAGATTTCCGCTGCATTAACATACAACATCAAAGGAGTCATCAGTCAATCAGCTTGTCATTAAACCTTTGGTGTTTGCAGTAACCTTCGCAATGACTTATGACATGTCCGTTCTGTTTACAACTGATTTTAAGTACACAATGTCACGTTTGAACCCCATAGAGCTAGGTAGAGCAAAGGATTTGAAATTTACTCGTTTATAACTGTGTCTTTCCATAACTTGTTCGTTAGGCCAAACCCAGAGGTCAGTCCTAAGAAGGAGAATATCAGAACATGCTCCTTTTTAGGGCTTTTTCTTGGACCATTAGCTTTTGATAGATTTCCATTCCTCAAGTTTTGTTCCTGCTTAAATCGTACTAGAAGATGCTGGTGATTAACTTTCGTTTTATTAATCGAATATAAGATACTAAGTATTGAGAAATTTAGCAAATTTTGTCGACTAAGAAAATCTAACAGCTGCATGTAAATCCAATGTTCCTAGTATGGAGCCAATATCAATTGTTAAAGCCACTAAGGTGTTGGTGTTAAAGCTCGGGCTACATGGCCACGTTTACAAGCCACTCGAGTTTACTTTCGTTTTGTCCTTGAACCAGCGCTCCATAAAGGCGCGTATTTTTGGCGACTCCACTTCATGCACCGTTTCCTTTTACCGTATACTAAACGGAACACAAACGCAATGGTTATGCATCCGTTGAAGAATATTTGCCCTCTTTATATTACAATGTGTTGTAATAAAAGAAGAGGACGCTGGATTCAGACGGTTCCCAACAAGTCGCTGAAAATCTTTGGGAGAGAACCTGAATCATCATTGGAAATATGATTATCTAGCGGTGATATTAGGCTTTATGGACTTATGAAATACTACTATCATATCATTGTTTGTAGTACCTAGTTAAAAATAGGTTTCTGTATATATTATATCTTCAAAGTCCAATGCGGCTGCAGATTTTCCTCGCAAGTACTAGGTAGGACAAGACAATAATGACCAATTCATTTGAGTGACGTTTCTTTACTTGTCTACAATATGCTCACTTTGTAGGTCGGCTTGGCAATTACGATTAATGAGATTTCTTGTTGGTTGTAACTTTTAAATTGCATAGAAATTAGTAGGTTTATTAGTGTCTAACTTTTACCTATGACTTCGTCTGCCACGAATTCAGATTATAAATTTTCTATTTTATTTCATCTAAATATCGCCTCATTTCCTAAACTAGATCTGTGCAAATTAATTCGATCTGTTCCGTCTCTGATCTGCACTGTCGCAGCATGCCATAAGGAAAACCCACAAACACACTTTCGTATTATGATATCCAGTAAAACAATTACGTCGAGATACGATAAACAGCTTTTCCCATTGTACAATAATCGGTGTTAAACGTAATGTAAACGTAGACATGTATTAACTACTCACTGTGGCTATGATTGGAGCCGTTTCGGCACTGGAAGCCGACAAACCGGTCGCGGCAACAAGCGGTAACAGTAGCCTTTACGTTTGTCGAGCCACGATAATGTGCTTGTTGCTAACTGTTGTCAATTGATTCGATCGTATTGTATTGTGATTAAGAGGCTTCATCAATATCAGTTTTTTTACCATTTTGATGTATCATATCATTATAGCAATCGATATTTTGATTGATGTATCTATTTAGGTAGCAGTTATGTTTTTTATATTCAAATGCTTATGTAAAATTATAATGAGATTAATCTTTATCATTTTTCTTTCAAAGAAATATAAAGTTTAGTAATCTTACAAGTATCAACTATAGTTTTGGTTTCAATTGAAACAATAATTTTGAATATTCTATTCAGATAATTAAAGACTAGGTCACCAGGATACATTATAATAAAATACTAAAAGGTAGAGATGATACTAAAAAAATACTGAGTAAACCCGAAGTTGGTGAAAACATAATCCGAACCTTAACCTATAATAAATAACTACAGTATTTATAATTAGTTAATAGTTGAAACATAAAACGAAAACTTCATGTTTAACAATAATGTAACAAGTCGTAGCTAAATATTACATAAACCCAAATTGTAATTAATATTTAACATCGTCTAATTCGAACTACATTCATGACCGAATAGGATTAATTAAACAGTACACATAGTGGTGAATTCAATAATAGACCACTACGGAATCTGAGACGTACATCTATAAAGCTGCCATATACTATCTGATATATTCCGCAGACCCGCAAGTCTAAGTGCTTGGTCTATTGCTCCATTCAAAATAGTTCACGTGTGCGTTCACTTTTAGTTGCAATCTGTTTTGATTCCACGCTCCGAAGGTGACAATTGCGTTATACCTATACGTTTTTTTAACCTACTAGTGTTACCATTATATTGAGTGCATGTGTCCATTTTATGTAGCTAATCTACGGATTGTGTGTACATTTAGAAATTTAATTTGACACGTTTGATTTTAAATTAATATCTTCTGTCGTTCTTGTCAAGTTAAATACGTATTTGTAATGCGATTGCGTTAATTTATCAGGTACATTGTTAGTTGAAAATAATAGCGAAAGAGTATTGTCGTGCATTGAATTCAATCATTTCACTAATTACACTTTTTTTGTATACGATGTTAATTATATTTAATTAACTATACAGTATATTTCAATTGTCAGTGTAATTTTTAGTAACTTGTGATTTAAAAAAATCGCACATATAGTAACTGAGTATATTGTCCATTAAATTGCGAATATGATTCAAGACTAGAGTGGCTATGTACGTGGTTGAAGCGCATTTAATACTACAACAGTTCATTTATAGTCTCCCACATTACCTACGCTCTATCTCGGAGTTAATGATACAATTCCGATAACAATAAAATCGTCATTACGCTTTACGTCTCCGGCTACAAAGCGGTGCGGGCGAGTCAGATCATCACATTTTTATCATACATGAATAATTTCAACAGCCGTTATTGTTTCTTTATTAATATTCAACAGGATGTTCAAATTACTGTCTGAATTTGAAATGATAGTATTTATGTATAACTCCTAAAAATATTTTTGGGTTGTATTAATTTAAGTCTAATATGCAGATCTTTATAACATTATATCACTAGGAGAAAACACATAGATTATAATTTAATTACTTTTATACAACCAATACAAGATATACTGCCGTACCGGATTTGTTTAAAATCGGAAAGAAAAACCAAGTATAAGTTGAACATTACGTTTATAATTTATATATACTGCAGTCTTTCGCCCAATTTCTAAATCAAAGTGGTTTTAATAGAACTATCTTTTACACAACAAGACCTAAGTACCCATATAGGTGTGGTAATGGATTTTATGAAATAAATGAACTTAAAGAATAACCATAAAATGTTTGGTTGTCTTGTTTATTTCTTATTTCCAATACCTATACTAGTGTGAATGCAACGCAAAAAACAATATGAAAGAAGCGGCCATAAAATTCACATGATTTCCATAACTCAACGTTGCCAAACTGACCATGACGTCAATTTGCAAAACTATTATCATTAAGAATAATGGCAGCGCTTTAGTTTTTTTTTTTCAACCGTATACGACTCTATGATATAAATCATAATTATTAGTTAAACCTGAAATGTGGTTTATGTCCTTTAGTTGTTATGAACGCCATATCATAGTTAAGTTAAAAATATCCTTGAGCCAATAACAATCAACAACTCGACACAGATTCCTAGAACAATTCTTCCCAGACTCAATAAACATAAAAACAATGTAAATGGTAACTTTGATGTTTAATTTTATTTATGAACGAGAAGCATACGTTTTCTCTGCAGGCGACGCGGAGGCAAAAACACATAATGATTCACAAAGACGCGATCATTTCCACCGAGTCGGAAAATTCCTGTAATCGTGTTGAAACTTTCTTCAGCGATCAGTGCACTGGGTGATAATCAACACGCGAAACACGTGTCCGCGCGAAGACGTTTGATCGTACACATTACCATTGTGCCAATGAACAACCATAATACACGTCCTGTTCCAAAGATTTTATTAGATTTGATGCGGTCATGACAGGATGCCTAGAATACACACAATTTATGAACGCACGGCCGTAGAACATTCCTAACTAATGTTTTATCTTCGTCGAGATAAGAACACCGAAGTAATGGTGACATCATCACCGCACAAGCCACGTCTTGATAAAGAAAGTGGTCTACGTAATATTTAGACGATAAGATAAATTTTGCTAATACAATAGTTTCAAAGTCGGTGCGCAGAGCCGCGGTTCTGGTTTGTGACTAATCGCGAACATTAACAACAATGAAGCCGGTAACGAGGTCTATTAAAATCCAGATCGAAAGAGTGCGACAGAAATAAAAGAGTGTTTTGGTCGAGTTTCTTGAACGGTAGTGGAGCTCCACTGAACCACAGTCGAGTTAGCACAGACAGGAGAATATCGAATCAAAACTCGAAATCTCAAACCTGTTTTCTGACATCTCGTATCCTTATCTCGGGTACAGCTGCGCGTATAATTGGTCTCTTTCTGTGAGTCACCGTTTCTACGTATCACGCCGGGCCCGCTGCCGTCCGCGCTGCCGGCCGCTCTACGCACTTCATGGTCACTCGTTCGACTTCGTCACGCTTTGGCTGCAATGACTGGACACTTAATGCGACAATAAATTAATGTCCAAAGTAATAAGTAAATAGATTTCTTGTAAAAAAAAAACATTGCTCGAACCAGTTCAGTTAGTACATTTCGTAACCGTCGAAGGCCCATTGAGTTACTGGATCGAGGCTACCGTGGGTTTATGCTTTCTTTATGATTTTTATTTTACTTGAAAACGATTCGTATTGCGATTTACAGAATGAATCATGCATGGGAATAAACGGATAATTGAACAGTATGTAAATATTGACCGGGATTTCGTTAATAAAATAAGGTACTTGCCTGCTTGCTCTTGGTTTAATTGGTGTTTTATTTGTTTGCTGAAAGTATCGCCCAGGTGAAAGGATATTTTACTTGTCATCGTGCCATCAAGATTAAGAGAAAAATTTACAGCACTTAAAGCGTTCAAGTGCTATTTGGCGAGATTTCGTATAAACATAATACTTTAGTAAGAAGTTTATTTAAAAATTTCGAACTGAACACAATCTGACATTAGTAATTGTATTGTGTCGGATTTGGAAATAATTTGGCTTGACTTACGACGACTATACTCTTACATTACGAAGAGCGAGGAATTAAATTGCAGTCGAATGTATTATGTCAGTATAGAGAAAAACCTGCCTAATAATAATCACCGAAAAACTCTCAATTCACTTTTGTTTTTATGATAATGACATTGACCATAGCCATGGACGCAGTCAGTTCATTAGACGCGTACGGTGCACGATGTGTACACACTTTGTGTAGAGTACAGGTATGATTCGTTCGGTTGTTTATTGATAACGAATGGCGCCGAACATAGCACACGCTTCAAAGTGTAGAAAGAGAAAGGGAACTTATTCAAAAGTAGGTAATGTTTTTGCCGTGGTGGATGTGTGTGTGCGTTGCGGCACCGAGCGGCTCGGCGCGGGCGCATGATTCATCGTAGCGTGGGTCGAGCTTATTGTGTTCACTCTATCTGTGCATACTAGATAACTACTACTTTTTCTTTTGCCTTGATACTCTGCAGATATCACCTTCGTTCGAGCTGTTCACCTACAAGCAATTATTTCACTTTATTGCCAATGTTTCTCGCTTAAGTTGCACCGCGCGTCGAATCACAGAAAATAAACGGCCGCTCTAAACAAATGCAATTGCGTAAAAGTCAACTGTGTAGAATTGGAAACAGTCGCTCATTAAGACTTCATTGTTGAATCCCATAGTGTTATTTACCTTTCACCGCGTCCGCTTCGTGTCTTCTTTTACTTGGGCCTTTTATGTCACCACAGATCCTTTTAGTTTACCTGCTTTGTGTACAGAAGTGTTTTTAAACTATTTATTCAATTTTACCATCGGATTGTACCGTTTTATCTCTTTTGGTTGTTTTAATTCTTTCTTATCTCTAGTTTGTTATCGGGATACGTCGTTTTTAAACGTAACAACGGTAAGACGACTGACAATAGCCGGGTTGGAGACACGTGCATTGTCTCATCTTTTGCTATGCTTACAGAATGTTTGGAACAGATTAAGTTTTATGGCACAATTAGGCAACAAAATTCCAGGTTTGTGCCGCTTGTTTAGAAACGGTTTTTGATCCTTAACTTTGTTCCGAGGACAGCACAAAAACAAATATTATTCGATAAGCGACTTCTAGAATTACGTTTTTTGTTAATTTTGATGCTAACGATGGATTCAAATCTCCATTAAGTAAATATGCTTTATTCGTAAAATATCAACATTGTGGTAATATTGCTGGTAAATCGACAATTACCAGTGACATTTAAGAGAACGATACAAATAGAGGTGATGATGTCGCAAAGCGCCGTGATCGGTACGCAGCGCGGCGCGGCGGGCCGCCACAGCTCGCGCGACGCGACCAGCGACCGCCAACCGGCGAGCTTTCTCACCGTGGCATTGTAATAGATCCGCTCACTCGAGACCTCTATGCTAATATTTGTTCGATACTACGCCAATACACGTTCGGTCATAATTGAATAAGCATTTGTAATCCATACATTTTGTAACTATTGTTATTACATCAATGTCGGTCGGCGTATATCTCTCTGCTGACTTTAAGCATTTCCTTACATAAAAGTGACTAGATTTTGATCAACACATGTTGACCAGTTCATAAGATCAAACTAGTCAACTTTATTTTTTCTTGATTAGATTTATTACGATACTTTCATCAATGCCAATCAACCAATAACAAAGATTTAATATTATCTCCACAAAGGGTTAAAATAGAACGTTTACCGCCAAATTATGACTAATTGGAATCTGCATCACTATTTCTAGCGTATAACACTAGTAGAGCCAGCAGACCGTATCACTGAACCATTAATGTCACAACTCACAATAGAGGTCTCTGACACTGTTATTGTTAATTCATAATTTTATTACTACTTTGAGTATGTACAAATTACCTTAATTAGGAGTTTTCTGTTAAAAATATTCGTAAAAAAAATATAAATTACTTAATTTGCTCATACCAACATCATTGTTTACCATAGTACTTAAAAATATAATGGTAAACCCTTTTAATTTCCGTACAGTTGCTATTAAACCATTATCATTGCAAGCATCTAGGCTATAAACGTCTTAACTTTTGATATAATTATATTTAAACATAATTGACTTAAATGTAACAAAGTTTTTACGTCTTTTTTAGTGTCGGACATAAATATTATCTTTTATTAAGCTTTTGACTTCATTGAAATGGTTTTAGTGTGCCTTCAAAAGCATTGTGCCAAGTGAATACGTTTTGATTCATTCAATTTTACATTATCTAAATTATTATTCTGTTAGTGATTAACTTTTTAGATACTATCATTATTATTGGCAACTATTCAACAAAAGGTGCAAATTATATGGATTGCATGATAAGTAAATAAATTATAGTAGTCATTTGCATAAACTGCCTCTGTCTTAATGCAAATGTGCCAAAAATCGGAAAGTGTATTTCATGTGTTAGAATATCTATATCACCGTAAATCAATATAATTATATATTTTTATTATTTTATTTCCATGAATGACGAGACGAGGATGCCATTCACCTGATAGTAAGCAATATGATCGCTCTTGCATGTGACAAAACCAAACAACACCAATAATTCCGAAGCAATGCTTGGCATAGTATTGTTCTCCCCATCCTGAGACATACATACGATGTGAAGTCTCAATATGTCCAGTAGTTACTCTGGCTGCAATGTCCTTCAAACCGGAACACAACAGTGCATTTACACTGCAGTTTGGCGAGAGAAATAGGCGTTATGGTGGTACCTACCCGGGCGGTCTCACACGACAAACCTACCACTGGTATCACATAGTTCGGAATAATGATTCGATTACTATTTACGGCACTGCATTTACAAAAAGAAAAAAATCTTCCGTGGTAATCTTTGCACATTCTTTAGCGCTGATGGTCATTCCGTGCATCAAGTTGCAGTGGTGACCATTGACCACGCGGCCAGCAGGTCACCGTCGCCGTGAGGCGGGTCAACGCTCCGTCACGCGTGTCGCAAGTGTTTAATTGCGTTACTAAGTGTTAATTAATAAAATAAAACTCAATACAGTTAGATTAATTGTTGAGAAATTGCAAAGGTTACGACAAGCGTGGAGCTTTAATGACTAGAAAGTACACATTAAAAGTATTTAGTTAAAGGTAGGGAAACGACGTTAGTGTTACGATTTCTTTTATATTACATGTTGAGGTAATTTATTTCTATTTATTGAAGAGGATATATGTCATTATAGAACTAAATGATATTGTTACGTGTTACTAAAGATCGTTCTTATATCATAGATAGATGATAATAAATTAACATGATTGTTGTAAGTTCCATATAATTACATAAACTGAGAATATTTTTTGCTTTAAAATCTTCATGTTTTGTA
This sequence comes from Hyles euphorbiae, assembly GCA_023078785.2. NCBI lineage: Eukaryota > Metazoa > Arthropoda > Insecta > Lepidoptera > Sphingidae > Hyles > Hyles euphorbiae. Next base: position 14,037,838 of record CM041041.1, on the reverse strand, counting down.
TTAAAACGTGATGCGTTCACACACGTTATTTAAGAGTCAGGTTTGTTACAACCATGCCAAATTTGTAATTGCGCGTGACTATAAATGGTATTTTTTTTCATATCGTGCGTACATTCTGTGTGAAATGCTATGGAGATTACGTTCCTAGGGAAATTATCATTTTGTATATTTTATTGTTATATATCTTCAGTGAGTCATGAATACGAAACATTCACTTCTACACTTACAGACACCATAAATGTGACGTGTTTTATTAGGATTTATAGAGTTTGGTGCCTAAATTCATTCACGCATAAATGATGCCGTAAGACTACTGCACTCGGCCATAACACACCCATCTTGTCAGCCTACGTTGGAGAAGTTCAGCCGCAAATGGCTCGCTTCATTCCCGCCTCGGAGCGAGCCAGTTAATGCACCGTTACACTACGTATGTACCGGAGGCGCTGGCTAACTCTTGCGCGTGTTTGATGAATTCTCAACAAGCACACGTGACAGCGGAATAACAATCGCTTCTAATTCATTTCACGGAATCGTCGCCCGGCAATGCTTACAAATTTTATATTACGCTAATTGCGGCTAATAACGTGCGATACCTGGGTGGCAACGTGGTAAGTGTAATTCACTAAGCCCAGTTACTCGGTTAATGTATAAAAAGATTAGCATCAGATGCATTGCATCGATGGATTTGAAGGCACAGGAAGTGAAACCGGCCTCAGGTCGCACTTGCGAGCGGGTACCTAGATTTCACAAGCTCCACGGTCCACACACACTCACTTCTGAGTTAGGCTTTAAAATTGAGCTGTTCCGCGTAACAACGCTTTCATGGACCATAAAACTGCTACTTGTTGTACGTGACTTTTTCTCCATCGATCATTAGCGCGAATTATTGCTTCCAGTTTATTTTTGTTTATTGCCGCGTTAGTAAAGATTTTACGTAATCGCCAGTAAATGTAATAAGAAATGAGTAATTTGGTTAGTGTTTACACAGCGTGATGCGTGGAGGTTCTCCGGCGTGACGTCTTATCAAACTGTTTAATTATTATCTGCGCGCTAAAACCACAATGAGTAACGAATCGAAGTTCGCATGGAGGTGTTTATCAGTCGGCGCAGGTGTGGGCGGTTTTGTTTCTGCGTGCGCTCATATCGCAACATTCAATCGGGCCTTGTCAGCGATAAACACCTGTACTGTACGGGCAAGATCATGTTATTGCAACGTCGCTTGCAACAAATCAGTTGGGCCTGACTGACGCGCGGGAGGACGGCTTGTGTGGTGACGGAGGGGGCAGAGGGAACCCGTTGCGGGGGTAAGGGGGGGGGGTGTAGCACATGTATTATTCAAGACTCATTTCTATTCAACGGCGACAGGCCGCCCGATAAAAACTTCTCGTTTGACAACTTGGACGCCTGCACCCTTTGTGCTTACGTCATGTCCCCTACAGTTAATATATACGGTGTTTAAAGTGTCTTCAACTTATTTGTCAGCTTTGTATTTATGACTTCGTAATAAAACCTTTAAACACCTATAGTGCGCTGTTACGGTTGTTTTATATTAATTAACCGACTTCAAAAAAAGGAGGAGGTTCTCAATTCGACTGTATTTAATCCAATGAGCTTTGGAAACTGGTTTTGATTCAAATGTCAGTCTGATAGTTACTTGTTCGATTTATTTCCAAACTTTAAAAAACTAGCTAAGTAGTATATTAATTGCGACGCTAGCTTTTTCTATTATTTCTATTATTATTTGAAATTTTTATGTTCATTATTTTTTCAATGAGGCAATACCCATTATTATCCGTAATAATGATATTGAATTCCTCGTATACGCACTTTTAAATGCCTGAAACAGAGTGGAACTTAAGTAAATTTTCCATCGCTGATGTAAAACCGGTTGTTATTACAAAGCAAAAATTAGAATGTACTGTTTTAATAAAATATTTTTAAATTAATCTTAATTAACACGTTAGTTCTCCTATTATAATTGAATAATTAGTTATTAAATATGCACTTATTTGTGTAAAAACTCATCGGTATACGGTATAGGTAGACTTCTCACCGGACGCCTCGAGACAATGGCTTAAATAAACTAAATTAAATTCAAGATTATAATCAAAAAATATTCTGCATTTACTCACTGTAAAGGAATAATAAAAATAATACAAGGAAGTGGCTACTATTGTACCTTATTATTTTGATAATAAAGTTAAAATAATTATAAATGGTTTTTTCAAACTGTAACATTGTCTGTGAGTTATGTACAAACATTTTCTAGGTCGTATGACTACTATTCCAGTAATAACTATTGCTCCGAAACTTGTATCAAGTATGAAAAAAAGATGAATGGAAACTCATTCACCATTTCTTGATTTTGGACTGTAGGTATTCATTTAAAAGTTGGCGCGGGTATCTAACTCAACCAAGAAATAAGCCTTTATCACAAGATATGTTGTTTTTGTTCTTCTCTAAAGTGTAAGGTTGAACGTATCTATGGTCTTCAGGGCTGAATGGAGAAATAAGTATCTCATCAACATCAACGCACAAAAAATATGTTGTGACTTGTGCACTTTCCAACATAATCTTGGTCCATCTGCACCGATTCCGCGCTGATTCCCATAGAAAGTAATCTCTCGTAATATCCATCGCTTTCTGATTAAAATAATCTATCCAAGTTCATTGAGTGCGTCCACGCATGCGGGTTAAAGTTCAAACAAGTGGTTTGCCGAGAGTGGGAGACAGAAGCCCGTGTCTCGTCCGTCGCCGCGTCTCGCCCCACTTACTCCCATAATCATACGTTTATTACTGTTAATGGCTATGCAATAATGTCTTATGAGTGAACCGATATCGTTGCCGGGCCTTTATCTGCCGCGTCTATGCCATGTTGATTACGAATTAGTTTTTAATTTATTCGAATCTATAGATGTACTGAGAGGAAAAGTGTTTAGTTTTGAAGTTCCGTACTTTCAAAGCTACAGTTTGGTTTTAGCTAATTAGTTACTATTCAATATAGATTTTGTAAATTTTATTTCACGACTTATCTAAGGTTAGGTTAGTATTAAATCTAGTTAAAATCTTCCACGGTCACCTAAATACATTTCTTAAGATAGTATGGAGATAATTAAATTATGTATAAATACATATTACTAAGTATAATTAAAAACACGAAAAAAGTTTACTAAATCGAAAAGTTTCATTTGAATATTAATTGAAAGGAAATAGAGAAAACGACATCGCTAATTGTACAATTTTTCAATCTGTCTGTTTTAATTTTAACACAAGGTTGAGGCTGTGTATCAGTCTGAAGATAAAGAACGAGGTTGTCGTAGGCCTAGTTTATTTCAGTTTTATATGGATTTGAATGGCAGATGGTACTTTGGCACTCCTGCCCAGAAATCTCACCCAGACCGACCTACAAATCTCGACCTAAGGCGTCGATGGTTTTATAACCACCAATGTGTGTATCTATACAATTATACTCTAAACAAATTAAAAATAATTTGCGTTGTTAATCAACAAAAGTTAGTTTTTCATACCGATAGCAGGAAGTGGAGTATTATTAAAATTGTTGGTGTAATAAAACAACATTAATTGAGGAATTAAAAAGTGAATACCGCGTCACCCGCTGCTTTATGAAAGTGTATTATATCACGTTACTAGAATGTGAATATTCAATAATATTAGTGAATATAAGACTACATAAATACATTTGTTATTTATTTTCGCCATGGTATATTCGTCATCAAAATATACAAAACAATTATACATAGGTAATTATTTTCATAATAATTAGACCGTTTTGATATGATGTCATATAAAAGTCGTTTAGTCATATTTTACTTTAGTTTGAAGTGTTTTACAAAATTCGTAAAGATTAGAGGATTTGTGATTAGGATAATCATGCGACTTTCTACACTTTTTTAAACTCATCCCTCCAACCTGGCTATTAATACTTAGTAGGTAATAAAAGTGTTTCAAGGTACCGATTAGGAGAAATTGTGTATTTATCTAAACCATACACAACAGGAAATTAACGTTACTGGCATTATTTAAACTTCAGCATTATAAAGTTAATACTCTATAATGATAGAGTCGAATGAGACAGCTTAGATTTTAGAACTTTATTTTTAAATTTTAACGCATTTTGCCAAAATCTTTGCATTGAGAATTCAGAATTACTATAAGATCAAAACATCGAGTGAAGTATTTAATTCTAACATAAATAAATTATACAAACACCGTAACAAACTATGAAGTACAAAGTAGCTAGCACGTATGCAGTTTATATTTATAACACGTGGATATTTGTTTAGTGCGACTGGCGGCACACGAAAAACCCTAAAACGTGTATTCGTAGGCAGTAAATCGGATTTAACCACGGAATGACAAGTGGCGTGTAGTCGGTGCGGAAGCGGCGAAACCGTTGTTGTTGGCACACTGCCCGTGACCGACCACGCCGGACGGCCGCCGTACAATGGTAAGGGTGTGGACTGACGATTTGTGTCCACACGTCCCGACTCCCGACTCCAGACACTAGGAATAGGAGGATTTTTGAAGTCGACGCCTTTGTCTTTTATGTTGCCAAGGAAAGCGCGCGAAAATAGTTTATGCTTAGTGAGTGAGGAAATGTTTTCAAAAAATGGAACTCTCTACTTTTTGTTACTACTGAATTAATTGATATGTTTCATTAGTTTTGGGCGTAGTATTTCTTTATTTTTTAGAGTTTTCGAGTTATAGAATATGACGAAGGAACTACCTGATATTGAATTAAACTACAAATTATATGGAAACATTTGTTGACAAGCTGAATAAACTGCACGGTTGTAAGAATGATTCAAAGCTGACGCGGTCGGTGCATGCCGTGCGCAAGTTGTACGTGTTTACGAGTAAGTCGCAAGTACGTATTTGTTTGTTTGCTAATGTGGCTTTCTGTTATTATAGCGCGTAGGGTATAGCAACAGTCTAACATCGGTTCCGACGCGCGACTCGTGAAACCACAATAAACTTGTGACGCAATCGCGCGTCTCTACCTACCGACAACGCTCGCTTTGACAGAGCTTTTTATTGCCATCATTTGAACCATTCATTCTATATTAATCTCTAATGATTCACCATATTAATGGAATCATTGTGTTTTGTTCAACGCTCATAAGCAGGAAAATCAATTGCCGAATGCGATACTTATTATGGCAAACAATTATTTCGCATTATGTTGCTCCATCAGAACACAATATAGATGCATCGAACAAATAAAAAGTTTCCTTTTAAATCTCTTTGTAAAATATCGAAAGTGAAATCCGTCGTATATCTATGACGCCCGCTTTGTGAGCGGGTGTTGACTGCAGAAAAATGAAATAGTTACAACGTTTTATGAATGCAACTGCACCTTATAATAACCCGCATAGTAAATGCGGCGGTGATTGTCCGTGTCGAAACTCTCCATGGATCGTGCCGCAACCTGTCGCAGCCGCTCTCTAATTACTGCTATCAATTCCATTAGTGAACCTTATTGTGGTACACACTACGCAGCACATAGAACACTGCGCTGTGTGCCGAGCGCCATACTGCACGCGGTAAATAATCATTAAATCAATGTAGCAGACCTCGCAGATGAGCGGATATTAATGCACATATCGACAGGCAATAATTAAAATTCTTGTGTTTATACAATAGGTAAACAGCGTCATTATCTCCCTAGGTGGTGAGCCACTCCGCAGTCGGCACACAAGAACGCCGTACATAAATGGAAAATCATCAGAACAACTAACCTATCCACTCATTATGTACATATGTGTGTCGCCAGGGCCTTGTTTTTTCCATTTATATGTTCTATTGCGAAGCAGGAATTCTGCTAATCGTCGCCGGCCACATTTTGCACATGCCACGGATGTTGTTGCTGTGGTAAATGAGTGTAATTTAAACTCAGGTCGCCTTCTCGGCGCGGCTTGTAGTTCACTCCATCGACGCGGTCGCGGTGAATGCGCGATTATTAATGTTCCGATAAAAACCGACCGCTATTGAGTAGATGATTCCTCGCGGTGAGGCGTTCAGACATAGTGCATGGGCTGTGGAGGTGTGGTGGTAATGGTAATGGTGGTGCTAGTGTTATCGCCGGCGTCGCCCACGCCGCGCGCGAGTAAATCACCAAACACGCGCCCGCGCCGCGCCGCCACGCCGCCACAATCTATGCAAATCGCGAGCTCAAACTTATTGCTCTCGCCTCGACTCCTTTCCAAATGCATACTAAATAGCTCACCGACCACGCCACTCTTTGTTCCACGTTTTTCACTTAACCTCTTGTACCGCTCGCTTGATTTTTAATTGAAATCACTTTGTGCTCTCCTAATGCCGTCGACCGTGTCTAGAGTCACCTAAATATTTGGCGAGTACTAAAAATGATTTCTGCGTTTTTGGTATAGACGTGTCCAATTCTTGGTATTATAATTGAAATAGCTTAAAGTTTTCCGACGACACTTGAGCAATAAGTATTTAACGACATTGTTTAAATGAAAGTCGCAGGAATCAGGTTCGCACAATAGTGTAGTTAATTATAATTTGATTCTTTCAGTGGCTCGTCGTAAGTATTCCCATGGTGTTCTCAGAATAAGACACAGAATGTAACTAGAGATGTCGCTCTCGTTCTTCCGCATAGATGCTACTCGCATTGCGATCCAATTATACCTGATACCGTCGAGAAATATTATTACACTGATTTGCTATGGCAAGATAATTATTGTGAGAATCGTAAACGGGCCACAAAGCTAACCAAGTATGGTTGTAATGCATCAGCATGTTGTTTACTACGTTAAATGGGTTTCCTGTGTTATTTTTTATACCACTGGCCATTGGATTACGCAGAAATAATGCCTATGATGTAATTGTTGGAAGCAGGGTTGGCACAAGCGCTGTTTGTTTGACGATTCTACATTTGACGTACATAGTCACGTACTGGATACTTATTATTCACGCCATAACGTAGAAGCAAATAATCCCTATAAACGGCACATTACGGCTGTTTCCATGCGCCTATTCGACCAGCAAGTTCACTTTTGATCAATAACATATGGGTCTTGACTGCGTGAACTTTCTAGAAGTTAAAGAATTGCAGTTGAGACCGCATGGCAACGTTCAATTGGTCAATGAACCCGTGCAAATTGTGGATGCCAATTGTCTCCCGGCACCGCAAGGCAGCTGCGTAACTGTAACGGTTAGAAGTATTAATTGCAGCGACCATCAGTCCCTCCCTAGCGCCGTCAGTACCCGACGTTCACGGAAGGCGAGCTATCCAACCTTGCTTTGGCTAACTGGAGTTATCGAAGCGTATGAAACTATTGATTGTAGCACTTGAATGATTCTATATCATGGCTTAACCGATTTCAAAGCACTTGAGGTGTTCGCAACAAACTTGTTGCACGCTAAGAGCGTACCTAGCATAGTCATAAACTTAGTTAAACCCTCTGTCGGCAACATTGCCGGCTTCAGTGCAGTTGAAATTAATTCGATTATCAGCGCACCTTGATCTCGCTAAAGCTCTCAGATTCCCTTCATTAGGTAGGTGCGCGCGTCTGCGATATAATGAAACAAACACGCTCTAACGTTGTTCAGCCGTAAGTTATTTGTGATGTGAACACAGTACAGAACACTTACATTAAACTATTAGTGAATATTGAGATGGGTGTCGCGTCCCGCGGTAGACGTCGAACTCACGCACTCTGCGCTGGAAGTTGGTCATGAATTCATTGTTTTTGACGTGGTCGTGTGATATTGAACCACAATAGGAAAGAGTTCAGGTCACGTTTGAAGTCTGCACGCCCGGGGAATATTAAACCTTCCGAATGTATTGAATGGCTTGAGTTTTTAGAATTCTTCCCTATACAAATACACATTTTATTGAATAATAATTCATATCGCTTTCTTGTTTAGCATTCGTAAACGTCTTTAATCGTGTTCCGCGAAATTTGTAGTGATTTGATATGATAAGGCGCATCCATAAATAATGATAACGTTCCTTAGTAGATAGTGATGTGTGTATGACTGGATGATGATGAATGTATGCGTGAGATAAGTTTAAGATATTATTATTGACATTATGCTAATGACTACCGAATTGAGTGTTGAGAAGGTTTACTGATGTGCGTTGGTGGATGGATGGGTTTTATCTAACTTGTTGCCAAAATTTATAATCCTAGATTATGCTGCGTTAATTCCGTCTCATATTTATCTGACAAATTAAATGAACGTGCCAATAAACTTCTTGTCATGGTTTTCAGAATGTTGAACGATTCATTTTATTTAAAGTGTTCAGTATAAATTCTTTGTCACTATTTATTCTGGTTGATAAAAGTTGAAATTGAGAGCGAATCTAATCGAAAGTCGCCGCTTTTATTTATTTGCATGTACGCGAACCAAAGTCAACAAAATCTGCACGTCATTCACACGTTTGTGTTATTCATTGAGGCGTAGGTTACGTTAATTAATTAAGTGTTAATTAATTATGCTGATGATTTAAACGTTCATTAACAAATCAATTAAATCATGTAGTTGATATTCATAATGTTGAATGAAGACATTAGGCCGAGACATAGGTTACAACATGGTGTACACTGTACCGTGGGTTTATCTTTGTGTTGCGTATGGTCACGCGCTGCCGCCTTCTCTTTGCGCCACACCGCAAGTAATCTTCACGTCCGTTTTGCAAAACCGATCCTATAATTGGTATGTTTGTGAATAAGATTAACATTGCAGCTAAATCTATTGTTGAACAAAATAAAGGGGAGTTCGATGTTTGCATGGTAAATATGGAGTCGGTTGAAATAGACTGACTTATCTCGGAAAATAGGATTACAGATTTATTGTTGACAAAACACAATTTGTGGAATTCAGTTTGTAGTTAAAAAATGTGCGAAGTTATTTCATTTTTATCGATCCAGTGATTGTGGAGAACGAAATATAAAAGATGGATTTAATGAGTTTGAACATGAAAGTCTAAAAATACGTGCATCAGACAGGCAGGCAAGGAATATATGTATATACCCGTCTACTTGAAGACAATTTGCTAAGAGCTAGAATAAACAGCAACGCGCTGCCTACACAACTGCGAGACATAAGCTTTTGCTCCACGATAATGAACTGTGAACTCATTCAACTTTCCTACGCGAGTGTAGAAAGTAAATCTCTTTTTAATACTTGCCCCGACGTTAATTTGGTATACGGCTGGCGGGCACATGGCACTATTACCACTCAATCACTTGACGTGTAATGTCCTGTGACATATTACTTTATATTCAGGCTAGCCGGCGGCGGGCGTCGCCATACGACATTATTTACATATAAGTCGTTGTTCCTGCGCTCATTCATGGCCCGGCTCGCCAGACCAGGCTGATTTATCGCCTTAATTTCATAAGTATCTCTTTGTTGCCGTGCATCTATATCATATTAAAGTAATACTCCGCCTTTATTGGAGATGCTTCCGAAAGGGTCGCGTTTGCCGACGGCGATTAGCGCGTGTTCTTGCGTTTTATGAGCGCTTGATGAGTGCTCAATAAAAATTCACGTGACATCAACGTTATTGGAAGTTATGTGCGCATAACCGTTCTATAACTGATATCTCTCAAACAGCTATGATTGCATATTAATAGTTCCAAGCGAGACACAAAGTAAACAGCAATCAATCGATCAAATACAGCTCGTTTGCTTTATGCGAGTTGTGATATAACATTCATCTGGCCACACATTTCTCCCCTAACAGTGATAGCCTCTTTATTGCGATGTATATTGTAAGATGACCCGCGACATTCGCTGAGAACTTGCAATCCGAGTCTTAATTCGCAGCTGGCGAGTCAGTCGAGAACGATGATTCATTAAACTGCACAAACAAACTATATTTTCATTTAAATATTTAGAGCTAAGGTTGAAATTTATACAACAACTTAGACGCGCATACGTCTTTCGTAAGCGACGCTATTGGAAGTTGGCAACCGACTACGTGACTCATAGGTGCGCTCCCAAGATCATCTCTATGAACGCTTTGTGCCTGTAGTAGTTTGAATTCAGAGAAAAATTGGCATCCGCACTCCAAAAAGTCAACCGTTTGAAAATAATCATAATTCAATGTATATTTTGAGATTCGCGCGAAATGGTGATTCAGAAAGTTATGATTTTGATTGTTTGCCAACTTGGTCCTTATGTTGGGATTTATTACGTTACTTTACGTTTTCGCGAAACGCATTGTATGGGTTTCATCAGAGCTAATGATAATCGCGTCTCGAGGAACTGTTGCATGTGCGCGAAACTAACAATGGATTTAGTATTGTGTAACGGTATGGCGGGCGAGTTGCGCCGGCGGGCAGTCAGTACAGACTTCTGTGCTGAGACCTGAGGCTGTGCTACTGTGGCGACGCCGGTGCCGAGAGCAAGCTGCAAGACGTACGCCACGTGCCGCTCTACACTACTCCTTTGTCCCGTACGCGCATCTGATGTTTGTAAACATTCGCCCCGCCGGATAAACATCTTTGTGCACCGCACCGACGCACGCGCGCTTTATTTTCACAAACATCGGACACCGCTCCGGAGACGCTCACTCTACGATAATCGATAGTTGTGGCCACCGCCGACCCGCCTGACCCGACACAGTGCGTCGATATACCTGTTTCAGATACGGCTATCAACTAAATGAATTATAAAAGCCTTGTTAATGTAAATTACTAATCTATACTATTGATGCGGGACTCTACCACAAGATATCAATAAAAACCGATCGCTTTATAACTTGACAAATAAACGAAAAGCCAGTTGAATCTATTGAATAATTAATGGGCCAGGGGCGACGAAATGAAATTTGAATCGGCGTTTATTATTGATTTAATAACGTATTATAACGGTAGCCGGTACGCGGCCCACGTTCGCGTTATGTGCTTTTTATAACTTTAATTAATACAGAACATGCGGCCAAATAAGGCACAAATATTTCATAAAGCGTGTAATAATCGTGAAAATATTAATGAGTTGTTACATAACTGACCTTTTATGATAGAAACAATATACATGAAAACCGCACGGTGGGCCGATTTGAGCAACCCGTAGCGCACTGGACGGTCAACCGAAAATTAATTAACATACTTTGGGCGCAACCCTCCGCCGCGCGCGTACGCGGCGCTCGCCTCACAGGTGGTCCATCTGTGCCACCCTCGCCAAACACCCCCTGCGTTAGGTTTGTTGCCTCTTTGATACCAGTGGAATATCATTTTTGAATGTTAGCATATTTTCGGAATGAGATTTCGGGTCATTGTGTAATTTTTGTGTTTTAATATGCGACTTGCATTTCATTTTGTGTATTGTCCTTTGATAAACTCTTAAATTAAAATAATTTTTAAATGTGTAATGCTTGAATTTAGTTAAACGTAAGAAATAATATTCACAGTGAAAAACGAAAGTACTGCTATTTATGCTAAGGCTATATGGTTTTATAATCTATCGATTTAATACATTTATCAGATCTTAAACCATACATTGAAAACGCTACAACACTGTCTCCGTTATTCAAGCCTATCGTCACGGTCTTTATTTGAAAGATCATCTATTCCTATATTATATGCCTCGACAACAATTCAGCGATATCAAGCTAAAGACTCCAAACACAAACACAAAAATCTTTGAGCGGTAAACTTCGAGTTTTATAGATTTCAGTAGCAACACGCTACACGCCGGTCACCACTGTATTAAATTGCCGGAATTATTTCGCTGTTAAATGCATTCCATTTACAAGGAATCGCGTGCGAACAACCAAACCGCCTATTTTACTTCTGAAGACTTTGTTTAGAACATTTTTAAAGGGTCTCCGGGGCGTGGCCTGTGAAAATTGGGTGTAATTATGAAAAAATCTTATACGCAATCTCTTAAGTACTAAAGTGGTTTAATGGTTTGTTGATTTGCCTTCTTTAATGCAGTAACTATGTTAAATATCGGCGGTATTTGCAATGTGATCGCTTATGCCCGACTCTACTTTTTATCCAAGATAAATGGATGGTTTTTGATTAAGGATATTAAAAATCACCGGAAAGTTACCCAGCTAAAGATTATTAATTATTGATTAAAAGTAATAAGATATGATTGAACTTACATTCAACATAAGCCTAATATAATGATCAAAATACCTTAACATGTAATTTGGAAATGATATACCGTACCTGACATTGAAACTCATTCGAGAAAGTTAATAAAATCTACTTAAAAATATTAAACAAAGTTGCGCGACATTTTTCAAATAATTCTGCATAAAATTATACGTCATTTTTCATAATTAGTCCCATTTAAAAACATATCGAGGTTTTGAAAGTAGTCAAACTTGACTTAACCAAATCGAATTATTGATTATGAAAGTAATCCGAGTTTATGACTGATTGAAATTAATGGGGTAAGGTTAAATCTATATAAATGTATCTAAGTCAAATCATATACGAACCAAATCTGGATATTCTCTATGATGAGACTAGTTAGACCGTTGGGTACCAAATTGACTTAATGCAGGTTTACCGTCTTTAAATCTCGACATATTCACCAATATGGAACTTGATTACTTTAACCATTGTCTGTATCAGCCCATATAGATTCTACATCAGGGCCTGAGACTCCTCTACAATCGAAAGTACGATTAAGAGGGGTTAGGTCAACCACCACACTGGTCTAGTGCGCGTTGGCGGACTTTACACACCATACAAATTCATACAAATGCCTATTGTATGCATGATGTTTTGCTAAGCGTTTGCTAAGCTCACCACGCACTTTAGTGCGTGTATGTATCAATACACACATGACTTCGAATTGTTAGGGATGTACCCTGGGATTTAAACCCTTTGATTATCCATTATTAATTATAAGATAAAGAAATAAGAAGTTGTAGAACTGAACCAGTGAGCCTAAGAGCACGGAATGAGGAATCCGTTGCACACGTAATTAAGCCATTACTTACTCATCACATTAAAGTCAATAAGTCGTACCTACCGAAGGTCAAATGAGTGTGCTGATGAGAACAACGAGTATTATTATATTCCCCCCGATACGTATAATAGATAAACGCACGATAAAACTATAAACAAGGCGCACAAAGGCTTCTGTGTTAAGTTTTGTCTTCTGTATATGAGTAAGCCGTTGCCTACATTGTGGGCATCGTCTATAAATACGGTGTGCCTTTGTACCGCCCACTCGATGCGATGTTATAACTATTTCTGAGAGCTTACTCCAGTTCTATTTTGGTTTACGTTACATGCTGAAGTAACGTTACCACAATCAAAATTTTCCTATTACGCTCACGAATTAAATCGCGTCAGCCTGGAGTGCTCTATTCTGCAATTTGAGGAAATGACGTAAATATTTATGTATTGTTATGTAAATATGTTGGTTTTGTACGCAAACGTAACGATTACGAATGGGGAATTCAAAGTTTTGTTGTTTTTGTCAATGAACCTTTGAGTTCATAGATAATACAAAATATGCCATAAGTTTAACAGTGCTAAATTGCCTGCTCCCTCGAATGTTGCAATTTGTATTCTGGTACATCGTCGCCTCATTGGTTAATGGTATACGTGGGCCGTAAACTGTGAAACCTAGGTTCAATTGTCAAATCAGGCAAATACAATTTGTGTTACTGTTTCAATTCCATAATAAGATTTTCCTGAACGTTGGTTATTTCCTTTTCCCGTCGTAAAATCAATGGCAATTTTTGACTACATTTTTACGATTATACCTAAGATTTTAATCAGAAGAATAAGTGCTAAATTCATGTTAACTCATATGCTATAGATAGGCGAAAGAGTAGGACAAAAGAACGCCAAACAAATCCAAACACACAGCGCTTGATAGCGTGTTTAATAAGCGTTGATGGTGTTCATAAAATAGCTGCCGTTTGAATCGAGCCCGCTCCCCATCGCGAGCTGCGAACGCAAGGGCCCCACTTATTGCGGACACTTGTCATATCAGCACAATGAGCGCCACCCGCCCGATGCTTTATTATTTTAATTATTGCACGTTGACGATGCGCCCTTTGTGGGTCGGCCGCGGAGACTGCTTGAATTAGTCACTGCTGAATAATAATTGTCCTAATTGAAGATCCTTGATATAACGGCTTGTGTGGGTGTGTGCTTATGTATTTGTTGTTTACACATAGGGTGTATGTGATCATACTTGTTAATGAAAATATGTTGGTCGGTTAGTAGTTTTGCAGAGCAATTGATAATTTTAAGTAGTAAAGTTTGTGGATCGAAGTGTGACATAGAAATACATTATGTTTGGTCCTAAAAAAATACCAGTTTTTATGGAATAGGCACCTCCCATTCTATACTGACATCATTGCGAATAAAACTTAGTTTATAACCTATGCTTATGACTACTAAATTGTGTACATTATTAAATAACATTCAACCATTCAGTAATATGTTAATGAATTTATAATGAATGAAAATAAAATGCAAAACACCGTGATGACGTCGATAATTAACGTATGTAATTAAACAGACTTCGCAAACATTGTTCGTAAAAGCAAACCAAATTAAAATGTGCATCTTTATCAATATTTGCTTGGCCTACAGACTTATGTCTGGGTCTCGGTATTGCAAGTGTACAAAATTCACGGTCTTGTATTCAATAGTTACTAATTTGTGATAACAAGTAACTTGTTTAAAAAACCTAAAAATACTATAATAATAATAGTCTCTACTTCCTAAAAGTAGTAATAATTCAGTCCTTAAACGTCCCACTGCAGGGCACCCGCCGTCTCTTTAATAACTGGCCTTTTGTAGATTAGCAGACTTCACATCCCGTTAAAATTCTGGTAAATCTATGATATACACCTACGACGTTTTCCTTATTTTTCATATAAATTCGACACAACGAGACATCCACGTCACATATCCAAGCATGATAAATGTTCGTTTTAATGCAGTTGTGAACACAGTGCAACAATAAGCCCAGCTCAGCAGTGGCGGTTGCGTCAGTAATGTTGACATGACATGCACAAGTTGCCGTGTAGCCACTCACACATACATTATTAACATTGAGAAATGGTTTCGTCAATTGTAACTCATTTTTGCATGCTTTGCCTTTAATTTTCTTAAGTACATGTCCTTTTAAAAAAATAATAAGGTAGAGTCGCAAATGACTTGATTGACTTGTCATAAAGTTTAGTAAAAAACATTGTTTCAATCATGATTTTATCTAGTTACATTTTATGCAAGTCGTATGATATACATAATATTTTGCATTGTTTTTTTCACTTGACATTACATCTAATTTTATATGGCTTACTGAGAACTGCCTTATGGCACGCACTTGCATGAACACTCCAAAATTATTCACCAATTACGAGAAGAATGACAATAAGCGAGGAAAGTTAACATCCAGTATAAAATTAGCCAACGTTTTTATAAAGAAGGTGAGTAAAGAGAGATAGGATTTATAAAGCGGAGGACAGCTCGTCGCGAAGGCGGGCGGCGCATACTTTCCACTCCCGGCTCTCGATCCGATCTTCATAAAGAAATTCTCCGTTTTGATATTATATTTATATTGTAAATGTTTCGTACCTGCATATTTGTAACAGTAAATATGAAAATTTCCGGAATGCCTGCGACCTCGCTTCTTGGATCTTGAGGGAGCAAAGATTATTCGATATTAAGAATATTTTGGATTCAATGGGTTCCGGCTAGGCTCTTTAACTTTAACGTGTGATTGTTGATTAGATTCCGTTCTCAACAGGTGAGAGAGCACACAACGCCTCCTCACTTTACTATTCTTTTATTGTTTCTTATTCAGAGAATGCGTTTAAACTTCTTGAATTTTCTTTAAGAGGCGGTGTTTTATGATGACAAGGAGCTGTTAGGGAAACTCCAGAAACTAATTCGAGGATGTCAAATACTTTTAATTTACTTAATAATGTATTAAGTATTTTTTTGGAAAACTGATCTGATCTATTCCCGCGACGCACTATGGGCAATATAGGTCATTCTCATATCAAAAATCTGTACTTTTTTTGTTTATTAAGATATCGCTTTCAAATTTTGCATGGATATAGTCGAAAGTACAAAAAAATAGGGATTTGCATATATTTATGATACTAATATTGTAACCCGGTTTTGCTTGGATTCAAAGTTAAAATTTGAATTTATTAAACTAGATTCGTCTTACACTTTCAAACAAATTGTCTAAATTGTTTATAAATAAAAGGGAATAATTAAAAATAAATTTATTGGGTTCTGAAATTTCAATTAACATAAAAAATTAAGTTTATCTTTTTTATAATAGGTACTTAGATTAACTTACAAACTTACTAAAAATTAATCGAAAAGAAAGTAAATTCTTACAAAATATTTTCTAATTACCTATATACATGACTAATTAATTATTGGTTTTAATACAAAGATTCACCATTCGACCAATCTATACTAATATTATGAAGCTGCAGAGTTTGTTTGTTTGAACGCGCTAATCTCTGGAACTACTGGTCCGATTTGAATGATTATTTCAGTGTTGAGTAGTCCATTTATCGAGGAAGGCTATACATCATCACGTTATGACCTATAGGAGGAAAGCAGTAGTGATATTTCTAGCAAATACGAGGAAATTTTGTTCGTTTTTCGTGGTCCGATTGGTCAATATTCTAAACTGATAGTCAGAATTAAACATTTTGACCGCCATTTTAAAACGTGTATGCACCCGGGCGGAACCGGGCCCGACCGCTAGTTAAATATAAATTGAATATCTGTAACCTGTTCTGCTGGATTTGCAATCAGTTTATGAACCTTCATAAGAACCGAAGCTTCTTCGTCAAGTTATTTCATATTTGTTAAGCATTGCTATCGAATAATTGAAATGTATGGATCCGATGTGTATAAGAGAGTATGAAAAACATCTTCATTCGTAGCAGACCTTGAGGACTTCCTTGTGTGATGCAGTCTAAATTTCTTGTAGTCCTTATTTCTGGACTCTTGGGCATCTTCTGAAAGCTGTAAAATGGGTAACACTGAAAAATGATTTATAATTCTTTCTCCAATTATTAATATTTTATGCACAGAGGATGTCATATAATACCATTTATATTTGCTGACATAAAGTCTAGCAGTCTGCAAAGCATTTTCACCAAACTTATTTGCGTTAATCATTAGACCTGAACACAATGCTTGCAGAATTACATAAAATATTTGGATTAAGGTTACGTCAATGCGTTACCTCTGCAGAACAATCAGCATTATAAAAAAATCTTCGGGGAGTATTGCCATCGTTATTGTTTCCACTCACTTTTCTTGGCTTATCGATTATTAATCATAACTCTTCACGAAAACGTCTTTGAGTATAGTTCTTCTTTTGCTGTTTCAAACGCTAGTTGTCATCATTCGTAGCTGGCCATTTCATAAAGGAAAGGTTGTAGGAAATGTGCAAAAGCAACTTCATGCATCGAATCCAGGCATGGAACGTAAATAAAAATTCATAGCTGCTTTTGTCTTCTAGTCTTGCTGTCACTTTATCAAGATCATTCATTTGACGAGGAGTAGCACGACATATAGTGTAAATCGAAATACTTAGAAGGAGTTTCTGTTAGCACATGTAACGAGTGCAAACCCTTATGAACAGAATTTCTTGACAATTATATACTCAATAAGACCACGAAACCACACTGTTTTATTTTATCTGCAAATATGAAGTTTTCACGAACATGGGACTCGGTGGATATTTATCATCATAACTTCTATATAGGCACGTATAGGCAGTTAATTTTTTTGTATGTTAGTTTTGAAGACCTAAGCTTTTGATAAATATAAAATTTAAAACTTCGGAAAGCTTCGATAATAAAAAAATACCTATTTGAAAATTGCAAACAGATATTTTTATCTATATTTATAGATTTGATCATAGTATTAAATAGATGCATATTAAAGTAAATATTATTTTAGCAAAATGATGCGCAAGAAACACTCTTTTCAGAAATATATAATTTAATGGGTGTTTTCAAACAATTTCAACATGAAATTTAACACTGAATCTACGAAAATTACTCTACAAATTTACTTAAAAATAAATGCGAGTTTTGCAAAGCTGTTTATCAAGTAAGATTGTAGTTCCAAAATATAATAATCCAATTTTTTTCGATAATTAACATCTTAAATATAAAACAAAATAATTTAAACAGGTAAAAAGTAACTTTATGAAAAACGATTTTTGATATGGCTTTGTTCTACCGTTGTCCATAGTGCGACGGTGTCAAATGTAACCAAATTATATCAAATATAACTAATGTGTTCTGTAAAGAGATTGGAACAAGTTTTGCCCACTTTGATGCATTATCACATCGTCCACAATACGATTGGAAGTTTACAACGCGGGCATCCGATACGGTAAACAAACAAACACAGTGACGTCAAACGCGTTCGACGCGAGAAACGAGACAACTCGTTGTTAGGGTTGTCACACACTTTCAAAAACATCTTTTACAAGTGTTGTACTTAAAACGAGCAACTAAGTAGTAAGTGTTCTGGCACTGTCTCAGTTTGGTTATTTGGCCGTTTTAAGTTGTTTTTAAACAAATAATGTGGAGTTCTGGCCGATATCTCGTTTACTGTGTCTACTTACTCTTGAGAATTGGGTTTCGAGGAATTATATCTTTTGTTTAAAAATATTCTTGCTCTACCAACATTAGTAAATTAAAACTTATATGATACATTTAATTTTAGCTAGATAATAAACGTTCAAAAACGTGATAAAAGGGAAAATTTTTCGCCAAGATTCCCAGAAACATTCGCTTTTATCTTAGCTGCTCATATTTTTTGTCTAAGTATTACGCAGAAGAAAGAAATTTAAACTAGTAAAAATGTTTTATTCTTAGAAACCGGCTAATAAAGATTAATTATAATTTTTTTTGTAAAGTATCAACCCTGCTAGTGAAGTAGTACAAATACGCGCGGTGCGTACGATGCACATTGGAAATGTAACATATTGTGTATTGATGGATCGATTACAATTGTTTTCCAACATTGTTAAATGATGCTCCTTTTCCTACGTATTAATACAGGGACTGTCGAAATAAGGGCAAAAGGTATAATAACTTTATAACTTATAATTTAAATTTAAAAGTGCGTGGTGGCGTGTTGGTAAACAGACTAGACGCGACTGCCAACATGTTAACGGTGGTCGCGGGTTCGAATTCCAGGGCACACCTCTGACTTTTCGGAGTCGTGAGAGATGTGTGTATTGATAGTCAATCACCACGCACTAAAACGGTGAAGGAAAACATCGTGAGGAAACCTGCATACCATAGCGATTAATAAAATTCTATGGTATGTAAGTCCGCCAACCCGCACTAGGCCAGCGTGGTGGACTATGTGGCCTAACCACTCTCAATCGGTAGTCGATTGTAGAGGAGGCCCGTGCCCTGCAGTGGGACGTATATGGGCTGATACAGATTTAAATTTACACTTCGTTATTTGGCGATAGAGCAGATCTGAATCAGCAACTTCGTGAATTGTTGATAACACTATTAATTCGGGTACTAGATTAGTTACGCATTGGAAAGACACGCAATGTATATACTTCTGAACCGAATTCAATATTTGATCTCATTAAAAATGTCACGTTACACGTTTTAAATCTCGGCCTTCATGTTTCACGGCCACCATCTTACCGACAGAGGTTGCCAAACAGAGATTTACGTGTTACTCTTTGTACAAATTAATCATACTTTACAAAAATACATTGTAATAAAGTAAACGATGTGTGAAAATTAAATGTCTAAAGTTGTTCAACACGTCAATTTAAAAAAATAAATATCTGTCAGCAGACGATTATGAATTGACGTGAACATTAACAAAGTGGAGTGTTTACAAATTAACAGTCACATGTTTCTAATAAACATATTATATCCACTAGTTCCACCTGTAAGTTGTTTGTTTATTTGGAAGTAAATAAAGGCGTGAAGAAGATATCGAGCAAAGTTAAGTCGGCTGTCAAGAAATAATCGACTACTGTTAATTAATTAGTGTCTATGGATAGAATTGCACGGAGTTTTAAATACTAGAATGGTTTAGCATCAATAAAAATTACAAATATCATGTCTATATCATAATTATCATCATTCTAATGCGATGCTTGACCATTGAAATATTGAGCATCCCAATTCATGAATTAGAACCACACAGTAGATTTTACTTATTTCAATGTATCCTATAGATTTAAAAAAATATTTCACATTATCACATTTCTTATTGTAGATTAAAGTTTATTAATTTTCTTGCGCATATCAACATACTAATTTAACTCACAGATGGAAACATTTTATTAGCCTTATTTATTGTGAATACAAATAGAATAAGATACACATTTTCAATGCCGTTGGTATTTTTAATTAATAAAATAAAATCTTTAAGAAATAGAAAAATACCGAATGAAAATTATTACATACTTTTAAAGAAATAAAATAATTGCGTTATTCCTCGGGACCACACTGCATGCAACAAAAGTTACACGTTTTATTTTATGATTCTGTTTCCTGATGCCGCATTGAGATCAAACCTTAGTTTTTAAGTCGGAATGTGAGCAATGCACTATAAAAACGACATTGCGTTCTGTAATGTGGTTTGAGTATGAGATAAAATAATAGAAGCAGGAAATAGAGGGACCTTAATAAGGTTTCATGAAAATGTTTTACTGTTTGGCAGTGGTTTACACAAATTAACCGATAGATTTAACTTCTTTAATGGACGGTTTTTTCTGTTATATTCACCAATGTAATATTTATAACCCTACCAAGTGTTTAGCTCAAAACGCTTA
The DNA here is from genome assembly GCA_023078785.2 of Hyles euphorbiae. Classification (NCBI taxonomy): domain Eukaryota; kingdom Metazoa; phylum Arthropoda; class Insecta; order Lepidoptera; family Sphingidae; genus Hyles; species Hyles euphorbiae. The sequence goes on along the minus strand of CM041041.1, from coordinate 14,017,042 downwards.
CCGACTATAATTGGTTAATTTGCAACGATCGGGACCCACTGATGCTATTGGAAGCATGCTAAGCCTCGACGATTTTTATTACCAAAAATAGCAATTATTACTCCTCATAGATCTGGTCAAACCATCACCAACTAAACCTTATAGTACAGTTGCTAATATTAGTTTATTTGTTTGTGTACAGCGAGCGGCGCGCTCGCTGCCGGCACCATTGCGTCCCCGTGGAGCACGGCCGCCGGCGCGCCCGACACCAATGGCTCGGGCGGCGCTGACGCCAAGCACCTCGACGTCGGCGATGCCAGCGACGATGAAAAGGTAACTATCAACAACTTATTATATTACCGCCCAAATACTGGAACACCGTTCAAATAATAAGTTGCTCTTAACAGCGCACGGCCCACTTAGCTAGTACATTTGAGCGGGATTAACGTAGTTAAGCGCAACTTATATTTAAGTTGTGTTCCAGTATCCGGGCGCTAGCCTATATACACAGTCAGGTCATAAGTATTGTCACACAGTAAAAACTTTTCTTTTAGAATGCTGGCCACAAAAAAGTTTATTGAATTCGAATTTCGAATTGTTCATTCAAGTCAAAAATGTATACTTTTTAGAATTTTACTCATTTTTAAATATGGAGTGGACGCTTAAAGAAGACCGTGTTGCAGTTATTGCGTTGCATCGTTGCGGTTACGCGCCAATTAAATTTTTGACATACTGAAAAATTTAAATATAACCAAAAGATTCGTTTATCGTACGATCAAACGATACAATGAAGACTCTAGTGTAGATGACAGGTCAAGAAGTGGTCGCCCTCGGTCTGTTAGGACTCCAGCAGTGATAAAAGCTGTGAAGGTGCGAATTCAAAGAAATCCCAAACGTAAGCAGAAACTGTTGGCCCTTCAGATGGGGTTAAGCAGAACCACGGTGAAAAGGGTATTAAATGAAGTCTTAGGGCTTCGGGCATATCGAAGAAAAACAGGATATCGTTTGAATGCTCTTCTAATGGACCTGAGACTGACGAGATGCCGCGCTTTGTTGAAGCGGTACGCAGGAAAAAAATATCGGGAAATTCTTTTTTCAGATGAAATTTTTTTTACCGTAGAAGAGAGATACAACAAACAAAATGATAAGGTGTACGCACACAGTAGTGAAGAAGCGAGCAACCGTATTCCGCGTGTCCAACGAGGTCATTTTCCATCCTCGCTCATGGTATGATTGGGAGTTTCTTATTGGGGCTTAACAGAGGTACATTTTTGTGAGGAAGGTGTAAAAACGAATGCAGTTGTGTATCAAAATACAGTCCTGACGAACCTTGTGGAACCTGTTTCTCATACCATGTTCAATAACAGGCACTGGGTATTCCAACAAGATTCGGCGCCAGCTCATAGAGCGAAGAGCACACAAGACTGGCTGGCGGCGCGTGAAATCGACTTCATCCGGCACGAAGACTGGCCCTCCTCCAGTCCAGATTTGAATCCGTTAGATTACAAGATATGGCAACACTTGGAGGAAAAGGCGTGCTCAAAGCCTCATCCCAATTTGGAGTTACTCAAGACATCCTTGATTAACCCATTCAATGCGGCGCACGCCGATCGGCGTATTATTTTTTCTTACTCAGATGCTGACAACGCCGATCGGCGTAATGTAGAGTTGTTTTATATTTTTCCCAAATTGGAAGTTTTAATTATAAAATATAGACCAATGTGTTTATAATTTATCAGGGAAAAGCCTGGTACAAATAGTTTCTGGATATTTCAGTTCTAGAAAAGTTGAGTTTTCTTACTCAGGTGCGGCAAACGCCAATCGGCGTTTTTCAGGGATTCACAACTATTGGTTATAAAAACATCAATATTATATTTATTTATTCATATTATTATTTTCAAATAGCTTAAACTTCTTCGTTATGTTTTACTTAAAATCTACTACTCGTAAACGAAGTTATATATAATAATACTCATATTACTGCAAAGAAACCAATCACAACACACCTTTTATTTTGTATGCGCACGGGCGCAGGTAACGTCTGATTAATTGCATTGTTTGACACCATTGACGGTAAACAGACGTTCTCTAAATTTTCTATGTGATTTTTCGACGACCCTTGCTTTGCTCCCGGATCCTGTGATTTTGCTTAGACGACGACTTTGGGTATTTTGAAAGATGGATTGAGTGCATCATACGTTATCAGGCACACAAATTGAGAATTAGGTAAGTGTCTATAGATTATTACGACTATTGTATTTTAATTAAAAGATAAGTAGCTTTATCAGTGTTTAGTTCACCTACTATATTAACAAAATGCGATTTTGCTCACTGCGTGACACAAAGTAACTTTTTAATTATTATTTTTTCAGCCCAGAATTAAACACAACAATGAATAACTCGTGGTAGGTCTCTCATATGTGAGAGGCAGCCTGGGTGGGTACCACCGCAATGTCTTTTCTCCCGCCAAACAGCAGTTGAAATGCATTATTGTGTTTCGGAAGGAAGGACATTGTAGCCAGAGTAACTACTGGACATATTGAGACTTTACATGTTATGTCTCAGGATGGCGAGCGCAGTGGAATGCATTGCTTTGTAATTTAAGGTGTTATTTGGATTTGTTCACAAGCGGCCGAATCTCTTACCATCAGGCGAACGGCAAGCTCGTCTCGCCATTCATTTAAATAATAATAAAAAAACACAATTCGAAACATTCGAACTGCACTCATACGGCACTCATGACTGCACTGCACTCTGTATCTTTCTAGCTCTTAAAAAAAGCGAGTGAAAAACATTCCATCTTGAAGTTCCGATTTTGAAATTCGACCTCAAAGAATAACACGTTCGGAAACGCGCAATAACGAATAATTGAAAAATATTTTAAAAAAATGTAATTTTTTTATATATATAATTTATTAAATTTTAAATGTATTATTGTATTTAAATGCGAGTACCTAAGTAAGTACTTATTATAGTAGTTAAACTGATATTTAACCTGTAATTATTTATTGTTTGAATATTTGAAAAATAAATATCACGGATGCTGTTTCAGAACGCACTTTAATAAAATAGCGCGAACAAATTTTCACTGGTGGCGAATAAAATTAATTAAATAATTGTAAAAGATGAGCAAAATTAGCGACGAAGGTATTTATTTTAAATGAAATCGTTATTTCAGTCTATTTCTGTTATTGTTTAATTTCCCAAGTAAGTGAAGTGTATCCATGCCGGCCTGCTAAGGTGCCTCTTCACACTACGGCGGAAGGACCCAGGATTGTAGGAAGGAGGGAACACGTGAGACGGCATACAATTCCACAGCCTGACGATGCGGCACAAAAAAGAATTAGAGAACCGTTTGGTTCGCACCGGGATGGTTTGGACCGACAAGCTATGGCTTCGCAAGCCAGCACGCGTGGTTCTGGTAAGGAATGGAGAATGAGAGGAGGGGATCAAGTTGAACAATTCCTCAGAGCATTCCCCGTGATACAGGCGGTAGAACACGCTTAGAGAGGCGACATCCCTCCGGAGTTGTAGCGACTCTAAGTTGCTCGTAACGTCTGCATCATTCACAATGCGAATGGCCCGCCGCTGCAATTCATCCAAGGCATCGAGCAGGTACTGGGCGGATCCATCCCAGAGGTGCAAACAGTACTCCATACCCGGCCGGACCTGCGCTTTATACAAGCGATAAAGCTGCCCGGGCGACAAGAACCGACGCACCCTGTTCAGGACCCCAACCCTGCGTGATGTGGCAGATATTACGCCCTCGATGTGATCCCTTGGATTGAGATCACAGCGGATATCCACACCAAGGATACTTAGGTCATTCCGCATTGAGAGGGGAGTACCCTGAAGAATGGGGAGGGGAGAGAACGGGGATTTTTTGCACGTGAACGCACACACCTGAGTTTTCTTGGCATTTTCTTGGCATTGGAGTTTTGTTGGCATACCAATCTAGAATATGCAGATTGGAATAGTTCCCGTAGCCAATTCTTTTCACATTCAATTGTAATTAGAATTGTTACCACAAAATATGCATAAAACGTACGTTTATTTGTTATACTTGCTAAAACCAAACCATAATCAATAAAAGCAGATTTTTGAAGATCAAACTGACCTTAATTGTTCTAGTATGTTAGCCCTCTTCACAATAAATAAATTATTATTCAAATTGTGTTTCGTATTTTATTCCGTGCGTGTGAATACCTGAGTAGGTACTTTTACCCAGTTAGGTATTTTTTTTCTATCAAGAAGATTGACAGAAAATATTTATGAAGATATTTATGAGATTGAGAAACACCGACAATTAACAATAATTTGAGGATACTTTTTTTTTTAAATAAATTTATTTTATTTAAATAAATTTGATCATTTTAATAATAATAAGTATCTATCCATTATCTATGTATTGACATTTAGGTAATTATTGTGAAATTAAAAAAGTAAATGGTTTGCAACCCCTGATAATATTCGAAGTTATCAATAATATATTTTTTTATGCTTTTAACAGGATGTTTGTAATTTGTAAGAGCACAATAGAAATACTTATCAAATAAAGATAATTTATTTACCATTTAAATCCATAATCTATTACAAAAACTGCAGATATTCCTTTTCTGAAATTTCTATCACCAAATCTTCACGAATCTTATATAAAACTGGTTAAAGTAATTAAATTAATTCTGCTCCTTGCTAACAACAGTCGTTATTGCAACAACTATAGCGTACTACTGAAAAAATATCATGAATTCGAAATGAATCCATCGAAATTCATAACGAAGTGCTGAAAACGCCGATCGGCGTTTTATATTTTTTATCTCTCAGGGGCGGCTCACGCCGATCGGCGTTTGCGTTAATAAGTATGCCGCATCTGGGTAGCGAGAGCAAAATTTGTTGCCGCATTGAATGGGTTAAGGCAGCCGCCGATACTGACATGGACCTCGTTCGTGCTGAGATAGACAACTGGCCGCGCAGATTGAAGGCCTGTATTCAAAATCACGGAGGTCATTTTGAATAAATTTTAGTGTCATAAGAATCTATGTTTTGTTAAGTTCATTTTGGTATATAAATGGTTACATAATGAATAAACTTGTTTAAATTATTTTATATTAAACATGTAACAGAATTTATGACCTGACTAGGTATTTTTTTAATGAATGGCGAGACGAAGTTGTCGTCCACCTGATGGAAAGCTATGCGATCGCTCATAAACAGCGACAAAACCAAACCACCATGAATTTCAAAGCAATTCTTGGCATTCTGCTCGCCATCCTGAGACATAAGATGTTAGGTCTCAATATGTCCAGTGGTCACTGGCTGCAATGTCCTTCGCACCGAAACATAACAGTGCATTTACACTCCTGGTTGACGTGAGAAATATACATTGCGGTGGTACATACCGAGGTGGTCTCGCACATATGAGACACCCACCACCAATAAGCTACAAACGTTACTTTTCCAAATTCTTTTATTTATTAATACTATTAATTTTAGTTTTGATTAAATTTATTGTGGGGTAAAGACTTACGACATTGCCTATCATTCCCTATGGTAGAGCTACGCTTTTATCGTTGATAATTGCACGTTTTTTGAAGTTACTGACTTCTCTTTGGATATCAGTAATATTATGTGTTAATAATCTATTACTACTTCAGCCACAGGAAATTGAATGCTGAAAAATTTAATGAATTTTGGCCTCCCAATGATTTCCAATAGGGCGCTATCCATCAAATGATTACAGTTTATATCAAAGCATCCGCTTATTAGGAGTGGATAATTTTACTTTATTAGATAAAAACAAACTGATAAACGAATAATTAATTTATAAAATATTTTAAATTTTGATTGTAACTTTAGTCAATTCTATAAATAATAATTATGATTGTTTAAGATATTATGTCTTTGCACGTTATCGTAGTCAAAATCCAGATATAAAGAAACATTCGTAGTGTTTAATTAAATAGGTAAGCCTAGGATCCGCCCCGTCGCCTCATAGTGAGCGGTGACGGTCGACTGCAAACACCTGCAACACTTGTACTTGCGGCCACTGTGTAATTTGTTTACATAACGAGTAAATATTGACTCGCAGGTATATATTAACAAAAACAGAAACAGCGATGCTTCAAGTGGCTTCACGGAACCGTGAATCACTATGTTTTCGACCGTCCAACACCGATGCGAGGGCAACGCGTTATTTTTATTTTCTTTTGAGAATACTAGCCGGTCTATTAATTACAATGACGCACTACTTGACTAGTATCGAATACAGTAAACAAACCGACGTCCAGATGTACATACATCTGTTTTATGTAAGTTTTCATTTGTGATAAGTTATAGGCACGGGTCATTACTAAAAGTCTTCCAGGAAACCGCTTTGCACATAGCCGTCGCAATTGTCTGGCATCTTTCACGAGAACTGCGGCTTTATAAAAGTCGACTTTAATTTGGTTAAATATTGACTTAGAGTGGGAGTCGTTTAGAAATGTTTTTGTACAATCAAGACTACATATAAGTATACTGTTAATATTTGGCGAATGAAGAATTCATACGTTCATCTTTATCTAGGTTCTACTCGATACAAATGGAAAAATACCTGTGTAAATTACCATTAATAAATAATTTAATTTGTTGTTAATTGCAAAGCTCTACATTATAGGAACATATTAAAAAATATTGTAAATATACTTGCAGTAAACTCATTTATGGGCAACTATAGTATTTATAATTTGCTGTAAGTGGAACAATTAATTCGTGTAATTTTCTTATGATGCCTATTAGTACCTACCATATTTAGATATTAAAACACTATTTGCTCCTTTTTATGGCTCGTAAAATTGGCTATTTTAAGTACCAATATAAAAGTTTAAGACAAAGATCGATGGAAGAAAATGATGATGATATTGCCAATAGTTATTTCACTCAAACTAACTTAACCGTTCGCCTGATGGTAACCGATATTATAATTCTCAAGAAACAGTAGCAAAACCAAAAAACACCTGGAATTACAAAGCAATGCTTGTCATTCCACTGCGTTCGCCAACCTGAGACATAAGATGTTAAGTCTCAATATGTCCAATAGATACTTAAGCCGCAACACAACAGTGCCATACACTGCTGTTAGGCGAAGAAATAGACATTGTGGTGGTACCTACCCAAGCGGCCTCTCATATATGAGAGACCAACCACCAGCAATCATACAATATTCTTTTCGTTTCTTATAATTTGTCTAACTCTATGGGGACTTCAGTATCCATAAATGAATAATATAACAAACATTCATGACGCACGGCACTGAGAACTGATTATCGTTTAGGTTAAAAGTTTCTCAAGTGGAGTGAACGTCCACCGAAGTGGACCTCCTATGACTGATGACGATAAGATCACAAACAATTAATTTAAGTATACATGTGATACAGGCATTTCAGGAGACAATATATTTTGGTATCTTTGATGAATATCGGTTGATATCTAAAGTGACATCCCAATGATGATGTCTAATGGCCGGTTGCTATAATCTATCTATCTTTAACTAGAGAATTCATTAGATTTTTCCATGCATTTTTACAGAGATTGATATGTGGTGCATATATTTATGGATAGCTAGGTATCATAAATAAATATCTATTTTTGTTTATTGAATCATAGTATCAACATAGTAATGGTACCTATTCTAATCTCTTGTTAAAGATAGGATATAGAGACCGGCCGTAAAATATTTATTTATTTATTTATTTTAAATTGCACATAAAGAGAATAAGCACTTAAATATATTACAAATGAACAAAAAGTGCAGATGGCGGTCTTATCGCTCTAGACGATTTCTTACACACAACCTTTGGATGGATATAAGAAAAGAAAAGAGAGGGCAGTCTAGAAAAAAGGATAATCGCTCCAATAAAATAATAGATATAAAATAATAATAGATAGATTGTTGACTGCCTCGGTGGCGTAGTTGTACTAAGGTACGATTACAAAGCTAAGGTTCGAATCCCGGGTTGGGCAAAGTGATATTGGATTTTTCTATTCATTATCAGCCCAGAGTCAGGAAGGTTTGTGCCCGATATGGCGATAGGCTCGCCACCTATCACATCATGGGACGGAACATAAAAGGCGAAATGTGGGTGTCCTGGCACCTCTGCCTACCTCTTCTGGGAAAAAGGCGTGAGTTTATGTATGTAGAGTGTTGATTAGAAGTGTCGTTCGCAGGACATGTCGGCGGCGGACGCGGAGGGCGTGTGGAGCCCGGACATCGAACAGAGCTTCCAGGAGGCACTGGCGATATACCCGCCGTGCGGACGACGCAAGATCATACTGTCAGACGAGGGCAAGATGTACGGTGAGTCCGGGAATCATACACCATTAATATATATATTATAGTTATGTATCAGCCCATATACGTCCCACTACAGGGCATGGGCCCACTCTACAATCGAGAGTACGATTGAGAGTGGTTAGGCCATATAGTCCAACACGCTGGTTGCGGGTTAGCGGATATTATAGTTACTTTACATCAATACATACACCACAAAGTCAGATAATAAACCGTCGGTACAACAAAATTATCTCGCCAATTTCTTGGTATAGCACCTGAATTCTTCAGCTAGTCACTATTTTTTTTGTCTGATAGGGTAGCCTGCATGGGTTGCATACTATGGCAGGAAGGAAATATTAATCGTTGTGATATTGTAATGAAAAACAGTCAAGAAAAGTGGTGGAGTAACACTGTCCAGTCACTGTAGGGAACACTTGGATTACTGTAGGAAAGTGCTATTTCGACCGGAATAGTACTACTAGAAAAGCGCCTTGAAGTGCCGCTTGATTTCGCTGTTGTATTTCGTTCGATAAGTGAGATTATCAGAGGCCCAATGGATTACGTCGTTTTCCTCTCACTTTGAGAATCCAACAACCCAACAACCCAACTTCTATTCAAGTGTTGTAGCTGTATATAGCGGTGGTGAGCCGTTCGATCATTTGCCGGACCTATGCAAAAAAGGAGTAATAACACGACCACTGAAGAATGTGTCATACAGGTGTGAAATGTGTACACTCTCGTTTTAGGAGCCACCCATAAAGTTTTCATTCAGTTCCGTTGCTACATCCAACCAGAAAAAGTCAACATTTTTGCTATTAAATACGCTCACTTTCCTCACAAGCACCTGTAATCGTATTCTAAGGGTCCCCACGAACTTTTTACCCGAAACTCTTTAACTCGGATATGCAAAACATCCCATCTGAACCATGACCTTCCTTAAGCCTACCGTTCGTGTATTCAAGGCCGATAAATAAAAAACAGCTTACACGGAAAAACATTAAACCGTGTTATCTATGCATAATACGTTTTTATACTCGTATACATATTAGTGGACACTTATTGGTTATTTGTCGCTGACTTTATATAGATAATAATCTAAATGTTATCAGAAAATTAGAGATTAGTCTATAGATATGTTGTATACGTTTGATATGCTGAAGTTGAGTCATCAGAGTGGAATTAGAATGAGGATATTGAATACTAAGCGGAATACTTTTTAATATGTCCGCTGTGTAAATCACAGGGTGGGCGACATCTAAAATTGCGTTTGAGCCATCCAAGTTATAATAAAAAGAAGACCATTTTAAATTAGAGTGTTACGATATTATTATTTTTTTCTAATAAACCTTAATTCATTACTGTTTATTATTTTTTATTTTTTCGTCCATATGACACTAGCATATTATGACGAGCAAATGACTAATTTGATAGTAAGCAATCACAAATCTACAATTGATCATCGTACGGACGTTGATGCTCTTTTGAAATAAATAATCCAGAAAGAATAATCCATAATCCGAGAAGTGAAGACCCTAGGGCCTAAATGAAACCTAGTTTATAATCACCATGCAAATAAAATAAGAAAGGATCACAATGGAAAAATAGTGTCTGTTATTGATAGTTTTCTGTATCAGCCCATATGGGCCACGCCGACAGGTATACTTATACGTGTCCCACTGCAAGGCACGAGTCCCCTATACACTCGAAAGTATGATAGAGAGGGTTTAGGCTATATAGTCCACCTCCCTATTGCGGTTTAGCGGACTTTACATACTATTCATTTTTTGTATGGTGATTGTCTATCAATAGTCAATACACACATGAATCCGAAAATTCAGAGGTGTGCCCTGGGGTTTCAACCCGCGTCCACTGTGAAAAAACCTTTAGGTTAGGATTTCTTTTTGGTGATGACAATCCCTCATCACCCGACTATGGCAGTTTAAAAGTCAATGTAAAAAATTCCGCGTATGAAATTATTTTTGCTTTTACAGGCGCTTTCGTAGTCGCGTTTCAGTTTTATAACTTTTATTTTATGTTACAACAACCTTTACACTGACCTACAAAGCTGTTTTTTTTTATAAAAACGAGTGGCATGCAAACAAAAGTGAATACCATTTTAATATTTATTTAAAAACTCCACTTGTTTTGCTATAAAAACCTTTATTTATGAGATAGAGTTTCATATATTTAAGTTCCTGTGTATTAGGCCTTCGATTTATCGGATGCGTTATCAAATATTGCATTCGATATACAGAGATTAAAGTAAAATGTTTTGACACTTAATCAAGGATGTATGCTCTTATTTTTTTAGATAAATTCAAATTATAGTTTCGGAAAAGTATTTTTTCATAAAGTCTAGGTCATAATTTTATAATCCCAGTATCGTAAATTAGTGTTATTGTTTCAAGCAGTAAGCCACTTGTGCATATATTTTTTTTCATGTTTATTCTGTCTACTTTTCTGTATCTGGTGTACAATAAAGTGTTAAATAATATAAATTACTGATGTTTCGAATATTGATACTCATTCACATTTTTATAAATTAACCTACACGTGTACTTTAAGTTAATGTCACTCTGTTTCCCTACAAAAAATGGCAAATGCAACGAGCTTATCGCAATTGTTACTAGTTTTTCTTTTCCATAACTTGAAAGCCTTTTTACCCATAGCACTAAAACATACAGATTAGATAATATATCTAAAAATATAAACATGTACAACTCCCGACTTGGGAATTGAAACATCACGGTTAACAAACTCAAAGAAATGAAAATACATCAAGCAGAAAATGATGAAATATGTTAACGCAGACATTATTACGTTCGATTAACGTACATGTCAATTTATTTAAATAATGGAGCGATATCAAGGCCGGCCGCCCAAAATGAACAATGGATGTGGCACGAGACAAAAGCCACTGTAGGTACCTATTGATGTGAGCCGACAAAGCGGTTTGCGCAATAGGATTCCACGGAAAGACGTGAACCGACAATTATTATCTCACTCGATCGGACCATGTCGCCAATTCGAAGAAGTCAAGTGGAGTCGCGTTGCTTTTGTTCACTGTTAGGACTTTATCACGTTCCGCAGTTGGGAAAAAGCTGAGCGAACACTAAAACTTTCACTGCGTTCTCCGTGAAAGTAAAAATTCAGCTCCTTCACGACGCTCTATAAACTCGCGGAGAACCAATAAATCGTGATTATTAAAATGAACACTTCCCGTTCTTAAACAACAGGGTGGCTTGGCGGGAATTTTTTCACGTTACAATGTTAACTCGGGCAGCTCGTTAACGCCTACGTGACGACTGCTACTTAAAGAAACGTTTTGCCTTAGTAAATTAACTGCCGGAGAAAATCTGTGTTTACGCCACCGGTGGCGAGCGATCATAATGCCTTACGAACGAGGGAAACAACACGGGCGGCTCACGGCGCGTTTAATAACTAAAACTAACACTGTCGACGTAATAGATTCAGAATGGACCTTTTTGGAAAGGTTATGGAGCAGAATTGACGTAGAACAATTATTAGTGGGAGCGAGTGCCATTTACACCGCCGGACACACATTAAGTTTGCGTCGGGCGCTAACATTATACGTCCCGGTTTTAATTAAAGGACTGCCCGCTCAGGCCCGTCGTGGTGCCAAATGGAATTGCTAAACAAATTTACCACAAAGGCGATATGTCCACCTTAAGTGATTTAATAGGCGTAAAGAAATTCGCCGTTTAAATTGCTCTCAATCCCTTCGTATCTTTATAAAACGAAAAAGGGTACGAGAGTCGCGGAGATCTTGCTTTGTGTAATTTAATTAAATATTTGTTACATTTAATTCGCACGGGTTTAACTCTCGTGTGTAAAGAGTAAAAAACTTAGCGTAAATAAATCTCAGCATATCTGTATGCGGATAGTGACTGACTACCATACACATTTATTAAGAACATGGTGAGTGGTGAGCCATGTGAGTCGCGTTTCGGGTAAACCTATGTATAGATCGTCTACGATTTTTTGGCGTCCGAACGTGTTGTTGCCATGCTGTTTTCAAAGTATTAGGAACAGTTTTTCTCTCTTCACATTTTATTATGTTGGTGTGTTCATACTATTAGATTATAAATGCTTGTTGTTTATATTATGGGAACACATCTCAAACAATGCGTTAAATATCTGTATCTGTATCAGCCCATATACGTCCCACTGCAGGGCACGGGCATCTACAATCGATAATACGATTGAGAGGAGTTAGGCTACCACGCTGTCCTAGTGCGGGTTGGGGGGCTTTACATACCATAGCAATTTTTATAAAATATAGTACTATGTAAGTTGCTCACGGTGTTTCATCATCCCATTACAAAGCAATAAAGAGATGTCTATGCTCTCAACTTTCTTGAGCCTATAAACACGAGTAAAAGAGCATGGTGGTGTATAATAATTGCGGACACGCGCCCGCCCGGACAATATATGAGCACATTACTCCGGGACGTGTCCTCCCGGGCTTAATCTAGCGCCGGAGTGCGTCATCCTTGTCCATCGAGCTCCCTGCTCACCCCATCTAATGTCGCATTCATTTCGTACACTTGATTGCCATGTGTGCAGTATTTTTAAGAGATGTTTTTGTAGGAAAGAAAGTGAATGTAAATGAGATTCGGTTGTGCTTTGATGTGTGATAATTGGAGGTAATGAGAAAAGAAGTAGATTCGGACCCTCTATAAAATGGGCTATGTTCATAAATCGTTACGAAATTTTGATCATTTGAATTCGTCACGATTTTTTGCATTTCAAGAGTTCATAATTCATATATCTTCAAACGTTTTACAGCTTAGAATAATCACAACGAGTCTCCTTATTTCAAATCTTAAGGTTCGATTCCAAGTTCAGGTCCCTTGTGGAAATGTTTCCGTTTAAGAATATAATTTACTTGGATTCGTATTATTAAAGTAAAAAGTGTGTCGGACCATATCTGTAAGATGGGTAATAAAACACGTTCCACCGACCCCACGTGGGTCGTGGGATAACAGATGTATCAACCATAATTATGTTATTTTTGTGAGATCGCAATCAGCGACATCAGTTCATAGGTAATTTGCAAAGCGTGACATCATCCGATTGATAAACACATGCGGCGTATCAGTCACCACTACAAGATAGACAATCTCAAAACATATCGACCAATTAGGGTTTAAGTTATATGCTATTGGATGTAGTGGGCCGGTGAGGCGTGTGTGGTGTGTAGCGGGTTGTACCGAGTTGTACCGGGTTGTATCGGCGAGTATTGGGTAGTGTCGGCAGCGGCGCGGCGGGTAGGTGCAGCGAGCACGTGTGGCGGCAACTTGCCGAGGCGCGCTCGCACGCTGCGGTGTGTAGTTGGGAACAGTTTGCCAACAAAGCTCTAGCTCGGAGCAGTGGTGCCGGCACGTTCGTGAGTTAAGACATTCAAAACCGCTCAATATCCTGGCAGTATGAAAGTTTCGTCGGCACACGGCTTCACGTGGTCCGGGGGCGGCGGGCGAGGGGTTCGTCGGGAGGGCTAAACTATGCGAAGAATGCGCAATTAGTGAGCGAGCGAGCGTGTAAGGGGCCCGGCCGCGCCGCTAGGCGGCGAACGCAGTAAGAAAATATAAAGAAGGGGCGGGCCGCCCGCGCCGTTGTTTAGCGCACCGCCCCCCCTCGCACCCGCCGCGCCTGCCGCACCCCCGCGCCCGCCTTCGGGCATAACTCCCGATTGTCTCCCGAGAAATCCTCCTTAGACCTGTCGCAACTCAACCCTTTCCGCGAGGATTTGCTTCGCATAGCTTCTGTTTGGGTCAGCGTGAAATTCAGCTAAGACGGAACGGACGCTCCAATTCAGTACAAAGTCAAATATTTTTGTTTTTGTCGATGTCTCTTATTGAAAGCGTTCTCTGTGACTTTCATTTAGGACGAAATATTCGGTACGTCACTAAGAGAATCACAATAATATATTTGCCTATAATACTTATAAGTCCAGAAGAAAAATAAACTTAAAAGTTTATTCAATACAAATATTAAAGATAACCTATATTCGCTCTAATTATAATGATGTCAATAAAATATCTTACACCTTTGACAACATTATTAGACAAGCTTATAGTATCAACTTAGTACTCATAGAAAAGGTTATAATGAAATTATGCTTCAGTTGATAACTTATTAATACTTACGTACTTTATACACTTTCTTACCTACTTCAGAGTTTGCTCACAGCATACTTTTTAAATACTATATTGTATAAGTAAGTTGTATAAGATGTTTTACGCCAGGCACCTATTTAATAAACGCCTTCGCGCCATCTCTGTCGTTGAATTCTATAATTTTCCTGATAAATTCATGGGCGCTATCCCAAAGATATCTTTGTTATGGACCCCGGATAATTGTGAATTCACAGAATCTTGTAGTAAGCGGACAATAATCGAATTTATAACATAAGCACTTCACAGCAATGTTATTGCCCGCCTCCGTAGTGATGAAAATATATTTCTGGGAATAAAGCCCTTTTAAGCGAAAACAATCGCGAAGTCATGCTTCAGGTACGAGAACGAACGTTAATGCATTTCTGATGGATCTTCAATATCTCCCCAGTTGTCGAATAAATTACGTTTCACAACGCCTCGGGTCACGAGTGAACCAACAAAAATATCAAATTGCCTCTATAACAACGCATCTTCGTTTTCCATTGATAAGTTATAAATCGTGTGTCGTAATGATGATTGACACAATGAATAAAAATGACGCTATTCTCTAGTAATTATACGTTTTAATATGAATAAGTGTGCGTGGTGCGCGGTTTGTCGGAGCGTGCACGCACAATTTCATCCGGCGCGAGCGCGCGAGAGCGTGGCCGCGTCGCGTCGCGCTGCCAATGGACCAAATTAGCCAACTAACGAACTAATAAATAATCATCTCTTGTTTTTCTATTCGCCACGGAATAGAAACGTTCTGTCGGTCCTTGTGCATCCCGCACTATTTATAGAAGGATGCACACGAGCACTCGGCGCGACGTTTCGGGTGAAAGCACTCTTAATGCTCAATTCGCGGGCGGCGATGTCACTGGCGCGGTGCGGCGGTGCCACCGATGCAACACAACTCACAACACACCACACACGACAAATATATTCCTTACTAATCCGCGCTAACAGCAATTTGTTAAAGTGGCCACACTTACTAATTTTAGCTTAACGCCCGCGCCGTGAAAACTTTACGACACTGCCATAATTTCGAAGTAATTTCAAGAATGTTTGACTTAACAGTCTTCTAGGGTTTGTTTCCAAAACTCGCCGCTTTCAATTTAATTTTGTATAAAGGTAAAAATAATTCCCGTTCTGATTTTCGTGCTTTTATGATGATGCCTTTGGATGAAAATTATTATTTAGGAAAAAGCTAGTGTTTGACGACCTTTAATAATTGCAAAAAAATAATATTCAAATTGAATCTACACATTACGCTCAATGGCGCTATTAAAAATGCATAAATAAAAGAGAGTGAACACGAGTAGCGCACATTGACACGCTCGCATAATACTCGTATTACGATGTTTATTGTCGAATGCCGTGAACGAAATCATACCACGAGTGCGTCCAATTTACGTACAGATAGTTGTACAATGTACAGAGTAGAGTGTATAGACGCACAGTACTATATGTACACGGTACACGCTCGCCTCAACGAGCAAGCAAGGGGTTAATTAAATTCGCACCAGCCGCCTCTCGTCGCCATCGCATTCCCCGAATTCAATGAGATTTCAATTTACTTTGGTCCGACCGAGCCTTCCCCCGTGTTGTTCACCAATTAATACACTGTTACCTAAATTAAAATCGCGACACAAGGTCAATTAGATCTCGTTTCAATTACCGTAATCACGATTTATTAGACAACACGCGTACTGCACTTTCCTACACGTAATTTAATTAAGCCGCTCCGGCGATCGTTAATTAATACGACAGACGCAAAAGTATTCGTGGTGAAATTTTAATTGATATTTCAACCGAAAATTTAATATAAATACAATGTAGTGAATGCCGGTTGAAAATTATAACAGAACGACAAGTTGCATTGAGTCCGCTCGATCCTCCCCGCATTCCTGGCCGACTGCAGTTTCAATGATTGAAAATAGCTATTCAAAATATTTTGAAAATTGTTTCATAACAGATCGGCGCAGCTCCGCCGGCATCGCATTGTGGAGCGCGCGTTTATCTGAATCAACTATGCGAAACATTTCGCGGGTTATGTCAATCGACGCACGCTTTTGTATCTTTTTTGGTTTTCCATTCGCGGCACGTTTTAATTGATGGAAATTGTTTTACAGGAAGGAACGAGTTAATAGCGAGGTATATCAAACTCAGGACGGGCAAGACGCGCACGAGAAAGCAAGTCTCGTCACACATACAGGTGCTAGCTAGGCGAAAATTACGAGAAATACAGGCCAAACTCAAAGTGGTAAGTGTTGTCGACTTATTTACAAGTCGCCTGATAGAGTCACAAAGATGTTCAAACATATAGGTACATTTTAAATATATCAATAACGTTTAGGACGGTGGGGTGATGAAGGAAAAGGCCATGCAGTCAATGAGCACGCTATCTAGCGCACAGATCGTTGCAGGTTTACCACACCCAGCGTACCACCACACGGTACTCAACTTGCAAAAGGCATGCCTTTGTGTTATTTGTTAAAAAAACACCAGATTAAATTGCCTTTGATTCGTGTTGCTTCTACTATTTAGGCATGTTGCCAAATGCACGTATGGAAAAAAATATACACAACAATAACACAAATCGATAACTGAATTCGCTTTACTCACATTTTTCATTCGATGTTTTTTTACAATCGCGTATAGTGCGCTGAATAAAGCCTCCGAATGCAACTGTGTACATACGCAAGCACTGAATGGACGAGATGTTCGCAAAGCTCACATTAATTGCGAAACGCTAACTTATGAATCAGATAAAATATAATCATCTTTAACGTGAATATATGAAAAAACGCTTAAGTGTGTAGATTTAACAAATTCAGCCAAATAACAAGACAGCTTAGTATTGTGACAGTTGTTTTATTATTTATTGAACTTGATGATTATTTTTGCAGCAATTTTGGCAGCCAGGTCTTCAGCCCGGCACATCACAAGAGTGAGTATTTGATCTCATATACCACGTAGATATAATTAATTACATATATTAAAGTTATTTTTATTCAATAATAGATTTCTTAGTAAACCCATTCTAAAGCTATGCAATTTGAATCGTTCTGAAATAAGAAACGATTCTAGGATTTCTTCGTAGAATGCAGAGAGAGGGCATATAAAGATTTTCAATAACAGTATTTTATTGTTACTGAGATAATTGTATCATAGTTCTAATATTATGGTTTCATTATTTGTTTTTTTTACTCGTCATTTTCCTGTCATGGTAAATAGAGTTTAATTCAGACCGAGTATTGAATTATGTGGCAATATGACAAAACATTGGCGCTCTGATAAAAGTGGCTGTATCTTGGATTAACCACTCTGCCAGAATCCTACCTTACTTTACCAGATTTATCTCGTACAGAAACAAAAAAATAACATTGATAAGATTGCATTTAGGCATTGATAGAAATCCTGGCATAGACCGCTTCCATCAGGTCTTTATAGAAATCCTTAGGAAAGACCTGTAGCAGTAGACTTCCTGTAGCTAAAACAACAGAGTGAAGTATCCAGGACATAACGTTAATGTTTTAGGCCAAACCCTCTACAAGCCCATGGCCTAACCAATCTTACGATTATGTAGGCCCAATCGTGGGAGGCTAAAGTCAATCTGGCTAAAGTTGCAGAAAGTCGCTGGATGCAGGCTGCTTCCAACAGGTCGATGTGGAGATCCTTGGAGGAGGCCTATGTTCACTTAGACTTTCTGTAGCTGAGATAATGGTGATGATGATGCTGAATCGTGGAAGACGCACGCGGAACCTATCTGTGTTGCAGTATGCACACTGCCGCGTGCGCAAATATCAGTATCAACCCATATATGTACGTCCCACTGCAGGGCACGGGCCTACTCTACAATCGAGAATACGATTGAGAGTGGTTAGGCCACATAGTCCACCACGCTGGCCTAGTGCGGGTTGGCGGACTTACATACCATAGAAATTCTTATAAATCACTATGGTATGCAGGTTTCCTCACGAAGTTTTGCTTCACCGTTTTAGTGCGTGGTGATTGATCCCCTACAAATTGTTGATGGTTTGTTGTTTGTGGTCAGTGTGAAGCCGTTCCCGGGCGCGGGCTACAAGGGCGTGGGCGGTGTGGGCGGCGTGGGCGTGGGCGGCGCGGCGGACGTGGCGCCACCACCGCCCTGGGAAGGCCGCGCCATCGCCACGCACAAGCTGCGCCTCGTAGAGTTCTCCGCCTTTGTGGAGCATCCGCGCGACCCAGACACGGTGAGATATCTTATTTAACTAATATTCCAACCCGTCTACCTCCCACTGCAAAATACTGGCATCTACAATCGAGAGTCCCATTGAGTGTTTAGGTCATAGTCCATCATGCTGGACTAGTGTGTGGACTGGTGGACTTCACACACGAAACTGTTCTTGAAGATGTCTATGGTACGTTGGTTTCCTCGCAGCGTATTTCTTTATCGTTTAAGATACCAGCAAAGGTCTCCAATACACAATAGATCTAAGCCCTTTCATATTCTAGATTGTAGAGTCCCAGCAGGATGAGTATAAGCAGTGTGGAGTAAGACCTACATTTTTGATGGGTGAAGGCCATGGAAGCGCAAAATGTTTTCTTTTAAAACCACCTAATCGTCACGCAAGTCTTTGACCTGTGAAATCTCGCACAGTCGCCTAAAAGTCTAGTGCGCAATGTTGAACTTCACATGCATTTGAATATCTTGGACAGAGTTCTCTGTTTTGCAGCTGTTTTTGTAATGTTTTAATCATTAAAGTACGCGATAGCTAACAAATTAATTATCCGTTGTTGATTAAGTGAGATTGATAAACAGATCAATAAGAATTTACGAAGTAGCTCGCAAATAGCAAACATAATCCTTGACAGGAATAAAAATACTAAGAAACGAAATAGTCTGTGTAAAATCAATCCACCCTCCCTTTTCAATAGAAGGATATCTATCCATAGCTTGACCTTGTACAGTTAGCGGGAATCGCAAGAACGCAAAGACGTGCACTTGCGCGGAATAATTTCAAAAGCGTCCGCGCCAACAATGAGCGAATTGAAAGTAACACACCTTGAACTTTTAATACCGAGAATTCGGTCTAGATGGTAACCGGCGACCGTTTTGAAGGTACTGCAGTACCGTTTTGTCGCTTTATTTAGGATACATTTGACAGGTTAAATTAATTAATTGGGTTGAAAGTTAAAGTTACAGAGTTTAATTAATCTTTATAATTAAGATTGGCAATAGAGTTTGTAGTGGTGTATACGCTATAAACTATTATAAATACGTGATTTTAAATGTATATGTATTCTTAAATGCTGAATATCGAATGTGAAAATTTACGTTTTTGTAAAAAAAGAACAAACGAATATTTTAATATGAATGAAAACCCACATACATCGTTGTAAAACGCACGGGAATCGTAGTCAGCAACGCTGACCTTTAAGAATTGTGAATGAAGGAGTAAAGAATGGAGTTGAGAAACATTATATTACCCTTTGTATCAGCCCATATACGTTCCACTACAAGACACGGTCCTCCCTCTACAATCGAGAGTATGATTGAGAGTGGTTAGGCCATATAGTTCATATAGTTCCTGCACTACGCTAGCCTGGTGCAGGTTTAGATTTAGGTACTTATTTTTTAATCTAAACACTTGTGTGATTATTATACCCGCTTTAAATTTTTGTTATGTATTTATTCATTTATTGACCGACTTCAAAAGAGTATGTAATCATTCCTCTATGATTCGACAGTTTCGGTCTTTTAAAAATATATTTCCCTGTTAATTTGATAAAATCTTTATGATATAAAATGTTACTAATATTAGGAGTCTATATGACTCCTATGTTTACATAAATTATTCAAATGTGATCATAATAAAATCTTTAAAGTTTTAGCATAATTATCTTAAATATTTATAGAACATTTATACGACGGCTTCTGTGAGGCATTGGGCGAAAACCTAATACACTAACGGAAAGCTCGAAGTTCGATTCCAGCACTGATAAAAAAAATATTAAAACCTACTCTAAAATAAAAGGTTTCGATCAGATTAAAAAAGTCATTCTTTAAATATTTTGGTACCAAAACAATTAAAAACTTATGTACTTGTGGGTTAGCGACTATGTGTTTTTATTCATGTTTTGATGAGATTGTAATGAGTTTGTTGTTTGTTACAGTATCCGCCGAGTACGGCGACAGTGCAACACTTATTTGTGCATATAGGCGGAACTGTCACATACGCAGATCCTTTATTAGAGGTATGTATTCTTAGATCAGATACGATAAGTGTATAGATAAACATATTTTTAAATACCGAAATTATATTTTTTACATTATTACACAGTGGATGTTGATCATATTAATTGTGGCGTTTATTCCGTACACTTTATTCTGAGCAATTAGCCCTATACTACTACGCCTTAATAGTATACTTAATATAGCTACTCACATCTCTCTCATTACTACTCTCCGTGACGTTGTTGGTTAAAACCACCAGCGGGTTCGATTCCCTTAGCTAATAACTGGTTGATCTATATGTATCGGCTGTTCATGTGGGTGTTTTGGGGTTAAAAATTCCTTCTTAGATTGGATTGCCAAGTCGCAAGACCTGTATCTTAGAGTAGGGTCATAACTATTCATATTACTAAAAAGTGTTTTCATTTTATTCAAACTCATAAGCACAACAAAATCACTCCATAATATCCCAAACACCGCTCTAAATATACCTAAATAGTTTACTTTTATTCCAGTCAGTAGATGTTCAAGCAAATTAAAGATAATTTCCCGACACTCATTAACACCTCAAACACCGTTGTAAAATGACCTTAATTGTTTTTTTTTTCAGTCGGTAGATGTTCAGCAAATTAACGATAAGTTCCCTGAAAAGAAGGGCGGGTTGAAAGAGTTGTATGAGAAGGGTCCTCGCAACGCGTTCTTCCTCGTCAAATTCTGGGCAGACCTCAACACAAACAATCTAGACGACCCCGGCGCCTTCTACGGAGTCACCAGTGTGTACGTATCCACTAATATCCTGTACCTTCAAAAACATACATGCATAAACTCACGCCTTTTTCCCAGAAAGGAGGTGTCAGTACACCCACATTTCGTCTAGTATGTTCTGTCTCACGATGTGATAGGTGGCGAGCCTGTCGCCATATCGGGCACAAATTCCTCTGGGCTAATAATGAATAGAAAAATCCAATATCACTTTGCCCAACCCGAGACTCGAACCCAAGAACTCAGCTTTGTAACCGTACCACCACTCAAATATGGCCATAGGAAAAAAATTGCAAAAAAAAAATTGTCGCTTTTTTTTCCAACTTTTTCTGTTGCATTGTGTCTGAAGTCGCTTAAACTACCACCCGGCTTCGTTTTCGGTAGCAGTCTTGATATACCCTGTATATTACAGCCACCATAATATACACTATAATACCATATAAATACCCAGTTTCTATGTACGTACAGTTTTAATTGAAACAAAGCTGAGTAAATAGTGTGGTCCCGAACTTTTCGCTTGAGCAGAGCACACACTTTGAATGTCAACTACTGAACTACGACATTTGCAAATAACATTTACGACGCTCACAGTATTTTGTATACTGATTTATTTACATCGTGGGAGATGAGATCTTGGATTTGATTCCCAGTTAAAGCATACATATATTTGTATTTTAATATACACCTCAAAATAATTAAAGAAAGTGTTAGCCACAGAATACCATAACTATCAATACACAGTTCAATTTATTCATAGTAACCGAACGATGTTTATAAATGGAACATAAATGAGAAATACTTATACGGGGGGACTGTATAAACATAATATACCCTGAAACAATAATTGTTAGAATTTTTATCTATTTGTCTGTGCCTTTGTGATACTAAGTCAGTAAAATGGGCATTCTCCGATATAGAAAGAAAGAAAGAAAACACATTTATTTGTCACTTATCACAACGCACACACTCGTATAACATAAAATGATATGTAGCTGTCATTAAAACATTCTTCATCCCAATATATTAATTTTCAGGTACGAAAGCAACGAGAACATGACGATAACATGCAGCACGAAGGTCTGTTCGTTTGGAAAGCAAGTGGTAGAGAAGGTGGAGACAGAATACGCGCGGTTCGAAGGCGGTCGCTTCGTGTACCGCATACACCGCTCGCCGATGTGCGAGTATATGGTCAACTTCATACACAAACTGAAGCATCTGCCTGAGAAGTACATGATGAATAGCGTGCTCGAGAACTTTACTATACTACAGGTAAATATTTTTAGAATAATCGATCTTACGGCCGAATACTGGAACGCGATTCAAATAATAAGTTGCTCCTAACAGCGCACGGCCCACTTAGCCAGTACATTTAAGCGGGATTAACGTAGTTAGGCGCCACTTATTATTAAGTTGCGTTCCAGTATTCGGGCGTTAGTGTGGAGTCAGGGGTGTGTTGGGTGTTTTTATTTATCATGCTTCAGGCTTAGAGTATTTATAATATAGAGGGAGCATAAATAGAACGTACATAAAAATGGTGCCGGGCCACCTTTCTCTGCGTATTGGCTGATATTTCACAGGTTGTCCAACTCTAATTACTTTCGTATATCAGTGGAATTTATAACAAGTAGTTGTTAAATAATTATTTCAATTTTCAATAATATAGGGGCGCTACCTACAGTATGAACAAGAAAAATTATGAAGACGCGAATGTATTACAACGCTTGCTCCTTAATAAAAAAATCTCTAAGGTCTCAATATGGTGAGCGCAGTGGAATGCCGAAAAACGCTTTGTAATTCATGGTATTTTGTTTTGCTTCTGTTCATGAGCTCGTCGTACCATTCAACGCAATAAAACCTGAATCGTCCTCTCCTTTGTCAAGCAGTAGGACGTACATTTCCAATGGGCTTGACTTTTTATCCTGTTACAGAAATACTCTGTTGCTCTAACATTTGCGAAAAGGAGCCATTCCGTATCCGTATCAGCCCATATACGTCCCACTGCAGGGCACGGGCCTACTCTACAATCGAGAACACAATTGAGAGTGGTTAGGCCATATATATAGTCCACCACGCTGGCCTAGTTGCGGGTTGGCGGAAAAGGAGCCATTATAATTTCTAATAAAAAATATTTTTTGCATTCTAAAAACTGTAGATACTAATTACATTAACTATTCTGTCATGAAACGAGGCGATAGTCGTATCTATCAGGAAAACGGCTTGCTCATTTGTGAACCCATAAAAACAATTTTCAGTAGTAATTTAAAAGCAAATAAACAATATACAAAGTTAAACCTTTTCCTTCGTACAATCTTGTGAAGGAAAATCATTCTCTCGACCATTTGCGTCATATACACGGAAACAATTAGTATGGGAATTTACCTGCTTTGAAAACATAAATAAATGAGACGAAATTCAAAGAATTTATTATAGATGCTGAAATCAGTGAGGGTATTCTGTTGTTGTCTTGTTTCCAAAGTATTGGTATGTTAGCATTTCTTATTTAATATTATTTATTAACTGAATAATGCAGACCATTTAGGTCACACTGCAGGGCACAGGTTAGTCCTGCTATTAAAGGGTTTAAACCATACTTTATCGCGTGGTCTAGTACTAATTGGCGGACTTCATGCCATAAAAAATTTGTAAATCTCCATGATACCTGAAGTGCGTGGTGGCCTGTTGGTAAACGGACTAGACGCGACTGCCAACATGTATGTATGTATGTATGTATGGAGTCATGTGTGTATTGATAGTCAATCACCACGCACTAAAACGGTGAAGGAAAACATCGTGAGGCAACCTGCATACCAAAGCGATTTATAAAAAAACAGTATGGTATGTAAGTCCGCCAACCCGCACTAGGCCAGCGTGGTGGACTATATGGCCTAATCACTATCAATCGTAATGTTGATTGTAGAGTAGGCCCGTGCCCTGCAGTAGGACGTATATGGGCTGATACTGATACTGATACTGATACCATGATACCTCATCCTAGGGATGTTTTTCTTTCATCGTTAAAATCATTAGCTATTTATTTTCAATACCATAATTCCATGAGGCCACCCCGCATCTACTACTAAAAAAGCTACTCGTTATGAAAGGCCTTTACTAAAACTATCGAAACTAAAAAAACATTTTTGTTTTATTGCACTAATTGTAATTACAGATATATATTATTTATAATAAAATATATGCAAAGAACATCGGCGAAAATGGACCATGAACGCGACCAGTTATGAATGGTACATCAAAAATTTTCATAATTTATTAGAGTCAAAATGCATATTATTTCAATTTATTTTAAAAAACCCGGATATAAAAGAAAAACTTGAAGTGTTTTTAATAATATTGAACGCATATGAGTGCGTTCCATCAGTCATACTTTGTTTTAAAATAAGGTTTTAACTACAACGTTGAAGGTAGTACTAAATTTAAAAAAAGTGTAGGTATTTTCTATGACACATGACTTTTCTTTGCGTTGTCATTTTGCTTTCTTTTGATTTCCGATTTACGACTACTGTTAATTATCTGTTTATATTTGTGACTTGGCTTTAATCACGGACTCCGATATACCCTTGTATTTTTTACCACTTTGTAAGATTAACCATTGTATAACGATAACGCTTTGTGATTTGGTTTAAAGTGTGAAGTATTACTATATTACCAACATGAACTCGGAGCAACAGTGCGCTCCTCAACAATTATATGGTTTCGTATCCTGGTGTTCCCACAGGAAAAGTGTGTGTGTTTTGATGAAAAACAATGATGCCAAACTTCTAAATCCAGGAGAGACGGAATAACTAAGTATTGTTGTAACTGTGTAGTAGGACGTCGCACAGTACTGTTGCTGTGTCCATGTCATGACTTTGATGTTGCTGCCCCTGCAGAGTTCTTAGATTCTATTGTAATAAGAGAAGATGAGAAATAATACATTTATAAAATGTTTTCTGTGTTTTATTTTATTTTGTGTTTTATTTTTGTGACCACTGCGTATTATATTTCTATACTAACATATAGGGGGATTTTTCAAGTGTGTGTGGATGGCCAAATACGAAACTATGAAGAATAGCGAAAAATACTCGAAACAGTATAGTAAATTCTACTAAAATTCTGCGAAATAATGACAGCAAAATACTACATTTTCTCTCATTACCTTAAGGTGACACAAGTATGATGTAAACCATATTCAACGGCTAATTAGTTTTATGACAAGGGAAATTATAGAGCATAGTAATTACTAAGCCATCATTATGATTTAGTACACTTTTCTTCCTAGGTACCTGATAACCATAAGACCACCCTACATTAGGTTTATTTGACAATGACAATGATATTATAATGTGCTATTTTTTATTAGTATAATCGTAACCTAGAAAGTTACAAATATATGAATAATTCTAAAATCTCCGGCTTTGCAGAAATCTTTTTGTAACTGGACATCACTCCTCATGCACTATACAACACAATAAACTATATCCCAGCTGTGTACAATATATTTCTTTGTCAGGTCCCAAAATGTATGGACGTGACCGATGTTCTTTTATTACTTCACTATTTTTGAATAAAAAAAACTTGAAAGTGATAAAATGAAAATAATAGATGGTATTTGCCACTTTCAAAGTTATTGATCATTGGTGTATAGTAGCGAAATTACAGTTTCGATAGTTTACGTGGGGGCCGTTAATAAATTTATTTCAATATTTTAAACTCTTGAGAGCCTCCCTGATGCAGACGGTTGGACGCCGTCTATGAAACAAGAGGCCGCGCGTTCGATCTCCGCACCGAGACAAATGTTTGGGCGGTCCACAAATATTTCTTTTCAAATATTTCAGGTCTGGATGTTTGTGAGACCGAAAAGTCTCTCGTAGTTCCTGATACCCACGACACAAGACTCGATCTTAGTGTGGGATCAGGACTATGTATGTGACTATTGGGTGTTATTTATTTATTGTTATTTATTTTTGTCTCCAGGTGGTATCAAACCGCGACACTCAGGAGACCCTCCTATGTGCGGCGTTTGTGTTCGAAGTGTCCAACAGCGAGCACGGCGCGCAGCACCACATCTACAGGCTCGTCAAGGACTGAACCCCGCGGGAACCGAACCCACACCCAGCCAGGAGACGGTACAAGGAATATTCTACTATAATTCTTTTCGAGGAAGCCTGTTGAAATCGGTTAACTTGGTCTTATTTTATCGATATGGTCTTGGCACAACCCTAATTTACAAATAATTAAATATTAGTGGATAGGGTTTACAGTGCAGTGCTAAAATATGTTCAGATATTCTTGTAATTGTTTTTATTTTGACTGTATTGACTAAATTATGGACTGTAAAATCTTGGAAAAATTTTACTATGAAAGGTACATTTAATTCTCTTTCTTTATGTATCGTATTTGTATATTGTCTTCTGTATTTCTCTTCTGCTGTAAGCTAATATTTTTATTGTCCATCCAAGTATACAAGGCCTGGTAGCCTATAAAATACACCAAATATTTTCTTGTACCGTTTCGCCTAGCGGAGTTACCCATTGCGGAAGTCTATCCGGCACGTAGCAACTTTGTCGTCAGATATACAAACGGTTGCTATCAATATAGTGACGAGAACGTAATATAGAAAAATGT
The DNA here is from genome assembly GCA_023078785.2 of Hyles euphorbiae. Taxonomy (NCBI): domain Eukaryota; kingdom Metazoa; phylum Arthropoda; class Insecta; order Lepidoptera; family Sphingidae; genus Hyles; species Hyles euphorbiae. Next base: position 13,989,972 of record CM041041.1, on the reverse strand, counting down.
GATCTGAAAATTACGCTACAAGTATTTTTGTAACTGAATGTTTAATGTATAGCTCAATTTTGAATAACCTATTGTAGTGAACTGAATTGTTCTGTCGGATTAGTCATGTTATTGTTTTAGATTATTTTTTTCATATTGTTTTATTTCATAAATCGTTCCCTTTTTACTCAAGTTTTACTATTTGTTTCCTTATTAAGAAAACGTTGAAGTAACAATAATTAAAAGGTTTTACATTATTTCATAAAAATACGAACATTGTTCTATATACATAAATCGCGTGTAAAATAATGTCAAATAAGAAAATATAGAATTGAATACACACAGTGCCTCTATAATTATGTTACATTAACATAAATTTGAGCATATTTAGTCTTTTCACTGTTATATATAAATTGTTTGGGACGGAACGCTGCAGTGAAAAGATTAAACCTTAGTGTAGTGTACCGTGAAACATAAATAGATTTAATAAGTATATTATAATTAAGGAGATGTCTTCTATCTTTACAGTCGACCTTCGCTTCTGTTAATTTTCTATAAACCAGTCCAAATTTTCACTAACCCTCGTGGGAACTTGCGTCTTGTCTTATTTAAACATCGCTTGGTATTCTTGTAACTTAGGTATTATTGAGTGGTAGCATTTCGTTATTGATTTTTAGTATTTTTTGCCAGATAATTTTACTATTGCAATCTTTGCCACATGAAATTATATTTTAAGGACATATTGTACCTAAATGTACATATTTTAATGTTACAAAGTACGTATAGAGTTGATGTGTTCGCATTGTCTGCCACACGTACGTTTCAAATTAAATTGTATAATACGACAAATAAGAATTGATAATTTTGTGCAAACGCGTGTACATATCTCCATGTTGAAATAAAATATACAAACTTATTTCTGGATAAATATTTTTAGGCTTCTCCTTCGGCAGCTGTTAGTTAAGGTATTGTTTTCAACTGATAACGTCCCTGGAAGTATTGTATTTAATGTTCCATTGTATTACATGATCGCAACCTCAGGGTTACTCTATAGAAACGAGGCGAACTTTGAATGTTCGGATGTTCAATGACCGGAATAAGATATAGGATCTCCACTTCTAAAAATCGATTATATATCGATCGATATCGATTATATTTTATTTGTCCAAAATTAGTCTGTGGATAGAGGAATCCAACATTTTGTGGAGTATTCAGGCACATTAGTGAAGTTTTACATACGGCATCCGAATATTCAAAGTTCGTATCGTTTTTAAACAGTAACCCCCCTGCATACTTTCGCTTCAATTCTCAAAGTACAAATTGTGTATACTGTATACCCACAGTAAGTAACTGGACAGGCTCGGTTATACAATAAGTTTTTCGTGGCAATGATTTGATCTCTCTTTTAGTCAAATATATTTAGGGCCCTCCCGTTGTCGCGTTCGCGTGCGCTCAGTTAAATTTAACGTGCTGTTAAGTTTATTGTGCATTAAATAGCGTTTAGTTTCAAGACATGAGGTAGGCAAATATTATCTTAGACGATAATATATAATAATAAGGAGATTTTTTGTATTTATTTGATAGAGTTATATTAGATAAATTGTAAAGTGAATAGCTTTAAGGATTTTTTTTTTAAATATGGCGATGGTCGTACGAGAAATTATAGGCGAGGTGGTCACTTAGTACTTAAGAGGAAACACTTAATTTTTGTTGCGATTGTAGATTTTTTTAATCTCTTCAATTAAAATCTTATTGATTGGTTATGTACCATATATGGTACCGAAATAATGAAAACAACGTGTTCAATTGACGTGAGAAGCAAAAGAGATCTGCTACGTTGTGATTTTATACTTTATAATGTTACTATTATGTACTCAGATGAGATTAAAATGATTTTTCGACTCTATTTTATATGTTGTGAAAATGTGGAATTGTTTCCTACGCAATATTCATTAGTGACAATAGACGGTGTTGTGTAAATACATTTTAGTGCATTTCTTTTTATTTCATTTTTTAGCGTTCTAAGCGTTTTATGCTTCTAAACAAGTCTTTCATATCGACAATCTGCCATATCAAAATGAGAATATTAAAATATAGTCGGCAATGTTGGGGACGATCATTGGCCTGTGCTATCAGAGTTTTGTTATGTTTCGTTTTTCAACAAATATGGCGAATGATATCCCGCAACAAGCGCCGACAGTGTACAGTATTTTAAAGATAATACTATGTTAAAGATTTGTATGAAAATTTAATTATATTGTCTTCATAAAATCACATGTGTTGTTATTTAATCATTTCACACCGATTAGTTTAAGCCTGATAAGATAACTAACCCCTGCGGCGTAGTATTAAGAGTTCAATGTCAAATTTAATAACATTGGATCTTGACTAAAATGCAACTGATGGTAATTCCAAAGATATTGTATCAGCCCTTATACCTCACTCACATTGAAGAGCACGAGCCTCGTACTAATTAATTTTATCTATAAATTCTTTATCGAACAGCACATACAATAATAAGGCAAAACAATATGACAACACGTTTATGTACAGGTGACAATTGGCCGTCTTATCGCTTAACGCGATTTTTTCCAGACGAACATTCCTCTTCTACAATAGAAAGTACGATTAAGAGAGACTAGACCATATACGCAATTCCAAAAGGTTCCTAACGTACAAGGTTTGTCATAAAGGTTATACATATAAAGCTGAAAGGAAGATGCTACACTTATCATAATGAACAACTTACTATGGGGGCAACCCTGAAATCGCATATAAAAATTGCTGTCCTACACAAAACTAATCGATTCAATCTGCGAATTGTATACAGATGCGTGCCTCTCACTGTCTCGTTACCCCAGTTGTACTATGGTATGATTGAAAAGCGGAGGCCTCGGGTTCGAATCCGGGGTCAGAAAAGTGATACGGGGTTTTTCTATGAATTTGTGCCTGATATAGGGATAGGCTCGTCTCCCATCACATCGTGGGACGGAACATTAAGGCAAAACATGAGTATCCTAGTAACACCTCTGCTTTTCCCTTCTGGAAAAAAAGGTTAAGAGTATATAAATAATAAAACAAAATTACACCCAACACTCACATTCATAGAACTGACCCCACAGTAAGATCGAGTCTTGTGTCGTGGGTATCAGGAACTACAAATAAGTTCGGTCTCACAAACACGCAGCCCCGAAAGAAATATTTGTGGGCCGCACAAACATTTCTGTCGATGCGGGGATCGAACCCCCGGTCTCTCGTTTCACAGGCGGCGTCTAACCAACTGCGGCCACGGAGGCTGTCTATGTATGTCTGACGTATATTTTAAAAACATAAGTACCTAACAGATCGTCCCAATTCTGTAGCCGAGTGAACCGCACGCTGCTATCAAGTGGACCATGCGCTGCCTGCGCGACAGGCCAGAAACATACTACTGAAACGCCACGCGACCCGACCTTACGCGATACGTGTTGAATCGAATCAAATAGTAGGTAGTATTTTCTATGGCCAGAACCACATTAAGAACACGCAATGCTACGTTGCGTGGCGTTTCAGTAGTATGTTTCCGACTTTAACGGCGCGAGTGAACAGCACGTGAACAGCGAGCGACAAGACGATACGTTGTTTACAGCGCCGGTTTCAGCATTATCGTCATTATCAATAAAAGGGTATACACTATAATTTTAGATATGTATTTACCTACCACCCTAATATGACAATAGGAAAAAAAATAAAAAAAACTCGTAATTTTTTTGCTTCATTTTTATTTGCAGTCACTCCTAAAACTATCACCCGGCTTTGTTTTCAATAGCAGTCTTGATATACCCTGTATGAACTAAATAATACATAGGCATAAAAATTGATAACATCAGCAGTAAGTTTTCCTTAAAATATTAATTAGATAATATCTATTTCGTTATCTGCGTACCTACAAAATTAAATGGTACACAAGGGTTGAATTAGGTAAGATTCCAAAAGAACAGGATGCACTTTTACCAAATACCTAAAGTTAAGAAATCATTTTCAACCATCAATCATCGTACTATCGTATCAATCAATCTACAAACTGCGTCAGAATTGATAAATCTTTGTGTGAAATACAATAGCTTCAAAGACCTCACGGGTCATAGTCCTATTTTTGCAAAGCGACGTTAAAAATGACTGTAAACATTAAAGTCTAATCGTCGCATCGCCTACACAACAACTTTCTCTATAATGAAAACTTACACAACATTTTTATTCGGTCACTTTCTCGTACGTCTGCACCGATTACAATCCAATTACAGGATACAACAATTCCGCTTTAACAAGGAATTTTAGTGATATTTGATATATATCTCATTAATTGATTAAATTTTGATATCTCGGATTAAGTTTATTAGATAGCACCATATGGACAATATTTAACGGCCCAAAATATCACTTCTGAGTGTGATATGGCTTAAGGTAAGACGGGTTAGAGTAGAACTTTTATAAAATTAAAGTTTGTATTCAATAATCGATGTGTTTTTCTCAGATGGTTGGTGCTAAAACAGGGATAGTGTTTGTTTTAGCTGCCTTCAGTGCACTGGCGGCGTCGGGTAAGCATTAGAGTTTTTATTGCATTGTATGGCGAGACGAGCAAGCCGTTCGCCTGATGGTAAGCGATACGACCGCTCATAAACAGCAGCAACATTCCACTGCGCTCGCCATCCTGAGACATAAGATGTTAAGTCATATGTCCAGTAGTGGCTCTGGCTACAACGTCCTTCAATCCGAAACACAACAGTGCATTTAAGCAGTGTTGTTTCACGGGAGAAATAGACATTGCGGTGGTACCTACCCAGATGGCCTCTCACAAATGTTTTTATGAATACTTGATGTATGATCTTTTTAGAGGACCTACCATGTCGGGAGCGTGACGTGGGTATTGCCGGCAGGTCCATAGTATGTGTGTGCGACGCTAACTACTGCGATACCATCACACGAGAAGACCCCGCGCCGGGAACATACGTTGCGTATACTTCTAGTAATGTAAGTTGTTTTACTATTTCACTATTGTATTGACTTCTATCAATTATTGAAACGATGCCAATAAAAATATACTGCGATTAGCGTTGCCAGGCGTCCGGATAAAGCCGGACATAGTTAGACTTTTTGATTGCATGTCCGGCTAAAATAAATGGTGTCCGTCTTGTCCGGCTTTTGTTAGGCTTTTTACATTCCGCAAACAAGCGAGCACTACCGCCGCGCATTATTTATTATTTCACTAGAAATTAACAAGATTTATGATAATAATCAAAAAGACTTGATTTTACATTGACAGCCTCCGTGGCGCAGTTGGTTAGATGCCGCCTGTGAAACGAGAAGTCGCGGGTTCGATCCCCGCACCGAGAGAAATGTTTCTGTGGCCCACAAATATTTCTTTCGGGTCTGGGTGTTTGTGAGACCGAAAATTCTCTCGTAGTTCCTGATACCCACGACACAAGACTCGATCTTAGTGTGGGGTTAGGACTATGTATGTGACTGTTGGGTGTTATTTATTTATTTACATTAAAAAAAATTGTCGTACCTATTGATACTAAGACAAAATCCTCAATAATATTGGGTGTCCGGCTTTTTTAACCAAATGTACGGCCAAACTGGCTGGTCTGTCCGGCTATTAGGTTTGGCGACCTGGCAACGCTAACTGCGATTAACTTTCTTGGGACGAATCGCTGGCTTTAATCTTAAGTCGACCTATCCACTGTCATTTTTTAAGCAAATAAAAATGACCATCGCAATCACACAAACATAAGTCTGCAAAAAAAATCATGGACTAAAACCTTGAACCTTTGGGAATTATAAAACGTGCATATTTTATCGAACTGTCACCCGGTACTCAATATTATAAACCCATTAGGCTGCCCTAAGACTTATACCGTCTCAGCAAAGATTGAATATACGGCTGAAATTGTTTATGGTTTCCATCAATTCTGTTCCGGGTGGCTCAAAAAGATACAATTTTAACCCCACAACTTCCATGGCCCCTTCTCCCATGCTTTAGATTTTTACAACACCAGGGGATTGTGATTTACATCACCTACCAATTACCATATGTGAATACTTTCACATGTTTACGGAAACTTTTCACATAATATTAATAATATTAATTACCCGATATCGTTATGATAAATAAATGGTTAAGATAGCCTATCTGTTTTCCTCACGGATTTTTGTTGTGATACACAAATAATTATTGTCGTCAGTCACGTGTTACGGAGTGCTATTGTTTAGAATCTATAATGGAGAGGCCGTGGGTTCGATCACTGCAACGCGATATTTTTTATTCGGTTCATTATACAACAAATAACATTTCAGGCAGGACTCCGTTTTGCTAAAAGCTATGGTATTATTGAAACAGCAAATGAGACCGTTGCGGAGGAAGAAGAAGAAAAAGAATTACCCGAACCAGAGGAGAAAGATTACGAAGATGAACTAGAATTTATGGATAGAACAGGAACAGATGGACCTGGGATACTGGGTAAACAATTTATTTGTGTACCAGATCATAGTTAGTTACATATCTCATAGAACCGATGGCCGTTGGGGCCGAAAGGGTCTTGAGTGGAGGCCACGTACAGGCAAGCGAAATGTCAGACGCCCGCCTACAAGGTGGACGGACGATCTGACTAAGGTTGCAGGAAGTCGCTGGATGCAGGCCGCTTCCAACAGGTCATTGAAGAGATCCTTGGGGGAGGCCTATATTCAGCAGTGGACTTTCTATGGCTAATATGATGATGATGATGATCATAGTTAGTTAAAGAACCTTAGATATTATTAAAATTGGCCTAGACTAAAAGTGGCTTTAAACAGCAAAAATGGCAACGTCTCGCTGATATTATGTGGCTATCGCAAAGTTTTAGAGCACAAAATATTTTTGAGGGAATCGTTGATGAATGGTCGAATTACAAGCTAGATAACTTAAAGATATGCAATCTATACGTGTAGAACAAGGAATGCTATAAAAGCAGCTATATGCTACTCTAAACATATGAGCTTAATGAAATTTTCCTTGATACATCTTTATTACTTTTAACTTTATGACTTCAAATATTGTTGAAGTATTACTGATCACCCTTTAGGAGGTAAATAATGGATATTGGTTGAATTTCAACGGTCGGCGGGCCATCCGCATTGTGAATTATGTAGACGTTACGGGCAACTTGACTCGCGACAGTTACGGAGGGACGTCGCGTCGCCTCTCTAAGCATGTTCTACCTTCTGTCTCATGGATATCGATCTGAGAAAATGCTAATTTGAATCTGGAACGTAGCAGAATATAAAATAACAATGAAATATTTTTAGAGATAATCAGAAGTACAGTGGTATTAAGATTGTTCCTGTTGAATCGTTTTCAATTCATTGAGGGCTTTGGTGGGTCAGTAACCGACGCTGCTTCGATAAACTGGCGGAAGCTTTCTGACAGGGCTCAAAGACGATTCATAGAGTAAGTGTGTGTATTTAGCCATATTCATTTTTATTCTCCCAAGAATTATTTGAATAGTTGAATCGAGAAGCCAGAGTCGAACATAACCTACTGGGTGTTGGCGGACTTAATAAACAATACTAACAGTCATCCTCATGGTCCTGACACAGGTATATCTTATGTCGTATGCATGAGAAATTACAAAGAAATTTTCCGTTTACAACACCCAGATTCAATTATCTCTCGGAAGCACCAAATGTTGACCAATATTTGTTGCAGTTCTAAGTAATGCATTGATATCTTTGTACGTATTTAATCTGACATCCTTATATTTTTCAGTACTTACTTTGGACCAAAGGGTATAGAATACAATTTGATAAGAGTTCCTATAGGTGGATGCGATTTCTCCACTCACCCTTATACTTACAACGAGCTTCCTTGGAATGATGCAGCTCTCACCAATTACTCACTTTCCGAAGAAGATCTGTTCTACAAGGTATAAACGCTTTAGCTTACTTTTTCAACTTGTCCGTCTAAGCATTAGTAGTTTCCATGTTGGAATGGTATACGCGTTCTACACCATAATGTATATTATTGATATTCTGTTTCCAGTTACCAATGATCAAAATGAGCAAAGCAGTTGCTACTGATGAAATCAAAATCACTGCCAGTACGTGGTCACCGCCGATTTGGATGAAGACCAACGAAAGAATTACTGGGTTTGGTCAACTCAAGCCTGAATTCTATCAGTCATATGCTGATTATCATATTAAGTGAGTTTGTTATTTCATTTGACATAATTATTACTGCGTGTAGGATAGGGAAGGAGTGTTTTTAAGTACTACTGATGTGTAAGTACTAGGTAACTGTTCAGTTTTTAATTTATACGAGTATGTAGATACTGAATTGGCTTAATAAGTAACTGAGTCATTATTTACATACATACATAAACTCACGACTTTTTCTCAGAGGGGATAGGTGGAGGTTCCAGGACAAGCCTATAGCCATATCGGGCGCAAATTCCTGACTGAGTTGATAATGAATAGCAAAATCCAATACCACTTCACCCAACCCGGGATTCGAACCCAAGACCTCGACTTTGTAACCGTACCCTAGTACAACTACGCTATCGAGGCAGCCATTATTTCCTTGATAAAAACTGGACCAAATATTGTGTGCACAATAATTAATCAACTTGCACTTGTATTATAGATTTATGGAAGAATACGAAAAGGCCGATGTTAAGATTTGGGCCATCACGACGACTAACGAACCAATCAACGGAATAATACCCTTAGTAGATTTTAACTCATTAGGATGGACGCCTGCGCAGTTGGTAAGTTACGTACTCATCTTGCCACACTTTGTGGTACTGCAAACATTAAATGTTCCATTATACAAAGCCTTCGTTGGTATTAGGTACCAATATGATATTTTTTGCCTAATTTCATGAGGTTTTCTTACTAGATGTCTACAAGCTGAGCAGAAGAAGCAATCAAACTTCATTTTTTTGAGCTCGACATTTCCAAAGCGGGATAATAGTTCTAAAACATAAAACAATGCAAATTCTTTACAAGTCATTTTACTGTTTATATAATAATGACATATGATCCTTGTGGTCTCACTTCTATCAATCACTTTTTTCTTCAGGGTCGCTGGGTGGCGAACAACCTTGGTCCTACTGTAAGAAACTCTCGCTTCAATAAGACTTTAATATTGGCTGTTGACGATCAGCGGTATATCTTGCCTATTTGGTTGAGAGGAGTAAGTATATTTTCCTTAAGGGACTAGCAGTACCTAATTAGTTCGTTCTTTGCGTTAGTGCCGAAACTGGAACTAGTATCTTAGACAGGAAAAGTTAATTTTACCTAAATAAACATCAATACTATTTCTTGCTCATAGAAAATCAAAGAAGGTAGGTACCTTCTTTGCTGAACATAAAACACTATAAAATATTTTTACAATTAATTAACTTCTACTTTTACAACATTTGAATTATACAGACATGAATATCGATATAAATATAATAACACAAAACTGATTTTAAAATTTCCCGTTCCGGAAATCACTGTAGGTCGTGTAAAAAATATCGTCTTAGGCACTAAAAATCATTATTATTTTGGCCTGTTTTTGAAAATTATTTATAATCCACAGATGCAAAGGGAAGATCCAAGATCGATAGAATACATAGACGGTATTGCTATACATTATTACGGCAACTTCGTACCAGCCTCAATTTTGACGCGTATACAAGACAATTATCCAGACAAGATTCTACTGTCCACAGAAGCTTGTGAAGGTGATACTATATTCATAAAAGTCTCTAATAGATTTCTTACTTAGAAACTAAATATGAAATCTGATAACGTCTAATTGATAGCGACATATATAGACATTTTTTTAAATTTATGTATAATACCTACTTCATTTTATTATTATTACTTTGGGGACTTCTGTGATAACTCAAATTCTCTCTGAATTCGCAACTGATGATTGTCAAGTTTCATCTAATAGTCGGTCAATAAATCGGATTATAATTAAATAATGTTTTGTTCAGGTCCTATGCCCTGGGACTTACTGAAAGTTGAAATCGGGTCATGGAGAAGAGCCCGTAGATACACCACAAGTATCATGCAAGTATGTATTAATTCTTTAAATGTTAAATATAGACAATTACTGTACTACTGGTAATTTTATAACGATGTATGTAAGTAATTAAGTAAGTAGTAGCCTCCGTGGCGCAGTTGGTTAGACGCCGCCAGTGAAACGAGAGGCCGTGGGTTCGATCCCCGCACCGAGAGAAATGTTTGTGCAGCCCACAAATATTTCTTCCGGGTCTGGGTGTTTGTGAGACCGAAAAGTCTCTCGTAGTTCCTGATACCCACGACACAAGACTTGATCTTAGTGTGGGGTCAGGACTATGTATGTGACTGTTGGGTGTTATTTATTTATTTATTTTATAAGACTTAATTCATCTTAGTGTGGGGTCAGGACTATGTATGTGACTGTTGGGTGTTATTTATTTATTTATTTTATAAGACTTAATTCATCTTAATGTGGGGTCAGGACTATGTATGTGACTGTTGGGTGTTATTTATTTATTTATTTTATAAGACTTAATTCATCTTAATGTGGGGTCAGGACTATGTATGTGACTGTTGGGTGTTATTTATTTATTTATTTTATAAGACTTAATTCATCTTAATGTGGGGTCAGGACTATGTATGTGACTGTTGGGTGTTATTTATTTATTTATTTTATAAGACTTAATTCATCTTAATGTGGGGTCAGGACTATGTATGTGACTGTTGGGTGTTATTTATTTATTTATTTTATAAGACTTAATTCATCTTAATGTGGGGTCAGGACTATGTATGTGCCTGTTGGGTGTTATTTATTTATTTATTTTATAAGACTTAATTCATCTTAATGTGGGGTCAGGACTATGTATGTGACTGTTGGGTGTTATTTATTTATTTATTTTATAAGACTTAATTCATCTTAATGTGGGGTCAGGACTATGTATGTGACTGTTGGGTGTTATTTATTTATTTATTTTATAAGACTTAATTCATCTTAATGTGGGGTCAGGACTATGTATGTGACTGTTGGGTGTTATTTATTTATTTATTTTATAAGACTTAATTCATCTTAATGTGGGGTCAGGACTATGTATGTGCCTGTTGGGTGTTATTTATTTATTTATTTTATAAGACTTAATTCATCTTAATGTGGGGTCAGGACTATGTATGTGACTGTTGGGTGTTATTTATTTATTTATTTTATAAGACTTAATTCATCTTTATGTGGGGTCAGGACTATGTATGTGCCTGTTGGGTGTTATTTATTTATTTATTTTATAAGACTTAATTCATCTTAATGTGGGGTCAGGACTATGTATGTGACTGTTGGGTGTATTTATTTATTTAATTAAGAAGGCACATTTCTGTCATGATATAGGTGTAGCACTTACATCGATTGTATCAACAGCAGTTTTCATAACTTAACCTAGTAATCGTTTTCCCACGATTTCAGGATCTAAACAACTTTGTGGTCGGCTGGATCGACTGGAATCTTTGCTTAGATCCCGAAGGTGGTCCGAACTGGGCCCACAATTACGTCGACGCGCCTATCTTGGTCTACGCGGAACAAGATGAATTCATAAAGCAGCCAATGTACTACGCCATGGGACACTTTTCTAAATTCATTCCTAGAGGTTCCAGGAGAGTCCGTGTTACTCGCAGGACTCTCGGGGCCTTGGAGAATCTCGCTGTTTTAACACCTAAAGGGAATGTTGTTATGGTACTCCAAAATAGGTAGGTCTTATCTGATAAGGAAAACATTATCATTAAAACAATTCGGATCGATAGATTTTTCGAATTAAAAGATAATGTCAGCTTACTTAATTACGTTTGGATATTCGCATATTATTGTTTAGCTCCAGTTATATCCGGTTTACATTCATATATAATTTGTTATTAATTTTTCATAGTTAGGTATTATATTAATAATGACTGCAGGGAAATTACAACTTTATCTGTGAAGTGCTAATTTTTGGGTTGGTTTGATGCCAACACACTCAAGGTGGTCACGGGTTCGAATCCCAGGGCACATCTCTTTCGGGAGCTATGTGTGTATTAATAAATAATCAATCACCATCTAGTTTAACGGTGAAGGAAAACATCGTGAGGAAACCTGACATACCATGAGGAATTTATAAGAAGTTCTATGGTACATATGTAAAGTCCTCCAACCTCCACTAGGCCAGCGTGGTGGACTATATGGCCTAATCACTCTCAATCGTACTCTCGATTGTGGAGGAGGCTCGTGCCCTGCAGTGGGACTATATGGACTGACACAGACGCCAGGCAATCTGGTGGTCAAAATATTTCAAGCTAATTGTTTTAAAATCCCAAAAAACATGTTAAGAACTATAAATAATTATTGTCTTGAATAGAAAAATAATTATTGTCTTGTTATAAACATTGTTGTTTTTCAGGCGAACACACGAAGTCAATACAACGATACAAATTGACACACGAAGGCACATTCAACTTACAATGGAACCTGAATCAATCAAAACATTGGAAATTAACATAAACTAAGAATGAAAATAAATATATCCACATAAATATTTATTTTTATATACATCATATCATTGTATCCATTAACTACATCACTGCTAAAATATATTAACAAAACATCATATTTACAAACACAATGTAGGAATAAATTACGTAAAATTCCAATTTGCACTCTAACCATGACTTATCTTAGATATCTTTTTACAAAATAAACAAGAGATATGACAGTCAATGCCCTTGCTATTGAGGATGCCAAAGACCGGGCGAAATGGAGAAGACTCAGCCGGAAACCGGACCATAGCACCTGCCAGGATAACGCCTAATAGAAGATGAAGAAACAAATACTTATTTGCTTTTAATTGTCAATGCATGAATAAACTGTTTTTTATGATGAGTTTTATATTCAATTATCGAGGAAATAAGTACCTAATCTAAATTACATTGGGGGGTCCATAACGCTACGGATGGACGTCGCAACCAATAGACCAAGAGCCCGCCAAACTCGTCATTTTGTAAAAGCTGCATAAATAGGCATCACATGATCTGCTATTATGAAGTTATCTGGCTTTGAAAGTTTTCAGCTCCAATTTTTTTGGCAAGATGAAGGAACCATTACAAGTGTCTGGCTACTAAGGATACACTTTATGACAGTTGCCTTTATAACATACATAAAATTCAGCTTTTATACTATAATTCTGTCAAAATAACACAAAATAAATAAAATTACACAGTAAATTCAGTCTGGACTACTCCTATGGAGAACTTACATTCAATATTAACAGATCAGACATGTACAGATAGAGGTTTAAACTACATAAACCTGCAAGTTTTGTTAGAAATCACAATTTTGGTTTCTATGCTTTTGATCAAGCCTATATCAATCAAGATAGGTATGAGTCTATTTACCACTCAGGTAAGTTCTCATACCGAACAGAAGTCTAGCTAAATGGTAAAATACTCGCGTCTTTATGGGGTAGCCAAAAATTGTGAACACATTTATTAAATATTTGTCATCTTTTTAGTTGTTTAATGTAGATAGGTCCCCCTATAACAGGTACAACAAGTGGACAATATGGATCTGTAATTCATTGTATATATAGATTAGTTATTTTATCATCTGTTGATTGATCATATAAAATGTTAAAACAAAATAAATAACAACCAAAATCATGATTTTTGACAAAATATCATCTGTTTTTAACCCCTAATATCATAGCAATTGTAGTAGAAGACTTGAATACAGTTGTACATATCTCTTGGCTTAGTGCATACTTCAGAAATTACAATATTCCCTTCAAATCCTCTGAGCACAAAGGACCAACAGTTCTTCTCCTTCTTTGAAATAATGTGTGCTAAAGAGGCCAGAACAAAAGTTCCAATTCATACTTTATAATCAGTCAGAGATGTGATTTTGTCCAATGGCCAAACTCGGCACACTACCCTACTTCTTATTAAGCCTTCCGGCACTGGTCCATACACTCTAGAATCTGTTGAGTTGCTAGAATTATCTCCTTCTAACCAGACATGCCCACGAGGTATAACATAGGTGTACTGCGGGAACCCAACTTTCACTTTGTCCCCAGGTAGAGCTTTTATTCTTTTGCAAATATTTTGTCTGGGGTTTGATGGACATTTTGATATTACTATGTCTCCTCTACGAAGCCTTTGAAATCTTGGTGACAAGTGTTCTGTGAAGAGGACATTATTTGACTCCAATGTTGGTTCCATCGATGGGCCGGCGCACTGAAATGATAAAAAGCTTTTCAAATACAAGTACCAATCATCATTTTTTTAAATATATTTGCTCATATCAACGTCACAATTGGTTTCCTGTGGAATTTTAGAGTTTCAATTCAAAGAGTTCACTGTGTTATTACAAGCATGTAGAATAATGACGCAAAATATATTCTAGTGGTAAGAATAGAAAAATGTATTAACATGCAAATTGTGGAATAGGTAATAGTATAACATACGTACAATGACAAAATCTCCTACATATTCAAATGTACAATGTGAAACACAGGCATACTGTAGAACATAGCCAAAAAAACCACAAGTTTTAGTGAAAATTCTGCTAAAATTCATTTTGCAGTATTTAACCTCTTCTCTTCTCCAGTCATCCACAAATAAAAAATGGTATTAGTAATTCACAACATATAAATAAAGATATCATTATTATTTATTTGTGAATAAGAATTATATTTTAAGTATTAACAATTATTAATATGAATTGGAAAACTTTTAGCGCAAACGATTTTCACAATGCTCAGCTGATGAGCTGACACTTGACATTTGAAAGCCCATTGCAAACTCTACGATTTCTGACATGTAATAATATGTTTTCTCTTACTCGCCTTAAGATTCAGTATTAGTATGAAAGAGAAAGAGACGAAGCAATAATGTTAAAATTTGGTCATGACATACGTCTACGATTATGAATACTCAATTTATCGACTTTTTCTCTCTCGTCTTAGCACATGTATCGACTTTGAACATGTAACATAGTCCATAGATATAGTCGACTTTCACAATGTGTGTATGTGGAATCGATTGTGACCACCACCATGTCAGATTGAATGAAATTGAATTGACACAATTGTCTGGTTCATTGACAGATTGTGTGTGGAGTTGGTTCGGACACATCAAGATCGAAATTCGGAATAAATTCTATTAGAATAAAGTGAATTAATATTATCTACGGCGCATTTAATAATCAGTGGTTATCTATATTTGTTGGCAGTACGGCTAAATTATTCGTGTCTTTATTTGATATCGAGAACGTCTCGTTAGATTGAGATTTACAAACGACATGACTTTCGGGGCGCTCTCTGTGTAATTCTGCGTTGAGATTTGTTTTTAAACGTACTATATTGTATGTTTACGTTATCAACTGTTGGTGGTGCTCTGTGCTAGTGCCTGGGTGTAGTTTAATCGATACTGTTTTAGAGGTAACCTATTGTTATGAAATGAGTTTGCATATTTTATGTGCTCTCTGACACTAGAACACCTCATGGGTTTTAGTTGCTGAAAAACGGAATAAAGGAAATAGTGTATGTAAGTACTTGGCCTTTTTTTTAGTTCCTAAGTATTGTGTTCATACTACAGCTATGAGTCACTTGTGCCTTTAAGGAGGTTGCCTTTCAAGAACATAATTGTCTTGCTTCTTTCTTTTTTATAAAGTACATGCACACACGCATTCCATTCTTATGTGGTTTTATTGCAAAGGAAGTTTATATTCCTATACATGTATGAAGGAACAGTTAATGATTTGTGTGTGTTGTCATATTAACACATGTATTGTTGTTGGATGTATGGAAAAGATTAATGACCTTTTACATAAACAGAACTATAAAATAACCGTTTTATTTCTATGTATTCTTCTTTATTTGATATGTAACTAAGATAAATTGATAAGCACTAATTCAATTATCATTTTCATGCAAGTTAGGTGATTAATAAGTAAAACATATATATTAAGTGAGACATTTTAATCATGATAACCATAAATATAACATTACATATTATGCTACTTGTATTACAATACCATTGTGTACATCCATTAAATAATATGTTTTTGATAATTGTAGTTTCAAAATATTGAATGACTTTTCATGTAAACATGTAAGATGGTAATAAAATATAAATTATAGTAATTAATAAGTACATGCATAGTAAATGCTTAATTGTATTCTTAATTCAGGTAAAATTTTATTACTTAAGACATGATGTTTTTGTCATGTATTTAATAGTAATGAATACAAGTATATACATATTTTATGCATGCATATACTATTTATTTTTAATTACAATAATATGTGCAACAATACACATCAATGGTTAACAGGTTCACAGTTACATTGTTTAAAATAGTTTTTCTATGATAAATATTAAAATTAAAATTTTACAGTATGAAATGAAATACTGTCATGTTATTGGACATTGTTTTGATGCCTATTAATAAATATAATTTAATCCATATTATTTAAGTAAACCATTTTACTTTAAACAACTTTTTGCAATAGTTTGGTCATTTTAATTACAAAATCCAAGTAATATAACTGAGATATGAATAAGTTATCATAGAACATTTAGATCTAAAATTAAAGAGTTGTTAACACGTTAACTACCAATAAAATGAGTATACTTTTCAATGTTGTTCGATGATTAATAATTCTTGATGGAGAGTCAGACATTATTCCGCATTAATAAAACCCATTATTAAGAGTGTATTCTAACTAATTAATAAAAAAAACAATTGATGAAAATTTAAAAGATGTTATTTTTCATTGATTTGATAGGAAATTTAGGCATCGCACAACATTGACCGCGTTGGCAGTTAACGTGTTAATAATGGCTGAATAAGAAATAATATATTTTATATTATTTTCTGTACTCTGTAGCATCAGAAAAGATTTATAAAATAGGTTATTGTGTAATATTAATATCAATCATTAAAATATACACATTTCACATGGACTAAAGTTACACCCGTAAAATAATTGACTCAGAAAATAGGATGGTATTGCTGATATTGTTATTCCATATAGGGCTGTTCTAGTGTGTACCTAATAGAAAAAACCCACTGTAAGAAGTAAATATGTTCTACTTGTTGAGAAAATACAGAATAATTCACCATTCTGTTATATGTCTATGGCAGGACATAAGCCTTTGTTCAATTACATCTATGAGGGTTGTAAATGATTTACCAAAGATGCTGGGCATAGTTGTTAAGTTGAATCACTTAATTAGATTTAATATTTTTGTCACCACACAAATATGACTAGCCCCTTATAAAATAATCTTATTCAATGAATCAGATTAAAACTAAGGACCATTTAAAATAACACTAAACAAAAAAATATTGATATTAACAATTTTCTTTTGTACACAGATAAAATGGCGAGGTTTGCAGGGAAGAAATGTCGTCTGCTGTCCATGTTATGGCTGACGGGTGGTTTCTTCTTTGTGGAGCTCATTGTGGGCTACATCACAAACTCCATGGCGTTAGTGGCAGACTCGTTTCATATGTTGAGTGATGTGGCTGCACTCATTATTGCATTTTTATCAGTCAAAGTAAGTTTTTGCTTTAATTGAACATATATTTTTTTTACTATGATTATTATATTGATTTTTAAATAATGTCAAAGGTATGTAAAGTCAATTCAACCTGCAATAAGTCAGCATGGTTGATTAACGCCTAACATGTTTTAATCATAGTGGAGCCATGAAAAATGAAATTATATATTTGGTTTATTGCATCACCTCACAACCAGATTAATTTGTTAGAGTTGTTTACTAGTATTAGCCTCATTGATGTAACATTTAAACATCTTTAAAATAGGAACTAGCAAAATTTATTGTCATGGTTTAAGTAATGTAAAATTTGAAAGTTTCAATGTTTTATTGATTTTATAAAAGAAATATGTTTGAGATAATGTAATATTGTCAAAAACACCTGTTAAGACATCTGAGCATTTTCTCAAGGCTATTTTAGACTTCATTTATCCATTTAATTAAAAATAACGCGTGTTTTACTCACAAGTAAGAGACATATTGCTTTTTTAAATTTTTGATAGACTAAAGAATTTAGCTGTAATCAATCCATGAACCAATCGAATTCATGACCCCTCACTTACCAAACTTCAAGCACCCTACTTGACGTTCGGTTACAACCTAATTTTACAAAGCAACGATTGTATTGGTGTTAACGTTTCATTCATTGCAATTGCATGGATGTGGGTGATGCGAAGTGAAGTATGCACATTCGATTAAATTACATGGAGATATTTAAGAGAACAGCAAACACAGGCAAGCGAAATGTCGAACGCCCCCTAACAATATGGACAGACGACCTGGCTAAAGGTACAGGAAGTCGCTAGATACAGGCCGCTTTCAACAGGTCAATGTGGAGATCCTTTATGGAAGCCTATGTTCAGCAGTGGACTTCCTGTGGCTGAGATGATGATGATGATTTAGGAGACTTTAAATCAGGTCTTGCAAAGTTACCGTATTGACACCTGATAGTAAGCTTAATGCCATCCAAGTAGTACCAAGCAGCATTTTTTCATATTGGTCGACCTAAATATGCCGATTGCCAACATTAAAATACTGCCAGCTGCATGCTCTAGTCTCTTCTATCTCTTTCCCTCTTTGTGCAGCAGTGGCCATACCATGTGTATCTACAAAACACTATTGAACACCCCAAATTACAGTAAAAATAAAACATACAAACCTTACATAAAAGTGAACAAATGTCGGTCTTATTACTATGAGGGATCTCTTCCAGACAACCAGAAATAGTAAAATGGATCGTAAGGGAATAAAATAAAAGAGGCCATTCATGTTTCATTCATTCCTATGGCTGAACAGAGAATCTTACTCACCCTACTTCAAATGTTCATTGTAGGTATGTAACCTGAAGTAGTTACAAATCGTATATAGATTGGTTTTCGGAAGCAGTGTTCTAGCCAAACACATACTTGATGCCAATAGTACTTTGAGGAAGTGTGATCGCTTCCTTGTTCCTATTGATCCGTACGCAGGAATTTTACAACAAGTTTCCTCGTTTTATAAATATTTTTTATTACTATGGGTTCTAAAGAAAATCATTAAATATTAATGAAACCTCGTAACAAATTATGTTTAGTACATTTAATTGTGGAAAACCCGATATAATGAGTCACCTCAGTGTGTCGCACTTCGGGTTCACCTGTAAATATCCGGCTTAGATTAATTTGGTTTCACTATCGCGACTTCCGTAAGAACGCCATGCCCTTCATTTTGTAATTGCATTTACCACACCGCTCCCACTTTTTCATTCCAAAGAAAAATAACAGCAAAGTAACTGTTGCTAAAGTAAAGTCATATGTGAGCATCTATTCCAAACAAATATCTGTTGATCACAAAAACGTCAGTCTCGACGCGGGCGTCGAACCCGCGGCTGATAATTTCATAGCTGGCTACTCGCCCAATACGTCACCTAGGTTATTCGTAATATGCATAATTCACATTATATAAAATATTTAAAAGTGCTTTAAATATACATATTCCATTATACAACATGAGTTGAATATTATTCGGGGTCTGAGAATTAAACGACCTTATAGTTTCTCGTGGCATTAATTCCACATGGGTGATTTGTCTCAGTTTTCATACTATCGGTAACATGTTAACAAAGTTGCAAGGGACAAGTATCACACTGATGTTTACATGACGCCCATAATCACATACCTACATGGTAGAATATTCAAACAATCTATTACATATATTTGTTCTTATTTTATACATTTAAGTGATGTCATTGTTTATTTATGTGTCAAATATATCGACAAATAAATTAAAAAATGGTAGGCGGGGTTGCTAATTAAAGACTAATCCACTTTGCATCGTACTTATCGGACGCATCGCATCAAACAGATCGTAGTATTCATTGTATAAGAATTCATACAAGTGCGTCCATTTATTCGTATCGTACGAATCACACGAATCTACCTGTCGGGAATGCCGATGTCGGTGTTCTGAGGGACAATCTAAGCAAATCTGATCATTGCTGATACTGTGGGGGCATTGTCAAAAATAATTCATTTGATTCGATGCGTCCGATCCATACGATGCGGAAATGTAGACGCCTGCCTTAAACAATATAGTTTAGTATTCTGTGCCTTTAGCCTGGGTTATTTCAGCCCCAAGATGTATCAGAGGGCAAGTCAGTCCCAACTTCCAATGCACAGACATGACCTGATGGCTGACCCCATACTAATAAGCATGTCTGTGGTGAGAAAACAACGCGAGATTTTCCAATTTAAACACCCACACCCAAACAGATTTAATTATTTATTTGAGCTGGCAATCGAATCTGAATCCTCAAGAATTACACCTTACCGTACCACTCATTGTGATATTATTATGATGCAATATCTACGTCACATTACAAACTTAAGAAATAAAACCTGTTGCAGTTTCCCGTATTGAGAATTACTCACAACTTTGATATGTATTTACATAAATACCGAGAGATGCTTACGATAATATTGTGTCACATTGAATACAAAGGTGTGTTGATACAAAGATTTTGCATCATGTTTTCTTTGCCTCTGATTAATGACGCTTATGAATGGGCTCTAAAAATATTCTCGTTTTACACAATTAAGAACCCTCAGTGGCGACTCGGTAGACGTGGGTAAATTACCTATACAATTAGTTATCGAATGTATTGTCTTCTTCGCTCGAACTGAATTTACAAGACGTTCGAAAGGGACAAAAGATTCGATAATTGAAAGTTTTAAAACCGTCAATGACTTAGGCTGTAATAGTGACCCCTAAACCGTCTCATTAGACAATCGACTATCATACTAATGTATATGTTATGTTGAACTGTATTCAAATTGAATATTTGTATCCGTGACGTAAAATATTTCTCGCCCCCTCAAAATGTATGCTTAAGGGGTCCAAATGAAACGGTTTTTGTCGCCATCTGCTACAGCTGTAGCCACCTGGTCATTGTCTATATAATCATGCGTAAAAACACGGTAATATAATTAGAAGAAGTAGTTTTTTTTTTCATGGAATGGCGAGACGAGCATATCGTTCGCCTGATGGTAAGCGATACGACCGCTCATGTACAGTAGACAGTAGCAGAACCAAATATCAGCATGAATTACAACGCAATGCTTGGCATACCACTGCGCTCGCTGTCTTGAAACAAGATATCAAGTCTCAAAATGTCCAGTAGGGAGTAGTTAATTGGCCACAATATCCTTCAAACCGAAATACAATGTCCATTTACACTGCTATTTGGCGGGAGAAATAGACATTGCGGTTTAGTTTTTTGTGTTCCGTAACCAAATGGCTAATTTTAATAGTATAATTATTAACAATCATATAATTTATTTAATTAATTAGCCCAATATTTCTGTAACCTAAGTACATAATTATCCACCATAAGTACGTAGTTGTAGAATAAGTGTAAATAGAACAAAACATACAAATATAATAATTCCACGCTATTTACAAAATCTTACATTATAGATTATTTATTTATTTATTTTATTTTATGCTTTATATACAAAATGTATAAAGGCGGACTTAATGCCTGAGGCATTCTCTGCCAGTCTACCTTTGGATGGTGCAGAGAGAAAACAAAGTAGGCGCATAAATTAACAAATTTGAATATGATAAATTAAGTGATGTTTATAATTAAATATACGAAAAATAATAAACATAAATACACTTACACGAGAAAGTATATATAATAAATTTATATTATAAATATATGTATAATAAATATATATATACATAAAATACATATATAATATATATATATATATATATAGCACGTAAAGATATAAATTAAAGTGGCTCTGCCAATCAATTATGCAATCAGTTATTTTTGTTTTGAAGTAAAATTAGAAAAATGCGTCATGCTTTATACGCACACCATGCATCGTCGAATACGGGAAATTCATTATACATTTTTAAACTTCAAATCGTTAGTATGCTATTTGAAAAATAAAAACCGAAATGATCTCCAAGAATAGAAACGTATTAATGAAGAAGATACAAAAAATGGAAATGTGCTCAATTTATGACGCTGATACATTTTGCATAATGTTTCAATACCTTAATATGGACCACAATCGTTATAAAAAATACGGAGAAATTGGATGTTCTTGATTTAAAAAATAAATAAAATTAGGCAATAGAAAGTAGAGCACAATACCACGCGTAGTCAAAATATTGCTTTTCTGAAATTTTATGAATTGTGAGGAGTTATAACTATACATTGGCTATAGGAGTAAGTTTCGTACCATGATAATAGGAATGGTATTCTGTGAAAATGTCTCTGAACAATTATATCCTTGTATAAGAAAGTCTATGAGCAACAAACAAGTATCTATAACATTTTTATAATTGTCCTGATGTGACACCTGCCCCTATTAATGAACGAGTAGACATTTCCATTGAAGCGGGGATAAGGGGAGTGGAGCAATGATGTGTAGAAATCGACTAGATAATGTTATTAGATCTATATCATATTAATTAGGTCAATACCCAATATAGATGTATCGTACATATGTGATTGGATGTTTTGTATACATTTCTGCTCACCTTTTTTTTAAAGGAAACTCAATGGATCGTCTGGAGCGGCACTGTCTCATAGATAATAGACGTGAAGTGACAGGTTTCGTATCGTGTTTCCTTCGGTGATTAAGATATTCGGACGTCCAAGACTCCTTTCCTCTTCCCGTACTTTTTCCTTCCCGCTTTC
This sequence comes from Hyles euphorbiae, assembly GCA_023078785.2. Taxonomy (NCBI): domain Eukaryota; kingdom Metazoa; phylum Arthropoda; class Insecta; order Lepidoptera; family Sphingidae; genus Hyles; species Hyles euphorbiae. The sequence goes on along the minus strand of CM041041.1, from coordinate 13,967,198 downwards.
CTCCCTATTTGATCGGCCGGTAACCACATGATCCAAGCGTTGTGGAAGTTCATAGGCGGCTGTGATCATTTACCATCAGGTACAGGGACCTATGCAATTAAAAAAACACTTCGGACACAAAATTTTTCTTCGCCTAACCTACTTTTAGGCGCATAATGCATTGATGGTCTTCGGTAACATTCTTCATTTTAAAACTGTATTTTCCCCCCCAGATGTCACCAAAGAAATGGTCGAAGAACACATTCGGCTGGGCCCGAGCTGAAGTCCTGGGTGCGCTGGTGAACGCTGTGTTCCTAGTGGCGCTCTGCTTCAGCATCACGGTGGAGGCTGTCAAGCGGTTCATCGAGATAGAGACGATACACGACGCGAAGCTACTTGTGGCTGTGGGCGCGTTGGGTCTGCTGCTCAATATTGTGGGGCTGTTTCTGTTTCACGGTAAGTTCTATGTAATGTGTGTTGTAAGTCGCTTCCAACAGTTTGCGCATGCCGCGGGACGTTGATGTAATGCATCGACAACGTCTATTGCCGGATACATTTCATGTCCAATGTAATAAAATTTGAAGAGAGATAACTATTCTAATTTTTTTGAAACAACTGCGGCATCCTGCCGGGGCTTCCCTTGGTGCGCTCTCGCGACGCCGCATTAAAAAATCCCGATGCCACGGCATCAATTTGAAACATTGGAATTTATGTCGCATTTCTACCAGATAAGTTTGAAGATCCTTAAAAACAAAATCCTTTCCCATTCTGACCCGGTGTGCGCTGACCATTAGGGAAGCTAATGCATAGTAGTAGATTACTTATGACTTGAAAAAGAGAATATTAGTTATTAAATTAATATATTCAACAGCGAAATGTAAAAGTCTGCCAACCCGCACTAGGCCAACATTGTGGTAACCAACCCATCTTAATCGTTTTCTCGAATCTCCATTGTACAGGAGGCCCGTGCCCTGCAGTGGGATTTATAATTATAATTACTGATACAGACAGACATACTTCTGACAGTTTCACTTGTTTCTCAAATAGCGAGAGATGTTTCAGTTCTACCAAAATCAAATAGTTATAGGACACAGAAATTCTTTTGTGGAGGACAGGGAATACCAACTTTCCATATTTTTTTTTCTAGTTTTATAATCCCTTTTTTGATACTTTGTCATGCATTATTAGATACAGTACTGTTTAGTTAGTATAGAAATTACGTGAGCATGTTTCAATTTATTCTAAAAATATTACTATACACGTTTTAGCTATTAAAATTAGTGGATCTGATAAACATACCACAGTCGGAAACAACCGCATCAACGTTAATAATAAATATTATTTATTTCCATTACTAATTCTTCAAATGTGACAATACATATTCATAAGGCATTCGATACCGACGTAAATATCGTTAAATTACATTAGAGTATTCAAAATTATATTTACGTTTTTATGAACTCAATTTGAATAGCATATGGAGTCGCATCGGATCAATGTGTTCCACGTAGTGCCATGGTATTGTCACCGTAGTAATAGAGTATGTATCAGAAAAAAAAAAAAAAAAAAATAACACCCAACAGTCACATACATAGTCCTGAACTCACACTAAGATCGAGTCTTGTGTCGTGGGTATCAGGAACTACGAGAGACTTTTCGGTCTCACAAACACCCAGACCCGGAAGAAATATTTGTGGGCCGCACAAACATTTCTCGGTGCGGGGATCGAACCCGCGGCCTCTCGTTTCACAGGCGGCGTCTAACCAACTGCGCCACGGAGGCTGTCAAAATCTGTAGAATGGCTGTAGAGGAAATCCACAAAATAGTATATTTTATGGAAAAATATGAAGCGATTGTGCTCTCATTACAGTGAGACTAGTATATTTGCTATTTCGCCTTCACTCTTCATCGTTCAAAAAAAAAAGGTGGCGATAGTAAAATTAAGTTAGACATTACTACGTCCCACATACCTCAATGTCCTTGTCTTATATTACGTGTAAATTGATACAAGAAAAGTTAACCACTCAGCCATCCACCCACCCGCATTAGGCTAGCGTAGTGGATTATGGCCTAAAGCCATTCCATAGAAGGCTAGGTTGTAGAAGGGTACCTTGCTTAGCAATAGAATGTATGAAGTGATCTAGAATTATCAATGTGTGAAAAGGGCCCCACCTCTGAGTAAAAGTAGTTTTTTTTTTCAAATGTTTTGTTTACATCTTTTGTAAAAGTTGTCTTTATTTTTGGAAGGTTAATGTTAATTTTTGATATTTTGGACTATTATATGGATATGCTTTCATAAATATTTTACGGTTAACATGATAGGATGGTGTTTCCGGTATTTTTTGTTAAAAAATACTTGTGACTCATTTATCCCCATTTCAATTAATGCCTAACATATCCTGGTAATGATGTAACCGTTCTTGGTGGTTCCCCCCTATCTTTCTTCTACTTTTTCTATTTAATACTCATTTAAATATAATTATGTTTTAGAATAGTACTATTATTTAAACCTATTGCTCTTAGAGCACAATCTATATTGTAAGTCCAAATAGAATGCCATTGCAGAAAATTGCTTGTTGGTGTCTGATTAAAAATGACTTATCACAATCTTTATCAGCGCATATAAGTCTCACTGCAGGGCACGAGCCTCCTCTTCTCTAAAGAGTACGATTGAGAGTGGTTAGGCTATATAAAATGTCTTAACATAACTATATTTTGAATGTATGCGCCTACTTCATTCTCTCTGTATTATGCAAAAGATGTCCGGGAGAAAATTGTCCAAGCATTAAGTCCGCGTTTACACGTTACGTTTACGTTTATGGAGCATAAATAAACAAGATATTTTGAACTAAGATAGATTTTGATATCATCATCGTAACGCAATGATAATCTGAAAACTCTGCTCTGTTTAGTTGAGATTATACAAAATCAATTGAATTTATAACGTCAAATCCTGACTCATTTATCTTCGTTTATATTACTTCTGTATTTATTATTATGATTTAACAAGTCTTTAACCACGAAGAATGCTGAACTTATTGAATTAACTTTATGAAAGGCGTGGCTTGGCTCCTCCCTAAGGCAGACCCACTTTTTGAAAATATTCTATCGTATGAGTTCAGAATATTTCAAATTGTTCCAGTAGTTTCGAAGTCTATTCAGTGCAAACAAACAATCAAATCTTTCCTCTTAATTATATTTACAAGGGTAATTACTAACCAACGTCCACTAGGCCGATGTGGACTATATGGCCTAAACACTCAATCGTACTCCTGATTGTAAACGACGCCCGTTCCCTACAGTGGGATGTATGTATATGGGCTGATACCGAAAGATAATTAAACTTAGAAATGTTGTAATAAGTTGTGTCTCATTTGAAATCGTTATCACCGTAATCAAGGATTAACATTCCATTATTTGAGTCGAGGATATATTTCTGACGGAACTCTCCTGAAATCTGAAATTGATTTATTTACTTTAAATACGCGATCAATGTTATTTGTGTGAGTTAGACACAGATACAATAGCATGATGTAATTTTTATCAGAACTAAAACAATTTGCCGTACTTTACTATTTTCTCTATACTCTCTCTCTATACTTAAAATTATTTTTGATCATTAAAAATATAAAAGTGCGTGGTGACCTGTTGGTAAACGGACTAGACGCGACTGCCAACATGTTCACGGTGGTCGCGGGCTCGAATCCCAGGGCACACCTCTGACTTTTCGGAGTCATGTGTGTATTGATAATCAATCACCACGCACTAAAACGGTGAAGGAAAACATCGTGAGGAAACCTGCATACCATAGCCAATTTATAAAATTTTCTATGGTATGTAAGTCCGCCAACCCGCACTAGGCCAGCGTGGTGGACTATATGGCCTAACCACTCTCAATCGTATTCTCGATTGTAGAGTAGGCCCGTGCCCTGCAGTGGGACGTATATGGGCTGATACAGATTAAAAATTAGAGTAAAGTGACGGGTGAAAAAAAAAACTAATCGGTATCCTGTTTAACCTTCGGTTTGAATTCGAAAATACGGATTTAATTTAATTATGTGTGCTTCTTTAGTATTATCTAGCTTATTTATTTATTTGATATATTTATATTGTTGTCTGTAGTTAACGTAAATAAAGAGCGATGGTTGTAGTCGTGATGTGGGATAATTACTTTGTGTTTCTTTGCCTATTTAAATTCAAAGTATTTCTGCTATCCATAAATTACCTCGATTACAATGTTATAACTTTTAAAAATAATAATAAATCGGTCAACAAAGAGGTGATAGATAACCATAATACAAATAAGCTGTATTTAATTCTGATGACCCCAAAGTACGAAGATTTCAACAAAATAAGTTCATCTGTCCCGATTTTTGTAGTGATTTTCTTAATTAAGTCAATTTGATATTTGTCAAAATTAAGCGAACTGTAGATGTCACTAATCCCCCCATAGAAATCCACCTATACTTGCCTTTTCGGTATATGTAAGCATATTATATGTTATATAAATAAACACATTTTGTTTTAGAACACGGTCACGGACATTCGCACGGTGGCGTCCCACCTCCTTCAAACGTGAGGCATCTCACTGAGATAGTGAACAGCAACGCAGACATGGCCCTGGGCCACAATGCCACCGACACGGAAGAGACCGACGAGATGGTCCCGCCGAAGGTCAGCAAGGTGCAGAATAACAACAAGCAGACGCCATGCCGGGCCACCCACGACCCTGGACATATGAATATGAAGGGAGTGTTCTTGCACGTGCTTTCTGATGCTTTGGGTGAGTTTATTTCAATTATTATTGATTTTAAGTGTTTCAGGAATTTAGCCACAATTGTGAAATGTTTAAACGTACTAGAGCCTATCCAACTTAAAATTGTTTATAAACACTCCAAAAGATTTGTAATTTTAATACCGAATCCAGTAATTTTGAATGTGTCATTTTAATTACGTTTACGGTGCTTGATATCGATGCGTGAATAAGGTCTTAACCATATAAAAATATTGATATTGATTGTTATATTGGACTAATGTTTAACGTTGGATATCTTCGATATAATCGCTTGCAAAAATGAATACTCAGGCAGCTGATAATTAACATCAATCATGTTTTGAGCGTATCGTTTACGCCGGTTACAACTAGATTATCAAATATAGTCGCTGTTTTCATTCTTAAAATTTTAATTATAAAATAAACTAGCGGTCCGGCCCGGCTTCGCCGGGGTGCTTTTCAAAATGTCCAATTCCGACTAAATATACTTTTTATGTTCCGTAAAAAAATAAACTTAAAATTGTTGTATATTTCATGTTTATCCATTAGATTGTAGGTAATTTGATCACATCATGTAGATACTGATTATTTTTCCATCTATAACCACCAATGTGCACCACGAGCATATTAAGTGGGCTCAGGCCGGGACATTGGTAGATCATATTCCAGTTTCTAACCGCAATATCTTTTTAATAGAAATTGCCTGTAAAGTCGGTTTTACGGGCGAAGATTTTACGTGACAACGTCTTTTTCTCGGTAGAATATTTATTGATATGAATATAATTAAATTGCACAATAGGAACAAGGAATTGAATGAAAATAAGAATTGCACAAATTTTAACTATAGAAATATATTTTGTTTACTAAAACACTATCAACATTTATCAATAGTATGACATAACCTATAAACTCAGTTTCTCAACTTTTGTGTCAATCTAACAATTAATCAATCAATCATAGTTTACGATAATAAAATATCAGTGTACAATTATTTACCTTTATTGTTGTAGTTGTTGTAAATGATAAATGACGAATCTAAGCACTCCATATTTTCACTACAGACACAGCTGACGATACTTTAACCACACGTGTGAACTTGTATTGTGACGCTTTCTTGTTTTTCCAACGCCAAGAACGTTCGAGAAAGACAAAGACAGAGACACAAGCATGCGCCGATTCAATGCGCCTAATTCTCTAGTGCTGCGCGCGCGGCAGACCGATCATAGTTGAGTGGGAGAGAGACGCAAGGCATTCGGCGGGCCTCTCTCTCGTTCGGTGACTCATCGTAACGTTACCGGGCGTTACACTTTTTCATAAGTGACTCCCAGCCGCAACCTAATTTAAGACGTTGTCACGTCAAAAAGTATCGTATGTTACTTCTAATACCTCCAAGAATATGTATACAATTTTTTTTCATTGTCGGTTAAGTAGTTTTCGCGACAAAGCGTAACAAACAAATATACATTCACATTTATAATATCAAGTAGGGATCTATCCTGCCACCAAAATTCCTATCACTAGGTCACATTTAGCAGATAATGCACCTTGGATACAATTTGACATTGCCAACTCACCTTGACATTGAAGAAACACTTTCGATAAGGAAATAGCTGATACAACTGTCTGACTAATTTCAAAGGAAAAGTGTTGAAACCTTGAGGAGTTCCGATGAAATCCATGGTGAATCATTAATGATGGCCGTATTTTTTATAATAATTTACCATGAATGATACTAACGGTAGTTACTAGTGACATTGTTCGCTAAGGTCGATGTTAAATTTGCACAGTCGCGACATTAGGAATTTATTCTATTTTATGTAAAAACGACACGTCTACAAAAAAAAACTATTACAAATATTTATTGACTTCTTTTATTTGAGAGTGTTACTGTGGTGTTACATTATTTCCGTATCTAGAGTCTCAATGTTCTATTTCTTCGAACTATTTATCTCGAGGTAAAATAACAAAATTGGATCTGAATCTAATATTTATTTATCTATTGATTGTAAATGAAAGAAAAGCGTTACACTATAGAATATCGTAAGATTTTCGCTCAGTTCCGCACTTGCCTAGCAATGCAATAAAAAGTTATTGATCATAATAAAGGTTATTGCATATTATTGTAATTTATATGCCACTTATATTGACTACTATAACACGATAAGATAAGGCTGGCCTTTCTGAAAACACGTCTATTTGCAAATTCGTGTGGTGTTTGAAAAGTAAACTGCGATATTAATCAAAATATCTTTATTTGGTCGAAATAAGATTTTTTTATCAAAATTGTTGCTACAGAACAATAGGCGAGACGAATGATTTTCAAATTATATTCTAAAATATGGGCACACATTTATTATATACGAAAAAATCTATATTTCAAGAATTAACAAAGGCTTAACACAGTTTTAAGCCATTTTTCTAATAATTTTTCAATAGTGCACAAAAAACGCTAGTAGGTGTCATGGCGTCCGCTGTGATGTCACTACTAGGTAAACATGTCATTGTGTACTACTTAGTCTGTGGTCCAGTGGCTTAACAGTCCATACATTGCTTTTTTTCTTTGGAATGAAATAGTTCCTCCATTTGCAGTAGATGTCGCTTCTCTCAACATCGCGAAATTATTGTTGTTAAGAAAAAATATGAATAGAGAGAAACAAAAGTATCTGTATATAATTATAATCACAAGAGAAATCATAATAAAAAACAATACAACCGTTACACTTTACACGTTACACGTTACACTGTTATTTTATTTACTTAGAAACCTTTGCTTAACTCTAGTCATGTTTTCTCTAAACTAATTTCCAAAAGCCTACTCAGCAAAAATTTCGGGCTTCGGAAATTACTGGGGAAAATATTTATAATATAAATTAATTAAATATTGATAAGACCTATGTCCTATTCGAACGTCGTGTACCGACAGAGGGCGCTAATTCCAATAATCTGACTGTTAACTCTATCTCCATATATAGAATGTACTCTGTGACTGCGATAGTCAAAGAATGACACATGAGTTTACTTCCTAGTCTATGGTCATGTTTACATAGGCGTGACATCATGCGTTGTGAAGAGCGTTTTTGTCAAAATGGCCGATTGCTATATTTTGTACTTTGATTTTATTTAAAATCTTATTAATCTCCAAGTATAGATTAAAACTGAATTATCATTTGAAATCCTTGTAATATGTATTTTCCCTTAAAAACATAAAATTTTTAATTTTTTGATACTGTCGTCTCGCCTATTCTTATGAATAAATAAATAAATACACTCATCAGTTCACATACATAGTCCTGACCCCATAATAAGATCGAATCTTATGTCGTGGGTATCATGAACTACGAGAGACTTTTCGGTCTCACAAAACAAACACCCAGACCCGATACCTGTGGATCACACGAAATCTGTTTCGGTGCGTGGATCGAACCCGCGGCCACTCGTTTCACAACCGGCTTGTAACCAACTGCGCCATGGAGGCTGTCAAATAGATGATTCAATTCTGTTTTGTGCCATTTCTGCCGACATAAATCGCATGGCATCTGTAGATTGGCGTTAGAGTTAGCCGAGTTCTGTAGCAGTTCATTCAAGACTTTAGTTCCGAGTGTGTCATCGTAAATCAAGTTTTGACTGGGATTTAATCAGTTCCCGCTGTGACGATGTTTTCAATGACTCCAACCTGCCTTGTTAATGGAATAAGTATAAATTGTTTTAGAGCCTCTTTGCTTTCGAGAATTCGGTTTCAGTTTCATTTTATTTCTGTCCATTAATAAATATCTTTGATGAATTATATGATAAAAATCTACTTCTGGCTACACTAGTTCTAAATCTACCATGGGATTGATGCAATACTTTTCTGTTATGTTTATGAATGCTTTTCCTTAATTTTAAGAAAGGTTGTCTGTCTGATATGACCCTTTTCATGTCTAGCTTTTTGTGGTCGATGACTATTGCCCAATACTGGTGTTTTAGTTCAAATACCTTAGAAATATATATGTAGAGCCACCGAGAAATTTTAGTCGGCCAGCCTGGCTACAACAGCTGTGCTGCACGGGACAATTGTTCCCGCGAACCAAGCTAGAAGGCTGAAGACCCTGACATGCCCCTTCCAATCTCTTCCGTGTTATCCACTTATGTTATTTATCGTGTGTAAAGAAGGGTAAAAGCGCATTCTTCTCGTTAAAAAATAATTTAAAAAAGTATGCAGGTTTCCTCAAGATGTTTTCGTTCTTTATTAATGAATGCAATATAAAGATTAAATAAATAAATAAATGCAATAATTAACTAATAAATAATAATAACACGTGATATCGAAAAGTCTAAACTCTAAGTATGAAACCCGCAACTTTGTCAGTTTGGCTTTCCTCGCTGAGTCACATAGTCTGAAGTAGACAGAATAAAGTTAATATTTTCATTTAAAATCATGAATTCGCTTAAAATGCATCGCAATCAGGCTAAATTTAACATTACCGTCCGAAGTTGGCATGACAATGAGCATTTTCTTCAATATTGTATACACTAGCGATAAATTTCTATTATTATGACAGCCAACCGTTCCAGTTTCAGAATTATTGTTTGCCATTTGTATTTCATGCAAAAATCCACTAGCTATGCTGAAGAGTTTTAAACGTGTTCAGTTTAAACACCTTTAAAATCGATTTTAGGTATTTAATATTCAATTTGCAAATATACTTCATAATAGTTTTAAAATTAAATTATATTTAATCATTACACATCATGTCAACATTTGTATGATTTAAACCATAATCAAATAAGATTGCCCCAACCCGAGCCTGGCGAAAATGTTCCTATTACACTGGCAACATTGTCTCTTTCGATTCCCAGAGATATATGCTGCACCAGGAAATATTTGGCGAAGTGATCCTGGCCATTCCACCTAAAGCGTCTCCCAGTTCAAGGACAAAATTAAGAATTAATAACAATGAAAGTTATTATTTTTATATTGCTCGGTATTTGTGAGTGTCATGAATAACAATCACCATATTTTATAAGGCTCAAATTGTTTTGTTGCCCAAATCTCGCTAGATAACATCCTTCTGTCTTCGAGAAATATTGAAAGTGATATTGTCAAGTTCACGTCAATAACTACACCTATGCATTTTTCCTATTTCCAAAATATTTTTTAAGTCCGCTGATTCTTTAAAATAATTTATTTAATTTTGCGATTTATATTGTAAAAGACTTATATATCATTGGCCTATAATTGTCAACTGCTTGACAAGACTCTTCCAATTTGCGTGCTTTCACCCTGTCTTCGACTTGTCGCAGGCAGAATCGACCACCGGAATTTCGCTAATCGTCACTCCAACTAGTCTGGACGCCTTACACTTCGCTAAAAGAATGATACCTCATATAAATATTCAATGTAATTGCGAAAGACATTCCACAAGTAATTGAACGCGAAACAATAGATTTAGTTTGTTTATTATTTATTCACCTTGACTTCGAACAAGGAAATCAAGTTAACAACTTTATAAACAAACATCTTGGCACGAAACAATTCTCTTCAGTTCTTTTCTATGTCGCAGCGTTAAGCTATGGAACGATTTGTCATCACACGTGTTCCCTCCTTCCTATAATCCTAGGTCCTTCCGCCGTACAGTGAAGAGACAGCTTAGCATGTGTAGCATTGTTTCAAAAGGCATGACGGCATTTGCACTTACCACCAAGTGCAATGCAGACACTATGCCTTGTAAAATGTAGCCTTGTCGTTTGAAGTAGTACAGTTGTAATACTATGTCAAATGCCTGAAAACAAATATTAGATAAAATCTTTTTTTTATCACGAATGAATGGACTGCGACACGTAATATTACAAAACAGTAACTGATCATTTTTAATGATTAATAATTATCGCAAAATTTGTTTACGCGATCCATTAATGTCAATTTAAAGTAAAAGTAACCGAATAAGGTTTGTAATAGTATTTTAAACCACTGATTAATCCTAAAAAAATTCAATGTAGTTGCTACCAGCCCAGAATCTGCTGAGGCTATTCCGATTTCCATTTTATTGTACCTATATGTACAAAAAAAATAATTACAATTTTGGTAGCGCGTTACGATCTATAATCATTTGGGGAACAAAAAAAATTATGTATTTTTTTTTGGATTTTCCTTGATCGCAAATGGGTATTTCATTAATCACTATAATACCCGCTGGATAATACCCGCCGACTGATCCTCGATTACCTCCGATTATAATTGACTGTCCCGACTTTTTTGTTAATTTATGCTACACGGCATGCCATACTGCCATATTTTTTAGTATTATTAAATGAAATGGTATAGATGGATTAATAATTTCAACAACAGTCTCATAATTCATAGATAATGAAAATTATCCTTTTATTATTTATTTAGTATAATCAAAATGCTAAGAAATTACATTTTATATGACGTCATGGTATCTTTCTAATGGGTAGAGCTTGTCCATAGAACCTATACATTCTACTGACACGGTAGTCGTTGTTATAACGCGGGCAGCGCGCCGTCTCATACCTGAATCCGACATTGGGAACTAGGGTTTTGCCACTGCCTCGTTAGCCCGGTCAGTAGTTTATATTACCGTCTGGTTGGCCTAAACCCCAACATTTTGATCTCATAATGGTTTCTTAGATTTACGGAATGTAGCACATTGGAAGAAAACTATTATTTATGGATTTTATCGCGGATTTGGTTTAATTTTTAGATTTTCTTACATCCCGACGTTTCGATTACTTTACTGCTTTGGTAGTAACGGGGCGGCCTGTCGAAACGTCGGGAAGTTAAAAAATTGAAGAGATTAAATCAAATTCGCAATAAAATCCATAAATAATAGTTTTATTTCAATTTAGATCTCATTCACAAAATCTATACTGTCCTGTAAAATTGTTTATAATTCTAGACCAATCACATCGTGAACATTCTGTTTAAGATTTTACGTTGCGTTTTTATTTACATCGAATATTTATAGTTACGAATTGTTATTGTTTCACACAATAGAAGTCATTATTATCACAACTATAGCATTATTTGTACCTACAGCTGTTTATAGGTGTAACATTGCGGTTAAAAATCCCCAGCGGTAACCTGTAAGTTAGGTGAATGTCATAGAATATTGAGTTGGTATAATGCAAAATACGTATGAATAAAATAAAACCAGTGTATAATTTATTAGTGTTTTACGAATATTTTCCTGCCAGTATTAAAAAAAGACACTTTTCACAATTACAATTTGTAATAATAATTTGTTTTTAAATGATAGCTGTTTTTATTTGTCTTGAAAATATGTATATTGGAAATAAGTGGAGCTTCCGCCTTAACTATATTATGTAAGAGTTCTTAGGAAGTCGCTTGGATAAAGGTTGGAAAAAGGGGCTTTCAATAGATCGCTGTGATCGGCCTATGTTCACCTGTTGCTTGTAGTGTAACCGAGTATTATGAATTAATAAATATAATGATATTTTTTTATTTATTTTTTTATTACAATGAATATCGAGACGAGCCTGCCGTTCGCCTGATGGTAAACAATACGAAAGCTCATGAACAGTAGCAAAACCAAAAAACACTTTGAATCACTAAGCAATGCTTGGCATTCCACTGCGCACGCCATCCTGAGAAATAAGATATTAAGTCTCAATCCAGTAGTTACTCTGGCTACAATGTCCTTCGAATCGAAACACAGCAGTGCATTTACGCTGCTGTTTGGCGGGAGAAATAGACATTGCGGTGGTACTTACCCAGGCGGCCTCTCACATATAACAGACCAACCACCAGTAACTTTTTACTGATAGTTTTATACTACGATGAACTGATAGTTTTAACCACGGACATTAAAATCACTAAAATACTTAAACTAAATCAAAATAACAACATGCATCACTTTCTAGGTCGTTCGCATTATTTTGGAATATTTTCCAGTTTTATTTTTGTGTTTGAATGTTTGCAGTTGGCTCACGTTGTATTTGCGCTCAACAAGATTTGACTCTGCCTAGGTACTGTTTTGATAGCTAATGTTTATAAAAAAGGTACATGTACGTACATGTTATGCGACGATAGAACTATAACGTGGTTTGATAAAAATCTTTGGCAGTGCTGTAATTTTGATGTTCATAAGTTATTTTCAATAAACTCTTTGCATTGATACTTAGTATCACACTAAAATGGGCATTTTCCTTTATTATTTAACCATCACGATTATAAATCCTATTTTGGTTGTCATTGTTTACGCGACACCTATTCTGTTTGTCTATATTGAGTACACTGTGAATTTATTTTAAAAAAAGTGCTTTTTTAAATGTCATAAACAATTTTATTTTTGTTCGCCAGTGTACACTATGAGATATGTTTGAATTTGACTCTTAAGTTTTATCTCGATAGGAATAGGAGGAACTTCTACATTTCTTATACGCATAATATTCATTAATTTACTCGTCGCTAATCATGCGCGACTACAAATACTTCATTAATTTTCCTTTTATGTATTTCATTCTTACATCTCCTAAATTTTCTAATAAACTATTAAAAAATACTTCACCGGTGAATTCCACGAGCTTAACTATTGTTTCCATTTTATCGAAGCGTCAATAACAAATTGGTCACAATTTCAAAATGTACACAAATCTACAATGGCCTATCTAACGTGGCGCGTCTAATTCCAATACATATATATTTTTTAACACGCAGCGCCGGCCGTCGTGTCATTGACATTATTTGTACGGTGTACGTACAAAACAACGCGAACTGGTCGTAACCTTGTGCCACATAATGAAAGGGATCTTATCAATACAACAATTATCGATGGACCCAATCTGATGTTATGGAAATTATCTATGAATCCCTCTTGGCAAGACTGATTGGAATTTTCTGATTATTCTTCTTTTGATTGCAAAACCTCAGACTATTTGTTGATAATTGTTATTGGATTTACAATACGATTGAGTAATTTCGTGTCTTTCTGTGGATATTTTTTTTAGCTCAAATCTTTAAATAAATTAATTATATTTAAAAAAACATAAAGCAATAATAATTTTCCAGTTTGTATGCAAATTCCAGTTAAATCTAGATCCCAGGTGGAGAACGTGGACTGCATTATAGCAATATATACACAGAGCTGTTTATGATTTATTTATCAAAATTTTAAGTGCAGCAGCGAATTTCATGTAGACAATAATCTAAATCGGTCTCGAACTTGTTTATTGAACTTGTTCAAATTAAAAAAAAACTCACGAATAAGTGTAGTATATATTTATATGTGTATATATTTAAACACGAGTTAATGCTCTTTATTTTGTTTTAATACTAAAAATACATTTGATATTTTACACTATTATAAATCTTTAATACATATTGATGAAATTTCGTATCATACTAATTAATAGCACTGTCAAACATAACAAGTAGTTTGTTCAGAAGACCAGACTAGTCTGGTCTTAAAGCATATGATTCATGATAATTGCCTATATTATATTTTGACAAGGTCGATTTAAATCTGACCCAATGCTATCTATTGCATTATTTTGTTATTTAACAGTTCTTCTTCCTATGACGTCTATTATCAAAACCAATTATGATCGAAATAATCTAGATATTTTAGGCAGGTATTTTAAACTTTCAATTGTGCTTTCACCGTAGAGTAATTATACTAAACTAATATCTATAGACTATTGCTTAGATCTATTCATATCAAGAAAGACCCAGACGGTCTTTTGCATACAAGAGACCTACCTTGTAAACAATTGAGAATATTGGCAACACAGAGCTCAATATTTTCTTTACCCAATAGTACATCAAAGAAATAACTCAAACTCCCTCCCCCCAGGTTCACTAATCGTGGTGGGATCAGCGCTGGTGGTTTGGCTGACTGACTGGGAGTACAAGTACTACATCGACCCTGCGCTCAGTATAGTGCTGGTGATCCTCATCTTGGCCTCAGTGTGGCCTTTGCTCAGGGAGTCATCGCTCATCTTGTTGCAGACTGTGCCTACACATATACAGGTTAGTTGGGTTTCTTCAACTGATTTGAAATAAAGATGTACCTAGTGTATTTCGACTTATTCATATAAAGCTCTGTTCAAGGATATTTTGAAAGAATTTTGAGGTGGTTTTCGATAATTTAAAGACGTATGGAATTTGAAAATGTATCTGTATGCTAGTAGTAGTGTCTTGGTCGAGTATTTTGTTCAATCAGCTTTATTTATCTGGACAGTTGTAGTTAACGCTTAAAAATTGATGAGGGAAGAACTTTTCATTTCATGTTGATTCATATTGAAAAATGGTAGCATGAATGGGCTTGTGCGGAGCGGTACAACTGTCTCACAGGAGATCGAAGCGACGGCTTTGCTGCCGCGTTTCGTTAGGTAATTGAGATTGCCGGGTACCCCTTCCCGTCAATTTTTTTCCGCTCTGCTCCCCAAAACATCTATGAATCAAGCGTTGTGTATGTTCACGGGCAGCTATTTGACCGTTTACCGCACAGAATTGTAAATTAAAAAAATGAAAAGCGACAAAAAAGCCGAGGTAGAGGTCTAGATGTGTTGTTTGCCTGCTCAAAACGCTTTATCTACTTATTGCGTAAGTTTACATACTCCTAAAACAAGCGAAAATCATGCAATACTCCAAACACCAGATAATTTCACGCGAGACATGTCTGAATAATATAATTACACATATACACACAGCCGTACAATCACGTGTTCGAATGTGTCTCACGGGATCCGCGCCAGACGAGCGATTGTGACATCGATCGAACTATCGGTGCGGAAATCTAATCACCACGCCGCGTTTCCCAAGACGGTTATTAAAGGCAAATCTAATGACCCAATTACCTGAGATAGCTTCGCAGGTTTAAATAGCTTTAAGGACTTGGTTGGATAGAAGAATATCAAAAGTAGCATACACGAAATTGAGAGTTCCGGCCCATCCTGTACCATTGAAGACTGATTGATGGTGGGAAACTTTGAGATACAGCTCAGTAACAGCCTTGTATTTTTCTGGTGATCGTTAAGAACCTATAGCAAACCAAGACCCAGGTTTCTTCTGGAATCAATTCTAGCCAACCATTCCGGCTTTCCGAATATTAACGTTATTTATATTGTTCTGCCTTTTTAAATGTGCCAATTGAAACAGCCTACGGAAAAATTAGGTTTATGCTATCAACTGCACTTCCTTTGTCCCTGCGTTAAGGTCATGAATTTGGATATCAAAATTAACAAAAGAATACTATTATCAACGTTTGTTAAGTGTATCGTGTCATTAAACGTAAGTTAATAGGCATAAACATAATTTACTGGTGGGAGGTGCGAACAGGCACGTACAAAGAATTTGTTTGATAAGAGTATTGTCAATATTTACTACATGTTTCGCAGCGTACCTGCAGAACGTAAGTTAGCGGCTTGAGATTTCACTCGGTGTATTAGTGTTGATGTCATCATGTATGTTTTGATGTTTTGGAAATTATTTTAGCATTACTGTAGTTGCTTCATGTGTTTCATCTATTGGACTTAGTATTAGTAGTGTGAATTACTGAAACAATCCGATTTTAAAAGGACTACTGCCTATGGGATCTTTGGAAAAAAAAAACAAAAGCACCACGAAACCATGTTATTTCCGCGGCGTTGGTACAGTAAAAACAATAGTTCTAAGCTATAACGATCTTGTAACCAAGAATGCATCATTAGCAACTAATGTTTCTTGTGCGTTTCACAAAATAACATTTTGGTTTTTATGTCAAAATAAATATAAACAGAATTATGTTGTTATAGCTGCAACATATATCTGTCATCTTGCATCCCGTAAACTATATGAAATAATATGTTCAAAATTACAACTACGTAATATTTACCTCAATAGCTGACCTAATTCATGCTTCATATTAAAAATAATTCAAATATTAAAACGGACTTCTTTCCGACCAATTAAAAGAGTAAGCTTAAGCATACAGTTTTCGCTGCAGATTTTAAATTTAACTTTGTAATTGAGGTGTCGTCAAAGTTTTAAAAGGTGCACCTCATTAAGGTGATGTTACGATTCAACCGGAGTTATTAGTAAGTGGAAGTACCGTTGAACACAGGAAGGACGGAAATGACGTCTGGTCACTAGTTGACCCAGTAAACTTTAATGGTGGTAGGTCTTTCGTGTGTGAGAGGCCGCCCGGGTTGGTATCATCTTGTATCATGCTTCAGTATGGCGACCGCAGTGAAATGCCAAGCATTGCTTTCATGGTGTTGTTTAGTTTTGCTACTGTTAATGAGCGATCGTATCGCTTACCATCGAACAAATGGCATGCTAGTCTTGCCATTAATTGCCATAAAAAAAACTTAGTATCAACACTGTATAAAGTTCAAATAATGAACATTTTAGTAATGCGCGCTGTAGATAAAAAAAGATAATAATACTGAAATTAATATATTATAGATTTTCCACATTTTAACACATGTATAAAGTCATATATCTCAGGCTTTTTAGGAGCCATTGATGTACTTAACATACGCACTAAACTACGTTTCGTCAAATACTTTTCTCTTTGACCTTGTCGCATCGACGAATGTTAGGCATTGATTGTTAGACAAACTAAATCACACCATGTGTGCCTTTAAATGCTGGTAAGTAACAACCGTATTTATAATACTGTTTGTTTGTCCAGGTGGACGCGATACAAAGGCGGTTGTTGGAGAAGGTGGACGGCGTGCTGGCTGTTCACGAGTTTCACGTGTGGCAGCTGGCGGGAGATAGGATTATAGCCAGCGCGCATATTAGGTAAGCTTTATACTCAGAAGCAGTTGCACGAATGAAAACTTCGATGCTGTAGATGTGACGGATTTGATGATTGTTATAGTCGAAGTTGTTGATTCAATCAAGCTTAAAATTAAAGAAAGTATGTCAGTATTGATATTGGCTAGTTAGTAAAGGGTCTTGTTACTTTGATCAGCTCAAAATTTGTTATAAAATATCCTGGAATGTAAAACACTTCCCTGAAATATTATTTCGCATTTTAGAGACCTAAGCTTACGTAGGGGTGTTTCTTTTGAAGAAAAAGAAGAGAGAGAAAATCACCATTACACGAACTCTTAAATAAGATGAAAACACATTGGGTCAACATTCAGATATTTGTCTAGCACATGTCGATTCAGATCATTCATGAAAATCGATTATTACAGCGTCCTTGCGTCATTGATAGAAACACACATTTATTGTAACATCGCCCTTGCCCTACAAGTTTACGTAACATTTGACATTAGTCTGGCCTCTTATAAAACACATTGACCTTTGTATTACTTATAAGTCCGGAAATCCATTAACTCCGGTCGACCTCCGTAGGTGACTATTATTCCTGTTAATTTGTTCCTTGGGAAATAAATTAACTATGACGTTATTTCTAACCTTACCGTTACCCTTATTGTTATTATCATTCTGAGTGTCAAATTCGCTGAACATGGGCGTCCCCTTAGAAACTTCAGAGACTTTTTTTTGTGATTCTCAAGCCTTTACTTCACCGTTGAAGTCTAGCACTGATCTTATGCTTATGATTAAACAAATTGAACATCATGAGTGGCCCATATCCTTTCTTATAGCCAAAACTAACACACGTCTATGTGAAAGCCACCAAAATTCACATCAAATCTTTGGCATACTCTATTCTCTGAGACGAAGGTCTGAACACCTTTGATGCCAAGTTTTCTACTTCTAAAAATCATAATTTTTTATGAAACTTATCATTCTCACTTTGAACTTAGTCTACGCCCTACGGTGACAACGTACGCTAGAGGATTCGAACATTTTGTAAAATATTTAGTCATAGGTATTCGAACAGTTTGATGTACGACGTTGGAACATTGGACGTCGTGTCGTATCGTATCGAGAGTCGTATCGTAAGTAACTAAATACTAATAAGTAAAAACTAATGTCATTCACCTTAAAGATATATTTATTGTATATGTATGTTACTTTTCAATTGGCAACCTAAAAACCAGATTTCCCTCGCGTGATATGTCGTAGTAATTTTCTTCGCACGATTGTATCGTGGAATACGATTTCAAAGGGTGATTCAAGTTCAATGTGAATGTTAAACTCATGAAAAGAGTACTAATATTCCTAAGGTTTATCGACCTAGAGACCTAGAGATTGTGTTGTAAGTTTGGTCTGTTGTTGATACTGGATAGGATACCTAGTCTAATCCACCTGAAATGTTACTATCTTAAAAAGTTATACAGGTCCCTTTGAAGAATCTCACGTAAGATTAGGGGAGGGGGAGGGAACTGAGGAAAATCTTACGAAATCAAACCAAAGAGGAAAATTACGAAAAATGCCTCACCTAATAACAGGCGCCCCTTAGGTTTTTGTTTATTAGAATTTAGAATGTAAGCGCTTTGGTGCAAGTCCGTATAAGGCCCTGCGCAGACGACAGACTATCCGTGACGCACTTTTTAGTCTGTGAAAATAGAACCTATGCAATTTTATGCAGTAACGCACACGACGCGCAAAAAGTCCGGCGCACAAAAAATCCGTGTAATTCGGGCAGACCGCACCGCGCCGCGGCGCGCCGCTCCGCCCAAAAAGCGTGTGAAAAAAATTGAACGTTTGCTTCAACGCGCGCTAACGCAGACGGCGCACTCTTTAGTCGGCAATCTGCATTTGCTAGGGGTGGGTGGACGTAACGCACGCGATCTATTATCATGGCGCCAGAGGTCGATGTAACTATGTTAATTCAAGAAATACAAAACAGACCAGCAATTTATGATACTTCTAAGGCAGAATATCATGATAAAAAAATAACCATGATTAATTAACCTAACCAAAATCATGATAAAATAAATAGCAACTCATCAAATGTAGGAACAGACATTTTATAAAATTTGAAAAAAATTGCCGGATGTTGTTTCAGAATTGAATGTTTAGTATGGAACTGTCCCTTCAGTAATCTTTCCGAAAGTATAGGATGTACCCAAAATTCTCTATTTCTTCTTCTTTTTCTGTACTTCATGTACAAAATAATACTTCGCGATCTCTGCACGATTTCCATAGCATCTACGTCCCTACAACTCTGCCGACAAAATGATCGAAGATGTGCGTCGTGTGCGTTGAGTCTGAAAAATCCGCGACCGACTTTTTGCTCGCCATGCTGACTTTTTGTGCGCCGCAGACTCGATCGCACAAAAAGTGTGCCGTCTGCGCAGGGCCTAAACTTAATTTTTTTCCATAAATAAATTACATGTCTACATAAATTTGACACGTTCGATAGTTTGAAACTATAGTTTTCAAACGCTCGCGAAATTGTTCGCGAGCGTTATAAGCCCAGCAAGCATTACCGGGGCAGTTTTTTTTTAAAAGGTTGTTATGAATTTATAATTCGACTATTATTCATCAAAAGTCGTTAGCAATGATGTATGTTTTCGATCAAAACATGATGTCATTTAGACACATAAATAAAATAAATCGGTTAAGTTATAATGTGTTTCCTTATTATATTTGATTATGAAATTATCAATTTTGTCATATTTTCAAGTATAAATGGTATTTTTACCACATCAATTGACACGGAATCAACAAATATATATTTGGTGTACTGTTTAAGAACAATTCTGTAGTTTAACCTTTGTTTTAGTTTCAGCAAACGAAAAAGTAGGTAACCTGATGATAAATGATCATGCGCCACGCTTGAATCATGGATGTGTTGTGGAACCATTAAATCTGTAGGGAGCGGGAAAGAAAAAGGATGGGAAGAGAAGAGCAGTATTAGACATCCCGCCAATCTCATTTAGTTTTTTTATTGTAATGAATGGCGAGACGAACATGCCTTTCGCCTGATTTTAAGCAATACGACCACTCATGAACAGATGTAAAGCCAAACAACACAGCAAGCAATGTATGGCATTCCATTGCGCTCACCATCCTGAGACATAAGATGTGAAGTCTCAATATGTCCAGTAGTCATTCTGGCTACAATGTCCTTCAATCCAAACACAACAGTGCCTTTAGACTGCTATTTGGAGGGAGAATCAGACATTGCGGTGGTACCTACCCAGGCGGCCTCTCATATATGAGAGACCAACTAGCAATAAACAAACTGTAACATAATGCATTTACATGCTAGTTTTTTAATGAAAACCTACTAATTACGATTGCTAACAAGATGCATTATTCATAAATATCAACAGTGTCTGTGAAACAGTTGTTAAATTAACCGTTTGGGAGAGAGTCGTTGCGGGTTCGATCCTCGCGCCGACTCTTTTTTTGGTTTTTATTTAATCGAAAAATCTTTTTTTGTTACTGGTATCTAAAGTCTTGTATCATTTTCTGGAGTAGTGGCTGGTGTGAGTCGGTGTATTCATATGACACTTGAGTATTTTGCGGAGTGTTAACGCACAAGGATTAAAGCGATAAATGCGCACAAACAATACTGAACCGATGTAGGAGCGCCCCCGTCACTCGCAATTGATTGTAAGGTGAAAAGGAAACAAATATTAACGATAACGCGCGGCGCAACTCGTTCGACAATAATCACATTCATTCACTTGTAAATTGACCTACAATCTGATTCATTCTCTCGCAATCTAAGTCCAGAA
Source organism: Hyles euphorbiae (assembly GCA_023078785.2). Classification (NCBI taxonomy): domain Eukaryota; kingdom Metazoa; phylum Arthropoda; class Insecta; order Lepidoptera; family Sphingidae; genus Hyles; species Hyles euphorbiae. The sequence goes on along the minus strand of CM041041.1, from coordinate 13,945,888 downwards.
CCGTCCAGGATTCAGTCATTTTTAAGGCTTAAACTTGTAGCTCAAAAGTGCTATTAATGTCACCCACAGTTCGTGAATATTACCAGTTACGATATCCTATCGCTATCTAATATCTATTGCTTAACTTGTTACGTCTCAGGATGGCGAGGAATGGTTGTGGAATGCCAAGCAATGCTATATAATTCATGGTTTTGTTACTGTTTAGCAACGGTCGTACTGCTTACCATCAGGGGAATTGCATGCTCGTCTCGCCATTAATTGCCAAAAATAATATAGGTCATACATTCTAGTATCAACAAAAGAATAAATCATGTTTAGTAGAGTACCGAGCCCGAGAATTGAACTCAATTTCTCATAATTCAAAACTCAGAAAAATGAATAGTAAACCTACATAGTTAGCCGGCAGTTCTCTACATGAAATTCAAGTGATCAAAGTCCATTTAACTATGTCAACTATTCCAGGCTACGCTGACGTGTTGAAATAAGGTCCCTGTCAATAACAAAAGCTGGTGCCCAACAGTGGGAAACAAAGTAACTAGTATATAAAGTGGCCGGCAAACGTGTCATTGCAAACACTGATAACAAATCCCTTGTTTGTCATGAACAATTGTAATGTAGGACGCGGCTTGTAATGATAGCTAGGATTTGATGCACCGCCGCGACGTAGGTTTAGTGGTGATAGGCAAACGCAAGGTTCCAGCTTCCATGTTCAATGTGGGTTTTTTCCGATGTTGGTATATTCTCTTCCATTTGTCCTGAGAATTGGGCGATAATGGGTCCGCTTCCGAAGTTAAGCAAGGGTTACTTCCTCTTAATGTGATCAATTATTTTTTAAATGTTTTACGTCTTACCATAAGGTAGAAAATCATGTAACTCCACCTGAATCTAAGTGTGCCAAAAACATCTTAGACGGACCTTAATTACATGAAAAGAAAAGCACTAATTCATCGGGATACGATGTGCCCGTGATAAATAATTGTAATGAATAGGTTAAAGTCTATATCTTTATCAGACAATATACGTCCTATTGCAGGGCATGGACCACCTCTACAATAGAGAGCACGATTGAGAGTTCTTAGGCCATATAGTCCACCACGCTGGCCTAGGGTGGTTTGGCGGTTAAAGTACAAAAGTATTAAACCAAATACTTTCAGTGCATACAGCATAATTTTATCAAATACCAATATGCAATTAACAAATTGCGTAATAATAATTAATATATTTATTTTCGCTACACAAGTTTGTTTATACAGCGGAGTCGTTGCCAACTATTTATAAAAATCCATACCGAATTAACTGTGGCATGTTGCATAATAGTCTTCTATTTTCGTAACCTATATTATGCAGCTCATTTTTTTTTGGTACTATTTCCGGATTTGGAGTAGCAAGATTTGCAGAAAGCACTACGGTGAATGAAAATGTTCACGATATTCTATTTTTTTTTTGTACTCAACCTAGATGCTCATCCAATTTACACTCTCAATACAATTTGCTGTAGAGTACGAACTCATCACGGAACTACAAGTCATAAATGCTCTCTGATTTTTCTTTAATTAAGTATTCAGACTGAAAATTATTTGGAATCATAATATAACCCAGCCGAAGGTACCTATCTAATACTCTTAAGAATCTCTTAATTTGGGTGGGTGGGTCGATAAGAACCTAAAATTTTGTAAGAGTATGACTTAATTTGCAACGCCTGTTTTACTCCATATTAAAAAGTCTGGTTTTCCTTTAAAAAAAATCCACTTCTATCGTACTATGTGAATCGTCCAAAAAAGAGCTACCAATTCTAACACTGCAATGATTTAACTATTGCTATTACTCAATTACAAATAATAAAGTTACGTAAACAAAACACAGACGTTCGTTATCTTGATAGATATTACATACAACAAACGAATGGCACTCAAGCGCATCAAAGCACAAGTCAAGTGTAACCACAAGCCAGTAAGGAGCGCCTTATCATAAATAGGTGTTAAAATAGAGATATAAAGTATCGCACCACCTGAAACTGTACAAGACGATACCAGACAAGAACTCCTTATTGTAACCAAAACAAGGAAAAATAAGCATTTAAAAAATAACAATAATGTTACAACGGGTGTTTTTATTGTGATTTAAAAGATATCTGCCAGACAACCGTGAGTTGGACAGTATTGGGAATAGAGGTAGACGGGGTTCCACAATAAAGAAAGACAAGAAAAATTCTATCTTGGTAACTCATAAAATACGAATACTTTTAAACTAATAATACAAAAGTCTAATGCACATTTAGATTGTGTCATATATAGTATATACATATATGCAAGCGGAGTATCTGAAATCTATACGTTAATAATCCTTATTGCTATCCACGTGCAAGCTCTGCAATGAACTCACCACTTCGATATTTCTCGAGCACTGTATCTTACGAGTATCCTTCGATAAACGTTATTACAACAGGCAAAATATTTATCAGAGTTCCGACGTCTCATTTCACCTTCCTAACTCTTCCTTTCTTTTCCCCTCATATTTAGAGAAGCTGGCAACTTATTATCCATGTTGTTGCAGATGGTAAAGGACGGCGGTAATCACATAACATTACTCTTAAAGTTTTAACGACATATGTATATGGTTTTCAGTCCTATATTTCCATTTATAATTAGGCACTATAATGAAACTAATCATGACTAGTTTAGTTTCATAAGAACGATTTAATCGTTTTTTTGTCTTAGGTTTCACATTAAATAGATGTAGTAGCCATATTTAATGCTACCTTGTTAAAACTGTAAAGATAGTGGCAATGTCAACTACCGTAATGTCTGTTCTTCTTTGATAAATAAAAGACACAATGAATATGCAACGGATTGTCATCCAAAGAATGACGTGAACTACTTTTATTTCCAGAAAATATCATGGTTGCTGGTAAAAAAGGGACTTGGAGTGAAAAATCATGAATAAAAGTACGCAATAAACATTCTGTTATTTTGAACGATGCATTGTGGAATTTTTACATTATGTACATTCAAACATTAGCGCGGCCGACGTTTGTTTTTGGAAAATGCTTCACAAATAAAATGTTTTGTTGGCATGCGCCCAATTTCAACTAGTCTTTGTCCCAGTATCAATGTCAATGAACCATTGCACTGGCTTTATTTTGCAACACGCGGATGTACGAGTGTTTAGAGGTTTTTATTCAATCAGATTTTGTAGGTTAAACGTGACCTGACCTTGACCCTTCTAGGTCAGCACCTTGGAGTGATACTGATCCGTTCTTACTGCATCGATTATCGAGAGGCCTTAGTATTTAGTCGCGGGAAACCTAGATATCTACCTAGGCATCTGTAGAGCCCTTTTTTGCATTTAGGTTTTAGATGTATGCATGTCAACAATAGCGTGCTTTAGAGGAACTTTTCTTTATTCAATACTTCAAAATACAGTTTTAATTTTAGTGTTTCAAATAAAAAGGAAGTATGAAGGAACCAATGACCATCAAAATATTCAAATTAGTCAGTGTCTTGAATAAAAGTGACCCGCGCTGCTATTAATAAACTAACGACACACACGTGGATATCCGGGCGTGTGTAAACTCCCTACATTTCTAAAACTACACATAGAATGCATCGAAAATACTTGATCAATATTTTGCTTTCCGTTTAGCTATGGAATCGGAAAATTATTTCCCTCGTTATAACATAAAAATAAACTAAATTAATCTTTGCATTCTTTGTAAACAATTTTGTTACGGGCTTAAAACACTGGAGGTCTGGTGGTATGGTAGGACTCTTTTATGTTAGTGGCGGCCTGGATAGGCACCACCGCAATATCTATTTTCCCGCCAAACAGAAAACTAGACGACCTAAAACATCGCTGAGCTTCAGTACTTTGTTTGCCAATGTTGATCCTGATTAACAGGAGTCGCAATAGCCAATAGGAGTGAATGGGTACTGCCATACTGGATAGTACTACATAAACTAACATAAAACACATACATATTATTGTAAACGTATGTATGTTTAGCAAGCCGGGAACGCGAGCGCGAATGAGTTGATGTTTTTTTTTTGTATTCGCGACCCATATTCACGATTTATTGTGTCGTTGAGATTAATTACTTACGGTGTGTGCTTGTTTAATATGTGGTGTTTAATGGATTATGTAGAATGAGATATAGGGGTGATCTTTAATGTTGTTTAAATAACAGACCAATTCATATTGGCCTAATCGATGTGGATGCATTGCAACTAAAATGTCGAGGGCTCTCGAAGTCCGAGACAAGTTGAAGGAAAAAGTTGACCCAGGAATGAGCGCTGCCTTATTACTGAGGTTGAAACAAAATATATTTTTTATGTATAACGTGTCTTTGCAGTTTCTGATAGGTAACCATTTATATAGTGTCTGTGTAGTTTCTGATAACACAGGGCAGGAATTTTGAAGCTGAAAAATACTCTAGAAGCTATATAGATAACTAGCGATTCGGCCCGGCTTCGGTCGGGTGCAGGACTTTTTTAGTCCAGTCCACTTTAGAAACACAGGAACTATTTCCAGTGACAACTGTTATTTAAACTTAACATTACTGCCCAACTTTAAAATTCCCACCCTTTTCATCATTTCCATGCACATCCCACGGAAATACTACATTTTATTGGGATAAAAAGTAGCCTATGTGTTAATCCAGGGTGTCATTTATCTCTATACCAACTTTCATTAAAATTGGTTCAGTGATTTGAGCGTGAAAAGGTAACAAAAATAAATACAAAATTTGCATTTATAATATTAGTGGTAGGTAACACAGGACTTAATAAAAATATTTACCCGACATATCGAAAACCCGATCCCTGTCACATAACCTAAACAGTACACCTGTTATCAACTAACAGCCGCTGCCAATAAACAATCCCAATCCAAAATTTGCCGATTGTGATTGACAGCTCAATCTTTTTTCTGATACTATATTGCCAATAATCAATCTCAGTAGTGAAAAAACTATGGCAACATGGTAAATGACAAATCGAAAAGTGGAAAACAATCCAGATTGACTTCAATCTAATTTTTTCGATTGATTATTGGCATCGGCCGTAAGCGACTAGGCCATTCAATTAAACTCGGATTAATGAGCTTATAATCAAATAAGAGATAAACTCTGATTGATTATGTTAATACTTAAGGATGTGATTAAACAACTATCGTATCTTTAAATGTTTAAGAAGAAATGCTTTGAATGCATACATATTCCGCTAGTTTTTATGTCATCATATGGCGCATTTTTTCTCAGCATATTATACTCCTTTCAGCCATGATCGTAGCCAGCCGTGGGATCAGGGTGGGGCAGAAGTCTTAAATCATATGTAATTAGCAAACTGTACCCACGGTATTCTTTTACTACACTCTGTATCTGTGTTTATAATTGGAATTATCCTAAATACTTTCTTATTGCTCACCTGCCTAGCACTTTACCTAGATCATTTATTTTTTTAGAGTTGGTTAAGTACCTTACAGATCAAATCCAGGGTGGGGCAAGCGCCCCACTCTGCCCCACCGTGGCTACGCCCATGCTTTCAGCCATTCCATTCCATCTTTCTATTCTAGATTTAACAACATGATACAATTAAGCGTACATATATTGTAAATATCATAGAAATTCTTCAACGGTACATATTTAATGTAGCAGGAACAGCTGAGTCCATACCTAATAGTCAGACAATGATGATAAAAATACTAGTAGTAACAACAAGAAACACAGCACGTCTCATAAACATTTTTATTGACGACCCCCCCAAACGAACCTAAGCGCGCCGCGCCGTAACAACACAAACTTATCTCCCCATTGTATATGTTTGAAGCGAACGTGTTGATACAACACCGGTTGATAAACGTGCCTTTGTTTAACTTGTATCGGTACGCGAGATTATCGAGCAACACTATCGTCCATCCATCCATCCATCCATCAGCCAAAGGAAGTCCACTGCTGAACATAGGCCTCCCCCAATGATTTCCACAGAGACCTGTTGGAGGCAGCCTGTGTCCAGCGACGTCCCGCGACCTTTACCAGGTCGTCGGACCATCTTGTTGGTGGACGTCCTACGCTGCGCTTTCCGGTACGCGGCCTCCATTCGAGTACTTTCCGACCCCATCGGTCATCAGATCTCCGCGCTATGTGCCCGGCCCATTGCCACTTCAACTTGCTAATCCGGTGGTAACTTAATCTTGGTAACACTATCGATTGTCATAATATTTTATAGTAGTGACGGTGTATAAACACTGCTACTTAATTGGCGGAGAACCGTTTTAACTTTAGTTGCAATGAATAGCGAGACGGTCATGCCATTCGTCTCATGGTAAGCGATACTACCACTCATGGATAGTAACAAAATCAAACAACACATGAATTACAAAAGAATGCTTGGCATTCCACTGCGTTCGCCATTCTGAAACATATGATGTTATGTCTCAATATGTCTAGTAATTACTCTGGAGACTCTTTCAAACCGGAACATAACAGTGCATTTACACTGGTGTTTGTATAGAGAAATAGATATTGCGATAGTACCTACCCAGACGTTCTGTCACATATGAGATATTTACCATCAGTAACTTCAGGTAAATCACGGAACACAATGACAAAACTGTAAGTGGCACATATAAATGTCACGTTTTGGGTTCAGCCGCTATATGTCCGTATTAAATGTGTAAAACGTGGTGAAATAGTTAGTACTCACTGTAGGATACTCGAATTTTTTAACAATGCTTATATCAGATGTAATAAAGCTGCTTTGTCCACACACCAGAATGGTAGTAATTCCGAGTTGGCTCTAATTATTGTCTTGAACAAAGAGAGTTGACACAGCATTGCTGGGATTTGGGAATAGAAAATAAAAGGACTGCTATTCATATCTGAGCATCCAATAACATCACTGATTGGGTTAAAACGTTGCATAGTAAATACGACCAGACTCTTTAAACTTATAGAATTCAAATGACCTTTCTTCCGAACTTAGGGCACATTGTACATTTTATAAAGTTATTCTTTATTTCGTTTCTTAGAATCTGTCGTTTGGATCTCTTTATCATGACACCAATCATTCGACACATCGTGTAACGGATATGTTCATTGTCCACATCTTCATGTTTGTTATAAAATCCAGTATTCGTAACTGCAATTACTGCATCAGCTTCCCTTTTTTATCAATCAATATTTTTTTGGTATTAATATAGGCGATAACCTCACCTATCACATTGTGGGGCGGAACATAGAAGGCAAAATATGGGTATCCTGGAACCTCTGCCTACCCCTTCGGAGAAAAAGGCGTCAGTTGATGAATGTACATATGTTAAATGTATTTACCGGTCGTGACCATCCTTTATGATACAATCAGTTCTCGCTCCAATTAATAAAATGAATATTAATATGTTATAGGTGTAGAAACCTGTCAGAGTACATGAAAATAGCGGAGAAGGTCAAGGAATTCTTCCATAACGAGGGCATCCACTCCACCACCATACAGCCGGAGTTCGTCGAGCTACCCATCGGTGCCAATGAGGTGGGCCTTGAATTTTATACTCATAATTTAATATTAATACACTTTGACAGACTCTGACGCAGTTGGAAACAAATTTATGACCCGGGTTTCGATCCCCGCACCGAGATTTTTTTTTGTTTCTGATTGTTTTCTACTATCCCTAAGAGGTAGAGATGAATTAACTGAATACACCAAAACTGATGGTGGTAGGAGAAATGAACGATTCAAAAGATCTTATGAAAGACTATTTGAATAAAAAATATTTTGATTTGATCTGATGGTAAAAGTAGTTAAATTACTACAATAAACTAACAAGCTATTAAAAAATCGCGTGATAAAAGGTAGTATTTTCAAAAACTGACTAGAAAGGAAATTGATTTATGATTCATCACAAATGGTTTATTAGTTCAGTTTCGTTTTATTGTGATTATTGGTGTTCACGTATAAGTTAATAAATATCATAATCATTCATGTGAACTGGGATATTATTAAGCACCGCATATAAAAAATCGTGTCTAATCTAATCTTATCAATTTTATTGCAATTTGCGGTATGTATTTCTATTGGTACCTATACAGGGTATATCCAGACTTGGATGAAAAACGAAGCCAGGTGGCAGATTTAGTGACTTCAGTCTTCAGACACAAAACGCAATAATCGTTTTGTAATGTTTTAAATATCACCTTGTTGAGGTGGTAAGTCCATGAAATTTTAATAAATGTTCCCATTTAAATTGTAGCAAAATTGCGTACCATAGCGTCTTCAAAAATAAAACGGTGAATATACATATTTTAGGAAAAACTATGTATTTATCCCTTACGACGATAGGAAAATAATACCAAAATAATTGTCGCTATATTAGTAAAACTACCACTGCCTTCGTTTTGGTCACAGTCTGGATATATCCTGTACGTCTGATGAATTAACATATGAATTTTCAAAACTCCAACACTATCGAATTTGTTATTTGCAGGCGTGTAATAATAAAAATGATTGTAATATTTAGGTCGAATGCCTGGATTGGTAATTTCGTGGGCGAAATACCTATCGTTTTTGTTCATTATGTTACCTGATATGAAATATAATAGTTTTATATGCAAATCGCATAATAATATTTGGCGAGTTCTATTGGTCATTTTATTAAAATCTCCTTGGAATTTGTACCTCAAAATATGCCAAAACATGCCCCAAACTTGCAGCGCCATCTATTCAGAAATGTTACATCTGGTGAAGTAAAAAAATTAACACATGGCAAAAGCAATATAAAGTTATCGGATGAGATAAAATTGTGTAATCTTTGAAAACGGTTGTTGCGTTGTGGATGTTTGGCACAAGTCTAATCTATCTTATAAAGTCAATAGGGTATTGCATTGGGTGCAAGATATTAATAAATAAGTGAATTTAAACCTCAATGTATTCCAATCTATTGCGGTCCTCAATGATAAGAGTTTCGATGACTCTAGCTGGAACTATATTCACATGTGCAATTACTTTACTTTTGCAATTACAAAAGTGGTAGATAAAGCGGTAGATATGCAACCAGGACACCCACGCTTCGCCTTGTTTTTTCCGTATCACTTTGTTGATAGGGTACAAGCCTATCGCAATATCGGGCACAAATTCCAGACTCCGGGCTAATAATGAATAGAGAAATGCAATATTACTTTGCACGACCCGCGATTCGAAACCGAGACCATAGCTTTGCAATCATATCGTGGCACAACTGCATCGCCGAGGCAGTCAAAATATAAAATTAAACAGATAGAATTAATACCATAAAAATGGATGTTGTTTCAGGTGATCAGCGGTGCGTCAGCGGAGGCCCCATGCGCCTTGCACTGTCCACCGAACGACCTATGCCACAACGCCACGTGCTGCGGGCCCAACCAACAGGTCAGTTGGGTATAACCATCTAATAGTAGCCTAAACCACAGTAACAGGGTAATGTATAAATCAACTAGTTCTACAAACCTATCGAATAATATAGACTTGGCTGACTGATCGTGCAATCGATTATGAATAAATTATTTACAATTAGTTTTGTATTTTTATTTAATAATGAAATGGTATTTATTTTTACTGTACCTGATCTTTAGTTTCGTATAGTTTATAATTTGCAAATTAGTCGATTCTAACGAATAGTCAACCTGTATTCGGCACGTCTCTAGTTGCCTAAAGTGTTGATTTAGTTAATCTGCTCTCTAAAATCCAAACGTAAGTAACATTAAAACGATAATTTGTGCAACAAAAATGTCTATGCTATGCATGTATTAATTTCTTTCTTGTATATTTTCCTTGTATTTTTATGTATTTACTTTTGTAATATGTACAGAGAGTCGTGCTAGTTAGTCTACGATCTATTTTAAACGTCAAGTGTGTTTTTTTCGTTTATTTTCAATTACAGTTTTACAGTTTAGAAACAATAAGGGTTCGATAAATCTTTTTCAAGGAGATGCAATCGTTGAGGGTGGACGCAATGCGGGTTTCTGCGGCCGAGCGCAATCTTTTACAAGACTGTTGACGACAAATAAAATAGAAATCATTAGTATTATTATGTTGTTTCTACATATTTAATTGTGTTAAGATGTATATTTTTTTGTTAATTCACAAGTACCTACTTTAGTGCCAAATGTTTGTAACTAAGGCTGTGCTGTGTAAACTTTATGTAAATTATATAAAAATAGAAAAAAATATGATTTGTTTTAGTTTTTCTTATATCGAGTACTTTACTCACATTGTCACCAGACAAACATACACAAGCTTTAAGACTAACAAAAGAAAATATTTGTGCCATACAATACAATTCAAATATACATGAACACAAATTACAACTTAAAACGCATTATAACATTTCATAACCAAAGTCTACACAGTTGCCATAGCAACGAGACACAAACAATTTTACGACAGAATCTCAATAATAAAGTCACGCACCTATAAAACAAATGAGTAAACACAAAACAACATTTATTTTAAATCAAAAGAATTTTAAATTAACTGAAATTTCCATAAAAACAAACATGTTAGTATCACACCCGTACTATAGACGTCATAAACAATATTGGTTTTGTGAAGGACGGACGAAATTATTCCGACCTTTATCAGATATGAAAATTACATGTACCGGCGATCAAAGTGATATCATCAAGAAATATCAAATAGGTAAACGCAATTCCGTATTGATTTGCATTTCTTTTTGTTTCAATGTCAATGTATACTTGGACATTAGCGAAGTAATTCGAAGTATATACTGTCGATAACATTAGAATTGATAATCGAACATAGACTATAGAGCCACGTGTAGATTACACCAATAACTGTCATTTTGTTTAAACAATCGCATCTCATTGGTCGACACGGAAAGTGAATAACCCGAAATATCTAATAATTATTCGTCTCTCGTTATTTTGCATATGGGGCCAATTGAATTGATTATTTTTTGTTCAATAGACACGTCACTTGTACTTGATAAATGATAATAGATCATTAACATAGTCTTTTTTATAAAACAAACAGGTTGGCTTACGTTTAGTGGATCATTGTTATAATTTACTGCAGAAGCTCCCAGTCCGGATCGAGATTTTATTGTATTTTCCATAATAAATATTTATTTATATATGTGTTTCTTGTTATTTTCTATATAAATATTCCCCATATGTACCTCTAAAATAATATTATAAAAATCGCATTGCACGATTGTTCCCTTACTCCTCTCCTTGTTTGCCTTGAATGGAAATTAATGCCATTCTATCATATCCTCTAGTTTTTGTTTACATATAAATAATCTATAATTACTTAGTCAGTAGTATTTTAACAAGATGAAGTATCAAAAATATATTTTAATATTTTTTTGTATGTATTGATATATATTGAAAAATATTTTTGTTGTTCAGTTTTATTTATATTTACCTTGTATTTTTGGTATCCCGGTTTCACTTCTGTTTACATAAGTGATAGCATTTTAAAATTACTCAACGAAACTAAAAAGCAATGACTTACTTAACACGGTAGGTAGGCATTTATTTATACAGAAATTAAAATTCGAGCCTTTTCGCTAGTAAAGCCGTGTTAACAAGTAGTTAATGTGCATCAACCTATCTTTTATTATCAAGTGGCTTAGTTTTACTTATCACTGTCATCACCACATAGTAACTGATAGTGCAGTAATTAGCTGAAACTGATTAACAAATATAAGTAGATCAAGTGTCATTATCGCCACGGGTTGTGTCCATTGCTGGTTTTCAATGAGGCGCGCTTTACTTTCCAGGAACACAAGACACCATCTCCAACAGTCACGCCTTATTTGTGCCGGCAACGTAACATGGGATCAAGAACTGAGTCCTTATGTTCGAACAATGAGGCTCAGGGCCAAGGCAGGGCCACCACGTGGAACTTAGAAGCATTAGAATGCGGGTTAGTAGATTAAATAGGCAGTTGCATGAAGTTCGCTCGTGTATGTGGATTGTGAATCGATGTTCTTTATTTTTGTCACAGTATTTTTTTTTGTTCGATGTTTCCGCTGTCCATTTTACTGGAAACGTATAAAAAATAATGAAACCTACATTATAAGTAAACATTGTAACTGAGATTATGAAAAAGTATTATATAATTTTATAGTTTTTTTCGCAGAAAATCGAGAAATATATCAATGTATTATTTATTCAAAATAAATATTTACGAAGTAGATGTTTTTTGTAAAATGGACATTTTCGTAAATTTAATTTTATATACGTTTGACCCGATTATGATACAAAATTAATATTTTGTAGAGAAACAATATAGAGATTTGATAGAAAAAATCTTATGATTTAATCCACGTTTGAATGTAAGTTATAAAATAAATCAGCTAGCATAATTTAACGTTAAAGTAATATATAGAAATGTATTTAGTTTGTGATTTTTTATTCGAATATTAAGCATGTAATTAAGCCAACTTCAGTTTGAAGCAAGCATTTTATGTGTCGTAGATTTGTCAGATTATATAATGCTTATCGATACTTGTTTCTTGTCACTTACGACTATGCGAACCTGTGAAAGGACAAAAGACGTCTCGCTAATACAGAACATGAACTTCTGTTGATAACCGTGTATGGGGAGCTGGAATTAAATCGCACTTGCACAGCCCGTGACTATCGATAAGTTTCACGAATAGCTAAATGTATCGATGATAATAGAGGGCGTTAATGTGGATATTTTTTTTAGTTCCCTGCTCCCGTCTCCAATGCTGGAGGATAGGCTGGGAGTGTGACGCACGGGCGCGCCCGCCCGCGCCGACACGGACTTACTTCAAACTTTCACTACACATTAGCTGTGAAATGTGAGATGCGCCGATAAACTTGTGTTCAACTACCGTTTAACATCTCACGTGGCATTATGTCCAACTAGTTAGATACTTATCGTTATAAGAAGTGAAAACATTTATGTTACGCGAGAGTTAAAATTATATGCCAATTACAAAGTGGGCACAAGAATATCGATTACTGAATAGCGATAAATCGATTGCGTTATATCGATTTTTATCGACTAATTTATCCGTGAAAATTTTGCGAAAAATTGTTTTAAATAGAATTCCGTTACACCCATTATCCCTTAAATATGGTAATATGTGTGTTTGATGATCTTGGTTATTTACAGGTATTTTTGTAAGGAATATTATTGTTATTATTCAATCAGCCGGCAAAGACTATATAATAGCTTAAATATCACAATCATATAAATATTCCAATGTCTACGTTTGGTGGAATCAAAGAAATAGGAACCGAGTTAGTAAATGTGTGAACTGTAATGTCCATGATAGTTAGTTAATCGATTAAATTTAACCGTAAATTAATAGTAGAAATGGATTGTAGGTCGCTTTTGTATAGAATTTTCACAACTAATATGTATGTGCGAGTACATATACCAAAATACGTTGTTGAATGCTTCGATAATGTTAAGATGTTTAGTATAAGTATCATTAACTTTATAAATAAAATCAATTAATTAAAATAAACATTCGAAACACACAAGATTGCATTCAATATTTTTATTTGTTACTAGCACTTTTAAAATACTAGCGAGAATCTAAATTATCATATTACCATAGAAGTTAGATGTCATTGAAATAAAACTATTATTTACGGATTTTATCGCGAATTTAGTTTAATTTTTACATTTTTAACTTCCCGACGTTTCGATTACTTTACAGCTTTCGTGGTCACGGGGCGGACTGAGGTATTGGTCGTCCGCTCTGTGACTGTTACAAATCAACTACCCTTATTTTACAAATATTAAATTAAAAAGTTAATTTAAATAGTTAATCTATATTTGCGATCCGATCTACGCAGAAGGAGCTCACAGTGTCCTGAGGTCTGGCAGTTGGTCTTTTGGGTTCCGATTTAATTAAATGTAGAATTGGATCCCATGCTTGTGCAAGCTTCAAGCCATCTTCTCTATTGAAATTTGGATGTTTTTTAATTTCAATAGCCTCGCGAAACATCCTGGGCAGGAAACGGTGTTCTTTAGCGAGGACTTGGGGCTGGTCAAAGCGGAGGTAATGCTTGGAGCCTTCTTCTATATGTTCAGCAACTGCAGACTTCGTTGAGCGTCGATGTTTGACGTCAGCTATGTGTTCATTCACGCGGGTCCCTATGCTTCGTTTTGTTTGGCCTATGTAGGAGAGGCCACAGTCGCAATCTATTTTGTATACGCCCGGTTCTTGCAAGGGTATGTGGCACTTGACAGGTGGTAGAAATTGACTAATCTTCTTGGGCGGCTTGAAGTAAATAATAAATAAAATCCGTAAATAATAAAATCCGTAAATAATAGTTTTATTTCAATGTGTAACATTCGCGTAAATCTAAGAAACCATTATAGTTAGATGTCAGTTATAATTTTAAAGTATGTAGGTAGTTTCTTCATTTGTCTGTGCGTTAAAGTCGAAATATCAAAAATCGCGGAAATGTTTTATATATACAGGAAAACAGAATAGACCGTCAGATATTTACAACTGATTATAGTATTTAAAAAACGATTCTGTCACCTATCAAAGCAGTTATTTCAATGTGAAAAAAGGGCCAACAAAGTGATGGTTATAGGCCGAACTAAGTGAACCTGAATCGACTACTAAAGAGGCACATATTAAAAATAATAATAATAATTGTATATGTGAACTGAGTTCATTGACCCTTTAAAACCTACGACACGTGTAAGAAGTACTACCTTATTTAGAATCGTTGATAAACAAATACTTGCGATTGAAGATCCTTTTGAAACATCTATTTATAACTTCTACGATTGTTTTTAAATTCTTATCTGGCACATGCAATAGTCATAACACACGTTCGATTAGCTTGTGATAGTGTTTATAGCGATATTTTTTCGATTATTTTAGTCGATTTTACCTTAATCCTAGGCGACGATTATTTTTTTTTTCGAAATTTGTGTCTTGTTGTAATTCAAATTATTTTTATGACGATTTACTTGTTTGTTTTTTTTATAATTATTATTAAAGAAACATACTTTAAGACATACTAAACTGACCACACCATATTTTCTATTTGAAAATTCGCAAACAATTTCAGACTCGATGTTAAACTCACAACAGCTATACCTTTACCGCCTTATTAATAAAAATTGCGTCTTCCACGGTTACGTCAAACCTTAAACTCGGTTAGTTATTCCCAATGGATAGCGAGGTAATAACGACTTTATTAATAAACACGGATGAGCTTTGGCTTAACATGACAATCCTGTTATGGCAACCCTCTGATTTTAAAAGTAAAAAGAATGAACGAAATAACCGAGTCGATCTTAAAGACTGGACTTGAACGTAAACAAATGTATCTGACAAATAAAAAGCGGATTTGTCAATCTTGTACGTATTTTCAAAGATTACTGATTTTATAATTTCTTTCATTGGAAATGATTCAAATAGAAAAAAACGTACTCGTTCCATTAACTGGAATTAAGAAGAAAACGTAAGCAAATCAACATGTTGCAATAATTTTGTATTTTATTTGTCAGTTACTATATTAGTACTTAATGGCATGTTTATTATTCTTCCAGCTATTTTTTCGTTTGTTGCTTAAAACATATGTATGTATGCGCCAATCATTGAAAATAAATCTTTGGACACTAACTCGTATAAACCAAAAACTAAAGCTTGGGAGGATTTGCATGAAAAGTAAAAGCTTGCTTGGTTTCTTTCAGCGTTTCAATCACTTGCCGTGTAAGTAGTAAATAATAATTATTATGCAGGTTTAATCAATTAAATGCACGCCCACAAACTGTAAATCAATTAAAAGCAAAATTGAAACTATTAAAAATGAATGCACGGAAGAATATGAGTGCATTTAGGAGAAAGTTCAACAAGACTGATGGCCGTGGAGAATCAACAATTTTCATGACTGTATTTTGTTCACATGTAAGAAACACGCACATTAAACACTTTTCTAATATACATTTCTTTGCACATGTACATGGCTACTCCACCAACAAGTACAGTTGAAACTGTGAGTGAGATTTCCCCATTTCAATTACAGATGAATTGCTAATGATTTGAAATTATATAAATCTCTTGAGTATCAAATGCATATTTATGACATATTATTATTATCTTCCTTCTCCATTTCAGGATACCAAAATAACAAAATATAATATTAACATACTATTAGATTTGGGAACTATGCAGGCAAGCGTAAGTTGCTTTCATATTTTTTTTATCAGTTAAGCAAAAAAGCGTTGCATGTGAAATATTGTTACCATAAGTTAATATAATTTTAAATTGCAGACTTCACAAATCAACACAGTAACATAAAATATGGGAGAAATGTTACCAAAAAACGTATGCACAAATTTCACATCTTTTATTTACTTTTGCAAAGACTAAATACATATTATTCTCCTTTTATTTCAATTTTACAGATGAACATAAAAAAGACAAATAATCAAGGACTCATACTAAATCTGGAAAAGTAATTTATTAATTTAATAATCATCAATTTATCATTTATGCAGCAGAATTTTAGAATGTGTCATATTGTCATGAAAATTTAAAAAAAAAAATATAACAAGATGTTGAATTCTGTAATTTGAGAATGGATTCAATCTTTAATGATTCATTTGATGTAATGGAGGCATATGTTTTCTTCGCTATTAAACTTCTTCAAAAATATATTAATAATCACAACGGAGAATGCTTTGTGAATGTAACTTACTAAAGACAGGCATTTAAAACGAAGGGTTAGAAATAAATGATGACCATAATGGTGACACTATTTAATACTTCCAGAGCAATGACTGTATAAACACCATGGCCAACTATAGCAAAAAATTATAAGCTGAAGAAAATGAGAGACGGAGGGAGATCATGGATCAAGCGGAGTATAAAATTTGTATGGCCATCCAAGAAAGAAAAGTGCAATATTAGATAGAAAAATATTGGAATTTAAAAAAATCACGAGAGATGACTACCAAGTCATTCATTATATCTTAATAACTTATCAATTTCCTCCAAATTTTCAGTTTTTTTATTGCTATGAATGGCGAGATCGGCATGCCGTTGACCTGATAGTAAGCGATACGACCGCTCATGACCAGCGGTAAAATCAAACAACACCTTGAATTACAAAGCAGTGCTTGGCATTCCGCAGCGCTCGCCATCCAGAGACAAGATGTTAGGTTTCAATATGTCCAGTAGTTACTCTGGCTACAATGTCCCACCGAAACACAATAGTGCATTTACACTCCTGCTTGGCGGAAGAAATAGACATTGTGGTGGTACCTACCCAGACGACCTTTCACATAATATGAGAGACCTACTACCAGTAAAGTAAATACACTTGTACTACTTTCCTTTTTTCCTTTTTTGTTTTTAATTCTATTCTAGTTCACTTGAACAAATCTGCATATTATGCATTAAGATTATTGATAAAAAGTAATAATTGTTAGTTTGTTTCTAGAATTCACATATTATTGTTTTTTTGATCATTTAATTATATTTTTTTTATCTTAATATGATATGTTTATTTGGAAGGTCAATTAAATAAAATTTCTTGTAATTTATGCATGTTTTATTTACATACTTATCATCACTTATGATATTTATTATATATCAGTATATGCAAGGTGACGAATAATGAAAAATGCAGTATATGAATATGCAAATAGACACAATAGTCACGTATGGAAGATTATTATAAAATAGAAAAAAACAAATATAAAATAGAAAAAAAGTGTGTAGTGGCCTGTTGGTAAACGGACTAGATGTGACTGCCAACATATTCGCGGTGGTCGCGGGTCCGAATCCCAGGGCTCACTTCTGACTTTTCGGAGTCATGTGTGTCATCATCATCATCATATCAGCCACAGGAAGTCCACTGCTGAACATAGGCCTCCCCCAATGATCTCCACAATGACCTGTTGGAAGCGGCCTGCATCCAGCGACTTCCTGCGACCTTAGTCAGATCGTCCGTCCACCTTGTAGGCGGGCGTCCAACACTTCGCTTGCCTGTACGTGGCCTCCACTCGAGAACCTTTCGGCCCCAACGGCCATCAGTTCTACTAGCTATGTGCCCGGCCCACTGCCACTTCAACTTGCCAATCCTATGGGCTATGTCGGTAACCTTGGTTCTCCTACGGATCTCCTCATTTCTGATTCGATCTCGTATGGAAACACCGAGCATAGCCCGCTCCATGGCTCGTTGAGTGACTTTGAGCCTTTTAATGAGGCCCACAGTGAGAGGCCACGTCTCGGTGCCGTATGTCATCACTGGTAACACACAACTATCGAAGACTTTCGATTTTAGGCACTGAGGTATTTTGGACGAGAAGACGTCGCGAAGTTTCCCGAACGCTGCCCAACCGAGTTGGATTCGCCGATTGACCTCTCTCTCGAAGTTGGACCTGCCTAACCGGACCACTTGTCCTAAATAGACATATTCGTCAACAACTTCGAGAGTCGAGCCCCCGACTCCAATGGGGGTGGGCACAACATGGATATTCGACATGATCTTCGTTTTATCCATGTTAATTTTAAGACCCACCTATTGGGAAACTCGATTAAGGTCTTCGAGCATAGTGCTAAGGTCTTCCAGCGATTCTGCCAAGACTACAATATCGTCGGCAAATCAAAGGTGAGTAATATACTCGCCGTTGATGTTGATGCCGAATCTTTTCCACTGCAAGAGCTTGAAGGCATTTTCCAGCGCGGCAGTGAACAGTTTCGGAGATATGACATCTCCCTGTCTCACGCCTCTCTGTAGTGGAATAGCCTTCGTGCTCTGATCCTGTACTCGGACCGACATGGTGGCGTTGTTGTATATACACCTCAACACTTCGATGTACCGATAGTCTATGTGGCACCGCTGAAGAGACTGTAGCACAGCCCAGGTCTCGATCGAATCAAAGGCTTTCTCATAGTCCACAAACGCTAAACAAAGCGGCAAGTTATACTCCTCGGTTTTTTGTATAACCTGCCGTAGCGTATGAATATGGTCTATGGTACTAAAGCCTTTTCGGAAACCGGCTTGTTCGGGAGGCTGGAAGTCATCAAACCTGCCTTCGAGACGATTTGTGATGACCCTTGAAAACAACTTATAGACATGGCTCAGGAGCGAGATGGGCCTGTAGTTCTTCAGCAAAGTGTTATCACCTTTTTTGAAGAACAGTACCACCACGCTCCTGCTCCATGCCTCCGGCGTTGAGCCCTCGAGGAGAACGGAATTGAAGAGCCTCTGAAGGACTTTCAGTACCGGCGTTCCGCCCGCTTTCAGAAGCTCTGAAGTGATTCCGTCCTCACCCGGCGCCTTGTTGTTTTTAAGTTGTTTGAGGGCCATCTCAATCTCAAACAGGCTGATGTCCGGGATATCATCGCTAAAGTGTCGGATTAACTCGGCTCTCGGGTCTTCGGCCGAGCTAACAGTTGGTTCGGCAACCGAGGTGTAAAGCTGTCCGTAGAACCTCTCGATCTCCCTTAATACCTCTGCCCTCGTCGATACCACGCGGCCGTGTTTCGTCTTCAGCCTAGACAACTGGCTTTGCCCAATAGACAAGTCTCTTGCAAACACTTTGGAGCCTCCGTTCCGCTCAATTTTCTCCTTAATGCTCACAGTATTGTGAGCACGGACATCGTGTCGCAAGGACTTCCAGATCATGTGTGTATTGATGGTCAATCACCAAGCAATAAAACGGTGAAGGAAAATATCGTAAGGAAACCTGCATAGCATAGCGATTTCTATGGTATGTAAAGTCCGCCAACCCGCACTAGGCCAGCGTGGTGGACTATATGGCCTAACTACTCTCAATCGTACTCTCGATTGTCTGATAACAGAATACTAAATAGATTATGTACACACGCTTCATGTCTTTACATATTTTTCGCTGGTTCTCGCCTTGTTCTCCGATTTGTGTCGGATTTTTGTCTCGAGACAAAGAAGCTAAGAACGCGAGAACTTGCATTAACTCCACACTCGCATGTTTCTCAGTAGCAAGCAAGTCGTCGAGAACAGTTGTGCGTAGTAGGCATATAATGAGCAAATAATGAATATATGAGCTAGATCCTTAACTGATTTTTTATCTATAATGAGTAAAAATACATGTTAAAATGAAGCCTACATTTTAAAAGATTTCGGTAATTTTATAACTTGTGTAAAATTTTTGAATCAAAAACTTTTTTTGCCGTTTTAGCTTTCTTTATCGTATTTCGCATGTCAAAAATGCCTATTCCACTCTTACTTCAAACAAGACTTGGGATAGTTAAGCCGAGGAAGTAGGAGGTAGGAAGTCGTTATTAATAAACGCGTTATTACTTCGGCCTAAAGACACCAACCTTATGCCGAGGTTATAGTGTGTGTTATGGCAACTCACTGATCTTAAAAGTAAAAAGAATGAACTAAATGACCGGTCGATTTTAAAGATTGGTATAGATCGTCACGGAGCACTGTCTCCCGAGAGCGCTGTTGTGGAAAGTAATAACTAATAATAGTTTTTCTCTTTTGACATTATATAACATGGGACATATTATCATAGATTACGAGTTTTTTATGTTCGTTGTTATATCACGAAACCATAAGGCAAACAATAACTTAACAGATATTTTTATCTTTTCACTTGTAGTTCCTAATGTCTCCACACGCTAACTTATTGTAGATGCGTTGTACTTGCAGTTACATCAAATGTGACATTTGTCATACATTATTTATAAATTTGACGTCCATCAAGATTGGGTTTCAAAACATTTTCAAACACGATTTTACAAGTTGAAAAGTTTTTCGTAACTTTGTGTGGTATTTTATTAGTTACACCACATGTTACTACCCACATGTTCGGCTCTTGTTATCTTGAATCTTCTTATGAATATATTTTTGATTTGTTAGGTAGTTAATTCTATAAGCAAATTAATCAATGTGTACAAGTACAATTAAATAGATATTATTTGTTACTTCATTTACATTTTTACTGAAAATATTGTTACTTTCCTTTTTATTTATTCGTCAGTTGCTATAAAGTAAATTTGAATATTTCTTTATTAATTTTTTCCACAATTATTTCTCACGGTGCTGAAGGAGTATGCACCGAGCAAGTAGCTGAACACAATTTTTCTGCGACCATCCAAGACTACTAATTTGAAAGTGCAATCTTAAAATAACATCAATTTTATGTAAGGAAAGCGAGACAGGTCAATGTAAAGTAAATAAATAACACCCAACAGTCACATACATAGTCCTGAGACCCCACACTAAGATCGAGTCTTATGTCGTGGGTATCAGGAACTACGAGAGACTTTCGGTCTCACAAACACACAGACCCGGAAGAAATATTTGTGGGCCGCACAAACATTTCTCTCGGTGCGGGGATCGAACCCGTGGCCTCTCGTTTTACAGGCGGCATATAACCAACTGCGCCACGGAGGCTGTCAATAAAGTAATAAAATTCTGTAATATTCACAAGTTTTATTCTCAAAATAATATGACATAGGAACTCGTCGACTGCATATGAAACCAGTGACCACTATTGAATGAATGTATGCGATCGACGAAACAGAAAGTACAATGGCCCCGCATAGAAAAAGTTTATACACCGTTAAACGGGGCGAGTAGAGATCACGGGGCTAATTGATATATTTTACGAATAATTTCACAAGCAAATATTCTACTGAAAATTGCATTAATTTTTAATTGCTTTATTAAACGATTTTTAAATATAACGACATATTAATAAGTATATATCCATTAAATAAGTGGAAGTGGCAGTGGGCCGCATATGGCGCGTAGAACCAATGGCCGTTGGGGCCGAAAGGTTCTAGAGTGGAGGCCACGTACAGGCAACCGAAATGTCAGACGCCCGCCAACAAGGTGGACGGACGACCTGGCTAAAGTTGCAGGAAGTCGCTGGATGTAGGCCGCTTCCAACAGGTAATTGTGGAGGTCCTTGGCCTATGTACAGCAGTGGACTTCCTGTGGCTAATATGATGATGATAATGCCTCAATATAAAGAATTTGTATATTTTTCGTGTTTTTTACAAAGAAGAGTAAAAATTTGTTAAAGTAAAATGATGAACTCGTAAAACAACATGCTATGTATCAAATCAAAACAATCCTTAATCTGTACAGACAAACATTTATAATGCTAATTAAGTTAAAAATGACTATTCTTCTAAAAATGTAAATTCATTTCATTCCTTAAACCATGTGTCTCGGCGGTATAACTTTAAGTCAAAAATTAGGCTTATATTGGTTTAGCCCCTCCTTATTTCGTGTTTATTAATACAGTTTTGCACATTCCACGCGTAAGCCTTGGGTTAAAGTCAATTTGACACAAATTTTGCTTCGATATTGAGACGTGACAGCTCGTCGGAATAAACTTTAGACAGAAAGATTAGGTTACGCCATGTTTATTAATACAAAATTTGTTTAAAACCTTGGCTTTTCGTTAAATCCTCGCTATTTCGAGTTTATTAATAAGAGGGTTAATGTTACTGAAATATGGCAGCATTTTCATAATAAACATTCTTATTAAAATACCACAATATAATAATTTACTTGTAATATACGTTATTTTATAGTTTAGGTAATGAAGCCTGCCGGCTAGCATTTCTAAGCGGGTAAATGCAATAATGTCTAGATAAATCTACGCGAAATGGTAACATTTTAGCCACAATTCTGCTTTTCGTTTTTTTTTCTCTGATGATTAAATAATCTGATATGAAAGAAAGAAAGAAAAGAAGAATTCAGCCTTCGGAACAATTATTTGGAATATTAGGCCGCGAAGTTTTCGTTATGAAATGTGATTGTTTAGAAATGTGTATAAGATGTTATGAAAAATGTTTGATGCATTTAAACTGACAAGTAAAACTGTCCGTTATGTTTGTATGTAATTGTCAGGGAATCTGTTACACAATCTGTCTCAAAATTATTATCTTAGAAACTGAAATTAAGTAAAAAACTTTTTTAAGGGGTCTTATTTAATAAGATAGATAAAAGAGAGATTCGGTTATAAAATTATGATTTTAATAATATTTGTATAGATTTAAGTTTATTTGTAATATGGTCGTTACGAGCATTTTATAGTGAAATAAGGATTGTCACTGGATACTCTAATGAATGAATTATGAAAGATACAACCAATATTAGCTGGCATATGTTAATTGGGTGTGTATTAACCAAATTAGTGCTAATACTGTAAATACGAAAGTCAATCTCTGTGACCTTACTATTGAACTGCTACACAAATTTAAGTAACACTAACTACTAAAATATCTAGAAGCATCGATATTCAGGATTCCTGTTGGAATAAGATGTAATTCTAATCTGCTGTAGTGTTTCAAGTGCAGAATTTCGTATTGTTGACTGAACTAACAAGCACTATAATTTACCACACTCGTAACATTTTATAGAATATTATTGACAGTTTTCTAATCGATTTCTTTGAAAAAATCATGTCAGGCATAGAATAACTGTAGTTAATTTCAAATCTATTCCTTATGGGTACCTGGTGCAATCCTTAGGCCTAGTTACATCAACTGACATTCACCGTAACTTTAACAATGACAAGGTTAACCTTACCCCCATTCATTCGTCATTCAATTGTACGTGGTTGCCTGTGGGTAAACGGGCCAGACATGGCTGCCAACATGTTTATGGTAGTCGTCGATCAAATCCCAGGGTATACATCTGACTTTCATAATCATGTGTGTATTGGTTTTAATCAATCACCACGCATTATAACGGTGAAGGAAAACATCGTGAGGAAACCTACGTACCATAGCGATTTGTAAGAATTTCTATGGTATGTAAGTCCGCCTGCCCGCAATAGGCTCGCAGCGTGAACTATATGGCCTAACCACTCTCGATTGTAGAGGAAGCCCGTGTCCTGCAGTGGGACGTATAGGTTGATATTGATATGTTTAAAGTTATGGTCAAAGTTAGCTGAAGCACCTGGGCATTTCCAAAACAGTGACTGACGGTTGGTGACGAATTTCATAGCTCAATACGAGTTTGTATCTATTGTATGTATGTACAAATGTAGATTATTGTACATTGTGTACAGGCGCAGCCTATACGCGGTTTGGGGCCTGTTTCTCTGCGTTTTGATAAGAGAATAATGTTATTTACACATCAGGTCCAAAGAAGTTATACCAATTAGTATCAGCTATATAAACGTATTCTTCCCAAAATGTACATTTCATTTTTGCTGACATATTTATTCAATGCAATATAAACATGTTTTATGTTGGCATTACATGAGTGTAGCACAGGAGATGTAAGAAAGAAAAATACATAAGTAGTAATCAGTAGAGTTATTTGTATATTATGCTTTCAATTTGATTTGCTTCTCTGGAACTGAAGGGTAAATATGTAAATGATAGTAAGACCCATACCCTCCTTAGGGTATATGTTGTACTCAAAGTGTATTTCGTCTATATAAAATTAATGCATTTGATATAGAGCATAAAATAAATGTATAGATTAAAGTTTTCATAGCGTTTGTACTGAAAGTAAAGGAGTTTATACAAAATGCTGTAAAACCAGGCCCGCGTACTTATTTAATGTGTATTTTTGTAAAGGCAAAGGAAAATCTTTTGTGGCACTATTTGCTGATTCTCAAAAATATATTATGTTTATCTTACAATGCAGCTAATTTTTCATCAACTTAATAGTGCAATATATTATACGTCTTTAAATTGCAAGAATTTTATTTTAATTACTTTATGAAATTGTTCTTTTTTAAATGACCCATTTTAAGTTTCCAGTGCCGTAAAGATTTTCCTGGTCTCAAAATGGAATACACGCATTGTTTAGATCTAAGGTTAAATTTATTGTTTTGAAACTGCAAGTGTTGAAGATTGACGTGAATGTTAGACCGATTGTGGAATGAATTTTCACAGTTAATAAAAATATGTATTGAAACCGCCTCTTTCAATTCAAAAATTTATTAAGTTCTGCTCCATAACATTATTTAGGTGTATCTAGTGAGGTGTCTTCTTACTATATTTATTGTACTATATCTAATACACTTTACTTTAGAGGAATAATAAATATTCTTATTAAAATGCAATGTAGTCAATTGCATAATAATAAGTAGACGTAAAAGCAATTCGAGTTATCCCTCTTAAGTGCAGGATTATTATTTCTAAACATATTTATTTGCTAAAACTACAACTACCACTAATAGCATTAAATATTTGTCATTGTTATAAACTATCAAATAGGTACAATGTTACTAAGATATTTATCATGTGTTCATTTTATGTCTAGATTTTTTTAACGAAATTACATACTAATAATACCTATAATATATAATTTCGACGATAAAACAAATCAGAACTAAAAAAAACTAAAATTATGATTGGTAAAAATAAAAAAAGAAAATTCAAAAAAAGAACTAAAATTTAAATCAGTTTCCATTCACAAGCCGATTGCATTTTATGTACTGGCAACATTTCTACCGATATAGGAAAGCCGAAGGCGCCCTTACAGGAACAAGTCTGGTCCCCCCTGCGCCATTTCCGTACACATAATATTCCCTCCCGTTGATGACTTGGGTCTGCTGCTTGTCCGATGTTTTATACTTGGGTTTGGCGAAGAGCGATTCGTACGGAGGTGGTCGACTGTCATCGTATTTATGGAGCGATGACACCTTGTTGCGTTTCGTCTTCTTGCGCTTTAAAGCCTTTACGTTTATTTGAGCGTACCGCTTGAAAATTATCTGAAATTTATAGGAGGGTATAATAAATAGGCAAAGTGATAGTTAAGTCAATTTTAAAATTTAGTTCATCGCTATAAGTTTGACTGTTGATTAGGAATGTCTACACAAAAGCCTAATTGTGGCAAACTTGAAATAAAATATCTCATTAATGAAACTGAATTCTCTAAAATAATCAATAAATAAATCGCCATATACGATCGATAAGCCTATATATATTTAGCAGCGAGATGGTTCAATTGAGAAGTATTATAGGAATTGACGATAAAATAAAAGGAAGTATGGTTAATGTGCCACACTCAAGGAATGGAATTCAAATCTAATCGAACTACCACCAAGTGGCTTAATAAAAACAAACCTCGCCAATAAATACCGCCGATGCAGCAGCTAAACCAACAACCATTATAAAATAAGTCATCATCAAATCTGTATTTCTCAGTTGTCTGTCTTTCGACTGAAGATCTAAAGGACATATTTTCGTCGAAGGCAAGTCGCGGTGTTTCATATATTCAATTATACCTGCTTGAAGAACATATTGAAGGCTGAAAGGAAATTGCCACAATAAGGTAAGCATGTGCATAAATAATGCTGTCATCGACCGTAAAATTGCAATCATAAGAAAATAAAGTTCAATAACAAAACCACTCGCGATATTGTATGCAGATAATGTTTGTCACGTAACAGTAATCTATATATAGGCCAGCTAATCTTCAACTCTATGCGTTTTCTTTGTATATTTTTTTTACTTCGTTTAGACGAATTTACATCGAAAATACTTTTTATCATTTTAGTCATAAGTACGGACTTTAACCTAATTTTGATGGCAGATTATTATTTGCTAATTCGAAAGAATCGGATTTAGGTACTCGCCTCCGCCAATATTAAATTTGTAATTTTACGTAATTTTTTAAATTACCATTCGTTAATATCTCATTCCCGATACAAATTATACCTACCACCATTATACAACAAGTAACAACTCTTATTATGATACTTTTCTCGTTGCTGGATGTAAGTATTAAAGTTAAGAAAAATCGCATAATTTCAAATTTTTCTGCAAGCTAAAATTATTACTTTAGAAATTGTAATACTTACGCAGGGTCGAACAGCTTCTGCAGCGTACTACCCATTGGATAAGCGAACGCTCTGCGTTGCTTCATGAAGGAGTTAGGAGCCACGACGTAAGTGCATCTATTTGACTCTTCTACACCTTCCCTTGCCTTCTGAAGGTAGTCATTGTACATGAGATGATCTATAGCAGTCTGCTCTTTTACGTACACCCTGCCGCTTTTCACTAACGGCAAGAAATCTTTGTCCAGAGGCAGAGAATGAAAAGTAGCTCGGCCATTTAGAACCATCTTGTTTAAGTAGTACAGATCGTTGTTAACCTAAAAATAAATGGGTTGTTATGTGCGATTGGTTAAGCCCAAAGTTGGCAATCGAGAAAACTTAGGTTGAATTTCTGTAGCAGGTTATATTATGTTGAAAGCCCAAATTTTTCTTTTGGATGTAGGTTTTGTAAGATGGTAAAGTCTTTCTGATACTTACACTTGTCACTGTATGCTCCACCGAACTGCCTTCAGCGGAAACCCATCTGTAATTCTTTTTATAAAGATCCTCTGGATTCACAATATCGAGTGTGAATTTGGACAAAGTAAGAAAGGCGGTTAGATTTGCCGTGTAGAATGCTGACAGTAATATGATGAAGATCCACCACGTTGCAAACAGGACTCGAGTGGTATCTGGAGATAAACAAGAAACACAGCTCCACTAAAACGGTATTTAAAAGTTTATACATAATAGTAGATACAGAAGATAAATAATTAAAGAGCTCAGTTGGAAGAAGCCAGGGCTGCTGAAATGGTGACTGCAGATTTAAAACCACGGCACAGATTATATTCAGGATTGATATTAGGCGGGCAGTTGGTCGTGAAACCCTAACCTGTAAACCCTAAGTATATGATATAAGCTGAAGAAGGCCTAGTATCTAAATATAGTATGAGTACTTAGGTAACGATTTATCAAACTTATCCCGTGCAACAAAGCTGAACTAAGGGCCAACCCTGCTAACAATTTCGTTCGTTATCATCTTTTCTTTGTCTTGATAAATGATTCCAAAGGCTTCTAGTTGTCTACAAAATAAATAATGACAATATTTCCACATAATAGACCCTAAATGTACTATTTAAAAAAGTATTAACATCGTATACATTAAAGTAATCAATTTCACTTTCATTTGTAAGTGACAAAATTTGTCCAAAAAAGTCGACAATTTATCATAACTTCGATTATTCACAACATAATTATTGTGGGCGTTAAAATAACAGCGATGTGGGGTGTGACCAAAAGTGATAGATGACGTAAACCATTAACGCGATAACATCAGTTACCCTGACCACGAGCCGTGATTACACCGCGTCAAATTCAATGACGCCTTAAATATTTCCTTTCTTTTATTTACTTGCACTAGATTTTTGGTTATTACTTCTTATTGACCAAGTAATCCTACCTTTTGTAGATAATCGTTTCCAAGGTGTGTTTATTATTTTATATCTACATTGGACAAAACAGGGAGCTTAATGTATCAAAAACCATAATATCGCATCTACTTTAAAGTTAGCGTGAGGGGAAATAAAGAAGTAGTTACAAATAAAAGTAAACAATATCTGATTGGCGCAATGTTTCTCATAATTTAATAATTTAAATAAGACCATTAATACTTGTAATCTAACAGCAATAATATGTCCAATGTAACAAAAAGTGAAGAGAGGAAAACTGTTCGAATACATTATTATATCACCATAGTAGATCATTTGTACTTATGTGGACAATATTAGGTCAATATCATGAACGTTATGATTAAAATAAGTGTTTGTTTGTTTTTCCACAGATACATAAAACAATAGACAAATATCATGATTCAAAACTATCGATGGATTACAAATCAATACCTACCATAAAATCAAACATACCTAAAATAGTTTTAAAGCAATTAAATAATTGACTTACTAGCCTCAGGTGCCAAATTGGTTCCTTGTTTTATGAATGCGCTGTACACAAACCAAAAACTGGGAGATAGCGGTAGTTGGCGTTCCTTGTCGCGGACCAGTTTTGACCGCAAAGTTGTTAGAATAGTAATGCAAGGGCCGTAGGAGAAAACAGACGCCAGAGTTAAGTACCTAAAACAAACAAATACGATGAAATAAATTATGCCTATATGGCTTATATAGATCACCAAAACTCGCTTACATTACTTGCAAAAATCACGACCCACTGGACTAAACTATCATAATATGGAGTCACTTGTGTCTGTGTGACTAGTTGGGCTCTGTTAAAATTAAACTTATTCAAAATGAAATGAAATGAAATATATCAATCACGTTTTCAAACGTTTTCATAAGACTTTTAAGGCATTTGAATTCAGAAACAGAAATAACGCGACGAGTCCAGTTAAAATAATAACTAACAACCACAAGCTAAACTCTCCAGTAACTCACCAAACCAAATTATTGAAAGGTGCTAGGAGTCCAGAACCGGCAGCTGATTCCTTGGGTCTTTGGAGCATCATCACCCAAATGCCTTCATCCAAGTTGTTGGAGAATACCACCATTCTTTGGTACTTTATCAGTTTCGGTAGGAAAGCTGCCACCATGTCAACTTGCTGTTAAAGATATTATTCATTTATTATACAGTGTCACAAAAGTTAATTACTGGTGAAAGTTTTTAGTATGATGACTAAAAAACCCCGTAATGTTTATTATGATAAAGATATGGTACAAATAGCCCAGGGCTTCATACAACGAGTATAACTTAAAAGGCATCAATTGATACGCGGGAACGGAAACTTCTCCGTTTCAGAACCACGCCCTGAAAATTATTCGGTGCACCTACATATTTTCAAATTATAAAGTCCATTTATGTGAAAATGAGGCTCAAGTTATGGCGTGAAAATCGAAGTGGCCTTTTTACCGTTTGCACACTTCTGTACTTTTTAACTCACTTTACCCAATTAGCCATTGCTAATCAGACATTCAGGGGTTCAAGTCTGAAAATCTTCTGATGCAGTGATAAAAGTTTCTGAAGTTTATATAATGAGATATTGACGCCCAAACGGATACTATATACTTATGGCCCTAGAAACATAACCAATTCAGGAAAACCCGAGTAATAATACAGGTAACTTTAGTAACATATTTTAGTTTATGTTGCATACCCTACGCAGCCAAGTGATTTATTAGTCCGCTTGATCGTTAGCGGTCACCGCTGTTCATGGACTTTAGCAATGCCAGGGATACAGTCAAGTAGCAATCAATTACGTGCTTAATAATATCGTCTACTGTGCTTCTTTTGATTCCAAATTATTATATCTATTTATGTGGCTTCGATCAAATTTAACTAGTGACTAGATTATAAGTAACGGCCTAAAAACGACAAGAAAAATAAGAGCACAAATAAGCGTGTAGTCTTATTTGATTTTATGTATGGCCCAAACATATCCAGGAACAGTAAGGTTTTAGAAGGAGTTTCTTTCGTTGAGTAAGTACATATCAGTTTCAGTACTTGTAGTATAGTAAACTCTTGCTATTTTTTGGGCAGTATTTGTATGCAAAGTTGAATCTAGTACTATTATTTGATCAAAATTTTGCGGCCTAAAGTTGTCCCTTAAAAATAGCAATTATAATGGCTGCCTAATGATACATATTATGTACGTTAATAATTTGAAAGACCAGCTTATACTATTTGAATACAATTTCATTAAGTGTTGGGATTACTCTTGTAATAATAGTCACTTACACTAGTATTAGCGAGGCCAATTAATGAGTCTTCAGGTCGTTCGCCTCCCATCTCGAAATTCTTTTCGGGAAGAATAATGTCATAGGTGAAATTAAACTTTTCCTGCAATATGTCCAAAATAGCAAATGCTACACCACGGCCGTGTAGTGTACCATTATCCCCCGGTTGCACCCAGCTTAAGGGATAGTTCTGAAATCATTAATTATTATGGAAGTCAAAAAATATTAAATCCTTTAACATGCAAAGAAGTGGCCTTTTATCTTCCAGGATATTAAATGTGTGTGAATATGTACTTAACTGTATTATTTACAATTATTCAATCTAATATGACACGAATTTGATTTTTTAATATTAGATACCTATTGATATTTGATATATCGAAATTTGAAAGTTAATAAAACTTGCCCAAAGCTGAAGTAACTTTATACACTTCGATTTAGTTTAGAACTGGCAGTTATTCCATTATTAAAATATAGAAAATTAGAATATTTTGTGAATGTTCTTGTCTTTTTTTGTACTGCTACTAATTATTCAAATTAATTATTCCTGTACAGTATGTAAGGATGTTACTTACTGAATAAGTCGCGATTTTCAGATGTTTCCCGTTCACTTCATGGGCCAGAGCATTTAGCTCAATTTCCTTTTTTGATAACTGTGCATCTACGAAACCAGTCATGGATCATAATACAATATTTTTTTAAGCAAGTGTTCAGCATTTTGAATATCGTAAAAAATGTGCAAAAAACGAGTATTCTTACTAAGAGAGTTGTAATATTCAGTGTACTACAATGTTTAATGTTTGTTATTCATACATATTTTTTGTCTAAGTAATATGTAAGTATGCATTTATTTCTACTGCGGGAAACAACTCTCAAATTATTACTTAAACTTTCTTCTAGAAAGACAAAACTTGGTACTAGTAGACATAAAGGCAGAACAATCTTTTTTTTCTGTCTTCAATCGCATTAATTTGCCTTTGTAATTAAGCACATTATTAAGTAATAAACCATTGCGCTATTAATTAGAGTATCACCTGTTAACGGGTTGTCGTAGACAGCATTGCAAAACGTCGCGTTACATATTGACGATATGATGAGCTCTATGCCGGCCATGGACGGAGCGCGTCGGTGCAGCCGGCCCGGTCATGTGGTAGTCGATGGTCAAATGATAGGCAGCGAGGATGCCACCTTCGCGAGGCGGTGACCGTGAGTACATCGTCATATTATTTAATGCATGGATAGGTTAACATTGATATTACTATGAAAATCTTTAAAATGTTACACTTTATTTAGATTTATTCACTCTACCACCCGTTTCACAAAGCTGTTTCCGCCAGAGATTATATAAGTATTAATTACAGGAGTCGCAGTTTGGTTTTATGGCAATGCAACGTGGTAGCTATGCTTTTTTATGTAATTGAAGATAAACCCACTTTAGCCTATGATGGTATTAGAGTTAAATCATTCAAGCCTATCCATTCATGAATATCCTAAAAGTTGTATAAAATGAAAACCTTAGAAAAATCCAAATTAATAGTTTAAAAGAGTACTAAACAGTCCATTACAGCTCATTACTAGTACTACTACTAATACTCAGCAAGGATCTCTTCTACAACCGAAGGTTTGATTGAAAAGGATTTGTTCATTGTTCACCAAGCTAGCGTGCCAGGTGGGAGTTGGCGGACCTTAAATGTTTTAATTGACTGAAAATACACATTTTACTCTGAAATATCAGACGTTTGATCATGGATTCGAACCCAAGAGCACCGCCTGCGTCTTGGCAGTGGCGTCCGGTCCGTTACTAACAAGCCACCACGAACTTCAGTAGGTATTTGTCTACAGAAGGAGACACGTAACAAAAAAATTAATCCTTTATTTCAGCAATAAATCCTTGAACAATGATTTATCTCTATCGGTATGCCATAGTTATTCATTTACTGCATCAATCGGTCTGAGACTTCCACTTCTATATGGCAGTCACCGCGTGCGAATCCGGAACAAACCTATCCCTATCTAAAAAAACATTAGGTCCATACTTTTTAAACGTCGACCTTAGCGTTCCATACAAATAGTATGTTAATGACATGGCGCGGCGTAGCGTATTACAAGCGAAGTCGGGGTGTTTACTATTTTATTTATTTATTTTATTTTATTTATTTTATTTTATTTAACCATTGTGCCATGAAAGGGGCATGGGCAATAGCTGGATCCGTCGTTATCTAATTTGCCTGCAATAAATAAACATCGTAATTATACTTGTTTGTTATCCGGTACCCGTATTTCAGAGGGAATATTTAATGTCAAGTATACCCTGGCATTAAAGAGTTGAAAACAAATGAGGGCGCCACTGTGTTTTAAATGGCAATACATATACTAGGATTAAACAAGTTTTGATCTTTGCATTTTTTTTGATGTAGTAATTAAATAAGTTTTGAACTAATTATTCAATTTTAATGAATTATTAATTTCGAAAAAATAAAACGCTAATGATAATAAAAGGATTATGCACAAAATATGATTTATTTTTAGATTTAACAATATTGTTAATATTTTACATTAATCTAATATATCTTCTTCCAAATATTCGACACCAGAAAATTGTTCTTCATTAATTACTTCTGAAGAGCTTGCCATTTCTTCGTATTCTGAGTCAGATGTAGAATCCGTGTTGTCAGAGTCCCTTAAATTTATTATAAGTTGATCTATTGTCTCATACATTGTCTGACCTCTTTCAAAATATTCTTTTTCTATTTTTGATACATGATGGCAACAAGATCTCCAGTCATCTGCAGTTATACTGGCGAATGCTTCTTCTGCTATTGTCTTAATGTCAGTAGAGCCCACATTTCGCATAGCAATTTTTTGCTTAGCCTGGGCCCAAATCATCTCTATCGGATTCAGATCACAGTGGTAAGGTGGAAGTCTTACCACTGTGTGCCCGTGATCTCCTAGAAGTTGGTCAATTTCATAAATCGGATCTGGTTTATGTCTTTTCACTAACATTAATAAAGATGGCTTACGTAACATTGGATCGAAAGGTATGTTATTTTCTAATAACCACAGCTTTATATCATCAACCCGTGTGGCAGAAGTAGGAGCTTTATTTGTTATCACGCTGTGATATGGAGCATTATCCATGACAACAATGGAGGGCTCTGATAGATTTGGTATTAATTTCTCTGAAATCCACTTAGTAAAGTTTGTCTTATTCATTTCTGAATGATAGTCTTCTTGTTTGTTATTTCCACTAAATATTAATAATGCATTTGGCACAAAACCATTTTCACTTCCCGCATGTATAATTATGTACCGTTTCCCTTTTGTCACGTCCTGCTTTACGCCACTAAAATCAGAAGACTGCCAACATTTCTTGATTTTATAAGAATTGTGTATGTAACTTTCATCTAGGTAGATAATGTTTTTTTTGCAATTCTTGTGGCAAATTTCTGTTTTCCATAATAATCTTTAAGTACTTTTCTCGTTTTGCTGCAATATGAGGTTTCTCTATCAAAGCAGTTCTCTTTGATTCACATTTTTTAAAAATAAATCCCAAAGCCCGTAGTGTTTTTCTTAAATGTTCACAGCTTCCATCATATCCCAAATCTTCCCTCAATACAGGCAGTAAACTTCTTAGAGAAGGCACCTGTTTTCGCACTGTGTAAAAGAAATGCACCTTTTGTCTGATTGCACATAAATCAAAATCATCCAATTGTTTTCTAGGTCGCCCTTTTCTACTTTTACCAGGAGTACTGAACGCACCATTATTAGACGATCCTTCATTTACTATTCTTCGTACACTACTAAGTGATATAGCTGAAAAAAAAAAAGGTTTGCGTAAGTATCAAAACGATTAGAGCCAGATATATTTATTTGTAAACAAATACTTATATTGTTATGAACATTATTTGTAAAAATAACAATAAATCTAACTGAAACAATAACATATTAAACTCTATTCTTGTGCTAAAGATAACATTTATGTTATAAAGATAATATAAACAAATATTTACCAGTCATATCCGAAGTTCTTTGATAAACATCTGCAATATCGGATAATAGCTTTCCTGCTTGAAATTCAGCGAGGCAACGCAGGAAAACCTTATACACCACTTGCCTTGTTCCACTACGTATAGTTTTATTCATGTTGAGTAACACTAAACACAGAAGTTTACTTAAAAACAGCGAAATAATAGCCAATTTCGAAATGATCACAACGATAATTCTAATTCGACAACTATTTTGACAACTTTGACATTTGCTTAGTGTTACAAGGAATAGAAATTTGATTTAGTACCATTTTATTTAATTTCAACTGTTTTATGCCAGGCTATACATGGTACTTTTTATTTACCTAGTGAGTGGCGGACATAAATACTGCTTTAGAAACAATGTACATAATATATTACTTTCGTAACTATTCTACATTAATAGGCACCTGTAATCTTGAGATGTAGGAAAAAATATAGAATTATAAGACTTGTACTCTGTGTATATATTTCACATAGACAATTTTTTGTGTGTTTTCATGTGTGCAATTAAATAATCGGTTAAACACCTCGTACCTAGATTTTTATTACAGTTAATCTCATTTAAGACTGAACTATGACATTATATTTCAAGGAATTACGATTAAATTGACCGAACTTGACTTTTTCGGGATTTTTCTGTATAAGTCATTAAGAAATTATTTTGTTTAAAAATTAAAACATTATTTTAAATTAAGCGAAGTGCGTAAACGTAACGGACGAACGCAGTTGCCAATGCCAACATAGTCACGGTGGTCGTGGGTCCGATTCCCAGGGCACATCTATGATTTTTCGGAGTCATGTGTGTATTATTATTTATTATTTGATAGTCAACCACCACACAATAAAGGTGAAGGACAACATTGTGAGGACACCTGTATACCATACCGATTTGTAAGAATTGCTATGGTATGTTATCTAATTTGCCCGCAATAAATAAATAAATAATTCCGCGAACCCGCACTAGGCCAGATATGACCTAACCACTCCCAATCGTGCTCTCGATTGTAAAGGTCTAGATTTATTATTGTATTGAGAGACTGGTTTGAGCGATAATATGCTGCTATTATTTTTTTAATAGCGATAAATATTATGTTGTATTTATTTTCGTAACTTGCATGTTTTATTTCAGACTAGCTGTACCCGCGACTTCGTCCGCGCGGAATTTAACAAAAACTTTATTTTTCTAAAATTATTGAATTTTTCTAAAATAAATGTAGCCTAACTTACTCCTTATTATATCAGCTAGGTACCTGACAACAAAAGTCCCGTCAAAATCGGTCCAGCCATTTCAGAGATTAGCCGGAACAAACAGACAGACGGACAGACAGGCAGACAAAAAAAATATAAGGTCATTTTCGTTATGGGTATCGTGTATATAACGATATGTAGTTGGACATTTTTATATATTTTCACTTTACAGACACTTCAATTATATTTATACTAGCTGTCGGGCCCGGCTTCGCCCGGGTGCAGATAGTTTTTGAGTCCAATCCACATCAAGAACATATTATTTCGCGTGTCTACTAACTATATTTCCCGCGTGCCGTCGACTATATTTCCCGTCCGTATTGAATGCTGTTCAATCCTGTCCTCTCCTATCCCGTGCCAACTATTCGAATTTGAAAGAGTAGAAAATATGTATATTTGGTTTCCTGACTCATCCCACGGGAACACTATATTTTTCGGGATAAAAAGTAGTCTATGTGTTAATCCAGGGTGTCAGCTGTCACTATACCAAATTTCATCAAAATCTGTTGAGCCATTTTTTCATGAAAGAGTAACAAACATCCATACATACAAACTTTCACCTTTATAATATTAGTAAGGATGTATAGATCAAGAAGCTTATATCCAAATGGAGATTGCATTCCGTATAAAACACTGAAGCACAAAAAATTTACCTTGAATGCAGTCGCTGTTGCCTGATATCCTTTTCTTTAGAGTGACAATGGATTATCATGATTTTTTGTTCATTCATTTTAACTCTAAAGAAAAGGATAGCAGGCAACAGCGACTCCATTCAAGGTAAAATTTTTGTGCTTCACTTTTATATACGGAATGCAATCTCCATTTGGGTATAAGCTTCTTGGAATAGATGAAACAATTTAAAAAATATTGTATTTATTTATTATATTATGCTTTATGTATATCGGAGCGATGTGGAAGTATTTTATAATATTGCAACACTATTAGTATATTGTCAATCGTCATGTGTCAACAAACATAACCTAAACAAAAATAAATCTCGTTTACACACATTTTTATTGAATTTCAAATTAATGCAAAATGCGCGAAGTTTTCTTATCAAGTTGCGAAAAGAATTTTATACAAAAGATTGTGTCTGAAGGACACGTAAGTTCCAGTATTTTGATTTTAATATTTATTCAATTTCGCTGTAATAAAATGTTAAACTTATTTAAAATTTTAGAGATTAGACGGCAGAAATTATAATGAAACTCGAAAACTCGACATATCTTTTGGTTCTGACTACGGCAGTTGCATAGTTTCTTTGGGAGAAACAAAGTAAGTATAAAACTTGAATGTCAAGAAAACTATTTTATTTTTATTTTATTTTTTTATTTTATTTTTAATAAGGCTTTTTTAAACTAGTATATAAAACTAGTATATATTTTTTAAACTAGTATATAAAAACTTCTTTCTCATTGTTATTACAATTTTTTTCTTCAGTAGTATCTACTACTTAAGCACTTTTTATAGTAGGTAATTTATTAACTATGAAATGAACAAATGGTCCAATGAAATATTTTGATAACAGATTATTGTTAATATTTCAGAGTTCTATCACAAGTCACTTGTGAAGTGACACAGCCAAAACAAATAAGACCCAATGAAGGTATTTTGTATGTCAATGTGGAGATTGGACCCATGGCTGCACCACAATTTGAACCCTATAGACAAACTGATCTGTCTGTATATTTAAACAGATTATTAGAAAAATGCTACAAAGATTCGAAATGTATTGATTTGGAGTCACTCTGTATTGTTGTGGAGGAAAAGGTAATAAAGTGGTAATGTGCTTTATACTTTGTATATACATGTGATGCCTATTTCATAGTGCCAATGTCCACACTACTAATTGTTCCCTAAGTGATATTGCAATAATACCATGGGCAAGTCTGATGATTTTCTTATCTGACAAATATATACCAATGTGAAAATTGTTGTTAAATTAGTGTTCTGTAGCCTTCCTATGAGACCTTAAAATTATATCACAAATAGTTCTGAGATCAGGTAGAGGATCTGTGGATTCCATTGTCCTAGCTCCAAAAATTACAAATATTTCTCCTTTCTCTAAATTTCTTTATTATGTATTATCTATTAATATTTGCATACTTTCACTTTAAATTATAAATAGATAAAATAAACAAAACAAACATGACGTAACATTTTAGGCTCCTGCATAATTTATGTACCAAAGAGCTACAGGCTATTCTTTGATACATAAGTATGGCCTTACTGTGGAATGAATTGAAATTGTAATTTATCAACACAATGAATTCATTACATACAAATGTATGATACTAAAGTAATGGAAATAGCTTATCTAATATGAATTGTCATTTATCCATAACTGTATTTCCTAAGAATCACAAAATACTAAGACTACTTATATTATTCCAATGAATTGCAAGACAAGCATTCCATTCATCTGATGGCAAATTTGACTGCTATTGGACAGTAGCGAAACCCAACAATACCATGAATTTTATATATTTTCAGGTGTGGTCACTCAGAGTGGATATCAAAGTATTGAATCATGATGGAAATGTAATTGAGTGTGCCAGTATAGCAACACTAAGTTCTCTAGCTCACTTCAAACGGCCAGACTTTACACGAAGTGGGGATAGTATTATCATACACACAATCAGTGAAAAGGATCCTATACCAACAGTTTTATATCATTATCCAGTGTGCACCATGTTCTCTATATTTAATGGAGAGTAAGTATATTTTGATTACTCATTTGACTTCTTGAAGTAACATGACCTGAACAAATTTTTGTGTAGTAAAAAATGATTGCCAGCTGCTAGATAATTATATTGATAGTTACATATCTAAATAAATATAATCTGAAAACTGTTTGCAAATCTCCTGTGCACTAAATGCATCTATGATTTTTCCTGTGGAGGACACAAAATCACCCTTGTGTTTCATGTTTATTTACCCATATTTGTATCATACTGCCAGTCTACCATTAGTTCTTCACATTTTGGTTCAAATGTGTTTTGCTATAATTTTTACGCTGAATGGCGAGGCTAGCCTGCCATTTGTATGATGGAATGCAATAGTACCGCTCATAGACAGAAGCAGAACCAAAAAATGCCATGAATTATAAAGTAATGCTTGGCAATCTACTGCACTCCTGAGACATAGAAAACATGTTATGACCCCAAAACTACATATACACTGCTGTTTGGCGGGAGAAATAGATATTGCGGATGTATGTACATAGCCGGCTATTCAAATCTACCATAGGTAAAAATGTAATTTAAAATCAATAATTGCCTAATAAAAAATTTGTATACCAATTACAGCATCCTACTTTCCGATCCCAACTTCATTGAAGAATCAGTATGCATGAGTAACACTGATGAAGGCATAAAGACTGCTGGAGGTCTTCTTGTGGTTGGCATGAACCAGTACAAAGAAATTTGCCTATTAGATCTCACTGGTGCTGCAATATTCAACTCTAAAATAGTGCATAAAGCCATCACAGAAGCAGCCAATAGATGCAAGGAGTATGTAGACCTTGTCAAGACTGCTATTGCTACTGATGACAATCTAAGGTAATTATAAAAATATACATGTGTATAATTAATAATAATATTATTAATAATATTATAGTACTATGCATATTCTGTCATTAGGTAAGTATAGTTAGTAATGGGAATTATTGCAATTAAAGTAACCTTGTTATATTTTTTAAAGCCTTAGCATGCTCTGTGTTTCTGCTATTGCTAATTCCCCCCATCAGTATTTGTTAATAAAAAAAAATGACCATAGTTACCATTTTTCACATCTAAAAGTACACACACAAAATTGGCTGTTCAGTTTCTTTTTATCATTGGTTTGTAAAAAAAAATCACTCCTTCATAGATCAAATATTAGCTGATTGGCATTATGAATAACAATCGCAAAATTTAGCTTATTTATATAATAACTTGTGAAATGTTATTATCGCCAACATTTGCTATTTGTGATTGCTATTTATTCCAACCCTAATAGTTACCAGATATTTACGAATAATATTTTTACCAAATTGACAAATATTTGAAAACTTGCAACAAATATGCAATACGGTTGCAGTGTGCAGCTAATATAATTGATAATAAAAACTACAAATAGAATAATGTAGCTAGTAATAAGAACTTATGTTATCTTTTGAGGTTGTATGCATGTTCCATAAAATTATTTGCGTGATCGAGAATTAAATGTAGAATTGATTAAAATATGCAATTTCTAATTTAATATTGTAAAAGCAAAGTTGCGATGTGGTAAAATTCTATGTTCTTGTAGGAGGGGGATTTTATGTTTCTCAGCATTTTATAAAATTCAATCTCAAAATTAGTTATTTATTAAAAACTAAGGATAGGCTCTTCAGTACGTTTGGTACCTATACCTATAATTTAAGAATTTTCTTTTGATATTATCAATAAGATGGCCATGAAAATCGCGCTATTTAATCACTTATAAAATTTTTCAATACTACGTCGAAATAAAAATTAACTTATTGTAATGTTTTTTTTTCTTAAGAATTATTATCTTTTTATTTTGACTAACCGTTTTGTCATAATAAAAACAAGCATTTTCAAATACAACGCTCTACTGGAGATGCACTGGAGCGCTACCCGCAACACTTACATCGGGACACCAAAAGGCGCTCTTCGCCGTGTTCATATATTTATATCAATGTTAATTAATAATTACCCTACACTTGAAATCTTCCGCACAGTTTGTTCAGTCGTTCTACGCTCACTGTTGTATTCATTCTTAAATTACAGACAGAAGAGGGTCAAGATCAACTTTGCAGACACAATAACCACAGAGCACAAGTTAGCGCTCAGCAAAAAGGACTTGAATATCCGGCTCAAAAACTACAACGTTGATGATCTCACGAAAGATGAGGACATGTCCGAAGATCTTAGTGAGCTCAGTGATGACAACCCAGAACCCAGTAAATATGACGGTGAGATTCAAAATATTCTATTTTGTCACGTGACTGGGGCCCTACTATATTCATCCGAAACGAAGTTCGAAACTTCGAATGATTGAAGTTTATATACGATACGAATGTATCTACATATACTTATGGTCGTTATTGACTTATGGTCACGATGTACGTTTTATTTGTAAAACGTACATCGTGAATTCGATCTGTTACAGCGTAGATACATTCGTACCGTACATAAACTTCGATCGTCCGAAGTTTCGAACTTCGTTTCGAATATATATAGTAGCACCCCTGAATTATTCTTGTATAATGCGGTTGAAAATCTATTAGGTACTAAGTTTGTTTTTTGTAATTGAAAATTGTTGTTGCTACCGAATATTATTTATTTGCACCTAATAATTAATGACAGCGCGAATGAATTTGAAAAAAAATATTACGACGTAATCCATGTCCTCCTGGGTATTAATATTTATTGTAGTAAGTTTATTTCAGCAGTGACCGATAAAATAAGTACTAAGAAATGAAGTGCTCTTAGTTTGTTATTGGTTGCTAAATTAAAAGATAAAAAAATCATGATAATACTTGGATGTACCAAATATATGATACACTATATTTGGGACATCCAAGCATGATTTTCTGCACACGGGGTTTTCCTGTTCGAGTAGGACCCGTTACCGCTTGGGAACGTGTATTTTGCTCTTTCATTATTATTTTTCTAGTAAAAAAATAGTATGTGGTTAGGTTTACATCAGTGATTCTCAACCTTTTTTTGTTGCGGCACATATTTAACGATTTCAAAATTTGGCGGCACACAAAGAGCGCCTTGAGACATATTCCTATTGCTATGCACGCCGCTTCATCATAATTTGGCACTAAGAAAAAAATGGTTGCCTGTAAAGTCGGTTTTACGGGCGAAGATTTTACGTGACAACGTCTTTTTCTCGGTAGAATATTTATTGATATGAATATAATTAAATTGCACAATAGGAACAAGGAATTGAATGAAAATAAGAATTGCACAAATTTTAACTATAGAAATATATTTTGTTTACTAAAACACTATCAACATTTATCAATAGTATGACATAACCTATAAACTCAGTTTCTCAACTTTTGTGTCAATCTAACAATTAATCAATCAATCATAGTTTACGATAATGAAATATCAGTGTACAATTATTTACCTTTATTGTTGTAGTTGTTGTAAATGATAAATGACGAATCTAAGCACTCCATATTTTCACTACAGACACAGCTGACGATACTTTAACCACACGTGTGAACTTGTATTGTGACGCTTTCTTGTTTTTCCAACGCCAAGAACGTTCGAGAAAGACAAAGACAGAGACACAAGCATGCGCCGATTCAATGCGCCTAATTCTCTAGTGCTGCGCGCGCGGCAGACCGATCATAGTTGAGTGGGAGAGAGACGCAAGGCATTCGGCGGGCCTCTCTCTCGTTCGGTGACTCATCGTAACGTTACCGGGCGTTACACTTTTTCATAAGTGACTCCTAGCCGCAACCTAATTTAAGACGTTGTCACGTCAAAACGCGTTGCAAAGCAAATAATAAAATAATTAACTTTTTTGTGGATTTAAATATATATTCATGTTAAAAATATTTTTCTTTTTAAATGATATAATATAATAGTATTAACATTATTATATATTTGCCAAATTTGGCGGCACACTTTTGAAATTTGGCGGCACACAAAAGTGCCGCGGCAGTGGTTGAGAATCACTGGTTTACATAAATGTTTCGTGGCAATGAGTAAGATCGGGCATTAAAAGTAATAATTAAAATTACCAATATCTATGGACATGTGAAAAAAGATGAACCTATTTCTAATAGCTTTGTTATTATAGTTGCTGAGGGTATAGTAGAGAAAGATAGACTAGGTATAGTCACAGCGAAAGATTCGGGTAGGAAGCAGGTCATTGTTATATTAAGAGACAAACTACATAGGTATATAAATATTCTTAAACCGTAGAGTATTTAAAATGTAAACGGAGTGCTGTCATACATGTCTGTCTTGAAAACTGTAGATATTATTTTGTAGTTTGTTGCACCACTGACCACCTGTCAAATGTCAGCCAATAGGAGGACAGAAAAAGGGCACCACTATTTTTACCAAATTTTTTTAAGTAGCATCACTCTCTCTTTATTATAAATACTCTGACGGTGTTATTCATAGATAATTTAAAAATCTATTTTGGTTACCATTTTTTTTTCCTTTTCGAACGATTGATGAATTCAGTTAGAGCGAAGAAGACGAGCGATAATTAAAATAGGTTTTAAGACTGTATATGAATAAGGCCGCAAGGTAAAACATTCCCCTGTATCGGAAAATTTGCTCTGCTATACTTGGATAACGATTTCATTTACTTAATTTCGAAGAAATTGTTTAAAAAGGAGCATGCCCAT
The DNA here is from genome assembly GCA_023078785.2 of Hyles euphorbiae. Classification (NCBI taxonomy): domain Eukaryota; kingdom Metazoa; phylum Arthropoda; class Insecta; order Lepidoptera; family Sphingidae; genus Hyles; species Hyles euphorbiae. The sequence continues at coordinate 13,902,768 of CM041041.1, read as the reverse complement.
TTTTTGCCCCTCAATAAAACCTACTTATTTGAATATGTATTTTTTTTTGTCTATAAATATGATTTTAATTGCGGTCCAAGCCCAGAGTTCTTGGAGAAATTAACTCGAAGTCGGAAAAAAATATATTTCATTCGACTCTGTAAACAAAATGTAAAATATTATGAACTAACAGTAATATATTAGAGCAAACCTTGCAAATGCTTTAAAGAATTTTATTCAGTATAGTATACAGGATCTAGTATGGTATTTACTAATTCCTTTGTTACAAACTGTTGGAAATGTTTTAATTTATCCTTATGTTGCAAATTGCAATGGTTTTTTTTTCACATTGACCAATTTTCTTTGATTATTGAAGACTTCATTTTATCATATTTCTTCAACTATATAATTAGTTGTTTCTTTATTATTTTATATTGGTAATAATTAGTTGATTCTTTATTGTTTTATATTGTAATAATCCCAAAGTTATATGTTGAATAATTTTTGTTTGCACCACATTGACAATTTATTTAACTAATTATTATTTTCAATTGTCGACTTGTTAAAAATATATAATGGTTTTTATTTGCTTTGCAGTTGTGTCATCAGTTCCACAAACAGCTGAGGTGGTTTCCAAGAAAGGTTCATCAAAATGGATAGAAATATCATCAGAATCAGAGGAAGACTGAATAATACAACATAATTTGTTAAATAAAATGTAATAAATTTACATTTCGATTTACTGCTATTATAATCTCCCTTAACAGTATTATATTAGCATTGCATATCCCTCATCAAATAACAATCATAATATTTTGACACTGCATTTTTATACAACAAAAAAATCTCTACCTAGACTAAGAGAAAATAAATAGTACTTTGTCAAAATTAAGGGACACCTGTAGCATGGAATTACTAAGTAAAAGATCATTTACACAGTCCACAACATTCTCAAATTCATTGCATTCTGTTAAGTTTATTTGGCATGAAGTAATATACTTCGAAATCACTGTAGATTCTCAATCCATATGTCTATAATTTAGTCATTGTAGAATGCAGATTGAAAAAGAATGACATTCGTCAGACTATACAGCCATACACTTAATGCTATGTCAACACTACACACTTCATACTATACATGAGAGTCATATACACATTTGTATTTACACTGAGTCAGAGTTCATTCCATTTTTCTGGTCTAGTTTGTTGCCATTTGTTTTCACCATATAAATAAAGTAAGTCATTATCTCCTTCTCATTGACTGGCAATGACTTAAAGTGTTTCTGGATAGCCTGAAAAAAAAACCAGCATATTATTTTCAAGAAATAGCACATATTTTTTCTATATTATTGATGAAATGTGCATCATATATTATTTTAATTGAATTAATATCAAGTGTGGTGTTTAGTTGAATAAATTTTAATGGTTTTGTATATGTAACATGAAAACTCTGGTACTTACATCAGCTAATTGAGCTTTATTCAGTCCTGGCCTTGTAGGCACCTTGTAATGCCTCTTGTACCTCCTCAGAGTATTTACTTGCAACTGGAACCAGTCTACTTCTGGAGAGTCCATCTCAGCTTCATTGCTATCATCTTCAGAGTCTTTAGGCCTCCTTTGTTTGGTCCTGGCACACTGTATCATGGTTTTGTGATAGTCACAGATGTAGGTGTGCCTTGCCTAAAACAAAACATAGTTTTTTTTTATGTGTGTGTAGATTTTAAGAGTTTTTTGGCTAATTTTTTAAAAGATATTCAAGTGATTTTCATCATCTACATGCAGTAACACAACAGTGCCATATTTAGAAATGGAAGAAAGTTATTTCGTCCGTGGCCAGTGCGTGGTTTACGCCGTCACCGAAAAGACGCGTTTTATGAATGTCAATAGGGACATAAAGAGTGTCGGTACATACCTGGCCGTCGATATTAAGTTTGAGCCTCCGGAGTGCGACAGTCTTTTGTATGCGCTTGCTGTACGAAGCGTTGCCCGCCGACCGTCTGCACCGATCGCCGTCATCCACAAGGCAACATATTTGGTCTGAATTACCTCTAGAATCTTCTTCTCCTGTACTAAACCCGTTGTTCATTTGATACTCCCGTTGAATCATATATGATTAATGAATTAAACTTGCGTATTAGATGTCGCACCAGGCGATGGGTACAGTTCGACGTATTCACAAAGACACAGAGTTGAGGTTATGATTTATGACAACACGGAACGTTTAGAGGAAATAAATCAATTAAAAACATGACAGCTGACCCACGCCTGGTTATCTTCTGCACCACGAACGACCGCAACAATGGTAATTCTTTATTCACTGCACATATGCAAGAAAATGTTCATTGCTAATTCACAACGTTCGTAACTTGTAAATACCTCAATTTTTATGTACACGTGACACTTTTCAATGCCGGAATACGAGGCAAGTTTAAAATATCTATATTTTTTCAAATTGCAAGAAAGTCAATTTTTGTTCTGCAATGTAAATTACTTTCTCATCCGCACCGACAGATCGCTTCGCCATTACAATACAAATGAAATGACTGACTGAATCGTTCCCGCACTCACTCGTCCGTCATTCGCTCACTCCAAACTCGAAGCGAAAAATAGGGTTCCAACATAAACATTATTGCACATATACATAAAGCACAAAATAGAGTATCACTAGTGTAGTTCAGAAAATGAAAACAGTTCTTTTTGTGAACGTGTGCGTACATGCGATATGACAACGTAGCTATGTATTGTAGTATAAACAAAAAATAAAGCTAACGTCGCCCGTATGATTGGCTAGAATATGGCGGGGCATTTAATTTAAGCCAATCAAAGCGTTTTGTCACTGACATCGGTGCTTATGTATTCATTACTGCGAACGCGAAGTTCCCTACGTAATAAGCGCTGAAATCGTGTGCTCGTTTGTAATAAACATAATACTCGGTGAGTTCTATTATTTCATAATATCATCGCTACAATTTTACTATAATCGAAGATATTATACCTTGAAGAGCTCAGTGTTCAATTAGTGGTAATAGTGTTCCCGTCGTATGATATAAATAGTTTTACATTCTAATTTTGTAAGCAAATGGCTGCCGAGTGCTGAAGTAAGGTGACATACTATATATACCTACCTATGACAATGTGTATTATTAGTACGTGAGTACCTATTTATCAACGTATCTGTGTAAATGTAAGAACATTTAATTGACCAAGAATCATCAATTATTTCACATTTTTATTAAAAACAATTGACCGCATGCAAATCTGTAGCTTGAAATTTGTTCCACTTCGTGCCAATTATTCTTCACAAAGTAAACCGTTCGTGATAACTGATAACGCTCCTATAGCAATTTTTCTACATTATATTTTCACATGGTTATATCTAAGCCATTACTAAAATTTTAAGGTATATACTTTAAAAGTACTACACAATTAGTGTTAAAACTTTTCATTTAGAAGCACTGTAGTGTTTAATAAGGGTTTCCTTAATCAACATTTTATGTGATACCGTGTTATCGCAAAAAAGGTAGCAATTAGATGCTTTTTATGTATGAAAAACCGGAACATGATACAAATGAGTGTGATCGTAATCAAATCAAACAACATCGCGGGAATTTGCCGCTCGCCCGCCAAACAGCGAACGCAATTTCGCGACGCACGTAAAATGTATATTTTTTTATTTTAACTACTTTACGAAATTGGAATCTTAGTGGTATTGCAGACAAACAGTGTTAACACAGCATATAATATATAATTTCAATAAGGTTTATGAACATTTTGTTATTGTTATAGGTTATTTGTTATAAGTATGTGACTGCTATCAGGAGCGGGAACGTTAAAAATTGTATACTACGTCTACAGTAATTAGATTGGCATTAGCCATGTCCTCGGTGAGTTTGTATGTTCTTCAATAAATAGGTATTTTTTTATATTTTTGCTTCGCTTTCATCATGGCGATGACGCCTCCATTGGCTTCTGCTATATATTTATATGCTCAATCATTAAATAATATTTTTGTAACCAATTATTTTACATCCTCGACAAAATATATTTGAGTATAATTTTACGCTTTAATGAAGGTCTTTAAATAAATATTGTAGAATTAGTTTAATTGGTACAATAAATTTGCGATGGGGACATTCATTCTTTTTATTATAGGTAAGGCCCGTTATTTGCATAAATGTAATTTACAAGCAGTTGGGGTACCATTGTATCATGATAATCGTGGTACATACGAATAATATTCCATGCTTTAATTTTCTACTAGGCTTAAATTGTTTTTTTTTTAATATTTTTTTGGCCATTTATATTAACATTTTGAAATTCGTCCAATTTATTGTTATTCAAAAAAATATAGGTTTATGTTCTGCGAGTGTTACTCATATCAATATATTCTGTGTAAAGCTATAAACGATATTTTTGTATCATTAAGTACACCTCAGCATATAAACTTGAAACTACACTATCTTTGCATGTTATGATAAAATCCTTATGACGTTTAAAAGCATAGTTAGTTCAATATACAATAGTGGTTTTTGTTCAAACGCGTAATAAACTATAAACAATAACAGAACTGCTCTTATATTTATACATATTTACCTCGCCTAATTTTAGTATTAATTTGTCCACTGTCGCAGTTTTGTGGGTTTTCAGTTTAAGACAATGGATCCTCGACTTTGAATAAAATGTTGAAGCAGATGCTTTTATTTTTGTGAGCAGGCAGCTGTACCTTACAGATACATTGCTCTAATAACCATTACCTCGTCATCGTATTGTGAAACATGTAATCAATGTAAATAAGTATGTGATATAAACAAAAGAATTTCAGTACGAACGCGGATAGCCATAGCATAGCTGCGCTAATCGTCTTATTGACCGGTTGGTGGACCGGGTTGTTGCCAGTTCGTACACCCTCGCCGTTGGTTCGTGCGCGTTCGAACCTTTCCATAATGGCCGCTGCGCGTTGGGGGCGCCGCTGTGCACTTGTTTGGCGTCTGCCTCCGCGACGTTGCCAGCTTTATTGACTTAAGTACTAACGAAGACAAAACGTACGCGCGTGGAGTGGAACTTACGGCCGGTAGCTTTTCGATTTAACAACACGCGCGACCTTGTGCTTTTATATTTTCCAGTGGTTGAACGTTGTCGAAAAACCATGTGTCACGCCATAAAATACTAAGTCTTTGTGATAAAAATCAATTTTCTTGAAAGAATACCTTGTGTTTCGTGTTAAAACAATCGAAAGTGTAGTTAGTGGTTATCGGTGCCTATTATAAAGCTAGTACTATAGCGAAAGTGAAATGATATCAAACACTGATAGAATCGAAGAAGCAATATAAAGTGGTCGAGAAGGCATAAAGAAACTGGTTGACCGCAGGCAACGATTGTAACATGGGGGAACGGGGCGCGACGGGGGGCGCTTGGGGTGCGCGCGACGATGCCTCGTGGTGGCCGGGCGGCGCAGGTGAACTGCAGCACCAACAACAACTGAACGAGGAGATCGGTACCAGCACCGCCACATCCACACACCAATTGTATACTTATAAAATGACGGGTAGCTTTTCAAACAATGGGGATACGACCACTCCTAGTTATGATTATCGTATGATGTCCAATGCGAGCGCGAGGGAACAATCTCCCCAACAGCCATGGTGGTACGCCTCGGGTTCTGTGGAATCGCAACAAACATCCTCGCCAACGGTACGAAAACCTCACGACATATTGTGTTGATTGTTATGAATAAAACCGAATCTTAAAAAATTAAATATTTTACTGATTTATGCGATTCAATTCCAATATTTCATTACCTGTGTTAGAATTTGAAAAATCTTTAATTCCACAGTTAGGTTTCACTGGATTCACTGTCACAAAGCGTAATATCAATTAAATCATAAATGATCGCGAACTGTTACATTTTTTATGAAAATTCAATAAACAAAGACAAAATATGCATAAAATAAATTAACTCCTTTACAAATAACGTATCGAATTGTATATTTTGGCATTTGGAACTGGAATGATTCATTTGTTCCTTTTTTGAATCTTTACTCTGTAGTTCCAAAATTAGAGATGCGATCCCGATCAAAAATGTATTCATTGAGTTTTTAATTTTTGTCAGACCAAAGTAGGGCTTTATTTATTTATATTTAAATTCTGTTGCTACCAACACAGAGGAAAATAGTTTTGGAAGAACTTTATGAAACATGGTCATTTTTTTTTATAAATATCAAATGTTTCGTGATTTATTGGGTTTTCACACCGTAGTCATATAATCCTCGATTGTTCCAGCCTCAGGGTCAGTCAAGTCCAGAGAGTGAGCAAGGCAATCAGCAGTCGAACGGTATACAGCAAAATCACCAGTCTCTGCAGCAAGAGCAGAATCAAATACAGCAAAACTTGCAACAAATACAACAACAGAACTTGCAGCAGGCAATACAACAACAGAATCAGTCGCTGCAACAGTCGTTGCAACAACATCAGGAAGGCCAGCAGCAGACGCTGCAACAAATGATACAACAACACCAACAGCAACAACAGCAACAGCAACAACAGGCACTACAACAGACACTGCAACAGACGCTGAGCCAAGCGCAGGCGCAGGCCTTGGCGCAAGCACAGGCGGCGCTCCAGCAGCAAGTCGCGGAGACTATACAGCAGCAACAGCAGACCTTGCACGAGCATTTACAGGCTGTTCAACAGCAACAGATACAAGCTGCGCTGCAACGTCAGTCTGCCACATTACAGGTGAGCAAATATCTTTGTTAGACCTAAAATGTGTTTTTCTAGTGAAGAAACTCCAAACTATCACAAACATCAATAAAATATAGTAATAACAAATGCGCGCCATTTTGCATGAATCTCGACGTTCCCATCTGCTATATAACCAACCAGGTGAAAATTCCCATCTTTATCCTACTCAGCCTACATTGCCTTGGGATTTTTAGGTTGGAGTTTTGTAAGTCTCAATAAAACAACATCTTACATCAAAACTGTCACTTATAGAACTGTTGGGCTTTTACATGATTACTGTGTTTCAATTTCTAGTATGTTACTAGGTAGCTAGCTTATTTTATAGTAATGTTTATTGTGTATATAACTGTACATTTATTCTAACTTCTGATTTGTCAGTCTGTTCTTTACCAATTTAGGTTCTCCAGGAGAAATACAAAGGTTTGGCTTCATCAAGTAACTTTGATAACATCATTTATAAATAAATAAATAATAACAAACATCAAATCAGCATGGCTAACAATAAATTATCAAACATTTGCCATTGTCTGCTACTTAATACTTTCAATCTTAAATGGATAACATTACATTAACTATAAATAAATAAATATTCATTTCTATTAATTTAATATTGACAAACCCTTATTTAATATTTAAGAACATTAAAAAGAATTGACACAAATATTTAGAATTTTAAAGGAGTTAAAAAATAGGGTAAAATTACATGGTGATTGCTTATTATTAAATGTATGAAAAATTTTAGAGTGTCTTTAATAGTTGTAGGAATAATTGCATTTATAATTAATATAATTAATAATTATACAATTTCATAAATGTATAAACGTCATGCCTGTTTCTCATTGGCACAGGAAATACTATTATTCTTCATTATACTCAGACCTATTACTTATTATTATTTTTTTAATTCAAATTCGATATTTTAATTCCATTTTGTTTATTTATTTATCTTTTATTGTATCCTAGGAAATTATATAAATCATTGTTATCACTCACAGAAAACTATGGGAGAAAGAGAGGGCAGCTGAAGTGTACTTAAGGATAAAGCTACAATTATTAAACTGTTTACTGTGGAATATGTTTTGTTTTATGGCATCCAGTGAACATCTATTTTTGTAATATCATAGTAATTACTGGACAAATTGAGTCTTAACATTGTATGTCTCAGGATGGCAAGAGCAGTGAAATGCCAATCATTGCTTGTTATTCAAGTGTTTGGTTTTAATACTGTTCAAGAGCAATTATATTGCTTACCATCAGGTGATCTGCAAGCTTGTCTCGCCGTTTATTGTAAAAACAAAAAAACAAGTCATGAAATAATGGTTACTAACCCATCATTGCAATATCCTGAAATATTGGTTAGGACTTAGTGTTACAATATAAAGTTAAATAATTGATTTTTCTAGATGGCATCAATCATAGTACCCATCAGAGTTGTTGCTGATTCAGGTTTTTACAATATCAGTCCATGCTGGCACTGATATTAATTAGGTACTTGAATAAAAAATATCTTAGAATAATTATTAGGAAATGTGAATATTATAGTGTAGTAAACATATTACGAAATGTACCACTAAAAAGGCCTTCTAATTAATGTTGACAACACAATTGACACCGGAAATACATAAACATTACGCCTTTTTCCAGAAAGGGTAGGCAGAGGTACCAAGACACCAATGATTCAATGTCTTATTTAAAAAAATATTGCAATTAATGAGAGGCAAGCATGTCGTTCGCCTGATGATAAGCGATACAACCACTCATGAACAGTGGCAAAACCAAACAATACCTTTAATTACTAAGAAATTCCCTGCATTCTACTGTGCTCACCATCCTGAGATATAAGATGTTATGCCTTAATAAGTGCAGTAGTTACTCTGGCTACAATGTCCTCCAAACCAAAACACAACAGAGCATTAACACTGACTGACTGTTGGGTATTATTAAAAAAAAAAAAATTAAACTACCACCAGTCCTGTGTATGTTTCGTTCCACAATAATGGACACATGAGAAAATTAAATCACTTAATATAGGGTATGGCATCAGCAGTTCAATTTCAAACAATTTCAATGGTACAGCAGCTGTTAGCCATTCGATTTTATTTTCTGTATTTGTATCAGCTCATATACAACCCACTGCAGGGCATGGACCTCCTCTACAATGGAGAGAACGATTTAAAGTGGTTAGGCCATATAGTCCACTAAGCTGGCCTAGTGCGGGTTGGCGGACTTCACATTTCCAATTTATTTATTTTATTTGATATACAATAGAAATTCTTATAAATCGCTATGTTATGCACTATCTCTCGTACATACCTAACGTGGTGTTTTGTTTACTGGTTTGTTAAGGGATAGATTATAATCCTTACTAATATTATAAAGGTGAAAGTTTGTATGTATGTATGTATGGATGTTTGTTACTCTTTCATGAAAAAACGGCTCAACAGATTTTGATGAAATTTGGTATAGTGATAGCTGACACCCTGGATTAACACATAGGCTACTTTTTATCCCGAAAAATGTAGTGTTCCCGTGGGATGAGTCAGGAAACCAAATATACATATTTTCTACTCTTTCAAATTCAAATTGTTGGCACGGGATGTCCTCTCCTACGGAAGGGAAATATAGTCGACGGCACGCGGGAAATATAGTTAGTAGACACGCGAAATAATATGTTCTTGATGTGGATTGGACTCAAAAACTATCTGCACCCGGGCGAAGCCGGGCCCGACAGCTAGTTTAGATATATTTCATTTGATAATATTGATATAACTTTTATTATTATGCCAACAGGCAAATGTGTTGTATTTTAAAGTTATGTTTAGGAGTAGTGCCCAGTTTTATTTTCCTAGCCAGTTGACTCTTTTCAAGTATCAGAGGTATAAAGAAATCAATGACAGTGATAAGGCCATTATTACTATTTACCTGATAACAAATATGTGATGATAGCTATATGTGAATATGAAAATAACGATTGCAGCTCATCAACACTCACAGCACCGCGAGTATAATTATGTTAGAGCTAAGAATGATGACACAGTATTTTTATTAAAATAGTTATTCTCAATAGTTTTTTGAAAAGTTAAATTATTTCCATTGCTTTGGAACATTTTACAACTGTAAGGAAACTCCCTTAGTACGCAAACTGCCTTTTCAGGATTCTGTACTTAAATAAGAAAAACAGAACCTCAATGAGATCATTTTGTTATATTGTCTGCGAAGGAAATATAAAGGATAATTCCAATTAGCATAGAATCATGAAACTTACTTATAACCAATATCTTGGATTTCATTATAGCAATACACCCGAAAATTTGGGAAATACAAATAACATCTAATGGCGGAAAAAGAAATATTTATTCGTTTTTTTATGCGATTCCAAACTTATGTTTTTAGGGTTCCGTACTTAAAAGGTAAAAACGGAACTGAGCCTCCGCTGTCTGTCTGTCACCGGGAATCTCATAAACCGTGATAGCTAGAAAGCTGAAATTTTCAGAAATTATGCATTTCCGTTGCCGCTATAACAACAAATATTAAAAAAAAAATGAAAATATTTAGGGTACCCCATACAGTGAACGTGTTTTTACGTATTTTTTGCTCAATATTAAAAACGGTAACAGGTAGACGCTTACAATTTTTACAGAATATTTAGTTGTATATTACCTTTCAAAATAAATAATTAAATAAAAGTAAAGTAAATATTAAAGGGGGTCCCGTACAACAAACGTAATTTTTAACCAAATTTTAACTCGATCTTAATAAACAGAAACAACCGTGATTTTTAGGGGTTTTTTTATAGATGATGGTACGGAACCCTTCGTGTGCGAGTCCGACTCGCACTTGGCCGGTTTTTTTATATTAAACCATGCAACCATGTAAAGCCATTGTATATTTTGGAATCCTAAATGTGCGACTTCATTAATCATTTCACACTTGGCAGTTTTTTGTTCTGCCTATCCCATTCAAACATAATTCTTTTTATCACTACTTTTTGCACAAGCACAAGTATCAATAAATAAAATAAATAAAGTCGTATGTCCTTTTAATACAGGAGTTACAACAACAGGCTCAGCAACAGGCGTTAGCTCAGGGCACAGTCACTAAGGGCAGGATGCCGCGCGCGCGCCCGTACAACAAGCCTCGCGGACGCATGACTGCGTACGCATTTTTCGTACAAACGTGCAGGGAGGAACACAAGAAGAAACATCCAGACGAGAATGTTATATTTGCTGCCTTCTCTAAGAAGTGCGCGGAGAGGTGGAATGTAAGTAATATTGTTTCTTTTTTCAGATTTAATAGTAAAAAAACACTTGATTTACATTACATGTTTTATTTTTTAATAAAAATATCTACATAGGTCATAGAATTACTTCTGAGATGATGTTAAGATGTTATAGAATATTGATGTTATCTGTTAGTTTATTTTCTACTTTAGATCATATCAATAAATTTTACTTTTTTTTTATAAAAAACTAAATTTCATAGATGGATATATTATGTCTCACATGGTGTTAAAATACATACATCTAAATTCTAATGCATAAATTCATCTTTGATTTTTTTTGAATCTTTGAATTTGGATGTGGTGTTGGTATGAAGTTTAGAATCTATCAGGTGTTGTATCTCCGCAGACAATGTCAGAGAAAGAAAAACAGAGGTTCCACGAGATGGCGGAGCAGGATAAGGCGCGGTTTGACCTGGAGATGCAGAGTTACGTTCCGCCCAAGGACGTGAAGATCCGCGGACGCAAGAAGCAATCCATGAAGGACCCCAACGCGCCCAAGCGATCGTTGTGAGTGCCGGTCATGATTCTTCCACTCTTAGAGCTGTATTATTGATTATTTTTATAAAGCATATATGTTCACTTTTGGCTTTGGGTATAAGAATATATTTAACTTGAGTATTGACAAAAGGACAAAATGTTGAAACACCATATAGTTTGAGTAAAGATAATTTTGTTCCATAAGTGGTAGTTATAATAAAGCTCCTGTACGAATGGTTCATCTAGAGCTGACCCATGTCAAACCAAAGAGAAGCTTTGCTTTGAGTTTGGTAAATGGGAGTCCCGGTGACCCAAACCTGGTGGTAAGTTATTCATATTTGCCGGGATGGTACAAAACTCATTTCAGTGTCGCGTTTTGACTTTGGTTTGCGTACATCCGGTGTTTCTCGCATTTAGAGAGTTTATCAGATGTGTGATAGCATCCCATACATCCAAGCAAGCGGGGAGAGCGAATTTCTAAATATACCATCAATTTTACAGATCAGCATTCTTCCTGTTCTGCAATGACGAACGTTCGAAGGTGAAGGCTGGTAACCCTGAGTACACGATGGGTGATATCGCAAAGGAACTGGGCCGGCGCTGGGCCGCCGCCGATCCTGAGACCAAGTCCAAATATGATGCACTGTCTGAGCAAGACAAGGCGCGGTATGATAGGGTAAGTAAATGTATTTATTCAGGTTAAGATTAGCTATTGTAAGCCAAAGAAAAAAATAAAAAAATAAACTGAAACAATGCTACAAATGAAACCAAATTTATATTATTACTTGAATAGGAATTTATAAATAAATGCAATGCACAGCTAAAAGAATTATTGGACGTCTACAAGGTGGACAAAGGATCTATCAAAGATCTAAGGACAGATCTGCATGGAGATCCTTAGGGAGGCCTATGTCCAGCAGTGCACTTCGTTTGGCTGAAGGGAGACACAGAGAAAGAGATGTATAAACACTTGTATTGAACACATTTATTCTTCTGCATCCTGATATCTTAATATGAGGATAAAAATACAGTAATGGAATTTTGGGAGGTGGAATTTTTTAGAGGGGCTGTAGAAGTTGAGCAAGCCAAGTGATGGATGCCCACCCATAAGGTGGGCAACAACTTGGCTAAAGTTTTGAAGGAAGTGGAAGCAGGCCGCTTCCAACAAGTCCATGTGGTGATTCTTGGGGGAGACTTAATGTGGCCGGAAAGAGAAATAGAGAAGTTGAAAAAAAATGTTTTCTAGTCTTTAATGCATTTACAAATCTTATTAATGCAATCTAAGCAGGGTTTTCTTCGCAATGTAGATAGTCATTTCAATCTTAATTTTTGGTCCCTCTTCAGAAACTGAACTATAGCCTCCTAGTGGTCAATATGTATAATGGTAATAGTAGTCTAGTGGTCAAAATGTATAATGGTAATTGTAGTCTAGTGGTCAAAATGTATAATGATATTTTTTTGTTCCAGGAAATGACGGCTTACAAAAAGGGTCCCCTGGGCATGTCTGTGCAACCAGCGGCGGCCGCGCATGCGCAGTTGCAGCAGCAGTTGCAGCGCCACGCCGCCGCCGCTGACGACGACGTCGGCGACTTCGAAGGAGACGACGAATACAACTGAACCAACACTTACATACATACATTGTGATAGCGGCTTCCCACAGCCAATAGGAACGCTCAGTACCACACGGTACTAACATGGTTTATTAACCGACTTGACACCAGAATGTATCATTTTATATACTGAAATATTTTTACATAAATACGGTCCGTGACGATGGTCGTTTCTCATTAGATTATTTGGAAGATTTATTGTGCCGTCGCGTCGGTCGGAGTTTGGTAGAGACTGAATAAACGAAACTTGTAGGTGAAGTATTTTTTTTATGTTAGTTTTGGTTTAGGTCAGTTCTCGGTCTAAATGCGGTTGTAATTTGTATGGAATTTGGATTTGTCGTGACGTGATGATAATAATGTTTATATCTATGAAATATTCGGTAATTGTTTAAACTTTGTTGATTTTATCAATGAAATAGTTGAAATTATATTTTGTTGTTGTTAAAGTCCTATGATTTGAGTTTAATTCTGTTGTGAAACGTATTTAGTGTGTACAATAATATCCGGCAATAGATTTTGGAAACGTTTTGAATACTGAAAATGCATTGGTTAGGTCGAGATTAAGTGGCCTTATAATTTTTAATCATGAAGGTTGAGGTGGTGTTATAGAGTTGTCTACAATCGAATGATAATTTTGTAATAAACGGGATGTGTATGAAGTCGTTAGTTGCCGTCACAGCAAGGTATTTTATAGCCTTTCGCAAATACTCTTAAATTAGGCAACGTCGCAATGAACAAAGGATGTATAAAAGTTCAAAGAAATTTTTAGTGTCGACAAGTGGATAGTATTTGAAGGTAGCTAGTGTAAGTTCGGAGAGAATGAGCGAGTGAGATTTGTTATTTCGTGTCCAGAGTATAATTAAATTATGTTTATGTTCCCATACAGGTGAATTGACATTGAAATTTCTCATTATGTTTATTTGAAGTGCAGAATCCAGTCGCCCCGAGTATCGTTTTTCCGATGATTGCCTGTGTGTTGTGTTATGCCATAAGAATGTCTTGTATTGTGTAAATAATGGACTGCAAAACGTGATAGTACTTAATGTAGTCGTACTAGGTACTACTACCGACTAGATTTATGCTAGAATGTACTTGCTTTGGTATTTGTTGATTCGTTTCCAGTGTCGTGGAATCAGTGGGCGCGGTGAGCAATTGTGTTGTAAAGCAATTCCAAGGGAATCATCATGTGTATTGTATTAAAGATATAGTGGAGACATTGAATGATATTTTAAGCTGCGTGTAACAGGGGCGATATTGTTTTGAATTTGTAAATTAATCACTGTACAAAACAATATAGTGAATCTTTTACACAACATTGTTCTTTTATTTTATTTCGTATTTTTGCTATATTAAACGATATTCAGTAGATTTTGCGTGGAATTAAGTTATTTGTGAAGTATCACCTTTATAATAAGAACTTTCGTGCAAAAGTATAATTTAAGTATATAAAACATATTTTTCAAATATTGTTCGTTTGTCATATTCTTATTTTTAAATAATTTAATAAAGCAGTAATTTAGTACCACGTACTATTTAACATAATATTCAAAAGGCATTGATTTATTGATAATGCCCCGAATAACTATTTTCAATAGTATCTAATAATATTATGAAATTTAAAAAAAATACGTTATTCAAATTTCCAGAACTTTACAAATCTTTACAAAAAGCACTTTGCTTATAAAATACCCACAACATACGTAATATACTTGACGTCGAATTAGGCCGAAAAGTAAGGTATTTGATTGTTACGACATGTGGGTAGTGCTAGAATATTATTTACTACGTAGGCACCTTTAATATAGATCTCGAATCGGCGATATATCGGTATAAATATTTAGATTCGCTGCCTTAAACAATCTTAATCTATCTGAAACCTTGGGAAACCTAATACCTTTAATATTTGATACTTTCTATAAAGAAAAGTTTGAATTGTAAAGTTGAACCAATATTTTTTAGACATTTGTTGTAAGGTATTGAAAAAAAAAAAATAGTGACGTGGTCACGCAAACGAAGTGTCAAGTGTCACAAGGTGGACGGATGTCATTCACTTTTCACTTCACTGGTGGTAGGTCTCTCATATGTGAGAGGCTGCCTGGGTGGGTACCACCGCAATGTCTATTTCTCCCGTCAAACAGCAGTTTAAATGCACTGTTGTGTTTCGGATTGAAGGACATTGTAGCCAGAGTAACTACTGGACATATTGAGACTTAACATCTTATGTCTCAGGATGGCGAGCGCAGTGGAATGCTTTTTAAATCAAGGTGTTGTTTGGTTTTGCTTCTGTTCATGAGCGGTCGCAACGCTTACCATCAGGCGAACGGCATGCTCGTCTCGCCATTCACTGCAATAAAAAAAAAAATGTCCTGGTTAAGGTCGCTGGAAAACGCTGGATGCAGGCCGCTTCCAACAGGTCAATGTGGCGATCCATGGGGGAGGCCTATGTTCAGCAGCGGACTTCCTTTGGCTGAAGAGATAGAGAGAGTGACCTGATCCGACAACGCCCGGCATAGATATTTTTTGACATCACTTCACATTCACACACACTTTTTTACTGGCAGAAAACGTGCTTCCACAAGCTGATCTTAAAGCTTCTAATGCTAGTGCAATGCAAAGTAAATTAAGAGTTTGTATCCCACATGCATGATCCTCCCACCATCATCTATCGTCTATCCACCGCATAGAAAAACTTCTTTATTAAACTTCGATACAAATTCGCCGATCGACGCTTAAAACTTACAACAAAACGCTAGGAATGCATAAAATTGTAGGAGTGCACTGGTGTGCTGTGTGCAACTGCCACCGAGTCAAGATCTGCTTGGTACTAGATGCCACGCCCCCAAAAGCGAGATAGTGTGCTCTTTCCATCTTACTCTTAACCACGCCCACTCGGTTGCGTACACCCAGAGACCTCTTCGCTTATTATGATCGCCTAGTACAAACGGAAGGCTCGCAAGAGTAATCCGACATTCATTATTTTTCTTAAGTCTACCCACTTTTTAAAAAATGTTAAGTTTTTAACGTTGCATATTAGGAGCAACATCAATATAGTCGTCATGACTAAAACTAAGGATTGATTGCGATTGATACCAGAATTGTTTGTTCGTATTTGAAATTAAAATTATTGAATTACGAGTAAATAAATTACTCGTGTTAAAATTAATTCGGATTGACCAATGAGATATAGCGATTCAGTCATCAACGGCGTCTTCAGACAAAGAATTGTAAATTGTACGGCAGAGTATTTTTTACAAATTACGCGAAAGTAAGTAAAACAAGTCCTTGGGCGCCCCTTTTTCCAGGTGTCTGGGATGATCAGCTGACTGCGTCATCATTTCTTAACACCGCGCTGCGCCGATTCGAGGATTGGCAGACAGCTAGTTAATAAAGTTACGAATCAAATATTCTGTATCATGCAAGTGAAAAGGACAGGTCAAAAGATAGTACGCATGGTGTAGTTTTAATTAAAATAAAAAAATCGGTTCATTTGAAACATGTTTTATTTTATAAAAATAAACGTTTTGACGACAAATAGTTTATAATATTCGGGGTCCTTACGCATTTATCAACTCACATCGGAGTTCCCACCAGAAATGTTTCAAGACATTGTAAAAAATTCAGTTTTTACAAAAGTTACTTTTTATCTTAAAACATTAACAACGTTACATTTTTCACATCTAATTCTAATAACGGTCGATCACGTTCATTTATTTACTTTTTACTTAAACATTACATCAGCGTTTACGAAAATAATCTATTTCCAGATTGTCGAATAGGTAAGTTTAATATTGAGATTATTTTTGTAAAACAATAGAGCATAGAAATAATACAGAGTAGTAATTTAGCTTCAGGCTTTGATCATATTGCGCTGTCTAAAAATAGATTTCATATCATTCTTGTGATTTTGTTTTGTTGAATAGGTATTGTACTAATTATAGCTTAAATCTTTGTAGGTGTTTATGTTTCCAGTTATCACATGTATGACGTCAGTTAGAAAATACGTGGGCATTTCATTAGCCGCGTACTGACTAGCCGCGCAGCCTCGCGCGGCAGCCTCAGACGTTTGCTGCGGGACGGTTGCCTCGCGAGGCAGCCTCGATGTGTACATTTTTTGGATCGAGGCAGCTTCGCGCGGCATGGCCGAGCCAGTTTTGCTCAAGAAAAGTTTTGAGGCAGTACGTTCGGAAAGCTACCGCCACAACTGCCATTCTAATAATTTTACGGCTTGTAAAGTAAAGAAAACGGAAACCAAAACGTTTTTGGATGAAACTATTATACCAAAACAGATTAGATTTTTTTCTTCAAGTCAGCTATTGGAATGTTCTTTTTCTAACTTATTCTCCGTGCATTTTCTCTTAATCCTCTATTAGTATAATCAGGACATTGCGCATCCCAAAGTCTTCTATATTCACCCTATAGTTGTATTAATTTAAGACACTGTTCTTTATCCATGGCGCTAACCTGCGACGAACAAGCGAGGCGAAGGCACAACCGTCTTGATTGAGCGCGGCAAACGTACCGAGGCGCCTTTGAGCATGGACAAAAAACCGACAACGCTCGGCTCGGGCCGCGGCACGCTCGGGCGAGGCGGCGTGTGCGTTTGCCTCGCGCGAGGCACGTCCCGACTAGCCGAGCATTTGTTTCGCGCGGCAGGCCTCGCGAGGCTGCTCGGTCAGTCAGTACGCGGCTATTTAGGAAGCTATCGCTAATATTTAGCACTATATTAGACAGCGCAATATAAAATAACATTGCCTTTTAAATTATACTTGAAAACCGTGGTCAAGAGGCTAAGTTTTTATTACGTATTGTATTACTGCATTTATAATCAGGATGGCGATTACGCGGGGACTAATTCTACTCCCAACGCCTATCCGAAGCATGGGATGTATTATATTAGTTGACATTAAGCCGATACTAAACCCACATTCCGTGGTAATTAATTTTCCAATCGAATAAAACCGGGCGTTAAATTAAGACTAGATTAAGGTTTCGTGAATGCCAAGAATTTTACGATTTTTTAACTGTTTGATGCGCGATAGCTGATGCATCAATACATCTAGGGACAGTAACATGCAATATACAAATGGGATCCGGTTTAATTCGATTGATCACTGTTTATTTGTATGTCGCCGACGACCGGGAAAATAATATCCAAATAACAATTGCAATGCGATACATACAAATAAATTACCAAGACATCTATATAATGCTATTTCATTTTTACATACAAGTACATAATTGTCAATTTTTCCGTATACCAGGCTAATGACAAAAGCTCGTTCGAACATATTCTACATAACTATAATATTATGGCATACACAATTATATAATAATCGACCAGGAAAATATAAAACAAACTTCCGAATGGTACAGTTACAAAATCTAAGATGGCGGTCCTATTGCGTTTTCTATTTTTCTGGTCAAGCTATAATTAACTAATATCACGAAATACGGTACGCAAATTACATATTTAAATACGAGATCAATCCATTATAGGTTGTCTTAATTAGTTTTTCGCATTTTGTAAATTATACCAGTCATTAGTGTTTGCCTACGACCTCGTTATATGAACAACTATTTAATGGTATTTTTATTATCGAATCAGTAATTCCAGTAGGTATGTGTGGTCGTAGATTGTAGATTTTTAATTCGATACAAAAAAAAACAAAACTCTTGATTTTTCATATAGTAATCATAAATGTGTTGTGTAGACGCTCAATACCCTGATTGTCATGAATTACAACTGACAAAAAAAAACCGAAAAAGGCAGGGCGAAAACGGGATGTACGGCCTATTCTTGGTGTTTAAAAAGATATTACTAACGCCAACACTTCGGAGCCGCCGCCGGTTACACTACGAGATACAAAGTTTCCACAGATTCTTAATTAGTAAAGTAAGAAAATACTCGAATATGGAAGCGACGAAAAACGTCCGGCGGTGGTTTCGAAGCGTCGCAAATATGTACATTACACGGGGTCGGTGCGTCGCTATGAGGCGTCGGCCTCGTGCGGGTCGGGGGGGTGTTGCGGGATGTAGTTCCACCTCGCTCGCACCTGTGTGTCGGCGGCTGGTTTGTGTGCGTGTCGTCTCGCTCGCACGACGGACAGATGGCGCTGTATGTAGTGTTCGTGCGGCGCGAGTGCGGCGGCGCGCGCGAGACACTCCTCGGCGACGGCGAGCTTGCCGCGCTCCACGGCCACCACGCACAGGTTGTGCAGCGCCTGCACGTTGTCCGCCTCCAGCTCCAGGATGCGCCGGTAGCACTGCAACACATACAACAACAGATAAAACCACTTGTATCCATAATCGTAAATTGAGAAACACCAAATGCCAACATTAGCTAAAATTACTTGTATCCTTAGCCGTAATTTTTTTATAAACACCATGTACCAACATCAGCTAAAATTATTTGTATTCATAACCGTAAATTGATAAAGTCCAAGTACCAACATCAGTTAAAATTACTTGTATCCATAACAGTAAATTTCTGATAAACATTAAGTACCAACATCAGCTAAAATGACTTGTATTCATAACAGTAAATTTTTGATAAGCACCAAGTACCAACATCATTATCAATTTGAGCATAGGTTTATGCTGATCATTCTGTGTGGAGATAACTAAAAATGTCAATTTTTTTTTCGAAGTACACGTATTAATAGTTGACAATGAAGAAGTTGGCAGCGTCCACGAACAAATTGCTGTTGAAATCTAGATGTCTATGGACATTGGATGGTCCTTTGGTGGCAGATGATGAAAATTTTTTATGATCGAAACGAGTAAACTGACCACAACATTAGCTCAAAAGCGGCACAAGTTTCAAGATGTATGGGCTAATAGAAAGGATGTAGAACAATTTATTTCTACGAGTAACAGTTTTACAGCTTATTTCACGTTACTTAGCAAGGTCACATTTACAATTATTCAACATATCACACCCCAAAAACTCACACTCTCAGCAGCATCCAAATCCTTGACGGAGTTGATGTAAATATCTCCCAAGAGCACGAGAGCCTTGACGTGGTCGGGATGGTGTCTGACGAGCTGCTTGAGGAAGGGCGCGGCCTCGAGAGGGCGGCGGCGGTCTGCCAGCAGTAGCGCGAGGTTGAACAGAGCTGAACGGAAGTCTGGCTTGAGGTGCACGGCCGCTCGGAACCAACGCTCGGCGCATTCAGCGTCGCCCTCGTCCATGCACACCATGCCCAGGTTGAAGTGTACTCGCTCGTTTGTCGCTAGGAGATAGATTTGTGTTTTAATTTTATTTACTGAAAACATAACTTAAGAGCCGAGGCCAACACGACGCTATTTACGAGGCGATAGATTTTTTTATTTAATTTATTTACAGGAAACATAACATCGTAACAGAGGATGCCAACACGACGCTATTTCAATATAAAAGAAATTCTAACTCTAAAACTACATAGAATATGAATTAAAAAAATGAATAAACAATAAAAATTCAACATAAAATTAAACGATCCAAACCATATTCGTATACAGCTGAAGACTGACTACAGTATAAAACTATTAAGTTGACGCACGCCTGTGTAGTGGATTTTGGGATTAACCAGTGTATATCCAATTCACACGAGACCATCAGGGCCCATCCGTAAATTACGTCATATGTTAAGGGGGAGGGAGGGGGTCGACGAAGTGTAACATTGTGAGACAAGGGGCGGGAGGTTTCCAAAATTTCGTGACATCAGATTTTTTTGAAAATATATTATTTTATATCTAAGTATTACAACATTAAATTTAAATAAACATGAAGTGGCCAAAAGTTATGAAATTTGTGTGACGTAATTTATGGATGGCCCCTCACACTCTTAATAAGAACAGAGATAAGACCGGGCAAGCTTGATACTCACCATGCATCATTATGCTGGTACGATTAAGTAGATCATTTTGGAAAAGTGAATGCTATGTCATTTTACATATTGTATTACACACCATTACTCACTGTATATGTTATGGGCCAAGTGATTAATGCGGGCAGTATGAATAATGCCCGATTAATCACTTAGCCTATAAGCATATACACGACGAATACAACTTAATATAGATATGATAGAAAAACAGTAAATTTAAAATGTTAGCTCACCATCTTTATCAAGCAGTTTGAGCAGCCGTTGCCTGGCGATATGCCTGAGGTCGGCCGCGCCCAGTTCTTGCAGCAGTATGGCTGAGTTCAGCAACGCTTGCTCGTGCTCCGGCTCCAACTCCAAGGCCTTGTCCAGGTACGCAAGCGCTTGTGAGGCCTTACCCTGCTCCAGTAACACCACACCCAGCTGTGAATTGAAAAAATACGTTTTATACATATAAATATATAAATATACATAATAATATATAATATAAACTAGTACATGCTAGTTTTTGAACAGCATTGTGCAGTAGAATTTTTCGTTGCAAGCGTATGAATTATGTAACTACTTAAATAAATATCTTGAATAGAATAGAAAAAATATACAATATAATAAAAATTCAGATTAAAAATACTGCGTAAATTTGTAATGTACTTTAAGTACATATGAGTGGTCATCAAATTTAATTAAATTTTAAGACAATTTATTATACTGAGCCACAGAGCTTTGAAAATAATACTTGGAAATGATGAACCAATAAGATTTTCAAATATGATTATCTAATTAAAATCATGATAAGATGAACTGCGTATTTGAGTAGACTTGTTTACTTCAGCATTTAAATTTATTATTAGACATGTTAGAATCAAAAGACATCAAATAATATTATTTGTATTAATTGACACTGAGTGATTCGAGGAATTAAAATATAATTATTTCTTATTACAGATCATTTCATCAGAGCTGTAAAATTTAAAATATCCATTCTATTAGAAATTGATCTAAAATACTTACGTTATAATAAATGTCTGGATTCCCGCTGTCATACAATAAAGCCCTTTCGTACACTTCCTGCGCTTCCTTTGTTCTGTTCAATTTGATAAGAATATCTCCTCTATTAATATAAGCTTGAGTATAATCAGCTCTCATGCTAATCGCTTGACGATACAGCATATCTGCCTCTTCCAACCTCGTAGCATTCTTTGATATTAGATTGGCAAGGTTTAAGAAGACGTTTAGATGGTTAGGGGCGATTCTCGCTTGGTAAGACTCGCCAGGTTTGGCTTTGGGAAGTAAGGATTTGGCTTTGACGTAAGCGTCTTCTGCTTCTTGATAGCGGCCGAGATGGTTGTAGGTGCGGCCCACGTTAATGTGGGCGCCCACGTCATCGGGTTGGACGCCCACTGCTGTGTTGAAGAATTCCAAGGCTTCTGAGTAGCGTCCTTCAGCTTCAAGCGCGTGGCCAACGTTGTTGTATAATTTGGCGTTGTTGCGGTTCACCTGAATAATATGTTTGTTATTAATTTAATTTATTTAATGTCGCTCTTGATTTGCGTTTTGTTATTAAACACTCTTTATATTATTAAGTTGTAAATGAATATTGTAACTAAAATGATTAAAAGCAAATTTGGTGTAAATAATTTGCTTTATAAAAAGACATAATTGAATTACAACTGTTAACAGGATTACCTAATAAATTAATAAGTAGCGAATTTATAATAACTATTAGCTTTGGGGAGGTCTATGTTTAGAAGTGGACTTCCTGTGCGATGATGATAATGATGATGATTAGCTTTACTTTAACAAATAACTACAAAAATGTCAAACTTACTTTCAGTCCCGAGGCAAAAATAGAATATTCAGTCTTCCAATCCCAATTCCTCAAGTAAGTTTTGGCACTGAATGCCAGCAGAAGGAATATTAAGGCAGCTGCAGCGAGCTTCGCCCGTCTCTTGGCAACGAGCCTCCATCCATGGGCTACCAACAAGCACCAACCCATGGACGGCATGTACAACACTCTCTCGGCAACCACGAAACCCACGGGGAAGAACAAGTTAGATGCTGGTAAGAAAGGCAGGACGAGTAACGCTAGACCCTGTGAAAAAGAAAAAGGTTTTAATCATTGACTTTTTTTTAATTCCAGTAAATAAATAAATAACACCCAACAGTCACATACATAGTCCTGACCCCACACTAAGATCGAGTCTTGTGTCGTGGGTATCAGGAACTACGAGAGACTTTTCGGTCTCACAAACACCCAGACCCGGAAGAAATATTTGTAGGCCGCACAAACATTTCTCTCGGTGCGGGGATCGAACCCGCGGCCTCTCGTTTCATAGGCGGCGTCTAACCAACTGTACCACGGAGGCTGTCGAATTTAATGGTGAGATGAGTACATCTCTAGTGGAGCGTTACTGAAATTAGTCGTAGTTCGCAAGGATTTTGAAAATACTTGCTCGTATTATAACAGTTTTATAAAAATAATTTTTTATCATCGTTTTTTATCACGAAATCTATTAAATTGAGTTAATTAGTATTTATTTATTTAGCGAGATTTAAATGGTCTCGTTTTGGAACTCCAAATGTTTAAAGGGCCTATCCTTAAGTTTTTCAAAAATAAATCAATGGTATTCACAATAATTTTGCTTGGAAAAGAGTAGATTCTGTATTCCTTGTGTCTCGTATAAAGTTGGATGTTAAAAATGTAGAAATTAATGAAACAATAACAACAATTATTTTCATATAGGTTATTTTCCAGGAATAATCCGAAGCTTTAGCAAGTATTGTGTATTGTCGTAATGTGTTCAGTTATAAATTACGTTTCTACTGAAAATAATATATTTGAATATTCATTGAGTATAATTTAAAATCTCTCCAATTAAGAAGTTCGTGTATATCATTTTTTATTTATTATGTGTGACTATCATGAAAATATTTATATGACTTTATACAGACATTGTAAAAATCACAAAAACACATATTTTTACGGCGTGATTTATGCTTGCACCATTTTGTCATAGTATATTTCTACATTCTATGAGCCCGCAACCGAGGCGGGCGCGGGTGCTAACCACGTCGTGAGAATCCTCTTTTATGCCTCCTTCACAAGTCAACAGATACATTTGCAGACGTCGTCTTAGGATTGGTGTTACGATCTTCAAGTGGAACGCACGGTTTAAATAAAATAATAATAATTAAAATCTATTATCTGTCGTTTCTGCTCATGGGTTGATACGAAAAAGCCTCGACCAATATCTACAGAGGCTCTCAATTGACTGTTGGGTCAAAAGTCAAATACAGAAGGCAGTATTACTAGACACGGCACGCGTTGTGAGGCGGTTCCTCACTTTGCTCCTTAACCGCCGGTGTCTTGGGTCTTGAGCTTCACTAGAATAAAAAAAATATATAAAAGGAATATTAATTAAACCAACCCGCACTAGGCCAGCGTGGTGGACTATATGGCCTAACCACTCTCAATCGTACTCTCGATTGTAGAGTAGGCCCGTGCCCTGCAGTGGGACGTATATGGGCTGATACAGACAGATACAGAATAATTAAAATCTACTAAATGACAAACCATGCGTTCCATTTGATAATCACAACATTCATCCGAAGAAGACGTCTGCAGATGCATCTATTGTCGAGAAGGCATTACAATAACTTACCATAGACAAAGCGGAGCATCGAGTCCTGAGCGCGTGTATGGCGGCCGCGACCAGAGCGGTGGCGAGAGCTATGGTGGCCAGGTTGCGTGGATCCCGCCAGGATCTAATCAGAGCTACGGTGCCCATTGTCCAGTCGCAGCATAAAGCCTCTGGCAGTGTGAGCAGCCATGCGTTGAGAGCTGGCAGGTAGGCGAATGTTAAGTGCCTGAAATTTTAAAAGTTAAGTTATAAAAGCTAAAAAAGCAAAAAACCCTAGGTATAATAGAACTACTATACAGTTGTGTTGTTGAAATTATATTTTGAAAGATAGAAATTATATTAGATAATGTTTATGTGTAAAATTTTAGATATCAAAGTAATTATACCAATGTCATTTTAATAAATTAATTTTGCCAAGCATTATGCTTTGATATTCGTTACTACATATGAATGTGTTTTTCATTCTACGTTATATTATGAATTAAATTATAGAAATATCTGTTCAGTGCAAACATTTACATTCCAAAATCCAATAAGAGTCGTTGCAAAATTTTAAGTCGATTTAATTCTAGATAACTAAAATTATACTCTAAAAATAGATTTTCCAAACCAATGCTAACACACGAACATCCAAACTACGTAAATAAAAACCAGACGAAAAACAATGAGCGGACAATAACGCCGCTCGTAAAATTAATGTGGCCCAACATCACGGCGTCGTTCAGTACACTAAACCGGTTGTCAAAGGCAACCATTACCCCTCGACCCTCATTACTCAGGGTAATAAAGAAAAAGATGCTCTCATCTTCGACTAAAGCGGTTACTGAACGGGGCAAATCTGTTATGACGTTATTGCCGTAATTAGACCATGTAGCAGCCTCTTTCGTCGGTAATTTGTACTTGTTCGGTGTTGGAGATCTTTTTTATCGAGTTGTGTTGTGATATTTTGAATTGTTTGGTTGTTGCAATAATCTTGCCTATATTTTCCGCTTTTATAAGATGGAGAATATAAAAATTTAAAAATAAGTTGCAAAAGCATCAAAACTTCAGTTCTAATATTTTCAGCTTTTCATATTACATTTGTCTTAAAAACAATTAAAAATATGTTTTCCCATGAGTGATACAAAACTTTTCGTCAATCGTTTACGCATTATGATAGCATCATCGACCCGAGGCATTTCACGTGCATCCTCAACTAGCCAGCCGGAAAACCTCTCCACTTCCAACAAATTTAGAATAACCTAAAAATTGTAGCAACAGCACCCAAATGTAAAATATATCCTTACCTGGTAGGCGCCACAGCGGCTCCAGCAGGGTTGTCAAATCTGGTGAATACGGGCAGTTGAGCGCCCATCACATGGAGCCTGGCTGCTAGGAGAGCCAGGGTGGCGCAACACACGGTCGCCACTCGCCTGGCAGCCTCGCCGCACGCGCAGCCCCATCCGGAGCCTTTGCCCCACGCGTCCATCCACGACCAGCGACTGCCGCCTCCTGAACTCCGACGCTAGTGAGAAATAACAATTGAGAAAATGTAGAATGCATTATGTGTGATTCATTAACGTGAATAAAGATTGTATCATTGGCTTTTTTATGCGAAGAGTGGAGTAATTGGTGGAATTTTGCATTCTGGATACAGAATCTTCGCAGAAAACTATTAAAGGGTTTCCATCCATCCATCCATCAGCCAAAGGAAGTCCACTGCTGAACATAGGCCTCCCCCAATGATGTATTTAAAGGGTTTACAACTATGTAAAACGCCTAAATCATCCTGCGTAAATATTTCGATCTAATCCTGTGTATAACCGGTATAATAACTCGTTAGTTGTAGTTCGATAATCTTCATAATTGTGGCGATGGATATTATTTCGATTGGACGTCCCATCAGGTGCAGTAGTATCACTTTACCACAAATCACAAAGGAAATTCAAATCGAAACACATTCATCACGTGATAACACCATGGCATATCAACAACAAATTCAGCTACGTACGCCATGCAGCCACCTGGGAACCGGAGTCTTCAGTTTCACAACCTAGACAAATGAAGTTTGTCTGTTGTCAGACGTGTGATAAGTAATTCAACAGGCAGTCGGTTGAAGTTTGTATGAAGTTGTCGGTAGTATTATGGAGACTATCCTGCCCTCACACCCACCACTGTAACTCCTGTAAGCCAGGATCAACAGTGGCACGCAACGTAATGGCACCGAGCATTGAAGCTCGGCGAGTCTCCGGGAATGTCTAACTTGTCTTTAATCCGCAACGAAATTGATCAGAAAGTTAAATTAATAGGCGGAGTTTGAAATAAATTACTGTCCACCATTGAGGTATTACTCTAGAGCGGACATCGGGAATAAAATATCTGAGTATTGTGTGTGCATCCGGATGCTTCCGTATCTTCGCTCTCGCTTCACTGTGTACACGGGTACGAAGATAATGTTACTTCGTAGGCGTGACAGAAACAGAAATAGAAGGTAATCTTCATTTCGTTTGCAGTGTCCCCTCTAGTATATTATCTCAATGTTTTCCACTTATTACTTGTTAGTATTATGTACCTTCTGCGCAACGAAGAGTTCGTAGACGACGCAGACGCCGGTGACAGTGATGCCTTGCTCCTTGCACAGCATGGCGATACCCACGCACGCGGTGCACGCCGCTACGTACCGCCAATCTGAGTGACAATTGTATATTTCAATTACCCGCTTTTATTTTCTGTGAGGGTAGGCGCGATTTGCGTAAATTCTAAATGTATGACGCTGCAAACATTATTTTGATCTCTTGAACTCATTGATTAAAACTAAATTTAACTCTGGTAGACGTTAAAGCGTGTAACGATGATTTTTCGGAAATATTCTTAATAATATATGACTAATCAGTCTCAGAAATCGTAACATATTTCATATTAAACTATTCGTAAATAGAGTGTCGGTAACAATTAGCTTAACATCTTTAGGCTTGAAGACGAAATTTTAACAACACTAGCATTTTTCTATGATGATTTTTTAGATTTACGCAAATATACATTGAAATAATACATTTTTTTACGTAGCGCTTTAAAATGTCCGCCCCGTGACCACGAAATCTAAGTTACCGAAATGTCGTCGTGAAGTCAAAAAATGTAATAATGAAACCAAATCCGCGATAAATTCCGTAAAAAATAGATTTAGCATATCTCCTATAGATTCCAAATTTACTCACCATTTTTATTACCACACAATGAATTTCTCACTTTGATTGACAACCACCAAAACAAGTATACAACACAAACCAGTATATCTCCTTCTGTTAGCCGCCCTGGCGTAGCACAGCAACGCGCCGAGGAAGAACAGCGATGACAACATCTCAGCACGACCCACCACGCCGGTCACCTGCACACATACCCGCATTTTATTTGGTTAAGATTTGGAGGGTAGATTCAACGTTTAATATGCTTTGTATAATAATAATCAGAGTTGATACAACTCGTTAGTATATGATTGACCAGTTAGCAGATAATTTAAATCTTTATTAATGTTTGTGATGTTTTTTTTTTCGATTGCACACATATCCTTCATGGAGCAATTAGTATAAAACGTTTTGGACGAGAAGTCGCGAATTTAATACATTTACATATGAGTAATTTTTCTAGCGTTTACAACTAAGCTAGATTTAGTTTCATTCTAAGTAGGGTACATATTTGCACTGGTACCACGTTGTATGTATTAATTTCAATTGTATAAGTATCGTTAGGAATTTGTGCCCGATATGGCGATAGGCTTGCCCCACCCTATCACATAATGGGACGGAAAATACAAAGCGAAATGTGGGTGTCCTAGCACCACTGCCTACCCCTTCTAGGAAACAGACATATTATGTGTAATTATAATTTTTACCGCTTTAAATGAAAGTAAAGTTCCGTACAAGTGAATTATACGTTGCATCAGCTGGAGTTATAAATGAGTGCCAAGGGAAATACCAACTAATTCCAGCTGTATCGTCGAGTTAGCCAACAACGCGCCATGATAAATTGCAAACAGATCGAGCGCGAAAAAAATAATGTTCAACATTTCTACCGCTTTGCAATTATTTTAACCCCTAGATAAATATAAGCATTGATTAGTTAAAGGATATTTTCTAGGATTTTAAAAATATCTTCATTAAAGAAAGACAAACAGTATTTATTTAATAACGGCCATATTCATAGACAGATTTAAAATATATTTTAGTTAGCGAATGTTTTGTCCCTTCTTCCCGTTCCGCCCGTCCCGTCCCGTCCTTGGCTTTTGAGTTCAGTTTGAATAAAGAAGACTAATAATTAAAATAGATTTATTAATTAATAACTAAAATAGATTTTAAAAAGGTCTATGTATAAGTCCGTTTACATTTATTTGTAAGAGCGGTAAGAGCATTCATTTTTGGGCTTGTGAAAACAATTATTTATTACTGATTGTTTAAGAATTCCGGGAATTATTTTAATATGTTTTTATTGCAATGAATGGCAAGACGAGCATGCCGTTCGCCTGATGGTAAGCGATACGACCGCTCATGAACAGTAGCAAAACCAAACAACACCTTGAATTACAAAGCAATGCTTGGTACTCAACTGCGCTCGCCATCCTGAGACATAAGATGTTAAGCCTCAATACGTCCAGTAGTTACTACTGGCTACAATGTCCTTCAAATCGAAACACAACAGTGCATTTACATTGCTGTTTGGCGGGAGAAAGAGACATTGCGTTGTTACCTATTCAGATGTCCTCTCACATATGAGAGACCTACCACCAGTAAATGATGGACTTCTCGGCATTGTTTCAATATTAGTCATCTTTTCAACACAATGACACCACCATAAAGCATTGTATCGATTAGGGAACCTCTGTATACTTATTATAATATCATCAGAGAGGTCTTTATTCCTTTAGTAACAATTCGTTTGAATAAAAGTATTTAATGGAATTATTGCCAAATTTATTTCAAAATATACAAACAATTTGTATTGAATTATTCCCAGAACAATCAATCAAATTAATTATAAAAGGAAGCCAAACAATAGCTGTTTCCAAGGCTATTCTGTTGACTTGGCACTTAGCAGTTATCCGAATTGTTTTTGATGAAGAAAATATTTTCGAACAATTCCCAGTATAGTTATTGACTGAGATATATGAGATCCATTTAATAATTTTTTTTCGTTTATAACACAGAAATAATTTTGTGTAAACGGTAAAAATGTAAATTAAACAGCCGCAAACAACGAAAATGAGAAGACTATTTCAATGTCGTCATATTATTATTTTCAATACTTTTTTTTTTCGCTTTCATTGGGAAAACTTGACTAAAATTTCCTTTCAGTTTCTTAACGTTTTTTATTTCAAAATATAATTTTGATTGAAGATCTTGTCAGCAAACGAGCATACTCAAAATTTCGTCCCATAATGTGAGAAGCGGTAAAAAACCTACTTAGATTTTTATTCTGGTGATATGCTAGCGACATTAGGTCTTGAGGAACATAAAACGCGCTCCCTTCCTGACCTACATAAGAATAATAAGGAAGACTTTAGCGACCCTGTTAATTCCAAGTGTAGAATTTAAAATGTCATAGTTAATTAGTCCGTAATAAGATTTTTATGTTTGCTGCTAACTGTCTATTCAAAAGTTCGCGCATGTTAGCGAAATAGCAGTTACATAATATGTGTAATTAAGTTTTATAACTTTGGAAATGTATCACTTATAGAGACTCATAATTTTAAACAACTTTATTTATTTTATATTTTCGAGAAAAGAAAATGTGCAGTTTATTAACGTTTGATAATTCTTCACAAAAAAATTAAAAGGCATGAGTAGTTTAGTAACTCACATTAATCCAAAGTCAGGACACATCTATCCAGTCCATTCATTTCCACAAAAGAACACAAAGAGTCATTTATCAACGCCATTGCTGATCTAATTTAAAAACAAATCCAAGAAGAAAAACGTACTGATAAAATTAACAAACCCCGTTATCTAAAAACACAAGCATGTGTAAAAAACTAAACGAAAAGAAAGGAAAAAAATCACCGCTGAAGCATCTACGAAAACACAGTTGTTTTGCTGGGGGTGTAAAAACTGAATGTACCGAGCAGTGTCGCAGCCCGGCGCTCACGACTTCATTACCGACGATACGTACAACTGTGATGTTATTGTAAAAACTATGCTCTCCTACACAAGTTTATTTTAGAAAATGCAGCTCTTGGACACAGTATGTATAAAAGAATGTGATGACTATGATGTTTTGATTCGAAAATGGGCTTGTGTTTGAAGATGTCCATGATAATGGTAATATGAAGCAAGCTATGCCAGAATAAATAAATTAAGTCTTTATAATATTGCAGTGAACAGCGAGACGAGGATGTAATTCGCCTGATGGTAAGCGATACTGTAGCAAAACCAAACAGGAAATCAAAAGCACTATGAATAACAATTTGATACTTTGTCTAGATGGGATTGCATTTCAGTTGCAATTTAGGCACTTTTGTGAGTTAGCACAAAAAAATCGAAGGCATGAAAACAACATAAATAATAGTTTCTAAACACTAAGTTACTCAATCAAACGGCATATCTAGTTTTACCCGCGACACAGACATAAAACCCTCAACGTTCTTTAACGTGTAGCGAAGTTCGTCCTTATTTTCTGGTTTAGTTTTTCCAGTCTATAAGGCAGGCAATGTAGTGGGTTCGCGTCGTACGGTGGCAGGAAGCAGGCGGGCCTCTCATGACTTTATTACAAACATCTTGGCGACGGCGCAATGTACATTCAACTTTCATGGCTAACTTCGCTCTTGAAATATAGTTATACTTTTTCTTAACTTTAAAAGTATTTTTTATTGGGTTTCATGGTTTAGATGATGCTTGTTTGTGTGATATTTAATTCAAACGTTGAATGTTGATTTTAAATTTATATTCTTAGAGAAAAATAACAGTAACATGTTTCGCCTCCAAAAATACAATATAGCAGAAAGTACATTCGAGAATATAGTATGCATATACTTGAATTTTGATTTTTCATTAGGTTAGTAACATAAACTCATACGCAAAAAAAACGGGCACCTAAGCAATGAACCATTTCAAATGTTACTATTGGTTTGTTTGATAATTATAGGTAGTTTTACTTTCACAATTTTGTAAATTAATAAGCAAATAATCGTTTTCGTCAGTATTATCATAAAATTTTCATAAAAGGACCTGGACAGTTTCTGCCTAGTTACTTTTTATCATGTACAAAAACAAGGCAATAATTGAATGAATATAAAAAATCAACTATTAATTTAAGAATATGTCTTATTTCTGTAGAAGTTTAGGGAGTAATATAAAGTTTAATAAGATTTTGCATTGATTGATGACCCATTTCCGCCATTGTTGGCCCCGCATAAACGTTTCGTTCGCAGTAAAGCAAATGTAGGAAAAAAATAATAACTTAGTCTAAAATATTCCTAAAAGTCATCTATAAGTAGGTAATAAGTCATAATAATTAACAATACTAAATATATATAAAGCAATGTTTGTAGTATATACTTACACATATATTCTTCCCATTTTTACACACTTTCATTTCAACAACTAAACGCCGCAGTAAAATACTTGACCTTGACAGTTGCTTGACAGGAACCATGCTTTGTATAATTGTTTACATTGTGGCACAATTAAAATACGTCTCGGTGTATATTTTGTGTAACTTATAAAATATTAGTTCCTTTAAATTCCAAATTCGATGATAAAGCATTTATGTAAACGTATTTTTATTCGATTCAATAAATTGACAGATAACCTACAAAACCTAACCTCAAAATAA
The DNA here is from genome assembly GCA_023078785.2 of Hyles euphorbiae. Lineage (NCBI taxonomy): Eukaryota > Metazoa > Arthropoda > Insecta > Lepidoptera > Sphingidae > Hyles > Hyles euphorbiae. The sequence continues at coordinate 13,870,373 of CM041041.1, read as the reverse complement.
GATATATTTTTGTAAATATCTAAAATCCCTGAACTTCCTAGGCTTTGTAACTTTTCTGTATTAATCTTGGAACAAACCTTACCCCATCAATGCAAAACTAATTGATGTAGACGAGATTCGAAGTACTAGGCACAGCGCCATACAAAAACTGGCCATGTCCTTTATGGGTTTTAATACTAAAGTTCACTAGTAGTGTATGCTCGCTAGTAGTGCATATGCTCGTGAAGTAAAAGTTAACAAAGATTTTTATTTGTTTTTTCTTTAATAAAGTAAAAGCAGATAAATGTTTAGTATCGAGTGTGACCCCCTCTAGCTGAAATCACAGCTTGAATTCGTCTGGGTATGCTAGCGAGGATATCCCGGATACTTGCTTGCGGAATACGTTCCCACTCCGCGGTAATCACATTCTTCAGTTCTCTGATGGTCAGCGGAGCCGGTTGTACTGATCTCACGCGTCGTTTCAGAACGTCCCAGACATGCTCTATAGGATTGAGCCTGGTTCTGGAAGAAAACCATGTACCCAACCACGGGATGATCGTTTTCTTGTGAGTCGCGCATTGAGAAATCGCAAGTCTTCGTATGTGGACCTTAAGAACAACCTCGAAGAAGTAAGAAATGTGCATATTAGTCTATGGACGGTCAGGAGGAGGCTTCTCGCGGCCAATATACGCAGTCATCGCCCGGCCCGCGGCCCTAAGTTACTCCGTGAGCACAGAGTTGCCAGGCTTAGGTTTGCTCGAAATTGTGAGTCATGGACTCAAGAAGACTGGAATAGGGTATTGTTCTCCGATGAAGCCAGGATATCTCTGTTCGGTGAAGATCGACGTCGGCGAGTGCTACGAAGACGAGGAGAACGCTTTGCAGAGGTTTGTTTTGAAGAAATCACACCTTATGGTGGGGGCTCTGTTATGTTTTGGGCAGGAATAAATTCAATGGATCGTACAGAGTTAGTCTTCATTGAAAACGGCTCACTGACTGGACATCGATACATAACGGAAGTTCTAATTCCTCATGCATAACCCGCATTGGCCGCTTTAGGCGAAGACTCAATTTTTATGGACGACAACGCTCGCGCCCACCGGTCTGGCGATGTGGAAGCGTATGTGCAAGAGGTCGGCATTCGTCGTTTGGATTGGCCAGCTCGAAGTCCCGACCTCAATCCTATAGAGCATGTCTGGGACGTTCTGAAACGACGCGTGAGATCAGTACAACCGGCTCCGCTGACCATCAGAGAACTGAAGAATGTGATTACCGCGGAGTGGGAACGTATTCCGTAAGCAAGTATCCGGGATATCCTCGCTAGCATACCCAGACGAATTCAAGCTGTGATTTCAGCTAGAGGGGGTCACACTCGATACTATACATTTATCTGCTTTTACTTTATTAAAGAAAAAACAAACAAAAATCTTTGTTAACTTTTACTTCACGAGCATATGCACTACTAGCGAGCATACACTACTAGTGAACTTTAGCATTAAAATCCATAAATTTTATCAAAATTTTATGATAATACTGACGAAAACGATAATTTGCTTATTAATTTACAAAATTGTGAAAGTAAAACTACCTATAATTATCAAACAAACCAATAGTAACATTTGAAATGGTTCATTGCTTAGGTGCCCGTTTTTTTTGCAAATGAGTTTATTATTAGACATTTTACTTGCTGGACAAAGAAAGATTTTTATATCAATAAAATTGCCGCTGTTAAAAGACATAACATTGCAATTGCTGGAAATCAAATATTAATACAAAAACATAAATAAAACATAAATTTAAAATTGAATAAAAAATTGGTGAAATAAAATTATAATTTCATGTCGAATCAATTTATATCCAAAAAAGTGCAATTATAAGAGTGGGCGGTTCTTTAATACCAAAGGTATTATTTCAGGCTATTCGACTGTTTCCAGGAATTCTTAACCTGTTGTTTCAGCTGACACGGGGATAGAAAAAAGTTATTATGCCGCTCGAAGTTAGATTTCTTTGGAGCCGGGTGGGTTGGTGTCGTGTGTGTTTACATCGTTTGAAAGATAAATGTTGGCTATTCTTTCTTGTCTTAGATAAAGCTTTGTTTGTATTTCATTCTGTTGTTTATTTCAAATTATACTATGTGTATAGAGTTGATTGTAATTTCAGCTAGCAGGTTTTAATACCCTAATTATTTGTAGATGTATTCCAGATGTGATCCATGTATTAGATGTATTCCAGACTGGGCTTTTTTTTAATGGTATTTGTTATTTACTATTTGGGAAAAGAACGGCTATGAGTTCGACATTTCTTTCAGTCTGGCTATTGTGATTCCAAAAAATATTTCACATTTTCTAATACCGAAGACCCGCTTTAATTATGTACTTCTATGAATTAATAGTCAAATATCGCTAGTTTTAATGATGGAAAGAAAACCTTTTGAGAAATCGTACGTAAATGAGTTCTCAGACAGACCACTAAGTCTTTACTAGTTGTGGTCAAACTTACATTAAGTTTGTGGTTCTCTCTAACAATTACAAATGGTCTAAGATCCCGCCATACATCGACCTTCACCGAGATGTTTATTTGATGAAACGTATTTTATATGCAATTTAATATGTCAATAAATATATTGTATAGGGGTTGCCTAGCAAATTTCAGTCCAGAATACGATTAATTAATAATCTAAAAAAAAAAATTTTTAAAACATTTCACCTGTTTGATTATTAAACAAATTCTATACCAATCGAAAGTATGAAGCCCATAGAATATGCAAACGTTAGGTTGCCTATTTTTTTCCGGTCACAACCCTCAGGTTGCCAGGTATAAACAGGTAAATCGCTACTAGCATTTTGCACCGGTCTGATTATTGAATGGAAATTAAATGAAAATAAAGATCATTTTATTACGAACACGGTGGTATAGGGTTGCCTGCGAAAAATCAGTCCCGAATTGCGGTTGTCGAATTTAGAAAAGTGAAATATTGCTCCGAGTGACCATCCCATGCGATAGAAGAGGACACAGCATAGCAGCTGTTCGAAGTATCTGTATCAGCCCATATACGTCCCACTGCAGGGCACGGGCCTACTCTACAATCGAGAATACAATTGAGAGTGGTTAGGCCATATAGTCCACCACGCTGGCCTAGTGCGGTTTGGCGGACTTACATACCATAGAAATTCTTATGAATCCCTATGGTATGCAGGTTTCCTCACGATGTTTTCCTTCACCGATTTAGTGCGTGGTGATTGACTATCAATACACACGTGACTCCGAAAAGTCAGAGGTGTGCCCTGGGATTCGAACCCGCGACCACCGTGAACATGTTGGCAGTCGCGTCTAGTCCGTTTACCAACAGGCCACCACGCACTTCTGTTCGAAGTCCGTCCATTTAAAGAAAGAGGGTGCGCATGCTATTTATTCTTGAGAATGAAAAGGACAGCGATAGACTCGTATATGCTGTGTTTTGGAGTAGTTTATTAGTAAAATAGAGGAAAAGTTATTTAATTTTGTTTAATCAATTAATTTATTTATGTGTATACATATTTTTCCATAGAGACCTGTTGGAGGCAGCCTGCATCCAGCGACGTCCCGCGACCTTTACCAGGTCGTCGGACCATCGTGTCTCTATGGAAATCATTGGGGGAGGCCTATGTTCAGCAGTGGACTTCCTTTGGCTGATGGATGGATGGATGGATGATACATATTTTATGTGACACTAAAGTATATATAAATTTTTAGCAAAAACGAAGGTTATATTATTACATATATAATACTAAACTTGCAAATTTTATCTTTATTATTAGAAGATAAAATAAAAAACAACAATTAAAAAATACTTCTGTTTATTGTAAAAAATTGTAAAATTCAAAAAAAAAAATTCAGATTCCGAGTCATTTCTTTTGGATTATTGTTACCAAATGGTCGTTTTCCCAATAATCAACCAGAAACCGCACCAGGGCCAACAGTTTTTAAAAATGTCATCATCAAAATTAATTAAATCATCATCCGAATCACACAAAAAACACTTTTTCGCCATTTTTTTAACAATAAATAGTAGCACGTTTTTTCAATTGCAACTATAACCACAATCTACTCCAAAATGATGCACAGCATATACGAGTCTATCGCTGTCCTTTTCATTCTCAACAATAAATAGCATGCGCACCCTCTTTCTTTAAATGGGCGGACTTCGAACAGCTGCTATGCTGTGTCCTCTTCTATCGCATGGGATGGTCACTCGGAGCAATATTTCACTTTTCTAAATTCGACAACCGCAATTCGGGACTGATTTTTCGCAGGCAACCCTATACCACCGTGTTCGTAATAAAATGATCTTTATTTTCATTTAATTTCCATTCAATAATCAGACCGGTGCAAAATGCTAGTAGCGATTTATCTGTTTATACCTGGCAACCTGAGGGTTGTGACCGGAAAAAAATAGGCAACCTAACGTTTACATATTCTATGGGTTTCATACTTTCGATTGGTATAGAATTTGTTTAATAATCAAACAGGTGAAATGTGTAAAAATTTTATTTTTTTTAATAATTAATTTATCGTATTCTGGACTGAAATTTGCAAGGCAACCCATATACAATATATTTATTGACATATTAAATTGCATATAAAATACGTTTCATCAAATAAACATCTCGGTGAAGGTCGATGTATGGCGGGATCCTATACTAAAAGTATGTGGAACGTGCACCTTCAAATATACCAAGTCAGTCGTTGATTTTTGCTCTTGAAGTAGCAATAAAAGAATTAGATATCCATACTAGTTATTTGTCGCAGTTTCGCCCGCGTAAAAAAGAATTGAATACCATATATAAATATTGGCCTGTATAGTATAGATAAATGAACTAACTTTAATGCATTTTTAGTACTATTTACTTAAAAATTCGTGAAGATTACATATTCGCCGTTGAAATTGCGATGTTGCTGTGTGCTAGTGCAATAAAGTGGAGTAGTTACGAGTGGTGCGCGTTGTCATGCCGACCAACGAAATATGGAGTGAGATGACATTTTTGTTATATATTCTGCAAGTCTTGAATATGGCGCGGTGCGGTTATTTAGTGGAGTGCTTAGTGAAATGTTGAATATTTTTATACGTTTTAAGAAATAGTTTTCGTCTTGAGGCGAAAAATGTATGTCGAGTGTTTAAGGACTTCACTGGGCGCTGAAAATGACAAAATCCAACCGCTTTAGATAGCTTATGAATACGTAGGTCTGGCGGTGGTGATCTCATAATAGGGAACATGCATCAGACTTTAAACTAAGTTAAAATATTTTTTTTGTAATCTTTATTAATATAGAATTATACCTTAAAGATATTTTTTTAATTTATCAACTCTAAATCGGTAAAATAAATACTTAAAAAATGGCATTTCAAATTTGCCGCGCATTTTTTCCGAAACGCGATCTATTGCTTGAAAAGGAAAGTGACGACAATGGTTGCGTTCTTATGAAGTTTTAGCTTGGTGTTTTACGTTTGTTTATGAGTTATTTTGTGCTTTCTTTATACTATTAAATAAAATGGATTATTTTGTCGCGAAATACAGTTCTGTAGCAATTCATGAAAGAAACTTAATCCAAATACTACGTTGTTCATAACGCAACCTCTGACGTCACAGCGAGTTCGCGCCAACATGGCGTTTGAATGCTTCGAAACTGATAGCAGTTTTGATTATTTTTTTGTACTCTTTTGATTGATATTTTCAAAGACTTATATTTTTTTCCGATAAAGTAATAACATACAGAATTGATTAAAAATATTAAAAAATGACATGCATATTCCCTATTATCTGGGAGGCCGCCTGGTTAGGTGCTATCGCAATATCAATTTCTCCCGCCAAACAGCAGTGATGCACTGATTTATCCCGGTTTAAAGAACACTGTGGGCTGAATAACTACTGAACATATTGAGACTTAACACGTTATGTGTCATAATGGCGAGCGCAGTACATTGCTAAGCATTGCTTTGTAATTCTTGGTGTTGTTTGGTTTTGCTACTGTCCATGAGCGATCGTATGGCTTATCATCAGGCGAATGGCAAGCTTGTCTCGCCATTCTTTGGAAATAGTCTTTGTGAATAGTAATGAAGTTTGAATAAAAAATACCTACACTTATTTTCAGAATAATCTGTAACCTTTACTTTTTTAAGTCACCTCTTTTATAATAAATCATCTAAATGGTTTTATTACATGTACCTGAGATTACCTTTTTCCAAGCTTGTTGCCGGAAGGATTTTGTGGTAATTTTTCGAGTGGCTAATGGGAAAAATTGTTTTGGGATGGAAGATTCCGTTAAATTTGCAGCTTAGATATAAATAGTTTCCGACAGATCTCCGCGGTTTTGATGCCTTTCAAGCAGTATAGTTGCTGTGACTAAGGATGACGATCATTAAGTTTTTCTAATACTTTTTTAAGAACTGTAATTTTATAATCGATCTAAATCATATAAGGGTTTCATGGTTTATTTTTAAAAGGAAAGACCAGTCTTTCTTATAATAAATGAAAAATATTTTGCAAGTCAGATACACGACGACGCCAATGTATTTTTACATTACACATAAAATTAATTTTAGGTCCATTTCTCCCGTGGATTCGGTACGAGATAATCCGAGGTACGCGGCCGCCTAAACCTTTTTTTAATGAAAAAAATACGAGTGTTTCGGAACATTTTAGGTATTACCATAACAAAGCCGTTTTACGTTAAAATTTACTGAGCTCTGTCTTTCATACTTTATTTGTGTTTCGAGCGGGATAACAAATTTCTACACTTGCATTTATTAGGGATAAATATTTTGGGACTAATTATGAAAGTACGATTGAGACTGGTTAGGCCACATAGTCCACCAGCACTGTCAATCGTACTCTCGATTGTAGAGGAGACCCGAGCCCTGCCATGGGACGTAGGTACATGGGTTAATACAGAATTATGAAAGTCTGTTGCGCTGAGAGCGAGAATTCGGCTATAAATTGAAACACCATGATTTTTATTTCCGCACTGAGACATAATATTTGTGTTATAAACTAATACTTGTTACGATCAGTCCAAATAGTATTCTTGTAGTTTCTGGTATCCATGAGACAATACGAGGGATTAAGTTTGATTGTGGTTTTAAGTATGGGTATTTGTAATGCTGTAAATTGTTATTTCCTAGACTGCTATGCAAGTGATTTGTGTATAGAAACAGACAATAAAACAACTACTAGTAAAAGTCGAGAAGTAATAGCTTAATTTACGAAAACAGTTCCGTAACAGGATCATCATATATCCCAATAAACGATATATTTGACATGACCCCGGACACAATTGACCCACCAAATTGGCTTTCAACTCCTGCGGTTTTATAGCTACAAGTTCTGACACTAAAGAAAAGTTCAGATCATAGTTATGTTAGACACAAGTTATAGCTACAGCGGGGGCATGAATAAAAATGATTCAATTTTAGTGCCCCGTTCCCTCGAGAGTAATGCTAGAGCACTTGTCACGGGAAGAAATTGGTGTCGTAAAACGTACGGTGGACGCCCCGTGCTCCCCCCTCCATTGTAAGATCCGGGAGCGGGACGAAGTACATTGCTTATCACATATTTGATATTGGCGCACCCTTTGTGCTCGAAACTGATTCAGCGGGGAATGTATTTTAAATTTCAGTTCATATCGAGGTATTACGTGGAATTTTCTGTTACAGTAGATAAATAAATAAATAAACCCAACAGTCACATACATAATCCTGACATCACACTAAGATCGAGTCTTGTGTTGTGGGTATCAGGAACTACGCGAGACTTTTCGGTCTCACAAACACCCAGATCCGAAAAAAATATATGTGGGTCGCACAAACATTTCTTGGTGCGGGGATCTAACTCGCGACCTCGCATTTCACATGCAGCGTCTAACCGACGGCGCCATGGAGGCTGTCATATCTATCTGTGATGATGGTATAGTGACGTCAAAATTATCTGCATGCAAAGAATGCAGGTTTGGAATAAAGGTAGAAGGTTTTGCTGGTGGTTCGGTATCCGTATTCATTTGGATAGCGAGCATAGTACACATAGGTATAACGTAGAGAAATACACTTGCCAAATTGATTGGACTCCATAGTCCTCAATCAATGTTCCATGCTATTAATATGCGGCGATTCATACTTTACATGACATGAAAATATTTTATTTAATAAAGATTACGCAGCGCGACTGGATATGACACGTTTGAACGGATCAAATTTTTAAAGCCTTTCAATATATCGGGGAAATCGGAACGTGTCAGTAAAATCGCTCGTTTGGACATTTCACGCAAAATACTTCCCTCTTTGAATGTTAAATGTTTACCAAATCGTCAATATTCCTTTTTCGAATTCAAATTATTTTATTTAATAGCCGAAGTTTTAAGCTTCGCATAACTGCTGTCGGGTAAATAACATTGGATTTTCAACTGTTATATAAAATATTGCAAAATTGCTAAGCCATTCCTTGAATAGATTAATTAGTTGATGGGAAAATCACTCCTAAATGTGATAGTTATATTGAAAACATTGTTAATTGGGGTTATATTTGTAATGTAATTTGCCGCACGCTGCTATATTCTCTACACATAATCTTATTCTAACAAAAAGTCCTAATTACGTAATGAATAGTAATTGAACTCACCGCTTCAGTGTGGATGGGATGCACGGCGAACAAGATGGCGGCGACGAAACTTGCGAACTCCGGCAGGAACATCGCGCACACCCTGCAACAGAAGTGGGTCGGCTGAAACAAGCGGAATGCGCCAAGTTTCATACTTCTAATTATAAAGGCACCGGTGTGGCTGGCTGACGTTTTATCGCTGACTATACTTGCTCTACACGGTAACGTTGGTTGTGTTATGTGTGTTTATGGTTGGGACGATGCTTTTGAAGTGGTATTTCTTTACTTCGCAATGGTTATATAGCTTTCTTAAAGGAGAATGCACATTTTATTATGAAACTTAGTATCGGTACGAAGATGTTTGTGCCTCGATGAAACCTCCTTTTTGTGTAGGGAAAAATATATTTTCAATAAATATAAACATAATTGCGACCCAGGCCCTGTGTTTTTGGAGAAATTAACTTAAAGTCCAATAATATTAATAAAATCTTTAACTTAATTTTCTTATAGAATCTTTTAATATTTAAAAACGTATTCTCGCTTGTAGAAGAGGTCCGTGCCCTGCAGTTGGGCTTATACAACACAAAATTCAAGTGCATGTTTCATTTTTTCATTACATATTCCAGAAAATACGTTGATTATAAACGCTCACCACATCGACCGCCAACGTTCGTACTCTGTACACCAATTTGGTTTTAAACCAAAACCGTAAGCCTCTAAAACATGTATAGTGTAGCGTGGGTAGTTTGAATTGGTTCAGCGTTTGTGTCACGCCCTGGAAACTTTTGCGGTTTCATTTCACACGCACATCGCGCGTAGTGAATGTGGACGGTTAAAGCTGCGAACACACGACGGGGAGCCAGCGTGAAGTTAACGCATTTCATTCTAATATATTTTACGTCATAAGTCTGATAAATGTACCAACGACTTAAGTGATGGTATGTTATTAACCTCTCTCTCTTTCTCTTTAGCAATAGGAAGTCCACTGCTGAACATAGGCCTCCCTCAAAGATCTCTGCATTGACCTGTTGGAAGTGGCCTGCATCCCGCGTCTTCCTGGAACCTCTACCAGGTCGTAAATCCACAACCTTATTTTTATTATTATCGCAGATGAAACAACCAAGTCGCGTTTGGAGTAAAACCAGTGTTTTTCTGATTCCAACATTTTTTTCAACTAGCATGATTGTCTTAATATACGGAAGGTTTGATTGCACTATCCAGCAGGAGAATTCTACTATCCTTATGCCTCTTTCTGCTATAAAAAAGAAAAAATTGAGTAACATATGAGTTCAATGCACCTCCACAAACTACCTACACAGATTGTGAGTTTTTTACTAAACGAGCGCTCCTTATCTAGAAGTTCGGGTTGTGTTCAGTATAATACGGCGCCGCCGGATGGGACGCGACGTGTGCCGCCGTCGCCCCGCAAATGCCATGCAGTCGTACCGCAGTTGCCACGCAGTCAAAGAGCGTCGCTCATGTGCAACTATCCTTAAACCACGTTCGGCTTCTATTTTACCATTCGGCAACTAAAACAGTTTTGTCAATATTTATTATTGTTTATTTCGCAACGCTGATACCGAAATTGGTTTTATAGTAATTGGTTGTTTTTGTGAAATGGAAATCGTGTAACGGGTGTATGGCTTAAGCCGATCTGATTGCTCGTCCAACAAAGTATTTACGCTTACGCTTTATTATAAAAGCAATGTAATAAAAACAAAATATAAACTGTCCCAACTTTACTGTTCCTCGAAACAATTGAAATGATTCAGTTCGTTCGGACATGCTTTAGCCTCGAAGTCGCCGAGTCAACTGGCAATAATTGGCAGGGCCCCCGCTACCATATGTGCAAAGTGTGCAATGCACACGGGCGCCATCCTTTAGGGGCGCCAAAATCAAGGGCCCAAAAAAAAAGTTTGTCAAAAAAAAAACAATTCATATAATAAAATTGTAAGCGGTCGATGTCGGTACATAGAAGATATATGAAAATAATCTTTAGAGCTCCACTTAATATTAAGTATTTGTTTTATTTAAATAAAAATAATAAAAAAGTTATATCAATTTAAAAAAATACATGTAAAATGCTATAAAGGCATGTATAAAGGTATTAGGTACATAATTATCATTTAATTTAAGTATATTGAGGAGTGATTATTTACAAAGAGAATTGCTAACGCAAATTAAGCAACTCCAGCCATGGTTCTAATTTGGTTGTGTGGCCAAAAGTGGAACAAATATATATATATATATATATAATTTTATCAACACAAATAAATAAAATTGGAGTATCGGTCTATGATTTTGAAATAACAACAAATTTTAAATTGCAAACTGTTATGAACCCGTTTCGTTTATTAATAAACCTACCTATCTACCTAAATAGTTTAGTGGATCACTGCCAGCAATATAGATCGGATCAATCAAGTCAAAAAATTATTTTACAAGTGAAAGAAGTAGCATCCTCTCTCGAAATTTAAGAAGACTTTCTACCGTTACCGACGGTCAGGAGGAAGTTTGAACCAAAACTGTTTGACTATGAACACCAAGATAAGATCTTTCATGATCCAAAAACCACCTTTAAAATTATAGATCAAACTTTAAGCTCCCTAAAAACCGATTTGACTCATTAAATGAGTATGGTAATATCTTCGGATTTTTTTAGCGACATATTCAAATTAAGTGACAGCTATCTTTTAAAATGTTATTCTGTTCTTGAAGAACAACTGACAGATCAGGATAATAAGGATATAGACTATAATGATTTGCTTATTGAAACTAAAGCGTTAAAGTTGTTTTCATTATCTGATGATGCTCACCGTGACCATTTAAGTAGTTTACAATATATATGTGAAAACAATTTGACCTCCACCCTTCCAAATGTAAGCATTTCACTAAGTATTCCTCTGACATTGCCTGTATCTAAAGCTTCTGGCGAGCGATCTATTTCAAAGTAAAAAAAATATTTATAATTATTTAAGATCAACAATGCACCAAGGAAAATTGTCTGGACTAGTAATATTAGCCATTAAACAATAAATTTTTGATGGTATAAATTTTAGTGATGTCTTCTTCTCCTACCTGGCGATATCCCGGCCGGTGCCAGGATCCGCCTTCCGGCAAATTCTCCTCCATTTTGCCCGATCTTCGGCCGGAAGATATGAGGGTCAATGGCCTTACTATTGAGGATAGCAAGGCCATTGACCCTCATATCTTTCTTGACGACATCGAGGCAGCGCGTCTTTGGTCTACCCCGCGGTCGAGGCCCGGGAATATTGAGGCTCAGGCACACATTACCGACGTACTCCTGTGGTTTCCTTAGGACGTGACCATACCATCTCAAGCGGAATTCCTGGAGTTTATCAGCCACATCGCGGACACCAAGACTGCCACGGATGTGCTCGTTACGGATTCTGTCCAAACGCGTAACGTTGCACATCCACCGCAGCATCTTTATCTCCGCGACGTGGAATTCTTGGACGTGCCGCTTGATGATAGGCCACGTCTCGGAACCATACAGGAGCACCGGCCGCACGATGCTTTTATAGATGAGACCCTTGAGCCTCATCGGCATCCTGCGGTCGCACAGTATGCCCGAGACCTCGCTCCACTTAGACAAAACAGCGCCTATACGGGGTTTGACGTCAAGGTCGATGTCACCGGACTCATGCAGTACGGACCCAAGGTACTTAAACTTGTCCGTCTTCACGGCAAGTTCGTTCCCGATCTCGATGCTTTGGGGGTCCGTACTCCCGCAAGCCATGTACTCGGTCTTCGCTACATTTAACTTCAGACCACCGCTTACGAGCGTTTCCTTCCACTGATTGACCTTGCGCTCCAAAAGTCACAGGTCTTCCCCCACCAGTGCAATGTCATCGGCATACATCAACAACCAGGGCGCAGGGTCCTGGATGTGAGACGTAATGGCATCGAGCACAACACTGAAGAGGAATGGACTCAGCGCTGAGCCTTGGTGCACACCGACATCAATCGGGAAAGGATTCGTATCGCCAACGGCGGTCCGAACGAAGGACTCGGATCGGAGGTTGATGAAATTATTGGATTGAGAATTAACTGATTTAAGCAAAAGACGTTTTATTCAAGAGAGAGATTTACAAAGACAATTAAAAAGTAACAAAAACAATTATTGGAATAGAGCACAAAATTCAAAATAAGTTAATCTCTATTCCACAATAGAAAACACAAAGAAGGTCAAATTTAATTATTACAACAGAGGTACATGTCTCTGATAATATCCACATAGGCTTCCGGTATACCTTTCAACCTCATCACCCACCAGATTGCCTCTCGCGGCACACAGTCGAAGGCCTTCTGCAGGTCCAAGAAAACCACATGCAGCGGCGTCTTCTTCGCCCTGTATGCCTCGCCAAGCATCCTGAGTGCCGTATTGACACTCAGAGACAGTACACTCTTGGCGGAGCCTGGACTCAATAACGTGTTCGAAGAGCTTCATGGTATGACTCATGACGTTAATGCCACGATAATTATCGTATTCCTCAAACAGCCTCTACCCTTTTACACGGAAGTTATCACACTCAACCGCCATGGGTCAGGCATGCTTTTGGTATTCTGGGTGTGGTTAAATAACGCAGCAAGAAGCTCCACATCATGAAGCCCCAATGACTTCCACGCCTCTATCGAAATATGGTCCGGCTCTACCGCTTTCCGGTTCTTCATGCGACGAAGACTACGGAGAACTTCTTCAGATGCAACAGGTGCAACAAGACCTTGGTTCGGGGGCAATTCAGGGTAGGACACTCTCAAAGGTGAGGTGTTAAATAGACCGTGGAAGTAAGAGCGCCACCTCTCCTTCATCGCGCTATCCTCACATACCAAGGCGCGAGTCTTTGCGAGCTGATAGATAAGCTTTTGACCCTCCTCAATCTCCAACTTCTCATACAGAGGAGTCAGAGACTCGTGTCGGGCCTGGGCCACATCTCTCTTTGCGCATTTGGCGAGGTTGTACGCAGCGCGGTCTTCAGGAGAGTTAGTCGCTTGCCACTTTTTGAACAGTGTCCTCTTCCTGAGAATTGCCTCCCGGACTGTCCCACTCCACCACCAAGTCTGCCTGTTAAGGGTGCGGCCGCCCTTAGTTGTTCCGAGCTTCGACTTCGCAAGGGTGGTGATTGCTCGTGCTACTGTAGAGATATTTTCCGAGACTTTTTTTGGATACACTTTTGATGGTTCTTTCATCTTGCCAGAAACATTAAAGCTCATAACTTCCAAAGCAACCACGATCGGGACTTCATATTAGCTGATCGTGTGATGCTTATGTCAGAGGCATGCGCAGACAAACATTCAGTTTTGATAAAATTACGAAGGTCTGGCGGCCACGGGCTCTTCATCTATAACATGTTGTACATGTAGACATGAGGCAATATTTATTTATTTATTTCTGTTTTTTTTTTTCCTAAAAAATGTTTATAATTTTTAGTTTCGGGTTATTTTCTAGTATTTATGAACAACGTGTATGTACCACATTAGTTAAGTAAATGCTTTAAATGAGTGCGAACAAGAATTTATGAATAAAATTACGATAATTCAAAATGCCAAAAAAAGGGGCGCCAAAATCTTTTCTCGCACACAGGCGCCAGTAGCCCTTGCGGGGGCCCTGATAATTGGGCAAGTTGCGGATTTGTCATTGTGGTAAAGTCAAATCTACCCGCAAAGCTGGAACTATTCGCGCTGACAATTCATTGAAATGAAGGATTCAGCGGACATCCTTCGATACGATTCGCGGCATCGAATGTTGTAATTGGGTTGTCTTCGCAGACGTCATCGAATCGAATCGACAACTAGTAGAACAACGGCTAATTGCGACTAACACCGCGCCGGTACTCGCCGACTAACTTCTGCCGGAATTAAGGCACTCGTTAGCGACTTTTTGCAAAGCTGGCGAAATCTCTTGCGAAGTTGGCGAAAAAACATTTATAGTTAGTTTGTTCGCGTAATGATGAGCGTCTTCGACGACTCGCTGCGATTTCGCTTCGTGTAAGGAATTATACGCTAGTTAAATTATCTGATTCGACTTTGTGAGTGGGTTTAATGGAGACAGCGGTGAAATTGTTGCAGATTAAAGCGGTTCATCTTCTTGTTGTTCATTGGACCATACTAGCATATATCGGCTAATGAAAGGGAATGAATATCTTAGCTTATTTATGGGCCTCGGAAGTGCATTTAATAAAAACAAAAAATACTAATCGTTGAAATAGAAATAACGTAATGAAGATTAGTAATAAACACGTTTATCCAACTCCACGATAAGACATTTGGATTGTAGGTATCTTCAGCACATTTTTTGATCACAAAAACATATGTTGTTTAAAAACAACCGTATAAAATACATAGCCGAAGTTAAAATGGAAACAAAATGAGAAAACCTTTCCATTTTACGAACAAAAAGAAGTTGGTAAAAGCTAATATTTTTCCCTCTAGCGGATATTTTTATATAATGGTTTTACCTGTACTATTAATAACAATTTCAGTGGAAATATTTACCCTGAGTTTGACGGTAACAAGTTAAACTCAGAAATTAAATTGGCTTTTAGTTTAAGGTTGATAGTTAATTGCATTTTCCACGTTGCACCTCACTCACAGCCACCGAGCCACGGTCGGACAAGAAATATTATATTTTGTTTATAGTGATGTAAAATTTGTGTACAATATACGCCAATTTATCGCCACAGTAACGACTTTTTTAATTTATCAGCTCGTGGATATAAACTGATTATACGAGGTTATTTTTAGTATACTAAAAAATCGAAAGTAGTTTGTTGAGAATCAGTAGCACAATCCAGTGACCATTTTTTTTAAATTATATTTTATCCTAAAAACATATTAGAATTCCTTCGAGCTGGTGACTTTTAATTTCAAAAAATCCGGCGCATGGCGATCGCTCAACAAAAGGTACGACTACAGCTGGCCATCCTGCTAAGAAGAATCATAGAATCCCATGCATCATTCAAGTGTAGCGATATTTTGTGCCAGCCTGTCACCGCGTGTGTTTTAATTATTATTAAACACGATTATATTTAAAATATTACAAAAAACAACACTCCATTTTGCGAAATTTTTATTTGCTGTCTATGTTATTAAAACTACCACCCGGCTTCGTTTTCGGTTGCAGTCTTGATATACCCTGTATAAATAAGAATGTATTATGACCTTTTAGTGTAAACAATTTATGGTAACCCGCACTAGGCCAGCGCTGTGGATTATATGGCCTAACCACTCTCAATCGTACTGTCGGTTGTAGAGGAGGCCCGTGCCGTATGCCGTACGTATATGGGCTGATACAGAATTTATGGTAGACAAATAAATAAATAAATAAATAAATAACAATACGATACAGAATAACAAACGGTTGTATAATTTACAATGAATCCCGTGTATCAGTGTGATCGTTAAACAGATTAGTCGGTATCTAAACTTCGCGTAGTTAGAAAGCGCAAGACTTAACTATCTAATGAAGATTTATTACTGCTCAACAGTTAGTATAACTGAAATTCCATTAATTTGTCTTAATCTATACATAACTATAACTAACTTTTACTGGTGGTAGGTCTCTCATATGTACTCTCTCTCATAGACCGCCTGGGTGGATACCACCGCAATGTCTATTTCTCCCTTCAAACAGCAGTGTAAATGTACTATGGTGTTTCGGATTGAAGGACATTGTAACCAGAGTAATTGTTGGACCTATTGAGACTTTACATCTTATGTCTTAGGATGGCGAGCGCAGTGGAATACCAAGCTTTGTTTTGTAATTCAAGGTGTTGTTTGTTTTGTTCATAAGCTGTCGTATTGCTTACCATCAGGCGACCGGCACGCTCATCTCGCCAATCAGCAAAAAAAAAAAAGTTACTTATACAACGTGTAACAGGATTAATTCACAACCTCAGACACCCCAACTTTAAAATATTGTTGCAATCATAGTTTATGCTTTGAAATCGTACTACCATAATTACAAAATATTTTATTTATGAAATTAGTTATACCAAATGTAGGCACTTAACATGGTCACCTCACGAGTTACAAATAAGAGAGTACTACTACTAACTACACACGCTCGCGGACACGCACACATTTACACAAGACCTATTCACACGAGTACATAACGCCGAACGCTGCGACGCACCGCGCCGGCAGAAACAGCTGACAATAAACGAAATACAAATTACGTACGTAACTGATTACTGGGTGGTTTGGTAAACAAATTATTATTAACTAGCTGTCGGGCCCGGCTTCGCCCGGGTGCAGATAGTTTTTGAGTCCAATCCACATCAAGAACATATTATTTCGCGTGTCTACTAACTATATTTCCCGCGTGCCGTCGACTATATTTCCCTTCCGTAGGAGAGGACATCCCGTGCCAACAATTTGAATTTGAAAGAGTAGAAAATATGTATATTTGGTTTCCTGACTCATCCCACGGGAACACTACATTTTTCGGGATAAAAAGTAGCCTATGTGTTAATCCAGGGTGTCAGCTATCACTATACCAAATTTCATCAAAATCTGTTGAGCCGTTTTTTCATGAAAGAGTAACAAACATCCATACATACATACATACATACAAACTTTCACCTTTATAATATTAGTAAGGATTTAATCTGTAAGCATAACATTTGTGTTTTAGCTATAAAATCTAAATATTTTACTTACTAGATATAATGCGTACGAACCCAACGTAAGACAATATTTTGCATGAATCGGCTATAAAATATTATTAATTTCACTTCCGCTAAACTTCATTCCTACAGGCGGGCAGGATACGGGCGTCATTTATTTTGCATTACTAATGAATAAGATAATTAGATAACGCAATATCTAACAATGAAGACTAGATTGGGAATCACAACACAAAAAAATACAACAAAATTAACTTACGTGTTACATGGCACTCATGCGGCGATTTCTTTTTAAAATATGTTCGAAATGTCCACCACCTTGATACACTTTGATGCACATTTGCGTAATTGTTCACGTAATTTATGTAAAACTTCAGTGTCACTTTTCACTTTTAGGAAGGCTGCCACTATTCTACTTTTTAGTAGTCTAGTTATACCAGAGATTTATTACGTCCCCACAAAAAAAGTCAAGAGGCGTCAAGTCGGGTGACCTAGGAGGCCATTGCACAGGTTCGCCGCGACCTATCCAGCGCTCTCCGAACTCAGCATCGAGATACTGTCGGACACTACACTGGTGCCGCGGCCGTGCCTGTTGTTAAATGTCCTGCGACCTGCATGCCAATGATACATTATCACCACACAGTGCCAAAGTTCTCACCATTTCAGTGTATTCAATATTCGAATACCGAAAAGACATCGCGCGCGAAAGTTATCGAAATATCTACCAAACACTTAAACACAAGCAGACACAGATAACTGCGGTGCACGACTGGATTTTTATTTTTTTTTCACATAGTCGGTGCCCATTTAGGTATTGCAATAACGGGATATTAGACACACCGGGATTCCGCATACATTGTAGCAAAATTACAAACCGAATTTAATCACCATTTTAACGTTCCGCGAAATTATTTTTCATAGAAATACCTACTTGTCGTTTCATTTCATAGTGATTTTGTTACAATTTAATTTGTTTCATTTTAGTGCATGTATTGCGCGGGATTTAGATCGCCCGGTCTTGCAAATACCGGGAGTAATTTTTATCGCGGCGCATCCCTATACCGGTTGCCTTTTGATGTACCGCCGCGCCGCGCGCGCCATCGTTTGTCGGATGGATCAAATTGCATTAAACAATAGCTGCATCCTGCTCTATCTAGTTGTAGTTAAATGTGCGGAAAAGAGAATATGATAGTTATTTATTTTGGTAGATTATTACGTTTATTGAGGCCTATCGTTGTGTGCGTTTGATTAATGATAGATTGCTTAAATAAACTTTATGACTATCGAAATAAAGTTCCTTTTTGTTCATTATTTAGTTTATTAGAGTATTCGTTTAGTGATTCATTTAAAAATGATCTTATGTCCTGGAGTTACGTTTCAATTTAGTTTGTTCGGAGTAGTAAATGAAAGAGTGTCTGTAATTTACTTGGTCTTAACTAATTATTTTGAAAAAAAATACCTACCAAAAAACATGTTGATATCGGTTCAGTAGCTGATTCTGAACGTACTACTTTCCGCTTTTACATTTAAATCTGTTACATGTTGTATAATACCTCTATGAGTCATATTGCAATGTTACGGATTTATTAAACCAATTTATTTCTCTTCGAAAACGATATCATAAAACTTATCAAAAAAATTGGTCGGAATTAAAATTGTCGACGAATCAACATGATTCAGTTTCATAAAAAAATCCATTTTACAAAAGGATTATTGGGCCTCTGGCTATCTCACTAATTAATACTCGCTGTTATCGTTTCATTTTGAATATTTGTTATTTTTTTAAGTTATATAACATTTTATATCGAAACGCTGTTATTTTGAGCTTAAATGAAGTCTATCACTTCACATGCAATGTTGAATAACATATTTCATTTGTTTTTTTAAATCACCGTATAAAAGATACGGAATACAATTTGTAAAATGTGTGTTGAAATACTCAATGAGCAAAACACCAAATCGTAGTAAATTCGTAGACGGTACGTAGCGTGCGTAGACTATCGTAGCAAGCGTAGTACTAGACTGGAGTGGATATCAAATTATTTCACAAATTTTATATCACACTAATTGAATAAATCCAGCCTTTTATTCGATGACGTAAGTCTACGACATTTAACTCAGAAAGTTAGACTCAAATAGATAATAAAACATTGTTCGAATATATAAAAGTAATTGGAATAGTTTTTTGTGTCGAGAACTTTTGAACAAGTTTGAGTTTCCGAACAGTTGTTAGTCGTTAAAAAGTTCTGGACAGGTGATCGCTTGGACCTTGGGATATCACATACCAGAGTAAAGAAATAAAAGGATCAGTTATATAATATTTGATAGAGATATAAAGAGGGTTAATCTATTTACGTACGCTAATGTATTCTTCTTCTTCTTCTTTAAATTATAGATGTCTCCCCCTTAGAAGCGGAGACTTTGCCCATGTCAAGGTAATTGTTATTTTTTGATTCAAAATGATTATTTTTACTACAGTTGAAGAGGTTAAACTCGTACAATATGATATGCATATCACATATGAAAAAACTTCTCCGACCACATCTAATAATGAAATTGTATCTGTATCAGCCCATATACGTCCCACAGCAGGGCACGGGCCTACTCTACAATCGTAAGTACGATTGAGAGTGGTTAGGCCATATAGTCCACCACGCTGGCCTAGAGCGGGTTGGCGGACTTACATACCATAGAAATTTCTATAAATCGCTATGGTAAGCAGGTTTCCTCACGATGTTTTCCTTCACCGTTTAGTGCGTAGTGATTGACTATCAATATACACATGACTCCGAAAAGTCAGAGGTGTGCCCTGGGGTTCGAACCCACGATCATCGTGAACATGTTGGCAGCCACGTCTAGTCCGTTTACCAACAGGCCACCACGCACTTAATAATGAAATTAGTTTAGTTAATGTAAGTATTATAAAACAGCCATAAACAATTTGATTGAAAATGTATGAACAAGTTAACGGATACGCTAATGTATAATCTTAGTTATTACCGATAGTTTTAACGATGAAGCAAAATATCATTGAAACCTACCTACGTGACACTCGTTAATATGATTTTTTTGGCATATAAAATGTACCAAGTACGGACTGTATTTATTTTCTTTTATTGTTGCAAAACATACAGCCTAAATTGAGTAATTTTTTTTTGTTTCTCGCCAGCTTCGTCTATGGCCTAACCTTAACAATCCACTGAAGCCTAGCATCTTAAAGTGATTAATCTATATATAGATTTATATCTTTGCATATATATCTGAGCCTTACACACATATGCGACACATCGTTGGCGAATTCCCGATGCACAGGCGAGTAAGTTGGCAAACTGCAGCGAGAGAACTTGCTATGTCTAACGAACCGTTCGTTTTTCATGTTTACAGGTGTTGTATGAGGAATAGTTTGTTTGCATAACTTACGACTTGTTATAATTGTATGCATGGAAACGTAAATAATAATGGTACATGTAAGTATTATTTGTATGCAATTTTTTTTTTTTAATTCTGCCCCGGCATATTGGCCACATTGCACCTGATAGTGAGTCGCATGAGCATCAGACGAGTCTCATGCCAATAGATACAATTACGCCGGCCTGCTAAGATGCTTTTTTTTTTTTTTTTTTTTTTTTTATTGCAGTGAATGGCGAGACGAGCAAGCCGTTCGCCTGATGGTAAGCGATACGACCGCTCATAAACAGTAGGAACGTTCCACTGCGCTCGCCATCCTGAGACATAAGATGTTAAGTCTCAATATGTCCAGTAGTTGCTCTGGCTACAATGTCCTTCAATCCGAAACACAACAGTGCATTTAAGCAGTGTTGTTTCACGGGAGAAATAGACATTGGGGTGGTACCTACCCAGATGGCCTCTCACATATGAGAGACCTACCACCAATAAGTAAAATACGGAACTGGGCGGACCATACGACCCTAATGCATCCAGATTATTGGGCAAATGGATACCTAATGGTCTATGACGCAACGGCAGACCTAAAAACGCTGGCGAGAAGATTTGGATGCTTTCGAGCCCATGTGGCCTACAATTTCCTTAGAGCGCGAATTGTGGAGAAACACGCAGATTGCCTAGCAGTGGGATGAAATAGTTTATTAAAAAAAAGTTTACCCTTCTATTTATTAGTCTTCTGTATCAGTATTTATACATTTATATTGCAAATAAGTATGTATATTGTTAATAATAAGCACCGTCCATAACTATTGGATATTTCTTCTGCTAATCGGTTGTCAGGAAGAGATCGCTTAAAGCGATAAGAACGCCAGTTATATCACAATTTTTATGTGTTTCTGTTTTGATTACTGTATTTGTTATTTTTTTTATTGTCTTATTTGTTCTCTTCTGTTTATTCGTTGTTACATTATGTTATAATAAAGAGTTTTTTATTATTATGTAGATGGAATGAGTGTAGTTTATTATATCAGTATAATTTAGATTAAGTCGTTGGATGCAGGCCGCTGTACAGATGTAGTAAGCCTAACACTCGGCTTGTAGTAACAGAGATGTTTCCAATGTTTAATTTTGAACATTGTTTAATAACTGCTGTAAAAACCCGTCATAACCAACATTGATTTAAAACAGTATCAATATTACTATTAATATTTTGGGTATTGCAGTAGCGACACTCGCTTTCTCTTTCGCACCCACGAACTTTATGAAAGATGACGTCAAAACACGATAGTTGCTTTCTTTTCTGTCCCTACTACTGCCAAATTTGATGCATTATAACTTGTTTACACTTCAAAGGATTTGAAAAGTTCTTTCTGTACCTACACAATATGTTGCGTAAGGTAATAAATAAATAAATAACACCCAACAGTCACATACATAGTCCTGACCCCACATTAAGATCGAGTCTTGTGTCGTGGGTATCAGGAACTACGAGAGAGTTTTCGGTCTCACAAACACCCAGACCCGAGAGAAATATTTGTGGGCCGCACAAACATTTCTCTCGGTGCGGGGATCGAACCCGCGGCCTCTCGTTTCACAGGCGGCGTCTTACCGCCTGCGCCACGGAGGCTGTAATCTTTTGATATAAACAATAATCAAAATGAATATCCCTATTAGCACACTTTAAATAATAGTAAACATCATTATGCGATAAAAATTGGAATAAGTATAAATTTAAAATTAAATTCAAGTTAAAATTTCGGTATAACAAACTAGAACACGTCTTAATATTTTATTGCAAGAATATTTTATGTCTTACTAACAACGTGACGCATTTATTATGAAATTCAAAATTCAGTCCACTTTAACATTCTTATTTTCGAACATGACCCAACAGCGCATCACTTTACTACTCCATAATTTTATATCCGTCGAGGTGAATTTTAGTATCAAATTTAAAATTCAGAGCATAGAAAATTCTATGTACTATAAAATGGTACTTTGGGAGCATTTTATGATTTTGTATAGTTGAGATGACAGCATCTGGCATCTTACGGCATTACGGAGTCACTGACCTTGTTAGTGGGACTTCAGTGCCTGCAGGTAAAATGTAGGTCAGTGGCTGCACTGACAACTTTGTAGGGAGCAAGATTTTCATCATTTTTACCATTATTTTCAACAAAATACGCAATTAACCCAAAAACGTGAAACCAGTGTTGAAAAGTGTCAATTTGTTAATGTTTTGTTACTTATTTTAATGGGTTAAAAATATTTGTTATGTATGTATCATGAAACCAAGTTTTAATATTTTGTTGACAGACATTACACAACTTAAATTAAGAATCATGAACATTTTGCGGCTTGATGGAAGAAGTCTACAACTGAACCTAGATAACTAACTGTGATTGTCTAAGAGTAAACATTGTAGCCATTTAAATATGCTAGTTTTATGTTGCAGAGAGCCTTGTATTAATGTATATGATGTTGTAAAATAATAAAGGAAATATGACTACACAACAGTCATATTATTTGGAGTTTGTATAATGTTATAAACGCATAATTTACGCATGTAATTTCACTTACTAAAATTATTAATTCACATTAAATTGTAAAACGAAATTAATCATTAAAATATAGGTATTTTGAAATTTGAAAATACAATTAAAGTGTGCCACTATTTGCAGTCCTGTGTTGTGGTTCCCGCATGCCGTGTCAGACTGTATTGCAAATGTTAATATAAAGGCACCGTGCAAATTCTGTGAGACCGCATCACAATCAATCACAATATGATCGCTGGTACACCGACCGATGTGAAGGAAACAAAGCTAAATAAATTATTGAAATATTTACGCGTTGTGGATTGGTGGTTATCGATGGAAAATTATAAAACAGAATTGGCGATTTTTAATTAATTCACATCATTTTACGCAACATTAATTTTTGGTGCCACGTTGTGTGTGGTTGGAGTGATATCAGACAGTATGTGTATGACTATTGTAAAGCTTGGTACATACTAGCGAGCTGTATCTTAGTAATGGGAATTTTTCTATTTCAAATTAACATCACCACCTTATTATTTTGAAATCTTGGCATTCTCTATATTCCCCACCAGAATTAGTACATAAAATCTCACGATACATAACAATTTTTCACATATAAAATTAGACACACAAAATTGTACTGTTCAGTTACTTTTTTTGATGGGTTCGTAAAAAAAACTTATCCCCTTATAGATTACACGAGATCTAGAAAAATATTAGCCGATCGGCTTTATGAATCACTATCGCAAATTTTAGCTTATTTAAGTAAATTGTGAAATGTTATTATCGACTTCACTTGCTACTTATGATTGCTATTGATATTTATTTAAAAACTACTGTAACTGTAACTTGCCTGATATAGTAACGAGGTTCTAATGTACGCGTTACAGTTTAAAGCTTTATAGAATACCTACCTACCTTAAAATGGTCGGGTCGTTGTAAGCCGCGTGCGTAACGCTCTATTTTTTGTATTACATACATGGGAACGCTTACGGTTACGGCTTGCTAGTGAGTACCCGGGCTTAGTATAGAGGCGTCGTGCAAAGCTTTCGTGTGACGGCATCACAATTCACAAACAATCACAATGTTTCCGATATGAAGGAAATTAAACTACACAAATTATTGAAATAATTATGCGTTGCGGATTTATGGTCAATGATAGATCTTTTTGTAATTGTTACGGTGAAAATATACGTACTATCACTACTACTACTATCATTAGACTTTTATTTGACCATACCATCGCAAACATAGACTAATTTCGCAGTGATAAGTTTCATAGAGAAAATTATTTTTATTTATAAGTTGACAATCAATAACTTACTCCAGACGTCAAACTTTCAAACATTCTAACTTCGTTTCGGATCTTATAGTCACCCCCCTACTTCCCACTTGCAAATTAAAGTCAATGTTATGATACACCAACTAAGATATCTCTTGGCTGAGTCAGCAAGCAGCGTCACCGCATCTCACACGCGCTTTAATTAACAAATGGCTTAATTATTTCCCTACAACGATACACTCATTATGAGCAAATTAATTATATTTCACTAATTCATTACTCACACACGAAGATAAGACAAAGGGTCGCCATAATTAAGGGCGGTACGTTGCCTATGTAGGGCGTTATGAAAAATCAATTTAACTCTGCGGTAAAAACTTTCTCGCCCATATCTGGAGGAGGGGGAAAGCCTAAAGGGGAGGGGTAGGGATGGGAGTGAGTCTCCCGGTTCATTACGTTATGAATGGCTTTCGTGTCTTACGTAATTCTGTTGTTTGCTCATTCCACCACTCTAGACGACGTTACACAAATTTGTATTTTGAAGTTTCTCGTCGAAAAATGCGGGCTTTTTTACATTCTATCTCGATTCGGCTTTTCGGCTTTGTTTTGCAAGCCGCTGTTCGCACCCACTTGTCCGAGTTTGCGATTGAACAGCCCTTAAAGTTGTATCTAAAAGTACGAAAGTGTGAACGACAATTAAATGCTTATACCTTAGTAATTAATTTAAAGCTAATGTAATTTTCACTTAATATTTGCGTGCGTCGATTTAATTTATAATAGTTAAAAACTTAAACTAGGCCATTTGTGTTAATTAATCACCCTTTTATCAAGTATTATAATTTAGTTTTCACTTAACGTTTATAATAGTTCAAGTCACGTTAACTTTCAAACTTTAAAAACAACCGATAAGGCAATCAATAGCCGATGTTATCTGAGAAAAGTTGCCGATCCAATCGGCCAAGCTCCGAGTTGCACGTACCGGAACGCAATAAAATCTTATTTTACAACATGCATTGCTTCCAAATTAGGAGTTCCGGATGCGAACCGCGAACCGCGGCGAATTTAAAAGTAATTCCATTATAAGTTTCATGTTGAACATTTTCCAGTCGCAAATAATGCGGGAGGCCTGAAAGTTTCCACTAATACGATCGGAGTGATACGTTGAAAGCGCGTTTACAACTTTTCGCTGGCGTAAACAGGACCTGCCGGCAGTAGCGGCACAGGCCAAAGTTGATGTGGGCGAAATAATTTTACGAGATTTTTTAGTTTAGATGATGTTTTAATATGCTATTGGACTGGTTGGGCTTTCTTCTTGGAAGCCAGATGGATTTTAGTCCATTGAAATGTTACAATTTAAGGACCGAATATTGCATTTCTTAGAGGACGCAATTTTATTTTTGGGATATGTTTGGGGAATCAATAGAAGCTTAACCTCAAGTTTGTGGGGTCGCCTTCTTGTCCCCCGGCCGCCATCTTGGAAAAAAGGGTGAAAACACTTTTTTCGCGTTATCTCGGAAACTATGCGCCTTACGAAAATATCTCGACCAATTTAGCAGCACTAGGATGGCATCAGCAACTTATAGAGATAAATGGAAGGAGTTGAGTGAGACCTTTACCCATTAGTAGCACAGAAAAGGTTAATAAAAATAAAAAAAATAGCAAAAATGAGTTTTTTTTTATAAAAAGTTATAGAGAAAAATAAATAATAAATAAATAACACCCAACAGTCACATACGTATATATATAAGTTTTTTGCTTATAACTTCTTTAATTTTTAATTTAGGGCAAAAAGTTATATAAACATATTTGTAGGCAATACAATTAGCTACAAATTATGCTTTTACAAATTTTTCGTAAGACGCATAGTTTCCGAGATAAGGGGAAAAAAGTGTTTTCACCCCTTTTTCCAAGATGGCGGCCGGGGGACAAGGTTGGTGACCCCACAAACTTGAGGTTAAGCTTCTATTGACCGCCCACACATATCCCAAAAATAAAATTGCGTCCTCTAAAGAATGCAAAGCTCATGTAACATTTCAATGGACTATTTCTAATTTGATAATTATTTGGTTGTTAGATAACCACAACCGACCACTGTGTTCGAAATAGGTAAATCTTTAATAATGGCCTACGTAAGACGCGTTTAGAGTAAAAAAAGAAACAAAAATAAAAAAGAAAACTGTTCGTATTGCTGAAGGGGTTTCTTGTGCTTTTCTTTTTTACTAAAATTTGTTCCGAAGCGGCGATAATAGTAATTAAAAATAGAAATACTATTTAATTAGAAATACTATTTGAATGAAAAAAAAATGAATATGTGTTCGTCAGTAAATATGTTAACTATCAGCTAATTTGCAGTCTTTGACGTGCGTTCTATTGATCCTAGCCAAATATTTTTCTTGAGTATTGTAACCTATATACATTTTTAAAAGAGCTAAAGTAATTCTTATTAATATTTTTCTTACTTACTGTGGGCAATCTCCCACCTCGCCCACGCCTTACTCCGCCTCTGCCTAACTCATATACGTTGGCAAGTGTGCTCGAATGTAGCGGATCAAATTACGCTGGCTTGTCACTCAACCATTATTAAATTGTTTATCGCGAAACGGAGGGAATATTTTATTTATGCGCCGACTTAATTCGGTTTTAATGAGAGACAGTTCATGTGTAGACTTATTTATAGTTAAACATTACTTGTGCATTTTGCAGGGATGCAATTGTTTGACATAGTGATGGACATAATGAAATATCACATTTTATACGTATATCGGGATTGCGTTGTAATTCATGGTGTTGTTTAGTTTTTCTACTTTTCATTAGCGGTCGTATTGATTACCATCAGGCAATTGGCTAGATAGTCTCGCTATTCCCAGCAATAAAAAAATCTTAATACAGTGTAGTGTAGTAGTAGGTGGACGTGATAACATTAATAATTGAAACCTGATAAAATCTTTCATATATTTAAAATAGGAAATTATATTTAACAGTTCAAGCACTGAATATAGTGTTTTAAATACAGGATGCACCATTCTTCTCCTTTGTTTATACGAAAATATTAATTTCATTTATTTGGGATGACGTGTATTGTAATAATTTTAAAGTATTTTGATTGAAACGTAGCCTATTGTTTTAAAATAACGTCATACTGCCACAATCCTGTATTCAATTACTGTAGTAGTAGTATACTATGTAGGTATGTATTATAACTTTTATTTCTATTTTATTGCTGGGAAAAGGAAATAAGTTGAGCCTTGGGCAATCTTGAGAACTAAGCGAAATCGAGACATTGTATTCCAACCGAACAAGAAGATAGAGCCTTTAGGCAAAACTGGCTTTCATTTGATTCTATTACTTACGTATTATATTTTATTGTGTTTTCTGGTATTTTGGAGCCTTCAATAAAAACATATGATAGAATTAAGTACAAGTATAGTGAACTAAGAAATATTCTTGTTTTTCATGCAGTCGTTAAGCGATCTTTATATTGTCAGTCCAATAATTGTACATCATACACCAAAAAATGTATGTCAATATCACCCACAAATATATAGAGAATGAAGAAGAGCAATAATAATATTGGAATTCAACATTTCCGTACCCCTATCAGTGGGTAATTTTAATTTATTTGGATGGCTCACTGCTATCAATAGCAAACAAACATACATATTACAAATTGTGTACAAAACACTGCCTCGGTGGCGTAGTTGTACTAGGGTGCGGTTACAAAGCTGAAGTCTTGAGTTCCAATCCAGGGTTGGACAAAGTGATATTGGATTTTTTTATTTATTATCAACTCGCCATCTATCACATTGTGTGACGGAACATACAAGGCGAAATGTGGTGTCTCCTCTGTCTACCCTTTCTGGGAAAAAGACGCGAGTTTCAAAAAAATCTCATTGTCTTACTATCTTATAATTTATAAGTTTATAACAAAAATATGTATAGTTATAAAAAAGTTAAAAGTAACCCTCTCGTAATTTACTTTTTAAACATAGAATTACATAGTACTCTATACTACATTTTTAGGTCTTTTATTCCTCCATCCTTCCTCTATCTTATCTGATTCCTAAGCATTAAGTCCGCGCCAATAGATCATTCAGTTTTTGCAGCGATCTATATTCTGTGATGGCTGACGAAGCGATCGCATTCGGCGGGAATTACACATTAGTTCATACTAATATCTGGTCGATGACAAAGGATATTCTGTTTAATGTATATCTAATTACTATTGTCGGATTACTTTGAATCATTGAATTATTCTTTTTAATGATTAGAAGTATTTCGATTCAGTTTACGTAATTATAAGTTTGATTTTCTGGATATATTAAATTAATATTTTTTATACAGGTACAACAGCCAGTATCAGTGGATAATATGATAAACTTTACAACATCTAAAAAGGAAGCAACGAGAGAAGTTAAAGCGATGCACAGCTCATAATTAGACGGAAAAAGTATGATCAAGACTGCTAGATTTCTTTTAAAATAATTTTTATTCATATGTATTTCAGGCTGCACAAGATTGAAGCACGTGTTGAAAAATAATGTAAATTTCTCGTCGGTTCTAACACGGGCGGCTATAAGGATCCACTCAGACATCCTGCATGTAGACAAAAGCCGTCGAAATATCATATTTGTACGCCATTAACGAAGCGCGCAAGTCGGGAATTTTGGCACCCTTTGAATTTCCAGGATTTGCAAAATTATATTTTTCTTTCATGTACTCTGTGTCTTTGTGAATATGAAATGTAAATTTGTGATGTGGGTACATTATACTTATATCACATAATGTTTTACTAAGGAAATTACTCAGTTAATTATGTTCAAAAGGTGATTTTTTAATATTAGACGTTCCAAGCATAGTCATGTGTTATGATTGTTAGAAAGTACGAGTGAGTTTCCGCATTTCCGGTCTTGTAACATGACTTGAAACTAATATTATTATGTCGATCACAAAAAAAGAATCTCGGTGTTCATTCAATAATTTTATTTCGAATTGACGTTCCTACGCGATAATATGATAATGTCCTATGACAAACCTTAAGCTAACATAGCTTAAGACAAAAAGAAGATAATACAATATCATATGCTTTATTGAACAAATAAAGTGGAACCTATTTGTTAAAGACTGTGCCAACATTAAACCGCAATGGAAATCTTACATCGCGAAGAATTATCAGATGTTCCACTTATAGAAGAATCCGTTTCAACACACGTGACAGCCATTTAATACCAGAGATAAATACATTTTTTTATTGCGATGTATGGCGAGCACTCCATTCACCTGATGGTAAGCGTAAAGCGATACGACCGCTCATGCACAGTAGCAAAACCAAACAACACCTCGAACTGTCATTTCATTGAACTAGCCATCCTGAGACATAAGATGTTATGTCTCAATATGTCCAGTAGTTACTCTGGCTACAATGTCATTCAAACCGGAACACAGCTGTTTTGCGGGAGAAACAGATATTGCAGTGATAACCACCCAGGCGGCCTCTCATATAGTATTGATCTACCACTAGTAAAATACACATATGTATACTAACTAAACAGAAAATCCTTCATTAACCCCCACGTATAAACGTTACATGTTTACACAAACTATAAACTGGAAATGATAATGAGCCATCCAAAATCGTTAATAGGATTAAACGAACAAATTGGATATTGAGCATAAGCCGCACTAAGTTCGTGGTGGACACAGCAAGTAGCCGTAATTAGCAGTAACTAAGGGGATCGGGTGGAGTGGGGCTGATTAAAACTGGCTTAACTCCGGCCCGGTGGCCCGACCTCCCCCAAGCTCCGCACGGCTCACCCAAATGGTTACTTACGAACTAATGTCTTTTGATCGGTGTTTGTGGATAGTTGAGACGTAAAATGTTAGATATCTTTGTCGATAATACTGTTGAGCGTAATAATATTATAAAAGGCTTTTGTTTGGAAGTCTAAGTCTTAGTTCTAGTCTGCTTAAGCTAAATTATGTGTTAGTTTTAATTTAGTTTTAACGAACGGAAAGCAGTCCAGTAGTTTTAGCAAATTGATGCAAACAACCAATAAACATGCTCTGATACTGGTGTTAATACTTTTTTATATGTTACGCTCTGTTGAATATTTTATAGTTGATTTGTACATTGCTTATTTCAATTATTTGATGTTTTTAATTCTAAGTTCAAAATCACTTGAAATTACAAGTGCACCAGTACACAAAATGTAAACGTTGAGACCAAGCAAATTTTCGTCATTTTTCAATCAGTAAAAAAAAAAATGCACCACCACACGTTAAAACAGGTAAAAACAACTGAGATAAACATTCAGAAATCAACGCGATCAAATCGAGCCGAGGTTATTATTTTACAGCGCGTAAAAATAAATTAAAACTCTTGATGGAGGCGTAAACAACGCTAAAGTAGATTTGCGAGCATTGTTCTGAATAATTAAACGACGTGCGCCGGCTCTCCAGAACGCCGGATTATTGACTCCTAACAATTAAAAGTTCCCCCTATTCAATTAACAATGAACCTTCAACAACGCTTTCATATTCATTATTCTAATGCCCGGGTTATGGGAGGTCAGTTTGCACTGCCGCCTTTTGCGAAGGTAGCTGAATTTTTTTAGTTACATTGATTGAATGTTTGAAGATGTAGGCGTAATTATTTTAGTGTTTAGCTTGTTTCTTCTTCTGCCTATCCTTACTCTGCAGTAGACGATGTCGACATATGTGAATTTTTATTCACAGAAATATTTTGATTTCTACTATAAAATGTTTCTTGAAATAGTAATAGACATTAGGTACTCTATTGATAATAATTAGCAGATGCGAAAAGCTTTATTCAGATGAAATCAGTTGTTTAATATAGCTTTAAAACGAACACAAAAATTGCCTGAATTCCGTATTTCGTACTTCCATATGGTATGTTAAGTCCGCTAACCCGCATTAGGCAAGAGCGGTAGACTATATGGCCTTACCACTCTCAATCTTATTCTTGATTGTACAGAAGGCCCGTGCTTTGCAGTGGGACGTATACGGGGTGATACAATACAGTACAGTATTCAAGTAGTCACATATGTATATAGTGTAAACTAAACGAATAATTCTCAACCTTCAAACAGATTATATCAGAGAGATGGTATGCTTTTAAATGAAGGGATGTTTATTTCATTTAAAATAATCATAACAGAAGCCCAGATATTTGGTTATACAATCAACACTTATCATCCATCATACATAATTTAATTAATAATAATCTAATTAAATGCGTGATGGTGTTCGTTGAAACCTGATGTGTTAATATTAAAACTGTGAAACTAACCGCCTGTTAGTGGTAATTAATCGATCGTATTGATATGTATTATTAAGTCGATACGTTGCGAGTTTCAAGGAAGTCAATTGTTTTAATATGGGTGGAGGCGTATTGCCAAGACCAGTATAGACTACAGGATACCAACGTGTCCACTGATTCCATGTCTTCGGATTTTGATAAGGCCTTTGTATGAGGAAGATATGAGACATAATGTAGTCATTTTGAATCGATTTATTTCCTACCGTAACAGATAAATACAGATGGAATATTAGTATGATCAGCTAAGTTTTGTCATATTTTGTTCTATTGTTGTTGCCTAAATATCGCTTCGTTAAAGCAAAAGTTGATATTAATTCCAGGCTTAGTAGATATACATGTTTTTAATATAATAATATGTAAATAGATAATTCCCACAGCACTTTCTCACTCCATAAGCTTATATTGAGGAAAGTAAAAAAAAAAAAACTGGATTGAAGAATGTTTACCTGTTCTATGTCAATTAAAGTACTAGGTTTGTATCACCCAAAGGTGTTTCAGCGTCTTAAGTTAATATTTTACACCTAGATCCACTACGTCAATGGAGGTTTCCCATTTCCTACTAAATTAGGGATAGTTCGAGGTCCAGCCAGATGTATAACCGGTTTGCCATGTAAGAACTTATAAACCTTACCTGTAGTAGAGCAAGGAGACCAGGGCGTGCAGCAGTAAGTTGACGAGGTGGTAGCCCGCAGGTTGAAGACCATGCACTGCGTAGTTCCATCTGAATGTGAGCACCGTCAGCGGACGGTACGACTTGTGCGATTGCTCCTGAAACAAATAAATAACAAATTAGACTTGCTTGTATTAAGTCGATCACCACACACTATCACAGAGAAAAGATGGTGAAGGAACCTGTATAGTACAGCAATTTGAATAATTACTATGATGTGTTTTTTTTTATTGCATTGAATGGCGAGACGAGCAAGCCGTTCGCCTGATGGTAAGCGATACGACCGCTCATAACAGTAGCAACATTCCTCTGCGCTCGCCATCCTGAGACATAAGATGTTAAGTCTCAATATGTCCAGTAGTTGCTCTGGCTACAACGTCCTTCAATCCGAAACACAACAGTGCATTTAAGCAGTGTTGTTTCACGGGAGAAATAGATGTATAGTTAAGGTCTCGGGTTTGAATCCCGGATCGAGCAGTGATACTGAGCAGTGATATTTCTGTTCATTCCTGGAATCCGTATATTTGAATTATATATCGATATGACGATAAGCTCGCGCCCTATCACATCGTGGGACGGAAAATGCGTAGCTAAACGTGGGTGTCCTGGTTGCATCTCTGCTTACCCCTTCTAGGAAAAAGGCGTGAGTTCATGTATGTAAATTGTATTACATACTGAATAAAATTAAAAAGGTCAACTTACAATGGACATATTCTGCAGAACATTCGGCCATGTACTTTAACTTTACACTACAAATTTTAACCCATTCAATGCGGCAACAAATTTTGCTCTCGCTACCCAGATGCGGCATACTTATTAACGCAAACGCCGATCGGCGTGAGCCGCCCCTGAGAGATAAAAAATATAAAACGCCGATCGGCGTTTTCAGCACTTCGTTATGAATTTCGATGGATTCATTTCGAATTCATGATATTTTTTCAGTAGTACGCTATAGTTGTTGCAATAACGACTGTTGTTAGCAAGGAGCAGAATTAATTTAATTACTTTAACCAGTTTTATATAAGATTCGTGAAGATTTGGTGATAGAAATTTCAGAAAAGGAATATCTGCAGTTTTTGTAATAGATTATGGATTTAAATGGTAAATAAATTATCTTTATTTGATAAGTATTTCTATTGTGCTCTTACAAATTACAAACATCCTGTTAAAAGCATAAAAAAATATATTATTGATAACTTCGAATATTATCAGGGGTTGCAAACCATTTACTTTTTTAATTTCACAATAATTAAATGTCAATACATAGATAATGGATAGATACTTATTATTATTAAAATGATCAAATTTATTTAAATAAAATAAATTTATTTAAAAAAAAAAAGTATCCTCAAATTATTGTTAATTGTCGGTGTTTCTCAATCTCATAAATATCTTCATAAATATTTTCTGTCAATCTTCTTGATAGAAAAAAAAATACCTAACTGGGTAAAAGTACCTACTCAGGTATTCACACGCACGGAATAAAATACGAAACACAATTTGAATAATAATTTATTTATTGTGAAGAGGGCTAACATACTAGAACAATTAAGGTCAGTTTGATCTTCAAAAATCTGCTTTTATTGATTATGGTTTGGTTTTAGCAAGTATAACAAATAAACGTACGTTTTATGCATATTTTGTGGTAACAATTCTAATTACAATTGAATGTGAAAAGAATTGGCTACGGGAACTATTCCAATCTGCATATTCTAGATTGGTATGCCAACAAAACTCCAATGCCAAGAAAATGCCAAGAAAACTCAGGTGTGTGCGTTCACGTGCAAAAAATCCCCGTTCTCTCCCCTCCCCATTCTTCAGGGTACTCCCCTCTCAATGCGGAATGACCTAAGTATCCTTGGTGTGGATATCCGCTGTGATCTCAATCCAAGGGATCACATCGAGGGCGTAATATCTGCCACATCACGCAGGGTTGGGGTCCTGAACAGGGTGCGTCGGTTCTTGTCGCCCGGGCAGC
Source organism: Hyles euphorbiae (assembly GCA_023078785.2). Lineage (NCBI taxonomy): Eukaryota > Metazoa > Arthropoda > Insecta > Lepidoptera > Sphingidae > Hyles > Hyles euphorbiae. The sequence continues at coordinate 13,835,911 of CM041041.1, read as the reverse complement.
TTTATCGCTTGTATAAAGCGCAGGTCCGGCCGGGTATGGAGTACTGTTTGCACCTCTGGGATGGATCCGCCCAGTACCTGCTCGATGCCTTGGATGAATTGCAGCGGCGGGCCATTCGCATTGTGAATGATGCAGACGTTACGAGCAACTTAGAGTCGCTACAACTCCGGAGGGATGTCGCCTCTCTAAGCGTGTTCTACCGCCTGTATCACGGGGAATGCTCTGAGGAATTGTTCAACTTGATCCCCTCCTCTCATTCTCCATTCCTTACCAGAACCACGCGTGCTGGCTTGCGAAGCCATAGCTTGTCGGTCCAAACCATCCCGGCGCGAACCAAACGGTTCTCTAATTCTTTTTTGTGCCGCATCGTCAGGCTGTGGAATTGTATGCCGTCTCACGTGTTCCCTCCTTCCGCCGTAGTGTGAAGAGGCACCTTAGCAGGCCGGCATGGATACATTTCACTTACTTGGGAAATTAAACAATAACAGAAATAGACTAAAATAACGATTTCATTTAAAATAAATACCTTCGTCGCTAATTTTGCTCATCTTTTACAATTATTTAATTAATTTTATTCGCCACCAGTGAAAATTTGTTCGCGCTATTTTATTAAAGTGCGTTCTGAAACAGCATCCGTGATATTTATTTTTCAAATATTCAAACAATAAATAATTACAGGTTAAATATCAGTTTAACTACTATAATAAGTACTTACTTAGGTACTCGCATTTAAATACAATAATACATTTAAAATTTAATAAATTATATATATAAAAAAATTACATTTTTTTTAAATATTTTTCAATTATTCGTTATTGCGCGTTTCCGAACGTGTTATTCTTTGAGGTCGAATTTCAAAATCGGAACTTCAAGATGGAATGTTTTTCACTCGCTTTTTTTAAGAGCTAGAAAGATACAGAGTGCAGTGCAGTCATGAGTGCCGTATGAGTGCAGTTCGAATGTTTCGAATTGTGTTTTTTTATTATTATTTAAATGAATGGCGAGACGAGCTTGCCGTTCGCCTGATGGTAAGAGATTCGGCCGCTTGTGAACAAATCCAAATAACACCTTAAATTACAAAGCAATGCATTCCACTGCGCTCGCCATCCTGAGACATAACATGTAAAGTCTCAATATGTCCAGTAGTTACTCTGGCTACAATGTCCTTCCTTCCGAAACACAATAATGCATTTCAACTGCTGTTTGGCGGGAGAAAAGACATTGCGGTGGTACCCACCCAGGCTGCCTCTCACATATGAGAGACCTACCACGAGTTATTCATTGTTGTGTTTAATTCTGGGCTGAAAAAATAATAATTAAAAAGTTACTTTGTGTCACGCAGTGAGCAAAATCGCATTTTGTTAATATAGTAGGTGAACTAAACACTGATAAAGCTACTTATCTTTTAATTAAAATACAATAGTCGTAATAATCTATAGACACTTACCTAATTCTCAATTTGTGTGCCTGATAACGTATGATGCACTCAATCCATCTTTCAAAATACCCAAAGTCGTCGTCTAAGCAAAATCACAGGATCCGGGAGCAAAGCAAGGGTCGTCGAAAAATCACATAGAAAATTTAGAGAACGTCTGTTTACCGTCAATGGTGTCAAACAATGCAATTAATCAGACGTTACCTGCGCCCGTGCGCATACAAAATAAAAGATGTGTTGTGATTGGTTTCTTTGCAGTAATATGAGTATTATTATATATAACTTCGTTTACGAGTAGTAGATTTTAAGTAAAACATAACGAAGAAGTTTTGGCTATTTGAAAATAATAATATGAATAAATAAATATAATATTGATGTTTTTATAACCAATAGTTGTGAATCCCTGAAAAACGCCGATTGGCGTTTGCCGCACCTGAGTAAGAAAACTCAACTTTTCTAGAACTGAAATATCCAGAAACTATTTGTACCAGGCTTTTCCCTGATAAATTATAAACACATTGGTCTATATTTTATAATTAAAACTTCCAAATTGGGAAAAATATAAAACAACTCTACATTACGCCGATCGGCGTTGTCAGCATCTGAGTAAGAAAAAATAATACGCCGATCGGCGTGCGCCGCATTGAATGGGTTAATGCAGTTTTCAACAAGGTATTTTGAAAAGTTTTAGTGTATGCTCTAACTATGTGCTAAGCTTACACGACTAATGTTTTAGTACAAGCATTAAAACCTAGTAACACTAGTCGGCTAGGTTGGAAATGTTGCCGCTGTGTAAGACCTAGGGATGTAATGAGCTGAATATATAGACTTGTTCAGTTTATAATTATTTTTTATTATATTTCACACATGTCTAAAATCACGCCTTTCTACCGGAAGGGTAGGCACATTTGCTGCAAGGACACCCACGTTTTGGAACGGGCGGGCCTATCGCCATATCAGCAGCGGCGTGCACAGGATTATGACACTGGGTATGCGGCGGAGTACTCAGTCACAAAAACTTTTTCTTTTATAGCTTTTTAGCATAGCCACAGCCACGCGACGGATCTCTAAGTCGGAAACCATGCCAACATAACAAGTCTTAGATGTACTACTATTCATGTCCATCTTCTACGGCAACGCAGACAAAACAGCGATCGATCGTCGCGGCGGAAGAAATTCTAATAAGTAAAATAAAAAAACTCACCTAGTCAGCTTTCAATTTTCACATATTCAAGGTTCCGGTTAGTTGAGATTACTATACCTATCCCGATGTAAATAAACGCAAGATTTCGGCCACCTCATTCATTCATTTGATAAACATACATTTTTAACACAAACCTCGCAATCAAATAACATTTAAAAAAATAAACAAACACACTAGTAAAAGCAAATGACTACAATTAATATCGAAACTTAGTAAGGAACTGTTAAATGTACACACTTTCAAATGTTAAAATAAAAAATCCGTTAAGAAATCTATTTTTTTTTTACAAACATACTAGTATAAAATAGTAAACAATACAAAAACTCATAAAAAAAAGCAAAATGGCCCCCGCGAAACACAAAACATTTCTATTTAAACAAATAAAACCTTACTAACCAAAAATGCATAATGTGCATAGGTGATTTATTAGATTCCAGCCTATTAATTTTACTCGGATTATAGGCAACGAACATTTACGATTACTCCCGACAACTGCCGAACTCCCGAGGCCTGCCGCAGGAGTCGCGGCTTTCAATATTCATGGGTGTGTGCGTTTGCGACTGTGCACGGACACCAAAATTACTCCACACATGCAAACAAATGTAATGCGGGACGCGGCGGCATGACTTGGTTGATTAGGTACATTAATTTGCTTTGCAGCGCCTCTTGCTTTTCGCGTGGCAACCATAATGTTTGCGTGATTGCAAATAGGTGCTATTTATAAAATATTAGGCGTTTTTAAGTTATTATATTTTGTTTATTCATTTATTTACTATAAATTAAAGTCATCTAAAACGTACGGTTATAATAAAATATCTGTGAATGGCAAGTAAAGCACTGCATTTCTGCCTACAAGGAGTGCACGCCCCTGCATATCAGGCACATATTCCTGACTACGGGCTGATAATGAATAGAATAATCCATGATCACTTTTTCCGACTAGGGATGAACTGATTTTTTTATTAATACTAGAAGGGTTACATGAAACTGCAACTTATAATATAGTTACCCCACACTAAGATGGAGTCTTGTTTCCCACGACACAAGACTATCAAAAACTACGAAAGACTTTTTGCTCTCAAACACCTAGACCCGAAACGTATAACTGCTGATCACACAAACATTTATTTCAGTGCGGGGATCGAACCCGTTTCATAGCCGGTTTCAATAAATACTCGGACAATAGTGTTACTAAAGACAGCCTCCGTGGCGTAGTTGGTTAGGTAATGATGAAACAAATGAGGTATAATGCATAAATTGACAAAATTTGATACATTCATTCAGTACAGGGGATTATGAAGCAGCTATAAACAACATTTGCGGTAGAGCGATACGATTACAAATTAGATTTAGCATGTGCGGTTTACCGAGCGCACTAAATGTAATGAAAATTTATTAATGGCGTACTTGAGTGTGTCAAAAATAAATCACCCTGGTCGGTCGAGCTCGGCTTCATGCAGTTTATGCTTGTGCCAAAAATGTTGCGATAGATTAAAAGTTGGGAAGCAAATGGCAAATGGCGCTGCATTGACGAAATTCCAGAGAGATCAGTAGGAATATTCTCAAGACTTTTGAATTGTATGTCCTATATGTGAAAAAGGTGGAATTAAGTTCTGTCTTTCCCGTCTCAGTTTTAATTCAACTCCAAAAATCCAGAAATAAATACAAATTTTGTCGGTTATTTTGCTTGTTCATTTATTATGTAATGAGTTCATGTCTCATCTGCTTTGTTATAAGAAACTCTCTTGTCGTACAACCTCTCATAATTGTGTAAAAAACAAAAAGAAATGTATAAAAATATTTTTAAATTCATCCCAAAGAAAAATTGCTTTGAATAAATAATAACTAGAATTAAATGCTGAAACATTTCAATCGAAACAAAGGCTGAATATATATTTTATTTTCTTAACTCCCAAGCCAGACTCAAATGCATTTTGATTGTATTTCATAAAATGTTACACAACGTAATTGCTGTTGAATATAAATGAAATTACTAGACCTATTAAAACTTGACAAGTTTGAAGTCTGACGTGTTTCAACAATGCCCATAAATTATAATAGAAGTTGAATATTTTTATTATCCAATTAAAAAAATTTTTACAGCGGCAGGACGATAAGTAAGTAAGTTTGGTGAGTGAGAAATTATTTATGAGTGACGATCTGCCACTCATCAACATAGGTCGTGAATAGTAGATATATTTTTTTGGTACCTAGTACCAAAAAATATATTACACGTTAGTTTTGTGAAATAATGACATCCATTATAGCATGATTGTAGCAGACTTATTTAAATCAAGACTTGAAACATGGCTTGCAGTCTTGTCTTTAATTTCACTATAATAATTATACCGTTTGTTGATTAATTATTAATTTGATCATCAATTTAGCTTGTCACATTACTTATTTTGAGATGAATATCAATGTTTTTGTATTTGTTGTAAGATTGAAGACAGTTTCTCATATAAATTCAACCATAAACCCTATCGCAAAATGCAATCCTAACAAAAAGAAAAATGACAACCACAAACTAAGCACTACACGCATAAAAATGCGGCTGTCTCATAAAGATGATTCATGTGCAGGCGAAATTAGCAAGTTGAACGTAGAGGGCGCTCCTTCTTTAAATGAAATTCCATGTCAGGTGGTAGGTAGTAATAGCTGGTCGTATATCACTAGCAACAATACGGTACTAATAAATATCAGTTGTCACAACTTCCCAAATGCTATTAAAGCTGCCTCGTACCGAACGTAGGCGCGAGAAAACAATTTTTCAAATGGTCTAGTTTAATGATCGGTTGGCTCAGACCTTTGTAAATATTTTTTATACGGTAATACGGTTTGATTTAATGTGTGTCTATTTGCTTTTAAGGATTATATAAAATTCGCTAGCGGCCGTTTTCTATATCCTATCGATCTTTAACTAAAATTTAAAATAGCTACCATTACTATGTCAGTACAATTTTACGCTTCATTAAACAAAGATAAACCTATATATTTATCTTACCTAGCTATCTATAAATATATAAACCATATCTATACCTTTCTACCTTTGTTGACTGAAACATAAAATATATCGGAATATCGAATCAAATCTCTTGTTAAAGATAGAAAGATTATCGAGAATCGACCTACTACTACTTATTAGGTGGTTGGTTACATGAAACAAAATACTTGAACGCATCCAATTCGTCCGCCATTTTGGATATGTGTATTATGGCCATTGCAGTAGTTATATCAGTCGTTTTCTAGTATTCATTTTCTGTGTAACAATTTTACGAGATGGATTTTGATACGCAACATTTACGCCATTGCATTCTGATCTGTTTTCAAATGAATAAAAATGGGTAAATTCTGTGAGTCATTCAACAATGAAAAAGTGATTTACAAAATTTGGTGATGGAAATTTTAGTCTTGAGGACGATCCACGTTCTGGTGCAATAAAAATTTGGAGGATACAGAATTTCAAGTTTTACAGAATGAAAACCCATGTCAAACTCAAGACATGAAGAATATTAGAGCTTGCAGAATATTTACTCGTTAAGCAATTCGACTTCGATTGCACGCATTGGGAAAAAATCTGTCATCAACTTCGGCGAATTTATTGCGGGGAATGGAGATACCAGTATCCCATTTGCCTGATGGTTAGCGATATGACTGCTCATGGATCTCGCATTACGAAAGCAATGCTTGGCATTCCATTGCGCTTGCCATACTGAGACATAACAACCCGGATAAAAAAGCAATTAAATGTATGCTGCCTACCTTAAATAAATATCAGAAGAAATCTGTTAAAAATCCGTTAAATAAAGTTTTTAATGTTAACGGTGCCACCTCAAATAATCCTTTATATTTGTAATGGGCGCAGTAATATAAAGTCTTATACAACGAGCTGTAATCTCATTTAGATTAGAGCGTAGTATAATGAATACAAAGTGTTAAACGTCCTCGCAGCAGATAAACGCAATTTTAATCTAACTTCATATTTACATCTTCTGAATTAACTTTACAAAGATCTATAAGACTAGAAAATTAAGTTACTAAAGATGAAAATGATCAATAGATTCTAGAACAAGAAATTTTCCAGCCATTGGAGTAAAATACTTGACTTAGATATTTTCTTTAGTTTAAGCCTCGTCTGAAGAGGTTTTTGAATATCGAACTTGTAATTTTTAAAGACAAACTAAGAATTTTATAAATAAACACAACAATGACTTTACAAAAATGAAAATTTCGCTTCAATTTACAAATAAAACATGAACAAAAACATCGCTTTTATCACATAAATTCCGATTCCCCTCAACACGTTTTTCAGGTGTACTAAATGAATCTTCATCAGCGCAAATTGCATTAAACGTTGAAATAAATTCTTCATGGGCACACGATCCTCGTTCGCATTCATTCATCAACGGGGAGCGAATTGATGGGGTATGATAAATAATAGACAAGTTGAACGCCGCCGTCGACGTCACTGCTCGATGCAGATTAAATTAACGAGGGGGGTGTAAGCGTGACATTTTGTATTGCCTTTACAAATAACGCGGTTTGCGTTTTTCTTTGATTGTAAACAAGGTACAGTGTCAGGATTAATGAAATTTAATTTATTATAGCAACAGAAGATATATTTACGAAAATTAAATATAATGCAACAGAAAAAATGTTTGGGAAATTTTGCAACTATGTCCACCTAACTACGTAGTCGTGCCATAAGTTCTGTCCATTTTTCAAGTGCCTCATAAAAAATATTTTAAGTGGTGCTGTTTAGTTTGCTTACATGATTAAGCTTTAGGAACTCACTGAGTATACAAACAAGTCATTTGAACACAATACATCTAACAGTAAACATGGAGTGGGGTATTAAAGAGAATCGTATTGCAGTGATCGCGTTACATAAGTGTAACAAAACAGCTAAGGAGATTTTTGACATCTTAAAACCTTTAAAAATAACTTCAAAATTTGTTTATCGCTCTATAAAGCGATACAATGAGATGTCCTCTGTCGATGACAGACCAAGAAGCGGTCGCCCACGGGTCACAAGAACGAAAGCAGCCGTTAAAGCTGTAGCTGAGCGAATTCGTAGAAATCCTCTCCGAAAGCAAAAAATCATGGCACGAGAGATGCAAATCCCGCCACGGACCATGTCTCGCATCATAAAAGAAGACCTTAGGCTTGGTGCTTATCGAAGAACTACCGGTCAGCGTTTGACAGCGGCTTTACGTCACATAAGAGCAACAAGATCAAAAAAGTTACTTGAACGTCACGCGAGTGGTAGTTACCGCCAAATTCTGTTTACAGATGAAAAAATTTTCACTGTGGAAGAGAAATTTAATCGCCAAAATGACAGAGTTCATGCTCACAGCTCTCGAGAAGCGGCTGAGAAAATTTCTAAAGTAGAGAGAGGATATCACCCAGCATCTGTGATGGTTTGGTGGGGCATAGCGTACGATGGCGTTACTCCCTTGAATTTCTGTGAACAGGGGGTCAAAACTCGGGCAGCTAACTATCAAAATTACATTTTGGAGCAGATAGTTAAGCCTTTAAACGAAACCATGTTCGCGGGAAAGCACTGGATATTTCAGCAGGATTCAGCACCCGCACACAAGGCTAAGACAACACAGCGCTGGCTAGGAGCCAATTTACCTGAGTTTATTCCTGCTGAAGATTGGCCTTCAGGAAGCCCGGACTTAAATCCTTTAGACTACCGTCTATGGAATATTTTAGAGGAGAGGGCCTGCTCGAAACCTCATCGAAATATTGAGGCATTAAAAGTTGATTAAGTGAAAACAGCAGCCTCGATACCATTAGAAGTGGTGCGTGCGGCGATGGACGAGTGGCCAGATCGTTTAAAAAAGTGTGTAAAAGCAAAAGGTGGACATTTTGAATAATTTTTATATTTTTACAATTGTATAGTAAGTATTAAATAAAATAAGCACACCTCCTTGTGTTTTATTCATTTTGCCTTTAAATTAGACGCCTTTTTATTAGGGACAGAACTTATGGCACGACTACGTACACTGTGGTAGTAATAGGTTTTTTAGAAAGTTGCTTGAATAAATAATAGAAAGAATAAATAATACTTCTGAGTAACTGTACCAGTCCATATTCGTCTCACTGCAGGGCACGGGCCTACTCTACAATCGACAGTACGATTAAGAGTGGTTAGGCCATATAGTCCACCACGCTGGCCTAATGAGGGTTGGCGGACTTACGTACCATAGAATTTTTTGTAAAATCGCTTTGGTATGCAGGTTTCCTCACGATGTTTTCCTTCACCGTTTTAGTGTGTGGTGATTGACTATCAATTACTTGACTGCTGAGTAAAGCAGTAATTAATAAAGAAGCGGATAAACATAGATTTTACTTCATAGAAATATTCACGGCGGTCACAATGAGAATCACAGTTGAGCAAGAGTCTTTTCCATTTTGTAAAAGTTTAAAATTTTGTTTGTGCATGCCTCTAGCATAGGTGCCACACGATTAGCTATTATGAAGTTTCGATCGTGGTAGCTTTGGAATTTTCAGCTTCAACATGTCTGACAAGACGAAAGAACTGTCAGAAATGTCTGAATACCAAGGCAACACATTTTGATAGTTGTCTTAACAACATATAAAATATTTAGCTTTTATACAATAAGGCTGGTAAATTGAATTCTATTAAAGTAGTAGTAGTATTATCGGTGAACGCTATATTATATTACTTACTTCTAAAAGGAATGGACAGCCTAGATATGAATATTACTTAGGAACACTTTAATACCCAAAATGCAATTCATCTTTTGACTTGAACGTTCCTATTGCATTTCCTCTCCACTGTTCCAATTAATAATGAGCTGTCTGTGGCCAATCGTAATCGGCTTAAGACGAATTCAAGCGTTAAAGGACTGTCATTGGCTGGCTTAGAGACTCCATGCTTAAATGTATGTATAATTTAATATTCGACTGAATACCGAGAAACTAATAGGGATAATAAAAGCAAAATCTTAATTTTAACTCAAACTGAATAATTCAGACAGATTTTCTAGAATATTTAGTTTTAAAACTAAGGTTTTGATATGTTAATATGAATTCGTGTTTAGTAAAGCAATTGCGGATTCCGGGAAAATAGACGTATTAATTAAAGATGTTTTATTTATGTTGTACTGTTTTTTTTTTTCTAATTTATATTTATTTTCAGAAAATATACTATTTTTAAATTAAATATATAGTTATTGGTTAATGTTGGTTATTGAAATTAATCTTCATTCAAGAACATCTAGTACATAACAAAAAATAAATTATGGCAAGTTCGTTGCATTGTTATTACCTGCCCTGCATCTGACTCAATCTCCTAAAAAACGATATTGAACGGGTTATTAACTGGCTACTTTAAACTTAAGTACATGCTTTTGTACCGGCATGTGCATACAAAAGGGTTTTCTACTCTTTTTATTTAGCCAAAGAGGGAAGAAAACGTCTAAAGCAGTGGCCACCGCCTAAAGAGTCGAGGCGGAAAAAACGCCCAGAGCAAAAGGTCGTCTTTGCGCAATACCGGGCCGAAACCACGCCGTTTCATAGAGAAAAAAGCAATTTAGATCTTGTATACCGTGGGGCAAGATAAAGCTTAATAATATTGCGCCTGACAATTAGTCTTGTGCCAAAATATATTAAAAAGCAAATGATCAAGAGTTATTGTCTTCAAATTAGAATATATCGTATATATACTCCAAATTAGAGGAGTATGAACCAATTCACACGTATGAAATATTCATAAAATAATAATATGAAAAGTACTTGGAATACTTTTCGAGGGGTGGCCACGTATTAATGTAGTGGACAGACGATCTTATACAGATTGTAGGGAGTTGCTAACTTACGGTCAGATCTGACAGGCTCTGCTGAAATACTTGGGAAAGTACTATGTTAGTGGACTTATTGTGGTTTAACATGATCTAGGATTAAAATTATATTTTTCTATATGTCTTTGGCCTCGGTGCCTTTACGGTATGGTTACATAGCTGAGGTCTCGGGTTCGAATCCCGGTTTGGGCAAAGTGATATTGGATTTTTCTATTCATTATCAGCCCAGAGCCAGGAATGCCCAATATGGCGATAGGCTCGCCACCTATCACATCGTGGGACGGAACATATAAGGCGAAATGTGGGTGTCCTGGCACCTCTGCTTACCCCTTCTGGGAAAAAGGCGTGAGTTTATGTATGTATATGTCTTTGGTCTATGTTAGTATAATCGGATTCTACTATAAACACAAATAAGCGAGAGTTTATTAATGTGTATCGGGAAGTTTGAGAGGGAAGGTAAATCATTTATTGTTGAACAAAATAGGACGTTTCAGGGGAAACGAAGCGAGAGCTGGGATGGGCCAAGATTTCAACTTTCTTCCAAACGTTAGATAACATTTTGGATTTGAATAATGTTGAATTCGCTTTTATCAATTTCACGGAGTCGCAGATTGTTACAACTTTAGATTGTTCCTAAGTTGATATTGCGCCGTATTTTTAGTTAGCACTTAACCAAAACATTAATCTGAAATTAGATAATGTTATTATTACCGTGACAATGTACTCAGTAGTTGTATGGAATAAGATTAGTGTGCGATTATATGTTTACTGGTAGTATAATTAAAATACAATACATGTCACTCATGAGGGTAAACTAGTGCAAACTGCAGTAACAAGTAATTTAGTGATATTACTGGATATTGTTTAGGTAAGTCATTGCCTGAACCAAATCATTATATATGATTTAGATTTAGTCACTTTTTCTCACTGCCACCCAGTTCGCAAGTCAGTGTTCGCCAGTGTAGAAGAGTATGAAACTTTAGCATTGCTTTTTAAAAATATATAGGACATAGAGTTTAAAGATTATACAGGAGTCACAGCTTGGTACAATATATAGGAGTTCATAAATGCTTTATAATACAATTGAATAATAATAATTTTGGTTAAGTTTCTACGGCTGAGATAAGTAAAGTAATACCACGTTAACTATTTACACTAATATCTAAATTTTATGAAAAACTTAGCTTTTTTAAATTAAATAAAACACTTTGAAAGTTGTTTCGGGTTTATACTGTAAACTTTTTCTTGATTTCCACGATAAAAACTTTTACATTTTGCATGCAACAATTTTAGTAGCACTTAAATATTTTTTATAACTAACTTTGTTTTATATTTCATCAGGGATAGGTAAAAGGTAGCTAAGTAGGTAAGGGCCTTGTTAGGTGTATTTTAAGAGGAAAAAAAGAACTAGATAACTCTTGCTCTGAACACAACTATAAAATTTTGTTTGATAACTGAGTATAAAGGATTCAGAAATTGGTAAATTACCAGTTCTAACCGGTAATTATCTGTCGTGAGAAAATACTTTTATCCAGTGGTTATTTTCCTTTAATTTTATGTTTATATATTTGAGGTGTAATCTTAATATAGTCACACATCTGTACATAATATATCCCATATAAATATATGCGATACACGTGTTTATAATAAAGGATACTCGTCGTCGTTCCCACTACACCCACATGCGAAATTATTAGATTATTTTAACCCTCCTACAGAACTGATCGAATTTCATTGGCCTTTCGCCCACCACATATAAACTTTTGTCTTAAAATAAATTATTTAATTTAAGAATACTATATAGACGTTTATATGTGGTGGACTATATGGCGTGACCACTTTCAATCTTACTCTCGATTGTAAAGAAACCCCGTGCTCTGCAATGGAACATACATATATGGGCTAATAAGAAAGAACACGTCGCATTATATATTTTTTATTGGATTTGCCCAAATAGTTATATGAGCGATAGCCGCTAACGATCATTGGAGGTATATACGCAGGCACTAAAACACAGAAAAACATATTGAATTATTGCACAAAAGTGCAAATATTCAAACTAAAATTTCCCCAAACAAAGCACTCAAAGAAACAGCTAGGTCGTGGTAGAATTCTCTCTAACATTATAATATCGGGAGGTGTCAAAAGGTTTGGTCACGTAATGATGTGTCAGTTTTCTACTGCGAGGTCGACTCCACGAAAATTGGGTTCCTTTATTGATAACAAGAGGAAAATGTCAAAGGATTGCGTAACGTTTCGGATGCCTCCCCATTCAAAATATTTCCGAGTCGGATCGATGACTTCGATGCGGGCGGATGACTGAGATTCAGCTTTATCAAATGTTACTGTATGTTCACAGTTTAATGAAATTGGTATGTCTGTTTGGTTACATTTTATTAAATGAATTCTATAAAAATATTAGGCTTTTGTGAATGGTCAGGACAGCAGCAAAAATTTAAAGAAATTCCATAACATTCAAATTATGTTACTAAAAGCGGTATGGCTGACGTCAAACCGCTGGAGAATAAGCTATGACATTAGAAAAACACGCGAGTACACTACCAGCAGGAATGTCCTTACTAATGATTTTCTTTTTGAATCTCAGATTTGTAGATTTATACAATATATTCTTTAAACGTGACAACTAACTTAATTGGGGAGGAATTAAGACTTAATTTCGAAAATTTCGATTCGATGGCATCATCGCCTTACTTAACACTTTACGTCTTACTTTGTTTCCAAAAATTAAGATTAAAAAACGTACGCAATTTCGTAAATTTTCTCAATATCTTATTCGTAACGCACAAAATTTCTTTACACACAGCCAATAGGAAGCCATATTGCGTCGCGAAGCCGGGGCGGCTTGTATTGTTCAATTGTACGGGGGTGACACAATGAAACTTTTTTCATTTCGTCCAAAAACATCTGGCCTTGCCACTCTGGATTTGTAATTATAGACTGCGAATTGTATTAATTTAATAAAGTTTCATTTTGGCATTTGGTTTGAAAAAAAAAAACCGATATTTTGGCGACAATGATGAGACTAGCACGTCGCTTGCTTGACTGCAAGTTTAGGCTTGGATAAACATATACATCATAATTTATAATAACTTGGTACTTGGTAATTAGAACTTATAATGCCAAAGAACAGAACCGCATCGCACTACGTTGCTCTTAAACATTTAACTAATTTCGCAATTAATGGAATATTATGCAGAGTAACATACCCTACAAAGATGAATACAGTACTAAAACATTTCTGCTAGGTGGCAAAAATAGACAAAGTGGTTGTACCTATTCTTGCGGACTCTTGCATACATAATAAGTCGCAAATTAGTGCTGTGTTGTGTACTATATTAAGCACAAATGTCTTGCTAGGATTTTCATTCCTTCCAAAGGAAGTCTTTGAACGGAAAAAATCTTGGTGAATTCTGGGTGACACAAGTGCCCCATCTACCAACCCCTTAAAGGAAGCAGGCTTGAACTCGCGTTTTTTTAATCTTTCGGAATTCAAGTCGGCACTTACGCGGCGCTTAGGATGGTCCAGGTAACACAGAAGTGGTTCTAGCTAACTCAAAGGAGAATCTAGATTTTTCGCTTCGACGGTGGGGTTTAAGGAAAACCTTTCATGAAAACGTCTGGTTAAGATTATCCTGTATTTTGTCATTTTTTTGTGTTTGTACAATTTTAATCCATTTACATTGGTGTATTTTGCTATTACATTTCATTGTTAATCTATAGCTTCAGGCAGTTTATTGTGAATATAGTAAGGTTTATTAATAAATAATGTAATCGCCATTACAACAAATTAATTTAATCGAGAGGTTGAAAATCCGCTTAAAATTTATAATTCATTGATTGTATTTCCTAAAATTCTAATATAATATAATATTAAGTATTTGAGTTTAACAATAGCATAATTAACCATTATAATTTGGGGGCTTTTTAGCATAAATTCATAATGTATGCGTTTCCTCATTTCTCTCCTAAAATATTTGATGCAGGTTGCGTAAGAGATGATAAAACAGAGTGGCGAGGTTGATTTTTTCATAAATAACAATTTGTCATTGTCTGCGAATGGTGGAATTAAAAAGAACATTAAAACATTCACTATGTTCGGCGATGAGAGGTCCCGCGAAAAAGAATAATACATTCTCATTTTTAAGACATTTTGATGGATGATGTAAATGAATCCAATTTGCGTATATTTAAAATAATTCGCGAGATGCGTTTAAGAGGGATGCTTTTATGATATTGCTGTTGAGACGTAAGTCGATCGCTTTTTATATTAATAGCTTCAGTGCCGCAGTTGGTAAGAAACAGGCTCTGAAACGAGACGAATTTCGAATGTTTGACGTCCGAAGTAAGCTACAAATTTCCACTTCTAAAATTAATATTCTTCTCTATGAGTACTATAATACTAGCCTCAGCTTTACGTACAACGTCCGAATATTCCAACTTCGTTTCGGATTAAAGAGTAGCCCGCATGGAATAAGAGAATGAAGGTTCACCCTACAGACTGAGACGCTATTGCTATTTGCAGAAATTTTGAATCTGGAATATGTTTGCCACGTTGCGGATATGATTAATTTAATAAAGTCTTTTGTTTAAAGGCGTATTTGAAGTCGAAATGAATTGAATATTGCTTATTATTGCCGATTCCAAAACAAGGGTTTTCCCAGTAAGTATATTAACGCAACAATTTCAATCATAGATTTCCGTCGAATCCGCCAATCGTGGCATTCCGCAACAGTAACTACATTGTATTTAAATTCGACTCTTTAATTCCTCGTATAAATTTCAATAACAATTTTTAAGTAAATCAAACATTACAAAGCTATACATCACGCGCTCCCAATTTTGGGTGTGCCATATTTCGCGCGCACGATTTACGATTGTCCGTTTTCCAAAAGTCTGAACTCTGACCAGTAGAAACATATTGGATCGATGTCATGTTGAAAATTAATAGCGTAGAACAGATTGCACGGGCCTGTAACGTCGCACTGTGTGACACGAGGTGATTGATCGACCGTGCAATGTTTAATTTTAACGAGCGATGTGTACTTGTGCCGTTTAAACTGTCGATGACTTGTTCACTTGTTAAGGTTCAGGTTTATGGCTGGGCTTTGTAATGTAACGCTGATTTATTGCAGTTGTAGTACTTAGTCATGCTTTCAATTGATTTAGTATAAAATCATAAGTATACTTACTGTTCTCTGTTTCTTTACTTGCTTTTTTTACTTTTATCCTTTTTTAGGTTGTTTTCTTCCCACAAAACATTTCTCTCTTTGAATAGGGTAGATTCAAAGTAGAAACTAATTGAGGAGACGTGAATCCTAATGCAGAACATTCATCTTTCAGTGTTGTTTTTTTTTCAGTATGATTGTGAAGGGACTAATAATGTCTACACTTCCATCTATTCTCATTACTTGATAAAGTATCTACTATTATTTAGATTTTTATCCTTACGTCACTCTTCTGATGAGAAAATTGACTATAATTTCATAAAATTATAAACATATAAAGCACAGCGCGTAATATTCGTTACTCAATTCCATAATTCCTCCCAAATTACTTTTTTTAGTAAAAGTATCACAAACATAACATTACTAGACACATTAATACAAAAATGTACTAAATGATTACATTGAAACTCTGTGATCTCCATGACAGCTGCTGTCAAAATCAAATGGTTTATGCCGCTCAAAGAGAATCTCATTCGAATTTCTCTTTCAAAGCGAAACGCAACATACCTGCAATGAGATTCGAGAAGCACTCTCAAATTGCGAGTATTATCTCCACAGGATCGTATAAGAGATTAATTTTCGAAATAAATTGCAGACAGATAGGTCGTCTGCGCTCCGGAGTCGTGTCGGCGCCGCATCGGGGTCGTGTCGGAAGCTGAGAGCTCTTGTGTCGTTTAAACACAATCAATACGAACAGGTCGGCTAATTCTGTTGCTTCGGAAATAGCACTTGGCCGCTTAATTCAATAAAAGCGAGGCCTCCGGAATTGTTCTAGCAAATGAAATTATATAAGGCCAAGATGAATAGGTTTCATTAGGATTATTAAATTTCATGATTTGTCTTCATGGAATGTTATCTCTGTTTTATCTCGAAGGGAACAAAAAACTCTCAGTGGGCTTCCATTGCCTCGTTTCTTAGATTTTCTTGAAATTATTTAAGTAATATTCTGGCCCTTGGGAGTACTGAAAGCCGTCTTCAATATCCGGTCGACAGATGGGAGGGAAACGAGACTGTTTGATAATTTTCATAAACATATTTTGTTGGACCTTTTTTATAATAAAGTGTGCAAATATTTTTTGGTAATCATTATGTCTTTCATTCCATACTTTAATCATGATGAACACAGAAATGTTAATCTAGAAAACATGCTTTTGCAATTAATTGGTTTGGTCTAGAAATTAAGTAACATTACAGATGACCTCAACATGAAGGCTACGTTAATTGGCAGCCTTTCCGAACTTGATAACGTAAAAGTACGATAACACGATAGCAGGGTGGGTCCGTTTGGACGGTACTTAACAATCCAGGGGCGTAATTTAATAGAAAAAGGTCAACTGTTGTTTCAAGCGACAAGGCTGTTTTCATTAAGTCAAGTGCATGTTATTGCGGAAGGGTTGCTTCAAATTGTGATTTCGAATGATAAGTTGGAATAATATTTTTTTATCATTACGTCTATTTCGTGTTGCGCCTGTTTTCTTAAAGCGGGGGTAGCCGAATTGTAAAATCAAAATTGTAAAATATTTCCTTTTTGAATAGCAACAAAAGCATTATTTATATTTGCAACTGTTTTTAGCTACCGAAATAAAATCTAAATTGTTAAGGGAGACAAATAAGGAACTTGAGGTCGCAGCAATAAATATCCATATATTCAAGAAATTATTTTTATGTTCTATGCGCCGAAACTCATGGGTCCTCCAATAAGCAAAGTCCATACTCGAATCACTATGTCAAAAGTGTTTTTGTTTATTTATGAGTCAGCAAGCTGATTCTGACTGAAATAATAATTGGCACCTATGTAATTCAAGTTTTACACATAACGAATATCGATTAAAGTAACAGATTATCAAACCCGTATTCGTCACGTAGAAGTCATATGACCTTTCTGAGAATTACGCACCTACAGCACTTTTTAGGTCTCCGTGGCTTCATAGCAAGGCATCTGTGCCATTTAAAAACTTGTGAATTTGACACGGTATTTCATAACTTCGGCATCTTAGTATAGGTGTCAGAATCCAATGATTTGAAAACTTGAGCGGTCTTAAATGGCATTCTTGAAAGGCGTTGCAAACTTCGAAGTTCTAGGCGATAAATAGTTTCAGCTATAACCGATCTGTAGAAAATAGCAGAAGCTCTCCACGTACCACTTTTACGACCAGACCTGGCTGGATAACATCTAATTCCATTCTATATAATAAAACTACGCTAATATGCAAGCGTACTCTCATCGAAAAACTGAAATTAAATTGGGAAAATCAAACTGGAGGAGTTGAATTACTTTATGAAGGCATATTTGGTGATTAAACAGGCCTTGTAAAGTTAAATTATTTTCGACGACCTTGTATAACACATAATGTAGAGATGTAAAATAATCTTAGAAACCAGTTCTAATATACTTTGATGTTTCGTTTTTAATTGTAAGCGTAGTTCAAGATAGTAAAGCAGCAAAAGAGAATTAAATTTTATAGCAATTCGATCACCCAATAACACTAACGCAGTTAAGAGGTGCTAACAATAGAAGTAGCTGAACGATGGCCGTGCTAAATTGTTTGAAATCAAGGGCCCTACTATATTCATCGAACGAACGAACGAACGAACGAAGGACCCTACTATATTCAACGAAACGAAGTTCGAAACTTCGGATGATCAAAGTTTATATACGATACGAATGTACCTACATAAAACTTATGGTCGTTATTGATTTATGGTCGTAACCATAGACTTATAGTTACGGTGTACGTTATATATATACATTCGTATCGTATAAAAAACTTCGTTTGTCCGAAGTTTCGAACTTCGTTTCGTTGAATATAGTAGGGTCCCAATTTAGAATCAATCTTGCTTAATTACTCTCCAGCATCTTGTTTATGAAGGCACTACACTTTTATTTCCGTGCAGAGTTTGAGCGTTCGTTTCACATATTAGCATATAAATTGAATGTGCGGTCATTCTCCTCGACTGAACGATTAATGTTTTTGTGGGGTGTGCTCCGATTCAATTCTTGATGTTCATGTTCTGTGTGCTCATCTCGATGTTCACTTTTTCCATTTGTTGGGTTATAAGTGGCGTGGGATTCGAATGGATTTTGTTGGGAGGTCTGATTTTTGTTATGATGTACGTGAGGGTCAATTTACCGTTTTGATGTTGGTTTGATTTAACGTTGAAACTAATATTAGGTCGGCTTGTTCTTGTGTACATTGTAGTGTTCATAAAGGCCGCTAGTGTAACTTATTGGTATTAGTTAGTTGTATTATTGTATAGTAAGATTATGTCCTTTTTTACTGTATTGGATGTAAATATAACCTACAAATAATAGTAAGTACTTTTATTGAATAAATAAATAAAAAATACCAAAGGATTTATGATGCGAGTTATTTTGGTTGCTTATTTGGACAGACCAGATTATAAAAAGTTCTATTATCTGATAGTAAAAGTGCTCTTACTGTTATTTATTTCCTGGGAGAACATAATTACCATTACACGTAGTGATGATAGGTTATAAGGTAAATTATTTAGCAGCCGTATAAAATAATATATACCAAATAAAATAGCGCAGGAATCCGGAGTCAAGAATTTGTGCCCGATATGGTGATAGGGTTGCCCCTATCATATGCACAGCGAAATATGTGTGATACCAGGGCTGGTAGCGCATAATTACATTTTTTATAACTGCATTTAACTCTATAGTTAGTTGCTATAAATGAAACTAAATAGTTTGTTCTAATTTCCCATTAAAACCAGAATTATCGCCTAGGCAACCCTCATAGTCGTCGAGGGGGTAGTGAAATGAAATTAGTAACGGAAACTGGGTCAATCGTTTAGCATATTATTCTCAAGTATTTGTGTGCGTACTCGGGTAATTACTCACAAATAGAAGTACGACTTTCGCTATTAAAATGATTTTAATAGCTCTTTTATTAGTAGTATTGATTCACAGGATCCAGCTCAAGATTTCTTTAAGATTTGTTCGAGATTTCGCCAAGATTTGTTCAAGCAAGTCAAAACTGAATGACACGAAACTAAAAAAAAAAAAAAAAAAAAAAAAAAAAAAAAAAAAAAAAGTTTGGTGTCAAATTGGGGGTTTTCGGGGTCGTCCGATCCATCTGTGCTATCCATTTTCTTCTAACTGTAACCGTTGCCTTTTTAGCTATTTTATTTCACCAGGTCCACTACCCCTAATTAATTAGCTAATGTTTTTAAGGTGATTACCTTAAATATCTCCTCGACTGCGCTCTTAATGACGGTCACTTAATGAATCATCACTCGATGCTAATCACCCTATTCCTCATCAATAACAACACGTTGTTTCAATAGTTCATGTTTTATTCATTCAAAAAATTGATTTAAACATCATATGCAATATCATATCATTTTTAAACGTATCCATATTAAAATTATTTAAAAAATCACTTAATGACTTCCCGTTAAACTTATACAATATGTACAATATACAGTACTCTCCACAGACTGAAGTCCAATCATTTTGTATTCTGCTACTACTACATTTCCATTGTTTTGAATTCCTATTCAAGAACATTCTGTGATAACCAGTAGGAGAACGTCCATAAGAATCAAAATATTCTCCAACACCGCAACTATCTATGTGTATACCTATCCAGTGAGATCCTGGCTTTGTGTCCGGGTCCAAATTGCTTATAACATACATAGGAACTTGAACATTCATTGGTAATTTGTTTGCAGCGTATACATTATACTGTAGACTTGGATGAATTTTTCCTAAACATTGTTGAATTTCATTGGTATTCATTGTTGCATTTAAGTTCCATATGACTGAATACTTCGTAGGATTACAGGTGAGTGAAAAGATCAAGATATGATACATATATTTAAGAGTGAAATAAGGTGCAAATAAAACGGTGAGTATATTGTTACAGTAAGTTTTATTTTGATCATAAACTTAGTACTAAGTAATACAGAATTCATTATTCTAGTCTTAGCTGCTATAGTCAACAGTAACATTACGATTTTTATCTATTTCGATAACGTTATCAAACTCAGCATATACAACACAGTTTATTGTTTGAGTAAGAGTGGATTCAAAACGAACTTCTAATCTTACGCTACCATGCTTTATAAGATTCCAATGACTCGATGAATTGGCTGATAAATCAGGAGTAAGATCAAAAGCTAACAGACAATAACCATTGGAATATTTATCACGAGATATCCCATTACCTTCATTTAGAAAATGTATTCCCGTTCCTGAGAATAAGGTATGATATGTTGTAGTAAACATTTTATTCTCAAACGATGGTTGCAAAGCTTTTGAGGGTATTTGATGACCATCTATGTACAAACAAAATGAATTCATATCATAGTTTTCAAAGTTAAGTGGATTTTTAGTGAGACTACCATTGAACGCTGCATTATTAACAAACCCAACTATACATCTTTTAGGTACTTGTCCTAGAAAAATATTATCAAGCGTTTTTCCTTGAACTCCTGATGGTATTGTTAAAACTTTAACTTCAGCTCGAGTTATATTTTTCTGTTGCTGTGGAATAGTAAGAACACAAATCTAATAATCTATATAAAATTGATAGTTAATGGTTTCTTAATATAAGAATGCGCAAATGTAATTACAAACTAATTAGATAAGATACTTAATGATTTGTTGAAACAAGATTGTGTTAATGTAATAATCTATTAAAACTAGATAGTTAATGATGTGTTGAAACAAGATTGCTAAGTGCTTTACGTTTATATATAAGTCCACAATATTATTGGTATGTTAATTTAACTAGCAGTCGTAGTTCGGTGAAGTATTGTTAACTAAAGTGAATTATAGTGACCAAAGGAAAATGGAGGTAAGGTACTTTTTTTTTGTTTTATCAATTTATAAACTTTTCATTACTACTAGATTTACTCTTAGGTTATTATTGGATTTACTCAGAGAGACTCATTGTGTAAATTATGTTGTATTGTTACAGAACTCATTCAGTTCTATGATGGAAGATAATACATATAAAGGATATTATTATAACACACCCCCGGATTCTGAAAATGAATTAGAAATAATTACATCACCACCACCACAGCCCATTAAAAGAAAATCGAATGAAAATCAAACAATTGATGATCTGTTCGAAATATCACCGAAGAATAAAAAGAAAAAGACATCGAGTTCTGTGTCTCGAACTCAAGATGGTGGTACAACGTTTATCACTAGCAATTCAGATGATTCAGCAAATGCAACACATCTTATTAAGATCGAGTTGTATGATTTGCAAAAAATATCAAAAATTCCCGTGAAAGAGCACTGGAAAAATAGTGAAATTAGAATCAAGTTTTATACAACAAACAAAACAAAAAAATATGACAATATTCAAAAATTAATGTATCACCTTACAAAGGATATTACTACAAGTGAAACTTGTAAAAAATATTTCTTTTCCAAATAAGAACTAAGTATATAATTTGCCACCACCACCACCACAAACAATCAAAAGAGAAAAAAAGTGAAAAACAAGAAAGTGATGATCAAATTCCCGAAGATTAAGAAGAAAGACATCAAGCTCTGTGTCTCGAACTCATGATGGTGGCACAACATTAATCACACGCAATTCAGACGATGCCAAAACGTACTAAGAAACCATTAGGCAATTACATACTTTGTTAATTATGGATTCATCATTACCTAATTTCTTTACCTGCATATTTCATATAAGTTCTCAAATTTTTTTTGACTTATATTCAGTTGTATGTTGATGTTTGTGGTGTAACTTTAATTCACTTTCCAAATTAAACTACAAAATGGACTTCTCCAATACAGTTGAAAGCGCCTTTTTTAGTTCGGAAGTTGACGAAATTCTCGATGAAAATGAAATGGTTAAGATTTGTGAAGAAGTGGAGATATGTGAATCATTGAAATCATGTTTTGATGATGAATTTACATGTGTGTCGAATGAAAACCACACGAAGTAAGTACCGAGTTTTATATCAAGCTTAATAAAAAAAAAATGTTTTAACAGTTACAATAATATTTTATTTTGTTATAGTCAACCAAAACAAGGAGGATCACTCAAACGCACAATAGTTCGCGATGATCCAAAACCTTTCATTCATAATGTGAAACGTCCAAGAACTGAAGAAATGGTGTCAACTTCATCTGGTGTGACAGAAGGACCCCACGCAGGTGATCATTTAAACCAAGTAAATTGTGACGCTTGTAAAATTACAGTTAGTAAACGATATTTTACCAACCATTTAAAAAGTAATATCCATAAAAATAACGCTCTGAAATTACACAAAACTTTTGAAAACGTATCGATTATTGAAACCGCTTTTGGACAAAGAATTATAACATATAAAATTTGTAGTAAAGCGAACGAAACTTTTAAACCATTATTTCAAACTCCGGAATCATTTTTGAATTCAATTAAAAATGACATATTATTTTTAGTTGAAGAGTCAATTGAAAAATATAGTATTTTTAAAGTTAATTTCATATTACATGCTGAATTCATTCAACAAAGTAAAGATGATACAGTGAATTCATTTGATTTTCAAACTAGCAATTTTATCATATGTCGTGGGGATGATTTAAATATATTTTTTACGTCTTTATGTGATACTTTGGTAAATAAAATAAGTAGCTTTGAGAAAAAAGATAGTGGATGGAGTCTAAAACACATAAAAAGCATAGATTTGAATGTGAATAAATTTAATCCTCTTCGTGGTACTTCATATATTGATTTACCCAGAGATATTAGTGCAAAAAAAGCCGTTATTAATGTTCAAAACACAGATTATTTATGTTTCAAATGGGCTTTACTCTCCGCTCTTTATCCAGTTAGTAAAAATGCTGGTCGCGTATCTTCATACACTATGCATTCTGATAAATTGAATTTCAATGGTGTATCATTCCCTGTTAAATTAACTGACATTCCAAAAGTGGAAAAATTAAACAAAATTAGTATAAATGTATTTGGTTTAGAATGGAATAAAAATACTAAAAAGCACAGTATTATTGGGCCTATTTATTTTACTAAAAGCCGTAGGAGTAGTCATATAAACTTGTTGCATTTGAGTAATGGTACAAATAGTCATTATTGCTTTATCAAAAATTTATCTCGTTTAGTTAGCAAGCAACTCTCAAACCAAAATCATGCCGTTCATATTTGTGATGGATGTCTATTGTATTTTCCAACTATTGAAAGATTGTCAAACCACCAACAATATGACTGCTCTCATGTTACTACTGAATTACCAACTAGTGATAAAACATTTAAAAATTGGTTTGGTCAGTCAACATCTAATGATAAGGTAATGTTCGATCATTTTGAACGAAAATTAAAAGTACCTTTTGTTATATATGCAGATTTTGAAGCATTTTTAAGTCCTGTTAATTCATGTTCCAATAATCCATTCAAATCATATACAAATAACGTTCAAAAACACGAACCGTATAGTTTTGGGTATTACATAAAGTGTTCATATAATGACAATTTGTCAAAGTTTGAGTCTTATTGTGGGTCCGAATGTGCACAAGTGTTTATGAATAGAATTTACAATGACTTGAAATCTATTTGTAGCAAAAATAATTTTCAAAGCCCTCCCAAACCATTGACTGTAGAAGATCAACAAATTGTAAGCAATTGTAAATGTTGTCATATTTGTGAGACTGATTTGAAAGAAGGAAAATGTTTAGACTTTGACTGGTACACAGGTAATTTTAGAGGTGTTGCACATGAAATATGTGCAAAAAAGTTTAGAGCACCAAATTTTATACCAGTAATTCTTCATAATTTAAGTCATTATGATTCACATTTTATTGTTCATGCACTCAATTTTGTTGATGGTCAAGTAGATATAATTCCTCAAAACAAAGAAAGGTATATTTCGTTTTCAAAAACTTTGTATGTAAATAATCAAAGAATAAATTTAAGGTTTATAGATTCATTAAAATTTTTACCATGTAGTCTTGATCAATTAGCTAAAAATCTAAAAGATGATCAATTTCATACTCTAAAACACAAATTTCCTATCAATGAAGACTTTATGCGTCTCAGAAAAAAAGGTGTTTTTCCCTATGAGTTTATGACCTCTTTTGATAGTTTAAAAGTAACATCTTTACCCAACCAACAACAATTTTACAACACATTAACAAATTCAAATGTATCTGATGACGATTACAATCATGCAAAGGATGTTTGGAATCACTTTAAATGTTCAAATATGCTTGATTATTCCAATTTATATTTAAAAACCGATGTCTTGCTATTAACAGATATATTTGAAAATTTTAGAGATCTTTGTATTGCTACTTATAATCTTGATCCCGCCCACTATTATACTGCCCCAGGCTTAAGTTGGGATGCTATGTTAAAGTACACCAAAATAAAATTAGAATTATTGACAGATTTTGATAAAATTGCTTTCATAAGGGCTGGTATTCGTGGTGGTGTATCTCAATGTAGTAATCGTTATGCCAAAGCCAATAATGAATATTTAAACAATTATGATGTCAACACAGCTAAATCATATCTTGTTTATTTTGATGCTAATAATTTATACGGATGGGCTATGTCCCAATACCTTCCCGAAGGAGGATTTGAATGGATAGATCCTACAAGTAGTTTTGATGTATCTGATACATCAGAAAATGGTTTTATCTTAGAAGTAGATTTAGAGTATCCTGATGAACTTCATGACATACATTCAGATTTACCTCTTTGTCCAGAAAACATTTGTATCAATAATTGTAAAGATTCAAAATTAATTTCTAATCTTAATAATAAATACAAATATAAAATTCATTACAGAAATTTAAAACAATGTCTCAAACTAGGTATGAAGTTGATAAAGATACATAGGATATTAAAATTTAAACAAAGTCCCTGGCTTCAAAAGTATATCGATTTAAATACAAATATGAGAACAAAAGCGGTATCAGATTTTGAAAAAGATTTCTATAAACTGATGAATAATTCAGTATTTGGTAAAACCATGGAAAATATAGAAAAAAGGGTTAATGTAAAACTGCGAACGCATTGGGAAAATCGAGGTAAATCTCTGGGAGCACAAGATTTGATCGCGAAACCAGAATTTCATAGCCTTTCAATATTTTCTGAAAATTTAGTTGCAATTCAATTACGGAAAACAAAAATTTTATACAATAAGCCTATCTATCTGGGATTTTGCATTTTAGATATTTCTAAGACTTTAATGTATGAATTTCATTATGATTACATGCTAAAAAAATTTAGTGATAAAACTAAACTATTGTACACTGATACTGATAGTTTCATTTATCAAATATTCACAAATAATTTTTATGAAAACATCAAACCTGATTTAGGTGCACGGTTTGATACTTCCGATTACCCACCTGATAATATTTTCAGTTTTCCTAGAATAAATAAAAAAAAGTTAGGATTTTTCAAAGATGAAAATAATGGACAAATTTTAGAAGAATTTGTTGGTCTTCGATCAAAAATGTATGCATTCAAGGTAGGCAACAAAATAGTAACAAAAGCTAAGGGAGTAAATAAAAGTGTAACGAAACGATTAAATTTAGATAATTATAAATCATGTCTTTTTAATAAAAATGTTCAATATCATAGTATGTATAGATTTAAATCTATCAAACATACAATATTTACTCAACAAATTAACAAAACTTCTTTGTCTTATAATGATACTAAGCGTCACATTTTACCAAATCTTGTAGATACTTTAGCATGGGGTCACTATAAACTAAGATAAAATATCAATTGTAATGTGTATTTTTTTTTTTTTTTTTTTTTTACTATTATGTTTAGAGTATCTCCAATAATCTTCATATTTTGTATTAAATGTAGTGTTGTAAATAAAAACCTAAATTTAAGAAAATAAAATTGTACATACATATTGTGTTATTTAGTTTGTAAGTTAAATTTAAGAATTAATTATAATATCTTCATTATCCGTTGGTTACTATAATTCAATTTAGTTAATAATAATTCACTGAACTATTAATACTAAATTAAAAAAATAATTGTACATACAAATTTCGTGTTATTTAGTTTGTAAGTTAAATTTAAGAATAGGTTATATTTGATTATATGTCCTGACTGAAGAAAAACAAATAAAGTTGTGGTTTATATGAATGTTGTTTATTTTATTGTTGAACGTCGCATATGTCACACGTTGACAACATGTATCATTTTATCCACCCTTTTACTGCAATAATTGCAGGACCTAGTGGATGTGGAAAATCTCAGTTTGTAACAAATTTCATTAAATACAAGAGTGAAGTATGCAACATAGATTTTGCTCAAATAACTTGGTGTTTTGATGAAATGCAACCTCTATATAACTTAAATAATGTAAACTACTTTCAAGGTTTACCAGATCTAAACATGTTTGATGGTAAAGAGCCCAATCTAATCATAATAGATGATCTCATGAGGGAATCTGATGGACGCATTGTTGACATATTTACAAAAGGTAGTCATCATAGAAATTTAAGCGTTTTCTACATAACACAAAATTTATTTCATCAAGGAAAAGGACAGAGGGATATTTCTTTAAATTCAAGTTATATTATTTATTTTAAAAATCCTCGGGATAAAACACAAATTCGATATTTAGCACGTCAAGTTTCACCAGAAAATACTAAATTCATCGAAGAAGCGTACAGAGATTCTACTAAGGATGCTCATGGATATTTGATGGTAGATCTTAAACAAAATACTAATGATCAGTGTCGTATTAAAACAAGGGTATTTCCTAATGATGGATTTTGTTATATATACATACCAAAGAAGGGGTTTAAATACGACAAGAATCAAAAAATGTCCGTCATTTACCAATAATGCAGGGAAGCTTGAAGACACATAAAGATTTACTCTCTGCATTACATACTTTAAAACCAAAATATCAAAAAGCCTTATTAAAATCATGTGATGAAGATGAAATAAATTGTATTTGTGAGTGTATTCATAATATTTTACAAGGTAAAGTTCCATTAAATGAAAAGGAAAAAAAAAATCTGAAAAAGTATAGAACTTTGCTTCGTAAACTCGTACATAAAACTACAAATAAAGTGAGAAAAAATATAATAATCCAAAAAGGCGGTGCCTTTCTACCTATTATATTGGGTTCTATACTGAGTGGATTAATAAGCGGTATTGTTTAAAATGGAACATGCTAAGAG
The DNA here is from genome assembly GCA_023078785.2 of Hyles euphorbiae. Classification (NCBI taxonomy): domain Eukaryota; kingdom Metazoa; phylum Arthropoda; class Insecta; order Lepidoptera; family Sphingidae; genus Hyles; species Hyles euphorbiae. The sequence goes on along the minus strand of CM041041.1, from coordinate 13,808,037 downwards.
AATGATACTTGTTGAACCGAGTTTGATAGATAAACTAAATCAAAGAGATTCTTTGGATAATCCAAAATCGAGACTAGATGTCGAAATGCAAAATATTTTAAAAAGCAAAGAAGATGATAGAAAGAAGTGTATTTTGTACTTACAAGTTTTACAGCGATATTTACACTTTACTGGGGAAGATCGCCAACCTTATGAACTGCCAATAATAACTTCACCTAATTCGTCTGAAACAATTATTAAAAAAGAACGTGACGATAAAAATATTGAAACAAATATTCAAGGATCAGTTGTTGATCAGATATCAAACGAAGAAGATACTCACCAAGAGAGCAACACTGTTCAGACAGAACCTGTTTACTCAGTAAAACAAATTTTAAGTTTGATACCAAAGACGTATTCCAAAAAAGGTGAGCTATTACTAAACTTGTTGTCATTAAACAAAACAAAAATCCATTGGAATGGTGAAGGTACAGTTCTTATTGATAACAACGAGGTAATTGGAAGCAATATTATAGACTTAATAAATGATGCATTAAGACCACTAAAACGAAATGATCCAATTGGATGGGAAAAATTTGCAAAGGTATTAAAAGACCTTAAAGTACCTCTTAGTTACGTTGGTAATCCGAAGAGAAGTAAATATATTAATCAACTACAACTAAAAGATCTTGAGGAGCCATCTGTTGAGGAATTTACTACTCCTATGTCTACTGAAAAGTACATTAGAAAAGTAAGGAAAAAAATAGATTGGGAAAAATGGACCCCTTATTAGAAATTCACAATATTTATTATGATGCATCACACCCTGCTGGTTATAGTAGTATTGACAAACTTGCCGGAGCTATGAAAGGTAAAATGACTAAAAAGGAAGTTAAAGAATGGTTGCAATCACAAGAAACGTACACTCTTCATAAGCCGATATATAAGAAATTCCCTCGAAACAAATATATTTTATCAAATTTAAATGTACTTTGGCAAACAGATTTGAGTGACATGAGAACTTATAGTAAATATAATGATGGTTACAATTATATATTGTGTGTTATTGATGTTTTTAGTAAGTATGCATATGTTAGAGCTATAAAAACCAAAAATTCATCTACAATAAAACAATGTTTTGAAAGCATATTCAGAGAATCATGTAATACTCCGACTCACATACAATCTGACAAAGGTACTGAGTTCGCATCCAAAGATGTTAAAAATTATTTTAAAACAAGAAATATTAATTATTATACTACAAATAATCCTGATATTAAAGCTAGTGTCGTTGAAAGATTTCAAAGGACACTCAAAACAAAAATGTGGCGGTATTTTACTCATAAAAATACTTATAAATACATTGATATTTTACAAGATTTATTGTATGCCTATAACCATAGTTATCATTCGAGTATTAAAATGGCTCCTTGTGATGTAAATTCTAACAATATAATTACTGTTTGGAATAATTTGTATGATAAAGAAACAGTAAGAACCACGAAAGATATCCCATTACCTAAGTTTCATATCGGTGATCATGTACGGATAACAAAATATAAACATGTATTTCAAAAGGGGTACGAGTCTAACTGGAGTGATGAAATTTTTGTTATATCTTCAATCATTGACAGATCACCCTGGGTTGTCTACACTTTGAAAGATTTAAAAGATGAAGTAATTGAAGGTACGTTTTATGAAAAAGAACTACAAAAAGTAAATTATAACCCCACCTCCAGTTATAAAATTGATAAAATTCTCAGATCTCGTTATTCAGGTGTCAAAAAGCAATTGCTAGTTAAGTGGAAAGGTTATCCTGATAAATTTAACAGTTGGATACTAGCATCGGAATTGCAAACAATATGATAAAACATAATTTTTATTTAACATTACCAAGCAACAGCTCTATGGAATATTTTCCTGAAAATAAGACAACTATGTTTTCTACTAAACTACCAAAACCCATGAAGTTAGAGGGAGAATGGATTGTTGGTGTGGTTGAATTTCAATATCCATGCACTATGTTCACTGTTCAAGAGCATGAAAATGTAATATATATAACTAAAAGAATGTTAATGCCAAATGAAGAAACAGCATCCTTGGTTTACTATAAAACTCACATTCCAGCCACAAACTATGATAATATAAATCATATTCTATCAGCCTTAAATAATATTAAAGAAAAGGTAAAGTTTCGCTATGATGAAATATCTAAATTTGTTTCTGTGTCAGTTATGGATGACTCAATCGTATCACTGAAGTTATCACCTAAATTGGCAATCCAATTAGGATACGAACCCAATAGAAATCTTGTAGAAAAAGGGTTCGGTAAATGTCCAGCAAATTTACATTTAGGATTACCATCTCAACTATTTGTTTATTGTGATATAGTAGAACCTCAAATTGTAGGAGACGTGATTACTCCACTATTAAGAATAATTCCTTTAGATCCAGCCAAATATATATATGGTGCTAATAAAATGCATGTTTTTTCACCTCCTCACTATATACCTGTTATGCGCAGAGAATTTGATACGATTGAGATAGATATAAGAACAAGCACGGGTCGTAATATACCATTCCAATTTGGGACGGTGTGTGTTAAACTACATTTTAGAAAATTATAATGTATCCTCGAGATCACATAACCTGCCCATATGAACATTACTATACTCACCAAGCTGGTTCAGGAATAGGAGTAATTTACAAGGGAGCACCTTATCAACGTGGTCATGGAATTGGTAGCTTTTTAGGAGGACTGTTTCGTTCAGTTTTACCATTAATATCAAGTGGAGCACGGACTATAGGAAAAGAAGCATTAAATACAGGTGTAGGGCTTTTATCAGATATGGTCAGTGCACGGCCAATGGAAGAGTCAATCAAGACGAGACTTAAAGAAGCTAGTTCAAATTTAAAAAGAAAAGCTGATGATAAAATAGATAAAATAATGTCAGGTTCAGGATATATAACAAAAAGAAAACGACTATCTGCATTCATTACACCACCAACTGCTAAGGTGAAAGCAATAAAAACAAAGACTCCACGAAAGTACAAAGATATTTTTTCATAAAATAAAATGTCATTTTTACATAGTCATTCTTGTGAATGTATCAAATCAGAATTAGATTTATTTGCTCTGCCATCAACACAAACAAGTATAGAAAGTGGATTGTGGATACATTACAAACCTATATCATCTCTAGCTGATGATGGTCCTATAGAATTTCAGGTGCCTGGAACTGGGGATGATTATATAGATTTGTCACATACTCTTATTCATATAAGAGCAAAGATATTAAGTCAAGACTCAACAAGACTAAATGCATCAACCATTGTTGCCCCTGTTAATAATTGGTTGCACTCACTTTTTAGTCAACTAGATGTTTACTTGAACCAAAAATTAGTTTCACCTCCTAACAATACATACCCATATCGCGCCTATATAGAAACTCTCTTAAACTATGCTCCTGCTGCAAAAGAATCACATTTAACATGCAGTCTTTGGTATGAAGATACAGAAGGAAAAATGAACTCAACTGATGGAACAAATATTGGTTTTACTAAAAGACAAGAATTAGTAACCGAGAGTAAGGAAGTAGAAATGATTGGTCATCTTCACGGTGATATATTTAATCAAGAAAAGTTTTTAATCAACGGCGTTGAAATGAGTGTAAAGTTAGTCAGATCTCGTGAATCGTTCAACCTTATGGCTTCTACAGATGATATGAAATTTAAAGTTAGCATAACAGATGCAACTCTTGTTGTAAGAAGAGCAAAAATTAATCCAAGTGTTTTGCTTGCACATCAAAAAGTTCTAGCATCTACCACTGCAAAATATCCCATAACTCGAGCTGAAGTTAAAGTTTTAACAATACCATCAGGAGTTCAAGGAAAAACGCTTGATAATATTTTTCTAGGACAAGTACCTAAAAGATGTATAGTTGGGTTTGTTAATAATGCAGCGTTCAATGGTAGTCTCACTAAAAATCCACTTAACTTTGAAAACTATGATATGAATTCATTTTGTTTGTACATAGATGGTCATCAAATACCCTCAAAAGCTTTGCAACCATCGTTTGAGAATAAAATGTTTACTACAACATATCATACCTTATTCTCAGGAACGGGAATACATTTTCTAAATGAAGGTAATGGGATATCTCGTGATAAATATTCCAATGGTTATTGTCTGTTAGCTTTTGATCTTACTCCTGATTTATCAGCCAATTCATCGAGTCATTGGAATCTTATAAAGCATGGTAGCGTAAGATTAGAAGTTCGTTTTGAATCCACTCTTACTCAAACAATAAACTGTGTTGTATATGCTGAGTTTGATAACGTTATCGAAATAGATAAAAATCGTAATGTTACTGTTGACTATAGCAGCTAAGACTAGAATAATGAATTCTGTATTACTTAGTACTAAGTTTATGATCAAAATAAAACTTACTGTAACAATATACTCACCGTTTTATTTGCACCTTATTTCACTCTTAAATATATGTATCATATCTTGATCTTTTCACTCACCTGTAATCCTACGAAGTATTCAGTCATATGGAACTTAAATGCAACAATGAATACCAATGAAATTCAACAATGTTTAGGAAAAATTCATCCAAGTCTACAGTATAATGTATACGCTGCAAACAAATTACCAATGAATGTTCAAGTTCCTATGTATGTTATAAGCAATTTGGACCCGGACACAAAGCCAGGATCTCACTGGATAGGTATACACATAGATAGTTGCGGTGTTGGAGAATATTTTGATTCTTATGGACGTTCTCCTACTGGTTATCACAGAATGTTCTTGAATAGGAATTCAAAACAATGGAAATGTAGTAGTAGCAGAATACAAAATGATTGGACTTCAGTCTGTGGAGAGTACTGTATATTGTACATATTGTATAAGTTTAACGGGAAGTCATTAAGTGATTTTTTAAATAATTTTAATATGGATACGTTTAAAAATGATATGATATTGCATATGATGTTTAAATCAATTTTTTGAATGAATAAAACATGAACTATTGAAACAACGTGTTGTTATTGATGAGGAATAGGGTGATTAGCATCGAGTGATGATTCATTAAGTGACCGTCATTAAGAGCGCAGTCGAGGAGATATTTAAGGTAATCACCTTAAAAACATTAGCTAATTAATTAGGGGTAGTGGACCTGGTGAAATAAAATAGCTAAAAAGGCAACGGTTACAGTTAGAAGAAAATGGATAGCACAGATGGATCGGACGACCCCGAAAACCCCCAATTTGACACCAAACTTTTTTTTTTTTTTTTTTTTTTTTTTTTTTTTTTTTTTTTTAGTTTCGTGTCATTCAGTTTTGACTTGCTTGAACAAATCTTGGCGAAATCTCGAACAAATCTTAAAGAAATCTTGAGCTGGATCCTGTGAATCAATACTACTTTTATTTATGCTTTAACCAGACCCGAGTCTGGTTCCATGCGATAAAAATATTTAAAAGCAATGGCTTGTTGTCGTTGCTTGCGTAGAATTTAGTAAAAAAAATATTATTCCACAGCAATGGTATGATTTTGGAAGTTTAGTATAATTTTGCTTTTAAAGTTATAATACACAACATTACAACAACTATGTATGTATGTCGTCTTTCTCGTCAGTGTCATTAGATATAGTCATTGTTAGACTTGGATCATAAAATACTAGTATTATTTCATATCAAACATTATTTAATGATTCACTCCACTAGACTTCGCCTCCAATTAATAACATTCACACGCGCCATGAGGTGTGAGGGTAGACCTATTATATCAGCTATCAGCAGTAACCCCAAAGACAAACTATCAGGAATACATTACATGAACTTTCGGAATTCAACAGGCGCGTATCAACACATCTGTAAGCGTTCAGCTGCTCGTAAATTGAACCGGGGGGCTACTCTATAAAACCGATACGAACTTCGAATGTTCGGATATTAGACACTCTGTCTCTGTATCAGCCCATATACGTCCCACTGCAGGGCACGGGCCTCCTCTACAATCGATTGAGAGTGGTTAGGCCATATAGTCCACCACGCTGGCCTAGTGCGGGTTGGCGGACTTACATACCATAGAAATTTTTATAAATCGCTATGGTATGCAGGTTTCCTCACGATGTTTTCCTTCACCGTTTTAGTGCGTGGTGATTGACTATCAATACACACATGACTCCGAAAAGTCAGAGGTGTGCCCTGGGATTCGAACCCGCGACCACCGTGAACATATTGGCAGTCGCGTCTAGTCCGTTTACCAACAGGCCACCACGCACTTCATTAACAAAGAGTGACACGCGTCAATTGGATATCGAAGATTTATGCGACGCCAAACTTTATTACAATTGCTCCGTGACGGAAATTGAAAGGAATTGAACGGGAGTAACGATTTATGTGGGGAATTATTTCAGTTTATGATTCATTGAGGCGTGAGACTGTTTCATAGTGTTTTTGGGTATATTACTTTTGTGTTATTGGGTACTGGTGGAAGGTCTCTCTGTGAGAGGCCATCTGGGTAGGTACCATCGCAATGTCTATTTCTCCCGTGAAATAGCAGTGTAAATGCACTGTTGTGTTTCGGATAGAAGGACATTGTAGCCAGAGTAACTACTGGACATATTGAGACTTAACATCATATGTTTCAGGATGGCGAGCGCTGTGGAATTTTTGCTACTGTTTATGAGCGGTCGTATCGCTTACCATCAGGCGAACGGCTTATTCGTCTCGCCAGGAATAGAAAAAAAAAACAGTAAAATGCGAAGAATGGCATAGTAAAACGTCTAAGAGTTTTAAAAATAATACGAGTCATAGATGTGGGAAAGGTTTCATATCGGGTCAAATTGACACAGATTGTCTTATTAATCTTAGGTATAATTTAAATTCTTTTATTACGTATTTCGTCTTGCGTGGTTTGTCTTCTATCGTCCTCCAAACTGTTCTCCCTCATTCCGTCTTTCAACATTTTGATAATCAATTATCATTATTCTTTAAGTCTTTCCATCCTAAGACTTCATGATCTTTTTCACTTAAACTACGTTCCATATCAGTCATTCTTCAAACGTTTCATTCTATTCATCTTTCTTCATAACATTCAAATCCTACATAGATGTGTCCAACGTCATTTATACGGTAATTATTTAGTAAACAAAAAAAAAACAATATGTTAAAAAAGTATAATAAGTAGGTACTAAAAATAATATTGCAACATATATTATTTAAATTGTCCCGCCAGCGCTAGATAGTCGCGTGATATGTATGTAAGCAAACATCTATATTTTATGTAAGGCGTTCTTAAACAGTATGACGTCATACTTTATTACGAACGTATCCACCAATCACAGCACATTATTCATAGCGTGGCACAACAGTGCCAGAAAACCGTGTTACGTAACAGCTTTGTTCGGGTTTCGTTCGGATCCATCAATCTATCCGCATTGGGTCCGTGTGGATTAAGTTCCAACGCCTTTACATAATCTAGACAAACTCCCAGCAGTGGGACTTACTACCGATATCTATATAGCTCAAGCAATATGAGTTTAAAAAGATATTTAATTGAACACGGCGGTGCAAGAACGAATGGTTGGCAATTTTTCAACAGCCAATAAAAACTGTCGGATATTCATTTCGCCTTGTTGATTAAATGGTTTAATATTTAATAACGATGAAGGTTATTTAACTTAACGCAATTTTTAATTAATTGTAGGAAATATTTTAAAGTGTATTCGCGCGTTACATTTTTCTTGCTTCGCAGAGAATTTAAGGCCATCGATTTTTGCCATTTCACATATTTAGTCAGCACGAAATATGGTATAAGTATATAATTGATTATGATTTAAATGAAGGGGGTCTCATATGCAAGAGTGCCATTGTTTTGTTCTTTTTTCTGTTGAGATAAAGCCCGATGTTTACTAAGCATTAAGAGCAATGGAGTAAAGTTATGAGCGGTGTACGAGTACTTATAGACACGCTTTACGCTAACCAAGGAAACAACAGTTGTCTCAATATTACCGATGATAAAAAAAGCTTGGAAACCTGGTTTCGTATATATAGGTAAAATTTCCTTTGTTAATAAGGAGTAACAGTATACATCCGAGTAAGCAGTAAGCTCCGTTCCTATCCCCTTGTCAATTAAGGAGATCGTCCTAAGTAGCAGACGTTGAGCTTAAAGGAACTACGTGTATTAGTGTAATTAATTGCAGAGCTAAAAATATCTTTCATTTGCGAATCTGTATCTGTATCAGGCCATATACATAATTCCTCTACAATCGATAATACCATTCATAAGTGTATGCTTTATATATTTTTAGTTTACGTGATGTTCTGTTTAATAGGGATTAAGAATAAGGCCCTGTCATAAATCAATCAATCGTCAACTGATTCTAATTATCAGAAGGCTGTTTAATTTTGATACGACATATTCATCACGGTTCACGGTTGCCTGGGAGAGATCGCTTTTAGCGATAAGACCGCCGTACTAAAGGTCTAATAGTTTCAGAGCCTATTTAATACAAACAAACAATCAAATCATTCCTTTTAATAAAATTATTTTAGATTATCGCGTGTATAACATCTTATTATGTGCAGTGATAGTTATCTATGCAGATACTAATACCTTCCTTGACATTCAAGACACAGAGTTTTCACGTGATATTGTTGGTTAATATAGAATTGCATTTTTTATATCTGTTCAATGGTATTGCTATGGTACATTGGAGAACGTCGTGAACTGTAGGTATTGAGTTTTATTATAATTATCAGGTAAGGCAATTACTATATTTGGGATACTCAACAAATAAGTTGACATCAGATAGGTAGGGAGATGGTAGCTAAGATTTTATTTACTTTGTTACCTATACAGACTACGCAATTTTGCGTTCCAAAAACCGTGACTATAAATCTGCTCGCATCCAAATATGTAAAGGGTGTTCACACGAAATGGAGATGAAGGATCAGAGTAAGGCACTAAAGTAAAGCAAGCGTGGAGATTGATGAGCGAGCACGAGGGGAACTGATATGAAAACAGCCGCACAATAAGCCCTGCTCATTCTGAAGGATTTTATGTGATGTTATTATCTGATATTTATTTCAGGCATTGATATACAAAAAAAAACTTTTTTTATATATCAATGATTTCAGGTTACAAAGTAAGCAAAACTAAAAAAGTATAAGCATTGCATTCATTGCGTATTGAATATTAGATAATATTGCATGGCAGTTTTATATTTGTCTTATGGTTTTTGTGGGAATACAGATAAGTTGGGATTTATTTCTATATATTGCAGAAAAGGATTCAATAAATAACCAGTATTGTATTAAACTTTTAGGTAACTTAATATCTTAGTTTATTTCGCGAGACGAGCACGCCGTTCGCCTGATGGTAAGCGACACGACCGCTCATGAACAGTAGCAAAACCAAACAAAACCTTGAATTATACAGCAATGCTTGGTATTCCACTGCGCTCGCCATCCTGAGACATAAGATGTTAAGTCTCCATATGTCCAGTAATTACTCTGGTTACCGAAATATAACAGTGCATTTACACTGAAGTTTGACGGGAGAAATAGACATTGCGGTGGTACCTACCCAGGCGGCTTCTCAAACATGAGAGACCTATAACCAGTAATATACCATCTAACAATATTAGTATCTAGGATCAAAACAGTTATAAAACCGCTTTATAAATAAAATAGACCTTTTATTCCGCAACTATCCGTAATATAGCGTAGTCGCCCCGGCCTGCGGTAATAAAACAATAATTTTCAACCAATGGCGCGATAGCATCGCAACGGCCGTCCTCTGAGCGAATGGAGTAACTGTTTTTGGTCTAACTACAATAATAAAGTAGCCGATAAGCGCACTGGCTTAATAATTGTGCTCGTTCCGCGTTTTTTATGCGAATACAGGACGTAAACTACGTCTGTTTTAATGTAAAAATTAAATATTGGTGAGGGATTTTTCATAGAACCAAGGAAATCTAACCACTAAAGATTTAGTGTAAATACAATTTAATACGACCTGGCGAAATTAAAAAAGAACGTATTTTCTAAAGATCGGCGGACCCCGAAATATTTTTATGCCGGCAACGCATCTCTATGATGTTGCAGATGTTCATGGGCAGCGGTGATTACTCACCATCAGGTGAACTGTATGCTTGTTTGTCCCCTAGATTATCATAGAACTTAAATAATCAAAACCTTCGTAAAAACTCTTTCGTTGTATCTGAAAAGCAATAAGAAATCCTTGCTTAGTGCCCACAGTAAGACAAAGCAGGAATATACATATATCTTGTATAATGGGACCTGTCCTTTTACAATGTCTTATTTGTCAATTTGAAATATTTTTATCAACTGTGCATGTTTTGTGACTATTTCGCTTTTTTCTCACTGATGTTAAAAGATCAGTACATCCCTAATTAACTACATATTGTGGATTTTAAGGACTGCAATTACTTACCATTACCAATAATCAAACATATTAAAAAAAATTACGAGTTGATATAAATGTAAGAGATAGATATCTAATAAACCGCTTTGATGTAGTTTTATCAGACGCGCAGCGCAAAAAAAGGAAAAAAATAAAAAGTATTAAATACCATCCGCACTAGGCCAGCGTGGTGGACTATATGGCCTAACCACTCTCAATTGTATTCTCGATTGTAGAGTAGGCCCGTGCCCTGCAGTGGGACGTATATGGGCTGATACGGACCATCCGATTACACGGTTCAGACATCAAAGGATTTAATAAAAGAGTTTTACATATTTTATTTAAAAACAAACGACGGTGTACCGAACCGCAGACCGCTGCAGATCATTAGCCACGCAACAGCTGACCACTCGACATGTACGTAGGTAAAGAATATTGGTACTGTTATAGGTTTTTTTACTTCCTGGGTACGAGCCTTTTGGACAATCGTGTCAATTATAATTTATTATTAATTGAATATTAAGGCAAAATAAGTATTCTATTTTACCAATTTAACCACTAAAAATACTAGTTTAACACTGGTTACAACATAATCTAAATGATGTTGTAGGTCCCGGACTATCAACTAAATGTTAAATTGCAAATTAATAAAGTAATCACGAAAAAAAAAAACATTTTGCTAAATAATAGAAGTAGATTTTCCTCGAATGCATTAGTGCGTGCAGATCGAAATTGAGTCCCTAAGGTAGGGATCCAAATAGAGCTGGGAAACGCTATCGGTAAGTTGAGCAAATTAAATGCTATATAGTGAACCGTTTTGGTTATGTTTAGTTTGTACAGCTATATCATTCTCGAAAATTATTTCAGATACCTAAAAAGGAGATATAGTGTATGAACAAAGTTCAATACATATGCATGTGTTGACATGTGCATACATAAGACATGGCCTGTATATATAAAAGGGAAGATAGATGAGTCATTAGTACTACCTATGATGCCCGACAATCCAATTCAGAACTTCACGGTTCACAAGGTTTCCTGTGTTATATTATACTATATAGGTTTAGTAAATAAAGAAAGAGGTCAGACGACGCGACGTCTGACTATTCGTATACAATCTATAGAAATTAAGTGAAATAGGATCACTGACCCAATTACCTACTCGTATTTGTACCCACTGGTATCTGTTTGTACTGTACTATATGGCAGTGAAATTGTTTTGATCCAGATATTTGTAATACAAGTAGATTTCTATAGAAACAATATAATATTCCTTTCAGTAAATAATTTAATGCAAATTAGTATATCATTATGAAATCAAATCAGTCTTGACGCAAAATACCCCGAACTTCGTTTTAACTACGGCTTCTTTGCCGTAATACAACTAACGCATATCTATTTTCAGCATTTGCTTTTCGTAAGCGTCATCAACATATTTTGAACAGAGTTTTTTATTGATCGTATTATATCCTGCCACAAAACAACAACAAAAATTTGCAATTGATTCTACAAAGCAGAAAAATATCGTATATCGTGTCTGTACTAAACAATGTATGAATCTATGAAGACCGCCCTTAGCCTGTGCACTCTACCAGGACCGCAGAAGATAAATACGAAAACTAATCTATCCTGAAACAAAGTTAAACACGTCAAAACCACAGGCCACAGGCCGGAGGCCGGAGTCACTAGTCCATTCAATGACGCAAGCAACTAAACATCTGCTTTCAAATGCGTGCGCCCGATAAAGTTGTCCACGGATGCTCGTATCGCCTCGGGGGAGACATTACTCCAGTTTAATACGCAGGGCTGCCACATTAAAGTTTTCAAAACTGGAAACTTTCGCCCTGATAAAGTGCAGACTGGAGAAATCTACGGCAGTTCAAAAGGAACCCATCTCCAAGCGTTATTTGAGAAGTTTGAATTTTTTATGGATGACAAAAGGGATTCTGATGTTAATTTCTTTTGTGTTGGCGCGAGACGGTGATTGTTCTTTTTACTATTAATAAAGTTATTTCTGTGTGTAAATGAATGTAATTTGTGGCAGACAGCGTTCGTTAACTACCTCGTGGTACAGTGAAGCTTAATCAAATCATTCCAAAGATGAATGGCACAAAGGAAGTCTGGAGCCGTCTGCGGCCGCGACGTTTGAAAGGCGAGATACGTATGAATGAAATAAGTAACACACGCTCCAAGTAATTATTACCAGGAATATGAATTCGGTTTTAAAATAAAATCCACTAAATTATTACGTTGAAATTCAGTGGTGATGGAAAAGTTTCGCATTACACTGGTTTCATTTATAGAATAGCTTTTACATTTTAAATCCAAATTACGAGTGGTTAAATGAAACCTATATTGGAAATTAAAAATTGAGCGAGAGACTGATTTTGGTATCGGACTGGACTGACAGAACAGAAATGGCAAGTTCGAGTTCAAGGTACATATCTCAGACTTTTCCAAGTAATGCGTATAATAATAAATTAATGGCTTTCATTGTGTAGATACCATCCTAACTGAATCATCTCAATAACAATTTCGACATTAGGCGCGCGTTGTGGACGAAGGCCATCAGACCATCTAAACTTTTGTAACAATATAAACTTTACTAAAATCTTGTATCTTAAGCAGGTTTCGACGTAGTGTTGTCTGTCTTAGTTAAAGAAAATCAAGAACCCCGAATACAAAATCGATCTAAAAAGTTCGATTACAAAAACCCTTCAATAATCGAGTTGTATCGAGCAGCCCTATCGATAAGTCGGCAGTGTTGTCCGCACGGTCTTGTATGTCGCAAATTGCCTCCATGTGTGTAACGTGTCATGGTACAGTCTTTGTCACTTAATGGAACGTATGTACTATGTAGGGAGCGTCCCAAAACTTGGCGCATGTACCATCTCGTTACAAATTCGCATGTCGGACTAAACACTCAAATGTGAAGTAACAAGTTGGAGTTCATTGACAGGGCTCGGATTTTAATGAATTGAATGGGTGAGTTTTAAAGGTATGGATTACAAATTTGTTAGTGATGCTCGTGAATTTCAAGTGATGCATCGAATTTAAGATGTGGTTCGATAGATTAACAAGTGTTCAAGCGATTCTCAAGACTTTTATAAATTAGATAACACTTAATTGGATTATTAATCTCCGTAGCGTAGTTGGTTAGACGCTAACTGTGAAACGAGAGGTTCGACTCCCGCACTGATACAAATGTTTGTGTGGTCCACAAATACTTGTGTCGGGTCTAAGAGTTTGTGAGGCCGATAGCCGAGGCCTCATAGTTTCTGATACTTACGACACAAGACTATAATACAACTAATGTTAATGTGGGGTAAGAACTATGTATGTGATAGTCGGATGTATTTTTTAATTTTTTTGTTCATCCATTATAGGGAAGTAATGATTTTTTTATTCCTCAATTATCAAATTACAATATTCAACGTTATACGTTTACATAATTATAGAGATAGCGGTAGTCGTCCTAATCTGTCCCTCCAACACTTAGACTGAACTATCAAACATTTGCTACGTATCCTATCCCTTCACTGGGAGTTCACAAAATAGCACTATATTACATAACAACAACCTAAAGCTGTGAGTTTCATCAATTCATTCAGAGACAAGGAATACGTCGAAAATCAGTCCCAAGGCACCCGAAGCAATTTACGGAATTTGAAAATGTTTTAAGCAATACATTTGAGCGGTGATAAATGATGTTTTTCCGCACAAACAACGCATATACGTCTGCTCGGATGGCTAATGGCGCCAGTCAGGATATTGGGTATACATAAAGAGCGTTCGCATTAATGTACCAACAGCTTTATGTAAATGATCTCGAGGCGAATGCTCTCTTTACGTTTCAGTCTCCGGAGATTTTTCACTTGATTTATATTACTCGCTTTTTATTTATTTTTGGGTGTGTATAACGTTTTAAAATACTGCATGTCCAGTAATTTTATGAAATTAATTTTCAGATATGAACACACGTAGAGGCTACGTAATGGATTACAAGCATTATCTTTTATGTTGTATTTCTAGGGTTTATTAAATAGTTGAGAATAGTAGTGACTCACAACTACTATAAAGTCAGCTAGCTATATTAAGCCTAGCATACTTTTTCATGCGTATAAAGTCGCAGAGATAATTGATTTCAATATAAAAATTGAAGTTCGATTTTTGACAGTTGCCAAAAAGTATACTCATATTATCACAATTATTACCCATATTATGTTCAACACTTTGGTATACGTTTTGCTGATAGCTATGTTAAATTGATATTATAGATTGTCATAATTCTAGTCCTACTTTACGTTGCTTTCACTTTTTTTATAAGAAATAAATCATTATTTTTCTAGACCGTGAAGCTTAACTTGGCTTATGCCAAACGATGCTAGTAAATTTAAATTAAGAAAACACAATATTAAATAATAAAACATCAACAAAATAACATTAAATAAATTCAAATGATTTTTTAAATATGAATTTAAAATTATCATTTAATCTCGTCTATCCTCTGAATATGCCTTAAGCATAACGTCATTGTTTTAATTAGCTCGCCATGCACGCACGGATTTACGCCACAGATCAGTCTGACAGTCATGCCTGGGGGACAAATTTGGTATTCCGAAGATAGCCAGTTATGCGTACCGGATGCCTGCGTCCTGCCGGTCATAGCCAACGCATTATTATAAAACAAGGGGACAGGATCTCATATGCACCTAAGGCAAAGTCTAGTCAAGACACTGATCAGATCCGAAGTGCATCTGACGGGTAAATCTACTCATGTGTCTGATTGTAAAACGGCGATTAGTTAGCAAAATCCGTCATTCCATCAATCCACATTAGGCGAGCATGGAGTATTAAATTCTAATCGTCCACATAATGGGCACAATGGGACGTACAAAAGCTGGTAAATTTTACGCAAAGTTTTTATGTTATAAACATTAAGTTACTTTCATAGCCTTCACAGTTCATTTCGTTATTATTGCCACAAAAGTGTAATTACAAACTATTTTAAACTAACCTTTAATGGTGGTAGGTCTCTCATATGTAAGAGGCCACCTGGGTAGGTACCACCGCTATATCTGTTTCACGCTATACAGCAGTATAAATCCACTGTTGTGTTGTAGATTGAAGAATATTGTAGCCAGAATAACTATTGGATATATTGAGTCTTAAGTGTTAACATCCTATGTCTCAGGATGGCGAGTACAATAAAAGCCAAGCATTGTTTTACAATTCAAGGTGTTGTTTGCTGTTATTGTTTGTTGTTGTTAAAGAGTGGTCGTATCGCTTACCATCAGTCTTTTCCGCCATTAATAGCAATAAAAAAAGTTAAAGGAGCGGCGAATCCATAGAACAGCTTCATCATAATCATCACTCTATTCTTCACAGAATTTAACAAAATAAAAACAAAACAATAATTAAAATACCTCAATACCACAATGTCCTACAGTCTACACAATTAAATACCTCTACGGTTTTATTCAATCAAAATAACAGGACTTCAATTTATCAGAGCATGGCACGGGGTGGTAGGCGACGTCCAGGCACCAATAAAGCGTTTATTGAAATTGCTCGGCACCTAGGCGCTAATAGGCACCTTAACGGTTCGCAGAGTCGAACTAGAGGTATTCGCATCGCAGAGCAACTGGGAATCCTTTGCGAGACGTACCGAGAACTGCCAACTGTCTAATGATGGTAATATCTATTGTGGAATTGTTTGAAGCTATCCTGGACGATTGTATCTTGTAGTTCTATAGCTATTGATATGTAAGTTGAGGTTCAAGATGACGCGCAAATTATTCTGATGGCAAAATTCTCAGATACTAACGTGTTTCTGGAAACAGACGTCTTTGATTGGTAAAATGCAATGTATGGTACGTATCGGATAACAAATTGGCAATGGCATTATTAAAAATAAACGATGAAGGAAAACCTCGAGAGGAAAATTGCATATCATACCGATTTATAATAATTGCTATGGTATGTAAAATCTGCCAACCCGCACTACTGTTACTGTGGGCTCATACAGAATGGCACTAATCGTTTACATTCATCAGAAAGTTTATAAGAAGCTACTAATTTCTAACTTCAAGATAAAAGAGTAATAAAATCGTTCTATCCACGAATCCGCACTGCGCATGCCTAATGACCTAAAAATATATGTAGTCTCCGTTCAAAAGAGTGATATCACAATATCAGATTAGCTGTAAGCCAAATAATCCGTATAGGGGAGAGTCCTACAGTACCGTCACCTTAAGGTTTATCAGCTAAGAAATCAAAATACCTAAGGTTACATGTTCAATACCTCCTGATACATTTAAAAGAACTATTTTGCTACTCATAAAAATAAAAAAAACAATCAAATCATTTATGAAAATCTGCTTTATTATTATAATTCAAAGATTAGAAAAAATTAAACTTATTAAAATTGTCCTTCAGTACCGGCCATTAAGTTAGTAACCATTATATGACACAATAATCACAAATGTATTGATCGGAAAGCTCTGATATGTTTGCACAGGCTTCATGGACCCAAACCTTACAGTTTCCACATTGTATCCAATCTTCGTCGTGAGATTCAGCACACAAAGGGCAAACTGTCTCTTGTTCAGTCGACTTGTGTGGACGAGGTAGGTTTTCGTTGGTGGTTCGTGTTGTTTTTTTACTGACATCTCTTCCTGATAGTAAACCCTTACCTTTTTTACCTTTTCCTGAAACATTTTTATCTCTTGGTCTAAGGAATTTTATATCTCGCTTAGCAGATTCGACATTTCTTTTATCACCTCTTTTCTCTTCCAGGATCTTTTTGTAAGGGGACCTTGTCATGATTTCACTTCTTTCAGCTTTGCGACGTCGTGCAGTAGCTCGTCTTTTAGAAGCATCACTGAAGCAATGGATATCTCTTTATTGTTTTTAATAGCACTGATTCTGTCGTTCAATGTACTTCGGTGTACCTGATAGCGTTCTGCGGCGTGACGCGCACTCATCTCGTTATTTAGAACCTTTTCCACAGCTTTATGCATTACTTCCGGACCCCAGGTGCCCTTCTTTTGCTTTGTCAGAACATCGTTTGTGTCCCTAGGCATTTTGAAGTATCTGTAAATAATAAACACCCATTAAAAGTTAACTCAAGGAATGGCCGGTACTGCAGGACAACGCTATGACCGGTACTGAAGGAAACCGAAAAAAAAAATAAAGATTTATTTTAGAGAAAAACTAACGATCAAAATTTGATTTAACATTCGATTTTTAATAGTCATATAAACATTATTTACTTACCTGGAGTTACTTGTTATAATTTGAATCGTTAAACTTTGAAAACCACTAACTGAATTATAATTACGTAACGTACGTTACTCACGCGCAACACAAATCTTCGCGCTGGTAGTAAACCCGTCGCGACAGGTTGACGCCGCGCGGGACATATACTTGCACGAGTGTATCGCACTAATGTCGGTAAAACTCCTAGCCCCATCTATTATAGGATTATAGAAATTGCAACTGGCCGATACTGGATGCCGGCCGGCACTGGGGGACTCTCCCCTACAGCTACACGCAGAACAATAAGAAAGTAAATGTCGGCCTGAGGCGCAGAGGCTAATGCGACCCATTGGCATGTTGTAGCCGCGGGCTAGCAGTTCCATATTGTTACATTACTCGCTCCTTGTTGCTGCCATTTGAATGGGATATTAGTTGCGCTGAGTTTATTGATTTACAGAAATATATGATACAAACTATATAACATTATGAATAAGCCTCCTCCTGTTTGCAAAAGTTAGAATGTTGGAAAATTACTCGTATTAATGTTTGTATGAGTTGTCACACATTTTGTGATTTTTGTAGTTGAATTGTGGTTACGAACCAAGTGATTTATTGATATAACGCGTTACGAAATTAGCAAAATAGGTTCATAAGTAACCCAATAAAAAACAGCTACGCACAATATACCAAACAATATTTTAAAAAAGAACACGACCGCCCTTGTCCTTCAAAATTCACGAAATAAGCCATCAGAAAAGTAATACGGCAAAAAAGAAACGTCCCAATAAGCAGCGTTTTGAAGCAACACTGGATTTGTCGCGACAAAATTACTTAATAACGTGGGTGTCGCGGGCCGCAGTCGACAAGTGGGTACATTCGACCCGCCAGGATGTCCCTTCACAGCTTAATTTAGAAAAACCGTGAGATCGCCGGATCTTTATGTACTGTTTGCGAATCCGACCGTCGATGTTTCAACCCTTCAATGGCTATAATATAAAAAGTTATTCCGGCGCAGGCTTCGAGGCAATTTTTCATGCTTACGCCGTGATGGAGGAAGCCCGTATTAGGAGGCGACACTCGTCACGGCTTATTTACGTTTTTTATAAGCTTGAGCGATGCTCACGATTTTTTGTTATCCTCATTTAGCCGTGTAAGTTAATAGGATGAATTAACATAGCCATGACATTGGTGGTAATTTGTGTGGTAAATAATCATAAACGATTTTCATTTATCTTTTCTTTCATAATATGTCTTCTAATCCCTATCAACATGTTATTATGATTGTCGACAATTAGTTTAAAGAAGCTCATCATATAAAGATCTAAACTATGCTTGTCATTTTCAAATATAAACTTAATTAAATCAACAATTAGTACCAAGCGAAATATTAATAAGGAACAATAGACTATCACGTTTGATAGAGGAAACAAATCAACCAAGCGAGGATAGTAATAATATTGAAATAATCCGCCTCAACGTGGGTCACAAACACCCGGAATTCGCGACAAATGATCCCGTTTGTAGCGAAACTTTCAAATGACCCTCAGACCCGCCATCTCAACTAAAATATTGTTCGCAATAATTTGTTCCAATTTCAAAAGAGAGTATCTAATCTCTCACTGGCAATTGAGCAAAATTGTAACTAGCCAGATGGAATTAAAACATAAAATAAGGCATAAAGAAGGTTCTGAAATTGACGAAGAATATAATTTAAATATCGAATACTGAACTCTTTTTAACATCGTTTAATTATTATAAAGAAAGCCCATGTGGCCAGAGTTCTGAGAGAGACTTGTGAGCCAAAGTTCTACGGTATATTATTTTGGTGTATATTGTGTTTCATACGAGGCATGGACATCTAATAAATACTTCATGTTTCATAAAGTTTGTTTTTGAACTAATTCCCGTCGTATGAAAAACATAGCCAATATAAAAAATAACATACTTTATGTGCTAAGATCCTTGAGAATTAAAATACCATATTTCAGAAATTGCAGATATGAAATAAGAACAACAAAAATAAATTAAAATGCAATCAATCCAACCTGCTTGGCACGTAATTAAAATTCAACGTGGTGAAGCTATACAAACACAAATTGACTATTACGAAACGGGTGGAGTTCCAGAGTATATACCCAGCAGATTGTTCGAATTAAAATGGCAGAAAAAAATCCATTTGCAGTGGGCAAGTCTCGAATTCGCTGACACGATCCCGGGCACACCCCGCTGCGCCGCCCCTAACTGCCTGATTACAAAGTTTCAACAGAATGATGCCGAGAAAGATTTTTTAATGAATATTAATTCCTTTCAAGTAAAACAAAGTTTGCTCTCGGCGTGAATCGGTAATTGCTTCGTTTTTCGTTTACGTTGAGAATCTTAATCCCCCCCCCCCACCCCTCGTAAGGCTGTGTAAATGCTAATACACCCGAATCGATTCGGGAATTCCGGGCCTTTGTTTGATTGATGAAATCCTGTAATATTCCTTAATCTCAATAACAATGGAGCGCTCACTGCCCTCTCTAAACAATAAGTGCCTCTAACCCCCAAATACTGGATTGCTACTCAGCCACCGGACTCATTTGATATGACGTTATTTTGAGGTTTCGTTAAATTTCGAAAAGAAATACTGGATAGCCATTTAGCTCATAAATCGGTCTACTCAGCAAACATCCAGCTAAATTTCCACAGATTAACGAAAAGTTTGTTTTCAGTTACAATTTTTATTGTATAAATATAAAAGTTCCATTTGACGCAATATTCTTCATACATGATTTCTCAAAATTGGAAATTTAACCCTTTATATTTAATATGAGGAATCATTGTAACGTTTTTACTTTTGTTACGATTATGTTTAAAGCTATATTATTTATTGCCATGTTATTATTTTAAAAATCTGTTAATAAAATCATGTGGGTGAAAAAACTTATGTCCCTAATCCCTATATCCGAAGCGAGTTTATTAAAAATATTATGATGTTTGTTTATTTTATTTATTGTCATGTTGTAATTGCACTCGGTTTGAAAGTTAGTTTTTGGAATATCTTTTCAATAAATAGGTATATAAAATACCAAACAACGGCTGCAGAACCACCTAAGTACCAAATGGAGAAGACTATGTAAATAAATACGATATGAGAAAGAAGCTGTGCTGGATATTATAAACAGGTAAGTATACACGTATTCCTCTAAGTTTTAACGAATTTATATGATAATTAACTATTTAATATATAATATGAATCGATTATTCACACATTTTAAATCATCATCATCATCTTCAGCCTGTAGGATCCCACTGCTGGGTACCTATAGGCTTCTCTCATATTATGCCTCACATACATACATACACATTATCTCCTCCTCATATAGTAGTATTATGTAATAAATATGGAAAATAAAGTATGGTACAATGTGTATAACTATAAATAATCCTTTGTTTCAGGAGCTGGAGTGGAGTACATAAATATTCAATGTGTACCTATATAATAAGACCGTCCAAGAAATATGGCTCATATATATAGTGCCATGTATATCAGCTATAGACTAAATAAGTAAGCTCAACAAATATATATGAAAAATAAAAAGAGATATATAAAATTATGACATCCTTTAACTTAAACACTTTTGCAGGTAACGCTATAGAAATCATGCATACAACAAATCATTTGGACAATACACACCCTTTTGAAATGAGTATGTAATATAAAAATATACAAAAAAGAATGAGACAAATTGTGTGAAGGAAGAAATATTTGCATCAGAAAACAGTGTTTTAAATCAAAGTTGAAGAATGTTATGAATTTTAATTAATATGTAATACATAAAATAAATTGTTTATTTCACCTTTTTTCATTGTTAAAAAATGTCATATTATATTTCTATTGTACATTTTTAATAGTACATTTATTAATTTAGTTTTAAATTAATGTTCAAATAGTTGTTATTATTTTGTGTTTATAAAGGAATATAGATATAATTAATGTAAGACAGATCTAAAGAAATGTAGATAATTAAAAAAATATAATATGTACTAATGATGTTATTAAAATAAATATACTACAATAAAACATAACTCATTTTTATTTGTATTCATTCCATGGTAATTCAATAAAATGCACTGTACGGTTTAAAATATGTATTTTATTATATTATTCCTTGTTGCAACATTTTCATTGGTTATACTATGTGGAGCTGGTGGAAATGATTCAGAAAGATCAATCTCCAATATATGATCATTCTGGGAACATGCTATATTATGTAACACAGCACATGCCTCTATAATAGTAAGCTAATTTTCAAAAACTTATAGCCCAACTTGCAGACAAGAAGATCTTTGTTGTAAAAGTTTGATTGTGTTTTAGTATGGTCTTGATTGTAAGCTTCTTCAGTCTCCCCTTTCCAGAAATGCACATAAAGGAGAATCATTGAAATTTTTACTATCATGCACCGCGCCTGGCCATCGGCCTATAATGTTTCTTATCCTCAAGTTAGGGTCGCAGACTGCTTGCACATTTATAGAAAAATGGCCTTTTCTGTTTCTAAATGTTTCTGCTTGTGGTCCTCCTAAAAACAAGATAATAAAAATTAGAGCTCTAGCAAATATTCTTATTTCAAACTACAAATAATTTTATGTAAATTGAAAAAATATATTCATAAAATTGAATTCTTTATAGGAAACTACTATTGTAGTTGAACATTGTTCCAGTATATACTGAATAGCTACAATCAGTACAAATCATTGTATGATTAATTATATTATATTATATATTTAGTCCTACAACTATTTAGAGAGCTTGGTTATATGGGGTACAGTGGGCTGGGGAAGAGCCAATTACCTGCTAAATGTTTTGATTCCAACAAGCATATATATATATAAATTATTGTGTAGAAATCATTTAGAGTGTGCCTTTATACTGTGCATAATATATTATTCTATTCTATGATTAATAATATATTATGTACAGTAAAAAGGGATACTCTAAATGATTACTACACAATATAAAATACGCTAGGCATTTTAGAAGCACATTTAGTTAAAATAGGATAAGAAAACATATATTTGTGTACATGTAAAAGCTTAATAGTTATGTATACATTATTATAAGTAGAAATTACCTGGAGATTTGATCCTTATATGTATGAAATTTATAACTTCAATCACTCCTGTGATCGCATAGAAATTATTCGCAATATGGCATTGTTGTTGATAGTTGGGAATTTTCATGCCACGATTTTGTAGTTTAACCGACTCTGCTGCAACTTTGTGATGTACAGTCGGCTGTTCCACATGAAATACATCTCCAATAATCTTCTGGTAACTGCCTGTCGTAGAATATCATAAAGCAAGTAACAGTTGGTCGCAAGTTTTTATCAATCGACTTCTATTTGTAGTGGGTTCTATTTTGTCTCCAGCAAGGAACACAGATGCAGAACAGTTTCTTTCTTCAGGCGGAACCTCACTTTGTTTGAATGTTTTCTTCTTTGTATTTGTCAAAAGCATTGATTTTTTTCTTGATTGACTCGCCTTGATGAAGCTATATCGTCATCAGACAGCGATGAAACCGACGCGAGAGTCATTTTAGTAAATTTTATGTAGAATTTAAAAACTTAAGAGTGGTCGCAGGCGGCCTTAAGACGACGGCTGCTTAAAACTAGAAATTCTTAAAAATTTGACTGATTGACAGCTGTCAAACTCTTAAGTTGCTTTCGAGAATACGAATCGGATGAATAATGCCCCATTAAATATTTAATTCTTAAGTGGTTTAATCGAAGTTATATTTAACTGGAATCAATTTAACAGGTCATTAGAGCTAGTTAACAGGAGTTAAAAGTTAATTGGCTTTCCAGTATTTGGGCCTAATAGAAGTGATTTAATTCTATTCAGACCGTATTCACATATACTCGTATGCCTTCGTTAATTTATAGAGTACATCCGGGAGTAAGCGGTTCATTGTTCTGTACTACGGTCTATTTATTACGAAAAACCTAGCGATTCAATTACGAATTTTGAACGTAATTTGACTGGGTTCAAGTGGCGTAAATTTACTAAATAAATACATTCTATTCTTGATTGAAATAAGCTCGGCTAATTAGTCTAGGACCTTTGGGTACACTTTCACAGAAACATATGTGTGTTTATACTCCACAGTTTTAGATAACAAAATAATTCAAATCCTTACGTTGCACTATTAATTTAGAAAACACTATTTACTTAGCACTCAAATACTTCAATAGGATAAATTAAAAGTTGTATTGAAATAAAACGAATATAATTTATTGAATCCATTAAGTCTTCATATACTCTGTTAAAATATGTATGTCATAGTACAAAACATTCACAATATAGGCTACATAAATAAATTGGAATATACTGCACCAAATTATTCACAAGAATATAAAATTGTACATTTTCCAACGGTCCGCTAGTATCAAAAACTTCCACCACTGCCTTTTGAAATGGCTACTGAAAAAGAAAACTTTGAGCTTCACTGTGGTTCTTAATTAGCCACTCAGTATTGATGTTGGCCGTAAATTATTTCACTATGTAATCCTTTAATTTATAGATGTAATTTTAGG
Organism: Hyles euphorbiae; assembly: GCA_023078785.2. Taxonomy (NCBI): domain Eukaryota; kingdom Metazoa; phylum Arthropoda; class Insecta; order Lepidoptera; family Sphingidae; genus Hyles; species Hyles euphorbiae. The sequence goes on along the minus strand of CM041041.1, from coordinate 13,783,794 downwards.
GACATTAATTATTGTTCCAAAGACAATTCGGATTCGGTTAGAATAAGTTTAAATCATGAAATCGACTTTTGATTATTGATAATGCAATTAAGCCGTAGTTTCTGATGCCCGCAAAACAAAAATGTTATAGTAATTAGTATAATTAGCAATACTCGTATATAATGTATATGTGACGAACTAATTTTCATTATTTATCATTCAAAATAGAAGACTCTCCTTTAGTATTTGGTTAAGCGGGTGAGTCTATATTTCGCATTCATACAAATAGATTTTCCAGTCACAAACTTTAGTTCTCATACATACCAAGAGATGTCGCTAGAGGTACTCCTGTAAGTTACAAATCTGTAATTTCTGTTCCGAATCTTGGTTGTATTTACCAATGTTATATTGGAAACATTTTCAATATCCGAAATGCTTCCATATAAAAATAGAGACATTCAACAATACAGTCGGACACAAAAGGCCTACAAATATTGTCGGTCACATCCGTAGGCGCGATTAAATCAACGTGACATAAAACTTGGTCGAGATAAGATTTTCATTGTGATCTAGTTGAAAGCGTCCCCAGCTCACAATGGGCCGGTATGCTTTTCGATGCACAATGCCCATTCCACATCTCTCATCTCTGAAAACAACGGATTCCAACACTTTTATTGTGCGTTAAATTGGAACAGATGGGAATGGAGGCATTCATAATGAAGTTGACAAAAGGTTTGCTTTCCCGTTATTGTTTTTGTTCTGAATTAACGTTTCGCAATTTTTTTCCGAACGGGTTCCCACGGTTTTGGTTCATTCAATTGTAATTTCGGTATTCGACAGTCATTAGTATGTATTGATGGTTATTATGTTTGCTGTCAGTTGGGTTGTTAATAGAACTCGAGGAAGATGGACATAATAAAAAACAATTAAGAAAATAAGTTAGCTAATAAGCCAGTGGGATGAATTAGGACCAAACTACATTATTCAAAAAGCGTTATGAGGCCGTATCTCATGGAGGAGGCAAGGGGCAGGCAAAGCAAGGGATAATTTGAAACATATTTTAATTAGACTTCTCTTGCCAAATAAAAGTACTATATGTACGACAATGCTAAAAGAAACAGCAATTAGAGAATTTTTTCGCAACTAAGTTTTATGGATTCTGAAAATTCTCTATGATGAATTATACCTTTGATAGGAGAGAACTCGTTGAATGAAACGTCAAACGACCCCTAGAATGCTGTAATTTCTCAAAATGTCCATATTTCTATAATTAGTCGTTCAATTGGTGCGGCCTCGATCGAATATCAAAAGATTCTCAATTTTGAAGCAGTCGGCACGGATTACGTGGCGGTTAGTTTAATAGGCTTCCGACTAATAAATACGAAAACTGATGTAACTGGTTATAACCAGTATAAAGCGTTGCCATGGCAACGATAAACGGTTGGAAATCTATGGGGGCAGTCGTAGAATTTAGTTTATCGATTTGTGGTTACTAGATGCTAGGGTTTGGATGAACTGTTATCGATGTGAATTATTAGTGCCGAATTTATGGAGTCTATAAAGATATCGATCAGTGATCATTGTTCTTGAAGTGGCCAAAATCTTTGACTAGCAATGGCGACATACCATCAGATGCTAGTGCATTTGCATAGTCTATAAAATTTTTTATGGCTATCAGATTAAAACAAAACACAATTTCTAAGTCCTGTAGAATATTATTCACAAACATGAAAATCTAAAATAGCCCAAGACACCAGAAAAAACACATTACCGCCAAAAAGAAGTCGGCAAATCAGCACATCTTACGATAACGTTCATACACACGTTCCGTAAACATTTTGATCCTCGAAGCAACTGACAAAAGCCCGGCGGAGTAAACATGGGGCGGTGGAGCAATCACTGAATGCATAACAAGTATGGTTTACGTTACGTTACCGGATAATATATCCGGCTGTTTGTGTAGAGGAAGTCGTCTTGTGCCGACAGATAAGAAATAGCAACACGCCATTTGCGTGGATATTCTAAATCGTTAGATGTGATCGGTAACTCTATATTCTGAGGACTGGGTAATGTCTTTGCGGAATTCATGAATGTTTGTGGATGTACAGCGCTTCCAACAGTCTTATAGATGAAAACCTAACTCAAAGGAGAATACATGTATATACATTTAAGTTAGTAGAGTATTGATTACACCAAAATCTGTAGGAATCCATTCAATATTTCTTTCGAAGTTGGTCGGTTCCTGGTGTTATTGAGAGGTCGTATAATAGGATCTTCTTTTGTAATGTACTGAAGTTATTATGAGGTCGCCAGCGCTCACAAAGGCAGTATTAATGAAACATTTCAACACGTAAAAAAGTATTAAGAGTAATTGATGCATGAACGTTACGGCATTAATACGAAACCTGAATGCGTTAATTCGCGGCGCGGTTGAAAGCGAAGCTTATTTATATTCACAATATTTTTATATCGAATAGTTTGTACCACAGTTTTTATTCATTAAATATTCATTATCGAAATATTGCAGGCGTTCGGAGAGCATCACAATTCATACAATAAAATGAAATAATATTTTCGCAGCGGGATATTTTAGTGTTAAAAAAATTCCATACGCATTCCGAACGCGCTGGAATTCCGTCGAAAATACACGTGTGAAATCTTTATTTTTCTAACTGCCGCAGATCGAACGTGCAAAATGCCGGCTGGCCGACAATGCGATCTCGCCGCCTCCCACAGAGCATTTTGGAAAAGGGAAAAAGAAATAAGGGCACTAGCGCGGGCGGCTCATAAAAATTGTAACGGACACAGTCCGCGAACAGCCACGGGAAATGTCGAAAATGTCAACCATTCTAAGCAGACACCGGCCCGCTATCATATAGGCTAATAAAATCGTGTAAAAAGTATTTTTATTTCGCCAATAACCGCCGAGGGTTAACAATTGTGTCGTGGAAAGTGCGGTTTTTAATTTTTGTTTGTGATTTGCGTGTTTATTTACGAAATGGAATATGGTTTTTGCGTTGGCGAGGGTGAGGCTCTCCAAGTAGGGTATCGACTATAGCGGGAGTATTTGAGTGCCAGGTTTTTGTAGTCGTCTCATTAGCCTAATGGTGGCGTGTATGGTTCGATTCCCACGTCGGGTAATCCACTTTGTGAGTTTTACGTTTTGAAAAATCTTATGTGTTGTTAGTGGAATTTGTGCCTGCCATGCCTCCTATTACTGGCTATAAATAACCTCGATGAATTGTCTATACTATGAAGAGTTTGTTTGCCTGTTACCTCTAATCTCAGGAACTACAGGTTCGAATTGAAACAAATCTTTTTGTATTGGTTAGATTATTTATTGAGGAATGCTATAGATTATATATTTACGCTATGACCTATAGAAGGGAAGCGGTAGTGAAAAATCTAGCAAATACGAAAATATTTTCGTATTGGATAGATTATTTATCGACGAATGGTGTAGGCTATATATTATTTCGCTATAACCTATAGAAGGGTATACCGTTTGTATTGAAAAATCTGACAGTTACGAGGAAATTTTATTCCTTTTTCGTGGTCCGAGTGGTCGATATTCTAAATTGATAGTCAGAACTGTAAGTACTACTAGACTTATAGTGATGTACATATAGATATACAGACATGTGGATGCTTCTGTTATCACACAGCACCATGCCGAGATGATAACCAGTCGCGAGTGAGCTGCGCAACATATGTCATTACCTGTTTTTCTCATTTTTAATATCATAATATATTGTTTTGTATGCCGCTAATTTCGCGATTGTGAAAGCATTTTCTTCTTGTTTCTTTTTTTTTATGTATCTTGACGTTATATTGACTTGAACCTATGTTTATATGTGTAATATGACGTCAAAACCCTAGAGTTCATTGCCTATACTCCCAAAAGCCCATAAGGCGACTCAGAAACATTAAAGTAATAATGATTTCATTACTATAAGTATGTCAATAGAATAGTATTTACCAATATAATCATACATTTAATAACTAAATACGTGAAACCGCATTTCTGTTGAATAACATTGCGTAGTTTGCTCCATTTACAAATAAATACGATTAGAAATTCTGCTGTGGGTAAAATTAACAGGAAAAGTGGATTTCTGCGGAACTGTTACCACGCAATATATAGAAAAGGGAATAATTCATGAGAGGTTTCTGTGGAGCGCGCCTTCAAATCTGCGTATTCCGATTTGTTTATCATAATACGATTTTTGTTATTTGTTTTTGCTCAATAGCGGTTATAGATTACGTTGAAGGATAAGTTACTTGGCCGTTTGTGTTATTTATTTAGAAAATATATCATGGCTACGGCTTTTAATACAATGATTTTGAAATAAACTATTATTTACAGATTTGATCATGGATTCAGCGTTAAGTTTTATTTCAATGTTTAACATTCGCGTAAACCTAAGAAAGCATTATACTATGATTTTTTCAAAGTACAAATTTGCTGAAGAAGTTTTGTTGGGTCGACACAGGCTTGTGGCTATCAACTTTACTTCATCGGAAGAGGAAACGAAATAATTTGAGTTCGTTTCAGTAGCACAAAATATTTATTTGCACTGCATAAAATAAGGTATAAATAATACAGCTTACGATATCTGCCAAGTCCGATTTAAGCGTTGCATTGAGTAGATTACCTGAAAAAGAAAAAAGTTTATTAAATATTATGTAATTTATTAAAAATCGTATTTAAAGAAATCAATAGATTATAAATACATAATCATCACTCCATTCTTTCCCAACTTTATGTTTATGAATATATGGTATATCTAAACTGCATGAGAAAACGAAGTCAGGTGGATGTTGTAGAGACTTCAGACACAATGCGACTAATTTTGCAAAGAAAATAACATTTTTATCTATTGTCATTTATGGATATAGTCCGCCAACCCGCACTAGGCCAGCATGGTGGACTATATGGCCTACCCACTCTCAATCGCACTGTCGATTGTAGAGGAGGCCCGTGCCCTGCAGTGGGACGTGTATGGGCTCATACACATTTATAGATAGTATTCCTAAAATAATTAATTAACGTAATTTCTGATACCCGTGACACAAGAGTCAAGACTCCATCTTAGTGTGGGATCAGGACTATGTGAATGTTGAGAGGTACATCTTTTTATTTTTGAGGACACAACAGTACGCTAGGGTTTAAATTGTTATTTTAGCAAAAAGTATGTGTAAATCTCCCAAACACGATGATAATTTAAAAACAATCGCTTTTATTTGGAAAATGTTTGCTTGCATTATTTCTGTAGTCACTAAAACTACCACCTGGCTTCGTTTGCGTGACGTTCAATATTAGAGGGAGTTTGTTTCGCTCTATGCGAATCATTCTGCAATAAAACTTTTGCCAACTGATTTGCCCGAATTGGGAAATATTCTAAATCCTCATATTTAACAGGCAATGTTAGTAGACCGAGGGCGAATATAAAATAAAAACAATAGAATCAGAAATATATTCAAAACAATTTCGGTCAGGGTTTTGCGTACAAGTATTTATTTTCGATATCCATTTACTATTCAAACAAAATGTGTCGAAAAATATATGTACGATTTTAGAATTTCAATACCGGAATTTTTGTGTTCAGAGTAAACCTAAACCGTACACTTTGGGAGCGACATGCGCTTTGTTCTAAAAATGCGGTCTAGTTTTTTTATGCCGGCACGGTGCCGACATGTAATTTTCCCATTTTCCGACGTGGGTCAGTAAAAATAAATGGTTTTCGACAGCGTACCAACAGCGTTATTACTTTCGGCCCTCGCTGTGAAAACATTCGCAGGAAGTGAGGATAAATAGGTAATTAGTTTTGTAATAAGATGGCAAGTGGAATTAATGGGCGACTTGGTCGACTTGCAGTGGGACTTGCAAGTACAAGTCGGGGCGGTGAGACCGCGCTTCTCGCCCAGGATTTATAATGATGTGGATCATTACAGCCGTAATTATGTTTATGGCTGTTTTTATTCCTGCAGGATTTTGTAATTAAAGTGATTTGGTTACGTCAGAAACATGAGCTCTTTTGGCGAGTTGTTTTTGAGCTATTTCGGGGTAAGTTTAAAATAAGTTGTAAATTGTACTTTTGTGGCAATAAAAATGAACTGTGAAGGTTATGAAAGTAACTTAATGTTTATATCATAAATCCTAATATGTACCAGCTTTTGTACGTCCCATTGTGTCCATTATGTGAGCGATTAGAGCTCGATACTCCATGCTCGCTTAATGCGGTTTGATAGAATGATGGATTTTGTTAACTAATAGTCGTTTAGGTACTCAATTTCCGTGCCGGCGCAGTGAAATAAAAACCAATTTATTTAAAAAGTATATTCTATTAAATATTAATATGATTTAGTTTTCGCAATCAAAACTCTTTAAAGGCTATCTATCCTATATACGACTGCTTCAACTGAAAGTGAGAATCAACAGCACCACACAAAACCTTCAGACCGAGCTTGATCAACCATTATCTTGTTTTTATCCCAGACTGAAAGTTATTACATACGAAAACAAATAATTTCCCCATTTCCTCGAATGAAATCACTCGCAACATCCATCCACACATCTACAATCACATGATATCCATGATTTATAGTGGGGAATATGGGGCAAATTAGCGGCCATTGGCACAGCGACGACCACATGTTTGTGTGGACGCGAGCACCGGGAACGACCGGGAGACGGGGGCTACGGGAGCCAATGATCTGTAAAATTACGCCCCTCCGCTGAGTGTGGCACACAAATTACACCGTTTAATCTCATGATTTTCTCAACTGAAACCCAGTGCAATTATGGATTGAAAGACATCACTTGAGTGCTTGGTGTAATGACGGCTGGTATTGTTCAAGTTTTTGGTGTATAATTCGGATACCGCTAACTACATTTCCTTGTTTCTTGTATTATTCTTCCTATAATGAATTTAACAGTCCACAACACTTAACTTAACTCATGACCATGAGTTTCAAAGTATGTAAATTATTCAACTTGGCACACCAACATACATGCAAGTATTTCAAATCTTTGGTCCTTTATAGATCAATGTATTGGACTAAAAGATATATTCGAAAAGGGCAAGCAGACTTTCATATTAATTTTATGATATTTTATGATTATAATTTAAATAATTCTGCAACATTAATTTAATAATAATATCTTACGGTCACATACATAATCCTGACCCCACACTAAGATCGAATTTTGTGTCGTGGGAATCAGAAACTATGAGAGTTTTCGGCTTCATAAACACCCCTAACTGAAGCAAATACCTGTGGATCACACAATTATTTGTGTCGGTGAGGGGATCGAACCCGCGTTAAAAGTCACATTGTTCTAATCTCATGTAAGCGTGGTATAAAGCAGGCATACAGGTCTCTCATATGTGAGAGACCACCTGGGTAGGTACCACCGCAATGTCTATTCCTCCTGCCAAATAGCAGTATAATTTGACAGCCTCCGTAGCGCAGTTGGTTAGACGCCGCCTGTGAAACGAGAGGCCGCGGGTTCGATCCCCGCACCGAGAGAAATGTTTGTGCGGCCCACAAATATTTCTTCCGGGTCTGGGTGTTTGTGAGACCGAAAAGTCTCTCGTAGTTACTGGTACCCACGACACAAGACTCGATCTTAGTATGGGGTCAGGACTATGTGTGTGACTGTTGGGTGTATTTATTATTTATGTACTGTTGTCTTTCGGATTGAAGGACATTGTAGCCCGAGTAACTACTGGACATATTGAGACTTTACATCTTATATCTCAGGATGGCGAGCGCAGTTGAATGCCAAGCATTGCTTTGTAATTCAAGGTGTTGTTTTGTTTTGCTACTGTTCATGTGCGGCCGTATTGCTTACCACCAGGCGAACGGTCATGCTCGTGACGCCATTCACGGCGATAAAAAAAGGCAAGATTTCAAATCATTGATTAATTATCCTTTATAAACTAGTCGATCATGTATGGAGGTAGTGGGATAGCTAGTATAGAAATCAACAATTGTGGTTAATTCCGACCGCACAGACGGCCACATTGCGTGGGAACGTGTACGGAACCACTACGTAGAATACTTGTCGCTAAGTGCTACTACTAGCACATAAATGCAAGTTAAATTATCCTAACATTTAGAGTTATATATAATTATTTTCAAATAATTATATCGCACCCGGCCCCGGTGTAACACTATGACTTATGCAAAAAATGCAAAGGTCGGAAGGTTAAAAATAATACATACATACATAAATTCACGCCTTGTTCCCAGAAGGGGTAGGCAGAGGTGCCAGGGCACCCACATTTCGCCTTGTATGTTCCGTCCCACAATGTGATAGGTGGCGAGCCTATCGCCATATCGGGCACAAATTCCTGACTCTGGGCTGATACTAAATAGAAAAATCCAATATCACTTTGCCCAACCCGGGATTCGAACCCGAGACCTCAGCTTTGTAACCGTACCGTAGTACAACTACGCTACCGAGGCAGTCAAAGTTCAAAATTAAAAATAATCTTACAGTATATTTCTTGCAATATTATGTGGTCGTTTGTTTTTCATCTTGTCTATGTCTTGAAATATCATGTTTTTAAACGATGTCAAAGTTTCAAATGCTTCTCCTTAAATGTTGCGTTTTTGCATAAGTGACAGAGTCGCAGCGGGGGTGCCATATACATATGATTCGGTTATTATTGCCATTTTTATAGGAGTGCACCTGTTTGAGCGAACAAATTAGGTGTTATTTGGTTACCATAAAACACAATTCTCCATATTGAAATATCTAGTTTCTGTAATGAAAATAGTCGTTAGAATTTAAAGGAATATTCATCTGCAATACCTGCAAATGGGAATAGTAACCAAAAATATAATTAACTTTAGAATTCTGTATCGTACTGCAGGTCCCTTAAAGCTACCCAGTACCCATCGAAGCAATTACAGCTTAATTGTAGTGTATAAACAGAAAAACATATTCAATTTATGGAAATAGTCGAAGAATAGAGGCCTGGAGGCTTAAAGGAGTCATTTGAAGTTATATTTAGTGCAGACGGCAGGCACGTCTCGAGATTAATAATGGAGCCATAAACTCCATTACCCACTCTGTAATTAAGTTAAATGGATAAAATTTACCTAAGCGACTGGCAAAATAATTAATTTTTGCACGAATAACATTTTATAAAGGAAGTTTTTGCATTCCAACTTTTGTTGTTCGCAATTGGTTATTCCGTTTGAGTTAAATAATATGGACATCGTAAATTGGGAATAAATTACTTTTGCTTTTCAATAAGGAAAGCATGATTAAGAATGTATAAATTATTAAATATAAACGTAAATTACGCTATTTTTGTTCGGCACGTGTAAGCCCACGAGAACACAGCATAAAATATTAATTACGGCAAAATAATCATTACACTTTATTTTCGAAACTCACGCAAGGCTATTTTTATAGATTTGAAGATGGCAAGCAAAGTTAGACAGCTAGTTATAATTTTACATCATTTAATAAAAAATGTACTGCGGGTTTTAGTGGAATTTCAAATGACTAAGCAATCATAGGTAAATTCAAAATACAACAAGATGAAGTCAAATGTAACTAAATACACAATGAAGTTAGAAACACTAAATATGCGGGTATATTAATACACATGAGAATAGTTTCAAAATAAATCAAACAAACAAGCAAACAAATTTATAAAATAGAAGCGTAGGTCCGTATGATTTAGATAAAATGTAACTTTGAATTATATTCCCGAAATAGCTTCTATGAGAAATCCTAAAAGTTTAAGATGTGGGTCGTCTAGAGGTTCTTACAAATTTTCCGAGTTGTCAAGGAAACGAGGCCATACATGATATCGCAAATCTATAACATTAAAATAGGATGAAAGATTTACATAACAACGTAAATAGTTTGCCTTGAAATACGAAGATACATGTTTTGCGTGATAGGCTGTTGGTAACGGACCAGATTAGGCTGCCAACATGTTTACGGCAGTCGTGGGTTCAAATCCCAAGGCAAACTTCTGGCTTTTCGAACTCATTTATGAATAAACAATCAATCACTATTGTTGCATATTAAAAGTAAGATTTTGTCTATGATATTGTCGTTAGGTCAGTCGTGGAATAAATGCTTTACTTGACGCACGTCTCTTATTTGTCAGTGACGACGAGGAAAATTCGAGAAATATGTCTGTCGGAAAAATTAAAGAGTTTGAAGTAAAGTCCGGAAATTGGGTTGCTTATATCGAGCGTGTTGAAATGTATTTTAAAGCGAACAAAATACAGGATGACTTAAAGCTACCAACACTCATATCAGTGATGGGCGATGAAGCATATGAATTGCTGTCCAGTTTAGCGAGTCCAGCAAAACCGTCAACACTACATTTTGATCAAGCCGTAAGCCTCCTACAGACTCATTTACAACCTAAACCATCGGAAATTGCGGAGCGTTACAGATTCCGTCAAAGAAGGCAGGCGTCCGGAGAATCTATCGCGGACTTCGTGGCCATTCTAAAAAAGTTGTCAAGATTTTGCAATTTTGGAAAAGTATTGGAGGATAATTTGCGTGACCAATTCGTATGTGGCCTCAAAAGTGAATTTATAAGACAACGTTTATTTTCGGAAGAGAATTTAACGTATACAAAGGCGGTTACATTGGCCACAAACCTAGAGGCGGCGGAGAAGGACGCTGGTGAGGTGGAAAGAAGCAATTTTGAGATGATGAATAAAGCACAAACTGAAAATATGAACAATTTGCAAATGCGATTATGTACAGTATGCGGCAATCCCAGACATCGGGAATTGGATTGCATATATAAAGAATACAAGTGCAGTTTTTGTTTAAAAACAGGACATTTACGTAGAATGTGTCCAAAAAAAACAATCAATGCTTCAGAGCGGATAAAAGGGTCAGCAAATATAGCGGGACAACCGGTACATGTGAGTAGCAGTGGACGCGGCGGATACGGACGCGGAGGATACGGCGGGCGCGGCGGGCGCGGCGGGCGCGGCGGGCGCGGCGGGCGCTGGCGTGGTACGGCCGCGGCGGCGGGAAAGCCCGTAGGAGCACATTGGGTGCAGGAACAGGAACAAGTCCAGAATTCTGCGACGGATCAGGATAACTCGGAAGACGGGGATAAACAAAGTGACATTGAGGAACCGATGTATCAAATGTCTTTAACAAAGTATAAGCCGGTACGAATTACAGTATTAGTAAATAAGGTACCATTGAATATGGAAATAGATACGGGAGCCCCATTATCATGTATTAGTAAAAGTGCTTACAGTCAATATTTTGCTGATATTGCATTGAAGTCATGTCGGGTTAGCTTAAGTTTTTATGACGGTTCCGTCGTAAAACCTCTAGGTTATATCGAGACGGAGGTGCAGTATAAAAATATTAGGAAAAAATTAGATTTGTATATTTTTGATAATGGTACTACAAATTTACTGGGCCGACAGTGGTTAGCCGAACTCGATATAGCTATACCTAAATTGAATATACATAACATGCTTTCCGTATCGAGTAACAAAGTTATTAATGATGAGAATTGTAGGTTTAACAAAAATGACCTTGTAAACGATATGATTTCCAGGCATAAGGCGCTGTTTGATGGCACACTTGGTCGGTACTCGGGGGAGCCGGTACGGCTGTGTGTGCGGCCGGGCGCTCAACCAGTGTTCTGCCGAGCTCGGCCTGTGCCTTACGCACTGCGCGCACGAGTCGACGCGGAGCTGGATGCCATGCTCCGCGCAGGCGTTATTGAGCCGGTCGACAGGTCGGATTGGGCGTCTCCACTCGTTATTGCACGGAAATCAGACGGTGGTATAAGACTTTGTGCCGACTATAAGGTAACTCTAAACCCTGTCTTGGTGATCGACAGATACCCGGTTCCAAGGATAGATGACTTGCTTAGCGATCTAAACGGCAATATATGGTTCACAAAGTTAGATTTGTCCCAAGCTTATAACCAACTTGAACTTGATGAACGCTCTAGGGATTACACAGTAATAAGTACGCATCGCGGACTATTTAAATATAAGCGTTTGGTATTTGGTCTGTCTTCTAGTCCTGGCATATTTCAAAGAATCATGATGAATCTTTTCAAAAACCAACCTGACGTACTCGTATTTTATGACGATATATTGATAAAAAATAAGGACTTAGAAAGTCATTTACATACTATTGATAAGGTATTTAGGATATTAGAAAGTAATGGCCTTAAAATTAAAAAAAAGCAAATGTGACTTTTTGACTAATGAATTACATTATTTAGGGTTTATAATAGGTAGAGATGGGGTGAAAACAAATATCGAAAAAATTAAGCCGATAATTTCAATGCCTCATCCCAATAATATCACCGAACTTAAATCATTTTTAGGTATGGTCAACTATTATGGCAAATTTGTCAAAAATATGAGCATGTACTTAAGTCCTCTTTATGACTTACTTAAGAAGGGACAACATTTTAAATGGGGGACCAAACAAAATCTGGCTTTTAATCAAATTAAAAAAAAGTTGTGTAGCACAGAAGTGCTTGCACACTATGATATGTCTCAGGAAACCATATTGACATGCGATGCTAGCGCGCGTGGTTTGGGTGCAGTGTTGTCTCAGCGTTCTCAAGACAACCATGAACGGGTTATCGCATATGCGTCAAGGCTGCTTACACCTGCTGAAAAACATTATAGCCAGATCCATAAAGAGGCGTTAGCCATTATTTTTGCAGTTGATAAATTTAATCAGTATTTGTATGGACGTAGATTTACGCTTCGCACAGACCATAAACCTTTGGTCAGCATTTTTAGCCCCAATACTAGTATTCCTTGTGTAGCAGCTAGTAGATTACAAAGATGGGCAATTAAGTTGTCAGCATATGATTTTAATATTGAGTACGTGAAAACCGACCAAAACACTGCTGACATTCTCTCTCGCTTGATAAAAGCTCATAAAGAGGAATCGGAAAATGAGCAGGAATTGCCTGAACAGACATATTTACATTTTGCAACCGAAGCACTTCTGTTAGACTATAAAACTTTAAAAAAAGAAACGCTTGCCGATCCAGTATTATGCCGTATACTGAGCTTTATTCAAGACGGATGGCCTTCTGAATTAGACGTTAGGGAATATAAGCCGTATTTTAACCGCAGAAATGAATTGTATGTAGAATTGGGTTGTATATTGTGGGGCCATAAGTTAGTTATACCATTTACATGTCGAAATAGAGTCCTCAAAGAATTACACGATTCACATATGGGATTAGTAAAAATGAAAGCTTTAGCTAGAAGTTACGTTTGGTGGCCGGGCATCGACGAAGCTATTGAAGCAGAGTGCCGCTCGTGCACAATATGTGCCGCAATAGCTGATGCACCGCCGCACCAAGTACCACATTCCTGGCCGTGGCCTAACCGACCCTGGGTAAGGCTCCATATTGATTTCTTAGGACCTATAGCAGGTTTAACTTATTTAATAATAGTTGATTCTTGTTCTAAATGGATTGAGGCTATCAACATGAAAAGTACAACGTCACAAGCGGTGATCGCGGTATTACGGGATATTTGGGCTAGGTTTGGTATTCCCAAGCAGCTAGTGAGCGACAACGGCGCTTCCTTTAGTAGCACGGAATTTACAACGTTCTTAAAAAGAAACGGAATCGAACATATTTTTAGTGCACCTTACCATCCAGCCTCGAATGGAGCTGCGGAAAATGCGGTGAAAGTATGTAAAAGAGTAATTAAAAAAGCGTTTAAACAAAAAATAAATGTGGATATAGCCTTATGTAGATTCCTTTTAGCATATAGAAATACAGAGCATTATACAACAGGAGAAAGTCCAGCTAAGATACTGCAAGGGAGGAATTTACGAATGAGACTAGACGCGTTAAAACCAGACCGCACAGCTCGGGTGCAGAATAGACAAGCTCGTAGTGAAGAGGCAGCCGGAGGCGCCCTCCGTCAGTTAAATCCCGGGGAGAAAATTTGGTTTAGGAATTATCGAGGGTCGGATAAATGGGTCGCAGGACAAGTTATTAGACAGCTAGGATATACAGACTACTTAGTAAAATCTAACCTTGGAACAGAGGTACACCGGCATGTTGATCAGTTGAGGCGAAGATACGATCCACCTGAAAAGTCTGTAGTTCCGCATGATAACGTGCAAAAACGATTTTGTAGTTCCATTGTATTGCCCCCTAAGTGTAACGACAGTGCCGACGAGATTGGTCAGCTGCAGGGCTTGCCGCAAGCTGCAGCCAACGAGACTGGTCAGCTGCAGGACTTGCCGCAAGCTACAGCCGAAATAGGTTTACGTGATGAAAGCGCAGGCTCTTCTCATTTGTTAAGAGACGATATATACGCAACTGCTGTACCGGTACCCCAGACACCCCAGACACCTGATGTACCAGCTAATAAAGAGATATCTGTATCGGAACGAAGATATCCATTAAGAACCAGAAAACCGGTTCAGAGATACGGAAGGGAACCATTAGATTGACAATAATAACCAATTCGTATAATTATTATGTTTAATGTATTTTTGTATGTAATTTTTGTTTATGTAAGTTTTATTTGATTAGTTTGGTTTAAGGGTGGAGGTGTTGCATATTAAAAGTAAGATTTTGTCTATGATATTGTCGTTAGGTCAGTCGTGGAATAAATGCTTTACTTGACGCACGTCTCTTATTTGTCAACTATTACTATTCACCATGCGCCATAGCGGTCGAAAATATCGTACGGAAACCTGTATAACCTGGCCATTCGGAAGAATTACTATGGTAAATAAAAGTCTGCCAACCTCCACTGGGACAGCGTGGTGGAACATACGGCCTAACCTCACTCAATTGTACTTTCGATTATAGAACAAGCCCATGCACGGCAGTAGGACGTATATGGTCGGATACAGATTCAAAGTCGAACATATATGTAGGTAGATCGAGTCACTAGCGCCACTATCAAGGAGACGAGTTTCTTTTTATCCTAGCCTATCACTGTGACGACCATAAATTCCACTAAAAATAGTTAACTTATAATATTTGATTTTATGAGATGAAAAACTCATTCAAAAATATTAACCAATCTGAATGCAGTTACTAGAAGCCTAGGCCTCAGGGTTGATTAAACGCACTTGCTGCGAGATCAAATGAAAATTACCGCGACCAAAATAGATGTTACAAATACATTAATACGACTTGACACATACAAACAAGCTTCTCAACTGGAAGGGAAACACAAGCTATATAACTTAAACAGTCTCATCAAATTACCCATTGAGGTATTAATAAATCTGCCGGCTTATCGCGTCTCTCGCCCACGTCCAACCTATTACAAGGTGACTGCGAGGTGCGTGCGGTGGAACCTTCTAGATTTATGCGACGCTAACGTGCCCCAAAATAATTGGATCGCCACCGAAAAATATATAGCCAAATCCGAGGCTAGGAATAACTTTGACGATTTGTTATTCGATGGTTTTGAAACTGCAGTGGTGAGTTTATACTCTGTTTCTGTTTTAGGATTAGTGGCGATGAATAAACATACTTGTACGAATTTGCTAGTTGTAAGAAACTCGTAATCACTTGATTATTCCCTTACATGGCGAAAAACTGAGTCGATTCTGTGAGTATTCGCTTTCGAATGTGTGTGTGTGAGTTCGGTGAATTCTCTATACAGTTTATAGTAGTTACAATTTAGTGCCAATATATTAAAAAACATTACCAGTTCTATTAGGTACTACATTCTCATCTCCCATCGGTTCATCGTCCAAAATTACGACTATACCTACTTAAAATATTTTTTCCACTATTCCCAAAACATACCCTTTAATCTCATGTCATATTACGTATTGATTTATTAAACAAGGATAAGGAAAAAATGAACGCCAAGGGGAAGAAAGCAGCTAAAATAACGGAGAGATTACATTTATTTTTGGAAAAATATTTGGACATATTTCTATTGGAATGACAGTAGATAAACATTTGTTCCTAGCTAAACTGTTTTGATTATTTATTGAACAACAATGGAGAAATACGATATTTACTTTGAATAAAGTTAAAGTCTTAGAATGTTATTTCAGTATCAGGCCATACACGTCCCACTACAGGGCACGGGCCTCCTCTATAATCGAGAGTACGGTTGAGAGTGATTAGGCTATATAGTCCAGCACGCTGGCCTGCGGGTTGACAATTCTTGTAAATTGTATAGCCAAACATGAACTAGAGACCTTCAAGAAAAGGGCGACTTTCTTTAATGGCCGGAAAAATACTGAAGATTCTTCTGGTATTGTGTGTATTCATGGACAGCGGTAATTATTTACCACCAAGGAGGTTGGTCCTTCTGTTTGTCAATTATGCAATTAAAAGGTTTAATTTTTACCGTCGAAGTTCTCAGTCCTCAGCATTCGGTGAAGAATAAAATGCAAGAGTATTAGTTTGTCAGTTTTTACCGAAAGAACACACTAATAACTTTAATTATGTTTTAGTCATTACTGACTACAGAAACATAAAACATAACATACAAAGCTATAATAACAGTACATAGCTTAAATAGCATATTTGCATGCAGTTATCTACAATCGGATAATGTGAAATTCCCAATAATATCAATATACAAATGTTTGCGCTATTATTGTCTAAATCAATTTGCGAGGGACATCCACATCGGCAATACATTAAAACCATTATTGTTATATTTGCAGCTCTCGATTCTGCAAACACGGCTATCATTCATTTCGCATTATGATGTCGGTTAAATATTTGGGTGAATGAGTATTAATTACACGTCAACGGCTCTTTAATATTTTGTTGTGCTATGTCGTCTCATTAATTTGTTGTAACTATGATTTTGACAGGTTCAAATTAATATTCAATGCCTTTTCAACGCACATATATACAGCATACTATATGTTCTTAGGACCCATTGTGTTCTTAGGTTCGAATATTCATTGAATGAATGTTTCTGACGAGCGATAATTGTTTAGTGAACAACGGTTTACCAAATGATAAGTAATCGCCGCCGCCCACAACCATCGGCCTACTTTGGACTGTATTCAGCAGGGGCGTGCGCTCCTTGTAGGCAGAAATGCAGTGCATTACTTGCCATTCACAGATATTATATTATAACGTTCGTACGTTTTAGATGACTTTAATTTATAGTAAATAAATGAATAAACAAAATATAATAACTTAAAAACGCTTAATATTTTATAAATAGCACCTATTTGCAATCACGAAAATATTATATTTGCCACGCGAAAAGCAAGCGGCGCTGCAAAGCAAAATAATGTACCTAATCAACCAAGTAATGCCGCCGCGTCCCGCATGACATTTGTTTGCATGGGTGTAGTAATTTTGGTGTCCGTGCACAGTCGCAAACGCACACACCCATGAATATTGAAAGGCGCGACTCCTGCGGCAGGCCTCGGGAGTTCGGCAGTTGTCGGGAGTGATCGGGAATGTTCGTTGCACCTATGCACATTATGCATTTTTGGTTAGCACAGATTTGGTTAGTAAGGTTTTATTTGTTTAAATAGAAATGTTTTGTGTTTCGCGGGGGCCATTTTGCCTTTTTTATGTGTTTTTGCATTGTTTACTAATTTATACTAGTATGTTTGTAAAAAAAATAGATTTCATAAAAGATTTTTCATTTTAACTTTGAAAGTGTGTACATTTAACAGTTTAAGTTTCGATATTAATTGTAGTCATTTGCTTTTACTAGTGTGTTTGTTTATTTTTTCAAATGTTATTTGATTGTGAGGTTTGTGTTAAAAATGTATGTTTATCAAATGAATGAATGAGGTGGCCGAAATCTTGCGTTTATTTACACCGGGATAGGTATAGTAATTTCAACTAACCGGAACCTTGAATATGTGAAAATTGAAGCCGGCTAGGTGAGTTTTTTTATTTTACTTATTAGAATTTCTTCCGCCGCGACGATCGATCGCTGTTTTGTCTGCGTTGCCGTAGAAGATGGACATGAATAGTACATCTAAGACTTGTTATGTTGGCATGGTTTCTGACTTAGAGATCTGTTGCGGCATCTCTTCCAATTTTTTATAATTTAAATTATGTCAAATTATTATAAATAGTTGCACTCTGACATATTATTCATATCAATTAAACAAACAAGCACATATGGTATGAAAATTCCTGCAGGCGCTTCGTTCTAAGTAGCCCACCGTGCAACTGTCATTTTTTGAATTCATTATACTTTGAACCGTTGTCGTTGCTGTTTCATTTTGTTAAATATTCCTGAGCCGCTCCCTCAAAGTTGCGAAAATTATCCCCATTAATATACATGGTCCATACGAACCGGATTAAGTACTAGAAAATTACCAGTGCAAGAAGATATTAAATTAAAGAAGAATTTCGTATTGTGGAGTAGCAGTGAGCTGACGTTGCTGTATGGGTCGGAGAAGTGGTTCGAGTTTTTTAGTAAAATAAAACAATTTAGGTATTATATACATTTAATTCCACCCAGCACTCTTTGGTTCATTATCAGGTAATATTAGCAACTAAATTAACTACAGTTAAAATTCAAATTTCAAAAGGTTAGTACCGTTATTTAAAATTATATTCAACTATTGTAATATTAATTACATTTAAACTTATTTATAGTACATTTGTGCATCAATTAACTACCTAAGATCTCTGTAAATCATTTTTAACATAGTTAACACGTGCTTATTCAATACAGTACAGTAACAATGATGTTACATTAGTTAACTATTTATTTTATTAAATTTATTTACATATCTTTAAAGTTTCAAATTGTTTAATCAATTTGCTTAGATGCCAATTGTAATATTGTATAAGAATTCGGTACATTAACATTGTATGATCATTAAACTGTACAATACTTAGTTAAGGTTTGCCTTTTTACAAAACTTATTTTGAATTGTTACTTAAAACTATATACAAAGTGTTAATCATATTGTTAATCTTAAAACTATAAATTTACAGGTCTGAGGCACTTGTTTCCCAAATGGCTGACATTAAAGATCTCAAACGGAAACGTGGCAGTTATAAAGCGAGGCTTACAATTTTTGGGAATTTCTTATCCCAATTACCGAAATCGTTGAACCCTTGTCAGGTAATGGAATTACAATTGCGTATAGAAAAGTTGGAATGTTATTATGAGGAATTTAACGACATTCAAACACAATTAGAATGCATTACCGATAATTTTGATGCCGAGATGACCGAAAGAACTTGTGTAGAATCTGAGTATTACACATTAATAGCACAAGCAAAACATATATTAATGCTTTCTAAACCAGATAGTGATGATGTCAAATCTACTACTAGTGCTAGTATTAAGCGTAAATTCACCCAATTGCCCACCATAAATTTACCTAGATTTTCGGGCTGTTACGATAATTGGCTGGCATTTCGAGATACTTTTACAAGCTTAATTCACAAAGATGACGATATAGACAACGTCAATAAGTTTCACTATTTAAAAATGTCCTTGGAAGGGTCAGCTGCTGACGTAATCCAGTCAGTGGATTTTTCCGCAGAAAACTATTTGGTGGCATGGGACCTTTTATGCGGTAGGTTTGACAACAAACGCTTGTTGCTTCAAAACCATGTTTCGGCAATTTTTGACCTCGAACCAATCTTAAAGGAGTCTTCACTCGTATTAAAAAATATGATTGACCAAATTAGTAAACATATTCGAGCATGTGAAAAATTAGGCGAACCTGTTCATAGCTGGGACACATTGTTAATTCACTTGTTTAGCCGCAAATTAGATAGTAAAACATTTCGGGAATGGGAAAGTTATAAAAAGAGACTAGATAAAACAGAATCTATTCCATTTAAGCATTTCATGGAATTTATGAAAGAACGTGCAGACTTTCTTGAGACATTGGAACGCGCTCAATTCACTAAAACTAACAAATCTACACACATTCCTATGAAACACAACACTAAACTTCAGTCTATGGTTTCGTTGAGCGACAATGTTAGCACATCTTCACAAAATTCCACGTGTCCAAAATGTAATGGCGATCACAACCTCAACACTTGTCCACAATTTTTAGCTTTGAGCCTTGACGAGAAAATGTCAGTTTTGCCAAATCTTAAAGTTTGTTATAACTGTCTACGCCGCGGGCACTATCCGAAGAATTGTAAACGATCAGGTTGTAAGGTTTGCAATTATAAACACCATACGTTAATACACAATACAAATAAAAAACTAAACGGTAACAGATCAATAGATCGTTCGACCGACGGCGGCGACCAGGCTGAGATGTCCCCCACCTTAGGTGTGGACAACAGCGCACGCGCAGTCACTGATAAAACTCATGTTCACTCCGTTGCATTATCGGCGAATATCACTGCGAATCCGCATAAAGGTGACTCGCAAGATATTCTATTATCGACTGCGCTCATTAGGTGCTATGACGTTAACAATAAGGAACATATTGTGCGAGCCCTTCTTGACTCCGGTAGTTCGTCTTGTATAGTATCAGAAAAACTATTGAAACAGTTAAATTTACCATTTAATAATACTTGTAATGTTATACGGGGTATTAATAATTCACGGTCCCCTGTGAATAAAATGTGTCGTGTTAGCATTAAATCAATGCGCGAATCTTACAGCGACAACGTATTATGTTTTGTTTTGCCAACAATAACGGACAATGTTCCTTATCGGAAAGTCGATTTAAATATACCGACTGATATAAGTTTAGCTGACCCATATTACCACTCTCCTGCGCCGATTGACATGATATTAGGAGCGGACGTGTTTTGGGATTTACTAGGGTCCAGAAAAATTAAATTAGGATATAAAAAGCCTATATTATTTCAAACGCAACTCGGGTGGATAATTAGTGGCCCAAATAATTCAGGCTATACTAATAAATGTCATCAACCCATGAAATATAACTATACTAATGTAGTAACTAATACATTTTCACAGTCAGATGACTTACAAACCCAAGTATCGCGGTTTAAGGGCATAAAAAATGTACGCCATTATAAGTCATCTGTTCATTCTTAGCAAGAAACATGTTGTAAACAACATTTTATTGATGAAATACCATGTGCTTTAGTAATTGTCGATTTGCGTAAGAATACCATTGAATGAATACTATCTGTATACTTTATTAAGCGATACGTACCAAGTTAGCAAACGTAGACTACTTATTTATGCCTTTCAATAAACATGCCTAATTAAATTATCAATAATACGAAACGTGACATGTTATAATTAATTACACGTTTCTTTAAACCCCTGAGTATCTTAGTACCTTACGTCATTCGAATGAAAATGTTACTTCAGAGGCTAAGGCTTGAAAAACTTACTTGGGATGATAAGTTGTCTGCTGAGGTCGTCGCCACTTGGATGTCACTGATTAAAGCATTACCAGTGCTTAACAATTTGTCCATTCCACGCCGTGTTGTTCTTGACGTGTACAAACAAATAGAATTTCACATTTTCACTGATGCTTCAGAACGAGCCTACGGTGCTTGTTTGTATGTTCGCAGTATTAATGCGAACGGTGATGTCAGCGCGCACCTTCTAACAGCTAAGAGTCGTGTTTCTCCAATAAAAAGTTTGACTATACCAAGATTGGAACTGTGCTCCGCTACTATTGGAGCTCGGTTATATAAAAAGGTCGCGAGTTCAATGCGCACTCAAGCCTCAAGTGTAGTCTTTTGGACCGACTCAATGATAGTTCTGGGTTGGTCGAGGGTGCTACCAATCAAGTTAAACACATTCGTTCGCAATCGCGTCTCAGAAATTCTCGACATAACCAGTTCTGGTATTTGGACGCATGTGCCCACTCATGAAAATCCCGCTGATCTTATATCTCGAGGGGTTGAAGCCAGCACTATGCAGAAGTTGCACTTATGGTGGAATGGCCCGTCTTTCTTAATTAAAGACAGTGCTTCATGGCCTATACTCCCAGAAAACGTACACACCTCACTTGAAACAAAATCAAACTTTTGTCTTCAT
The DNA here is from genome assembly GCA_023078785.2 of Hyles euphorbiae. Classification (NCBI taxonomy): domain Eukaryota; kingdom Metazoa; phylum Arthropoda; class Insecta; order Lepidoptera; family Sphingidae; genus Hyles; species Hyles euphorbiae. Next base: position 13,761,876 of record CM041041.1, on the reverse strand, counting down.
AACACTCATCCCGAACGACACTTTGTTAGTATTATTAATTTTGAGCGTTTTCACACTTAATGAGGTTGCAACGTGCTATTTGTTATGTGTTTCGATTTATTAAAATATGTAAAAACCAGTTTACGAACAATGAATATTTTTCTACCCACGAATTACAAAGGTCTTTAACTTTCATAATCATTCAGTCGCAAAGGGAATCGTTTCCTGAATATAGTTTATTAATAGACAATATTAAACTGCCCTACAAAAATCATCCTTTAAAATTAAATGTATTTTTGGATGAAAACAAAATTATGCGTATAGGAGGGAGATTACATAACTCCCAATATAGTTTCGAGAAGAAACACCCAATTCTTTTACAGTCCACACATTCCTTTACTAAGCTTTTATTTCACTATGAGCATCGAAGATTAATGCACGCAGGGCCCCAATTATTATTAGCCACAATTAGAGAAACGTACTGGCCGTTAGGTGGTCGAAATTTAGCCAGAGCGAGTTATCGTCAATGCGTACGATGTCAGCGTTTTAAGGGACAAGTCATTCAGCCGCGTATGGGTAATCTGCCATCAAATAGGTTGTCACCAGCTGACTTTCCATTCCAAAGTGTTGGCGTTGATTATGCTGGTCCTATAACATCAGCTAGTCGTCAAGGTCGTTGATGTAAGCTTTTAAAGGTCTACATCGTTATATTTGTGTGCTTTACAACAAAAGCAATACATTTGGAATTAGTAGGCGATCTGACGAGCAGTAACTATCTACAGGCGTTACGTAGGTTCATGTCCCGAAGGGGAAAGCCTCTTCACATTTATTCGGACAATGGGACGTCATTTGTGGGAGCCTACAATGACCTTTCCAATTTTCTTAAGCGCAATTGTGATTCCATGGCTGAAAGTGCGGCTCGTGATGGAATTAATTTCCATTTTATTCCTGCCTACGCTCCGCATTTTGGTGGTCTTTGGGAGGCAGGTGTCAAGTCGACCAAACACCATTTAGTTAGAGTGTTGGGAAATTGCCACTTAACTTATGAGGAATTGAATTCCACGTTAATTCAAATTGAAGCAATTCTAAATTCTCGGCCACTTACTCCATTGTCGTCAAACCCCGAAGACCTACTACCCCTCACTCCAGGGCACTTCTTAATCGGAAGACCACTCACCTCTCTGCCGGTGGAAGACTTACGTGACTCCTCCTACAGTCACCTGACACGGCATCGTAGGATCGAGCAATTAAGACAGCATTTCTGGGCACGTTGGAGCAAGGAATATGTGTCGGAGCTACAGCAGCGAGTCAAGTGGCAAGACTGCAAGGCATCATTAAAAATCGACTCTCTTGTCGTCATCAAAGACGACAATCTGCCGCCATTGAAGTGGAAGTTGGGTCGAGTGGTGTCTCTACATCCAGGCAGCGACAACGTATGCAGAGTTGCCGACATCCGAACAGCAAACGGCGTCGTGAGGCGAGCTGCCTCAAAAATAGTTCCACTACTAGAGGCATCGGGTTGAATGCAAGCATTCAACGGCTGGGGGCATGTTGCGGCATCTCTTCCAATTTTTTATAATTTAAATTATGTCAAATTATTATAAATAGTTGCACTCTGACATATTATTCATATCAATTAAACAAACAAGCACATATGGTATGAAAATTCCTGCAGGCGCTTCGTTCTAAGTAGCCCACCGTGCAACTGTCATTTTTTGAATTCATTATACTTTGAACCGTTGTCGTTGCTGTTTCATTTTGTTAAATATTCCTGAGCCGCTCCCTCAAAGTTGCGAAAATTATCCCCATTAATATACAAGATCCGTCGCGTGGCTGTGGCTATGCTAAAAACTATAAAAAAAAAAAGTTTTTGTAACTGAGTACTCCGCCGCATACCCAGTGTCATAATCCTGTGCACGCCGCTGGTATTCAGTTGCCTATCTCTAAAAATGAAAGAAGGAAGGACGTAAAGGGTGCTGGATCTGCGACAATCTCACTTGCTAATTGAATACAGTAAATATTTTTTTAATCATAATGCTACAAATTTAGTTGAACCAGCCATTTCTAAATTGTAATCATCTTAATTTAGCTCGTACAATTTCAGAACAGCGGTTCGTAACGTAGATAATATGAATATTCCACCACTAGCAAAACCGTCACATTAAGGCAATAAAAACGCGAAAGTACATTCAAACAGATAATTCAAGTTTGATTGTTTTTATTGCGCCATACGCGGATGATATTTGAGAGGCTCTCAAGCCGTAGTGCCTAGCTTTATGGATCATACGAGGGGAAAATTTATTACATCGTCATTCGACTAAATTCCTCCCGCAATGTTGCTGACTAAAAGGAAATGAGGGTTGGCAGATGTTACTTCATATATAAAAAACTTGAATATTAGCTCGTAAATATGACAGTTATTAAATCTTCAAGGAAAATATTCGGGAAAAGGATGCCTTAAATATATAATATAGAGTTGATAGTATTGATCGCAACTGAGAACTGACACGGATTCGACGGCGAGTGGATTGGAACTGAATCCCTAAGGTAGGATGCAAATAGAGCGAAGGAGTAGGTCTGTAAGCTGAGAAAATTACGCCAGATGCGGTGAGGTATTCTGATGTTGATGGGTATTAACGGATCTTATTCTCGGTATCCTCTATATTTGAAATCCCTGCTCCGGAATATTCGCTTAGATTTCTTTTCCTTTAGACAACAAAAAAAGTATATGTGAAGATTTTGTAGAATATTAACTAAAAGTCTTTTTATTCCAGTTGAATTTCGAAGACTATTAATTCAACTGGATATTATTTGAATATAAATAAATTAAATTGATATAAATAACAACAACAGCCCTGTATTCAAACGATCTAAATGCTTTATAACGTCTATCATTGATAAGGGGGAGAAATCTTTTCAATTAGTAATTAGTAAACCTCACAAATCTTCAAAATTATTATGAACAATTAGTAAAAGTGTGTAAAGTCCGCCAACCCGCACTAGGCCAGCCTGCTGGACTATAACATCTAACTACTCTCAATCGTATTCTGGATAGTGGAGAAGGCCCGTGCCCAGCAATGGGACGTATATGGGCTAATACAGTACGGCACAATGCAGTAAAAGAGTGAAAATGTTAAATGTCTATACTCCGACTCTGAAATAATAAGCCTACCAGCAAAAAATATTTATTTAGAAATACTAAATTAATTAATTTTGCTGCTAGCCAAACAAACTGCCTCTGCGCTAGCAATAGCATTTCTTATAACTAATTTGGAAATAAAACAGACGACGTCAAACAATAGAGCTCAATTAAGACCCGCCTAAACCGCAGGCTTACGAAATAAAGGTGAAATACAAATAGAACGAAAATTATGTTCTCTTTAACATCTTAGAATTGATTTGCTAGGTGTTGTTATACTGGATGTAATAGAACTAATTGCTGCCACAAATATAGTTCTGTTAACTATATGAAATGTATTGACAATCTATCTCAAAATCATTACCAGTCATCATATTTCTTACGCAGCATGGATAATAGTAAACTTCATTTAAATTATATTGCTGTGTGGCGCAATTCGGAATTTTAAATAAAATTTAAAATATATGTTCATAACTCATTGTATAGAATATGTTTTTATATTACTCGTATGACAACAAGCATTCATATTCGTATTTTAATAATATTAATATTTCAATTTGATATTTTAATGAGAACAGACAAAAGCTGTTCGTAATATTTCGAAAACAACGCATAGGACGCCAAAAGATCGTAGACGATCTATGGCAATGCAGCTAATGACTTATATGGAGGTGTCATAGCTTATATGGGAGCTTCAGAAAATATAAGAACGTGACCACGAAGAAACACCTACAAGAAGGTAGGGTACTCCCATAAAGAATGCAGGAAGTTAATTATTAAATTGCTTCGAGTATATCACTATGTAAAGCCTTAAGGAAACCAAGTTCTACAAGAGCTAAGATCTTTTAGGAATCATAGACAAGTTTCTCATTTCACAACCTGTTTGTTTTTCCTTTTATTACTGCATAGGTCCGGCAACCGAGCACACAGATCCATTTACCCATGATCACCCATAACTTGGATCATTAATGCGTTGCCGGCCCTATAAATCGAAAGGGGAGCGGGAAGGAAAAAGAATGGGAGGAGGAAGAGGGTTTTGGGCATCCGGCGATCTCACTCACCGAACAGTACGTGATAGTTAAGCTGTTGTTTCACATGGATTTCCTGTGTGACAGTTGTACTGTTCCGGACGAGCCTGGCCATTCACGATGAGACAAAACATAATCCTATTTCAACATATTTGTTTTGCGAAAGGTTCTGCTTGTCAAAGTAAACAAACATCGCGAACCTTGAAAATGCTGTCTACAAAAATCAGTTAATTTTAAAGGCGACGAACCAGTTTGGAGTAAAAGGGATGGAGGTTAAAATTAAGTTGGACAGATATGTGACACCGTGACAAGGGTCGCATTGGGGTGCGGCAAGCATTGTACTCTAGCTGCCCTAACTTATAATATTGAAATATCTTTCTACATTTATCACAAGCAGAAGCGATAAGGGTGTATGAAGTCTTAAGAATATTAACATGTTGACGAAAGTGACACAAGCTTTTTACGGAGTGGAAAACGAAAAAGCCAACATCTGAAGAATTATTAATGTGTTATCAGCCTTTGATGTCGATGACGAAAGAACATGCTTTTACGTTTAATGCAGACTTCTAGTTCGAAATATAAACCATATTTTAGACTTTCTAAAAATATAGATAAGAAAAATAAATTTTTTTTTTTTTCAATATGATTAAACGATAAAGACTTACAAGTACTACTTTTAGTAGTAGATTTATTTTCCTTTTCCAAATCCTTCGCATGATCAATTCCAAGCACGTCAAAGGCACTTTAAGAACTTGTAAAAATAAGTGAAATATTTTGGGATATGCACGGTCAGTCTGATTTACGGATAAAAAAATACCCGGTAAGCTCTAAAGGTTGCGCGGATCCGCATGAACATGTATACTTAAAAGGGTTTTGTGGAGAAAAGGTTGAAGAAATAACAAAAGTTAGCGGCTTATTCCACTAAATTCGCCAAGGCCTTCCGTTCAACCGCTCTGGATTTCCTTTACCGCAAAGGCAGGGAAGTCTATCCGTGATGAGTTACGGACTTCAAAGAGATTCTGCAAATCAACTGTGCGCGTGTCGTGTTCATCGTATAAATAAAAAGCGCCAAAGAAATCCATTAGGCTGCGAACTAATAAAAAGTTTACGTGACAGGCAATCTTGAGCGTTGTGCGCCAACATGTTCGATTTTATGGGCGCAGTCCATAACAGGCTATCGCCGCAAGAAATTAAGTGGTTCAAGATTTTAAAGCCCGCTTTAGTGCGGCCACGGTTAGCTTTATTGCGATTTTACACGAAAACAATGTATTGTGAGGGGTGATGGGGTGCAGGGCGTAAGAGAGTGCCGCCGCTACAGTAGGATTACTGGCGATAAAGCGCGGTACATTACGCGCTCGCGGAGGCAGAAGTCGCGCGATTCAGATGAGAAATGGGTAATATGCTACACCGCACTTTACGTATGCTACGTCGCCTGCCGAGGATTTTCCTTAACAGGACATAGGTTGCCGTTCGTTTTTGTCTTTGTTTGTTTGTTAATCAATAACGTGAGGCTCGGGAAGTTTGTTATCTTGACAACTTTCTTTAGATATATTTATCTTGAGATGCAAACATACATAAACTCACGCCTTTTCCCAGAAGGGGTAGGCAGAGGTGCCAGGGCACCCACATTTCGCCTTGTATGTTCCGTCCCACGATGTGACAGGTGGCGAGCCTATCTCCAAATCGGGCACAAATTCTTGACTATGGGCTGATAATGAGTAGAAAAATCCAATATCATTTTGCCCAACCCGGGATTCGAACCCGAGACTTCAGCTTTGTAACCGTACCGTAGAACTACGCCACCGAAGCAGAGATTTATCTTGAGATTTTGGTCCCATTTTTCCAAAAGTGTTTTTTTTTTTAAGTTTCTTATTGACTACTTTATTTTTTCATACATAAATATCTTTGCATCTGTAAATTTCTACATCTCTGTAATAAATTGTGGCTAAAATATTTTTTCCTAACATCTAGGTGTTTCAGTATTCATGAAGACAATTTAAAAAGCAGTAGCATGTAAAGTGGGTAGGCAGAAGCGGTGGGGCATGTGGCGGACAGTAAATATATCAGGCTGACAAGGGCATTCATCTTCACGATGGCGAACGCCCAACCTTTAAACGATTTACGAGGGGCAATGGCGCCGTTGGTAAACACCAATGGCCCGAGTTCAGACCGATAAATAACACCATTCCTTTAATAGCCGAACCGTTCGCATTCTCAAAACTACACGAAACTTGCATAATATTCATGTAGTTTTTGAATAAATGCAACACACGCGGCGGGGAATGCAAATCGCCGCTGCGTCGAGCATCAGTTTGAAAATGTAAATTGAATGGTCAAACTCAGCAAAGATTCATGAATTAAGCATTCTCTTAAAATTTCCACGTTTAAGAGGGCCACGTAAACAGGATCGGTTCCATGTTCTAATTTAATTTGCAATCTGATGAGCGGACCTTTGTTGTCCACTGACGAACGGATAGTGTTTGGGCCCGTTTTCGTAGCTCACATCACACATGCTTTGAACATACTAATGAACACTTTTTAATAACTACACAATATTAAATAAGAAAGACGTGATAAGGGATAGGACAGCGCATATAAATAGTGGCCGAAATGTTCTGAAATGACTGCACTAAGCAAGCAGCAAGCGTAGATCCGCACATCCGCTCACAAGGTAGAAGACGAGGTAATAAAAATTGCAACATTAAGCTCTATGTTTTCTGTTGCTAAAAATGGTGATTAAAATAACAAGTTCATACCGTATTTTATTGCCGACCTATTTTTATTTCAAATGCACTCAGAATGTCCTGCGGCACGAACAGAAACGTCTACAAAGTGAATTTGTTACGCTCGTTGTTGTTTAGCCGCTTTCCATTCCGGCAACTCATAAAGGCTGAAACTTTCTGAAGGTCTTCAATCTAATATTGAATATTGGGTAAAGCAGACGAGCGGTCATTGTTATTCGAATGAAATATGAGTGAAGTCGCTGTTCGGTTGGCATTGTCTGGCGACACAAAGCTGGCTGCACGCTCCGAGCCAACTTCGAGATACAAAATTTAATTTCTACGATTCCGAGGTCATTTCTTCCCCGAATACGGACGCTATTGTCGTCGATGCCCTTTATGTGCTTCAAGTTGAATTCCACTCAATGGAGACGCGATATTGTGTAGCATTTGTGCGAAATGACTATCGCATCTGTACTGTTTCTGAACACTCGCAGCTACGTTCAAATATAAAGCGAATTTGTAGAGGTGAAGTATGCACTATCGTGAATGTTCCATTTTTCCGCTCGCGTTGTGTTTGTGGACTTCGAGATGAAAGCATTATTCTGGGTTTATTTCGAATGGTTACACTGTTTAATGTGTCCCAGTTGCTGTTTAAAATGTAGATTTATTCTTGATACGGAGTGGTTTTTGTTTGGCGTTTATTGTCTAACTTGGCGGAATTGGGAAGAGGAATTAATCGGTCCTTATTCGTGGCCGCGGTGGATTGTTTTCCCTTTTTTTGTGGTAATGTGGCCGTTACATCACCGTAATTACCGTAACACAAAGCGGTTGGGTTCGATCGCTACGTTTTAATCTCATTTGCAATCAGCGGAGATGTTTGCCAAAGGACCGAGGGTGGCATTGACCTTTTCACACGTACAAAACACGAAAGGACTTTTATAATGATTCTTAAATATTACGTTTTTGGTTTAACTGTAGCTCCTGTCATTGTATTTAAAATATGCTACAGGCTATGACTTCATTCGCAGACAAATAGAATTGGATAAATCAGAAAAAAGTTTCGTTAAAAATTGTAAAGCATTGTGACCCCATCTAGAACGTTAAGATTCTTAGTGTACGTGCAGCCACTAAAACGACGTTAACATTTCCACAACCAACAATAAACAGGGAAAACTAAAAGATTCCAAATTGAAAGGAACATAGAGATAATTTCGTACAACAGTCGGGTACATTGTCCCCGTACAATTCTATTTATTCGTACAGAAACACGGAGCGTCTAGCTCGCCGACTTGAAAATGCATCGAATCGAATTTAACTTGACACTAGATTGGATACATAAAATTTATTGCTTCCCAACGCTAAATCAACATTTATACTGTTAAGAGACGAATTTAATACGTACATGAAACGGGGAAGTCTATTTCAAAGGGGACTGTAAACTCCATTGGCTGTATTGCTCTATTTAGCTATTCAAATTGAATCAAAATCCTAATGAGATTTGTTGCAGTATTTTTTTATGTTTCAAAGTGTCGTTTATTTCAAATGTGAGGTTTCAGATTGGATGCACTGAAACGAATATTTGTGTGATCTACAGGTATTTGTTTGGGGTCTGGGTATTTGTGAGACCGTAAAGTCTCTCGTAGATCCTGATACCCACGCCAGACCGTAGACTTAGGCTGAGCACAAACTAACTTTGCCAATACCTTTATCTTTGAAAATGTCATCGCCATACATTTTAGGCGTATTTGACCTTGCTAGTGTATGGAATTGACATTTTCAAGGGCAAAGGTATTGGCAAAGTTAGTTTGCGCAACTGAGCATTAGTGTCGGTTCAGGACTATGTATGTGGTGGGTGTATACATTATTTTGTGTAATATTATTTATTTAATACTCATATTTGAGTAGAAAATCAATACTGAAAGGAGATGCCTGATTAATTGTATCCACCAATGATAGTCTATCTTAAATCTTATGAACACATAGATATTATTATATACAAATAGGTTAAATATTTATCTCATTATCAGCATAAAGATACATGAATAGTAAAAAATGGTATTGACTATCCAAAATGGAAATAACAATTTTTATTTCATTCAAAACCGATGTAAAGTACACTTCAGTATTTTAATAAAACTCATAATTTATTTCATTCAATGAAATTGTGGAAATGCAAAATAACCGTCGAAATACAAACATTTTAATAAAAGAGCGATTTAATTCGACCGAATAGTTTCAGCGAATGTTTAAAATAACTGACCTACATTAAGATTTATTTAGCGATTCTAGTGCAAACACATTTGCTAGTAGCAAAAGCAAATAGCCAATGTACGCTTTTACGAAATGGCGTTCTAAAAAAAAAAATTAATACTGAAAACTTTGATAACCCCTCTTTTATTTCTTATTTTCAGAAAAGGACATTCTCGCATAAAAGGCCACTAAAATCCAGTAGGTATTCTATATATATAGGTATATCTTAGCCAGTTTCGTAAATAAATAATTTATTTGGTACATTGGCTTTCGTATCAGCTTTTTTATTACTAAACTAGTATCGTTGGCTCAAAAAGTCAGTACACCTACTAAAGTTTTCTGGCTTGCTATTAAATGTTCTATAAAATGCAGTTCATAGCTAAGCACCACTAGAAAACCAATTCCCAGCAACTTAAGTATTTGTAATGACACTCCAATTAAAATTTCAAATGTAAGCCTTGAAATTTTCAAACGTTATTGGATTATGCAAACAAATAGAGTATTTGATAAGTAATTAAGGGCGCTGGGCCGCGGTACTCCAAATAATTGAGACTGTGTTTAAAATTGACAAAACTTTGCCTATTTAGAAGTTTTGGCTCCATTACCATGTATTCCGGCGTACATTTGTTACGCCCTATAGATATTGTTTGCTCGGACCGACCATCATTTTGTTCCGTGCTGTGGTTACGTAGGAATTGTGTGCCTGTCAATGTTTGTACGCAAGCAGAGCATACATCGTAGTTAATTGTCATTTGCTATAGTAACTATAGGATTACTATGTAATGTTACAATGTTTGTAGACACTGCTACGAGACACCACACTAAGATCGAGTCGTGTGTCGTGGGTATCATGAACTGGGTGGGTGGGTACTTTTCGGTCTCACAAGCACCCAGACCCGGAACAAATACCTGTGGATCACACTAATATTTGTTTCAGAGCGGGGATCGAATTCGCGGCCTCACGTTTCACAGCCGGTGTCTAACCAAGTAAGCCACGGAGGCTTTTACAAAAACAGTCTTTAATTTCTTTTAAGTCTGATAATGACGATTCCTATGCGGTAGGGGATATCCATAGAAGTAGGCCATTTACTATCACGTGACCCGGTTACTTATTTACCTCCTATTCCAAAGAAAGAGGTTCTGTTTTGTTTGACTTATACGTCCTATAATGTTCGCAAGAGGTTGTTCGACGCGGGCTGTTTTCAATAGATTAGTTTGAATATCTCTTTGGGAAGGCTTATATCCAGTATATAATTATGATTGATGATGAAGATAATAAGATATAGCGCTATACCACATTTGGTAATGAACTGATTGCATATAGAATGAAAGAAATAATTATCTCCCACTGATCTATATTGGCCTGACTTATGTACCTAACAGAAATATTCGTAGACAGTATTAAAATCTATTTTAATTATCGAATGTTTTGTCTTCTTCTTCTTCTTCTTCTTTATCAGCCCATATACGTCCCACTGCAGGGCACGGGCCTACTCTACAATCGACAGTACGATTGAGAGTGGTTAGGCCATATAGTCCACCACGCTGGCCTAGTGCGGGTTGGCGGACTTACATACCATAGAAATTTTATAAATCGCTATGGTATGCAGGTTTCCTCACGATGTTTTCCTTCACCGTTATAGCCATTTTACCCACTCTTAAATTTCTACTCAAATTTCCATGATGCGCGTTTAGTTCTTGAAGGATTTATTGTGTTCTCGTATAAGCTGCTCGGGCTAGCTTCACTCAACAATATTTCAATATTTAAATTAAACTTCCTAGTCCTTGCTGTAATAAATTTTCTCGTACAAAGTAGCACGCTCTATGATATATTCCTGTTTTAAAGGTATCTAAGCATGTAGCAAAAGTGCCTCATAAAATGATCCAATAAATTACAATGTCTATTCGTTTTATATGACTTTTATATTATAGAATACTATAAACTGCTTAACTTAAAATACTCATAAAGAGAAATAAATACTCCACTCCACATCAACAAAATGTATGTGTTCCAGCAGGTCGACATATTTTGTAACAATTTAGGTATGTTTTAGTTATATTACATTATTTCGACATAATTCGTGAATAGTAAGCGCCTTGGATACACTGTAAGATTTCCATTCTTGATTCTTGTCTAATATAATAGGTCCATCAAATATACGGATCACTGCGTGACGTGGGCGATTGAAAGGGGTGTATCTTTACTGGTTAAATATGATTAATAATTTCGATATTTTTACTTGAAAAATAAATTCCAGATAATTAATGCATCATTTATATAATAAGTTATATTTGATTTATAAAGAGTCCTTGAAGGATAAATATAAAAAAAAAACAGTTAAGAAAAAATCAAGGTCACGTCAATATCAATTACCTACTTGACAGTCCAGCATCGCGATGGCCACGCACCATTCGCAGGACTAAAACATGACCATCGTGTTCTAAGTGCGTTCTCATTTAATTTGCAGAAATGGCGAAAGGGTGGAATGGGTCCCTAAATGTTTTCCACGGCCGTGCCTATTTACAAGTCGCTATTTACAGAGGGCATTAAACGAGGTTCCCTGCTATTCGGATTCAATTTACCGTCAAATGGACGTTGGGCTTCATTTGGCATCGTATTGCTAAGCCCATATAGTCACGACACTTCCTTCCAACTTGCCTTTGCCGGCAGAGTTGGTAATGAGATTTAATTTCGGGTCACAACGGAGCGTCCTTACATTTTGTACTGGATGGTTAAGTTTAGTCGTTTATTTTTAGCTGAAATACAAGGTCTCTCCCATCCAACTTCAATAATTGCCAACAAAAAAATGTGTACCCTAATATAAAGTTGTACTACAGTTAAATTATTTATTTGTAAGTTTAAGAATTTTCTTAGATTAAGATAAGTTTACTGGTACAAAGTTTGTATTTTACTGAGTTTTTAAGGTTCGATGGGGTTGGCATATAGGCCTTGGCCTGGTGATTGGTCTGATAGGATAAAAACCCCAAATTAAATAAAGATTTGAGAAAACCGGTAAAGTGCGAGTCGGACTCGCGCACGAAAGGTTCCGTACCATCATCTATATAAGAAACTCTAAAAATCACGTACGTTCCTGTTTATTAACATCGAGTTAAAAATTGCTTAAAAATTATATTTGTTGTATGGAATTATTGTTATTTAATTATTTATTTTGAAAGGAAATATGCAACTAGATATCAGCGGCGTGCACAGGATTATGACACTGGGTATGCGGCGGAGTACTCGGTCACAAAAACTTTTTCTTTTATAGTTTTTTAGCATAGCCACAGCCACGCGACGGATCTCTAAGTCGGAAACCATGCCAACATAACAAGTCTTAGATGTACTACTATTCATGTCCATCTTCTACGGCAACGCAGACAAAACTGTGATTGATCGTCGCTGCGGAAGAAATTCTAATAAATAGAACAAAAAAACTCACCTAGTCGGCTTCAATATTCACATACTCAAGGTTCCGGTTAGTTGAGATTACTATACCTATCCCGATGTAAATAAACGTAAGATTTCGGCCACCTCATTCATTCATTTGATAAACATACACTTTTAACACAAACCTCACAATCAAATAATATTTGAAAAAGTAAACAAACACACTAGTAAAAGCAAATTACTACAATGAATATCGAAACTTAGTAACAAACTGTTAAATGTACACTTTTGAATGATAAAATGAAAAATCTTTTAAGAAATCTATTTTTTTTTACATACATACTAGTATAAAATAGTAAACAATGCAAAAACACATAAAAAAGCAACATGGCCCCCGCGAAACACAAAACATTTCTATTTAAAGAAATAAAATCTTACTAACCAAAAATGCATAATGTGCATAGGTGATTTATTAGATTTGCGCCTATTAATTTTACTCAGATTATAAGCAACGAACATTCCCGATCACTCCCGACAACTGCCGAACTTCCGAGGCCTGCCGCAGGAGTCGCGGCTTTCAATATTCTTGGGTGTGTGCGTTCGCGACTGTGCACGGACACCAAAATTACTACACACATGCAAACAAATGTCATGCGGGACGCGGCGGCATTACTTGGTTGATTAGGTACATTATTTTGCTTTGCTGCGCTTGCTTTTCGCGTGGCAAATACAAAGTGTCGGTGTTTTAATTTCTTTAAATTACAACATCATTAAATAACGTCAATTAAAACAAATTAAAATTATTAGATTTTAAATCACATTAAAATTGAAAAAATGATATTTTCAAACAAACTAAATAATAAAATAAATTGGTTTAAATACAACACGCTTTATAAGTTACCTACTGCCCTCAGTTGACCCAGACATAAGAGCGGCAACGCCGCATTTTTCGTCGCCGCGTCGCAAATGGCTTTAAATTGATTTGGCGCGATGAATCCTTTGTAGTTTTTAGGCATAATTGTATTCGTAGAATATTTAATGAAAACGCTCTTAATCAAGTCACCTTTTACACAAATTATGTGAGTCAAAATTGCTTCATTGGGTTGGGAGCGACGATGCCACTTACAATTAGTACACAAATTCAGTCTTATTTTTGCGAAGGGGGATGAAAATAGCACGTCGCGTAAAATATTACTGCCACTAAATAGACCTTCAAACAAATCATATCAGTGTATTCCACAGCTGTAAATCGCGACATCATGAACATAAAATGCTATCGTAATTCGTAATGTGTTGTGAGCAACGCACGCGCATTCGCAAAGAACAAGTACGGCTCACTGACGAGGTGGCGCGGGTGCCGACTCCCGAGTTTACACCCCCGCCCCCGCCCCCGCCCGTGACAACAGACCTTCGACCGTCGATCGCCGATCGCAGTGTTGCTAGGTTAGATTTCAAAAAATACAGAAAAAGTTTCGTAAAAATATCGTAGATGGATATAAAATAGAGGAGATTATTATACTGTTTATTACAGGGCTTTTTTCATAGAAAGCGAAAATAAACACATTCTTAAAAGTTACAAGTATTCCGTAAAAAGACTAAAGAAGTTAATCGCTGTATGTGTCACTTTTCTAAAATTCATCTTAAAGTAGTGGAGATACATAGTCGTGACCCCACACTAAGATCGAATCTATGGTTTGGTTGAAAATTTAAGGATGGCTCGGTGAAATAAAAGACCCTATATCATTATTTTGTAGTGATAAACAGTTAGTAAGTGTCAGAAATAGCTTTACTATTTGTCTTGTTAGTCATATTCCAGTATGTTTTATTCTTACTGTATACTTTATTTTGGTATTTTACATTAAATGAAGCACAAATAGTTTTAGTGTAATTACGTTGCAACACTGCCCAGGAGTCGCGGGTAATCCCAGGAGCAGGCGCGGTGGGGAAGGATGCACGATTAGAGATGCATAAAATAATTCATCGATATTTTTATCGAGAGTAAATAAATGTCGTCAATTGAAATATGAAATCCGCATAATTCATATTTAAATACTTTTAGGGCAGTAAATGTCAAAGAATATCATATTTATTAACACAGTTATCAGAACATATTCTAAGCGTGCCAAAAAGACCTCAGTACAAATAAATACACAAAAACAAAGACTTCGTAAAAATTATTTTCCAAGTTTCATTCTAATCAGCGGGTTTCTACATTGTCACCATAGCGCCTGCTTTTGAAAAAATGCGTCTCAACAGTACCCATACAGAATGATACCGAATAATGTCTCGGATGTTGCCACATGACCCATAGCAATTTTAAGTAGGTATAAAATGTAGATGTGAGTTGTGTATCTCATTTTATGTATCACATTTGTTTTTAATATTGTCGATAAATAAAGGTTTTTAATAATAAAGTTTGAATTCTTTAATTTTCAATAATAAAGTTTGAATTATATCGATAATATTGATATTGTATGATCGATGAAGTCGTTGCCACCCTAGCCTCATTTTGATCAACGACGCGACGTTGCCTATTCGACATCACGACGTCGCGAAGTTATGAGTCTTACTATCATGGATATTAGGTCTAAATTCAATTATTGATATTATTTCTATGCAACTAATAATAAGACCTTGTATTTTATTGCACTTGACCTTTATTATTCGTTTGTGTCAATGACCTAGCCAAATCGCTACAGCAGGTGGTTAAATATTGAAAACTAAAAAACTATCCTGTGGCTAAACGGGTGGTGATAAATTAATAAAATTTGGTGTATGGGCTGCTGATGCGGTACCCTATATGTGGTCCAAAAAAAAATACTTATGTCACCGCCATTTTGTATGTTTGCGTGATTGCAAATAGGTGCTATTAATAAAATATTAGGCGTTTTTAAGTTATTACATTTTGTTTATTCATTTATTTACTATAAATTAAAGTCATCTAAAACGTACGAACGTTATAATAAAATATCTGTGAATGGCAAGTAAAGCACTGCATTTCTGCCTACAAGGAGCGCACGCCCCTGCTAGATATTGTGAGAATTTTAAGCGTCTACCTATTACTATTATTAATATTCAGCATAAAAAACAAAGTTCATTTATGGGGACGCCACTTAATATCTATTTTTTATTTATTTTTTGTATTAGTTGTAATAGCGGCAACAACATACACAATTTGTGAAAATTTCAGCTTTCTAGCTTTCACGGTTTATGAGATATAGACTGGCGACTAACAGACAGACAGACAGCGGAGACTCAGTAATAGGGTCCTGTTTTCACCTTTTAGGTACGGAACCGTAAAAACAGGCCCTATAATTTTCTGTGGACATTAGGTATATTTTGGTACTACAGTTCAGAGTCTATACTTTAGACAGTTAAAATAATTTCCCCAATTAAATAAAATGATGAATGATGAAATATATACGTTTAAGCATACGTTCACGCCTATATTCGTAAAGGTTAGGTAGAGGGGCATTTAGTCGTTTTACACCATACTAATTTCCGTCTTACGTTGTAGCGGTCGACTCAATCGTTATGCCGGGCGAAATAATCAGTAGCAAGCAACTTCGACACTCGTACTCTACTAGATAATTACTTATAATGAATATTCAAAAGAAATGATCAAATGTTAATATAATAATCAAGTGTCATATTTATTTGACATTTAATAAAATATAAAAAGAAAATCATATTGTTTTTTAAATTTCGTGTGCACAATTTTGTTTAACTAACCTATGCCAGGCAATGACGTTTTACAAATAGACACGTCATACACTAACATAATGGCACAAAAAAATGGCGCGATGCGTATTGTAATTTCAAATTGGTTCGAAGAAAGAGTAAAAAAGCAAGAAACATAAGTTAGAAGAAGATGAATAGACTTCGCTAGTTACGTAACAATAAGTGCCGCACGGTTATTGGCCAAAACGCGTGTGACGTAGCACTAAGCATGAAGTACAGAATGACGTGGCGGGAGCTGTCATACGTTGCCATGAGAGCGATTTTACTAATTTTATTTAATAAAAAATTAAATTAGTGTGTACTTGTGCACTAAATAAAATATTTTTTTGTTTCACAGTTTCAGAATCATTTGTACTTTTTTTTAAATAACTCTAATCTATTCTTACGCATTTGGTTTCGAGAATACAGATAGTCAGAGAAACGTGTACCCGCGACACTGGTTGATGTGTGACTGATTGCACTGGAGGCAATTACCTTCCAAACGTGTTGCCATTATAAAGCTCGGACAACGCATCTATGCTTTATAAACATCTTAGATGCCAGGTGTTTATGGAAAAGGTGATTAGAGTCTACTTTCTAGCTAAAAGTATTTCATGCCTAGAATTATATTTATATAAATATCACTTATAATTCACAACAGCGTCTGTGCCTTCCCACATTTTATTTGAAAACTGCTGTGTATATACTCGTAGACGGTATTCTAAATAAAATATAATAAAATACATATTGGTATAATTTATCTAATTGGAAAGCTTAAAACAATATTTATCTTCATATTGCAAGCACTATGACGTCCAAATAAACAGCTGGGTATTAGTATCCACTATTAATGCTATTACATTAATCGTACAGTTGAAATAACCTAGATAACATCGAACAATAGATATCCCTATGTAAATTGAGTGAGAAAACAAGGTTTCTGGAACGTTCCCAGACCCTACTCATGTCATCTGCAAGATGTGAACATCGTAAGAAGAGTTTGCAAATAGAATGGAGTATTTAATCTTTCCTTGGGTTATTTTTGTCCATAGCTGATATGTTTAACACATTCAATTGAGAATAGGCATTTAAATAAAACGAAAATGCTAAATTTTAGCTATTCTAACAGACGTGACTTTATTTGAAATTGTCATAAGAGCTCCTTAATTGCCTACGTGATCAATAAATACATTTCATTTCATTTCATTTCATTTCAATCTAATGAATAAAAAAAAATAGATTATTTGCCGCGGACTAATTTCATTAACAACATTCAATTTAGGTACTTGACTTTGATGAAATTTATCTGACCTCTTTTTATCGTCTACTGCTGTCTCATTTCAAAACTTATAGCTAAAAATTATCGCCTTGATATTACAAATATATTGCGGGAATATGCTCCAAATTAGTTAAATATTGCAGCTAAAAGTTCTACAGCCTAACATAAATCAAAGTTCTGTAACAAAAGAATAAAAACCCCAGGTGAAATCGATTATACATAGCATTTAACTTTACTTAAAGCATTGGATAATTACTGCCAACATGAATACTTCATGCGCTATCTAAGCCCATTCGGTTGATAACGAGGGCCTGGCTATTGGATACCGGCTGATGGCAATCGGGTTGGTCACGCAATGTAAAGACTGCCGCACACTTTCCATGGAATGTAAGCTTCGATCAAATATACCGGGTATATCTAGACTGCTACCGAAAATGAAGCCGGTAGTAGTTTTAGTGACTAAAAATTTCGTAAATGCGACTATTTTTTTTTATAATTATTTAAATGTCATCATTTTTGGGTGGTAAATCTACAGTTTTTGTTAAAATAATTATTTAAACTCTTTTATACCTTAGGGTCTTTAAAAAGGGTATGCACTATTATTTTAGGAAACAAATGTATTTACCACCCAAATACGGCTATATGAAAAAAAAACGTCACTATTTTTGCAACATTTTCTGTTGCATTGTGTCTGAAGAGTAAAGTCGCTTAACATACCATCCGGCTTCGTTTTCGGTAGCAGTTTTGATATACTCTGTATACAAAATTACGCGCCAAGTGGCCGAGTTTGCTTATATATTTGAATTTCGAACTACGAGATGTACTAAAAACTCTAAAACTATAATCAACTTCAGGTAACAATACACCTTATTTCTTTAAATTAAGATTTATTATGGTTTGAACCATACTTAAATCAAATAAGAGAACACGCTATTTTTGTGCTCTTATTTCTCTTGCCGTTTTTTAGGCCGTTACTTATAATCTAGTTTATATTTGATCGAAGAATTTAAGAGTATCTTGGAGTCTTTTTACGTGAATATAATTTATGGACAATGGATGAGCGTAAATATAATTAAGGGACTATTTTTATTGCCATCTTTTTAGGATTCTGTTTAAAAAATGGTAGTATCATTTTATTAGTTTTTTGTCAGTTATCTTAAGACTCTGTTTTAGTGTTGGCGTGGGAACGAGGTAGCGGCTCTCTTGAGAGTTATACATTTTTTTGTCCTTTACAGGCTTGTCACATTTTATTAGCCTTATTACCATTTAATTTGATTTGGAATCTTTCTTTCTCAATATTTGTTTTTTTTTAAATCCTGTTATACGCAATTGACGCTGTCTCTATTACCCTTTTCTATTTTTCTTAGACCCTAATCTAATTATCGTAGCATAATTTAGTTTAAGTAAACTCTAGTTATGTATGTAGGTAGTTTTGGCTAAACGTAACTGACGTATCAACTTTCAATGTGAAAATCTAAGTAGGTCAAGGCTACATAATTATTTCAATGTTCAGAAAGACGATTGAAATTTCATGAAGAGCTGTTTCCAGGGACGCGTCAACTTCGATTTTCCTTGGAGAAATACCGATTAAGAGTTAATTATGCAAATCATTTAAGGTTGTGTTAACGGACTTAGAAGTAGTAGTTACACGGAAATAGATTGTGAGCTTAGAAATTTTAGGTTTCGTTTCCAAATTGGAAATGTAATATAAGGTTTTTAAAACATGATTCCGTGAGGAGGCAATGTGAAGAGAAAGTATAATTTTATATTTGAAAAAAGGTTGTTAGCTCTTGGTTCTAATTTCTTTAATAATAGTTTGACATGTCCCATATAGGTACTGCAAGGGCATCCAGATGTAGAATATTTAAAAATCGAAGCCTTAAAACTGATTATAAATCTGAGTAAATTGATATCGGAAGTTGGCTCCGTGCAGTAATTACAGCGTGTCGCATTGTACACGACGCAGCACCAAAAGGAGGGCGAATAACGTTCTTTATTCATTGAGTGTCTGAAAATCTAAGCTCTCACCGCAAACAAGCTACGGTTCTCATACATATTAATGTATTATCTACATTACCTAACGCGCCTGGCAGTAATACTTGCTTTAATGTGTTTGAGGGTATTCTGCTTTCAACTGACGAAATTGTTACGTACGCCGAGTTCGCGACGTGTACTTTGTGAATACGTGATATTTTTGAGTGCCATTTGATATATATGAATACGTAACGTTTTTGTGACAAAGAAAATTGGGAGATAAGAAAATACATGTGAAGGGTAGCGAAAGTTCTCGTATGTTCTAGTGTACTTTGTGTTATCCTTATATTATGTGGCTCAGTTTTCTAATCTTCTCAGTATTGCAGAAAAACACTGATTGTATGCACGATGGTCGGCACTTCGATGTCTTTAAGAATCATATTTTCTTCTTAGATTCACAGTCCGATTTGAAATAGAACCGACCTAAAATTTACGAACCATAAAAACAACATTATACGCATTTAACATTAAAAAAGTAAATCTTAATCAAAAAGCAATCTTGGACCTTCTTAAACATCCATATTATTTTATGACGTAACTTCTCTAAATCCGAGTCTGATTACTGTTTTATCAAACAGCGTCAGTAATAAAGATAAATAGCGTGCTATTAAAACGAGTTAATGTATATTCGGCGTAAATGTTCATTATTCATAGGTAAACAGGGCTGGCCAAATTAAATGGAGTTTGTACGACACAAACAATTCTCAGTGAATACACTTAGCTTTAGTTATAAATCCAATTTGTCTAACATTTTGCGTCGGTTTATTACGACAATTACAACTATAACTATTATAGTTGTCTAATATTGGGAATATCTAGTCCTAAGGTATAGTTTTGAATGATGTGATATTTTGGAAAAAAACGTGTATTATTGGTAAAGTTTAGTTCTAAAATATCATTTTCAATATTGTGATATTTTGGGAAAGGACTTGTATTGTTTATATTTTAACATTACATTATAAGTTGTTAATCGTAATTTAACTATTGTCTAATTATGAGGTCATTCTCAGTCATGAACAGTAAATTTTATTAGAAAATTAAGCATCGACATTATTCGTACCTTTACATCTTCGTCAGGAGTTTAATTGATGAATATAGGTCTCTAGTCCCTATCAAGTAACAATTTTCACAGGAACCTGTAGAATGTGGCTTGCACCCAGCAATTTCCTGTAACTTTTAAGTTGTCTATTTTATGGGTGGACTTCCGACGCTGTGCTTGCATGCATGAGGCCATGACACGAGAATCCATACATTGTTTTGTGTCTAGGTATTCGCCTTTAATATCATCTCAGGTGACAGTACACTATCACTAGCCTAGCCTGAGACATGTCTATTCAATTTAGCCTTGATGTGCCCCAGATTATATCCTTCGGGGACACAAGGTTTGGTAAGACATTCCATTCTTTAGCCGTTCGCATGAAATATGAAGATCAAATCGCTTCGTATGCTGTGTTAGAAAGAAATCTTGTAGTTATTTAATTATATTGAAAAGAAAAGAAATGTAAAATGATTAGTAATATTGATTTCAGAATTCATAGAGAAATAAGACCAGGGTGTTCTATAAAAACGATACGAACTTCGAGTGTTCGGATTTTCGACGTCCGGAGTAAGATATAAGTTATCCATTTCTAAAAATCAATACTATTCTCTAATATACTTATCATTTTCTCCGAACTTAGTCTATGGTTGTGACGTACGATAGAGGAATACAACATTTTGTGGAGTACATTCGTAAAGTTTCCGAATATTCAAAGTTCCTATGGTTTTTATAGAACCAGAAACCAATCTACGACCCCAAACGTGGCTTTCAGATCACATAAGATAAATCAATTGAGGTTGTTTATAAATCTATGTTTTATCAAACAGTTTCTTTTGAATCTCCAATATAATATTATACAATTTCCCTTACCATAAATAAGGTTAATTTTATTACTTAATACGCTTCTACTGTTGCCTCTATCGTATCGATTGGACAATATTCTATGAAGTTAACCCTTGAGTGGAGTTTGTTGGTTTAGTTGGATAAACTTGTGTATTAAGCGGTAACCGTTTTATGATAAAGGGTTCTGGATACATAAGTTAGTTGTTAATTTTCAAAGGAAAAAGTTTTTAGTGATTAATTTGTTGCTTTATTTAAATGTTTCCTTATGTTTCTATTGTTGGTGATGTTAAAAACACGATTTATAAATTTTTTGCCTTCTCGATCTAATGATAATTAGATTATACAAGAATAATACACCTTGTGAGTATATTACTGAGTTTTTCTGGAATTGTAGATGGAATAAAATTGGAAATTATAAAAAGTTCTGAAAGTGGAATAGTCATGCTGTTGACACTTATGAATCAGCATGAATGGGCTGGCTCGTCCGGGGCGGTAATTATGTCACACTTAGTACAGGTGACCTGTTTCCTCCTATTCCGGACGTAGGTATATATTCTTGGTTTGTACCTTGGTACATTAATGCGTTAAAATGTTTAAAGTTAATCACTTCTTCAAATATTAAAGATACGTAGTACTTTAAATTGTTAATTCAGTTTGCAATGTCCCTAACCCATTATTTTTGTCGCTAATTCCAACACCTTGTCACCTTGCCCAATACCTTTTATCGGTGGCGCACCGATGGTGTATCGATCTAATAAATAAAAAAAACAATGTCCCAGCACTAAAGCCAATCCCTACAAATTCAACGTTTATTTTTACTTGGAAACCAGTGTCTCCATTTTAGACAATAAGTAGCCCGAGCAGACACGGTGCGACAATGAGGCAGCAGTCGGCAAACATCGGAGGCGCCTCGCCAAAGCAAACAGCGCCGTGCGGAGACGGTCAATTAACGAACGGAGGCTTTCCGATAGCCGGGACGGCCGAACCAGTGTACCACCCTTAGTGAATCCTACGGGGACACGAGTCACTTTGCTGGAAGGTGAGGTCAAATTATGAGATGTTTGCTGTTTTATATTTTATGCTTCCATAGATCAACTGTTATTTATGGATGTTGTCGCGGATTTGGTTAGATTTTTATTTTTCGTTTCCATCACTTTACATTTTATACGAATAGTTTTATTTCAATGCGTAATATTCGCTTAAATCTAAAATAACAGTATATATACTAAGTTTGTGTTCCATTTTTATGTCTGTGCCTACTTCGATACAAACTCTGGACTTCTCAGTCTGCAACCCGTACATAATAATTTTTTTTATTAATTACAGAACACGTGAGAAGTGCGTGGTGGCCTGTTGGTAAACGGACTAGACGCGACTGCCAACATGTTCACGGTGGTCGCGGGTTCGAATCCCAGGGCACACCTCTGACTTTTCGAAGTCATGTGTGTATTGATAGTCAATCACCACGCACTAAAACGGTGAAGGAAAACATCGTGAGGAAACCTGCATGCTATGGCGATTCATAAGAATTTCTATGGTATGTAAGTCCGCCAACCCGCACTAGGCCAGCGTGGTGGACTATATGGCCTAACCACTCTCAATCGTATTCTCGATTGTAGAGTAGGCCCGTGCCCTGCAGTGGGACGTAAATGGGCTGATACAGATACAGATACAGAACACGCATTTTATCACACACATCAAGAAAGACAAATGTCTAAACAGTTGTTATAGTGTTAAAGATGAATATATTGAAACCTCGACTATTTTGTGCCCAGTACTCAATTACCTTTGAGAGGCTTTGGGATAGCCGGAGCGTACCAGTGTACCTTCACTATTAGAATATCCCCCTGGGACTAAGTCATTTTGCAGGTGAAGTTAAATTATGAAACGATTAATTTATATTTAGAAAAAAAAATTGAAGTACGTTTTAATTCGGTAGTCAAGTAAAAATATGTGTGATATAGAGATACGATACAGAGGTTTTGATTCGAGATTCAATATCGACTATGGAGGGCCACTGTTATATATATATAGGCCTCGTCTAAGATTTGTTGAACCTGTTGAAAGCTGCTTGCGTTCTTTTGGACGTCCGACACAAACATGCAACTAACCAATAACAAATAGTATAATGATAATAGATACACCCAACCGCCACATAGTACTGACCCCACACTATGATCGAGTCTTGTGCCGTAGGTTTCAGAAACAACACGAGACTTTTGAGTCTCACAAACACAAATTTATGTTTCGCTGCGGGGCTCGAACCCACAGGCTGTCGTTTCACAGCCGGCTACTAATCAACTGCGCTACGGAGGCTATGAAATAGGAAGTTGAAAACAAATAATCCTTTATTTCCAACTTACTGTTTGTTTTCGTTGCGATCAACTTTGATACGGGTTAAAAACAAACCAGTGTCCCTAAGAGACTCGCCGAGCTTTAGTTTTCGTGTCAATTCTTTGCGTTCCGCTGTTGATCCTGGCTGAAAGAAAATGAAATGGCGTGTAAAGAGGCAGGATAGTTTCAAAAAATAACAACTTTCCCGATTGTCTGCAATCTCGGATATTTGACCGATTAAAACTCTTCCGAGGAGGATCGAATGTATTCTCAATGGACATAAATATGAAGGTGGGACACATTCTGCACGTGATATTCGAAGGGAGCAGGGCTGAAGGATGAAGGACAACGCTGTGATAGATTAATTCCCCCGACAAAGTAAAGTTGAAGCATTTTGGTAATGATAAAGTTGTTTTCGTAGCAAGTTGTGCCTTAAGGGTGTTTTCAAAACAATATTAGGATTAAACGGAGGATTTAAGTTAAACACTTGGATAGATTAAAGTGGAATTTGTTGCACAGTTTATCAGTATTTAGTTGCAAGATAATGTAAATTACTTCGTTCGAAAATAGAGGCATAGAATCTACACATTTTTTTATTTTGTATGTATTTTAGTTTTCTCTTCAACATCCACTTGTTCATACTATGCCTTCTAATGGCAACAAATCTACTTCTATAAAAACATAAAAGTTGAAACAGAAAACAAATAAAACTTCAGCAAACATAAGTCCTGACCCATTCAAAACTAGGCCGCAATACACTCGAAACAAATATTTAATCATGTGAAAATTTTCAACATTAAAGCGAGGAGTAACTACCGATATAATATCGCAACTCAAACGAAAACTCGCAGGCAATTTACAAAGTCGCATTTCTCAGTGCTTTTTATATTGTGAAGTTAAATGAAAGTAGTAGTTTAAAACGCTGCGATACCGCGCCTAATGGAATTAAATCCGGACTCTGTTTAGTGGCGGTTACTCGGCCAAGTTTTTATAAGTTCCCCAGGGAGAGTACGGGAAGTTAGCATTTTCCAATAAGTGGACGAGTTACAAAAAGTGATATTGACATTTCAACGGGAACCCGAGTCGGACTCAAAAAGCCGTTGTTTATCTACTAGATACTTGGGTTAAGTAATTTCCTCCCGCCAGTGTCGTTCACTTTAGTTCGCTTCGTGATTGCCGAGTGTAACACTGTTACTCCTTTGATTTATTGAAGACATTCTTGGAAGCTTTGTGAGCTGATAATATGTTTGTCTAATACTTGTTTTGGATGTTGAAGGTTAAGCATTGACAAATGCAAAACGAGACTTATTTTTACTGATAATACACAGAGTTAGTATAAAGCCTAATGCTTGTTCATTTGTTTAGTCTCGTCACGACAATAATATACCAAATCTTCCATCGTGGGTGTATCAGAAACTGCTTAAAACGTTATGATTACACGACATCTAGACCCTAAATAAATGCTGGAAATAATATATTATATTTTAAAATAGTCGCAATCACACAATGAATGTTATACTCTAATGTGAGTTTATTGACCTTGAACTTTACTGTATGCAGGTCATCCACCGACTCCGCCAAACTATCGAATATGTATTCACATACGGCTGCTAATAATACTAACCTCTATTTACTCAACTACAGTTCATTTGTTAGTAATAGTATTTATTTATTTATTTAAAACTTCATTGTACACCTAAAAACTAACAATACAGAAATAAAATGACAAAAAAAAAGAAAAAAAAAATGTACAAAAGGCGGTCTTATCGCTCGAGGCGATCTCTTACAGACAACCAACCATGGGATGGATAAGAGGGAACGAAAGTTTTGGGGTACCATGAGGTGTACGAGAAGATAAATGAACATATGTCTATAAGTATACATACCAATGCATATATAAATAAATATAATATATATACATAAACACATACGTAAATAAATATTATAACTAACATGTATCAACATTATGCATAAAATAACCATAGCAACAAATATATATATATAATATATATAAATATGAATATATATAAATAAACACGGTATACATGCAATGTCTTCAGTTTAATTGTGAAAGATAATATTGTTTTACCGATCTTTTGAATATGGGCAGCGACTCTGCCCGCCTCACTGTGACAGGTAATGAATTCCACAGCCTAGTAGCTTGTACAGTAAACGATTTGTCGTAAAATGTAGTGGAATGCACTGGGATTTTAAGTATTAAGTTCTCCGATGACCTCAGGGATCTAGAATGCGTATCATGAAGAAACTCGAATCGGTTATTAAGATACGGGGGAGAATGGGGATTGAAAAGTATAGAATAAAGAAGGGATAGAATATGGGTATTCCGGCGAAACCGAATGGGTAACCACTTGAGCTTGTTACGGAATTCGGAGACGTGATCATATTTGCGCAATCCAAATATAAATCTAATACAAAAGTTTTGGAGACGCTCAAGTTTATTAAGTTGTTCCTCAGTGAGATCAAGATAACTGGCATCCGCATAATCAAGGATGGGGAGCAGGAGGGATTGAGCAAGCGATATTCTCGTGGCGATAGGTAGAAAATTGCGTAACCTCCGCAGGGACCCAGCCGAGGCGAATAGTTTCCTACTCAACTCTCGAAGCTGACCCCAGGAGAGAGATTTATCAAGAAAAATACCTAGATTTTTCACTGTGTCGCTAAAAGGAATAGCTACATCATTGCAAGAGACTGGCGGTATAAGCGACCAGTTCAACCTAGATATCAACCTGGGGCTGCCGACAACAATGACCTGCGTTTTAACCGGGTTAACTTTAAGTCCAAACTCCTTGCTCCAATTAGAGATGCGTCCAATGTCGTCGTTAATAGCTAAAACAGCAACTTTCAGCTCATCTGGATATGCATGACAATATATTTGGAGATCATCTGCATAAAGGTGGTAGAAAGAACGAAGACTATTAGTGATCAAATTAATAAAAATAGAGAAGAGCAGAGGAGATAGTACGCCACCCTGAGGAACGCCAGCCGAAATGGTGCACCAAGAAGATAACTTATCTTCAACACATATCCTCTGCCGGCGTCCGAACAGGTAACTACGAAACCAATCAACCGCACCTGGAGATATGTTAAGAGAAGAAAGTACACTGAGTAATACATCAAGATCCACCGTGTTGAAAGCGTTGCTGAAGTCAAGCAGAGCTAAAACTGTCAGCATGCCTCTGTCCATGGCCGATCTGATGCCATCCGTGATATGAATAAGCGTTGTGGTAGTACTGTGTCCAGGACGAAAACCGGATTGGAAAGGGTTGAGGAGCTTGTTATTGTAAAGGAAATCTGAGAGTTGGGAATGGATAAGGCGCTCGAGAACTTTTGAGAGGAAAGGTAGAATGGAGATAGGACGAAACTCGGAAAAGGTAGAAGGATTACTTTTCTTAGGTATAGGAATAATATGGGCTTCTTTCCACGCTTGAGGAAAGGTGCCGCTGGAAAGGGAATGGTTTAAAATATGGCAAATGATAGGGAGGATTTCATCAAGGATTGGGATAATCATACTACGTCCGACACAGTCACTACCAACCGCGTTAGATGAACTCAGCATAATGTTCTTCCTAACATCACAGGCAGCAAATTGTTTGAAAACTAGAGGAGGACAATTGGGAGCTTGACAGGAAGAAAGATAGGATAGAGTTTTAATTTTAGTGGTTCCATCTAAATTGGATGGAGAGCAGAAATGTTGGTTTAAGGAGTTTAAATCCATATTTTTGGAGACGGTGTCTTGTCGCGATTTTCCAACTCCCAGTGATTTTAGAAATTTCCAAACATGAGCTTGGTCTGCCGTTTTAATAGACTCATGGATAAATTGGCGTTGAGCGTTTCTACACACCTTGCTGCAGTGATTCCGGATCGCCACATATTTATGCCAGTTTAGATCACTGGGTCGACAATTGTACCTTGACTTAGCTTTGGCTTTCTTAGAGAGCAATTGTTTTATGTCAGCAGTGAGCCAAGGTGACGGTCGCTGTTTGACTTTGATTCTCTGGACCGGAGCATGCACATCATAAAGTTTTATGAGTTCGTCATTTAAAATATTAACTTTGGTGTCAATAGAGTCATTCTCCATGAGAGAGCTCCAGTCAATGTTGTCCGCATCCCTGCGAAGATCAGCAAGATTCACGCCTCGAAAATTTCGTCGCAGGATTATTTTAGGAGAGGCTTTGGGAGGACGAACACGATAGGATAGAAAAAGAAGGTCATGGTAGGAAAAGGCATCTGCTGGGCATTGACCATGTTTTGCAACAAGGTCCAGGGACGAGACAAGGATAAGGTCGAGAAGAGAAGGATTACAGTTAGGAAAGTGGTGAGTGGCGGAAAGAGGAAGAAGGAAAAGATTGCTAGATTGGACGATGGATTGAAGAGAGGAAGACCGGGAGTCATTTTTAAGTAGGCAGGTATTAAAGTCACCCATGATTATGGTTTGACTGTACGAGGGGATTAAGTTTTCAAGAAGAATCTCAAAAGAGGAAAAAAAGTTAACACGAAGTGAAGGACAGTAGTAGACACCGAGGAGGATTTTTTGATGTGCGAGTTCCACCTCTACGAAGAGATGTTCGCCAGCGTTCGTTGGTGTAGGCTGTGGCGACACACTTACAATAGAGTATGGAATGTGAGTACGTAGGTAAATGGCGACACCGCCCCCACCAGCCGACGTGCGATCATTCCGAATGAGGTGGAACCCAGGAAGAGAATATAACGAGGAGGACAAACAAGGTTTCAACCACGATTCAGAGATGAGAATTGCATGTAAATTTGTACAGTCAAAACTAGCCAGTATATCAGAGAAATGGGCCGGAATACTCTGAGCATTGAAATGAACGACATTAAAATTCCTGGAGACATCAGAGAAATGAGACGACAGAGTTTCAGATAGTGAAGGAATACTTTCAAAGCTATCTTCACTACATGCTGAGAGGTAGTCCCCGCTGTCACTGCTGTAATCAAGTGAAGACATCAAAAACAATAAAAAAATATATATATATATAAATAGTATTAAAGTAAAATATAAATAATAATAAACTAAAAATAATAATAAAATACGATAAAATATAAATTTACCAGGTATTCAGAACATCCATCTGCCGGTAGTGTTTACAGTATTAAAAATCTAATTTTCAGAGTGAACTATTACGAAACAAACAACTAATAATAAAAAATACATATGTATCCAAAATGAAGTGAGCCAGGTAATAACACAGTAAAAATAACAGGTAATATATATATATTGTATGTATTTATATGTATTTTAAGTATATGCATGTATATATTTATATATATAGTGTATGTGTATTATGTTACGAATATGTATTAATATTATTATTTGTGTATTAAATACTTTATTATTATTAATTTTTTTTTCTTTTCGTTTTGAGCTTTTATTCTTTATTCTTACACTGCCCTCTCAATCTCCTTCTCTTATATCCATCCAAAGGTTGTCTGGCAGAGATCGCTCAGAGCGATAAGACCGCCTTTTGTACTTTTGTATTTTATAGTATCTCTTATAGTTAAAACAAATCAGTGTGTTACGTATTGGCAACCCTTGGATACTGCCGACTTGCAATAACGCCAGTTACCAGTATTCAACATAGCAACGGACAGGATCGCCGATGCAGCGGAACGTGCATCGACCACGAGCAGCCGACTCAGCGCCTCGTGCCTCGCACCGACGTCATCAGACGCCGGCACCAAAGCCTTCGCCCCTCAGGCCACCGCCACTTCTGGCTCTCACATCGACCAGTAGACATACATACTTTTAATTGTAAAATTAATTTTAATTAAATTTATTTTAATCAATTTGGTTTTTTTTGCAACCTCCGGTTGTGCCCATCATAATTGGCGCAGTCGGTAGGATACGAGAGTCAGTGCGCGGCGGTCAAGAAGGCTCCAAATCGCTATCAGCTTGACTCCGCATAGTCGCTGACGGGTTCCTAAGCCTAAATATCGTATCCGTAACCTACGAGGACACGACCAGGGGCGTAT
Source organism: Hyles euphorbiae (assembly GCA_023078785.2). NCBI lineage: Eukaryota > Metazoa > Arthropoda > Insecta > Lepidoptera > Sphingidae > Hyles > Hyles euphorbiae. The sequence continues at coordinate 13,732,108 of CM041041.1, read as the reverse complement.
CCAGACATCGATACTGCAGCAACGACCAGATTATGTAAGTACCTCTTGAATCTTTCTCGAGTTGCTTCCCCTCCTATTAAATTCCTAAGTGTTAAATTTAATCTATATCCCCTTAAATAATATCGCATTGTTAGGGTGATTATATAAATGTTATAATAAATTGTGTTAGTCAGTATAATTTTTATTTCCTTAGTCCGGTACTGTTAGAAATAGGATATTTTATATTTGATACTACATTGTTGTATTTTTAACCGCAACCATTTTCCATCCAAGGCATTTAAGTACCCATAGGGTAGATAATTTATCTAGGCAACGCGCGTTAGACTGTAATAGGAAATTAGCTATGACAGATTACGACTCTATTCTTAAAGCGCTGCGTCTAGTTCCAGAATTCGATGGAAATCCGAACGTTTTGACACGGTTTATTAAACTTTGTGACCAGATAGTTGAGGAATTTGTCACGGAAGATGAACCATTGGTGTGCACGGCGCTATTGAACGGTATTTTAAATAAAGTTGTAGGGCCCGCAGCACGTTTAATTAATACTAATGGTGTTCCGGACACCTGGCAAGGCATTCGGGACGCATTGGTTAACAATTTTGCTGACCACCGCGACGAAACGGCGTTATACAATGACCTCGCTCTTTTAACCCAAGGGTCTAACACACCCCAAGAATATTACGAAATCTGTCAAAATTTGTTTAGTACCATAATGACGTACGTATCTTTGCACGAACTGTTAGATTCCACCATTGAGTCGAAGAGAAAGTTGTATAAAAAATTAACTTTGCAAACTTATTTGCGCGGTCTTAAGGAGCCTTTAGGTTCACGAATCCGTTGTATGCGTCCGGATAGCATAGAGAAAGCCCTTGAGTTTGTTCACGAGGAAACGAATATTTTATATATGCAGAAACGTAATGACATTAATTCCGAAAGGAAATTGCAGCCCTTGCCGCCCCTAAATCAACCCCCGAAGTTTAATTTCGATAAGCCTTCAGCCATGAATATGCCAGGTCCTTCTCGATTTTTCAGACCCCCTCAAAATTATCCCCTGATGGTAAAACCAATCTATAATCAAGGCCATCAAATGAAAGGTCCCACGCGTACACAGCAAATGTTCGCGGCAGCCCTACCGAACCAAACCCGCGACCACGCGTTTGCTATGCCACAGCGTACGGTAAAGGCTAATGACGCGCCTCGACCTATGAGCGGCGTTAGCCATTACACCCCTAGAGCTTTGCCACCAACGGGTACGCAAGGTCATAATTGGGTTTTACACGGAAACCCACCGCCCTCTAATTATTTTAAAAGCCGTCAAATGAATTTCAATGAGTGTTATGATCCGCAATATGAATATAATCCGTACGAGTATTATCCAGACTATCCATATTACTATTACAATCAGCCAGAATACTTTTATGACTATAGTGAGCAGAGTCCGATTTCATACGAACAGTCTCCAGATAAGATAGACGAATCTCGCGATAATGGCAGCGAATCTGTGGAAGAGAGTGAAAATTTTCGGGATCCCTCGAACCACGGAAAACTAAAATAGAAGTTAACCTCCAAACGCAACGGCAATTGCCTTTCATACAGATTGCCGATCCTCCCTTAAAATTACTAATCGATACGGGAGCTAATCAATCATTTATATCACCAAAAGCCGTAGAGAAATATTTTCCGAATATACCGCTAAATTATCAGCCATTCGAGGTTACAAATGTTCATGCCATAAGCCGTAATAATTATTCAATTTCAATACCATGTTTTAAAGAATTTCTTGACAAAGATTATATTACTTTATTCGTCTATAACTTCCATGACTATTTTGATGGACTTATTGGTTTAGACCTTTTAAACAAATGGGAGTCAAGTATCAATTTGAAAGATAACACTCTCACGACTCGTTATGCCACGAATCCTATTATAATGTACGATTCGCGGAACTGTAATTATTACGAGGGAATTATACCGGCAAATTCTTCCAAATTAATAAGAGTACCTATAAATATACAGGATTGTGATGCATATATACCTGAACAACGGTGTTCTAATTGTATTATTAAAGAATGTCTGACCACTGTCAAAAATAATCGAGGAATTTTAGAGATCTGTAACGAAACCGTGAATGATGTCATATTTTCTTTGCATAGTCCGATAGCCGCCGAGGCTTACACTATCCAGTGCACGCGCACTGAAACAACAGCGCAGTCACCGCTATCTCGCGCCGATGAAGTGTTATCACGATTACGGACTAGTCATTTGAATCCTGAGGAACGCGCGAATTTAGAAAATTTATGTAGGCAATATTGTGACGTATTTTATATTGAGGGAGAGTCTTTGACCTTTACAAATAAAATAAAGCACAGTATTAAAACGACGGACGAGCTACCGATTTATTCAAAAAGTTATCGTTACCCTCACGTGCATAGGGATGAAGTTCGGAACCAAATATCGAATATGTTGGAACAGGGTATAATAAGACCTTCAAATTCCGCCTGGAGTTCACCCATATGGGTGGTGCCAAAAAAAAAGGACGCATCAGGAAAGGTAAAATGGCGTCTTGTTGTCGATTTTAGAAAACTAAATGAGAAGACTTTGGACGATAAATACCCTATTCCAAACATTACCGATGTTCTGGATAAACTCGGTAATTGTCAATATTTCACGACCCTCGACTTAGCTAGCGGTTTCTACCAAGTCGAAATGGAACCGCAAGATATAAAGAAAACCGCATTTAACGTAGAAAACGGTCACTATGAATTTTTAAGAATGCCAATGGGCCTTAAAAATTCGCCATCGACTTTCCAAAGAGTCATGGATAATATACTCCGAGGTTTACAGAATCAGATATGTTTGGTATATCTCGACGACATTATCGTGTTTAGTACCTCCCTTCAAGAACATATGGTTAACCTGCAAAAGGTATTTGAGAGATTAAGGGAATCTAACTTTAAAATACAGATGGACAAGTCCGAGTTTTTAAAGTTGGAAACCGCGTATCTTGGGCACGTCATCAGCTCTGAAGGTATTAAACCAAATCCCGATAAAATCGCCGCGATCCAAAAATTCCCACTACCGAAAACCGCTACAGAAATTAAACGGTTCCTCGGTTTATTAGGTTATTATCGCAAATTCATATCCGGTTTCGCGAAACTCACAAAACCTATGACACAGTGTCTGAAAAAGGGTTCCAAAATAGATACAAATAATCCCGAGTACATCAATTGTTTCGAACATTGTAAGACACTCTTAACAAATGATCCGATTTTGCAATATCCTGATTTCGAAAAGGATTTTATCCTGACAACCGATGCTTCGCAATTAGCCATAGGTGCAGTTCTTTCTCAAGGAACTATAGGTACTGATAAGCCAATCGCATACGCTTCACGGACCCTTAATAGTAGCGAAATTAATTACAGTACAATCGAGAAAGAATTATTGGCAATAGTTTGGGCAACTAAATATTTTCGCCCGTATTTGTTCGGTCGAAAATTTGTAGTTGTAACTGACCATAAGCCACTTAAGTGGATGATGAACCTTAAGGAACCAAACTCACGTTTGACTCGATGGAGGCTTAAGCTAAGCGAATACAATTTTACAGTCGTTTATAAAGAGGGGAAACGAAATCTTAACGCAGACGCCCTCTCGCGAATCGAAATTCACAACGAAGAGACTGATTCACTAGCCGTTAATGCTTCTGAAAAACCTGAGTCTAAAACCAATTCCTCTACTATCACCATCCATACGAGTGATGAGAACCCTATCTTAGAAGTACCTATTACCGATGAACCCCTGAATAAATTTAACCGCCAAATAGTCTTCACGGTTGTTGGTGACATAAAGAAAAAACCCGTTGTCAGTAAACCCTTTGAATCTCATACGCGAACTAATATCCAACTTTCAGAGTCAAAATTAGAGTCAGATGTTATAAACGCGATAAAGGAATATGTTAATCCTAAAGTTAGAACGGGCATCTTAATATATCCAACTTTGGCAATGTACCGCATAATCCCCATAATTCAAAATAACTTCAAAAATTCATCTATGAATCTTTTACTGTCGAAATATGAAATTGAAAACGTTAAAAATTATTTACAACAGCAAGAAATTATTAAGGCCTATCATGAAGGTAAAACAAATCATAGAGGAATTAATGAATGTTATCTTGCTTTGTCAAAAAATATTTCTGGCCCAAAATGAAAGAGCATGTCGCAAAATACATAAATGAATGCAGTATCTGTGGACAAGCCAAGTATGACCGTCACCCTATAAAGCAAAAATTTTGTATAGTTCCACCCCCCACTAAACCTTTTGAAATAGTACACGTTGACCTTCTTACAGTTGAAAATGAAAAGTATCTTACCTTTGTCGACGCCTTCTCTAAATATGCTCAAGCATATCTCTTACGAGATGCCACCGCTATAAGTGTAGTTCAAGCCCTTCTAAAATTATTTACTCACCACGGTGTTCCATTGACTATTATCAGTGACCAAGGTCCTGAATTTACAAATCAGGTCTTTATGGAATTCATGAGAGTCCACAAGATACAACATCATAAAGTACTTGCGCATTCACCCAACGATAATGGTATAGTAGAACGGTTCCACTCGACAATTCTTGAACATCTGAGAATACTAAAACTAGAACGACGCAAAGAACCTGCTATTAATTTAATGCCATACGGTGTTTTAGCTTATAATAATACAATTCATAGTTTCACGAAATGTAGGCCTATAGAATTAATCGTAGGACATTTTGATCCTAGGGACCCTCTCGATATCGATCTCACAGAGCACTTATTGCAACAATACGTAATAGATCACCGAAAACGTATGACCGAGGTCTATAACATGCTTAATGAATCGTCGCTACACCATAGAACCGAATTAACCGAGAATAGAAATAAAGATCGCGAGCCTGAAAAGGAATATGAACCCGATCAACAGGTTTTTATACGTAACCCAGCAGCAAGTCGTCAGAAACTAGCACCCAGATTCACTCAGGACACAGTACTAGCTGATTTACCGATACACATATACACGAAAAAGAAACGCGGGCCAGTCGCCAAATCTCGCCTTAAGCGAGGACCTAAAAATGTACCATTGTTGCAGGATGCTTCTACTACCCCTGATGCTTCTTCTTCAAACGGCGTGGGCAGAGGACATATTACTTGATGAATTAAATGAAGGACCAGGCTTACTCCCTTTCCGTTTAGGCAAATCAAGGATTATATCTCACTACCATTCATTTTTGCAATACATTAATCTTACCGATATCCAAATTAAAGTAGAATCTGTACAAAATCAGTTATCAGAGTTTCACCCAGAAATTAACAATACAACGCGTTCACTATTTGAACCACATATAGGTTATTTAAATAAGAAGCTTAATGAAATATCCGAACGCTTGTCTACTTTTCAACCGCACAGGGTTAAAAGAGGACTCATAGATGGTCTTGGGTCAGTAATTAAAAGTATTTCCGGAAATCTTGATTACACTGATGCTATTAAATACAATAACGCAATAAAAATTCTCGAAAATAACCAAAATCAATTACAATCGGAAATTAACTCTCACGTTAGTTTGTCTAAAGACTGGATTCTACGTCATACAAAAATCTTAGATGACGTCGTAGATAATCAAAAAAGGATTGCTTCAATCTTAACATCCGTAGTATCTAAAGACAATACCAGAGATGCTGATCTAATTAAAATTGCACACCTTTGGCAGTTTCTTTCCATTTTATCAGATAACATAGATAATCTTAGCGAAGAACTACTTACCTTAGAAACAACCTTAGCGTTTATTCATACCTCCAGCTTTTCTCATAAAATGCTAAATTTTAATTCTCTCAAAGATATACTTGGCAAACTAAGAATGTTATATAAAAATTCAGAAATTATAGACATTGACTCAAGGGAGTACTACGAAATTATAAAATTAGGTTCATATTATATAGATAATCAGATAGTTATAGTGTATAAAGTCCCGATTCTCCTTCCCTATCTATATAGTTTATATAAATTAGCTATCATTCCAAACAAAAATAATCAATCTTTAATCCCTATCCTTCCTTATGTAGCAATTCGAGAGAATGATTCTAGGTACATGGAGGCAGAATGCCCGAAGGTAGACAGCTGGTATATCTGTGGAGAAGGAATAAGATACAGTAAGCCGGAAGAACCCGATTGCGTATATCATCTCATCTCTACGCAGCGGCGCAGCTCACCCTGTCATCTGAGTACTGTACAACTTACTAGAGAAGCTGTCGAGAAACTTGATGACCAGTACTATACCATGAGCCTTCCCATACCGACGAAAGTAAAACTTACCTGCGGTCAAGATCAGTATAGAATCCTGCGAGGAAGCTACTTGGTATCGCTCCCACATCAGTGTTCCATAGAGACATCCGAATTTACAATCTCTAATACACATGGTACCATCAAAGGACATGTATTAAAAATTATGAATCTACCACCAGTATCCGCAGAAATCAGCCGACAAGATGAACCTATGTTCAAGTTGAACTCTATCCATCTCGAGAGTCTTCATCGCAGCAACACCCAAATATCTCTGCAAACGCCTGGAAAATTAATGCCAATCAACGATTCAAGTTTATATCATACTACGATACCTTTCTACACTGTCTTATTCGGTGCATGTGCACTAGTTATTGGAATTGCATGCCGCCAATTGATTATTAGAAGAAATAAAAAAGGAAACCCCGAAACTAAACTACCCCATTCAATCGATGCCGAGATGCAAAAGATCGAAGCAAAAACTGGAAATCATGTTCGACCAGAGGAGATAAATCTCAATCGCATCTCAGCAGCATTTTCGACAAGATCGTCAAATAGCTGCTGAACTTCGGGAGGGAGGTGTTACGTATTGGCAACCCTTGGATACTGCCGACTTGCAATAACGCCAGTTACCAGTATTCAACATAGCAACGGACAGGATCGCCGATGCAGCGGAACGTGCATCGACCACGAGCAGCCGACTCAGCGCCTCGTGCCTCGCACCGACGTCATCAGACGCCGGCACCAAAGCCTTCGCCCCTCAGGCCACCGCCACTTCTGGCTCTCACATCGACCAGTAGACATACATACTTTTAATTGTAAAATTAATTTTAATTAAATTTATTTTAATCAATTTGGTTTTTTTTGCAACCTCCGGTTGTGCCCATCATAATTAGTGTACAATAAAGATTAAATAAATAAATAAATAAATAAAAAAAAAAACAACAGTAATAATATAACAATAATAAGTTAAAATTTAAAACTTTTAAAAGTGACAACAATAAAATTAGTGTAAGTGTGAAACGAAACGTAAAATAATAAATGTCACACTGACATTTGACAATGACGCATTATTTGTCAACCTTAAGAATAAAAAAAGAAAAAAAAGCAATTCGTGGGTTATAATAAAAATGCATTGTGTTTACCTGGTCACCGTTAAAATAAAGTAAACAAAACAAAACACTTCACTTTTTCAACGCTGCAGCTCTTCGGGTTTTCGGCACGGCGACTTTCGTTGCTGGAACAGACTTCTCACTATCAGCAGAGATTCTATCAAGCTGACCCAGCGACAGAACCCTGTGTCGGACTCCAGCGTTCAAGACAATTACGCTGCCTTCCCTTGTCCAGCATTTCGTCACTCCAAACTTCTCACGAGCAGCCATGAAGACATCATGACGTGACTTAGTTAAAAACTCGGACAGCGTCACTCCGGAATTTTTTAGTTTTGGTTTGCTAAACCAAAGCTTGTCGCGAGTTTCCACGTCCCTTATCTTCACGAGAATGGGCCGAGGTTTCTTGGGTGACGATAGACGACCCATACGGTGACAGCGCTGAATGTCACTTGTCTGGAATGCCGCAATACCAAAACGCTGTTTAACGAAGTCCACAACGAGCTTGGAGGTATTTTCATCAGGGACTTCGTCGACTCCGTGAAACAAGAGCATTTTGCGCCTTCTTTGTGTCTCCATGGTGTCCACGGAGTGGGCCAAAGCATCAATTTGCTGCTGCAGCAAGGTGAGACTCTGGGAGATGAATTTCTTGTAGGCGGTAAACTCAGCGGCTAAGCCAGAGGAAGCTGTACCTGGACTTGAAGATTTCTGTAGATCAGATTCAAAGGCCTCCATACGTTTATAGAATTCTTGCCTTAATTCATCCACAGTGGTTCTCAGTGTCGACTCCATAAAGAATGTGATGTAAGAGTGAAGTGAATTCACCGGTGAGAGAGTGCCAAAGAGAGAAAACACTACACACGGCAGGTAGATGACTTATATTATGTTAGCAAGCATATAGTTTAATAAATATTGATTCATATAGAATTTTAAATTAAATTTATTCAAGAGCTAACTTTTTTCGTACTTGCTTTCACGACTACCCCCAACCAAAAAAAGTATTTACTTAAGCAATGTTATTGGACTTGGTATTCATAATAATCAGGAAATAATTGATTTGATTATATTCGGCAGTGGACTTGAATTGAATAAGAAGAAAAAGATTATAAAAGACGCGACAAAAGTAGGTACTTAAAGAAAAAAGCCGCAAAAGAATGCCGATATGGTCAAGCGACAAAAAAAAGAAAAACCAAACAAAACTTGTTTTCTAGCCTGCCATACGTGTGAAATCCTTATAACTTAAACAAAAACAGCAAAAAAGACCTAAGCCACTAACGACTTGAGCGTCGAGTAACGTTAATAAGATCAATAAAACGGCAATGAAGGCACAATATTCCTAGCTCATTTAAATAGCAATCATTTTTCTAGCTAAGTAATATGTGCTGAGGAGGAACGCATAAAAGGCGGGAGCGATAGCAAACTTAATGAAGGTAAGAGGGTTTCCCCAAGGAGTACCGTAATGGCGAAGATGATGGCGATATAAAATCTAATAGGGGACTTTAACAGTGGTACATTTCATGGCGGGCCCGCGGTGGAATTAGTGATCCGGGTAAGTGGATTTTAAATTAAGACTGATTTTTGAAATTAGATTATTACTTGCAACATCAGTTTATTGTAATGTTATCACACGCAAACTGGTTTAGGATGCAAAGAAGACCTTACCATTTTCGATTTTAATGGACCGAAAATTAACAAGCCAATACATAGAAATTCATTTTATCCTGATGCTTGTAAGATACATTATAGACCACACACATCCGTCACTTTGACTACTTTCAGCCAGGATCAACAGTGGCAGTCAAAGAATTGACATCAAGCCCCGGAGCTGGATGAATTTCTTAGGGACACTTCCATAATATATTTAAACTCATAATATCAGTTCCTTGGCATAATAATACAACTGTTTAATAAAGTGCAAAATTTAATAACCATCAGATTGACTAACATCAGCTTCAAACACGTTCCGATCAAGTCTTCACGATACGATCAAATAATATTGCTTGATGAAATCGAGACCAAGCCTTCAAATCCTATTTGTGGGAAATGTGTACATGTGAACACTTAACTAAACCTCACAGCTGACACCCCTAAGTGTACAAACAAACATCAATATCTGTACACAATGATTGTAACTCGATGTGTTATAGGGTTGTCACGCAATCCCCTCTCACACATTCCAATGTTGCTATATACGTCTCAAGTAACTTCCCTAGTAATTTAATAAGCAGTCAAACTTGATAACTCAGTTTCCATATCATGTGTATGTACTGCAAGTCTATGGGTACCTGACCGTATCCGACAGTTATGTGGGGTCTCTTAATATAATTGTATAACAGGTTCTCCGCGTAATACTTGAAAAGGACAAAATAATTTACCTCAACAATTAGGTTTCGTCGTTACGAGTGGTGGCTTTTACCCGTGAACATCAGCAAAACTGGGAAATCAAAATGCTGGCTTTTTAAACAGAAATGGAAAAGGAAAGAAATAAAAGAAGAGGTGTTTTTTAGGATTTTCAGCAATCTTCGTGACAAAGCGAAATGCAGCAACGAATTTTTTTTAGTATGGTTTTCTGCGAAATAGTGGTTCCGCATCGGACAAGCCAACACATTCCTTCTGTCAACTAAAAAAAGTTTGGTTATACCACTGAAAAAACATTTGGGCATTGAACATAAAGTAAACCATGGTTTTTCAAACTGTTTATCAATCCCAGTTCCTTTTAACAAAATTGCATCAGTTAAGCAAATTGTCAACAATGTACTCGATGTACGCAACGTACAATCTAGATAATATTTACAAGAGAGACATAGTACCTAGTTATCTAACTACCCCCAATTTTTGAATGAAGTCTCGTTTCTAAGGCCATGACCTAAAAATATCAAAAGAGCTGATGCCTACCATTACAAAATTATACAAACAACGTGTTTTGTGTGTAATCAGAACCGTCTAGACCGTATATTTTGATTCTGAAACTACGATTATTTGCCTTGAGATGGTTTGAACGTGTAAACACAATTTTATGTATAGTTAGTTAGTTTGTGTATTAACCGAGACAATATTATCCTTGACAACTGAAGGGGAATAAGCAGGGGAGAATGTAATTAAATTGTAAACATCCTTACTAATATTATAAAGGTGAAAGTTTGTATGTATGTTTGTTACTCTTTCATGAAAAAACGGCTCAACAGATTTTGATGAAATTTGGTATAGTGATAGCTGACACCCTGGATTAACACATAGGCTACTTTTTATCCCGAAAAATGTAGTGTTCCCGTGGGATGAGTCAGGAAACCAAATATACATATTTTCTACTCTTTCAAATTCAAATTGTTGGCACGGGATGTCCTCTCCTACGGAAGGGAAATATAGTCGACGGCACGCGGGAAATATAGTTAGTAGACACGCGAAATAATATATTCTTGATGTGGATTGGACTCAAAAACTATCTGCACCCGGGCGAAGCCGGGCCGGGCCGCTAGTAAGTTATAAATTCACCACACTTGATGGTAAATTCGTTCTAAATTAATTCAATAAAATTAGGTGGAAGATGCAGTGACATTATATTCTTACAAAGTGAATATAGTCATTCAGAGGAGTAGTGAAATAATTTTTAGGGCAGTTTCAATTTAAATACAGTATTTCAGCCAAAAAATTTAGCTCACGATATTGCTGTACTTTTACAAGTTAGATAAAACGGGCAAGGTTGTGAATTTTCCCTTCAGTACAAAGGTTATTATATTCAATTTTATGCATTTTAATGTCGTTTGTCCTGTTAAGCGTCAATTTACCGTATGGCACAAAGTTGAAAAAAGATTGTTGAATACACAGAATAAATTCAATAACGAGAACGAACCCACTGCAGATTATATTCATTAAGTTAGAAAACTCATAACAATCGACCAGCCCAGGACTCAACCATAGAACCTTACTATTCCATAAGACGCAAACTATCCAAACAAGATTTAATTTAAAGAAAAACAGCTTATATTGTTGACCAGTTGAAGTTTAATGAAAAACCGGGTCCCTACTCCTCCCTGGTGCATAGTGTTCTCTAATCTAATTACGCGCAGCTGTTGCTGTTTCCTTCCACGTTTTATTGTAAAAATAAACTTGCCGACATAATGTTAATTCCGATTGTCGCAAGTTTTATACCGCCAGCGCGATGCTGGAACTTTATGAACGCAGACTCTATGGCGCTGGACTCACAGGTACAGTTGCTTTGCTGGTAATTGTAGTGCGATTGTACGGAAGATTTGTTTTTTATAATTTTTTCGTTGAAAATCTTCTTTTACTTAATATTTTCTTTTTGTGTAACTTCAGGAAAAAATTATATATTTATAGGGATGTTATAATTTTTTCTTAACTGTGTTCTCTGTATGCTACCAAATAATATAAAACAATGAACCTTAAAAATATTTTATCAGTGAACAAATGGTGACCGTATCGCTCAAAGCAATCTCTTACCGTCTTATCATGGGATGGAGATAAAAGAAAGAAAAAAGAGAGCATTGGTATTAATAATTTTCGTTTCGCTGTTTTCGAATCTACCTTCGAGTTTTGTTCCCGCAGGGCTTCCTAAAGATTGCTAAGCTATCGAAAATATTATTGACTGACCGTAATACACAACGACACTACGAATATAGAATTTTTAATATATTTTTACTTAAAGAACGGTGTTATTATCAACCGAACAAGAAAAACTGGTGTTATTCAGGCACAGTATAATAGCGCTCTAGTAAATTCTAATAAATTTACCACGGGGATGATAGAAAAAGTTTCGCAGAGGCCGGGAGCGGGTTAGTTGTTTTGCAAGCGTTTAGTACCAGCATCCATTGCCGAGCTCAATTAGAGGCAGCCAGATATCTGAAATGGAACATCCTTTCGATAAGAATAAAAAGAAATTCTGGCATGCCTTTGGTTAGCGAGATAATTGACGTGATCGTAAATTGGTTTACTATGAATGCCAATAACGTAAGAGGACTTGTAGATGTTGATGATACTAGATGCCACTTCAGCGAGTAAAGCTGAGTGGGTAATGTCACTTATCAAAAAATCCTAGTATCGAAAAACTGACTTGCTTTTAAAACTGATTTCGCCTTGTTATATTAAAAATAGTCGTACGATAACCAACATATTATCCAATGAAAAATTTCCGTGCTAATCCCAAACAAATGAAACTGAATGTAGCAGCACAGCAGGTTGGGCGAAACAAAATCCTAAACACAAAATTCATGCTGATATAAGGGTGGAAAACTATATAACAACGTCATAAAGGTTAATAGGTAAAGTTAGCGCTGGCAGCGCTGTTACAGCGCGGATATTTTATTTGTTGTGTCGCTTTAAAGCGGAACCATTGTGCATGCTCCGCTGAATTTGCACAATTTATGTGCTCTGTCAGATTCGGCCGAGATTATCTGCTGCCACAGTGTTCATATCGCATGAAATTGTTATGAAAAAGTTTTCAATATTTTTTTAATTATTTTTAGCTTTTATAGTACTGTGTGTTCAGGTTTTAGTGTTTGTTTTCACATCGTTTATACGCTTTCGTGTCAATATTAATAAATTGTACACTAGTTTTATTTATACCGGTAGCGCTTTATCTCAATTCGATGTGATGTAACCGCCCCTCCATACCATCATGTCTGCATGCTCGAAATCGGAAATTCACATTTCTATTCTTTATTTCTCTGCTGAACAAAGGCCTCACCCAAGTATTTATATAGGGACCTGTTGAAAGGCATGTCCAGAAACTTCTTGCAACCTATTGCGTTGTTGGTCCACCATATTGTTTCATTATTGTCAAGTAAACAACGCGCAAGTCCAAGAGCTACCAGTTAGATGTATCGATATAGACATAAAGTACATTAATTAAGGCTGGCACAATGCACTCTTAACTCAAGTAGAACCTGGAGGTAGAGCTGAAGAATAATTCATAAGCCCGTGCGTTAAGAGGCAATTAAAAGGGGGCAGAATGACTGCCGCGCGGTTTCACATTGTTTTAAGATATTTGAGAATTCATAATCTATGTTACCGTATGACTGAGTCCATTATAATTTACTATAACCTCTTAATAATATAGTGTAAAATAATCACGACCAAAATATAAATATTGATAACAATACAATATCTACTATCATAAAAATAGCAATTTTGGTCTAAGAAATGATTTATTCGAAGTACGCATTAATGTGTATTAAAAAGTGTACTCGATAATTCGTAATATTTTAAGAGTCCATCGAGTTTCGAATTAACGAGAGTCGACTGTAGCTACTTCATACTATGCACTAAAGCATATGTTATCATATCAATAACAGGCATAAACGCATCATCATACTTACACTGGTTACTAGTGGTAACTCTCTCACATGTGGGAGGCTGCCTGCGTGGGTGCCACCGCAATGTCTGTTTCCCCCGTCAAGCAGCAGTTTAAATGCACTGTTGTTTTTCGGATTGAAGGCCATTATAGCCAGAGTAACTACTGGACATATTGAGACTTAACATCTTGTGTCTCAGGATGGTGTGATTTGTAATTCAGGATGTTGTTTGGTTTTGCTACTGTTCATGAGCGGTCGCATCGCTTACCACCAGGCGAACGGCATGCTCGTCTCGCCATTCAAGGCAATAAAAAAAACACACAAACAACCTTAACAAAAATCGCGTATGACTCGCGGAAACATTTCATACATTTTCAGTGTGATTTCATTTCGCCGCCTGACCGCCGCTTTACTCCAGTCTATTTTGTGCTACACAAAGCACATCGGCAGTTTGCCGTCAGCCTTTCAGCTTCGACGCGGATCTCCATTGTTATGCTAAACTTTAACAATTTTCGCGTGTCTAGAAAATCGATTGAGTATTTGATGTGTGTTATGTGTGCGGAATTTCTTAGTTGTTTGGAGCCTTATAAGTACTTAATTATATTATAATCTAGTCTAAGTAGTCTTCGCCCGCAATATTGTCTCTCATTTTCATTCTAATATTAGCAAAATCTATCTGAATATATTTTTTCCATTACTTACTATCTCATCTACTACTTAGGGGTGTAATGTAATAATATAAAGTAAATAATACAAAGTAAAAATTAAAAATACGAGTAAATATTGGTATAATTTACAAAAATGTAAATTTTAAAAGCTATACCAAAAGCAATAACATGCTTTATACCTACGTTAAATGGAATTTTAGCTGTTACAACAAAGGTTTAAAATTTACAATAAGGCTATATTAAAAAATGAATTATTATTTAAACATGTCGCCTACGCTTCGGGTTCAATTACGGGTAAAAATTACAGGGCAACAGCGGCACAGCTCATAATTCACATTCATCTTAATTTCATAAGTGCCTAAATCGAAAAAAGTTGCTGTAACTGGTGCCAATTACTTTATTTTAGGAGCCCATTCATTATTTTAATTTGAATAAACAGAATCTATATAAGTTCGCCAACCCGCACTAGGCCAGCGTGGTGGACTATATGGCCTTACCACTCTAAATTGTAGATGAGGCCCTGCAGTTGGACGTGTATGGGCTGATACAGAAACTGCATATAATGGTTTTGAAAAACATGGTAATCTATTTATTAGTTTGAGGAAAGAGTACCTTGATACTGACCTGGATAACGCTAGGAAAAAAGAAATATGAAAAGTATTACTTTGTTTCACAACCCGGGCAATGATTTAAGTAGGTTTACTCTGAAATATCCCTTGAGAAATAAAAACACGATCGCTCGCTGTTCTGCAAAAACTCTCAAAGAAGTAATTCCAGTAAAATAATATCCGTGTCAACACATCGTATTAAAAAGTCCTTCTCGCATACAAAATAGGTCAATAGCAAAAATATATTTCTTGATTTCATTTGCACAAGCTCTGCGCCGCTGATGTGATAGCATACTCACTGAGTTTACGAGTAATCCCATTCGATTGCGCAAATATATCGCGAAAACCTCGAGCACAAGACTTCGTACCTACACGCACCGTATTTTCCATTACTTGATAGACGAGACGTCAATATCGTGAGCTCACATATCGACACGCTAAATCTATCTCATAATAAGCGATGACATCATAGATCATTTTCTACGCCAGCTCAGCTCATTTCGCCAAATAACGCCGGCTCAGAAGGCGCGTAAAGAATACCGCGTCACGTCAATATTGTCATTTGAGAAGCAACAACAGAGGCACAGCTGAAAGTCCATCAATCATTCCGAGACAAAAAGGAAAGCGTCGATGTCGATAGGGCACGACACGCGCCGCATCTCACTTTGTCATAGTGCTGCCTCTGCTGACACCTAGTGTTATCGATAGTCTCTAGAACAAAACGCGAGCGAGATATAAACCTGCAAAAAATCATACGAAAATCTTGTAAAAAGATTGATATGAATTTCGTCTACGGAATATCTAGAATTCTAGAAAATTGTGTACATAGTAGTTAATGTATTTCTTTTGAATTCTCTCCATGAAAAGAAAGTGAGCGTTCTTTGACGGCGACGCCCACGGTAAAAGTTTTAATACGGAAGCCTATGCAGAACCTTTTATATAAAATATCACTGTCCCAGTGTTTTATTTTTAGTGCTGTTACAGTGGGGCGGACGAATTAGGTTACCTACTTATTTAAGGCCGGGATTGTTGGTGGAAAAGTCCATTTGTTTAGGTAATGTTTAGCTAGCTTTGTTTTCGTAAATTCCGAGATGCGAGGCGTATGGAACGCCATACACTGAGGAAGCGAGATATTTGATCATATCGGGCTCGGGGATCGGAGGGGGCGGGATGACCCGGAATTTCATCTCCTAAGAGGTTCCAACTATATGGCATTTATTTTAGTTTGTTCCATTTACCATGCTTGAGAAATTGACGTTCGGAACATTATTGGCATTGGCGGGTATAGTCAATTTATATTACCCGAGTATGTATTGAATGCGATATTTTTGTATAATCTACTAATTTCATGAGAATTAAATTTACTTATTGTAATCAAAACTCTTTTATGCTAGCATTATAAATGGGGTCTAATTAGCTCCTCTTTTAGTTATGTAGCATTGTCTTCATGTTATGTTGCATAAGGACGTTTGCTCTTATTCAAAGATAGTTTTAAAACTTGAATATTTTGTGCTTTTCAAACGACTCTCAAATTCAGTTTGAGTGAAGAGGACAAAACAATCAATATCTAAAATAAGTTTTTAAACTATCTATGAATAAGGCAGTTAATACATGTATTCCTATAAAGCAGGGACCGAAACCGGTATCGAAAATACCGGTATTTTTTGGTATCAACCGAAAAAAATAATACCGGTATTTTTAATGGTAACCGGTATCCGCCAATTTTATTCGATTTCTAGAATTTAACCGGTATCATACCGGTAACCGAAATAAGGGTTACCTTTATGTTTCATGCGAAGTTCTTTATAAGTCAAAGCGGGGGCAGTGCCTGTGTGTGGTTATACCGCCGTTTGTCTTTACTAAACATTATGGCACTATACCACACAAATATCTTTAAGGTGTGTCCAAACATTGAGCGGCAAGAGCGCGGCAGCAACACGCGGCGTTTGCAGGACACATTTCTGCCGCGCTCAAGTTAGAACGAAGCCGACTAATGTTTGCGCGGCAGTATTGCGCGGCACACCCAAGACACTTCAGCTAAAATGAAACCGGTTGCGTGTGTCGTAGCTCTGCTTATTATTAAAAAATTGCGGAGAAGGCCTAAGAAAAAACATATTATATTTAAATGAGGAAATGCTGGACGAAATAATTTTTTCAGCTGAGGTTACAAAATATTGAATCAATAAATTACCAAATTCATTACCGAACACCACAATTTTTAAGATTAACTTTAGACGAGTTTGAACATTTACAAAGCCTGGTTGAGCCGCATATTAAAAAAGAAGATACGTATTGGCGTAAAGCTATCACAATAAAAGAGAGATTGGCTATAACTTTGCGGTATTTGGCAACAGGACACTCATATTCTAGCCTACAATACGTGTTTTGTTTTTATTATGGTATTCTTTTTTTCAAGGATCCCATAACTCTTAAAAAGATCCATACTTTTCAATTAAACGAATAGATGTTTCGTTGTCCATGTTTGTGCGCAGAAATACGTCCAAACATTAATACTGACGAATGTTTACTAAGAATCACACTAAGAATGTTCGTGCGCGGCAGGCAGCCAGACGCGTTCGAATGCGGCTGTCGTCCAATCATAGCGCGGCGTGCCGCGCGCGGCAGCCGCGCTCGATTGCCGCTCAATGTTTGGACGCACCTTTACTCATTTCATGATTTTTTCAACAGAATTACCCACCAAAATTGAAATGAACCGTATCCAGCGATATTGTGTAAACAACACGAGTATGATTGTACAAGTATGATTTTTATTTGTTATGCAACAACAACGCATTTTCTTTTGCATTCAAGGTCTTTTTAGGTTACCGGTATTAAAACGGTTCCCGTATATAAGGGTAACTTTTATATTGCGTCATAGCGGTTACCGAAATCTTAAAGGTAACCGAAATTCGTCGATACCGGTACCGTTATGTCGAATGGGTTTCGGTCCCTGCTATAAAGTTACGGACAGCTAGTGAACAAAAAAACAAAACTTTACAACATACCACACTTCACCTCAATCAGCCTCATTATTTACCTGAAACAATAAAGCAATGATTAAACTAAAATATTTTATTCACTTTGAGAACAGGGTTGAGCAAAGTCGCAAAGTTATACGTGGGTGAAACCACTGCTAGGTAAATATTTGCATGCTCCACAAACGGCCGGGGCTTAGACAAAGCGGATGTTGTTCTCACAAGGAACAAAAGACAGTGCAAATGGAAACACCAAGATGGAACGACGAAGCCTTGCCGCTGGCTCCCGCTCCTTTCAGTGTCATAATTTGTATGGACCTAGAAATGTTACGTAAATATGTAATGGGCTGTATCAGGCCATCTTTCACTGTGCGAAACTCCTCTTTTTGAGAGCGTGATTGAGAGGAGTTAGGGCACTGTCCACCATGCTGGACATTCGCGGGCTAGTAAATATATAAATTATACAAACTTTTCTGAATAAGCATACGAATGCAATTTCAATTTGGTTGTCCTTCCTATGCTTTTTTACTTTTAAGAGGCCAATGTTCTTTGGATGAAGATTGTAATTAATGTTACCTCATGATGGACATTGTAATTAATGGGCGGCGGCATTGACTTACTAGCAATTATATTGCTTTACCAATTCAATACAGAATAAAATACGGGTGGTTTAAACCAATTCACGATATTCGTTTTTATTTTAGTTTTCGATTATCAAGAAAAACAACTTATTACCACGGATTCGGGTCAGATAATTAGTTATAATTTACCGATAGAGGCACTTTCCGGAAAGATATTTTTATAAATGTAATAAAAACTGTAACGTATATTTCATATATCATTATCATAAAAGTCGAAGGAAGGCCTTTCGCTTTGGGGGCTATTTTGTATTTAGCCCTTCTCGATTTCAATTTATTTTTACTTTGGTCCATTTTCCTTTTAGCTGCTTTCATTCTTTTTGTCATATTTTGTTAAGAGTTTTTTTCTGTAAATTTACATTAGTTGTTTGCGTGGTACACTAAGATAGATGATTTATTTTACAAATTCCTATTTTATTATAGTTATTCTTGCATATTTGCGTGACCGTGTCAGTATTTTAATAGCTTAGTGTTTGATTCTTAGGTTAGGTAATATAAACATTATAAAAAAATGATTGGTTATTTCGTTATATTCCGGAACGAATTTGATACTTTTTATAGGTCTAACATAAGGTCCGCGGGCCAACCTAAAATTATACATACTAAATCTTTTTGGCAATAAACGTATACTATTCAGTTATAAAAAAAAAACAATGCAATGCCAATTATTTATAATGAAATAATAATGAATACGAAAACGTAGTTTAAGTAGGTTAAATTATTCAGTTTACATACCATCCGTAACTCGGAAGCAACTTCATAATCTTTTTAAATATTTATAACGTAATGTCAAAGAGTTCGAATCTAAATAACAGTTATTGGTAAAGAACAGAATTTTTCGTTTATTTTTTAGGAAAGAATATCACTATAATTACAAATCTTTCTTATATAATTATGAATAGAATTAAATATATTTTTATCGAACTACACTTTTAAGTAAAACATGACAATTATTTTGTATTGAATAAATAACAATTCCGAACCAGTACCTACAAATTTATCTGCATAATAGCAGTGGCGTGCCTAGGGTTGTGGACTAGGGCAAGCCCAATATTTTTTTTGTTAGAATATGTATTGGTTCAGGAGCAAAATGGTATTAAGAAAGAAGAACGTGTTCATCATGCGATAGAGGGCGAGCCTATGCGATGTAATTAAATAAAAATAGACCCCAGATTCGAATCCGAGACCTCAACTTTGCGCCATCGAGGCAGTCCTGGGACTGCCTCGATGGCGTACATACTCGATACTGAACACAAACCATTTTATTTCACACAATACAATCATATTATTTTATTAGAAAACATCTGCAATTTTTGAATTTACCGCGTCTTGTCGAGCGCGACAGAGGTCGTTGTCCCCTCGCGCGCCTAAAATCCAAATTAATATTATTAACCACTCAAACGTCCCGACCTCAAATTTTGACGTAGGTCTGGACCTACCACACGATCTATATAAGATTAGGATAAAAACCAATAAAATAATAACTATCTTTATCACCGTTATGAAAAAATCTATTACAACAAGTTGTTTCGAAAAAATCTAATAGATGGCGCGATTTCCACGGCCATCTATTTAATATTGCCAAAATACTGAAGGGCCCATCATTAGTTTTAAATAGATGAATAAAACAAATGTGTAAGTTAAATTACTTTTGGGCATGCATACGTAACTTTATATTGTAATTATTTTGTAAATTAATAAACGGCACTACAATAGCACAAGTACGGCGTCGTGTTTAACTTCGCGGCCACAAATTATTGTTAATTAACATTGACATCGATGTTGTTAATATATTTGTCGAAGCATCGCTAGGCTGTCTCGGCATATTTGTAGGTTGGTCGGACATCTTTGAATCGTGTGGGCGTATAGGCACAGGTATTCACCAAAATAAAAGTCTCACAATATAGTTTGATTATTGTACTACTCGTTCCAAATAACAATCACTACAAATATTCTAAGATTACAATAATAAATCGCGATTAAGAGCAAATGGGTTTGCAAGCGAACATCACGCGCGAATCACCGTCCAAGAATGATGACTCGCCCGACATGACACTTACAACTCCATTCGGGTGGTACCCGCTCTCAAAAAATAAATCAACCTTCAATTTTGAACATTATTTTTAACTACCAACATTCTAATTTATTTTCAAACAATAATAATCGATCAAAATAAGCGCGCGCCGTTACGGCCGTCCTGCATCATCACACGTCCTCGTGTGTACTGTCACTGTTCTCCAGCTCATCTGCGAACAATGAAACAACCAATGTACACACGGACACGCTCGGTCATTCTGACCGCCTCAACACCATACCTTGAATAAACTGAACCATTAGCGTTGCCTCTAATTTGACTTGCCCACTAATAAAAAATGTGACTCAAGATCATCTTCCCCATCAACATCATCCTCGATATCGTCACCGAAGCCAATGTCACCTAGACTAATTTGAGCCACTAAGGCTGACTTATGCCACCAAGGCCAATTTATGCCACCAAGGCCAATTTATGCCACCAAGGCCAATTTATGCCACCAAGGCTAATTTATGCCACCAAGGCCAACTAATGCCACCGAGGCCCCTTATTCCATCAAAGCCAACTAATGCCACCGAGGTCAATTTAATAACTTTATAATAAAAATAACAAGTATTATTGCAATAGACTTCAAAGTGCGAATTACCAGAAACAAACAGATCCACTATATTTTTTGTACTCACCACCGCCGTTATGACATCCTGATGCTGTGTCACTTTCGGTCCCTTCCAAAGCAGTATTCAACTCTAATGGAACATAACATTCGGGCATGCGTCTCAAGCGATCGTGCGCGTACTTGTATTTTCGATTAGAGTTCAATGCCTTTAACAGATATCTGTCACCATCAAACAGCTCGACCACTTGAAACGGACCTTTGAATTTGGGTTCCAACTTAGTTTTATTACGTTCGTGATTTTCTATTAAAACATAGTCACCAAGTTCAAAGTTCTTTACTTTGGCTTTGCTTCTATCGAACCTAGCTTTTTCTATAGAGGAATTTGTCTCTATAGCCTGCGCTGCTTGCTCCCTAATCGAGTTTAAGTCTATGTCAATTTCTTCCATTTCTAAAGTCATTAATTGCAAAGGTCTAGCTACTCTTCCTATCAGAAGTTCGAGGGGACTAGCTTTAGTGGTGCGATTAAAAGTGCAATTGATGGCTAGTTGTATTTCAGGCAACGCTGCCTGCCACGACTTATTTTTTTTCGGTTTCTACTGCAGTAAGCATGTTTTTTAAAGTTGACATCACACGTTCAACTTGGCCGTTCGCGCGACTACTGCCAGTTGCTACAAGGTGTAGATTAACGTTATGGCTCGTACAAAATTCTTTGAATTCTTTTCCGGCAAAACATCTACCTTGGTCTGCTATAACGCGTGTGGGGGCACCAAACAAGGAAAGACCTGCCTGCAAAGCTCTAATGGCACTTTTAGCGTCAATATTTAGTGAATGATGCAAGAGTACATATTTAGTAAATGCGTCTATTGTTACAAAAACGTACTCTTTGGTGTCCCTTTTGCCACTTAACTTTCCGGTGGCATCCATGTGAATAGTATGCCAGGGAGTGGTTACTTTTGGAATAGGATATAGTTCAGCTTGAACTTTTCCAGATTGCGACTTGGATACTCTACATGTAATACAATTGTCTACAAACTTTCTGACATATTTGTTCATATTTGGAAACCAGTAGTGACAAAAAGCCTTTTCTAATGTCTTCTCCCATCCCAAGTGCATAATACTTTCATGAACATGGTTTATAATAGCCCACTGAAACGCTTTTGGTACCATTGGCAACCAAAGACTCCTATTATTACGCTCAATTTTACGATACAAAACGCCTCGCCTTACTTCATAAGTCTTAGCAATTTCGTTATTAAGCTCATTTGTACTAAGTTTTGAAATCAGGGATTTTATCTCTTCGTCTTTTTGTTGTTCTACTTGTAGCCACGAGTCTGAAATCTCTGTCAAATAAACGCGCTTCTGTTCTACTTTTATAGTTGGCTTTGTCGTTACCGGTAATGGGTTACGAGATAAGAAATCAACGTGACTCATGTTTTTACCCTGGCGATACTGGATATCAAACTCAAAAGTTTGTAAGAAGCACCACCAACGATGGACTCGTGGTGTGAGGTCTGCTTTTGATTTAGAAGCCTTGACAGCATTGCAGTCAGTGACTACTACAAACTTACGTCCGTGCAGATAGTGACGGAAGTGTTTTATGGCATTCACTACGGCTAGCGTCTCCAACTCATAGGAGTGGTAGCGCGACTCAGCGCTGGAGGTTCGGCGGCTATAGTATTCGATAACACGTAATTTACCATCGATGGGTTGCATTAATATTGCACCGTAACCTTCAGCGCTGGCGTCGGTATGCAATTCAATCGGCTGATCAGGGTCAAAAATAGTTAACACTGGCTTATCAGTAAGGGTCGCAATAATTTCTTTCCTAATTTTATCCAAAACCGGCGTCCACGTAATTTTTCCTTTACCTGATGTTAGCCTATAAAGTGGAGCAGTCTTTTGAGAAAATCCGGGAATAAATTGTCTAAAATATGAAGCCAGCCCAATAAATTGTCTTAACTGCGTAACTGTCTGAGGTGGTGTGAGTTCTGTCAATGCTTTAATTTTTCGGGGGTTAGGACGTATTTCACCAGCAGATACATAATAACCTAAATATTCGACTTTGGTTTTCAAGAAAGAGCATTTCTTCAAATTTAGTGAGAAACCAGCTTCAGTTAGGGCTGCCAATACTTGACGCAATCGATCTAGACCTTCTTCGGCTGTACGAGACGGGATAATTACGTCATCTAGATATGCTACTGCAAAGGTCTCAGTCAAGGGTCCAAGCGCCTTATTTATAGCGCGCTGGTAGACCGAAGGGGCATTCCGAAGACCAAAAGGCATTGCCAGATATTCAAACTGCCCATCTGGTGTTACAAAGGCAGTGCGCTCTACAGAGTCTTTATGAATTGGTATTTGATGGTACCCACTGGCCATGTCAAGTGAAGTGAAAAAATTGGCTCCTACAAGCCGCTGTATTTGATCGGATATAAGAGGGAGTGGGTAACGGTCGGGCACTGTATTATTATTGAGTTCTCGATAATCTACGCAGAGTCGATCGGATCCGTCTTTCTTTTTAACCAATAAAATGGGACTCGCGAATGGGGAACAACTTTCCTGAATTATACCAGCGTTCAAGAGATCTTTGATTTTATCCCGCACTACTTCTCTTTCCTCTGTACTAAGCCTATATGGTCGCCTCTGTACGGTACGATTGGGATCAGCTAATCTGATTTCTAATTGTCCTGTGCTAACCCTACCCGTTGGAGTCCCTTCCACGAAATAGTCGACATTCTCTTCGAGTAAAGTAAGTAGTTGTCCCCGAAAGTTACTAGGTACATCGGTATCAATGCTTTGAAAATCTTTTACTTTAGAGCCTACGTCACAAACCGCGATTATCTTAGTTTTCTTAAGGATAAGTTGATTCTCACTTATTTCAATGGAAAACCCTAACGTCAGTAAATCCCTACCTACCATAATGGTATGAGAGATGCAGTCATCAGGAACAACGTGGAATAGTAACTGTAATGATAACCCTTGTATATTAACAGTGGCCAATATTTGAGTGTTGCACTGCAAACTAGATCGACCTATACCTAGCAGAGTTACTATTGCATGTTGTCGCCTACCAGGGAATTTTTCAGCTATGCCTTCTCTAATTAGAGAGCATTCAGCACCGGAGTCAAAACAGAATAAATACGTCTCACCGTTATCAGTGACAAGTTGGTTCGAAGCTGGCTTAATGGTGCAGACATCCACTCGACGCTCCGCAACCGCTTCCTTTGTTGACTTTTGTTTCCTCGAACAGCGCGTGGACACGTGGCCTTGCTCGCCGCAGGAGAAACACGTAAGCGGGGACGGTTTCCTCGGAACCTCTGCTGGAGTTTTCGACGTAGACGCTTGAGATGTAACGTTCTTGGCATAGCAATCAATTGCCAAGTGACCTGGTTTATTGCATAAGTAACACCGACGTAATTGATCCAATCGAGGTCGTTTAGCATCACTATTGACAGGTAGTTTATCCTGCGTCGAAGGCCCTCTCTTACGGTAAGTATAAGCCATAAGTTCTTGTTGCAATTTCACCCGCGAATCGATTTCTGTGGTGAACACCAGCCTTTGTAGTCGCGGTTCAATTTTTGATGCATGTGCTAACGTTACAGCAATTGCTATTTGTTCGTTAGATAGAGAGCGCCATCGATTCATGAGTGTGCTTAAAAATCGATTAGCGTATGATGCCAAACATTCTCCATCTTTGGGATTCTCGTTAAACAACCTGCATAATGTGGCAGCAGGTGTTTCAACATAATCAAACCGGGCAAGAAAAGAATCCTTCATTTGAGGCCAGGTTATACCAGCAAAACTATTCTGAGCCAGCCACGCCGCTGCTGTGCCTTTAAGCGCTTTACTCAGAGCTATTATTAAGTTGCTACTAGATAGTTCTTTTTCCTGCATGCATAGGTCAACAGTGGCACACCAAGCTCGAGCATCGCTATCTTGTGATTCAGGGTTAAATTCGGGAAGAACCAATTTAGGGTCTTTCGTATTGGATTGGTTCAATGTACGAATCATTTCCATCATTTGACGTTGCTGCATCTCAAATAACAACTTCCACATTTGATGGTCACTATTGTTTTGAGGAATAACAACATTCTGACCTGCGGGGTGATCCTGCGCCGTTTCTGGTGATCTCACTTCTGATGTCGAAGCATCGCTAGGCTGTCTCGGCATATTTGTAGGTTGGTCGGACATCTTTGAATCGTGTGGGCGTATAGGCACAGGTATTCACCAAAATAAAAGTCTCACAATATAGTTTGATTATTGTACTACTCGTTCCAAATAACAATCACTACAAATATTCTAAGATTACAATAATAAATCGCGATTAAGAGCAAATGGGTTTGCAAGCGAACATCACGCGCGAATCACCGTCCAAGAATGATGACTCGCCCGACATGACACTTACAACTCCATTCGGGTGGTACCCGCTCTCAAAAAATAAATCAACCTTCAATTTTGAACATTATTTTTAACTACCAACATTCTAATTTATTTTCAAACAATAATAATCGATCAAAATAAGCGCGCGCCGTTATATTCATGTTATGTTTTTGTGTATGCATGTGATTTTTTGATTCATCATGAGCTCTAAAAGGAAGCTAAGGAATATCTGAAAAACACTACGATTACTGTCTACGCGAGCATAATGTTTTGAAATCTCATCACATATTATGTATATGACGCATAAAGAGGTTTCTATACGCTATTTACCGGAATTATGAAAATATATTAATGCATTCACATGTTTTTGTCAATTACTATAAAAGTACCAGTTAAATTATTTAAATCACTATAGCCGGAACAATTCCAAAAATTTAAGTACATCGTTGGAAAAAAATATACAACACCGACAGTATAACTTATTAGTATGAGAACATCCAGCAATCTATGTAGTTATGTGCACTGATCTATAAAAATGTATTCTATAGTTTTCACTACTTTCGAGAAATACACAACAAATCAGGCGTAGGTTTTCGACCAGATACGAGTAGTTGTTTGTCTACGAAATGTAATGAATTTACCTTTTCCTCGCCGAGCAACACTTGCACACACTTCAAACCATCATAAGGCACATTTTCACCCATTATTATACATAATAAACGTAAAATACTATAATGAAACAAAAACTAAACGTACTTATATGTTCAGTTGTTACTGGTTAATCGTCCGCTCGAAAGACATAATAATAAGCGTGAAGCTAGCCACAGGTCCTAAATTATGGACAATTCCAAATTAAGTATTCTAATTTTAATATATTAATAAAAATATTTAAAACATCATAATACGGTCTCAAAAAATATCTCTTTATTTTATATATTATCCAATATAACTTGTAGCAAAACATAAATATTTTTCGATAAATTTGGATCTTAATATGACATGTCAAGTGCACAACTTCACTCCGCGAAGCCGGGCATTTTGCTTGGTACAAATTGCATAAAAAAATAGCTATATGTATAGGTACGTAGTGTCATGGTAATAGCATTTCACCCAGAGGTGCGACTGAGAGGGCAATATACGCCAGAAGCCAGGTAAAAGCACACGAGAGAGAAAAAGATAGAAAATACTTTGGTGTGTTCCATCTTTTTAAGATATTGCGTCACGCGTTGATTTTGAATGAAATAATTTTATATTAGTTTTAGACCGCGGCCACAGAGACCGCGGCGCTCGCTTATGCGAATTGCCGGGCGCGGCGCGGGTGCTCCGTCGCAGGCGCGGGGTCCATTATGGCGCGGTAAATTTAAAAATGATAGACGTTTTGCATTAAACGAATATATTTTATTAAAAGTACTGATTTGTCTTTAGGATTGAGTATATGCGTATTAAGTAAGGCAAGCCGGGCTTTTGGGCTTGTATGGAAGTACCGCCACTGCATAATAGATCTCACGGAATGATAAAACCTACCTTAAGTCTTATGAAATAAATCTAGGTTATTAAGTTATACACAGTAAAGCATTGCCAAGTTTATTTAATAACAAAGCATTCGTCTTGCCAAGGCGATTAAGAAACGGAAACTACTTACTGCCTAAAGCCCGGTTTTCTGTTACCTCTCCTTGCGACTGAACATCAAAGAAACGTTGCCTTTGCATTTACTCACTGACCATGCTTGATGCTTAAAGGTATTGTTATTGTTGAAATAACCAGCCGAAATAATAATTTTAATATTAATTATTTCTAAAAAACACAGGAAGTCTAAAAAGTAGAAGACATTGTAACTATACTGACTACTGGACATATTGAGGCTTAACGTCTTTTGTCTCATCACGGTGAGGGCTGTGGAATGCCAACCATTGATTCTGTCTTATTTGGTTTTGCTATTGTCCATGACCGGTCGTATCGCTGACCATTTGGCGAATGACCTAATAATCTCGTCATTCATTGCAATAAAAAATAATGACCATCGCTAAATTCAGTAATCTAGAAGTTCTGACAGCCTCCGTGGCGCAGGCGGTTAGACGCCGCCTGTGAAACGAGAGGCCGCGGGTTTGATCCCCGTTTTTGCGGGTTTGGTCTGGGTGTTTGTGAGACCGAAACGTCTCTCGTAGTTCCTGATACCCACGACACAAGACTCGATCTTAGTGTGGGGTCAGGACTATGTAATGAAATAAAATGAAAATGAAATGAAAATGATGGATGTAGCCTGTATGACGGAAAGCTAAGGCAATAAAATGAGTTTCTTTTTATTGCCTTTTTACTGTGTATAAATATAAGTAGATAATGTAAGACGTGAAAATTAGGCTAAGGCTTCATTACTAAGTACTTCCATTATGCAAGAACGAAGTTGAAATCCCTTACAAAACAAGCTATGCGCTCTCAATGTCTCGCGCCAGGGTGCATGTGAAATGATAACCAATTACCATCAGGACAATTGCTCGTTGACCTCTTATGTTGACATAGTTGACGCCTACATTGCTAGAGGAATATATTATAGAACTAGACTAGAGCATAAACTGGTGGATTTTACTGATGGTAGCTGTCTCATATGTGGCAGGCCGCCTGGGTGTCTATTTCTTCCGACAAACAGCAGTGTAAATATACTGTTGTGTTCCAAGGGTTTCAAGGACATTGTAGCCATAGTTACTACAGGACATAATTAGACTTATCATCTTGTGTCTCAGGATGGCGTGCGCAATGAAATGCCAAGCATCGCTTTGTAATTCAAGGTATTGTTTGGTTTTGCCACTGTTAATAAGAGGTGGTATCTCTTAACATCAGGCGAAAGGGACGCTCATCCGTCTTACATTGCAATAAAGAAAGGGTTTGGTTGAGATGTGCATGATATCCGTGCATGAAATATAATAAGGAAGACAGTTCTTAGTTACCATTTCTCTACTTTCGTACGATGTAAAAGCATTAAATATTGCATGAGTCTGTAGCCAAAACGAGATATAGTATTGCTTGTTAACCGACTTCAAAAAAAGGAGGAGGTTCTCAATTCGACTGTATGTTGCTTTTTATTAAAGCAACAAATGCAAAGGAAACGTTTCATTGAAATGGCTGGATGCGACAAAAACGAAGCCGTTAAGAGACTATAACACAAGCAATAGACATTTTAATTTGTTATGTTTCAAATGTCATCGTGTATGGGTGATAATCCATAGTCTTTGCGAAAATAATAGTGTGCACCCTTTTATTTTTTAAGACGCTTTTCGGCCGCAGTATGGATATTCCCGTTATATACAAATCATGTGATAAGCTAACATAAGTTGTTTGTTGAATTTGGAATATTAGCAAAGCATAATGAATCTCCCATCCAAACAGAAACCCGGCGGAACATTACGCCGAAGTGATGAATCGATATCGATTTGTTAATCGTAAGTAGTAGGGGCCGAGGAGTACCATTACCCTGTCACTTACACACGCACTGGTCTCGCGAATATTATCAACAGTTTATCATACATTGCTACCTATGTTGTGGGATCTAATATCCTTACGAATGTTTATGGTCGTGCTATATCAAATTTAGCAACAAGTCGGCATAAATTAAATTATGATTAATGACTATCAGTCGGTTTGTTATGTAGGATTTGTTTGATCTATAATATAAGAAGACCATGCACCACTAATAATTATATATACTCACGCCTGGGTCCTTAAAGCAGTAGCTAGCGTCTCACAAAAACTCAGACCAGAAAGAAATATTTGTAGGCCGCATAAACAATTCTCTCGGTGCGGGAATCGAAGCGTCTAAGCGCCTGTACCACGGGGACTGTCAAATTTATACATAATATACATATATAGGTAAGTGTTATATATCAAAATTTATAATGCAAAATATGTCGCCCCAATTTTTTGTCACGTTCCACTCGCGTCAAAGGCTCGCTGTGCAAGCATTGATCACGATTATTAAATTAGGCTGGCAATATTTTATCTTTGTTTCTGCAGGGAGTATGGGACGTGCTGTTATTATAGTCGATGCTAACAACTCCCCTAAGGGCAGTGCCACGGCGTGTCCAACCGAAAGTGAAAACGTCCTACGTACGGCCTTTCGAGTCATATTTTACTGAATATAGGCCAAGGGAAACCGTATTATGCTTACGCTGCTTTTCTACGAGTTTGATATGTTGATGACATGTTTACGTTTTTGCATTATAATTTAATCAGGTTAACTCCATGCAGTATAATGCCAAAATCTACATTAGCATATTGTATAATACATCGGCTCATATATCTAAAGGTAAGTAACTTGTCCCTTCATACAAACGGGTATGGTACTTAATCTAAAGAACAAACCAAATAAAATACTGCTTGAATTTACGCGTCACCTATAAAAACATTACACGGTACACCCATCATTCTGAACCGCGCCTTCGCAGATTTGTCCTTAAAACACGCGATTATTCCGACGTAATTAAATTAGCATACATGAAGACCTACATAACTGGAATTAGGCGACAGTTACAAAATTCTGTAATCCCGAGTATGATTCGCTATATACGTGCAGTTTTTGCGTCCGCTCCCAGCTCTTTGTCTCTCGGAATAAATTTACATCTTAACAAATGCCCGTTGGATGCAAGGCCTTTTTGCCATAACACGAACCCTAATAACTTCTTAATGGCCGGGCGGAACTAAAAAACATTCCACTGGGGGAATCAGTTACGCATCGGGTTTCGAGGGAATTATGCCATTGAAGTGCGTACTTACACAGAAATACACTTACGTGTGCAGTTGCTTTTAGTACGTCAATATAAATCAAAATTGTAACTTTGATGATTGTCGGTAACATGAAGAACGTAGCCGTCATGAAGTACCCTAATACGGCAAAGAGGGGGATTATGCATGCGTTGTAACGCCGATACAACCAATGCCACCTAGAGGCGAGTTGCTGAACTAAAGAAACAAGCGTGATATTTCTAAGTCATTAAAAATTCTGCTATTCATCGATAGATGGAAAAACTAAATATCGAAAGAGGTTAGATTACAATTAATCACGTAATAGCTTGCAATTGCAATTCGCATTTAAAAGCTAAGTAAGATTTGGGAAACCCATAATCTCTTTACATATCTTTAAGAATGCATATGTATAATTTAGCTGCATGTGCACAGTGCAATAACTAAACGAGATAGGACAAAGTCGGAAGATAATCAAACACCAATTCACCAAAGTACTAACGGATAGAATAGTTTCATCTTATAAGCTATCCTAGTGACCTAGACAAGACAGGACAAGGCAAGGCACAAATCCTAGTGCCGGGATATACGTCCATAATTTAGTTGTCAAGAGACAGTTAACGACGTCAGAAGTCCTACAAATGGCTTAGAAACTTGACTTTAGTCTAAGCTTGCAACGTCGGACCACTCTCACAGGACGAATATCAACCAAACAATCTTAGTGCATAGAGTTGTGCTCCATTTGCTTATATGATAGTGGACTTTAATAGACACGGTATAATTGGAAATTAGATGAGCATTTACTCAAGTTTGGCGTTCCAAATTACGTAGAATGAATACAAAATGATCTAAAAACTTTGTTTTTAGATTACATTTTAAAGTTTTATAAAATCAGACTATACAAAAACCCCATCAATTTTATCATGAAATATAAAATACAGTTACTAAATCTCAATCATTCAAGTATATTATGAAGTTTAACAAACCGATTTGAGGCATTGCATTCAAAATCACGCATTCCGCATCAATAAACTCAAAGTTCACCGAACTATAAGTAAAGACATTAACGTAATACTAGCTGTTACACCCGGCGCCGCCCAGGCCCAACACTTGATGTTATGGGATAAAGAACCTTTTTATATGTTAATCGTGGATTAAAAGCCCCGCTGTAGCACTGCTTGTAATGTTTCGCATTAAGGGGATCGTGTTTTTAGCTTTCAATGGTGATTAGCTCATAAAGTATAATACATTAGGAGGTTTGAAGGCAGCAGCTGCGTAGTAAACCATGGCTTTTATGTGTTCATAATGAAAAAAGTTAGCCACAAGTGCTGCTGAACAGAGGCCTCCCTCCGCGGCATGCAATCAGGGTTTTTTTTTTCATTACTATGAATGGAAGGACGAGCATTACATTCGCCTGATGGTAAGCGGCACGACCACTCATGTATATTAGCAAAATCAAACGACACCATTAATTACAAATCAGTGTTTTCCACTACGCTCGCCATCCTGAGACATAACTTGTTAAATCTCAATATGTCACAACATTGCATTTAAACTGCTATATGGCGGGAGAAATATACATTGCGGTGGTACCTACTCTGGTGGCCTGTCATATATGAGAGACCTACCTATATAAATATACCTCTGAAAGAAATTAGATGGCGTTATTTGTATGGAAATATTTTACAGTTTACATTTCATTATGAAACGTATAAGGGTAGTTCTGCAATTAGTGGTAGTTTTTATCTTCGCTGGATATTTAAATAAATATATTAATTACAAAGCTAAATAACTATCTAGTAGTAGGAGGAAGTCGCTAGATGCCACCCTTAACAGATCGCTTTGGTCATTCTTGAAGAGCAGTGGACTGCAGTGGAATTATGTTTAAAACCCATCTAAATGTTATTTGTTTTAAATGTTTCTCTATCAGTCCGTACATATCATATTGTAGGACACAGGCCTCTAAAATCGAGAGTACGGTTGAGAAGAGTTCGGCCGTAATAAATGAGAAACATCTTTTTCCACCCGTTTTTCAATCAATTCCTCATGTTATCAGTTAGAAGGAAAACAAAATTTTGTTAACCCATATAAGAGACAAACAAAATAACTTCCAATGGGGAGAAAAAAGCGCGTCTTCGAATTTGCATGCAAGGATTTATAAACGGCACAAAGGGGGAACAGGGATGTGTTGTTTCATTCCCTTTGTCTACACAATCATAGAAAGTGCGTCGTTTACGGAGGTTTGTATTTGTGACGGATGCGGCGCTTTGATGTTGCCATTTTGCGTCTATTGCTTCCGAGTTTGATAAACGTCTTCTATGTCGGATAATATGAAGACAAGGATGCGAACAGAATGTCCAGGCTATTGGATCTTAGGACAATTAATGGACTTATGTCTAACCATCCGGGCTTTATTGTATCTATTGCCAAGGTTTTCAAGTCATTTGAAATTTTGAAGCGGCTCGACTTTTATTGCCAAAATTATCAATCAAAGTCTTAAGTGTTAAACTAAATTTTAATTTAGTTTCACCATGTACCCAATCAATCGTATTCCAGATTTAAAAGAGGCCCGTGCGTGCACTGGGACGTATATGGGCTGATAAAGCTACCTGAACCTTATACCTTTAAGCCAACTATGCCCCAGAGGCATTCGAAGTAATATGTATACTTTATTATACATTAAAGACAGCTTCCATTGCAGGGTCAGTGGAGTACAAAAGCACAGGCAGTGGAAGGTGAGACGCATTAATTAGTCGGTCACTACGCCGGCCTATAAAGGAACCGTATTCACAGCGCAGCATGCCACCGCATTAATTAAAGCAGCCTTAAGTCGATTTTAAGAGAATGGTTTTGTATTTTTTATAAAGAATTCACATTATTGGGTATAGGCTATTGACTTCCTCCAAGCTTTGTGGCTAACAGCTAAATTTGACTTTGTCTGATTCAAATTAAAATATGGGTGTTGTCGTGTCTGATAATGTAATTAATTTGATGAAATTACGCAAAGGACATTTTATCGCTTGCGGTGTAAAAAATGTCGGAATATACTATGTTGTTAAACATCAAATAGGACACTAGATACGTAGGATCATAACATTTGCAATTGTTAATTTACATATAATTGTTTGTGGTTATTTATTGAATTTATACAAATATTTCTATAGTCTTCCGCTGTTCCATCTGTTAGTGCTGTCAAGATATGATTTTCAGAATATCAATGTTTGCTTTTAAATTGGAATGTCAGCGCATGACATGAGTATGACAGTACATGTACAGCGAGTCAAACACAGCGGATTTTTTAAATTGAATAGTCACTGTGAGTTATTATAGCGAGAGGTTTAAAAAAATGTTCACTTGACAAGCAAAAATATTACTGGAGACAGTACTATAATAAATAATATAAAAACGATATATACATTAACAATAAAGGTTAACCCGGCAATAACCACGAGCATTGAAAATTATTCGATAAATACATAGTTAAATATATTACTCATTGTAAAACAAACTATGACATTTCATGGTTAATAAATCTTATACACTGGCTAAAAGTAATTTCGCTTGGCTTAATTTGCCAATCACAATATAATTTAAGTTGGAATTCTTTCAGTTAATCTACGTAGAATCTCTCAATCTAGTAATATAATGTGTAAAGAGCCGAATCTTGGTTTGTGCACGCCTGTGTTAGTACGAGTATGTACCCATACAGAAAGTATATAAATCGTGGGATACCAGCAATGAATAGACCTTATATTATCAATAATCGTGAATAGAATTCCGAATAATAGAGACATAACCAGGTTCTTTTGTCTGTTTAGCTTCCTCGCCGTAATATCGTCAGTAGCTCCTACATTACTAACCTTATTATCGCGAGGGGGAAGCCCTATTCCTTTTATTACATCAAATACATTCATATCACATGACCGGGAAGACGTTCTTTATAAAGATTTATTCATATTTATTGTAGCATTTCTATTCCTAAGTCAAAACCGTTGGGTCTTATTGTAGAGGCTTGGTTGCCTGACCCGTTGATCAATATGCAAATGGTACGCTGAATAACCGATCAAAGTTGACAATTTACATATTATAATTTAAGCTGTCGATAATTTTGCTGGGCGTCTATTGCGGTGACCTTATTTGGTTAAACGGTCTGTGCTAGTCTATCGGGAATCTGTGTCGTGGACATAACAGAGTTACATGGAGCTCGCCTGTAATCTGGTTATAAAAACATTTAACATCTTTACCCTTGTGCAACGTGAACAGTTATAATCTGAAGCCTGTATAGGCATTTAAGAGGCACTAGTATTACTAGTAATATGACGCTTTGATTAAAATATCTGGTTATAAGCAAGGTTTAGAGGTCCAATGACACTGTGCAATATAACTCAGCCAGTATGTAAGATTAACAAACCTTTAACCTGCAATGAAACAAATAGGAGTTGATACTCTCAAGGTACTACAATCCTACCAGAAGTCTCAACCTAAATTACGTTTCCATAAGATATATTATTGGGTAATTATTCCCATTATACATGAAGCCGCACTAATCATCATTTATTTACCAACACAAATTCTATTACTTCCAATACTTCCGCATCTAGTTGCATAATTGGATCTGTCTTAAACGCACAATGAATTATTGATGCGACGTTTACATCAAATATTAAATATGAACACGGAGAATTAGCTGTCTCCAGCATGTACGGTCTGTCCATGGTACTAAAGAGCATATTTGCATAACAAACATATGTGACGTCTAACCTCCTTTGCCAAGTTACGGGTTAGTGTGTAAGCGTGTTAATTTACATATTCTTTTCATGTCAGCGTTATTTTGTGGGATAATGTGGGTCCCATGTGGGGTTATATGAGTTAGTATAATTCGTTTAGTTTGGTTTTAAGTTTGAGGGAAGGGTAATAGGGAACTGTAATCGAATATGATTTGGGTGTATGATTAAAGAATATACCACATTTAATTATTTTCATTTTCAGTTAAGGTCTTAATTCAGAATTGGAGTAGGCTTTATTTATTGTTCGATTTAATTGATTGTATAGATATTCTTGAGTTGGTTTATACATCATCTTAAAAATACAGTACATCACTATATAGTGATTGTACGTAGGGTAGCCTAATTAACTAAGCAAGGGATAACTAAGTACCCAGCCCTCACCAACCCCAACCTACTCTCCGCGTGTTAGCTAAGCCATCGCTCCCCTCTTAAATTTAACATAATAATACGTAAAAAAGCAACATAAACACACATTACCTCTACATAGAAAGCGCATTAAACTTTAAAATCCCCTAGAGCCCTGCGACACTCGCAAATTCCTGTTTCGCTAAGGTAAAATTTAGCAAATAATTTTATTACATTGTCAAATATTTTAATAATTGGAGGTGAAAGGCGGTGAATAAGAGTTCACGGTTAAGTCAAGTGCCTTCCACGGCGTTGAAAAAGAAACGCCTCATAAATATTCATGTCAATTTTAGGCCCGCAAAGTCATATTTAAGTGTATTTTCGATAAAACGAGGCGTCTTTAGCGGCCGGGAATGGTGATTTCATTTCAGCTCACCTGTCCCCAGTTGACGTGAAATATTTTTTATTAGTTGGCGGGACTTGATGCCTAAGTTTCGTAATGAGGTTTATTTTTGGGGCTCGACGTGGGATAATTACAAAATTTATTACACAATTTCGGCCGGGTTATGGGATTATGTTTTATTACAGAGATGGTTTCGTCAATATTTTCGTCGTCTACGTATACAATTAATAAGTCTGAACAGACTTGTTATCGTCAAGCTCTTTTACAAAAACCTTTTGGACAACATATTTTTGTCTACAACTGATTTATTTTATTTAGATACATTACGTAAACAATATACTATCTGGAAGGAAAACGGACCGCTAAAAATGTTTTCAGACCACGATCTGAACACATAAGACTGTTTGTTCAGAGTTCAGACGTAATAAACACAATTTCATCGTGAAGTAAATCGACAATTCCTATTTCTACAACGAGAGCTCATAAGCGAAATATGCCCTTAACAATACTTTATCCTCGTTCGATTTATGTACACATTACATATAAGGGAACGCTGTGGAACACAGTAAGTGATTACATTAGCACCACACGAAAGCTGAGTGGGTCGACGAATAAACCAGAGTAAGGCCTATCGTATCATTTAAGTTTTATGAAGGCCGCGCGAAATTGTGCGAACTGCCGGCATATGCAATAAAATAAATTGACAATCTTCATAAAAGATTTAATCTTCATAAATAGGCGAAATGTTTAGCACAGCTGGGTGAATTATTGGAAATTGAATATGATTTATATTGGAGTGGAGGTATTCGTTTGTATAGTAGAAATAATTTATCATTTTGTGCTGAAATTGATTATCTAAATCCTATCTAGAATATTAGATTGGCTCGAATTTAATCAAGTTTCATAAGTATTCTAATATTTTAGTATTTTTTCGTACTTGCATTTATTCAAAAATGTAATTAAGTATTAGTTTTCTAGATACAAGATTTAGGACAGGTATGTTATATTTTTTTCACATTACATTTTCTTTAGGTTCTATGTTATAAAAGCTTATTATATCTTATAACAAGTTTATTTTCTCGAAACATGTTTGCTTATTTATTCATGAAGTTTCTAACAACTATATTATTTTGTACTCTAAAATGTCAATATAGTATACTATGCTCCACTAAACTACTAAATTGTATTTACAATTAATCACAATCAATTAATTGCAAGTGACCTCCAAAGATGTGGTGGAAGCAATCGCGTCTTTTCATTGCAGTTCAGCAGCAGGTCTAGATGGTTTGCGACCGCAGCATTTGAAGGAGTTGGTGTCAATTTCTGCTGGAGACAATGGACCAAAACTGCTAGAATCCCTAACGAGCCTGTGCAATTTTCTCCTTGAGGGAAAATTGTGTAGCGATGTATGCCCCTTTTTATATGGAGCGTCGCTTTGTGCACTCAACAAAAAAGATGGTGGTATACGGCCCATTGCAGTAGGCAGCGTGATACGTCGCCTCGTGGCGAAATTGGGTTGTCGTGCCGTACGCGACAAGGCTGCGGACTTATTGCAGCCGCATCAGTTAGGGTTTGGTACACCACGGGGTTGCGAGGCAGCCATTCACTCTACTCGTATTTTCGCGACGGATCCACAGCGAGATGGCAATATCATTGTAAAAATTGACCTCAAGAACGCTTTTAATAGTATAGAGAGAGGCGCAATGCTGGTCGAGGCCCGAGACAAAATTCCTCTGTTAAGCCCGTTTCTCGACCAGTGTTACGTCTGTCCCAGCAACTTATATTTTAACGGTCACAAAATTACATCACAAACGGGTGCGCAACAAGGTGATCCACTTGGCCCTCTACTCTTCAGTCTGACAGTTAACCGAATAATTGCCACGCTTGGGGCGCCCCTTAATGTATGGTACCTTGACGACGGTATAATCGGAGGAGACCCTGATATTGTCGCCAAAGATTTGGAGATGTTGATTCTCAGGCTGAGGGATATTGGGCTCACTATAAATAGCGCAAAATGTGAGCTGTACCGCTGTGGAAACGTCGTTGGAGAAAAAATCGAGAAAATAGTAAATATACTTCCTAACATTAAAATTGTTGATGAGCAGTCGTTTGAGCTTCTGGGCGCTCCAATATTTGAAAACGGCTTAACTAACTGCCTCCGTAACCGGAGACGAATGCTTGCTTCTGCTCGACAACATCTCCCACATTTATCTGGCCACGTAGCTCTCACACTCTTCCGTAGCTGCCTCTCTGTACCCAAACTGATGTACGTTCTAAGAACATGTCCCACGTGGCTTTTTCCAGATGAAGTTGATGCATTGGATAATGACATTAAGGACGCTTTAGAGGGTATTTTAAATATACACCTCGACGATAAACAATGGATACAAACATCTCTTCCGATTCGACACGGTGGATTAGGTGTTAGGCGTGTGAGGGATGTCAGCGTATCGGCCTTTTTGGCGTCTGCGCATGGGGTTGTAGAATTGGTCACTAACATAATCCCATTACAGGGTGGCAGTTCTGCTATTCCGTACGCAGTGGAGGCTTTAAGTGCATGGTCGCTATTGTGTCCGGCCGCTGATCAGCCTGAAAACCCGAGTGTGCAGCGTTTGTGGGACGAGCGGGTTTGTGCGGCACGAAACGCCGAGCTGCTTCATTCGGCACGAGGAGTCGATTTGGCTAGGCTTAAATCGGTTTCTACCCCAGAGGCGGGGGCCTGGCTTCATGCCATTCCATCTCCCCACTTAGGTACCCTCCTCGATGACGGTTCGCTAAGAGTAGCCGTAGCGCTCCGGGTTGGGAGCAAAATTTGTGAGCCACACGTTTGCGGATGTGGAGCACAGGTTGACGCCACGGGTTACCATGGTCTGGTTTGTTCCAGATCGGCGGGTCGTTTCCCGCGCCACCACACGCTCAACGAGGTTATTCGCCGTGCTTTGGTTTCCGCCGGTTTACCTTGCACTTTGGAACCGCCGGGGTTGAGTCGCTCCGATGGGAAGCGTCCTGATGGACTAACACTCGTACCGTGGGAGAAAGGTCGCTGCCTGTTGTGGGATGCGACTTGTGTTAGTACGTACGCCGCCTCTCACTTAACTCGCACCTCTCGAAGAGCCGGGTCGGCTGCTGAATGGGCAGCGACTCAGAAACATCATAAATATGCCATGCTGGAACAAGCTTATTTTTTCGTTCCCTTTGCGGTTGAGGTCAGTGGGGTGTGGTGCGCGGAGGCTAAGGATTTTGTCCGTGAACTGGGGCGTCGTCTGAGGCGGAATGGTCAGGATCACCGTGCCGAATCCTTCCTGGTGCAGCATATATCTCTGGCAATCCAACGTGGCAACGTTGCCAGTATAATGGGAACATTCTCGCCAGGGACGGTTCGGGGCGGTCTCTTTGACTAAGTCGTTGGTTATAAATATTAAATATTTTGTGGTGATGTGTAATGGGTTTTTTTTTTTAATTGTATAAACAAAATATTAGTTAATTAATGACTGTTTGATTACATAAATTATATACAAATAATAAAACAAATGCTATTGAAAAAAAAAAAAAAAATTAATATGATGTGTGTTTTCTATTGCTATATTAAAATAATATGAATAATAATATTTAAGAAAATCATATCTTTAACTCCAATAAAAAAAAAAACGATTAAAAAAAAAAATCATTTAATTAATCACTATACATAATATCATGTATGAAATAAACCGAAAATATAACTATAAATATACAATAAACTCAACACATAATTAAGCATTGGCATAAAGGATTTCGCTCAAACTTAACATACATACATACATAAACTCACGCCTTGTTCCCAGAAGGGGTAGGCAGAGGTGCCAGGGCTTCGCTCAAACTTAACTGTATCAAATTAAGCGAATGTCAAAATCAAAACAAATTATCCATTCATGGAGGGCCATAATGGGCTCTTTTACACGTCAATTTATAATAAATTGATGATTACGAACGACGTGCCGGTGACAGCCGCCGAATGGAGCCGACTAAAAATATAACAAATTATATTATATTTGACATTTGTAATTTGTGTAGCGGAGTGGAATTTCCTGCTGTTGAATACTCAGGCGTAAGTGTAATTATGAGATAGACATCTCACGTATGATGGTCTAGGTTGAGGCTGGATTGATCTGGATTCCTGCTTACAATGCTAGTTGTCGTCACTATGTCGTGCAAGCATATTAAAACACTCTTAAGAATAGCAATATCGAGTCCATTTTTACTTTTATTTATAAGAAACGTTACGTAATATGCAAAATCGTACACAGAAATATTTTTTAAGTCCAGTTATAATAAACAGTTGCTAGTTGCTTGCTAGTTGATTAAACTGGAACAATAATTATTGTATTTTGGAAACTTTGAAAATTTGAACTACAATAGCTCACATTAGGCCCGCGTGGTGGGCTGTGGCCTAATCTTCTTAACTGAATTCATAATTGTAAAGTAGCCCTACAGTGGAATTGTATATGGTGGATTATTAAACACTAAGATTTTTGTTCTGAAACAACAATATGAGGTAAACTTGCCCTCTCTCTCTCTTCAAGCACAGGAAGTCCATTGCTGAACATAGGCCTACCCCAATGAGCTCCACGCTCGACTTGTTAACGCGCATCCAGCGACTTCCTGCAATCTTAACCAGGTCGTCCGACCACCTAGTTGTAGTCCGACACCCGTCAAAGCTTCACGGGCGTCCGAAACTACGCCTGTACTTGGCCGACACTCCAGAACCTTTCAGATACAACCAAATGAAATGTAATGAATGAAGCTTTCCCTATTAGAGCAAAAATATTACATAGTTCACTAGAAATGCCGATAACCTTCACTCTATTGTACTGAAACAGGCATGTTAGTTCAACACTGTGTAATATTGGTTTATAGATTTGCTTATAATGCTGTAGATTAGGAACCGACAGCTTTTTGACTCATAATTAAATTTTTAAGATGTGGCGAGCTTTTTTAAACCGTAACAAAAGTTGCCTCACCTAGCATTCGAAATTTGAAACCACAGCATTTTATTTCGTGGACTAGATATAAAACACAATTATTTCTGATTTGCGTTTACTGCTATCATTAAAGCAGAGAGCGTCGGCTTAAAACCAATTTCGACGGTCCTTTTCGTAAATTAAACAGCCATTTAAGAAGATAATCAGATTATCTTGTGTAATGCGACAAAAATAGCAGCGAAACTAGTATAGCGGCGCAATTTGTTTCGTTGTATTTTTCGTAAGATTATCTTTAATATTATTTTGTACAAAAACAGCATTAAGCCAAGGATTATGCTCATTAACCTTTGCATTTCATACACATGTATTTATTTTTCTAGTTAAGTCGGTACAGACGTGGGATGCAAGACAAACAATTAGAATTGGGCAGATTATGTGACTCGAATGCGTCGGGTTCGTTGGGCTTAAACTGTTATCGAATGCCAGGTACCCATGATGGTCAACAACACTGCGGCAGACCAAGATAACGGTGAAGAGACACACTGGATATCAACGAAATTGACAAAAAATACTTTCAACTGCGATTTGGAAAGGTGAGATCTTATGCTTCTTATGACCAGAAGTGGGATTATATAGGTTAATATTGTATAGTCACATCCTAAGGAAACCGCAGGAGTACTTAGCAATGTGTGCCCGAGCCTCAATATTCCCGGTCTCGACCCAGAGGTAGGCCAAAGAAGCACTGGCTAGATTTCGTCTTGGAAATGGAGAAGAATTTGCCGGAAGGCGCACCATGGCAACAATTTAAATTGCGCGGTGGTAAGTGCGATGAAGCCTAACGACGTGAGTTGGCTATTCTACAGGTTTGAATGTATTTTTATATTGCTATGAATGGCGAGACGAGGAGGCCATTTTCCTAATGGTAAGCGATACGAGCGCTCATGTACTGAAGCAATGCTTGGCATTCCACTGTGTTCACCATCCTGAGACATAAGATGTTAAGTCTCAATATTTCCACTCCCAGACTTATTTAGAAATATTATTGTTAGTATGAAAGAGATTTTTTGGACCAAAAACAAAATATAAAAACTTAATCATAACCGAAACGTCACTTTTTAGCAAATTGATAGGTGTGCAAACGGAAGATTTTGAATATTAATCAGTTCTATCAATTTTGAGACTTTCAACCTTGTTTTAAGGGGATAAGATTGCAATTGAATTTGTACACGGGTATCGAGATCTGGGAATACTGGGCGAGGAAACAAATCGAGGTTATGTAGGTCAACAACCCTGCTGAGAGGGTAGGTACAGTTATCGGGACGTGTGTCAGAGTTCGATTTTACAGACTTACTGCTGGCGCTAAGTTCCGGTTGGTAATTTTAATCCAAGATTTAGTAATTTTGACGGTAAGTTTTTCACAACTGACAACCAAACAACAAGCTATTTGAATATGCCTAAAATAAGGTTGGGACCAACGTTTGATTTTGAACAGAAGTTAATCGTAGAATATTGCTCATAAAAAACTATAATTTAAACAGTATCAAAATTGGTTGTGAAATGACTCAATTATTAATATTTCTAATAGTGCTGTGAGGACACTCTTTTTCTCTTTCGCACTTTTCTTTTGCATGCTGCATCCATTTCTATTACTCCTACCACCAACTTCTATATGTTTGTGACTTGCTTATTATTAAAAGGATTTAAAAAAAAATCCTGATTGCATTATGCATAACGTAACATTTTGATATAAATATATTATAATAAAAAAATATGACACTAGCCTATTATAGAGTATATCTCCATGAATGGAAATCGTAATGAATTACCTGTGCATTATAGTCTACATTTGGTTATCGACCTTGTGTAGGTCGGAGCGGATGATTTAATTGTAGACAACGCCTATGCGCAGTACTTCACTACAAAGTCGCTTCCTCTGTCCCTATGTCCCTTTATATGCTTAAATCTTTAAAACTACGCAAGGGATTTTGATGCGGTTTTTTTTAATAAATAGAGTGATTCAAGAGGAAGGTTTATATGTATAATACGTACATATTATTGTACAGAAATCGATTTGTAACCGGGCGAAGCTGGGCCGGGCCGCTAGTATAAATATCGGTGTCGATTCTGTACCGACAAAAATGTTGACCACTAGTATATTTGTTACGCTTTTGTAATGTTGATAACTCATATAAACATATCTCTTAATGCATAGTGCTATAGCATAGTATATTTGTTATAAATATTTCTTAGATCATAAATAATTTACTAAAAGACGATATTGTAAGAACACATTTACGACATAACACAAAAATATATTCCCGGGAGGCTTAACTTCGGCATCCCTTTTCCGAGCTCTATTATTCATGCGTTCACTTGTGATGCTTTCGGTAAAATGCCTTATAATCGCTGCACTTAGATGACTAACATACAAGCAGTTCAGAAAATTTACAAAAAGAAAAGACACGACAGCGTCCGAGACGCAGTTAGTTAGCCGGCTGTGAAAGAGAGGCCTCGAGTTCCTTTGAGAATTTCTTTTGAGGCCTATAATATTTGTCTTAGGTCTGGGTGTTTGGGAGACCGCAGTCTCTCGTAGTTTCTGACACACGACTTTCATGTTAACTGGCTTAAGTATTTATTTTATTACCTGTACTGAGGTACGAAATTTTCGACGAAACTATAATCCATATAAGATATTAGATTAGAAGAATTGAAATGATTAACTGCAGCTAATATTTAAATGTTATAAAATACAAATAAAAATATATTTTAAGCTTAGGCAAGTGTTGTTATATTACATATAACAACACTTGCGGGTTCGATCCCCGCACCGAGAGAAATGTTTGTGCAGCCCACAAATATTTCTTCCGGGTCTGGGTGTTTGTGAGACCGAAAAGTCTCTCGTAGTTCCTGATACCCACGACACAAGACTCGATCTTAATGTGGGGTCAGGACTATGTATGTGACTGTTGGGTGTTATTTATTTATTTTATTTATATAGGCATGGAATTTTGGTAACAAAGGGTATTCCTTATAAAAAATGTATGTACACCGCATTAGACTGGCAGCTGTAATGAAAATTCGCTCCAAATTCAACGCCCTGTTTACACTTTTCCCTTTTAATCACATTAAATTACATCACTCGACTACCTTTGACGTTTGATCAACGATAAAAGTTGTCAAACTTTTTATATCCCCCTTAATCAATTGGGGGAATAAATTATATTTTCATACGCATCTTTAATATCTTCGCTTCGTGAAGTTGACGGGTCTA
Source organism: Hyles euphorbiae (assembly GCA_023078785.2). Taxonomy (NCBI): domain Eukaryota; kingdom Metazoa; phylum Arthropoda; class Insecta; order Lepidoptera; family Sphingidae; genus Hyles; species Hyles euphorbiae. Next base: position 13,687,977 of record CM041041.1, on the reverse strand, counting down.
ATGGAATAAATAATTATGCGGAAGTTTGGTAGGTGTTTTGAACATTAGAGTTTTGGTGGAGACAATTTCCATACAATCTTGTATATTGACTAATATTTAGATGCATACCCATCTCTATTCTAGTTTTAACTCTCCTGGTATTTAGTACTAATACATTATTTACAATTACATAATGTTCATTTAGAATTTATCTTACAATATGAATAGGCAAATAGAGAGTATTGTAATAACAATAAAACGTAGATGACATAACGTAATTAAATATACTTGTTTTCATTATTGACATAATGAACTTCATAAATACTAAATTAATATTAGTGAGAACCTACACCATTGAAATCGGAGATACCCTCAAGGTCAGGTCAAAGGTACCCTGAATCCACTAGCCTGCATGATGTTAGGATCAAGAAAAGTAGCGATCTAAAGTCTCTGCCCAACTCCTATAGGATTCAGGCGTGACATTATGTATGTATGTGAATTTAACTACAGTTTCTCAAAATGTTGAATATTATCTTTTTATTTAGTTCATGTTGGTGGTCTTAATTATTATCGATCGCTAATAGTAAATTGTTTTGGTTTCCTGCTATTCAGGTTCGCTCAGCGGGAGGACTGCTATAAATCCAATAATTGTAACACTCTAAATGAATAAAATATTTGATTTGTAACAGCTACGCTTTTCCGCTTAATTTAGCGAGATACTTGGACATACAATAGTCCCTAACTCTTAGTTTATCCTATCTCCCTCTTCATCCCTTAAGGCCAATCGCATCAACAGTTCCCCACTGAGATGTACATGCAGATACTGTCAGTATTCATCTTAAGACTTGTCATCAGATAACTCGCTTGCGCGCACCCCTACACAAAAAAGCTTTACCCAAAGGTGATCCATTCCATTACGGCTTGTAGATATAAATTAAATTTTACGACTTTAATTGGCGCACCGTCGATATTTAATGCCATTTGCATGTTGGTCGGATATAACTTACCCGTATATTACGATCGGTAATTGAGTTTCGCGCTCATTCCGACGTTACAAATACATTTTGTCATGTTATTGTTTTATGTGAAAATTGTTATCGGGTTAACAAGAACAAGTGATGTTTATACAATGACGGATAAGTGGATTGTGGGTTGTTACTGAATTTATGTCATTTGTTGATTGCTTTTTTATTACCGGTAGCGTTTGATGTCAGGTTTTGGTGTTACTGAAATTAAATAAATTAAATAACAATAGACGAATATACATAACAAAGTTTTGTGTTTCTGAAAACTAGACAAGAGTTTGTTTGCAGGTTGTTGAAGGGTAGTGCAGGAGGATTTTTGAATGATGAAGGGAAACATCAAGAAACCGCAATGTATATTTCTCCAAACAGCAGTGTAAATGGACTGATGTATTTCGGTTGGAAGGCCATTGTAGCAAGAGTAGACTGTACTGATTATGAGCGGTCGTATCGCTTACTACGAGGCAAATTGCATGCTCGTCTTACCTTTCTTTGCAAATAGAAAAAAGAAAGGTCATCATACCATAAGTATCTTGAAAGTAATGCTTCTGGAGTACAAAGTCCGCCAACTCGCGATAGACCATCGTGGTGAACCATGGCCTAAGTCTTCTTCATTGATTGCTTTTTAGAAGAGTCTCTGAGGCTTCTATAAATATTAATTACCTTTCCTAAAACATCGATCAGTAACTGATATTATTACAAAATAATAACTGGGTTTAATGGCCTTACTATATTTCTAAAGCAGGAAAGACTAAACATTTTCCTCAGATTAATTATTTATTATATTGACATTGCTCAGTGAAATGTATTCCTCTTTTTCTATAAGCTTTACGGAAGACCGAGCACGGAATAAACAAGTTATGAATGATAGACGAATAAGAGCAATATTTGATATAATAATTCCATTATTCCATTCCTTTAATCTATTATTTGAGCGGAATATACCCAGTTGTGACGCGGAAACACGTAGCGCTATATATAATATAATTCCATTTATATAATATGCTTATATATGCTATGCTCTAGATTATTGCCGGTAAACCGTGCGATCTCAGGTTCAATTTCAGAGTCAAATTAGACGCAATATGCGCATTATTTCAAAATTATCTGAACAGTTTCCGTAACACAGTTTTATATTGGTAGATAAGGATATTTTTATGTAATCAACGTAGTATTTTAATTTCAAAAGATCTGACTTCCTCGGTAGCGCAGCTGTAGTACAACTGTATGATTGCAACGCTCAGGATTCGAGTTCGAATGCCGGGCCGGGAAAAGTGATATAGTTTTTTTTTTGCATTTTATCAGCCCGGAGTCAGGAATTTATGCCCGATAGGCTCGTCCTCTATTACATCGAAATCGGAACTCACAAGGTAAAATGTGGGTGTCCTAGTATCACCTCTGCCCACCTCTTCTGGGAAAAGGCGTCTGTTTATGTTTTATCCAATTTATATACCTATATATCGCATTATATTGAATTACCACAACCTACACAATCATTGAGTATTAATCTAAATTGATTGATGGGTTGAGAATTTGAGATCATTAGTAGGGTCAGTAAATTATAACTTGTATTATATTAAAGCGAAATCTAATTACATGATTATCAAATGATAGAATCAAACTATTTACATAATTAATGTTATAGATGTCAGATAGTTAGACAATTCTATATTGGAATATTAATAACTAGAAATATACTTGTAGACTTAACTGTTAGACAGACGCAAAATTCCTTATTGGTACTGTAAGTCTCTCATATTTGAGATGCCGTCTAGGTCGGCACCTCTGCAATGTCTATTTGTCCTTCTGACAGCAGTGTTATGTTCCGGTTTGAAGGAAACTGGAGCCAGAGTAATTACTGGTCATGAGCGCAGTGGACTACCAAGCATTGCTTTGTAATTGATATTGTTGCTACACCGGACCATGTTGGTTACCATCGGGCGAATGGCTTGGTCGTGTCGCCGTTCTCCCAATAAAAAAAATGACAAGGACACCGATTTACGCGTATCAAAAGTAGTGAAGGTCTTAGAAACTACAAGATATTCAAAACTTCAGCGTTATAAAAGCCCTGGACTAGATATAAATATTTGTAAGAGGATCATTTGAGATGAAGCACCTTGTTTGTGCAAAACCAGTTATTAATTTTAGTCTATTTAAAATAAATAACAGAATAGTTCCCTAAAAACACATGTGTACAGCATATCAAATTAACCCATACACGCAACGTAAAGGAAGTATGTGAGCCCACACGACATGACACAACAAGGTCAATACTATAGCTCAACTTTTCATAATAAATAATAGCAATAACCCCAACTTGTAAAGGATTATATTACCCGTTATCGCGTATAAAATGATTGGACGCCGAACTAAACTTACACGAAACCCGTGCTCCGGGTTTGACGTAAACCACTCAGCCCCCACGTTAATTGATGTTTCCAACAAAATTAAGCCAATTTAACTTCATTACTCTGTCATTGTATTTCACTAGTCATTAATTTTGTATTACGTAATTATAGCAAAATAGGTGAAACAACGCCACACGTATGTACGGCCCCGCTACGGAGCTTAATTTACGTGATTTGATACGCAAATTGCTTCGTACTACTGATGAATTAATTCGGATTGCGGTGGCAATGTTTGCGCCATATACAAATCCTAGGTCTCAGACGGTTATTACCTATCTTTTTTCTCTTCAAGGGCTTAGGGTTTTGTTTTTTGGTGGTAAATTCCTATTTGTATAATACCCAAATTAGATTCTGGAACGTAATTTGCTACTTCAGATAGCCCTGTAATGTCGTAATATATATTTTATCTAACGTTCCTAAATGGCTGTTAGTGTTTTGTTTTGGGTATTCGTTGTTAAAGCTAAATTGTAGAAAGCCATTTGTCATTTGAGATAGCCCTGTTAGGGTTTAATCTAGGATAGAAATTACGAAGCTACTATTTTACAGGCTAACTTTCGAAGCCCTTCGCTAGTTAGATGACCGGTCGGTCTCGCTTGACGGGGTTTTTTGGCATCAGTTGCCATTAGCTGCCATTGGAAACCTCATAGCCAAAGGAGAAAACCTAACGTTCGAAAATTTGCTATCCACAAATAAGATGCACCTCAATGTTTAATTTACAGATATTAGATTTTTGAAAATTTTATATATTTTTTGGACGCTTACATCTTCTAACAGATCTATTTGGTCTAGTACTTTACTACGTGTCAGAAATAATATGAACAGTGTTGAACGAAGAATCATTAATTTAGTAGTTTATAATGAATCAGAAATAACTGTCTACATAGAGTCGATATAAAAGAAAAAGTCGCGAAAAGGTTCAATCTGGAACGAAGCTTTGTTGTACTCACTTATTTTCAGTTGCCAAACGATTTTTAACAAAGGAAAAATAGCATCGTCGAAATAGTTTTCGACCAAATCTAATTAACTATTCCGGGTATTTTTTATCACCATTCTATCTCTCTTTGTTGAACCACAAGAAGTCCACTGCCAAACATAGGTCTCCCCCAGGGATCTCCACGTTGAGCTGTTGGCGAGCGACCTGCGTTAGCAGTCGATATGATGGTATACACGACTTACCCATACACGTGTGTCGTGTAGCATTCAGTCTGTGTATTGGGCAGGTCGGCATAGTTATGTAGACCAAAGAAAGATAACTACACACCCCCAGCCCTTCAGAATGTTTGTCACTTTACACATAATTAATATTCGTATTTCACTGAATAATTTATAATAATATAAATATTAATACGCCCAACAGTCATTCATAGTTCTGACCCAACATTAAGATCAATTAAGTCTTGTCTTGGTAAATTTTGCGGTCTCACAAACACCCAGACCCGACACAATTATTTGTGGCCCACACAAACATATGTTTCGGTGCGGAGATCAAACCCGCGCCCTCTTGTTTCACAGTCGGCGTCTAACCAACTGCGCCATGGAGTTTGTTAAATGAATTGTTAAATTATCATGCCAAAAGTATTTTGAAGCTGTCGAATAGTTAAACATCTTATATTACGAAAGGTACGTTAAACAATCAAAGAAATAAGGGTTTCTAAATCCCTGACATGTTACATAATTCAACTGCCCTAAAAAGGATTTTTAGTATCCACTACCAAGCAACCGAGCTTTGTTAGCGTCCACCACACACGGTGAAAAACCCGTGATCCATTCCCGGAAATCGCATTTGGAAGCACGGTTGTAGTGTATATGGACTTGGTATAGCAACAGAAAAACGTGAGTGCCTTTTTTTGGCTGTTCTGAGTGTATAGTATGGACAATTTAAGCGATTCATTAAATATATGTGTACAAAGGCTCGCCCCATGTCGAAATAAAAAAAACGATCTTGTAAAACTAAAGCTTCAGCTGTAAAGAGGAAATTCACTCGTCAATATTCTTCTTTTTAATTGGAAAAAATCAATGCATTTTTCAGAATAGCACAATATTCGCGTATTATGTTAGTCTACTGCCTCGGTGGCGTAGTTGTACTCCGGTACGGTTACAAAGCTGAGGTCTCGGGTTCGAATCCCGGGTTGGGCAAAGTGATATTGGATTTTTCTATTCATTATCAGCCCAGAGTCTGGAATTTGTGCCCGATATGGCGATAGGCTCGCCACCTATCACATCATGGGACGGAACATACAAGGCGAAATGTGGGTGCCCTGGCACCTCTGCCTACCCCTTCTGGGAAAAAGGCGTGAGTTTATGTATGTATGTATGTATGTATGTTAGTCTACGTGGACTTCCAAAGACATGTCTCAGATATCGTAGTGTGTGACTGTTCTTGTATTTCACAGAAACTAGCCATCAGCTTTAATTATTTTCTGGTTCAATAAATCATCAACCCAATCTAATAATTACAAGTAGCATCCCGTCACATAAGTTGCAAATTTAATTATCAACAAAATTTTAAGATAACGAAATATCGGTATAAAGTTGTCCGGAATTAGGGTGTTGCCAGCAGAGGCGGGAACGTAATCTATTTTGCTTGGCCGATCTGGGGTAAATAATGTTTTTTGGATGCGCCACACCACGTCCCTTATTATGATGATGGATAGAAAAAAAATGTTGACAAGAACTCATTTTAGTTGGCCAACTCCGGATAAAATGTCCACTTACAATGTTATGCAAGATTTTGATGTAAGAGTTTAGAGGTAAAGTATGTGAAATTAGTATTAAAAAGCTTTGAGTGAATTTATATCAATTACATACAATTACATAACTGTAATACTTGCGTTATTTGATATTGTTTAGTAAATAGGGTAATATCCTGCAGTTGACATTGTTATGCGAGTTTACCTTAATTAGTTTTCATCCTTCGTAGCGTATTTGGTTAGACGCTGCGTCGTGCGTAACGTCTACGGTTTCGAACCACACATCGAAAATAAAGTTTGTATAGTCTACAGATATGTTTTTCTGGTCTGGGTGTATGTGAGACCGAAAATTCTTTCGTTATTTCTCATTTCCACGACACATCACTTTATCTTAGAGTAAGGTCATGACTATGTATGTTACTGTTCGGTTGTATTTACTACCAAAGATTATTTAATTATAGTTTGTGATTCAAGGTCTAAATATCTTTAAATAACTTAATAGTAGACACCCAGCGATGAAGTATGTATAAAAACACGTATTCCAATAATCATATCAATAAAATAGTTATTTCGAGAATGCCGTTCTGCTGTTAAGAAATGTCAATATAAGTATCTCTGGATTAGACACGGGACTATCCTCGTTCGTGAATCGGACACCTCATCAGCGGTTGCAATACGTTCTTATGAAGATATTCGCCTTAAAATTAAATGTCGCGAAAAAACTGCAACATAATGCTGCATCCAAATGGTTAGTCGTTCACGTTAGTAAAGATCCATGTCTTAATAAGGCACAAAAATATTATTATAGTACAATAAATTTTCATACATTGCTTTCCTTTGATGCTCCAAAATACTTATATCTCCAACTATTTTACTACTCCAAAAGTGTAATGGTTGCTCCTCTTATTAACTGTATTAAGAAGCTGGTAATTGTTAATAAAACTACAGTATTTGATTGTGTGCTGCGCGGTTTGCGATGGATTGTTGTTGCTGTGAGTATATTGTTACTGACATTATGTACATATATAATAAGATATATAAACTATAATTAATACTAAAAGTAACCTTACATTTTATTACCAAAACTGTAGAGGGATTCGCACAAAACTGCATATGCTCTATACTAATATTCTTTCAAATTGTTATGACGTAATTATATTGACAGAGACGTGGCTAATACCGGAAATAGCAGATACTGAGTTTATTGACTATCGATATACTACGTTTAGATGCGACCGTGATCGATTGAGTACAAATAAACAGGATGGAGGTGGTGTCCTTGTCGCCATACTTAAAGAATTTGCACCTAGTGTTCCTCAATTACCCTTAATAATAAGTCCCTCAATTGAGTGTGTTCTGGTTATGTTACCCAGCTCCCAATTTAGTCTTTACCATATAATATGTGCTGTGTATATGCCACCTAAACTCAAAGATGTGGAATATAATAATTTTTTTGACTCTTTTAATGATTGCCTAAATAGAATTCATACGGACAAGATTTTCTTAGTCGGTGACTTTAATCTTCCAAATTTGGTTTGGTCAGACAGACTCGCAAACACCAGCGGATTGATATGTTCAACAGTTACAAATACAGGTATTATGCTGTCGAACTTCATGTCGCTTAATGATGCATTACAATATAATACATTAAAAAATGTCAATGGAAAAATATTGGATTTGTTTATCTCTAATACAGAATGTCTTGTCCCAGATCTAAGCATATCTTTATCACCCTTATTACCCATAGACAATCATCATCCTCCTTTCTGTATTAATGCCGCCCTTAATATGTCTACACCAATGACATTGCAACCACATATTAAATTCAGCTTTAATAAAGCTGACTATAAATCAATTAACGATAAAATTACTAATTATGACTGGGAAGCAAACTTGACCACATCAAACGTAGATCAATCAATTGAAACCTTTTATAATACTATTTACAAAATAATTAAAGAACACACACCACAAACATCAGTTAAAACCTCTAACTATCCATCCTGGTTTTCCCCATCACTTATACGTATTTTTAAATCTAAAACTAAATTTTGGAAAAAATGGAAGAGATACGGTAACATCTCCGACTATGAAATATTTTCTGTTTTCCGAAGTAGGTTTAAGAAAATGTGTCATACGGTTTACTTAAACTACATAGAAACCACTGAGGATAGTATTTGTTCCAATCCTAAAAAATTCTGGACCTACGTTTCTAATATAAAACCAAAATCAAAAATCCCCACAAACATTCACTTCCATCAAAGTGCAACTAGTGATCCAGTGGAAATTTGTAACCTATTCTCCTATTTTTTTAAATCTGTATATGAGCCGTCTACGGTCCAACAACCTCTGATGAAATGGAACCTTAATGATTCTGATGGCAGTGTTGTCGTGTCTGATCTGTATTTTTCCCTTACTGAAATAACCAAAGAATTGAAGGCTTTAAATCCATCAAAAGGACCTGGACCAGACAAAATACCACCTACATTTTTAATAAGAACGGCGGAAACTATTAATAAACCCCTGTACATATTATTTAATAAATGTCTAAAAGAGGGTTATTTTCCCGATGCTTGGAAACAGGCCTATATAACACCTGTACATAAAGGTGGTTCAAGACACAGTGTCGAGAATTACCGCCCAATTTCAATACTATCCACATTGTCAAAGCTGTTTGAGAGGCTAGTACACAACAAAATATATCCAATTTTTCATAATCAACTCATACCGGAACAACATGGATTTATGAAACGCAGGTCAACTACGACCAACTTAATGATTTTTACGAATTCGTTATTCCACAACATGGATAATCGCCTTCAAACAGATGTTGTATATACGGATTTTTGCAAAGCTTTTGATAAGGTGGATCACAGAATACTTCTGCAAAAAATTGAATATAATGGAATTCGTGGTAATCTGTTTCGATGGTTTGTTTCCTACGTCACTAACAGAACCCAAAAAGTTGTCATTAATGGTTATGAGTCTGAAACGGTACAGGTCACGTCAGGGGTGCCCCAAGGTTCAATCTTAGGACCGTTTCTATTCATTTTATTTATAAATGACATAAATAAATGCTTTAAGAACTCAGATTTCCTTTTATACGCAGATGACCTAAAACTTTACAAAGCAATAAAATCATTTAGTGACTGTGAATTATTTCAACAAGACCTAAATAGTTTGTCAGAATACTGTGAAAATAATAAACTTAAATTAAATATTAATAAATGCAATGCCATTACTTTTTCTAAAAATAAAATAAATTTAAATTCTACATACTACCTTAGTGGTACTCCTTTAAAGAAAGTAACATCTTTGCGTGACCTTGGGGTTATTCTGGACTCGAATCTACATCTTGATTCACACGTTACTTCTATTGTTAATAAGGCCTATAGTATGTATGGTTTCATTATGAGAAACTCGAAAAACTTCCGTCGTGTCTCTACCCTTCGATATTTGTATATATCTATTGTAAGACCACAATTAGAATACGCAACTTCAATATGGAATCCCATATACCAAAAATACTCTAAATCCATCGAAACTGTCCAGCACAAATTTCTGCGCACTATACACTTTAAATATAAGCACAATTATTTGTCCTACGACCAGCTTCTTAAAGAATACAATTTAATATCATTGAATAATAGAAGACTATTACTTGGAGCAAAATTTATTTATTGTTTATGTCACAACATGTTAGATGCGACTGCTTTAACTAATCAATTGTTATACGTAGTACCTAGAACTGTTAACCGACGTGGGGCCCGTTCCTATAAGTTTTTTGCGACCCTAATGTGTCGCACCAATGCTGGTGTGCGTTCTCCGCTTCGGCAGTTGGTTCAAAACTATAATGCATACTTTGATGATATAGACATATTCAAGTTAAATCAATCTCAATTTACAAAGAATATTTTAATAAATATTTCTAATATGGTTAATCATTAACTTTTGATGTGTACACATTACTATTTGTTTTTTTTTTTTTTTCTCTCATTCTTCAATATTTGTAATACTTTTCACATTGATAACTTGTGTAAGACCTTAGGACCTCTTCTGCTATTTTGTCACTTGTATACCTTTTTTTTTAAATTAAGGCAGTACCACCCTATTCTTTCTTGTAATCTGTGAATAGCGTTTATGATTATACATATATTATTTTTCTTATGTTCTATGTGTATACATCTTATTTAGTTGTATAATTGTTTGTTATTCCAATAAATTAAAAAAAAAAAAAAAAAAAAACTCAGCATAAAACGATAGGTACAAATAAAATTTGAATTCATATCAAATTCAATCATGCATTACATGAACCTTTAATGGATTACACACTTTCATAATATTAAGTACTGTTATAAAAAATACGTAATAATTTTGAAAGGCATAGCAGTCGGATCTATAAATATTTATGACGTCATAAAATATTATTTTTGTAATAACGCTCCACTTGACAGTAGCGACATCTGTTAGTGGATTAAACTTAGGGAGGGTTTAAAAGAAAAGTCCGGCAAAGAAGATAAGCTAAGCTAATATGAAGTGTTTACCAAATAATTGTAAAAAAAATCTTGCAACAACTTTTTGTTGTAATAAATAATCTTCATTATAAAGTAAGTTGTTGTTAGAGACAGAAAGGATAGAGAAATACAAAAAGAAAATGGAATATAACAAAAGTAAAGGCTACATTTTTAAGGCATTACAAATATACAAATTCTATGTAACAAGTATCTTAATGTACTTCATGAAATCCTGTTTCTCTATCACTGTTACCGTCAACTCGTCTTAACTTTCCTATGAAAACATGTACTAATGACTAACAGAAGCAGTACTTTACAATTTTTTAACAATTCATCACATCGAAGCGCTGTCCATTGAGGAAATTGAACGAGGCCCGCCAGTATGATGTGAAATTTATATCTTTGCAGTTTTCGTTTCATTTTGGAATTCAATTTCATTCGGTGCGGGACCCAGTGGATGTGCTTTTCGAGCTTATTTAATGCTTACACGTGCTCAGTATTGATTGCTATGAGAAAACATGAATTATTTGTATGACCTTTTGAACGACGTATGCAGTAGGTTTTACTATGAATTTTATACTAATAATTACTAGGTGGAACTATTATTACTGAAATTTAAATTAGCATCAAAATATATTAATAGAGTCAATATTCTACTCAAAATTGGTATGACACACGGGGCTATGGAGTGATAATTGGTCGGCATTAGGCTGCAAGATGGAGTCCCGAATGTCGAAATCCGAAAATCAATACAGTCCATCAACTGAAACAATGGATTTATCCCGATCACAAAATATAAAGGCATAAAAACAACAGCATAGTAACAGCATATTTTAGCATGTGAATAGCGTTTTATGCTAGTTTAGGCGCCGTAAATAACTAAATCCTGGTTGACCGAATTCGCTGGGTGCGTAAAGTAATTCACACACGTGCCGCAAAATTTTGATATTTTATGTTTAAAATATAGGCGTCGAGGCTTTTAGCCTGTAGGCTCGGGAACATTTTATGTAAATTGCAAATATAAATTTAGGGGACGTTTCAACTTCCAATTTTTTTTCGACGACCATAATCCTTCGACGCAATCAGCTTTCCAAGAATAAAGTGTGATTTATGAACGTAAATAATTACACTGGTTTTTACGTATAGGATTTGTGACATAAAATAAAACGTAGTTTGTTATAAATGTACCTATTGTTTTACTATGTTAGAGAAAAACTTTGCTAAAAAGATTGTCGATAAAAATTTACAATTCTAAAATTCATTACCGGTTGCTGAAGAAATTTACTTCTAAACGAAGGCCGAAAAAAATAAACCCACAAAAAAAAACTATTGTCCATTTGAAACACCGACCCAAAATACGCAAGAATACTTCACCCTCCAAATCCGGGGCTAGACATGAATAATTATCATTCGTCTGTCTGTTCCTGCATAAGGCGGCCACGCTATCAATAAAGACTTCCCGAAAGAGCTTCCCGCCAAACACTCCATCTCTGGGATTATCGGGAGACACGGATCCTTGCGGCACGTTTAAGTTTAGATTCCGATCTTTAACCTAATCGCCCCGCAGTGGAACGTTAATCTTGCCTCCGAGATCGTTTTGTATGTGCTGTCTGGAGATACTTTATCCTATTTCATATTTGCAATTTTGTTTTCCTCTGTTTAAGATACATATATAAGATAACTGAATGTACTATATTGTATCAGCCAATATACGAGACACTGCAGAGCACGGGCCTCCTCTACAATCCAGAGTACGGTTAAGAGTGGTTAGCCCATATAGTCCACCACGCTGGCCTAGTGCGGATTGATGGACTTAACTGGATGTGTGTTTTTTATTTGCCTAGTTACATTTGAAACCTTAAATCGGAATCCCATGTCTGGTTTACAATTCAGGGAAGCAAGTTTATGTAATTTCAGTGTAAAAGGTATGGTTTACTCGAAATCAATCGATCATTCACATTTCACACTTTATTTAAGTCGTTTAACATGTTTGACATAGAAAGTAAATATATTTCAAACTTTCTAAATATATAGACACTTTTATTATTTTAATAAATGTTTTAATTTACACCAATTTCAAAGACAATTGTTATATGACCACACTATTCCTTTATATATATTTTGTGTCTGAAGCGCCTTCGTCCGTCGCCTTAATTATGCCGGGCTATTTAATTGCTTGTCACGCTTGGCTTAAAGTCCGCAATGTTTCGGGGAACACGTATTGTTCCGTTCTTGTCCCGGTTTGTTCAATCAAGCTGATGGCTAGAAGTTGATTTGACAAAGGACAGTTTTCCGGCTTTGGCTATTTCTTTATCTTGTGGGCTTTTGAACGAATATTGGGGAAAGATAAAAGGAATTCTATACAATACTTGGAAATTTACGTTAGTCCTATTGATTTATTTATGAGTAATATATTATTTATTTATTATAGTGACAAAGGTTTTTTTCTGGGATCTAAGAATTCTGTGTAATATTGTTGTATTTATTTTTTATTCGATTAGGTTTATTTGTGAAGCAATTCTATTTTCTTTGAATAGCTCGATCATGAGACTAAAACAGACGCGAAATGAAAATGACGTTTTTTCATCTATCCATTTATTTGAAGAGGTGATGTGAAATGGATATATTGTGTGTATACAGTATCCATATACTTATTCACGAGTACAGATAATTTTGGTTCATAAATACTAAAAGCATCAGAAGGGCAAAGAATCCTTTAAAGAGTAGTATCATAATTTCCTGCAGTAGCTTCGTATTTTGGATTCAATAGTAGACTGGGTTGCTTTAGGTACATCAAAACAAATGAAGTCAAAAAATATTAGTAAGGCCACAGGTAAATGAGAAATACAGAATTACTGGTGGTAAGTCTCTCATTTGTGAGAGACATCCTGGCTAGGTACCACCGGAATGTTTATTTCTCCCGTCAAACAACAGTGTAAATGCCGTTGTGTTTCGTTGTTCGATTTGAAAGATATTGTAGTCAGATTAACTACTGGACATATTAGGACTAAGGTGGTCAGACGACCTGGTAAAGGTCGCGGGACGTCGCTGGAAGCAGGCTACCTCCAACACGTCTCTGTGGAAATCATTGGGGGAGGCCTATGTTCAGCAGTGGACTTCCTTTGGCTGATGGATGGATGATGATGATGGATATTAGGACTAAACATCTGATGTTTCAAGATGGCGAGCGCAGTGGAATGCCAAGCATTGCTTTGTAATTCAAGGTGCTGTTTGGTTTTGCTACTGTTCATGAGCAGTCGCATAGTTTACCATCAGGCGAATGGTATGCTCGTCTCGACATTCATAGCAATTAAAAATGTCAGTGTGTGAATAAGGTCTTGTGAGTATAAGTTTATATATATGTATGACTAAATATATAACGTCATATTAAAAGGTTTGACGTCATGCAGGTTTGTTATAAAATAATACGTCACATATTTTCTCTACATAAAAATACCAGCGCGCCTACACGCGCAGATATGACATTCAAACATTACTTTGATATATTTTTAGTATGTTCTATATTTATGAAATTAAAGCTGCGTTCTTTTAATACTACGAATATAATTGAATTTATAAATTCGAACTGTTAATCTTCTATATGTATAAATAGGGAAAATGGTTTATATTGTAATGAATAAAATACAGTTCTAAGCAAATATATCAAAAAGCTTTAATCCAAGACAAATCGACTCAAACGCAAAACACTCCATCTTTACGATTATCGAGATAAGATCTTTCTCCGCGTTTGCAGTTTATTCTCTGTTAAATATGGTTTTCGACTAAATTGGAACACCGCTTTTCGTTCGCACTGAAACAAGCATTGTTATTTCAGTACTGTTTTCAAACAACACTGATTTCGGAATTTTACCGCGTCCACGTTCATTACGGAAGGGTTAACAAACCTTAATAAAGGGCCGAGTAGGAAATAATTTGTAACAATGCGTATGCGTTATTTTTAGTATATAAAAACATTAATGTAATTTGTTTAGAACCAGTCATACGATTAATTAAATTTTTATAAAAGATTGTTCAAATAAAGCATAAAATTTTTGAAACTTCGTAAAATATTGTGATTTTTCGCCAGGGAATAAATAGGTCGGGTGCCACGAACGGTACATCTACCACAATCCCCGCATTGTATCCTCATTCCTCATCCTTACTCCGTCGGTCACTTTTATACAACAGGGCTATAGCTAGCAATATTTTCTTACAAAAAATATAAATAATATCAATTCGATTTTTTTTTCACCTCTCACGCCTTCCATTATACTGTTCTCAACAAACACGTACCTAACATAAATGTAATATTTGCTTGTATAAACAAAAGAATAAATACATTTACAACAGTTATAATATAAGGAGCTGCTCCTATCGTATTTCAGTACTAAGGCAGCTTTACCCCTTTGCATTAAAATTTCAGAACCATGTCCATTAAACTATAAAATTCCTGATTATGCAACGTCCCGCCCACGTATTCCGTAAAACTTGCAAGAGCCAGCGATCCGTTTCCATTATCAAACTTTTCGCGGCTAGTGACATTTTGTAGTCCGGTAATCCGGGATTAGGCGGTTTGGCCGGTGTCTCTGGAAATCTTGGCGGCAGACTTGCAATCAATGAGCGGCTATCCCGGATTACTGGCCAAATGAAGTTACTTTTTCCTATGGCCCGCCGATGAGGCCAGATAGTGTAATTACTTCGGCCTCAGATTTGTTTTACCTTTTGGTGCGGCTTAATGAATAAGAGATGTGGTCGGTGGCGCTGATGAGTTTTGTTGGGCCTCAAGTGTGTTTACTTCCTTATTAACTGTGCGTTTTAAGGATCACTCGTATTGTATAAGCGCGTTAAAGTTATATTTCATTATATCGTCGTATAATAGAGATATTATCTATAACAGTAAAAAGGGTTTAAAAATAAACACAATAATTTGACACATAATTTGAATTTATCTTCTTTTATGTTCAATTTAATTTCATATATTTTTTAAAGTTCGCATAAATTAAATCAGTCATATTTATTAAATGAAAGACAATACTATAATTTACATCAACTTATTATGTGAAAAAATTAATACTTCAACCTTTTTGTTGAATATAAAAAGATTTTCGTTCCTTATTTCCTTTGTCCTTGTAATAGAAAATCAAGTTATAGGAAGCCTTTGTCATGCCTTTCTTCCAAGTAAAATAAGCCTTTGGAGAAACTACTATACTTTTCTGAGAAAAATATAAAGAGGGCTATTTATTGTAGAAAAATCAGTATTTACTGACAACCGAGCTAAAGCTCTAAGTCCTCCCGCGGTTCAGCAAACTAACAATGCAATTTTAGTAAACTCGTTTACTTGGTATTAAACTGCTCATAAAGCCAGCTTATAGTTAACAAATTAAATGTGTTCTGAAACACTTCGGGTTGTAGTCAATTTGCTTTTGCTATTAAATATTGGGGCTATTTTTATTTTCTCATCACTTTTTTATATTTCTGATCATAATATAGAAAATATGTCAGAAGGATCAAATATTTTTTTATAGCTGCAATACATAATTACTAATTAGATATAAGTAATTTCATATAAGTCCCGAAATGAATACTCATAAGCTGCAACCTTTTTTAAATTGCTTTTTTAAATTGCCTACGTGACTAATAAATACATTTCATTTCATTTCATTTCAACCAAGACTTTCAAATATTTTGTTGTATGAATATTTATAAATATGACTACCTAAAGTCCATGACAAATAAAATGCTTGTTTATTGCCTCCTAAATACAACTTGCTTGTCTCAAGGATTATTGTTATTTTGTATTCATAGTATTTTTAGTCATAAATGTGGGCAAAGTCGTGTTAGGAATTAAGGTCCTAATTAGCCAAGCTTGCGTGTCTAAGTCCAATCCTGAGCAGATTTAGCGACACGTCAACACGCTTGACGCCTCGTGTTGCATAACCAAGTGCATTCATGCACGAGTTTGTTTTTATTTTATTTTATTTAGTTAAATAAATAAGGAACGGGAAAATATCAGTCTACATTACATCTCCTATATACCTCGTGTCTCATACTTTAAGACGAATTCTGTATCTTATTCAACCTGGCAATACATCCATTAGCTAAAGGAAGTCCACTGCTGAACATGGCGTCCCCCAATGATTTCCACAGAGACCTGTTGGAGGCAGCCTACATCCAGCGACGTCCCGCGACCTTTACCAGGTCGTCGGACCTTCTTGTGGGTGGACGTCCTACGCTGCGCTTTCCGCTACGTGGCCTCCATTCGAGCACTTTCCGACCAATACCTGGCAATACGATAGACGAGAAACATAAATATAAATGTGATATTTTAATTGAGCACGCTTGCGCCCTGCGTACACAATTGTTTGAAAAGTAACTTACAGATAAGCCTGATATACTGTGCCGCCTAATTAAGCATTATTATTATAATCTATGTATAATATTACAGGGTATCTTACGATTTCTACCGAAAAGGAAACCGGATGGTAGTTTAAGTGACTACAAACTGCAAATACTTGCAAAGAAAAGTGAATTTTTAAATATTATTGCGTTTGGGTGGTAAATCCATAGTTTCGCGTACCATAGCGTCTTACAAAATAAAAGCGTATATAGGTAAATATTACTTTTGAACAATCTATGTATTTACGACAATATGACATACCAAATACAACGATAGGAAAAAAATAACAAAAAACGACCTGCTTTTTTTGTCAATCTTTTAGTCGTCACTACAACTACCTATTAACACCCGGCTTCGATTTCGATAGCAGTCTTAATATACCCTGTATAATGCGTTTAGTAAATGAGCTATTGTTATTTTAATATAATCTATCAAAGAAAACATATCTAAGCAAATAAAAAACCAAACAGCAAACACTAAGCTAACACAGCAGAAAACCCCATTTACAATCCAAGATTTATGTACGTATCTCTTGACACATTTCGGTGCTGACCTATATTTGATAAAATCAAACAGCGGAGCAAGGAACGTTATGCAACAATACCTGACGCGCAACTTGCAATGCACAACTTAACAGTCGCAAATGTGATTTATATTTGTCGTACCGTGAGTTCGAAACCACAACAAACACATTTGGCCTGTTCCGTTCGAGGCGAGGCGATAAACTTCGTTGACAATGACTGATTCGTCGGGTGGACGATCTTACGAACGCAATATAAGGAAAACTACTGAAATATTATGTCTTCCAAGTATTAACAGGTTTTCCTCTGCTCAGCTTTGTAGGTGAAACTCTAGATTTTATTATTTGCTAGATTGGATTTGAAATTGATACTGTTACTAAAATAGAAATTTTATGAAATTTGTTCTTTTGTGATAGATCATCAGCTACTATGAAAAAGTTTATCATTTGCGACGCCGTCATAAGGCACATACGACATTTAATATTTTTCATCACAATAATGATACGTTATGGACCAAAAACCTGAGTTATTATAAAATATCATAAATACCTTTCTTTTAAAAACACAGAAAAAAGTATCGATAAAATATAGTTTTGACCGTAATTTTCAAACATTAATTAGAAGCCCAAACAGCGTAGAAAAGAATTTTTGTAATTTCGTGTGGCGCGTGTATGAAGTGCAAAGTTACGCTACGTAGGCGTGGTCAGGGCCGAGAGCCGAGGCAGGAAATATCTTGAGAATGTCAACGCCTCTGGAAGTTGCGCGGTCGGGGCCCATTTAAGAGGCAACAGTCATAAACCTACGTATACAACTTCGCACGTTCAAATCCGAGATAGTTAAACGCAAAGGTATTGTGATGTAAGTTAATGGTTTGTGTCGCGAAGTTAACGCAACTGGTATTAACATTTGAGAAAATGCATTTGCAAGAAATAACTTAATAGAAGAAAAAGAAACTACAATGTGTGGAAAATTGTTAAAGAGATAGTTGAGAATACAGATACAAATTCATGGTATTGATAACGCTACTTATGTATCAGACGTGAGACGTTAGTTTTGGTTTACTGAGCACAAAAAAAAGATATATTAGTACAGTACCGAGTAAATTTTAATAATATAAATATATTTATTTACAGAGCCAAACATGTTTCACAAATCCTTGTACAATCCCACCACATTACACATCTGGGGCCTCAAATTAGACATCAACAAAAAGCAAATGAATTACCGACACTTGTCTTCGTCCCTTGGGGTGTAAAGCCCTAAATTCGACAATACGACTTACAACTTGCGCGATTAAACCTTCAATTAATCAAAGTAATACGTCATTAAGCGCTCACAACCTTTGCCGAGTGTAACTTGCACATATGGGAAGACAGAAATCTTAAAGTTATATTTAATGTGGATAGTTTCAACATTAGAGACGCTGCTTGCTCATTACCGCCGCCTTTAACAACCTACAACGGGAATGGTGAACGTTTTGACATACCGACTTGCCATTTTGTTAACTTTCAGTTGTGCAATTAGTTGTGTTTGCTCCCATTTAGCCCGCTGTGGTGGCGTTTTAAAACGAGAATTGCGGGAACTTAGGCGCTTCATAAACTATTTCGTCTGTTTGTCGTTACTAATGTGTGCTTGTAATTCAAATTAACCGTTTTGATAATGTATTCAAGTTATTTGCATGGAATTTTAGTTTGCAACTGCAGAAATGTTGTGATAAATACGAATTTATTTATTATATTGGTTCGTAGAATTTACATTTCAAAGCGATTTGTTGTTGTTTTAGATTAAGGAGATTTATTGGTTAGATGCACTCGTAACATTAGCGGTGAATAACGTGAAACTGCTTTCATGATTAACATGTTTGACCCATAATGGAAATTATCAAAAGATATTTTCATATAAATATTATAAGAATACCAATAGAATGTTGACATAATATATTAAAAAAAACCTTTTATTCAAGGAATATGATCAAGTAACTTTAAACAACTGCATCATAATTGATCAGTTGATAAGGAAGCGTTATATTAGCATTGACAATGCAAACAATGACAGCCAGCGAAGCGTAAGACGTATCAAAACAAACATGAGCGAAACAATCTGATTTACCATATCAGTAGAATGAGAAACGCGATAGACTTAAGCTCACGAATCAGAATAGGTCGTTTGAATCTGAATATCTAAATTAGTATTATCTACATGTCCCTGTCACACCGACGAGAAAGGAAAGAGATAAAAGACGCGAACGCTACGGACGAAGGCATTCCCGCTAAAGTTGCTTGGCATGGCGCCTTGGCAAGCGCTGGCTGTTTTATTGTGAGCCGGCGCCAACAACCGGGAGATTTACCCCGTCCGTAATGGCGGCCCTCGTTTATTAATAGCTACGAATGTTGTGGTCGGGTAATGTTTTCGGTGGTTAATGGACGAAATCCTGATTTTGATAAATTTGGAATCATTTATACGGAGCTATTGGGATATGTGAAGTAATGACTTGTTAAGCTCGGCCCGCGCTCCGAATATTATTTGCGACGTGGATGAAAAAAATGTTTTTCTTTAATCTGAGAGTAATAATAAACACGAAAGCAATTTAACATTTCTGTGAAATATTTTGACCGCATTTTTGTTTTTCGCATTGCCATGCATGTGTGAAATGTTGCATACGTAGCAAAACTTCTATAGCGAACAAAATACATTTGAGATCTCATTACAGTGTATTGAAATTCTGTAAACAAGTTTCCAGTTTGTCGGTGCAATGTACGAGGTATCTGAACAGACGAAGCACGTTTGGAATTGCTGTGCCTGATTCCTGATAACTAGACTTCATTAATATGTAATATAGAGGAACCCAGTAGCCCAATTTTTTATTTAATTTATTCTATCTGTACTGATGTGTCTGATTGCTCTATATAACATTCAGTAGGTTTAGAACTTGATATCGTGACCTCTCTTATTTTATATTAATTAAAACCGGTAGCCCTTCTTGAATCTTAAGAATAAGTATTTCTGTGACATGCCTTAAATTTGTTGGGGTTATAATATGAGAGAGCTTAACGAAGGCATCTAAAGGAATGTTATTTATACAGTCAGTTTACAGACTAGATCCTACAGCGTTATTTACTTCAACTATTCTTAAGAATCCAACATCATAAAGTTAGCACGGATGCCAGCCTTTGCTGAGACAATTTAAACTTTTCAACGCAGCTAAATATCAGAAGTGCAAAATTTTCTCACGAGTCAACAATTTTGGATATATCCTCGTTATTTTCGTTGTTACGTAAAATCCCGTTACCTACCTAAAGATCTTTCGAATATTTCTGAACGATATATTATTAAACGATAGCATGTTGTGTAGATTGATTCATGTACTTTGATTACAGATGAACGCACATATGAAATTATTACAGATTTACAAGGAATCAAAAACACATTTGGTCGGATCAAATATTGACGCCTTCTTATATAACGTACTACTAAAGTTAGCTCTATACTATGGACGCGTTTTACCAACCAAACCATACATGCACAATTATCTAAACCTGTACAAATATCTCCAAGCCATTGCAATACATCACATCGATCGAACCCGCATTCTCCAACGCAGCAACATGCCTCGATTATTACTGAACTTTATTTATTTGCTTCAACATTTGCATTCTACATAGAAGCGCTAACACAATATCCGCGCTGAATTCACAACGAGCAACAATCGCCACTATTATTTTATGAGTCGATTTAACTTGGCTGGGGCGAGCCCGCTAGGATCGGAGGTCGCTAGTGGAACTTTGATATCGTAAGCCTCAGTGGGATTTACAGTGGTGTAGGGAGCTTTGTTATTGAAACGAGTGTTCGGGCTTGAATATGATTTATTACTAACTCTAATCGATTACAAATGACACATAATATAGGTCTTAGGTCTATATAACATACATGCATGCATGGCTTACACACTACTACACCACACCTCAGGGGTGAGAAGAAAAAAAAAATATATAGAAATGTTTTTTTTTTTTTTTTTTTTTTTATTACTCTATACATAATTATTTTATTGATTAATTAAATACGTTTCAACTTCTAAAAGGTTTTGTTCTATTTTTATGTACTACATCACATTTATTATTTTTTAAAATTTCCACATTTACTCCTAAATCTTTCAATACGACAAATGGACCCTGCCATTGATTTTCTAACTTATTGGCAATTTCCTTTTTGACCAATATTAATTGACCGTTATTATATTTGACATCATTTAGGTATTTATCATAACGTTCTTTACGCATTTGTTTGCTTAAAATAAGATTATTTCGAGCATCTTTGTGTGCTAATTGTAACCTATACTTAAGATCTAAAGGATAACTATCTGGATTATACAAAGGTTCAACATGTTGACTTACTCTACAAGGTATTACGCTAACTTTTCCAAATACCAATTCAAAGGGCGTGTACTTTGTTTCTGTATGAACAGTATTATTAAAACTATAACACCAATATTGTACCCATTGACTCCATGTTTCTTTATGACCATCACACTGTATGCGCAAAAATGTATTTAGACTATTGTGAGAATTTTCAAGTGCACCAATGGATTGATGGTGATATGCTGTGGATGTTAATTTGCTTATACCTAATAATTTACACACCTGTTCCATTACTGACGAGACGAACTCCGTACCACGATCAGTTGCTATTATGTTTGGTATCCCATATCTTAAAATAAAATTATGAACGAAAACTTTCGCTACACTTACCGTATCCTTATGTTTTAAAGGATAAGCCTCTACAAATTTAGTAAGCTCACACTGTAGCGTTAAAATGTAAACATTTTCTTCCATATCTTTTTCTAACGGACCTACGACGTCTAGATAAATCTTTTCAAAAGCACTAGATGCTGTTGAAGTAATTGCCATGGGCGCCTTGACATATCTACAATGTTTCATTTTCTGGCATTTTACACATTTACTCACAAAATGTTTCACATCATTATCTAAGCCTGGCCAATAAAATTTCCTTTTAATGTTATTAGTCATTCTGCGTACACCTGCATGACCTGCGGTGGGCAATAAATGGAAATCATGTAATATATAGTTCTTTTCTTCTTCATCATTAATTCTCCTAACTCCTCTCAATACATAAATTCGTGGACCGGTCCAATTTTTGTTATCTCTTATTTCTCTTAATACATCTTTAATAAAACTCTCACACTCTTTAGTTTTTACTATGCATAGTTCATTTATATTTATATATTTACAAAATTCGCCTAACTTCGTCACAAATTCGGCTCGCGTAAATTGTGCCTGAAAGTTTAGGTTAATATATAACATTTTCCTTTGACGACTATAAATAAAACATTCCTTTTCCTTTTCAACTTTATTCTGTCTCCTCAATTGGTATAATTCCTTGCTACCTATAAAAACCATTTCCACAGAATCATTCGGTATTTTTAGTACTTCTACTACCTGTGGTTGATCAGGCCACTGTTCGTCTGATTTACTAAAAATACGTTCATTTAACTGTTGATCTAACTGTCTTTTCTGTGCTCTAGTCGTTACTAACATTATTTCTTCATTCATTTCTTTTAACATATCTACTGTTATATTAATTCTGGATAATGCATCTGCTACATTATTATTTTTACCTTTTACATATACAATTTTAAAATTATACTCCTCTAATATCAATCTGAATTTCAGTAGTCTACTAGAGGGATCCTTCATTGAAAATAAATATATTAACGGTTTGTGATCCGTCATTATGGTGAATGGTTTGCCAAACACATAAGGCCTAAAGTATTTTACAGCCCATACAATAGCAACTAGCTCCTTTTGGATAGTTGGGTAGTTAAGTTCAGATTTATTAAGTGGTCTGCTAGCATATGCCACTGGTTTCATATTTTTATTACTCAAAACTGCTCCTATAGCTTTACCTGATGCATCTGTTTGAATAATAAATTCGTTATTTTCAGAAAAATCTGGAAATTCTAAAACTGGTGGACTTGTTAAAACAAGTTTCAATGTTTCGAATGCATTTTGACATTCGTCAGTCCATATAAACGGTTCATTTTTTCGGGTTAATTTATTTAAAGAGTAAGTTATGTTTGCAAAGTTCTTGATAAATTTTCTGTAGTAATTACAAAAAGCTACAAATCTTTTTACTTCATCTGTATTTGTTGGTACAGGATATCTCTGTAATACTTCTACTTTTGCTGGGTCAGGTAAAACTCCGTTTGCTGTTACTAAGTGTCCTAAGTAAAGAATTTCTTTTTTTAAAAATATAGATTTTTTTGGATTCAATTTCAAGTTAACTTTTCTCAGTCTTTCTAAAACTTCAGTTAAGTTTTTGCTATGGTTCTCTAAATTTCTACCAAAAACTATCAAGTCATCTAAATATATAAAACATCTGTCATATGTTAACCCAGACATAGCTACTGACATGACCCTACTAAATGCACTTGGACTTGTTTTAAGACCCATCGGTAACCTCTTCATCTGGTACTGCCCAGTGTTCGTAGTGAACGCAGTATATTCTCTACTCCTTTTGTCTAAAGCGACTTGGTAATAGCCTTGATTGAGATCTAAATGTGAAAAATAGATAGAGCCAGAAAGTGAGTCAAGAATTTCAGTAATATTTGGTAAAGGGAATTTATCGTCTACAATGCAATCATTCAGTTTACGGTAGTCTACGACCAATCTCCATTTTTTCTCATTTCCTTCGGTTTTCTTAGGAACTAACAAGATAGGACTAGACCATTCGCTTTTCGCTTCCTCTATTATGTCATTATTAATCATATCTTCTATTTGTTTATTAACTTCATCTTTCAAAGAATGAGGTAGTCTGTACTGTTTGATGTATGCAGGGCTAGTATTCGGTTTTATTGTTATTGATTGTTCATAAATGTTCGTAGTCGTTAATTTGTCTCCAGGTAGAAAGAAAACATCTGAATATTTAGAACACAATTGCTGAATTGATTCTCGTTCTTCCAAATTGAGATGATCTAACTTTAAAATATCTAATAAAATTTTTGCTCGCTCTAAGTTATTATCGGTACATTTAAAATTACATAAATCATAATCTTCAAGTGAAAATATTTCTGGTTGAAATGTTGGTATTACAACATCTTCTTCACTGGTATTTAAAATTTTTACAGGTATCCTATTATTCTTTATTGTACCTATGCATCCAGCGAGAAAAACATTCTCTGCCAACTCTCTACTATTGATAAAGCAATCATCTCTTAAATTAGTTTCCAAAAGCAAATAATGAATTGATTCACTACGGGCTGGAATATGTAGCATTTCTTTAGAGTAATCTATTGAGTTATGAAGCAATAATGTATAATATTCAATTTCATTTTTAAACAAAGTAATCATGTTATTCTTTAAATTAATATCCGCTGCATAACAACAAAGAAAATCTAAACCTAAAATTCCATCAGCCTTTAATGGTATGTTATCGAAAACATAAAACTTGGTATCAAATGTGACACTATGTTCGTCACTATGATGAATCAGACTAAGATGACTAAATCCAATCGATTGAATCTGACCTCCAATACCATTTATGGTAGTCTCATCTTTATTTACAATACTGTCGCTAGGTAATGCATCTTTCTTTATCACACTAATGGATGCTCCAGTATCTACTAACCAAAAATATTTTCTTTTACCAACATAAAAAGTTAAAAATTTTGATTTACCCGTTAACGTTAGTATATAATGTTTAAGGTCGAAAAAACTTTATTTCATTATTTTCTGATTTCACAGATTCATTTGGATCTATTTGTTCGGTATAAAACAAACGATGCTGATTACCACTACTATGAGTTTTGTATCTCGATCGATTCTCGTTTGATAGTCGGTTAACTCGCTCACCAAATATACTATTATTTCTACCCTGAGCGTTACCTCGAGAGTTATGGAATGATCTCGCACGATAATTATTGAAATGTCCTCTACCAAGGTTATTCGAATAATTATTAAAATTACCTCTGTTGTAATTATTTGAAGGCTTGTAATGAGAATAACAATTCCGATTTCCGCGTGGCTGCTGGTTGTACGATGACCGGTGGTAAGAGTTATTATTTGCATGAAACTTACCTCTGCCTCGACGCTGGAATTGCATGACATTTTCACCTGTTGAAGTAGATGCCGCTGTCAACTCCTCGTCTTTTGCAGCCTGTATAGCGTCCGTCAAACTACTGTAGTTTCGTGCTGCAATTATTGTACTCAGCCGGGAGTCGCTCAACCCATCTGCAAATCGTTTAATGGCGATTTTTTCATTTATTGGTTTTAACACAGCATAATTTTCCGAATTACCATCCGCTTGTGATATTGTCAAATTAGTAAATAATTTTTCTAAATCAGTCCCGTATTGGTCAATTGAACGCCAGCCTTGTTTAGTGCTTTGCAGGCATGATTGTAATGCAGTAAATGACTGTTTAACTAAAAGGATTTTACGCAAATCTTTGACAAGGTCTTTTGTAGATGTATACTCAGTGGACATACGTAGCTTCGCATTTTCCGTTAATCTACTTTTCAAAACAAATTTAATAAGAGTATTCTTCCCTGTTTCGGACAAAGTATCTGCATACATTTCTATGGTGTCAATGATATTTTTGGTGTTATTTTCTCTACCGTTCATGATAGGAATCAAACTACAAGCAGTCTTAAAATCGAAATCCATGATGGTTTCTGAAAATGAACTTGCTTTACAAAATTCACTATCGCTATCGCTATCTGAAATGTTTTCTGAACATAAGTTAATAATTTGTTGGTAGTTCAATTTTATTTCATTTTCCAACAAAGTTAAAGATTTACAAAATTCGGTTTTTAGACCCTTTTTTGGCAGTAGAAATTGAATTAATTCTGTGCTCTTTTTATATACACTTTCTGTTTCTGATAATTTATTCCTAATAACATTGCCTTTAAACCTAGATTTTCCTTTCTTAATTAAATATTTTCGTATTAACTGAAGTTCATCTAAGCATTCACGTAATTGATTTTCCATTACCTCTCACAAAACAATATGAATACATACCAAATTGCCGTTTGTTACCATAGTAGGGGCCATGAGTGGTAAGTTGATACATTGGAACACGATCTTACTTCACACAAGTGATTCACTACAATAAAATGATTTGTAAACTATAATGTACACATAATTTTAATGTCTCTAATTTTAATGTCTTTAATTCTAATGTCCATAATTTTATTTTTGCCAAAATAAAAATACGTACAACATTGCTACCTCACTATTAGATTTTGCACTTTTTCCTTTTTAATATCACTAAACACAAAGACGAATTCACTTTTATTTCGTTGGAACACGCACGCCGCTGTCTTCTCCCCGATTCTCCCTGGTACGGCTGAACGATCGGCGCAAATTATTCAGTGTAATCTGGTCGCTAATCCAGGAATGGTGGCATTTCTTATATTGTTTCCATATAAGATAAATAGCTCCAAGACCCAATATAATACATATAGTCACCAGTATGATGGAATGACTCGAAATGTGCATTTTTAATTCTTCCACTTGGGCATTATTTGATCCAGCTGCATTCTGGTTTAAGTAAACCGTCTCCTGGTCAACTTTAGATTGGCACATCTTATCCAGAATTATTGTAGGATTCTTTAGAAATATTATATCTTCTTACAGCTCGTCATCCAGAGTAATTTTCAGTAGTCATTTCGGATCAAAGTTCAATTATTTAAAATCACTCTAGAAACGCAACATTACTCCTGTGTAAGAACCGGCGCGACGCATCCCAAATATGGCAAGGGTCGCCATGTAGGGAGCTTTGTTATTGAAACGAGTGTTCGGGCTTGAATATGATTTATTACTAACTCTAATCGATTACAAATGACACATAATATAGGTCTTAGGTCTATATAACATACATGCATGCATGGCTTACACACTACTACACCACAGTGGAATCATGTATGCGCGGAGATGCTTCGGAGGCTGAATACAGTTACATTGTATCTTGGAAGTAGGGGTTTAGTGTCTTGCAATTGTGGTGCGGTGGGCTAGAAGATAAGTATATATATCGCCAATACTTTTCTGGTCAATTATTTGTGTCCCGTTTGCAGGTTATGGGACCGAAATCTTTCCAATTTTAGTACCTAAAATGTCTTATATTATTTGTTTCTTGGTTATTAGATGAGCTAATATGTATGTCTTTACACAGGGATCATAAAATATCTAAACTCTCCCCAGTTCAGTGCTAAATTATAATCAAATCACCAGTAGTGAACTATCGAAATATTAAACAATAACACAAACTCACACTTGACGGAAGCTTAAACGAAGTCAGAAGAAGTACAACCGTACCTGAAAACAACCAAAACACTCCATTAAAAAAACAGTACAAAACCCAACAATCACATATTTATAAAGCTTAAATAAAAGGCCAATACGATAAAACGATCGTGCAAAACCACAGTTTACATTTGCCATAATAAATTATCTGCGCAAAACAAACAGGGAATTTTGACGGAAATAAAACTAGCAGAGCGACTATTGAGAGAGATTTAACAATGTTTGCGTACGCCTGCAGAGCTAACATCGCTTTTCAGCACTGAACAATGGACGAAACATGTGCGTAACTCCGACGAAATTATTGTTCGTGTTTCGATTGTAACCGCCAATGTGTACAATATCGCGGGAATATTGTCATAGTGTATTTATTATTCATAAGTTCGTGCGATGTTTTAACAGCGCTCGTTTCCAGCATGTCTGATGAATTTAACCTTCGAGCTGTAATCTTTGGAGATCTAAGAGACGGGCAAATATTGAAGTGTTTTTAATAGCAAAAGTAATATATTCTGAAGGTCAACAAAGAGAAATGGTTCGGTACGACAATAATTACCAATTTCTAGCTCAATACTGAAGTTACACATTATAACGACCTTGTAAGTCATAGGGGAAAGAACGAATCGATGGCGAATTTAATTTCGAATAATTTTTTAAATCAATTACAAGCAACTTAAGTAAAAACAGCTTGAAAAGCGTTTAATAAAAGACTCATGATTAATGGGCAGAGCATCTGATCATCACATGTGTTTAGTGAACTAAAACCATTAAATTTAATAACAATGGTTACGGTCTCTCGCTAGGGTGTGGACGGTGAGGCACCCAAAACATGTCATTATAGAAGCCGTACGGGAGGATTTTAGAATAGCGAACGAAAATAGACCGTATTCAGCTATATTTAAGGTGTAATATGAATAGTGAAATGGAGATAGTAAAGACACCGCAGTATCAATCGATAAGGGTAACGTTGTAAACGGGACAAGATTTTGTGTTATAAGTTATATGTGTATTAATATTGTTGAAATACGAGGAGCTGTTATTAACTAATATTCATTATTGGTTCGTATATAATTTTTGCGTGTTTATTCAATATTGCCTTAATTTAGTATTCAGAGAGCTAGAGTGTTTGCTAAAGAGGGCATATATACTTCATATTCTTGCGAAAATTACGCAATTGAAACTGTAATATCCCAGGTAGGCGGAGCTGCAAAGATAATAATTCGCTATTTCAATGATAAGTCGTAAACTCATCTTAGTTAATAATCGAGAAAGTATACCTATAAAAAGAGGAATTATTATCTCACTAAGTAGTAAATATAGTAGAACGGATAAAACTGAACTTACAAGTAGGAGCGCTACACTCACATATGTAGATATAAAATTCTAAATAGATATGGAGCTAAGACGTTCTGTATTTTACGAGATAGATACCACGAGAAGACTTCAGAATAAATTAAGCTAAAATTGATAAATCTCAAAGTAAAGCTGAAGTTTCACACAACACCGTAACAAAAGCATCAATTACATTACGTGCGAGGTAATAAAATTTCAACTTTGAAAAGATCTCCAAGTAATTAAATTCAAAATGTCGCTATCGCTCCCAAATTCTAAAATCCACTTATAATTTAAAAGTTATGTAAATGTGACAAGCAGCTATTATCAGTAGAGCGGTGCTATCAGCCCCTCATTAATCAACTTGTACGTCTGAATCTTTCTAGAATTTATTAAAGAAAACTGAATTATTACTTTCCAATTTGGCTGGACAGTAATTGCTCTCCTTATTTTCTTTTTATTATGAAATAGGAGGTTTTCATTGGAAATTGTTTGCGTGCGTGAACAAAAGGTTGGTTTCTTTTTGTGTCTGGGCTATTGAAAGAATTAATTAGAACGCCTTTTAGTAGTCTGGATGGTTTGATAACGTTGGATTAGGAATAATTTTGATATAACTAACCAGGCATAGGAATATTAGGATAGTTTAAGTCATTGGTCTTTCAAGATTCTTTTTTGTATTACTCCTGTAATCCATTATACATAATTTTATTGCATGAACCAAAATTATTTGGCTGTTTTTGCTATCGACCGCTATACTTTTACTTACTTACTTTACTGCTCTTTCGGCATATTATATTATTGTCTAGATAAGTAGACCCAAGATAAGTATTGATTAATCACACAACCAATATTCTCAGTGCGGGGCTCGCATCCAACAACCTCTTTTTTAATATATTTTTCGGTCACAAAACCACAGACGTTACCAAATACGTCAACTTCATAATTATATTCAAATTGTAAAAAAATGTAAGTCCTCAGCGGATATCATTAAAAACGTCGAAATCATTACTTGCAAAGTATCAAAAGCCCTCACGTTGCAAAATAAACCACATGTTAGTTTCACAAAGTGAAATATATTTTTTAGTTAACTTCGCAGTCTCGCCGGGTGGAAATGCTTCCAAGAGGGAAACTTCCAAAGTTGTGTACTTATCCAAGGCAAAGCATCTTAGTGTACAATGCTCGCTTCACCAGGCTTGTCTTACATAAAGTTAGCAATTGAATATACTATGAATGAGACTTCACTATTGTGTCGCTCGACAAAAGGAATTGAAAGATTTCAATGTTGCGCTGTTTGTGTGTGAAATGGGTTTTGTGATGCGGTTCTCTTGGTATTTGAATTGGTTTAGAATCGGAGTCTACCTCTAAAGCAGAAACAATAATTTAATCACGTCAAACATCTTGTGAAGTGTATGGTAAATGTAGGTAGAGCTGCAGCCAATAGATCCATTATTTGTTTAAGCTGTTTCTTAATTATTTAAATATAGACGCCGAAAACATATACACTGCTTGTTGCTAATGTCATTGTGTTCAAGGCAATAACAATAAATCCTAAGATTTAATTCATATGATCGACATAGATGGAAGAACAGGCAACGTGAACATTAACAGTAATCCAAAACCATTATTGTGTTAATTTAACTTCAAAGGCAGACTTGTCCTTAAGTCTATTTACCAAAATGATTGCTTTAATTAGGCCTGAAAAAATATAAACTTACTCAGGTCTCTATTACGTTTCAAAGGTTACCTGAATCCCAGTCAGAATTATTATTTTCTTAAACAGCCTATTTTCTATTTGCAAAACAAGCTTTAGATAATTACAAAACTATTTGCACAGCTATTTCAATTTGTTTACGCGTAGCGTCTCCACTAGATTTGATTAGGGCACAAAATTGAATTCAGATCCATTTATTTGCCCCAACCCGAGATGTTTCTTCCATTTTAATGTTTACCAAGATAAATACAATGCTATATAATTTATTGCCTCTGTCTATTCTAATTTTCTTTGTTTGAGTCGGACTACGATTATGGGTATAAGAAGAAAGCAAAAATATATATTTGACTTTATTGGAATTTAAGGCATCGGGAGTATTTTAATAGATATTTATTTGTTTATTTATTCATCACAACTTTCACACATGCGATTAGATAAGAGCTTGACCTCCAAACTAGCATAATAAACTGTGCAATGGAAGCCTCATAATATTATGTTTTTCGAGGGTACTATGGACAGACTTAACCTTGTAGCGAGTTAAAGTTTTGCGAATTGTTAAAGGAGAAATCAGGATATAAATACTTGACCATGCGGGCAGCAGAAGAAACAAAGTAACCATACCAAAAAATTTAACCACAAAATTTTATGTTGCCAATGCAACAAACCTACACAAAAGGAAAACAAACATATATTATATTAAGTCTTACACAATAATATAACTCTTGTATTTTATTTAGAACACCTCTTAAAGTAAACTAATGCCGCAATTCTCCTCCACATTTAAGTATATTATAGACATTAGACACTCCACACACCAGTAATGTCATTGAAGATAATTTGAGTCCAACTATTAAATTAAGAGTAATAACTATTAGCGTAGCTTAATCGATTGGCAAACTGCAGACCATATCAACAAGAATCGATAACGGTTAGGGCAAACGGGTTCCAGTTTACGCCCCCGGCTAGTAAGAGCGATGACCCGAGGTAGGCAACTGGATGGAGCAAGTAATTCCGAAGGGTCGGTGCCTCAAGCACCAGCATCAATTGCTAATTTGTTCGTAGAATTGAGAGATCTATCAATTAAACACTACTAAGGAATAAATCTTTCTATGACATCACGTATTGATAGTCGTTAGTCGACATCTGTGCTGTTAATGGGTATAGTTTCTATCATATAAGAGCGGAGTAAAATGAACGAAAAGAAATACTGAACGTCCCTTAATCTCATGCAGCAAATGTAAAGGTTTACCAAAGCTGTTACCATGTGAACCATGTGATTCTTAATGAAATGTAAACAAAAGGTTGTTGTTATAAAAAGACGTCACCACCATCAATGATGCTTGAATACGACTGAGCAAAATATCATTAATTAACATACAAAATTCCTTCACAAATTAGATTTTTTTCTTTATTCTTTTATATTTGTAAGGCTTTTGGTATTTTTAATTTTCAACATTATACAGAGTTCTTCGTATTCGTATCAGACACACATTAACAGAATTGCATTGAAAGGAAATTTAATTACTCTTGTATATTAAAACGAGGGTAAATTTAAAGAAATATAAAACCTGGTTTATTTTTTTATGCGAGGAATATCAAAAGGATGTTCTATTTATATTAAATGAAACAAGAATATTTACTTAGCTGAATAATTCTTTATTTGGAATTATCTGTATGAAAATAATTCGTGCTAATTAAAGGACGTAGACATTTATGTATTCACCACACACCGTCATTACATGTATATACCCAATTCGAAATGGCGGGTCTTGGAATTGGGACACAAATCTTGAAAACAAGTTCCATAATAAAAAATAATAGATTTGTAGGAATTGTAAATATACTGGTGAGAAATCTGGGCTAATCGTAGAATCTTAACCGATTATTAAGACATTGGTGTAGCTATTTGTGATTAAATAGTAGTAGTTACCTATGCAGCTTTAGAAATAATTACCTCAAACGCTGGTAATTGAGAATATCAGTTTTTTACCCTCCATGATTTTAACGGGGTGAATATACCTCGGTGAGAAAACGCCTGTTGCCAACATTGGACGTAAAAAGATATAAATAAAAGATTACTCTTTTATATTGAATGTAATCCGGGCAGCTTAAGCGAGGATCAAATAACAAGGTAATAAAAATCTTAATATAAAATTCGCAGACATCTTGTTACGTCAGCACAATATTAACACCGCTCGTACTTCTACAAACCTACCGGCGAACTCAAGGTAACTATTAAACAAACAGAAAAGTTAGTGTCGGTTTTAAATAATGAGCCAAGTTGAGCTATCGTTATCTGCATAGGAGTTGAAACTTTTTCCCAGCAGAACAAACACATTAAAGGATCCCGCGATCATGTCCGCGGGCTGAAATCCAGACGCGATAAACTTGCTGTGCTGACGTTGATTTATGTCTCCGTTTGTTTGTCCCGGAAACAGTCGGCTCCTAAGTCCCGGTTCATCCCGGAATACCGGCTAAGATAAGGCGCATCTAATGCACACTACAAATTACTGGGCGAAATTGCTGTTTACACATATGGGAGGTTAGGGTGTTCAGCTCGTCCCCGAGTCTGCAGTAAGTTAGGATTACATGATGAATGCGATGGCATCCTTTGAGATTTCGAAATGTTATTTTATTAAATGCAGAGCTTACATTTTTATAGGACTGAATTGCAACGCTGCAATTGTCCAGTATGCTGCAAGAAAAGGTGTATTAGAGGAATATATTGACACCAATATTGAACGAAGTCAGCAGCGACATGTGTTATTACTTTGAACAAAAGGATTTATGAAACGTTTCAGATTTTTAATCCTGCTCAATGTCTGTTACGTACGAATAAACAATGCTTTTGGTGTCATATAAATGTGGTCTGACAACATTCATCATCATGAAACTTTAACAAAAACGAAAGGCCTTTTTCCATTCACAAATGGCATGGCACGACTGACCCATATTCGTGCATTTTATTTATTTATATATTGTTCCTAACTTTTTACTTTTACTTATATTGTTCCTAAATATGAGAATAATTTTGGGGACTAAATTTTTGAAGATTTATCCTAACAAAGAACTGTGCTACGTACCAATAGAATTATAATTAAAGGGGTAAAACGATGATTTTAACGATGATATTAAGGGGTGAAACGATGGTATTAGAAACAAATCGTATGATTTTAGAAATCAGGTTATAAAATTGTTCCTTTAGTCAAATAAGCACATTCAAGATTACATAAGGAGATAGTCATATATATAAATTACGTGGTAATATCTGATTACTTTCATATCACGACCAGTATAACATTATAATATAGGAGTTGGCAGCTTTCCACGATAGACAACGAAGAGCAGAGGTACATATAAAGGATTGTTGACACTCCTGCAATCTCATTATCCGAATGAAATGCAACAGCAAAGCCACTACGCGGAGGTTTTCTGTAGATAGTGTCACTGGCCCGGTCGAGCCGGCCCATTCATGTCAAAACTGGCTGCAACATCGTTATTCCATTGTGCAACCAAACCAGATTTGGCGATGAATTTTCTATGCAATTAGGAAGTTTGTTATTGGATTACAGAATTCTCGTTTCTCCGCCCTATTGGAACCTTATTGGGCTCATATAGAAGGAACTATTTTTAATACCACGTTTTTAATTAATTATTATGATACTACCATCTATTATGACGTAATGCAACTTGTACTTTCAAGATTACAACTTTATGATTATTACTTTATGTCACAACATATAGTAGTAATTACCCCAGCTTATCCCAATAACGATACGATATACGATAATTCTACCTACTATCCAAATATGTTTATACTTTATCCATATGTATGAAGCTTACGTTTCACAGTTCAATCTCCGATATATCGCCCGAAATTTAGCATTCACAATTGTTATAGGTCAAGGGACGAGAAGGGATAATGTTTCTCTCTAACATTATTAATTTAAATATCGTTTTAAAAAGAATGTCGGTTCAGTTACTTGGCTTTTATAAAGCTTGATAATATTCTAAAACAATACATATTTATTAAATGGCTTCAGAGTTGTCTAAGTGCTGCAGGTAGACTGTGTAATAAGATTATAAACAATTATTTCATATTATAATGTAAAACATAATTTAAGTGTACTCAGGTGAAAAAGGTTATCAGCTGATGGTACAGTGTAGTTACGGAATATAAATTACTTACCATAACACTTTATTCAGCATTTACAGAAGCCGTTTGCCCGAAGCGATCTGCTGAGTACCCACATATGGATGGCGTCAAGTGTTTTTTTCGTATTTTAATCGTGGTTGGAATATTTTTGAGCATAATTTTTAGATTATTGGTTCTGGGCCGCAAATTACTAAGTAATAAACGGAGTGTTTTTAGTGTACCGAGGTAGTATTGAATTCACACAGACTTTGATTTTTTTTATTGCAATGAATGACGAGACGAGCGTGCCTTTCGCCTGATGATAAGCGTTACGACCCCTTATGAATGAACAGTGGCAAAACCAAACAACACTTTGAATTACAAATGCATTGCTTGATGTTCCACTGCGCTCGCCATCCTGAGACATAAGATATTAAGTCTCAATATGTCCAGTAGCTACTCTGCCTACAATATCCTTTAATCCGAAAAACAATAGTTCATTTAAACTGCTGTTCTTATATTTAATAATATGGGCATCATTTATTTATTTATTTATGCTTCTTATACATGATATAAAAGCGGAGTTAATGCTCACAAATATGAGTTTATGATCAGTTTATTACTATGTAGGCAGCTCTTATAACACCAATACTCTAAGTGAGTCGCAAAAAGTTGCTTCTCACTACTGCCGATTTACATATTATCTGTCTTCCAATTATAAAACTAAAACATAACCTGATGCCACTCCCTGCATGCAAATTATTAACAATTGATTAAAAAAGCATGGCTATGAAATTAATAAGTAATTTAGAGAATACATAATTAAACCTTAAACCTCGTTTTCGTATCTATAATAACTCATCCACATCATAATTGATACATGTTTGTGCACTTTCAATTCCATTATTAACAATATCCAGCAAAATTATTAACATGGGCCACAAAAATTCAATTGAAGTGTGCTTTATGGATGTTACAGGGTCGTTATCAGGCCGTTGTGTACATCAAGGGTGCGCGTTAAACACTGCCGAGCAATTAAATTGTTTGACCGCATATTTTATATTTGGTTAAACGTTGAATGAATCAATTATAACCTTTATAACGGCCCGGTGACCTCCCGTTGACAATATTTTAATAACTTTTTCGGGTTCGTTTATATGGGATTTTTTTATTATGGCGCCAAACGAGCCTGAAATGAAGTAATCAACGCTTCCAATGGCGTTTGAACACAAAAATGTAAAATGTTTAAGGTGTTTAGCCGATGTTTTACGATATGAGATAGAAGAATAAGAGAACGGGTAAGATTTTTTACGGGCACAATGAAGTGAGAAATTAGCCAACTGCAAACGATGTTCGATTATTGTTCGATCGGTGCCGTTTGATATCGACCATAGTTCGATGGCCATTTTAATATTTTTTTAGGTCGATTATATCACCATCATCTCCAACTAAACCAAAGCCAAGCTCAAGAATTCTATAGCGAACTGTTGAAATGGATCTTGTATACAGCCATTACCGGCGTGATACCATAATGTTCAGCCTAAACTCTAGTAAAGACATTAAGAACATTTTTGTATGTCTAACTTGATACATTTATGAATATGTTACTTTTATCCCCCAATTTAAAAGTTTTGTTAATTAAAAATGTATTATAATAAAAACCAGCAAATACTAACCTATAATTTTGAAATTTAATTTCTTTGAAGCACCGCTTAACCTCTCTTGTCGATTACTATTTGGTTTAGTTTGTACTAATGGCCATAATGTATGCAACATTTTTGAGATTAACGTTGAAATAATTTTATACGCCCGCTGTTATTTTAGCTTTTAAAGCACTTAAACTGTTGGCTCTTGGTTGGCTCGGGCTAAAATGAGTTTATTCGTATTTCGTTCTATCTGTGAACGAATTTTTAATGTACGGAATGAAATTTTGATTTCCTCAAAAACTTTTAGGCCGTTCACTTTATTCCATATTAGCGCCGCGCTTTGCCGTCGTTTAATTTAGATTGGCGTATATCTCACAGGAATGCTGCATTTGATGGGGAAAATTATAGCTTGTCACTTTTCATTCGAGTGCTTAGGTGGGATAGTCGGATATGGTACGGTTTCAAAGTTGAGGTCTCAGGTTCGAATCCCGAGTCGGGTAGTGATATTGGGTTTTTCTCTTCACTATCAGCCCGGAGTCCGGAATAACTGCCTGATATGACGATAGGCTCGCCCCCTATCTTATTATGGGACAGAACACATGAGGTGAAATGTGGGAATCATAGTAGAACCCCTTCTACCACTTTAAGAAAAATGCTAGTTTATGTATGTATGTTCCTTTCATATGCTAAGTTCATGTCAATCCGTTGCTACGAGAAAGGGGCGATGTAAACGCATTCGTATCCTTTTGGATTGTGACCAACGTAGACGAAGATAGATAGTCTATCAGAGTCCCACGGGATACTGTCGCTTTTCGGGTTTAAATGGTGTTGTACTCTCTAATTATAATTGTTGTTACCTACTAAGTGGTGTATAGTAAAGTTTTCTCTATCTCTATATTCTATTTATCTAAAATCGTTTTTGACCAGGTCGATTAGTGTGAGCCGCCGTTTTTATTTGGATTAAGCTGCACATTGCGTCAAAATAACAAAACATTTTCTATATTAAATTAATACCCATAAACTGTCCAATCAATGATACTAGTATTTCCATTGTCCGTAAAAGCATTAAGGTGCGTTAATAAACAATTTTAACCGCTCTATCGTGCGAAGGGTGGCCACGCGAACTCATAAATTACTCGCGTACAAATGAATTTCTTGAAAAGGTCGTAGAAATTAGAAGTTCAGGTGGGTGTCCGGTCACGCGAACGGTACCCCAAACCCTTTGTACATATTTACCCCTTGTAATATTTAACTGCGCTGCGCTGACATTATTCGGCCGTCCGATCTTTAAATTATAGACTCGGCAACTCAAAAACAACTTCGTAACGTTGCCAGTGAATTTTTTATATGTAAATGGCTGTTGTGTCCTTTGGCTCGGTTTACACGGTTATTAAAAAAATTGTATTGCTTGTAATTTTTACTGTTATTATTTAATGCTGGCACGAAAAGTACTTGATCGTATCCGTCCAAGTAGGGTATTGACTGACGGGAGGCGATTTTTCTTTAGCTGGGTAAAAGAATTATGCCGACTCAGTTTCCGTCACTTAATCTTAGAACGGAAAAGAATATTATTCAGTTTGTATACACTGGTGCAGGATACCACTGTCCACTATTGAAACAACATACATACATACATAAACTCACGCCTATATCCCAGAAGGGGTAGGCAGAGGTGCCAAGACACCCACATTTCGCCTTTTATGTTCCGTCCCACTATGTGATAGGTGGCGAGCCTATCGCCATATTGGGCACAAATTCCTGACTCTGGGCTGATAATGAATAGAAAAATCCAATATCACTTTGCCCAACCCGGGATTCGAACCCGAGACCTCAGCTTTGTAACCATACCTTAGTACAACTACGCCACCGAGGCAGCACCGATTGAAACAAGTTTTGACATAACGCATTATATTTGTCTTTCAAACGTCAGCGCTTAAAGAACAATGGCAAGTGTCCATACATTATTTTTATTGACATTAAAATTAAATGTCTTAAGATGAAAAAAATCTCGTTAGCCTGAGGGTTAATTTCTAGTTCAATATGTGTAATAATTGTTGTTAAAGAAAGAGGGGAAAAATTGATATTCACATCAGAATTTTTGTGTTTATACACCTACGTCACACTACGAGTAAAATGGCTGACCGTGCTATGAAGTATTGTTGTCAGGAATATCATTTTATAATAAATAAAAAGTATAATAATATACCCGTTCTATTAGTATCTTGTGTTTTTATTTATATTAGCTTAAAAAGTATATTTACACGTATCATTAATAATTACAATTGATCTGCCGCAGTCTCAGTTGACAGTTACCTTCAATTCTCAACATATTTACTATAAATCAATCCAAGCATTAAAATAAGATCGATGATCATAACAAATATAACATATCACACACAATAAATATAAAAGTCCGTAACAATGCACGGATCACACAACGCAGTATCAGGCTCTTTATTCCTCAATTGTTTTTGACTCAGTCCGGATTAAATATTTATCAACAATTCACGCAACGGAAACGTCAAAAGTCTATCTTTTTTTTGCTGGGTTATCTATGTCAATCAAGATGTCAATCGTCAATCGATTGCTTTATGTATGAGTCTTTTGGCCAG
The DNA here is from genome assembly GCA_023078785.2 of Hyles euphorbiae. Classification (NCBI taxonomy): domain Eukaryota; kingdom Metazoa; phylum Arthropoda; class Insecta; order Lepidoptera; family Sphingidae; genus Hyles; species Hyles euphorbiae. The sequence goes on along the minus strand of CM041041.1, from coordinate 13,648,702 downwards.
GCTCATATCGTACTTTGAATTTACTTATTATTTAATACAGAAAAAATATTATGTGTTGTTACTATTTAAGCAAATAAAATATCAATGAAGTATTTACAAAATTAAAATAACTGACAAATTGCGGGAGTTTGCCAATATTATATTGAATGACAAAGTTATCTCGAATAACAGTACTAGATAGCAAAAAGTCAAATAAATATAAAATGGCAACACTTAGCCAATAATAGTTTATAAATCCGGAATTACTCAAATGGCTTTCCATTTTAAAGGTTTGTTTTCACCCGCTTTGTATAATTCATATGATTATTTGAAAAAATGTACAAAAATATTGGAAATTGTTTTGTATATATGCCACTTTAAGACACTCAAATTAAGATTAATCAACAATTCGCCATTGTTCTTACTGATCTGGCAAACCAGCCTTCGATGCGTGCTGAGTATTACGCCACTTCAAAATACTTATTCCTAGAAAATTATGTTTAGCATTAGACATTTTTCTGAATAAGGATGTGCCTTAATTTTTTGTTTCTCCTCTTCTACAGCTATAAGTCTTCAAGACGAAGCGAAGAGACGCAAATTAACCCGTGGCCTTTTCAACTTCAATCCTTAACCTCCTACACTTCGTATCGATTTTTGCCACGAAAATCTTTCTTTATATTCTCATGACCTCCATGTATACTGCGAACGTTTACCAGAATAATTGGGACCATATGAATAGTTTCACGACAATTTTTCATGGTTTAAATGTCAGCTAGGGTCACGTAACTTTAACTTTTAATTCCGAGTAAACTTATCTCAACCTTGACAGTTTGAAAATTTGTAAAGGCATTTTCAAGGGTCGGGTTTAGCTCATCAAGCTGATCTTACATTTTTTTAGTCAATGAAGTTTCGGAGTTTTGTCATGACACAAATCTAGATTAGAAACTGCAACGCGGTTGTTTTTAGGGTATACTCATTGCGTTTATAACTTTTTGCAGTGTTCAACATGAGCATCGTTGTTAAATATTATGTTATATTAGGAACACATGTAGACCCGAAACAAATATTAGTTGATTATCTGACCGCGGGTCATTCAAATTCATATTACATCATGAAGGTTACCAGTACATCAAATAACTGTAGCACACTTATTAAGCCAAGCAGCACATTTTAAGCCATTTACAGACTCGCACGCCACGAATGTAACACGGTGAAATGTCAACCGCGCTTTTAATTAACAAGTGATACGAACTTGAAAATGGAATGGCATAAAACGTTAGGTGCTGGTAGCCACAATCGTATCGTTATCGTTGTAAATCGAATGGAATTCTCCAATCTATAGGCTGATATTTCATGCATAAGCAATATATAAAATGTGTTCTGTTTCAGTGAATAATTTATTTTCGATTGTCACCCTTGTGCTGCAAGCCCGGCTTTGTTCACAGGTGTTCGATCAAACAATTACACCTGTGTGCCGTGTTACGTTTCTGATTGGCTTCCGTGTAAGCCTCGTTTCATATTCACAGTGAGTCTTGCACGTTTGCGAATAAAAAGCTGTGTTACACAATGTATTTTTGCCGACTGTTTCGTTTTTATAAAATACTTCACGGATTTAAAGAATTTTATGCACGTGGAATTTATAATAAATACGAATTTAATTTGACTACGTTTAATATTTATAAATACATAAATAATTTCGTCATTTTTTGTTCTATTTATAAATAAACCGTATTTTTATTATTAAGTAAATGTTATGTACTTACTTTATCGGTGATTCTGCTGTTATTTGTCAACTTAATGCAATTTTTACGTATTTCATAATAAATATATATTTGTATGAGTTAATGTCTTATAAAACATTGAAGCATGAAGCATCTGACAAGCTAGTAATTGCTGCACCAAGACACTGCAAATAACTATGTTTTTATTTTTCCAGTAAATAAACTAAAAAACTGAATACAAGCGATATCATAAAATAACATGGACGCACTTTAAATACAATGAAAAGTACAAAACAACAATTCGTATCTTTCAATAAATAATATCTGCCAAGTCACATTTCTTTGTCGCGGGCCAAAGCGTTCCTTTTCAACGGGCAGTCGACAACTCGCGGTATTAATCAAAGCTTAAGAAAAGCTAATATTTAAAGTGACAGTGTCTGGAAGTTTTTAAACAAAAACAGCTCGGCAGCGGACGGTTCGACGGAACCCAGCGAAAAACTTGTTCCGTTGACGTTGATGGATGCGACGACCGTCGACTGCCGACAGTTTTGCTCCACGCAGCGTGGAATAAGTACGAATATCTGATTAAACATTGGACTTTTATTTTTGTTTAGTAAAAAATATTTTCGAGCCATTAGCGGTGTTGGGTTGCGAGATGTTTCTCGCAGCGTAGTTGGGAAGTTTTAACAATCGCGCAAGCGGCTGATGAAAATTCAATTAGGGAAAAAACCACAAATCTTAGAGAATAATGACTGAGCAGTAGGTATTTTATCTTAGAGGATAAGACATGCACATTATAAAGAAAGGGATAACTGAAAATGATTACAGATCCTTCAGTGATCTCTGGCGTGACGTCATGGATAGCAAAGTTGTTACATTACTGAATAGTAGCAGAATAGTAGCTTTTGTGTGAGTATACTAATGTCTCCTATCATATACTAACTGGCATATTAGTTTATTTAAATTTGGAAATCAGTTTTTTAAGCTGATTAGCTATTTAATCTAGAATTTAACAAATTAAATTCTAGATTAAGCGAACAAGAATTTAACATGCAAAAGTCCGCAGAACAATGGCCAGAACCCACATCATAATGCCACTGCGCTAAAATGACATGGGTGTGAACACAAACACTTCAGTCCCTTTGTGTTTTGGCGAGTACATGCATTAATTCGTTAGTCGCGGCCAAAATTATCAATGGTTCTAGTGACTAAACCGCTTACAAACTCATGGTTTATTAACCATGGAAGGTTGGAATCTAAACGGATTCGTATCACACGACGCATAGACTTTATACAACACGCATATATTTTTATTTAAGTCAATAGGTTCAATTTTCTCACATTAGTCAGTCATGACATGATGAGCATGAATGGACAGGCTCGTCCAGGGCAGTACCAGTCATCACACAGGAGATCAACAAGCGACAACTTTATTTCGCGTTTCGTTTGCTGAGTGACATAGCCGGATGCCCAATAGCAATACCCCTTTGTTCTTTCCATCAATGATCCTTCCCACAGGCCACACTCCTCCCAATTTAATGGGCCGGCAACACATCCATGATCCAAGCGTTATGAATGTTCATGGGCGGCAGTTACTTGTCACCAGGTGACTTGGTTGCTCTTTTGCGGGACTTATGCAATAAAAAACTAGACTGACATCCATGTAGTCTAAAAACCACAATTTCACCAATCGTGTCGGATCTAACCAACCCGTACAATACGAAGCGAAGACTGTAACATAACGATTTGTAATAAGTATGCCAAAAAAGTGGAATCTGACTTTTTGTTATTCTATTTACATAATGATTTCTTAGGTTTACGCGAATGTTACTCATTGAAATAAAACTATTCTTTACGAATTTTATCGCGGATTTGGTTTAATTTTTACATTTTTGACTTCTCGATGTTTCGATCACTTTACAGCTTTCGTGATCACGGGGCGGACCGTTCCGTAAATAATAGTTTTATTCTATTTATATTTTCATTAATAAATATATTTGTTTTATTCCGGCACGGCCTTATGTCTGCACTGCATCTGATGGTTAGCGCAAATGCCGTTCAGACACATAGGCAGGCAGAGTATCGAATGGTATCAGACGGCAGTCCCATGCTATTCGATACAAATATGCCGGCCTGCTAACATGCTTCTTTACACTACATTGGACGGACCCACGATTAGAGGAAGAAATAATTATAGGAAGGAACTATTTGATAAAATACAAAACCAATTCCAATACAAAACTACTTATGTTATTAATGTATAGCAAAATAAACAGCGGATCGTGTTTCCATTCAACACAAACCAGTGTTGCGTAAATCCTTCGCATTTTAGTTTGTATTGCTAATGCTTGCACTGTTTGCTTATTTTATACTGGAAATAACGTTACTCAGGCTTTGGCTAAGCCGACATGTGAAATGGCATTAATCTCTTATTTAAATACTTAGTAATCTGACGACATTGGGCACCCCATCCATTGTGTGCTTGTCACGGATTTACATATTATTTGCTGCATAAATAAAATGAACAAACGTTTCCCATTTTGACCGTTCAACCCCTCGATTGGAACAATATCAAATGTTTACAATTGCTTATTAAAATTGACGTGTTTCGTCCTGTTTCGGATTAACACATTTAAAAATATATTTCTTTTTGTGATATCGTGGACGCAGTTACTTGGATTGGTTGTCTTCATATTTGGAAGCTCGTCTTACATCTATACACATATAATATGAGATTTACCTTGCACAGGAAATTCAATAAAATATATTCAATAAAATATATATATTTATTTATTTTCATATTCACTGCGAATATTAAAATCAATTAACTAGATATTACATGAAAAAACACTGGACTGTACGACTAATAAGACTTCCACCTAAGAATTTCTTACGCAAGAAATAGCAAAACCAAGTGATATTTAAATACACACTTTTCTACTTTGAATATAAATGATATCTAAAAAAAAGTTTAATGGAATTGTATTTCTTCTGTTTTAATATTTTTAATATATAAATTAAAACCTGTTATGTCACTATTTACTTTTTGCAACCATCCATAGTCAAGCCTTATGTTGTGTATTGTAAACATCATGGATTACAAAGCAATGCTTGGCATTCCACTGCACTCGCCATCCTGAGACATGAGTTGTTAAGTCTCAATGTTATATATACATGTGTATGTATATATTATTTTGCATTCCCTAGTCTCAATTCTACTCAGATTAGAAAAAAACAAATTACCTTAAAGTAGTACTTACTTAGTTAAATTTTTAAATAAAATATAAATAATAAATAAAATTAATAAATTAATCAAAATAACAAATTAATATAAATAATTCTATAGAAAATATTTTGTATATAGATATTAAGTACTATGTGTATTGACTTTCCATAAGAGTTCTTTAATTGCGATTTTTATATTAGCCTTTTTTTACAAACAGATAGTTTTTTCGCAATAATCATAAAATGGGCAATAGCGACTGAGGAAATCAATCCGGCAACTCCCGAGCCAAACGTTTACACAGAAATGGACTGTTTACCGAAATGTCGGCAGCATTTCAATTTAGAGCATTTTCCGTAAGACGAAATTGTGATTTAGTATCTGACTTTTATTGCAATTATTGACTTACAAACGCCAAGTTAATCAACATCAAAAACTGGGACAAGCCGAGAAAGGAATTGGCGCGATCCATACCTTAAGTCTCGAATTAGGTAAGTACTAAGACGCATCTTCTTCTACTTCTTCTACCTGGCGTTATCCCGGCCGGTGCCAGGGTCCGCCTTCCGGCAAATTCTCCTCCATTTCGCCCGATCTTCGGCATCCTCAATAGTAAGGCCATTGACCCTCATATCTTCCTTGACGACATCGAGCCAGCGCTTCTTGGGTCTACCCCGCGGTCGAGGTCCGGGAATATTGAGGCTCAGGCACACATTACCGACGTACTCCTGCGGTTTCCTTAGGACGTGACCATACCATCTCAAGCGGGATTCCTGGAGTTTATCAGCCACATCGCGGACACCAAGACTGCCACGGATGTGCTCGTTACGGATTTTGTCCAAACGCGTAACGTTGCACATCCACCGCAGCATCTTCATCTCCGCGACGTGAACCTCCTGGACGTGCCGCTTGAGGGCAGGCCACGTCTCAGAACCATACAGGAGCACCGGCCGCACGATGCTTTTATAGATGAGACCCTTGAGCCTCATCGGCATCCTGTGGTCGCAGAGTATGCCTGAGACCTCCCTCCACTTAGCCCAAGCAGCGCTTATACGGGCTTTGACGTCAAGGTCGATGTCACCGGACTCATGCAGTACGGACCCAAGGTACTTGAACTTGTCCGTCTTCACGGCAAGTTCGTTCCCTATCACGCATATCTCTGATTTTTTTTCGCAGTTATATGTCTATCATTCCAAGGGTTCATTGGTGTTAGATCATAAATTCAACATATTCAAGTAGTATAGTAAGTGAACAGTAATGCTAAGAAAGTACGTAACCAATACGTAATCGTTTTTTTTTCGAAGAGCGAAATTGCCGGAAGCCCAATACCCCTTTCCTCTACCCATCCTTTTTGCTTCCCGCTCTCCTTCCTATTTATGGGTCGGCTACAAATCTATAATCCTAACGCTGTTGATGTTCATGGGCAGCAGTGATCACTTACCATCAGGGGACCTATTTGCTCGTTTGTCGAACCCATCCAAAAACTCAACAAGAAACTCACTAAGAAAATCTCGCCAGAAATACGCAATATCACAAATAAATAATTACTTCAGCGACCAAAGTTTCGTGTATGAAATTATTACTATGACTTCCTATACTCATTAGCCGCTATAAAACTACACATTTAGCGCTCAAAGCCTTCAGCAAGTTGTATCGTGAGCGGCTTTAGTTTATAAGCGTGTTAGTGTTGGCATTACGAGAGCTATTCCTGCTCGAGAGTCGGTAATTACACTTTAAGGCCTTTAAACAGGATCGACTTTTAGTTCACTTGCTTCAATTGTTCGCTAGTGATGTATCTTCCACTGTCCGCTGCCTTTAACGTTTACTTTTTGTTCCACTGTTGTGCAAGAGGCATGTAAAAACTATATTTAGAAGTTGAGAAAATCTTAATTGATGTTCAAACCTATAATGTTTCATGCGTTAAATTAAGATGTTATAAATTATAATGCTACAATAGATAAATATGCTCTCTTTAATATGTAAAGCAGCACAGGCCAAAGAACAAATATTTAATATACCCACGCATGCATTTTAATATTTTGTATCATACTATACTTAAAAAAAGTAAAAAAGTATGTCATGATAAAATTTCCTCATGAGGCCATTTACAGTGTCGTCTGCAGTGATCTTTACTTCGATATCCAACTTGGGTATATGGATTTATTTTTATTTTTGAATACCAAAATTTACCTGGAAATGCAAGATTTAAAAGTAAAAGACGTGCAAGTGGCTTGAATCCAAATCATAATGCCAATCTTTGCAACAAACATAAAAATGTTTCGGCGACTTCATATTGTGGAGGATAATGTATAAAATGTAATATTATGTAACTCATGGATTCCACTTTCATGGAAGACAAATATTTAGTATTGTTTTATGAAGATGGTATTATAAATTAATTTAAACTTTGCACAGAATTACCTTAAGTAGTACCTTGATTCTTTTTTGGAACATATGTATTTTAACACCTTCTTGTTAAACGACATTATAAAACTAATAAAGACTGAGCAATAAACCAGTTTTCGACAAATTTAATAAAATACCGTTCAAACATTCGTAAACTGAAATCAATTTTGAATGGCATAAAGATAATACTACTTTCAAAGTAAGTTAGCACACCCAGACGGGAAACTGTTTATAAAAGACATCAAATCCAGAGTTGGCAGTCATTTGTGAGCTCCTCCCATCCCGGGCGTCCCATTCGGCGAAACATATTCAAATGAAAGAAGGAGCGATTACTTCGATTATACTTGGGGGTAACAATGGCCCGGTACGTCGCAATCCATTGTATCCCAGCACACAGGGGTTGTTGAAAAATACATAATTCGCGAATGATTTCGAGTCATGTTTCGTACGTCACGAATTATGTTTTTTTTTTATTTGGAGATATTTTTGTTGGAATCCACGATTAAGTTAATGTTTTTGATACATTATTACTTATAGTCCAGGTTCCCTAGAACAAGTTTCATAATTGATTACTAACAAGTTGATATTTCGTGAGTAGCTTCCTTTCGACTAGACGCCCAACTTTTTCCTTACAGTAACGTTGGTAAATGGTAGCTTAGTAGGGTAGCAAGGATAAAACATGTCGATTTGACGAATTTTTAAAATTTATTAGTAACCGATTTTTTCTTTGTTAATTATCGAGATAATTATCTAAATAACGTGAAAAAATATTTGTCCTACAAAATATAAGGTTTTGTTAGGGAGTCCCCCCTCTCCAACATGTATCATAAACAAGGTCATGGAAAATAATTACTAACCAGCAGATTTTTTTTTTATTTGTTAACTAACATTTGTATAGTTTACTACCCACAATGTCCTACAAATTGTGTGGTATGTCATCTTGGTCCTACGCTCAAAAGTTGTCAATACCGCAAGACATTTTTTTAATTAGTAACTGTAGGACAAATATATCACGTGATAGGTTAAATATTAGTCCTACAAAATTTGTAATTTTTGAGTATACAAAATAAAATAGGGAAATTAAAATATAGAAAATTGTTCTAGGGAACCTGTACCATTAATAAAAGGTGTGGGTTTTTAACTACAATTTGGCAAGAAAGTAACAAACATTTAATAGATGAAAAGAAACCTATGAAGAAGATCTATAAATTTTGAACGGAATAATTTTCGATAAAAATCACAATTTAGGTTGATGAAGAGATAGAAAAGGCGGGTATTTGGAAAACAAAATCAATAGAATCGGACAAACCGAGTAAAATGTATCATTAATGTTTTAATTAAAAATTTCAATTCACCAACGACACCAACGAGAATTTACTTTAATCCAACGATCTCATTACTGGCGAAATACTTTTGTAATTAAATAAATATTTTAAATATATTAAGTCCTAGTACATCTAGTCTACTTTGGAATTAAATAAGCAATGTATCACAAAGTATTGCTTTTTTAGGGAGAAACGAAAGACAAAAAGCCTTAAGACATTTTTATTCAAGAAAAAACAAGGCATCAAGACTGCACAACATTGCAAAAAGAAGGCATAAAAAGTACGTTTTTAATTATCAGTTATTAAGTCGTTTTGAGAGCCAATATAGAATCCAATTTTAAATAAAAGACTTGAACTTTTTTGTAATCCAATCTTCGTCTAACATTATTCAGAAGGTCAGATATTATCTTATATTGCTTTTTTATGTTATCATGTATGCCGGGAGTTTTTGATCATGATTAGGTTTAGCCGACGTACGATATGTTTTATTTTTGTCGTTATTCTGTTCATTGTAACAGAAATGAGTAAAAGGAGTAATTTACTTGACGTTCATCAATTTAGATGACGTTAAGTATTATTGATAAATTCCCCAGAGCAAAAAAAAAATTCTAAAGGCAAACAGAAATGTTCAAACATTTCGAGAATAACGCGAATAAAACAGGTAAACCTGTTCTGGAATGATAAAAATATCAAATTATTTTCAACTTCCAAATGAATAATTCGGCAGCATTAGCGAGATTCGAGGCCGGCAGACCAACAGGAGATATAATTTATAACGGAGCGGTTTAAGCAGATCAAATCCCTTTCCCGACAACTGGCTCGCGAATGAAACGGGTATAGCCGCCTATATACACGAAGATAGACCGGACATCCGCAGACGGAAACCGAAGAAATACGAAAGATTTATTGCATTAATTCTTCATTCGCAAATATTTCTTTTAAATCCCCCGCTCCTTTTTCTTTCGTGACCTACTTTAGTGTCCATTTTCTGCTCTCAAAGTATGCTAATTTTAACTGTTCATGTCCTATAATTACTAGGGAGTCAGAAGTCTAAACTTATATAATTCACATTTTAAAAGCTTTTATATGGCATCTTAGGTGAGTTTTTTTTACTTCACTAAACACGAGCAAGTGTCGGGCGCCTGACATAAAACTGTTTACAACTTTTTTACGGACGCGCTACTGCTCTCACCTTGTGTATAGGAGTTCCCCAGAAGTCGTTGAGGAAAATGTTGGAAATAGGTGTTTGAGGTCTCAAGTCTCTGTTGTCTTTAATTGCACTTATATCGTCGAAGACGAAACCGCAGTACAAGCAGTTGTGGTAGACCAGCACGCAGGCCAGCACGATGATGGCTCCGAGACCGCGGCGCGGTGGGTCAGGCATCTCCTCGGCGACCTGGCCCTGGCCCGGCAGACGCCGGCGACTGCGGCCGGTGCGCGTCCTAACTGCTGACACCACTCCGCCGAACCTACACACGCCACTCACGCGGTCCATCGTGGATCACAACATCTTTCTAATCAACACGAAACACAATACAAGTTTCTAATCATAGTCTTCAAGTTCCGACTTCCCACCGACCCGGAATGTTATAGTATCAAGCGAAAACACAAGCACGAACTCAACTCATACCATAAATTCGCTACACAAAATCAAATGAAAAAAAACGGCTAGCGCGCTAATAAACACTGACGTACACTAAAAACTTTACGATGCTATTATTGTTTACATTGTTACGAAACACATGTGACTATTTTTTTCGGAAATCATTTCATTTGACATTTATGTGACAATTACGATACGACGCGCGTGGAAACACCCGCTCGCTGGGCAGACCGCCGACGACTGCCGAAGTTCGACGAGCGAATGCCGCGTCGAGTCACGTGATCAGTCGTTTTACTGCGGGTCGTTTCTAGACAGCGCATGCGCGCGGTGATAGCGAGCGGACCCGTGGCGGCAAAATATTTCGTCACGCTGTTTTTAAAAACAAACGAATCGCGTAAATTATTATAGAACGAACGCGCCGTATTCTTTATTTCTGTATTCCTGCGGACATATTAATTTACAATACTAATCAATTATGGTAATAAATATGTATATGTAATTGAAGTCAATTATTGCTGAACTTGGTATATTTCTTCTATGCGCTATGCGTCATTAAGCGCCCATCGCATTTTTATCATGGACTATTTAAATGGGCGTTATAATCGCAATTTGATTTGGCCGTGTGTTACGGGCGCATGCCCGACGTTTGTCAGGGGGTGGCGCGGGTTGAGGCGGGGGTAATGTTGATGACGACATTTGGTTGGGTTCAGGGAAGACGGAGATGTGAGCTAGGAGCGTCGCGGCGCCGCGCCGGGCCCGATGTACCCAGGCTCCTCGATATCGAGTGACAAAGACGAGTGATCCGGCCAGGGGTGATACACTAAACTCCCACTGTTATTCAGATTCATTTCTTACGCCCCAACTGCGAATGAACTCCGATAAAAGGTTTTCGATGTCGCGAACGTTCTTTGCTTTAGAAGAAGTTTATTAGTTTTAAGACTTTAAGAAAAAATTTAATAACAGTATTTTACGCAAAGTGTAAAGGTATATTTCCGAACTAATAAACATGCCAAAGAAACGTTCATTGAATTTTTAAGGTACACTTAAAGTCTGAGGAACGTTTTCATTGGTACTAGATTGAATTTTTATTTTAATTGGAAATGAAACACGGAGGAATAAATTGAATTTAGCGTCTTTGAAAATTACTAAAGCAAAAAATAGTATCGAACGTCACGTATTTTTTTTATTTTAATTGTATTTAATACGAATAACATCAGAATTTCACCTTCCATAAGTTCACGAGACCTAAAAACAAAATGATATCCTTAATATCGGGAAAAAAATAATATGTAATTATATTTTATTTGTATTACGAATGGATAAATTTCACAATGTTAATAATTTAAAAAAAAAACAATACCGATTTTAATCACTAAATGAACAATTAACTACATTTTATCTTATTTTATGTACGATTTTATTCTTCGCACCCATCGAAACGGTTATCTATTAGAGGAGACCAGGGACGAGTGTAACACGGGATGAAATTAACAAATTAATTTTTGAAAATATATTTTTTATTTGCACTGATATGCTGTATGACGGATATTAGTCACTTCACCCTGAACCTAAGTTTCGATCTGTGACCGCTGTGCCATCAGGATTTGGTTCTAACGAGTCAATGCCGCGAAAATACGTCGAAAGTAACGTTCACCTTTATGTTAACTGCGTTTATTTTTGTTTATTGTAGATTCAATTTTGCGTGTCATGTGTTGGTAAAATAACACAACTATTCCTCTTGCCATAACGGTGTGAAAAATTAACACTATAACGGTTGTTTCAGGATCTAGTAATATGTTAGTCAAAATCTAGAAAAATGAAAAATAGAGACGTGTTACTAACAACTTGTTACTTTCATCCTATCATACATTTGTATCTGTAAAATTGAAAGCATTTTTTTATACTTCTATCTATTAACAGCCTGAATCAAGGAAGATTGACAGAATAATAAGATATTGCCAAAATTATCAAAGATTGATACTCCGCAGTCCGCCAAACCTAGGTGTGATTGTAAGAAGCTGTACAGAATGTATTCGACCTTTTTTTTATTTTTGTGATAGCTATCGCAAACAAATTCGTGTCAATAGATAGTTGAAATACCAATATATCATGCACAGTAATTATTATATTGTGACTTAACAAGGTTTTTGAGAATAAGAACAACTTAACAAGCAAATTGGAAATAGGTACGTTCGTCCCAGGTCTCCCCTATATAAGATTTGAGAGGGCCAAATTCATACAGCTGAAAAATCGAACAATGATTCCCGGCGCTTATTGATTTTTACAGTAAAAATTCAGCCTATTCTTTTCAAATCTTTTATAACAATCATTCTAACAGTCAAGTTAGAGTTCCATTCAATCGTGTTAATTATTTTCCCCGGGAATTTCGTGAGGCGGCCAAATGACTCTCAGAACTTTTGTAAAAGGTATTGTCGGATTATTTCCTTAGAAATAACGTAACAGGTATTCAAAGAATGGTAATTAACAAATTAAATGTATTCCCGTTATGCTAATTGAGTTAAAATGTTTATTTCAGCTGAAATTCGCGAATTTTGTTATGGTATTTTACTTGTTTCTAGGTCGCGCTAAAGGTCATAATGGAACAAGAACGTATTATTTTGTGTTCGGTTTTCAGAACCTTAAACAACTGGGGTTGAGGACTAAATTATAATTCGGTTCTATTTATCTTGTGCGCATAAGAAAAAGTTTGTTAAATGACGTAATACTGAAATTATTAGGTACACATACATTAATTATGTCAACCATTATGTCACGCCTAGTTAAAAAAACACTCAAGATAAAATGAAGTTTTTATAAATATATTTTCTTGGCAATGTCTCTTTTTAATAACGAGCTCTATTGGTTATGCCAACAAAATCATGCACATCCCAATATAATTTTATCAATATTTTGCTTTATACCAAATTTTAAATTACTTCAAAACATTGAATTTACGATCCTAAGGGACTATCACAATATTATTAAAATATAGATTTCTCAGAGGGACGTTGTTTCAATCTAGGGGTGGTGGACAACATTTTGCACAAATCATATTTTTGTAAAAAGGAATACATTTTAGTGATTTAGTTTTCTTATTCTCTACTACATCATAGTTCAGTTCAGTATCAGCCCATATACGTCCCACTGCAGGGCACGGGCCTACTCTACAATCGAGAGTGCGATTGAGAGTGGTTAGGCCATATAGTCAACCACGCTGGCCTAGTGCGGGTTGGCGGACTTACATACCATAGAAATTTTATAAATCGCTATGGTATGCAGGTTTCCTCACGATGTTTTCCTTCACCGTTTGTGGTGCGTGGTGATTGACTATCAATACACACATGACTCCGAAAAGTCAGAGGTGTGCCCTGGGATTCGAACCCGCGACCACCGTGAACATATTGGCAGTCATATAAGTGCGTGGTGGCCTGTTGGTAAATGGACTAGACACATCATAGTAATTATTTGCAATATTGTCTTTGGGAAATTTTAAAATTCCTATTAAGTATAAATTAACTACTTCGTAATTAAATTATTCCTATGGATAATGGGGTTAAACAACGGCTTTTTGGGTTCGAAAGATGGAGTAATTGGTGAATATTTTCGTTCAAGCCTCGAAAACTTTATGTTAGTTTCTAATGTCTTCGAAAAAAGACGTTTTGATATCAGAACAAGACTATTTATTGCATTGTTGTATTTATTGATATAAAACGCTTTAAACATGAATCTGCCCGATATATAATTATTTTTCGGAAACCTTGTTAAATTGTTAGTTGTTTTAATAGGTCGGTCGAGAGTCGATAATTAATGTTTACTTCTGATGAGGAACAACAGCTCTGCGTTGTTGTCGAAAAACTTTTTTATAGGTCCTTCAGTTCTAGGAAGTAATACTTTGTATCTAAAAGGAATCTACGTCATACTACCGGTCCATAAAGCTAAAAAAGCAAAATAAAATTTTGTGACGGAGCTTCATTATTCAATGATGAGATACAAAGCAACGCAATGTTGCATACTAGTTAAATACGGAAATTCTGTGAAAGTTTGATTGTGAATAAATAAAAAGTATTTTTGAAGATATATCCTGCTAGCCCAGCTGTATATTGCCACAACAACGCAAGCTTACACTCCAAATGCTGGCTCCAACGCTGGTCCTAATGCCATTTGACTACCGTCCACATCTAAGAAATAGTATTGTCATTGGCTATTCTACTCAGAACTATACCTAAATACACTTTTTATTGCAGGTGGGGTGTTATTTTGTGAGGAAGTGCTAATATTGTTAATTATTTTGTAAAACTTTATTCTAATATTATTTGAGCGAACTTTCTACTTAAACATTAATCGTGTAAGTTTACTGGTGGTAGGTCTATCATATGTGCGAGGCTGCCTGGAGGTACCACCGCAATTTCTTTTTCTCTTGCCAAACAGCAATGTAAATGCACTGTTGTGTTTCGGATTGAAGGACATTGTAAAATAAACTCGTAATATTAAACATCTAATAAAAAGTGAGGAGAAAAAGAAATTAGGTCCTTTGCACAATAACGTTTCTGAGCGACGTGACGCGACGGAATAGGTACCAAGCTTGTGCCAAGAATCTTCGCATATGGGCCCGATTATACAGCGCCATCTATTGACAAATGGTATTAAACGTATAAATATGAAATATTGTAATTATCATTGTTGTTAAATATTGTTTTTGTGATATTACCGAAATCCTATTATTTAATTGATATTTAATTAACATAATTCCAATATATCGTTTTCATTTCATATTTATGTTTTATCATTTTCAGAACTGAAACATCATTTTCTATAATATTTCAGTAGACTTCGATTGAGCTATTTTATTCACCTTGTAGTGCTAAAAGTATGTTAAGTGATTGTGATTAATTCCAATAATAATTTATTGAATGATTATCCTTTGTTTATTACATTTTTTTTAGTCTAAATGGTAATTCAGGACTTTTATTGACTGTACGGATCATTGATGATATTACGCGGCCGACAGCGGTAGACTTGGACGGCGGAGTTTTGTCGCGATCGCCGCGTCGCGTCGTGATGAATCATGTTTACTTACTGTAAACTTGTAGACTGTAAACCCATAGTCCATACGGCCGTTTAATAATTAGTTAGAGTTACCTAATTAAGTTTAGTGGCATAATTGTGATTATGGTGGTATTTTGTGTTCAGTGTTTTTTCAATAGGAATTATTGTGCTAACTTTGCATAGTTTCTTGCATGTTTTCTTCTGAAGGAAAACCTTCCAAATGTTTGGTCTAATACTTATCCTTACATTATAGTCAATTTATTATGAAAAGTGAATCACGAGTGCCGTTTTTATGAAGTTTAAGTCGAAATAGTTATACAATAATTCATACGATACGAACAAGTGCTAAATTATTAAGTTGATGTCGGTGATTAAGTTTATACGTGAATTTGCTTTGGTGTTACTTTGTGTTTGTGTCTGTGTGTGTTTGTTGACAATGCCGTTTTCGGATACAATGAGCTGCTGCCAGGTCAATGGAGAAGACATCAAAAGGTGGGTGAGTACTGTGTGAATATATTTCTTACGGCACCATTAAGTGAAATTTACAATTGCCGGTGTCTTTTAAGTCTTTGTCTATCAGTTGATTAGACGCCAACTGTGAAATAAGAGGCCGCGGGTTCGATACCCGCAAGAAGACAATTATTGATTGTGTGATACAAAAGTAGTGTTTGTTTCGAGTCTGGGTGTTTGTGAGACCGAAATGTTTATCGTAGTTCTGGTATCCACGACACAAGAAAATTAGACAAAAAGATGAAACAAGACCTAAACTTAGTGTGGGTTCGAGGCTTTGGTTGCGACTGTTGGGTACATTTATTTATAACCTCGTGCTTTAAAAAAATTGTCGTTTTGCAATACTGAAATAAGTATTCATCGATATTTACTGTTTAGGGTTGTCAAAATGTATACTGTCTAAAAAGGCGTCGAAATTATTGCATTTTTGTCCCTTGTACCTCTCAGCAAGCATTTATTAAACACCAGCTTTACAGGCGATCCAAAAAAAACTCATGCAAGCCGTCCGTCTACCCTCACTTATTTAAAAATAGCTTAATGGGTGATTAACCGTAAGCGAACCATAAAGCAAATTATCAGAGTCTCAAAAGATTAGAATAAAACGCTTAAAGGTTACGTGGGCCAATTTAATTGCGTGTGTAGTCAAAACGCGAACAATTAATTTGGGGGTCCCTTATAAAAGAGGTTGAACTTTCGCCGTAGTAAAAGGGTAATGTTTTGTTTATGTCAGAACGCTTCAGGCGGTGAACTGGCCGATTCTGTTTATTTCATACTAAATAGATATTGTGTGTAATATGTTCCTGCTTTGTTGCACCTGTGTATGGCTCCCAAAGGTGTTTTAGATATATGTATTTGTACTACGATTGTATTATGGTTTCTTAGATTTACCCGGATGTTCCACATTAAAATTAACCTATTATTTAAGGATTTTATTGTTGATTTTTACATTTTTTAACTTCCCGTTTTGATTACTTTACAGCTTTCGTGAATCATGATTCAAGATTCAAGAAATCCGATTGTAAAATATTACCAAAATATCCATTGATGGAGTTAAAAGTATCAGTTCTTTGGAAATCTATGATGGATTGTATGATGGAACCGACATTTGATCCTAGAACGCTTTAAACAGATCGGAGTCTGTCTCATTTTTTTGTTATGTTATAGTAAAATATTGCTTTGTATGAAAAAATCTTGGTAGTACTTCATATCGGCTGGATAGTAACTAGCATACACGAGGCAAAGCGATCATCGTGACGAAGATATGTATGTATGTCTAGCGATATACTTCTTCGTAAATTAAAGTCGTACAATCTGGATAGTGGTCGTGATCATTATTAGCTTCCGTTGTTGAGATGCATCTCCACGTCTCTCGATGTAATGCATTAAAATTACCATGCTAGTAAAAAAGTATGATTAATAAATACAAAAAACGTTTTGGGTTCACGAGTAATTCTAAAACGAATACATCATATGTTTTTGTGGCTAAAAACGCGAACGCAATAATAAAATACAGATTAACTCCAAACAAAAAGTCGCCCAGGGAAAAACACGTTAATTCATATACAGACAGTGGATTCAGGCGGACTTTTTTGGGACCCGCCCGTCAGGCATGTCGACTGCAACTCGTGTCCTACGGGAGCGATAGCTCTGAAAAACTGGGCCGGCCCGTGATTGATGGAGAACCGGGTGTAAGCGTCGAATAAACAGACCTTTGAGTCCCCTGCAACGGTCCTCAGGTGGACCCTGTTTTTTGTTTAAATCAGTACTGGATAATGTAGTGTCTCGATCAGGGCTCGTTGGTGTTGCTGCTCGTTGACTTTTTGCGCTGTAAGCTTATTTTGTCGTGATGGAATTAAGTAATAGTCTGGTTTCTTATCTTTCAATGAGTTATGAAATTGTAAATTACTATTGATATGAATCGGTTTTCGAGAAAGGTTAATTAGATATTTCATCCAAGATCATTGCCTTTTTGAATTCCATTCAAAATTATGTTTCGACTGGGCGTTTGAACAATAAACTTAATATTTTGCCACTTTTCATTTTCATAATGAATAATGTTCTAAAATAACAACAATAACGTTTAACACAAAAATAAACATATTACCTTCATATGAATGAAACAAGGGCAGCGTGTGTTAATGAAATGACGAGGAAAATAAGATAAAATGCAAATATAGTGTTTAAAATTTGAGTCGGACCGAGGAGAATGTCAATGGAAGTTACCCTTCATACATTCAGGTAGACGTGGTACATGCTACAATAGGTAATTTCTCGAGCGTCGTGTGAACTTTCTGGGTCGATAAGCAAATTCTGACCAGTGTACACAGGCCTCCGCGTCTCTTCAAATGTGTACGACGATTAGTATTAAAAGGAACTTGGAACACGGTATCGTGGATCAAAATACAATGGACCATTGAAGTTATGTTGAAGGCAGTTTGCGTGTAGGAAAAGGTTAAACTTAGCTGCTGCAAAGTAGGACTAATTGCGGATATTTTCGCAGTTCTAACTTTAATTCACTGTGTAATATCCAATGTTTTGCAATAAAAGTCGTGTTTAATACATCAGCATGCATTTAGTGAAATAAAAGTAGGTCAAAATTTAATATCTCCCTCAACGCGAAGTGGACCGAAATTGATGATGGTTTTAACAAGATAAGTGACGCCAAGAATCGAATTAAAGGAGGTCAATTAAAGGTATTACGTTGGCCATTCTGAAATTTTGGTAATGAGATTAGAAATGATTTCTTCGTCACAAAAGCCGGAGACGCACGGCTGAACACCTAATTTGATTAAAAGCTTTTGAGAAATTGTGACCGCCGGTGGCTTGATCCTGGTGGGTGGCGATAAATCAAAACTTTACCATTAAAACAAACGCGGGACCGCGACACACCGGGATCAACTATCCCAACTTTACTCCAGACAACTTTATTGTCTTCAAAGTTTTATGACTCTAACCAACCCTTGCTACCACTCGTACGTAACTTGTTATGCTATACCTGTGCACTGGCTTTAAGCCTTACTCCAACTTTTTATCGACATAATAAAAAAGCCTTTCAAAAAGTTTGCAATCCAGTGCCTTTTCATTTATCACAAGCATGGTAACAAGCAAAACTAACTATAACGCAAGATTCAATTCCGAAGACTTGAAAACGTTCATGAAACAAGTGTTTAAAATTGCTTCAAGTTTGATGTATTTGCACTGGCTCCTCAAGAGATAAATTTGTTCAAAAACTTGCTGAATGCGAAAAGTTTGAAGCTCACTTCAATCCATTACACGAGTGATATATTTCTTTGTTTTCTGACTCCACAGTGGGCGGACGCGACCTTACAAATCGCAAGTTTACCATTAGCGCGCTCTTTGCTTTGCGTTTTCGCTAAGTTTATTCCGAAACATCTCGGTACATTCATTATTTAAACCGCGTAATGGATGTGCTTGATTGATGACAATGGCTGACAATGGAATATTTGAAATAGACCCGTTTGAGTACTCTACATGAGATTCGGATGGATCTTGCGGTTTGGTTTTCATAAATGTGCATCGATCAATCTTCCCTGTGTAATAGAAAACGATATGTTTGAAACGTAATATCGGGGTGGTTTATTTAATATACCGTACATCAATCACGGACAGACGGTGTGTATTCTGGTGCGGTGGTGACAGATCGTCGCGCAACATGTGATATGAGTCAGCTTATGGCTCTGTCCCATCTCCTTTCTTATTTGATTTTTATTAAAAGGTTATTCATACTTGTCTACGTAATTATTCATGGGCGGCTAAAAGAGCGTATGAATTGACAGATGTTAGATGATTCTGGAATGTCAATCTTAGGAAAATATTAGATGTTCTGGATGATGTATTGACTTTTCATTTTGTTCCTCGTTGACGAGAATCAAGAGACGAGCAGCTCGATCGCTTGATGGTATCTGTCGTGCCTGTAGCAATGCTTAAAATTCATACATATTTTTTACTTATTATTATTATTAATTAAAACTATATGGTATAGTATTCCGCTCTTATAAATTAACGGCATTATTCACAGACAGGTCTAAAACCTCTTTTAGTTATAATGTTTACTCTTCTTCATACACACTGAATTCAAAAATCGTTCTAAAGGGGACAAAACATTCGATATTTAAAATATTTTTTTAAAAAGTCTACGAAGAAGGCCGAAGGTGTAAAGCCTCTTAATACCTAGTGATCACTGGCTGCTATATGCTATCAGCAGAAAAACAAAAATTACTTGTGTACTGCTGTCTGCTCATATAACTAGTCATATACATGATACTGTCTAACTTAATTGCAGATAAACATAAAATATGATCTAATTCTAACAGTGTATAGAGTGTGTATGTGTGTGTGGGTCAATATACACTCAATTTCTACATACGGCAAAATCCAGTAGAAAATGTGCACTGCGCTTAGTGTTGTTGATTTTTGTCTTGCATACTCGATTTGCCTAAAGAAACTACATTTCAATAAGATTGATAAAAAAGTCTACGTCAACAAACATGCACTCAGCCAGTGTAAATTCACTAGACTGAAGATCTATACCGAATTTGTAGACAAGACAGAACAAATTTTGCATACAACCGAATACGAGAAACATAGTTCGCAAAAGTAAACGTATCGACAGAACGTGGCTATAAAAGTTAGCTTGTAAACTGGAGTGATTTTGTATAGCCGTACAAATTGAAAGGCCATGCGTTCGCTGTTTATTTTATCCATTTAATTTCAGACTACCTCGGTGGCGTAGTTGTACCAGGGCACGGTTACAAAGCTGAGGTCTCGGGTTCGGATCCCGGGTTGGGCAAAGTGATATTGGATTTTTCTATTCATAATCAGCCCAGATTCAGGAATTTGTGCCCGGAATTTGAATATGGCGATAGGTTCCACATCACATCATGGAACGGAACATACAAAATGCGTGAGTTTATGTATGTATGTATTTAATTTCAGCTGCTTAGTAGTTTATTCGTAAGAATTGAGAGATTTTAATTATTATTTTCGTTAATATAACAGTTAAGAGCGGGGTCTATGTGAAATGGCCTTTTTCACAACGTTTTTTCTTGGTGATCTTTATTATTAGGTGTTCAAAAAAAATATATGTTGATCTACACTATATGGAGCTTGGGCCCTTCTTTTCAGAATTCTTAAAAGTGTATTAAAAGTACTTGAAATAAAATTGCAAAGTGACCTCTATTTTCGCATTTACAACGTTTTTTCTCTTAAACTACGAGCACTAGGATTATTTTATTATCATCAGGATGTTAAGAAATGCAAGGCGGATGGGACCTTCTTTTTATTTTTTCTAATTTCTGTCTCATTTATTTTTAACGAATTTTTCACATTATCGATACTCTAAATCGCGAGCACGTCCCCGCTGTCGCCCAACAAATCATTGCGGGACGAACCGCCGTGCTAAACGGACCTATGTCGCTTGTCTTCGCAATATCTACGTAAATTTAATATTGCTATTTCGCTCGACACATTCATTGAGAACGGTTACGGCCGGTCTAACCGTAGTAAATTACTATACTACATCACTGCAACTGCGGCGCTGTTGCTTGGATGCCAAATAAAAACGTGTGGCCGCGGGTTCGATCCCGCATCGAAACAAATGTTTTTATTTATAAATTCATTTATCTACTATCTAACCCAATATTTTATATAGGAAACATTTTATTTCTTGCATTTTTGTAACATTTTTATTTAACATTTTTGTATTTTTGATTTTTGAATATTACGATTTTTGTTTATTATGAATAAACCAGAAATTACTCAACCGATCTTAAAATTCTTTCACCATCCGATTCCAACATTATCCTGGAGTAACATAGGCTGTATATTTGCCTAAAGGGGTTGACATGAGTTAAAATGGAAAATAAAAATCATTGAAGATATTTTTTTGAAAAAAATATTCTACCATATTTTATAAAATTATTATTTATGTTCTTAGTAGAAAGTAACTGTACTATAATAGTATATTTATTTTGTTAAAGTTAACGATCATAATATTGTACCTACATAGCAAAATATAAGTATCGTGCGATGTTTTAATATTTCAATTGAATTTCATGCAACTTATGAGAGACCTACCCAACATATAAATAAATGAATTGTTATGTTCCGATCATATTTGAAATAGTAGGTAACATTTAAACACCAAAATAGGCACTAATATAATAGATAGTTACCGGTAATTTGATCACCGAGAAGTAAGTATTGTTGGCCCGAAGGTTTGACCGATCGCTAGATGATTGTTGTGGCCGCAGGTTCGATCCCCGCATCGATACGATTGTTTTTGTTTATAAATTCATCTATATGTCTAACCTATAATATTTTATAAAAGAAACATTTCATTTTTTGCATTTTTGTAACATGTGTATTTTTACATTTTTGTATTTTAGATTTTTGAATATTTCGATATTTGTTTATTATGAATAAACACAAAAATTACTTAACCGACCGACTTAATCTTAAAATTCTTTCACCATTCGAATCCAACATTATCCTGGAGTAACATTGGCTGTATGTTTGGCTAAAGGAGTTGAAATAAGGGTTGAAATGAAAAATAAAAACCATTCGAGATAATTTTTTTTGAACATTTTTATTTTCCATTTAAACCCTTATTTCAACCTCTTCAGGTAAATATATAGTTCTGTTAATCCCGGATTAGACCATTAGAAAATCGAAATATTTTTTTAAATTGGTCCAGTAATTTTTGAGTTTCATTGTAAATAAAAATCCAAAAATATAAATGTATCTATCCTCTTTGTAATATTACAAAAGAAAAACAAAAATAAAAATATTAAAAATCTAAAATGTAATATTGGTATAGATGAAATAAGTAAACACAAAAATTGAACTACAAGTGCGGGGACCGAACCCGCGTCTTTTCGTTTAACAGTCAGCGTTCGTGCAATTCTGCCACGATAGCTGTGACGATTATAAGTGAATTAATCATACAGTACGGTCCTAACTGTACTCGATGGGAACATCGAGTGAAATAACACTACGAATATATCGTTTTGTCCGCAGCGAAATAATGAATGAATAGGTATAAAGCAGCGCGCTCGCTCGCACGTCGTGAGCCGGCGTGCGCCGGTGCATGAGATTTGGTGCCGCCCGTTCGAGCAAGGTCATTGGCGTTACCCGTCCTCTTAATAGGTAGCTTTTTAGATATTTAGGGTCATTGGCCTTTCCAGTAGTACGTGACATTTTCCAGTTGCGTTCATTCCAATACTGTCAGTTTCTTACGAGTATAAAACAAGTAACAATATTGAAAATAAATTTCTTCGCAATATACGGTGTACATTGAATAAATTATAGAGAGTTTCTGTGAATAGCAATAGCAAAAATAGTGTAGATTCAGTTCTGTATCTTTATATAAATACCAGGAACTTAAAAGACACCATAAGCTATTTAAAACACATACAGTATTAAGAGTTTATTGTAAGGGGTTATTAAAAATTAACAATTTATATATATGTATGAATTATTAATCAGGTGGAATCAGTAACTCGGCACAAACGAACAATGAACATAGTTTGGAGCTCCGTGTTTGTATGTAGTATATCAATAGCTGTCCAGTCCGTGATGAGTTATCACCGTGTCAAAGTTCCCGGGAAGCAATTCCCATCCCTTGTTCTTCAAAGAGTTTGTATGGAAAGTGGACAATTGCACCCTCCCACCCCGGGACGTATTCACTCGAACTAGTCGGGGACCGAACCCCTAACGGGAAAGTTTTGATTTAGCGCTTATAGCTGTCCCAGTAGGAGAGCCCTCTTTAAAGTTTAGTCGTGTAATAGAATAAAACCGCTTGGAACAATGCTTGTGCTCAAGGATTCATACCCTTTGGTAAACGTTATAGAAGTGGAACAACTTATTGCCAGCAAAGCTCGGATATAAAATCTAATGTAGCCCACAGCCTGAATATTCTAAACTTGGCGGAGTCGAGCCAGCGATTTGAATCGTTCAACGCCACTCCCAAAAGGGGATTGCTCTCAACATTTTAAATTCTGAATAATTTTCAGTTGAAAATATAGTCGCGCGGTTTTCTTATAGTGCGGAGAAAAGTCCTAACAATGTTCGCAAAATAAAATGCTTACAACTTCTTGTGCAAACATAATAAACATATATTCCCGTAGTCATATATGTTGTTTTCTTAATCAAGTTCAGCAGTAAAATATATTTGTATACGCGATATACGACAAAAGTCAACAGTAGTTCGCCGAGTCTATTACAAACTTTTGTTTCTAGCAAGCAAGGATAGTAAGAACAAATGGGATCGGCTTGAAAAATGTGTAACAATAACAAAATGGGAAAAGTTGAAAGTGACATCGGACCATTAGGCAGGTACCGCGACGTTAGACGGTGAACGATGCCTCGCTCCTCCTGTAATGAATCACAAGTTTTAGCCGCCGCAAATGGATATACTTCAAACTTCTTCCTCCCTGAATAGTCTTCGGCTGTTCATTCTATTTTTGTATTAAACTCGCGACTTTCGATTACTGTTCCGCGTCGACTGTGAGAGGATTTTCGACTTTAGTGAAGTGTATTGAATTGGTTTTAAAGATTTGCTTTTTTATTATCATTTATCAGTATATTAATGGTAATTGCTTTAGAACCAGAAATCATCAACGAATGTGTAAATTGAAAGGGAATTAAAGAAATGTTATTTCTTTACATAAATACCTAGATACCTTTATATCATCAATGCTCCTATATAGGAATTGATTCCGCTTTAGATGTTGAAGTCTCTACCTGACTCATAAAGATATTACCGATTGGTTCGATGTAAGCCCACAGTGTATAAACTTTTCTTATTTCTCTCTTGCAATAGAGTTGTTTGCGTAGTTATTTTAATTACTTATTTTGATATCCATTAAAACTCCTGTGTCTGTCGTACTTTTATGTGTCCCTACTGATGACTTTATCTATGCACTATTTTTTCTCTATAAAAATATTTAATTTGTTATAATTTTAATTTTGAATTCAAATCACACATATACGACATACTCTTTATAATCAATTATTGGTTTATTGCAACAACATCAATACATTATAATATTTACCGACAAATTTAAACCAAATCTGACATAGAACTGAATCACATATTTTTTTTAATAATACGTATTCACGTAAAAATATTATTACATTCCTGTTGTATAACCGATAATACGTCATGTATGAAAAAAAAACAAATCTGAAAGAATAAATCTACCCTTTATTCTGATAAAAACAGCTATCTGGAATATGGATAGACATTTGGGGAATATATTTGATTATACATACATACCGGGTATATCAAGACTGCTACCGAAAACGAAGCCGGGTGGTAGTTTTAGTGACTACAAACACAATGCAACTAAAAATTTCGCAAAGAAACGCGACATTAATTTTTAATGATTTTTTAAATATCGTCATTTTTGGGTGTTAAATCCTTAGTTTTCGCTAAAATAATAATTTAAACTGTTTTATACCTTAGAGTATTTATAAATAAAAGGGTATACACTATTATTTTAGGAAAAAAATGTATTTACCACCCAAATATGGCCATAGGAAAAAAAAAATAAAAAAAATTACGCTTTTTTTTGCAAAATTTTCTATTGCATTGTGTCTGAAGTCGCTTAAACAACCACCCGGCTTCGTTTTCGGTAGCAGTCTTGATATACCCTGTATGTCTTAAAGGCTTCGGGTGGAGGTCTTGCCGAGGCTCAGTGAAGTATGTAATCAACTGTATCAATGTTCTATAGGTAATATTCCTCTTTTGTACTGTCACAATTATCTTTTGTAACAATAATATTATTGAATTGCATCTAACAATCATCTAGTCATTGAAAGGAAAGTTTTTTTTTTCAATACATATTCGATGACATGTACCTGATATTTCTAGGTTCGCTATGTTAATAATGAAAGTCGATATATTGAGTGGCAAATTTTTAAGGCCCTTAATGTTTGAAGAGAAATTTACTTAGATTACCAATTATAATTTTTATTTAATTAAATAATACATCTAGGTTAGGCTAGGGTTGTGTAGCGTCACCATGGCTATTCAACCTCTTCATGGATAGTTGTTTGACTGATTTGAAAGAATCTGATTGTGGTTTCAGGATGGGTAAGTCACTGTTTCAATGTCTTTTATACGCCGATGATCAGGTGCTTCTTGCATCATCGGTGTGTGATTTACAACGAATGGTAACTTTAATGAATGATGCGTTTAAAAGGCAAGAAAGTAAATGTAAAAAAGACCAAAGTTATGATTCTGGAGAGGGATGAATCGAGAACAGAATGCAAGGTCACAATAGAGAGTGAGGAAGTGGAGCAAGTAGATGAATTTGTGTATCTGGGCAGTTTTATTACCAGAGATGGAAAGTGTCAAAGGGATATTGAAAGAAGAGTAAAAATGGGTAATAGTGTAAATGGCGCCTTGTACTCGATTACGGCAAATAAAAATATTTCACACCGTGCTCGATTAGCAATACACCAAGGAGTCTTGGTGCCAACACTTATGTATGGCAGTGAATCTTGGGTGTGGCAGAGGAAGCACGAAAGCAGGATCAATGCTGTAGAGATGAGAGCATTGAGGAGTATGTGTTAGGTCAAATTGGTTGAGTTAAAAATAGTGTGATAAGGGAGAAATGTGGGTTAAAAGAAGATGTAGTGACTAAGATTGAGAAAGGGATGCTTCGATGTTTGGGCCATATTGAAAGGATGGATGAAAGGAGACTGACAAAAGAGATATGGGTGATTATACAAAAGTTGGGTAACTTTTGAGGATATTTTGTTTACTATAATAATTAAACCAAATTATAACAAATTCGGGTGCATATGATGACAAATCTAATGATTATATTGTTCCAAATCGGGCCAGTCACTTTTTTAAGTAAATTATGAGATATTTAAAATTTTCTGAATTTGACTGCCAGGGGACTGACGAGGCTAACATAGTACTGATAAAGTACACAATTTTCTAAGAATTATAATGAAATTTAATAAGAATTAGTACAAATCTCTTAGTTTTAATAATGGCACATGTCTTTTAAGTATTCAAATCACTTAGTAACAATTAAAAATAATTATAAAATTAAAATAAACGTAAATACCAATATCTTCGGCAGCTTTAACTGATTTTAGCGATTTCATTGTCATCGGAAAGAACATACTCCTTGTGGGACCAACTCTTCTTCATTGAAATGCCTATCAACACTAAAAATATACAAATAACTAAAATATTTTATAAAAAAATAAAAACCGACTTCAAAACAAAAACCACAAAAAATATTAAAATAATAAGTACCACTGCAAAGCAAAAAATAATATTTATTTCATTGTACTTGTGTATGTTGATTAATTTGCTTAATGACTTGACTAGCCAACAAATCAAAATATATGCGTAACTTAATATTTTATTATTTTTTGGTTTTTAGTGGTTTTTTGTTTTGAAGTAGGTTTTTATTAAAAATTTTAGTTATTTCCTTAAGTACTGAAGTTTTTGTTTTTCTTTGTATTCCGCTAATTTAATGGGGCACTTTTAATTCTGGCCAAGCGAGCCTTTTCGGCTTCTCTTTTTTTTCTAATCTTCTTCCCTAGTCAAATTGCTTTTAGTGTGCCGTATGATATTCTAAACTGAAATATAAAATAGAAATGCTTATACACGGTTGCAATTAAGATAATAGTGCTCTAAAACAACAACAAAAAGCAGTATTATGGAGACAATTAAATCCTCTGGCGCGATACCTGACAAAGGACTGACGCCAGCGGATTGACGAAAAAGACATAATTTGAGGTTATAATCAGAACTAATGTTTTTTTTGATAATTCCGAATATCAACAAACTACATTTTAACAAATCATAGTTAATTATGTATAAATGATAATAAACCTCAGATTAACAAGAAAATAACGACCCACCACGGGACTGAAATTTTGACTGGCTTTGCATGTGTATAGAAGACAAACACAACCCAAGAACTCGTACAGTTATGGCGGCCGTCAAATTGTGCTGTCCGCAACTAACTTCATTACCAACATTAATACATAAACAGGGATTTGACCTTGACTCGGTGATATATGGCGAGAATTTCAAATTTAAAGAACACACAACGGACTGACGGATGAAAACAAACACAAAGTTTCTTATTTTTTTTAAATAAATTGGAGAACATTGCATTATGAAAGTTGTAGTATATAATACTATGTTCATCACAAATTGTAGTAAATTAGTAAGTTTTCTTAAATCAATGATAATGTTTAATAGATAGTCACTTGATTGTTGGTTTTCGGGATTGTGACATGCCAAAGGACTGACATTTTAAGTATTAATTTTGTTTTTTTATTAATTTGTATTTAAAATGAATAAGTGAAATTGGGTGACCATATAAAGGACTTTTCATTGTTTTAAAATAAGTTGTTATTTCAATAAAATATAATA
The DNA here is from genome assembly GCA_023078785.2 of Hyles euphorbiae. NCBI lineage: Eukaryota > Metazoa > Arthropoda > Insecta > Lepidoptera > Sphingidae > Hyles > Hyles euphorbiae. Next base: position 13,620,459 of record CM041041.1, on the reverse strand, counting down.
AGACTTTGTATATATTGGCTGATGACAGCGAGTTACCCAATTTTTGTATATTCACCCATTTATAATGCGAGAATGGATGGTGAAGTCGGTCGTCCTCGACCCAGGCGGTCCTATAAAAATCTAATAAGAGACCTTTTAAAGAAAGGAAAAATACGGATTCCTCGAAACCGACGAGCGTGTATGAAGAGATTAATGACAGTTGAAAAAGCGAAAGAGATATGTATGGACCGTAGCACTTGGCGCTCAATAGTCTCTGCCTACCCTAATGGGACATAGGCATGAGTTTATGTATGTATGTATGTAATACTTCTAATATTGTAATTTTGATTGTCTTTATTGTAGCATTAATATAATAGTATATGCTATACCCTAATCAAAATCATTGGAACATGTTAAGTACCAATTGACATAAAAGCATAATCTGATTATGAGTAAGTCATTATTTTCAATTACACTGGATCAATTAACGATTTTGAAGATTCAGCTGTCTAATGATCAACGATGCGTCTAATTATTACCGATATAAATAAAAATACACACGGGGCTATATGAAGAATATAAATCCAACCCACGTTAAGATAGAGGTCTTCTTTGGGGTATCCGAAATTACCAGAGACTATTTGGTCTCCAAATACCAGAACCGAAATATTTTTTATAGATCATACAAAAATTTGTCTCTGGGATCAAACTCACAGCCTCTCGATTCACAATCGGCATAAACAACTGTTTCACAGACGCTGACATTTTGTTTACAATATGTAGTCTATCATATGATAATGAAATCGTTATAAAACTATTTATTAGCTTCTAAGAACTAGCAGCAACATTAACAAGATGCGTCAAAGAACTTTAAGTAGGTGTAATAGTTAATATAAAAAATGTCTCCGAGAACTCTTTGATGGCTCCAAGTTTCGGACACATTGCAACGTTGGATAAGTTTTAACGAGATCCTATTGACTTGCCGCTTGTCGTTGCTACAGACTTATACAGCTTTATTTAAACAACAAAACTTTTGGCAATATTGTGAAAGCGATTTTGTGAAAGAATACTGTCTTAACTACTTCGGTGTTACGGGACTGTTTTATTATGAAGGTGCTGAGTGTCGATGCTGGAATTATTTTGTTGAAAAAATTGGGGACGGTAAAATTATTGATTTTTGGCAGACTATTCTATAATTTTACATTTTTCGACTGTGACTAAAATCAAGGTGATTACCCTATTTGCTTAGTATAGCCTAATTGATATTAGGATATCGAGTTATCGACTAATCGCTAATATTCTGGCGAATCCAATAAATCAATTAGAAATTAATACTTAATAAATACATACAATAGTGACACACATAGTCTTGACCCTGCATTAACGTCAATAAATTCTTGTGTCGTGCCTATAACTACGAGAGACTGTTCGGCCTCACAAACACCCAGGCCCGAGATAAATATTTGTGGGCCTCAGAAACATGTCTCGGTGCAGGGACGGAACCCACACCTCTCGTTTTATAGCCACCACGGAAACTAAAAATCATATAACTTGCACCCTAACAACAAACCTTCTCACTCGTATTCATTTCTCTTAACAGCATTAATGCTATGCGGTTATGCATTACTCGGTTCACGCCATTCGTCTTAATGTATGTACTCGTACAATGTACATGATACATTATTAAACATTTGCACAATTACCGGTGTGTACCAGATATGAAAATATCCTGAAGAAACACTTGATTACTAATCTATATTGACAGCCTCCGTGGCACTGGCGGTTAGACGCCGCCTGTGAAACGAGAGGCCGCGGGTTCGATCCTCGCACCGAGAGAAATGTTTGTGCAGCCCACAAATATTTCTTTCAGGTCTGGGTGTTTGTGAGACCGAAAAGTCTCTCGTAGTTTCTGATACCCACGACACAAGACTCGATCTTAGTGTGGGGTCAGGACTATGTATGTGACTGTTGGGTGTTATTTATTTATTTTATTTATTGATTTATATATTGTCACATTTAGAAAACTTCTGTTTATGACGTTAGGTTTACCACCAGTCGAATTACCTGTTCGTCTTGTCAATCTTCAATTAAAAAAGGCATTTTTAGTGATTGCGCTAGGTCCCAAAGGCTCACCGTCACAAAAGGTTTCGGCGTTTTGATATACCGATTGAACAGCTCGCACTATCTTGAACCCATTTAAATATTATTCCGAGGCGCTATCCAGACTTCGTCAGTTGTGAATTTTTTTTGGCAAAGAAGTTTCTTAGTTAATATTTTTGTCTTAGAGCCGTGGAGAAACGTCGGAATGTTTTTGTTTCCAACTTTGATTTAGGTACTTTTTTTAGTGATTACTAGGATTTATTTGGGCTTTTATTCTCTTTATTACACACAGCCCTTTCGTTCATTTTCCTTCCCTTACAAACATCCCTTAATCCCGTTATAAAATACATATACATTACGTTAATTTTCATTTTCTGTTTACTAGAATAAAAACTTAGAGTCCATTCGACAAAGACTACGCGGGATGCCTGCCCAAGGCGTAAGTCATCTACTTATTTTTTTGACAGCCTCCGTGGCGCAGTTGGTTAGACACCGCCTGTGAAACGGGAGGCCGCGGGTTCGATCCCCGCACCGAGAGAAATGTTTGTGCGGCCCACAAATATTTCTTCCGGGTCTGGGTGTTTGTGAGACCGAAAAGTCTCTCGTAGTTCCTGATACCCACGACACAAGACTCGATCTTAGTGTGGGGTCAGGACTATGTATGTGACTGTTGGGTGTTATTTATTTATTTATTTATTTATTTTATATGCTACAAAATTTTATACGAGAGACACGGTTAAAATACCAGTAGGTAACAGTAGGTACTCAAATTTTCTGCTACCAAAATATGCTCGTACTTAAATTACATTTTCCCAAAATAGTATGAGATCGTAACAAAAGCCTTTTGAAATATTTACCCAGCGATGAAGAAATACATACGTCCCTAATTTCTTCACCTAAAATAGAGCATAACTACAAAATTCCGTAGGTTATTTACGAGCAATAATGTAAACAGGTGACTACGGAGAACAAGTGAACGTGAACAAACAATAAGTTCTGAGATAATATTTGTTACAGTAGATTAATTTATTATTAAATGGCGAGGTGGAAAATATTGTATAGGATGGGAACCGACGGCTGAGCAAACTCGCAAAAATCACTTCGTTGAGCAGTCCTCTTTGGGTAAGAATGAGTGAAACTTTTATTTAATGGTGAATTTAACTTGGTATTGGGATTTCTCACTAAAATTTGGGTAGAATCACAACTGCGTAGATGAAAAGGTATTAAACGGAAATAAAGTTATGAAAGAAGGAAATGAAGACACGCCTGTGCGTTTCGTTTATGTTTCGGTTTGAGGGATCCTAGCCAGTCATAACAGGTAAAAATGGCAATCAATGTTCCAAAGTAACAAGCGCAGTAGGGTGCCATGAAGTTGTTAATAACTATAAGTAGATGACTTACGCCTTGGGCAGCCATCCCGCGTAGTCTTTGTCGAATGGACTCCTAGTTTTTATTCTAGTAAACAGAAAATGAAAATTAACGTAATGTATATGTATTTTGATTATTTGGATTCGAGCGGTAGGCTCGGCTCTGTTACATCGTAGGTCGAAACATACAAGACGAAATCTGGGTGTCCTGGCACCTCTACTTAGCCCTTTTGGAAAAGAGGCGTAAGTTAATGTATGTATATATGTTTATTTTGATTACAATTTTACTAAAAGCATTATGACGTGACATTAGCACAAAAGTAACATAAAAGCTATTTAATCTTTCACCACACGAGCTCATTAAACCAGACAATGTTGTGTATTTTATTAAGTATATTTCATTACTGATAATTATTTCCGACCGCAGCCTCTGAAAAGGTTGATAGGCTGGATTTAATATTAATTTGCGAAATAGTCTCGTGACAAATCTAGGGTTTTAGTACTCAGGTGAATTTTGTGTGCCTTTAAATAATATATAGCGCGAAAATGAAAAACCTTAGTACTGTACTAATGTTTCATTTTGTGTCATAAAGGATAAAATGGAATCAAAGGATATGTAAAATGAGGAACAGGCTAGTTAGGGGAGGACTGACAGGACAAAAGTCAATGTTTCATTACATCAGCCAGAACGCTCTATACTTCTGTATCAGCCCACATACATACGTCTCACTGCAGGACACGAGCCTACACTACAATCGAGACTACGATTAAGAGTGGTTAGGCCATCTAGTTTTTCTCGTAACGCATTGAAATATTTGAAATTATGCGTGTATTTGTAGCATTGACCACTTTAAAAACGAAGGCATAATATTGGTTCCCTATTAAAAATAAAATTAATTCACGCGAATCTAACACTTTTTAATAACACAATTTTTGACAGATTTTATCCCGGATTTGGTTAAAATTTTACATTTTTACATCCCGAAGTTTCGATTACTTTACAGCTTTCGTGATCATGTATTTCAAGGTATAATATCTAAAATATACCTAAACCTCTTCCAGTCGTAAAGGAAGGTTGGCGGTGAGATGTACATACAATTATATGATTATTATTTCAATACAAAATGTATATGCAATTATTCCTTATAAATAATGCTACATCTTCGAATTTGGGAATATAGGCATCCCACAAATATTACCAGAGCTACCTGTTGGAAGCGGCTCGCATCCAGAATCTGAAGGTCAGGTCATCAGGTCAAAGTTATCTCCGTCTTTATTCTATTAGTTATATATTATTTGGTTGATTCAGTAGCAGATATTATTGAAAGCGAAACACCATGTTAATATTTAAGTAAATGTGGTTAAATTAGAGATAATTAGACAAGATTACAATGGTTAAAATTAATGAAACCACTTACTGTGAATTTGTAAGTGCGTTTTTCTTTCACTCACTCAGCAATCATAATGACGAAAATCTGACAGGAAAGCTTTGACGTCACATTCAACATTCAAAGCGCAATCAACAAAATCCGCCAATTTATTTGTAAATTAACTGTTTATCAAACACCCTAATGGGTCCCATAGCTAGTTACTTCGCTTCAGCAGTCAGATTGCGTTTCGATATCGAACTTTAATTTGACGCTATAATCGCAAAACGCAGAATAATCTCATATCTAGTCCCACTCGGAAAATACATTGAGTAATGGGACCCTAATACGGTACGGAGATCGGAGATTGAACGGGAATGCAATTACAGCGGGGAGCCTGGGGCGCTCTTAAATATTTGGAAATCAACGGTTGGTTATCTTTAACCATATTATAGTAAATGGCTGTGGCTGTATACCCGAAAACGTCTAGGTTTTATTGGATTTGTCTAGAGTCTAGACCTTCGTTCATAAAGCATATCTTCAGTTTTAGGTTTTGAAGTTGTATTACCTCTATTTATGCTGAAGTTTATTATTTTTTACTTACTCTTATTATAAGAAACTAGTCAAGTATTTTTAAAAGTATCAAAAACTGTACCTACATTAATTAGAACCTTTCTCTCTTCTTTATCTTATTCCCATCCAAAAGTTACTGAAAGAGATTTTCTAGTGCAACAAGGCCGCCGATAGTACTTATTTTAATCTCTGTTATTTACTTGAGTGCAATAAAAATAAATGCAACAAAATTATCATGTCATCTCATGTAAAAAGTATCAAAACTCACAACAACTATTATTATGCATACAAAATGCAGAAACTAACTAAACATAACGGGAAATGTAAATTTTTGTACAAATTAATAAAGTAGCCAACAATGTTACTGGCGAAGTTTCTCGTGTACATGACAATTGTTTCGGAATAATTTAATTGTACGTCACTAACACAAAGGACAAAACCTTTATTTAGAAATAATAGGGATCCCTCTGTTTTGTCGCATTTTGCACAAAGTTTCATTTTGTATGGAAAGGTTTTCTCCGCAATTATTTCAGAATTGCTCCCCGCTCCTAATTGTTTATCTTTTGCAAGAGTTGTTCCACTTGTTTATGTAACGAGGAATTGTCGAATTGGATTAAATGAAATCCTGTTTGTGTTTCATTTCCTTTTAATTGTCGACAGAGTTTAAGAAATAAAGTAGTCTAAAATAATCTAGGACTATTCTTTATTAAAATAAAAATCAAATGAACTACCAGCATCATAGGCTATGTAGATTTACTGTTCACAATATGTTTTTAAGACGATTTTAGTCACTTCGCATTCGAATACAGAATAAATCAGACCATTTCTCGTGGTGAGATTTTTCGTGTATTTTATTGATATCAACAATATATCGAGAACAAAAATATGATTAACTTCAAAAGTCACTCCACGAAATCTATGATCATAAAAATTCTATGAAAGCAGATCCATTAAAAATATATCGATATACGGAACAAGCCACGCAGCGTTTCCCATACTGAGTAATTCCCTATAAAATCGTTTTCAATAAATCCCATTCTATTCACAAACGTTACGAGGAAATCTATTAGACGGTGCACTTATCCTACATCTTTATGTGGCACTGTCGGATCATTATAAAGCAGAGCCGAGGCTTACAAATGTGAAGGCATTATGATATATTCTAGAAGTGATTATTATATTGGGAAAATGAGGCACGCAGATAGTAAATTTTGGATTTAAAATATATCCGTGGTTGAAAAACATTTGGTGGCGATAAAATAACCAAAGTTAGATTGGAGAATTTATTGATACAATCAACATTGAGGTGTGTTACCAAATCCTGAAGTGTAGATATCGATATTGCGAGTAAAAGAATGGACATCTATTATTATATCTAGTATTTCGAGAACGACATAAGTGTTAAACGTGACTACAATTGCAAAGTTTGAATACTGCATCGGTAACACAAAAAATGTGTTTGAACGACGACATTCATACTCGAATGAACTTCACGAACTGGATCATTAATATCAATTTCAAAACATTCGTATTGCCTCTAAATTTTATTTATATTGTAGTTATAACGGCCTGTTTAAAATTTGTATTTGTCATTTCACCAGAATTTTAGTGAGGATTTGATTTGAGCTTGGTTTATAAGCCAAACAATGTTCTGCAGGTTGTGAAAATTCAATAGGGCCAGTCGGAATTGGAGATTTGCTCGTATTTCGGGCATTGCAAGCTGATTAAGCATCATTATCGCTTGTTTCAAAGTGAATGGAATGCGATATGATTGGTCTATTTCGACGAGCAAGGCTTTGTTACATAAGGGTATTTGATAAAGCAAAGTGTGGTTTTCTTAACGCTTAGTTAGGGAAGATTTGGTTTATATTCATACGGTGTTTTGTTTTTGTTCAGTAGGAACGAATTTTTTCTTTATGTATTCATTAACATAGATAGAAATAACGTTACAATTTAAATTATTATTATTTATTTATTTATTTTAAAATACCAGCCAACAATTGTTTACACTGAGAAATGTCTTATAATATAACTAGGTATGCGATTAACAATGATTTAAGCGTAACAATCTCTTACAGGCTATTTCCGCATGCACAAAATAGAACAAAGTAGGTAACTCACTAATGTAAATTATATTGACGGAAATAATTCATTTTTTTTAAATTATACTGCGGAAATCAAAATTATAGTTATATTTAAAATTCAATAATACACATACTGTCCTTTTTTTTTATAAAAAAGTAACATAAAGAAAAATTAAAACTAAATTAAAATTATCAATTGGTTGAATAAAACTCTACAATTATTTTATAAAATCTGCCAAAACTGTCAAAATGCAAGTCCATGGTGGACTGATCACTGCAATTATTCAAGATCCGACAGAGTCTAGGTAATGGTGAATTTGCTCCTAGAACCGTTCTTCGACGGGGAGGACATAGCGGTGTGATTTTATTGCGTGGATAGCGGGAAGGGGCATTGAACTTTATTTGGCTCAACAAATTAGGGCGTTCGATTTTATTTCTGATAAGTTTATAAATAAATAGTGCATCACTGATGTTATTTCGGCAGGACAAGCTGAGCATCTTGAAATACTGCAGGCGGCTGTTATACGTGGAAAGTTGTTTGCTTTGCCTTTTACCTTTACAGTATGCTAGATGCCACAAGAATCGCTTTTGGACTCTTTCTAGGCGTAGAGCATGTGATGCGAAGTGTGGCCGCCAAACAACACTGCAGTATTCCAAGATACTCCGTACTAAGCTGTTATAAAGCATTATTTTAGTGCCACTTCTTTTGAAGGACTTGGTATTTCTTAATACGAACCCCAGCATTCTATTTGCCTTTTTTATTATAGCTTCCATGTGTGGGATGAAGGTCATTTTTTTATCAAAGATTACTCCTAGATCTCGGAATATGTCCACTTCCTGTATTTTATAATTGTCTAAGAAATAATCAGAATCTATATAATTATGTTTTCTAGAGAATTTTACGTGGTAGCATTTTTTAAAATTTAACTCCATTACATTATTCGTACACCATTCTACAAGCCGATTAATATCGCTTTGCAAGTACTGTGTATCTTCAAACGACTTAATTCTTCTCGCTATTTTTAGATCATCAGCGTACAAATAACATTCAGAGAATTGAAACCAAAGAGGAAGATCATTAATGAAGCAATTAAATAAAATAGGAGCCAAATGAGAGCCTTGGGGAACTCCAGATGTTATGCATTTAATTTCGGATAGATTTTTTTTTTCACCCATTTGCAACCACGTAAAACTCTCGACCCATTAAACAAGACTTTAGCCACCTCAGTAAGTGCCCAAATATGCCATATGACGCGAGTTTATTTATCAATATGGAATGGCAGATTCTATCAAAGGCTTTGCTAAAGTCTGTATAAATAACATCATACTGATCACCTGCGTCAATTGCTTGGACAAGGGATTCTATGAAAGTCAATAAGTTTGTGAACCTCGAGGTAACAAAACCGTGTTGATGATCGCTAAGGTACAACTTTAAATGACTCTGGATATGAGGACATATAAGAGATTCAAAAATCTTTGCGAACGAGGACAAAATTGATATAGGTCTGTAATTGGAAATAATTTCCTTTTTATCCGACTTGTAAACTGGAACAACTTTAGCTTTCTTCCACATTTGCGGGAAAGTACCTATGGCTAGTGACATGTTGTAAATTATTTGAAGTGGGGAGACCAATGCAGATGCACAAGCACGAATAAAAACGGGAGGGATGCCGTCTGGACCAGCACCTTATTATCAAAAGGCAATACAGTTTTAAATTTTAAAACTTTATTATATACTATTAAGAAATTATCTATATACATATGTATGATTGGATAATGATGAAAGATTATAAAGTTGGATAAACCGTAACTGACTGACTAGTATGGAACGTATTGTATAAAAGAGATAACGAATTTAGGCACTAAAGAGTGAATCAGTTAGTGTATGAATGGTTGAGATGTTGAAGTACGGAAGGATGGAATAGCAGAGAATTTCGTGGGGGACGAGAACGACCCACGACGGAAGACGGACTTGAAGAGGTATTAAAATAATTAAAACAATGCTCAAGAATATCAAAGCAATATTCGTTTTATTTGACTTGAACGGAACTATTCCCACATCTATAGCTCGAATTAATACTACACACGTGAACCATCATAAGATTGTCCATATTCTAAACTATATTATGACCGGTGCTACTTTGGGATTTGCATTATCTTTAGGGATACACTAAAGCAACGGAGGATATTGGACAATTTCCTTGCTGGTGGGTAATTGTGAATTTCTGCTGCTTCACTACGTTAATTGCGTAGTTGTAAGCGTGTGAATTGTGTTTCCGCTGTTGCACAATTCGATTCAAATCTGCAGTTAAAATCAAATGTACGTAATAACCGGGGGCTAATTGCAAATGGCGTTTTCTTGTTACTCGTTTGCTTTCATACAATGGAAATTTCATATTAATGCGGGTTGGATTGGTATGGTTGGATGTAAAGAAAGAGTGTGAATTTAAAACTATTGTATTTGTGATTTAAGTGACCTGGTGGTGTGAATACAAGAAAACAGGCGTAAAATCGCTTCGAATTCCCGTGTCCCACTTACTGTTACTGCAAGTTTCCATAAACCCAGTAACCGGTTCCTTCTTTATGCATTTTCAAAGACAAATGTTAGCCAATAATTTTGTTATTTAGCAGTAAGTACCGAGAAACTTAAGTATAATACAATAATCCAAAGCAATAAAGTGAAGCAGAAGTAACAAAATCCAATTATAAACGGACGGCTAAAACCAATCTAGACAGCGATATCATAAAAGACGATCTTCATTCTCCCAAACTCAAACACGTAAATAATACACGTATTATGATTGAAGATAAACTGATACTGCAAAATTAAATTCGTTGTAACAATGTAGTCTCGTGCTCTAACTTAGTTTCTGAAGTTACAACAATCGTGTCAAGTGAATTTATCGTTAGCAAGCCTGGTTATTACAGAACTACCGTCGTCGTGAATTGTAGTAGAATCAACCTGAATACGTGTTCGTGACTTTTGTTCTTTACTATTTTCGTTTTAATTTGTTTTTCTGGTTCTGGCGTCTTTAATATAGATTGGTCTTTCTGTTCCTTTTAATTCAGGTTTGAAATTACTGTTCATTTAAGTTTGGACTTGTGGTTATTTATCACTTCAGGTATTTTTGTGTTATTAATTAATTAATTTATTTTATTTTTAAGTTAATGTATAAGCCATAGGTTTTTATTCGGTTTCATATTAAGTGCCTTAAGACATATATATGCATATACTGGGTATCTCAAGACTGCTACCGAAAACGAAGCCGAGTGGTAGTTTTAGTGAGTACAAACACAATGCAACTAAAAATTTCGCTAAGAAACGCGACAATTATTTTTTATGACTTTTTTAAATATCGTCATTTTTGGGTGGTAAATCCATAGTTTTTGCTAAAATAATCATTTTAACTCTTTTATACCTTAGAGTATTTATAAATAACAGGGTATACACTATTATTTTAGGGAAAAAATGTATTTACAACCCAAATATGGCCATAGGAAAAAAATAACAAAAAAAAAATTACACTTTTTTTGCAACTTTTTCTGTTGCATGGTGTCTGAAGTCACTTAAACTACCACCCGGCTTCATTTTCGGTAGCAGTCTTGATATACCCTGTATATATATATACATATATATAATTTGCTACAGCAAATCGATTATATTGATGCTCGTAAGCAGTAATTTTGCTATTACTAAAGATCAAATTATAGAAATGTAAAGGCAGATTACTATAGGCTGTTGGTAAAATGATGCATTCGATTAATGTCACTGTATATGATATGGAATTAATAGCGTTAATAAAAAGCGAACACAAATACCTAGTATTTTTATAATCAACATTTCTGTCCATAACTATGTAACGTCAGAACCATCACCGAATATCATAGGTGGAATATCAATGATATCACTCACAAACTGAATTCCTAGTAATTCAAAAAAACGCAGTTAAACAAAATCCGTTTTCATATCTAAATCGTTATTTAACTACGAAGCCACAAGCAAAACATCCACAACAAAATGGCCATCACAATTTTTTCCAATGTTAATATGAACCTTAATAACCTTGCCGTTGACAGACGCCTGCAGCCGTCATGTCGACCTAATTCCCGTAGAAGCTAGCAATTACAAGTTTATTGTATACTCAGCGATGCTTACACCAAACCTTGCTCAGCTGGCATTAACCTCCGCTGGCGTAATACCTTAGATACGCCAGGTGAATGTTGGCTAAATTAATTTTCTTCTGCAATATATACGTGCTTCAATTCCAGTTTTGGATAATGACTTATCTCTATTAATTTGTGATAAATAGGTTATGGATTTGTTAATGAATGAAGGATTTTGTAGTATTCTTTTGTTTTAAGTATGAGAGGAATAAGGCTTGCCACAGATGTAGGGTCAAAAAAATATTATTAAACGGGTTGCGTTGGCGACTTTTGAGGTTTGAAAGAGAAGATTGTTGTTTGGTCTCTGTTAATAAAATTTCAGGATACTTACCTGTATGAATTGGTTTGTAATTGAAACTCAAATTTATTGCTGAATTTTGTTTCAGATATCATCACCATCACAACATTCCATGTGAGTACTTTTTAAAATCATTTATAATTAGAATTGAAATTCATCCTTTATAAAACTTTCACTAGCGATATATTCGGTAACTGCGAACATAGACGTGGCATTATTGCTGTCTGAAAATTATATTGTTAGATTCGTATTATATTATTGATAACTAACATAAATCAATGTATAACTCCTCATATACCTGCAAAACTACCAAAAAATGTCATAAATAATTTACTATTCGATCTAACCAAAAGCCATATGAGACCTAAACAAGTAAAACCAATGTAAATAAGAGCCTAAAACAAAGAATCGTAGCCGAACTTGATACAAAAGCTAATGCTTTATTGAAGCGGTTCGGTCCAATTGAGATTTATAACCTGCGCCTTTCAAACAAACGAAGTTCTATTGGTTCTATCGCACTTCCACAGACTTAATGTATACGATAAATAACAATTTATGTTAACGTTCAGTCAATACTGTCTGCGTTTGTCTCTATTTCCTTTACGTTGCTTACTTCCTACCGCTGCCGTCTGGCTTTAAAATGCCTAGACAAGGATGTCTTAATTCTGAGTAATTGTTATTAGTTAAATGATCAGATGTTTTTGTATTAGTAGCTCCGCCGCGCAGCTTTGAGTCAATTTCATTATTAAGTAGCACATACATTACGTTTCAGTCCATGAGCGGTTTACAAAATATTTTAATAACATTCTATCTTTGCTACCTAAGCTGTTATTAAGTAGCGCATACATTACATTTCAGTCCGTTCAGTTAGTGAGCTGTTTACGAAATATTTTAATTCAGTCTTTGCTACCTAAAATTATAATAATGTAACAAACATATCTTCGTATAAACAGCATTAGGGATTTCATCTTTAGTTCAAATTCGATTTTATCCAGTGCCAAATGAATATTACATTAATGATGAGAATTTGGCACCTCCAGCAACAAGCTTTGGCTAGCTCCAAGTTTACCAATAGTTTTAATATATTTACCTGAATAGTTCGTGAAATACCAGTTTAGAAATGTAATGCTTAAGATATTTCGGATACAGATTAAATTGAAAATTTCCCTTCCGATAGTCTTTTGAACGGAACAAAGGATTGAAACTATGAAATGAAATTAAAATACAAGCGATGAAATGCGGATATGATTAATAAAACATGGTTCCTATAAATTGCTTTTGTCTACAAATATGCCTGAAATTTTATCGCTAGAGTGTATGAAATTTCGTAGTTCGGTTTGGAACATAAGTCTACGTTTTTAACCCGACGTTTAGTTGTTTGTAGTTTTTTAATAATTTTTGTGTGGGAATACTAACTACCTAGTCAGGTCATAAATTCTGTCACATGTTTAATATAAAATAATTGAAATACCAATGGTATTTATATACCAAAATGAACTTAACAAAACATATATTCTTATGACTTTAAAGTTTATTCAAAATCACCTCCGTGATTTTGAATACAGGCCTTCAATCTGCGCGGCCAGTTGTCTATCGCAGCACGAACGAGCTCCATGTCAATATCGGCGGCTGCCTTAATCAAAGATGTCTTGAGTGACTCCAAATTGGGATGAGGCTTTGAACACACCTTTTCCTCCAAGTGTTGCCATATCTTGTAATCTAACGGATTCAAATCTGGACTGGAGGAGGGCCAGTCTTCGTGCCGGATAAAGTCGATTTCACGCGCCGCCAGCCAGTCTTGTGTGCTCTTCGCTCTATGAGCTGGCGCCGAATCTTGTTGGAATACCCAGTGCCTGTTATTGAACATGGTATGAGAAACAGGTTCTACAAGGTTCGTCAGGACTGTATTTTGATACACAACTGCATTTGTTTTTACACATTTCTCACAAAAATGTACCTCTGTTAAGCCCCAATAAGAAACTCCCAGCCATACCATGAGCGAGGATGGAAAATGACCTCGTTGGACACGCGGAATACGGTTGCTCGCTTCTTCACTACTGTGTGCATACACCTTATCATTTTGTTTGTTGTAGCTCTCTTCTACGGTAATTTTTTTTTCATCTGAAAAAAGAATTACCCGATATTTTTTTCCCGCGTACCGCTTCAACAAAGCGCGGCATCTCTTCAGTCTCAGGTCCATTAGACGAGCATTCAAACGATGTCCTGTTTTTCTTCGATATGCCCGAAGCCCTAAGTCTTCATTTAACACCCTTTTCACCGAGGTTCTGCTTAACCCCATCTGAAGGGCCAACAGTTTCTGCTTACGTTTGGGATTTCTTTGAATTCGCGCCTTCACAGCTTTTATCACTGCTGGAGTCCTAACAGACCGAGGGCGACCACTTCTTGACCTTTCATCTACACTAGAGTCTTCATTGTATCGTTTGATGGTACGATAAACGAATCTTTTGGTTATATTCAAATTTTTCAGTACGTCAAAAATTTGAATTGGCGCGTAACCGCAACGATGCAACGCAATAACTGCAACACGGCCTTCTTTAAGCGTCCACTCCATATTTAAAAATGAGTATAATTCTAAAAAGTATACATTTTTATTTTCATGAACAATTCAAATTTCGAATTCAATAAACTTTTTTGTGGCCAACATTCTAAAAGAAAAGTTTTTACTGTGTGACAATACTTATGACCTGACTGTGTATATATTGTATTAAAATTGAAAATGACATGGTTCATTTATTGACATGGCTTTATATAGGATCGAATTAAAAAGGATTTCAGCAGGCCGAAATCAATACCTTTTGAAAATTGCAAAAGGTAGGAACGCTACAAACCACACGCGACAAAAAAAAAAAAAACAAAATTAAGATAATTTGCATGTGGTTTGTATTTATAAATTCTGTGCTTTTTATCTTATGATAGTAGTTATGGAGTTATAATTGACATTTTAAATATATATATGGGTTTGGAACAGAACACATTACACTTAAATATATATATAAACCAAGGGAATTTGACATGGACAAAGTTGTGAGAAATTGAATATAAAAAATGAAGCTTTAATAACTTCAAACCAGACATCGCCATTTACTTTTCAGACTTTCAAAAAGAAACAATTTAAATAATAAAATACAAATGTATAAATTCCATTATATTAATTCATTTTATTTATTATGTGTTCGATCCGAATAGAACATACATAATATAAATACATATTATGTATTTCATTGTCTGTCACTGACAGTTAAAATAATAATTATCATATTAAAGTTTTCTCAATTCATATTCATTTTCATTTGTACTAAACCTTTAAAAAACAAAACATGTTTCGAGCGTCATATTGCAGTACAGTGTAATCAATCAATATAAGCCACAACAGCTTTTACCTTCAAAATCTCACCCACAAACACGCATTCTACTAAAACTACAAACCCATTTACAATCACAAATTCCACAAAACTACAAACCTTACATAGATCGAAACGTCTTCAAGTACGCGGAAAGTAATAAAATCACGCTTAGCTATGAGCCTATTAACCAAAGATTTGGCCGCAGACCGTAGCCTCACGCCTTATTCGATTGAGCTAATTGATCTTCACTTACGGAACTAGCGAGTGATTCCCAAGCGATCTTCCCGTTCTACGTTCCGGCGTGATGTGTGGCTTTGTTGTGTAAGTCAATGGTTCTCAATCATTGGTCCATTAGTTATCTTAAAAAAAAAAGAAAATGAAATGTATTCATTGGTCATGTAGGGAATTATTACAGAGCTCTTATGACAAGTCAATACACACACACATAGCATTTACACTTTCATAACAGCAAACAATGTCATAAGAGCTAACATGATTGCCGCCTCGGAAATGCAGCTTATAATCTCTTACCTTTGAAACTTATTACTTATTCAGATAAAATCAGGTAAGATAAAAATAATTGCTTTATTGTGTGCCCTGTAAATCTTTATTGTAGTTTAAACTTTGGGACATTATTAATATTCCGACGACTGCTGAATTTTATTTTGATGCAAAAAATATAACATACTATGTCACACACTATCAATACTTTGATATTCAACAGAGAGAGATTCTCCAACACAGGTTTTAAAAAGGTTTAGAACCTCTGTTGTAGGATTTACGTTTATGCATTCTGATGTGTGTGATTTTGTATCAATTCAGTAGAGATTTGGGAGATGGACAAGCTCTACGATCCAGTGCATGGATGGCTCGCGAGTACACGATTAAAAAGTAATAAGAATTATTTCTTAGGGGGGCTTTTCTTCAGTAGTAGGCTTACGTTGCTGTATCTAAAGAGAAATAGAGAAAATAATTATTTAGTGCGTTCGCTTCACTGCCTAAATGTAGTTATAGGCATCAAATAATTAATAATGACATGCCTATTATTTTCCCACGATTAGAGCACTGGATAATACAATTATTATCTCGCAAATTTACTGTAACTATATTGCTATACGTGCAGTCTAATTAAATATGAACAATGAACATATTTATGTAAACATCACAAGCAAAGCGCCATTAAAAGGATAACACAATATTGACGTGAACAAATTCCTGCACACCACTATTAGCTGTATTGAAAGGATTTCCATTTGAAATGGGAGGTGATCCCGTAATGCGTAGAGTGCGCCAATCAGTCACCAGTATTTACATAGTAGGCCACTTGGCAAGCATTAGATCATTCAATACCGGATATTGCTACAGCTGCGGTGAGGCTGCGAGCTGAGCATTCAATCCTCGGACTAATTGGATGGGGCATTCGGTTTTATATACTCAATTCGAGCCACTTCATAAGAGCGGAGGCAGTAAATTGTGGAGCCTAAATTGAAGGTAGGCACTCAAAGCTTCAAGATTTTATGGGGTTTATTGGAGACGCACAAATCGAATCATGTTGCACTTAAATTAAACGCCAATTTGGGTCGACATTCAGTTAACGGTAAAGAGGAATTTGTAGTAATGAGTAATAAAGTCGAATAGAACCGTTTCTGTAGTACGGGCATTAATGTGAGATGAGAATTGAATGAACATTGAAATTAATCTTGGAAGCTTATAAATTCGCTTCAGCTGTGAAGCTGGATGCGGGTAATATATTTCTTCCTATGTGGGATATTCCTTAACCAATGTGGAATAGGTGTAATTTTATCGAGTTACATATTGTTTAAAAACCCGTCGACTATATGACTTAAAAGTTTCGTGATATTTCGATTTCAGAAATTCAGATTATCAAACTTAGCGTATATTATTAATTCGAGCTATTGGCTTTGCATACGTTCGCCTGTTATTTATCTGTGAGCATTCGGTGCTAAATCCTAATCAACTCGGTACATGTCATCATTATGTATATGGAGTTGGCTTTTAACATCGGGGTTCTGTGTTAGGTTCGTGCATATATTTTAATGTTAGAATATTTACTTATATTAAAGGCGCTTTTCTACATTTCTGTAATTACAATGTGGTCTTCCTAAACGTAAAATTAAACAAGCAGTTATATAGGTCAACGTCATTTTTGAAATTGTGGATACATCGTTATAAGGAAAAGAAATATTTATTTACATAAAGTGGACTTATTTATTATTTATATAGATTGTTTTTTAATAAATTGTATCGACAATATATAGGAGGCTTTAAAACTAAAAAAAATCGTGTATAAATTCCGCTTGAGCCTTTAATAATATTATACAAGTATAAAGAAACAAATTATGTGAATTATAAACTGGAAAAATGAAAAACATATGTGAGATGAAAACGCGGTTGTAGTATTGGGTAATACCACAATTGTACCAAACCGTATTTTATATTTTATACCCTATCTTTTCATTACTTTTTCTTGTGTTTTATCCCTCGTGTCCGCTTTACGCCCTAGGGCCTCTGCCCTTTGAACAAGAGCAAAAGTTAGCCTTTTGTCTTTGAGTTTAGCTTTTTCTAACAGAGAGAAATGCTCACTGAGTGCTTAATATGAATAACAAATATTTTTTGGAAAAGTATAGAAAAAATATTTGTGTTTACAAAGATCTACAAAATACCTTTGACCTATTTGATATTTCTGTAAGGTAAGTCAAAGCACAAAGCCCAGAAATAAAAATGTACAAACTGAATAAAAATACTCATTCACCAATCGCATCAGCCATCCAACAAATCCTTGTTAAACATCGGAATGAATTTATACGAAAACTTTTAAAAATACGTCCGCAAGAATATGATAATGTATTCCACCGTATTAATTTCAATAGAAACGTCCGCTGCGGCACTGAAATCGTTTCTGAATTTGCAAAATCGTTCGTAATACGAATCCGATTAGTCAGAATAAAATCTACGGATCAATTTGCGGTCGCTGAGTTTGTAATGTATTCAAAAACTTACACAGACGCGCTCCTTTCGCTTTACTTCTCTTATATTTTGAATAAATATGTAGCGGTTGCAAAGATTTTATCGAATTTAACACTACGTTGCCTTATAGGTATTGTGGCGGCTTATATGGGAACTCCGTGTGGCTTGTATGCCCGTGAGGTCTTAGGTTCGATTACTAGATATAAAATCTTCATATATAAACTCACGCTATTTTCTCGCAATTTGATATGAAGTGAAATGAAATGTATTTATTGGTCATGTAGGCAATTAAAGAGCTCTTATGACAAGTCAATACACATAGCACTTAATCTCTATATACAAAATATTTAAGTACTATATTTAGTATTATTCATATTAATTTCTTACTTTAATTTATTTATTATGTATTTATTTGTAGGACATGGTGCTACCAAGACACCAACGGTCCTCCTTGTTTGTTCAATCCCACGATATGACAGGAGGCGAGTCTATCGCCATCCGTCCATCCATCAGCCAAAGGAAGTCCACTGCTGAACACAGGCCTCCCAAAATGATTTCCACAATGACCTGTTGGAGGCAGCCTGCATCCAGCGACGTCCCGCGACCTTTACCAGGTCGTCTGACCACCTTATGGCTGGACGTCCTACGCTGCGCTTTTCGCTACGTGGCCTCCATTCGAGAACTTTCCGACCCCATCGGCTATCAGTTCTCCGCGCTATGTGCCCCGCCCATTGCCACTTCAACTTACTAATGCGCTGGGCTATGTCGGTTATTTTAGTTCTCCTACGGATCTCCTCATTTCTGATTCAATCTCGTAGTATTCTATCGCCATATCGGACACAAATCCCAAACTGAATCTGTTTTGGGGTTTTCGATTCAAAAATTCTTGTCTAGGATTGAAGTTTACGATCGGCATAGCGATAGGTTAATCCCAGGTGATTTGTCAGCGTGGAATAGCATAGCATATTGTGAGTGACATTGGTGACACCTCTGCCTATTCCTTGAGGAATACAGGCATGAATGCGGTATGCAGACAGATTTCAAATGTCGAAATCATTTAGAAAATAAATGTTTGTAATGCATTTTATGTAACGCAAAGGAAATATTATGTTTTTTTTTTTCGTTTATTGGATACAAAAGAAAATTTTATAATACATAAATTATGAACGTGAACAGCATCAATAAAACCACTAAGGTTTATACCAGAGCTGACTTAACAACAGCACAATATAGAATTTAAGCATGTTATTTACATAGTTGTTTTTTTATTAATTTGCATTGCGTATTCTATACAATACAATATACATGTAGTTATAATGCGTTCATATGTTGGTCGAGTATATACATTTTATTACTTTTCATACATAAGTAATGTAATTATTTGTACTTCGAGCTTCATTACGTCAGAAATTGCACATATTCATATTTCTTTATTCATTATACACAGGACGGACAACCAAATTCTCATAAATTATTTTAATAATAGACGTGAGATTTTAATGAGCGTTTGTCTTGCAAATGAGTTGTTTTTACTCATTACGAACATATTTTAGTCTCTTGAACATAATAATATGTATTGATCAGAATGTAAATGTTTTAAATGTCATTATTGTTTTTAAAACATCGGTTATTTTTTTGTTATTTCCGAATACCACGAGGTCTGTGTTTAAATAATATGGTTAAATTACATTATCTCTACACGCGTGTAATCGCTTTATTTGAATTAGGATTTAATTTCGTTAATAATGGAATATGTTTTTTTGTATTTAGTTTTCAATCCAATAAACCTTCATATTGAACATTTAAATTAACAACAACGTTAAACAATAAATAAGTACATATTAACACCTAACAGTCACATACATAGTCCTGACCGCACACTAAGATCGAGTCTTGTGTTGTGGGTATTAGGAACTGCAAGAGACTTTTCGGTCCACACCCAGACCCGAAAGAAATATTTGTGGGCCGCAGCAGTAAACATTTGTTTCGGTGCCGGGATTGAACTCGCGACATTTAGTTTCAGAGGCGGCGTTTAACCGACTGCACCACCGAGGCACACATTGTTTCTTTTCATTTATATGAAAATTAACAACTACATAGCTAATTTTTTATAGCATGTAAAATCCGCCAATACGCACTAGACCAGCGCGGCTTGGTGGACTTTATGGCCTAATTACTGTCAATCGTACTCTCGATTGAAGATGAGGCTCGTGGCCTGCAGTGGAACGTATACAGGCTGATTCAGTATCGTAATAAGCTTAAATGACTCACAAGCCTCTATAACTATATAACATATTAATACAATCATAATTTAATTATGATTAAGCGTTTATATCAGGTTTGTGAGGCAAATATCAGCTATTTGTAACAAACTTGGCTACAAACAATTAGGCGAAGTTGCGCTCAGCGCGCGGATCTGTTTGTTCTAAGTCGATGTGTGTTGACTATAAACATTGCTCACCGGATATTAGCCGTAGTCCGGATGTGTGGAAAAATGTTCCATGCCCCATTCTCTGTTAATCCTTTTGTTTTGCTCTTTTCATCTCGGAGTTTTGTGATTGGTTACTACGTATGATTTTATACGTAGTTTCTGAGTACATTTGTTGGAGTGGTAGCAATGACTTTAGACTTTATGCCCTCATTGTTTGTAAACTTATTTATACAGTTATTGTTTTTTGTTTACGAGTTAATTCTTTTATTCTCTAAAGGCTTTCGCTTTTGTTTAAATTTATTTTTCTTTAATTGATTATATACCCTTGAAGACCTATTATTGGCTCTTTGTATAATTTTCATATATAAAAATAAAATAAAAATGTGAACGGCCGCCTGCCACTGCAATGTCAATTTTACAGAAATTGTACCCAGAGTACCTACTGGCCATATTGAGACCTAACATCTTATGTGTCAGGAGGCGAAGCATAGTGAAATGCTAAGCGTTACTTTGAAATTCATTGTGTTGTTTGGTTTTGTTATCGTCCATGAGCCTTTTCACTTACCATTAGGTGAATGGTATGCTTTCTCTTTCACCAAAATAAAATAAAACACAAAATTTATATATTAACTTTTGCCTGTAGATTGACAGACATTTCAATACTGGCACCCACATTTCGAAGAATTTATTTACAATATATTATTATTTTCATTTAATCGAAGCTATCGCTACAACGGGCACGAGCCCAGTTTAAAACTAAAATAATGAGATTTTTCAAACAAAATTTCGACTCAAAATTTAGTTTTAGATTTATTGGAAATAACGAGTTAATAATAGTTGCAGCCTATATGTTTTTAACGTTAACCAGTAATCAAGACCCCCAGACATTAGATAATATTCATTTCGATCCATTGATATTGTATAGAAGGTGAAAGGGGCTAAGTGTCTGGTTACATTGGTGGCTTTACGGTTGCCGTGGGGTATAATTAATGTATAGTAAGACGGACTGATTCCAATGGGCTTTTGGTAAAAGCAAATAGCAAAGAAAATTTGATCCATTTGGGTGTTTGAACTGCAACGTGTTTCTTGAAATGTTTTTATTAATTCATTTTTTGTATTACATAATCAATTGGTAAAAAATAATTTTAATGACGCAGAATTAGGTACAAATCCTTAACATCAAATACTGTTTGGTGCTGCATGTTTTTTTAAAATAAACCTTATTTTTTTATTTAGAAATAATTTTTAAGAAATTTAACCCTTAGCCATCTTTAAATCAAGACATAGAAGTTTGTCAAAAAAAACCTCATCTAATAATTTCAAATTTCTCATTTCTAAGATGATAACGTAACTGAAGCATATTCAATTATAAAATAGTGCAACAAAAAACCTAGTTTTCATATTGAGTTAAATATTTATGTAATTAACGATGGACATAAAAGCTTCCATTGTTTCATTGAATACGCATGATGTTAATAATTACTAAATGTAGTTATTGTAATGTGGTCAATTTAATTGTAATGTATTTCATTTTACATGGACTGTAATTTTAAATGGCTAGTAAATTGTAAAATTAATAGGTCAACTTCATGTCAACTCATGGTGCAATCTGTACTTAAACTGATGTTAAGTGCTGCTAAGTATTATTAGGTTTTAGTATTTGTCAAAATAAATATAAATATGCCACAGGCCGAAATGGCAATCGGGGTATGAGTATATCTTGCCATATTCCATAAAATAAACATGACTTTTTTATTTTATTTCTAGGAATGGCGAGACGGACATGCCTTTCGCTTGACGGTAAGCGATACGACCGCTCATGAATAGTAGCAAAAGCAAACAACGCTTTGAATTATCAAGAAATGCTTGGCATTCCACTACGCTCGCCATCCTGAGACATAAGATTTAAGTCTCATATTGGACATATGTAGTGTGTAGTTATTCTGGTCACAATGTCCTTTAATCCGAAACACAAAAGCGCATTTACACTGCTGTTTGGCGGGAGAAATAGACATTGCGGTGGTACCTAGCCAGGCGACCTCTTACATATGAGAGACCTGCCACCAGTAAAATGTAGTAATGGCTTAATTATTTTTACTCTTATGACCGTGAAATGACATCACCAGAAAATTGCCAGTTCGACCTATCGCGTACAGTACAATATAATGTTTTTAAATTCATAGATGAAAGACAGCTGTTCGAATTCATTTACTACAATGAAATAATTTTACACCAGATAGAAATACAATTTCCTGATTACGCAATTGTAACATCAAAACAACATTTTCCGATGATGTAAATATACGTGTGATATGTTGTCTGTCGCAAGGAAATTGATCCGTGTGCTGAAAGGGAAGCGAATCCTGACTGTTCCCTTCTGTTTGTCTAACGATGTTCCCATCCGATTGCAGGAAACAAGGAATATTTACGTAAGAACTTGATGACTGTGATAAATTGTTATATCCGGGATATCTTTCTTGTTGAAAGGTATTATGGAGTAGAAAAATGTGGTGCAAAAAGTTTTGCATTAGAAAGAAATGAGTCTCGGGTATAAATTATGATTATGTTTAAAGAGTTTTGGATTAGGTTCAGTTTTATATTTAGTAATGTAATAATTTAATAACACACATAAAGCCAAAATTTATTAATCTAGGATTGTTTTATGTACGATATGTACGAAAGATCATAATGTTACATTGGGTACGCACCGACTAAATATTTTTGAAAATAAAATTGTCATTTTAAGCCTTTGCCCTGCAGTGGGATAACGCAGGCTGATGTATGTATTTATTTCAGCCTCTGAAATGTTGCTAAGAAGAACTTACAGATACGGCTAATTTAATTCAATAATCAAACCTGTGTTTCTAAACTATAACGCCTTTATTTCTAGTTCCTACTGGTATTATGGAGGGGGAAGCGTTTTACTTTTTCATGCTCAAACGGCTGGGCCGATTTTGATTAAATTTGATGTAAAGGTAGATGTCACCTTTGATTCTAATCTAACACTCATGAAGGAATGAAAAGAAGCCTATGTATTAACACAAAGCCTTTATCATCGAAAAATATAGTGTTCCTGTGAGATGAACAAGAAATTCAAATATACATGTATGCGACTCTTTCAAACTCCTAGGGATACGGAAAGGACAGGATTGCATGCCTGATGCCTTGAGTCATAGGATAAAACGGCATGGGATGGGAAAATTGGTATGGAGAACGGCAGTTACATTGAGTTTAAATATAAAACAGTAAGCGTGATAATATGTTGTTCATGTCTCGAAGAGTATTTTCATCCGGTTGAAGCCGGGCCGGGCTACTAGTATAATATTATAAGCTGTGAAAATATAAATACGATTAATAAAAACTTTTTGAAACGAAAAAAAAGAAACAATCATTTAAGATATAATCTTGTCTCTAAGATGTTATACATTTAATACTAACGTTACCAAATGTACATAGAATTGATTCTGCAAAAAATTGGTCGACGCAAAATAAACCATGTTGAGAATAGTATATAATATGAGAATCAGCGACGTTCCTATAGACACATTTAATAAAACTTTGCAATGATGACACTTTGATACCTCACTCGATTTGTCCTAAAAGTTTGTCGATTTCTAAGCTCGGAGCTAGAAATTGCTTCGAAGTAAATCTATTTCTAAGCGATTGCCTAATTTAATTGAACTCACTGACTATTTTTATAACCTATATTTATATAATTTTATCTACTTTATTGTTTAAATGAAGACAAATCAAAATTATCTACAAAGTATGTTGATACCAAAAATAACTTATATTTTTACAATGCGATCCAAAATATCTGGAAAAAACATTTGAATGGTATAGACTTCATTTGGTAACTTTATTGAGTTTTGTAATGATCTGTTATTGGTACTTATGTTCTTAAATAGCTAGCTGACAGTATCTTTTACAATTAAAAATACAGTGTCTTCTGTAATCCACTTTTTTAGTTTCCTGCTTTAGATTAACAAGACTTTCCACTTCGTATAAAAATATAGGACATGCATCCCCGATAGCAGTAACATAAAAAGGCGAATTCAAAATATATGTAGCAACTGGCAGTTTATTAGGGAGTGACTTAAAAAAGTCTACAGTATCAGTGGAAACGCGTGCATTGGGCCTACCCACATAAATTCAGGGGTTTAGGCCAAACAGGCCGGGCCCGGCTTGATCTATAGACAAGTTTTTTAAGGGGCGGCTTAGGGGAAATCCTAACATACTGCTACTCCCTTAAATCGATTTTTCTAGGTGCAAATGGTTGGCTTTGAACGTTTTTAGAATCAGGTTTTAGGTCATAAATACGTCTGACTTCTTGAAATAAGGTTAGCGGAGTAATAGGAGAAATGGCTTTAAAATCCCTTGAGTTGAATTTTCTTGTTGGGAAACAGTTCATTTAGATCTGAATAGTTTGTGTTGATATGATACCTGGTGATGATAAATTAAGCGCACCGTATATCAGATGAGATTTTTTTATTTAAAAACCACTTAAAAACTATAGGAATTAAAAAATCGGATTTATTACTTTTCACCGGACATTAGGTATATAACTTCTTCTGCCACGGATATTATCACCAAATACCTCATAATACTCTCTCTCTCTCTCTTGCTCTTTTATAGGCCCGTGTTAAATATAGGCCACCAGTAAGGATATCTCTAGAGACCTATTTGAAGCGGCCTTCACCTAGGGGCTTCTTGCTATCTTAACTAGGTTGTCTTTCCACCATATAGATGGACGTCCGACGCTCCGTGACCCCCAATCGAGAGTTTCGTAATACTTACTGTATTCTTGATTATTTTTCGTATTTATTGTGGAAATGTGATATCATGAATAATTTCTTGTGTCAAAGGCGCGGCTTGAAAGGTCGTTGCCCGATTTTCAGTTTGTTTGTGAAGCGGCATCGATGTATTTACAGCGCGAACAATGGCGGCTAAATGTGTTTGTTGACGGGAAAGCGATAAACGTTTCATAATTTGACTGTGGTACCTTCTGTTTGTGATATGATTGTTAGTGTCGATTATGTTTCAAAGGGGCTTTGTAGTAATTACGAACGATATCGCTCCAAGCTCATTTGACAGGATTTTGACACGAGCGTTCTTTTATTTCATGTTTTCTTTTTTAAGGCCATGTCGGTCACTACCGAATAAAAGGAATTAAATAAATAAAATAAAAATAAAAAAAATAAAAACCTTTTATTGCAGACCAAATAGCCCATAGTGTTAGTATACATTATTGCTTATGATAAAATGCTATTGTTAGTAACAGGTGTAAATTAAAACAGAAAAAATTAGGAGTCATTTATATTTTTTGTGTAGTATTTGAATAAAAAATATATTTACTATATTTGAAGCATACTTTTATATACTAATCTATGTCGCGACTGTTTAAAAGAAAATATAGTCGTTGGATTACAATACTTTTTGATACATCTCGTAGTATGTAGCAACATCCATATTCAAATGTATAAGTACGAGTATAATGAACCTCGGCCACTTTTGGCGTGTGATAGTATTCCGGACCCAGTATCTAATATATTATTATTTATTATTTATTTATTTCAAGGAAAATGCAAGTTTACAGTATTTTAACCAAAACACTTACATTCTAATTAATAAGAAATGGAACATATACATTATGACTATTATTTCTAAAATTTTAACAATAAGAGACATTTATATATCAGTACAAGTTACACACTACTACAGTTATTTGATAGAAGACATACATACACAAACTCACGTCTTTTTCCCAGAAGAGATAGGCAGAGGTGTGACCAGGACACATTTCGCCTTGTATGTTCCATTCCACGATGTGACGGGGTGAGCCTATCGCCATCGGGCACAAATTCCTGATTCCGACCTAGTAAATAGAAAAATCCAATATCACTGTCCGCCTCGGGATTCAAACACGAGACCTTAGCTTTGTCTTCATACCGTACATCTACACTAATTAAAATAAAATTTATGAATGAATCCAAACAATTCTGAAAGAAAAAAAGAATCTGCATACAAACCAGTGCACAATGGCTTCAGCAAGTTATTTAGAGGCATCTCCAACAATGAGAACTACTTGGGTACTTACGGTGTGCCGACAGACTGCTTGAAACTTGAAAATTTCCACGCGATGATGAACTATGCAGTCGCGATTACGAACTATCCGCGAATGAATTAATTGTTTACAATCCTACGAGATCTGTTCAAGATGTCTATGAGATCTGTTGGAGATGTTTTACAAACAATTGGATTGTGGCTGGAGGGAGTATTCTATCGTGTTTTGGTTTCTTCACTGTATTTTTATTTAGAAGTATTTTTGTGTGTTCAATGTTGTTAATTTTGTTCAATTTACTACTACTACTACAAAGTAAACATACAATTACAAAAACTTATGATGAAAACAAAAATTGTAAACATTTTACGCATCACAATAGTAATATAATTTGTTGTATTATACACCAAACATTATCAACAGTAATTATTTTACATTAATTAAATTTAAAAATTATAGCAGAAATAAAACATCCCTGTCTGTATCAGCCCATATACGTCCCACTGCAGGGAACGGGCCTACTCTACAATCGAGAGTACGATTAAGAATGGATAGGCCATATAGTCCACCAAGCTAGCCTAATGCCAAATAAAACATCACATTGGTAAAAATACTTTATTTAATACAAATACATCAAAATCGTAAATCTAAGTTTAACTTATAGTAAGAAAATACGGTGGCTGGTACGGATTAAAATATTGAAAAATATTTTTGCTTTCTATTATAAAAATAATTCTTACGTGGACTAAATTCGTGTAAATTATAATTAATTTTTGTATACTGTCGACTCCTCTTCTTCTTTCTTCACTGCCTGGATAAGCACCAAGGACATCACTGCGTTCACCACCTACAAATATTTAGGGAATTGTTTAGTTGTTTTTTTTTTATACAAATAAAAACATCCTTGCTTGAAGTCATTAAGTATTACACTACATCTATATGAATACAGAATATTTTGAATTTGAAAAACATACTTAATTTACATGGATCAATTATTATTATGTACGCCCATTCTATTATCAGCCATAGGTGTCTTTTAATTAAAATAATATATATTTTTTGAATGAACAAACAGCAGTGACCAAACCAACATGATTAAACCGCCAAATAGTGGCGTAAATGTACTGTTATGTTTCGGATTCAAGGACGTTGTAGCCAGACTCTAACTACAACTTAACATCTTATATCTCAGGACGGCGAGCGCATTGGAATGCCAAGCATTGCCTTATCATTCATGGTGTTGTTTGGTTTGCTACTGATGAGCGGTTGTATCGGTTGCCATCAGGTGAACAGAATGCACGTCTCGCCATCTATTGCAAAAATAAACACCAATGAAAGGGAATTACAATAAGTGATACGTACAGCAATCATACAGGAAGCGAGCACGATGCCAGCCAACCATCCAGTCTTGCCTTCCAAGTACCAGGTGAGCTCGTCGACACAGCCGTGGAAGTACGCGTTTCCTGTGACGGAATCACGGCATTCAGACGGCAACGGTTTGTTCAGATTGATGTAGTCCATTGCGCCGTCGGCACCGCAGCAACCGATCTGGAGATTGATGATACATATTGATAATGAAATACAAATATAAATACTTAAGAGTTATTCGTTGAAGATCGAAGGTTGAAGACTAACAATGTGACCAAGGCAAGTGGAGTAACGCCCGAATACTGGAACGCCATTTAAATAATACGTTGCTCTTAACAGCGCACGGCCCACTAAGCTAGTACATTTAATCTGAATTAACGTAGTTAAGCGCCATTTATATTTAAGTAGCGTTCCAGTATTTGGGCGTTAGTGTTTTATATCGAAAGAATAAATTTATGAAGTCAAATATGACTAAAGCAAAATCATGGTAAACCAAAATAACTTATTTATTTATATTGCAACCAATCTAAAGTTGTGTTGTTGAATTGATGTAGCTGTAAAAATATGGTTTATTTACAAAACCATTCGTACGAATTTTTTAGCACCTGATGACATATTTTTGTGTGAACAAATTATGTAAGTACATTCAAAATAAACTCATAATTAGATATGGATAAAAATATATATTGATTTATAAGCTGTTATTACAATCAAAACTTCACATAACGTAGAATGCAAACTATATTATGATGGTATAATTAGCATAGTCGCGATGGATTGGTATTAGTGAATAGTTCTGCCGGTATGATTTACGTTCCGTGCCGTATGCACGTATCAGAATTAAGCCGAGCTCGATACGGCCAGAGTTTATGATTGGAGCTATGTTCAATCGGGCACGGTGCGCGGCGCACAAGCCCATTTGATTAGCGTGCAGCGGTCTGCCGGCACCAAGCCAGCTTCATGTTTCCCGGTACAGTTTCCACGTCAACTGTCCATTCGGCAAATGCGTTTTGGTGTTTGCTTCGTTAGGTGACGCCTTTTTGTACCCATAGTTTGACTAAGCAAAAAATCAAAACTGACATTTCATCAGAGCGGAACCGTTACAAAGAAAATGTGCGAAATATTTCATGCCATTCCAAACGGCTTTTTTAGTTTTTCTTACAAGCTACAAAAGCTTTGTATTTCGGCTGCGTGATAACTATTACTCTTTTGCCGCTTTTTATCTTTAAATCTTTATAATACATTCGAGTGTTCTTGTAGAATAATCATGCTTTTGAACACGAAAAATGGAAGAAGTTGATGCATGATTACTTTCTTTTACGGTCTGGTAAAAATAATAGTTACGTCTAAATTTGCAGAACACATCATTATAAAATACCATCATCAATATGAATCAATTCCATAACAAGAAAATCCTGTGAAACGTGCGACTTAATTCATAATATGAAGAATTGGCGTATTTTAAGCAAAGATTAAACCGATTGATATATTTTTTTATTTAGCCAAAGAATTTTAATGTAGTTCTATTTTGCACTTCAAATATGAATTTCACTCTGAATAAAGAAAATAACATTATGTACTCACTCCTTCCTGCACCATCCTCAATATCTCTCGACTGCCTTCATGCTGCGGGTTGTTTATGAGCCTCATGATGATATCTCTGATCAAGGGCTGGATGCTGGAGTCATATGTGGAGAAGTCTAATACAACGCAGGCGCCAATCAAACCGAATATGAACAGCCCTATTTGTGTTGCGATGTACTGGAAAAGAAACATATTTTTATGCAAACAATTAAAGGATCTTATTAGTTATAAATATTAATGGTAAACCTTAAAGATATAGCATTTTAGGGAAATCATCAAATAGCAGTTTTGTAGTAAACCAAGGATGTGGACAAGAAATATTGAATGACGCAGACATCAATTCAGGCGTTAATGGACCTCTGATCTCTTATGTCTCAGACGGTTACTATGCAACGTCACGGTCGTCAATTTCAAATGTTACAAGTATCAGTTTGGATCCAAGTTGCCTACCAGATGTTCTCAGATCGTGTAAAATTAATTAAGGGTGCTTTCTGACCGTACAGGCCCATGCCTTAGACGATTTGTGTTCTATATTCAATGATATATCGTAAGAACTTGAATAGCCAAGCCACAGCTGCCCGGTGCATTGCCCTCACTATTCTGCTGTGTATTATGGCACATGTTCTTGTTAGCCGTATACTGCTCCGCTTCATAATAGAATCACGTTTGCTAAGCATCAAGGGATACGGTATCGTCTAACTCGGCATGAATTAAGGAGTTGCAATCTCATTTTAACTGCTTATGAAATAGTTGCTCACTTCTCGTGAGATAGTGTCTACGCAGAAGTGTAATTATTATTTCATCTTCTTAAGAAATTTGAAATTATTTTTATGAACTGATAAGGCGTGAATGTAGGATTATCTGAAATAATTTCATTGTACTTAAAAACCATCATATTGCGTAAAACTAACTACATATGTTTTAAAACGTGATACTTACAACACAAATAAGTGATAGGTGTCTATTAATATCGGCGATATTTTTGTATTTTCATTAGGCTAATTAGTTGCGTAATAATATAAGAAATATACGATACTTTGCAATAATTATATTCTAAGACTGAAAAGCGTTAAGGCAAATGATCCTTTTCATTCGCTGCTCCACCGACTTTTTTAATGCAGTTTTTTTTATTATTAATTTCTTTGTCATATAAACAATTGAATGGGTGCTAATTACAATAATTTCTCAGGACTTCTGGAATTTATTCATAAAACTCATATAACAACTTACCGAATACAATAGCATGACGTTTTCCATAAGAGCCGACCCGCATCCAAGGAATGCGACGACCATGATACCCAGAGATGCAATCAGGATGATGTAGATACCGATGAAGTACTTCTGCAGCTCAAGAATCCTCATCCATTCGTTGAACCCAGGCTCCAGGGATATCCACAGGCAAAGTGCAAATATGGATACGCCGAATAACTGGAAATAATATAGGGAGAATGTTAATAATTATGGTCAATAAACGTTAGGTAAAGTTTTCTTATGAAACGGGGTGAATTGGTTAGCAAGGGTGAAAAGGAATTAACCGAATGGTCTGTTTTAAGATAGAAAATAAGATAAGAATGGATGTGTGGCAAAAACCAATCTTTCATTCGATTTCATTATTTTCTATTCGTCGCATCAGATTCTTTATTCTAATATTGAATTACACAGTACTAGTAATTAAATTGATTTCCAAAAATTCTAGTAGTTTTGAATAGGAAACCGTTTGAGGACTATAGAAAAAAAAATGGTTATAATCACATGTCCTTGGTTTTCTATTTAGTATGTGACGTGATAAGGCGTTATCTCGTGTGACCTAATTATTATAGCGCTGCTATACTTCAGAACTCAATATAAAAACATTTTTTTTTGTCATTCTTCGTTCCTAAGATGAATTTTTGTACAAGTTACATTCATAGCTTGATTTACGTAGGTTATTATTAGCTTATATTGAACTGAGTTTGTAATAAACGCCTATGATTAAAATTTGTAGAAGTTAGCTTTATAGCTTCATTTGTGTAGGTTATAACAAGATTATATTGAATTGAGTTTCAGGTGAACTCCTATGATTACCAAAATAGTTGGTTTATAAATAAGATAAATCATCGATCAAACTAGCTCGCCACATATTATATTATAGTGTTGTAATTTTGCCGCCTTTATCAGCAATTCTCTTGTACTAATATCAGCAGTGTCATTGATTTTTGCATTAGAGCTAAAATGTAACAATATCATTGGATTTTCATTGACGTCAAATAATTCTCTTAGTGGGTTTGGATATTATATGAGTCCTTGGATATCGTAGCCTTAAATATTAGTTAGGTTATTTACGAAGGTAATTTAGGAGAAGAATAATTTCTTTTGTACACCAAATGGCTTATATCGATGAAATTATTCGCATTTGATTAGTTTTTTGAAGTAGTTCTAAAATCAATTATAACTTTAATGCAAAACTGAAGTATTTCGTAGAAATATTTTTTCTCTAAAAACAACTCCGTTGCTACTCGTAGGATAAAGCAAAATTAATTTTCAATAACAAAGCACCAGACGAAAAATAAACCCAATCGTGAGTAAAATTGCCTACAGTTCATTTACGAATGCTATTCAAAGTTAAAATAAGTCTTTCAACTCTAAGTGGCGCCTAAAAAACTCTCGACATTTGTTCGACTGGAATTCAATAACTTTAACGACGAAAAGGTTAAGGACGTTGTTCTTTAAATTTCTATGTAAATGGGATGGAATAAATAAAAAAAAATTTTTTATCATGACCACGTGTTTAAAACTGGGCTTTAATTCGTCTTAATCAAGAGCACTCAGTGTTGTCTTTATTAATCAATGAAATGGAAAATGAATATTCAGAAGATTTACATTCCGTAATTTGATTGATCTATCAACAAAAACCCACCTACCTATTAAGGAGTACTAGCAATCTTCAACAACCAACCTGCACTAGGCCAGCGTGGTGGAATATATGGCCTAACCACTCTCAATCATACAGTCGATTGTAGAGGCCTGTGCTCTGCAGTGGGACGTATATGGGCTGATACTGAATCCTCAACATGTGCCAGATTATAAATTAGTTGTGAGTTTAAAGAAGCTGTACCTAGGCTGAATACAAATCAGCTATCTGTCACCCATTTGTTATAGACCAGATTAATACTCGTAGAGCAAGATCCTTCAACGTAACATGGTCTGTGTTTTGTAGAATTTACATATCTAAATTTTAGCATTCAGGATGGCTATGAAGTTTCTACGCTAGTGTTTCGGCTGTACTAAAGCAAGCCTCTTTGTAGTAATAAAATTATATCCACGTATAATGAAATTACTTTGTAGGGTATCAAGCGCAATAGTTCTGTCGGTAGCCTAGTAGTAACTTGAAATTATTGTATTAGACTGGGTGCCGCTATTCAGCCTTATCCAGATGAAAGGAGGTTTAGTTTAGTTATTTTAATCGTTTATTATTATGAGCCCGTAATGTCTCACTGTAGGGCAAAGGCCTCTCTTGCGCTTTCTACTCATCTCTGTTTAGACTTTATTTTAATAGTTCAGTTATAAATCCTTTCTGTGCATTGTTGTAGGGTTTAAGGCACTACTACATTAAAATTAATTAATTCTTCAATATTTAAGTCTAAAAAATTTGAAAGTGTTTTAGGAATCTTTGGTATTGTATTCGATAATATTATTCTTTCTTAGTCTACGATTTCAACCCTCCTCGGAGCTTATATCTTCTCAGAATTGTTAAACAAAACCCAAATAACCAATTCAGAGCCATAAACAGGAACGATAAAAACATGAATAGTGAAGTTTGGATCTAAAAGTTTTATAATCTCATTAATTCTGTTAGTCAGCCATCAAGTTTTATTTGGTAGCTGAATGAGCCTCGGCTATCACGGCATTTCTTATAATGGCTTTGTTTTTGCCTCCGGACAGCGAAAGATAAAAGTAAGTCTATTGTGCCGGGATATTTACTGGTCCATACATATGTATATTGTTTGCTTTGCGCCTTGTTGACTCGACGCTATCGAGATATTCGGCCGGTGATGTAGATACGGCTTTAACTACACTGCGCTATAGATCCATTATCTAAATGGTTTGTTTTGTTCAATTGTTGTGTTAAAAGATACAATCTGTTGGCTTAATTGGAATACTAAGGATATTGTCTCCATGTTATATGAGATGTTTTGATCCTTAAACCTATACGGTATTTCAGTATGGATTATTAAATTAATTTGTAACCATTCATCATAGGGTTAGTGACGGGATCGTATGCTTCTTCAAGACTAGAAAAGTGTAAGTAGATAAAAAGTAATTGTGAAAATTTTAGATATCATGACATTTTGGAGATGTAAAAATATTGGATTGTAGACTTCAAAGTAAGTTCGTAGCGATTTATAAGAATTTCTATGGTATGTAAGTCCGCCAACCCGCATTAGGCCAGCGTGGTGGACTATATGGCCTAACCACTCTCAATCGTACTCTCGATTGTAGAGTAGGCCCGTGCCCTGCAGTGGGACGTATATGGGCTGATACAGAGAGACTTGAAAGTACATTTAATATACCAGTACTAACTGCTTTGAAAACCATAGAACACTTATTACGTCGTAGCTGTGCCAATAAGATGCAAGATATGAAAAAATATGTATGTTTTTTATCCAACAATCATTAAATATTTTGCTTTCTTAAAATAGCCATGAAAAAGCTATATACTATAGGTATTGAGCGTAGACAATAGTTAAGCCGAAACAACAATTTCAACATTAGATACATGACAATCAATGGGTTATATTGATCAGTCTGCATGCCAAACAAATTATATAATGTGAACGCCCCACTAACTTCCGTTCTTATTCCAACTTTGACGATATTTAACTTTTTATATCAGTTTTTTGTAATAGACTCGTCTTCGTTCGGGGACGTCGTAAACAAATAGTCTCTTGAACAGGATAATAGGATGATGTAGGCTATAACAAGAATAATTTATTATAATGTCGAATAATGTATGAGGATTTTTTGTGCAGATGTAATAAGGTTTGTGTAAGCCCGGGTAATAGCGAAACATTATTTTTGGTGTAAGAGAATTTAAAATAAGAGCTATCAACTAAAGGGAAATGCTCAGTTCACTTATTGGGAGGAATAATATTCGATGAACAATGATATTGAACGAGCAGTGGTCACAAAATCGACAACCTGCGGGATACATCACCAGTTCGGTAATCATACGACTCCTGTCAATGCTTCGTAATTAGTAATCACAAGAATTCTCACACAATAAAGGGTTCCCAACTCAAGAATACGTAGACAAAATCTAATTAATAAAAATGATGTACTTTAGAATAATCCATGGAAAATAAAATCACCTCCGCATAAGAGCAACTAACGATTGATACAACTGAAACTATAAATATAAAACATCTCATTACTGTAATTGGCACATACATGCAAAGGCAGGTTGGACAAAGCCCACGCTACTCCCTGCAAAGGCAGAGACACTCGCAATCCATTACGGCGGCCAAATGAGCCGGAAAGTTGACTCGTACGTCTGTCCGTAAATATTATGAGGAGCTGTTTGCACATTCTTACCATGTTTTTGTTTGGCGAGTGAATTCGTGGAGGGATTGAAGGTTCCTTGATGAACTATTGACAAATTTTGTGACATTGTTGAGATAAAAGTTTGTGTAATAAATAATTGAAATACACAGGCTATGAGAAACGCGACTCACCTGTGTTGGTCACTATGACAAGCTTTCCATCAACGATATTAATTATCTAAATACATATTATGTTCTTAGTTGCTCTCACAAGTAAATTTGGCATTTATGATTTAATAATGATTTAGACACATTAAGTAAGAACATATTGAAATTACTATTTTCATAATACTAAAATTTATTAACATAACAATGCTATGACTTCTGTTGAAGTTATCGTTAAACAAGCCAAGCAATCGGTAGGCAGGATTTGCGCAATGCGGCTGAAGTCAGATGCGTAGACAAAGACGATCTATAATTCTTAGTAATTACCGAAGTTGTTTCCCGCGGGGGTAGTTCGACCGTTTATCATGTGTACGCAATAAACACAGGGGCATAACACGCCAAAATGCAAAATATAGAGAAGGCCTTAGATTATTATGGACATATATCCACGGCATTAATGGTCGAATAACCTCTGATACATGGAACGCCGATGATAAATGAGGGCATCTGCGAGCGATATTTGAGAAATCGACTTACTATTCGCGTTGGATTTTTTGCGATGTGTTTTTTTAGTTTTATGTATGCTTGGTAATTCTGCGTATTTATGTGCCTTCAGGCGATATTCATGAATAGTTTTCAATAATATTTAAGTAAACAGTGAATGTTCTTTGTAAATAAGTTTACAAAAAGATGGTAATATACATACTTACGTCTATGAATGCCTTTCGTTCACACAATGAAAGACGTTCGACATTCAGTCGCCAATGAAAGGAACAATTGTCCCACAAATAGCATTATGTTCCTTTTAATGTGTAAAGTTGGCATTAGAATTAGTATTGGATAGAATCTATTCTGATAATAAAGTAGAATAATAACTGTGTGGCTTTCAATGAGAATAATTAATAGGCTTGGTAGACATAAAAAAGTTTGCGTCAGACTTTTTGTTAGCATGCCCCATGAATTCATTGTTAGATGGCAAACAATTCCAAAACTTTTTATTACTTTCACATAAAAACCAATGTTCCGAACACTATAAATAAAGCAGTTAACATTATCTGATTTGAGTACAAGAAAATTAGATGCCGGTTGAAATAATATGAAATGGTAAAATACTTATGTAAGTATATCTATATGTTTCGTGGTATATTATTTTCAAAAAACAGGGTTAAGAGCGTTTATACCCTGCACGCGCTTTTTGGCGTAAAAACAGGACTTTTCAAATGAGTTAATAGCCACCAATAAACAATTTAAAGGAAAAATAATTATTACTAATTTTAGAAAAGGTTGTCATCTAGGGATTTTGGTGGAAAACATTATAGATTGATGGATAATTTGTGAGTACTATATGGATTACTGAACACAAGTTTCGTTATTTAGGCTTTAAATGGCAATTTAGAAGCTTAAGATATCCGAAACCACTAAATATAAGATGAAAATAAAAATATTATCAGACTAATAAGACCCTTATGGAGGGATTTTGCTGAGAAAAATAATCTTTTTGTGTTTAGTTCCTGAAAAATAAAAATTTAAACAATGCGAAATTATTCAGAAACTCTCGTCAAGAACATATTTTTTTTCACCAACTTATCGTACATAATTTTTTATAGCAATTGCATATTACAATAGAAGAACATCTTATCTATAAATTACCATTTTTATATTTCAACAAAATTAGTTTTTATGTTTTCTACAAATATTTTAAAAACCACTATAAAACCCGCTGTCCGACGTGGATCAAATCAGACCGCCGCAAGGCCTTCTAGAGGGAGGACGTATCGCTCGTCGCTCCGGCCTGGCTGCAGTCGATTATGCCGCGCGTAGTAAAAATATCCACGCGCGGAATGCGATTACCACATCTTAGTACTTTGGTAGTAAAATATTTAATTATTTTTATTACCTACAATGATTTTGTAGTGAGTATAAATTATGTTTCAGGTAATATAATGGGATGTAATTCCGAGGCTAAATTATGTTATGTATTGTAATATAAAATTAAATATATTTCGTAATTGTAAGGGGTTGTAAGGCCCCTAACACTATTTATGTGTTCGAATACGAAATGATTAACAAAACGTCCGTAGTGTCTACTGATTGAACACTGATTTGAATGCAACTTAACAATGTAATAATAACGAAAATATGATTAGTATCCAAAATTTGTATTATTCTTTGCTTGCACAGTAATATTTGTCTACTTATAATTCAAATAAAATATTTTTATGATATTATATTACAGTTACATTTCAATTGAATATTTGAAGCGCACGGATCAAAGTTGTTTGAGCCGATTGTATAGCGAGCCGACGCGGCAACTCTACGCACACAGCTTTGGTCGCTTATGTGTGCGTGAAATTAACGAAGAAATACCTATAGTTGACTTTGCGCGCAAGGTGTATACGCTCTTAAGTGTATTCGTTTATTTCCAAAGGGGTATCACAATAAATCTTGTAAATATATGTGAGAAGATCAAACACTTAATAGTGTGACCCCAAAATGAACATCAACATAGTCAGACCGAGACCTGGAGGCGAAAAGCATCGGCTTGACATTCGAAGTTTATATTATGAGAACTGGTGACCTTGCAACAATCGATACCAGATGGTACCAAGAAGTCACTATCTTTTTTTTTCTTTTTTTTTTATTGCTGTGAATGACGAGACGAGCATGCCGTTCGCCTGATGGTAAGCGATGCGACCGCTCATGAACAGTAGCAAAACCAAACAACACCTTGAATTACAAAGCATACATACATACATACATACATAATCGTCACGCCTGTATCCCATAGGGGTAGGCAGAGACTATAGACCGCCACTTTGCTCGATCCTGGCATACTACTTTCGCTTCATCCACTTTCATCAACGTCTTCATGCATTCTCGTCGGTTCAGGGTACTTTTAACCTGACCCTTGTTGAGGGTATCACCGATTTGGATGGTGTATGTTCGGTGAGGTCGACCCCTACCGACTCTTCCATCCACACTCGCATTATGTATTTCTTTCGTAATTCTCCTTTCATCCATCCTCTCTACATGACCAAACCATCGTAACATTCCTTTCTCAATTCTCGTCACTACATCCTCTTTCACTCCACAAGTTTCCATCACCACGCTATTTCGCACTCTGTCACACAAGCTTACACCACACATTCCCCTTAACGATCTCATCTCTACTGCCCTAATTTTACTTTCATGCTTCTTTTGCCATACCCAACTTTCACTACCATACATAAGCGTTGGAATTAACACTCCTCCATGGACAGCCAGTCGTGCCTTTTTGGAGACCTTCCGACTATTCATAAAGGAGTGTAGCGCACCATTCACTCGATTTCCCGCATTCACTCTCCTTTCAATATCGCTATCATGCTTTCCATCACTGGTGAAAACACAGCCCAAATATACAAATTCATTCACTTGTTCTACTTGCTCATTACCTATCATAATATCGCATTTTGTCATATTCTCTTCCCTTTCAAATACCATAACTTTCGTCTTACTCACATTTATTTTCATTCCTTTTCTCTCAAACGCTTCATGCATAATTGTCACCATATTTTGTAGCTCCTCCTCTGATGATGCAAGAATAACCTGATCATCAGCATAGAGAAGACATTTTAGTGACAACTCATTCATTCTTATCCCATGTTCACTATCTTTCAGATCTTTTAGGCAACCGTCCATGAAAAGGTTGAACAACCACGGGGACGCTACACATCCCTGTCTCACACCCTTATCGATGCGAAACCAATCAGTGTATGCTCCGTTTATCCTAACACAAGCACTAGAGTTCTTATAAAGAGACTGTAGTGCTCGAATTAGGTTGCTGCTCAACCCAAACTTGGACAGTGCTGCCCATAACTCATTCCTCATCACTCTATCATAGGCCTTTTCTAAATCTACGAAGGCGCAGAAGACTTTTCGACCTTTAGCTAAGGTCTTCTCAGCAACACTTCGTAGAGAAAATACCTGATCCGTGCATCCCATACCCTTCCTAAATCCTGCTTGCACGTCCCATATCTTGTCATTCGTCTCTTTTACAACTCGCTCAATCAATACCTTAGCATACAATTTGCCGACAACACTTAGGAGGCTGATACCACGGTAATTTTGACACGGTAATTACAAAGCAATGCTTGGTATTCCACTGCGCGCGCCATCCTGAGACATAAGATGTTTAGTCTCAATATGTCCAGTAGTTACGCTACAATGTCCTTCAATCCGAATCACAACAGTGCATTTAAACTGCTGTTTGACGGGAGAAATAGACATTGCGGTGGTACCCACCCAGGCAGCCTCTCACATATGAGAGACCTACCACCAGTAAAGTATCTGGAGTCTTGAACTACGAAGGTCTTGTTATCCATATCCGTTTGACCAAATAAGATATAGAAATTTTACTTCATCTTATAGAATTCGCATAAACGTCCTTATCATTGCGTATTCCACTGACTTAGTATTTCGCTTTAGGAAAGACATACACTTTTTTGAGACGTTAAAAATTTATAGGATCGTAAAAAGTCACGTTAAACCCGTTCTCCGGGGTGTCTAGGTACGAATATGATATTACTTTGTAAGATATCGGGGTTGTGAGGCGGTCTATACCTGAGCTCGCGCCAGTTCGTGTTATTTGTAGTAATTAGGTTATTTCGAGAGAAAATGCGAGTGTTTTCGCTTTTTAGGGGCTCGCAGCTTTAAATTAGTTACTCGGATCAATTTTCATATTAAGTTTAGTGTGGTGACTAGTGGGGTCTCCTTAAAATTGATTTTTATGTTTGACTTATTTTAGTTCTTGAATGGTTGCGGGTTTAGCGTTTTCAAAATTCATAAAATATATTCCTGCTAGTTGCTACACCGATATAATATGAAATCTCACTAAATGATA
Source organism: Hyles euphorbiae (assembly GCA_023078785.2). Classification (NCBI taxonomy): domain Eukaryota; kingdom Metazoa; phylum Arthropoda; class Insecta; order Lepidoptera; family Sphingidae; genus Hyles; species Hyles euphorbiae. The sequence continues at coordinate 13,580,167 of CM041041.1, read as the reverse complement.
AAACTTTTCTCAAAAAGCAATTCTCACGAAGGTGTATTGTTAGTGATGTCTTCCAGAAAAGGCTGCTTGCTATCAAGTTACTTGTGTCAGAGCGAGACTTTATCACTTTTATTGAAAAAAATTCTATTAATCCGAATTATTCAAGGATGAAGACTATGCAGGTCAAAAAGAATTTGATAGATTTTGTGATCTAATTTATCCTGAAAGCTAATTACTTGTTTGGCCTACTTCACGTTGATGCTTTGTTTGATAATAAATGGCGTTACAATGCCATGTATATGATGCGTAAGCACAACAATTGTCAAAGCATTATGGGTGATGAAAAAAAATATAAAGAACGCGTTCACGAGGTTTATTTCTTATTTAAATTTCAGTTTTAAAATTGGTTATCTTTGAATCATCTAATAATGACCGCATGAATGGAAGGCAAGAGATCAAGGGGTAGGAACTCAAACCGCTGGATAGATCAGATCTGCACCATATTCAACATAAATGTGGCTGAAGCGGTTCAAGTCACGGAAATCGGACAAGATGGCACAACATCGAGCGCGAAGGATTGTTTCCCGAATGACTCACGACCCCCGGCATTGGGAATCGAAGCATGGGAGGAGGAGGAGTCTGGAAAATGTATCTACCACGAAGCCTTTCAATCACAAATTACTTACAATACATCCCTATACCCGATTCTTATAAATAATTCGTTAAAAATATCCATATATATATTCCCACGGAACCCTAATCCGATTACAGGCCTTTACGATATATTAAGCCGCACACCCGCAACAACGTATCCAATTTCCCCCAGCGTTTAGTGAAAACCGAGCTTAAACCTTTTTTGAGCGATGAAAAAAAAACTATTATTTCGGTCCCCGTGTCCCGGTTTTGCGCGGTAACAGACGTCAGTCCCACTTCCTATTGTATCTCCTGAGAGACACCTGCAAAGCTGGAATAATAAAGAGTTTTACAACGTTTCAAAATGGGACTTTTTCTCGCAATTCAACCGCAACGTGCACTTAAGGGATTTGAATATCTTATATGTGGAGGTTTTGTCTATCTCACGCAATTCTCGCTTGGATGAATTCGTCGCCGTTTTTTAACTTCTTGAACAATTCCCTTAATATTTTGACGTGTCTACGTAAGAGGATTGGCTTGGAATCAATGTAATGGATGTTACATTGGATTTACATATCTATTCTTTTTTCAGAAAGTCAAACAAGTGGTTTACCTGATATGTTGAGGTTACCTATGAACAAGGTGTAAATTCCTTGACAACAAAAAGCCTATAAAACTAAATGATCTCTACACCGTAGCGGGGTAGGGTAGAGGGTTGTTTAAAAGTTGTTCAGGGTATATAAATGAAGAGGCAGGTCTAGGCTTATTTTTACTTGACTTTGCATACCACCATAGCCATCACACCCATGGTATCGTAGGAAACTCGGCCAGGTTGCGAGTAATTCAATCAGGGCTGTAGTCTCTCGAGATGCTAAACTGAATATATCAGGCAATCTTACGGAAGATGTTGTTATAATTATGAAAGGCGATAGGATTGCCTCCTATCACATCGTGGGACAGAACATATATGACAAAATCGGGGTATCCTGACGTTGCCTACCCCTTCAGGAAAAAGACTTGAGTTTTTAAATGTATATATTGACTTATGTTGTTTTAAGTTACTTTTGTGACCTAAAGACAAATAAATTGCTTTACAAGTTTAATTAATTTTTAGTTCTCAATGCGTTTTCAAATATACAAAGTTATACCAAATATGAATGCATTTTTAATGCATTATACGCGAAGGTCATGCTTTACGTCGTCCAATAGATCTGTACCTACAAAGAATTTTATTCGATTTGGTCATTTTTCAAGATGCTCGATAGAGCTCCATCTATCAAATCATACGTTTCCACCACAATTTATTTTATTCAGTTCAAACAAACAGAGGTATCACGAATAATATTTATGTAACCATATTTACAATCAGGCACGTTTTGTATTTGTCTTCATATTTATAGGCTGACACAAATCTCATCACATAGTATTTAGAAAAAAAAAACTAACTACAGCGGTTATAAACAATATGAGTTAATCAGGCAACAATAAGGCATCGGTTTATTATAATATTACATAAACTTTTGTGCCTTTTCATTATTACATGGTGATAATGGTATTATCATTTGAAGTTTTTTACCAAAAATACAATAATTATAATATCATAATTATTCATATCATAATGCGCAAGTTATTTCTTGCCGAACCCTTGTGCCTTAGCCGCGTCGTTGACGAGGAAGATGTGAAAAAATAAATTGCTAAAATGTAATGAGATTTCATTCGAGGAATCGAAAGTGCTAGCTAGATGCGATATTTCTTGGTAATATGTTTATTTTGTCGTGTTGATATTAAACCTTTAATATATATTATATTTATATAAGTAAATGGCTTATGATTGAAGCTAAGGGGTGTTTGTATTGTTACTTATATAAATATTGCGATTAGTGCATTATTTCAATAACATGCATCGGGTCAAAGAACCGAAGTGGTAAAAGCAACATACAGTCGAATTGAGAACCTCTTCCTTTTTTTGAAGTCGGTTAAAAATATAGTTTAATTGGTTTGTGATTGGTATACTACCTGAAGGTACTGAAAGTAGTCACTAATGACAGTTTTGACTTTGTGGACAATTAATGTGTGTGTTTTATTCAGTGCTTAAGAATACCAATTTTAATATTATAAGAATAGTAATTCCCTGAATATATACTAAACAATGATACCAAAAGTATTTTTAAACTTTGTTCTTCCTTAAAAGGAACAAGGTTTCCCAGATTCCCTAAATGACCATTAATTACATAATATTAATAACTTACTCATTTTCTTAAAATGCATCCATATTTATAAGTCCCGTTTTAATTTCACTAACTTTACATTTTTGTAAAAGCACTTTTAAAGAGATCTAAACATTTACAGAAGCGCCTGTAAATGGTAATTTGACAAACTTCAGCAAGAAATTAATCAGCGGTCTGATTTTGCAGAAAAATAACGTTAGAAAACATTTTTATGTCGCAAGAAATTTATTTGAAGTTTACCGAGGCGTGTAATTAGTGAAATGAAAGTGCAACAGGGGCATTTTCTTACTTTTTATGTGGTTTAAACTAACTTGAGGAGGGTCGTGAAATAAGTTTTTTATTTTCAATTCCTGTAGCATTTTTGCAGGTCTTAATTTGTTCGTCTTTGTGCTAAAGTTATTTATGGGATTTAAGTGTTTTAAGCTGTGCGGATCAAATTGATTGCTTTTGGACATTGTGAATCTAATAAAGTGTTGGATACGTATTTTATCGAGTTCACCTAGTTTCAGTAAAGATATTCCAAGTTGAGGATTTGAATATGTCAATAAACGAAAGCAATAATCTCAATTCATAAACATAAAATTTCATCTAAGGCTATGATAAAATAAAACAATCCTACACATAGAACTTAGATTGATTCAGAAATAATCGAGTTGTAATTATTACTGACGTGATTAAGATAAATCTGAAAGTCGAAGACAAGTTAAATTGTTGTCGATTAGTTTGATTGAGCCCTTAACTAAGTGCTCGCTTAAGTAGAAGTTTGTTTCATTACCAAAGTTTTTATATCTGAGAGGGCAAAGAATTTTTATGCGTTCATACCTTTTCATTAGTCATTTGGTGTGATGCAGTAATAGATTTATATGTTATATATAAATTGAAAGTCAACATTAATGCACAGTTCGTTGTTTAATAAGGAAGGAAATTGTGAGGAAGCGTTCATACCTAAGAGATGGTGCTGGCATAACTTGATTAGGTCTTGCTTGCGTAATTGTTGCAATCTCCTGAGTAATCTGCATGTCATATCCACATCAATTTTGGACGTCAACAAATATTAATGTATGGACTGTTATATGAGAGCCATTGAGTACAACGAAAATATGTTAACTGAATTTTGGTACCATCTATTTAGAATTTAATTTCCAAGTCAAGAACTATGAAATATCCCATAGAAGATGGAGTTACATTGCTATTAACATTTTCAAAACCCAAAGACTTCAGAAACCCTTTTACGGAGAACCAAATACATAAAATAGTGATATGCTATTAATTAGTACAACCATTATCATAAAGTGTATAATTAAAGAGATGTTATACTTGGAGGCAGATGAACCATCTATTTCAACATTTTAATTAATACACTTACTTCAGTTCATAAGACGAAGACTGGTGTTTCATGAAGCCGGTTTAAATTGAGCTAATTTAGTCTATAAGGCGCTAGATTGATCCATTCAGCGGAGGCGAGTGAGGGCGGAATGATTATAATTAAGAGACCTCTTGATTTACTAACACACTTCTATTGAGAATTCATTGAATGCATTTCCCTCTAATTGTCTTATGTTAGTGCGATGTCATTCATATTCTTCATTATATTTTGCGACGAAAAATATATTTATTTCTATGTTGCAAGGATTGCCTTGGGTGATGGGAAAGGCTTATATCCAGCAGTTGACTCCAACGGGCTGCTAATAATGATCATTATCAACCCATTAAAAATGTAATAATCCATGAAGAAGATTACATTGCATTTTAAGGAATTCTGCAAATTTTATATAAAACAGCCTTAATTTTAATTTACGCTAGTCCTGATATTAAAAGGTTTACCACTTAAGTGATCAATATAGTTTCATTGACTTATCATAATTTTCGAATTGCTATTAAAAATAACACCCGAGTAAATAATAGTTGAAGATAAACAAATTAAAATTACAGTCCTTACAAAATAAAATAAGACGATACTATTAAGCCAGACATGGTATAGAGATGCTTGAAAAAATTAATTGCTATATTCCGAGCCAGATCCAAAAGTCTGAATGGTAATTAAAAAGATCCTTTCAACTTTGCTTAATACACGTTTTCTAAAAACGCAGTGCTATTTTATAATCCCAACGTGACATAAAATAAAATGAAAATGATTTCATATTTTGAACGTAATATAAAATTACGTTGAAACTTCACGATTCCATAATTTAGGACAATATTTGACGTTCTTAAGGCAGAATGATATTCAGGAAATTGGTTTAAAGGGAAGAAAACAAACCCATATAGAACAAAGACCGGACAACATCCGACAGAAATCTGGATTCAAAAAGACAATCACGGCGGAACTAAAGAATTGGAAGAAAAATAAAATATTGTTATTGTGGAAGCACATTTCGGTGAAATGATACATCCACACCTTAGTTCCGAAGTCTTGTATCATGTCTGAAATGTAATGAAACTGGAATAAGATAAAATACGACCAGAATTTTATGAAATTAATGGAAGGACAAAAGTATACTGGATTTTAACCCTATTGATTTGGGCCAGTTTGAAGTATATTAATTTATATTCTTCGCTTGACTTATCACAGTCTGGAACGGACGTATCGACATTTTCATTTAGGTCACCATAACGGTTGTCGCTGGTCCTGGCTCAAGTCCAAAAGTCAATTACCGATACAAGGTCTGTAACTCCAGCAATTATTTCTCATTTGGCGGGGAACACCTTAACGAGTGTTCGGTTGTGTTCAGGTGCGGTCTGAACGACACTTGACGTGGCGCTCAGCGTTTTTGGCGCAAACTCTCGCTCTTCAATTTATACTGAACGGCTTGGGTGATTAACGGCCCGCTGGCTGGAGTTTGTTCTCTTGCTTGTGAAAAAGGCATTAACATTTTTAATGGGTTTTGTGGAATCAATTAAGCGGGCTTTTTTAATATTCACACCTGGAAGTGAGAAATATTTTGGCATTATTTTTTTATCTGACGACTCTTGGCACGGTTTGAGGTAAAAAAAATAATTGGTGTAACTGAAAAAATATCCTATTTTTTATTTCCTTATTTACCTATTCAATCTTGCTTACTTGCTTAATTTTCATTTCTCATTAATATAATTCGTTTGAAGAATGATGATTCTGGTCCATATCATCCATGATTAGTTTAAAAATACGGATTAAAGTATATTGTTATGGAGGATCCGTCCAATGCTCGCACTACAGAAATATTATATGGAGATTATTTATTGAAGAAATAAATACTGTTATAGTGCAGAATAATTTTGTTTTCATATTGTCATAATTATTATCTAGAACCAATAGCCAAAAACGTCGCCTATTATATACATAAGGCTATCACACCACAATTTTAAAGTCATCACAGCAGTTGGTATCCGGTTTAATTAATTAGCGAGACTTAATAACCGGAGTGTCGGTCAGTAACTTGCGGCGTGCAAACTTGCAACTGTGCGATTTACTGCCGCCACCACGTGCTCCTAATGTCTGTTACTTGCCACTGACTTTACTTGTTAGATAATTTATGTAGTTAACAACAACCAGGGCCATGCTCTTAAATATGTTCCATCCGACGCAATCTACAGTTTAATGTTCTCATTAACCCCTAGCAATTAAATAGAGGATCCTGGTGTAAGACCGGTGAGCGCCGTAATCTTCGAGCTGCTAGTGCCGCCGTATTTAATAATAATGCGGAATGCAATTACAAACGTGGCTCGGAATGTAATTAAATTCAAGGTATGTTGTGTGAAGAAGTAGTTACAGAATTGAGAGGGATAATGGACTCGTAAGGAGTAGAAACGTGTGTATTGTAAAGTTTACTCATTTTAAAGCAAGTTTTGCGCAAAGATTTTAAAGGAATTTTCATCTATTACCGTCCTCTATTTTTCAAGTAGGAACTTAATTTATCGTTGAGATATCAATAGGATAGACATGGTTAACACCATAATCTCCTATATCAGCTACTAGCATATTATACTGTACTGGCACGGGTCTCCTCTACAATCGAGAGTACTATTGAGAGGTGTAAGGCTGTAAAGTCCACCATGCTGGCCTAGGGCGGGTTGGTGGAGTTCACATACTGTAAAAATTCTTACAAATCGCTATGGTATGCAGGTTTCCTCATGATGTTTTCCTTCATTGTTATAGTGCGTGGTGATTGTATATCCATACCCACATATATGTAAGTTTAAGTTATTTCTAGTGCCCATTCTTCATCAATTCTCTCACTTATTACTTCAAGTAAGAACGCAGTGTTCTATACCATTTCTATCAAAATGTCAATTATGGTTTCTACGAACAGTTTCGAGTACAAATATACCGTGGCAGTCGTACCGTCGTCGATATGACAATTATTTCCAAGAAAATGACAAGTGCTGCAAGTCTTGAATAAGAACGCTATGTGTGCAAGACAGATTTTCTCAGAAATCTCGCAAAGACATAACAACTAAAGATTTTACGCTTCCAACCAATATTCCTGAAATTTCTATTCGTAAAGAACACTACTAATTCAATTTCTACGGCCATTTGTATTCAGAAATCGTTTATTCAAATATAAAATACTATGTGCTCAAGATCTTGTTAAATAAAACTTTATCAACGATTAATATCTTTAAATATACCTACACATATATCATCATATTATAAACTTAATTCCTATCTTTATTCTTAAATACCAGGGTTTCCAAGATCTAGAATGACTTTTTGCATGGAGGCAGGAACCTATTACGATAACACTAAGAGTCAGGTTACAAACTCTGTATTTACTTTCTACCAATGCAGAGTCGTTGGAAATTGAGTAATTTAAACTCCGATTCAACACTAAAACTCAGTTATCTTTCGAATTAGTGCTACATGAACTTCAGTAGTATTCAAGGAGGATCTCATTTATTACAAATACTGTACTAGCATATTCTGAATTTGTTTCAAAACTTTAGCGAGGCCTTACGTTGGGTAGGGGTATTATTTTTACGCTCTTATAGGTTTCTGTATATCGAAGCCGACCCAACAATGGTTTTATGAGCAATATTATACTAGACATTTCTTATTTTCTGCTTTGATATACAGGTCCATTCGACCATCCTTTGTGTTATTTTTTATTATTAATGAGAATAGTGAGAGCAATTTTGGTTGTCTGATGGTAAAGTTAAAAAAATATAAGGTACCTACCTAAATGCAATACCAATCAAAACTTATTATTACTAGTAGCATTGCGCTGTGTTCGTTATTCGTTGGCATTAGGTGTTGATTCTCTTAATGCCCAATAATCTCTAATTACAATGTCTTTTAGACCAGAACAATATAGTAAACACACTGCTGCTTGGTGACAGAAATAAGCAAAGCGGTGATATCCAGACGGCTTTTGTAAATAGTAGACTTCCCATCCAGTCAAAGGAAGGTGTTGTTAATCAAATTCTTCATTACTGAATCATCAAAGTAATTGATTAATGAAATAGGAAGTCGAAACGGAAGTAGCAAACAAAACTACATTATTATTTTTATTCGTGATTCACACAATGAACGCATCGCATCGTACGTGGAAAACGGGACGAGCTTATCTATCGCCCGCTGATAAGGACTTCTTTATGCCAGGCCCTTTATTTTAGGTTATATCGATATGATATGAAAATGCTATATGAAATCAATGAGTAAAGATAAATTGACGCAAAGGTGTATTTAATTTAGAATTGACGATAAATGTCCTGAAATATTTGAATTTATGTTTTTGTGATTATCTTTTTAGATATCATTTTTATACATACTTATATATTTTTATATGTACTCGTATATATACATGTGTATATGAATAAATAAAACCCACCAAAAATAATACTAAGTATGTTTGTGCCTATATATACATATGTATTAAGTGCAAAATGGGATACAGACAACTATCATTCTGCACGTGATAATAACAGAAAAGCAAATTATATACGATCATGCATTGATTGATAATGATTGTTAACAAAGTGAAAATAGATTGTCTTGAAACACTGCGGATTGAGGGTAGTTAAATATTATTACTGAGGAAACGTATACCAGGTATTTATAAAACAAACCCACCAGACAGATTATTTAGTCACGCAATATCGAAGAATGTTGAAATGTCATGACTCATTTAGAATGTCGCACTAGTCATTGTCCACCTATATGGCGAAGACTAAGATTAAATAACTAGTTTTGAAAATACTTCTGAAAATTCTTAAAATATAATTTAGCTCATGTTCACCCCAAGAACCTTTGAAAATGTTTGCACCATTTGCAAGACCTCGAGAAAATAATTAATGCTTACAGCTGCGTTGGGGCGTTCCCATAAGCAAAGACCATTCTATTACACTAGAACATTACACAAACGCTTACAGACCAATTGCCCACGTAATTCAAAGCAAACATCAACGAAAATGAAAAGGAAAGTCCACTGGTTTCAATTTGCACCATACTCACCCACAGAACAACATTGAAGCAAAATAGAGTGTACTTGATACAATATATCTGGGACTCCAGCTTCCCGACCCCCGGGCCTTGTCCTCCAGCCATTTCACTTCACTTTAAACACAAACAATATTTTGTAATGTATCAGGGCTGTCCATTCGCGGTCTCGATCGAATCGTAACTAGTTATCGGTGTAGATAAACGCGTTACACATAGCTAGGTTATCTCTGTTTGCTAAGATAAAAATGTACGAAAAGATAAAATTTGAATTACCACACCTGTACTTATTGTGCATCAACATATTTGCTAATTGTGACGCGGTGAATCAAATTTGAATTGGGTTGGAACGCTTAGTAAATTAGGTCAAGTGTTCTAGCTTGTAACAATATCTGGAGAGGAAATTCTTCAACCAATTATGATATTAGTGCTTTACACTCGGCTTGCACTGGTATTACCATTCATAAAGAAAATGGTGTGGATAATACTAATGAGATATCATGAGATTACTTTAAAATATCAGTCTTGTAAGATTGTAATAAGGTCTAAAGTTTACAAGACGTTTCTTTGTGTTGTTATTACATCTGTTAAATTAAGCTGTCGTCAATTCGAATTTATAAAATAAATGCATTTTACATATTGTTTATTCATTTAAGGTTATCATCAGTATTAATTTGATATCTGTACAAAAAAAATATTAAAAACTTAGTTGATCTTTAAAATTGTTGCTGTGAATTTCTAAGCTAACAATGCAAATGCTCATACCCTGACCAAATGTCGTAATAGACAAACCGTCGAGGAAGTTGATGAATCCTAGACTCAAATCAGCGTCGAGATAAATGTAGATTTAACAGAACTTAGCAGACCTGTTAAGTTTAAGATCCTCATTATTGTAATAATTTATTTTACTTACCATGTGAATTAGGCTTAGAATTAAAATGTTAAAAATATAATCAGATGCATTATAGAGTCCGAATTGTAGATCATTAGGTAAAAGGAACAAATAATAAATTAGAAATTCAATTCAAGGAAGGGGTGCCACTATTACAATACAATAATACAATAACTCTTTATTGTAACCAAAACAAGGAAATACAACAAAAAGAAATAAAAAAAAAACACTAGTGTTACAATGGGCGGTCTTATCGCTTAAAGCGATATCTGCCAGACAACCGTGGGATGGACAGTATCGGGAATAGTGGTAGACGGCGGTCCACAATAAAGAGAACACAAATGAAGTTCGTAACTTATAAAATACGAATACTTATATACTAATAATATAAATAGACTAATACATATTAAATTGTGTCATCTAAACATAGAATACAAATGTAAGTAGGATTACTGGTAGTTTAGATAGTGGTTCCGTACTTGAACTTTAAAAGTTTGTATGGTATTTGCACGTTTGATTTTCAACGGCAATGCATTCCAAAGGCGAACAGCTTTTATAGTAAAAGAATTATGAAAGTGCTGGGAAGAATAGGAAGGTGTTTTAAGTAGCAAAGTTTCAGAAGAACGCAGGTGTCGGGAATGGGTATGATGTAAAAATTGAAAGCAATTTTTAAGGTATTGAGGAGTGCTAGGATTGAAAAGGATATTATACAAGAGCGAAAGGATATGAGCATTCCGGCGAAATCGGATAGGTAACCAATTCAGCTTCTTACGATATTCGGACACGTGATCAAACTTACGTAGTCCATAAATGAATCTGATACAAAAATTTTGTAGGCGTTCGAGTCTATTGAGCTGTTCTTCGGTTAAATCTGGATATGAGGCGTCAGCATAATCTAAAATGGGAAATAAAAGAGCTTGTGCAAGCGCAACCTTGGTGGCGGTATTCTTACTAGTTTACCAATTTTATTACCCTTTCGGTAAGCTCTGTAATAATTTCGGTTCTAGGCAGCTTGCCTATTCTAAATCCGTTTCGATCTTCGAAGCACAAAAAGTTTATCCAATCAGAGAGTAAACAATATTTCAAAGGCCCATATTCATGCGGGGTGTATCCAATTTGAATATGCTTATTGTATCCTCATTCGTTTCGGTTTCATTGCGATTCTTTTCCCTGGCAGTAATTTTATAAGGGTGCCCGACCACGCTTATATATCAAGTCCACCGATATGGGATTGGACCGAACGTGTTCGAAATCCGATAAACGGATTCAAACTATATACGAAACGGACGGCGGTATAAGCTGTAAACATAAATAAGGAAGATGTACGACGTTTTAGAAAACCGCCACGCACGTACCTCTCACTAAATCTCACACTTGCAATTCTATAAATTTAAGCATTCAAGCACCGACTCGGTTTTGCTTAAAGTGTATTTTCTTGCATCAATGTACCTACATCTATCAACATTAGTCTTCGGTTGACCAAATTTAGCCTTACTTTAAAACATTTCAAATCTATTACAACTAAAACTTGGTGATTTGTTATTATGATGGAATTTAAATGTTTTGTTTAGTTATTTGATAGAATCCCCCTTGGAACTAGTGATAATGCAGATCATTGAGGAGACAAATAAGTTTAATAACCAGCGGAAACGTTTGGGCAATGATAAAATGCAAAGAGACGAAGATCAAGGTCGGAAGCGATATAAGTTAAGTCCTACCCGAAGGTAAGACATATTTACAGTAATGGATGGTTACCGGTAAATAAATAAACATATAATTCCAAAACCCATCCCTCTATATTTTTTTTATTGCAATGAATAGCGAGACGAGCATGCCGTTCACTTGATGGTAAGCGATACAGTAGTAAAACTAAACAAAGCAATGTTTGGCGTTCCACTGCGCTCGGCATCCTGAGACATAATGATGAATGATGTTAAGTCTCAACATGTGTTCTCATGTCATCTCATGTACTAAGTTTTTTTCTAATATTAATTTATTTTTGAATCTTATAGCGAACATTCAGATGTCCGAAAACTTTGATCTTCACAGTGTGTGGTTCAGTGTATTTCGCCTACATTGGGTTATATAATTCCCAGTGTGTAAGTACTGAGCAATCAATACACAGTTACTCTTGTATCACGTTGTTTGAGATACGGAATGTTCGGAAGGAGACCTCGCCCCAAGCGTTTTCAGTCTCAAAGTCTACAAGTGAATAGGAAGTTTCAATCGATTGCTCTCTGCCTTACCGTGTACTGATGTCAGAAACAGTATATAATCCATGTACTAATATATTGTTATGTACTGTCTTTGTCATGACTTACTGAACCGTTTACTAAGTTTAGGAGTTGGGGCTTAAAACTATTATACTAAACGCAAAATCAAATACAATTTATCAAATAAACAAAATCTAAGATGTTTTGAAAGTGTCAGCAGTGAATTTTCTTTGGTTAAAAATGGCGATGATACTCAAAATGTATGTAAACGAAGATCTTGTATTTGACGGACGGTAATTCAGAAACAAATTAATATGTTAAGTTCTTTCTGACGCATTGAGGTATGTAGGAACATGTGGCGGACAACAAATACTGGCAACCAACCAACCTGAACTTCATGCCAGCGGTGTTCGAGAGTGTTCGGCGTTCTCTGTCAATTGAAACATATATAAGGATTGTCATGCAAGAAAAACGCCATTCTATTCTTTCGACTCAATTCTGAACTTATTGTACATAATATAATATTTTTACTCATTGTTTCTTTTAATACAAAAAGTACCTTCCTGCCTATACCCACAATTTGGTGACCCCGACGTGATGGACAAGACCGAAGCTAACCTGGATACGAAGCATGAACTCGACGTGGCAGCCGTCTCCATACAGTCTAGACTTCTACTATTCTGGCGAGAAATTCCTCGAGCATGGTTCGTGCAGTTTGAAGCCGTCGTCGACCCTTTGAAGACCTCAGACGATCAAAAGTTTCGCTACGTGTTGCAACAACTGCAGGCAACGGACCTCCAGCACCTGACGGATATTTTGTACAATCCACCCGCAACTGACAAATATAACGCCGTGAAGAACCGCTTGTTGGCAGTATACGAGAAATCGGACGTCAGAAACTTCCAGAAACTCACGAGTGGCTTAGAGTTGGGTGATCAAAAACCTACACAGCTGTTGCGCAGAATGCGAGAACTTGGTAGAGGCATGATTACGGACGAAGGGCTGCGAATTGAATGGCTTAAGCACCTTCCTACTCAAGTACGCGTCGTGCTTTCAGTCAACACCGAGTCGACATTGGAAACGCTTGCCGCCATGGCTGACAAGATGGTGGAATATTCGGAACCTGCCACAGCAAACATTCAAGCGGTGTCGAAGGAAACAAGCGATCCGGGAACACTAACTCCATTCGAACAGCTGGCAAAGCAGGTGGAGAGGTTAACGTTGGAGATTGCTGAGTTGCGTGGGCGGTCAATGCAGCGCTACTCACGAAATAGACGCCGCGATCGTTCGCATTCAAGACCGCGACAGCGCAGCAAGTCTTCTGCAAAGCGTGGCGACCCCACTTGGGAGTGCCGATTTCATTACCGCTTCGGTGATAAGGCGAGACGATGCGAATCTCCGTGTTGCAGAAGGCAGAAGTCTTTAAACTAGACCAGACATCGAAGGTGGCGGGCGTCGATGTCCCCAAGAATACAAACCGCCTGTGTGTCTACGATCGCGACACCAGAGAACGTTTCCTCGTTGACACTGGCGCCGAAATATCTGTGTTAGCAGCTACCAGCTGCAAGAAAATGAAAACATCAAGCGACTATCGATTATATGCAGCGAATAATACACCAATCAAAACATACGGTGAGAAGACGCTCAAGCTCAACTTAGGCCTCCGACGCAGCTTTTCTTGGACGTTCATCATTGCCGACGTCAGAACCTCTATCTTGGGAGCCGATTTTTTACGTCACTATAAGTTGCTAATCGATCTTCACAGAAAAAAACTCATCGACACAGTCACAGAATTAACGATCGACGCCTTCGAAGTGAATACCAGCGAGGAAACCATACACATCATCAATCACGACCAAGTATATTACGACATCCTGATCCAGTACCCCGAGCTTCTTCGACCAATGTCACTGAAACAACCGGCAAAACACGATGTCATCCACCACATCGAAACTTCAAGCCCCCCGCTTTTCGCCCAGCCACGCCCTCTACCGCCTGACAAATACCAAGCGGCGAAGGAGGAATTCAACAAAATGCTGGAAATGGGGATTTGCACACCCTCCAAGAGCCCGTGGGCGAGCCCTCTGCACATCGTGAAGAAAAAGGACGGTGGCCTGCGCGTATGCGGCGACTACCGACGGCTTAACGCAGTCACCCTTCCGGACCGTTACCCGATACCTCGAATTCAAGATTTTACATACCAACTGCGCAATATGAAGATATTCTCCAAACTGGATATAAGAATGGCGTACTACTGGATCCCTATTGCCAAAGAAGATGCACAGAAAACAGCGATAACAACCCCGTTTGGCTTATTTGAGTTTAAATGCATGACGTTCGGCTTACGCAACGCTAGCCAAACTTTCCAGAGATTCATGCATGAGGTGCTACGAGGCATAGACCACTGTTTTTGCTTTGTCGACGACATTCTACTTTATTCAGAAGACGAAGAGAGCCATAAAGATCTGTTACGGCAAGTCCTAGAACGCCTCGACAAATATGGCATTACTTTAAAAATCGAGAAATGTGAATTCGGAAAAGAAACCATAAATTTTCTGGGGTACAACGTATCAGTGGATGGCATCAAACCAACGGAAGAACGCGTCAAGGCAATATCTAATTATCCGAAACCCAAGACAATCGCCGAGCTACGCCGTTTCCTGGGTATCATAAATTTTTATCGCAGCTGTTTACCACACCAGGCGGAGCTACAAGCAGAGCTTAACAAATATCTACACAATAGAAAACGCAATGATAAAACTCCTATAGTATGGACTATACAAGCGGATAAAGCTTTCGAAAAGTGCCGACAAAGCATTTTGGAAGCCACGACTCTGGTGCATCCAATCATCAGTGCGCCACTGGCCATAATGACAGACGCATCTGACTGCAGCCTCGGTGCCGTATTACAACAGAAAGAGCGCAATGAATGGAAGCCTCTCGCATATTTCTCCAAGGCGATGAGCGCGACGCAAAGACGTTACAGCGTGTACGATCGCGAGTTACTCGCCATTTACACCGCGGTGAAACACTTTCGCCGACTAATAGAAGGCTGCGAAGTAACCGTATTTACGGACCACAAACCGCTAGTCCACGCACTCAACCGACCGGCGAGCAACTCTGACACGCCAAAGAGGGAGAGACAGTTGCAATTCATCAGCCAATTTTGCACGAATATTGAATACGTGCGAGGCGAGGAAAACGCAGTGGCGGATGCTTTGTCGCGCATTGAAGAACTACAGTGCCCCTCCCCCATCGATTACGGGAGACTATCTTATGACCAACGCAGTGATCCAGAGCTAGAGCAACTCAAGAAACAAACAAATTTGAAGTTCAGTGACGTCACCGAGTCCGGAGTCGGCCGACCAATCACATGCGAGATGTCTACCGGCAAACCTCGACCATATCTGCCACCAAGATATCGTTTTGTGGCATTCAAAGCTCAACACGATTTGTGTCACCCAGGCGTAAGGGCTACTCGGAGGCAAATAGGCACAAAATTTTTCTGGCCGAAAATGAATCAAGACATCAACAACTGGGCTCGAGGATGTATCGAGTGTCAGCGTGCCAAGATTCATCGCCACACAACAACTCCATTGGGCGAATTTCCGCCCTCAGAACGCT
This sequence comes from Hyles euphorbiae, assembly GCA_023078785.2. Taxonomy (NCBI): domain Eukaryota; kingdom Metazoa; phylum Arthropoda; class Insecta; order Lepidoptera; family Sphingidae; genus Hyles; species Hyles euphorbiae. The sequence goes on along the minus strand of CM041041.1, from coordinate 13,564,183 downwards.
TCGAACATATACACATCGATATTGTGGGTCCACTGCGATTATCTAATAATTGTCGCTACTGTCTCACAATTATCGACCGCTGCACGAAGTGGCCCGAAGCAATTCCATTGGTGGATATCACAGCGGAAAGCGTTACCCAAGCTCTGTATGACAACTGGATCACAAGATTTGGATGCCCATCACGAATTTCCACCGATCAAGGCCGACAATTTGAGTCTTCACTGTTCAACTCACTCATGAAGAGGTTCGGTATCTCACGTATTCGCACTACAGCCTACCATCCGCAATCCAATGGCCTTATCGAGAGATGGCATCGTACCTTGAAAGCAGCGCTGATGGCTCGCGGCAATACCACCCAATGGACGTATGAACTTCCTACCTACAAGAAAAACGCCATTCTATTCTTTCGACTCAATTCTGAACTTATTGTACATAATATAATATTTTTACTCATTGTTTCTTTTAATACAAAAAGTACCTTCCTGCCTATACCCACAGGTATTATACTAGAGCGGACATCGGGAACAAAATTTGTGCGTATGGGGCATGCACACGGGTACACAATGAAGCGAGATGGAAGATAATGTTACTTCGTAGGCGTGACAGAGACAGATATAGAATGTACCCTTCATATTGTTACAAATATTTTGTTTGCAGTGTCCCCTCTAGTATATTATCTCAATGTTCTGACGTAAGATTTTTCCGAAATATCTCATGGTTCCATCACATGCACAGTCTGTATTATTAAATAAAGGATTTGTGAAGTCCTTACCACAGTTGGTAAAATAACCACAACCACAAACCACAGTTGGGAAAAATCAACACTCGACACCGGACATGTGCAGCCAAAGAAATGATCCATCCAATTTCAGAATCAAATAGGAAGTTCCGTTCTTTCTTTTTTATGCAGTTATTGCAGAATAATATTAAAATCGTGTTTGTAAACTCCATATTCGTGATACCACTAGTGTATTACTTGGTTGAAATTAAGGATGAGTGTGAACGAAATGTGCTGACAAAAAAACATTCATACGTTTAACAGCCTGTTAAGCCTTCTGTCGTTTTATTTATTATTTGAAATAATATAACTTACTACGACCAGCCAGAAACTCCAAAGGTAATTTGAAAATCCTAAAAATTACCTTTGGAGTTTCTGGCTTTTTTTTTATTATTGCTTATGACGAGATAAGAATACCATTCGCCTGATAGTTAGCGATTCGAGCGCTCAAGTGCAGTAGTAATACCAAACAATACTATGAATTACAAAGCAACGCTTGGCATTTTACTGTGCTCGCCATCCTGAGAGATACGATGTCTCAATATGTCCAGTAGTCACTCTGGCTACAATTTCCATCAAACTTGAATACAACAGTCCTGTTTGGCGGGAAATTTTGACATTCCGGTGGTACGTACCCAGGCGGTTTCTTATACCTCTAAACGTCAACAAATGCATGTGTTGACGTGTAGAGGAGGCATTATATATAAGTGACCCTTCAAGAATAAAAATAAATTGTTCAAAAATAAATTGTTCAAAAATAAATCAACTGTATCTTATTGAATTTATATAAACAGCTATGATTCAAGCGCTAAATAATTTGCAGGAAGATCCAAGCAGCATATAAATGACATACATATTGAACGTACTGCAAACGTCAGCAACTTCTCCCAATACTTATAAATCACTTTATTTGTGGAGTTTTCTTACCCTATCTCATACTGATGTATAGCCCAACAGTAAATATCTTCCGCGAAATAATTCAGAGTGGTCGGACCGCTGCCCGACGTCGGCCCTTTCTAATCCATAGATAAGTTTCCCATTATTCCGCCGATAAAGGGAACACGAATATAAATTTGCATTTATGAATATCTACAATAAATAAGTTTTCTGCTGTGAGGTCTTCTTATCGTATCCTGTTTCTTTACGTTCTCAACACTGACATGAGCTAGTACTGATTCAGTTGTAAAATATTTCTCTCTCTCATTTGTGAGAGGCCACCTGTTTCGGATTGAAGGAAATTGTAGCCAGAGTAACTACTGGACACATTAAGACCTAACATCATATGTCCCAGGATGGCGAGCGCAGTGTAATACCAAGCATTGCTTTATAATTCCATGTGGTGTTTGGTTTTGCTACTATTCATAAGCAGTCCTAACGCTTACCAGTAGGCGAATGGTAAGCTCGTTTCGCCATAAACTGAAATAAAAAAAAACGTGAAGGTTATATTCGAAATTTAATTTAATTTTTCATGTACCCTTTTCTTATGTTCTGCAAAAATTATGATTTCTGTTAGCGCGACATGGCAGCTAAATGATGCAAATACCACCTCTATTAGAGAAATCATTTATATTATTTTATTGGGGGTGGAATTCACCCCTCGCAATGACGCGTGCAGGCAAGGCGCCCTCGCACACGCTCGTTTCCTTCATTTTTTCCATTATATGTAGCTTTAAAGTGTTTCTCACTAAGTACTGTTCATAACGGGGGAAGCGCTAAGTTCTAATAAAAGAATTTGTAGCCCGAGCAGCTAATTGCACTCCGATTCGAAAAGATTTAAAGTACTTAAAAATTGTTCGTGCCTAAGTCCTCTCCATTCTTTAAAAATATTCTTTAGATTTAAATATGATCATTTTTAAGGAGTAAGTTTCATTTTAATTGTATGTTATTTTTAGGAGACGATACCCTTGTCTGTGGTAATATATCTGCACCATTTGTTTCGACTATGCCAAAGATTGATACGTGATTTCAAAGAAGTCTGTTTTTTAAATGATAATGACCATTTTAATTTGAAAATATATTGGATGTTCTGAGATCAATATAGGGTTTATAAATAGGTAAGTTTATCGTTTATTTTTTAGCTATGCTTGGGACAGAAACTTATTATAATCTTGAGTAATAATTGATTAGGCATGCTCCAAACAAGTCCTAATACTGTGAATCACATGCAATGTCGCATCTAGAAGTACTAAAAATATAAATAAAAACACATCTACGCAACATGAAGAAGTCGTCTATCAATTCCTACCATGTTAACAAAACGCAAACACGATACCAAGAAATAACGAAACGGAACAACAAGTTACAAAGTCCAGAACGACAATGTTATAAATTCCATATACGTAGACATGAAAATATTTCTGTTTACCGTGAGAAATGTAACGTGCAATAAAGTTGTTGTGGTAGTTTGGAGCTCGCAACTCGATCTGCACCCGCTTCGCTTTCAATACTCACTGACGATGCACTCTCACTTGAAATTAATCTGCAAGAAGCCATTGCGGTGACTATTTACAAAGCGTCCTCGGAGCGTATTTCCCCTCGGCTCTTCATTCTACCAGCGAAATTTTGTAGGGTTGCTGCTTTTTTGTTGTTTACGTTTTTTTTATACTGCAATGTCAAAGTCAGTACAATTGATCTGATGGTAATACAGTTTAGATTTTTTATTGGTTGGAACCAAGTTGTTGAACTGATTTTTTTTATTTGTTTTACAAAACTGGACATACACAAATGCTATAAGGTAAATCAAAATGTTAGCCCTTTGGTATACATAGAAACATAATATTTTGTTTTCGAGGTGAAAAGCAATACTCATGTCATGAACGAATATTAAATATTCTTGGTATCAGAAAAACGCACTCATTGGAGTTTGCTGTTTAAATTTTGTTTTCATAATATAGATTCACAGTATTAAAATAATTTCGATTGCATGTTATTGTTGACGTTATGTTAAAACGATATTAATATTGCATGATTTCGGAATATTAAATGCGAGTTTCTAGAATGAGAACTATCAGAAGTTAAACATGAACCATGTCGCACTAAAAAAAACAGTTCAATTATATTTGTTCCATTTTGCAAAAGCTTCGAATTTAAGAAACAAAAGTACTACTCTTAAATGACTGACTGACTGTATCAGCCCATATACGTCCCACTGCAGGGCACGGGCCTACTCTACAATCGAGAGAACGATTGAGAGTGGTTAGGCCATATAGTCCACCACGCTGGCGTAGTGCGGGTTGGCAGACTTACATACAATAGAAATTCTTATAAATCGCTATAGTATGCAGGTTTCCTCACGATATTTTTCCTTCACCGTTTTAGTGCGTGGTGATTGAATATCAATACACACATGACTCCGAAAAGTCAGAGGTGTGCCCTGGGATTTGAACCCGCGACCACCGTGAACATGTTGGCCGCCGCGTCTAGTCCGTTTACCAACAGGCCACCACGCACATTACACTTAAATACTACTCTTAAATACTCAAATTTATTAACAGAAGTTGCCTTTACAAATAACTGTTTTGATTGATGTTTTTCTTCGTATTCCTTAATTATTATACACTCGCTTCCTTATCTCTGCACTACCTTAAGATCGACTAGTAGAAAATGCCATTAGGCATCAGGTCCGCCTGTCCTATTTAAATTGTACAGACTGTAAAAATAAAAGTTAATAGTGTTCAATCGGTAACATCAAGAGATTTTAAAACATGACCCAAATCTATTAACTGCTTTCATATGAGTAAATAGAATGTATAGTTAAGACTAGAACAAAGAGCCAAGTAACAACAAATTACGAACATGTGCCGAAGTAAATTTCTTGTACGTACTGTCTAAAGAGGAGGGCTATATTGTTGTAAGTAGACAATAACTGCTGAATTACGGTAGGAACTAAGACTTGAAATGTCACGGGGGGATAATGAACTACGCATTCGTATGTACTTTGGGTATTCATTGTCATGTTTCATATTGTAATATGGTGTGTTTTGTCATGGTATTGAATTAAGTGATATTATTTATGGTAGAGTGGAAAACAGGAAAGCTAAATGTTGTCTAAATTCATATTGTTTTCAAGAAAAATAGCAGTTCTTATTAGGTATGCTGAAAGACAAAAATATTGATAGAAATGTTGAAAATAATCCCGAGGTTCTTTAATAATCATTGTAATCAAAGGAACAAAAATATTTTGTGAATTATAATTATTTGATGCATCTATTAGACTAAATACTGTATCACACAAGCCAAAATGTAAATGTGTCATGCATTTTGTTTACCAATATTATTAATTCTTTAAAAGCACTCTCTAATTTAACCACAACAATAAACTTGACAGCCCTATTCGCACTCTCAACGAGGCCCGTAGACATGAGTAAATAATTTTCCTGATTACCGTGCACCGTCTTCGTGCAAAGCGTGGGGGGATGTCGTCGCGACCTCGACAAAAATATTAAAAACCCACCCCGAGCTCTCGCCGCCTTACAAGTCACAGCAATTGGAATCTTCTTGATATTAATCAACGATAAATTGATTTCCTGTTACGTATTTCGATAGATGCAGTTTAATCTGAATCTAGGTTTGCGAAGCCGAGATCGGCTGCTATGCGAGTGCCAATTTATAGCGTTGGTTTAGTTTGCTGTGCTTGTTAGTTTTGGCTAATGGTGGGTCTCAACCCGATATCTTCTTCAGTTTATTTTAGCTACGGATTTGTAGCCTTTCTAAAGCCTAAATAGCGTTTTGCCAATCTGGTGCTTGTTTACTAATAATGTTTTTAATCAAAACATTTCAAACTAACTGAATCAGAAGACATCATGGTGTGGAAATGCAATAAAGTCTAGATACACTACATTGACAAAATAGTTTTAATTAACACCAATCCTAAACGTTTGAAAAACCACTCTCGAACTAACAAAACAGCAAAACAGAACAATATCAATCCAATGCTCTTTGTGCGAAACGGTACGTAGAAAACAAAAGATTTTTGTTAATTTACAAAGCTTTGTTTACTCATTCCCGAATAATGGAATTGGCGAGCGAACAAGCCGGATTATTATGAAGTTAAAACGCGAACCTGGATTATTCTGTCATGTTAATGGAAGTCGTTTTGAAGAAGAATCCTTTATAGGGAAATTTTAGTACAGGTGGAAACACAATTAAATTGTGCCGGTGCGGGCTGTCCGAGGAAATGTAATAAGCGAGTCGCTGCTGACCAAATATTTAGACTGCTATGTGGCCACTTCACTAGCGGAATACTATTAACCCGTTCATTTAATTTCCTGCTGAAAGCATCAGTGAGCGTATTAACTTCTTACTTGACCATGAGAGCCAAATTGTAGTTTATATTAGTTCGGCACTCGAGTTTTAAATTGATACTAAAATTAATAACAAATGTATAGTTCGCGATAAAGTGCGTAGTGGCCTTGTTAATGAACTTGACGTAGCTACCAATATGTTTACGGTATTTGCGGGTTTAAATCTCAGGGTACACCTCTGACTTTTCTTAGTTATGTATGTAGGTATTGATAGTCAATCACCACGCACTATAATGGCGAGGAAATCATAGTGGGAAAACGTGATTCGGAAGATTTATTTGGTATGTATAGTCCGCCAACTCGCACTAGGCGAGCGTGGTGGACTACCGTCCTAATCGTTCTCAATCGTAGTCTTGATTGTAGAGGAGTCCTGTGTCCTGCAGTGGGACGTATATAAGCTGATACAGTTATATACAGTTCAAAAAGAAAACTACTTTCCAACACATCAAACGTCTGTAGATTCTTTTATAGTACAGTGAAGTTGTTAAGAAGTAAGTCTCATTTTTACTGTTGCAAACATGAAAATTTGTTTCACAGTGTCTCACTTTTATCTTCATCGTTTACAAACTATTCACGTTACTAGTCCAATTTGCTTGAAAATTACTATATAATTAAATCATCGTTACTATATGCCAACTAAGCAATAACATGCCAACCTGCTTATCGTGTGTTAGTTGCTATAAATATTTTACAGACCGCTTTCCGCCATCGCTCAGTTAGCGAAGGCTCATGTGCTCGACCGAGCCCCAGCGCATTCGCATCCCATCGTAAAACACTCCTGATTCTATTTACACAACAATTTCTGTACTGTACATTTGTATCGTTAGGGTCTCGCGGGAATTTTTGAATCATTATTCTGGATTCCATTTGACTGTGTGTAATGTCATATCTTTTAACATAGTATTATTTTTGCGTGAAATTGGAATTCTTAGAAAAGCTTTAGAGAGGTAAATATAAATTGTGTATATTTAATGTGGCGTGAGTGATTTAAATAAGAAAAATACCGAGCAGTCGACTCCACACTAAGATCCAGTCTTTTGACCTGGGTGTAAGAAACTACGAGAGACTTTTCGGTCTCATAAACCAGTAGACCCGAAACAATTAGATGTAGATTACACATATATTAGAATCGGTGCGGGGATCCAACCCGCAGCCTCTCGTTTAATTGTCAGAATCTAACCACCTGAATATGAGTCTCCCTTAAAGATTTCCAGAGAGCTCCATGATATGGAGGCATGCCATCTTCTGTACCCATAAGTTCGTCAATCAACATTGTAAGTTCAAAGAAAACCTTTTCATTTCATTTACTAATTAATCAGCGGATGTAAATCAGTGATTTTCTATACAATGTTAAGTTAACCTTCCTACACAACAATGTTTTTTAATTTATCTTTCAATATTGGATACGAATAATTTGAAATTGTAATAGCATTGGCTGTAAAACATCCCTATGCGTTTCCGGGATTGATTCCATAATGCCACGGGCAGCATAATGTATTTAAATGTTGACAGATTGGAAATGCCGTTACAGTGCGGCCACAGTGTTTACACAAATGACCCTTAGGGAATGTATCGTTGAGTGCCCGTTTATGAACAACCATGTACATCTGGTTCAAATACGTGTATAATGTTTGATATTGAAGAGAAAGTTTGAACAATATAACGTTGAAGATTCTGGTAACTAATGGATAGCATGGTATTCTGTTAGACGATATTGGAAATGGTTGCAACATTTGAATGTTTGTTTAACATGATTGTTATATTACTATCAATAAAAAAGCATGTGTTATTATCTAAAAATTGATGATGGTTGGTAAGTTATCCTAGATTGGTGACTTATCCATATTATTATGATATTCAAGAACAATTCCTCACCATGAGTAAAACATGTTTATGACGTCTTCGAATTAGAAATAACGACATGGTCCGAAAGAAGCTATAACTGCATAAAATATGTGAGAGGCCGCCTGAATAGGTACCACCGCAATGTATATTTCTCCAGCCAAAGAGCTGTGTAAATTCACTATTGTATTTTGGTAAGAAGGGCAATTGTAGCCAGAGGTACTACTGGAATTATTAAGACTGATTAAGACATCCTATGCCTCAGGATGACAAGCGGAGTGGAATGCCAAGTATTACTTTGTAATTCATGGTGTTCATGGAAATCAGGGAATTCATCAGGGAAATGGCAAATGCGTGTCGTCGTTCGTCGAAATATAAAAGAAACTAGTTTAAAATTAAAGAAATTGTACAGCTAAATATGTTCGATAATACAAAAATTAGTAGAAGTAGAACTGACCAGTCCGGAGCAGTGATGGCGGTTACACCAACTCCCAGCGAACGTTTCCGTTTATTGGAAATATTCCACACGTAGACGCTGAATATGCATCGACCATTACCGGGAATTGAAATCTCTAACGTTTCACGCAAATTAGAATATTCAGTACAAACGTAAGGTTATGTGTATGTTCTATTCGGTCTAATCCGCCCGATAGAGAACCTGGGCATTGTTTAGAATACTAACGAGCTGATAATGTTAGACATATCATTTAATTTTAGCTTTAATTGACCAGATTTAGACTAAATTGAATATACTAGAATAAACGAATTGAAAGTAACTACTGGAGATATTGAGACTTAACATCTTTTGTCGAGCGCAGTGGATTGCCAAGCATTGTTTTGTTATTTAAGTTGTTGTTTGGTTTTGTTACTGTTAATGGGCGGTAGTATCTCTTACCATCAGGCGAACGGCATGCTCATCACGCTATTCATCGCAATAACAAATACAGTAGAGCAATGTGGACTTCGATGAAGTCTAAATGAGTTTAGATCACATGTCGCAAAGCATAGTCGTACCAAAATTTTATCATTCTACTAGAATGAAAATAATTAATTGGATCCTCTGTACTGTATCAGCCCATATACGGCCTCTTCTACAATCGTGATTACGATTGAAAGTGGTAAGGCTATATAGTTCACCACTAGCTTAGTGCGGGTTAGCAGACTTATCATACTAGGTTTCCTCACGATATTTACCTTCATTATAGTGAAGTTAAGTGATCAATTTCTTAGATCATAATGATCTAATATTATGGGACTTGGTCAAGGGTTCGTTCATCTCGTTTATTCGTGAAGCTATAAAATACTTCTACACTACATGAACAATATAAAAAATTAGGTCAATAAAATTTTGTTTACACGCTTACAAGAAACGCGTTGGCGAGATGCTCAAGGAAATATCAAGGGTACGTGAACGGGCTTCGGATCGAACCTCATACATTTTACATTAGCAAACGAAACAAATTCTCAGTTCAGATAATAAGTTTGGTCTGAAATAAAACCTATCGGAAAAATGGTTTTTGGTGATTTTGGTGCATTGCATATACCAATATTCTGGTAGCAAGAGGGGCTCGATTCTAACATATCTCTGTCTGTTCCGAATGACAGATCATAAATTTATAGTTAGTTATATTTATGGTTGCATAAAGTATCATATGAAAGAAATAAATATGAGAATGTCATTAATTACTTGTCGTGAATATTGATTTATTAATGTTGCGTGACAATGTGACTGCGACATAAGATATAACTGCAACGAAAGTGTGATGGCTAAACTGGAATCGTGATCGTAAGGGAACGGGAACGAGTGGACAACGCTTGAGATCTTACTTATCAAAATGGACTACAATATGAACTATAGATATTTTTAATGAAATCCCTCTTACCCTGGATTGAAAACCCCGTAAAATACGATAAGAATTGTTTTTATGAACAAAATTTTTAAGAAATATCGCGATTTTTTAAAACTGATGCGTTTTTAAATTTTTTCCAACAAAAATTGTTAAAAATTATATCCTTTTTTCAAAAACCTGATGCATTCTTTGCCGATTCAAAAATAGTTTCGTAAAAAAGTAATGAGGAATGGAATACTCAAATAGAATTATATTTTTGCGACATAAAGTACTTACCCAAATGGCATGAATAGTGAATGAGGTAACTAATGAAAAGGCAAAATTTAGGCAAGGAAATTTCGCACACTTCTAAGTTACAGCAGGAAGTTAAAAGTGCTCAGTAGTAATTAAAAACGGAGCTTAGCATAAAGTATGGCAATTGGTCAATGTCGACTAGTCGACTTTTAAAAATTTATTTCGCTTCTTAAAACTTCACGTTCGCTACGCTTAATTACAATGATCTTTTTATTTCCCCCGGAATAACTTGTTAGGCATTGTTATTGCTATAGTAGAAGCGATATTCTATAAATATCTTTTCAGTTCGCTAAATGCCGTATTCATGTTTTGCAAAGAATCCAGATTCTAAAAGTCCATGCAATCTGCGATCAAATCAATATTTATACGACATCAAACTTTTTTTCCAGCTGTTATTGAATTTGAAAATATAGAGTAATTTTTACAGTTTCTTTATACCGACGACCGACCGACAAGAGACGTGAAGCAATACAAAAAAATTATAACATAAAAAATTACCCTAGTGCGAAAATCGAATCCATGTATTCTATTTCATAACTAACTTTTTTCTACGTACAGACTGTTTTTGTTTCTGTGCCGTCTGAAGTAAAACCTTAAATATTAACTTTCATTAAATAATTACGCGCTAAAACTACCAACATTTGCGCCCAAGGTTGCACTTAGTAAATTATGTGTCTGGCTTGTAAAATTATATCCATTTTAGGCGAATCCACGGCTTCGTGTTGACTTTTCTAAGCACTATGAAGAAATCAATTTCACCGTTCATTTCTACATAATCAAAATATTGATTGGATCCCTTCTTGTTTCTTGATTTTAATTTGAGTTGTGGGCGATAGACAAGTTACCTAACTATAATCGGAAGCTGCAATGTTATAGAAGACATCAACATTCCGTTAGAACAGTAACGTCCACATAAAAGAAACTTGTACCTCAAGAAATTGTAATTAGGTCAATCCTATCTATGTAAAGCTATATTTGGTTTCCTATTGGGTAAATGTGAATTGTGTTCCCTTTTCTGTCATTGATATATTGTCTTGTTTACCCAATACAATCAATAAATAACAATATAAAAAAATCACGAGACTGAAAGCCATTTTATGTGCACACATCGTGTTCTTTGTAACAAACAACAATGACACATCCGCAAATACATAAAGTAATTCTAGTCGCTACCTTCATGCTCCGTTTCACAAGAGAATCCATTCTCGTCTGTTTCCTTATACACGTCGGATACAAAACAAATCAACGAATCGTCTTGATAGTTCGGAGCAAGTTTTTCATTATTTGCATTCATATTCAAATCTGATTCGACAGGCGTTATCGCATCCGCTTTGGGATTCTGATCACGCTCTCCGCGCCACCGCTCTCTTTGCCAATCGCTGCACGGATCTCGGAGACACCGAAACTCGTGATTGCTTATATTATCAACGTTAAACACGCTGATATGATTTTGAACAATCCTTGTTTTTGGACGACAAATTGCGGGGATTGTTGTTGAAAGGGGAAAATTAGAGCATCGCGGTAACTGGATCGTGTTTTGATTAGATGCTGTGAATGTATGTATTAAGTTGTCTAATATTTGTGTACGTGGTGTTTTGTGTAGATTCTTGCCGGTTCTGGTTGTAGATCGCAATATGATTAACTTGTATAGCAGCGTTGATTACGTTTGGGGTGTGTTTTGATTTCAAATTGCTTTAAATTTTGGGGCAAATAACAACCGTGTTTTGTTTTAAGATTTACAATAATAGTACACTGGCGAATAATTTATAATATAAATGGGAGAAAAGTTAAACCTTCGGGAGAGCAGATAGTTTAAGATTATTATAATGAACTACGCCCTAAGGGGATTTGTTATTACATAGATAAAATAATGGGGTACATTGTACCTAATGTTAAGTGGAGAAAGAGTATGTACCGACAAGAGATAGTGAGCTGTTGCCAGCCACTCTAGACAATTATACTAGACCGCTAATAACAATATACGCAGTCCGGATATATTTGTGTTGGTCAACATATCGCGTTTTCCAATATAGTATGATGATGGTCCAGCTGCAATTAAACCAATTGCCCACAGCAATCATCAGTCCAAATTAATTTGGACCTTTTTGGGTTTGTAAGGTTACGAGTAAAAACCTTTTTTGTATTTTTATTTCAGCGAAGGAATAATGTAAACGAAAATGTAAAAGAGGAATTCAAAGACCTTTGAATTATTGTCTGTATTTTGATAATTATATCCTTTAAAATTTCAAAGATAAGCACTTGGCCCGATAAACAACAAGACTATTTTATGCAAGACCGTAAATCTATTTCAATGTCTTAGCCCTAAATTTTAGTTCCAAAGCATTTAGGCATTTTCCAAGGCCGTGCCCTGTCTAATGGTTCAAAACTTATATTCAACGCAGAAGTCTGGGTTTAGATTGGCATCGCGAACTAGATTATTACAGCCATATTTGATAATGTACTGTGGTGATATATTGGTAGATCCTGTAATCCATTTATGATTCATGTTTATTCAAGCGTTGGCGTCGAAGCTTTTCTGTCGTAAACGTTTGCCTCTGTTTGCTGGATTTATAATCGTTACGCGCTGATCTGCATGTTGTAAAGCGGAGTTTAATGTTGATATGCTACATGAATACTGTTTCGTGTGTCAAAATTTCCATTAATATGAGGTAGATTTGGGAAATATCATTTAAAATCGTTGTTTTGTGTAAAATTATGGATTGTGGAATGAGTGATATAAATGATAGGAAATAGTGCTTTTTGGATCTCAATTATTACATTTCTGATGTCTCATTTAGTAAGCTGCAGACCTCAGAATAATAAGCTTTAGGTCGTGGGCTGCAACCCAATGAACTCGTGTCACTTTTGATAGTTTTTTTGTTCTTCTTACGAATTAACTCCTATGAACTAGTAGGAATATGCTATACCCCCCTACAGTTTGGTAGGCTAAAACTTGTACACTTATGATTTAAAAAATTCAAATATCATTTTTAATTCATGTAGCAATCCGCTTCTGCCAATATCGGTACTATTAAAAGGCGCTTGGTAAAACATGTCATCAAATTTATTACCTAACAAGCCTGGGTAGTTTCAATGTATGCATACGACCGAGAATAGCTCTACCTTGACAACTAAACTTGTACTGAAACTTAAGTATCTGTACTGCAATGGGATTGTATATTTTACAACCCCACAGATATTGTAAAACACTTCGAAGGAGACTTGACTTGGGATATTCTGTGGTATAGGTAAGGTAGATATACATATTACATATTATACTATAAATGCTCCTCTCCGAGAAGAAGCTATAAATGTATAATATAGCATTAAGAACTTACAACAATTTAATTCATATCTAACAAGTTTAAACATAAATTTATTGTAGGAACATTGACACAAATACATTATGCATCACTAAAAATAGTATGAAACAAAATGGCTTCCCGCTGTCTGTTCCTATGTATGCTGAGATCTTTAAAACGACGCAAATGATTTTGATGCGGTTTTTTTAATCGATAGAGTGATCCAAGGGGAAGATTTATATGTATAATAAATAAACAGGGTGTCGAAGTTGGTAAGAAAAATAACATGTATCTGGTGTGGAGTGGAATCAAAAACAATTGCACCCAGGCGAAGCTGGGACGGACTGCTAGTTCCTTATAAAATCATGCTCATATTGTATAAATCATTTTTTTAGCTTACTTAAGATTTTATATTGAAATAAGTAGGTACAAAAAGGCAAGTAAGTCTTTTGTGTTATGCTGCTAATCCTGCAATATTGCCGTCGTTAACCCTGTCGGCTTTGTTCGACAAGGCTTTACTGATGCTTCTAACTTAGCAACCCTAGCACGTTTTATAATTCACTACACCTTATAAAGTATTAAAATATACGATGCTTGCACTTTTACTGAAACAAATAATTTGAATTCTAATATCAATATCAATTTGAATAAACAAATTAAATTTTCATACACCGCAAAGCTTTGACATTAAACAGAATCGCAGCATAAATGAAATACAAAACGATATCGTGAGAGATAAATTCTCTCTAATGAACAACTGCTATAACTTTATATTTACAAAGAGCAAACTATCTAAGATAAATGAAATGAATATCACCCCGGGGATGGAGTTGACAGAAACAAAATTATTGCAAACGGTTCATTTGAGCAGTCTTTGCGAGACGTCCTTAGGGTCGCAAATGAAGGTCTCTTTTGAAACGAATGATTAATTGTACATCGTATTTGTACAATTTGCAAACGTATGGGCACGTGTGTCTTTATGTAATGAACACTCAGTCTAATTGGACATCGATCTTGTTGAGTGAATTGAAAGACATGTATGCATTGCTTTCTCTGTAAGTTTTAAAGAAGTAGACTAAGTTTCTTGTGTTAACACTTTTCTATAGATTATATGGTTGTCAAAAAGAATATTTTTTTGAACAAATACTAATTTATTTTACATGCATTGTTCTATCTGAAACTTAAGTTTCTGATAGCGGCAATTAATTTAAAATTCCGACAAATTTAGGTTACGGAAAGATTAAGACAAAAACAATTGAAACAATAAAGTAACAAAACACGAACGATAATAAACACTTAACCACAAATTCATTACATTGTTGGCCACCTACATCTCTGCAGTTATCCGAAATAATTGGCAAGGGAGAGCGTCTCGATGGCACCGGGAGCGCCACAGCCTGCGGCTATAAAATATTTTACAGCGTTCTAAATCGAATAACATTATCGTTATGTCACAACTCCCATGGGTTTCTCCTTTCCCCATAACTATGCATGATTTTAGCCGCTTCACCAAAATAGCTTTATGATACCCTGCTGCAAATGGAGCCGTCCCTTTTTTTGATGGCTGGAATTTATTTAGTAATTTGCTGTGTATTTTCGTCTGATGGTTAGTGGATCGGGTATGGATACGCGATGCGAATAGGTAATAATATCTCTGTATTTGGTTTTGAAAAGAATATATAATCCAATTTAATATTAATAGGCTTGTCAACTGTTACCTAGATTCATACATATTATGCCAGTAACAGGAATATTATTAAGTTCGAAATCATTATACAAAACGTACCAGCAGTAATAATATGTAATAAGTGATGCAAACGCAACTTTAAGGGCGAAGTAAAAAAATCTGAATATATTTTTTAAAATAATTATCTCGCAGTATTGCACACGCACAGTCTACTGGGCCGAAGAAAATATAATGGATTTGGGTCTCCTTATATTTCTGAATGGTTTGACGATTTGTTGCCGCCGGATCGTAGAATAGTAAGTCAATTCATTCATAGTAACAAGGAAGGTGACGTGGAATTCAAATAATACATTATTGTGGAGAAACTTGTTCATTTCAGTTGCGATTTCATATAACCATACGCTAAGAAGATAACCATACCCAAAATACTCGTATCTACAAGCGTACATGTGGTTTGATTTTATAAGTTGTGAAATAAATCTCAAATCAGCATGTGGGTTTGCGTCTCGGGGAGCGAACGGGAGACGTTAAACATGAAATATTCCCGGCAATATATTTGTATGCGTGTCGCGCCGCCTAAGCGCTCGTTTATCAATATGCCCTTCGGCGGATCTCGGCTAACAGCATACGAAAACATCTGAGATGTAACAATGGCGTCTATTAAACAAAATAATGCGGGAATCCAGCAATGTGTTTTCAAAACATATTGTCTGTTATGACGTCAAGAGAAGTCGCTGTGTTTAGATTTGTTTCTGCTGAAGATGGAATATTCTGTTTATCTTTCCGTGTTCTAAGAATTTGATAATAGCCTAAGCCAATTATGTTTTTAAACTGTATGAAACTTTGTCTTTGTACTAATCTACTAGTTATTGAAACTTTACACTCATCTACAATTAGTTAGCAATGGTAATTACAATATTACTAAAATGAGCTCGCATTTGCCACTATATGTGCTCGTGTTCATTGTATACTGTGGATACTACAGTACTCCATTCTTTTGGATCATGGCGTAATAAGAGTTTAATATGCGCACACGAAAACTTTCTTCATTGGTCGTCTATTACAAAAAGATGATTCCAAATTCAATTAGTAGTTGTAGGATTTTTTACGTAAACAAACTACGTATAACTTTGAGTAAAATCCTCATAATTCCCTGCATTTCAAAAAGCAGCATCGAATTTAGATTTGCTTGCACATCGAAATATAGGGATGGTATAATTATGTGCTTCAAAACACGGCCCTTCATTCATTTCATCCGCAGACTGGCTTAATGGGAATGTCATTTCATACTTGCAGTACAAGCAGGCAGCGTCGCGTTTAGCTACATAGTTGTTAATGAAGCACAGCAAACTGTTTCACGAGACGATGGAATAAAATCTAAGTGCCACTCTGCATTGTTGAAGTTTTTGTAAGTAATTTGAATATTAAACCTGTAATTTTAATTTTAATTTCTTAACGTTTAACAAAGAAGTTGTATTAATTTGAAAAGTTTGCGTGTTGGTTCTGTTGATTTCCCTGAAGTCTTTGTTTTATATAAATATATGAGAGGAATGCCCTGCGGATTGCGGTACTGATTGAATCATTTTTCATTTAATATTTCTCATAGACTTTTAAAAGGGATTTGTTTGTGAATCTAAGGGATTGCTCAACGCAAAATCAAAGATTTTATAAATAAATAAATAACACCCAACAGTCACATACATAGTCCTGACCCCACACTAAGATCGAGTCTTGTGTCGTGGGTATCAGGAACTACGAGAGACTTTTCGGTCTCACAAACACCCAGACCCGAAAGAAATATTTGTGGGCCGCACAAACATTTCTCTCGGTGCGGGGATCGAACCCGCGGCCTCTCGTTTCGCAGGCGGCGTCTAACCAACTGCGCCACGGAGGCTGTCAATTTTGAATTTGTCAAAAACATGCCAATAAAAAATTTAACTTCAGCCAATAAAAGAAGATTTAAAATTGGAAACAAACAAAATGTTTCTATAAAAATTCCGATGTTATTTCGCTCAATCTGTTGTGTTAAACTGGCGCTATACACTATACAGCACGATCCAATTGGTCAAAGGAAAAAAGGCGATTTCATCTCCCATGAAGCGCTGAATTTATCGCTGATGTAAAACATGTTTTTGTCACGTTCTACAAAATCAGTCAACGACACAGTTGGATTTTTCGAGATACGAATCCTTAGACCCTCGTCGCACACCTGATTGCGGGATGCAAATCTCTCCCATGGGATCCTCGCCTTAAAATTGGTGGCAATAAAGACCTTTATCCCTCGTACACGTGTGGGTATAGAGGAGATTTAACGGACACGTGACTAGTTGAAATGGTTTTGAATAGTTTATAGTGCTTTATTTCGCAGGTCGTTTTATTATTAACGTTATTCCGGCCCGGTGGGTTGTCGTCATTTTTCACAATTACTAAAATGCAGAAAATTGGATATATTCATCACAATGCTTATTTGTTTATTTACTTTATAGTTGATACTATTTTTTTATTACTTATTATGTATATTGACATATTTTCGTAAAAAATACATTTTAGACGTAAATGAAGTTCATTTAATGCATTTAACTATTTTGGTTTGTCCAAAACAACAATACTGCAGCACCCATATTTGAACGGTGACGCTGTTAACATGTTTGCAATCATCCATTGTTAAAGCATTATATAATAAAACTAAATGTTGAATATTTGAAAGGGCATATACCACTTTAGTTAATCAATCTGAGCCCCTAAAATCATAGAGGTATTAATAACTTAATGGCTAGAATAGCGCGCATATCCATACACGAAAACCTATTCTCAAACCACAATCCTTTTTTCAATCTATTATCGCGACATAAAAAAATAAATGAACACGAAAATCCACTTGGAAAAGTATTAAAATAATAAAATCTTTCAGTACATTTGTAAGTGAATTATGAAATCAGGTAAGTTACACAACTCAATTCGGTGGGCCGGGAGAAATTGAATTGGAATCGGTAGGTGGTGCCAAGTTGCCTCGCCGGGAACTATTTTGCGAATGCTTACGCGACTCGGTATAATTAATGATTGTTCACGGTATAATAAACTTCAATTTGGGGGGCGAATATTGATTTTGAAAGTTTGTTTCTATGAGAGCCTGTGTAACTAAGCTAAAATTTAATTAGATACGAATTATATTCTCTTTGTTTAGGGAAATGTAAATACTCACTATTACTTTAAATTACTATTAGAACATGCAATATTAGTAAAGAATACAAGAAAATGAACTTACTTATTACTAACTTATGAAAACAAAAATTAAATGGTGACACCGGAATTTCTTCGTTAATAGGTAATTTGTCAACGATTTGAGCAAATCCAGTGCCTAATCCTCGATACCTATTTTTTTTTCAAAGGAATACTGATCTCAGCGAGATATAGATCTTAATTGAAACAGGCTTAAAAAGATCTCCACGCGAGATTGAATATTTAAATCCGTTGGGGATTCGAAAATTCTATATTTAAACTTTATAAGGGAATTATCTCAAATAAGTCCGTCAAAGTTTTACGACCTCCTTTCAATAAGTACGATTAAATACTTTTGCGTAAACCGAAAATGGAACTTTTTAAATCGTTTCCTCCGTGTACGCACGGCTCGAATTAAACAAACGCAGTGATAAGTCCCGTGATGATATTTATTCTGCGTGGTGTGAAATGCGAAAAGTTTAAAATGTTATTTCGAAACACCGCCCTACATTATCGGATTAGTCAGGTACATTTTAGGGCACAGCTGTTTCGCCGCTGTGGCACTGTGGCTCTTAACTCTCCGTGTTTATCCGACCCTAGTTACATTTCAACTTTCTTAATAATTCGTTCCGAGTTATGAAGGGTTTGGTTCTCGTTAAGGTACATGTCCACCTGCGTTGTTTAGTTTAGTTCATATTTAATGCTCACTATGTTTAGTGTTATGTTTTGTATTATTTATCACTTTATTATTAGTAAGATATTAAATATTGTTAGTTACTTTATGCTATATAAAAGTAACGACTGAAATGTTATGGTAAAAGAGCAACTAAATAAAAATGATTATGAGTATTTTTCTGCAAGTGCACGGAAGTCACTATTTTTCCTATTAATGCTTATTTGGTCGAGAAAACTTTACTGAGAAAAAGTACCTACCCGCGAAAGAATGTTCTAGTTTAACCTAGGCCTTTATATAGAATAATTAATCTTATTCCAACACTATTACATTCAATTATCATCCATTATTCCCACGGCATCAGACATAACATCGAATTACGTAAACCGTCTCATTAAATACGCACCCGTCACATTACGTAAAAAATCCATAAATATTTATTGGCAGTCTCGAATAGTTTCGCTCAGCTGTCAACGGCAAAAATAGCGGATATTAGTTCAACTTGGCTAGCTTGAAGTGGGCCAGTCTAGACGAATCTCACGTTTTTAGGCAAACACTACGTCATACGCACGATGACAGAATGGCTAAGTTAGTTTTTGCACATCGAGGAGTGTTCTGTTGTACAATTTAACCGCGTGATAGGCTAGGCTATAAAGCTTTTGTTATGAATACAGCCAGAATATCAACACCATACGTAACCGTAATCTCACGCCTTTTTCCCAGATTGGGTAGGCAGAGGTGCTACCATTCACGATATGCCTTACGTGTTCAGCCTCACGATGTGATAGTGGGCGATTCCATCGTCATATCGGGCCTTATTCCTGATTCCAAGCTTGAATCGAATGGAACAATCTAAATATGTGTCTTTGCCTGAACCGGGATTCAAACCCCAGACCTATGGTATCGTACCGTAGCACCACTGCGCCATAGAGGCAGTCAACCCTAGTACGAATTATTATTACTAAGTGCTGTGAACACACAAAATAGTTTAATATAGTAAATGGACTACTCAGATATAAAGTATTTTTTGTCCAAGGAACTCTATCAAAATAATATTAGATTTTCTTCGTAGATATTTTCACAAGTTTTGTCTTTCATGCCTATGTTAAGCACCTATTTACATATTTAAAAATAATGTTGTTTTATCAAGATCAAACGGTACGTACAGTCAGCAACATAAGTCGCTGAACATTTCACATTTTTTGATATCCTTTTTATGAATTAAAATTTATACGTACTACTCTGTAGTCTTAAAATATGTATATCCAAGTAAAGTCATCTACGCCGAGAAGTGCCATACGATTTTGAAAATAATTATTATTTTGGATGATAAGACAATTCCAAATCTCGTGAATGTGTAGCGACTTATATCGCTGACTGTACAGACATTTGCATGTTTTTGATATCGGAGGCGCGATTACAAATTCTCTGGTGGCAAACGTCTATAGTAAATATTTATCTGTATTCGTGACATTCGTGTTTCGTATGCAAAATAAACAATAATTATTCCAGATCAATAGACGCGTCTTATATTAAACGGTGGGTGGGTTGTTGGATATATTTTATTTAGGAACTAGTGAATAGAAGTTTAATAATAGCCACATTGTCACCAGTTTTGGATCAACTTAACAGAGAATGAATGTGACTAGAATAGATTTAGGACTTAATTCCTGTGTTTGTGGACAAGGATGAACTATTTTTTTTTCAAACACCATATATATAATACATTCTTACGTATTACAAAAGAGAAAGTAGGTTCACAAGAAGATAGGTATTCATTGTTGCTCATAGGATCTTAGTATAATCCGCGTTGTGCCATTAGTTTGAATTTATTTGTGTTGTAATTACCTAGACGAAACTTGATTCAACAACGTAGCCTTGTGAAAGAAAACACTGGAAAAACCTATAGATCATCGTCCCTACAGTCAGTAAGAGCCGACTTTTTCTCCGTATGTTTCGTTCACAAACACAAACAAATTCATTGACAAAATGAAAAAGCCTTTAAATAACAAAACAAAACTAAGCTCCCATGAACCCCAAAAACAATATACTTAACCTAGAGCTTGTACAAACCAATTTCAATTAATTTCGCCTCACATATCATGGCCCTGGGGAAGAAAATCCACCATTATTCCGATACACAACGTTCATTAAACTAATTATCCCGTCTAAGGCTCTGATGCTATCTACTAAGCGTCCGTCGCGTCTGTGATGCCTTATCCAATTTCATTAATGTAACACTTTTTCGTACGACAGATGTCGTGTTGTTTTACGTGACCTATTTGTTTTGGATTGTTTTTGTTTTTTTTTTAAATCAAAAGTGTGCCTTTGTAAGGAAGTAAGAGTCATGTGTTGTTTTTTTGACAACACATGACATCCTCCATGATGATGACAGCCTCCGTGGCGCAGTTGGTTAGACGCCGCCTGTGAAACGAGAGGCCGCGGGTTCGATCCCCGCACCGAGAGAAATGTTTGTGCGGCCCACAAATATTTCTTCCGGGTCTGGGTGTTTGTGAGACCGAAAAGTCTCTCGTAGTTCCTGATACCCACGACACAAGACTCGATCTTACTGTGGGGTCAGGACTATGTATGTGACTGTTGGGTGTTATTTATATTTATTTATTATTTATTATTATTATTTATTATTATTTTTATTCATAAATATTGGTCAATAATTTGACTGTAAGAGATCTGCTTGCCATAACACCATTCAGAATTTATAATAAAGCATTCATTCCAATGTACTACGCTCATAATCCTGAGACATTATTTGTAACGTCTCTTTATTTCTAAGCCATGCTTAAAAATAGGCACAATAACATTAAGAACTTATTGTTATTAGGCACTGTACAACGCGCCTTGTCTGGCTTCATTAGCTGTAGTGTCTTAATGGTTGGTAAATGGTATGCATTTATTCAGAATCGTAGTCTTGGCTTAGAAATAGTAAACGCTGTTCTAAATTAATCATAAGTATTCTCAATTACTGTGGATTTTCATTGATTTCTCACTTAACGATTCTGATTGGCAATATTTGCCGTCGATATATTATGTATATTCACTTAGCTATATTGATGTCTGTCATGTTACAATGTCTATTTAAATCTCAATATGTCCAATATTAAGATTTCAAATATTGTATCTCAGGATGGCAAGTGCAGTGGAATGAAAAGCATTGCTTTGTAACTTATGGTGTTTTTTAGTTCTGCTACTGTCTATCGCTATATATCGCATATATCGCTTACCATTAGGCGAATGGCAGGACAATCTCACAGTTCATTCAAAAAAAAAAATTGTCATCGTGATTCCATCCATCCAACAGCCAAAGGAAGTCCACTGCTGAACATAGGCCTCCCCCAACGATTTCCACAGAGACCTGTTGGAGGCTGCCTGCATCCAGCGACGTCCCGCGACCTTTACCAGGTCTTCTGACCACCTTGTGGGTGGACGTCCTACGCTGCGCTTTCCGCATTCGTGATTACGCAAAGCTTTTATTGATTAATTTGAAAATATATCTGTATATTTCTTTCGTAAGTATTTGACTCATTTGTTCCACATTACAGATTCACAAAATCTTATGATATACTCCTTGAACACCAACATTTCCCTAACATCATATGAAACATCCAATTTACCATACACACCAACGCATAAAATCCCCAATTCAGGTAAGCAACCCATAACATTCGCTATACGCCTTGCAACTTAAAACAAAACATAAAACCGCAAATCCATTCGCATCGGATACAACAGCGGAAATAATTCCGAAAACACGATCCGGAGATTCTGTCCGATATTCGGCTAAAGTCAACGCCGACGGTGAGAGATTTGTGTTCGGAAATGGATTGAAGTCGGCCATTGTTGCTGGCGTCGGTGACTAGGAACTAAACCCACTGCGGTATCTATGGATACGCCGGTATTTGCACGGAATGCCTTCCAGACTCACCGCGCTAAGCAACCAATCAATCAGATTGACTTTTTTGCGTACAAAGTTTGTAGTGCTTCGATGTTCAGAAATAGGTATTTTTGTTAAGCTATACGGTTAAAGATGCCAATAAGTAATATTCTGTATCAGCCCATATTCGTCCCACTTCAGGCTACGGGCTTACTTTGAAATAAATGTATGTATGAAATGAATATTTTGATATGAAAAATAACAATATGTAATATGGTTGAATGAAATTATTATAATGTATGCAGTGATTCAAATAATCGTGAACCTATGCATTATTATTTTAAGTTCACAATAAACTTAATCAGCGATATGTTATGAATACTGCAACATTATTTGTTTGTGTAAGACTTGTTCCAATTACTTGACAATTAATATTAAACAAAAACATTTATATTAACTGTTGTTATGTATACAAGGTAGCTACTTTCCACGGAGTACATTAAATATGGAGAGTAGTTTCTACAAAAATTCTATTAATCCTGTATCCTATTAATAATCTAGTTTATGTATTTAATATAATTATTATTGAACTAAGGTCTGGCACATTTATCTTGATCTAATGCGATTATACTAATACTAGTTCACTCTGACATTCATTTGGCATGATAAAGAGTACTCATTAGTCTTGTTACTAAGATCTCATTACAATACGAAAATGTTAAGCTATAAACAAGTATAAGAACCATTGAATAAATTTGTATTTACCAGTAATGTGTTTTTTGCCAGCCTTAATTTTTAGAATGTGATACATATTTACGACTAAAATTGTTAGGTATTTTGCCAACTATTTAAAAAAAAGGTAAAAGTATTTGCAAGCACGGTTAGCATTATAAAGGTTAAAACCTCTTTGATGAAAACCTGGCCGAATAGCATGCAACTAAAAAAAGAGAAAAAGTGATACGTGAATTTTTAAAATTTATTTAGAACTCTTTTGTGTATATTTTTTTCGGTACGGTTACTTTTAAAATTGCGAAAATTATTTTATATATTCCACGTTACAAAGTATTGAATATCATTTTTGTAAGCGAGTTGAGTTATATAAACCTCGGTCGCTGATACAACATTTAGAACTCTTTTGTGTATAATTTTTTCGGTACGGTTACTTTTAAAATTGCGAAAATTATTTTAAATATACCACGTTACAAAGTATTGAATATCATTTTTGTAAGCGAGTTCAGTGATATAGACCCCGGTCGCCAGTTCGTAAGTAACATTTGAATTTAAAATATTTTACCTGTATGAATAAAAAATGTAAGCGAAAAAATTGCTTCTCTTTAAATAAATACCTCATACTGAAAATCAAAATATCTTTGTGAAAGGCATAAAGGATTTAAAACATGCCAAAGAGATATTTCCAAAATGATAGAATGCGGATGTGAAAGGGATGAATGATATGCTAAAGGTCGTGATACCAAAGAATTTCTGATGCATTTACGTAATGCATTACAGCTTCGACGACGAGGCGGAATTGCTGTCGGATCACCGGCTTAATGCTACGAAAGAGTTAATTAAGTAATGCATTTCACTTCGAATTTACATTTTCAGATATTGATGATGGAATGAGAACTGTGCTATTTTCGTATTTTTGTCAATATATTCAGTATCGTTTTTGTTTTGTTTTCCATATTCTTATTAAGCCTACTAGCTGAATACGATGATCCCTCGCCATTTGAAACAACTCAGTCTAATTGCGTACTTGATTTTTCAAGCCGCTCGTAAGAATCCAAAACATTAAATCATTAATTTAAACATAAAAGGAGTCGTCATTATTGAGATTGTCCAATGCTCCTAGAAACAGACTTACTTAATTACGCATTAGAATGTACTTCTAAACTTTCGAAATTGTGTAACGGCCACTGGTTTGTGCAAGGGTGCATTAATTGTTTCTCCCCTTTCCTCCTTATCCAAAAAGGGTCCTAAGAGGCGTCTGCTCCAGCCAAACCCCTGGCTGAAAACGACCATCTGCTCAAATTGGTTGGGGAAATTTGCGAGCCGTGAACAATAAAATCTATTCCCGTAGAGTGGGGAAAAGAACATGATTATTATCCTTGTCCATTCTCGTATACTCCAAAATAACCTTGTCGAAATTTAGTGTGCACAAAGAAGATTTGTCAAAACCTGCTGTTCAGTTAGCACAATCAAAATCCACATATACGCTAGGTTTATTCGGAATTGGCTCGTCCTATCCCGTGCTCAAATAACAAACAAACATCAAAACACGTCGTCTGATTTATAGTATTAGCGGGATAACAGAGGCGAGTTCCCCTGTCTTTGTTTTGCGTCTCGACGTTTATATAGGGAATAAATTCAGTGCTTTATGCTTTGGGTTGTGTTGTCACCTATACATTTTTACGAGTTGGGTAATATTGGGGTCGCCGCCATATTTATAAAGATTGTTCCAGACGCTCGGCTAAATTAGCCAGTTCACTTTGCCTTGGCAATTACGTTGTAAATTATAAGTTGTAAATTATAAAGTGCGTTGTGATGTTTATTTGCTCAATCAGGTTGAAAAGCTAAGTGGATTTTAGGTTTAGGTTCCTAACCTTGAAAATTACAAAATTAAAATGGAAAATTACGGCTGCTGGCTTGTTTTGATGGTCAGAAATTGCGGTGGAATGAATATTACTATTCATAATTTTAGCATTTCAAATTACAGAGCCACCGTCTCACCAACTATGACTAGGGCTTAAACAACTCCACAGGGCTATGATGGACTATTTTACAGAACATCGACCATGAACTAGCATAATATTGTTTCACTGGTTTCCCTTACGAAAAATTCTTCTACGTTACTTTAACTTCAAAACTGCGTAACCCATCAACGATTTCTCAGGTACATTCATGCGCGGTGGTTATTAATTTTCGTCAAATGACTTAAGGACCTGTAGTGTAAAAAGAAAAAGATTTCCATACATTAATCAAAAACATTCACAAGCCCAAATCAACAGACGTAGCCCTTGAGAACTCGAGTACATAATTAGCAAAATAACGTGTCAAATAATGCTCAAAATTCTCTCCTTAATCCAGGGAATGTAATAAAATACTTAACAATCATTAGGAGTAGGCTGTGAGTGGTGTGTAGGCGTCTGGTAGAGCGTGCGGCGACCATCAATTCCAAGCTGATTTCAATGAGCCCGTTTCTTATTCAGGAGTTTCGTTAAATAATACGATCTATTAATTATCAATAGAAAATTGAAAGCGAGGCTTGGAGATTAATTGTAAGAATAATTTGACGTAATAATAATAATAAATACGGATTGTTTTCTAGGAATATGTTAGGACAAAAGAAGAAGTCGTATCAAATGTATTGTATTGTATATATTATATTGTTTAATCCCTTTTTGCATTATATATAAGAAAAAAACAGTAACTAATTAATATAATAAATGATACAAGAGGCGGCCTCATCGCTCTAGGCAATATAAAAGAGGTTTCAAATCTCTGACATGATGAAGGAAAATCGCAATATCAGTAGTAGATAAATAATTTTACATAAATATATAAACAAGTTACAAAACGAATATTATTTGCATATATGTTTAGTAAAACTGTCTGTAGCAGTAAATGTAGAGTTACAATAAACTTCTCCTAGCAATAAAAAGGGATTCGAGAAAAGGGTTTTTCAATTCGCTTTATAAAAATCAGTTAAGTTTAAGCCGAGGTTACATTGTTATTCATTGTTATAGACAATATTGATTTACTCAAAATTAACGTAACAGATGGAATTTGAATGTTAATCCCGAACTAAAATGATTTTATTGTATTATTGTTAAAGATAAGTTTTTTTATAATGATCTTTTAAAATGAAAGAAAAGCGACAGTATTCCGAAGAACTGGAAAGTCCACTACCACTTAGCTAATATCATTAGTCTATACCAGTTGAATTATGTGTTCAAATGTATCTAAGAGGACTAAATTGATTAGAAAATATGCTTAAGATAGAGGACAGAATCAGGATTTTAATGTTATGAAGAAAGATGTAAGTCTAGTCGACAAGTTGAAAATGGTACAAAATAGAGATACTGCTCTTAAAATTATATGCGATAGCTTGTTAGATCCGGAATGACGTCTAGAAAAATGAGCCAAAAGCGTGTATTAGCACATAAAAAATTGCAAAAGTTATAAACAATTAAAGATGAAAAAAAAATGGCATTTCGTTTTTTGCCAATATTTAATAAACTATTAATATTCAAGAAATTAAAAAAAAAAACTGAATGAGGAGGAAATTTCCAATAAAAAACTCCTAACTCCCGAAACTCTATCTCCATTATTTATAATTTTAATTTAACGCTGAAAATAGGTCTGCGCGTGACATTTTTAGGATGCGCGCATGGCGTCAAAAGCGAGTACGGCACATTAATTAATTTATTTAAGGTATTTTTTTTTAATTTGAAAAAAATATGGTGTATTCTGAACACTATGATTCATTTATTCCCGTTGGAATTTTCTTTTTTTTTTTTTTTTTCCCGTTGGAAATTTTACTTAAAGTTAATTTTTCAACAAGTTAAACAATTGTTAACTAACGAAATTTTCTCGAACTACCGTCTTAATTGTAAGTAAAAAAAAAAAATGTTTAAATAATGGTCATAAAAAATTTAGCTTCGTAGAGCCTTTCTTACATACGTACTTAACAAGATCGTGACCAAGAGCTAGTTTGATTTGACCCGTAACGGAACTATTTCTACATACATATATTCTAAACACCCAAGTTCTTTACGATTAAACTCATAGTTTCCCATGAGCCAGCAGTACAATGACCGCTTGGCTAATGTAGTCTGATTGTGTGGCTTCTCCTGAATATTTTCCTTTAAATAATGAGCAGCGCGGTGCGGTGGACATTATTTATGTGTTGGTTTGTTGGCTGCATTCATAATGATGAGAAATGAGAACTTACTTAATGCGCCGAATTTAAATACTAAAATGTATATTTGTCCGGAAATTATTGTTTTCGTTGTATAATCTATTTTTAGTGGATAGTTTTACATTATGTACTACTCAGTGAACTTTAACGTAGTTGAGGGATAAATGGGTGCTGAATAGAGATTGCATTGTAGGAAGTGCAATTACTTGTAATATCTTCTAAATTTTTTTAAAGATTTTCTTTGTGATGATTAGCTCTCCCGATGCGAATAATAATAGTGAGTTTTGACCGAAATCCGAAATTAAAGTAATTAAAACAAAAAATGAAAACATTTAAGAGCGTATACACCTTGCGCGCAAAGTCAACTATAGGTATTTCTTCGTTAAATTCACGCACACAAAGGCGACCAAAGCTGTGTGCGTAGAGCTGCCGCGTCGGCTCGCTATACAATCGGCTCAAACAACTTTGATCCGTGCGCTTCAAATATTCAATTGAAATGTAACTGTAATATAATATCATAAAAATATTTTATTTGCATTATAAGTAGACAAATATTACTGTGCAAGCAAAGAATAATACAAATTTAGATACTAATCATATTTTCGTTATTATTACATTGTTAAGTTGCATTCAAATCAGTGTTTAATCAGTAGACACTACGGACGTTTTATTAATCATTTCGTGTTCGAACACATAAATAGTGTTAGGGGCCTTACAGCCCCTTACAATTACGAAATATATTTAATTTTATATTACAATACATAACATAATTTAGCCTTGGAATTATATCCCATTATATTACCTGAAACATAATTTATACTCACTACAAAATCATTGTAGGTAATAAAAATAATTAAATATTTTACTACCAAAGTACTAAGATGTGGTAATCGCAGTCCGCGCGTGGCTATTTTTACTACGCACGGCAAAAATCGACTGCAGCTTGGCCGGAGCGACGAGCGATATGTCCTCCCTCTAGAAGGCCTTGCGGCGGTCTGATTTGAGCCACGTCGGACAGCGTGTTTTATAGTGGTTTTTAAAATATTTGTAGAAAACATGAAAACTAATTTTGTTGAAATATATAAATGGTAATTTATTGATAAGATATTCTTCTATTATAATATGCAATTGCTATAAAAATTATGTACGATAAGTTGGTGAAAAAAAAATATGTTCTTGACGAGAGTTTCTGAATAATTTCGCATTGTTTAAATTTTTATTTTTCAGGAACTAAACACAAAAAGATTTCTTTTCTCAGCAAAATCCCTCCATAAGGGTCTTATTAGTCTGATAATATTTTTATTTTCATCTTATATTCAGTGGTTTCGGATATCTTAAGCTTCTAAATTGCCATTTAAAGCCTAAATAACGAAACTTGTGTTCAGTAATCCTTATAGTACTCACAAATTATCCATCAATCTATAATGTTTTCCACCAAAATCCCTAGATGACAACCTTTTCTAAAATTAGTACTAATTATTTTTCCTTTAAATTGTTTATTGGTGGCTATTAACACATTTGAAAAGTCCTGTTTTTAAGCCAAAACGCGCGCAAAGGGTATAAACGCTCTTAACACCAAATTTTAGGTGTGTCCAATCTTTAATGACTAGATTGAGGAAGAAGAATAATATCGATGACAGTGATGGGCTCTTAGTAAACCATAAATCACATAACTCAATGAAGATATCGTTGTTTATACTAAAACTTATAGTTATACGCGACAAAACAAAGACTCTTAGATATTTGTGTTGTTTATGTGTACTGAGACAACGTTACAGCGCCGTTGTCATCTTTCCAATAGATTTGCACTAACAAGACAAATAAATACGTTTGGCACGGACCGGTCTCCAGCTGATCATATTTCGTTCCGCACCGCAGTCTCAACACAAACAGGAAATACGACGAGAAAACAATGAAAAAAAAAAATACATTGAAACTACCGAGATTTGTTGCCTTGTTACCTTTATTCTCTCCATTGTTTATTTAGCTTTTTCGGTCAAAAGCAGACAAGATTCAATTCATAAAACTATGTACAATTTAATTTAAATCATAAACGTCTGTCTCCAAGCGCAATTAACGTAACAAAGCATGTTAATAAACAAAGAGAAAACAGCACAAGAGTTGTAAAAGTAGAAAAATAGCACTTAATCCAGTGAGAATGTTTCTGACATTTCAATTACTTTTTATCTTTAAATTTGCTTGTATCGCGGTCGCTCTCGAAACGCAGCCAACTTAGTATCGAGATACAAATGTCGGATATAAAAAAATTGCTATAAATTATTTTAGGTATAAATTGAAATGAAAATGTAATTAAATCTGTTGACTGGAGTTATACTTTAAGCCCACTTTGTTACTTTGAAGCATTTCGCTTGATTCTGGAGGGATTTTGTCGTTCAAGATGATAGATAAGTGTATTTAATTTGAAGGGATTGGGGAAGGAAGGAAATTAATTAACGAATGCGGATGTTTGGAAGTAATTAAGTGTCATGAAAGATTAACAATTATTTTATGATTTGATTATTATTTTTGACGTGACAACGTCTTAAATTAGGTTGCGGCTGGGAGTCACTTATGAAAAAGTGTAACGCCCGGTAACGTTACGATGAGTCACCGAACGAGAGAGAGGCCCGCCGAATGCCTTGCGTCTCTCTCCCACTCAACTATGATCGGTCTGCCGCGCGCGCAGCACTAGAGAATTAGGCGCATTGAATCGGCGCATGCTTGTGTCTCTGTCTTTGTCTTTCTCGAACGTTCTTGGCGTTGGAAAAACAAGAAAGCGTCACAATACAAGTTCACACGTGTGGTTAAAGTATCGTCAGCTGTGTCTGTAGTGAAAATATGGAGTGCTTAGATTCGTCATTACATGTACAATGTTTTAGTAAACAAAATATATTTCTATAGTTAAAATTTGTGCAATTCTTATTTTCATTCAATTCCTTGTTCCTATTGTGCAATTTAATTATATTCATATCAATAAATATTCTACCGAGAAAAAGACGTTGTCACGTAAAATCTTCGCCCGTAAAACCGACTTTACAGGCAACCATTTTTTTAATGAATAATAACGAGGGTGTTTATTGTATGCTGTTAATAAAATAATGATTATGAAAAGTTGATTGCTTTAAAATTTACAAATAATATAACTTGAAGTAAACATATCAAGACGTATCAAGGTATATCAAGACCGAAAAGGAAGCCGGGTGGTAGCTTCAGTGACTATAAGCACAAAGCAAATAATTGTGTTTGGGTGGTAAATTGATAATTTATTATTAAATAATTTTAACTCTTGCGTACCATAGCGTTTTTAAGAATAAAAGGACGTACATTGTTATTTCAGGAAAAAACTAAATATTTACCAATTAAGTTATAAAAAAAATCACATATTTATAAAAAAAAATGCATTGTGTGTGAAGTCACTATAACTACCAACCGCTTCGTTTTCGGTAGCAGTCTTGATGTACCCTGTATAAAACTCTGTTTTATTGTGCCAGTAATAAATATTATTTTCTTGCTTTCTTTCGACATTAGCGAAAGCAAAAAGAAATGACTCAGCATATGCTGACCGAAACAGGGTTAAGAACCAGCACTGGTTTTCTTTCAACCCTATCTCCTCATAGGTCGGCATGTTGCAAGAAGCTTATACCCAAATGGAGATTGCATTCCGTATAAAACACTGAAGCTGAAGAAGTCATGTTCACTCATTGTCACTCTAAATAAAAGGATAGCAGGCAAGAGCGACTTCATTCAAGGTCAAAATTTGTGCTTCACTTTTGTATACGGAATGCAATCTCCATTTGGATATAAGCTTCTTGGCATGTTGGTTTTGGTACCATCAATACATTAACTACTGAACACAACCTTCTTTTAAAGAAAAATCGATTTGTAATACCAATAGGCGGAACATCTCAATTTCCCCCAAACAGTTCAAGTGCTACTTAACCGAACGTTAGAATAATTAAGTCTGGTTCAAACTTTAGACTTAGCACAGTTACTTAGAACTCTTGATTACAACCCTGACGTAAACTTAACGTGTTCTACAAGGCCACTGTTAAGAGACTTAAGTTATATCTTCAAGGTGGACTAGACCGTGAGGTTGCTTGAGTGTGATGTCGTCGTTGTAATGATTTGTTATGTTGATTGATTTAATATGCATTCTGTTAGTTTTGCATGTATTTCTTTAAGCTTTTGATTAGGAGTTAAATTGCCACTTAACCATTCCACTTTATGTGATTAAAAAAAAAAGGATTTTTTTTCTTACAATACAAGCAGCGCTTTAGGTCGAATAACTTAGATTAGAGTGACTTAGGTGTTGTACAAGCCCATAGTCAAAGGGATGAAATAGGCCGGTGTAGATAGAGATACGTATAGGTTTTTTATTTTCTATACATCAAAGTTTATTTATATCAACATTGGTGGTCTTTCATATATGAGAGGCCGCGTATGTAGGTACCACTGCAATGCCTATTTCTTCCGCTAAACAGTCGTACAAATGCATTGTCGAGTTCCGGTTTGTAGTCAAAGTAACTTTGTAATTCATGGTGCTGTTTGGATTTGCTACTATCCATGAGAGATCATATCGCTTACCACCAGGCGAATAGCTTGCATGTGTCACAATTCATTGCTATAAAAAAATATTTCAACATTTCATTACATCGGTCAATTATAAAGGTAAATAAAAATAGCTAAAGTTTTTTTTTACAATCAACGGTCACTCATACTGGCAGCAGTATTTTATATTGAATTATGTGTTGTCGCATTCATTCTCAAAACAAACTCCTCGTGTTACATATTGCTTTATATTGAAACCATGTATCCTGCTCGCAGCACCAATACATCATATTCTTACATATTGTAGTTGAAATTGTGGGAAGCTGACTTTGCTACCTTTGTGTCAGTATGTATTTTCCGTTTTGATTTAAATTCTTTTTACAGGACTACAAAAATAGAAGAAAATTAATGCGAGTATGTTAAAATAAAACTATTTTTTACAGAATTTATCGGGAATTAGGTTTAATTTTAGATTTTTAATTACCGACGTTTTGATTACTTTACAGCGTTCGTAGTCACAGGGCGGACTGAGGACTGATTGATTGAGAGTCATCCGCTCGGTGACTGTTGTAATTTAACTACGCTTATTTTACAATTATTAAATTAAAAAGTTGATGTAAAAAGTTAATTGGTTTTTGCAATTTCATCTACACAGAAAGAGCTCTCTATTCTTGAGGTCTGAAAATAAGTTTTATTTCAATGTATACCATTCGCGAAATTCGAAACCATTGAATTATTAGTTGACTTCCTGAACCAAATATTTCATTTAGTACAAGCGATCATACGTTGTAATACAAAGGAGAGGCAAGCTCAGCTGTAAGGTTTAATGGTTTTGTCGCGTTATAACATCCACGCACTCCATGCATTAATGTTTGACAATTCAGTAGCTGGAACAAAACCCTCACGTTAAACATTTTACTCGTGTTCTTAAGTTTGCTAATTGAAGCCCCTACGTATTGTTTATGCACGAACTTCGAGATTTTCGCGTCAATCCGCATTAAGAGAAGGGTTTCTAAAAGGTAGGTGTTTGCGGTATCTCTTGCTCTAAACTTTGTATAGTCACATTACCCATTCTCTCGGCTTATGTTATATGTGTATTGTTAAAATTTTGTATTACGTATCCTTCTTGTTTAAACTCCTTTCTTGAATTAGTGTTTGCTTCTAAAATATGTGTGTCAATATTTGGATTTTGACGATTTTGAGATCCAAAACGTGAACTCAATGTCTTTGGGTTGATCTATTATATTATCTATTATATTATACGGCTATAGGCTGAGTAAGGCTAATAGATAGTAAAGTTACTAAGATTTTAATAGTATGAAACAGAGATTATCTTTCAAAGGTAGATGCTGGATGCGACAAACTGAAGACAGGGTGAAATGGCGTAATTCGGACCGGACCCACGACCAGCAGTGGACACCAGAAGGCTGATGACGATGATGATGACTATCTCAATGAAGATGTTAATGATTTCAATGATGATTATTTCAGTTAGGTTTCAAAGGTTTTGTTCGGTTGATTTGCAACTACTTGTACCAATTTTAAATGAGTATTATGAAATTCTGTTTTCCGGTTAGTACGTAGTCAACAAAACGAACCAACTATATGTACAGTCTTTCTTCAGTGTTCCTTAACTCTTCGGACGGATTAGTTGCTACAGTTGAATTTCCTCTTCTCAATTTCTAGAACTGATGCATTCTCTTGTGTTATAAGGATCTCAATATTTACCAACGAACGACCTTTACATGATTAAGAAAACGGACGGAATTATAAATTGAAAATATATAGCTTTTTTGAAGTGTTGAGAACACATCCGGAAAATATAATGCAAAGATACATAGGTATTAAAAATATTATTTACCAGAATAATGGAAGTAATAGAAGCGAACATTTTTCTTTATACTGATTGCAAGAAGAATAAATTAAATTTTCATTTCAAATTTTTACTTTGTGACGGCGACGTTGATGCCGACGCAAAAAGTAAAATAGATGCTCAAAAGGAGAAGAAGCCCTATATGAAACGAGGAGCTCATTGTCAGAGTTGAAATAAAGTAGTTCGTTAAAAAATCTCATTTAAAATCCTCATAGGGAAGGTCACAGAAAAACATGGGAGTACAAACAATAGCGACAAAGAAAGGAATTTTATTTGTTTTTGTGTATTTGTTATCTAATCCCACTCTTTGTTCAGGGGTTTTCAACGCGAGCCTCAGGCAAATTTGGTTTGCTTTATTAGGCTTCAGTATTATGCCGACAAAAAATAAGGGCTGACTGCGGTGTGTTTTTTAAATTACCCACGCTTTGGTGTTATATTGTAATGATGTAAAGGAACAGTGATTTGTGCTTGAATATTAATGTGGATCTTTTTAGTTTTCGTTTCTGTTATTTTAGAATTCATTTCTTTCGCTTTGCTTGCGTTGATTCAAATATTGATTGTTACAATTACATTTAAGTTACCTGTACCTAAGTAAGATAAAAACTAACAACTACAATGGAGCAATTCCAAAATTGCTTTCCTCTCGATTTTATATCATTCAAGGTATTGCGACAAAAGTGAGTGATTTGTAAATGATATGAATCAACCGTTCTCCTGAGAAGTATCGGCTGAGATGTTTCCGAAACAGAGTGAAACTTTAAGACAGCTGCTTCAAGTTATAAAGTACATTAAAACTTTCCGTTGTTCCGTAAACCTCATTACTGATTTTATAATACTGCCTATAGGAACGCATGCGGAGCTCCCGACGCTTATCTGCTTTGTGCCTCGCGTATTTGCTGCGAATATTTAATTCTCTAGTTAAGTTCCCTTGAATATGTTAGTGTTTAAAGTCGTTGTGGCAGTTTGTTTTCTTTTAGGTCGAGTAATTTTCCAAAGTGTTTTTCCAATTCATCGTTGATTCAAAGAGCCTATAGAATCGGATTGAATAAATAAAATAGTTAAAATAAAAATACAGTATTTATTTTATCGGATATTTTATTGCAATAAAAAAAATATTATTTTTACATTTCACTTTAAAGGAATTTTAAAAATGTGTTCTTTATTGATTTCAAAGCGATGTTATAATTTTGACGCAATCAATTGTATTTTACATACTTAGGCCAATTATATATTTTTTTAAAGTCATTGGATAATAATAAGTGCGTGGTGGCCTGTTGGTAAACAGACTAGACGCGACTGCCAACATGTTCACGGTGGTCACGGGTTCAAATCCCAGGGCACACCTCTGACTTTTCGGAGTTATGTGTGTATTGATAGTCAATCACCACGCACTAAAAAACGGTGAAGGAAAACATCGTGAGGAAACCTACATACCATAGGGATTCATAAGAATTTCTATGGTATGTAAGTCCGCCAACCCGCACTAGGCCAGCGTGGTGGACTATATGGCCTAACCACTCTCAATCGTATTCTTGATTGTAGAGTAGGCCCGTGCCCTGCAGTGGGACGTATATGGGCTGATACAGTTACAGTACATTGGATAATACCTAATGTGAGTGCCACAAAATTGTTAAAGAAATATGTAAAAGGAGCATGAAAATGAAACGATTATGGTGATCATGGACAGATGCTTTCGTTAGCCGACATTTTCTTGAAAATGCACTTAGCATCAGGTGTGAAAGCTTCATTTTGCCTTGATAAATTTGCTCTACTCGTAAGTATAGTCTGGGTATGTACTTTTTAAGCTAAGTTATATTGTATTAAATTATCTGAAAGAGTACGATATATTTAGATATTTGGGTATGGAGTATTAAAAGACAAATTGCCGTTTCGGAGGTACAGGATACAAACCTAGGATGCAAATTTTAAGTTATGTACATCATATGTATTCGTACAGAACCCTCAATTAAATCATATTAATTGAGGAATTTAGTCTACTTGAGATATGATTTTTGCATAACTTTCAATGTGTACATCAAGCCATACCAGCAACGGATCTACCTAGATGCCTACTTAAGTCAAGGTAAATGCATTTCAATATATTATTAACCTCATAACAAGGTTTCGTCGCCTTTAGCCTCATGTAGTCATTTGTTGAGCATAGGCTTCATGCACTTCCATTGTAATATCTCCAAACTGTCCTGAATCAAAACACATCTCCAAAAAAACCTTACCAATCCGAAAATACGTAGCAATCTAAAATCAAAGTTAAGCTTTGTGTCCAATAGATACGTTTGCACTGATAAACTTGTATATACCAATGACAGTGAAAATGCAATTGCTTCGCTCACAACAGCTCTCTTCCGAGATTCAATTAAAGTAAATGGTCTCCCTGGAAGCCGGTTAAAGTTGGCGATCTGGGTAAACAGGACTCGTGGTTGGCCGAATTCAAAGTTTCCTGATAAATGGCGGCTTTTGTTCTAACTGTATGAGGGTAGTTATCGCCGCGTTTAGTAACAAGAGTTGGATGTTTCAAAGTGTTAATTAAGAGATAATATGTATGTGTGTTTTGAACTTTATAATTATTGTTGTGGTTTTATATATCCATTTCGTAGTATGTGATTCTGATTGAATAAAAGAATAAGGAATTGATAGATTTTGTTGCAATTTGAAAAACCTTTGTAACCCTAAGTGACTAGCTGGGTGTCATGGCTCGATGTCAGTTTTTTGCATGCCAGTTTTGATTCTAGGTGGTTGGAGTTCCAATTGGAATAGATTTTTATATAAAAATGCCTGCTCAGTTGAATGGTTTAATGCAGTGATTCTCAACCTTTTTTTGTTGCGGCACATATTTAACGATTTCAAAATTTGGCGGCACACAAAGAGCGCCTTGAGACATATTCCTATTGCTATGCACGCCGCTTCATCACAATTTGGCACTAAGAAAAAACGCGTTGCAAAGCAAATAATAAAATAATTAACTTTTTTGTGGATTTAAATACATATTCATGTTAAAAATATTTTTCTTTTTAACTGATATAATTTAATAATATTAACATTATTATATATTTGCAAAATTTGGCGGCACACTTTTGAAATTTGGCGGCACACAAAAGTGCCGCGGCACAGTGGTTGAGAATCACTGGTTTAATGTATACCGGCTATATCCAGACTGAAAAATGAAAATGAAACCCAAATGAAGCAAGACGTTAGTAGTGGCTTGAGACACAATGGGACATAACTTTTTGCATAAAAAAGACGATATAAATATATGGCCAGGGCGAAGAGGGCGTAAAATGTTCCGACGTAAGTGGTGCGATGCTTAAATATTCCTGAAATCTATTAATATAATCTAATAGCGCCACCATTGAAGCTAACAACGAGTTTGTTACCAGCGAAATCAATATCGTGAAAGATATAAATTTGTCCGCTTCACTGTAAAAGGCTGATTGGCACCAACTTTCATAATTGCTCACGAAAAGAGCTTATTTTTTGCTTCTATCCGTCCGTGAAATTAAAATCACAATTTCTACGGCGATGCTTCGAATTTGGACTTGTCTTAGTTGCTTGAGCACCTCATTAAGGTTTATTGCAAGCCATCAAATTTACGGCGTTTTTTATGTTTCTTCAGTGCAGTTCCTATTAGAATTGACGTACAGTCAGTAATAACGCTATTTTCCACGAACATGGCGATTCGTTTGACTAGAAATATGGCGCGTAAAGAAAATGAACGGTTATACAAGTCAGGGTGTTACAATTTTTATAATATTTTACGTTTTGCTTTCCAATTTTTTTTATGGTCTCTTCTATATAATAAAAACCATATAAAATAGATCAATTTGTCGATTTTGTTTAGCAATTAACAATATTACCTATTCTGATAACGTAATCACGAAAAATCTATCATATTATAATTATTGCCGTTATTGATATTTTCATTTCCTAGGCTGGTATCAAGTGATATTTATTTATTTGTTGTTCTTTATTGTTCATACACCAGATGAAGACAATATAAGTTTTACTACATTTAAAGTAAGCACAATCGACGGCCTTACGATACTAGGTAATCTTTTAGAGACAACCTTTGGATGGAGATAAGAGACCGGAGAGAACGGGTAGACTATGGTGTTTAGATAGAAAAAAATATAAATAACAATATTACATATCGTAATTATAAAATATGTATAGTTATGATATAATTTTACTCTTTACAAAATACTTAAACAAATATCAGTCTTCATTTAACTTGTTACGAGTGGGCTTTTAAACATGGAAGTTTTCCTTGTCATTAGAAACACATTTATCCCAAATATGGGCAGCTGTCACACGCAAGTACATTTCCTGCAGTAAGTAATTTCATTAATGGCCACAAATAACATTCAATGTTAAAATTTATGGCGCGTAAATGTTTTACGTACATTTTTATGGTACCTTTCAAGAAAATAACAGGCATTTGAAGATAAAGCGTTTTTCCTATTTTTTTTCCTCTTCAATACGGCGAATGTATCCTATAGACCCTGTAAATGGGATGGGTGTAAAAAGCCTTTCCAATCTGGACCTCTAAAAAGAATAGAATAAACAATAGTACCTCCGAGTAAGTTTTCTTATTATTTAAGAGGCTGAATGTTTAATGCATGAAGTGAGATTTATACGAGAGAGTGAATACAGCGTGCGGCATAATTTCGATGATTGCTTTTGCGAAAACGCTTTTTATTTGGAATTGTTTGTGTATTTAATTTCATGTTGAAGCGGCATTTCATATGTCTGTAGTAATAGCGAGGCTTACACTGAGATATGATTATAAAAATTGTAAGTATAGTAGACTTTACTTTTTAACTTAATTTAGAAGAACGCTTACCTACGTATTTATATCCATGATCTCATCACAATTTATTTATCGCTTTCTTCTCTTTATGTAGCTGTGTATTTAAGTTTATACATGGTCATATATTTTCTCGATAAATATTTAGGATTGTTATTTCGTTTATCTTTCTATAATTATGTAAAAAATCTAGTTACTATAATAATACTATAAACGTCATATTAGCCCAAGTTTATAATTTTAAAAAATATTTAATTCAAACTTAAACTTCAACACTTAGATCATTAAAATTATCATCCTGATTTTTGCTTTTTTATCGATATCTGTTATATTTTAAGCCATTCCTACCCACAATAACTTGTCACAAATCCTTGTCCTCGATAAATTAGTCTCGTTATAACAGTATAACAAACATGGGCTGTGAAATCGCCAAGTAATATATCACGCACCCGTAGCCTCGATAACATTGCCCGCCGGGATTTATGTTTACCGATTTCAATACGATACCAATACACTGAGGTATATTTTGTACGATGTAGATATAGAATTTAGGCTGATCTAAATTTGCTCTTTTTTGAATAAAATATATACAAAATAAAGTTGCAGTACAGCATCAAATATACATAAAATACAAGATAAGTGACGGGAATAAAATTATACAAGACTTTCCAGTCCTATAAAACCTAGGCTGGAAAAAAAGGTTTGTGGATCTCATTTCTTCATTTCCTCTTTTTGCAGCCCTCGTCTTAGTGACTAGTTTGGTCCATATTAACGCCACCATTTTTACAGCTAGTTAGGGTATCCGTGGAAAAGAAATAAAAATGTTTGAATTAGCCTAAATATAACAACGATTTAAATCGTAAATTTATTATTGGTCGTAAGACAAGCATACCAGTTGCATTTTATTAGTATTAAGGACTATGATTTTTCAATAAAGAAATAATTAAGTAAATGAATATACCAACAATTCTAAATGTTGCGTATACATTAAAAAAAACTTTTATAATTCCTTTGTTTTATGTAGCGATTGCAGTATACTATTACTTTCCATTTTTTCTAGTTAATTACCTGACTTAGTATGACCTGAACAATCTTGAGGCAAGAGTTCCGCCGGCAGCTTGTTTGCTGATTGCCTAAGTACACTACCACGTACAAGCGAAGTTTGCTAAGTAATGAAGCCATTTAGACTTTCACATGTTTGTCTGTTTGGGAAGAAAACGAGAAGCCTTCTTAAATGACTTAATACAGCTGAGTAGTAATGGTTAACTGGATACGATATTTTTGAACCAAAAAGTTTATGTATATCGCAGGCGACTTCTGTATCTGTATTAGTCCATATACGTCCTAATACTAGATATGGGCCTCCTCTACAATCGAGATAACGATTGAGAGGGGTTAAGCCATATAGTCAGTGCAGGCAATTTAATGTTTACAAAATATCATGATTGCTATTAATAAATTCGAGATTCCAGGACTTTTAGAACATCAGTAACGAAGCTGCTCTTATCAGCACATAAGCCTTGTTATATAAAAGTTTTTAGTCATTCTCCACTTCTCTTATGGTTTTCTTCGTTATGCAGAATATATGTTACACATTGAAATAAAATCAATTAGGTAATTTTATTTCTATGTGTCAAAATAAAACAAATTAGTTGTATTTCTGTTTTTCATTCGCGTAAATCTAAAAAACGCAAAACGATTTCATATTATGTTTGCAACTGTATCTACATAACACTGAAAAGGTTTCATTAATGGACTTGTCCTTAGCGGATATCACCTATTAAGAGGAGTAAAGACCTTACTCCATTTTACCGGCCGGGTAATTCGTGTCTTTAATATTTATATTTTTTATAACTCTGAACGGAGGTTCTTTCTATAGAATTCATACATAAACTGACGCCTTATACCCATAAGAGTAAGCTATGGTGCTACCAGGACACTCACGTTTTTGTGTGCTTTGTGTGTTCCGTCAAACGATTTGAAAGGGGGCAGGACTATCACCCTATTGGGACTATTTACTGACTCCGGGCTGATAATGAATAGAAAAGTTCAATACCTCTCTTGTAGTTCCTGATACCCACGAGACAAGACTCGGTCTTAGTATGGGGTCAGGAATATGTATGTGAATGTGGGGTGTAATTTACAAAAAAAAAACACTTCTCGTCCTGTGACTGAACCCGAGACGTCAGCTTCGAAATCATACCGTATTACAAAGTCCCATTTAAAACGATTACTACTGTTATTAAGTGAATTTCCGACAGCATATACTGAAAACTTTATAGCTACCATTAATGCACAGTCAAATTGCATACGCCACAAACCATGAGCAAACACAAAACGTCCACCTTGCTAGATTCAACAATAGATCATTACACCTCGGTTATGGAACTTGCGCTTGCTGGCGTCTGAATATTAAGGTCCGTTTGTTTGATAGGAACTTTACAAATGAAGATATATTAAAGGAAAATGTAGAATTGTATTACTCAGATTTGTGAAGATTTGTAAGAATCGCCTGGGTGGGTACCACCGCATTGTCTATTTCTCCCGTCAAACACCAGTGTAGAGGCACTGTTGTGTTTCGGATTGAAGGACATTGTAGCCAGAATAACTACTGGACATATTGAAACTTAACATCTTATGTCTCAGGATGGCAAGCGCAGTGGAATGCCAAGCATTGCTTTGTGATTCGAGGTGTTGTTTGGTTCTGCTACTGTTTATGAGCTGTCGTATCGCTTACCATCAGGTGAACGGCTTGCTCATCTCGCTAATCATTGGAATAAAAAAAAAGTGTTTGAGGTTTATCATAAGATTAGTTGTATTTCTCTCTTTTTGGTACAATTCTGAAGTGGATATATTTTTTTATTAATATTTTATTTAAAATGGATAAAACTTATAACCATGAATATATCGTATTCGCTAATTTAATATCTCAACAACAATTATTGAATACACGCGCTGTTAGATAGAAGTTCCAAAATTTCAACATTAAACATTTCCATTAAGTATTTTATGATGCTCTGTTGTATTAACTATTAGATTTACCTTCTACAATAATTATTTTCTTTTAATTTCAGTTAAGTGAAAGTAACCAAATGATGTGGTCTTTTGGATAAAGCTACACCTTAACAAGCGCGACCTGAAAGATCAAGAAATGAGTTTTCTTCATTTTTTCCTAACGACCGGCACGCGATATCGTCCGTATAAAAGTTAACAACTTCATAAATTTTATAACGTGCTATCAATAAGAGCGTAAAGGATAAATATTTTACGGTTGATTTTATTACGTATACGACCTGTGTGACGATGCGGCAATGGCATAAAGATAGGCACAAACATTTAAGGCTTTGCCACACTAAACGCATATTGCCGCATTGTATTGTACTACTGGGTATTATACTATCAAACTGAGCCCGGGTGTGTGTACACCGGTATGACCCTATGTTTTGACATTATAAAGGCTTTGTCACACAAAACCTTAGCATAACGCTACGTTAGGACGCTATATGTATAAATCTGCATCGTAGTATAGCATCGAGTTGTCTTCTAAGACGGTACTTACACTGTCAAACAGAGCGTGGATGCCATCTGTACGCAATGCTTTGTCTTATTTTGACAGGGCATTAAAGAATCAGTTTATCACAGTGGTTCTTAACTGATGGTCCACGGACCACTGATGGTCTTTGGAAGAATCCGAGGTGGATAGAGCCTTTTTAAGACCATCCTTAAAATAATGTTATGCGTGTTTTATTTATGGATAGATAGAAAAAATCTTTCACTTATACTTAT
This sequence comes from Hyles euphorbiae, assembly GCA_023078785.2. Lineage (NCBI taxonomy): Eukaryota > Metazoa > Arthropoda > Insecta > Lepidoptera > Sphingidae > Hyles > Hyles euphorbiae. The sequence goes on along the minus strand of CM041041.1, from coordinate 13,521,393 downwards.
ATATTTCGGTACTGTATTAACAAACTACTAAATAAGTCAACTAACTGGGCGGTTAATGACTTGACAGAAATTTTACCGTATGGTCATGACAAAAATGGTAAGAACCGCTAGTTTAATACAACGCGGCGTAATGAACAGTAGCAAAACCAAATAATATCTTGAATTACAAAGCAATGCGTGGCATTCCACTGCGCTCGACATCCTAATACATATATAAGATGTTAAGTCTCAATATGTCCAGTAGTTACTCTGGCTACAATGTTCTTCAATCCAAAACACAACAGTGCATTTAAACTGATGTTTGGCGGGAGAAATAGACAATGCGGTGGTACTAACCCAGGCGGCCTCTCACACATGAGACCAGTAATATCGCCTGATGCAGCGTTCTGTGTGGCAAAGCCTTTATTTTTAGCGATAAACAGCGCGTTACGAATCTCATTGATCGTAATCTGAGTATGAATTGGGGATAATTTGTGTGTCGTCCTGATGGCGGTCCATTTGCAATAACGTTGGTTCGCTTTGAGTGTGTATTGGCGATGTTTGATTGATGAGGTCCATTCATTATTATTAAAGATTTGTGCTTGTATGGATGTCACGTTGTATTTGGTTGTGCGTGAAATGTTTGATCGTTTACATTTTTAAACAGGATGATATATTTATCGTGAAAAGTGTGTTCATGTTTGATTACGTTTTATGTTTAGAATGATTGTAAATAGATGATATTCAAGGTTAATGAGAAGCAAGTGTTGGTGTTCGCACAGAAGCTGTTGGTAACAGATATTATAATATGATCATCTAACGATTTATCTTAGGGATTTGTATCGTAAAGAAGCAATTAACTCGGCATTATGGTGAGTGTCAAGGATTTGTTGCCAATACACAATGATATCTGAAATGAAATTGCATTTTGAATTGTAGAGAAGTAAATTTACAAAACTAGATACTAAAATGTTGGATACATAAAATACTATCATAAACAACTTAAAATATGATGTCGACTAGGCGTCACAATAAACGTGAGCCAAGGTGCCAAGGTGCCAAGTAGGTCACTAAACGAGAACAAGCAAGTTCCACATTATATCATTTAAGTAAAAGCCATTTCAGGTCTCACGCCACTATGACGTATTTACCGCTAGTGACGCGATGGAATAAGTTTAATTGAAAATTGTCACGCAACTTTCATGTTATTGCCCCCGTTAGATAGTGAGGCCTGATAGAAAATTAAAAGTGTTTGTTTTTCTATCGTAGTTTTTGTGTAGGAAAACAAACTCACATGACAGTTTTCAGCGGTGTCTGTAAACATAAACATTATATGGAAAATCATAGGTGCTTTTTGGTTTTTGAACACGGAAGGCAATGAAAGTGGAAGGAACGAAATATGAAAAATTATTAAAATGAATTGAGATGTATTACTACGAGAAGCTATCCTACATAAATGTCTTGTTCCATTTTGGCAAATAGCTGCAGCGTGGAACAAATTATTACTCTTCTGGCCAAACAGTATAACAATGCACTGCTAGGCCGCTATCAGCATGTAGTTTTCTTGCGACCAAAAAGTTGGAAGCGCCGTAAATCTCATAGCGGTTACGCATTTTGGTTGACTGATTCGTGTGCGGTGCATACACCGCACCTAGGTGGGACACGTTTGTCACAAAGGACGTCTTATGTAGTGTAACATTGATATCGATGTTTAAATGCAACATTGTTACTTCATTTTGAGGCCAATCAAGGAACTACATTCGTTAAGGTACGATTTCCAGTGTGAATAGAATTTATTAAACGTAGTAGTGTATAATTATTCAATAAAAAATTTGAATTGGACCAATACTTTTCAAATTTAAACGGTCTTGCTATGACCACCGAACTCGATCATAGCATAAACCAAATAAAATTAAAATCACGTCCATATTTCTGTGTTTGTTCGGTTCAGGTTTTCTCAGTTGACAGCGAACAGGTCTGCAATTTTGTACAAAACAGACGACGAAACGAAATGTACACACAAAGCAGGAAATTCGGTGTTGCTTGGCGTTGTTTTTCCAGTACTCCTAATTGTTCTAGGCAAAAGGCTTTGTCATTGCCATCGCAATCGAATACTCGGGTTAAATCTGAATTAGAATGCCAGACTTCTGATACAGTGTTGATTCAAATTTCATTTGGATAATAGTTATTTCAAGTGTAGCTTGATGATAGAAATGTTTAGTATCAGAATAAATAATTGATACGCATCTCCTCATATTTGTTTATGTATACACACATATACAGCGTGATATTGACATATTGTAATTAATTTACACAACATGTTCCTAACCCCCATAGATAATATTATGCAAAGTTTGATCAAAAACTGCCTGATAGTTTTGTCAAAAATCACGATTTTATGTTCCAAGACTTGATCAACCCCTATAGATACCGAGTTTTTCTACGACTCAGGTAAGTTCCCGAACCGAACTGAAGTTCAGCAACGCAGTAATATACTCGTGTCTATATGGGATGCCCAGAAATTGAAAACAAGAATAACAGTTTTTGACAAACAATTACTTACTTACTTACTTACGTATATCAAAATAATGATTACGGTAAAGCAAAAAAAGATAGTCGAATTCGAATTCCGAAACACCAATAGTCTCATTCATAAACAGTTAAAATATTTTGTCTTCTTCGCTCACAGTGAATTCAACAGTCATTCGAAAGGGCTATTTGTGGGCCGTACAAGCATTTATCTCGGTGCGGGGATGGAACTCGCCTCTTCTCGTTTCACAGGCAGCGTCTAACCGACTGCGCTACAGTGGCTATCATATGTTGTCATACTCACGTTTAATAATATACTATTTTAAAATTGAGAATGAGGAAATGTCCCGCTTCATAGCAAGCGTATACCCATATACAGAAACAACACCTCTCAAAACTTTTAATTACTACTAGAAAGTTTGAAATATATATGAAAGAGCGCCTCTAGCGACAAAAATAGTTACTATATTACATTCAAGTAAAGTAGATCATTCGTTATCCAAATTGCAAATACCTTCCAATATATTCCAGACTTGGCATGGGCTAATCTATTCCATTATTTGTATTGCATTCTTGCATTATGCAGTCCAATGCGGTTTGGAAAAGCTATTTTGGTCAGTGAAGTTCGAATATTTTAGTAGAATTTTATGGCTTAAATAAATAAGTGTATGTGATTATTTTGGGCTCTGAACTACACGTAAGCTTTATAAGTAGATATGAAATTAATGACGTACTTAAAACGTGTCTATAATTTAACTCTACTCTGACAGCCGTTCACCTGGTGGTAATCTATACGGCTGCTCACGAACAGTAGCAAAACCAAATAAAACCTTGAATTACAAAGTAATGCTTGGCATTCCACTGCGCTCGCCATCCTGGGACGAAAGATGTTAAGTCTCAATATGTCCAGTAGTTATACTGAATACAATGTCCTTCAATCCGAAACACAACAGTGCATTTAAACTGCTGTTTGACGGGAGAAATAGACATTGCGGTGGTACCTATCCAAGCGGCCTCTCACATATGAGAGACCTACCATGAGACTTATTTATAGTCAGTATAAAAATTAATTTAAGTAATAGAATATTTTGTCTTCTTCGCTCAAACTGAATTCAAAAATCTTTCGAAAGGGACAAAATATTCAAGAGCTAAAATGGGTTTATATACTACTTACTATGCATAAGGCCGTTCAAATAATGTTTACATACATAATTTTCTCAGAAATATATTCGGAATAGCACACGTCTTCATAAACTACGCTCCCCTTTGCACTACATCGTATAGTTAATCTGCCTCTACATAAATATTTACGTGGTAGTTGCTTTAGTCATTTTAGGGGTAACTGGGTTTTACCCTATAAGTTTCTGAAGGGGAGATTTTAATGATATGTGACTGTGGTAGAATATACTAAAAAGCTCTTCGTACTAGTGCTGATCACAAAATAAAATAAAATGTAAAAGTGAGTGTCGTATAACATTAATTACATTAAAGGTGATTTAAATGAAAATCTCTATTAACGCTTATATTGCTAAATATCGACAAATCCTTAGCTTTTAATTGACGTAAGTGTTCATGTCAGGCAAGAAGGTACTCATGTTTTAGACTTTACAAAAAAAAAAAACAACTCTACAAAGTTACCCGCTACATAGCTTAATGTTATTCTATTTTTGTGGAATATTTTGAAAGTGCAAAATTTTGATTATTCACAACATAAACTAATATACAGCTTGCCAAATCTAATGTTTCAGTTTTTCCTACATTTGATTATTATGAAAATTGTGGCTAATATCAAGAAAATACCACTCCCAAACCAAAGGAGACAAAAAATATTAAATGACGCACAAATTGGTTCGGATCATTACGTATTCTAACTTATTTAACGGAGATAAAGACACGTAGGGCGGTCGATATTCGTCTAGACTAGACCAACAATATTCCACGCAATGAGCCCTCATCTTTATTCTACGACTGGGCACCTTCATTTTGCGAATTATTTATACAAACGTTAACTGGCTATCTTATTTTTGTACAGATGAATAACTTTTATTTCCTGTTTAAATATTGTGATATTTAGTTAGCAGTAACATCATGAAGATCCTACTTAATCACCTATAGGTGTTATGCAAAAATTCGGCTTATGGTGTTAAGACTGGCGGTTTGTTGAACATTAAATCTTTTAGTGGACTATCTTACTATAATTACTATAATAGGGTATAAATGATCTTTCTTCAATTAATAATAATATGTGGAAATTAAGTTTCTCAATACAAGAAAGAAAAATAAAAATAAAATAATTTGCTTTCTTACATCAATCATTAGACAAATACCGAGCAGCGCTGATTTTCATCCTCTTCTAACTTCCTAAGTTGTTTAGCGGAAGTCCCAAAGAAGCGGCCTCCTAAGCGTCATAACTTGACGTGTCTAATAAGGTAACAAAAAAATAGGTTCCTAATCCAGGAATAAACAGAACAATCTTGCATAGCTAATAGCATATATTAAAATAAATGTCTACTAAATATGAGAAGGAGGAACTATGCACTGCAAACTCACTCAATTTGGCAAAATGCACACTTCAGCAGTCTGTTCATAAAACTTCAATTCTCTCTATGAGAAATGCTAAACAGAACATCTGATGTTAAAGTTTCGTTTACCTGAACTATGAAAACTGTTTATACAATTCAATAAGACTAAGATCACAAAACCAATAGAAGCCAATTTCACACAGGAAGAGCGTGCATTTACATAGAAATGAAATGAAATTTTCTAAGGTACCGAAGGTAACCTATCCACCGTAATTTGTATGAATACGGGGAGTGTTGCATCAAAAATTGTTTGCTTTTGTTTTGTTTTTTGTAAATAAATGTGAATATATTTTATTTCGGGTTGCCAGCTTCAGTATATGTACCATGAATTTCGGCAGAATTCAGTAAATACTTTTTGACCAAAATATTTTGCTCTTTTAAGATTAGGAAAAATAATTTCATACGAAATATTTATTATAGTACAAGCCAGTTTTGCGTTTCGTGCATCGGTAAATTTTTAATTGATGACTGACACTGAAATTTTGACTTTGTAACAACACAACATCAAAATCCGATATACAGATTTGCATATTGTACAAGCTTTTGAGAAAGTAAAATAAAAAGAATTAAAGAACTTTGTTTGTTGCATTGGGGTAACATTGGAATAGTTGTGTGTAAGGGAAAAGGACGTAACCTCATATAAAATACGAGAGTTTAAGTTCTGACACCTACCACCCTTGTATTACGGTGTTTCCCCAACGATCTGCTACAAAAATGTAACACCAAGGAAATCAACTTTAAAACTATATTTCTCACGCCATCTTCCCATTCCATTGATTTGTAGTTTCACTAGCATAAAGAATAACAACACATTCATATCTTAATCGTAAATCACTGGATAAAGTGCCATGTAGATTTCCCTTATTCCTACATTTCTACATTGAAACTTCAATGTATGAGGAATGGTTTATTTATACCAGTATCATCCTTTATTTTCTTTGCATGGAAACGCAACTCGATATCAGCTGGGTATGACTTAGCGAGCATATATTTCTTGGCTATCTGGAGATTTTCAAGGCGACCTGACTCTGTATATATTTTTACAGGAGATATTCCTAAGACTAGAGTATCGCCTGAAGTTATTACCCGAACTCATCCGTCTATCGATGCGAGTTGATTGAAGTTGGCTCCAATCATGATAAGTGGTTCGGTTTCTATGGGAATACGTATATTCAAAATTATTTTTCGTACGTCTTGTCTCATATTTTACGATGATAATAAAAGTGTCTTACACATACATATTTATATTAAGCTAAAGTATAAGCATTTATAAATTGTTTTCTTCTAGATTTCATAATGAAATTGTGAAAAAACTTAAACTGAGAAATTAATTTTGGGAAGGCCACATTTTTTTACTGGTGGAAGGAGGTGAGAGGCCGCCTGGGTGGATATCACCGTAATGTCTATTTCTCCCGCCAAACAGCAGTGCAAATGCACTGTTATATTTCGGATTGAAAAGATAATGCAGCCAGAGTAACTACTGGTCATATTGGGACTTTACATCTTAAGTCTCAGGATGGTGCGCAGTGGAATGCCAAGTATTTCTTTGTAATTCAAGGTGTTGTTTAGATTTGCTTCAGTTCATGAGCGGTCGTATCGCTTACCATCGGGCGAACGGCATGTTCGTCTCGCCATTCACTGCAATAATAAAAATAGTGGACGGTCATAGGTATCACAGAATACTATGTAGGTATGTAGTAGGTTGAATAATAATCTAAGAAACGAATTGCAATAAATATCACTAGATACATTTTTATCTTAGGACGCTCCCTTTCAATCTTTCAGAGCAAACTAATTCTTTACTAATCCCGGGGAACGTTATGTGGACAGCGCCATTAACTAGCCGATATAGGAATTAACGAGTGTCTCAACAGATGGCTATAAGGATTTCTTATCTCCTATTGCCTCTTTGGTCTGTTATTCTTGAATAGTCTAAAGTCTTAAGGAGTCTCCTAGGCAATCGAGGGTCTGAGGTTCTAGCAGGTTGACGGATTTTAAATACCTACTATATATTTTTTTGGACAAATCTCAGTAATATGCAGGTGGAATACTCCTGTGCTACTGTGAAGGAAAACATCAGGAGAACTCTGAAAAATGAAGTAGAATGAATAAATTCTACTTCATTTTTCAGAGTTTAGTTGCCAAGTGACTATGAAAAATGAAAGACTTCAGGATTCGAACTCATAGTCTCAGTAGTTCGTTTTCTGAACTGAACCAATAAACCACCCCATACCTTTTCAATTCCCTTGAAATTTAATAATAAGATTAATGCACAATCCGAAACAAAACCCCTAAAGCAATACGATTGAACAAAATGAATTCCACGTTATACCATTGCCGATACTTAACTGGGAAGATAATACTTAATCCGAATGATTATGACCACAGTTTGGCCAAAGAAGCCAAGTCCATTCTGTTAATTGGATTGCTTTCATTAATTGTTTGTTATTGTATCGCGTGTACCCTTTTCGAGGTGGTTTTATTTGTTATTATTTCTTTTAATTTGTTTTTATCTGCGCCATCTTGAGACCCAATTTCGGGATGTGGTTATGATAACAGAAGCTTTCTAGGTTTTATTATGGTCTTGTAGAGGATCGAAGCTTATATAGTTAATACCCATTAAGTGTAATGATTCGGAAGTGGCGTCCGTTCGAATCCAGAATTCTGTTCAATACTAAAAATCAATTTCATATCTAACCTTCCAACAATGTCGCGATAAATCAACAGTCCAAGTCCCCTTATGAAGTGTTGGTGAAACCTACGAACGTATAGCTAAACTAGTTAATAGTCAGGACGTCAGATATAACATTATTCTAAGTAAAGTTTCTTGGTAAAAAGCGCCCCACATACGACCGTATAAACGATTTATGTGAACTGGAAAATGCGGTGTAACTTTTTATACTTAAATTGAAACTATACATCCGTGCAGATTTCACGTATATTTCCTGGTGTATAGTGAAGATTAACAGTATAACATTCGTTTTGTGCTGCGGAACACTGGCCTGGACGTTTCTGTCTCATTACGTCTTTTAAGATAAGTAACTGTTGGCGGTTGATGACTGATGAGCTCCCTCTAGCGGAGAACACTGCAAACTTTAAGTTTAAAATGGCTGCCTTTAATGACTTTAATTAAGACACTTTATTTAGTTCCTTCTCCACCTCTTTGAAATGACGTAGACGCATCATTTCCAAAGGCTAATTCTATTCAATGTTTACATGAACGCTACATGCATTAAACTTTTTGTGGCTTCGTACATGACGCCAAATTTTCACATTCTGATAGCATTCAGTCGTTAAATCGTGTCTGTCGTTGGTCAAATTAAGCGATAGTAGCTTACTCGTAGATATTGAATCTGGAACTTACATATGTACATCAACTCACGCCTTTTGCCCAAAACGCCTATAACGACCTATGCTATATAGTACCAAGAACTGTAATAAGGCGTGAGGTCTGCCGAAGGCCGATCTTTGGGGTTGCCTCTTGTCGTACCAATGCGGGTGTTCGTGCACCTCTCCGCGGCCTAACCAAAACATAACGCCTAATAGCATAACGACTGCATTTCACAATTGGATATATTTGCCTCATCACCACATATTTATCGGAAAACTGTTTACAATGTTGCTGGAATTAGACTCAAGTTCATTCTACTAGTATGTACTGTTTTATGCGTTTGTTTTATATCTACTGTTTATATAATTTTATATTTAAGTACTTACTCGTATTTGAATGTTAATGTTTAGTTTATATCATGCGAAGAACGTTGTAGGTTGTGCGTTTATAACTTTTAATACAAAATTTTTAAATTATTTAAACACAATGTACTACTATTTGTTTTTCTCACTTAAATAAAAAAAGGTAGACACAGGTACTACCACGACACCTATGTTTCACCTTGTATGTTCCTTCGCACTATATGACAGGGTATGAACCTAGAACTACCCATAATAATATTTTAAGCTATCAAACTACTGGCAACACATCAAGTTTCTTGCAATTTTTGAATGAGAATATTCTGCGAAGTATTACACGCTATTAGCAATTACGCCCCGGCTCTTAAAATTAATTTGTAACCGATAGATTTTCCAGTAATTTCATTGTAAAACGTTTAATGTGAGCCAAGTTTATGGGCCATATACAGATAATGGAAATTAATCGAAGTTTAATTGTTGGATTTACTGGCGTCCACATCGTAAAATCTTATTCATCTTGGAGATATACAACGTGTAACAGGATTAATTCACAACCTCAGACACCCCAACTTTAAAATATTATTGCAATCATAGTTTATGCTTTGAAATCGTACTACCATAATTACAAAATATTTTATTTATGAAATTAGTTATACCAAATGTAGGCACTTAACATGGTCACCTCACGAGTTACAAATAAGAGAGTACTACTACACACGCTCGCGGACACGCACACATTTACACAAGACCTATTCACACGAGTACCTAACGCCGAACGCTGCGACGCGCCGCGCTGGCAGAAACAGCTGACAATAAACGAAATACAAATTACGTACGTAACTGATTACTAGGTGGTTTGGTAAACAAATTATTATTAATTTAATCTGTAAGCATAACATTTGTGTTTTAGCTATAAAATCTAAATATTTTACTTACTAGATATAATGCGTACGAACCCAACGTAAGACAATATTTTGCATGAATCGGCTATAAAATATTATTAATTTCACTTCCGCTAAACTTCGTTCCTACAGGCGGGCAGGATACGGGCGTCATTTATTTTGCATTACTAATGAATAAGATAATTAGATAACGCAATATCTAACAATGAAGACTAGATTGGGAATCACAACACAAAAAAATACAACAAAATTAACTTACGTGTTACATGGCACTCATGCGGCGATTTCTTTTTAAAATATGTTCGAAATGTCCACCACCTTGATACACTTTGATGCACATTTGCGTAATTGTTCACGTAATTTATGTAAAACTTCAGTGTCACATTTCACTTTTAAGAAGGCTGCCACTCATCGCTGCCACTATTCTACTTTTTAGTAGTCTAGTTATACCAGAGATTTATTACGTCCCCACAAAAAAAGTCAAGAGGCGTCAAGTCGGGTGACCTAGGAGGCCATTGCACAGGTTCGCCGCGACCTATCCAGCGCTCTCCGAACTCAGCATCGAGATACTGTCGGACACTACATTGGTGCCGCGGCCGTGCCAGTTGTTAAATGTCCTGCATGCCAATGATACATTATCACCACACAGTGCCAAAGTTCTCACCATTTCAGTGTATTCAATATTCGAATACCGAAAAGACATCGCGCGCGAAAGTTATCGAAATATCTACTAAACACTTAAACACAAGTAAACACAGATAACTGCGATGCACGACTGGATTTTTTTCACATAGTGCCCATTTAGGGATTGCAATAACGGGATATTAGACACACCGGAATTCCGCATACATTGTAGCAAAATTACAAACCGAATTTAATCACCATTTTAACGTTCCGCGAAATTATTTTTCATAGAAATACCTACTTGTTGTTTCATTTCATAGTGATTTTGTTACAATTTAATTTGTTTCATTTAAGTGCATGTATTGCGCGGGATTTAGATCGCCCGGTCTTGCAAATACCGGGAGTAATTTTTATCGCGGCGCATCCCTATACCGGTTGCCTTTTGATGTACCGCCGCGCCGCGCGCGCCATCGTTTGTCGGATGGATCAAATTGCATTAAACAATAGCTGCATCCTGCTCTAACTAGTTGTAGTTAAATGTGCGGAAAAGAGAATATGATAGTTATTTATTTTGGTAGCTTATTACGTTTATTGAGGCCTATCGTTGTGTGCGTTTGATTAATGATAGATTGCTTAAATAAACTTTATGACTATCGAAATAAAGTTCATTTTTGTTCATTATTTAGTTTATTAGAGTATTCGTTTAGTGATTCATTTAAAAATGATCTTATGTCCTGGAGTTACGTTTCAATTTCGTTTGTTCGGAGTAGTAAATGAAAGAGTGTCTGTAATTTACTTGGTCTTAACTAATTATTTTGAAAAAAAATACCTACCAAAAAAAATGTTGATATCGGTTCAGTAGCTGATTCTGAACGTACTACTTTCCGCTTTTACATTTAAATCTGTTACATGTTGTATATTAAAACCTATTATACAGTTAAAGATGTATACAACTTAATGAATATAAAAAGTAAAAATATTTGTAAATATTTTGTATAATTTAATTTAAGAAAATTTATACATGTAGGTATAGAAGTATTTATTGATACTTTGGTTTAGTAAAATTCTGAATGTTGAAGATGCTACATTTGGTTTTTTGGATACGTAAGCCATTTAGATCGTAATATTTTGTTTGTGACTTGCTATAAATACTCAAGTAACAAATAATCTTAAAAAAAAATGAATACGAAAAGACAACTTAAAAACATAAAACCGCAATGTCTAGTTCTCCCGTGAAACAGCAGTTCAAATACACTGTTGTGTTTCGGATTGAAGAACATTGTAGCCAGAGTCACTACTGGACATATTGAGACTTAACATCTTATGTCTCAGGATGGCGAGCGCAGTGGAATGCCAAGCTGTTTGGTTATGGTACTGTTCATGAGCGGTCGCATCGCTTACCATCAGGCGAACGGCATGCTCGTCTCGCCATTCACTGAAATAAACAAAAAAAAAATACTATACGTCCTCATCAGTGCTAATATAAGTAGTCTTACTAGTTGATGAAATTCTTTCAATACCTCTTTAATTCTAACGATGAAACATCCACAATATACCAACATAAGTCTAGTGTTCCCTCAGAATATTTCGGTGTAGGCTCCCACATAAACACTCGTCAGTCTCTCGCATTGAACAAATTTCTTTGATCTTGTTTAGGGTAAATCTTTTCGATTTATATGTTAATTTATGAATTTGAATCTTCTGCGGCCCGACATCTCAACTTGTTACTCGTTAATTCGTGTTGTTGTGGATATATATTTTGTTTCATATTTTTTTGTAACTTACGCGGTTTTTAAAGCCCAAAAATGAGACTTAAAAGATTCGGTGAAGAATTACATATAACATTGTAATTGTTCAAATTGAAGAAAATCATGAAACAACTTTAAGCGCGACTAGACAGGAACCGTACTACGACTACTACGTAGATATAACTGCTGTAAAGAGGCCATGACATCGGCAAATGAAAAATATAAATCTCTTGAGTGTAAATTATAGTTCAAACTATTTTCAATCATAGCTAAAACAAAATTCTATTATACTCAGACTATCGCTGATTGATGCTAGACGAAGTCGTTCACTACCACCAGGCATCCTAGTCTTTAGCAATATCTATATTCTATTCTCAATCGAAATGAATATAGAAATTTATGATATCCATCAACAAACTTTTATATCCATCATCAGCGACAGATGTCCATTGCTGCTCGCTGGTTGGAAGATCAGTGACTCTAATATATCCTTGAATCTCTTCCAAGAACAATGAGGCTAATAATAAGCTTTCCCCATGAAAATGACGATATATTCCTATTTATTGTATTTAAGCCTCGGTGGCGTAGTTGTACTAAGGTATGGTTACAAAGCTGAGGTCTCGGGTTCGAATCCCGGGTTGGGCAAAGTGGTATTGGATTTTTCTATTCATTATCAGCCCAGAGTCAGGAATTTGTGCCCGATATGGCGATAGGCTCGCCACCTATCACATCGTGGGACGGAACATACAAGGCGAAATGTGGGTGCCCTGGCACCTCTGCCTACCCCTTCTGGGATATAGGCGTGAGTTTATGTATGTATGTATGTATTGTATTTAAGTCTTGCCCAGCTATGGGAATTGTAAGCAATAATAAACCATTATTAAACACTATTAACAGCTAAATTGTGTGTGGTATGTATTAACATTAGTTATCGTAGTCTTGCAACGGATTTAGGTTAAATTAGGTGCATTCAGTCTAATCTAGATAATCCCGGATGGGGAAATTGGTTGCATACGTTCGCGAGATGGGGCGAAATTACTAGAGCATTAATTAAAGGGATGAAATCATGTATTAGCTTTTGAATATAAAATATATCGTTGAAGAATATTGATTTTCAAGTTTAAAAACTGGCTTCGTGCACAAGTGGTTTTGGTCTCGGGATATACAATTATCCTTTATAGTCACATGTTTGTTTTTTATAAACATCCCACTCTAAGACCGGTTCAGAAATAATATAATAAAAAATTACACATGCACAAATATAAATACATACATAAACTCACGTCTTTTTCCCAAGAAGGGGTAGGCAGAGGTGTCAGGAGACCCACTTTTCACCTTGTATGTTCCGTCCCACGATGTGATTGGTGGCGAGACTTTTTTTTTTTTTTTTATTGCCTTGGATGGCGAGACGAGCAAGTCGTTCGCCTGATGGTAAGCGATACGACCGCTCATAACAGTAGCAACATTCCACTGCGCTCGCCATCCTGAGACATAAGATGTTAAGTCTCAATATGTCCAGTAGTTGCTCTGGCTACAATGTCCTTCTATCCGAAACACAACAGTGCATTTAAGCAGTGTTGTTTCACGGGAGAAATAGACATTGCGGTGGTACCTACCCAGATGGCCTCTCACATATAAGAGACCTACCACCAGAGCCTATCGCCATATCGGGCACAAATTCCTGATTCTGGGCTGATAATGAATTGAAAAATCCAATATCACTTTGCCCAACCCGGGATTCGAACCCGAGACCTCAGCTTTGCAACCGTACCGTAGTACAACTACGCAACCGAGGCAGTCACGAATATACAATTTTCGAAATGCAGTTGTAATTGAACCTGCACTGTCTGACATAAAATTTTACTTGGCCATAATCGTCAAATTTTTGGGTCAGTTTTGTTTTTGTATTTATACATTACATTTACTACTCAAGCACATCCCGAGTACGGGACATAAGTTAAAAAAAATCAATCGTAAAGTTGAAAAAAGCCGCACCAAGACATGCAAATGAATATGGCTTCCAGGAAGTGAGAGAAATATCTTCGCCCAGCGCAAATTTTATCGAGGACTCGTAATTTCCTTTGATCTCTCATCTATATTCAATGATCCGGGGACCGTAACGCTTGGTAAGCGAATTCATTATATTTGTGTGCTCTGTGTACCGTATGATCGTACGCGCACCTTGACAGGTGATCCTTTGTGAAATGAGGATAGTAAACAAAAAAAAATGATAGCATGGTAATGATGCATTTGATGAGATATGTAAGATTCTACAGGTGATGAATTATTTCTAAAGCCTAAGTTTAGCCTAAGTTCGTAATATTTTGTACAGATCATTTTGGCGAGTTTTACTCAAAGTGGACCACAATATTATGCATTAAACATAGTAGCGGCTCATAGACTGTGACCGTAAGTTTTGAGTAAATATTTCGGTTATTCGTGAAAGCAATTGAATACTATATGAATAATCATTAGCTTCGCTATGAGGAGGAACAGCTTAGCAGCGCATAAATTTGGGGCCGCAATAAACCTCGGACGTAAAGATCTGTATATCAAGGAACGTGACATTACCCAATTTTATGTTCACAAAAAACTCCACATCGTTGAATCGTTTTTGTGAAAACAACGGGGCAATAAAGGGTCTTATTGTTATCCTTTGAATTTATATCCAGATATTATCGCTCTAATAAATTTCCACCACGTACAGTTTTCTCCAAATCGGATGCTTGAAAAAGTGACCGCTGGATAACCCTTCTACTTTATATACGACTTGCCGATAAACGCTAATACACCCCATTCGAGTCGATCGAAGCCTTTTCATATTTCAAAGCGGAATGAGCACTGCGCAAGAATTAATTAATGCAGTTTAACGATTGAGCTTTACGAATAAAAAAACATTTATTCGCAATTTGGCGAGCGCAGCATCTGTTTTCTAATTGAGACATTAAGGACGGGATCGGAGCGGGCCTCCTTTAATAACACACATATATATGATGGGAGGTGAAACGTAGAGCATTATAAGAGCGGCTCCAGCCGGGGAAATGATGGCCATTGGCCGCAATCGTCGCTCGGGAAAACTCCCAGATAATTGACATGAATGTTACGAAATGAGTTGACTGGTAAAATACGCGCCCTGTTTCGTGTGCGGTCTTCAACAATTTGTTTGAGAGCAATGAACTTGGAACGTCGCGTCGTCGGGATGTTGCTACATTTTCAGTTGAATAACTAATTTTGTAGAAATCTTGTATGTACTCTTTTTTGTGTAATTGAGTCATTGGATTCAGGTCTGCGTAGGTAGTTCTACAAAGCTTTGCATTATACGGGATTTATTCGCCCACGCCGAATATATTTGGATTTCAGTAAATCTTTGTAGTCTTTGATACTTACTATTGGGTACTTGTAATGTTCTTTATAGTTACAAGGAATAACATTCAACAAAACCTGAATTTTGGAAATTCTTCGAAAAGCAATAAGTTTTACTTTGAGTCTGAGTATTTGAAAAAAAATAATGTTTTAAATATAAAGACATTAGTTTCAATAGTATATAACAATAACATGAAATTAGATAACGGATACATACATACATACATAAACTCACGCCTATATCCCAGAAGGGGTAGGCAGAGGTGCCAGGACACCCACATTTCGCCTTTTATGTTCCGTCCCACTATGTGATAGGTGGCGAGCCTATCTTATAACGGATACGGCTGCAAATTACCTTATTCTCTTTAAGAAACCTAATGTTGGAAAAGTAGTAATTCACCTATCTTTTTTTTCGGTTTTAAGCATCCAAATCTACCACAAATCCACGGCATTTATTCGGATATTTCCTTACCTAGTTTTTCGTCATCCATTTCATCACAATATAAGAATATTGCAAACAAAATGTCATGCCCGATGTTATTAGTTCGTACGGGTACAGCCGTAGCGATTTACACAATATCGATGCAATAACGTCGGATATCTCTTTGTGCGGTCTCGTTGTCTTTGTTGTCGTGTGGAACTGAGGCATCCACGGATTCCCTCGCAAAGTAAGCTACAATAACCGCTAAGCCTGTCTTTTACATTCTGTTGTTAAATGAAATTGCTGGCTTAGTAAGCGCAGTGTAAACTATATCTGGCTCGGTGGGAGATTGGTATCGTTTCCGCACGAACCGGTTAATGATCGCTGGGTATTTTGATGCAGCATGTTGTGTAGATGTATTTTGAGGATATTGGAAATCTTATTAGTGAAGTATACAAGCGATAACGTGGTTGGTTTTAAAACAGACAGGTCAGTTAGAGGTAGGATGATCGAGACTAAATTGTTTATGAATTCTTGAAACTGCGATTGTATTCGTAGTCGTCACTTTAAGTTTTAAGAACGAGTTACCAGAGAGATCTCCATAAAATTTTCGAAGCGATAAAAAACACCAATCCATGGTCCATCGTCCAGGACTAGGCTCTTAATTTATAAAGAGTCCTTATCTCCTTGATTATTGAACTTATAACATCATTGTGCGAGATATTTAACGACTTTTGAAAAATACTAAAATTTTAAAGTTCGGACGTTGGAAAGCTTGCGTGATATTTACATTGGTCGCACCAGTGGCTATCCATGTAACATAAACTTGATTGTAGAACTTTTGTTCTTTTGATAAAGTGAACACTGGTCGCGCGTACGCTATACCTTTTTGCTGTGAACTAGACCGTTTCAAATGTTTTTGCTCCACACTCAAGCGGTAGCGCGAAAGTGATTTATCATAAGGCAACATGCTGCGGTTGAGACGAAAAATAAAAGTAATTCCTTTTGTATTTGCCGAGTGGGGCGGTCGCCTGGAGACATATTTGGCAAACGCGTGAATAATGGTTCTTGCTTTGATGTAACCTGCCCGACGGTTCATGTTATTGTATCTGACAAAACACTAGATTGATTTTCTTTTGTTCCCGTCCGTATCACTGAAGCTTTATAGAGTAGATGGGTGCTTTTGTATGTTGCAAAATAATTTCCTTATAAGGAGCAGTACCGTACTTGGCTTTTTAATTTTGGAAGGTTGGTGTTAACTGATTCGCATGAGACTAGCGTGGTTGTATAAGCCTATTCAAAAAGATAGTTAATATAATTGTTATTAAAGAGTATTTTATTTTATGTGCTTTGTATGTAGTGTGTACACTACAATTTCGCTGCTCAACATGACGTGTTTTATTCTATTGTGTACGGTGATCTCTCACCCGACGGTGTGACTATTTTATATTTTTACTAAAAAAGTACCATAGTCTTTGTGATAGTAAAACAACAGAAGTATATTTAAAAATAATATATGTTAGCTATTGCTAAGGCATAAATCCACATTAGATGCGAATATATACTCTCCAGGTGTGTTAAATTAACAAACAGCAATGCTGTTCACCCCATAAAAAGTACACGTTTCTGAAACATTCCGATAATGTCTTAAATGGACATAACGCGAGTAAGTAGCTGTTACTTTTACGTTCGAAAAAATAATATTTTGAACGCAATAAAATTCTTTCTTTATATCTTCGGTGTCCATGAAAAAGACATAACAGTGCGTTGAATTTATTGTAGCAGACGAGGACCCAGATGGCTTTCCTCATAAAATACTACGAGTGGTTCTGTTGGTAGCAACCGTATACTTAAAGATAATCACAATTTACGGGAGCCCTTTGGTGAAATTTGGGAAATACTTTCCCTTTAGAAGGACGTGCGAGCAATTACACTGCCTTAATGATGTAGTACCCGACCTGTTCTTCAACTTCGTTAATGGTGTGTCAAAGAATTTTGTTATAGGACGCTGAAATATGACGCGTTTTATACTGAGAAAAATATTTGTAATTTATTGTAGAGCCAAGGAGGAATAAACAATAATAACCAACATCCCCTGGAGAGTAAAGGTTTGATCGCCGCAACAAGACAAATCTTTGTGGGGGTAGAAATCTTCTGTTTGTGATATCCACGACTAGACATGTATTTTATTGTATTGTGAAGACTTTGTGATTGTGAGCTTTAGAGATTTCTTATTCAATAAAGTAGTAAATTGTTTTATCTGACTTGATAATTTATTTACCTGCTTACTGTTGTGAATGCGAAAGTGCGTATGTATGTATGTTGCGCTTTCACGCTAAAAGCGCTGGACCAATTTTAATGAAATTTGATACACAGGCGATGGATTTGGATTTCGATATGGATTTTTTTCATAGATATAGATATAGGCTACTCTATATCCCGAAAAAAGTGCTCCCGTGGAACGAATCAGGTATTCAAATATACGTATTTGATAATCTTTCAAATTTAAATGGATGGCACATGACAGAAGAGTATAGGATGGCATGCTTTGCCTAATGGGACATGTACACATAATTAAACAGAACGGGATATAATGGAACGGGACAGAACGGATCGGGACGGTAACAGCAATAAAGTCGACAGCGGTCACGTTGAGGTTAAATATGAGACAGTTAGTACGCGAAATAATATGTTGATGTAGACTGGACACTCGGGCGAAGCCGGATCTGACCGTTAGTCATCTATAATTCCTTATAATATATCAGTGTTGTAGGCTATCAATGTTCTTATATTTAAATTATTAAAAATCAGAAAGCTAGCAATGTTCTTATATTTACATTGTTAAAAATCTGATAAGCGTAAACATTATTATTTGTACAGCTTTGAAGATACGGTGAAGTTTAGTTTCTAAGAACAGACTGTCACCGACATTATCAACCGGTGTACAACTTTGAGCAAAGTTAGAAGGGAATGCAATGTATTGTATACTTTATCTCAAAGATATGATATTACTAGCCAATGCCCTTTAGATTATAGAAAAACTGACGATTCATTTCATAAATAGTTTGTGAAATTTTTCAAACACTTTTAATTTTTAAGCTTATTACAGATTTTAGCAAGGTATGTGTAAAGTTTGACTTAAAAACTTTAGAAACTATACTTGGAAAAACGTAACGTGATATTACTCAATTCTTTTTTTAATATTCATAAAACTAAATTAAGTTTTTTTATCGTGATTGAAAGCGATGCGACCGCTCATGGACAGTAGCAAAACCACAAAAAACTTGTAATACAAAGCATTTCTTCGCATTTTCTGCCCTCGCCATCTTGAGACATAAGATGTTAAGTCTCCATGTATAGTAGTTACTCTGGTTACAATGTCCTTCAAATCGGAACACAATAGTACATTGAAATGCTGTTTGGCACGAGAAATAGACATTGCGGTGTTACCTACTGACATGGCCTCTCACATGCATATGAGAGTGGATAGACGGTAGGTCTAAAGAGGGAATTCGTTTGTGAGGGAGTTTACCACAGTCCACCACTCTGGCCAGGTGCAGGTTGACAGACTTCACATACCATAAAAATCTTATAATTCTCTCGTAGAATAAAAATATTTCCATAATCGAGTAATGTTGCTGTATTAAGAATAAGATGTTAAGGCAATTATTGCGTAAACGTAGACGCGTAACTAAGGAAAAGAAAATAGTTCAAGCACCTTTCTAACAGGAAATTGGAAGTGAGGTCCCTTTTCTATTACTCCATTAAATTCGATTAAATTACTAGAACAGTATTCTGTTTATCGACAATACTCGGGAGAAAGTATACATAGAGATTTGGAATAATGTGTCTTGTAATGTCTTTAATAAATTTTATAACGTAATAAGATTTTGTGAAATTGATCAAGCGTTGATGAGGAACAAAATTGTAGTCATTTGTTTTCCATAATTTGATATTATTGTTATTCTAGTACCTCAAATAACTACACTGAACCTAAGTAGGTAAATGCAGCGCTTTGAGTTGTCTAGATTGATCGTGTCGATGACAAGAAAGTACGATCTCTTCCTATGCTATAATTATGTATGATTTCTTTAAATATTCGGAGGCTAACACATAGACCGCGGAACAATTGCAAAAAATATATTTTTACATTGATAACTATACTCAATATCTTTATTGCACACCACATGTTATTGAAAGATGTTACAATTTGTAGCTATGAACAATGGTCTACCCATGGTAGGCATGGCATTCTAATGGACGCGAATATTCCATCTCCACCGTTTTCCATATCGACAATATGATTTATTTTAAAAAGCTTTTTTCTACGCGCTGAAAGTGACAGGTTTGATTTTTTTTATCTAATTGTAAGAATATTATTCTGTAGTACCTAAATTGAATTCACAACAATGTTCTTCAAGATTAAAAAGATGCTGTGCAATATCATTTTGTATTTATATTGCATCGTATCTCGGCTGTAATAGTGAATTTCTCAACAATATTAGATTGAAACTTTTCAATGGATGACTTGTAGTTAAGCGGTTATCTCATGCAGGCCAAGTTTTAGACATTTCTTAGACGTAAGCTATAAATTCGATATCGGGTCTTGGCTACTGAACTTCGTGTAAGCCAGCTATTAAACTTATCAAGTTGGAAACAACATACTAAAAATCTAATTTTGTTGCAGCTAATATAACTTTTCTAATCAGCGGTTTTTTGTTTTTGAATGCGTGACTCAAAAAAACCCTTACAACTGAGTTCAAAGTTGAAATTACATTACTTGTATTGAATGTAATATGACTGTGATTTCAACTTTGAACTCAGTTTTAAGGAATTTGGGTTGGTGATGTGGTAATTAATTATTGTTTAGTGGATCATGTAAGTAATACGCTAGAATTTTTCAAATTATCTATGTCCTGCATGACTTAAATTGTAAAACACATTGAAGAATGTTTTTCAGATTTTTTCTTTAGTCATTATGGCTAAACGGTTGTTTTATTTCCTTTCTCTCTACTTCAAAAATAATATCTTTGTAAATGACGATAACGATATTTAAAAAAAAATGGGTAACTCACCGACACATAACTCTACCCTCCTTTTACTTTCTAACATACGTACATGTATATGTTATGGGCCAAGTGATTAATCCGGCATTATTCATAGTGCCCGGGCAATATGAATAATGCCCAATAAGAGCGGGCAATGTGATTATAACCAATCAATTTATCACATTGCCCGGGCACTATGAATAATGCTAAGTGCCTAATGGGCAGAGTGATATAAAGCGAATCAAAATCAAAACAATGAGCCGAAGTGGTAGAATTTGGAATAAGGCAGCACGATGGGGTGGGTTGGGAGGAGTCGAGGGGAAGGGGGAGTGTCGCACCTCCCCTGGTACCACTTCCCTGGAAAGGTAACGCACTATTCTTGAGAAATATCTATTATAGCAACCTAGCCTTCAAACTTTTTCACTTGTTGTCAATACAAATTAGCTTCTGCATCGTCTCCGGCGCTACGGGAAGTTCAGCCCCTTCGCCCTTGCGTAACAAAAGATAGACACCCATGCTCACCTCCGCAGCTTCGGCTTGCTGGTCGCCTCCGGCGACCAGCCTCAGCCGCTACGGCTCGCACGGATGCCTATCCTTCGTTACAGCGGGCGGGGGCTGCTCTCCCTCCGCGCCTCCGGCTTTTTATATACACTCTAGGGTCAGTACCCAAAAGACTACGTGAAGTCGGGGTGTTCCAAGTCGGTTTTGGGGCACAGTCGACCTAACTGATCCATAAAGTAATTAGTGAAAAGAAAATTAGTGTACCCAATTA
The DNA here is from genome assembly GCA_023078785.2 of Hyles euphorbiae. Lineage (NCBI taxonomy): Eukaryota > Metazoa > Arthropoda > Insecta > Lepidoptera > Sphingidae > Hyles > Hyles euphorbiae. The sequence goes on along the minus strand of CM041041.1, from coordinate 13,499,735 downwards.
GTCCAATTAGTGTAATTAGTGTAAAGAAAATTAGTGTACCCAATTTTCTTCTGAAGATAATGTTTCGGTCGTTAAAACATAACTAAACATAAGCAGATCAATTCAACCTTTCTAATTTATGGGTCTATATGAGATGCGACAATGCGGCAGCCCACCACGTAAAAAATCACCTATGAATCCCATTGCCCGATCATCATGTAGCCATATTCATAATGCCCGGGCAATGTGATAAATAGGTGAGTTTAGATTGTAATTAATCACTTGGCCCGATATGGCTCGGCAATATTCATACTGCCCGGGCATTATTAATACTGCTCGCATTAATCACTTGGCCCATAACATATACATTTATAAACTTACGCCTTTGACCCCGAAGGGGTAAGCAGAGGTGACAGGCCACGCACAAGTCGCCTTGTCCCACGGTATGATAGGAGGAGAGTATATCGCATATCGGGCACAAATTCCTAACTCCGAGCTGATAATTAAGAGAAAAATCCAGTATCACTTTGCCCGATCCGGGATTCGAACCCGAGACCTTTTGAGACCCGAGCTTTGCAACCGAACCGTAGTACAACTACGCCACCGAGGCAGCACTTTTTTATCTTGATACTATAAAACAACATTACCTGATGGTTAGTACAATCCCATCATTAGCATTGGCAATTATGGAAACCTTTTATAAGTTGAAAAATCACAGACTGAATCTGATTGGAAAACCTATCATGGAGACATCCTACATGGTAGATGTTATTCGTACGGGTATGAAATCCTATCGCCTTTTTCAGTCCTATGCCATTAAAAAAATACTAAATGATGCTCGTTTAGCGTACGCAATCTATATTAATCATGTTATTAGTTTCGAATCATAGTTATATGAGAGATAAATATATAAATGAGAATAGTAATATAAACATGTTTCCAAATGCCAAAATAATTCGGTAAATATTCTCTAGCTTTACTATAGGCTAAAAGCATTACTATTCCTTATACTTGTTATGTTAATGTAACAATATTTTCTTTGAAACGTTTTTTTCATACCGTATTCCATATGATTACAAGTCAAATATATTCCTTAATATGGTTAACGTGTAGGCGCTCGCCTGAAGCGGCCATATTGCGCGTACATCTATTGAATTCTTACTAGTATTTGATATTCCTAGGGTATATGTTGTATACATAGGATGAAATAAGTCGTATAACAAACAGTCCCTGTTATATTAACCATCTAAGTTGTCATAATGAATTTACTGGTGGGAGGCCTGTCATGTGTGAGGCAGTCTGGGTAGGTATCACCGCCATGTCTATTTTTCCCGCAAAAACAAGCAGTGTAAATACCTACATATTTTTATTTCAGTTTAAAGGAAATTGCAGCCTAAGTAACTACCAGACATATTGAGACTTAGCATCTTATATCTCACGATGGCGAGCGCAGTGGAATGCCCACCATTGCTTTGTAATTATTTGTTACTGTCCATGGGTGGTCGTGTCGCCTACCATCAGCCAAATGGCATGCTGGTTTCGCCAATCATTGTGATAAAAAAAATATAAATTTAGTTATTACTAATTAATGTGTTGTCTGGACAACGAGGAATAAAAATAGTTTAAACAATATTATAGACATTAATTAAGTCCCAAATGTACTGTACAAAATATGAGCGTGTAGAACATTCCAGAACAATAATTATTTATAAAGTAAACATCATATTATATAATTAAAACACACCGGTGTATACAACTGTATCTCAGAAAACACCTAATGACGTAAACCTACACACTACCTAATTAGGATCAGTTAGTACTAGTTAAAACGGCTCGGCGAAACGTCCCCAGTCAAGTTGCCAAACTGTAATGTTTGTCGATTAAACTAGAGCTAATTTGCCAGTTCGTAAAGTGCCTGTGTTTTATAGACCTAGGCGTTCCGCGAAACGGCCAATATTAAACTTCGTGCACGACATATTCAATTATTCATTTAACAGTGTCGCTTTGGCTTGTATGACGAGGAATATTTGTTCAATTACTTTTTATGTTCCGAAATTATTACCATTTTGACCTTATCTTTTAACGTACACATTTGTTTTAGTAGAATTTTCGTATTTCATGTTGTAACGTGAAGCTATTGTTTGTTTGAATGTTTACTTGAAAATTGTTGGCACTCTTTTTAGTTATTTATCTAATAGTTTAATATAATTATTATAAAAAATGTTGTTTAAAATAAAATGCGAGGTTTTAGGTTCTATTTAATAAATAAATACACCCAAGTTATATACATAGTCCTTTTTTGTCAAGGGAATTTTTGTAGAGCTCCCCCTTCGGTACCTACCCGATGGAAGCCGAAAGGAGTATGTCATTGTCACCGGCCTACCAGCCCAAAATGCTGCGGGTATTGAGGCCAAGTTGAGTCCTTAACAAACCTAAAACTAATAAGTAATACTTAGGTTATCAATTTATGGTTCATACATTTAGCGATATCATCCATTCTCCCTGACTTTAATATCAGCAATAGCTTACAAATATAACTCAAACATTTCTAAGACATTTTGAAAATGTATCTAGTGCTTACGTTATTAGAACTGATATTTAAATGAAGATACCGTATGGAAATTAAGGCTGCCTAATACAAGCAACAGTGGCGGCGCAAGGTTTAAACTTGATGTGGGTTAAAAATTGTAAGATATTTCTTTTATTTACTTGAAGGCACCTGACATCCTAAAGCTTCTGATATTTATTATTGCGAAATTTCAGGCCTCTTGGCGCTCGTGACAATCAGGAATTAAAGTTTTTTTTTTGTATTCTACTAAGGAGTTAGGATGCTATCAAGCGTACAGCCCCTCTGATCGTGAACAGTTACTGTAGCCTATAGACGTTTGCAACGCCATAAGTGTTATTTACGCGGTTGCCGACTCTGTAAGAACCTTTGAACTCCTCTTTCGAAGAGCCCTATCCTATAATATTTGTTTTATACAAAACTATTTTTTGTAATTACACCAGTAGTGCCAGAGTTTAATACGTATAGGTTATGAGTATATCACCAAACTCTGATTTTACTAATCCTAGATAAACCAAATTCATGAGTTATAAAAAAATCTTTAGTCATGTGAAAGCCTACGAGACCCATGAACCACGACGCTTTTGCTTTGCACCGGCCCTGCCAAACAGATACGAGCCTTAAGGTCTACAACGTAATTGTCACATATGCCTACAATACCCCTGTTAAATGTGCTTTGTTCCCTAAATTTGTGCTAACCATTAAAATACTCATTTGCTTGATAGCATTCCACAACAATTCCACAATGGTATTGCACGCTCAAAATGATTTTAATGAATTATTGATTACGTCATAATCAACCACATTGCGATGGCCGGTTCAATGGTTCAGGACATTTGCACAAATGATATAACAAGCGTGATGTTTTTCAAATTCATATTTTATTTTGTTCGTTAGTGTTTTTTTTGCTCAGCTAAGTTTTTAATGCAATGAATAGCGAAACGAACATGCCATTTGCCTGATTGCAAGTGATACGATCACTCATAGGCATTAGGACTATCAAAATACTATGAATTACAAAGCAATGCTGAGCACTGCGCTCGCCATCCTGAGACATAAGATAATGGTTTCTTAGATTTACGCGAATGTTACACATAGAAATAAAACTATTATATACTGATGTTATCGCGGATTTGGTTTAATTTTCACATTTTTTGACTTCCTGACGTTTCGATTACTTTACAGCTTTTGTGGTCACGGGGCGGACTGAGGTATTAGTTATCCGCTCAGTGACTGTCACAATTTGACTACCCTTAATTTTGAATTGTCAAACTAAAAACTTAATTTAAATAGTTTATCTGTATTCGCGTTCCGACCTACACAGAAGGAGCTCACTGTGCTTGAGGTCTGGCAGTTGGTCTTTTGGGTACCGATTTAATTAAGTGTAGAATTGGATCCCATGCTTGTGGAAGCTTCAAGTCATCATCCCTATTGAAATTTGGATGTTTTTTTCATTTCAATAGCCTCGCGAAACATCCTGCAAGAAACGGTGTTCTTTTGCGAGGGGCTAGTCAAAATAAAGGTAATCCTTAGAGCCTTCTTCTATGTGTTCACCAACTGCTGATGTTTAACATCAGCTATGTGTTCTTTTACGTGGGTCCCTAAGCTTCTTTTGGTTTGACCAATGTAGGAGAGGCCACAGTTAAAAGCTATAAAGTAATCGAAACGTCGGGAAGTTCAAAAAAATTAACCAAATTCGCAATACAATTCGTAAATAATAGTTTTATTTCAAGACGTCAAAGCTCAATATGTCCAGTAATTACACTGAACCTGCTCGAGAGGGTAGTGCGGTTTACATAAAGGAATGACTGATAAAAGATTATTTACTTAATATTCGAAAATTTTAGGCCCGCTTGTAATTGGCACGCTTGCCATGAAAGGCATCTATGATTGTCTATTTTTTAGCAGTAAAAGTCCTAACAATAGGTAAAGACTAAATTAATTTGATTAATTCCTGCCTTTATTTTGAATTCAAACCATGACATGTGAAAACTGGCTTTGGCATAGATTGTACATTTATTCTAACAAATGGAATCGCGACAAACTAATACTGAAATTCGATGAACGAGTAAATTGACAATTTATTCTCTTTGTTTAACTAGTACGGATTGAGCGGAGTGGATTTGGTTCTATTATTTTCAGGTATCCTAATTCTATCCTATAAATTTTAGATTGATATTACATTGAATATTTGATTGTGATGGCTGTATAGTGAATGATAAAACGACTGTCAAACAGATTCGATCCCTTCGATTCGATCCCCGGAACAAGATAAATATGTTTGTAATACCCATGACAAAATACAAGCTTAATATATGTTATTTGTCGATTTGTGTATTATGTTTTTTTTATGTTAACCTTAAATACAACGAAAAGAATGATTCAAATTTCATCAAATGTCATAAATCAAATTGATACAAATGAAACATAAATTGCATAAATATGTGAAAAAAAAACCATAATGATGGTGATACCCAAATGATTCTTTTGATGGTGACATATAATTAAAATTACGTAATAAAACCGTACTACATTAATTTTCGGTCGATGGTTAGCAATACGACCACTCATGTATAGTATTAAATCAAACAACACCATTAATTACATATATGAATAATAACATAAGATGTTAAGTCTCAATATGTGCAGTAGTTACTCGGGCTACAATGTCATTCACACAGAAACACAACAGTGAATTTACAGTGCTATTTGGTGGGAGAAATAGACACTTAGATTTTAATTTTCATTTTTTTGACTAATCTAAAATGAAATGACAATACTTTAGTGTATAAAAAGATAAGTACTGTACAGATTGGGGACTAGTGTAAAAAATTACCATAGATTTCACATGGTATATTTTAGCTTCACAGGATCCTTGTTTTTGTACTCTGTGCGCCTTCACGTGTATAGTTTTTGTGGCGTCGGATGGTCCCCTAAGATTTGTGTTCTCTAAACAAAAAGCACGTTTTTGCTCATTAGGCTTATTGATGTCGGGGACTCACCCACTGTGTGTCCGGTACTTCGATTGTAATATATTTTGTTTTCATTTGAGTATATGCCTTGCTTAAAGGGGGACAGACGACCAAAGTAGGGTTGCAAGAAGTCGCTGAGTGTTGGTCACTTTCATAATGTGTCTTTGGATGTTCTTACAACTATATTACAAGAAGTCCGAACGTTTGAGTAAAAGCATGCATGTTTTTGTAGCACCTTATATGACGTAGCTGTGTTCTATACTAAAATATTAAAGCATTACAACCTTTAATGTAAAAACCTGGCCGGCATGAAACTACTTCATTCACAGCTATAAAACAGACAATCCAAGTAACTCCACTCATCCCGAACAATAAAATAGAAAAAAGTTCGACAAATCCATCTGGCGAACTACAAGTAATTTAGTATTCCGCGATAAAGTACACAAAAACTAGGGTATACTCGTCTGTTCCTACTTTGTCACTATCCGGGCCGGTTTTTTCCTAAACAAAATTACCCTAAAACATGAACATTTTCCTGAATAAATAAAACTTCCCTTGCTATTTGTCACTCAATTGGGCCACATCTGAATGGCGAGTGGTCCCAGACGACCGCTGGTGTCAGATTGGACCCAAATTGAGATAACAAACTTGGATATACATAGACGGAAATAAGTTTGTGAAAAATAAGCTAAGTTGAACTGGAGTGAATTTTTAAGATGTATCACCGACATGGTTGTTGGGAATTTATTCGTTTGTGGTATCGCAGTATAAAGGTTCCTTTATTCAATGAAATGGTGATTGTTTACTTGTTGTTTAAAAGGAAAATTTATGTTTTGTCGGTGTGCTGATGATTTTATTAAGTATTCGGAATGAAGCTCAGTATAGTTTTGCATTATTTTAAATAATGATTTATAAGTTGTTCTAGAGTCACAAAAAATTTGAGATGCTTTTAAAAATGTGTTAAGAACGGTTAGTAGATCAATTTGTTGATATTATGGACGTTTAAATCCACTGTGTGTACAAGCTAGAATGAAAAAAATCTTCCAATATTATCATGCCTCTAAAAATACGAAATACTATCGATTCTGACTATTGCTCCTTAGAAATAACCAGTCTATAAGGACAAAACGCAACAAAAGATAATAAACTACTCAAATGATTATATTAAACTTACTGTAACAAAATATATATGTATATGATATGACGATAGGCTCGCCACCTATCACATGTGGGACGGAAAATACAAGGCAAAATATGGGTGTCCTGGCACCTCTGCCTACCCCTTCTGGGAAAAAGGCGTGAGTTTATGTATGTATCTATGTATGTGTAACAAAATATAATATTCAAACTGATATTAAACGGATATTTACTCTTATTGCGTTCACATCCTTACTAATATTATAAAGGTGAAAGTTTGTATGTATGGATGTTTGTTACTCTTTCATGAAAAAACGGCTCAACAGATTTTGATGAAATTTGGTATAGTGATAGCTGACACCCTGGATTAACACATAGGCTACTTTTTATCCCGAAAATGTAGTGTTCCCGTGGGATGAGTCAGGAAACCAAATATACATATTTTCTACTCTTTCAAATTCAAATTGTTGGCACGGGATGTCCTCTCCTACGGAAGGGAAATATAGTCGACGGCACGCGGGAAATATAGTTAGTAGACACGCGAAATAATATGTTCTTGATGTGGATTGGACTCAAAAACTATCTGCACCCGGGCGAAGCCGGGCCCGACAGCTAGTAATAAATAATATAATATATTTAATTACATATTTATTTTAATATGTAATTTCTCATATTTTTTTGCACTTTGTTATACTATTAACACCTACTTTGTACAATCTCTGCATCACCCAAAGGTTGACTGGTAGAGAATGCCTTAGGCATTAAGTCCGTCTTTATACTCGAACAACTTTATGTATAAGAAGCTCCATAAAAAATATATAAACGCTCTTAATCGTAACATTTACTAGTTATTTTAATAACTTACAGAATAGTTTCAGTACAAAAATTGACATAACATCATCAAAAATCGCCCCACGACGCGCGTCCACTTAAAGCAATATCCTCAACGGTCCAATATAAATTCCAAGACAGTACTTCAGTACACACATTAGCCGTTTACAACCTCTGTACTCGACGTTTACAACCTCTAGCGTATTCTTATCACACAATTTGTCGGACATCATAAAAATGTTAATATCAAACATTCTTACATCGGCGAAAAACAAACTGAAGGGGCAACTCCGCTCGTAAAATTACGGTGAGGCGCGAAGCTCGATACCCGAGTACCGAGTACCCGAGTAATACTCGTATTATGAGGGGTCACAAAGTGACGACTACGATATTGCCAGTCCTTACCGAGCAACGTAAGAAGGTGAGGAAAGTTCGCATAAAACCTAAGGAGGCAGGTGCATTCCATTTCTAGGGTACCGAAATGTACCCGTATTTCACGCGGCGCGTTATTACAGCGCCATACAGCGCGGTGTTACAAAAAGGTAAGTGTAATAATAAAAATCTTACGATGTCTCGTGGATAAGGCAGAGTACGAGTTCGTGTTTTGGTTGGGGGATGCGCGTTTGTCGAGTGCTATTGAGGTTTTGCTTGATGTGTGGGTTTTGACTACGAATGGTATGCGGTAGAGCTCGCTTTTATCTTGATTAAAATATTGACTGTATGGTTTGTATTGAACATTGGTAGTGACGCGCTCACCGACCAGAATATAATACAACTTTTTTTTATGGTCCCTGTGTTTTTAATCTTTGAATTAGTTTCGGACTACCAACCATGCCGCATGTGTTAATATTCTTTTTTTTTTATTTAAACACCATTCCTTTCGCGTATTTTCCTGAGCATTTACATAAATAAAGAAAGCTGGTATAAGTTAATAACCATGTTTATGTAGTAGTAAGTAAATACTGTATTTAAATTATTCAAGTGCTCGTACGTCACAGTTAGTTGTAGAACGTTGAAATTTAAAGTGCGGAACTTTAGTAGTTATATTTTATGCAGTCATAATATACATTTACGGAGAGGTATATGATGTATATGTGCATACATTTTAACATTTATTTAAGGAGTTATTATTTCATAAAACTTCTTGGGTCCTTCCCATTACTTTTAAATGTAAATGAAGGGCTTTTACTTAACAACCACTGCCACGGGTTCGATTCCCGCATCGAGACAAATGTTCATGAGGCCCACAAATATGTGTCTCAGATCTGAGTGTTTGTGAGACCGAGAAGTCTCTTAGTTTCTGATATCCACGACACAAGATCTTAATGTGGGTCCCATGACTATGTATATGACTGTTGGGTGTTTTTTTTATGTCAGTTGTGTTATTTTTAAATCCTTCAGGGTACTTTGATTTGTCATTTGTGGTATGTTTTAACTCTCCAGGGTTACAGATATCTGTTTTTATGAGCTTCTTACTTCCTCGAGGATAGGGCCTCATTCTAGACCTTGCGGCGAATCTCTAGCAGCAGTATCGTACAAAATATATAGCAGGGAGATACGACCCGACAGCTCTGCTTAGTGGTCGCTTGGTTTTAAAAGCTTCTTTAGATAAATAATGCAATAAACGGACCAGTGTACGCTGGTCTATGAGGATGAACAAATTTTCAGTAGGTGACATTTTTATTTCAGCTTTTTATTTACATATTGCATGAAGAACGAGGCATCAACATCCTACCCATATTTTCTCTTATTTTTTTCTTTATTCCCTTACGTAACTTTACACGATGGTGCAAAACACATAATATCTACCCACGCGATTGTGGAGTTTCGGGTGTAGCCTTCGTATATCTGGTGCTGAGGATGCCGGTATAATGCTGTTATCAGATCAATCAATTATTATGACTTCTGTGGAAATGTATATAAATAACACTGACAAAACTCCAGTGCAAGAAAAAGCCAAACAGTTAATCAAAGCATCACAATTGATATTATACAGTATTGAACTTCCTACTCGTCTCTTCACAAAACGTGAAACGGAACTGGTAAACGTCAAACATTCGACTACACAACACTTCAGGAAGTGGATCATAAATATTGAACAAAACTTTTTGCCACTTCACAATTCACGTTCCCAGTTATCCGCTGATGAAAAATATAATAAATTTTTAATACAGCTGTATTTCGAACAGAAGATCGTAAATTGTGGATTTTTGAATTTAAGTTTTGGGATTTGGAGTTTATAGGAGTGTTTTGCGCGTTGTTTTGATTTGGAGACGGAGTTTCACATCAATAAGTATTTTTATCTTATTTAATATTAAAAAATGAAGGCAAACATCAGAAAATATATGGAGCAGTTATATATGAATTTCAAAATTACATGGGAAGTGCCAACTCGTTCATACGTGGATAAATAAAGTCCAAACCCTCTTAATCATAGAGAAGACTCTTGCCTAACAGTGGGACGTAAATTAGGTAATATTTCAAATATACCTATTCTAAGATCTATGTATTTAATTATGTTACTTGTTTCATACCCTTAGGATCGCATCTAACATAATAATATGCATATACACACATACATACAACACTTACGCTGTTTTCCGAGAAGGGGTAGGCAGGTGCTATGAGGACCATCAGGCTCATTCCTGACTCTGGCCTGATGATGAATAGAAAAATCCAATATTACTTGACCCGACCCGGGATTCGAACCTGAGACCTTTGTAATCGTACAATAGAACAACTACGCCATAAAGGCAGCCCTTCTTAGATCTTAATAATATATATTGTACGTACATGTTAACTCTATTCTATTCCTTGGTATACCATTCCTTTTAATATACAATAACACGTCCAAAGCCGTCTAAAGCATCAACAATATAGAACGTCTTTTATACGAGAATATCGCCTCACTTCAATGATAGTGCGATTATACTTTGCATTTGAAAAGGCGTAAAAGCGCCGAGTGGCTGCCGTGGCGGCAACTCGTGAAAAATCACCGTAGACAGTATTATCGCGGATTATGAATCGCAGTAGATAAGGCATTCAACGCGTTCTCATTAAAAGGAGAATCCGAGGAAAAATATAGTAAAAAATACAGCGCGAGCCAGTCTCATTTGTCAACTTCCTAGCGTTGCATGCACCGCCTACATCACTCGAGGAATGGCCGACTTTTTATACATTCCACTTTTTCCGTCGCACACAACTTTAATAACTGAAAATGAAAATACGCTTTTAAATATAACGTTTTCGTCGCGCTACGTGTTTGAATTTAGAGATGTAGATAACACTATCAATTGTAATGGAGGACTTCGTGTTCGCTGTTAATATTCGGTATTAAGGTGGCCCGTTTCGTGTCGTTTGAAGGTCATTTTTGAATTGTGGTTGTCGCGGCTATGTTTTTGTAGTAAACGAACACGAAACGTTTGTAAGTTTTTTGACATTCTTTTTTATTTTGTGTAACAAAAATATAAATTGTTTTCAAATACGTAACATTTTTATGCACGGTTCTATAAACCTTTTTTATATTAATAAAAACTACATTTGTATGCCTCGTGCCTCGGTGGCGTAGTTGTACTAAGATACGGTTACAAAGCTGAGGTATCGGGTTCGAATCCCGGGATGGGAAAAGTGATATTGGATTTTTCTATTCATTATCAGCCCAGAGTCAGGAATTTGTGCCCGAAGTGGCGATAGGCTCGCCACCTATCACATTGTGGGACAGAACATACAAGGCGAAATGTGGCTGTCCTGGCACCTCTGCCTACCCCTTCTGGGGTATAGACGTGAGTTTATGTATGTATGTATGTATTTTTATAATACAAACCATAATACAATAATGAGAACATGTAACCTTATTGAGACCATGTGTTACTCTTGGTCACTAGCGGGATTATTTCTTTTTGATGATTCTTTGTAACGTAGACTGTCCTACCTTGACACCCACCTGTAACTTCTGTAAGCCAGGGTCAATAGTTGCACGCATCGTAATACCACTGAAAATTGAAGCTCTCGAGTCTTCGGGAATATCTTACTTGTCTATAACCTGCTACGAAATAAATCAGAAAGTTAAATTAATAGGAGGAGTTGGAAAGAGAGTTCTCAAATCGCCAACAAATTTAATTCCTACTTATTTCCAGCACAATAATCAGAACTTACTCAGCAAACTATCGATACAATCCCAGGTTGCGTTTAAACACTAATTCGATGTAGCGACGTAAATGAACAAAACTCCATACTCAACCAGGTATCGTTGAAATGAAAGGGCGAAACTAGAATTGGCACTTCAATTAATCGAGGGCACTTTGATGCAGTCTGTTTTTCCCATTACGGCAAGGGTATTGCGCGAACCGTTTTAGTTACGTTACTTTACAACGGGCGGCCTATCATAATTTTTCGATGTCGACTCGATTTTTTTGCATTCATTTCGTGCGTGTTTTTGTTTCCGTCTATTTTGTTTGTAAATTTTTATCGGTGTTGTCTAGTAGTATAGTTTGGGCAAATCACTGTGTGGATTTGGCGCATGTATAACAAGCAATAAATCTGTATTCTGTTTATATGATATGATTAACTTAGTTATAGATTACCTACACTTTTTCTATTATATATACAGTTCATATAAGTGCAAACTTATGACTTATATTTGTTAATTTTAACTTTTTTATTATTATCACGAATTATGCTACTTGTCAGTTTTCCTTAATAAATAAAATAACATATAAAATAAAAGTATATAGTGTAAGAATTCAGGCGTTTTCTCAACACAAGGGTTGACGATTAAGCATGTTTCTGGGAGAATGCTAATATTGAAATCAAGTAGTATGTATTTAGTAATAGCATTAGCTATTAAATTGTGCTAAAGTACTATGGATAACTTAACAATTCGGAGGTGGACTATTGCGGTTTCACCTCTAGCCACAGGAAGTCCACTGCTGACCAACGGATGACAGGATGTCCATAGTGACCTGTTGAATATTGTGGTTCAGTTCACGCTTAGAGACTTGCATAGTCCGCTTATAGATATCGATTAAATGTGTTATAATTAATTATTATATTTAATGATAACATTTTTCATAGCCTGTTAATATATATATATATATATATATATATATATATATACCGGGTATCTCAAGACTGCTACCGAAAACGAAGCCGGGTGATAGTTTTAGTGACTATAAATACAATGCAATTAAACATTTCGCAAAGAAACGCAACAATTATTTTTTATGATTTTTTAAATATCGTAATTTTTAGGTGGTAAATCCGTAGTTTTTGCTAAAATAATTATTTCAACTCTTTTGTACCTTAGATTATTTCTAAATAAAAGAGTATACACTATTATTTTAGGATAAAATGTATTTACCACTCAAATATGGTCATAGGAAAAATATATTTAAAAAAAAATTGTCGCTTCTTTTTGCAACTTTTTCTGTTGCATTGTGTCTAAAGTCGCTTAGACTACCACCCGGCTTCGTTTTCGGTAGCAGTCTTGATATACCCTGTATATATATGTATACTTTTCTGTAATAACAGTAGTCTAACCCAAAACAATGATTTTAGAATTTTTGTCTGTTTGCCTGTGTCTTTATGCACGCTAATGTCTAATTGAGTATAAGAATATTAATAAAACAGGACGGGAAATAATATGTCTCAAAAAAAGATCTGCACCCGGTCGGAGCCAGGCCCGTTCCTATCTTTATTAAAGATTGTTTTTATGCTCATAGTTATATGCTTAATAATAAAGCTTTTGATACAAGTCCAACAAAAATTGTTTGTTATTCTGTCTATAGTGCATATTCTACATTCTTTATTCAATTATAACTACCTACTTTAAATTACCCTAAAAATGTTACAAATCTAAAAGACCTGTTGCCACCCATTTCAACTAGGCCCTGCGACATACGGATGGCAGCTGGTGCTTATAGTACAGGACTATCCTAGTTTAAGCATCAGCAGTAACTCAATACGCTTGTTACCTAGCCTAAGCAAATATGTATGACTAAGTCAATTTATGTCTGTTAATCCAGGTTAAGGAAGGAATTTAATAAATGTTTTATTATTAAAAAAAAAAAATCTTTATAAAATTCTTCCTTGTAAGATGGTCCTTCCTGTGATATACTCCTGAAAAGTAAATTAAAAATGTATACTGTTGAGCTCCTAAAAGCGTTTTCTAATTTGTTTATAGTGACGAGTCGACGAGAGATAATCACCTCTCCCTGCACACTCTAATTGGATTGCACTCACTTAACGTTAGGTGCATTGTTGTTACCTCGCCGTGTCAATAGAAAATCGTTGTGTCATATTAAAAAGTAAATATCCAATGTATTTAAAGTTCACTAACCCGAAACGAACAAACTGTTTAGAAATCGTTTTCTCTGTTATTTTTCTTTGTCTTTCTCTCTCTCTCTTCAGCCACAGGAAGTCCACTGCTGAACATAAGCCTCCCCCAAGGATCTACACATCCACCTGTTGGAAGCGGCCTGCATCCAGCGATATTACATACATACATAAACTCACGCCTATATCCCAGAAGGGATAGGCAGAGGTGCCAGGACACCCACATTTCGCCTTGTATGTTCAGTCCCACAATGTGATAGGTGGCGAGCCTATCGCCATATCGGGCACAAATTCCTGACTCTGGGCTGGTAATGAATAGAAAAATCCAATATCACTTTGCCCAACTCGGGATTCGAACCCGAGACCTCAGCTTTGTAACCATACCTTAGTACAACTACGCCACCGAGGCAGTCAGCACCGAGGCAGCGATATTAATTATTATTTAATTATCAGGTTACAAAAATATCTATTGTTGGAGCTCGTTTAGTTTTTTTTGCTATGAATGGCGAGACGAGCATTCCATACACCCTCTCACAGACAGTAGCGAAACAAAAAAACTCATGGAGAATTACAACGCAATACTTGGCATTCTAGTGCGCTCGCTATCCTAAGATATAAGATGTTAAGTCTTTTTTTAAGGCTAAAATATCCTTCGAACCGGTACCCAACAGCGCATTCACACTACTGTTTGGCGGGAGAAATAGACATTGCGGTGATACCTTCACAGGTGAAATCTAACATAAAATGAAAAACCTACCACCAGTAATAATAATTACTTCCAATGACAGATGATCACAACGTTACAGTATTCTAGTTTCTTGTTACCTCAGTGACTTATTATCCTTGTGATATATTCGCGGCATTGAGGTTTGCACAGCTAAAACTGGGTTAAATTGATTTTACTCTACTTTTTCTCATAAGAAACTTACGGAGCTTTAGTGTCAATTCGTAACTCGCTAATATTGATCGAACTTGACAGAAATTGTAGTGATGGATGAATTGGGTGGTCTAAAAATATCCACAAAAAATGGTTTTGGAGAAGTACACATAGTAAGGGTCAGGTGTCAGATTTATCCTTTTTCAATTGAATAGTTACTCCGATGTCCTGTGACGTCACTGGAATAACATTCTTTTTGTTTTAATTTTCTTCATACAATATTTTCAAAGGCTTAGGTGTGGAGTTATTCCTATAACTTGCTTTGATGTTTATTTTTAGTATCCATTTCCCGTTGTAATAGCTTTTAACTTTTGTGTAAAATACAGATAAAGCTGTCATGCATTTGTATAAAGTATAAATTTTCTTGTTCGTAATGTTGTTAGCGCTAGGAGAGCTATTAGAGAAAATGAACTATTTTTTTAACAACAAGTTGCTATAAATTCCTTTGATAACGAAAGCATATGTAGCTATTGTTTTTTTAAAACGTGTTTAAGTGGAATGAAATAGCCCGAAACTATTTATTTTTATTTTTCAAATAATTCGTACATTTCGTGTTAACTATCAGGAAATAGGAGGGCAGAAAAAGGTAGCCCGGCACCACCATTTTTGTCTACGCCTTTGAAGTACCAACAATCCGTCTATAATATAAATACTATATTATACTTAGCTTTTAACATAACAGCGACATACGTGAACTCTTACCTGTATTCCTGATGGGGAAGGCATCGTGGTAATTAATGCTATCCATTCTGAAATTAAATCCGATGATTTCTTATTTACGCGAAAAGCCTTCGAAAAATACATAATTAGGCCTTGTAATTCCAACAGCCAATACAATAAAAAACCTGCCGCGACTCTAAGAGAACGTTAAGATTTAAATCAATCATGATTCCTACATTAACCGTAATATCGTGAAAAATAAACGAGTTCATTGATCTTTAGGATACCTTACAAATGTTTTATTGAAAGGTATAAATATAATGTGGTAATTTTATTTCACATTTCAAAGATTGTAAAAGCCCTTTTGAGTAAAGATTTTTATAAAACATTCCCAATTTTTGTATCTTTCATATAATTAATTAGTGATAAAGCGTGAATTAAAGATATGTTAAGGTAGAATTTCCAATACAATCCAAAAGACCATTAATCCAAAAGGCAGTAATTTACACATTTACACTTTTTAGTTTGAATCACAGGACAAAGCCATTAGCGCGATTGTTAGGTGCGTCCTGGTTACATTTATTTACTTAAAAGCAATTATTTAATTCATTAAGTACTAGGCACGTGTAACACGCGACACGGCAGTTTCATAATTCAGTATCATAATTGACTGCCTTAATTAAAGGTGGACTGACTTGTCTATAATGCCCGCTTCAGTGTCTTTATGGTGTTACATCACGATATTATTTAGAGACTCATAATTTTACAGCTTTATTATTTCGTGTTTTTTGTCAAGTATTTTTGTGATCATTCATATTTAAACGACGGGCTTGGCTAAACGTTTGACGCTGAAACACGAACATTCATTGTAAGTTGTACTAAAATTGTAATTGTTAAATGAAATTGTATTCGCAGTTGATTATGTATTATTTATTGCTCAGTGTATTTAACAATAAATAATACATGATCTACAGTGTTTTGCAAAAATAATACTTTGAAATAATTAAAGGCAAGCTAAGATTAGGTTATAAAATCGTACACTAAGTATTTAATGTGAGTGTAAATTTGGGTAATAGGAATATTTTTTTTTGTTATACTATTTTCGTGTCTAACTCAGTGTTGGCCACCTTATACGATGGTAGAACAACTGACAAGACACGCAACTGTCGTGTTTTTGGTTTAGCCTGTATTTACTCGGTTTTAAGCAGGTTGATTGACTATCTATCGACCGACGAGGTATAAGTAACTGTTACCGATGGATACCCTATTTAAATTGGACTACACTTACCATCAGGTGCATAAAAGTCAGTTGATTGTGCTTGCCACAAAAGCAAATAGAAAAATTTTAGAATTAGAAGAAGATACATGACTACTGACGCTTGTAAAATAAAAACCTTTGCAAAAAATATTTACTACATGAAATCCCATTTAAGAGCGGGGTCTATGTGAAATGGCCTTTTTCACAACGTTTTTTCTTGGTGATCTTTATTATTAGGTCTTCAAAAAAAATATATGTTGATCTACACTATATGGAGCATGGGCCCTTCTTTTCAGAATTCTTAAAAGTGTATTAAAAGTACTTGAAATAAAATTGCAAAGTGACCTCTATTTTCGCATTTACAACGTTTTTTCTCTTAAACTACGAGCACTAGGATTATTTTATTATTATCAGGATATTAAGAAATGCAAGGCGGATGGGACCTTCTTTTTATTTTTTCTAATTTCTGTCTCATTTATTTTTAACGAATTTTTCACACTATCGATACTCTAAATCGCGAGCACGTCCCCGCTGTCGCCCAACAAATCAGTGCGGGACGAACCGCCGTGCTAAACGGACCTATGTCGCTTGTCTTCGCAATATCAACGTAAATTTAATATTGCTATTTCGCTCGACACATTCATTGAGAACGGTTACGGCCGGTCTAGCCGTAGTAAATCACTATACTACGTCACTGCAACTGTGGCGCTGTTGCTTGGAAGCCAAATAAAAACGTGTGGCCGCGGGTTCGATACCACATCGAAACAAATGTTTTTATTTATAAATTCATCTATCTACTATCTAACCCAATATTTTATATAGGAAACATTTTATTTCTTGCATTTTTGTAATATTTATATTTTACATTTTTGAATATTACGATTTTTGTTTATTATGAATAAACCAAAAATTACTCAACCGATCTTAAAATTCTTTCACCATCCGATTCCAACATTATCCTGGAGTAACATAGGCTGTATATTTGCCTAAAGGGGTTGACATGAGTTAAAATGGAAAATAAAAATCATTGAAGATATTTTTTTGAAAAAAATATTCTACCATATTTTATAAAATTATTATTTATGCTCTTAGTAGAAAGTAACTGTACTATAATAGTAGATTTATTTTGTTAAAGTTAACGATCATAATATTGTACCTACATAGCAAAATATAAGAATCGTGCGATGTTTTAATATTTCAATTGAATTTCATGCAACTTATGAGAGACCTACCCAACATATAAATAAATGAATTGTTATGTTCCGATCATATTTGAAATAGTAGGTAACATTTAAACACCAAAATAGGCACTAATATAATAGATAGTTACCGGTAATTTGGTCACTGTGAAATAAGTATTGTTGGCCCGAAGGATTGACCGATCCCTCGATGTTTGATGTGGACGCAGGTTCGATCCCCGTATCGATTCGATTGTTTTTGTTTTTATAAATTCATCTATATGTCTAACCTATAATATTTTATAAAAGAAACTGTTGTAATATGTGATAAATTTATAATTTACATAATAAAGTTATATAATTATAGCGCCATCTGTTGAGATGTGTGAGTAACCGATGTACGTGTCAAATAACTGTCATGGCCTCCCTTGCAAATTCCCTGTGAACCATGAAACACGCGTAAAATATAAAGTATTGTTAATTTCCCATTATCATGTAAAATAAAGTCACTAATAAAACTACTGGGTATCTTTACTTCTAGACGCCACCAACCCAACAGAAACATTTCACTTTTTGCATTTTTGGAACATTTTGTATTATAGATTTTTGAATATTTCGATTTTTGTTTATTATGAATAAACCCAAAAATTACTTAACCGACCGACTTAATCTTAAATTCTTTCACCATTCGAATCCAACATTATCCTGGAGTAACATTGGCTGTATGTTTGGCTAAAGGAGTTGAAATAAGGGTTGAAATGAAAAATAAAAACCATTCGAGATAATTTTTATTAAATATTTTTATTTTCCATTTAAACCCTTATTTCAACCTCTTCAGGTAAATATATAGCTTCTGTTAATCCCGGATAATTACCATTAGAAAATCGAAATATTTTTTTAAATTGGTCCAATAATTTTTGAGTTTCATTGTAAATAAAAATCCAAAAGTATAAATGTATCTATCCTCTTTATAATATTACAAAAGAAAAACAAAAATAAAAATATTAAAAATCTAAAATGTAATATTGGTATAGTAGATGAAATAAGTAAACACAAAAATTGAACTACAAGTGCGGGGACCGAACCCGCGGCTTCTCGTTTAACAGTCAACGTTCGTGCAATACTGCCACGAGAGCTGTGACGTTTGTAAGTGAATTAATCATACAGTACGGTTAACCATTCCTAACCTTACTCGATGGGAACATCGAGTGAAATAACACTACGAATATATCGTTTTGTCCGCAGCGAAATAATGAATGAATAGGTATAAAGCAGCGCGCTCGCTCGCACGTCGTGAACCGGCGTGCGGCGGTGCATGAGATTTGGTGCCGCCCGTTCGAGCAAGGCCATTGGCGTTTACCTTCCTCTTAAATGCCTCTCTCTGTTTCGTCAGCTTCAGGAAGCCAACTGGTGATAGTGGGACAACAGGATAGTACTTCATACCTTCTAACACCGAAATCTGGATTTGAACCAGGGTCTATTAAATCAAGAACCTAATGTCTCCTATCTGCGCTATTTCGGCTGTGGAAATAATCTACTGATTTGAACAACATTCGGTTTCATATCTCACACTTTCTCGTGTTCAATAGCATATAAAGGTATGGTGAAGTTTTGAATGTTATACAACTTTTATCCTAGGAATCCAAATAAAAACAAACTCTCATCGTGAAGTACACAACAAGAAGAAGTGAACAACTTTTATCCTAGGAATCCAAATAAAAACAAAATACTCTCATCGGTCTTGTCATAGTGAAAGCTTGTATCAAAACAATTATAACGAAATGTGTATGCCAGTAGTGATACCTCTATCTATCCCCACGAGAAATCTCGCGTAGGCGTTAAGATACAGATGTTATTTATAACAATAAAAACAATATTAAAATAGCATAAAGTGTATTATCGGAGATAAAATTCTATCTTCAAAGTGAAGCAATTTGATTTTATTTATCCGCATACGGCTAGCCAAACTGCATCAATTAAGAAATTCAATAGTAGATAATATTTTTGTAACACACAGAAAAGTTCGAGAGCCGTCAGGTGGATGCAAATAATTTGCTTAAAAATAAAAATTTTATATTTTGTGAAGTTTCAATGAAAAATTCATTCGGGCGCGGGAGAAACAAAAAATAAATTCACTGGAGTGACACTTTTAAAAGCGTCGACGGTTGATTTTAGAAAGCCTTTGTTTCTGTTAACCATGCCGCGCCGTCTCTCTCGTTGATTTAAGTACACAATAGAATCCCCCTTACGTTTCGACAATGCTCCGATAGCTTAGAAAATGTTCACAATAAAAATATACAAGACAATGGGGAATTGAAAGGAAATGGAAGATATCATTTGCTTGGCGGGTTTTATATTCGATCTGTTTTTTAATTTAAACGTGGCCAGTTTGCACAAACGTTGTTTTGATATTCGTTCATACCTTTATTAAAAATAAAGGCGTGAATGTGGAATTATTATAATAAAGGAGTTTGCGTCACACAAAAGCTGAAAATATATTATTAAACATGTTATTATGTTGTAATTCATTGTACTTTTAGTATTATTATTTAAAAGGTTGAAATTTTATATTTTTATGAAACAAATAAATGCAGTCTATTCTAAATATAGCATGGAAGCGAGTTTTCAATTAATTAAATAGAAAACAAAACTATTGACAATTTACGTCATCTCGCCAAACTACATTACGTAATGCGTTATTGCGCTTAATTCATTTTTTGTACTATTGGAGAGTGCTAGTATTCATATGACGTATAATCCACATTTAAAAAAGACTTAACGTTTATTAATTGTAATTATAATTTTATAATAAAAAAAAATAAGTTTCTGTAGTCCCAAAACAACTTTATAAGAACACATTGCAATACAAAAAAAGTTACCACATGTCGTTGTAAATCATTTTCAAACGCTGCATTTTAACTATAACCATCTATTTTATGTGTTTATGAACTTTTAAAATCATTTAATAAAATTCCCTTTACTTGGCGTATTTCATTTAAGTATCATTCTTACTGCCAAACATCATACGTTTAGTTAATAAACTCTCACTAAAACTTCACTGCTGAATATAATACGACCTTTCTTAATTCCCATAGCCTCCTGATGGAAGCGTGAATATGAATAGCTTCCTACAATTTGCTATATCTTATTTATCACCTTTATAGACATGTTCTTTACCATAAAAGAAATAGATAATGATAACCAACGCATTAAGAAACATGTATAAATTACACCTGTTGTTTAATTCTAATAAAGCTCGCCTTTTACGGCTTCTGTAACTGCTGCCAGTCACCATCAATGTAATTTATTAGTCGGTAAAGAAGAGTAATTTTGCTTATTAATTTTGCGCGGGCGCGTTTAGAGGTGTGGCTTCACAGCTTACATGACTGCCGCTCTTTAATCAAGCCCCTCGCGGTTCCTTTAGGGGAAAAAGCCAAATTATTCATCACCGAACGACTTAGATGTTCCATTGAAATTTTTGAAATTGTGATCGCTATCAATCGCCGGAGATACGGTATTTTTCAAATTGAATCCTTTTATTTACGAATCAGTGCATTTAAATAAGATTTTATTTGGTTTAAAAAATCTTTAACGTTTCAGTTGTAACTGCTGAATTGGCCATCCAGTAATACCCTTATCGGCTCATTTCCATTCCCCTTTCGAAAGAAATATGGGAATTTGTAAGTCATTTGTGTACGTCTTTTTATTGTAACTCATTTAAATAAAGCTTTAGTATGCGTTTGCGAAACTGTTTAGTTGCGGTATTTAGAATATATGAAGCTTTTTTCGTGTTGGAAAGAATATGCAGATAAAATACTGTTTCATGCTTTTTCAGCAACATGCTTTGCTAATGCAGCACTTTCGATATTGTTAGTATACAAGGTATATCCAGAATGTGACCGAAAACGAAGCCAGGTGGTAGTATTAGTGACACAAATCAACAAAAAAATAAATCTGTTTCATTTCCTGTCTTCGTATTTGGATGATAAATAAAGTTTTTCGAAAATAATAATTTACACCTTTTTTTTGCTGAAAGAAGATGCTATTTATGCAAAAATTATGGATTTACCACCCCTATACGATTTTAAAACACCACAAAAATTGGCGCTGTTTATTGCGAAATTTTGTCGTGGCATGTGTTTGTAGTCAATTAAATTATTATACGGCTTCATTAATTCATTAATTAAGAAACGAATGCTTCTTAGCGGAAAAAAAATGTACTATCAGTGTGGGTTGGCCGTCATACTAAATTCCAAGCTAGTAAAATAGCTTTCAATATTTTATAAACACTAAGCCAACATATTATACATCTTGAATCCATAATTAAACATGAAAAAACTTTTTTCCAGTATTAGTTCTGCATTTAAACATAAATATTTTCACGATTTCGCGTTGCTCGTGCAAAGTTTTTCAATTTAAAATATTTATATGAGTCCTGGTGAGCATTAGTTTATGTGCATAAATGTTATAACGTAGTAAAGTTTTAATTGGCAGGGCTCGGGTACATTTAGCGATCGTGATAGCACTTCACGCGATGTAGGTGGCTTTGTTTGGGCCCCGTCGTTACGTGCGCCTTCCTAGTTAAATGTCTAAGTGAAAAATTGCACGCTACGGTTAAAAGGTTAAATGGGAGTGACCATTTATCCTTTCTGAATCGTAGCTTAAACGTTCCGTGTAAATTTAAAAAGGTTTTACATTTAATGTTATTTCTTTTTAAAAGAGATCGTTTGTGTTCGGATTTACGTTTCGCAGAATGAAATTCACGTCGTTTTTACTTTTTAAACGGTCGCTTGTTTATTTTTTATTGAGGAATATTGCATTGCTGCGTTTGATTTGCGTTTGTGTTTGGATTTAAAACTTTTATTGATAGTGTTTATGCGCTTTGATAAATATAACGTTATTGTTAAACATTCATTTGATCTTAATCACAGTTTATGTACATAATATTAAAAAAAAAATGGTTTATATTATTTTCATTTATTTTGTTTAATAGATCATCAAGGGGAATCGTTAGGAAAACTAACTCTGTTAGGGACTTTCCTATGAAACCAATCCATATTATGTAAAATTTCTAGGTCTATGTATTAATTACTAAGAATAGGTTCTATACATACAGGTTTCAAATCGTACGTACATACAGAATTCCAATACAAAACCTCATGATTTAAATATCATTCATGATTTTAAATTAAATAAGCCACTTACATGAGCTGATAAACACATCAGTAATTTAAACTTTTATGCACCATGTTTGAACCCGAGACTTTGCATTGAACTTTTCTGCTCTGAACCAAACTATACCACTAAAACAACATAGAACATGAAGATAAACTAAACATCAATAAAGTAATATCGTTATACCAATAGACTGAACAAAAATATGACTTCAATAACAAATATCGGCGCAGTTTTAATTTCGAAACCAATACGCGTCCCACAAACATAAACTGCGATTGTCCGAGAAACGACGATAAATCGGAGCTGCACTTGGCTTCCTGCTATAAAGTAATATATTGCTATTGCTTACACATTTTAGTTTTAAACTTTAGGTTTTATTAACTGAAGAATTTACTATGAGCAATTTGTACTACTGATCTAGCATCAGTCATCATCATCTACATGATTATTTCTAACTAGCGGTCCCTCCTGGCTCCGCCCGGGTGCAGATACAGTTTTCAAATGACCATAATGTTTAATTCCGACTATCAATTTAAAATATCGATAAATAGAACCACGAAAGGCGAATAAATATTACTTCAGTTTGCTAGATTTTTCACTTCTGCTTCCCTCCAATAGACCATAGCGTGATGGTATACGTACTTATCACGGCTTCTGTATCAGCCCATATACGTCCCACTACAGGGCATGGGCCTTCTCTACAATCGAGAATACGATTGAGAGTGGTGATCAAGGCATAGTAACACCTATATTATGTACACGTTGCAGCCTACATCGATTCATCGAGTTATCAGAAATATTGCCGATGCAACAATTTTATAAATTATTGATTTATTGTAAATGGACCTGTCTTGTAAGCTTTTAGTTGAATTACATTGTAATTTTCTGAATAAATATTTTTCAAATTAAAATCTCAATCGCAAATGAACTCCGTGTAATTCTTTATTTTATTTAATGTAAAAAACGAAGCACAATGCCATCCTAAGCCACAAAATGTCGGCTATTGAACTCAGATTACTATTACCTTTCATATGACGTCCTTCACCAGCATATAAACCTTTCTAACCACTAGGCATAGTTCATAATTATTTATATCAGATTGTTCGCTTCCACAAAAACTCTATCAAGAAACGCAGCAAGATGATGTAAAATATTGAAGCGGCTATATCCGTAGCTTAACTTATAATAAGTATGTAACGTATTTTGCGGAAAATATGTTTCAGGTTTTATATTGTGTCTTCCCGAGGGAAACCTCTTGGCATTTTGCCTTGGCTCATTATATCTGTAGTTTGTTGCTTTCCTCGTCCAACTATTTTAATTTTATGTTTTATGATTGTTATGTTTGGCCGTCCCTAAAGCGTTGAATTTGAGCTTAACTTACCTTTTACCTTTTAATATTTTAGTGGCGTCGTCACGTTTAGGGTTTGTAGCGGTTTGTATAAACAATAAGCCCATGTATACAATATGTAACAGATTTAAATGTAAAAGCGGAAAGTAGTACGTTCAGAATCAGCTACTGAACCGATATCAACATTTTTTTTGGTAGGTATTTTTTTTCAAAATAATTAGTTAAGGCCAAGTAAATTACAGACACTCTTTCATTTACTACTCCGAACAAACGAAATTGAAACGTAACTCCAGGACATAAGATCATTTTTAAATGAATCACTAAACGAATACTCTAATAAACTAAATAATGAACAAAAATGAACTTTATTTCGATAGTCATAAAGTTTATTTAAGCAATCTATCATTAATCAAACGCACACAACGATAGGCCTCAATAAACGTAATAAGCTACCAAAATAAATAACTATCATATTCTCTTTTCCGCACATTTAACTACAACTAGATAGAGCAGGATGCAGCTATTGTTTAATGCAATTTGATCCATCCGACAAACGATGGCGCGCGCGGCGCGGCGGTACATCAAAAGGCAACCTGTATAGGGATGCGCCGCGATAAGAATTACTCCCGGTATTTGCAAGACCGGGCGATCTAAATCCCGCGCAATACATGCACTTAAATGAAACAAATTAAATTGTAACAAAATCACTATGAAATGAAACAACAAATAGGTATTTCTATGAAAAATAATTTCGCGGAACGTTAAAATGGTCATTAAATTCGGTTTGTAATTTTGCTACAATGTATGCGGAATTCCGGTGTGTCTAATATCCCGTTATTGCAATCCCTAAATGGGCACCGACTATGAGAAAAAAATCCAGTCGTGCACCGCAGTTATCTGTGTCTACTTGTGTTTAAGTGTTTAGTAGATATTTCGATAACTTTCGCGCGCGATGTCTTTTCGGTATTCGAATATTGAATACACTGAAATGGTGAGAACTTTGGCACTGTGTGGTGATAATGTATCATTGGCATGCAGGACATTTAACAACAGGCACGGCCGCGGCACCAGTGTAGTGTCCGACAGTTTCTCGATGCTGAGTTCGGAGAGCGCTGGATAGGTCGCGGCGAACCTGTGCAATGGCCTCCTAGGTCACCCGACTTGACGCCTCTTGACTTTTTTTGTGGGGACGTAATAAATCTCTGGTATAACTAGACTACTAAAAAGTAGAATAGTGGCAGCCTTCCTAAAAGTGAAAAGTGACACTGAAGTTTTACATAAATTACGTGAACAATTACGCAAATGTGCATCAAAGTGTATCAAGGTGGTGGACATTTCGAACATATTTTAAAAAGAAATCGCCGCATGAGTGCCATGTAACACGTAAGTTAATTTTGTTGTATTTTTTTGTGTTGTGATTCCCAATCTAGTCTTCATTGTTAGATATTGCGTTATCTAATTATCTTATTCATTAGTAATGCAAAATAAATGACGCCCGTATCCTGCCCGCCTGTAGGAACGAAGTTTAGCGGAAGTGAAATTAATAATATTTTATAGCCGATTCATGCAAAATATTGTCTTACGTTGGGTTCGTACGCATTATATCTAGTAAGTAAAATATTTAGATTTTATAGCTACAACACAAATGTTATGCTTATAGATTAAATTAATAATAATTTGTTTACCAAACCACCCAGTAATCAGTTACGTACGTAATTTGTATTTCGTTTATTGTCAGCTGTTTCTGCCAGCGCGGCGCGGCGCGTCGCAGCGTTCGGCGTTAGGTACTCGTGTGAATAGGTCTTGTGTAAATGTGTGCGTGTCCGCGAGCGTGTGTAGTAGTAGTACTCTCTTATTTGTAACTCGTGAGGTGACCATGTTAAGGGGATACCTTGAAAAATTTGGCTTTTTTAAAACCCTACATATCATAAATTACTAAGATTAGGTAGTCCATTTTCAGATATGTTTTAATTGATGATATAATTAACAACTTTATGAAAAAAAATACATGATTACGCCACTTTGCCTTAACAAAAATACAGTCCAAAGTAGCAGTTGTTAAGTTTTTTAAGAACTCAGAACTCCTAACTTACCCCGTGTAGAAACTCAAGATTAATTTGACATAAACATATTTTTAAATATTAGTTTTTCGCGAGAAAAAAACAAGAAAAAAGTAAATAGTACGATGACAATAAAATAAAATATGGTTTGGCGCTTATGTTGTTTTATTTTGAGAAGCGCATGGGCCATCCTATCGCATTCTTGTACGTTACGGCCATATAAGCTATCTCATTGGGGGCGTTCCCGTCAGACGGCCGCGGGCCTTGGTGGACGACGGATCTGCGCTCGACGTTTCGAAATTCTAGCCCGCCGATTATTTGTTACGTAATTTCAAATTTACGTAAATCTTATTATTTTAGGTGGAACTCTTTTGTGTTTGTACATTTTAATTTATTTACATATATTTAAAAAATAAATAGCAGTATATATTCATTTTTAACTAGCTAAGTTACCAAAATAAAAGAGAAAGGTCATTGACTTACGTATAAGCGCTCAACGAAATTAGTCGAAGGGAGCGTAAAATTTTATACATTTTTGCCTCATAATATAATTACGACGCTGAAGTCTCGGGTTCGAAACCGGGTCATTTTAATTTTTGCTTTTTGTTATTTATCCGAATTGTTCCTAATCGATATTTGAAAGAACCATCATTCCGAAAAAATGAAAATATTCTCAGAAAAAAGAATATTCGATCCGCATTTTGATTGATTTTTTTGTTATTATTCGGGTGAAATTTTATGCATTTTTGCCTCATAATATGATTACGACGCTGAAGTCTCGGGTTCGAGTCCGGGGTATTTTAATTTTTGTTTTTTTGTTATTTATCCGAAAGGTTCCAACTTCCAAATCGATATTTGACTGGTAGACTGCCTCAGTGGCGTAGTTGTACTAAGGTACGGTTACAAAGGTGAGGTCTTGGGTTCGAATCCCGGGTAGGGCAAAGTGATATTGGATTTTTCTATTCATTATCAGCCCAGAGTCAGGAATTTGTGCCCGATATGGCGATAGGTTCGCCACCTATCACATCGTGGGACGGAACATACATGGCGAAATGTGGGTCTTGGCACCTCTGCCTACCCCTTCTGGGAAAAAGGCGTGAGTTTATGTATGTATTATGTATGTATGTATGTAGATCCACAGCATACGAGAAATATGAAAATAAGGGATCCAACGTAATCCTTATGATATGGACATTGCGATCATTGTCATCGAATTAATTCGGTTAAAATAAATTCGTTTCTCGTTGTGTTGTTCTTTCAGTATATTATCATTATTTTTCATCAAAAATATTTTAATCTGATATTGCAATATTTCTTGTTGCTAGCTCCTATAATATGAAGGCTACGCGATATTCCCACCAAGGTCGCACCAACTTTTATAATCAATTGAATTTACTTATAACTTTTAATCGGGTTTTGCCCAATAAATATATTAATAGTGAATTAAATAGAAAAACCTTTTTACCATATTATTCCGTTTCACTAAATTCAAAGTCAGAATTGAAAATTATGGTGGCCATTTTGAACTTTTTTGCTTTTGATTCGATTGATATCTAAATCGATATCTAATGGTTCCTTCATTTGAATGAGTAAGTCAGAATTGATAGTTGAGGCCGCCATTTTGAACCGTTTTGTTATTAATCTGATTGGTCTCTAAATCAATATCTATCCGAAGTACCCTTTCTTCGAATAACCTACATTCGGAGTCCGAACCGAAATTTAAGGCCGCTATTTTGAACTTTTTTGTTATTCATCCGATTGATATATAAATCGATATCTGGGTTACCCTTTGCTCGATTAATCTAATGCTTGCTTGTATTGATTTCAACATCGATATCTTAGAGCAGAAAAAAAATGGCGGTCGCAATTTTCAATTCCGACCACCTATGGGGTTATCCATAAATTACGTCACACAAATTTCATGATTTTTTGCCCATGTAAAGAAACATGTAAAGTGTTGTATATGGTCATCATAATATTGTGATATTTTTCAAAATCATCCAGTATAATACCATTAGAAAAATAGTACCTTTCGGGAGCACCTCTATCAATAGACAGATGAAGACACTATCCCATCAAAAACATCCTGTAAAAAAATTCCAAGTCTCGCAGCTCAGGGTTTCTACCTCAAAAAATTGTGAGATGCTACATGCATATACCGATACCAAGTCGATTAATTTATTTAGTCCTTGCGTAAGGGACCTTCTGTATAAAGTTATTACGTAAGCTATTATCATATAAATATTAAAAATTCTTTACGTTATAAATAAATGGATCGACTTGGCCATCGCATGAAACTATAATGTATCGTACATAATGCTGCTGGATGGCTGAATTTTTTTACAGGATGTTTTTGATGGGATGTCACGTCTTTTTTTAGAGTCCTAAT
The DNA here is from genome assembly GCA_023078785.2 of Hyles euphorbiae. Taxonomy (NCBI): domain Eukaryota; kingdom Metazoa; phylum Arthropoda; class Insecta; order Lepidoptera; family Sphingidae; genus Hyles; species Hyles euphorbiae. Next base: position 13,470,909 of record CM041041.1, on the reverse strand, counting down.
TTTTTCCTTTTCGGTACTTTTTACTTCTAGAATATCACCAACATTTTTTCGTAAAGCCTCTGTCTTATGGTATTTTCTTATTTTTGTAGGTGTCAATTTATCACAATTATCACGGATTTGTTTATTAATATTCTTTCTTTCATGGTAATTGATATTTTGGAGCTATTTAGTCTATTTATTTGCAAGTTTTTCTTCGTTATGTCTTTCTAGAGGAAGTTGTACAGTTTCATGGGCTGAATACACCCTTTCCCTCTCAATACCCTCTCATGTTATGCCTTTTATATATAGACTAGCGGCCAGGCCCAGCTTCGCCCGGGTACAAATAGATTTCTGTACAAAAATATGTACGTATTATTATTATGCATATAAACCTTCCTACTCAGGCACGCTACTGCCGCCCCGGCCGGCCAGTACTGCCGCAAGCGTTACGTCCCGCAATTTTAAATCTGTAATATCTTCGAAAATATTCATTTAAATCTTGTGCTGTAAAGGACCATATAGATCTATATTAAACCAACAATGTATTTAAGCTTTTTAATTGGATAAGGATTAATGCTGTATTTGTCGTAAAAGTAAATGACAAAAAACTGTTATTGTGGGATATCCATAAGAGATAGACATATACCATCGCGGAGTTTTCTGTAGACATTTTCAATGTGTACAAATAATTACTACATTATTTTGATAAATCTCGTAGGGTTCAGCCTGCGTTTCTTGCAATGTAAGCGGAAAAAATTGATAATTAACGACATCACATTAGAAACCTCAAATATAACAGGATGTCTCCACTATTTAATGGATGTAATTATACACGTAAACCTTTCTATTGAATCACTCTATCTACTAAAAAAACCGCATCAAAATCTGTTGCGTAGTTTTAAAGATTTAAGCACACAAGGGGACATAGGGACAGAGAAAGCGACTTTGTTTTATACTATGTAGTGATACCTATCTAGAACTATTATTCCATTATATACGCGTACAATTATTCATAAACTGCAAATGTAACTTTGTAATCCTATACATTTATATGGGATTACAAAGTTATTCACGCAGTTGGTGTATCTAGAACACTAGGCAGAAATTACGAAATGTTTAAATTTTTCCCTACTTAAGACACTAAACACTAATTATATTCTAAATTTGAAGGTTCTATGTCTGCATGAATTACCTTAGACTTTTGATGATCGGTCAGTCAGTTAGTGAGTGACAAAATTAAGAAAATGGTTTCTTAGATTTACGCGAATGTTTCACATTGAAATAAAACTATTATTTACGGATTTTATCGCGAATTCTGTTTAATTTTTTACATTTTTAACTTCCCGACGTTTCGATTACTTTACAGCTTTTGAGGTCACGGGGCGGACTGAGGTATTAGACGTCTGCTCTGTGACTGTTACAATTTAACTACCCTTATTTTACAATTATTAATTTTAAAAAATAATTTTAAATATCTAGTCTGTGTTTGCGATCCGATCTACGCAGAAGGAGCTCACTGTGTCTTGAGGTCTGGCAGTTGGTCTTTTGGGTTCCGATTTAATTAAATGTAGTATTGGATCCCATGCTTGTGCAAGCTTCAAGCCATCATCTCTATTGAAATTTGGATGTTTTTTTAATTTCAATAGCCTCGCGAAACATCCTGGGCAGGAAACGGTGTTCTTTAGCGAGGACTTGGGGCTGGTCAAAGCGGAGGTAATGGAGGTAATAACGTCGGGAAGTTAAAAATGTAAAAAATTAAACTAAATTCGCGATAAAATCCGTAAATAATAGTTTTATTTCAAAATTAAGAAAGTTTGACTAGTTACAATTCTTAAACTAGTGGTTCAAATTGAATGAAATTTTAAATATACATACCGTGTTTACACAATGCCTGCTTAGTAACTGAAAATTCAGGTTTCTTGCTTTAACCACAACGAAGTTATGGGGGGTTTAAAATGATCTGAATTGCTTCGAGAAAAGGATGGTACCACTGTGCCGCTTTTTAGCTCGACTTGGTGGGGGCACTGCCGTGCCTCCAGATTTAGAGTATTTTTTTACGAATATATTTTATATGTCACTGAAAGTCTATATCTATACTAATACTATAAAGCTGCAGAGTTTGTTTGTATGTTTGTTTGAACGCGCTAATCTCTGGAACTACTGATCCGATTTGAATGATTCTTTCAGTGTTGGGTAGTCCATTTATCGAGGAAGGCTATAGGCTATATATCATCACGCTATGATCTATAGTAGGAAAGCAGTAGTGACATTTCTAGCAAATACGAGGAAATTTTGTTCGTTTTTCTTGGTCCGATTGGTCGATATTCTAAACTGATAGTCAGAATTAAACATTATGACCGCCATTTTAAAACGTGTATGCACCCGGGCGGAGCCGGGCCCAATCGCTAGTATTACTATAAAATTAATATTTACAATGCTTTTCATATAACGAAAGCAAAATAATTGTAATTGATATCAAATAATTTCGCCGAAAAATTTGTCTAGCGTAAATAAAAGAAACATTGTTAAACAAAAATGATCCCTATTTGGTTGTGAAGAAGGTTCAAACTGGAACGGGCGGGTGTGATCGCCGTCATTCTCGCGCCAAGCGCATAGCAGTAATGATAAGAGCGTGAGCGCCGGTGTGACCGCACAGTTCGAAAATCAATAATAATTATTTTATGTGGAATTTAAACAATAATCTAATGTAATTACTTATCGTTTCCGCTCTGTGTACATACTTCAGGAATACCTAGTCAGTTTAGTTTGGTTGTTATTACAAAATTCAAATTTATTTCACACATTTTTGTTAATTTTACAGTTGTATCGTAAGTCAAAAATCACAAAACAGCAGAACTAAGAATGACGTTGTTTTATAGGCGAAAGTCAGTGGTCAAATCACAGGTCAAATGAAGTAGAAACAAATAAATCATCGCTAGGCGCAATGCCTTTGGCGGCATTTATCAAAGAGCGCCTAGGCGATTAGCGCTTCACACTAGTGAGTAGTGACCGGCAAAACAATTGGTATCTTGTATTTATACAGCTATTATTGTAAATGTTTTTGAGGTTTTCGTAAAGTAATAGTTTAAAGTTCGTGTTTTAACACTTAGATTGTAATAGATTTTTTTTATCAATACAAAAGTATGATAAACAATATATAGGCACATTGTCAGAATCATACGGATTATAAATATACATAGGTCTTCATTAATTCGTTGTTACTAATATTAATAATACCAGTAGATAATATTTAATCGGGGAATGTGCTCCAGTAGCGCAGTGCCGCGACGTGATGCGGCAACTTTCGTAAACCACGCCCCAAAATGCTGCGAATATTTTTCGAGGTAGGCTCTTAAGTGCTTACATTTGGTATAACTAATTTCATAAATAAAATATTTTGTAATTATGGTAGTACGATTTCAAAGCATAAACTATGATTGCAATAATATTTTAAAGTTGGGGTGTCTGAGGTTGTGAATTAATCCTGTTACACGTTGTATAAATACATGGGCTTAGTTTGTTGTTGAATTTAAGACGTCATTGAAGAGGAGTAGCGTGGATTCAAATCCGGAATAAGCCAAAGATTAAGGCAAAGTGATATTGGAGTTTTCTAATCATTATCACTGACTCCGATTCAGAATTTTGTGCCCGATAAAGCGATGGTATATACGTAATTTCAATAACGTTTCATACACCTTAATTTACATAACTGATAAATAGGTACTCTGAGAAAATAAAAGGTATAACGATTGACACTTGTATTTTCACTAGCATTTGTCACAACAGCCAACTCAACACAAACCTGTTACTCTAGCGAGAACAAATCCAATTCCAATCCAATTATGTTACGCGAGTGATTCGAATTATTAACATGCTCTAACACACCTTTTAATGTGTGCTACATACGAGGAAGTGGAATGCCAACTAGCGGGCATGTGGTCACCAATAAGCATAAACGCGTGTATATTCTGAAGAATTATGTACTTTATCTTTGAAAATGCTTTACTGACGAAAATATTGATCGAATACTTTAAGTTTGATTAGGTCAGTACCTTTAAGTCGTTATAAAGGAGATCAGTCGATTTGGTCCAACTACGGACAAGAAATTAAGTATGACTAAAAAATCAGACGTATTTTTGTAGATTCATTTCTCTATTTATTCTTATCCTACACCGTGGGATCAGATTTTGTAAAAAATAAAGGATATCACAAAATATTCTACCACTTTTTGCATTGTTTGCAATATAATCAGAATTGACATCTGTCGTATAATTAGTGTTTGTCAAATTACCTTCTTTTGAAACGGATATTTCTACCCCCAGAAATTATTTCTTTATCAACTTTATATTGAAAAGTATTTAACGTGTTTATAATAATGTAATACATTTTACAATATTATTAAACGAAATTATTTACATAGTTACAGAAAATATAAAATATTGTCCAAATAAGATATATGTGAAGATAGTAGAATATGGTAGTTTTTGTAAAACTTTAAGAGGACATATCTTAAATACCCCATACCGTAGCTCAAAAAGACTATATTATATTTAAAGGATATTGAATCTTTATTATTTAATTCCAGGTCTCATTTGTGTCCGTCAAGTTTTTACTACTAGGCCCAATTTCTTTAGGAAATCGACCGATCTCCTTTATATAGTTCTTAATACATACAAACATAAACTCACGGCTTTTTCGCAGAAGGGGTAAGCAGAGGTGCAACCAGTACGCCCAGTTTTTGCCTTGTATTACGGATAATAAGAGACGAGCCTATCGCCATATCGGACACAAATTCCTGTCTCCGAGCTGATAATCAATAGAAAAATCCAATATCACTGTCACCCGGGATTCGAACCTGAGACCTCAGCTTCGCCATGATACCGTAGTACGATTGCGCTAACGAGGCAGTAAACACTTTATTATCACAGCAGAATAAATATTTTTTGTGGTATTATTTCCTTATCCTCCTGCCTACCAGAGGTACTTTTTGTTTAGTATGTTTGTGAAACTTTATCATTGTATTCCTAACCGTTTAAAATGGATCAGAAAAATAACAAAAAAAATCTCACCTTTCGGAAAATAGTGTTTCACTATGTCCTTTATAAAGGACAAAGTGACGATACTACTATGTCATTTACATAGGACATAAAAAAGAATTGGAAGAAAAATTGTAATAAGAATAGGATAATAGTCTAAAAAAAGCAACAATCTTATATATTATGTTATTTTATTCGAAAATATTTAAAATTAAAGTAATTCAACGTGTTCTAGAACAAAATTAAGCACAATTCTCCAAAAACAAACAGAAAATAATTTGTAGTCAATATTATTTACTAATAAGTCGTAAATTAAGAACATAAATAGAGATTTAACAAGTGTAAATAAAATTTATATACTAAAAATGGGAATAACAATTTAGATTTCGCGTAAAATAAGGTAAATAACACTTTTTTTTTAACCAAAACTGTGCTGAACTCACAGGCTGAACTCTATCAAACCGTTGTTATGTAATCCTTTTTTGTCTTTTTTGTTCTGTATTTACTTCACTATTATAAACACCCTTTAGGCGCGAACTTATAAAATAAAATCTGTTTCTCATTATATATCATCATATAGCCATAGCAATAAGAGGAACCTTCCATTTTTAAGACCAGTACATATCAATTTAATGCGGACATTGTAATAGTAATACCTAATATGTATAATATATTATTTAGTTCTCTCAAAGTTAGACCCATTGATCTGCCTGTCTCTAAAATATATCTTCTATTCGAACAGTCAACTAAAAATACCAAAGTCTCCTCGTCGATATATTGATCCTAGAACTTATTCCACTCCCAATATTGAGTTTCTTTATATACATAACGAAACTATCATTTTATGCTTACATACGTAAGAATAAAATCATTGATTTCGGGTTCTAAGGTATATTTTGTCCACGAGTTTTGCATGCAATCATATGTTTTGTGATTTCTGATCGCACTTAGTCGAATAGATAAAGATGACGGTTGGGTGGGTTGCATTCTTTACCAATATTTGAGCCACGTATACGACCAAGTCCACGTCCTCGTCTTCTTCTGTTCCGTGCTCTCAAACGAGATCGCGATGTAGAACTGTCAAACAGCGCTAAAGAAGCAGATAGATAATAATAAATAAATAATCTTCGTCTGAACTACTGGAATCACTAGTCTCGTGGTAACTCGCTTTTTGGGTCAATTCTGGAGGCAGAAACTCTAAATCATCGTCGCAGTAATCCCCCAAACGGTCTAATTCAGAATCATTTAACGTTTCAACTTTGCTATCATCTGTTATAACTGGAAAATATAAAAATAATTGAAAATATCTTCCAATGTACTACACAAAGTACAGTAGTAATGAAAGAATCAAACTATAACTACCTACATTTGTTCTTTGTATAGGACATAGATAAACAATGTGAAGTTACTCGAACATTATTTATTTTTACGCAAAAATAACACTGTATATTTACGTCACAAGGTATTAATTAGTCACAAATAACTGAAAATCTAGAAACTATTAAGAGCTTGATACAATTTTAATGTATTAACTTACACATGTGTGAGCGCACGGCTACGTTTACACACCCCGCTGCTATTTTCAAATAAAATAAAAAATGTTAAGTGTCATTTCAATTTGTTTTCATATACCCAAATATCTAATTAATGTCACTGTTAAGTAAAATTAGTATATTCATTAAAAAATAAAGCGGTAGAATTTTTGTGTACTATGAGTAGTACAGATGTAGGTACGAGGTTAAACATAGTTAATCGCATAATCATACTTGCGAAAACATGTAATACGTTAATACCCTATTCTTAGATAATATTAATTTTCTAAATAAATAATTGCCGATTTATTCGAAATGTAGGACATGTTGACTAATTAAATGACCTAAAATTTATATCCGTCCGATAACAATTTGTTACAGAATTCTATTTAAAACCCAAATGCATGCATCCTTACCGTCCACTGAAATCGTAATGAACCAACAAAAAGCGGTAAAGTACAACATTGTAGATTGCAGCTTGCACTTTATTTACAACAACAAACTACCGAGCTGTGACATTTATAGAGACGATTGTGTATTTATGGGCTTTTAATGGCGTCGCACATTACCACCCGCGCCATCGGACGCGTTAGTAAAGAAAATATTGCTATTGTTATTTATGTCGAATCTTGGAGTCTTGCGTGCTACATCTGGCTTTTTAGAGGTTGGTGACAAGTCTGTGTCAAGGGAAATTGAGGCAGTATATTTTAACATTTTTGTCTAGTTGGACACTTTTTTTTTGGTTGGGGGTAGTCGTGAAAGCAAGTACGAAAAAAGTTAGCTCTTGAATAATTTTAATTTAAAATTTTATATGAACAGTATTTTTTAAACTATATGCTTGCTAACATAATATAAGTCATCTACCTGCCGTGTGTAGTGTTTTCTCTCTTTGGCACTCTCTCACCGGTGAATTCACTTCACTCTTACATCACATTCATTATGGAGTCGACACTGAGGACCACTGTGGATGAATTAAGGCAAGAATTCCATAAACGTATGGAGGCCTTTGAATCTGATCTACAGAAATCTTCAAGTCCAGGTACAACTTCCTCTGGCTTGGCTGCTGAGTTTACCGCCTACAAGAAATTCATCTCCCAGAGTCTCACCTTGCTGCAGCAGCAAATTGATGCTTTGGCCATGTCACTGGACACCATGGAGACACAAAGAAGGCGCAAAATGCTCTTGTTTCACGGAGTCGACGAAGTCCCTGATGAAAATACCTCCAAGCTCGTTGTGGACTTCGTTAGACAGCGTTTTGGTATTGCGGCATTCCAGACAAGTGACATTCAGCGCTGTCACCGTATGGGTCGTCTATCGTCACCCAAGAAACCTCGGCCCATTCTCGTGAAGATAAGGGACGTAGAAACTCGCGACAAGCTTTGGTTTAGCAAACCAAAACTAAAAAATTCCGGAGTGACGCTGTCCGAGTTTTTAACTAAGTCACGTCATGATGTCTTCATGGCTGCTCGTGAGAAGTTTGGAGTGACGAAATGCTGGACAAGGGAAGGCAGCGTAATTGTCTTGAACGCTGGGGTCCGACACAGGGTTCTGTCGCTGGGTCAGCTTGATAGAATCTCTGCTGATAGTGAGAAGTCTGTTCCAGCAACGAAAGTCGCCGTGCCGAAAACCCGAAGAGCTGCAGCGTTGAAAAAGTGAAGTGTTTTGTTTTGTTTACTTTTATTTTATCGGTGACCAGGTAAACACAATGCATTTTTATTATAACCCACGAATTGTTTTTTTTTTATTCCTAAGGTTTGACAAATAATGCGTCATTGTCAAATGTCAGTGTGACATTTATTATTTTACGTTTCGTTTCATGGCGCGTTCACACAATCGTCGATGTTCGCCGATGATAGGCGATGACACGTTTGCGCATCATTGCCACAAATTTTGCGCACCTCGCCACGTATTCGAGCGAGTTGTCAATAGATAAGTCGTCAAAAATGGACGTCGATCGACGTCGATGCATTAGCGGTTGCCACGACATTTATTTAAAAAGCGCGTATAGATACGAGTTTTATGAATATATATAAAAACCAAATAATACCGAGTAAACAGATAAGTAGAAGATGGTGGATGTTAAGAATTTACCGCAACATAACTAGGTATTTGTAATCGTAAAAACAGCGTTTTTTCTAGGGATATATTTTACACTACATAAGAAAACAATATGTTCTTATTATCGCCCTTGAGTTGTTGTTGTTTTGAATCATCATTAACATTTCTGATTCCTTCCCGTTACATCCCGTCTTATCAAGTTTCATTCGATGCCATACCTCAATCCTGTCCTATTTTATTCGCCTCATACTTTCTAGCATACCATCCACTTACATGCAAATAGAGCGTCGTAGATAGCCAGAACAACCCTTAAAGTAACTTATTATTTGTATTACGATTAATATCATGGTTATAAACACAAAATAGAAAATAATACATTATCTAAATAATTATTGAAACGATTATATTTAATAACAAGAAGATAGACTTATATAAATTACGACGGATATATTTTTTGAAATTTATTAGGATTAAAAATTTTGCCTTATAAACGTAATAGATAACGTAACTTTACCCGTTTACACAGCTCACACAAGGCAATCGGTTCAGTGGTGTAGGCGTAAAAGTTTAACAGGCACTAGACTGTCAAACAAACAGAAGTGTTAGAGCCACGCTGTTGTCAGTTATTGTTCAGCATGAATGATCAACGTGAAGTAACAGCTTTTCTATTGCATTCGGTAAGTGAGATTGCTGGATGCCCAATGCTCCTTTCTTCTTCCCATCCTTTCTCCTTTCCACTCGTCTGCCATTTCATGGACACGCAATACATCTTTGATCCGAACGTTATGGATGTTCATGGGCGGTAGTGATTACTTACCATCAGGTGATTTGTTTTCTCATTTTCCATTAATAAAAACAGACACGACAGACAAAGAGTTTCGTTTGAATTTATAATATTAAGTAAACATAATAAGATGAACAGAATCAGAGCAGCACGAGCAGAGACATAGAATTAATTGGATTGATAGAATTGGCTGGTCGTAAAATTATAAACCAAATAACTCTGGTGGATGAACCCTTATTCATCACATAGCTCTGAATTATAACAAGTACCACTAATACCTGGTTCAAATCAATGGGTGAATTGGCTATGGTAGAATGCTGGTTTTGAGATGAGATGTCATAAATATAATGAAAATAATAAATAACACCCAACAGTCACGTACATAGTCCTGACCCCACACTAAGATCGAGTCTTGTGTCGTGGGTCTTTTCAGTCTCACAATACCCAGACCCGAAAGGAGTATTTGTGGGTAGAACAAACATTTCTAGCGGGGCGGGGATCGAACCCGCGACCTCTCAGTTCACAGCCGACGTCTAACCAACTTCGCCACGTAGGCTGGCATATGATTCAACGACATTTATTTTTCATTTTGGAAGTCAATCATTTAACTAATCGCAAAGCCCGCAATGCCTAGTGTTTTTTAAAGCAGGTACTCATAAAACTCGTAGTAGAATTTCATAAAAAAACGAAGTTATTAATAACAGACATATTAATTGGATTAAAAACTTGAATTGGTAATGGACGATGAAGGTTTTTGGTCGTATATATCCACAGACGTCCACAGATGTCAATTGTGTCAATTGTTGTCAAAAATATAAAAATATACGAAAATTATGATTATTTTATTTAGTATGGGGTGTAATTAAATAATAATGTACAAACAGTTTATTTAGAATTATTTCAATTAGTAATTGTGCTTTTTACGTACACTATATTGCATGTAGTGAGAATTGAACAATGGTGTGGAATTTTATAATAAGAAAATGAAACCGAAGAAGTTGCAGCAGGCAACTAGGTGCAGATACAGCTGAACCGCACGCGTGTCCTGTCCTATAATTCGACTTATTTATTTTAAAGTATTTTTTGTATATTCTTGTTTGAAATAAACATTTTCTGTACATCTATAATTTTATTTATTTTCTTTTAGTATATATTGTAGAAATACCAACCCGCAATAGCAAGCTAAAGTGGAAGTAGGCGGACCTTATAACAATAAATGTACAAATATTTTGAGAAGACCGGGTTTCTCTAAACGCAATGCACGTCATCGGCATAAGCGGAGTGATATTCATACAGATATAAATCATAATATTCAAATATATATTTTAAATCATGTACAAACACTTATAAACTATGATACTTATTTCTGAATAGATTTCGTATTGTGATCAAACTGAACCAATTATTATACGGAAGTAACTGATAGCTCCGGAAAATGCTAGCTGTTGTTACTGAAACTTGTATTTCGATATTTTTTTAATGAAAAATTAAATTTCTATAGCAATACACTGTCACAAACCCGCGGGGCATGTGGCTAGAAATCCATAACTAGCGGATCGTCGACGATGACAGGCAAACATGGGTATTCTCACTTTACTCTCACTCTGATTACCGACAGTTGGCGAAAAACCCCGAACACGAATGTTGTAAAATTTTACCAGGGTTATAAGCTTTGGAACAAATCCCTAAATTGTGGGTGTATATCTTAATAATTTAATTTGTTCATTTTATGATAACGAGTTAAATTATCAGAGTCATTACACTGTAATGTGAGTTATTTAGTATTATAATAATATAAGATTAACAATAAAAATGCATTACAAAAAAAAACACTACACGAGTCAAAATTATAAATAATTTGTTACTTATTTTAACATAAGCATAATTTTATTTACTATACTTCGCGGAACCGCTACATTCTCCAGATTTGGGAATGAAAAATATTTCGTTAGCAACACTGCTTGATGTACACGAATATCGGCAATGAAAGGCAATAAGCCGTACACATTACCGTCATCGCCTATAGTTGCCGATGTTGGGCGATTATGTAATGCCCCGTTCACATAATCGCCCAACATCGGCAACTATAGGCGATGACGGTAATGTGTACGGCTTATTGCCTTTCATTGCCGATATTCGTGTACATCAAGCAGTGTTGCTAACGAAATATTTTTCATTCCCAAATCTGGAGAATGTAGCGGTTCCGCGAAGTATAGTAAATAAAATTATGCTTATGTTAAAATAAGTAACAAATTATTTATAATGTTGACTCGTGTAGTGTTTTTTTTTTGTAATGCATTTTTATTGTTAATCTTATATTATTATAATACTAAATAACTCACATTACAGTGTAATGACTCTGATAATTTAACTCGTTATCATAAAATGAACCAATTAAATTATTAAGATATACACCCACAATTTAGGGATTTGTTCCAAAACTTATAACCCTGGTAAAATTTTACAACATTCGTGTTCGGGGTTTTTCGCCAACTGTCGGTAATCAGAGTGAGAGTAAAGTGAGAATACCCATGTTTGCCTGTCATCGTCGACGATCCGCTAGTTATGGATTTCTAGCCACATGCCCCGCGGGTTTGTGACAGTGTATTGCTATAGAAATTTAATTTTTCATTAAAAAAATATCGAAATACAAGTTTCAGTAACAACAGCTAGCATTTTCCGGAGCTATCAGTTACTTCCGTATAATAATTGGTTCAGTTTGATCACAATACGAAATCTATTCAGAAATAAGTATCATAGTTTATAAGTGTTTGTACATGATTTAAACTATATATTTGAATATTATGATTTATATCTGTATGAATATCACTCCGCTTATGCCGATGACGTGCATTGCGTTTACAGAAACCCGGTCTTCTCAAAATATTTGTTCATTTATTGTTATAAGGTCCGCCTACTTCCACTTTAGCTTGCTATTGCGGGTTGATATTTCTACAATATATACTAAAAGAAAATAAATAAAATTATAGATGTACAGAAAATGTTTATTTCAAACAAGAATATACAAAAAATACTTTAAAATAAATAAGTCGAATTATAGGACAGGGCACGCGTGCGTTTCAGCTGTATCTGCACCTAGTTGCCTGCTGCAACTTCTTCGGTTTCATTTTATTATTATAAAATTCCACACCATTGTTCAATTGTCACTACATGCAATATAGTGTACGTAAAAAGCACAATTACTAATTGAAATAATTCTAAATAAACTGTTTGTACATTATTATTTAATTACACCCCATACTAAATAAAATAATCATAATTTTCGTATATTTTTATATTTTTGACAAAGATGACACAATTGACATCTGTGGACGTCTGTGAATATATACGACCAAAAACCTTCATCGTCCATTACCAATTCAAGTTTTTAATCCAATTAATATGTCTGTTATTAATAACTTCGTTTTTTTTATGAAATTCTACTACGAGTTTTATGAGTACCTGCTTTAAAAAACACTAGGCATTGCGGGCTTTGCGATTAGTTAAATGATTGACTTCCAAAATGAAAAATAAATGTCGTTGAATCATATGCCAGCCTACGTGGCGAAGTTGGTTAGACGTCGGCTGTGAACTGAGAGGTCGCGGGTTCGATCCCCGCCCCGCTAGAAATGTTTGTTCTACCCACAAATACTCCTTTCGGGTCTGGGTATTGTGAGACTGAAAAGACCCACGACACAAGACTCGATCTTAGTGTGGGGTCAGGACTATGTACGTGACTGTTGGGTATTATTTATTATTTTCATTATATTTATGACATCTCATCTCAAAACCAGCATTCTACCATAGCCAATTCACCCATTGATTTGAACCAGGTATTAGTGGTACTTGTTATAATTCAGAGCTATGTGATGAATAAGGGTTCATCCACCAGAGTTATTTGGTTTATAATTTTACGACCAGCCAATTCTATCAATCCAATTAATTCTATGTCTCTGCTCGTGCTGCTCTGATTCTGTTCATCTTATTATGTCTACTTAATATTATAAATTCAAACGAAACTCTTTGTCTGTCGTCTGTCTGTTTTTATTAATGGAAAATGAGAAAACAAATCACCTGATGGTAAGTAATCACTACCGCCCATGAACATCCATAACGTTCGGATCAAAGATGTATTGCGTGTCCATGCAATGGCAGAGGAGTGGAAAGGAGAAAGGATGGGAAGAAGAAAGGAGCATTGGGCATCCAGCAATCTCACTTACCGAATGCAATGGAAAAGCTGTTACTTCACGTTGATCATTCATGCTGAGCAATAACTGACAACAGCGTGGCTCTAACACTTCTGTTTGTTTGACAGTCTAGTGCCTGTTAAACTTTTACGCCTACACCACTGAACCAATTGCCTTGTGTGAGCTGTGTAAACGGGTAAAGTTACGTTATCTATTACGTTTATAAGGCAAAATTTTTAATCCTAATAAATTTCAAAACATATATCCGTCGTAATTTATATAATCTATCTTCTTGTTATTCAATATAATCGTTTCAATAATTATTTAAATAATGTATTATTTTCTATTTTGTGTTTATAACCATGATATTAATCGTAATACAAATAATAAGTTACTTTAAGGGTTGTTCTGGCTATCTACGACGCTCTATTTGCATGTAAGTGGATGGTATGCTAGAAAGTATGAGGCGAATAAAATAGGACAGGATTGAGGTATGGCATCGAATGAAACTTGATAAGACGGGATGTAACGGGAAGGAATCAGAAATGTTAATGATGATTCAAAACAACAACAACTCAAGGGCGATAATAAGAACATATTGTTTTCTTATGTAGTGTAAAATATATCCCTAGAAAAAACGCTGTTTTTACGATTACAAATACCTAGTTATGTTGCGGTAAATTCTTAACATCCACCATCTTCTACTTATCTGTTTACTCGGTATTATTTGGTTTTTATATATATTCATAAAACTCGTATCTATACGCGCTTTTTAAATAAATGTCGTGGCAACCGCTAATGCATCGACGTCGATCGACGTCCATTTTTGACGACTTATCTATTGACAACTCGCTCGAATACGTGGCGAGGTGCGCAAAATTTGTGGCAATGATGCGCAAACGTGTCATCGCCTATCATCGGCGAACATCGACGATTGTGTAAACGCGCCATAAACGGGGCATCACACTTTCACTAATTTTATTGTTCTCACTTTTAAAAGTTTAACTTATTATTGTTTTTATTTTATTACTGTTGGTTTTTTTTTTTTTTACTGTGTTATTACCTGGCTCACTTCATTTTGGATACATATGTATTTTTTATTATTAGTTGTTTGTTTCGTAATAGTTCACTCTGAAAATTAGATTTTTAATACTGTAAACACTACCGGCAGATGGATGTTCTGAATCGTACCTGGTAAATTTATATTTTATCGTATTTTATTATTATTTTTAGTTTATTATTATTTATATTTTACTTTAATACTATTTATATCTTTTATTGTTTTTGATGTCTTCATTTGATTGCAGCAGTGACAGCGGGGACTATCTCTCAGCATGTAGTGAAGATAGCTTTGAAAGTATTCCTTCACTATCTGAAACTCTGTCGTCTCATTTCTCTGATGTCTCCAGGAATTTTAATGTCGTTCATTTCAATGCTCAGAGAATTCCGGCCCATTTCTCTGATATACTGGCTAGTTTTGACTGTACAAATTTACATGCAATTCTCATCTCTGAATCGTGGTTGAAACCTTGTTTGTCCTCCTCGTTATATTCTCTTCCTGGGTTCCACCTCATTCGGAATGATCGCACGTCGGCTGGTGGGGGCGGTGTCGCCATTTACCTACGTACTTACATTCCTTACGCTATTGTAAGTGTGTCGCCACAGCCTACACCTACGAACACTGGCGAACATCTTTTCGTAGAGGTGGAACTCGCACATCAAAAAATCCTCCTCGGTGTTTACTACTGTCCTTCACTCCGTGTTAACTTTTTTTCCTCTTTTGAGATTCTTCTTGAAAACTTAATCCCCTCGTACAGTCAAACCATAATCATGGGTGATTTTAATACCTGCCTACTTAAAAATGACTCCCGGTCTTCCTCTCTTCAATCCATCGTCCAATCTAGCAATCTTTTCATTCTTCCTCTTTCCGCCACTCACCACTTTCCTAACTGTAATCCTTCTCTTCTCGACCTTATCCTTGTCTCGTCCCTGGACCTTGTTGCAAAACATGGTCAATGCCCAGCAGATGCCTTGTCCTACCATGACCTTCTTTTTCTATCCTATCGTGTTCGTCCTCCCAAAGCCTCTCCTAAAATAATCCTGCGACGAAATTTTCGAGGCGTGAATCTTGCTGATCTTCGCAGGGATGCGGACAACATTGACTGGAGCTCTCTCATGGAGAATGACTCTATTGACACCAAAGTTAATATTTTAAATGATGAACTCATAAAACTTTATGATGTGCATGCTCCGGTCCAGAGAATCAAAGTCAAACAGCGACCGTCACCTTGGCTTACTGCTGACATAAAACAACTGCTCTCAAAGAAAGCCAAAGCTAAGTCAAGGTACAATTGTCGCCCCAGTGATCTAAACTGGCATAAATATGTGGCGATCCGGAATCACTGCAGCAAGGTGTGTAGAAACGCTCAACGCCAATTTATCCATGAGTCTATTAAAACTGCAGACCAAGCTCAAGTTTGGAAATTTCTAAAATCACTGGGAGTTGGAAAATCGCGACAAGACACCGTCTCCAAAAATATGGATTTAAACTCCTTAAACCAACATTTCTGCTCTCCATCCAATTTAGATGGAACCACTAAAATTAAAACTCTATCTTATCTTTCTTCCTGTCAAGCTCCCAATTGTCCTCCTCTAGTTTTCAAACAATTTGCTGCCTGTGATGTTAGGAAGAACATTATGCTGAGTTCATCTAACGCGGTTGGTAGTGACTGTGTCGGACGTAGTATGATTATCCCAATCCTTGATGAAATCCTCCCTATCATTTGCCATATTTTAAACCATTCCCTTACCAGCGGCACCTTTCCTCAAGCGTGGAAAGAAGCCCATATTATTCCTATACCTAAAAAATGTAATCCTTCTACCTTTTCCGAGTTTCGTCCTATCTCCATTCTACCTTTCCTCTCAAAAGTTCTCGAGCGCCTTATCCATTCCCAACTCTCAGATTTCCTTTACAATAACAAGCTCCTCAACCCTTTCCAATCCGGTTTTCGTCCAGGACACAGTACTACCACAACGCTTATTCATATCACGGATGACATCAGATCGGCCATGGACAGAGGCATGCTGACAGTTTTAGCTCTGCTTGACTTCAGCAACGCTTTCAACACGGTGGATCTTGATGTATTACTCAGTGTACTTTCTTCTCTTAACATATCTCCAGGTGCGGTTGATTGGTTTCGTAGTTACCTGTTCGGACGCCGGCAGAGGATATGTGTTGAAGATAAGCTATCTTCTTGGTGCACCATTTCGGCTGGCGTTCCTCAGGGTGGCGTGCTATCTCCTCTGCTCTTCTCTATTTTTATTAATTTGATCACTAATAGTCTTCGTTCTTTCTACCACCTTTATGCAGATGATCTCCAAATATATTGTCATGCATATCCAGATGAGCTGAAAGATGCTGTTTTAGCTATTAATGAAGACTTTGGACGCATCTCTAATTGGAGTAAGGAGTTTGGGCTTAAAGTTAACCCGGTTAAAACGCAGGTCATTGTTGTCGGCAGCCCCAGGTTGATGTCTAGGTTGAACTGGTCGCTTATACCGCCAGTCTCTTGCAATGATGTAGCTATTCCTTTTAACGACACAGTGAAAAATCTAGGTATTATTCTTGATAAATCTCTCTCCTGGGGTCCCCAGCTTCGAGAGTTGAGTAGGAAACTATTCGCCTCGGCTGGGTCCCTGCGGAGGTTACGCAATTTTCTACCTATCGCCACGAGAATATCGCTTGCTCAATCCCTCCTGCTCCCCATCCTTGATTATGCGGATGCCAGTTATCTTGATCTCACTGAGGAACAACTTAATAAACTTGAGCGTCTCCAAAACTTTTGTATTAGATTTATATTTGGATTGCGCAAATATGATCACGTCTCCGAATTCCGTAACAAGCTCAAGTGGTTACCCATTCGGTTTCGCCGGAATACCCATATTCTATCCCTTCTTTATTCTATACTTTTCAATCCCCATTCTCCCCCGTATCTTAATAACCGATTCGAGTTTCTTCATGATACGCATTCAAGATCCCTGAGGTCATCGGAGAACTTAACACTTAAAATCCCAGTGCATTCCACTACATTTTATGACAAATCGTTTACTGTACAAGCTGCTAGGCTGTGGAATTCATTACCTGTCACAGTGAGGCGTGCAGAGTCGCTGCCCATATTCAAAAGATTGATCAAACAACATTATCTTTCACAATTAAACTGAAGACATTGCATGTATACCGTGTTTATTTATATATATTCAGATTTATATATTACATATATATATATATTTGTTGCTATGGTTATTTTATGCATAATGTTGATACATGTTAGTTATAATATTTATTTATGTATGTGTTTATGTTTATGTATATATATATATATATATATACTTATTTATATATGCATTGGTATGTATACTTATAGATATATGTCCATTTATCTTTTCGTACACCTCATGGTACCCCAAAACTTTTGTTCCCTCTTATCCATCCCATGGTTGGTTGTCTGTAAGAGATCGCCTCGAGCGATAAGACCGCCTTTTGTACATTCTTTTTTTTTTCTTGTCATTTATTTCTGTATTGTTAGTTTTAGGTGTACAATGAAGTTATAAATAAATAAAGATAATGATGTTTTATTTATAGGAACTTGAGTATACACACTTAAGCCCATGGTGTTAGATAACATAATATAGATACATTAATGTTTAGCCACAAAGGCGTACAAATATAAAAATACAGAAGAAATAAAACTATTATAAATATAAAGACGTAGTATAATAAATTCTTTACTTGTCTCGTACAAAAACTGTATCAAAATAAGTATTTTTTAATTTCTTTTATTGCTATGACTGGCAAGACGAGCATGCTTTTCGCCTGATGGTAAGCGATACGACAACTCATAGACAGTAGCAAAACCAAACAACACCTTGAATTACAAAGCAATGCTTGGAATTCACTACGCTCGCCATCCTGAGACATAAGATCAAGTTAAGTCTCAATATGTCCAATAGTTACTCTGGCTACAATATCCTTCAAACCGAAACACAAATGTGCATTTACACAGTTTGGCGGGAGTAATATACATTGCGGTGGTACCTACCCAGGCGGCCCCTCACATATATGAGAGACCTACCACCAGGTTCAATTGCCAGGGCACACGGAGTCATGTGTGTATTGATAGTCATTCACCACGCGCTAAAACGGCAAGGTAAACATCGTGAAAAACTTGCATATCATAGCGATTTATCAGAATTTCTATGGTATGGAAAGTCCACCAACCCGCATAAGCCCAGCGTGGTGAACTATATGGCCTAACCACTCTCAATAGTACTCTCGATTGTAGAGGTGTCCTATGCCGTGGGACGTATATGGGCATGTACATAGTATATATCTTTCCTACACCCTTGTTAACAAAGAAACGGGAACAGTAAAACATTGTGTATATTTATACTTAGTTTTTATTGTGGATTTGGGGTATATTTTGAGGGATTTCGCGATATGTGAAGGGATAACGAGGGAGATGTCGCTGCTTGATTTATGGGATCTTTGTTGGTAAAAGACTTTTCTACTTTCGTTGTGATTTCGGTGTAGTTTTGCCAAAAAATAGATTTCATGGTTTAATATTATTATAGCTTTATATTGTTGTTTTATAAGTAACCAACAACAATTAGAAATAAAAAAAATATATTTTAAAAACATTTTTTTTGCTTACTTATTAATAACGTATCTATTTACACTCATACATATACTTTGTTGTAATTTTTTGGTTCAGCTTAACTACTCCTAAGTTACTTTAATGTTGATGTTATTTTTCAAGTTTCATTCAAGAAATAAAAGGATTTTCACTTATTTTATTTATGAGAGGGAATTACTAACATAAATACTATATAACCATTAATCACAAAATCAGTATTTTATTGGTAAGTTGTAAAAAGTTTTGTCATTTTTTAAACCGAGAGAATTATAAAGTTGCTATAATATATAGGTATTGAAGTTGAAGTTAGATATACAAAACATTACGGAATTCATATCAATGGAGGAGTATTCATTAAATTTTACAAAAGAATTGTCATATATAAATAAATACACCCAACAGTCACATACGTAGTCCTGACCCCACATTAAGATCAAACATCAATCAATTAAGTCTTGTGTCGTGGGTATCAGGAACTACAAGAAACTCTTCGGTTAAGACAAATACTTGTGGGCCTCACAAACATTTGTCTCGGTGCGGGGCTCGAACCCCCGACATCTTGTTTCACAGCCGCCGTTTAACCGACTGCGTCATGGAGGCTGTCATAAACTATTTATAAAATAGAGATTAGACTACACATATATTATACTTGCCCATTCTGGTGCATAAGGGCCTCCTCAAAATAATGAGGGAGCTACACTTAGTATAAGTGGCGGCACCTAGTGACCAACATTTTTATCCTTAAAAACAAAAAATATTATGCATAGAATTTAATATAAAAAATATACTCCCATACAAAATCGTTTTCAAACTTCAGTTCGCCATTTTGGTGATCAAGATTAGTTAATAAGAAAAACGCATTGGAATTTTAAATTAGATGGTTAAATTTTTGCGTATAAATAGTAATTTTGTGCTAACTTTTTCTATATCTTCCGAATAAAGCAGTTTGTAAGTGTCCAAAGCAAAATTGTTCTTGTAACAACATTATTTTCTTATACGTAAACAGTTCTGCTGGGGTAATGAAAGTTTACGACCCCTAGTCCCGAACTGCACCCTTATCATGATGAACGGACGCAGGGGTAGATACGAGGCCTAAGGGCAGTGGCAAATACAGCGTCAATTGCGATCTATTTAAACTGGGGGTGGATTTGTAAACGAAATAAGTTATATTCCCTATTATACTGGCGGTCTGACCCGGCTTTGCCCGGTTATAGAAACCTTTTAAGTCCAGTCCACATCAGACAGCTGTTATTTTGCTTACAGTGAGTATGGGAACACTAAATTTTCTTCGTTATATAGCAGCTGTGTTGTGTTCTTGTGTTAATCCAGGGTATGAGCTATCTTCATACCAGATTTCATCAAAGTTGGTCTAGCCGTTTGAGTGTTTATAGGATAAGTAGGAATTTCCTTAAAAAATCTAACTAGGACTAGGTATCAGCTAGCTTGCCAGCGGCATCATTCCCGGACAGATACGACCTGGTGACCTTCAAAAAACGAGCGTATTCCCACCTCAAAGGCCGGCAACGCATCTTCATGCCCTATGGTGTTGTAGATGTCCATGGGCGGCGGTGTTTACTTACCATCAGGTGAACCGCATGGTCGTTTGACCCCTATAATATATATAAAAAAAAAGCTCTGCTGGGTGGCTAAGGTTTACTCTTTGGCATCGATTTTTCTTGGAATATGTACAAAAGGCTACGGGTTCTAAGATAAACCCATGATCTTTTCTGGTTTGCAGGCCCCTCAAAACGGGACTCAGACCATCAAATCGGGAGGGGAGCTGGAATGGAAAAGGATGGGAAGAGCATGGGAAGAAGAAAGGAGTATTGTGCATCAGGCAATCTCATTCACATGAGTGACAACAGCGTGGCTCTAACATTTTCAAAACTTTATTAACGATTGTATTTATACAATCTAAAGAGATTTTCAATATTAAAAAGCTATTTGATTTGATAAAAAATATTAATAATTCATTAAATAAATACCATCCAACAGTCATATACATAGTCCTGACCCCATACTAAAATCGAGTCTTGTGTCGTGAGTATCAGGAACTACGAGAGCTTTTTCAGTCTCACAAACACCCAAACCAAAAATAATTATTTATAGGCCGCACAAACATTTCTCACGGTGCGGGGATTGAATCCGCAGGTTCTCGTTTCAGAGGCGTCGTGTAGCCGCCTGTGCCACGGAGGCTGTCAAGTTACTTTTATTATATATATAGAGCCGTGGTTCCTAACTTTTATACCACCACAGTACCACGAGGTACTGCTTATCTTTTACAAGTTTGGTAATATTAGGTTATATTTCACAAAGACAATAACCAGCTCATTGTTACTCATTGTTGCTGAATTGTATTAATATTCGCGCATAAAATATTAAAATGTGTATTGGTTTTTAATTTACCAAGCAGAATATTACGTTTCTGCGTATTTCTTCAAAGGGGTAATATTATAAAATACCTGATTTTCTTGGATCCGAATGCTCCTGGAAGAAAAAATACCACATACACACACACACACAAGTCTTTTACTGTCCAAGCAGTTCGATTGTGGAACGCGCTTCCTGTTGTGGTGAGACAGGCGCAATCGCTGTCTTCATTCAAGAGGCTAATTAAAGAACACTACTTTTCTCTTTAATTAAACAGATTTTAGTCGATATTATTTCTTAAATCTAAATCATTTTACAATTAGTATTTCTTATATATTTATTTAAGTATTATATATGTGTATGTATTTATGCTATTTTTATGTATGTATGTTCGTATTTTTTTATGTTAGTTAGTATTATTAAGTTTTCTCTCTTCTATTTATTTATTTTACACTGCCCTTTCTTTCTCCTTCTTTTAAATTCATCTCATAGGTTGTCTGTAAGACATTGCTTTAATCGATAAGACCGCCACTTGTATTTTTTTTATTTGTTTCTTTATTCTGTGTTTATTTTAAAAGTGTAAAATAAATGCTTTAGTATCTGATAGGCCATTAAAATATAATCCATAACAACAAACAACCTATGTGTAAATCCAGTTCCGAGCAATGAAAAATCAACACAATCATGTATTTGTTCGGGAAATTAATAATAAAATTTACATACGATTTATCGAATGAAATAACACGGCGTGTGGTAACATGATTACGGTTTTCAAAACAGAACACAAAATGCATAAGTTTTTAAGGGTGAGTTGCAGAAAAAGTCCTGCTAAAGATAGAGGTAAAGTTAACTTTAGCAGTGTCTTTGACCATGACCCACTGAATTTGACAATCCATCTGTTGCACCACTGTAGGAATTGCTAAAGGTAAAGTTAAACGGGTGACCAGGAAAAAAACGTTTTAACACCCCAAAACGCTACATGGGTAATTTTTTATCAGTGACAACACTTCAATACAAATTTCAATTTTCTTTGAAATTGTGAATCTGTTTCATTACACGCTTTATATTAGCTTCACTTGTATGTTTTTTTGTATTTTTTTAAATCAAAATTTGTGCTTTACAGTTCACAATACTGTTTCAAGTATAGGAATTTGCGATCGACGATATTTAGATACTG
This sequence comes from Hyles euphorbiae, assembly GCA_023078785.2. Taxonomy (NCBI): domain Eukaryota; kingdom Metazoa; phylum Arthropoda; class Insecta; order Lepidoptera; family Sphingidae; genus Hyles; species Hyles euphorbiae. The sequence goes on along the minus strand of CM041041.1, from coordinate 13,448,093 downwards.
GGAGTTGCAATGCAAATATTATGATGCCGATTGTCGCCAATTTTGTACAAAATAATACCAAATGAGTGTAAAAAAAAGAGATTATAATTAATTGCTATTGCTATGCGGCTGGCCACATAACGTGAAAAACTGATGAAAAAAAGGAAAACCATGCAATAAGGTGATCTTGTACAAATATGTCATTTATGTTAATTCCAAAGACATAACCCAACACACTTTATTGAAGTATCGTCACTTGAAGTTCTCGATTCCCATAAAATATCTCGTAGTAAAGACATTAATCCATTTTAATTCTTCTAAGAAAGCTTCTTGGTTTTGATAGTTGACATTTTCCTATATATTGTATTATCTATGGTTGACATTTTACAGACATGTCTGTAACTTTAGCCCTTAACCGCCCGAAACTGTGGAGCTAAAGGTAATGTTATTTGTGACGTCATTTTGTCAAGAGTTAGATTTCTGCAACCCGAAAATGGCGTAACTGTAACTTTGACGGTTGATTTGACGTTTGCTACAGGCAAAGTTACTTTCTGCAACTCAGCCTAAAAGTTGTTCCGTTATTTTCACATCTCATTTTAACTGGAATGTTTATTTTTGTAGATAACGTTGTTTTAATCATTATTTACTAACATAATATTGTGGCGGCTTTAATATTATGACATCATTGTATATTGTAATTTTTGTATATTGACGTGATAACTGCCGTGACCTATTAATACCTCTTTACCTCAATACCTCTTTCCTCTTGCTATCCCTTTCCCTTCCCGCTTTTCACCTGATTTCATGGGCCGGCAACACATCCATGATCCAAGAGGTATGGATGTTTATGGGCGATAATTATCACTTATCATAGATTACCTTTATGCAATCCTGAGATGAACATCTGAATAAGGCTAATGGGGGCGCGTACGCGTTACTTTGTTATGGAAAAGGTCGACACTATGGATTCTGACGAGTCAAGCTAGCAGGAACCGCATTCATCGTATTATCGAGGGGTCTTGTGTCGGCATTAATATCTGAGTGCCGAGCTAGATGGCCGGTGACCCCGACATAGACTTTCTGCACCCCTCTCCCAGAATTACCACCATCATTTGTTTTTAAACTCGTTAAAAAAAAGGTGCCATGTATGCTCATATGCCGGACCTATTGAATATAAAAATAATACAACAAACCCGATGTCTAATGCTGTGCAATGCAATTAGAGTATATACAGGGTATATCAAGACTGCTACCGAAAACGAAGCCGGGTGGTAGTTTAAGCGACTTCAGACACAATGCAACAGAAAAAGTTGCAAAAAAAAGTGACAATTTTTTTTTTGTTATTTTTTTCCTTTGACCATATTTGGGTGGTAAATACATTTTTTCCTAAAATAATAGTGTTTACCCTTTTATTTATAAATAATCTAGGGTATAAAAGTGCTTAAATTATTATTTTAGCAAAAACTATGGATTTACCACCCAAAAATGACGATATTTAAAAAATCATAAAAAATAATTGTCGCGTTTCTTTGCGAAATTTTTAGTTACATTGTGTTTGTAGTCACTAAAACTACCACCCGGCTTCGTTTTCGGTAGCAGTCTGAGATACCCGGTATAGAGAAATATGATTATTCATCACCGGTACTTAACACATTAATTAAATAATAGTGATGTGATCGAAGCTGATTGTACACAAAATGAACTCCAAAAATTACTTAGCGTGGGTCATTGTGAATTAAAATGTTGTACTAATATATAGAAAATATAATTTTACTTCACTATTGTTCAATCCAATATAATTTACAAAGCAAATGCATTACCAAACCATATCATGTTTTAAGAACATTTAACCAACTATATATTTCACTCGTAGGATCGCAATAAATTCCCAGCTTTGCGAACTTTGACTGACTGTTGCAATTCATGTTAAATCAGGCACAAAATACGTCTCCAGGCAGATTGGGCCAATTAATGAGGGTACAATCAAGGTACCAGGACCTTTACAATCTAGTGCGAACATAAATTGTGATAGGGGGCGGCGGGGCTTGTTTAATTTCACGACTGAATAAATTCAAATGTTAATACCGTTGAGACTTGTGATGTTTCACTGTCCCTCCATAAACCCGACTGGCCTGTGCAAAAATTGCAAGTTCAACTGTTACACTGGGAACTCTGCAATAAATTAGGGGATTTGGTGTTACTTTATGTGATACGATTTGGATAAGGGTTTTTAAAGATTGGTGGGAAGAAATTAATTATCTGCTAGTTCTTGTTGCTTCGTATGTGTTTTTTTTATTATTTTTTTAATTGCGAATCTTTGCGTATTCAAATTTTTCAAACATGTGTTATGGCGTGTGTGATTTTTTTATATCAATGATTTGCGACACGAGCATATTATCTGTCTGATCATAAACGAGACGACCGCTGATGGACAGTTGCAAAACCAAAGAAACCATCAATTACAACCGGAACATTACGGTGCATTTACACTGTTGTTTGACTAGAGAAATAGACATTGCGCTGGATACCCAGGCGGCATCTCACATATGAATGATCTACCGCCATTAACGAGTGTGAGATAATTAACCGTAAAAGAGCACAAACCGGCGGCTTTTAAATAATAATCTAGACTTAAGATGGCGTACCGAAAAACTGCATCAATGTCAAATAATGTATGCCGTATAATAAGAATATATTAATACCTATTTGGTTCTCCCTTAGCGGATATAAGAAACCGGGTTCTATTAAAGGAATATGCGGACTATTCAACCATAATGCCACCTTTATATCGTGAGTCATTGTCATAATAATAGGGAAATATAATGGCGTTGACGAAACGATTTGCCGCTTACACTGAACGGTATCAAGAATGGAAATACGCAGGAAACGCTTTCTGAATAAATAATAAACGTATTCTTAACTTTTTCGTGCTGAGAAATTTATCGCGACGCCATGTTGCCGCTGGTTTACACGTAATTATAATTGTACTTTTGGGAATCAATCGACTGGAAATATTTATTGAACGCGGAGAATTCGTGGAGGTGGTTAGTCATTTTAATGTGTCGCAATGTATGAGTTTTTTTTTTACCTTACCTTACCTTATTTGAATAAAAATACAATCAACTACAAAGTTTGAATAATAATCTTCAATAAATATCTGTATCGGTATCAGCCCATATACATATGTCCCTCTACAGGGCACGGGTCTACTATCGAGAATACGATTGAGAGAAGTAAGGCCATATAGTCTACCACGTTGCCCTGATGCGGGTTGGCGAACTTTATATACTATAGAAATTGCTATGGTACGCAAGTTTCCCCGTAGGTCTCAGTTGTAAATAATGTGAAAAAGTATTTTTTTTTTTATTTTATCTAAGAAAACTTGTTTGTAGAAAGTAGACTTTTTAATCATAGTAATAACTTAATCATTGTTATTAATGGTTTCTTAGATTTACGCGAATGTTACACATTAAAATAAAACTATTATTTACGGATTTTATCGCGAATTTAGTTTAATTTTTTACATTTTTAACTTCCCGACGTTTCGATTACTGACTGAGTCCGCCCCGTGACCATGAAAGCTGTAAAGTAATCGAAACGTCGGGAAGTTAAAAATGTAAAAAATTAAACTAAATTCGCGATAAAATCCGTAAATAATAGTTTTATTTCATTGTTATTAAGTTTACCAATATGGCTATTACACAGTTCACGAGTCCGTATTGATAGACCACGTCATACGCTACATTTATCGAATGCTAAAATTTTCCCAAATTTATAAATAATGTGATAAAATAATAATCAATTTCATAAATACGTATTCAAATATTGGATGTACGCCTTAACCTATTTGACGACCTATTGAAAATCAGTCGACCGATATTTGATCATGGGCAATCAATGCGAACATTCTAAATATTGTTTTAAAACTCACTGAACATAATATAGAAAATCACGAACAAAATTAAATTAGCTTTAGGGTTAAAGATGCTATTATGACCGGGAATGAATTACATGCCATTGGTTCGGAAAAGTCATTGACGTCTGGAATGTTAATTGAATTTGTTTGTTTTTATTTAATTGTTTTTCTGTTTTTTATTTGAATGTTTGGATTAATAATATATGTATTTTTTTTGTTATTCATTTACTCTCCTATGTGAGACACCGCCTATGTAGGTACAAACAGTGTACATGTAGTGTAAACGCACTGTTGTGTTCCGGTTTGCAGGAAATTATAGTCAGAGTAATTACTGAACAATATATTGAGACTTAACACCTTATGGATGGTAATCGCATTGTAATGCCAAGCATTGCTACTGTCAATACTCACACTCAATTGATACTCCAAATCAATGCTACGAATGGCATACTCGTCTTACCGTTTATAGCAATAGAAAAAAGCATATATTTTTTAACATTTAAATAATAATAAATAAATAATAAATAATACCCAACAGTCACATACATAGTCTTAACCCCACAGTAAGATCGAGTCTTGCGTCGTGGGTATCAGGAACTACGAGAGACTTTTCGGTCTCACAAACACCCAGACCCGGAAGAAATATTTGTGGGCCGCACAAACATTTTTCTCGGTGCGGGGATCGAACCCGCGGCCTCTCGTTTCACAGGCGGCGTCTAACCAACTGCGCCACGGAGGCTGTCAACATTTGCATTTATTGTTATCATTTCTTTATGTAACACGATGCGAAGCAACGTTGCGTTTCAAGTTTATTATGACTAATAAATGCACGGCCAGGAACCAGTGGTCAGATCTCTCTGCCACCTGCAGTGACATACCTACTTCAGTACAGTTTGTGGTTTCAGCTGTCAAGAGTAGGTTTCTACAGTTCCACATGTCATATAAATGTTCCATAAATGTACATACATTTTAGTGAAAATGAAAATGTAATGGTACTGTATACGACAGGTTTACACACTAATGGAGTATTACGTTCTGAATAGTTTATATCGTTATTTTTGCAAATTTCATAAGTAATCAGATTAAAAATAATTAATTCAGGTTCATTATATGCATTAGACAAAATACTTTATCTACAATTTGTAACTGATTGATTTCTGCACATTGAAAACTATTATGGTGGACTGTATCAACCAGCGGCGTGCACAGGATTATGACACTGGGTATGCGGCGGAGTACTCGGTCAAAAAACTTTTTCTTATATAGTTTTTTAGCATAGCCACAGCCACGCGACGGATATCTAAGTCGGAAACCATGCCCACATAACAAGTCTTAGATGTACTACTATTCATGTCCATCTTCTACGGAAACGCAGACAAAACAGCGATCGATCGTCGCGGCGGAAGAAATTCTAATAAGTAAAATAAAAAAAACTCACCTAGTCAGCTTTCAATTTTCACATATTCAAAGTTCCGGTTAGTTGAGATTACTATACCTATCCCGATGTAAATAAACGCAAGATTTCGGCCACCTCATTCATTCATTTGATAAACATACATTTTTAATACAAACCTCACAATCAAATAACATTTGAAAAACAAACACACTAGTAAAAGCAAATGACTACAATTATTAATATCGAACCTTAGTAATAAACTTTTAAATGTACACACTTTCAAATGTTAAAATGAAAATCTTTTAAGAAATCTATTTTTTTTACAAACATACTAGTATAAAATAGTAAACAACGCAAAAACACATAAAAAAAGCAAAATGGCCCCCGCGAAACACAAAGCATTTCTATTTAAACAAATAAAACCTTACTAACCAAAAATGCATAATGTGCATCGGTGATTTATTAGATTCCTGCCTATTAATTTTACTCGGATTATACAGCAACGAACATTTACGATTACTCCCGACAACTGCCGAACTCCCGAGGCCTGCCGCAGGAGTCGCGGCTTTCAATATTCATGGGTGTGTGCGTTTGCGACAGTGCACGGACACTAAAATTACTACACACATGCAAACAAATGTAATGCGGGACGCGGCGGCATGACTTGGTTGATTAGGTACATTATTTTGCTTTGCAGCGCCACTTGCTTTTCGCGTGGCAAACATAATGTTTGCGTGATTGCAAATAGGTGCTATTTATAAAATATTAGGCGTTTTTAAGTTATTATATTTTGTTTATTCATTTATTTACTATAAATTAAAGTCATACGTTATAATAAAATATCTGTGAATGGCAAGTAAAGCACTGCATTTCTGCCTACAAGGAGTGCACGCCCCTGGTATCAACACAATAGTACCGTAAGAATGAGAATGAATTATTGATATTTTGTTTAGCTTTAAAAGCTACCGTAATAAATTTAATTCACAAAAACATTTTTATCTTTTAATCGGCTAAATAATTTATACTGATGCAGGCTCTTAAAGCTATTAGGAGCACTTATCATATCTTTTTTTTATTATATTGAACTTATGAATTAGATTCCTTTTAATAATTTTCTTAAAATTTTTCGTTAAATCTAACAGCAATATCCTGGCGGTCTTGGCGCTAGGGGTAATTCTACATTAATTTTTCTCCAAACTAAGTTGTCACTCTTTTCAGACAATATTTCGATTATACCCTTTATCATATAAATACTTACAACATTCGTTGTAAATAGAGATATGTTAACTCGATGCATAGGTGGATCCTAATATACAGCGGGCGACACAACAGCCCCGGGATCGCGTTGTTTGATCCCGTTTTCAATACGACCAAAACAATAACGCTATATTGAAGAACGAACAAACTGTACCCAGTGCACAGCCACTCTAAGGGAGTTGCTACATTTATTCAGCTCTTTACATATTCCGCTGCTTGATTTTGGTGAGCTTTCTGTCAATAAAATCATCACTTACAGCCGCTGCCAATAAACAAACCCAATCCAAAATTTGCCGTTTTAGATTGACAGCTCAATCGTTTTTCTGATACTATATTGCCAATAATCAATCTCAGTAGTGAATAAACTATGGCAACATGACAGGAGACCAATCGAAAAGTAGAAAACAATTGACAACAAAACAGATTGACTTCAATCTAATTTTTTCGATTGATTATTGGCATCGGCCGTTAGAACTATACTGAGGAAGAATTTTATTGACATTAAACTTCAAATTGTGGCCTATATACAGCTCCAATTCTGTTATTTAAGCAAGATATCATAGGCGTACGCGTAGAAGTGTGCGTTTTTGTATCCGACAAAATGACAGCACCACTTGACTTGTGGTTTCTTATATGTGAGAGGCCGCCTGGGTAAGTACCAGTAAGTATCACCGCAATGTATATTTCTTCCGCCAAACAGAGTATAAATGCACTGTTGTGTTTCGGTTTGAAGGAAATTGTAGCCAGAGTAACTACTGGACATATTGAGACACAATATCTTGTGTCTCAGTTATCTTTTATAAGTAAATTTTGAGTTTTTGAGACGAAATATCACAACAGCAGTGTAAATGCACTGCTGTGTTCCGGTTTGAAGGATTTTAATTATAATTATTAATGTATTTAATAGCCAGAGTAACTCCTGGACACATTGAGACTTAACATCTTGTCTCAGGATGGCGAGCGCAATGGAATACCAAACATTGTAATTCATGGTGTTGTTTGTTTTAGCTTCTGTCCATGGGCGGTCGTGACGGTTGCCATCAGGCGAACGGCATGCTCGTCTCACCATACATTAGAATTAAAAAAAAACTACATGATAAGAGCAATGATGTGCAGATAAAGCATTGACCGGCAACAGAAAGCTATCTCCTGCTGTAGAATTACACCAGCTATAACTACTGACATTTCACGCTTAGACGAAAGGAACAAGAATCATAGGAGCGAACATAGGGTCAGCAAACTATTTATAATATATCGGCAATCCTCTCGACATATGCCATTATGGTGTTGATTACTAAACTGTTGTATCATAACCCACGGTGTGTGATTCTTGTTGTGTATGTCTGAAATGAAATGAAATAAAATTCCTTTATTGGTTACGTAGGCAAATTAAATTGCTCTTATCTCAATTCACACAGTATTTAATCTCTACATTTAAAGTATTATTTATATTAAATTCTTATAAGTCTATAAAAAATGGAGGATGGACAAAAACGGAGCTGAATAACAGCCGCTGCCAATAAACAAACCCAATCCAAAATTTGCCGTTTTAGATTGACAGCTCAATCGTTTTTCTGATACTATATTGCCAATAATCAATCTCAGTAGTGAATAAACTATGGCAACATGACAGGAGACCAATCGAAAAGTAGAAAACAATTGACAACAAAACAGATTGACTTCAATCTAATTTTTTCGATTGATTATTGGCATCGGCCGTTAGTGTAGTTACTCCCTTATTGAATATTTACCCAGCGACCGCGTCGCGTCGCGTCGGCTCGTTTCATACCGTCAGCTTTTAAACAATGTATTTTTGGAAAATGAGTATTTAAAAGGCAGCATTTAACTATTTGCACTGTCCGTTCACGTAGGACTTAATGATTGAAACACGGAATTTATAATATTGGTAAAAAATAAACTGTGTTTACATTACGGAATGTAAATTTTACGCAATGTCCACTTGCTCTCTGTTGGATTATTTTTATTTTGCTTTTAATGGAAGTGTATGTTTTAAAATGTTAATTAGTGTATGGGTTGGACTACCAGGTACAGAGGTTATCCCTGGGTCAAATTTTATTTTAGTATGTTTATTAATCGGTTAAAATTAGTCGCCAGTGAGTGCTTTGATAACAAACTCACTCTATGTTTTGAAATAACATGGTCCTCAAAATTCGTCTAGTCGTGATCCATATAATCCTCTTTGCGGTCGTTCATTTTTATTAAATCTTTATTGTCCCACTGCTGGGCAAAGGGCCTATTATCGTCTTCCACTAGTCCTTATTAATTGCTATAGGTATTGATATTGTGCTGATGTAGTTGAAGTCATGAAATAAACTTTGTTTTTTTTTATCCACCAGTTATCGTTGTCCAATTCTGCACTGCGCATGTTTTAAAACTGCAGCAATTCAATAATTATATTAATTTAACAAGGTGAAATAACTTGTCAGGCTGAGCGACACGACAGGGCTTCGTAATTGAAATCACAGCACAATACGGTAAAGGTTGGTAAAAATTGATTGTATTAAACGGAATTCGGATTTTCATCCACAAGGTTCATGACCTGACGAGGACTGTAGGAAGCTGTTGGATGCAGATGGCTTCCAACGGGCAGCAGTGCAAATAGTAGGAAGCCGGTGTTCTGCACACTTCCTCTGGTTGAAAACTATAATGAAGATATAAAATATTAGATTCAGTAAGCGGGTATACTTGCATCGATATAATAGATAATCTATCTTGTATGTACTGCTTTTACAATCAGGAATCATAAATCATTGTGCTAGAATAAAACAAATGAAAATATCTTAAGACAGAAATCTCACTTTTCTATTTGCCATACAATTAAAGTCAATAAGAGATGTTCAGAACATTCGGAATTATCCATTGTATTTAATTGAAACTTTACCGGCTATAAATACGATGGGCGCGAACCCACAAGTAACAATAGCGAGTAATGAATAATGCAAAATGGTAGATAAGGTAAAAATGGAAATCCAAGCCCAAAAGCTAAATTAAAAGCGCAGTACTTAGTAAGTAATGGCACCCCGGGCAGCAATCGAGAAATAAAGAGTGGAATTATTTGCATAACGATCAAGGTTAAATGTTTCAAGTGTTGTGAAAATACAAAAGAACTGCTAAGTTGTCGCGATGGTCTGTACGTACTATGTGATATTTTAGAGAATAAAAGCAATTGGACCAATGGTTATAAATGCTTTAACCTGTAGGTAGGTATCCTAATGTTTTAGGGTGGCAGCTAGTGCCACTGGTGAACCCATCTCGAGCACAAACTTCGACTATGTGTGAATTCTGTGAGATTTATAAATTCATTAAACCCAAAGAATCTGTTTCGCTAACCGGGGATTCGATCCTAGAATCTTAAGGTTCGGAATATACGCTGCAACTGAACCGGTAAATGTACGACCAAACTGATTTTATTTGTTCATATACATATTATGAATAGTTTCTATAATGAAAATGAATTGTTTTATAGATAGCCTTATAAAAACGACTAAGGTACAAGGGGATGGTGTAAATAGTTTTTGTAGTCGTAGTAAAGATCTTCAAATTTTGGCCAAATATTTCATTACAAACTTACTTATATGGTGTTAATGGAAGAGGACGTCTGGGTAAGTTCTACTGAAATGTCTATTTCTCCCATCAAACAGCAGTGTAAATACACTGTTCTGTTCCGGTTTGAAGGATATTGTAGCCAGAGTAGCTACGACACGTAACGAGACTTATTATCTTATGTCTCTAGATGGCAAGCCCAGTGGAATACCAAGCATTGCTTTGTAATTTGGGTTTTGATTGGTTTATGTAAATGTCTGTGAGCGGTCGTACCATCAAGCAAATGGAACCCTCACATCCTTACAGAAATCAACAAAAAAATAACTTCCGTAAAGTTCCATTATCATCCACACTCTCTACATTTCACCTAGATATTGTTTAGCTAACTAGATAATGCATTATCACTATGTTTGTTACCGTAGCGGGTGCTAATTATGAAAAGCTATGGGCTCGCGTGCTGGGCTCGGCGCAATTATGCTAATCTTATTAGTCAATCCACTCCACCGTATGCACATTGCAGTTTTATGTTCCTACGCAGGCATTGTGTGCTTTCCTTATTTCTATAACGTGTGGAAGGCTTATTAAAGCTATTATTTCAACTCTAGTATAAAGTGAGACTTTAATTTGATTATTTTGTTTGCTATTTCATCGCAGTTGTATGTTTGTGTTTTATAAAATGTTTATCTATAAAGTACATTTAAGCCGTATTTTATTGACGACTGAGACGATGAAAAACATTTTGAAAAACATTTTAAACTCGTTGTCAGTTAAAGTGACATTTCGATTTGACATATCAGACACACTCAATTCTATAGGATCTGCCAACATAGTTGGTTCCGTTTTAACTCGTGCTTCACTATTACCATTTTTCATGTCAGAATAAAATAAAACAACGATAAAATATAAATCAAAGATGAATCAAACGAATCACTACGGGAAACTTCAATACAAAGAAACAATTTTTTCAATCGTCCAACTTTTACGACGCAAAGAGTAAGTGCGGATTTACAGCGAAAGCCCCGCCTTTCTAACTTAAGAAATTTCACTTAAGAAACAAAAGTACTCTAATAAAAGAAGAACAATCATAAAAAGGAGATGTAAGAAGGCGCTTTGTCGAAAAATCGATGATTCTGCCACTGTCGCGTGTCGCCTACCTTTACGTACTTTCAGCGATTTACCTTGCCGATTCTAGTTTACGTACATACTTGTTACTTGCTAAACGAATCTGTTTGTCTTTGCTTTTGTTTTATTGGATATATCTTCTCTTAGCGTAACGAATTTGTTTATTCTACCGTGCCTCACAATCATACTTATGATTTTGTTTTCATAAGCATCTATATATCTAATATTACCACATTAGATTTGTATCACAGGATAAGTGAAGTTTTGACGTGGGAAGTGGCTACACCAGTGGTTCTTAACCGGTGGTCCATGGACCATTTGTGGTCATTGGGGGCATCCCCAGTGATCCGCAGAGCCATACTAAGGCCATTCTTAAAATAATTAATATAGTTAGATAAAAAAATACCCTTTATTTATTTACCTTTCGGTACTGTATTAACAAACACCCATGCCAGTCAAACAACTGGGTAGTCAATGGCTAAATTATTTTTGTCAAACGTATCTAAAGGGTTAAGAACCACTGGGCTAGACGATAGCTTTCTCTGCCTAATATTCATCGAAATATCTAAAGTGTTGCTAAAGCGATCCCCCTCTATCCATAATGCAAAACCAACTCCCTCCTCCGAGGCACCTTTGGGTCATACACAAAACAAGGCAAAAATTTGTATAAATAAAACATGGTCGGTATTTTTACAAAATCAGTCTCATTTAATATGATATATTCGGAATAATAAAATTAAAACATAAAACAAGATCGTTTCTCCGATTAGGCTAAAAAAATAAACTTTTAATTTTATTTTCGGCTACAAAAGGGTCTTGTGTCTACAGAAAAGAACCAACATATCAAAAATAGTTACTAAGTACATCCAAAAATGACTTCATCACTGAAATGCTTTCTGGATCGACTTGTACGAGGTATCATGGACCTAAAAAAAGTGACTATCTACGCACAGCTACTCCATACATATCCGACACAAGACTCGATCTTAGCGTGGGGTCAGAACTATGTATTATGTTATTTATGACCAATTAATTTATATAAAGTCCTCAAGATTCAGGAATCCATCGTCCCGTATTCAGACAGACAGGATACTACGTTAATTTTACTACGTTAAAAAATATTCTGTGGACTAATTGTCTCTTCTGTGGACATTAAATAAATAAAAAATACAAAATCTGATTAATCAAATCAACTAATTTAAAACAAAATTATAAAAGATAAAAGTCCCCCCTTTAAGCTACTTTGGCAGCATGTGAATTAATAAAACCGACAATTACTTAATCAAGTACACCAGGAACAGAAAAGAAGCACCGATCTTTGACAATAACACTATTTGAAATATAAATATATTTATGAACAACCTACGCTGCTCTCAGTCATCAAATCCAACGTGGCAGACGCCAACCATGTAGTGAGGCCATTGTAAAAAATATTTTGGGCAATCGTATTTTATTCTGGCCAATTTATCCGGTTGAATTTTAGGTCCACAGGAAAGTCGCAGTACCGTGTAACCAACTGTTTATTGAAATTTGGAGTAACTTTAACATAATATATTAAATTTACTCGGTAAAATTGCAATATTCAGTATATATACTAATGATATTTAATATTACTTAAATAGATAACGCATATCAAGTATGAGAAATATTTATCAAAAAGTGCCAAGTGCGTTTACGAACAGTCCACAGAAGGAGACATTTGGGGACAATTTTCGTTGTTATATTATTTATGGTTGAAGATAATTCATTAAATTTGGTATATGTCTTAATAGTGATACTTGTGAGCCATTTATCAAAACTAAGTCTGAGAATCAATCCAGAAATTTGAACATAGTATTCATTCTGAACATGCGTATGTGTATGACCCCTTTATGAAATTATACTGGGACAGATTTATCTATGCCTAAGAGCAACCCGTGACTATCAAATGACTGAATTTTACAAATCTATTTTTATTACAGCCAGCTATAAATTCCTAATGAGTTTTGTAATAATTTATCTGATTTGCTCAGTAGACCGCAAATTCAATATGGGCACGAGAATTTTGACATTAAAAAAATGGTCTGCATTATTTTTAGAAGTAGACCGCAAATTCAAACCCGCAGATTAATTAATGAGGTTAACATGTGATTGGGTGACCGCTGAACGTTAGGACGCCCTTGTCTATATTAAGCACCTGTGACCGTTCGACATTGTGTATTCTTTGACCCGACAGCGGAAATTAAAGATCACAACTTTGTACTTGAATTGAATGAACCTTTGGGTTAATTTATACAATGTGTTAAGTCTTAGGACCGCATAAATACACAGTTTTAAAACCTATTTTAGTTATCGAATGATTAGTCCCTTTCGGATCACTTTTGAATTCAATTTGAGCGAAGAAGACAAAACATACGATAAATAGAATTTGTTTTGAAATTGTCTATGAGTAAGGCCCTTAGTAACCACATTGTTTTATATGTAAGGAGCCTAATCTATGGATCCTCTTTCCAGTCGTATTCTTGTTTACTGAAGGTCGCGATCCTGAAAGTCCTTCATGGTTGTATGTTATTTAATCTAATTTTCTCGGTTCTGCTCTTTTCTTAATCTATGTGTAGCATTTTTAAAATTCTCTTACCTATTTTGTCACTATATTCATTCACAGGTTCGATCCCCGCACGAAAAGAAATTTGGTGCGGCCCATAAATATATATTTCTTTCGGGTCTAGGTGCTTATGGGACCAAAAAGTCTTTCGTAGTTCCCAGTACCCATGACACAAGACCCGTGAACCTGGTGTGGGGTCAAGACTATCTATGTGACTGTTGGCTGTTATTTTGTGTTATTTATTTACTCTTTCTTTTTCTCAGGTATACCAATAATCGAGGTTAAAAATCGTATTCACCAGCACACAAGTATGTTCCTCACATACACATACATACATTTAAATTTCCCCACAAGCATTGCATAAATGTTACTCGAAAATTAATTCGGAGACTGGCGGAGAGCATCCAACATTTTTATTAAAAAATTCAATTTGCTTTGGATAGTACCGTAAGCGACGGCGGCTTCGGGCTTTGGATAATTTCATCCCGACTAATCCCGGTATCACTACTTACCTCGCACTGATTACACGGAAAAATGCGCAAGTGCCTTTTCATATTAACGTTGGGAATATTTTTTTACTGTAACCAAATGTATTTTTTATGTCGTTTTTATGGCACACCGGGAACTTATGAATTTTCCAAGATTTTTGTGGCATTCTATTTTTAAGGTTCCTTTACTTTACTGTCGCGTAAAAAGGTAGAATATCATTTGCTTTAAGGCTAATTTATAGGCGTACGGTATAAGTATTTTTTGTGGGTTTTTAATAATGATCGTAAAATTTTGTGAAGGAAATTTGGTAGCAACAAAACCTAAAAGCAGTATCAAGATACTCTTAGAAAATTCAATCAATTTAAAGGGTTATTTTTTTATTTTGTATATCTATTAGTTTCCGATAATACTTAAATAATAGTACGTATTACTATTTGTTTAACAAAATCGGGATTGATTTTAGTTCTTAGGTTACGTACGTATACGAGTATTCTATTTACAGAATACCAAACAATTTCATTATCGTCAAACCCTCCTCATTCGTCCCAACAGAAGACACCGAACACCTAAACATCACCCGAAAAATATGATAACGTAAATATAAATCATAAAAATTCCAGCCACGGCGGCATATGATTCCTGAACACAGGGGGCTGTGTGTCAGGCCAATCCTCTTATTTCATTTGTCAGCCTGACGCGGGAGATGTCCACACGCGAAGCTGACAATGCGCGATCTGTCAGCTGGCGAATACAGAATGGATCAAGACTGATGTTTGTATCACTGCTGACGCTGCTTTTTTATCGTCAAATTGATTGAACGAGTTGACGTTTGTTCTTTTTTTGAAATCGACACCGGATGGTATACGCTCTTTTTTTTTCACAACTATTTCAAATGTTTGGATTTCTGCTCTGGAGTTCTGGTGGATATTTTCGATGCGACCTTTTCCTGCCTTTTGTGTGCATGTTATGTTGACCCCTTACGTGTACATGATTGTCGATTGTAGGCTTTTACATAACGTTGAATTTTATATTTACTGTATTATTATATTTTTGTTCTGGAAAAGTCGATGGAGCATGGTTTTTATCATGTTGTAATCGTCCGATTGTTAAAGCCTTTTGAAAATTTTCCAATCACGTATGCATCATATTCTTTAAAAGCTCATATAAAGTGAGAGACATTTTGAGAATTATTATTATTTATAAATCTCATATAAATTAGACAAAGAAATAATTAAACCATTTTGAAAACTGGATATAATTAATCAAAGCTGGGTCGGTTACGTGCCCGTGTATAAAGAGTTTCAACCAGGCGGGTGCAATAAATCTATTTATTGCATTACACATCCCATCATTAGCCCTTTTAACCTTTCAGTATATAAAAATAAATAACTACCAACCATTAAGCATAATAACAAAATATTCCATAACCCTTTTTTATCCTCCAAACAATTATATCAGCGAAAACATGAACCCTCCCTGTTCTAAGTTCGTTAAATCCACATCTCGATGTTAATGAATACCGCATCGAGTTTCCAATTATACAGCCGATCGTCATTTCACCTCACCGTTAGTAACTAAAGGATCCTCTTTCAGGCTTCTATTATGAAAGTCATGATAATTATACGAATGTTTTCGGGGAGGTTAGTGTTAATGTCGCGAGAAGGATGTCTTGATATTTTGCCAGATACTGCCATCTGTGTGAGCGCACGTTTGCCTTAATGTGATTTTAGTCTGAGTTACTGTTTTGTGTGTTTTATGATTTTAAATTAAATGTAATACATAATTCATAGTAATTATAAATTCACCCAACAGTCACATACATAGTGCTAACTCCACTGTTAGATCGAGTCTTGTGTCGTGGGTATGAGAAACTACAAAAGCCTTTTGATCTCACAAACAATCTGACTAGAACAAATATTTGTGAATAACAAACTTTTTTACAGTGCAAGGATCGAGCCCGCGGCCTGTTATTTCACAGCCAGCATCTAATCAACTGCCCCATAAAGGCTGTCAATAATTGATAATTTAATAATTAATCTGATATTCAGGCTCAGTCAAATTGAAATACAACTGAATTGCATTCTAATTATGTTCAAATGTCTGAGCACGTGGATTTTATATGTCATTAGCCGCGTACTGACTAGCCGCGCAGCCTCGCGCGGCAGCCTCAGACGTTTGCTGCGGGACGGTTGCCTCGCGAGGCAGCCTCGATGTGTACATTTTTTGGATCGAGGCAGCTTCGCGCGGCATCGCCGAGCCAGTTTTGCTCAAGAGAAGTTTTGAGGTAGTACGTTCGGAAAGCTACCACCACCACTGCCATTCAAATAATTTTACGGCTTGTGATGAAACTATTATACCAAAACAGATTAGATTTTTTTCTTCAAGTCAGCTATTGGAATGTTCATTTTCTAACTTATTCTCCATGCATCTTCTCTTAATCCTCTATTAGTATAATCGGGACATTGCGCATCCCAAAGTCTTCTATATTCACCGTATAGTTGTATTAATTTAAGACACTGTTCTTTATCCATGGCGCTAACCTGCGACGAACAAGCGAGGGGAAACAAAACCGTCTTGATTGAGCGCGGCAAACGTACCGAGGCGCCTTTGAGCATGGACAAAAAACCGACAACGCTCGGCTCGGGCCGCGGCACGCTCGGGCGAGGCGGCGTGTGCGTTTGCCTCGGGCGAGGCACGTCCCGACTAGCCGAGCATTTGCTTCGCGCGGCAGGCCTCGCGAGGCTGCTCGGTCAGTCAGTACGCGGCTATTAGAATTTAGCACACCAAATAAGTACTGGATTTTTAAGTATTAAATTAATAATAATTATTAGCAACCATGGTAGAAGAATCATCAACATAGCTACGCAGAACAATCTTTATGCATTTTAATTAGATTGTTTTCAATACACACCTCATACATATATACACAAGTACGCGTGTATATCTGTAGGGGTAGGCAGATGCCAGGACACTCATAAGTCATATCCTGCCTTGTATGTCCAGTCCCATAATGTGATAGGGGCGAGCCTATCGTCAAATCGTGCACAAAAATCCATACTCTAGGCTGACAATGAATAGAAAAATCAATCATACATTTGTCCGACCCGAGATTCGAACCCAGCCCAACGTTTAATCGTACTCTACAACTGCGCCACCGAATCAGTCAGCCACACAACAAAATCATTAGCTAACACAATCCGAGCATTAATTTTACTTCGTATCCCCATATCTTAGAAGTACAAGGGGTGTAGGGATGAGGCAATTAACGCCCGTATTAACGTAGGCTTAGAATGCGGAGTATAATTTGATCGCGGACTCTCTGAGTTAGGGGGGTTACTCTGTAATCCTACACGACGACGACTGTTCGAACATCGCACGTAAAACTGTACGAATGTGCCTGAATAGTTTAGAAAATATTCAAATCCTTTATCCTACTTCGTAATTTGAAATTAAGTTCGAAGTGAATGATAAATTTTATAGAGGATAGTATTGATTTTTAGAAGTGGATAACTTTTATCTTACAAGTTGACGTTCAACGTCAGAAATTTCGAACTTAATGTCGAAGTACAGAGTAAGCCCCAGGGCGCGACTCGGGATTTGTTTAACCCCACGAGATTCAGGGGTTTGAATCAAACGGTGTTTCACTGTGATTACTGTTGGGCGCTCATGGTTTAGGTGTTTTTTACATTGCCACGGCATAATAACTGGAATGCACCTGATGGTAAGCGTAAATGCAGTCGTTTATCGAATGGCATCAGACGACAGTTCCATGCCAGGCGTTTCAATATTGGTTCATAAATGATTAAATAATAATTATTATTTATCACTACATAGTATAAAACAAAGTCGCTTTCTCTGTCCCTATGTCCCTTTGTATGCTTAAATCTTTAAAACTACGCAACAGATTTTGATGCGGTTTTTTTAATAGATAGAGTGATTCAAGAGGCAGGTTTATGTGTATAATACGTACATATTACGGGCGAAGCTGAACCGGGCCGCTAGTAGTAATATAAAGGATTTATTGTCTTTGCATCTTTCTCATACATTTAATTCACTGCAAATATTTATTATTTTTTTAAAATAAATAAATAAATAAATAATAAATAACACCCAACAGTCACATACATAGTCCTGACCCCACATTAAGATCGAGTCTTGTGTCGCAGGTATCAGGAACTACGAGAGACTTTTCGGTCTCACAAACACCCAGACCCGAGAGAAATATTTGTGGGCCGCACAAACATTTCTCTCGGTGCGGGGATCGAACCCGCGGCCTCTCGTTTCACAGGCGGCGTCTAACCGACTGCGCCACGGAGGCTGTCAAAATGCATTGGAATTTTGCATCACCTACTGAAAAATAATTGCAGCGGGTTTCATTCACTTTGATTAAGAATTTTTAATTCTCAGAAACCATGCGGGCGGTGCAATTAAAATAAGATGAAATATTATGTTTACTTGTCGCTGGATGCAGGCCGCTTCCAACAGGTCATTGTGGAGATCATTGGGGGAGGCCTATGTTCAGCAGTGGACTTCCTGTGGCTGATATGATGATGATGATGATGATTATGTTTACTTCCAAGAGTACCGAAATGTAATTCAAATAAAAATTAAATTCAAATTTGTTACGTATTAATTAAATTCTGAACAAATTAATACGTTGCATTGTGTTTAATTTCATTAAGTGTACGTATCATGTAAAGCAGTAATTTCGTTAAATAATTGTTGCCGTGGAGTTCGTTCGCTTTTATTAAAGCCCATAGATTTCGCGGGTCGCTCGGGCGAAATTACACGAACATTATCCTTAAATTATTGCCGCTAATATGTCGGTGAGCGACTCCCTGTGCTCGGATGTGCCTCCGACACTGAATTTTACTGAAACCTTACATTCCACCCGTTTGAGTAACTAAATGAGATTTTCATATTGCCACCGATATTGTTTTTAATGTTACTGTTTTGGTTGCGACTTTCTTGTTCAGAAACTTTTTTGTTTTACCTAGTGCTAAGTCAGTTTAATAGCGAAATTGGATGCGTAATTTCTGTAATGGAACGATGAAGCGTTTAGATGTAGCATACTTTGTAAATTCTGCTAGGTCACAATCTTAGGATGAATATTTATTTCGTCATTTGTATCAAATTATGATGAATAAATGCTTTTTTTGGATCGGTAATTTCATCATCATAATTATCCGGTATATTAATTATCAAGTCCACTGCTAAGCATTGCTATCCCTCAATGATTTACTACGTCATTTGCTCTTATATATTTCTAAAGCTTTTTATTTATATTACCACTTTTCTAGATTTAAATCTATTCTTTAAATACAAATAAACCCGTTTAAACTTTACACCCGACATAAATAACAGATGTATAGACGAAGTTTCCGTCCCTCATCAGCTAGAAGTTGTGAGTGCCGATTCCTGTAGCGGTAAGCGCGGTCGAAACTCTGTTCCGTACTGCCTTGTGTCGTGAACAAATCAAGAGGGCCACGTCAACTTTGAGACGTATCGATAATGCAATCGATTAAGTTTCCGATTATCGATTAGGGATTAATTCGATTTGCTTTGTTGTTGAATTGTGTATTGATGAATTTATTAATCGGATTATAGTTGTTGGTTATTAAATTGTGATTCGAGTAATTAATTTAGTATGATTTAGTTATTGATAATCGTGATGTGAATGACAAGTTTTATGAATAAGTTTAAGACTTTAGCGAGTTCTTTGAATAATGCCGGTTGGGTAAAAATCTGCCTCGGTGGCGTAGTTGTACTAAGGTAAGGTTACAAAGCTGAGGTCTCGGGTTCGAATCCCGGGTTGGGCAAAAGTGATATTGGATTTTTCTATTCATTATTAGCCCAGAGTCAGGAATTTGTGCCCGATATGGCGATAGGCTCGCCACCTATCACATTGTGGGACGGAACATACAAGGCGAAATGTGGGTGTCCTGGCACCTCTGCCTACCCCTTTCTGGGATATAGGCGTGAGTTTATGTATGTAAAAATCATTGTCGAGGGTCCAAAATCGCCTAGCCTTCGCAGGTTTCTTCAAACTATGTACCTAGTATTCATATTCATTTATATTTTCTTAACTTATTTTTATTGCTATAAATGGTAGACGAGCGTGCCATTCGCCTGATGGTAGGCTATTCAACCGCTAATGGACAGTAGCAGTGCTTGGCATTCCACTGCGCTCGCCATCCTGTGACATGAGATATTATTACCCAATATATCTAGCAGTTACTCCGGCTATAATGTCAACACCGGTGCGTTTACACTGCTTTTTGGTGGAAAAAAATGACATTGCAGTGCTATTTAAACCGGCGGCTTCGCACATATGATATAGGTACCTATATATCTCAATTTTTTTTTATTTCGAATTAAAAGAAATATTTTTATACGGTTCATTTGCAAAGCTGAAACCGAACCCACGCCATCCGAATTAAACATTCACGAATTTTGACGTAACAGATTGAAAATATTGTACAAAACTATATAGTATGAGTATATTCTGTTACAAATGAAATGAACCAGGGATATAAAAGCGAAAAGAAGCTAAAGACAAACAGAATAATTCATGAATGGAAAATGTGTATGACTGTGTTGTATGTACCGGGATATAGACTCCATTGATGTCAATAAATTATATTCTTAATTAAGTTTGACGTCATTGAGTCAAACTGTGAATAATTTATTCATATAATTTTACTTACACGCGTGTATTTTAAATATCGAGTAAATTTAAATAATAATTATACAGTACACCGATGCACTGTTTAGTGCAATCCCTCGAAAGTAGGAAATTACGATCACAGTTGAAAATGTGACTCAAAAAAATAAAGTATGATTCATAAATAAATTTATTTACGTCTTAATATTATTAGATGACATTGATATCCATGGCAAGAATTCTAAAGAAGGTATACTAAGTATAGCACAATGCTCAGAGGAATCCAGTCTACAATTTTTCGCAATAATGCAACTGCAAATGTAAATGAGATTTATAGCCTCGGGAATTTAAGGAAACGATTCTAGTTTGAGGATAGAAAAAGCTATTAAAAACGTATTAACAAAGCGAGAGCAGATTCAACCGCGGTAGGTAAGGGCACCTGCGTCCCATTACCAAGGAGTTAATTGCCCATTTTGGACGATGAAACTATTGCAGCAGTATAAGCAGTTTGGACGTCTCTTAACTGCTTTGCGAACCCAATTTAAGCGTAATTGTGACATACATAGTAAGAACACTAGGAACAAACATAATCTTGTCTCACACATTACTCGTCTCCACAAGATAAATAATTCTTTTATGGGTCAAAGTATACACTTCTATAACAAGCTTCCCAACAGTTTAAGAGAACTTCCAATTAATAAGTTTAAAAAAGTGATAAAAGTTAAGCTGTGTAAAAAGGCATATTATAGAATCACAGATTATGTGGAAGATAAAACTGCTTGGGAATAAATTTATCATGTTTTGCTTCAATTGACATTATTGTTACTTGTGACATGAACCATTGTTATTGTAATTGGCGATATAAAAAAAAAAAAAAACAAAAGAAAAAGAAAGAAAAAAGAAGACAGTTCGTGTTGCTGAGGGAGTTTCTTGCGCCGCTTCTTCTTCACAGCTACAACACGTTCCGAAGCGGTGGTAGCAGAAAAAGACGATTCAAAAGATCTTGTGAAAGACTATTTGAATAAAGAATATTTTGATTTGATTTGATTTGATTTGAATGACCCGGGGCATTCGAGAAAGTGGGAGTTTTACCTTTTTATTCACCCTTAATCTTACCTTGAATGTTAGTTAGAGTGCTTTCAGAAGTAAAGCTAATTGACTCGCTGAAAGGTTAATTTATTGCAGAATGGAAGGATATTGCATTATTATCATTAAAAGGCATAATTTACTTCAGCTCATAAATCTTTACAATAACAGGCTGCTGAATATGTAATATATAAATTTTAAGGTTTAAAAAAATATTTTTTTCAGATCGCCACATATTATTAGTAAATCCTTAGGAGAAACCTACGTATACTAGTGATTCGTGGAACTGACGAGAGAGTAAGAGTGAGAGAGACCAAAATAGAAGAAAAGAAAGCCAGAGAAAGTATCCTTAAATGTAATAAAGCAATTTCTGTGGTCGCAAAAATTAAAAATCTATTTTTTATTTATAAAACGTGTGTACTTTACATACTAGAGCCTCTACGTTCTTCACTTAGTCTCGTGTTACCGACTGAACGTGATCATCCGCAATTAACCTAATTAGGCCTTAATTATCGCGTGTAGCAGATACATTAACCCAGTTTTAAATTAAAATAAGCAACATTGAAATGGATCATCTCCTAGTAAAATGCAACTAAAATTTTTGTGGAGTTTTAAACTATCTATACAATTAAATGGGAAACCTGCCTAACTGTATCAACGCACAACCTTAAATATTTGAACTAGGAATGTAACGCTACATATCGAGAAGAAACAGCTTGAAGTACAAGAGTTGGACACAGCTGGGGTGGTACTCTTGGAGAAGATACAGCTCGAAGGGCGTCACTCATAGTGAAGACATACGTCAGATGGCGCTACACATGGAGAAGAAACAGCTTGAGTTGAGTAGTAATAGGTTAGAGGAGACTAAGCTTAAAGAAAACACAGTTCGGGTGACTACTCATGATGAAAAGACAGCTTATCACGTATTGAGTATCCGGCAATCTCACTCACCGAACGAAACGCAACAAGAAAGCTGACGCTTCACGCACACACCACATATTCTTGTAAAATAGTGGTACTGCACCGGACGAGCCTAACCATTCATACTGAGTCGTTGTTGAAGATAGGGTGGCTCTACCATTTCCAACATGTATTACTATTTTAG
Source organism: Hyles euphorbiae (assembly GCA_023078785.2). Taxonomy (NCBI): domain Eukaryota; kingdom Metazoa; phylum Arthropoda; class Insecta; order Lepidoptera; family Sphingidae; genus Hyles; species Hyles euphorbiae. Next base: position 13,424,931 of record CM041041.1, on the reverse strand, counting down.
GTACAATCATCACTGAAATACATAATTCACGATAAATAATGTCTACGTACAAGCAAGCGAAATGTCGGACGCCCGCCTACAAGGTGGACGGACGACCTGACTAAGTTTGCAGGAAGTCGCTGGAGGCTGCCTCCAACAGGTTGACGTGGAGGTCCTTGGGGGATGCCTTTGTTCAGCAGTGGAGTTCCTGTGGCTGAGATGATGGTGATGAATGTCTAAGTAGAAGATTAATCTTATTAAATCAACCGGTACCGATGTCCTGTTATTACCGAAGCCAACGCTGCCCAGTCTGAGAAGATTCGGCGAAACAAACTCAGTGGGCTTACTTCACTACTGAAATAACTTAATGATATCCGAAATACACAGTAGCGCAAGGAGTTACTTACTACAATATTTCATTTATATCACTGATAAGAAAATCTTTTACATACTATATTCTGGGTCTAGCAGACGAAACTTATACTTCATGCTTGATTGTATATAGCCTGTAAAAATTAATCAGCAATTTTTTGTAACCAGTATCCAATTGGCAACTCAAACAAGCCAGTAACATGCTTATTATTTGATGCGAGTTTCTATGAAACAAAGTGAACCGAATACGCCAGACTTCGTACAGAACAACTAATTAGGTGACTGTATCATAACCACTAGTTACGGTCTAATTGTAATAAACGGTATTCTCGTAAGACCGAAAGGACGTTGCCGAAAATTCGGCTGTTATTGCGCCGATCCTCTCAATTAAAGTGATATAAGATGAGCAATAAACGCCAATTTGCTTGATGGGTGAATATACAAAAATTGGGTAACTCGCTGTCATCAGCCAATATATACAAAGTCTTATTATATTTTATTGAAATAACAACTTATTTTAAAACAATGAAAAGTCCTTTATATGGTCACCCAATTTCACTTATTCATTTTAAATACAAGTTAATAAAAAAACAAAATTAATACTTAAAATGTCAGTCCTTTGGCATGTCACAATCCCGAAAACCAACAATCAAGTGACTATCTATTAAACATTATCATTGATTTAAGAAAACTTACTAATTTACTACAATCTGTGATGAACATAGTATTACATACTACAACTTTCATAATGCAATGTTCTCCAATTTATTTAAAAAAAAATAAGAAACTTTGTGTTTGTTTTCATCCGTCAGTCCGTTGTGTGTTCTTTAAATTTGAAATTCTCGCCATATATCACCTAGTCAAGGTCAAATCCCTGTTTATGTATTAATGTTGGTAATGAAGTTAGTTGCGGACAGCACAATTTGACGGCCGCCATAACTGTTCGAGTTCTTGAGTTGTGTTTGTCTTCTATACACATGCAAAGCCAGTCAAAATTTCAGTCCCGTGGTGAGTCGTTATTTTCTTGTTAATCTGAGGTTTATTATCATTTATACATAATTAACTATGATTTGTTAAAATGTAGTTTGTTGATATTCGAAATTATCAAAAAAAACATTAGTTCTGATTATAACCTCAAATTATGTCTTTTTCGTCAATCCGCTGGCGTCAGTCCTTTGTCAGGTATCGCGCTAGAGGATTGAATTGTCTCCATAATACTGCTTTTTGTTGTTGTTTTAGAGCACTTTTATCTTAATTGCTACCGTGTATAAGCATTTCTATTTTATATTTCAGTTTAGAATATCATACGGCCCACTAAAAGCAATTTGACTAGGGAAGAAGATTAGAAGAAAAAGAGAAGCCGAAAAGGCTCGCTTGGCCAGAATTAAAAGTGCCCCATTAAATTAGCGGAATACAAAGAAAAACAAAAACTTCAGTACTTAAGGAAATAACTAAAATTTTTAATAAAAACCTACTTCAAAACAAAAAAACCACTAAAAACCAAAAAATAATAAAATATTAAGTTACGCATATATTTTGATTTGTTGGCTAGTCAAGTCATTAAGCAAATTAATCAACATGCACAAGTACAATGAAATAAATATTATTTTTTGCTTTGCAGTGGTACTTATTATTTTAATATTTTTTGTGGTTTTTGTTTTGAAGTCGGTCTTTATTTTTTTATAAAATATTTTAGTTATTTGTATATTTTTAGTGTTGATAGGCATTTCAATGAAGAAGAGTTGGTCCCACAAGGAATATGTTCTTTCCGATGACAATGAAATCGCTGAAATCAGTTAAAGCTGCCGAAGATATTGGTATTTACGTTTATTTTAATTTTATAATTATTTTTAATTGTTACCAAGTGATTTGAATACTTAAAAGACATGTGCCATTATTAAAACTAAGAGATTTGTACTAATTCTTATTAAATTTCATTATAATTCTTAGAAAATTGTGTACTTTATCAGTACTATGTTAGCCTCGTCAGTCCCCTGGCAGTCAAATTCAGAAAATTTTAAATATCTCATAATTTACTTAAAAAAGTGACTGGCCCGATTTGGAACAATATAATCATTAGATTTGTCATCATATGCACCCGAATTTGTTATAATTTGATTTAATTATTATAGTAAACAAAATATCCTCAAGAGTTACCCAACTTTTGTATAATCACCCTGATTTATTAAATCATTTATTAGAAGTGTTCGGCAGAGGTTAATTGTAGGCTTGTTGTTTTGTTAAGGTTTAGTCGGTACATTGTTCGTTCACAATTATTAAATTAAATGTATTTTAGGAAATAGGTTTTAATTTTTGATGAAATTTGATATAAACCAGGTTAGATGAGAGGGTTAGATGACAGAAATAACGTATGGGCTAGAGTTAGTTGTCAATTAAAAAGAAGCGTTTGATTACTTTTGATCGAATTGTGTGACGTGTGCCTGTGATAAACATCATAATTATTAAGGTCGTAGATATATCAAATTACGCGAAGGTAGTTCTAATTTTCTAATTTTCCTCTTCCGCTTACACTCTTCCCGGATTCCACCTCATTAGAAATGATCGCACTGTACGTGTTGGAGGCGGTGTTGCTATTTATCTTAGAACACAATTTCGCTATTCAGTTGTTAGTGCATCACCGCAGCCTCCACCATCAAATGCTGGCGAACATCTGTTCTTGGAGGTGGAATTCTCACTTAATAAAGTCCTACTCGGTGTTTACTACTGTCCCTCGCTTCACATTAACTTCTTTTCTTCTCTCGAAATTATTCTCGAGAACTTAGTTCCTTCGTACAGTCAGACCATAATCATGGGTGATTTCAATACCTGTCTCCTCAAGAACGATCATCGTTCCTCCTGTCTTTTGAATACTATCCAATCCTGTAACCTTTCTACTCTTCCCCTTTCGGCCACTCATCACTCTCCTAATAATACTCCTTCTCTTCTTGATCTCATCTTTGTTTCTTCTTTAAATCACGTTGCGAAATATGGGCAATGTTCCGCGGACGCCTTTTCATGTCATGACCTCCTATTCCTTTCCTATCGCCTTCGTCCTCCTAAAGCCTTACCCAAGATCCTATCGCAGCGGAATTTTCGTGGTATTAATTTGGATAATCTTCGCAAGGATGCTGATGAAATCGACTGGAGTTTGCTTTTTCAATCGAACTGTGTGGATGATAAGGTTCGTATTTTCACTAGCAACCTGTTGGATCTTTATAATAAGCATGCACCTGTTCGCATTGTTAAAATTAAACACCTTCCGTCGCCTTGGCTTACCGATGAAATTAAAGTACTACTTTCCAAAAAAGCGTCCGCTAAGTCAAGGTACAATCGTCGCCCCAATGAGTCGAATTGGTTAAAATATGTGGCTATTCGGAATCACTGCAGTAAGGTGTGTAGGAATGCTCAACGCCGACATATTCACAACTCAGTTGAAAACGGAGATCCAGCTAAAGTCTGGAAATTTCTTAAGTCACTGGGAGTGGGTAAATTGCAACAAGATTGTATTCCTAAATCCATAGATTTAAACTCTCTAAACCATCATTTCTCTTCTTCGTCTGCTTTCGACAAGACGATCAAAGAAAATACTATAAAAAATCTTTCTACCCTTCAAACTCCCAATTGTTCGGCCTTTGCTTTCAAACAATTTGCTGCTTGTGATGTTAAGAAAACAATTACTCTTATTTCTTCAAATGCAATAGGTAGCGACTGTGTCAGCCGTAATATGGTTATGCCTATCCTAGACGAAATCCTTCCCATAATATCCCACATCCTCAACCATTCTATCACGATTGGGATTTTCCCGGCTACCTGGAAAGAAGCCCATATTATTCCTATTCCTAAAAAGTCCAATGCTTCTTTACTCTCGGAATTCCGACCCATTTCCATTCTTCCTTTCCTTTCCAAAATCCTTGAGCGCCTGGTCCATACTCAAATTAGTGATTTCCTTTCTAAAAATAATCTCTTGAACCCTCTCCAATCGGGGTTTCGTCCTGGGCACAGCACCACCACCACGCTGACTCATATTACGGACGGCATCAGATCGGGTATGGAGGAAGGCAAGCTGACTGTCTTAGCATTGCTGGACTTCAGCAACGCTTTTAATACAATTGACTTTGATATATTGCTTTGTATGTTACGTTCTCTTAACATATCTCCAACAGCAGTTGAATGGTTTCGTAGTTACCTGTATGGACGCCGGCAACGCATTTGTGTCGAGGATTGTTATTCCTCGTGGTGCTCCTTATCTGCTGGCGTTCCACAGGGCGGCGTGCTATCTCCTCTACTCTTTGCTGTCTTTATAAATTCCATATCTATTCAACTTCGCTCCTCCTACCACCTCTACGCAGATGATTTACAAATTTATACTCAGGCATCTTTGGGTAATATGAATGATGCGATTGCTATAATTAATAGTGACATCCAGCACATTTGTGAATGGAGCAAGACCCATGGACTGAAAGTCAATCCATTGAAAACACAGGTGATAGTTATCGGCAGCCCCAGAATGACTTTAAAACTAGACAGAGAGAAACTACCACCTATCTCCTGTGATGGTACTACCGTCACATATAGTGATAAAGTCAGGGACCTTGGACTATATCTGGACAAGTCCTTCACCTGGGGACCGCAACTCCAAGAACTAAGTCGTAAGCTGTTCGCCTCAGCTAGGTCCTTGCGAAGATTACACAATCTTTTACCTGTTGCTACGAAGATTTCATTAGCGCAAACCCTCCTTCTCCCTATCCTTGATTATGCCGATGTCAGCTATCCTGATCTCACCGAGGACCAACTAAATAAACTTGAGCGCCTTCAAAACTTTATTATTAGATTCATATTTGGATTACGCAAATATGATCATGTTTCTGAGTTTCGTACTAAGCTCAAGTGGTTGCCCATACGGCTTCGTCGGAATGCTCATATTCTTTCTCTTCTTTACAATATATTGTTTAATCCTGTCACCCCATCTTATCTCAAAGATCGTTTTGTATTTCTCGATGACTCCCATTCAAGATCCCTAAGGTCGTCAGAGAGACTGGAATTAAGAATGCCTGTGCACTCCACTAATTTTATGGACGGGTCGTTCACCGTCAAAGCTGTCCGATTGTGGAACGCCCTACCAGTTGTGGTAAGACGGGCGAGGTCACTATCATCGTTTAAAAAAATGGTCAAAGATCACTACCTGTCTCCTACATTTACGCATTGATGTGGATAACTTTCCTGTTTGTATGTACTGATACTCTTATATTGTATATAAATATGTATTTATTTATGTATGTACCTATATTAGTTATATATATGTATGTATTGATGTATTTATATATATATATATTTTATTATTATTTAGTAATTATTTGTTGTTCTTATATATATTTTTTTCCGTCTTAACTCCTATTCTTTACACTTTACGACTGCCCTCTAATTATCCTTTTATCAAATCCATCCCATGGTTGTCTGTAAGACATTGCCTTTGAGCGATGAGACCGCCAATTGTACTTTTATGATTGTGATTTTCATTTTATTTGTGTTGTTTTTTTTTTTTGTGCAATAAAGTGTATAAATAAATAAATAAATAAATAATAAATTTTTTTTCACTGTGTTAGCTCAATAAGTACCGAGTGGTATATATGTCAATATTAAACATAGTCGTAGGTGTTGTGTCTTCAATTCCGTGCTACTTCAATGTTTATTCAATATTTATTTTATATTAAATAAAACAAGGATCCTGTTATAAATAACAAATTAATGTTTCCAAAATAATCACAAACAATGAAGATTAATATTTTAATTTAATTTTTTTATCTAAATTAAAGGATTACAACTCAATACAAATTGCGTTGTCGGAGGCACCGCTCAAATTAATCAGCTTTCGTACAATGGGCCAACTTAATTTTCAACCCAAACTGAAGGAATGAAGGCGTTTAAAGAGGCGAAGTATTAAAACCGACGGATTGAGCTTGATTAAAACGAAATATTTGAACATTTATTACTACCCCATGCTCAACTCTTGTATTAACTTAACAAAATGTGTAAAATAAACATTGTGTTACTTGAGCGATGTTAAGAAGTCATTGTTGAAAAGTATTTCGTTTTGTGCTGCAAATTGAGTTTTTTATTACATTTTTAAGGTAATTTTGTTCCTTTTTGGGTAAGTTGGAATGTTTGGTGGCGGTACATATTGGGAATATTTAGGATACACTGAAGTGTGTGGTCTGCAACAACGTATGAGGTAGATGACGGACAAATAACTGTTCTCCAACTTCCTACGCAGTTAACTTTTGTTCACCGCGTTCGGTACACGTACTATATATAAGTCTTAAAGGTTTCTCGTAATACAGTATAGCCATATGATCAGAAGGTGATAAAAGTTTCAGGAAAAGTCACTAACAGCCGCTGCCAATAAACAAACCCAATCCAAAATTTGCCGTTTTAGATTGACAGCTCAATCGTTTTTCTGATACTATATTGCCAATAATCAACCTCAGTAGTGAATAAACTATGGCAACATGACAGGAGACCAATCGAAAAGTAGAAAACAATTGACAACAAAACAGATTGACTTCAATCTAATTTTTTTCGATTGATTATTGGCATCGGCCGTTAATCAGAAGTGAAGTTTGCAATCGCGTTTTGTCAAAAATGAAAACAAACAATAATGGACTGTAGAAATGTGAAATAACTTTATTTACAAAACTCCCAAAGAGTACTTGGAGAGAGACGAAAACGAAATACAATATTAAAACAATGAAATTTACACCACCCATTCAGCATATTCTCTAGAGCATGGACGCAAATAAACTTTACTAGCTCTAAAACTTCCGTCCGAACCAAATAAGTACGTATTCAAAGAAAATTATGATTTGTCGGTCCCCATAGAATGGCGTTGAATAAATTTTATTAAATCCGGGAACAGTTTACGACCACCACGTCAGCGGGCCGTCGAGGTGGGAGGACATCGTGAGCTTTTTAATATTATAAATCTCTGCTTACTTTGGCTTCGTCGGCTGAAGAATTCTTATGGCCCTACTGACGCATTTACATCTGAAGATTAGGTACATATTTAGTCATCAATTTTTATTAAGAAGAGTAATAATGACTGCCTCGGTGACGTAGTTGTATTAGGGTACGGTTACAACGCTGTTGTATGGGGTTTGAATCCCGGGTTGGGGAGAGTGATATAGAATTTTTCTATTAATTATCAGTCCGGAGTCAGAAATATGGCGACGGGCTCCCCCCTATCATATGCCTGCCTAACTGGGAAAGACGAAATGAGTTTATGTATGTATGTAACTAATGAGCGAACGGCTTACTTAATTATAAGTGATTGGTATAACATACGATTAATTACAAGATACTTAATTAGTCTAGTCAACGTAATTAGACTCCTCGTAATTAGCAAAAAACTTTGATATTCATGATTATATGTATGTATCTATCAGCCCATATAGGTCCCATTGCAGGACAGGGGCCTATTCTAAAATCGAGAGTACGATTTAGAGTGGTTAGGCCATATAGTCCGTTACGCTGGCCTAGGGTGGGTTGGCGGACTGTACATACCTACCATAGAGATTCTTATATAAATATATATAGTAAATTCTTATATAAATATGTATAGTATCTATAATAAATTGCTATGGTATGCAAGTTTCCTCACGATATTTTCCTTCACCTTTACGGTGGAAACAAACACCTTTACAAAGGAAAGAAATATTTATTCGCCGAACTAACTACGAATTTGTAGGTACATTTTTATTTCATACCATTTTGAGTGTACTTCAAAAATTACTTAGAATATATTAAGTTCCGTACACAAGTTTGAAAATGGAATATTTCCAACGCAACAATATTTTTCTATGGAATTTTCCGAATAAAACTTGGTATTCCTTCGTTTTGTACTCACGACAAGTGCAAATACGTGGAATGTCAACGATGTCAGGGTACAATTTGTCCGTTCATCTGGCTGTCCATTAATGTAATGAGGAAAGGAATCACAAAAAAGGTTTCGGAAAATCTTACATAAGGGAACCTCTACGCATGTGTTGGATGGCTTAATGTAATAAAGCAGTTTTATTCCATAAATGTCGTTTGTTGTGAGAGTAAATCCTATGTCTAATTTGAAAGTTCTTTTTGGTGATTTTGCTTGGTTCACGGCATAAGTTATTAGGTAATACTTATATTTTTCTTTACCCTCTTTACTTATACCGATTTTCTTATAGTTATAGAACCAAGTTTCTGGCATTCAGCATGTCGTTTACAAATATATTTCCAGAATAGATAGTAAATCGTGATGAGTTACTCTGGCTACAAAATCCTTCAAACCTAAACACAGCAGTGCATTTACTGCTGTTTGCTGGGAGAAATAGATATTTCAAAAACTCAAAATTTACAAAAAGATAAAAACAAGATAACTATTACAGAATTAATTTTATCATCGAAACATGCTTCTTCAAATCAGAATTGGTTGATTATAAAACGTACTTCTTTAAATAGAACTGTAGTCTACTAAAACCACAAACTTAATTTCGAAAAAAGTAATATGAACCCAAGTGTATGTAATTTGGTGAGGACAATAAACCCACAGACAGATCTCGCTGCGTAGGTGCGGAAGCAGTTTGTTCTCATTTTGTTTTTCGCTTTCGTTACGTTTTCCTTGTGAAATTTATAACATCTAATGAAACAGGTGAATGCACCCCGTATTCGAATTATTTTATACCTAACAGCACTGGTTGGCTTTGTTTTAAGATATGAATTGATTGAACACTACAATCATCATTGACAGCTTCCGTAGCGTAGTCGGTTGGATACCGCCTGTGAAACAAGAGGCCATGGGTACAATCCCCGTACCGAGAGAAATTTCTGTGTTGTCCAGAAATATTTCTTTCGTATCTGGGTGTTTGTGTGACCGAAAAGGCTCTCTTAGTTCCTGATACCCACGACACAAGGCTCGATCTTAGTGTGGGGTCAGGACTTTGTGTGCGGCTGTTGGGTGTTATTTATTTTATTTATATATTTTCCGTGCAAACTAGTCACATCTAAAACTCAACCTACCTACATAAGTCGGAACTTTCACAGTCAAAAAGCCAAGGCAAAACAAGGTGCTGGAAATTGATTTTTTTCAATCAAAAAAGATTAATTATTACATGATAGCACTACGTACAGCCGGCGCCTGTGCCGACCGCACCGCAATTCCCTCCAAATCCACATCTCGCGTATTTTAGCAATATTATTTTTAAATTACCAACAACGGCTTGATGGCGGTTTTATTTCCTGCCGACGGTGCTGAAAATGAGGAAAACAAGACATTGCGGATGAGAATTCGGATATAGTGCTTTTTATATTCGCTTCAGGATATTCCTTCTGTTTTATTTTTTAATGTTATTTTTTATCTCCGTGTTTTTAATCCGCAAGCCAGATGTACGGTTTAACTTTGTGATTTATGTGTGTTGCTTGGAAAATGGTTAATTATTCAGCATGTACTGTGTTAGGAATATATTCGAAAATTATTTTTAAACACAATGTTTATTTATATGAAGTCAGTGGTAGTCATCGACATTTATATCTGTTCATTTATTTCAACAATAATTTTAAAACTTTGTACGACCGAAAAGTCTCTCGTAGTTGCTGATACCTAAGATACAAGACTCGATCTTAGTGTTGGGTCAGGACTATGTAGGTATGTGACTGTTGAGTTTTAAGTATTATTTATTTATAACATTATTAATATTTAAACTGAGGCAAACCAGCTTGATAAATCCATTTTTATACGATAGGTTCAGCAAACGAGCAAGCAGGCCACCTGATGGTGATCACTGCTACCCAAGAACATCCACAACCAACACGTATGAACCTGTCTTCATATTTTTATACACAGGTACACACACTATTAGTCACATAACTTCACTCAATCGTCTTTTATTGCCATTAAAATACATCTAGTGGCTATTTATTGTTACTGCCGCCCACAACTCAAACAATAAATATTATCTGTGGTTCAAAAATAAACTTTTATTACACCGCTGAAACTTCAAGTAACCATTCCCCTCGTAAAATAAAGGAAATACCCGAGACAGATAATTTGTCTCCAGCAAAAAGTGTTATTTACGAAATGTCTTCGAAACGTAACGCTTAGACACTTTGGCTGAAGAAAAATATTTGTATTACTAATGTTTGCGCAACACTGTTCCTAACTATAACAAATGATTTATTGTTTACGTCATAAAAATCTAGCTTTGTATTTTCTTTTACATAATCTGTCCTTTATATTTCGGGGTCTTTTAGACAGTAAATAAGATTATATGATTCAGCGAAAAGAAATTATAAGCCATAAAGATTCATTATGAGACATTTGAATTTATCAATAGTATTTCGACTGAGTTCAACTGACTAAGAGTTGTGTAGAAACAAATCTTTATGATGTTAAGATTTTTTGTAACAGTTAAGTAACAACAGTTTATTACACTGGCAATAGTAGCCTACTAGCAACCTCCAGGACGAAAATAAGTTTACCAGATCTTTTTACCCTCTTAAATCACATCACATATATCAATCCTATCATATCCTGGGATGCAAAATACAAGGCGAAATGTGGGTGTCCTGGTAGGAACCACATTCAGGAGCTTTGCCTACCTCTTCTGGGAAAAAGGCGTGAGTTCATGTTAATATGTTACCTTCTTGGTTAACGAACTAGGCTCGAACCACCAAGTGGAATAACTATCTTAGATATAACATAGCCTGATGAAGCACAGCATCTTCATTACTGCGAGAAATTACGCCAAAGTTTCTGCCAAGTGCGGCCGCCATTGGCAACACAGTGACTACATTTTTTCCAATATCTCTGAATGTTAACCAAGTTCAATTATAATATGCTAGATTAAGTTCCACTTTAGCAATATTAGCTAAATTCACTTTTGGACTATCACTACCTTTCCATCCCTTTGAACCTACTACTGTATTCTATCAGCCCATATACGTACCACTGCAAGGTGCGTCTTCTCTACAGTCGAGAGTATTATTAAGACTGGTTAAGTCATTCAGTCCACGAACGTACCTATTTGATATTTAATTACGATAGGAAATACAAGCTGCCAAGTAAGGAGTGATCACAACACCACGCCAAATAAAAAACAAAAATGTCCAATGAAAATACGTTTAATTTCCATAAAAATAAGCACATAACGCGACGAGGAGTGAAGATGGATAAAAAAGTATACGCACAATAATTCTTAGCGATATAATCGAAAGCTTAGTCATCAGACTGCGTAATAGAAGTGCGATTGGGATCTTTTCATTTGCAGTCAACCATGAGTAATTCCGTTCCCCGATGGAGTCATAATGAAGACGAAAATTATATTATATTTCTGATTACTCTATTGTTCCACGAAGATTTTGATTAAAAGGGGTTCTCGCTTCGCCGTGATGTTAAGTCGAGACAAATCATTTAGGATTAAAGCGATTACGTGGCTAATAAAGATTTAAAAGTTTTGGGCGTTTTTATTAAATTTTGTTAGATCATTAACACTGGTTAGATAGAATTGTTGTTTTTATAAATGCAGTATTTTTAATTTAATCTACAAGTATATTACTCCTTGACATAATTAAATCTATTTTCGTAAAAACGGGCCAGCGTATAGTTGAAACTATTTACCTTAAATTCCTAAGCATTTTTGACAAAGAGAGAGACTCAAGGATAGTTATTTGCCTTTTAATACCCTAAAAATGTTGACATATTTAACACAAAACGTAGATTCCGAGAAGTCTCATCCAATAACCTAAGGCCTAAGTGATTCTAGGGCAGCTAAATAAAGAAGTGTCTCATTAGTTGAGCTACGAACCTTTCTAAATATATAATATTGGTACAGAACAATCTTTTAACAAATGCCTTACAAGTAATCAATTTATACAAAATGTAAATAAACATCTCAAAATTAATACGTCACAAGTCTTTATAAGATTAACCGCGAGCAGAAAGGTAGATATTATTTATTCTATATGAAAATTTTTAATAAAAAAAATAAAAACCGACTTCAAAACAAAAATCCACTAAAAACCAAAAATAAATAAAATAATAACTACCACTTCAAAGCAAAAAAATAATATTTATTTCATGGAGCTCGTGCATGTTGATTAATTTGCTTAATGACTTGACTAGCCAACAAATCAAAATATATGCGTAACATATTGAAGGCAGGCCGCCCAGTACCAAACATATAGGACCTATGCCTTATATTAATTTAAATATCTATATGTTTGGTACTGGGCGACCCGCCTTCAATATGTTACGCATATATTTTGATTTGTTGGCTAGTCAAGTCATTAAGCAAATTAATCAACATGCACGAGCTCCATGAAATAAATATTATTTTTTTGCTTTGAAGTGGTAGTTATTATTTTATTTATTTTTGGTTTTTAGTGGATTTTTGTTTTGAAGTCGGTTTTTATTTTTTTTATTAAAAATTTTAGTTATTTTTATCTTTTTAGTGTTGATAGGCATTTAAATGAAAAAGATTTGGTCTCCACAAGGAATATGTTCTTTCCGATGATAATAAAATTGCTAAAATCGGCTAAAAGCTGCCAAAGATATTGGAATATTCACATTATTCCTTCCATATTCCTTCGCGCCTACCCCTTTTTCCCTCAACCACTGTAGCCTAGCTTTTATACTGAACTCAATGCAAAAAGAACCGTTGAAATCCTATTAAATTTTGAGGAGTTCTACTCTCCAGGTCCGAACATGATAATAAGATCTTAATGTTGTGTTCCTGGGATCAACCTGTCAATACTTTTTTTTCAATGAAAAAGAAATCACTAAAATCGCTTAAAAGCTGCCGAAGATATTAGAATTTACGTGTATTTTAATTTTATCACCCACTCCCCCTCACCCCCACCCCTTTTTCCCTCTCTTACTGTATCTTAACTTTTCTAATGAACGTAATGCAAAAAGAACCATTGCAATTCTCCTTAATTTTAAGGAGTTCCCCTCTCCAGGTCCGAAGATATTCATCAGATCTTCACCATATTTTTATGGGACCAAACGACAAGCACCAGCTTTCAGTCAAAGAAAGAATGATCGAAATCGGTTCACACAGTACAGAGAAACGAGGTAACAAACATAAAAAAAAAAAAAAAAAAAAAAGCAACATACAGTCGAATTGAGAACCTCCTCCTTTTTTTGAAGTCGGTTAAAAACCTACGGCTGTTTTTACAAGTCTCACCGTAAAAAGGACGATGAAAGTTATGAGGGTAGGGGAAAGTCTCGTAAATAGCAGAGGGAGAATGGGGATAAAGGAATAATATATCAATAGAAATCTTTAATATTCGCGCGCCAGTACCGTAAATCAAAACGAATGAAAATGGATCGTAAATCAAGCGCCTTTTTTGCGTATATTTGCGCTTTGGAAATTATTGTAGAGAATGTCATAAAAGTCATTATTACATTGATGTTATTGCTGAACGCTGTTCTTTTATTGATTGTCAGATATAAATTGTGATTATCAATGGTGCGTGAAAATTTTGCGACTTGCGGATCTTATATGCCTGAACTTTTACTCGTGGTAGGTCTCTCATACAAATGTGAGAGGCTGCCTGGATAGGTACCACCGCAATGCCTATTTCTCCCGCCTAACAGCAGTTTAAACGCACCGTTGTGTTTCGGATTGAAGGAAATTGTAGCCAGAGTAACTACTGGACATATTGAGACTGTACATCTTATGTCTCAGGATGGCGAGTGCTGTGGAATGCCAAGAAACGAATTTGTAATTCAAGGTGTTGTTTGGTTTTGCCACTGTTCATAACGCTTACCGTCTGGTGAACGGCATGTTAGTCTCGCCATTCATAGCTTTTCATAAAAAAAAAAGTTTTTTTAAAATAAACTGGAGTAGATTATATTCTGAAATAAGATATACAACTAAAAAAGTAAAAATAATTGATACTGAATTTAAGATAAGAAAATGGAGTAAAATACATATATTTTATTGTTACAAAGCGTGGGGTGTTTACAACAATTACTTATCCTCCTGCACCCCACGCTTTGTAACAATAAAATATATGTATTTTACTCCATTTTCTTATCTTAAATTCAGTATCAATTATTTTTACTTTTTTAGTTGTATATCTTATTAAAGCGTGTATTTTAGTTTTTTTTTAACTATTATATAATTGTTTTGACTAAAAACATCCATCTACGGCTGTATTTCCAATCAATAACGCCATCTGTTGGTCAGTAGTAACATTTGACACTTGAAGAATACAATGTTAACGCCATCTAGCGATGAATGTAGCAATGGTCATCAATTATAAGAATAATTAATCCTGGCGAATCTAATCAGGATAATTATATATTTTAATCGAATTATTGTATTGTCATCGGTCTTTGACAGGTGTGCAAAATTTGAACGAAATCTGGCCGTTTAAAGTGGGTCAAAATCGCGCCCAAAGAAGTCGGTTACAAACAAACATACAAACATACAAACATACAAACATACAAACATACAAACATACAAACATACAAACATACAAACATACAAACATACAAGTGAAGCTAATATAAAGCGTGTAAAAAATAGGATATGGAAAGAAAAATATGTCAATAAATCAGTTTTATAACCTGTTTAAGTTATCGAATGTTGTGTCCCTTTGGAACCACTTTTGAATTCAGTTTGAGAGAACAAAACAAAGCAATAAATGAATAACACCCAACAGTCACGTGCATAGTGTCCTGACCCCACAGTAAGATGGAGTCTTGTGTCGTGGGTATTAGGAACTACGAGAGACTTTTCGGTCTCACAAACACCCAAACCCGGAAGAAATATCTGTGGGCCGCACAAACATTTCTCCCGGTGCGGGGATCGAACCCGCGGCCTCTGGTTTCATAGACGGCGTCTAACCAACTGCGCCACGAAGGCTGTCAAAATAGGTTTTAAAACTGTATATGAATAAGGTCGTAATATTGTAGTAACATTAGGTGATTTTCGACAAACCGAAGATAAATTGGATTGGCGTAATTTGGAGGAGGCCTATTTCCAAGAGTGGACAGCACAAGGCTAATAATGATGATGATGATGATTGGGTGATTGGGTAAAGATCAAAATTGTTTATGATTTTGTGATTGCATGCCGGGAAATAAATTTGTTTTTTAGACGTAATTTTTCGAAATGTAATATTTGTCCTAAAAAGGTAAAATATATGAACACTTTTAAGTGCATGCTAAGCCTATCAATAGATTATGAAATGTAATATGATTTCTGATAATAGGATACTCCATTGCCCGATAGTAAGAAAAATATGTAAATAAATAAATACTAATAATTAAGTAACACTGTGTTAAGTGACTGTGTTAAGAACAAAATTGTACATAATTTTGTGAATGAAAGATGTAAAATAAATTTATTTTCAATGACGAATATAAAAATAATGATACAATATTTCTCCTGAAAAAGTAAACATTAAGAACATTGTAAAATATCGCTATTAAATCATAGTAAGCCTCGCTCCCTATCACCTTTATTTCATATTTATATCGGAGATTAACAATATAATGAATGTCTTCATTAAACGTTACAACAGCCAGTTATGAAGAGCCGTTCGGGCCCAACGCCCATTCAGAGCTGAATGGCTTCTGGCCGGTCTATTTATACGTTCGGACAACTGTAACATTTACATCGAAATGAGCTATTCAGGCTACTTGCAAAACCGGTTATTCTGCCGAATGTACCATTTGCTTAAAATTTCAATATAAAATACCGGTAAAGGAGAGTTCACTTGGCACATCAGACGGTTCGAAATGTGACTTTTATTCATTCACCACCGCAGGGGGAGATATTTTAAATCGAATTTTAGAGTGAAAGATATTCGATCTTTGAAACCGCTTCATGGCGGTTTGTGAATTCCTGTTATATTCTTCAAATAATCTTTATAGTTTGTTTTGAGGAAGAGCGTTGGATTAGAGTGTCTGCATGGAACAGATGTTGAAAATATGGTTCTCTTCACAGATAAATCTTGAAAATGTTTAATGCTGGTGGCGGAATAGTATTCGGTCGAATAACGACCACCATGCCGGTTTTTATTCCAATGGATGGCGAGACAAGTATGTATTTCGTATTATGGAAAACAATACGACCGCTCATAAACAGTAGGAAAACCAAACATCACTGAATTAGAAAGCTATTGATTGCTATTCCACTGCGCTCGCCATTCTGAGGCATAAGATGTTAATTCTCATTGAAATAAAACTATTATTTACGGATTTTATCCCGGAATTGGTTTAATTTTTACATATTTTTTTTTTTGAGTTCCAGACGTTTCGATTACTTTACAGCTTTCGTGGTCACGGGGCGGACTCACGTCCGTCACGTCCGTCGGGAATTCAAAAAATGTAAAAATTAAACCAATTCCGCGATAAAATCCGTAAATAATAGTTTTATTTCAATGTGTAACATTCGCGTAAATCTAAGAAACCATTATGTTAATTCTCAATATGTTCAGTTGATAGAGTTCGGAGGGAAGTGGACAACTATTTGTTTCCAACTCCTCCTTTTGTTTTTCCTTCTGATTAATTTCGATGCGGGTTAAATCACAAGTTAGTGTCCCTGAGAGACTCGCAGAGCTCCGGAGCTCGGTGTCAATTCTTTGTGTGCCACTGTTGATTCTGACTGACAGGATCCATGCAATTAAAAAAAGAATAAATAATTCAACATAATTTTAAGTTACCTTTAAGAAAATTGGTAGACTTTAATATAATGGCGGCATATCTTGGATGAACCCATTTGAAAACTAGTGGCAATTCTACACAGATTTTAAAATGCCCTCAGGGTCCCCAAACGGGTTAGTGGCTGCTACCATTTGACAACCAGTGCGACCGACGGCTTAACGTCTCAGAGGAACGGAGGGATTTAAAATTTCCACCTCTAAACGAGATTGCTTCCCTCTTGGGTTTTGAACCCACATCACTCAAGCGCAGTATTCTCTCGCCCTTCTTGTTGACGTTAGCTGTGAAATATAAATATTTTTTAATTGAAATCAGCTGTGAACAACATTTATTTAGGTTTGTACCTATAGATACTATAATATGTAGTATAACAAAAAACAAAAACAGAACGGAAAAATTGATTTCTTTACCAATAAGTCCAAGAGCCGAATATAATTTAACCATTTTCGTGCCTACACGTTCTTAGGAATTTATGTATGTATGTATGATTTTTGTATTCATTGGTTTCATTTATTCAGTATGAATGCCAATTACACTTCTTGTGACATATTTTTGTCTTTTGTTGGCAAATTTACAAGAGTAGGGAAATTATAGAATTGTCTTAATTGTTTTATGTATTTCCTTACTTCGACTTCCGTAGTGCCTCATTTTGCGAAACAGTAAATTTAAATATTTACATTAAACACTTTTCCAATTACGAGGCCTACAACATAAATTCTTAGACAACCTTCATCTAAATTTCAAACAAAATTTCCCATTTTCAAAGTTCACCTAGCTAAGTTGTATTTATTTTTAATTAATTCCTCGAAACTTCTAGAATCCGGTGAAGTTTGTACGAAAATGAAAATGTTCCTAAAGGAAGTCCTCCATTACCTGCTTAAAAGCACATGCCAGGCTTGTTTGCCCAAATTAGGAATGTAATATGAGTCCTGTTGAATTTAGCACTTTAATATGGGACTCATGCATTTCCGCGCAGACTTGCCTCGCATATGCTTATCTATTAAGTTTGTTAGCTAAACCTTTCAAGACACCGGTGCTTAGAATATCCTGAAGCAGCCGTTTCTACATTAGCATTCTGAGTTTTAAATGTAAGGAGTAATAAGTGCATTATTAAAATTATATTAAATAGTGTTTCAGAGTGAAAAAAGTAACATTTAGTGCAAAGAAATACGTATGCTAAAGACAATGTTAGATGTAATTTAATCCATGGTGATGAAGAATATTAGAGATATAATCAGCTAATTAAAAATGTCATTAACGTCCCACTGCAGGACATTTTTATACTCTTTGTAATTTTCATATACTTACAGGAATAAAATTGAGCAACCAAGTCATTTTATAAAAAGTAGTGAAAGTCATCATTACCTAATGCTCCAGATTTTGTCGATGAAAATTGAAGATTGAAACGCAGTGTAATCAATATTGTCTCTCGGTTGTACAATATTGTACAACACCAAAGGAGTTTTGTCACGTGTATTTCCTCTGTGACAGTGCTAACGATCCAATGAAACCGAACCCTTTCATTCTAGTTAAATCTCTACCTGTTGGACCATGCAGAACCTAAAACACTGACCGAACTATTGTTAGAAAGGAACTGTAATTAAAAATTAAATCTGTATTCATACAAACCATTTTAGTATTTATCTTCTAAAAAAATAAGATATTTTTAAAAAAGATGATGATAACCATGAATCCCCTGTCACTTTTACAAAATATGTAAGGGTAGAATTTGCTTTGAAGCTTATTTATTATAGTATATTTGGTCATTTGCTGGACCTGTGGTATGACAAAAATATTTTTAGTGTTTATTGAGACGTTTTGTATTTCAAAACGCAATGTCCATGTCACTGCTCGTACCGCAAGCAAATGTGATTTCAACAAAATTTTATTTATTCTATAGAGACATTAAATGATGCTTTCACACATTATTATACATCAGCATAACATGCTGATGTCAAATAATATAACCAAACGAGTTTACACACCTACTATGTAACCCACAAATTAAAATACAGTATACAAAAAGCATAAAGATTCAAAAATACAAAGTAGATTACTAATTTAAAAAATTAAATCGTTAGTTTTGTACGACATTTCGAGTAAGAGAGGGAGAACGAAATATAAATTCACATGGTAACAGCATTGAACAAGATATTTTATTCCATTTAAATTTATCGAGTTATTGGCGCGGCCCAATTCATCAGTTTACGGGTACCGATCAACGTTGCCGCGTCCCGGCCGATACCTTATTTCGATTTCTCAATAAATTTGGTTCAATCTCAGAGAGAGCCCTGTTTATTTCGCCAGTCAAAGAATAAATACCTATTCGAAATATTAGAGAAGTTTCATCAAGTTTCACAATAGTCCTCCCCGGAGCACTCGTCTCAAAATGGCGTTATTCAAATTTTACGTTTGATAAGGAATTGAATAAATATCTCAGCCACGAATTGTTGCTAATTTTAATGTTGGCAATAAAAAAAATGTGTTTCGCCAGTTCTTTTCCAAATTTAAAAGGAGTTTTATGGGTTCGGAAAAGTTTGAATGGTGTTGTTTTGGGTAGGCGGAAAGAAACGCTGTGTCCCTTAAATATTTTATGATTACTTCACGGAAGGAAATATTTTATGCTTTCTAAGATTGTTGATGTTTACAATGGAGGTATCAGGTAGCATCTTAATGATATTGCATTAACAAAAAGTAAGTTAATACTGTGTTTCGTGATCATATGTAACATCTATGGTGGTACCTACCTGTAGTTATAAATACAGTTGTACCGAACTGCATAAACATATACATACATACATACATACATAAACTCACGCCTATATCCCAAGAAGGGGTAGGCAGAGGTGCCAGGACACCCACATTTCGCCTTGTATGTTTCGTCCCACAATGTGATAGGTGGCGAGCCTATCGCCAGATCGGGCACAAGCTCTTGACTCTGGACTGATAATGGATAGAAAAATCCAATATCACTTTGCCCAGCCCGGGATTATTATATACAAAGTACATAAAATAATGGTGGTAGGTCTCTCATATGTGAGCAGCCGCCTGGGTGGGTACCACCGCTTTGTCTATTTCCCAGCAGTGTAAATGCACTGTTGTGTTTCGTATTGAAGGACATTGTAGCCAGCGTAAATACTGGACATATTGAGACTCAATATCTTACGTCTCAGGATGGCGAGCGCAGTGGAATGCCAAGCATTGCTTTGTAATTCAAGATGTTGTTTGGTTCTGCTACTGTTTATGAGCGGTCGTGTCGCTTACCATTATGCGAGCAGCTTGCTCGTTTCGCTATTCATAGCAATAAAAAAAAACAAACGAGTTTACAAATAGTCACAGTGCGATTACATTTCAAAATCCATACGACCTATAACCTCGCCAATAGTCATTACGTCACCAATGTATTTTTATTTCCGTTCTAAAATGGCCAGTAACAATCTAACAACCAACACAAAACACCAGTTGTTTTATATACAACTTCGCATTTTGAAATTGTCAGAAGTTAAAACCTTTTGCGATATTGCTTTTTACAGAGGGACAGTGGCACGGCACCCCGGAGTATTGAGAGCACATCTGTAAATTGAAATAGAAAAGGGTCAAAACTCGTAAGGGCAATAACGGTAAGTTTCGACGCAGTAGGTGCGAATCTAACTTATTAGAGTGGGCTTGAATTTATTCTGATATTTATGTTCATAAATCCAAATTAATAATATTAAGCTTTGGTAAAAACATTATAATGATCTTTTTAGTTAAAACATATAACATTAATTCACGTGAAATTAAATATTGAATGATATTTACTCGGATCACAAAATTTAAATTAATGAAAAATTATGTGATTATGGATACAATTCTGTTTATTATGAAATTAAAATACTTGACAATAAACATAAGTTATAAAACAGGAGATAATAAATTAAATTAATAATACCTCTAAAATTTCCAAGAAAACATGCGTGTAAATAACTGAAAACAAGGATGAAACAATCCTATTTCAAGTAAATATTTGTAGGATATAATATTAAATTAGTTTTCAACACGTCGAAACGTTTATAACCGTAGCATAATGAAGAGTAGGTGAGGCGCTATCGTCAGATTCAACGTTCTGTATCGAGGCAAAATTGCTCCCCACGCTTGATTGCTCATTCATTCGTGAATCAATATACGTTCATTGCGCACTTAATTTACATTGTCAAAATACGAATTATAAAAACAACGGACAATTTAACCGCAGTTTTTAAAGACAATTGGAATTTTGATTGGATCCACGCGCGTGTTGCTCTTTTTCGTTTCGCTACTATAGCTGTTTTGTAGAAGTGTCCTGTTAGTCTTGTGTCCAATATGAGCAAAAATCAATTTTGTCCGTTTCACGTCTCGCTGAGCCCTTTGTGTGACAGTGGAAGGTTATAGTTTGTTTTCACGGATCACTAGGGCTGAGCTAACTCGTTTCGAGGGACGATATTGTTCTGTGACAGAGCACTGGCTATTTACTAATGGGCCGCGCGAGTTACACGCTCCCTGCTGCCGGAAGCGCCGCCATTACTGCTACACGTTGCTAAGTAATGTCCATTTATGTGATTCATTTTTGTTCGGGTTACTTTTATCGATTACTCTCAAGAATGAAGGTTTTTTGGAAAATTGGTCGGATGAGTGTTCTCAAAGGAGATTGGAAGCGATTTATGAGTAATAAAACAATGGTGACATTATTCATGGGCGACGTTGATTACTTACTATAAGGTGACCCGTTTATACGTTTGCCGGACTTGTGTAAAAAAAGGGTGCCTCAATTTCAAACATAATGCCCTAAAAATACTTCCATTGGGTATAAATTGTAACTGAATATTAACCTTCGCAAACTCCTTTGTCACACCGGGTATTACTTCCAATATTCCCACCTACAAATCATAAGGTTCTTATGAAAAATAATTCATAACCTTTTCGCCTATTCGCACACAATAGATTCCCTCTGTGGACCCTTTATCCTTCTATTATAAGCGAACACATGTGCTCTGTGACATTTAAAAGAATTATTGCCCAATTTATTTTCATTATGGATCTAAGTGAATTCGGATTCTCGACTATAATGCCAATATTGTCAAGATTTAGGTACTCAAATATCGACGGGAAATCGCAGGTTGTTGGAATTGTGGTGATCCAAATTACATTTGTTTTTAGTTTAATAAAAACCGTCACACCTGTGCTTGGGGTAGATGCATGTAACAAATAAGCGTTTAAATTTAAGCGTAATAACAGAGTACGAATTGGAGTGACAAGTCGAATATCGCTTGTTAGAGGCATTCCGAACTTACTTGTGGAGGTAAATATGTGGAATAATATACATATTAGACAGAAGGTGATGAAACCAGTACTAATATATGTAGGGTAAGATCACGGGAAAAACCATGCTGTTGAGACATAAATTATTCATTTAAACTCGGATTTTGAAAATAAATAAATTCTAAGGGTCCGTGAAAAAATTACAGTAAATAATTTGACGATGGCAGACTTTTTAAACTGAGCATGAAATGAGAAATCCCACGAGGAATTCGTCCCACCTTCGCCCGCCCGACAGTTAAGAGGGCGGTAAAGAGGTTACTACTAAGCAAATTGCATTCACCGTAGCGGAATCACCGTGCCAAGTTTTCACAAATATCTTGGTGAAAATTTTCTCACACGTCAAAACGTCTCGTAAAAATGAAGCGGGCGCCCGTCCAACGTAGTTATTAGTAAATTTTCTAATTCAAACTAAACTGAGGGTAAAAGCGATTCTATTTAATTATATCCGCCTTTAAACACGTACTTTTGAAAGCAAAGACAATGCGCCAGGTAAAAAAGTTATTAAAACGCGTTTCCTCTTATTTCGCTTTTACATTTTAAAATGAATGTTAAATTTGAAAAAAATGTTGGCAGTAACAATTTTTGCTACTAGCAAATAGCCGGGCGCGCGGTGCATTCCCTTTTGCTTTAATCAAAGTTGCAATAACGCAACGTTTTATTTCTGTCTTAGTTACGAGTTTCATAAGGGAACCTCCTTTGAAATATAGTTGTACAAAGCGCTCCGTTCGTTAAAATTAGATTCAAGACGAAAAGAGCCGCTTTGTATTGCGCTGAATTTGTTTTTTAAACTGGAGTTAGCGGGGCGGATGGCTGATCATGAATTGCATAAAGATGTTAGCAATGATTCCGAATAAAACGTTACGTGGCAATGTTTATTACAATAGTATACCTTTGTAAAATAATGTTTTGAAAACCATGTTGAATATCAACATTTAAAAAATATGCTATATTTACGGCAAATATTGGAATGAACCACTACTGCCTTTGGTAAAAACTCATGTAGAGGCTTTAACACGTAGCCCGGCTTTAAAACCATGCAATTAAATTGAATGTTAATAATTGATAATATGTGTGGAAAAGTGTTTCTATTCGGTTTTCTTTACTTTAAACAAATCGAAATATTTTTTTGTATAGGAAAAGTTTATGAGGCCAAGTATGGCATGGAATACTTTTGGTCCCGAGAAACATTCAAATCCTGCATACATGAAATAGCGTAGAATTTTTAAAACTACTGAACAGGAGGCGTGGATAAAACGATGTAAAATCCTGACAGATCAAGAACCTTCTTTTCAAAGTGTTAGAGATATTTTTGAACTCCATGAAAATTTTCTATTTATCATACTCAAGACGTCCGTCGCTTGAACTGGGTTAGTATCCAGTGTATGAATAATAGTGCACTTTATGTGACAGAGGGGATTTCTACAGAAATTCGTGTGAATAGTATTGTAGCCGTTACATAAGCGGGCTTTGTCCACCGCAAGCCGGTCTACGGAAGGGCTCAGGGTTGGTTGTTCAAATGTCTTTGACAAGGGTGTTAGCATTGCTAATTAATATTCCCTACATAAATTAATTTTAATGTTATGTAATTTGTAAGGAATTACACAATATTATTCGAAGTTAGATGTGATATAACACTCCGTTTTGTTATCGACAAAAGCTTTTGGCTTAAAAAATAATTCACCTGAACGTAAACTACCCATTTACGAGTTCAAAAATATTGAGAGTTTAAATTCCAGGTTGAATTCTTTTCTAATATTTTTATACATTCAAAAATTATGAGCGTTTATATTTTTTACCGGTTATTTTAAATCAACTTTAATAAAAGAACATTATCAATATGACCTGTATGCACGTAATATTGTCAGAATTTACAGTTTTAAGATATGTAAGTGTATACTAGGTTCTGAACACAGATCAATTTTTTTAATGGCTCAATGTCTAACGATAGATGCGGTACTACAATATGCGATACCTTTAACTGAGAATTCAGTCCATTTGCTATCTCTACATCAAAATTCGTTTCGAAATCCTAGACCGCGGCAGGTACACAGAACAATCCATTTTTCTGGATGGTACATGTGAAAATACGAGCACCGCTGTATCGATTTTACTCTCAATTCCACACATATTCGGTCCGTTGCACCTTTTAGAGTGCAATAAAAATAATCTTCTTTGTTCAGTGGTCCATGCGAGAACACAGACGGGCGTATGATAACAAAAGCTCGCCGTGCACAACAGAAGTTGTTTTTCCAATCTGAAACTGATACATTCATTGAGCCCCATACATTTTAATCGAGACTGTTGGAATCACATTGATAGTTTACATTTAAAAATCAAAATAAACGAACCTCGCCGACCAATTTATGTTTTAAATGACGCGCATTGTGTGAGGGTTTGTAGGGACGTGAGCGCAATGGCGGGTATTATTGGCATGTAAATGAAATAAAATAACTGTTTTATCCTGCAAGTTATGGTTAATGCAGTACTCAATAATATAGTAGTGATAAGTTTAAAGATTTTTTTATATTCATTTATAAAACTGCTATGTGCGTTGATGTGAAACACTCATTTGAGTCACCCGTACCCGTTCTAGCACTTCATTTCGAGCGCAATCGAAATTTTGGGAGCTAGTTTGGAGTAGGCTCTTTTTGTTGTAATTAATGGCGAGTCGAGCATGCCATGGTTAGCGATACGACCACTCATGGACAGTAGCAAAACTAAGCCAAACCATTAATTACAAAGTAATGCTTGGCATACCAGTGCGCTTGCTATACTGAGACATAAGGTGTCTCAATATACCCATTAGTTATTCTGGCTATAATGTACTTTAAACCGGAACAAAACAGTGCGTTTACACTGCTGTTTCCTATAAGTTCCATCAGTGATGGTAAAATACTCGTAGATATGCAATATACAGATTTTTAATACAATAGGGCCGGCAAACGAGCAAACAGGTCACCTGATGGTTAGAGCTCGTTGCCGCCCCTGAACATCTTCAACACTAGGATTATAGAAGTGTTGCTAGCCCATCAAATCCAGAGGAATGGAGAAAAGAATGGAAACAGAAGAGGGCAATACCCCTTTTCTGGCATCCGACAATCTCACTCACCAAAAGAAACGCGACAGCATAGCTGTTGTTTCACGTCGATACTGTCATTCTGTCAGACAGTGTTACCAACTTTGATGAGCTTGCTCATTCGTGCTGAGTCATATCTGACAACAGTGTGGCTCTACATATTGCGATGTATAACTTATATTCTGTAAGACAATAGTAATAAAGTTTATAATTAGGAGATAATGTAGGTTTTGTTGTAGATGCGAGTCGGAGCCCTGACTTATTAAAATAAACTTTAAGGATAACACTGTGTACTGTACAAACCGTACAGCTGAGTACTTAGATGACAGTAGTTACAAATCAGTAGATGTTCTGAATTAAATTTAGTGTACGTGCAGTTACATAGCCGCGCAAATGTGTGTGGGTCCCTACAAAATATATAAAAACAACAATATAAAAACAACTTTTTCATTTAATAATGGTAAATTAAGAGTAGTCAAATTGAAACAGTCACGGAGTGCATGAAAAATACCCAAGTCTGGCCCTTGATCGATGTAAAATAACTAAAATGTTGGGAAGTAACAAAAATACATAATTAAACTAAATTAATACGATAAAAAATAATGTAAAATTCTTATATTATGACTTAAATACTTTCTAAATGATCCTTGTTGTAGGATTGGAAATATAATATATTATATAATGTACTAACTTCTACGGACGGAGTCACACGACTCACGAACCATTATAACGATGGAAAAATATACCCTAGTCGCCAAGCGCCTGTTAATTTTTAGTAGCAATTCTGAGAATATTATAATTGCTCCGATGTCGCCTATTACCTACTCCGCTATGTCAAGTGCATAATATAAATTATTTATCTCTTTATATTACTTTATAAACTTGTTCTTATAGTTCATTAAAAGTAGAACGAAATATTACTGTACATTTAGTACAAAAAAATTGTTGTTACAAAAATATTCGTATAAGCACCAGTGATTAGGTATTACACAATTTCACACACGTCTTCGTATCTGATTATGATTTAGTAGTACAACTATGTCGTATCCAGTCTTCTAATATTAATAGATACACCCAACAGCCACATACCTACACCTATTCTTGTTTCTACAGAAATATATCAAACGTGTTGTGGTAATTAGAATCTACTTTTTTTGGGTCATAACACCCACATTTGAAACATAATATTATATTGCCAGTGTGATAAATGAATACGTCGGATCTCAACCATCTAAGCCACAGAAGCTGAAAATTGGTATGTTTTAGAACTCCCACATACTATGTCGGCAGCCCGACCGGCGCGGCGGGTATGCCGCAAATTAATTAAATAAATAAATAACACCTAACAGTTACATACATAGTCCTGACCTCACTCTAAGATCGAGACTTGTATTGTGGGTATCAGGAAATACGAGTACTAACTTACTTTTGGGTCTCACAAACATCGGGTCTGGGCCAAAAGAAATATTTGTGGGCCGCACAAACATTTTATTCGGTGCGGGGATCGATCCCGCGGCCATTTTTGCGCAAGCGGTGTCTCAACGTCTGCGCCATGGAGGCTGTCAAAAACTAGCCGGGCGGCGTTGCATGTTATGCCGTACAAACGACCCGGCCGCGCTACATAGTCTCCGAAATAGGCCAGCGATTTGCACGTAGTAACTTGGACCCAACTTGGACCCACCCAACGTTCCCTTTTTCTTTAGATTCTTTTCCTAATTAAAATTAATATCACGGTCGCGATGGCTATGTTGACGAATTATTGTCTGCCATAAATAATTCGAAATAAAAACTATACAATTACTAGCAGTCACAACTGAAAGAATGCTGTATTGTGCCAGGTTTTGTGGTAAATGCCGCCGACTTGGTATTGCAGCCGGCATACCCCGGCATTGTATGACTGCCACAAATCTACGTCAAGTCGTAAGTCTCATTCTTCTGGGTCCAACATAAGAGCCATCACTATTTTTGTGCATGTTTATGTTAGGTTGGCACGTTCAAGAAATGGTTTCTTCTAACCAATAGAAGGCTAATGGTCTTATTAGTCTAGAAAAATATTTATAACCGCATTAGAAAGCGCAGATAGCGTTGGCAATTCATAAAGAAAGCATGGTCCGCTTGTTAGCATGCAAATGCCGCAATCCAAGGAAGATACCGCGGTAATATTCAAGTCATTAGTGTTTGTGACTTTGTGTGCCCGGCTGCAGCACAACCACTTCTACAAAATGGCCGCTTATCTGTATTCTAGTAAAGTATTTGAAATATTTTTTTAATAGGAGTTGATACAACTATGAAGTCATTGGTATTTACATGCATACCAAATGAATATAGTAAACATTTTATTCAAATCATAGATTCTCATATTGTATGTCAAATTCAGTACCGTCTGAAAGCTGTTCCAGCCTTTAAATCTCTAATTATCCACAATAATAGTATTCAAACATAAGGTACTTAACATTTAAGTACCTAATATTTGAATGCTGCACGGGTCATACAAACTTGTATTACTATACTAGTAAATTTTTGAAGCCATGTTACATTTTAAACAAATTGCAAAAATCCATTTGGATTATACCATTATCATGATGAATCGGCATTCAATACTCGTAATATTTTTATATTTCGATATTGGAAAAGCATTCTAAATCATTCTGAACGAATAGTCAGAAACACACTTAAGATAAAACTTGTTTTTATTTGGCAATTCTGTTTTATATTTACTGAAGATGCAATCTTTCTACCTTGGTATAAAAAGTTAATAGTACTCGACTAAGCATTTTCTACCCTGACAATGCACATATTATTTCGGTGAAGACGACTCCAGTCTGAAATTGATTTTGTTCTTCTTTATATACTAGAGTACAACCCTGAGGATCTTTTCTAAAGCCAATGGTGTGAATCGAATGACTCGTCGAGAAATTGAATTCAACAAAATAAATAAATCTGCTGAATTGTAAAATACAGAATCACTGTCAAGCACATCTACAAACAGTATCCAATTTAAGCGGGATTGTATTTAACAGCTTTCATATATTTTAAACATGTTATTGCTTTTTCATAATGGCTTCATTAATTTGTATAAAAGTATAACAAATTTTAATGGTGATATCTCTTTAATTAAGGGACTTGGTAAATGAACTGTGAATTAAAATCTATAACTTTATTATCTAGAGTTTTGTCTCTTGTTTCTTTGTATGTATTAATCGGAAAAACCTTATTTCTCTTCCTGACTCGGTAATATAACTTCACGTAGTGAAATACCTACAATCTTGATAGGGTGTCGACCTTCGACTAACTACAAACAGTAATATTTCCTCTCCATTTGCTATAATTACATCGGCTTATTACGTACAATTATCGCTATACACAAGTATTTTTTAACAAAAATAGTGCACCTTCTGTTTTTCTTTGTCACTATGACACCGCCATGTAAATTACAATTTAATAATGGCGCCACATTTGCACCGTATAATTACTAAAGCTCTTTAACAAATTGAACAAGATTTTTAATTTATTACCGTATTTGATTACCATCAATTTGCATAAATTCCGAAAAGCTTTATGAAGTGATACGACACAGTACATTATGATACACTTGATCGAAGTCTAAATATAAGGGACTTTTCAACTTCGTCAAGTTATTTAGTAATATGGGTAAAATTATGAGGTCGCCCCGACCTCATAATTTTGCCGGTATCTGTTAATCTTAGCACCTCAACGAAACGCAACAATAAATCTGTTAATTTACCTTTGTTTTCTTTGAGACTGTGTGAAAGAACCTAGACGAACCAATCTATTACTGTATCTAAATAAATAACCACACCTAACAGTCCTGGCATATTCCTGACCCCACACTAAGATCGAGTGTTGTGTCATGGGTATCAGAAACTACGAAAGACTTTTTGGCCTCAAAAGCACATAGATAGGAAACCTGTGTATGTATCAAACAAAATATATTTGTCTCGATGCGGAGACCGAACCCGCGGTCTCTCGTTTCACAGCCGGCGTCTAACCAACAGTGAAACGACGCAAAGGACTTTTAAGTCATTATAGTCTTTCATATTTGCGAGGCGCAGGCTGAGAAGATAAAGGTATTTCATCGTAGGTATTGGTAAAATGTCGTTAGTTTAACAAAATAACAATTTTACTTTCATTATCTTATATTATTCGAATGCAATCATACATTTTACAAATGAGCGAATTAAATTTGTAGTTACAATAATGAATACTGCTCAGAAATAATGTACCCGCATGAAGCAACGCTCAAACCAACGTTATATTTAGTAACATTGCAACGCTTTGTGGATAGATAAAATATTATTTGTGTGACAAATTGTACAATAATACTATGAATTGAAATGCTTTACCTATGTATTTTGAAAAGTAATTTTACTTTTTCTCTCCTGAGCCACAAGAAGTGCAATTAGTAAACATAGGCTCTTTTCAGGATTTCTGTAGCAGCTTCCATCCACTTTGTAATTGGACGTCCAACCAAATTTACAATTTGTTTTTAAGCAAAAATTATAAGGCCTTTTTCACACAAAATGGATATTTTTATACAGGGAAAATATTAAAAAAAGGACGGAATATACAAAACTGGAGATGAAAAGAACATAACCATCAGCAAATCGGCGAGGCGGGGCGTGGTTAATCTAAAAACGAAAGAAACTCCGCAGTAATGAACATCTCAAGCGTAATTGAACAGAAGAGAAAAAATTGGAAAAAATCGTGGAGGAAGCAAACTTGTTCACGGATTTTTGTGGCAAAGAAAGAATTTATTTCTGAGAGATTAACGTGTAAAACTAATTAATGCGGGAATTTAATGAAACAAAATTAAGCCAAAGCTACGAATTGATGATATGAAGTACAAAAATATAAGGCCTGAGGCGTAATTCACGTAATATAAATTGAATTATTCTCGACTATTTCATCAACTTCTTACAACTTAATTTAATATTAAGTTTAAAGATTAATACTCTTTTTTATATTTCGTATTAAAAGCCATAGTACATCAAAATATTAAAACTTATTTTTAGATCTTTATTCGAATGTTATTTACTTTATTTAATATGTTCTATAGATATAAAATAATAGCCATTTTATGTATGGATAATATTTTATAAACCTGACATCGTTTGAGGTAAAAATCAAAATAATTCACAATGTACGAGTAACTTTAAATTCCTTGACCGAAGTATCAGAGGTAACCTATAAATGGACAGTATAAGATCAGTTTAATAAAACTTCTCAGACGGGACCAAATATTTTGTAAGAAAGATGACGAAGAGCTGAATTGAAGCTTATTAAAGCGTGATGCAAACAATAGAATAAACTAAGCAAAGCGGGACACAAGGAGCTTGCACAAAGAAATGAGCAATAATATTTGCAATTGTCTTAAAGTCTTACATTGTCCACGCTAGAATTATTTTATTTTACGAAATGCAAGGCGGTGATACGCCGGTACATTTGATTCTGTATGCGCTTCGCTTTCAATTAAGACCCAGGCAATCGTCTTTGCTGTTATTTCATTCTTGTTTTTGTTTATATTATTCAATTCAAAATTGCTAGCTGCACTTCGTCGTTTCTTACTCCGTAACCCTTTAAAGTTGTTTTTGTTATATAAAATGGGTTGTTCTTTTAAATTTCTATAGAAAACTTTATTTTCAACTTTTTAACGAAGCGATTGTTTTGGCTTGTTTAAATTTCAACGTGCCTGGGGAATGTTCGTTTATTTCAAATGTATTAATATTTTATTATACAATTTAGCATTTGAATTCCGACAGTTAATTTAGTTTTGACATTTCATCAAATTCTCATTGAATTCTAACATATCTGACTTTGGGAGTTCGCTCAAACTTACTTTTCTGTAATCGTAAATGTTCGTTGAGTATTTTATAATTTGAGGGGCGGTTATTATATATTAGACGGTTGAGAATGGACGAGAAACGCCAAGAATTTAGTAACATATATACAACTATTAATGACATACTTTTAACCTCGTGATAAGATATATTTCATGCATCAAAGGAAACGCAACCTCGTATAAGCGGTACTCAAACACCACACCCTAATGGCAACATTGGTCCCATAGAAACGTTGTAAGTACACACTTTTAATTCATATGCGGTAAGTTACCTACTACTGGTTTTCTAAACATTATTGTCCATCACAGTTGTCCATAGACTGAACGAATCTTTAATATAATCGTATTACTATATAGGGTTATTTTGATTTGGTTGCAAAAATTGTAATAGGATGTTCTGAATCATTAATGAATTAGTTCATTATTAAAATAAAATGAAATATATGATATCAACATCTAATATATAAAATTCTTCTGTCACGGGGTGCGTAATCGAACTCCTCCGAAACGGCTTGACCGATTTTGAAGAAATTTTTTGTGCTTATCCGGTATCTATGAGAATCGGCCAACATCTATTTTTCATCCCCCTAAATGTTAGGGGTAGTCCACCCCTAAACAATTTTTTTTATTTTTTAGACAAAATTTTTAATTTCTATTTTTTTATGATACAACATACAAAAATACATACAAACCTCAATTTTCACCCTTCTACGATTAACCCTTATTTTTTAATAGCCATTTTAGTAATTTAATCATTTTTCCTCTCCGGTCGAAAACTGATCAATCGTCATTTAATTAGTTATCCCCGCCAGATGTCTACAGGTGTCACTTCTGACCCAGTAAACAGCACGGAGTAGGGATGAGAACGAAGCCGGTCTCCTTTCTTTCTCACTCCCTACACAGTTGTCGGCCATCATTATTGTTTATGCATCCAGTGTAGTAGTAGTGTAGTAGTATCATTCCTATTTTATATATAAGATGTATATGGATGTTTATGGAGAGAAGGGACATAAAGTAAAATAGAATCGAAGGTACGGGAGAGGGCTGGGATAGATGACAGATTTGTTAGGACGAAATGTAAATGCACGTTATAAAACGGGATGGATAATAAAGAGAAGGGACGGGACAGATTGGGAAGAGACTGAACCGGCGGATGAGACGGGATTGAGCCGGACAGTAGGATAGCTACGTCAAATTTAGGCATACAAGAGTTTATACGAAAAACAACATGTATTTGGTGTGGAGTGGAATCAAAAAATATATGCACCCAGGCGAAGCTGGGTCGGGCCGCTAGTATTATTATAAAAAATATTGGTTATCCTCACGTAACGAAATGCGCACGTGTGCGTTTGTGTGTAAAAATGAGCAACGGCAGATGTTGACACATTGCCTAGGATATTATGAAATGAAAAGAAATGGCTCATTATGTGTACATATCAATATTATAAATCATGTGGTAATTAGTTGGTAACCGGACCAGACGTTTATTTATTTATTATTTATTTTTACGGTGGTCGCGGGTTCGAATCCCAGGACACAGCTCTGACTTTTCGGAGTCATGTGTATTACATATTAATAGTTAATCACCACGCACTATAACGGTGAAGGAAAACATCGTGAGGAAACCTGTGTACCATAGCAATCTGTATGAACGTCCTCAATTATTTAATTGTGTAAATTTTTGTAAAGTCCGCCAACCCGCACTAAGCCAGGATGGTAGACTATATGGCCTAACCTCTCTCAATAATTAATCAATCAATCGTAATCTCGATTGTAGAGGAAGCCCGTTTTCTGCCGTGGGATGTATATGGGTTCATACCTATGGGCACAGTACAGTACAGTACAGTTAATCAGTATTATCCTATAGAATTCAATTTAAAAAATATGCAGAAAAGAAAATGAAACAATAATATGTTTAAAGACATATCACAACGACACATACCTAACAATTAAAGTTACATAAAGAAACCGACCTTCAAATCACCTGCATAAGTTCAATTAACTATAATTAACTCTAGCTAATAGAGATGACGTCACAGAATTCCATCGTGACCCGCCCGGCTGAGCTGGATCCATAGCAAGGTCGAAGGTAGTCAAATTTAACTCCAGGAAATCAATATTAATGGATCAGGTAGACGAGAGAGCTATTATGTTCATTTCCTTCATTCTGTTCCACGAATTCCGTAGTGATTAATCATTTTTATGTCGTTTCAAATGCTTTTATTTATTATCAATTTAATTATTTATAACATAAGTATTGTTGGTAGTAAAATATTCGTAACTGGTTGAAAAATGTCTATGAGAACCCGTATTCGGTCTCAAAATATCTTGGAGCCTGGGTGCCCAAAAACAATACATTAGATTATTTTATTTTCTCACCAATATCCACGACATTTGAGGAAATATTTCGACGAAAGCAGTAAACAATTTTAAATAATCGTAAACGGCATCATCTGATGAATTGCTTTAAGTGGCACATCAAAGTCTTGACATTTGACATTTTCAAAACAACGCCACTGGAAAATATTTTCAAGTAAATCTCAAAATATTAACAATTTCGTGTCCCAAATCGGGGCATAATATTAAATTGTAAACAGGGATAAACGGAACATGGCTATAGCCGAACAATGGGTTTTGGCAATATTCAAGCTTAGATCCCTCATAGGCAAAATTTCGATCGCTATTGGCGTAGACCTTTTCATTGTAGCATGTTGACTTAATTATATGGACACGTAAAACGTTCCGATGTAAGTGGTGCGGCGCTCCAGTGACACAACAAACTGACTTCGTACTAATAAAATGAATAGAAAAATCCAATATCACTTTGCCCGAATCGGGATTCGAACCCGAGACCACAGCGTTGTATCGTATCGTAGTATGCCTGCGCTACCTAGGCAGTCGTAGTATGTAACTTATATTATTATGTGGGTATGAGTGCTTACATAATAGGATTTTATCTTTCAGTTGCTTGGCCAATCACAAAATCTATAGGTATAATAATATAATTGTATGATCTGTAAAGGGATTTAAGTTCTCTTTCTAGATCCAGTGTTATTCCGTGTTTTCGATTAATATATTTCATTTAATATCATAGTAAAATCAAATATCATACAGCAATAGCTCTAAACGCTTTTTACCATGCACACGAAATACACTTTCTTAATCTTTATAATTAAACTAGTGGCCTGGCCCAGCTTCGCCAGGGTATAAATAGATTTCTGTACATTCATATGTACGTATTATACATATAAACCTTCCTCTTGAATCACTCTATCTATTGAAAAAAACCGCATCAAAATCCGTTGCGTTGTTATTTTTTAAAGATTTAAGCATACAAAGGGACATAGGGACGGAGAATGCGACTTTGTTTTATACTATGTAGTGATAAGAACGTAACTTTCATCCGGTTCATAGATTATCTTTTTAAATAGAAAAAATCTTCTGGGATTTTTAAACTACATTTAGATTATTTTATATCCTCAATGCACTGTATTGTGAAGCAAGAGAATGTATGCAAAATGTTCGTGCGCTAACATTCAAGTCAAATGATCTCATAATTATAAGTTGACCCTTAAATTACCACAAAATTTGGTATCATTTATTATCCACATTATAATATAATTGTTATTCATATTGATAGCCAGCAAATTACACTGGCAGCTGGGGTAAATGATTTATTAGGAACTATACATAAATGATTTGCTATTTTCTTAGTAATATTAATCTTCACGTTGGGAATTTTGCATGTTTATGAGTTTAAAATACATATAACTTCATAAATTAAGTTATTCATACACAATAATTAAGTAATATCTAAGTAAACAGAAATATTAAATCAGAAGATAACATTAATTTAAGAAGTAGCGGTCAAGAAGACTGCTGAGAAACAAAAAGTTGTATGTTTGACCTAGGAACCTAGTTTGACGAAGGCGTCGCTTTTAATACAAATAATTTTTTTTACCCGAAAACTTAAAATGAATATCTATCTTATGCCTAAAGTAATTTTGGACTCGAAGAGCGAAGTAACATTTAACTATTTATAAAATAATATAATACGAGTAGAAGATCAGACAGTAGTAAAAATTATACCAGACCACAGATCTTGAACTATATTGAAATAAACCAATTTACGATGAACCTAGATATATGCCTCATCAACCCTACCAAAAAATGCAACTGCAGATGTCGTCTTCGGATGAGTGCTGGGATCGGCAAATGGAACGCACGGTTTAAATAAAATAATTATGAAAATAAAATCTATTAAATTAATAAATTAATAAATAACACCCAACAGTCACATACATAGTCCTGACCCCACATTAAGATCGAGTCTTGTGTCGTGGGTATCAGGAACTACGAGAGACTTTTTGGAAACTTTTTTGGAGACTTTTTTTTGAAATTACACTAACCATGCGCTCCACTTGGCAATCCCAACACCCATCCGAAGACGACGTCTGCAGATGCATCTGTTGACGTGTAGAGGAGGCAATAGACGATGTCGTACGAACTAAATATACACCTGAAGCTACTGAAAATGTTCGGCTGACGTCACTATAACGCGTTTCGTCCCTGTAAACCGTAGCAATAAAGGCTGGAAGCAATAAGAGGCTTTGATGTCAAGCAGGTAAAACCATGATATTTTTACTTAATTTCTCGAATGTTTTGTAAGACTTTTTATATTATTTAAGGGAACACAAGGAAAGTTGTACAGTTTATACAAATATATTTTGTTTACGTCACAATAATCAAAGCAAAGATGACCCTCTCGAGTTGCTTTTAAATATGCATCGTTTTATCACATTATGTATTCACAGCTCTCTTGAGAGGCATGTCCACAAATGGCCAGCAATACTTTGAGCAACAAAGAAAATTAAATCAGACTCGACTATTTACGCTAATTTGATTAAAGTTTTTATATTGTCTAGTGGCAGTTATTTTGTAAAATTTTGAAGTGACTTCATCTGAATGAATACATCTAATGGTAAATGCAGTGTAGTCCACATTCAGCATCTATCGAGGTGCGATAAGCCCGTGGTCGAGTCGATTTTGCTGGTATAATTGCATGCACGAGATCAGCCTGTATTGCGAAAATCTTGCATCACTTCAACTTTTTGCAATCCTGGATCACTATGACTGGTCCTTAACTCCTGGCAAGATCGTTGACTTCCCAACTAATAAGAATGTTACCAACAACTAATTTATATCCATCGTACCTACATTTCGTTCTAATGGTTAGTCTTTGTTTTAAACAGAATCTTGGCCAAATATTAAAAAATATAACGATTTGGTGAACTATTATTGAGAAAATATTGAAAATATATCTGCCGCCAATATTGCTATTGTCGGTCTGAAAAAATAATACGGTTTCTAACGCAGGCAACTTTGTTATTTAAAAACGGAATACGGTATTCTGCACATGCATATAAATCTCCATTCTTTACATTTATTCTCCATCGAATAGGTATATATTTTTAAAATCCTGTATTCTAATGCTAGTCCACAGCTTTGGTTTTACGGAAATATATTTCAGCAACCGATCTGTGCACCGTTTATACAGTTGGGTTTACCCTAATACTAACAGTGGAACCCGGTTTCGCCAGGGTGCTGGTACCTTTTGAGAAGATGGACTGGACATTTTAGAAACATAGAAACTATTTCGCCTGATAACTAATTTAAATATTTGAACTCAAAGTAAACTTTAATCTTGTGATCCCATTCTTTTGAGTTTGAAAGAGTATCGGATATATTTGAAATACCACGGGAACACTATATTTAGATAAAAATAAAAAGTAGCCTATGTGTTGATCCAGGGTGTCAGCTACTTCCATAGTAAATTTCATCAAAATTGATCCAGTTGATTGAGCGTGAAGATGTAACAATCACACAAACTTTTGCATATTATCATGAGTACGATTCTTTACAGATCTGAAACAGCTCAAATGATATTCGTTAACATTATTTATATAAATAAACAACAATAACATAAATCGACCTGACCCCACATTAAGGCCTAGTTAGCCGTGTGTCGTAGGTTTACTACTACTAGAGACTTCGGCCTCACAAACATCCTCAAATATTTGTGCGCCTCACAAACATTTGTCTCGGTGCGGGGATCGAACCTGCGTCCCCTCTTTTCACAGCCGGTGTCCAACCAACTGCGCCACGGAGGATTTAAAAATTGCAAGTATGTAATTGAAATACAGGTTCATCTACGGCAGTAAAAATATAAATTGAACGATGAACGAAAATAGCCTTATTACTATGAAGAGCGCAGTCTCATCTCAGTAATATCTAATCTATGAACACAATAGTAAATAGTCGCATTTCAGTGCTTACCTCACACAGGGTACTCTGCTGATACGGTTTCATTATACTGTCGGATAAGCAACGCAGCGAGTTTGTGCATCTATTGTTGCATAATTGCATACTTTAGAGAAATCGGAAAACAATTTGGCGCGGCTAGATACTGTTGGGTGTTGTTCAACAGTTTACTGAATCAAGGTTCATTGTTGAGCCCTTGTTTGATATAGCTATTATTTAAAAGAGCAATAGTGCAAAAATATGATGAAATTTTCAAGGGCAGACGATCATAATTTATTTAAAGTGCCTTTGTGTTCACAACAACAAGATTTTGAAGCCATGTCGTAGAATGTTTTGGGATTTAATTTTACTACCTTCTGCTGACCTACCATTTCATGGCTGGGTGGCTGGTATTATTACGTTCTGAAATTATTGCTCGTTATTCAATTCGGTATGCAGGTATCCTCAATATATTTTCCTTCTCCATTACAGCTTGCGTTAATTAACTAAGAATAGTTGTGTATTCATTACTGTACCTTTTGTTAATCTTAATTAATATTTCCCCAAAATGCTACTAGTTTATTGTTTACTAGCGGCCCGGCCCAGCTTCGTCTGGGTGCATATATTTTTTGATTCCACTCCACACCAAATACATGTTATTTTTCGTATAAACTCTTGTATACCTAAACTTGACGTAGCTGTCCTACTGTCCGGCTCAATCCCGTCTCATCCGTCTGTTCAGTCTCTTCCCAATCCATCCCGTCCTTTCTCTTTATTATCCATCCCGTCTTATAACGTGCATTTATATTTCGTCCTATCAAATCTGTCAGCTATCCCAGCCTTCTCCCGTACCTTCCACTCTATTATATCCCGTCTCTCCATATACATGTACATATAAAGATTGCCTTATGAAATTTTTGTGCAGCAGAAATCGTAATATTTTAATTTCACCACAACTTCAAAACCAAACGTCCAATTTTAATCATTCAAAGACCAAATATTATCAACATAAACTGTACTTATTGATGAAATATATTATTTTGATAAGGATTAATAGAATGAGTAAAATAAACGCGTTTAAATGTAGTCCAAAAAAAATTTCAAGATTTTTAAATAAAAATGTGGTTGTTGTGCCTCACTCGACATAGATAGGTATAGTGTGTCGCGGACTTTTTTGTAGATATTTATAAGATCTACAATTAATTATAACATTTTATGGTTCTATCTTTTGTAGTTTAGGCAGCGTACGCAAAATAAGTAACTTCTTTGGTTGATTTTTTTCAGTTTTTGTCCGAAAAATCCAAATATCTTACGGAACCCTATTTTTTCCAAAATAAAATATAGTCTATGTTACTCGTGGATAATGTAGCTTTCGAATGGTGAAAGAATTTTTAAAATCGGTCCAGTAGTTTTTGAGCCTATTCATTACAACCAAACAAACAAACAAACAAACAAACAAACAAACAAAGTTTTCCTCTTTATAATATTAGTGTAGATTAACAATATGCAATTTGAAGATCTTTGTTACTAGAACCAATTGTAAATATAATATTCTATATCCTTTGTTGCTTATGAACAACGTACAGTGTGATTGTAAATGGAAATTTCAAGATATTATATAACAACATCAATTCAGTCTCTCATAGACACAAAGATGTTTTCGCTTTGACATTAACCTTCTTAGTAATGCACATAGTACATAAATACCCTTTCAAGACGACATACAAACATCTGCCTTAGATCTATTACGACGCGAGTATCGAAGACCATCTGCGGCCCGATTATGTACATTTACGAACTCATAGTGCTTACCTGATCTATCGTGCCATTTAGCCAGCATACTAGCGAAAATGACACGCTTAACTTAAGGCTACTGTGACAATACAAGCGATGATCTTTTTGTATTTTTTATCTGAGTATTTTACATAATCTACCAACAGATGATACATTTAAAAGCCTTCGGGGAACAGTCAGTTAGACGTTGCCTGCGAAACGAAAGGCCGCTGGTTCGAATCCCGCACCCAGAAAAAGGTTTGTGCGGCCCATAAATATTTCTTTCGGGTCTGGGCGTTTGTGATACTAAAATGTCTCTCGCAGTCTATGATACCCACGACACAAGACTCGATCTTAGTAAGGGGTCAGGACTATGTATGTGACTGTTGGGTGTTATTTATTTATTTATTGGGACGGCGGGCGAGCTTGCCATTGGCCTTTTGGTAAACGATATGACAGCTCATGGATGGTAGCAGAACCAAACTACGTGAAATACAAAGCGATGCTTGGCATTCCATTTCGGTTGGTATCCCGAGACGTAACATGTTAAGTCTTATTATGTTCAGTACTCTGGCTACAATGTTCTTCAAACCGGAACACAACAGTGCATTTACATTGCTGTTTGGCTGGAGAAATTGGCATTGCGGCGGTACCTACGCAGGTAGCTTCTTACATATGAGACACCTACAACCATAAAAGTATCTACATAATTCTTATTATTTCAAAAAATTTACACAACAATTAAATTAATATTTTATGACGTAGGTTTGTATTAAAAATGTCTATAAAATTTTAAATCTTAGGTTTATTCTGAAAAAAATATCGTACCCTATTTAAAATAATATACCCGTGTTAAAATAGTGAAAGTGCAGATCTTAAGGTTTGAACATTTCAATTTAATATTATTTATTATTATCATTTGTATTTTAATATTATAAGAGATAAAAAAAAATAAGTCTACTCTACCAATCTTTCCATAAATTATATAGCACTAACTTGTTATTTTACATTCACTAATCAAGGAAATATTAATGCTTACCCGACCGAGGTAGATCATTGACAAGATCCAAAATTATCTTTAACATAATTCCATGAAATAGATTCCATAGCATCCACCTCGCCAGTTCTCTTACAAAGGGACTTTCAAGTTGAATACTCAATACGCTATTTAGGTAAAAGGGTTTATCGATGATGGGAAATACGATAATGCCGGCACGCAGCTTTGTGGGCTTTACTCATAATGGAGACGGCATATACCACGATGTTTGCAAACTGAATTCACTGCCCTATAAATTGTTATCAAGCGTCAGGTGTTTTGAAATTCCTCTGATGAAACGTCCGCCTGGTTTATTATGTACCTCATATTCAACACAAAAGGGAATCGGGGAATAGATTGTTGAAGGTTATTAGTGAAGCTGTGTGATCTGTGTTTAGAGTAATTTAGAATGTCCGGCATTTAATGAAATGAAGCATTACCTACTTTTGCTTTGTCGTTCATCTGGTTGGACGTTCGTGATGTCACTGCACTGGAGTGATGTGTATACAAATTCTAAAATCCGTTTGTAAATGTGTAGAATCATGGCGTAGGATGAACTGATGTTCATCCTACTGATGTAGAAGGAATTATCAAAGCATAAATTAAATGTTATGGAGAGCTAATGAAATTTGGAGGAAATCACTTTATGCAGACTACCAAAATGTCGCTTTGGAAATCTTTTTATTAGTGACCTTCGTGAGGCTATGAATAATGATCATTTAAATTATATCGAAATATCTCAGAAGTATCTCCGTAAGTAATAATGATTGACAAATAGACTAGAAGAAAGCTGATTTCAAAATATAATCTCTAAAGGTTCCATAAGACATAGCGTACAAACTATATTATTTATAAAAAGAGGTTACACAAAAAACTCCTCAGAATTCCATGGCAAAACACTTTACTTTCCCAGGGCCTCGTGAATTAAATCAAGGCGCAGAAAAGGCGCTTCGACGTGTTCTAAGTGCGTAGGGAATAGAAAAATCCTATTAGCCTAAATAGTTACAAATACTGAGAGTGGGCCAGGTAGGGGGTAATTACTAAAAGCGTACTCGAAAGAAGGAACCACCGCCTTAAATTTTTTGTGAGAAAATCCGCCGGGACTAGTCTTACAGAAAAGTAAGAAATACGATTGTGCCGGGTATTACTAAATTTTAGAGATAAAAAATAAAGTATTTAGTTTCTAGCGGGTCACTATAAAAGTCCTGAAGCTATGTTTATATTGGGGCAACATGTAGTTTATAAAAGCCTTCTATCGAAACCTAATTTTTAATTATCAATGATTCTAAATATTGCCACTATCAACGACCGCAAATTTTATATTATTATAAATCTCATCTGTTTTATTTTGGTCAGATATTTTCAACTGACTGCCTCTGTGGTGTAGTTGTATTCGGTACGATTATAAAGCTGAGATCTCGGGATTGAGTCCTGGGTTGGACAAAGTGATATTGGATTTATAAATACATCATCAGCCCGGAGTTAGGAATTTGATAAAGCGATATGCTCGCCTCTTATCACGTTGCGGGACGGAACACAAGGCGAAACGTGAGTGTACAGTCAGCAACATAAGGCGCTGAACACCTCACATTTTTTGATAACCTTTTTATGAATTAGAATTTGTACGTACTATTCTGTAGTCGTAAAATATAACCAAGTAAAATCTTCTATGCCGAGAAGCGCCATACGATATTGAAATAATTATTATTTTGTATGATAAGACAATTCCAAATCTCGTGAACGTGTAACGACTTATGTTGCTGACTGTACTAGTTGCTACCAGCAGCACCTCGGCCCATCCTTTCTGAGAAAAAGGCGTAAGTTTATTTATTGATGTGTGTATACTTTCAACTCAAAATGTAGATTCATGTGATCATTACATTTCCATCGAAGACATTCAAATCCACACGGCTGATGCACATTAGACAAACGAGCCAATTAATGCACAGTAATATATTAAACCTGACCTATATTGTGCAACCACGCGCACGAAAAACATTCATAAACCCCAACACCACGACGTCGTAAATACCGCCAACTTAGAAGGCAATGATGCACGGATCATGAATTAGAATGACTCAATTGTTAATACATAAATTAACAATCAAGCGGCTGGGTCGTGCCCATCAATTAAACATCCCGGGATATTTATTACCACTAACACATTGATAAGTCCGAAACATGACAGCAACACTCATAATCTGAATCAGTAATTATGCTGTATAGTTTATGCGAGCAATTACCCACCCGACGTCGTGATAGGCGCAGATTAGCTGCAAACCAATATCAACTAATCCAACCGACCTACCACCATAATCAATT
Organism: Hyles euphorbiae; assembly: GCA_023078785.2. Taxonomy (NCBI): domain Eukaryota; kingdom Metazoa; phylum Arthropoda; class Insecta; order Lepidoptera; family Sphingidae; genus Hyles; species Hyles euphorbiae. The sequence goes on along the minus strand of CM041041.1, from coordinate 13,382,174 downwards.
ATGTAGAACAGGCATCGATTTATGCGTTAAGATCTGTTCACACGTAGTTAAACTACGGTATACATAACTAGGCTTAGGCCATGCGAATGCGCAGTGAAGCAGACCGCTAAGTGTACCAATTGTCTACAAATATGAGTACCGCAAAATTATATAACATGAACATAAATATTATTAGGATGTCCAAGTAAAATATATAATTTAGAACAGGATAGATAATAAAATTTATTATACCAATTTAATTCATACCAACGAAATGCGCATTATTATGAACTTACAATAACAAAAGTTTGAGAAAAACTCAGGAAATTGTTACTCCTTAACTACACATTAACTTACTTAATAAAGGACAATACTTAATAATTCTGACATGACAATTATATTTCTCATAATGATGGTAATATTTCATCTAACAATAACAATGCCCGCGTAATTCCTACAAAAAATATCGATCTTTCGTTTTCATAGTTCCGGATCGTTTGGCCAAGCCATTAATGATCTGCCATTTGCTTTTCAGAGGTGCTATTAACTAGATACTGATGACCAGTCTCTAAGATTTTATCCGGTTTAATGTGTTCGGGAAAAAGTTGTATGATTTCCAATGATTTATTGACCAGGTATTAAATGTTGCTGGAGATTTTAGTATTAGTATTTTCTGGAAATTTAATTCACCGGAATTTTTTATAGGTCGATGGACGCTCATACATAAGGTGGAAGACGACTTAATAAAGATTGCAAGAATTCGCTAGATGCAGGCTGCTTCCAACAGTTCGCTGGGCGTATCTTTAGGAGCGGTCTTTTTCCAGCAGTAGATTTCCTGTGGCTGAAGATGATAATTTATTGCTTTATTATACTCAAACACATAAATAAAACTGGAAAGTCTTATCGAGCCTTGATGTATGATATGCCAGCCTGTGCACCGAATTCATTAGAAAAAAATCATAAATGCACGCACCATAATTTTTCAGCTATCCCTTTCTGTCCCTTCGCGGGACATAAGCAGATTGATATCGCCCACATATTTCCCATGCTGATTAATAGCCCTAGTAAATCACATAAAGAGAATAATACAATCCGTGCAGAGATAAAGTCGCAAGATTTATGCGCCCCAAACTTTCCGACCAAGTACGTAGGGGAACAAAAGTTTTGTAATGTGTATTCAAATTTGTTACCTTAAAACTTGTGCAGGACGAATGATCGTTGCCGATTGTACGCTGAGGTTTGATATCGAAGATTTCATTGGACGGGACATTGGTTTTATTGATCACGTTACACTAAACGATATATTAGCCGAAGAACGATTTATTAATTGAATGAATTGTGGAATTGAGCACGAATTGGATCTCAAACGGATTCTCGATAAATGGCATCCGTTTATTTGTCTGGCCCAATTATAAATTGTGCGTGAAAATGTTCAATAATTCGGTAGGTAAGTTACATGAATGCTATTTTTTTCTATTGGCACGGCATTGCAACTTATATGAAATTTAGTGAACTCCAGATACTCGCCACTCGACATACATATAACACAATTTGGATTGTTTATTTTCCTATGTGTATGGTAATCTCTATTCGGCCGGATACAAATATTTCTATCCACGCCGCTTATTACCCAACCATAACTTATGCATATAGAAAATCAATTAAAAAGATTAATTAAGCGTAACAACTGACCAAAATCAGCTTCCTGCTTCTATTAACCAATCTGGATGGCAATAAATCAAGTTTACAATCAAGGCAATCCATTGTAAATCCGTGAACATGCCGATGCAATACAGTATACAGTTATATATATACATATATACATGCGATGTAAGCGTCCTCTATCCAAACAATCTAGAGGAGTTGATTCCCTACATTGTTATAGGTTGTGTGTATGTAACGATGGCTCGAGATGTAATTGATTACAACAGCTTTGCTTGCTTGCTTGATTAAGACGAAGTCCAGGGTATATGGTGTTCTGGAATTTATAATATGATGAAATGGTTTGGCTTCTGATGAATCAATTATGTGCGTTTATTCGAATTTCAACGGACCATCCTAATAGTCAATCTACAATAATTTACAATAGTTGTGGACTACCACACAGTCACCATCGTTATATTCTGTCATAAAAAAATTTGACACAGGCCTATGGTTACCACAGAAATAATATTTTAAATCACTCTATGGCATGGCCTAACCACTCTTAGCCGTACTTTCGATTGTAAGGAAGGCCCGTGCACTACAGTGAGACATATACGGGCTGATACAGCATATTTTAAAAGCGGCCTGCAGTTTTTAAATACAATTTTACTTTAGTTTTTACATTTAAAAGGCTAATTTTACATTTTAATTTTGTATTTATTTTAAAATTGTTACAATTTTCTGTAACTCCTTGTTTTCCTCGTATTAACCTAGCTTGAAATTTATACCAAACTGACTAATTAAATATACACTAAAATGTGAACTCCAGCCAAACTTTCAGACGTTTCATCATAATTGTCAAACATTTTAGTTGTTTCCATGATTCGTACTCGCTTACAATGCATAATTGGACCCATATGTAACTGGTTCCCTTTCAACCGCTCCAGCTTTGTACTGTCTGTTATCCGGGCCTTTGACAAAAACCTCCCGCTCACAACTTGCTACAGGGAAATAAACATTCTAACTTTAATAGCTTTCATCTATTATAGTTGCTGTGTTTTGAAAGCGCTGGCAACTTTTATTTTAGCTTTTGAAACACAAGCGGGAACGTTCATTCCCAGCACTTTACTCGGATAGCATGCAATTTGAATGCGCTGTGATGTATTTTGATGATTTTTGGGACGTAATGAATTTTGTTTTATACGCGCCCGTAATGGTTCTAGTCAAAATAATTCACGACGAACATACCGAAATATGAATAAATTCATGGATTTTAACCTTTACCGGTGGAAAATGACCGTTGACGTATCATGACGGCACTGAACCATAATTTGATGATAAAAAGTTGGCTTTTTAATTGCCTTAACAAAGCCACTCGTTTGAATATCCAAACAATATGTATTGTTATTTAAATCTTCAAGTAATTCCGCATCTTGGCTAGCAAACTTGATTTTGATACATTTTTGTTCCACCAGCGCAAAGTTTTATTTCCCTTCCGAAGTCAGCCACCAATGGTGGTTATACACAAATATTGAAGATATGGCACTAACCGCAATTTAAATACAAAATATGTTGTGTTTATCAATAAATTTGCTTACCTAACCTTCACGCCACACTTTTAAAATTAATGTGTTGGATATCACATTTCGCAAATTATGAAATTATATCACACCGTACTATAATAGTACAAATTAGTCCAATATTACAAGATCAGTATCAGTTTCGGAGTTAACATTGAACGGTCTAACACCGGGTTGCATTATAATTGGGGCGGCAGCTGTGATTAATGAGTACACACCCAATAATCACTCATATCCAAGGAAATAAATATCTGTTAAATTCGGCCGCATTAAATTAGTTAATTTAGATAACGACCTCGCCTTTATTAACTTAACTAATATTTTCTTTGTCATATTGGTATTGTGTAGTGTACACTAAGGAGGTATAACTATGAGGACACAAACTGACATCACCTGCTTATTGTATTGGTACTGTGTTGGCCAACGAACGAGATTTTAACAACAGATAAATCGAAATAACCATCATAGAGATTTAATCGTTTAAATAAATTAAAAGGGTAATAATGGGGAAATAAGCGTCATCAGCGAAACTACGCACGGCACTTGCCAACCGGTATGAAGAGAATTGTTAAAACCCTTCAAAATTAAGTCTTTGGAGGATGTCTTAGTTCGATAACACGAGTCTAATAGCTGAAGACCATGATGAAATAAAATATCTCCCTGCCGGGTATTTTTTTGTATCATATGAGAGAGTTTTAGAATTAAGTCCTAGAATATCTCTTATCAGTTTAGAGCCATTGATTTGTATTGCACAATAGACAGGTCTCCATGGTATTTTCTTAATTATTTCTGCCGCCCATATGAACAGTATTAATTAAGGTAATTGGGTTAACAAAGAAAATTTCGATATTGTAAATAGAACAGAAAATACCCACAAGTATTTCAACGCTAGTTTTATAATGTAACTCGTTCTCTACATTAATTAAATCTGCTGCACATTGTTCAGTCGTTTGTACAATAATTCCATTCTGTGGTATATTGAGTTCTATTGTTTTATATTGAACCACATGCCCGCATTGTTTTGAATCTTTTTGAACGAAAGGTGGAGTTATGATTGTAAAATCAGTGAACTTATATAATAGTAATTGGTTGAATATTTAAAATATTGAATTATCAATAGCTGAGGCAATCTATCTGATGTTTGAATAATGAAGAGATAAAATAGAACAAGTGTATTCAAATTATTTTTAAACTCACTAATGCTTTAGTTTTAAATAAACATCTTAAACTTTGGACATAACCCTTAGTCAAAGGATAGGCGGAAGAATTTTCGAAACTATATGAAACCACAGCAGCAGAAACTAAGAACTAGCGAATATTTCGGCTCATGCAAATATGGGGATTCTGTGAAACTTTATGGAAAATAGAGGCCGGGGTAAATGAATGGCTCCATAATGCTTTCATGGACACGAAATGTTGAGTATTTTTAAACTTGTTGCATAAATCTAAATGGAGTTCTAAACAACAATAAGCGTGGTCGGCAAACAAAACTTTGAATAAAATACGATTGTTGTTATAAACACTAAAATTCAAACAATTGTTTTATATTCACACTGCGAAATAAATCATACAGTATAATATTGATTGCTTAATTATGCGATATTTTGGACACTATATAAAAACCATTCATGTGCATTTTCTTTATCATTTGATGTGGTGTATCAATGTCTTACAGCCGCTGCCAATAAACAATCCCAATCCAAAATTTGCCGTTTGAGATTGACAGCTCGATTTTTTTTCTAATACTATATTGCCAATAATCAATCTCAGTAGTGACAAAACTATGGCAACATGGTAAATGTCAAATCGAAAAGTAGAAAACAATCCAGATTGACCTCAATCTAATTTTTTCGATTGATTATTGGCATCGGCCTTTAGTCTTAACTCTTAATAGCAGCACGAGTGGGCCGTCTCAAAAAAAAATGTATTGAGAAGCATTGTCTCTTTCTTGCTTCATGTGATCAGTAAGACGGCTTCTGCAGCCAACTATTTATTAATATAATTCTTCACCATTCGTCTCTCTCTCTTAAGCCACGAGAACTCTAAAGCTGAATATAGGCCTCCACAAGAATCATCACGATATGTACATTTATTAAATCATACACCAAAGTACTTCAAATTAAGATAAAACTATTATTTACGGACTTTATCGCGGATTTGATTACATTTTTACATTTTTAACTTCCCAACGATTCGTTTACTTCACAGCTTTCGTGGTCGAAAGCACTACAAATATATATTTTTTTTCAATGTGTAACATTTACTTAAATCTAAGAAACCATTAGTCAAATTAAGGTTCTCGAATAAAGTCACAGATACGTTACATTTTTCACATTGGCTCGACTTTTCATCGTCTTTTGTTGCGCTTATAACAATTGCAGAGTTTTATTTAAATTAAAATTAATGTAGGATATGTGTGCGGAGAGCAATAAATTATCACTAATGATTTTATACGTCTTTTAATTTTATACTTCTTATAATCTTGTACGTCTTATAATTTAATACATCTTTTTAACTTAACCGTCTTCCTTCCAATTCGTCCTTTCACTGTCTCCTCGCTCACTCATTCTCCACATTCATTCACTCTTACTCTTTCATACTTTCACTCGCTCTCATTACATTTCGTTTCATTCAGCATCTATTCCCACATTCGGCCGTCCTGCACTTATGTCTGTCCTCAGACATTATACAAAGCAAAAAAAGTAAATTATGATAACATTAGAATATAAAACTAACTTACAACTTAATCACAAAATTAAGAACATAAACATACAACTTAACCACAAAATTAAGAACATAAACTTACAACTTAACCACAAAATTAAGAACCAAGTTACAACTTAACCACAAAATTAAGAATCATACACTACTCGTCTAACATCTCCACACTACTCCTCTCACACCACCTTTTCATCTGATCAGCTGAACTAGAAGTTTTATTAGGCCCCTCCTCCGAACTGTCAATCTTTTCAACTTCATAGCGATCATTACGCTTACATTTGGTAACTTTATAAGGACCTAAATACTTTGGTCTCAACTTAAGCCCAGGACCAAATTGAGTTCTCTTTATAGCCACTATATCACCTTCTCTATACTTGTGACTCTCCTTCCTTTTTTTATCATAATATCTCTTATTTTCTTCCTGTATCTTCAATATTTGTTCTTTAGCCTGAAGTCTTAAGCTTTCTCTATTTTCATCATATTGTAGTGTATTCTCTTCCTGTAACAATTCCAATATTTTTAAGTCTTCTTTATTGTTCATTTTAACTCCCATTAATAATTCAAAAGGGGTTGATTTTATTGACCTCTGGAATGTACTATTTAATGACCTTTGAACTTTGCTGACATGCCTGTACCACTCTCCAGGACTTTCTATACACAATTTAGTTAAGACTGGTATGATTATGCGATGAACTCTTTCCACTTGTCCATTTCCACGCGGTACTCCAGTTGTTATTGTTACATGTACTATTTTCTCTTCTGTGCAATAATCTTCAAACTCCTTACTTGTGAATGCCGTCCCTCTGTCAGTAATAATTCTACGAGGATTTCCAAAAGATTGTTGATGCAGCTGAAGTTTATTCAATGTCTCTCTACTTGATGTCGTCTTAGTAGGAAACAGCCACACAAATTTGGTAAATGCGTCAATGATTGTCAGGATATAATTATATTGTTTTCTAGTTGCTGATAATGGTCCAACATGATCTAAATGTATAGTGTCAAATGGAACACTCTCCTTTAAAATAGGGTGTAAATAACCCTCTTGTTTGCCCTCCTTTCTGGTTGCTAATAGGCATGGAACACAACTCAGTAAAAAATCATCAATTTTTTTATTCAAATCTCTAATGAAATAATCCTTATTTAATGCTTCTCTCATCTTAGCTTTTCCAAAGTGGCCTTTGCTATGCAGGTTGTTAATAATCTCTCTTTCTAATGATCTTGGAACTACTATTTGTTTTTGCTCTCCCTTGTATAATATTCCATTTTCTATCCAGTAATCTTCAAATGTGCTATTTTCCAATATTGCTTTAATTGCTCTCAATCCGTCATCATTTTCTTGAGCTTGCCTTATGCTATCCTGTAAAGTGACAACTGCTACTATAGATATTCTGCTCAGAGCATCACTGTGTCTCATCCTGGACCCTGATCTATGCTCCACTTCAAAATCATATTCACTAAGCATAAGTATCCACCTTGCAACTTTTGCTGAAACATCTTTTTTCTTAAGTGTCATCTCAAATGCTTTGCAATCTGTAACAATTTTGAAATGAATTCCATATAAATAATGTCTAAACTTCTTTATACTTTCTATAACAGCTAATGCCTCTAATTCATAGCTTGAGTACTTGCTTTGAGTGTCACTGGTCTTCTGACTCATATAATGTACGGGATGCATTCCTGAACTTGGATGATACTGCATTAGTATTGCAGCTAATGCAACACTTGAAGCGTCAGTATGAATTTCTGTTTTCAATTTAGGGTTAAATATTTTTAAAACTGGCCCACTGGCTAATCTATCTTTCAAAGTTTCAAAAGCTATTCTCTCCATGTCATTAAATTTAAAGTCATTCTGCTTCTTTAATAAGTTAGTTAATGGTTTTGAAATACTTGCAAAATCTTGTATATATTTTCTGAAATAACTTGTTAATCCCACAAAACTGTGCAACTGTTTTAAATTTCTTGGCTCTGGATACCTCAATACTGCATCAGTTTTATCAGTACTTGGCCTTACTTCTCCATTCTTGATTCTGTGACCCAAGTATTCCACTTCATGCTGTAACAAGCTTGCTTTTTTCCAATTCAATATTAAACCGTACCTTGAAGCAACTTGCAACACTTGTTTCAACCTCAAAAGAGCTTGGTACTCATCTGCAGCTGGAATTATTATGTCATCAATAAATATAATGAGTACACCTTGAGCTATAAGATCTCGGAATATTATGCTGATGAACCTCATAAATGTCTTGGGTGAATTTGACAACCCAAATGGCGCTCGCAAAAACTCATATTGTCCATTATGTGTTACAAATGATGTATATTTAATTGACTCTTCACTAACTTTCAGATGGAAGAACCCATTCTTCAAATCTAATACACTAAACACTTTAGCACCTTGCAATTTATCAATGAGACTATCTATCACTGGCAATGGAAACTCATCTTTGATCATCTTTCTGTTTAACAAGCGATAGTCTATGCAGACTCGAGCTGAACCATCTTTCTTTCTAACCATTACTACTGGACAACAATACTCAGAAAAACTCACCCGTATAATTCCCTGGTCTAACCATTCCTTTACCTGATCCTCTACTAGACACTGCTCCATTAAAGATAAGCGTCGTGGTGGCTGTCTGACTGGAATGTCATCTTTCAACATTATTTTCAGTTGGATGGGTGCCTCCTCAGTTTGATGTGGCTTATAATTCTGTACACACTTCATTAGTTCATCTTTCACACTTTCATCTTTCACATGATCCAGAAATACATCTACACACCCTGCAAAATAATTAATATTAGACAAATCCCACTCACTTTCACCAGGCAACAATGTTACGTCCCCTTCATTCATAAAAACCTTAACTTTATTTAAAAACTCTTGGCCAATAATAACATCATAGGGCATAACATCCACGGAAACTACATGAAACACTATATTATTATAACACTGACCATCAATTTGGACTTTTAGTACAGCTTTGCCCTTTGACGTGATTTTACACAAACCTAGGCCCGAAAGAGTTAAGTCATCATTCACAATTTCGACATTTAATTTCGACAATACTCTAACTGACAGTAAATTAACATCACTTCCCGAGTCTATTAATGCTTTTGTCACGTAATTATTAAGTTTAACACTTTTAACCGGCTTTTTGTTAGTGGAATAGTCTTTGTTTACATTTCGACGCGCGCTTTCGTCAGATTTCAATGTCATCTTGACAGCTGTCAACGCCATCGGATCCGTGTGTATCATTCGATCGCCATTCCTTCCGTCGTTCTCGCTCTTAGCCATGGTGGCGCCCTCTGTCGCCGACGCCGCGAACAATGCTTGCGTCCTATCACGATGAAAATGATTATCAACACTTTGAATTCTTCCGCTTGCGCTCGCGCTCGGTTTTGCTTCATCGCGCCAATATGTATTCGCCTTTTGCATGAATGTTCCCCTCTTGTTCTCGATCTTGGATACTGCCATCTTTGCCGGGCAATCAGGCGCAATATGGCCGAACTCATTACAATAAAAACACTTTTTACCTCGATATTTATTAGGGCACTCTTGACTAATGTGATTTCGATCACCACAATTAAAACAGAGTAGGCGTGATGATAGCGTAGTTGAGGCACTGGCACGATTTGACTGTTTATTCATATTTTTCACACCTTGCTTTTGACAGGACATCTTTTCTTTCACAGTTTCATAAATGTTTAACTTCTCTTTTAGTTCTGAATATGTTGTGACACCATATAACATTACTTTATTTATTTCACTGTCCGTTATGCCGTCGACTATATATTTTATTGCCACGTAATCCGGCATCTTGCCGCGCTTGCCCATTTCTTTCATCGTAAGCATATAGTCCAAACATGACTCCGCGGGCTTCTTGATTCGGGCACTCATCATCTCGTGGACCGCTTTAATATCCACGGTATCAGGGAATTCTCTTAAAATAGCCGTCTTTAAGTCGTCCCACGATTTAAATGGCCGTTCCGCTTTCAACCACAATGCAGCGGTACCTTCTAGTGCTCTTCGCGCGACCAGTAGTTGTTGCAACGGCGACCAGCCGAAGATGACGGCATTTTCCTCCACCTCGTTTATCCATTGCAATGCAGAATACGTTTTGTCTCGTCCACTAAACTTTGAGATCACCTCCGCCGCCATTTGCAATATCGCAGGCGCCGAACTTTGCAAATCGTCTTGAGGTTCGTTTTGCCGGTTTCGTCTTCCATCTTTCTCGTTGTTAGCCATCCTCCAGCAGTGTACTTACAATTTATAATGTACACGGCACAATTAGTTTTGAAACCGAAGTGTTGCCGATGCGTCGTGTGATGTGCCACGTATTCGGTGAAAACACTCCGATCCCGGGCGATGCCCCCAAAATTTGTAGGATATGTGTGCGGAGAGCAATAAATTATCACTAATGATTTTATACGTCTTTTAATTTTATACTTCTTATAATCTTGTACGTCTTATAATTTAATACATCTTTTTAACTTAACCGTCTTCCTTCCAATTCGTCCTTTCACTGTCTCCTCGCTCACTCATTCTCCACATTCATTCACTCTTACTCTTTCATACTTTCACTCGCTCTCATTACATTTCGTTTCATTCAGCATCTATTCCCACATTAATATGTTGTGTAAATTTATATGTTGGTTTGTTGGGTTTAATTTAAAATATAGTCCATTATTCTTATTAATTTTATTTACTTTTATTATTATTTGGTTCTAATTTGTGACTGCGTATATAGCCTATAAGAAATTGTTACGATTAAATAATTGTTAAATCTTAGTTATATTATAAGACATATTTCAATGTAAACAATTGTTGGCTAGTTTTTATAATAAATAAATCACTACATAGTATAAAACAAAGTAGCTTTCTCTGTCCCTATGTCCCTTTGTATGCCAAAATCTTTAAAACTACGCAACGGATTTTGATGCGATTTTTTTAATAGATAGAGTGATTCAAGAGAAAGGTTTATATGTATAATACGTACATATTATTGTACAGAAATCTATTTGTACCCGGACGAAGCTGGGCCAGGCCCTAGTAAAAACTATAATAATAATTTTATCTCAAGAATGAAACGCTGGATTTGTTCAAGTATGTTGTTAGCGATATCTACCATACTATAAGTCAAATACCAACATAGCAATTATCGACACGTTGCACTTGCCATTATTTATTTCTATTACTACTTGAATGTATGAGGTGTAATTATTGAAAGGCGTGATAGCCAATTTCCGTAAGCAATTGGTACATGAAATATTCTTATGCAACCAATGCTTATGATAAATTTTACTCATTCATATATTTATATCGTAATAGCCGAAATGTTTTTTTTTTGTAATAATTGGTTATTGATGATTGATTGATGTAATAATTTATTATTTATTAATTAATTAATTGTTTTTTGCGAGCTTTGATAGTAGTCTTCCTTGTTCCTCCTTTTTTGCTTCTATAAAATTAAACTGTCTAAATACTGTTTTTATTTTATAGATGAAGGCTTCCTAATTTGGTAAAGATGCGTCATCATAATATTGATTTTGGTTTTATGACTTAGCAAGATATAACTTATTTAAGACAAATAAACATTGAAAAAATATTAAAATCTTCAATGGCTTGAAAATAGCGAGAAAAGGGTTCACATCGCTTGAGGAGAAAATTTATGTATTCATTATAAATATTGAGGGATTCTATAGTTCTAGGCAGATTTAATGTTTAGCAACGCGTCACAAGATATCAGAATAAAATAATGATCCAATTGAATAAAAAAAGCCATTAATACAAATTTATTAAGATATCATTAGCAAAAACTGCAAAATAAAATTGAACAACATAAACATTATCTACACGTATAATCGTTGTAAATTTAAGTGTTAAAATTCCCAAAGAACAGCAGTAAAATTGTATAAATATCACACGCCTTGTTGGCTTGCGGTGTAAGATGATAAGCTCCAAAGGTCCATTCATTGCACAATTCGGGTAGAGCCACTGAAAATACGAAATAAAATTTCTTATATTACTTCATCACTACACTTCTCATGTCTTAGAACAAAGATGCAGACATGAAAGATATAAAATAAAATGTACAACGAAAAGAATAAAAATGGGAGGTAAATTTTGGCTTGCTTTCGAACGAAAAACGGAAGACAAGGCAGTAATACTTAACTGAAGTCTTGCAAAAAGTCAACGTTAAAATCGGCAGGTTTTATATGTCTGGTAATAAGGTTGTGAAATACGCTCAAAATGCATCTATGATCATTAAATCATACTCTTTAATACTATTCGGTAAATAAATCGTCATATATCAACGTTCCAGTTTAACCAATACTAATCAAACGCTAATTTATTTGTTGATGCTGTAATCTAAACGTATCAATTTTCTTCATTGAGTACATTTGTTATTAGAACATTAACATTAATGTGTGGAAAAGATTTGTTTTACGCTCCTATGTCAAAGTGATGAACAGAGTTGTTATTAAAACATTAATCGTTGAGCTGTACGACATCAAAACATAAAACAATGCTGTAAGCATTACGATAAATTAAAACATTTTCTTGAAATACTTTTAAGTTACAGATGAATGTGTTTACACTAAATAGCAAAAGAATGGAAATATAACCAACTTTTTTGTTTCTAAAACGATTCCATACCAATTGATTTTGGCACTTGATATTAGTTCGTATCAATAATCGGACAAAGTGGATTGAAGAGGAAAGCTTACTTTAAAACCTTATAAATAATAGAAGAACAGAATATTTTGCTATATACAAATAACAAAATAAAGAAACTCTTACCTCATAAACAGTAAAAAACAAAAGTAACATAAAATCTACTCGCTACTAGCGCGCTGAAGAAAGCAAACAAAATGAATACAACGTATCTCAGAATATTTTATGACGCACAACACTCGTGTTTAATGGCCACGTCATAATTCACAGGCGCGCTCACGAATACCCTGCACTTGATGTTGCAAAACCATTGCATTGTCGTGCATCCCACTCTCTGAACGTGAAGTAATTATTTTGTGTGGCCATGTTTAGTGCTCCCGACTTGAGTGCGCGCTGCGTTTTTCAAATTCATCAACGTGAAATGTTTTTTCGGTTGAGCGTTGAATTGTATGTAATCCGGTTAGTTAAGCTGCGGTTTTTATTTTGAGAGCGTGAAATGTTTCAATTAGGAGTAAAATATATGCTTTTTTGTATAAACATGGGAAACGAATACATATTCGTCGAAACCACATGGATTAACACCTGGTGTGATCTTCCACAACTTTTGAAGGATTAGTGAAAATGGTAAGGCCTGTGGTAGTTCGTTTATAGCTAAGGTACGAAAGGGCCTCAAAAGGGATGTACATACTACAGACTCTTAGAAAATTGACGTAAGGTACTTTAATGTAGATCTTTAATGACTCACAATACTGAAAATCTATAGATGGTGTAGGTTGTTAGTACCCCCGGGTGGTACTCACCGTAAACCATGGGTTTCATTCGTCAGGGTCATGTTACAAGCTAGCCGACGTAATCATATCGACCAGTGAGAGTTCAGCATATCTCAGAAACTGTCTTTAGTGTCTATGAACATCCAAGTTTTCGTCAGGTTCGGGTTCTAGGTTAATCGAGAGTTTCACAGTGTTATCTCATATGACTTGTCTCGTCCACTAATGAATTTACTGAATTTTGGACCAAGAAAGATAATAGGTTTCGCACCTATATCTCGAGATTATTATCGTATAGCTTAGCATCTGAGGTTGAACAAGCAATACCTCTACCTACGCCGATAAAGACAAGATATATTTGTTTGTATGCAAGTATGTTGCCATTTAAAGTATTAAAGTCTTAGATTTGGTTTGATGGTTAACGCGGTGCTCATTGGCAAAGTTCCCGATAGCGGGAGTTCTTCCACGTTGTTTCACACTCGAGCTGCGCGTAAGTAAAGTTTGCTTCCAAGTTAGGGGACTATTGCAATGCATTGCTGCAGGGAAGTCGGAAAAGAGCAAGTTTCTAATTAGTTCGCGTTTAAAGATACGTGGATGTGTTACGTTCTAAACGACATTAGCCGAGTTTCATTACCCGTCATTAGCGCTTTTCCCGACTGGGTTGAATTAAAAATAATTATGTTGGCCATTCAGCTGCGCGCTCTTTTGTTCTCTTTTAGTTTTTATGAGTTAACATTATAGCAAAGTCTGTTATTATCCTAGGTAGCAGATGGAAATTAACAAAATGAGCAGTAAGCAAAAGTATTTTTGTTTTGATGAAAGTAAGGGTAATCATAAATGATTAAGTATAAATATGTTATATAAATCGATTTATATCGCTAACCGTGAATATCATACAAGAGACAATACAAACACACAAACTTTAATTCCAATAGTTATTGGATCGGTTAAATAAATCCGAATCAAAGCGTTTTAAAAATGCATTGACGTGAAAGTGCTTGCGCAACCAAATTTTATAAAGGCTTTAAAATAGTGCATTCCACACACAGTAGCGTTTCAGTACACATAAATAGTATGTTTTTATACTATATTTTGTTTACGGGTACAAATATTGAGTTTTAATTCAATGCCCCTAGGCCTCGAATAATGAGTCATAGTTAAATTTAATATTTTATAAAGATAGGGCAAAACTAATAAAACGACTTTATTTAAAAAAGTATAAGTAAATGAAGGCCTTTAATCATAAAAATTAATTAACTCTGTATTGCAAATTTAAGATTTATGTCGCATTAAAATTACATATTTTCCCTATATTCTGCCCAATGTCTTAATTACAAAACTCATATTTTACCATAATAAAGTTTAGTCCAGATAGATTTTTTCATTCACTACTATGGTGATTTGCCTTAATATTTAAATTGGTCAAAAATAATAAAATACGTAATTTCCTATAGATAAGGATCGGTAGTTGAACATTGTCAAAACTGTAACCGCTGACATCTTGATGTTATCAATTTGATTGAACGTTTTGTCCAGAATTAAATTACGACAGTTTAATAATTAACATTTGAAATTAGGCCGGTCGAAATATAACTCGTATTTTAACAGTTTGAAAAGAAAATTACTGTTACAGTTTTACAAAATTATATCCTAGAAATATTTTGAACTTTTTATATAATTTTAGGTTATGTATGTGGTTGTTTTTGTTCAAAATTAATGTTCAGTATTTAATTAGGTTTTGATATTTTTTTGCAGTCTCATAATGATTATATGATGTGTGAAAATACTAGAATAGTGTTTCTTGGTCAAAATTTGACGCCTATTTCTTTATAAATAACCCCCAACAGTCACATTCAGTAGTCCTGACCCCACACTAAGATTGAGTCTTGTGTCTTGGGTATTAGGAACTACGAGAGACTTTTCAGTCTCGCAAACACCCAGACCCGAATGAAATATTTGTGGGCCGCAAAAACATTTCTCTCGATGCGGGGATCGAACCCGCGGCCTCTGGTTTTACAGGCGGCGTCTAACCGACTACGCCACGGAGGCTGTCATATTGTTTTTATTAAATCTGAATTATTTTGCAATCATTGTTTTGAAATAATTTGCCATCCATAGAAATATATTAACTTGTCTAATTAAATAAACTAAAGATAGCTGTGCCAAATAATCAAAATTGTATTAAAGAAGACAATCTCAAACTTAGGAATTATCCAGAAATTAGAAACCCGAACCGCTTAACAGACAAGCGGATGCGATCGCTTCACGCACCACTGAGCTAACACGGCCTTGCCACCTCCAATTAACGTTACTGGGGCCATTATAATTATTATTTCATCTGTTTGTTGCCAAGCACCCGTGTACTGTATATCGAATTAATAGTATGTTAATTGATGCTAATCTTTAGTTTTTATATGATAATGCTGATGATGGATATAATTATAAATATTATTTTTTTAATTAGTCTGAAGTCAGTGTATAGTACGCTTAGTTTTAATGTGTGTTCTAGAATTCGATGCAAATTCAATTTCATTAAATGAAAAGAAAGAAATAGATCGACAACCTTTTCTGATGTTATTTTTTTTTACTGTGTCCCTGCAGTAACATACATGTTCTGTAAAAGACCAATGATATTGTTTTGATGCAAAATATTCTCTCAAAACTTTCGTATTATACGAATTACTGTTTTTTTTACAATTATTACTTAGTTTAAAGCCTTGACGTAGGTTCACGTCGTAGGGTCCTTATTGAGTGATTATACAGCTTGAATAAGTACAAATATAGATTCACCAGTGCGATTTAGACAGAACCTTCTTTTTTCATAGCAGACCAGCTAGCATCAAATATATTTTTATTTTTTCTCGCAATAATTTAGGTTAAATACAAGTTAATTACAACAGACTACTTGTATTTTTAATTAATGTCTGTAGTTGCACTGCCGTTTGTAACAGATGTGTACTGATAATCCCTTATCATTAGGCTTACTATTAGCTCGGTCCATTAAAATATTACTTGGAGGTTAGATGAAAGAGTACAAAGTTTACATTACGTATTGCAAATCTGAACAATTATAATGATATATTGCCACAAAGCAATGTATTGTGATTACATTATACCTAATTATCGTCGAGATGGTGTCTTCAAAGTTAAGCTCATGGTATACACGCAGATATTTACCACTATAAATAATGGTTTGAAAATTTCTCTTAGTAATATCTGTGTTTCAGGCAGACCAGCATAATTGTATCCACAAGCTAAAGAAAACCTCTGGGTGTGTGAAGTGTAGTAGGAGAATTGCACTATGATTATTTTCATTTAACGTACTTTAACGATAGAATTAAAAGAATTAAAAAATAGGCAATTAAATAACAAAACCAAAGAAAAAGCACATAAAAAGGCTAATTCTAGGATTGAACACGTCCATAGATAAAATTAATCATAGCTTGGCAATAATTGTGAATCAATGCATCTTTAATTGATGATGATTGCTTTCAAGAACAAATGATACTCGAATTATCCATACATATGAATTAATTCCAAGCTGTTTAATGCACATTAAAGATGATTTATTATACAATCCTGTTAAAATAATCGCATTATCAGCCGTGCCATAATGCGATGGATTTGCATACATCAAAATATTTTTACAAGTGATTAAATTTCCATATCACAAATTGCTTGCGCCAGGAACTGTTAAACATCTGAATTAAATCAAAACAGACACATTAGTTTCATTTGTGTAATGATTATGCTAAATGCTTGTCATAAATTATTTGATATATGCAAATTGCATGACAATTTCTAATAATGTTTTGACAGAATATTTCTCGAGCAACACATTAATCACTTTCAATGGTACTAATGTATGAGCAATTTGCGCTAATTTTTTTATTACAATCATTTGCATCCGTGTTACGTGCTGATAATATTTCAAGTCTAACGCTTTTCTTTATTTATTTATTTTATTCTTGGTAACGTATAGGTATGATCAATGAGTCCAAGTAAAAGATCGAACAAAATAAATTGTTGTGAAAAATAAATTCGATTTCATCTAAAGTAACTTCCTCATGTATTCTTTCTTTATTGTAATACTAGCGGTCGGGCCCGGATCCGCCCGGCTGCATACACATTTTAAAATGGCGGTCAAAATATTTAATTCTGACTATCAGTGCCCCAAGCAGGAACATTTGGCTCTATAGTATAGTAATCGTAATAGTAAAATTTTGTATGGGAATTTGAACAGCGCCATTGTGAGCGTATTTGGAACTAAATTATGGCAGCAGGAAACGTTTACGATACTATAGTATGGTAATAACGATAGTTTTACTATACAAATGTATGAAAAGTGGTAGCAGGAATAATTTTTGACGTATAGTATCGCCGATTTACTATCGAGAAATACGATTGTTTTGTCACCGACATTTTTACCGTGAGAACATTGTCGAGAGTATATTTTTTTATTTCTACACATAGAATTAAGGAAAAATGTGTTAATTACGGTCATGCTTAGTGTTTCCCGATGCCTTAGTGTTATTGTGTGTAATTATCTACTCCGTATTTCGCTAGTTATATGAAATTCAATGCTGCGATATGAAGTTATAATTATTGTGATACCTAACTCAAATATGAAGGTTATTTCTTAGATTATGGACTGTTTGGAATCGGAGCAACGAACTTGGGAATCTTGCGAACAAGTATGAGGATATAGAAAGTCTGGAATTTATTGTAGTTAAAAACATACCTAACCCAAAACTGTAAAAAACTTATAAATAAAATATTTACATGGAACTTTGATTTTCGTTTTGCGTACCTACTTAATCATTTTATGTTATACTTATAAGCTTATAAGTCAATGTATAGTCGAGCAAGCTCTTAGGGCAGAGAAGTGTGAGCATATAATATGTGAAAATAATTGGCGAGGAACTTAACGAGCAAAAATATAGAGAATACTTTCATAAAGCTCTCCTCCTTAAAAATGTAGAGGGATTTTATAAAACATACGTACATATCTTTATCTATAACTTAAATAATATGAGAGTTATTAATTTGCATTAATTGTTTGACAACTAATCAAAAAAAAAATGCTACGTTCGGAAATCTAAACGCATACTTAATTGGAGTCATTTTTGTATATTGCGGAATAAAAGCAAGAAATATGTATTTGCTTATATTTATAATTTATTTCCATAACCTATCTACGCGACATTAATGCATGTTTTATATTTTTTTGTTATTTTATAATAATAATAAATTAATGTACCCACGTAGTGAATGACAATTCCGCACGAATCATTCAATAACATTCGTTCATTACCCTAGGTCAGTGATTCTCAACCTTTTTTTGTTGCGGCACATATTTAACGATTTCAAAATTTGGCGGCACACAAAGAGCGCCTTGAGACATATTCCTATTGCTATGCACGCCGCTTCATCACAATTTGGCACTAAGAAAAAACGCGTTGCAAAGCAAATAATAAAATAATTAACTTTTTTGTGGATTTAAATACATATTCATGTTAAAAATATTTTTCTTTTTAACTGATATAATTTAATAATATTAACATTATTATATATTTGCAAAATTTGGCGGCACACTTTTGAAATTTGGCGGCACACAAAAGTGCCGCGGCACAGTGGTTGAGAATCACTGCCCTAGGTTATCTGTCACTATCGTAACGTAATAGTATCGAGTTCACGAGAGTATGGTTAATCGATTCATGCTACCGATATGGAGTAGTAATAGTATAGTAATCGTTGTCACGATACTATTACTATACGATACTTCAAAATGTTCCTGCTTGGGGTACAGTTTAGAATATCGACCAATCGGACCTCGAAAAACGAACAAAATTTCCTCGTATTTGCTAGATATATCACTACTGCTTTCTTCCTATAGGTCATAGCGTGATAATATATATAACCTATAGCCTTCCTCGATAAATGGACTACCCAACACTGAAAGAATCATTCAAATCGGACTAGTAGTTCCAGAGATTAGCGCGTTCAAACAAACAAACAAATTCTGCAGCTTAATAATTATTAGTATAGATTTAACACTACCTCATTCGTTTAGACTCTAGAGAGACATATTTTATATTTTTTTTGTTCCGTAACTTAGATATTACAGAAGTATTTTTTCTGTGGATCTAATAATAAAATAATAAACCCATTGTAATACATTGAAATAAGACTATTATTTACGGATTTTATCGCGGATTTAGTTTAATTTTACATTTTTTGAATTCCCGACGTTTCGATCAATTTACAGCTTTCGTGGTCACGGGGTGGACCCATTGTAATATTCAAAAACCTATTATTTTAAATTAAATCGGTTTGGTCTACCAGACCCTGTTAACTGATTTTCATTTTTAAATATAATATTATCTTAAACTGTCTGCTTCGGCGGCGTAGTTGTACTACAGCACAATTGTAACGTGAGGTCTAGGCTCCGAATCCCGGGTTTGGTAATATGATCTTGGATATTCAGTTTCTATTCAGTATCAACCCGTAGCCAGCTATTTGTGCCCGATGTGGTGATAGGCTCGCCCCCTATCACATCGTGGGACAGAACACACAAGGCGAGAAATAGGTGTCCTGGTAGCATCTCAGCCTATACATTCTGGGAGAAAGGCGTCACTTAATTCCTTATCTTCAATCAAAACTCAATTGATCATTAAACACGAACAATTTTATTTGCATAAAATTAATGACACAGTAAATACTATAAAAATGCCGGAATTGAGTCATTGCATTGTAAATATTGTATTATCAGTACCCGATCTACCCCCAGGTATATTCGAAATTATTGTTTTGGACGTACAATCGAGTATGTATTAATATTTATCGATTATAAAAGTGATTAATTGTCTTACGCTTGTCAGACCACGGATTTACTATATCGTTGATGTATGAATATAATTGGGCCTTTATGCATATTCATTTCGTTTGTTATGCGTAGTCGCAATATTTTAATTACAAGTATTGATTTTTGATTCAATTTGTAGACGTTTATGTAAATTTTAATTTGCATATGGTTTTTTTAATGAATATCGGGATATTTTTGTCTTATCGTCTATTTAGTGCGTCGATTGACTAAAAGTTGAAATCAAGTAATGTTGATGTAAATAATAAAGCTACTTCAACTATAGTATTGTATGTGATACAATATATAGTTAGAGTTTGTGATTGATAAATGTTACGTGTCTTACGTCAAGCTATGCTGTTATTTTTTAATTACTGTGACTACGTTTCACTTAAGTTATTTGAAAGGGTAATGAGATATGCAAAAAACGAATGAATTTTATTGTGCCTTATACGTTTAACTAGGAATTTTAATATTAAAATGCTTATAATAACATCGATATCGTTTATACTTCAATAATAATAACATCTAAATTCATTGGAATAACAATAATCTATTCATACTATTTAAATTCTTGCCGTCAGCACATATCTTCGTCAATTCCTCGTTTAGAAAGGGCATGTGCGTAGGTCTCATTGTAAGCATGTCACCGGCTTATTTCTGATGAAGCAGGAAACATATTCATTGGCATATTCATTTGCATTGACTGTCGGCGTCTGTAGACATCTGATGCTTTGGCTAGTTGAATACGCCTACATACCGACTATATCAAGACTGCTACCGAAAACGAAACGAAGTGGAAATTTAAGTGACACAATGCAAACAACAATTTCAAACAAAATAACGTGATTATTCATAATATTGAAAATATTCTTTATATATCATCGTGTTAGGGTGGTTAATCCATAATTTTTGCTACAATATAATTTAATATGCATCTATAAAAATAAAATGGCGTAAGTTATTATTTAAGAATAAATATGTATTTTGTCGCGAGTTGTCTGTTGCAGTCTCTATATATCCTGTATAAAGTATTATTCGGTTATTTATTTCTAACATCCGAAAAATAAATCAGAAGACTTTTATAATTAACGATTAATGGAGAGAAGCATATTGCTGGCCTCTTGATAAATGTCAGATCTACATTTAAAGAGATGCAACGTCACTGAGAAGATATTAATACTGCGGAGGTGAAGATATTAATACCACAGCATTGTGCTCGTCACCCCAATATATTAGATCCTTAGTGCCTAGCATTGAGATAATATACTAAAGGGGACACTGCAAACAAAATGTTTGTAACAAAATGAAGGGTACATTCTACTTCTGTCTCTGTCACGCCAAAGAAGTAACATATCTTCCCTTTCGCTTCAATGTGTACCCTTGTGCACGCACCATAAGCACAGATTTTGTTTCCGATGTCCCCTCTAGTATAATACCTCAATGGTGCCTAGTTATTTCACTCATAAATACGTCCTTAGAACTGAAATACCAAAAAGCTTACACATTGACAGCCTCTTGGCGCAGTTAGTTAGACCCCAGCTGTGTAACGAGAGTTCGCAGTTCGATCCCCGCACCAAGACAAAAAAGTGAGGCCAACAACTATTTGCCTCGGGTCTAGGTGTTTGTGAGACCGAAAAGTCTCTGATAGTTTAACACATAAGACTTGATATGGTGGGGTCGAGACAATGCATGTGATCGTTGTTTGTACTTATTATATTATTTATTTATTTTTGCTCATTGGCAGTTGTAGTCAACCATACTGCATTTCGCTTGCCGGGTCTTAACACTACTTACTTTGGATAATTTACTCTTAGCACTACCTGAACACGTTCCTACCTGTCAAGAGAGTATTTTCAATACTTCTCTCACTTCAATACAGTACGAACTAGCGCTGCATAATAATAAAGTATTTTCAAATTCTTCGAATATTTCAATACTCGCCATCAAAGGGAATGACATCGTCTGAGAATTTTATACTTCGAATCTTGGAAACGTACAAAGCGTTCCTAGTGATCTATGAATTCCTGGTACATCGGGCATCTTTTTAAACGTCTACCTTGGAATTTTCACAAAGGGTATATCAGGAGTAACTGTAAAATATATGGGCGGTAGGTATTGATACGTTATAAAGATATTGTAAATTCCCGTTCCCTTTTACCAACACTGAATATTAATGTCACGCCTCTGTCATTTGTTACAATGACAATCGCTTTTTTGCATCTACATTAAATTATGAGTTTGAACTTTAATATCTCACGACGGTAAAGGATTTTTTTATGTGTTTACTCACGTTGTATATGACAGCTCTATCAGGGCGGAATTAAAACAATGTACTTTATTCCAAGTTTTTTTATTATTATGTATTTGGACCATTTAGAGAGTCTATTAAATAAATTGTAACTGGTGATTTTTATGAGCGATGAGTAAAGTATTCAATTCTAGTACACAGATGGCGCTGGCAGTTATATTATGAAAAAAAAAAAAGGATTTGAATAGAACATGTTGTTGTCAACTTTTGATATGAAGGATTGTCGAGTCGGAAGATTATTTAGCTGTGATTGTTCAAGAGTAAACATTGTAGACATTTAAAAAGTTATGTGTTGTAAAAAGCCCTGTATTAAATGATAATTGAGAAATATAGAGGAAATATTACTGAGATGAGTTTTATAAAATCATTATCATCATCATCCTTTAGCATACTTATCACGCTGGGTTATGGGAAGCATGGAAATATAAATCACCTAATCCATTTTATTTATACAGATCACTTTTTAATATTATTCGATGATACGTTTTGTATGAAATGACATCATATAACATGTTCTACTGATTCCAAGACAATGGTACCACATGGTACAGTCAGCGACATAAGTCGCTGAACACTTCACATTTTTTGATAACCTTTTTATGAATTAAAATTTGTACGTACTACTCTATAGTCGTAAAATATAACCAAGTAAAGTCATCTATGCCGAGAAGTGCCATACAATATTGAAAATAATTATTATTTTGGATGATAACATAATTCCAAATCTCGAGAACGTGTAGCGACTTATGTTGCTGACTGTACTTCCCAATCTCCAAACCCAAATTTTTACAACTGCCTTCAGATAATGCCAAATACTATGACAATAAAGCAATCAATTTTATGAGTGATAAACATTTGACGTGGGTTTTTTGTTTACAATCATCGTCAAGGCTGATAGGCGAATCCAAAAAAATCATTATGTATTCCATTAACGGTGTTAATAGCATTAAGTCCAGGTCACGGTTCATGGTTGTTTTACTCTTGTATGACCCGTGGTTCTGCTCATTTAGTGACGACTGATTTGCGCAGCTATTAAGAGATTGGTTATCTCCGACCCGAGACACAAGACTCGATCTTAATGTGGGATCAGAACTATGTATGTAACTGTGAGGTGTATTTATTTATTGTATGTATAATTCCTTCCATTGTTATCATAAGCGTTATAATACATACATATATACATAAACTCAGTCCTTTAGCCATGAAGGAACAGGCGACCAGGACATCCACTTTTCCCCTTGTGTGTTCCATCCCACGATTCGATTGCGGGCGAGCCTAACACCATATCGGGCATGAATTTTCAACAGTTGGGTGATCATGAATGGTAAAATCAAGCTTACTCTGCCCTACCCGGGATTTGAAGCCGCGATCTTAGCGCCTTCGCCACCGAGGAAGTCGTTTTACTAGAATAAATTGACTTCAATGCAACCTTTGTACGTATGATACATTCCTGATAGCAAATCGAACATAACAATACCAGCCAAGCTGACTCTCGATATACTCATGCTGAAACTGAAGCCATATACATAATGGGTTGCTATGGTGAGTTTACTACAATTGTGTACGATGGCCGCTATTCTGTAATACACATCTGTTACTACCACCACCGGAAGATAATATTTTGTAATGAAATAAAACATTAACGAATTTTATCGTGGAATTGTACCAGTTAAATTGTAACAGTCACAGAGCGAATGACTGATACCACATTTTCCCCGTTAGTAAGAAAAAATAACAATCAAACCATACGTGCTATAAAACTGTATTTTTTTAAATTTCAATGTTTTGTCATTCGCGTAAATCTAAGAAAGAATTATAATATTTTGTGTGAAAAAAATAGGGTAACCAAATCAATGGAAACCTTAAATTTAGATATTATAGGAACCTAGGGAGAAAATGTTTATGAACGTGTTCAACGCACAAACACTCAGATTATCCATACATACATCCAAAATAAGTTTATTTAGGATCGCTAAAATTACTCGACGCTAATTTACTGCATTGCTCATCGCTAAAAATTCTGCAACCTTATTTGCTCCGGTTACTCCTAAAACGACATGTAAATCCTCCTAAATATTGTCATTTTATACAAAAAATCTAGTTTCGTTTAATTGCCTTGTATACATTAGTCGGAATTTTAAGGTATCGAGCCATTGCCTTAAAGTTCAGAAGACCTTATACGTGATATGTGTGCATGCTTCGGATGACCTAAGGAATTCTCCTAAATATTTTAAGGTATAATATGGGCATTTGGTGTAGTATTTTATGTAAGTACGTATTGATGTTTTTAACCACTGATTTGTAAAAAGTTTTATTTCTTTATCGTTTAAGTATTTGCCCTTTGGTAGCTGTAAAGATTTAAAATAGTACAAGGCTGTACTAGAAAACTAGATCTTTAATTTTACTCCTCGATGTTATTGCGTATATAAATCAACTCACACAAACTATCGAGTTTAGTACGAACCAAAAACTACTACAGACATCTGTGTACCAAAAAATACAAACTAAAAAAAACTCTTTCCTTCTTTTATATCCATCCAAAAGTTACATGGAAGAGATTGTCTTGTGCAACAAGGCCGCCGATTGTACTTACTTTTAAATTTAGTTACTATATATTCTCTGTTTTGTTCTGGTGTACAATAAAGAATATTTAAATAAATCTAATCTATAATCTTTGACTGCCTCGGTGGCGTAGTTGTACTAAGGTATGGTTACATAGCTGAGGTCTCGGGTTCGAATCCCGGGTTGGGCAAAGTGATATTGGATTTTTCTATTCATTATCAGCCCAGAGTCTGGAATTTGTGCCCGATATGGCGATAGGCTCGCCACCTATGACATTGTGGGACGGAACATACAAGGCGAAATGTGGGTGTCCTGGCACCTCTGCCTATCCCTTCTGGGATATAGGCGTGAGTTTACGTATGTATGTATGTATCTAATCTATAGCTAACATTTTTTTTACGAAGCGAACATCGAATTCGTGACCACTGTTCGGAGCATTCCTTCCACTACCACGGATTCAAGCAATGACATGACAATGATCTTTCAAATACTATTCACGTATAACAAAGAAATGAAGTCCTTAATACAACAATACCATTTTATCAGAACTCCAATACATTCATTTTCAATTACAACGCCGCGTGCTTTACATTGAATAATAATTTACCCGAGGCTCTACATTGTCCCTACAACAAATCTATGATACATGAACAAATGTTAATCAAAAGTTTCATTGATATATTCGCATTAATTCGAGTATCAATGACGGATGAAGTATGCGCGTGGGTTTATTCGCCTTGACTTGTCGGTCTGTGATTTTTGCTGTATTGAGCTGTTGTATTTTGACTGCATTGTCTACCTTTGAATGTTGTTTGTGTTCTTTGTTGGTGAGATGTAATTTGAAGCCGGATCTAGTTACATGATGTTACGGTGAAGAAAGAGTACCATCGGTCTGCTGCAACAAAATATAATACCATAACCAAGGTCATAACACCGAAATGACGAGCAAGCGTCTGGTTCGATAGAAAGTAATTATTGCTACATATTACCATAATCTATCAATATTTATCAGAATAACTATTGAACGAATTGAGACTTAACAACTTATGTTTTAGGATGGCGAGCGCAGAACAAGCAAGTATTGCTTTGTAATTCATAGTGTTGTTTGGTTTTACTTCTGTGTATGAGCGGTTGTATGCCTTACCATTAAGCGCATGGAATACTCGCCTCGCCATTTGTAACAATAATTTAAAAAATATCATCACCCATCCTTTAATATCAGTCCCCTGCAAGGTGTAAGTCTGTGAAAGAATAGACAATAGATGGTTTATCAAGAATAGTTTGTCCGTACTCACACACCTTGGCCAGTCGTGTATGTGAGCAATACAGAAACCCTCTCTCTAGTGGCGCTGTCTACCTCTTGACCCTATTATTTGCCTGATATTGGATGGATACACCCCCTTGCACTTGGTCGATCTTTAGCCCTATTATCCCGCGTCAAATGCCTTTTGTGAATATTGTTCTGTTAGTCCCCCCAGATGACTCCGTAGGTTCCTGTGGGTAATGGTGCATCCACATGGCAGCTACCTTTTGTGGAGCAACCTTGTGTAACAATTTCATTCATTGTTACATGTTAAGCAACATTACTTAACATGGATTTCTATTAGTGGGAACTTCACTGGGCTCTTCTGTTATCTATGTGTTACACCTCTGTTTGTTTTCTAATATATTTTTTAATTAGATGTCGCGAAGCAAATTCGTAAATGTTGCTCCTCAATGGGAAATTAGATGTGGATGCACCATAAGATAATTCTACATCCACAGTTGGATCTACATTGTCGCTTAGATCTTAATATGATCATTTATACTAACTGAATTATTTTAAATGAGTTAGCAACTCTTGACAATAGGTAATACAATCTTTTAAAGTAGTTCTGTTTTAAGGTGACCTGTTGTATAAATACAAAGGATATTTTGAATGAAACGATAGCAAACAAATTTATAGAATCAAGAGAAACAGAAAATATTTTGCGTCACAAGACTGTGGAATATTTTTGAACCCAACTTAAGTTTTTGTCGTTAAAACAAATAAAAACACAATATCACCTTGATACCTACCGGAGACTGCTCGAAAATATGACTATCAATCAAATTATGAAACATTCACAGAAACATATCTGTAATTAATTCATAGCAGTGAAGTTTTCGGTGCTATATTGCGACACGGTGACTATTTACAACAATAAACATCAATCATTTCATTGTGTGAGGAAGGCTTTGTCTCCGAGTCAATGGGACACGTTGAATACCGTCAAACACACCTTTCCGACCGCACACACTGTATATACATCTGTTAGATGTATGTTCCACAATATTCCAGAATAATTGAATTAAAATATAGTGATATAAAAGGATACCTTTAAATTGTTAGTGTGGTGAATTTTAAGTGGGGGCATGTTTTTGGATGCTGACGAATACTCGGACTCAAGTACTAACATCGATATTTTCAAACCACCTGAGCCTTGCAGAATTTTCAAGGACCAGAGAGAACAAGATAAATATAGATTTAATCATACAACGTAAAATATTCCGTGACATCAAAAGACAAGACCTAGCAAATATGTATGCCAATACTTGAACAATATCTAACTTACGTGCATACGAAAGTAAGGGTTTCATAAGGATCGCACGTTGTTTACCTATGTACTAGTTCCCATTTCCCCTTTCCTGTTCCCACTTGAAGCCCCTTCGGCACACATTACAATAGCAGTAAGTGCTTTAGTGCACGATGTAGTCTAGACGAATAATTTTAATGCAACGACTAAAGAGATTCATTTTGAAATTATTATTCGAAGTGTACGACTTGTATTTTTTGAAAATATTAAATTTTATTACTGGTGGTAGGTCTCTCATATGTGAGAGGCTGCCTGGGTGGGTACCACCGCAATGTTTATGTCTCTCGTTAAACAGCAGTTTAAATGCACTGTTGTGTTTTGGATTGAAGGACATTGTAGCCAGAGTAACTACTGGATAATGTCTCAGGATGGCGAGTGCAGAGGAGTGCCAAGCATTGCTTTGTAATTCAAGGTGTTGTTTGGCTTTGCTACTGTTCATGACCGGTCGCATCGCTTATCATCAGGCGAACGGCATGCTCGCCTCGCCATTTACTTTTTGCAATTACAATTTAAAAAAAAAAAGATTTTTTTCTACGAAGAAATACGAATAAATTGTTGAAGTAATATTGGCATAGTAGGTGTTACCGTTTTATTTACAATTTTAATTCATGTTTCTGCTGCGTAAACGATGTAGTTATACTAATCGTTACGTAGGTATTCCACTCTAAGTAGGAATACCTACTCATTAGCAACAGATCGATAGTTATTTTAAAATGGCACGCGTAATTACTTCTTTTATTTGAACTAAGTTTTTTAGGTTATAGGAGGAAACAAATTATAGGATGGCAAATGTTTTAGTATTGGTTTCTTAGATTTACGCGAATATTGCACATTGAAATTAAATTACGGTTCGTCCTGTGACCACGACAGCTGAAAAGTAATCGAAACGTGGATCGATAAGTTAAAATCTAAAAATTAAATCAAATCCGTGATAAAATCTGTAAATAATGTTTTAATATTTTGTCTCTACGACCTTGTATTTCTTTATTTACAAATATACGCATTAAACCATTTACTATTGCTTCTCTACATACATTTTCTGTACCACAAGCGGCAGGGTATCTGAGTAAAAGGGACTCGATATCTCTAATTTTCCCGACCACAACAATAGGTGTCAAATTTACCAATTCTGAATCACCATGAAGCCATGTACCGTAAACGGAATTAATTACAGCAGCAAGCACCCTCGTCGTATGTTAGATTTATACAGTGCGAATGCAGTTGGAGTGTGTTTGACTTCGAGGCTAAGTTATGTTTATAATGCCATTAGGTTGGGCTGCGTTAACGATGGAGGCAAGTGTTTTGTCATATATTACGGTGCAGATGCGTCGGGTAATGTATGGTGATTGGTCAAGCGCGACTAATCTGAATCTCGGCTGTTTCGCGGTTACGTAGCTTGGTAAGGGCTTGAAGATATTGATGCAGGGAATGCTGAGATCATGTTACTTCGTATAATAAACTTTTAGAAGAGTTCTGGATACATGAAATCAGAGAATCGACGTCTTCAGTCCCAAGATCCTACAACTGTAGGGCTTCACCAAAAATGGGTTTGAGTTTCGATAATTAAAATTGAAAATAGTAGGTGACGTAGTTGTACTACGATATGATAACAAAGCTGAGGTCTCTGGTTCGAATCCCGGGTAGGCCAAAGTGATATTGGACATTTCTATCTATTCATTATCAGCCCGGAATTATGATTTGTGCCTGATATGGCAATAAGCTCGTTGCCATCGTGGGGCACGCAAGCGAAACGTGGATGTCTTGTTTATTACCAGGGGAACCTTTGCCTACCCCTTTAGGAAAAAAAGCGTGAGTTTATGTATGTAAGTTAATTACCAAGGCCTCACTTTGTCACGTTTATCATATGATCTCTTAGCTAGGTTCTATCTGGAAATCTTGATGTAGAAGTAACTGATTTGTTATACCTAAACATAATAAATATTTCAAAACAATATCCAACCTACATTCGTACAAATATGATTACCATACAATACGCACGAAACCTAAAATGTCATATATTATGTGCAATTACGCTAGTTATTCTCTTAGATCATATGGTTATAACATCATTAGTTAGGAACGTATTAAATCAAAAGGAAGTTTATTTTGTAGGAAATGACCAAACATACACGAGCTAAGAGTTAAATTGTTTTATTGTTTTCAGTACTAACTGCTAAATGTTATTTAATTGTATGCTTAACATCGAACTATGAGGTGTCAATCATATTTTTTACACGTATGTATTTACTAAAACGGCTGTATGCTAACACTTGCTTATGTCCGTAGCTTTGTTTGCGAAGATATTTTAATTAAAATAAAATATGAATAAAGTCTAAATAATTAAATAAAACTAATTATAAATAAAAATAAAATTAATTTAAAAATAGATAAATTTAATAAATAAATAGATAAAAGCAAAATTAAAATAAGTAATACTAAGTATAGAAAATATATTGTATATAGAGATTAAGTTCTATGTGTATTGACTTGTCATAAGAGCTCCTTAATTGCCTACGTGACCAATAAATACATTTCATTTCATTTCATGGTAAATATTCCGTTAGATTTTTGTTTAAATTGTTATGTAGCTTAGATTATAATATTACAGTAACTTTCACTTTACAATAGCCTGTTTTTATTATATCAATAGATGATAAACGTAGACAAGGAGTAGAATCCTCTCTATAAGGTATGTTTGTTTATTCATCTGCTCTTACTTTTTTCTTTTTTATATTATCTTCCATAAAAAAAACTTCTATAAAGCTAATTAAAATAAATTGAAATTCTATCCGGTAGGTACCTCAAAAGAACTAAGTTTTTTAAAACTTTTGAAGGATTCATAACCACAAAGATATAAAATTAATAGTAAAAGTTCGAGTGGTCATAAAGTCTCCAAATCTTTCTAAAATACTTTTCAACCTTAAATAAAATAAGTAATACAGTTTTATGATACTAATAGATATAAATAGATTGAGAATTGGATCACGTTGTCGTGTGAAATGAATGTCTCAATTTGGAATAATCGTGACTGCTAAAGCTCACTTGATAAACGCTAATAAGATTGTGTTTCTAAATTTAAATATTGTATTTTCCTGCTTCGCCTTTGTGTTACTGTAATGTTTTTTTTTTTTACTTCTTATTGCTTTTTAATTTTTGTAATATTAATGAAATGAAATGAAATTAATTTATTGGTCATCTAGGCAATTAAAGAGCTCTTATGACCAGTCAATACACAGTAATGGACAGTGCACACCGAGACGGAATGGCATGGATTTTTTACAAGGCTATTCAAATCTATGTGGTAGAAATACGATATAAATTCCAACATTTTAAGTTGTTGCCGTAGCGTCGGGAGGGATTTCTTGAGACGGCATTGGAAAGCGCGCTAAGTTATCTCCCGGTGGGATGCCGTGGCGCACTGTATGCCATAGCACGCCGTGACACGCCACGGAATGTAGCAGTCTAAGCGGGTGTAGTCGCCTAATATTTCTTAACGCCCAAATGCGTATTAGTCAATAAAATTAAAATAGGTTATCTCTCTTCACATTTATTACATTGGGGATGAAAAGTCTATCACGCAGCAGACGTTTTCGATGCATGCGTTCCGCGGTATGCCGCAGGACCTCCCGTCGCGTCACGGGTTGCCGTGGTAGGTGGACGAATACTACAGTAAGCGGCTGGCCGATGGAAAAACTCCTTGCCATTTCGCCCTGGTGTGCGTAAGCTTTAATTATTCACTATTTACAAAACATTACATATACTTCTACTTCTAGTGTTTTTAAATAATTATTCGGAAAGTTACTGGCAATAACAAAAAATCACCTTTTCTCTTCTTCATCTTTTTCTTGAAATTCAGTTTTCATTTCACCACTCGTTTCGCCATCTCCACTTAAGTATCTACTTCAACCAAAGCATTAAGTTTTATTTAATCGCCCTCTGTCTTAATCTTTTTCTACCTCTTCTCGTAATCATTCAATGATGTTTCAAATCCTCCTTGGGTCGAATATTTCCTGAAAATTAGCAGATTTAATCCCAATTACTGGTATAAAAATAAACAAAATATACGTCACAATCAGCACAGCATTTTATTTTTTCTTATTAATGCAAAAGATAATTAAAAATTTGTAACAAAGCTGTGGTGAAAAAGGGTTTAATGGGATTATTCGCTCCTAGCTACGAAAAATATATTTAAATGTATAATACCAGTTTCGGTGGTTGATATTGGGTATTTAAATTTCAAAAAGGTGTGTACAATGACCTCGTTATTATGTGAAATTATTTGCCGCCTTGATACACGAACACGAAGTTTAAAACCAAGAGTAGAAAAATATATTATTTAAAATTCCATCCTATGGATTGCAGAAGATAATAACACTGTGAAAGAAATTCCAGGAATATGTCAATTAAATCTCCTAAAAAGACCTACACACGAGTATAAGTAGCATCCATGTTCTCTCAAAATGCTTAATCTTACCTTGCAAGGGAACCTCTAATAGACGAATGGGAAATATAATGAATATTATTTTTCACTAAAGGATATATTTTGTCAAAAAAATATAATTTTCCTTCTACTATCTATGCAATTAAATTTCAGCTTTAGCCAATAAAATGTAGCGTCCTAAACAGATGAATTTGAGACTTTCAAAATCACGCGTAGCTTTACTGGTGGTAGGTCTCTCATATGTGAGAGGCTGCCTGGGTGGGTTCCACCGCATTGTCTATTTCTCCCGTGTAACAGCAATGTAGAAATACTGTTGTATTTCGGATTGAAGGACATTGTAGCCAGAGTAATTACTGGACATATTGAGACTTCACATCTTATGTCTTAGGATGGCGAGCGCAGTGGACTGCTAAGCATTGCTTTGTGAATCGAGATGTTGTTTGGTTCTGCTACTGTTTATGAGCTGTCGTATCGCTTACCATCATTGGAATTAAAAAAAAGCCCATTTAATCTTCTTGTTTCCGCCACTTGATATAATTTGTTTCCAAAATTCCTTTCAGGATAAGATCTTACTCTTATAGAGGAAGATATTTTTCGTTAAATGGGTTCCCAGCTGAGGCCACCTTAATGTCTTCATCAACAGTATTCTATAATCTAAACTACATTCTCCAGCAGTCCTCTGTACAATACAAATGAACTGTTCAACCGTAATATCATTTGCAAGACAATAAATAAACGTGCTTAAACTTTGCTTCGGACAATTGGCTATAAACAAACTTGACTAACATTTAAATGGGCAAAATATGTGAACAGGTGCTTACTGTAAATGCCATTAACAGATAACAATTTAAGGTCACGTTGTCCTGGTCATACCGGTTAAATGCATTATTAAATTGAAATAATTGTTATTGATTGTCTTTTGATCATTTTATAATAGGCACGGTTACTCGTCAAATACCGAGCTAATCTTCTACAAATTATGCGTGGATATGTATTCACGTAAGCAGGTATTTAAAGGAGAAAAAGTTGTCTCGGATGTGTCTTTAAATAAGCATTCGTTGACAGCCTCGATTGGATGAAACGAGCTGCGAAATTAAAGATTATCGATTCGATTACAACACACATTTTTTTTAAAACGTTAGTACTCGTATTACCTACGGAGTTCGATGACGAAGATAGAGAGTTTGAAACTGTTTTAATACACACGGCAAAGACGCAAATTTTGCTGTGGGTTCAGGAGTACTAATAGGACTGTTGAGTATTTTTAGTCTATTTATCACTCATTTGTAGAATTTTGTTTTAATGAGGAGTTTCATCAAACTATTTTTTAAATGGCTACATATCTGTTTATATTGCCTTTTTATAGTACAAACAGTAGATAAATCGGGCCTCATTAATAAATTCGGATGAGCGAAGGATTAACTTTAGGCATTGTGCTAGAGAATTCAATCTATTATTATGAATAGCTAGATAGTAATGACTATATTAATAAAAATCTATATTCTTCAGCCTAACATGATAATCCTGTTATGGCAATCCACTGATTTTAATAGTTAAAATAACGTTCAAAATAAATTAGTCAATTTTAAAGTTTTGTGCCTAAATTTAATCCCTCGCTCATCCGAGTTTATTAATAAGGCCCATCAAGTTTACGTAATAAAAAAATAAATACTATTCAATTGCGTTTGAAATCAAGCTTAGGATTTTACCATTATTGTGATATTTATTACATTAAGCAAAAGTTATTAAGTATAACATATAGTTACACACATATAGTTACACAATTCCTTTATATAGAACATTGGCTTCCTTACGCTCTGTGTGACGATCGCAAAACCATGCGCATAGCCTGTGTATTATTCAGTTAATGCGTACTGTATTCAATCGATATGTCAAGGCTGCAAGTTCATCGATACGCTCATGATCGATAGTAATTCACACGATGTGCAAATGTCCAACTTACCACAAAGATAATAATAATTGCTTTCAAAATACAACTTACATTTTCTCGCTTCTTTCCCCTCATAGGTTGGTTAGAAATACTTATGTATATCTATTCTTATACATTTCATTTTGTGCTCTCCGCATTGCCTACTAAGCTTAACTAGTATTAGAAACGGACCCAATATTAAAAAAATCATAAAAGGTCAATGTCAAGCTGTAGTCCTTTTTCCGAAAATGATGACAAGGTCATTGCAACTGATTCACAAAAAGTTGCCATTTTCAATCTTTTTACTGCTAATAGAAGACCTACTCGTAAAGTGCATTTACATAACAGTGATGTATGGAGTCACGGCTTAAAGTTCACGGCTCCGGCGCAGCTCATTAACCGAGGTCCTGGCACGTGGGCGACTGTCATTGACGTGATTTCATGTAATAAATTACGTAAACTGTTACGAGCTGATGAGTCTCCGTTAGATAATAAAGATAATACGCTGATGCGTTTATAAACTGTGTGTGATGCATGTGCTTAATACGTTGTAGGATTTGTAGGCATTATCTTGTTGGTGTTGATGAAGATTAGGATGATTGTAGATAGGTTTAAGGTAGAATTGTGTTGTGTTATTAACCTTATGTGGGAGAGAATGATGAAAGATGCATGAAAAAGAAAGTTCGCACATGAATGCAGCTCCTGTTCATAATATACAGAATCATAACAAATCAATTGTTCATGATATAGTTAGTTATGCCAGACGAAAGTTGTTTTCTATTCAACGTTCGGTATTATAAAAAGTCGAATTTATCACACATTTCCTCTTGGGACTCCATATAGTTTACTATTCATCTTTCGGTTAAACGCGCACTTTAACAAAATTGACATGAGCCCCTATCATTTACGCGTGTCCCTTCTCTCAATTCGATCAAGTTCTTGTAAGGTAATCGCGCGGAAACTTTCTTCATCCGCACTTGCGGTCGCTCGTATTACGTTCTCATTTGTTTATATTTTTTTAGTATTTTGCGGCTGCGATAAAGTCATGTAAAGCCGAAATGAAATCATTTATTATATTCGTAATTATTAGAGCAAGTGTGTTGTGGCAGGGTTACTGAAGTTTGTAGAGGCGGAATTATTCATTGCGTTTACACAGCGGATCTGTGTAAAAGTTTGGTAATTGTTACAGAATGTGCGAAGTTAATTAATTTTCCTTTGGTTTAAGGATGTTCCTTTATTAGTGTTATGGGGAAATAATGGGGTGAATTTGCGCGTGTAGTAATTTGTTCTTCGATGTTTTGCAAATTTCCTGACGATCTTTGTCGGAAATTTTTAATGACTTGCTTAAGCTTCCTCTGTAATTTTATAATCGATTATTTTACTGATTTCAAAAATAACATATTTATTCTTTAAAAATGTTTAGTAGTGCATGTAAAAATCCATCATTAAGTTTTAGGACTGGTTAAGATTGTATATAAACGCAACAATTAATTCAAATGTAGTTTTTTCTGTCCGCACTTGTCTTTTCGATGTCAATGTATGTGTATATTCATTCCTTTATATATTAAGTCCTTTATTATTATTCTATCCTGCTTTTACTCTGCTTATAACCCATCATTAAGGTTTAATTACAAAAACATGACAAAAGAGTATTTGAATTTTAAATCTTTTTCAGATAATATATTGCACATACCCACATACCTGGATACACCAAACTCAGCATCACAAATATTTTTTCCTGCCCCCATCTGTTTGACATGGCCCAGCTGTCAGCATGTGGCTGTCGTATCACCCACGACAGCGCAAATAGAGATGTAGGAAGTGTGCGGCGGGCACGCATTGTATTCCAAACCGGATTTCATAGAAAAATATTCTTTGTATGCAAAACTATTTGGACCAGTTTAATGTTTTTTATTGTCTGATAAATGGCTTTTGAATTCTGGTGGTTTTGAGGGCTTTATTTGCAAATATTTAGAGTTATATTTTAAGTGGTTTGTAGGAATTATGATCGTAATGCTGATTACGTAATTGTATACTTTTCAAATGTGCGAAAGGGGAGATTCAAGTTCATATATTATGTATTCAAATTTAATGATAAAAATGTACTTACTGCCTCCTACTTAATTATATGATTTTTCTACAGATCTTTCTGATTTTCATGTTTGTCTTATACAGAACATCCATACAATCCATACAATAATTTTATCTTTACTACAGGAAATTCTGTCTCGTATTTTAACCCTTGATATTCAAAAACTTTTATTCAAAATATTACCCATTATTTATAGTTGAGATACTGTCAAATATGCTACGTGCACTGAATTGCTACTACGCAAAAACTACAATGCCCACCTTTTAAAGATGAAACGATGCCTGCTCTGAGAAGAATGCCATTCAATTTGATTAAGAGATAAACGCATGCAAAAACTCGTTGAAAAATTGAATCGTCTTCATAGAGGTCAGGGTCGATTGCATAAGCATTATTTAATATTTAACAATGGAATTATTTGCGTCAATCTGAGATAAGAATTTAATCGGAATTATGTAACAGCATGAATATCAGATTTGTTTGAAAAGTTCAGCATCGTTTATTTGTTCTTGATCTTTGAAGAAGTCGTAGCAATGGTAATTATTTTACTGCTTTATTTGTCATTCAGTTGGCAAGTACATTTTAGCTTGAATCTTGATTTGCTCGTGTCACTGCGTATATTAATGGTTGTTGGTTTTTGTCCAGTTTCCAATAGCATGGCTATTTGAATTATGTACATCAAAGAGTGGCTCCTTTTAGTGTGCACCTAAAGGAATTCGCAGCACAATAAGCATATTATTGCCCTTATAGAGATTGAAAAAATATATTTTCTTCAAATTAACATATTTCACATTAAAAAAATCGATACAAACGTATCTAACAATTGATTCTACATTATTCCTGAATTTGACACGGATAATTTCTTTTTATCTCTTGTGTAATTTGTGCCCTATATCCTGGAAATAGAGGTGAGTGTGCTATGTTTAATTTTGGATAAACGCTTTAACTCTTAGTATGAATTCACCCTTAGAGGTACAAGGAATATTACATTAACTACATGTTTACATCGTAATATCGGGGTCATAAGCATTCCTCGTAGCTTACTGTTATTATTGACCGTAAACTCCTCGTCACAAAACGTCAATCAGAAACTACACAGCTCGGATAATATGTACAGACGTTCAATCCATCAAAATTGACACCGAATGCATACTATAAGTTGTGTAGACCATCCTACCTGTCTTTCAAATTGAATGTTTGTGTACAGATTTATCATGTGCACCTATTTATGATAGTCACTCTAATCCATGTCTTTGTCAGACAACCTACATAGGTTTTTTATCCTTATTCCTTATACTATCAATACTTGATGGATATATATCTTAATATATATATTTCTTGTGTGCGTGTGTATGTGACTGAACTCCTCCTAAACGACTGGACCAATTTTGATGAAATTTTTTGTGTGTGTTCGTGGAGATTCGAGAATGGTTTAGATTTACAGTTTGGTCTACTGGAAAATGTTTTTTCAATTAATTTCTTATTTATAAGGAGTTGTTGGGATTCTCGCGTGAGTCGCTGTCACGAGCGCATGTGTCATATTATAAATAAGAGTATTTAATTTCTTAAATTGTATTTTAATGAGTGAAATCGATAATAATGTTCTCTTTGATGACTCCAGTGGAAGTGATATTATGGAGGAAGAGAGATTAATGGATTGCGAGCAACAAATTTACTATGAATACGAAGCTGGAGTAGAAAGAGATGGTGACAATAATAGTGATGCTATGGAGATTCAGAGGACGCAGGAGAAGAGAGTCCGGGAGGACAGTGAGGACACAGTAGATGATGATGATGGTTTCACAACGGTCAGTAGGAAAAATAAACGATTTGCAAGAATTTTGTCCAAGAAAAATCATAATTCAGAAAAAGATCTGTCAAATGTCAAACATAACTCGTCAATACTACAATATGATGATCAAATAATAGTATGCATTACGGCAAAGGAGGTTTTATTGAAACAATTTGGTTTGGCAAAGTTGTTGAAAAAGGAGGATGTTAACAAAATATTAAAGATTTATTATAAAAGTCCTTACAGGGTTCTTGTGTACTTTGAAGACAAAATAAATGCAGAGAAACTCATTAATTTAAGCATATTTAAAACTATGGGCTATAGATGTCAGTACGCGAATGAAGTAAATTTATCATATGGAGTAATAAAACAAATTGATTTGGAGACGAATGATGAGGAAATTTTAAGCAGTTTGGAGTGTGAAAAAGAGATAGTTTCAGTAAGGAGATTGAAGCGTTTATCTAATAATGGAGAATGGGTAAACAGTGAGAGTATACGGCTTTGTTTTAAAAGTCAGACCTTACCTCCGTTTGTTTATATATATGGCTGTAGAATAAAAGTTGAACGATACACCTTTCCGGTTACCCAATGTTCTGGATGTTGGAGGTATGGCCATGTATTGAAATTATGTCCAACAAAAAAGATTTTGTGCCCAAAATGTGGGGAGAGTCATAGAAATTGTGAAACTACCAACTTTAAATGTTTAAATTGTAAGGGTGCACACATGGCCCTGAATAAGTCGTGTCCTATGTTTTTAAAAGAAAAGGCTATAAGAAAGATTATGTGTGTTGAAAACTGTACTTATAGAAAAGCTTTGTCGATGCTTGTGAATAAAAAGGCTGTAGGTGAGAGACTCGACAATTTGAGAAGTCAAAGCGCGCAGTTAACTAATAAACCTCAGGATAATGAGGAAACATTATATAAGAATGTGTTGGAGGGAGGTAGTCGTGACAGTAATAATATGATATCTTGCAGTAAATACAAAAATAAAGATCATGTGAAGGAACAATGTGGGAGGAATTCGCCAATTTTAGGTGAAAATTCATTTACACGCGCGGAAAATAGAAATCCTAAAAGAGAGTCAGTTTATATAGACAAGCAGGAATCAATTGCTTATAAGTCTGAAGATGCAAGAGGGAATACGGAGGAAACTAGAAAGAGGAATAAATTAAGTCGTTTGAAAATCATTATGGACAGATTTAAGGAAATTTGTACATCAAATTCCGAGTTGGATGTTAAGATTAAGTTAATATTCAGTTTTGTATTTGAAGAATGTATTCGGTTTGTTGTAACATATTTTAAAGAGGGTGATATTATTAATAATCTATTTGCTTGTTTATATAATGGATAGAGGTCGGAAAATTGCGAATTTTCTGCAATTCTTGTTGAAGTTTTTGTCTGAAGTCACACTGTGAGTGTGTTAAATATGTTAAGTTTATAATGTCACGATTCTGATTTTTTACGATAGTATGTTTTTGATTTCTGTAGTATTTTGTTTGTTTTAATTTAATTATTGGTTGTTGAGGAATCTTAGATTTGTGTTATGCTGTATTTTTTTAATTCTCTTGCTTTGTTGTGTAGATAATTATTTATAAGGTACGATGGGACTGTCATGTATTTTCTATAAGTATAAAAGTCCCTTAAAAATATAGATTTAAAAAAAAAAGGAGTTGTTGATTTTGGTTATACCATACAAAATGTTCATGGGTTTGTAACTGTCAAACATTTAATGTTCATACCGTCAATACGGTAAACTCTTCCCTCAAATTAAATAATGTATTTAAATAAAGGTTTCGAATCGACAACATATATCCACAATATTCGATTAATGGCGTATTTTAGATTTTAAAGATGTAAAATAATGACAGTAATGAAAAGTGGTTGACATTTAAATTGGTTGTCAAATATTTATGCATACGTTCAGAAATTTAATTTGTGTAAACTAAAGAGTATATTATGAAGCTAAATAAATATAGGACAATCAAATAAATAATATTCACACGTAAGAAGTTTTACTTCTTTTCAAGATAGAATGTCACTTGAAAATGAAAAATCTTTCATAAAATAACACATAAAAATAAAAACTGAACTGAACTGAATAAAATAACAATTTTATATAATTATGGAGAATATTGCAGGGATTCTCAAATTAGGCGTTGTCTGTGTCTTGAGAAACCAGTTATATATAATTGTTACTACCGTTACTCAATGACCGTTACTACATTAATTGTGTGTGTGAGTGTATTTCTATGAAAATTTATATTTAATCTCTTTATTACTAACAAAAAGTAATGGCGTAATGTTTTTGGAAAACAGCATACTGGGGGTGAAATAAGGGATGGAATATTGCATGGATAATCAAAATCGCTAAAGTGTTTAATGTCAAAAATTTATAAGGCACACTATTTGGATATGGAGAAACGGGATATAATAGAGTGGGAGGTAGGGGAGAGGACTGGGATAGCTGACACATTTGATAGGACGAAATGTAAATGCACGGTATAAGACGGGATGGTCAATGAAGAGAAAAGACGGGACGTATCGGGAAGTGACTGAACAGACGGGATGGGACGGAATTGAGCAGGACAGTAGGATAGCTAATTCATGTTTAGGTATACAAGAGCTTATACGAAAAATAACATGTATTTGGTGTGGAGTAAAATAAAAAAATATCTGCATCCAGGCAAAGGTGGGTCGGGCTTTTTTGCTATGCTAAATAATTCAATATAAAATTCATCATATAATAACTAAGCCATAGCGAAGCGTGGTCGGGTCATCTATGGTATCTTTTAATTGATTTCAATGAATGTCGTCGGAGTAGTAACAGTGTTATAATATTTCCACAGCAAAATAATGATTTGAATCTGGAGAGATGGGATAGAATAGAATATAAGGTGGATAAAATGGGACATAAGAATAGGTACAGGATGGGATTGAAAATGGATAAGCAGTTTAGACAACGGCTGTCATATTGATTTTAAATAAAATATGGACTGGAATCTGTATTTGCACCCAGGCGAAGCCGGGCCGGGCCGCTAGTATATATATATAAGTCCACTGCTGGACATTGGTTTGGAACCATCCTGCAGCCTTAACCAAGCCGTCCGTCCACCTCGTGGGACGGTGACGGAAGAAAAAGCTCATTCACCGGTCTTAATTGTAGCTCTCACGTCTATAAAGTTCATTTATTATCCGCCATATAGTATTAACTCTAAGATATAAAATATATACATTAATCAAATTTTAGAGTATTTTCCATTTAATACTTCTGACAATGTTCAGATATACTTATGTATGTTAATAAACTTATACGTCATCAATGGAAGATTAAGCTTTTCTACCCAACCATACATTTAACAATGGGTTGTAGGCGGGGCGGAAACGTTTATTATTCAGTGCTAAAAAGCGTGTAAGGTGTCTTAATCTCCAAGTCTACATTAGCACCAATACGTTAAAACATATTCTACGAATTTTGTTAAATAATTTTGACACTTTACAAGGTTTTGGTGCCATAAAATGATGAGTTAATAATCACCGGAAATCTTTGAACATTCATCATTGTACCTAGTCCATATGTTCCATACGGAATAATATACAATATTGGATCACTTAGGAAAAATTTAAATAATACTTCAGTGGTCACATTCAACGAATGTTAATTTTTATTGCAGATCAATGGCCTGTTAATTACATTGAACAAACCATATTATTCCCCATTTATATTAATTTCCACTAAAATGCAGTGGAAATATTTTATTAAAAACTGTAAAGGAAATTTTACAGTTAGTTAATTCTACCTTTGTTGCAATACCATTTAAATTTAAACACAAAGTATTCATTTATTTATTTTATTTATAATAATATTTTCGTTTATAATTTTATACAACATTCATACATATCATATTACTTAAAATAGACAGAAAAGATGAAATAATTCATTTTAATAATTGTAATAAATTTTATTTTACATTCTATATATTTTATTTCAAAATTCAGTACTATTATATGTGGGACAAAATGAATAAATTATCGAAACTTTCAGTTGAATTACAATTTCGTTTGTTTGCCAAACACAGTTGCAGAATATTTGACCAGACATCAAAGTTCACTCATGATAATTAATAAGCTATATTGTATCGAAGGATCTTATTAGTGTAATTAACTGAGATACATTTGCTTCATAACTAATTAATTACATATAATAATCCAAACACTACTTCTGCATGGAAATTTATCTTGTACGTATTTGCTATTTAGATAATTGTATCGTTGTGAGTTCTCTTATGTGAGATGCCGCCTAGGTAGGTACCACCCACGGTACCACCGCAATGTCTATTTGTCCCGCAAAACAAACATACTGTTGTGTTTCGGTTTCAAGGACATTGTAGCCAGAGTAACTACTGGACACATTGAGACTTAGTACCTTTTGTCTTAGGATGGCGAGCGCAGTAGAATACTAAGCATTGCTTTGTAATTCAAGGTGCTATTTTGTTTTACTAATGTTCTTAAGCCATCGTATCGCTTACCATCAAGCGAACGGCATGCTCTTCTCGCGATTTTTAGGAATATTAAAAAAGAATGTTCTACTGTTCTCCTTTAATTGATATAATTTTCCGTAGGTTCGGAACACAGACTTGAAATAGTTAAAATTACGTTCAACATTTACAAAATACTCAAACACTTAATAAAAGGGTAATGGAAATAATTTGTAAATAATGGCAAATTTAAACAGCTGAAATGCGAAGGCATTACAATGATTTGATTGAAAATTCACAATATCTAACAAGCCACGTTTCGATAATCGAGATGGAATGTCAAGATAAACTTATTCAGATCAGACTTCTCGGAGGCATTGAGACCAAATCTGAATCACTGTATGAGATTTAAATAATCCAATTGTAATCTGTTGCTTTGACAAGACTTAGATGTACTAGAAGCATCATGGCATGCTTGTTTTGTGAAATTATTTGTCCTTATGATATTGGGCAGAAATTTCTTTACAAATATAAGAAAATATTTGTAAAGAAATTTCTTTATTAGGATAAGAAAGATGATATGAGTATTATTTCTACCTTGGCTTATCCATTATTTTAACTGATTCGAATGCATTTAGAACAATAACAATAACATTTCCAAAAATGTATATAAAGAACAGACTTGAGATACTTAGAAAACTAATTTTATTAGTAAAAAATTGCTTTTTCAACGTGGGCGTTTCAGACTAAGAGTAGAAGACAGTAAAATATGCAGACTTAATTTTCATATAACTATATTTAAAACAATTTACACATAATTCTTTGTAAATATTTCATTTTGTTTCTAAATGAAAATGAAGAATATCAATTTCAATTCCATTAACTGAATGCCTCGCAAACTTAAATGAGACAATTGTTTTTTAAAGGTTTCAAGTATGTACTAATATATATGAAATATATATATATATATATATATATTAATGCAATGGATGGCGAGACGAGCATGCCTTGCATACAGTAGCAATCCACTGTCCTCGCCATTCTAAGACTAAGATGTTAAGTCTCAATATGACCAGTAGTAACTCCGGCTACAATGTTCAAACCAGAAAACAACAATGCTACTGTTTGGCGGGAGAAGTAGACATGGGGGTGATACCTACCCAGGCAGAATCTTACACATGAGAGACCAGTCGTGTTAAATATTTTAAAATCACATCTAGTAATCCAATATCAAAAGTATCGGAGTGATTATTGTAATGATTGCAGTGGACACCAGGGTTAAGGTTTCGGGCCTTGAGCTTGACTCGAGAACATTCGATTGTTTGATTTGATCCGACGTGATTTATACCGCTTTATTGCTGCTAACTGACCTAATCAAAGTATGATTTAAATCCATTTTTATTGCAGGATGTTATGTAATGAAATGTTGTGGTTGAGTCACTTCCTTTTACGTTATAGTAATAATTAATATTTTTTCTAATTACTTAATTAGCCTGATGTCAGTGTACATAAATAAATCGTGAGTTCCTGGATGTCAGAACTATATTTAGCATACCAAATAGAACGAGTTTTTCGGTTAATTTGGGGCTCCTATATTTTTTTCTCTTGAGTTTATATGATAGTCAATCACCACGCACTGTAACGGTGAAGGAAAATATCGTGAGGAAACCTGCATACCATAACGATTTATAAGAATTTCAATGGTATGTAAGTCCGCC
This sequence comes from Hyles euphorbiae, assembly GCA_023078785.2. Lineage (NCBI taxonomy): Eukaryota > Metazoa > Arthropoda > Insecta > Lepidoptera > Sphingidae > Hyles > Hyles euphorbiae. The sequence continues at coordinate 13,338,018 of CM041041.1, read as the reverse complement.
AACCCGCACTAGGCCAGCGTGGTGGACTATATGGCCTAACCACTCTCAATCGTACTCTCGATTGTAGAGGAGGCCCGTGCCTTGCAGTGGGACGTATATGGGCTGATACAGATGAATAGGACACAGATTTTTATTTTATGTTCCCTTATTTTTATTATTTCTCAAGCTAACGTGCACATTGTTAATTATGGACGAAAACAAGCGTTATAAGTAATTAATAATAAATACTGTTAATAATTTTAACAAACAAATTTTAACCCATTCGCAGCAATAGTTTGATCATAAAACGTGAAAAGTAAATAGAATCGTTAAAGTATTAATTAGTTGAAGCCTTTAAACAAAAATTGGTCTAAAATAAAGATAACACCCGATGATAACGTAACCTAAGCTAATATAAAGACCACTTTATCAACTAAAATAATTTCCGCCCTTTAAAGCGTGTAATAAAACCACCGACAGAGTGCTCCCATTCTAAAAATAAGGCTTTTATTACATTATCTAACGACTTCAGGCGTATATCACGAGGCTGCCTGCGCTCCTAATGAAAACTGACTGAAATTTGACAAAGTAAACCAACTAGTTTAATTACACGTCCCACGTGCTTTCGTTCGTGGAATTTATTATCGCCGATAAAGTATTTTTTAATTATGTTAAAAATTTTCTCCATGGCAATGAATGAAAAGAAAGCGATTTTTAAAGGTAGATGATCCATAAACGTTGATAAATAAAATACAAAATTTGATTTTAGTATGGTATCCTTCGAACCGGAACACAACAGAGCATTTGCATTGCTGTTTGGCGGGAGAAATAGACATTGTAGTGGACCTACCCAGGCGGACTCTTAAATATGAGAGGCCTGCCACCTAGTGTCCTTCGAGGTTTACGGATTTATAAATTCATGATGTAGTATTTTGATCGTCTATAACAATAAAGAAGGTCAATAATATTCGTTATGTCAGATGTCGTGTGCAAGGAAGCGTATGAGACAGATCGTGACCAAATAATCACTTCACTATTTTTTGCTCCATTTTTGCATGACAAAAGCTATTGTTACACTAATGCTTGTACGCAGAAGCCCTTATTTTTTATCTGTCGCAATTTTTTTTGTTCTTAGATTTAGCACAATTATTTTTTACGATAATAATCGTTCTCAATTCAGATGTCCGAGCGCAGTGATTTGATAGCTTTTATTAGTATTAAACTATGTATCAAGATTATGTTTTTTATTCTGTCTACTGTCTTGGTAAAATTACTACATATTTTTTATAAAAATAAATGGCGTATAGTTAAAGTATCAGTAAGCAATAGAAAAATATCTCATATCATCATTATTCAACACAATACATCCATCAAAATTCACAGGACATTGTGAACTCCTCAGAGCTCAGATAATTTGTGAATGAGTTAAGCTTTTTAAACACAATTAAATCACAATAACGCCCGCCTACAAGGTGGATGGACGATCTGACTAAGGTTGCAGGAAGTCGCTGGATGCAGGCCGCTTCCAACAGGTCATTGTGGAGATTCTTGGGGGAGGCCTATGTTCATCAATGGACTTCCTGTGGCTGATATGATGATGATGATGATGATGATGATGAAATCACTATAAAAAAGTCTTTACTTATCTTGATTACTGATCTAGAATAGATATTCATTCACTTTAGACTTAAAGACCTATTCATACATCATAGGAACACAGTGTTCGGTAACCACCAGCGATCATGATTTTCAACTCTTTCAAAAGATGGAGAAATACCTGCCTTTTTATACGAACAAGCCAGACTGACAGATTGCATACATAAGATGTTTAAAGATAATCTAAAAACTCGTGCCGCTTTTCCATATCTAAAATTATTTAAAGAACTTACAAACTTTATTATAAACGAATGAAGTAAAATACAAACTCTGGTTCATTTAAGTGCGCCGTATTATAATAAAATTACTTTTGTTTTTAAAATAAGGCGCAGTTTGCCCTTTGGGGTCGTTTTACAAAACTTTACTCCTAAGTCAGTCTTAAATATCAAGTTTGTTTGTTTGGAAATTGAAGTCTTAAAACGTGATGTTTATCTTCGTTCGCTATGATTAAAAAAGTGTGAGTCAATCGAATGTTATTTGAAATAAGAATGCAGTAATTAAGTTTAGCTAACCTGATCTCTCAAGAAGCATTTCGTTTTAGAAAAAGTGTTTTTCATAAGACTATTTCGGCCTAATTAGTAGAAAGTATTTTAAAGGTTATCAATGTTTTACACCACAAAAGTATCCAATACAGAAGGGTCGCTGCACCATTTTATGAAGAAAAGCGACGTACCGTGAAATGCGCCAACTTTGCCACTAAGGGTATCATTGCCCGAAGATACATTTATAAGCAAATTTTTAAGTTGCAAAAATACCTTCATATTTTGGCAATATTAATAGACTATAGTAGAAAATAGGTTTTATGACTGACCACACTCCCTGTTGTGTGCGTCGCTAACTTCAATCAGTAACTTGTGGGAGCTCGTACAATATGGTGTGTAATTTCGCGGGCAGATTTTGGTGCAAATTCAAGTTGTAATTGTGCACGTTGGGGAAAACACAGGTAAGTTTCATTGATAATATGATATAAAAAAAGACTTCAAGAGTATTTTAATGCTATTATCACTGTTGAAAGTCGTTTTAAACTAAAATTATGATGGTGGGCAAAGTTACCCCATACTGCAGCGATCTACTATTTACAACTTTGCCCGCCATTAAAAAAAGCTTAGGGTTGGCACTTATAATTTTTGGATTTTTAGTTGTAGTAGATTATTAATTCGAGATAATTTGGTAATTTTAACTAAGTAAATAAGACAGCAGTTTTCACTATTTCAGAATTGGTCCCCAAGAATTACGTATTCAAAACCGTAAAATTTGATACTTTTTATTTTTCACTTATACTATTAATATTTTGTGCATGACGTTTTTCAGAAAAATAAGCATAAGTCTCGTACAACAGAGAGAAAATCAAGACTTCTTATTGGATCGAGAACGTACAGAAACTATACTGATGACATGTTAAAACTGGCGTGTGAGTTTGTTGAATCAGGTCAAATTTCGTCCAGAGATGCTGAACGCCAGTTTGGTATTCCAAGAAGGACCATAGTAAATGATAACTGATTAGTTCATTCTTATTAGTGTTGTTGTACTCATCAACATATTATCATATTATTATGTCTTGGTTTTGAAGAATTATATTTTAATATCGTATTTTTGTTCAGTCTGGCAGGAATTCAGAAAAGTAAAATTTATATATTTTAAAATTATTTTCCTAACTTTTAAGACAGCGCCTGTGGCATAGTCGCCGCCTGTTAAACTATGAGGCCGCGGGTTCGATCCCCACATCGAGAAAAATGTTTGTGCGGCCCACAAATATTTCTTTCGGCTCTCGTAGTTCCTGATACTCACGACATAAGACTCGATCTTAGTGTGGGATCAGAACTGTGTATGTGGGTGTCATTCATTATTATTTATTTTATTTTCAAAGAAATTATGTTACTCGTAATTAACATATTATTATTTATACGCTTTATTGATCTCAATTATTAGTGCAATAAATGTTGATTTTGAAATTTTGAGCGCAGTGGAATGTTTCTACTGTTTATGAGCGGTCGTATCGCTTACCATCAGGCGAACGGCTTGCTCGTCTCGCCATTCACTGCAATAAAAAAAAAAAAAAAAAAAACTATTATTTACGGATTTTGTCGCGAGTTTAGTTAATTTTTATTTTTTTTACATTTTTGACTTCCCGACGTTTCCATTACTTTACAGCTTTCGTGGTCACGGGGCGTGGTCCGCAGTCAAAAATGTAAAAAATTGAACTAAATTCGCGATAAAATCCGTAAATAATAGTTTTGTCCGTAAGTAATAAACCAAATGTTGATTTTAGTGAATAAAATAATTACTGAACAATGATCTGTTTTTTTTGTTCTTTTTATTACCAAAATTATTTTCGTTATAGATAGTATTTGCAGAAAACAAAAGAAATGTCTTGGTAATTTTACTGTGATATGCCAACCCTAGCACTTTTTGAAGGCGAAATGCGGTTTGTATGAGAAAGAGAAAAAAGGTCTGGGTAACTTTGCCCAGCCACTTTAATCAGGAATCTTTCATAATACTGCTTAAATGTTTCAATTAGATGTCATTTTTTCCAAAATTCTTGCATTGGATTTTAAAATAATCTGGCTAAAGATGATATTTACGCCAAAAATCAACATGGGTAATGTTGACAATAATGCAAAGAGTTTTGCCCGGCCTCAAAAAGAGAAAAATAATTAATGAAATGTTGAAGAATAATAAAATTTGATATATCAGTACATGCACATGATCTATGAAAAACATATACTACCAGAAAATACTATCGTCTCCATAGAAAAATTAGGCGTAAATTGAAAATAATCAAAAAATATGGGCAAAGTTGGCGTATTTCACGGTAATAGATATCGCAGGGAAAGTAAAAAACATATCCGTCAAACTAAACACCTCATATTTTCACTTGATAAAAACAACCAATAAATCTGAAGTAACTCATCCATGCAAAACTATCCGAAACTATCTCAAAGTGAATTTAACATGCAACGGAAGCAGGCAGGCAAATAACACCGAAGTCAGCAAACTGTGAAGCCACCGCTCACGTGATAATAATTCTTCAGTTTTAAACGCGTTTTCGTGCAAGAAAACACGTGCTGAGTGCGCTCGCAGGATCTTCTCGGGGGGAGTGCACTCCAGTTGGAAATTTCTCACATTTCCAACCTAAACGTGAGGCGCTCAAGACATTCTCGAGATTATAACCACACATCTGGCCCCTTTATTAAACGACTTTCAAAAGAAAACACGCGCCACCGGCTCATTCCGCGCGTAAACGTTGGGCTTTGAAAACAACCCTGGGTTTTGATGTATGAGTTTTCTATTGTGTTCCGTAGTTTTTGATATGCGTTGGTTAGTAGAGAAAGAGAGTACAGGTTGCGAAAGTTGAGGTGCTGGGTTTGATTTTAAAAAAATCGGTTAGATAATTTTTATCTGGATTTTGACTTCTGGATAAAATATTACTAAATATCGAACGGGCGAAGCTGGGTCTGACCGGTTTTGAGTCAAGTCCGCAACAACATAATATTATTTATTGTGGACGCCGGGGACTATATTCCTTTTTTCGACCCTTCCCGTTATATCCCGTTCTGTTCCATCTCATTCCGCCTCATGACAGTAAGTCAAAAGTATTGTATATAGTCCTGTCTTCTTTTATCCCATGCCAACTATTTAAATTTGAACGAATAGCAAATATGTCGATTTCAATTCCTGACTCATCCTACGGGAATACTATATTTTTCGAGATAAAAAGTAACCTATTTTATCAAAATCGTTTCTGCAGTTCTAGCATGAAAACGGAACATACATAACTACACATAAATGCATTTATAATATTAGCAGAGATAAGTGGAATTCATCTTTCTTTCCGTTCCAATTTTTTACTGTCTATCCACCATCACAGACTCCGAATGAGTCTTTAAGGCCACATAAAGAAAAATACCGACATATCAAAATCAAATTAAGCACATTAAATACCATTTATAGACGCATAGTCTAATATTACCTTGTGATTGATTCGTAATACAAAGATACGCCAAATAGACAATAATTACGTAAACTTTGAACAAATATAATCCTTGAAGCACTCATAGAAATATCAATGTTCATAACCTTTACAGGGATTATTAGAAACACAACCTTCCTTCCTTATAATGTATGGCAAAAAAATCACTTCCTTTGTGATACAGACATTATACACAAGGATTATTTTCTGGCTTAGTTCGGTGTCGTGTATGACTCATTTGCACAATTATTCGTGACCGTTTTATCGCAAGAAATACGACCTAACTGCTTATATTTACGTGTAAAAACGACTATAAAGCCAGTTAAAAATTTAAAAAAGATTCCGTGACTATGGTTTTTCACTTTTATGCTTTTAATTGCTTTGTAAGTTTAAAAGAATGTGGTATGAAGCAACGGTTATAATTATTGTTACGTGTTTATTAAAAAATATATGGTAAAACAATTTTTAATTAAATTTTGTAAAACATGATATTCATACCGTGTTACCGTTCATTACACTCACGTACCCGTTTATTTCGGGATGATGTAAATAACCAACTGATTTATTATTTGTGGACACCTCTGCAATAAGCAAGCTTCTTCGCAATCTATCACCATTTAAGCGAGTGAACCATACAAATTTTAATCATCTTCATTCTAATTTCAAACACACAACTTCGCATTCGTAATGCATTCTAGACCAAACCCTATGGCTCACTGAAAATGAAAATAAACCCACAAACTTGGCAAGACTTATAACCTATCTATCTTAGTCATCCATCGTATCAGGCGATGCATACAGCAATAAAAATATCTGAGAGCCTCGAAGCGCCATTACGGCGTGTTATAGTACCTTCTGCACAACGTTGCATTCGCTATGTGTACTTTTATGAGCTCTTACATCGCCCATAACAGTTCGAATGCTTGTAAATTTGCTCAATGATGGTGCACGGCAGTTTCATCTGCCATTAATGCACTGTTTAACCTCAACATGTTAGGTTGATTGAGCGTGTTGTGGTTCGTTTGCTTTTGTTTGGTGTAATTTAAGTATTGGTTAGAAATTGAGTATATTTTTCTCTGTAAATGTTGTATCGAATAGAGAATAAAATATTTGGATTAATAAAAAATATATCGAAAAGTGATTGAAATTTGTAATTTAGATTAATAAAGGAATTAACCTAGAGAGAGAGAGATAGAGAGAATAAACTAATAATTCGTCAGGTATCATAGGTATTTTAACTAAGGGTGAAGCATGAGATTGCAACGGGTAAACCCGTAGCTCATTCCCCTTACCATGCAAAAATCAAAACTGCACTTTAATTTTAAATTACCTTAATATAGTGTATGAAACGACATGTAATTAATTATATTTCATTCGACGAAGCTATTTTTAAATTAAGGCCGAGGGTTATGAGGATACAAGGATCTGCAATAAATCTAGTTGTAACAGCGAATAAAATCACTTTACAAAGGGCGTTTATTATGATTTCATTTTTTAAAAGATAAAGAATGTCATGAAACATAATTTATTTTGTGACATGCCGCTGCTTGAGCCCTCCAGTAATTGCAATTACATGATATATTTATTAATATGACCAGTTCCGTGTTTTATATAAAATGATTTGTGGTGGCACAACTACCTTCCAGAAATAGCTTGGGAACGATGGGTTTGCAATTGTCGTTTATTTATTGAGTGAGATTACTGGAAGTACCGTGCCGTTTTTTTTCTAATTTTATTCCATTCCCTTGCATTTTGCATATACCTTCCATTTAAGTGTTGTAATGTTCGTGGGCGGTGGTAATCATATAACGACTAGACCGAGGTAACGAAAAAAGTGCAGGACGTGGCTATAAGCAGCGTAAATTAAAGGCAAAATTAGCTAGTGGCGTTCCACCAAAAACTATTTGCCTCATTATTTTACCAAGCAACCCTAAATTTTCAAATATTAAACTTTCGCACGACGAACAATTTCAGTCGCCTGTTACAATAACATTACAATATAGAAAAACAAGCTAAAAACTATGCAGCGCTCAGCTCCTGCACTTGATTAGTAATGAAATGATTTTTTAACACGCGACACTTAAGAGCTAGTCGCACGCAAGCTTGAAGTCTACAGCGCTGTAAACGCAACGGCTACACAAAATAAATCAATGCTTCCTGCATAGTAATTCATGGGTGACGTTAGAAAAGTTCCAAGATTCATGGCTGCGCGTTATAAAATATGAGCTTGCAGAATCTAGATTGAAGGCGAAAAGGATTTGCTGCTTTATAGTTGACGTTATTTTCATCGAAACCAGAGTCTACCCAATGATATATTATACAAATACGACGTAGATATCGCACTAGCACTTCAAAAGTGAGGCGTTCAAATTCGGGCAATTGGTGTAATTTCATCTAGTCGCATAGCAACGGCGACAGAGGGAAGACCTCAGTGCTGTCAACATAATTTATTTCGAAAATATTGTCTAAAGTGTCGAATTGTGTGTTTAAGAGTGTTAAAACAATGGTGCAAAAATATGAAACTAAATGGGACCTACACACCATACGTAAGTATATAAAAACCACACAAAATTTAATTTTTATTTTAAATTAGCAAACACCACCTTCAATTGTGTAAGAAGGATCGCCTAATACAAAGATTGTTAAGTGCGATAGGGACAAAAAGCGTACGTCATAGATTAACAAGTCAGAAGCGAAACCGATCATTCAGAAAATTGACGATGACAGTTTGAATGGATTTGGATAATTGTATATTTGTTTCTAATTCAATCATATTTAAAACGATTAAGTTATTTGTTATGATATATTTTCATAATAAATAACTTAATCCAACCACGAACATTACAAAATACATTAGCTTCCCCATATATTTTGAATGACTATATTATTTACATATATCATTGAATATTTCCAGATTTCCACGTGATGAGCTTTTGAGACGTAAATGGATATGCACTGAGTACAGCTCGGACAAAAAGAGGGTATCGTAACTGGATACTTTAAAACTGATTAATATTGGTTTAGCACATTTAATTATGAATAAAAATATACAACTACGAAAAAATATATATCCACCTAAAAAACCTGCACCTTCGGTTGTTTACCAGTGGTAGGTCGCTCATACGTTACCGCCATGTGTAGGTACCACCGCAATGCCTATTTCCCCCGCCACACGGCAGTTTAAATGCCTTGTTATGTTCCGGTTCAAAGGACATTCTCGCCCGAGTAATCGCTGTACTTATACTTAAGATCTTATGTCTCGGGATGGCGAGCACAGTGAAAGCCATGCATTGCTTTGTAATTTAAGGTGTCTTGGTTTCGCTTATTTCCCGAGCGGTCATATCACTTGTCATCAATACAACAAATAATAATATTATTAAGAAATCGATTTTTCAGTGCCTGCTTACCATAAACTAATATAAAAAACGGTAATTTTTATATAATATAATAATTTTTTCAAGTTTGTAAGCAAATAAAAATATATTTGTTACAGGATGGCGTACCACATGTAGACTCATGTAGCAACCTCAAAGTTAATATATTATATACTTATAAAACCAAATAGGTAGTTTTATTTATCGTCACCCTTCTGTCTTTACCGCTTCGATTCTATGTTTGGATAGCGCAATGCTATCTCTTTTCGTCTCGTACTTTCTGTATAATCTGTTTCATTCACTAAAATTGTCATAAAGTATTAACAAATGAGTATGTATATGCATAGCAGTACAGTTTTTGAACGTCACGACATATGGATATGCGTCATCTTTATTAAAACATCATTGGAGTCTACCATATAATGCGATATTCCCTTCTTCGCCTGACATTTGAGTCGTCCAACCTTGTTATTTCCGCAATACCATGACATCAATGCTTTTGAATTGGCATTTAAGTTCAAATATAATCGCGCTGAGAGTCAAAAATTTAATCCGCGCATACTAGTTTCATAAAATTGTGGAGTTACAACTAGGATTCAATAGAAACACATGCAGCGTGGTAGACTATATGGCCTTACCACTCTCGATCGTACTCTTGATTGTAGATGAAGCCCGGACCCTGCATACGTACGAGCATATGGGATGATATATGTAAATACACAAATATTAAATTTAACGAGAACTATCCAAAAATGAAACCATTAATACCGAGCGCATTGATCATTCGGAAATGTGTATTTTGAGGTATATTTACTTCATGCAAACAAAAAACTATCAAAACATCGAAGTAAAAGCAAAGCCCTTTTATACAGTGATTAAAGTAAAAGTGCACGTGGTCAGGCTTTCGACTTTAATAAGGTATTTAATTTATTCACAGGGGAGTTGCAAGGCTCGCGCGCCGGTCAATCCATCATTGTGAAATTTCCTGCCGCTAGTCCCAGAAGCATGCATGTTTTATGGGCTTTTTAATGCGAATAAAAGTATTATGTAAATTAAGAGGTGTGGTGATTGGTCTGATGTGGTTGGTGATGTTAATTTCATTATAGTTTATTACAAAAAAAATGAGCTTTTCTATCAAACCAAGTCAGTTATTTAATCAGTGTGTATAGAAGCGGCTATTCAACAACTCTGTTATAGAATTGAATCAAATCAATTCAATTGATTCAAATCAACATTGATAATAACCGTATCAATATAAGAGTTCTTTATTTCTTTAACAATATGCAGACTTGCCGGCTTGCTTTGGAACCTAAATCCATTTGTAAAGATTTTTACAAATTTTTGCGTTGTAGCCAGAGACTATTGGACATAATCCTCCTCTTTGCATCGTAATGCTCAAGATTGAGGGTTGTGACCTTCCTTATGCATCGTTTTTATTCTAACGAGCTTTCTCCATCTGGTTCCGTTTCCAGCGGTGTGAAGGGCACAATGGAGTGTTGAGTCAAGAGTGGTGCGGACCTGCTTAGACCAATATATTGGATTCTGTCCACGAGCTCTTCTCCCATTTACTTTGACAGTCACAATCAGATTTTCGAGGTTGTCACTGTCTTTCCTTTCAGTTGGATATAATACTTAACGTCTTATGACTCATGATGATGAGCGCAGTAAAATGCAATGCTTGGCATTTCACTTTCATGGTTTTCTCTGGTTTTATTACAGTTCATGAGCGGTGGTATAAACAATGACATCAGGTGAATGGCATGTTCGTCTCGCTATTCAATTAATAGAAAAAAAAATTGTAATGAAAATTTGGAATTCGATGGTGTCTTCTAAACTACTATTAACGGCTAAAGAAGGCTTCCATTGAGTCTATAAGCCTTGAAATAACTAATGAGAATCCCATTATTATTAATATACCAAAGCTATTGTAAACGTTCACGGAAAATCTAACAATATACAATTTTCGTCTATTTTATCGTGGCGAGTAAATGTAATTTTATTGTTATCTCCAAAAGGCTGGCTGCCACGGGCCCTCGTATTGGCTATGAGAAGCTATTTCCTTTTAAAACGTCGACCAATATCGCCTGGCCAAATATTTGCCGGACGGAAAAAAAATCAACACCTCTTTATAGAAATTCTTTGAGCGTTTTTGACATACCACGCATTTTCGTTGAAAGGATTCTATTTACAAGCTTAAACAAATATGGCGTATATTATATGCTTGTTGTGTAATGTAGTAGTTATTTTATGGAATTAATTCCAAAATGTTGACCTGAACAATTTAGTATTTTGATAGACTCATAGCAATCTTGTTTCAGTTCAACAGCGTCTTTGTTCCGAATTTGTATAAAACATTTCTACTATGATTTTTCAGAATTGTCCAATTTGTATCCAGTTACTGCGGCACTGTTCTATCGCTGGTTAAATCTCGCCTTACAACGGCCGTCATTGTTTTTACACGGCAATGATTTTACCAAAATGCTTGGCGGAGCAATTCCGACCCACTATAAAAAGCGTCGGGTCACAGCAGTGAATTTTTATTACAATTACACTGTGTAAGTGAAATTATTCGGCAGAGTTTAAAACAATGCTATAAAACATTTCTGAACTGAATAAAAATGTAAGGACATAATGAGGAACTTAAATAATTTCACAGAAACCAATGGTTAATTAGGGGTGGCGTTTGAATTCCCTGGTAGAATTAGATTATTGCGTGATATATTGTAAACATCTGTGGTTCAAAAGCTTGCCTTGTATATAAATGAAGTTATATATATTTACTAGCGGCCCGGCCCGGCTTCGCCTGGGTGCATATGCAGATTCCAGTCCATATTTTATTTAAAATCAATATGACAGCCGTTGTCTAAACTGCTAATCCAATTCTAATCCCATCCTGTACCTATTCTTCTGTCCCATTTTATCCACCTTATATTCTATTCTATCCCATCTCTCCAGATTCAAATCATTTTACTACGGAGATATTATAACACTGTTACTACTCCGACGACATTCATTGAAATCAATTAAAAGATACCATAGCTAACCCGACCACACTTCGCTATGGCTTAGTTATTTTAATATGATTAATTTTATATTCAATTATTTAGCATAGCAAAAAAGACCGATTCACTTTTGCCTGGATGCAGATATTTTTTTTATTTTACTCCACACCAAATACATGTTATTTTTCGTATAAGCTCTTGTATACCTAAACATGAATTAGCTGTCCTGCTCAATTCCGTCCCATCCCGTCTGTTCAGTCACTTCCCGATACGTCCCGTCCTTTCTCTTCATTAACCACCCCGTCTTATACCGTGCATTTACATTTCGTCCTATCAAATCTGTCAGCTATCCCAGTCCTCTCCCCTACCTCCTACTCTATTATAACGCGTTTCTCCAATGCCCAAATAGTGTAGGTACCTTATAAATTTTTGACATTAAACACTTTAGCGATTTTGATTATCCATGTAATATTCCATCCCTTATTTCACCCCCACTACTCGTATGCTGTTTTCCAAAAATATTACGCCATTACTTTTTGTTAGTAATAAAGAGATGAAATATAAATTTTCATAGAAATACACTCACACACACAATTATGTGGTAATAATTATTTTTAACTGGTTTCTCAAGACACAGGCAACGCCTAATTTGAAAATCCCTGCAATATTCTCCATATTCTCCATTGTTATTTTATTCAGTTCAGTTCAGTTTTTATTTTTATGAGTTATTTTATTAAAGATTTTTCATTTTCAAGTGACATTCTATCTTGAAAAGAAGTAAAACTTCTTACATGTGAATATTATTTATTTAATTGTCCTATATTTATGTAGCTTCATAATATATTCTCTTTAGTTTACACAAAATGAATTTCTGAACGCATGCATAAAAATTTGAAAACCAATTTCAATGTCAATCCCTTTTCATTACTGTCATTAATTTACATCTTTAAAATCTAAAATACGCCATTAATTGAATATTGTGGATATATGTTGTCGATTCGAAACTTTTATTTTAATACGTTATTTAATTTGAGGGCAGAGTTTACCGTATCGACGGTATGAAAATTAAATATTTGACATTTACAAACCTATGAACATTTTGTATTGAAAAATGTTTTTTCCTTTATTTTATACTTCCATCAATTTAATCGAGATAACAACTATCTCACCCTTTAAGTTGGAACAAATAAAACATATCTACAAAATTTCATTATAATCAGTTGAGTGATTTAGGAGTCCATCGCGGACAAACAACGTGACACGTGAATTATATATATTAAGATTAAGTTGAATGACATTTACAACATAATTATTGACGCATAATGCCATAAAACATTTCACAATTTCTTTGTTCAGTCTTATTTTCAGTCTATTGGTTATTCATTATCGATAATAATTGTTTTATAATATCTGGTTTTGCACTAGTTATTTAACTCCTATTTATCTATAAAAAATACTGATTTCATTCGAAAACGTAATACTTCTATATCTCCATTGAACCAAACCTTCACTCTCCACGTCTAAATAATTAATCAGAACAATACCCGCCTTTGAAACGCTTACAGCAAAAGAGAAACGCTGAATTAACTGATTATATCATCAAAACGCTGCCTCAAATTAATTTATTATGTGAAGCCGCCAAGTGAGGATGCGGGATTAAAAATTAATTACAGTTTCCAACTAACCGACGTCGCTACGGCGAAACTTTTTGCGTGCAAATAAGTTTGATCAAAAAGGATTGTGATGAGCCGCTAAATGGCTTTTTTACAGGTAATGTGAATTTATGCAGTTCATCTGATGGTGAGTATTTCTTGAATATATTTAGAAAGCATACTTTACTGTATTAGCCCATATAGGTCACACTGTACTATTCAGATTTCATCACGATATTTTCCTTTATTATTATTGTGCGTGATGATTGACTATCAATATACACCTAAATCTTAAAAGACAGAGGTTATCCCTGGGATCTGAACCAGCGAAAACCATAAGCATTACAAAGTATGAAAGCGTTGAATTGATAGCAAGAATAGATAATGATTATGAAAATGTTTGCCATCCGATAATGAGAATGGATAGGATTACGTTGTATTAGCAGTGTAAGTATTTTAGGAACTGCATATTTTGATACGGTATTGTTGCTAGATGTGAGGGGGTTGTAACTGCTTTGGTTTGAAGAGCTCTATACATACTATATGTTTTGCCTTAGTCATGCAATTGCGGACGCAGTCTGTTGTCTCTTTCTAACACATATACGAGTAATACATTTTGTTGTTCTCTCTTTCCAAACACTATTACACAAATTATTATGGGTTATAAAATACTTTAAATAAATTAATAGCAATAACCAAAATTCGTGAGGTTTTCGTTGCTTTTACAAATCACAAGCCATTAATTATTGTAATTGGCTATTATTTTTTCTTTACACGCGCGTTCAAATACTTTTGCGTGTTTAATAACTACGTAACAGGGGGTGCAAACATTAATTAACTGGCTGTCTTGCCAGACTAATTTGAATAACGGTGGCCATATGAGGGCAGTTAGTATATTAATATTTATATATATATTTATCAAATTATTGTACACCATATACATAAAAATTACAGAATAACGTGAAAAAAATATGCACAAGTGGCGGGCTTATTGCTTGAAGCAATTTCAAATAAATATAAAAATATTTCAAAGAGCTTATTTATCTGGTTCTAGTTCCATTGTATCATGTCTAGTGGTAGTACAGGCTCGAAATTGAGTCCTGGGTTTGAATCTGAGATCGCGTACTAAATTTTGTGTGCGTTTTCGGTTAAAAAACCTAGTATAAGTAGCTTGGGAGCTTATTCTTTTATTTTTGGACATAGGTTAGCGACCAATCACAATATCTTGGAACATGCACCACAAGAGTTATATCACTACATAGTATTAAACAAAAATCGCTTTCCGCTGTCTGCCCGTACGATTTTGTTGCGTTTTTCTTCATAGATAGAGTGATTCAAAAGGATTTATATGTATAAAACATACATATTATACTCCAAAAATCTATTTGCAATAGGCGAAACTGGGCCGGGCCGCTAGTATAATAAAAATTCAATAAAATATTGAAGATATTCGTTTGCGACTATAATATAGACTCAACCAGAGTTTAAACAGATGTAAGTTTCAGTATTACTGCATGCCAATATGTAACTAGTGAAAAATAAAACAAGTCAGTATTAGCATGAACTCACGTACAGTTAAACAGTTCAATGCGGTTAGTTTGTTGTTTGGTTTCAGTTCCGTGACTGACCTCGAGCAACAATTTGTTGATGCCAATGTTTATACACGTCAAATTAAAATTATATTTTGTGGTATCTACTAAACGTTTGAAAAATAAGTCTTATAATATCTTTCAGAGGCTACTTTACAAATAGTTCCTTGCTTAGACGTATGAGGCGTGTATAACCTAACTCCAGGAGTTAACCCTTAAAAATATAAAACCAGAAATGTAGGTAAAGCGCATATACACAACTTCGTTACAGTCTTGGACCTAACGATAAGAAAAGTTATATTACATTAAGAATTCATTTTGTAACCTTTCTAAAATGATTCGTCGGAGAAATGGAACAAAGCATAATAATTTAATTATTCGTATTATTTTCATATGGAAA
This sequence comes from Hyles euphorbiae, assembly GCA_023078785.2. NCBI lineage: Eukaryota > Metazoa > Arthropoda > Insecta > Lepidoptera > Sphingidae > Hyles > Hyles euphorbiae. The sequence continues at coordinate 13,322,396 of CM041041.1, read as the reverse complement.
AGCTTAGGAGAGGCCTTTGCCCTGTAGAAAAATATTTTAGGTTAGTATCATATAATAATAAAAATAATCATTTTTGTAATTACCGTCTTGGTAATTACTCGTTACATACGTATATCACCGGAAAAAAACATTACATATTTTAAAAATAAAAAAATAATTGACAACTAATTAAAATCCTTTCTAGGCCCACCCTATACGAAGGTACGGTCGGCAGCGGCATCCACCTACAATGGGCATTGCGGCGTAGGTAAATTAGACTATACATTATTATAAGTATATCATCACTACAAGTTAAACAAAAAAATTAAAATTTAAAATTAATAAATCGCTAATTAAATTCATTATACGGTGCACCATAGAGGTACGGTCGGCAGCGTTGTCCAGGCAGCTACAATGTGAGCACAGCTGTGTTCCGGCGGGGACGGAAATGGAGTGGCCGGCCGCACTCCGTACAACGCGACGTTTACTTAACCCCACGACAAATGCACGGAAGATGCACCGCTGAATGTGCTGACGGTACCTCTGATATTGTTTAGGCTGCGTTTGCTGTGAATTTTTTCGTTTGCGACTATTTGAGACTCGATTAAAGATACGTCTTTGTCTTTTTATTTTTTTTAAATAAAAGTAACTGGGCCAAAATACTTTTTGATGCCTAATCCGAGCATAAAATTTTTGTTTTTTGTTATTAATTAAAGTATTCCATTTCTTGATTTTTTATGCAGATTTAGATTATTTATAGTATGGTCTATAATATACAACCCTCTGCAGCGTTAGTTTTAAAGAATTAATATATCAGTGTCAAAAAATTAAACAACTGAGTTACTTTTTTACAAATTTAATATTCGTTATTTAAGTTAATCACTGAGACTTTTTTATTTGCGTGGTACCTTTCAATATGTTTCTTTTTAGCTTCAGCGTGTTTAACAGAGTCTAGCTTTAATTTGAGCCTATTACGACGTTGATTTTCTGCGTTCGTTAGCGCCATTATGGCAGAAGCTTATTCCTGAGAAAAGGATAAACAATATATGAGTAGAAGCTTATAATAACGTATAATTAACATTAAAAAAAATCATTAAAAAAATCAGAGCATTACCCATACAACCACTGCGTTACTTTTTCTAGTAACGCAGTGTAGCAGTTACGCAGTTACGCAGTTGTAAATATTTGACTATTTTGTAAATTATCACTAAAGAAAATAACAAAATGCAAATATTCTAACACTGACAATACCGATACATGACAACCTGTACATAACAATAATAATAATGTAAATATTGTCATTACATACCTTCCGACAGCGGTAACTCAGCGGACACGCAATAAATACACGCACCTCCCTCGACCACTGTGAAGTGGCTAATTTGACTAGCGTACTCCCACCGTGCAGTTGCTATGATTCGTTGTACAAGTTAAAACATGTCGAACCGAATGAAGTACAAAAAGTTGTAATACACTCACTTTAGGTTTATTTCCATATAGTAACGCAAGGTAGTTACGATTTTTTTATATGTTGGGGACACAAACAAAATCAGTCTTTATTGTATGAAATGATTAACGTAAAAAATGTTTATTGGCATTTTAATAAGGTTCACAACTCACATTTTTATAGAGATATTAAAGATAAAGTTCTTTTAAGGAAATATTGTGAGAAATTGCTCTGTACAGTCCGAGTCACGCGCTCAGGGACATCAGCATTTTGTATGAAAAGCCACTGCGTTACTAAAAATGACAACGATGTTACCGTAATTTTCAAACAATTATTATATTTTTGCGGTCACATGTTATTCCCTGTACTAGATTATAATGTGATATTTCAAAATTAATATATTTTTTCAGAGTATTGTACTGTTTTTCCATAAAATCAAATATTCATTCCAAGAGACCGATTTTTAGGCATCAAAAAGTATTTTGACCCAACTGATCTAACCTTTTTTTTATCTAATAGTTTTTGACAAAATTCAGATCATGCTTGCTATCTATTTGCATGCTATCCTAGAAAGACTATGCATACATGTTACTAGTGCGACCCATATTAAGACGAAATTATTACCGTCCCAAAATTAAAATGTTTTACAAAATACTTAATAAATAACAATTCAGGTTGAAAAAGACATCAAAGTTGATACGTGATCTTACTTTTCGTAGCTCATAAATAATATTTAATAAAGACATTGAAATGTACAAGCAGACTCCACACAATCGTTTATCACTTGTTCATCATGAAATCGCAATTTGATCGCGCCATAATAAGCCAAGTGTGTAACAGCGCCCTTACGATGCATTCACCTCCGCTCAGGTGGAAAGCTTAGGGCGTTGTCATGGAGATTCTTATCGGATATTTTTATATAGGAAAGTAGATATTGGACGAAGGAAAACAGAAGTACAAATAATGTTGGATAATAAACAATTTGAGCGTTTCTTTTTGTATTCACTGGTGTTCAATATTATTGTACTTTTCCTGTTTATTAAGGTCGAGTGTATTGAAGGGTTTCCATTTAAGTCGCTGTGATACCTTATTTCATAAATGTTTTTAAATAAGATACGTTTTATTGGTGTGATATTTTCTCTTTAGTATTACTTGTTGGTGATAGACTACTATTTGTCATGGTGGAAAACCCGGCATAATAATAGCCGCAAGTATATGCGATTGAACTTTATGGCCTAACCTTTCTTAATCGTATTCTTGATTGTAGAGGAAGCCCATGCCCTGTAGGAACCTTTATGGGATACGATACGATGTAATATGCGGTTTTGATAAAATAATTATGACGTCAGTTAATACTCCATTGGAGCTCCACAGAATTCTTATCACAGCTGAAGAATACATTCGAAAATAAACCCCACCAAATAACACTGAAACAAAAGTACATATACAAATGCACAATTCCTAAAACGAAGAGACATGCACAACCACATACTTGTTCGAAACGAGAACGTAAAACGCGAGACTTTTAAGAAAACATTGATTGTGCTCCGCATCCATGTCGCTAAACAAAGGGCGGTATGAAAGCCGAGTGAGGGGCCCACCAGCACTGTAAAGGCAAGAAACGTATCGCTAAAAGCTATATCCATCAACGTGCCACTCACTGTGGTCGCTTTTACCCTGAATATTGAAGACGCAAATAGTTGCCAGATATTCTCTCGCCGGTTTTCAGAACGTGAGATTGTAGGGTTGATGTGACGGGATGGTGTGGTATTTGTGTTCTGTATTTGAATTTTCTTGATATGATGAAGTGTTTTTACCGTTTTTACAGACTTTTATTATGTTGTCGAGTAAAATGTCTTTTTAGAAGATTTTTGTTTCATGGAAATATGAATATTATGTAAATGCTATGATTAATATTTATGTATTGATTTATTGAAGTGCGTGGTGGCCTGTTGGTAAACGGACTAGACGCGGCTGCCCACATGTTCAGGGTGGTCGCGGGTTCGAATCCCAGGGCACACCTCTGACTTTTCGGAGTCATGTGTGTATTGATAATCAATCACCATGCACTAAAACGGTGAAGGAAAACATCGTGAGGAAACCTGCATACCATAGCGATTTATAAGAATTTCTATGGTATGTAAGTCCGCCAACCCGCACTAGGCCAGCGTGGTGGACTATATGGCCTAACCACTCTCAATCGTATTCTCGATTGTAGAGTAGGCCCGTGCCCTGCAGTGGGACGTATATGGGCTGATACAGATACAGATTTATTAAAATTTAAATTTACGTTATTTTTATTTTAAGCTTTATTGTTTGCCAGAAATAAAACAAAAAGTAAACAATTTACATAAAAAAAAATTTTGCACAATGACTGACTTAAATGTTTTAATCAATTTATTTATGTCACGTCCCTGGCAAGTTTCGGTAACACATCTAAATATCATGATGTTTTTATCTTTTGCAATAGCCCCAGTAATTTGTTCACGGCAAGTACCAAGTATGAGAGGTATTAATATCTCCTCAAACAATCTTTAGCATCTCAGCTGTCTTAATTGCTCAAATCAACGTATAAAGCATGGAAGTTACAAAGACTGAGTGTCGGAATTCCCGCCCACGGCCATTTTCACACGTACCAACTTGGCGCGCAAATCAACGAGCTATTGTTCTTTGACTTTCCTTCATTAAATGTTCAAGTATTCGCGTCTTGGGGCACATCCATGTTCAAATTAGCCCTCGTTTATTTAATAATCGTGACAATCAAGGGACGGGGTGAAATAATATGTGACGTCATCCTATTACGTGTTCTTGTTCCGTCGAAGGAATTTGAACAACGCGGCGTGACAAATAAAAACAAAAAGTTTGCAATGTGGAGTGTATTGAGCCCGGCGTGAAGCCGCTTATTAAACTTAGCCTCTGTTTAAGTCTGTTTTCATTAAAACTGTTTTCTTTGTGTATTAAGCTACATATTGTTAAAGGAAAAACTATTGTTCTATTTTACTTATAACCAGTGGATATGAGCGGAATAGTATCTGCTATTATATCTATGTGTGCGTCGGGAATGTGTTCTGTTTAGGTTTTATAAAGTATAAATCATGTACAATACTTTAATTGTTTGATGAAGGCTATTAAAAAGGCCAATGAGTTTCAAGGTCGGTTAGTTCAAATTAAGTGAGTATTTCAATTGATTCATAGTAATTAATTAAAAAACCTCGTTAACTTGCATACTAAATATAGCAAATTTGTAAGAATTTATATATGTAGTACGTAAAGTTCACCAACCCGCACTAGGCCAACGTGGTTGACTATACAGCCTTACTTCTCTGAATCGTATTGTCGACTGTAGAGGAAGCCCGTGCCTTGCATTCGAACGTATATGGGCTAATACAGTACAGTACAGTTATACGTATGACGTTCAAACATAACCCTCCTGGACAGAAAGGCTATAAAATACGTACAAACCGCCAAAAGATTGCGGTTAAACTAATATTTTGCATTAGTACAGCAACTTTGCCGTGGATACTTTAGCAAGACCTCTGAATGCACTCTGGTTTGGTGAGTGCGGCGAGAATGCTTTCAGAGCCATGCATGCTCTCACATCCATGCAAACTCAGAGCCATGCATGCATCACGAATTCATGTACAAGCATTAGTCGCGGGCTTTTACCACGGACCTGTATTTGCATACTCCTTAAATGGACGTATGTTTTCCCTTTATTAACGTGAAATATTTATGGAAATTAGTATTTGTAGTTAGAGATTTCTTGTGAAACTTTGAATTTATATGCTAGTTTTGGAAAGCGAAGAATAGAGAATTGAAAATAATATGCGACTGATAAGCAAATCCTTATAGACAGTAATTCTATTATTTTAAGACCGTAAGATGGAGTTAATCGAAATTCAAGACTGAATGAAAATAAAACAGGTCAGTTGAATAAATTTAAAATGCGACGTATTTGTATATTTGAACTTATTCGTGTACGTTCTTCCAGATTCCGCATAAAGCAAGTAGCTGAGTTTATTTCTATTCACCCCTCAGTATCGATCCACCCCGTTTTACTGTAAATAAACATTGCATTATTCACTCAACTTTTCAATTTTAAAAATAGAATTCTAATACAAAGTTAGGGTTGGCCAACCCGTAAATAAATTGCTGCCGAACCATTCTTCACATATCCCATAACCCTCTAACAGTTCTAACATAACCGAAACAGTTATCATCCTCCCGAGGGCTGTAAGTACCCCAGCTAACAACGTTATACCGGGACATGAGGGGAAGAGATTAGATCGTCACGAACGGTTAGTTTGAAGTGCATTTCCTTGCTCCAAGGGATCTAGGAACTCGCCTTACATTAATGGAATATTTGCGACTGTAAAATTTGATTTGAAAAACTGCGGTGCTACATGGGGAAATGTTTTTTTTTTTTAATATTAATTGGTATAATCAGTGTACATAACCGTATTTTAAACTAGTATTTAAAATATTTCCAACAGATATTTATTTAATTCGTTTTTCATCGTACAGAGAAACCAAATAATAATAATAGTATTAAGTGGCGGCCATATCACACAAGGTACTCGTAGAATATTGCGTCTACGAAAATATATTTTCCTAAAATAACGTGACAATATAGCGCTTGGACAGTATTCGCATCGAGTACATTCTCGGCAGCCATGATGACCGCGATATGGCGGATAAATTGCAGGAATATCGCTCGAGATGGTTCGGTCATATGTCAGGAAAGCCACAAGAGTACGATGGCAACGTATGCCCGAAATTCAATATAGCTAGGTTGAAGCCCCTAACTAAATAATAAATAAATAAATAACACCCAACATACATAGTCCTGACCCCACACTATGATCGGGTCTTGTGTCGCGAGTATCAGGAACTACGAGAAACTTTTCGGTCTCACCACCACCCAGACCCGAAAGGAATATTTTTTAGACGCACAATCATTTCTCTCGGTGCGGGGATCGAACCCGCGGCCTCTCGTTTCACAGGAGGCGTCCAGCTGACTGCGCCACGGAGGCTGTCAAGTAACTAAAATTGCCTATGTAATATGAGACTTTACATTCGAGAATATAGGAAATTACGGTCTGACACCTGTTGGTACAAGTCATGAAGAACAGAAAGGTTAAAATAGGTCGCATTAGACAAATGTATACAAGCAATAGTTTTCACGTCTAAACCATTAATTGTAAAGAAAAAACAATTGACATATAGGGTAAAAGCCGGATAGTTGCCTCGGACGGATACATGCCTCAGTTTCAAATGCTCTATGTTAGACGTATTGACAGAGTTTCTTTTTGATCATAATTAAAAGCGGCCCCCGCGCAGGCCTCGGTGCCGCATAAGCAGTTGAAGTAGACGCACTTATTTTGTCCGTGTATGAAAAAATCTTCCGCGGTGATACTTTGACGAGCGCCAGAATTATATTGGTAAGTAATCTCCGTTAAATATTTTTATAACTGATTGCGATTTCAGTCAAAAATATATTACTTTGAATGCATTAGAGTTTAAATTGCACTGTTTATTAGGTTTTATTGTTAAATATGTTTTATTTATTTCGTAAATAAAAAGGGCAAGTATCCGTATCAAATCGGATAGTTGCCCTACTGTATTTTGCGGATTGTTGCCCTGCGGTAACTATCTGTAACTATACGTTTTTAACAAGCAAGGACAGATTTTTTTCTTAGTTATTTTTTTCATTTGCTATTACTATTTTTTCTAGGTGATTTTTATTTGGTTTTACTAAAGTTTATGTTAAATAAAATACATACTCAACAGCAGAATGCCTCGCAAGTATAAACGAAAGCCAGGCGTGGTGCCGCGCCACATCAACTGGACAGAAAATAGTTTAACACTTGCGTTCGAAGAACTAAATAAAAAACAAAAAAGATTCACTGATTGTGTTCAAAAATTTGTATTGGCGACTTAAAATCAGGCTATATTTTGTAAATCCATTAATCTTCTTATGTTTTTCATTTTTCCTGGGAACAGAATGTATGTGGGTACAAAAATACATTTTCCTTTTAATTTGAACATACAACACTGGTGGTAGGTCTTTCATATGTGCGAGGCCATCTGGGTGGGTACCACCGTAATGTCTATTTCTCCCGTGAAACAACACTGCGGAAATGCACTGTTGTGTTTCGGATTGAAGGACATTGTAGCCAGAGTAACTACTGGACATATTGAGACTTTACATCTTATGTCTCAGGATGGCGAGCGCAGTGGAATGCCAAGCATTGCTTTGTAATTCAAGGTTTTTGGTTTTGCTACTGTTCATATGCGGTCGAATCGCATCTATTTTCAAAATAAATAATAACATTACATTTTTATTTTGGACACTTATTTACTATTTTGGAGTCTATTATTGTTATAATTTTATAATTATATTTTAACTTTAATCGATACTTAATAAAAGATTGTATTTAATAATAAAAAGTGATTATTTAAATGAATATAAGTTCATTTTTATTTGAAAACAATACAGACGGGCATCTATCCTCACATTGGGCAAGTATCCCCCCCAACCATTTTTAACGTTAGGCTAGTATCCGCTATAGTAGGCAACTATCCTCTTTTTTAGAGGTCATTTTAAACTGGATTTACTTAAAATTTATAATATTTATAATTTTTTTATTGATAGGGTTTGTTAGAAGATGAATGAACTATGTTTGAGAATACAGTTTGAATAAAAAATGTATTGATACATATTTTTTAAAGGAGCTTTTTAAAAAGTGTGGCAACTATCCGGCTTTTACCCTAATACACAAAAATAATATCCGCATATCCGCTATATTGTTTCATTTTCTTGTTAAAAATAAAATAATAAGAGTGTGAAAATCTGTGCCATATCTGGCGTATAATAAGTCAACTATGTTGCAGTACACATTGCATGCTTGTACCGACCGATCGGACGCAGTTAATTGAAACTATTAGTAAAACAATTATGATCGAATTTGTAAAAGGATAATCATCGACATAATCCATGGTTATCTGGCAGAAATTATTTGAGCAATAAAACGGCCACTTATAAGTTCTCTTTTTTTTCTGTTATGTTCTCTACTTATAATTTAATTTGTGTACAATTGAGTACTAATTATATCAATAATCCGTAGTTTCTTACTACCTTTGTCCATCTGTATTCAAAAGAAGGCAGTATTATGCTCCTGTGCCATGGGTATTTATAAACTGCAATGCGCTATTACCTAGTATTAGCTAACTTTTGCGTTGCCTATTCGTGGGATTTGTTCTAAAAAGTAATCCAAAATAAAAACTAAGCAATATTTATACTACTTATTATTTTAAATACTCAAATTGCCTGATTACCTATAATTTCAGTAATATTTTTTGTCCAAATATAAAGAAAAATATTATTGCACATAATACGCAAAATAATAAAATAGGCATCGAAGACCAAGCTGAGGTGAGAGAAATCTTGGCTTACTGAGCAGCTAATTGCTGTGTCCCGATGTTCAATAGTGCCGTAGTGAACGTTCGTGTAAAACCAAGATGGCCGTTCTCGGCGAAACGTCGGAAAACTTGATTTGTGACTCGCCCCACAAAGTAATACTGCGTGGTGCCAACATTCCGGTTGGAAAAATTTTATATCGTCCATAAAATTCATAGCGAAAACAAATTTATCCGTTATTTCAGACCGATCTAGACTTAATTCTATTTTCATACGTATTTCATGCAGTGCATTGAGACTTTTTTGTGACGTCACTTTTCCCATCGTGGCCATAAATTTTCTTTCGCGCTGCTTCTTGTACCCCCGTGACGAAACTTGGCACGCATTTTTAAAGAGTTTTACTTCAGTCTCGCATTTTTAAGTTGTTATAAATAATACATATTCAGTAGAATCGAATATGAATAAAAAAAGTGATTTTAAGTAAATATGCATTGTCCAAATTTTTTGTGAAACTTTATGTAAAGTTTCGGCGTGACAGGCAGTATGATACTTCACTTTATCTGCCGTACTAGAGACATTTAATATCATTGAAATCGTTACTTAGTGTAACGATTTATTTGTCATTAAACATCTCTGAGTGCGACCATAAGTTAACAAATACAGAATTCGGCTACATTTGTAATTTTGCGAAAAATTGTGAATCAAACTTATTTTGTTTAAGCATGCAGAAAAATGATGCTGCTCCAATCTCAAGTCAATAAAAGAAGTTAAGAAATGAATATTAAAAAAGTATAATTCTAAAACATAATACGTCGTTCACATACGTGTAATATACACAGTCAGGTCATAAGTATTGTCACACAGTAAAAACTTTTCTTTTAGAATGCTGGCCACAAAAAAGTTTATTGAATTCGAATTTCGAATTGTTCATGAAAATAAAAATATACTTTTTAGAATTTTACTCATTTTTAAATATGGAGTGGACGCTTAAAGAAGACCGTGTTGCAGTTATTGCGTTGCATCGTTGCGGTTACGCGCCAATTCAAATTTTTGACATACTGAAAAATTTGAATATAATTAAAAGATTCGTTTATCGTACCATCAAACGATACAATGAAGACTCTAGTGTAGATGACAGGTCAAGAAGTGGTCGCCCTCGGTCTGTTAGGACTCCAGCAGTGATAAAAGCTGTGAAGGCGCGAATTCAAAGAAATCCCAAACGTAAGCAGAAACTGTTGGCCCTTCAGATGGGGTTAAGCAGAACCACGGTGAAAAGGGTGTTAAATGAAGACTAAGGGCTTCGGGCATATCGAAGAAAAACAGGACATCGTTTGAATGCTCGTCTAATGGACCTGAGACTGAAGAGATGCCGTGCTTTGTTGAAGCGGTACGCGGGAAAAAAATATCGGGAAATTCTTTTTTCAGATGACAAAATTTTTACCGTAGAAGAGAGCTACAACAAACAAAATGATAAGGTGTACGCACACAGTAGTGAAGAAGCGAGCAACCGTATTCCGCGTGTCCAACGAGGTCATTTTCCATCCTCGCTCATGGTATGGTTGGGAGTTTCTTATTGGGGCTTAACAGAGGTACATTTTTGTGAGAAAGGTGTAAAAACGAATGCAGTTGTGTATCAAAATACAGTCCTGACGAACCTTGTGGAACCTGTTTCTCATACCATGTTCAATAACAGGCACTGGGTATTCCAACAAGATTCGGCGCCAGCTCATAGAGCGAAGAGCACACAAGACTGGCTGGCGGCGCGTGAAATCGGCTTCATCCGGCACGAAGACTGGCCCTCCTCCAGTCCAGATTTGAATCCGTTAGATTACAAGATATGGCAACACTTGGAGGAAAAGGCGTGCTCAAAGCCTCATCCCAATTTGGACTCACTCAAGACATCCTTGATTAAGGCAGCCGCCGATATTGACATGGACCTCGTTCGTGCTGCGATAGACAACTGGCCGCGCAGATTGAAGGCCTGTATTCAAAATCACGGAGGTCATTTTGAATAAACTTTAGTGTTATAAGAATCTATGTTTTGTTAAGTTCATTTTGGTATATAAATGGTTACATAATGAATAAACTAGTTTCAATTATTTTATATTAAACATGTGACAGAATTTATGACCTGACTAGGTATACAGCTTACTATTCAATAGATTTTGATCAATAACTGTGAGATTACAAAACCATTGAAATTCAGTTTCAGTGCTCGTCAAAGCAAATTCTCTACCGTCCCATTACTCTTGTATGAGAAAATGCACTATTTATCAGAAATAGTATCTCAATCACCATTCAAACGTATTGCTGTTTCTAAATGTATACCTACTGTGCCGTCAGTTATATGTCAATTTGTTTCATTTTGGTAATGAAAGCCAGCGTCCACACAGTATGTAGCCAATAAATCAACACAGCGTTTGCGAATGTTCTATGTACCTAAATGCGTAACGCCGCCTACTATCTAACCAATATTGGATCCAATGGTCGTTTTGAAAAGTCCCGTGTGGGATTAACTATACATTCATATTTATTTATTTTCAAGGTCTGTCCCTTGTTTTAAAAAACAAGTGCTGCAATCAGGTCTGTCAAATTTTAATTCATGACTTTAATTTTCATAGTTGTATAATTATTTTTTCTTATTATTTTCTATATTGTGCAGTTATTTTATGTGTAGTTCTGAAATTTATGTTTGTTATTCTCTGATTTTTTTTTGTTATTGTATAATTCAATTGTAATACAAATGCTGTTTCATACCTGTAATTAGTGAGTAGACTAGTCCATAAATTGTACAAGTTGTAAAATGCATGTTTAGTTTATTAACTGTTGGTGTGTCATTTAATAAATAAAATAAAATAAAATAAATATACGTTTGACATTGAAAATAAAAATATTGATGGTCAATAGGGATAATGACTAATTATTGGTATTACTTTTATTTTATAGACAGGCCCTCTATGAACACGTAAAATATTTTTACTTGAATATAGGACTAACTTTAATAAAAAAAACACAAATCGTAAACATAAATCGTTTTCAAAATGTTTGTTAGAACGCTCCAATCTGTCACGTGACTACAATCTATATCGATATCAGAGTCTAACGTTTTATCAAATTTTCATCTTACCGCTTGAGCAGTGACGTCAGCGCGCTCCGTTCGCTGTTTGCAGTCACGTGATCATGGGTATTAATTAAAAAAATAAAACATTTAATTTAATTCGAACAATTAGGCTCTCAAAATATTTTATTATGTTTTAAAATACTGTCTTTAATGAGTAAAAAATAATTTACGCGAATTTGTAACATCCCTATTACTACACATTTCAAGGATGAAGAAAACATCCTTTGGAAATCTGCATGTCAATTAGACTTTTGTTTTTAAAACACAGGTTCGGCAAACGAACAAACAGGTTATCTGATGGTAAGTGATCACCACCGCCCATGAACATCCAAATCGCTTGAATGGGAAAAGAAGAGGGTTATTGGGCATCCAGCAATCTCAGTCATCGAACGAAACGTGATAGCAAAGCTGCCACTTCAAGTCAATCTCCTTGAGACTATTATACCGCCCTGGACTAGTCTACCCGTTCATGCTGAGCCATGACTGACAACAACGTGAATGTGAAGTCCGCTAGCCTGCACTTGGTGAGCAAGATGGACTAATCCCTGTTACCTCTTAATAGAACTCTTCATTATAGTAGAGGCCCGTATCCAGCAGTAAAACATATATTGACTGCAATCTGTATTATTATAACACAATTGTTGTTTCGGAACCAATCTCTCATTTGCTTGCATTGCCACGGAAGGTCAAGAGTTGCGCCCACAAAATTACCACTACAATTTCTGTAAACCTGAATCAAAAGTGGCTGCACTAAACTAGCACGGAATGTCGAAGCACGCCGAATCTCTTGGGGGCTTTAACACGTCTTCAATTCGTAACAAAGTTAATCGGAAAGAAAACAAATTGCTAGAGTGGGAATGGAAGTCTTTGGTGCGTTTCAACCAATTCTTGTCTGTTATGCTTCTTCAAATTCTTCTTGCTTTCCCAATCAGAAAGGCCTTTACGAAATACTTAGCACCCGTTTCACCAATTTCTGATAAAGTCCCTAATACCTATCAGGCACTTATTTCCCAGATAAAGTATAAAATTCTATTGCAATAGTTTCGACTTTATGAGGAACTGATGAAACTGGCCCTGAGTGCTGTAGATATTCTAAACAGCTATAATTATTTATAATTAAGCCGTCATCTTCACATTTTATTAGCTAATGTTATAATATAAGATCATAAGTACGCGGATGCAATAATGGTGATATAGCTTGGTAGTCGACTAAAGTTGACATTCGATTTAACTTTGTATATTTTATACGTATATATATATATATATATATATATATATATATATATATATATATCAAAAGTCAAGTCACACTTAAATTTACTTAATATTACATATCCACTCTCCAGCAACACAAAACGTCGAGCAGAATAAAAATCTAAATAAGAAAATCATTCAATTCCTTTTTGTCAACGTATGTTATTAAAATAAATTAATGTATACTCCCGAGTTTCTTAGCGAACGACACTGAGAAATGTTTCTCTGTAAACGTTGACATTTTCTCCCATTAATATTTAATTTAACGCTTTAAAAGAAATTCTATTTACTGTCGTTTCGCTGAAGAGTTATCAAAGCGATGCTAAAATCAAAAGATGGTAAGTGGAACCTTTCTATGTATTTTTTAAGCAGATTTTGCCGATGTTATTCATAAAGGAACTTATATATTGAACCTTTGCCTTACGTTAAATAAAAACAAAAAGTATATCGCTTAATTTATAACACGGCTTCTGTGCAATATAGTTTTAATTTTTCGCTTCTCTAACTTTTTCATTTTAACAACAAATTTACCGAACCTAATTGGGATTTAGGAAAGGTTGCGTTTGCCTTTTGGATTACTTTAGTTTCCACGGGAATTAGCCTTTTTCATTTCTCGTTTTCTATCAAAGTGGTCTTAACTTGAAACTTGCAAACATTTCTAAATAATAACTGGAAATTAAACAGTCCGTAGTCCACAACTTAATGAATATTGCGTTCCATTTTCGACTTCAGTAAATCAACAATGAACGTTGTATATTTGTTCACAACATTTTAACAGCAGACAAACATGAAAACAGTAACAATAGTGGTGATTTGTGAGTCATTCCGTTCTACGCAGATCGAGATATGGAGTGCCAACATTCAAATTGGAATATAGTATATTGGGCTATAAAGTTCTTGACATGAAAAAAAATATGGCTGTATGTGTGATGTGAATTTAAGGTTATGATTTTAAATGAATATGGACTTCAAAAATACATGACTGTAATAACTTTTTCGCATAACAACAAAACATTTTTCTGAAAGGTTTTTTTTGTGGTTGAAAATAATGACACTCATAAATTGCAACTATGCTTAATCGCTATTATTTATCGAAAAACAGCATACAGGGATTATTAAAATCCGTACCGTAAATTCTAACTTTGAAGTGCTCTTTGATATTAATCATATTTAGTAAGTTTTATGGTTTGAAAACCTTAATTTGGTCAATTACAGGGTTATTTCTTAAGTGTTGACGTGAGGCAGGCAGCCGGCACAAAATAATAAGCGAAATTATCCTACCTGAATAAAAATCGTAGTGCAATGACCTTACGTGGTGTCGTAGTCGCAAATGTCAACCCCGTATTAAAGTTTATTTATTATACTTTAATGTACAAAACAAAAACAGAAAAAATCACCACATACAAAGTTAACCCATATTTACAGTATAATTGGCAGTCTTATCGTTGTCGGCGATATCTTCCAAACAACCTTTGGATGGACTGGAGTGAATTGAAGTAGGAAAACGGGTGTAGGCAAGTCTTTAAAAGTAAAAGAAGAAAGAGACCTTTGTAGCATTATTTTATCGTTTCATTAGTTTTATGGCAGGGTTTTACTCAGTAATCGTTAGGTTTTATTTTGAAGCCGAGGATCAATTTATTTGTAATTGTCAGAAATTGCCCTGTGCTGATTTCATGTACGCCATAGCGAGATGCTCTTTATCTATCGTGTTTTTAAAGCGGAAAAAGCTCGGTAAAGTTTTTATGGTATTGGTAGCATCTCTCCCCATTATTTCGAAAACACAGACGGAAATTTGTATAATATAACGTCTCATTATTTTTTCTACATCATACTTCGTGCTATATAAAGTACTTATTTTATAATATGTTTAAAAAAGGGGTTAGGTTTAGGCTTACAATCCCTAAACCATTTCTATCATTCTCTCAATTATAGAGGAGGCTTGTGCTCTGCAATGGGATTGTATATGGGCTGATAAAGATATAGATACGGAATTTATAAGAATGATTTACCAGATAACGCAGTGGCAAAATATTCCTAAGCAACTTTTTGCTACCAACGTAATATGGAATGTTGCATATTATTTAATTAATCATAAATCAATAACAGGAATCTATAATATTCATAATAAAATCGTTTTAATACATATTGTCACGTATATATTACTTTATCGAAGCTATTTGTCTGGATTGTAAATAGATAAAACACTCCTTCATAATAATGGGAGGACCACGAGCACCGCATAATAATTTATAATTTATCAGTAGGTTCTTTTCGTATTTTTCGCTGCATACCTATTGCGGTTGGAACAAAAGCGAGAAACGCATTTTTATTCTGCACAATGGACCAAGACTTTGCGGAATTTCTGGCTGTTGTGGAATCGAAATCATTGAAGCATAGGCCTTCTGGTAAACCTAAGGTAAAATCACATAAGGCTTATACTAAGGCAGTTGAACATACACTGGTTTTTATATAAAACTTCAAATATATATTATTTTTATTTGATTACAATTACTTATCCCTAGTAAAAACAATGAACGTTTATTTATTGCAAAGCTTTAAAAAAATCTGATTGCATAATGGCATTACATAAATAAAACATCAAGAGGTCCCAAATGCTATTTGCAAACCTAAATTTTGTTTAACCAAAAAATTACAAATAAAAATACATATAACATGAGTTATTTGATTCGCAGCCAATGTTTTGTTTAACATATAAAATATTAATTTGCATACAAATCATATTTTTTATATATTTTGTTTACAAAGTACATTTACATTCCATACACGAATTTAAAGAAATAACAACGAAACTTTTCTTATTTAAGTTCGACGGTGGTCGGAATACATTTCTCCTTCAGATTTAAGTCTTGCGGTCATTAGAGTTAAGTTAGCATACATTTTAATATCACGAGACATCTGCTACGAACAAACGGGCTAACTTTGTGCCATGTCAAAACATTATTTTATTTATACCCAGCGACATTCCTTGGTTAATATTTATAAAAGTCTCAGTTTATGTCATAAAGTTCTTTGAGGAGAGGAAATATTTTATCTATTTCTGCCGCAAAATACAATGTTGAATTTATTCATCTTTTTGTGATACTTTGCCGCAATAAAGCGAATGCCTTGATTCTTCATTTATATTGACCACTTATACTAAAAGTAAAGTAAGTTTTGTGTAGTGATTTCTGATAATTGGTCGATATTATGTAGATGACGAGCTTTTTTGGATCCTATTAAATGTTTTTAAAAGTACTTGTGGGCACATCAAAACATCGATTTTAGTTTATGATATCAATAAAAAATCTCAAATGTGATATTGTGTCATGAAATCAATGTGTAATAAAACATTCAATAATCACACTCAAGTAGAAACACGCTCATGGCGTGTGTAAGCGGATCACGAAGCATGTTTGCCAAGCGTATTAGTAACCAAAACACCGCTACAAATTCAATCCATCTTATCTTGACCTCTGCGAATTCATTAAATCTCCTTTCACAACCCTACCAACTATGACGGTAAGGGAGGACGAGCGGGTCCAAATAAATGGCAGCTGTACATAATATACAATTACATCGGCGACAGAATTAACTGGAGCGAGTAATGTTTGACGGTATATTATTTAGACGGGCCAAGCAGCCCTGATTAAGTTATTCGACTCGATTTAAATATAAACTTTCAGAATTCTATATCCAAAACCTTTTAACATTGCCATTGAAATATGAGCTGTTCCTTTTTGAAATACTGTCTAGACACGTTTCATTATAAGCGGACTGACTTGTTTTAATAATGCCGTTTTGTGATTTATACAAGAGATATTAAATGAGTTTGTTTTTGAAACGGCTTCGGAGGCTTTAGTTTTCATTATTTTTGTAACAGTGTTTTATGATATTCATTAACTGAAGGCTGATATTTTCAAAATATAATTAAATTCCAATTATGTTACGCGCTTTGTTTATTTATGAAATTTTGTTATTTAGGTTAAATATTGCGGGAGCTGTTTATATATTACGTCTTATTTAGAGCTTTGATTAGATTTGTGATATTATGATAGCCCAACATGCTATCATTTGTTTGGAACGTGTTTATCTGTCAAGTCTTTTCAGTCTTGACATTATCTACCTAAGGTTGGTCGAACAGTTGGGTTGGAAAGACCTGTCGAGGTCTTTCATCTACATATAAACAAACATATTATTCTTATTTATCTTCAACATCAAATAAGAAGGTAGAAACTTACCTTAACACTCATCATCAACAATTTCTGTTTTTTTCATTTCCTATCATCTCTTATCGTTCTCACTACTAGTCTAATGTAACAAATCGTTTGAATTTATCAAATAAAACCCGAAATATTCCCTCATCTCCAACCACAAACATATAACGCTCATCAAAATCCAACTCAATAAAGTGCAAAGCAATCCAGCTAACCGTATCCGCATACCGAATATCCAATTGCAACTTAATTAACTCGTCTAATTACAGTGACATGGAAGTGCCGTCGGGACGTGCCTAACGCGCAGGTACCTTTTGGTTATGCGGCAAAATATGTTCCATTGTTGATAATAACTGAAAATTATTACATTGATACAGATACAGATGGTTAATTGTAATTTCATCCAGTTCTAGTTTGGTGTTTCCGTGAGTCGCGGGTTTGTTGACGATTTTAGTATTTTCTTTGATGTCTTGATCTGGCACTTGGTGGATAGAAAATCATCAGTAGATACTTTTATAGGCTTGTATTCTACTTATAGTGTAAAAATATCCTTAACTGAGTAAGCATAAGGTGTAGGTAGAGGTGGTACCAGGACACCCACGTTTTCTTTTGTATATTCCGTACCACGATGTGACAGGAGGTGATCCTCTGGCTACATCGAGAACATGACAAAGTCCTTACGAAGAATAGAAATGATTAGAAAAATACTGTAAAATTCCAAGTATCAAATTCAAGCCAAACCTTATTATATCTCAAGTATTATAAAGATCATTTTAAGCCCCAGGATATGATATCCCCCACATATTTCAAGTAGACAAACTTGTATACGTTACGGACGTGCAATAACGTGAAGCTCGAAGGTATCCCTCAATATCGGCGGTAATTCCACTGACTGCGCCCGCCGCTCTATTAATACGGATTCGGTTTTAAACCGCACCTTCAGTGAAAACATGGAATATATCACTCGCAGAAGGGTTAGTGTAAGCTATGAATTGCCAGAACTTGAATTTGATTTTTAGATCGAAACGATGGAGTGACTTGATTGAAAGTTTCGTTTCCCGGGGATGAATTCTTTTTAGGAATGTTTCCTAACTCTTGTCTATAAATGTTTAGTTGTATATATTTTCAAAGATTCAGAGCATTTTAATATCCAAATGTGTTTACATAAATTTTCTGATTACCAACCAAAAATCATCAAAATAAAATATTTTACAGCTGTAATATTGACTGTATAGTGTTTAAAATATACTTTAATTAAATGATTATCATACTCAATATAAAATTAAATTGCAAAATTAATTTTATGAATTGCTTGGTTTTTATGGATGGTCATGTTTGGACATCACAAATTCTTTTTGGATAATGTTTATTTATTTGCACTATCCGAACAAATATCTGTCAGTTTTCCACATTAATTTTAATTATAACGGAGCGGCTATAAATAAAAGCGAGCATGCATTTAGCACCAGACAGCCTGTCCGCTAATTTTTTTCTCCTTCCTTTTTCTTTGCGTTGCGTTGAATATTAGAACTGACGTCAAAAAAGAAATCATTATTGCAATCTAGATTTATAAAACCAAAGTATTAAATGACCAAAAAGTACATCCCGATAACAATATACACATTAAGAACTTCACAGGAAGATTTATTATAGAGAAAGAAGATATTAAATAACCTTAGATGATTAAACCAACCAGCCAAGCCAACTCCAACATTGGCTGCAATTTCAACCTATCGCCATGCATGGAACTTATATAAAAAGTAATTATAAGTTAAGTAGATTGGGTCGATACCTAGCACTTCGTAAAACGACCCCTCGTGCGACTGCCACATGCAATTTCGCCTCATTTGCATATCTCAGTTTCAACGGTTATGGTCGGGTCATTGAGCAATTTACCTCACTATGAGATAGGGTTCGCGTGTGCTCGTGCTGTGGTACGAATTCTTGGGGCTTAAAGGCGTGCAAGTGGAAGTATAGACATCCGGATCGTATCTAGGGTTGGCAATCATATGTTTGATGTGATTGGTTCTGAAATGTGTGTCTAAATTGACTGTTTAATTTCTCAATTTTTCCTCTTCTATGTCCAACTATTATAGGACCTGTATGGTCTTACAATCATTACTTTAAACAATAAATACACCTAAACTTTACTATGACAGCAACTTATTTTCCAAAAATTTAAAATTTATATACGTATATCATTCAATATTTTATTATTGGATCAACCGTTAAAACCACAATATAAAAAGTCCGATTTTAAAACACGACCTATCTCAAACATCATAAATGAAACTTTTCATAAAGAAACCAAATAACATTATTAGCAAATATTTCACCTCGCTTTAACAACGAAGAATACAACGGCTTATAGAAACGAAATTAAAAACGATAAAACCATCGCATTGTCGCCGGAGGTAATGCCCGATATAAATCTCTAATTTAATAACAAAAAACCCACCATCCAATATATTTTCGTTAGACCGACGTCGGACACAAACCATCGACAATCCAAACCTGAATTTATGGCTAACATAATTACAAAATTGATAATTTGTCTCCGTCCGTCAGTGAATGGACGGGAGATAATTCTGGTCCCTTCAATCCGATTTGTGGTTCTTATCTCATTGCGGGTAATTCCTTATCTGTCGGTCAAAGACAACTTGCAACTAAGTCTTGGTTAATCTCATCGCAGATAAACTGGTCTTTGTTCGGCTTGAGCCAGGGTCAGAATTAGTGTGACCTTTGGCGATCAAATGAGTTCTCATTTCTAACCCCTTCGTTCTCTGTAATACACAATAGTATCTTCATTGGATTAATATAACTTTCGTTTTATATTCTCATTACTCGGTATTTATGTTAGATTAAAATGAATAATGTTGTTTCTTATTTATTGTGCAGTAAATTGCCGAGCAAGTTCATATCAGAAAGATTAGTTGATTTAATGCTAGAATTAAATATATCAAGCGTTGTCTTAATTGCCTTAATTATCTAGATGTTTGCTACAAATATACAAAGGAATTTATGATGTTTCTTAGTTCTTACGAGTAAATCTAATCTCTTTTAAAAAATTACATAGTGCTACACTCGTACCAATTGGATGCCAAATGCTTTATTTCTATTATTAAGTGTTATAGAGGGCGAATCTTTGTCCTCCCACAAAAACATGATTGCCCACCTAGAATTGAAGTTAAGAATCTTAAAGTTCATAATGCATAGACGCTGAAAACTCTAGCCTGCTGATTAGGTGGAATTCTACTTAATATTTTTCTATTTTCATAGTCACATAAGTGGTACTTCTTATATGTACAAGCACCATTTTAAAACCCTATTCTAAATACATTATAATCTTAAACATCCCGCTAAAACTTGTAAAAAAAATAAAGCGTCCAGGTTATGTAATATCATTATGTACTTACTACTTGGAGTTGCTATGAACCTCGAATCTAAATTATATAAGTATTGAAAAATCAGATTATCGATAAATAAATAATCTAAACCAATATAATACAAAAAACATACTACGATCTCTAGCTAAAACTTTTAATAAAATAGCCATACTAAGTAATAGCGTGGTGAAACGTCGGCTTGTTAGGAGTTGCTGTGTTTGCGTCAGACGTCAAACGCAAGGAGTTGTGGTGGAGAGTTACGCCGCACGCCGCCGCCTGCGCGTGACACTGGACGGTATCCAACAAGCTTGTATATACCTATATAAATATAAGGAGACGAGGAAATTTATAAGGTTTGAATCTTGATTATATTCAAAATTGGAAGCTGAGAGCCTGAGGTTAATCCGTAGAAAAAAATTCTGGAACATTAACAATATTACAATTTAGGAAAACTGCTATGTTACGATAACTATAGTTCGAAGCCAAATGTATTTATTAAACATTATATATCGAATCCAGTATATTATAAACAATCTCTTGTAGACGGAATGGTATAATTTGTAAAAATCGATGGCATTGAATAATTTGAAAAAATAAATATTTTCTAAATTCACTAAATATAAACATGTTAAGGAATTTAAACATGTTTCCACAACCACGCTGAGAGTAAAATTAAATTATATAATAGTTAAAAAAAACTAAAATACACGCTTTAATAAGATATACAACTAAAAAAGTAAAAATAATTGATACTAAATTTAAGATAAGAAAATGGAGTAAAATACATATATTTTATTGTTACAAAGCGTGGGGTGTTTACAACAATTACTTATCCTCCTGCACCCCACGCTTTGTAACAATAAAATATATGTATTTTACTCCATTTTCTTATCTTAAATTTAGTATCAATTATTTTTACTTTTTTAGTTGTATATCTTATTAAAGCGTGTATTTTAGTTTTTTTTAACTATTATATAATTGTTTTGACTAAAAACATCCATCTACGGCTGTATTTCCAATCAATAACGCCATCTGTTGGTCAGTAGTAACATTTGACACTTGAAGAATACAAGAAGCTTATACCCAAATGGAGATTGCATTCCGTATATAAAAGTGAAGCACAAAAATTTGACCTCGAATGACGTTGCGACTGATTGCTATCCTTTTCTTTCGAGTGACAATGAATGAACAAAAAGTCATTTTCATTCATTGTCACTCGAAAGAAAAGGATAGCAATCAGTCGCAACGTCATTCGAGGTCAAATTTTTGTGCTTCACTTTTATATACGGAATGCAATCTCCATTTGGGTATAAGCTTCTTGGAAGAATACAATGTTAACGCCATCTAGCGATGAATGTAGCAATGGTCATCAATTATAAGAATAATTAATCCTGGCGAATCTAATCAGGATAATTATATATTTTAATCGAATTATTGTATTGTCATCGGTCTTTGACAGGTGTGCAAAATTTGAACGAAATCTGGCCGTTTAAAGTGGGTCAAAATCGCGCCCAAAGAAGTCGGTTACAAACAAACATACAAACATACAAACATACAAACATACAAACATACAAACATACAAACATACAAACATACAAACATACAAACATACAAACATACAAACATACAAACATACAAACATACAAACATACAAACATACAAACATACAAACATACAAGTGAAGCTAATATAAAGCGTGTAAAAAAAAACCGTATTCAGCTACTCCTTAAAATAGGTGCAGTACGCTTTCATTATGACTAAACGGAAATTTCCAGTTATAAGTAATGCAGTTTGAATAACATTTGAAAATTTAAACGGTCAATAGTGACCAGTGTAACTGATGTGTGGGAACGAACACGTGTCTCCGCTTGTGGCTAGAATATGCAACCTGTCATTATAAGGGCCAAGTATTGCGGCATTGCGTTTAAATAATATTTTAGTAAAACATGATACACTCTGACACATTAGGGAAATTCCTGGCCGTCGATTTGGTAACTGTCCACCCTCACACTCACCACTGTAATTCCTGTGAGCCAGCATCAACAGTGACACGCATTGTAATGACACCGAGCATTGAAGCTCGGCTAGTCTTCGGGAATGTCAAACTTGTCTTTAACCCGCAACGAAATCAATCACAAAGTTAGATTAATAGCAGGAATCGTGCCCGTCGATTTATAAGTACCTTTTTGAAATAGGAATTCCATTATTGTTATAGGGGATAGTACGAGTACTTCTACTAAATATTTAGCTGACAGAAGTCGCCAAATGCTTAGAATATGGAGCATTGTGACTAGCGAGAGATGTTTACTAAATTGGTTGAAACCCTTTAATTTTACTATGGTCGGTATTTAACCTGGTATACCCTACTATCAAATATGTCCAAAGCAACAGATATTGTGAAATGTGTTATTATAGCATGTCACAACGAGCCAAGAATCTCCGAGTACGTGAGGGGAAAACGTGAGTTGTACACAATCTACCGGACGATTAGTGATGCTCCGGTCACGGGAAAGCGACATGGACCAGGAGTTGAGATGGTGATACAAACAGCATCACATATTTTAATCCAGATACTTCTTTTTTGCGACGTCATCATTATGTTCCACTTCCGACCATTACTGAAGTCAAAATTGTTTTGAGGAATGTATTAATTTATTTCTTTATTTATTTATTTTTTGGACACCAAATAAATCTAGTGACAGTAATAATATGATATCTTGCAGTAAATACAAAAACAAAGATTATGTGAAGGAACAATGTGGGAGAAATTCGCCAATTTTAGGTGAAAATTCATTGACACGCGCGGAAAATAGAAATCCTAAAAGAGAGTCAGTTTATATAGAAAAGCAGGAGTCAATTGCTTATAATTCTGAAGACGCAAGAAGGAATAAGGAGGAAACTGGAAAGAGGAATAAATTGAGTCGTTTGAAAATCATTATGGATAGATTTAAGGAAATTTGTACATCAAATTCCGAGTTGGATGTTAAGATTAAGTTAATATGCAGTTTTGTATTTGAAGAATGTATTCGGGTTGTTGTAACATATTTTAAAGAGGGTGATATTATTAATAATCTTTTTGCTTGTTTATATAATGGATAGAGGTCAGAAAAATTACGAATTTTCTGCAATTCTTGTTGAAATTTTTGTCTCAAGTCACACTGTGAGTGTGTTAAATATGTTAAGTTTATAATGTCACGATTCAGATTTTTTACGATAGTACCTTTTTGTTTTCTGTCGTGTTTAGTTTGTTTTAATTTAATTATTGGTTGTCGAGGAATGTTAGATTTGTGTTATGCTGTTTTTTTAATTCTCTTGCTTTGTTGTGTAGATATTTATTTATAAGGTACGATGGGACTGTCATGTATTTTCTGTAAGTGTAAAAGTCCCTTAAAAATATTGACAAAATAAAAATCTAATCGAATATTTAACATAAGAGTACAAATAGAGTTGTGTTGCTCGAAGAAAATCTTTTACCGACTTCCAAGGTTTACGACCTTGGAAGTCTTGGAAGAAGAAGAAGAGAAGGAAAAAATAGATAAATATAAAAGTTTTTATATTTTCAATTTCGAATATGCTCGCCTGTGGATGTAAACATGACTAATTGTGTATGTAATACTGTCTTCAATATCATAATCATCTTTCACAATGATTCTCAGTAATTTCACCACTACGCATAGGCACTATGACAGTAATTTGTTAGGTAAAGCCAGCTTCTCGCGACGTCCTGTATCTGTGTACGTAGCCTTAATTCAAAAACTTTTCGGCTACATTGTTTACCAGGTCTCTACGCTTGATACCACTGTTACAAAAATACACAACAAACTTTAGCCTATTAATTATTAATTACTTTACATAGTAACTCGAAACTAATCAGCCTATATTCTTAATCTATTCCGTCACTGTCTCAGCGTGGAATAAAACGTAAGATTTATATGTGTACAACTAATTACCTCTTTCCCTGAGTGACGTAATTTATTTTACTCGCACGTCCACAATGAGTTACTCTTAACTGGAACTGCTTGCACAACTTACTTAAAGATTGCATCCTCCTTGTCGCTACCGTATGAACATTAAGTATTGGTTCTAAAATTTGCTCATTTTGCAAAATGAGCATGCAATTTCCATACAATCGGATTGAGTTGTGTCTAGACTTTTGTTTTAAGATATGTACAATGTACATCTTTCTGTATCAACCCATATACGTCCCACTGCAGGGCACGGGCCTCCTCTACAATCAAGAGTACGATTGAGAGTGGTTAGGCCATATAGTCCACCACGCTGGCCTAGTGCGGGTTGGCGGACTTACATACCATAGAAATTTTAGAAATCGCTATGGTATGCAGGTTTCCTCACGATGTTTTCCTTCACCGTTTTAGTGCGTGGTGATTGACTATCAATACACAAATGACTCCGAAAAGTCAGAGGTGTGCCCTGGGATTCGAACCCGCAACCACCGTTAAGTTAAGATGTACATCTTTACATAATTATTATTATCTACTGAAGTGGCGTAGACGTTTGTCAAAAAACAACTCAAAGTGCTATTAATTTAACTATGACAGATTTGAGAATAATCAGCACAGTAGTAAAGCATTCATATTTAATACTTAAAAGCGTATCTAATGAACTAGTGACTCAAAAAAATTAAAAAATGATTAAGTTTCAAACTTCGAGTTAATTCGGCAAACATGCAATTGTGCGTTTCATAATTCAACACTCAGGAAGGCAGCCTTATAATGATTAGAAAATATGTATGTTATGCAACATATTCACAAAAAGTATTCAGAAATCGCTTAAGAATGTTGTCAACGTCAAATCTCTAATTACCTACAAACAAGCAAACCGCATACCGTAGCACAATCTTGAGGAATTACGGGAACGATATGAATGGTATAATGCAATAATATCGTGAGAAACTGGAATAAAACTGAATTTTCAAAACACAAATGCTGTTACGTTGCTTTTCATGTTAGCGTCCCCATTCCATCGAGGTTAATTAGCCTAAGTAACGCTGAGGAAAATAGTGCGCCGCAATTAAACATGGTTGGTTTTCTTCGTCTATGCAACGTGGTAACTTTATAAAGTTAAATCTTAGTTTGCCGGTGTTATTTTAAAGTGTCTCAGTGCCACAGAGACCTGTTAAAACGCCAACGTTCTGGTAGTGGAGTGTTATAATTGAAACCGTAGTTGGTTGAACAATGGATGTTTGCATTAATGATATACACCATCTTGGAGAATTTGTATATAATAGATACCTGTATTATAACATTGATTGAAAAAAATGTGTTTTGTATATTTGTCTAGTTTAAATCTCAATAAGGGGAATGATAACGCTTAGTTAATTATTTTGACTATGAACAATGAGGTTTAGGATCCAACTTATGCGTCAGAAAATTGTTTTTGTAAGAGGTTAAATTCTCAAAACATGATTTGGCTGTAACCGGTTATTTTGAAAGGGTATACTTTAAACAAACATTCAGTCATAAAACCATAAGCGAACATCCTGGTGACCTTGGAATTTAAGGGATAAGTGAATTTAGAAACTAATATTTTACTATATCAAAAAGCATAGTCCATCTCCTGGTCTATCAGATAATGACACAAATGACAAGAAACAACACGTGTAAGGGCGTCGAGCAAGAGTCACGACGGGGCCATCGCGTAATTTTGACAAATACCGCGGCCGTCGCCGCTTCAATCAAAGTTATTACCGGCGACCAACTACGCGGTCACGATCCGAGCTTACTTACGTTTAAGCTGTAAATAAGCCGTGTTCGTAAAATTTCTTCACCAAGTCCCTTTGTTTTATGACCAATCCGACTTCATAAATGAGCTTTATTTACTCACCCGTCAAATAATTAAGGGAATTTGTGTCTGGTTTATTTCACGAAATTGTGTCTTGATTTTATTATGTTGAAGGACTTTTATAATTGACTTGTGTATCAATTGCTCTTTTGTAAGGTCTCATTATACCTTTAAATATTATTTTCCAAACGATTATTTATTTTTATAAAGACATCTAATAACTTAGTAATCTGGAGCCAAATCATCCTATTTCTTGTAGATTTTTGCGTTTGTTAATCCAAGTTTCAGAATTACCAATATAAGTTATAGCTATATAAATTACGAAGATTTAGTTCAGCGTTATCTACAAGGAGGCAGGGAACTTCGTTACCATTATCCTTATCATTACAAAACTCAGTGAACTATTATAACAATCACGGTAAAGGTCAGACGTTAATTGGAAGATTCTGATCTTACAATATTGAACTATTCTACAAATCCATTGTACGTTATTTTGTTTCTACGCAAAGGCTTTTAAATAAAGTTCAAGATCTTGGAAAATACGTGTATTCCAAACATTTGGTATTTGTAAGGCACAGAATTAACAATTCTATGTTTTTTAGTCTTTGTCTGACAACGGTCCGTGCTAAATATTTTGCTCCAAATAACTCTGAATCATTTAATTACAAAAACCTTTATTGCTTACAGTGACAGTTTCTGATAGATGAGACACAAAATTGTGGCCCAAAGCTACAAAACATTTCATAGCCGCGACAGCACCCGTGTTACTCGAAGAATTCTAATTCGTGGCTATGACAAGGGTCTTTCGGGACCCAGTGCTCCGCGATGTATCTATGGCGCCTTCGTCTTTGTCTTTTGGGCTTTTTGTCACTTCTCTCTTCAGGTGCACCTTCGTTCCTTGGAAGGCGTCTGTTAGCAACTCTAGAACCAATTGAGGGATCCTCTTCCCTATTGACAAGGCAATAGCTTCTATTCGATAAGTACTTTATAAACTTCAGCAAATACACCAGGATTATTACTATAGTTCCATAGCATATTATCTTATGCGTTACTTGTTCGTCTGGTTCTCTTTTTAATAACATATTTATTGGTTTGGTTGAATGACGAAAATTTTGAATTTATTGCTTTGTGTCATGACATAAGCTTGTGACGTTTTGATTTTAGTTTTTAGTATCCAAAGAGAATAAGTTGTTAAGACAATTCATAAAGCTTAATTGCTTTCAGTAAATCCTGCATTCATAGTAGAAAAGGTTTTTATAGTTTTAAACATATACAGTAATAATTTTCTTATGAAAGTCTTTCAAATGGGCACTTAGCATACAAAATGATTAAAAACTCACGAAGCGTACGAAAGTGGTTATTATGCGAAATAAAAATATTATTTTATCCCGTAGAATATTATAGCAGTGATTTAATAGAACTTTACTTAACTTTAAAACCTGCTTTAAATGTTAATGGTTATTTAATATTTTATGAAATAGTTGTAGAAATTCTAAAAGACATACCTAGTAGTATATAGAATCTATTCACTTGCGATTTGTAACCTGTGCGATAACTTAGGGCATTCAACATATTTTTTGCTTTTTTGTTTCATCTTATTTTTTATTTATTGCAATGAATGGCGAAACTTGCATGCCATTCGCCTGACAGTAAGCAATACGAGTGCTTAAAGACAGCAGCAAAACCAAAAAACACCATTAATTACAACGCAGTGCACTTGCATGTCCTTCAAACCTAAAGACAACCGTACTTTTACAGTTTGATAGCAGCTTTAGCAGGCCGGCATAATTGTCTCCATTGGCATGGGACTGCCGTCCGATGCCAATGGATACTCTGCCTGGGCGGCATTGACACTTTCCATCAGGTGCAATGCCGCCACTATGCCAGGCCAGTATAGAAAAAAAAAAAATTGCGGTGGTACCTACCCTGGCAGCCTCTCACATATGGGAGACCTACCAGTCATAAAAATTTGATAATTTTATCCGAATAATAATATGAGAGCTAATGTATTAATGTGTGTTTTAATTCAACATTATATCATTTCCACTCGTTTATTTATAACAATACGAACCTCGTATCAACAATCAGCTCATGCATATCACTTGGCGGACTCAATGCTTTTTATATTAATGAATATTTATTACGGTTAACCAATGTACGATCGTTCACGAATTTATCCGAATACGATTATATTCGGAATTTCGGGAGAATCCGCAGTAATTACATCAACGATTACGCTGTATGGTTTGATTATTTCTTCGTAACCATAGGATTATTTTTTACTTGGAGATACGGATGCTCAATGATTACTATATGGGATATCGAGTTGTCGATAAAGTTTCCTGATACTATATCGATTTTCAAGAATATAACATATCTAAGAATATCGCGTTATCACAATGCTGCAATGTTTCATACATCGATAATCAGGATAACTCCACTTAGTTTAGAGAGCTAAAAAGGATATCGATAACTGCTTAAATGAGGAAGGGTATTTTTTTTTTGTTCATAAACATTGGCTAAAAATGTTATAACTCTATATATTGTTATTTAAAATTTAAAAAAATACTTCGAATTTTTCCAGATTGCGACTGAAAATGAAGCCAGGTGGTAGTTTTAGTTACTACACCAAAATTTTTGGATACATTGTAAATAAAAAATTCGACAAAAAGCGACCAATTTTCAATTATTTTTATCTATCGTCTTGTTTTGAATTAACACATTTTTTCCTCTTATAATAATGTACACTCTTATTATTTTAAGGACGCAATGGTACGCACATATATACAAAATACATTTATCCAAACGGCCATCGAAATTTCCTTTACAGCGTAATGTTTACATTTTCCTTCTACGCCATATTGTCTATCAACCAGTTGCGGCAAATTTTCCATTACTTCACAACCAAAACATGCTCACAGAAAACAGAGGACTACCAAGCAACGGACTGCAAGGCAACTGCACAATTTGATTCACCCTTTATTCCACCGACCGTACGCTGAGGGATGCCGCCCCTAAGTGGTCAGCATTCCGCATATTTGCACGGACCACCCTGTATCCACATTTATAATTCGAACTGCCGAAGAATGGAATCCCTCCTTTTGTATTCACTGACAGTCAATATTGAGAATTGAACGGTATTTATATGGAATTTATTAAAATAAAAGCTATCCTTGCAAAACATTTGAGTATGAGATTATTTATTGAAGCAAACAGCTGTGTAAATGCTCTGTTGTGTTCCGATTTCAAGGACATTGAAGCCAGAGTACTAATTGGATATATGGAGACTTAGCAAATTATGTCTCAAGATGGCAAACGCAGTGGAATGCCACGCATTGGTTACTCATTCACGCATTCATAATGTTTCTTTTTTTTTCTACTGTTCACGAGTGGTCGTATCGCTTATCATCACGCGAATGGCATACTTGTCTCGCCATTCATTGCTAGTTTTTAATACTCATCATAGCCACTATATTAGTTAGTAGTACATATAATAATGTTATTATTATTATTTAAAAACCATCACTACAGTAAAAGTAAAATGTTTAAAAAAAATGATTAATACAACTAAAAATTACAAACTAAAAAGTATCAATATTAAAAAACATACTACGAATAAAAAATCAACTGCTAATTAAGTATTCACAAGTATCATCATCATCATCATCATCATCAACCTATTTGCGTCTACTGCTGGACATAGGCCTCTCCTATGGCACGCCACTGGGCTCGCCACACTCTCACAAGTATCGTGCTGTTAAATTTATATGCATTTTAATTACACGCTTGTTCGTGACAACACACATACGTATTTCGAAACACTACACGTGGTTCAAAACTGAGATATTCAGAGTCAACAACCTCACTGAAAATGCAGAAATATTTTTCACTGCATTAGGCAAAATTCACCCACGTCGTTACCACAACCCCACCTAACAGTTCTGATAAAATATTTTCTTTTCATGCACAAATTGAAGCATATAGAGTCCGATGAAAAATGTTAGTGGCCAGTTCAAAATGTCCGTTGGCGTAAGTGGCTGCAAATCGCTTCAGCGCCAACGGACCAATTGTTGGGGATTTAATGGGTGGATTTAGTGCATCCGTGCGATAGCGCTTAAAGCGCTTTACTAAAAATGTAAACTATAGGCAAGCAAAAAATGTACGGTCACATGGGGTGAATGGAAACGCAGGGGTAAATAGTGTAAACCTGTTCGAGTGAGTAACTGTGAAATCTTTATATTTTTCCAATTGTTTTTACATGCGTTTTTTGTAATTTCTAAGAAGCGTCATTGTGAAATTATTAGTAAAATTAATCACTACAATCTTTAAAAAATTAAATACCAGATTTTGTACTCCATTTGCAACAAAAACTAACAAACTCGATGAAGTATGTTAGTTTTATATATTAAAATAGATTTCAAATACTACTTTCAGCCAATCAAGAGTTAAAAAAATTGCTTCTTTTTATAATTTATGAGATACAGGAAAAGTTTGGAAAAATATTTTTTATTTAAATAGATTTTGATACCACAGTTTACCCTCAAACTATTTTTTACGATGTAAAATTAAAATACACGATCATAATTAAAACATAATATTAATTAACAAACACCAGCAAATATTCAACAATATAAATATTAAAAACAAACAAGCCACGTATTTTAAAACTAAACAAACAACAACCTCAATGCATATCAGAAAACAAAACGTAATTGAAAATCCATCACAAAACACTGGAAAAAGAATGCAATTTATAGTTAATATTTCGATTCAGGGCGCGTATGCCGGCGATGTATCAACAGTGAAGCATTTATTCCGTCTCACTGAACTTGTTTACCTCAAGTACGAGTGGCTATTTGGTTATGCATGCCGTGGTATGGTCAGCAAGATGCTTTGCCAAAACCACCTACACACATTGTGTACATACTTGGATCTTGGGTACTGGCTGCAAAATAGGTAAGGCGCGTTTTGTTCTTTTAGCGGATATTGGTTTTGAAATGGTGGTTTTGGGAAGATAAAACACTTTAAACAATACTTGATGTTACTATTGTTTGTGAATAGGTAAGGAATACCTATCTCGAATATTTTGGAACATTGCATGTTGTGTTTATATGAAATGTTTTGTTAGAGCTCAATCAATATCTTAACCTACATAAATGTATAGTACTTCGCCTTCTTAATAGAAGTACAACTCATTTCGTCAAATCCAAGTATTTGTCAGACCAAATCCCCACAATATCGTAATTAATTTTGACAAATCGCATTTATAGTAAATTCAATTAAATTGTACAATTTGAATTGAATTCAGCTATTCACGAGCTCACAATAGCACATTCACCGGCTTGCCGGCTTGCACCGTCCAATCTCGGATTAGGTAATGGCACCAGAATTGATTATAATATACTAATCATCGTTAATGAATACGTCTTTGCAGTCTAATTGATTAAACTAGATTGAACCAGTAACTGCTCGTAAATGATTTGATTAATTTGCATGGTTGACAATGGATTCCTTTGATGGAGTCCTCAGATGCGTTCCAAGTGCTTTTGCTATTGTTTGGTAAGATTACGAGTATGTATTTACTGATGCTGAGATTGATCTTAAAACTAAAGACCCGGCATTATGACGAAGAATGAATAAAAAACTTTGGTACTGGCGTGTTCGTCCGAATAACTGGAACAAAATGGAACATTCCCGCAATAAGCATTAGATTTCAAGAGGTTTGTGGATTGACGCTTAGAAATCAATTCGATCAATTGGCTTAGGAATATACTTAGCTTAACTTCGTGCAGCTACTCTAGAGTTGAGAGCTAATGCAATGAGAGATTGGCGGTCAACAATTTTGGAAGTCCTACACTTATGAATTGGCTTGAGGGAACTGATTGAACTAAGTGATGAGCTGTCTATTGAAGTTTGCTTGCATTGACCAAACAATAAAGCCATGCTAAATGTTTTTAATTGATTAGAATATGGTACATTTTGCTTCATAAAAATAAGTTACAACGTTTTAAAGGACGATAGTCTAATGATGGTAGCATGAACACACATAGAAATGTTAAACTGCCAATCAACTAGACATAGTGACAGATTACCCATGAAAATATTTATAAGAATCCCTAGATTTAGCTCAATAAAGTTTAAACTGGTGAAAAAAACATGTTACTATTTGCAGCAATATGGCTGCTTAGTCTGTTACAGAATAATTTTAAAAATTGATATTCATCTTCATAGTTACAGTACAGCTACCGTCCCTCTTCAAACCGCAACGTAAATCCTAATTGGTGTCAATTTTGTCGTTTGACTAGGTAGTGACCTAATTAACCCAGTCCGTCCAATTAGTATACTTGACCGATACAGGTAATTAATACCTTTGTAAAGATATTGGACATTAATGAAGCGAAAAAACTTTATCAATATTATATTTGTATGTAAACAACCTTGGGTTTGATAATCAAGGAAACATTGTTGTACACTGTATTATGTGGATTATCACATATACGTCCCACTGCAGGGAACGGACCTCCCTTAAAATCTAGCGCCCTATTGACAGGGGTTAGGTCATATATTTCACCATGCTGATCAAGTACGGGATAGATTTTGTTACAATTCGCTTATGGTATACAAGTCTCTGAATTTCTTTATTATAATAGAGTGTAGTGATTGACTATCAATATACATACGTATTTATCTGAAAAGTCAGAGATGTGCCCTGGGATTTAAACCCACGACCATTGTAGACATATTATCAGTGCATCTGGTCCTTAGCTAATAGGCCACCACGTACTTTTTATTTGTCACGCTAATATTTTTTACTGACTTGTAAAATACGAGTATTCTCTGCCTCATGGCGCAGTCGTACAACGCATGATTGCAAAGCTGTGGTCTCGGTTTCGCATCCCGGGTCGAGCAAAGTAATATTGTATGTTTTTCTTTATTAGAGTCAGGAATTGGTACCCGATATGGCGATAGGGTCACCATCGATCACATCATGGAACGGAATATAAACGGCGAAACGTGGGTGTCATGTTGCACTTCTGCCTACCTACTATTTCTGGGGAAAAGGCGTGAGTTTATGAATGTATGTATATTTGTTATTTTTCTCAGCACAGAAATATAAATCCAAGAATTTCAAGCGACTTTTCACTTATTCTACTCTGCAACAGCGTGGCTCTCAATACTTTATTTATTTAAGAATGCACGAAACACAGCTCAGATTGTATCTCTCGAGATACATTGTGAAGTTGCCATGAAGTGGACACGGCTATCTTTGCTATTCGTCTCATGGAAAACATTCTGTGGAAACGTTAGGCAAACAATGTCAAAAATATGGCATGTTTATTTCTTAAGGTGAATTATGTGGAGATAAATCCTTAAATAAATGACTTGAATAGAGTATCCAGTCTTCTCGGTATGTTATGAAGTTTATAGTCCAATTTGGTAATGTTAGACGTACATGCACTAATAATTTTAAGGGATAAATTTTATTACAGCCTCCGGGGCACAGTTGGTTAGGCGCGGGTTGTGTGATTAGAGCCTGCGGGTTCGAATCCCCACACCGGAACAAATATTTGTGTGAACCACAGGTATTTGATTCGGTTCTGGACGTTTGTGAGACTGAAATGTTCCTTGTAGATCCCCATCTGATCTGATACCCAAAGACGCAAGACTCGATCTCAGTGTGGGGTGAGGACTATACATGTGACTGTTGGGTGTATTTATTTATTATGAGACGGAGGATCATTCCTAAAACCTCAAATATAATGGATGACACTCTCCGTATATTGTGTATTCATATAGAAGGGACTGTTACCACCAATCGCCATGTATAGGTACCCCTTATTACTTCATATTCAATGGTGATCGATGACCATATATCGTCATGTAAAACCATTATTGCAAATATAAGATCTAGTTCTTAATCAGTCAATTCATTCTTTTAAGACCAACTTCAGTATTGCTCTACTTTGCAAACACATTTGCACTCCACATTAAAATTAACCACAACGTAACATTAAATTGGAAAATTGTACGTATGAAAGCTATTTGGGAAGTAGTAGTTACATTTACCTATGCACTGAAACTTGGAGTTCAAATGTTTGCTAATTATGCATAATACCTTCTAGTTTATATGTTTGCTAACTCCGCTACGAGAACGTCCAGTGAAAAGTTATCGTGAGTTTACGTGACACACAGGGATTAGAAATTAGATCGTTGAAAGCTATACATGTAATTTTAATAAAAGTTTGAATCCTTACTTTTGCTAGTGTATTTTTGTTTTATTTCTACGCTATTTTTTAATGGCCTACATTAATATATAAATGGCAAAAATATTTACTAGTACAGGCATATATAGAACCGTGAGCCAAGATGAGTAGTAATACAATTATAATAGATTTTTATAAAATAAACACACTCAAGAGTCACTCACACATACTCATAGTTTAATGCTCAAGATATCCTAGATGTGTCCTGGCAATCTAGGATAATCGGTAGATACTTTTTAAGTAACTAATTGGCCTAAGCGCTCAAAATTACTCATATTCATTCTAGTCTAATCCTAAATTGTAATAGTAGAAATCCCGAAAATCATGCTAATTGTCCATTAAGGTTATATTGTGAACAGCAATTATTTGTAATGATGATAGTTTCCAGCCATAATACCAATCATTGTCATTTTATTGTTTCAAAACATGAACAAATGTTCCCATTATCAAAAGGGAATGCGGTTATATTATCGACAAACCACATCGTTGTAAGTATAGTTTCAATACCTACATTGGAGTTACAAATTATGTAAATCAATAATATTTGGTAGGAACTAACATTTCATAAGAAACACAGTGATACCACCCCAGACGAACCCGTTTATTCATGCTGAGTCATGATGAACATTGAGGCTCTCCCAAATATGTTTTTTTTTGTAACTGGCGCAGCATATTGACTACAATCTTGATATACTTAAATATACATATAATATACACTATAGGATCCATGTAATTGTTTATCACGTGGTGTATTGATTAGCAACACATCAATCATCCAAGCGTTATGTTCATGGGCCGAAGTAATGGCTTACCATAAGGTGAGATAGTATGCAAACCTACGCAATAAAAAAAATGAATTAAGCAGATGGATAAATTATATCCCATGCTGATAATCCACCTCGAAAATTTACACTTACACCAGATGTGTTATGACGATACCGTTCCATAAAACAACATACATACATAAACTCACGCCTTTTTTACAGAAGGGGTAAGTAGAGGTGCTACCAGGATACCCACGTTTCGCCATATATGTTGCTTCCCGCGATGTCATAGGTGGCGAGCCTATCGCCATATCGGATACAAACTCCTGACTCCGGGCTGATAATAAATATAAAAATCCGATCATAAATCCATAAAAGAATCAATGCTAAAATCTACATAGGCAATAATCCAAAACAGAATAAAAACATAGTGTAGACAGTAAGTTGACCTTCGTTCGTGTGCTGGTCCAATGAAAGAAGCATTAGTCATAAACATCTCGTCAGTGGGGTGACGACCCTAGTTGTCAACCCTCGCACTGTACATAATTTCCCGTGGAGCCGCACATTCCAATCACATGCAATATTTCGCATGATTTGCACGGTCGCATATTCTCAACACGCACACTTACCTGACAAATTTATCACTTTCCCGGCTACAATGTAAGTAGGGCTGCCGCTGCTGGGATATTGAGTAATCATTTTTAGGGTTGTCACTCTCCAAATATATTGTTAAGTTGGAAATTTGACGTCCCCTTTGTAAAGTATTTATATTTTCAGTGAGTTTCAGTTCAAATGTTGCTTGCATTTAATATCATAACGATAAGTTAACTACATCGTGATACTTTGTATGATTTATTTTGGTGTTCAAACTGACTTATTACGAATTGAAATATATAAAACTATATAAAAGTATAAAAGGCCCTATCGGCTTATCTTACCATTTTTAGTCCATCATAAATTTCATCTCGATACTAATTGACGCAATAAATCAATTTAACACCAAGATTACCAGATTCACGTGACCACAAAAGGCAAAAAGTGAGAGCGATTGCGGAACGTGACTTATCTTTTGCAGATGACATTACCGGTACTGCCAAATTGAACCAAAACAGCTTTCACTAATGATTAATTACGCCGCATTGGTCGAGTGGTGGTTTGTATGGATTGTGACACGTAGAACTTAGATAAGATTTTTTAATTTGATAGAAGTTTTTTGAAGTTTCATATATGATATCAAGGTAGACTCCTAACACATCTAAGAGTGAAAATAAGTTTAGTAAATGTTGTGTAAAGTATTTTTTTTCTATTACCTATGGAGGTACGTCATGAGTTAGCCGCCGACATGATGGTAAGTGACACTTTGCAAGTGCATAAGCACTTTGTTAATGACAAGACTGCCCTTGACATGGCAATAACAGATATCATAATAATAGACACAGGGTATATATTCGGGAATACAATAAGCTTATGTTTACAATCAATCACATTTTTACCTAAAGTCAGACAAACACCATACGTGTCATCTCTCCGAGATTCGTCGTGACAAATACGCCGGCATTACGATAATGTATGGAGGGACGGTTGCTCCCCTCACGTGCCTCTGTGATGCGGCTCAAATCATTCATGTCATGTGTAATGTATGCAATGGATTCCAATTTGACCGGGTTTGTTAACCGCATCACGGATTTTGAAACAATACTTTGATTAAAATGTTTATTGTGCTAAATTTGTGGGGATGTATTGCTAATTCTGCCGATCGGGGAGTTAGCCGTGGTGTATTTATTTATATATATCCTAATTCCTAAAGTTATACTTTATGTTATAAGATTTTATTTTATTTTAATGCTTAAAAAAATAATGAACATATATTTATAATTAATAATAAAAATAACAATTAATTATTTCTTTCTTTCTTATATAATCTTATGACTAAAACCAAATACATATATGTCTTTATAGATGTTACAAAAAAATATATATTAATAAAATATATAAATATAAACTAATTTGATCTGTTACACCATCTTCTTTGTTATCTTAATAATTTATATAAAAAAATACCATTTAAAAACCATATTTCATAGTATTTATTTAATATTGTTGTATCAAAATACAATGAACAGAATAAACCAAATATTCAGGTACAATTTTGTTAAATAAAATCCACATTACATCTTATTAATAAAACGAGCGCACAGGAAAATTGTCAACAGAATTGAAACAATATTGGCGAAATATTAAACAAATACATTATTAAGTAATAGCATTTTATTATGTTATGATATCGAAATTCCATTTTACGGACTTTGTTACCACGTTGTGGTTATCTATGAATTTATTTATATTGTTATTCGGAAGCATATCTGATTTTATAATTTTCAAATTTTATTTTATATTTAATACTAAAGCCACTATAGAGTTGAAAGTTCCAGTTTGATAAAGGCAGCAATATATATTTGAATAGATATCAAAGGAGGAAGCAAATAAACTTAGGTCCAACAAAAAAAAAGACATCGGTTCTGCTAACAAATGTAAAATGTGATGATAATTATTTTATTTTATAAAAATCTGTCACCCAGTATAAAACAGGAAAATTTTAAGGACAAGCATAAAAAAAATCTATAATGAATTTTAAGCATCATTGGTATTGGGATCAACAAATTTTTTAACCAATTCTAAGAATGGGCATTCACCTTTTTAATACTTAATGGTAGCAAAAGATACAAGCTATGTCTAGTTTGGGTAACCCCTGAAAATACTAGCGTTAATGATCTTACACTTTGATATTACATTATTCTGTAAGTCTATGTTTAATTAAACGATTTTTTATTTCATATTTATTCTACTAAGAGACCAGTTGGTCTAGCGAGACATTACGTCACACCATTATTTCAAAAATTGAAGTCAATCCACTTCGTATTTCTACAGCCTCTTATACCTCTCTATTGATCTCAAATGTCCTTAGACTAAATACAAAAATAACTTCATAATAATAAATTACAATTCATATTTTGTGTACCCGAAAATAATTTCTAACGCTTCCCCAGATTTACTGATATTAAAAAGGCGTACTTTCATCTTGTCTTGTAAATAAAACAGGCAGGCGAGATTTCTCATTTTCCTATAAAGTGGTTTCCACAACGTATTGCTTATTATAAACACTTGAATGGTTATTCTCATAAGGCTCGCGCCCTTTTAATGCGATGTTATTAATAGCTTCGTGTTGGATATACATGCCTTTATCCGGCGGAGTTAAGAGCTGCTATTAATTTTATCGTGTTAAAATACATTACAGACTTTTGCCAAATTAATTTGAGCTTTAAATATATGATCGATGTGTTAATTATCTGTGTTGAAGGTAATGATACTTTTTTGACGATTGCCATCTTGTTATTGAAAAGAAATATTGATCATAATAGACTGTGTTATCATGTCTGGAGAGTACAATATCGGATTTTATGGGAATTCCGGCATAATGACATTAGTTTTTCTATTCATTATCAACCCAGAGTCAGAAATTTGTGCTCAATATGATGATTGGCTGGTTACCTATCACATCGTGAGACGTCAAATACAAAGCAAAACGTGGGTACTGGTTGCATCTCTGCCTACCACTTCTGGGACAAAGGCTCGAGTTTATGTATGTATGAAGAAACGGTATTTCCTAACAAAACTATCATTCAATACGAATCAGAATAACAATACTGAACAGTTCGAGGTCCTGATGATACCACATAATGGCTACAATCTAGCTATTTAATTTTAAGTACCGCAGGTCCCAGAATATTACAGTACCATTTCAAAATCCACGCTTAGCTTGATTCTGAAAATCGTTTTACACAGGATATTGCGGAGTTATTTGCTCTTGCTTAACTCCGTGAAGTACTGGGATTATGGCAATTATCTTATATTGGAGTCTGGCTTGTGAGTGCGCTGAGTAATTTTTATGTATAAATTATTGCTTAGAGTTGCATGGAGATAAGACAGTCATGAAAATTATTTAGTTCAGTGTTCAGTGTAGATCGTTCTTTTAGTCCTAATAGGATTTTCTTTTAAGTTATAAAAAAATCGATATTCGAAAAATTGGGTGAATCAATAAACTATTTCATTTCGTATGTTATGGTATACCTAATTATGATAATTTAATAATTAATGTCCAAATTTATTTGTTTCAGGTAAGTAATACATTTGAACTCATAGAGCATGCATCATTTCACCGTTAAATGAGGTACGTATAATATACCTATATATTTCAGAATTATATGGAAACATGGCTAATATTATAGAGAAACAAAATTAAATTTATGAAATACGATAAATTCTTGCAGTTTTGATGGCTGCCCTTTACTTGGGTAAACCTTTTCAAATCCTACACCAGCCAATATAAGAAACTAAACCAAAGAACATATTTCTATACGAAACACAGAATTATTATAATAGCAATCATTAATAATAACAAGCTTTGAATGTCACTAAAATATGAAATATCGAAAGGTTATAACTCAATAGAGAAGCTATAGTGTATATTATATCGTGTAGTGTCGAAGCAGCCAATTAGTCTGGCCCTTGTGTCCTTAACCCGAGGCGTGACGAGTCGGCCTTCCTCTGTCGGCTCCTGCTATAATTCACATTGTCCGACCTGCCAAGTTAGAACAATGAGGATAAATATCT
Source organism: Hyles euphorbiae (assembly GCA_023078785.2). NCBI lineage: Eukaryota > Metazoa > Arthropoda > Insecta > Lepidoptera > Sphingidae > Hyles > Hyles euphorbiae. The sequence continues at coordinate 13,282,074 of CM041041.1, read as the reverse complement.
AACGACTTATCGTGTCGTATTAATCTAAATATGATCCGATAAAATATAATCTATTCAAAAATAATAATAACTATATAATTATTAATCCTAAGTTACGATAGGCTCTTTAAAATACTGCGACGAATATGTATAAGCGAGACAAAAGCAGATCAGTTAAAAATCTTTTACATAGTACTATCCCAACAGAAACTACAGTTTCCATTCTTACTCAATATCGTCAAGATTCCCGTTTTTAAGCATCTTAATTATTGTAAAACCATTAACTGTCATAAATTTCTTTAAATTAAGTTAGCATTCTTTAGCTGTCTTGTGGGTATTACTAAATATTATTGTAAATAATTCACGCCTCACTATAAATTTACTAGATAATACACGAAATACATACGTCCATTTGTTAATAGTTACAAATTAACAGCGTGGGATGCGTCTGACCAAACCGACGATGTTCCCAAAGCTGAACGGTGTGTGTACGCAAAGTTGAGGTAAATTGAAAACGCTTTACAAAGGCCATGTGTTCAGTGAATTACAGGAAGGATATATACAAATGAGATGTAGCTTGCATAAACTGGTCATTTGAAACGATAAAACCGCAAATGATAAATATTTGAGTAGTCCTAAATTCTATTGTAAACTTGGTGGTATCAATATAGCATCAATATAATGCAACGGCCGTAAATGCCGAAAAAATTTGGAGTGGAAGCCACGTACAGGCTACTTATACCATACGATTAAATTTCGACAAGATTAAAAAATCGATACGAAAGCTGTTACTGTAGCTAATAAATCAGAAGTTGATGTAAATATTCGTAGAAGTGGTTAATTAAACTTTTTTCTTTGGTGACATCGTTTTTGTAATATATTTCTATTCTTACCCCTCTGGGTGCGTCCACAAACTATGCAGTGATTGTCTCTTCTCGATGCATGGAGCCAAGGTTACTGTCAATATCTACTTATAGAAAATGTGATTGTTCCATGCAAAACCTACACGATTGAAACGTTTTATCTTGAGGTTTCCTTTCGAAACGTTAACTGTCGGTTGTAAATAACCAATAATCTACATATCTTTATGAAGAATAAAAACTTGTTTATTAATGTGTGAATCTTTAACACTTCATGTGCTGTCGGGCGGTCAAATGATTGATCGGATATGCTAGCACAGTTAACTTGGCTAACTGACAGCTATATTTTAATGCGACGTATGACGAGATGACCCATCCATTAGCCTGATGATAAGTAATACGATTGCTCATGCACAGAATCAAAATCAAACACCATTAAGTTAAAAACAATGCTTGGCATTCCATTGTGCTTGCCTTCCTGAGACATCAGATATTAAGTCTTAACAGTCTTAATCAGGTCCAGTAGTTACTCTGGCTACACTGTTGTTCTAATCGGAAAGACACATTTACACTGCTGTTTGGAGGAAGTAATAGAAATTTTGTGACACATACAACCATAACCTTACTTTTCTAAAATTATATTTTGTGTTACCTTCTGCCTTGTAAGTAATTCTTTATTATGGTGGGATATTTTCCTGCTACATTTTAATATCTATTTAACCGACCACAAAAAAAGGAGGAGGTTCTCAATTCGACTGTATGTTGTTTTTTTTTTTATGTTTGTTACCTCGTTTCTCTGTACTGTGTGAACCGATTTCGATCATTCTTTCTTTGTTTGAAAGCTGGTGCTTGTCGCTTGGTCCCATAAAAATATGGTGAAGATCTGATGAATATCTTCGGACCTGGAGAGGGAAACTCCTTAATATTAAGGAGAATTGCAATGGTTCTTTTTGCATTACGTTCATTAGAAAAGTTAAGTTATTTATTTGAATAGTGTTGCCAATACTAGTCTTATATAAACGATGCTTCAACAAATGTAACAATAACATTTACTGCGATCATGCAACATATTGCATATTGAATTGGAATGAGCTCGCTGTGCATTCAATTTGTAGGGCGAGTTTGTTGCCACCCTCATGTTTAGCTGGTAAATCTAATTTATATTAATAATACAATAACGAGGTATTCAGTTTTGAATCAAAGGGATCTGTTTTTATTCTACGTAATTGGTAGGAGGTATGTGAAAGAAACAAATGAATGTCGATGAATTGACAATTTAAAACAGAGCGGTATGTCTGATACCGGATCCCAAAATCAGCGAAGGTTTTACTTTAGTTTTAAAAACAGTGACACATTAAAGCTATGAACCTTGACTATACGGCAAGTTCAAAGGTAATAATTATAGGTTTATAAGTATACCTATGCCGCTAAAAGAAAGGACACAAAATGTTATCAGATGTTATAAAAATTTATAAAAAATATCGCATCGAAATGTCTCTTCAAGAATATAAAATAAATCTTTATACCGTATTAGGTGTAAATAAAATAAACATATATTTACCATTTGATGAGACAAGACAAAAGTAGGTTTATATTGAAACCGTTTCATCGAGAAAACTCGTAAGTTCTAAATCCACAAACGGAATACACGTTTGGGATTTAATTTAAATTCTATACATTTGGGTTTTGCACCGGGATTAAATTGAATAGAATCGTGAATGGAAAACTAATTTTAAATCTATACAGGGTCTGTATCGATCTTGCTCACCGAGCAGACACGAATAAATTATTCACAACCGAAAATATTATACGGAACACACGTATTCGTTTGGCGTTCGGTAATTCTATTTTAAAGCTATTTTCGCGTACGCTCTTAACACCCCATTATTGACTCTAATAGAAATTAAAGCTTTATAAAGTAAATAGTTTCCGATCGGACGTCGAACGTATTTTCTACAACAAGATTGCTTCTGAATATCGAGAGACTATAAAATAAAGGAACTTATTATGAAATTTATGAATTATATATAATCCATTTTATATTTTCTACATGCAGACACAAATCGAGTAATGACTTATATGAATATGTTAAGTAATAATTTAATGCTGTTGAATGTTACGTACATTACATACACACATCAATACTCGACTCTAAACCCACAGGGATAGGTAGATATGTTACTGATTTCACTAATAGTTAGCTGGGCATAATTCACCCTAAATATGATAGACGATGAGCCTATTGCCAAACTGGGTACGAATTCTAACCCTAGACAATTTGTTGCAGATTTTTCGAATAGAGAAACTCACACAATAAAATGCCCGACTTAGAAAACGAAAGCTTAGAAGACCTAACGGGTCACAATTGTTACTTAAACTCACATCTCAAAACATAAACATATCCAAATATCGTAATATATCATTTCATTAACCGCTTTATCACAATACGTAGTGGTCTAATCCATCCGATGCAAGCTGATTTGGACAGGCAAATTATAAACACCGCATTTCATTTGAAAGTTTAATTACATCAGCAATGTATAAATGTAAATGACGCTATTTTACATATGGTAGTGTTAAATCCTTTAAACGAGGATTTATCAGCGGTCTGAGCAGGAGTCACTGTGAATGCAATGTAAATGGCCGTGGTCAATTTATTTTACATTTTAAACGTGGTTTTTAAAGTTTACTGTATGTTTAAGCGTTGAGGTGGGAGCGACCGCAGTTCGTGTTTTGTTTCAGGTAATGCGGCCCGGATGTTGCCAAATTATCTATTTCGGAGCCAAATTGGATAAAGAGTTTGTGGAAAAACAATTTTGAACTATTCATTTGTAGTTTGTTCATTGGTTTTTGAATAAGTTTTCTCTCTATATACTAAATCTTAGTTTAGATGTTCTTTTATACTTTTATACTGACATAGAATATGGAATCGCCTGCCTCGGTGGCGTAGTTGTACTACGGTACGGTTACAAAGCTGAGGTCTCGGGTTCGAATCCCGGGTTGGGCAAAGTGATGCTGGATTTTTCTATTCAATATCAGCCCAGAGTCAGGAATCTTGCTCCCTTGAACTTGCTCCCCTCCTCTCCATTCCTAACCAGAACCACGCGTGCTGGCTTGCGAAGCCATAGCTTGACGGTCCACACCATCCCGGCGCGAACCAAACGGTTCTCAAATTCGTTTCTGTGCCGCACCGTCAGGCTGTGGAATTGTTTGCCGGCGCACGTGTTCCCTCCTTCCTACAATCCTGGGTCCTTCCGCCGTGGTGTGAAGAGGCACCTAAGCAGGCCGGCATAATTGTTTCCATTGGCATGGGACTGCCGTCCGATGCCAATGGATACTCTGCCTGGGCGGCATTGGCACTTTCTATCAGGTGCAATGCCGCCACTATGCCAGGCCATTATAAAAAAAAAAAAAAAAGAAAAAAAATTGTGCCCGATATGGCGATAGGCTCGCCACCTATCACATTGTGGGACGGAACATACAAGGCGAAATGTGGGTGCCCCTGGCACCTCTGCCTACCCCTTCTGGGAACAAGGCGTGAGTTTATGTATGTAGAATATGGAATTAAGGTATGTCAAAATATATTAAGTTTTTGTTAAATAAGCGAATATCTTTTCTACACTATGCGACTTTTAGAAATAGATCTCGGGTTCAAATCCCGGCTCGGGCAAAGTGATATTGAATTTTTCTATTTATTATCAGCCCGGAGTCAGGACTTTGTGCCCGATATGGCGATAGGATCGCCCCCAATCACATCGTGGGACGGAACATAAATGGCGAAATGTGGGTGTCCTGACACCTCTGCCTACCACTTTTGGGAAAAAGGCGTGAGTTTATGGATATATATATATGTAATGTTTTACTATGACACCGATACTGCCCAAAATGAAAGCCGCTGTCTCTGGCAATATAACACCATATAGGCCGTCATTGAATATGTAATGACAGTGAATATGAAAACAGCCAGTCACAATAATAAAGGTCGCGGATTGAACGCAATTTCTATCGATTGCGCACTCCGAGACAATCGAACATTATTAATATGTAAATTACTGGAACGCAATGCGACCCGCCCCGCGCTGTTGCCAAATAGCAATAGCATAGCACTTAATTAAGGACTAATTTGTCCATTATAGTTGAAAAACATAACCACTATATTATGTTCCACTTAAAAAGTAATTTGTGTCTTATTAATATCATGTGATACTGATTGGGTCAATTATATAGATAAGAATCTGGATAAGAAAATGTCCGGAAACTGTTGACGAAATGAATGGACGGTTGAATTGGCTGGATTTCGCAATTGTTAATGTTGCTATTGGCAATTGAAAATGTAATAAATTAAACGCAAAATAACCAATTTTTATCAGTTTCACTGATGGCGATAATTTTAAGTTTGGTCAAAAAATAGCTTAAAACAATTAACGCAAATCTAACTTAGACTAATCATGTCTTCTCTAGTAGATACTATTTTTCGCTTTGGAAAATGTCCGTTTGGATCCTGTTTAAACTGAATCAATTATAAGCTGGGTGTAACAATTTTTTACTGGGTATATGTACTAGATTCGTAAGCAGGGTTGAGCAAAGTGATATTGCTTTTTTATTCATTATCAGCCCGCAGTCAGAAATTTGCGCCTGACATGACGATAGGTGACATACTTATTTTGGAAAAAAGGCGTGATTTAAACTAGTAAGGAACTTCGATATCGCTAATGGGACAATTTGAGCACTCGAGAATAAGCCCAACAGTAGGATGTAATATATGGCTTAGTAAAAAGCTATATTATTATTAGATTTTACTTAAAACTAAATTATTATAGTTGATATTCTATCTCTCATATAGTTTTTCAACACACACTCAACAGTTAATATTTTCTATATTTTCACCAACCTCACCAAAATCTCAAATACAACACCGATAATCCAAACCTAAAAACATCACGTTCCCAGTTCGAAACACTCATCACTAATAGCGCAGTTGACTCAAAACAGCGTTTTAATCGTATCATTGCAGTACGAAGTACGTGCGCCAAAGACACACTCGGTATACGGAAGTTATGGCTTTTGTTCGCGGCACAGCGTCGCACTGACTTTTCTACAACACTTAGCAAACGTTTAAACTCTATTGTAAACGTTCCTGACGGTTTTAAAGCTATTTCCATTGTTTCGTCTGGTGAACAATAGAAAAATTTATTTCAAACTGAAACTACATTTGATTTATGACGCTTTATAGAATTTTGACGTGGTGACATTTAACTGTATTGGTGTATTGCTTTTACAGTATTTTTTTTTCAGCTTTGCGATATTTTATTGAAATGAAATGAAAATGAAAATATTTATTGAATCCATAAAATGTCGTACACTATTTAGATTCAGTCATTTTTTTTCCACTACCACCCAGTTCACAAGGCTGTTTTCGCCAGAGAAGAACGGGCAAGAAACTCTAGCGTTGCTCTTTTCAAAAATAAGTTTACAATACAGTGATCATACAGGAGTTGGAAATTCAGAGCAGTTCATAAATTATTCATAATAATGATTATATTGTACGGCTGAGTTAAGTGTGGTCGCCCTGACCGCGGAACCGGTATACACTGTTCAGCAAAAGCAATGAAAGGCAATAAAAAAATGAAAAAAAAAAAAAATGAAAAAAAAAATACAAAGTAATTAATATTATCATTATAAGCAAATTGAGCAGACCAGTCTACACAAGCAGCACCCGTTCACGAGTATAACGCATGTGCCAGCCATCGGTCTCCTCAACCGTGTTATAGGGAAGTGACCGACCCGGCACACGACGCCGCCGCAAGCACAGACATTTAAGCGAGCATGACGTACTCAAATTGCCTACAACTATGGTGACACAAGTGGGATAATTATTTTAATTATATTTAACAGAGTACACACACATCCGGTTCGGGGACATTGTGTTGCAGTTGCTTTTTCGTTTATTTTTTAGTTGATTTAATAATATTATTATCTTATATATTCATCTGCGTTTTTGATATCGCTGTTATTTATGTGTCATGTCCTTTTTCTATTGAATAAATCATTACTTATTTATTAGTTTGATAGGGTCTGGCACCGTGGTCTTCTGTCCAAGCTTCCGGCATACGGTCTACCCGGCAACCTGTGTTCGTGGATTTCCGGCTTTCTGCACGGGCGTAGAATACGTGTAGTCGTAGACGGACACGCTTCGGCGCTCATGTCGGTAAATGCCGGAGTTCCTCAGGGCTCGGTGCTGTCGCCCACTTTTTTTATTCTGCATATCAATGACATGTTGTCGCTTGGCAACATTCATTGCTATGCAGATGACAGCACGGTTCATGGGCGATACCACTGCGGGCCTCCAGGTTGCCGTGTCGAAACTGTGAAGGGACGCGAAGATCTTGTCATTGAGCTCAACCGGACCTTGGATCTCATTTCTACATGGGGTTCCAGGAATATGGTTGAGTTCAATGCCAAGAAAACCCAGGTGTGTGCGTTCACGTGCAAAAAATCCCCGTTCTCTTCCCTCCCCATTCTTCAGGGTACTCCCCTCTCAGTGCGGAATGACCTGTGTATCCTTGGTGTGGATATCCGCTGTGATCTCAATCCAAGGAATCACATCGAGGGCGTAATATCTGCGTGATGTGCACGCAGGGTTGGAGTCCTGAACAGGGTGCGTCGGTTTTTCACGCCCGGTCAGCTTTGACGCTTATATAAAGCGCAGGTCCTGCCGGGTATGGAGTACTGCTCGCACCTCTGGGATGGATCCACCCAGTACCTGCTCGATGCCTTGGATGGATTGCAGCGGCGGGCCATCCGCATTGTGAATGATGCAGACGTTACGAGCAACTTGGAGTCGCTACAACTCCGGAGAGATGTCGCCTCTCTAAGCGTGTTCTACCGCCTGTATCACGGTGAGTGCTCTGAGGAATTGTTCAACTTGCTCCCCTCCTCTCCATTCCTAACCAGAACCACGCGTGCTGGCTTGCGAAGCCATAGCTTGACGGTCCACACCATCCCGGCGCGAACCAAACGGTTCTCAAATTCGTTTCTGTGCCGCACCGTCAGGCTGTGGAATTGTTTGCCGGCGCACGTGTTCCCTCCTTCCTACAATCCTGGGTCCTTCCGCCGTGGTGTGAAGAGGCACCTAAGCAGGCCGGCATAATTGTTTCCATTGGCATGGGACTGCCGTCCGATGCCAATGGATACTCTGCCTGGGCGGCATTGGCACTTTCCATCAGGTGCAATGCCGCCACTATGCCAGGCCATTATAAAAAAAAAAAAACATAGAATTAGCAAGTTGAAGTGGCAGTGGGCCGGACACATGGGGCGTAGAACCGATGGCCGTTGGGGCCGAAAGGTTCTAGAGTGGATGCCACGTACAGGCAAGTGACTGTTATTATGTTGACTGTTATAGTTGTGACTGTTATAGTGTGAAGTGGCAAGTGAAGGTTTTACTGGTGGTAGGTCTCTCATATGTGCGAGGCCATCTGGGTAGGTACCACCGCAATGTCTATTTCTCCCGTGAAACAACACTGCTTAAATGCACTGTTGTGTTTCGGATTGAAGGACATTGTAGCCAGAGCAACTACTGGACATATTGAGACTTAACATCTTATGTCTCAGGATGGCGAGCGCAGTGGAATATTTCTACTGTTTATGAGCGGTCGTATAGCTTACCATCAGGCAAACGGCTTGCTCGTCTCGCCATTCATTGCAATAAAAAAAAAAAAAAAAAAAAAGTGAAATTTCGGACGCACGCCAACAAGGTGGACGGACGACCTGGCTAAAGTTGCAGGAAGTCGCTGGATGCAGGCCGCTTCCAACAGGTCAATGTGGAGATCCTTGGGGGAGGCCTATGTTCAGCAGTGGACTTCCTGTGGTTGAGATGATGATGAAATCATTGCTTGGTGTTGGGTTGTTTCTTTAGTAGTTTATGGTCTAAAGATTACATAGTTAAAATTATAATTGAATTGTGGAAGAGCCACACTGTTGTCAATCATGACTTAGCATGAATGGGCAAGTTTGTCCAGAGCAATACTATTGTCTCACATGTGATCAACGTGAAGCGACAACTTTGCTGTCGCTTTTCTATCGGTGAGTGAGATTGCTGGAATCCCAATACCTCTTCCCTCTTTCCATCCTTTTTCTTCCCGCTCCCGTCCCGATTTGATGGCCCTCCTTCAATTGATTCCTTCAATGTGAACCAACATGAAAATATTTAGGTAACTGCAATATCTCTAATCTCTAAAAATGATATCAATCACACTGACTAACTCTCCTAATTTACAAAATAATTAACCCACCAAAACATGAGTTAACATCACATAACACCGAACCAATACTCACACCATCCATCACCGTCTGCATTGTCCACTCCAGTCATTATTTACATAGTATCGCCGGTTAAAATCGCAAGTTGGCGCTAAATCTTACATTCCCGTGTCGTGGCATAAATCGAGCTTCAGATGCACGCCGCACGGGCCCCGGTGCGCTCATCTGTCACGAATGGGACAACTAATTTGTCTGCCATGTGAGCGAGAGGGTTTCCACTGCGAATTTTGAGAAGCGAATAAATCTCCGCGCCTGATTTTAAACACTGGTCGGTGCCAAATTGAGTAGTAGCTCAGTTTGTAAACGGCATTGGTTTTAAAATACTGCTTTTTAAATAATCCGTGTATTAATGAATGTTTTTTTTTTTATTGCATTGAATGGCGAGACGAGCAAGCCGTTCGCCTAATGGTAAGCGATACGAACGCTCATGATAGCAACATTCCACTGCGCTCGCCATCCTGAGACATAAGATGTTAAGTCTTAATATGTCCAGTAGTTGCTCTGGCTACAATGTCCTTCAATCCGAAACACAACAGTGCATTTAAGCAGTGTTGTTGCACGGGAGAAATAGACATTGCGGTGGTACCTACCCAGATGGCCTCTCACAAAATGTAATGAATAATGAATGTAATCTTTTTCAACAGACTTTACATCATAGTTTTCTTTAGCTTGGCTCTGTCTAAATGCATGGTAATAAGGGTAAAAAAGTTATTCATGTAGTCGGTAAATATTTATGTTCATCATCTGATATCTATGTATTGTGTTTAAATATTTATTACATAAATAAATATAAATATATGTTTTCAAGTAATTGAGTAACACTTTTGCCTGTTTAATTTAAAAATTACAAATTCAATGAATCAGCTTGATGAGGATGATTACAATCTAACAATAAACTTAGGTAAAGTAAATGCTTGTATGCAATGTATGCTTCTAAAGTAAATGCTTGTATGCAATATAGGATTTCATTAAACCGGTGAGATTGCCATGGACCAAGTAACCCGTATTAATTTATTTTTTTATTCTTCAGTTTTGGGATTTGTTGCACTTCCGTACACAAATACACACACATGACGTTTTTCTATGCATCTGAAGTGTGAAGTGCATACATTTTATGGTTGAAATGATATGCTACGTGGGTTTTTACTAAAGTGGTATTTTGTTGTTTTTTTAACCTTTTATTTATTTATATCACTAAAACGTCTATCTATAACTAAGTATCTTAGCAAAGGAAGGCAGATGCGCGAAAATCACCCTTTACTAATATTTTTTCGAAAAAATTCAATAGTTCTAGTTAAGATAATGCCACATATGTACATTGTTAATTATTATATTGTCATTGGTCCTTGCTACTAAAAGCCTGGTAATAAGTTTGGCTTTATTTCGCTTAACTGCGCACCAAGCACGGCAAAAATTACATAACAACACTTGTTTATCTACCTAAATGTTACAAAACATAATTAGTACAAGCACTGACATTGATAGTAATTTGTCCCGTTTTCTACATGAATGAAGTCTTGTCACGAAGTTATCAGTGTTTTTCATTGTCTAGTTGGCGCTGTAAACAAGATTCTGTATTACGGAGAAACTTTGTCAATCGCTCTGTTGAGTTTAGTAACGTTGTTACTCCGCCCTATTAGTTTTTATTATAGACTTTCTGGTATGAACGCTAACTTCGACAAGGACAAATATTGGAAATATTTTATATGCGCAGTTAAAATATTGTATCGATGTCTAGTTAGTAAAATACAAAAACAAATAGTTCTTTCCATAACAACTGAAATATCTATTCCCGCAGATATCCATTTCAGGTCGTTAAAATATGAAACTTGTTTAGTTATTATATAGTAATAGATCGTCGACTAAAACCAGTACATCGACCTTTGTTCCGACCGATGTTTCAAACATCCACGAGCCCTTAAAAATAAAAGGATGTTGAAGGAGAAGAAGGGTATGGAATTTTAGACCTAATTACTTTATTTTTGGAGATTCCTCAACTTTCATTATAGGTTGACTGATGATGGATTATTATGGATGGACGTTACACGTTGCACTCGCCAGCAAATCTCCATGCCATGGGTCTTGTACACTCGTACCTCAACTTGTTATGCGCAAGGCTATGTCGGTTGCCATAGTTTTTTATTACTGCTATTTTAAGCAGCCAAAGTGGCGGCCCAATTGAAAAGGGTTTACCGCTGCCCATAGGCCTTCGCAGTGCCAGGGGTCCGGCACAACAAAATCGCTGTCTACATTAAGGTGAATGCTTTCTTTATGCCTCTTTTAAAGAAGGGCAGGTCATAGCGCTCATGAAACACCGATGCCGAGAGTTCATTCCAGAATTTGCACATCCGTAACAAGAAATAATGCTGGAAATGTACCGTTCGGGAATGGTACGCATCCAGGTGGTAGAACTTGGAATTAATTCTACTGCGGTGGCGGGTGGTGGGGTGGTAGAAAGACGACGTTAGTACCATCTCAAACAATTCCTCAGAGCATTTCAAAATCCCTTCCATTGATTCATATTGAGAATCGCTGGATATAAGCCGTTTCCAACCAGTTGTTGCAGAAATCATGAAAGATCAATCTGGATGATACCAGTGAAGTTTACTTCCATACGTTATAACATCTGAAAACTCGGGTCCTCTACTTCTAAGTACCTTAATTCAAAAACCGAACACGATTCACCTTAATAAAGGTATAAATTCGAGAACATCGAGAATCTATTTGCAACCATTATTCATCATTGGAGCGTGTCTGGTGCTCCGTCCCCCACTCAATTTGCAGCTATTGGCACCTTTAAAGGACGCAGTGCATTCGACTCAATGTATTAAATTTACATTCAGTCGACCCTAACTGACACATACATATTTCCGATTTCTATTTCAACGCGGAACGACATCGATATAGCTTTCGCGCTCCGTTTGAATTTCATTTTTGAATATGTACTTGAACATATTTTGCAATTTATTTTAGTGGAAAAGTCTTTTGTAGTTTCTAATACCGATACAAGTCTTAGCATCTTGCTGAAAAATCAAGACTATGTTTCATTCATACATACATTAAGTTATGCCTTTTTCCCAGAAGGGGTAAGCAGAGGTTTCACCAGAACACCCACGTTACACCTTGTGTGTTCCACTCCGCGATGAGGTAAAGGACCAGCCTATCGTCATATTGGGCAGAAATTCCTGACATCGAGCTGATAATAAAAAAAAATCTAATATCACTTTGCCCCGCCGGGCATTCGAACCCGAGACAACATCTTGGCAATCGTACCTTAGTACAAGTGCAATATAGGCAGACTATGATTCACTATATAACTAAGTGCTTTTTATCATTATTTCAAGTATACATAGATATACATAAATTAAATAGATATTAGCGAGGACACCTGGCTTCATATAATTACATCACCTGAACACAATTTGGAGTCCTCCAGTGATTGTAACTCAATAGTCAATAGAAACTCTAATCTGTCTAGCTCTATAGCTTTGTACGTCACAAGCGTGGCTTTAATTATAATATTCAAAGCCGAATATGCAGATCCATACCGAGCTACAGATTTGTCTGATTAAATCAATCAATATAAACCTTCTGAATGGAAACCTATGTTCATAATTGACTGAGTTCTAGGAGTTAGTTAGGTTTAATTTGGTCCTTAGATTAATACAGGTACATAGAGTATATTAAACGTGTGATACTCAAGCAAAATGCACTTACATGTTTTTGCCTCTATGGTATTAAAAAGTTATATGCTATTGCTAATTGTGTTTCCTAGCCCAATATTTTAGTTTTTTTTTTTTTTTTATTGCAATGAATGAAGAGACGAGCAAGCCGTTCGCCTGATGGTAAGCGATACGACCGCTCATAAACAGTAGGAACATTCCACTGCGCTCGCCATCCTGAGACATAAGAGGTTAAGTCTCAATATGTCCAGTAGTTACTCTGGCTACAATGTCCTTCAATCCGAAACACAACAGTGCATTTACGCAGTGTTGTTTCACGGGAGAAATAGACATTGCGGTGGTACCTACCCAGATGGCCTCTCACATATGAGAGACCTACCACCAGTAAACAAACTACGCACAAATCTTCTTATCCCTGACTTTATTCCATACTTACATGGACTGCGCGTAATATGGATTTTCAGCTACGAGTATATCTGAATTTCTTATGGCACTTCAAAAGGATATTTTTTGTTAAGAACAGTCTTACAAAAATATTTAATGAAAAAATGTTTATAGCAAGTAATCACGCATTTGTTTTGAAAAAGTAAAAGTAGCAAACCGATATGAAAAGTAAATTAAGGATTTAAAAACCAAGCTAATGGCTTCATAAGAATAAAATATTTGACAACATAAAAATAAAATTTTGTTTATTTACAGTGCATCATGCATGTTTGTGAGTCACTTTATTATATTATGTGGAACTACTGTCAACTGTATTTTATACGTAAGAATTAATCCTAACGTGACACTATAGTATTCATACATGTTAATTGAATGTACCACGAACTGAATAACTAAGACGTAATCGTGCGTAGGCCAATAGGCATGAGATCTTAAAATAACTGCAAAATCTAGGTAATCAAAATCAAGATTTGACCTTGCCCACATCTTTACATAATAGCAAAAATGCATATGTATATATGTATATGTGCTCCAAATACAAAATGCTAAAAGTATTACCCATAAATTCACCACAATATAATAATTTCTTACATTACAATTACCAACTTAATATTCAAATGACATAATAAATAGTCATAAATTGTACCTAACGCGCTACCTTTAAACAAGTTTTCAAAATATAGCCTTTATACATAAAATTTCGCAACTGGCTCAAACTAGGCGAAAACTAATTGGTGGTACCTTAATTATAAATTCAAACTAAACATTATGCTGTATTATGGCTGGGTTATACAGCAGACTTAAAGTGACGGTTAAAATTTTCGCAGGTAATCTCAAAAGTTGGGGTAAAGTGAGTTGCAAAGTGTGGACGTCCATCTTCCCGCCAGAGAGTAAAGTATGCGATCTAATGAATATTTCACACTCATTAATTTTTCTTAATTTGCAAATTAATATTCGACAAATTTGTCTCTCGTGTTTATGATAATTTTTCCGCTTCGTTTACCTCGGCGGTATTATGTAATCCTTTTACATTTCACTTTGTGATGCCAAAAAGTGCAGATTACTTCGGGATTAATTTAAAATTGAAAGAATTTTTTTTTGAATCCATTAATAATTAATATATTTTAGTTTACTCGCGTTAATAGTAAACTTTTACGTCGAAAATTAATAGTATTAATTTCAAGAAATACAAAAATTATAAAAAGGAACAAAACAAATCAGTCAAGACGTATCGAAATATTATTTGTTACCAAGAAGTTATTATATCTATACCTTTATTCTGTATCAGCCCATATACGTCCCACTGCAGGGCACGGGCCTACTCTACAATCGAGAGTACGATTGAGAGTGGTTAGGCCATATAGTCCACCACGCTGGCCTAATGCGGGTTGGCCCTAATATTACCTATACCTTTATTACATTTACAAAATTACAAAAAAAAAAATCCAATTCACGAAAGACGCCTATCAATCAGTAAACGCTTAGCAATACTTTTTTCACTGATCCTTAACTGCGCTATAAAACCGGGCTGGTTTAGGGTGTCTAATAAAACCCAGTGTGCACTGTCAGTATTATCGGCGTATACCGAGAATTTGCATGCAAAGCTCGCCGGGCGTACTGTGTGCCATTATCAACACGAATTAGAAAATGTTAAGGTTGATACCGCTTGACATTACCCTGATAACCCGATTCAATCATATCTGTGTTGCTTTGATTACGTTTGCCATGTTAAGGTTCGTGTAGAATGGAGTTATGTGTCTTAATCATTTGAGGCGCATTTTGTTGGGTTCATTGGCCTGGTCTGTTGTGGGATTTAGAGGCAAGTCTAATGTGAATATTTTTAATATACATGCATAAACTCACCCTTTTTCTCAGAAGTGCTAGGCAGAGGTACTAAAAGAAGCCCCACATTTCACCTTGTGTGTTCCGTCCCATGATGTGATAGGAGGCGAGCCTACTGCCATATTGGGCACAAATTCCTGATTTCGTGCTGATAATTATGAATAGAAAAATCCAATGTCACTTTGCCCGATCCGAGATTCGAACCCGTGACTTCAGTTTGTAACCGTACCGTAGTATAACTATGCCACCGAGACAGTCCATTTAGAATATTTTCAAATCACCTGTGAAGTTCCTGATACATCTTAACGATCTGTTTTTGCTAGAATAATCCACTTTTTGTAGGTTTATTTTTTTGTAGAAGTATGTTAGTAGTAGGGTATATAATATGATGTTACTTACATTATGTAGGTCAATCCCTTCATAATGGCACTACATGGTAAATACGATACGTAGTTCTTACCAAATACTTTGTTTATTGCAATAAGATGAGAAGTCTCAATATGTCCAGTAGTCTGGCTATAATGTCCTTCAAACCGGAACACAACAGTGCATTTACACTGCTGTTTGCTGCGGGTGCGGTGGAACCTACCCAGGCGGCCTGTCACATATGAGATACCTACCACCAGAGTATACGATGCTTAGTGTTATGAACATCTAAATTCTAATCTTCATTAAGTTCAAATGCCATCAAATTCGTAAAAAATATCGCTTTCAAAGGACTAAGGTAATGGATGGAATTCAACCGGTTCAAATACGTGCTATAATTGAAAACAAATATGTACAGCGGAAAGCTTTTAAACAATTTTGCGTCCAATACAATCCATTAACAATTGAGCCAAATCTCGCGACCGAGTTTATTTATAGGCGTTTTAGAAAAATTGTAGTTTCACTAAGCCTCCACTCTTCTCGAAATATATGGTCGCGTCCAGTATTATTTTAAGGTTAGTTAGTTTGAAATATGGATTTAGAACCGGGTATTCCTGATTCCTGATAAGTGCGTGGTGGCCTGTTGGTAAACGGACTAGACGCGGCTGCCAATATGTTCACGGTGGTCGCGGGTTCGAATCCCAGGGCACACCTCTGACTTTTCGGAGTCATGTGTGTATTGATAGTCAATCACCACGCACTAAAACGGTGAAGGAAAACATCGTGAGGAAACCTGCATACCATAGCGATTCATAAGAATTTCTATGGTATGTAAGTCTGCCAACCCGCACTAGGCCAGCGTGGTGGACTATATGGCCTAACCACTCTCAATCGTATTCTCGATTGTAGAGTAGGCCCGTGCCCTGCAGTGGGACGTATATGAGCTGATACAGATTCCTGATTCCGTAGGGAGTAGTGCATAGTCATTAGTATATTGCATGCTAGTTCTATGAGACCTACATACAGGGTTTATCAAGACTGCTACCGAAAACGAAGCTGGGTGGTAGTTTTAGTGACTTCAGACACAATGCAACTAAATTTTGTGCAAAAATTTCAACGAATTATTTTTGTTATTTTTTTTCTATCGTCGTATTAGGGTGGTAAATACATAGTTTTTTCTTAAATAATAGTGTGCACCCTTTTATTTTTAAACACACTATAGTACGCAAGGCTTTAAATTATTATTTTAGCAAAATCTATGAATTTACCATCCAAACTCGACGATATTTAAAAAATAATAAAAAAAAATTGTCGCGTTTCTTTGCGAAATTTTTAGTTACATTGTGTTTGTAGTTACTAAAACTACCACCCGGCTTCGTTTTCGGTAGCAGTCTTGATATACCCAGTATAATTAAACAGAAAGTAATATGAAAAAAATATGTGAATAATTTTATATGATCATCTGCTTAGTGATGACTGTAGTGCATGAACCCGCACTATTTTATTGAAAACATTTAATAGTTCAAAACAAGGCGAGAAAATAATATAAAACACAAGAAAAATGGCCGTTAAATGAATATTATACTATTTGACGTAAAAGGATGAAATTAATGTAGATTTTGTAGAATAGCAATTGGTTGTGAGAATTTACTCGTAAACACATTACATGCTTTGTTAGCCAAATAATTTCGCTGAAATGTCTATCCGACATTAGAATAATTATTAGGGAATACTTAGGTGAATGTACCATACGTATGTTATGGAATAACATTACAAATAATTAGGAAATCCTTGTGGACTTAGAATATTCATGTTTCGTATCTCGGGTAAAGGATTATAACTCATGTCAATATTGTTAACATTTTAAAGCTATTCTTTAAAATCAAAAGTATTAATTGTTTTATAATAATATACATACATCTCACTCCTTGCAAAAGCCATCCCAATAATGAAGATGTACTACGGACTCCGTGCACCTTGTTGGTCTAGTATTGCTCACCGAATTATTTATTATTTTTTATTATTTGTGTAGGACTCGCAGGTATCGCTCTCTCTCTGTCTTTAGCCATATGAAGTCCACTGATTAACATAGGACTCCCCATAGATCTCCACATTTATCAGTTTCAAGCGGCCTGCATCCATCGACTTTCTGTAACCTTCACCAGGTCGTCCGTCCACCTTGAGGGTTGGCACCCGACACTTGTCTGTACCTGGCCTCCACTCCAGAACGATTGGGCCCCAGCGGCCATTAGTTCTTCGAGATATTATATGCCCGGTCCAACCCTTATTCTTTGGGCTATGTCAGTAATTTTAATTGTTCTCCTACGGATCTCCTAATTTCTGATTCGATCTCGCAAGGAAATACTTAGAATGGCACGTTGAGCCGTCTCATGAGGCCCATAGTGAGAAGCCACGTTTTGGTGCCGTATGTCATCACTGGTAAAATACAACATTTAAAGACTAATTGAAATAAAACTATTATTTAGGGATTTTATCGTGGATTTGGTATAATTTTTACATTTTTGACATCCCGACGTTTCGATTACTTTACAGCTTTCGTGGTCACTGGGCGGACTGAGGTATTAGTCATTCTCTCTGTGACTGTTGCAATTCAACTACCCTTATTTTACAATTATTAAATTGAAAAAGTTAATTTAAATAGTTAGTCTGTATTCGCGTTTTTAGTTTTATTTCAATGAGTTACATTCGCGTAAACCTAAGAAATCATTTAAAGCCTATTACATTCTTTAGGCACTCGCAGGTAGGCAGGTTGTTTTTTTCTACCTTCAAAGTGAAGATTTTAATTCGCAATTCAATAATTCGCATGTAATTGCGAATCCTCCGATCTCTAAATTATATGTCTGGTCCGCAGCCAACTATACCATTGTTTACTAAACTATCGCTGCTTTTTTTCTTTCAAGCACGGTTAACAAATTCATAAGTTTTAAGAGTTATTTCAATAATAACTTTACCTAAGCCATTAAACTGCAAATATTGTAAAGATATTCATTGCCGAGCTAAGAGAATATACGTCCAGGCTGCTATAATAGAATATTTTGCACATTTCACATACTCACGAGCGCCACGCCAAGGAAATTTTATGACCTACGTGAATTATGGAATAAAAAAATACACTCTTGCTCGTACTCGTATACTAAATTGCATCTCAAAAAAAGTTAGAAATATTGCTGGAATAATTGTGTCGAAGGACGAACGAATATCTGATAAAAAATATGTAGGTGCGCAGTATTTGGCTTACTAACCAATTCTAATAAGGTGTAGTTAAGTTAAAGCTGAAATAGAATTAAAAAAAAAAGTAAAGGTATGAAAGTTCTCCACCGAACGAAAGAGTTCAGCGAATTCCCCCAATTTATAGGTTTTTTAAGATCGCGCGAAAGTGGCGACGAACAAAGGAATCGCGCGGCGTGAGTAATGCAGTCAGACTGCATTAATAAACTTCTCCAAGTTTTTTGGCAAGTAACTTGTTTGTTAGGTGCTTTCAGTTGAGACCGGTTGCGGTCTATTTGCTGTTTTTAGAGCGTTCGAAATTAACCCGCCTGGTGTAATGCACGTAATAGTGTTTGTTTACCTATTTTAGTTGGAAACTGAGCGGAGTTCTGCGAAAATTGATTTTGACTCGCCATTTTTGTTTTGAAGTTCGAGAGGTTTTGCGTTTACGAAGTTTTTGCTAGTAGAATATTTACGATTGGTAGCTCATTCATCTATTCGGGTTTAATATAGTACGCACCTGAGAGGAGGGTTACCGATTTTGTTTAGACTGTACCTAAGGTTACAATTATTTTTATTATCGATTAATTATTAAATACTTATGTATCACTCAACAAGGCACCCTGTGCCATTGATTAATTTTAAATTGATGTTATCATTCAGCATAAACAAGAGAAAAGTTGAAAAAGTTGTTTTTGGTCGGTTGGGTGAGAACCATAAAAATACTACTTACAGCCCATAAAAAAACATTGTTCGTTCTGCCAGTCTTTGGAACACAGATAATAATAGTTATATTTCAATAATATTTATGTGACGGAAACCTCCATTTTCTATCTTAACCAATTGTATACAGCACTGAACGATAGGATAAACAAATTGCCGGAAATATTTGAATAAGAATGGTACATTTTCGGGGACACTAATGTGCCGGGCGGGAAGCCCGTTCACTGAAGCCTCCCTTAATATCTGTTTTATTTTTTCCGGATTTGTATGAACGGGGACAACAAACAGCGCACCCTCTATTCTATTGTGGGGACGAGACACGAAAAAAACACGTTCACGCCCAATAATATTATTTTTGGTGAGTAATTTTATGTCTTTATTTGTCGACGTTTGCCGCCGGTTGCGCTTCGTCTCGGCAGCTAAGTGATTACATTTGTAATTTTTAAATTGTGACCAGTTATTTAATGGGCGTTGCTGTATTTGGGTATACATTTACTAACATAAATTTTAATCGTAAAAAGTATTGCAAAAGAGAAGGAGAATAATGCAAAAGCGTTAAAAGGTGATTTAATTGAAAAGTTAAAAAATATATCTTATTAGTATTAAAAAAGTAAGTAAAAATTTCGATAAATAATTTAAGAAAAACGCAAAAAATATGCTTCCTCAATTAACCTAAATTATGCCTTTTATTTCCACCTGCAGCAGGAAAACAACAATCAATAACATCACACAGATCCGGCATGTAACAGGATCGCTTACCACGTTCTCTTTCAATATTTCCCAATTTGATACGGTATTACGGGCCTCTCGGCGAGACAATGGAAAGTAATCGACAGTGACTCGGGGGGGCTAAATTTCGTTAAAATAAAAGCGTACAGAGAGCGTAAGATATAGCCCCTACGTGGTCGCCGCAGCCGAGAGCTGCTACAATGGAGAATTGGAAAAAGCTTTTATAATCCCGAACGTGACACACATGCCCAAACGGCCATATCTTAGTACCTACGCGATGGAGGGACGATCGTAATTCACCTTTTTTTCTAATGCATTATTGTCAAGATGTACGATGTAAATTATTCCGACTGTCCTTTGACGGTTTTATTTTATGAAAGCAATTTTAGGATTGGCAATTTTTATCAATGAGTAACCGTTTTATGGTTCAAGACGGTCCTGTCCATCTGAAGGTTGTCTGGAATTGGGATATTGATTGACCTTGATTTTGTTATTGTGAATAGTTTAATATCAATGTTTGAAAGAACTGCTGGAAAATAACTAGATTTACTCTATATTTGTTTCGTATCAGATTTCTATGAGATTGAAAGACTTTTACTTTCTTACAACTACGACTCAAGGAATATGTTATGAAGTACATTCAAGACTATGATTAAAAAAACATATTTTGTGTGCTTGACAGTTCTTAGCAACGATTCTTCTTTACAGCTGTAACTTTACGAAGCGGACGTAGTGCACACTTTACGATTCAAAAAATCTTGTAAAACAACTTTTACTGTAATGTATCGGCCCATATATGTCCTACTGCAGGATACTACTCTACAATTGAGAGTACTATTGAGATTGGTTAGGCCATATAGGTCACCACGCTGGTCTAGTGCGGGTTACCGCTATGGTATTCGTATGCAGGTTTCCTCATGATGTCTTCCTACATCATGATATTGTGTGGTGACTGACTATCAATACACACGACTGAAAAGTCAGAGGTGTGCCTTGATATTCGAGCCCGCGACCCCCGTGAACATGTTTGCAGCCGCGTCTGGTCAGCGTAGCAAAAGACAACTACGCACTTTAAAAAACTTGAATAAAAAATATTTGGAATTAATTTAGTTTAATTATTAGGATCTATCAATCGTTCTGTCGATTGTAGAGGAGGCCCGTGCCCTGCAGTGGGACGTATATGGGCTGATACAGACAGACAGATTAGATCTATTCATATCTCATCATTATCATATTATTAATCGTTTTGGTATCTCTTCTTAATATATTTGTTTAGGCAGCAATTTATATTACGTCATTTTAATTTCTCAATTATTAAATGTGTCTAGTTTCATAAAACACCTATTATGGGCGACAAAGCCCTTTTCTATAACAATTTAAAAAAACACCAATTATCACTGGGTCAGAATTTGCTTTTCCTCTTTGGCTAGGTAATTCATGGATCAAATTGTGGGATAGGTGAGTGTGGTTGTGTATTCACTGTCCTTATTGATGTATCGTGTTCATAAAGAGTCATATTAAATCAAACCACCATATAAACTAATACACTTTATTATACGACTCTACATTGTGCCGGGCGTAACCACACTAACTTAGCAACTAAACAAAGCCATGAAATGCAACTATGCAATTATCTATACGCGTGTCGCTACAAAATAAAAGCAGATTTTCGGCATCAACAGCGGGCGGACAAATGGCAATGACTTGATATTCACCAGATAAGAGACTCGATATGGCCTCACATTAGTCTTCAGCTTGTTGCCGTGCAAGCCTACAAAAAAGCCGTTTTGACGCTACAGGAATGTCAGTAATGGATAATGTTACTTTAGCACTGAATTTATGTAAAAGAAATATAGCGAAACGTCGAATAAAGAAGCTAGTTTGTATATTCCACTTCGATACATTTACTTCAATATCAAAGGCGTTGATTCCTTTGAGGCTGTTTTATTTGACGTAATGTATTATTAAGTATGTGACGCTTGTTCTCAGATCAAGTTGGGCGAGTAATTGTTTGTATTTATGGTTTTTTTACTAAACGTTAAGAATATTATTTTGATATTATGTTTTATTATTCGCAAAGGTATACTTTATTAATCGAATTTGATAACCTCCATTGCGCAGTTGATTACACTATATGCGAAACAAGAGACCGCGGGTCCAATCTCCGTTCTGAGAAAAATATTTGTATGATCTACAGGCATTTACCAGGTTTTTTTTTTTTTTTTTTTTTTTTCTCCAGTGTTTTATTATGTCCGTATTGTTAGGTGTCGCTGTAGGGTGTGATGGTTGATTGTGGGATGTGACCGACCTTGGTAAGGGTCTCGCTAATTGATACGATTGTGGGTGTTAATGAGATCGAAAAGTTTCTCTTAGTGTCTGATATCCACAACACAGAAATTGGCTGATCTATCATGGATTCAGGACTATATGTGTGACTGCTGGATGCAAGTATTCGTGTATTCTTACATCATAATGACGTGAAGTATCCAATTCGACATAGTAAACCAAGTGAAGCACATTTCAAGAGCAGGTTATGTCCGATCGGTTTCAACTTGATCTGCATTATGTATTGATCGTGTAGAGGTAATATTTTGTATCAAACCGTACTCTATTCAGATCAAAACTAATAGTCGTTTTACCGGCTGGTATGTGCTAATTTTAGAAAACATTATAGGCATTAAGTGCCTATAAAACTGGGCCTATGTTGATAGCTTCCGTGGTGTAGTTGGTTAAACGCCGGTTGTGAAGCGAGAGGCCGCGAATTCGATCCCCGCTCCGAGAAAAATGTATGTAAGGCTCACAAGCTTTAGTCTTGGATCACAAAGCCTCGAGCTGAATGTAAGATCAGGACTATGTAGGTGACCGTTGAATGTATTTATTTATTAGTATTAGATTAAACAAGGTACCACATTTCGTGCAGACATGACAATTAAACCAATTCGAATAAAACACAACAAACATTTGGAAATTGTGAAGAAATGACACGATCCATTATTCGCACAGCTTACCTGAATACGTAACAGAACTATTTATATTCCTCACTTACAGCAGAATTTGTGTACCTACGTTCATATTTATCAAGTAACAGGAATTCACTTTCCATATGGAGAGTGTAAGTGGATATTTCTAGCAAAAAGTGTGCTCGTTTTATTTCAAATGTTTATGAAATGCGGATGAAACGTAATCCTCAAGATGTTTTAGTCGTGTGAGGTTTTCCTTGTTCTGTTTTTGTAGTATAAACATCACATTACTTATATGATTCTGCTTGAATATGACGTAAATAGTACTAATTAAGTTACGAAACCCTAAACTATTTCATGAAAGTGAGCTAAGATCGATATGTTTAATAAAAACAGTTTTATTGATAATCGGAACTTTTCGATAATACAACACTTTGTTAAAATACCGAATATCACACAATACAGAACAATAATAAAAATACACTTAGTGATTTAGTGATTTGATGAATTATTAGTTGGCCTTATCGCTAAGAGTGATCTCTACCAGAACCATTCAAGCAAGAAAAGCTACAAAAATATGAGACTGCCTCGGTGGCGTAGTTGTACTAAGGTACGATTACAAAGCTGAGGGTTCGAATTCCGGGTTGGGCAAAGTGATATTGCATTTTTCCATTCATTATCAGCCCAGAGTCAAAAATGTGTGCCCGATATGGCGATAGGCTCGCCACCTATCACATTGTGGGACGGAACATACAAGGCGAAATGTGGGTGCCTTGGCACCTCTGCCTACCTCTTCTGGGCTATAGGCGTGAGTTTATGTATGTATGTATGTAATATGAGAGGCGGTACATTAAATTGAAATAAACTTACATTAAATCCATTGTAAGCCAATTCATAATAATATGTTCCAATTCGACAAACACAGACGGAGCATAAAACCTAGGGTCTGGATTCAGCTGATACAAACTGCCATAACATTAATAAGACCATAATATAAAACTTAAATATCACTTTTACTTAGTACCAAACAAAAACCAAATTTTATAAGTAATAATTTAAACATAACGGCTCTACACAGTTAATATTCAAAAATATCCAAATATTTGTTGCCCGTTGGATTGGAACAAAAGGAATATTTTACAAACTTGTGTTTCAGTATCCTAGCGCACCGCGTTTACAATAATTCCAGTAATAATTTTCGTAATATGAATTAACTAGTTCAGAGTTTGCCCCCGTCAAATTTGAAAGTTCCGTTTCATTCAAAATTACTACCAATTTGCGAATGCTAATTTCGACTGAACTTTTTGATAGTTTTGTAATAGTTTTTCCTTAAAATTGCGTTTAGTTGTAGGGTTGAATCGTCTTCAAATAACTCAAGAGATTTTTTACTTTAAATATTAATTTAGCGAGATCTTGTTTTGGAACAAATTTTTGTTGGCCTCAATCGCGTAGTGGCAACGAGTATAAGCGGTGAATCGACAGGTTGATTCGGATCCTAAGTCGGGCCTGTGTTTGAGAATTAATCTCATGTTATTTGTTTGGTACTTAAATTTGTGCATATACATATAATGGGACGGAATTAAACTCTGAGATACTTTGGTTCCTCTATAAATACCATTTAGTATAACTCCGAAAATACAAGCGTAAGAATATGTGCATGTAATATTTTTAATTCACGAAAAGAAATATATTGAATATTCAAAACATATCGTCATAAAATAGTTAATACGTACATATACATTTTTTTATGAATATGCTGTTACTTGGCAACATTTTTATGCCTAGAGGCAACACGTTAGAACACCACGCGCTCCCTTATTTACTCTGAAGAGGTTGGAACAACAAAGAGATTTGAACAACCTTTTTTCCCATCTGATTTTAGGGGAAATTCCCGCCACAATAGGGAATCACTCATGAGTACATACACACATACATACTTATAAGTTATAACATAGGTAGAACGTTGTACAGACATAATTTTACGTCAAGGTACATGTATCTAGTTAGGGAAGATAGAGACTATAGTATATTCCCTACTCGACACTGACTTAAAATTCACTAGCAGCACGGCCCGCTTCGCCTTGGTATGTATCAGCCCATATACGTCCCAATGCAGGGCACAGGCCTCCTCTACAATCGAGAGTACGATTGAAAGTGGTTAGGCCATATAGTCCACCACGCTGGCCTAGTGCAGGTTGGCGGACTTACATACCATATAAATTTTTATAAATCGCTATGGTATGCAGGTTCCCTCACGATGTTTTGCTTCACCGTTTTAGTGCGTGGTGATGGACTAACAATATACAAATGACTCCGAAAAGTCAGAGGTGTGCTGGGATTCGAACCCGCGACCACCATGAACATGTTGGCAGTCGCGTCGAGTCCGTTTACCAACAGGCCACCACACACTTTCAACAGGCAAACACAAAAGGTCTCTTTGTACAAGCTCATGCGTGTAAACAGATGTGACACTAGCGCCACCCACAGTCCGGCGACCTTACATCCATCCCAATATTTTTTTCCAGTGAATAGCAGGACTCACATGCCTGATGACATGCGTTATGACCGCTCACCAACAGCAACAAAACCAAACCACACTGAATTATAAAGCAATGCTCGGCATTCCATTGCGCTCGCCATCCGGAGATATGTGTCCAGTTACTGTGGCTATAATCGATTCAATTATAATCACAAACAGCGACGCTTTCACATTTTTCAATTCATTTTTAAATTTCAGCCTCTTTACATCGACAAACAATGCTTAAACGCGATACCTCCTTAAGCATTCTACAGTAATGTAGTATCAATTTCGCGTGATCGAAATTCCTACCAAGTAATCCCCGTATAAAAGAGTGCCAGTTATTTTGTTGCTTCAAATGGAGGAATTTTAATATAGGCAAGCACTTCGGCGGCTTCGCATGAAACATTTATGACATTATTACCGCGACATGTACCCTTATTATAAAACAAACGCAAACAATTCCACGCGTTTTACATAATCTCACCAAATTGGATGGATATACCTTGGCAATGTGCGTCTCGCTGCCGGCAATACACTCTGTTTTTGTCGGATAATGTGTGGGTTAATACAGTCTCGAGGATTTATTAGGCATTTTATATTCTCCCCGAATCCATATAATGGAATAGTATTGTTGAAATTGAATAGTAATCGCGTTGTGGGGAAAACATTGCCTTTTTTTCGATATATTGCAATTTAAATATCTGAGTAGGCATTAAAATTGGTAAATTATAATGTCATTTTCTTAGAACTGAAAAGCCGTAGTGAAAGTCAAAGCAGACATCTTTTAAGAGTAAAATATAAAAACTTACATAATCTTCAGACTTTGTAATTAGAAAGTTTATAATAAATAATGTTTACTGTCGTAGATTTCATCGTTGGAAAACCTAATACAATATAATTAACTTCACTATTATCTTTTCGAAGCTATGTGTATATCATAAGTGGGTTATCTAATGGTTAAGGAGAATAACCTCATATATTTTTTTTTTTTAAATATACCAATAAAATATAATAATAAAGAAAAAAGTATATGTTAAGGAAAATTACATACATTAGTTTCCAAAAAACTTCCTTAGGTGATGATATTTTTTCAAAATATCATCTCAGCATGATGGAATACTCTATGGATAGACGCGGTTAAAAAGATAATCACCAAGGTGATCCATGACCTGATGCCAGCAAGAGTTTTCAATTAGATCGGCTTTTCTAAGCGTATTTAACTTTCTAGGTTGCCTCAGTACAACATTTCAAATTGAAATCAGTTTTTTTTTAATCATTGCTTTATTTTCAAATGGGTTTTTATTCTTATCATATTATTCCTTATTTAAATAAAGAAGTTATTCATTACAAGTTTTCTTGAACACTGTAGCCCTAACATCATTTGATTTAAATAAGTATTTAGTACGACTGCCTCGGTGGCGTAGTTGTACTACGGTACGGTTACAAAGCTGAGGTCTCGGGTTCGAATCCTGGGTTGGGCAAAGTGATATTGGATTTTTCTATTCAGTATCAGCCCAGAGTCAGGAATTTGTGCCCGATATGGCGATAGGCTCGCCACCTATCACATTGTGGGACGGAACATGCAAGGCGAAATGTGGGTGCCCTGGCACCTCTGCCTACCCCTTCTGGGAACAAGGCGTGAGTTTATGTATGTATGTATGTATGTAAGTATTTAGTAGATTAACCAGTTTAAACATAAATATTGTTCAAGTATCACGTCGGCACTTTTATTACAAGTGCAAAGACGTGGAAGGACGGGATGTAACGGGACAGGATGAGAAAAGCAGTATAAGCGACGTAGGCCAGTCAATAAAGCCTCAAACCCCTAAGTAATTCGTAACTCGTTCAAATTTTGAGGGTTTGTTAAGGAAGGTAAAATAACTTACCGTGTGATTTTGCAGCGTTCTGGGGTGTACGGAAAGGGTTGAAAAGGGGTGAAAAGTGTTTTTTGTTAATAACATTGCCAAAAAAATTACTAACACGCTGCAAATTTGTAACTATGTTGGTCTCACCATTTTGTAACATGTATTAAATTTGCAGCGTTTTGCAACATACGGAACATTGTTTATTATTAAAAAACAATAAAATTTGTTAATAACATATCCAAAAAAATTACTAACACGCTGCAAATTTGAAACTATGTTGTTCTTACCATTTTGTAACATGTATTAAATTTGCAGCGTTTTGCAACATACGGAACATTGTTTATTATTAAAAAACAATAAAATTTGTTAATAACAAGGGTAAAACAGTAAGTAAATCGCTGCAAATTTAGAACTATGTTGTTCTTACCATTTTGTAACATGTATTAAATTTGCAGCGTTTTGCAACATACGGAACATTGTTTATTATTAAAAAACAATAAAATTTGTTAATAAGAGGGGGTAAAAAAAAATAGTAACTCGTTGTAAATTTGGAACTATGTTGTTCTTACCACTTTGTAACATGTATCAAATTTGCAGCGTTTTGCAACATACGGAACATTGTTTATTATTAAATAACAACAAAATTTGTTAATAAGAGGGGGTAAAAAAAATTTGTAACTCGTTGTAAATTTGGAACTATGTTGTTCTTACCACTTTGTAACATGTATCAAATTTGCAGCGTTTTGCAACATACGGAACATTGTTTATTATTAAATAACAATAAAATTTGTTAATAAGAGGGGGTAAAAAAATAGTAACTGGTTGTAAATCTGTTATTACCTTGTTTACACCTTTTAAAATGTAGGCGAGTTAAATTTATCTGACAACGGCAGCCCATCTGGACCAACGACCAGGAAAAAAAGGCGAATATTAGAGGATGAATAATTTGTGACATGTTAGTATTCTTGAAATCATTACATTAACATTGAATCTCATCAATGTGTTGCAAAATTTCTAATACATTATTTGCTTTAATTACAGTTGTTTCTGGTGGACCTGATGGACACGAAAACAAACGAAACACCAAATAAATTATTCTTAAAGGAGATCGGTCGATTTCCTAAGGAAATTGGGCCTAGTAGTGAAAACTTGACGGACACAAATGAGACCTGGAATTAAATAATAAGGATTCAATATCCTTTAAATATAATATAGTCTTTTTGAGTTACGATATAGGGTATTTAACATATATCCTCTTAAAGTTTTACGAAAACTACCATATTCTACTATCTTCACATATAGATACACTCATAGGCACAATTAACCGTCCACCTATATTTTTCGTCACCCTGTTTGTTTATGTTAACTGTAGCATAACTACTGCTTTGTTTTTTGTTAAGTAGTTACTGTAGCAATAAATTAAGTACTTATACCCTCATTTCAATCCCTAAACTTGTATCACCGAAGCATTTTTAGAATTTAGTCGCTGTTTGACATTTTTGCATTTAAGTTACCTTGTTTACATTTCTTGTTCTTTTCCGCCATAGTGTGCGCATCCTTACTAATATTATAAAGGTGAAAGTTTGTATGTATGGATGTTTGTTACTCTTTCATGAAAAAACGGCTCAACAGATTTTGATGAAATTTGGTATAGTGATAGCTGACACCCTGGCTAACACATAGGCTACTTTTTATCCCGAAAAATGTAGTGTTCCCGTGGGATGAGTCAGGAAACCAAATATACATATTTTCTATTCTTTCAAATTCAAATTGTTGGCACGGGATGTCCTCTCCTACGGAAGGGAAATATAGTCGACGGCACGCGGGAAATATAGTTAGTAGACACGCGAAATAATATGTTCTTGATGTGGATTGGACTCAAAAACTATCTGCACCCGGGCGAAGCCGGGCCCGACAGCTAGTATTGTATAATTTGAGTTTTTTAGTGTATGATTAGTCTTTGTGCCTTAAAAATATGCTAATCGATGCAACTGGTGTTGTTAGAGCAGTGACTTTAGCTGACGAGTGGTAGAGCCAACGTCGCATTAGTTTTACACTTGTATACCTCGAACTACGGTACGGGATGCCATTAGACCCTTTTAGGAGGCTAGTTCCTACACGAGGAGGCCAGGTTAAGGCCGACATTGGTGCACTTCGGCTCTCGATGACCACTTTGTTGTCAGTAATGTGCTAAGAAATCTCTTTTGCACCGGGCCTGAAGCGCGTATACGTCTGTTTGAGATGAGAAATGTCAATGTAAGTGAACGTACCATTAGAAGAAGATTTGCTGAAAGTAATCTGATGGTTTTTCGTCCAGCTCGCGCTCCACAACTATCCACAGCATCGTAGAGCTAGACTTGCCTTTGCGCGAAAATATGCTGACTGGACTATGGAGCAATAGAAGGACGTACTGTTCTCAGATGAGAGCGGAATAGCTTTAAGAGGTCCAGATGGACGTCAACGTGTTTACAGGTGCCAAAATGAACGGCTTGCGGCATGCGCAATAATCGAAACCGTGGGTTATTAGGGAGAGTCCGTAATGGTTTGGGGAGGTATTTTTTACGATACTCGTACCGATCTTGTGGTGTTTGATAGAGGCAGTGTGACCGCTCAAAGATACGTGGAGGAAGTCTTACAAGACGATGTCATACCTTTCGCACCATTTATTGTTGAGAACTTTAGAATAATGCACGACAATATCGATGCAATACTGCAAGATCCATCACTCAATGCCTCGATGAGGTCGGGATTCAAGTTTTGCCATGGCCGGCACGCAGTCCCGATGTGTCCCGAACACATTAGAGGAAACCTAAAAAGACGTGTCCGAGCAAGAGTACCAGCCCCTGCGACCATAGAAGAGCTCAAGACGGCTGTGATGGAGGAGTGGAACAGTAGCCATCAGTCGGATATTCAAGAGATCATGGATGGATATCAAAACCAGCTAAAAGAAGTCATTAGGGCCTCAGGTGGTAACACCCATTATTAAGATTTAAATAAAAAAGAGCGAACGATTTTATTCAAAATTAAACTCATAACATTTTTACGCAATTTATTTGCATAATTGATTTTTGGGATATTCTTTTTTAATTAACGGTTTTTTTTAAAGAATTTTATGTTTTTATTTATCCTTAGTGGTTGCTTTTAATATAAATTCCATCAAATGTGGTCTAAATTTGAAGACTACTGTAAACTGAAAGAAATACAAGGTGGACGGTTAATTGTGCCTATGAGTGTATATGTGAAGATAGTAAATAAGATTATTTGGACAATATTTTATATTTTCTGTAAGTATGTAAATAATTTCGTTAAATAATATTGTAAAATGTATTACATAATTATGAACACTTTAAATACTTTTCGACATAAAGTTGATAAAAAAAACATTTCTGGGGGTAGAAATATCCGTTTCAAAAGAAGGTAATTTGACAAACACTAATTATACGACAGATGTCAATTCTGATTATATTGCAAACAATGCAAAAAGTGGTAGAATATTGACGTGACAACGTCTTAAATTAGGATGCGGCTGGGAGTCACTTATGAAAAAGTGTAACGCCCGGTAACGTTACGATGAGTCACCGAACGAGAGAGAGGCCCGCCGAATGCCTTGCGTCTCTCTCCCACTCAACTATGATCGGTCTGCCGCGCGCGCAGCACTAGAGAATTAGGCGCATTGAATCGGCGCATGCTTGTGTCTCTGTCTTTGTCTTTCTCGAACGTTCTTGGCGTTGGAAAAACAAGAAAGCGTCACAATACAAGTTCACACGTGTGGTTAAAGTATCGTCAGCTGTGTCTGTAGTGAAAATATGGAGTGCTTAGATTCGTCATTTATCATTTACAACAACTACAACAATAAAGGTAAATAATTGTACACTGATATTTCATTATCGTAAACTATGATTGATTGATTAATTGTTAGATTGACACAAAAGTTGAGAAACTGAGTTTATAGGTTATGTCATACTATTGATAAATGTTGATAGTGTTAAGTAAATTATTAGTTTAAAAATTTGTGCAATTCTTATTTTCATTCAATTCCTTGTTCCTATTGTGCAATTTAATTATATTCATATCAATAAATATTCTACCGAGAAAAAGACGTTGTCACGTAAAATCTTCGCCCGTAAAACCGACTTTACAGGCAATTTAAGCTATTGCATAGCTTTTTTATTATATCCTTTATTTTTTACAAAATCTGATCCCCACGGTGTAGGATAAAAATAAATAGAGAAATGAATCTACAAAAATACGTCAGATTTGTTAATCATACTTAATTTCTTGTCCGTAGTTGGACCAAATCGCCTGATCTCCTTTCAACCAAATTTATATTTTATGATTTTTAAATACAAAAAATTTTTGATAAGTTCTGTTGTATGACTATAATTTCATTGCTATATTTACATTAATATTATTTTAAGATTTATTACTTATTAAAATGATTATTCTGATTTCAAAATTATGAAAAATTATTAATGTACTATAACAACAATGAAAATTTCTTATTATAAACTTTGATTAAATAATAATGATAACATTCTATTGACGTTATCAATTTTTTTTCAGAAAAGTATTATTGAAATATTTTATTTATTGTTCGATACTATTGTTAATATAAAACAGCAATTTTGCAAATTTGATACATGTTACAAAGTAGTAAGAACAACATAGTTCCAAATTTACAACGAGTTACTAATCTTTTTTACCCCCTCTTATTAACAAATTTTATTGTTTTTTAATAATAAACAATGTTCCGTATGTTGCAAAACGCTGCAAATTTGATACATGTTACAAAGTCGTAAGAACAACATAGTTACAAATTTACAACGAGTTACTAATTTTTTTACCCCCTCTTATTAACAAATTTTATTGTTATTTAATAATAAACAATGTTCCGTATGTTGCAAAACGCTGCAAATTTGATACATGTTACAAAGTGGTAAGAACAACATAGTTCCAAATTTACAACGAGTTACAAATTTTTTTTACCCCCTCTTATTAACAAATTTTATTGTTTTTTAATAATAAACAATGTTCCGTATGTTGCAAAACGCTGCAAATTTGATACATGTTACAAAGTGGTAAGAACAACATAGTTCCAAATTTACAACGAGTTACAAATTTTTTTTACCCCCTCTTATTAACAAATTTTATTGTTATTTAATAAAAAACAATGTTCCGTATGTTGCAAAACGCTGCAAATTTGATACATATTACTAAGTGGTAAGAATAACATAGTTCCAAATTTACAACGAGTTACTAATTTTTTTTACCCCCTCTTATTAACAAATTTTATTGTTTTTTAATAATAAACAATGTTCCGTATGTTGCAAAACGCTGCAAATTTGATACATGTTACAAAATGGTGAGAACAATATAGTTTCAAATTTGCAGCGTGTTAGTAATTTTTTTAGATATGTTATTAACAAATTTTATTGTTTTTTGATAATAAACAATGTTCCGTATGTTGCAGAACGCTGCAAATTTAATACATGTTACAAAATGGTGAGACCAACATAGTTACAAATTTGCAGCGTGTTAGTAATTTTTTTGGCAATGTTATTAACAAAAAACACTTTTCACCCCTTTTCAACCCTTTCCGTACACCCCAGAACGCTGCAAAATCACACAGTAAGTTATTTTACCTTCCTTAACAAACCCTCAAAAATTGAACGTGTTACGAATTACTTAGGGGTTTGAGGCTTTATTGACTGGCCTAACGGTAGTCACGTTGAGTTTAAATATAAAACAGTAAGTACCCGAAATCATATTATGTGTAATATTACACAGATATGAGGTATACTTAAGTACCTACATGCGAACGGAGTCGGGCCGCTATTAAATAAGCAAAAGTTTGCGGAAGAATTCAATCTCTCATTAAAATATCAACGATGCTTAATTTCTAGGATACAACCAACAACAGAGGTGTCATTTTCAAAACGTTATCTGATCTTTTGGTTCATTATTTTTACCAGTAACTAAGAGTAAATTAAAACTTTAATAATTTCGCGGCAGATTCCACCCTCTATTACGGTGGTTAAAGATTAAGAACCCAAAATAATGATCTTGTTACAACATATCGCGGAAAATACCCTTTAAATGGAACCTACAAATTTTACATTAGATTTAAGCATGCAATTTTCATAAGAAGATGATCCTTTTGACAAAATCCTTTTTTAATAATGCAATTTACTAAAGAGAAAGTTCTCTTATTTTCCGTTTCGGATAATAATAATTATGACTCACGTTTGGATAGTATTTCGAGTTTAAAAAACATGCATTTTTTAATTATTATTATAGAATAAGTAGTGGTTGGTTGGGGTTTCAATGTATTTTAAATGTTCTTGTGCATAACTAATAATATGTGGAACATCATGTGTGGTAGACACAATGTCAACAACAAACTAATAATTCTATAAAGATTTTTGAATTGTCTTAATGAAATGAAATGAAATATAATGCATTTAAAAATTGTTAGCGGGCAGAAGCATCAGAATTTTCTAAACCGATGGTTCCGAAACGCAGATTCAAGAATCTCAGTCCTAAATACTATAACAATGACAATCCGTACTTCTATAAAACTTTAACAAACTTACATTTAAATAAGTTCAACTTATGCTTATTCTGATAAAGTTCTAAATATTCTGATATTATTTAAGAGACTTAACTTCGAAACTTTTACTTACTTCTACAGTCGAACTTATTGAATAACTATATCTTGAATATTATAATCATCTTTAGCGTAAAAGCAAATTTACGCATGAGGAACGAATTTTACTTCTTAATTACTTATCTTGATATACAACGTTGTATTATTTAGGGACTATTTAATAATTTTAAGATTAATCACTTTCTACTTTATATCTTCGGATGAAAGTAGGCTAAGCGAAACAAATCAATAAAAAAATCTGTTCCCAAACCGCACACCTCAGTATAGATTTGCTTGAATCCGTTTTAATATAATAATTATTCAAAAATTTTAGTGTACCACTGTGATAAAGTTAGATTTAAAATACCGACATGTATTTTTGGATCTTTGGACACATCATGCTGTGTCAGACATTAAGTAGAAAAAAATGGGTGCATCGAGGACAAGCCCGCCAGTTGGTCGGAAATTATACAGACGAGGGTTGGTGGTAGCCTATACCACGTGGCCCATACCACCCAGGATCAAACACGATCGAGGAACATCACGAGCGGTCGCAAGTGGGAATGAAGAGAAACAAAAACATAGGTTTTTTTTTATTGCATTGTATGGCGAGACGAGCAAGGCGTTCGCCTGATGGTAAGCGATACGACCGCTCATATACAGTAGCGACATTCCACTGCGCTCGCAATCCTGAGACATAAGATGTTAAGTCTCAATATGTCCAGTAGTTGCTCTGGCTACAACGTCCTTCAATCCGAAACACAACAGTGCATTTACACAGTGTTGTTTCACGGGAGAAATAGACATAGGTTGAATAAGGGTGGTGGAAAAGAAGATATACAAGTAGTATTTTTAAGTCGTAACGCGAAACATAATTACAAACTTAAAGTAATTACAATATACAGTACAGCCTCAATATAACGAAACCGAAGAGACTTCTGGAACGTCAGCTATTTAAAACTTACTAATACATATATGAACTGAAGCCTTTTCCTAGAAGAGAAAGGCAGAGGTGCCTGCACACCCACATTTCGCCTTGTATGTTCCGTCCCACGATGTGATAGGGGGCGAGCCTATCGCCATATCGGGCACAAATTCTTGAATCCGGGCTGCTAGACTTACTAATATAGGCTTTTAATATTTGGTATTGCGTGCATAATTAAACAGCTTGTTTTTAATCGAAATACCTTTGTTAAATTATATTAAATTGATCCAGAAAATGGTTGATATTATTCTCTAATATATAGTTGCAGTAATTTATTATTTGAATTTAAGATATAAACATTTTGTTCCGATATATTGGCAAAACAGTTGCCGTTACAGGTTACCTCTTGCCGTAACGTTTTAATTAACTATTAGTACTAATGCGAAATAATGCTGTTAAGAGCAAACCATAATAATACATTTTATATTATGACAACCAAATTAAAATGTCATAAAGTAGATCTGATACAAAATGAATCATAATTAATACCATTCTAGTGTACCATATTATTATTTATGCAATGCCATATACAGCGTGGCGTAGGGTAGACTGGGTACAGTTGTGACAATTTTGGTTTGCTCGCCGATAATTTCGTTAATTTATCAGATAGCTGGGAAAAAACTAACACGAATCATTATTTATTTATTTGTTTATTTAAAATTACTAATATATTGTCTTTAAATACAATGTATTAGCCATAAGATCAAATTAGATAAAAAAAGGAAAGTGTCACAACCGACCACACCCCAAGGACGGTTGTGACAGTGGTTGGGGTCGGTTGTGACATGCACAAAAATACATAAAAATGGTTTGTAATAACTTTTATTATGACAAATATGCACCATAACAAAATGTAATCTTCTTCTAAACAACGTTTATATTCATCATTGAGATCACTTATGTTCTTATAATTAATAAGGCACTTTAACAACTAATGTTATAACAGTCTTATTAGAATCAGCAAAAACGTTAACGAAACATAAATTTACTGAAGGTAACTGGAAAAAGTTTAACTATTCCCTATATAATTTGACAAATTTAACAATAAAAAAAAAGTTTCAAACTGAAATGATGTGCTAGATCACATCAGATTCACAATCACAGTTGTGACAAATATACCTACCTATATACTATGTGGTGACTATTACCTACGCTTTCTACGTAGGACCTAATCCACATGTTCCTTGGCACTTTATCCATTTCTCGCTAGCCCTACTTTCAGAATATGCGCTTGCACAAACATGACAAAAATAGTCATCTTCATCAGAGGACGATTGTAAAATCTTTTTTTCTAGCTTTTTATGAGCTTTTCCTTTCTCTTTATTATTTCGTTTTAATTCGGTTACATTTTTCTTTACCTCTTTAGCCTTCAAACGTTTTTCTTTTCTTCATGTTCTTTCCTAACTGCCTCTTTCTCAGGCATATTTGTGTAAATAGTTGACTTTTTAGATCTAGCACCTCTTGATTTTCTTTGGGCAAAAGATCGAACAATTTCAGGCGAAAAAGGTTGCGTGCCTGAGGTTGTAGCAGCCTATTGAATCAGGACAATTTCAGGCGAAAAAGTAGTTTTAATAATGCCTGGTATGCCGTAAATAGACATTGTCTTCCCAGGGTGACTGCGCATCCATCCGTCAAAAGCAGTATTTAAAGTTTTGAACATCTGCATAAGCATCCTCATATGTGCTAATATTAGCCTGGGCACGATTGGTCTTCCGCAGGCATTTTCTAGGCATCTGAAAGCAAAAATAGCGAATAAGCATATGTCACAACCGTACCCATAAAATTTGTCACAACCGTACCCAAAGCTCAATTTCCAAAACAAAAAATCGCCATAAATCTGCCAAACAATCTACGTAAAAAGTATTCACTCGTAGTTAACTACTAACTTATAACTTATAGCGAGAAAAATACGATACAATCTACCTTTATCCTAAAAATAGTAATTATTAAAATAAATCAAACAAAAAAACTTACTTTCGACTGTTGAAAAGCAATGTAGGCACCTGCTTATGTCAACGTCGCACGATGGCCGATGCAATACCAGGGAACGTGTTAAGAGTGGTATGCCGCGTCTTTCTCCCCTTGCACTCTTCCCCGAATTGAGTATACTTTCGCTGTTATGACGACTGTCACTACCGTACCCTGGCACAACCGTACCCAGTCTACCCTAATTGTTATTAATAGAAGTCAATTTATCTTTATTTTAGGTTTTTTTGATACTGGCACTATGAAACGACTATTTTACATATACAGCCTTATTCATAAGCTCTGCATAAACCTATATTAGTTATCGAATGTTATGTGTTCTTCGCTCAAACTAAATTTCGAAGTAGCTCCCTCATATGTGAGAGGCCGCCTGAGTAGATACCACCACAATGTTTATTTCTCCCGTAAAACAGCAGTGTAAATGCACTATTGTGTTTCAGTTTAAAGAACATTATAGCTAGAATAACTTCTAGAGATATTGAGATTTAACATCTTATGTCTCAGGATGACGAGGGCAATAGAATGCCAAGCATTTAAAATTCAAGGTGTTGTTTGCTTTTGCCTCTGTTCATTTACTGTCAATGAATACGATCAATAGACATATAGTTAATATTATAAAGTATCTATATCAATAGATACTTCACACAGACAGGCTTCTTATCAACAGATTAATAATTTATTTAATTTATTTTCATGGAAGACTAACAGCTTTAAAATGATAATGTAACAGTTGTGTAGCAATTTGAAAGCCAATTACAAGTCTTCACGTATAGATACTGGTTACAAAATTAATAAACTATTATATTACAACTGTTCACATGAGCAGCAACAGTATAACAACCATACAGGGCTGGGTACAAACTAAATAATAAAATTGTTACCTAGTTTTAGTAACTGTCTTAACCTAACCCAAGACTTCACTACTAAGATTATATGGGATAAAAACTACTGTAATTATTATGTTTTTCTAAAAATAAATAAAATTCAACCAAGTTTGATTGGCTTATAGAGTTCAATACGAAATATTTGACTAATCCGATCAAATTAATGTTGTTCTTGCTAGTTGCTTATTGACTGCAGAGTTGTAAGTTAAACTAACAAGCTGTCGGATTTATAATATTATTATCAATATCGATTAATCGCTTAATTGGTCTGCAAGGCTTTATTTTAAAAAGAAATTGTATTAGACGAATTAGTTACGTTCGTTTCGATATATTTTCAAGGTAACTGCAACGGATTATATGAAAATGCTATACAATATTAATATGTATGTTTTATTTAATAATTAAATTTTAAGAACTTTAAATTGTCTATAAAATGTCAGATTATATTAAAATAAAGTATTAGAAACAAATTGATTGTTCTTAAAAGGTTTCACAAATATTTTTTTTTAAATAATTACCTTTTGCAACTATAAAATGATCTGCACGTATTGCAATAGTTATTAAATATAATAGCAATTTAGATAATTACCTTTGTACAAAATGCAAGTAAAAAACTAACTAGTTTTCTATTGCAACCAATAAACATGCTTATTCATTTAAGAAAAAAAATCACTTTGACAACAAACAACCGTGTCGAAAGGACCTAAAAATTGCCACTGATACAATCTGTTAGTTTTTTAAACAATAGCTAAACCTTTACTGCGCAGTTAGCCGGAAACTAGAAGCCACGTATTTGATCCTCGTAAAAACAAATCTATGAGATTTAAAAATACTTTGTGGATAATTAGTAAAATGTATTATTTATATGCATTTTGACACTGTATTAACATACAACCAAATCGCGCGAATAATCGGGTGGTCAATGTTTAGACAGATTTTTTGTCAAATAGTCCAATATAAGTAAAAGGTTAACTTATCTAATTATATTATTTGTATATACAAAAGTACAAGAGCAAACAAAGAGCTTTATACATCAATTTGTCTGCTTAAACGAATCCTAATACTGTCTTTTACGATGTTGCCGGTTCTTAGGGCCGATCTACATCGGACTTGACGTTAAGCACACTGCGTTCTAAATTACTAAGGAGCCGATAAAGGTTTATACCCGTCCTAAGTAGTTATCCCAGTTTAAGCATCCACTATGCCGAGGCAGATGGCTGGGAACTTGACGCACGCTCGTGAATCATAAACGTTGCGTTGACTTGTACTTTAGTTGTAATATAAGTATGAAGGAAGATTTAGTAAAGCTAAAATGTGTATAATAAATATGGCACGTCATCTTGTCGAGAAATAGAAAGTATAAGCAGAAATCCAACATATTTTCAATAAGTAGTGCAATAAGTGCAAGTGAAAAATAACACGCGTACATTGTGTATTCCCCTTAATAGAGACAATAATAAAAGTGTTATTGGACATATTCTTAGTCATAGTCTCTTTAGAACATACATACATACATACATACATAAACTCACGCCTTGTTCCCAGAAGGGGTAGGCAGAGATGCCAGGGCACCCACATTTCGCCTTGTATGCTTCGTCCCACAATGTGATAGGTGGCGAGCCTATCGCCATATCGGGCACAAATTCCTGACTCTAGGCTGATACTGAATAGGAAAATCCAATATCACTTTGCCCAACCCGGAATTCGAACCCGAGACCTCAGCTTTATAACCGTACCGTGGTACAACTACGCTACCGAGGGAGTCTCTTTAGAACTTTAGGTTAAATTTAAATAACTTAGTAGTCATAAGACTAGACCGTAGTTAAAATTTTGTTTTAAATATTTAGACCATTACAAAAAAAAAACATCGTATAAGCGGGATTAGTTGAAAATAATGCAATCAAAAAATAGGGAAAATACCTTAATCTGAATGTCTCACTACTTCACCTCGACCATCAGGCATATGCCAAATATTAGAAGACTTTGTCCTCATTCTTAGTCACCGGAAGGCAATAGTAATAAAAATAAATAGTCATAATAGCATTTTATTTGTTCTTTACCTACTTGCCGATAAAAATAAATATTAAAAATAATGTCAATTTTATTTAGTTTTTATGCATTTTCCGAGGTCGTTGGTTGAAGGATACATCCAAACCAGAGTCAACACTTGTAAACGGTGTCGAGTTATTTACAAATGTCAAACAATACAGGAGACCTTTCGACGGGTCATTTGAATCATTGTTTGCCTTACGAGGTATTTCGCAATCTGCATACAATGTGTTATTACTTGGTAATGTAAAAAATGTGTTGTTATTCGCATGCATTCATGTTATTTTTTATACAATCACCTTGGACAATAAGGCATCTGACGGTAAATGTAGTGCAGTCTGGATACTGTCTGTATCAGTCCATATACATCCCACTGCAGGGCACGGGCCTCCTCTACAATCGAAAGTACGATTGAGAGTGGTTAGGCCATATAGTCCACCACGCTGGCCTAATGCGGGTTAGTGGACTTACATACCATAGAAATTCTTATAAATCGCTATGGTATGCAGGTTTCCTCGCGATGTTTTTCTTCACCGTTTTAGTGCGTGGTGATTGACTATCAATACACACATGACTCCGAAAACTCGGTGTGCCTTGGGATTCGAACCCGCGATACTATCTACCAAAGAGTAATAATTACAAATACACCCAACCGGGAAAAAAACTCCTAACTCCACGCGCATATCTACTCTTGTGTTGCGGATATAAAAAAATATGACTTTTCGGTAAAATCACCCAACAGTCACATACATAGTCCTGAACCAACATTATGATCAACCCTCGACCAGCCCATGGCCTAACCAATCTAACGATTATATAGGCCCAATCGCGGGAGACGCACGCGGAACCTGCTATCTGCTAGGCAGTGTGCACTCTGCCGCGTGCGCAACCTAGCTTCCTACAAATTGTTTATACTCTTCGTCCTTGTCCCTATTTTGCTAGTTCTCCCCTTTCTGGTTAAGATCAGTTAGGTCTTGTATGGTGGTATTCTGATAGCTACAAGAGACTTTTCATTCTCACAAACACCAAGACCCGAGGCAAATATTTGGGGGCCACACAAACATTTGTCTCGGTGCGGGGATCGAACTCGTGGCCTAACGTTTCAGAACCAGCGTCTAACCAACCGCGCCGCGGAGGTTATCAATAATATAATATATTCAATAAAATAATTATAGTGTTTTCAATTCTATCTACGTTTTCCATGTTTAATTAATTCCGTTACGAGTCATAATGAGCGAATTTGCGTAATAGTAATAGAGTTTTTATGGTCAGTGTTGATTTTTGCTTTCAAGATTTAAAATGGTGGGTGGAATATCATGATACCATAGTTTAAGTGTTACTTATTGAGGACAAAATAAATAAATTTATGTTCCTCCTCCAGTTCAGTAAAAGCTTTCATAAAATGAATGAATTTTTAATTTCATCCCCATCTTGTTAATGATCGTAAGTAGAATTTTTCATCGTGGTTATAAAATAATTGTTGTAAAACTTGTGACAAATGAAAAAATTAAAGCACATTTCAATTTTGCTCTTGTTGCTTTCTATTTATTAGGTGGCATCGTAAATTACGAGTGGTCCTAAACCCGACGTTTCAGATGCCTGTCGATGGAGTAAATTAAAAAAGACTAAGGAAAGAAACATAGATGGAACATTGATGCTTGTAATAAATTGAATTATATCGTAAAAAGTATTTAGTGGACATTTCATTTTTATTTAAAGTGTGTATTTAGGATTTAACTTATATTCCACCAATAAATCCCTTTTTTAACCATCTAGGAGATTATCTCCAAAATATTTTTTATTGCATCGCTATGTAATTCCAACACAAGACTCTATGATAATCCACTGGTATGTGCTCTCTCTGAATCATTTATTATTTTAACATTCACGAACTTATTCATATACAGTTTTAAAACCTATTTTTATCGAATGCTTTGTCCCTTTCTGACGACTTTTAAATTGACTTTGAGCGAAAAAAACAAAACATTCAATAAATCAATTAGATTTTAATATTGTCTATGAATAATGAATAATATTTTTAATAGAAAAGACATAACGAACCCTAATATTTGAAAGAGCATCCCACCACCGCTCATGGAAATATATTTCGCAATGGACGCATTTAAAAATGTACGTTTAGTGGGCAAGATAGTTGCAGTGAAATTTTCTTTTGAAGAGGGAAAATTTTCACTCTCGCTTCCTCATTAGTGCTCGG
Source organism: Hyles euphorbiae (assembly GCA_023078785.2). Lineage (NCBI taxonomy): Eukaryota > Metazoa > Arthropoda > Insecta > Lepidoptera > Sphingidae > Hyles > Hyles euphorbiae. Next base: position 13,239,790 of record CM041041.1, on the reverse strand, counting down.
AAACCTTTTGAGTGAGCGCCCATCCCGTTTTGCCTCCACAAATTCACTCTACATTTGCACACGTCTCACATTCACTTATGTGTGTTTTACTTTATGATTTGTACCTGACTCGTGGTGTCTGTTTGTGATTTAGGCAACAGAAGGTCCTGGTTTTGGGCGACAGGTTGACCAAAAAGGGGTAGATATTAAAATGAAATTAATTATTGATGACTACTATTTACTACACTTGTAAGGAGAATAGCGATTATAGGATCTCGTCTCCTAATCTATGGTCTTTTTGACCGAATTCACTTGTTGGGTGATTTTTACGTCATGTCATGTTTATAGCATTTAAGAAAATTGAAGGTCACCGTAGAGACAATAGCCAGTCCCTAAAGCCTCCAAGAAACAAGTCTCCAAGAAAGTTGAAGACAAGTATATTCCGCTGTCTATACATTCGAAAATCAATAAAATTGACCACTCAAGAAGCATGCTGCTTTCAAACACCTCATATTATTTTACAAATAGCTTCTCGTGGATGATGTACACCTTCCAATAAATAAGTGATCTCTGAACTTTTACCACTAAATATTATTTAGCATTTAATTAACATTTAAATCAATTTAGATTTCTCCAACCCATAACCTTTGACTTCCTATCATTAATACGTTTTGTGAATGCAATCATTGATTCAGTATTTCTCTAGAAGTGGTTAGTATGAAACTGTTGCAACGTTACAGCCATTCACAAAAGATTAATTCACGCAAGTGGCAGATCCATTAACACCTGGCTTTTAATTTACACGCTTTTAATGAATGGTTATTAGTACCCTGTATCTTGTATTCTAAATACCACTGAATGATTGTCTACTTCTGCGAGGAAGCAAATTATCGTAGCTTGTATTCTTAATTTAGTGGTATTAATTTCTCTTAAAGGTTTTGGGTAGACAATTTTTAAGTATATTTCACTAGTCTAAAAGATCCCACTGGTAAGCAATAGCCTTCTCTAAATTATGCTATACATCTTTACTGAGAGTAATTCGCGTCTGATTCTTGTTATATCTGTCATGATCGTCCCGCCATCGCTTTAAGGGTCTGCCTCGACTATACCCGTCTTGCCGACCTTTTGAATGCTGATTATGGCTTATCGATTAGAGTGCAAATTAATTTCATTAATTCATTCGTAATCCGTTTTAGTAGCTAAAAATTCTACCAAACGCATCTGAAATAAATTTAGAATGTCAAGACGTCGTACGCAAACCTGTTCGAATGTGCCTAGGTAGTCCTCAAAATGTTAGAAAAATAGACAACTCGGAGTGAATTATAAGTATCATAGAGAATACTATTGATTTTAAGAAGTGGAAAACTTACTACTAACGTCGAACGTTTGAACATTTGAATATCGTTTCGGATCATACAATAACCTACCTGATTCGGATTTGGACTTATTCATACAATAAAACGTTATTTAACGTAATTTCAAATAAAAAGGTGACATTTAATTGCATAGTGATGTATTGAGTATCGCAGTCACTTACAGTGTGCTTACAGTGGAAAAAAGCAATTCTGTAATAGCCGTATCAGTCATGTCAGTGAAATGCAAATATATTAGTTGCAAGTAATGATCGAGTGGTGTTCCGTTGTTGCGAAATTACTTTGTAATTACTCCGTAGATTCTCATACATCTGACATGAATAGATGGGGTGCGAAGAAAGGGTTCACGAATGAACCTTTGCTGGATACAGGGTTCCGTAGACACTGTTTTTTAGTTTTTATTGCAGTGCCTTAAGTTCTGGTGTTTATTTGGACTACAATTTATTCATTCTGATTCGATACCTAGGTATTTTATGTTTCCAAGGAACAGTAGTGCTAACTTATTACCACGAAATGATTATATTATTTTCATAAAAACCTATGGGGAGACGCTTGCATTCAGCTACTTACTGTATCCTTTATGAGATTGCGGAAAGCGAACGTCCAAAGCTGCGCTTTGTATCCCCACTGAGCATTAGAAACCACTTATTACTTTATTTTATTCAGTGCAATCTTATGAATTCGATGGATGAAATCAATGACAATCCTTTATTCTACAAAACCTTGAAATGCTTTTTTAAACCATTAATTGAATTAGAGAACGAACACCGAGACAAATGTTTGTGTGAACCAAAATCATTTGTTTCAAGTCTGGGTGTTTGTGGAACTGAAAAATCTCTCGTAGTTCCTGATACCCATGACACAAGACTCTGTCTTAGTGTGAGTCTGGACAATGTGTGTGACTGTTTGGTGTAGTTATTAATTATTATTAATAAGCTTAGCTTTTACGGGAAAGTATCAATTCCTAGGGATCTACCAAAAATATAATACAATAGTAACTACGTAAGAACATAAGTATAAATAATAATGACCTATGGTATAAGGTTTTTTTCTCTTTAAGACAAAGAATGCTAAAAATCGCTAGCGCTGCAAAAGCGTATGAATAATTTAGTATTCATCAATCGCACTTCATAGCATATTATAGTCGGTAAAACAGAATGAAACGAAGTCAGTCGGGGTAATAAATAAAATTATGCGTCGCGACGCAAATGTAATTTTAGTGTTGCTGAATTTGTACGCAGTGCCTTTGGTATTTCAACTATTTCTGTAGACGTCACATCATTCAAAAGTGAATATCGGGTTATTTATTTTTTGTATTAGTTACGTTTGGTTTTGGAAGAAATTGGGATCAATAGAGGCAATCAATTATGCACAATACCTTTCCGGGTTCAGGAGCGTTGTCGTTATGTGGATTGGCTTTATATTGTCGTTGGTCATAGAATATATTGTAATCATCTCTTGCCTGTCAATTCACTTAATTGATCATCAGTTTTGTTATTGCTATTTGGTTTTGACAATAAAAAAAATAAAGACAGTTGTATTTGGGCATCTTTTGGGAGAACTTGTAATTTTATTTACGACAAATCACACACAATATATCTTGTTTGAATAAGAACATACGATTCATATTTCAAGAATAATAGTCTTAATAATATTAAGATCTCTTGTTTCTCAAGCTCCAAAACTATGTTATTAAATTTCATCTTTCACGCAAGCAAATGTAGTATTCTGGTATTAATGCCTTTGTCACTTTATTCAGATAAATTCAACCTAAATGTAATACATTAGATATGATTATATCCAGACTACGTGTCAAAGTAGGAGGCTTGACAGATTTATGTGCGCATTAGTCTAGTCTTTCTGCGACATTTTTAAATGTGACTAAAGGAAAATGTATTGTGACATGACAAAGGAATCTAGCATGTAATATTTACACCACAAAGTAGTGTGGAAACAAAGTTTGAAATATATTTATGTATGTTGCTTCTAATTGCTACTATTTGATAGCTAAATGTTTATTGAGTTTTATTGATGTAATTTGTACTCGGAGTTACGAGAATCTACAACACGTTTTAAAAAAAATATGACTATTACCCATTTAGAAAGAAAGAAAGACAGATTTATTTGTCACAAACAATACATCGCAAAATTCAAACGACGGAAACATAAAAAAAAATATAAGAAAGGAGGGAATTTATTGAATTTAAAACATTTCAGATTACAAAACTTATTTTACAATATTGCTATGTTATTATTCCTCGCTTATACGTTTTTTTTGTTGCTAGAGGAAAAACTCCGATAACCCCTTTTGGAGTTGAAGAAATATTTGCGTTCAAGAAAAGTAAATGAAAAAATTGTTTTTACAATATTATCCAGCAATAAGTTTCTGAGCTAGTTTATCGCCCTCTGCGCTGTGACCTCAGCAAATGAACTCTTCAATAAGTCCAGTTTATTTATGATATCATATTTTAAGGTCATGTGTACGTTTCCATGTATTATTATATGCAGGACAGTGAATATACAAACCTTCAACTTGACTACAGTATCGGGTTTCTAAGGACATGAGTGTAACCGGTAATGGTCGATTAGTTATGAAATTAAACCCCGTAACCCAGAAATGATTCTTATTTTCTGCTTCGAACGAATGTTTAAAATTGCCAGCATAATGTAATGAATAAGACATATATTTTTATTTTCATTGTTTTTTGGAATTAATAGGACCTCCCCTCGAGTCAGTTCCTATAAAACAATAGCCATGATTATCAGAGGTATTTTTTTAACCAAACGTAAACCACATAGTGCCTACAAATTAGTTTTACACATAAAAAATTTATAAACAATTCATGGCAGAAAACATTATTAACATAATTTTCAAACTATTTCAACAATTACTGTTTTACAAACACTGATTTTAATTGTTCTAGTTCTTACATTCTGCCCTTAATATATCCATTAGTACCTATACGTAACTAAACCTAAGACCGGTCGTTTACGTAAACGCCCATCGGTTGTCCTCACGTAGCATCCTGTTTGCCTCGGTGGCACTTACCTTTTTTCTTTCACTATTATGCTCTAGTTTTCCGCGTTGAAACCAGTTAGCCTCAACCAGGATGTGTGAGCTAACGCGTTAGAAAACGTTTTTGCAGTTATATCACGTACGGAATTCTCTGAATTGTGTTGAATGTTGACATGTAGAGATAAATTTATTTGTAAAATTTGTTATGATATGGGTTAGAGCGATGAGTTAGCGGATGAAAGCTGCTCAAGACCGAGATAGTTGGCGTTTATTTGGGGAGGCCTACGTCCAGCAGTGGACGTCGACAGGCTAAATACATATATGGGTTAGAGATGCCATGAAATAAATTAAGTATGTAATAATTTTGGCATTGACCTGTTAGAAGGGACCTGCACTAACGATTGACTATATAGAGTCATGATTCATTAAGAAAATATTAGCACAACACTCTTAAATAGTAACAATGTGTATTTAAAGTTAATTGTTTTTTTAAAATGCTGTTACACTTGTAAAGTATACAATTACAATATAATTGTTGCATTTACGTGCCTTGTTTTATGCGTGGTCTGACTTTCAGTTGCTTATGAGGTAAAATACAGCGCAGGCCACAATAATTAATGTAATGAATTTTATAAAGGAATGAAACATTTTACACACAATTATAATATTAACGTTTATGAAAAAAATAGTTTGTTGGAAGGAGACCGTCAAAACTATAGATGATTATGTCGTTATACGATATAACTTCTTCATCTTTATCAGTCCATATACGTCTCACTGCAGGGCACAGGCCGTCTCTACAATCGAGAGTACGCTTGAGAGTTGTAAGGCCATATAGTCCACCACGCTGGCCTAATGCGGGTTGGTGAATATAACTACTATATTTTATATACTTGACATTTTTATTTAATTATTTATTGTACACAATAAAAATACCGGTGTATAAAAACAATGACAGTGAAAATAAAGTAGTGTTATGAGTATATATTTTTAATAGATTTAACATCTAGTACTAATTATTTAACTCCTACACGTCATTAAAAAGAACTAAAATATCACATAAAATGAAATGAAAATTGCCAACCCAAACTTGACGCAGAAATCAAACCGTAACACCAAAGTCCACAGCGAAACTCTGTAAAACATCGCATATTTTTAACATTCTCGACCAGAATATATTTTACAGCGGCAATAAACAGGCGAGCCGTGCGTTTACAACGGCTTTTTGGATCCCAATTTATCTCACCAGGAACGTTCCAATTATATTTTTTCTACCCAATAGACACAATGCGATCGGTCATACGCACTGCATGCACGGGGACGCTTTCCACTGCGTAATTGCTTTTTGTTTTTCGAATAAAGTTATGTACAAACGCGTCGATAGATAGTAAAGTGTATGTAGCCGAATATGCTTTTACAAAAACTTAAGCATAAAAGCATCAGGTAAGGTGGAAATGGAATCATAATTTATTTATTTATAAGTAAAGTCTAAACTACGTACTATATGTAGCATATTATATGTAATAATAGGTACAGTCAGCAACATAACTCGCTACACATTCACGAGATTTGGAATTATCTTATCATCCAAAATAATAATTATTTTCAATATCGTATGGCACTTCTCAGCATAGATGACTTTACTTAGTTATATTTTACGACTACAAAGTAGTACGTACAAATTTTAATTCATAAAAAGGTTATCAGAAAATGGGAAGTGTTCAGCGACTTATGTTGCTGACTGTACATGACCAAGAATATGAAAAATGAATACCATTGGAAAGTATCTCGTAATAGTATTCTAATATATTCGATATGTAAATGCAAAAAAATAATTTAACGTCACAACCATATTTGCAAATAAAATAGCAAAAAAAATGGTCGGTGGAACTCCGAACAGTATGTAATTACAGCAAGTTCCCCTAGATGTATCTTTATTAAGATTGGGCTGTAGCTGAAATACCTGGTAATCTCCCTTATATCCTTCTTCCATGATCCACCTTCTAATACGATCTCATCTTTCCAAAATGAAAATTGGTTCCCATTTCCTGTACCAAAAAAAACATGCACAATATTTTTGTAGGATAATGCTCCAAATAGTATTCTAAGCCTTTACATTGCTATCAATTACTTTAACAGCTGCAATATCTATTAATATTTTCTGTAATTTCATCGGTCCATAAAAACAATTTGTCAATCAAACCACCAAGGCCCCTGCCATTTCCAGTCCACATCAGTTCGATTACAATAAAAATTTCGACAGGTGTCATTGGCTGACATGAACTATTACAAAAGCGAACAATAGCTGATCTGATTGTAAAAAAAATCAATAGCAATAATTGTATTGAGAAACGGATGATCGTCTCAAAGCTCGGCCGATTCAAATATTCCAATTGGGAATAGCGTAACAACTGAACGCCGAAACGCGTCCGGTTTCGACTGAGTAAATCCAATTTTATTACGCTAATAAAAGGCAATCCAATTAAAGCTGGAGATTTTTTACGGGCGCTGCTCCGAGCTAGCCGGCTGTAGGACCCTCGAGTTGAGTGCCGACGAGCAAACGTGCTACAGGTTTCAAATATACCTAAGCGTTGTAATGAGTATGTACGCATTTTGAATTACTATAAGTCGTGAATGTTAATTAAACTATTTTTTGAATGGGCTGGTTTAATGTCTCGTTCGTAGTTCTCGAGCCTGTGAGGATTGTGTTGTATGGTATTAGGCGTGGGTTGATGTCGGTTGTAATGGATGAAATATTTATTTAATTTTATCACGATCTAAATAACACATGAAATGTAAAGTAGTGTTTTAAAATTGCATAAATTCCACAATAGCATATTTTAACTTTTTAGTTAAATGTATTATTAAGTGCATGTAATCCAAAAACGGCAATACTAAAACCTTATAATTGATACAAAAAGGAAGGATCAATTGACGTGTCTTGAAGGTAACTGAACTTGAAGAATTTAATGTCCATTAACCCGCATCGGGCAAGCGTCGTGATCTAAGACTTTTAAAACTCTCGTATTCGGGGAAGCTCTAGTTTTTATGAACAGAAGGATTGATATCAAATGGTATTCTAAGTATAGAAACGTCACCGAAGCGATTGAACATTGATAGGCCTCCAACAATAATATCCACAACAATCATTCGAAAACTCCCTACATCCTACGATTCTTATTTTAAATTTATACGTAGGTAAGGCTTATTATCGAAAAATTCTTGTTGATTCGGCCAGCATTTCAATACAACGCTAACTAATCCCCAACTTAACAACTGCAACATTAATCCGCAGAAAAAAATAGACCGTAGCATAAGACGTACAGCGAATCCCGAGCGCTCCTATAACAATTTAAAAGGATTCCGCCGATGCCTTTCAGTCTCATGCATAATTTAAACTGAATATTGATCCCAGTACGGATTGAACGGGTGGCGTTTCGCTAATAGTGAGTATTATGCTGGAATCGAGAATATGCATCTGCCATACGAGATAGTATAAGTGGAAACATTTTGAATAACCTGCTGGTGGAAGCTGTGCATACTAATGACGCTGCTTCGTCGCTCTATTAAGATGTTGCGATTTATGTAGCAGATGTTAAGGCGGAATATACTAGCGGAATTAACTGTCTGATGAAGTTTTGGTTGGGGTAGTTGTTAGGATTATAGACGTTCAGGTGTATGAAGTTTGTTCGGTTAAGCATTTAAGAGTATTTGTTGTTAAGTATTCATTGGTCTTGCAGAACATATTAGTTATAAATTTTGTGGTCCTGAGTACCCTTTTCCGGATCAAGCATTCGCTTTATATAAGTTTTCCGGTTTGAAAAGTATTAAGAGTTTCCCGGGACCGGACTTTTGCTCGGCTTAGCGATAAGGTGCGTTGACCTATGGCTCGCAAAATGTATTAAGAGTGTACTTGTGCTTATTAAATGTACATTAATAAAATCCTCTGCGTCTTATTAGCAAACTTAATTTGTGACATTAATAAAAAATCAAATACTATTATAAAAATCACAAATGTTTACATAAATCAGACCGACAAAACCATGTCTACACCAACATCGAAATGTTTCACACGGCATTAGACATTAAAGCAAAACTCGAGAACAGTAAATTATTACCTTTTCATAATGTCAGTACTAACCCCGTAATTCGGTAATCTACGTCAGGCCGACAACGTTAATTAAACTGCCGGAGAAATTGCTTCCAAACATATTTTGTCATCTAATAGCTAATAAAGTTGTTTATTTTGCCACTCAGATTAATATGTTTATGTTAATTAAAATCATGATTTATATAAACTGATTTCAACGCATAATTTGGTTGCTTGAATTGAGTATAGTGATTACAGCCTCTTTAGCACGGTGGGACATGAAACAAGCCGTGAAATAAGAGCACTAGGGTTGGATACAGACAAGAAATAATTAGCATGAAAAATGTCAGGTCTGAGTTTTCTAAGATCCTAAAATGACTTCCGTTCTTAATTATCTTTCATATACAGTAATAAATAATAAGTATATCCCAAGAAATTTCACTGTTAAGGAACTTATAACTTTCACAGAACATTGTAAATAACATCGGAGTTCAATTAGAAGAAGACGTAACAAAACTCCGAACACTGTACTAACACTGAGCAAATCCCATTTTTCACTTACAGACGTAGTTGGAAAACTTTAAAAATATATAATAATGTAGTTGCGAGTTGGAATAGTGCAATAGCCACTATAATCAACTGACAATAATTAAGAACAGTCAAAGTTTCCCGACCATTTTCTTCCGTGTAGCGAGAAAGTTTAAAATTGCTTTACCTTGGTTAACGGCGGGCGCTGTTAACGTTGAAAAGATTCAAAGTGTGCTTCATTAAAACTGCGTTGAGGGCATCGACAATAGAGTTGAATCTCAGGCCTCGGATGCAATTAGTGCGACCAAGCCCTTACCATGAACGCATTCATTCGTTCCTTCCGTGCAAAGAGTGGAACGGGACTTTATATTTTTTATCTCATTCATTCATCTGAATAACCGATTTATACTTTTATTGTTGAGTAAGCCACAAACGATGGGGTGAATTCGCTTGTATTTTATGGGCTTTCCTTTGTTTGAATGGATTTATTTTCGTTACATAGATAAAAAATATATTTATTTACGTTAATTCTAGCTAGATTAAACTATCCTCCATATTTGTGTTGTTTTATATGATATATTCTGTAGTTATAAAACTAAATTTTGAGGATACTAATGAACTAATTAATAATAACTATTATGTTACTTAAAATTAACGTATCACGAAGAAAGTACGAAAAATTTATCTAAAGATGTAAAATTGAAATAATGGATTTTATTATGTAAATTAGCACGTCAAATGATGGAGCTACAATGACTTCTACGGTTCAACAAAAATAGTTTTACGGTCAAATTCAATCAATTTGACCGTCCAAGCAAACATTTTTATCTTCGAATCGAAAAACTTATATAAAGTTGATCGATGACCGTCTGGTATCGAACCCAGAACATTACACCGCATAGCAAGAGCACAATGAAATATTAAACTGAACAACATTTTTTTTACTGCCACGGGTATAATGGCTGCACTGTACCTGAGGTTAGTGTCAATCTCGTCCAGACAGAGAATCGAACGGCATCATAGAATATGAATAATAACTGATTCAAATTCTATAAAAAACAAATAAAACAATATAAAAACCACACAAATCGAAGCAACAGAATACAGAAAGTCAAAAACCATTAAAAACGACACCATAATCACTTCGAATGCACACATGAACGTTAAAAACAACGTTTCAACTGAGAGCAAATATTTAACGCTCCAAACAGATCCCAGTTAAGCTGAAATTATTTTCGATTTAACTAGTGTTCAGTGCGACGCAGATTTACAACAGATAACGAGTGTATGATTAATATTGAAGGCACCAACTGCGACAACTGTGATTAACGACGAGCAATCAACGGCCCGCGAAATGCGGACTTATTCGGGATACACGCAGTTTTTTATTAAAAATCAGCGCGCGTCACGTGAATGCTATTGGGAGTATTCAGTGGAATTTTTCACGGCTACATACAATGCGCATGATTTTAATTTAATCATCGGCTTTTGCGATGGTTGTTAGTGGGAAATATTTTATTAGTTTCTTTATCAGCCCACATACGGACTAATGCAGGGCGCGAGCCTCCTCTACGATCGAGCGTACGATTGAGCGTAGTTAGGCCATATAGTCCACCACGCTAGCCGGTTTGGCGGACTTTACATTCAATAGAAATTCTTACACATCGCTATAATAGGCAGGTTTCCTCTCGATGTTTTTCCTTCAACGTTATAGTGATATACCGTTTGTTTCTTTGACTGTACTTAATTGTTCTAAGAAGTGTTTGGGGGGACTTGTGTTCAGCCATTAATATCCCTTGATTTATCTTTTATCATATTGGATCAATCTATTTTGTAATTTAGTACTAAATATAGTAAAATAAATGTACATTACACCAACTGAATAGAAAACACGTTAGCTTAACATAATAATGAATAAAGTTATAAAACAGAAGATAATTTTGACACATCTAAAAAATTGCTTGTATTATGATCAAAACATTCTGACTAAAATGTCGTCTATTCTCCCTCGATATGTGAGATTTTATCTCAAAAATATATTTACTGAACATGACAGCAATATTACTCGTGCGAAAGACAGATGAACGAACGAAGACAAAGACACATAAATAATAAGTACACGTAGTACCAAATAATTATTGTTTACAATAAGAAAATGTAGCATCTCTGAATACTGTTATTAAAACGAATGTAATTAAAGTCCGTTATAGTATTTATGACCACTTTGCGACCTAAGTTGTCGGCGGCAGAAATTAATTGGTCATAATTCACTTTAATAAGCAAAATGAGCTTAATTTGCAAAACGTTGCAAATATCTGGACGCCACACACCATTACGATCTTTTGAGGCATTTAGGATTATTTTGGATGTAATTATCAAGTTGTGACACGGTCTTTGGTACTTCATTTTGCAATAGATGAAGGATTTAAGACTGGTACAGTAATTTATTTATAATTTAATGGGAATGTTGGTAGCCTTCATAATTTCAATTCGGGTTTACATCTTATAAGTAATTTTAATGATATTAATGAAGTGGAGTGAAATATGAGTGGAATTTTGCACGTGTAATAAAATTTGCGGTATTGCTACACCATTAATGAGTTTGTAAATGAGCAAAAATTCTATCAAGAGATAAGCTCTTAATAAGAAAACAAGATTTCGATTATCCCCAAAAGACAGTTTAATCTAAACCAACGAAAATATTCGGGCAAATGTTGAAATCCTCCGAACGAAACTTTCCCATCTCCTTAAACAAATCCCGCAGTAAACAGCCGCTACACACAAACTACGTATCGCATGGAACCTTTAATATAACAGTTCAAGCGGAAAATCCGATATCTTGAGCCCGGAACATTGATGAGCGTTTAAATATTCATGAGAGACGCCACGCGCGCAGCTCACGTCGAGTACCCACACTACAAAATGACGGCTGTCACCGATCAAACTTGCATAGCTTGGTTATACACTGATAGAATGGTGGCTTTATTATAGTTTCGATAGTAATTATTTCCTGGGAATATCAATTTGAGTCCTCTACAAAATTTACGGTTGTCGCCGATCAATAGCTTGTATGATGTAGAATAGTGAGCTGTGTAGCGTTTCCATAATATAATAATTTTATAGAAATACCAGCTAAAATTATCTGATCTATGTACATACATATATTTAACTGGTTCCAGGATGCACATTTCATCTATTTTTAACTATTTTAGATTATTTCTTTCGCCTTTACGGTTTTTGTACTAGGAAATAGTTCTTAAAGTGTCAAGGAACTAAGCCTTCATGGAAAGATATTTAAAAACTCGACAATTTCTATGAAAGTGCCTATTTTTCTAAGTGAAGTTTTAAATTGATGCGTTTGATAGAGCTCTATAAGCGGAACGTATTAGAACCCAATTCTTTGAATCAATTTATAGTTTCCTTTCATTAGCTTCGATATTTTTCATTATTATTGTTGTGTCATTCAACAACTTTTCTAATATTAGATTTGTCTTTTGTAATAAAATTTCTAACTTATCATTCTTATCATCACCGTCGACCAGAAAAAATACTCTAAGATTCCCCGATTTTAGTCAGTAACATTTTAGAATTAGTCTGTTTACAGCGACCCCGCTACCTTTTCCATTCTCTTCCCCACCTTCATTCAGTCACCTTAAATCTTTGTAGATACTAAATAGCGTACCTGCTTTTCATATACACGAACAATAACACAATCAGCATTTCCCCGAACGTCATCGAACACCTTCACAGTTCACAATTTGTAATATGATCTCATAATTCTCGGTGTATCGCCAGCACGGAGCTAACCGCAGCACGCTTTATTGAGAACGGAAGACGATTCTCTTAGGGGCGACACGATGCTGCATTTACCAAACGAAATATTTACAAGTGACTGAGACTGCGTCGCACCAAATCTTGTGTTTGCTGTTATCGAAATTTCGTACGAGGGAACAATATTCGAGTTTAGTAAATTGAGTTTGAACGTTGGTGCTTGATTTTGATGCGTGCGTTTATGTAGCTTTAATAATGTTGTAAAATTTAGAATGTGCTTTATAATTATGTTTTGGGTACGTTAAGACCTTATTGAGTAAATTTCAAATTTTTAGCAATTTTAGACTTTTTGTGCCTGAAAATTATGCTGAAGACAAACCCAATAGTTTAATAGCCTTTATTATTGGTTTAGTTAAGGACTTAATGCTACTAAATCTAATATTAACTAAACACAAACATAATATTAATTTATAAAAAATTATCAAGCTTAATATAATTCAACAATTTATTATTACGAAATATATTCCAACAATGAAAATAATGTAATAGAAAGCTGAAAAGAAAGTTTTTAAACGCTTTAAAAATGTCACTGGCAAAGGTCAGGTCAGGATATGTTTTAAAATTCACGACGCCGCTTTCACACTAAATTATTAATTATTAATTCAAGCAACTCGGAATAAACCACTGAAAAATATTATGTGAAAATTTGTTTCTCTAAACTTTTGCGAACAAGCGAGTACCAATTACTGTATCGTTATGAATGTTCTACGTTTTAGGATTAGAGGATTTTATTATTGCAACGAATGGTGTTTCGAGCAAATCATTCGCCTGATAGTAAGCTATACGACCCCAAAGGGACAGTAGCAAAACCAAACAATACCATAAATTAGAAAGCAATGCTTGGTATTTTGCTGTGCTTGTCATGCTGAGTCATAGCCGTGGTACCAACCCAGGCGGCCTTCCACATAATATGATAGACCTACTACCAGTGTAATTTGGTCTTATTTGATTACAGATGTACTCCACTAAATTAAGTAAATATAAGCCATTACACACGCCCTATTTCTTTTTTTCGACGTAACTTACAATCCAGTAGTCGATATTACTTCGATAATCATAGCCGTCCTGTTTTTAGAGACACTTTCCCGCCCACACGCTGCTCCTGATAGCCAGGATTAACAGTGGCACACAAAGAATTGACAAGGAGCTCCGGAGCTCGACGAGACTCTCCAGGACACTAGCTTGTCTTAAACCCGCATCGAAATGAATGAGAAATGAAAACAAAAAGGAGTTGGAAAAAAAATTGTCTACTTTTCTCTTCAGCAAAGCGGGTTATATAATGAGAGGTATCATTCTCTGATATAAAGATATACAATAGGAGAATCCACATGTTAAGCACCATGGGATAAACAATTACATGGATACTCTAGTTTGAGTTATTAAAGCATGCTTAACGGTCTATTAATGGACTATTTTGATAAAATCGCTTAGTAATATATTCATCAAGACAACAGGTTTTGGTAGGTTAAGTTTGCGTGTCCATTTCAAGCACTGAGTGATTAAGAAGTCTTAAACGAACACAAATTCTGTACATGTATTCTGTCATCTCAGCACCATCTCTAGGTAGACTAGCAGTGAATGCCTATGGCATTAAATCCGCCTAAATACAATGTCAATGAATGAAGTTAGAAAAAATAAAATGAAATAAATAAAATCTGGATATACCTATCTATAAGCAAGTTAGTTGTCAGGGTATAAATTTAAATGGAAAATATTTACTATTAAAAACAAAGAAATAATTAAAACGATTATTAAATTGAATATGTATAGTGTGACATTTGGATAAAACTCAAGTATTACTCATAATTATAGAACTAGACCCAGCGATCTACGAGAGCTAATTACATAAATCGTGAAGATTACACACAAAGGTTTATTAAAGGCAATTGATGAAATAATATGGTTGTTTTTAATATAATATTTGATCATATAATTACGTAGCATTATGCAACGATGTTACTAGCTCTACTTCTAGTATCCATTTAGCATATTATGTTGAACAGTACAAAGTATTTCTGCAAACATTTAAAGCACTACCTCATAAAACCAGCATTTAGAATATACTAGCAATAATATACCATACACTGCAAACTATTTTATAAATCACAGTGAAAATCCGCATATTTCTACGCACAAGGAAACGCGGGTTAAACCTACATAATGACGCGATTAACATTCAAGGGCTTATTCTAATGCCGCCTATAAGAGATAATTTGCCGATCGTTGATAATAAAGTTTATCAATGCAAATTCACCGCGAAACACAGAAATCTTTGTCCACAAAAATAATTCGCGATTAAATTCGGCTGGCATGATAATTAAGTAACAGGCAAGGTACCAAGGTTGTGCGGGTCTAGGTACCCTAATAGCTGGCTGTGGTTTCGCAACACCCAGCTTGTTCCAGTTTCTAATGCCTAAAGTCAAAGCACAAATTATTTAGGGCCTGTGTGTCATGCCGTCAGATTGAAGTCCATGGGCGTAAGAACAATTATATCCAAAACTGGAGACATTAAACTGGCGTTAGAATTGCATTTTAAAAGCGGTGGGAACTGATTGTAAAGATACTTTTAAACTCTAAAGATAAAATAAATGGTAAACAAAAAATATATAGAGTCATTAAATACAAATTAAGTAATGATATTGCTCTTGCAAATAAACTTGTACATACAAAATATTTACAATAAAATACTAAAGTAAGAGTACAATTTAACAATGTAATTAGAGACGACAATTTACATTCAGATTCCAATTCGTGTGCAATTTATCCGGCGCAAACCGTACTGTTACGTTACAAAAACCAGACACTTGTCAACAGTGAATCACTGTCGGACAGTTAAGTTGTTTTCTGTCGGAATTTAAAATTAAAATTGCACGGTTCGAGCAGCACGTGGTACAGTAAAGTGCAAGGCGCAAGGCGACCACGATATTTCGCAACCGATCAAAGCAGGTGCCTGCGGGAATGAATAAAATGCAGTCTGACAACTCAACCCTAGAATACTTAAGCTAAATTGAATTCTGATAAAAGCAATTGCCTTTGCGTAATCTCGCCGAATTTATCGGGTGAACGCCTTTCAACATCAATCAATCTCTGGTAATTATCAACAAATAGCAGTGAACTATTAACGTTCATAATTTAGTGCATGCAAAATTTAACGGCATAACTATATCGGGCCTTGCTATCTAACGCAATCAAGCCTTAGATTTAGATCCTAAGAGCACGCCAGTAATGCGCCGTAAAATTTCGACACGGCCCATTTGTTACACCAAATAATTATTGTCAATATGGACTGGGTGCTGTTTCCGACCGTTTCCGATTTATCTAGATAATATTATAGGAAATCCTGGCCGTGATACCTTTCCAAATTGCGACAATAATTGTGTTGTGAAATAGCGTATGCATTGAGGGAGTTGGTAGAAGGGTTAAGCACTTGCCTGATGCATCTTATTTTATTGCTATTAATGGCGAGACGAGCATGCCGTTCACCTGATGGGAAGCGATACAACTGCTTATTAACAGTATCACAACCAAATAACACCTTGAATTACAAAACAATTCTGGGCATTCCACTGCGCTCGCCATACTGAGCTATAAGATGTTCAGTGTCAATATGTACAGTAAAAAGTTATCTACTGTCTTAGTAAAGAGTTATCCTTTAAACCACACACAAATATTAGTAACAGTTGCACCGACGTAATGGACACTCCGAATAATGTTTCACTCGACGCAAGGTCGTTACCACATTCTAAAAATTAGGAATTTGCGGGCCGGTCGTTTTGTTTATGGCTTATGGTCAAAATAATGGGTTGAGTGCTGCGCGTATAAATTGAAGTATATTTTTGCAGGATTTAACTAACGTTTGTTTTTTATCTTTGTATAAATCTTTACCATTGTTTAATTACTTATTTGCGTATTTATATTAAGTACTAGCGGCCCGGCCCGGCTTCGCCTGGGTGCAAATACAGATTCCAGTCCATATTTTTTTTAAATCAACATGACTGCCGTTGTCTAAACTGCTTATCCAATCCCATCCTATACCTATTCTTCTGTCCCATTTTATCCACCTTACATTCTATTCTATCCCATCCCTCCAGATTTAAATCATTATTTTGCTAAGGAGATATTATAACACTGTTACTACTATATATGATAGCTGACCCGGCGAACTTCGTATCGCCACATTTTTTGCCATCAATACTGTCTAAAGTCCAAGATTTTAATACCTAATTAATTTATTGCATTATAATGAACAACATTTTTCGTTTTTCCTTCCAGATAGAAAACGAATAGTGCTGTTATTATATAGTCCACCCCGTTGGTTTAGTGCGGGTTGAAGGATTTTATTTAATGTAGAAATTACTCCGAAAAGTAAAGGATTTGAACCCGTGACCATCCTAAACTTGTTGGCAGTCGCGTTTGGTACGTTACCAACGCGCAACCACGCGCTTCTGTGAATTACTTTTATTTATTTGAGAAGACTATCTATACATATACAAATTAATACAACCTTCATACTGCCTTACCAGGTGACGTAAGTAATAAAACAAATATTTAAAAATATAAAACTGCATATAGTTTCATTATAATGTCTGGATGCGGCATCAACGTACCAATACTTTTATTATTCTTGAGTCTGAAAACAATACTAATGCGGAATTTAAATTTGTCGCCCAACGCATCTAAAGGTATCAATTCAAATAACAATGTCCTTTATGAAAACGAAAAATTATAATTAGATATATTTTGGTGTACTCCAGCAAAACGCTTTATAGAGTATATCTTGTTTAAAGCTGTCGCAATACTCTCAAAAAACTATGGGCTATTTTTGTAGTATTTTTGTACATCATTTTATTTTACATTAACAAATTACGCGAAGGATGCCGTATCTAGATATTATATACACAATGTACACATTTTTTGAATTTTGTTCTATTTCGTCAGCCGTCAATGAAAGACAATGGAAAGATAGATCATTTTACGTTGGTTGGTAGTTGAAGCTTGACCGTCGTTTACCTCTCCCGTCAACCAAACAAAGATCATCCTATATTGGCTGGTCGCATCACGCTTGAACAATTAAAAAATTGGCTTTTCCTCGCAATTTTTCCATTTTTTCTCACCGTTTAGACCTTCCCTAGACCTCCACAAACATTTCAAGACCAAGATAAGATAAATCCGTTCAGCCGTTCTCGAGTTTTAGTGAGACTAACGAACAGCAATTCATTTTTATATATATAGATATAAAGTTTATAAATAAATACACCCCAGTGCTCACACTCACATACATAGTACTGACCCCACATTAAGATCAATTAAGTCTTGTGTCGTGGGTATCAGAAACTACGAGAGACTTTGCAGTCTCACAAACACCCAGACCCAACACAAATATTTGTGGGCCAAACATTGAATCCGCAACATCTCACAGTAAGTATACCAATATTGCAGATTTATAAACAATCATAATAGGTTTTTTTTTAACTGGCGCTGTTAAATGAGAGAAATCAGTACTAGAACTATTATATTCCTAATTTGGAACCAAAAGATTCTGGAGTGTAGGCCATGTATAGGTCAGCGCAGTTTCGGACGCCCGCCTTCAAGGAGGATGGACCACCTGGTTAAGGTTGCAGGATGTCTCTGAATGCAGGCTTCTTCCAACAAGTTGAAGTGGAGATTATTGGGTGAGGACTATGTTCAGTAGTGGCCTTCGATCGAACTATTTAAAAGAAATGTAGAAGAAACATTACAAATTTAATCATATTATGTAGGTACAAATTTGATCGCATAGATTTAAAACTAGGTTCTCGTATTTGGAAAGAACAAAATATTATCGCAGGATATTATAGAGCAAATTATATTAAAACCTTATAAAACACGTAAAATTCATAACTGTTTAATATTCCAATTGTAACGTAATGAAAATGAAAAGTTTTTGTAGCGTTTTAATTTATTTAAAGTGGCTGTTGGAAGTGTTGTTTTGATGGGACATGCCTATCCGTCCTGCTGGCTCACTACTGACACTCGACTTACTTTGTCACCATTAAATGTCGCCGTGGTCATTAAAATCATAAAATAGAAATGAAATAAAAAAATGTTGAAGCAACAAGCAAATGACCAAGCACCACCGCCTATGAAAATGAATAGTCGGATAGACGATATTTAATAAGTTAAGGTAGCTTAACAACAACTGGTGCAAATAAGCCACTTCAACACACAATATAAAAATAGATCAAGAGTCAAAATATATTGAATCTAAATTCATCAAATCATCACAATCATTAGGCAGATGAAACGTATGAATAAATTGCAATACGTCAAGCTTCAAACCATTCGATGTTACAAAGCCACTAGTAATTAATGAGACACAGCCTATCCATCAACCGCACAAATCCATTTCAGTACACCAATTAGTTCTCTTAACAATTTAGTAATTGAAATCTTATTTGTACAATTGGCAACTATTTAAGGTATAACTATTACAGATCATTAGAATGTACATTACAAGCTGTATGTGATTTGTCGTTCCGTTCACCACTTGTTGTGTCTAATGCCAAAATATTTAGACCACTGCGGTATCTAGGTTATTTCGAATATAATTACGTCGAACCCATTCTAGTTATGTCCCGCCTCCATTGTCCATTAATCTCAAAAATACTGTTTATTCAAACAGTGTAAAAACATTACATGAATAATTAAAAAGTTCGAGTCCGGAAGCAAGAATGAATAAACCTTTTTGGAGTTTGCAAACATTCTTTTAAAAGTTGGTTGGCAAGTATCCGAACAAATGTCTACCTACTGAAAGTTGAGAAGATCGATTAATGAGGGGATAATGACCAGTTTTATCCTTGTTTTTCTATATTATGCATTTATGTTACTATCAGCTTGTCCAATATAAGGCATTGGTAGTATTTCCAGCAACGACACAGGGCTTCCTTCAAGATTTAATCAACATCATTCATTATAATTTACTCCAAGACTTCTATTGCCTATGAAATCATCTAAACATAATTATATAATACATTCATATATGGCCCAAATTATGTGAATAAAGATCATGAATACAAAATTACATTTGTAATAATGTGAGTATTTTTATAACTTTCAGCGAACCTTTCAGAAAATATCCCGCAAAAAATAGATCTTGTAATAAAACTACTCATAAGGGAATATTGACAAGCACTTCAAGGTTTTATAGACCTCCTTCCTCAAAACCATTAAGATCCATTATCGCATACTATTAGAATATAATTTCCAACATTATACAATCTGGCTCCACAGCAATATATCATCGAGCCAGCACAGCGCAAGTAAGCGGACTCATTTGACGCACAATCAGTCTGCTAGATAAGACGGGGTACAAATTTAGCAGTCACCTCCGGTCAATATCTCTGAAGTAGATTAGGGCTGCCGCACATAAATGCGATACATCATCGCACCTTCAGAATTAACGTTGCTGGCCTATGTAAGAATGAGAGAATTCACGCTTTTAGACCAGAATAATAAGCTTTTTCACATTTGCTAGACCACGGCGCAGTAAAGTTATGAAACGAGAGACCGCGGGTTCGATCGTCGCATCGAGACAAATATTTGTGTGATCCATAGGTGTTTGTATGGGGTGTAAGTGTTTAGGAGACCGAAAAGTCTCTCGTAGTTTCTGATACCCACGACACAAGACTCGATCTTAGTGTGGGGTCAGGTTAAAATAAAAAAAAATACCCGATTTACAATGTCAATAACAAATTCCGTGCACTTTAAGAATCGTTAAAGCAAAATTTACAACCAGGAAAAAGTTAATGAATTGATTTGATAGTAAATGTAATATAAAACCTAAAAATACACTAGGTATATGCATTTTATGCATGAAAATAAGGTATTCTTCTCTGCTTCGTACAACACTTTTTTGTTTAACAATTGTAAACACTTTTTAAGGTATTGTTTACATGGTAATGGGATGATACAACGCAACACTTAGCGAAATGTTGTGTTGCCGCACTGCAATGCTTCGGTTTAATGTGTGTCAGCCCTTACATCGGTCATGAAACAGTATCAATGTTATCGAAAATCTCACATGTGCGAAATGCAAATTGATTGAGCTCAGAATCAACCATTGATCACGAAACGTACGAGAATAAATCAATTAGTACAAAATTCAACACTTGTTTTAAAGCTATGTCTTACAGTAGGTTTGTGGACCCAGAGTTTGATTGAGCGACCGTTCAGTGCATTTAATAAGACCGATATTATATAATTTACTTTAATAATAATCCAGAATAGAATATGCGTTTGATTTACATTGATTTGGAGGTCGTGCCGAAACGTTTGTACCGATTTCGTTGAATTATAGTTTGCATAAAATGTATCTCGATTAAGTTTATGTGCCTGCAGACATGTTCAAATTACTGCTTTATTTCAAAACTATATGACTATATTGACTTGCAGAGATGCATGGAAAAAATAATTTATACAGGGCAACAATGCGTATAACAGGGCTCGGAAAGTGGATATAACATAATAGGAATTCTAAAAATAATGAAATCAGGCCACACATGGCTGCAACTAAACACTAATTAATACCAATACTTTTCGTTAGTTAGTTCGCTTTTTTTCAAATTTATTTAATTCTATGTAGGAACGCGTATTAATTTATATGAACGTTGTTCTGTGACAAAACCTATTTCTTTTTTGGCTTAATAAATAAAGGTACTATGAATTATTTATATTAATCTGTCGGCTAGGCCGGGTGCTTATTATATTCCACTATACTCTTGTCAACAACTATTGTGCCCTAAAAATGGTTAATGTGACCGGATCTGAGCTGACGCAAAAAATAGTTTTATAATAGTTCGCACAGACAATATTTAGATCGAATAGAACGTTGTTTTAAAAGCAAAGGCGTCAAGTTTTTAGACAAGCCTAAAGTGGATTTCGAATCTAAAATCCATTCGTCTGATCATTAGACATTGTATATTAATAATGGAACGGGACAGTAAGGTCCTTTTTTATAGAAGCGTAATAAAGTAAATTCTTAGATATTGCACTGCAGCCATTAACATCGAGGTGTGATATTTTCCGTAAAAGTCATTAATATTTATTTTTATAGCCGGCGTAACAATATACGCTAAATCTGGCAAGGAAACTACAGTTTTATATGGTTTTATAAAAATACGTTGTGGGTTTAGATTCCGTCATTTTTTATAGTACCTACGACAGATATAAGGAGATGATTAAGAATTTTTAAATGTTATGTTTGTTTTATTTATTACAATGTGCTATTATAATGTATTAAGTACTACTACAACATTAAAATATATATGATTTCGCAGTAATCGCATCAACAAACCTAACAATAAACCTTTGATATTATAACCAACGCAAAAACCTTGTAAATGTCAAAAGGAACTAAATTTTATTTCCCTTGCGGTATCTTTGTTACAATCTTTGCCATGTTTAGAAAAAAATAGCCTATAATAGAAAAAATAGAGTCAAGAAACCTTCACATGTGTTGACATTAGAATGTTTTACTGTTTCTGAGAAAAACTAGACTTGAGTCACGTGTATGGAAATTCAGAGGAACTTAACACGACGTTCGAATATGGCAATTCATCGCTGGTGACATAAATATCCTTTATTACCACAAGAAGAACGTGAAATAAGCGACATGATTCTACACTCTGTGGTATTGTCATTAGTTACCATAAGAATATTTTTGTCAGCCTAAATGAGATTTGCGGGTACGAGGATATTCTTGTCGTCCCATGTAGCAATCACCGTAGACAAAAACTGTGAAATGATCCACGAATTTAAGTGTTTGTTATCCCTGTGTAGCGATCGGCAAGACCAGGCCTTTTCTTCGACGGGTTTGTTCGTTTCAGCCACAAGAAGTCCATTGCTGAACGTAGGCCTCCCCTAATGGTCTCCACATCAATCTGTTGGAAGCGGCCTGCATCCAACGACTTACTTCAACCTTAACCAGGTCGTCCGTCCATATTGTAGGCGGGCGTCCGACACTGCGCTTGCCTATACGTGGTCACTACCAGAACCTTACAGCCCCAACGGCCATCAGTTTTTCGATAGGTACTTTATTTAAATTTGACTGTACTAACCAGGTGCATTGTACTTAGTTCATCATGTTAGTGTATGAAGTAAGTTTTATGCAGTCGGTATAATTGAGAATGAATTATAAAAGATCGGCGATATAATGATTTTGTTTTTCACGCTCGTTTATCTAAAGTTGTTGCGTCGCATCAGTATTAGACGGCCATACTTGAAACTAGCTGCAGCAGCGCTATTTTAAAAATAATTTTCAAGGTAAAATATATATCTTGCAAGCATATTTTAAACTCATCTCGAACCTAACGTCTTAATCGGGTTAATACTGAGCTTTGCCACGATAATAGAAGTTGACAGTATTGCATGATTTAAATTAAAATATGCACGCATTTTTTTATTGTGCTACTAATTGTACCCATATTTTTATGGGCTTATTCCACCTTTAAATATAGCGATCACAATTTCAAGTGCCTATATAGCGATCACAAACATGCAAATTTTTGAAACCACAAAAAAATTACACTAAATTGAAAGCCCCATCTGGAAATCCAATTCAGTTTAACCTGACTTTTCACATTCCAGACAAACTTATCAGCTATCGTCCAATGACCCGACTATTTGATAAGAATACCACGACACTGAAATGATACGAACTACTTGCCAAGTCTGCGCACGTTAAGCGTTCAATTAACTTAACAAGCGCTCTACTGATAACTTTACAACACTGCGTTATTATACAATCAGTGAGCTTGGTTCGGCGCGATTATTCCGTGCATAATATCGTGAACTAGCTTCCCTTGATTAGCTTTGGAGATTATGCACCTCCTACGCGCCGATCTCTTCCTACATAAATAACCTTATTTGTATATTATAAACTACTTAAGGTCTAATCGTTTTTTAACTGATTGCTATTGGTGAACTAGTGTTGGTTTTTGCTGCATCTGTTGTGGTTTTGTTTACTTGTCGCATCATTGGATGGCATTAGGACGAAAAATTTTGTGAATCATTTATAGATATAATATGTATTACTAGGAACTGCCTCGGTGACGTAGTTGTACGACGGTACGGTTACAAAGCTGAGTTCTCGGGTTCGAATCCCGGGTCGGGCAAAGTGATATTAGATTTTTTATTAATTATCAGCTCGGATTCAGGAATTTGTGCCAGATATGACGTTAGACGCTTCACCTATCATATCGTGGGACGGAACATCCAAGGTGCAATGTGGGTGTCCTGGCTTCTCTACCTACCCCTTTTGGGAAAAAGGCGTGAATTTATGTATGTATGTAGAATACTAGGAAATTATAATAATTCATTTTAAGTCTAGAAGGAATGTGGCGCCCTATAGAGTCTGATTAATCCTGGAAAGTCAGAAAGTATCAAACTTCTGACCTGACCTGTGAGTCTTATTTTATTTTATTTTATTTTTTACATTCAGAAAACTAACAGCTAAATAGTAAATTACAAAAATATGTAACAGAAGGCCAATTACAAGTTTTCACTGTTTATGCATGTTAGTTTATGCATGTTTCAGTGGGATAAAAAAAATATCGGATTGAATAATAAATGCAAACAATTAAATAACAGTGAATAATAATATACCTATCATGATATTGGCATGTTTAAAAAAAAACCAATCGTTCGGTGAAGTTGTGTTTTTTTTTTGTTTACCACCTCGATAAATAAATACGCATGTACATATACACAACAGTCACATACATATGTCCATATACAAATCCTGACCCCAAATTAAGATCGACCTTAATGTGATATCTTAATAAAAAATTGTCTCGGTGTGGGGATTGAACCCACAGTCTCTCGTTTCACTGTCGGCGTCTAACTAATTGCGTCACGCAAGCAGTCAAAAACCTCGATACATCCTATATTTATTTTTAACCGACTTCAATAAAAGGAGGAGGTTTTCAATTCGACTATATGTAATAATTACTCCTGTAATACGCAGTTAAATAAAATAAAAAAATCACCTACAGATAAATATCGAGAAGAAGCTCGTACATACATAATATTACAAAATACATAACTGGATATAACCGGTTTCGCAGGCTATTACGTGTAAGTACTAGAGGCGGAAGGTGAGCGATCTGAGTCGACATTCCAACATTCACCTGGGGCTCCTAACGCTAGGTCTAGAACTTGCTCTGGCCTTTAACTGTATGAATGTTGGATTTATTTTAGAATCATTCTTATATTACTATTATTCTATACTTCACAACATGCTTACAGCGAAGAACAAACTTCGTATTCGATTGTAATATTTTTTCTAAATATTTTAATAAGTTCAAGCAAGTTCTAATGACGGGTTATAAGGATGAAATATCATAATTTCGTCCTTATAACCCTTATAGAATTGTCTTGCATTATGCTTTTAAACCGACTTCAAAAAAAGGAGGAGGTTCTCATTTCGACTGTATGTTTTTTAAAGGTAATAAAAAATACTTTTACTTCAGTTATAAACTATAGGTTTTAGTTAAAACTGATATTTTACATAGTTATGTAAAATATCATTAAAATTTTAGCAATAGCGGAAAAAATGGCTTACAAAGCTTTTTTAAGAAAGCATTATACGCAAAAATTTAATTCCTAATCCTATCATACCCTACAATTTCACAAATCCATCCCTCAACGTTCACAATCACAGCATTCTATTTCTCCCAAACCATTCGAAAGCTACACATTCCTTGCGAACCAGTCGATCGCAAGGTGCAACAGTTGCGCCATTTAAAGTATTACGCGACCGCCACTCCGGTCAGGGTCGCGAACTCGAGATGCCGCGACCAAAAAAGGACGAAAGGACGCTACTCGGTAACTTGTAGATGTAGAACCAATTAGAGCAGGACTTTTTGGACTGGTAGTAATGTTTGGGCTGTTTTTGGTCATTTTAGGTGCAGTAGAATGCATGTTTATGGAGTGGGCTTCAACTGGACGACAAATGCCTCGTTTCATGTCTATTTTCGGACATAACACCTGTTATTTTAGGGATTATTAAGATCCTTCGAATTTCAGATGAATATGGTCCGTCTATTAAAAAAATATTATCATATCCCATACTATGAGTTGTTGAGTGTAGGAGCATTTTTATTTCCATGCGTTTCCTTCTTCACAAGTTTCAATTTCTGAGTGTTATAGTCACTTTTTACGGTTAATATGTGTAACATTGTAGTAGAATACAATAATTAATATTTATCGGCTCGTTTGCTTACACCACGTCTTCACACCCCGTTCCGTCCTCCACGTCTATGATCTATCTCATTCTATATCTATCTCTTTCACCCTTGGTTCGCGTAGTGTATAGTTCGAGACGACAGATGCTAAGAGTATGAATTTATCAATACACTACACTAAGGGCAACTATACTCATTCAAACTAGCATCTTTATGACAATCAATAAAAGCTTGTAAGATAAATATCATGAAATAAAATATGATATAAATCACCAACCCTGCGTTTATTCATGAATTTTTAAACCATTTTTACACATCTATCCACTGATCAGGAGCGTCGGACACGTCACGAACAAGTGGAGCGAATGAAAACATTGTAGAGTATTCGTGCGGCGGTGACGTGACGTGGCTGTGGTACGTGTAAGTCACAAGCGTGGCGTCACTCCGACAACTTGCTCGACGAATGAACTCTGCGGTTAACTGCCATTTTACGGTGGTTTAACTAAAATATTATTGATCCGAAGTGTTAGGTGATCCACATTTGATTTACTTATAGGTGTAAGTACTACATTTTAGTTGATTTGTTTGAGATTAAGATGTGCTTTTTTTTGTTTTAATAAGATAAATCGTAATATTGTATACACCTATGGCTCGTCACCTTGCACAATACTTATATATAAAACAATATGTCATTTTATCGGTGACGCACCGATGTATCGATTTAAAAATAAGTTAGTTATGGTACAAAATTGGGTGTATTTTTGCTATGTTACAAAATTACTTTCAGCAAGTTGTAAATCTGCGTGGAAATTCCATGATTGACGATTTGCTGAAACTAAAGATAGTAAAATGTTAGCGAGAAACTCCTGAAAAACTTTACTAAATTATATACGAAAAATATTGATTGCATTAATATAACGAAATATTAATTCAATCCCAATTGTTCTTAATACACCTAAAATTTTAATAATAATATTGATATCTTCAAATTATATTCTCTAAAACTTACTTCGAACAAATAAATTGATTGCAGAATTATTTCTAAGTTATTAACACAAGTGTTTAAATCCAAAAGTTTATCGAACGCAATACGTCGTAAATAAACTTCGAAACTAATCGTTTTCAAGTCCATAAGCTAATATTCACTTACTTATGCCTATCAAGAGACTTTAACAAACAATAATAGATTTTAATTAATTTTAGCGAGTGCTAATATTTGAATACATTAAATTAATAAGACTCTTTTAATAAATTTACATTTATGAATATAATTATTTATCTATTTGCATGTACAAGTAATTTATAGAATGTTTATTTTTAAATATATATAGTGTATGTTAAGTGTGTTTTTTGCATATTTATTAATTGCAATAATTAATTCCTTTTTTTTTACTGTGTTTTTATAGGTAATATTGTTCTTTGTCTCTTTTTTGTATGTCCATCCCTTGTTTGTCTGTAAAACATTGTCTAATCTAATTAATCCGCCATTTAGAATATAAATAAGTAATTAAAATCAGTTGAGATTACTGGTGGTAGATCTCTCTAATTTGAGAGGCTGCCTGGGTACTGCCCACCGCCTACCGCAATGTCTATTTCTCCCGCCAGCTGTCATATGTTTCAGTTTAAATGACATTGTACCCAGTACCAGTATGATTTCTGAATATAAGACTAAAGACCTTATTTCTCAGGATGACAAGCGCAGTGGAATGCCAAGCATTGCTTTGTAATTAATGGAGTTATTTAGTTTTTCAACTGTATATGGAGCGGTCGTATCCCTTAACATTAATAGAATGAGATGCTGGCTTTGCCATTCATTGCAATAAAAAAAATGCAGCATATTTTTATGGCCACCATAACCACTAAAGCTAAGGTTTGATATATTATGCTTTATATCAATTTAAAAAGTAATTTATCAAGTTTAACGATTCCCTGTAAACATAATTGATGAGGGGCTAATCACTCTCGCGTCATACCTACTCATACACACATGTCATATGTATCATAAATGCGTTATTCCCTAACTTCGCGTTTGATAACATCATATTTCCTTATCTTAACTTACAATGAAAATTATACGACTTAATAATAAAATAGAACAGCATCCACTGCATTTTGAAATGTGGATTAGGGATTTTACCGCGAATTTGGTCGGGCGAAAAATCAGCCCGTCACGAAAGCTGTAAAGTAATCATAACACCGAGAAGTGAAAAAATTGAATGAAAAAATTTGTAATCTAAGAAACTATTATCTAAACATGCGGTCTTTGTGCTTATAAAACGCAGGAAGCCCTGACGGGTGAACATAAATTACATGCTCAACAAAAATCGCAGTCATTGGTACTTGTAAGCCTGAGTTGACGAACAGATCAATGAAAAACAATTAACGACGAGTGCGGTGGAATATAGTCGGAAGGATACATACCGCAAGGGTTAGATAGACCCCGGCATGCATGTGATTACTAAACAAGGGAGTGGCTGAAATGGGTTAAAAAAACATGTTGAATAAGCCCTGTTGTCATCTGTATTTCTTGCACTTAAATAACGCACAAATCAATAGAAAACAATTATTTAACCCTCACGACGAGTGCGGCGAGGAACAGTCGGAAGGATACAGACCGCAAGGGCCCGACAGACCCGACCTGCTTGTGCTTACGAAACGCGGGAGTGGCCGTGACTGCCACTTCGTTTGCCGACAAAGGGCAGTGTGGTGGCCGTTTAAATTCTTGATATATCTGCATTTAGACTCTTAGCTAGAAATGTTTAATATTGCGAGCAATTTTTACGAGCATGCTTGACTTAAATTTTATTACCGTTTTGCATAATACTTAAATGTTCAAAATTATGTCAAATACGCTATTAATTAGTTTAGGATGAAATGTTAAAAGTTTTTCACATATTGCCTATCATTTTGTAAACAGCATTGGTTTTTTTTTTTCATAACATAAATAACGTAGAGAGGTCGAAGGGATAATTAATTTGGGGGCTTTAGGATATTCAGATATAAAATATTTACTTTAACCTTAGTAAATGAAACTACAAACGTAATAACCGAAACATTTACGTAAGAAGACCTAACTTAAAATATAACAAACAGGACTTCCATTTTATTCCAACAATGAGAACGTTTAATGTAATTAAATTGTCCAACGTAAGACCTTTTCGTGCAAACCTACTTGCGGAGGATTGACTTTGTGGCAGCATTCGGGACGGTCCATATTATAGTCCCTTTTAATAGACGGGACAAGACAAACACTACTCCCTGTATAAATAGTTCTAAATACCTTTGAGCCTCTCACTTGAAATGGCTTACGGGTAGACAAGAGACGGCACTGCATAGTTTGAGAGGGAAATGTTTTGAAGAAATGTTACCTGTATAACTGATTTTTGAAATTAATTGTTAATAGACTGGTTGGTAATCAAGATTCAAGATATATACAGAATGTGAGTTATAGAATATGAGAGATGAGAGTCCAACACTGTATAGCATAGCTTTAATTAAGGACACCATTATTATTTATTTCACTCCGAAAAACCACCAAAATTATTTACCGGTCTTTAAGGAAGAAAGGTATTGAAACAAAGAAAAGTATGGGTATTATAATTAGGGTTTCAGATACATTGAGTGTATTGTATCAGCCCATATACGTCCCACTGCAGGGCACGGGCCTACTCTACAATCGAAAGTACGATTGAGAGTGGTTAGGCCATATAGTCCACCACGCTGGCCTAGTGCGGGTTGGCGGACTTACATACCATAGAAATTTTATAAATCGCTATGGTATGCAGGTTTCCTCACGATGTTTTCCTTCACCGTTTTAGTGCGTGGTGATTGACTATCAATACACACATGACTCCGAAAAGTCAGAGGTGTGCCCTGGGATTTGAACCCGCGACCACCGTGAACATGTTGGCAGCCGCGTCTAGTCCGTTTTACCAACAGGCCACCACGCACTTTTTGTTTGAGTTGATTTTGATTGAGTGACTGAACTAAAATCAACAACTAAGCTACTTATGTAAGCCATACACACTACGGTCTACCGGAGAGGTCATCTGTGCAGGTATGCCTGCGCAGGTAGACCGAACATTGGTACCGTGTATGGGAACGTTACGGTGTACCGGAGCGGTCTTCAGTTCTTTTTGCGACGGCATCGAATGATTACGAATGTTTCCTTGACGTCACTTACATTGCACGTTTAAGAGCGTTTATACCCTTTGCGCGCTTTTTGGCTTAAAAACAGGACTTTTCAAATGAGTTAATAGCCACCAATAAACAATTTAAAGGAAAAATAATTAGAACTAATTTTAGAAAAGGTTGTCATCTAGGGATTTTGGTGGAAAACATTATAGATTGATGGATAATTTGTGAGTACTATAAGGATTACTGAACACAAGTTTCGTTATTTAGACTTTAAATGGCAATTTAGAAGCTTAAGATATCCGAAACCACTAAATATAAGATGAAAATAAAAATATTATCAGACTAATAAGACCCTTATGGAGGGATTTTGCTGAGAAAAATAATCTTTTTGTGTTTAGTTCCTGAAAAATAAAAATTTAAACAATGCTAAATTATTCAGAAACTCTCGTCAAGAACATATTTTTTTTCACCAACTTATCGTACATAATTTTTTATAGCAATTGCATATTATAATAGAACAACATCTTATCAATAAATTACCATTTTTATATTTCAACAAAATTAGTTTTCATGTTTTCTACAAATATTTTAAAAACCACTATAAAACACGCTGTCCGACGTGGCTC
The DNA here is from genome assembly GCA_023078785.2 of Hyles euphorbiae. Lineage (NCBI taxonomy): Eukaryota > Metazoa > Arthropoda > Insecta > Lepidoptera > Sphingidae > Hyles > Hyles euphorbiae. The sequence goes on along the minus strand of CM041041.1, from coordinate 13,208,990 downwards.
AAATCAGACCGCCGCAAGGCCTTCTAGAGGGAGGATGTATCGCTCGTCGCTCCGGCCTGGCTGCAGTCGATTTTTGCCGTGCGTAGTAAAAATTGCCACGCGCGGAATGTGATTGCCACATCTTAGTACTTTGGTAGTAAAATATGTTTTTTTTAATTACCTAAATTGGTTTTGTAGTGAGTATAAATTATGTTTCAGATAATACAATGGGATGTAATTCCGAGGCTAAATTATATTATGTATTGTAATAAAAAAAAAATATATTTCGTAATTATAAGAGGTTGTAAGGCTCCTAACTCTATTCATGTGTTCGAACACGAAATGATTAATAAAACGTCCGTAGTGACTACTTATTGAAAACTGATTTGAATGCAACTTAACAATGTAATAATAACGAAAATATGATTAGTATCTAAATTTGTATTATTCTTTGCTTGCACAGTAATATTTGTCTACTTATAATGCAAATAAAATATTTTTATGATATTATATTACAGTTACATTTCAATTGAATATTTGAAGCGCACGGATCAAAGTTGTTTGAGCCGATTGTATAGCGAGCCGACGCGGCAGCTCTACGCACACAGCTTTGGTCACTTATGTGTGCGTGAAATTAACGAAGAAATACCTATAGTTGACTTTGCGCGCAAGGTGTATACGCTCTTAATACATGTACTCACTGCACAATAATCATGGCACAAAACATAGTTCCTGTTCACTACAGTAGCTGGTAGCAACTCCACTACAAGAAAATACAATAAAATCTATCGACGCATTACGTAATACTTGTGAACAGAAGTTGTTGTAAACAATCATGGCGGCCCGCGGCGCAGACGCCACCCCAGAGCGATAGGTAACCGCAGGGTATGTAAAGTTTGCGCGAGGGGTGCTAATGTCATGTAATGGTTTAAGCATAGAATAAAAAGGATCGCAAATGTTTCAAGGGACGTTAATCGGCCATGCTAGAAAACAACTAACGCGACCTGCGCAGGCGACCGGAGCACAGGCACACACGCATTGGTACGCCCTACGGTGTCACTCGAAAGAATTGATTTTCGATCCTGCTCCGGTCGCCTGCACAGGCTCAAAAAACTGCACAGGTCTATTCCCACACACATTACAGTATACCTGCGCAGGCATACCTGCACAGGTGGACCTTTCCGATGGACCGTAGCATGTATGGCAGCCATTACTTTTCACTAATTTTCTGTGAGCTAATGGTACCACCACGCCAGTTGGTAATTAGCGCTGCTTGAAATAGTCTAATTACTTGACAGAGTAATATCCTCAAATAAATGAATATGTTTATCTGAATAATTCTATTAATTGGATCTCTAACGGCCGATGCCAATAATCAATCGAAAAAAATTAGATTGAAGTCAATCTGTTTTGTTGTCAATTGTTTTCTACTTTTCGATTGGTCTCCTGTCATGTTGCCATAGTTTATTCACTACTGAGGTTGATTATTGGCAATATAGTATCAGAAAAACGATTGAGCTGTCAATCTAAAACGGCAAATTTTGGATTGGGTTTGTTTATTGGCAGCGGCTGTAAGTGTATCTTTAATTGACACTTAATATGATGTCAGAAAGGAAACCTAAATAGCCCTAATTAATTTAATTACATGCCTTAACGCTGTGTTAATTCACGGTCGCATCGATAAATGATTTCATCCTGTGTGAAGTGATTTAAGAGTTAGGAAATACTCCAATAAGCTTATTCATCTAATAATTTATAAGATTGTAGATATAAAGTAACAATTTTAGCACGGCCTTCTTCTGCTTTGAATGCCTTTCAGTGTTGAAGGTTGGCCGGTAGCTTCTTGTATTCTCCTTTATCAGCCAGGTGGCACAGTTATTCAACGGTACTGATACCAGCCCACTCTCGGATGTTTGCCATAACATCTTCGAGGTTCTTTTTCTTCTAAGCACAGTCTTTATTCATTTATTACATTTTTATTTAATGTATTTTGATTAAACTCTAGTACTTTCTTCAATCTGCTTTTATGTTAAAGTAATGGCTTCGGATTTTACAATTGATAGCTTGACTGATGTCAACCATAGCTAAACCAGAATTAGATCTCCTTACTGACCTATGAAGGGTTTGTAAAACCTCAACTCTCTTTTAGATAACTCTTAGGAAACCAGATTTTCTTATCAAGGTACTAGATATGGATATCTTATACAATAATAACATCAAAAAACCTGTACCGGGTGATATTGAGATATTATTTAATTGAACCCAAACAAGTAACATTTTGAAGCAAGAAACATTTGGAATTTAAAAATACCCCAGGTAACATAGTACCAAGTTTAAAAATACTGTCAAAAATCTCGTTTTTAGTTTTCTATACTTTTGATCGACTCGTATTGGTCCTAGTCTTTTCATCACTCAGGTAAGTTCACAAAATGAACCGAAAATCAGCTAAGCGGAAAATACACGTAATTATAAAGAGAGGCCAAAAATCGTGAAAATTAAAATCATGGTTTTTGACAAAGCAAATTATTCGGTTTTTGATAAATTAAATTAATTATAATTAAGAAAATATTTAAAAACTCGAATAAGTTATTATAGGTCACACACATAATCAAAAACGACTGAGGAATTTTTCTCAGTCACTAACCTTAATGTACTGTTACTTCACATAATCACTTGAAATCGCAGAGATTTATCTCTTCCGGAATTGTTATGTACATAAGTGTGATGGCTTCTTTCACACGGCATATACATACCTACGTACTATGTTATGTTTGCATGTCCTTTCTTGCTTTCAATAGATTTTCCTTGACAACATCAAACCATCGCTTGTTCAGTCTATCCTCGGTCGAGGTCCTGGAATGTTGAGGCTCAAGCACACATTACTGACTTACATCTGCGGAAATTATATAAATTTAAAATATCGCATCACATGTTGGTAACTCTTTTTCTTATGCGGTTTCTTATCGATACAAAGTATGTCATGAAATCTTACGTAATTGCTTTTTTTTTTTTTACTAAATACACGTACAGACTTTTTTACTACAAATCCTGGTGTATATTTTTTTAAGGTTTTCGCTCTACAGTTTTGATAATTATCAAAAATAAATTAATGACATAATTTGTTTATAGTCCGGGTTTATCATCACAAATAAGAATTATTGGTACTGATTTTCTATGATATTGGTCAACCACCTATATTGTACAATCGTATCTTGCATGCGAAATGTTACATTCTAATGACTTTCTTTACACCAATGAGCTTTTAATATTGATTATACTTTATTACTCAATAACGCAGAAATGTTTACACAAGTACGTTATTACTCCAGTACATTTCCATATAAAGTTATAATTATTTTACTCTTATGGGATTACTATTGATGATCCAAGCAATATACAATTTCAATACTTACAAGCAGCTAAGAGTTAGACCAAATGTGAAAACTATTTGGTCTAAGGAGCCCTCCAGTTAGATGGAGTGATGTTTTCCGAGAGGTCGCTGGCAAATGCTAGATTTGACAAGCCGGAGACAGGGTGAGGTGGCGCCGGCTGAAAGAGACCTATTTCTAGTAGCTGACAACAGTATACGCCTGATAATGATGATGATGAAACAGTGAGGTTGTAAGAATTTTAAGGGCTCTGTCCAGCCGCAATTCAAGCATGCGTGCAGGATTGAAAGTTCAGTGACATGGCGCACTCCTTCTAGCCTCACCCAAGATACCAGAAAACTGATTAAAACATTTTCTCTCGAAGAATAAATGAACATAATGTAGACTTTTCAAGGAATTTGTTACCTAACCGTTGGATCTTCTGCTCGCGATTTCCTATGAACACTCATTAAACCACGGATCCGATAACAAAGGAAGCGAGACTACGTGTATATCGGAACTAAGTTGTCGAACTTCGTCAGCGCGAGGCTCCTGGAAACCATAATAATATAAGTTATTTTCATCGCTTGTCTGTCTGCCAATCATTCGGGAGCGTGCATTCACGCTACTGAATACGACATGCAATGTCTTTTATCCCCGACACAATGTTGCTGTAGTAATTTTAGCTCTGACGATGCTATGAACGAAGCTATTTTGACACTTATGCTGTATTATGTGGCGTAATAGGCATTGCTTTATCTGAGAAATTATTACTGCATTTAGGAGTGTATTTGAACGAAATGGTTGCATAAGGGTGGATACAATTTGGATAGTATTTACATGATCAAAATATAGCTCGAAGCATTATTTCAAGATGTCACCAAGGCTGGTTAAAAATGAGTAGACAAAATAGTTTTATTCCAGTAGGGCCAATACCTGTTTTTTTTTTTATTTATTAAATGAAATTATTTAAATGGTCAGTGCAGTTAAATCAAACTAAAGTCTTTAAAATATTGAAATTCAAAAGTGCACCTACACCATTTAACCGTAGATCCTTGGAAGGAAACGTTGCTAAATAATAAGGTGTTTTGTGAATTTGTGTTACAGATTCATTTTTTTAATATTCTCATCACATAATATTTATGTCACCCTCATTGGGGCAATCATACAACATACTATATAACAAGTCACTAAAAGCTGTAACCTACTTAATTATAATAGACATTACCTCAAATTAGAATTAATTAAATTCTTATCTCCCCACACGTCGCGGTAATAACAATAAGCTTGACATGACGATGGCCATTCATTTATAATCAATAGGCGACCTGTCTCTAACAGTGGGATACATTAATGAACCAATAATTGTCAGTTAGTATGCAAACTGTGGTCGTCTTATTAAGTAATTACGTCAGTGCAGCGCCGTAGTCGGCTTACTGTGTTATCACTAACAATTACAGAGCTACGGTATGTGACATTATGGGTAGGAATGCTGATTGAAAATGTAGTGGAAAGTGAAATATTGTCATTTATACTTTATTACAGTTTGATAAAAAAGAAGAATGATAACTAACATACACAATGAAGTGCTTTATGTACTGTACCAGCCAAAACACATCCCACTGAAGACCACGGGCCTCCTTTACAACCGAGAGTACGGTTGAGAGTGGATATGCCATATAGTTCACCACGCTGGCCTGGGGCCCTACTATATAAATCCGAAACGAAGTTCGAAACTTCGTGACGTTTTTCGTTTCGAAACCTACTCTGTAACACGAAATTCGAATCTTCGGATCGAAGTATGAATTATTCCAATATATCGGCAATACGAACATTATAAAATGTACAATTCGTATTTCGTGAGTACTGCGTGTACTCCATTTGCCATGCAGATAGCAATAAAGCCCGGGTTTACCAACCCGCATAGTGCGGCTCTAAATAAATTGACCGTCATAATAAAAGCGTAGAATAGTTAAATTCTGTTTATATGTGAGAGCAGTATGTATCTGTCTAGTGCGTTTTATAGAAACAGTTTTATTTATTGTTTAGTACACTTAAATTAAAATAACATGTTATTTTATTTTGTTGTGGAATATTTGTACCGGATTGGAAGGCCAGAGATACTTACATACCCCTTTTGGCCTCCCCCGGGGTATCAAAAGGGGATCTTAATAGCTTCCATTCTTGAATTTAAAAAAGAATTTAAAATTCATGGGGCTCGAACGCATACGGATCGGTGGGCTAAAACAGTGAATCAATAGGTACCTGATGGCCGATGACATCGCTGAAGGCCAAATAACGCTGGCTCTATGACCTGGATGCTTTCCAGCCCATGTGGACTGAAATTGCTTGGAACCGAGACTTATGGAAAAAGAGGAGGGAGAGTGCAGTTGGATGATAAAGGTTAAAAAAATAGTAATATATCTACACTGCGACATTTACATGAAAAAGATGGCACAGCCTATAGAAGTTGTTTACATTCATTCTCGAGGAAGGTAGCATAAAGAGTGAAGTTAAGTATCTCCCAATTAATTGGGAATAGGCAAACATCGCTGGACACAATTATGCCGGCCTCCTGAATTGCTTTTCAACGCGTCTTTACATAATTTTCATTTTTGGTTCTAAATTTCAGGTGTATAATATAACAGGACTTTGAAATCATAAATTGTTTCACGTATTGTCTGAATTTAATTAATCACCATAACACATTGTATTTCACAATATTATCTCTCGGTTGTAATAATTAAAGCTTATCGGGGATACGTAACACCTATTTTTGTTGAGGAGTGCCGGTCACGGGATAGGAACTGAATGGATTAAAATACCATCATCGCGAATAAACTATATTGTCGGAAACTAAGTAACACACTACTACATCGACAACCGCGGAAGAGCACACGGGCCACGCCCGCGCACGCGTCTATCCCGGACAACAACCGACTCGACACTCACGAAGGGCGACGGGGTGTGAGCGCGGGCGCAACCCATAGGCACGGTATGGTACGGAAGCCCGTGGTGCGGACGGGAGCGATATGGGGCCCGCGGGAGCCGTAAGATGGCGCGCTATATCCTCCCCCTCCAGGTCACTAGCTCGTCCCGGATGTGACCTGGCCGGCCTTCCCCTACGTGCCTTTTGTATAGTCCTCCTTGTACCCTGATAAGGAGTAAGGGCGCTAGCATGGTATTTGCCAACTACCTGACCGCGACTATCTTTAATGACGTAAGACGTCGGACTCGCCACCTCTGATACCACGTACGGACCGTTACGTCGAGGTGCGAACTTTGCGGTAACGCCCTTTCTTGATTTACTGAGAACATGTGAGTTTACGAGCACTTGATCTCCCACCTGGATAGCAGGAGCCGGACGTCGATGCTTGTCTGGCGCGGCTTTGCGGATGTCCTGTTGTTCCTCCACTCGATACTTTACACGTTGGAGTGTATGGCCGAAACTACGCAAGTACGGCGTTATCTGTGGGACGTAGTTCTCCTGGGACACGATGGCCCTCATATCATGGTCCACATCGATTGGCGACCTTAATTCCCGAGCGAACATCAGATAGGCTGCCGTCTCTCCTGTGCCACTATTATAGGCGGTGTTGAGAGCAAAACGAGTTTGGGAGAGCATCTCTGGCCATTTGCGATGCTCCGGTCCCAATAACAGGGCCAGCCTCTGCTTTAAATCTCGGTTTTTCCTCTCGGCGGGATTCGCCTCCGGATGGTAAGCGGGTATTGGACACTGCCGAACACCCATGACATACATGGCCTTTTGCATCACGGCGGATACAAACTGTGATCCATTGTCGGACACAACTCGCCGTGGGACACCATATCTCATGAATATCTCTTCTATGAGAATCTTAGCGCAATTTTCTGCGGTGGCGTCTACTAACGCGAATAATTCCACCCATCTGGTGGCGGTGTCTTCCACTAGAAAAATCCACCTTTCTCCTTTGTCACCCTCTGGAAGGGGACCAAATAAATCCATCGCGATTACCTCAAATCTCTGGTGCGGTATAGGAGTTTGCAATAGTCCTGCAGGCTTCAGATTGGACGGCTTAAATTTAGAGCAAGCATCACACTTCTTCACGTAGTCGGATACATATGAGCGCATACCACGGAAGTAATATCGCTCCATCAACTTACGTAAAGTACGCTCTACCCCAAGATGGCCTGCCGTTGGGGCATCATGAAGCTGTTTCATGACATCTTCCCTCCAAGCCTCAGGCAATACCAATAATGGCTCCTCGGCTTCTCCCTCAGGATCACACCGGTACAATACTCCTTGCGCCATGTAATATCCGCGATCGATCCAACGCAAAGCACGTTCATCATCATCTGATTCGAAATCTTCAATCACCTTTTTACAGTCTGGATCTGACAGTTGGGCTGTACGAACCTCCTTAGGTCCTCGTCGAGGCAAGTCAACGACTATGGGGCAAATAGGACATTCTTCTTCACCTTCTGAGGCTTCTACTGCAACAGGCCTGCTCAAGGTGTCGGCAACTACATTGGCTTTCCCAGGGCAGTACTGCATAGTCAGATTGTAACCTTGAATTTTCATAGCCCATCGAGCTAGGCGACCACTAGGATTCTTAAGCGACATCAACCACTTGAGAGGCTGATGGTCTGTAGCGACCTTTACTTCTGCTCCTTCAACATAGCCTCGGAATTTTTCCAACGCCCACACAACAGCTAGAGCTTCGCGCTCTGTCGTGTTATAATTACGCTCAGCAGGTGTCAGTAGCCTACTGGCATACTCGATTGGTCTCTCTTCTTTTGCCTCCGATCCTTGCATCAAAACAGCGCCCAAAGCGTATGCGCTTGCGTCTGTCCGCAGCACAAAAGGCTCTTCAAAATTGGGTTGTCTAAGGATAGGAGCAGACGAAAGCTTCTGCTTTAGTAGTTCAAAGGACTTGGTTTGCTCTGTCTCCCAGGTCCACTTACGGTTCTTCTTAGTAAGGTCTGTTAAAGGCCGAGCTACGCCCGAGAAGTCGGGAATAAATTTCCGAAACCAAGAACACGTCTGAAGAAAGGTCCGGAGTTCCTTTAGTGATGATGGTACCTTCATGTCTATCACTGCGCGAACCTTCTCAGGGTCTGGTCCAATTCCTGATGACGAAATCACGTGACCCAAATATGTTAGATGAGTTCTACCGAAGACGCATTTTTCACGATTGGCCCTGAGGCCAAACAACCTCAAGCGGTCGAACACTTGCTTCAAATGTTGTATATGGGTCTCTAAATCGTCCGAAATAATTAATATGTCATCCAAATAACATATGACCGTAATATCTCTAAGGCCAGAACGAAATCGGTCAATAAGCCTTTGGAACGTCGACGGAGAATTTCGAAGTCCGAAAGGCATCCGTCGGAAACGAAACGTCCCGAAAGGAGAGACAAAAGCGGTCTTGTCTCTGTCCTCCGGCGCAACCTCAATTTGCCAATAGCCAGACTTCAAGTCGATACTTGACATCACGCTATTCCTCTTGGTCGATAATAATAGCTCGTCAATAAGAGGCAGCGGGTATTTGTCGGCACGTGTAATCCGGTTTAGACTCCTATAGTCTACACAAAATCGTACGGTGCCGTTCTTCTTCGGCACCAACACGACTGGTGAGGTCCACTCGGAGTCCGCTTCTTCTATTATTCCTTCTTCTAACATCTTATCTATTTCTTTTCTCATAATTTCCTTTTTCGCAGGTGTAACACGATAGGGCGGGACGGATATTGGTGGATGATCGCCAGTATCAATTCGATGGATCGCAAAAGTGGTAGCAGCTCCCCCTGGCTCAAAGATACCCTTATTGTCTTCCAGGAGTGCTGAAAGCTCTATGCGCTCGTGAGCCTTCAGGAGTGTTCCTTCATCCTCACGTAAAAGGTCTACAGTGGAACAGACGAGGCGAGTCCCGTCGTCCTCGTACTCTAATATAAACGTGCCTGATCTGTCTCTCAATGACCACCGATCCCTAACAAAATCAACTACCATGCCAGCATCCCTTATGAAATTAATGCCCAGTAAAGATTCTGTAGCACCTGGCAACACCACGAACTGCGTCGGCACCACTACTCCCTGTACCTTGACACTCACTAGAGCAGTTTCAACAATATTGCTGCTAGTGTCACCGTTCGCAAATTTTAAATTGTAAAACACTTTTTCAAACTTATGATTATGTTTCTTTAAATAATCCCTTAAACTAACACTCGCGACCGATTGTTTCGCACCAGTGTCTAATAATAATTTGCCTGTCTCTCCGTAAATGTCCACGCAAATGACGGGCCTACTTCGCGGCGGATACGCACTCGATACCGCGGAAAAACTATGTGTAGCCGGAGAGACGGACGAGCGTCGTCCTTTGCACGTCGCGCAGTTAGCGCGAATCACGTCTGGTGCACCACACCCGAAGCACACGATCGGCGCCGAAGACGGCGGCAATGTGCCTTCACCTGTCCTCTGTCTATTCTGGTCACGAAGCTTGGAACATTCAGCCTTCACGTGGCCGTACTTTTTACAGTAGCCACAAAGCGGTCGTGACCTTGTATTCCTGGTATACGTATTCAATGCAGACTGGTGAGTGGCGGATGGTGAGGATCCATTAACTGGAGTCTTATCTGACTTACACAGTTTAGGTTTGCCTTCATGAAACAAATCCTCCAAGCGTCGCGCTTGGCACAATAATTCTGAATAAGTACTGAAAGTACTTCGCGATATTTTCTCTCTTATCCTGTAGTTCAATAGTCCGTATACCATGTCTAGCTGAATTCCTTCGTCCAAAGTATACGGAAGCTGAGCAATCAGAGCCCTCGCTCTGCACACGAAAATATCGGTGGATTCATCCTCTTGTTCCTTTGAGAACAACTGTTTATAGATTTGATGTGGCGGGAGACGCGGCCCATATGTCTGCCTTAGCAACTGTAATGCTTCTGACCAGCTCGTAACAGAAGCCTTTACACCTTGCCACCACGTTGCAGCTAACCCGGTGAGAAGCATGGGTAACCCTCGCAAGGCGATACCGTCCTCAATACTGACGCACTCCTTATAAATTTCTAACGCGTCGATAAACGCAACCACATCGCTGTCTTGAGCGCCGTCGAACCGCGCCGTACATTTGGCGAAATTTCCTTGAAACAATGTAGGCGGAGGCGATGGATACGAAACTGTAGGACTCTGCGCGCGCAGCAATTGCGCAAGCTGCAGGAGCTGCTGATCAGTGATGACAACCGGAGTCGCCGCCATCGGCGCCGGTTGTTGCGGTGTTGGCTCACACGTGGTCGACGTGGTCGGCGTGACAACATCACTAGCCAACCCGGAACTTGGTCGCGATTCACTCTCCCCCTTGTCTTTAAGTCCATGTCGCGTTGTGGGTGCCATCATAATAACGCAATAACTTCCAAAGTTAACTTAGCACTAAGAGTCAAATATGTCGTCCATTAACTATTACGCAGTGCACAATTTGAAAAGTTCAACAAATAGTTCGACATAAAACACAAATAGTTCAAAGTTCAGACATAACACTATGCGTCCACAATTGCGTCTTTGAAACACGACGTAACATAAATAAACAAAAGTTCAAAGAAATAGTTCGACATAAACACTATGGTTCCATATTGGCGACACAACTACGACGTAATATTACTCTAAGCTAAACAAAAGTTCGATAAACAATAGTCCGAGATTAAACACTTTAATGATTGCTAGGCGGAATGTCCAATAATCAATATACATCGTCCATAGCAATACATTTAACACTCAATCATAAGAAATTATGTATACTTATCGTCCCTTTTTGGTATGACGACACGAGTTAACGTGTATTTACTCGTGGCTCGAACTCTCGAACATTCACGTTCACGTTCACGTTCACGGCGTGGAGCAGTCCGAATACCGTGATACGTCGTATAACGTTATATACGTACACTATACACTTTTGATCAGAACTAAATGTTCACTCAACAACAAAGAAATAGGTAACTCGATAACAATAATTATAACGGCAAGTTCGAAGCCGAACGTTGGGCAGCCACTTATCGGGAATACGTAATACCTATTTTTGCTGAGGAGTGCCGGTCACAGGATAGGAACTAAATGGATTAAAAGAACATCTTCGCGAATAAACTATATTGTCGGAAACTAAGTAACACACTACTACATCGACAACCGCGGAAGAGCACACGGGCCACGCCCGCGCACGCGTCTATCCCGGACAACAACCGACTCGACACTCACGAAGGGCGACGGGGTGTGAGCGCGGGCGCAACCCATAGGCACGGTATGGTACGGAAGCCCGTGGTGCGGACGGGAGCGATATGGGGCCCGCGGGAGCCGTAAGATGGCGCGCTATAAGCTTTCAAATTGCCAGTATAGGTAATTAACATAGTGAATACCTCGAAATAATGCCTTAGTAATCTTATCTTCCATATCTTGGCGTGACATGATAAGCTTTACTACTGTTTGGCGCCATACCTTCCCATTGATACGGATTTAGGTAAGCTCCAATGCTAATTTTATACAGAAGGATTAAATAAATTTATGTGTATGGTTGCCTATTGTATTTCTATTGATTGAACTAAACGCGACTGTCAACATATTCACGATGGTAGCGGGTTCAAATCCCAAGGCACACCACTGACTATTTGGAGCATAACTCAAAAATTTTGTAGTATGTTTTGACAGATAATCACCACGCACTTTAAAACTGAAAACATTGTGACAAAACATGCATACCGATTTGTGAGAATTTCTATGGTATGTAAAATCTGCCTACCCGCAATAGGCCAGCGTAGTGAACTACATGGGCGTAGACACGGTGGGGCAGAGTGGGGCGCTTGCCCCACCCTGGCTTTGACCTGGAAGGTACCTACCCAACTCTAAAAAAAATAATTATCTACGTAAAGTATTATGTAGGTGAGCAATAAGAAAGTATTTAGGATAATTTGAATTATAAACACAGATACAGGATGTTATAGGGTGTAACCTTTTTATAGGAAAAAAATACCGGAGGAAGACCGTGGGTACAATTTGCTATTTACATGTAATTTTAGACTGCTGCCCCACCCTGATCCCACGGCTGGCTACGATCATGGTGAACTATACTCCATGGTCTAACTACTCTCATTAATACTCTTGATTGTAGAGGAGGTTTGTGTCCTACAATTGGACGAATATGTTGATACAGAAATAGATTTAAGAATCTAATTATTGTTACTTCTACTGCGTTTAATATGTGGTTTCACCCAAACAATTATATTATTATGTATACCCATCATTGAGACCAACGCAAGTAGTTCGCTCGGGCTTAGTCAATGTTCTGCCGGTTTTGACAAAGCCGAAATAATTGTATTGATAGCCTACAGATAATTATCTGTCACCGATGATACACTAGTTGGATTGCACTGCACTTACTAATGATTACATTTGAGACTTCAACTTAGAAGGACAAATAACGTAAGTACTCACGATAATGCTCGGGTTTAGTGATTAAGCGTTGGTAAGTGTATTAACCAGACTTAAGACTTATCTGTTAATATCCTTATGACTAAATTTATCTCTCTCTCTCTCTCTCTCTCTCTCTCTCTTTCTCTCTCTCTTTCTTTCTCCCTCTCTTTTAAGCCACATGAAAACTACTTCTGGACATAGACCCCCTGTCTAGATATTTACTAAAACCTAAATTATTACTAAATTACTACTGATGGTAAATTCTAGAGCCTTCAAGACCGACTAGCGACAAGTTGAACATTTCTCGTAACATTTAATAAAGGCTGATTGCGATCGAATATAATCTAAACGCTCCTAAGACCGCTCTGATTAAGACCAAAATACAGTGAAGGTTATATTTATATATTAATATACCCGTGTACCTGCTGTTTAAAAAAGTCTCCTTCATTTTCCATACTTATTATTCTAAAGGGTTTAGCAGGATACGTATGACGAGTCGGCCCCCAAATGGGAAGCGATATCGAAACTTATGTTTTGATATTGACTTGATGTTCTAACACGATTTATGTACTTTTCGCGACCGAGTTCTGCTTTGACCTTGAGATAGAGAGCAAAATATCTGTATTCTTGACTTTTACTAAATGTGATATATCTCTGAAGCTAATTAAGATAAAGAAATGAAACCAACGCGAGGTATTAGGTTACATTACAGAGTACATCATATATATTTTTTTATAATTTTTAGAATAAAAAATTACAATAAAAAAATAAAAATTAAAAAAATCTTATTTTTTTTTCTGAGTTCTCTGTGACTTACAATCACGAAATTAATATATGTGATGCTCCTTTGTGTGCTCTATTACCCATAAAAATTGCGTGAAAAAAAAGTTGGTGCAACACAACGAAAAAAAATTATTTGTGATTCGCGCCTTGCAGTGTGACTGTATAAACATGACTCTATTTAACACGCGCGGACAAACAAACAAGTTCGAACTTGTTACATATCGCGCTGTTTATTGCATCGTTTGTTTAGCTACAATCGCAGTCATTTGTCTTACACAAGGAGGCAGTTTATAACTTAAATTCTGTCATCGGTATTTTGTATCAGCATTTTGAAATTATTAACTATCGAAGCAAATTATTATTAAGTCATAATGTCGAAAAAGTGTAAAAATTGTAACAAGTACCTGTGTAAGATTCCTGGTTATAAAAAAATTATAAAGAATGAAGAAGAAGCTAAAGTGTTTAGTGACTGTTTGAATAAAACCGTAATAGTTAATGATATTTTTTGTAAGAAGTGTCGACTTATCCCATATGTTTACAAAAAAGCTTCTACTTCTAAATGTGCAAACTACTTTTAAATCTCCAAACATATTGTCATAAGATCAGTTGTTTTTTGACATATAATGCAATACTTGTGAGTAGATGCAACACGTTGAAGTGGAACTTCAATAAAATCATCACTCAGATGGTATTTATATGTAAAATCACTGTCACTACTGTTATCAGAATCTTCAGAGTAAACGTAAGTTTCTTCCGGCACTTCTCTAGTCGCTAATTCTTCAACAGATTCTTTTATGCTTAAAGATACCTCGTTAAATGCTGCACATTTAGAAGTAGAAGCTTTTTTGTAAACATATGGGATAAGTCGACACTTCTTACAAAAAATATCATTAACTATTACGGTTTTATTCAAACAGTCACTAAACACTTTAGCTTCTTCTTCATTCTTTATAATTTTTTTATAACCAGGAATCTTACACAGGTACTTGTTACAATTTTTACACTTTTTCGACATTATGACTTAATAATAATTTGCTTCGATAGTTAATAATTTCAAAATGCTGATACAAAATACCGATGACAGAATTTAAGTTATAAACTGCCTCCTTGTGTAAGACAAATGACTGCGATTGTAGCTAAACAAACGATGCAATAAACAGCGCGATATGTAACAAGTTCGAACTTGTTTGTTTGTCCGCGCGTGTTAAATAGAGTCATGTTTATACAGTCACACTGCAAGGCGCGAATCACAAATAATTTTTTTTCGTTGTGTTGCACCAACTTTTTTTTCACGCAATTTTTATGGGTAATAGAGCACACAAAGGAGCATCACATATATTAATTTCGTGATTGTAAGTCACAGAGAACTCAGAAAAAAAAATAAGATTTTTTTAATTTTTATTTTTTTAATGTAATTTTTTATTCTAAAAATTATAAAAAAATATATGTGATGTACTCTGTAATGTAACCTAATACCTCGCGTTGGTTTCATTTCTTTATCTTAATTAGCTTCAGAGATATATCACATTTAGTAAAAGTCAAGAATACAGATATTTTGCTCTCTATCTCAAGGTCAAAGCAGAACTCGGTCGCGAAAAGTACATAAATCGTGTTAGAACATCAAGTCAATATCAAAACATAAGTTTCGATATCGATTCCCATTTGGGGGCCGACTCGTCATACGTATCCTGCTAAACCCTTTAATAAAGTTTAAAAGTGAAGGCAATTTCACATTCACGCTCGCGCACGACTTTACGTCTAGTCACATTGTTAGCGTCTTGCAGTTTTGCAGGGCACATATCATCTTGGGTTTTATGGCGAATAAAGGAGTCGCGATGAAAATTATGGCCGACATTCTCACATGGTACATTGTTATACTTTACGACCTTTTTATATTTAGCTATACAGGCCTGGACTATAACTTAGGCGTAAATATTTTTATAAAATACACCGTCAATGGCTTTTTCACGTAGTCGTTAGAAGTTAAGCTTCGGTTATATTAAGGCGAAGATTATGTACCGAATTATATTGCTAGTTTTATATTATGTGTGTGTAAAAATCAATAAGACATTAACATGAAATTTTTATATTGATGCTAACCTTGCTATGCAAATACTACACAAAACAAACGTAAAAATATACAGATAAAAAATAATTTTATTACAAAAATTTTATAAATGTTTGTTACTAAATTTTATCGCTACTTCACCGTAAAACTATAGATATATTTGAAATTAATTTAACAGTTATTTCACATATCAATTACAATACACTACAATTTAATTCTGTATAGAAGACAGCTGTCTAAATATACGTATTGAATTGTTCAACTGTTGAACAAATGTAATTCAACTCTTAAATAAGATACAAAATAACCTAATGCAAAACGCCAAACACTTTCATTCAACCTTAAAACGACGTAATCGTTCCGCAGCCGTAAATCATACAACGATTCCGCGAAAACCGATTAATTGGTTCAATTGTCTGAATTAGTTTAACATCGCACGAACAATGTAGGTGAAGTTGTATGCAAAAGTTGCCGTGAAACCCAAACCACGATTGGATTGTCTAAAAGACGAAGTTTGATAGCTTTGAGAGGCGTAGTTAGATATGGAAGTTCCCGTATGAATTATAACCGTGTACCATGACCTACCCACATACGTTTACACGAAGAATTCGCGGCTCTTGTTAATTTTGTTACAACTCCAAGGAAGTTCGTTCTCCTGGTGTCTAATCGAGTATTATGTTCTTGTGATTTACATTAGGAATGCATTTTGTGAATGAGTACAAACTTTTCACAAAAAGTTCCGGAATCTTTCATAGATGTCTTTGTTGGAAACATTTTTTTGCTGTGGAAGTTTTCATGAATTGAAGTGACTAACTGAATAGGCTTTGCCTTTGTCATTTTATAGCATATAAATTCAGCCAGCGACAGGAAATAAGAAGGTATTCTTTTTAAAACCTACGGTGCCTAGAAAATCTTATGGTGGCTAATCAATAAATATGTATTATAGTCCCCAAAACCCTCGTAGTTTAACGCATGGTTCTCAGTAATACATAACATAAAGGCACATGCACAACACCACTCCTATTTCGACATCCCAAACATTTCCAACCAAAGCGTTCTAAAATTAATTTGACAAATATCACATACCACCTATCATGGATTTGCTGTCATACATCAGACCCTGTATCGCGAAGGCCTCTATAGACACCCGGTTAATAGACATTGATTTAGTTGAGTACGTGCACTAAGGCTTGAAAACTGTAATTGTCTGTGCGTCACGAGTTGCATTCCCTACAGACGAGGGATAAAGGCCAAAGGGCATTCGCTATCGGCCTTTGTATCTTGGGATGTGGTTTCTGTTGCCGCGAGTTTGTAAATGCAAATTTCGAACTACACAGTTTAACTCACGTTTCGATTACACGCTTTTGTGATGTTATGACAGGTAATGCCAGCATTAGTAAATTAGGATCCAAATTATCCTCTTTAGTTTAATATGTTTTGTATTGATGTGAGCAATTCGTGTAAATATTATAGCACTTATTTAAGGTTATACCTATTCATGGCAACATACATATTAGACACGTATCATTAGATGCATATGCTGACAAATAAATAGATGGAAAAGCAGTAAAAACAATTTAAACAAATACACACCTAATATGACCCCACCACGTCGATAAATTTCGTGCAGTGTGTTGTGATTACCAGAAATTGTCAAGAGCGGCGTAATTTTGAAAAGGCATATATCCAAGTCAGGAAGAACTGATAAACGTCAAATAAATAAATTAAAGATTTGACTCGTACTGGGCCAGCATAGTAGACTATGGTTTTAGCTTCCGTACACATGATGACGAATACAACATAGCCTCAGAGGCTTGGTTAGACACTGGCTGTGAACTGAGAGGCCGCAGCTTCGATCCCCGCACCGAGACAAATGTTTGTGAGGCTCACAACTATTAGTATCGGGTCTCGAAATTCTCTCATAGTTCCATAAGGCTGATACTCACGACACAAACCTTATATAAGTGAGTGCTGGGTGTGTTTATCTATAATATAGACGCTCCTCATTCTTCCTGTACTAATCCTACACTTATGAAGTCGCCATTATATTTTTTATTCATGGTGCAAAATATTTTGGATTTTAGTTATACAACACATTATCATCATCACTTTGAAATATGGACTGTTGTCAGTCCATAAATTTCATGTAATATAATCTCCTCCTCTCTCACAATGGCACCACAACGCATCAGTGCTCTGAACTCAGTGCTTGATAACGAAAGAGCCGTTGAACTTCCTCACCGGCAGATATTTTCTAAAGTTCCCGATAACCGGCTACGGAACACTTGGATAATTCCACTGCTTACTGATTTCCGATATCCAAGAGCCAAGCATAATGTGGATTGAAAACTTATTCAAAACATCTCTCAGTCAAATCGGTTTCTCTGTGGTTTCTGTTTAGTTTAATTTGAGATAGAATGTATATTAATATTATTGTATTTTCAAAATAATGCAATATATATTATAAATCTCATCGTAATTCATGATTAGCTCAACTTGAAAGAAGGCCTTAACCTTCTTAAACGTAAAAGAGTTTAATTTACAGGACGGGAACATTGAATTATGGAAGTAATATTATTTCATATTTTTATTATTGACATAAACTTTAATTATGTGGGATTATAGAAACACGCAAGGAACTAAATTCAATTATTTGCAAAGTTAGATATACCTATATTTTATAGCATAATTCCGACTGAAGAGCAAGTATTTAATGTGATGAAAAATAATCGCCACCACTTATAAATATCTTCAAACAAAGACATCGTAGGTACATTGCGGATTGCTATAGGAATGAGATAACGATTGTGAGTCACCGGTAATTTAACTCTTTCTAAAGACTTAAGTAAATACTTTTTCGCCAAGGGGATTCCATCACGTCAGGGCCATTTACCCTTTCAACTAAATGAGCAAATATTCTCCGAAAATTAAACTTCAAATTGGCTTCTTGGAAATTGCCAAATTAAAAAGACAAAGGTGACAATTAGCCTTACACGAGCAACTTGTTCGAGTTGCACATAAACGTGTACGCGTAATGGCAAGAGTAACCATGCTTTAATATAATTCTGGACTCAGCCACTAGGATGTAGCTGGTGTAGAAAATGTGTTTAATTTCTAAAATATGCTCAAATTTTTCTTCCATTGAATTTTAGAATTGAGAATTTTATTATACATTATACAAATAATTCCGTCTCTTTTCAATCGTAGGAAATCGCTGGATGCAGTCCGCTTCCAACATGTCTAAGTGGCGATCCATGTGATTTCTGTGGCTGAAGTGAGAGAGGAAGAAAAATAAATAGACAGTTAAAAAACCTCATGCATGTAATCATACCTTATCGATCAGATAGATTTCGAAATATACAAATCCAAATCAAATGGTTTTTACTATACAAGATTTTTGTCTGGTACCCGGATAGGACTCATAGCCTACAGTAATTTTTGTACTGCTGGGTTGCAAACAATTAAGGAACACAGTGACAGATGCTGTCATACCCTAATATCAATTGTTTTATAATTTTATTTTTTAAGATGTGTGAAATTTTATTCTTTATTTTCAATATTTAGTATATTATGAAGGAAAGAATTGCACGGTACTTTAATCTGCTCTTAGTTATGTTCTGCGGTTCAAATTAGATCTATGTTCCAAAAATAAATTTCAATTATCTAAAGATTTCACATTATAAGTCCTTAAAAACGAAAGACCTTACTAAGTACTTAACGTGAAGACTCGGAAGAAATAAGAACAGGAACCGCAAAACAAATACCTGAATACTTTCAATGGAAGTTCAAAGTATTTGAAAGGAATATCTCGAGTTTGAAACAAAGTTGGGAAACCTAGTAATATTCAGGCAACACTGCTGCGAGGCTGTGATATCTTTGCACCAAAAACTTGGAATTAAATCCACAAGTTCCCTATAACTGACTTATGTGTTGAACTGAAAACTTTTATTCCTTCTTGGAATTTCATAATTTCTTCTCGCAAATGTGAAGTTGCGGTGAACAATGCGTTCGGAATTATCGCGACGGTTATGACTTGATTTGGTAACATAGTATTGTTGGTATATGTTTTGGACTATTAAACCACCTTGGTCTGTTACGGTTTTCAAATCTAGATATTTTTAGTTATAACACGTTATACTACGCATTGTGTTACACTTAATAAATTGACAAAGTACATAAAAAATGCCGGCATGGCATCGTCTTGCCATTAATTGCAATAAAAAAAAAGATAGTCCCATTGGATCAATATTCATTTAATTCAATATTTTTTCTTTCCATATTGCAGCATATGACAGCCTCCGTGGCGCAGTTGGTTAGACGCCGCCTGTGAAACGAGAGGCCGCGGGTTCGATCCCCGCACCGAGAGAAATGTTTGTGCGGCCCACAAATATTTCTTCCGGGTCTGGGTGTTTGTGAGACCGAAAAGTCTCTCGTAGTTCCTGATACCCACGACACAAGACTCGATCTTAGTGTGGGGTCAGGACTATGTATGTGACTGTTGGGTGTTATTTAATTTAATTTAATTTAATATTTGTTATGGATCGTTTGCAACCAAAGCAACACATTACTAATGTTAGACACCCTTTGCCCTCGATTGCACTGGCACGATTTTATGCAACGCAATATCTGAACTTTCTTGTTCTACATTCTGATCCTATTTACTAACCTAGGGCACTTGAAAGGTGCTCTTTAATTCTTGATATTTCAATGAGATGGGAATGGTATTTATTTAAGTGGTATGTATTTGCAGCACATTTCGAAGTTGAGTGACTTATGTGGAAACAGGAAAATAAATGCTTATATAATAAGAACTTTAACCTTTACGACAGCCTCCTTGGCGCAGTTGGTTAGACGCCGAATGTAAAACGAGATGCTGTGGGTTCGATTCCCGTACCGAAACAAATGTTTGTGTGATTAAAAAATATCTGTCTCGGCCTTGAGTGTTTGTGAGACTGAAATATCTCTCGCAGTTTATGATACCCACTGATGACTGATGACAAGACTCGATCTTAGTTAGGGATCAGGACTATATATGTGACTGATGGCTGTATTTATTTATTTATCAATCTATTGCTTCATATAATCTTTACTGATATCTTGAGGGCACGATTATTTCTTACTTGTTCTCGACAAACGAACAAAATATGTTTCTTCATCATATTTATCGTTTTTTCATTAACATCATTACCAAAATGATAATCTACCGCATAAAAGTCTTCTCTAAAGATTCACATAGCAGCACTGAATCAGTTCTGCATCAGCTACCTACGACCTTGCTTACCAAATGCGCTGCATTTATTACCAGATATGACAAGTCAGCGGAGCTAAACCTATTTTGGTTGCAGTAAAAAATCACGTGTACCAAATAACTCATAATTTTTATCTATCCACCTATCAGTTCACGTGTGGAAAAATGAAACGTGTTTCGGATACTTATTTGTCACTATCAATCACGTGGTAAGGTCAGTGGAATGGACAGAGCTCAGGTTAATTGTTTCTTATAACACAATTCCAGTTTTAGCAAAGTATAGAGATTATTTGAGCGATAACTTAATCGGGAGCGCACTGGACAACTAAAATCCGTTCTCTATAATCTATCTATCGTTAACAAGAGATTTGGTTAATTATTTCGATAAATTTTATGTATCAATTAAGGAGAATAGAGGTATGGATATAGGGCAAATAGTTATAGATAGCTAGGTAAGAAAAATATATACGTCCATCTCTGTTCAATGAAGCGTAGAATTGTACCTATAAGGTAATGTTAACTATTTTAACCTCTTGTTAAAGATAGATAGGTTAAAGAGATCGGCCGTTAGACTGTTGAAAGTTCCAGTGAGGTTTTTGGTCGGTGATTTTGAAAGATACAGCAACATATTTTCTGGATGATGTGTTAAGGCAACGAACGATGAGAACAATATCATGGCTGCGGCCGCCGCCCAGGGTGGAAATATATTGATAGATTATTATTTCCCGTGACAAAGTTCTTATTTTCGAATTCACACGACCCTTGTGACCTGTGTATTTTGGATTAATTATCGCTCAGTTTAACAGCAAATGAAAATATATTGGAGAAACCTGAAATCCAATTTATTTTATGGAAGTATATAAAGTTTTTGAAATAGTAAGGCCACGCTGTTGTCAGTCATGACAGCATGAATGGACAAACACGTCCGGGCGGTACTACTGGCTCATAGGAAATCGACGTGAGCTATAGCTTTGCTTTCGCATTTCGTTCGGAGAGTGAGTTTACCGGATGCTCAATATTCGTTTCCTTTTCCCATTATTTTTTTCTTCCCGCTGCCCTCCCGATATGATAAGCTGACATCACATTCATGATCCAAGCGTTGTGGATATTCATGGGCGGCCGTGAGTACTTAAAACCAAGCGACCTGGTTGCTCCTTTGCCGCACCTTTGCATTAAAAATCAGTCCCCTAGAATGTGCTTAAGTATTAATCCTATCTTCCCGTAGATCTTAAACAAGATTCTTGCCAAGTATTGAAACGTTTATGGGCATGTATTACATATTTAATTTTAGTCAGGTATCAATTTTCTACTACATTTATGGTAGGTATCTTCTTTTATGGCATAATAGTGTTAGTTGATATCTCAGAGAGTGATTTTATTAGAGCCTTTTCAATTCTCATATGGTAAAACTTTAGCATATATTATATCACAATTCAAAGGCTAACACGAAAAGGCAAACTACGTACTCGAATAATAATAATAAAATGCTTGTCAGGTGTTTCAATTTATATAAAGTAAAAATGATTACCGCTACTTGCGATTTTCGCTAAAATTATACTATTACCGACCATACATCATGCAACATTAAGAACTATTTAATCCTGACCCTGACGAATTTTGGAAGTGGTAGAGCCACACTGTTATCAGTCATGACTCAGCATGAATGGGCCAGCTCATCCGGGGCAGTACCACTGTCTTACAGTATATCGTTTTGATGTGACAGCATTGCTGTAGCGGCTCGTATGGTAAGTGAGATTTCCGGATGCCATACTCCTCCTCCCATCCTGTACTCATTTCTTCAGATTTAAAGTGCATATATTTTTGAAACCGCTATCTGATAGAAACCAATCCCTCAAATTAAACCAACGATGCTCATTTATGTTTGATTTACAGCTAATTAGCCGCACTCCTAATTGAGTGCACTTGAAAAATATTCCTAATTGATCATGATTATAGAAAGCACTTCCGATACGCTGTTGAGATAATTAGATAATAGGTACGCAAGATTGATCGACAGATGTGAATATATAAGCTAATTAAACAGATCATTATCAACTATAATGTTAATGAATGTGACAGTTTTTGGCAGTTAAATTAGTTCTCGACTTCAACCTTACTATTAATTTTATTATAAATAACGAGTAAGATTGAAATAAAATTATTAACGGATTATATCGCGGATTATGTTTAATTTTACAGTTTTTAACTTCCCGACGTTTCGATTACTTAACAGATGTCGTGGTCACGGGGCGGACTGAGGTATTAGTCATCCGCTCAAACCAAATCGCGATAAAATCCGTAAACAATCGTTTTATTTCAAATTTTCACGTAAATCTAAGAAACCATTACATTAGTAAGATTTTAAGCAACAAGCTCCTTGTTATGAGAAATGGTCACATTATTAGTCAACTATTTTATTAATAGGATTTCAGTTTACCATGTTGGCGTTTTGGCAGACTTCATGTTACTTCGAATCGGTTTGAAAAGCTTCATGTAACTCACTAGTAACTAGTATACAACATACTGTGAGGTGACGACTGTAGATGCCTATACACACGTCTTGACAGTTAGACGTATACATATTTTTTTATATTACAACCAATGGCAAGACTGGCATGCCATTCGCCTGATGGTAAACGATACACTCATGGACAATAACAAAACCAATCAACACCATGAAATAAAGCAATAATTGGCATTCCCAGCGAGGCAGGCATTCCGAGCACAGTCGCTATCCTGAGACATAAGATGTTAAGTCTCAATATGTTCAGTAGCTACTCTAGCTACAATATTCTTCAACCCGGAACACAACCGTGCTTTAACACTGCAGTTTGGAGGGAGAAATAGACATTGCGGTGGTAGCTAACCAGGCGGCCGAGAGGCCACACACACGAGGCACACATAAGAGACCTTCCACCAGTAATTGAAAAAATAATACTTGGAACGATGTATCCACTATTGTTTCAATGGTTGTGCAATGTAGTGACAATGAGGCGACCCCTTACCGATACTTCCACAAGAACTGTGGTACTCAAAACAATACAAAGTCTATTGACTGACTTTTTATAAATGTTTCTACGCTCATTGATAAAGTGGCCTCGCGTACACATACCGTTTTGAAATTGAAAGTAATTGTTATTACCGTTTGCTGATTGATTAGTTTTGCACACAGTTTTGCATATACGTTGCTAGAAAAGACACATTGAATCGCGTTGTGTAAGGCCACGGTTTTATGAAGCTTTTTAACCTATTTTAGATGATCAATTGTATAACTTGAAAGTAAAGATTGTGTAATTGGTGTAAACCGTAATAATTTAATAAATAAATAATAAATTAGGTAACTAAAATAATTTTTAAAAAATGAACGGTATTTGTTTCAAATAAATAATATATTTCTACAGTAGAACTATTCACGGATAGTGGATGAATTTTAAAGTAAACCCGAAGTCTAGCGCTGAAAAACCAACTTAGTCGCTCAAGTCAATTGAACGCCGCCAAATATTCCTAACCCAAACTGACCGATGGACATAACGAAAAAGTATACATTAATTTATCTGTTCCATTCCAACTACGTCACAATGATTGACTCGCTGATACGAAATTAATATTAAAAGCAATTTCGCGGTTTAAAATTAGTGCAAAAATGTGCAGCGTACCGTGTGCATGTACGTTGACGAGGCAGTCTTTGACATGTGCCGCGGACATCCCAAACTCAATTTGTGCACTTCGCCTGCAATTGTTGCAGTACGCAATCAATTTTAATATGCATTCGTCGCGCCCAGGGCATCCGCGTAATACATACTGGCTGTTGGATGGAACAGCAAATTTATTTATTAGCTAGTCGCTAGTTATTTTTTAAATATCAATACAGGAATGGCTAATTACTGGCAGTCGATCATGCTGGTAGCCCAATCATATTTGCTTAAAATGGCTTTGAGATGTACCCATATATGAACGTTTGACATTTCTTTTAAAATATAATAATTTTAACATTCTCTTACATAACCACAAAAAACAATTCCTATTTTTCTTTATACGAACATTTCCTTAAAAAAATAATTTCTATTCATCCATCAACGAAGTTTTAATACTGTGTGCACTACGCGGTAAGTACCAGCTAGATTTGGTCCTGCCAAAGTCAATAACCGGCTGTGGACTCTTACCATCGCATGGACCCCTTCCTGACACGCAATAAAAAAAATATTTCTGACCCGGACAATAAATTAACCAACTATATTTAAACTCCAACAAATTCCTGTTGCGCTGCAAATATAATTTTCAAACGAATGGCCAGTGTAGCACGTCGTAACAAATTGCAGATATTGGTCAGAAAGGGTAAAGTTTTAATGCGGCCAAATGGGTTTACGTAAAATCCGAGCATTATTCCAATTGTTATATCCGCTGGTAGCAATGCATACGAATGTTTATTGTACCAATATACCGCTCTGGTGCCGTAAAGTAAAATTTACTGGGCTAGTCTCCTCCAGTTTTTTATCGGCCGTACATTTTGTGTATGTCCATAAAAATCCATTTCCAACGATTTGGCAGATGTATGTTATATTCACGTAGTTTATCCTACTAGGAACTTGTTAAAAGCAATCAAAACATTTTAAAAATTATTTCCTCTGTATTGTTTTTGCTGGATGAAACCATTTTTATTGGCGTCCTATGAAGTAACAATTTGATTCAAACTATGTTTATATAGTATATTTTTAAAGAATATTGAATAGCGAATATTGTAAAGGCTTTATATTATTCAGATAAAGTTCTGTTTCGAAAATCTGATATAAAATACAAGTAAACCATCAAGTAAGTTTTTTTGTAGGCCTAAAGAAAAATCTACTATTAATACTTGTTACTATTAAAGAGACTAAAATAAATGACGGGTAAGTATGTATATTAAGAGTGTAAACAATTAACAAACATAACATTATCGTGCCCTTCATGAGAATAATAACACAAATTAGTACACTCGTGTACCAGATTAATAAGAGGTTTATTATAAACCAATTGGAACTCTAATTAATTGCCTGTTAATTATCAAATTAATTATTTAGAGAGCTGATTAGGAGTAAAAGCAGGTTTCAATAGCAGTATCACATTTTGTAAACGTTTATAAAATAAATGGATAATTAATATTCCATTTAGATACCTCTTTATCGCAAATCTCTAATTCAATGTTGTTTATTGGGATTCAAAATAATATGGGAGCGCTTTTATTTGATACATTATTAGAAAAGCTATTCGTGTTTACGCCATATATTTTTTCTGTCTATTCTTATCTCTAGCCAGACTGTCTACTCATGTTGCAAAATGTTATAAAACGTAATTGAACAAAGGATAGATTAAGAACATGATCAGATTACTTGCAATTATAACCATATTTTCCACAAAATACAATTAGCGTTTTTGCGTTGTAGACGCACTTTTTTCCTTTTATTGAGCTTTCCGTTTTAATAACTAAAAAAAATTTAAAAAACAAAATCACAATCATGAAAAATAATGGTAAAGCAACATTAAATTTAAAAGAAAAAACCATACCATTTGCCTTAAAAGTGGATATAGTAAAAACATAACTACTAAGTTTACATTATAGATTTTTGCCTATCGTTACAAAGGTACGCACACTTCAGCATTAGTGCTGCATGAGGTAGTCGCAAATAAGGGATACGCGCGCAATCTACGGCAATATTATTCATACAAGCAGCATGTGTTACATCAGCCCTTTACGATATACATAACAATAACATAAATCACAGAATCACTAATGAATAAAATATGACTACAATCAGAATAGTAATGACATACGACCACAAGCATCTTCTAACACTTAGCATTTCTAAAAAGTCATGTGATTCACGTATGATAAAATATTTAATGACATCATAACACTGGAATATATGTTATTAAACAGACCTATTAATAACATAGTTTACAGTGAACAAATTGACTTCACCAATATTATTATAAAATCACTATTATTACAGATCATTTATAAACTACTCTGAATTCAGCTCCTGTATAATCACTGCATTGTAAACTCGTTTTGAAAAGAGCAACGCTATAGTTTCTTGCCCGTTCCAATCCGGCGAAAATAGTCTTGAGAACCTGGTGGTATGAAAAAGTCACTGGACTAAATAATGTATGACCATTTATGTATTCAATAAAATAGACACATTTTTATTTATGTCAAGTTAAGGGTGTAACGTAATAGCTTTGCTGTTAAAATTCATGTGCTGAATACCAGTAGTCCATAAAATTCTATAAGTAAGTAAGTTTATTAACCTTTTAGTTTTACATTACTTAAAGCTAAATACTTATATTTATAAAACATAGATTATTTAGCACAACTAAATAATTATAATTAAACAATTATTATTAATAATAAGGAGACCGCCACAATTCCCCAGCAAAGTATTTCCAAGACAATTTTAAAGAACATTATAGCGTTGCGGACGACCTCTCAATATTACATGCATTAAATTATGAGCAGAACCTTACCACGTGCATAACAAAGTTCACTTTAACACCTCCGTATAGATGAACTATTTGCATTATTCACAAGCCCGAACTGTTGTTATCTTTGCACTCAAAACTTTGAATAAACCACTCAAGTTGAAGACGTGAAAATAATACAAGTTTGCATTCGTTCCGAACGTGTGCACAATATGATATTGGCTTGGGTTCTAATCTTAGTTCTGAATACAAAATGAAGTGATCCAGATTTCAGCTTCGATTTGTTTTTATTAAAATTAATTGATTTATCGATACACTATCATAATTAAAATATTATTTATTCAAATAATGTTTCACAAGATTTTTTGGTCCGTTGGGGCCGAAAGATTCTAGAGTGGAGGCCACGTACAGGCAACCACGTACAAATGTCGGACGCCCGCCTACAAGGTGGATGGACGACCTGGCTAAGGTTGCAGGAAGTCGCTGGATGCAGACCGTTTCCAATAAGTCGATATGGAGATCCTTGGGGTACGCCTATGTTTAGCAGTGAACTTCATTTGGCTGAGATGATGATGATGATGATAATTTCTGTTACCACCGCTTCGGAACGTGTTTTAGCTGTAAATAAGAAAAGGCGCAAGAAACTCCCTCAGCAAAACAAACAGTTCCTTTTTTTCTATATCCATTTAAAAGTACAATGGTTCATGTCACAAGTATATCGGTGTATAACACTAAAATGACAATTATTACAATTTGAAAAAAAAATTGCAATTCAAAGAAACAAGTTTCATCGAAAGAATAAGTAGAAACTAGACTAGCAATTATATAAACGTTAAATATGTCTCAGTCATCGTATTCGTAATTATTTTATTAGCCTTACTAAAATTATAACAACCGGTTGTCCTTTATAAACAAATAGCCAATACCTTAAACTAGTTGAAATAAAGTTGGCGTGCTTAAAATTCTTTTAACCTACCTGCCAGATACCAGTATACATTGGCTTATAAAATATTGTCTAAGTCACCGATGTAAGTGGTTGGTGTAAGTATTAGCTTCACGAGTCCAAAATTTTTATACATTCAAAAGAATATGCGTCACCTATTGTGAAGTTGAGATTCATGTTTGTGGTTAAGCTACAGGATACCAGAGTTAAGACATCGTGGAGGAAACGACTTGTTAAAGCACAGACGGAGTTTCATGCCCCAATTTGTAATGTTGCTACAAAGACAGCTAAGAAAAACATTAGTGTTCTCTTTGTGTTTTTGTTACTTAATTGTGTAAGTAACAATTACAGTGTAGAGTTAAGAGGTTAATTAGTTTGCGAGATGAAATCTTATTATGAAATAGAAATTCTGGTGCTCGAATGGGTGGACGTTGGACTATTAATATCAGCTGTCCTTTGACATTCCTAAAGTTGATACTCCTAAAGGATACCAATTTTATTCTCAATTTTATGGAAAATCAAGCTTCACATTTAAATAACATTTAAATAATCAAAGTACAAAGTAAATAGAACAATAAATCTAAACTCAAAAATACTCACAATTATACATTTTAAAAACAAAATAATATTTTGTTTGACTATATTATAGTCTATGACAAACGCTAGAAACCTAGCCGCAGACAATTTACCTTCAGAGCGTATTAGCAGCGATTGTCTATGATTACATGAAACACGCATTAGCAGTGCATTACAGCCGATCAATCAACGTGCCTTCAAACGCCGCCAATGCTACAATTGATTAGCGACCAATATCACAATGCTATCATACCGTGTCACGCGATGACATATTGCTTTAGACGAGTCATATTAGCGTTCCATTAAATTACTTTAAATAACATATAATATAACTACTAATCTACCGGTGGTAGGTCTCTCATATGTGAGAGGCCGCCTGAATGGGTACTAACGCAATGTCTATTTCTCAATATCTATGACAAATAGTAGTGTAAAAGCACTGTTGTGTTTCGGTTTGAAGGACATTGTAGCCAGAGTAAGTATTGGGCATACTGAGATTAAACATCTTAAGTCACAGGATGGCTAGAGCTGTGGAATACCAAGCATTGCTTTGTAATTCAAGGCGTTGCATTGTTTGGTTTCGCCACTGTTCATGAACGATTGTATCGCTTACCATCAGGCGAACAGCGAACATGCTCGTATCGCCATTCATTGCAATAAATATATATACATAATATATAAACTCCCGCCATCATACCAGAAGAGGAGGACAGTGCTCCTAAGACACCCATGTTTCGCGTTATGGGTTTCGACCTAGGATGGGAGAGGGGGTGATCCTATTAACATATCGAGCACAAATGACTGATTTCCGGTTGACAATGAATAGAAAAATCCAATATCACTTTATCAGACCCAAGATTTGAACCTGGGACCACAGCGTTATAAATTTACCATACTTGGTACGAGTGCGCCTACAGATAGTCAGTATAAAGAGGGTGAGTTAAAAATATTTTGATGTGAATTTATTCCACATACTAAGACAGCTGTGCCTTGAATTCTAAGGTTTCAAAGAAATTATACCTTACTCCACGACTACGAGACTAGTGGTGAAGGACTTGACAAATCTTGTGAACAATTCTTAGGTAATTAATATATTTTCCATCACAGACCCATTTGTATAGCTTTAACTTCAGTGAAACTTCTTTTACAAGAGTGAGCCAAAATTAACATCAAAATTCAGATGAGTTTTTCCTCAATTTGGATCTGGTTGTTTGGTCTTCGGCCTGATTATGGTAGTTTGGTCTTAGAACCAGAGCAGTAAACCGTAAAAACAAAATGAGTGTACGAAGGAAATATTATCTTACAGAAAAAAAAATATTTTAAAATACACGTTGTAGCGAAAGTAAACGATATTTATGCCTGTAGTTGAGATACCGACGAATCGTGCTTAAAATTAAATTACTCAAAGTTAATTGAACAGAACTCATGGTAAAATGTCGCTCAAACTTACTGGAGTTTGGAAATTAATTCAGTTAATATCCTAAAACAATCACTTAATTAAGCCAGGGTACAGGTCAACGGCTATTATAAAATCTCCATACTGCTGGAAAATTTATGATATTATTTATTCATTGTAACACATGAATTTATTTATTGTTATTTAAAAAATATTTACTCTAGCGTTTATAATAAACCTATCACTTCCAATTGCAGGACATATCCTCCTGAAGTCGACCATTCCAACCTTGAGCATCCCTCATTGATCTACTCACAATATTTACTATCTACCCACATTTTCAAATCGTCTGCCGCACAGCAGAGGAGCATCAGATACCATCTTTAAGGGCAGTTCGAAGCTTATGTATATCAAAGGTCCAGTCATTTTATTATCCTTGAAAATGAATTCAAGTGAATGTCCTCCTATAACTTGCTTGACTATTTAGTGCCCAATGCCAATTTAGTGCTCCTGTCGAAAATGACCAACATGAATTGTAGTTTTCTGTGGGCGGGATATTTTATATAACTATTAATCGTTTGAGAGCTTAATAACTACATAAATATTGTTAGTTATCTTAAATTTGACCTAGGAGTTCATTTACCCAGTTTTAATGAATTCAGTAGATAACATGTTTCATACTGCCACCGCAGTTTCTATATTGTGGTTTATATTAAAATTAATTGCTTAGTCGAGTAAAGTATGCAGGGCAAGATAAAAATACTAAGAAATTCAGTCACTTAACACGCCTTAAGAAAATCTTGTTTCGGATAATAGTTTCGCGGAACTTTTTTGTTGTAATAAATGTACTCTGATTTTGACATGTCAGGAATTGTGTAAGTGACAGAGATGTGACTAAAAACATTTACGTCCGATGCCAATTATAATCAATCGAAAAAATTAGATTGAAGTCAATCTGGATTGTTTCCACTTTTCGATTTGTCATTTACCATGTTGCCATTGCCATAGTTTTTTCACTACTGAGATTGATTATTGGCAATATAATATCAGAAAAAAGATTGAGCTGTCAATCTCAAACGGCAAAGTTTGGATTGGGATTGTTTATGGGCAGTGGCTGTTAATCAACGAAGCAATAATGGCCGAGAAGCCGGCTGTTAAATGAAAGATCTCAGTAACAATGTCTATCCATAGAATATTTTGTGTATATTGATTTTCGTCATATTAGTCCAGTCCAGAGACCAGAGACCAGAGACCAGAGACCAGAGACCAGAGTCCAGAGACAAATAATATCATAAAATTAGTGTAAGTCTGTGACTCAGTACAGCCACCCATTGAACTTTTAACGTAGATTAGAGAATTGTATGCAATAAATGAATACCTCCCAACAGTCACATACATATTCCTGACCCCACACTAAGATCGAGTCTTGTGTCGTGGGTATGAGGAACTACGAGAGACTTTTCGGTCTCACAAACACCCAGACCCGAAACAAATACCTGTGGTTCACACAAATATTTGTTTCGGTACTGGGATCGAACCCGCGGCCTCTCGTTTCACAGTCGGCGTCTAATCAACTGCGCCAAGGTGGCTGTCATTGTAATTAATTAATTAACAACTGTCAAAAATGGTGGCGCAACTTTCAAAGAGCGCTCAACACTTGAAAAAGCCTAGGAAAAAATTGTGAAACTCCAACATCGATATTATTAGTACATTTCCGCAAAAATACGCCCTTTTAAATCAAAAACCATTTTGTAAGTAATAGCCCAGAAACACCCAAATAAATCTCCAGTGTTTAAAATCAAAACATTAATTATGAAAATAAATCACCGCACATAAAAAGAGGAAACTATTTTACCATAAATATACAGTTAAAACGGAATAACGAGATACACAACACATTGGCTTTAATTAAGTTTGTAATAGCAATCGGATACGCGCTCAGGTAGCCACGATTATTGTGCTCGAACTTGCTACTATAAATCACGCCACTTTTTGCCTACCCTCGCAAAACCATGCATTGTTCTGGCTTTCAATATTTAGTGGCGTAGTTTCACAGGTGGGCTTGCAAAATTGTATTATGAAGGGAAATAATTCTGCTTATTGTATTCAATGTTTTGATCATTCGTTTGTTGTCTTAGTGAGATGCTTGTAGTCTATTAGAATATTTGTGTTAGAATAACTTGATTCAGATATTGATCGTCTGAAGTAAAAGTCAACACATCGGACAGTCCTTTTTAGTCTTGGCCAAATTTTAAAGTATAAATCAATAAATTAATAAATACACTCAATAGTCACAAATACTATGCATGTAAATTTTGGGTGGTAATTATTAATTAATTGATTTAGTATCTGAATGCTTAACATCAAGTTTTTATCCATCATGAGAATGAGAATTCATAACTTCCAATTCCTAAATGGCTTCAAAATAAATATGTCAATAGCAATAAAAATATTGCCATTTGATCCCCTTCAGATGTTTCAAAATCCCCTCAAATGTGCGGAATCAAATCTGCTACTGCAAATCATTGTAGAAATTTGTATATTTTATTGCCGTGTTAAATGGTAATAATTTAAGGGGTGCAGATATAGAGGGTCCCAAATCCATTTGATACTTTGCAATAAAAACCATCTGTTATAAGCCATTGTTAAAGGTAAAATGATTTGGGGTGATAATGAGAGCTTTTGAATTATAATATGAGAATAAAAGTATCGAAACATAGGTTATTTATTTTATTAATATTATATGTGTGCCAGTTCTGAGCACGTACCTCAATCTCGATTGAAAAAAAAAATAAAGTTTCTACCAATAGGTATATTATTGGGTTATAATCCGTATTTATTTGCCCCTCGAAATAATTGAGATAAGTCTGAATTCTCAGCTAAGTCGCAGTAAGTAATGTACTTCTACAAAATAACCGATTTTGTCGATTACCAATGTAACTTATCAGAACCTCTTTTCCATTATCAAATTTAAAAAACTCTTCAAAGAATTCCATTTTTAAAATTATCCCATTTGTCTACCTAGTAACACGACGCCGCATTAGCAACATAATCCAGCCCATCTCATCCACCCAATGGAATCGCGTATGGATAAATCCTAGAACCGCCGAGTAATTGAGTCATAACATGACATTAGTCAGATTACGAACAATTAGCGAGTGGTGGCAGCTGCACCCGTTCTCTTGGGGATTTGTGCTTGTGGATACAGCCCTAATTACATTCACCGGTGCACTATCAAGAATAAATTGATTTGTTACCCGCTTTACTAACAAATTGATATTATAATATGGAATTTCGACAGCCTTTATCGGCCTTTATCGTGGAATGTGTTGTGTCATAGCGTTGTTTTACGATTTTTTTGTAACAAAGGATGTTGCCATATCGGATGTGGCTATTTTGTGCGAATGAAGGTTGATCGATGTAGATATGTCTAGAATGTGAATGCATATATTTTTTAAATGCATGCACTTCGAATGCAATTTAAATTAATTGTAATAATTATTACTGACTCATTTGTAGAAATCCGTGACATGTTTGTACATGTGTAATTTAATATGGATTTTTCTAGGTCGTGTAATGATGTTAGTTTTTTATATGCGCTATTAAAACAATAATATGTATAGGAGATGGAATTTACGGATAAAATCCAAGTGATTTATATAAATATGAATGTATTACAACCAAATCTGACGTACTATAACTGAAAATCCTGATGAACAGAAAGACAATTAATGCATTTTAATTAATGCGTGAAAAAAAATACTAATTGAGCAGAACTTTGATGAATGATGACGCAAATAAATCAAAACAGGAATTTTTAAACCGCGAGTATAAAATTAAATTCTGCATCCGCATCTTAATTTCCTATAGGATAATTAAAACCGTACATCTATTTGAAAAATTGCTTCCATAAAATTCCAGAAGCATCGCATAACTTGGCCACGGAGCCACAAAAAAAAGAATTCGAAATACCAAATACCCTTTGTCTTACCACTCTGTAGAGAGTCAATGAACAATTTCCTGTAGTAAAAAATAATAATGGCACAAAGTGAAATTGCCCTCAAAGCAAATCTCAATAGAGGCTTAAATCCCGCACTCACCAACCAATATTATGAGGGAAAAGTTTTTGAAAAGGGGTTGAAGAAAGTAAACTGATTTCAAAAAGACAGGGAAAAGGTGGTGCGTAAGTATGAATAAATTGGAATCGGAAATAATTCTTAGTTCGACGTAAGAGGGAAAGTTAAGGGCGGGCATTGGGAATTCTCGGAAGGTAGCCTTCAGATGACACTATTACGTAATATTTAATATAAGAGTAAAAATTAAACTACAGTCTTTCCTTTGTTACAAAGACAAGACATTACAGGTGTTAATAAACGTAACATCACCTATCATACCGTACATTTATAAAACCATCGCCATTTTTTGCAAAATTTTTAGTTTTTGTGTCTGAAGTTACTAAAACTACCACCGGCTTCGTTTTCGGTAAATCTATTTTTAATATACATAAATTACCGAAATTAATATCATTTCTTTATACGAGAGTGATAATGTGACAACAATACACCTGATTTAAAATACAGTGCATTCCAAATGTATTCAATGCAACACAATTATATCGATTCGTCTAAAACATATAATATACATGTTATGGGCCAAGTGATTAATGCGAGCAGTATTCATAATGCCCGGGCAGTATGAATATAGCAGAGCCGTATCGGGCCAAGTGATTAATTACAATCTAAACTCACCTATTTATCACATTGCCAGGGCATTATGAATATGGCTACATGATGATCGGGCAGTGTGATTAATAGGTGATTTTTTACGTGGTGCGCTGCCGCATTGTCGCATCTGCGATGGACCCATGAATTAGAAAGGTTGAATTGGTCTGCTTATGTTTAGTTGTTTTTTAACGTCCGAAATATTATCTTCAGAAGAAAATTAGTGTACCCACTTTATGGATCAGTTAGGTCGACTGTGTCCCAAAACCGACTCGGAACACCCCGACTTCACGTAGTCTTTTGGCTACCGACCCTAGAGTGTATATAAAAAGCCGGAGGCGCGGAGGGAGAGCAGCCCCCGCCCGCTGTAACGAAGGATAGGCAACCGTGCGAGCCGCAGCGGCTGAGGCTGGTCGCCGGAGGCGACCAGCAAGCCGAAGCTGCGAAGGTGAGCATGGGTGCCTATCTTTTGTTACGCAAGGGCGAAGGGGCTGAACTTCCCGTAGCGCCGGAGACGATGCAGAAGCTAATTTGTATTGACAACAAGTGTTTTAAGGGTTAGGTTGCTATAATAGATATTTCTCAGAAATGGTGCGTCACCTTTTCATGGGAGTGGTACCAGGGGAGGTGCGATACTCCCCCTCCACCTCCACTCCTCTCAACCCACCCCATCGTGCTGCCCTATTCTACATTCTACCACTTCGGTTCATTTTGATTCGCTTTACATCACTCTGCCCAATAGACACTTGGCGTTATTCATAATGCCCGGGCAATGTGATAAATCGATTGATTATAATCACATTGCCCGCTCTTATTGGGCATTATTCATATTGCCCGGGCATTATGAATAATGCTAAATTAATCACTTGGCCCATAACATATACACATGCTGAACTTAAAGAATCATGCACTTTCGAGGATAAGTACGACTAATTTTACATCTCTTATCGTATTTCCAGTATGTAAAATGTAATCTGAGGTATCTATTGATTGCTATCCATACGAATGCAATCGTACAACTAAAACATTAAAACTGAAAATAAATCTTAATATAAATTTCGTTAGATCAACAAAATTTTATCGCTCCTACCGACGATAAAAGTGTAGATAATAATTAAAAACACAAGGCATTTTTCAGGGTCTCCCGTTTTAATTAAGAATACTTTTTGCCTTTTCTTCCGAAAGAGTTTCGTTCAGCTTAATTACGGTTAATTTCTCCCCTCTGTCATCCTTTTTATCTTAAGACATAGTTACAATTCGCTTCTGTAATTAGGTATTTAATGATCAGTTTAAAAATACTGAAAATTAGGGATTCCATATTAATGTTGATACTTGTGTAAACTTGGCACAAATCTTGATAATGCATTAAAAACATTTATGAATTTTAAAATGTGTTGAATGATAATACACTTGAGTGTAGATGGATTCTATGTAGCGATGACTATTTACCATGTTTAGTCTAGATTAGTCACGTGCTCAGACACAATAGATAGGAATTTCTACAACCAATTATTATGATGGGCAAAGTGGCATGCAAAAGAGTCGATGGTCGGAAGAAGAAGTCCTGGTTGCGTCTAAACATCCGGGAATAGATGGAGGATCGCCATTGCCTCGGAGCTCTTCCACCTGGTAAAAGACATACTGAAATATTCGAAGCTGACTGCCAACCCTCACTAGTCGGAGAGGCACTGAAAGCAGAATCAAGGCTGTTTAACCAGTTGTATACAATACTAATTACATTCTTAAAAAATGTTGTCAATCTGAGTAAATCAGTCGGAGGTCGATAATGACTGCTATAAATGGACGAGACAATTAAGACTAAGACAGTCATTTCAATAATAGTTACATTTTTATCCAGCCAATTAAGAAATGGCTAAAATATATTCAATGTTATTTGACTAACAGCTATTTAAAATATTGACAAGTAACCTACATTTACCATTCCAATTTACAGTGACATTAATGACCAGGCTGAATGTCATTTTGCGGTTTTTGTGTCTCAGTTGTTACATGTTAAAAATTCATAATATTGTTGATCGCCTTTCGAAGTACGAGAAAATGAAAAATACGGCGGGAAAAAAATAAAAAACGGCGTTTTAATTTAAACATTTATTTGAAATCTGCGTGTAAAACGAAAGGCTGCGGGTTCGATCCCCGCATCGAATTGCCTATGAACAAATATTTGTTTAGTGTCTGAGTGTTGTAATCTCAAAAATCTGATAACAACCAGCTACTTAACAAATCACTGCAGTATCTAGGTGGCTAGGAATGGTCTAAAATGAAAAGCCCAAATCGACAGGTGAGCAAATCATGGCAAAGGCCAAGAATCTAAAAAGTCGCCATGGGACCGTTAAACTAATTCGATTTTAGTTTATTGCAACGTGGGGTGGAAACTAAAAAAAGGGTTGACAGCGGCTTGTTTTATTGCCATCCGCACCTTCGGTTTTAAGTTACTTCCAAAATTTTGCATCATAAGGTACACCTTTTTCTTGTTATCTCAGATTTCATTGTGCCTTGTATTTATTGTTACTTTCGGCTCTCAGTTCGGAAGCTTAAAAATCCCCGTGAGCCTAAAATTTATTTGCACTTAGCGCAGCCTTGTTGAAATATCTATTCAAGACTCGCCGAGCAGTTATTGTAGGGAATAGCGCAGGTAATGCCTGATTATCATAATGAAATGGCTGGCCGTACTGGCTGTAAGAAAAATGGTAAAATTTGTGGCGTTAAATAATACCGTTAAGAGAAGAAAAAATGTACGGGTACCCTGTAGGACGGCGCGGCGGCGCAACGCCTCTGAAATTGCAAGTCGTTTATTACAGAGGGAATTTTCAATTACAGCAATCCTGCGGTTTTTTATTCGTAATGCGACCTTTAGGTAGCATTTGGAGGCGGTCATTCATAACTGGTGAACCGCTGGGGCCAGCGGACAAGCCAAATTATTGCGGTCACGCGCATCGATCATACAATTTTGAGCGATCACTTTGAGATTTTTATGTTAGGGTAATTTTATTAAATTCCTTTATTCTTCCGGTGTGAATTGCTTTCGGGGAGATTATATCGTTTCTGGGCTGATAAATATTTTGTTACTAAATAGGTTAAAAAAAATTGTTAACATCAACAAAAATGCCGGTCTGCAAAACTATGACATGTGTATATGTGGAAAAAGGCTATGCCACTCATATGAAATCAATTTTATAAGTACTATGTACAAATAATATTTCATAGTCTCAAAAAGGACTTGTTCATTTTATAATTTAAAATTTAATACCTTTCTTCGCCATTCAACGGATTAAGAAACTCACAACCTTTTGTGGTTTTTAACCTGACCGTCGCGTCGCTTACGACCAAACGCGTTCCAACTCGTGATTTTCTTTTTATGAAGTCCCTTTTACAACCAGGCATTTTTCCAATAGCCATGGTACGAATATCGGAGGCTTCTGTCAACGTCGAATATCGACAGGCGAACGGGACAAAGCACAAAAGATTATGCACACAGCATAGCACAAGGAATACTCCGCGTGGTGGATCGGATATAATCGAATTTTATAGGGTTTAAAAATGAAAGGTTTTCAAAGCGATCGCGGTGCCTCCGGGCTTTCAATAAAAATTTATTATAATGCAAATTGCATTTCTTTGAAAGACTACGGGTATGCTTACACTCAAATCCTTTCAGACTCTTTCATGGAAGTGAAAACTCTAACCGTTTACTGGCGCATGAATTTTAAGGAAATTTCTTCCATTACGCTTTAAGTTATGTATTGTATCTTGAATCTTCGTTCCTGAAATTACCTCTTCAGTTATTTTATAAGGCAGATGTACCTTTATTCAATGTTATCAATAAAACATAAATTATCCATCAGCGTCCATTGCAAAACCAAGCCCTCCTTCTCTCAAGTATTATTTTTGTTACCAGTACTCACCACTCTTGGCAAACTGTTTGATGACAATAGGACATAGTATCATTGATAACGCTACAGCACATAATAAGCGTCGTCCTTTGATTAGCAAAGTGCACATAGGCAGACGAATCCTGTTTGATCTTTGGAAGGTATCGATTTTAGCCCCTTGCACCAACCCAGTGTGATCACGCAATATTATTTTCTGTAGGTATGTCAACCTTTGGGGTCTTTAATCATGATTAAAGAAACGATGTGCGAGTTTCATATCTATAGCAAAAGTACTACACGTGGTATTTTTATGGTTAGTGGTAGGTAGGTGGGAGGATCGAGAAGAGTGTGGTTATTTCTAATATCTATAAGGCAGGTAATATTCTATTACTTATTGATTAAGAACACATCATTATATTCTTTTTTTATAAGTACCTTAAACACGACCTCACTCGTACACCGTTTTAAAACCTATTTCAGTTATCCAATGTTTTGTCTTTTTCTTTCAAACTGAATTCACAATTCGTTCGTAAAGCACTAAACATTCGGTTGCTAAAACTGTTACAAATAAGTCCGACAGTCTTACTTTCAATTTATAAATATCTTAACAAAAGGTTTTACCGGAAATTATCTTTGAAACATCTCCACTATAGTCCGTACTTTAGCAAAATACCGATAGCAGGCACTTATCTCCCATCGAACATGTCACGAGGCATTTGCTGCCTTATTTCCTGAGCAAGGTAGTTGGGCCCATTCCCATCATTTTATTAGAGTCGAGA
This sequence comes from Hyles euphorbiae, assembly GCA_023078785.2. Classification (NCBI taxonomy): domain Eukaryota; kingdom Metazoa; phylum Arthropoda; class Insecta; order Lepidoptera; family Sphingidae; genus Hyles; species Hyles euphorbiae. The sequence continues at coordinate 13,169,353 of CM041041.1, read as the reverse complement.
TCTTACCTTTAAAGTACAATCTCATTTTTCGCGTCATCCATCTTGAAAAGGAAATTATGTAGCTTATCAGCTAGATCGGGTCTTTCAATTTTTTCAGTGGGCTTGTTCTATGAAAATGTCTTAAGGTTGCGTGTCATTCTTAAGGACCATAGCTTAGTAAAACGCATTTTAGTAAATAATAATTTTCGTAATAAAAAGTCGGGTAGTCGGGTATAGTCGGGCGAAAGAGGGTTTGAAGCCGAACTGGAAATAAAATACTTCATATTTCCTTCCGTGGCCTATTCATGCTTTATTGCAGTCATGCAAGCACTTCATAAACTCTATGATTAGCCCAATTTCAATTTATGGAAGGCCGTTTACAAAAGTTACCATACGTTTTCTCCTGAGGTACCAGAATGTTAGCAGTTTTCATCTCGTCAAAAGGTGGCCTGATAATATTGGCTCTGGACTACTATCGAATAAATAAATTCGTTTGCCGATTTCATGAAGTGCGTTGAGGCCTGTTGTTAAACGAGCCAGACGCGACAACAAACATGTTTAACGGTAGGCGCGAGTTTGAATCCCAGGGCACACCACTGACGTTTCGGAGTCGTGTGTGTATTGATAGTCAATCACCACGAACTAAAACGGTGAAGGAAATTATAGTGAGGAAACCTGCATACCATTTTTATGAATTTTTATGCCAGTGTGGTGGTCTATATGGACTAACCACTCTCAATCGTACTTTCCACTGTAAAAGAGGCCCGTAGGCAAAGTAAAGGGTCTGATACAGTACAGTCTACCGATTAAGACAACGTAAATTAAGCCAGCAGCAGAACATATTACTACATAATTAGTGCGAGTATTAGTGTATACAAAATTGTCAAATTAAATAAACATACCATTACTCAGAAATTGAACAATACAATGAACGTCTTCATAACTAATTAGTACATACGCAGAAGTAAAAAGATACGCAACACAATGAACATCGTCATAACTAATTATTATAAAAGGAGAAGTATAAAGAAAACTCGTTTATCATAGCAAATAAACATTTAAAATAAAAAGGGACTGTTACAACTACATAAATCATACAAAAACATCTCACAATTTTATCTCGCAACATTAGCTCGAGAAGAAATAAAATAAATAATTCTTGGCCGAAAAGTAATGTAACTTAACGCAACCTTCCTAATTACGGAAACATAAATTTGTAAAGTGAAAAGAAATTTCGAGAACAGTAATTACAAGTCTGTATTACATTCAGACTAATTGGGAGGCTTAATAAAACTAAGATATTGAAGCTGAAGTATATTATATAAAATAGGAACCATTCACAATTAATGATATAGTGGCAGCTGGTTATTTATATCCGGATATTGATATACTTATAGTGCTAAATCCGGTATTTTTTACTGCAATGAATGGCGAAGCGAGCATGCAATTTGCCTAATTGTAAGTGATACGACCGCTCATGGACAGTAGCAAAACCAAACAACACAATGAATTACAAAGCTATGCTTGGCATTCCACTACACTTGCCATCCTGAGGCATACAATGTTAAGTCTCAACATGTCCAGTAGTTACACTGGCTACAAGGTCCTTCAAACTGGAACACAACAGTAGTATAGTGACTAATATAGGGAAGATGTGTTCAGGGACCATGCAGGTTTTGACGTTTCTAGGAAGACGGCTTATTTGCGACGATCAGTGAGAGCTGGTTGTCTCCAGTACATACTTCATATCAACCGTAGCGCTTTTAACCTAGATAACTCTCTAATTATGTTCTACATAATGGTTAAATATAATAATGATTTGATCTGTGATGCTTTTCAGCTGGCTTCTACAGCTGCTCTTTTGGCGAGGTTATTTACCTTTTTGGTTGAATGTTTTGTCACCCGCTTTGCAGGGAACTGGACCATAATTTATTTCCAACTCCTACTATTAATTTAACTTTCTAATTGATTCCGTTGCGGGTTAAAGACAAGTTAGACATTCCCGGCGACTCACCTAGCTTCAATGCTAGGTGTCATTACATGGCGTGCCACTGTTGATCCTGGCTCACAGTAGTTGCAGTGGTGGGTGTGAGGGCGGGACAAAAAAATAATAATTAGAATACAATAATAATGTATCGCCGAATAATAATCATATGACAGAATTTATTGATTTTGTAATAAGATACTTCAATATCTAGAATCAAATCTAATGAGAGTAAACATTCTGCAATGCTCTTTATCTCCACATTTTAAGAAAGTTATTACACTAATTTATCAATTGGAGCTCTGAATTATGGAAATATTTTAATTTAACCTTTGCATAATCCTAGTGTGAAAGGTTAAAGCCAAAGGTCATAAAAATTCTATATTTACTAGCACTAATAAGGGAACGAAACACAAGATTACTTTGACAATTAAATAATATGAAATGACAATATAATCATCACATCAAACAAATCCCAGTTATTGTGAAGAAAAGGGTAAGAGTTTTCTGATTAGTCGCGTATGTTCATATATTTATAACAAAACCAGACAAGTACTTGGTAAAATCTTAATTACCTTGTCACATGGTCATATTTCTGTTCTCTTAATATTTGTTAAGTATCTAGTATATCTGTGAATGATTTTTAATACAGGGTATATCTAGACTGCGACCGAAAACGAAGCAAGCTGATAGTTTCAGTGACTACACAATGCAACAAAAATTTTTGAAAAAAAGTAGTGACGTTTTTTCTTATCGTTGTATTTCCGTGGTTTTTCCAAAAACAATAAAGAAACCGTTTTATTTTTAACATCGTTATGGAACTCAAGAATTTAAATTATTATCATACCCAAACACGATGACGTATAAACATCAAATAAAATTGTCGTAGTGGTTTCGTCGGGTAAAATTGAAGTGTGTTAAAATTGTCTTTATCTATAAAATTTTTATTTTGCTTGCCTAATGCGGGGCGAAGGAAATTAATGTAACGAAACGCGATCCTGTGGTATTTTTACCCAAGAACTCATTTTTAGTCGTAGCATTAGTTCCTTTATTGCCTTTGGCAATGTTTTATATCATTCAGAGCTCGGTAACGAAATAATGTCGCACTTCATTAATGTACACACCAATGAAAATTAAACTTCTTTGATATAAACATAATTGCTAATATGGCACGACTGCCTCGTTGGTGTAGTTGTACTACGGTACAGTTTATACGGTATTCTAAGGTCTCGTATTCAAATCCCGGCCCGGGCAGTGGTCGGGCAGGACATTGGATTTTTCTATTCATTATGAGCCTGTGGTCAGGGATTAGTGCCCGATACGGCGATAACCGTGCCCCCTATCACTTCATGTGTCAAATGCGGGTGTCCTGGGGCCCTACTATATTCATCCGAAACGAAGTTCAAAACTTCGGACGAACGAAGTTTGTGACGATATGAATGTACCTACTGTGTTAATGTTCGGATTGCCGATATATTGGAATCATTCATTCTTCGATCCGAAGATTCGAATTTCGTGTTACAGAGTAGGTTTCGAAACGAAAAACGTCACGAAGATTCGAATTTCGGATTTATATAGTAGGGCCCCTGGCACCTCTGCCTAACCGTTCTTGGAAACAGGCGTTATTCATTTTTACCGATTCCCACGAGACAAGATTTGTATCGCTGCATGGGTCAGAAATGTGCAGCTGTGGGATATATATTTCTTATCAAGTCAATTAAAACCACCTCTGGTCCCACTTTGTAATGCGCATAATATCCACGAATATAGTAGCAATAATTATAATATAGTGTTACGGGTGGTTTTATGAGCGATGAGTGATGCAACCTATTCCAGTATGACAATGGTGCTGGCAGTTATAGTCGTATTAAGAAGAATATAATAAGGATTTAAATACAGAACGAAGTTGTCAACGGCTGATGAGAAAGATAGCTGAGTCGGGAGGGAATTACGCTATGATTGTTTAGGAGTAGACAGTATGGATATTTAAATATGTGAGTTGTGTGTTGTAGAGAGTTTTGTGATACTGTATATTATGATGTTGGAAAAGAATAAAGGAAATATTATTGGACAACCGAACTGTTATTTGAAGTTTTAATAGTTAATTATCAAGGACAAACAGCTTATTAAGGCACATTTTAAAGCATATTACCTACGTTTCGCAGTGGCGCAATTGGCCGGGATATGCCGGTAAAGGGCGCACCATTACCAAAGTTATAGGTTGTTGGAAACAAAGTGTAAAGGTCGACCGAGCGTTCAGTTTTAACGATTGTGTGTTTTGTAAACGTTTACTATGTCTATCAAACAATGATTTAATATCGTATGTTAAGGATGCCTGAAAAGAAGTAAGTAAATAGGATTTATTATCAAAAACTTCGTGGTGATCATTGACTTATATTCTACCGATAGACAAGGCGCGTCATAGAAACTATTTGTCCCGTATTTGTCAAAAGCTCAGTAGCGACAACTGGTACGTTTACTTGAAAACTACAAATTATGATCAAAGATTAATAGACAGTTCATGTCAGTAATAGCTTTGCCTAAGATACTGCCTAATTATAAATACCGTCATAGCAATAATATATTTGCAATGTTTTTTTTATTTACGTGAATAATTCATGGAAATGATGTAAATGAAATTAAATACTCTTACAAGTGTACAAGTCTGTCAAGCAGTCAATAAGTGTACAATCAGTCTGAAGTTTATCATAATAACATTTATGAATTTTTAACAAGCTGATAAACTTTTTTCGAGTCTTAGACAAAAGGAATGGTACACCAGAAGTTTACAAAAATGACTACCGCATTTGGAATATCTGAAATCTTCGTATCGAAAATGAATTGAACAAATATAGGTATGTTCTCATGGTAGCTACTTATATCCATTCCAATAATTCTGGACAAATATTATAGAGATCTCCTTTTTTCGTAACCGACGCGTAAGAATATAAAACAACTTTAAATGATATTAATCTTCAATAACAATGGGTTCGAATAGTCCATTAAGTAATTCATATTAAGAAATGGGGTCTGAATACTATCCACTGTTTCAAAACACACATACAACACACATATTTTGAGTTATTAATTAACAACATATGATTAAAATAAAATACTGAAATCAATTTACAACTACATTCTTCCAACATATTTGTATTTGTAATGTATTCGAATAGTTAATGCCTATTTGGTCCTCTGATATGAATGTCCCTTGAATAATCTATATCTTATATAGTTCGTCTCTCACTCGACGGGCAATTTTTATGCGCGTAAATGAGATATACGATTAAGGAGCTCACCTTATATTTTAACGAGCTCTAAAATATATTTAATCCATTAATAAATATTATTATCGGCATTATTCTGCAATATTATATCACTTACGTTGTATTCTTTATTTATATTGTAACTTCAGAAAATTTCGCTGTCGGTTTGACGGGGAAAAGTCAAAATAAATTACTTATAAATTTAAAAAAAGAGGCGTACTATTGCGCGGCCGTCACGCGGCAGACTGATTCGTGTGCGGTGCATTGCACCGCACTTAGGTGGGACACGTTTGTTACAAAGAACGTCTTATCTAGTGTAACATTGATATCGATGGTGGTGATCCTTTAAAATACCTACTCACAAAACTAGAACATAATAGGCAACGTATTTGAAAAAAATAGGGTTGTTAGTATTATATAATAATTAAATATTTACTTATTCACACACAAAAAACACAATATCACTATAACTTTGTACTTAATTGAAAAATAATTCCATGAATACTATCAACAAAAATGATGAAAAAGGTATTGTAAATTAAAAATATGTTATCTCATTCTTCAACGATCATCACCGTCCTTAATTCATCATCATCATCATCATCATATCAGCCACAGGAAGTCCACTGCTGAACAAAGGCCTCCCCCAAGGATCTCCACAATGACCTGTTGGAAGCGGCCTGCATCCAGCGACTTCCTGCGACCTTAGTCAGATCGTCCGTCCACCTTGTAGGCGGGCGTCCGACATTTCACTTGCCTGTACGTGGCCTCCACTCGAGAACCTTTCGGCCCCAACGGCCATCGGTTCTACGAGCTATGTGCCCGGCCCACTGCCACTTCAACTTGCCAATCCTATGGGCTATGTCGGTAACCTTGGTTCTCCTACGGATCTCCTCATTTCTGATTCGATCTCGTAGGGAAACTCCGAGCATAGCCCGCTCCATGGCTCGTTGAGTGCCTTGAGCCTTTTAATGAGGCCCACAGTGAGAAGGCCACGTCTCGTAACGTACGTCCTTAATTACAGTATCTAAAATTACATGCATACATAAACTTACGCTTTTTTTCCCAGAAGAGGTAGTCAGGGGTGCAATAAGGACACCCACATTTCCACCATCCCACGATGTGATAAGGGCTGAGCCTTTTTTATTGCAATGAATGGCGAGATAAGCGATCGTTCATGAACAGTAGCAAAACCAAACAACACATTGAATTACAAAGCAATGCTTAGCATTCCACTCCACTCGCCATCCTAATACATAAGAAGTTAAGTCTCAATATGTCCAGTAGTTACCCAGTTTATAATGTCCTTCAATCCGAAAAATATCAGTGCCTTGAAACTGCTATTTGGCGGGTGCAATAGACTTTGCGGTGGGGACCCAGGCGACCTCTCACATATTAGAAACCTACCACCAGTAAAATACAACTTATATAAACAAATCTAAGCGACCAACAGCTTATTTAAGATTAAACGACAGATAAAAAGCAACGCGATGTTTAAAAGAATTCTTATTTCAATACCGCAATCAGTTTGTCTACAAAGTTTTCCAGTATAAAAATAAAATAAAGGACTCGTTTTGCAGGTAAGACCGTGAACTGTAAATAAAAAGGGTTGCCGACGGTACACCTTTATTTTCCCGTGTCACTCCGCCGTTTTCCAGTAACACAGTAATTTTGTTTTGCAATTAAGTTCCACCTTTTTCTTGTTCCTTTTGGATTACTTTCCTTTTCACAAATATAAAGCTTTGCCTTTATCTACGCATTAACCGAATGGAGTCTAGGAATGCTATACAGTTTATGTTTAAACATTTACTTTGTGATGTGTTCGTGATATTAACTATACTTTTACGTGTTGTTTTTTTAAGGCAATTAATGATCTGTGTTACGTGTGATTTCAATAAAAAAATATTAAATTGATTAGTTATTACACAAATAACCAAAAACTAAATTGTTGATAGTAGTTTCCTCCAAAGTGAAGGAGACAAGGGTTTTAGCCGCTAAAAGTCCGGTATACCCGGTCTATCCAAATAGTCGGGTATCCAATGAGTATAATACCCATATGAAAAAAACATTATGTAATTTTTCCATCAAACAAATCTTGCGATTTAAAATAACTTATAGCCCAAGTTTATACGATGTCACTTTCTTATGTTCTTAATCGTATGCTCGAGATTAAAAAGTCTCCCTGTGTAAACGGGGCATGATTGTAACTGACATGAAAATATTTCGAATTACACGTGAATAAACTTGTCGGCGTAGGAGAAATAACCTATCAAAAGCAGACAACACTTTCCCATTGCATTAAATATGCAATAAATTATAAAAAATAAAATATGAAACAAACAAACAAATAACAAGATTACCCAGAGGGGGAAATAAATAATGTAGACTGAGCTAAGAAACTTTTTAACGCTCTCTTAAAACTTTCCCCCGTGCTTAATTATATTTTCATTTATCTTTCCTTTCATCCATCCAGTCTGGTGGAGCATTAGCAACTTTCCGAACTTAGCCTACGGTAAACTGATTATTTTTTTTATTAAATTTTCACTCACGGTATCAATTTGCGTTAGTCTTGTCAGCATGGATGTCGTCCATTATATCTATTTACTTTTTACTTATGACACTTTAGCTAAGTGTTATTATTGTATTTACTGGTGGTAAGATTTTGTTATTTGGGCGCTGACTACCACCGTATACCATTGTAAAAGTCTGATTATAGTGACGAGATAAGTGCCGAAAACAGACATCAACTTATGCGAATCCCTTTGGATTTTTTAAGTAGGCTAGAATAGTTGGAGATCACCTTTCCCCTTTTTATACATATATGCATAAACAAAAGCCTACGTCCAATTGGGTAGGCAGAGTATAGAGCACCAAATGCTACCGTCCATTCGCATACCTCGTTCGCTTCGTTAACTATCATCAATCTCTTCATTCACGCTTGTCTACCTCGAGAGTTCCGTATTTTGCCTTTCCACTTTTCATTCCCATCTATTTATTTTATTTATTTATAAACTTTATTGTACACCAGAAAAAAACAAATACAATAACAGAAATTAAAAATAAGTACAATCGGCGGCCTTATTGCACTAGGCAATCTCTTCCAGGCAACCTTTGGATGGAGATAAGACACAGGAGAGAGAACATCTATATTTGGCAATGCATTCTCAACTTGTAGATAGTAAACAGAAATGATCATTGACTAGGTGAATTACCTTCTCATTCTGCGCTCTCATAAGAAACAACTTGCTGAAACTCGAAAAGGAAACTCCAATTAGTTGTAGAAGCACAGCCAATCGAAGACGCTACACCAAAGTTTAATCAGCCGCTAAAACGCTAATAAAGGGTTCCTCAAAAGGGGATGATTGCGTTTCCTTTCCGAAGCGGGCAGATACACCTTATCGCAAAATCCAGAGAGAGTGGAATTGTCTGTCGAATTGAAACTGACGTGAGCCGAGCACCTGGCTCCTTTCGGCGAAATTAAAAAAGTTTCAGCTACAAGGCAACTTGGTAGGTCTCGTTCATTTAAATGCTAAGGGATTCTGTGTTAGTATTCATTGTGAGTTTTGTCATTCAGAAGAAAGTTTTGCTTTTTACCGGTTCCACTTCACGCCGGATCGGTATTTGCATTTGACAGTTTTTTTTTTTTCTTTTGCTTGTGACATTTTATTAGAGTTAGTTGTTTAATGCGCTTGTATTACTATACAAGTTACTAATTTATAGTAAATGATGTGTATTGATGATGCTTCATGTTTGTTTATGATTGAATATACACGACGTTTGAAAAACTGCTACTATTTCTATAATATTGTTAACCCAATTAATCCAGATTGTTTTCACATGATTCACATTAACACTACACCGAGGTTATGATATACGCAAAATGTACCCCAGGACGCTACGATACATGGGCATCAGACATACATTAAATTATTGACACCTCTTCCTATAAACCACCTTCCTTCTTATAATTCTTTATTCAGTGTAATTTGGGATCCAATGAAGGAAGCCTGATCGCTAATTACGTATTTTGAACTATATTTGATATTTGATATTGAGACCAATCCATACGCTATCTACACGGCGTTTTATTAACCTTTATGTTTAGTACAGTGACTGTACCTAACTAGATAATATAAAATTCAAATTACATTTTATCCGTAAACCCTTGATTATCGAATACAGCAAATAATATATGGAATATAGCAAATAATATTGATTCTACATCTCCAAATATCAATAGTATCATAATAAAACTCCAAAGAATGACCGCCGAAACTCCAATTTAATTAAAGCCTCTATCCAATTTATATTCTGTATCAGCCCATATACGTCCCAATGCAGGGCTCGGGCCTACTCTACAATCGAGAATACGTTTGAGAGTGGTTAGGCCATATAGTCCACCACGCTGGCATAGTGCGGGTTGGCGGACTTACATACCATAGAAATTCTTATGAATCGCTATGGTATGCAGGTTTCCTCACGATGTTTTCCTTCACCGTTTTAGTGCGTGGTGATTGACTATCAATACACACATGACTCCGAAAAGTCAGAGGTGTGCCCTAGGATTCGAACCCGCGACCACCGTGAACATTTTGGCAGCCGCGTCTAGTCCGTTTACCAACAGGCCACCACGCACTTTTTGTATTGCAATAACCAAATGAAATAATTGCTATCTAGAAATTTTCAAAGACCATTGACCTGCAATAGTCACGATATTGTTTTGCCCAGTAATATCGATAAGGGTAAATTTTCCGTGAAGACCAAGTTTAATTACGGCTTTCATTAGTATCCACGGTTTCATAATAATTACGAAACAGTACTTTAAAATATTTTATTAGTTTAATTTCTTATTGATACAAGTTTAATTGCTTTTCGGGTATTGTGGCTCGAAAATTTATGTTTGAAATTCCACGACATTACCATGTCTTCGGGCCTATATAAATTGGCTTAAATTAATGTATCTTTTATATATATTTGTCTTTGCTGTATTTGGTTGTACAATATTCGAAAATATACTGGCTAAATATAGAGATAAAATATAATGCAAAATCAGATGTATCTGGACTTATATAAAAGAAAGGATTCCGACCGCTGAACGTGACCGTTCCTTATTTTAAATTCTGTATTCCTACAAGCTTGCAGATTTAAAAAGGTTTCTATCAACTATTTGGAATTAAAACACAACATTACAGAAGTAATAGAACACAAACATAATATTACGCACAAGAAAAACAAAAGAATGGTTTAGAAAACAGTGCCTTTATTAAAATTAATTGTGGAATTACAGAAGCAGAACCAAGGTTTGCAGTTTTCGCGGGTAATATGTGGCGAATTTTGGCTTGCTGTAAACATTTCAAACAATAATTTATTCTAATATGAAACCAAATGGAATTTATATTCCAACCACCATTTTAACCCTAATTGTATCGGTGAAATTGTTATTACATTATTTAATTTTTCCCTTTATTAATGCCAAAGTCATTGTTACGTATCGGTCTAAAGGTTATCGCGTGTCTATAAGAAATGATAGATTGATGAAGAGGCGACACCGCTTTATTACACTACAGCCTATTTACGCCTCCCCTTTAATAGGATTAGACATCCCTTCATACATGGATCACTGTCAGAAGAAAGGACATGTGTCATTTATGAAATATACACCAACCTTCAAAATACAACATTGAAAAGGGCATTAAACTTTGAACTGTACTATAATGCATAAGCATTCGACAAGCGGTGGTAATAAAATTTAACTAATAATTGTTAAGGTGAAGGAAAAAATGTATACAGAAACCAAGTTTGAAGTTCGTTTTAGACTCCAGAAGCGACTTGGATCCAAGAGCGGGCGGCGGCGATGTCAGTGTATACTCCTGGTTTCCTAGGACGGGCACATCCGTAGCCAAACGATACGATACCCCATTGAGTACCGTCGTGCACAACTGGGCCACCAGAGTCCCCCTGGAATTATTTTTATTTAAAAAATTGTGCAAGGAATCAAAATAACAATAGCTGTTACAGAGATTGGCGTAAGAATAATTCTTATTTGGCTTTACAATTTACTACTTTAAATAATTAACATATTCAATATTAATATGAAGCTTATTTTATCTTATCTATTCTCTTACTTTAATACCAGAGAATATAAAAAGGACAAAAGTCTTGTCAGGTACTAAATTAAAATATGTCAATTAGTGCAAAAGTGAATGTCGAAAAGAAAATGAAGGTTCATTAATATTTGAATAGCGCGAACCTGGCAGGAATCCTTGCCTCCTTCAATGGGACCGGCGCAGAACATCCGTTTGGTGAGCCCAGAAATCAACTGCTTACATTCACTCAAACTGTGAGTCTGTACTTCAACAGCCATCAACGTGTTGGTAGTCGGACCTCCTTCCTGTTAGGAAGAAGGGTATTTTTATAAAAGTATCACATTTTTTTATATACTTGAAAAATCTTCATATTTGTCCGTTGAAACTAAACAACATGTTGAAACATTCTGGTTTGAGTAAAGATTATTTTCCAGCGATATTTGCTCTCTTAGACTACAACAAACAAAAAAATCTCTACATGTCTACAATATACAAATACAAGGCAAAATACTCGAATATAATGAAAAATTTTTTTACTCATTAATATCTCATAACTCATTAATAATTGAGACAGAAACTTACAGTATTGATTACCAATAAATTTGGAGAATCAAATAATTACTTACACTAGTAGCACCCCAACCAGAAACAAGGACTGTCTCGTTAGCAGGTACCATTCCACCAGCATTCTTAGCTGGCAGCTTTACAATCTTCGCATTGGTACTATTTAGTGCCATGTCTCTAGGCAGAGTCACCACAGCTACATCGTAATCCTTAGTAACTGTGTTGTATCGTGGATGGCTTTTGAATTGCCTGGTCGAGTACTGGATACCACCGCTGTCGGATTTGGTACTTCCGATCCTGACAAACACCTTTTGCATGCTGCAAAAATAGACACAGATTTTAATCATGATATTCGTAATGCTGTCAAAATCCTAACTCAAAACATGTGGCATCCGAAAAATAAGATATAAAATAGTTATTCAGAAAAAAAATTACATACGAAATAGCGTATTAGCAGGACTATTAAAGCAGTACTAACAATAACTTTCAATAGAAATCCTTGGGAGGATCATCAGTTCAGCTGTGGACTTCATGCGGCTGATAGGGCATAGAGAAAAAAAGAAAGAACGAGATCTGAGATGATCTTTTCGACGGGCAGAGTGGCTGGGTCAGAACTTATCTTTCGTTCATATATTTCGTCATCATCCACCCATTGCAGTCTACTGCTGGACATAGGCCTCTTAAAAGGTACGTAGTACGCACTCTCAAATTTAAGAATATGAAACATTCATTGAAGTGGGTCTAGTGGCATCTCTGCTTATACCTTAAGGGATAAAATCGTCAAATCCTGACTACATCTTACCCTTCGAGACAGTGAGCGGCAGTCAGGATTTTGCGTTTGGCAATAATTGACCCTCCACATTGGTAGTAATCATTTCCCCTCTGCAGCATCAAGTAAGCCTGGTACGGAATCTGCTGAATAGTGGTGTTGTAACCACCAACTATCCTACCACCGAATTTCCTCGAATGACCTTTCGCCAAAACATCTGGAAAACGAAGATATAATAAGTATACACTATATAGTCACACCTATTCCTGATGCCAAAATCGTTGATCGTGGTTATAAGAAATTACAATTTGTCGTACAAAAATTTTATCTTTAACTGAGTTTATGCCAGAAGGTTGCTCTATGATACACAACAAAGTTTGAATGTCCAGATTCGTATGTGAAGCTGTACGAATGTGCCTAGATACCCCACAAAATGTTCGAATTCTCTATAGTTCGTTGTTACCATAAACATAGTTCAAAGAAAATTATGAGTATCATAGAAAATCAAATTGATTTTTAAAATAAATAATAATGGAAAAGTGATATTTTTCTTCGAACGTCGATAATCCGAACATTTGAACTTCAAAAAATAACCCACCAGTTTAGTTAAAACTGACTTCAAAATCCTAGAATGCGATATCAAAAATAAAAATACACTGAAAATATGAAAACATACAATACAATAAACAAATTGTTTACTATGAAAGTTAACAATAATATGCAATTGAAAGTCCTTGAACTCCGCTCTTTTGTTCTTTCAATTAGTAGAAACCAATTTATTATGTAGCTTATTTAAATTTCCCTAATGAAAGGTATTAGATACTCAGAAGGCAACAGAAGCCCCGGGAATTATTAATCTTGTTAATTTCACTGAGCAAAACAATTTGCTTATTTATTAACTGGAATATTCTATGACTGCTTGGCTAGAAAAATAATAGGTAAATAGGATACTATTTATTCTCACCGTCAAGTTTATATTTTGTGAATAGACTTGTTAATTTGGATAAAATTATTCTGACTGGAAATAATTTCAATCAAAGGCCAAGCAGTAGGCACGCGCAACTAAGATTTGGGATACAATAAACATACGTACTGATACTGATGGTTGGTCTTTAAAATGTGAGAGGGTAGGTAAAATGCAATGTCTATATCTTCGGTCAAACAACAGTGTAAATGCACTATTGTCTTACATATTGCGTCTCAGGATGTCGAGGGCGGTGGAATGCCAAGCATTTTTTATAATTCATGGCGTTTCTTGGTTTTGCTACTGTCTATGAGCGATTGTAACACTTACCATCAGGCGGACTACATGCTCGTCTCTCTATTTATTGCGATAAAAAAATCTGTGTATGCTATCACGAAGTATTCAAATAAGCTAACTTCAGAAAAATACACCAACACATCATAGGCTATAGACATTAAATTAAAACTAACCAACTATTAATTAAGAAACCATTAAACATGTAGACATTTCGTAGAAATAATTATTGTTTTAAATAAAACCAATTCACTGTTTAGAACTGTTTCTACAGATGTTTTTTCTTATTCAAGTTTTTATAAGTTAAATTTTTGTTTATAAAACGCATTTATAGTAAATAAGTCATCGCACTGCGGAGTCAAGTTTATTAAAAAAGAAAAGTATTGCAATTGTGTCGTATTGAATAGAGACGTGAAAAAATAATTTAACTTTACAAAGAAGGTCTTGCATGACCGCCTAACAAAAGGTAGACAAAATAGACAGAAATTCCAAAGATGGTCAATACTTATTTTTCTCTTGTATTCGACTATAAAGTATTTAATGTTTGTCAATACAATTCAATTATTTTTTTGAAAGTTTATTTTTCAGGGTCGATTTATCTTTTGGTAGTAAAATATTTTGAAAGTCTATTCAATTGTTCATAATAAAATGAATACTAAAATACTTATACACATATTCCCTAACAAGTCGGCATTGCTGGGATTAGTGTTTGTGCTAATGTCAATCTGTTGAACTTTTCGCTATATCGGGCACTACGTCTAAGGCAGTCATATCTCATATGAGCTTTTCCAAACATATACATGTTGCAAACATGTAAATTGACCGACCTTACATTCGAACCTAATACCTCACAGTTCAATTCCCGTACATATGCCAATAAAGGGACTAGGAATAATAATATCCCATACATGTCCCACTACGACGTGAACACGACCTTTCTGTACGCAAGCAAAATTCTTAGCACACAACGCTGGAGTAAGTAAGCCTTACAAAACAATTGCGTAAAAATTTATACAAAATTTTACCTGCATTAAAAACAGCACAGCAAACCAACAAACAAAGCAGTAAGTAGTCCATATCTTTTCAGTGCTGAATTTAATGTGAAAATATTTTCAGTGCGAAATCTTTAAATACTTTTCTGAAATATAGTTTTAACGTGTAATCAGCCGTTATCTGAACCATTTTATATAATTGTAGCTACTGATAATCTCCTTGTTAAGTCTTAAACGTTTTCCGAACATACTTCCGTGTTTTAGATTGATTTGAAAACAACATGTCAAAGAATCAGTCATATTTAGAGATAATTGCGAGTGTAATTGTGCAACTGAATAGTTAAATGTATTCTTAATCAGTTCATATACGCTTTATTGCTGCTCGGGCTTCCCCCTAGAATGCATGGCGAACTTCGCCTTTCATAATTTTCTTAGAGTATTGTGAAAAGATTATTTCTTTAATGCCAGTTCCAAATCATTCACCTATCAGTGAGTATTCTATAACAACTTAAAGATGGATGTAATTGAAAACAAGAAATATGCAATAACAGTTGTTTTCGTCATTGATATACGGCATGTAAAGTAGGTAAATATTTTGTGGTTAAAATATTTTTACATTCATAAAAAGTAAAATTTGGCTGCTCATCGTAAAATTTAAAAAATAACATTCCACGCTACAATTAACAGAGGTTATATCTGCGTCTTGTTAGTATAAGTTATTGGCAGATGGAAGAAAAACATATTTCCTTTCTTGTCGTTATTTATCTATTTCGTTATAATAATTAGTATTATTTTTAAATACGCATTAGTTTATTTGATTTTGGTATTTAAGTATTAGTATGCTATTAGATACTTTACCTTTTTGTTTTCTTTCTTGATCTTTATTGTTTACCGCCATCTACAACTATTTCCAATAAAATCCATCCCACGGAAGAACTGGTAGAAATCAATTTAAGCGATAAGACCGCCCATTGTATTACCAAACATTACATATCTTTAAGCTCAATACTGTAATTTAGTGTGCAATAAAGAATTATTGTATTGTATTGTATATTTTCAAGTATGTATGTTTCATTTTTTTGTTATGTATTTGGAACTAGTAAAAGAGCTAGCGAATAATTAATCTAGTTTGTGTAATTCTATTGTGTCCAGTTTTGAAAATGCAAGAGGATTAAATGCCTATTAAAAACCTTCAAGATATAAATTTTATATCTTGAAGGTTGCGATAGAAGATGGGAAACAAGGCTCAAGGGACTCTGTTTATGTAACTCCTATTCCATAAAAAAGAAAAGTATATTTTAATTATAAATAGTAAAAATAATCCATGTCTACCACAACAAAAATGTTCCCACATATGAAACACTCTTCTATTTTAAGGGCTTTTTTTCAACGACAAACGTAAAATGCACAAAAAATATTAAACTTTGCAAGGAATATAAAGGTACTCCGCGGCATTCCTACGAAAATATATTTTTGCCGCAACACAAAGTGCGATCGCAACAAAAAATAAAATTCAGAGATATTTTTAACAAGGTTTTGCAATATTCAACTATGAATAAAGTTATAGCCGGAACAACTTTAAAAGAAACTTTTCAACTGGAATCCTTTGTGCCATTTTGTTTTCATTATTTTTTATTGATAACGTGACGAATTTACAAAAAAGATAACAATAAAAAATATAATAATTTTGCAGCAATTTAACGGAAATAGACAAGGTAAGTTAAAGTCAATTACGAGTATGTTGTATGATATTTCCGTCACTAATAGCACAAATAGATTTAGATTGAAAACACGGAATTTAAGATGGTCAAATAATTTGGATAGCGACGACTGCTTCGGTGGCGCAGTTGTACTCTGATATGCCAAGCTGTGGTGTTGGATTCAAATCCCGGATCGGGTAAAGTGATATTGGATTTTTCCATTCATTATTTTTATTTATTAAAGTTGCCCGAAATGGCGATAGGCTCGCCTCTTACACATCGTGGTACGGAAAATACAAGGCGAAACGTGGGAGTCCTGGTTGCACCCCTGCCTACCTCTTCTAGGAAGAAAGGGCTTGAGTGAATATTTATGTAGTACTCGTAATACACTCAAAAGTGCCAAGGTAAGGAATTAGTATTATAAGAACAGAACGGAAGGACGGAATTAGTATTAGTATTATAAGAACTTTCATGGTATGTAAGTCCACCAATCCGCACTAGGCCAGCGTGGTGGTCTATATGGCCTAACCACTCTCAATCGTACTCTCGATTGTAGAGTAGGCCCGTGCCCTGTAGTGGAACGTATATAGGCTGATACAGAACAGAATTAGTAAATACTCAGTGTATGTTCATAGGTTTAAATTAGGCCATTTTTTTTTACCAGTATATAAAATATCCGTTACAAATTAATAAAGCTTTTTCTATACATTAATAAAAAATACATATCCTGGCGGTAAAATAACATTTGTATCCGTAATTACTAACATTAAAGCTTTAAATGCTGTGTCAATCAAACAACACAAAAAGCAACAGCTATTAAAATTCGACAGCGGACATAAACTCCGTTTAGTCATTGTTGCTACTGGAAGCGGAATTCCTTTGGTCGTAATTAATGGTGTAATTAATTTATTAATATTTTATTTATGTGTGCTGCTGCTCGAAGGCTAACTATTCTAAATAGTTCATTAAATGACCATCTATGAAGCAACCAATATCACGGCAGTTTAAAATAGGTGAGAGTGCCACAACACACTTTTCTTGATACGTATACTGACAAAACAATTTTAATGACACCCACATAAGTTTGTGGTGTTTTGTGGTCGCTTCCTACAGGTTTATTTTGAAATCCTTCAACCCCTTGAAGGATAGAGGCCCCTAAGTAGCAGTATACTCCCTAAGTAGCAAATGGAGGTGATGAAACCGGCGTAAAGTAGTAGTAAGTTTCTGTCGTGTTTAATTCGGTAAATGATATTGTTTACTTATTTACTTTACCGTCTCAGTTTAAGAGGCAGGTATGGCAATTCGATTCGATACTTTGCCTGGACGGCATTAGCGCTTACTCTCAGAGGCAGTGCAGTCATAATACCGTGCCAATCTTAAAAAATAAGACAAAACCTGGGCCATTCAAAGCAATTATTTCGAGGAACTAATGCCTATTAATTTGACTACAAAATGAACAGACGGATTCCTTACGAAAACTAGTTCACCGCACCCTTATTACCAGACAAGATTAATGAATATCAGAACAAACGATACATGCGTGGGTAATTAATGTTAATACAATTCCAATACGGTTTCCTATTGTCGTTAGACCAAAATAATTACCTATATTTAAGTTGCACGTGGTCATTTGAATGGTATAATGAATACGGCATGGGAAAATACCTAAAAGTGATTTTTATAAAATTTTAATAAGAAAATTACGGACAAAACTACTTTTCATAATCAATATATGTAATATGTTTCTGAAGTATTTTAGTAATAATTCATTACATCAATAAAAGTTATTTACAGCAGCATTTTTCTTTTATCGAATATGGAAAGCCCATAATTTATTTTTCTATGAATTAATAAGATAATAATCAGACCATAAACATTGCAGGACTCGAGGCTTTGACTCAACTACTCTTACACTGACTTAGTAAGAATTGTAAGACTAAATCACATTTAAATTTTGCAAATTAGAACTAGAGTTGTAGGTTAAACTAAAATTATTTCGCAGAATTTCTTGTGGAACTCATGCTAATGCCTTCACTTAAACTAAACTTACGAAATACCTAGTCATGTTTACTGCTAATTAGGAAAATTCATTTTCCACTGCAGTTATCCACTCTAAATTAGATGTCTACTTACAAACATGTATTTTTTTTTGCATAAACCTAACTATTTTTATTGATTTTATTTTCTTTCCACGTTTTAGAGAAAACATTTTTTGATGTCATCCGCCAAGACTTTTTACTAAATTGGTAAGTACATATATTTTTACATCCAGTTTAGATAATAGGTCTTCCAAAAAGAGTTTAAAATGCAGCGCTAGCTTCGAAGGTAACCTTAAGCGCCGTCCAGACACAAACTCTTAACAATATACTAAAAAAAACGCCGTATTTAATAAAACATTTTATTCTAAAAAGTAATTGCAGATGATGTATCTACATCACGAAAGGAGTCAAACGGCACGAGAGTTCATAAAAGTAACGCACGGCAATTATAATTGATATTAAATTTTGTCACGTACGTAGTTGAGCGCAGAGCCCGGAGGTCGGCTATTGTGAAATTCACGTATGAAATTACTGTGAAACTGTGGAGCAATTTGCATAATTTCATAGTTTAAGAAACGGTTTGTTGACAGCTTTGTATAAATGGACCACGGAGCTCTAACAATTATGTGAATAATATCCTCTGTTATTGGCACATCTGGCGTATTGTAGTATGATAAGTGTGGATTAGTCTTAAAATTCGACTCATGTTTATAAATCTTGTTAATTATGTATTTATTATTCGACAGCCTCCGTGGCGCAGTTGGTTTGGGTTCGATCCTCGCACCGAAACAAATATTTATGTGCACCACAGGTATTTGTTTCGGGTCTGGGTGTATGAGAGACCGAAAAATCTCTCGTAGTTCCTGATACCCACGACACAAGTTTTGTTTTTGTTAATGAGGTGAAACCATTTCAACGGGCCATAATTTAGCGTAAATTTCATATGTATACCACTCTCTCTCTTCAGCCACAGAACGTCTACTGCTAAACATAGTTCTTCGCCTGGATCTCCACACCAACATGATGGAAGCGACCTTCATCCAGCGACTTCTTCAACATATCTACCTAACGAATATAAACTACTAAAAATATGGAAGATTTTGACTTCATGGCTTTTGCGTAGCTCACAGTTGACAACTTAAATTATTTACGCTGGCGCTAGACTAATAAGACACAGACACAACATTACGAAATACTAACAAAAGAGGTCAAAACTTAACATTTTCTAAGAATAACTGAGATTGTGAGTCACTAACAGCCAGTCTTCATAACTAAGCCATAAATTATTATATGCGTCAATGCATTTTCATATTCAAAAACCAAGGTATGTATTACATTCATAGAAAGTATCTGCATACACTGGATATGAATCTCCAACGCAATAGATTCACGAATAAATACTAAGTTATCAGGTAATATTACAAGATCTGACAAATTCAAACTACTATTAATTCATTTCATCCTGGCCACCTGCAGCGACACAAACACGTAAAAAATATATCGTAAATTAAATGCAAGTTAATAATGGAATGACAAAGACAATTAATGTTATTGGCCTCATTTAAATATCGAACACAATATATTCTAAATTTAAAAAATAAACGTCATTACTAATCCTTTATTCGTTAGACCCAGTATTATTTTAAAAAGGAGGCCACAAATAATTATTGATACTGAATGTAATTTTCTTTTTCTCATATAAAATAGTCATCCTATTGCTACAGTTGCGTGGTGGCCTGTTGGTAAAAGGACTAGACGCGGCTGCCAACATGTTCACGGTGGTCGCGGGTTCGAATCCCAGGGCACACCTCTGACTTTTCGGAGTCATGTGTGTATTGACAGTCAATCACCACGCACTAAAACGGTGAAGGAAAACATCGTGAGGAAACCTGCATACCATAGCGATTTATAAGAATTTCTATGGTATGTAAGTCCGCCAACCCGCACTAGGCCAGCGTGGTGGACTATATGGCCTAACCACTCTCAATCGTACTTTCGATTGTAGAGTAGGCCCGTGCCCTGCAGTGGGACGTATATGGGCTGATACGATACGATACGATACGATTGCTACAATAATATAATTATCTTGGAAATTCTATGGAAAATTATAGTATCTGATTTTCTCTTAACATCCATAATATTCCGGACCTGTGAACTGTGATCTAAAAGTAAAGACAGCCAATTACTTACGTTCCAATAAGTGTCACGAGTAAATGACTCAATACGTGGAAACGTGTCGCCGGAGTTCCTTTTAAGAAACATGACTATCGGAAAGATGACTAACGTACCAAAATTGTTTTAATTGGCATCGGGAGGATATCGTCTAACGATGTCTTACTTGGTGACACAGTGGAATTGGAATCAGTCAACTGTGTTTTGTATTCAAAATTTGAGCCAACAAATAAATTATTAAATATATTTTTTTAATATTTTTTTCTGTTTTGTGGAAGAATCTCTATCTAGTATTAAGTTGTTTTTTGCCGTATGAAATTTGGCTTCTTCTAATTCCATGACATGAAATCGTCAGGAGGACAAAAACTCAAAAAAAGATAACGTCTATATTCAGATGATT
Source organism: Hyles euphorbiae (assembly GCA_023078785.2). Lineage (NCBI taxonomy): Eukaryota > Metazoa > Arthropoda > Insecta > Lepidoptera > Sphingidae > Hyles > Hyles euphorbiae. The sequence continues at coordinate 13,148,144 of CM041041.1, read as the reverse complement.
CAGATCATTTCATGTTTTGATTTTGGAGATTGGGGTGTTGATTCATCAACTCCAGTTACTCCCGCCATAAACATGGCACTTGTGGACTTTTATGGAAAATTAATAATAGGCATACGTAATAACTTGGCATTACACATAATATTATCATACCTACCTCAACAAAGGCGGAACAAAAATTAATAAACGCAATTAATTCCTTTATTGCCAAGCACACCGGCCTATATCAGATTAAGATAATATAGCATCTAAAATAATTTACAGATTTAGCGCAAATAATTAAATTGTTGGTTATAAAATGCTCGCGAGTCGCTGGCTCCGTGTGTATCGTAAATTTTCTCGCACACGCAACGTGTTAATCGGAGCAGTGTTGTGTTAACGTTTCCTTTCGTTGCCCACGCTTCCTTTACCAAATCCGATGTTCCAACAAATAGTCATTTAGAACATGTTAGCACTTATGTTATATCTATGCATATAAATATAGCATACTACAAAAGATTACAAGGCAATGCTAGAAAAAAATCGCTGGTGATAGTTCTATAGTTTCGTCTGTAAATTGCAATATAATGAAATATGTAGCCTTATTCTGATCTTTTGCCAACAAAATTATTTGACTTTATTTCGTATTATGTTTTATTATTTTATTTTTTATTTGCCGTTGTATGCAAGGTTTCCTCGCGATGTTTCCTTCACCGTTATTTGTAACAATTTCTATTGTAGGTCAAGTCCGCCAATCAGCACTAGGCCTACTTATTTTTTTTATAAATAAATAAATAAAAGAAAATATAAATTATTGTGAATAATTTAAATGGGAATAAATGCAATAAAATTTAAATACTTTATACATTATAAACTGTATAGGACGACTTAATGCCTAAGACATTATCAATCGAACCTAATGTGATACAGAGATGATAAGTGGTATCCGGTACCAAACTCGCGATTCATATATTATGTGCAAATATTATAGCATTAAAGTTATGCACTAGCATTGTAATCTAAACACATAACTCAGAGAATGTATTTACTACTGATAAGTAAACCGGATCGGACGCACTGAAGCGACTTGTTCGCGTGTTCTGTAAGATTGTTGTTTAGAAATCATAGAATTGAAGTAGACAAGTGAGCAGTGACGCCACAAACTATCGATTGGAAATACATCGGGTTGTATTCCACATATGTGTTGGGAACTATGAACGTGCTAAATTATTGTCTTTATAAATTGATTATCTTTTTTTTTTGTTGAGTTTTTACCTATACATTAATTAATTTTACTAGTGCATTTATATTTCTATAAGATCGTTGTTTAGAAATCATGCCATTGAATTAAGAGTTTAAGAATGTCATCTTTTATTCAAGTATAGGGGATGTACATACATGGGTTGCAGTGATAATATACTATCAGACCAATTGTTTTTTAGGAAGCCGGACCGATGTATAAAGAAACACATCGAAACCTTCGATCAAATATACACTAGATACAACATGCGCGTGTTAGAATACTGTCACAAAATACCGCAACAATTTTTATAAATTTTATTAAAACTACCCATCGTATGATTCACAAGTAGTGGGGAATCGGTAATATAAAGCGTTGTCTCACTTGGATCGTCACTTTTCGAGTGACAACGACAGAGGAAGGACCTTATCCTCGCCGGTAGCAACCAGGATTGACAAGTTAAGTTATTAATATGATGTTTTGTTGCTCATTGCTCAGAATATTTGAATATTATTCTGTAACATTGTAATTATCGATTGTCGTTGAATTAAACCATATTCTTATAAATAGAAATATAAAATATAAATAACATTTAATATAATTGATAATTTGGTAACACTTTAATAATATAATAATTATTAACCATTATTATGTTAGGTGATAAATATTAAAAATATATCGTTAAAAAATATAATTATAGATAAATCTATTGAAATATACATGTTTATATTATTTTATATACCTTTTCCCACAAAAATTCTAACAAGCGCTTAGAAAATGGCACCAAAAAAAAAGTGCTCTAAGCACTCTTTCGCCTTCAGTCGCGCACCGACCGTTGCTTCTAAAATGTCGCAGAACTTTAGACAATATTATGTGAAAAGCTACTTTAAGCTCCAGGAATAAGGTGGAATTTGTGTTAATATATTTGGAATATGTGATCTTTTTGTTTACTTTTTTGTTTCAATGCATAGGTGCCACTTTTTAACAGAACATTTACAGAGAACTGTGTATCTAGTGTATATTTGATCGAAGATCGAAACACTCATGATTGCGTGCTCAAAATCGGTGAAAAAATATGGTGATTCTAAATGTTATAATTTTTAACCGACTAGAAAGGACGATTTTCTTAATTCGTCTCTTTCTTGGTTTGTTTTTGTGGTATAGATATTTAATTTAATATAAGGCATAGGTCCTACATGTTTGGTACTTGCGAGGCCCACCTTCAATATGTTACGCATATATTTTGAATTGCGGGCTAGTCAAGTCAATAAGTAAATTAACTAACATGTACAAGTACAATAAAATAAATATTACTTTTTGTTTTACATTGGTATTTTTATTATTATTTTTTACTCTATAGCAGTTTTTGTTTTGAAGTCGGTTTTATTAGTTATCTACTCATCACGCATACAAAATTAGCATACATTGTACAAAAACAAGTGTAAAATAGGACAGCACAAATAGTAACGCAATTCATATTGGTTCATAAAACATTGGGACTCTTGGGGCTTTATCCCTCATCGACATCTTACGACATCAGCCCCACTTAAATTCCCTGTGGACTTCGAGAAAACAGCCTAAGAATTTAATAAACGTTCAATCAACTACTGTAGAATTAGATACTGTAGATTAAAGTAATTGATTGGGATCATATGAGAACATATGCAATGGCTCATAGCTACACTAAGATTCTGTATTTTATAAAAGATGTTTTAGTCAATCAACTCAATATTTTTTTAAATTGAATGGATCTTACGACTGCCTCGGTGACGTACTTGTACGGTACGGTTATGAAGCGGAGGTCTCGGGTTCGAATCTCGGGTAGGATAAAATAATATTGGATTTTTCTATACAATATCAGTCCGAAGTTAGGAATTTGGGTCCGATAAGGTGATAGACTCGCCTCCTATCTCAGCATAGGACGGAACATACATTCCGAAATGTGGATGTCTGGTTGCAACTCTGCCTACCTCTTCTGGGAAAAAGGCTTGTGTTTATGTATGTATGTATAAACAAAACTTGTCTAAGGATAAACTATTTTCTTTCCCATTTATTGGCATTGGAAATGTGATTTTATTATTTCGTACCGTGTAGTATGTATATTAGGTACATATTAACACATCAACCACAAAGAGAGTAGCACAATGTCCTGGTCACCTATCTTTTTTTTTTATTGCAATGAACGACGAGACGAGCGATACGATCGCTCATGAACAGTGGCAAAACCAAACAACACCTTGAATTACAAAGCGATGCTTAGCATACCACTGCGCTCGCCATCCTGAGACATAAGATATTAAGTCTAAATATAATATGCAATAGTTACTCTGGCTACAATGTCCTTCAATCCGAAAAAAAGAGCGCATTTACACTGTTATTTGGCGGGAGAAATAGACATTGGGGTGGTACCTACCATGGCGGCCTCACACATATGAGAGTCCTACCATCAGTTTAATGTTCAAAGTGACCACTATCAAATACGTACAGGATAAGTAATTTAATTAATTCCAAGTCGTCTTGTGACAAAAAGTATTTCCTGCAGTGACTCGCCCAAGGACGCGACGCTTTGCTCCTGAAACTCCTTTGTAACCGAACAAAAACGGTCACGTAATTAAATTTAATTTATTTCCCAATTGTACTCCGGTTTGATATTTTTAATTAAATTGCTGTTTTCATTTTCTATTAGGTTGTGAATAGTTTCACAGCTAGGTATAGCTAGCTAGTTGAGTGTTGTCTGTGACTTGCAATTGTACGGGTTTTTCCAATGGTGAAAAAAAATTTAGTATAAAACACAACGTGAACTAATTAATTAATCATTATCACGTTTATATTTAGTCTCGTTATAACCTTGTCGTTGGAGACTACAATTTTTTCTACAACTTATAGAAAATTATTAAGGCGGTTTGCATCACGCAGCGCAGCGCGCGGTTGAGTCTGCCTACAGAAAACAGAATGCGTCGAATGAAGAACAAAAAAATCTGCATATTTTCTTAAATCTACTTAGATTTATCCTTGGAAAATGAGGCCTCCGGGTGACCGCATTTATTCGGCAGTTCCGCGCGTTAGTGCGTGGAAATCTGTTTGTTGATGCAGATCTGCACTCCCGCATCCACGCGCGTGGCACAATGGTGCGGGGCCAATGACAGATCCAGCCTTCAAAAATGGTGGTGGGCATGGCAACCCTAAAAACAACGAAGTGGCAGTCTATGTACGATCTTCCTCACGATCGTTATACGCAATAAATATTTAACTCTGCAATTTTATTTGACATAATATTATTAATCTATCCATCTCATAAAAGAGTGAAAGTATGACGAAATAAGTCCGTTAGGGTTGTAGGCATGCCCATCGTGCTCACTATGGTGGATCTGCGCTGGTGCGGGACAGTGTGCTAATAGCCTAGCACACCAAGGAAGAAATGCCTTAAGTACGTACATACATATACAAACCCATGCCTTTTTTCCAGAACTGCCTCTGCAAATTTTTACCTTTTATGTTCTGTAACGATGTGATAAGGGGCAAGCCTATCGCCATACCGGGTACAAATTCCTGACTTCAGGCTGATAATTAATAGTAAAATCCAATAATACTTTGCCCAACTCAGGCTTTGAACCCGAAATCTCGATTTTGTAACCGTACCGTAGTGCAACCGCGCCACCAAGGCAGTCTTAAATAATGCAATAAAATGTATCAGTATGAGTCTTTACAAATCACATAAGTTCACGAATTGATGCGAGTATCAAACCAACTCTAAGACAAAACTTAAACCGCTTTAAACAACTACGCCACGAAGGCTGTCAAAATAAGGTTAAGAGGGAACGGTTTAATTTTCAATCAAATTTCGTCCACTAACGACAAACTAAATTGAACCAATCAGTAAAATTTAACTGTCACTCATAAAGTTTGTAATGGTAGCAATTGCCCTCAAAGTTATAACAACCTTACCTTAATGTTGTTTGTTACAGTCAATTTTTTCGTCCTACTTCTACCTCTCTAATGTGCGCACAATCGCTATTTTTTATATTTATTTGTTATTTTTGACATTAATTTTGTATTGCAAGATCACAATAGGTTTTAAATGACAGATTTCATTCTCTTTTATAAGAAACTAGCGGCCCGGCCCGGCTTCGCCTGGGTGCAAATACAGATTCCAGTCCATATTTTATTTAAAATCAATATGACAGCCGTTGTCTAAACTGCTTATCCAATTTCAATCCCATCCTGTACCTATTCTTATGTCCCATTTTATCCACCTTATATTCTATTCTATCCCATCTCTCCAGATTCAAATCATTATTTTGCTATGGAAATATTATAACACTGTTACTACTCCGACGACATTCATTGAAATCAATTAAAAGATACCATAGATGACCCGACCACGCTTCGCTATGGCTTAGTTATTATATGATGAATTTTATATTGAATTATTTAGCATAGCAAAAAAGCCCGACCCACCTTTGCCTGGATGCAGATATTTTTTTATTTTACTCCACACCAAATACATGTTATTTTTCGTATAAGCTCTTGTATACCTAAACATGAATTTGCTATCCTACTGTCCTGCTCAATTCCGTCCCATCCCGTCTGTTCAGTCACTTCCCGATACGTCCCGTCCTTTCTCTTCATTGACCATCCCGTCTTATACCGTGCATTTACATTTCGTCCTATCAAATGTGTCAGCTATCCCAGTCCTCTCCCCTACCTCGCACTCTATTATATCCCGTTTCTCCATATCCAAATAGTGTGCCTTATAAATTTTTGACATTAAACACTTTAGCGATTTTGATTATCCATGCAATATTCCATCCCTTATTTCACCCCCAGTATGCTGTTTTCCAAAAACATTACGCCATTACTTTTTGTTAGTAATAAAGAGATTAAATATAAATTTTCATAGAAATACACTCACACACACAATTAATGTAGTAACGGTCATTGAGTAACGGTAGTAACAATTATATTTAACTGGTTTCTCAAGACACAGACAACGCCTAATTTGAGAATCCCTGCAATATTCTCCATAATTATATAAAATTGTTATTTTATTCAGTTCAGTTCAGTTTTTATTTTTATATGTTATTTTATGAAAGATTTTTCATTTTCAAGTGACATTCTATCTTGAAAAGAAGTAAAACTTCTTACGTGTGAATATTATTTATTTGATTGTCCTATATTTATTTAGCTTCATAATATACTCTTTAGTTTACACAAATTAAATTTCTGAACGTATGCATAAATATTTGACAACCAATTTAAATGTCAACCACTTTTCATTACTGTCATTATTTTACATCTTTAAAATCTAAAATACGCCATTAATCGAATATTGTGGATATATGTTGTCGATTCGTAACCTTTATTTAAATACGTTATTTAATTTTAGGGAAGAGTTTACCGTATTGACGGTATGAACATTAAATGTTTGACAGTTACAAACCCATGAACATTTTGTATGGTAACATGTAAAAATCCAAATATCTTACAGAACCCTATTTTTTTCCAAAATAAAATATAGTCTATGTTACTCGTGGATAATGTAGCTTTCGAATGGTGAAAGAATTTTTAAAATCGGTCCAGTAGTTTTTGAGCCTATTCATTACAATTAAACAAACAAAGTTTTCCTCTTTATAATATTAGTATAGATTAATATTGTATAATACTCGCATTGTATACAGGGTACATCAAGACTGCTACCGAAAACAAAGCCGGGTGGTAGTTTTAGTGTCTTCAGACATAATGCAACTAAAATATATTATTTAATTAATACTGTATGATTGTTTACCGTGAGTGACAGAGTTAGCATTTCACGTGATATAAAGTAAATTGGATAGATAGGAATATATTCTAATGAACAGCCACATAGTATGTTGTTTCAACTTTTGAAAATCCTAATACTAGGGTATAATAAAAGTTGAAAACCCTAATACTATACGATTTTTTCAAGAAATCCTGAGTTGACCTTTCACTTGCTAAAACCAGATGTATAGTTAAATAACTAATGCCACACTAAGATCGAATTTTGTGTCGTGGGTATCAGGAACTACGAGAGACTTTTCGGTCTCACAAACACCCAGACCGGAAAGAAATATTTGTGGGCCGCACAAACATTTCTCTCGGTGCGCGAATCAAATCCGCGGCCTCTCCTTTTACATAACTGACTTCGCCACGATGGCTGTCTTGTAGTTGTATGTTGGTAGGCGACCCAAGTGTCAAAATATGGCCAATGCCAAGCAGCAAAATGTGACTGATGATATTGGCAATTGAAATTTCTTTTGAAAACTAGAAAAGCCTAAGCTGGACTTTTTTTTCTTTCAATACATTAGTACATTACCGAAAAGGGTAACTGTAACAGTAATATATTAAGTAGTCGCATTGTGATCGTCTCCTTTCTTTTATTGTCAAACAAATATTGTATTTCGTTATAAATTGAAATTCCGTTGCGTTCAGTCTATACGAGTCACTTTTTAGGTTTTATTATTCATGCCTTTTTGTTTGTACATTCAACGCAATCCCCAGCTCATTTGCTTGGCCATTATTTCGAAAAAAACGCGCTCCACTTGACTGGGCCTAAAAGCTTTTTGTCTCAAAGGCGCAAACTGGCTTTAATACAATACATATTTTTGCTATCTCATAGAAACAAAAACGTGAAATAATTCAGCCAGATCTTTTGCGTATCCAAGGCAAAAAGGTGTACTTTTATTTATGTTCGCCTTTTTCGTGATCAAAATCAGGCGCCAAAAGTTATGCAGCAGATGATTCTTAACTGCCATGCTCAGAGAAATTTATATAGATTTTTGAAAAATTTGGCCTTAAGGGGCCGATGGTCTATCACCATTGTGTAGACGAGGCATAACACATTTTAAGCGATAGGACCGCCATTTATCTAAAAATCTAAATTGTGTAAACAAAATTGATTAATAGCCCAAGGCCTGAAAGGTTGGTGTTAATTATATTCAGTCTAGTTACTATTAATAAATATGAATTATTTCTTCATATTTAGAATGTTCTTAACTTGATTAAAATACCTACACGCTAGAAAATAAAATATAAAATTTACGTCAGTCAAACACAATGTAACCCTAAGCCCAACAATTAAAGACTATTAATAAAAAATTGCTAATAAGCGGCTGTCAAGCTTCCTATTAGACGCTATGTACGTCGAAGTTAATTCAGTCGATTGTTAATTATTGCTACTCAACCGGCGGCCGACGCGTTGACAACTACCATAAACAAACCGTCACGGAACATCGGCCTGTCACAACTTGCTCCATTTGTTATGGCGAGGTAAAAGTTATCAACTCGAGACTGGACGGGTTAAATCAATTTGGAATTATTAATCATCGCTATTCGCAAGTTTCGAGAAGTTTCTACGAGTGTTATGATTAAACGGTTGTTGTTGGATTTTAAATTGTGAGGTACAAACGCTCGCAGCAGCATTAGTATGTAGGTAGTTAATTTTACGGCTTTGGTGGCGTGGTTGTACTACAGAACGATTACAAACCTGAGGTCTCGTGTTCGAATCCCAGGTTGAGCAAAGTGATGTGGAATTTTTCTGTTCATTATCAGGAGGAATGAAAGGAATTTATACACGATATGGCGATAGGCGAGAGCGATAGAGGGAGACCATCACATCGTGGGACGGACACTACGAGGGAAAACGTGGATTTCCTTGCATCATCTCTGCCTACTACTTTTGAGAAAAGGCGTGAGTTTAACTATACATGTATGTAATGTAGTAATCCTGATATGTGATACCAGAAATGATAAGCGAAATTTTATTTCCAAAAAATCTGGATCCAAAAGTAGTGATGTATTTACCTCATTGGTCCAGTAAATAATAAATAAATAAATAATAATAAACTGGAATTTGTGATGAAAATAAGTTACACGAATTATGTGTGACATTTGTGGCACCTCTTCACCTCTTCGAGAAAACATTATTCAGAATAATTGCTCACATCACCGAAATTCAAAATAATAATTTATTGATAACACAATCTCCTTTCTTGATACAAGGATCGACCAACATATCTTTAAAGCGGAACTTATACTCTGTCTACCAAGCCTAGCCCAGGTATTTATTGTACGTGTCATAACTTTACGTTGCTTATAGACCAAGAGCCCGTGGTCGGTAGACTATCTTCATTTTTTATAATATTAGGATATCCTCAAACTTTAATAAAATTAAATTTAACCAGCGTTATTGCATAAAAACTGAATGTTATATATGTTATTGAGATAACTGTCAAAAAGTATTTTCCTGGCGGTCAGATACTTTTAATGGCTCTTTCATCTTGTCAGACATGCTATGCCTATGTCAGAGGCATTGGGAGACCAACTTTCAGCTTTTACAAAATGACGGAAGTCTGTCGGCCACGGGCTCTTGCTCTTTTAGTCTTAGCTATATTGGATTCTTAGTATTAGTCGGTAATGAGCCGACACGGGTGATTAAACAGCTGTATAACTCGAGGGTTTCATAGTTCAGTCGGTACACCAAGGCGTGGTGCAATAAAGGCAAAGCAATAGTTAATATTTGGGTTAAAGATATAATTTGAAATCAATGAAAGGTCCGTGTTCAAATAATAAATTGTGCATACTTATATTATATGCATGTATTTGAAAGCAATGAAGAAATGACTAGAATGAAATATAGACGAATGAATGGAATATAGTATATATAAAAATAATAAATAACACCCAACAGTCACATACATAGTCCTGACCCCACACTAAGATCGAGTCTTGTGTCGTGGGTATCAGGAACTACGAGAGACTTTTCGGTCTCACAAACACCCAGACCCGAAAGAAATATTTGTGGGCCGCACAAACATTTCTCTCGGTGCGGGGATCGAACCCGCGGCCTCTCGTTTCACAGGCGGCGTCAAACCGACTGCGCCACGGAGGCTGTCAAATATAATATGTGAAAGAGATAACGAATAAAAGTATTAAATATGGGAAGAATGAGAGGATGAATGATAAATATGTTGAAGAACGGAAGAGAATGGAACAGGAGAGAATAAATTAATAAATAACACCCAACAGTCATATACATAGTCCTGACCCCACACTAAGATTAGAATCGTAGGGAAGGCGACAGAGGATGTGCGAGGCTAACACATATTTATAAAATAATTAAAATAAATAAATAAATAACATCCAACATGATGATGATAATATATTGACATTATTCAATATTTATTTATTTTGGACCCGGGGTGAAACATTTCCCGCATTCAACCACGTTAAACATAGGTATATTCTCTTAAGATTTTTAAAGCACTTTTCCTAAAGAAGGTTAAGTATTAGAAAATATAAGCCATCTCTTACTACGAATTTCACTTAATTTTGTCCGAAACTTATATCATGCAGAAGCAATAAAAACTCAAAATCTCTAACTAACTTTTGCATTTATAACGTTAGAATGATTTTAACTATCTAGATATTTCTAGGTACATAACTAGGAACTAAAACAAGCTTCCTACCGGAGAAGGCTGACCTTTTAAAGCCAGCGTGACCTATGAAAATACCTAACAAACAGCCGTTCACGATGTTTCATAAACTGTTCAAAGATATCGTAATTGACCGTTTTATAGTTTCGTTCACAATTTAGTTGTATTGGAAATAATAAAGGGTATATCTAGACTGCTACCGAAAACGAAGCCGGGTGGAAGTTTTAGTGACTATAAACGCAATGGAACTGAAAATTTCGGATTTTTTTATATATCATCGTTTTTGACTGGTACGTCCATAGTTTTTTCTAAAATAATAATTTTAAACCTTGGGTACCATAGTGCCCCTAAAAATAAGACGATCAGTCTTGATATACACTGTATATTTAAATATTAAACGCTTTTCATTGTTACTGTTCAGCAATAGTTATTACTTTTATTGTGTAATCAAATTAATACGTTACTTATAAATTGGTTTCGTTAAACGTAAATATGCAGTTTACCGTTACTATACGTAGTGAATGAATAAGATCTTTTTTTTGTTATCAAGATCAGGTATTATTTACATGCATTCAATTTATGATGTATTGCATACTATTAGATAATATAAGAGCGCGAAATACTGTGGGTGGTGGGCATGGCAATATATGTTAGTTAAGCCTGAAAATTCAAAGAAAGTTTCTGTATCAGCCCATATTCGTCCCACTGCAGGGCACGGGCCTCCTCTACAATCGACAGTACAATTGAGAGTGGTTAGGCCACCACGCTGGCCTAGTGCGGGTTGGCGGACTTACATACCATAGAATTTTTTGTAAATCGCTATGGTATGCAGGTTTCCTCACGATGTTTTACTTCACCGTTTTAGTGCGTGGTGATTGATTATCAATACATATATGACTCCGAAAAGTCAGAGGTGTGCCCTGGGATTCGAACCCGCGACCACCGTGAACATGTTGGCAGTCGCGTCTAGTCCGTTTACCAACAGGCCACCACGCACTTTAAGTTATTTCCTAAAAAATCTTATGATACTCCTACTTAATGAAACTTTTATAAGAAATTTGTAACTCAAAATAATTAGTGTATATATTTTAAGACTTGATATTTTTACTTTGAAGTAATGGTTTTGCTCTGATAATAGAACCTAGACTAGATAAACTCTAAACTTAACCTAAGTTGGTATGCTACACGCGTCGCAGCTTAAAGTAGACTAACTTTCAGTAATCATAATTGAACAAACGATAACCTTTCCGGGAAACCACTTAGTAAACAACAATTTTATCTCAACGTTTGTGACTAACTTTGCTATTGATAACGCTTTAAAGTAAATATAAGATAAAGCAAATTTAATCAAAATATACGGCTTTATTTGTTTAAATTTGGTTTTATTTTCTATATTACTTACTGGTTTTGGAAGACCCTTTTCTGCCCCGATTAAAATAAAATATGAAAATATATTTTAGGACGTTATTTCTCATTCATAAACTTATTTGTACAATTTACATCGACCTTCCTTTGCTGTATAGAACACAAGATGCATTCAACAATTACCGACATGGTCCGGTTTTATACTCAGATACAAGACTAGTGTCGTGAGAAACAGAAACTACAAGATACATTTCGGCCTCACAACATCTAGATCCGAAACAAATATAATATGGTCCACACATATATTTATCTCTTAACTGTTTCGAACCCTCGGCATCTCATTTTACAGCCGTTGCGGCGTCTAAAAACTGCGCCACGGAAGCTATCAAATTATAAGTAACGATTATCATTTTCAAATTCACTGGGTGTTATGGATAAAGTGATATTGGATTTTTCTACTCACTATCAGCCTGGAGTCAGTTTATGCCTGTTTTGGTGTTAGGCTGTCCCTCTATCACATCAGGAATAAACATACAAGGCGACATTTTTTTATTTATTTATACACTTTATTACTCACAAAAAAAATACAAATAAAATCACAATCATAAAAGTACAATTGGCGGTCTTATCGCTCAAAGGCAATGTCTTACAGACAACCGTGGGATGGATTTTATAAAAGGTTAAATAGAGACATGTGGGTGTCCTGGCATCTCTTACCTGCATTGCTTACCTCTTCTGGGAAAAAGACATGAGTTTGTGTATATATATTGTATAGATTTTTCAATTAACTTGTCTATAGTATAATATTTACTGCTCTCCATTATCTAATGCCGTAGGTGCAATATTTTTCTGATTATACTATGTTTGGATACGCACAAATCCGTTACTAATTGTTTGATCAAAGTACGAAATTGTATATTTTTGTTATGTAAAAGTCGTGTTTTTTCGTTAATATTAAATTAATAAATACCATGTTTATTCGTAATATGCAAAGACACCCTAAATAGTAAATGTGTATATATAAACTAAACCGCAGAGAAAATCATAGTTGCTTTTTTATTTCTACGTAATCGTTCCTATGATTCAAATCTTAAACAAAAACCATCTCACGGTTTGCATAATTTGACGTTAATAGTCCAACTATACTTTCTCTCGGCTTTTTACAATACGCAAAAACGAAAGCACTACCTCAGGAAATTAATGAAAACAATATTTAATTTGCATTCATAATTATAGGTAACCATTATGTATATTTATGCAACATTACGCGCAAAAACATCAACGGTAACACAATCACACAATTTTAATGAAAACAAAAACTATAAATTTTTTGCAAGAAATTGGTGATAGTATGTTTGGTAGTGGGACGGATCTTCAAGATACGAACAGTCGCAGGATCCGGTCCGAAGAACCGGCCTTTACGTTCTCGAAGGTATGTGTGAATGTTTTCGTTATTAACTACAATAACCACAACAACAGTTACGGAAAATAACTTGAGAAAATCTGACTACATCAAAACAATCCACAGGCTTTTCAAGGTCCACTCATAATTAAGGTATATACGCAAAATGTATTAAAACTGATATTTTTTTACCATCAATAGCAATTCATAAGTAACAAATAATTTAATCCAATCCAATTCTGCAACTTCAATAGTGTCGTCATTTGTGTTATTTATTACTAAAATTATAAAATGTTCCGTTTACCTAAATGTGCCACTTACATTGCCACAGGCTGTCGCAAGCTTCAGCCGATGACAATATTACCAGCAGTTTGTCAAAGTGACTCTGTCATGTTTTTTTATGGCGATATTAAAGTCCTCAATTTGGTAAAGATAAGTAGAGCGTGAACATGCGTGACATATCGATCATGGGCTGTATCGCAACTTAAGATTTTCGCAATTTTGAGCTAAGGTAATGTCACATAGGTTTAGCCACACTGTATAACCCACCTCAAGATTTCATAATCTTAAGATATAAAGTTCGATGCTTGGATGGGCAAACTTAGCGAGTTAAATATTTTCTATTCTCTTCTTGAAACTTACATAAATAACCTAACCCACCCCCTTTTAGAAAAAAGATTTATATAGGCAAAATGTAACTAGGAGGACACCCACGTTGTCCTACGATGTGATAAGGGGCGATCTGATCGCCATAAATATTTGCAAAAATATAGAAAATGTACCCACGAACGGGCGAGGTAAGCAGGGTCCTTGCCTGTTGGTTATCGTCACGCCTGCCCATAAATAGGAGCAACAGCACTCAGATAATTATTATTATGCATTGCATGACACTGCACTGCACTCGTCACTCCGAGATTAACGTCTCGGATTACTGATTTATCACTACTAATAATTTTATGCTTAGTAATTTCGCAGTACAATTTTTATAGTTCAATCCGAAAATTGTGTGTGTGTGTTTCATTACAGAAACTACACTACAAGGAGTTAATACTTATGTAAGAACTGTTACTTACATTTGATTAATATTCTCTGTAGTCCACATAATATTTTGATCACATATAGTCTTCATAATGTCTATTTCTCCACAATTCTTCGCATTTCCACCAAACAATATTCAATTGACTCCGAAAGCATTTTTTGCACTTTTGAGTACCACCACATATTTCATAACATTTATAATTATTAAACAGTATTTAAAAATTACATTTCCAATTTAATATAATAATATATTATAAAGCTAACTACCCACATAATTATAAGTATAAAATTACAAGAAGTTTAAAAATACGTAATCATAAACACAAAATTACATTGAACACGGTAAGTATCAAACATAATGAAAGAATTTATATTTTCACCGCACCAACGTAATGAGCATTATTAGACACATACAATTTTACACTTAACTTTATGAATTACCCTACTTTATCGATCATTGCGATATAATATTGTTGATGCCATAATGACGGCTGAATCGTTGCAATCTAACTTATATTACCGATATTCGCTGCACACATGTCTTTCACAATACAATTAAGACATTAAGCTATTCTCACGCTCCGATTGTTCATCAATTATCATATTTACGATTTGAGTATCGATTTTTTATCCTTAACCTTAATATTGCGCGGTGTAGGGTGTAAGATATTACGCGGTAAGACTCGCGCGCAGTTTTCGTCGTACTTTTAGGTGAGCGTGCGCGAACACAAGCACGCACAAGCTCTTCCGTTAAAGCCGCTCAGTGCTACCACGACACTGGTCGAGAACGAACTTAGAACCATTGAACAGTGAGCGCACAGATCTGTCCTGTGAACGATCTGAACTGTGAACTTTACCTGTGACTTACTTGTGACTGTGTTTTACTTGAATTTTCCACGGTAAGTGCTGCCTTTTAAACGACGTAAATAAACTTTCTTTACGCGCTCTCTCCGAAAGAAAGCGGTGAATGATTTGTGTTGTTGTGATCGGTTTATTTGACATTGCGTTGCGCTTAGATTCCTTTTTTATTTGTTTGTGTTTAAATATTTAAGTGTGTAAACAATTTTATACTTTTGTAATATAATTTTAAAATTGAGTAAAAGTGTATTGATTATAATGAGAATACTAGAAATCAGGTTAAAACAAAAACACCGGTACAAAACCGATTCGCGTTACTATTTCGTTACAATTGGCAACCGAAATAATTTATTTACTAAAATATTTTTAATGGTTATCGGTTACGGCCAAAACCCGATTAAAGCGTGTCAATAAATTGGGTCGCTCGCAATTTGACGAAAGAAAAATTAGTAAAATGTTAAAAGAACTGTCGAAAGAGGTTTGCAATGGAAATTAGCATGCCTGCAACAATAGATCAGTCACTGGTTTTTTCTACCGCCCATTTCATAATTTTCGATACGGTTCGTACGAAATGTGTAACATCGTTGGGCCATAACTGTTGAAGCCTATTAACAACTTCGGGAAATTTCCGATTTCCATTAGAGCCTCAAATCGAAATTACTCACTTTGGAACCTAAATTTACAAAATGCAATGTAATTCCAGGGGCAATGCACCTCATATCCGATTTTTGGTTTTATTTTTAAATAATTATTTAAATTGGTTTTTATTGCCGTACTTAAGCTTGTTTTGTTTTGGTATTTATTGAGACATTAAAAATATTTTTGTGGCATAACAACGTTTTGAAAATATTTAAATTATGTATATAAAATAAAATGCGCTACGATATTATATTTAAAATATAAATAAAGCCCATTAGTTTAATTTTTTTTTTATATATTTAAAATAGGATATCGTGGTTTAGAACATTATTGATAAAATTATTTTTACATGCTTGCATTTTTATGAGTAAATTTTGCGAAATAAAACAATATCACCTGACTACACCACTTATCAATACATGCGAGTCAAAGAATGCGTAGTTTTCACTCGCTCTAAATATCTCGCTAGCACACATCTCGAGTGCACCGATCATCGCGACCTAGAAACTAAGATACTCTCACTGTCGCGACGCCTGCCCGGCCGCGTACGCCGACTAAACCGTCTTGATCGTGTTATGCAACAAACACCAATTAAATCATTTGCATTACAAATCCCACGGAAACCCTTCTACAAATCTATAACACAGTAGGTCTGAACCGGTACAGGTCGTGATGCTAGACGCGGAATTATTTATTTGATATTTGATTTATTTATTTTTAATTTAAATCCTACGTCGTGACTACCGCGCGTGGTCCATTGTATCGATTTTAACCGAACAAAAAAGATCGCAAATATTTACATACAAACGTAACACGGTGCACGAGCAGTTTTAATTCGAACGTTCAGCAAATTACTTAGTTAAAAAAATCGTACAAAAACCAACATTTTTACAAGCTCGACGGCATTGCAAATTGTTTAATTACACCGTATGAATATTTTATACACGAATTATTACAAAGGCCAGCTGCGAAGGTGAAAATAGTAATTGTTCGTGAATTTGTGTAATTTTAATCGCATATGTATTACAAAACATTATATGGAGCACTCGGACTATGTTGTGCAAATTATAAAAAGAGATATTACTTAATTCTAACAAAGTGTTTACAAATCTATGTCATTTTTTCACGCATTCCATACGTTGGTATTTTCAAATCGTTTTTCGTTTGTTTTGATGCTACATTGCGTCATAATTATATAAAAACTTGGTCCTGACATCACCAAATCCATTCCAGGAACGCCATATAATTATTTATGGGCTTGGTTACCCTAGTTTTTTATTTTGGACTGTATGATACCGTCCTTCGACAGTCAAAATCATGGTTACGAGGTCAGTATTATATAAATGTTATATGTGCCAGTTACAATATGAAATATTGCATGAAATATACAACAACACAAAGATTTTTATGAATAAGATAATATAATAGAAATTAATACAACACTTATAGTGACTAATTGCTTCTAATTGTGTTCAAATGACTAAATGCAGACAGTTTGAGAGACGATGTTACATGGATTACGTAACGTGCTAAATAAATTATTCTTGACGGAACTATTAGGAGCTAGTGATGTGAACATTTGAATATTGTTCAATTTTAAAACAAGAGGATTTAAATTTAGTGGAATATGGTCTATGGTCTATACCGTATCTTTCAAATCAATTAAGCTTGAATAAAAACTAATAAAATTATAGAACATACATAAAAAGCTTATAAAAATAGATTTGAAGATAGGAAAAAATCTCGAAAGGATTATAAAATCAACAAACCAATTAAATTAGCATTTAATCATAATAAAATTCAGATATTCCATAAGGAAACAAATAATGTACAGACACCATTCAAATGTTTGGAGTCTAGTGGCAAGCGGCATGTGAAAGTCGCACATAACATATTCCACACACGCGACCAGTATATGGACTTGGTGGAACACGCGTAGCGGTACTCTGACGCAATTATACACAACTGAATACTCGGATGAACTATTCGACAATGCGAGCGAAAGTCACAGATAACACTTACAATTAAAGCGTACAATAAGTCGTGTCAAGCGTATTGATCTTTTGGCTGAATGATGCGGAACAAAAGTTGAGTTGCAACTGCTTATACAAATATATTTGTACTAAACGAGGTATCAATGAACATGTTTGAGTCTGTTATTAAAGTCACTTTTATTCATTTTAACTTACAAAATATGTTCAGTGCAGGTAACTTCACGAGTAATTTATTTTTATTTTTTGTTGACCTGCATTGTCCCACTGCTGGGCAAAAGTCTACCGCAACTCCTTCCATCTGTTAATATTTCTGCTGAACAATGGACAGTAATACAAGTAGTTTAAATAAAAATATTATATCTATATGCAAGTACGAAATTATATTTGTAACTCATCAAAGTATACTAGTCAAAGTCTATGAAACGGCAAAATTTACGAAAACACACTCACATGTTTAACTTTTATAGCAATAATTATTGTTAGCTCCTTATTTGTTTATCCCTTAAAACAATGACTATTCAAAATACTTCCTCATAAATCGTTTGTAACAATATTAAAAATATATCTATAAAATATGAATAATAAGCAAATAAAAGTATCAAGATGATTTGACCCCGAGCTATCAAATACCTTGACTGCATTTAACTGTGCCGGTAATTAACATTCATTCAAGTTTATATATTATATTTGTTTTAATATAACATTTGTATGGTTCGATTTTGAATGAACCCGTCAAATTTCTAGTTATGTAAATAAACATGATCGGCTCATTGACAGATCGAAAATGATATCGATTTATGTTTTTTTTTATTATTTTTATTAATCTTTTCAAGACAAGTAGCACATTGAATGTCATGTATGTCTATTATTTTATTTTTATTTCTATTAGTCGTGATTGCGATACAAATCGTTCTTTTTCAGGGGAAGTTTTCTCTCCATCTGGGTTTAATTGTTCCAATATTTTGCAAATATTTGGCATATGAACCGAACACAATTCGATGATCATAACAAATTTTCAATGGTATCCGAACTGACATGCCACTCCTGCACTTGCCATACGAGGTCAAATAGATGTAGATGGCTAATAAAACATAATTTCAATGATATTTTAAAATTATTCGCTTCTAAAATCCTTAGAGGAGCCCAATTTTCATCAGAAGTTGGTTGATAATAATGGTTATGAATTATCCTTAAAATTCGACACTACGACTTGAAATCTGAATATTTCTACACACGATTTTTGCAAATTAGCTTTACGAGTACTTCTGTACTTCATCCGTTCTACCCAATTCTATCATTAACGGGTCTATTCTGAGCAAATAATTTATCATAAGTACCCTTAACATCTATCTGACAAGCAAGGCATGTGTGCCTGACAATATAATGAACGTTTGGACTCTGTCGATGATTGTTATCTTAATGTCAATGCACGGTTAGTACTTAGTTATGACAAAGGAAAATAGTATTAAAAATGTCAGTGTTGTGTTACTTAGTTGTGTTATTTTATACAATTTCAATTAGTGCTTGATTATTATTAGTGAACAAATAAAGCAATTTATTTCATAATTTTAAGATTCGTAGGACCTATTTTAGGATCTTGGACATCATTTCCAACAAAATTAACACATTTATATATACATACATTTATATATGTATATATATATATTTATGTATATGATTATATTACATAATATGAGTATTCATGACTTTTATTACTTGTAATTTTTAAAATTATTTTAATGCAAAATACTAATTTTGCAATTTTTTTCCCTTTCTAGGTATGTTCTATCCTTTACACTTTTGACTGCCCTCTGTTTATCCTATTCTTAAATCCATCCCATGGTTGTCTGTAAGACATTGCCTTTCGGCGATAAGACCGCCAATTGTACTTTTTATATATGTAATTTCTCTTTGTATTTGTTGTCTTTTTGTGCAATAAAGTGTAAATAAAATAAATAAATAAATAAATAAATTTACGCATAATTAGTTATTATAATAATTTGTCGTTTTTGGTAATTCACATTCCAATTTACGTTCTGTATTTAGAATCCCTATAGAAACTCAATTTGCAAAAATATATTTATTTATTTATTTATTTAATTCTTTATTGTACACAATAAAAAGAAATAACAGTTTAGAAATAATACAGAATAACAAAGTACAAATGGCGGTCTTATCGCTCTAAGGCAATTTCTACCAGACAACCATGGGATGGATATATGAGCAGGAAAAAAGAAATATACATATAAAATATACATATTTAATCAATCCGAGCATAATTTCTTGCTTCTAACGAGAGAACTTACAATAGCAAGAGCTGAAAACGATCTAGCCACACATCTCGAGATGCTTTTAAATTTCCATCCCGATTCAAGATCCTGCCATTCCCACCTCTGACCAATACAAACCAACAGCACAACTCAAAATGGGCAAGAACTTTGAAATCACATTCAAATATCGGAACGTGAGTATTCTTGAAAGCAAGTGAATTCCCCAAATACATTTCTGTGGTAAATTCGAAATTTGTTCGTTCAAAACGTGGACTGTCACATACATTTGCGTTATACACAAGTTTTAGCATCCAACACGTGAGGAGAATATCTCAGGAGCACTGAACTTCGCCGGGTGCATTGACTTGGACTCGGTGCGATTTGTTTGAAGGGTATGCGTTCAAGCCTTTTAGTGTTTTGTTCAGATTGTTTTTATTTATAGAATAGGGGTGCGCGAAATTCTTGAGACAATTGTATTTTATTGATGCGACTTTCTTTGTTTTTTCTATTTTTAAATCCATGTTGGATAAAGGATTTAACTGATGGTTTTAAGACTTAGCTAGTTCCAGTGATGATCTTTCGGGAGGGCTGAGCACTGATTGGTTGAAGAGGGCAAGGATTGAGTTTGATGACATGTGATGGCCTATATCCTACAGTGAACTTCTATGGGCCGGTGATAATAAATAATTCGGAATTTGTAGATTCGAGGGAAAAATCTTGTTAGTTTCATTATTATTTATTATTTTGCTTCAGAAATAATGTTGACTCGTAAAACTTTATATAGAATTAAATAAATGTAGCAATAACATTATATTATTAGGATAGTGTGTCCTTTTTTATTAATACATTAAAACAAACAGGTAGCTATTGCAAACATAAACAAAAACATATCAATCCACAATCTACCACAGCGTCAATTTAAACTCATTCTTACAATTTTTAAATTATGATATATCGACAATAATTTCCTTACGTATCATAACTTAAAGAATAATAACACGTAACCTACGAACTTGGCATTGCACTTTCGTATTGAATTACAAGAAACAATAATTTTATTGCATCGACCGTGGGGTATTATATTATTTTCCTATAATAGCATATCCGGCTGTTATGTTATGTATAACTGTTTTTCAAAATAAATTGTCAATCGTTTAAATGACGGCGATATTTTCCATTTTATTTACTTTATTATACGTTCGATATTATTGCGTTCTGGGCCTGAGGACCATAATGTTAATACTATTGTTCCATAAATATTAATAAATACATGCAACAGTCCCACAGAAACATTTGAAAATTTTGTGCTTTCAGTCAAAATGAGTAAAAGTGCTACTTTTTTCATGAACATCTTGACTCTTAATATATGACATTAGTGCTGCAATATTTTTTTGTTTTTTGGAGACTTTTGCTTTGAGAGCTATTATTTACTTAAACACCTTTTTATATCGTGAAAATCATGAACAAAAAAGCTACTTTAGAAATTGATTGTTATTTATATAATTTTATAAATATAAAAAACAGTCCGCCCCGTGACCACAAAATAATCGAAACGTCGGGAACCCAAAAAATGTAAAAATTAAACCAAATCCGCGATAAAATCCGTAAATAATAGTTTTATTTCATCGATCATCTGCTAAAACATCTACATTAATTACAAAGATATGATTTATTAGAGTTATACCTGAGACAATTAAAAGCCAATATCACAGTAATAATGCCTATAAATAGAACATAAATCATACAGTAAATTATAGAAAAACAAGGTGACATAGATATGTTACTTACACTTATAAGGAGCAAGGTGATGCCCATGGAACAATATTATGCCATCGCGCGTTTATCCTCTAAAGAATAGACAGGGATATAATAACTACACGACACGACATAACAATCCATACAAAAATCTTAATTTAATAACCCTTAAGTATTTTTTACTATTCTATAATAATTATGAGTTGTTCATATAATAACTTTTGTTAATTTTTGTATACTTATTTTGTTATAACGTATATTCAAAATAATAAATTAGACACATTTAATTCATCGGTGTTATTCAACAATCATTTGATAAAAAGTGATGTAAAAAAATAAGGAAACTGAACAATTTGTATGTTTTTGCGTACAGCATTCTCGTTAAACAACATACAATTTCTCAGAAATTATTCACTGGACAGAAATTGGTATAAAAAACAAAATGAATGAATTATTTGAAAACGGGTACAACATCGTCTATGCAAACAAACTTGACGAAATATGTTCAGTGACCCATGTGCAGTTGAAATACTTGTCGTAATTTCACTTTTTATTACTTGCTTATTGTCTATTTCTGTTTTTTAACTGACGATAAAATGTAGTAAGCATATTTCGATATTTTCGT
Source organism: Hyles euphorbiae (assembly GCA_023078785.2). Classification (NCBI taxonomy): domain Eukaryota; kingdom Metazoa; phylum Arthropoda; class Insecta; order Lepidoptera; family Sphingidae; genus Hyles; species Hyles euphorbiae. Next base: position 13,125,530 of record CM041041.1, on the reverse strand, counting down.
AGTTTTGTGATAATTTTTTTCAAAATATTTTTGTGTGAATTTTCTTCTATGCTATTTTGTCTTATACGAAAATATACTTTAAGTTAGGATGGACTTTTAAAATGATATAAATGCTTGAAAGATTAAACTGATTATATAACATCTGGCCAGCTTCACTTCTAGGAAATTTAAGGTTGAGCTCATGTTTAGAAATGGAATTAGCTACACTATCGCCCGAATACTCGAACGCCATTCAAATAATAAGTTTCTCTTAATAGCGCACGGCCCACTTAGCCACCACATTTAAGCGGGGCTTACGTAGTTAATAGCAACATAATATTTAAGTTGCGTTCCAGTATTCGGTCGTAAGTGTATAAACCACTTGCGGATTACACTAACTTGCAAACGTAAAGATAGGGAATATTCCTACCGCTTTAGAAATTCCAAGAATTCCTATCAGCAGTTTATCAAAACCCATATCCATGCTAAAAATCTACACAATATACGGGCATCTCCAATAGAATATCAGGTTCTACCACACATTTGTTAGGATTACTTGGAACAGCGACCAATCCTTCGACTGTAAACTCGTCGGGACAAGAATAGCCTTCCAACTAAACATACATACCCGTTTCTCGGGATTCTGATTAAGATCAGTTGGTATTCCTTTGTATCTATTTGTTTTGTTCGCAAATGTATTTTTAATGTTCTTGAGATGCATTATGAAGGAAAAATAAAATTTAAGTAGCAACAGAAGCAAATTTTCTGGTAGGCTTCTCTGTCATGCTTCATTCCGTCAGTGAGAGATAACCCAGTAACCATTTCCACCTTTCTATTTTCGTTCCTTATCTCTCCAATTTTGATAGTCCCGTAATATAGAAACGATAGAAGAGTGGCGGATAATGTTTTTTTAGATATACGCAAATATTACATATTGAAATAAAACAAATTTGTAACCCGCGGTAAAATCCGTAGAAAATAGTTTTATTTTATTGTGGTAGTGTTGATAGGACCTGCACTTTTTTTTTTGATAATTTACATAATCCACCTCCACCTTAAATCCTGAATTAATCTCCCAGTATTAATATTTGCATTGGTTTAACTAAATTCTATCGTTAACTGTAACGTCCACAGGCCAAATCAGGTTTTAAAATTAAGCATCGGTGGATGTGCCGATGATGCAAGCCAAAGGGAATCTTCGAAAAGGTTCTCAAAAAAAGACAAAAACACTTCGCAGCCAAAATAACAGGAACAGAGGGCATTCACACTTGTTATTTATATATTATGGCGTATTTTTCCGTGTCAAGATACGAGTCAAGTGCCTAAATAATATGCGCCGTATTTTAAACTTCCTTTTTTTTATTTTTGTTATGTGCCAGTGCATTTAAATGACGTTTTTACTGGTCTTTGAAATATGCACCGTATGGCAGTAAGCAAAATTAGTATAGATCATCTGTGGTATTTTGTCGTTCAAATACGTTGTTGTCAATCTGTTGCCAAAATATTGGATTTACTTTTCTTTAATATTTATATAAATAATTTTATTATTTTGGATACATTAATGTTATGAGAATACAAGTATAAATGCTTGTTGTTTGTATGATGAAAACATATCTCGAACAATATTCTTTAAATATATATTTGTCAAATATTATTTTTACTTCCTAATTTCACCACACGCCAATATAGATTATAATTATATACAGATGACTTATAAAAATAAGAAATAAAATTTACTAATAAAAATTAAAAACTTTAGATGTGCTATTTTCAATTTGTTGGAAAGTTACTGTCGCTAATTAAAAAATATTTTTTTAAAAATTGGGTTGATTTGGCCTACGACGGATATAATGAATAAATTGAATGAATATATTTATTCTAACAAAACCATCCAGTCCTATTTATTATAAATGAAAAAAAACAGCAATTGAATTTAGCCCTAGGGACTCTCTAGAATTTAAAATTGATAATAAATGAATTACAGTATATTTATTCTGTCCTTGGCGTCACCGGTATTGAAACTAATAATATATCGGGCGGAAACTGCACGCCAATTAAAAATTAACTGTGAAGACACGCGATTCACTCCATTAATTACTTATTAAAAGTGTTGGTTAAAAGTTGATAATTACCTTATTTATTAATTAGACAAAATTGCAACTCTTCAAAATTGCGAAAAGTAGAATCAGAATTTATAAACGCTATATTATGCTAGATTTCCCCCTAAGAAAATATTACTGATTGATTTTAAAAATGATTTTTTATGAAAATAATAATTTTAGAAAACGTCAAAAGTAATTTTAAAAAAAATTAAATCAAGCTATATTTAATATTAAATAAGGCGCTTAATACACAATATTTAGTGTTCCTTCATAAGAAATTATAAATAAAACAACGATAACCATTTAACACTGTTTAAATTATTCAACTTTGAATTATATGCATCTGTAACAAGCATAACAACGTTACAGCACTGCACCCGAGATGTTTACGATGCACATTTACATAAACTAATATTTATGCAATTTTTATACGCAAGTAAACGCTGGCAAAATGCTTTGTGCTAAAGTATACAGTAGCTGCTGTGAATATAATCCTAGAATAAAAAATGTGTTACTAGTTAGAACAAGAATGTGAGAACAGTAGTAGTAAAGTGGAGGTCATGTACAGGCAAGCGCGATAAGGTGGACGGACGACCTGGTTAAGGTTGCAGGTAGTCGCTTAATGCAGGCCGCTTCCAACAGCTCAATGTGGAGATCTTTGGGAGGCCTATGTTCAGCAGTGGACTTCCTGTAGAGTGTAGCTGAAGAGAGAAGTACTAGAACATTTATTTCAGACAGGATAGCGAGCACCGCTAACGTTGGCAGAATCAATAATTTTGATCCATAGAAATGTGGCGCGTTTCCAGCTCAGTCTGTATCATGTTTTAAGGAAGCCACCATAAGTGTTTCTACATGTGGCTCTCTGGCTCTAAGTACTCTCCTAAGCGAATAACATACGCGTGCCCTCTTTGAAAATATCGATATTTGTGCATCTATATTATTGTCCTGACTGCCTTGGTGGCGTAGTTGTACTACGGTACGGTTACAAAGCTGAGGTCTCGGGTTCGAATCCCGGGTTGGGCAAAGTGATATTGGATTATTATTTTCAGTATCAGCCCAGAGTCAGGAATTTGTGCCCGATATGGCGATAGGCTCACCACCTATCACATTGTGGGACGGAACATACAAGGCGAAATGTGGGTGCCCTAACACCTCTGCCTACCCCTTCCGAGAACAAGGCGTGAGTTTATGTATGTATGTATGTATATTATTGTAAGTTTATCAAAACGGTACTATGTCCTCTCTCCTCCCGCTGGGCCCGCAACACATCTATGATCTACTTTATGGATGTTCATGGACGACAGCGATCACCTACAATCAGGTGATCTGTATGCTCCTTTGCTGGAAATATAAAATAAAAAAATTGCAATTCATAACAATTCACAGACTCACAAAAGGTAGTAAAGCAGTGTAGTTTCAGACACGTATATCAGTCACACATAATCGACACTTGTTTCTGTCCAAACATACTAGACTTGACATTTGAATGGAAAACTAGCATCTTATATTACCTGAACAAGAACATAATAGCCCAGATTCCATGAAACGGCTTGTCCTAGTCCCACAATATTGCGTAAATGGACAAAAAAACAGCCATTTTTACGCGAAATATGCCGTAAAAATGCGAATGTTATGCAAAAGTAGCGTTATGAGAAACGACATCTTGGTTTGACAATTAAGATGGACATTAAGATTGCGAGCCATTTGCTTCTAACTTTCATGAAGGCGTATCAAAAAAATGCTTCGTAAAAATATAAGCGAGTTTTCATATCGTTATGATCTATAAATTTAGTTTGTAGGGAATCGTTGTGTATACAACGGAGATAAGGGCAAGATAAAGCATCGTTTAAGATGTACTTAAATACACTATAAAATAAACAATAATTTAAAAAACACTCACTTTAATTCTGAAAAAAAAATAGGGCGAGGGAACTTTGTATGCCATAGATATCTACACAAAAATTTCTATGTACATACATAAACTCACGCCTTTTTCTCAGAAGATGTAGGTGGAGGTGCTACCAAGACACTATAAGGGGCGAGCCGATCACCATATCAACCACAAATTCCTGACTCCATGCTGATAAATATTGAAAAAATTCAAAATAACTTTTCCCGTGGCAGGATTCGAACGTTGAGACCTTGGTATTATGATCGTACCGTTATACAACTACGCCACTAAGGCAGTCAATATTTTCTATCGTGTAACTCTAAACAGGCATATCGTAGTTGAAAATCAACTATTAATACCCACCCACGCACGGTAGGCAATCTTAGATCTTTTTATAGAAAAGATGAGCTCAAATTAAAAATTGATTGGCATATTATTACACTATCCACCCACGCCCTTATCAAACATCCTATAATTTACCAAACACGCGATCCGAAAATTCGCCAATTTACTATCGCGAAAAACCTTGTCTCAAATAAAATTAGATAATTTAAGCTGTCGATAAATAAATCCACATTGTAGCGAAATCGACTTCTAACACCTTTGTTTGTTTTTCATTTATTTGCGAATCGTGACTTAACTAATTTACGTAATTCAATAACATTTAATTACCTTTCGTCTAATGATATTGATGCACGCACAATGTATATAATGTTCACATGACTCATCAAAATTGTTATAATATTTTATGAAAATTCGCAATTGGCCGTGGCGTTACGGTATTGAATTAATTCGCGAACTTAAGGTCACGGAACGTCATTTTACTGGCGTTAATATTTATATAATCAGACGAAATTGTGAGAACTGATGGCGTTTGGTCACTTTGGCCCTTATGCAAACACTAAATCTAAAAATGATCGTTGGTGCATTACTGGTCTTTAAAGAAAATATTAGGGCTTTTCTTTAATGTCTGTATTAACATTTCATAAATTAATTATTCATTTCCCATTATCGCATTCAATTCAAAATTAATATAAATGGCACATGGTTCTAAACTTACAATCCAAATAATTCTGCAACATGACTGAAAATTAATGTTAACGTCCGAATAAATCATACACATTGGGAGCTCGATTCACTCATTTGCTACATTGTCTAATAAATACATACATACATAAACTCACGCCTTTTTCCAGAAGGCGTAGGCAGAGGTGCCTGGACACCCATATTTCGCCTTGTATGTTCCGTCTCCCGATGTGATAGAGGGCGAGCCTATCACTCAGTAACTTGAATGTAATACAAACTCCTTGTTCAACAAACATTGGGCCTTAGATTCCGTTTCACAGTGAATGGTCGTGATGTCAGAATAATTCTCCATTCAAGCTCCTCAAATTCAAAGTGCATGTAATCTGAATGCCTATATAGTATTTCAAAATACATAATAGTTATCTGCAGTCGGTTACTGCTAGGGTTCGTTTGCTCAGACGTTTCCAATTTGGCTTGTATCGCGTGTCTTGTGCAGGCTAGCTGTATCAATACAATTCTGCACTGGTCGATCTATCAAGATGAATGCCTTGGTAGATATCGAGCAAATAAATACGATTAAGATACAAGGAGATAGAATTCTTTAAAGAAATTTGATAACTGGTTATGATTATCTGAGTCCATTTTTCAATTTTTAATATTGTTTCACTTTATTTCATTTACATTTTAAAAATTGACTTTTTGTAATAAATTATTACAATTTCCTCACAAATTATCAAAAATACTAGTGGCCTTAGTAAAACATTAAATTTTATAACTGTTTATGGGTATAAATTTAAAGGATTTTAATAAAAAAAATAGTTTTCCTGTGTACCCGAACTTAAAATTTTGTTATTACTTAGGCTGCCAATAAAAGAAAGTATAAATCTTGCAGAGTTTTGTAGAGTTGTAATGATTACCGGATGACACATATTGTTATATTATAGTTATGCTCTAATAACATAAAAAGTGACATAACAGCTGCCATCAAATATATCATAACAGAAAACAAATATTAATATAAATAAATCTAAGTATAATTATAATATTAGTTTCAATAACATATAGTCGAAGACTTAATAATTCATTAGTGTCGGATATAAAAGCCTTAAAATATTTAAAAATAAACACATTATAATTTAATTTCTAAAATTTTCAAAACACGCAAAGCCAAGCTTCTTCAAACCTCCTTGAACCTTGCAAGTATGTCAGTGAAATCTCGAATATTTCTAGAAGTTTCTAAAAACCATAGCTAAATTGTTATGTATAGGTAATTGCAAATGAACGTAAGCCGGACAGGTTTGTTGAGAAGGATTTGCCATAATCTGGGTCAAGATCAAGGAGCCACAAACGGGTTTGTTAGTCACAGCATTGTTTATGTGATCGTAAACACTGACACACAAAAATATATGTGCGATGATTTATGCATGTTTTAATGATTTATCTAGCTGAAGCTTAGCGCAAAACTTGTTTTATTAACTATATTGAGAAGGCAAGATGATGCTATTTGAGAAATTGTAGGTATTTGCTCAGCTATGTTTAAGTTGACAAGGTAATATTTAGTCGCTATCATGTCACAAAATCCCTAGCCAATATGGACTTTGACATTCAAAACGACGCACATACTATACATATATACATAAACTCATGCCTTTTCTCAGAAGAGGTAGGCAGGGGTGCTATCAAGAAACTCGCGTTTCGCCTTATTTTTCTGTCCCATGATGTTATGTGCACCTATCGGCATTACAAATACCTAACTCCGAGCTGATAACTAATAAAAAAATCAACTTTAACTTTTGTCTGACTCGAGATTCAAACTCGTCACCTCAACGTTGCTATTGGACCGTAGCACAAGTACGCCACTGAGGCAGTCAGAATTAAAAACTATTTAATACATAAAGTAACGGGGAGTAGTCAGTCACCTGAGAATAGGACTTATGAAGAAGTCATTATACGGATAAAAATAACAGAAATAAGTTTTTTATTAAATACATAGTATTATGAAAAGTTCTGTCTGCACTACTTCATACCTTCTTTCTTTAACTTAAGAGGTGATTTATTGTTTACCATGACCAAGTTATATTTCTCATAATGATTTAAATTAACATTTAAAATTAAACCGACGATGTTCTGTATCTATTTCGGCTTAGATAAAACACATTATAACCAGTAAAATAAATAAAGCGACTAAGAACAGGGACAATTTAAATTCTATTACCCTGTTTTAGTGAACGGACAGAATTCTAAAACACATTGAAAAACGCACCAAATGTTCCTTGTCTTGTCATACAAAAAGTTGTTTATGCGACTCTATCATAAATAAGTCACTGTAACAAGGCTAAAAAGTAATATTTTATTTTAATTTACAGAAATAATATTAACTATATTACTGTTGGATAATGTTGTTAATTTTATTTTATCTAGCAGCACTAGATTTGCACCTGATGCTAAGCGCAATGATCTCCTGATAAAGTATCGTTTTGCAATAAAAATATGATCGTCTATTACAAATTTGTCAATAAATAAATATTGCTGATCTGCGTCTTCACACAATAGGAGAATGTCCTAGAATTTCAGGAAGGTGAAAACACGTGGGCTGGCTCTTGTAACTCTTAATTTTGAGTACCCATGAGGTAAACATCAATTAAAACAAAGACAAATAGAAGTCAAATAAACAAATACAATAATCTAAAAACTAAACATAAAACAGTGACATCTTGCGGAACTTGCATACACTAATTTCCGCGTGAATGTTGTAGTCTGCATTTTCATTAATCTCAAAAATCCCTTACATTTCCTCCGAGCAAATGCTGCAAAACTTGCATTTAAAGTTGGTGCAACTGCGAGCCCGCGTTAGCCCGACTAATATACGAAAATAAGTTGGTCGGAGTTGAGGAGACGAAATAATGCACCCCGGGCAGTCGATATCCAAAGTTCGAGACTTAATCTCAGTTGAGATTACAAGAACAGTACCTACCCTGTCCATTTCGTTACTTAGTTTGACCTGACTCTTCGGTTCAATTTTAAGGACGGTACACACTACAAATATACTTTACAATTTTTGTTAAACTGTAGTAGTGCTCGGAATGGTCTCGGTATGACTGTCAAATACTTAAATTATAATTACCAATTGGAAAAAATTACACTGATTTTACTTGGGAACAAATCGGTTTCGGTCGGTCGGATAATACTACGATAATATACTTATACATTATACAAAGACTTGTGCGCATATAAGTTCGAAAAAATATTTACAAATTAAGACAATACGAAAAACTATCTTATACTCACACCGAACGATTTACTCAGACCATAAACATGAGACCATTTATAAAAATCTACATGAACCACATTATCATAGCGTAACTGATTAAAATGTATACAAAATTAATTGCCTGTCTTACATGAATTTAACAAATTTAAACCAAGCTATTTAAATTTGTTGGGAGAGTCGTCAATCTATCGAATGGAGATTAAATGCATCACCAACATGACTGCACGGCGCACTATGATATACGAACTTGGGTTAATTACTGATAAAATTGATTTAAACTAATTTGTAACTTGATGGGCGGTATAATCAGCAATAAATTATGTTTAATTTGCTATCAAAATATTCGCCGGTATTTATGCAAAATAGATTGGCGCGATCCGCAAGAAATGGAAAGTGTAAACGACTGGTTTCTAGGTTATCATAAAACATTATGTTTTGTGTGTTTATTTGGTTTGTTTTTTACGAAAATATTTACGAATATTTTATTGAAATTTTACAATACTTAAACTACCGTTTTGGTAAGAAAATTCAGAGAAAATATTAAAACATTAATTTCAATTAATAACATCCTGGGGCATAGTCTAAGCTTTCCTTCATTAAGAAGCCCAAATGACTTGCCTTGAACAAACAAATCATTAAATTAATACCAGTAAACCACTATTTGTAAATACATCGCTCCGACCGTGTACACACGGCCGACAATAGAACCATCGTTGAGAAGCTACGAGTAGTTCACAATAACTTTAAAATTTGATGAACAAGCCACTCTTATACTTTTATGTAGCGAGGGGTATTTTTCATTCATTTCACTAGCTAGTACTAGCGTTGTTGTTTGTTATTGCTATGTTTATGGTGGCGATTAATATGGCTATCTTCACAAAATTGCATGCCTGGTTAATACACAATTGTAGGAGAACCAGCGAGAACAAATTCAAACTTTTATTCGTCTTTAACATCGTGAATTTTTACTTGGCTGGTGTTCTTTTTTTATTGACATCATCATAAAGCTATTGTAAATAATTTAATTCCATCTATTAAAAAAAACATGTGGATATTAAATATTTCTGTATATGTCACCAGCGTTCCTGATCAAAGTATATGTTATTTCAAGCCGGCTTATGACCGAAATGTCTAATGTAGTTTTTTATACACGCGGAATAAGCTGGATTGTATTATGGAGCCGCGCTGTCTGTTGAATTTAAGATGACTGACAACTGACGATAAATCTGTGATCAAAATCGAATGCCAACTTCCAAATGGCAAGAATTGCATCTCGTGTATGTCAATAAAAATATACTTGTAATCTATATAAGATACGCTCTCTCATCTCGAAACATCGTCTGGGTGGTCAATATACACCTATATATTAATGTCCCATACCAACTTTCATACATAAAATTGTCGAAAGGACGCCACGCGACTGCTACAAAAAGTTCGCACTTAAGGCCATTGCATTAAGACAATATTGTGTCAATATTGTATTTATTATCAAACATTCGATCCAAACAAAAAGGTTTGCCACTGCGCTGATAACAAATCTGAGCACTTAAAATTTTAAATGTTTTTTAATGATTTATTGCTTGTCTAGAAATTTTAAGTGGTGCTTGTACTTATTTTCATTTGACCTACATTGCAATGGAATGTTGTTTATTAAATTATATTTGTTTTAATCGATTGTAGAACAATGTTAATTGATATCTTAATTGATATATGTACTTTATATTTAATTAAATATTAATTGTTTTCGCCTCCTTTTCCTGAGGTTGTCGCGTAATATTGAATATTTTATATGCACAAAAATTTTTCTTAACACCCATACGGAAAGAACTGCAAAATTTTACCGATGATAAAGGGTTTAGCAGGATACGTATGACGAGTCGGCCCCCAAATGGGAATCGATATCGAAACTTATGTTTTGATATTGACTTGATGTTCTAACACGATTTATGTACTTTTCGCGACCGACTTCTGCTTTGACCTTGAGATAGAGAGCAAAATATCTGTATTCTTGACTTTTACTAAATGTGATATATCAATTAAGATAAAGAAATGAAACCAACGCGAGGTATTAGGTTACATTACAGAGTACATCACATATAGTATTTTATAATTTTTAGAATAAAAAATTACATTAAAAAAATAAAAATTAAAAAAATCTTATTTTTTTTTCTGAGTTCTCTGTGACTTACAATCACGAAATTAATATATGTGATGCTCCTTTGTGTGCTCTATTACCCATAAAAATTGCGTGAAAAAAAAGTTGGTGCAACACAACGAAAAAAAATTATATGTGATTCGCGCCTTGCAGTGTGACTGTATAAACATGACTCTATTTAACACGCGCGGGCAAACAAACAAGTTCGAACTTGTTACATATCGCGCTGTTTATTGCATCGTTTGTTTAGCTACAATCGCAGTCATTTGTCTTACACAAGGAGGCAGTTTATAACTTAAATTCTGTCATCGGCATTTTGTATCAGCATTTTAAAATTATTAACTATCGAAGCAAATTATTATTAAGTCATAATGTCGAAAAAGTGTAAAAATTGTAACAAGTACCTGTGTAAGATTCCTGGTTATAAAAAAATTATAAAGAATGAAGAAGAAGCTAAAGTGTTTAGTGACTGTTTGAATAAAACCGTAATAGTTAATGATATTTTTTGTAAGAAGTGTCGACTTATCCCATATGTTTACAAAAAAGCTTCTACTTCTAAATGTGCAAACTACTTTTAAATCTCCAAACATATTGTCATAAGATCAGTTGTTTTTTGACATATAATGCAATACTTGTGAGTAGATGCAACACGTTGAAGTGGAACTTCAATAAAATCATCACTCAGATGGTATTTATATGTAAAATCACTGTCACTACTGTTATCAGAATCTTCAGAGTAAACGTAAGTTTCTTCCGGCATTTCTCTAGTCGCTAATTCTTCAACAGATTCTTTTATGCTTAAAGATACCTCGTTAAATGCTGCACATTTAGAAGTAGAAGCTTTTTTGTAAACATATGGGATAAGTCGACACTTCTTACAAAAAATATCATTAACTATTACGGTTTTATTCAAACAGTCACTAAACACTTTAGCTTCTTCTTCATTCTTTATAATTTTTTATAACCAGGAATCTTACACAGGTACTTGTTACAATTTTTACACTTTTTCGACATTATGACTTAATAATAATTTGCTTCGATAGTTAATAATTTCAAAATGCTGATACAAAATACCGATGACAGAATTTAAGTTATAAACTGCCTCCTTGTGTAAGACAAATGACTGCGATTGTAGCTAAACAAACGATGCAATAAACAGCGCGATATGTAACAAGTTCGAACTTGTTTGTTTGTCCGCGCGTGTTAAATAGAGTCATGTTTATACAGTCACACTGCAAGGCGCGAATCACATATAATTTTTTTTCGTTGTGTTGCACCAACTTTTTTTTCACGCAATTTTTATGGGTAATAGGGCACACAAAGGAGCATCACATATATTAATTTCGTGATTGTAAGTCACAGAGAACTCAGAAAAAAAAATAAGATTTTTTTAATTTTTATTTTTTTAATGTAATTTTTTATTCTAAAAATTATAAAAAAATATATGTGATGTACTCTGTAATGTAACCTAATACCTCGCGTTGGTTTCATTTCTTTATCTTAATTAGCTTCAGAGATATATCACATTTAGTAAAAGTCAAGAATACAGATATTTTGCTCTCTATCTCAAGGTCAAAGCAGAAGTCGGTCGCGAAAAGTACATAAATCGTGTTAGAACATCAAGTCAATATCAAAACATAAGTTTCGATATCGATTCCCATTTGGGGGCCGACTCGTCATACGTATCCTGCTAAACCCTTTATAAAAATTCCGAAGATCGATTATTCAAACGCGCGCCATCGATTTAAAACGACATATTACGCTTTGTCTCACCGCACTTTCTTTTTATAAAACCATACATGGATATTGGAATTCCATATGCGATAAATTTAATGGAAAATGTGGAGAATTATTCATCAATGCCTTGTTATGAAGCCTTAAAAAGTCTTTCAATTCAACGTGGTTTTAATGTATTCATATTGATTTTTAAAAAAAGTATGTGATGACCATATTCTTGATGGAAGTGGGTAAAGATGGACTCTTGGCCTTATAAGGCGATTGTAGCCCACAATTCTGAGTTATGAGGTAGCACGGCAGGAGTTCCGGTCTCAACTTTCCAATGAAAGCGGCGCGGCCTTGCTTCACGCAGCACAGTAAGGATTTTGCGCAATTTATACAATTTTTAATAATAGAATTAGTGGAGTAATTGACTCGCGGCCTTGATATTATGAATTGTCGACAAATATAATTTGGTCACATTGAAATTAATATTGGTTTTGTAATTAGTTTTTATGGGAGTTACCGAAACGTAGCTACAATTGTCATTGTGTAAACATTTATATTTAGAGCGATTATATCACAAATACGAAATCCAATCTTTTCTATTTTATTTATAATATTTATTGTACACGAGGAAAAATAGAGATTACCGAAATTTAAAAATAAGTACGATCAGCGGCCTCATTGCATTAGGCAAAATATCTCAAGCAACCTTATGTATTTTCATTGCAACGAGTGGCGAGACGAGCATTCTGTTCACCTAATGGTAGCCGAGATGAACGCTCATGAACAGTAGAAAAACTAAACAACACCTTGAATTGCAAAGCAATGCTTGGCATTCCACTGCGCTCGCCATCCTGAGACATATGGTGTTAAGTCTCAATATGTCTAGTATTTACTCTGGCTACAATTTCCTTCAATTTGAAACACAACCGTTCATTTACACTGCTGTTTGTCGGGAGAAGTAGTCATTGCGGTGATTGCCCAGGCGGCCTCTCACATATGAGAGATCTATCACCAATAATTCTGCAGGAATTCCATTTTGAAATCCATAATTCATTGTTTACTTGCATACTTACCATTGTCCTTAGTAACACCTACTAAGATTCTCTCTATTAGAGTCAATAACGCAATTTTCCTGCACAAACCAGTTGCTCTTGATCTTCTTATGCATCATATAATTTACCAGCCTGTGATTAAGTCTACCGCGTCTAATGGAAACACATATAATAAGACAAATATATTGTCAAGTAAACAAGATTTCTGTGACATATAATAAATTTTCACAAACAGTAAAGTATTAGTATAATTACTATACAGCGAAGGAAACCTGCATACTATAGCCATCTGTCCGTGCCCTGTGATGGGTGTCACAACAGTGTAAATACACTGTTCTGTCCTAGTTTGAAGGACATTGTAGCCAGAGAAACCACTGGATTTAATAAGATTTCAAATCTTATATCTCAGGATGGCGAGCGTAGTAGAATGTAATTCGTGGTGTTGTTTGGATTTATTACTGTCCAAGAACGGTCGTATCACTTACAGCTGAGTGACATGCTCGTCTGCCATTCATGGCTATATAAAATGTGTATGTAGTGTAATATATATATGGCCAAAGAGGAAGATACTATTCAAAATTATTGATCAGTCTTTCACTTAATCAGTATGCGTCACACAAACGTTGTATAAGAGCATTTATATTCAATAATCATACTTCCCGCTTTTAATATTTTGGTCACCGTCTAAATAATTCAATGGAATATTTTACCACTTTTTTTTTTCAAATATATTTTTGGGAGCTAATGCAATAATTAACGATAATAATTCAAGTAGGTACTTATAAAACAACATAGTGTATCAAAAATGGTCCCCTCACCCCAGTCCATGTAATTGTATGTCTATCCCGTCGGGGTACCAATAGTGCCATCAGCTCACAGATCGCCAAGCTTTTTTGTCCAAAATTGTGATGCGAGGCGCATTCATCAATACACTGAGCACAGTGACAGAAGTACAGTCCCAAATAATTTATACGACATTTTTCAGACCAATTAAATTCCCGATTTGAGAATCGAACCAGAATCTCACGATTCATCTACCACGCATGCTCTTCTTAGACCAATGAGGCAAAATTACTAAACAAATATGTTAAATATTCCACTCATGTTTCCTCATTTAAATATTGAATTAAAATTAGAGTGATTTGTAACAGTTTGTAATCTAGACTAACACATATTACATTAGCGTTCCACATTAATATTGTTCATCAAATACAAAATGAGTGTTGTTTGTTTAGAGATTATTAGTTAATTCTATTTATTTTCTGTGCATTAATAAACAAATATTCGGTCAACATTTCGTCATACACTATTGGTTTAAATTACATTACCAAAGTAAACAATTAAATCTAATCTAATTGCAGTCTCTTTTGAAAATATATTGCATAAATCGATATAAGTTATAAAAATTTTATATTCGTGTGCATAATTTTAAATACCTCTTAGACATAGGATAAAAGGCCGATAGAAGGCTACCGTACATATTTACATGCTTTGACATTTTTCGAATCTATATTATATTATGTATACTCAGTATCTCAAGACTGCTACCGAAAACGAAGCCGGGTGGTAGTTTTAGTGACTACAAACACAATGCAACTAAAAATTTCATTTTTTTTATGATTTTTTAAATATCGTAATTTTTGGGTGGTAAATCATAGTTTTTGCTAACATAATAATTTAAACTCTTTATACCTTAGATTATTTATAAATAAAAGGGTATACACTATTATTTTAGGAAAAATGTATTTACCACCCAAATATGGTCATAGGAAAAATATAACCAAAAAAAATTTGTCGCTTTTTTGCAACTTTTTCTGTTGCATTGTGTCTGAAGTCGCTTAAACTACCACCCGGCTTCGTTTTCGGTAGCAGTCTTGAGATACCTGTATATGTTATCTAATAAAATCATTTTGTCTTATCCGTATACAAAATATTACTATGCATTACTGTAGTATGTTTGCAAGTGTGTAGGATTGTGGTATCCTAAAAAATATTTCCACATAAAGTATTGAACAAAGCCGGGTCATAATCCTTGTGAATTATAATGAGTTCAAATATTTGAAGTTTCCTTCATATACTAATTTACTGTTCGATGCCAGTTCGAGACAACGAAATAGGACAGCTATTTGGTAGTCACGTTTAGCCCTAGGTTAAACTAGACTTAGACATAAGGGAATTTCATTAACGCAGAAAATATATAAATATACTATTATCTGATCAAGAAGTGCGAATACAGTTTTGTTTTGACTCTTGACTAATACAGTATTTATATGTTTGTATTTTTCGGTAAACATTACCTAAACACCTTGACCTACGTGAATGTCTTAAACACAATAATAAACAACAAAAAAAATCTTCTTTTATCACGATTATCCAATAAAAACAGTAATAAATACAAATAATAAACAAAAAAGACGCTTTAAGAATATTATTCATTTTTATTTATTTATTTACATAATTATAACATTTTACCGTTGCCTGCAATGCAATGCTATAAGCAAAACATAATTGTAACATTTTTAATTATAAATAAACAATATCGTAAGGTATTTTCTACGCACTTATACGCAGCTTCAGTGAATTTCAGATAATATAACTATAATTATTTTGCCACAAAAAGCAATGAGATTTTAAGTTATCATGTTGGTTATAGATATATTTGTAATTGAAAGGAATACAGCCATAACCTAAGCTATAACCACCTCGTAATTTGTTCTCCCAATACAAATCCCGGACCACCAACTCGGCAGTCGTAAAGTCCGCTATTGGTCACCCCGCAATTACATACTTAGGCTTCCTTCCACCATTGGACATAGCCCTAAAGTAACCGCCAACCAACCTACCAAAACTGAACACAAAAAAAAAAACTACATTTAAATCCATCCAAAGACATGATTTCGAACGCCCACGCCATCCTCTCCGGGCTTAATCAGGCGAGGTTTAAGAGCTCTTGACGTTCGGACACGAAGCACACGCGAGACTTGATTAAAACCAACGGTAGCACCAACTGGCCACTTATTTGAACGAACTACCCTTTACGAGACGCTCGTTATGAGTTTCCTGTTCGCAATGTATTTGCTTATAACTTTTTTTATCAGTGCAAGTGGGTTGCGGGATTTAGCAACCACTTTTTCATTGGAGCAAGATTGTGGGGACTTTTTGCGTGCGATTTCAAAATGCCGGTCATCTGAGCAGCGATTATTGCGAGATAGCTTTCATTTTAAATACTTCTAATATGAGAATCGCGAAAGAAGATAAAATAGATGTCCAATAATTATTCTTTTATATGACAGCCTCTGTGGCGCAGTTGGTTAAACGCTGGCTGTGAAACGAGAGGTAGCGGGTTCGATCCCCCTATCGAGACAGACTTTCGTGTCAGGACTACATATGTACGTGACTAATAAATACTCGTAAATACACCCAGTATTTATTTATTTATGTTACAAATTTTCAACCGTTTTTTGCACTTTAGTATGCTAAACTGAGATTAATTAATTTCACATTCATCAAGCCCTAAAAGATAACGAATGCTTTTTTGTCATGGATATTACGAATCTTACAATATATTCGATTCCGCATTGCTCACAACTGTGATTTCACATCACGCGTGTAACTCAGGCTGCAACTAGTTTCTCACTGCATGGATAATGTACCATAAAATCTATGGAAATAACAGCTCACTTTATTGAGGCTGTAACATGACAACCTTGGAATAAGTACAATATAACCATCGGCCAGTATTGAGATCACGGATCATGTTAATGTGGGTTTTCTGATTATCTCCGGTACTATATTTGATTTAACCGACGGATCAATTAAATAACCAATTATATTAAACTGGAACATTCCGTGACCATCCGTTGTTTTTAGTTTGGTGAACCTGCATTTTTGTGATTATTTAATTGACTAATTGGTCTAGTAGTAGTCTAGTACGAGATGGCACTATGAGAATTGAGAGCCTACTCCTTTTTTTTTAAGTTGGTCAAAAAGTGCCGCTTTTTTTTATTCTCACTGATAACAAAAATTCATATTTTTTAAATTGGATGACTTCATGATTTGCATCATAAAATCTTAAATCACAATACAACTATGTACCAATATAAATGAAGTGTTGTTATGGAACTACATTTATAAAAGACACTTTGAAATAACTATTCTGCTAGTGAGTGCTATTTGAGAACAATTTTCATTATTGAAGAGCTCATTGGAGTAATTAACCCAGATTTTTATTTATTTTATACATTAGATTAGAGCTAAAATATAACAATAAACACTACATAGAAGTCTCACATATTTCACTTATTAAAATATCGTTTACAAACAAACTCAGATAAATCGTCAGACATTTGTAAAGATGATTAGCCACCTTTTATATAAGCAGTTTTACATACAAGCTTTGTGTTATGAAGTCATGACAATTATACCAAGTGGCACAGGGTCGGAGGGTTTTGTTAAATAATTTATCTGATTAAAATATATGGAGTTTGTGCGGCTGCCTTTTGTCTTTTGTAAATATAAAGCTCTAACAATATTTTGAGAATATGCTTCTTAATATTTAAGGCAAATTGTGGAGTTGGCTTTGATGATATAATCAAGTATCTGAGTGAAGGAAAAGTTTAATTTTTTATCAATTGTGTGCCATTTTATTTAATTATGTTAATACATATATATTACATATCTATATTACTTAAAATTGAAAAGGGGAAGATTTGGTCTTGGCGCTAAGATTATGGTTCTAAATAATAATGAGAACAAAAACCTCTTCTAGTTTCTGATACGTAAAACACAACACTTAGTAATTGTTGGGTGTACTAATTTATTATTACCAAATTACCATAGACCAATAGAATAATTATTGTCAATTAAAAGCGTAATATTAATCGACTTAATTGAAATCTACGTTGAATATTATCAATCAAGCAATTACCTTTATCAGCAGTCAAATATTTATTACTAAAACAAATTCAACGAAACAAATCTAAATTGCATTCGGCCGCCCAAACTAATATTTCTAAGTCAACTGTCAAGGAATTTTCCGACTGTATTATACAATAATTGCGGTGGTGATTACTCAGTACTGATGCAAAACGGCAATGACACTTACGTTACTATGGTACTTTGGCCGTTGCACAGTATTGGTCCAGATTGCTATATAAAAGAGTTCAACGCACGCTCAGCGCGTACGCAACTCAACGGCGAAACGTCTTAATGAGTTTATTTGACTTTTGTTGGGGTTATTTGGGCTTATATATTTGAAATAATACATAAAAATAATATATGTATATTGATGTAAATCATAAATAATAAAATAATTAAGAAAGGTTTAGTTAATTACTTTAGGAAATGTATAATTCCTTCAAACTGCATTAATCTTATTAAATTTTAACGAGGGGTAATTCACAAGCCATTAAATTTAATGCACTGTTAATATTTATGAGGCTATAGCTGCGGAAACTATGAAATAGTTTGATTCATATTCTATCTATTGTACAGTTGTATTTACATCTAAATAATATTTGGTAATAAAATAATAACACTGGTCAACATGAAAATTGCCCTTTACTTGAAACTGCTATACATCTTTAGTATTCGACCCCCTTAATCTAAATATAGAACTTAAAATTAATAGTTAGCTCTTATTATTAATTTATGCTATATTTAAGATAATACCGGGTAACTTGGTGGATGTCACTTTATATTATGAGATTTCAAATAATTTTGTGAGAGTATCCGCGTTAATTTTTTTATTATGCTTTCGTTTCATGTGTCTTATAGTATTAGCGTTTCATTTGTTTGTTAAAACGCGAAATTTTAAAAGTTATTTCTCATTTTCGACAAATTTCTGTTGCAAAAACTACAATTTGCAAAAACTACGGTTTGTTGGGTCTGCAAATGGGCTACACCAAGTGCTGGTGCTTCTTGTGTGGGTGGAATAGTCGGGCTAGATCGTTACATTACTTTAAAAAAGATTGGACTTGAAGACAAAGTCTGTGCCCTGGAGAAAATAACGTTAAATATCCTCCCCTAGTCGATCCTCATAAAAATTTTCTCCCTCCATCGCATATGAAATTGGGATTAATGAAGACCTTGGTTAATCCTCTCAACAAAGGTTGACCAACCTTTGAAGGTTGGTCCACCTTTTTTCGCACCCACTTTGCAAGTAATTGATTACTTGCGAAGTGAATTTCGACATCTATGCGGCGCCAAAATAAAAGGGGGAGTTTTCGTCGGACCTCAAATATGAGAGATTCTTAAGGACCAAAACTTTGATCCGATTTCACAGGGCATCGAAAAAGAGGCATGGGAATCTCTTAGAGCAGTAGTAGTTCATGATTTTTTGGGCAATAGGAGATTTGAAAATTACCACGAGCTTGTGAACAATCTTCTGCCAAAGTATCAGCAAATGGGTTGCAATATGTCCCCAAAATTCACTTTCTTCATTCTCACCTCGATTTTTCCTCCTAACTGCGGTGATATGACTGACGAACATGATGAACGATTTCACCAAGACTTATTGACAATGGAAAAGAAATACAACGGCCGATAGAATGCGTCAATGCTAGCGGACTACTGCTAGAACTTGGTTTAAGGTTTGCGTAAAGATAATTCCAAAAGGAAAACGAAAAAAAGAGAAATTATTGAATAGTAAAGGTTAAATACTTGGGAAATATTTTAAAATACTCAGTTTCATGTAAAAAGTTTATGAAAAAGTAAAGAAAATGTCTTTTTTAAAAAAGAATCGATTTATATTCTATGAAATTTTACTCTTACGTCATATATTTCGATACCAGCCATAATTTTAAAATAAGAGCTAACTTTCAAATTTGGTTTACATTTTCGTATTCAGTGACCCCAAATTAGTAAAATAATAAAGCATTTATTTTACAGATAAACAAAAAGTTAAATTTTGTAGACCAGTGTAATTAAAGGGGTTTATTTTTTCAAAGTAGGCTCTTAACTCGATTTGTAAATGTCACGATGCAAGCATTACTCTTGCTGAAAATATGCTGGTTTAATAAAAATTATAAGTTATAACTTGAAAAAAAAACATTCGGAGACAATTGCCATTGATGAAAAAAAATATATATAAATGTCATTGTGTCACCATAAATTTATATACGTTTTCTTTCAGTTTTTATTTGTTTTGTGATTTAAAATAAACACGCCTTGTAACAACTATAAAAAATAACATTTTCCATAGTGGCATATACAATGGTCATATTAAAGTAAATTTCAATATTGGCGTCCTCATGAAAAACAGGGTGATTTTGCCATGCCATATATATATAGCATAAATAAATAAATAAATTAAATAACACCCAACAGTCACATACATAGTCCTGACCCCACACTAAGATCGAGTCTTGTGTCGTGGGTATCAGGAACTACGAGAGACTTTTCGGTCTCACAAACACCCAGACCCGGAAGAAATATTTGTGGGCCGCACAAACATTTCTCTCGGTGCGGGGATCGAACCCGCGGCCCCTCGTTTCACAGGCGGCATCTAACCAACTGCGCCACGAAGGCTGTCATAAAAATGTTATTTATTAATATAGACAATACTATTACATAAATGACCAATTAAACACAATCAGCTTATCATTTAATCCAAATTAGATCGACGACAACCGACAGTTTGACATGATTACTATTAAAGAGACATATGTAGACACTTAGTTACATCAGCACACATTAATAAGAAATGTTCTGCTTGTCGCGAACGTTTGATCTCAGATAAACTGTTCTGTTAAATGTTTCTCTCTTGAGGCGGTTCTCAAACTTTTGGCAATTTTTTATTTTCATATTAGAAATAAATATTGTTCACTCTATTCTCAGAAACGAAGTTCGAATGTATGAACATTGGGCGTCCAGTTTCTAAGATAAAAGATTTCCACTTCTAAAAATCAATACCATTGGCTATGAAACTTATAGTTCACACCAAACTTTGGCTATGGTTACGATAAAGAATTCGAACATTTTGTAAAGTATTTTGGAATATTTGTACAGTTTTCATACGAAGTTCGAACATAGTTTAAGGTTACGACATTCGATAGAGGATTAAAAAATTTAACAAAGTATTCAGGAATATTACAGTTTCACGTACGATGTTTGAACATACGTTGTCATGTCGGAGTATAGAGTTACACCCCTGCAGCTATAATGATTATTGCCAAGTACCTATCCTATCTAGAAATGGTTGGTAACAGTGCTCCGTCCCTTCTTTGTCTCTCTTTAATTTAACAAGCAAATACACCCAACAGTAAAAAGCATAATCCTGACCCCATCTAGGTGCCGAAATCGATCCCGTGGCCACTCGTTTCACAGACACTATCTAACCAACTACGCAACAGAGGCTGTCTACAGGCGGTGAAATTCTTCTGGAAGCCTTGTAGCTGTTAAAGCAATCAAATATGTAAAACAACGGTATGCATATTTTGTAAGGTCAAATTCACGATTTGATAAATCACTAATAAAGTTGAAATAATTATTTATAACTTAAATGTAGCACCTAAATTTTATTTTCTTATCTTTTGTTATACTTAGAGGTTAAAACAAAGGTTGCTTATTATAAAAGGATATCCTGGATAGTGGAAGTCAAATCGAGCGGCCGGAAGTTAGATAATATCATAAATAATAAACATTTTCTGGTATAATTTGATATCTTAAGGCTGTGAGTACGAATGTCACTAATTATGCATTGTTTTCCGGTTTGAACAATAAAATTATAATTGAGGAGGTTAGTTGCAGTGTTATTATACTGAGAAATAACTGACTGCTTCTTAAAACAGTGTGTTATTAAATTATAAAGGAACTTGTGATTTTACGTTTGAATTATCACATGAGGCGTGTTAATTGAAAGGCTATGAAATATGAGAAAGAACATATATATGATATATGATAATACAAAAATATGATATATGTGTGTAGATTTTTTTACACTATATCTATGTTCTAAATTGGAGATAAGAGATTGCTGTCTATTAGAAAATAAATACAAATAAGAAAATAACGAAATTCTCGAGGAAATATGTTTCTCTCCTCATTTTGTGTCTTTTTATGTAATATTTAATTTGCAAATATTATTTATTTTCTGGCGGAACTAAAGCTACAATAGGCCTTTTAATATGTCATGCTTATCGTAGTATATTTTATTGCAAAGGTTTGTTACAAAAATCGTAAAAAAATAATTATTGTTTTTATTGTGCCCCAAAAAAAATCGTCCTAATCATCATCATCAGCCCATCCCCGTCCACTGCTGAACTTAGGCATCTTCTATGGCACGCCACAGACCATATTTTTTGTTATAATATTGTTTTTTAAATAAAGAAATACTGGACAAAGTTTGCACGTCGCCATGTCGCTATCATTCGCACGACATCTGCAGACGACCGCTTTCTTCCACGCATCAACAGCCGGACTTATCTAACCAGTCGTTGGATCCAGTTTCTTTAGTTTATCGATATACTCCGCTTGTGTCATGTCACCAATAATAAAACAGAAAGTTACCGGTCAAAGCGTTTCGATGCTACATTTTTCGTTAAAGGTTTGGTTATATAAGTTGAATACATTAGATAAAAAAAGTGAGACAAATAAATATTGGAAATAAAAATCATTGTAAAAGTAATTTGTTTCATATTTATGAGAATGCTGAATCATAAAGTAATGAAAATCGTCCTTAAAAATAAGCTGTGGTAAAATGTAATAACATT
Source organism: Hyles euphorbiae (assembly GCA_023078785.2). NCBI lineage: Eukaryota > Metazoa > Arthropoda > Insecta > Lepidoptera > Sphingidae > Hyles > Hyles euphorbiae. Next base: position 13,102,619 of record CM041041.1, on the reverse strand, counting down.
ATTGACTTTTAAATATTGTCCAAAAACGTCCGATCTCAAACTGAGTACCAATTGGATAGTATAAATTATTTTATTAAAACCATATGGTACAGATCATAATAAAACATTATTTTCCGATTTAACAAGTAGAAAAATAAATAATAATTCAATCATTACTTATGTTTCAATATCATCTCAATTAAACTCTTTAGCTCGTATTCTTCTTCTTTATTTTTTCCACTGCACTCTCCATTCCCTTCTCCTCTATCCATCCCTTGGTTGTCACTTAGAGCGATAAGACTGGAAATGTACTATTGATGGTTTATTCTTAATGTTGTTGTTTCTTCATTGTGTACAATAAATACAAAACAAATAAATAAACTTCATTAGAATAATAATTTCAGGAAAGAAGATCGCATATAAAAACAGACAAGATCTTATAAAATGCCCGAGGCTAGAACAATTTAGCTATTAAAAATACCTGTTCAATAATCGCAATGGATCGTGCATTTCTCGAGAGACAATGAACTGCGATAGTGAAAACTCCGTTCATACCGGCAGTTACGTGATTCGCAAATGTAAATAGATAATCCCCTGGCGACTTGGTTTTTATTCCGTGTTTATAATCTTTGGAGACTCGTATTTTTAATAAATATAGTATATTAATGGTGACTGCCTCGGTGGCGTAGTTGTACTCCGGTACGGTTACAAAGCTGAGGGCTCGGGTTCGAATCCCGGGTTGGGCAAAATGATATTGGATTTTTCTATTCATTATCAGCCCAGAGTCAGGAATTTGTGCCCGATATGGCGATATGCTCGCCACCTATCACATCATGGAACGGAACATACAAGGCGATATGGACGTGTCCCGGCACCTCTGCCTACCACTTCTGGGAAAAAGGCGTGAGTTTATGTATGTATGTATTAATGGTGCCTCGGTGGCGTAGTTGTACTAGGGTACGGTTACCAGGCTGAGTTCTCGGGTTCGAATCCCGGGTTAGACAAAGTGATATTAAAATTTTCTATTCATTATCAGCCCAGAGTCTGAAATTTGTACCCGATATGGCGATGGGATGGCCACCAATCACATCGTGGGACGGAACATACAAGGCGAAATGTGGGTGTCCTGGCACCTCTGCTTACCCCGTCTGTGAAAAAGGCGTGAGTTTATGTATGTATGTATATTATTGATCGTGTTAGTTTTGCCCTGTTAGAATAACGTTGGATCGGATATGACTAGCTGTATTGTAGATTGATTTAGGTTTAAACTTTAGGGTTAGGTTTTGACTTGAAGGTGCTTTGAAGGTGTCTTCGAAATTTTCGAGAAATACTCTTAGATATTATATAAGTACAAATCTTGTCAGACCTTCTTTTTTCATCTATAACTTTTATAATTGCGGAACAATACTCATCGATTTATCTATTGGTAGTTAAAAATACACTAATCTAATTTAAAGTCCGTATTTAAAAAAAAAAACAGACAATATCCTTTTACATCTAAACACCGCAATGTATAGCCTACTAATTTATTTTAACAGTAATCATTTACCAAAACAATACACTACGATTCCAAAAATAATTCAAAACAATACAAATAAAAGACCAATTAGTAATCAGGTGATATTTGCGACTGGACACACGGACCTTAGCAAAATTATTGCAAAGTCCGACAACATTCTACCTAGAATTATTCCACTAGAATAATTCCACTCGACGAGTAGAATTTTAAGTAAACTATAAACGGTGATGAATCATTGACCGTCCAGTTAGCTCTGGACGCGTACGAAATATTCAATATCCTTTCCATATTTTAGTCAAACTTATCTCACGGTGGCCGGTGTAGATCCGACTTACGGCCGGTTTCTATAATCTATGTACCTTTAACAAGAGATTTCTCTCGAAATTTCGATACATTTTTTACTTCAATAAAGTAGACGGAGATATTTAGATAAGGTGCATATATTTATACATATCTAGGCAAGATAATATTGTATGTCTATGTTTGTTTATTGAAGCATACAGTGGTATCGACATAGTAACGATATCCATTTTAACCTCTTGTTAAAGATAGATAGGATATAGAGAACGGCCGTTAATGACTCTAAGCAAGAAACTTCATAGTTGAATTTTACCTATGTTTCTGTATTCGTAAGCTAAAATGCTTGTAATAAAAATCTTGTAATAAAAATCGTATGATTATTTTTTGTTTTATCATTTACGGCCACAGAATGTCTGCAGTTGAATATTTGGTCCTTCCAAGGATCTTGACACATTCATTAATTTCTTTTTCTATGTCCTCTGTCCGCCTTGTAGCCAACCAGAGAAGATCCTTAGGAATTAAAAATAACTCAATTGCATATCGCGTTTGTAAAATAAAATTACAAGGTAACCCATTAAGGCGGAACACAAACTGCATTAGCGGAGTTATGCAAATTAACTTCAAGTACAGTTGTCCAAAATTAAACAAAAAATATTATTTAAAGCGTGATATCACGACACGCGGATCAGCGCACGCGCACTCGCTAATGCTTTTATTCAAGTTGACGTGGAGCCAGCTTCCTCGTGCTCAATGACATGACATCATAACAATTAGTTACAAGGGTTCCGTCATGCAAACTCGTGTCAGCCTTGCAAGCAACTACTTAAGGTAAAAAAAAGTTCAAGATAATCTAAATGGACCATATTTCACCAATTTAAATAAAGGTGCCGCTCTTGCACCTTTTTAGAATCTCAGGAAACAGTTGTAAAAATTTAGAGTCACGCACAAGAGTCATTTATCATAGTGATTGTTGTTGGCATCTGAGCACCGGAATAAATCGTGGAGTTTTAACATTAACGCCCGGGCCGGCGGCCGCCCCGCGTCTCACCCCCGCGCCCCGCCAGCCGTCCGGTCCTAATAGCCAGGTAATAATTTCAATCTGCACCACCGGCCCAACTTCCAAACGGCCAAACTTCAACACATTATCTTTTAATTTGAACCCGCCGGACGGACAAATAAGACGTCGCAAAAGGAATTCCATCGAAACAGTCGAAACTTCTGTAGAGACAGAATAAATTGACGCGAGAGATTGCCGCCCTCCATGGCTGTTTCTAAAGCAATGAGATACGAATTTCTCATCAAAATTTTCAGACTGGAAGTCGGATTCTCAGTGCTCCATTCAATTCCGCCTTTTGAAACTAAATCACAAGTTTTAACCAATTACTTTCACAATGAGACGTTGAATATAAAAGTAGGGTACATACTAAGACGTCTATAAAATGGATCCTACTTTGTTTGATGATATGTAAACAGACGTATATTTAGTTAAAGAGAATTGTTTTTAAACGAGAAATTATTCAATTATTATAACCAGATTTCGAAACTGCAATCATAAAATATAATTTAGACTCCTTTTTCCTTTGGTACTCTTAGGGACTTGATATATTTATCATTGATAAGTGGTTTGTTTTATGGTATTGGCTCTATAAAGAATTGTTATCACCTTTCTCAGTCGGCTGTAATAAATATATTGTTTTCAGCTATTATAACGGAAAGAAGGAAGTCAATTGAGACATCATAGATCTAATAAGCTTCCAAGGTACAATATACATTGTTTTAACCTATCATAATTGACACTACTAAATAAAACCACAAATACGTGTCATGTATAGCATATATGCAAATAGGGTGACTCACTTTATACGATTTCTTTCGGACATTAATGCGATCAAATCTAAGAAGACCTTTATCTCTCCTTTCTCTTATCACCATCCAAAGGTTGCCTGGAAGTGATTGCCGTATGCAACAAGGCCGCCGATTGTACTTATTTTAAACTAGGTTGTATTTCTTTTGTATTATTCTTGGTGTACAATAAAGAATATAAATAAAGAAGTTATTTTAATCATTGTATTAATAATAAAAAATAAGTATGACCTAAAAAGCAATTATTATGTCTTCACCAACAATTTTCCTAGTGTAATTAACTAGCAAGCACACCTAAATAAAGAGAATAAGTCATATGTGTAGTCACATTGCGCGGGAAGGGTCCGTGAAATAGTTCTACACGTGTGGCCTCCCCTAAATACCTTCTAATAGCAACAGAAAGGTCGAATCTAACTTCTGTATTATTTCATCGAACTTCGCTTTTACAAAGTCATTTAAACTTTGCAGGCTAATTTTGATAACCATTGTGTACTTTATTAAACTAAAACGATTTTAGATTTCTAGTTAGGAGCTAGATAAAGGCGTGATTACAAGACATAAGCGATTTAACCTATACTAATATTTAAAGGGTTTATTTAGTATGTTGGTATTAAATTACCTCAGAAACTATTTGTTTGAATTAAAACACGTTTTAGGGTTAGATAGCCTATTGAATAAGGAAGGCTATAGGGTAATTTTTATCCCGAGAAAATATGTTACAGGACTTTTACCCCAAAAAATCTTTTTCATGCGGGTGGAGCCAATACTGTTGCTAATAAACGCTACAGGAAATGTTTATATGCATTGTTTGTATATTAAACAATTTCTACTTGAGAAAGCTTAGACTTGAATATATGATTGTAGAAAGCTTCTTCATAATACCCAAGTGCTTCCAAGAAATACATTCAGGATGTTTGAAAATTATCATATTCTTTTACTTGTAGCAGTGTGAGTACAATGACACCTGATATTATGTTCAATAATTTATTAATATATGTATAGCACATGGAACTAATGTTAGGACTTAAGTGGGAGAAGTTATACTCGTATATCTCAATGAAAAGGTACTTTAATCCGATTCGAATGTTCGATTTCGATCCGTATTCCAATGTTTTTTTATTGCTTAGGTCTGAAAATCGAGCAAAGAGGTCACCTGGTGGTAAGTAATAACTGCCGCCCATGAACATACACGACGCTTGGATCATGGATGTGTAGTTGGCCCATCAAAACGGAAAGGAAGCGGAAGTATAAATAACAGGAAGCAGAATAGGATATTCGGCCTCTTACAATGTTACTCGCCGAACGAAACGATATAACCAATCTGTCGCTTCATATTAATTTCGTCGGAGACAATAGTACCAACCTGTACGAGCATCATTCGTGTTGTCATGACTGACAACAATTTGGCTCTACCACTTCCAAAAAGTCCATGTATAATTTTTTTTATTGCAATGAATGGCGACACGAGCATGCCGTTCGCCTGATGGTAAGCGATGCGACCGCTCATGAACACTAGCAAAACCAAACAACACCTTGAATTACGAAGCAATGCTTGGCATTCCACTGCGCTCGCCAGTAGTTACTCTGGCTACAATGTCCTTCAATCCGAAACACAACAGTGCATTTAAACTGCTGTTTGACCCATATGAGAGACCTACCACCATGTAATTTATACATAAATGTTCCCTACCCCAATTAAATTGGTTCTACAGATGGATATCAAACGTTATTAATACGTATTAGGTTACATGAGGTACTCGATAACACTTCCCAGAATGTAGGTTCTTGTTCACGAAACGAAGCAATCCTATTCCCGGAATTATTAATTTGAGTAATATCCCTGAAAGACAACGATTCAGCAATAAGACGCGCATTGTACTCAGTAATATCATAAGCAAATATTATTAATACTAGATTTACGTTATTTTTGCTTTGTATCTTTATGTTATATATAATATTTGAATTTCAGGAAAATTTTACTGTAACTATAAACTTAATTAACTAGGATCTGTTTTTTAATAAAATTGCAACTAAATATTTTTTTGAGACTGATAAGATTTCAGACTTCTTCTATGGCACTGTTGTACTTCAGTATGATTACAAAATTGAATCGTTGGGTTCGAATACCGAGTCGGGCTATCCATATTGGATATTTTTATTCAGGAACAGCCCGGAGTCAAAAAATTGTGCCCGATATGGCGATAAGAACACCCTCTACGACTTCGTGGGACGGCACATACAAGCACATACAAAGCAAAACGTTGGTGTGCTGATACCATGTCTACCTACCCCTTACTACGGAATAGAAGACAGTGTGTACAAAAATCAAATGTAATATTAAGAATTTTTGTATCATAATTAAACTTACGATATATTTCTTAATAATTTTATCGGACTCAAAAAATAATAAGAGTAAATGTAATCGATTTTCAAAAGAAGGGTAACTGACTTACGCTAATCTTACACTCATATCTGCCGACTGACTATATATACAAGTACTATAATATTATAAAGATCCATGACTCTTAAATAATAGATGTATAAACCAATGGAGCGGATGACTAATACTTACTTCAGTCCGCCCCGTGACCACAAAAGCCGAAATGTAAAAATCAAACCAAACCCGCGATTAAATCAGCAAATAAAAATAAAAAAGTTAACATAGTAAAATTTCAAGAAGTTTATAATATAAATTTGTCGTCATCGAGTTGATTTTTAAAAACGAAATGCCAACGCCCTCTATAGGCGTTCGACAGAATCTACGCATTGACTGAAGATGTCAAGGACTTCGTTATAAAGAAAAGTCAGGGACATCTCAACGGTCTGCGAGCAAGCAGTACGGTCTGTTGCGATCAAGAGAGTAAATATTATAATCATCTGAAAATAGTGCTGTAAGAGCGTGGAGACTGTCTCGCGTTCCGTGAGTAAGATTATGATTTCCTATGATTTGATCTGACACATCCCCACATACGCCCACAATACTAAGCTATAACTAGCTGTGAAGCATAATGACAATCATACACCCAGCATGATAACGAACTTACATCCTAGTAATTCGTTAAATTTATATAAAGCCAAGACAAAAATTAAGTCATTAGGGCCAGGCTGGTAATAAAGTGAACTCATGGCCCCATCTCACCTTCACTTGTATTATGCTAATCGACTCTCAGAGTTTACGAATAGAATTTAATTTCAGCTTTGACCCGTAAGAAGTTTCTTTTCTTCGGCTTATTTAAATAAGTACCTACTTGCTGATTAATTTCGGGAACTCATTCACAGTTTCATTGAATGAAACAAGTTTAATTAACAAGTTCAGTGTTAGGAGTTGGGAATATCAAATTGGATTTAGTTTTTGCTTTTGTATGAATATGAATGGGAGACAACTTATATATTTATTTTTAATTTTTAATTAGATAATTTTTTTTTTTTTCACACTTTCCACTGTTCATTGTTTCTTAATTGCAATAGTGATACACAATCATGCGTGTATTGCCCATTGGATAGGCAGATACATGAGAAGTGAACACGTGGTATAATTATGTACTGATGTATGCTACGTGATTGACCTAAATTAGATATAAACAAAAAAAGAAAAAAAAATACAAAAACAAATAATTCGCACATAAAATATATTAATATAAATATTGTGATAGTAATAAACCAATACAAACATTATGTTAAAATTTTGAAATATATAGCTAATTCACTATCGAAGTAAGCAACCACCTATGCGTGTCTAAATTACACATTTGATTATATAATATACTTCTCCCATAATGCTGACATGACTACAGACCATTATTAACTCAGACAACTAACATATTAATTGAATGTGTTTTACGGCACAAAAAATCATATTTCTTTTACTTTAATTTCATACCACCAAAGCCTCTATTAATTGCTTAGATAACTGCTGGTTAGTTAATTACATAACCTACTAAAAGCCGAGCGCAAATTCCCACAAATCATGATAAGCACCATAATTACAAAGAAGAAGCACGAAGGAAAGTAAATGTTTAGGTTTTCGTTGTTCCCATGACGCGTTAAGATGTCGTGCACAGTCATGCCGTAAAAAATCAAGTGAATATGTTTTTTATGAGACTATAAAAGACGTTATCGAAATCTGTTGTATAAAGGTTGTATTCGACTGATAACACTGGTCAACATGAAAATTGCCCTTTACTTGAAACTGCTATACATCTTTAGTATTCGACCCCCTTAATCTAAATATAGAACTTAAAATTAATAGTTAGCTCTTATTATTAATTTATGCTATATTTAAGATAATACCGGGTAACTTGGTGGATGTCACTTTATATTATGAGATTTCAAATAATTTTGTGAGAGTATCCGCGTTAATTTTATTATTATGCTTTCGTTTCATGTGTCTTATAGTATTAGCGTTTCATTTGTTTGTTAAAACGCGAAATTTTAAAAGTTATTTCTCATTTTCGACAAATTTCTGTTGCGAAAACTACAATTTGCAAAAACTACGGTTTGTTGGGTCTGCAAATGGGCTACACCAAGTGCTGGTGCTTCTTGTGTGGGTGGGATAGTCGGGCTAGATCGTTACATTACTTTAAAAAAGATTGGACTTGAAGACAAAGTCTGTGCCCTGGAGAAAATAACGTTAAATATCCTCCCCTAGTCGATCCTCATAAAAATTTTCTCCCTCCATCGCATATGAAATTGGGATTAATGAAGACCTTGGTTAATCCTGTCAACAAAGGTTGACCAACCTTTGAAGGTTGGTCCACCTTTTTTCGCACCCACTTTGCAAGTAATTGATTACTTGCGAAGTGAATTTCGACATCTATGCGGCGCCAAAATAAAAGGGGGAGTTTTCGTCGGACCTCAATTATGAGAGATTCTTAAGGACCAAAACTTTGATCCGATTTCACAGGGCATCGAAAAAGAGGCATAGGAATCTTTTAGAGCAGTAGTAGTTCATGATTTTTTGGGCAATAGGAAATTTGAAAATTACTACGAGCTTGTGAACAATCTTCTGCAAAAGTATCAGCAAATGGGTCGCAATATGTCCCCAAAAATTCACTTTCTTCATTCTCACCTCGATTTTTTCCTCCTAACTGCGGTGATATGACTGACGAACATGGTGAACGATTTCACCAAGACTTATTGACAATGGAAAAGAAATACAACGGCCGATAGAATGCGTCAATGCTAGCGGACTACTGCTAGAACTTGGTTTAAGGTTTTCGTAAAGATAATTCCAAAAGGAAAACGAAAAAAAGAGAAATTATTGAATAGTAAAGGTTAAATACTTGGGAAATATTTTAAAATACTCAGTTTCATGTAAAAAGTATATGAAAAAGTAAAGAAAATGTCTTTTTTAAAAAAGGATCGATTTATATTCTATGAAATTTTACTCTTACGTCATATATTTCGATACCAGCCATAATTTTAAAATAAGAGCTAACTTTCAAATTTGGTTTATATTTTCGTATTCAGTGACCCCAAATTAGTAAAATAATAAAGCATTTATTTTACAGATAAACAAAAAGTTAAATTTTGTAGACCAGTGTAATCTGTGTGTACAAGGTTTTATATGAGAGTCCATGACAGTGCGACAGTGTCAGCGGACGCTCTCTCCAAGACCTCTGACACCACGGCAATCGATTCGATCTTTTATGTAACTTGTTAGGTGATTACGTATTAATGTTCAGAAAATACGAGGAATTTAAAAATAAATATTAATAGACTCGTCTGGTGTTAAAATGATATTTAGCTGCACAAATTACTAGTGATTTGTTTGAGGATAGAAAGTTAGTTTTTTGATCGTTTAGTATAGTGATTTATTGTTGAAATTATATTAATACTATGAATATGAATGAATATATCTCGAGTTTATTTTTAATAATGTTAAAGCCAAAACAAAAAACAACATTACAGTCCAGACTTAATGCCAAATCTGTGTTGAACAGTGCAACATAAATATCAGTATTTCATGTTATTATACAATGAATGTAAACTATGAAATATTTTATTCATTTCAAACCAACGCGAGTAATGTAAGCAGCAAAAACAACTGTTATAGCGTATAATGAAATTTCCTAAAATATACGTCGACCCAAATTTTATTTTTTTCCTTTTATCAACAACCGGAACCAACCCGCTTTTTATTCGCAAAAATTCACATTATTATGGCTTTAATTATTTTAAAATTCCTAACTTAAATTTTGATCGAACACCTGCCACAGAACTGTTCTATTAACAAATGTAAGTTAATTTTGGCAAAAACTGCTTTAGTTAAGTTGCCTTATTGAGTTACAATATATAATAGTAGGGCCATTCCATTCTTTTATTACCTATTAAATCTACACGGCCAGCTTGAACGGGGTTTTTTGTTTTACCGTACAAATGGTAAGGCAAACAATTCGATGTTAAAGCACCGCCCATTTTTACCGACACTTCTGTATTTTATTATTAATAATCTGCATAATTTTAGGATGAAACAGTTTTGCTAATCAATTACGCGTTCTCAATGAAATAACCGGTCCAACATACTTCGAAAAACAGCAATGTATACTATTCCTGCAACATGCTTACATATTGCAACAAATATCTCGAAACATTTTTCCACGAATTTTCAACCAACATCACAAATACTTAATGTTTATTATGTCTTAGCGAATTCCTGGCGGTCAACACGCTTGTTAGTAGTGTAAAATATCTCCATTAACAGTAAGCTGAAAATGATTTTTCCTTTGACACGATAATTGAGTGTCGGGTTTGTATCGAACGGCGGAAAATTGTCACCATGCTATGTTTAAATTGCACCCATTTGCACCTAATTCTAGGCTGCAATTTTTCTATTTTGTTTCAAATAACTATTGAAGTCGAAGCTTGCTAGATTTTAAGAATTATTTTAAGGAATTTCATACGTAAATATGATGAAGTTATTATGTTTAATAATTGCTCTAGATATTCTATGAGTTGTACTATGTCTAATCACATAAAATCGCAGTGTAATACAACTGTCAAAAAATGATTTTGATCAAAACAATGAGAAAATAATTGCTTAATTAGTTTTTTTACAATTAACATAGTTTATGGATCATAAGACTTTAGGTTTGAACGCCAATTCGGAAAATACTCTTAGCAATAACAATGAAATTCCAGAGTTATTAGGTTAATTAATGTTCATAAAAAATGATGTCAAATCAATTATTAATCATAAGTATAAATGGTAGAAAAAAATATATATATATATATATATATATATATAAATATATATATATATATATATATATATATATATATATATATTAAATTTAATAATTATTATACTACTGCTAAATTATACTGAATAAAGCAATATATAATTTGTCCAACTTATCATGAAATAATTAACGATGACTAAATACTATATAAAAATGGAACTGTATCGTCTATATAAACCAATTAAATCCCTTTAAAGTGATAAATTAGTAAACCAATATAGCGACAGATTTATAATATCCCCATTGAGCCAAAAAACCCATCGACAACGAAATACATTTTTAAATTGTCCTTTTGATGTAAGAGATTTTGCAGACACCGTCTCGATTAAAATTTGATCAGGGTTTTAATTATTATATTACAAGGGTATCAGAACGGTGTCCATTTTCTTATATAAACGTCTGAGCCTCTAAACGAATTGAATTTATAGTACTTTAGTGCAATAACCTGTCTCGTCTATTCTGAATAAATCTCCTTGGTATTAATTAAAATATTTGAAGTCTGTAATTTGTAAATAATAGAATTTGATTGTAAATCATTAACTTATTAAGAATAAGAGTTTCAAATCGCATCTTAAAAATAAGGTATTCCAAATGAGTACATCTTTGTTTTAATTCACTGGTTAATCTGAGCTAAAGTATTATTTGTTTTCATTGAAAGGTTTTACAGATATTTTCATTTTAATTATTTAAATTTTTTTACTTCAATTTTGATATATCATCTACCACATAACTGTTATATTCACAATTGCATGTTTATTTTGGCAAAAACTGCTTTAGTTAAGTTGCCTTATTGAATTATAATATACCGGGTATATCAAGACTACTACCGAAAACGAAGCCGGGTGGTCACTAAAACAGTGACTACAAATATAACGGAACTAAAAATTTCGCAAAGAAACGCGACAATTATTTTTTAAATATCATCATTTTTGGGTGGTAAATCCACAGTTATTGCTAAAATAATAATTTAAACTCTTTTATACCTTAGAGTATTTCTAAATAAAAGGGTATTCACTATTATTTTAGGGAAAAATGCATTTACCGCCCAAATACGGCCATAGGAAAAAAATTACCAAAAAAAAAATTGTCGCTTTTTTTTGCAATATATTCTATTGCATTGTGTCTTAAGTCGCTTAAACTACCACTCGGCTTCGTTTTCGGTAGCAGTCTTGATATACCCTGTATAATAGTAGTTCCATTCTTTGGTTATATTACCTTTATTTAGACTGAGCTAGCCATACGGGGTCTTTTGTTCTAAATATTTTCATTTTAAAACCTCCACAGGTTTTATAAAAATCATGAAATCCCTTTTTTTTGTGCTGCATATGAAGCATCTGAAAACCTTCCTGACAAACGTATACGTCACTCGCAACTAGACACAAACCAAACCATGTTTCTAACCCCCATTCCTGCCAAACTGGAATATCGCTCTGCCAATTACGCTAACGACAAAACTTATTAACAGCCCAGCGAGTTTCTGTCGATGAAGGTCTAATGGGCTGCCACTCACCCGCACCGACAACTTTTATTTAAACTATGAAAATCCCTTGCATGCATTTCAATTGAAATATCTGCTTCAAGTAAGAATTTGTGTTAATAATTCTGTTTTTTCTTTTTTTACAGATTTGTTTGCTGATTGTTTCATGTGGTAAGTAAAGAATATTCAAAATTAAATAATGTTTGTTTTTTATTTCACTTAAATTATGTTTTGAAAACACAAGCTTGTGTCACAAACATCTACGACAGCAAACGGATCGACAACCACAACTTCAGCTTATTCAACTTTAGACGCAATAACAAATAACCTTACTTAAAATATATTTAATCACAAATAATTTAATTTCACTAATGTCAAAATATTCTTTATTCAAATAGTCTTTCACAAGATCTTTTGAATCGTCCTTTTCTACTACCACCGCTTCGGAACGTGTTGTAGCTGTGAAGAAGAAATGGCGCAAGAAACTCTCTCAGCAACACGAACTGTCTTCTTTTTTCTTTCTTTTTCTTTTATGTGTACACTCATACAAATAAAAACAAAAAAACACAAACCAACTTTCAATTCCTTTGACTTCTACAACAAATATTATCTCTTAAAACATCTTTAACGTCTGCCTAAGTAATTGGCATCACAAGGAAAAATGCGAACACACCTTAAATTAACTCCCATATCTTATTTAATTTGGCACGAGAGGCATCGGAAACTATCGACTCTCCAACGGCGGCCGACGGCGGAAATCAAACTAATCGATTTTCATTTTGCCGACGGGAAATTAAATCCTTTGAGAGACGTTCCCGATAACGGATTTCAGCTAAGCACGACACGTGTTCAGACATTTAAACTTCGGCTCTGTCGAGGAAAAATTTAATATGAAACGCGAATAACCTTTCTCATTTCTATATCAAAGTATTAAATTAAATACTTGGGGCTATGCACTCGTTGACTCGGTATTATGAACTATATACATCCCAGAGTTTCTTTGACGCTTTGTCCCTATATCCTATTTGACAATTATACAAGATTTTCAAATAATACTATTTTTTAGTGAAAAAGGGGCTGTGTACTCTGCATTGTTTTTGATTCATTGATTCGTTAGCATTTTAAATATACCTAACACTCAAACCCCGAAATAAGATACGTGTATTTTAGCCTACGTACGGAGAAACTCTTTAGTCTCATAACACAAATATTTGTCCATCACAAACATTTGTCTCGGTAGAAGCAAAGAACCCCCGTCTATTCATTTCACATCCTCCCATCTTGCACCACAGAGCAAACCTTATGTTATGGCGGGATCATTAAAAGATACCATATTCCTTTTATGTCGCTAGTACAGTTTTTTTTTATATATATGGCAACTGATTCTGCTTCATTGAGAATATTACTGCCAGTGTCAAGTGACATTCGTGACTCATTCATGTTAGAAAAAAATTAAATAGGGTAAGAAATAAAAGCGATCGAGACTGAATAAAAATAAAAGAAATTAAGTTACTGATGCGATTAATACCAAATACACAAAATGGGTGCATACATGTAAGGTTAGTTTATAGTTTAATATTATAGTTATTTAAATAAGTAATTAGTGCTTTTAATGCCGGTTTATTTTTTAGGGTTAAGATGGATGCCAGGTTACAGGGGAGTGCAACTTTATTTTTAACCAATAAGTCATATAACGACTAGTACAGCTTCTAAGTAGATAACATATCCTAAAACAACAAGTAAAAATGCGTTCTTCATAAAACTCCTTTTTCTACTAATTAACTATATAACTGCTGGATAAATTGAGACTAAACATCGTATGTCTCTGGATAGTGAGGGCAGTGGAATGCTAAGCATAGCCTTGTTATTTATAATGTATGACAGTAGTCCATAAGCGGTCGTATCGCTTACCATCAAGCAAATGGTATGCTCATGTCACTATTTACTACAATAAAAAGGCGAGTGGTATGTGTAGTGTATTGATAAATTCATACTCTTAGCATCTGTCGTCTCGAACTATACACTACGCGAACCAAGGGTGAGTGAGATAGATATAGAAGGAGATAGATCATAGACGTGGAGGACGGAACGAGGTGTGAAGACGTGGTGTATAGCAAACGAGCCGATAATAATTAATAATTGTATTCTACTACAATGTTACACATATTAACCGTAAATAGTGACTATTACAGTATGCTTGTCTCGTGATTCATTGCAACAAAAAAATATCTCACTAATACGACTCGCATTAATATTTTACTCATTTTGTTATGAAGACGTCAAAACAATTCTAGCGATCTCTGTTATACCATAAATCAACACGAAAAAGTTTCTAATCCACTTCGCGTTAAATGGCGTCTGTCGGTATTTATGTTTATTAATCCTTACATAATAATTTCCACAACGTTGGCTCTTTCATAATACTGTGATAAATTTTTAAATGTATTCTGCCATTTTAGAATATCCGCATTGGATATGCATCGTCAGACGACCCCACGATGACCTGAGATGGACTGGAAAAGTACGACGTTTACAAAATATCGATCTATATTAGACCGTGTTATGTTATCAGTATCTTACGTCTATGGTTTGTTAGTAAGCAAAAATATTTAATTCAATTTTACAGATGCAATATTCTGTTTTTTATTTAAATATTTTCGTCGGAGTTTGGTAATAACACTCAGGACATATATTAGAAAGTAGTTAATAGTGAAAATTAAAAAATATCATTTTTCATTTTCAGTTAATAGTGATATAATAACGAAATATAATTTCATTAAAACTAATTTATTATCAAAAGTAAGTAAATATTAAACGGTGCCAGTTAGAACAATCGAAAGTTATGTATACTGAATTAATGCAGCACTAAATTAATTGATCTTATACATATCTTCCGGTAGTATTACAATAGACCATATTGTTCAATCATAGCATAAAGACTGACGTCACACATCCCCAGCCACCGATTTCCGAAGCGGCTTAACTCATAACAACCCATCACTTAAACAGCTCTTAAGGTCACGACAGGTCAAACACATTGCTATTAATGTTGTTTATAAAAGTAATCCGATCCGGGAGCGTGGTGCTATGACATGTATAAGGGAACGCTTCGATTTGTCCGCAAACGCAAGCCGCCATCCCACGGGAAATTAAGAAACGAGATACTGACCACGTCTCTATTCACTGCGCTCTGCTGACGTCACTGGGTGCCTGCGGCTATTTTCAATTATTGCCTCGTATTATTTTAGAAACAAACTATTTTTAGAATTTTATTGTGAGGATCTTTGATGCGATGGGCAAAGTAAGGGCCGTGTTCGGATGAAATGTATATGACGATACTGCGATACCATCACACTTAAAAAAATTAGTTAGAAATATTCAGTTATTTTTAATGAGTTTTATAATATTCTGCTTTAAGATAAATTCAATCATTCATTGTTATCTCTAAAATTAATGAATATTTGTACCAATTATATCACCGAAAGTAACATGATAAAACTACTATTTTATTAGGTATACCGTAAAATACGATTACACACCTGAAAATTATAAAATCCGAGGCAAATTACCAAAGCAGAACACGTTGTATCCTCAAACAGCATGATGCGGAAATTACACAATGCAACACAACGTGTAAACATAAAAAGCTAATGCCTTAATGAAAAGGATTTGAAACGTTTTAATGTCCGCTGTGAAACAGCACCTATGTACAAGGAGTGTTTACGATATTTCGTAACCGAAACTCGGATATTCGTATTTTTTACAATTAAATACCATAGCTGTATCTGATAAGCGTTTCGATTAATTTTGGATTGGGACGGGATGTGATGAGACGTGTTAAGACTTATAGTTTTGTATGGTAAAAATGCCTAGCTGTAATGATCAATTTGAAAAATAATAGTTTTCAGTCACTACAACAGTCACTCAGTTAATAGTTATTCGCCAGATGATAACTTAGAACTAATGCCAAATTACTACTTTCTAACTGATTATTTATATTTTCTGTTTACAATGAAAACTAATTAACAGATACCGTTGGATAATGCGGAATAATTTCATATCCCTAATTGTAATTATTAAAAGCGTTATAAAATAAAAATTAAAAAAAACTATGTACACACTAATATTTTACAATTATCTGCAAAAATGTTTTAAGCTGACAGCAAATTTTTGTATGCTATTAAGCTTCGCGCGGGCGGGAAAGTAAATTGTCTAATTACGTCTTCAGAACTACGGCGCGTGGAATGTTAGTTGCACGTACGTTTTTCAAGCTACATAATGGCAGAGGTCGGAGTTTTATATAAAAGAAAGAATTACTACTCTTTTAAGTTAAAGTTAAATACGGAATAAAAAAATATAATATTCGAATTAACAAAATAAATAAATGTCGAATTTAAATAAGTGCAAACATAATTTATATTGCTATTAGTTGTAGATGATGATAACATGCTATAACGCTGAGATTTACATATCGGTTTCATCTCTGTGAAGTCAGCTTTCTCTACTAGTATTTCTAAGCCGACACGGTTGACCTAGGGACCATAAAATAGTCTATACTTTCCTTAAATACCTGTAATGCACCGAGGCTTCTTTTAGTTCTATAGATATTTAGAGAAGGCGAAGACCATTTATCATGTGGGTGGGGTTCTCATTTGCTTTTTATAGCCTAATCAACTTATGCAAAATCCCATATAATTTAGAACAGAATTCAAATATTCCTCACACTTGAACACATCGCTAAGAACTGACGATCTTTGGGGCCGAAACGTAAGGAGATGAGGCCACGTACAGGCAAACGCAGTGTCGGACGCCCAACTACAAGGTTGCAGGAAGACGATGCATACAGGCCAGTTCCAACAGATTGTTGTGGGGATTATCGAGGGAGGCCTATGTTCAGCAGTGGACTTCCTGTTGCTCAAGACAGAGTGAGAGACAGAGAAATATTCCTCTTCAATCAATAAATGTTCAAATCAACACACGGTACTGACTACTGACTGTTACACCCAACATCACAACTGTTAGTTACCTAACCGTTATTAAACCGTGCAGATTAATTTCCACGCAAGTAAGGTGTTAATTTGGTTAAATTATCGCTACAATCACATTCTCATACATATTAATAATAATTCGTATTCACACGCGGTTTTGCTAATGGAGACAGTGTTTTCCCCTCTAACCTCGTTGAACTAATACCGTGATGTAATTTTGCACCCTTTCTACGATGTTTTGAAATTTTATTTGAATTCGAGGGCAGGTTGAATAAGTAGGTAGGTATGTTTGAATGAAAAAAAATATATATATAATACAAGCGATTGTGTGTTCATTTTATCTTCATATTTCTTATGTTAAAGTACTAATTAATTTTAACCTTATTTATTTACATATTTATAAATTCTTTAGTGAATACCACATCCATCAATAATAAGGAAACTTATTTAAATAAAGGTGACAATGGTGTTCATACATTTCTTAATATTTACTTCACACTTTTACAATATAAATAATATAGCTCCAAAATAAAAGTATCAAATGACAATTTTTCTTAGTAGTAGAGTAACTACTGGACATATTGAGACTTAATATCTTATGTCTCAGGATGGCGAGCGCAGTGGAATACCAAGCATTGCTTTGTAATTCAAGGTGATGTTTGGCTTTGCTACTGTTCATGAGCGGTCGCATCGCTTACCATCAGACGAACGGCATGCTGGTCTCGCCATTTATTGCAATAAAAAAAAAACAACAAAGCTACACTAACGCACCCACGACATTTTTGTAATTCCTGAGCTGTAAACAGTTTTGATATGAAAGCAGAAAATATGCCGCTTAATGCAAGACACAACAGACGTAAAATAATTTAAAATGATT
Organism: Hyles euphorbiae; assembly: GCA_023078785.2. Lineage (NCBI taxonomy): Eukaryota > Metazoa > Arthropoda > Insecta > Lepidoptera > Sphingidae > Hyles > Hyles euphorbiae. The sequence continues at coordinate 13,084,375 of CM041041.1, read as the reverse complement.
TGGTATCTTCCGCCGTAATAAATGAGCATTGCTGCATTATTTACAATGTTATTTTATCGTTTTCAGTGCCAACTTACGGCACGGAATGAAATGTTTGCGCCAACGAGGACATTTTTAAGCTCCAACATTGTATACAGCGGTTTGAATTACATAAGTTTATGACGGCTTAGGAAACATGATTTTTGTTCAAGAAACTGATATGAGCTGTAGTTTAGTTAATAATAATAAGAGTTATAAAATATAATATATACATAAATTATGAGCTTTATTTAATTGAGGTTACAAAGTAATAAAAAGACGGGAAACTTTTTTTACTAGATGTGATAAACTGTGAATTAAACAAATTTATAAAAATATATGTGTGAACAGAATATAACCTGACAAATTCCTTATAAAAATCTCATTTATCAAAGTAGGCTTTTCTTATCAAAATAGCTATTCTATGATCTAGCATAAATCTTATAAATGACGCAATCTTTGTGCAATAGTACGCCTAACGAATCCGCGAGCTATTCATTTAATTATCGCAATGTGGGCATTTAGCATTACAAACAGTAGTTTGCATCACACATTACTCGAAAATATACTATAATTTATTGCAACTTTGATATACACAGCCTAATTACATACACAGTTTATAAACCTATTTTATTTTTTGTCTTCTTCAGTAAAACTGAAATTAAAAGTTGTCCGAAAGAGACAAAACATCCGATATCTAAAATTAGTTTATCAACTCTGTAAATAATCCCGTGAGAAAACATAGATATAGTGAAAGAAAAGGGATTACTCTATACTCCGACATGATATTCGAATATTCGGATATTGAATTTCAACATAAAAGATAAGAGTTTTTTACTTAGAAAAATCAATACTATTCTCTATGAAACTGATCACTTACTTCAAGCTTAGTCCGAAATTACGACGTACGATATGGGATTTGAACGATTTGTAAATAATCAAAGCATATTCGTACAGTTTTACGTGCGATATTCAAACAATCGTCGTCGCGTTAAAGTACAGAGCCCCCCAGAAGTCGGTCTGTCGCTCAAGCCAATTTTAGCCTAGTAACTTTCGTATGATGGATAGTAAAAAATATTAAGAATTGAAAAATTTAAAAAAGTAATTTCCTGTTGTTGTTTGTTTATTTATGCGTTTTATTAATTTTCCTTAAGGCATCTGATACTATAATTTTATACTACAAATACAACGTCCATTACATACAATTACACTAAATACTTCAAGTATAATTAATGTACTTCAGCCTGCCATCCTTCCTAAATACCCAAACATTAAAATAATTTTAAACCAAATAAAGGGTATTATGGAAACGTTTAGTATTCATAATTTGCGCTGAAAGTCTCCATTGCGCAACGCCACCTCATAAAGCTGTCTCGAATTTATCTTTCGGCGGCAGTGAGCTCATAAAAACCGTATCACTCCTTACAAGTGTTGGTGCAGCTGCCAAACATGGCCAATAAAATCAGAGGCGAAATTATCCGTGATCGAGGGGGGGCATAACACGTCATTTTAAGTCAGACTTCGCGTTCCAGTCTTTGTATCTGTGTCTCTATTCCATTTCCATTCTATATTGGTCTGTAAGGGATTGCCCGGAGCAATAAGATCATCATGTTTTTCTTGTGTATTTCTCATTTAAATAATTTGCTTGTGTCAAAAATAAAAGATACTGTTCGATAACTCACCAGCAAATCCTGAAAATTAAAGTGGGTAAGAATGGAACAGTGGAAAAGCTAAATTAAAAAAAAAGAGAGGATGCTCAGAAATTCTTCAGAGATTCCTCTTTTCTTTCTTCGCTTTTTATACATTTAAAGGACTAGCTACATACTTGTGACTCTCATTGTATTATGAGTTTTTATTATCAGTGGCAAAAGATTACCATCAGGTGTGAAGGTAGCGCGTTGGTCGCTCTTAAGCCTAAGAGTTCTATTTTTAGTCGCGCGGAGGCGATAAATATATGCGGACCACAAATACCAGACTACGCCTCTGCCTTACTTACCACAAACACTAAAATTGAGCACATTTGCAAACATACAGCTTTTGAGTCTTAGTCGGTTATATTTTACGACTGTGAGAAGAGCATAACGTGTGCTTAAGCAGTCAGAAGATTTAGTACCTTTATTATTATTGGAGAACATACTGAGTATGTTGGAATTGGTAATTATTTTTATTAATACCAATAATTAAATACTTGGAGGCTTTTATGTGGCAATTAAGCAAATAAATTGTTTTGTATTGACTCTAAAATTGTCATACATTTTTACTGAGTACAACACAGCATATTGTATATTGTATACAATACTTAATGCAAAATAGATTATTAACGGACATTCCGTGTTTAATTTTATCTGCCTTCATAAACCCTACGTTGAACACAGGTTGCAAGAAGGCCTTCAATTGTTCTGAAGAAAAATAGATTAGATTACAGAAGAAGCTCTAACGAAGAATAGGAACATATTTTGTCACGCAAACCTTTCATAATAATCAATAAGTTTGTTTTGATAAGATAAACTATTCAAGCACCCAATTTATTAATATTACTAAAGCACAATTCATAACAAGTCACGAAACACAGCTTAAGAATCGCAGAACAGAAATTCATGTAAAAGTTAAAAAATTCCCACGCAATTATTTCGCTACAAAGAATAACTCCAAGTATTTTTGAATGATACTGCTGTACACCACGTAACTCGGCGTAATTTACAGAGCTATCAAAGGAATTCTCGCGCAGAAACCACGATTCAAAATGATGTCGGACCATCTTACTAGCATTTTCTTTGCGAAACATTAGTTCACAGGTTTTTGCGCGCTGATCCCATTTCCTAGACACGAAGATATGACCTGACATTTGTGGAGGAATTTACAGTTGTTGTGGCAACATTGTGTTTTATTCATGCTACTCCGCACTGATAACTACGTACGTTTTCTTCGGGCTATCGTGTTCAATTTTCACAACGGATTCCATACAATTTGGCAACTCTATTGTGCGAATCGTTAAAAAATAACAATTGTACACGTACTACAATTAAAAGTACAATAAAATTGACAATCAAAGTTATATTTACAAATTAATTACAGTATTATACAATGTTACGATTATTGTCGAAAACATCAAAATTGTTACACAAAAACACACATTTGCCTACAAACGCAACCTTTGCAATTTGATTTGAACTATTACACGAGAGCTCGTAACCCGCCAACTATTTAGGGTTGCCACAAACTGTTTCGACGGCATTATTGCGGTCTATATGTGTTTGAAGCCATTATGAATGGCGTACTTAAAACTTTATTTAATCACACGAGTATGCCACTTCTGCGCTAAATATTCCTTAAGTAGGACCCATACAAAACATAATATTGCAACATTTTAGCTTAAAGGCCTCTTTGCGTCACGCTGTTATAATAGTTGAGCTTTTATGGCCGCCGGTGGAACTTTTTCATAGGAACGTACCGAAGTTGGGGCTTGAAGCTTACGTTTTTTGCTCGTTTCGCTGAGTAAAGCGCTTTTGTAGTGAGCTGTAGTGCGCCGCGCATCTGACGTTGTGTTAGGAAATCTTGTCTCTTGTCGTACACCATTACTTTGAACGCTTTACTTACATATTCATGTTATATTCAAGTTTTTTAATGCGCCCCATTAGTCTCTCGAGACATCTACTGCGAGGCAAATATTATTATAGTTTCCGAGTGGAAAATTGTATTCTGCTTACGTTCTAGACAAGCGACGAGTTTGTAGAGTATTTTGTGTTTTGTTGAACATTGGATGTTGCATTATTTTTCGCAGTGCGTGGTGGCCTGTTGGTAAACGGACTAGACGCGACTGCATACATGTTCACGGTGGTCGCGGGTTCGAATCCCAGGGCACACCTCTGACTTTTCGGAGTCATGTGTGTATTGATAGTCAATCACCACGTACTAAAACGGTGAAGGAAAACATCGTGAGGAAACCATAGACGATTTATAAAAAATTCTATGGTATGTAAGTTCGCCAACCCGCACTAGGCCAGCGTGGTGGACTATATGGCCTAACCACTCTCAATCGTACTGTCGATTGTAGAGGAGGCCCGTGCCCTGCAGTGGGACGTATATGGGCTGATACAGATTATTTTTCTACTGTCAGGATAGAAAATGTGGAAAGTGCAAGTTACTTTTCTTTATTGTGCAGGGATTTTTTGTAAATAAAATGTAATTTACGTTCGACTGAATTAATTCACATTTAGTAGGAAACCATTAAGTAAAACATAAGTAAAGTCACATTTTTGTACATAACATTATGCACGGTATTACTATCTTTCACGAATTGCGCAAGTTGAAGCCCGTATATAATTCGAATGACAAAGCATTGCCAAGTCACATAGAAATTTTGTTACGGTGACAAGCGGCTTTCTTTCATGTTACGCTAATGCCTTATTTGGTTGTGTTACAGTTTATGTATATATACGAAATATAGTATGTATGAAATAACAAAGATGCAACAAAAAAAAAATCGTCTAGTGACTCTCAATTTAAGCAATGATTCCCAATGCATTTTTTTGTCTATGTTACTTTTTGTAGTATTAAATTAATTGAATGAATATAATAGGTTGGAAAAAAAATGGAGGAAAACGTGCTTAGCTGGGCAAGGTTTTCCGAATAATTTTAAGTTTAGGAACTCGTGGCAAGTGAGTTTTATTAGACACATAGTGCATTTCAGGCAGCCAACCAAAAAAAAAATTCTGTATACAAATAATTTACCATTAATCTCAGCGAAGACTAGGATAAGAGCCTGCAGAACAGAATTTGGGATTCTACAGTTTGCTACACATCAACATTATTATTTTTAATTACAAAGGAAATAGCAGCCAAACAATTCGAGAAATCGTCACACACGGTCACAAAGCCTTGACACCGTCTAGGTGAAATTACATAAATATCAAAGTGGGGTTATGAAAAACGCCCAATTATCCGTGTAACGTGCAACGCTGTGGAAATGCAGTTTACCCGCAACTGGAGTGTGACCGAAGAGCGCCTTGAAACGGTTGTAATCGCCCCTCGTAAATCACGGCCTGTAATCATGTACTCGTGTTTTGTTTCTTTCGACACTTTGTCTATTTGTTTGTTGTTAATGAGACTGATTAATATGGATGTTGGTGAGAGGTTTTCTTATAAATTTTGATTATGATTATAGTGTTTATTTGGAGGTGATTGTTGATGTTATGAGATAATATTCCAATGCCTATTGGTGCTGTTTTAGACCAACAAGAGGCCAAATGGTAAGGGATCCTTAAGAGTCTTATCTCCAGTATCAGCTCATATACATCACACTGCAGGGAATGGTCCTCCTCTACAATCGAGAGTACGAGAGTCCACCACGCTGGCCTAATGCGGGTTGGCCGTCAGTCTTATCTTACGTTTAGATGTATGTCAATTTTCTGTAACAGATAAGTACTGCTTCTTTATTATGTAGTTCGATAGTAGTGTTTTTAAACTGGCTAAAGCATGGCTTTACTGCCATTGAAAATTGCCGTAAACTATTCTTGATGGGTAATTCAATAATTTATTTTACGTCTTGCATGTGTTTAAGTAATTTTTACACAATTAATCAATTGTATTGTTAAGTATAATTTCATTATGTAATGTGTGTTCTCTGGGAGCTGATAGCTATGTAATACAGGAATCCAGGAATTAACCTTTCAAAAAACATAAGTTAATAGGAGATGTAAACGACATTTCCATAGTATTGAGTTCGAAAACATGACAGACTCTGTGGCGCTATTGGTTAGACGCCGTCTATGAAACGAAAGGCCGAGGGTCTGATCTTCGCACCCGATAAATATTTGTGTGACCAACAAATATTTCTTTCCGGTCTGGGTATTTATGAGACCGAAAAGTCTACTAGTTCCAGATCTTAGTATGGGGTCAGCACTACATATATTTGTGACTGTTAGGTGATATTTATTTTATTTTAGTGCAAAATTCAAATACGTGGAATTTGTGTCATTGCATGATTATCACTGTATACACAAGGTGTGTATACACCCTGTTACAATTGAAAACAGTACAACATATTAACCACAATGCATCCTAGTAAATACAAAATCCAAATGGAATACCCATAATCACGCTGAACCATTGCAAACAGACGAAGTAAGCTGGTAATAGAAGCAATAAGTACCATTATTGGAAGCCATTAATCATGAACATTAATTCCAACAGGCAAATCATTAATATATAAATCCATAGGCAACCACATCATTCTAATATATCGCAAACACGTTTGATTTGAAATCAAACGTTCATTTATGCTAAAAGGTTTTCAGCGACCAAATGCGAATTAACGCAATTCGATGTTCGTTTTAATCCAACATATGCTCACATCACGTGGAGTGGATGTTAATTAAACATTAAATGGGAAAATGGAGCCTGAATACTTGTTTTATCGGATAGTTTGACAAAAACTGCGCAATCTAGTAGTTTTGTTGCGAAGAGACACACGAACTCAATGGCACAGTGGAATATATGGCCTAACCACTATCAATCGTACTCTGAATTGTAGACGAAGCCTGTGAACTGCAGCGAAAAACATTTTATAAAGGTTTGAAATAAAATGAATTAAATTATAAACAGACTAACATGGTTTTAACATTGTACTTTATTAAACTAATCATATTTTACTTCCCACGCTGTATAAAGCTAGCTACGCCTTTGTGAGTGGCCAGTTACATCTTGATAACACCCAATACATCTACACTGTACGCATGTGACAGTACTCACGACTTTCTCTCATGCAACACTCGCCACCGTGTCAAAAGTCTAAAAGTAAAAGCATGTAAAAGTGTCACTTACGAAACTTCCGTCGGTCATTAGAAAATAAGTGCGTGACATAAGAAAACATTGGTCAATAATGACATTAACGTATTTTTTCATGGTATGGACTTTGTAACAGCTGATGTGTTTTCTTTAGAAGCGGAAAATATGGTGTTGAATCACCTCTTTCCATCTGTCCTTATGTTATAATGGCATAGATCAATGGAATTTGTCTCATGCATATTACAGAAAAAATAAAGCTTTTGTGAAAACATATTATGCTCAATTTATTTATTGCTTATAAAGAAATAAGAGGAACATAGGCAGACCACCCGCTCGATGGATGGTATCATTAAGTCAAGGCAATTTGTGGATTAGACATGTGCAGGTCAGAGAAAAATGGTGCGATATTGAAGAGGCCAGTCCAGCCGTGGAAAATTCGGGCTGATCTTATAATGATGATGTAAGAAATAGACGTTAAATACAAATAACTGTCATAATTATACCAATATCCTGGAATGGAAGCCACGTACAGGCAAGCGCTGTGTCGGACGCCCGCCTACAAATTGCACGGACGTCCTGGTTGAGGTTATAGGAACTTGCTGATGTAGGCCGCTTTCTACAGGTCGATGTGGAGATCTTTGGGAGAAGCCTATGTAGTGGCCTTCCTGTCGGTTCAAGAGAAGAAGAGATTATAACAGTCTCAATATAATAGTGTTTATACTGGGTATCTCAAGACTGCTACCGAAAACGAAGCCGAGTGGTAGTTTTAGTGACTACAAACACAATGCAACTAAAAATTTCGCAAAGAAACGCGACAATTATTTTTTATGATTTTTTAAATATCGTAATTTTTGGGTGGTAAATCCATAGTTTTTGCTAAAATAATAATTTAAACTCTTTTATACCTTAGATTATTTATAAATAAAAGGGTATACACTATTATTTTGGGGAAAAATGTATTTACCACCCAAATATGGTCATAGGAAAAAAATAACAAAAAAAAACTGTCGCTTTTTTTTGCAACTTTTTCTGTTGCATTGTGTCTGAAGTCGCTTAAACTACCACCCGGCTTCGTTTTCGGTAGCAGTCTTGATATACCCTGTATAGGTATGTGACACACTTAATAATCCAGACGTCTAGACAGGGTTATTTGAAGCATAATACCCTATCAAAAATAGAATATCAGTTCATGTTAGAAACTGATTTAAACTCTGATAATAAATAGTAAGCGATTTGGTTACAGATTTTGATACAACCCAAGAGCAAAACAGTTGTAGCACACTGATGTATATATAAAGAGGGTTTTAAATAAGAATACAAACTTATGGCTTGAAAAAGATTTAAACTTCGATACAAAATGAAATAAACATTTAGCAATGTGGTCATAGCTTTTAATACAATTTGAGAACAAAACAATTTTATCGTACGTCGGTAAAGTGTGTTTGCACCAGATGCATTTTTTGTTATATTCAGGTAATATGATAAATTAACCAGCCCAGTTATGTATGTACTATACAATCGAGGATTCGAGAGGGGTTAAGCCATAGTCCATCACCTGGTGAGGACAATAATATAATTAAGAATAATAAAGTTTAATTAGTCTGATCTTATTTTCATAAGAGATCGCTACAGTAAAGGTGCTACTTTTCCTACTTCAAAGAAAAATTTGAGTATAAAAAGTGTTATATCTGAGAAAATCTAACTTCAAAAATATGCAAGTATCAATAAAAGTATGAACACAGATAGATTCTTAATTGAATTTATCGTTTTAACTGAGCGACATCTTGGCAGAAAGTAAGAAACGTGGCGTCCTCCACGGATGTAAGGTGAGGTTGTTTCTTCAACGAGTCAAAGCTAATTAACATTCAAAGACAATATTAGGTCAATGTTCTCGAGGCTTTGGCGAGTGCGGACTTGACCCCTTTCTATCAATATTGCTATGTGCATGTATAGTGTAATGATACTTAGTTTCTGTAGTTATAAATAGTCTGTTCATTCTCAGCCAACTGCTTAACGCACTGCGTTTATTAATCTCAAACCCCGAACGTTTTATGGCTTAACAAAAAACAGGCTAAAACAAATTCAGACAGCCGCCGGGGCGCAGTTGGTTAGACACCGGCTGTGTAACGCGAGACTGCGGTTTCGATCCCCGGACCGAAACAAATATTTATGTGAAGAACACACAGGTATACGTATCGGGACTGGGTGTTTGTGAGACCGAAATGTCTCTCGTAGTTTCTTATACCCAGGACAGAAAAAATGATCTTAGTGGGGTCAGGACTATTTATATATGTGACTGTAACACCTATTTAAATTTTATTTTTTAATTAAAGGTATAAAAAAGGCAAAAAAACTAAAACCGAAATTTATACGCAAAGAAGTGAAAATTATAACATCAAAATACCATTCATTTACTTTTACTCTAAGACTTTTACCAATAAATAAGTGACAACGACTGAATTCTTAATTTTAAAACGCCAAGGCGTATTGCAAGTCAATTTAAATGTATTGTTTTCCTTGTTTAAAAATAAACCTGCAACGCGTATGTCCTTCTTTACTTGATTATTTACTAATATATATTTATTTGATTAGTAGGATATAACATAAATGTATAGATGTTCAATTATTATTAAAGGCCGTCAACAGCATTAGGGCAGAGTAGATGAGGTAATATATTAGAGTTATTGGAATTAAATGAATATTAAATTTCCAATATTACACCTCATTTGGGTACTAAAATATAAATTAAATACCATTTTATATCGAATTTGTCGCCTATAAAATCTATTATTACTACGTTGTATTGCAAATTGTTTAATGTTTTGTTGCAATACATACGGGATGATTTTACATAATATATAATAAATAATTTTGTATAATTTGAATTACATAGTATTCAATATAACAGCTTGAACTGGGTTTGCTCGATATAATTACTCTATCAATAATTCTGGTCAGAAACACATATCCCATGATAACTTTTTGGGTTTTGTCCAACTTCTAAGATTTATAGAGTTATGCTTCCTCAAGAAATACTTATTGTATGCAAAATAATTTTGGAAATCCTGTTTGTAGTTTTAGTGATTACCGTGAAACAAACAAACTCTTTAGCATTATTTTATTAGTATAAAGCCCACGGCCATCATTATAAACCAAATTTCACATGCACTCTCGCTACAATGGACTTAAATCTAATTTAGGTACTATTATGTGTCTAGATTAAAACGAAACGTGAAGCATAATGGATAGATTAGCTTGCGGCCTGTATGCTATGAATAGACGGATAAATCGGTGAAAATAAATATATCATCTTAAATAGCAGTGACTATAAAATACAAAGATAAATACTTAATAGGTATAGGTAATTGGAAATTATACAACTTCGAGTTGTAAAAGAATTATTATGTATCGTAAAGTCGCTATATCCTACTTCGTTTTATATAATGTCTTTCACTTAGAGATACGAGTGCGTCATAAAAAATATTACTTTTATTAAAAGTTCGTTTCTGGTTAGTATAAGTATAGTTTTCATGTTTTTTAACCGACTTTAAAGAAATGAGTAGCTTCTCAATTCGACAGTTTTTTTTTTGCTGATAAATAAAGGAGGACCAATTTGAATATGTAAGTGCGTGGTGGCCTGTTGGTAAACGGACTAAGTGCGTGGTGGTCTGTTGCTAAACGGACTAGTCGCGACTGTCAACATGTTCACGGTGGTCGCGGGTTCGAATCCCAGGGCACACCTCTGACTTTTCGGAGTCATGTGTGTATTGATAATATCAATCACCACGCACTAAAACGGTGAAGGAAAACATCGTGAGGAAACCTGCATACCATAGCGATTTATGAGAATTTCTATGGTATGTAAGTCCGCCAACCCGCACTAGGCCAGCGTGGTGGACTATATGGCCTAACCACTCTCAATCGTACTCTCGATTGTAGAGTAGGCTCGTGCCCTGCAGTGGGACGTATATGGGCTGATACAGAATTTGAATATATATATTATATTGCCCACCCATCCCTTAAAACACACATCCAAACAAATATTAGTATACAAAAGGCACACAGCAATGTAATTCATGCAGGAAACATTTTTAGCCATCCGTTTGTAACAACAAAGTGAATTTAGCAAAGTCTAGGTTTTAGCAAAATTCCACATGTCTATCGCTGAACGTTGCAGAGTAAAACGTGATGGAACTCACAATGTGCCCTGACTGAATAAATGTAAAAGCTGCGTCCCAAATTGTCTCTATTTCACTACTTTGAATAGTCCAGGCTATTGAAACAGAATCAAATCGTGTACGCAAACAAATACACTGCATTTTCTAATTTACTTGCAGTTAACGCTATTTATTAAGTACGTTATCTGGGACTGTCATTTCACTGGGTTAAGAACGAGTATTCTTTACTGTGCTATTTTTAAATGCAGTGACTACACCTTAGATAATAGTTAGTGCAATGTTGTCAAAATAGAGTATAGATTAGCCAGTATTCGTATACAAATTATTCTGATATCTATCCTTGTAAATAATAAAAACAATTGTATTTGCTTACAACCACAAACTAACAATAATCGTCTGTCCTAATTCATTCCACCTCATTAATGATTAAGAGGGGTTAAGGCTTAGTACTGTAACTGTATCAGCCCATACACGTCCCACTGCAGGGTATGGGTCTTCTCTACAATCGAGAGTACGATTAAGAGTGGTTAGGCCATATTGTCCAGCATTCTGTCCTAGTGCGAGTTAGCTAATTTTACATACCATACATCTTATAAACTCATAAATCATCATCATCATCTTATAAACTGCTATGGTATGCAGGTTTCCTCACGACGTTTTCCTTCACCGTTATAGTAAGGCTTAAAATATTACGACCTGATAATCAAAAGTGTGATGGCAGAAATTAAAAAAACGAGCAGAAATCATCCAAACAATAAAATACACATCGCAGTCGTAAATAGAAAACATAACCTTGATGCAAACTAGACCAGTAATTTCTAGCGTCCATTTAACAAAATGATTATAGACTTAACAGAGGGAAATGACGTGAGACGTAATAACCAAACCCAAGGTGGCTTATCGTTGCTCCGGTTACATTACCTATAATTATTTGTACCAATTATTTTTCTTAACACTGTTACAATGATAATGTTACGATTGTGTAATATGATTTATTACGTTTCCTATTAATTTAATAGTGCGATACACTCCAATTACTAGTTAATAGGGTTTGATTATCGGAATTGATTGGTTAAGTACTAATTATATTAGCTTTGTACGTGCTGAGACAAAAAATACTATGTGGGTTTGTATGTACGGCGCGGCGCCAGAATTCAACGTTCATTGTAGGGTCACTTTGTTTTCTTTTTATTGCAATGAATGGCGAGACGAGCTTGCCAGTCGCCTAGTGGTAAGCAATACGACCGCTCATGAACAGTGGCAAAACCAAACAACACCTTGAAGCAAAGCTTAGCATGGCACTACGCTTGCCATCCTAAGATATAAAATGTCAAGTCTCAATATGTCCAGTAGTAACTCTGGCTACAGTGTTCTTCACACCGAAACAAAACAGTCCATTCACACTGCTGTTTGGCGGGAGAAATAAACATTAAAGTGGTACGTACCCAGGTGGCACCCAGGCCTCTCACATATGAAAGACCTACCACCACCTCGTTTATAAATACTTTATTGTACGCCACACAAATTATCTTTTATAATAACAAAGCGCTTAAATATGTATACAAAGTATAATATATACCGGGTATCTCAAGACTACTACCGAAAACGAAGCCGGGTGGTAGTTTAAGTGACTTTAGACACAATGCAACATAAAAAGTTGCAAAAAAAAGCAAATTTTTTTTTTTTGTTATTTTTTTCCTATGACCATATTTTATTTATAAATAATCTAAGGTATAAAAGAGTTTAAATTATTATTTTAGCAAAAACTATGGATTTACCACCCAAAAATGACGATATTTAAAAAATCATAAAAAATAATTGTCGCGTTTCTTTGCGAAATTTTTAGTTGCGTTGTGTTTGTAATCACTAAAACTACCACCCGGCTTCGTTTTCGGTAGCAGTCTTGAGATACCCAGTATAATACTGTCGGCGAGATTTCTTCCAGACAACCTTAAGATGGACTGGAATGAAAGGAATTATTATCTAGGACCAATTGCCAGTTTTGGACATTCTATTTGAATACACAAAAATGTTATTTGCATATAACTTCCCAGAAATATGCTTACATCAAAGAAGCTATTTAAAAATGCGTCGTATTAACACAAACCAATTCTTTGCATCCTTTTTTATGGATGCTACATAAAAAATGTATACAGACTCAATTAATATAATGTATTAAAATATGTTTCGACATAATTAACCTACCTACCATACAATGTAACATTAATAATGACGTATTATTCTTTTATCTGCTTTTTGCTATTACGATAATACCAATAGATCCCAAAGCAACTTTTTGCCATCATTCAATCTCGTAAAATAAATCGCTACTTTATAAACACGGATATCATTAACTACTGCATAAAATAGCTCAAATAATCGCTCGTCAATATACAAGCAAGATATCAACGCAATTTGTCACAGCTATCACTACTGCAAAGCCGTGCACGTTGCCAATCGATCACATTGCGATTTTTTCGCGCACTCTCTTTGATTAACTTTCATAAAGGTCCCGCCACCGTCCCGCACGTAATAGTTTCTAATTCGACTATCAAAACTTGTTGTTTTACTATCCAAGCTCGTGTCATTTTATTTCCAAACCGGTAGCACGTGCCCGATAGTAACCACTTACCGTTGTATATTTTCACGCCTTTGTGACCACTAAAAATTGAGTCGTAAACCTGAATTGCAAAATATTTAAAGTCAATGCCAGCAATAGAAAACAGGCCTAATTTGCACGTGTCCACACTCTAGTTGTTCCATTATTTTACGTTTCGCAAGCTGCGTCGTTTCGCGTATCTAAATTATATCTATTTCACATCAATGTTCATATGCGAGTGATTGTCGGTTAATTGGTGTATTTATACGCAATCGCACGAAATAAATCCACGTTTTATGTAAATACTAATCGGCCACCCATTCGTGAATTTATGAACGCTTCAAAGGCGAGCTCGTATGTAACGACCCTTCAATTTCCTTTTCAGTTTGAATCTATTCGGGATGCGAGAGCATTTCCCTTCGGCTCCGAAGTTCCAATCAAGGATTTCAATAATAAAATATAATACGAGATACCTAGATATACAATTGTAGAGGGTTGAATATTGAAGCGGCCTTTCATCCTTTACTCGATGAATTTATGTTGAATTCTGATCGTTTTGTCATTTACTGCTTTATGTAAATGTTGAATACGGTTTACTGTTATGTATTTATGGTAATGAACTTGGACTGGGATTACTATAAAGATTCTAGAAATATCTACAAGTTAATAAAACTTTAATGACTTAAGCTACATTTTACTTTTGCTATAAAAATATTGACTTTATAATACCGTTAATTCTTGTTTATTTCAAATACTACAAGGCACTTTTATGTTCAAACCTAGTAAGTCAGTTTAACCATGCATTCTAGTGAAGAACTGAAAAAATCATAACGAGGCCCATTGATAGCATGGGTATTTAACGATAATTTTGTTATAGGGGGTGTATGGGGTCCTATTTTACATCTGGTAGGGACCCAGACCAATCTCGCCTGCACGCGATGCACTCTGTTCGTTAACAGACGAGGCTCTGGCGACCCACCAACCCACACTGGACCAGTGTGGTAGGTTGTGGTCCGAACAACCCAATAATAGACAGTAATAGCATTTGGGTGGTATCAGCAACTGATAGGGATAAGTAGGATTTGAGGGAGACTTTTTCCCAGCAAGGAAAATAGATTTAAAAAAAGTTAAACCATGCATTCTAGTGAAGAACTGAAAGAATCATTGCTTGGGGTATTGATAGCATTGATCTTTAAAGGTAATTAGGTTATAAAGTATTCTTATTACACTAAAAATGAGGTTCAAAACTGTAGTACACAAAAAAACCGTTATAATAATAATATTAAGCAAATTGAATTCCAGATAATATTTATGAAAACTTAGATGCAAAAAGGCGCTTGATAGTGGTCTATTAACATGAAGCAGTTTAAAAAAAGCAACATTCAGCACGAAATCCATTTGTCCAAGTTTGTTAAGGTTACGAACGTAGTTTACCGGCTGCTTACCGGAACTTAGAGTCCTTATAAATAAAAGGGTATACACTATTATTTTAGGAAAAAAATGAATATACCATCCAAATAGGACCATAGAAAAAAATAACAAAAAAAAATCGTCGCTTTTTTTTTCAAAATTTTCTGTTGCAATGTGTCTGAAGTCACTAAAACTATCATCCGGCTTCGTTTTCGGTAGCAATCTTGAGATACCCTGTATACAACTTTTAACGATACTGAGGAGTCGCAAAAATATCATAATTATTCTCTTACTAGAACCAGGATTGCATGCTTTAAGTCATGGGGCTGAGTATGGACTTATCTCAAAAAGTATGTACTCCCGGGCGAAGCCAAGCCGGACCGCTAGTCGTTTATAAATCTTCTACCCATTTTTTTGTTACATCTCCTACAATACATACATAGTTACTTTAAAATATAACCGCAGTGTGCAACTAACAAGCTGATAATATAATTAGCAAAAGTTTCCACTGAGGCAGCCACGTAAAAGTTTGAACGTCTGATCGTGCGTCGGACAGCGGACGGCAGCCGGCCTGCGCCAACATCTCTTTATTAATGCAACTCCCAGACACCAACTTGGCCTAAACAACTTTAAGAAAACTCGCTCTTAGACATCGCATCCGCTCATTTCCTCCACGTTAAACAAGTAACAGTTTATTGCTAAACGAGAAATTCTCCAGACGAGAAATTCCTTTTTCAACCCAACTAGACTATTTTGAAGCGTGTCCGAAGAAAATTACACGGCGCAAGCCCGTCCGGCAACATTAACTCAAACACTGTCATTAGCAAAATACGTTTCCTCCGCGAATACATTATTCCGAGCATTGTTTATTGCAATTTATAGTGCGATAACATAAATTTGAATAACAACGTTATTTACGTGCGTCGTTAATGAAAATTGTGCAGGTATGGAAATGCGGGTATTATGTGGATGTGCAAAGCGTATTAACATAAGTCCAGCGCAGCGCCTCGCACAGAACAATAGGTTCCTTGCCGCGCGAGAAAGTGACGGTTGTTTCCGTCAATATAAATTACGCGATCTCATCGCACTATCTGCCCATTATGCGTGTGCATACGCTAATAATGTTCTTTAGAGTCATATTAACACATGGAATTAGAAAGCTAAAATTAGTTTTTTTTTACGGATGCAGTCATTTCATACATAACATATTTTATTGGTTTAGACCACAATAGTCAAATTAAAAATGCAATCAACAGAGCACTGCCTTTCTACATTATCAAAATTATATTATTGTTAACTTTTGAATTACTAAAGATTATTGACAGAATTATATCAAGGCACTTTATATATTTATGTGATTGAAAATTATTTCTATCCAGATTGGGTTTTGTTGCTTCTAAATTCTTTTATTAACAAGTGGGAAGAAAACAATTTGTGATTTTAAGGTATATTTCCGAACTAATTGCCATCTGAACAACGATGCTAGGTACTCTGTCATCATTGAATGTTTTCTCCCTCGTTTAGATTGAACTCTCGACCCATTAAATGCATGGGTATGAAAATTTACAAAAATTACACAGCAAACGTTTCTACAACATTGCACAACGCAACAAGCGGGTACTTTACGAAACTTGTCGTGATCGCCAAACCGCAGATTTTCCGTGTCAAACAATTTTATTGTGCGGGGCCACTTACCTATACTATGGGTACTGTTTATTAAATCACTTGACATACGTGACTATGAAGGCTTTAATGATACCTATATTTGCTAATGACTATATACACCGACTATATACGTAAACGAAAATTATTATTGCAGGCTGTTGGCAGGTCATATGTGAGTGGTCGCCTGGGTGGTACTACCGCAATGTCTATTTCTCCCGCCAAACGGAAGTGTAAATACACTGTTGTGTTCCGGTTTGAAGGACATTGTAGTCAGAGTAACTACTGGATATATTGAGACTTAACATCTTGTGTCTCAGTATGGTGAGCGTAGTGATAAACCATTGTTTTGTAATTCATAGTGTTGTTTGGTTTTGATACTGTCCATGAGCGGTGGTATCGTTTGCCATTAAGGGAATGGTATGCACGTCTTGCCAAACACAAGTAAAAAATGCTTACATGCGTGTCATGCGATTAATAAATTAAATTAATTTTATTAATAAAACTGTTAACATTTATGTTGTTGAACAATGTGGACAGTCAGTTTTGACTGAATCTATACAGATTCAGTATACAGACTATACAGTCTGTAGCTATGATTAGGCAGTAGTTTCTTAACATTGTTTCATGCTTGCCACCGCTCAATTACTTTGAAACAAGAGGCAGTTAACCTTCTCGCGTATATCTTTATTGATATCTTCAACCAGAAATAAAGCTTTATACATACTAGTTTTAACGTACATAAACTTTAACTGTTATTGTTTATTCATAGTCGTAAAGTCGCCTAGTGGATTATAAAATCACTTAAACATTGCAATTTTTCTTGATCCTATCGCTTTTAATTGCAAAATAAAGCATACGCTAAAGTCATAGCTAACTATAAAACGGCGTACTTCACCTTCATCATTACAAATCAGTACAATCGAGAACATTTAACCAACGTTATCCATTTCTCACTAAGTATGCGCATTAAAGTTAGAGTGTGCATGAAAGTGGCAATGTATGGTGCTGAAAGGAGATTGTCGCCATGAGAGTAGTCGCGGGATAAGTCCAGCCGGTATTGAACGAGGCCGCAAGCTCTCGGTCAGCTCGACGCAAACTGGTTTTGTTCATTATCAAAAGTCAATAACTTTCCGATACATTCGGAGTCATGGCCGATCAAAACACGTAATAGGCAAAAGTGGAATTGCTCACGGAATCCAATGTATTTAAAGATGAATCCGATAACATTTGCGAACGGAATAGACGCGATAACTTTCTTTAATTTTTTATGAATACTTTATGCAGCGAAAGTGGTCACTTTCGCCGGAATTATTTATCTTTACATCGAACTAACTATTTTATACAAAATACGATAAATTGCAACATAATCGACATTTTACAATCGACAGATTATGTTTCATTTTGAAAGGCCGTTTCTGAAATTGATTTCGACTATAAGGATGATAATGCGTGTAATAAATCGCTGTAGATAAATGCTTTTAGTACAAGCGGTGGCTGACTAATTGATAAAATATGTTCCGAGTTAATCTGACTAATAAGTGACTTGACTTACAACCGTGACAAACTCGGTTTGAGCTAACCACATTACACGGTGTCAACTATCGTTCCTAATCTCAAGTTAACTCACGATTTATCTAAATACCTTGTACTAAGCTACAAGGAAAACATTGAAGTAAAATTTATGACTTTCTTTATCCAACTTACGAGTTTTATTTGGCTTGATAAAACTGTGTTCTAAAATAAATGTATTTGAAGATGTTTTCTCTCGTTGCGAATTTTGTTATTGACGCAATATCGATAATGTCAAATAAGAAAGCATGGCCATTTGTAAATTATGGAAGCGAAGAATCATCTTTGTGAGAGATATGATAATATCCCCTATCACTCATCACATTGGAGGAACATATATAGGTACATAATCATTAGGTCAAAGTTAGGAGAGAAGATCTATGCAATCTCAGTTTGGTCACTGTAATAAAGGGATTATAGCTTTCTCAAATATAACGATACTAAAACTCGTATGACTAAACAAGGTTAATGAGACAAGTTTTACTCTGAAGTAGTTTATTTGAATAATTAATTTTACTTTCGTTGTAATACTTGACATACGAAAACGAATTATGATTTTTATAAATATTGTATTAATATAAAATTTGTTATGGACTGTGATTTGTTTGTTGTGTGTGTATGTGTGTCTTACACAAGCTGACGGCGAAATGACAGATCTGGGTTTGATTTCTGTATAGAAACATTAATTTTATATGACTCTAATTATATTTTGAGATTTAATGTTTTAAAATACAATGTTTAAAATACAGAACATTATTTTAGTATAGAGATTTTACCTGCCGCTGTTGAACAACATAATATTTATTATTATTCCTAATTGGAGAATCGACTCGGCAAATTGTCATCAAAACCCTCACATAAAGCGCCTAATACCATGTATATTAAAACTACGATTCATACAAACTTTCAATCACAATACCCATTTGCAAGTCACACAATCCGCTGCATGTAATCAAAGAAATAAACAAAAAGCGCCGTTTGATTAGCTCGACAAATGTGTATTTACACGAGGTACGCTCGGTAAATCGTTTTATTTTACTCAGATGAGTTTAAGCCGGGATCGGCGCAGTCAAAGCTTTGTAAAGGGGGCTTACTCTATACTCCAACGCGGAGTTCGAATATTCGGACGTTGAACGTCAACATATAAAAGTTTCCACTACTAAAAGTAAATACTATTCTCTATGAAATCTGTCATATACTTCGAACTTAGTCTAAGATTACGACGATATACAGGATTCGAAGATTTAGTAAAGTATTGACATTGACAGCCTCCGTGGCGCCGTTGGTTAGCCGCCGGCTGTGAAACGAAAAGCCACAGTTCCTATCCCCGCACCGACACAAATGTTTGTGTGAACCACCAGCATTTGTTTCGGGTCTGGGTATTTGTGAAACCGAAATATCTCTTGTAGTTTCTGATACCCACGACAGAAAACTTGATCTTAGTGTGGGGTCAGGACTGTCCATGTGACTGTTGGGTGTATTTATTTATTTTATTCAGGCATATTCGTACAGTTTTACGTGCGATGTTCGAACATTCGTCGTCGTATCAGACTACAGAGTAACCCCCCAGAACCGGCGAGCGTGGTAACGCACTACAAATACCTTTAATTCGTGCACGGAAATGCTGTGTAAATTCCACTGGAAACGGCATTAGTTGTATGAATGCTGTTTGCATTTATTTAGATATACCCAGAGCCCTTATGCGTACTGCTGAACACTTTAATTCGATTGAACTGCATCCAATCTTATTTATTTAATTAAAATATGTAATACTTACGGCTTATAATAATAGAAATAACAATAGGACAAATACAAAAAGCCAATGACATTATCTCACGTATAGGAACAAATTGAGTTATAAAAAACAAATATGAGGAAGACAATAGGTACCATATTGGCTCAAGAAACTGTGGCTCCAGCGCTTACTCTTCTTCTTCTTTCATTCATCTAATATGAATATAAAATATAACAGTATTTGCCTTTGAGAATTAAGTAAAGAGAATAGTTTAAATTTTTTAATGCACAAGTTTACCCAACAAGTACATAGCGCAAAACTTTATGCTCCATTAGTTTCGTAATAATTATATTCCGGAACTTTATAAAATACGGAGCAGACATGACTTCACATATCTTTGCATATTGTATTGATATAACAATTTAATGCGCGCATATTTTCTCAAAGAACAGTTTCCTTATTTATAGGTCATAAAATATTGCATAACGTATGCAAACTACTATAAAATATGCAGGTTTAATCACCTCGTTTTATCTAGAGCCTATTCACATGAAGTCATCGATTAGACTCGTTCACAATTAATTAACAGATGATCAAATGTCCTTTTCAATTAAATTTCGATTTTAAGACTAACTTATCAACTATAGACATGGAGACTGTCCCGCCTTCATATCCGCCATTATAATGACACTGAACCTTGAAGCTCGGCGAGTATCCAGGAATGTCTAACTTGTATTTAACCCGCAAGAAATCAATCACAAACTTAAATTAATAGGAAAAGTTGGAAATAAATTATTGTTCAGTTACCTCCGTAACAAAGCCAGCATATTTTAGTCTAAGTTCAAATTAAATGCCTATATTAAATTCTAAATATTTTCTTTTCATTGCTCATGAATTCCTGAGTTGGATTCTGAGCCCGAATGATGGGTTTGTGTGATATTTTTTATTTATTTACAATGCTTAAATTGCCAATTGTTTTTGTTTACGTGCGATGACAACCACTTACCACCAGAAGATTAGTTTACGCCATTGCCAGACACGTACAAAAAAAGTCTAAATAAATGTCTCTTCATTTGAACAATAACCAGCAGTGTTTACAAAGCAAAGTCTAGATCGCGTAATGCGTTTGTTAAACAAAGCTCACGTTAGTTGCTCTGTTAATTAATGTCCCTCCGTCTACGGTATTGCAATTAAAAATGTATATATGCGTTTGTGTTACGGCTTCATACAATCCCAAACTTAATTAAACGTTTACCCTTTGCTCGGGGTTTTATCTAATACACTTTGTACGCTTTGTCTTAATACACTGTTGCTGGTTTGATATTGTTTAATATCTTATTGGGTAAAGCTTGGTATAAAAATAGACTGTACTTAGTAACAAACGTAGTTTTTTAAACTCCTAGGAATAGGATGTAAAATCTTATTAGGTATATAATAATAAATTTGGTATTAGATATGATATTTTTTATTGACTTTTTTCTGCGTATGGCCAGTATGCCATCCATAAGCAGTGGCTTATGGACAGTAGCAAAACCAAACTACGCCATGAATTACACAACAATGCTTAGCAATGCTTTAATATTTTTATTTCTTATAATTTTTAATGCATTGCCACCTAATGTAATCAATGAGTATATTATACAATATGATTAAAATTGTTCTTAAAAATGTTCGATAAAATTATATCATATAAATACAAACATATTTATCCCAAAGACATTCAAAAGATCTTCCAAATCGCCAATTAAACTAATGAAACGCACTAAATTATATAGACAATACTTAATAGACCTCCCGTAGGTAAATCTACTAATTAATTCCTAATAAAGATGTAGTTTAAGATCCCGTCGTAATAACACGGGGTGGAAAGTTCGCGACGTGTACACGGGTCGAACAAGGTCCTCGCAGGATTACTCCATGCCTAATTGGTCGTAATGTTCATAAAGGTATGACAAATATCTGTCATAATTTGCAATCTGCTCTAATACGCTGCTCAGGTGAATTTCGTTGTATAATTTCGTGTGCTACGTGTATCTAAATTAGTGTCTTATTAATATGAGTGAGGATTTTCATTTAGAATAATTTTAGTGCTCGTAGAAATATTTTGATTATAATTAAATTGTAATATATTATGTAGAAATACATAAGCAAATATGCTAGGACCAAACACAATATAAAAAGAAGAATTTATATTTTGGCAATTTTCCTCATATAACAAAGGTTAGTACAACAGTTTTTTGACGTGACAACGTCTTAAATTAGGTTGCGGCTGGGAGTCACTTATGAAAAAGTGTAACGCCCGGTAACGTTACGATGAGTCACCGAACGAGAGAGAGGCCCGCCGAATGCCTTGCGTCTCTCTCCCACTCAACTATGATCGGTCTGCCGCGCGCGCAGCACTAGAGAATTAGGCGCATTGAATCGGCGCATGCTTGTGTCTCTGTCTTTGTCTTTCTCGAACGTTCTTGGCGTTGGAAAAACAAGAAAGCGTCACAATACAAGTTCACACGTGTGGTTAAAGTATCGTCAGCTGTGTCTGTAGTGAAAATATGGAGTGCTTAGATTCGTCATTACATGTACAATGTTTTAGTAAACAAAATATATTTCTATAGTTAAAATTTGTGCAATTCTTATTTTCATTCAATTCCTTGTTCCTATTGTGCAATTTAATTATATTCATATCAATAAATATTCTACCGAGAAAAAGACGTTGTCACGTAAAATCTTCGCCCGTAAAACCGACTTTTTTTTTCATTTATCCATTAATGCTTCGGCTTATCGTCTTGTGGACAGCCAAACAATCGTTTCGGGGAATTAACAAATCGCACACAAATAATGTTTTTTGAATTGAAAAACAAATAGGATTTCGCGACTCGAATATCAAACATAGTCCTCGCAATTTACAATGCACACACGTTGTCACTAAGCCAATAAGCCAGTTCATAATTAATATGTATACATACATTCCTGTCAAGTTTACGGACGTTGTTTGTTTCGTAATTAAAGATTTCTCTTTCATTACTGATTACCTTATAAACTGGTCTTAAGACTCGGATTATTTTCTCGACCTACGTGCAAACTCTTTGTGACAATCCCAAGGCGACGCTCAATACCTACATATAAAACTGCAATTACGTGAATATATTACCTCAAGATAATATTAAACGATGATACTAAAATAACGTTAATATGCATACTGGTTGTTATTACAATCTCTTGCCATAATGGTATAAAAATAGCCATTCAGGAAAACATGTAATTGAATTAGTTGAAAACAGCAAAGAGATTAAATTCGCCTATTCAGCGGAAAACCGCAAAACATTCTTATATTTTTTGTCCTGTTTTTTTAGTGTCTTCGTGAGAAAATGCAGTGACTGTTACGCGTAAAATATTTTTTCTTTAGCTTGCAGTACTAACTTTATGAATGTTGTAAAGTAAAATAAAAAATATGGGCAGTTTAAACTGTTGGTGGTATAAGCAGAGAACAACAGAGTTATTTTATATTTTATTTTAAAATTATGAAAATAGCCTTTTTGGCTCTGCTTTATTATTTATTCCAACTACAACAAAAGTTCACCAAACAATGTGTTTGTATAAGGAAACACATTTCAAGCACGATTTATAACTTATGAACTGCCTGTCACAAGCGTAACTTTTCAATTGACGTAATATTTATTGTACTGTATGTGGATCATTTGTCTCTGTTACATGCTACAAGGTTATTTCACTTATTTCCGTCATTATAGTTCTTCACCCTAAAACAATTTATTATGTACTGCTTTTTGCCTTTGAAT
This sequence comes from Hyles euphorbiae, assembly GCA_023078785.2. NCBI lineage: Eukaryota > Metazoa > Arthropoda > Insecta > Lepidoptera > Sphingidae > Hyles > Hyles euphorbiae. Next base: position 13,060,621 of record CM041041.1, on the reverse strand, counting down.
TTTCGGATTCATGTGTGTATTGATAGTCAATCACCACGCACTACAGCAATGAAGGAAAACATTGTGAAGAAACCTGCATACTATAGCGATTTGTGAGAATTTCTATGTTATGTAAAATCTACCAACCCACACTAGGCCGGCGTGGTGGACTATATGGTCTTACCTCTCTAAATCGTACTCTCGATTGCAGAAGAGGCTCGTGCCATGCAGTGGGATGCTGATACAGTACAGTGCCTTGCAGTAATGGCTCGAAGGCGGCTTCCATAATGTTTTATCAAACTGTTTAAAGTTTCCAGAGATATTTGTAATGGATTTACCTTTTATAACGCTCTGTTATAACTAAACTTGATAGTAAGACTTTATTAGATTAATATATACAGCTAATACTCATATTTCTGATTCCACGTTTAAAAACAAATCTTGTATCGTGAGTATTAGAAACTAGGAAAGACTTTTCGTTCCCATAAATATTCAAACCAGAAACAATTAGTTATGAAAGCCGCGGCCAATTATAATTAAGATTTTGCTAGGTAACATATTATGTATCTTAGAACGACTTCCATTTAACCCATTTTAAATTCATCTAGTTACTTTAATGAAATCAATATAATAAGTATCATGTTCTTAAGTTAAACCGGAACCCACATATTTCCGTAACATGCTATTACATGACCAATATAAGTAATACCTCATTAGTCTGCTGGCAGCAAACTAGGGATTTAAACCTCGCAACATGATTCTCTGAATTGATTCCGGTCGTACTAACTCCTATGATCAGCAGTTGACTCTCTATGGCTGAAAAGAAATAGGGATACATAAATATTTTGTAACTTTTACAACCTATCTGCTGTATCTCGTAATTGGCTATCTTTTGTATACAATTTGTATAATATATATTTGTTTGCAATTGACAGCTATGAGTCAACCAAATAAAATAAAAATAAAAAATCCACTTCGTGAAATATTACAGAAGACTGAACGATTGTGATATGCACAAGCGTCATGTTGTACAAGCCGCATCATTACTTTATTATGATCACCACACACAAGCGTCCAGTATTAAATATATGATTATTTCAATAACTTGTGATAGAGCGATCATTGCCGCCCAAATAGCAACCGTCATACATCATGGTAGAAATAACTTTTATAATGACCCGTGCAAGTATATCACTTCAGGTTCAGCCTCCATATATCCGATTTCCATCATATTGACGTAATTTTACTGGCCAGCAAGAAAAAACAGTTTCTCGCAATCGAACTTTGATTGGTTTCATCATCATCAGCCCGTTGCAGTCCACTGCTGGACATAGGCCTCTTCGAAAATACACCACAGAGCCCGGTCTGCTGCTTCATGCATCCAGTCGCTGCCGGCCCTCTTGGACAAGTCGTCCCGCCATCTGTTCAGAGGGCGTCCCAAGCTACGTTTATCAAGTCGCGGTCTCCACTCCAGAACCCGCTGACTCTAATGGTTATCCGTTCTGCGACATATGTGGCCAGCCCATTTCTACTTCAACGTACTAACTTTAAGAGCTATGTTAGTCATCTCTTAATCTTAATCTCGCATACGTTCTGTAGTACCAGTAAATACATCTGTAATTTAAACAAAATGTAGCAAAGAAGTGAAGCAACGACCTTGAGAACACTTTCAGTGGTCAAGTAACCGCTTTACATAACAGGACGCAATTTATGAATCAAAACGGTCGAGATCACGATCATTTGCAAAGATTTTGGTGCAAGTAAGAAGAGAAAAATTAAATTTAATTATATAAAAAAAAAACAAAATTAATATATGTTTTTTCTTTTTATATTTCGTTTTGGTAGTGGATAATTTTTTTGAAATAATATAACGATTCGAGGGTTCACTTCTTGAGTAAAATTTTTACAGCGTGTCATGCCAAATCCATTTTATATAGGTACATAAAATACATCCGAATACTGTATCAAAATTCACTATAATTAAAACTATTTTAATTTTCACTCTTTTATTTTACCGAATTAAAACCATGATACAACAAGCACAGCTATTTTTAATACAAGTTGAAAATTCCTAGCGTTATTAAACTAGGTCATAAAAAAGAAAGCAACACACAAAAACATCAGTACCTAATAATTTCAATGCCAAGCCCAAAAAACTAAGTTATTTGTTCACTTAATTAATCTTACGAAACATATACATAAGTTTTTGCTAATGTTAATTACAATCGCCGTTCACTTGCACCACACTCGGTCACAACGGCTCACGATTAGGGTCAAGTTCCAAGGCCCGCAGTTACATAAGCCTGTAAACATTTCACGACTAAATTGATACTCTATAACCGCATTGTCAATAAGGGGTCTATTATTGATGTCATAACTGTCATAAATCAAATCGCTTGTGCATTTCACTGGAAAGAAGTCTCGGGTCGCAGTGTTCTTTTTTTGAAATTTGAATAGTTTGTTCGAGAAAATTGGCACAGGAATGAACATAGCGCAATTTTGTTTAATGTTTTTATGCCTAAGATATGCAATACACAAGGAATTTGTAAAAAAACACCACACACGCAATTTAAGCGGTAAATATTATGCAACTGCAAGTTGTGTGATTTTTAATTAATTAAATATTTACAGACCTTCTATTAAACTTCCTTCCTGCACAATCGGCAAACATTTACAAACTTTTGAACTGCAATACAAACAAACTGGCTATTTACTTATTCTCACGACTGCACTTCAACTGTTTGCTAATGTCATTACAAAACGAAAGAAAATATTTTAAAAGTACTATAGAATACCATTCACCATTCGTACCGTTTTGGAGGCAGCCTTGGCTCATACAATTCCGAAAATAGTTTGAAAATCATTTGGCAGTTGCCTAAAAATTGTGACAATGCTGTCGTGACCAGCACTCAACACCTGTGCAATAGTTATCTCAAAATCTCTATGGATTGTATTGAAAGTGCTGGTTTTAGAATAATAGCTAGTCTAACTTGACCCTCAAATTGTATTGGTTTACGAATCATGGCTCCCGCTGTAATGATATTCTGGCCGAGGTTACCTAGTGTATACAATTTCGTTTATAATTACTAATTATGTTTATAAGTACAATTTTGAATTAATCTTAACAATTTGTTCATTAGTTGATTACTATCTACTTTGGATACACGGTTAATTATTTTTAATGAACTTTGGCAGCATTTGCAGCTCAATTAGGGGAGAGGAAATTATGTTACAAGTGAACTCGAATTGAGTAGAATACTCCGAGGTCCGAATGGCAAGTTACTTTTTATACGCACATTAATTAATGAAGAACACACCAAATAATTATTTTGTGTGGTATATTGAAATAAAAATATTTTATTATTATTAACATAATAGGAGACCTTATGACAAATTAGTAGAAATAAAGAGTTTATTTTAAGTGAAATTAATTTTTACTTATCAGTTATATAGACAATATCTGTTCATAGTATAATCCACACAGCGAGTAGCGGCGCAGCGAGCGATCAGAGGCTACCGTACCATCTCTTTTGAAGCATCCTGCGTTTTAGCTGGTTATTTACCTTGGGACCTTGAAGCCAAGGTTCTCGCCAGGGTATTTAACTGGCGAGAGAATGCTTTGAGACGTGGGCATAGACCGGCCCGTAGAGAGGTTGAAGTTATTCGTAACTCCCTCCGCAGTGATGCCGTGGAGGAGTGGCGTCTCAGGCTGGACAACCCTACTGCGGGTTTGAGGACCGTTGCGGCAGTGCGCCCTGTTTTTAGTCAGTGGCTAGAAAGGCGCCACGGCGCAGCGACATTCCGATTGACGCAGGTACTCACAGGCCATGGATGCTTTGGCGAGTACCTGTGTCGAGTTGTCGGCGTGGAATCGTCAACCGTGTGTCACCATTGTGACAACTGTCCGCGAGATACGGCTCAGCACACTCTGGAGGTGTGTCCAGCCTGGGACGGTGAGCGTAGCGCTCTCGTTGGGATCGTCGGTCGGGACCTCTCGCTGTCGGCCGTGGTGTCATCCATGGTTAGCAGCCCGAGATCTTGGAGGGCGATGTCCCAATTTTGCGAGAGGGTGATCTCGCAGAAGGAAAGAGCAGAGAGGGAGAGAGATCGATCCGATCCCTCTCGTCGCACCAGGAGACATAGGAGACGCCGGGGGGACGATTAACCGGTGACTCCTGCCCTGTGGACTGGGGGCTATTTTAAGAATTCCACCACGGTATCCCCTACCTGTCGTAAGAGGCGACTAATGGGGGCAATGGTAGTCGCGGGCACGCAGCGGGGGGCTGCGTAACGTCCACTTATAGCGACTACGTGAAGAAAATATGTGGGGTGTGTCGTGTCGCGGCATCGTGCAGGATCGGATCCGGCGAGGCTAGGGCGCCTAAGCCTTAGGAACCCGGACCCGCTCCAATGCGCTGAAGAGGGTCACCGTGGGGTTTTTGGTTGGTATGCCGGTGTAGGAATTTTGTTAGGGACGCGACTCAACGGTCGCCTAGATGTTAACATCCATTCCGGGTGGTTCAGCGTTGAGTCGTAAGACCGGCGAAACCAACATAACCGCCTGCCTTTCCCCCCAGGCAGCGGTAGCGATAAACCGTTTTTCCCCGCGAAAACAAAAAAAAAAAAAAAAAAATTGTATAATCCAAAGAATTGATATTTAATTAATCCAAATTACAAAAAATATTTATGAAAGATTACGACAGCTTTAAAGATCAAATTCTGGACTACATTTCAAATGAACAAAATGGTATTGTGGTAACGTAAGTAATGGCCTAAGGATTAATCCTCCTTAAATTAATTATATCTTTACTTGACAATGGAAAGTAATAACTGCCATATGATATAAGTGAATGGATTGTTTAATAACCATACAAGGAAACAATAAGAGGAAGGTGCATCGCAAATATGACATTTGGCTCGAGAAACTTTGCCGACAAATACCAAAACAAATCGGTTATTTCTGTCTACAAATCAAATCGATTTGTTTCATTGTTCGATAATCGATTAAATTTTTCCATAGATTTTCTTCAAAGCTAATACATTCACTAATAATCATATAATGAATTTACAAGTTACCAAATCCAACGGTTTTTCTTAAATGTATTGTATCGGAATATTATTAGTATAGTTATTCCTGTTAGTTAACAACATATTATGTATGAACAGATCGGTGAAATATTATGCAATTGACAAAATACTTATTTTATTTTGTCAATTGCATAATATTACATACTTTAAGTGATGACTATGACCGTTCCATTTAACTAATAAATAAAATACAAAGGCCCCGAATTTTTACGTTGAGAGTCTGGCCCACCCCTATTAAATGATTACCTTTAGTCTGCGAATAACAATCCTTGATATTTATTTCAATTTTTTTAGTTTAACCTTTTCGTACAATAGAATACCAAACATTGATAGTGTTCAAAGACTACTGGTCCTCGACTCAGTTACAATAAAAAAACGAACAAAGCTTTCAAATCAAAGACATTATTGTATTAAGAGATAATAGATGACATTATTTCAAAGGACTGCACGGAATTTTCTTCAAAATTAATTGTTAATCATCGATTACAACCTAATTTTGAAAGCCTGCCTAACCTAAACCGAACCCTATAAAAAGTAATTATTGAAATACAATTGTTAGTAATCAAAATTAAACATAAGCCTTAGCGAAACCTAACCAAAGTGATAAGAAATACTTATACTTGTCTAAGATGATACGAAAAATCAATTACTCTGTGATAAAGTCATCACGAAAAATGAGTAACTTGTATTTTCGCTAAAGAAACTTAATTCCAAAAGCAATATTCGTCAAAACAAAACTCAATTTCAAAATTAATACATAACTACTATTAGTTGTACAATATAATTAAACTAATAGCCATATTAATAGTTAGGTGCCATCGTAAAAAAAATTAAAAGGCAATCAATCTTGGCAACAAAAACTTAAGTCCTTAAATAAAAGTTTGTCACGTATTACAAATATGCATTAGACATTTTGAGTTCATTGTCATCGCATGACCCTCTGTCTGGTTAACGACTGAAGTATTTAGGTCACGTAATCATTATGTACTTAGCAAATGACCTGTCAAAGAAACAATTGATTCGTGTTTATATGGTATCTTATCAGTCCTGCGGTGATTAATATGCCTTTGTTAACTGACTAATAGACATAATACGTATATATGCTCAGACCTTCATCTTAAGAGGATAGGTAGAGGTGATACTATTTCCAGTCATATGTTAATGAGAAAACTGTTACAAAAATTATATACTAGCGGCCCGGCCCAGCTTCGCCCGGGTGCATATAAATTTCTCTACAATAATATGCACGTATTATACACATAAACCTTCCTCTTGAATCACTCTATCTATTAAAAAATACCGCATCAAAATCCGTTGCGTAGTTTTAAAGATTTAAGCATACAAAGGGACATAGGGACAGAGAAAGTGACTTTGTTTTATACTATGTAGTGAAGAGCCTATTGATGCGTGGCTGAAATTCCAAATTTAAAACCGAAACACCCAAAGTTTATTGTGCAACTTGGGAATCGAACCCAGAATTACTTATTAAAAAGGCCATACACACTAGAGTTACAGGACCCGAGAGACGACAGTGAAAAAAGATATAATAAGGCTTGAAATTGATAGCGCGATTACGATAGGGAATTATCATCGCACAAAACACTTTACAAGGCAAACAATATAAAACCTGCTACTAAATTACTAAGTACAATAATAAATATAAAGACTTCCAAGGTTCGCGACAGAAGCTTTGAAGAACTAGTACATAATCTAATTTCATGGTGATTAATAATGAATCGGGGAGTTTTCTTATAGGCATTGCATCTAGGCACTGCAACATGTAGATGGCTTTTAGTGCTTACAATACAGGGGGCCTTCCTAGTCTAAGCACCAGCCGTATTTATTTACGATTGTTACTTAGCCTAAGCACTAATTATCGTGTGAAATTTTGTTTCCAAATTACTTATGATAAGGAAAGATTTTAATAAAGAATTGAATAAAGAATAACATTTCTTATAAAACAAACTCAATATTTATGCGTAAGTCGAGCACTACGTCATTTAAAAAGTTTTCTTAAACATTTTTATTTTGTTAAATAGTACTATTTTACAAAAGTCCTTTATTATAACATTAAGCTATGCTTTAAGCTCTCAGCGAACAACTAACACACAACTTATAACCTCACACATTACCTCGGCAAAAAGCATCAGATGATAAGCAAAGGAAATACGATACGAAGCAAAAGCAAAACCAAGAATAACGAGTTAAAAACAATACATACATACATAAACTCACGCCTATATCCCAGAAGAGGTAGGCAGAGGTGCCAGGACACCCACATTTCGCCTTGTATGTTCCGTCCCACAATGAAAAAACAATACAAACAAAAAAAAATAAAAAAAAACAATACAATTGTAAGATAAACAGCTGATTAATACAAATAAACGGATATAAAGTGAAAGCGCGGCACGAGAACGGGAGTGCCCGATGGGAGTGCCCTCTGAGCTCAATGTTTCAATCACCCACAATCCGCAACCTTGAAGCAAGCATAAGGCTCGCTCATTCATCTTTCAGAATGTTTTCTATTATAAATTACACCGATTTTTCATTTCGACAAACCGTTTATCGCTCCGGTATCAATCATGATATTTTAAACGGTGCTAATGGGCTATTGTTGAAAAATATAGGCATTGCATTTTGAACTCGTTCATATCTATAATATATTTATGAAGGTTACATATCTATAAACATTTCGTAACTTTATGATTTTAATCTCAATATACCTTTGAGAGGGAAGATCCATACCAAATATGCAGTAAAAAATCGAACAAGATCTCGTATTTTATCAGCAACAAAAAAGAAACTCATCAGTTTTGTTATGGAGTAAAAACTAACCTTATTGAACCTGTAACAATAGGACCATTTTTCCACACATTTTTTACTGTTGATCAGTACAAAACCGTGATAGACGAATGCAAGTCTATTATTATCAAAATTTCCACGCTTCGTGAACTCATTACGAGTTCAATGCTAAAGTAAATTTTACTCGCACATCAAGACGCATAAAGTTCCATTCAAAACATAATTTTACACCCATCACGATAATATCTCGAACGCCACGGTCCACGGCCATGCCACAACATATAAAAAACAGAACGACAAACACCAAATACAATCCTATAAAATTTAAAACCTAATTCTAAGTAACTATATAATTCTGATACGGTTTTCCATACATAGTTAGACAAAAATAAAATCCCAGACAAATTGTGTTATTTGTAAATTATCTAAAAAACAAACAATTTTTTTCTGTAATTGAGCCATTACACCATATTCATATTGAGCAAACAACGGACTCATTACATATGTTTTACTATTTAAGTAAGTAGTAATATATCTTTATTTAATTGCTTCTGTGCTATTTTCGTCATAATTAATATACATTTCATTACTTGAATTAACGACTTCTGTAATATAAAAGACTAGACTTCTGTTCATATTAGAGTGAAATAAGTATACGGAAATTAGAAACAAATTAGGGAATCTATTAACTATTTTTTTTTTATTTTACTTTTAGAACACATCACAAAATCCCTTTTCGTACACTGTTGATAATTTGAAAGTCGACAATCGACACTAAGTGAACCTTCTGCCATTTATATTGTAACAACGAGGGCGCCGCGCCGGTCAACCGCGATCGCAATCGCGTGGCGAAATCAGTTATCTTACCATTTGCGGTACAATAATTAGACATTTGTTATCACTTCACAATTGTCTGCGGTCTAGATTATCACGTACTAAATTGCTTATTAATAGCTACTAGCTAATGTTGTATTATTATATTTTTGTCGCTACAAGGTTCGCGGTAATTTGATCGACATAAGGTCTAGTTTGTGATTATATGTCACGTTCTAACGATCAAGTAAAGTATCGTGAGAAAATCTGCGTGCCATTCGAAGAATAATTTATAGTACATTTGCATTAGCATACAAAATGTGGATTTTGCAGCGGTAACCGCAAAAATCATGTTCATCGTGTACTTTACTTATTCTATACGTTTTTGGCAATAGTTTTTGGGTATAACCTCGTTTGCTAACGTTTGAAATACTTAACTAAGTAATCTAGAAGGAAGTTGGATTTTCAGTTTTGTTTACATGACCAAAATATTATTAAGTCAAGTCAATAAAAAAGGAATGACCGTGACTCTTTGTAATTAACAAAAACATTGCGATATTATGCATCGTACCAAATACCAATTGTAATCAAATATTTACACATCAGTCATAACAAAATTTAAGGATAATAGTTCTACTGTAAAACAAATTCAAACCTTAACAATAACAGCCCATATAGTATCCAATTTAAGACCGGGCCCTTCCCTAACGAGGGGAGGTAAGGCCAAAGTGAACCACGCTCGCCCTCGATCAGATAAATAAAATATTAATTATAAAATATACTTCATAAAACAAAAGAGAATGTTCAGAATGCCCACTGACAGGCCATTTTAATTTATCTCGTTTCAGAATCAGGTGTTCTAACTTGAAATACAACTTTACCTTTTACATTCCTTGCATGACATTTGACATGAATTACCTTGATAATATTATGTCACTCGAAGGTTTGTGCATCTGTCGTGACCTGACATTGTTTAGTAGCCACTCAACGCTCGACATTGCGCCCATTGTTACACGGCGACATTAATTATATAAAGTAATATATTCTAATGTAACGGACTTTGTTAAATTGAAGCTTAATGAAAAGGCGCATTTCAATTAATTTAATGACCAAGGGAAATATTTATAGACATTTATTGGGTCAAGTATAAATAGGCGCGTGTGTAGTATAGATAATAAGACCGTGACTATTTTTTTAATGTATGAGATTATTATCTTGTCACTATCTTAAATTTCATTGATCAAAACAATGAAGTCATACTGTTGTCGTCGTCGAATGTCGACTCAAAATATTGAGAGTATTTATTGACATATAATATTTTATATGTTTAGTTTCGACCCAAAAAACAAGATCCAGTCGATAAAGCTCGCAAATCAATTTTCGATTTTTTAATTTGCAGCATCTCTTATGCCCACATTGATAATTTTTTCATGTAGTGAATCCATAATAAGTATGCCATAATCTACATAATGACAGCTTCCGTGGCGCAGTTAGTTAAACGCTAGCTGTGAAAAGACAGGCTGCGAGTTCGATCCCCGCACCGATACAAACACACACACACACACACAAGCATACAAGTCTTAGGTGCTGGTGTTCGTGGAACCGGAACGTCTCGTAGTTTCTGATGCCTACGAAACAATACTAAATAATATTATTAATGTGGGGTCAGGACGTGTGCGACTGTAGGGAATATTTTATTACTTACGTTCCAACACGCTTAATGCTAAAAGCTGACTACATTACAAATATTATATTTTAAACCAATTAAGTTTCAAACAAACTATCAAAATATATAATTCATTATTTTAACTAGTTAAAATTGTAGCTATTAGCATTTCATTTATTTACATTCTGCCTTCATACACGAAATAAAATTTACAAATATTAAAGTAGTTAGTTTTCCATTTACTATTTTAATATTTGTTCAACTCTAATGGATTTTACTGCAGAAGGTTTTTATAAAAATATTGTAATAACATCCGTTTTTAACGAAGCCAATTTATTTTAAATGGATGACTAAACCTTTTTCCTGTTTTGTAGAGCACACACGTTTAATTATGGTGATCAGAATTAAATATTATTCTGACGCAATGATGGGATGATGCCATGGGACAAAAAACTTAGAAACAGGCGTCCAGTTTCGAGAAAAATTATGAGTCTTCGTTTTAGATACGGTTTTTATCTAGCAGACACGTAATATCCACCTACAAGTTAATAAAAACGGATAGACAAATGCACTGTCATAGTACATACTCGAATAAACAAGTAATTGCAATTTGTAAGTATATAATGACTCACAAAGCTAAGTTAAAGCTATTTATAACTTGAAAATAGCCTTGTATTTATGTAATAATTTTAAACAAAGAAAGGAAAATCCATTGGAATTTATAAAATGGTCTAATAAGAAACACGTATTGTAAGGCCAATAATATTGCCATGATGTAACATGGCTTGCATTCTTGAATAATTTGAATAAATCACTAAAAATCCATATAGGTAATTTTACAATATAAAGCATTATTTTATTCTGATTAAATATATTTTTCCTGTTACGCAAGCAATAAACTGGCACATCTTGTGTTGTGTATTAATTTAATTTTAAATGAAAATTATATGCAATAATGAATTGTAACCATTTTCACTAATTTATACTAAATATAAAAGACATTTACATTCGATCCTTAGTAAGCAACTGCAACCACCAAACTTAAAAGAAAAACTACTGATTTAGTAGCTCTAGTTTCGTGACACCGCTATATAAATAGATCACAAAAAAGACTAAAAAAAATTCCAACGAATTAAACGACTCTAGCCACATACACGGATGGTGGATCCCAGCATCAAGATTAAAATTGCCACAACAGTAGCAGATCAGATAAAACGTTCATATGGAACAAAGTGTACGTTTAATAACAAGCGTTTTGTCATCGCCGTGACTGCGAGTATGGTTCTAATAAAATAAAACGCGCGCATAACGAACGAATTCCATTGTGAACAGATGCAAAACATGAATTAAAAATATTTTTTTTTTCAAGTTTATGTGCCAGTTGTGCCCAGTCTCCCCGTTTGTAGGGTGATAGAATTGTGTCATTAATTTCTACATGAATGTCAGTGGAAGGTTTCCCCCTAATACTGTTATAGTTAGTAGAAGACGTGGATAGTATTTTTGTCTATTAGTAGTTGTTAGTAGTTTGGGAATAACGTGCGGTGTTGTAAAATAAGTCAACATTTTTGCCTGTGAAATCTCTTTACCTAATGTCATTAAACGTAGCATCTAAAATTGTAAATAATATTTCAGAATTGAGTAAAATAATAATAATCACAAATCCAATCTCTTCAAATCTTTTCAGAACCTTGTTCTTAATACGTGACCGTTCATAAAAAAATATTTAAAATTTGTACATTTACAAATGCTCCGATATTCCCGGACCGCACGGCGCGGCGCAGCGCTGGCGGCAAACATCAATCTGTATCAGCTTGTCGGCTGATTGGCGGCTCGATCCCCGCGCGCTGTCCCCTAGATATTTAGCCGGCTCGCTGGGCAAAGCCTCCGTATTGATTTAATTTTTCCTATATTAAACTTCCAATTTATTTTTATTTCCACCCCGCGTTTCGTTTATTTCAACTGCAGTCACATCCGTAATACACAAAAATGTTAGTATATTTTCAAACAAACGACAGATGAAAGCTACAGATGTTGACAATAATAACTGTTGGATGTCTGTATAACTGGTTTGAATAATTGTCCTAACAAATGGATGAACTAACATACCTGTAACAGCCCACGCAAGTTTATATGATACTACTGAATTATGTATACTCATTGTTATAATACCAAAACTTATTAATGTATTCATAGTTAACACTTAGCGGAATTAAGGAGCAGTAATTGAATGGGAACATTGAATACAATTTGACATTAACACGACGCAAGGATTATAAATTTAATACCAGACAATTTCAATTAACGTGAACATGAACTTCAGGTAAACGCACACATAAAACATTTAGTAGCTTAGCCATAATACTAACATAAATAAAAAGTACACAATGTTATCAAATTAAAATTAAGTTACGACATTTTGCGAGGAAGTAACCTTTTTCCCCGAAATATAAATGTTTAATCATAGTTCGAATAACGATATTGTTTAAAATTGCTTTTAAATTCATACCGATACTACTTCCAAAGAAATAATGTATTGTGTAAATACTTCACGAAAACACTTTTATCGTTGCACAACAGAAAGTCGCGAATGTGCGGATAAACTTAAGTGAAGCTGTGACATCCTTTGTGCTTCAAATAATCATTGTTCATTAATATCCTTCAAGAAGCATGATGTAATCAATTATATAACGATGAAGCACATGCAAGGTGAGACGTTTTTGTTGATACATGTACTGAGAGGGACAAAAACTACAACTGATGTATTAGAATTATGAACCTATGCGGTCATATGCCCGTAACTACTATTTTGATAAATGTCCTTAGGAAACCATTAATTCTGACATCAAAACTATGTTCTATTTGGCACCACTATAGCCACCTTAATAACGACTTATTTTTTATTCAATATGTCTGACAAACGAGCAAACAAATTACCTGATTGTAACTGATTACCGCCTGCCCATGAACATCCACACCGCTTGGATCATAGATGTATACCGGCCCTGCAAATCGTGAGGGAATCGGGTAGGTAAAATACGGTCAGAGGAAAGGGGTATCGAGCATTCGGCAATCTCCTTAGTAATAATATATGTGGAAGTAAGAGTTAGAAGCTATTTAAGCCTACATTGGAACTCTAATATTAATATTGGAATTCTGATTTAATTCAGAAATTTTGCTCAGAATCAAACAGCTTTTAGAAAGAATTGTTGGCGGTCAATGCATTATATGAGCCAAGCCCAATAATACGTAATGATCTCATATGAGTAACTAAGTTAATGTTGATGTTTGTTTATATCAAGAAAAGCAAGTCCAAGTTTAACCAAAACACAAAGGATATAATACACACGAATTATAATACTATTGTTGTCAGACGTTATAGCCATGACTCGTCTAAATCTTCCCATGGTTACAATTGAAAACATTAATTCATTTTGAGTAATATCTCACACATCAATCGGAAATACAATTGATTGCCACTTAAGGTTATATTTTTTGACGGCAACAAAACATTTTTATGAGACGTAAGTTTTTTAAGCTAATTGAAACATCTAAAGGCACCGCTTCAAACCTTTTTATGTAAATTAAAGACGACGAAAAATCATTCGAGTTATAAATAAAAAACGATGAGTCACTCAGGTATTTCTCTTCATTGAGTGAAGTGTGAAGTGTAATACACTATACGTAATTATTTATCGGTAATATTTGTACAGAAATATAAAAGTCGTTTTGTCTCTAATTCTTTGGAAAATGTATTCTTGGGTACATTAATTCCTCTATACTAGCTTCATCTAGCCTCATTATTTTCATTAAAGTTTCTATTGCGCATTCAATACTACCAAACATGACTACTATCAGGTCCTCCAGTCCTCCCAAACTGAGCCAACAAAAATAAAAATACCCATATTTTTCTTGAAAATTGTCAGACTTACTACAAATTGCCTCAACCACTTAGAAATAAACAAACGTGAATAATTTCACTGCTGGTATATTCAAAACAAAATGTTTAACATAAAACAGATATTTCTTTGCTTCTTGTCGCGGATAACAGTACCGTATGTCATACTGTACACTGTAAACTCAGTGGAACTTCGTCGAGAAAAACAATGTTGCCAACAACTTGTACCGCAGATGCTCACCAATTTCACTTTTAAATTATTTCATACAAGCTGCGAGAATGTTTCTAATATTTCAACGTCATTAAATAAGTTTTGTTTAAATAGGTTATAATGTTTTGCTTTATTTAGAAATGAAATGTAAACTAGTTATTTAATATATTTACCTTTTTTTTGCTTGCGCTTATGGCCTTACCCTCAGATAGTTTACACCTTGCACAATAATATTTCATATACCATCTTATAAAAGCATTTAACACCAAACATCGGCTGTTAAGGTTTTAAGGAAACATAAAAAAAACAACTAATTACGATTTCAAATTGAAATCTCAAACAATGAAAACCAAGAATCGAACATAATACTGCATGATTCAGTCATCGTGTAAACATAAGTATATTGCTGCAAGACTAATGAAGCCTTTTAGATATTCATTAAAAAAATTTAAAAAATCCCTTCTAAGTACTCTGATAGAAATTGTTACTCCTCTGCATGACATTATAATTTTAATACCTATTTTGATAAATCAACCCCAACCTTTTTCACAAAATTAATAAAAGTAATAATCAATTCCAAAAACAGAACACTCAACCTTGACTATTAAATCGAGACCTACATTCTAATAACCTTTTAACACAAAGAAATGTAGTTCAGTGTTCGCGCGAAACATTTCGTTTGCAATCGACAAGAGACGCTGTTTTTGCATAATAATGCCTGTAGTATAGATATAATAGAAAGAGTGTATAGTAAGGCAATGTCGCGATTGAGACTTAACAATAACGCGACGAGATTCATGAGTTTAGTATTCTGTGATATTAGTCTGTACATACAGTTTTATTTCCATCATCTTTTAAGGACTGAAGCTTCATTTTATCTTAATTATAGAGAAAATCGATAGATATAAAATGTTTCGTTTTATTTTTGATTAAGTTCATTGCGTTTTATACGACGGTAAAATGTACAAATATTAGGTATATTTGTACATAGTACAATAGATTGAGTACCTAATGCAAGTCCGTGTCATTGTCAAACCTAGTTTTGAATGCTAACAATTGTGGTCACGTGTATTGTATAGTCTCCATATCCATTAATAACAAACCACAATGAGTTACAATAATGATCTAAACCAACTACGTCCCAAAATCTTCAAAACTATACAACAACTACTATTAAAACAACATAATAGTCTATATACTTCTAAAACCTTATATGTATATTGATTAAATAAATTCAATAATGTTAAATCGGAGATTGAGTAAACATTTAAAATGCATTAAAACGCCAAATTTCCAGTACAAATAGCGTGTAACTTTTCAGCATCATCAATTATAATGATGCACGTTTCAAACATAATTCACGTCTGCCAACACTTTTAAGATAAATGACCTGAAAATTTTAAATCAATATTGAGGAGCGTCAAGGTTTACAAATGACCTACTATTCATTCATTATGTGAGGTTGGAACTTGTGGCGTTACAAAACGTCAAAAATGAGTAACACTCGGAGACTCGAAGTCGTGAATTATGCGCGATTGTGACACCAAGCGTATTCACTGAAACTCCTTCCCGCCCATCACGTACTTTGTTTCCCCTTAAATTTTTTACGGACTTATTTTTACATTGACTTTGCTAAATTACTACATAGAACATTTTTTTTATTGCAATGAATAGCAAGACGAGCATGGCGTTCGCCTGATATATAGTAAGCGATACGACCGCTCATGAACAGTAGCAAAACCAAGCAAAACCTTGAATTACAAAGCAATGCTTTGCATTCCACTGTGCTCGCCATTCTCAGGCATAAGGTGTAAAGTCTCAATATGTCCAGTAGTTACTCTGGCTATTTTGTCCTTCAATCTGAAACACAATAATGTATTGAAACTGCTGTTTATCGGGAAAAATAGACATTGCCCACTTACATATGAGAGACCTACCACCAGTATACATTGCTAAGTAATTGCACTTCAATAGAGATAAAGAATTAGCAGGCGATCGTCACTATTCATCACAATTATGACGGACCGGTTAATCGCTCCTTTATACTTTGTTTTAATTGACCAGTTACTATGGCGACTTTCGATGAAATATAAGTTGAGCATTGCTGACGCAAACGGTATTTTTTTGCTACGACCAATCGAGATAAAAAAAATATAGTGGTTCTCTTACATACATACATACCCCACTCGCTTTTCATAAATATAAAATCTAAACTACATAATTAAAATGAAACTGAGACGACATATCATTATAAAAATATTTACTGTAATATATAATTATTTTACACAAAATCAAAACATTTCAAATTCTAGAGTATTAAAATAATAAAGAAGATTTTGTGATTTAATTTGATACGTAATTAAAATAGAAATTCACAATTAATTTACAAATACAGCCGCTCATTAGCGGAGGCAGTGTCTCTAATTTGCATGTGAAAGCCTACACTTTATTATTTCGCTGTGTCTACGAGATCGCTGTGTGTAGTTTAAATTAAACAATTTATACGGATTTTACCGCGCGTTCTGTTTTTATTTTAATGCCGACGTTTCAAATCCTTAACGGGATTCAGAGCTCAGACAGACTGGAGTGCCGTTGTGAAATGTTGCCTTTTAATTTTATTAGTGACAAGCACAACTTAAGACGGTTCTATCAAAATTTAATTTTATTAAACGTTAAAGCCTCTTGTGTGTAAAGACATCTTATTGCGAAATTACGTCGAAGAATTTATCATTTTTATGTTCAAAATTAATAATAGTTGTTATCGTAAATTTAATTTTTCATTACCATAATTGTATTAACAATTCCCTTACTGCATGATAGACAAATAATTGAATAAATGTAAAATGAAAAAATATGCCCAGCAATATGGCATGTACGTATTTTTAATCATAAAATACCGAAAGAGTCAAAACCATGCATAGATTGGTCGATATTTAAAATGCGAGCGATATGTACAGCTTTCATTCTAGGAACCAGTAACGGTTTATCATAAGAATGACTTTCAGTCTTTTAGATAAATGTTTGTACACGAAATTAATATCATAAAAAATGTAATGTGCTGATCCTTCATTAAGCTACTCTCCTCAAAGTCTTGGATCATAACATTAATTTCCGTGAGGCGATAAAAATATATAAATTTCTTTTGCCTGTAGGTCAGAATCTTCATTTAAGAAAATACATTTTCTTTTTTAGCTCAAAAATGAATGCTGTATTAATATTTCATTTAATATTCTTTGCAGGGTTTCGACGTTCACAAAAGCGGGATTTTGAAGCGCTCTTCATTGACGTAAGTTAATTTCGCTCCATTTTCCGTTTAAACAATTAATATTTAGTTTACGTAACATCTACTTTATAATGTTCCAATATAAGAATCTCATTGAAGTAACCACAAAAGACAAAATGTTTTTTTTTTGTATATGACGGTAACTTTAATAATTAAAATACCTTTATAAATATATGCAAAATTTCCAGTAAACAACCGCTTACTTTATTGTTTTATTATCGTCAACAAACAAAAGAAAACCAATCAGACTAAAAAGTACAACAAATAAATTACTCAAAAGGTTAAAAACAAAAGAGATGCAACGATTAAAAATAGATATAAAATTCATAAACAAAACTTGACAAATTGCTCCATCAGGCCTGTAGAATAAATATTTTTACACACAGTACAATGATGGAACGCCCATCGCATAACCTTTAGCTCCCACTCATTCCTTTGTTTGAAACATAAATGTGCCCTTTGTATATTGAATGTCATCTGTTTACAATTATAATGGGTCAAATCGGCTCCTTAACAAACAAAACTCGGTTTACAAAGGCAAATATGTGTGTTGTGTCAAATACTTTGATGCCACTGCTGGTAGTACCTTCATATGTGAGAGGCTGCCTGAGTTCCACCACAATGTCTAATTTCTCCCGCCAAGCAGCAGTTTAAATGCACTGTTGTGTTTCGGATTGATGGACATTGTAGCCAGAGTTGCTACTGGACATATTGAAACTTTACATCTTATGCCTCTGGATGGTGAGCTCATTCGAACACCCTATGCAATAATAAAAAATGGTTGCCTGTAAAGTCGGTTTTACGGGCGAAGATTTTACGTGACAACGTCTTTTTCTCGGTAGAATATTTATTGATATGAATATAATTAAATTGCACAATAGGAACAAGGAATTGAATGAAAATAAGAATTCCACAAATTTTAACTATAGAAATATATTTTGTTTACTAAAACACTATCAACATTTATCAATAGTATGACATAACCTATAAACTCAGTTTCTCAACTTTTGTGTCAATCTAACAATTAATCAATCAATCATAGTTTACGATAATGAAATATCAGTGTACAATTATTTACCTTTATTGTTGTAGTTGTTGTAAATGATAAATGACGAATCTAAGCACTCCATATTTTCACTACAGACACAGCTGACGATACTTTAACCACACGTGTGAACTTGTATTGTGACGCTTTCTTGTTTTTCCAACGCCAAGAACGTTCGAGAAAGACAAAGACAGAGACACAAGCATGCGCCGATTCAATGCGCCTAATTCTCTAGTGCTGCGCGCGCGGCAGACCGATCATAGTTGAGTGGGAGAGAGACGCAAGGCATTCGGCGGGCCTCTCTCTCGTTCGGTGACTCATCGTAACGTTACCGGGCGTTACACTTTTTCATAAGTGACTCCCAGCCGCAACCTAATTTAAGACGTTGTCACGTCAAAAACCCGTGATAGTCAAACACTTAAATCTGTTGCGTTTAGAACGATCCATATTTTTGTCCGTTTTTGATACATATGTGGCGGTTACAATACGCCAACTTAGATTTAGCTTTTAAATTAACACGTTTATTATTTGTAATTTAAACATTATTTAAACACGCATTTCATTTTAAGATATGACTGCAGATGTTAGACCATAAAACATCTGCGAGTCGTTTTATTACAGTAGAATTTTTGTGTACCTTATGGTATAATATTATTTAAAAAGATGCTGTTCTAAATTATTGTTTCCTAATTGTAATGACCCGTTTATGCCGGGGCAATAAAACTGTATTAGTTAAGTACTTTAGTGGCGGCAATCCTTTGCAACAAATTTATGTTTTTTAGACAATAGTACACATGTTTTGTAAACCTTTCGGTTTGGACAATAGCCCAGATGTTTGGGCAGACCTTAATTTTTTGTTGAAAGGATAGACCCTATTTTATGGCTTAAATATATTTTCTGTAAGATTTATCCCCACCGATCCTCATTCAGGTAGACCTATAAAAGGGTCGGTTTATTTGGATGAAAGACAGTCTGCCATCTCTCGTCACGAGCACATCTCGCTCCGAGTCGCATAGTTATAATTTTACTCTGTGTCTGTTTGTATTAAGTGTTAATTAACAAAATATACAATAGTTATTTCCTGGAAGTGAGTGCTCATTCTAATACCTACACTTATAACCACCAAACATACATACATAAACTTGCGCCTTTGTCCTAGAAGGGATAAGCAGAAGTGCTACTAGGATACCCACAATCCGGCTCTTAGTGTGTTTGGGGCCTATCACCATATCGAGCACAAATTCGTGGTTCGAAAATCTGGAAAAAAACGTGGGGCTGATAATAAATAGAAAAATCCAATATAACTTTGCCCGACCCGGGATACGAACCCAAGACCTCAGGTGTGTAATCGTACCGTAGTACATAAGCGCCACCGAGACACAGTTTTAGAGCAAGTTAACGTAATTAAGTTTGTATCTGTATCTGTATCTGTATCAGCCCATATACGTCCCACTGCAGGGCACGGGCCTACTCTACAATCGAGAATACGATTGAGAGTGGTTAGGCCATATAGTCCACCACGCTGGCCTAGTGCGGGTTGGCGGACTTACATACCATAGGAATTCTTATTAATCGCTATGGTATGCAGGTTTTCTCATGATGTTTCCTTCACCGTTTTAGTGCGTGGTGATTGATTATAAATACACACATGACTCCGAAAAGTCAGAGGTGTGCCCTGGGATTCGAACCCGCGACCACCGTGAACATGTTGGCAGCCGCGTCTAGTCCGTTTACCAACAGGCCACCACGCACTTCGCGTAATTAAGTTGACATATTCCTGTCTCGCTAGTAAATACATTATTTGCTTTGTAATGGACAAATCATTGTCACACATGTATTGCTCTCACCTAACCGTGATACATAAAAATTGGTATTATTAAATAGAAAGTTAATGATAGCATAGCATACTTTCGTCGATAAACAAATCGAGGCCCTTCTAAGTTATTATCTCAGCACGAAAATATAAAGCATCTTGTGTTTCATTTTTGCTTATCGAATCATTGAATAATAAGAAATTACCGGTTTTACTCATTGATCTATAAGTAGTATGTAATAAAATTACTGTGCATGCGGAACTTAGCACCTAATATCTCGACTTTCGCTTAGTTCAGAACAGTTGTAGTTCTAAACGCTCTGAATAGTCTAGCCCCTGTTTATGTTACGCTTATCATCATTTTCTTGTTCTATTTGGCGTTATCCCGCTAGGTGCCCGGATCCGCCAGTCGGCTGAGTCTTCTCAATTTCACGCGATCTTCAGCAACATCAGAAGTAATGCCATTTACACTCATATCTCTTTTGACGACATCTAGCCACCGGTTCTTTGGTCTACCCCTCGGCCGAGGTCCGGTAATTTCACGCTTATGATTCGCGTGATTCGGTTGATGAACGAATTACCCATCACTCAATGAATCTAATTTTAAAAAAATCACTCCTGTATAAACGCAATCCACAAACGTCTGTTTATGGATAATTTATTAGCCATTGAAGCATTTTACATTAAACCACATAATATATAAACCACATCGGCCATATCAACAAACAATCCAATTAGTACAGCCGTACGGCAACACGCAGCTAATTTTGTGTGGCTAACCCACAATTCACGGCTGACAGAGGTGTGTAGTCGACCTCAGCTTCCATAGCTTTGTGCCACGTCGACGGCTAAATCATGAATGGATCTGGACAATAGTGGCCATTTTGAATACGTGTCTGACGATACCTAAAAGGGTTGGTTCTATTTGAAATGAAAAATAGAATATATTGTTGGCAAAAACTATGAATTTGTTTTCTTGTAGATTTAAACATACCTGATATATACTTCGGAAGGTGCAATTGTTGTTAACTATTTCTTACCTAATATCGTATAAATAGACTGCAAATTAAAAACACAGCCTCTACGCGAAAATATTGTGAAAGATATAAAAATGTGAGACCAAAAAAACCAACGTTTGTACTATACCTCATATGAGAAATATCCAAACACACTTCAAACATCATATTTACATTATTCAAACCCGTTCTAAACTATATCATCAAACCGCACGAAATCATCACACGTTATAATCCGATAATGTAATTAAGCCGGGCGTAGTTAAAAGCTTCAGTGTTCTGTGTCAATATCATCATCGGCCGGGTAACCCTTCCAGCTAAATGGATTAGGGTAAACAACATAAAGAGCCTTTTGTATCCGAAATTAAATGTCAGCCGACGTCATTATTCAGGCTCCGGTTGACACGCACACGATCGCTGCTGTCTGCTCCGCTGTACTGCTCGGCGCTCGCTGCTCGCACCAACAGATATGGTGACTTTTATAGGAGACGATGTGTGGAGCGGAATTAAATAAATTAAATAATATGCCTTCGGTCGTATATATGTCATTTTCTACCCCGACCGCCAAGAGCCACACAAGCCATTTTTCAATTGAATATTTGTTTCGATGATGGTGTAGCACCCGCGTTCATTACATCTCTTGCATTCATTATAAGCTGTGATTTTTATATTTGTTATTTTTTTTAATCTGTCAAAACATATTTTTGTACATCAATCAGAAGTTTCGTTTGAGCCTTTCTGGTTATTGAATTCGTATATTAAATAATAACACAACTCTTGCGTACAAAAATTATATGTATGTATTTTATATTTAAAGCAACTGCAAATATAACTGTGTGCTCAATAATGTACGCATATCTCAATATTATTTATTATTCTGCCAAAACCTTGCATGGTACGAAAACCAAGCATTAAGCCAATATCGTCAGTTGTAAATGGGCTCATTAGTGAACCCATTAATTATATTCGCAACGGCTGTCGAAGACGCCACTGCAAACTTTGCCCGTATTAAATATAAGCACTTTCAAACATCCTTTTACTACCTTGTTACTAGATGTTATCAACACATAATACGTAGCAGTTATTACGATCACACTGACTAGCTCGGTGGCGTACTTGTACTATGCTATGGCAAAGCCGAGGTTTCGGGTTCAAATGCCCGGGTCGGGCAAAGTCATATGGTTTTTCAATTCAATATCGGCCTGGAATTAGAAATTAGTGCTCGATATGGCGATAGGCTTGCCCCCTATTACATCGTGGAGTGGAACACACATAGCGAAATGTGAATGTACTGATTGCTACCAGCATACCTACCCTTCCCTAGTGGGATAAAGGCGTTAGTAAATTTTATGTATGTTTGTATGTATATATGTAGGTACGATCACACTAAGAAAGAAGAGAAACTACACAACCAGGATCATAAGTGACCTACGCGACTCCTTTATTTACCTGGCTTGTCTTAAAAATACTCTAAATTCCGATGCTATTTGACATTTGATTATTTGACCTCCGTGCCGCACTTGGTTAGACGCCGCCTGTGAAACGGGAGGCCGCGGGTTCGATCCCCGCACCGAGAGAAATGTTTGTTCGGCCCACAAATATTTTTTTCGGGTCTGGGTGTTTGTGAGACCGAAAAGTCTCTCGTAGTTCCTGATATCCATGACACAAGACTTAATTGATCTTAATGTGGGGTCAGGACTATGTGTGTGACTGTTGGGTGTATTTATTTAAGTAGAACGTATCAAATCTTACCCCAACCAATCTATCCAAAAATCTAGTAACATCGTATCGATTCCCAAATCCTAGCTGTTTTGGTGCACACAATCAGCTCGTGATTATTTCGAACAGATAATTAGCGTACTTCTTAATTTATCTTATATTACTTAAGCAAAACGGAAATTAAAAAAATCTTCACGTAACCAAGTTATTTTGTCTCAGCGATCATTAACTTGCGTAACTAACAATTTTTTATGGAAATATTTGGTAATTAACTTTCACCTAACGCTTTCGTGAATTCAAAACAAATTATAATTATAGTGAAGTTACAACAGAAAGTACGTAAAAAACTTAAACAATGGCGATTAAAAAAAGTACCTTAATACATAATAATGACTACTTTTCTGCGTACCATAAACTCAAGCTACCGAAGAGTTACATAATATATTTGTAATTTTAATAAAAAAAATAATAGTTTTAAACATTTTCATTCATTGATGATAAAGATTAGGTATAGAGAAAATACATTTTAATAAAATGTCGTCGTAAATTTATGATCAGTCCGGAGTCAGCAATTTGTGCCCGATAGGCTCAAGGCGAAAAGTGAGTATTCTTGTTTACTACCTACCTAATTTTTCTGGGAAAAAGGCATGAGTTTATATATGTATTAAAAACCGACGAATAATAATACTCATAGCATATGTTAATTGAAAAAAGCCTTACAAACATTTCAGCGGGATGAAACCATTTGCAATAAAACACCAATTGACGTTCCTATTTTTACGGAAACGTTGTTTCCTCTGTACTCGATAATTTATACGTGCGGCAATAACATCGCGAATGATTGGATCCGAGCGACATAAAATTACACTGGCAGTGTAAAGACCAATTTCCATAACGAGACGAATAACACGCGAGCCCCGGTTGATGATATTAAATGAGGAAAACAGTATTAAAGTGCATTCCCTCGGCTCGGCCATCAAGCAATATTGGGCCGAGTGAACCGTGAAGAAGCAATTACATAGGCCGACGTAATTATCGCAACTATCGAGAAACGCCGCGATCCTGGGGAAAGGTGTAAGTTCAACTTAGAATAGTTATACCTTTGTAATTAAACTGTTCTAACGCTGAACTCTGAACCCATCCACGATCAAGACTAAAGTGACAGTCTACCACGTAGGCTGCATTCCGTATCGGCTAGTCTATGCCATCGTAGAAAATTATTCTAGACAATTCAAAGTGTGCAATTTGCAGAAGTATTCATCATCCACAGCGTGCATGGTCCTCTTTCGATTAGGAAATTATAAGTCATACAGATGAAAGCTTATGTATATGTAAAATAATACCCATTTGATAATATCCCGCAGAAGTTTTAATTCAGTGATGGAACGTGTCCTGCAGCAAAACGCATTAACAGTGAATAAAATATTTAAAAGTTTGATGAGGCCACTTTAATTTGTGTGAGTGGCGCGACCACGCTTTTGGAATTAACGCTTGTCCACCACCAGATTGGGTTTACGTACATTACGCGTTATTATTCAGTTTTAAGGTAATTCCGACTTCATGCGAGTTAATTGTTAATTCAACTGAACTGTTAGTACTTAATGGTACATTCCTGGGAATTACTATGGTCATCATTGAACAATATTATTCAATACATAACCTCACACCTTTTTCTCAAAAAGGACAGCCAAGTTTCGCCTTGTGAACGCAATGTGAATCTATCGCCATATCGGGTGCATTCCTGACTTCAGGCTGCCAATAAAAATAAACATCCAATATAATTTAGTTCGATTCAGGATTTGGACCCGGGACCTTTATAATCATACCATAGTAGAGCTGCGCCAAGAGGCAGTCAATTGTATTTCACGAAACGCACGTATAGCAGCACCCTTTTGAAGAATTAAAAAGTACCGAGTAATATCTTTATACTGAAAATCTCAGACAAAATGTATGGACGCGCTAATTGGAAATCGAACCTACGGCGCCATTAAACATACTTTTAGGTTTCACTTAAAAATATCTCGTATTTAAATAAATAAAAGCAGAGAAATACACATACAATATTTTCAATTATCGAGTAAAATATATCCATTTCTTTGAAACTAGGGAAAACGTATACAGAATAAATAATAATATTTGAATAAAAGATGCGCTTTAATCCCCTTTAGATGTTTGTTCTCGAGGGGAGCCCTTTGAAGTTCCAAAGGAGTTTTTACTGTCTCCTTTCCGTTCCTTTCATATTATTATTACAAATCGAAAACGTTTGACAAATGTAAATGTAAATAAACAGTTCTAAAAATATTGATTTAGTCCAGTTGAATCCTATTCTATAACAAGGCTCAACAAATATAGGATCTTTTTTTAAGATAAAACTATATTTACTTTATTTAGTCTTTGTATGAAACGACGAAAAACGTGGACATCCTGATAGTACCTTTACCAACTAATTCTGGGCAAAAAGGCGTAGGGTTATGTATGTTTGTTTATTTCAGCTATAATACAGGTCTCAATAACCGTGTATTTTTTTCTTTATATTAGTTATCATATCTGTCTGTCATATCATATCATATCTGGCCTGCCTCTTGCATCATCAAACATTATTCAGGCTCTGAGGCTGTGAAAGAATAAATAACTTATAGTGCTTATAGAATATTTGCAAATGCTAGGATCGCGACAACCATGCACGTAAGTGGAAAATCCACCTTAGTTACTGTATCAAGTGATTTATAATCAGGGTCATTAATCATACTATGAACCAACTTAATTATTTGTCTTAATACTCAAAACTATGAGTCTATATTTTGCGACTTTTTATCAAAGCCTCTGTGGCGCAATAAAGTAGCGACGACTATGAAAAGATAAGCCGGGGGTTCGATTCCCTCACCGAGAAAAAAAAAATTATAAAGTACAATTTTCGAGTCTGGATATTTGTGAGACCGAAAAGTCGCATATTTCTGATACCCATGACACAAGACTCGATCTTACTGTGGGGTTAGGACTATATATGTGACTGTTAGATACATTTATTTAATGGCGCAATAAAATTCTACAAACATTGTCAATTCAAACACAAAACCAAACGATTATTCAAAGGACAGCAAATCAAAGGCACGTAGTTTCTAAAACTGAACAACTGTAGATACAAGGGCGGTGGATAGAATAATAGATGTAATTCTATTGCGTCCAGACTTTGTGATGCGGGCGATCCTTGATTAGACGGGCTACTGCAACTGTCCTAGTCTTTTGAAACTTACAAATGGAACATACAGTGCAATTTGGTTTCAAAATTAAGGGATAGTTTGTGTTTACTGTCGTTTAGGGTAACAAGAGATGGTTATTGCGGTTTGTTGTATATAGTATTTTGGGAAATGACGACTTTCGTAAAGCATTCCGATAAAATACCAGTTGAGAACAAAAGGCTGCAAGTTTTACCCCAGAACGCGACAAAAATATCTCGCAATTTTTGAGAACCATTGTAAAAGTCTTCTATCTTAACTATGACACCAGGACTATGTGTATTAAATTTGAGGATATATTAAAAAAAATACATTAAAAAAAAACACAACGAAATACACTTCTTACGCGAAATGGCGAAAGCAGCATGACCTTAAATAGGCAATAAAATAACGGGGCGATTTCCAACAAGGCCTATTATGAAAATGAAAATTATATGGACCGATACAAAAGTGATTCCATTCTAAACACAACCTTGTTTTACACGTGAAAAATCGGATGCCGGCCAATTCCAGCGAACGCAAAACGTGTGTGAAATACACAATAAAGTCATTTAGAAACTCGTTTTCAAGGTTGCTTAAGTATTTTATAAGTTTACGCAGAATTGCATAATCCGCTAGCATTAGACTCTGAGCATTAGCTGATGTTGAAGAGTATGCATCACTGGTAGTATTCTTTTTCTTTTCATATAATAGGCGTTTCACAGCTAAATTCAAGTCCATTGTGAAAGGAAGGCTTTAATTAGAACTCATTAGTGAATCAAAACTACACAGAAGTCACTTGAGTGGTATTGAAATTGTAAACTTTACAATTCAATAAGATGACATGTTCGAGATAGCCGGTTGGTATGTTAACACGGCTGCCAACATGTTAACGGTGATCGCCGATTCAAATCCTATGGCACGACGCTGACGTTTTGGAGTTATGTGTGTATGGCTGGTAAAGGAAAACATCGCGCAAAAACATTGTGATTCCTAGGAATATATATTGTATGTAAAAGTCCGCCGTACTCGCGATTTTAGAGAAGGCCCGTGCCCTACAGTGGTATGTATTTGGGGTAGTACAGATACAGAAGATAAGATGAAGCGCCAGGCATGTTATCCCTCTTTTTTTGACACGTTCATGCCGCATGACTCATAGCCAGATGCATATTGGCAGATATCGAGCATACAATTCTAAAGTCACTATTCTAGATTTGCCTCATTATGCATTTGAAACTATACAGACAGTTTCTATTACTCTACTAGTAGCTACAATATGAAGCAATTATGACACTAAAAACAATGAAACCAGCTCAAGGACACTATTGACTAATAAATTTCACAAGTAATAGGACATTGCATCCTCGGTCCCTTAATAAACAGGCACGATTATGTGTTCGAAGTGTTTTGCAACAACTCCATTGTTTGGCGTGCATACCGATGCGAGGGAAACGTTGACGCGTCTTCAAGTTTGCTCATCCGATAGCGAAGCTGTGGACTAAATACATTAAGTTATAACACGAATACCGTGTCTTTAGTTGAATGACTTTGTGATGCAAAGCGTTCAGTTCGTATCTATTCTCTTGCGTTCGAAATTCAAAAATATTGTCATGTCGTAATATGTAATGTTTAATTGTTTTTTTTTTTTTTTATTTTACTTACTGAAATCTCCAACGACGATAACACATAATATTTATATTTAACTACATGTTATGTATCCTTCTGAGTGTAACTTTAATAAAAAGGAGAGTACAAGCTGTGAGCTTGCAATTATATAAATGAATTATATTTAATATAGATGTTGTTAAATAATGATGTGTTAAATAGTTGCAATAATTCATTTAGTTACTATTACTACTAATAATCATTATCATCATCGTTTTGTTGTCCACTGCTGGATATAGGCCTCCTCCAGATTGCGCCATTTCACTCTGTCTTCGGCTCGTTGCATCCACCATCTGCTAGCGTCCTTTTGCAAATCGTTATTTCAAAAAGCTGGAGGGTGTTTACTTCCAATACAAGTAGATATTATTTTATTAGACACCAAATAAAAAATATGTAAAACCAATTAAATATTTGCGTAAGAACATACGGATATAAAACTTTACTACAATCAAACATGGTTCTGCTTTTAAGTCTTTAAATCTTATGAGATTATGACTCAGTTAATAAACATTTGTATGGAGACAACAACTTACTGCGTTTACTTAAAATATAATTATTTCCTATATGTCCTGTTACCTATACTATTCTGGTTAGATCACCGGTTTTTCCGACTATTAAAGTGCACACATTATTATACAAACATAATCGAATTTATTTTATAGACCTGCCTACTTAGCCACGCACATTTATAAGATACTAATTAAACAAGCATGTGGTATGTTTAAAGAAATGAGACTATGATATAACATTACTGTTTTTGTTTTAATAAAAAATCGATTAAGTTTTAGTAATATTACTTCTCAAAAATTGTACAT
This sequence comes from Hyles euphorbiae, assembly GCA_023078785.2. NCBI lineage: Eukaryota > Metazoa > Arthropoda > Insecta > Lepidoptera > Sphingidae > Hyles > Hyles euphorbiae. The sequence continues at coordinate 13,031,596 of CM041041.1, read as the reverse complement.
AGTACTACTAAATTAGAATCATATCGTTGTGAAATAAAAAAGAACATCTAAAATCGACCCTAAGAATCTTCAGAAATCGCTCTACGACAAAATTCCCTCGGAGACTTATAAGCGTACACATTAAATTATTTAATAGTAAAGGATATAAAAACACAAGGTAACAAGAGGCAGTCGGCACCCTCGCTCCCGCAAGTTAATATGAAAACGCATTAAAACATTATACGAAGACAGCGACACTACGCGTACTGTTGTGAAAACAGGCTTCATGTCAACAATGATTTATGTAATTTATGTGAGACTGAGGCCTCGCATCCTTGCCTCAAACCAGCGTAAACATAACAAAAGGATTCTTTGTTACCAACCCATGCAGTATTGTTTACTATGTTGTATTCAAATTGTATTATAATATTTTATTGTTTGTCGTAAATCCTGACAAATACAAATGGACGTGTGTAATTTTACACATTCTAAAACAGCGTCGTGGAGGATACAATCTAATAAAACCTTTGTATGAATTGTATATTGCAGGACAAGCCTTGCATGAACAATTTGCAACGTCTTGCACCTGTGTGTTTATTTTTAAAATGCTTTATGGACTAACATCCTTTACGACTTCAAATAATCGCCTACTATTTATCTTGTAAATAATATCCACAATTATTTTCCTAACTTACAATTTAAGCCCGCAATACTCAACTCGCGTAATGATCTTCCAAAAAATATATATCTTACAAGCGACCCGACCCAGCTTCGTCTGGGTGCATATGTTTTTTGATTCCACTCCACACCAAATACATGTTGTTTTTCGTATAAACTCTTGTATGCCTAAACTTGACGTAGCTATCCTACTGTCCGGCTCAATCCCGTCTCATCCGCCTGTTCAGTCTCTTCCCAATCCGTCCCGTCCCTTCTCTTTATTATCCATCCCGTTTTATAACGTGCATTTACATTTCGTCCTAACAAAGCTGTCATCTATCCCAGCCCTCTCCCGTACCTTCGATTCTATTTTACTTTATGTCCCTTCTCTCCATAAACATCCATATACATCTTATATATAAAATAGGAATCATGAATAGTGAATATGAGAGTTACACTGAGATAGCAAAATAATAATTGTCAGCGTTGTACTACTACACTTGATGCATAAACAATAATGATGGCCGACAACTGTGTAGGGAGTGAGAGAAGTCTTATTGTGTGAGAGAAACAGGAGACCGGCTTCGTTCTCATCCCTACTCCGTGCTGTTTACTGGGTCAGAAGTGACACCTGTAGACAACTGGCGGGGATAACTAATTAAATGACGATTGATCAGTTTTCGACCGGAGAGGAAAAATGATTAAATTACTAAAATGGCTATTAAAAAAAAGGGTTGATCGTAGAAGGGTGAAAATTGAGGATTGTATGTATTTTTGTATGTTGTATCATAAAAAAATAGAAATTAAAAATTTTGTCTAAAAAATAAAAATAAAAATTTAGGGGTGGACTACCCCTAACATTTCGGGGGATGAAAAATAGATTTTGGCCGATTCTCATAGATACCGGATAAGCACAAAAAATTTCATCAAAATCGGTCAAGCCGTTTCGGAGGAGTATGGCAACGAAAACTGTGACACGATAATTTTATATATTAGAAAAATAAGGGTTGATCGTAGAAGGGTGAAAATTGAGGATTGTATGTATTTTTGTATGTTGTATCATAAAAAATAGAAATTAAAAATTTTGTCTAAAAAATAAAAAAAAATTTGGGGTGGACTACCCCTAACATTTAGGGGGATGAAAAATAGATGTTGGCCGATTCTCAGACCTACTCAATATGCTCACAAAATTTCATGAGAATGGGTCAAGCCGTTTCGGAGGAGTATGGCAACGAAAACTGTGACACGAGAATTTTATATATTAGATTTTATTTCGTTGTGAGAACTAAATAACAGTCAATTTATGTAACTGACAGACAAATATAAAAGCAAAATTATATTATGTTCACATCGTAACAATTAAAAACTCAATGCCAGACCCAGTCTCTACGACGCAATTACGTGACTTGATAAAATTATTATAAATTGTTCATTACTGCCAATAAAGATCAGATAGCTAAATTTGAAAACTATTTTTAAGTCTACGAAATATATGTATTATTCTGACCACACAAATATTTTTTATAGTAAACGAAACTAAAGCGGTTGACACGTCACTTATTGGTAGGTAAATGGTTACCGCCACCCATGAACACCCAAAACACCATAGGATCATCATCTTTGCGTTTCGGCCTATTCTTTACTAAAATGTCCCAGTATCAATGTACTACAATAAAAATTAATTGCTTTCAAATTCTCTAAATACAAAAGCAAATTATTAAAAATCTTCGTAGAATGACATTGTGTATAATGAGTATTAAGAAATGCTTTACTGTTTCACGTTGGCCATAAGTTCAGAATTGTTTTCATGCAAATATTAACGATGAATCAAGATTTTTTAAAGTAGCCATGACATGAATTATACTTTACTTAACTAATCGTGTTGCAGGAAATTAAATAGATAATCATGTTTAATTGTAACACTAATCACAACACCAATCTGTGCTCACAGAAGTGTATCACGAAAGCGAATTTGCCTTGAGAATAGTAGTTTCTATTTTTTCACAGCGCAGGGCGTTTGCCCAACAAGCGTGGTAATATAACCAAAAGCGATGAATTAACGCGTGTGCTTTTAGTGCTATGGTGTACATTGCTGGCTCATAAAGTAATTAATCAAAAGAGACTTAAAGACTAACGTCATGGTGATGGAAACAATCCGACAGCTCAGTTAAACAATGCTCGAGCCGCACGCGCTATCACAAAGAAGTGCACTCGATCAGAGCACAGACAATGTTGATCGTGGGATCTTCCCACGTGTTGTGAGAGCCTAATTATTGCTTCTTAGCTTAGTTAGCCAACAATTTGCACCTACTGTCAGACTTGAATCGGCTAAAGGAAAAAACAAACATCTGCTTTTTCACTTTCAATGATCCACTTTGTGTGTGACCGGTGATTTGTTTTATTTCATTTGTTTAGTTCTTCGTATTATTTTGTAGTATATGATCAATGCATTTTACGAGACAATACACACATCAATAGCTTTAAGACTTGTAAACTTTTTGTCACTAGTAATCTAGAAACGATGGGTTTCTGCTTCTATAGTCAAGCTTCTAAAAATGTTAAACATGAATTAAACGTCGCGTGGGTGTCGCGTGAATTAAACGTATATCGACTATTGTATTTAATATACTATCTTATCTATTTGCATGAAATCTTATTAGAGCATAATCTCAGTACAACGTGTAGAAAAGACGTCAATTTATATAATGGCAAGAAGTAAATGACTCAATTTGTCATTGTAATTTGTTCTGTATCAGTTACCAACGTGTGCTTAGTGCTCGTTACTCATTGTTCTTGCTTACGCTCATGCAAATCTTTGGACTGTGTAGGTGTTATGCATTTAGAACGGTTCTAAACATATCCTATAAATATTTATTTGCTATTGGTAACCGTGCCGCTATTTAAATTGATTTCCACCTGACCTTTTTACAGTTGGAAATTGTGCACTGAATTACTTTTTAATCTACTTTAAATTCGTTTACCAAGAAAACAATACGTGGTAAAAGTAACGGGGCAGCTAAGTTTCCTTATAGATTTCGATCTAAATCAGAAATGTCTTCGCTGGCCTTTCGCAAGAAATAAACAAGAATATGATCGATTCGATTATGATAAAGTATCGTTATTAAATAACAACTCATAACCATTAGACGAGAATAGAGGACCAGCACCAATATTAGCTTCGCAAAATTTTATAATGTCTGTAACCGCTACTATCATTGAAAATCACGTTTGAAAGTATTGAGAAGTACGCAATCCAATTTATCTAGACGTCTGGGCCGCGCTACAATGTAATTTACTATTGGGCGTTTCAACACGTGTATTCTACCTTTCCCATTTTCATCTACGAAGGATATTTGACTGTTGAAACTTTTCGCATCTTGTTGAGAGTTCATGAAGTCTCAATACTGGTCCTTTAGCTATTCGTAAGACACAGTCGGAGATGCAATTGATTATACCAAAACGAATTTGCCGTAATCTTTCATTTTTGTGTAACTGTAAACCGATGTCGATCTTTAGTTGTTACATAACATTGCGAGCTGTCTGTGTCTGATTTTATCTGCTGAAGATATCTCGATTACATTAACAGTCTAAGAACATTTTCCAAATGAAGAGTGTTATCAAAGAACTTCGAGTAATAAAGTTATGCCTTTGTGTTAAGTTTGAAATCGTAAGAATATTAGAAAAATATTGATTTCCAATAAATTATTTATAAATTGCTTCTGTCCAACGTGCCTAAGGAATAAATAGATCACGGCGCGGTGTAACCTTAAACCAAGTTCACATAATTTAATAAATAATTCGCAGTAGCACATGCGTCACGGCGTTGACAAGTTCACGACAACGCCACAAGGTTTTGTGAAATATTTTCTTATCCGAGCTATTGCATATTCCTCACGGTCCGCTGCTTGGAAGTATCAAATTTATTTTTATGTATATTTTTATTGTTTGCGGTGAGGATTGTCGCCTCCTTAGGGGCTGTTTGTATGCGGACTGAGAAGAATTATTACGTGCGCGACGGAGCGGATCCACTTTAGAAGTAGCAATAAAACAATTTGTTTAGAGAATGTGTTATATAATGTGCTTGCATATGGTAAAGTAGAGGAATCAGTAGAATTGGTTAGTTGAAGCGTTTATTTTATATGGGACGTGTCCGCCGGGCGCGCTTACAGTTCACGCGGCGCGGATTAAAATGCATTTTTCCGGTATGAAACAGCAAAGTTGTGAGGAATAGCCGGCTCTCCGTTCGCTGGCGCACGCGAGTCTCAGACTGATATTTTTTTCAAGCGCTGCAGTACATGAATGCACACTTGATTGTATAATTTAGTTAAGTTAATCTCGCAGCGAATTGTGCTGCCTCTGCCAGTTTTCAATTTCACATTTGAATGCTATAAACGTTGTTTTCGCTTAAATTGTATTATACTCGCCGCGTTTCAAAACAATGTACTCCTCTATAGTTGTTGTGGGGCTAATTTATAGGAACTGTACTGTGTATAGTATGATCATATATTTAGTAAATTTATAGCAACATATACAGTGTACATTCCACAATTTACGGTTTCCAACGGTTCCTTACTAGATATTTTTTTTTCATTTGTCGCTTTATCAAAACTGTAACACAAGATTTTGAAACATTTCTTATATATGAAGACTTGTCATACCGAAACTGCGGTGCAGCGCTTCATATTCAGAAATAAATGTATCAGAGTGATCAAGTAACATGCACCTAAATATAAGTAATAAATGTAATTTAGTATGTTTTTCTGCTTATTTTAGTATAAAATATCGCTGATGAATACATAGCAGTCCCACTACTTATGATTTACTAAAAGGATTCTAAATAACTTAGTCCATACATCGGGTCACGTTTAGTAGCCTGCGTCGGTGTAGGATCACCATGATTTAACCGTGTAGTACATTTGTACTACACGGTATAAGTAATATCCCACTTGTTTAAAATGGGTATATTTTGTTGTAATAATAATTAGAAAATGTTGAAGTACTTTGTAGATCAAGATAGAAAATAAATAGATATTGATTGACCTAACATGAGTGTATAATAAAAGTATAGTAACTCAGGCCTGAAAAAAAAATATATCAAAATCAGAACATATACATTTTTCTACTCTCCAGTGTTATTAAAACAAGATAACACAACAACAACATATGAATCACCTAAGAATGATTATAAACTACAATGACTTAAAATATTACACCTAAGATAACTCTCAATGATAAAACACGTCTTCCTCCCGTCCGTATTTATCTGCCCAATTGATTTATACCCCCATTTATTTTTAGTTGAAAGTTGAGTATAAGATTTCTGGAAATTATCAATAATTCTAGACGAAAAAGGAATTTCGAGTTTACAAAACAAAGTAATAGATATTATTTATATGATAAATTTAATTCCATTATTTGTAACAGCCTGCAGGTACTGAAAAAATCTTTCAATCACTGAGCCGTCGACGTCAATTTTCATGGCAACCCTAATCCGTTGGAAATGTTTTCGACTGGCAACACTACAGGTCCTTTTGAAGTGAATCCCGGAAACTACGCTTTGAAAGCAATCAAGTCGGTGTTAACGCTCAAAGTAATTTCTTTGGCTTCGTACGCCGAGTCCGTGTTAGATGTTCGAATTGGGACAATTTAGGTATAAACATAACTGTATGTATATGTTATGGGTTTTATTGATTTTTATTAAAGCCTGGTAGCTCAGAAGAAAAGAGAAAAAATATAGTTAAGAAACAGGCTTATTGCGCTGTTGGATGCAGGTTGGATTACCGTGTGTATACCTTTTTTTAATTTACTTAATTAGGTATATTATATGGCCTGTATAATATACTCATCCACGTCATATTAATTGTTAATGTTAAATAAGTTGTTTCAAAATCATAAACACAGAAAAAATATACATAAATGTGTTTTTTTAATTTAGAAAAGATCCATTAAAATTTAACAAATTATTATCAAATTAATTAGCACTGATATCAAGTGGGCAACAAAAACAAACAAAATATACTCGAAAATTTACTAAATGATTACCTATACAAAATATTATTCTAATATAAACAGCCTTTGCTCTTCCTCAGGCTAAAAGTCTTTTTACAAGGGTTTTTACCTGTTTAGTTCATTGTTTTGTCGCCCGCTTTGCACGGAGGGAAGTGGACAATTATTTATTTCCAACTCCTCCTATTAATTTCACTTTCTGATTAATTTCGTTGCGGGTTAAAGACAAGTTAGCATTCCCGGAGACTCGCCGAGCTTCAATGTTCAGTGTCATTACATTGCGTGCCACTGTTGATCCTGGCTCACAGGAGTTACAGTGGTGGGTGTGAGGGTGGGACAGTCTCTTCCTTAGGCTTGGGGGGGTATCAGTCCACTTTTATACTTCCTGAATTCGTTCATGTCCGTAGCTCCGCTGTAAAGAGGTCACGATCATGCTCGCAGTATAATTTTATTAAAAGTTTACTCAATTTTCCAATATTGTGAATTATTAACTTGTAAAATACGTGCAAATAATGAATTCTGACTTACGTCTGTTATTAAAAACTTACTAATGATATATTACTTTAGTAGCTCTTTAAAATAGGAGTTAATAATTAGATCGCTAAGTATCCTCGTTATGTACATATATCCTAGAGGCCAGAAGAGGTATCGCAGACGTATCGCACTCTTAAAACTGATTTTATTTTATTGCGATGAATGGCGATCCCAACGTTCCATTCGCCTGATGATAAGCGCTACGAACGTTCATGGAGACTAGCAAAACCAAACATCATGAATTATGCAAGCAATGCATCGCATTCTACTGCACTCGCCGACTAGAGACATAAGATGTTAGGTCTCAATATGTCCAGTAGTTACTCTGGCTACAATGCCTTTCAAACCGGAAAAGAACAGTGCATTTACACTGCTGTTTACCGGAAGAGTTAGCCCTTGTAGTCGTATCTACCAATGTAGCCACATTATAAGAGACCAGTATTATTTTTATTTAGTACATACAATTATTTTTATTTTCAACCTCACTTTAATGCTTTATCACTTGCATTCATTAAAAATATTCCTACTTATATTACACTTTTACAGTAACATATTTGTGTTACACACTCACAACTTTTTTTAAATATATTAAAAAAAATCGATACGCATCATTAATTCACTGCATTGAATTCCCATATAAAAACGCGAGTTTATTTTACACGCAAAACCGGACCGTATTAAAGGTAAAACATCAGCACTGTAAAGCAATCCACTTAGTTGCCACTAACCCATTTTAATTTGTATCTGCAACTCGATGGATGCAAAAAAGCGAATATTCAAACACAGCGAAACTACAAAACGAAATAATTGCTAATTGAGTTTATTCTCGTATGTATCTCGACTTGTGTAATATGTTGCTATTAATTTATTATATTATATTAATTTGCACCCTTTGTGTTCCTGTATTATATTATGAATTAAATATAAATATGTTAAGCGCTTGGCCTATTATTACGCTATCGATTAGATATATAAATTGTGTTTTAGATGATTTTTTTATAATGTTTTTCAATCACTCGGAAAATTACCTTCAAGACTTTTTAGTTCACATTTCACAGCCTAAGTTATTAACTCGCTTTTAGCGATTCATCAAAATTTCAAAAGAGCAAATGGTCCGCCACAACTAAGCTGATAGGGAAACTACATAACTGAAACTAAGTAACCATAGCCCGAACTTAAGAGACGCTAGCGCCATCTAGTTAAAAAATACAGAATTATTTATTCGCTAATAAGAATAAAAATTACTATAAATGTATTACAAAAGTATTAAACATATTATGCACATTCATTTGGTGTAACAGTCCCAATCCAAGTAAATTAGATTATTCTACCACCTTTTTTTAGTCTCCGAAAATCTCGCTCAATGGAAAAAATCGTCACAAATGTAGTTGTCCGACGTTTTTCTTTGCTAAAATGATAGGATATACCTAGCACCTCGTTCGATTACACCCATTTGTACTCAACCTACAAGGCTAACTTACAAATTCCTGGAAATACTAAAAGAAATATAGCGTACATTATGTTAAACACAAGATAACCAATGGTAAAGTTCACCTCTGACTTCCTAACAGTTCGGCCTCGCCACCTATTTGCCGTTGAAGCTAAATCGTAAGGAATTAATTAGCCAACTTCCCTTAGCGCTTTGCAGGCGTTTCTAGGCTATCGCGTGACTCCCCGGCCTTTCGCTACAATTAATCCAAAACAACCGACTATTTATAATAAGCCGGTGCTTTTTTGACTACACAATACAAATAATAGATTATTTTATGTGTTACACGGAAGTATTGTGGCATTTTTAAAGTTATTTTTTCCGTTTAAATATCGCAATCAATTACATGGTTGACCATAAAGATATATTATTTTTTAGAGGCTGTTGCCTTGACAAATCATAGACAATTATAGACCATAACCGAAATATTCTATGTCCGCTAAACACTCGTTCCGTTGTGTAAATAATTGCCATATCCTCTAATTGGATATTAATTGTTGCGTCCTTTTCCAAAAAGATCAATGCCAATTAAGACATAATTTCGAACGATATAAAATCAAGGAAATTCCAAATTGTTAACAATATATTGTGTAATTTAAATTAAACGTTATTCATTCAGAGACTATATTTATAAACATAGAGATCATATTATATTATGTGATAGAATAAGCCCGGAAAGTAACCATCGAATGCATTGAAGTATCTTTGCCGTGTGTGTATAAAAAAGTATATAATATATCTAATATTTATATCGGAACGCTGATTTCTAGAACTTATTGTACAATTTTTAGCAATGATACGTTCTCTTATGGGTAGTAGCAAAACGAAACAACACCATGAATGACAAAGCAATGCTTGGAATTCCATTGCGCTCGCCATCCTGAGTCGTAAGATATTAAGTCTCAATATGTCTAGTAGTTACTCTGGCTACAATATCTTACAAACCGGAACACAACAGTTCATAACACTGCTGTTTACATGTCTATTCATAAAAAACAAAAAACTGGTATTTTGTCAAAAAAGTAAACCCTAATTAATGTAATTTATTGTCACATGAAAGATATAGCACTTAATAATAATTTAAAGAACTGCCATAAACGACCCAATTAGTGGACATTGCATAAAAAATACGAGTATATACCCAAATTATGCACACGCGAACTTGTCAGTACTTATTATGTCAAGGTGACTTTAGAATTTCTCATAGGGCTTTGATACAATCTATATAACTTTTTAACGTCCTTTGGTTAGATTTACAGCCCACTAAACCCTCGTAGTTTAGGAAATATTACCGCGCTTTGGCCTTTTTCTTTGAAAGTTTATGTCGGTATATATTTGAGCGCGCCTTGATTTAAGCCTGATAATCGAATTAACGTGGGCAGACTAAGTTCAAACGCCGTGCCTGTTATTATGAATAATAAAAATATTAATTTTAATTTTATAATTACCTTACCGCCATCTTGTAATGTAAAATGATGCCGCGTTTAGTGTTTTGTTTTTACGATCGTGGGCAAATGAACTATGATTCATAAAGCTTGTTGTAATTGTATTATTGTTTTTCGTTTTATATTATGTAATAATTTAACAAGTGTTATATTTAAATTATAAGAAAAAGAAAACATGAATTGTGTCAAAATGAAATTCAAATACAGGGATTTCTATATTTATGTGTATCGTGAATATTGTGTAGAGCTGGGCCCCATGAATACAAAGCGTAGTTTAAAAAAATGTTATTTCTTCTTTCCAAATATTTTCACACACATTTATAAAACTTTTACCACATATTCACCCAAAAACAAATCAATAAAACTCGATGCCGCTTACAATAGAAGAGTGTCCATTAGTTATTCTAACGTCGCATTCCGCAGCTGTCCAATTTACAATGACGGTACACAATAGCAGCGGATTTCCGAACGATTTGAAATTTCGCACGAACGGATGACATCCAAGTCCTATAGGTACAGGGTGCGTCGAAATGACGCGACGCGTGATCCAATACCGACCTATTTTCCGACGATCGAAAGCAAATCAGTTCTGTTTGAGTTTAGATTACGTGCTCATTTCCATAAGTGTATCGCACGAACTAATTATCTGCACCTGCGAAGTGTGGGAATGCACTAATGTTTCCATATCAATTTCCACTGATATCGGACTGTTTATCTTGTAGGATGAGTCCTGTTTTGGAATTGTATAGCAACGCAATCAATGGTTCTCAAATTAAACACACTTTGCTCGTCGTGTTTACGAATCTTTGAGACAGGTATTATGTATTTACTCGGGATTCATGCTGTCATATCAAGAAGACAAATAAATAATTTTTAAAGCCATTACCCAACACATAGCCAACTTTGTAGACTATATGGCCAAACCCCTCTCAATCGTACTATCGATAATAGAGGGAGGCTCGTGGCATGCAGTGGGACGTATATGGGCTGATACCGCATGCTATATGGATTAACAGATATGGAACAGACCTTTCGTACCTATAATTAATTTTACTTATCCTTTTCCCATACTTATGATGTTTGCGCATAACCTTACTTTGAATTCATATTTTAGAATGTTGCGTATGTTTTACAATCAACCAGACAAAAGTTAGTAAAAAAAGAAAAAAGAAACGAAAACATGATAAATAGTTACTATAGCTAGTACCTATAGCAACCTACGTTTTCAAGTGAATTCCCCGCACAATTCCACCTACAAATAAATAATGAAATGGAGTAGGTTTCCTCGAATTTTAATCCGCATGCAAGGTAAGTGGATGATTTGTGACGTGACGATGAGCAAGGGCCTGACGCGTGTGTCGAATGAATAACGACGACCTACATACGATACGACCCGATACGGCTGCGGAGGAAGCACAATCAAAACTCAATTCGAAAACACTTTCGACACTGAACACATCGCATCACGTGATCACGCAACTGCCGCTGACAAATCGAACAAATCGAAAAACAATTGGATCGGGTGCCAATACACAAACCTGTGAATTACCAAAAAGTGAAATATTTATACCAATTTACGAGAATGGTACATATTGAAACATAACTTTTTTGCGATTTTTTTCCGGATTTGGTTTGTTTCTTTGTTGTAAACCTGACACCTCAATCCGCCCCGTCACCACGAAAGCAAAAAAAGTAAAGTAGTCGAAAGATCTTGATGTCATAAATGTGAAAATTATACCAAATCCATAAAAAAAAACTCAATATTGATACCAAATTTATTAGGAGGATATAATCTTGGTTAGATAAAAAATTCAAGCATCGAGGCGAGATAAAGATTACTTCTCTCTGACATAAGTGTGGCTGTCTGGAGGAAAGCAGACATAACTAGACGAAATCTAAAACCCAAAACGCGACTTGCGTGGGGTTCTATGACAGTTTTCCATCGCGTACGGTCGTGGCCATCAGTATTCCTACAAATATCGCACGACCATTACTTGATAATTGATAGGTTCATAAATATATGCAGTACCTATATGCAAATTTAAATAATGCAGGCTAAAAATACTAGTTACCAACATAACGGATTCACCGCGACGGATACAGTTTGGAATATATTAATAAATTCGATCGATGGAAAAACACAGATAGGTACTATAAACTTGTCAAATAGTTCTATTTTAATAATTCCCAAAACACACTTCACATATAAATTACTTACTTAGGATTTAAAAAAATAACTATAGTTGAAAAATCACAATTATTTTTAGGAGACTATGTAGGATCTGACCTATTGACATTTTACATACAAAATTATTCTGCCATTAATACTGGCCATAATAAGTTACTACATACTATACTAGAATGACCATTGTTATCGAAATGTTTGCACAAGAAACTACACACTGTAACTCAGAGTCAATTCAGAAATATATTACTAAAAAGCTTAGAGTATTTATAATATAGAGGGAGCGCTGTCGTCCATTTGCGAATTCAAAAACGTAGATATTTTCTTGTTCGTAATGTTGGTAGCACTTCTATATTAATGTTACCGATAAATGACATTTCCACGAAAAATAAATAAATAAATGGAAATTAACATATTCACGTTACATTGTTTTTAGCTATCATAATACAAAATATTCATAATAAATGAGAAGTAAAACTCAACCTTGCCTTATTATAATTTATTTCGATCCAAATTCCAATATTTTATATTTTCTACCTAAAAATTATTCCGGAATGTTTTCGGAATTTCAACAATTTAATTGCTGGCAACATTGAATAAAAAGGCATTCGAAAATTTAAAAATATGAAAATGTTTGTGTAAAATGATGTATATTATTTCTTGTTATTTAATAAGAAATTGGATTTATTGTCGATGATAAACGAATACACAGTTAATAATTAACCCCTAAAATAAATTGGAATGGAATTCAATAGCGTTAAGCCACATTTTTTTATTTTTCCTTTTCATGTAATTCATGCGCATTCCAAGCTGTCACAATTCATACTGGATGTAGGGAAGAAAAATGTGGCCCCGGCACCACCATTTTTATCCCTCCTCCCTCTATATTATATATACTCTAAGCTAAAAAGTAATAAAATTATCAAATAAAGAGCTTAGCATAACTAATTTACTGGTGGTAGGTCTCTCATATGTGAGAGGCCATCTGGGTAGGTACCACCGCAATGTCTATTTCTCCCGTGAAACAACACTGCTTAAATGCACTGTTGTGTTTCGGATTGAAGGACGTTGTAGCCAGAGCAACTACTGGACATATTGAGACTTAACATCTTATGTCTCAGCATGGCGAGCGCAGTGGAATGTTGCTACTGTTATGAGCGGTCGTATCGCTTACCATCAGGCGAACGGCTTGCTCGTCTCGCCATTCAATGCAAAAAAAAAAAAAAATTGTTTGAAATATCGATTACATTCAAAAATAAAATATCCAAAATTTTTATCGTGATTCTGTTTTTAAATCCAGGCCATATTTTTTGTTTTAAAATTAGAAAGAATCTTCACTTTAGGCCACAGCATCTTCTTTTATCAAATAAACAAAATAATACGTGTTTTTCCGATGCCGCTGATGGAAGTATCGGCAATCGCATAATGCGGCGTGCAACGCATTCGTGCGTCGCCTACTGATTAATTAGTTGTGTAAGGACGTGATATGTCAAATGTCACTCACTGGCTCAGTGGACAGCGGACAGGAGGACATGATGTCAGAAAGCCATTTCAACATATTTACGAGGAGGAAAATTACAGAAAATATACAGTAGGAATTTAATTTCAGTAAATGTAATCCCATCAAAAACATCCTGTAAAAAAATACCAAGTCTCGCAGCTCAGTTAATCTACCGCAAAAAGTTGTGAGATCCATGTAATACCAAGTTGGTTAATTTATTTAGTACTTGCTTAAGGGACTTTCTGTATAAAGTTATTACGCAAGTTATTATCATAATATCAATATTAAAAATCCTTTACGTTTTAAATAAATAGACCGACTTGACCAGCAGCATTAAGTATAAATTGTACGATACATTATGTTTTCATGCGATGGCCAAGTTGTAATCCTATACATTTATATGGGATTACAAAGTTATTCACGCAGTTAGTGTATCTAGAAAACTAGACAGAAATTATAAAATGTTAAAATTTTCCATTAATGTAGATACTGAACACTAATTATATTCTAAATTTGAAGCTTCTATGTCTGCTAGAAGTGCCTTAGACTTTTGATGATCGGTCAGTCAGTCAGTGAGTGACAAAATTAAGAAAGTTTGACAAGTTACAATTCTTAAACTACTGGTTCAAATTGAATGGAATTTTAAATATACCGTCTTCACACAATGCCTGCTTAGTAACAAAAATTCACGCTTCTTGCTTTAACCACAACGAAGTTATGGGGGTAGAAAATGGTCTGAATTGCTCCGAGAAAAGGATGCTACGACAGTGCTGCTTTTTAGCTCGACTTGGAGGGGGCTGCCGTGCCCCCAGATAGTTGAAAATTGTATAAAGTGTACTATAGTCAGCAAGCGACTCATCGTGTCTAAAGAAGATTTGTAAAGTGCTCAAAAATCAGCCTGTGTTTAGCACGAGTAGCAAGCAGGCATCCGGCAGTCATATCTATACTTATTGTCGTCATATTTTAAGCTACAAATAAATACAAGTAAATTCGTGGGAGTATGGCTTCCTATTGAATTATCTCAGAAAGACATCACTCCCCCATGAAATAATTTACAAACACCGAACACATGACATATATGTATGTATGTTACATACTGTTTGAAATCTATACTAATATTATAAAGCTGCAGAGTTTGTTTGTTTGTTTGCTAATCTCTGGAACTACTGGTCCGATTTGAATGATTAGTTCAGTGTTGGGTAGTCCATTTATCGAGGAAGGCTATAGGCTATATATCATAAATACGAGGAAATTTTGTTCGATTTTCGTGGTCCGATTGGTCGATATTCTAAACTGATAGTCAGAATTAAACATTTTGACCGCCATTTTAAAACGTGTATGCACCCGGGCGGAGCCGGGCCCGACCGCTAGTGTTTTATAAACCACGTTTGTTTATGTAACGGATAATATATTCCGGGCGCGTTAGGACTGGTTATAAACCTATACAAGGCTCGATATGATCCCGCCGAGTGAGTGACGCGTCGAGCGACATCCGACGTGCTGTAGAATAATGACCGCTAAATGAACCGGGGTGCTGACGTGAATCACAAACCATCCCGACGCTACGCTTCAAATTACAACCTAATACTTGTTAGGGATGTTGCGTGGAATCAAACATTCTAAAGCTTAAATTTTGTATTTTAATAAATATACTTTGTAGATGATTAATCAAATAGTGAACTATTAAAACTGGATAAATCATCTTAAATCTGCCTTATTCTTTGACTGATGCATGATATTGTAATAGATGAGCATGACAGTTGGCTGTAAGCGACAAGGCAGCTCATGGGCAATAGCAAAACCAAACACCATGAATTACAAATCTATGCTTGGCATTCCAATGCGCTCGCCATCCTCATACATAAGATGTTAAGTCTCAATAGGTCCAGTAGTTATTCTGGCTACAATATCCTGCAAACCGGAACACAATAAGTGCATTTACACTGATTTAAAAGCCTTATGTTTAATTCTCCTAATTTCGTAGGTAATTCTTGGGATGACGGATTAAGGTCAGAATCCTTTGACATTGACACCCGCTTTTCATCATAATAATACAGCGAATTAATAAGCGTTAATCCAGTATCAGACAATAGCAACACAGCAAATTACCACTATCAACTGAAAACACTCGCAAAGCAGACCTTATTAATCTACACTACGTAAACAAGCGAAATGCTCCCAAAACGCTCATTGTCAACGCTCCACTCGTATTGATTCCAAATCGGAATGTCTTTCAAACAAATGTCCGGCCGTAGACAATGGAATGCAACAAAGAGCGGTGCAGTCGGGACTCGGTAGTCTGGTCGTTGTTCGTGGTTAATCGGTGTACATCTGCGGCCAACTGACACCTGCTATACAATGATAGACGTACTGTCGCGTGCATGCCAATAAAAAGTGAATGTAGTGTTCATTTTCGGATGGTTTAGGCTTCCATCAAATATGCACTAGCTTATATGTAACAGCTCAAAGTAGAAGATTAAAAATAAACGTATTATTTATTTAATACGGTCCAAAAACATTATAAATCTAAATTGAAAGGAAGAAGGTTTATTGCTACCTGAAGTTGATTATAATTTAAGACTTTTTGCTACATCTCGTAGTTCTAAATTCAATTACATAAGTATAAGCAACCTCGGCCACTTTTGGCGTGTGATTTTGTTCGGGACCCTGTATCTAGTATGTATTTGATCAAAGATTTAGGCATTCCTTTTATTTTTGGAATATGGGGTCCTATTATCTGTGCAATCTGTTACGACCTTATCATATTTCAAGAGACAAGTCTAATTAGCCCCGCCGATGACGTCATATATTTGTTTCTTTTCTATGTGTTGTTTGTTAATTATTAGTTTTTGTTGAGTTTAAAAGCCTATTGTTTTCAATTATATTTAAAAAATACATAGATCAACTAATAGATAGATAGATATACACAGTTTTCTTTCTTTCATATAAACTAATATAATTTTGTCTCACAACAAGATAGATATCTGAAGCTAGTTAAAGAACATATTACCAGTCCATTTTCAGATAAGCTTATATAAGACAGTGGACTTAATCCATATGTTAAGTATGATTGATTACATTTATTCATGTCAATATGGAAACCATTTACTTTATGTAACGTATGATTTACGCTGAATATAATAATAACCATATTAAAATACTCTGGAAAACATAAATTGGTAAACGAACGGCGACTATTACTATAAGGTTCTAAATGTAATTACCAACTTCATTATAAATTACAAAGTCAATTATAAAACTAGGCCAAGTATTATTGTAACTATAAATTGCTCTTTCTGCACATTTCTCCACATTTCTACTGTAATTTTGAAATAAACACACGCTCTCGTTCTCGCTTCGTTTCGTTTCCTTTTCTCTATTACACTTTTTAAGTGCGATGCAACAGGTTTATCTGTCAATCAAAAGTACTATTGAGAGGGGTTAGGCCATACATTTCACCACTTTGGCTCAGTGCGGATTGGCGGAATTTACATACCATAGACACTCTTACAAATCCCTAAGCAAAGCGCAGGTATCGTCACGATGTTGTCGTTTACAGTCGTGGCTATCAATAAACATATGAATCCGATAGTCCGAAGTATTCCCGGGGATCGACCAGCTTGGACATGTTGTCAGTTTCCAATAGGCTACCACGTACCCCGATTTAATACATTTTAGATATGATTAGACTGAATTGACTAGGTCTAGCCTGTTAACTCAATTATTAAATTACAAATCGAAATCTTGACTTCAGAATCGAACTCAATCCTTCATATCACAGGCTTTTCTTATTGCCACCCGGACGACAACATACTGACGTCATATCTTTCATAATTAGAAGAAAAAAAACCATTTCCTCAAAGAAGTTTTAAAATTGATAATCAAGTAAAAACTCATGCTTAATTTAAAATCTTTCTGACGAATTAAAAATTCAATTTCTTTTTAAGACGTTCTTAATAATATGAAACTCATTATTAATTCAAATCCTACCCAAAAATTAAATACTCACAGGATCTGTTCACAGAGCAACTTCATAAGACTCGGACACGGGTGTTGTGCGCATAAATTGCGGGACCTAAGGGCTCTCTGTTGAACACTTTACCTCAGGCTGGCTGTAAAGATTCCTCTTGTAACAAGCATGCCTACGAATAATGCGCCCTGACACGCACGTGACGATGAATAAACGCTTCAATTACTGAACGCTTTTATATCCTAGCTCTAATAATCTGCTTGGAATTCATTGCATGCTTTCAAGTTGCATGCGATTCGAATTGCGGGGCTCATTGATGTTATATTGCTATCTCTGTTCATCGCTGGCTTAATTAATCCTTGCTAATAGGTCAATACTCAATTGCAATAGTTATTAGTATTTATTGCATGATTGTTGAAGTTGACGTTAAGATTCAAAAGGACCTCAGCTGTTTATTTGGACCGTTGGACATATTTAGTTACTTGATCTTCTTTGTGCTATATCGACTAAGAATAATTTTCAAATCATTTGTAATTCAAGACAAAATTGAGAGCACATTAAAATATCATCCTACCACAAAATTTCCGATCAAGATAACGAATTGTTCTAAATAATTTGAACTCCAAACAAATTCAAAACGTGAATGGGCTGAGAGGACTTAGTGGAAGCCAACTCTTCTCTATTCAGTAAAATCTATTTTCGTTATAAGCGGCACTTGATTGTAAAACGGAGGCGAATCATTATTTTCAACGATCATTATATCGCCTAAGAGCCCAGTTATTGTACGCACGTCCACTTAATTCAGTCCGGCCGTTTACTTCATAATTCCAATGAGTTCTTAATGACGTACAAGTCATTTAAAGTGTAGTATTATTATAATGGCTATTATGTAACATGGAAGTTAGCGTATAATATAGTCGCAGTAAGAGCATGTGTTTAGTTCTTGTATACCGAAAGTTTGAGAATTTGCAATTTATCATAATTTTTCATAATTGGTTTTTATTTTAGGAACAAAAGGTAAATCACATATTGAATCATGGGGTTTTAAATTCTAGCCTATATTATCACTAATATGACACAAATACATAATTTTAATCTTTAAATTTTTTTATTAAGATATTCTATTAAAATTAACGTACGTTATGTTGTATTTAGTTTAACAAAGTTATAACATTTTGGGTTTAAAATAATGATTTGTTGGAGCTCAAAGTCAAGCCTTGAGACCAACAATAAACCCTCAGATCCTTTCATTTGCATGTTTTGCTCGCAAATATCAAATATCGGCGAAGCCGCGTCTTGGTATCGGGCCTGCCTTAATTACTGCGACAACTCTATATATTTATTATGTATTCTTACTCTCACAAGGAAACAAATAAATTATTCATGAGCTCAAATCGTGATTACGAAATCCATATTATGCTAAATCCGGATCTCGGTATATCCTACCGGAAATGTACGATTTTAGAATAAATTTTTGGTGGCAAAGTCTCAAAAAGAATATTACTAAAGAATAAACAAATAAATAAATAAATTATAAATACACGCAATAGTCACATACACAGTCCTGAACCCACACTAAGATCGAGTCTTGTGTCGTCACAAATATTTGTTTCGGTGCGGAGTTCGAACCCGCGGCCTCTCATTTCACAGCTGGCGTCTTACCGACTGCGCCACGGAGGTTCTCAAATAATCAGGATCAACCGCAGTAATATAACTGTCTCGTAGAAATCTGTTATTTGTTTCGTACGGCAAATAATACTGTCAAATCTTTACTAATACGTCGTTCGCCCTCTTATATTTTCTTCCCTGGAAGATTTTTATTTATTAATTTATATTATTTCAATAATCTTCAAGAAACTGCAACTGTCTGTGTATTGTATCCTTTGCTCTACAGATTAGTCATAAAGAAACGAAATGCGTTTGAAAAATAGTTTGATTCCTGAAGATTTGACGTGTACGTGAGATTCATTTAATCAAGTCTGGCCTTTTAGCAAGCCAAAGCCTTGGCAACGTATGTCGGTGATGTAGGGCAGACTACTTCATTAACGAAATTTGTTCTCTTTACCAAATACTGAGGGAATGCTTTCATATTACCCAGGCTTCATATGTGATTCTCATAGAGAATTGCTAATATATGTATTTTTAGATTTGATATTTTCTTTGGCAATATTTGGACCAATGCAGCTTAAGAGAGAATATAATACAATTGAAATAAAACTATTATTTACGCATTTAATCGCGGATTTGGTTTAAATTTTAAATTTTTTGAGTTCCCGACGTTTCGATTACTTTATAGCTTTCGTGGTCACGGTGCGGACTGACTGCGGCTAATATAATACTACTTAAATCTAAAGTTACTGCATGCCATTTGGCAGGTCTTTTGAGCCACAGAAGGGCTTCATCATGTATCTCAAAAAACCTGACCAGAATCGATATCATTTTGCTTTTCGACCTTATCCTTAAAAGGTTCTAATCCACTGTTTACTACAATACCCTGACTAATATTTTAGCTTATTTACACATAACATAAAACAACGCATATTAAATATTCACCATCAATAACCATTTTCAGGTCAAACGTCAATTAACTATTCCATAGAAAAAATACAAAACTCAAACATTTCCCAAAGTAGAGAAAGTGGTGCATTAGTTGGCGGAAACGATGGCGAGTATTGGGGTAGCGTTAAACCACAACGCAATAATTCTTCCTAGTTCTCATGTAACGTCGATGTTCGTGTAATGATGAGATGCTATTACGCGTAAACGAGTTACCTTAATGCTCTCACTTGCCAACCCGGGAATGCCTTGTAAACATATGGCTAATTATACGGAAAAATGTCTTGCTTTTTCTTTTGTTTCGCCCGGGTATTTTGTCGTTGCCTTGTGTTCAGTTGTTAGTTTTTTGAGAAATGGGATTCATTCATTTCGTTGGTATATGAATGGATTATAAAAATACATGATACTCGCATTGCTTAATGAAGTATGGCCAAAAAGAAAAAAATGTATTGAGCCATATTATTTAAACTGACGTACAAGTTTTTAATCTAGTTTATTATCCGTCGTTTTGTATACTGAAATATGCAATATTTTCATATTTGGAACTTAAAACTTAAGTGACGATTTAATAATCAAATTGACTGATTTGATTTTTAATCACAAAAAAATTGATAAGACATGCAATGATGGGCAATGCCTCTTCCCATCTTTATTCCTGCCCGCTTCCAGCTTGATGACCCGGCAACACATCCATGATCCAATTGTTGTAGATGTTCATGGGTGATAGTTATCACTTACCATTATCAGGTGACTTGCTTGCTCATTTTCCGAACCTATTTTATAAAAAAAATGTGATATTTCTTCACCTTAAAACACAAATGGTTCAAACAATAATCCCACAGCAGCCCAAGCAGTGTCTACCCCAGCTCTATCATAAAACAATTTTCTTTGTCAAATTAGCACAAACAGCCATATGTATGTTTATGTGCAAGTGTCAATATTGCTTCCCTATACAAACACGTGGAGTGTACACTGATTCAGCTCGTTAGTCACACAGACAGACGAGCAACTCGCACGACACCTACATATATATATATATATATATATCGGAATCGACACACCGCCAGATAACGAGGAGCGGTCAAGTATCGAGCCTGTGGCACATGCACCCAAATTTAAATGTTGTGGGATTAAAAAAATTTATGGTAAAAATTAGGCCTTGATTACTTTATAATTTGTAATTTTATACATCGACTGTAGTAAAATGGTCTATAACAATTTCATTGTGCCTAAGTAATAAAACTAAACATAAACTAAGACCTTTTTCCTAGAAGTCGTAGGCAATGGTACTACCAAGGCACCCAGGTTTTGCCTGGTATGTTCCTTTCTACGATGTGATAGGATCGAGAAACTATTCTTCACTCCGGCCTGATAAGAAACAAAAAATCGTCAAAAAATCTGTTTTTATTTTACTTTATCATATTTCTGATCATATTTCAATTTTATCAGCCCATATCCGACCATTGTAAAACATAAGCCTTTTTCAATTTTCACACGTAACACTTAACTGACTGTCTTCATCTTGATTATTCAATATATTTTTATCCCATATAAACTTAGACATATAAACTTAAATAAAGAAGATAAGCTCTCAAAAAATATGCAACGTCATTGTAAAGTCTCATTGCACGTATAAAAAGTTATATCCTCATAAAGACAGCGTTTCATGATTATTAATACTCATTTTGAAAAAAATATGAACAGTAAAAACGGCTAAATTCACATTTCAACGTAAGAATAGAAGAAAAATGTCATAAAAGCTTATTATAGAAATATTTTTGCATTTTTCGTTTAATAACACTGTGAGAGAAAACAAAATTGGTCTTTGCCTATTGGGAAAAAATGTAGAAACTTTATATCATAAAGTGTTTAGATCTAGTGATGTGACAGTTTTCATTATCCATAGGGAATCTGGAGAATGAAATAAACATAAAATAATCATAATAGAATATAATAGTTGAGACAAATAAAAGAGAAACAAAGACATCTGTATAATTTTGAATAGGAGCTGTCACATCATTCAAAAAATACTTTCATAATACTACATTGTGGTGTGGTATTGTGGCACATATTCATTGCAATATTACATTACACCATAACAATTGATATTATTATATCTATTAATATCATTATAGACGCGAAAACATTTCAAAAGTATCCAAACAATCAGATCGCTTGACTCAGCGTGATAATCAACTAATCGATTCAATTTATCCAGCTGACTATAATAATATTTGATTGCAATGCCAAGTCGTGGACGTAATTACACGTCATATCAATAACAGACGAGGTTGTGCATGACTCATAACTATCTACCACGTAGCCCTGTACTTAGTTCTTGGCGCGACTATATCCGTCACGAAACTTGGCTTATTCCCGGCCTCTGCAACAAAGCATCGTATCTCCCACGCAAACAAACATACACCAATTAAAATGTTCCGATCGATCACACATAAAGAATTTGCCAGTGTCAGTTTACTAAACAAAAGTGAACTTTCGCCCTTGACTTTTTGATATTGAATAACAAAGATTCAAGGCTCTTGTAATAATGGTTTTATTATACATTTTCAATAGAAACCAAGGAAGAGATTACCAGTGATGAATACATCAATAATGACTCACGATTCTCATTATTCAGTCATCATTCTCATTATCCTACGCATGTCATAAATTCAACCTACGTGGATTATTCTGGTCCAAAAAAAAAATATTATGCTGAAAATAACAAGGCCTTAGGAATGCTCACCGATCTTCAATTTTCGTGACACTTGAAGTAAAAGGTCAATCGAGGTGCGAATTTATCTTGACGATAAACTTAAACGAGACTTGACAGGTCAACACACAATGTTGGCAGTGCCTAATTAAACATTACAATTGCTTGTTCTACACGACAGGCGACCTTCACTCATTCAACCGTACGATCTGAGTACTATTTGTCTGGTACGACACAAGCTCATCAAAACATCAATAAATTATGACAATGGAGAATAGCTCATGAAGATCGTGATTAAAAATAATAAGTTTACGTTCTAAAGTATAAATAAAGTAAACAGTGTGGATGTAATAAGAATACCTTAAACTCATGAAAAAAATCATAATATATTTGATAAATTATTTATTCTGTTTCCTTGACATTGTAACTCGAGTGCTGATAAGAAGTAAGGCCCCAGCGGCGCCGTATTCAATTCCCCAAAAGAAACATTTCTTATCATTTTTAACTTAAACCACATTAAATTAACGACTTCTTTGTAATCTCGGCGGCGATCGCGAAATCTTATTTATGTTTCTCACGTTTCATACGAAATTCATTTCATTTATTACACAATTGATTTCATA
The DNA here is from genome assembly GCA_023078785.2 of Hyles euphorbiae. Taxonomy (NCBI): domain Eukaryota; kingdom Metazoa; phylum Arthropoda; class Insecta; order Lepidoptera; family Sphingidae; genus Hyles; species Hyles euphorbiae. The sequence continues at coordinate 13,007,938 of CM041041.1, read as the reverse complement.
AAACCCTTTTGTTTCGCTCTATATTATTGTGATGGGTTTGTGTCTGAAGTCACTTACAAGGGGCCGATCTATATAATAATTGGTCTGAATAGATCGAGTGAGCCTTCGATATTCACAATAGCTTAACAATGGCGGCGACCTTGCCGTATTACATCGGTTCAATCAAAATATTGGGCCAGAGGTTATCTGCGCCTCCCCGGGCTGTATCGAGCTCGCCGAACCATTGTCATAGGCCCCTACTCCTCGACGTCAAAAGTGCTCGAACCACTTATCCGTTGCTTCGAATACCATTCGAGTCACGGTCGATTGAATATCGAATAAGGATCCTGATGTCGAACTGTTGTTGATACCGTACCTACAAGTTTTGCGCACATGAGAGTAATTATTTCTTCGTAAATATATGAACAGCAAACAGAAAATAATTTTGGTAGATATGTTTTTATAAGTAAATGTTTGCGTATATTTTCAACTGTCGAGTGCTACGTTCACTATGTTGAGTAAATTATACCTACTCATTTCATTACCCATTTACAATCATACGCAATTCTCTTTTATATTATGATTTTATTAACCTATATTTTTTATTTACAGGTAAGTACTGCGATCCTGCTGCAAGATGGTAAAAGTAAGAAAAATATAATTAATACAAATTGTTATTTACTTACTACGTAAACTTCCAACCAGAAAAAAAGAACAAATTTTAAAAACGCACTTACCTCTTGTTTATGCACAAAAACAATCGTTGACTCATAATCATAAGTATAAACATTATTAGTCGGAACAATTCATCAAAATCTAATTAACTTCGCCGTTGCGAGACTTCAGCCCGTGAACCGGTGACAGGAGATTAAGTTCACCTTTAATTACGCCCGGGGCACTATTCTAGTCAACTCGCAATACTACCGTCTCGCGTGCGAGTCCATGCTTGCACAGGGCAGAAGCTGACGTCAAAATCAGAAAACACAAATCCACTTAATTAACTTAGAAATTCATTGTGTGAAGATCTGATTTTGTTGTCTGTTAATAAGACACTTCTTAACTAATTTGTGAATGTTTTTAATACTGTCATAAAATGTAATTTCTTTGAATACTCTGTACGTCGGCAATGCAACTACTAAATGCGTGATATATTTTTGTATCTGTATCTGTATCAGCCCATATACGTCCTACTGCAGGGCTCGGGCCTACTCTATAATCGAGAATACAATTGAGAGTGGTTAGGCCATATAGTCCACCACGCTGGCCTAGTGCGGGTTGGCGGACTTACACACCATAGAAATTCTTATGAATCGCTATGGTATGCAGGTTTCCTCACGATGTTTTCCTTCACCGTTTTAGTGCGTGGTGATTGACTATCAATACACACATGACTCTTAAAAGTCAGAGGTGTGCCCTGGGATTCCAACCCGCGACCACCGTGAACATGTTGGTAGCCGCGTCTACTCCGTTTACCAACAGGCCACCACGCACTGATGATATATTTTTATCTGTTCGAAATGTTATGTGTAAGTACCTTAGACAAAATATTATGGAATAATGAATCGACCGTATAAAATAGACTTAGTAATAATATCTTCTAATATCCGCGCTAGATTTGAAACTAAAAAATAAAATTAAAAAACGTCTATGCTGCAAAAAGGGTTTATACAAATATCATGCCCTTATTTATTATACAATACATTAAATGGCGTGTAAACAATAAATCACTATATTTTCACGTTAAGAATAAACAAACAAGGCGTGTAGAAGTCACATCAATCTCAACATATCACATGGTTGACTTTGATCTGTTGTGTACGTCAGCTTACATACAGGTCCCGAATTCATAAATGTCTAGTTGTTGAATAACATCGTATACCATAAGGCTAATGGAATGCCGGTGTTACATTTTACTTTAATATTGATTTGTAATTTTGATACCGATTATGTTGTACATCCATTATCCATCAATCTTATCCATTTTTTTGTTAACACTGCATCAGTATCCTTTTTACGTGTTCTTTTAACTACCATTGTATTTAAGTTTTAGAATATATATAAGCAAGCGGCCCGGCCCGGGTCCGCTTGGATGCAGATATACTTTTGAAAATGAGGGCCAAATGTTCAATTCCGACTATCGTTGTAGAATATCGACCGATTGGACACCGAAACTAAAATTTGCTCGTATTTGCCAGATTTTTCACTACTAATCCCCTGCTATAGGTCAAAGCGTGATGATATATAGCCTATAGCATTCCTCGATAAATGACCTATCCAACAAAAAGGTATTAATTTTTCGACGTGATTTCGCCATCAGAGGGCGTGTTAAGCCAATGCGCAAAATTTCAAATATGTTATATCGATATTTCAATATTAGTATCTTTCATAGTCCTGTAATTTTCACGAAAATCCAGTTGACATTGGTTTTAACAGAAGTTTATAATATCAACATACAAAACACATTTCTTGTTTTAGTGGAACACTTTGGCCATTTAACAATTATTCTCTTTATACTACTTTCATGATAATTTCTCGTCACACCAGAGCGTGGCGCTAGAACCTAAATAAACTTTTTCAATATTTTTCATGTACGAAGTAGCACCCCTATGATACAGAATATCACCATCAAAACTTAATAACCATAGGTGGAGCTAGGGTAAGCCCCTCATTTTCCTACCTCCGATCCTGGCCATTATTACGGCGATGTCTGGCGTCGCGGCTCGCACGAATAAGGCATCGCGTCACCTCGTTTCCGCAATTAACTTGAGTTATTGTTGCAAAATGCATTTTCCAATTCAAATATATGCACCTCGACGCATGGAAATAAAAGAGGTTTTGTTGGGACGAGTGATGGTGTAACCAAGATTGGAACATATTGACCCTTAATTACTCTTAGTACTTATTAAAGCTTAACATATGAATGAATATTTTGCCAAAAAAAGTGTTTATTTTTTTACTGACTGTATTCGTTCTCATTTATTTCTATGAAAATTTTATTGTCGATGAATCAAAAAGGAGTGATCCGTGTACAATGTAAAGTTTAGATACTAAAATTAAATACAAAAAACTAAGCATGGTACATAAATAACAAGATTTAATTAATAGTTCACTTATACTAACACATACTTCTATTTACGAAGAAGAAAACATATATGAGACATGGCATAAGTGACTCTTTTATTGCGCTAGGTTTTTAATAAGCAACAAAACACTGACTTTCTTGAAAACATACTTCGCTATGAAGGTAAATATCTCCACGACATAATAAGCATGAAGATAGACTTAATACAAAGTGGAACTAAAGTGTGCAAAGTGAATATCATAATAAGTTATATAGTGAGCTAATAACAAGCGCAGTTATCTACGTACTGAGCGAAGGCGAGTAACGTCACGTAATAACCTCCGCCTTAATTAAAACGCTTGTCGCTGGATGATTAAACTATTATATCGGACATCCGATAGCCTCTGTTTACGTGATTGCACGCTTTTCACGTCATACCCACGCTGTTTCATTTTCACTGGATTCCACGAATTTAATTAACCAGACAAAAAAGTTTTTAAAGTTATGGTGCTGGTAGTTTGAAACAAATGGAGTTTAACTATGAATGAGACATTTAAAATAAAATGGAGTTTTATCCTTTATGATATGAATGAAAAGATCTATAGAAGAAGAAGGCTAAAAATAATAGGTCTAATTTCACTAAATTCTTTCCGTGCTCTTTCTTTCCTTTCCGTAGATGTTCTAAATTACGGTTACAAAGCTGAGGTCTCGGGTTCGAATCAGGCAAAGTAATATTGGATTTTTCTATTCACTATCAGCCCGGAGTCAAGAATTTGTGCCCGATATGGCTCGCGGAACATACAAGGCAAAATGTGTGTATCCTATTTACCCCTTCTGGAAATAAGGCGCGAGTTTATGTATGTATTTTACTAACATTTGAAATAATTAATTAATGGTAATTTAGACTCATTAATTTCTCAACTTCGTGACTGTATTTATAAGATGCTTAATTTTATTCGATTATTTAACCTTATTGCATTTAATTACAATTTTATATATGGTCAACTTTGGGAAGATCATCATCTATTTTAATCTAATTAATTAGCCATATAAACAAACATATTTTATGTTAAAGCTTGCCTTTAATATTTCGATATTTAGCAAATACTACCTATATTACCAATTCCAATTTAAAATTTTCCTCGCCAACCCAAATTTGGAACGTTCATCCGCCTTCCGATGCAAAACGAATCACTCAATATAATAATGGGTAGGCTATTGTTAGTGGACCACACCGCCTCGGATAAGCAAAGTGGGATGTCACGTAAATGTTAATTCGTGCTCCATTAGTATTCAAGACGAAACAACAACTAATAAAAAGGAGGCACCGTCGGGAAAATTGAAAATATCCGCAACCGTCAGGAAAATGAGGAGGCCTCTTCGTCACGCCGTGAAATTAGAATGGTCTCGGCTCTCGGATTCGAGTCACGTGGCGCCAAAAGTTTGTTTACGTTTCCATTTGATTATAATCTAAGCGAAATTTCCTTAACGACCGCTCCATGAGTTTTTTTTTCTTATTAATGCTAACTGTGCCTTTGTTTATTGGGCTTTACATCGCGCTGGTAATTCACGCCCTGCCGCCACCGGGGTCGTTCGCTCGGGCACGCGTAGGTTTTCGCAACATTCCTTTATTAAGTTATTCTTTGTTTTCTTTTTAAAAGGAATAATTGTTGTGAAGGGAATAATACCGTCAGCGAACCCACTTGCGACAACACCGCTTTCGTCAACACTTTTTGTTGTGACACTTCTAAGAAATAATTGTACGTACATTAGGAAAATAAATTATGATATAAAACCTTAATAATAAAATACAGAATGAACCCTACTTACAGAATCTTACTTAAATTCTTATATAAACTTCAATTTTGGCAATCTACGCTATGTTCCTTAATCTAACATATTATATATTATTAGCTACATATACAACTACATAGATTACATTACGCGTATTTTCCGAAAAGTCAACAAAACATAATACTCAAAAATTAAGATAATGTATGATAAAATAACTACAGTTCATAAGTTATATTACACTTAGAAAGTAATGATATCCTAAACAGAATATTTTGCCTAAATTAATACATGCATAACGGAAGCAAATCTGGCTGAGCTTGCGTCGTGAGATATTAAACCGATGCATTGGAGCCAATCAGCAATAAGTGAATAATGTATGTAGGGTTACCACGATACGTACGAGTCTCAAAATCCCAAATATATGTTAATTTAAAAGCAAAGTAGAACATTCTTGGATATGTTTGCCTTTTGGCTATTTTCTGCGTCTTTACTTATTGGTATGTTTTAATATATTACATAGTATATCTTGTATTTTATACAGTTCGAATATAATATTTTCTTTTTATATAAAAATCAACAATGACCCTGAAGTATATTGAAGTAGAGACATTATTTTTTTTATGCCAAGGTATGACGACACGAGCAAGCCGTTCGCCTGTAAGCGATACGACCGCTCATAAACAGTAGCAACATTCCACTGCGCTCGCCATCCTGAGACATAAGATGTTAAGTCTCAATATGTCCAGTAGTTACTCTGGGTACAATGTCCTTCAATCCGAAACACAACGGTGCATTTACGCAGTATTGTTTCACGGGAGAAATAGACATTGCGGTGGTACCTACCCAGATGGCCTCTCACATATGAGAGACCTACCACCAGTAAATAAATATAAATATAATAAAAATATTTCTAATATAGCTCTGTCTTAATGTCTACTGTGTACTGTCTGTGTTTAAAACACGAAACAACGAAATACGTTCCTAATTTAAATATTAGTACGGATAAGTAGTACAGATAGTACAGATAGAGTCAGGAATTTGTGCCCGATATGGCGATAGGCTCGCCACCTATCACATCGTGGGACGGAACATACAAGGCGAAATGTGGGTGCCCTGGCACCTCTGCCTACCCCTTCTGGGAACAAGGCGTGAGTTTATGTATGTATGTATGTATGTAAGTAGTACAGATAAACTGGTGTTTTATCATCCATCATAATTTTATGATCTTGAAAGAACATGTTACATGATCCACCCGGAACTAAATAATTTCCTAAATAAAACCAACTCAGTCATCCGTTTTAGGAAAGTGGAAAAATTTAAGAAAAATATATTAACGAAAATAAAATTATCAGAATTGTCATCAGCTGCAATAAGTCCACAAGTTATAGATTCTCCTCAAAGATATTCACACTAGACAATTTTTATGACAAGTAATTTATCGCCTTTTTAAGTAATCTCCAGTATCCTGAAAGAAGCGACGAGTGTGGGAATCCTATTCTGGGTAAACTAGCTTATTTGAATGAGTGGTATTGAAACCGCAAAACGCTGAGCGCAGAACGAGGGCTCTTGTCCGGCCCGAGACTCGAACCAATACGATACTCCGCAAATGAATGCGAGATTAGGGGCGCCGGTATATTACTAGATCTATGCGAGTGTACGTTAAGTAGGCAATCTGGAAATATAATTTTCGCTTACTAATCCTAAATATGTTAAATAAACAAGGCTGGCTTCTAGAAGTTTATTAAATGTTAATAAGGCCTGAGGGTTAATTAGAAATATAAAATAGAATAACACTACTATCAATTTATCACATGTTATCCAATCAAATTAAGCCTTGTACATTGGCCACATAAGTTTTGTATTCGTAAAGGTCCTTATTAATTTACTCGGACGAGTGAAAGATTAACTTTAGCCCATGGCTTTAGAATTGACTCGACTATTTTGAATAGTGAGCTATTTACGACTTTATTATTAAACACGAATGTACCGAAGTACATCTGTGGTTAAAGAATCCTGTTATGGTACGCCCTGATTTTAAACATAAAAAAATCGAGTCAATTCTTAAGCCTTAGTTAATCCCTCGGTTACCGAGTTTATCAATCAGAGCCCTACAGTTTATAATTTTAACAGTTTATTTGAACATCAGAGCTATATCCAGAGGAAGACACCACAAAGCCCTCTTGTCAAATGTAACGCTAAAAATTCTCATAAACTCATTATAATCAAGTACTTTCCCAATTTCTCTAAATCTGTTCCATTTTATTATCTTAAAAACATAAAAGTTAAGACAAATCTATAATATATTGATAATAAATCACTGAAGTTAGCAGACGGACGCTGCAATTGGCAGACTGACGCCGTCTTTTTATAGATACCAGTAGGGGAGCGACGTTTCTGTGAAGCCTGCCAACAAAATGCGTAGTGTACTTATATAAACGTATTCACTATAAATACAGCAATTGATCGTGGATTTTCATTATAAGAAAATATGTATATGAGAAAATATCCCTCTTTTTATATATTAAGCTGGCATATATCTATGCATATAAATGTTTTTTGTGTGATAATATCTCGTTGAAGTTCGAGTTTTGGAGAACCAAAATACTTTTCATAGTTTATAATATGTGATCGGGACTACTTGACAATATATTTATTTCTGATGATATAAAAGGACTTATTTTACAAATACAAAACTTAAATTTTAAACAGTCCATCTTTCAAAGCATAAATATAGTCATTCTTATAGAAACGTTTAGTCAAATCATACATAAACATTGATTGCGCAATACATATTCAAGCGGTTGCGTAATTTAAAACATTACGTAAGTTATTAGCTTGCTAGCGTTTGTCACGATTTTAACATTCAACCTCAACTTATCCCGTCCGCATCTGGGCCAAAAGTTCCGTTTCCGAAGCCTGTCGCCTCCGAAGGGTCAAGGGCATCCTAAAAGGTAAAAATAAGGCAATACGGTTAAAAACACTTCAGTTAGGTTTAGATTCCTAATCACGAATCGATGTGTTAAACGATTAGTAACACTCTCGTAAAAGTGTGTGTGTAATGGGACTGCAAATTCCGTAAAACTATGGGATCCTAAGTGCAATTCTGCTGAGCCTATACTTATGTTCTCTTCATACTTTATTATATGTGTAGCTCTGGGTGTGAGATAAACAATACGAAAATCGGCATATACGCACGGCTTAATCCTGCAATCATGAATCACTTTGGTAAAAGATGTTCTAGAACCCCAAAATTACTTCTGGTTTCTTACACCCGTGTTACCAGACATTAATATATGTCCTTGTTTCATTATCAACAGTCAGATAAATTCCACTGTTAAACAGGTTTCCTCCTGTAAAAACTGCAAAACAACATGACTACATTCATCTAATTTTAAAATTGTGTTTAAAGGGTATTTTAAATGCATCCATTTTTACAGGTACGAGTATATTATAAGAGTCTGTCATATTTGACATTTAATTTTAACGCAGTGACAGTTTCGAGTTACCAATAAAATTGTGGCTGTCAGTCGCAAGCACTTAGTAATTGGTTTTAGAGTTTAAATTCGTCTGTCAGCCTGTAAGTATTTCTGTGAGCGGCAGACGATACCGGAATAACCGTTCGCTATAACCTATTTTTCATTGTTCCTAAAAGGTCACGTTCTCAGTGTCTTTGACAAATATCTCAGCATTCTCGGCGTTTCGATTGGGAATATGGATACATTTATAACATAAAGATGTATTAATGGACGGGATGTTTGTTTTGATATTGAATGCCTGCTCAAATACTTAACATACTGTTTTGCGTAAAACCTGAAGCGAGCGGCGCATTTAACCTATTTATAAACCTGAGCAATTTCCATCTCATATCTAGGCGTACCCATATAGATACCTTACTAATATGCCTGCGGACAAAGGTCCTACTATATGTCGAGAATAAGCACATGTTTGCCTGCAAAATACCTACTAAAAAAGTAAAAACCAATGGATAACAAAATCAGAATTACAACTAATGCTTTAGATCATGTGTAATAGATCTGACTTGAAAAGCACACGACGGATCATTGCTCTATGCGTGTTCAAATAATTAATAATGAAACAATATAGCATTAGAATACAGTACCTTAAACCGTTGAAAATAGTCCTTAAATTATGTTATAATTTTCATAAATCACTCACGAAAATACCCTTTCATACAGATTGGCTTGAAGCGAATAATTTCCGTGTATTTTTCACATTGAATATTGAACAAAGTGAAACTAAGTTAGTGACACAGTTTGAGCACAAATTCATCCCGCCTCAGTTTACGCAGTCGGGATCGATAAAGGTAAATGTTGTTGCCGCGTAATATTGAGTTCGTTAACTCACCTAAATGCCTTCAAATACTTGTATTATTGTAAGGGAACGACTAAATTGAATTACCGCCCGTCGTAAAGTTTGAGAACTGTCGGAAGGCACTCAAGATGTCATAATAATGTGAATTTAGATATATTCGAGATTCCATTATGAGAGAGAATCCGTATTATACTTCCATTAATGGACGCCGCATGCAACCGCACATTTGAATTTCAAAATCGCTTGAAATGGAATAAATGTCTTGGTGTAGTTAAATTATTTTTTGTAGATTTTTCGGAGTGGCGGTTTAAAGCGCTACGAGTTTCTACGAAATTCGGCTACGAGAATAATGTAGCAATTCTCTGTTTTTATTTATTACCTCTACGAATTTATTGGTTTGTTATGTTAATTTGTCAGCTTTATTTTCTTATTACTAGAGAACGTTATAAATATATTTACCAATTTGAATACTGATTATTCTATGAAATATGTCAGTCTTGCTTTACCAAGATGTGCTTTTATATTTTGTATTTCGTTATTTATGGATAAAAGTGACAACATTATTCGATATTCATAGAAAAATTAATTAATTGAAATTTCTCTACCATCGTATAAATTAATAATTTAAATAAGGCAGCCAAGTGAAGTGTAAACAACATACAACATGAAAATCCAATTAAATTATGCAAAAACTTCATTTCATTAAATTATATTCCCAAGGAAATCCAAGCTGAATGAATTTAAATGTTATACAATACATTTATATTGCACATAAATAATTCAATAAAAGTATGTTAATTTGGAAAGAATGCTGAGTCACGCCCCCCGTCAAGATCCGCGCTGAGATCCCCAACTTATAATTAATTACCTAGCCACCGTATCTCACACTCAGATTGCTTTTAATGCCGAGTTTCATTAACGGCATTAACATTTTTACTAATGGCACTTTGTTCCTTGATTCCTAGCTCCACCTGAGATTATTAATTTGGTGAGTAGTTCCAGGAAAACTCGCTTTTCCAGTAAATGGGTAATGCACATCTTTCGTCAAATTCTAGGTTACTTCTTTGACTTTTTCCGACGAGGAGACTTTTCCAGTTATCGTATATGAAAGAACATATTGCTCTAAATAATGAGTTATCCCTCTGGCTTTTTCTAACGAAAATTGTTAATTAATTTCGGCGTGACAATAAGGAGACAAAATCTCTTTTAGATTTATGCTTACTAATTATTAAAATATACATTATGTGGCTTCTGTCGCTCCATTACTGTTAGACACAGAATTTACGCTTAAAGAAGTTCACTACAGTACCACAATTTGGTAGCTTTTAGGTGCATTCAATATTTTTACAAGAAACTTTGAGATGGAGAATTTCTTCACAATGTTTTCTTTCACTGTTAATCTAGCTGCGGTTACCTAGGCTAGTTAGTAACTGTCTAATGCCGAAAACTGCTCTTAAGGTCCTCATCTTCAAGACACTGGATTATTAGAACACAATACAGAAGATATTTTCGTCGCAGACGAAGTGACACGGTGGGATTATGTGAGATATGTCAACAAAATGTAGAAAGGGTGGGTGTATGATTTATGATTGTGTCAAACTTTGTCGGCTGAGGAACAGTTAGGAAAGAAATAGCTGTTAAGTTTGTCTTATACGCTATTTTATACTTCCACTGGAATATTTTATATTTCAGATATTTAGAATTAAATGTGTTAGCTGAAACATTTGCATGCATCCAATCCAACCGAATAAATGCGTAGAAATGTAGGTTTTTAATATTTTTATCAAATTAAACATTTATAACAATCAATTTACATTATGTATGAATGTGTTTATTCAATATTTATACGTATGGATAATATACATTATGTTTAAATTTAATAATATATCAAGTTAAATTATGCGTACACCTGAAACTGCCCCAACTTTCGTTCTTTCTCGTTTATACATCCCATGGTTATATGGCAGAAATTTCTTTAAGCAAAAAGACCGCATTTTTTCATGTAATGTGTTTTAAAAAAAAATTAATTAATCACATAAAATAATTACTAATAGCCCCAGGACACTAATGTCCATAATAGCTCTAATGTAATGTGCGTGACATTATATTATGCAGTAATGAAAATTTAAATGAAATCCATCAACACTTTTTACATGTCCAACTCTGGCAATGTAATGTCTGTAGTGTATTTGTTGTATTAGGTTTCTAAATTCAGGTGCGAAGACTTAGCATATAGTAAAATTGCAGACGATACAACTGTAAGTTGTTAATTTAAATGACACTGCGTCTTCCCAGGAAACCTTAGTTTATTCGCACAAACATCCGAGACTGGAAGTCGGAACAATCGCTTAACGATTCAATTATGCAAAGGCTAAGTTGAAAACATTTCGCTTTGTTCGCAACATTAACAATATACACAACTAACACTGATTGCTAATTTACTTCACTTTAAAACAAACACTAACATTGTTTTAGTGAAGTGTTAAAAATAACAAGTGCAAATAAAACTAATTCAGAGGCTCCTGTCGGCTCGGTTTTATTCAATACAATCGTAAAAACAACTAACACGGTTGTTTTTCAAAAACAAATTACTAATCCACTGGGAAAATATAAATTCCAACGCACACTCAAAACAAACATGGAAATATGTAGCTTCCATAAAACAAACCTATGCGCATATGCGGAGTGCTAACTGAGTTATAGAATTTTAATGGCCAGTACTAAAACGCATAAAGCAGCAATGCAAACAAGTACTGTAGGAGCTGCACTAAAATTGACTTATAAAAGGGGGGCAACAAACCAAGTGGAGTCATGTTTGTCCGCAGGGTGAACGATCGCTTTACACGCTTTTGTTCAAACAAACCAAATGGTCCGAACTTTATCTGAACAACTGTGGGAGCTAGTTTTAATTCCGTTTTCTCATCGGTACAATTTATTTCTGTTTACGTCTTCAAGTGTTTTATAAAGTTAGCGTCGGTACTGCGACGAAAAAAACATTTTCTTTTGTGTCGCACCCAACAATGAGCAAAGCTCCTAATTGTTTTTGTTCCGCTTCTCCTAAATCTGTATCAGACACGGCGAGGCCTGATGATAAATAACTTTTTTCTTACATTTGCGACATCGGAGTAATTGGAGACTGAACGCCGAACGGGCTTGAATTTGCGAATAATATTTGATGCAGAGAGTGCGCCATAGCTGTAGAGAGGGATGATGCATTGTTTATTTGCCATTATAAATATATGTGTTGGACAAGGAGCGCAGACAATCCGGCGGAACACAGCACGTAAATATGTTTGCGCGCCGAGTTACTACCGAGCTGATATATTGGATATGTTCGCGTCGCATTGTGTCTGTCGCCTACGCGGGCTCAGGTGAAGATCCAGGGAGGACGCGCGCTCACTATATTAATTTTCCTCTTAATTTTATGTTAATAACGTTTATGATGTTGCCAGCGTCGCTTGTATTCATTATTTATACGAGGAAGGTTTTGAACGACTCATTTTGTCCCTTGATATTATTTTAATAATATTTTAGCTATAGTATATTCTATCGATTCATAAACAATGCTCTCAATGAGTAATTATTATAATTTAGCAATACTCGAAAACTATCAATAAATTTAGTAAGTATCCAATTTGCTTAGACTACATAATGGAATTACAACCTGCTTTAAGGAATGCAAAAAAATCTCAAATTAATGAAAAATTCCACCAAAAGAAATCTAATAAATCAAAGAATTAATTATCTAAGTTATTGCTCACTCTAGACTTCTGAAGCTAATAAAGACTAATGGCTGTAAACGCTGTTGTCACTTCAAACTGACGACTATCAAACAACTTTCGAAATTGTAATTAACGTTGCGATATCATAACAATCTTCGAACAGAGGACCCCATACACCCACCCAACTTCGTGCCTGCCACGAACATAATAAATTTTGTGACAAACAATATTCCTGTGTCTTTTGTCTGTAGAGCATCGATCGCTCCCAACAATACCGAGATCTCAGCCGCTCGTCTATTGGTATAGTCACAATATACAAAAAAATCACTCACTCCAAATAGCCCGTGTACGCTTTAGTATTTTGTCCGATGTAATGAAAAAGCGGTTCGACGTTCTTAATATCGGATACTGGCAGTTTTGAGGTCGTGGACGAGTATCGGAATAATCATTCGGAGCGCTATGCATGTCTGCATAAAATGAATGCAAATACATATTCAAGATACTGGGTTGACATACAAATTATAGATTTATTTTATTTAGTCTAGGGATTGATTTGTGATTTTTATTGTAGATACTCGAATATTCAAATATAAATTTATATGTTAAACAAATAATTACAAAAATTAACGTAGTACTTAGATTTTTTGACAATTTTACATCCTAAAGCCATTCTAAAACTATACTGTAAACACAAGATGGTAAAATAATTCTACATCGCGTGAATTTACATTTTCATTTTCAAAAGCACTTTTCAGCATTATTTCATTTCATTTATATATTTAATAACAGCGAGACAACGCATACAAATAAATTCACGTAAGTTATATATTCCAATTTCACCTAACGCGGCCCTTGCAATTACCGTATGAATAATCTGTCGTAAAACATAATTTGAATAAATTTCATGCTTGCCACCAAAAAGTCTTTCCGTGCGTTTCTCCCGGGTAAGGGCGGCCGCCATTTCTCATTTTTATGAACTTCAATGTACATCACATCAACGTGATCGTTTATGGCGACATTGGATTAAATAGTGTTCCGGATGTAATTGGCCAACTTTGTTATTACATGGTGTTATTTCGGAGGTTTTTCTCGTTATATGATATACATTTCGTGTTTTTGTCATGCTGGTGTTTCCTTCCGTCGAATGTGAATTGTTTTTTTTTTGTATATGTATATACGTAGGAGAAAATTATGCGGAACATTCTATCGCGGTTTGGCCATGGGGCGGACCTATCAAAAAAGTTTTAAAGTAATCGAAACGTCGGGAATTTAAAAGACATATTTGCGATAAAATACGTGAAATAAAATTTTATTTCAATATGTAACATTCGCGTAATTAAGAATTAAACGTTACATAAAATATCTCCTTTGTTACAATCATTTTGTGTTAAAAGAGAATCCACTATAGATCGGGCTGCAATTATTTCATATTCATTGTGGTACTCTTTCTTTTGTAAGAATTGTTTATTTATAGACGATACATTCAATATCACAATAACCAACATGTTCTCCGCCTCAGAAACATATGTCAATTATTGCAATCCAATGTTATATGGGACCTTGTAATGTCACGTCAGTTGACTGTCTTGGTAACATCCTAAAACTCCGCCCTCCATACAACGCATTTCTGTCGGCTTATGACGCAATGTATGACTAACTGTGCCTAATGTAACCTTATGCAGGTCACGGCCAGATTTTATTTTAAGTAATTTTAGTAGATACATTACTGTGACTCATTTCCCGAAATATTGTATGAGTTAAGGGAAAAACTTTATAAGTTTTTGTAACTAAATAAACATAGGTAAGTAAAATCCAACGTAATATCCCTTTTTTATGTTCGGAAGACTCGGTTACAGATAAAAAAAACATATAACAGCTATTGCCTTACTCATATCCCAATCCCTCTGATCATTAACATCTAGGTATCGTAATGACTTGGTATGACTATACCAATAAGTATTGATGAAGCTATTGGACATGCTACCTCTGACTTCTCTTTTTATCAGCTAATAAAGTTCTGTATCTGTATCAGCCCATATACGTCCCACTGCAGGGCACGGGCCTACTCTACAATCGACAATACGATTGAGAGTGGTTAGGCCATATAGTCCACGCTGGCCCAGTGCAGGTTGGCGGACTTACATACCATAGAAATTCTTATAAATCGCTATGGTAGTTTCCTCACGATGTTTTCTTTCACCGTTTTAGCGCGTGGTGATTGATTATCAATACACACATGACTCCGAAAAGTCAGAAGTGTGCCCTGGGATTCGAACCCGCGACCACCGTGAACATGTGGGCAGCTGCATCGAGTCCGTTTACCAACAGGCCACCACGCACTTTATTCAAATCAAATTTATCTGTATTGACAATCTCCTTTTTCATAATAAAAGACATATTTTAAATATCTTTATATACATTTCTAAACAAAAATGAGCTATAACACAGAGCAATGCACCTTAGATCCTATTATCTGTAGTGTAGTGGGCGCGCCTTCGTGCCTCCACTGACTCACAGATCAGAATGCCTCGTGGATGCTTGCGAAACCTGATGCTAGCTTAGCATTCAACGTGGAGGAAATTGTGCAACTGCCCTTGCGATTGAGAAACGGGTCATGATTACCATTTTTCAAGCGATACATCCAATTAGGCTAAAAAACACGTATCACTTTTCCTTCGTTAGTTTTGTTATGGAGGTTATAGATAGCTATGTGGGTTGAGATTATTTGCAAGCTTATTAGTTTAGACTTTGTTTTCGGTATAATTATGTACATTTTATTCATATTACTATTAAAATGAAATAAAATATGAATGAGTGATCATTTTTTTTATTCTAATATCCAAATATTTGTCGACCACGCTGGTCTGAAAAAAATAAAAATCCATGTTGCTTTTGTGTCAAATTTAAATCTTCTCTCTCCAAATTCCGGCTGACTTTATTAATTTAAATAATAATCTGCATTAGCTCAATCTTCAAGCTTATAGCCGGACCTGAGAGTAAAAGTAAACCCCATTTTACATAATCCTTCAAACATTTTCTTGTTAGTCAAAATTAGTACAAGATTTTAAACTATTATTAACAGAGCATATTTTAAGGTGTGTTCCTACGCTACCGACTCTTGTCACATCTCAAGTAGATCGCCGTAAGATTGTCGGCTTCCTTTAAACGTTAAATGTCAAAAGTCATTTGTTGAAGCCTAGCAAATACGGAATTTAGTACGTGAATTTGGTAAATCAACGAACATTTTGATATATGCAATGATAAAAAAATAAAAGAATATTATAATTTATGCTAAATAATGTAACTGCTTAAAAATATTAATCGACTCTAAAAATATGTTGGAAAACTATTCATGAAAAATCAGGACTGTGATAGATTATATTGCAAGGCATATTTGGGAGTCAAATCATTGTTATTCAAACTATACTAAAAAACCTACATACCTAACAGACATTTATAGGCATTGCGAAGGAATGTGAAGCCCATTAATCCGAATACGACCAGAATGTAGCGTAAAATGACCCGGCTATTTTCGTGAGGGGATTGAGATAAACACACAAACGGTTTTGATGTAAAACTAACAAAGTATTTATTTAATATCCTCTGTATTTATTTTCAATATTTATAACAAATAAATACAAAAATATTTTTCAATTAAACCGCTAATAGATTGTATAAAGCGGACAGTTACGAATAATGCAGTCGAGTAACACAGGTGCATTCAGATCACGACGAAGTAGTAAAATAATATAACTTTATCCTTCACGTCAACGTTTTGAATAAAATGCAAAACGTGTTTGGGATGCAGCCAAAACTGTTCCCGTACTCCGTGCTCGGGGGTTGCTCTCGTTAGGCCGGCACTCATTCGATCATTACATTTCAAACTAATTACTTCTGATATAAGCGCTGTGAGCGCTTCAAATAGACATTATAACTACGAAAAGCGCGCTCATTAGAGCGGATTTGATTGGACCGGACTTATTTTATCATTATAGCATATATTTTATAAGCCCTTTTAGAATGGATAACCAGCCTCTGGGTCGTGGGTCATCTCTTTAAGGCAGGCGTCCATTTCCACATAATACATACGTACTATACCGAACGCATCGCATCAAACGGATCGTAGTATTGTTTGTATAGGAATTCATAGAAGTGCATCCATCGCATAATATGGAACGCGCAAATCTACGAATTCCTATATAAATAATATTATGTATTGCGTCAGATACGAATGATGCAAATATTATGTGGATACCTAAAAAAAAACCTCTCGATAACCCTCACACGCATTGTGGGCAGCACCGGACATCCCAGGGCGAAGGGCGCCCCGATTTACGTCCGCGAACCGCCCCGCGCAAAACCATTGCTGGGCCTTACCGCCTTTGGTCTCAAAACAGTCTTTATGAGATATGAGTCGTGAGGTCCTGTCTTCAATTCCTAGGGTATTTTAACATCGCTTCACTTTGGGCCCCTATTTTGAATTTAAAATTCTCGATACTAGAATTTATTGACTTGCCCGTTTTACAAAATAATAGTTAATTATTTACAAAATAATAGTTAAATAGATATTATAGGGGTCACTATTGACACCTCCGTCGACCTTTTAGAGTCTGGTTGCCATTTAAGTAGATTTTACGTTTATAATGATTATATTGTTATCAAAGAACATTACCTCTCTCTCTCTAAATAAACAGATTTTAGTAGATAATATTATTTCCTACTTCTAATTAATTTTAAATTTGTATTTATTATATATTTATATATGTATATGTTTGTAGTATTATATATGTATGTATTTATGCTTTTTATTATGTATGTATGTATGTTATTTTGGTGTATTTTTATGTTTAGATTATACAGGGTATCTCAAGACTACTACCGAAAACAAAGCCGGGTGGTAGTGTTAGTGACTACAAACACAATGCAACTAAAATTTTCGCAAAAAAGCGGGACAATTTTTTTTTATGATTTTTTAAATATCATAATTTTTGGGTGGTAAATCCATAGTTTTTGCTAAAATAATAATAAAAACTCTTTTATACCTCAGATTCCTTATAAATAAAAGGGTATTCACTATTATTTTAGGAAAAAAATGAATCTACCATCCAAATACGACCATAGGAACTAAAACTACCACTCGGCTTCGTTTTCGGTAGCAGTCTTGAGATACCCTGTATATATAGATAGTATGAATTTTATCTAGTTTCCTCGCTTTTAATTATTTATTTTACACTGCCCTCTCTTTTTCCTTCTTTTAAATCCATCCCATGGTTATCTGTAAGACATTGCTTTAAGCGATAAGACCGCCATTTGTACTTTTTATATTTTTTGTTTCTATATGTTGTATTTTTTTGTGTACAATAAAGATTTAAAATAAATAAATTGTTTCCGATAAGACACATATAAAGCCTTAATACACTCATAATAATAAAGTAAGTATATAAATAAAATGCGGGCATTATATCCACACAGGAAATGTATTTACAATTTCAAAAAAAGCACAATATAGAAAGTACAAATAAGAACAATTTAGTGTTCTTATTTGTATGCAACCAAATGATGGACTCTTAAAAGCGCACACATTTCTAGTTAGCATAACATTACGTATTAACTGTCTCTATTATGATACACAGATACAGTGTAACCTGAAATATCCAGAATTGAATTTATGAGCTTGAAATGCAAGTATATGCCGAAACTCGTCTCATTCAGAGCACGTACTAACAAAACATTTGCACTGAAATGAGGAATTAATTACCTGCGTTGAAAGCAATTTGCATAAACTGTTCCCGAACCGTGCTTCAAGCTTGTTTACTTAACATAAAAGAAATACGGAAGACAAATTCCTTGAAGTCACAAGTCCGGGTTTTAATTAATCAAAGTATTTGTAACTGACGCTACAAAGTGACTACCTGATAGAAACAATGCGTTCTTGACATATTCCTTCAAATATGTTTAAATTTTGTTCTTCTTCTTCATCAGCCCATATACGTCCCACTGCAGGGCATGACCCTCCTCTACAATCGTGAGTACGATTGAGAGTGATTAGGCCATATAGTCCAGCACGCTAGCCTAATACGGGTTGGTGGTTTAAATTTTAAATGGAAAAAATGTATTGCCGGAATTGTACCACCAGTCATCAAGTCCTGTACATAAATCTGCAATTCTCAGTTGGTGAAGTATCGTATCTTAGCGATCAAATAAAAAGTATCGAGTACTGTTATTTACGCACATTCGTATCAGTTTTGCTTGCTAAGTTCTTTATTAGTTTCGGTCTGTAGGCGGTTCTGCGAGCGGCCCTTCTTCCGATAAACTTAGTCTATAAATTTGGCCTCGAACTTGTGTTGATATGTCCAACATTGACCAAAGCTAACATAAATTAACGAATACTATCCATCTTGAATTCAGCATAATTAACTTATCCATAATATTTGTAAAAAATATCTTAATTATACGAGTATTAGCTTTATTGACAGAATCGATGTCTATACATCGAACGCATCGGAACGCATCAGTTACAGCAATTTCGACCATTCCAAACATAGCCACGACATACTCCAAAGGCGGTGCACGCTTACCATACCATAACAAGAGATCATTCACCTGCACTCAGCAATTCATCCCTTCTCTGGTATGTTCAGCCTGCCAACCTAGGTGATATAAATCGAACCTTTGATTATAGATGAGACCCGTCCTCATTGATGAACATATGTACATACGTATTTGGATTGTTTCTTTTTTTGCAATGAATGGCTATAGGAATGTGCCGTTCGCCTGATAGTAAGCGGTGCGACTGCTCATGAATGGTGGCAAAACCAAACAACAAACCGAATTACAATACAATGCTTGACATTCATACAGCGCTCGCCATCCTGGGACATAAAATGTTAACCCCTCAATATATCCTGCAGCTACTCTGGCTACAATGTCCTTCACACAGAAAAACAACAGTGAATTTACACTACTGTTTGCCGAGAGAAATAGACATTGCGGTGTGTACCTACACTAGCGGCCTCTCACATATAAAAGACCTACCAATATTAAAAATCATATAAAAGTATGTTAAGTAAATACAACAGAATAAAAAGCGAGACTGTCAACAAAAACTGGAGTATATGCACGGAACGCCATTTTCCTTATAAGTAAAGTGAAGAAATGATGCATTGTCGCGCATCGGCACATTTCCAAGCCGGGGATTAAAGCCTTTATAAGACGTCTGGAAATCTGAAAGGCGGCTTACGCTTTCAGTATTGAATAGAATCTTGTAAAGCATTCTTTAGAATTTCGATTTGCCTACCGTAATGCCTATTAGGAATCTCATGTGTTAACGTCAATGATTTGTATGAACCATTGACAACTTTTAAATTTCGAATAGACTTATTCATAGACAGTTTATAAATCTATTACTATAGTATATATATCGATTGTTTTGTCCCTTTGGAACGACTTGAATTCAGTTTGAGCGAAGAAGACAAAACATTCGGTGACTAAAATAGGTTTATAAATTGACCATGAATAAGGACAGCAAAACAGCGATGTTGATTAAGTCGATACAATTCTGTCCCGACGCTCTTTCGGGATTAATTACAGATTGGGTATTGTAGTCACTTTCCCGAGTTACATAATCTTCGCCGCCATTACCGATTTTATATTTTTTTATTGCTAGGTATGGCGAGATGAACATGCCATCCAACCGAGCATCCGACTGATAGTAAGCGATACGACCGCTCATGGACAGAAGCAAAACCAATCAACATCATGAATTACAAAGTAATGCTTGGCATTCCACTGCGCTAGTGATCCTGATACATCAGATGTTAAGTCTTAACAGTAGTTACTTTGGCTACAATGTCTTTCAAACCGGAATACAACAGTGCATTTGTACTTTAATCTTTTGTAAGATTATAATGAAGGTTGACTGCAGGGATAAATAAGTTTGTTAACTTTAATATAGCAATCTTTAAATCGTCTATACGAATTTTTAAACATAACATACAAGAAATAAGTGATTATTTACTACACACCAAAATATTGTGATCGTTGTAGTAACTCACAGAATTTGAATGTTATTAAAATGTAAATCTTCGAATTTTCATATTGAAAACACACTCATAATTGTGAATATAAGTGGGGAAAATTATAAAAGACATGTGCAAATCCCATAGGAGATGTGAGGGAGCCCGCTGTATAGGCCGCACGGCTCATTAAATTTTGTTTGAATAGAGGGATGAACCGTCCTGTACTTGGCCAGATACACAGGAGCGACAGCAAATAAAATTCTTATAAATCACTTAGATTTCTGTACTGTAATGAATAATCACCACAGAACTCCTTAATATAGAAAGTTCCATTGAGAATGTTTGAGCCATAATCCACTTATCATAGACAGTCTTGTTATAATTTTATGGTATTCAGGCTTCCCTACGATGTTTTTCTTTGCCATTTAAAACATAAATATAAAGGCTTTTAAAGATATTGGCGTTTAGATATATCTGTGATTCAAAACTTCGCCCACGTACGAACATTTCTGTAAAGAAAGTTTTCTATATAACACCAGTAATATTTCATTGTTATCTGCGAAACTACCTGACATCGAAAACAAAACTATGGTTTCAACAAATATTTACGACGCAGAACTCAGCGACAGCAAAAACTTGTCATTTCTAACCGCAAAATAAGAATATAATTTGACATAATACCTGGCCTTGGGGACCGCTAGCCACAAATGCCGGAAAAGAGCATTTTATGGGCGGCAATAAATAAAAAATAAACAAAAACTGGCTAGGACAACGTACATGAAAGGCAAGAATCTTTGTTTTGTGCTAGGAAAAAACCTACTATGATTTATTGTAGTTTCCTTTTTAACGTAGTCTCCATTTACATTTCTACTTTTAACAAATGTTGGTTTGCTGAGTTCAGTATTAAATGTTATTATGAAAAATATTTTATGTTAGATCTGAAAGAAAATACTTTTCTTTGTATAATTTGTCGATACATTCCCTAGAATGTTATACTTTCATACAACTTGCCTACTCTCGTTTTTATTTTTCACTACTGAATATACAATTTTGAACCTCTACTGAGTATGATCCTTAAGCCTATTAAACATTGACTAACTCTAATATTATCAAATTTTATTAGGAATTGAGACTTCCATATTTTGATAGAACATACTGCATTCATAAAGGAGGTATTTGTCCAATGCCTTATAGTCTGTCTGTACAGCACAGAGGAGCATCGAGTGAATAGTTCCAGACGGGCGGGAGCCACAAACATCACCGCTCCCATCTCGCGAGCAAACACCCTATATACTACACTGTGTAGTCTATACACGCCCTTAAACACACATATGTTGGACAAAGGACGTGGCCTCTTTCGTCCTCAATCCCTGGAGCCATTACAAAACCTGTTTTCTTAGGGCGGCTGTCACACCACTTGTAATTAAAGCGGTGTGAAAAATAGAAAGCTATTAGTTTTCGGAAGTATAAACAAAGGATAAGAAATGTGATATAACATGTCGGATTACTTATTGTCTATCTGACAATCTTAACCTAGTAGTTACATTCTGCTAAAACAATGAGCAACTCACCCATCATAGGCGGAAAATGAAAAAAAATAATATAATCAACGAAACAGAATGTATGTGTCCATTGAAATAAATATTACAACGGGTAATAAATTGAAATAAACAGTCGGAAGGTGGCGCATAACTATGTTGGCGCAACACACAAATTGTCCCGGTAAAATATGCTACAAGCCGCGGAGTACAATGCCGGCGCACTTTATAGACATTTCAATCGATTTGTCGTCGGTAAGCTGTACGGAAATGTAAGTACATGAAACATGGATAGCGACAATATATTCCAGCGCTATAGTAAATCATTTTGCGTGTTCAGCATTGTCTTGACTTTGTTTATTGCTTATACTCCTGATATTTATGTTAAACCTGTGATGAAAACTTTAAACATTAGTCATATTATTTTATATTAATTCTACATGAATTTAACACGGTTTATAATCACACAATAATACCTTAAAGCAAAAATATCTACCACAAAATGTAATGTGAAAATCCATAAACATTAAACCCATGAATATGCATCAAAGTGCACCCTATGTGTGATCTATTCAGCTACATCCAGGCGCATTCCCCGCAGACTATCAGTCTATTCCTGTATATACTTACATAATTCCGTTGAATTTGAAGGCAGTACATCACCATGCTCCTATGGGGCCGCCTCAATCGGCCCTCACTAGGCATTCAAATGCTTTCGATACGCTACGCTATGCCAGACTCACTAGACTCGTGGTAGGCACAATAGATGCCAATCTAAACGGGAATTTGGCTTGGACATATCTGCGTTTGCGTATATTAGATACACGAAGTAGTATTGCATTCAGAGAGTACATCGTTTAAGACTATACGAACATGACAATCACGCACGGAACCCATGTATCCATGAAAACAAATGAACAGAAATAGTTAAATAAAGTATTTTTAACATTTTTCACAATTATTATAATACCGATAAGCCTTTTTCTAGACAACATAGTTAGGAAACGAATGTAGGATATATACAACACAAAAATAGTAATATAATTGGCGGCATATCGTTACGAGCAATCACTGTCTGATAAACAAAACAATTGCAACTAGACTCAACAAAGTTTAAATCAGGGGAATTAGTAGAAGAATGTTCAAGTATGATAAAGATTAGATAACTTATGAGTAAAATTCCAATATTTGGAACACAAAATATACGATTTTCTCAAAAATTTAAATTATAAGTGTATTGTAATATTGGAAATCTAAAACCGAATACGCAAATCGGATAGACTCAGACACTATGAACTCAATAGATACATTTGACATGGCGGATATCGACAGATTTCACCAATATTTTAGTCTAATTAAAGGCAATAAAATTATCACAACAAAAGGTCCAGACACTATTAGAATTAAATGATATTTCTCTAAAGAATCAGAAAACCTTATCTTTAATCACACGACAAGATAATTAAATGATTAAACTTAAGTGCCCATAACAGACACTTACTAAACAAAACGGGTATCAACATAATTATAAAAGGATTAAATTACTTAAAGCACGCCTGCGTTGTGTTTTAACATAATGAACGGAATTATTAATGCGTATTTAATTAATCAAATGACGAGTACAAATAATTTCGTGCTATTTTTTACGCATAATGCGTTATTTGTACACATTGTAATTAGTAAACATAATTGGCATGCAACGTAGATTGTGAGTGTTTAGGCAACCCCAAAACTAAAATAAAGATAATATTTACTTTATACATTCGATTAGAGCAAATTTTCAATACAACATGAATAATTTAAATATAATTTATCCACTTTTTGTTAGCGTGTGCCGGAATTTGGAACTACAACTAAAAATAACAAAATATGTATCAAATGTATTGTTGCATTTACTTATACTTGTAATCAAACAGTATTAATATGTCTAAAATAATAACAATACAGAGAACATAAATATCTATACTAATATTATAAAGCTGCAGAGTTTGTTTGTTTGTTTGAACGCGCTAATCTCTGGAACTACTGGTCCGATTTGAATGATTCTTTCAGTGTTGGGTATTCCATTTATCGAGGAAGGCTATAGGCTATATATGATCACGCTATGACCTATAGGAGGAAAGCAGTAATGATATTTCTAGCAAATACGAGGAAATTTTGTTCGTTTTTCGTGGTCCGATTGGTCGATATTCTAAACTGATAGTCAGAATTAAACATTTTGACCGCCATTTTAAAACGTGTATGCACCTGGGCGGAGCCGGGCCCGACCGCTAGTTCCTAATATTTTGACAACAGCGCATTCGGGCGCGAAAAAATCGTAGACGATCCATATAGCAGATGTTCTAATTTTCAAATTGTTCCACTTGTAGTTTAAATCAGTGAGGACTCAATTTTATCTTATTAATTTTGTATAAATGTGAAATAAATAAATTGATAAATGCAAGCTCTATGCGTGTTGTGCCTGCGAGTGCACAGACTTGTCGTATCGGCAGCATGTGCTTAATTACACATGTGGGTGCCGACAATGGAATAGTTAAGTTTATGTGCATCATCGAGGATAAATCAGAACCGAACGATTTGTGTGCGTGGGCATGTGCGATTTATTAATTGCTGATGTCTTTTAGTACGTCCTATTGATTTGTAATATTAAAAAATATTGTATATTATTATTGTTTATTGTATATTTTTTTATTAATGTAATCAACGTTTAAATACAGAATATTAAATATATATATTCATACAACAAGCTTTTAAATACATAATCCTAACTTCATATCAAGATCTTGTGTCGCCATTTCTTTGAGAGCCATTTCTATAAGAGACTTCTTTAGTAGCCAAACATAGATCCAAAACAAATACTGATAAAATACACGAATATTTGTTTCGATGCGGAGTTCGAACCCACAGCATCCCTTTTCTCAGACAGCTCTCAACAAATTTTACTTCGGCTAATAGAATTTTAACCTGTAAAGTTGTTTATTCCTGAAATATATTAAGTAATAGAAATATAAAACAGGCATTTTACCGAAGTGTTTACTCAGAACTCGCCTAAATATATTACGATTCGGAACGTTTCCTTCCAAGAATCCATTATCTGTACTTAGTTTTAAATGATTCCTACAGGATAAATATTTTATATAATCATTTTAAGAATTACTCAGAAATTGGCAACTTTTCGTAATTTATGAAGTTAATTTAATAAAACATTTATCTCTGTCTCTGTATATCATTATTTTTTTCTTAAATCGATCCCATAAATAAAACCATCAATTGTACTTTTATATATTATATACATATATATTTTATATGTGAAAATAAAGTATATAAACATTGAATGGTTCGTTTTAAGATAGATAAATGAACTAAAGGAGTGCAAATTAAAGTTAGTTGCTTATATTCGCGTTGAAAATCAGGTGTATGAACTTGGCGTCGTCGTCGTCGTAGTCGTGAATTACCACCATTATCTATGCCAGCATCGAGAATAACATTCCGTATTGAGACCTCGATATCTAAATAGCTTCCAAAAACAACCTTAAACGTTTATGGAAACATTCACACCTTAGGGCACACGCAAAAATCAAACACAACAACTATTATTTATGGAAGCGGTATTTTCAACGACCTTTTCAAAAGATAATCATTAAAACCGATTTGGAACGTCTGATAGCTGTAAAATAGAAATTGTGCGGATGCAAGAAATTCCATCAACAAAATAAGTCGTCGTTATATCGACTCACAATTTAGACATAGTATGGTTTACGATCTAAATACTTTATTTCCTAGGCCTCCTATCAAAAAAATGCCAACTTATAGCGATTGTAAGAGTATCTGGACTTCCGAATATTCCCATTTTCTATTTAAACCAGCTTATTAATTTTGAATACTGTTTATCACGTTCCTTTCAAAATAAATTCGAAATTACGTAGACGTGAAGTAATATTACCTACACGCATTCATTCTACACATTCGATGAATAATTGTAATACGCTCAATAAACAGATAAACACAATAATTATACATTACAAAACATTCTCCGCAAACGCAAATACACCATTCACGTACAATATAACGTTTTAATAATCCACTATAATAATTACGGGGGCAATGTGCGTTCGGTCAAACATGTTTATATTAAAGGCGGCTATTGGTTTTGCGCAATGAATTCGGTCGACCGCCGAAATGAGAAACGCAACCGCGCCACCAGTCGTTTTGCATATTATTTTGCTCATTGATGCGTTTCGGAATGTACAAGTCAATATCATATTCATTTGCATTGATGCTGATGTACAATGGAAATTACTGGTGTGCTTGGAAATGTTACTAGGCGCATATAACATTCTGAAATAGATTTAAGTGGTGGTTCTAATCACCAATAAATGTTTCATTTTGTAGCATTAAACCTATACATTTATCACTACATAGTATAAAACAAAGTTGCTTCCCGCTGTCTACGTAGGTATGCTTAGATCTTTAAAACAACGCGACGGATTTTCATACGGTTTTTTTTTAATAGATTTAGTGTTTTAGTTTTTTTAATAGAAATCTATTCGCACCCGGGCGAAGCTGGGCCAGGCTGCTAGGACGCTTATATATAAATATTTATTACATTCCTAATGTATGGCCTTTTTTTGTTCCAGGTTTCAACGGATAATGCGGTTGTCTAACAAAATGCGCCAACATCTGAAACGCAACTCCACATTCTGACACGGTCTACGTAAAATTGTGCGCCATGGATCGCAGACTAATCGCCTTTTTGGCGGTAGCCGCCCATTTAAGTAAGTACAATAAAATGACCCTCTTGTGTTGTAATGTTCCGTCGAGTCATGGAAACCAACCCCTGGAAACGCAGAATTATTATTTTAGGCGGCTTTTAGTTAACTACGATGCTTCACCGGACAGAGACAACGTGATATGAAAACGTTATTAAACAATACATGGACAGCCCGTAATTAACTTATAAGTCATAAAAAGTACAGACATTCAAAAATACTTCAGTTAAAACTCGAGTCGATTGAGCAGAAAGTTCGAGCCAATGACACCTCTTTACAAAACTTTTTAATGAGGCGATGGTACTCACACGGGGAAATTAAGATTATATCTAGTTATATCTTTCGTCTTGGCGATATCTTTAGTTTCGCACTACATTTAATTATAAAAGAGGAAAATAAAATCGATGATACGTTTACTGTAAAATAAGCTTCAATAAAGTTCTTTCGAAACTAGTGAAGTTTTATTAGGCTATAGTAATTGAAATACATAGATTGGAATAGGAGCGTGTGAGCGACCCCTCGATCCATATCTAAGGTAGACTATCCCAGCCCACTTGATGGCAAATGGCGTGGAAGTAAAAAGGATATAGAGGCGCGACACGGGAGGAATTTGTTACTTTTGAACAGAAAAAACTCTAGTTTTCTGATAATACAAGAATTTTTATCTCTCATGTGTGTTTGCATATTGATAGCATGCACAACCCTGAGTTAATGAGTATATATTAAAGTAAATATCTGTATCAGCCCATATACGTCCCACTGCAGGGCACGGGCCTACTCTACAATCGAGAATACGATTGAGAGTGGTTAGGCCATATAGTCCACCACGCTGGCCTAGTGCGGGTTGGCGGACTTACATACCATAGAAATTCTTATGAATCGCTATGGTATGCAGGTTTCCTCACGATGTTTTCCTTCACCGTTTTAGTGCGTGGTGATTGATTATCAATACACACATGACTCCGAAAAGTCAGAGGTGTGCCCTGGGATTCGAACCCGCGACCACCCTGAACATGTGGGCAGCCGCGTCTAGTCCGTTTACCAACAGGCCACCACGCACTTTTAAAAACTTTTAAAGTAAATATGGACAAAAATATTTAAACAAATAAACCGAAATATTCTTTAAAAAATCTATTGAATCCCTAATTAACTTTTCCTCCCTCTTTCAATTCCCATGAATTTAAAAAAAATATATTGAAATATTGAACCCACTAAGAGGTAAATAAGCAGAATCTAAAATCGTGCACTAGGTTATCATTTAAATATACCTACTAAGAATTTTAAAAGTCATATATCAATGTAAAATCTACCGATCCTTCCTTCGTTCGGTCGTTCTGTTTGGCGTTATCTCGGCGGGTACCAAGATCCACCTTTCAGCATATTATCTGTCACTTCACAAAATCTTCAGGCTGTTTAATTCTAAGAATAACAAAAAAAAAATGCAAAATAATAATAAGAAACTAAATCAGCGGTGTTAAAATAAAATACATAATTCATGTTTCACTACTACATGTGTTAATTTTAATTGTGTTATCCGTATTCACAAAAATATTTTTCCTATGCCTTTTAATGTTCCTATCCCTCCTAATGTTGTATAGAATCGTTCTCCACATAAACCGTGTGAGTTTAATAAACCCTGAAACAGATTAACAACTTGGCACATAGGCCGTCACGCACCATTTGTTCAACGATGCTTGTATCTCGCAATAGCTTTGTTTGTATACACACTCACTTTTTTAAGCCATATAAAGGTGCTATCACAGATCATTTGCCATCCAATGACACTGAAGTAACGCTGTAACTGACTTCATGCCCTTATCGATACATTTACTCGAAGATTCCCCCGTAAAAGTCTACAGTTATTTTGATATTATGACCAAAGAAAAGAGTCATTTTAAACTTCTGTTGTAGTGCGCCATGTCAGGAATTTTGAACGACTTTATAATACACAAATAATATATTTTCTAAAAATTTATGGAACTTGTATTGAAGACGAACGGTTTAGTGCTACAATATTGATGTTATTATATTTATCTGTTCCAGGTTTCATTACACCAGCAAATGGGCAGGCTAATCTCTTGACTCAAACAGTCTACGGATTTTTAGACTTCACGACAACTATAGGCAACACTGTTATGGTCTTTTCTCCGCAATCAGCACCTCCGCCAGGTCAGACTTTCATTCTTATTAGTTAGTAATGATTAATTGAATAACTATTTCATATAATTTTAAGACACAACGTAACTGAGAAATACTTCGGCTGTATTCTAATAACATACTTTCTCGTTTTCAGAACCACCTAAAACAGAAAAACCTGTTCAAGAAAATATAATTGAAACAAAACCACCTCCACCTTCGGTCACCAGCGTTAAACCAGAAGCTATTAAACCCAGTAAAATAGCAGATAAGGACAAAACAAATAAGCCAGCTGCACCAGCAGTTCTCTCTAGCGCCGTGTCAGTTGTGTCATCTCCACCCAAGAAGGAAGATAAAAAACCAAATGTACCTAAATCGGTTGTGAAAGAGCAAAAACAGATCATCACAAAAGTCGAAGTTGTCGCTGGACCTTCAAAAATTGTTGAAAGCAGCTCCCCTAAACAATCTTCCCAGAAGGCTCACAAACAAAGCTCCCAGTCCAACAAAAATAAGAAAAGTGAAATAAAAAGCGTCACAAATGTCGTCAGCAGTAAAGTTGAAGTAAAGCAAGGTCCACCACCATCAATCATCAGTTCCAAAGTGAGCAGCGTAGTTCAAGTGAAGTCGAGTAAAGTGGAAGAAGAGCCAGCAATTCTTATAACCAATAATAATATTGGTGAACCAGAATACGATTTCTTGTCCCGTCAACCGTCTGAATTTGTTGAAGAAACGTACAAAGTTATAAACATCCGTCCATCGAAAGCTCATGGGCAAAAACCTAAGCATGTTCATAAAAACAGAGCTCATCAACCTACGCCACCTCCGGAAGACGAGGACCATCCACTCGGACTTGTAACGACACTTGGCGGAACTATAGTCAAGGATGGACTTACCACAGTTCACGAAACTAGTGTTATAGGCACATATATTTCTGGAAAGTACGCTCAAGTTTTGAATAGCAATTCTAAAGTATTGCAAGCATCAGGCCATAGAGCTAAGATATCGCCTACCCCAACACATAGGATATTAAAAACTCCAGCGCCAGCTATTTCTAAAAACCATAGGCATACTTTGGAACCCACTCCATCTATTGCTGATGAAGATAGCAACCATGGTAAAACTTCACGCCGACAGTCAAATAGCGGCGGTTCTTTTAAAAATCGACACCGATCTCAAAACATTGCAGAAAGCGATAACCACGACACTACTCCTCCTAGCCAAAATAATAAAAAGTATAAAAATAGAAACTCACATTCTCAAAGGACCCAAAGGTAACGTAAATTACATTAGACCTCGATCACATGTACCAGCTATGTAGATAAGCTGTCACCAACGTCGTTATATAGCCGATGAATCATGCATGAATTTTTGGGCTTGTAATAAGTAGTTAAAGCAATGTTTCCTCTTGGTGTATCTACGTAAGCATAATATTTTTCAGCATTGGTCTATTTGTTAATAGTGACAATTGATTTTATTTTCAGTACTCGATTTGGCAGGCCAGCAAACACACCCCAATTGGCAACCGTGTCTGTTTTCAGCGAAACAGCAACTCCGTCGTTTTCGAACAGAAGGAAGGCCAGCAGAAATTCTGGTAATAAATCAGTTGTGACTCCTTCAAGCAACAACGATAATCAATCAAGGCGTGGATTTAAGCCTCGTGCGCAACCGACTCCTGTCGAGCAAGTAACGCCAGCGGCTTCCACAAGTGTCTATAAATTTAAGCTAAACCGTTCCCCAGGGTCTGGACGCTGGCAATACAAAACAAGCCTTAAACCTAAAGTGACGATCAGAAAGGCGACAGGTGATGAAGAGCAGCAAACGACGCCAAACACAAATCCTCTTCTCGACGATCCGCAATCGAACGACATTTCTCTTCAGGCAAGATCCGACAACGATCTTGAACTGTCGGGCTCGCAAAGCGGCCCCGGAACTCTTGTTGATAATGATACCGAAGATAATTCTATTGAGAAACCACCGCCAGTCGAAACACTCAAGGTAGAAATCTCAACACCGGCCGACTTCAGCGACGTTTACTATGAATTAGCTACGGTCAAGTCTCCCTATACCTTCCAGGTAAACATAAAATTATAAGTCATACAAAGTATAGGATTAGAAGCAAAAATAAATTGACTAACTAATTATATAATTATAATTCGTCACTTTTCAGGTTGGACGCGTTAAAAACACTCGCATAATAACAGTTACATCTACCATAGAGAAACGTTTGGAACCATCTGCCACTCTTAATGCGCAAAGTTCTCTCAACGAACCGTTGACAGAAAATATATTAGCGACAACATCACCATACGGAAAAGATCACCATCTGCTCGATTCCAGCATAGCTACTTTGCCACCAATAACTTTAAATTCCGATATGGAAACTCCACCTTTAGAAACAGTGACTGAAACGTTCAGTACCACGCAGAACATGCTAAAAACGCATATTTTACCGGTTGTAAGAGATGTCAACGTAACGAGCAGTCTAACTTTCATACAAACTTACCAAATCACTCGATTTGTAACAGCGACTAAAACTTTGCCACCAATGGAGTTTTACCAATTTATTCCAAGTAAAACATTGAAAGAATTCAACAGTCGTCTTGATGAAGCCGGCTCCGAACTTCATTTGGAACTTGACTTCGGGGACAGCAGTGAGGATGAAGAAGGGGTTCCACGAAGAGCTTTCCCGGCGGAACTGGACCTCGCAAATATTGGCTCCGATTTTGATCTGACCGAACTTGAAAAATATGGAGCAGACAATCATCTGAGACTTAAGAAAGCACATGGACAAAACAAAGGCAACCACGTAACTGAAGCGCCCTCCGTCCCGAACTCTGCATTAACTCCTGAACAAGCGCAACAACTAGCATTACTTAGACTTCTAAATCCAGCAGCAGCTGCACAAATTCCCAACGTCGTGACCACCTCTAAGCCGGTACTCAAATACGAGACCATATACGAGTCGCATGTGATACCGTTCTTTGACGGCAGGTCCACAGTACAAAGTACAATATCGAAACCAGTCGCAACCATCACAAAAACAGAATACGAAATAGGTACGAGCAGTCTCCCGGCTCTGCCGCTGCAACCTATTAATCCGCTTTTCCCTCAACAACAATTCACAGTAACTTCGACGCCAGTTGTCATGAACACCGAAGTTACAGCAACCGATAGCCAAGTTCTGAAATTGACTTTCGGTGCGAAGACAGTATACACTACATTGTTCACAACTAAAGTTGTGCCGACGGTGCTCACGTCTTACGTAACGTCTTCGATACCAGTGCAGCCGAACGCCGGCGGCTACCCAGGCTACTTCCCACCGCCGTTCGCGCCCTTCCCCTATGTAGGTTAATCGATCAGTAGGTATTGTGTAAAATAGATTATTGGGACTAATAAATCACGCAATGGACACCAGTGTACACAGTGATAATAAAAACGTGAAAGTTTTATTAAAGAAAGTAAACTGTAAAATATGAGTGTATTGTTGTGGTGCACGTGATAAACTATATTGCGAGTGGGTGAGCAGTAAACACTGCAAAAGCAGCAGAACGACAGGATTTATAGCCTTTGTGGGAACCGGGAACACGCAAAACTATATACGTGTATTTTCTTCTAAACTTTTCCCACTTCGCCACGGTGCGTGTTAGATATTATGTACGCGAAACAACGCTTATCGACAAATATTAGACGAATATAACGCAATCTCTAGCTTATAGGATGATTCTTGTAAATATTTTTATTTATATGAATAATATTGTGTACATAGATAAATTTTAAAATAAAACAATGAAATCTACCTGAAATTGTAGATATATTTTAAATTGATGTAAAAATGTATTTTGTACTTTTGTAATGAATGCTTAAATAAATGGGTCTTATACGATTAAAGTGAAATACATAAAATAAATTATCGTTTTTGTTAACCCTGTTCTACAAAAGGCGAAGGAACGAAAAACACAGTAATAAACATTTAAAAAACAGATTTATGTCCGCTCATCATGTAAAACAAATTCGAGCGCTACATATTTAAAATAAAAACGTATACATTATCCAGGCAAACGCGGTGTTGCGAAGAAGATACACTCAGACTACTTCAAGTATTCCAGTCTATTTTCTTATTCAGTGTAAATTGAATCGAGAAGCTCTCTCAACAGGAAATGTGTTTATTTCTACTTTCCTAGTAATACATTCAGCTGCATTCACATTACACCCTCAAATTTGAATATAAAACAACTACGTTCAAGTTTTAATGCTTTGTTCCTGACATTTTATAAATTTGTATAAACAAATACAGTTACTGAATTTATTTTTAATGTTTTGAGTTTCGAAAACTTTAATGGTGCTTTAAACAAAAGTTAGATGAAGTTTTATTTCAATACCTCAGATTTTAGGTAATAAATTTTGTAGTGCAAAAAATGTTTCATTTAAGTACAAAATGTAGTCTAGAATATGATTATAAAAATATACCGAGTTTATTATGTATCCAAGTTTTAATATTTCACAGAGTTGAGAAGTTTATTTCCCATGATATCTTAATTAAACTCGTTCTACACTGAAAGGAGACGGCGAATGAAACAAGGATCTTGGAAAATATGGAGTAAAAGCTAATGAAAACTGCTGTGTGAATTTAATAAAGGATCATTTGTTTGTAATTAGAATGGAAACCGTTAATAGTATATTTTCAAAATACTTTTATATATCATTTTAATTATCCAAAAATAGCATTGAATTAAAAAAACTTGTTTGGAATATATCTAGATTCCTGGGTTCCTTAAATTAACACTTTCGCGGACAGAACGTGATTGTACGTCATGATTTGAGATTTTGATACGACACAACGTATAATGACGTCCAACGTATCCATACGTCATTATACGTTGTGTCCATCATAATACATATCACACGACACGACGTTTGCAAGCGATAACGTGATAAAACGTTTTTGTCATATTGTCTTTTTAACATTCAATATTCACACAACGTATTTACACGCCAAATATATTTGTATGGCAATTTATTGTGTCATATTAGAATACAACTTGAACTGAGACCGTCCGCGAAAGTGTTAAAATTTTAATTAAAATCATTTCTTTATGATTCTAAATCTTGAAATAATATCGAAATAATCATAACTTTTATACTGGACACATATATTATAAAAGACCTGATGGCAAGTGTAATAAATACAATATAATTTGTGAGAAATTAAACACATTGTTTCCTACAATCCCCAATTGGTTCAACACAAAGGATATCGCAGCCACATCGCAGCCGTGACACGACCAGTCAATCATTCCGACAATCAACGCGCTGAAACACGCAGGCTTTCAATCTACACTGAGTATTGATTTCATGGCTTTGACAGGCTTCAAACGCCAGCTTATAGAGAAGTAAACGTCATTAATGCTATCATAGTTTCTGGAACATTGATAAGCCTGTTGGCGTAGATTTTGGCTGTGAAACATGGCTTTGGTGCCTGGGATGGTATAGAGCCCATTAGCCAAAGACTTATGATCTTCCATATCCTACGATGGAAATACTGACGAAATGTAGAGGCACCCACAGCGATTTTATTATATATCTCATATACCAGGTATATCCAGACTACGACCATAAACGAATCCATGTGGTAGTAATAGCGACTTCCGACAAAATGAACCTCATAAAATTCCAAAAACCTTACGATTTTTTTTTTTCATATAGTCGTGCTTGCGTGGTAAAACCATGTTTTTTTTTTCAAAAATACTAGATTCTTTATTTTATACTTTATTAAATACGCAATGGTACATAAGGGTTTAAATTATTAATTTAGCAATAATCTATGTATTTACCACCCAAACACGATAATACTTACAAAAAATCGATAATTTTTGTTGCATTGTTATGGAATCACTGAAACTAACAATTGGCTGCGATGTCGGTCGTAATTTGGATACACCCCACAGACTAAGCAGTAAAATGCACCCGGTGTGTAGATAGGAACAAACATACAAACAGTTGTAGGGGTGTAGCATGAGTATTAGGAAAAATCAAATACCGTAATAACACATTGAATATGACCTACTGAAGAATACCTTGTTTGCATCGAAAAATGTTTAGAATTGTACTATCCATTTTAAGAAAGCATAATATTTTGTAACTCGCTGAACAGTTTAACACAAAGTATAAATAAATGTATTAATATACATTAAATACACGAGATATATCGCATTGAAGTAGCGCAAGGTTTTAAAATATTTATTTTAAAAACCTAGCATGGAAGAGTTTCTACAACGTCCATTTGCTTTACGGCATAGAGTGCCTACGTGAAGGCAAATATTGTCCGGCAGGATGTTTTTCTATCTCCTTAGCTGTACCGCTAAGCTGTACCTACACAGCATTGTTGAAAAATAAATTGATAAAGCTTGCACCTCTCAACCACAACGTCAAGATAGATAATAACACGAAAACTGTTGTACTCGTATTGTTCAGATTATATTGTTATAGTGTTTTATTTCTTAAGTACGTATTTTTCTTCTGCCCGATTTATAATATTTTATTGCAATAGCGAGAAGAACATGCGGTTCGCTTGATGGTTAGCGATACGACTGCTCATGAACAGTAGGAAAACCAAACAACATCTTGACTTACAAAACAATAGTTGGCATTCCACTGCGCTCGCTATCCTGAGACATAAGATGTTAAGTCTCAATATGTCGAGTAGTTACTCTGGCTATAATATTCTTCAAACCAAACACAACAGAGCATTTACACTAGTATTTAGCGGGAGTAATAGACATTATGGTTGTACCTACCCAGGTGGCAGCAGTAGTGAGAGACCTACTACAAGCAAATCCTACAGATAAATGATGTTGCCCAAACTTCTCTACTATGCTGCAGAAAGCTTTGGCTTATTAATAATTTTACGAGAGACTATATGCCTTATATAAACCCAGCCTGATGCGGGTAGTAAACTACAAATAACTTCACTAAAAACAACAACAAACCAGAAACTCATAAGGAAAATTAATAAGATAGTTTTGCGCCTTTTGCGGCAAACACCATGAGAACAAAAATATGATATCGAATTGAGACCGATTCACCCGTAGAGAGTTTCGAATCGTATGCCATTAACAAATGATATAACCACCATAGATTATCGTGTTCTGATACATAATTATACGATTCAACTTTTTTATATCCTTACCATAATCGTATCTACGAGGTGAAACTCTCGTCGTGTAAATGGGGCGTTAATGCTGAAATTAAGCATTGTTTCAGCAACTTTTTCAATTATGTAATTTTAAGTAACCGCAATATCAAGTAAAAAATAAGAAAAATACGACTTCAGGAACATTTCAATACCTACTCGAATTTCTCGACGGAAATAAAGTCAGTGAACTAAAACTTTATTTGCTTAAATTGATAATTCACTTTTGATACAAAGAGGCTGGAGTGGAGGCCGGCTTAAAATTCATATTGGAATCATCGATAAAACGAGCCATATTTTCCGTACCTTCGGAAATCCGGATGAACGATATAGACTTACAAAGCCGCGTGCCTAAGACTATTTTTAAGTTAGAATCTCTTTTCACTTATTATAGTGTTATTTAACTTTATTACATTTCCAATTTCTGTAGTAAATACTAAATAAAATATACAGATTATTGTGAGGTAATAACAGAACATAACAAAGGGGGTTGGTAATAAATTCTTTTGTTATAAAATTGCCGCCACTATCGCTGGAAGCTATAAACGAATTGTTTATTAGCCCTTGGGTAAAACTAAACACAAAACCACCATAATAAAAGAAATGATTGATAGCTATATTATTTGGAACAAGTGGTATTTTTTTAAAGTTACTTTTTAAACTTAAACCTATTTTGTTTTCCAAATAAGATAGTTGAGGCTCTTGAGAACAGAGCTATGAAAACATCAATGTTAAAGTCGAGGTTTGTAATCATCGGAGTAGAACAACGAAATATATTTTTGCTACAGTCGTATCTATTGCAAAGCAAATCTGCGCACGTACAGTCGGTCTCAGTTCTCGTTGATTGAACGAGGTTAGACGAAATCGGCTTATCGTCCGTCGATGGCGAGTGGGGAATAATTTCATTTGAGTATGCACGGATCGCCGCGGACCGCGCCGCCCGCCCAACCTACTGTCATGCAAATTGACAATGTGGCTTTATACCCAGTTCCTATCTATTTACCATCGCATTGCCTCCTAACGGGTTTAAAAAGATTACTCGCAAACCTTCATAAATCTATGCAAAGAGCATTAGCATTATTCAATAAAACAAAATGAAATAGACTTTAAATCGAAAATGCAATACTTTTAGACATTGCACTTTTGCACTGCAATCGTTTGTAGCGCATAATATAGATAAGGTGTGCCATTGAAGGCACGAATATTCTCGTAATCTTATCACATAAAATCAAACCAAGTTGGCGGTAATGAATAATATAGATTACTTTGAGGAAAGATAAATGTATTATAATGAAACGATAACGATACATATTCATTCGACATTAAATAGTTCAGATTAAACAACAAACATTTTAGGAAGTCGTGTTTTGTTTTCATTTATTTATTTATTTATACCTGTCTCGTTTTTAAAAAGTGGCTAATATGCAGTGATGGCTCGATACAATATTTTAATTTTCGCAGTGTTTATATCATGTAAGTGATCACTATTTTGCCTTATCCGTGCGGTTTTCATTTAATTATTGACTGTAAATCCCCTAAATAAACAAGTTATATACATATATTGTTATAAATTATATACACACATTAAATAAAGGTTAAATAAAATAATAAAGAGTTTACATGGTAATTTTTACTGGTAGATATAAATATGGTGAAACAAATGAGTCTTCTATTGATAAAATATTATATCATAGTTTGAAATCTTTAACTTTACGCTATCGTGACAAAAACGTAATCACTGCAGTTATTTTCCCTGCCATAAAACAAAATAATAAATTATGACAATAATACTAGATAAATTCATTTTTTTTATTTAATTTTCAAAAGAATTAGATGATTGTAGATTTTGTCTAATATCTTAAGACGGCATAAGTAATCTTTAGTAACAATTTCATTTTTATTAAATTCTACCCATATACGTTGTAAATGAGCAGTAGAGTAGTTTCGGGTAATATGGCACACCATAACCCTTTTTGGAAATTAAACACGGAATTTATGAGATCAAACTGTCTTTATTAGTTCATTCAGTCTTAGAACTTAATAGTAACGGACATTTAAAGATTTATAATTATTAGGTTAAAAAAAATAACGTTTAATAAACCTATTTCGTAATCATGAATAATCGCCAAAATTTAAACATGGCCTAGTAGCATATAGCCACAAATGTAGTGAAAGTTATATATTTTGCGCTATTTGTCACGTTAAAAATTCGTTCACGAATTCTTTTTTAGCAGTCAAACGCCATAAAGTTGTACGGGGTACATTATTCAGTACTTTTAGTGAGCCCATTTTATTTCTCACATGCTCTATTGCCTTTTTCATCGAGATTTTGCACCAAATTTGGCGTTTTTTTTTTGACACCGGTGTTCGTGGGGCCATTGCCTTAAACGAAAAATATACTAATTTAGAAAGATTTTAAAAAATACATTAAAAGATAAATATACCGACATGTATAACATTTGCGGCCAATATGGCCTGGTAGGCCACATTAGCGATCTATCTAGTGAGCCATATTGGCCGCAGGCACGTTTTGACAAATAAAATTCTACCCTCAAAAGTATAGAGCCACAAAGATACCTGGCCCGGTGGCCAAAAGTGGAAACAAATACGTCATTTAGGCTGAGTTGCATAAACTAACTTTGCCAATACCTTTGCCTATGAAAATGTCATCGCCATACATTTGAGATGTATTTGACCTTGCGAATGTATGGAATTGACAGTTTCAAGGGCAAAGGTATTGGCAAAGTTAGTTTATGCAACTGAGCCTTAGAATGTCAGTCTATCTGCCAGTCGCTGTCATATCGGCCATTAGTTGTTTACTCAATGTATTTATTTTTCCTGCATTATTTAAAACTAGTGAAAATTGCCGAAAACTTTAAAAAGTGATGCTAGGAATGTTAAACTTCAGGTATTACATTTTACGTAGGAAGAAAATCGGCTTCAGATACCAATAATATCCTTCGAAAAATTGTATCATCGTGTAGCTGTTGCCACAAGTTTGTGTTGTCAGCTTTTCAAAATAAATTCCACGAAAACAGAACTTTGTACGTACTAGTACAATAGATGTTAGTTCATATCCTAAACTAAAATTCATCGTTACGTGCGTGGTGGCCTGTTGGTAAATGGACCACCAATGACCACAACCACATTTCACGGTGGCTGCGGGTTCGAATCTCAGAGTACCCCTCTGACTTTTCGGAGTCATGTGTGTATTGATAGTCAATAAACACACACAAAAACGGTGAAGGAAACATCGTGAGGAAACCTGCATACCAAAGCGATTTATAAGAATTTCTATGGTACCTGTGTAAGTCCACCAACCCGCATTAGGCCAGCGTGGCGGACTATATAGCCTGTGATATGGCCTAACTACCCTCAATCGTACTCTCGATTACAGAGGAGGCCCGTACCCGGGACGTGTATGGGCTGATACAGATAACTTTTTAAGGGTTTTGACTTCTTTAAGGTGGAGCGATTGGTTAGAAATCTTGTGAAGGAAAAAACACGCATATGAAACTGGTCCACTCATTTTCCCGACACTATTGATCGGATTGAAAAATCTTACTTTACCCACTTTATTGCTATATCTATTTTTAATGGCAACACCAAATTCGATTACAGCGACTCTCTCACCGGGTCAGATAACTTTGTGCCTCTATAATTAAATAATATGCCTCTAAACTGTCATCATATTTATAGATTAATAGTTTAACTACAAAACTGAGCACTGGGAGTGTAAAAATAGTGGTCATTCAAAAAACTTAAATGTGTAAAACTTACCAAAATATTACATAAAATTACGTAGTTTTCGATTGTTGCACGCGTTGGACACAAGCGAACTCGCCGCAACGCAGGGATCGGCTGAGGACGTGAGAGGAAGGGTCTCGCTAATATGGCGAATAGATAAACCGCTAGTGTTGGATTGTTGCGGAGAAATCATACTGTGCCATATTGGCTGACTAGGCCATAATACCCGAACTTACTCTACCTAATAATTATTGTTTATTTAGGTGCAATTGTGGTGATAGCACAGACGAGAGTTAGACGATGCTTCCAGTACACATGGTTGGGGCCGAGGTGGAATAACGAGAGTATATTCCTGAACGCCACATGCCAGGATAAAACGCGGCTTGCGAGCGGCGTGCCATGTGTCCACCCTTTGGTCGTCTCCTGTGAGTTATCATGTTATTTAAAATAAAATAAAATCTCCCTTCATATTTTCTTACTTTCTTGGATGTGGAGATAACGAAATATGATTTTTATTAAATTTGGATGATGATTTTATTGGCTGTGATTGGCTCAATCCTATGGAAAATATAGTTGGAGATTAGTGCACCATGCACCAAACGCTAGATTTTACACTTCTATGGAATTCGTCAGAAGAACTTTTCTTACGTTGTTTTTGCTTATAAAGCAACCGATAATAAGAATCTGTAAAAAGAATATGTTCCTTTCATAGAGTACATTTAATTCTATAAAATGTTATAACAGGATCACAAATAAAATTATAGAGATTAACAAAGTTTAGCTTTTACAACCCACTGGACAAATTGAGGTCTGCAAATAAAGTTATTGCCAAATTGCCTGAACACAATATTGAATTTAAGATGAATTCATACCGTCTAAAACAAGGTTATAATATAGAGTACCTACCTATTATTTAATTTGTTACTTAATATTTGATGAAGTGTACCGGACTTATTTTTTTGTAATTTACTTTTTGGCATCACTTTGAATAAGATGGAAGTTCATAGAAGTTTCGCGAATATTTAAAATATTTATGTGTATCCACTTTTTACATCAATCAATAGATCACCTAGTTATTTTAACCTTATATTCATTACAAAACTATTAATCTACAGTATCAGTATCGGCCCATATACGTCTGGGCACGGGATTCAACAGTCGAGAGTACGATTGAGTGGCCATATAGTCCACCACGTTGGCCTAGTGCGGGTTCTTATTTATTTATATTTATTGTATTAACTGCTTTTAGACGATGGAACGTGGCCTGATGTCGACTACATTTGGACACATTACTCGCTAAACGCATCGTGTATATTAGCTGACAACGATGTATGTGCCACTTACACATATTATTTCAACGGCCACGGTAAGAATATTTTTTTCTTTATAGACATTTATAACAATAAAATTCGACCTATTTATGCTATACGAGTTTCTTGCTTTTTACATACATACATAAACTCACGCCTTTTTCCCAGAAGTGGTAGGCATAGGTGCCGAGACACGTCCATATCGCCTTGTATTTTCCGTTCCATGA
Organism: Hyles euphorbiae; assembly: GCA_023078785.2. Taxonomy (NCBI): domain Eukaryota; kingdom Metazoa; phylum Arthropoda; class Insecta; order Lepidoptera; family Sphingidae; genus Hyles; species Hyles euphorbiae. The sequence goes on along the minus strand of CM041041.1, from coordinate 12,966,116 downwards.
TGTGATAGGTGGCGAGCCTATCGCCATATCGAGCACAAATTCCTGACTCTGTGTTGATAATAAGTAGAAAAATCCAATATCACTTCGCCAAACCCGGGATTCGAACCCGAGACCTCAGCTTTGTAACCATACCCTAGTACAACTAGGCCACCGAGGCAGTCTTCCCTCTTATTTAGACTATATTAAATAAATTATAATCGGAAAACATTTTGAAAATACCAAATATTGTGTAACATTATTGCTCTGAATCAGAAATTCGAATTAACCTTGCACTGCGTAAATGGGTGATTCCTGTGATTAGGAAATGAATAGCAAACAGTGGCACAAACGTAAAACGGCTTCTGTGAACTATGTTATCGTTTTTATCGAAGTAATTAATAAATATGATAAATCACAGCTGAATGTGCGTCGGCTTTGTCCTTTTAAAATATTTATTTATATATCTGTACGTGCCTTTAACATAATCATTAGTGTTGAATGATTTTAACGCATTGTATGATTTCCAAAGAGTTACATATCATATAGACTACCTCGCTTTTTTTTTTATTGCAGTTAATGACGAGACGAGCAAGCCGTTCGCCTGATGGTAAGCGATACGACCGCTCATAAACAGTAGCAACATTCCACTGCGCTCGCCATCCTGAGACATAAGATGTTAAGTCTCAATATGTCCAGTAGTTACTCTGGCTACAATGTCCTTCAATCCGAAACAATACAGTGCATTTACGCAGTGTTGTTTCACGATAGAAATAGACATTGCGGTGGTACCTACCCAGATGGCCTCTCACATATGAGAGACCTACCACCAGTAAATCATCAACCATCGCTGGCGCATTTGTACTACGGTATGATAACAAAGATGGGATTTCGGGTTCGAATCCCGGGTCGGGCAAAGTGAAATTGGACTTTTCTGTTCATCATCAATCCGGAGCTAGGACATTGTTGCCGATGTGTCGATAGGGTCAGCCCCTATAATATCGTGGAACGGAACACACCAGCCGAAACGTGATTGTCCTGGCACCTCTGCTTACCCCTTCTGTGAAAAAAGCATGAGTTTATGTATGTACTTCGTAAGTACGTACAAATCACAAAAGTCAAAAGCGACATCTATGTAGTACGCGTAGAATTACATGAAACTGAACTACGAAAGCTTTGTAGGCTAGGTAAACATATAAATAAACAGATGTCGTTTTATGAAAAATGGTATAAGATAGATTAAATTGTACCGATTCTCTTTTAATATGCTAATACAAAAATACTTAGATATTAATTATTAAAACATTGCTTATTTAGAGGACATAAATTATTTATTTGCTATTAGTCCCCTTCCTCCATAATTCCGGGGCTGTTGAAAGGCCTTGACTATTTTCCACCACGCTGGCAAAAAGTCGTTTAGGATTTCACACATCATATGAAATATTGTAAAGTAAATTCTTTATAGTATGCATGGTTCCTCACGATGTGCTGCTGTTATGTGGGTTGGTTGACTATCCATACATACATATGAATAATAGAATAATAGTCTTATTTTTTATATTTACCACCTATTTAATACACACCTGCACCCTGTATATTAATTAGGTGGTATCTGCTTCCATCTCACTACCCTACCTTAAGGTTGACTGGGTAAAAATGCTCTCAGGCATTAATTATTTCTGTACTATGTAATTGTACAGAGTATTAAATAAATAAATGTGACTCCGCAATAACTAGAGATGTTATTCCCTGAGATTTAAACCCGCCACCTAGGCCGTTTCTAGTTCAGTAACAGCTGGCCACCACGCACTTTACCTATATAATTTGTTTTGACTTTCAGTGGAAAACTCAACATCAATGTGCACACGTGCAGTGAACACTCTCGGAAATGCCATCACAAGTGGATGTTACACGCAGAGGAACGGTAGTTATGTGACCAGAGCCTGTTTCTGCCGCTCAGTGCCCGGCGGAGTACCTTGCAACAACGCCTATTCTAATGCTCTTCATTCCAGCATTCTTCTATTGGCTATAGGCTTGCTAACTTATAGAGACTTTCTACAACTTATAATACACTAACGCCCCATTTTCACGGGGAGAGTTTCTCGCTTCGCACATGCGAGTTTCGTAAGGATATAAAAAGTTGCATGGTGTAATTTTTATACTCGATAATCTTATTAGTCCAGGTTCCCTAGAACAAGTTTCATAATTGATTACTAACAAGTTGATTTTTCGTGAGTAGCTTCCTTTCGACTAGACGCCCAACTTTTTCAGTAACGTTGGTAAATGGTAGCTTAGCAGGGTAGCAAGGATTAAACATGTCGATTTGACGAATTTTTAAAATTTATTAGTAACCGAATTTTTCTTTGTTAATTATCGAGATAATTATCTAAATAACGTGAAAAAATATTTGTCCTACAAAATATAAGGTTTTATCCCAACAGTCCCCCCTCTCCAACATGTATCATAAACAAGGTCATGGAAAATAATTACTAACCAGCTGATTTTTTTTTTATTGGTTAACTAACATTTGTATAGTTTACTACCCACAATGTCCTACAAATTGTGTGGTATGTCATCTTGGTCCTATGCTCAAAAGTTGTAGTACTAATACATAATGTAAAAATAATTACTATCAAGCTGAATTTTCGAGAATAGCTTCATCTCAATGAGACGCCCAAGTAATTCTTGTACGAAAATTCTCGATTGTGGTTTATAACTAAGATAATAGGGATGAAATATATTGACTTGACGAATTAAAAAAAAATATTACTAACCGATTATTTTTTTGTTAATTATCGAGGTAATAATCTAATTAACGTAAAAAAATATTTGTCCTACAAAATATAAGGTTTATCACAACAGTCCCCCCTCTCCAACATGTATCATAAATAAGGTCATGAAAAATAATTACTAACCAGCTGATTTTTTTTTTATTGTTTAGCTAACATTTGCATAGTTTACCACCCACATTGTCCTACAAATTGCGTGGTACGTTATTCCAGTCCTCCAGTTACAAAGTTGAAATTCATGAAATTAAAAAAAATATTTTGTATACTTTGCTATTGGAGCTAAGGCACACTGCTATCCTTGCTCACAAACGCATCCGCACAGCATGGTTTACTGTGGACCACAGACGACTAAAAATACAGACGGCCAACACACAGTTACATTGTTTTGTAGTCACTTAAACTACTACCCGGCTTCGTATTCAGTAGCACCCTTGTTATACCCGGTACATATTTAGATGCATTTCTATTTTGTCGAGCTTTTAGAACTTGTCTTAAGTGACAAATACTAAGCATGGATTCACGCACTAATAAGGAGAGGTGAAGCGCGCAGGGCGGGGTAAATTTGGGGCACCGAGGTATTGGTGCATAGGTTGTGCAAACAAAACATTGCGCGTCGTTTTAACCATAGAATACTAAACTAACAGAAGTCAAGCTTCATACAAAGCGCGCTTAATCAACGCCCACATAGACAGCGTTCACCGACACGATATTCCAAACCAGTCGAGACCACTGCGAGAGCGAGTTTCAACTTTTGCGCGAACGCCGAGCGTAGTATGGCAACAAAAGTGAAGTACATAGACAAGGTTGACTTCTGTTAGTATTCTGTGGTTTTAACTGGACGTATTATTATAATTATTGGTCGCTATAAGCAGTTGGTCGCTTAAACCGGGGTCGCATTAAACGGTGATATTTTCTCAGTACCATACTATGAAACCTAACTTGAGTAAACATTATCGTCGTTAAAACCGATTAGTCATTATAAGCGAAGTCGTTGTATACGAATACTACTGTAAGTATAAATGTATATTTCATTTTATTTTGTATACTCAAAAATTACAAATTTTGTAGGACTAAAATAACATACCTTTATTTTTGTAGGACATTGTTTTATTTGGATGAAAAATATATTATCCTATCACGTGATATATTTGTCCTACAGTTACTAATTAAAAAAAAAGTCTTGCAGTATTGACAACTTTTGAGCGTAGGACCAAGATGACATACCATACAATTTGTAGGACGTTGTGGGTAGTAAACTATACAAATGTTAGTTAACCAATAAAAAAAAATCAGCTGGTTAGTAATTATTTTCCATGACCTTGTTTATGATACATGTTGGAGAGGGGGGACTGTTGTGATAAAACCTTATATTTTGTAGGACAAATATTTTTTCACGTTATTTAGATAATTATCTCGATAATTAACAAAGAAAAATTCGGTTACTAATAAATTTTAAAAATTCATCAAATCGACATGTTTTATCCTTGCTACCCTGCTAAGCTACCATTTACCAACGTTTCTGTAAGGAAAAAGTTGGGCGTCTAGTCGAAAGGAAGCTACTCACGAAAAATCAACTTGTTAGTAATCAATTATGAAACTTGTTCTAGGGAACCTGTACCATATGGCGGTTAGGCATGCGATAATGGCATACTATTCTGGTGCGAGAAAATCTCCCCGCGTAAATGGCGCTTAATTTTTATATCTTGTTGTTTCATTATGAATGAACTTATTTGTATTATATAATATTTTATATATCAACACGAATGTGTCGACTAACTTAGAATAGGTACATGAAAAAGTGTGTGTGCAATACACACACGATAGATGTGTAACTTCAGAAAAGTAGCGTAAGAACTTAGATTATATTATACTCGTTCGTAAGAAGGAATGAGATAAATAAAGCGGTTTTACAATAATTATAACCTTTACTTTTATAATATAAATAATATATATAATAATATAAATATAATTTACGAAGAACAAAAAATATTTTAGATTTAAGACAAAATTGTAGTTTTTGTCCAATGATGGGTCGGAATCGCCTCTATATACTTACTGAATTGATGACATAATATTCTTATTAAAAGGTATATAACTGCGCGTAGTTTGATAATAGCCGGTAGACATCGGGCTGTGGGTATAACTCTCGAACTACAGTAACCTCCACTCTTTGTGGGCCTAGTACTTTTTTATTTTAGTTCTGAAAATTCTAACACATACTGATGACACAACTTTTAGAAAAACAATTTTTTTTATCTGAATGATCATCTACAACATTTTGGTCATAAAAATGATTGCGGCCCATCAAATCGGGAGGGGAGCGGGAAGGATTTCTCCTTCCAGGATGAAATGAGAAGGAGGTAATCTGAGAGAAAGAAGGCATCCGGCAATCTCTCTCATCGAACGAATCGCGATAGTTAAGATATCGGTTTACTTCGTCTTCGCATTTTAATGGCTAGTAGGTAGCACACTGTAGACAGACTGTCACTGTAGACTTTCGAAAAATATATCTGAAATACTAGATACAAAATAAGTATCTTCTAAATACTTCTTAAGATTAAAATACTTTTGTAATAAATTTAATTTTAATATTATAGTTTATACAAAAATGGTTGATAAAAAGCACTTGACGAAAAAAAACAATTTTCAGGCTTGATCAATCATACCTTAAATACTTAAAATATTTTTAAGTAAAAAACTTAAGTGAAATTTCATCACTCATTTTTCTTGCATGAGGCCTCAGAATCATACCCCTAAAAGAAAAGAGTCGCTCCACAGGGGCAGAACTTGGCAAATAGGTGTTATATTTCAATAATAATTTTTGTACTGTAGGGTAAGTATTTAAGCTCTCTCTCTAATATCTATTATTTAAGTATTGCAGTATTTCTAAGTCAGCAGTGCTGGCAGTAGATCCCGTAATTTCACCACGTGCAATAGAGGAATCAGTCCTATTCTTCTAACTTCTGTGAGTAAATACATTGATAATTTGATAACATATTACTAAAAGTATTTTATCAAGAATAGTATTTATGAAATACTAAGATACAGAATAAAATATATTTAAATACAAGATACAAAATACATTTTTAATAAGTATCTGAGATACAAGATGGAAATACGTATCTTGTATATTGTATCTGTATTTCAGATACTTGTATCTTAGATAAGTCACATCTCTGACTGTAGAGAAATAAGAATAAAACCGTGGTAATCTAGTCTTGTAATTTCTATAGTATGAAGTAAAATCCGCCAACAGGCACAAGGCCATCACTCTCAACCGTACTCTCGATTGTAGAGGAGGCCCGTACCCCTCCAGTGGGACGTATATGAGATGAAACAATTTATTTATTTATATACTTTATTGCACACAACAAGAAATACAAATAAAACGAAAATCACAAACATAAAAGTACAATTGGCGGTCTTATCGCTCAAAGGCAATGTCTTACAGACAACCATGGGATGGATTGATAAAAGCAGTGGCGTAACTAGCCCATCGGGGGCCCGTGGCAAAATTCATCTAATGGGCCCCTTCGTAAATGTAAAAATACTTGACGTTGTAATTTCGTTTTTATAAGTAACCAAGTAAAGGAGATCAGTCGATTTGGTCCAACTACGGACAAGAAATTAAGTATGACTAAAAAATCAGGCGTATTTTTTTAGATTCATGTCTCTATTTATTTTTATCCTACACCGTGGGGATCAGATTTTGTGAAAAAAAAAGGATATCATAAAATATTCTACCACTTTTTGCATAGTTTGCAATAAAATATCAGGATTGACATCTGTCAAATTCATTCAGTGTTTGTCAAATTCTATTCTTTGTGCTTGGTCGCGAAAGGAATGTGCTTTTGTGATGTTAGTTATTTTGAGTTTATTATTTACGACAACTCTTGGCTACTCTAAAAAAGATTATAATTATTATATTCCCAAAAATAGCAGAGCTTGCTCAGTGCATCTACGCAATACCTCATTGGATTTTATGACGGAAAGGCTCTATAATATTAATTATATTATTTTAGTTCTAACATGTACAAGACATGTTTACAATTATAAAGAATTCTAAAACATCAATCGATTTTAATGAGATAAATAGTATGCCAGACCACTTAATGCGTTATTGGTTAGGACTGAACAAAACTACATGTTTTACATTGTATGATTTGTTTATATTCAGATCCACAGCTCTCAAATGGCCACAATGCAATAATACATTATTGTAATTGCATTGCAATCAAAACGACAGTGGGATGCTGTGCAGTGTGCACATGTAATGACTATTATGTGGTACCTTGGTTGGGCTAGGTACCAAAATGATATCACACCTCCTGCAAAGCACCTCGACAATGTATTGTTACTACCAGGTACATGAGATATTGTTTAGGAACAAGTTTAATTTCAAAATAGAACTTTTTATTATAAAAATGTGTTTCTTATTATCAATACCAACATTTTTACCGTCATCATTCTCTTTTTATAATGACCTACCTACTTTAGAAACGGATATTTCTACCCCCAGAAATGCTTTCTTAATCAACTTTATATCGAAAAGTATTTAACGTGTTTATAATTATGTAATACATTTTACAATATTATTAAACGAAATTATTTACATAGTTACAGAAAATATAAAATATTGTCCAAATAAGATATATGTGAAGATAGTAGAATATGGTAGTTTTTGTAAAACTTTAAGAGGATATATCTTGAATACCCCATACCGTAGCTCAAAAAGACTATATTATATTTAAAGGATATTGAATCTTTATTATTTAATTCTAGGTCTCATTTGTGTCCGTCAAGTTTTCACTACTAGGCCCAATTTCCTTAGGAAATCGACCGATCTCCTTTCGGTCTACTTAAGTATACGTAGAAATTACAAGGAGGCCGTACTGGTAAAACATTTTTGCTTGTCATATATTCAACGAAAATATCTGGACTAACTTCCTAAACGCTGTCCAGTCCAACTGAATTCCCCTGTCGGCTTCCTTTAAAAAGTTGTATCAACCCAATTGCATTAATTTCTCCAGGTAGACATATTAATTGACAACTTCGAGAGCCATGCCGTCGACGATAGCTGGTCCCGGATCGACGAATTCATTAGACATGACTTTCGTCTTGTCTAGGTTCATAAGGAGAACAGCTATTAGTTTATAAGCTTCATTAAGGCTGTGCAGCAAGTTCAAGACACTATGGGGCTAATCCACAAGTTTAAAGTCTTTCAACGTGCTATGGAAAGAGCTATGCTATAAGTGTCTGATGTATCTGAAGGACAAAATTCGGAATTCAGTGATCCGTCAGAGAACCGTGGTGACCGACATCGTATGTATGTCGCAGAAAAGATAACCGCTGGAGTAAGCTAGTTCTGAAGTGGACACCGCTGACCGTGTCTTGGGAATCGTAGCGCAGGACGCTGTCTGGTCATATGGTGGGACAACTTTCACAAGTTGTCAGCAGTGACTGGAAGCACAAAGCAGTAGACCAGCTCATTGCTGTACCTTGGTAAAGGCCTGTTTCCAGCAGTGGACTGCAACGGGCTGATGAGGAAACTTCTCTTATACGTGTTGATTGTTCTACTTCGTGTTTAAAAGTTGATCAAAAACTGAGTATATCATTGGAAAGCGAGTAAGATACACTGGACCATACAGAAAAAGGGTCTGTTAGAAAATCTTAAATATCTGCAAAAGTACCTTATCTAGCTGTATGAAATAAAGACAGCATTAAAGAATGTTTTAATGTCATCCCTTTATTATTTCATATAACATAGCGTGATTGGTGGTGGATTCCGCTGATTCACACGTTGTCTCACTTCATCCTATGCGTGCTCGTCATCATCACCTGCCCGTTGCCCCTGTCCTTCAGTGACACTCATAGCATAGCTCTTTCCATTGTACTTTAACCGACTTTAAACTTATATATTAGCCCCTCAATCAGGGTCCACGTCTCGGCTCTGTTAATCATTGCAGGACATACCGGATGAACACTATAATCTTCAAGCTCTGTGGTATATCCGACGAAAATATGTGGTACAACTTCTTAAACGCAGGTCAGCCTGAATCCTAAATTGAATCCCACTATATAATAATTTTTATTATTTATTATTTTATTGGCTTCCTTTTCGAAGTTGTATCTACCCAATTGCATTAGTTACCCGAGGTAGACATAGATATGACATGCAGGTGGACGTTTTCTTGCATAAAACTGCACTCCCACCAAATTCTCTTGTTCTCTACTATAACTCAACCTAGAGTTTCAGTGGTGTCTTTCTAGTGTTTGCCCATTTGCAGGTTTCAATGGCTTTAGTTTCGCTTCAGCCAGAGGCGGCCTTACTGCATACAAACTCAGATTGTTTCCTCCAGCTCGTAAATGATGATTTTTTTTACTTCAACAGCCCTAAAGCGCGATAGCTCAAAATTTTTGAAACCATTTAGTGATCCCCCCGTGCCACCACGTGCACCATTTTCGGCTATTCCTGGTTTTCGAAGATTAGATACAATTTCGTGGAAACGCTATAAACCAGTAGGTTTACTGAACTGCAGAAAGACACACAATAAGAGTTCTTGCAGTATTTCGTTTGCTTACTGCGCCCATCTTCAACCATTGTCAGGATCAATTCGTCGGAGGTTAAGTAATGACATACTGACTTCAGAATAATAAAATGTATAAGGTAGATGTCTTGTTTACATCTTGCAAATGGAAGTTAAAAATGTAAAAATTAAACAAATCCGCGATAAAATTGGTGAATAATAGTTTTATTTCAATCTTCCAAATTGTTTATTCTTACTTTCGAAATTAATGTTAGTTCCTCCTCTGCTTACGCTCTTTTGAGTTTGACCTCGAGGCTCTGTCGAGCCAGGGCCCTGTGAGACCAGAGCCCTGCCGGGCCGGGGGCCCCCTAGGCCGGGGGCCCGTGGCATTTTGCGCACTCTGCCACCCTATTGTTACGCCACTGGATAAAAGGATAAATAGAGTCACTACAACAATCTCGTCCATGAAACCCATCTATAACTAAAACAGTGGCGGTGGCAATGCCGCTAGCAATCCAGATATAGTAGCAACTAGCGACTGACTGGCGATGAAAATAAAAATTAAATGCTCAATCTCCGTTGAAGTAGGTACCAGGAAAACATGTGCTTAGTTGGCGGAAATACTATTTATTTATTATATTATCATACATAAATAAGTGGGCAATTTTTAATGGGCTACAATCGTATTAGCCAATCTATTTTTAAATTAAACGGTTTTCCCTGTTCAAGGACCAGGAACGCATGAAGTTGGAGGAGATATTTTTATTCATAATAAGAAACTAAGTTTCTATTGGTTATAGCTAATACTCCTAACAGTTTAAACCACGCCCACCAACTACGAAGGTCCAATCGTTCATCGTTTCCTTAAAGTTACGTCACACTATTGATATTATTGTTCTAGAAACTTCCTATTTAATATTATAATACTACCCTCGGTTCCAAATTAATAAAATAGGATAATAAACATACGACTTCGCATCAGTTATAAAATAAGAAGTACTTTTTTCAAATGGGATGGCGCCGATATTTAGTGTAAAAGTGGTCGAGCCACGTTGTGTCATGACATAGTATAAATAGCGACGCTTGTCTTGGACAGTAACACAGGAGATCAACTTCAAACGACAGCTTAGCTGTCCCGCTCCGTTCGATGAGTGGGATTGCCGAATGCCCATACCCTTTTCCTTTTCCTATCCTTTTTCCTTCTCATTTCCCTCCTACTTTGATAGGCCAGTATTAGGCAACACATCTATTGCCCATTGTTATGGATGCTGCGTTATTCTGTTCATGGCCGGCAGAATATATTAATATGATGGTATGTGTCTGTGATAAACAAGAGTAACAGTGAGAAACCCCTAAGGTTTATATATTAATGCTCCCAGAGTTAACAATGGGATTTTAACTATACATTAGCGTTATTAGGAATTAGAGATTAATGCAGTCTTTAAATTATTTTAAAAATATGTCTTGAGTATTTGAGTATTATGTATTGAGTATTTGATGTTCTTTGGCGTTGAACTATCACGTAAATCCGGGGGTAGACTGTAATTAAAACGCGGCAGCTCCAGTATAATACCTCAATGATTAATACACAGAGTAGGCCGTTCGCTTGCCTTATGCATTGTTCACCCATAATTCTTGCAACAATATTTTTGTTTAAACTGTATTTTAACTAAAAATACGTAGGTAATGTAATTTATTTCTGTGTTTGTTAATATTTTACATAAATTATAACTTGTTAATTTACCGTTCGGAAATCAATTGATCCGTTTTGACAACTGACGTGTCCAAACGTCATACCTATACCGCAAGTCAATGCAACGTCAAACAGAACCTAAAATCTACGAGTAAATTTTATATGCCACCGTTGCAAATATAATATCTATAAGAGTACAGTAAAACACAACAAGATGTATTCTGTATTAACGAGAGGAAACGCGATACTGACTTACACATTAAGCGTGTTAGCATGTTTAACTTTTCTGTGTTTCTTGTCTACTTTGACTGTGGACTACAGGACAGCTGCACAGATGAACACAGTAAAAGTAGTCGTGTAAGTATAATTTAAATTGTTTATTGACATATATATTAAACAAATGATTACGATGTATTCTTCTGTTTTTAGTAAAAACGTACCGGACTACGGAGCTTCCAGGGAGAGAAATGATCTCGGGTTTTTAACGTTCGATTTGAAGACCGACTTGGCTCACCTATTCAACTGGAACGTGAAGCAGTTGTTCCTCTATCTGACTGCCGAGTACATAACACCAAACAACGAACTAAACCAGGTTGTATTGTGGGACAAAATTATTCTCAGAGGTGAAAATGCTTTATTGGACTTCAAGAACATGAACACCAAGTATTACTTCTGGGATGATGGCAACGGTCTAAAGTGAGTATTTTATTTGTGTTTTTTGTTAATATTACAGTTAATTTAAACAACCAACATTTTACCTTAACTATCCTATTATGGTATATTTAATTTTGATGATAGGGGCTTACTATAAATGTCATGATAGTATAATATTCATGATCAATCGCTGATTGACCTGTATTGATGCATAATTTAGATGCTTGCCTGTGCTGTCAGTGTTCGGTTATGATGTTTAGATATCATTATACAATTGTTCCTTCCCACAAACAAGGAAAATACTAAAGAAATATTATTTCAAATCTATACACTAGTAGGAATATATATTATGTGTGGTGGATTATATTTTGATAAATCTATTGGAAAAACAACACCAATATAAGTAAAGATGCTATATGCAATCACAAATATACTTTGAAAGTTTGTTGTAAGGCTGTGGTGTTCACTTTCCATCAGGAGACCTGCTTGCTCATAAATTGGGTAATGTGTCTTAATTCCAGAAAAAATCTGGAGTAATTGAAAAAATCATAGATTCTGTTCTTGTAATATATCTGGAAGTAGGAACAAATAAATATATCAACAAATATTTTATTCTTCAGGGCTCACAACAATGTCACACTTACTCTGTCATGGAACATCATACCAAATGCCGGCCTACTACCCAACATCCAGGCTCGGGGACAACACTCCTTTAAGTTCCCCACAGATTATACTCAAACAAGGGTATGATCAGTGTATAGACACTAAGTACTGCATTTCTGTATATTTGTAGGTGGGTTTGTGACATGTGAGTTTTGGTAAGAATGTCAAATATACTGCTTTATTTAAATAAAAGTGTTTAATTTAAAACTTTGAAAATAGTTATTAATTATTTCCTATTTAACGTCATTACAATGAGGACTAATAGATCTATTTGGAACTTCAGTATGTCTGTAAATAAAATAATAATGAATGGTGTTTTATTCCAAGAAAAAAAAATGTTTAGTTACTGATTGTATATTTATCAATTACATACTTTTAAACATACATAATATATAATTTTTGATCTACAGTGTCATTCTACAGCAGAAAAAACTAGTTTTTCTATATGATTGCTTTCAATATAAGTCTACATTGGGTACATGTGTTTATATAATTTTTTACCAATTTCATTGGTGTACTTACAAATTTTATGTTTGAATGTTTCATTTAATTGGACCTGATTTGCATAATGTTCATTAACTATTTCTTATTACATTTGCTGACAACTAATCACTATTAACCTGTTTCTTGTAATTCCCTAAAGGAATATACTGCAATTCACATGACAAATTTTATAGGAATAATCCTTCGGACTAATAATTTGAGGTATAATATAAATGCAAGTAGTCTAAAGTAGGTAGCAATTTTATTCTAAGTTTCATTAAAATGTTAAATTTTTAAATTTAGGACCTCACACAAGCATGTGATGCATGAGGAATATCTTATATTTTATACATGACCAAACTACAAGGAGCATAATGAAAATATATTTTAACATATTTAACTAACTGTAAAAATAGTAGCTTTTCAACAAAGATCCTTGACATACTTTTAAATTTGGATTACTTATTTTTCATAACTATGTTACTTATTATTACATTCTTCTAATAAACTAGATAGGTACTAAAAGATCATATGAAAACATCTATATTACACTCTTTAACTGTAAATGTTTTTATTATTTACTTGTTTCATTTGTGCAAATGGCATCCAACTCTTATTACCAAATACAAGATTATATATTTTACAAAATAAGTAATCAAAATTTGCTTTAAAAATTCATACTATATAATTACTAAAGTTGTGATCACGTAAATATTCTACTGGGCAGGCTATTTATCACATGTCAAAATAAACTATTTTTGCACAAAAAGTATGTCAAATCAAATGTTTTCATTATTGATTGTATTATCTTCCATAATTATAGAAAAATACACAAAAATGATTTTTTTACTGCTTTGGTTTGTCATTAATTCCAATATATCATAAGTTGAACAGACCTACAAAAATTTTACTGAACTAAATCTAAAAATTTTTAACAAAATACTATAATATTCGTTTTATTTCCACATTATCATATGTATATTAATGGTGCCAGAAACATACATAAACAAGAATTTAAAAACAAAGGACATTATAATTTAACAGTAACAGTTTACCTATTTTATAGCTCAATATTGCTTGCATATGCCTGTGGCATAATTCAAATTTACGAATTTCACTACTGAGAATCACCTACATTTTGACTCTACCGTAATTCTAAACACTCAAAGCGGATCTTGCTTGAAAAATATTGCGTGTTTTTGTAATGACAACACAATGCACAAGTAGAAAATGTATGAAGAAATGAAGTACAATATATTATTGTATAATGAATGTGAATATTATTTAACTACATTTGAACAACATGAAATAAAATATGAACTTGTAAGATAATTAAAAGCAAATACAGTACTTTACCTGCTCATGTACTGACTAGCACTGTGTGATCAAGCAGTGACAACTATCATGACAATGATTCTGTGTAGCAGGTCTAATAAACACAAACAGTACTGCATTTACAAATTAAAACTATAAGACCTAACACTAACAATAAGTGAAATTCGAGCAAACTAAGATCAAGTCAAACAAGGTATGTTCATTAAAATTTACAACAAAATGTAATATGTATTGAGTATTATCAATAATTGAAATGTAAGGAATATAAGTGCAATAATTTTTTACCAAATAAAACTAACATTAAGAGGTCTGAAATCACATGTCCTTAATATTTTCCAAATATGATATTAAGGACTGAATGCATACTTACATTTACCTAAATTACTACAGAAAATGTTGTGGAAATCAAAACATACAAAACGAGCAATTACATCAAGACAATACGCACATGAATCATTCTATAACTTAACAGCAAAATACTAAAGATCACAGTTTTTGCAAAAGTCAATGATTCCACACAAGAGCATTATACTACAGATGATGCTTGAACACGATACATTTCACCATCACAAAGATGCAACAAGAGCTCTAATCTGAAATGCCACATATAACGTTTTCCCATACATTATTCAACAATCAAAGAAGAAATGAAACATTTATTATCTACAGTGTAGTTATTCGCTGTATTTTTATTTTGTCATTCTCACATTTCCGTTCGAGTTGAATACGAAACATATACAAAGTCAAAAGACCTAGATCCAAAACGCGTGAGTAACAATAAAATACAAGTTGTATACTGGAACGGTGATTTTGTCAGCATTGTCTCTGTCTGCACACCTGCCGATTGCAATCGCGGAAAGGAGACAACAGTCGTACACTATTCTTCCGTGTTTTAGAGTATATTGGCTAAAGTAATTAATAAACTATGAGGGTTGACACAATTGTAGAAAAGTATACCAGATGTGCCGACAGGAATTGCGTCGTCTACCTATGAGAATGTAGTGGCGGTGTCTTTCCCCTGCGGCCGCCAGAGACGCCATTTCAAAGACGGCAGGGATCCACTGCAGATCGTCACGCTCCCGTCTGCGGTGGTTCGTCTGTCTGCACGTCCTTGTCTTCAGTGGGAGGTGCAATGGGTCGATCGGATCCATACCTTCTTGAAAGATCTAACATTTCTCTCAAGCCCTGTAAAATAAATTGACAACTATTTTACTTATGATCATAAATAAGTATGATAATGTGATTTTTTTTGACCTACCTACAAAAGTACTAGTAACTCAATCATTTTTGACGTGACAACGTCTTAAATTAGGTTGCGGCTGGGAGTCACTTATGAAAAAGTGTAACGCCCGGTAACGTTACGATGAGTCACCGAACGAGAGAGAGGCCCGCCGAATGCCTTGCGTCTCTCTCCCACTCAATTTAATTATATTTTTTTTCAGTTTCACCCACTTTTTCCAAAATTGTCCCATAGCCCCCCCCCCCCTGCCTTCCCCCACCCTTATTCCGAAATAGTGCCTATTAGCCTCCCCACGAAACCTACCCCCCCCCCCTCCCCTACCCCCACCCCGAAAATTTACCTCACCCCCCCCAATCCTATCTCGGCCAACATAGGTCGTAGACCCACCGAGTTTGGTATCCTCGGAACCGTCTTGGTGAGGGCTACAAATTGACCCCGCCAGAAATCCCAAATTACGCAAAAAATTACCCCCCCAAAAAAAAATATTTTACCTCCAAAACAATTAATTTAAGTTAGCCTCCCCACGAAACCTTCCTCCTCCCCCCCCTCCATTACCCCCACCCCGAAAATTTACCTCACCCCCCCAATCCTATCTCGGCCAATATAGATCGTAGACCCACCGAGTTTGGTATCCTCGGAACCGTCTTGGTGAGGGCTACAAATTGACCCCGCCAGAAATCCCAAATTACGCAAAAAATTACCCCCCCAAAAAAAAATATTTTACCTCCAAAAAATTTATTGACGTGACAACGTCTTAAATTAGGTTGCGGCTGGGAGTCACTTATGAAAAAGTGTAACGCCCGGTAACGTTACGATGAGTCACCGAACGAGAGAGAGGCCCGCCGAATGCCTTGCGTCTCTCTCCCACTCAACTATGATCGGTCTGCCGCGCGCGCAGCACTAGAGAATTAGGCGCATTGAATCGGCGCATGCTTGTGTCTCTGTCTTTGTCTTTCTCGAACGTTCTTGGCGTTGGAAAAACAAGAAAGCGTCACAATACAAGTTCACACGTGTGGTTAAAGTATCGTCAGCTGTGTCTGTAGTGAAAATATGGAGTGCTTAGATTCGTCATTTATCATTTACAACAACTACAACAATAAAGGTAAATAATTGTACACTGATATTTCATTATCGTAAACTATGATTGATTGATTAATTGTTAGATTGACACAAAAGTTGAGAAACTGAGTTTATAGGTTATGTCATACTATTGATAAATGTTGATAGTGTTTTAGTAAACAAAATATATTTCTATAGTTAAAATTTGTGCAATTCTTATTTTCATTCAATTCCTTGTTCCTATTGTGCAATTTAATTATATTCATATCAATAAATATTCTACCGAGAAAAAGACGTTGTCACGTAAAATCTTCGCCCGTAAAACCGACTTTACAGGCAACCATTTTTACACGCTTTATATTAGCTTCACTTGTATGTTTGTATGTTTGTATATTTGTATATTTGTATGTTTGTATATTTGTATGTTTGTTTGTAACCGACTTCTTTGGGCGCGATTTTGACCCACTTTAAACGGCCAGATTTCGTTCAAATTTTGCACACCTGTCAAAGACCGATGACAATACAATAATTCGATTAAAATATATAATTATCCTGATTAGATTCGCCAGGATTAATTATTCTTATAATTGATGACCATTGCTACATTCATCGCTAGATGGCGTTAACATTGTATTCTTCCAAGAAGCTTATACCCAAATGGAGATTGCATTCCGTATAAAACACTAAAGCACAAAAATTTGACCTTGAATGCAATCGCTGTTGCCTGCTATCCTTTTCTTTAGAGTGACAATGAATGAAGTTCACGTGAAGTTCATTCATTGTTACGCTAAAGAAAAGGATAGCAGGCATCAGCGACGTCATTCAAGGTAAAATTTTTGTGCTTCACTTTTATATACGGAATGCAATCTCCATTTGGGTATAAGCTTCTTGTATTCTTCAAGTGTCAAATGTTACTACTGACCAACAGATGGCGTTATTGATTGGAAATACAGCCGTAGATGGATGTTTTTAGTCAAAACAATTATATAATAGTTAAAAAAAACTAAAATACACGCTTTAATAAGATATACAACTAAAAAAGTAAAAATAATTGATACTGAATTTAAGATAAGAAAATGGAGTAAAATACATATATTTTATTGTTACAAAGCGTGGGGTGCAGGAGGATAAGTAATTGTTGTAAACACCCCACGCTTTGTAACAATAAAATATATGTATTTTACTCCATTTTCTTATCTTAAATTCAGTATCAATTATTTTTACTTTTTTAGTTGTATATCTTATTTAAGCGTGTATTTTAGTTTTTTTTAACTATTATATATTTTCTTTCTATAATTATGTAATTAATATTTCTATACATACCTTGTTTTCAGTAATAAGCCTTTGGTAAAGTTGTTCTTCTTTTCTGGCATCACCATTTTCATCCAGGTTGACTGCCTTGTACATTATACTTGTCATCTCATTAATTCTTTCTGCTTGTTGGCGTATCAGCTGAATGTAAAAAATATGAACTCTAGTTTACATGGGCACAAATATACATTATAAAATACTATCCAATGATTAGGTTGCATTAAATAACTAAACTGTTATAACCAGTAGTAATTTTTTAAACAATTTATGAAAAAATAAACTAGCATGTCTATTGGTGGCACAAATAAGATATTGTATTAATATCAGACTTGTTAAAATCAACCTCACAGAGTTAGATATGGTGATATGTTGACAAATTTAAATTGATATAAAATTAAGACAATACCTCTTGTTGCTTATCATTGACAGCTGCAGTGAAATCTATTCTTGATTCCCATATTCTCTTCTCAGTATGCTGTCGATATTTGGACATGATCAGTTCAAGTGCCCTTCTGTGGTCCTCTAGAGCGGCTCTCAACTCTCCATTCTCTCTTTGGACGTCACGCATTAGTCGGGATTCACGCTCTATACTAGCAATGAGAGCGCCTCTTGGTCTCTCTCGGGACGCTTCATTCAAAGTATCAACTTCTTCTTTGTACTGAAAATTACGATAAAATATATTATGTTAACATTTGTAAACATAAAATATGCAAAATCTGTAACATTCAATGGCTCAAAACAACTTTTTACTTTGGCTGTATGCTATATAATTGGTACAACATTAAACACTATTTGATAATGCCTTTTAATACATTTACTGAGTTTAGGATTATTTTGCATGAGATTCACACACCATGCTACAAATAGCTGCAGTCAATAAGTTAAACATAAATAGACACAATTGTAGATGAATTCTAATTTTAGTTGCATGGCATGCCTCAAATATTCAAGCAATGTGTAAAAATTGCAAAATAATAATTACACAATGGTATTTCTAGGGCAGAAAACAAAGCTAATTGCTTTAGCCAAGGTTAAATGTCAAATATGCAAAAACTACAACCAGCAAGCCCAAATAAATGTTCCAGCATTATTCAAATGAATTTTTAAACTATTAGGTATTTACTTAAAAAACATACTGAAATAAATTTAAAATAAGACATTTTTTATTCAAAACTGAAACGTTGAAAATTTTACATATTTTAATTATAATATGCATTATAAATCTTAGCCTATGTAATCTGTACCAGCCCATATATGTCCCACTGCAGGGCACGGGCCTCGGGTATGTATGTTTCCTCACAATGTTTTCCTTCACCGTTTAGTGTGTGGTGATTGACAATCAATACACACATGACTCCGAAAAGTCAGAGGTATGCCCTGGGATTCAAACCCATGACCACCGTGAATGCATCTATGTAATGCTGGTACAAAATTAAACAATATGGATGATTTTCAATAATTAATGTTAAGCTAACACCATTTAACTAGTGTTAGTGGTTAAGTGACAACATAAAGTATATAATAAGGAAAACAATACTAAAACCAGTAGTGTTTAAAATCCATAAATGAATTCAATTATTGTTTTGAGAAAAATACCTATATAAAAAAAATATATTATAAAATAAGACTTTATAAATAAATGTTACATGGTTAGAAAATAATACATACCGATTATTTGGATAAAATTAAGACAGATTGATACTTTTTGAAATAAATAAAATTACAGAATGCATAACTTGTTTATGATTTGTTATAGTTTTGGCTACTTTAATAATATCCATGAAATACTAGTATAATAGCCCAGACAGTTCTATAAAATGACAGTCAAACAAAGTTTTAAAAGGATATATTATTGTGTACCATAAATACAATAATAATGAGTGTTACTGCATAAACACCAAATTAGATTTTAGTTGCCATTCAGTAAAGTTTGTCATGTTAAGATAGGTTATATGTATGAAGTGCTTATGTTTAGACTAGGCAATGTAGATATTATTATATCATTACTAAGGTGCATAGAGGTAATTGGATTAAATCCAGTTTTTATGTTTCTACAATCTTTTTAACACTTGGTAAACTGTCTATAATAATATTATTTTAGATTTAGGTCAACAATACAATCATGGGCATCATTACAAAGCAAAGTTTGTAGTGGCTCTTTGTGCTCAGAATATTAAACAGCGGAAGGGAAAACACTGTATATAATGCTTCATAACTGTTTACACAACTCAATACAATTATATACAAGGTCACGAAAGTTTTGCAAGAAAAAATATGGTTTATTGTCAAATAATGTACTTATCATATTGTTTTAACACTAGGCTTTGGATACCGCTTAGAAATTCATGGTTACGGACATTCTAAGGACGAGAGATGAATTTATACGGCTCCGTGAAGGGCCTGGTGCCACTTACCTGTTTCATCGTGTGAATTTGTCTATATGCCGCTTGTGTCTCAGTCAACAAAGCATCCGCCTCAGTCTCACGTTCCTTGAGACGACCCGCGAGTCTTTTTGCATCCAGAATTATTTGCTGTATCGTCAGTGACATCTGAAAAAGGGAGCTATATAGAAAACTCGCAACTTTAAGATTTCAATAAAACATCTTGTAATAACAGCACACACCCTGATTTCCACACAAAATAGTAATACGAATAAGGTATCATCTAAGTGTTTTTAAACGGTAAATAAGACAAAACACTAATTTTCATTGAATATCAAACAACGCATATCAGCTGTTTCGCGATTAGAGGCAGCCATTAGCTTTTAGCTTTCATTTGAGGAGAATCATAATACCTCAAAAGTGAAAAGGAAACACGCAACGAAAACAGTGGCAATATTACATTCCGTGCGTTCCACTTGGCGATCACAATAACTACGCTTACGACCGCGATTTTTACCGTTCCACTTGTTCGTGAGCGTTACGATAGCAAAAAGTGGAACGGGTTATGGGTTGTTTTGAACGTTATCGTTTAACGAGGTAAGAAATAAAACAAAAGCTTAAAAGAAGTTAGGCTAAACTGATTAACTAACTAATAACTTAAAGTATCAAAAATACGTTAATAATTGGTCAAAATAAATCATATTGAAAAAAATATAAAAGTAATAAATAATAATAATAATAATAATAATAACACCCAACAGTCACATACATAGTCCTGACCCCACACTAAGATCGAGTCTTGTGTCGTGGGTATCGGGAACTACGAGAGACTTTTCGGTCTCACAAACACCCAGACCCGGAAGAAATATTTGTGGGCCGCACAAACATTTCTCTCGGTGCGGGGATCGAACCCGCGGCCTCTCGTTTCACAGGCGGCGTCTAACCAACTGCGCCACGGAGGCTGTCAAAGTATTTTCTCGATATTCCATTTTAGTGGAATATTATTAAATCTACGTTCGAATATAGCCAAAACTTGCTAATGCGTCGCATTAATGCTCGAAAAGTAGAAATACATTCAGTTAATATTAAAATTTGGACGCCAACTAAGTAAGCATCCACTGCAAAAATATATATTTCTACCAAAATATTTCTTTATTTATTATAATTTAATTTTCAAGGTCACTATTTTGCTTGCAAAATCCAAAATTCATTTCAAAATCAAGCCAATTTTCTAAGGGAGCGTGAGCGTATGTCATGACCATGATGATGAGATCGTCAAGTGGAACGGCGAAATTAGTGTTTTGAACGCCTTAAGCGCTTAGTGGAACGCGAATATTGTAATGAATAGCGTGAATGAAAAAGAGGCCCAGTTGTGTTATTTTATTAAAATGTTATTAAATTAAGCAAGCTCATAAAAGTTCAGAATGTCGATAATGTAATGCGTTATTTATTTTATACACAATGTTGAAAATAGAGCTTATAGGTTTTTTTCTACTAAAATGTTATCACTTGTAGCGTCATCTAGCGGCACTAGCGGCTTTGAACAAACTTTCGGCAGCGCAATCCCCTAGACTGGCTAGTGGTCTATTCTTTGCCCTATAGACTACAGGCCCGTGGCAAAAAGTGATGGGTCAAATGAACCACAAGGAGACCTATTTAGTAAGATACAGGAGCTTAAAATAATAATATTTAGCACTATGCCGTCACTTGTAAGCTGTCCATCTGGATGCAGATGAGACTTCAAAAGTACAGGGAGAGGGTGTATATTTTGGTCATATATTTTTGTACGGCATTACTACCATCGATAGATCCATGAAAAATAATAAGAGGACACGTAGTGCCGTACAAAAATAGTGCGCCACAAATTCAGCAGAACGTTAGATATTCCGGCAATTTTCTTGGTAAATTTGGTCATTTGATTTTATACGGCATCGTTTCGATACAATTTCAATACCTCTTCTAATCCATTATTCCGCAACGCCGTAAAAAAAACTACGCGACAAGGGAGAAAAATCGGCGGTTGCAACCATGGTTGCAACCCACTCCCTTTCAGTGGTCCGGGAGGTGATTTGAAAAAGTACGGCATCGGTTTCATAACATTATGTAGCACTCAAAAGAACTATTTAAAAACATGCCGTCAAAAAAATATAGTTCATTTGAATGTATAAAATCAATAATACCTAAATTTATCATAAATCTGACCTTGAAAGCTGTAAGGTCATTTGACCCTGTACGGCAACTACTTTTTTAACATTATATTATTGCTAAATACAATTGTTATATAACATAGCCATTCAATAAAAAATGTTCTAAAAGAAATTGAGAGGAAAACAAAATATGAGTTTTTTCAAATTATTTGTAAAGTTTAAACTATCGTAGATTAATGAAATACAGCAACTTTCTGAATATTATTGTTGTTTTAAATAGAACCCAGGTAAATAAATGGAGAAAAAATGATGCCGTACATTTTAATGTAGATCATAACTTTTTGCTGACTAAAATGACACTACCATTCCAGGGGTAACTTTAGGGCCATCTGATACTGTACGGCATTAACATATTTTCGAAGGGAACAAGTGTTAATATGTATAAATCATTATGCCGTCTATTTAAAGCGAAACTGAGTGTATATTATATCCAAAAATTGAAAACTATCGATCTCAGTATTCATATTCTTGAATAATTTTCGATGTAATATACTTTATACATGGACATATATTTTTTTAATTATCTTATTTTCTGATGTTTATTAATTATAATTATATTCAAATAGGAACCGTCAACTGCCCTAACTTTGATATTTATGCCCTTTAACGTGAATAAATAAATATTTCTTTCTTCTTATATGATCGGTTTTCATGATACTTACACATATTATCGTAAAAGATGCGGCTGCCAACATGTTCAAGGTGGTCG
This sequence comes from Hyles euphorbiae, assembly GCA_023078785.2. Lineage (NCBI taxonomy): Eukaryota > Metazoa > Arthropoda > Insecta > Lepidoptera > Sphingidae > Hyles > Hyles euphorbiae. The sequence continues at coordinate 12,943,089 of CM041041.1, read as the reverse complement.
CAGGTTCGAATCCCATGGCACACCTCTGACTTTTCGGAGTCATGTGTGTATTGATAGTCAATCACCACGCACTAAAACGGTGAAGGAAAACATCACGAAGAACCCTGCATACTATAGCGATTTATAAGAATTTCTATGGTATGAAAGTCTTCCAACACACACTAAGCCAGCGTGGTTGACTATATGGCCTAATCACTTTCAATCATTCTCTCGATTTTAGAGGAGGCCTGTGCCCTGCAGGGGGACGGAATATGGGCTGATACCGATCATAAAAATCCCAAAGAATGTTGTAATTTTTAATAGTTATCGAAAATTCTTAAAAGTTAGACAAATTCATGATCTCATGTCTGTGACATTACCTAATGCATTTATTCCTTAATAATTAATTAAACTCTTATGCTGACAAAATCTAAAATGTACTTTTTTTATCAAGATAATACGACATAATTTGCGTGATATATTTTGGGAGAATTTGAGGTGGTGAAATTTTCTAGGCAATGTCTGGACACCACATTGCACAATTTCAATAAATAATAATAAATGATTAGGGTAGTCTACTTCGTGACGTAAAACAATGAAACAAAATATGTAACATTCTTTTCCAAGGTATGTATGATAAAATAATAAAAATAGCAACTAATGTAGGTAGTGAACAAATAAAATAATCTTAAAATTATAGCAATAGTACGAGTGCCAACACGCACTAGGTCAGCATAGTGGACTATACGGCCTAATCACTCTCAATCGCACTCTAGATTCTACAATCGAGATTACGATTACAGGGCACGGGCCTATTCTGCAGTAGGCTCGTGTGCTGCAGTGGGAGGTACCTACTCGTATATGGGCTGATACGGAGTACGAGTTTAATAACTTTTCATTAACCCTATTTTCATAGCGACCACTTAACAATATATTCCACATCACAACTTTTTATCAATATGAACATTGAGATTTGTACGGAATTGACTTTTTATGAACTATTGCAATAAAAACAAATAAAGAATCTAAATGCCGTCCAAAAATTTTCATTCTAAATATCAACTTAAAGTATATAGTTACGTGGATTTTTCGAGAGTGTTTTTCACCCTGCAGAATTTTGGACCAAAAAAAAATTACGGCATGTGAAAAAATGTTAACTATGTCTAAAATACTTTCAAAATAAATTATTTTCATGTTGCGTCAAATCACCCCCCTGACCACTGAAGGGGAGTGGGTTGCAACCGCCGATTTTTCTTCCTTGTCGCATGGTTTTTGTACGGCGTTGCGGAATAATGGATTAGAAGAGGTATTAAAATTGTATGGAAACGATGCCGTATAAAATCAAAACCAAGAAAATTGCCGGAATATCTAACGTTCTGCTGAATTTGTAGCGCACTATTTTTGTACGGCACTACGTGTTCTCTTATTATTTTTCATGGATCTAGCGATGGTAGGAATACCGTACAAAAATATATGACCAAAATATACACCCTCTCCCTGTACTTTTGAAGTCTCATCTGCATCCAGACGGACAGCTTACAAGTGACGGCATAGTGCTAAATATTATTATTTTAAGCTCCTGTATCTTACTAAATAGGTCTCCTTGTGGTTCATTTGACCCATCACTTTTTGCCACGGGCCTGTAGTCTACTAGACCGAATCCGCAAAGCGGGTTGATAGGGGTAGATCACTCCCAATCTGTGGGAAAATGTTAATAACTACGTACAAGATAGAATCTAGTTTTTTTGCGGTAAAACTGAGTCTGTATTATAATAATAACTGGTTCCACATCTAGTAGGTACAAATATGTGACGTCAATGTCGTAATTACAGTTGAATCTTGTTTTGTGGTTGTTATACTTGGTACACCAGGCTATTATCTAATTAACTGATGAATATCTAATTTTTTTACAAAAAATCCATTCCAATACTTAGGTATACCAACAAATTACCATTTTTCAAAGAAACAACAACTTTTTTTAAGATATGCACTACTGCGAGTGCGAATTTTACTAAATTACGAATTATTTTTTTAATTAACTATCTATAGATATGTAGATATTATTCATTGAACTAATTTCTTAAAGTACCTCAATAACATAAACGCAAGGTAAAATTTCAATATTTATTTCTTGTCACACTTTTGTTACGTATAAAAAATACATACCATATTTGGTAACAATATAATGACTTGACATGTATACAAAGCTAAAAGATTAAAAAAACATTTATAACACCGAAAAATCGATGACTCATAATGTTTCATCAATCATTTTTGTAAAGATAAAACAATTTTATTTTATAATGATTACACAAAACTGACTAATTGTAACAAACAGACATTATAATTTTCTTAACATCTAAAGGTTATGTTTGCCCAAGAAATCTTTTACAGTCTTGTTAACTCTTTCCGGGTCTTCTTGTTGTAAGAAATGTCCAACATCTTCAAGTACCAAGGTTTCAATATGTTCGTATTGGGTCTTCATAGTATCAAGGACGTTGGGGCTGATGAAAGGATCTTTGGCAGCATGAATGACCAACATTGGTATATTTTCTTTGTGGTACGATGGAGTTACGTTCACAGTGAAGTTGGCTCTGTAGTAGTTAATAGGTGGTGTCAGGGCAGCTGAAAAAAATTATTAATATTTAGCCATATGGTAATCTGCAATTTCAAGTGTAATTGCACTGCTGTTTTCCTGTTTTAAGGATTTTATTGCTAGGATAACTACTTGACATAATGAATCTTATGTCACAGAATGGCGAGCGCAGTGGGTGGTGTGTCAATAATTAATCAATATCAAGCATTGCTTTGTAATTTTGGTGTTGTTTGGTTTTGCTGCTGTCCATGAGCTGTCGTATCGCTTAACATCAGGCGAATGGCATGCTCATCTCGTCACTTATGTTTCTTTTGTGCAATAAATAAAACTTATCCATATTTATTTTATTGCATTATAGTCAGGGGTTTATTGAGGATGTTAGCCCAAGCGGAGGTGGTTGAAGTCGTAAATACGTACAAGGCAATGTTTTTCAAAGTTCCTCTTAATTACGAGTAGTAAACCTAGTTTGACTTAATTTAACGATTTTCTGAGAAGTGAGAAGATTCAATACATCAAAGTCTCTACGACAATTTCGGATCCGCTTAGTGCCAGAGATCTGGTACGAAATCCAGGACATACACTGCGATATTTATTTTATACCATAAATATCATAAATTAAGAAACTCTTCGGTCCAAAGCATCTTAACGAAAATAAATTTATTTCAAAGCCAGCTTCACGCTCGCTGCGCCACGGAAGATTTCAAATACGATTAATAACGCAAAATAATACCTAAATGTATCCAGTGTAAACATAAAAGCAATTATTGCAAATATTTCACTGATAATAGCCAAGTGTCCCTGGACGAGGTTAGTGCGCCCAGGACGGCCCATTGTGCCGTAAATAAACGCTTACGTTATCTTCATCAGTTGGGTAAACATCTGTCTTGTGACAATAATATACTGCATCATCGAAAAGCTCATCAGACCACATTATCTGTCACTTAATTATTTTCATGTTTTCCCCTAAATTAATATTTTTAATTGTATTGTAGTTTATGTAGTTAAGTATATTATATTTTTATTTAATTTAGTTTATGTGTATATATCTCTCTGTCTATGTATGTATGTGTATATTCCTCAAATGTGTACACATTTCTTTATTTTTTTATTACTGTTATTTAAGTTTTTATCCTTTATGACCCACCCTTTTCTTCCTTGCCTTTTCAATCCAATCAATCTAATGGTTGTCTGGAAGATATCGTGGTAAGATATTAGACCGCCAACACCTTTATTTAAATGAGTTGTCTCATTTTTTGTCTTATTATTGATGTTATCATCATCACACAGGAAGTCCACTAGGTCCAATAGGCCTCTCCCGAGGATCTCCACATCGACCTGTTGGAATCGGTCTACATCCCCCGACTTCCTGTAATCTATACCAGGTAGTCCGTCCACCTTGTAAGCGGGCGACCGACATTTTGCTTGCCTGCGTAGCCTCCATTCTAGAACCTTTTGGCTCCAAGGGCCATCAGCCACTGCCACTTCAGCTTGCTAAACCTATGGGATTCCATATCTATCTCCTACGGATCTCATCATCTCATCAGTGACCTTGAGCCGTCTCATGAGGCCTATAGTGAGAGGCCACGTTTCTGTGCCGCAAGTCATCACTGGTATATACACAATAGCTAAAGACTGTCGTCTTTAGGCACGGAGTAATATTTGACGAGAAGAAGTGATGTCGTTTTCCGAAAGCTACCCATCCGATTATTTATGTATATGGTGTTAAAAAATATATAAATAGATTACTGATTACATTCTTACAGATACGTAGTTTTATATCGTAGGGCGTAGTGGCCTGTTGGTACCGTACCAGGGGCCCTACTATATAAATCCGAAACGAAGTTCGAAACTTCGTGACGTTTTTCGTTTCGAAACCTACTCTATAACACGAAGTTCGAATCTTCGGATCGAAGAATGAATTATTCCAATATATCGAATTATTCCAATAGGTACATACGTATCGTCACAAACTTCGTTCGTCCGAAGTTTCAAACTTCGTTTCGGATGAATATAGTAAATAAAAATGTAAATGTTCGGATTGCCGATATATGCGAATCATTCATTCTTCGATCCGAAGTTTCGAATTTCGTGTTACAGAGTAGGTTTCGAAACGAAAAACGTCACGAAGATTCGAACTTCGGATTTATATAGTAGGGCCCCAGACACGGCATGCTTACGTTGACCGCGGTTTCAAATCCCAGGACACACCTCTGGTTTTACGAAATAATGTGTGTATTGATAGTCAATCACAACGCACTATAACGGTGAGGGAAATCGTGAGGAAACCTACATACCATAGCAATTCGGAAGAATCTTTATGGTATGTAAAGTCCGCTGATCCGCACTAGGTCCGCGTGGTGGACTATATTGCCTATACTCTCTTAATCATTCTCTCGATTGTACAGAGAGCATAGGCCTGCAGTGGGTCATGGAGGGAGAAAAATGGGACGATAGGACAATTACGAGAGTTTGTACGAAAAATAACATGCAGGTACATGTATAGAGTGGTGTCAAAAAATATGTACACCCAGGCAAAGCCCGGAGGGGACGCTAGTGTAATACAACTGATACACAATAATACTTACAAGGTTTTCCAAACCAATATTTATAACACTCCACATCTTGTTTGTCGGTGGTATTTTTGCCAGGAACGATCATAATGCTGTCGTAGAAACCAAGGTCGTTCAACAGTAGAAGATTCTCCGGCAACGCAGGCAGACGGTAAAAGAACACGTACCTAAAACATCACAATAATAATGGTTTTTCAAAATAGAAATAAGGAAATTAATCTTTCTAAATACTGTTTTAAGGTAGAGCAAAGAGTTATGTAGAGTCTACACTACAAAATGTGGATCAACATTGTTTTACAACTCATAGGATATGTTATGTTTTCCCCACTCGATTCCAAAATATAATACAGAATTAATTATTCTACGTGTATTAAAACATGTTGCGTTGAACATGACGAATAACAAAACTATTATGATACAATCGAAAGATAAAAAGGCATGAATGAATGTCAAAAGATAAAGAAAGTAAAATAATTTTAACATTGTTTCTGGGAATTTTACATAAACGCATCACAATTATAATAATCTTTACAATATTAGCTACGTCTATAAGTTAATTGTTGTGTAAAAAGTCGCTATAACGGTGTCGAATGATGACATAAAAACATGTGTGCAACGGATACTCTACCTAAAAGATATTGAAATTGCCATCAGTTGTACACACTTTATGTAAAAAATAACATTATTTCTTTACCTATATTATGTTCATGATGGTTCACTTAGCACTATATGTATACGATATTTTAGGAATTTTAGAAAGAGGAAGAAAAATACGAAGGATTAAACACCAACGAATTAATAGAGAGAGAATAGTAGCGTTAATAAAAAGGAAAATTTCTCACCAAGACATCTTCCTTTGCTTCGGGTTGGTCCACACTTCGTGTATCCAAGCCTCTCTGGACACGCTGCCCATAATGATAAGAGCACTAATGACTTCTGGATAAACATCGCGAACCCTGTTAGCAACGAGTCCGCCCCAATCGTGCGCAACAAGTATGCTTTTCTCGCGGCCTGTAAGTTAATAAATTCTATTAGATGCCTGATAACAAGGCTAGAACGGAAATCCAGGTCATTTACCTACCCAGGACGAAAAATTAGCCGATCGCCCAACGTACTAGAAAGTAGAAACCTACCAGCGTCCTACTGGCTGTTTTTTGCGTTACTATTGATCATTGATGGTAGATAAATGCTACTGTTTTTCTTCTTAGTTCGAGTCAATGGCTCAATTATAATAAATATCTTTACACTCTCCAATGGTGCTGTAGCAATATTACCTAGGGCTACGATCCCAATATCATCGTCATTCTAGAGCGATGAAATTTTTTTACCAATGAGTGGGCCGTTTACTCGTGACCCGAAGCTTAGCAATGAAAAACTCGTCTTACCTTCACATTTTACTGACAAGGATGAATGTAATGAAATATGAAAGGATTAATTTTACCTACTTTGCTTATAGACAAATATTCATGAGTAATTGCTGGTATTATTATTTAGTAATTTATCGTATGGTGTTTGCCCTTGGCATTGGCAATTTCTATAAAGTAAGGTTTATTCCACTTTTGTAAGTGGTAGAGCCTTGTTCAGTGTCGGAGTCCTAACAGCTGGTTACTGGGATATTGGCATCCTCGAGGATAGTTCTTTTTTGATGTTGCGACAAGAAATAATGGATCCAAGTATTACAGCCAGTTTGTCTTGCTAATAAAAAGGTTTTTTTTTCCTTTAGTACAAAAAGTTAAGCTATCGTAATAAATTTGCAGCTTGACAATGACGTATGTACATACTCGTATGTACGTATAGATCGCAAATAGTCACATAACATTTTTTACTGGAACTCTAAGATTTCCACACAAATTACCAGGAAAGATTGACGTCAAACAAATCATTTCTGCAACATGCGCAGTGACGACATGTATCAGTGAACCTACGTAACTGCGTGACGAGATTGAATGGAGAGCGACTCACCCAACTGACGAATGAGGTCGCGGACATCCTCAACTAATAATTCAATTGAATATGACGAAACACCTTCGGGTCTTTCAGAATCTCCATAACCTCTCATGTCAAGAGCAATGCACCTGGAACAAAAAGTACCTTATCAATATAGACTTTTCTAATTCATATTTGAATTAGTAAACAAAAATGCTGACTATTTGGTGTTCGAACTTTGTACCTATATATATATATGTGTATCTGAAAACCTGTATGTATCTGAATAAAAGTTTTGTCCAGACAATGCATTTATCAAAAATGTGTGTAAAATGTTGTTAAAAATGTGTGTCGCTTTTCACCTTGTCATGACGTTGCTTGTTTGTATTTGAAAATACCCATTTTTATATTTGCTAACTTTCTCATCTACGTAAGAATTCGTAAACAGTAGGCATGCGTTTTGTAAATGTTTAATATTGACTGTATGCAAGCAAATTCAAACGCTTCAAATTCAATTTACTGGTGGTAGGTCTCTCTTACGTGAAAGGCTGCCTGGGTGGGTACCACCGCAAATGTCTATTTCTCCCGTCAAACAGCAGTTTAAATGCACTGGTGTGTTTCGGATTGAAGGACATTGTAGCCAGAGTAACTACTGGACATATTAAGACTTAACATCTTGTGTCTGAGGATGGCGAGCGCAGTGGAGTGCCAAGCATTGCTTTGTAATTCAAGGTGTTGTTTGGTTTTGCTACTGTTCATGAGCGGTCGCATCGCTTACCATCAGGCGAACGGCATGCTCGTCTAGCAATTCATTGCAATAAAAAAAAAACGCGTGTTATTGGAGCTAACCAAACATCACATATAAAAGCCATTATAACAAAAAGATTTTCGAAATAAAAAAGGAAAAGAATGAGATAGAAAGTATGAAGAAATATGTGGCTACGAAATCCGTAAGTGATTAAATACGAAAATGCATTAATTACGTAAAATTAAATCAACATCATCCTCATCAGCCTAAACTATTGTCCGCTGTTGGACATAGGTCTCCTCCGAATTGCGCCATTTCGCACTGTCTTTGTCTTTTCACATCCAGCTTCTGCCAACGTCCTTTGCCTTTTGCAGTGGCAGTGGACTGGCCACATCTAACAAAGAGCTGACTATTTGACTCTTGGCAAGCGTAGTGGAGGACGTTCTCCTTAATTACTTTTTTTTTAAATAATGTTCAGATAATTTGCGGAACTAAATTTTAAAGATCTATATTTTAGTTTAATAATTGCTAGCTAGCTTAAAACTTACCAATAGTTCTTATTAAACTCGAGTATTTGGTGTCTCCAGGAATACCAGAATTCTGGGAAACCGTGAATAAATATCATGAGCGGCTTTGAAGGGTCTCCGCTCTCTACATAATGTAATTTTGTGTCCTGGAAAAAAAAATTGTATATCATATACTGTATATAAGTCAACTAGGGTAGGTATTTTATAGATCTAAAATTGTCGATAACACAACTTATTAAGTATTCTGGCAAGGTATTCTCAATTTAGTATTCAATCTCGGTTTCTTACGTTGATTCTATAATAAGCTTAAAGTCGATAGCTATAAACATCGTATTATATTACGGCGAAAATATCAAAGAAATAAACGCAGGAATAACACAAGCTATTTTTAGTTACATAACATAAACAGCTTTACGCGGTAGAGACGCCTACATTACCACCGTCACGTACCTAATTGACGTAACAATAAACAAAAAACGTTAATATGAGTTTCAACTTTCAACCCATGTATTTACTATTTAGTAAACAGGCACTCGTATATGGAGACAGAAATAACAATCCAAATATGATTTATAAAACCAATCTAAGAATTAAGATAAAAGATGGTTAGAAGTGGTTAGAAGCTAAGTATTTGTTAGGCTCTATAAAAGTATTTTTCTGCAATAAAAGCAACGGTCTAATACGCTGGTGATCTGTAGGGGATCTGTATCCAGGATCATAATACATAATACATAAGTAGTGTGATGTGTCCTTGGAATACACCTCATTGTCACAATAACAAAACTTTATTTAACTTAAACTTTATTTATTTCCAACTCCTCCTATTAATTTAACTTTCTGATTAATTTCGTTGCGGGTTAAAGACAAGTTAGACATTCCCGGAGACTCGCCGAGCTTCAATGCTCGGTGTCATTACATTGCGTGCCACTGTTGATCCTGGCTTACAGGAGTTGCAGTGGCGGGTGTGAGGGCGGGACAGTCTCCTAATAATAACAAAACTTCACGCTTCTGGAGAAACATAATACATAGGTAGGCTAACATGATAACAAACCAGTATTTAAAGCGTTTACTATTAATTACCTAACTAGTTTCATTTTATGTTGTCTCTTACATTATCAAGTGTAAACAGTTTTATGCTAGTTACGTGTTATAATTAGATAGTGGAATTAACAACACTGGGTCTAAGCGATGGTAGAACACATTTGAAAGTTAATACAATCTGCAACTTAAATCCTACAAATCGTATTAAAAAATCTCGAATTAATTAGTTGAGCTAGTTTTGGCAACTATTGTTAATGTACACTTACGTACCTACTACTTGCTGTAATAAAATGTTATTTCTTATTTTTGCTACATTTTAAAAAAATACTACTTATACCTAAAAATAAGAACTTAACACTATTTATTTTATTTACTTGGATTATTTGAGTAAATTTAACAACATATAATTGGTAGCTAAATACGTGTGTACATCAGCACCGTGTACATAAAAGATTCGACAGTATGTAATTATAGACATGTTAGTCATAATACGTGATCAGATTACCAGGAAAATAATAAATACCCAGGTACTTTATCAAATGACAAGACATAAAATGGAATCCAGTGTTCATACTAATAAATGCACGCTAAAGATCATCCATTGTGAATAATGATGCTGATCATGAAAGCCTGAATATTTTTTACTCACTACCTATAGCAGAAAACTCAATGACGTAAATCTTTTATTAATTAAAATTCCCTGCGCGCAGAAATTAAAGTTAATAATCCGTGGTTTCATTTTTATTACGAAGATATTTTAGGCATACAGTTGAGTAAAAAATTGTGGTCCATTTAGATGACGGAACACGTACGCAGTACAAACATGTGGTCTCTTGTCGTTTCCGCTCTGCTTTTATAGTCGAGTACCTATCAACATTATGCATCTGCACGATTTTATCTATCTCTGGACGAGGATATGGCGAAAACAGGTTGGCTGGGTAGGTTTATTCAACTCTCCGGAAGAGCTCGTTGGGCCAGAAAGCGGAACGAGTTTCGTGTGGGTGTGCGATTTTAGTGTAATATTACATATTGCACACGCGAATGCATTTGTTACTAAATAATGTTATGCGTTCGCGCACTCTGCTCGCCTTCACACGCATTGCAATTTGCAACTTTAACAAACAGAAGCTATTTTTAACCGCATTCAATGTTGTTACCATGGATGATAAAATATGTGAATCAAAAATAAATCAGTCACACTTAGTTGCAGTGATTCTCAACCTTTTTTTGTTGCGGCACATATTAAACGATTTCAAAATTTGGCGGCACACAAAGAAAAAGATAAAAATTATTTACTCACTACAACACACTGCATAAATAGTTTATGACAAAAAAAATTAATATACGAAATAAACGAATATATACTACAATAATAACTAAACGTTTATTAAGGGATTAATTACAAGCTAATAATGAAAATATTTTTAATGCGAAATTTGAGCTTGATGTTTTTTGATAATTTCATTTATATTTGGTCGTAAAAATGACAATGCTACTCTCATATCGTAAAGAAAAGGTGCAGTAACTACTATGCAACTCCTTGTGTATCCCAACTATCACTAAAACAACACGTTTTGTACGCAGAAGTGGCAAGTGTGCGCCGACTTGAGACATATTCCTATTGCTATGCACGCCGCTTCATCATAATTTGGCACTAAGAAAAAACGTGTTGCAAAGCAAATAATATTTTTTTGTGGTATAAATATATACTTATTAATGTTAAAAATATTTTTCTTTTTAAATGATATAATTTAATAATATTAACATTATTATATATTTTGCAAAATTTGGCGGCACACTTTTGAAATTTGGCGGCACACAAAAGTGCCGCGGCACAGTGGTTGAGAATCACTGCTTAGTTGTCTACACTAATATTATAAAGAGGAAAACTTTGCTTGTTTGTTTGGTTGTAATGAATAGGCTCAAAAACTACTGGACCGATTTTAAAAATTCTTTCACCATTCGAAAGCTACATTATCCACGAGTAACATAGACTATATTTTATTTTGGAAAAAAATAGGGTTCCGTAAGATATTTGGATTTTTCGGACACAAACTGAAAAAAATCAACCAAAGAAGTTACTTATTTTGCGTACGCTGCCTAAACTACAAAAGATAGAACCATAAAATGTTATAATTAATTGTAGATCTTATAAATATCTACAAAAAAGTCCGCGACACACTATACCTATCTATGTCGACTGAGAGTAAAATTCTTGAATTTTTTTTGGACTACATTTAAACGCGTTTATTTTACTCATGCTATTAATCCTTATCAAAATAAATTATTTCATCAATAAGTACAGTTTATGTTGATAATATTTGCTCTTTGAATGATTAAAATTGGACGTTTGGTTTTGAAGTTGTGGTGAAATTAAAATATTACGATTTCTGCTGCACAAAAATTTCATAAGGCAATCTTTATATGTACATGTATATGGAGAGACGGGATATAATAGAGTGGAAGGTACGGGAGAAGGCTGGGATAGCTGACAGATTTGATAGGACGAAATATAAATGCACGTTATAAGACGGGATGGATAATAAAGAGAAAGGACGGGATGGATTGGGAAGAAATTTTACTGGTGGTAGATCTCTCATATGTGCGAGGCCATCTGGGTAGGTACCACCGCAATGTCTATTTCTCCTGTGAAACAACACTGCTTAAATGCACTGTTGTGTTTCGGATTGAAGGACATTGTAGCCAGAGCAACTACTGGACATATTGAGACTTAACATCTTATGTCTCAGGATGGCGAGCGCAGTGGAATGTTGCTACTGTTTATGAGCGTTCGTATCGCTTACCATCAGGCGAACGGCTTGCTCGTCTAGCCATTCACTGCAATAAAAAAAAAAAAAAAGAGACTGGACAGACGGATGAGACGGAATTGAGCCGGACAGTAGGACAGCTACGTCAAGTTTAGGTATACAAGAGTTTATACGAAAAATAACATGTATTTGGTGTGGAGTGGAATCAAAAAATATATGCATCCAGACGAAGCTGGGCCGGGCCGCTAGTTATTCATATAAAAGGCAAATTACCTACGTAATATATTGTAAGACACAGATTATTTATTTGTTTATATACAAAGTAGGTATTAATGCCTGAGGCTTTCCCTCCTAGTCAAGCTTTAGCTGGTGTAGAGAAATTAAGGTAGGCGCATAAATATATAATTATACCCAATAAAAAAAAAATAAGGTAGAAAGGAACGAATATTTACTTTCTCAATTAACTTTCTCTACTTATTGTTTGTTCCTCGAAATTGTTTTGGACTTTTAATTAATCATATTAATATCATATGGTAGCCGCATTTTAACGCCGGCTACTTAAGGTAGTCAAATTTATTTTTATATCGATTATTTAAGAGAAAATCGAAGGTTAATTAAAATATGTAAGTATCTCAACTTTTTTCAATAGTATTTTAACCCTTCCGTATACTAACACTTTAATAATAAAATGAGCGCCTTTATTATAATTAAATTATTCGGCATTTTTAATAATAATTGTTCTCTCCGGACTCCGTGAATACTTATTAATTTGAATAGTTTATGCGAAATTATAATGAGGTCTTATCACCTTATGAGATTATAATCTTATATTTTTCTTAAAGACACATAGCAAAGTATTTACCTATATCAAAATAGATACGGAAGTTGAAATATAAAATAATTAAGTGAAACCAAAAATAGACCACGTTTAAACATTAGTACTTATATTATTTCTCGTTAATAGTACAAGTATAACACACGTAATAATATCTGCCATAGAGATTAACCGTTGATCATTACTTGCAGAAGCTATACTGCTTCAATTCAATTTATTGCGTTATCTGCCACCTATTGTTTGTAAGTTTCTTTGACGTCATATCGTAGTAAAAAAGCAATGTATTCATTAAAGATAAGTTTGAAATATTACTCATAGTGGGAATTCTCAGCACACGTCTGTTGAAATACTATTATAATAAGCACGATTTTAAAACAATTAAGTACTTAGAATTAATTCAACATTTGCCCACTTTGATTGTAAAAATGGACACTTCAATACATCTATAGCAATACCGATATTGTTCGTTTATTGCAATGTTTTTATTTACGTTTTTTTCTTGGAAAAATCCGTAACATAATCGGGTAATTATTAGTTACTAGTAAGTTTATTACAAAAGTTCAAATACTTGAGACTTAGTTATTAATCGTCACATACCAAAATATTAATAAAATGTTTACTTACGTTAACTTTTAAGTATTTGTGAACTCCATACTTCGGATCCTTCAGTGGAGCCGGTGGTTCCAATCGCAACTTCTGCTTCCACGGACCCGTAAAAGGATTCTTAACATAATTAATAGCAAAAATCACAAGAGCTAGAAAACCATAACATAATGTGAGAACGTTCGACATAAAGTAGCGATACGTGTACTGATACACACTCATTTTGTAGTTTTTACACCAGTCAGTTACGATTTACGCGCAGACCGCGTCTGCAAAAGCCGACTTCGTGTTGAAGACTGACTGGACTAGCGGCTAGCGCGGTAAGCATCCTCGTAGGAATTTAGGCATTACTCCCAACTTTAGTTCGCAACTTTCAGTAATCAACACTGAAGTAGATTCAATTATCATGTCGCTAACTAGCTACGTAAGAGCTCCAAATGTAACGGGACACCTGCACGATAGCATTTTTCAAATGTTGTTTGACAACTATTTCCCTAGACCCTTCCATTTTATATTCTATGCACATTTATCTATAGAAAATTATTTGGACCATTGCATCAATACTGTAACCGCAATTACGACAAACGGTAATATTTGAAACTTATTATCTTAGAATTTTCTCTGCCACATTGTTTTCTTGTCTTCAAATAAAAAAACCTTTAAACGATTATTAGAATATATTTATAACTATCACAAACATACAAACACAAAAAGTATTTATGCGAAAACATTTGTAACTCAACAGTCGTTCAGTTAAACATATACAAAACGAATAAATAACAGAGAGTTGTCTCTACCTACTTTAATAATTTGAATAGATTACGTTGGATCTGAATTGTTAAGAAAACAATAAACATTATATTCTCTAGCTCGGCAATGGCAAGTAATCATAACAATAACTATATCCATGTCCGATCTAGGTATACGTTACGTTACATCACAATAAAATATCACATCAAATCAACGTATTATTATAAAGAGTTTTTTTATTACATTACTTCGCGTTCATAGCATAGCTTCTGTATCTCTCCTCTCCTTCAATTAATTATTAAAATGCTTCTAAAAATAAAAATCTCAATTATCAACAAAATATTGCTTTTGTCCATATTCTTAGGCAACAAAAACCATTCATAAAGTAGACTTTCCATACAAACCTTAAACTTTTACATCAACATTTTCACGACCTGTCGCTAATGTGAAAGTTTTACTCATCTCGCGAATCATCGTTGTCAGTAACTCTGTTAGTGCTATTCCCTAACCACAAACAATCTAAGTCGTTGAATAATGAGTACAAATCTCGAGTATTAGGCGCTGGCATATTTGCTCGCCATTGATCCAAATCATTTATCGTAGCGGTTGTACAGTCAGTAAAAATATTGGCCGCGTTTGGCAAATCAGTGGAAGGTGGTTGGTCACCGTTTTCTGCATTTCTAAACCTTTCAGATGTTTCTTTTTCTATTTGTTCTAAACGATCGATGAATTGCGAAGGATCGATGTCTGTCGATAGTCTGTTGAAATCTATATCGATGTCGATCCTGTGAAATAAATTAGGTAATTGATTATTTAACAAATTTATGAAACTAAATTTAAATAACAATATTATTTTTAAAAGTTTATACACCCGTCAATGAGCTGATATTTTGACTGACTATGGAGACTGTCCCGCCCTCACACCCACCACTGTAACTCCTGTGAGCCAGGATCAACAGTGGCACGCAAAGTAATGACACCGAGCATTGAAGCTCGGCGAGTCTCCGAGAATGTCTAACTTGCCTTTAACCCGCAACAAAATTAATCAGAAAGTTAAATTAATAGGAGGAGTTGGAAATAAGTTATTGTCTACTTCCCTCCGTGCAAAGCGGGTGAAAAAACATTGAACTAAAGAGGTAATCAATCAAATCATTATTACATTTAAATGGTGTGAACTGTTATGTTTGATTCCAGTAATAGGTATGGCAAAAACGCCAGAAAGCACGGAAGTTATTTCTAGTCTCTACAAGGTCCATGTAGTATACAACTCCAGATGATAACTAACTATATGACTTTATATTTGACTGACTTTATGTATAGTGCCTAAAGAACCCAGAAACATGGCTTTTCTAATTTGCTTTGGTAGCAGAGTATATAAAGATACAATGATCCAATAAATCCAATGAAAAATTTGTACCATACCCGGTCTCTTCTGTAAATTTTGCCCAATCTTCAAGGCGTGGGGCTCTCGGTATTTCGGCAGCCAGAGCTCGAGTTGCATCTTGCATAGTCTGTTCGACTAATTCCTTTTCTGCTTCTACACAACAAAAATAAGTACCATTTCATTAATTCTTACCAATTCATACCTTCATTGGTTCGTAGTGACTTCCTATAACCTTTCAATAATAATAAAAATCCGACTTACGTCTATGGGTTGGGTTAGGTTTAAATCTTATTACAATTTTTAAATTCCTATTCTATACAATATAAATTAATATATAAATTAGCATTTTTAGCCACAAAAAATCGGCATGACTTTTCCCGGCTAAACTAGTAGAGCTATTGAATCAAAATTATTCAAATAAAATAAATATTAAAGAAATAAAATATACAAAGGTAAGTTCGGAATAAATTACCAATACGTCAGAGATAACAAATAACCAACCGACCGGCATATTTATAAATTCAAAATCGCTGCTTAAGCTAATGACATATATATGTCATAATTGTTCAATTAAAGCAATCACACCGAACGATCAGTCACAGAGTGACCACTATGACATATTCGGTTTCCCTAAGCCTGTGCCCTAAACCCTTCCAGGGCGACTCTATCAACTAAGCCTTAGATAGGAAATATGTTTTATAGTAATCACATTTTATCACCTACAAATCTTATCGCATGCATTGATATCAAATTGATATTATCTCAATGACTGCCTCGGTTGTACTAAGGTACGGTTACAAAGCTGAGGTCTCGGGTTCGAATCCCGGGTTGGGCAAAGTCATATTGGATTTTTCTATTCATTATCAGCCAGGAGTCAGGAATTTGTGCCCGATATGACGATAGGCTCGCCACCTATCACATCGTGGGACGGAACATACAAGGCAAAATGTGGGTGTCCTGGCACCTCTGCCTATCCCTTCTGGGATATAGGCGTGAGTTTATGTATGTATCATCTCAATGGACGCATGCAATTCACTGCTGAACACAAGCCTTCCATAAGGTTTTCCACGGTGACCTACTGGTAGCAGTCGACATACATTGAACTTTTAATGCATATTTAACCATTTATTAAAAATTTTGAGGCATTCGTTTGCACCCATCCGATGGGCTATATCAGCAACTTTCGTTTTAAGTATCTCCTCGGTTCTGATTTCAAACACGTGGGTAACATACACGTCTTCACGGCTCGTTGAGTGACTTTGAGTCTCTTTATCAAACCCATACTTAGAGGCGACGTTATCACGCTGCATGTCATCACGAGTAATACACAACAATTAAAAACTTTCGTCTTTAGGCGCTCTGGTATTTTAACGAGAATACGTCACGATTTTTTCACACGCTGCCATGTTAACTCAGCTCGAAATCTCAATAAGGTTTTAATTATGTACCATAATGTAGAAACAATTCAAACAATATAATGTATGAATACATAATTACATAAATGCACGCCATTTTCCCAGAAGGGGTAGACAGAGGTGCCAGTACACCCACATTAGCCTTGTATGTCGAACAATATAACTGTCTTTATATCAAACACAAACCCTGCATTCTCTGTAGGCATTTCGTAATGACAGATATAAAAGTGAAAACGCACTGTCGTATAAAGGATAACAGTTCTACATGTGAGCCTCGAGATATGAACCGTATCACTAAGAACGTAAAATTTCACAGCTTTCGAATTATGTAGTTACTTTCAAAAAAGAGGCCATTATACACCAGCAGTACAACTATACTAAGATCATTAATATAAGAGTAAAATTAATCGCGAATCGTTGCACACACTTTTTATATTACATGTTGTTTTGTTTTTAAGAGTTATCCACATGCACATGACAAAAAACATTTTAAATAAACCCAGCATTTCCAAGATCTATCTTACAAAATATTTACCAAATTATTTTTGCTCGATAAAATATTATGCATATGCCATTGCTAAAACCAGAACTTTCAGCGAGTCGGATTGCAATTTATAACACGCCCACTTTTCAAGATCATCAAATTCAAGATCTTACATCTATTCTGGATCTCCATCTGCTCAAACGTTTTTGAATTTACTAGGAGTATGCCTGGCCTAGCTTCCTCCAGATGCAATTATACCTTTATCTCCCTAAATTTCCTTTGTCCTCAGTCTTATCACAACTGCCTTCGATTTGTACAATAAATATTTTTCCCGCTGCTTATTTGTCCCATATTGCTCGTATCTACGTTTATTAGTTGCGACTTTGGCGTGTTACATCCACATTACGGACATTAGGTACTTATATGCGTTGTTAAAATTAATGTTATATAATTAGGTAGATATCTAATAGTTATGAATGAATCTACCATCATCATCTTTTACGTGTGTATGACATATGTAAAATAATGTTTATATAAAAAATAATATTGATGAAATTAGCAAATACCCTTGCTGCGTCGTTGAAAATATGCAGTAGGACGTCGCAGTGCTCGCGCCAAGTTTCCACAAACTGTTCCGCAAGATGTCAGCTTACTTCCACTGCATCGCCACTCTTCATCTAACATAAAAATACAGCAAGTCATAAAAAGACAGAAACTTTAAGTAAAATGTAGCCAATATAGTAGGTGCCTTGTCATGTCGCAATACTCATGGACACAAAAACAAACCCTATTTCTTCCGTAAAAAACAACAATCAAATAATGCGATCACAGACATGAGAACCCAATTAAGATAGGTTCGACGTGAACAAATACACTAAGAAAAGGGCTCGGTGTGACGTAATAAGTTGCAAAATGCACGCCTTACCCATTAGCGTGTTCAATATTTGCAGTCTGGTGGGTTCCTCGATGTTTGGTCGGTCGACAGCGGTGCATGGTCGCGGTGGTAGATTTGGTCGCTGTGGTCGCGAACCAGCACACTCTGTGGTAGCAGGTCGACGTCTTAGTAAGCGAGCTGTCGGTGGCTTAACTTTGTCCTCTTCAGGGGTATGAGAGCTTTCGAACTGAAATAAAAACCATCGATTATCGCTTAGCAATTCTAATGTCATACAATACCTTTCATTGTTCCATAGGTTATAGGCATAAATCGCTTAATCGGTAAATCAGGACCCTTAGACCCATCGTTGAGAGACATCATTAATCGCATGCGCTAGCGGGGGCTTAGGGCCGGCCCCCCGCTACAACCGGTTCCCCCCGCAGCAACGGATCCCCAAATTGTGTCCTAGGTAGTCATTAACCTTCAATATTTTGGTGTATTTTAACATGTATTAATATGAATGATGTGAACAGTTCAGTAAAATTATAATAAATAAAATAAATATCTAAAATATATTCTTATAATTTGCATCACAAAACAATTAAGTACAAACACAAAAAAATGACCAATTTTACGAAAATACAAAAACGCGCAACAGAATATACGGTTTCAGCTGCCGTATATAATTACGGTTCATTATTATAACTGCCTACTATGCGGAAATAAACTGTTAGCAAAATTGGTATCGTATTAACCCCCAAACTGTCCTCAGCTATTGTATTGATATGACGTTTCACGTTTCTGTAATTATTACTAATTTGTAGACACGAAATAAAGTTTCGTAATGAATTTAATTATATTCCTACTAATCTCTTTGCGAGTAGATACTGTTAGCGTAATGCTTACTTTTGACCCAGATTTCACAACAATAATTTTGAAAGCCACAAAAATACATAGTGAAGTAAAATCCTTAAGTTTCAACATAAGTGACGAGCTAGACTGGAATAGAATAATCAGTTAAAATATTTCAATAATTCCAGTATCTACATTTGACTCATATTGGGTTATCAAAACTTATTTTAAACTTACTTTTCAACATATTTAAAACGGCTCGACTTAGATATCAGCGCTAAAGCTTGCATGGAATCACGAAATCTTATATTAAATAGTCCATTATAGACTATTTAATATATCGCTTTGTTTTACAAAATCCACGCAACCAAATTAAGTAAGTAACAAGATTGCTGTAGTAGTCATAAATCATTAAATCTCACCTGTGCATGACTTGTTGATGGTTCTGGATCTAGTTCTGTGTGCATCGGCTTGACTGTTGCAGTCTTTAACTGTGTTTCATCTTCTGCCTCACTTTTGTCAGACTCGGAAGATGACGGAATTTCAAAAACTTCGTCCGAATCATCTGATATTGAGAATAAACTGTGATAAATAAGACTACTGACTTATACACTTTGCTTGTATAGATCTAACTTCTATGCCCGTACAGCAATTCATCATCATCATCAGCCCATTGCAGTCGATTGCTGGACATAGGCCTCTACTTAGTACATACACCAATTACGACTAAAACTGTTTTGCTTTTTAAATATGTAACGCAGTAAAAAGTTTCCATTCAGTCCTGATAATCTATTACAATATTACCAATAGGCAGTAACCAATAATGATGAATATCAGTTATGACTATCAAAAAAAACCTATGTATTTAAAAATGTAAACTAAACCTTATAAAAGCTAATGGTTTGGTTTTTACAGCTTGTAATACAAACATTGAATGTCGACGTGCAGTGGTCGGTCGTCTAGATAGACCAACATTGGCAAAGCTGAGGCCACTCTGGAGCGGTAATGAAGAGTATCTGCCATCGGGGTTCCACGCAAAATGAGACGCCGAAGAGAACCGCAAACACCCAAGGTCCAAAGACGACCAGTTTCCGATATTGGATTACTGCACAGAATGCATAAATATTGAATGTGTTCTCAATTTATTTGGAGTATTCTAATTTAATAGCTCAATCCAAACAAATACAGCTTTATCAACAATTAACAATTATTATTTTCCTCAATAGGTTAGAAGAAAATTATTCCTTGCCATATAAATAATGATGATAATGGATTTCCTAATATAGTAGCATAGTAAGTATACTCTATCTATCAGCAATATTAGCATATACTTGTGTAACTAATACACTTTTAATAAAATCTTACTCAGCCAAATTCAATGTCTGTATTTTTTGCAGCGCAGCCAACGGTTGCAAATCTTGAAGACGATTGCCAGCAGCATGCAGTTCACGTAACGCCCCCAAACCCCAAACACCATCCAGAGTACTTAAGCCGCACCGATTTATACTCAATACCTGTAAAAATACCTCTAAAACTAATTTCAGTTGAAACCCCTAAGACTGACAAAAATGAAAACTAGTACCTCATCTCCTATTTAACACTGTCCAGCTAAGGGAAATGTTATATCAGTAATTACCGTACAATTACTAATATTTTCAAGGTCAGGAAATCCACTTAAGGTATAGGTATCAAAATTTTGACGGCGGCCTACCGAAAGTAGCTGAAAGCTCTTACTATCCTGTATTATGTTTAGGTTTCTCTGCGAGTTCTTCCGAAGACCGCTTTTACACCCGAAAATAAGGTAGTCTCACCTTGAGATGAACCAACCCGATTCCGAGGTCTCTCAAAGAGGATAAAACGCTTCCATCTAGTGTTAAAGAACGGAGTCTTGGAGCTAGAACATTTAATCGCCGCAGTCCAACACGTTCTGCCACCACTCGGAGTTTAGCCTCACGAATTCTCAAAACCTCGTCATCTGAGTTTACACCGCTGCTTTGTTTCTATAACAAGCCAATTCCAGTATGGTACATTTTTACAATTACTGATTGCTACAACTGAAGAAGAAAACTGCCTAAAACTAAAAAAGATACATGCGATTAAGTAGGTATTATTTCCTGGATAGCGACCGCCACAGATTTACCATAGTCGAAAACATGTTGCTGTAGTAATACTTTACAGCGACATGTTTTGTACACAGTGGAAAACTACAATATGTCGTATATTAGCTAGTAAGCTAATATACGACATATTGTAGTTTACACTATTAGTAATCGTTAATGAGCAAGGCAAGATAAGCATTATATTATTATATTTTGACTGCAGTGGATTGCACTCACCAATAGGTGTATAGCTAGTAAACTTTCATATCAGTTTAAAAAATCTAGCAATAATAGCATAATATTTTATGTAAAGCTAAGGTTGAATTATTGACTGTACTCATTCTTAGATTGTTTATTTTTATTTGTTTTATAACTACAGAAAAAATAATTTTGATTTATATGATCTTTACTAAAGTTAAAATTTACGATCACAAAAACTTACCAATAGCTCTATCAATGTCAACTCCCGAGGAATAACAATTCGACGATATCCAGGCAGACGTCGTTCTAATTCCTCCTGACCTGGTGGCTGCTCGGGCTCCGGAAGTGGCATAGCCAGTGCCCTAACATTTAACAATTAATACACAAGACCATTTTATCGTATCGTCATTTTATCGCCTGTATCACGGTGAATGCTCTGAAGAATTGTTCAACTTGATCCCCCCTCTCCATTCCTAACCAGAACCACGCGTGCTGGCTTGCGAAGTCATAGCTTGACAGTCCAAACCATCCCAGCGCGAACCAAACGGTTCTCAAATATTTTTTTGTGCCGCACCGTGGAATTGTTTGCCGTCTCACGTGTTCCGTCCTTCCTATAATCCTGGGTCCTTACACCGTAGTGTGAAGAGGCATCTTAGCAGGCCGGCATAATTGTAACTATTAGACTGCCGTCTGATGCCAATGGATACTCTGCCTGGGCGGCATTTGAGCTTACCATCAGGTGCAATGTGGCCAATATGCCGGGCCAGAATTTAAAAAAAACGTATATGATTTTCCTTTCATTAGATGAACTTGTCCAACCAGAGAATCCATAACGAAACCTTAGATTATAGAGGCCTTAAGCTTATTTTGTGCATTATTAATAAAGGTAACTCATACAATACAAAAGATATAGATTGATTTCTTATCATCAGACAACTATTGACCACTGTTGGACAAAAGCCGGTTCCAAATTGCGCCATTTCACCCTGTTGTCTCATCCAGTATTTGTCACTGATCTTTCGCAAATCGTTGCTCTACATAGGTCGAGAACTGATACTTCACGATTTGTTTCTCACTTAGCAAATAAATTATTACCCTCCTTTTTTTGTGTTTATAAGATTCTATGTATTACAGACATTCAAACTCCGCTATTTAATTCATTTGTTAAAATATCCTATATTTTTACCTAAATAATGGAGTAGCCCGAACATTTTGTGGTTCTGGGGAACTAGCGCTTGATATTTCCGATGGAGATGGAGACGCCACAACGCTTGGAGTTTGTGGAGCACTGCCTAGCTCTACACAAGGGGCTTCTTCTGATGGCATTTTATGTGGTGACCCTAAAAACATTATAATTCCACGCAAAAATAATAATTTACGATCTTGTTACCTTAACACCCATGGTATTAAAAAAAACACAAATGCTACATATATACTCACAATGAATATTTCAAAATTAAACTTAATGTATATTTATTTGTTGCATAGTATATTATTATGTTTGTAAACACAGTATAACAATAACAATATTTTCAGATCAGTATTGAATTTGGTTATTGATTGGTTACTAATGACAACCCAAAGACGCGCCACACCCCGAGCCGAACGTAAATCTTTAAAAATATAATATTCATAAGTATGTTTGTATCGCGAATTAGTTTTAGTATTATTGGAACCATGGTTATCCGACAAACTAAGGAATTTGTGCCCGATATACCTCGCCCCACATAGGACGGAAATAAATAAATACCGCTCAAATGTAATACGTATCATCATCATCATAAGCCCGATGTAGTCCACTGCCGGACATAGGCCTCTCCCAAGGTACGCTACAGATCCTATTTGCCGCTATTTAATATAAGCATTGAGTCGTTCCGACCAATGATTGAAAAACTAAATGATGATGACCATGAAAATTATATCATCTCTAAGATTTTTCATTACTACATCGAAATAAAAATGCTAAACTGAATATTATGAAATATGTTTTGATTTACTAAACTTTCTTAGTATAACCAAGCATTTTCAAAATCTTTACTAGCAGCAACTAATTTCAGCAAGAACGCTCCACTAACCACTGTACTCTGGATATACACTGTTGGGTGTATTTATTTGTATTTATAGTATAGTTGTAGAGAGATTTCTCTCCTTCGCACATTCCAGGATGCGGGAAACACTATCATTACGTGAAGCTATGGTTGAGCGTATTAATCTGATACTACAAGCGATTTCTGATTGGATGATTCCAATTTAGTTCGATTCAATGCCACCAAAACGCATAGCAGTCATGTTTATTTAAGGTTAAACGGAGTCTTTCCACCTTGACTCCAACTTGCCGTGGAGTGGCTATCACAATATCTAACGATCTCGAATTATTAGGTATAAATGTTTTCTCTAATCTACATTTTGGCGAGTACATTGAGTCCATTGCTAAAAATACTGCAAAAAACTAGGCTTAAGCTTAAAGGTTAGGAGATATTCACGCCGGGGCAACTTCTGAGTCCTTATAAAGTTCAGATTCGCTCTGGCTTGGAATACTCCTGACATCTTTGGGATAGTTCAGCTATCAACTGGCAGCATTAGACTCTGGAGAACGTCGCGAAAAAAGGTTCATAGGCAGGGCCGGTTTTAGCAGTACCAGCGCCCTGGGCGAGATTAATACGGCGCCCCCTGGCCCCCATAGAAATGCATCCAAAAAAGAAACGTACTTTTAAACAATTTTTTTATGTTTAATAGATGGAAAAATTAAAATAGATTGTATTTATATCGTTTAGAAAATTCGGATTTTATTTTCGGAAAATTTACAACTTTCATGGTATGGCAATTTTTATGAGGTTAAACAACGCAGTAAAAGGTCCACACCATTAAGTACCAGCGATTTTCACGCCTTAATGAAGATAAGGCCCTACCTACCGCTCTCCAGTTCTTACCACATAACCCTGATTCGGGGGCAATTCTGGACAGGACATTCTTAAATATACGATGCTAAATAAATCGTGGAAGTACGAGCGCCACCAATCACCATTCCATCACCGCGGCATCCTCACATACCACACAAGGTGCCTCGGGAATCCTTGACAGTTGCGACATTTGGTAATGTTGAGTGTCACCTTTTCCCAAGAAATAGCGAGCCGATAAATTTAACGACAGACTTCGGTGACTTCCGCGGTAATCAACATCTCATACAAAGGAATGAGACACTTTTTGTCCTCTTCCTGAGAAATGCATAAGGATGAGACCGCATTTAGTGGTTCAGAGCTTAGAATTCGTAAGGTTGTAGATTGCTGGCTGAATCCCACCCCACATTTCCCCACTTTCTTGGTCTCCATACTATTTTCCAGTAGGAGAACCAAAGTATCGCGGAAACTCCGCCCAGTTGGTCCATCCAGCAATTACCACTTTGTCCTTAGTGCTCGGTGCTCGGCCAGTTTGGGTTACGGTGTTACCTTGATGAGATGTTCGGGAATCTTTTGGAAGAACGTTTTCACAACAGCCAGATCTGACACGAAACAGGCTCTGAGTACTGAATCCTCCTATGCATTACGAATGCCAAACCTCGGAAAGTCCCGGCATCCCTAGCTGAAGCTTGTACGTGGGAGTCATCCGATCTATGACTCTTTACGGTTTCAGAAGCCCTCTCACCTCAGCCTAAAACTGGCGGAAGGAGACGTCTCGTCGCGGGGAATGACAGGCCTTTAGAGAGGTCGAGCCTGTCCGACCTTACTCTGCGCGGCCGCCGTGGAGGCATGGCGTACGTGACTGGACAATCCCAGTGCTTGTGCTTGGACCATCGCGGCAGTGCGACCTATCCTCGACCAATGGCTGAGCAGGTGCCACGGTGTGATGACGTTCCGCCTGATGCAGGAACTATCGCGGCATAGTTGTTTCGGCAAATACCTGTGGAGAGTGGCGAAAAGGGAAGAATCCGCTATGTGTTACCATCGGGATAGTGCAGCTGTTCACGCAGCCGCCGGAGTGGACCTCTCGCCTTCAGCCGTAATTCCTTCCATAGTCGAGAGTACGAGGTCATTGCAGGCCATGATCTCCGCAGAAGGAGAGCAGGAAGCGAGATCATGAGCGGAACGATTCCGTCTGCTGCCGACAACCGAGAAGGAGGCGCCGGATAAGTGACAATGGCTTACTTGGCGTCCCCGCTCAGTGTTTAAGGGGTGTCATTCTACCACAATATCCCCTGTTTCACTGAGTCACTGGGCACACAAAGGAGTGCATACGTCCGTGCGCTCATGTTAGGAGCAACATTGAGATGGGCAGCAAAATGCGTGGTCTCGTATCTGTCGCGGATCACCGACATTGTACGTCTCAAGAAACATCACATCTGCGCCCTTCCAAGTTGTTTGGAAGGGCGCAGATGTGATGTTTCTTGAGGAATTGCATGATTTAATTCCACTTTCACCATTCATCTCCTGAACAACAAGAAGAACAGCTAGCTACCATCCTTATGTCGTCAATCTACCATCAATTCGTTCCTTCAGGAAAGTTATGGCTTGGGGATTATCAAGGCTAAAATGAATAGGCCCTTTCTAGGTAGGCGTGTAATAACGTAGACTATTTCGTCACTTTCCATCAGGTGAGATTATGGTCAAACAACTAATGTAACAAAACTATATACTTTTAAAAAAAGCGTTCCTTAATCAATATTAATTATATTTTTTTTATTGCTCCTTCCCAAGACCGAAAGATTACCAATTCATAGCATGATCCACTAAAAAAAACTAATAACCTACCCACAAACTGTCAGATTTACCGCCTTTTTGCGAAACGAAAGTCCTCCAGCGTTTATTTGCTGTTGTTCAAACTTCAATCCAGTTTATTGGTGAAATATTAAGTTGATTGTTCCAAAAATGGTTGCAACTAATGGAGTCACGCCTGAACACCATGACGAATATCAGTATCTAGATCTTGTAAAACGAATTATTGACACAGGTAAATGATCAATAACGATGTCTTGATACCATAAAATAAAAACTGAACTGATATCTTCAACAACAAAATCTTATACATTTCAATCAATGTTGTACCGAATTGTTTTTAGGGGATAAAAGGGTCGATAGAACCCAAGTGGGTACATTGTCGGTTTTTGGAGCTATGCAAAGATATTCTCTTCGGAATAATACACTGCCTCTTCTCACAACTAAACGAGTATTCACAAGGGGTGTTATAGAAGAGCTGCTGTGGATGATATCTGGTTCAACCGATGCCAAAGCTCTTGCTGCAAAGGGAGTCCACATCTGGGACGCCAATGGGTCCCGATCATTCCTAGATAATTTGGGCTTTACTGATAGAGAAGAAGGTAAGAAAAGTATTTGATTTGCTTGCCTGCTCACAGCTGTAACACATTAATTTTAATATAAAATATTAATTTCAAATATTTAAATGGAAAAGATTTTATATGCTTATATCATCTATCATCCAGAGAAATGAGCACTATATTCATTTACTAAGGATTTTGTATTTTTGTCATGGTGCAAAATCAGTTTTTTTATCTTTAGGAGGCCTACAGGTGTAGGCCGCACACTGATTAGCGTGTGGTGATAAGCTATCTATAATTGGTTTTACACACATTTGAGCATGGTTAAATAAAGCTATCTATATGAACTTATTTAAAGCTACCCCTTATAATAAATAATACAAACACACTATTGCTCAGTTACAATAGCTTATTTTAAGTATGCTGATAACATGACATATGTGTCATAGCCACTCTGCCGTGCCAATCCAAAAGACTGTAAGTCGAGTTACAATGTTTTCGCTTAACAAGGCCCAATTAATATCTTGAAGTCTGTTTAGTACCCGTGATCGACTCTTTTTTCATTTCAATGGCTATTTTGAAAAAAGAGTCGATCACGGGTACTAAACAGACTTCAAGATATTAATTGGGCCTTGTTAAGCGAAAACTCTGTAATTCGACTTACAGTCTTTTGGATTGGCACGGCAGCACTGACATGTTAACATAACTTAATCTATCACACAAGTCTCTGACCACTGGGTGAGCATTATTAACTTCTAGCAATCATAATAAACATACCCTGATGATGCAATATCATCAAAGAAAAAAATTCCAAACGTGGGGGTCATAACCATAAGCAATGAGGAAATCGACTCAAGGAGGAGAATTATGGCATAAAAGTTACAGTACTGCAAAGTTTTACCACAATCTATGGCATTTATAAAAATAATGTACATACATGCATGAAAAGAAATGAGGATTAGTCTAAGCAATTCATCTCAACACATTCATAAAATATTTAAACTGAGATTATATTTTTATATCATCTGAGTGTTTGCTAAATTGACCCCTATATCAGAATAATGTGTGCAAAAACTAAATAATTTATTGTTGCAGGTGATCTTGGACCGGTATATGGATTTCAATGGAGACATAGTGGTGCCAAATATGTTAATGCAAAGACTGATTACACTGGCCAAGGCATTGACCAACTCCAAAATGTAATTAACACCATTAAGTAAGTATTTTATTATGTTATTATGTTAATATGTTAATTATTCTCTCAATGTTTCCACAGATGGAATGTTTCAAATCTTTCTTGAAGATTTTAATTAGAATGCTAATTACAAAACTGATGCATGTAAAATTTGTTATAATAGCATTTGCATTGCAAATAGATGATGCAATTTGCAATAATGTATGAAGATTTCATTTCAACTTGGTATTTTAATTTTTTTAATTATGTGCTTACATGTACTGCATAAAAAACTCAAGAGATCAACTTCGGCAATGTGTCTATTACTCAATCTTGAGTAGAGAAAGGAGGTAGTATTTAGGGTAATAGAACAATGCAGATTTAGCAAATCATTACAGTAAAACCATACCATGTTTCTAGCTATATAGCATTATGAGTAATTAGACACAGGTATTATAAACATAATAGCTGAATAAAATATATACAGGTACATGTTCTATGTTCTTGCCTCCAAATTTATGTAAATTCTAAGAACACATCAAATTTGGCTTGGATAATGACAATAAAGATGTTATTGAAAGTATTTTAAATATACACCTTGACTATAACCAGTTTGTACGAACATCTCAACCAATTCTGCACAGACTTGGTATTAGGTGTGTAAGGGATATCAGCATATCAATCCTTTAGGTTTTTTTTCGGTTGTATGGCTTTGCAAGTATGCCATTCGCCTGATAGTAAGCGATACAACCTCATTGACAATAGCCAAACCAAACAACACTAGGAATTACAAAGCAATGCTTTGCATTCCACTGCACTCATCACTGTGACACATAAGATGTTTAGTTTCAATATGTCCAGTAGTTACTCTAGCTACAGCGTATTTTAAACTGGAACACAAAAGTGTATTTTGACTGCTGTTTTTCAAAAATAATAGACATTGCGTTGGTACTTCCCTTTTGGATATCCCTCAGGACTTAAAATCTTTCCTGATGCAAGAATGATTGTGATAAATATATATTTATGTCTTTGCAATCGACAATGGCAATGTCGCCAATATAATGAGAACATTCTCACAGTGTATATTTCTTTGGAAATTTTTGGTTCAAATAAATTTTGATCTCATAATGTTACATTTCTGTGCATTATGTATTTGTTTTGTATAGCAATATGAATACATTATTTTTGAATAACTGTGTTTTAAAACTTTATTTACATGAGTTTAATGTTAAATGACTAAATGTATGTTCTGTTTATTTATAGAAATAACCCTGCAGATAGAAGAATGGTGATGTGTGCATGGAATCCTTCCGACCTAAGTCAGATGGCCCTACCTCCTTGTCATTGTTTGGCTCAGTTTCATGTTGCTGATGGAAAATTATCATGCCTATTGTACCAACGCAGTGCTGATATGGGTTTAGGAGTACCATTCAACATTGCCAGTTACTCTCTGTTAACACATATGATAGCTCATGTGACTGGTTTGGAGGTAAGTGTTGATATTTTTACCAATCCTTTCATATTCTAAATGGACTGAGGTTAGCATAATGACTAATCATTAAAAAAATGATGAATGTACAGTTGTTCTGTTTAAACATATATAAACTGTGAAGTATGATGTTTTCATGAAAAATCGTTAATGGAATCACAAGCCAAGATTATGATAAAAATAATAACTATTATAACAATTACTTTAAAATTATTCATATTTCATTGACATAGTGAACTACTAATTTTCTGGTCAAGTATCATAAATATATACTTAGGGTATAATATTTCCTTTATAATATAACCAAAATGCAATTTTTTACAGGCTGGAGAATTTGTCCACACAACTGGAGATACTCATGTATATCTAAATCACATAGAGCCATTGAAAATCCAACTACAAAGAGTACCTAAACCATTTCCCACTTTGGAATTTGCTCGTAAAATTGAGTCAATAGATGACTTCAAGTATGAAGACTTTATCATCAAAGGTTATCAACCACATCCCAAAATAGATATGGAAATGGCTGTTTGAAAAAACTTAAGAAGATTGGTTTGTATATAAAAATTGCCAAAAATGTGCCTTGTCCTGATTTTTTAAAATCAAGCTTTGTGATTTTTTTTTAGGTATTATAATTATTAAGGCTAGACCTAAAAATTTTGTGATGTATTATGTATTAAGGATTCCTGCTTAAACAAGAATGGTATTATTATATTGTAGTTAAGGAATAATATTTCATAAAACAAACATTGTTTTCTTTACATAATATTTACTAATACAATAAAATAAATCCCCAATTCAACCTTAAAATAAGTAACTCTAGTAAAATCACTAGTATATACATTTTGTAAAATTTCAACAATATCTAACAGTATCTCATTATTTAGTCTTACAGCTATGCCATGTTGCAGTTCATCTCAGTAGATTTTGTACATTGTTCCACTCATTCTTTTTATAGGTATTATGGGCAAAGTCCAGAAGTCATAGGTACATTATTTTTTTGTTATATGTATCATTTTATTGTGACTAATGCTAAACCAGTAAAGTTCCATTGTTTGTTTAAAAAAAGTCTTTATTTGCACTTTCGAGAAAAAATATTATTTCTTTTAATTTCTAATTGAAACACTTTTTTCAATATTGAAAAAAAATTGAATTGCAAATATTTAATTTGAATATACAAAAGTATGGTCAATTATAATTGCTTTAACTGAATAGAAATAAAGGCAATTCATGCTCAATGTTGCTTTAATTTCCCTTGATTCAAACGAGCTTTGTTTTAATTATAAATTACTTGTTGAAAGAATAAACCTATTACAAATATCACAAGTTGGAATTTGTGCTATGATTATGGATGATAAATTAATTACATCAACTATTGGATTTAAAAAAGGTTTTTTGAAAAAATTACAGCTACTTTATTAAACATTGTTTATTTCTGTATAGACAAACATTGTAAGCTTATTTATAATTAGGTCCATCATATCATTATTTAATATTTTTATTCCAGTCAATGTTTTCAATAAAAAAAGGTAGTAACCCTAAGGTCTGATTGCCCAGAACTGACACAACCCAGGCATTACCAAAAACCCTCCAGGATTTGCCCATAATAATGCATAGATTCAAGTAGTCATGCATTAAAACATATTTTTAAACATAGAGAATACACAAAAGTGAATAGGACATAGAAATTACATACAACATAATGTGATGTTTGAGCTATCACTTCATTTCCATTTTGAGGGACTTAACAAAAACTACTAAACCAAATGAATACCTACATAGATCAATGAAAGTTTACAAAAATAGTTGTGATTGTTTATCAACACATTTGGTCGTCTTGTGTGGGCACCTGAAAGTTAAAATATTTAACTTTAATCATTTTATAGATATTGCAAAGAAATTGATAATCCAATCATACTCAAATGCGATACATAAAATTATTTATCATAAATATGTTTATGTTACAAAAAGAAATTAAATTACCTGTGCCATAGAATCTTCCAGTCTACTACTAGGGACGGGTAATGCGGCTAACTGTTCAACTAATGCCATAGTCATCTCAGACTCTACTGTTATTTCAACCCAAAGAGTATCTGAAATCAAGAACCACACAAATTAATAATTTTAATTTTATTATAAGACTTAATTAAGTTGTTAACTTGTTTCTAAAACATATTTCAACCCTTCATGTAGTTGTATCTATGAAATTTTATTCCACCTTTTTACACATAAAGAGAAGAATCAGATCTTTTATTTGCACCTATATTCACATATTGTTCTCATATATAAGATATGTGATGTGTTTAATATTGGTTTAGTTATTTCTACAAATAATCACTATATAGTATAAAACAAACTCGCTTTCTGTCCCTATGTCCCTTTGTATGCTTAAATCTTTAAAACTACGCAACGGATTTTGATGCGTTTTTTTTTAATAGACTGATTCAAGAGTAAGGTTTATATGAATAATACATACATATTATTGTACAGAAATCTATTTGTACCCGGGCGAAGCTGAGCCGGGCCGCTAGTTTAAATATATTTCTGAACAATTATTTAACAACCCCATGGTGTATTGGCATTATCCATTAATTCATTCTCAGTTATAAAGTAGGTATGAATTTAAAAACTATTGATACTCCCAATGTAGAACTTACTAAAGGGACTGTTCTTAGTTTTTAAATCTATGGGGTAGGTAGATAATTTTTCACAAATATTTCCACAAAATAAATTGATAAATATCTTCAGAACTGGAGAGTAAAGCTCCTCAAAATTGAGTAGGATTACAATGGTTCTTTTGGCATTAGGTTTAGCATAAAAATTTAACTAGAGCAGTGGGTGTGAGACAATGAATATCATTATCATCAGCCTATTCGTGTCAGTTGTATGTTACCGTTACACTAAAATTTAAAAAAAATTAAAGCACTTCACTACACTTACCTCCAATTTGATCGCCTTTGTCGGTAACCAAATGAAAATATCCTCTATGGGTGCCGGGTGTAGTGGGAGCAACTAATTTTAATGTTACAGTAGTGGAATGCCCAGGTGACAGAGGTGGTATGAAAACCGTTGATGCACCAAGAGGTTCCCCACCAGCCTGAATCAACCTGCAACTGCCAGGCCATTGTTCCACACCAGTGTTGGCAATACTCCAGGTTTGGTCAAAACTAAAATAAAAACCTTAAATGAGTAATGCAATTATTTAACTGCAAAGTAATGCCGGAATACTCAAACCCCATTCAAATATTAAGTTGCTCTTAACTGCGCATGGCCCACTTAATACCTTTAAATGGGATTTATGTCAATAAATGCATCATAATACTTAAGTAGCATTTGAGTACATGGAAAAACAAAAATAATAAACTCTAACAATAAAAAAATACATGAATAACATTGAATTACACATCCAAATAAGCATAATATTATAAGAAGTTAGAATTTATTATTAAAGTTACTGTTCACATCCTTATCACACTTATTAAATAATCATAATTATTAATGTATATTCAATAACATAATTAGATGTGTATTAATAGGCTTTCATATTATTAAGTTAAGAAGTAATTTGCTCTCTGTTTTGTTCTCTGGTTCATTATTACTGCTCACACAATATTACAATCATAGTGTACTGTATCCTCCCATATTTGTCCCACTGCAGGACACTGCCCTCCTCAACAATCAAGAGTATGATAGACAGTGCTAAGGCCGAAAGTCTACCATGCTGAGCTAGTGCAGGTTAGCAGACTTTACATACCATAGAAATTCTTACAAATTGCTATGGTATGCAGGTTTCCTCCCAACATTCTCCTTCACCATTTATAATAGTGGCGATTGACTATCAATACACACATGTCTGTTTACCAACAGGCCACTGCACACTCATTGAATAAATTTATTTGAATACTGATTCCTTCCACATTTCAATTGCACCATATTGTCATCCTATATCATACTTCCTGTATTCAATAACTCAAGCAGTAGAAACTATAATAAATATGGAAAAATACTTCACCAAGAACCTGGACCCACAGCACTTGTTGGACTTTCAGCAGCTTTTATTGACATTGATGGTAGTTTTGGGGTTGTATAATCTAAATAGCAACATATTGCTGCTTGTAAGTTCCTAAAACAAAAAATATATGTTGAAAATTGATAATTCATTTATACAGAACAATCAAAAAATCTTATAAACTACTTTATTCACCAATTACTCATGTCCAAGAAGAAACTAGCGGTGTTATAGTTGAGACTAGGCCCTAATAGCCTCTGCATTTGATTTATTAGTTCTTCTCGGTCTGTAGTATTCATACAACTAAACTGTAGTAGTAAGTTTTGATCAATTTCACCAGACAAAGATGAACCGTCCACATCCATTGCGATGATAAACAAAGGTATAAATCACAAAGTATTTCGATTGTGTTTCACCACTTTAGGGAATATTGACATGCCCTTTGTTTATATGCGTCAGCTGACTTCAACGAAGTCCACTAAAACTTTAACAAAACAAATCCTCGAAATTCATGAAAGATTAACACACAATCAAAATTGTTTGCCATTTAAATATTAATTTTGTCAATAATATTAAGACTACGACACATTTCAAGAATTTAGGGCAAAATATTCCTCATCAAATCACATTACTAGAGATGAGAAACAGTGGTGATAGAGATGGTCAACTCGACTTACTAACCAAAGAGTTACTAACTCGAGTTTTACCAAATTCGAGTTGAATTCTTCCTAACTCGAGTTTGAAAATCACGGTAGATGAACGCGTTTTGGGTACAAAAAGAGTAGCAAATATGCAAATTTTAATTCCTTGCTTTTACCAGGAGAGCACTACATTTTTCGGCATACATAGTAACCTATATCTGTGCCTATATGTTATATCAGATACATACATACATACGAAATTTCATCAAAATGACTTTGAATTGTTAAGTAAACTAATGGCGGCCTCTCACATATGAGATACACGTAACAGTACAATCATATAACAGTAAAAACAATAAAAACTTCTTTAATTCAATCCTACCTACGAAGTTCAACATTCGGTTTCTTCCTGCCAACTCGAATTCAATTCGAGTTATCTGAATTTCAACTCGAGTTATCTCGAGTTGGGTTTATCCCGAGTTGGCACGTCACTAACGGCCGTTCTCTATATCTTAACAAGGGGTTAAAATAGCTGCCATAACTATGCTGGTACAATTCGACGCTTCATTAAGTACTTGCACGTCCACTGTCAATGTGAAATTTCAAATTTTTAAAATATACCCTATTTCTATTTACATTAGGCTGACAAATTGAATTTGACAAACGTCAACTGTCAAAATCGGCGGTCGGGACGTGCAAGTAATTAAACATAAATAGACATATATATATATATATATATATATATATATATATGTCTATTTATGTTTAATGAAGAATGAATATATATATATATATTTATCTAATCTAGCTATCTATAAATATATGCACCATATCTATACCTCTCTATCTTTGTTAACTGAAACTCAAGTTACATCGAAATATCGAAAAAAATCTCTCGTTAAAGATTTTGTTGGCATTGTGTTTGTAGTCAATAAAACTACCACCGGCTTCGTTTTCGGTAGCAGTCTTGATATACACGGTATATAACCATATTGCTTCTTTCAATGGGTTTGATTTCAAATGTAAAGTTGGGGATGAGAAGCGATGCATAATTGAAAGTGGGGAAATTTGGACATGGGCAACGGAACCCCAGGGATCAGAGGCTGGCCGGCTTTCTGTAGAAAGAGTGTGCGATGATCTCTTTTTTCCAGAAGCCGCCTCACAGGAAATGGACCTAGTATGAGTCCTAAAGGTTCTAAGAAAAACGAGATAGATTTAATCTTAACGACGACTAGATAGATGTTCAGTGATGTCTTTGTGATCAACAGGGTGAAAAATGGCAGTGATCACCGAATAGTTAAGGGCACATTGAATATCCTACTCGCGCCCATATCCAAAACACCGAGAGCTTTCAACTTGAACTAGCGAATCGCTTTGATTGTATAAGTGAAAACCTAGCAATGAACGTGCTAAACAGCGTTTTTGTAGAAGCATTCCATACGAAGGAATTTAAGCAATTTAGACCTCGCCGTAGAGATAGACTACAAAAACCCTCGATCCACACTCTTGACGATATTGTAGTCTTGTCAGAATCGCTGGAATACTCAGTCAAGTCTACCAGGATGTGGGTCTTAAAATGAACATAGAAAAACCATGTCAAATGTCCACCCCATTAGAGTTAGGGGCTCGACTCTTGAATTTGTAGACGAATATTTCTATTTAGAACTATTAGTCCGGATAGACAGGTCCAACTTCGAAAGAGAGTTCAATCGTCGAATCCAACTCGGTTGGGCAGCGTTCGGAAAACTACGCGACGTCTTCTCGTCCAAAATACCTCAGTGCCTTAAATTGAAAGTTTCCGATAGTTGTGTGTCGCCAGTAATGATATACGGCACCGAAACGTGGTCTCTCACTATGGGCCTTATTAGGAAGCTCAAAGTCACTCATCGAGCTATGGAGAGGGCTATAATCGGAGTTTCCCTACGAGATCGAATCAGAAATGAGGAGATCCGTAGGAGAACTGAAGTAACTGACATAGCCCAGTTGATTAGTAAGTTGAAGTGGTGATGATGGGGCCAAAAAGTTCTCGAAACGAGGCCTCGTTGCGGAAAGCGCAGCGTAGGATGACTACCCACTACAAAATGTGTCTCAAACTTCAGCCGTTTGGGCTCTGGGAGTATGCCAATATGTTAATCAGTCAATTTAGAGGTTTATATATATGTATTATATCTATTTATAGTACTTTATTTTTTTAGGTTTGAGCAGGTACCTTAGAGGCCAGAGCCAGGGTGGGACAAGTGCCCCCCCCCCCCCTGCTCCACCGTGGGTACGCCCATATAAAGGTCAGTTATCATAAACTGTGATCGATTAATAAATACAAGTTAATTGTATCGATATTTCTTAATTGAGCGATATTGTAGTTACCGATTTATTTGTCTCATCCCTATTTTACAATGTGGTAAAACCATAGACTATAGAGTTAATAAGTATAACCATAGACTAAGTACTTCCACGTCCCGACCGCCGATTTTGACAGTTGACGTTTGTCAAATTCAATTTGTCAGCCTAATGTAAATAGAAATAGGGTATATTTTAAAAATTTGAAATTTGACATTGACAGTGGACGTGCAAGTACCTAAGAAAGGGGCTATTTTAAAAATATATAAAATTCAAGCAATAAAGCAACTTATTTTTGTAGAAATAGAGGCTATTCTAAATCAAGGCAACAATATGGCGCTTATGGCAGTCGAGGGGTTTATTGGGTTTATCTGTCAGGCTGTCAGCTGTCAGTGTCTTGTCAAACGCGTCTGTGCAACAGGCCGGTTTAACTCGGGCATAAAAAGTAACCCAATTTTCTATCTCGCTTTCTCATATGCCGTTTTCGCCCCATCTCTTTCACTTTTATGAATGTGTGCGTGTGCCGGCGTGCGCCGTCGCCGCCATATTGCCGCCATATTTTTCAACAGTCGATTGCTGTTTAGTTTGGATTTGCTTATTTTATTTCAATTGCATGTTATTTCATATGTTTTGTAATCAGTAACGTAAATATTTAACAGTACAAACGTGATATAGTTTTGTTTGTGTAAATCGTATCTAAAAACTTTTGATTTACGTTATAATTATTAATTTTAGTTATGTGTTTTGTTCCCGAGTGCACCAACGAAAAAACATAGAAATATCTGTGCAGCCTTCACAAACAAAATATACAAACACTTTAATAAGTGAACAGCTATGTTGGCGGAGCAAGAAATACCAGATTATTGAAAAACATAAATCTAACCTCATCTGACATAATGAAGGTAAATATAATAATTTGTTATACCGCTGTGACCCTATTTCTAGTTTAATCTGCTACAGGAATATAAGAAATAACAATAAGTTGAAATAAATACCTATTAAAATACAGATTTATTAGATCTCTGAACATGTGATAAGGTTAACTTTTTGTTAGTGTCTAAAGTGATGGATTATGTAGCCTTATTCCTCTCATTCGTACTCTCGACTGTAGAGGAGGCTCGTGTCCTGCAGTGGAAAGTATATGAGTCGACCCAGTACAGTATAGTGCAAGATTAAAGCTATTGTCAGTATAGGTATTTCCGAGTTCATAACATATTAATTGATAATTATTCAAAGTTTTATGATTACATGTATTTAAAGTCAGGAAAGCAGTCAACTTCAACAGATTGTGCCCTTACAATAATTATTTTTTTAATTGTTTTATAATTTCTAGGCTAGACTCGGGTCAAATTTCCAAGCAATTTGCAGGCAAATGGGTTCATCGTTGGAAGTACAAAGAAAGTCTCTACTGTGTCTGCAGGATCACTACACTGTAGGTTTATATGTTAATATTGGTGAAGATTAAATCACAACAGAAGTAATTATGTTCATTAATAATCTGTTTATAATATTTATACTTCTTGATATAATTAAAATTCTCATAAAAATGCATTTGCTAAAGATTTTTGTTATATTTTCAAATCCAGTGCAATGCAGTAGTTTATTAAAGTATATATGACAGACCTATATTGTGCATACTATAATAGTAATAGCATTAACATTCTTTAAAATGACTATACTCCAAACATATTTTTTGCCTGTTCCGTTAATATTTATATTATAATGAATCAAAAAAGTTTTAGTATTTAGCTGTCATGCATTTAATGTGTTCCATGATTTGACTAATTATTATTTGTTAATTGATAGCTTATTTTAATTACTAGCTGTCGGGCCCGGCTTCGCCCGGGTGCAGATAGTTTTTGAGTCCAATCCACATCAAGAACATATTATTTCGCGTGTCTACTAACTATATTTCCCGCGTGCCGTCGACTATATTTCCCTTCCGTAGGAGAGGACATCCCGTGCCAACAATTTGAATTTGAAAGAGTAGAAAATATGTATATTTGGTTTCTTGACTCATCCCACGGGAACACTACATTTTTCGGGATAAAAAGTAGCCTATGTGTTAATCCAGGGTGTCAGCTATCACTATACCAAATTTCATCAAAATCTGTTGAGCCGTTTTTTCATGAAAGAGTAACAAACATCCATACATACAAACTTTCACCTTTATAATATTAGTAAGGATGTATGTCTTGTTTTTGCTTTTCAATTTCTCTAAAAGTAAGCCAAATCGTTTTGTTTGTTGTTTACTTTATATTAATTTTGTCTTAGATAAAATTTACAAACTAAGCAATCTTGTGCTGTTTCATGGTATTGTAAAATATAATTTGCAATAATTAATGTTTCCATTTAAATTTTTATTTGTCAATGCATATTTCTATTCTGTAGTCATGTTCTTAGATTTGGCATTGTTTTATTGGTCCTAAATTAAAGAAAATTAATATTTATAAATTAGAAATGCTTAAATTAATCTGAAGATGTATAAAAAACTATTGTAGGTATAATATTCATTAAGATGAAAATGTTAAAATAAAACTTGTAATTTAAAAAATAAAATCAAATAAATCAAAGAATATATTGTTGAGTAAAGGTTTCGAATTATAACTTGGTTTTATTTATTTTCATTTTAAATTCAGATATTTAAACATATAAGCATGAAACCCAAATAAAAAACCGGTAGATTTTCGGTAGTAAAATCGGATTGGTGAAGATTTAACGTACATCCCTAAATATTTCAAAATCGGTAATTTCGGTAAAGTACCGATTTCCAGCTCTGGTGCGAAACGCATCTAAATATATATACGTATAACTTGCGAAAGAGATGGCTCAAATACGATGAACAAAATTCGTAAATACTATTGGTCAGTGACAAAATTATCAATGAAAAGAAAGAAAGATCCGATGAAGATTGAATGAATTATATATGTAGAAAAGAATGTTTGGTTTCGTTGTGTGAGTTTTCATAACGTGTTAAAAAAATTGTATGGAGTTGGCCGTCTGTATTTTTAGTCGTCTGTGCTGTGCAACGCGTGCCAAACGGAATGGGACTTATATTGGACTTTACAAAGTGTATTTACAAATTATGGCTCGAATTATAGTTAAATTAGTCTAAATATTAGTTGAAGATGGATAAAAAACCGTACCGTTGTCAAGAAGCTAGTTGTACCTCAGCATTCAGCAGACCTGGCAGATTAGCACAACATATACTCGGCTATCACAGCAAACAAGTAAGTACACTTTGGTGTACACAATGCATAGCTTGTTTTGTTAATGTACTTTGATGAATTATATTTAAATTGGTTATATTACAGAAAGCTTTCAAATGTGAGCAGTGTTCGAGATCTTATACCAACAATAGTCATTTGATTCGGCATGTAAGAAGTTCCCACCAGGTTAATGAGAGTGATGTGCTATACAGGTCAGTTGAGTCACTCAGACCTCAGCCAAGAGTTATATGGGTGGTTTAGATGGCTGTTGATTTATAAAAGCGTAGTATAGAATTTTAAAATGCTTTTGGTATTACAGTAGAACTCCAATTATCCGAATTAATGGGGACCGGGACCCATTCGGATAATCAAATATTCGGATAATCGGATTTTTTTTTAAAAAATTGCCATTGGAGAGAATAAAAGCTACGTTTTGATATTGCACTATTTTTTTATTGAATTAAATGAAAGAAACATGAAATTTTCACATGTTTTAAATATAAATAAAATGTACTTATGTATGTACAAGTTTAGAAATAAAAATCATTGTTTTTTAAACATCTCCGTTAATGTAACCTGTTTTGCGGTCTTCAACCGTTTTCGGGCAGCCAGGTCACGCATTCGCTTGACGGTGAGCAGTTGCAAGTGGTCACACTCGGGCTGACGCTCCATCCACTTCAACTTCGCGGGGGGAAGTCAGTGTAGGCACAACGGCAAGTTAAGACAAGTCAAGTCAAGACTTGACGCGCAAACACTGGCTTCGCGGGGGAAAGAATAATAGCGCACTTAGACTTTTTTTGGACAATATTTTGTGATTCGGATAATCGGCGATTCGGATAGTCGGAGTTCGGATAATTGGAGTTCTACTGTAGTTATAAACTTAATTAAACATTGAGCTTTGTATTAAGAGCCTAGAGATATATCAGAATCTTAACAGGTTTACAGAATATAAATGCAGTTTTGTTTTTTATGAATTTCAGTTGTCCAACATGCCTTAAATCATATGCTTACCGTCAAAACCTGAAAAAACACATAAAAAGAACACACATGAGGAAAGAATTATTCATATGTGATATCTGCAAGAAACACTTTAAAAAGAAAAACCAATTAAAAGCTCACATGTTTCAACATACAGGAATAAAGGCTTTCCGGTACGCAAAACTATATTAAGTTATAAATAATTGCAGAAAAATAACTACTTACCTACTTAGAAAATCATAATGATAAATCAACTCACATTACTTGCATATTTATTCCATAGATATGTTTCATTAAATGTTTAAATATAGTCAGACAATATACATACACTGTATTTTGAAAAGTTTTATATTTTACTGCCTCTCAGGCCTTTGTCAATATTTATTGTAGTTAGCAGTAAAAGTATTATTGTTAAACAAGCATGTTTATTACAGTTGCCATTTATGTGTTCAAGATTTTATAAGTCTGTATGACAGAAGAAAACACATGAGAAATCATAAAATATACACTTGTAATACCTGTGACCTGCAGTTTGTTTTGTGGTCAAAATTTGTGAAACACAAAAAAATTGCTCATGCACAGAAAGGTTAGTGGATTATTTTTTATTACACTCACATTTGCCTTCCTTATATTATTACTCTTTTTCAAGAAAGACAGTTCTATTTATTTATTGTTGCTGTCATTTTGTTATTTACTGATGGTAGGTTGCTCATGTGTGATGGACCAGCTGGGTAGGTACCACCGAAATTTCTATTTTCCCCGTCAAACAGCAGTATAAATGCACTGTTGTGTTTTGGATTTAGGGACATTGTAGCCAGAGTAATAACTAGACATATTGAGAATTTGCATCTTATGTCACAGAATGATGGTCTGAGTGGCATACCAAGCATTGCATTTAAAATAAAGGATGATAAAATACAATAGAATAATATAATGTATTTCAAACGTACACCTATATATATTTCTGGTTCAAAATTTATAAAATATAATTGCATTTTTGAAATTCCAGAATTTATATGTGATAATTGTAATAGAAGTTTTAAGCAAAGAGTCCACCTAATACGGCATTTAAAACAGCATATGAAGCTCCAGTCTGAAGACAAAAGGTTTTTATGTCCTTATGAAAACTGTAAAAGGTACAACAAAATTATTTAACAAATAAATATTATGCAAGTAATAATAGTACGAGAGATGACAACCAAAATTTTTGTCCCATAGCAATACGGCCACAACCGCATCAAATTGATAGATTTGATTATTTCGAACTCGAAAATACCAATTTCAGACATTTTTCGCGTAGCGTTTGACCGCACTGAATTTTCAAAAATGTCAACAAATTTTACCGGACTGTATCATAGCAATCTGTCTGATTTTCTGACTGTAGTTATATAATAGCCATAAGATTCCGAAAACATATTTTTCAGAAGTTAATAGTGTAGCGCGAACCCAAAAAATAATTTAGAAAAATTAAAAATGAGACAAAAAAATATGATGATAGCAATCCGTCTGAAAATGTTCTTTACGGGTAAATTAGGATTAGTTAATACGAAAAAAAATATTTTCAGAAGAAAATTCGGATGCAACAAATTTTGAGACCATTCTAAATATGTTAAGGAATTTTACCGATCGGTATCATAGCAATCTGTCTGAAAATTGTTGAAATTGATGAAATGAATTAACCAGATGTAAAAAAAAATTATATCAGAAGAATTCAGTGTAGCACCTCCCTTATCAGACAACTTTTCGATATCGACCGTATTGAAGCGTGACTGATTGCAAGTTGGGCAATCACCTTGCTTTTGTCTTGCCAAAATAGAGCGCGGACAACGTATATATGCTATAAAAACGTCTATTATAATTGATAATTTTGAATTCTTAAAATACTACTCTTCCATCCCCGAAAACTTCGTCAATGGGAGATGAGCAAACTATGCCTTATCATTGGGAATAGAAGAAAAAAAACGTCCGCGAGCCCTCGGACAACCAGCGACACACCCACGTCCGCCTGAGCTACTTATAGTTTGTTGTCACTTTAAGTGAGCGTTATTTCAACGGTTAGGACAGCTGGTGAGTGACTATGTATAGTAAGAGAGTGGCAGGAGTATAATATGCGAAAAAACCATTCCCACCGCAGCAGAAACGTAAGAAGCGCTTAGGCATCGGCCAAGCGACTCCAAAACGTTCTTTTCTCTTTTGGGAGTACATGCGACATCTAAAATGTCTGAAAACATTTTTTTTTGCAATCTTGCCTTATTTACGAACGGTAGAAAAAAAATTCATTCGGATTGCTATGATACAGGTCGGCTAAATTTGTTGACATTTTCAAAAATTCGCTTCAGCTATATACTACGCGCAAAATGTCTGAAAACCAACTTATTCGTCATAAAATTATAAAATCTATGTACATTTCCAATATCAGACGTATTGCTATGATACCGACTGCCTTATTTTTTGGACACAGCAGAAATAGCCTCACATGCAATTGCTACACTTTTGACCGTTACTACCTACCTAGTCGGGTTTAGAATTACATAATCTAACGATTTTATACAGTTTCGACCGTATTGCTATGATACATGGTTTTGGTCGTCATCTCTGGGACTAAAGTATTTAGGAATGAATGTTTAATCATTTTCTTATGTTGCAGGGTATATTCGAGAAATAGTAACTTGAAGCAACATATTCTAATAAAACATGTGAAAATGTTGCATGAATGTAAAGTGTGTAATTCTCTACTTTCAACAAAGGTAATATATTTTTTTTCACTGCTTTGTCATTTTGTATATTATGGCCACAGAGACAAAAATTTATTGATACTTCAATTTTTTTTACATACAATTTAAAAAAAGTGCATCTGAAACATCAAGCAACAACAATGTCAATGAACATCGAAGTTTCAAATATCTTATTATTCTTCTTCTTTATCAGCCCATATATGTCCCACTGCAGGGCACGGGCCTCCTCTACAATCTTATTATTATATTTAAGTATATAATTTTGGTGATTTCAGACAAAACTGACATCACACTTGAAGCTTCATGAGTTGCAAGAAGTCAAAACATTCAAACCAAAAACGAAGGCTGAAGGCCGTAAAGTAAGAAAAGACATTGGTATTCCTAAAACAAAAGTGGCAGTTAAATTAACTGGATTCAATGAAGCTGAGGATACCAATAGTGATACCATTTTGCAAATAACTGTAGGATAATCTATAATTATGTAGTCAGCAACATAAGTCGCTACACATTTACGATATTTCAAATGGTATTATCATCCAAAATAATAATCATTTATTTTAATGAATTTCTTGACAAATATGACTTTACTTTATATAATTTTACGACTACAGAGTAGTACTTAGAAATTTTAATTCCTATCAGGGTTATGAAAAAATGTGAAGTGTTGTGTCTTATGTAGCTCACTGTACATTCTATTGTTGTAACATAGTACAGTCAGCAACACAAGTCGCTGAACACTTTACATTTTTTGAAAACCTTTTTATGAATTAAAATTTGTATTTACTATGTAGTCGTAAAATATAACCAAGTAAAGTCATATATGCCTAGAAGTGCCATACGATATTGAAAATAATTTTTATTTTGGACTAGCTGTACCCGCTACTTCGTCGGCATGGAATTTAACAAAACTTTATTTTTCTAAAATAAATGTAGCCTAAGTTACTCCTTATATCAGCTACCTGACAAAAAAAGTCC
This sequence comes from Hyles euphorbiae, assembly GCA_023078785.2. NCBI lineage: Eukaryota > Metazoa > Arthropoda > Insecta > Lepidoptera > Sphingidae > Hyles > Hyles euphorbiae. Next base: position 12,898,621 of record CM041041.1, on the reverse strand, counting down.
CGTCAAAATAGGTCCAGCCATTTCAGAGATTAGCCGGAACAGACAGACAAAAAAAATTTTAAGATCATTTTCGGTACAGGTATCGTGTATATAACGATATGTACTTGGACATTTCTTTTTTATTTTTACTTTACAAATAGACACTTCAATTTTATTTATATGTATAGACGTGTAGATGATAAGACAATTCCAAATCTCGTGAATGTGTAACGACTTATGTTGCTGACTCATTACATACATACATTCATTGGCTACCAGTATTATAAGCTTTATAAAGAAAACGTTATTGTATCTCTATTTGTGTAGGTTATTAAAAAAATTAAATACATGTTGCTTTTTTTGGCCCCCACTCTTGGCTATAATGTATAAGTACCTAGCGTTTGTATTTTGTTGACAATATTGTAATTACGTGGGTAATGGAAATTGTACGCCTATTCTAGTAGTTGCACAGATAATAACACAGAAAATAATAGCACTTACATTTAAAAAAAACTACAATTACAGTGCTCGTCAAAATAGTCTATCTTTATTTATCCAACTTTTTCAAATTAATTTAAATCCAAGAGATTTTATAATACAAATAATAAGCATTAGGTATAAGGGGTGAGGTCTAGAATACGTTGGCACGAATTGTCGGTAGGTGGGGGGTGGAGGGGATAGGGGGAGTGCCCTAAGCCTCGGGTACCACTCCCATGAAAAGGTAACGCACCATTCCTGAGAAAACCCAATTAAAGTAACTTAACCTCAAAATACTTGTTGTCAAAACAAAAGTTACTTCTGCAACGTCTCCGGCGCTGCGGGAAGTGCAGCCCCTTCGCCCTTGCGTAACAAAGGATAGGCACCCACGCTCACCTCCGCAGCTTCGGCTTTCTGGTCGCCTTCGGCGACCAGCCTCAGCCGCTACGGCTCGCACGGTCGCCTATCCTTAGTTACGGCGGGCGGGGGCTGCTCTCCCTCCGCGCCTCCGGCTTTTTATAAACACTCTAGGGGTAGTACCCAAAAGTCTACGTGAAGTAGGGGTGCTCGAAGTCGGTTTTGGGACAACGTCGACCTATTTTACCCGCAAAGGTTATACTAACTACCACCGGAACATATCTTCTAAGTTGTTAATAAACAAATAAAACAAAAAGCATTTATAAAAAGTTCCCCAAAAGACAATGTGAAGACTTAAGTCAGTTTTGGAACAAATTCGACTTATTTTATCCTTAAACTTCCATCGGAACATAATGTGTTTTAACTTTTAACAAGATTGTTATAAAACAAATAAAGCAAAAGAACATTTATAAATTATTTATAATCTACCGTATTTACGTTCCGTTTCACCTAATTTTAAACTATGTACAATATATTTGACATGTTATTTATTGATATGATTGTCAATCGCCCATAATTACGTTCCGTTTTACCGAATATGTGATTTGAGGTTAGTAACTATTTTAATTAATTTTTCGAAAACTATGCATTACCTTGTAATAACAGTGAAAACATATAATCTGGGACCCAATCCCTACCGCCTCCGATAGTTTTTACTCCGCAAATCGTGCCAACCTATTCTAGACCACGACCGGTATAAGAATTGTTTTGTACTAAATCTATGAATAGTTCAGAATTCAGATCTCAGATCACAACAAACAAGGGAGATGTGGCGGCTGTCTTCGCTTTACTCCCACTCAGTACCGGCGTTAGGGTAGGGCGTAGATGGGCTTGGGTTTTTGGCACTGGGTTCATCCTCTTTTTCTAGAAAGATACTCAAAAGGCTTATTCCAAACCTAGTTCAAAGATATTCGCGCATTCCCAGGCCGGTTTTTTAACTACACACGTTCTGGCTGCCGTGTAAACAGGCGCGTTTCATTGGCTGCCGCAGCCGAGATTTCGTGGCTGCCTAGTGCACGGGCTCCCATACAATGTCATATGTTTGCAGTTTCACTAGCTACCCCAGCCTGGCTGCCTAGTCCGCGGGGGCCCTTGCCCCTTAGTCATTGTTCTGAGCTTGTGCTTTGTTGGGCGCGTTCCATTTAACGTTCACGGCGCTCAAAACACTCATTTCGCCGTTCCATCTGACGATCACGATCGTGGTCGCGGTGAAAACGTCATTGATGATGTCATGACAAACGCTTACGACGACCCATGTCAAGAGGTGGGTCGTGGTGCGTGTTAGAATTTTTGTGGGAAAAGGTATATAAAATAATATAAATATGTATATTTATCTATAATTATATTTTTTAACCATATAATTTTTAATATTTATCACTTAACATAATGTTTAATAATAGGCTATTTGACTGTATAAAAAATATTGACTTATTTGTTTCCATCCGTGAACACAATTTAATTTTAAAACATATTTCATTATCATACATTAAAAATATTGTATATTTTGGCTAAAAAACACAATTATAATTTAATTTATTTTGAGTTCGCGCCACGTGATCGTAAACGATTTTGATTGGCTATGACGTCATGCGTTTGTATGAACTACTCACATACAGGAAATGAATGGGATTGATAACGGCATAGATGCAAATTAAATATTAAAAATACCTTTAAAACGAGTTATTTGACATTAATACACGTGAATTAATGATATTATCATGTCCAATGTAATAAAATGTGAAGAAAGAAATATAATTCTATTTTTTTTTGACAAAAACTCATTGAGGTATACAACTGGAGGGGATCTAGTCCAATTAATTTGGAACATTTGCAAGGGTACATGTACCCTTACGCTGACAGTCGGCTATGACAGTTGTCATTTATGCTATTTATTCTAATTGCTTTAAAAATACCGTACTCCCAACTGAAGACATGTAAAAACCATTCCAGTTCACTTGAAAAAAATATAGAATTTAATTCCATCCGTAAATTAACGATAATTTGAATAAAGTAGCAAAAATATTAATAAATTAGATTATGTACCAAAGCCGTTTTGACAAATGTCATATTTTAACCAAATTATAGAATAAGATTAATGTTACGGACAAATAGGTAAATATTGAAAATTTCGTTTATTTATTTTATTTAATATATTTATTATCAGATACATTGGATATGGTAAATATATTTTTTCACTATCCATATTTTTGACACAAAAGTATTTTTAGTAGGATAACTTAATACGCTATTTGACTATTTTCTGAAAACCATACCATATTATGAAGTGGAGTCTATAGACCTTACAAATAAAGGTTATTTTTAATTACTATATCTATATCATTTAAAAATAAATTTACAAAATACACTGAATAATTACATTGTCAAAACGCTCTGTCTGGCAATGTGGCGTTCAGTTCGTAAACATCCATTCCAGAGATTCGTTCGCATGTCACCCATTCTCTAATCAACCATAGATCAATCAATCAATCAATAGTCCGAATGAGGTTTTGTCAAAAAAAATAGTTTTTTTTTCTTTCTTCACATTTTATTACATTGGACATGATAATATTATTAATTCACGGGTACAAATGACAAATAACGCGTTTTAAAGGTATTTTTAATATTTAATTTGCATCTATGCCGTTATCAATTCCATTCATTTCCTGTACGTGAGTAGTTCATACTAATGCATGACGTCATAGCCAATCAAAATCGTTTACGATCACGTGGCGCAAACTCAAAAAAAAATAAAATTATTATTGTAGTTTTTAGACAAAATATACAATATTTTTAATGTATGACAATGAAATATGTTTAAAATTAAATTATTTACACGGATGGAAACAAATAAGTCAATATTTTTATACAGTCAAATAGCCTATTATAGGTTTTGTTGTTTTTAAAATCTATATAATAATGTAGCTTTATAAGTTATTAAAATGTATGATTATATTGGGCTTTTATATTTCGTTTTACTTTATTCTGAAACATTAGGTAACAAATATATGAAGTGTCGTATCTGCAGCAATGCCGACTTGATCTATAATATAATCCGCTCCAGTTGTAATACCTCAATGCAAAAACCAATTCGGACGATTGACTGATTGATTGATCTATGGATGATTTAAGAATGAGTGATATATGCGAACGAATCTGTGGAACGGATGTTTACGAACTAAACGCCACATTGTCAGACAGAGCGTTTTGACAGTGTAATTTTTCAGTGTATTTTGTAAAATTTTCAAATGATATAGATATAGTAATTAAAAATAACCTTCATTTGTAAGGTCTATAGACCCCGCTTCATAATGTGGTATGGTTTTCAGAAATTAGTCAAATAGCCTATTATTATAATGTTACAAAATTATCAATTATATTAAATGTTATTTATATTTCTATTTATAATAATATGGTTTAATTCAACTACAATCGATAATTATAATGTTACAGTTACAGAATAATATTCAAATATTCTGAGCAATGAGCAACAAAACATCATATTAATAACTTAACTTGCCAATCCTGGTTACTACCGGCGAGGATAAGGTCCTTCCTCTGTCGTTGTCACTCGAAAAATGACGATCCAAGTGAGACAACGCTTTATATTACCGATTCCCCACTACTTGTGAATCATACGATGGGTAGTTTTAATAAAATTTGTAAAAATTGTTGCGGTATTTTGTGACAGTATTTTATCATGCGCGTTGAGAAAATTGGCGGGATTTTGGAATGTCAAAACAACAAATATCTCATCGGAGAAAAATATTTTAAACGCATAATGCAATCTAACATTTTTTTATAGATATTTTAAAATATTTATTACCTAAACGCTCAAAACGCCCCATAACCCGTTCCACTTAGGTTTACGATCGTAACGCTCACGAACAAGTGGAACGGTAAATATCGCGGTCGTGAGCGTGGTCGTTGTGATCGTCAAATGGAACGCGCCCATTGTCATTCATTGCTTGACAGTTGACTCCTTCTGTCATCCACTGTCATCTGTGTAGCAGGCCGGTTTAACTCGGGCATAAAAAGTAACCCAATTTTCTATCTCGCTTTCTCATATGTCGTTTTCGCCCCATCTCTTTCACTTTTATGAATGTGTGCGTGTGCCGGCGTGCGCCGTGGCCGCCATATTGCCGCCATATTTTTCAACAGTCGATTGTTGTTTAGTTTGGATTTGCTAATTTTATTTTAATTGCATGTTATTTCATCTGTTTTGTAATCAGTAACGTAAATATTTAACAGTACAAACGTGATATAGTTTTGTTTGTGTAAATCGTATCTAAAAACTTGTGATTTACGTGATAATTATTAATTTTAGTTATGTGTTTTGTTCCCGAGTGCACAAACGAAAAAAACATAGAAATATCTGTGCAGCCTTCACAAACAAAATATACAAACACTTTAATAAATGTTGGCGGAGCAAGAAATACCATATTATTGAAAAACATAAATCTAACCTCATCTGACTTATTGAAGGTAAATATAATAATTTGTTATTCGCTGTGACCCTATTTCTAGTTTAATCTGCTACAGGAATATAAGAAATAACAATGAGTTGAAATAAATACCTATGAAAATACAGATTTATTAGATCTCTGAACATGTGATAAGGTTAACTTTTTGTTAGTGTCTAGAGTGATGGATTAAGTAGCCTTACTCCTCTCATTCGTACTCTCGACTGTAGAGGAGGCTCATGTTCTGCAGTGGAAAGTATATGAGTCGACCCAGTACAGTACAGTGCAAGATTAAAGCTATTGTCAGTAAAGGTATTTCCGAGTTCATAACATATTAATTGATAGTTATTCAAAGTTTTATGATTACATGTATTTAAAGTCAGGAAAGCAGTCAACTTCAACAGATTGTGCCCTTATAATAATTATTTTTTAATTAATTGTTTTATAATTTCTAGGCTAGACTCGAGTCAAATTTCCAAGCAATTCGCAGGCAAATGGGTTCATCGTTGGAAGTACAAAGAAAGTCTCTACTGTGTCTGCAGGATCATTACACTGTAGGTTTATATGTTAATATTGGTGAAGATTAAATCACAACAGAAGTAATTATGTATGTCCATTAATAATCTGTTTATAATATTTATACTTCTTGATATAATAATTAAAATTCTCATAAAAATGCATTTGCTAAAGATTTTTGTTATATTTTCAAATCCAGTGCAATGCAGTAGTTTATTAAAGTATATATGACAGACCTACATTGTGCATACTATAATAGTAATAGCATTAACATTCTTTAAAATGACTATACTCCAAACATATTTTTTGCCTATTCCTTTAATATATTATAATAATGAATCAAAAAAGTTTTAGTATTTAACTGTCATGCATTTAATGTGTTCCATGATTTGACTAATTATTATTTGTTAATTGATAGCTTATTTTAATTATGTATGTCTTGTTTTTGCTTTTCAATTTCTCCAAAAGTAAGCCAAATCGTTTTCTTTGTTGTTTACTTTATATTAATTTTGTCTTGGATAAAATTTACAAACAAAGCAATCTTGTGCTGTTTCATGGTATTGTAAAATATATTTTGCAATAATTAGTTTTTCCATTTAAATTTTTATTTGTCAATGTATATTTCAATTCTGTAGTCATGTTCTTAGATTTGGCATTGTTTTATTGGTCCTAAAATAAAGAAAATTGATATTTACAAATTGGAAATGCTTAAATAAATCTGAAGATGTATAAAAAACTATTGTAGGTATAATATTCATTAAGATAAGAATGTTAAAATAAAATCAAATAAATCAAAGAATATATTGTTGAGTAAAGGTTTCGAATTATAACTTGGTTTTATTTGTTATTTTCATTTTAAATCCAGATATTTAAACATATAAGCATGAAACCCAAATAAAAAACCGGTAAATTTTCGGTAGTAAAAATCGGATTGCTGAAAATTTAACGTACATCCCTAAATATTTCAAAATCGGTAATTTCGGTAAAGTACCGATTTCCAGCTCTGGTGCGAAACGCATCTAAATATATATACGTATAACTTGCGAAAGAGATGGCTCAAATACGATGAACAGAATTCTTAAATACTATTGGTCAGTGACAAAATTATCAATGAAAAGAAAGAAAGATCCGATGAAGATTGAATGAATTATATATGTAGAAAAGAATGTTTGGTTTCGTTGTGTGAGTTTTCATAACGTGTTAAAAAATTTGTATGGAGTTGGCCGTCTGTATTTTTAGTCGTCTGTGCTGTGTAGTGTGCACAGTAGTGTCAAGTGTGTTCATTCATTATTTTATTTATATATTATTATACTCTTTGATTTTAATATTGGTCTGTGTTAATCATTGCGAATATTTTGGCCGGCAGGAGTCAAGAGCCCATTGAAGTTGAACAACTACTTGTATGAAAAATTCGCAGTAGTTTTTTGGCAATCTTAATTATTATTTTATTATATTGTAATTTCAACAAAAAAATTTTCGTCTTGACCTAAATGTATTTTGATGTTTATAGTTGTACATAGCTTGCAAGTTTTGAATAAGTAATCCATAATCGGTGTAAGTTTTATTGTATTAGTATTAATTTAATAAATAACAAATTAAAATAGTAATACAGGCATAAAGGGTTTTGAAGAAGCGTTTTGTTTTCGTTATGGATTTCAATTTGAATGTGTTTACATTAAACTGCTGGTAAGTTTTTAAATTAAGTTTCATAGCATATTTGTTCGTAATAAAACTATGTTAATAAATTACTATACTTGGCTTTAAATCAGTTAAGAATATCCACATATATTTTTAAAGTAATTTATTTTATAAAAAATTCTATCAATAATCAATATTTTTAAATCATTAAATTATGTTCAGACACTATGTAATACAAATTTATACATCAGAAAATCACATAATAGTAATAGCACTGATCAGTGATCACAGCAAAATAAATAAAAAAATGGTTTTGGTATGAAAACCTTTGATGAAAGTTTCAATCCTCCTACATCTGGTTTACAAAAAATAATGTTTAGGTCACAAAGAAGTTTATCTATTGAGAGAATGTGAAGATTCAGGATTAGGCATGTACCTTAACTCATTCATATTACTACAAAGTGCAAAGAATACCTTTTGTTTTGCTAATATAAAATCAATACTTACCAGTTACAATTATTATATTAATTATTCTCACCTTGAAATCAATTATTCAAGTGCAAATTGCCTCTTTGAAAAGGAACAATGAATGTTATTGATTTTTTCACTGTGTCACATTTATAACAAAAGAATGATCTAATTCTTAACTAATATAATTTTGATTTACTTTATAGGGGCATTCCTGTGGTATCCAAAAACAGGAAAGAAAGGTTTGGAGCCATATGTAAATATTTGTCAACAAGCCAACACAATATTGTGTGCTTGCAAGAAGTATGGAGTGAAAAGGATTATTTATTTTTGAGAGACAATTTAAAAAGCGTTCTTCCTTACTCACATTACTTTTACAGGTAAGTTTAATATAACAATGTTAATTAAATTATATAATTTTAAGTAATTAAAAAAAAACTTCTTAGGCTTTATAATTATATTTTACATTACTGGCATTATAGGCATGGATAGACAGTCGCCAAAGGGCTTGGTTTAACATATTTTTACATGTCTGTATATGAAACATAATAGAGAGAGAAGAAAAGTTTTTTTTAAAGTTTTTACATGTGAGCGTAGAGTTTAATAGTTGATGTATCATTTAAATAGAAATAAATAAGTTAGCTAGACCTATTATTCATACATCTAGATAAACAATGATAAAACTACAATATCTTTAAAGTGCTTGTACAAGACTAAATCATTATCAGCTAATAAAAACACCTGCCCAAACAACTCATATCTCTTCAACCTATATATTTTAAAGACAAAACTCTACACATTACAATTGAAGTAGTGTAGTGTAATGTTGTAATTTTATTAAATTTTGAGCTTAGATATTTTATTGTTTTTATGATTATTCATGTACTAGCAATCTGGCTTGACTTTGTCTGGGTGCAGACACTTTTTTGAGTACAGTTCATGGTAGCAACATATTACTTTGTGTCCTATTTTATCTATATTTACATTAGAAATAGTAAAAAAATTCAATGGGACTAATGGTTCTTAGATTTACGCGAATGTTACACATTGAAATAAAACTATTATTTACGGATTTTATCGCGAATTTAGTTTAATTTTTTACATTTACCAATTAACTTTGTAATTTAATAATTTCAAAATAAGGGTAGTTCAATTGTAACAGTCACAAAGCGGATAACCAATACCTCAGACCGCCCCGTGACCACGAAAGCTGTAAGTAATCGAAACGTCGGGAAGCCAAAATGTGAAAAATTAAACTAAATTTGCGATAAAATCCGTAAATAATAGTTTATTTCAATGGGACTGTCGTCCTCTATAGTCGGTCTCTCAGTGTGTCCCATGACTCAAGGCATATAATCCAGTCATATCCTGCCCAATTCCATCCTTAACAGTTTGCAAAGTAAAAAGTATGTATATTTAAATTTTTTGCTCACACCATGGGAATGCTAGGTTTTTCTAGGGAGCACAAGAAGCCTATTATGATATAAGATTCTAGGGTGTCAGCTACCTCTATAGCAAAAAGTGAGATTATAACTTCATATGAGTTGCACAATGCGACTGATAAAGCCTATTAAAACAGTATTTTTCAATTAATATTAGAATAAAACCAATAGACATCCTCCGTGGCGTAGTCGGTTAGACGCCGCCTGCGAAACGAGAGGCCGCGGGTTCGATCCCCGCACCGAGAGAAATGTTTGTGCGGCCCACAAATATTTCTTTCGGGTCTGGGTGTTTGTGAGACCGAGAAGTCTCTCGTAGTTCCTGATACCCACGACACAAGACTCGATCTTAGTTTGGGGGTCAGGACTATGTATGTAACTGTTGGGTGTTATTTATTTACAATACGTAAATATCGATAAAAAACCTATAATATAAAACATTTTTTTTACGAAAAAGTACTTATTTTTCAGTGGTGTACTTGGCTCGGGTTTGTGCGTGTTCTCGAAATGGGTCATAAAAGATGTATTTTTTCATCAGTGGCCACTAAATGGGTATATTCATAAAATACATCATGGAGATTGGTTTGGTGGCAAAGGCGTAGGACTGTGTCGAATCAAATGCGGAGAACGGCTCATCAACATCTACTGTACACATGTGGGTATTTACTTTCAAATTTAATTAAATATCACTATCGAAAACAAATAAGTAAAGGTCATTGTATGATTTGATTGCTCTGATTGTAAAGTTACATTTATATTAAAGTGGGTTTAAGTATTGTTTATCTATCAGTGAGTCACTGTCATGCGTTATCACTTATCAGGACTAATAGCGACATTGTACAAGTGGATTAACTTTTTTAGTCACTTTTAATCTGAGAAATATCATATAGATACATCGTACACACATCCTGCGTTTGGTGGCCTGTTGGTAAACGGACCAGACACAGCTGCCGACATATTCAAGGTGTTCGTAGGTTCGAAACCCAGGGCACATCTCTGACTTTTCGGGAGTCATATGTGTATTGATAGACAATCGCACGCACTATAACAGTGAAGGAAAATATGATGGGGAAACTTGCATGCCATAGCAATTTGTGTGTATTTCTTTAGTATGTAAAGTCCGTTAACCCGCACTAGGCTAGCGTGGTGGACTATATGGCCTAACCTCTTTCGATCGTATTCTCTATATTGTGGAGGAGGCCAGTGCCCTGCATCCTAACATATATTTTTCTCATGACCAAAGAATAGACCACTAGCTCATGACTCATACCTTATTTTACCTGTGTAAGAACTAATCAAAATATTCATGTATTTTTCGCAGCTACATGCAGAGTATCACGAGGATGACATATACTTGGCCCATCGGGTGCTACAGGCGTATTCGACGGCTGAATTTGTTAACTTGACGACATGTCCAGCGGATATTTCTATACTTGCTGGGGATTTGAACACCGCTCCAGGAGATCTCTCATTTAAGTAATCACTGCTTTATTTTCTTATCTGTTGTTTTAATATAAAAATTGTCTATGAACCAGCCAACACATAGTTTTAAAATCATTCAGGTCTTATGTCCCCTGGATGGATAAAGGGCATACACAATGACTCTCATTTCGCACGATCTTAAGCTGCACACTTTTTAAAATAGCCACTTATTAATATAACAACAATTATTAAATATGACGCAAAAGGCCGCTGGTTCGACTCCCGGTCGGAGACTACTTTATGATCCTTAAATGCAATAATTTTTGTTGGTATAAGCCTTGTGGGACCTCGAAGTTTGAAGCTAAGAAAAAATATATCAAAATATGTTCAGTAGTAGAATGGTTGTGATTCAATATTATACCTATTAACATTTATCACGCATAAATTAGCTTAAGCTGTATGTACGTATTGTAACGGAATCCTAACATCGCGTCGGATTGATTTGAAATTTTGGACACTTATTAAGGCCTAAAGACAAAACAATAATTTAATAACATTGTTTCATTACTATTAGGGGCCGTCCATTAATTACGTGATCTTATGATCTTAATCCCACGTCCCCTTTAGTGATATGTGGTGAGATTAACGATTACCATTTTTACAGATATAAAAAATCTTAAAAAATTTCGTTTCCTATCTTTAAATACGGGTATAGAGTATAATCTCTTTTTAGTCTGAAATTAAGGACCATGATAAAAAATTCTAGACTGAAAGGTTGCAGTAGTTTTTGATTTGCATATAAGTATCGTGTAATCATACGAAAAATATATTATGTAGCATTTTAATCAAAATTATGTGAGGAAAAAAATATATGTGATATCTTATTAGACTCTCAGTCCCCGTTGTGATATTTCGTGATTTTTGTCAAACCCCTCCTCTCCATTCAAGCCTCACGTGATGGACGGCCCCTTACCTTCAGGATTTGTAATTTTTGACTATTTTTAGTGGGTAATTTCCTACGTCTGTTGTCTTTCTAACAATTATTTTTAATTGGTACTTTTATTAAAACCGGTTTTTTTAGTTTCTTAACTATTTTTTTATAGGATTTTAACTCAACTGCCCTCATTAGTGGACCCCTATGATGTGAAATGCGAAGATACTAATGCAGTTAAACTGAAGGCTTCTGGTACTTGTGACAATGCAAACAATAGCTATTCCGATCCGAAGCAAGTGAGCAAACTTCCAGAGGGGAAAAGGATAGACCACATTCTTTACCATGTTAACGCATCTTGGGAAGTATGTATAGAAAATCAAAGACAATTTATGAAAAACATTATTCATTCCATTCCTCATTTTTATAACAAGTTATATTATAATACATCACATGGAACATAAACAAATTATAAGTGACCATGGATCATGTAATTAATCTAGAAAATACATTTGAAGGCAATTAAAACTAAAGTATAAGAAACGTCTATGTATAACTCTAGAGACAATAATAAGTTGATTTATTTTATGCAATTTATTTGTTTACAGGTAGATGTACTTAATTTCGGCAATCCTCTGGAGGACAGAGTACCGGGTGAGCCATTTTCGTACTCAGATCACAACGCCGTCGCGTTGGAACTGCGTGTAAGACCTTCTGAACATAAAATAAGTCAAAGGCAAGATAGCAAAGGCGAAAACTTCGATGAAACAATTACACAAGCCATTAAGGTTTGCCAAGAAGCTACTGTCAATATATCAAAATCTAAAAGACTGTTTTTGACCACTGGTGGATTGATATTCATGTTTTTGTTGGGAACTGTGGGTTTCTGGCCGAATTTTATACTGTATGATGTAGTCAAACTTATAATTACTGGTTTATGTTTCTATTACCTAATAATGGGTACACTTTGGAATAAAATCGAAATGAATAGCTTAAAGGCCGGTCTCACTGCTCTAGAGAATTATAGTAACGCAAGAATGGAGATAAAAGATTTTGATGATAATCATGATAAGAGTAAAATATGACATGCTTATTTGTTTATTTTTTTATATTCCCAATATATGCATTTGACAGTATACCTTATCTGTAATGAGATTACAACATGAGGCTAATAGTTAAACTATTTTATTATTAATAGAAAATTATATCAGTATTTTTATATGCCTGTGCTTAAATCTGTACTGTTATCAATTTAAATATTTTTAGATGTCTCTTAGTATGTATAGACTTTGTATTGCTTGTACTGTATGACTAAGAAACTTTTAATTTACACCAAAATATTTAAACTATAATAATAAGTGATGTGCACACGGCGTATCTAGCGAATGAAATATTGACATTCCAATGTTACCTATACAATTATAAATTGACTTATGTATTAATTATAGACTCAAATACTTTATTGTTCTTGCAAATCACTCTTAATAACTATATAATTTATCAAACATGCAGTTAATATTATATTATGTTCTTGTGGTATGTACTTATCTATTGAATTTATTATTAAATAATAATGTGATGTTATATAAGTGTCAACAATATAATAATAAAACATATCATAATAGATTATGCTTATCATTTATTCGATAATAATTTATTTTAGTATGCCAATGAGGAATAATTGCTGACGTGAATTTAACAATAAACTAATACATACACTAACAAATATTTTGAATTCCTAAAACTTAACGTTTTATATAATTACAATGTCATACAAATCTAAACGATATCACAATTTATTATTTAGCGTGTCCAAATGATAAGTACCCACTAAAGAGTTTTGCTGATCACAATGAATACATTATGCACAGGTAGATAATACATAACAAGAATATTTTAATAAAGCACAATCGTACTTTGGTATAGTAAATAAATATTGCTCTTGATGAGGAATGTATAAATACAGGCTTAACAGATAATATTACCCTATTATCACGTCCGTTCATTCATGTTGCGTCGGCTGACGTCTAATACGAGTTTGTCGAAACAATTGAGAGTTGAGTATTCAAATATTTATACTTTGGGGTCGTGTTGGGTAGTTGTTCGTTCGTCTTTGGGGTCGAGTAGTGGTTGGGTCTCGGATGTGGTCATGCTAACAGTATTTTCTAGGGATCCGTAGGCCGATGGTCGTATATCTACGGGCGGCAGATCCGGATCGATGGTCAAGTTAGGCGCTGAACTCGAGGGAGCCGGTTCGCTCACTAATCTAGAACTCTCGTCGTAGCCGCGCGTCATGTGGTAATTGGATTTGCCACGCAGTCTGCGGCTGAATGAGCTCCCTGAAATGTTTATTTCTTAGTTATATTAGGGTTAGGATGAATTAGATTATTCATTTCCGGAATGTTTCAAATTGAACCATAAATAATTAAAATTCATCCTAAACTATTTTTGTCCATTATCCTCAATCGTATTCTCGATTGTAGAGTAGGCCCGTGCCCTGCAGTGGGACGTATATGGGCTGATACAGATACAGACAGTAATATAAAATATATCATTATATTAAATAAATCGAAGCCTGTGCTTTAATGTACCGAGTATCATTTTAAGTAACATTTATATATCTTATTGTAAGTGATCACACATGCTAATCTACCAGTACCTAATTACCACAATGTCTCAACATCAACAACAACAGTTGTTTGGTTTTTCTACTGTCCATGAGCGGTCATATCGCTTACCATCAGGCGAATGGCATGCTTGTCTCGCCGTTCAATCAAATAAATACAAAAATATACAAATAAATAAATAACACCCAACAGTCACATACATAATCCTGACCCCACATTAAGATCAAGTCGTGTGTCGTGGTTATCAGGAACTACGAAAGACCCAGACTCGAAAGAAATATTTGTGAGACGCAAAACATATTTCTCATTTCGGTGCGGGGATTGAACCCGCGGCCTCACGTTTCACAGGCGGCGTCTAACCGACTGCGCCACGGAGACTGTCGTGTGTGAATATGTATGTTGTAGGTGCAGTTGGACAAACTAACTTTGCCAATACCTTTGACCTTGAAAATGTCAATCCCATACATTGGAAAGGTCAAATACGTCTCACACTAAGGCAAAGGTATTGGCAAAGTTAGTTTGTGAAACTTAGCCTTAATGCACGACTTCCAAACATCTATAATTTATTTATATTTTTTTCTTTTATTCAACTCTACTATGCAATTGAATCATACGCACCGACAACGCCAAGATGTTCTGATATGTCCCGCTTGACGTCGGACACGTCCCACATGGCGAGGAATGATCCGAGGCACGACGGCGACGGGTCGAGAGGCGACACGTACGGCTTGTACGAGAAACTGTAGTGGTGCGCGATAGCCGCCAGAAACATCTCGATGCAGATCAGGAAGTCCTGAAAAAAAAACATAAATATAGTCAGTTATGTCTATTTGGGTAAATCCGAACATTGGGGAATTCCCATAATCATTCATTCCTGTAAAGCAGTGGTATTAACCTTTTACTCATGAGGACTCATTTGACATTTTTTTGTCTAGCTATTGACCACCCAGTTGGTGACAAGTTTGATACAGTTCCGAAACGCTAATAAACGAAGGGTATTTTTTTTTTTTTTTTTAATAAAACATGCATAACTGTATCTTAAAAATGGCCTTAGGATGGCTTCACTGACAACTTAGGATGCTTCCAGGGACCACCAGTTAAGAACCACTGCTGTAAAGTAATCCGAGTCAACCAAAGAGGGCGAGCAAATTGGCATGGGGTTAGATTAATGTTGTTTGAGCTAATTAATAATTATACAGTCATATTTACGAACAGATGATTATTGGAATCTGTGACATTCAGATTTATCGGAATAGACTCTACATCGGCTTGTATGGGTATGAGACATTAAGGAACTTTTCGGTCTCACAAATATCAAGGTAAATGTCGGACGCCCGCCTACAAGGTGGACAAACGACCTGGTTAAGGTTGTAGGGTACGGTTGAATGAAAGACAAATAAATAAAATATTATAATTAAATATTTAGCGGAGGACTTCCCGTGGTTGAAAAAAAAAGAGAGAGAGAGAGAAACACCCAGACCGGAATTAATTATTTGTGAGTCGTACAAACTTATTTTGTTTTGGTGCTGGAACCGAATTGGCTGCCTTTCGATTCACAGATAGCGTTTAGGTAACGGTGTCACGGAAGTTGTAAATAACTTATTGTAATATAAGACTGTCTTCTATAAAATACATATTTCGTCTGAACTACTTGCATATACTTTTAAATACTGCCATGATAAAACTAAGCAAACCTCTAAATACCACCCACATCGCCTTTGAGGCTGGAAATCCGCCACAGTACGTTTTTCTAGACACTTTCTTCCACGTAGGTACTACAAATCTGTGCAACTAGTTGCCAGCGGCAGCATTTTCGGACAAATACAACCTAGCGACCTTTAAAACACAAGCATATTCCCACCTTAAAGGCCGGCAACGCATCTCCATGCCCTACGGTATTGCAGATGTTCATGGGCGGCAATGATCACTTACCTACAGGCGAACCGCATGCTTGTTTGCCCCTTATAACATAAAACAAAACTTTCCGTTATGAAAAAACAGAAGATACAAATAGTAATCGCCGATTTTTGATTTTCAAGCAACTTTCGCCAAAAGTTTTTTATCACGTCAGAGAGATAACTCGTAAAGTACCTACCACCTATATTTAGATCAGGCTGAAGTGTTATAAAATAATAGGTATATTATTGTATATAATAAATTATGTATGCCAGTTTCCGTCATAATATCTAACTATAAATGAAGAATAATTAACTGGGAGAAGCCAGGTAAACCTACAACACTTATGAATCACTAGGATCGATACGAGCAACTTGTTACAGCAAGTCACGCAAATTCAGTATGATTTTATCCTTGATGTAGAAACTATAATAAAACTGTACAATACAACTAAGTGAAGAGTTAGTTAAATGTATGATTTTATTTAATGTGACAATGCGTGGGTGTAGACTGTAAGTTTATCTAACGCCCAGTTATCTCTCATTATTTGCGTGTCATCGTGAATTATTATACGAATAGGTTAAATTCAGATGGAGTGATTCAAGATTCGTATCGGACGAACAGGTTATGGATTTAAAACAGATTCACATATTAACATATTTAGTTCCATAGAACCAGTTTTTATCGTAGCTGTGTCGGGTCGAGAGTGGAAATAAAATAATTACGAATAGAAAAAGATGTTAACTCTTTAAATCCTAGTTATTTAATACTTTGAGAAAATATATATGCTAACGCCTGTATCGCTGAGGGCGTAAGCAAAAATGTTCCTATTCGTCACTCAGGCCGCTAAGATTATTTTCTACAAGCGTATAGGCATCCAGGTCAAAAATACTTATACATAAATTAGTTATGAGATGCCTAGAACAGAAAATTCACAAAGTATTTACCCAAACTGCGAATCGAACCTACCACAAAGTATTTACCCAAACTGCTAATCGAACCTAGGACACTTGCGATTTATTAAATACACACTGTCAATTGACTATCTATTAATTAGTGTTATTTAGACGCCTGTCTTGAATCCTGATGTAAACTTATCTTTTGATTCGTATTCGTTGATCTCAATAATCTTCAATTACGATGATATGATGACGTTTTCATGAATAATTTATACATGTAATTACCTTTTATGGCGTTAATAGAGCATTCTTACAGACTTATGTTAATATTGATGACCGAAATGGGAACATGTTTCTGCCCACGTCGCCGCCGCAAGCTTTCGATATAAATGAGTCCAAACGGTAACATAAGTGGCAGAGCCGTTAAACGCGATAGTATGTTAACCGATTCAGTATTAATGTTTACCTGCAGTTCTGAAGATATGATTTTTATCTTGTCGGAATCAGATATGTCAAATATGGTCGATATCACACCGCAATACACAAGTATGTTGATTATCACTCCTTGGCTGCAAATAATAAAAAAAAAATATGATGAAATATTTCAAATACAATGTTACACAGCTTTTGAATATTTCTGTATGTAGCTGTATCAGCCCATATACGTCCCACTGCAGGGCACGGGTTTCTCCTACAATCGACGGAACGACTGAGCGTGGTTAGGCTGTATAGTCCACGACGCTGGCCTTGTGCGGGTTGGCGGACTTTACATACCTATCATAGAAATTCTTAGAATCGCAATAGTATGCAGGTTTCCCAACGATGTTTTCCTTCACCATCATATTGCATGGGACTACCAATACTAACACGGCTCCAAAAAAATCAAAGATTTGCTCTCGGATTCGAACCCATGGCCAGCATTAGCATGTTGGCAGCCCGTTTATCAAAACGCAACCACGCACTATAAATACATATAGATAAAATATTATTTTAGGACTAATTTGAATGTATTTATTAACATTCAGACAGCATTATCAGTGCGATAATAAATATGCATATTAACTATACGTTATCGGTAAAAATAAAACAACTTACAAAAACGAGAAGAAAACGACCGCTTTTATACATAGAAACTTTCCAATCGGCTTCATTGGTTTGAGTTCTTCTTTGTTCGCTCTATAGAATAGAACTAAGCAGTACATGGCCACAAATTGCGATAGATTGTTGACAGCGATCATGTAAGGAAAGGCGACGTTGGGGCTGAAGTCACTCTCGCCATAGACTCCATTCAGCTCGCATATCATGGATATTACTGTGGTAATAGGCCTCACAAGTGTGTACTGAAGGATTCCATGTTTGCAATTATGTACAAATTCCCTAAAACAAATTGATAAATTTTTGTACAGTCATGTCTAAATGTAATGAAATTTTAACTTAAGGTCTGCGTAAAGCATGGGTAAAGGTATTAGCTGACACATTCTATGGAATCAATATTTTTAATAGTCTCTTTCATAGAAAATGATGAGAATGCATAGATGTGGTTAGCGATTACCATGTAGAGCGTAAAACGTGAACAAACACTGCTTGCCTATCCCGCGTGCTTATAATGTTACGTCTACGCTAAAACGTAAATAGCTGAAGAAATGATGGAAATATTAAGAGTAACATGGTGTGCCCAGAAAATTGTTAACATAGTCTAATAATTAGGTATATCAAAATTCATGTTTGTGAAGCAGTATTAAATCAGATAATTCAAATGTGATCCATGACCAAAACCCCTTTAGTCAATTTGACATGATTATGTAAGCTAATTTAAATATGTGGAAATTAATGTATGTACACATGTATACTTTTTCAATTCATTTGCATGTTTTAGTATAACACCCATAACATAACATTTACTTCTCATGAGTATTTTAAAGTTTCTAATAATCAGTTTGTACAAATATATGGCAATTGGCAGATGGAAAAAAACTGAAATGATGAAAACATATTATTGTTTATTGCCATCATTATTTACTCAGTTAAATAAAGTTTACTTATAGTAACAGCACCATGACTAAAAGATGCAAGTATAATGACATTACAAGGATAAACTTTATTACTTGTTTAAGTGTTTACACAATCATTTATCAATAGTAATCTGTATTTAATCATATTGGGTAACTCTTCTTTATCACTCCATAATAAATTAAGTTCATGAATATCCTTCTTTTTATTTCTTGGGGGATGCAGATTATGCAGTAAACTTGTTATGAGTGAAATTTTATGCAGTGTTAAATAATTTTGTTCTATTGAGCCAGAATAGATGTGCTAGAAAATAACAAAGGCAGAGGAGCCCCGATACTGAAACTGCTTAAAATTATTTATGCCATTTTTTATGATTTGTTCTTAAGAGCGTATACACCTTGCACGCAAAGTCAACTATAGGTATTTCTTCGTTAATTTCACGAACACATACGCGACCAAAGCTGTGTGCGTAGAGCTGCCGCGTCGGCTCGCTATACAATCGGCTCAAACAACTTTGATCCGTGCGCTTCAAATATTCAATTGAAATGTAACTGTAATATAATATCATAAAAATATTTTATTTGCATTATAAGTAGACAAATATTACTGTGCAAGCAAAGAATAATACAAATTTTGGATACTAATCATATTTTCGTTATTATTACATTGTTAAGTTGCATTCAAATCAGTGTTCAATCAGTAGACACTACGGACGTTTTATTAATCATTTCGTGTTCGAACACATAAATAGTGTTAGGGGCCTTACAACCTCTTACAATTACGAAATATATTTAATTTTATATTACAATACATAACATAATTTAGCCTCGGAATTACGTCCCATTATATTACCTGAAACATAATTTATACTCACTACAAAATCATTGTAGTTAATAAAAATAATTAAATATTTTACTACCAAAGTACTAAGATGTGGTAATCGCATTCCGCGCGTGGCTATTTTTACTACGCGCGGCATAATCGACTGCAGCCAGGCCGGAGCGACGAGCGATACGTCCTCCCTCTAGTAGGCCTTGCGGCGGTCTGATTTGTTCCACGTCGGACAGCGTGTTTTATAGTGGTTTTTAAAATATTTGTAGAAAACATGAAAACTAATTTTGTTGAAATATAAAAATGGTAATTTATTGATAAGATGTTCTTCTATTATAATATGCAATTGCTATAAAAAATTATGTACGATAAGTTGGTGAAAAAAAATATGTTCTTGACGAGAGTTTCTGAATAATTTCGCATTGTTAAAATTTTTATTTTTCAGGAACTAAACACAAAAAGATTATTTTTCTCAGCAAAATCCCTCTATAAGGGTCTTATTAGTCTGAAAATATTTTTATTTTCATCTTATATTTAGTGGTTAAGGATATCTTAAGCTTCTAAATTGCCATTTAAAGCCTAAAAAACGAAACTTGTGTTCAGTAATCCGTATAGTACTCACAAATTATCCATCAATCTATAATGTTTTCCACCAAAATCCCTAGATGACAACCTTTTCTAAAATTAGTAATAATTATTTTTCCTTTAAATTGTTTATTGGTGGCTATTAACTCATTTGAAAAGTCCTGTTTTTAAGCCAAAAAGCGCGTGCAGGGTATAAACGCTCTTAAATGTTATCCTGTTATCACGGGGAGATTTTTATATAATAAAGTTATTATCATCACATTTTAAATTTTGTTCACAGAGCCCCATACAATAAACTATTTTTTTTTTGGACTTCAAATTCATTTCTCCAAGAACTCCGGGCCTGCACTTCAATTATGTTATATTTATTAAAAATTATATAATTTTCTCTACACAAACAAATAGGTTTCATTGAGGGACAACAATGTTCACACCAATACTAAATTTCATTTCGCTTTTGAACCAGGTGGTAGATAAAAAAAATCACTGAATTTAAGTGGTGTTCAATATTTTATTGAATTCAATAAATTATTTTCATATTATTCATATTCTTAATAAGAAAATTTAATGAACTTACCTCCCCATTTCCCATGGAGTTAAACAGCAGAGAGGAAATATATGATACACTTGTGGCTTAGTCTCCAAAACAGCCTCCAAATCATGGTCTTCATTCAAATAATTCAACAAGTATTTCATAAAGTTGTATATCACATAAGCTTCATAACATTCTCTAAGTGAGTCTACATAGATTGATTGTTCCGGAAACTGTAGTCCGATCCATGCATTCAGTGCATAAATTGGTACCATCCACAATATTCTAGGTAACAAAAATACAGTCTTAATTATTATCTGATATCATATTTTGGAAATCAAAATGGAGATAACAGACAATCTTTGAAAGCCTTTGTTATAAGATATGATTGTAAGTTTTAAGTAGGTTGTCTGGAATATAATTGGCATATGTGGTGATAGATCATGATATGTATAGTTTACTGTATTTTATAAAATAAAACAAAGTAATTTACAGAGAAAGTAATCATCTGGTTCATATTGCTAATGATATACAGTTATTAGAAACTACACACTGTAAAGTAAGCCAAAGTAATATAATCCATGCTCAGTCTATATGGCTATGTACACTATCAATATCTATCGTTATTTGCTACCCATATTGGTTGTTGCAGAAATGTTTCCTTTTGGACTTTGTATGAGCAAAATATTGCATCAATTATTAGTACACAATTGCATTCTTCCAGAATCTCTACAGTCGATCGAGTATAGTTATGAAAACAATAAAATTTGCTTAAAAGTGATGGTTTAAATAAATGCAACTTCAATGAGAGAGTTAGTAATTAAATTACCATAAAAATAAACATAGAGATACATTAAATCGCAACCTTATAATATGTTTCTGCAGCGATGGCTTGGTGTAGTGCACAATGTGTTGAATTATTTGCCACACGGAAATAGGCACTGCGAGGAGGACAAATCCACCACCGACCAGAGCACCTTGATCCGACTTTTTAAAGCCATTTTTTATTGAGTGCGCTATTAATATCGGAACTAATACTACTATTAATATGGCATATAGTGCAATCAGGAAAGGCCTTATCCACGATCTCCACTGGCTAAAAAACGATATCACTGATGATGAACACATAATGCCCTAAGCCACAATATGTGAGGATCTTTAACACTTCCTACTAAGTTTTATCCTTTATTTATCACACACAAGACATATTTTTTTTGTTTCACATAAACTCAGTATTAATGTACGTAAACATAAACCGTGGTTTAATTAATATTGTGAAATAAAAACAAAATTGACTGCCACTTTGTTTACTACGGGCGATTCATTGATTAGGAATGATCGAATGATTTCAGGCAGATTTTTAAAACTAGAAAATCTAGATATTCCATAGATATTGCTACTTCATTCAAAGATATGGGTCACAAGAAAAGTATAGCTTATTAATTTTGCTAAACGAGTAATAGAGATGCAGCATATTTACCCTAAAAGTAGTAAATGAAAATACAGGTAATAATAGACCACTTCTTCTTTTGCCGCTTATTGAATGAATGAACGTCATCGCCATTTTGAAACATCGACTAAAAGTTAAACATGGCAATTTTTACAAATGTCACTTTTAGAAAGAGAGAACAGGTACTATTTTCCCGAAGGAGAAAACGGGATGTAGAGTTGGCCAAGTGACGTCTATATTTTATTTGTATTGCCAGGATTCATTAAGCGCGAAGAAAAAACACTGCAGGTGTGTGATTTTTTTATCAGAATGGTTTTGGTTAATAGGTTTAATTTTATCTAAACACGTAAATAATTAAAGCTTTTAATAAAGCTAGTAGGTATTTAAAAGCTCAATTAATAAAACCAAGCCGGGGATCCACTTATTAGTGCATTTACAGTTATCCGCGTAACACGTATTTTGTGCATCGAGCTCGGGCATTGAATTAGGCCACATAGCGATCTCTCCCTAAAATACCGCTGTTCTGGCTGTCGACGTATCAAGCTAACGTGAGTTTGTAATTTATTACCGCGTTTATGAGTAATTTATCTTTATGTGTGATACACGCGATGTGGAATATGGATCGGATACGATAGATAACGTTAAAAGAAGTGTATCGCAAGTCGATAATTCGTATGTTTTCGTAAATGGGTCACCTCGCCATTCTTGTAAGAAACAAGTTGTTTTGTGATTTTGCCCTTTGCGAAGCACCTCGCCGTGTTAAAGATCGTGGCGCGTCGTTTATTTACATTTTGGTTGATTTTCGTTTGACGTGCTAATGTTTTTATAGTATTGGGAGGCGGGAGAGTGATGACCAGGGAACTCGCGAGCTGGTATTGTGATGTCATCTAAAGGGGAAACAGAGGCCGACTCTGGCACCGTGTCGCCTAACTTGGTTACAGTCAAAAATGAACCGGTCAGTATGAACCTGTATTCTTGTTCTATATTTGTTCTCTGTAAACATTTCTTTGCTTGACACACATAATTGACTTTTGGTTACTCTTGATCCAAACATTGATACAAGTTCCTCAAAGTTATCTCATTGTTTGTAGTTCTTATTCACTCATAACCACATGATTTTGTTGGAGTTATTTATATCATGCAGTTTTTTGTTGTTAATGTATGCAATTCCTGCTTCTGTTATTAACTTATGATTTGATCTCATGTGTACCTTATAAGATTCTATCTTTACAATAGTGTATGTGTGATCTCATGTGTGACATGAATTGTAAAATTTTACCTTATTTTAATCTTTGCTTATTTAATACAATGTTCTAAGTAGATAAAGCTTGTAATAGATTTCCAATAACATTAAACTATAGCAACAAATGGTGCTAAGCTTATTATTCAACTTTACTAAGATTGAAATTGGTTTCTAAAGTCTAACAAATAGATCATTAACAGACTAAGCACATTGAATGAACTTGTTCTATTTAAATGTAATTAGCAAATGCATTCCTTGATCCATAGATTCTAGGTAAGTCATTAGTTATTATATAAAAAAAATTTCCAACTTGTAAAGCTTTAATATTTCTTATTAGGTTTACTACAGTCTATTAACAATGGTCATATTTAAAATAAAATAGGACATTATCATCTGCAATATTTTGTAAATAGAAATTGTAGAAGACATTATTTTGTGTGGATAACCTATTGACTTAAGATGTAGACAGAGATAATATGTTAGTATTAAATAATACTTATATCAAAGAATGAGTTTCAAGCGAAATGTTTGGAATGTGAATCTTATGAGAAGCTTTTAATCTGAATGTTGATGAATTTATAGAAATATAAATAATAAAATAATAATAATACACCCAACAGTCACATACATAGTACTGAACCCATGCTACCTGTCAGTCACATAAAAACTGCTTACAGCTAATAACTAACTTACTACACCTGGAGGCTGTCAAACATTTCTCATTATTATTTTTTTGTTCTACTATAATTTACAGTACATTTGACAACTGTGTCTATTTTTTATATATGCATTGACTTATTTATAGGTCAATGTCAAGTTTGATTTCTTTAATGATCTAGGAAGGTCAATGGGTTTCTGTTGGATTGCAATGACATTAGTATATGGTTTAAAATAACATGCTAAAATTAGGTTGAGGAATTTGCTATTACATAAGACCAAATGATGGATTGGTGTATTAGTACGAGAGATGACAACCAAAATTTTTGTCTCATAGCAATACGGCCACAACCGCATCAAATTGATAGATTTGATTATTTCGAACTCGAAAATACCAATTTCAGACATTTTTCGCGTAGCGTTTGACCGAAATTAATTTTCAAAAATGTCAATAAATTTTACCGGTCTGTATCATAGCAATCTGTCTGATTTTCTGACTGTAGTTATATAATAGCTATAAGATACCGAAAACATATTTTTCAGAAGTTAATAGTGCAGCGCGAACACAAAAAATAATTTAGAAAAATTAAAAATGAGACAAAAAATATTGTAATGTTCTTTACGGGTAAATTAGGATTAGTTAATAGGAGAAAAAATATTTTCAGAAGGAAATTTGGATGCATCAAATTTTGAGACCATTCTAAATATGTTAAGGAATTTTACCGATCGGTATCATAGCAATCCGTCTGAAAATTGTTAAACTTGATGAAATGAATTAACCAGATGTAAAATATATATATATATATATATATATCAGAAGAATTCAGTGTAGCACCTCCTTTATCAGACAACTTTTCGATATCGACCGTGTTGAAGCGTGACTGATTGCAAGTCGGGCAAGGTGATTGCCCGACTTGCAATATAGAGCCTTGCCTTGCCTATATTGCCTTGCAATATATTGTCTTGCCAAAATAGAGCGCGGACAACGTATCTATGCTATAAAAACGTCTATTATAATTGATAATTTTTAATTCTTAAAAACCTACTCTTCCATCCCCGAAAACTTCGTCAATGGCAGATGAGCAAACCATGCCGTATCATTGGGAATAGAAGAAAAAAAACGTCCACGAGCCCTCGGACAACCAGCGACACACCCACGTCCGCCTGAGCAACTTATAGTTTGTTGTCACTTTAAGTGAGCTTCATTTCAACGGTTAGGACAGCTGGTGAGTGATTATGTATAGTAAGAGAGTGGTAGGAGCATAATATGCAAAAAGCCATTCCCACCGCAGCAGGAACGTAAGAAGCGCTCAGGCATCGGCCAAGCGACTCCAAAACGTTCTTTTCTCTTTTGGGAGTACATGCGACATCTACAATGTCTGAAAACATTTTTTTTGCAATCCTGTCTTATTTACGAACGGTAGAAAAAAAATCATTCGGATTGCTATAATACAGGTCGGCTAAATTTGTTGACATTTTCAAAAATTCGCTTCAGCTATATACTACGCGCAAAATGTCTGAAAACCAACTTATTCGTCATAAAATTATAAAATCTATGTACATTTCCAATATCAGACGTATTGCTATGATACCGACTGCCTTTTTTTTTGGACACAGCAGAAATAGCCTCACATGCAATTGCTACACTTTTGACCGTTACTACCTACCTAGTCGGGTTCAGAATCACATAATCTAACGATTTTATACAGTTTCGACCGTATTGCTATGATACCATGGTTTTGGTCGTCATCTCTGGGACTATATTTTATACATCATTTACATACAAGGATGCAAATTTGTTTTATCCTTGCGGGATTTCTTGTAGGATTAGACAAATATTACTTGACCCTCATAAATCCTTAAACAATGCAAATACTTATTCATAGGTAAATAATTTCAGGTGGCCACCGCCAGCAAAGAAACAACGCCTAAACGGGGCGGTACATTATTAAAATGTACCACGTGCAATAGCTTTAGCACACTGAGCAGTCGCGCGTTGACCACACACATGGCGCAGTGTTCACCCGATAACAACAATGTAGCGGCGGCGCAGAACGCGGATGCCCGGCCTCACAGGAAGCTGTTCGAATGCGACGTGTGCAACAT
Organism: Hyles euphorbiae; assembly: GCA_023078785.2. Taxonomy (NCBI): domain Eukaryota; kingdom Metazoa; phylum Arthropoda; class Insecta; order Lepidoptera; family Sphingidae; genus Hyles; species Hyles euphorbiae. The sequence continues at coordinate 12,872,038 of CM041041.1, read as the reverse complement.
GAAGTTCTCCAACGGCGCAAACATGCGCCGCCACAAAATGCGCCACACCGGCGTCAAACCGTACGAATGTCGCGTTTGCCAGAAAAGATTCTTCAGAAAAGATCACCTGGCCGAACACTTCACAACCCACACCAAGAGCTTGCCGTATCATTGCCCAATATGCAACAGAGGATTCCAGCGTCAAATTGCCATGCGCGCACACTTCCAAAACGAACACGTCGGACAACACGACCTCGTCAAAACTTGCCCATTATGTAGTTACCGCGCTCCGACGATGAAGAGCCTCAGAGTTCACTTCTTCAACAGGTACATATCTGTCGACAGTTACCGATAGCTTATTACAAAACTGTTTTTTGCACAATAAGCCCAAATAACATTGTGTTGTTAATTTGTAAGGTAAACTTATGAAGATATGCTAGAGAGGAAACCGCGAACAAAATGTATATAAAATTATGCTGTCTCAATATTTTCCTCTCGCTCTACTAGTTTTCCGAGTGCCTAATGCGCGCACGGATTTTGTTCACGATGTCCGCTCTAGTATAGCTTCCCAAAACGTGTTATACGGCAACGCATCTCCATGCCCTATGGTGTTGCAGATGTCCATGGGCAGCGGTGTTCACTCACCATCAGGTGAACCGCATGCTCGTTTGCCCCCTATGATATAAAAAAAAAGAATGAATTATGTTGCGTTTGCAGACACGGCATAGATCTGGACAACCCCGGTCCGGGTAACAATTCAGTGTCAGTGCTGGCGGCCGGCATCGCGAACGCTGCGTACGCGGACGGCGCCATGGAGCCGAGCGCGCTGGGTGCGCTGGGCGCGCTGGGCGCCAGCCTGTCCGTCTCCGTGGCGGCCGCCTACTCCGACAGCGGCGACAGCAACGGCGCGCGCTCAGTGGACAACGCCACGCCGCCCATGCACTACCTCACGCCGCACGTAGAGATCTCCATGGCTGATAATAACGACACCTTCTCGCCCGGACAGAATCATTTGTCCAATTCTGGTAATGAGGTTTTTTTAATTAAATCAGTTTTTTTAGCTGCTTAGGAATAGTACTAAAATTATAGCAATATTTATAGACATGAAAGTTTTAAAAATGGATTTGATTTATCTGTCACATTTGATTTTTTTTTATGATAATTTTTGAACGTAATGAGTATTGTGTTGTGTAGAATCGCGCATGAACGGCGAGGGTCCCAGCTCGCCGCAGTCTGGCGACAGCGCCATCGCCAGCAGCTCGCTCACGGCCGGCCTGCCCACCAACATCACTCCGTCCATTACACTCATACCCATTAAACAGGTAAGTATCAACTCCAATGGAAAATAGTTATATTTCTATTCACCAGATTTTATGTTGTATAAATAGGAAATATACTTTTTTACATTGATTTAAAATTTAAGGATAGGTCCTTCCGTACATTTGGAGTTTGAAAAAGATGACTGTGAAAATCGCGCGAAAATAAATATCAAATTAACTTAATTTAATAGATTTTGTCAAAACTCTACAGTGATAAAAATTATTATTTTCATTTTCATTAAACCCTGTCATAATACAATGAAGTATTTTAAAAATTGTTGCGAGCGACGACTAATTTCATTAAGGCCGCGTTTCCACTGACGCGGAGCTGGGCGGAGAGGAGCTTAGCGGTGCACAAATTGACCAATGACTATGCTTAAAATATCCGCTACGCTTCAATGGAAACAGTACGAGCGGGGTGGAGCAGAGCTGAGCGGATATTCATACATCGAGGCGGTGCAGTGCGGAGGACAGCGAGCATTGGGGTACAGAGCGGAGGACAGCGGGGCGGTACGGAGCGGTGCGTGACTCGCGTGCAGTGTGTCAGTTGTCTTCGTTACGTCACTAGGTGCTAAACTAAGTGCAAAAATGCGCGATTCCAAAAGTATGCTCCACTCCGCTCTGCTCCGCTCACTGACCACTCACCGCTGTTCATCGCTCCTCTCCGCCCAGCTCCGCTTCAGTGGAAACACTGACCACTTTTCACCGCTCTTCTCCGCTCCTCTCCGCCCAGCTCCGCGTCAGTGGAAACGCGGCCTAAAGCTCCACTAGAGATGTACTGGAGCCCGCGCACCACTTGCGTCGGGACACTTTACGCGCTATTCGCCCTGAGCATATATTTATGACAAAGACGTTTTAAAATATTTTTACTATTACAATTAATATTGCCATAAGACAAGCAATATCCTATTATACTACAATAATTTAATAGCAAACAAATTACGGGATACTTATAAAAATCATATTAATTATCTGAACATGCTAAAGAAATCTGTTTTTTTTTTAGTTTGAGGTCACTTATCACCTTTGATCAAAAATGGGTCAACAAAATCTCTTCACCTGAATATCGAAATCGATCTACTTATCTATGTAGGCGTTTCTTGGAAATGGATTTATCAGCTGTTCTACAGATTAGCTTTGACGTGTATAACGAGTTACAGGAATATGTAGATAAGGAAAATTCAGCTTCCACTGGGAACCTTAATATCGAATTATATTTTTTGCACACAAGAACAAATATCATTAAATTAAATTACCTCTTTTACACACCTGGATTGTAATTGTGGTCACGTCATTATTCATGATCATACTTTTTTTTTCTTGTCAATCAACTTTACCTAGTCTGAAATGTTTCCAACATACTTTTAATCATAAATGGATTTGTTTTAAAAAAATCTGCATAAATTACTTACAACAAAGTAGAATTATTATTCTGTTTTTGTTTTGTTTTTTTTTTTTATGTTTACCAAAATAAAAATATTATGAATATACAAAAGCCAACTGTATGGAACAGTTTAATATTGAATTCTAATTTCTGATCATGTTTTTGTGCCGTACATACAGTTTAAAAAATGATTTAACGCAGCGGTATGCATTGTACACCATGGACCTGACTTGTTATTTACTGTTCATCAATTCACAAGTGTGCTGGAAGGTTACGAAATGGTAACTAAATAAATGGATAATTTGCAGGAACCCAATGCTCAAGATGACTCAGGGTCCGGCGAGCTGCGCGAGGGCGAGGCCAACGGAGACAAGCGCGGCGTGTCGTCCAGCCTGTCGTCGCTTATCAAGGTGTCTCCGCTTAAGAGTTTGCTAAGGGAAGACCTCCGCCGGCGCATATCCGCGAGGGGACGCGCCCGGGGCTCTAATGTACGTGTACTCTTTGTGCTGCTAGGTCTTAGACTGTGTCATGTCTACAGGGAGTGCTCTCATATATTGGCGTCTTCAACAGGCTTTTTTTTCGCAACGTTCCCAGCATTGCTATATTGGTGAAATTGAGCTGATATTCCATTAGTTATCAAAAGTATATCACTCAATTCACGCAGCAAATCACGTCCAAACGAGTTAGAGTGAAATATGTTGGCGATGAACTACATTTTTTTGTTTTTATTTTTCAAATTATTCGTGCGTATTAAATGATTTTCTTATACTGGCACTGCATAATGACTACACTGCACCTGATGGTAAGTGCCTTCCAAGGCAAAGTGTCGAATGGCATCAGATGGCAGTCCCATGCCATTTGATAAAATTATGCCGGCCTGCTAAGATGCTTCTTCACACTACGCCGAAAGGACCCAGGATTATAGAAAGGAGTTAAAATGTGTGACGGCAAACAGTTCTACAGATTGATGGAGCGGCACAGAAAAGAATTTGCGAACCTTTTGGTCCGCATCGAGATGGTTTGGACCATCAAGCTATGACAAGCCAGCACCCGTGCTTCTGTCATTTCTGTCTCTGTTTTTAAAGACTGCGCGCTCCTTCTAGACATGATATAATCTAAGTGGTAGGTTGAGTGTGCGCCCCTGGATGTGTCCCGCGGTGTGTGTGCGGAGTGTGACGTGCTTGTGTTGGTGTTGCAGGCGTCGCGCGCGTCGCCGTCGGAGGGCGGCGCCATCACGTCGACGCACGGCGAGGCGGCGCTGCTGGCGTCGTCGCTGGTGTGCGCGTTCTGCGCCATCACGTTCCCGGACTCGACGCTGTACTTCCTGCACAAGGGCTGCCACTGCGACTCCAACCCCTGGAAGTGCAACATCTGCGGCGAGCAGTGCTCCAACGTCTACGAGTTCAACTCCCACCTGCTCAGCAAGAGCCATCAATGACTGTTTGCTGGGGGGCCGTTCGAACACTGACTTTGTTTCATCGTGCACTTCTCGTATGCGACCCTGTGTGCATAAACGTGAGCACTTCGAACGTACTTCACTTTTCACCCACTTGATCTTTCCTTTTCCTGTTCTGAAATTAATATTTTAACTCTGTCTTTTTCACCTGTCCTCACGGGCACTGTTGAGTTGAAGTGCTTCGAATATGCTATACGCAGAACGTCCCCCCGAAGCTGTTTTAAAGTGCAAAATAATATGTCGAGGTATAATTTAGTGGATATAATAGTTAAATGAGTGGAGATATTTATATGGATATTTTAGTATTTAAACGAAAATGGGTAATGATGATGGTAATTAGTTAAAAATTAAATACGATTTCGTGTCTAACAATTTGACTTACGGTAGGAGTGGATAATTGCGCAGTGAGCGACGAGTTTGAGTTGGACGCGTGTATTACATTCCAAATCGAGACGGGTGCATTCCATTACATGAGATTGATTACAAATATATTGAGTGTTTGGTGGGGAATAAGGTGACTACCTACTTAAAGTTATCTTAAATGGAGATATTTTTTTATTTATTGTTTGCCTTGCGGTACTTAACTGTACATTACCGTGATCTAAAAAATAAATCTTTTAGAGTATTTTGGTGCGATAGTGAATTTTACAAAACTTTATGGTGAAGAGTGTACAAATTAATATATTTTTACATTTCGCTGTTGACAAGTTATGAAAGGCAAAGCCTGCATATCCGTGATTGTTTAATTATTGTGATCATGTACAGACGGGAATTATAAATTCTACATTCCGTTTTTATTTATGTTTTCCTTTTCTAAATGCATTTGATGCAAGTCCACGACTAATACTTAATGTACAAGTTAAATTTATTTTGTTGTTATTATTTATTTTTTCTAAAGTATAATATATATATATACACACAATTTTAGAAATATGAATTTCCTTGTGTACTTAAGAATGGGGTGTATTGTGATGGTTGATGACGATTAGCACTTTCTGTCAGGTTACTGGTTAGTTGTAGGAGACGTAACGAAATGAAGTTAACAAGCATGAGTTGCTCAATGAAGCTCAACTGAGCGTATTCGATGTTATATTCGCACAAAAGCATAATAAAGGTTATTACACAATGAATGTAAAAGATGACGCTCTGCAGAAAGTTGCGTGTGCTAATACCGGTGGCTATAAATTTCATACTTAACTAAATATATTGCGATGTCCCTAGCAGTATATTGATTGGTCGATATCAAGGCGTTAACGTCGAAACCCTTGTTTATAAAACTTAGATAATTTAATTTGATTTAGGGAAGGATGCTCAAGCATGGTTAAATCATTGTTGGAATATATCATGTTGAAAATATGTAATGCGAACCATATCATAATTGATAGAAACTGTTTAATTTCAAAATCAATACATATTAATGATACAATTATAAACTTTAAGGATAGACATATTTTATATAGGTGTTATTTACTATTTAGTGTATTCTTTGAAGTTGACTCATTGGTCAGTCCATTCCATTTGTTCTCTTTACCTGAAATTTACATTCCTTTAGATATTAAGTACTTAATATTCGGTTGTGGTCTTGCCTGATAAGTTTACTAAATTGACTTAGACGGAACTGAAGTTATGTTTACCAACGAAGTTTGTATTTTGTTTTGTTACTTACATTGGTAATGCGGCGGCGCACGCGGTAGCCATGGTGAGCTGGCGGACCTAGAGAGTTACCTGAAGCGAGCAACACCTATTTATTTATAGAGATTCTTATTTTATATTATTGCATTGTTGTTTATTTAAAACTTTATGTTTTATTTTGGTCCCTACCGTTGCGCCGATTAACTTTAAGCGTAGACATACATGAGCTATTAATATTATTAATCGGTAACCCCACTGGGCGCCTTTACTTAATCCGTCCATATCTAATGATAGATATTGCCTTTAATATTTAATAGAGTAATATATTTTATAGATTTTAGACGTAATTAAGAGCAGATCTTACTATAAAAGTGTTTTCAGAATTGCAGAGGTTTAATGGCGTAGTCGTATTTATTTTAACGTATTTTAAATGGTATTCTCTTTGTGCTGTTGATAAATTGACAAGATTAAATGTTATAAATGCGGGGAAGGAATCCGAAAAGACCAATAACTTCGGTATCAGTGTCAGTGAAGATATACATTTTCAGATATATTTTTAAAAACCACCATCTATGATAGCAAAACACGGATTATATCGAAGTTTATTATGTCCACAAGGTGCTTTTAATGTCAGGGATTTATATTTACATTTTCAAGCCTGACAAAAACAAATTTTATGTGGTGTACAACTTTGTTAATTTATCTACAGCACGAAAAGAACATTGTTGATTGTTGCAGTTTGAAAATAAATATTTTATTTTTTGTGTGGTAGAAACGCAAAATATTAAAATAAAAGTATTGGAAGTTGTCTTAGAGTTGAGAAATTGAAATTATTGTCATCGATAGTAGACGCAAACAGTATTTTTCAAAACTACCCCTTGTGAAACATGTTCTCAATTATACAATTTTAATTGTTTAAAGTTATTTATAAAACAAAGATTCCTACTTTGAGATGCGCGGCGACCGTGGAATATCAACTGTGTAGTAAACTATTGGTATGAATGAATTTGAAGTCCATACAATATCCCTTTCAAATGAATACGTTTTAACAGAATTATTTTAGTGTAGAAACCCTCATCTTAATACCAAAACACAGCTTACCAACATATAATTATATTTTTAAGTTGTTATATATGTTATGTGTAAGATAGACGAATTAATAATGGTTGAAAGCAATTATGTAACTATAAGCAGATCAAAGTTGATATTTTGCTGTTGAATTTATTGTGTTATCTTTACTAAGAGGAATAACATATATACTAATATTTAAAGAGATACTGTTTACGAGTAAACCATTTTGAAACGAGTGATAGTTACTAAATAAATTCTTAGCAGATTGTGCCTTAGATCAATAGTTTTGAAAGAAACATTTAAAAAATGTATATTTAGATGTGTGCATTTTGAACTATCGTCACATAATTCGTAATTTATATAATATGTAAAGAATCAATGAAATGCAATTATTTATGTAATATAAAGATAAACATTTGCAATATGGCTGTTTTGCTTGTTTTTATAAGAAAGTTTATTTGCAGTTGATAAATTGTTCTTGTCGTCGTTGTTACGATGATAGATTATAAAGAAATGGTACTTATTACCGAGTATGTAGTTCTATTTATTTACTTTATAATAATTTGGTAAAGGGTCTAATGAAATATTAATAAACTATGACATACATTGAGTGTATTATTTTAAAAACTTAATTAATCCTAAGATTTCGTTATGTTTACTTGAAATTGAATATTTTAATTCAGGCGCTGCTTTATTTTCTTTGAATGTAGTACATATACCGTTATTTTATAATAATAAATAAACGATTCAAATGATTAGCCTGCGTTTGTATTGAATTTGATGTAACATAATAGTCACTACATACACACTGGCATCAAATTGGCTTATTATTTAAGATATTCGTATACTGTCTCGAATATGATAGCCGAGATATTTTCGGTCTCCTATTTTAGTTTGATTAAACGTATTAAGTTTTAACGATGCAGTAGAAGTGCTCATATCAATAGAAACTAGAATGCATCATTGTGATCCCACTAGAGCAAGCCATGTGGTGGGTTCGAATCCAAAATAGCCTGTGATATATTTACCAGCCTAATCATATAACTTTTCACGCAAATACCATTGACGGAATATGGGTAATTCGTTATTTGTTTTATAAAAGCTAGAGTTTACATTATTATGGCTTAGTCACTAATCAATGGGCTTAGTATAAACCTGTGGTCTAAACTAATATTAAGAAAACAAGGTAACATTTGATTGTTTGCATTGAATAGGCTCTGAAATTACTGGACTGATTAAAAAAAAACGTTCACCATTAGATATATTTGTATAATATCCCTGATAAACATAAGCGATAAAATATTCTCAAAATAGTGCATCTGCACCCAGGCAGACTGGGGGGCTATTAGTATACATATATAAAATAATTTAATTATATGGCTGTTTAATATTCAACCTTTGCCTCTTGCCTGTCAGCTTCGACGAAGAACAAAACAAACGTCAGCCATATTAATTGTCAAAGTTTTGTTGACAAAAAGTTAACTTTCTTACTTTTATTTACTTATTTTTTTCGATTCATGCCAAGTTATAAAACAGTTTACTGGTGATTTTTAAGTAAATAAACGAAAGTTTTAGTAAGGTGTGATGGGAAAAACAACTGAGGTTGATGGCGATAACAACCCAACTTGTTCCGATTCGGATCCCGCAAAGTTATTGGAAGCCGCTTTACTCCAGATGGATGGCATTATAGCCGGTAAGCTTTGGGCATATAATTATCACATTAATCAGCAATATTAAGTAATACCACGTTCGTAATAATGTACATTCACTTTGATAACTTCATGCTTCGTTGGTTATTGGGGTCTGCATTTCCTTATTTATATCTTTAACAATCTATAAAACTTTTATTGCATTGATTAAACTTTGAATATTGTAAAACACCGCATACGTCTTCACCATGGGTAAAGTACCTTGATGTCTATTCTAACAACAAACTTGATAAACTTTCATAATTAATCAATTTCAGTTTAAATGCAATGCATGGTTCTGCTTGTGAAAGTACAAATCCCATTCTCCAATGAGAATTTTGAAAATAATCAAATACTAATGTTACAATAGATAATAGTTAATACACCACTAGGGCATCAATGAAAAACCAATTTATGCAATAATTCCATTCTATTTTCTTTTTTCCAAACTATTTTCTATCAATATTTTATGCTTATTTGCATTCAAAGTTTTGTAGTCTAGTTTATACAGTGCCCTAAATGTACATTGTAGTTTTGCAACTCTATATAAACACTTAAATGTTTTTACTACTTATTTCACATTAAACATTTTATCTTCATTCTACTTAACATGAGTTTCTAATTGCTATATAATACTGGCAACCCTAAAACCATGGTGACATAAACATGGGTATATGCACTTTGCATACATTCATATGCCTTCTGGCGATCATTTGTTCCAGCTGTTGTAAGTGAAATTTCAAATAGCAAATATCAGTGCAGGATAAAGTTATAGACATACTTAAATTATTACTGTTTATTACAATAATTCGATTTACCTAATTATGGTTTATTTACAGCACAAAAAATATTTATCATGAAAAAACAATGCAGTAGACTATTAAATATTTATAAAACTTCATCAACACACCCGCATAGAAAATATAGGCATACACTTATATGGTTGTATAAATTCACAATAAGCCATCACTAATGAAGATGTGAAAGTTACCTTACCATGCATGGTTTGACTGATTAATTGTCTATTTGCTAATAGACCATTTATGATGCTAATTGCTAACAGCCTAATAATGTACACCAAATTAAAATAATTATATTATGGCAACTGTATAATGTAGTTTTTAAATCCCTGTATGAAGTAATAGGTACATTTCCATATTACCTTTTCAATGTATAACTAGTATGGGGGTGATTATAAATGAGAATCTTCAGTATCTATCTATCTGTAGAAAATGAGAAGCATCATTGTAAAACAGGACACTATAAAGCTCGGACTTATAATCGACGTGACGGTTGAAGGGTCGCGCGGGTAGACGCATTATGGCTACAAGGGGTGTTTGGTAGAGAGGGCGTAAAACTGTTGAACAGGGGGTGGCGTGGCGCCAGTTCGCCGCCGCGCGCTCCACGTCCGGACGCGTCGACGTCCCTGTGACTAATGCGCACGCGTCAAATTGCATCCGCGATTATCGCTATACAGTAAACACGTCGCGTACTCACGTACGAATCCCTTATCAAATTCAACACAGATAATTTTGGTTTTTACTATGAAATCATCGTATTTTATATTCCTAAATTATTCTCTGTAGGGGTGGTGTAGTTATGATTATTTCGATAAATTTTTTTAGTATTTTTTATTGCTTTATGCGTTTTTTTTTCTTTGAGAATAAAAAATGATATAATTCACAGTTCTTGTGGTGGTCTTGAAAATATTATAATTTCGTTTATCGATACATCGTGGTATTTTTTTGGATATTATTATTATTAATTATAATAATTGAATTTTATCTCTTATCGAGTTTAATCGCTATTATGTTACTAAACGCCATTAAAATTATTCTTGTTAAATTATTAGTAAGTTCGCAAAGATGAGTTATAAGAAAATTACGGAGATGAAATGTAGGCTAACGGAGTCTGTATCTCTTGTTGCTAGTTTCTGCTGCGTTTATTATGCTCGAAGTACTTCCACCAACGTAGGAGCAATTTTAGACAACATGAATCGCCAAAGTTTGTTGGATAGTTTCTATGTTATGCAAATACGTAGAATATTTCATTAGATTGCCTAGTTCCTCGACGAGGCGGGGATGAAACATGCCTACACTTAATAATGAAAAGATTGTTCGCTCTCAAAGCGCATATTATGACGACCCTAAAATCTGTGTCGAGATTTTTCACGCTTTTGCTTTAAGTAAAAGGACGCTATAATTACGAAGGATTAAAATATATATGATATGTTAGCATAATTGTGTGTTTGACATGAATAATTACTTACAACAACTAAAAAATGTTTCAGATCCAAATAATTAGTATTGGACAAATGTGTCAGAATTCATTCCACACGCAAAACACAAATTGCGTGTTATTGTCGCGTTAATTGTTACATTCAGCACATCACGTATAAACTACACGTAATTACTAGTGTACATGTAGTTTGTTTTTGTTTTGTATTGAGATACATCACATCAGAGGAAACGGAACTTTTTAATTACGACTGGCTGTAGCCACTAGCTAATCAGGAACGCGGACGTATTCGAATTCATCTCCATCATTGCATTCCGTTCGACGATAGAGATGTCTTATGTAACTGAGTCGGCTCTTAATGAATCCAGGACATATCATTACTGTCTATTAATAGCACTTTCAATTACTACATTAATTTCAGATAGCCAATCATTTGTAAATTTTAAACAAATTATTTGATGACATTAAACAAATTTGATAATGTAAATACGTGTTTAAGTTGTGCATTAGTAATACATTTTACTTATAATGTTATTTTCGTAGGGTTTGCTTAAGAATATCTAGTGCAACGTTGTCACGCCTTTCTTCTTTTCTTAACATCATTCCATGGTTGTTTGTTGTGCCTTGAGCGATAGCAGTCTGCTACTTGTACTTTTTAAGTAAAATCCGTCTGAATAGGCCTGCTTTTACCATGAGGATATACCTTGGATTGGATATACCATAATGATGAAAGTAACCTAAGTGATAGACACTTTTAGTCTAACAAAAAAGTGCTTACGCAGGGCTTTATTATTTTTTTATTATTATAAAACGTAAATACTTGATATGATTTATAAAAAAATATACAGTCTTCTTTATTTTAAATGTCTTTTCCAATACGATTTGCTTTTAGGATTTTACGAACGGCTGCCTTCCTTGTGGAATCTCGGGCTATTTTAAACCCCAGTGTATTAATGATTTCCAAATCGAACGTCACACAAAGGGTAAAGATTAACTTATCTGGGAAGACAACCCAAATGAAGCGAGAATAATTAAAGGGAAGTGTCGTGAATAGATTGTTGAATTTGATAATTTAATGAGAAGTAAAATCAATAAAAACATATTTTTTACAATAATTGTTGAGTTGTCCTTGTTATTCCTTAGAATTGACTGCTTTTACTTTGTACAATATATTTTATATGAGACATTAATCGAAAAAAATCGTAGAAACTAGTTATGAAAGACCAGTCGTTTTCAAGTATTATAATTTAAACATCAGTGTATATGAGGCAAAAAAAAACATTTTTTCACAACAGATATTTTTGTAATCAAGAAAGTCTTTTGATTTAAAATATATTTAAAATTAATATTATTTCCCTGGAAAAGGTAAAGAAATGTTATATTTCACGATATAAAAAAAAATGCCAAGGGGTATAATACAAACAAATACAAATTATATTTAAAAAATAACCAGTTATTTGGTTGACTGAGTAAAAATGTGACGTTTACGTATTTATATAATGAACACCGGAATTTAATCTCAGTTGGGTTGCGTCAAGATTAAATTTTTCTTCATCTCTTATCGCCGGCATTTTCATTCTTAAAATATTTGCTCCGAATCTTTTGTGTCCATCCTCTTATTAAGTATTCGGATTCCAGGTATCATCGAAATTATTTTATTTAAATATTGATGTTTTTTAAGAAATAAAAATTCGAAATATTTGAGATTAAACTGTAACGAACAAGGCCGTTTAACTTGTCGGAACTTTACCTGTGCTTTCATTTTGAAAAATACTGCTGGTTGCATTAATAATCCCGGCAAAGTAGCTCGGACTTTCCTAACAAACGGCCGGCCGGCAACCGCCGTCGGTTTGACAAGTTTCATTTATTTTTGCGCGAGTAGGAGAGAAAAGTTTCGTAATTACCATTCCGCTTGTGTAGCGTCTATCTAACAACAGTCCGTACGTGCTTTGGACTCAACAGGTTCCCTACTTTTCACTCTGTATTCTCATCATTCTCGCATGCCCCTGTCGCTCACCCCACTGTGAGCGCGACTCCAGCTACAATGGGGATAATGTTGATTTGACAATGTTACAGCACCAACTGCCATGTGCCCCTGGCAACATGACAAGATCACTTGGCGATAAAGCCGCATGGGATATGTTGCTACGTGATTACTGACGGATTGTCCTTTTATTATACACCTGGCATTCTTTATTTGAATTAATTTTATTTACATTTATCAAAATAAAATAAATTAAATTTGCTACAGGCGTTTTCGCAAATATCGGGAAAAACTTTGATGTGTTAAGGTAAATATAAAATTGTAACATAGGACGATGCAAACGATAGGTTCGACAGTGATGGCAAAAACAGTGACAATGTTCTAATGGTGTTGTTGATGAGTGTGCCACCGTAGCGGCCATGCCGGGATGTTGGCACCTTCCCGAACATGTCACCCGCTGGTGGCTGTTGGACATTTGTACACACCGACTGTTCGGAGGAGGAGACAATACAGACTCCCAGATACCGCAACGTACGTGTAGCCCATACTATCATTGATTACATTACAGGGAAAGGCAAAGCTGTGTTGTTCTTTGTGTAGCTTTCATAATAAGTTTTAGCGAGACAGCGCTTACGGCAGACGGGCGGTCCGACAGAGAAAATATGTTGAATATAAATAATCTCGAGGGCATAGAGCTTCTTAAGATGTTCCCTTCTGTGAGTTTGCACATTTAAATATTTTCTGCGATTCATTGTTCAAAAATTCAAAAGAGTTGATATTGTATGCGATTGTGATATAGCTCGAAGATATTACTACGTGGTAGAATAACGAAGGGTAAAATGATGAAGATTTTTTTGTGCTCGTAGCAAAAGCGTCATTGTTCCTAGGCGGATGCAATTCACTCGGTCCCCGCGCAATTTGCGCGAGTGGAGTAATTTCGAAGAGATTTGTGTCATACCGCTGCCTTCTACTTACATACTGCTTAATGAGTGACGATTTTTACTATAATTATATTATAAAACCCTTCGTTTAGCTTATTATATTACTAGATAAAATAATGTTCAATGGAACGTCTCGGAAGATTAAATATCACAAGATATTTCCGTAAATCAAGACCTGTGTATTGATATCGTCGTCAATAATTATAGATTATGTATTATGTGTGTCGTTGTTTAGTCGATGTTGTTAACTGGAGTGGTGCGGTAACATTTCTTTCTCGTTTAGAAAATTCCATCGTCGTTGAATTTCGCTTTGTGGTGTAGTGAAAAAAAAATCGCGCTACGTTTTGTGTGCACTTAAGCTAGGAATAGCGTTTTGCGGTATACGTATGTGAGAATACACGAGCACTGGAAGAGACTTTGTGCATGGTGAATAGGAACCAGGACTGTAGATTCCGCCTACTTTAACATTGTTAACAACTCTCTTTAACTATGTAGATGTCACTGCGATGAAAAAGGATCGATGTCTAGTAAGCACTAAGCACCGACACACACAAACTGGCTTCCGGCCATTTTACAACTTTCCTTAGAATACAGCACAGCATATATTTTACATCCCGTGTAGTAACTAATTACGCTTTGTCTCTGAAAGTAAACTGCCATTGTTATACAAACTTTTTAATAAATTGTGAGCGCATTATTAATCTTTTTAAAGCATAAGGTAATTAGTATTAAATTATGGAAACAAATTTCGATTCTTGTAGCCATATAAAATAATAGATTTTCTTTTGTTTATATTTTTTCACATTATATCATATTGTAATTCAATGTGCTTCATTGCTTGCAATGATGGACAGAACAAAATGAAGTCGAGCTTAGATGACTGGGATTTAAAAAGCTTCCTACAATTTTCGGCTCAGCTTTGTTCTAGGAATTAAGTAATAATGTCAATTTTTTTTATTTCAAACGACAAACTTTTCAGTCCCTGGCTTAACGATTTAATACGTGGCCTAAGGGAGTAACAACACATATTCAAGTCAATATTATTACTCTTATTTAGTGCTTATAGATCTGACCGCGGCGGAAAGGCTCGGAACAGTGTTGTTGGCAAGTGCAAGACAACCAATGTTATAAAGTCTTGCCCTTTATTTATTTCATTAATTAGGACCTTTAATGGACCTTATGTCTCTTTGCCGTGTAACCCAGTGGTTCACAATCTTTTTCAGTCCGCGGAACACATGCATTGTACGTATTTTGTTTTGGCTCCCTAATCTATCTAGCTGGTCGAAATAGACACACAATAATACAGTTATATGAATAGGCACAATAATGAAAATTGAGAGAAATAATGCAACCAAGGTGGCGCTCTCTTTCAATTTGTCTCTTCACGTACCAGGGGCAGGGCCTCACGACAGACACTTTGGGAATCATTTGGCTTAACTCTAATAGAGGCGGATATTTATACGTCTTCATGTGTTCGTGTTTTGTATGGACAAAAGGTGAACGGGTCATTAGTCGGTAAAGTTATGTGTGTGCAGAGGCTGGTGGCACGGGGTCTGGCGGCACGACGACCAGCGGGCCAGGTCGGGCAGCCCGGGCCCGCGCCCTCGAGCTGGCGCAGCAGCTGGCGTCGTCGCTGCAGCACGCGGTGCCTCCGCCCCCGCGCCCGGACTTCACCACCGCCAGCGCCATATTGAGATGGCTGCAGCAAAACAACAACTCAGTGGCATTGGTGAGTATCCCTGAATGATATATTACTATCTTAACTCTTACAGAGCTTACTTAACGAGCTTATTATAATTAATCACAAATTCTCGGTTTATCGAAATAAGAGCACAGATTTATAAGTTCGTTTATTGTTACTCTTGTAAATAAAGACCAATATAATAAAGAAAAATTATTATTTTTTTAACATATTTCCAAACTATTTAATTCCGTAAAAAATATGAACCGAATTTAATAGCTTTTTACAACGCGGCTGTGTAACACGAAGTTGATTTTATTAGCGACGTGTGGATTTTTCAATCGCGCCAATATTTTTCACGTTGCCTGATCCGATGTCATAACCCGAGATTGTCACGGGCAATATTTGTCCGATATTTTGTATAAAAAATGAAAAATGTTTTATGAATTTTGCTTCTGTGAAAAATGGCATATTACAGAGTTTAAGGTTTAAAAAGAAAATCATAAATACAACGAGGTAAATGGAAGCTCAGTGATGTTATTTCCAATAACCTAGTTAGCACGGAGGTATAGCCCCATGTTTACGAGCCGTGAATGAAGCTCTCTTTGTCACAATTTTATTCTTCATGTAACAAGTAGGAATTCTTTTACGACATGAAGGAATTCTTGCTTATAAATATTTAACCAAAGCTTGGTGGTTTGAAAAAGAGAATATGGAATCATAATATATTTAGTTTTATAATTCGTTAAATATTGATGTTGTATTACAGCGTAGTTGTGCATGGAACTACCAGTATTGTAATTATGAAGCATGGCTTTTCAGTCGTTAATTATTACATATAAGCTTTGCGCTTTTAATAATTAGTTGTATAAATGGTCGTTCTACTGACGTCTGATCTGTTCGTAAAACGCCCTGGGTAAATATAAAAGAGAAACGATGTAATATAAGCAAAAGTTACTAAGGTGCATATGACTTCTCAATTATAATTGATTTATATGTGAAAGTATGACGTAATGCTGAGGACTCAGGTGTTCCTGAACTCCCTGGCAAGGCGGGGCTTACGTTTTAAACTCCATCATTCGTGAAAGCCTTTGAAAAGTTGTACACGAAAGGGAACTAATTGCACGCCCTTGGTACAATTACTCGTTGACGTGAATTCGTATGTAACAAGCGCAGCTTAGTGTTCTTATTTGTTCTCGCCCGTTGTGTCCTTCCTATCTAGGATGTTTGAACACAAACATTTAAAACCTACAAGACACAAACAACCATTTGTCGTCTGTCCGATTAAATATTTCGATCCTAACCAAACATGGCAGAACGAAATCTCGCACAGAATTTGCACGCTGCTACTAAAACGTTGAATATTCAAAGCATATCTGAACCGGTGACGGTTCACGACATAAACTTGGTTACCTGTCGACGTAACACCTTTCAAGTGGAAGTTGAAAACTGAAGTCGACCACCGATTCAATTAATAGGATTTCATTTGTTCGCCGCCCGTGCAATTTGTATGGTAATTGATTTTCCCGATTTGCATGTACTTGTAATGTTTGCCCCATTTGTACTCTCCCCGAGCCTTGTTATCATGACTGGCATGGAGTTAAAAAATATAATACTTAGTTTATTTTTATTTGTCAGTACTTTACAATTCAATTTTATGTAGTTATGTGGATTGTGGATAGATTAAAATGTATACTACATATTTTAATCACAATAAAGGTTTAAAACTGATTATTAAGTTAAATTGTTGCAAGTGTTCTAATTTTTATCTTATTTGCAGTTGTCATACCTCTGGTTTATTCAAAGGATTTTCCGTCTCGGCTTAACGATTGCTGTGATCCAACTAGAACTGACACAGACGGTTTAATACACTCTGAAGCACAAAGGTTTTAGCCATTGAATATGGATGCTTTCTAACAGTCTAACCCGCATTTTCGATAACAATTGAAACATGGCATTGTGTGACATGTAGGCATGTATTTATAAAATTTCCTCGGATCAATTCGGTGTTCGCCTCAATCGGCCCTTTGATGAGGTGATAGTTGATAACGTCAATCTAAATTTACCTCTGCGTGCACAGTGCACACACAATGCCTATTGTGCACACTATGGGTCCCTGTCATCGCTGAGACGGGTTTGAATATGTAGGTTACGTATTATAAGCCAAGTGACTTTTCGGCTCATTGAATGTGCCGTGGTGCGGTGCTGAAGTATAATGAAAAACTCGGCGCACAGTTTCCTTTTTACTCGTAAAACAGAGAGATTTTTTTATGTTAAACCGGAACAAAATAATGGAAGTCCACGCAGTATTTCCATCGTGCGGTTTTATTTTAGCGTGCGTCGCATGTATCGGCATGCGGTTATGTAGATGGGAGACAGAGCCATTTTAATTTGTTCGTAACTACGAGTGCGCACTAGGGTACCAGGTGACACGTTTGCGATGGAGAGGCCTTGTTTACTGACCAGCATTGAGCGCTCTGCCTCAATGGATCCCATATGCAGTGTGCACCACTTAGCCATTCATCGTCGGCTGCCTGGCTCACTCGGGGTAACTAACCTCGCTGAATACCCGCACCGCGTACACATCTAGAGCCGTATAAAATGTATTTAGTTTTAACATTCATTATCACTGTACAGTGCACAGAGCACACCCTAACTCTACTACATATTTAAATTATCAACAAAATATCCAATTCAAGTGGATTGTGTAGACAAAACTGTCAGCTTTCTTTGTGCTATGCCTTTTATCTTTTGTAACAACTATCAAGGTAAGATCAAGATAAACCTTTGTTGTTTTATTCGGGAAGATGAATTCTGTTTACATTTTAGCCGTTTCGGATTGTTTACACATATATTACTGAACCACTTTTGGTGTGCCGCAACCCGCTGGCGGTAATTGATATTTTTACGAGGTTTATGCTCATAAAATAAATTTTACAAGGCGGATGGCTCCTGGCGGCAGCGCAGTCTAGTTCCAGGTGAATGCGCGTTCCATTAGCGTTAATTAGAATTTCTCATGGCCCCCGCGCCTCTCGCGCCGCCTCAAACTAACGCTTCGTTCATTGCAACCGGTATAGCAATATTGCGTTATTGCCCAATAATTTCATAATTCTCCGTACGGGAGCGCATTCTCTATCGATCCTGATCAGGAATATTATTTAGCTTTGTTAACAATTCAGTACTTCTGATCCTTTTGCATATTGCTATATCGAAAATATACGAATAACTAGCTGATCTACTCTTTAGTCTTAATTGTAACTCTTTTTATCGTTCTTATGCTCTTCAATACTATCATTTTATATCACTTATTGTAGGGAAAGACCGAGAACAATCACCATCAATTCAAAGTGTATTGCTAATATTGCTTTCTTACTAGGAATGATAAATCATTCTTTCAATCCGTAAAATACCTTAGAGTAGGTACTATTAAAAGAAATAAGTATGTTGTATTAAAAAAGTCGTTTCAATTTTGAACTTAATATTGGAAATAAAACATAACTTACGCTGTTACTGTTACGAAAGTTGGAAAAGGTTTTAATGATGAAGATGCTGACGATAATGAGGAAGGTTGCATTGTGTCATAATATCGTATACAAAAATGTTAGGTGTTCAATTTTCCCAAATAATTGAGTGTGGATGGCAATCCGTTTAGACGTGAAGATTCTATTTAAGGGCCCATAGCGTAGAGTTGTAAGTAAACTCCCAGTAAAGCTTGGAGCGTTTTCCCTATTAAGGTTTTTTGTGTGGTGCGCTGTGTAAAGTCTGGAAAAGAGTTCCACTCATTTCGATCTTACCTTATGAAACTTAAGTCGATGTAAAATTCAACGAATAAAGAATATTAAGAAAAATAGTGAGTGAACAGGACCGCATCCCGCGAGCGCCTAATGTTTTAATCTCGCATACCTATTTCGTTTCTGTTATACTCGCATTGTGAAATTCTTTTGTTGTCTGACTCGGTCGTGCGTCCTTTTTTGCGGAAGGAAAAAGACGCATATTTCATTAATACTATTTGAATCTAGGACTGTGACGTAATAAAACATAATTACAGGGTGTCTCGTGATTAATGGACCAAAGGGGTATGGGGAATAGAGGGAATTAATATCTTATAAAAATATTTCAAATTATTCCTAAGTCCTAAGTCCTGAAAGTTTAAAGTCATGGATTTTGTTAAATATTAAGTTTAAATTGTGATAAAGTGTACTCATAATTTAAAATTTTGCATTTGCTATTATATTTTAGTTACTTTTTGTTCTAGGTAGTTGAGTATACATTGGACTACCTAATTAAAATGAAATTGATGAAAGCAAATAATGAAAGCTACTTGAAAGTTAAACAACAAAAATGTTCAATTTTTACATTTGAAAAGTTAAAAGTTTATCACTTATAAATTATCTGAACGAAACAGGTATAAAAAAATGTCCAGGCTGGTGGAACATTTTTTTTTTTAATAACATCTTCATTTCATACCAATTACAAAGAGGTATAACACTGTAGTTTAAAATAAGTATACTTACTTACTTTCTTTTTTAATCAATAACAATAGCAAAGTACATTATTGTATAAGAAAATTAAAAACATAAATATTCAGAAAAAATGTTCTTCATTGCAACGTTTTGTTTTATTTGTATTACAGCAAATGCTCAAGTTACATTTCTCTAGCCCTTATACAAAGCTTCCAATAACAAAAATCTCTAGCTCTTTTCATTATAAAATTCTTATAGGCATAAATGTTACAAACTTTTCGCAATTTTTGGGTCAAAATTTAATATTCTACGAGAAGGTAGTACACAACACACGCATTACCTAATGTGTTTACTTTTGTCATTACATGGGACGATATTATGGATATACTAAAACGGTCTTATCCCATTTTGCGCAAGATATTAAATAATAGTCTGAAACCCTGCTAATGTGCGCTATCTAGGAAAAACACGATAAGTATGTAATATTATGCTTATTACATTCTGTTTTGTTTTTGAATTTCTAGGTATAATGGTTTAATACTAGCTAATGGAGGTTGTGGAGAATTTGCACATGCTTTAAAAAAACAATTTTGAAACGCAACTTTGACAAATCTAAATGCTCTGACTACGTTTTTCGAAAGAAGCAAATATGATATAATTATATGAGAGTAATAAGTATTGAAGTAAAATAGATAGAGTTGTGGCAAAGGTCATTTCGTTCCGCCCTCGGCAATGGCCTCATCAGCGCGACAGGCGTGAAAGTAGGCTCCGTCGCGCTTCCGCCGGCTGCCACTCGCTTCCGTCGAAGAATATTCTCTGCACTTCTACACTCTGACTTTAACTTCAATATTACATGTGAATAGCGAATTATGCTAATTTATGTATGGAGCCAGTTTTTATGTAAACTCAAGAGCTGTGATTGGCTGGAAAATTTAAATTCTGGCTTAGCATTTCTTTTAATAGAAAAATGTGTGTAAGTTAAAATTATTAAACCACGTTAATAGTCTGCAGTACATGGTATTCAACGTTTGCCAAACGTTTTCGTGGTTTATATGTTCAGTGTTTTCATAATATAGGGTGTATCATGTAATAATTTGCCAAAATGCGTACTGCCACATCATTTGAAACTTTTTAACCTTAATCCTTTATAAACCAACCATTATTTTGTTGTTGAATAGCTAGCTAGCTACACGAGACAATAGGTCGCAATGTCATTCAAGCGTAGATTTTATATAGATTCACACAAAAGCAGAATAAAGGAAATTAAATTAAAACAT
This sequence comes from Hyles euphorbiae, assembly GCA_023078785.2. Classification (NCBI taxonomy): domain Eukaryota; kingdom Metazoa; phylum Arthropoda; class Insecta; order Lepidoptera; family Sphingidae; genus Hyles; species Hyles euphorbiae. The sequence continues at coordinate 12,850,925 of CM041041.1, read as the reverse complement.
TTTATTCTTTCAACTTCTTTTTGGGAAGTACTACTTATTACCATGTAATTTGCAGGAATCATGAGGAATTTTTGAATCCAATATGAAATATGTTTCAAGAATTTATAAATTAGTTCCTTATAATAATGAACAGGAAAAATTTCTAGTCTACAAGACGCCACGCTACAATAAAAAGGGCAGTGCATTTCGTAAGGAAGGAATTTATGAGTTGAAAAATCATAAAAATTCAAAATCCATAGACAAAAAAATAGTAACAGACATTTATAAAAAACCTATCCAGGCAAACAATATTGCACAGAAATAAGTGTACGGATTTGCTATGTCGAACCAATATTGTGGCAATTTGTTCACGAGGAAATGGAATGTGAATTGTTATTGCATACGTTGATTTTCCGATCTTGCAGAGCGATTGTTTCAGCCCGTGCAGGCTACTGTTGGTATTTCCAGCGATTTCCTCGTCCGGCTTGCGAGTTGCATACAGCTATTACGACTTGACCCTTCGCCTCATAAGTTACAGGTTACGAGTCCACATTTTGCACTGTTTTCGTAGAAATGTTTGTTTGACGTAAGGGCCTCTGTTCTTGAACAAATACAATCAAGTTTAACGGGAGCTACGAACATACTTGAGCTTTATTAAAATTCATCCGCTAATTAATTTTGTGTCAAAACAAACGATGTTATAAAGCCAAGGAGAAATGTACACAAATAAGCTTCACACAACCACGATGTGAAGATTTATTCCATTAAAATTATTTTAATTAAAAGCGAGAAGGTGTGTTATGCGCAACGATATACTTTTAATTAAATGAATATAAGCCGTTTATGAATACTTTATGCAAAATAAAACAGAATACGCGTTTATAAATACCAAACACGCATTCAATGAATTTCAATCCAGTAAACCAACAACCACAAAGTAGTGATATATTGTGTATAATGTACAGTGTAGTATAACAACACTGCGCAGTCATCGACGCAGGCTGTAGAGCTGTTTACAGGCTGGCACAGCGAATTCGCTTATACAATGACTAATTTAAAATTCACAGCGCCTCGGTCGCGTTGCCTCATTCATTATTAAAACAATAATTAATACCTAATTTAAACTTTTTGTACTAACTTTTGAATAAGAATTGCTTGAATAAGGATTAAGAATCTTGAAGCTCTTGAATAACGCCGCTATTTCATAGTTTTATGACGAGCTTATGATAAGTTAGGGTCGTAAAGTCCCATTTCTCACATACGAAAACTCGGAGCGCGGTGCCGTAAACCGTCTATTAAATTACAAAGCTATGGCGGTGTAATGTCTTCGGATTCATAAATAAAATGTATTTCATAAAATGTAGCATTTTCAAAGAATTAAAAGAAGCAGGATGTAATATATTTATTAACTATAGGTATATTTAGTGTAAAATAGTCGTTAAACATTGCTTTTATATCTAAAATTCAAATTCACGTTTTTATGTTAACACCTCAGTAATCTTTACCCCCTGGGACTGTCTCATAGCATTTTCATTACTTAGTTTCAAATAATATTAAAGGTAAAAATATGGCATAGACCAGTGATTCTCAACCTTTTTTTTGTTGCGGCACATATTAAACGATTTCAAAATTTGGCGGCACACAAAGAAAAAGATAAAAATGATTTACTTACTACAACACACTGCATAAATAGTTTATGACAAAAATTTTAAATATACGAAATAAACTTATATATACTACAATAATAACTAAACGTTTATTAAGGGATTAATTACAAGCTAATAATAAAAATATTTTTAATGCGAAATTTGAGCTTGATGTTTTTTGATAATTTCATTTATATTTGACGTTGGACTTTGCTAGGAACCATAGCACTATTTGATAATTTAAAACCACATATCACACACGCGGGAACAACTATGTCATTTTCCATTGTAGAGGTAAATCCAAATTTCAAAAAGTCGCCATATTTTCGATGGACAACGTATTTTTTTGAGCAAGAAGTATTTTTACTTATGCCGGGGATTCGCTCATTAACTTGGTCCCTAACGTTATCATTATCACTATTATCATCATTAAACTTTCTTCTTTTTAACCATTTATCCATTTTCAGAAGGATCTGATAAAATAAAAATAATATTATCAAAACATTAAAAAAAAATGGTTCAAATATTACCTTTGATTTTATAATAATTTAAATTATGCACTCACTTGTAATTTATGAATATGGAAAATTAAACCTTTCTGAAATTGTGTGGATAGGTGTACTGCAAAGTTAATAAGTTTACAAAATTTATAACTTGACACTACATTTTTTTTTGTTGTGGATTTAAATATATATTCATGTTAAAATATTTTTCTTTTTAAATGATATAATTTAATAATATTAACATTATTATATATTTGCAAAATTTGGCGGCACACTTTTGAAATTTGGCGGCACACAAAAGTGCCGCTGCACAGTGGTTGAGAATCACTGGCATAGACGATAACAATTTTATTCTGTTGTGGTGTATAACAATAAACTTCTTTCCTTCTTCGTTTCAATGGCTTAAAAGATATAAAAACTATGATAAGAATATGATACCTAGAAAACAGTTGTCCATCTGCCTAGGCACCGCGTTTTCGAGCAAAAGAATCAATTTGAGAAAAATTACAGTTATTACATTAAGCTTATTGATAGGATTATATTAAGCTTGCTCTATAGAGTGTATACTTTGAATATTAGTGTATAGCTGTATGACATGCTAGTGGTATGGTTTTCTATGTGGTACATTTAATTACGCTCACGTGAAGCGAACGAGTACTTGCAACGACACAGTTAATTGACCTGAAAAACTATGCCATTGTGTGGTATCTTCAATAGTACCTTTTTATTTGAATATAGTCTAGATTCTGTCGAATATTTTTCTGAAAAGTGCAAGGTGTGAAATTTTGTTCCATCTTATCATTATTATCATTCATCATTAACCACGGGAAATGTAATGCTGAATTAAGTCTCCCCAAAGGATATTCTCTCATATACTCAAATAATATTGATGTATTTTGGGTAGTTGTGATCTACTACTGTGTCTAAGACTGTGCATTTTATATTTGGTAGAGTATGTTCAATTAATGTAAATAATGCCACATGCTTTGGTTAGGTTTGCCAAAATTTAAATTTTATGCGCACATTTCTCTCTCGGAACAAGGGAAATATCATGTTGCTCGATGGGTTTTTATTGTACGGAAACAATTGAGGATGACATACTTTCATGGATATTATTTTAATTTGCATGTGTAATAAAAGTACTCTCGTCTCAGCTCTACGGCGCGGCACTCCTTCCGAAGGGTTGTATCCATTTAAACAAGAGGGGAGAAATTACTAGGTATTATAAACCCGTCTCTTTAATAAAAAGGAATTCCTTCATCGGAAGTTATGCATGTTGATTAGTGCATTCTTTCGCAAATTAAAAATGGAACATGTATAGCTTGCATAGTAGTAAAAGAATACAGAGGAATAATCCTAAAGTAGTAAGTCATATACTCGTAATCAGATTCACCGAAATTCAGAAAACCATTTTGTTTAATAGTACGGTCTTCTCGGTCATCATTGTTATTAATATTTCGTCTTATAATATGATAAGGTTATTCGTCTTCAAATAGCTGGATATTGTATTAAAAGAACGTTACAAAACTTCACTAACACACTGCCATCAATTATAATTTTTACATGCTCGTATAAATTCCTCGAGTGTTGTGAGTAAATAGTGTGAAGACTGTGAAATATTTCCACCGTTGATTAAATTCCAGCTTCTTCAATTTGAGTAAGAGAATATCAATAAACAAGTTGTACTCAGATTTATCTTGTTCAAAGGCGAGTTAATCGTCCAACTAATTATTTTATGTTTGATAATTCGGCGGTTTTGCGGTTACACTTCCAAGTTCCAACATCAAGATTATGTGACGAGTTCAACTCAACATACAATATATATACCAATGTATTTGTTGGCTAGTTTTATTTTATTTATTGCTATGTTTTGATCATTCCCACCATTAAGGCAAGTTTTATTTCATTCTTTTATTAACCGTGAGTTCGTTATCCTTTCGTAATTTTTATAAAAGTATTTGTGTTATGTTTATTTAAGGCCTTATTTTGGGAATTAAACATCACGGAAAGATTGTAACCCAAATATCTTCTCGTATGGCGGAAAACATTATGGTTTCCCTATTTCATCGAGCAATAATTAAATGGAGCAGTGTATTATTATCGTTAACAAGTTGTATTTATAGGTCTCCATCCGCCCAAGAGTCCATTTGCCGCCCATCGGCGCAAGGGTGTCGACCCGACTTTTGCACAATACTATTTACATTTTACACATTGTTTTAATACATGTGACAATGTGTTACGTAAATAGGTCACTATAAATCACTGTAAAATGGAATACAGGTTCCAATGAAGTCCTTTTAGACATGACTTTCCAACTTAAATACCCAAGTTGCCAACTTTCTTGCAGTTCTAGATACGAGACCGTTTATTATACCATTGTCTCAACTCGCACCAGCCACTACGTCTTTGTATTGTTCCAATTCTAAATTACATTTACTCTGGCAGGTTCCATTAAATGCAGCAACATAGAGTCCAGTTTTAATTATAATAACGTGCACAAAATAATTTTGTGCCAGAAATATAAACCCCTTCCCACCAATGGTCCATTCACAATAGCCACAACGCGCGGTGACGAATTTTTAGCAACAGTAGGTAACATACGGCCGCCACGTTCAAAACTATCTCTATTATACTGTGTGAATTGTGATTTCGTGCACATGATACAGGATTATTTCAATAATCGCATTTGCCGTGAGTATCGTTATTATTCGTATGGTCTGCACTTAATAGTTGAGTCATCGTTTTAGTCGGGACGAATCGATTGCATCGGCAAAGTATATAAAACAAGTATAAAAATTGCGTCTGGGAAGCTGGTCGGCCTCTGGCGCGGCTAGCAGTCAGTTGCTGTCAACTTCAGGCTAAACTTGCTATTGTACTCCGTGTTTTCTTTTTATGGGCGCTATAGTATAGGAGGTAGCAACGTTTTCGAGAAAGAATTTTAGGTCAGTTGATTTTGTGATATGTCGTCCTTCTTGCACTTTCGGTTAGAGTCTGGGCTATCTGGCTGGCGGTAGTGGTTGCGTTCATTAGTGCGCATCCTACCTGTCCAGGTAATAATCCTGGATTTTAAAAGCATTTTAGAAGGCGTAATTTTTGATTTTTTGTTTTTAAATAAGTCTCTCTGACATACTTTTTTTATTGCCAGACATCATTGACATTGCTAACTATGTGCTATACGCGATTTTATATTTTTTTTAATTAAAATTTTTAAGTATTTTATAATGTCTGTAATTTTAATATTATGTTATTTAAAGATAAGAAAACCTTAAAATAAATTTGCCAGACATTAATTCGATTGTTAAGTCTGGAATTAAAATGAAAAAGTCATGAAAAGTATTGCAGTATGATGCTAGTATTCCGACAGAGACAGCTGAAGTCATCCAGTTTGCCACCCTGTAAAGTGGAATTGCAACAGCATTTATTGAGGGTTCGTTACGTGACGAAAATTTGGAGAAATGCTCACTCAAAACATCCAACATCTTTATCTCCAATGGCTTTCGGTTGGACCATTAACGGTGACAAATATGATTTTGTCTGGTTTTTGGGAGATCAATTACCATCCTCAGTTGCAGATATTATTATTCAAAGTAAGTGTAAAATGGAATATTTATCAATAATAACTAAAATGTTTTATAACGAACAAGAAGAATTACACTGTTTATTTTTTTTCTGTTACAGATGATAGAGTTTTAGAAGATAACGAAAGTTCCCAAGAAGATTTATTTATTTATTTATTTATTTATTTATTTATTTATTTATTTATTTATTTATTTATTTATTTATTTATTTATTTATTTATTTCAACAGTACAATATCTTACAGGTAAAGATGATAAGATGATAAGAATGACACTGACAAAGACAGCGACGATGATGATGATGATTATGAAGATGCCTCTTTTTTTTGTGACGTTACTATGGGCTGAAACAACTTGAAAAACTTAATATTAATTATTTATAATTTACATTTAGTAATCAGAACAATTTAAATAAAAAGTGTTGTTTTTTAAATTTTAATCTAATTTTATATTCCTTTTTATGCTTAATTTTTTTTGGAAACTTGCTCTGACTAGAATGATTATTATTATTATTATTTATATGGTATTTAAAATAATTTCTACTATTTCTGGCGAAATAATCAGCTACGCAGGCTTGCGGCCAAAACGAAACTGATAATGAATAAATGATAGTTAAAACACGTAAGAAATAGAAAAATAATGGATGAGCTTATTAAAATGTTTCTATTGACAGGAATTTACGAACTATTCGGCAGGTATTTAAAATGACAGCTTTTTGCATAAGGGTATATGTTAGGGGATGTATTTGGAGTGTCTTCAAACTTTTATGAAGATACTTAGGAATTACACCCATAGTTGACACCACAATTGGTACGGTCCGCACGGAGTCAACTCGCCACTGTCTTTTTAATTCTATAAAAAGGTTATATTTTGCTATTTTTTCTATATATGTTGTTTGTAGGTTATGGGTATTTGGTATAGCTATATCAATTAGAAAAACTGCTTTGTTTCTTTTATCGTGTAGTGTAATATCCGGTCTATTGTGATGAATTGTCTTGTCTGTCATAATAGTCCTGTCCCAGTAAAGCTTGTAGTTGTCCGATTCTAGTATTATTTTGGGTGAATATTTATAATATGACGTTTTATTTGTTATTAACTCGTATTTGTATGCAAGATATTGGTGAACTATTGCAGCTACTTGGTCATGTCGATGTTTGTAATCCGTCTGGGTTATAGATTTACAGGCTCCGGTTATATGTTGAATTGTTTCAGGACTACTATGACAGTGCCGACAGAGATCATTTTGGACTGTAGGATCTTTGATTATGTGTTTCCTATAATTTTTTGTGTCGATTGTCTGGTCCTGGATGGCAACCATGAATCCCTCCGTTTCGGGAAACATTTCGCCTCGCTTAAGCCACGCGTTTGAAGCTATTTTGTCAACGATAGGATTAGTTAAGTCGAGGCGGTGTCTCCCGTAGAGAGATTTTTGTGTCCAGGCATTCAGCTTTTGTGTGTTAGTGGTCGGGTTTAAGTCCATCATGGAATCTAACAGGTTAAGTGGTGTATATTTATGATCAGCTCGTACTACAGCTCTATGTAGTTCTGATTCATGGGATTTGGAATGGAAAAATAATCGTAGTGTTTGAATATTATTATTATTTTTTATTACATGTACAGTGACAAGTAATTTACTTTTGTAATGGTTCTCTGTATCATTCTCGACTTATTCTGCAACTGTCTCTCTCCGAATACTAGCATTATACTGCAATACTTTTCATGACTTTTTCATTTTAATTCCAGACTTAACAATCGAATTAATGTCTGGCAAATTTATTTTAAGTTTTTCTTATCTTTAAATAAAATAATATTAAAATTACAGACATTATAAAATACTTAAAAATTTTAATAAAAAAAAAATATAAAATCGCGTATAGCACATAGTTAGCAATGTCAATGATGTCTGGCAATAAAAAAAGTATGTCAGAGAGACTTATTTAAAAACAAAAAATCAAAAATTACGCCTTCTAAAATGCTTTTAAAATGCAGGATTATTACCTGGACAGGTAGGATGCGCACTAATGAACGCAACCACTACCGCCAGCCAGATAGCCCAGACTCTAACCGAAAGTGCAAGAAGGACGACTTATCACAAAATCAGCTGACCTAAAATTCTTACTTTTCAAACGTTGCTAGCTCCCGTACCACTACATTGAGTTTCACTTAGGTCGGTTACGTACTGGCTGTAATGTTTAGCCGTTAATCCTGTTCTTTTATCTTCAAAGTAATTACCGTTTTCGCCGCGGTGGAAAAAAAATGTTCAAAGCTTTCCCGTTATTGGAGCTTTTTGTGGATTTCAATAGATCTTCCCGTCTAACCATTTTGTGTGTTGTTTTCCTCTGTGTATTTAGTTTATTTTTATTAAATATACTTCTCTTCTACGATAAACAGAATCGTTAATTAATATTTTCTTTATTTAACATAAAGATAATTAAAAAATATATAAATGTTGTTTTGTTTGGTCTTCAAAATGTAGAACAGTTTCTCAGAAATATTTCTTTATTAGGTTTGATTGAATAAGGTCAACAGCGACAGTTGTTCGTAACAGAAAATCGAAGTTAATTTAGACCGTTGATGTTATTACTCGGAAGCACACCCAACTTGGTCCATTTATTTGAAAATGGCTATTGAATATAGAACCTACGCCACTCAATTTATAACGCAGTTAAATAGACGTCGTAGAAGTTATTGTATAATTTATTAAATGATCATTTAATGTAAGTTGAGAATATACAATATGAATACCGGTATTATATTATTATTGTATCTGTTTGTTTTAAAGTAATTTCTAGTTAGAATCAATTAAATACCTACGGTTTCTTAAGAATTGAATTGTGCATCTTCTTGTCCTACTAGGAAATTCAAAAAGAAAATAAGAAAGCAAAATAAAATGTATTATCATTTTTAAAGAAATACGAGGGCTGATTCTTACAATTTCCTAAACGGGTATATTTAAGAGCCTTCGGGGCTTTCCTATAATTAACTTAATTTGATCCATAATTGACAGGACTTCATTGTATAATTCGATATTTTCATTGCTTTAAACTGTACAACGTTACAGTTGTTTTATTTATTTATTTACTTACCTTTGCCTGCAACATTTTCTGCGTGATTAACTATAGGTACCTACTTGACAATATGTTTTGTATACTTAAAAATCGATACACCCTAAACTTTATTTAATAATAATGGAGGTGCCATTATTCCCCTCAAAAAGAGAAAATCCTAAAACCATGAATTACGTTATTATTTATTTGTTATTGTTTCGTTTCCTCTCGTTCCGTTTTATTCTCACATGCATATAATCTAGTCTCGTCACATCACACATCACATCCTATTAAAAAATAACAAATATATTGAATTTATTCCCAATTCCACCGGATTACTACATTTTTCAGGATAAAATTCAGACAAAGTGTTAATCCAGGGGCCCTACTATATTCAACGAAACGAAGTTCGAAACTTCGGATGATCAAAGTTTATATACGATACGAATGTACCTACATAAAACTTATGGTCGTTATTGATTTATGGTCGTAACCATAGACTTATAGTTACGGTGTACGTTATATATATACATTCGTATAGTATAAAAACTTCGTTTGTCCGAAGTTTCGAAATTCGTTCGTTCGTTCGTTCGGATGAATATAGTAGGGCCCCAGGGCGTCGGATACCTCCAAACCCTTCGAAATCCGTTAAGCCGTTCCTGAGTCCATCGCGCAACATACGAACATTTTAAAAATCATTGTTTTGGGTGGTTATAGTCCCCCCTTTTTTTTCTCATTCATATTCCATGTACAGACATCGATATTATGTTAAAAATGTATTACACAGGGTATATCAAGACTGCTACCGAAAAGGAAGCTGGGTGATAGTTTTAGTAATTTCAGACACAATGAAACTAAATATTCTGCAAAAAACTGTCTCTATTTTTTTTCTGTTATCGTATTAGGGTGGTAAATAAATAGTTTTTTCTTAAATAACATTGTACACCCTTTTTAAAGACGCTATGGTACGCAATGCTTTAAGTTATTATTGTAGCAAAAATTATGAATTAACTTTTGTTTTACTATTTTTTTAAAATATCGTTGAGTTTGGGTGGTAAATCCATACCTCAGGTAATGTAGAGATAAGCTGAAGCTCCTACTTCAGCTTATATGTGCATCACCGATTAATATATACGAATATCGCATAAAATAAATGAAAAAAAAAACGGTCGTTGTTTTATAAGTTGAACAGAGATATTATAAAAAATATCTTTAGATGCGATTCATTTTTATATGTATACATGATATTTGTACATGTTAGTTCAGCGGTGTTAAATCATATTCTGATTTTGTCACTGCTGGCTGCATTGTACATTTACGGCTTAACGTATTTGCATATCTGTGCTTGGCACGTGATAACATTCGCTTGTTGAGTAATTGCAGGGGCATATTCAAACGTGTTGTCTCTTTACATTCCTGTATTTTACATTCAGCTCGTGGCGTATCACACAATGGGATACAACTTAACTAACTCACTTTAGAAATGAAAACAAGACGAGAATTATTTGTATACTCGTGTAATATGTTAAAACTTAACTTGGACAATTATATTATTGTTTTCAAAATATGATAAATACTAATTTTATTGCTACATGGATCCCAAAAATAGGACGGCAAATTAAATTGTTGTATGGATTACAGACCCATTTTAATCTTAAAAGAGCAGAGCTTTATGACAGAACCTATGTGTTTGTAACTATTTTTAGACGGCACATGTTCACCCTCTGCAAGCATCAAATATAACGCTTTTGTTGGTTATTTTTGACGAAACAGCTGTCGTATTATTTTCGAGTAGCGTAGATTTTCTCATTTGCTCGACGTTGTATTATAAATGTACTCTGTTCAGCTTCATGTAACTTTTATTACTATTGACTCGTCAGTGTTGTCATAAAGCAATAACAATGTTACATAAAATTGTTTTATGTTCGATATATTAATTTATTGTGAAGTGTTTTAATTGTTGTATAATTTGCAACATACAGGATAAAGGGGGACATGGATTGTTTGGGTTCACGTAGAAGAATGATCGATGTTGACGTACCGGAAGCGAATTGGCACACGTTCTATCCGCCACAACTACCTTACAACCCGTACTACATTGCCGAACGAGCCGAGTTACCCATTTACGTTTGGAACGCTATAGAAACTGAATTCCATGCGGGAAATGCTTTTGAAAATCACCTCGGGTGGGGACACCATCGCCGCTCTCTGTATGAAGGCGTCAATTGGACGCCTGTGACGGTGAGTGACAGCCTGTGTGTTGCGCTGTGAATTACACCAACTTGTGTGTTGTGTAACCGTAAACAAGGAACTGTGGTATAGTTTTTAGATGTGCAATTAACATTATGAGGACGCATGATGTGGAATGCGTTCGTGCCTTTATTACATTTTTATTTTTTGTTTTACGCAATAAAACGGATCAAAGCGGCGAAGGGTGTTCGGAATGCACCAGGCGCTTACACCATGATCTATTTCCGGGCGCGGGCGTCGGCCCTATTCGTGTAAGCTCCCCGTTCATTTGGTAGTAAAACATGCGCGAGCTCGGCCGCGGGGGCTCACTCGTGGCAGCCACTATAGCAGCATTACACAACCGAACTGCTGTCGAGGAGAAACCTCGGGGACCGGTCAGACCGCGGTTGCCCACGGCGGAGCCACGAAATGTGCAAAAACTCAACGAAGACAATTCCGAAGATTGTCTGAGGCGCGCGTCTTACGGCAGCGAGCGTCCACTGTCTACCGCTTCAGAAGCCTCGGAGCGAGATTCTGCATCCGTGCAGTCCAGTGAGGAGCCGCCCCCTCAGGAGAGTACGTAAAATTACGAACGTGTTTACTGACGTAATATATTACTGGAACATAGCCAAACTTTAAATAGAGACACGTAGGTGACTTGTGCCTCGAACTTGTCGCGCAGTGTCGCGCGTGTAGCCTCATGTCCGACTGCGAGTACCTAACTGAACCCTTCGACGAGGAACAGGAGCGTGCGGCGGTGGGCTTCGTGCACCCCGCCGTACGCTCCTACATGTACTCGCCAATGGGTGAGTGTCTTCGCGTTGAACATGAGACTCGTGTAATTTTTGCGTACTCTTGACCGATTGTTTCGTGACAGGCGGTGATTCTGATAGTCCCGATGAAGCGACAGTGAAGTGCACCGTGTGGTCGGAAGGCGCTATTGCGGGCTCCCAACCCGAGTCTTCTGAAAGTGACTCCAGTTCTTCAAGCGAGGACGACTCGGAAGCGCGGGATTACGAAGTTCAAGGCGATGACGCCGATTATCGCACATTAACGCCAAGTAGGCGTTTGGATAATTCAACTCGAGACGATGATTTCAAGTGGATGCCTACAGGAAACATGGTGGATGATGCAGTCGAACAGATGTCTGAGGCAAAAGCGGAAAGTTATTCAGCTGCGAGTTTGGACAGCAGACGCCGACGCCTACCATCTGATCGCAGTGAACGCGATCGCAAAAGTAGATCGTCTCTGAATAGTAAACCACCACAACATCCTTCAAGTGTTCGCGCCTCTCCGCGACCTCGACGAACTCGCAATGAAGATACGCCTCCCGAGCTACAAAGAAGATGGAACTCTTATGAACATTTCCGATGGCCAGAGGGCGGATGGTGGCCACCAATGTGTTGGTGTCACGGGCCGCCGATGCCACCGCCGTGTTACATGCATGATCGTTCCTGGCCTTCACATCCCTCGCTTCCTCAACAACCACCTGTACGCGGTTACAAGGTACGGGCATTGTGATACGTGAACAGTGTTCATATTGATACTAACAGTGTTACATTGCAAAGAAAACGGGCCATAAATCAACAGATCTATTTTGGTTTGAGAATGACCATCATCTATTAATTTCAGAACGATGCAGAAGATCGCGTGCGACGGCTGGAGGCGGATAAGGACAGTCTGCAGCTCCAGGTACAAGTGCTTTCGGAGCAGATCGCCGCGCAGAGCGAGAAAATGACGGATCTCGAAAGAGCGCTGCTCGACGCCAGACAAAGACTTGACGACGCCGAACAGAGACTGCAAAAGGTAAATAATATTATTTAAATGACAATTTTTAATTACAACAGTGTTCAGTAAAATTTATGCGCGGAAAAAAGCAACAATTTTAACAATTCGTATGTGAAAAATGAATGCACACAGTATGTTTTTGAACGCTCAAAATAAATATGCCTATATAAAATTGCCTTGGCATACTTTAACACAGGTTAAAAGAAAATAAATATGCGTTCGAGTTTTCGTACAAACAAAAATTTACAAATAGGGCTCATTGAACAGGATACCTGTACAAAATTTAATTAAACTTTATTCTGTTAAGTGGCAAAAGTTGAGAGCGATCGATCACGCTTTTCAATTCGGTACGATCTGTACAAGAATGTATTGATTTTTCATCTGGTTGGCGGAAATTTATTTATTAGTTATGACAGAAGTACCGGTACAGTTCTTTGCTTACTGCGATACGAATATTTATAGTTCGACGTCGTAATACTTAAATGTGATTTAGACATTTATTTAATTCATAAATGGTGTTGTAAATGCACAGTGCACTAAACAGGAATCCTAGTGAAAACTAGAAAGCAATGTGTTACAAAAGCTATTTTGTCTCATTCAGTTGTGTAGTGATCTGTATAGTAAGGTGATTGAGTCCTTAACATTCCGGATGGCCTAGATCACAGTGGAATGAGGCTATTGAATAATCATGATTGGCGTGGGCCGCACAATTCCTAACGCGCATCTCTCCGACAACCGCCGGTGTCTTTATTACCATTCATAAGTTGTAAACATTCGGTGAGAGAATTAAATAAAACCCTTTAATGACTTGTAAATGTCGTGCAATGTTCATTCATAAACGACTAGTATTACTGTTTAAAGTACCAAATTAGGTATGGACATTTAAACATAACATTTTACTTGCTTGCTGTTGGTAAATCTCTCATATGTTAGAGGCCATCTGGGTAAGTTCCCCCTATTTCTGATTCTTCTGCAAATAAAAGTTTAAATATATTTTGCACCGATTTAAAGGACATTGCAGCCAGAGTAACTACTGGACATATTGAAACTTTACATTTTATACCTCAGGATGGCGAGCGCAGTGGAATGCCAAGCATTGCGTTCTAATCCATTGTTTTGTTTTGTTTTGCTACCGTCAATGAGGGGTCATATCGTTTACGATATGGCGTATGGCATGGTAGTCTCGCCATTCATTGCAACAAAAAAAAAACAATTATTATCTACGATCTACTTTTTTACATACTTGAAATAATTTAAAAAATATATATATGATTTGATATGATAATCTAGACGTATTCTTAGGAACATACAAAAAAATGTAAATCGTTTAATCAACTTGCCGATAAGCTCAACTTAGATTTATTTTTTACGAGTGTGTCTCAACTCAAATATCTTCTTTCTAATACGTTTTTTAACGTTTAATTACTATTACGATGCTTGTTTCATGTGTCTTTTTCCTACGTAAAGTGCTATATTTTAATTCTATTGTTCTTTGTATTTTACTCTGTATCTCATTAAGTTAAGACCTAGCCGACTGTTACGCTATTTAAGTACTAACATATTTGTGAAAACTTGTAAATGGCTTTGTAAGTATACCTGTATTATCTTGATTTACTATAAGTTTGCTGTAAGTTTTCCGAATCCATCCATCCATCCATCAGCCAAAGGAAGTCCACTGCTGAACATAGGCCTCCCCCAATGATTTCCACAGAGACCTGTTGGAGGCAGCCTGTGTCCAGCGACGTCCCGCGACCTTTACCAGGTCGTCGGACCATCTTGTGGGTGGACGTCCTACGCTGCGCTTTCCGCTACGCGGCCTCCATTCGAGCACTTTCCGACCCCATCGGTCATCAGATCTCCGCGCTATGTGCCCTGCCCATTGCCACTTCAACTTGCTAATCCGGTGGGCTATGTCGGTTACTTTAGTTCTCCTACGGATCTCCTCATTTCTGATTCGATCTCGTAGGGAAACCCCGAGCATAGCCCTCTCCATAGCTCGTTGAGTGACTTTGAGCTTCCTAATAAGGCCCATAGTGAGAGGCCACGTCTCGGTGCCGTAAGTCATCACTGGCAACACACAACTATCGAAGACTTTCGATTTAAGGCACTGAGGTATTTTGGACGAGAAGACGTCGCGTAGTTTCCCGAACGCTGCCCAACCGAGTTGGATTCGACGATTGACCTCTCTCTCGAAGTTGGACCTGCCTAACCGGACCACTTGTCCTAAATAGACATATTCGTCAACAACTTCGAGAGTCGAGCCCCCAACACCGATGGGAGTGGGCACAACATGGACATTCGACATGATCTTCGTTTTGTCCATGTTCATTTTAAGACCCACCTGTTGGGAGACTCGATTGAGGTCTTCGAGCATAGTGCTAAGGTCTTCCAGCGATTCTGCCAAGACTACAATATCGTCGGCAAACCGAAGGTGAGTGATATACTCGCCGTTGATGTTGATGCCGAATCCTTTCCATTGCAAGAGCTTGAAGGCGTTTTCCAGCGCGGCAGTGAACAGTTTCGGAGATATGACATCTCCCTGTCTCACGCCTCTCTGTAGTGGAATAGCCTTCGTACTCTGATCCTGTACTCGGACCGACATGGTGGCGTTGTTGTATATACACTTCAACACTTCGATGTACCGATAGTCGATATGGCACCGCTGGAGAGACTGTAGCACAGCCCAAGTCTCGATCGAATCAAAGGCTTTCTCATAGTCCACAAACGCTAAACAAAGCGGCAAGTTATATTCCTCGGTTTTTTGTATAACTTGCCGAAGCGTATGGATGTGGTCTATGGTACTAAAGCCTTTTCGGAAACCGGCTTGTTCGGGAGGCTGGAAGTCATCAAACCTGCGTTCGAGACGATTTGTGAAGACCCTCGAAAACAACTTATAGACATGGCTCAGGAGCGAGATGGGCCTGTAATTCTTCAGCAAAGTGTTATCACCTTTTTTGAAGAACAGTACCACCACGCTCCTGCTCCATGCCTCTGGCGTTGAGCCCTCGAGGAGAACGGAATTGAAGAGCCTCTGAAGGACTTTCAGTATCGGCGTTCCGCCCGCTTTCAGAAGCTCTGAAGTTATTCCGTCCTCGCCCGGCGCCTTGTTGTTTTTAAGTTGCTTCAGGGCCATCTCAATCTCACACAGGCTGATGTCCGGGATATCATCGCTAAAGTGTCGGATCAACTCGGCTCTCGGGTCTTCGGCCGAGCTAACAGCAGGTTTGGCAACCGAGGTGTAAAGCTGTCCGTAGAACCTCTCGATCTCCCTTAATACCTCTGCCCTCGTCGATACTACGCGGCCGTCCTCTGTCTTCAGCCTAGACAACTGGCTTTGCCCAATAGACAAGTCTCTTGCAAACACTTTGGAGCCTCCGTTCCGCTCGATTGTCTCCTTAATGCTCACAGTATTGTGAGCACGGACATCGTGTCGCAAGGACTTCCAGATCTGTCTATTGAGCCGCCGATATGCTTCGGCGTCAACGGAAGACTGCAGCGTCAAAGATCGACGTTCGGCCATGAGGTCAAGAGTGTGGATCGAGAGTTTTTGTGGTCTATCTCTACGGCGAGGTCTAAAATACTTAGATCCCACCGTATGGACAGCTTCTACCAAACCGCTGTTTAGCTCGTCCACTGCAAGGTTTTCTCCTAGACAATCAAAGCGATTTGTCAGCTCGAGTTGAAAGCTCTCGGGGTTTTGGATATGGGCGCGAGTAGGTCGGAGCGTAGATTTCATCAAGCGACGCCTTTCCGATTGGACATTGATATTCAGGGTGCCCCTAACCATTCGGTGATCACTGCCGGTTTTCACCCTGTTGATCACAGAGACATCTCTGAATATCCGTCTATTCGTCGTCAAGATGAAATCTATCTCGTTTCTCGTAGAACCGTCAGGACTCAACCAGGTCCATTTCCTGTGAGGCGGCTTCTGGAAGAAAGAGTTCATCGCAAAGAGTCCCTCTTTCTCCAGAAAGTCGGCCAGCCTCTGACCCCTGGGGTTCCGTTGCCCATGTCCAAATTGCCCCACTTTCAACTCTGCATCGCTTCCCTTGCCCAACTTTGCGTTGAAGTCTCCCATAACAACATTGAAGTAGGTTTTGGAAGTATGTATGGCCCGACTTATGTCCTCATACATTTCCTCTACTTCTTCATCTGGGTGTGTCGAGGTCGGCGCGTATACCTGTATGACCTTCAACGAATATCTTTTAGATATTCTGAGTATAAGGTATACTACCCTGCTCGACACACTTTCGATGGATACGATGTTGTTGATGAGAGACTTGTGGACGAGAAATCCGACACCTCCTCGGGACTGTTGGTCGTCCCCCCGGTAGAAGAGCAGGTTACCAGACTTCAGGGTTATCGTATCCTCCCCGATTCTTCGGACTTCCGATAACCCCAGAATGTCCCAGTGTAACCTGCTCAATTCTTCTTCCAGTTCGACAATCTTCTCGTCTGTCCTCAATGTGCGTACGTTGTGTGTTACCAGGGCCAGTCGTCGTCGGGGGGGGTGGTAGCCGGGGCCAACCCGGGGATTCTTAGCACCCCCTGCCCCACCGTAACCATGACCGCTACCATAGCCAGGAATAGTGGGGCTGCCGGGGACTGGGGGCCTGGTCTCTATTTGTGTCGCCATTGTGGGGGTATTTGCCGTTACTCGCCACGCTTGGCAGGCGGGTTGGCGAGCGCAGTAGGGGACTGACGTTAATGACGCTGCTGCCCGCCATTAACCGGGGAAAGGAAATAGGATTTGTGGGTAGAGGATGTTATAGGAAAGGAGAGTATGGCCTGAGGGAGTGGATACTGCAGTCACGGACGGGAAGTTAAGGTGACTGCAGTAGCTCGGGGGCCGAGGTCGCGTACTCGTAGCACCTATACTAGGACAGGCCATGACCACTAGATAGGAGCATCCCTGACCAAAAGTTTTCCGAATAAATAAAATAAAATAAAATAAAATACGTAGCAAAACCAATCAATCAACAAAAATAACAACACGTGTTTTACAAATGCATCGATTTATCTTCATACAGGTATTAGCTTGTTTTGTCCTGGTGCCGGACAAAAGCCTCACAGAGAACCCTGTATGAGTCGCTATTCTGTGCTATTGTGAACCAACCGCTGTTGAATTTGTACAGATCGCGAGAGACATTAGGATTCGGTTTGTGGGAGATAGCTTTACGTTAATCTTCTTTCTATTGCATTTTATTTTACTTAGTGGGTGTTGAACAATTAGGACATGAAATCGATTTCCAATTGTTTACTATATCTAATTTTAGGTGTGCTAATGTTTGTAATTAAAAGATATTTCGATACCGATATATTTTAATTTTATCATATTGATTAATATAATTTCTTGATAAATACTAAAGCTCTTTTAGAGTTTTTGTCAGTGCGATAAGACAGACTTGCTTATGACAGAAATTCAATTACTCCGGAGATGCAGTCGAATAGGTCTATTTTTGCGCCTTTTTAGCTATTAAATGAATATAAGGATCCCGATGGGTCAACAGTTATTAAGTAATCCTGAAAGTTTTCGTAAAAATATTTTTCGTCCTGCGGACAAAGCGACCAAATTTGGGAACAGACTGCGCGTCGCGCGAGAACAAATAAAACGATGTAAACAACGACAATATTAAAAAAGACTTGTTGACTTTAAGTGCGGAGTTAATTAACAAAAGTATTTTCTTTTAGAATCAAAACTGAATATTCATTTTAATATCGTACACAGCGTACCATTTAATTTGTGGGAAGCTTATTTATTTAACATAAAACGCGTGCAATACAAAGGAACGTTCTTAAGTTTCCACTTGTATATGTAATTATCTTTCCTCCAAACAATGCAAACAAACAGATTCCAAATCTTGTAAACGTAATTTACATTTTGTCAAATATTTCATTGTGAGTTGAAACGTGTAAATGCAAATTTAATATGCGAATTGCAATGTCGACTGTGCAAAGAACATTTGAAATTTGTCAGGATGTATGACGTTTATTGATTTATGTCATTGTAGTCACACATAATTGTATATGAATAATACCCCGTGACGTCAGTAGTACCAGAGCCGGCGTGTAGAGATTGTGTAGTGTTATTAGCTACGTATGCCTACGTACTATTCCAGATTACACGAGTTGTTTTATCCTTTGGAAGAACACAATTTGTTCCCTCTTAATGGAAGTGCGATCCCTATAAGACAAGCAAAATATTGACGCACCGCATTGCAATCTCCTATAGTTTGTTATTCTTCATTCTGTAATATT
Organism: Hyles euphorbiae; assembly: GCA_023078785.2. Classification (NCBI taxonomy): domain Eukaryota; kingdom Metazoa; phylum Arthropoda; class Insecta; order Lepidoptera; family Sphingidae; genus Hyles; species Hyles euphorbiae. The sequence goes on along the minus strand of CM041041.1, from coordinate 12,831,898 downwards.
GCTCCTATTCTTTCTTTAAACCAAAGATAATCTAAATTGCGCTAACGTGGACAATTATAAATCATGTTGTCTATATAGATCTATATCATGTAGGTATAATAATTTTCGAACCATCCGTATAGTATAAACTACATTGTATATCAATGTTTCTAACTAATTTCCTCCCGTCTCGATGATCGCCAACGCATATTTTTTTAAGGTAAGGACGACTTGCTGGATTGTCGTACTAATACATAGAAAAAATGTTAGCCTGATCGTGATGTGCTTAAAAATTAGTTATCTTGGTAAAAGAACAGAATGTGTATGAAAATAATTTATGAATTCAGTACAGAACTGTTGAAAGCTTGGCCGTTTGCCCCAGGGAGACAATCAAAGCCGACTAAGGCCACAATGTGCGTAGAAGTCAAGCCTAATTATAAATGTATTAATGCTTGACTATCGCCGCTTTGGTCAAATGACGGATTTGGTACTCGGATAAACAGCGTTTAATCTTCTAACCGGACTTTGCTAAACATTTCGATTGATTTGTCTGCAAACCGAAAGTTTCTTGAAAGGGTTTAGGAGAGCAGGCGACCATTCGTAAAGGCTATGCTAAATCTTTGTGCAAATCCCTTAAACACTGTTTTATTAGGTCATTGAAATAGATACAATCTTACTAACTATAAAAGTGTGTAATTTTCAATAGAAATAAAAACTAAAATTACATCATACTAAGTATGAACACAACATGCTGATTGAGAATTTAGGTTGTTTTGTACATAACTATCAGTTACTTATTACTGTATCTGTATCTGTATCAGCCCATATACGTCCCACTGCAGGGCACGGGCCTCCTCTACAATCGAGAGTACGATTGAGAGTGGTTAGGCCATATAGTCCACCACGCTGGCCTACTGCGGGTTGGCAATTCAATGAATTGGTTTTATAGGTCAATGGTATGTTTTTTCTTACTTTGGAAGCTTTATCATTTTGTAACTGTTATAGCGTAGGACAATAGTCAGATCTATAAAAGGCATATCAATTATTTTTTAGTCCAATATAATACCACACAAATCTGACAAATGAACGCATCACGAATATCATGAGCCCGCATTAGTCTAATTCTGGAAATAGAACGTTTGCCAGACGCATGTTAGTAATTTGATTAATCCTGTCGATATGCCGGATTAATAGGAACTTATTACATTGCGTAATGCATACATTAACACAATATTGTAATTTTATTTAAAGAATATGGTTATCGATTATTTATTTGTGATACTAATTTCATAAACTTAGGGACTGCTCTCAGTACTATACCTAGATTGTTAACCAACAGATTTTTTGACACTAAATTTAAGTAATTTCCTTTGGTGTTATATAAAAAAATATGAGATACATTTTGTTGTATTTCACCTTTAAGCAATTACGGTTTATGCTTATATTCACCATCGTACAATTGGAAGCAGGACGTTCCCGATTGTGTTTGTTAGATTGCTCGACAATTAAAGACGTAGATCCACAAAGTCTTGTCAAAAATAAAATTAGATTAATTACATTCACTATTATATTATGTTGCATTATGTTATATTCTGTTACATGACTCACAAATTACTTTTTTAATGAATTGTTTAAATATAATTTAATTTAAATCCATGACAATTCGAATTCAAATACTAAATGATTTAATATTTGTTGACATTGTATAAATATTTAAATTTGCATGCTGTGGTCTTTATAATTGAACAACACGTCACAACGTAAACTGTAAAAGTGCCATATTATTATAATTATGTCGTGAATCCTTCTTTGGAGGTCCTTAAATAATTTAATAAACTTAAAATGGATTGTAAAGTTTCCTTTTGTTCTGATGTTAACTAGCAGTAATCACAAACCTATATTTAGGCTCAAATTAGACATGATTCACAGGTTACCTTGATTGCGTGTAGATAAAATCGCTCGGAAGATAATTATTACTTCACCCACATAGTGATGCCACTTGCGAATGTTTGTGACCTCCTTTTGTAACAAGTGCACGTTGAGCGTATAAAATGTTTTACGTTAGAACTTTAGGATTTTTTAGAAAGCAATATCGTAACAATGTTTGGAACCTAGGCCAGTTAAACAGCAATAAAAAAGGTATAATGCCGCATCTGTATCAGCCCATATACGTCCCATCGCAGGGCAAGGGCCTCCTTTACAATCGAGAGTACGATTGAGAGTGATTAGGTAATGAATCCATCACGCTGGCTTAATGCGGGCTGGCAGACATGTGCAATGTCGCATGGCACTTAAAAAATATCGGTATGAAATAGAAACGAATGTCAGCAAATCGTATACAAGAGCTTTCACGTGAAGAATTTACTATTACAGGCAGGTATTTGAATATGCCAGAGACGCGGTATGATGCGAGATTCCGAGAAGCAATTCAAGTTACATTTATTTTTCATATAAATATCTAACGAATTCCGCGCACTCCCGTTCCTCGATAAGCCCTATGTACTCTGTAGTCTGTACTATAGGGTGAGATTTATGTCGCGACTGCTATATACATATTTTGGAAACCACAATCCTTCACGTAGACATTACTAGAGACACGTGGTTTGCCGCCCGGGAACGTATCAAAATTAATTTTAAACCAAATTCTACAGTGTACAATGTAAACAAACAATACAGTTTTAATTGGTTTCACTCCGCTGCTATCCTAATGGGATCGGCCAAATATTGTTTCATGATGTTTGTATTTTGGCTTCAATATGATATGTTTTAAATTAAAGTAGATCAATTCAGTATTAAACGTAGACTTTTAAATGCGCTCATTTAAATGCAAACGCATATGATTAGATATAATTTTATTTTAACTTATAATAAAACCTTTGTTGTTTACCTTTGCTTGTGAAATAGCGGAAAAACTTGTAAAGTACAATACATTATTTTTTTAAATACATTTAAAGTTATTTTAATTGTCATACTATCCACGCTAATCTTGGTTTCCTTCGCGGACTACCATCAGAGATTAATAATTAATTTGTAATCCTCCCTGAATCAAAAGTAACCTACAATATATTATACATACTAATCAATACTATACTAATCTTTATTTATTTGGATTTATATTTACACCTTTATAAATACACACAAGATCCCTTTAATAAACAGATTCGTAGCTTTTATTTTCATTGCTGCCAGTATCAACATATCCGTGTTACAGTCCAGAACTGGAACAGGTAGACATACGGTGGAACGAGCAGAGAAAATAAACTATTAAAACGTTCTAATTTTGAAATCCATTTACTATCTGCGTAACGCGTGCCATGTTATCTGTGGAGGGAAATGTGCCAGATGCGTTTTTTATTAAAACAACTGAGCCGCCACAATATACAAATGCCTGAAGAATGAACTCACGTACCAAACGAGACAATATTAAATGTACTATGTTTACATGATTCCTCAGAAACGTTTTGTTGTTAGCCAACGCGTCGAAGGGTTGTTTATTTACGTTTGAAAGTGTAAAAATCGTATGCTCGTAATTGAACATACACTTTGTAATGAGTAGCCTGTTTTACTTCGGTCTTGTTACTATCTAAATTATGGATTTAAATTTAACATATTCTGAGAAAGTCTTGTCATCGGTCCAAGTGGGCTCAATCCCCCAAGAACCAACATTACAACTTGTCTCTACCATTGAAATCTAATGTGTATCCAATTTGTTTAAAAGCTTACACAAAGGATTGCTCGTCGTGGGTTAATCCCTCTACGTCCTACGAGATTTTTTAGAATTGTTGTCAATCTCTTTAATATCTTGCTTATATCTTATAATCTCTACGTCTCTTTTAAGACACATTTTTATGAATCGTTGTTATTTGTTTTTATCTGTATTATTATTCCTGTATCAGCCCATATACGTCCCACTGCAAGGCACGGGTCTCTTCTATAATCGTGAGTAGACGATTGAGAGTGGTTAGGTCATATCGTCCACCACGCTGACCTAATGCGGATTGGCGGACTTTACATACCTTAGAAATTCTTATAAATCGATATGGTATGCTCTTCACGATGTTTTCCTTCACCGTTTTAGTATTGTTATTATTTTCTATCATTATTAAAAATCCACAATTTAAAAGATATGAATATTATATAAAAGGAATTATATTAAAATATTATTATATTGTCTATGTTATTTCCAGGAAATGCTACAGCGGTCGTCGCTAGAGACACAAAAGCTGGAGTTGTTGTCTAAGTTGAGCGAGATGCGGTTGCGCGTTGCGGAGCGTGGTTTGCTGGAGCGCTCGCCGCCGCCCGACACCGCCTCGCCACTGCCCAGACCCGCGCCGCCCAGGGTAAGCTGCCTTTATATTGGTCTATTTAGTATACTGGATGTTGAAATGATTTAAGCATTGGTGTTTTTTTTTAAATTTTATATGTTTAAACTTGGACTGATGTATCAGATAAATCTAGAGGCCAGACCTGGTTCTGCGCGGGTACACTTCTTTGGAAATATTCTGTCGCTAATATTGATCAGGGAAAATTGTAGAGTTCTAATGGTAAAATATTTTTTTAAATCTGTCCAGAAGTTTTAGAGCCTATCAAATGCAAACAATCACATTTTTTCTCTTTAAAATATTTGTGTAGACTTGTATAGAACTAATAGGTAATTTAATTATTTGGTTGCTCTTCTTTTTTGTCAAACAAACATAATTTATTATTTATGAAACGGTCAGCGCATTGCATGCACCATGAGACTAACTGACACCATACGCAAACTCTATCCGACCGTGATTGGTGATCATCAGTCGATCTGTACATTTGAGATAAACGCACCTAAATCTGTATCATAATATTAATCAATATCCTAGGTTTGTATGACTATAAATCGTTTCATAATATTATCGACTTTTATGAAGCACTTTTTTTTTGTATCGTTACAGACGCCGCCAGCGAACTACGGTCGTCAGATCGAGCGCAACACTCACATGTACTCGTCGCTGCCGCGCTCGTCTGTGGTGACGTCAGAGGCGCGCGTCGCGTTCGGTAACAAACAGAACAACATGGTGGTGGCGCGCGGACGCGGACACTCGGTGCCCAACCTAGGTCTCTCTCGCGATATCAACGACACTCGCTAGAGTGGCGACTCTCCTCTCGAAACTCCTGTCGACACTCGCACTATGCTTCGTCGCGCATGACCCCGCAATATACCTTATAAGGCTGTAGTGACAAGCCTTTATAAAATTTTCCCTTTGTGTAGTGAGAGTATTGGTCTTTTTTGTTTATTAGCTTTGTAAATACCCTCGTATATTAGGTGCATTTTTATAGCAAGTTTTCTTTCGCCGTCCCGTGTGTCCTCTTTATATAAACCTTCTTGAAACAGAACGATGAGTTCCAAAGTAGGTTTTAATATGTACATAGCTTTGCTTTGTAAATCCGAACGCTTCTTCTTTTATTTAAGCATGATTATCTTTTTATATTGAGCTAAAAAGAAAGTTTTTTTTTGGAAAATATTTTGATCTTCTTACCGGTTCATAATATTTTATTTGTAAATATGTTTAGAATTGAAATTTCCGTCATCGCCAATATTACCGTATGTCTAAGAGCCGCTTTGCTTTGTAAATTATAATAAGGGGGGAAACTATTTATATTTTAATGCTTTACCGACTGACTCACGAAATAAGTAAATATGCAAATGAACAAAATCGTTGTTACTAGAAGTAGATTTATACACGAAGAATCGCACGATATATCGACGAACTGAATTATAACATAACCAAAAAGTTCGCAAGTCGAGGTAAATATCAATACTGATATCGCCAGACGTCAACCGAATAAAGGTACCATGAGGTCGCTGGATACATCGGGGCTATTGCGAAAAACGATCTTCGATATATCTTCTTCTTCGTATATAAATCCACTTCTAATGACTAGGATTTTATTATAATTTCTATGAATATTGTCTATGCGAATACTTGTCAACTTGTTGACTCGTTCAACAGTCAATATGAGTGAACACGAAGATACTCGAAGTAGGATTCAATCGCACAAGACATCGAAACCCTTTTTTCTAATAGCTCAGTCTAAATGAAATTGCTGTTGAAATTATTGGGGGCAACCAATGATGTTTTACAAATAGACACGTCATACAGTAACATAATGGCACAAAAAAATGGCGCGATGCGTATTGTAATTTCAAATTGGTTCGAAGAAAGAGTAAAAAACGCAAGATGTTAGAAGAAGATGAATAGACATCGCTAGTTACGTAACAATAAGTGCCGCACGGTCATTGGCCAAAGCGCGTGTGACGTAGGACCAAGCATGAAGGACGGGATGACGTGGAGAGAGCTGTCAAACGTCGCCATGAGAGCGAATTTATTAATTTTATTTAATATAAAATTAAATTACTGTGTACTTACGCACTAAATAAAATATTTTTTTTGTTTCACAGTTTCAGAATAATTTGTACGTTATTTTAAATCACTCTAATCTATTTTTTCCGCATTTGGTTTTGAGAATACAAATAGTCACAGAAACGTGTATCCGCGACACTGGTTGAAGCGTGACTGATTCCAAGTGAGGCAATTACCTTGCAAACGTCTTGCCATTATAAAGCTCGGACAACGCATCTATGCTTTATTAACATCTTAGGGGGCAACCGCCAACCTATATTCATCAGTAGACTTAATTTGATTAGACTACTCCCGTATATTATTTAGTCGAAGTAAATAATACGCCTTGTACGCCACAGTGAAACGTAGTATTCGTATAGCTTCAATTCTGTGGTGGCTGCGTTGCACTGAGATAGCAGTGAAATTGAGTCAGTCGGTAAATGCATACATCTTAGTGCTTCTAGTGATGAGTTGTTTCATACAGCGGAGAAAGAAGAAGTGTCTCGCGGCAGTCCGTCTCCATCACTGCGGGAGGTGCGAGCCAGACTGGGCAGCGGCGCCGGCGTGAGGCTCGAGGGGGATGACCTACCCCCCGCCACCCGCACACCCTCCAGGCCATCCGCCACACCCGCACCCTGGTATGGACATAAACCAAATTATTAATGTTGCTCATATACGGTTTCATCAAAGTGTTTCCAAAAATTAGATTTTTTATGAAAGAACCAACTGCCCAGGTCCAGTTACTTTTGGTGACTCTATTTTATAAACATATTATTTCGTAATTCATTATCACCTAAATTCAACATGTTGCTTTTAGGATGACAGTCAGCGCATCGTAAAAAATATATATTGATCTAACTAACTAATTAAAAAGTTCAAAATTGCGACCAGAATGTTCTATCTATCAATTTATATTATTGGAGCGAAGGTTTTTACTTGGTAGGTACCTCATATGTGACCAACGCAATGTCTATTACCCCGCCAAACAGCACTGTAATTTATCGATTAGAAGGATATTGTAGCCAGGGTTCACGAGCGGTCATATCGCTTACCATAAGGCGAATGGCACGCCAGTCTCGCCGTTCATTGAAAACAAAAAAAAAGCGTTCAAAATGGCGGTCAAAATATTCAATGTGAAGGGTAGGTCAGATATTGATTTAAAAACCAATCGGACTAACCACTAAAAAGTTCAAAATGGCGCCAATATATTCAATTCTGACTGACCATCAATTTAGATTATCGAGGCGTAAGGTCCCTCAGATATCGAATATGAGAGAAATCGGACCGATAGCTCAAAAGTTCAAAATGGCGGCCACAATTTTTAATTCCGATCTTCAATTAAGATTATAGGGGCGAAGGATCCCTCAGATATCGAATATGAGATCAATCGGACCGATAGCTCAAAACTTCAAAATGGCGGCCACAATTTTCAATTCCGACCAACAATAAAGATTATCGGTAACTTAAATAGGTTTTAAAACTGTGTACAAATAAGACCGTAAGTGTATAAAATCGTTGTCAGGGAGAGCACGGACGTACGCGAGTGGGACTGCGACACGACGTGCCTGTGGCTGGAGTCGTTGGGGCTGGACGCGTACACGGCGGCGGCGCGCGCCTGGCTCGCGGGCGCGGAGCGGGGCGCGCTCGCCGCCGCGCACTCCGCCACCATCGAGAAGGAACTCGCGCTCAAACACCCCATGCACAAGAAGAAAATCGTGCTCGCCATCACTGACCTGCTTGTATGTTGCTGTTTCATATTTTTACGTAGTTTGAGTCAATGTTTGTGTGGTTAAATTTAGAGGATAGTTATAAAATTTGGTCGATTCAATAGTGATTCATTTTCCGTTAATTAAATTGCATATTGAACTTCAGCATACTCTTTTCAAATCTCTGAAATCTTCTTTCGGTCGTCGTTGCACTTGATTTGTCTTTCAAAGCCTATGTTCAAGAACGTGTAGTGATGTAAGTGTGTGTTGTGTGTCAGGGTGGTCACGGGGACCCGCTGCTGTCGGCGGCGGGTCGGCTGGACTGCGCATGGGTGGTGCGGTGGCTGGAGGACGTGGGCGTGTGCGGCGCGCGCGGGGCCGCGCAGGACGCCGCGCTGGACGGCCGCGCGCTGCACCGCCTCACGCACCACGACCTGCACCTGCACCTGCGCGTCACGCACGCGCTGCACGCGCTCGCCGTCAAACGAGGTACTGCACCACACACTACTGTACACTGCACCACACACTACTGTACACTGCACCACACACTACTGTACACTGCACCGCCTCACGCACCACGACCTGCACCTGCACCTGCGCGTCACGCACGCGCTGCACGCGCTCGCCGTCAAACGAGGTACTGCACCACACACTACTGTACACTGCACCACACACTACTGTACACTGCACCACACACTACTGTACACTGCACCGCCTCACGCACCACGACCTGCACCTGCACCTGCGCGTCACGCACGCGCTGCACGCGCTCGCCGTCAAACGAGGTACTGCACCACACACTACTGTACACTGCACCACACACTACTGTACACTGCACCACACACTACTGTACACTGCACCGCCTCACGCACCACGACCTGCACCTGCACCTGCGCGTCACGCACGCGCTGCACGCGCTCGCCGTCAAACGAGGTACTGCACCACACACTACTGTACACTGCACCACACACTACTGTACACTGCACCGCCTCACGCACCACGACCTGCACCTGCACCTGCGCGTCACGCACGCGCTGCACGCGCTCGCCGTCAAACGAGGTACTGCACCACACACTACTGTACACTGCACCACACACTACTGTATACTGCACCACACACTACTGTATACTGCACCACACACTACTGTACACTGCACCACACACTACTGTACACTGCACCACACACTACTGTACACTGCACCACACACTACTGTACACTGCACCACACACTACTGTACACTGCACCGCCTCACGCATCACGACCTGCACCTGCACCTGCGCGTCACGCACGCGCTGCACGCGCTCGCCGTCAAACGAGGTACTGCACCACACACTACTGTACACTGCACCACACACTACTGTACACTGCACCACACACTACTGTACACTGCACCACACACTACTGTACACTGCACCGCCTCACGCACCACGACCTGCACCTGCACCTGCGCGTCACGCACGCGCTGCACGCGCTCGCCGTCAAACGAGGTACTGCACCACACACTACTGTACACTGCACCACACACTACTGTACACTGCACCACACACTACTGTACACTGCACCGCCTCACGCACCACGACCTGCACCTGCACCTGCGCGTCACGCACGCGCTGCACGCGCTCGCCGTCAAACGAGGTACTGTACCACACACTACTGTACACTGCACCACACACTACTGTACACTGCACCACACACTACTGTACACTGCACCACACACTACTGTACACTGCACCACACACTACTGTACACTGCACCGCCTCACGCACCACGACCTGCACCTGCACCTGCGCGTCACGCACGCGCTGCACGCGCTCGCCGTCAAACGAGGTACTGCACCACACACTACTGTACACTGCACCACACACTACTGTACACTGCACCACACACTACTGTACACTGCACCGCCTCACGCACCACGACCTGCACCTGCACCTGCGCGTCACGCACGCGCTGCACGCGCTCGCCGTCAAACGAGGTACTGCACCACACACTACTGTACACTGCACCACACACTACTGTACACTGCACCACACACTACTGTACACTGCACCGCCTCACGCACCACGACCTGCACCTGCACCTGCGCGTCACGCACGCGCTGCACGCGCTCGCCGTCAAACGAGGTACTGCACCACACACTACTGTACACTGCACCACACACTACTGTACACTGCACCGCCTCACGCACCACGACCTGCACCTGCACCTGCGCGTCACGCACGCGCTGCACGCGCTCGCCGTCAAACGAGGTACTGCACCACACACTACTGTACACTGCACCACACACTACTGTACACTGCACCACACACTACTGTACACTGCACCGCCTCACGCACCACGACCTGCACCTGCACCTGCGCGTCACGCACGCGCTGCACGCGCTCGCCGTCAAACGAGGTACTGCACCACACACTACTGTACACTGCACCACACACTACTGTACACTGCACCACACACTACTGTACACTGCACCGCCTCACGCACCACGACCTGCACCTGCACCTGCGCGTCACGCACGCGCTGCACGCGCTCGCCGTCAAACGAGGTACTGCACCACACACTACTGTACACTGCACCACACACTACTGTACACTGCACCGCCTCACGCACCACGACCTGCACCTGCACCTGCGCGTCACGCACGCGCTGCACGCGCTCGCCGTCAAACGAGGTACTGCACCACACACTACTGTACACTGCACCACACACTACTGTATACTGCACCACACACTACTGTATACTGCACCACACACTACTGTATACTGCACCACACACTACTGTACACTGCACCACACACTACTGTACACTGCACCACACACTACTGTACACTGCACCACACACTACTGTACACTGCACCACACACTACTGTACACTGCACCGCCTCACGCATCACGACCTGCACCTGCACCTGCGCGTCACGCACGCGCTGCACGCGCTCGCCGTCAAACGAGGTACTGCACCACACACTACTGTACACTGCACCACACACTACTGTACACTGCACCACACACTACTGTACACTGCACCACACACTACTGTACACTGCACCGCCTCACGCACCACGACCTGCACCTGCACCTGCGCGTCACGCACGCGCTGCACGCGCTCGCCGTCAAACGAGGTACTGCACCACACACTACTGTACACTGCACCACACACTACTGTACACTGCACCACACACTACTGTACACTGCACCGCCTCACGCACCACGACCTGCACCTGCACCTGCGCGTCACGCACGCGCTGCACGCGCTCGCCGTCAAACGAGGTACTGTACCACACACTACTGTACACTGCACCACACACTACTGTACACTGCACCACACACTACTGTACACTGCACCACACACTACTGTACACTGCACCACACACTACTGTACACTGCACCGCCTCACGCACCACGACCTGCACCTGCACCTGCGCGTCACGCACGCGCTGCACGCGCTCGCCGTCAAACGAGGTACTGCACCACACACTACTGTACACTGCACCACACACTACTGTACACTGCACCACACACTACTGTACACTGCACCACACACTACTGTACACTGCACCACACACTACTGTACACTGCACCGCCTCACGCACCACGACCTGCACCTGCACCTGCGCGTCACGCACGCGCTGCACGCGCTCGCCGTCAAACGAGGTACTGCACCACACACTACTGTACACTGCACCACACACTACTGTATACTGCACCACACACTACTGTATACTGCACCACACACTACTGTACACTGCACCACACACTACTGTACACTGCACCACACACTACTGTACACTGCACCACACACTACTGTACACTGCACCACACACTACTGTACACTGCACCACACACTACTGTACACTGCACCACACACTACTGTACACTGCACCGCCTCACGCACCACGACCTGCACCTGCACCTGCGCGTCACGCACGCGCTGCACGCGCTCGCCGTCAAACGAGGTACTGCACCACACACTACTGTACACTGCACCACACACTACTGTACACTGCACCACACACTACTGTACACTGCACCACACACTACTGTACACTGCACCACACACTACTGTACACTGCACCACACACTACTGTACACTGCACCACACACTACTGTACACTGCACCGCCTCACGCACCACGACCTGCACCTGCACCTGCGCGTCACGCACGCGCTGCACGCGCTCGCCGTCAAACGAGGTACTGCACCACACACTACTGTACACTACACCACACACTACTGAATACTATATTGTATCCCTCTGATCGTGCAGGCATCCAAGTGCTGCGCGACAACCGGTTCGACCCGGACACGATGATCCGCCGCGGCGTGGAGGGCGAGGGCGGCGAGCGCGCGCCCGCGGTGGCGGCGGCGCAGCTCGCGCGCTGGTCCTCGCACCGCGTCATGCAGTGGCTCAAGGAGATCGACCTCGCCGAGTACGCGCCCAACCTGCGCGGCGCAGGTACACCACACTCAACTATACCTTACTGTATATTATTATATTGAAAGGAGCAACACTAGAATTTCTTGCCCGTTCTTCTCTAGTGTAAACTACTTTCCGAACTGGGTAGTAGATAAAAAATATCTTGAATCTAAATTATATAGAGCATGGTCTATCATGCCTCTCTCTCTCTATGGCGTAACCACTCTCAATCGTACTCTCGATTGTAGAGGAGGCCCGTGCCCTGCTGTGGGACGTATATGGGCTGATACCGAATGATGTAGAACATCTTAATGGATTCAATAAATTATGTTCATTTCATTTCATATTAGCATCCCATACGTACGTAATGTGCAAAAACATTATCTTATCCCTGGTCCACAACTCATCCAAAGACATTCAAGCGTTAAAGCGGATAATACATACGTTACTGTCGAATACTATACTGTTGAAATGATAAGCGACCTGACTCGACACAAAATATGATAACTCAAATCAGATTATGCTATTTTCTATGACCCAAAACACACTACGAACACGCAACGCAACATAGCATCACGTGTCCGTATAATAGTTCGGCGCTATGCATGATTGACTAACAAAAATCTAGACATCATCATAAACTTGGCATATATGAGACAACCTAGATTACCTTCGGAACTCTCCAGAAATACTGTCACGTGTAACAAGAATGGCTAATATTGATTTTAAATATTAACACTTTGTATTGTATTTTCTTCTTGTGCTATTATGTAGGTGTCCACGGAGGTCTCATGCTTCTGGAGCCTCGATTCACAGCGGAACTTCTGGCAGCATTACTAAATATTCCAGCCAACAAAACACTACTACGGCGGCATCTCACACAAAGGTAATGAACCAGTCATTTTGTTAGTTTTGAAATTTGATCTCTAACATTTGCTTTATACGCACTTGTTATCATTGCACTTATTCATAATAATCACATTCAGTGCACGATTATAGCTCGAATAGTGTCATCTTAAAGTGACATATTTTTTATCAATCAATTTGTGCATTAACTAAATGGTCCTTCGAGCCGGAATGGCATCAAAACATATTATACTTTTTAATTATTGAACTCAATAACAATAACTATTATTTTCGAATTGTTTTTAAACACAATTTATTCAACGAAAGTCGACGAAGTCTCTAAACAAGGTAACACATAAATCGAAGTTTAATTTAATTAATATTTTTTTAGGTTCAACGACTTGCTCGGCCGAGAAGTGATACAGCAAAAACGAAATGCTGAACAAACACTCGGATACCAACCCCTCACTGCAACTACTAAATATAAGGTACAACTGGTAAAATTATTAAAGTCAATAATTTACTCCGCATGTATATCATCGCAAGATTTGAGTTATGATCGGCCATTCAATAATCAAACCCCCGGAAATTCTTGCCTTGCGAATTGAAATATGAACACGATTTGCCCATCCTTACTACCAGATTCACAATTATCGCGTACATGTGTATATGTAGGTAAATTAAATCTTTCGTTTCGCCTAAAGGTAAACGTGTAAGTGCGCCGCAATCAGCATTTTTATAAAGCGAAATGACTCTGTAAAATAAATGTAAAGAAAATATGGACCATTTTTCTTACCTCATTAAGAAAATAATATATTTTGTCATTATGGCATAATAAAAATTATTTGTTTTTCGGTACGGGTTATAAAGTTCTAAAATTCGTTTCCTAATATTTAGTACATAAAATGTAGTCAATATAAAAAAATGATATTTTTAATAAAGATTCTTCAACAACATTTGTTACAGCAACACATTCATGTCTATTATATGTATGTAGGGATATTAATAGCCAAAAACATCCAGAATCACTTTATTCGGAAAATACTCTAATTTTAAAGAAACATTCTTACAAAACCAAAAATCTTTCCGTCTTCCGTCATCGAACAATCTCTTGACAATCTACTTTTAAAATCTAATCCAATTAAAAAGGTTGCATAATAACTTAAATGAATACTTTTTCTTAAACATTGATACTGTTTTCTTCTATTTATTCCGACATGTATGTATCAAGAAATACAATAAAATATTATGAATATAACTTGCAGGTACCAAAGAAGAGTCAGTTCTCGTTAAAACGCAAGAAAAGTAAAGACGAGCTCGACCTCAGCGACCTCGTGTGTCCGCTGCACGACGACAGCTCAGGTGACATTACCACCTCGCCAGTAAGTTGCATTACTAACCACACTAATATTATGTAGCACGTATACATCCACATTACTACAAATTATAAGAAAAAAAAAAACATGTTTTATGACTATAAAAAGAGGTCCTGTATGTTAGAGGAGACATTATAAAAGTATCTATTATGGAGAATTGGCCATAGATAATTTAAAAAAAAAATTCCCTTGGGTAAAGTATTAGTCAGTCATGATGTTTATTAGAATATAGAATTTTAAATAATCGATAAAAAAAAATTTATTTTGTTTATTATATTCTGTTTTCATGTTGAAGTCTAATTAATAAAATTGTAATAAAATCAAGGTTGCATTGGTATGCTGAAATTTATGCTGTAATCTTCCACAAAAATGGCAATATTTATCTCAATTTGGTATTCAATAGCATGACACTGAGTTTGTTTGGTAAGTAGAGACCCACATTAAGGAATCTGTGTCAATTCATTCTCACACATGCCAATTAACTCCTTTAACAAGGGTGTGGTTTCTTATTCTCGAGCTTTTAATCTTTTGGTTGTTTGGTTGTTGAAATGTTAATATTGGTTTGGCAGCTCTAACTCCGGCAATAGTTTTCTGTTTTATGAGTGCACTGTATTATAATCGTAACCTTAAATTACTATGGCTGTAAAAGGATGTTTCATTTTGGGTCCGTTCTTAAGTAGGTACTCTATAAAGAAAAAAAAAGTGGTTACCACAAAAATTACCGTGCATATATTTGATAATCAATAGCATATTTTTCTGAGTGGATTACTTGTCTCTTTTTTTTTGTATTTAAATTTTTGTAATATACTGATAGAAGTAAGTTTGTAAGTGCGTGGTGGCCTGTTGGTATACGGACTAGACGTGGCTGCCAACACGTTCACGGTGGTCGCGGGTTCGAATCCCAGGGCACACCTCTGACTTTTCGGAGTCATGTGTGTATTGATAGTCAATCACCACGCACTAAAACGGTGAAGGAAAACATCGTGAGGAAACCTGCATACCATAGCGATTTATAAGAATTTCTGTGGTATGTAAGTCCGCCAACCCGCACTAGGCCAGCGTGGTGGACTATATGGCCTAACCACTCTCAATCGTACTCTCGATTGTAGAGTAGGCCCGTGCCCTGCAGCGGGACGTATATGGGCTGATACTGATAGAAGTATACAATAAAAGTGTACAATAAAGCAATCCAGTCCTAATAAATATTTAAAACATATCCATTATTTGTCCCACTTGTTATTGGCATCGCAAAATTTATGTTGAATCGTGAACTATGTACATATAACTATAACCGTTCATAATTTAATTTCTCTAGAGTATTTATCATGAAGTGTATAAACGTCCAAATTTTTTCTTAACATTATAAGCCATGAGAAGAAATCAAAGAAATGAACATTAAAATATAGGCATTGAAATAATGTAATATTTGTGATTACATTGCAGACGATGAAAGTAAAGTCAGTGGCGGCGGCGGGCGTCGCGTCGGGTGTCTGTCCCCCGCGTGACGACGCGCGCGCACACTAGCGACCTCTACACACCGGGGAACCCCCCACACCATGCCGGATAGATATTGTTACAATAAAAATAAATCAATTGTTATCTCTTATCAACATTCTGTCAATGGAGTGGTGTAGGAAATCTTCTGTAGCGGTTGATATCTTCAATATAATTATTTGATGCAACTTTCTTGTAGATCGAAGATATGAGATGAGTGAAGAGTTTCAGTCGTACCCCAACTTGACATGTTTAAAAACACTAATTTTTAAATTAATATTAAATAAAAAATTGGTGCTAAATTCCTAATCTGCGGTGTCTCGGCTTTACAAAATTATGTAAAATTTTATGTCGAAATGTCTGAAAATAATCGAGTTGCATACCAATGTTAATGAAACGGCGTTATGAACGAACAAGCGTACGACTAATTTAAGTGTAACTGCCAAAAATGTATTGGTTTATAGATTTAACTGTTAGGGGCCCTGAAAGAATGATTTATTAAAACAATGAAAAACATATTTAATGTTATCTTTAATTTCATAGTAAAAGGTTTTTTAGTGAAATAATATTTATTTTTTACACTTTATTATGCGTGTGGTGACTGGTGAATGAGTCGGGAGTCAGGACGAAGTGAACAAGAGCCACGTTTGCTGAAATAGCAATAGACATTCCAATGGATATATCATAAAGAATGTTTTTATAATTAACCCGTTTACACACTACTATAACACGACCGTTTGTTACGAGATTTACAGTACTTAGCGCATTCTACTTGTGTAATTAAGTAGCTTGTTAGGAATCGACTGAATGGCGACAATATTATTCTGGTCTCGTTTCTATTTGCTACAAATAATTTTTCAAATAGCTAGTTATAACGATTATAATATTTATCTAGATACGGTTGAGGCAACCTACGTGTTGTTTCTTATAAAAGTTTAATTGTTAGCATTTGATGAATGTATTTATTAAAAGTTATACTTAGCGGTTGGGTGCATTTTATACTTGCTCTAGTAATATTCGCAGTGTGTATAAAATGGATCGCATAAAGTTCATTATTTATGTGTAGAAAGTTCGCGCAATATTGAAAACTGTCCTTAGAGGAATTGTTTCTTTTAATCTTTTCGAACGTTTTACAGATTTTTAACACCGTAATAAATGAATAATTAGATTAATCCACAACCCTGTTCCTAACACGTCGTGCCAATTGTTATGAACATGAAGACCCTTTATATGATAGTCCCTCGTCTTCCATAGCTTTGTAATTCGTGTTATTAACGATATATCATTGAAACAACAAGTCTTTGTACAATAATGTATACCATTTTTACGACACCTTAAAATCATAAAATATAAAAGTTAATAAATACTGAATGAACACATCAGTTGTTTTATTTTATCAGTTTTTAACTTTCGAATAGTTGCTGAGATTTAACGTAGTTTGCGTCCACATTTTTCAATACTTTCAAACCCTCTGAAACAAAAAAATAAAATAATTAAGACGTAATAATAATTTTACTTTATTTATTTATTTATAAACTTTATTGTACACCAGAAAAAAACAAATACAGTAACAGAAATTAAAAATAATATTAAAAATAAGTACAATCGGCGGCCTTATTGCACTAGGCAATCTCTTCCAGGCAACCTTTGGATGGAGATAAGACACAGGAGAGATAAAAGGCAGTCTAGGGTGTATAATGAAAGAAAAAAAAAAGTATATACCAACAAATTAAAAACACAAAATAAAAGTAATACATTCATATAAATATGTACAACATACATATATACATACATAAAATAGACATAAAATATAATAAATATATACATGATAAATGCTAATGGAAAAAGTAAAAGCACATTAATGTGTAAATTCAGTGAGAGAGATAGTGCTCCTTGACTAGTGACTTAAAAGATGACAATGTTCTAGCCCGTCTCACGACATCTGGAAGTGAGTTCCACAATCGAACAGCTAGTACGGAGAACGATTTGTCCATAAATGTCGTGGTGTGTAAGGGCATTCTCAGTTTCATGTTCTCCGACGACCTCAGGGATCTTTCATGGGAATCATGAAGAAATATAAAACGGTCTTTGAGATAAGAGGGGGTGAGAGGGTTAAATAATATATTGTATAAAAGTGAAAGAGTGTGAGTATTCCGACGAAGCCGTATGGGTAACCACTTGAGCTTAAGACGAAACTCAGAAACATGTTCATATTTGCGTAAACCAAATATGAACCGTATGCAAAAATTTTGGAGACGCTCAAGTTTATTAAGTTGGTCTTCGGTGAGATCAAGATAGCTGACATCGGCATAATCAAGGATGGGGAGTAGGAGTTTTTGCGCAAGCGAAATTTTCGTGGCAACGGGTAGAAAATTGGTTAACCTTCGCAAGGACCTTGCTGAAGCAAACAGCCTTCGACTTAATTCTCGAAGCTGAGGACCCCAAGTGAAGGACTTGTCTATAAGTAGACCTAGATTGCGAACGGAGTCGTTGTATGGGATGGTGATACCATCACAAAAGACAGGAGGAAGTTTAGTCCAATCTAGCTTTGAGGACATCCTGGGGCTGCCAACAACACTGATCTGGGTTTTCGAGGGATAAATCTTCAAGCCGTGAGCTTTACTCCATTGACAGATGTGTTGGATATCAATGTTTATTGCTGCAATCGCGTCAACCATCCTGTCTAAAGTAGCCTGAGCGTAAATCTGGAGATCATCAGCGTAGAGGTGGTAGGAAGATTGAAGTTGATTAGTTATAGAGTTAATAAAGAGAGCAAAGAGAATAGGAGATAGCACGCCGCCCTGAGGAACGCCAGCAGATACAGGGACCCAGGAGGAAAAACTTTCCTCCACACTGATGCGTTGCCGGCGTCCATACAGGTAACTATGAAACCAATCAACTGCCATTGGAGATATGTTAAGAGAACGTAGCATACAAAGTAACACATCGTAATCAACGGTGTTAAAAGCATTACTGAAGTCCAGCAGAGCAAGAACAGTCAGCTTGCCTTCCTCCATGCCAGATCTGATGCCTTCCGTAATATGAATCAAAGTTGTAGTGGTGCTATGACCAGGACGAAACCCTGATTGGAAAGGATTAAGGAGTTTATTTTTGGAAAGGAAATCATAAAGCTGAGAATGGATTAGACGTTCTAGGACTTTAGAGAGGAAAGGAAGTATGGAAATAGATCGGAAGTCAGAAAGTAGAGAGGCATTGGGTTTTTACTTTTTTGGGAATTAGGATAATATGGGCTTCTTTCCAAGTAGGTAGTTGGAAAGATGCCTGCAGAAATGGAATAGTTTAGGATGTGCGTGATTATAGGAAGGGTTTCGTCTAATATAGGAAGAATCATATTACGGCTGACACAGTCACTTCCCACGGCATTAGATGAGATAATAATCATATATGTTCCTCCTATGGCTCATACAGATGGAGCTACTCTACGATTAGGAGTGATTGAAATCTTACCTAGCCCATCACTTTGGACGTGTGCGGATAAGAGGGTTGACATTACTTAACTCAAATAATTGTATAGTATTTGACTAACAATACACAAATGACGCAGGAAAGTCAGACGTAAATACCTCCTGGGATTCGAAACTACGAGCACATGTTAGCCGGT
This sequence comes from Hyles euphorbiae, assembly GCA_023078785.2. Lineage (NCBI taxonomy): Eukaryota > Metazoa > Arthropoda > Insecta > Lepidoptera > Sphingidae > Hyles > Hyles euphorbiae. Next base: position 12,812,083 of record CM041041.1, on the reverse strand, counting down.
TTGGCCCGGTTCGTAGCTAACAAACCGTTGGCCACATACCAATAATAATTATTTTCAATCAAAGGAAACAATAGCCTCTCCAGATAATGCGTGTTTGTGGTTTTAAAAATTTGTGCTATATTTTATTCACATGAGTGGTATTTTTCGACGGAAACGATACCTACCTTTCCCTCGTCCTTTGCGACGTAACTCTGCTATCCTCTCAATTTCACTCTCCTCTTCTACATCTTTTTCCCGCTTCTGAGCGTCTTCTTGTGCCTGCTTCAGTAGAGACTCTTCTAAAAACGTCATCTCTGACAAAAAAAAAACATTAAAATTTCTTTAAATCTTTCTCTGTAATTTGTGGTGTTCAATAAAGTGTTGTGTATCTGTATCTGTAAAATAAGTATGTACCTACTTGTGTTATGCATTCACAATTCATAAGGGTGTACATTAAGTGTCAACATGTATTCTTTAGGAAGAAATATTATCAAGGCCGCGGGTTCGATCCCCGCACCGAGAGAAATGTTTGTGCGGCCCACAAATATTTCTTTCAGGTCTCGGTGTTTGTGAGACCGAAAAGTCTCGTAGTTCCTGATACCCACGACACAACACTCGATCTTGGTATGGGGTCAGGACTATGTATGTGACTGTTGGGTGTTATTTATTGATTTATTAAATTTTGTTTTCATTTAAATGACGTACTAGTAAGTCTTGTATCCATGCCAATCCAAGGTCCGTTGAATATGCTTCCGGCGGTCGGGCGCGCCTTGGCCTCTGGTTCCATCAACTGTGTCACCTGCTGTTTGCATTCTGTTGACAACTGGTTCACCACACTCGTCCGAAAACGCCATTTTTTCATCACCTGTCGCCATTTAATATTTTCTGAAGTTGGGATTATAAAAAAACACAATTAATATAAACAACATTTTAACTCATAATTCACCTGCTTTTCATATAACTTCTTAACGGATGTTTCGTTAAATGGCAACGCTTTATTCAACATCGTATAGAGGATTATTCCCAAAGACCACATATCGGCTAATTTGGGCAAATATGGAACGCCTTTGAGCACTTCCGGCGCCGCATAGGACAGCGATCCACAATACGTCTCGCTCAGTATATCACGGTCGCGCTGACGCACATTCCGAGCGAAACCAAAGTCTGTGATTTTTACATTATAATTTGCTGTAATCAATATATTTTCACATTTTAAATCTCTATGGGCTATGTTCAACGTATGTATGTAATGAAGGCCCGAAATTATTTGGCGCATCCATAATCTACTTTGATTTTCTGGGACAGCACCGTTTTGGGTCAAAAAGTCTAATAGATCGCCATTCTCGGCAAATCGGAGGAAAATAAAGTACTTGGCACGACGTTGAAATATGTTAGACACGTGTACTACGTGAGGATGGTTGATACGTATGAGGACATCTAACTCGCGAGGCAAGAATTTAGTGAGATAATCGCGAGGGGCTTGCGCTGTGTCGATCACTTTACAAGCCATTATTGTGTGCCGGGTCTCGTCGACCATATGCGTAGCTTTGTAAACCTGCAAACAATATATTAAATTATAAACTTCTTACTTACTTGTTGAATCATTTATTTCTTCAGGATACGTAAACTTTTCTCACCTTAGCGTAGGATCCTTCCCCTATTAGTTTCTCCAATATGAACCCTTTTTCTTGTAATACAGTGAGATCTGATTGTGTAGTGCTAAGATCTATTTTTTCACCCCCACCCATTTGTTTCCTTTCACGTCATTTTATTTCATTTTCACTTTTGTTGGTAACATAATGATGGGACGAGCTTCCGGCTTAAAGGTTTATGTATTTTGTATCATATTGATTCGTTGTGTTAAAAGTTTTAAGTTTTTGGCTATCATTTAAGTGTCAAACTACACGTCATTTTTTATTTTCTCCTGAATTTTAATAAGTGCCAGTATGTAGGTATAAGTGTAAATAAAATCTCTTTTAAAAGCTTTATTACTATCGATAAATATGAAATATGTATGGACATGTCTATGTATGTGTCTTTCGGTGTAAACTTTGAGGAACGAATATTATATACAATTAAATATTACATACCATGAGGACGTGGAAGCAGTCATATCGCAATTATTTTTCATTATGGAAGTGTCGGGCAGACACACATCCTTATCAGATTTCGATGCCTCTGGTGCTTCTAATATTTTTTTTTGCTGTTGAAGTTTTTCATCACGTGCCTTCCTGTAAGCTAAAGTTTCTTGTGGAGTCCATTCTGAAAAGAGTATTGTTACGTGTTACTTTCATAAGTTACATATTCTTATCCAGCAAAAAACCAGATGTGTTCTACTATTAAACTATCACTAATGCTTTGTCGCATAGGTTCAACAGAGACACACAAAGAGTTATTAATTCCTAGCCACGACACTCGGCATCAAGTCTATATAGGATAACAGCTTGTCAACAGTCGACTCTACTGCTTCCGTGGCGTTAGCTGTGCTAAGTACCGCTATACAGTATAATTGCAACGCTGAGGTCAAGAGTTTGAATCCCGGGTTGGGCACAGTAATGGTGATTTTTTCTATTAATAGCCCGGAGGCAAATGTTGTGCCCGATATGGCGTTAAACTTAACGTGAGGCGGAAAACACAAAGCCGAAATATTGGTGTCCTGGTAGCGCCTCTGCCTATCGCTTCTGGGAAAAAGCCTTGAGGTCTCTGTGAGGTGTGTGCTTGATCTTTAAGACGCAACAAAATAAAAATAAATAAAAATGGGGTGAACTGAAGAAGACAAAATAAATATACCTAGTAATCTCGAATCCATTGCAATCCATTCACTATTGATAATTTGGTCTATCTTTAATCTGTTCTGATGATTTGGCTCCAACATTAGTGTGATCAATCTTTTACAATTCTCTGATATTGCATCGATATAGCGTGATCGGAACTTCCAACTTCTACTTATTTGTGCCTGGTATAATTGTTTGATATGTTTATCTTCAAAAGGCATGGCTCTATTTAACATTACGTAAAGGACTATGCCAAGCGACCAAATATCAGTCGGTTTTGGAAAATATGGAGCACCCTGCAAAATCTCCGGAGCAGTGTACGATAGGGAACCGCAAAACGTTTCACTGTGAATATCTTTTAATTTCTTGTCAACGCATATACGAGCGAATCCAAAATCAGAGAGCTTCGCGTTTTGATTGGCAGTTAGAAGAACGTTTTCACATTTGATATCTCTATGCGCAATTTCAAGTTCATGCATATACTGAACAGCTAAAGCAAGCTGACGAGTCCAGATCCTAGCTTGGTCTTCTTGCACCGCTCCTTTTTGTAAAATATGTTCTAATAAATCACCATGCTCCATAAATCGCATAAATATAAAATACTTAAATCTTCTTTGAAAGATGCTGTGCGTGTGGACGAGGTGTGGGTGATTCAGTTTGATTAACATTTCAATTTCCCTTGGTAAAAATTTCTTAACAAAATCTTTAGGCGCAGTATTTGTATCTATAACTTTGCAAGCCAATACGGACAACTTGTCATTTTTACTAGGATTCCTGTATTCAGCTAAATAAACCTGTTACATAATTAAGTATTATTTTTAAATATTTAAGTAATTATTATCAATACAATTTATGCAGACATGCTACCTTTGCATATGATCCTTCATTAATCTTCTTCATCATTTTGTAACCACGTGTCGCTAGAGTAAGCTGTTCAGAACCAGTCAGTTTTAAATCGTCTTCGAGATTATTAAACTACAATCAAATTTTATTTTCTTACAAATGTATTATATTTGGAAAAAAATAAAACACATGTAAACATATGATACCTTGGATCTACCCTCCATCTAATTTACTTTCTTTTGCTTAGCTGTTACATTGGCCAAAGATTTTATCATTTCACTTTGCTGTAAATAAAACATTGGTAAAAATACGTCCACATGATTAAAACCCAATAATCATGAGTCTTAAAACACTAACCCTATATGTAGATTCTCTATCAGGGCCTTCCAATATGTCACCTTGTCTTTTTGGAGGATTCCTGTGCGTATCTGATAATCTTCGGCGCTCCTCCTTCGCACGTTTCAGTGCTGCTGCTTCCACTGCATTCAGAGCTAAGGAAAATATGAACAAACATGAACATCATATTACATCTACTGTGCCTATATGCGTTAGGCAATAGTAAAGACTGGTAGATCAATTAAAAAATAAATCAACGTATGTAGACTAAGGCTTGAGACTACTAATGACTAGGCATTAGTGAAGAAAAGATATGTGGTCAGCACGATTCGTATAGGTATTTTAGAGAGTAATTGGCACTAATAACACGAAATAAGTAGTTATAAAAGACATTTAAAATCTAGGTAATTGTGTAATGCTAAACATACTGGTCAGTCTACTATCCATAGCAATCCACTCGGAGTTGAGAATGTGGGTCGCGGTGTGACGAAGTCCTGGGTCGGGCTCCAATAAATGCTTGACTACTCCTTTACACTCCAATGAAAGAACACTAGCGACGCGTGACCTGAACCTGTACTTCTTTCCCATCTGTTGCTCGTACAATTTGCGCATACGTGTGTCGTCGAACGGCATAGACTTGTTCAACATTACAAATAACACTACACCCAAAGACCAGAGGTCCGTCGGTTTAGGCAGGTACGGTTTACCGCGTAGGATCTCTGGCGCAGCATATGACATGGAACCACAATACGTTTCGCTTAGTACGGGATTTTCATCCTCATCAACACAAAAGCGTGCGAAACCGAAATCAGAAATTTTAACGTTGAAGTTTGCTGTTAGAAGTACGTTTTCACACTTAATATCCCTATGTGCGATTTCTAATTCATGTAAATATTGCAATCCCAGCGCTAACTGTCGCATCCACACTCTAGATTGATTTTCTGAAACACAACCGTTCTTTAAAATGTAACCAAGTAAATCGCCGTTTTCGGTGTATCTCATAAAAATATAATATTTTGTTTTCCGCTGAAAAATACTATGCACATGAATAAGGTGTGGGTGATTCAAGCGTATTAGAACGTCTATTTCACGCGGTAAAAACTTTACGACGAAGTCTTTCGGAGCCTTCGATGTTTCGATTATCTTGCATGCGAGAGTTGCTCTTTGCGAATCGTCTTTATGAGAATACTCAGTTAAGAAAACCTGCAACAAATCATAAATATCAATACAAATAATTATCAAAATCTCTGCGAAATTGATTTTAAGATATGCGTTATACGAGGTATGTCAGAAATGGTATTTAAAACCTAAAAGGGTTTACCACGCTTGTCAAAATAAACAACTTTTACTGTGCGGCCAACCCCGAAATAGAGAAAAATACATCAACTCGACACGCCCGTAAAACAAGGTAGTATGTGATCAAAAGACGAAACCACTTTTTTTGTATATTATTCTTTAGAAAACAATTCTTTATCAGTACAGCTTGAAAAAATAAAATTATTATGAATACTTTCGGAGATATTCAATCGGACAAAGTTGTATCTCAATATTATTCCGACGTACAATGTCATTATAGCACGTACATTCTTGTCGCCTACCAGACGAAAACGTGTTTGGATCGGTAAGCTTCTGCGTATCCTCAGTTGTAGCGTTGTCTGATGGATTACGCATGTACAATGTTCACATGACTCCAATTTTATTTTAGTTATAAAAAATGTTATTTTTAGGTTTTATAGTCAATAATATAATAAATGTATAAAACCAGGACGTATGTTATGAATCAACATTATTCTACGGAATTCTTAAAAATATATTTATCTCAATACTTTATTTTATATTCCACACTGTTAATTATATCTTATGTATTTATAACATTTAAATTATTTATTAAGTTTTTTAAAAAACTGTGTCGTATATAAGTTATGCCACGTTTTTGTTTGAAATTTCTGTAAATCATTTAGATCATATGTACACATACGACGTCTTACTTCGGGTATTCGTTATATTTTTTTAGTCGTATCATAGTTTACTTCGTTGTTGTGTGAAGCAAACTAAAATAATACTTTGTTCCGCATTTATAAATGCTTTTTACTTTATTTATATTACACTTACTGTTTATAAAATACTGCAGTTTTTTAGTTCGTGGAATTAACTCATACTTTTGATTAAATGTTATTTTCTTATGATGCAGATTTTGATGTTGGTGGTGTGTTGTGGTTTGATACATTACCTCTACCACCAGGTGTAGAAAATTTTTTATTCAGCTAGCAGGTGTCTGGTATGATGTTATTGGCGATTACAATATAGAAAACTGTGAATATAATGAGAGAAAATATTATATTCATCAGTTATCTGTACCAAATCCATTTAACATAGAATATGATGATCCCAACTTTAAAAATGTACTGCTTTTTGTTATACAAAAAAATTAAATATGGCATCTATATACAGATAATCACTATTAAATATTGCAACACCAAAGCCTTTTCGAATTACTAATCACGGCCACTGGAATGTTTTATTTTGTGCATTGCTCAAGAGCGGTCGGTTTAGCTTAATGCTAACTTCATAGGCAATATAAATATTGTTTTTTTATAGTTTACCCGAATTAAACGGTAATCTGTTCTACTCCTCAACATGGAAAGAACGCAAAATATGTAAAGATACATGTTTAGAAATGAGAAGGATATGTTTGTTAAATCTGGTTAAGAATCATGTTTTAAAGAAACGAAACGTTATACATTAAGAAGATATGACTGAGCCTTGCAAATATAATTATAAATATGGATATAAAATTTCTTATAAACAATGATTGAATTATTTTATAGTATAGTCATTGATATTGGAACCTAGGCCTTAACGAAAAGCAGTAGGCGTTTGTTATAAAATATACACTTAAGCTAAAAGAGTTTCCGATACCTTAATTAGGATCATTCGAATAGGCGCAAATTTAGCTACTGTTTATATTGTTTTCTTCTTTTCATGTTATAATGATACAACAACTTTGCGCTAATATTTTTTTTAATTAGCTATGTATGCTGTTAAGCAGCTGTGTACTAGATTTATTGTCCTAAAACCCAAAAAGTGCTTTATAAAAAACTGATTTATCGTGGGGGACAAAATCGATACAGAATTGCTTATTATTTTGTACATTTATGCTGCTAAAAAGTTTAATTTGATTATTTTTCAAAGATTTCTCGTAAAACAATCAATTAGAATTCTAATCTGGGCCAAAACAAATTTGAATCTATATTTGGTACAAAATATGCACCACAGGTCTCTTTTGATGTTTAATCTAAAATTTAAAATATGTCTTGAAAAATATCAGTAACGAAAAAAATATCATGTAACAAAATAAAAGATGTGTATAATATTGATAAAAATGATCCTAGTAAATAATTTATAAATATGTTCTAGGTAAATAAAACTACCGTTATCTATAGTTGCCTGATTGTTGTCCACATCTTTACAATTTCATCTTTGCACGTTTGAAATAATACATATATATAACTCTTGACAAACGATTTCGAAGCTTATAATAATGAGGTATAAATAATGATATATTTATTTTGTGTATTGTGACCTCTATTATTTCTGAGCACTTATTCTTCAAATGTTGCATTAATGTTCCCTTTTAAATTTGATGGGTAAAAATATTTATTAAGAAATTAATTTTATATTCTTGTATATGATTTTATATAATATTAACATTTACATTACACTATGAATATGTATCTTTTTTATAATTATGATAAATTATTAGTTTGAAGATCATAAGCTTTATGATCGTTATGCTAAATACAACGGGTTGAGAAATATTTATCTATGCTGTACTATTTAGTTTTAAATGGTAGTCTTAAAGATAATTGCAGTTTTGTTTTGATAATTTGATACCAAAAAAATAACTTAAGTACTGAAAAATGTAATAAATATACAGCTATAACAATAATTACAATATATGATTTAATATCTAACGTTAAATATATATATATTAAAATAAAAGATTTTTTCAGTTCAAAAACTGAGTTTTGTGCTCAAAACAAAAACATACATCATCATTTTTCGTTCACCATTCCATACAAAAAAGTCGGTAGTGCACATAGGTAACCCTAATTTTCATAGAATATTGCCGTAAGATAACAACTAGCGTTCTCATTTACGTAGTACAACGTGGAATGTTCTCATAAAACACCTATTTTTTAAAATAATTGATAAATTTTCTTCATATTTATTTATAAAAAGGCTTGACATTGGAGTATAAACTTTTGGTAAGTTATATTTAACCGCAATAACTAGGAATAAAATAATTCAATAAAAAGTTTTTCTAAAACTTCAAACAGCTCTCCTGTAAAGTAGAGATTTTGCAAATCCGACTTTGTTCTACGACAGTGTCGAACTGTTCTTAACAAAATGTATGGGACATGGTATTTTCTCACAATTTCATGGTTGATCTGACAGTAAAAGTTGTTCATTTTGATGAGCACAGCAAGCCCCTTTCGGTTTAGTCCTTTCTGAATAACCGTGTATAAAACAGCATACACCCAACAGCCTTGTAAATGCCTACCTTGGCATATGCTCCTTCACCTATAAATTTAAGTAACTTATACCCTTTAGAAGATAACGTATTTTCTTCAGATGCAGTAGTTTTCAATTCGGTCATGATAAAATAAACTTGTGGTAAGGCATTGAGCTGTTCGACTTAAACTCACTTTTCTCCAATATACTGCGTGTATCGGACAACCGGTGGTTCATGTCCAAGCAATAAGCAGGCATTTTTACAAATTCCCTGTTAATTTACATCACTAAAATTTCACTAAATTATTTACATGGTGCTAATGAATGACAAGATGTCAGGTGATTTCTTAATGACATAGATAATTTACTCTTCTACAAAACTTCTGGGAGTACAGAATGATAAGAATTTCAAACATCCTCTGTGAAATAATTGTTTAGGATAATAGTTAAATCAGTGTATTTTTAAAAAAATAGTTTTATTTAAACTTAAATAATAAATAACGTCTACTGAAGTCTTTTTAAAGGTTTACACAACAAGCTTAATGCGAAATGTAGGGTGTTACAATATTAAAATCATACATTAAATTATTAAGGATATCTAATAAGACTAGCCAGTCCATTTAAACATTTTGTGGAGTCAGCGCTCTGCGCTTAAATGACACGTCTACAAATGAAATCCGTTTTAGTTTTTGATGACTTGGTCAAAAAATATTACAAAGATTTGTTTGAACGATGGAACATTCATTTTGCACAAAAAAATATCACAGCTCTAAATGCTTCTTGTTTAAAAATTCGCCTGCTAACGATATCCTTTGCAGGAATGACGGCGCTGGAGTCAACAATAATTGGTATTTATCCACATCAGGATGGTCTGGATATTTCTTTTCTCTCCGTATCCTTTCCAACAATCTTTGAGGTTCACATTTAGGTTTGGCTTTCCAGTCATTGTTTAAAAAGTCCTGCAAAACTTTCGGCAACATTTTCAAAGTTTCCTTCGCTTTTGTAGCACTCGGAGGCTCCAATTTTTCTTGCTCCTGCGGTACTTGCGGAACAATAATATCGTCTATTTCAACAGTCGCTTCACCTGCATCATCAGGGACTTTATTTTCTGATTTTGTTTGTGCTTCCGCACCCATATTCAAAGTATCGTTATAATAAGTACTAATTCGTTCTTTGACGATGTCCATTAAATTAGATTCTACAGCGATATTTTCTCGTTCTGTGCCATCTAGGTTAACATAGCCAGTTCTTGTTTCCGTCTTTATTAACACTTGATTATTGTCAGCTTTATTTTCCGCAGTTTCTGGAAGTTCATTTACCACTACATTTTCATTCACAGGTATTTCTTTAGTAACTTCTTCGTGCGTTTCATTTGTGTCGTCTTTTTTGGTCGTAGCTTCTATCAATGTCATGAACTTAATGTTGTCTTCCTCTTCTAAAATTTGATATATACGATGAACTTCGCTTATGTTTATTCTGTAAATGAAAAAAAAGCAATGGTAAGGACACATGAAGTCTGTTTTTTTTTCAAATTTTTTCAATCCAATTTTCGTACATATGATTATATATGATTAAAATAAATTTAGTGGCACCTAATATTACATACCCTTGTCTGGCTTCGTGACAGCAGTAAAGCATGGTTGGGTCGATAGGATGTGCCTCCGTGTTGAATATATAACCGCCGACGTCAACTATACATTCGCCATTGGGCGTATTAATGACTGTTCCGTGTAATCCAGGGTTATGTATGAAGTTGTCCGGATCGAATAGTAAATACAGGTATTTTGTAGTTTCTGCAAGGAAGAATGATTCCATGCGATCTTCTTTGCGGTGATCCCGAACATCTTTGATCTAAAAATATAAAAATATGGTTTTGTTGTCAACACAGACTAAATTTCCAATGGCAGGAAAGTCATTTAAAACTTGGAATTACTGCCATTAATCCTTCAGAGCCCTAAATGGGCTATAATGCTATACCCATAATTACCTCCTCAGCAATATATTACGACTGAAGTGATTTGCAAAAACTAATCAGTTGCCTACTTATGATTTCTTTCCTGCATTAGTACATCTATAATTACATAAACATCACCCCTTTTCGCGTTGTGTGTTCCGTCTCATAATGTGAGACAGCGAGCCTATCGCCATATCGGGCACAACTGCTGTCTGATTCACTCATAATGAACAGAAAAATCCAATATAACTTTGCCCGATCCAATATTTCATTTCATTTCATTTCATTTAAATACATTTCATTTCATTTCATTAGTACAACTACTCCACCGAGGCAGCCAAATTAGAATCACAGTTGGAACTTACCGTAGCATATCCGCACGGCGTTCTGGCACTATGTTGAATACTCCTTAATATATCTTCACCCATTTGCAGCAATATAGGATCTCTTGTGTCACGATATAGGTACATAATAGACTCTATGAGTTCGGGCCGCAATGGATAACTTTCTCTTGATGTGGAAGCCTCGCCAGTGCCTAGATTGTATACTTCAGGAGTAAAACCGTATTGCCTCCAAACGCTGTGGTAATTGTGGATGATGCGCATCGCCGAGTCACTCTCACCTGTTGGTAAAAACTATACGATAAGTAACGTTTATTTTGCTTAAATAACTAATTATAAACAGCGTTACGGTAAGAAAAATTGATTTTGCTAATATACCTAAAAAAACAGATTTTTTTAAATTGGCATCAGACGGCGGTCCCATGCCATTCGACACAATCGTGCTGGCATGCAAAGATGACTCTTCACAGCGGAAGCACCCGGATTAAGGAAAGGAGGGAACACGCACGAGAAAGAATTAGCTATTTTTGGTTAGCGCTTCCATGGTTTTGACCTTCAACCAATGCGAGCACGTATGATTGTATTAAGGAAAGAAAAAAAATAAACGATTCCTCAGAGTATTCGCCATGAAGTGTTACATCATCACTCCAATAATTTATAGATCAATATTAATCAAAAGCTAAAAGTAACATTATTGCAATACATTTTTATACATTTTTATTTTTGTTTATAACGGAAGGTTACGTTACGCATAATCATAATCAGAAAGAATTTTTAAAATCCGTTAAGTAATAAGCAAGTTACAAATATATGAAAGTTGGTGGTAGGAGTGATAGAAAAGGATGCAACATGCACGGCCTGACGTCATCTTCCATAAGGTGCACGCGTGCGAAAGAGACGAGTGTCCCCACCGTACTATTAAATGTATTAATATCTCAGTCATTTTACATTCAATTTTGATGCTGTTTTCATATTCGTTTGTTTTTATAAACGATGCTTTTAAGGAATGATTACTTACTGCTCAAAAAAAAACTTGGACACAACCCTATTGAGAAAGAATGTACCGTATTATTCTTAGTTTCCAGCTAGATATAAATCCTTACCAATAAGACTAAGTAGTCCAGGCCAGTAAGACTCAAGTGATTGGAACACTGGTAACGTAACGTGACCGCGCAACATTGTGGCCCACACGAACCAATCGTCCTTCTTTAAATATTTTTCAATTGCGATGCGGGCTTCCATGAACATCGACATTAGTTCCGGCTTCTCCAGTAATATTGCTCCTGTAATTAAAACGGCGAAATCAAAAATATTATTAGACGAAGAGCTCGTTGCTGCCAGACTTTCGTAATTTCATAAAAGCTGAAAGTTTGTCTACATATGCCTCTGAGTTCTGAGTTCTGACAAAGGTATCATAAGATCAGCTATTATGAAGTTCCGATAGTAGTGGTTTTGGAAGTTATCAGCTTCAAAGTGTCTGTTAAGCTGAAAGGTCCATCAAAAATGTACTACCAAGGAAACACCTTTTGATATTTACCTTACAACATAATATATACATTTCAGCTTTTACCTATATTAAAATATCCTCTATATTTATTCTTAATAACGCCGTTTATAATAAAATAATGGTCACAAGCGAAAAACTTCCTTCCTTGGCCTCTCATTGTGAGAGTCCTCACGACACACCACGCCGCGCCGCCAAGATTTAGCATGTTAGTGGGTCAGTGGAATTTAGACCTTGCGGCATCACTAGATGTTTAAGTGCATGATAGGAAGCAGGAAAATTATTGTAAGCTTACCTTTGACTAAATATTCATAATATGAATCCACACCACCACCAATGCCTGCATCCTGAGCGGTCCAGCGGCCAGACATTACATCTATGTGATTTCCCAACAAACCAATGGGTGATCTATGATGATAAAGAGCTTGCAATGCATTGTATGCTACCTGGAAAAAAGTGAATGCACTTTTCACTTTTTCTTGCCTAACAAGTGCTTGCTATTCATTGCTATAATGGAATTGTGTATACTGTTTATGCATTTGTGTGATTTTACTTTACTTAACTGAGTTGTATAAGTTGACTGAACCAATTTCATTGTTTGTTATTCAATTGATTATTATAAATAGTTTGTGAACTGTTCTGAATTAACTAAGCTACAAATCCGGTATAATAACTATATAGTTAACTTATTTTGAAAAGAGCAATGATAGAGTTTCTTTCCCATTCTTCCCTGGTGAAGACAGCTTTGTTAACACGGCGGTAAGAAAAAAAGTGGCAGGTTCTAAATAATGTAGACATTTTAATGATTCAATAAATTATTTTCATTTTCATTTCAACTAAAAGACAAGTTCAAGTTGCACATGCAAACATCACAGGGGGTGACAATTTAATTTCTCTGCATCTGGCACATTTTTTTTCATGTTAATTTTGTCATAAAATACAACCTAACAAAATCTAGTGCCAGTTAAGGATAAAAAAATCTATTTTTCACCTCTTCATACAAAGGATCACCAGTAAGTCTGCTCAATGTTCCAAACTCAATAATGAATGTACCAACACCAGCCGTACAGGTCACACTGGTCTCTCCTGGCGGTACGCCTGACCTTAAGTTTATAGTGCCATAAGGCATTCCAGTTGTTGTGTCAAAAGCTGTTATCAATCTCTGTGCCACATCTTCTGCTAAACGAAGCAATGGTCCATTACATGGCCAGCCAGGTTCAAGCTTCATACCAGTTCTGAAAAATAAATGGGCATGAAAAATTATTCAATCAATACTAAAATAAACACAATCAAATATGAGGGACAAACATGTTACTACTTAGTTTAGTTGTAATTTTGAAGTGACATAGAGCTTAACACTTAAGGCCAGTGCCCTGCGGTGAAATGTATATGGGCTGATAAAGAATACAGAATAAAGACCTTAAGACTAATACACACTTACTTATGTGACAGAAGATGTGCACTTAACAATCCTCCGATGATCCTAATATTAGTTTCAAACACAGATACATTGATGTCAGCATCAAAATTCTTCTTCTGCAACACAATATCTACCACTCTGTTGAATTCTGTATAGTTTCCCATTATGGCTAGAGTGTCTAGAGCGTCTATCAACGTCAAAGAGTAACTACCCCAAGTGTCTACACCGTCACAACTCAGGGGGCGAAGCTCGTCGTAAGGGTAAGCGTATCTTAAGTAACTGTCGTATGCATGTTGAAACATATCTCTCACTTCCTCTCTGAAATTATTATGAATAAAATATAAGTACATTTATTCAGAACTATTCTTTTACAAACCAATCAGTAAAAAAGTTATCATAGACCTGAGTTTTATTATATCTTCCTTTTTGTATACCCTTATCGCAACATGAACATGAAAACCGCAGCACAGAAGTAAAGTGAATAATAGCTGTAATTTGTTCATACTTGGAACAGTTTATTATTGATAAAACACCTTTTTATTTACGCGTGTAACCACAGCGTGCCACAGCGTGTAACTTTTTATAAGCTCACATATTATAAGCTGATATTTCTTTACCTCAGCAAGTGTCAAAACAATTTATCTAACTTAAGTAACTGCGTAATTTCAACCATTGCATGTAAGCAATAAAGCCTACATTCCTTTGGTAAGCTTATTTTGAGAAATTGTCAAAAACAGATGATACCAACATAAATGTTGCCATTTTCAAATACTTAACCTGCCATGAGCTGCCAGCACACGTGAACTAAAAAAAAAAGATTTGTTAAAATAAAGGATTATAAAATTAAAATAGCACGGATCCATAAATGATAATTACAATTTTAATTTTCATGCATTTAATATTGAAGTGATGTCATGAAATGATTTGGCGGGAGCGAAAGACGGCGGTTAAAAATAAAAAAATAAAGCGCACCATAGACTAAAGAATATATAACGAATTTTATTGGTTCAAATTTAAATTGACATAGAGTAAAGAGCAACGTAAACTGTACCAGCTGAAATTATCAAAATGTCTGTTGTCCGTTGACGCCAAGTCGCATTTTGAGGGTGGTTTTGTATGAAAATTTGCACATTTTCGTAGTCTACTCGCAATATTTTGATAAAATGTGCATCTAGCATTGAAGTAACACGTACTTCCGGATCGGAAACCATCGTCGCATACGTGTGGCTTGCGCTGTTAGCTGATCTGGTAGTTTGTGTGTACAGAAGAAAACGACGATGGCTTTCAGAATCCACGAAGATCAAGAGAATGCTACTTTGGGACTACGAAAAGACAATGCAGACATATTTTTGGCTAACCAGCGGCGTGCATTGGGCGATCTCAGTCATTTCGCATGCAATCAGAATCGGAACAGTAAACTAGTAAGTACAAGGTTTTGTTGGTGAGTATACAGTTTCCAATACTTTTATAACGCTTATTTTCATTTGTAGTCGGGTTTGACGAATGGAACGTGTAAAGTTCAAGATGAGAATAGAACGGTGCGTCAAATTAAGAATGAAAAGAACATCGTACCTCCCGTGGCGCAATTCCGCGCCTTTAGCGTGTACGAGGACAAACCGTCGGAGACGGAGGTAAAGAAGCGCGAGTCGACTTACAAACCATTTGGTGCTAAAGACTTGAAGAAAGAGAACAATTTCTTTGTCAATGCTGCTGAAAATGTGCGATCGCTCTGCACCCAAGCCGAGAAACAAGCGTTAGTGGAGAAAAAACCAGATCGGCCTAAAGAAGCACCTCCTCTTCGGTAAGTGTGTAGTCATTGTAGCAGTTGAAATTTAAGCGAAACTAGAAATGAAATTATCTTCATAGTATATTACCTCTCACAAAAAAAAAATTGTCCTTCAAAGTCTTGAAGAATACCCTTAAGTAAGAAAATGAAGGTATGTCCGTATTTGAGGTTAAGATCCTTTAAAATATTAGACAAGTTACATACAGAGATATGTACAGAAAAATCATCTTAATATACCCATTGCCTTATTTTTGTTAGGTTCTGGAGATATCAACATTTATTAAAAATATTGGTTAATTAACGACTCTCACACACAGAATGTGCACCCATCTCATGGAAGTTTAAAGACAAAAAGACAGAACACTTTGATTATTACATCATCCCAATATATTAATGACCCAGATTCAACTTACTGTTGTTGCCTTTGTATTTCATATTTTATAAACACTGCAAAAAATAATCTGGCATTAGCATAATATGCTATATTACTAGAAATTATATTGTTGTTTATTAACCATTAAAATTAAATTAAATATTGACTATATTGTAATTGTACAGCCTGAGATCATCAATATCATAGGTCTTATAACATTTGTTTCTAGAGTATGTTTAGTGTAGATACACAAATTTTATGTTCATGCAATATCAACAAATATAACATTAACTTTAAATGCAAGTTTATTGCAAAACAGCATTTATTTGCTCTGCATTTTCATATCATTACTCAGTATAGTGACAAAATTTGTTAGTGTTTCTCGAATGTATGTCATATTTGTACTCATATGATAATAAATATTGATAGTAAATAATAAAATAAATATGAACAGTAAATATTGGATTTAACGAGAAGTAACAATTTTGAACCACATGAATATTTTAGTTAAACCTTTTATTAATGTAAGAATACTGTGAAAAAGTTGGTATTAAAATTACAATAATAATACTCTATTACTATAAACTACAACTTTTAGGTTTTGAAAATGTGCCTTAGTTAATATTTATTAAAAATATTTGGTAAAATTATTTGGATAATTAACAGTGAAATCCAGCTTCGAATGTATTAATTTATGCTATTTTCAGGCAACCACTACAAGCAAAGAAAGAAGAAAATGTGGTGGAATCTCCCATGGCCGTTGTGGACTCTAGCATACTCTCTATGTCCATATCGAAGAATGAGAGTCAAATCATTGTGGATGTTGAGGATGATGATGCCACCACAGCTCAGACTGACCGTGAGATGTTCTTCCATGTTGTTGAGTACCGTCAAGACATATACGAATACATGAAGGAGATAGAGGTAAATTATTCTTAAAATATTGCATACAGAGCAATAAGATGACCAAATTAAAAATAAATGTTCTTATGACTATTCAATGTTCTTGAATTTTCTGAAAAAGACATTTATGTCCAAATAAGCAGGTCAAGCTTTGAATACAAAATAACTTTTTGTTTATTGTTAATAATTTTTTTCATGATTCAGTCAATTTAATACTATTGTTGCAAAGCTAAAAAAAAAACAATCAAATAAAATTAGTTTCTTATTAGAAACTAACAATCTCTCTAATAGGCCTATATCAAATTTACTCCCTCTATCCCCCTTTTTCTCTCTTCAGTCACAGGAAGTCCACTGCTGAAAATAGGCCTATATTTATTAATTTACAACATAATATGTCGTATTTTATGTATTTATTTAGTACAACATGTTCAATTTAGACATTTATCATTATTGCAGTGGACCCTGCATATATTATTTAAAAAGAAATCCTTTATTTTTCTAAATTCATGTGTAATGTATTTATTTTATTTATACATGTTAATTCATTAATATATTTTTTTCTTGCACTCTAGTCTACCTTCAGCAACTGGTGAGTATGATAAAATGATAAAAACCACTTGTATGATAAATGTATCCTCTTAAATGTCCACTTACCTCTTTTACTCAATGTCTGGTACTAGCATTTGCTTTATAGTCCTTTTTTGTTCCTCTGGCTAGTCTATATGGACCTAATATGGTCTTTGTATGGTTTTGTTATTGTTATTTTTTATATTTTCGGTTATTAATCTTATGTTTGTGATTTAAATGCTTATAAATTACATTAGTATATTATGCACACTTAAGTAAATTGCTGGTCATTGCATAAAAACATGATTTCTCCATGCTAGGTCTGCTAAGCATTATACATCACTACTTAGGTACTTTGACACATCAATAATGTTGACAACAACCAATAAATAATCAGCATTTAATATTATTCACCTGAGTCTAAGATTTTATTTAAATATGATTAGTACCATATTGACTTGAATTCAATTCAAAGCGATATAATAATGTGTTTTAATTATTATAATGTCATACTAATATTAGGTGCAGCTTTCGTCTATACAGGGTATATCAAGACTGCTACCGAAAACGAAACCGGGTGGTAGTTTAAGCGACTTCAGACACAATGCAACAGAAAAAGTTGCAAAAAAAAGCGACAATTTTTTTTTCTTATTTTTTTTCTTATGGCCATATTTGGGTGGTAAATACATTTTTTCCTAAAATAATAGTGTATACCCTTTTATTTATAAATACTCGAAGGTATAAAAGAGTTTAAATTATTATTTTAGCAAAAACTATGGATTTACCACCCAAAAATGACAATATTTAAAAAATCATAAAAAATAATTGTCGCATTTCTAGGCGAAATTTTTAATTGAATTGTGTTTGTAGCCACTAGAACTACCACCCAGCTTCGTTTTCGGTAGCAGTCTTGAGATACCCGGTATATTTATTGAGAAAATCATAAAATATTGATTAAGAAATTTACTTTTCTCCCAGGTTAAGAACAGAGCAAACCCTCGGTACATGCGTAAACAGCCAGATATTACCCACGTGATGCGTTCTATCCTAGTAGACTGGCTTGTGGAAGTCTGTGACGAATACCAACAGCAGAGCGAGACACTTCATCTGGCTGTGTCATATGTGGATCGTTTCCTTTCCTACATGAGTGTTGTCCGAACAAAGTTGCAATTGGTTGGCACTGCCGCTACATACATTGCTGCGTGAGTTAAAATTTTATATTTAGATGTTGTTTTTTTATGGTGGAAGGTATCAAATTTGTAGGTTTTTCAGTTGTCTTACCTATAGAATAAAATAAATTTTGGATAATTTCCCAGGAAATATGAGGAGGTCTACCCCCCTGAGGTGTCAGAGTTTGTCTACATCACAGATGACACATACACAAAACGAGAAGTACTCAGGATGGAGCACTTAATTTTGAAAGTTCTGTCATTCGATCTGTCTACACCCACATCACTCGCTTTTCTGTCACATTATTGCATATCTAATGGACTTTCCAAGAAAACCTTCCACTTGGCCGCTGTAAGTATTATACTGTTGTTTTGCTTCTAGTATCGCAAAAGTATTAAATAGTCTTTTTCGATAAATAGATTATGTCAGTATAGTATGGAATTTTTCAATTTAAAGCAGTAATTCTTGAGACTAGCACGTACAAACAAACAAGTACTGCTTATTTACTAGCATAAACATACATTTTTACAATTATTCAGAAACAATGTAAGATATGTTTCATTCCAGTACATCGCCGAGTTGTGTCTGCTCGAGGCGGATCCGTACTTGAACTTCAAGCCTTCGATAATCGCTGCATCGGCACTGGCGACGGCGCGGCACTGCCTGCTGTGCGAGGGGTGTGCGGGCGGTGGGGCGGCGGGTGAAGGAGGCGGTGCGGGGGGTGAGGGGTGCGTCGCGGCGGCGTGGCCGGGTGCATTGGCGTCGTGCGCGGGCTACTCGCTGGCGGACCTGCAGCCGTGTCTGCGGGAACTGGCGCGCACGCACCAACACGCCGCGCTGCAACCCTACCAGGCGATACCCGACAAGTATAAGAGCAACAAGTCAGTATTACGACATTTCGCAACCCCCAGTGCAACACTGTCACTTATGCAAAAATTGCAAAGGTTGTTGGAAGTTTAAAAATAATCTTACATTATATTCTTTATATTATATTTAAACAAGAAGTTTAAAGTTCATATTATAGTATAAGCTATCTTGTCTATTTCTTGAAATATCATATTTTTATATGGCGTCAAATTTTCAAATGGTTCTCCTAAAAAGTAGCATTTTTGTATAAGTGACAGTGTAGCAAAGGGGTCCCTTATTTACTTTTCGTCGTTTAATTCAAACATACTACACAAAATCGGTAATTAATTTATTGTTAGGTTAGGTCCAATGGCATTATTTGCTGCAATAGTTTATTCAATCTTTGTTTTTGTTAGTCTGGACAATGATGTTAGTTGTGTGTTTGTTTACCTTAATTTAACATGTAACAAATGTTTTGTACACAATAATATAAAAAAAAATGACCGAAAATACTCCGAAAACTGTAATGTCTTCATCAAACATCGCGTCCCCTCCTGCCCGCTGTGTAGCAATTATTGCAATTATTTTACTATCTAGCAGTCATACCGATCTACAGCGATGCATACCACCATTGTGTTATAAAATGTGTCTCCAATAACAAACTGGTCACACCAAACACGGTGCAAACATCTGAACTCCTGATGTCTCGACAAGCACAAATTCATATCAGACCTACTTACTGCCATAAAAGCTATCATTGCATAGAATAAATCTCATACTATATTCCCAACATAAACAATTCTTCAACGAAAAAATCAAATGCTTACCCAAAAAGCAATGATGCTAATGCCATTCATCTTCTTTATAATATTAAAGATCTTTATGATTTTCTCTTCTAAACATACTGCCCGTTATATCTTTAGAAATTAAAAAGCGAGCTATTAATCAACATCATCATCATCATATCAGCCACAGGAAGTCCACTGCTGAACATAGGCCTCCCCCAAGGATCTCCACAATGACCTGTTGGAAGCGGCCTGCATCCAGCGACTTCCTGCGACCTTAGTCAGATCGTCCGTCCACCTTGTAGGCGGGCGTCCGACACTTCGCTTGCCTGTACGTGGCCTCCACTCGAGAACCTTTCGGCCCCAACGGCCATCGGTTCTACGAGCTATGTGCCCGGCCCACTGCCACTTCAACTTGCCAATCCTATGGGCTATGTCGGTAACCTTGGTTCTCCTACGGATCTCCTCATTTCTGATTCGATCTCGTAGGGAAACTCCGAGCATAGCCCGCTCCATGGCTCGTTGAGTGACTTTGAGCCTTTTAATGAGGCCCACAGTGAGAGGCCACGTCTCGGTGCCGTATGTCATCACTGGTAACACACAACTATCGAAGACTTTCGATTTTAGGCACTGAGGTATTTTGGACGAGAAGTCGTCGCGAAGTTTCCCGAACGCTGCCCAACCGAGTTGGATTCGACGATTGACCTCTCTCTCGAAGTTGGACCTGCCTAACCGGACCACTTGTCCTAAATAGACATATTCGTCTACAACTTCGAGAGTCGAGCCCCCAACTCCAATGGGGGTGGGCACAACATGGATATTCGACATGATCTTCGTTTTATCCATGTTTATTTTAAGACCCACCTGTTGGGAGACTCGATTAAGGTCTTCGAGCATAGTGCTAAGGTCTTCCAGCGATTCTGCCAAGACTACAATATTGTCGGCAAATCGAAGATGAGTAATATACTCGCCGTTGATGTTGATGCCTTTCCACTGCAAGAGCTTGAAGGCGTTTTCCAGCGCGGCAGTGAACAGTTTCGGAGATATGACATCTCCCTGTCTCACGCCTCTCTGTAGTGGAATAGCCTTCGTGCTCTGATCTTGTACTCGGACCGACATTGTGGCGTTGTTGTATATACAATTCAACACTTCGATGTACCGATAGTCTATGTGGCACCGCTGAAGAGACTGTAGCACAGCCCAGGTCTCGATCGAATCAAAGGCTTTCTCATAGTCAACAAACGAGAAGCGATGCAGAGTTGAAAGTGGGGCAATTTGGACATGGGCAACGGAACCTCAGGGGTCAGAGGCTGGCCGACTTTCTGGAAAAAGAGGGACTCTTCGCGATGAACTCTTTTTCCAGAAGCCGCCGCACAGGAAATGGACTTGGCTGAGTCCTGACGGTTCTACGAGAAATGAGATAGATTTCATCTTGACGACGAATAGACGGATGTTCAGTGATGTCTCTGTGATCAACAGGGTGAAAACCGGAAGTGATCACCGAATGGTTAGGGGCACATTGAATATCAACATCCAATTAGAAAGGCGTCGCTTGATGAAGTCTACGCTCCGACCTACTCGCGCCCATATCCAAAACCCCGAGAGCTTTCAACTCGAGTTGACAAATCGCCTTGATTGTCTAAAAGAAAACCTTGCAGTGGACGAGTTAAACAGCGGTTTGGTAGAAGCTGTCCATACGGTGGGATCTAAGTATTTTAGACCTCGCCGTAGAGATAGACCACAAAAACTCTCGATCCAGACTCTTGACCTCATGGCCGAACGTCGATCTTTGACGCTGCAGTCTTCCGTTGACGCCGAAACATATCGGCGGCTCAATAGACGGATCTGGAAGTCCTTGCGACACGATGTCCGTGCTCACAATACTGTGAGCATTAAGGAGACAATTGAGCGGAACGGAGGCTCCAAAGTGTTTGCAAGAGACTTGTCTATTGGGCAAAGCCAGTTGTCTAGGCTGAAAACGGACGATGGCCGCGTGGTATCGACGAGGGCAGAGGTATTAAGAGAGATCGAGAGGTTCTACGGACAGCTTTACACCTCGGTTGCCAAACCTACTGTTAGCTCGGCCGAAGACCCGAGAGCCGAGTTGATCCGACACTTTAGCGATGATATCCCGGACATCAGCCTGTGTGAGATTGAGATGGCCCTCAAACAACTTAAAAACAACAAGGCGCCGGGTGAGGACGGAATCACTTCAGAGCTTCTGAAAGCGGGTGAAACGCTGATACTGAAAGTCCTTCAGAGGCTATTCAATTCCGTTCTCCTCGAGGGCTCAACGCCAGAGGCATGGAGCAGGAGCGTGGTGGTACTGTTCTTCAAAAAAGGTGATAACACCTTGCTGAAAAACTACAGACCCATCTCGCTCCTGAGCCATGTCTATAAGTTGTTTTCGAGGGTCATCACAAATCGTCTCGAACGCAGGTTTGATGACTTCCAGCCTCCCGAACAAGCCGGTTTCCGAAAAGGCTTTAGTACCATAGACCATATTCATACGCTACGGCAGGTTATACAAAAAACCGAGGAATATAACTTGCCGCTTTGTTCAGCGTTTGTGGAGCTATTAAAATAGGCGAAAATTAGTTAGTAGCTTATTGAATATGTCATAATAAATTTGTTGTTTTAGGTTTGAAGGTGTGTCGTTAATAGAGCCGAGGCCGATGTTCCCCGTGCCGAAGTACCAGCCGGCCGCACCAAACAACAACACGCGACCTCCGTCTGAAACCTCGCGCACTAGCTAGTATTGTTTTACGAATAGTTTGAATCAAAGACAACATGCTAGTTAAGTCATTGAATTTCAAGCCCTGATGTAAAATGACTGACTGGCAAAAAGCTCAATTCGTGTGGTTAAGTCTTTTACCATCGGCAATGTAAGTCACATGTAGCGCCCCTTTGAAGGCACATCTACAAAACGAAATGATTCCCAATACATTGTGACGCTTGTTGACAATGGTTTTGATGTAAAGCATGAATTATCTCCTTAATGGCAAAATTAAAACTATCGAACACTTTTCAAATACATATCAGCAATTTCAAATAGCATCACTCATGAGAGATTTTGAATGTATTGTGGGTGTTTACCATACAAGAGTATTTTCATAAACACTGAAGAAGTACTGAAGTACAAATGTTGGCTCAAAACTAAAGCATTAATGTGACTTCGGCTTATGTCATGTATATTTGCAACATTACTATAAAAACTTGTAAATTTTTGTGTTGGAGGGTAAGTACTAAACAGTTATTAAAGATAATTTTGTTGCATTTGTTGTCTTAATCTGAATACACGTGTCCCGAATAGTATGTATAAGTTTGTGGAGTTAAAATACTGTGTGAATTGTTGTATTAGTTTTAGATTTAACAGTTTCCGATGGAAATAAAATATGTACGACGTTTTGTTCTTACTTAAAATAGCAGTCTTACAGAATTGATCGGTTGATTTATATAGCATTTCGCGTTAATCATGATACTTTCTTTGTAAGATGTGTTTTAAGTTTTGGCATTATTATTTATAGATTTTAGGAACTGGGCGACTGAAATAGGGTATTTGACTGTGGGAAATATGTGTCATACGTATGGAATATTGTGCAAAGTGAAACAGCTTTAATTTTTTTTATTTCATTTGTAATGTAATATCTTTGAAAAGTTAATATTTCCTAGTAGCTGTGTAACGAAGTTGTAGTAGTTGCCTTTTGATATTTGACATATTTAAGCGTAAAAGAAATCTGTCTATTTAATAGTCAAATGCCCTATCCCTTTTTCTTTATAATTTGTTTGTAATTTGTAAACAAATTTGGTTGCTCTAAACGTAATATAAACTAAATTTAATATATATGTATTATACATTTCTTTTGTTACTTATCTTGACAAGTTAGAGTTCGACTTTAGCCAAATATTTTACATTTCTTGTCTTCTTTTTGTGATAAATAGTTGTAACGGTTTCGTGGACCAATATTAATAATAAACGTTTCCTGTGTTCAAACGACTTCTATTCTCTTGAAATAATTTATATACGATCTACCTCTTTATT
Source organism: Hyles euphorbiae (assembly GCA_023078785.2). NCBI lineage: Eukaryota > Metazoa > Arthropoda > Insecta > Lepidoptera > Sphingidae > Hyles > Hyles euphorbiae. The sequence goes on along the minus strand of CM041041.1, from coordinate 12,787,945 downwards.
ATATCTATAACAACGCTACGACCTGATTGAATACCGAAAAATATTTTGAATAAATGTATTTTCAACCAATTACGGCATCAATATTTGTTAGTAAATTATTATTTTTGAGATGTAAGGTATGTTTTTAATGTAATTTAGTATTATAATAAATTCACTATTTTCTCCAGTTTTTACGGAGGTAGGTACGAATACCTGTTCTGGTAATATAATATTTGTAAGATATTTTTTGTTTTATTAATGGGCATTGCCCCGATTAAGGCACATTAATCTGGTAATAAAACCGTGTAACGTGCTCCTGCACTATATTAATCGAAAAAGACAGATCGGCCAGGTGTCCGACCGCGAGCACGGAGCAACGTTGAGGAATAGCTTCCTTCCGCGCCGCCGATGTACCAACTTCGTGGATAATTAAATATAAACCTTATACACAATCGCAACAGAGTTGTTTCGATGCAAACATGTGATGACTTCTGTGATGTGTGCTAGGTGTTTAAGACGAGGCACGGTCAAATCTATTTGGAGAGCGCTCGCGTCACAGACGCGGGGTCGCGACTCGCCCTACAATGTACACCACATTATTTGTCGAATTTTACACAAAAGTATTATTTAAAAAACATAAGAAAAGTATGTATAAATAAAACCGATACATATATTTACGAAAAATATATTCTCTTATCGTCTCTCTTCATGTGCGAGGTCACATAAAATTTTAGGTACATATTGAAATAATTTTGTACTGCTGATTCCATAATTCATTCAGTAGTAAAGAATCAAGATTGGTGCTTTTCCTGTGTGTATACATTTCCTGTTCCTTTTTTTATGGTGGTTGAACCTGTAACAATGAAAACAGAGTTTTATGACAATAGATAATTGGCGAGCATACTATATTTACAATTACGCTTGCGTAACTAGTCGCTTGCAATATAAAAAGTTCCTGTATGTATAGCTAATGCTAATTGCGATTTGTAGCCACCATATTTGAATTTACGGCTTGTGCGCGTGTGAGCAGCATTCTAAACGATCTGCAGCTGCCGAACTATTTGCGGTAACGTACTGTTAACTATTGCGGATATTAAAATTTCTTTTTGATCGATTTGCATATCAATTAATAAGTCATTATTAACAAAAAGGCCGCCGGTATATAAATAATAGTTTGTGAGTGTTAGACTAAACATTGTTTATACACAGAGGAAGTAAACTATCTCGCCAGTCAGGCAACAACCATTATTTTCATTAAAAACAGTTTATAACTTCTAAATTTAATCTAAACAGTATAAAGTCGGCAAATGGCGCGGAACGTGCGAGAAACGTCTGCTACAGCGGGGCATTTCCAGGAAACGTCTAACTCTAAACACCGCGCTGATATTCCATTTCAACTGTATTTAACCTTCACGCCGTCGCCAGTTCTTCGTTCCGTCTGGCACGCGAGACGAACAATTTAAATCTTATTTGCGAACGAGCGGCGATTTAGAGACGTAAACATTATAAATCATGTGCCGTTCAGTCTGTGTGTCGCGACGAGATATTTGTAGCGTGATAAGGGCGGAGCGTACTCTCATGATGACTGCAGACTGACATTCACCCTCCATTCTGAGTATGGAATTTTTGATCTTTTTTCTCATCAAAGAAATAATAAAGATATCCGCAATTTTAGACCACTTTCATGCATGATGTGATTTCTGCTATATTTTTTTATGGCTAGTTTCTACATTCTATCTATCTTTAACTAGTTTTCAAAAAAAATTGATGAATTTTATGTTTAGTCAAGATAAAGAGATACCTAAAGTTGTGGTGCATATATTTATAGATAAATGTTTATGTCAATTTTTCTTGAATTGTATCAACATAGTAATGGCAGCTATTCTAACCTCTTGTTATAGATAGATAGAATATAGAGAGCGGCCGTTAACAGGTAACTTGCCAGTTGCTGTCTGTCAGCAAACGTGTTGTTCACGCGCATCAGTCGTGGCATTTTATTGAGCTCTTCGCGCTTACTTCCCACCTCTATTCTTGCCACATAATGATCTTCTCGTAAATACGTACGTGTACGAGGAACTAATGCGGTTCTCCTTAATTCCACTAAATTCAACACATTAAACCCAATCTGTTTTTATGTAGATAATAAAAATACTCAGGTGCGTACTTTTTAAACATCTATATGATTGTTTTAATATTATGTAGGTATAATATGGTTGATCAATAATTCAACTGACATCATTCGGAAGGTTTTCGATAACAATAAGTGCTATTGACTTGGATCTGATGAAGACTTGCATGTTAAGGAACAACGACATAAAGAACGGACACTTCCGGAGCCCGTAATGGAAAGGAAATTCACTCGCGAATTTGCCATTCATAACACGATTAATTTTATTGTACTTACTGTCCCCAGTTCACATGCATCTAAATATGTTTGTTATTAAACACAAGTGACATTGATTCTTATTTCATAATTTTCTTAACGATATAAGCGCTTAAATTTAAACTATAAACTTAAGAACGAACATTTTTGAGATATATACTTTAAATTTATCAGTAAGTATATCGACTAGTAACTACGTCATCGAAAGCTTTAATGTTGTGGCTCGATAAATCAAAACGAATGGAATCTATTATTGACTGCGCAAACACCGCCCGAAAGGAAGCTTTCGGGTCGTTTCCTGGCGCTGGGAGAAATGAGGTCGTTTTCCACCGGATTCAGCCGTTAGATTTTTTTCTAATATCGTTTTATACTTTATTTTTTTCATGTGAATATTTTGGTGTTTAATATTTGAGTACCAAGTCGAAATAGGCAATGTTTCCACACAATACAGTGTTTTTCATAGTTTAACGAAATCAAAATGAGTTAAATCGTCTATAAAACTCACTTCCAGGTTATTATCGCTTATAGTATTATATAATTTGTAATTGTAATTAAGGAGAATTAAAGATTTAATAATAACCTATTATGGCTTGTTCACGACCACAGAATAATGCGTACGTGTTGTGTAACGTGACCGGACTGAGTAATTAAATATATTCGACGTATTTTCAAAACTATTACGTTTCATTATAAGGCAAAATATATACCGGATGAATCCAGACTGCGGTCGAAAATGAATCCAGGTAGTTTTGGTAACTATAGACATAATGCAAATAAAAAAGCGGCTTTGATATAAGTATAGCGGTTGGATGGTAAATACATCGTTTTTGCTCAAATAATAATTTTAATCCTTATGTACCATTGGGTTTTTAAATTTAAACGTATGCACTTTATTATTTCAGGGAAATATATACTTATATATAAATGATTGGGAAATCTACGTATACCATCCAGACGCGACTAGAGTTAAAAAAAAAAACGCTTTAAATCTCCCACTTGGTTTCATTTTCGGTTGCAGATGGATACACCCGGCATAGACTTTATTTTGAATCATGTAATTCTTTAATGCTAGCGTATAGGTAATTATTTTACATACTACCAAAAAATCCAAAGTATCTAATAATTAAGGGTATAAATTATGTAGAATCTAATTTATATCGCGTGTAATTTGTACACAAAAATTTCAGTAGGTAAGTACAATTCGTATCGTTGTGCTGTATATTTTTTTATCTAGCTGAATTACCTGCACAATAAATGATACATTATACTACACACGCTCTAGTGATCCAAAAATGTATCGCTTTGCGGGTTTAGCGTATATGTATATCCGGTTTCAAGAAAGCCCACATAATTCTATCGATAGATGGTTGGTATGTGTTAATACACATACCTATCACTATCACTCCTTAATAAGACTGATAGGACCGTATAAAAATACACAACTATATTTATATCAAGATATTAGGCAAAGATATATCCCATAATTCGTTAGCGTTAATTTTAGGTCGTATTAAAGAAAGAAGCGTGAATTCATTAAAATGTATAGCAAAAATTTAATTTATTTTTTTGGTTATTGAGAATTTAATTTAAATTGAGTAATTATGTAAATATCTTCATAATTGAATGAGAACGGTAAAAGTCGTGCAACGTTTATATGTAAAAACGTGACTTTACACAAAAATTCAATGACATTCGTACTAAGCGAAGGCCCACACCGCTGCTTCTGATCCCACGACTTAAGTGCTTTGACAGAATATTAAGTTTTGAGTTCAATGCACAAAGCTCACCTCGTGCAACCTTGGAACATCTTAGTATTAGGTACATATTATATTTTGCCTTTTTTATTTCAATTACTTTGCGTAATACCTACCGCTAATAATAAAATGGCTAGATTCGAATAGAATATCGAGGTTTGTAACGTGTTCATGTTTACCGAAGTATGTTTTACGCTGTTTTCCTCAAAACCTGTCGGTACCTCAGCTAGTTTAAAAGCTACGAAACATTTAAATCCAAGTCTTAGACATAGGCAATATGCCAAATCTTTTATAGACGCATCATGTAGCTTTCTATTTATTGACATGATACACTAAAGATTCTTATTGCACGGCTACAATATCTATTTTATTGCGTGGTAAAAAATCAAGTAGTAAACAGCAATAAAGTTCAACAGCCTAATAAATCAACTATTGAAAGGTAAGAATTTTATTGTCAATTAAAATATTTATTGTCAAAAATCGGTATGAGCAGGAAGTGTGGGCCTTCCAGTCGGCTCGAGTGAAGCCCTCTGGGGCGGAAGCACCGGCGGTCGACGTCTCCGCGACAAACTTGCATTACAAATAACCTCTAATGAACACACGTGCTTAGTTACAGTCCGATTGGGTCGATTACCTACCCAGCCTAGCTGGCAGCAGCGACGTGCGCGCTTATAGCAATTTGTCTAGACGCCACTATTTCATCTACGAATACACAATACCTACTTTGCAAGAACATGGCCGTATAAATAGGAATAGATTTTTTTGGGATTGTTCGACACCTACCTACACTACCTACGAATTTTAATATCACTAAATTTGCATGAGGATTATTCCTATCACAAAAGCTTTATGAGCCATTCAAACTTAAACATTTTCTGATCTCTGTGTAACGTTTGCTTGGAAACAAGCGAAGCCGTCTTTACTCTTCATGATTTATGAGCTCCTTTATATTCTGTCGCAAATTAGAAAGTGTCCCTTGGGTGTGTTGCAACACAATTGTCCGCTGCCGACGTTTGAATCGTATGGAGTATAAATAAGGGCATCGACAAATCCATTAAAATTTGATCGACATCGGGCACGCGTGCGTGATGGCATCCCACGACCTCGATCACATAGATGACGATGCATCTGCGACCGTGGAGACTTATTAGGGCGTGATTGACGATTCACTAAGCAACGGTTAACTTATTGATACAATGCCGGAGTAGAGTGGATCAAAACAATATGAACTGGCATTATGATTCCTTTATAATCAAACGTGTCTGTTTATTGTTGTTTAAATTCTGATGTAAACATCCGTTATTAATAATGTAGTTACATTTTAAAAGACATAGGTAGTAGGTACTACGGATTTAAAAATATGATACATATCAAAAACTTAATCGATTTTCATAAATCAAAATAATAGTAAAGAGCATTAGTAGTCCTACGATAAGTTTTTTTATTGCATTATGTTTGGAGTCACTTAATGTACAATCTGGCTTTGTTTTCTTTTAAAGAATAAAATTGTTTTCTTTCTTATTCTTTTTTTTTTTGGTTTAATAAAGTATGACATGTTAATACTAGCCACATAGATTTCCACGCAATACTAACTAACGTGCGTCAAAACTGCTTCTGAATGTTTACACGAACTGCGAATGTGATATGGATATAGAAACGCGCGTGTTTCTGGCAACAGAGTTAATATTACATTAGGCGGTACATGTAAAGAAAAGCAGGAGCACAACAAAAATAGGACTGGAATGTGGAATTAGTAGCCATTTGTATGCGTGTGAAAGTTGGCTATGTTAAAAAGCATTCGCTCCGGGTAAATAACTTAGCAGCGAGGTCGGATTCTTTTTTTTTTAATTCTGCACCATGCCAAGCATACATGAGATTTGCAACGGATTCTAATTTTAAAACTTTGAATATTTCATATGATATTTTTGAATATTTACTTGTTGAATAAAATTAAATACTATCAAGTAACAATAAATCATACTAATAATGCATGTTTACTAGTCTGTGACTTTGTATACATGTTTATATGATAGCTTAATTATGGAGGAATGTTACATAGCCATATAACATCACGCTATGAACAATAGGAGATTAGCAGTAGTGAAAAGTGTAGCAAGTTTTGCAAGCTTCCGTTGCGTGCGCTGCGTAAGCTTTTAAAGTAACGCAAAAATCGTGCACGCAACGGGATTATTCCTTTTGATAATGTTAAAAAAAACCGGGATAGCAATTCTTCAATATTCACATACGTGATTATCTTCATAGGTTGGCTTGCCATAATCAGTTATTAACTGTCTGACAGTATATTAATTGTTTTTTATTCTTACGATAGGTCTCTGGTTTCTTCCTATATATGAAATTGATAAGTTATGAATGGAAATTTGTGGACACCATTTTGAACTTATTATTTATCAATACGATTGGTCTTTAAATTGATATCTGAGGGATCCTTTGCAGCGATAATCTAAATACAGAGTTAGAATCGGAAATAGTGGACGTCATTCTGAGCTTTTAACTTATTGATTCGATTGGTATCAATATCTGAGGAAAGGGTTCCTCCGAAATTTTAAATAGAACGTCATCATCAAAATATATCGCATTCGAATTTCTATTATGCGGTAAGTACAAGCCGAGAAAAAACAGAGTGGGATGGGAAAACTAGTGTAAAGGACGTCAAGCACGTTGAGCTTGGATATTAAAAAAAAGTTAGTACCTACGCAAAATTAAATTATGGGTCTGATGTGGACGAATGACGTGTGTCTTTTGGATGTCTCATGTCTCGTAAAGTGTTTTTACCTGGGCGAAGACGGGTCGGGTCGCTAGTTATATATATTATTTTTTTCTGCGTGAAAGCAACAAGCCACGAGAACACTAAGGAAACTAGGAAGTTTTACATACGGCTATGATATCTTGATAAAATGTCTGATACCTATATTTCTAAATTGTTAATACATGGACTTTCATGGTAGTTTACTGTTGTACTTATTCATTTATAGATATATCATAAAACTTATTTTTATGCCGGATACTTTCTTTCATTAAAGCAGAATGTAGCAGACGTCTAAAAACGCACGCCTTCCTTGGATTGGAGTTACAAGTACTTTGGGATGCGCGTAATCATTTAGTTACGGTTGCATTTATTAGCAATATGACCTCCGGAACGTTCGGGCCGAATGTAAATAAGAGTGTGGCGCCTGTGCGAGCTGCGCCAGACACGCTCAAGCGCAGTACCCACGCCCACCACACACATTATTTTAAAACTTGACTGGCGTGGCGCCAGAGAAATTGTACCGAGGATCCTCACGCGACCTGCCCGTTAACGACAGTTATGTTCGTGTAAATATTCCTTTTTTGGAATTGCTTTTATTCTCCCTGTGTAATAAGCCAGTTTGTTATGGAGACCGAATTAGAACGTTAAACGTTTGACGCAGTCCTGTGACGCACGCTTGTTTTCAACCGGTATATGGTGTATGTAGGTAAACATGAAACGTACCCAGCAAAGACTCTTTCCCGATGTGAATGTTACAGTAGATGTGATGGTCTGTAGGTGTGACTTGTTCAGCCGGCGGTTCGCCTCCTGACTCCATTAGTTTGAGCTTCGCTGTCAGATCTTGAACGTCTGCAAATAGAAAAATAGAATAACTTGTATTATATTTAATCTTTTAATATCTCCCACAATAGAGTGTTTGAATAATGTATATTTGAGAGGGTGAGAAGTGTTTAGTGGCAAAACCCAAAAGATTTGATAGATCGGGGAAAACAGTTAATAAGAATAGTTCCTGTCTATTCACATATCAATCTGCCAAATGGTAGCAATTGTTTCAAGCTGCTTTTCATTTTTTCTAGCTGTTTGAGAACATCAGTTTCTATTATAATAAAATGCATATTTTTATCGTCCTTCATTTTGTCGGTATACCTAGTAACGGTAGTAACTAAGATGTAAGGCTGCCACATTATCTCTAATGTATATTCCAGGTAACCTGTTTTAGTAATGGGACATATGTGACAATATAGCTACTGTGGACGCCACAGAATACATTTTTTCGTCTGATCTTAGAACACAAATACTTTGTGAAAACTCAACGTGAGGAATTCGCAAACGTACCTACTACATACGGAATTATACAACATAAGGATATTTCTCCGTTACGAAACATGGTTGTACTAAACAACTGCAGAAGCTTAGCCCAACAATCCAGTTTGCATTTCATAATACAGGTCAGTTTGTTTTGGCACGGGGGCAACTCGGGTTTACATTTAGTTCGATGCGAATTATCTATCCAGAATCATGTTTGTGTTAAGCATGTAATAACTGTTTGAACCACGGTATGGTCAAAATAGTACAATAAAATATAGGGTACAAAGTTAAAAACCATTTAAAAAATATATATTGCAGTGGACAATATCACGATGTGTGAGCATCATTAAAAAAAATCTACGCAAACGTCGGCAGTTTCTATAATGAGCAATTAATGAAAGTAGCCGCTGAATTTTATTATACTTTTAATAATTTTAGACTATACGAATGCAAGGAAAAAACCGTTAGCTATTGTTACGCGGGCGGTCCGCTACGCAGGTCAAAATTAGTAGCGCACATGTTCAAACAAACCCGCATTGTTTACGTGGACTGCACGCTCCACGCCATAGAATTAGGTCTGCACGTGAACAATATGAGCTATGGTTAATGATTCTCCATCGACTCCGCTGCTTATTATTTTTCCTACCTGTTTAAATTAACCCTGCGGTTTTAAACTGGATCAAACTCTAAAAAATACATTTTTTCTATGAACTACGGGTGGTCTGGCGCACCAGACACGTATTTTTAACTACTCTTTACTACCAAAAGTAACCAGCATTTTAAAGTAGACTGCCCACGTTATGGCTTACATTCGAAATCTGTTGTTATTCTCGAAGCGTCATCAATGTCTGGATAATAAAAACGACACAGCTCGGAGGTCGCGCGATCTGATCGCTCGTCCTGAATAAATAAAAGTTTAATTTATGCTCCGATGAACATGTTTACACAGAGCGAATCGTTTATTTAGCTACCGTTTCTTGAACATGCTATGCAAATTTTTTGTAAGAATTGTTACGAGCAATTTAGTTTCGGCTACCTACTTGTATTCCGCAATGTTCGACGAATGCTAACAAGTACAAAAATATTATGTATCAATGTTAGTGTAGGATTCCGGGAATTTCTATTGTTGCGACTTGCGCTGTTACTAATATTGAAATCGACTAAATTCAATTTTAAAATACCAACTTCATTAATCTGGTGACGTATAATAACCTAAATATTAATACGAAGTAGGTACTTAATTAGCAGGATTGGGTTTTCTGTTTTGATGGGTTAAACACGAGATTATACACTAACTGCCGTACTCAGAGACATTTAATATCAATTAAATCATTACTCAGTGAAGTTTTTACAAACAAATTCTTCACTTAGGATGTATTTAATCGACATAAAACTTCTCTGAGTGCGGCCGTAAGACATTTATATGGACTTGTTTCAATTCTGGTCCCATATACTCTTCAACCCAAATGTATCTGTAACGTTCCACATTTACCGATGTTCACGCTCAATAATGAAACTGGCGCTAGATCAAAGTATATGTTCATCGAGATAATGATAGTGATTTGATTTTCATTAGCTGAACGTAAATATGTGCTGTATGGAAAGCACTTTCACTGTATTTGAAAATATTGACGCAGTAAATATTGACGGCCTTTTTCATAGATAGTTCATAAACCTATTTAAGCTATTGAATATGCTGTACCTTTCGAACGACTTTTGAATTTAGTTTGAAAGAAGAAGACATTCGATCACTAAAATAGGTCTATAAACATTTTATGAATAAGGCTGTAAGATTCTAGCAGTATCACTGAATTCTCTAGCGCCAGCTTTTAGGATTATCTCTGGGATTCTTTAGGGAAACGTTATGCGATTTCTTAACACGGCAACGCAAAGCAAAGACCCATTGCTTTAATTATTGTAGTTAGATTCACCAAAGTCAAAATAACCAGGTCCTTAAAGATTGAACAATAAGTACCTACCAAAGATAGGATTAAATGCATGCAGACTATTAATTTAAACGCACCTGATTTGAGCGCTTGCTTCAGCACCCGCCATTGCTTCGCATGGTACAGCGATAGAAAGACCACCACTAAAAAGAAAACCACACAACCACTCGCGGCCAGGGTGAGACTGGTCGTCTGCATGTCCCACACAGTACCATCATTACGTTCGGTCACTTCACTGTCGTAGTCCACATAATCGTAGTATTCGTAATCACTGGACACTTCACTAGTTCCATTGTTTTTGCGACGGCGGGGCGTGTTAAAGGGCCAGAGGTTGATCTCGTATAGAGACTGGCAGATTGTGTCCCGGTGCACCTCACAGGGGAACTTGACAACGAGCCTGCGGGCAGGATCGCATCGCGTGCACGGGATGCAAGCGCCGCGCTCCCGATCCCACCAGCTGTGCCCTCGATCACACACCTCTAATCCCCACACGGACCCGAGAGATAGCGTAGCTACCAGCATCCACAGCTTGGGTATATCACCTCTCATTACCTACGAAATTACGAGTACCTAATTTACTTTCAGTAGACCAAGTTAAAGACGCAATATATCGGAATATATTGGGGAATATATCTGCCTGCCATAATCGGAATGTCGTGTCTTAACATATATTGTATGATGATATAAGCTTAATAAAAATATAGGATGAGATTTACAAATTATCTTATTGGATTTCTAAATGTTGGTGATTGAAGTTCCCGTCATTGAGTAAATATAAAATATATATCATAATCATATGAATTCTCTTATTTTACTTATCTTTATTGATATTGAATTAAAAAAATTCAAATATTATAAAGTAATCACAGGAACATCGTATGAAGTTTATTCTTATACGTTAATATTCTAAATAAGTAAAATAATATAAATTACCTTGTTCCTTAAATTCATGTATGCAGCCTAAGTATTCACTAGGTACCACATCTCAATAATTACATTTGATAGAAAGCCCACTTTCACTAGAGTAACATTTGTACATTTGGAACATTTCGGAATTTGTATCGGTTGGGTATTTATTTATTAAATCCATTAATTAGTTTGATAATATTATATTCCAACTGGGTTCACAAGATATTTATTAAAGAAAAGCAGTCGGCGTGGCGCCGCGCTTAAACTGTTTATGACACTGTGTTACAATACGTCTCAGCGCAGGAGACGCGGCCGTATCGTAGTTTGTTCTCAACGATTCTTTATCCCTCCTCCCACGCAGGATGCTCCGCCGCCGACATGGGAGCTGGGACGTGAGCTTGAAATATTGTAGTCAAAGAACCTTAGTAGTATAAAAGGATGCTCGATGTGTGTTTAATTTTCGACTTCCATAAGAATATGAAAGTAAATAAACATTACTGAATTGAAAATTTATATGAATAATAAAATAAACAAGTTATTAGCAATTTACATGTTATATACTTATTACTTAGTTGCAAATTGCAATTTACTTGGTTTATTTTAACTTAATATATAACGAAATAAAAATTAGGGTATGAATAAAATACCTCGTGGCTTAACTTCAAGTTTAAACTTACCTACGTTTATGATATGGCACTTATTTGGTATGTTGATAAATATTTGAAGCGTTCGAAATAGATATCGTATTTGACTATAACAAAGAATTGCGTATAACGAAACGTACATATCGATTTGTCAAAAATGACGGTCCAGTTCGCAGTTAGTTGGTTTATATTGCATTTTCCCGCGCTTTTGTCTTCTTTTTGTGTACTGTAAAAGAAAGGGACCGAATATATTTAAGCTGTCACCAAATAGAATCCAAAATTTAATGTCATCCTTGGTTTTTTGAGTGAATTTGAATTTTAAAGAAAGGTCATTTTATTATTTATTGCATTATATTTTGTATAATAGAATATAGATAAATGAAAAAAAAAGCCGAAGCCATGTTAATAAGTTGATCTTTTCCATTTACGTATCGTGGATCATAAAGTAACCTTTGTTTGTATAGATTACAAGTATTTGAAAAAATGTGTACAACTGATCGCAGAAGAGGAAGACGTAGTCAAACGCGCGGCGTTCAAGGTGATATTCAAGACTCATTAGTTTCTTCCTCGATCCAAATCCCATATCAAACCTTTATTAAACCCAGAATAGGCCGTATCCGAGTTGACTGTGTAGGCCTGTTTTATCCCATTCCAAGTACCTATACCTTTTTAATGTTTTAGTAGTTCACATTGCGTAGGTATCGCTTCTTTAATATTTTTGACCCACCTTCGAGTTGGTTGATTAGAACCTGTAGAATTTGGCTTTGTGTATTTTTGTCGAAACTTACTTTATTAATAGGTAGCACTTAAAATAGAATAGTACTTATTCTTAGTATTCTATCTACATTCAGTAGTGTTATTAAGTTGTAATTAATTCTATAGCATAAATTAAAAACTAACCATTGTTATTCATGTAGATATAATAAAAACATACATATGTAATAATTATTTTAGTTGTACATTGATTATTGTAGTAGACAATTTTGACTCGGAATATAATTGTTATGTTCATTTGAATTAATATATTTTCAGACATGGAAGGAGATGTGGCCAATGATATTGAACCAAAACCAAGTATATCAACATCAAAGGCTACAATATTAGTAATAATTATACTAATTTCTTCATTATTAGCCATGAGATTTATGTTTAAGCTTATACCAGATTTGGATGAGTAAGTATTATGGTTTTTTTAACTTATTGTTCTGGGTTCGTGCAACCATATTAATGTAATTTTATTATTTAAATTACTTGAAACTTGTTGGAAACACATTATGTATATTGTTTGCTTTATGTCATCCCAAAATTTGGTGCAATGATTATTTATGATTTCCTAGTGTCAGTTGAGGTTTGTTTTCCTTGAGACATCTTTGGTTGAATGACGAATAGAAGTTGTTTTATACTTTCAGGGAAGAGAGACAGCATTTACGTTTGCCATTAGATGTGGAGCAAGCCAAACAATTGGGCTGGCTATTAAACAGATACAAAGATAAATATTTTTATCAAGTATTATTTGGAGTGTGCTTTGTTTATATATTGTATCCTTTCTATAAATTAACAATCGATTATAACTACAGACTAATATCAGCACGTAAAAATCACTTATGGTGTTGTTTATGGACATATTATTATGCAGTATGTTTATAATTGAATGTTTCAGATCATTCAATGAAACATACTTGATGAGTATTTGTATACAGGGTATATCAAGACTGCTACCGAAAACGAAGCCGGGTGGTAGTTTAAGCGACTTCAGACACAATGCAACAGAAAAAGTTGGAAAAAAAAGCGACAATTTTTTTTTTGCTATATTTTTCTTATGGCCATATTTGAGTGGTAAATACATTTTTTTCTAAAATAATAGTATATACCCTTTTATTTATAAATAATCTAAGGTATAAAAGAGTTTAAATTATCATTTAAGCAAAAACTATGGATTTACCACCCAAAAATGGCGATTTAAAAAAAAAACATAAAAAATGATTGTCGCGTTTCTATGCAAAATTTTTGGTTGCATTGTGTTTGTAGCCACTAAAACTACCACCCAGCTTCTTTTTCGGTAGCAGTCTTGAGATACCCGGTATATACACACAATGTGTATGTATATATCTTTATTTAACACATTGACTGTGGCACTAAAACAATAAGTAATCTTTAAGTACATTTTGTGCATGTTGTCTATAGCAATAACATGTAGTGTGTACATATGTACAAATCAAACAATGTGTATGTGCATGTGCCAGTTAATGTGTTAAAATTGAACAATGTGTATGTGCCACAGTTAATGTGTTAGAAATGTACAATGTGTCTAATTTGTGTACTACCATTAGTTTACTCCATAATGTTCCTTAACTAATATTACAGTTTGCAAACATTTGCAATACCTGGTTCCATATTTTTAAGTATCCTCTCTGGATTCCTTTTTCCATTTTCAGTAGCTTTAATATTGGTGTGCTTTTGTTCAGCCATTGGAGCGAGTTTATGTTTCTTTTTATCAAACCTGTTAGCTAGAAGATTAGTACTCAAGTACCTGCCCACAAGAGCTGCGGAGTGGTCTTCAGCTGTCACAAGACACAAAAATAATTTGCTCAACTATATTATATTTTTAAGAGTTACACCATTATTGCCCAATTGGTTTATAAATATGACAGCACCAGTAGTTGGTGTGCCACTCAAGCCATTCGCACTAGGAACATTTATTGGTATGCATTCTTTTGTTTATTTATTTATTTATTTACGATAGTCGATTTTGATGCAATTTTAGAACCAAATTTAATGGATTTTTTTAAGCCTCAAAAATAGCTTTGCCGAAAGCTGTTAATGTATTTGATAATTCCAGGTGTAGCCCCTCCATCGTTTGTGGCTATTCAAGCAGGCCAAACACTACACACACTAACATCTACTAGTGATGCATGGTCTTGGACTTCAATAGCAGCCCTTACCGGTTTTGCATTGATATCACTGATACCAGTATTCCTTAAAGATATACTTAAGAAAAAATTTGATTAAAGAAATTTAGTTGTTTTTAAAGTTTATTAATTTATTTGTTAATAAATTGGTGGAGTACATTCCATAATAGTGTCTTTTTATTTCTGATTTCTTTGGTATTTATATTACCTAGATATTTCTTCTAACAGTATGATCCAACATGAGCAATGAAAGTCGAATTCCCATTAGAAGCTTGCACTTGGGGCTTCCAGTACCACCAATTATACCACACTGTAATAAAACAAAAATATTTTTACTGACTCACAGAATGTAATAATATTAATACAATAAGTACCTTGACTCAAAAATAGGATTTTTAATAGCAATACACATGCGGCTGTGACACGTTCATTTCCTTGCAAAATATACTCAGGCCACGCTGGTGGTAAATGTGTATTTTTGGCGCCAATCAATGAGTTAAATACATTTATTAAAATAATCCCAAGTAGATTACCCACATTGGGAATTTAACCCAGGACCTCACAAGATTCATATTTTACGGTCTATAAACACTGCAATGTAATGTGCACATACAATATGATGTGTAGGGTATACTCGAAAATAATTGACAGGTTTATAGAATATATGTATTAATACTTTTTGCCCCACATTCTTTTAGACATACACTGTGAAAATCACTTTCAATGCAATGGAAATACTTACGTAAATGACTTTCCTTTAATTCAACCTTCAATGACTTGCACTGATGTTGACATTCCTTTGCGGGATGTAATGTAATTATCTTGGATCCGCTCAATGATAATATAAATGCAAAGTTGCATTCAGTATCAGGTAGAAAATATGATTTTTGACTTGCATCTATAATAAGATATCTTTCCATGCTTTGGCCAAATTTTGGTACCACTTTGGGTCGTGGTATGATTTTACGTAGTATTCTTGCTTCATCCATATTTTCAAATTTCCTTTAAACAATTATGGCCTTTTTATAGACAGTTTTATAGACTATTTTAGTTACCGAATGTTTGGCTTCCTCTGCATCTGTATCAGCCCACCAGTCTCACTGCAGGGCATAAGCCTCCTATACAGACTAAATTCAAAAGTTGTTCAAAAGCAACAGAACATTAAATCACTAAAATAATTTTTAAAACTGTCAATAAAAAGGCCTTTCAAGTAAACAAAAAACATATTTTTTCAACTGTAACTAATTACACTAAATTAATGTATTTACCAAAAATAATAAGACTTTGTTTCTTCAATATAGTAATGTTTGAATAAATTATCAGGAATAACACGGTGTTGGTTGTTCATCATCACCATCATATTGTCCAATTCTATATGCTGATGGTTTATATAGTATAAGACTTCTATGTCATCCAGAGTGACTCTTGGTTGATCAGTCTGAAACATGATAGATTTTACATATCCAATATAAATATTTTTGTAACAGTTGGAAAGTTTGTATGTACATAAATATGGATTAATACATTTAGTTCAATATAGAAAATAAGAACCAAACAGCCATGCAATTTAAAAGCATGTAAAATGTTTTTCTGGCTACCAGATTGCTTAATTTACTTAGTTACTGCCTCAAGTGCAAAATACACAAAGTATTACTAAGCACTCACAAAAAAAGAACAGACTCAACATTTATTTAAACTGCACATTGATTACACATTTTAAAAAATGCAATCATATGCATTCGCAGCAGGTAAGTAAATGTTTCGAAAGTTAAAAAGATTACCCCTTTACTTACTTTGTATGTAAATGGAGGAAGGTATTGGTTTGTGACTGGCTTTGGGTCTACCACTTCCCTTATATTGTTAACAGTACTACATGGCCAGCAGTCCATATCAATCACAGTAAAGAATGGGTTTTGAATCAGACATGTTTCTTGGTAATATTCTAAAATGAGAGAAATTTGATTTTAAAAAATTACTGAAAATAGGTTAATTTTAAATCCCGGTAAAAAGAACTATGATTTCAAATGTACTTACCGACAATTGAGGGAAAAACGGATATAATCGGAATAAATACTTTTCGCAAAAACCTTAATCCAGAATAAATATAGTCTTGTAAGTTGCAAACTATGCTACTATAAATATATTGGAGGTTAAACAAGGAATATAAAACTAGTATAATCATTATAACGAAGACTTTGTTTGTTTTGATAAAGTCTATTATTCTTCGTAACATTGGCTTTTCTTCTTTTTCTAAAGATATTAATGAATCGAAGTATAACTTCTTGAATTCTTCCTCTTTTATACCAGCTAGCAGGCATTCATTTTTGAGTTTTTGAATAGATTTTGAGTAATTTGCGTATGGCTGGGACTCCATCACGTTAGCTGAATTACATGATTTTCTCCAAATCCATCCAATAATATATGGCCCTTATTACATTTATTACATCGAGAAAATTCAAAATCACTTAACATTCACAGACCAATTAACAAATTAACTTTTTCCCTATAAATTATAATTATCAACAATATCAACGGCATTGAACGGCATATTCTTAAATGTCAAGACAACAAGTCAGCTGTCAAAATTCAAATGGGCAGGTAAATGACGAGGCTGTACGGGCCAAAACCCTTTGCCTTCCAATTGTAAAGAATGACGACAAAAAAAAAACATTCAAATGGGCAGGCAGCAGAATCATGGACAAAGAATAGACCACTAGATCATGGACGTATTCAGGACTCACAGCAGCACTCGGGGACAACCGAAAAGCAAGTTCCTATTTAGTTTGTCCCTGTAGTGACATCTACTGATGAGATTTGTAGGTAGGTAATTATAAAAATGCTGTGGCCTGTGGGCGCTAAGTTGACGCTTTTGAATGCTAGGTGTCGTTTTACTTCCATAGTAGGTAGCGGATTACGACTATAGCGAAATTAAGAACATATTTGAGCAAAGAAATGCATGTAGTATTTCAATGGGAGAATGTCATGACATCGTTATTTGGAGACGGGACGCATATGCCTCTCCCCTGCTGGCGAGCGATTATGCCTGCTCAAATAATAAGAAGGAAAAACTTTACATATTTATTTTATTTATTTTATTTTATTTTATTTTATTAGGATCACCAACATAACGTGTATTTACACTATTAACAAAGCAATAATTAAAACACATGCTAAATACCGTTACAATTATAGGCGACCACGGCATGCGTATGACGTTTGAAGTTAAATTTATCATTAAAAATCAAATCAAATTAGTTCTTACTTAAATTATATTAAAATGAATTACTACTTTTTTTTTCTAAATTAAGCAAAATCAAATCACAAACAACTGAAATCAAATACCTATTCAAATAAGTAATAATACAACATCATAAAACAATCACATTAAAAATTAAATAATAACTCAAATTACACATACAAATAATAAAAAATATACATTTATAACAAAATCAAACATAAGATAAAACAGAATTAAATTAAATAACTGACCTTAAATTAAACAAATCAAAAACATATAACTGTCTATGTAAGAGTAAGAAGGGAACAGAAATGAAGAAATATAAAATTAGCATGCTAGCAGATGTTGAAGTTATGATCGGTCCTTACAATAATTTAAAAGTTATATTAGCATTCGATGCACAGTACCTACTGTCAAATGTTAGGGGTATATGGAGCGGTACTAAATCTCCTAGAACGCAAAGCATCCTGTATTCATAGTCAAAACTGACTGATGGCCACAGAGCGCCATCCTACTTTATCTGTTCTCTCTAGCAGCCCATATATATACATACGTTCCACTGCAGGGCACGAAACTTCAATACAATCGAAAGTACGATTGAGAGTGGGATTAGGCCATAGTCTACTGTGCTTACCTAGTGACGGATTTTACATATAAGCATGGGCGTAGCCAGCCATGGGCTCAGGGTTGGGCAGCAGTCCTAAATAATTCGAATTATCCAAATACTTTGTTATTGCTCGCCTAATTACACCTCGAAATCATGAAATCAAAAACGTGTCTCTATCTTCCGCCGTTAGTGGCTTGTGCTCTGGGCGTATGCCAGTTTGTTAACCAGTCAATTTTGAGGTTTATTATAAACCGTTTATATCTACCTGTAGCTATCTACAGCTAAAAAAACTAGGTAAAGTACTATTACTTTACCTAGTTTTTTTTAGCTTTGGTTAAGTACCTTACAGGTCAGAGCCAGGGTGGGGCAAGCGCCCCACTCTGCCCCACCGTGGCTACGCCCATGCATATAAGTAATAGATTTTTTTATAATAGGGAACAGTATTCAGATTTTCTCAATATGTTCTCCTTCACCGTTATAGTCGACTATCAATACTGCCATGACTCCGAAAAGTACGAGGTGTGTTCCGGTATTTGAACCCGCGACCCCGTGAACATGTTAGCAGCCGCGTCGGACCCGGTAACAAACAAGGCCATGCACCTACATCTTATTACCTGTTCTCTCGATAGCTGTAAAATCTTTACGCAGACGCAGCCAAACTTGTAGCTTTTTCGTGAATTTTGGATAAAACACCAAAAGGGTTTTAATTGTATACATTGTTAGATAATGCATAACTTATTTGGTAAGTGTATGTATGAAGTCTGGATATTTCTAGACTCAATAATTAGTTTCTATAACACCAACTCAAAATCGTACGAATTTCGATTTTACAAACCAATTTGACCACGAACAATATTAATGTAATTATGTTTTAACATTTTGATACAAAAATAAATTTGAATAAAAAACGGAGTTCACGCAGTGTGTTCGTTGATTAAGTACTTAATTTATGTTATATATTACATTTATAGTAGTGGTTTACATGTTTCTTTGATTTGTTTCATGTTGATAACATTTTCTAACTGCGTACCTACACTCATAAACTGCACTTCACTCTTTAAATGTACTTAATTGCAAGATATTTAATGACGTAGGTAATGTACGTTCAAGAATACGTTGGTTCTTGTCTTGCTCGACTGCGTTGAGTGCTCGTAAGTTGCTTCTAGTGAATTTAAATTTACTTCGTTCTTGGTAAAAGTACAACAATGTAAATTATATCATAAAAGAACTTTTGAATCAACGTGTCTTAAAAGTAATTACTATTTGTTACTGTTATTGAATTCCTTCTCTGAGACGATAAGATAAGACAAAGTAACATACGTGCTGGGGCCTTTTGATAACGCGACCAATGTATAGAGTCCTGCCAATACGACGATATGCTCTCTTAAGTCTGCTAGTTACCAAAGTCAACAACGAATAATTATTGGATATTAATATTAGTGCCGCGTCCGCGACAATGATAACAATTGTGTAGTGAGTGGTTAAATTTATACAAGTGCGTTAACATTAACACCAAAATGTCAATATACTTCGGAAAATGCAGGAAAAAAGAAAACTAGATGGAAATTGAAAGGTCGCAGGGGACGTCGTGGCGGTGGCCTCTACTGGTGTCGGTTGTGTTCTTAAACGTGCGTATTTTATTAACTCATTAATGGAAAATATGTTTTAAAGTTTTTTCAGTAGATATACAATTATGTTAAATTTATAGATATAATGAATGATAAAATGAATGGCATCTATGTTAAAATTCCCTCAAAATAATTAATTAATTATGAAATTGGTTGTTATTGTCCGTTATGTACGAGCAGATAGACGAGTATATATAATCTAAGGAGCAGATACTTCATGTTGAGGTTATGTGTTTGGTTGTTATGAGATGATTCGTTTAAAATCTTATCATTAGGACGTTGACGTCATCACGTAATCACGTTAGATCACATCACGCAACATGTACAAAAAAACTACGATGAAACACAAATATACTAGAGATTCTTATCCATACCTACCTTAATCTTCATTATCATCATCAACTACAGGAAGTCTAGTGCTGAAGATTAAAGATAGGAAGATAGGCTCTGGTGGTAGGTCTCTCATATGTGAGAGGCCGCCTGGGTAGGTACGACTGCAATGTCTATTTCTCCCGCCAAACAGCAGTTTAAATCCACTGTTGTGTTTCGGATTGAAGGACATTGTAGCCAGAGTAACTACTGGACATATTGAGACTTAACATCTTATGTCTCAGGACGGCGAGCGCAATGAATGCCAAGCATTGCTTTGTTATTCAACGTTTTGTTTGGTTTTGCTACTGTTCATGAGCGGTCGTATCGCTTACCATCAGGCGAACGACAAGCTCGTCTCGCCACTCAATACAATAAAAAAAAAGGCTTCCTCTCAGGGATACTACGGAAGTAGTGGCATGTTACAATCAACTTGCATTAAGCGATCTCCTATTACTACTTAAATTTTAGATCTAAAATCGGAATTGATTCTCAATAAAACTGTAGTTTTACGAACAACGCTTAGTGACTAGCGTAGAAAAATACGTTTATGGTTTTTTTTAACGTCTTTTATTATATTTTGTTCTGAACACTTCAAGGTTTGAAGTACCTATTATTATCCTTGTATTTATTGCGAAGCATTTTATGTAATTATGTCCGGTTTATAGTCAACATTACATAAACATAACTACGTATTTTACTCAATGTAATCGATTATAAACCCATGGCAGCTGTTATCACAAACAGTCGGTCTAGACATTACATTATCCTCTGTAACTAATTATAGTTAATCTCATATTTTATGTTAATGTGCACTTTATGTAGGTAATCGCTTAGATAGTTGATTTTATTGATCTAAAGTGTCTAGTCAAAATATCATCAGAATACGATAAATAAACCATATTATGATTTATGACAAAGTCTATGCAATTGTAATGAGTCTTATGATCCAATGCCATTTTTGCCATGTACTCGTATTATGCGGTGTCTATGATTATTATGACTCTACAATTATCATTAAATTGTATCCAGAAGCTATCGGGCTGTATTATAAACATTTGGCATTCTTAATACCTGTATAAATACGAAACAGAAATGTGGTATTTACTTAATTTGTTGTGATATTTTAATTCTAGGCAATCACCTTCTTCTTTCGGTGTGTTCTGAAATTCGTAAGGCCTTTCGAATATCTGTAATTTCGTTGAGAAATCATGTTAGGTAGATCATCGCGAACAAAATATCTATGCAAAAAGGGTGGTACAGGAGGTACCGCTAATTCCATTTCTGTCGCTTTGAAGTCACTCTCTTCTCCTTCCCTTGAGGGATGTGTGTCCGGGGTGGCGCATGTGTCCAGGGAACCCAATTGGAATCTATTCCCGGTATAATATACCCCGGTTGGTACATGAATGTGCATTTAGACTTTTTCGTGATGTAAGCTCCAATGATTCCATGATTCATATCTGAATTTTAATAGCCCAGCGGCCTTTCAACCGTATTTTATTGTCTTCGATATGTGTTTATAGTTGACTATTTACATACTTTCATAAACTCACGCCTTTTCCCCAAGGTAATTCACCTTATGAATTCCGCCCCATGATGTGATAGGGATCTAACTATCACTATATCGGAAACAAATACCATCCATGCTGACAATGAATAAAAAATCCAATATAGCTTTGCCCGACCATATGAACCCGAGACCTCAGTTTTGCAATCATATCGTAGTACAATTGCGTCACCGTGGCAGCCAACTATTTAAACACAAAATATTATAAACATTAAACGTGTAGACATTTGTAGCTTATTGTCAGTTATATTTTGATTAAACATAATAACGTTATTACAAATTATTAAAAAACATACATGTAAGTACGTACCTTTTCTTTTTGTTTACATTATCTCTATTTCATTATATGACCTGGTTTTGTAGTCATATAGCAATACATTATGTGCCTATTTTTGGTCAGTAAGGGTTATCGACCTGACGGATTTATTAGAGAGTTATTAAAAAAAATATGATTCGTCAGCTTGCAAGATTATCCAAATAAAAACAACGAGGAAGGTTTAATGTAGGTTCTTTTAAAAATAACCGTAGCGATATTTTTATTTATCTGGAAGTGGTAGTAATAGAAAACGTAATTTGAAGGTGCTGTCTACAAATTTTCGCAGATAAGAAACATAAGATAACCATATCTTGACCGAAATTATTTGAAGTTGTTACTTTAGCAGTCTTTATTGATCGCAATCAATTTCATTTAACGTAAACGCCAGGAATGGAAAAAATATAGTAGTCACATGTCTTTATTATCGGATTTTAAACAAAACTACGTAATCGATTGGAATGATTGATTCAACAGATTATATTGCCAATTCAATACACACAAAACATTTACAAAAATTTATTAAAATCTCTTATCAAAAATGACGTCTCATCTACGATAACAACCAAAACACAAATCACTGTGACGACTACGCTAAAACGTTAAGGACATAATTATACGACCTCCCTAATTTAGCAATAGATTTCAAACATGCAAAAATTAAAAAATTAGGTAAATTTAAAGAAAATGCATACCTAATTTAAATCAGCGCAGAGCATTGAGGTATTATATACTTGAGCGGACTTCGGAACAAAATCTCTGCGTATGGTGCGTGCGCAAGGGTACACAGTGAAGCGAGAAAGAAGATATGTTACTTTGTTGGCGTGAAAGAGACAGAAATAGAATGTACCCTTCATTTTTTACAAACATTTTGTTTGCAGTATCCCCTCTAGTATATTATCTCAATGGCGCAGAGCGACTACTTTTTCCCAGTATGGCAAGAAAATATTTTTTTGGAAACTATGTAATCTTAAATCATTAAGTACATATATTAAAAGCAAGAGAAGTTGTTTCCAGTGTCTTAATTTAGTTTAAAATTTTTCAGATCTGTTTACCGAGTTTAGTATTGACTTACGGGGTGTACTTGGTTCACTCAGTAAATCTTGGTTATCCAATATGGCTCGGTCTTTCTGCACCCACCATCTATATATTGACATACGGCCTCGCACGTAAGTTATTGCTGCATTTTTGGCTGAAACGATCATTTTCTATATTCTGGATTTTCTGTATCTTCTTTATATGTTGGTTACTCTTTTGTTTTTATTAATCAATTATAACATTTATAATATGTTTTCAGAATGCTGGTGCAGAGAAGCAGCAGACTCTTGGGGAGGAGTGATTGGGTACCGCGTGATGGCATCAGTAGGACTCGCTATTATAGTCATAAGCTTGTTTATATGTTCAGTAGTACCCCACTATCTTCAACCATTCGTTTACGGCGTCTTTGGAGGTTAGTATGAATTTAAACCATATATTTCGTTTATGTTATTTTCAAATTTTAAATATAAATTGTTATGGTAATAAGTAAATAAATAACACCCAACAGTCACATACATAGTCCTGACCCCACATTAAGATCGGGTCTTGTGTCGTGGGTATCAGGAACTACGAGAGACTTTTCGGTCTCACAAACACCCAGACCCGGAAGAAATATTTGTGGGCCGCACAAACATTTCTCTCGGTGCGGGGATCGAACCTGCGGTCTCTCGTTTCACAGGCAGCGTCTAACCGCCTGCGCCACGGTGGCTGTCAGAATAAAACAGAAATAAAACGATTCTTATGTTTTTAGGTTTGGGATCCTCTCTAATATCAGCTCAAGTCGATGCAGTGGTATTTGATACATACGACTCTCGACTGGGATTCATTCGCGGATTATGCTTTGCTGGACAAGCTGTTGGACAGTCGACCTTCCCGCATTTGATGACTGCATTAATAGATTATTATGGATATTCGTATTCATTCATTGTATACTCCGGTATAGTGCTACAAACATTGCCAGCAATTTTGCTTCTCAGAGTGGATGATAACGCTAGAAGACCTGTTACATTTTCACGATATTCAGATTTTGCCAAAACCTATGCAATATTTAGCAATGATGCGATAGACAATAATTATTACACCGATGAACTACAATTACACGATTTAAGTAAAAAATGCTGGCAAAGTCCATCTGACGATAATATGCACCGGGAAGTTGGTACTTACGATGAAGACGCTGTTTATGATAATGAAAATGCAACTATAACACCACCGCCTAGTCCAGAAGAGAAAAGAAGGAATATTTTTGGAGTAGAAATATTACCAGAAATACCAGAGGAGAGTGAGGACGAAGATGACGAGGAAGAGCATTACGTCACAGAAAAAGATGTAAGCAAGAAAAAGAAAAGACTTAGTGTCGCTATCAAAAGACTGAGTACTTTAGGTGACAGCCTAGATGATTGCATTAGTAAACAAATTAGAAGAGATTCTCATCAAAGTGAAAACGGTGATATCAAAGAATATTCCGAAGTTGAAGTTACGTATGATAATATTTCACCTGTGACAGATATACAGAGGGAGAAAGTATTTAAATCATTTAGTTTTCGTTGCCAATCTGCTTATGCTAGTATGAGAAGAAGAATGTGGATGCCGTCTTATAGAGTGTATAGGATACGAAGAAGGACTTTATACTTTATGTACAACCTTAATGACACTTTTGTGAAACCTTTAACTAGATCTCTGTCATGTTGGAAGTTCTATCCAGCACTTATCCTTGCATTCGCTAAACTCAGTTTAACGGGAGTGTCGTTAGTTTTGCTACCAATAATAGGAACTCAAATGAAACCAAATATTTCTACAACAGATACCAACTTTTTGATGTCACTTCATGGATTTACTTGGATATGTTTCCTGCTTAGTACACCATGGTTAGCACAGACGCCTAAAAGAAATTTTAAGTACGTCGCCCTAATTGGCTTGATTATATCGTCTGCAGCGTGCTTTTGTAAGTTTATTAAGTTATTTAATTTATTTATTGCCATGAATGGCGGGACGAGCATGCCGTTCGCCTGATGGTAAGCGATACGACCGCTCATTAATAGTAGCAAAACCAAACAACACCTTGAATTACAAAACAATGCTTGGCATTCCACTGCGCTCGCCATCCTGAAACATAAGATATATGTCTGGTAGTTACTTTGGCTGCAATTTCTTCTATCTGAAACACAACAGTGCATTTAAACTGCTGCTTGGCGAGAGAAATAGACATTGCGCTGGTACCCACTCAGGCAGTCTTTCACATGTGAGAGACCTACCACCTGTATGTATTTATAAAAAATGTTCTTACAATTATGATGATTCATGTAGAGTATGTAGTCCTCGTTGGCGCAGTTGTACTACGGTACGATTACAACACTGAGGTCTCGGGTTCGAATCTCGGATCGGGCAAAGTCATAGTAATTTCTTCTATTCGTTATCAGTCTGCAGTCAGGAATATGAGTCCGATATGGCGATGGGCTTGCCCCCGATCACAACTTGGGATGGAACTGCTGCTGGTGCACTTCTGCCTATCCCTTCTGGGAAAAGGCATTTGTGATTTTTGCATATATGCATGTTCTTATGATTTTTGTTTTTTTTTCAGTGTTAGCAGAAGCGCACAATCACGACACATTTTCCATTGGTTGCGTTGTAGCTGGCCTTGGTTATGGCGCTATATCCTCGTGTTGGGAGACTGCAGTGCAAGATTTTGTGGGTGCAAGAAAATGGCCAAAAATTCATAGCACTCTAGAAACTACATCAGCTGTGACATTTGCGTCATTTGTGTTCGGAATTTCGTTTATACTGCGTCAAGAAGGAGGCTTACAATTCACCATGTTTATATTGGCAATAATACAATCTGGGATAACTGCTATTTGGTCGATTCTTGCTGTAATAGCTTTATACACAACAAAAGTGAGATCTATGAGATTAGGAAGACGATGGTGGCGATAAAGATGACATTGAAAAACGCATAAAGTTAAGTGAAAATATTGTGATAACAAGAAAACTAAACTCTTAAGAATTTGTAATATATTGTTAATACATTATTATTTTACAACATAATCACTTTCATTTTTTTTTATTGCATTTAATGGCGAGACGAGCATGCCGCTCGCCTGATGGTAAGCGATGCGACCGCTCATGAACAGTAGCAAAACCAAACAACACTTTGAATTACAAAGCAATGCTTGGCATTCCACTGCGCTCGCCATCCTGAGACATAAGATGTTAAGTCTCAATATGTCCAGTAGTTACTCTGGCTACAATGTCCTTCAATCCGAAACACAACAGTGCATTTAAACTGCTGTTTGACGGGAGAAATAGACATTGCGGTGGTACCCACCCAGGCAGCCTCTCACATATGAGAGACCTACCACCAGTTAAATTTCATTTATAATTCGTTCTATGATTTGCCTCTTGTGACTTGAGTCTTGACACTAAACAAACATAATTTATAAGTGTCCGTAGAGAAACAGAGAGACAGGGGTCGTGAATGGCGATCTTAGACTTTTTGAACTTACATGTGTCCTCGTAGTATATTATCATCGTTCACATTATCGACTAAGAAAACAGCTTAATTAAATTTTAATACCTTATGTAGATTCTACCAATTCACAATGTTCCAATTGTACCTAGAGAAGGGTCGTGCTTAGGAGTTGGGCAACGTAATTACATGATTAATATAATTAGTTATTGAATGGGTAATAAACTCTGAACAAATTCTTTTCATACTACTTGTTGTGATGATAAATGAGTAAACGTTTGTTTAACTGTTACTTCACCGAAGTCGCTGTTGACATTAGCTCCTTATCTTTGACAACCTTTTGCATTGAGATTGTGATGTTATTGCGGTAAAATCCGTATAACTAATATGTTTCAAACACATTACACATCTCACCTATACGCATATGTAAACGTTTTATAAGCTTAGCGTACGCCTTCCTGGAAGTAACATATTTAAAGATAATGGAGATTTAAAGTATATATTTATCAGATATCTATGTTATCATTCTTAAAATCCTTTATGTAAAACTTGACCCTATAATTCTGAATAAACATTGATAAGAAATGTGAAATGAAAACCTACATTAAGTTTAGGATAGGCTGGGACCAAGATAAACAAAAAATAAAATTAACAACAAATCTTGTAAATGTAAAAAAAAGACCTGATAGTCATGATCATGTGTAACACGATATTAATGATACTTTACCTTGGTTTTTCATCGGGGATTCTGGACGTCCATTCCTATAGTCTTCCATGTATTCATTCCTATAGTATTTATCGGTTCTTGCCAATTAACTTTATGACTATACTTGGTCATTAAAAGCACCCTTGTAATATTCGTTTTTTTTTATAAGGTAGTAAAATAAGCGTCTTAATAGTCATTTTTCCAAATCTGAGAGATTTTAAAAATTCTAAAGATTACATAGGATTCTATCACATCGAAATATGGGTGCCTGGTAGCACTTCTACCTGCCCCTCCTGGGAAAAAGGCGTAAGTTTATGTATGTAATATGTATGTATGTAATGAGTCAAACGAAAGATTGTTTTCCTCGCAAATTGTATAAGTGCTATAATAGAAAGATATAATAAACAAAGGCCGGAGGAAACAGGGTGTCAACTTTATTTGTTTTACGTCGACCTAATCTAGTGTGCAAATGAGTTGCTTCTGCTAACAGTGGGTTATACCGTCATTCATATTTGACGAGAGTCCCGTGTGACAGGCATTCGACTAAAAACTACGAGACAAACGACTAGTGACGAAAAGTGCGTGTCCAGCTCAACAGCTGGATATTTCCGAAAACGAATTGCATCAGCATAACACGTGGCAATGGCTTTGACGAAACAATCGGTTAACATTCTTCCTGGATTGCTTATGGTGAATATTATGTTATATTAATTTCCTTTAGTAGCCTTTGATTTAAATATTTTGTCTACTTCTGTTGAGAAACAGTTGATCGCAAGATTGTTTTGTGTAGTGCGGATTTCATTCCTTTTAATATGTTAGCATTGTGTATTTTGAATTGTTATTCAGACGCCGTATATGTATTTTTTGTTTATGGTACTGGTTAATCATTGTACAGTGATGATAAAACCATTTCTATGTGAGTAAATATTATATGAAAAAAATGTTTGCTATTTTTCAGGTTCTATCGACATTACCTTTGGCCACAACGACTAATATCGACTGCCATGGCAAGGCTTTCCATTGTGTGAATTCGTCCCATTTTATGATATGTGTTGACATTGGCCACGGATTTTCAAGCACTATTGATGATTTTACGATACCGTGTCCAGCAAACACTGAATGCCGAATAACAAACAGGTTTGAGTGTGATTATCCTCCACCACCATCAACAATGTTATATCAATCCACGGTGGCGGTAACACATAGTCAACCAACTGAAAGTATAATTCCATGGAAATCAAATAATGTCGTATTACAAAATACTGTTAATCCTTTGACAGAGGTTCACATTAAAGAAGAAGAAATGACAATACCAGAAAAAAGTGCAACTATTGAAACTATAATACCTATAGGTACAAGTAAAACTGAAATTGCAACAGAAAGAGAAATGATTGATATTAACGAACAAAATTCTGGCACTCAAATGAATGCATTGTATTCAAGTGGTGTTGATTTACCAATTGCAGCTTCGAGTAATAGTTTAGATGGACTAATAATCGATCCAACGACAACGATAGAGTCAATATCTGATATATTATCTACCACTAAAGCAATAACCAAATCAGATAAAACAACAACTTTTGAAGATTTTAGCACTACTAGTGCGTATGATACTGCATCTGAACAAAATTTAATTGTATCCACTACAGACGGAAATGCATATTTTGGTCTTTCAATTAATAATTTGTTGAGTACGAACCCTGAGGTTATAAGTAATCCGGCATATGAATCCAAACCTAACACAGTTCTAACTGAACCGCATGAAATTTCTACTGTTACTATTAAAGAAGACATACAGGTTGTTTCAGATAATAGTAACATAGAAACCAATATATTAAGTAATGGGAATATTATCACAACAACCGAAAGTGTAATCGTTAACACAGATAATACAAATTTCGGCATTCAAGATGATTCTACTATACCTGATATCATTACACCAATAAGTGATTTAATTACTATTGACGTTACTGCAACTCCCAAAATATCAAATGATTTGGATGACGTATCTACAACGAAAGAAGCGATCAATCCTGACCTAGTTCACATGTTTACCACAATATCAGCAATTACGAAGGTAGAATCATCATCATATACCGCCGAACCTTTAAATATTGAGAATCATATGTTTTCTACTACAGACACGACACAAGATTTAGAAGTAACAACCACAGGAGATGTGAGATTAAATACAGAAGTTGAAGTTGTCTCACATAACTTATTAAATACACCAACGTTACCAAGTGGATCAAACCAGAACGAAACAATAACGACCACACTCGGTACTGATTATACGGGACAGCTCTTGATAACAACTTTAGATGAATTTGCAAATGACAAAACACAACAAACCATTTTCTCGGCTCTAAATTCGGCAACAGAAACGAGCGCAATTACAATTGATACAAATATCAATTCAGTAACGCAGGACCATAGTTCTGCTTACGAGTCAGTTATTAACTCATCTCCTTATTTTGAACATTCTACGGAATATTTTCATCCTGATTTAAAAACAGCTAAAGAATTATCATCGGCAACAGCCACGTATGGATACGAAACAGAAGCTACTAATAACATATTGTCAACAATATTTGATCCAAATCTAAATACAACTAAAGAAATATCATCTGCAACAACCACGTATGAATACGAAACAGAAGCTAGCAATAACATATTGCCAACAACATTTGATCCAGATCCAAAAACAATTAAAGAGTTATCATCTGCAACAACCACGTATGGATACGAAACAGAAGCTAGCAATAACATATTGTCCACAACATTTGGTCCAGATCTAAAAACAACTAAAGAATTATCATCTGCAACAACCACGTATGGATACGAAACAGAAGCTACCAATAAAATATTGTCAACAACATTTGGTCCAGATCTAAAAAGAACTAAGGAATTATCATCTGCAACAACGACGTATAGATACGAAACAGAAGCTAGCAATAACATATTGTCAACAACATTTGGTCCAGATCTAAAAATAACCAAGGAATTATCATCTGCAACAACGACGTATGGATACGAAACAGAAGCTAGCAATAACATATTGTCAACAACATTTGGTCCAGATCTAAAAAAAACTAAAGAATTATCATCTGCAACAACCACGTATGGATACGAAACAGAAGCTAGCAATAACATATTGTCAACAACATTTGGTCCAGATCTAAAAAGAACTAAGGAATTATCTTCTGCAACAACGACGTATGGATACGAAACAGAAGCTAGCAATAACATATTGTCCACAACATTTGGTCCAGATCTTAAAACAACTAAAGAATTATCATCTGCAACAACCACGTATGGATACGAAACAGAAGCTAGCAATAACATATTGTCAACAACATTTGGTCCAGATCTAAAAGCAACTAAAGAATTATCATCTGCAACAACCACGTATGGATACGAAACAGAAGCTAGCAATAACATATTGTCAACAACATTTGATCCAGATCTAAAAGCAACTAAAGAATTATCATCTGCAACAACCACGTATGGATACGAAACAGAAGCTACCAATAACATATTGTCAACAAGATTATATCCCGATCTAAAAACAACTAAAGAGTTATTATCTGCAACAACTACCTATGAATACGGAACAGAAGCTTCTAATAAGATATTGTCAACAACATTTGATCCAGATCCAAAAACAACTAAAGAATTATCATCTGCAACAACCACGTATGGATACGAAACAGAAGCTACCAATAAAATATTGTCAACAACATTTGGTCCAGATCTAAAAAGAACTAAGGAATTATCATCTGCAACAACCACGTATGGATACGAAACAGAAGCTAGCAATAACATATTGTTAACAACATTTGGTCCAGATCTAAAAGCAACTAAAGAATTATCATCTGCAACAACCACGTATGGATACGAAACAGAAACTACCAATAAAATATTGTCAACAACATTTGGTCCAGATCTAAAAAGAACTAAGGAATTATCATCTGCAACAACGACGTATGGATACGAAACAGAAGCTAGCAATAACATATTGTCAACAACATTTGGTCCAGATCTAAAAAGAACTAAGGAATTATCATCTGCAACAACGACGTATGGATACGAAACAGAAGCTAGCAATGACATATTGTCAACAACATTTGGTCCAGATCTAAAAAGAACTAAGGAATTATCATCTGCAACAACGACGTATAGATACGAAACAGAAGCTAGCAATAACATATTGTCAACAACATTTGGTCCAGATCTAAAAGCAACTAAAGAATTATCATCTGCAACAACCACGTATAGATACGAAACAGAAGCTAGCAATAACATATTGTCAACAACATTTGGTCCAGATCTAAAAGCAACTAAAGAATTATCATCTGCAACAACCACGTATGGATACAAAACAGAAGCTACCAATAACATATTGTCATCAAGATTATATCCCGATCTAAAAACAACTAAAGAGTTATTATCTGCAACAACTACGTATGAATACGGAACAGAAGCTTCTAATAAGATATTGTCTACAACATTTAATCCAGATCCAAAAACAATAAAAGAGTTATTATCTGCTACAACCACGTATGGATACGAAACAGAAGCTTCTAATAACATATTGTCTACAAGTATTTATCCAAATATAAAAACAAATAAAGAATTATCATCAGCAACAACCACATATGAATACACAACAGAATCTTCTAATAATATATTGTCTACAAGATCTGAAATTAACTTAGACAGACAAGGGATAAAAAATATTGACAATGGTTACGATATCATCACGTCTTCTATTGTGGATAATTTTACTGTTAAAGATACAGTTCAATCAGAAATTAATTATGTCGATCAAGTAGAATTATATGTAGCACCTCACACTAGCTCATCGAGAAATTCGGGGAATTTAGTTTTGGTAGAGCCAGTATTAGATCCACATAAATCAAAAGAAGCTATTTTAGAAATTACGAAAATTCAAACAGACGACTTAATTCCTGGCGAACCAAACGAAAATACCACTCCAGGAATTAATAATGAATTACTATTGGGACCAAAAACAGAAAATATATTTTCGTCAAATATAAACGAAACTATGTTTTATAGAATATCTAAAGAAGAAAAAGCAATAGAGACTACAACTGGAATTTATACTTCAGAAATAAATTACACAGTTGAAGCGAAGCATGGGGATATGAATTTTGATTCAAATTCAAATGTATTTACAACTACACCTATATTAAATAACGTGACTGCACAAGATTTAACAAATGTAGTAAGTGAGGCATCTGCAGCTACAAACATTTATTTACCAGCTGGATTTGAGACCACTTTTCCCACAGTTACAGTTGGAATTGAAGAGGTTTCAGAAAGTTATAGAGCTCCTCAGATCGTCAATATTCAATCTATGAATGTGATGGATAATGGTAGGGACTTATTAATAAAAAATAATACTAAAATTCCTGAAATAGTTGCTACAATTGTAGCGACTACTGAAACAATTGTTGCATCAGATTACATAGCATTAGAGGATACTATGACATTAGCTCACACGCTAATGCCAAGTGCAAATACTATTAATTCAGAGCCTTATGTCCCGGGGTCATCAAAAAATGTAACAAAAGCCATGGAAGAAAATTTAAACGTAGAAACTGAATCATCGAATTATGTTAAACAAACTCAATCAAATGGAGATGAACGTTTTGGCGTTAACGCCATGCCGTATATCCCTACTACTAAAGTTAACAGTAATCTAGACTTAACAAGCGAACGAAATGTACAATCAGAAGGATTGAATACTTCTAATTTAATAGAGCCAAGGGAAATTACAATTAGTGAAAAAATAACACCAACTCATGCCCCTTTAATTACGACGGAAAATATAATATTTAATAATAATGACATGTTACCTACTCAAGATACATCATTCACTGAATTATTTAAATCACAAATCTTTAAAAACCTTAAAACAAACATTACAGCTAACGTGACGCCCACAAACATAGGGATTTCAAACACAATAAACTTAGATTCAAACAATGAAAATATATTTGAAACAGCAACAACAGCTTCACTACAGATGGATAATTTGCAAGAACGAGGAGTTCAAAACAATACTGAAAATTATATCATAACAAGTTCACCCGATGTAGAGACAAAAAAGTACAGTTTAGGTAGTCAGGATTTCATTATGATTAACGATGTTATGACAGATAATAATACCCATATTGAATCTAAAGTTAATTTAAAATTTAATGGATATATTTCTAGGAATACAAAATTCAACGACACGGTGCCCAATACAGGCCCTGTTACAGCTACTACTACCGATAATAATAATGGTGAAGCTATGGACACATCTAAATCAGCATCTAATGTAGAAAATATAGCAGTAAACAAAACAAATGATTTTAAAGTTACCAAGCAATTAACCGAAAATATTGCATTAAATGTTCATATAACTACGGCTAAACAAGCATCGACAGTTCCAACTACTACTATAGAAATAAACGTAAATCCTTTTCATACCAGACAAAACACGACCTATAACATTAACACGGGCAATTCCGAAACCCAAAACATTATTTCTAGATTTTGGGCAAACGAAACTGAAAAATCAGTCAAATCCAATGGGCTTTCTTTGCAAACAAATGTTAACCCGGTTAATAATAACCAGTCGATTCATCCTAGTAATGTGCAAATTAATACTGCAAATATTTCAACGTTACATAACACTTTTCAAAGCACGAAAGTAAATTTTGACTGCCTTTACCGTTATCGCGGCCGATACGCCGATGCTGAAAACTGCCGGAAGTTTTATATTTGCGTCGGTAGGCAGAACCCTATAGTAGGAATATGTCCGATAAATACAGTTTTTAGTGATATTAGAAAACAATGTACTAGGAACCTATCTCATTGCGTTAGAAATTATGTATTTTATTGTACCACTGAGGGTCGTTTTAGCGACCTCTTTGTCGATAATATATACTACCTTTGTCTCAAAACTAAAGAAAACAGATTTATACGGTATAAACTACAGTGTGAACGCGGTTACTATTTAGATAAAACTTCCGTTCAGTGTAATCCTAATTCGGCCACAACAATTCGGTCAACGTTATCAGATAACAATAATTCCCAAAAAAGCAGCGACACAAGTAGTGGTAGCAAAACAAACTCGAATGAATCTGAAAAAAAAGCGAGCAAAAATGGTGATTTTACATGTAAAAAGGAAGGTAAATTTGCTGATCCCAAAAATTCCAGGAAATACTATGTGTGTTCCAAAAATAACAAGTTGATATTTAGAAGAAAGCTCAAATCATGTGATAGTGACGAAGTGTTTGACACACAGAAACAGAAGTGCGTAGATGCAGAGAGTTCTGAAGGTTAAGTAATTTGTAATGTAGGTAAATATATAGGCAAAAATGTGAATAATTGGCTGTGTTTAGGAGAAATAATAATAATGTATTTCAATAATTGACATGAGTAATTTATTTTAATAAATATTTTTACATATAATCTTGTTTTTGTAACCCTTTGTATATTCTAAGAATTGAAGTGGGTTCAACGTTTTTTTTTTTTTTTTTTTTTATTACAATGAAATGACGAGACGAGCAAGCCGTTCGCCTGATGGTAAGCGATACGACCGGTCATAAACAGTAGCAACATTCCACTGCGCTCGTCAACCTGAGACATAAGATGTTAAGTCTCAATATGTCCAGTAGTTACTCTGGCTACAATGTCCTTCAATCCGAAACACAACAGTGCATTTACGCAGTGTTGTTTCACGGAAGAAATAGACATTGCGGTGGTACCTACCCAGATGGCCTCTCACACATGAGGGACCTACCACCAGTATGTAGCTACATATCATTAAGATGTAATATTCACTAAACAAAGTACAACGATAAATTATATGTAAATATGGAAGCACATCAGCGCGGCGGAACCATCAAAATATATAAGCGCAAAACCGTTACGAACCGGACTTCATCAAGGAGAATACACTAAGGCTTAGGGTTCGTACTTTAGTATTGGTTTTATACGCTATCGTGCCTAATATTACTAATTTAATATAATGCTTATTTAATAAGGACTATGAATGTGTTACTAGTGTATAATGCAACATATCAGTCCATTTACAGCACTTTATGAACTATGAACCCAAAGACAATTTAAACTCCAGGTCAGGCATTATGTTTTTTTTCTTACAGTAAAATTGTAAATAAATAGTTTCACGAATTTAAAAATGTCACATATTAAGTAACTTCGACCTTCAATTTGGATCCAACACGATGATAGGCTTACTCAGGGTGACACTGACTACACCTTTGCTTATCCCCTCGTGGCTCGGGATCCTAGGTGTGAAATTATGGATTTATGATACCACTGAGTAAGATAAGAGCACTAAAATAAATTAGTTCGTATAGTAACACAATCTACTGGGGCAAAGAGCGGGAACGACTGCGATAATTATGGCGGGTCATCCAATATCTATGTTATCGCAAATATATCACATTCGTGGTCTCCGATATGCAGCTCCATTTTCTTGTATAAATTGATCTTCGTCATCTCTTTCTAAGGTGATGCAAAATTGGTTCGAAAATATGGTGCATCGCACTGACACCTCTCCTCGAATTGGTCTTGAAGGGCAAAAATATGTTGCGCGGACTGGGCTGTTGTCTTGCGTTACCGAAAATTTATAGTTCTTACAATCTATTGGCCTCATCTTGTTATGCGTATCTTTCTTCGAATTTACATACTTAATGTTTTCTCTATTTGTATCAACTCTACGGTTCTCACTGAACAGTTGGATTGGAGTTTTAGTGTTGTTTGTAAGAGGGCATTTATATCTTTCTGGGGCAGAGCAGGTACGACTGTATCCATTGAAAATCGTATTGCCAGAACATGTGAACCTTATTCCTTGGTGACGATTTTTATTTGGAATGCACAGAATATATCCTTTGCAGTTTGGAACGCTGGGATCGGCTATCCTTTCACTTCTTTGACAAGGGACAGTTCTTGTGAATCCTGGGCCCAAGTAATTTGATGCGTTTTCGCAGACATCACTAGAATCTTCATTACAAATAGTATTCGGTGGACATAGGAATGATGGACCTAAAATATTTTCGCCTTCACAAATTCGTACTTTGTTGTTTGGCTCGCAGATGAAACCATAAGGTCCACATTCAAATGCCTTCATTCCATAGCCGGCGGCAGCTTTTGTTATTGCCTGTGAAAGAAAAAGAAAATGTTTTGGTATTTGGCAATTATCAACGATTATTTGTAGGATTTTAAATACTATTAACACTGTGATTTAAATGGCCCACTATTAATTAGCACAGGTTGTTCGTCGGTTGAAATGCTTTAGACACCGGCCTAATATTTTCATTACGCGTGTTGGTAGATGACGTTCATTGCTATATTTGTTGATATTGGCGTTGATAGCTTGCTTTCACCTAGTAATAAATTAAAATTCAGATTATCATAATTTTAGCCACAGGGAGTCGACTGCTGAACATAGGTCTCCCCAAGGATCTCTAAATCAACCTGTTGGAAGCGGCCTGCGTCAAACGGCAGAATATCGTAAATTAAGTTTCAGTAGATAATAAAATTACACATCTTAACTGACTAGGTGCCGCATATAAAAATAATTTGTGAATAAACTGATTGTTTGTGACCTAATTGTTTGGACAATGTACCTCGTCGGAAACGTAGATATATTTCCAACGAAGTTGATAAGAAGTCAGATAGACGTGAGATATTTAAAGATAGGAGAGTATTATGTAGGATTACGTGCATTTTGCACACGTGATGACTCTGTTTTGACACTAAATTCTTTTATTTCCGGCAGTTGTTTATCTAGAGTTTTCAACCAAAACCTACGCTTATTACCTACTAACACAATAGAGATACCCAATGTGTTGTTAAAAGGTAGAACCTCCGGAAATTCTGCATTTATTTGAAGATTGAGGTATTTTAGAAAATATATTTCTCAAAATTACATATTTTTGATGAGTTTTTTTTTTAAGATTTAAAACATTCAATAATCCGTATTCCAATGCATTTAATATTTTGTAAAATGTTTACAAATCAGTAAAAGTCATAACAGGCGAAGTAGGTCCAGCCCGCTTTTATAATATTGATCCATGGTCAAGTTGGGAATGCAGCTAACTGCTGAGCCAAATGACACGAGGTCGATCCCGATACACATACAGATCGCTGAAGATACGTACATTGCATACCTAAGAATTTTCCTCATACTCATAATCTGTATTTAGCTTGCATGAAGGACGAAGGTTTCTTAATCCTCCAATTAAGAAGGTTAAAGGATATTCTTCAAGACAATCATGCCCTATTTAACCGCAGGAAATTTACTTTGAACTTAGGTCTTCCGAATATACAGTAATCTATTGGAAACCGGTTACATAGTGCAACTTTTTTACACTGTTTATCGGGCCCTCTGTCTACAAATAGGGTGTTAGTTTATTGCTGCGTAAGATGGCATAATTTAATTCCTGGGTCGTTATTATTAGGTACATCAATTACATGTTACTGTGTTTACCACGCAATGTTGTACCTATTTATTTCCTTTAGAAAATCCAATCGAATTTCTGGTACAAATGATCGTAATAGTAGATTGTTTACATAAAGACTTAATTAAAATTGTCAAAATTAAGTACTTACGATTAATGTAGCGAGATGAAAACAAAAACTGTACCACGACATTGTAGAACACAAACCATGAAGCTTTAATAAGACGTCTAAAACACAACTAAGCGGCGATCAGCAGCTTTCTTCACACATTAGTTCTAAAGTAATTATTGTCTTTAACACCTCTTGACCAAAGCGTGGAGAAATGAGTTCATATTGCCACGGACTGACATACATGGAATGTAACACATTCTGTGAATTCAAACATTTTACCGTTAAATATTTGAAGAATGCGACATCAATTTGTTTTTCATATTAATTGGTCATTGTTTTGCGACATTGTTAATCATGAGTACAGCTACATTCTTAAATGTAGAAGCTGAGTGAACTGTGAAGTATCTTAATGAATCCATAATAGGCAACATAGCTATATCTATAAATAACATGTACTAATTGTCTAGTGACGTTAGAAAATTATTTGGGGTGACACAAGTACAGTTTTAACTTTTATTGAAGTCCCAAAAGTTCCAACACACTATAAATAGTAATAGTAAAATACGTTATAATATCAACATTCAAAGTCGTAGAGCTAAATTGTAATGTACTCTCGCACTATACGTATGGATCACTAGATTGGCGCGATCACTAATAAAGAGTGGTGTGGCGAAGGCCTATAACCCAGTTATAGGAATTATTGCTATTTCAAATTAACATCAACATCTTGTTATTTTAGAAACCTTAGCATACTCTATATTTTCGCTATTGCTAATTTCCCCCCACAGAATTTATAAACAAAAAACTGACCATATTGAATTATAACTATTTTTCACGTCTGAAATTACACATAAAAATTGACTGTTGAGTTTGTTATTTAAATGGGGTCGTAAAAAGAACTCATTCCATCTTAGATTACACGAGATCGTATAAAAATATTTGCCTATCGGCTTTGTGAATCACATCGCTAATCGCAAAATTTAGCATATTTATTTACATTGTAAAATTGTTATTATCGACTTCACTTGATATTTGTGATGGCTATAGCTATACAGGGTGATATTGACATATTGTATTTAATTTAAACCACATTCCTAACCCCTATAGGTAATATTGTACAAAGTTTGATCAAAAACTGCCTGATAGTTTTGTCAATAATCGCGATTTATGTTCCAAGAATTTTGATCTTAAGAATACCGATTCTTTTTACGACTCCGGTAAGTTCCCAAACCGAACTGAAGTTCAGCAACACGGTAAAATATTCGTATCTATATGGGTGTCCAAAAATCTCGAAAACAAAAATATTAATTTTTGACAAAAAATATCTCTATATATTTTTTCAAATTATGTACTATGTTCCTAGGGTAATGAGGAACATATAGATTAAATTAAGTACAATATGTCAATATCACGCTGTATATTCCAACACTACTATAACCCGTTTCCTCTACCCGTTATTTTCCGTTTCTTTTTTCTCGGAAACGTGATCTAAATATACGATCTAAGCATCTAATTCTACGATCTATGTGCTATATAGTTGTTGAGAAAGATCATAGTCTGCGGTACTCACTTACCATCTGAAGAATCGTTTGCCCCTCTACCGGATCTATGCAACATAAAAATATATTTTGTTTACTAAAACACTATCAACATTTATCAATAGTATGACATAACCTATAAACTCAGTTTCTCAACTTTTGTGTCAATCTAACAATTAATCAATCAATCATAGTTTACGATAATGAAATATCAGTGTACAATTATTTACCTTTATTGTTGTAGTTGTTGTAAATGATAAATGACGAATCTAAGCACTCCATATTTTCACTACAGACACAGCTGACGATACTTTAACCACACGTGTGAACTTGTATTGTGACGCTTTCTTGTTTTTCCAACGCCAAGAACGTTCGAGAAAGACAAAGACAGAGACACAAGCATGCGCCGATTCAATGCGCCTAATTCTCTAGTGCTGCGCGCACGGCAGACCGATCATAGTTGAGTGGGAGAGAGACGCAAGGCATTCGGCGGGCCTCTCTCTCGTTCGGTGACTCATCGTAACGTTACCGAGCGTTACACTTTTTCATAAGTGACTCCCAGCCGCAACCTAATTTAAGACGTTGTCACGTCAAAAGTAGTTTCATAATGTGCCGCCAGGTGTCACTATTTTCAGTTTGTAGTTTAAACTTAAAATGTATATATTGGGGGTAGAAATAATGTGAAGATCAAGAACACGGTTATTAACACTTAAATGCACTTTATTAAAGTAACATAACGCTAACATACTTGCTAATTTAATGTAATATTCTACTAATCGTCATCAGACGAAGACTCGCTGTCACTTTCCGAACTTGTTGACGTTTCAGAATCTCTTTCTTTGGCGGGAACTCCGGTTTTAGCTCTGCAAATATATATTTTTATAAGCACCTTATATTATTAAAAACATATTTTTCCTACAATAAAATTAGGTTTCATCGAGGCACAAAAATCTTCACACCGATATAAAAGTTTCATAGTAAAATGGGCATTATACCAGTGTCCATGATAGAAGATACATCTAGAAGACCGATTTATACATCTTTCTGCCTTTCATGCGTCAATAGGTCTTTCTTTAATAACGAATATAGGTCATTTTGAGCCAAAGTATGATTAAACGATTATTTTTTTTGAGTTAGCTCACTCTAATTCTAAAGTTGCGATATATTGAGGCTTAACAAATACTCACAGATGGTACGACTCGACGACTGCCAAAGCAGAAGGGTGCAGGTTGCTCGCTATATTGATTTGTGGTTCCCTCAATAATGCCTCCACCTCCTCTTTGGATCGGTTGAGCATCACGCTCAGTACTTCCACGCTCGCCGTCATCGCTTCTTCGAACCCACAATCAGCTAGGTACGCTATCACGGACTGTGTAAAAAATGTTATTAAAATTAGTTTTTTAAATTGCGAAGCGTAGTGTAGGACGCCTTCTGGTGGAGTGACGATTTGCGAAAGGTCGCTGGCAGATTCTATTTTATTTATTAGGTATACAATAAATTACATATCAGTACATAAAAATAAACACAGTACCGAAATCAATAAAAGAAAGATAAATACATGATTTTCCAAAGTAGACACAACATACACAAAGAGTATATACAATAATACAATGGTTAAGTAAAATAAGTGCTGAAGTAAACAGATGCTGGATGCGACAGGTCAAAGACAGGGTGAAATGGCGCAATTTGGAAGATTTTTTGCCTATGTCCAGCAGTGGACAGTAAAAGGCTCATGACGAGGACTCAGATTGAATCCACTTTGAGCTACAAATATTATGCCTGGAATAATAGAAGACAGGGGAGACTTTGGCCATTAGTGACATTTGTTTTACGTGGACTTCATACCCGTTGCCTGTCTGTGAGGTCAAAAAATGCTAAATAAAATCACGTGATCACGTGATTAATAGGCGGCCCCTTAGCCTAAAGCACAGAACTCTTACTATTCCGTGTCTTAACTGCAAAGCACATTGCCGAAAACAGAAAAAATAAAATAAAAAGTGTATATCATACCGCAGCGATTCCCTGTTTCCCGAGTGCGGCGGCGCGCGTGGCCACCCCCGCGAGCGCGGGCGCGTGCGCCACGCCGCCGCGCTCGTGCCGCTGCAGCGCGCGCACGCACGCGCCCGCCGCCTCCCAGCACGCGTCCGACCGCTCGGGAGCGTCCGCGCACAACTCCACGATGCGTGAGAGGCAGCGCGCTGACAGTCTGCGCGATATAAATATAAATAAATAAATACTAGATGGAGGAGTGTGGAACTGGAGTGGATTAAGTTAGCTAAAGGAGATCAGTCGATTTGGTCCAACTACGGACAAGAAATTAAGTATGACTAAAAAATCAGGCGTATTTTTTTAGATTCATGTCCCTATTTATTTTTATCCTACACCGTGGGGATCAGATTTTGCAAAAAAAAAGATATCATAAAATATTCTACCACTTTTTGCATTGTTTGCAATATCAGAATTGACATCTGTCAAATTCATTCAGTGTTTGTCAAATTCTATTCTTTGTGCTTGGTCACGAAAGGAATGTGCTTTTGTTATGTTAGTTATTTTGAGTTTATTATTTACGACAACTCTTGGCTACTCTAAAAAAGATTATAATTATTATATTCCCAAAAATAGCAGAGCTTGCTCAGTGTATCTACGCAATACCTCATTGGATTTTATGACGGAAAGGCTCTATAAAAAAATATATGTTTTACATTGTATGTTTTGTTTATATTCAGATCGACAGCTCTCAAAATGGCCACAATGCAATAATACATTATTGTAATTGCATTGCAATTAAAAGGACAGTGGGATGCTGTGCACATGTAATGACTATTATGTGGTACCTTGGTTGGGCTGGGTACCAAAATGATATCACACCTCCTGCAAAGCACTTCGACAATGTATTGTTACTACCAGGTACATGAGATATTGTTTAGGAACAAGTTTAATTTCAAAATAGAACTTTTTATTATAAAAATGTGGTTCTTATTATCAATACTAACATTTTTACCGTCATCATTCTCTTTTTATAATGACCTACCTACTTTTGAAACGGATATTTCTACCCCCAGAAATGCTTGCTTAATCAACTTTATATCGAAAAGTATTTAACGTGTTTATAATTATGTAATACATTTTACAATATTATTAAACGAAATTATTTACATAGTTACAGAAAATATAAAATATTGTCCAAATAAGATATATGTATGTAATGCTAGTAGAATATGGTAGTTTTTGTAAAACTTTAAGAGGATATATCTTAAATACCCCATATCGTAGCTCAAAAAGACTATATTATATTTAAAGGATATTGAATCTTTATTATTTAATTCTAGGTCTCATTTGTGTCCGTCAAGTTTTCACTACTAGGCCCAATTTCCTTAGGAAATCGACCGATCTCCTTTGTTCTAGTCGTGGAAAACTAGTGGTGCGAAAGGGAAGATAGTGCTAGTTGCACTATATACTTAGGAATGACAAAAACACAAACACACGTTTTTTTTTTAATTGTTAATAATGACGAGACGAGCATCCCATTCGGCTGATGGTAAGCGATACTGTTGCTCACGAACAGTGGCAAAACCAAAGAGTGCAGCACCTTGGATTACAAAGCGATGGTTGGCTTTCCACTGCCCTTACAATACTGAGACAAGATGTTAAGTCTCAATATGTCCAGTAGTTACTCTGGCTACACTATCCTTCAAATCGAAACACCACAGTGCATTTACACTGCTGTTTGACGGGAGAAATATGAGAGACCTACCATCACACAATATTTACCAAATTCTTGCATTATATTTAGATTTGAAGTACAGCAACGACAGACTCAAGCTTCTTTAGCGGAACATATTCTATTTTATAACTAGTCTATTGAAATGTTACATGAGCTTTGCATTTTTTAGAGGACGCAATTTTATTTTTGGGCTATGTGTGGGGGGTCAATAGAAGCTTAACCTAAAGTTTGTGGGGTCGCCACGCTTGTCCCCCGGCCGCCATCTTGGAAAAAGGGGTGAAAACACTTTTTTCGCGATATCACGGAAACTATGCGTCTTACAAAAAAAAATTGTAAAATATAATTTGTAGCTAATTGTTTTGCCTACAAATGTGTTTATTTAACTTTTTGCGCTAAATTAAAAAAATAAAGATGTTATAAGCAAAAAAGTGTTTTTTGTTCTATAACTTTTTATCAAAAAAATCTCACTTTTTTGCTTTTGTTATTTTTATTAACCTATTCTGTCCCACTACTGGGCAAAGGTCTCCCTCAACTCCTTCCACTTATCCCTATCAGTTGCTGATGCCAT
This sequence comes from Hyles euphorbiae, assembly GCA_023078785.2. Taxonomy (NCBI): domain Eukaryota; kingdom Metazoa; phylum Arthropoda; class Insecta; order Lepidoptera; family Sphingidae; genus Hyles; species Hyles euphorbiae. The sequence goes on along the minus strand of CM041041.1, from coordinate 12,743,970 downwards.
CCAAGTGCTGCTAAATTGGTCGAGATCGTCGCGCCACCTTTTCCGAAGCCTGTCGCGTGGCCTCTCGCCATCCTTAGGCACCCTTTGAGTGGCAATTTTTTCCCACCTCTTCGGGTGCATCGGGATGACGTGGCCCGCCCAATTCCACTTTAGTTTGGCCGATTTCTGTGCAACATTCTTGACTCTGGTTATGGAGCGCAAGCTGTTATTGGGCATAGCTCTTTGACAAACCCCGAGCCTGGACCTCTGAAGTTCGGTCAAAGACCAGGATTGAGCTCCGTATGTGAGAATTGGTAAGATACAAGTCGACGAGTCTACTTTTAAGAGAAATGGGAAGATTTCCCTTAAGAAATTTCTTCTTCACTTTTTTGCTTATAGCTTGTATATTTTTTTATTTAGGGCAAAAAGTTATATAAACATATTTGTAGACAAAACAATTTGTTACAAATTATGTCCTTACAATTTTTTTGTAAGACGCATAGAATCCGAGTTATCCCGAAAAAAGTGTTTTCACTCCTTTTTCCAAGATGGCGGCCGGGGGACAAGGGTGGCGACCCCACAAACCGAGGTTAAACTTCTATTGACCCCCCAAACATGTCCCAAAAATAAAATTGCGTCCTCTAAGAAATGCAATATTCGGTCCTTAAATTGTAACATTTCAATGGACTAAACGTATCAAATATTACACATATTAAATTAAATATCTACAAGTACATAGTAGATAACACAGTGACGCATAAAGAAAACAAGTGCGAGAATTTAGCACGTAAAAAGGACGAGCGCGGTGATTCACTAAAATATTTCTTGTGTATCAAAAATTAGTCAACTGTACAAACTCGTAACATAGATAAAAGGTATTTAAATATAGTTAAGTAAAAAATGGCTATAAAACAACAGAAGAATATCTAGGCCATCTTTTTTTTTGTACGAATATATTAGCATTTCTAAAATTCGAGAATGTTTCAGCTTCCTATTTAGGATTTTGAATAAATAGAGAAATAATCTCGAAAATGAGTAAATTGATTGGTATGAAACTGGGACACAAGAAAGGGTACTTTTAGCTTTAATGAAACAAAAATCAATTGATGTTTTGCTATATTTTGTTAAATAATTATTTCAATGTTCACCAATATAGAAGAATTAGAACAGACTAACAGAACACTAATAAACATTAGTGATAAAACTCAAGAATTTGACAGCTTCCCCGGGAGATGTGTTATTTTTAAACGTTCTTAAGAGAAAATTAATGTATAATTAATATTATACTAGTAATATATAAAATAACTGCACTCTGGGCGTTCCGGACGTTCGTTGAATGTCAACATATAAGATAAAAGTTTTACGTCTACAAAAACGTAAATATTTACGTTTTTATAGACGTAAATTTATGACAGCGCTACCTGTATATCATAAATACTTTTATTTTTAAATGTAGCCACAAGAGCATCGGGTTTATTGAAAACGAATAGACGATAGAATGTTTCTGTAAGTGAAAATATCATGATCTAATAAGTAATAACTTACTTTTGCAATACAGGTCCCCTGAGGTCTTTGGCTTCCTCTTGTTCGGCCGTCAACTCTCCAAACTTGAATATATCTGCCGCTGCACTGCGCATTTTCGCTTTCACTTCGGGGTCTGCGCAGATATTTTAAATTAATTTATAAAATAAATACACCCAACAGTCACGTACATACATAGTCCTGACCTTACACAAAGATCGAGGCTTGTGTCATGTCGTGGGTATAAAGAACTACGAGAAACTTTTAATTCCCACAAACATCCAGACACGAATGAAATTACGGTGGATCCCACAAATATTTGTCTCGGTGCGGGGATCGAGCCCGGTGTCTTACGTCTCACAGCCGGCGTCTAACCAACTGTGCCACGGCGGCGGGAGGAACACGCTAAGGAGGCAATAATACATTAAAAATGAATGCTCGTTGGAAAGCTAATGAGTCGATTTTGAGGCAGAAGGCACGTGTGAAGAGGTAAACTTCAAAACTTTAAGTACTTCAGCTTTCTTAAAAAAAACCATCCAGTTAAGATTGTAGCAACTATGAGATTGCAGAGGCATAAGAAACGTTGTCATGAGCTACCAAAGAATCCATCCACCCTATATGTAAACCATTCTCAGCACTAAGGGTCTTGGGATTCAAATCACAAATTCATATTATATTGTGTGTGTCTCAAGCCACACAACATCCCTTTTAACTTATTTATTGAATTTGGAATATATAATAATTGTATTATAGTATTTCAGATTTCTCAATATATTGTTTGATTAAGGCTAGGAACAATTATATAAGAAAAGAACGACATTCAAGGTAATATTTTACGTGAATATATAAAATGTTGCCAAGCGACACGGATTACGGATTATAAAATATAATATTACATAAACTGATAAGATTAATATGAAATTTAGCATCGTCTTGTCCTTATTTTAATCTATAGGAAAGATGATAAAATATTATACTGCAATGACAGATACATTGGAAATTAACTGATAATGGTAAAATATAAAAAAAAAAACCCTTAATCAACATATGTATTCATGAGATATAGAATAAAAATATATTTTGCGAACGGAGCCAAAAGCAAAATCATCAATGTTACTATTGAAATTACAGACAGGGAAATTGGCCATTTTTTTGTCTTTTTTTATTTTCGATAGATAAATATAATGTTTCATTATCAGAGACATGTACCTCCGATCCGAGTCCTTCGTTCGGACCGCCGTTGGCGATACGAATCCTTTCCCGATTGATGTCGGTATGCACCAAGGCTCGGCGCTGAGTCCATTCCTCTTTAGTGTTGTGCTCGACGCCATTACGTCTCACATCCAGGACCCTGCGCCCTGGTTGTTGATGTATGCCGATGACATTGCACTGGTGGAGGAGGACCGGCGACTTTTGGAGCGCAAGGTCAACCGGTGGAAGGAGACGCTCGAGAGCGGTGGTCTGAAGTTAATGTGGCGAAGACCGAGTACATGGCTTACGGGAGTACGGACCCCCAAAGCATCGTGATAGAGAACGAACTTGCCGTGAAGACTGACAAGTTCAAGTACCTTGGGTCCGTACTGCATGAGTCCGGTGACATCGACCTTGACGTCAAAGCCCGTATAAGCGCTGCTTGGGCTAAGTGGAGGGAGGTCTCGGGCATACTCTGCGACCGCAGGATGCCGATGAGGCTCAAGGGTCTCATCTATAAAAGCATCGTGCGGCCGGTGCTCCTGTATGGTTCTGAGACGTAGCCTGCCCTCAAGCGGCACGTCTAGGAGGTTCACGTCACGGAGATGAAGATGCTGCGGTGGATGTGCAACGTTACGCGTTTGGACAAAATCCGTAACGAGCACATCCGTGGCAGTCTTGGTGTCCGCGATGTGGCTGATAAACTCCAGGAATCCCGCTTGAGATGGTATGGTCACGTCCTAAGGAAACCGCAGGAGTACGTCGGTAATGTGTGCCCGAGCCTCAATATTCCCGGACCTCGACCGCGGGGTAGACCCAAGAAGCGCTGGCTCGATGTCGTCAAGGAAGATATGAGGGTCAATGGCCTTACTATTGAGTATGCCGAAGATCGGGCGAAATGGAGGAGAATTTGCAGGAAGGCGGACCCTGGCATCGGCCGGGATAACGCCAGGTAGAAGAAGAAGAAGGAGATAAATATAATGTTTCAATAACCCCTTTTTTCGAAAACATTATGCATAGTCAATAAATAGTTAACAAAACTTGTACTATCTACTGTCTACTACCTATGTAATTTTATGTGCACATTGCAGATTCTTGAAATTCACTTTTTTAAAAATAGACCTAATAATATTTTTAAGGCGTAACAGTATATTTAGAATCAAACCAAATCCTGTATTTGGTATCAATTAATATCGAAATCGGATTAATAGTCAATATACCTAAATAATAACATTATTTTTTTATTGAATTATGGCGATCTTGTCGTAGGTTTATATCTATTTCACTTGCATAAAATTTGTATTCATTTCCGACCATGGTAACACTTACATATATCGATATTTCGTAATAAAAATGGCCCCTTAACACCGAAAAAGAAATATAATCCTCCGAAAAAATATTCGATAGTTTATGTGGTGCAGTTAGTTAAACGCCGGCTATGAAACGAAAAGCCGCGGGTTCGATCCCGCACTGAGACAAATATTTATGTGATCCACAGGTATTTGTTTCGGGTCTGAGTGTTTGTGAGACCTAAGTTTCTAATACTCACGACACAAGACTCGATCGAAGTTTTTTTTATTGCAATAAATGATAATACGAGCATGCCGTTCGCGTGATGGTAAGCGATACAACCGCTTATAAACAGTAGCAGAACCAAACAACACCTTGAATTACAAAGCAATGCTTGGCATTCCACAGCGCTCGCCATCCTGAGACGTAAGATGTTAAGTTTCAATATGTCCAGTAGTTACTCTGGCTACAATGTCCTTCAATCCGAAACACAACAGTGCATTTACACTGCTTTTTGACGGGAGAAATAGAAAATGCGGTGGTACCTACCCAGGCGGCTTCTCTTATATGAGAGTTTTACCACCAGTAAGTTTCTGATACCCACGATACACAAGACTCGATGTTGATGTGTTACCATGTGTTATCAGAACTATGTATGTGTTGTCGTACTATTGGGTACATATCTTATTATACATATTTTATTTATTAAAATTCCTATGAGGAAATTAAATACTAACGGCTGTACTCAGAGACAGTAAATGTCAATTAAACCATTCCTTTGTAAATTAGTAGTAGTAGTTTTGTACGTAAAATGTACACTAAGTAATGATTGACATTAAATGTCTCTGAGTACGGTAGTATTATACCTTGATATTCGTATGTGTTGCACATGGCGTCGACGAGTCTCTCCACCAGCTTGGTGCGCTTGGCGTGGCCAAACACCACGAGTTGGGACCAAGCTTGGGCCAACCTGTCGCCACTGCCTGCCACTTCTAGCGTCTTTATTATCTGTTAACGAACGAGTATTCTAAATTTGAAAAACAATATGTAAGTAATCACTTTTTTTTACAACAAAAATTGGTGGATTGAATTGGAAATTGGAAAAATAATAAGTACTCTCCTTTTGTCGTTTACAAAAAATGGTAGATTAAAACAGGGTGTACGAAACTCCTACCAAAAAGCCTGATGGTTGTTTTAGTGACTACAGACACAGTGCAAATAAAAAATTCGTATAGAAACGCAAATTTCTTATTGATGTTTTAAATGTGTTTGGATGGTAAATCGTTAGTTTCTGATAAAATAATAATTGTAACCCATGCGTACTATTGCATATTTAAAAATAAAAGGGCGTAAATTATTATTTTAGAAGATACTATGTATTTACCACTCAAATGCGATGATAGGAAAACAAATACGCCGTGTTTTTAGCAAAATGTATAGTTGCATTGTGTTGAATCACTAAAACTACGACCCGGCTTCGTTTTCGGTAGCATGATTGGTATAGGTACCCTGTGTATTTTATTTTAACTTTGATATTTTTGATGATTAATAATATTGATATTTTTTGCAATTCAGCAAATCGAAATCTCTGTTTTAGTCTATTTATAATTAAATTGATTTATTAAGCATTTTTTGGTGTAGTACAAACCTCTTCCATAACTGTTGGTTCAGGTACGTATACATTCGGCACCAGTGTATCTAATAATTCCGTAGTCCGTTCGAAAGGCGCGTGCCTATAACAATAACAATAATTTAGGTAAACTGATTATTTCTTATCATTTATGGAAAACGAGACCAAAGATTGATTTTATTTATTTAATTCTTTATTGTGCACCATCAAAGATTAAGCAAAATATAGATATAATTAAAAGGAAACAAATGAACTATTTAAATGATTTATAAGCATAGGAGAATGCTCATTTTACTATGAAATTTAGTATCGGTGCGACGATTTTTGTGCCTCTATTAAATCTACTTTTAAAAAATATATATATTCTATAAATATAAACGTTATTGCGACCTAGACTCGGAGTTCTTGGAGAAATTAAATTGAACTTCAATGAAAAATATATTTTGTTTATGGCTCTGTGATTAAAGGTATAAATACAAACATAGACAAATATTAATAGAGACTTTCCCGCCCTCACACCCGCCACTGCAACTCCTGTCAGCCAGTATCAACAGCGGCACACCAAGATTTGACACCGAGCTCCGGAGCTCGGCGAGTCTCTCAGGGACACTAGCTTGTCTTTAACCCGCATCGAAATTAATCAGAAAGAAAAACAAAAGGAGGAGTTGGAAACAAATAGTTGTCCACTTCCCTCTGCAGCAAAGCGGGTGACAAAAAATATTGAGTCGAGAGGTATGTATCCTCTGATATAAAGATATACAACTGGAGAAGCCAGATGTATTAAGCACCACGGGATAAACAAATTACATGGGTCCTATAGTTTGAGCTGCTAAATTTGGGTCCAATAATAGGTATGGCAAAAGCGCCGGAAAGCACGGAAGTTCCTCCTAGATTCCACGAGGTCCGTATAGTCCGTAATAGACAAATATTATATATTATAGTGTTAATAAAAATGTACATACCTGCATGCAACAGTAACTAGATGCCTGTAGTAAATGCTTTCTTTGTACGCGTCCCCAACTAACTTGTAGTTGTCGCCTTTCATCAGAAGCGTGTGTACTCTTTCCGCCATTTTTATATCCTAAAAACAATAACGATATGTTATTCTTAGGTTATATAAATATAGTCATCAACAATAACAACAATTGACCACTGCTCGTTTACTAATATCCAAAAAACCAGCCTTGACGTTTTGAACCGAGCAATGGAGTGCAGTATTTTGGTTATCAATGTCTTAGACCGCATTAAGAATACTGAAATACGCTCCAAAACCATTGAGGTATTATACTACAGCGGACATCGGGAACAAAATGTCAGCGTATTGTGCGTGCACACGGGAACCCAGTGAAGTGAGAGCGAAGATAATGTTCCTGCGTAGGCGTGACAGAGACAGAAATAGAAGGAGCAGTACGGTACCGTTCATTTTGTTACTAACATTTTGTTTGCAGTGTCCCTTCTGGCATACTATCTCAATGTCCAGAACAAAATTCAACAGTGTTGGTCAAAAAGCCACCAAGCTCAAGCGGAACTGGACTGGACATGTGTGTTGCATGCCAGATGAGATTTGGGTGAAGACCACCGCAGAATGGGTCCTGAAGGTCAGTCAACCAAGTGGAAGACCTAGACGCAGGTGGCGAGACTAATTGGATGCCTACTGGAAAGATTCGTCTTGAGAAACGCCTTTGACCGAGATGCATGGAGGGCGGAAAGACAGGCCTTTGCACTGCCGTGTGACGTTAAAGCTACATAATATTATCGATATTCGATACGATTTGAGTGATACGAAAATTATCGATATTATTTGCATCATTTCTTTCTGTATTTTATTTTCATAGCAAACTAAAATTGTTACTATAAGTGAGAAAAATTCTAAAGACAATTAATCTATATTTATGACAATAATAATTGTAAATTTCAATTCACAAAACAAAGAGTAAAAAGAAATACCTGTAAGTGATCACTGCACACACCCATAGCAGTGATGAAAAAGTTAGTATCAGTAGGTTCTTTTGCTTCTAATGTTTCTCTGGATTCAAGGTCGTTTAGTATAGTTGATAGTATGTCGATGCGTGGACCTCCTAAAATATAGAATGACCTTAAGCTAGTTGATCCCACTCTAAGATCGAGTCTTGTGTCGTGGTATCGGGAACTACGAGAGGCTTTTCGGTCTCACAAACACCCAGACTCGAAACAAATGCTTGTGGTTCTCACAAGCATTTATCTTGATGCGGGGATCGAACCCGCGACCTCTCGTTTCATAGCCAGCGTTTAATCAACTGCGCCACAAAGGCTGTTGAGTTCGAAACATATAACTTTAAGTAGGCCTAATGAATCTGAGTAGGATGTTATCCTCTATTCCAGTGAACGATGTAGATTAATGGACTTATAAATAAAATAACTGCATCGGACGAATGAGTATAAATTACTAGAGCTAGTATCTTGTAGATAAATTTTAGCAGCCATGTATAGTTTTGCACAATGATAAAACTCTGGTCACATAAGAATGAACAACTTACTCTCTTTACAAAACAGGCACAATAAATAGTAGTAATCCGATAGGCCGGGTTGTATGCCCAGTTGTTTGAATTCGGCGACCACTTGCAACGCGAGTTCTTGAAGAGTTTTGCCTCCGCCCCATGCAGATATAGATCTTAAACATGATGTTAGAGTCCCGTCGTTCGGCGATAGACCCTGAAAAGAATGTATTCATATGGACTTTATAGCCTTACCATTCTCTTGTACTTTCGTTTGTGGAGGAGGCCCAAGCCCTGCAGTGGGACATATATGGGCTGATACTGGACTGAGTACAGAATGCATACACATTCTTGACTCCATGTTTGTATTTCGTTATTATATGAACTAGTGGTCGCCTAGTGATCGAAATTCGACCAAATCAAGAAGAGAAAAAGTTTTTACCTGTATGATGATGTTGTTATTCTGATAATTCGTGCACATTTTTTGTACCTGAATGTTGTTATTGCAGATTGCTGCTACAGAACTTTCTTTATGCATATAATGATAGTCCGTGTACATTTAAATGTATCTTACTGCTACACAGTTTGTATAAGCGCTCAGCATTGCACGTAGTATTCGTTAAATAAATCTTTTCTGTTTGACATTCAACAAAACCACAGTAAACAATTTTTTTCTGATTGGCATTCAACGATGTCTATAATAAACCAAAGAAACAATTTGACCAAAGAGTATGTATACGTGTACAAATACTTGTGTATGCGTGTGTCAAATGCATGCTGGTTTATTTATTGATTTAATGTACTTTATATGCATTATTATTATATTTTTTTTATATTACATTTAATATTCGGCCTAATATTAATATTATTGCCTCATTTATAATTAATATTCTCTTTTAATATTAATATTATTACCTCATTAGGCAAATAAAACCTTTTTTTTTATATGTCTATGTCAGAAGAACAAAATAAAAAAGAAAAGAAACAATTTGACACCAGAGTATGTATGCGTGTACAAATACTTGTGTATGGATGTGTAAAGAGGTGTGTGTGAAATGCATGGCAGTGTGTGTAATGTTTTATTTTTTGATTTAATGTACTTTATAAGCATTATTATTGAAAAATATTAGCATTCTCCACTTCTCCTACACATAAACTATAAGTGTGCCAAATTTTATGCTCCTGCGTCCGCGCAATTTTCGTAAAAAGGGATCCAAAGTTTTTGCATCACGTATTAATATATAGATTATTTATTACGAATTTATTTCTTTCCTTGATTTTGTGTTCGAATCCCGGGTTGGGCAAATTGATATTGGATTTTCTTTTCATTATCGGCCCAGGGTCACGAGTCTGGACCCGACATGGCGATAGGCTACCTTCACATTGTGGGACGGAACATACAAGACCAAATGTGGGTGTCCTGGCACCTCTGCCTATCCCATCTGAGAAAAAGGCGTGAGTTTGTGTATGTATGTTATTTATTTATTAAACACCCTACAAGGAAAATAAATACCGAGTACAAGACTTCAATATCCAAACAATAATGATTGTACCTGTTCATTCATCTGGTTGAGTAGCGACTTGAGTGCATCTATGCGCAATGCGGATCCCTCTCGCAGGAAACCTACGCATCCAAGCAGTGCGTTGTACACATTTGTTGATAGCGGGATACCCTTTTCTAATGCTTCTTGTGATAATGCATGCGCTCGTTCTGCCTGAAAAAAGGATTTTATAAATTCATAATGATGAAAATAATATGTTGTGACTTCTTTGACGTATGGTATTGTTTAATGCAAAGAAACTGCATATTTTGTTGTCCAATATTTTGGTATTTGTATAGTGTTACATATTTCCGATTTTTTATTTAAGGTTTATAACGTAAACATCTTGTGCAATAAATACACAGTTTGTCGACAAAAAAGATATAATATGATTTTTTTTTCATATTATATTGAGGTCTTTCGACATAAACAAAAACTCAAACATTAATAAATTCATGCATAAAATTATCTTATTATTTTACCTGATAATATTTTGCCATGCCTTGGATGATAGTACAGTATGCCTCAGATGTTTTGGGCTCCAGTGCTTGAAAGATTTTATCAGCAAGTCCACCGAGCCTGCAACAATTATAGTAAATTTACACTAATATAATTTTCTTAGTAAACAAATTATGTTATTCATAAATCCTAGTTAATAGTGAAAATATTTTAGATGTTACTCAAAAATTAAGCAATTAATTTTCAATCTAACAGGCTTGTTAAATATTTATCTTCAACAGTTACACTTACTTCCATGTTGCAGCTTGTCTGTCACGGCTGGTGGCTGCAAACCATCTCTCCTCAAGCCATTCCAAAGAGTCCGGTTCTTTTTCATTGTAAAAACAGAGAAGTTGAAGAAACTGCATCTTCAGTTCATCATTAACACCTTCAAGTCCACCGAGTAATTGAAACACTTTAACTGAATCCTCAATGAGAGCATTATTTATTGTGTATTTAAGGTCTTCTTCTGTTACCTGAATTAAATTAAATAATGGTCAAAACAGAACATTTGGAATTGAACCAGATTTACCTAGGAGAGTGACTAGTATAAGATATAACAAAAACTAATGTTTGTAGAATAAATTGATTATATATATTTTTTTTAATGGAATGAATGGGGAGAAAAGCATACCATTCATCTGATGGTAAGCAATATAATTACTCATGGACAGTAGCAAAACCAAACAACACCATGAATTAGAATGCAATGCTTGTCAGGCTATCGCTCACCATAGTGAGACATGAAATGTTAAGTCTCAATATGTCCAGAAATTACTATGGCTACACTGTCCTTTATACCTTAACACAACAATGCATTTACACTGCTGTTTGGCGGGAGAAATAGACATTGGTACATACCCATACAGCCTATTTACTCTCTCATTTGAAGCATCAAAATTATATTATTCACTCAACCAACTTACTTTTGATTCATCATTAAAGATTGGTCTGGGAGAAAATGCATCTATATGGGGATCTGCATTGAAATGTGGTGTCTTCTTTTTGCCGGGAGGGTCCCATTGTCTCGTGGAAAACCACTCTGCATGCTCATCTCTTATCCATGCAGCTGCTTTACGACCAGCCTCTGCTGACAAAGCATAGGCACGCTTGCGGAAGTTCGATAATGGGATGAGGTATGGATCATCATGGTACCTAAAACAGAATCGCACAAGTAGGTTTTATTTGGTGTTGTATGTGAAATAGGAATTGAATCTGCGATTTTCTACCTTAATATTTAAACTGTGATACTCAAAATTATTTAACAAATCAGATGAATAATAACTTACTTATAATGGGCGGCGGTCGGGTCGGGACCTACTGTTGCTGCTAAAGCTTGCAGAATATCAGTCGGTCCCCTTGGTATGCGCGGCGGAGGCGAAATCCCATCACTAGATTTACCAGTCTGAGGCAATTTTTGTCCTTCTACAGTTGTTAGTGTCCTACAAAGACACCCTAATCTTGGCCACTGTCTGTAAATAAGTATTTAATAAAAATAATTGAAATTAATTATTATTTATTTATAACCTTACAGTTCAGTTTACGTACCTTGAAACCAGTAAGTTGGAATACATGGTATAACTTTATTATGATTTACTTTAATGTTATCGAGTGCTAGTTCTATATTTATGATTGAGTTTTAATAAATATTATTAAATTGAATATTTTATTTTACGATAAAAGCCATAACCTCAATCTGTAGCTGTCATTATGACAATAAGTTGTTATTTTTTAAATATCCCCTCAACCGTCAAACGAACAGCGCTCAGGCTCGTCGGACTTCAAGCAATAAAGCAACCTAACGTTATTGAAATAGGGGCTATTTTAATTCAAGGACACAATATGGCGCTTACGACAAGCCAGGGGATATAATCTATCGTTATGGCAAAGGTGTAAACAATACAGCTTATATAGTTATGTTTAAGATCACAGATTATTCTGAAATACATGGTTTAAATAAATTAAATCGATATTTTTCATATTTGCAATCTTATTGGAGACTGTAGTTGATTTTAATTGATATTGAATGTTTCTAATTACATCGTTGTTCACGGCGCCTAAAATATAGGTCTACCAGAATCTCATGGCATAAAATTAAAAACAAACATAATGATTTTTATATGGCAATACCGTCAGTCAACAGCTGTTTCAAAACTTGAGTTATGTCATTTGATGTGAATATTTTAAGATTTCTTTAATTCCTTAGCGAAAATATACAAATTAGTTCTACGATCACAAGTGCAACACATTGTTCACAAGGTTTATCGCCAGATCCGTGAGTAATTTGGCCAAATTTATACAAAATCGTCGATTTTAAAATCGACGTCGTTTTAACAAATAAGTCGGAGTGAATAGTTTTGATACTTCATGTTTTTTGGTTAGTTTTAGATTTGTACATGTGTTTTATCGAATTTACTTTGTTATCATGTTTTGAAACTAAACAGTAATGCATTGAATACCTATTTTCAGGAGTTTCCAGAGTTTTTAGATAAGGAACGGTTTATTATTAATACTTTATCTTCATCGTCTTCATCAGAAGATGTACAGGAAGAGTATTTAGAAGTAACCTATGACTAAACTGTTAATGAAATAAAGAAGACTGAAAATAAAATAATACGTTTTTTATTTTACAATCTTGCATCTTTCATATAACATTTTTGGAATCTAATATTTATGTAAATAAAAACGACTCATAATAAAACTACGTACAATTTAGAAATTGAAAATTGTTAGATTAAGTGAGAACTAATAAGAAGAGAGAATTAAAACGAAACTGGTGGCTCGGTACCGCCATTTTTATCTACGTTTTGGAAATACCAGCGTTCCCTCTATATTATAAATACCCGTAAGGCACGTATGTATTTTGTAATTTGACAGCCTTTAAAATGACAGCCTCCGTGGCGCAGTTGGTTAGACGCCGCTTGTGAAGCGAGATGCCGCGGGTTGGTTTTGCACCGAGAGAAATGTTTGTGCAGCCCACAAATATTTCCTTCGGGTCTGGGTGTTTCTGAGATCGAAAAGTCTCTTGTATTTCTTTATACCCACGACACAAGACTCGATCTTAGTGTAGGGTCAGGACTATATATGTGACTGTTGGGTGTTATTATTTATTTATTTAGTATTGAAAAAAATCTTATTTACATTTTTTAATTGGCTATTAATCAAAAAGTACAATTTTGAAGTCATTTTAATGTTTAAATAACCTATATATTTATACTTAAAACATTATGTACTTTATTTACAAAGTTTTACTAAAAAAATCATGTTAATTTGAAATAATAATAAATTACAATTATTGAAAGTATCAAAATATGTTCATCCAATTACCCCAGTGTTGCGATGCGCAAATTCAAATTTCCCAAAATGCCATGAGATTCTGGTAGACCTATAATTAATTCATTCCACTGCGCTCATCACCCACAGACATGAGATGCTACGTCTCAATGTGTGCAGTAGTTACTTTGGCTACTATGTCCTTCAAAATTAAACACAACAGTGCATTTAACTGCTGTTTTGCAGAAGAAATAGACATTGTAGTGGTAGCTACCCAGGCAGTCTCTCACATATAAAACCCCTACCACAAGTTGGTAGAGCAATTTTTTTATTTAAATTAAAAAATATATAGCACATGTATGCTGAATTCCTTAGTATGTATTTCGGGACTACATAAATTATCGCAATATTTGAATACAGACGTAACTTTGAAAAGTCAAGGGTGTGGGTGTAATGTGTATGCCTGGGTCTCGAACCTGCAACTGACGTCTTAGCCTCTCGGTCCAACAAATCCAGATTACCATTAATTTTTTATCAATGACATAGTCCTACTGCTATGTATAGAATATCAACTAGTTGAAACCACGAGTTTCCGGTCTAATTACAACGAGACAACAGTTCTACACCTTCGGTGCACCTAAGCATTTGTTACGGCGCGGCGAGGGGGTCGAACTCGCGACCTCTCTTTTTCGAGCCGGCCTTATAACTTTATATTCTGCAATTGAGACTGCTATTTTAATACTTCATAATCACTACATAGTATAAAACAAAGTCGCATTCTCTGTCCCTATGTCCCTTTTTATGCTTAAATCTTTAAAACTACGCAACGGATTTGATGCGGTTTTTTTAATAGATAGAGTGATTCAAGAGATAGGTTTATATGTATAATATATTATATGTACTATATTATTGTACAGAAATCTATTTGTACCCGGGCGAAGCTGGGCCGGGCCGCTAGTACCTATATTATAATTTGCTACTATAATTTCCAAAATAAGACTAATATTTTTGGATCTCAATTTCTTAATATTCTGTCATCATTTATTCATTCTCTTAATATGTTCAAGGATGTACCTGTTTCAGCTCATATAAGTACGCCCCACTGCAGGGTACGGGCCGTCTCTACAATCGAGAGTACGATTGATAGTGGTTAGCCTATATAGTCCCTCGCGCTGGCCTAGTGCGGGTTGACGGACTTGCATACCAAAGAAATGCGTATAAATCGCTACGGTATGCAGGTTTTTTCCTTCACCGTTTTAATGCGTGGTGATTGATTGTCAATACACGCATGACACCGAAAAGTCATACATAGGTGTACCTTGGGTTTCGAGCCCGCGACCACCGTGAACATGTTGGCAGCCGCGTCCGTTTACCAACAGGCCACTACGCACTATTCAGGGATGTATCTAATGAACATATAATGGTAATAAGGTTAATTATATTAGTCAGTCAAACAATAATTAGGAACAGCACATCAATTCAATTTTACGATTACTGCGGCTATAATCCCAATCTAACATCGTAATTGGTTCTCTCAAAACTGTATGAAAAGCAGATAACCTAACATTTGTTATGTTAGAAAGATTGAAACCTTTTTGGAATTCATAAGATTTAAAATGGACGCCAAATTCCATATCCTGTTCCTTGTGATTTTCGTAAGTTATATTTTTTTATTTTAGTTTATATTTCAATAAAAGATATTTAAATTATTAAATTTAAAAACTCCCTTATTGAAAATATGCATATATCTGTATATTTCAGTTAGTTATCATAGTTCGTTAGATATGGATTTAAAATTTTTGTTGAAACTCTTCAGCATCATTGCTGGGCATAGCTCTTCACTTCTTTCTATCTGGGGTTAATCTCCTACAAGTGTTTACCGGCCTTGCGCGTGATATCATTGTCCCACTATGAGGTGGCCTGCCAGTACCTTACCTACTTATTTGGTTTTAGAAATACCAATATATTATGTTAATTGTGTGATGTCTCCGAGTTGAACGGGGCTGTGAATGCTGCTGAATGCTTAAAATTAATTATGGCTATTGTTTCAGGTATCCTGCATCGTTTGGCAAGTGTATGCTCAAGTAAACTGTACAAGCACTGGCGCAGGCCGGTTTGCCAACCAAAACGATACAAGCTGTCAGAATTACACTTTGTGTGTCTACATTTCTAGCAACAATACTTACCTTTCTTTTAACTACATTTGTCCTACGACCTCGGTATTTAATCCAAACACTGCAAGATGTACTACAAATTATACTTGTACTACGGCTGGGTAAGCTGGTTAAAGCGATGTCACTTATGACGAAAATGTATTAGATGATAAATTATTTAAATCCTGTTATTTATACAGGGTATATCAAGACTGCTACCGAAAACGAAGCTGGGTGGTAGTTTTAGTGACTACAAACACAATGCAACTAAAATTTTTGCAAAGAAACGCGACGTTTATTCTTAATGATTTTTTAAATATCATCATTTTTGGGTGGTACATCCATATTTTTTGCTAAAATAATAATTTAAACTCTTTAGAGTATATATAAATAAAAGGGTATACACTATTATTCTAGGAAAAAAAAAGTATTTACCATCCAAATACGACCATAGGAAAAAAATTACAAAAAAAATTCGTTTCTTTTTTTTGCAACATTTTCTGTTGCATGAAGTCGCTTATACTTCCACCCAGTTTCGTTTTTGGTAGCAGTCTTGATATACCCTGTATAATATAATATAATTAAGTCCTGTTATTGAAAAATGATTCATTACATATTTTAATTTATAGATAAGGAAATATGAAATATTTACTTGTATGTTATAAATAAAAACAATAAAAATCTGGACAGGCTTGTTTACTTCTGCTTATAATTCAAAAAGCGAGAGCTTTGATTATTGTGCCCATAAATATTTCCTTAACAACGTTAACACAAAAAAAAAACACAATATTTCGCATGTATGTGTAATAAGTATAGGCATAGTAAGTAGTCTGAATTATTTTATTTTAAGAATTGCTTCGGTTCTAGAGTAAAGTATCGAATTATATGATATCAAAAAGCTAAATATGTTTTATTTGATTTAATACTTGCTGATCTCCCTGAAGCTGTACATGCCTGGTTTACTAATGCTTTCATCCCAGGATGTGAAAGAGGTCAAGACTCATATTAAATGATTTCATCTAAAGTCACATACAACTGGATGCACGCCCTGGGTTGAATACTTAGGACTTGACGATTTAAAGGACAAACAGGCTTCAACTAGGTGAACATAAGCAGCGACGAACTCGTAGATCGGTGTGTTGCAATCAAGAACATAATTGACGTTATTCAGGTGTATCATTTAATAGACTCATTTCATAATAATTTCTCATGAGAATGATGATCTCATTCTGTTTTTTGTAAATAAGTATGAATTCATGTCATACTTAACGGGGACGAATAAATACTCTTGTTTTTGTTGCAAATGTCTTATCTAGGCTTTCTGTCAAGCCTATCCCCTTTTTGCGACTTGTGTTGATGAGTGCTGATTTTGAAAGCATACTAACTGGGTAAGAACCAATTTAATGCGACCTCTCAGTAATTAATTTAAATCACGAATTATATTAACATTACCTAGTGAAAGTTTAAGTATAAAAATATCCGTGACTTTCCTGTCTTAAAAGCTAATCTCGTATAGGGTCATAGGAATAAAACAATTATCGCACACTAAAAATGTACTAAATAAAGAATATAATTAAAAACCAAAATAATGATACAATATTCTTACATACATGAGCACCACTATGTACATTTCTATTGGTCGAGAAGTCATATAGAACAATAGTAGAATTAATGAACTCAGTGACACTTTTTGTGGTACTTCTTGAATTACAGTTAAAGCTTGTGTTGCTAACACATTCCCCTCTGTTGGCATCGAATAAAGTATTTTCTGGACAGTCTACCAATCTCGCTGTAGCAAGGCCATTAACACCTTCAATGCAAGTGACGTAAGACACGCAATCAACACTGTTTGGTTCAGAGAAGTTTCCGGCCGTCGAGCAATTGAATGAGTCCAAACATCTGTATCCCGTAGCGTTCGTACATTGTTGTTCAGAATGGCTGTATATGATGCCGACAGGACAAGTCAGTTTGATCTCGGTGAAATTGGCTGTTCCTCCTACAAGACATATGGTAAATCCTCGACAATCCTCCGCCTCGTTGTTTGGGAACCTTCCATATGACGTGCATTGTGCTGCCACGCTCACTCCGTGATATAAGCCCTGTAATCAAGTGATTAAAAATTATCGTTTCTCGCTATCTTTATAATGTAGTATTTAGAAGTTGTCATTGAAAATAGGTCATTAGGTGTACTGTGTATACTATTAATATTAAATGTTCTTTTATTTTCTTTTTTTTTACCTGCCCTAATCCACAATGCTTGTTACAAAGCGTGGGGTGCTTACAATAATTACTTATACTCAAGCACCCTAGCTTTTTAATAA
This sequence comes from Hyles euphorbiae, assembly GCA_023078785.2. NCBI lineage: Eukaryota > Metazoa > Arthropoda > Insecta > Lepidoptera > Sphingidae > Hyles > Hyles euphorbiae. Next base: position 12,726,099 of record CM041041.1, on the reverse strand, counting down.
TAAAATGAATGTATTTCAATACATTTTCTAATCTTAAACTCATTATCTATTATTTTTATAGTTGGGTCTTATGTTAAAACGTGTATATTTAACTATTATTTAATTTACATTTTTGGGTATTCTTGAGAATTTTTTTGGATCGAGAAAAATCCAGTAACTTCCCGATTAGAGTGTCAGAATTTTAGTTAGTCTAGATATGATCGAGAGTAGAATAAACATAAATTAAAAGTGTGCATTTTATTAGTTTCATATACTACCTAGTACTAAATCTACTAATAGAATTAACATTGAGTATAATTTGATCGAAAAAAGTTATCCAAAATTATGTTAGCAGGTGCAGAACAGAACTAATTCTGATAAAAGAGTTCACGAACAAAACAGTTATAAAAAATATTACGTTCATAGTTGGGTAACGTACTGTTGTTTTATAACATCAACAGTAAATATCGCGTAACTTACCACAAAAAGCACTATAGCACAAACAGCTCGCATTTTAAAACACTATTGTACATTTACATTTAAAAATAAATAATCTCTAGTATTATTTAAAAAAATAAATTATTAATGTACATTTAATGCGAGAATGGTTCTACTTTTTATAGAAAAACACGTGTTGCATGTCAGTGGTATCAGAACCAAGATAGTAGCGGAAACTGAAGCAGCTCTTGTGTGGTCCAAAGGGATGCGACTTGAATAAACTATCGATAACTAATTTCACTGCAATAAAACACTCACATTGAAAACAAAGTCGCTTTTAACCCAGTCTCAACTCTACATCTCTCTCCTGTTTAATACATGATTTAAGAACAACATTCAATGCATATGCGACCACAGTATGTAGAGTCAGTGGTTTTCAAAGTTTTGGCCTCATAGGATGTATTACTTTGTTTACTTAGTATGGAATTGTGAAAATTCTTGCAATACAAGTGTATTTTCAAAGTCAGATATAGTGAAACTTACTGTGAAATTATTTAGAAGCTTTAAGACAAAAAATAATGTTGTAGGTATACTTTTTAAATGTATTTAGTTCCGAGCAGGATAATCTTGTCTCAACCAAAAATATTGTTCGAAACGAAGCCGAAAGTTTTTTTTATGGAGATAAATACAAAGTCAACAGGAATATTTAATTCGATACTGTCTGATCCCTTGTCAGATGAATCTAAATCCTTGTATAAATATGTTATGTTAGGTCTTTTAGGTATTAAGAGACGCAGCGGTAACTTTTTTATGTGACGTGCCCCAATGAGGGTGACATAAATATTTATATTTGAAACCCTCTTAAAAAATAAAGAGAAAAAAATCCATAAATTATCTAGACTTATGGCACAATGTAATATTTGACAAACATAAAAACAAAACTGATGCAAAAATATTTTTTGTAATAGTTAATAATTTACTTTTTCATATCTTCAATGTGGTATAGTGAGAAAAGAAAAATAAAATTAGATGCATATTACTTACAACGGGAAACAAAACTCACTCTAGATATCTTCTGTAATTTTCTGCCAAACGATAAAGGCCAGCAGACAATTGGTTTATGAAAAAACCTGAAAAGATGTTTCCTCAACAATAAATTCTGATAATGCGGCCTATTAATGTCATAAACACGTAACGCTTGGCCGTGGTACATCACTATGTTTGATTAAGATAAAAGTGATAATTATGTTTGAATACATCTCAAGTTGTACCTAGATTCCGTAGAATCGTATCTGCTTAACACGGTATACTTCCATCATAATGCGACGTTTTTTTGTGTAATACCTACCTTCTACCTATAGCTACTATTATTTATGCATGTCTCTGATTTTAGATAATGATTAGAATCTATTTTCTATTTAACAGAATAGACAACGTAGCGTAGATATTTTTAAAATCTGCTATGATACCTGATATAGCGGGTTCCAACCCCAGCGACAAATCTTTGTGTGACCATAAATATTAGTAGCTTTGATTTTGTGAGACAAACAAGACAAAAGTGTCTATTAGTAATGATACCTACGGTTCCAGACCTGGTACTTTTTTGTGGCATCAAAGAAATAAGGAGAACTTCCATAGCCGAGTAAATTTACTGATGTAGTCAAGATTCTAGGCCTTGGATGATTAATAAATCTAAGTTGTGGCTAGCAGGGCACAACACCAAGAATTGATGGCCAAGGATGCTGAAAAGTATTTGAATCTGCAAAAAGTTGTCGGATGCAGGTTGCTTCTAATAGTTCACCAACTTAATATAACCATTTTTATAGTGTTTCTTTTTCACAATGCATTAAAAGAAAATTATTAAAATATGGTGTCAATACTATTATTCATTCTTTATACATTGACGTCATACTACGTCTTTATATCGTATTTGCTTTCATGGGGTGATAAATGCGTGACGCAAGCTTTGGACTCGTTCCTACATGATCTCACAGGGAAAGTATTTTCTTATGAAGATGGTCTACACAAATAATTTATATTTCTGCGATGCTTGGATATATTAAGTATGGAGAAGTGACCTTGTTAATTTAATACCATAAGTTTAACGCTTGGAAATAATAGAACAATAAGATTTTTAATGTTAAGGTTAAATCGTGTGAAGAATGTAATAATGAATTAAAACAAATATCTTTTGTATTCAGCTTTCATATTTAAATAAGGATGTGTGGTGCCGTTTACACAAGCTTCTCTACCAATTGCTCGGTTGCTAGTTATTTCATGATGCTTCAGATATCCCTATAAAAATTTGGACATAAACATTTAAACTGATCAAGTCGATTTCGAAAAATAAATATTTTTAAGTTTTTTGATATTTTCTATTTATTACAAAACTCAATTAGATAGGAAGTTTAAACTCGCATGAATAAAGTATCTTATCAGCACTAACATACTCTCAAAAGATCAGAAAGGTGTCTTTCTGGGGCCATTTTAGTACATATCATATCGGCCTCTGGCCTATTCTCCAAATTGTCTAATCCTTAACAATCTTATTCATGACATGTCTTCGTAACTATACTTAATTAAATCGACATGCACAAGTACAATGAAATAAATGTTACTTTTTGCTTTGCAGTGGTACTTATTCTTTTACTATTTTTTTGGTTTTTACTGGTTTTTTGTTTTGAAGTCGGTTTTTATTTTTTCAATATTAATTATAGTGCATGGGTAATGAAGAGTAGGCATTTTACCTAAAACTTTCTTCTTCAACAACAATGGTGTTAGTTATCTTGTTTACATGTTTCCGGATAGATTAAACCTATTGTGATAATTATGATGCTAATCTTCGGTTTAATACCGATAGCAACAATATATCTAGATTAAGAGGTTAATACACATAAGACAGTTAATAATTTAAGTAATAATTATTTAATTATATACTAAGTGAAATTGGATTTTTCTATTCATTATTTATCAGCCCGGAGTCCGGAATTTGTGCCCGATATGGCGATAGACTTACCTCTATCACATCGTGGGATGGTGGTGTCCTGACTATTCACATATGTGAGAGGCCGTCCGGGTACGTACCACCGCAATTTATATTTCTCACGCCACACAGCAGTGTAAATGCATGAATGTCGTGTTTCTGTTAGAAGGACATTGTAGCCAGAATAACTACTGGACATATTGAGACTTAACATCTTATGTCTCAAGATGGCGAACGCAGTAAATAAGCATTGCTTGTAATTCAAGATGTTGTTTGGTTTTGCTACTGTTCATGGTCGGTCGTATCGTTTAACATTAGGCGAACGGCATGTTCATGTCGCCATTTATTGCAATAAAAAAAATAACAACCAGTTTTAACGAAATTTGGAAAAACTTATAGAAGTGCACCTCTCTTTATTTTCCTTCTCTGGATGGACATATCCTATGGTAGTTGGTAAGAGATTGCCTCGAGCGATACTACTACCATTTGTACCCTTTTGTTAAATATTAGTATAATAAATAAAGCCTATACATATTTTAAATATCAAATCATAATGTTTATAATGCATAAAACACGCAAATTCTCAATTTCTTATTCTCACTATCACTTTTTTTTAATTAAAAAAAGAACAATTTTAGTAGTTATAAAATCAATCACTACGTACTACAACAGTGAAGGAAAACATAGTGAGGAATCCTTGTATACCATAGCGATTTCTAAGAATATCTATGATGTGTAAACTCTAGCAACCTGCACTAGGCCAGCGCGGTGGACTATATGGCCTGAGCCTTCTCCATCTCTCTCAAACTTAGAGACTATCTTCCGATTTAGAGGAGGCCCGTACCCTGCAGTGAGACGTATGTGGGCTGATTCACACAATATTTATTTATGTTATGCATTTTTAATGTACAGTCAGCAACATAAGTCGCTGAACACTTCACATTTTTTGAAAACCTTTTTATGAATTAAAATTTGTACGTACTACTATGTAATCGTAAAATATAACCAAGTAAAGTCATCTATGCCGAGAAGTGCCATACGATATTGAAAATAATTATTATTTTGAATTATAAGACAATACCAAATCTCGTGGCTGTGTAGCGACTTATATTGCTGACTGTACCCACAATACCTGAAATCTATTGGATATGCGCGTCTCATAAGAAAATACTCATTTTCATACAATATTGTAAAAGAGATCTAAGATCCGCAATGCAAACTAATGAACCAATGAAGATTATCTCACGGTAATCGCATTGTTACGATGATACATAATTGGTGATAACCGAGAACAATCGTAACACTTTTGCTAATCTGCTTATTGGGGCTATACTTGCAATCTTCATTTCCCTATATAAGGCTGGAGCAGCGCTAAAAACACGTAGAACAGGACAATGGAGCGGAAAATTGGCGTAGTGGTGATATTAGTAAGTTGAAGTTTTTTACACGCTTTATATTAGCTTCACTTGTATGTTTGTATGTTTGTATATTTGTATGTTTGTTTGTAACCGACTTCTTTGGGCGCGATTTTGACCCACTTTAAACGGCCAGATTTCGTTCAAATTTTGCACACCTGTCAAAGACCGATGACAATACAATAATTCGATTAAAATATATAATTATCCTGATTAGATTCGCCAGGATTAATTATTCTTATAATTGAAGACCATTGCTACATTCATCGCTAGATGGCGTTAACATTGTATTCTTCAAGTGTCAAATGTTACTACTGACGAACAGATGGCGTTATTGATTGGAAATACAGCCGTAGATGGATGTTTTTAGTCAAAACAATTATATAATAGTTAAAAAAAAACTAAAATACACGCTTTAATAAGATATACAACTAAAAAAGTAAAAATAATTGATACTGAATTTAAGATAAGAAAATGGAGTAAAATACATATATTTTATTGTTACAAAGCGTGGGGTGCAGGAGGATAAGTAATTGTTGTAAACACCCCACGCTTTGTAACAATAAAATATATGTATTTTACTCCATTTTCTTATCTTAAATTCAGTATCAATTATTTTTACTTTTTTAGTTGTATATCTTATTAAAGCGTGTATTTTAGTTTTTTTTTAACTATTATATTTTAGTTTTAAATTGAATTTAATCTATTACAAAAAATTGAAGTAAACTTTTGGTAGACTTCTGTATTTACTTATTTGATAAACTAGAATAAATATATCCAAATAAAAACACTTAATAAATGCAAATTAATAGCTCCTGACATTTGTTTACTCGTATGTTATAACATGTGAACAAAAAGCTTTCCTATGTTCAATATTTATCAATATTTTTTTAAATTATTTTGTTAATGTGTGGCCTGTTGGTAGTAGACCAGAGGTGGCTGCCAACATGTTTACGGTGGACGTGTGTTTAAATCCCAGTGCAGACTTCTTAGTTTTCGGGAGTTGACATATATATTTTGCTATTTCTCAAGTGGAAAAATATTCTATTCAATTATTTATTTTAAATTTGAAGATATACAAGACGTGTAGTCTGTACTTAAGACAATTTATCTATTCTAAAGAAGTCAAAGGAAGAATGTGTTTAAAATCGCGTTAATCGGCTATGAAACTCCAATACATTATAATATTATGTACAAAATATCACTTTTAATCGTATAATTCGAAACGCATATTGTAGTTTTCGTAGCGGTGTATTCGCTACTCATCATATAAGAAATTGTGATCGTTCACGTCGAATTATTGTTGGATGTAGACGATTTGTATAACTTTCCAATAAAAGAGAGCGCATATCATCGTAAATTTTCCAATTCATTACTATGTTTTAATTATTTTATTAGGACTTTGAAAATGCAAAATTAGATTCTAAGTTCCTTAATAATAATTTTCTTACGGCTTACCATTCTACGTAACAATAGAGTTAATTTTTAGAAGAAAATGTCATTGACAGTCTGTATTTTTGTAGGAGCTTAATTAAGTTTTTAAATTTCTTTTTTATTAACGATGTCGATAGTAATGAAGAAATTTGTTTCAGGTGCTTTGTGCATTATACGAAGCCAGCGCAGCGGTCAATTGCACCGCCACGGGCGCTGGTCGCTTCACCGACGGCACCGACACTACGTGCAAAAACTACACGCTCTGTGTATACGACAGCTCCACCGGCACCTACCTGTCCTACAACTACGTGTGCCCCTCTACTTCTGTCTTCAATCCAACCACGGCACAATGCACTGCGTCCACCAACTACGTCTGCAACGTCACCACAACTAATACCACCAACTCTTCGTCTGTCTGCACCGCAGACGGCTTCGTCGCAGACCCCAGCTCCACCAACTGCAGTTCCTACATCGAATGCGTGGAAATCAACGGCACCTTCGTCGAAACAACCTATACTTGCCCAGACAGCACCTACTTCGATCCCAACACAACCCTCTGTGAATCTAACTACACTTGTACATCCAATTCGTCATCGTCTTCGAATACAACAACAACGTTTACTTGTACCGCAGCAGGAAGATACGCCAATACTGCTGACACCACTTGTCAGACCTATTACTACTGTGTTTTGGCAAGCAATGGGACATATCTCCAGTATAATTATACATGCCCAACTACGTCTGTATTCAGTCCTACAGCTAGTGTATGTACAACTAGTTATACTTGTACTACTTCTTAGCATTTCTCTCTCGGCACCAAAAACAATCCAACCCTATGCGATCTTAAAGGTTATGATGATTATTTAATAATATTTAATTAAAACCAATGTGCTTGCGCTACGTTTGATAAATTGTTCGTTTTGTATTCTCTGGAGGTGTCTATGAAACGTACCTAAATACACATAAACGTCTGTTTTCTCAGTCTCATATCGGTTTCTATTTAATGTTTATAGGACTTATTTACAGATCTCAACTTCTACATGTGACAAATTGACAGATTTACGTATAAATTGGTTGCGGCAAAATTGTTCACACTCACATTATGTTAAAAATGTTCCTAATTATTATTAAGTAATCAGTTATTGTTAAAGACAAGGTTTAGTGAGGAATAAATATACTGTAGTTTGTATTTCTTGATTATTAAATTTGTTGCATCTTTATTGATTTGATTTTTATTCATAACCAATTTTCTTTAAACATCTTTTCACTTTTTTTCTCAAATCCATAGTCTCTTTGTCTTTTTCCTTGAAGTAATAAACTTCATCTATGAGGAGATAAGCCAATTTTCTTGCAGTTTGAAGATTTTTATTGAATACAACACTGCTTACGTTAGAATCCCTTGTAGATGAAATGAACGCATTACATGAACGCAATTGTTCTGGAACTAGATTTACAGTTGTTTTATACTTTTTCTTTGTCGTAAAGTAATTTCGAAAATAAAATTCCCTTGCTCGATTAATTGCTTCGCCTGATATTTTAGTTTTGGCCTGATATTTTTTATCATCCACTGTGACAGTACTGAGAGTTCCATCTAGTAAATTGGAACGCTTTATATCTTGATTGTTGTCCAGTTTATTAACCACTTTCCGAGTTGTTTTTCTATTATTCTTTGGGATAAATCTGTTGTCATTATCATAGTCAAATTCTGGAAAACTTGTCACCACATACGTAGATTTATTTATACGTCGTACTTGATACGTTTTGACTTTCTCTGTATACTCCGTTAAAGTTAAAACAATGCATTCCACAAGTAAAATATAATTGGATATTATAAAATTCATTTACAATCCCAGATATAAATAATCTCATAATAATGTATTTCAGTTTACTAATAATTGAAAAACGTCGTTATGACAATCTATATCATGTTTTTAAAATATAAATCTTCGATAATATTTAAAGAGGATGTTATAAACTAGGTAACATTTATTATTTATTTTGATAACTACATCATCGTCTTACACACTTACATATACGGTGATATCTTATTTGCCAGTAAAAAGTGAATGAAAATCACACAATGAGCGTGGAGAGTCGGCTCCCATACTGCAGAATCAAGGTCAAATTTGTCTAGCAAATCGTCCAAATACGCTTAGTGCGATTGATTAGCATTGCTGCAAAATAAATCTTATGATGTTGCTATAAGATTTGTTTTCTATCACATATTATCGTTGGTGCTCGTGTTGATCTTGGGGAAAAGGCTCTGAGACTGTTCCCGATGGTGTTATTGTATTCATTGCCACTACCATTCTTAATTGCAACTTCCGTAAATGTACATAGAAAACCACTAAGCCGCCGTAAATCATTAAGTGAAAACAAAAATGTTTTTAATTTAGCGATAATACTCGTAAATATTAAACTCGGAAGACCTCGTTAAGGTAGCAGGAAATCATTAGATTCAAGCTATTACAATAGGTCAATATGGAGATCATTAGGGGAGGTTTGTGTTCAGTAGTGGACTTCCTGTGGCTGAAAGACCGAGAGCGAGATAAACATTTACTTTTTGTGATATAGAACTATTATTTTAAATAAACAATTTAAGAGGGCAATTTGTATGTAGTTGCAAGTTCATCGTAAGATGGAAGTAAATATAAATTTTCCGCCACGTGACGTGTGTCTGAGTCGATCTTAAAGACGAATAGTTATTAATATACTTCCTTATTTCGAATGTCTTGTTATAGTGAGTTCGTGTCGCTTCCTAAAGGCAATTTAAATCTACTTAGCTGACTCCATTCAGTTAGCTGTCCGCCGGAGTCATACTGTGACATTAGCTTTCACTCGCGTGACTCTTCTGTGATCAGTTTGATCGGTTTTAAATGTTTAGTTCATACTTAATGTTTTGTTTTGATTGTATTTGTATTACATCATCATCTCTCAATGGCTGACCATTGAAAAACCATAGTTGAAAAAGGCTTTCCTGAAAACGTTATGATAGAAACTTGTCGGAAACGTCTCATATGGCATAAGTTATGATCATTTATGATACTTACTATCTAATAATACGCAACTACAATAACTTACTTTTTAATCTAATCCGTACCGAATAATGTTCTACTAACAGTGCACTAAGAATGTATTATTTTTGATGAAAATGTATAAAAAAAGAAAAAGTATAATACAGTTGTTGCAATTTGGACTTCATTGTACGTGGTAACTGTTCCAAGTGAAAGATGGCCACCATAGAGAACATTACATGAATGCTCAACTTTCGATCGGCCGTTGGGAAGGTCCACTTGTGTTGTAAACTTACGCAATCTGAATAGCAAAACGCACGTCTTGATTTGTAACATCTTTGAAAATAACCATCTTGTATTTCGTGTTTTAGGTTCCAAATAATAAAAACAATTGAATTATTAGAAAATAAATCATTATGATATCGTGTTGCACCACGGACCGCAGGAGCCAGACTTGTCAAAAAAATATATAAAAGTTTTGGTAATTTTGAAACCACATTTTTTTGGTAATTGTTTGTGGTATTGCTTTCTCTTTTCGAAACGAAATAATTTTAAGATAGGTCACTATCACGCTCCAGAGATTGCTTCAAGAAATCGATATTAAGATAAACCCTAAATCCAATTTGCTTGCTTATAAAATGGTTTTGTTGACAGCTTTACATAAATAATTTTCTAAGCCAATTGTAGTGTCATCTTACCGTACAAAGTACATGTCAAGATTACAGTAAACATCAACTTATATAATCGTATGCAACAGGTAGCGTTTTATACCGTACGCTGACAGGATAATAAAATCTTCCTGATTGTCTAACTAATGTTTATAGGTTTTTCAACCTAACCATGCAATTATACAGCTTGTTTACAATTGAATAAGGATTCAATTGGAACATAAAGAACTTTGGTGAATTTTAACTTCATGCAGGAATCCTTTATTTCGAGCAAGGTGTGAAGATGACGTTATTATCCAAAGACTCATCAACTCGGAATGTGATGATTTTCCTTGTTTTAAAGTACTTTCTCTGTTGTGCGAAATTTTAAATCTCGCATGTTTAAAGTCCGGAAGATTTTTATATTAGAGAATGAAACATCGGACTTTACATGATAGAGAATTTTATGTTGCGACGGATTTAAGTTCGGAGGAAGTTAATGTATAAAGAGGTTTCCATTTACAACTTAGGACTACATGCAAACATCATTTGTAATTGGAAAGGGCGTTTATCGTGATGTATGTTGGTTTGTTCTGCGCAGTCGACGTGGTTCCCATTTCAACTAGCCTATATTGGTATTTACATAGAGAAAGATAAATGTGACAAAACGTTTGTTACAAAAGACAGCTTGCGCGATAACATTCACACTTGTTTATGTTTACATGACTTTTTGTTTATTTTCATACTAAATAAATTGTACTAAAAATTTCAAATTATTTGTCTGTATCAGCCCATATACGTCCCACTGCAGGGCACGGGCCTACTCTACAATCGAAAGTACGATTGAGAGTGGTTAGGCCATATAGTCCACCACGCTGGCCTAGTGCGGGTTGGCGGACTTACATACCATAGAAATTCTTATAAATCGCTATGGTATGCAGGTTTCCTCACGATGTTTTCCTTCACCGTTTTAGTGCGTGGTGATTGACTGTCAATACACACATGACTCCGAAAAGTCAGAGGTGTGCCCTGGGATTCGAACCCGCGACCACCGTGAACATGTTGGCAGCCGTCGTCACTGACATCCGTCATCCGAAGTTTCGTGCTTCGTAACGGATTGTAGAGTAACCCCCCTAGTCCGTTTACCAACAGGCCACCACGCACTGCTTATATTATTTGTCAGTTGTTAAAAATGTTCGTTTGATTTTTTGTATTATAGGTTCACGCAACGTTCATGCGTAAAAACTTTAATCGGCATTCGTGCGTCTAAAGTGTTTCGCTTAGTAGGATCAACGTTACATAGGTCATACGGTTCCAATGAAGTTGGAGATTTTTTCAAATCATAATATAACGTATTCTCTTAAATTCAGTAGCGTATCTCTTTGCATAATTATAATACTTAATATTTCCTATAGTAAGGAACCAGTTTGCCTACCCGGACGAAGTCGAATTAGGCCGTTAGTGTAATCTGTTAACTATGTTAGGAATAATAAGGAGTATTGGTCGAAAAAAAACTGCAATTCTGACTAAATTACATACACACACATCGATTGTTAATCTACTTTTTTTGAAGTCGTAAAAAATATATTCTTCCCGAAAGTAATTACCTACACACTTATTTTATGGACAAATTGCTATATAATCATTATTAAAGTAATAGAAATATAAAATTATTTATCATTACATCAACATCAAACACTATAATTTCTAATTGAAGTTTACAACGTTGAAGTAAAAATGACTTTTGTATGTGCTTTTACCTTGGTTGTGCAAATGCGGAGAGTAATGCAGATGTGCCGAGTAAAAGTTGGCGCGCATTCGATACGTGGTCTGACTGCTGCCGAATATTTGCGAAAGCCGCACTGTTTACTGCTTCGTAAATAAAGCGCGATGCTCCTCGAAATCGAACAATTTCACTGAATAACAACTTGTTACCCGGCATACTAATTGATTGTTGTGCAATAGTGTCATCTGCAATCACTTGCATGCATGTCACTTTGTACAACTTCAATGCAACGTACTGCCAAAATTTTAAGAACGTAAATGTTTTCGTTTTCCTTTTTTTTTTCTTATAACGTATTTGGATTTTTGCATGCTTTAAAATTATGTAATTAATTGTGCTATGAATGAATTATAAAACAATGTGATTGGAATTATTTGATTCTAACAGTAGTTGAATAATTAAATTCTTTGAGATATGTATGTATTTCCAAAGTCGAAACACATTTATTTAAAATTCGATATTTTATTTTAAAGACTGGTAGCTAAACACATCACAACATATCCCTAGTCCAAAGAATAAGAAATTCATAATAATTAATTAATTTAATGTACATTAAAGTAAACATGTGGTATTTGCATTGTCGGCACGAGTGATAGCCAATTAAACGAGCAGAAATATGAAATATACGCATGCAACCGCATTCGTTCCTTCCGCGACTATTTGCGGAACAAAATTGATCGTAAATAATCGTTACAGTAATTCATGTCACTTTTTATATTATACACTAGTGCAGGCACGCGGTTTTGTGCATATTAAAAAAGTAAAAAATAGTGTTTAAGTTAACTGGCCAGTGTTGTTACAAACCTAAATTTATTGATCAAAGCTTGATCGAGTGTTGATTCTTGTTTATTATTTTTTACCACCAATAATTCTTAATAAACATGTTTTTTCGTATTGCGTAGTGCATTAAAATCATAATTCTATTCGTTAGCGTGGTTTTCTGTCGACTACTAAACCAACTAAAAAAATTATCAAATATGTTAAAGTTGTAAGAATATTACTTTTTTAAGCGTTTTTCTTTGTTGTGTAGTAAAGGATTAACCTAAAAGGTTCGAAATGGACACTGCAACCGTACTAAATGCGTATAGATTTAACAGCTTCAATGGTAAGTGCATTCCTTGAATTCCCTCCTATGTTGCGTCACGGATATTACTGATGGAAAAAAGAGTAAAAAGGTTGTAATTGCTAAGGATACGCTCGGTCGGTTCCCCATTCCACGTTAACTTCTAACGTTTTTGTAGAGGCAATGTTTACATTTTGATAAAATATTAAGATTTAGTTGCCGCGCTGCATTTTTGACGCATTTTCGTCATAGCTAAGATTTTTTTTCATCACAACAAAGACTATGTCGTGTGGTATTGACTTATAAATTCGTAAGGTGAAAATGACTTTCACATGATCCTAGCAGCGCTAAGTAAGTGATGGAAAATTGATTCAAAATATTGGAAATTACATTTATTTATTTACAACTGCAGAAAATTATCCGACTCTGGGATAGTTACATGTGTATAAATCACTTTTGGTTGTCAGTCACAGTTGAATGACGAATCAAAGATTAACCATAAGGGGACGAGCCCGTATACACAAACAGGGTTTAAAATTCCGATAAATCATCGCGTTAAAGGTTTGAAATGGGTCAGCAGGTAAGCCTCCCGGGCGAAGCGGCGTGGGGCGCGCGCTTCTTGGTGCGCTCATTCGCTTTTTGCCCACCTTTCGACTCGCGCGCAGTCTTCATTGTTTGCGATCGCGGGCCAGGCATTTCTCTCACGTGGGAACCTGCGTGCGCTACCAGCGACCTTCATTCTACGCGAAGAGCCCCGGGATTGCTAGTGGTGGTTGTGATATGAACAAGGATTGGCGGCTTGTGCAGGCTGTTTCTGGTGAAAGTTGAGTGATGATCAAACAGACATAGTGTTCGGGATCCTTCCTGTTAGATAAGCGGAGACATGGCCGTGGTGCTGGTGAGTTGTTTGATTTTATATTTCGCGCCAAAATTAACCATATTTTGGCGCGACGATGAAGAGGCAATTTAATTTTATTTTAAATTCATTAGTTTATTGACTAAATTAATATTGTAAACTTTGTACAACTGGGTTATACTTTATTTTAAATATATAGTAATGATATAATATTTATTTAATTATTGAACATTACATTATTGAACAGTTAAGTAAAACACTCCTTAAATTAAGTTTTGGTTGAAAAAACTTATTCGTACAAACTCTACCAAATATCACAAAATGAAAGTCATACTATAATGTAGAAAATATTACATAAGTATTACTACAAATTTTTAAATATCTCTAACAAGTAAAAATAAAGAGTGAAATTTGAATTTTAATCATAAAGATAACAAATCAGACCATTTAACTCTTGGTCGTACAGTGGTTCCGTGAAGCTTTACGGCTTGCATTAGCTTTTACGGCGGCCGTGATAGCAACTTGTTCAAACTTTAATCTACGACTGCTTTCCGAGAGCTTTTAAATAACTACAAGCTACTATAATGCTACAATTATTAAAAAATGACGACGTTTTCTCTAACTTTGTTGTCTTAATTTATCAAAATATCTATTAGCACTTTTTTTGACCGACTTCAAAAGAGGACCTGTAATCAATTCGTCTGATTTTTTTGAAATGTATGAATATAACGTAGATCTATTTTAAAGCTGCTTTTAACTTTATAGGATGATCTAAATTCAGAAGAGAAGTTATAGTGTTTTTAACTGACACTCTTCTACATGTAATTAAATATTATTCCATCTTCTAAACTAACATAAACGGTAGTCTATCAAAACAACAAAGGAAGCCATACAAATCCCAAACAACAACGAAATTCAACCACTTATCTTTAATTACATAAAAAAGTGAATTCCTATGTAATAGATCAAGCCTGTATTTTGACACTACCGTTCGAGAGAAATCTGAGAACACGTTTGTTTCGTCTTAAATATGAGCGGGTAGAGCCTCAGATCTAAATCATCCACTTGTCTTGTATCGTCAAATATAATAATGTGGAAAAATGCTGTAAATTATGTAAATATTATTTATTTTACTTCTATTAAATTAATTGGACTCTATCAAAGGTAATTTTATTGGAAATAAATTAGTTAGATTATTAAATTTATATTTAAAGATTACAAATTTGTTTTAAAATTTGTTATTTTTTTTTAATTTCTTGTGGTTTTGTCTTATTTAACTACTTATCATACTTGAATTAAATTAATACTCTTTACGAATTTAATAACGCGTGACCTTGTATTTGAAAAGATATTTTTAAATATTGAGGTGAATACATTAAAAACATGTTTTTAAATTACATTATTCAGTAAAAACTTATTAGCATTTTGGTGAAATTTTTATATTTCTATTTGTGTCAGTTTTTGTGGACAGTCAGTCAGTTTTTAGTTTGTTGTGCGTAAGTGGAAATAAATTAAATACATGCGTTTGATTTCTGAGGTTCCTCGTATTTCGGTTCGGTCGTTTATATGTAGGTATTTTTAAAATTTTCTTTGTTTTCGTGGAATCTTTCAATGAACACTTGTTGTCACACATGTTGTCTTTAGCGTTATTATTTTGGAAATACGAGTAGAATTCTATTGTTTAATTTCTGTATCAATTTTAACTTTGTTATTTGAATTTCTCGATGTGTCACCGGTCACTCGTACAAAATTATATGTTTTTTTGTTCATGAATATAAAAACTAGGAACTTTTCAACTCAGCTGTACAGTATGTTTGTCTTTAACAAACAAAATCTACGAAGACGTGCCTAACTGTGTGTGTAATTTAAACCCAATGGATTATCTCAGCCTTAAACTTTGCCTCAATGGTATCGTATTGGCTTTATTCATTGTGTGATTAATATCCTCGGTTCGTGACGGTGCATATTTCACTCTAGCTAATGTTTGAAAATAAAATTTTCTACGGTAATATAAATGAAGGGCTGTTGAAGTTTAATCTACGGTATCATTAATTGTATATATTAATAATTGTATCGCACACTGCTTATTTGCTTGCGTATATTTGATTGCTTATACGAAAGAGCCTAATTTTGTTGAAGAACAATGTCTCGTTTTTATGAAGTCTTAGAAAATTTCGCTTGAAATACATTTATTTATTTATTTATAAACTTTATTGTACACCTAACACCAGAAAAAAAATACATGTTATGTGTAGTCGCGTATTTGAGCTACAATGTTGTTTGTTCACAAAAATTGAATCACGTAACTTCCGATTGAAACAGAAATTTTCATGCAAATTGAAACTGGCGTATTTTTATTGAATATTGCAAGCACGATTAAGCGCAATATTTACGCATTTATTTTGATTTGAATGAATTATATGTATTTCTACTCTTTCTTGAATATTTTTCTTAAATAGTTTCTGTGTTGAATTGGGAATGCATATCTGAAGACATTTTAAATACATTTTATTAAATTATATCCTGTTTTGAGTCGTGAATACAAATCTGAAGACACAAATATGCCAAATCTTAACGATTATTAATTTAATAATTATTATAGATCTAGAGATTAAGATCTATTATAGTGATTGTAAAGCGGTGATAATGTTTGTTGATATAGCTGTAATGATTAGTTACAGTAGTGCCGGCACATGCGCGTGTCTACTACATAATACCTACCGCAAGTCCGATCGCAAACTGCGTTTACTATTCACTTTCCTTTTCTACGCATGTGCTGCTACTTCCCAGTGTTTACATTCCGCTACAAACTTAGTACTATTAAAATGATTTATATTAAACATTTAATCCAACTATAATATCATAAATCCGAAAGTTTGGGTGTTTGTTACCTCTTCACGCTCAAACCACTGGACCAATTTTGATGAAATTTGGCATGGAGCTAGCTGACACCATGGATTAACACATAGGCTACTTTTGATTCCGACAATATGGAGTGTTCCCGTGAGATTTGCAAGGAATCCAAATATAATCAATACTTTTTCAAACTCAAAGGAATGCGATGGGGAGTATAAAGTGCGGCAGTGACGTTGAGTTTAAATTTGTCAATTAATTATCACGCAAAACAGTTCCTATGTTTCTAAAGTGGAATCAAAAGTTTTTTCACCTGGGCGAAGCCGGGCCAGATCGGTAGTATAATAGTACATTTTAGATTATTTTATGTTCTTTTTATCGGATTCGAAATACACGTTAGATGATGTTATTGATACGTTTAGATGTTATTGATACGTTTTGCGTAGAGTGATTTATTTTTCTTTTATTAACATAATCATTCATTCTACTTTAAATTCTGATGAATGAGAACGTAGAACGTATTATGTTATCTTTATGTCTTCTCACAAAGTCCGATTGTTCGATTGACACAAAACTTTCACTGTCATTTTAGTGATTGTATCCTGTTGAGGGTTGACCAAAATACAATACACCTGCTCTCTGTCATGTTTTCAATACCATCCATAGTTTAACTACACCTGAAATGTTATTAAGCCCCTTATTATGTTTTTTGGATTAAGTATTAAATTTTGTATAGGGACTTTCTTAATACACCCAAATTCTCGAGAGATTAATTTAGCCCTAGGGTTCAACATTGACTTGATTATTTTGAATATAAAGGTTGTGTCACGATTGTTTAATAAACAGGGATGCACTTTGGTCTAACATAGCAATACTTTCATGGCAACCCATTGATTTATAAAAAAAGAATGAACAAATTATCGAGTCCATTATAAAGTCTTGGGCTAAAGTTAATTCTTCGCTTATCCGAGATTATTAGACAAGCTTTCCCTTTATTCATCCACTTGACCCTGTCTTCAGCGACCTCTTGCCATTTTGGCTCTATAATTTTATATGATAGTGTATATATATCGTTAATGCCACAATGTTGTTTAAAGTCGTGCAAAAATACAATATGTATAAACTATGAAGGCCTAAGCAGCTCGTTGGAAATGTGACAGTGATTTCGAAGTGAGTTGTAACCGTGCTCTTGAATGGCGCGGATCATTGTTCCACATGATTATTGTATGAGAATCCTCACGGTTCTAAAGCTACGTGAAAGCGCAATTTCTCACACGACCGTAGTAAACGATACACCACTCAATGTTAAAGTGTTCATTTAAAAAGTTCTTGCAACGTCATTAATGTTTGTCATGACAAAACAAAATGTAAAAATAAATTCCGTAGAAGAAATCTTTATTACATTTTGTTTAGGAAATATATTTCTAGTAGGTACAGGAGTATGAGAGCTCAAGTTAGTTTAATTTCTTGGTTTCATCGGGTCCGTCTAGACACCACCTATTCGTTTTATGTTTGTCCTGTCTAGATAGTCCTGAGTCAATTGATTTACGAGCGGGTAGTGGATCGGGACTGTGGTATTTGAATTTATTCTAGTTTGATTCAATTTCTCTCTGTGTTATTGCTTTTGCTAGACGCAGACAGACATTAAATGACATCATGACTACGGCTATGAGATAGGCATTTGTTCATACTAACCTATTTGTGTTTATTATTTGTTTCGCTAAGTGTATTAAATACTGTCTCGATCTTGCAACTTACATTGAGACATTTTACTCAATCTTTACTGGTGGTAGGTCTCTCATATGTGAAAGGCTACCTGGGTGGATACCACCGCAATGTCTATTTCTCCCGTCAAACAGCAGTTTAAATGCACTGTTGTGTTTCGGATTGAAGGACATTGTAGCTAGAGTAACTACTGGACATATTGAGACTTAACATCTTATGTTTCAGGATGGCGAGCGCAGTGGAATGCCAAGCATTGCTTTGTAACTCAAGGTGTTGTTTGGTTGTACTACTGTTCATGAGCGGTGGTATCGCTTACCATCAGGCGAACGGCATGCTCGTCTCGCCATTCACTGCAATAACTTTTTACATCCATCCTTGGCTTATTATCTTTGTTGGTTATAGGAATCTTCAGTCCGTGCACTTACTTAAAACACATTAGAGCCAGTATAGGCAGTGGTACGTATTAGAATGAGACTAAATACTCCCTGACGACTCTTTTTATGGCATTGATTTTACCCTTAACCCACTTCAAAATTAATTAAAATCAGTTTATAGGTGAAAACATTTAATTACGTAATATGAGGCTAAATACTTCCATGTATAAAACAATACAACAAAAGTTTTAGACTTAAGGCCAATAAACAAACTTAAGTTCATAATTAAAGGTTGATTATCGAACTTCTGAATTTCATAGTCAGTGCCTTCTGTAGTAAATACTACATAGTAACAAGCCGTAGCTGTAAACTCGTGTAATAATAGTAAAATATCTAGTTGCGTTCTTTTATCACATTATCGCGATATATAGTGTCACAAGATGTGATAATATCGTATAGTTATTGTAATCTAAACTAATGTAACGGCTAGAGTTATTTTATAGCGTGAAGTTAAACAAAGCGTGGAACAGTTCACGAACATCGAACAAAGTGTGTCTAACAAGCGATTAACAGCATAAATAAAATGCTTGTAATTATCACTGGCTGTTAAAATAGTAAACGCAAATGTATAGTAGAAAATCTGCTAAGAATTTGATTATGTGTGTCTGGGGTTATTGGTTACAATCGGGCACGGATATAAATTTATAGGTCTTAATTTTACAGATATTTTCCAGGTCTAGGTACTTGTTTTTGTGCGTTAACATTTTCATTCAAATATCATGACAATTATTTGATGATGTCATATGTATCATACTACTGTATTGTACTGTATATAGCATATAATGTACGTCCTTCTGCAGGGCACGAGCCTCCTCTACAATCGCAAGTAGGATTGAGACCATGCCATCACTTATCCGAAATACCATAAGCTTGGTGATAGTCTACATTATAAAAGAGGAACGTCAGTCGATTCCTCCAGACAAATGAATGTAAAACTTATACTATACACTGCTTACCATTACATACATCAACAAAAAATAATTTATGCTCATGTATTTAAGATGTTTAGTTATATCAAATACATTAATTAGTAACTCTATTGTTGTATTTGGAGAATTTGAGGCTTATTAGATCCATATTGCATCAGACCCATGTTTTTGCATAAATAGGTTCAATAACTTTGAAGTACTACTTCAAGTCTTGTGAAATTTAACAAATATGCAAAACAACTTTTAATGTAATACTTACTTAATGACTTTGTCCAACTCTACCATTACATCCGTTTTGTGAAGACTAATTTTGAATAACGCAGCAATGAACTATCAAATAAATGATGCCCATTACATTTACCGTGGACCTTTCACCCTGACTTATGGTAATTATTTGGAAAATGTTCCACGCACGAATATTAAATGTATTTCGATTAACTTTAATTATAATGATCACACATATGATTGACTCTATTACTCGGTCACCGCTTGTGAAGTAATAACAATAATTTAGAAATGTTTTATGCCAATAGTTTTATTCTTTAAAAGTCGTTCTACGGTCACTTACAATCAGTCAATTAATGTATCATAAGAGTGCTAAATTTGATAATCGATTTAAAGTTTAATGAGATTTAATTATAGTATATTCAAAACTATTGTTATTGTCCATGAAATTGAAATTCTATTCAACAGGAATACAAAGTCTAAAATGCAGTTGGAGGATTCTGAAGTCAAAATAAAGCCTTAAGTCTTGGTTCGTTTACTATTTTTCTGTGCAAAAAGTTCTTATATCTTTATTATTAGTCATAATGTTGTACGCTTGCTGGCCACAATAAGGGATAACACACAGAAATTACAATAAGCACTGCATGCGTCGTCTGAAAACATTAGATTTTAAATCCTTTCATGCTTAATAATTTCGCATGTTACAGTGAAGTTATGAAAGCTGCGATACCCAATTATATTAAATAGACAGCGATTCTTGTGTATTCATACAAAAACATCATTAATTCTAATCGCAGTGAAATTCTGTCTGCAAAGCAAGTTTTTAAATGTTGAAAATATAAAATGACAAACAAAGAACCATTGATCGCAAGACCACGTCATAGATGAGTGATTTGCTTGTCATTCAAATATTACGAAGAGAGGAATGGGTAATCAGATATGACTACAAATACAATATACTTATATTATATATTGCCTATTGTAACCGGTTTGGAACCACGCGGGAATCCACTCTCGATTGTCAATTTTGTAAGCCGATGAGGTTGTAGTTCACTATTGTTGACCATTACAAGATCTATGAATGTGCTTAATGAAGGTTGTATTGGATTGTTAGTTGTTACTGACAGGATTACTTGAATAATATGTAACCGTCATTAGTTACATGTTCATAGAGTACCAAACTTAAAGAATAATATTGTACTAGTTAAACACGTAATAAAAACATCTAATAGATGCTTGCTCATAAAACTAACTTCTAGTACTTCAGTGAGAACTGGGATCACGTATTATTTGTAAACTTGTAGTTACATTTCCTAATCGACTTATTGTTCTAATTTCCTTATATTTACGTCTACGTGATATCATTTTTGTGGCGTCGAATACAAATGAGTTCCAATCGAAATAACACTCGGTTGTGGCGACGTGAACTTCTAAGGGCACTAGCCACTTTATAAACTTCTTACTTTCTCTACTTATTCCCACACTGGTGCTGTATGAATGCTTATGCGAATATTACGAGAGAACGTGTTTTTCATATAAGAAATACTCTCCTAGTTTAAATGAGATAATGGCGGGAATAAGTTGTAAGTATACTGATATAACCGGTATCTTAAAAAATCGATATACTTAAGCATATTTAATACATTAAGTGATACTCCACGGATAGTTAGTCGAAAGAAGTATTTTGTATTTTTTTTTATTTCTAACAAAAACGATCAATATCTTATTTTTTTTCTACATGTCTACGCAGTCAACGTAATTGATAGTGATTGGGAATTTTATCTCTAAATATAAATATTGTATGGAGCAATATCAATATTGTCATAGAAATACATTTAGCTTATTTTCAATTGCGAGAGGTAAGTTGTGAATCAAATGAATTACTACCCAGCTGAATATTTAATTACAATTTTATTGATACATCTGCATTTTATTCCACACATAGTGTTTATTTTATTCAAAATTCAGCCCTGAGTAGCTCTTAATTATTGGTGAAATATCTGCGTTAATCCTACAACTGTTTATTTCCTTTATGTGCGCATTGCTGCCTTGCCCCTACTGGTAATAGTACTATATTCTGTTCTCTGAATGCGTCTGTTGCGATAGCAGGAGGTAAGGGCCCTGGGAATGTTCTTTATTTTCTTAACAATTCGCAATTGATGTTTATTTTGCAGTTTCTGTTGTATAGTATTTTTATTCTTCTAGTCGTATAATAATATGACTATTTCTTTTTGTCCAGTAATGCCACAAAAATGGTACTGGCTATTATTTTAAGATTTTTTAGTCTGGTATGATTTTTTAAAATTCTTTTTCTAGTTGTAAAAATGGTACGATTTCAAAACTTAAGCGAAGTCACAGTAGATCCTTGATTAATAAATAAACATTTTTTTAAAACTGATAGAGGCACGCTGTTTCTCAGCCATGGCTCAGCATTAATGGGTAGTCTCATGGTTTTGAAAATTTGGCTGTCGTTTTTTTTTGTAAGTGTGTTTAAACTTCCCTCCATATTGAATGGGCCGGCAACAAATCCATGAGTCAAGCTGCATGTTCAAGCTGGATATTCATGGGCGGCAGTGATCACTTACCATTAAGTGATCTGTTCGCTTGTTTTCCGGACCTATGTAATAAAAAAACATAATGGAATTCATTATTGTTAAAAATCCTCTTATTATTTATTATTTTAATGCAATGCATTATCGTGAAAATATTGTCGATACAGCTGGGAACATCTGATATAGAAATCGAAAGCAAAATGTTATATATGAAATAGCTATTCGAAGTCATTTTTAATTCTTAGAATAGCCGCGTTAGTATAAAACAGATATTACAGAAGCTTGTGTACAATCACAAACAAAATTATTTTATATTTAGAAATGGCTCTATATATAAAAAAAATATTATTGCAAGAAGAAGCCTGGAGTGGAAACACTCACAGAAACATTATAGATACCTATATAAATGACGCGGATTGAAATATGTTCCGCAATAGCTTTAAATTACCTACAAAAAAAAATCAACTTACATTAACTTTAAGTAATTAATAATTTATACAAACATATTAAAATTAGGCCCGGAAAATATATCAATTCTCTAATGATGTGTAAACATTTTCGACGTAAATCTCGCGTTAAGCAGCGGATGCGCTCAATTTTCACTTTCGTTTGTTCAAGTGGAATGATACGACAAGCAGAACTCACAGCTCCTTACATCAGTGACTTGTGAGAAAAGCATTACGTTTTGACCGTCAATTAAGTAAAAGTTACTTACAGCGTGCGAACTAAAGGCTGTTGATCTTTTTAATGTGACCTTAAAATTATTCCAAACGTAAATGGTCACGCCATTCAAATTCTAGTTTTAGTAAAAGCATGTGATAGTTTTAATTATAATTTGTTTATGTTATTGTCTTGGTTCATCACGATATTTATGGTAATTTGAAATTTCTTTTACTTTTCTATACCCGTAAATTGCAATTGAATAAAAAGTAATTAAAAGAAGGATATAAAATATATTTATTGAAGATGTTTAACACTTAAGCCCAATATAATCACACTTTTAATTACTTTTAAAGTGATAAATCAAAGAGATATTTATTTAGTGGGGGATTTAACTTCTGTTTAATTATACGTAGACATGAAGAAGATGCAACTAAGGGATGAAAAGCGTCTTTATTTTTGGTAGAAACCGAGAATCAGTCCACGTTTTAGTGAGAAAGTCATTGTTGTGCCGGCAGAAATTAGTCCGACATTGTTGAAAATTGACAAAAGTCATACCTACCTATAATCATTTCCGAACCTAAAACATCACACTTTTTTACCAATCCAAACTGTGCCCGTGTCGAGACATTATAGGGGTATAGTTAACGTGACCATTTATTTTTTGTGTCAGAGCGGGACATCAGTGGGATTAAATAGTAATATTTTTTTTAGTTTTTTACAAGTTTTTATCATAGAAGATTGAATATTGTTTCAAACCATCGGGTTTAGTTTTCAGATGTGTGAAACTCAGTACATTTTTTAATATTCATTTTCGTAATCAAAATAACTTTCATTGCAGAGACACTCACCTGTGTTTTATCACTTGTCCATATTTTGATAATGTGAGAAAAAACTCTTTCTGTAGGTGCGTTACTTTCAGGCAGATACATAACGTACTCAATAATTGTTGAAAAGTTTATTAAGTCAAGATGTTTTTACAAAAGTGTTGGTATATTACGACCCCACTGTTTTCAATAGTAGTTCGGTAAGGCATTTCGAGCGAGAAATACATTTTAAATGATCGTTTGGTCTGTTTGTAAGAGCGGGACTATGTCGGCCTTGCTGGGGACACCGGGACAGACTTCCTGAAAGCGGGACTGTCCCGCCCAAAGCGGGACGTATGGTCACGTTAGGTATAGTACACATAACATTATAAAAGGTTAAGAAGAGGAAATATGTAATTAACTTTCGAAAAACGATAAGGTCACATTGCCGCGTGACCTTTTGATGGTGGTCGGCCAAATTAGTGATATTATTGTAAATATCTGAAATTAGGAGCACCAGCTACGATGCATTTTTTATGCACTTTGCTGGTAAATGGACTATCGTATAAGATTAAGTACCTGGATGACCGAGCTTTACTCGGTTTTTTGGACTTAAGAAATTGCACCCTTGAAGGAATTACTCCACTAAAAGACTTCTTGTACTTTTTAGTATTTATAATACCAATACAGTTCAACATGGTCTTATTTTCTTTTACAAATTATTTCTAGTAACGCTCCGCGCAATATACCGTACTTTATATAATATATTCTCTCTCGATTCAATACTCGCTCAATCCGGCAGTATATTTTTAATTATCCATGATTCAAACAAATAGCCATATCCAAAATTAAACGCCAAATTACCAATTTCACTTACTATTTGTAAAGTTTTGACATATATCCAAATAAAACCTATGTAATAGCTAATACCACTCATTGGCTTAGCGTTGCATAACAATGCCATTTGCTGGAATATCTTTAGTGTTATTGTATGGTTATGCAGTTTGCACACAATAAAACAAATAGTATTATTATTCGCCAATAGATGTCAAGAAGAATAATATTATCAGTTTATATTTTTATTGTTTAAAACATTTTCTAAAAATGAATCCTAGCTAGATCGATTTATCGCCCTCGAAACCACCTGTATACAAAATTTCAAGAAAATCGTTGGAGCCCGTTCCGAGATTCAGAGAATATATATTTATATATACAAGAATTTCTCGATTAATAAGATAATGACCAATATTATGCATATTTTGGAATTAAGTATTAAGTAAAATAATTTATCAGCGAATACCTGATAAGTAAATCTTAATACCCTCTTAAATCTGATGAAATAAATACTTTTGTTTGCAAGAATTACTAGTATTACGTAGATATTATTAAATCACCTCGAACTCAATGTTTTCAAACGACCGTACCTGACTAGAACACGATCGAATAATTTCACTTTTATTCACGTATTTATTTAAATGATGAGCTACAATGCATGCGTTCGGAATTAAATCAAGTTTCGAAACGCGGCCATCGTACGAACTTTGAATAGATCATTGCTGATTTTGAAGCAAGTTAATGCCAAATCATGCACAAGTACCTCTGTGTTTTAACTTTCCATAGGTGACACGCATTAAAAAATCACACAGCGATCTATCTTGCGTAACTGATGTACTGGATTGTAGGATGCTGCGAATCCTTGTTGCATACCGAATTATTTAACATTAATTTCACATGTTCTGCCTTATGCAACGACTGCAGTAAATTGTGTGGGCGACAGCGCTGGCATTGATAGTAACTTGATTTCCAATTTACTGTTTGTATTTATTTAGTTTTAATTTTATTTATGTTGGTCACGAGCTAGAATTTCGAGTTAATTCGGTTTTGTTATCTGATTTATTATTCATCGTGATCTATGTAGGTCATTGAGATGCGAGCTCAGAACACTTATAGGTGCAATATAAATAAAGCCCTCTCCCACAATGTGAGGGGATGTCAACACAGTGCAATGAAACGTATCATTATAATAGAACATAAAAAATGTTTCTACATTTAAATTAACTAGATACTTATATTTTATATTTAATGGCATTGGTATAATAAAATGCTTCATTTTTAATATTTGACCATTATCTGTTCTATTTATGAAAAAAAGCACATTATAAATTCACATAGTATGGTTTTGTTCACAACACTGTTTACTAGACATTATAACTAATTAAATTTTTAATTCTGATGACACGTGTCTATGAATGCCCGTTTATTTATTCTATTTGCTGGTTTTAATTAAAGGACAATGTTTTATTTTCAGATGATCCCGTTGTTGCTGTCAGCTGCGTTTACGAGCTGTAAATGCGATCATGCTAATGGATTCGGCATTGATGGGAGAAACGCTGCACAGTTTGGAGAACTATTGAAACCACCTCCGCCGCCTCTCTCACATATCGTGCCCGTGCCATTTCACGGAGGAGGTGGTAGACCTCCACGAGAGAACTTAGACGTCGGCTACCACTATCAACAGCCTCCTGTACCATCTCCACAGACAATACTGCCTTCTAAAGACTTCAAATTCCCTGCGCCTTTCTATAAACAGTACAACTTTAATTTTGTTCCACCTCCACAACCATTCACTACCACTCCATCACCTTCTTTATTCCAGAAGGTTTCAACATGGCTGTTCCCTTCTCAACAAACCAGTTATGACACTGCTCTAAGTAATAATATAAGTCCAGTTAAAAAAGACTGCAACCCTTGTAATTTAGTGCCATGGATACCGGTGATTAAATACAATAGTTTAGGTAATAAAATTATACATCAAAATTCTCCACCAACATATGGGCCGCCTAGTCCAACTGCTTTTGCTTATGTACAAAATGTTGTACAGTATAATCCGCAACCTTTCCAGTCTCATATTGAGAATAAAATACCGCCTCATTTGACTCCTGGAACACCAGCTGCTAATTATGGTCCGCCAGTTCTCCCAGTACAGTCCTCCACTATTAGTTCACTTGGAGTCGTCAGTTCTACGTATGGCCCGCCAAGTCCCACGCATACTGTAGAATTAAACACACAGCATCCTCATAGTTCCACATTTTCGTTACCCATTTCTACTTACGGCCTACCTAGTGCCACATATGGTGCACCTAATAGATTTATAAATCAACCAAGTGGATCATATTTGCCGGGACTACCAAATGGAATACCAGATATTAATTTTATAGCAAGTTCAACTTATAGGTCACCGACGTCTTATGCTTCCTCTACACCGTCTTATATTAGTCCTTCTCCGTCGTATGGTACTCCACACACCGTTACCACTTACGATACGGTTACACCGGCATATAAACCAGAAGTTCCAAACAAAGAAACGCCGCCACAAAGCGATGTAGAAATACTCAGAACTATAGAAACATTGGAAGATCTACAGTTACCTAAAGTCAATCATCCAACAAGATTTAAGAACTCTTATGGAGAACCTATAATCAACACTAATATTTTTGATATTCCTTATCCAGTATCAGCTACGGCAGCAGAATCTACTAAGATTCGAACTGAAGTATTACCAGGAACAGCATATAAAAAGCCTGCGACGCCAAATGTTTCATTAGCCTTAGCAAATCCAGCTCCGTTTACTTTAAATAGAGGTAGAAATATACACACACTACAACCAGTTGCATTACCTAATTTAAGTGTATCACCATTGCCACCTATTTTTAATGCACGACCTTTTAGACCAGCAACGCCATTTCCAAGCAATGTTGTTCAAGGGATAAACCACATGCAACATTTGGCAAATAATGTAAACATAGCACAGAGTGTACCGCTAGTCGAATTTACTCATTCCGTTGACTATCCAGCCACGTATATACAAGCACCTGTTATTGACTTAGATAGTTCAAAAACAACTAATCAAAGTAAATCGTACAGAAATATTCCAAATAGTTTTGTAATAGATGAAGTTAGAGATATATCTTCTCAAGCTTCTGAAGACCACGTTTCTGCCACAAAAACGGGATCTGATGTGAGTTTTGAAAGTACAGGAACAGACTTCGGTAATGATATTTATGATGCTAATGTACCTACCGAATTAAAGCTTAACATACACAGCAATCACAAAACTAGTTTCATTGATCTTAGAGGAGTCAAAGATGAAGATGTAGATAAATTTCGAACGGAAAGTAATTTACAAAATATTGATTCACCGCTTTTGTATCTTAAACCAAGCGCTCCGCACAAAAACCATGGCAACTTTTTATTAGCCATTTCATCGCCCAAACCTAATAATGAATATGAGATTTATGATGATATTCCCACCACAGTGGCTCCATTATTACCAACTATAAATCATTGGGATGAGAGCAAAACTGATTCTTCTGAAAACTTGCCTGCGCACACTATACAAAAGGATGTTTACAAGCCAAAGATTGTTCAAATTATTGTACCGTACACCACTGGGCAAAAAGGAGTAGAACCAAGCGAACAATTAGCGCAAGGTTGGACTGCTACATCGGAGGAAGAGCATCAGGCCCGAAAAATTCCATTGAATACGGATAATCCTCAATTAAGTACAGAAAACTACGGTATTCTTACTACTACCACGACAGAAGCAAATGCTGCTACAGTTACAGATAGTTATGATTCCGACCCATCTAATCCGACAGTTACGTTCAATGATTTTTATGATGTAAAAGAGCCACCGTTTGACATCATAAAATTACAGCATACAATTGATGATTGGACAGAGCAAGAATATTCTAAAGATTATAAAATACCGCAGAAAACTCGAAGCAGCGACAACAAATATGCGAAACAAATACCTGACGAATATTTCACAACAACCTTACCAACAAATGATCCCACAGAAACCGATAATTTTAATGATGAACTCTACGATCATGAAAGTGCTAGTAGTATGCACCATCCTATAACAGAAGAGTCTAATAGCAGTTTCAATAAGGTCAATAAAGAGTATAATATAATTGAAAGGGCTAAAAGTAGACAAAGCGGCGATAAAAGTATAAGTTTAAGTGATGTGCAAAAACTTCATATTTATACAGCAGCTTCATCATTTAGAACCACTAGTAGTAGCACTACTACTACAACTACCACAACGACTACAACACCGGCGCCATGGGATAAAATACAAACATCCATATCACCTCTGACTAAGGAAAAAGTGTACGTAGTCACATCAAAACCTTGGAGAGAATCGAGAAACACTTCAAGTGATTGGTATTCCGTAGAACCATTTGAATCCAAGAAAACCAATTCGGATAGCGATGTTGTAACTTCAGATAATTTACCATTCAAATCTCCGAGATTTATAAATCGGCCAACCTTTGGTTTTTCGTCTGGAGGAAAGATAGAGTCCGCGAGATCAGATGCCTTATTTGGATTTTCTAAAAGCTGGTATCAAAGCAGTAAGCATAACACATATTTCTTTCATAATGGTATTTCTATCCTAAGCACGTTCTAATAAGAGCACTATTTTTTCAGTAAATGATTTGCAGAATCAAGCACAGAGTACTAGTGTACCCCTGCTCGAGAGCTCACCACAAAAAGATACTACTAATTCGGACGAGGCTCAATAACGGTTATACTAACTTTTGCACAGCTCCTTTGCTGTTCACGAATTATAAGTACGTAATGTACATATTTTATATTGATTATTTGTATATAAGTTGCAATAATATTTTCTTTATAATAAATTATTTATGTATCTACTAGTTATTACGTACATACTGTTTTACATGTACATATTTTCTTTATTTTTTTTTATCAGCCCATATACGTCCCACTGCAGGGCACGGGCCTAATCTACAATCGACAGTAGGATTGAGAGTGGTTAGGTCATATAGTCCACCGCTGGCCTAGTGCGGGTTGGCGGACTTACATACCATAGACATTTTATAAATCGCTATGGTATGCAGGTTTCCTCACGATATTTTCCTTCACCGTTTTAGTGCGTATATGTACATATATTATAGTTTAAATATTTGATTAAAATAGTTGAGGGATAGGACATATTATGTATGTAATATATTTGGACTCACATTCTATTTGTATATTGTAAATTACTATTGCACTTGAATGACAGCTATTTCATGAAATTGAAATATTAACTTTGCACTTAATTTGTGCATAACTACAAATTTTTATTTTTTATAAAACCTAAATAATTATTGCATATTAGATTTTGCTGTGAGAAAGTCTTAAGGTCTTAATTTATATAAAATATTTAAAATGCACGATAAATATGACTAAATACATATTCATATATTGCTATAGAAAAATTACATTAATAATACCTATGTACCTACCTATTGTTTAATATCAATATGAAGTTCATAAAACTGTTACCTGTATCATAATATCAATATATTTTGCATCCTGATAATAACTACAGTATTAATTTACGATTTATTTCAGGTTTCGATGGACATAAAGACTGCTGAAGGATTTTATCGGAAATATATGTGAAAGTGAGAAATTTTAACTCTCAGTGAAGTGAATTACGTGTGGTTTTTTGTATATAGAACTCAGAACATGCGTAATTTTTATAGACGATGTACAATCTAGACACTATAAGTAGGTAAAAATTGTTATGATGATAAAAAAACGAGCAAATTAAGAAGGGCACTGGATTGTTTGTGCTCTTTTTAATTTGATCAGCTGATTTTGTAGATAATTAACTATTAGAATAAATTTTAAGTGAACCAAAGTGGGAAATGAGTATGCATTTCTCTGCCGTGTCACCATAATAATGCAATACACAAAACTATATATAATTAGAATAAGTTTATTACACTTAACATACGGCATCTTTATTGTACTCAAACATAAATAATAATATGTATCTATTTACAATCACGAGACTTCAAACCCTCGTCGATTCCTTTATAACTTCTACAGATTTGATAAATTGTCGAATCGATCAAGTTAAAAAACATGTATGTTATAAATTTTAGACAACGTGAATAATCATTGTGAAACATAGGTATTATTCTAATTTTATATCAGACATTTATTCATGTTGTACATATTAAAGTTAATTAATGTTATTTTATACAAGTTGTAAATAATGATAACCTTGTAAATAAAGACAAAGAACTGTAATATTTGTTTTATCACCTTTAGCAATTAGTTCTACATGAGCAAAGACATTAAATAAAAATGTCTATTCTTACTTTCATAAAGTGTTTTATGCGTCTGATTGTTGTTCCGGATGACTTTTATTTTTAATTCTGAAGTATAAGAATTCACCACTCCATAATAACAGTGTCACCAACGTAACAAAGTTTAATGTTATGATAGGCATTTGATATGAACCGGACACTTCTCGTATGTGACCTGAAAACCAATAATATAATGTATCAAAATATGTTTTATCTATACATATAAATAAAATTGAAGTGTCTGTTTTTAAAGTGAAAATAAAAAAATGTTCAACTACATATCGTTATATACACGATACCTATAACGAAAATGACCTTATATTTTTTTTGTCTGTCTGTCTGTCTGTCTGTTTGTTCCGGCTAATCTCTTAAATGGCTGGACCGATTTTGACGGGACATTTATTGTCAGGTAGCTGATATAATAAGGAGTAAGTTAGGCTACATTTATTTTAGAAAAAATATTATATTTTAGAAAAATAAAGTAGGACTCTCTAGTACCACGCGCAGCTCACGCGCATGCCACCACTGGGCCGTCACGTCGGGCGCCTCCCACCACTTCTCCCACCAACGAATCAATATCACAATGACAAAATATTGTATATTATAAAGAAAATGAAACTAAATAAACTAATTAACTTTTTTGTTAAATTCCACGCGGACGAAGTCGCGGGTACAGGTAGTAAAAAATATAATACTAAAAGATTTGAAAAAATCATGAAATAATCATAGAACTAATGATCACTCAAACATATTTTCTAAAGCAGTTATCCTCAAGGATACAATGAGTACAAAACCTAGAATTTTCATACTATTGCGAAGGTATTAATGGTAATTAATATATGTTTGTTAATTTTCAATATAGGAGAGCGATAACCCTTTATAGAACATAATATATCAAGCTGTTTAAAGCAATTAATTATATGTTGGTGTCAAGATATGGGTTATTGAACTGTATTAAAACTTTTAAGACAGATACAGGTTTATCAGATACATACAATTCTTTAGTTGCAATTACTAAACATAATTTTTATAGATAAAAGGGCTCATATACAAAACTACGAATCGGCACGATTTAAATTCGCAACGCAGAAAACTGTAACAGGAATTGCTGCGATGCGATGAAGTGCGGCAAAGCGTCTTACTTGCACGATTTTGCGATGCCTCCTACGCATTTACTCGTAGATTTTTACGATAGAATGTGTCGATTTTGTGTACGAGCCCTAAAGTTAAAATATACTCACCTAAGAGAGATCCTATACTAATTATAGATATTCCATTGAACAGCATTTGTATACCCGAAGCATACGCGAGTCTATGTAAAGGTACATAGCTGGGTATTACAACATTCATGTATACTGTTCGAACACCCTTCGAAATACCCATAGCCAATGCTACGAATATCATTCCAGTAAACGTAGTTGTGAACAGCATTACTGAAATAAATCAAATTAAAGCATTTATAACCATTTATCAATCGGATCTAGGTACCAAATTGGAATTTGCACATATTTATAATCTAGTTGATATAATTATGCGGGTTTCGATGTTTTCAAAATGTTGTTATTAGTTATTACTTTAATATTTAATGTTGTAACGAGTTAATAACCTAAGATACAATTGCGTTCATATAAAAAGATAAAATAGGGTGTATTTGTTTATGAATAAAGTTGCTCGACAACAAGGCGTTTGATATATATTATCAGACAAATTGTAATTAGGTATGTGTCATGCATAAAGAATAGAATTACTCACTGCTCCTTATAAAGATGACTGACAACAAGCTGATCATGTACATAACTCGAGGAGTTTTGTGGCACCATTCTCCAATAAAAGGAGCTACTAGTCTGAACAGTGTGTCCGAGAGACCTATGACTGCCATTATCTTAGCAATCTGGTTTGTCTCAAATTTTAACATATCTTTGAGTATTATTGGCAAAAGAAGCGAAAAGTTCGTCTCCACACACGCTGCTATTGAGAGACCAAACAATATATTCACGAATATAGGATCTCGCAGTAGCGTCAAATCAAAAAAGTCTACTATATAACTGAAGGCATTTTTCTTCCCTTCTGTACTTTCAATTTCTTCTATATTTTCTTTAAGTTTTTTATTATTTCCTGTTTCGTTGAAAATGTTGATAGAGCTACCCAGATTCACTTCTTGCGACTCCCACCATTTATATCGAGACTCTGATAAAGGTAGTTCTGGAGGTTTTGAGCTGATATCGGGATGTGATATAGCATTTCTCGTTTGCACATTTGGATCATTGGTTAATGATCTCATAGATAAACTTTTTATTGGCAATGTTCCGTTTCCTACTGGTTCTTCTAGTTGCGTGATTGAAGCGATACCTACAATATGTGAAAAAAATATTCTTAGTTATTGGAGATAATATTGAAAATGTATCCATGTTTGAAAAAAAAATATCATACCAGGCTTAGAAGACGTAGTGACACTTCCATTGATAAGCTGGACATCATTTTCGTGATTTAGTGGCGCCATTTCTTCCGATGAAGGAGGGTCTTTTAGATACCATTTCGCTGGTCTAAGTAAACATGCAGCTACTAATGAGTGCAGGCATATAGCACCCAAAATTAGTACAGCGTACCTCCAACCGTAGGCATACATGAGTGCACTCATAACAAGCGGCATGCATATCGTCCCAAGTCCTGTTAAAGACATGCCTACGCCTATGGCTCTGCTTCTTCTTTCTTTAAAGAATGAGTTTATTGCTAATGTAAACGCTGCCATAACTGCAGCTACACCCATTGCTGAAATAGACAAGATTCGCTAAATAGTGCAGCAATAGCGGTTTCTAGTCTCCAAGAAAATAAAACCGCTAGGACTTACAATTTATAATACTGTAGGATAATATAAAGAGCCAGAAGTTGGATGCATACGATGTTATCATTAGACCAGCTGAGATAAACAAGGCGCCTGCGGCAGCCACCTTCCTGTAGCCGAACTGTCGAAGCAGTGGGCCTCCGAAAAATGATAGCAGCATGCCAATACTGTGGTTGAGTATTATCACGAGTGTGCCTTGAGTAGCCGATAGACCAGTTTCATCGAAGGCTTCTTGAAATACTAACCCAAAACCGGCGATAAGAGGTAGGACTACAACCTGTAATAAAGTTCAGAAGTTCAGAAGAATTCAAATACATATCGCACCCTGGTGCAACAATGTCACTTTTGCAAAAATGCAACTTTTCAGGAAAAAAATTTGAAACTTTGACATCGTATAAGACTATGATATTTCAAGACATATACAAGTTGAACAGCTTCTATTACAATATCAGCTTTTAATTTACCGTTCAAAAAATTATGACCACGTAATATTCTAAAAAATATAAGATTATTTCTTTATACCTTCCAACCTTGGAATTTTTGCATATGTGACATTGTTACACCGGGGGTGCGATATATCTTATTACTTATACAATTATACATCAATGTAATATGAAACCAATTTAAGTGCTTCAAATGCCATTTTCAGGTGTTCGTTATCTTTTACCTTTACATATAAATTAAATCAACTAGACAAGACTGATAAACTGTTGCTAATTACATGCTGTTTCATAATGCAAATCACAATTACGGTTATATTTATCGCATTATGAGTATAGCTATCTACAGGGTATCTAGACTGCGAACGAAAACGAAGCCAGGTGGTAGTTTCAGTAACTACAGACACTATGCAACTACAAATTTCGTATAAAATGCGCGGATTTTTTTGTAATATTTTAATTATCGTCGTGATGGGTAGTGAATAGTAGTGTTTCCTAAAGTAATATTGTACACCCATTCATTTTAAAGACGAAATTGTACGTGAAGGATTAAATTATTATTTCCGAAAACCTATGTATAACCACCCAAACATGATGATAGTTATGGAATTGAATGAAAATTTTGTTTCAATTGTGTATGAAGACAATAAAACTACTACCTGGCTTCATTTTCAGGAATTGTCTGGATATACCCAGTATAACTGAAAGTGTGAAAATCGTTTAAAGAAAATAACTGGTGCAACTTGAATCATGATGTGCTTGTATGTAAAGTAATCATCACAAAAAAATATTGAATCTCTCAGCATACTCGTCACTTTTTCTACTTGATACTATTTGCTATAAAATACGAATTTATTTATGGAACAAAGTCATAGGGATTCCATAGGTTGCTAAAATTAAAGTAGTAAACCTTTTTTTTACAATTACTTAAATTAAACATTTGATCAAATTGTATTTTTCTGTGCTTCGTTGTCTGTGTTGGTGTACATACACTATAAGTAGGTAAAGTAAGAAAAGGTATTTAAGTTTTCGTAATTTAAGATGTGATTTCATTATCGAGACAGTACAGCGAATGAAATACCTGCACTATTGACTCTCTTAAGGAATAGATGTATGAATTTTAGATAAATCTATAGAAAATCATCCTACTGACCTACTGCTGGTAATGGCTATTTCTCCTGCCATACGGCATCGTAAATGCACTGTTGTGTTTCGGATTGAAGGAAATTGTAACCAGAGTAACTACTGTACATATTCAGACCTAACATATTATATCTCAGTATGACGAACGCAGTGGAATGCCCAGCATTGCTTTGTCATTCAAGGTGTTGTTTGGTTTTGCCACTGTTCATGAGCAGTCATATCGCTTATCATCAGGCGAACGGCATGCTCTTCTCGCCATTGATTGCAATAAAAAATACAAGACGGCTTAGTCAAGTCATCGAAGGTATACTCGTACGCGTTTCGAAAAAGAAATTTTGGTTTATAATACCATTAAAACTAGAGTCCTCAGTAATATACTGTATGATACTTATGGTCAAATATAGTAGGAAAAAATAAGACCTAGGAAAACTTTCATGACATAGAGTCAGGCCTGGTTACGCAAAGGGGTAATAAGTCCGTTTAAAAGTGGTTTACTATATTATGTTAAATCAGGATATCGGGATTCTGAATTTCACTCCAATCCATTAAAGCATTTGAGGCCGAAGAAATGATAAAAACATTCATTCAGGAACCCAGAATATTACTATAGTTGTATGGATGATGTGAATGACGAACGTAGAATTATCTTATTCTTATTATGTGAGTGGGAGAAAGGACATGCTACAGAAACTATATTAGAACATTTTTTTAAAATTAATAGCGAGATGAACATGCCGTTCTCCTGATTGTAAGCGATCCTACCGCTCATAAACAGTAGCAAAACCCAACAACATCTTGAATTACAATGCAATTGGCGTTCCACTGCACTCTCCATCCTAAGACATAAGATGTTAAGTCTCAATATGTCCAGTAGTTACTCTGGCTACAATGTCCTTCAATCCGAAACACAACAGTGCATCTAAACTGCTGTTTGGCGGGAGAAACAGACATTGCGGTGGTACTTAACCAGGCGGTATCTCACATATGAGACATCTACCACCACTTGAATAATACCATCTTTAAACTCTCAGGCTGAAGTAAGCTGATTACTAATCAATAGAGTTTGATGTGTTAATATTATATTCAGTTTTACGACTATAAAATCTACAATAAATAATAAGTATGTATTACTATTAACTGATAAATGATTAACTAAAAATAATCTCTGACATGAAAACTACATTTTATTGACAATCAACGGCATGGATGATAATCAACACAACTTCATCTTTGATATTCAAGAATAATATGTGCTTGTAATTTATCTTGAAAGGTTTTAATTAATTAAATATATACATTATTTCTGTTCTTAGATGATTTTTAATAAAAAAAGGTCTTTACAATATAGAAATTATAAGTGAAAGTGTTCAGTACTTACATTGTTCATAGCGTAGGCAAAAGTCACCACCCAGCCGTACCCTCCATCCGGAGGTACTTTATATGACGCTGCGTTAGACATGTTCAACTTCCAAAATTACAATAGCATTTGAAAAATTAAGTCCTTATTTCACCACTGATAATCCACATCTTAATGACACACTTAGTCACTGTATCTTGGTAGTACACACAACTCAATCAAGCATCCGTTTGACAGAATCGATATTTTCGATTTTAAAAGAACATTAGATAATCCGTGCGTGGAACTAGAGCCAATGACTTGGTGCAGTGTATCAAACTGAACTACATTCACAGCAAATATTCCGACACCTTATCGGCCTGACTTTAATAACATAACTCGTTATCATTGACGAACATTAAATTTGTAATGAGTTTATATTGTGTTCTATTTACAAAACACTGAAAACTTCTCGACAAGGTGAAGATACGCAATCTAAAAAACTAGCTGCCGTGTTTGGAGAATTGGTTGAAATGTTGGAAATACATTGGAAAGTTTCATAGTTATGTTGAAGGCGGGAATTTTTATGATAACAGTCTCGTGTCTGTTAGATAACGCATACCAAATTAAATATTTAATGATATTAACGTGGGCATTTTGACGAGGTCGCAGTGGCAAAGAAATAATAAAACTTGAATGAAATAACCTGCCTTAGCTAACATTTGGATGATGCACTTGCTGTACAAAAGAGGAGCAATTTTACTTAATTACAAATCTCATTAACAAGCCTATCTAATACTAAAACATGGTAATGTATTCAACTACGAATACTGAACAATAAACACAGTATTTAGGCTAGTTTTAACATAGATAGAGTTTAGAACTCTTAGAACAACGGTAGCTCACAGCAAGATAGGTATTTAATCCTATCTCCTAGCTCCAAAAATATTATCAACGATAAGTAGTCACGCAAAGTATTAAAATTATCGCTCATACGATAGTATAAAATGAGAATTAATAAAGATTATTATTGCGTATGTCGGGCACGATAACATTTGTCCTATGCCTACGGTAAATCTATTTTTTTTTAATTATAACGCCTATTAAGATGAAGTATCAAAATGTTCTTTAATTTATTGTAAGAATGGATCTGTGAAATATAAACTAAAAAATTTAGTATATTTTTTAATATACCGAATATATTTTTTAATTATAAAATAAAATTTCATCAGTAGCGTTAAATAAGTAACTATAATATATTGTTCTGCCACAAAAGTGTACAGATGGAGCAATCGTGCTGCCCACTTTTTAAGGTTCAATTCTATAATCAAGTTGTACAGTTGAATGATTTTAAATATTAAGTGACTGGTCAAGTATAAAACATAATTACATAAAAACTGGGTTTTCGTTAATTATTGTCCGAAAATTTGTATTAAGTGGTAGAGTCTAGCTATAGGGCATTACAGCTTTAGAGCGAAAGGATCGGTTCATTTGGCGTAAACGCATTGTTCTATGGAAAACGTGAAGTAACTGCTGTTGAGTCTTAATGTAAGTTTATATACGAGTTGCCTGAAGCTATATCTACCAACTATAATGATAGAATATGCGTCTCCGCTTAATTAGCTAGTTACCTACTAAATAGTAGAAATTATGTTTATACCTATACATTTTTTATAAAGTGCATTAAAGTAGATTTCTGGTCATTAAAGGTGTTTATTAAATATGGTTGTGCCACTTCATAAAAAAACTTACGTAAATATGTGAAGTCTTTTTTGTGAAGTTCCTACGTCAATTCTAAGTATATTATATGTTTTAATCAATGTAATAAGCGGAGCAGTTTCCTCTTTACGGGTCTAGCAGTGGAGGGACCTATATCAATAATATTGGGTAAATCGATAATTTGTCTGAGGAAATGAAGTACCGCTTCCAAAGTTGCACTTTTATCGATAATAGCCATTGACTTAATCATATTTTGTTTAAACAATCAGGACCATGGTTGCCTGTAAAAAATTACCTAGTGATATAAGGTGTACTATTTTTATTATTATATTTCTTTGTTGTTTCTCTGTACAGTGCAAAAAATAATTAAATAAATAAATATTTTTATTGTCTATGTTTAATGTTGACCTCTTTTTTCCTTCCTGATATACATACCATGGTTGTCTGTAAGAGATTTCCTAGAGCAATAAGATTGTTATGTTGCATATATATAAATTGTAATTTCGTAAACCCATAGGAATATCGTCCCAATTATCGTCGTAATATATTTTCGAACTTGACATTAATCTAAAACGTGGAGATTAGCATATTACTTAATAAGTCTAAAGTCACTAGCCTTGAAATAAAAGTATTAAGGTGTGTAAACTATAATCAATTGATTTACGTGATTATACTTACTATTGTAAGAGTCCATAGGTATTTCAGCAGACTATTTATTGGATTTGGTTCTAATATCAGTAGTTTTTATCGTACGGGATGAATATGTTATCGATTTTCTTATGGATGTAGAATTATATTTTCAGCACATGGTGTGCTCCTGTATACCTGCTGCTGACCCTACTTCATCGTATTTCTCACACGAACTCTGCCTGTCTGCAGATTTCTGACGTCACGTTTGATGGCCTGATTTGTATAATCAAATAGATCTTTGACTGTAATTTGGTGTATAATTGAGAATTCTTTGAAGGAGGAACTAAGGAGATGTAAGTAGTATAAAAATTGGGATATTTGATTAAGATAAAGTTAAACGTTTTAAACTAAAAGTTAATAAATACCAAGCAATATAGATAGACATAAAAAATTGTGTGTATCAATTTTTATTTTACGTCATGCTTCTAATACGGAAATATAAAGTTGGCAAGGCTATGAAGTTATATACTTCTTTTAAATCTATTTCGATAATAATTATAATATGTATCAATATCTGTATCAGCCCATATATTCCCCACTGAAGAGCAAGGGCCTTCTTTATATTCGCAATAATAATTAAGAAGGGTTAGACCATATAGTCCATCACACTAGCCTAGTGCGTGTTGGCTAAAAGATTAGTGTTAACTTTACTTTTCCTGAAACTAATCATTACCAAGAAAATTGTACCTGCACAGGAAGTCATCTAATAGCGCATGTGCCCGTTATTCTCCTATTGTATCTGCAATTTCTTAATAGCCTTCAAGTTTCAACTCTTTTATGCTTGTTTCAACGTAAACTACTCTAAAGTGCCTGCATTGAAAATTACTACTAACATATTGGGTACTAATTGCTACGAAAATTATACTAGGCGAATACAATTAAATTACACGTGTTCATAATTATTATCATCGTTTTTGTGACTTAGTTTATCACAGATGGTATTCACGTCTCGTTAAGGTCAAAACATTTTTTCCTCAACCTTGAATTAAAACACACAACTTCAATAAGTACGCACAATTTATCTCACTGTGTATTTAACACCAACTGTACTTTGTAAAAATGTACGCACATTATTAGGAATAGACGTGTATTAGGAAGACGCGCGGTCGAACTGACAAAATTCACTGTGACCTGTTAATACTGTCACGGCCTTTTGACAGCGTCGTTAACTATTTCATCGGTCAATGTTCGCTCCGACGGATGCACAGTTCTTTGCTTTTTATATTTCGATTAAATGCACTCTGCGTATCCACTTCTTGTGTGTCCCCATAAATTCAGATACAAGGTGTTAGTCCTTTGTTTTACGAATGATCACTTGCTTTGACGTTCTTATTAGCTTTCTTTGTCTTGAAGTACAGGTATTCCGCAGTCCACATTACTACTGTTAGTAATGTAAAAATATTTAATGTAGCAATAGAGATTTTGAAAGATCCTGTAGCATTACGTATGTGCACTGAAACAAACAAAAAAAAAACCTGAACATGCCTCAAGTTATCGATAGCTATAAATACATTATTATTCTAAGTAATTATTATGTAAATAAAATTATGAATATTGAATATCTGCTTGTATTTTTCTTTTATTTATATAACGTAAAACATTTTTTTTGGTTCATAGAATTCCAAGTAAATATATCTCAAGTTGTAAAAAAATATTACTCAAATATGGTATTCAAATAGGATATTCAGATTAATCATCATTACTATTTGTCAAATATATTATTATTTTTCAAATGTTTTATTTTTAAATAGGATATTTAATCATATTTGATTTTTTAACAATATTATTTCGAATATTTTAATAATAATATTTCATCAATTTGAGTTAATAAATAATAACTTTAACCAAATTATGTGTATATTTTTTCATTTTCATTTATACTCACAGAATACGGCTCCGATACCCAACACTGTTATTCCTCGAATAAATCTATGAATTGCCATGGCATATGCTAGCCTGTGAATTGGCACGTAATCTGGTAGTATTACGTTCAAGTAAACAGATCTGATTCCTTTTGTGATTCCCATCGCAATTCCCACGCATGCTGTACCGTAAAAAGTACTTACATTCAGTATAGCTACAAAAGCAGAAAACATTAATGAAAATTACAATAAAGAAACAAGACACATTACATAATTTTTAGATAAATAGATCAATATCGTACCAATCTTTGCCATAACGTTTGATAACAATGTAATAATGTAAATAAGTCGTGGTGATTTACGCCACGGGCTTGTGATGAATGGACCAAGAAGTCGAAACAATAGATCAGATAATGCTATCAAGGAGAGTACTGTTGTTATATCGCTTCTTTCCAGCTTCAACATGTCTTCTAATATACTTGGTAGCAAAAGGTTGTAACTAACCTCAGCGCATTGTGCTACAGAGAGACCAAACGCAATGTTGACGAATACAGGATCTTTTAAAAGTTCGAGATCAAAAAAATCTATTATTTTACGAAAGAAATTCGTTTTAGTTTTCGGTTTATCTGTCTGTTCTTTTACATCTTTCTTTTCAACTTGAAGATCATGAGGCACACCGTTTATTCGATTTGGTCGGTGAGTCTGCCCGTTCTCAGTTTGAACTAGTAACAGAGATGATTCTTGTAATCCATTCGCTATAATATTAGGACACGAAGAAACACTATTCAGCACCCCGTTTGTATTACATACTAAAGACTTCTCGGACATAAATCTTGTAAGTCCGTTCACCACGTGTACGCCATTTTTCTGTATTGATGTTGGTTTTCCTGATATAACAATTTAAACAATGTTATTATCTATTATAAAGTTATCAGAGCGATTAAAAACAAATTAATTAAATGGTCACTCAACTATACCTGAATGTGATGTGATCATTGTTGTATTTGTTGTATTTCGTAATGGTACTGTTTCTTCGATTGGTGATTGTACTTTGGCATTAGATTTAATTGGTCTTAATAAAAATGCTGCTAAAACACAATGGAGGTATAAACCACTCAAGGTAAGTACTGTATATCTCCAACCTAATGAATACAATAGGTTATCCATTAGCTTTGGTTGTAAAATTGGTCCTAATGCTGCGGCAAATGCTACTAAGCCCGCAACTTTGGCTCTTTTCTCTTCGAAATACGAATTTAAACCTAAAGCGAACGCTGGAATCGCCAATGCTTCTCCCATTGCTAAAACAAAGTAACTTAAATTATTTCCAATATTTTTTTATACATCGTCATTGGTCAAGGGTTGGCAGAGCCTTGGATCTTCACGTTGTTCGATCGTGACATATATATTTTTATCCTTTATTTTCATCAATATCTTTATTCATTCCCATCGGTTCTGAACCCTTTTGACATGACTAAACCTTTTTATTGTACATCATAATTATGTAGATCCATGGTTATTATTGGGCGTCTTGTGGAAAAATTATTTAACAGAAAATACAGTAGGTAAGGCATTATCGGATATTTATCTATCTAGTACAGTTCGTCGTCAATATTCATTCAAGTAAGAAGTTAGAATTATACTCCCATACAAACCTTACAAGGTACTCTACATGAAAAATAAATACACCCAACAGCGACATACATAGTCCTGACTCCACGCTAAGATCGAGTCTTGTGTCGGGGATATCAGGAACTATGCGAGACATTATGGTCTCATAAACACTCAGAACCGAAGCAGATACCTGTGGATCCCACAAATATTTGTCTCGATGTGGGGATCGAACCCGCGGCCTCATGTTCCATAGCCGGCGTCTAGCCAACTGCGAAACGGAGTCTGTCATGGTATCAAACTTAGCCAGTGTCGCAGTAGTATCAATACATATAATACACAATGTTATTCTATTCTAAAAAATCCTTATAACAACTGAGATACAAGAATACGAATTTCGACGTCAATACTTACACAAAATGAAGGCAAAGTATAACAGCAGTTGCCAAAAGCTGGTTGCAGTAGCAGTAAGGACTAATCCTAGAAACCCCAATATACAACCAAATACTGCAACTTTTCTGAATCCAAAGCGTTTTAGTAAGGGTCCTCCAAATAATGAAATCATCAATTCTACTGTTTGTCGCAATATGAGCGCTAGATTTCCCTGAGTTTGTGTTATGTTTGTTTCTTCATAGCCTTCTTTAAGGACGACGCCAAAATGAAATACAATGGGTATGCTGATGAACTATAACAAACATACAAAGATAAATATAATAGCTGTAAACTTTATTTATTATTAAAGGCCCGGCCCAGCATCGAGTGCAAATAGATTTCTCTACAATAATATATATAGATATGTATTACAAATATAAACCTTCCATGATAATCACTCTATCTATTAAAAAAACCGTATCAAATTTCGTTACGTAGTTTTAAAGATCTAAGCAAACATAGGGGCAGACAGCGGGAAGTGACTTTATTTTATACTATGTAGTGATTGTTGTCATTTATCTATTATATCATAAGTGTAGAACGTGTAAATGTTTTACAATGCAATTGATTAGTTCGTGAACAAGTACCATGGAATTAATGTTTGTATTGAGTAACTAGAATTTATTAAGCAATTAGCTTAGAGAATACAGAACGATTTTGGGTTACCTATGCTCGTCTATTATTCTTTAAATGCCGGGAATGCTTACGTATTGTTCCACATAAAATAGCTTTGCAAATTGATTATATTAGCATATGGTAAATGTCCTTCACTGTTACATTAGTTAATACCGTTTCCATCCAAAATACGAGTAGTTTATGTTTTAATTTTCTTTGTTATGTCTTACATAATTGAAACTGTATAATTGACTATATTCA
Source organism: Hyles euphorbiae (assembly GCA_023078785.2). NCBI lineage: Eukaryota > Metazoa > Arthropoda > Insecta > Lepidoptera > Sphingidae > Hyles > Hyles euphorbiae. The sequence goes on along the minus strand of CM041041.1, from coordinate 12,682,183 downwards.
CAAATAGTATATCTCAGATGTATTTGTTAGGAAAAGATTTAGAAAAAATATTTACATTGTATCATATGTATAAATCTATATACCCGTTAGTTAACAGACTATTCAGTGTACGAGTAGATAATATAACTGGATAAACCCCTACCATAAATCTCACGACTATGTCACGTGTGTTCGAGAAAACTCAATAGAATTTAGTTACGATATAAATTATTCCTCTTTAAGAATATGTTACTAAATTAGATAAAAAAAAACGTATCATTGTTTGATAAAGACACAGGAAAATTGTATGAGTGCGAGCAAAATACAAAAGAATATTTATAAAATTATTCACTAATTATGCTTTTTTATTCAATATTACAAAAATATATATAACCTACAATATAAAAACAAAATAAAATTACATTTTTAATATTAAGTATATGAGACTCAGTTGAATTATACACATAATTATATTACTTATAATGTTATGATTTCTTTTTTATATTTACCTTTTTTAAAGCACATGCAAAAGTAACAATCCAACCATATCCACCGTCAGGCGGTGACGTCCTTTTAACTACTTTACACATTACTACAATAACACAATAATATAACCACTAGAAAAAACTTAAACACAATTATAGCGCGAAATATTTAGCAACAACTGTTGAATGGGAGACGCTCAGTCCGATTAGGAGATTATGTCAAAGTGGCGATGGAAATTACGTATTTTATTTGACATTCATTAGTTGAACTGACTCAATGAGTCAGCGGGAGGCTTGTTAACAATAAGTATTTTTTTACTCTTAATATAGTCACAAACATGTCTAAGAAACTTGTCTGACATGTAGGTAACTATATTTCCTGACGCTATTGGAGGACAGCGAACACATGCTATCTATAGCCTTATATAAATATAATACATACACATGCAAAACTCGTGTAAGTGTATATACCTCTATGTACTATAATCAGACATATTACGAGTCAAAAGTTTGTGAGCATGTGAATAAATGTTAGAATTATATATATGTTATAGGCCAAGTGATTAATGCGGACAGTATTCATAATGCCCGGGCAGTATGAATATTGCCGAGCCATATCTGGCCAAGTGATTAATTACAATCTAAACTCACCTATTTATCACATAGCCCGGGCATTATGAATATGGCTACATGATGATCGGGCAATGTGATTAAAAGGTGATTTTTACGTGGTGGGCTGCCGCATTGTCGCATCTGCGATAGACCCATAAATAAGACAGGTTGAATTGACCTGCTTATTTTTAGTTGTTTTTTAACATCCGAAAAATTATCTTCAGTAAAAAATTAGTGTACCTACTTTATGGATCAGTAAGGTCGACTGTGCCCCAAAGCCGACCTGGGACACCCCGACTTCGCGTAGTCTTTTGGCTACCGACCCTAGAGTGTATATAAAAAGCCGGAGGCGCGAAGGGAGAGCAGTCCCCGCCCGCTGTAACGAAGGATAGGCAACCGTGCGAGCCATAGCGGCTGAGGCTGCAGCAGCAAGCCGAAGCTGCGGAGGTAAGCATGGGTGCCTATCTTTTCATACGCAAGGGTGAAGGGGCTGAACTTCCCGCAGCGCCGGAGACGATGCAGAAGCTAATTTGTATTGACAACAAGTGGTACCATGGGAGGTGCGACACTCCCCCTCCCCCTTCACTCCTCTCAACCCACCCCCTCGTGCTGTCCTATTCTAAATTATCTTTGGCTCATTGTTTTGATTTTGATTCGCTTTACATCACTCTGCAAAGTGCCTATTGACTTTGCATTATTCATAATGGCCGGGCAATGTGATAAATTGATTGGTTATAATCACATTGCCCGCGTTTATTGGGCAGTATTCATATTGCCCGGGCATTATGAATAATGCTCCATTAATCACTTGGCCCATAACATATATACTAATATATATCTGAAGCTGATGAGTTTGTTTGTTTGTTATTAAAATAAATTATATTATGAAAAGAATTGAATTAAATGTTGAATATTTGTTACCCAAATATGTTCTATCTAGATTTCAGTACTATTAAACTCTGTCAGGTAAAATTTGTGCTATTGTTGAACTTACAATAAGCAGACATTAGTCGATCTATCTTCTTTCTAAGTTCTTACTACTCACGTATAAAATCAACGCATCACAGCTTTGCTACTGCTTTTTCCAAATAAATGAGATTGCTCAAAATCCAATAGATGATTTTAGGATATTGACATAACCAAGTCCGTTTTACAACTACTGAACATGACTTAGGTGGACTACTAAAAGTGTTAGGTAAATTAATGGATGGGTATCAATGATTTAAGTATTGTAGTACAGCATAATAAACTATTAATTTTAAATAATTATTATTTAAATAAAAGCAATTAAGATAGCAAGTGAAGTCGATAATAACATTTCACAAATTATATAAATACGCTAAATGTTGCGATTGTGATTCACAAAGCCTTTTTAAATGATTTTAATACGATCTCCCGTAATCTATGGTTTTTTACGAACCCATATAAAAAAAAAAAACTACAGTTAATTTTGTGTGTTTAATTTTGGATGTGAAAAATGGCTATAATATATGGTAAATTTTATTTTTTTGTTTACAATTAGCAATAGCAGAAATATAGAGCATGCTATTCCTTAAAAATAATAAGTGGTGATGTTAATTTGAAATAGCTATAATTCCCACTAGTAGTACTACCTACTACAAAGAACGATATTAGATATATCACTCGATTCGGCATGGTTAAAGCAGCGATAAGAAGTTTGTCTTTTTAGTGTGTGTATTGGTTTTGTTGCAGGTGGGAACAGTCATGCAACCGGTGAGCGATAAGCATCTTTAAAGAGATATCTCAAGATCAGGAACATTAAAGTACATGCATTTTTCGTGTCAGTCAAAAAATGAACAACAAAGATTACATTAAGATAAGATTAGGGTTAATCGTGGGCATTGTTTATATTTATTTAATAACTAATACAAACAAACATATATATCAAATATGTATTCAGATGATTCAATCAAAAACTCAATTGGGTTTTACCGTACATCACTATCATCGGCAAAATTTAATATTGAAAGTTAAGTATTGAGCTATGTACTCGTATATTATGAGAGTGACGACAGAATAAAAGAGTTTTGAATAAGTGATTTGTATTCAGGTGAAACCAGTTGAGAAATTGTATTGTTTTCGTTTATATGACGATATATTTATTTTGTTATTTTTGACTCTTATATGTATATTGGTAAAACACGCCCAATTTTTATATCAATAATATTTGTTGCTTTAATTTTTTCGGCCATGAACGCAATGTTTATTGATTTTGTTACGTATGAAACTAAGTTTGAACGTCAGATATTGAATAAATAAAACACAATGTATAAACTACATTTAATAAAATGCTTATAATTATGCTTTCACTTCTATTTCTGCAGTCTTCTGACGTCTAGCCGTGATGTATTTCTCCAATCCCCAAGACAATGCTGTGAGCCACGTGAAGATATTCAAACAATGTAATGTGACAGCTGTCGATGCATTGTCTTTTATCCAACCTGAAAATAAATTATACAGGGGTTTTACGCTACATACATCAAAATAAGAAACAATTGTTGCTAATTGCTATCTAAACATGGCTACGGCACATGGCTTCCATGCATTTGATTTTTTTTATCTAATCATACTACCCATACGTAAATAATTTCTTAATAAGTTATTTGTTACAATATAAAATTAAGTAGTAGTAAACTTTACAAGAATACGCTAAATTATACCATTTTGTTGTGAAACTCTACCATATCTTTCTAATCTACCAAACAATAAGTAGAGTTTACAAGAATAAGCTAAACTATACCGTTTGGTTGTGGGACTCTACCGCATCTCTCTAATCTACCTAACAAGAAATAGAGTTTACAAGAATACGCTCAATTATTCCGTTTTGTTGTGGAACTCTACTATATCCCACTAACCTACCAAACAAGAAATAGAGTTTACAAGAACACGCTAAACTATACTATTTAGTAGTGTGACTCTACCATATCCCACTAATATACCAAACAAAAAGTAGAGTTTACAAAAATACTCTCAACTATACCGTTTTATTGGGGGAATCTACCATATCTCTCTAATGTACCAAACAAGAAGTAGAGTTTACAAGAAAACGCAAAATTATTCCGTTTTGTTGTGGGACTCTACTATCCCCGCATCTTATAAACGCTAAAGTAAACGAATGACGAACAAAGACACGATTCAAATGTTAGTGCAAATTATACACGTTTTAGATTATCACAAAAATATAAAGTGTTCAATTCTCGAAACCGTTATTATCATGTTAGATTGCGCATGTGCACACTTGTGCATACAAGTATTACAAGTAACAATTGATATGAATATCGAGCTTATGTTGAGTGATTCTAACCTACACGTGTTTAAACAAAATACTATAATATCCTTAAACATATTATTATTATATTGCCATTAATGTAAAACACAGTTTGCCGGGTATATTTCAGTCTCAAGAAGTGATACTATACATGCAGGGCATAACATTCTGTAATGTCTTCTGAAAAACCCACACCGAAAAACTTACCCAAAGTGGTTTATCCGACCTCGCAGTTCACACACTATCGCTAGACTAATTTATTTATTATCTTAAATTCAAAATTAATTATAAACAAAACGAGGTAATTTTCCATAAGTGCTTACCTACTATTGGTCCTAAAGTCAAATAAACGAATCCGGCTGTAATCAGTTGTATTCCAGTAGCTCCTGGCAGTTTATGCAAGGGTACATGAGTTGGGATCACGAGCGCCATGAATACCGTCCTCAAACCTTTTCCGAAGCCTATCATAACTGCCACAAGTATCACCACCCAATATGCTTGGCAATATGCTAGAACTATAAATAATTATTACATTAGCAAAAAAGAACACACGTATTGTAAGTAAATTAAGAAATATAAACTGATTTACCTACTCTCCCCATCGCCATGGATAAGACGCCGAAGAGAAAGAAGGAGTTATTGTCCCATCCAATTTTACCAGCTACGAAGGGTATGCAAAATCTCACGCAAATGTCTACGCCCGCCAACAAGGACATAAACATTGCCACATCAGATTTCGATTTGCCATAATCTCCAAGAATGAATGGAGTAAGAATGGAAAAGTTTAATTCGTTAAAATTTGCCAATGTTATACCCAACATTAAATTGATAAACGTGAAATCTTTTAGTAAATCTAAATCAAAGAACAGAGTTACTTTCTGGCAAAATGTGAGCTGTTCTTCTTCATCTTCGTCATCGTCATCGGGCTTCTTTTCATCAAATACTTCATTGTCAGTTTCGTTGATTTGTGTAATTATGAGTTTTACTCTGTCCGTCTGGTTATTTTCATTTTCTTTTAAATACTGTTCTAGTTTCAAGGACGCTTGTTTCAATACTTCACTTTCGTAATTAAAATTGTTTGACTTCCTCCTATGTTTTGTTCGATATGACTGATTACTGTGGTTATCTTTTAAATATTTTCTTTCATCACTTTCCTCCTGATTTTTTAGAGAAACATTGCTGTGGTTGTCTTTGTGGTATTTTTCTCCATACTGGCCGTCCATTTTAAATGATTTAAGACTTTTACTGCCTACGAAATGTTTCTCTGCTCTATCCGCAATCACTTTTGCCTGCTGTGGATCAATACTTTCCACGACAACTTTCTCCTCCGCTTTTAAATCTTGTGGAGCTTTGAGAGTTGGGCAATCTTCTATCTCAGACTCGGGGATCTGAGCGTCAAGAGTAATGGATGTTTTACGTTTTGGTTTGAACGGCTCTCTTTCCTGAGCAAGAGCTCCAAGATTGGCTGAAGAATTCTTCTTTGATTCGTTCAGATATAAAGTTGATGATTTTCGTGAACGGTTTTCCAACAAATTTGACATAGAAGGTTTTTTGGAATTCAGACGAGAATTTCTATTGGATCCATCTCTAGAAGACACTCTACTTTTGGATTGCCTTGATTGACTGAAGTAGCCATCGTTTGCTCGCAGCATCATAGGCACACCAGGATCTGTTATCTCATAACCAGGATTATTGGGATCGTCTTCATTATACAAGTACTGGCTTGAAAATGCACTTAAGTTTTTAAATTTTGACACTTGGCTAAAATACCCGCTTTCTACTTTCTTTTCATTTACTAAGGGCTCTTTTCCATCGTTTTTCAAAAGTTTTTCTTCGTCTTTTGGATCTGGTTTTTTGGAATGCCACTCTACGGGCTGTAACAGTAATGCACAAGCTATTGCATGTAGTGATATTCCACTGATAATGAGAATTGCACCAGTTTCTCCAAACAGTGCGAAGAGACCAGTGATGATGTGTGGCCACATCATGGGACCGAGCCCAGTAGTCGTCCATGACAGGCCAGTGGCTAGTCTCCTTCTGTTCTTCCAGTATGTGTTTAACGCCAAGGCGTTAGCAGAACTACTAATACCATAGCCAGCACCTGAAAATGTAAATCATTACAGTAACAGTTTGTTAGATTACTATTTTGAGGTAACAAATAAAATAAGACCACTTCAGGTAATCATTTACTAATACTTTGGTCGCTAAGCATGATCATTTATAAAAATGTAGAAAGCTTAAGAAGGAGTTTTTATATAATTTATTTTATACGATTTAATTTATGTGTCTAACAAATGATACGCATTGCTTGTGAAACATTGTTACTATCAAAACACTGTGACCAAAACAGAATGTCAACGTACTTTATTTATAATCATAAAGAAACATGCAAAGTCAATGAATTGATACAATCAAACAAGCTAACAATAAAGAATCTGAAAATATTATTTACCATAAAGTATTGAGAAAGATATCAGGTAAGTCATGAAATTGTAGGAAAAGGTAGTCAACATCAGTGATATGAAGACCACTATAGCTCCCGTCAGTGAAACTTGACGGTAGCTAAATGTTTTGAACACCGGACCATTGAGTAAACCTGAAAACAATGGAAAACGACAATGCACAAAAAAACAGGTTTATATAATTAAATATGCTGCTTCCTGATTCTATACGCCGCATACGATAAAAAATTGTCAGTAATGAATTAACAAATTACTACTAATGTATTTAATTCGCAGTTTTTTTTTCTTTTTTACTATTCTGGTATGTGGACATCAGCTAACGATCATTATCTTGTCTATTTTGGCATAGATTTTAATGTAACCCGTAGGAATTTACTAGGCTATGGAAAAGTTTAGTAAATTCCTACACTGCCCTGCTACTTATTTTAGTATGGACTAAGACTGGATTGGTGTTAGTCCTCCTCTTAGTCCATAGTTCATACTATAATGTTAATATACATATGCGATGACTGGAAATAATTTACTAAGAATACATAATTTCAATGCCAAACTATTTTTTAAATAGTCGAATTTATTAAGTTAAAAGTATTAATTAAATTAATAATTGAGTGAAACGTTTCAGAATGATTAATGATTATTGTCCGAGACAATAAAATCGCTTGTTTGCTGTGCACCGTCTAGTCTGTCGTTGGTCTGTTTATGTACGAAGTGAGTCAGTAGGCGTTACTATGCAGTGTTTCAATCAACCAGCATGCCCTACATTATTATACTGAAAACTAACAAAAGCGAGTGTGATAATGGACGCCCAGTTTACATTGTACTTTGTATATCCGGTTATTGTTTTGTTTGTTTAATTGTTAATGATTATCTTTTCCATCGATGTGCAAGTGAATATATTTAATTCACAGGAAATTCCAATAAATAATGAGCTGTCAGTAACCGAATATTCTAGACATTATCAGTACGAAAACTAATTACGAAGGGGCCGGTATGGTATCAGAGAGTTACCATGCGAGGCGCGTCACGCACCGACGCAAGAGGTCAGGGCAGAGTTCATGTTGATAATGGTCGTCGTCTCCGAGCTGGATATGCCGAGTCGGGCGAACTTGTCGCGGAATAACAGCCCAAATTGCTGGAGTATGGGCAGTGCTGACAACTGAAAAAAAAAACAATGTTTCTATTTCATTGTGCCGTCACAGTATGATATGCGCCTGTGAAATAAATTCTACTTAAGTTTCATGGGCAACAATGTAGAGAATTGCTCAAGATTTTTTAGAAGTTAAATACACGAGTCATTCCGCGGTAACGGTGATTTTAAATCATAGAAGTATCTTGAAATATACGATGTCGACTCTGATTCGTATCAGGTCTGAGCAGTCTTTAAGTCATTCAGAATTTTTATCTATATTTAACTGTATTTCAAAACAGTTAATCGCGCTGAGACAGTGCTTTCGGATATCACCAAGCGTCTAGACACTAGACACATGCAATCTTTGTTACGATATAACTTATCTATCTAATATCTATGATATCGTACATGTTATGAAGCATGCTGTTTATGGGTTGGCTATCTATGCGAACAAAGCCGCGGGAAGAGATTTAGAATTTTATACATCTTAATGATTCTGTATCTGTCTGTATCAGCCCATATACGTTCCACTGCAGGGCACGGGCCTACTCTACAATCGAGAATACGATTGAGAGTGGTTAGGCCATATAGTCCACCACGCTGGCCTAGTGCGGGTTGGCAAATGTTAATGATTGGTAGGTACAATATATTTCGGGGAAAACCTTTTTTCAAAGGCTTGCAGTGATTGCCGCTATATTGTTGTATTGAGAATTAGCTGTGCCTCATGACACCTTATAATTCGATTGTTATAACGATCATGTAACACAATTTGCGTGGTATACAGTATACACAGATTTTATGAAAATGGAAGCATAATATCTTTCGGTGTGCGTTTTTAATCTACAAGTTATCAATTGACAGTGTCTGTGAAGCAGTTGATTGTGCATGTTTATGGAACTATAGGTCTCTGGTTTGATCCCAACACAGAGACAAATGTTTGTATATTTCATAATGATTCAGGCCAAGTAGAGGATTATGATTTTATAACAATCACATTGTATGAATTGGCTAGGTATAAACTAACATGTTATTTCTGCAAAACGATGCATTGTTCTCAGTAAACATAAGTTTGTATAAAAACAAATTCCCGTTTTTGCTTATATTTTCTTTGTCATCTGCATTAATGACAAAATAAGGACATACTCAGGAGATAGTGAGTCAAGTAACCGTGACTGTGTCATCTTAACATAAAGCATACAATACACGGATTGTAACTTAAATGAGGAGCTATTTTCCACTACAATCGTATAGGAAAATGCCATAAGGAAACACATATGTTTAAGAAACATTAAAATAACGTATTTCGTGCAATACTGATTACTGATCATATACACTTGTTGATGATTTAATTGTCTACATAAATCAAAATAGTATTTATATTTTAAGAGGATAATTAATTTTAATAAGCCTAATGGTTTCTTAGATTTACGCGGCTAGATGGGATTGTAAAAAGTAACTTTTTAAATTAAGTTTTTAATTTAATAATTGTACAGGATAGTTAAACAATTGTCACTGAGCGGGTGACTAATACCTCAGTCCACCCCGTGACCATGAAAGCTCTAAAGTAATCGAAATGCCGCTTTGATCAGGAAGTTATAAAATGTACATAACATATCCGGGAAAATTAGTTTTATCTATATATTAATACGTGATGCAAAAACTTTGGACCCCTTTTTACGAAAATTGCGCGGACGCAGGAACATGAAATTTGGCACACTTATACTTTATGTGTAGGAGAAGTGCAGAACGCTAATATTTTTCAATAATACTGCTTATAAAGTACATTAAATCAATAAATAAAACATTACACACACTACCATGCATTCCACACACACATACATACACAAGTATTTGTATATACACGCATACATACTCCGGTGTCAAATTGTTTCTTTTCTTTTTACACGCTTTATATTAGCTTCACTTGTATGTTTGTTTGTATGTTTGTAACCGATTCCTTAAGACGCGATTTTGACCCACTTTAAACGGACAGATTTCATTCAAATTTTGCACACCTGTCAAAGACCGATGACAATACAATAATTCGATTAAAATATATGATTATCCTGATTAGATTCGCCAGGATTCATTAATTTCGTTCCGGATCCTTTGCATGAGGGTAAGACAGAGGGCTAGTGCGCGAACTACGCATGCGCGTAGGGACTCTTATGGTAATTGCGTCTTGTTTCGTATACATACATAGATGTCGGCCTAAAACCTACCATCGACAGTTGATAAGACAGATATTTGAAAATAAGAAACCACGCTCTTATAAATAAACCAAACTAAAAAGTAAAAAATAAATAATAGTTTAAAAAAACTAAAAAACACGCTTTATATAGAAAACCCAACTAAAAAATAGAAAATAAATTTTTAAAAATTTGAATTAAGAATATTGTATATAAGAAAAAAATATTTTTTATTGTAAAAAAAGCGTGGGATATTTTTAAGATATTATCAAAATGATAATCCTTCTACTTATATCTGTCGATAAAATAATTATATCTATTGAAAACATGCACCCCACGCTTTTTTTACAATAAAAAATATTTTTTTCTTATATACAATATTCTTAATTCAAATTTTTAAAAATTTATTTTCTATTTTTTAGTTGGGTTTTCTATATAAAGCGTGTTTTTTAGTTTTTTTAAACTATTATTTATTCATTTTGTCCATAGACATAGAGTACTGACATACACATATAAAAAAAAGTTTTATTTGCCTCATTTAATATAAAAAAGATTTTAATAATAATGCATAAAAAGTACATCAATCATCAATCAATAAATAAAACATTACACAAACCAGCATGCATTTGACACACGCATACACAAGTATTTGTACACGTATTGGTCTTGGTCAAAATGTTTCTTTTGTTTATTATAGACATAGTTGAATGTCAAACAGAAAAGTTTTATTTGACGAATACTACGTGAAATACTGAGCGCTTATACAAATTGTGTAGCAGTAAGATACATTTAAATGTATACGGACTATCATTAAATGCATAAAGAAAGTTCTGTAGCAGCAATCTGCAATAACAACATTCAGGTACAAAAAAAATATAATTTGCTATTGCTGGTTCAAAGCAATTATTGTAGTTTACGATTTCAGTAATTGCATATACTTCAGGATAAATAAGTGATTTTGAGAGATACGTACATTTAAACTAAAACGGTGAATGAAAACATCGCGAGGAAACCTGCATACCATAGCGGTTTATAAAAAAAAACTATGGTATGTAAGTCCGCCAACCCGCACTAGGCCAGCGTTTTTTTTTTAATTTTTTTTTATTGCAGGGAATGGCGAGACGAGCATGCCGTTCGCCTGATGGTAAGCGATGCGACCGCTCATGAACAGTAGCAAAACCAAACAACACCTGATTACAAAGCAATGCTTGGCCTTCCACTGTGCTCGCCATCCTGAGACATAAGATGTTAAGTCTCAATATGTCCAGTAGTTACTCTGGCTACAATGTCCTTCAATCCGAAACACAACAGTGCGTTTAAACTGCTGTTTGACGGGAGAAATAGACATTGCGGTGGTACCCACCCAGGCAGCCTCTCACATATGAAAGACCTACCACCAGTAAACCACCACCACCAGCGCGTGGTGGATTATATGGCCTAACCACTCTCAATCGTAGTCTCGATTGTGGAGTAGGCTTGTGCCCTGCAGTGGGACGTATATGGGCTGATACAGTACATTTAAATGTGCACGAATTATCAGAATAACCACATCATAATACAGGTAAAAACTTTTTCTCTTATTGATTTGGTCGAATTTCGACCACTGGGCGACCACTAGTTTCGATAAATAAGCGTATTTAAGTAAATTGATGTACTGTTTTTTTAGTGATGTCTGCAATTAATCTGTTATCATCGTAATCGTTTTAGTTGGTTAATTGGGTCGCGAGGTCGCAATTGGTGTAATATTTTACTGCGTACTGATTGTTTAATAAACATCCGGCATCGAAACTACTTTGGATTTTATCTTTCCTACAATTTGGCAGCAGTTAGATAATTAACAGATACACATAAATATCAATAACTTGGTTCGAACGATAGGTGCGGAATGATCCTAACCATTAAGAAATCATTACCTAAGGACCTTCTGTATACGATGTCTATGTAATATAAGTTTTGGTGAAAAACCAATAGACTACGACAACAATCATGAGTTCCCTGTATGAGCTCTATCAAATCAACCTATTAATACTGAATTCTAAATTAGCTATGGCATAGTGTTATTCTTTATGTGTATATTTGATCGAAGCTTCATACATATAAATTAGAAGACAACCACCTACGTATGGATATATCATATAGGTACTTAAGATATATTATTATCAATTTTTTCAATGTGAAATCAATTAGTTTTTGGAGTTAATCTTATTTTTCATCGCCTAATTTTTTACTTTTGTTTATAACAAGTCTTAGACGAAAGAAAATCTTTATTCTAATATTGCTGCTGTATTCAGTCACCAGGTACACATATTACATAGTAGGATAATCAGTAGATATTTTTATACTATAAAATACTATTTCTATTGATAGTTTATTAACTAACTATATGTAATTCCATAATATATTTCATACATTATACTATAATATATAACATACATACTTGAATGGCTAACATTAACAACTTGATCTACAGTCTACACCTTGAAAAGTTTCCAGTGCAATATTGTAATTTAGCACTAAGGTAACCACTATTGTTAGAAATAATTATTGCCATTTATTTTTAAATAATTGCATACGAAATATTTGTAAAATAACCTTTAAGTTTGTTTTATCTATTTGTTATGTTTAACGTAAACATAACTTCGTAAAGTTTTGGCCTGCGGTCCACTTAATCAGCTATTGATACTACAGTATTATTGTTGACATGTGCATTAAATTAATGATTACAGTTTACACATAATTAACGCTCATCACATGACAGATTGCAGTGAATGATCTACATAATTTATATGTAGGACGTACCTACATGCGCAGCGATTCCTGTGCGTCAGTCATATTTCCAACACAGGGTTTGATTAAAGGAAGTATTGATGACTGGAAAACTATAATTAGCTATTTTTGATATTTTACTTTATTTTGTTTTGTTTATATTAATTATTTTATAAGAGAGATCATTGAGAAAAAAATTATGTATGATTTTGCGATGAAAATTAATTATATATGTATCTTAAATGGAACAATTATCATTTATAAAGGGATAAACATTTGAATAAACCTATGGGGTTACCTTTACGTCTCTACGTAGGAAGGTATACGTATAAGGTATATATATTTATAGTATTATATTTTTATTAATGGTATTGCAATTTTCAAGACAACTGGGTACACACATTAATATATTGGATAGACATCAAAACTTTATTGTTGTGATACACATTATTGCTCTTTGCAATCCATTGCATTTTTATTACTAGACGCAAATATTTGGTACATGGATTTATTTTGACAATACCCAGTCTACACGCTGTAGTATCTAGCATATAAATCGCAAAAAATACAGTACATATATGAAAATATTTATACTGTATTTTACTATAAAAAAAAATCATCGTATATACAGTCGAATATTATGAAGAAAAATTAACTTACGTTGGAAAATCCAGCTGCGAAAACGATCATCCATCCCCAACCACCGTCGGGAGGGATGAATTCCCCCTCCTTTTTAACTTTTGATTTAAACTGTTTAGATTTCGCCATTATCTGAAAACATTAAAAATGGTTGCAAACTTGATAACACGATCGAACGCCGAGTCACATCAGAAGGTACGGCTTTGACTGCGTTACGAATGTAACTGATAATTTTTGTCGCCGTGTTCTCTAATATCTACTGCACATACACTATTCACAGGACAAAGCGGTTACTTCACAGACATTAACTTCAATGACTGTACTGTATGTGACTTCAATATGCCTAGAATTCTAGTATCGTAATGACTCAGATGATATCTGTATCTACATAATCAGCGTTTATTCTCGTTAGTAGTTTAGCGCTTTGATTCCAGACTAATACAGGACAATTTCGCAAAGTCTAAGTGTTATCGTTATCATATCAATGAGTTAAGCAATGCCCTTCTATTTATTAACTATTTATCAGCTCCATTCTTCGTGATATCTTAAGTAGCTGGCGGTGTTATAAACTAAATGCATTATAGGTACATTATTGGGGTCAATAAAACGAATCAATATTTGGTACACAAAAATTGTTGTAACTATGTGGTGTTGTATATTGCGTAAGGGCCGGTGATTCATCGTGGATGCTGTTTTCCTTTGTTTCTGTACAGACAGCAAAACCGTAGTGCTTTGAAAATGGATAATTTTAAAATAAATACATTTGAATTACAGTACAGGAACATATAATATCACTACCGAATTGCAACAAGTTTTATTCTACTCTCCTTTATTTTTTTACTCTTAATTTATAAAAGAACGCATATTAGTATAGTTTCTGATTTTTCTTTTCAGTTATTATCACGATGTATTATGATATATTGGTTGATAATCAACTGCCACCAGATGCTAAGAAACCTACATTTAAATTGCATGAAATTTACGATTTCGTGAAGCAAACTCCCATACAACGCGTAAGTACTTTTCTTTTGAAACTATAAAATTACCTATAAAGGCAAATACTTATGTGGCAAATAAAATATTATGTGATTTGCTTAAAGTTTCCTTGCTAGATTATTGTGAATCACTAGAAATGTTTGCGAAATGTAATATTAAGTATCAAGCAGATGACGTATGATAACTAAGCAAGTCTTCTTCAGTCTTAAGCAGTCAAATTGTTATAAAAATCAAAATATATAGTTGATAATATACACAATCAATTATCCTATAGGTATCATTAGTATATGCTCCTATGATAATAGATCTACATGCATATAACACACATTTCAATTGCCACTTCAATTAATATCAATCTACAGTTCGCTATTCATTCTCCAGTAGACATTTTAATATTTTTAGATCACGTTTGAGATAAACAAACACATTATGTTCTTATAATTTGACCGCTGAATAAAATAGAATAACCCCTAAAAATGTTTATATAAAATATGACATCAACTTTTTTCATTATTTTCTTCACCAGTCTACTGCAAATTATTGAACATAGCACTAATCCATTTGCACGAACTGCAACGGTTTTTAAATGATAATGATATTATTTGAAAGGAAATAATTAACATATCAATATGTCGGATGACGGTAATAAAACTCATTTAATTATTTGATTATAATTATCACCACACGTTATAATTAACGGATTAACGGTTTATCCGAATATCTGCGACAACTTGTTACTTTACACACACACTTTAGTAAACACGCGTTTATCACTGTTTCACAGCCGACTGTTGGATCTCGAATATGCCTTGTCTACGGTCCGGACGCGCTTTATATTGCAAACTGTCATGCTCCCACCCTTACTCAGACTGTGGGTAGTGAAATAGAACCACAATCGGGTTTCCTTTAATAAAATTACTTCTACAACTACCCGTAGATTCCTAAGGGCCGATTTACAATTATTTAACATGTGGGCTCTACATAAGAACACCCCGACACGGCCATACTGACGTGCACACGTCCTCGTGTGCGTGTCTATATATCATCTGAAGACAAGGAAATCATTCGTTCGATCATCCTGACTCAGTTCACATAATATAAAAATTTGAAAAATAGTTACAATTATTTCTATGATACAGTCTGGTCCGGAAAGCATTCCCTTCAGACAACGCATACCTGGACCAGTCTATGAGACCCTTCAGGTGCCAGATTGTTCCTTCAGTTTTAAAACTGGACCGAACTGTGCTAGACCGGGATAATTCCCCTTTAGCTTACACAAATTTCCTTTTTCTTTGCATAACTTGGCAGATCAGACTGTATTTTCTCTTTTTTTCTTTCACAGGTCTCAAAGAAACCCCTCAATAATTGTAGTAATGATCAATTATTAAATTACTTCATGTGAACTGTGTCTATGAAAACGTTCACCTTTCAAATCTTTTACTAAATGCTATTTCTAAAAAACTCTTGGTATCAATAGTAGCTTAAATGCGTGGGTCGATTATTGTCATCGAGCCTAGCTTGATTCTATGTTTCGGGAGTAATAAGAGTGCACGGGCACCCTGTCGTTGCTTGGACCATGAGGATATACGAAACGTCACGTAGGTATAAACGTTTTAAAATTACCACCGGATCCAACGCGGCCCTGTCCTGAGAAGACCCGGCGAAACAAACTCAGCGGGCTTACTTTACCACTGGAAATAACGCGACACGACCCAGCTGTGAGTAGATCCAGCGAATCAAACTCAGTGGGCTTGTTTTTGGTCCAACTAATAAGTAGGTCTTATGTATTAAGATTTGATTTTGCTGCGCCGATACAACAGTTCGGACCGGCGCGGCGGAGCGTGCTCTGCACCTGCCGTTTCATCGTAGAGTCCACGAAGTTTGTCTGGAACAATGCAATATCCCTTTTTGAGATTGGTATCTGTGTACCTTCGCTTTAAGGTCGTGTTTTCTTTAAGTAATCTCTATTGTTGCGCACTTAGTCACATTTTCTTAAATTGCTCTAAGAATTAACGAAAGTAAAATGATAAAACCAAATTCAAACAAAAATGGAAAGATCTCACCAATTTGAAACACTCCTGTGAAGATGCCAGTGTCTTGGAACGTCCAGGGCACACAGTCACAGCTCCATGTCACTGCTCCTGATAACAATTAATGGCCTAGGCAGGCAGATGAGTTGGTGTGTCACCTGATGGTAAGCAGTTCACCGCAGCACATGGGCTATTACAATACCAAGAGCACAGCTGAACAGATGCCCATCAATTTTTCTTGACAGGTTCTAGTAGTAGGTTTATTTTTTTCGTATAACTCCTTCATGTAGGTAGTTACAATTTGATAGTCATCGATATCAATGTTACACTAGATAAGACGTTCTTTGTGAGAAATGTGTCCCACCTAGGTGCAGTGCATGTACCGCACACGAATCTTTCAAAAACGCGTAAGCGACCTTTTGGTCGCGAGAAAACTACATCCTGAAAGGGATCTAGCGCTGCATGGTTATACTGTTTGGTTAGACGACCAATTATTTGTTCTACGCTGCAGCGATTTAGTTTCAACTTTTATATGGGCTAGCTTCTATATACGAAGTAATTTTATCTAAATGTCGATAGTCATGTGATAGCCATAAATGGCAGTCACACATGAAAGACACACGACAGCTACACACGTGAGTCACACACGACAGTCACATACGTGAACCACACATGACAGCCACATACGTGGGCCAAATATGACAGTCACACACGTGAGTCACACACGACAGCTACACATAACAGTCATCATAATTTACCTCAAGTTATTAGTTATGGTACTCACGTCAGAACCTGCGCCAGCTGATGTTGATAACCAAGCGGTTGCGGTTACCACGTAGGACGATCCCGCTTCTGATGTCGGATGGTCGGTAATAAAATCCATTGTGTTAATTATTTAACTATAATTATCACCACACGTTATAATTAACGGATTAACGGTTTATCCGAATATCTGCGACAACTTGTTACTTTACACACACACTTTAGTAAACACGCGTTTATCACTGTTTCACAGCCGACTGTTGGATCTCGAATATGCCTTGTCTACGGTCCGGACGCGCTTTATATTGCAAACTGTCATGCTCCCACCCTTACTCAGACTGTGGGTAGTGAAATAGAACCACAATCGGGTTTCCTTTAATAAAATTACTTCTACAACTACCCGTAGATTCCTAAGGGCCGATTTACAATTATTTAACATGTGGGCTCTACATAAGAACACCCCGACAAATATATGTATTTATTATTGTTAACATTATTTTGATATGGAAATAATATAAATGCAATACGCACCTACTACGTGCTTGTTGAGCGCGCTTCCATTAACTGAAACAAATAGAATATTATACTTATCTATAATAATAAGCTTGTATTTAGAATTTACAATACCTATTACTATGGTTAGTCATAAAACAATATTGCTTTATTACGAGATTTAGGTAAGCAAACGAGATAAGATACAAGGATAATTTCTTGTTTCTTCATCAAGTTTTTCAGTTTACTTATCAATCATTTCATGAAACTTGCATTACAGCAATAATAATAACTGCCAGTATTGACAAGTCACAAGACCATATATTATATTTAGTAGATACTGAAGAAAAATTAAATAATTCAATTAGTAATTTGTGTTTTTATGCAGTCCTCCACTAAGTGAAGATTACAAATTCTACAGATATTACGACAATAAGAGAGAGCACCTAGTAATATTTGTGTATTTTCATATTCTCTGCTTGTGGCCACAAGCACATGTGTTTTGCTGTATATCCGACCTGATAAGTCCTAAGCGAAATTATCTACTTAATACTTATTATCAATACTATTGAAAGCTGGCAATCAATCGGCAATGTCCATAGTCAATACGACGCGAGTTGAGACACAGACTAAAAAAAAGAAGCAAAGGTGAGCATATAGCGTCATATTTTCCATCTGCTCGCTTACCTACTGCTTCATCCAAAAAGTTTTCATAGATAGTGTTAGGGTTTGCCACCTGTAAAAAACACGGTAGTTATAAGTAAGTAATACGCAGACAACAGTTAGCTAGGTCTTTCACGTGGTCAACGGCGCGGCGTTTCGAGAGTCGTTCCGCGGTGGTCTCTTCCCAACTTCTTGATGCCTATTGGAAGGACTGGTAATATAAAGCCCTTGACCGGGATGCATGGAAGGCGAAAAGAGATGAGTTTGCCATGCAGTGAGACGCTACAGGCTAATAATAATGTATAATAATTAGACATGCATAATACACGTATTATAAATACAAAAATTAATTAATTAAAAACAAGAAACAGAGGTATTAGAGGTGAC
Source organism: Hyles euphorbiae (assembly GCA_023078785.2). Taxonomy (NCBI): domain Eukaryota; kingdom Metazoa; phylum Arthropoda; class Insecta; order Lepidoptera; family Sphingidae; genus Hyles; species Hyles euphorbiae. The sequence goes on along the minus strand of CM041041.1, from coordinate 12,663,303 downwards.
ACTCTCACAACGTCACAAAACCAAAAATGGTTTATGAGGAATCTTTTTATAAGATTTTGAAATAATGTTCTACCAGGTTATTTGATAAACATTTAAACCTGTGAGTTTAGATAATCTCGATTTCAAATGACCTTACCACTGGTAACGAATACGGTGTGTACAGGTACATTTAATTAAATTTTGATTTTATTCACAGAGGAAATAAAATAAATGAATAATACCCAACAGTCATATACGTAATCCTGACCCACACTAAGATCGACTTGTGTCGTGGGTAACAGGAACTACGAGCAACTTTTCGGTGTCACAAACACCCGAAACAAATATATACATATTTGTGGGCCGCACAAACATTTCTCTCAGTCATCCGTATTTACTGGAGAATGTTTAGGTCTACTCAGAGCAATCGAATATACACTTACCGTAAAATTGACTAACACCGTCCTATTTATAGATGCTACAGGTTCCCATTTAAAGGAAAAGTATTTCATATTATAATGCAAATTAGGTTTAAATTATATCAGCGTACCCTTTTTTTTTACGCTGGCCCGGCATAATTACAACACAGCGCCTGGGTAAACGCAAATGCCGTCCAGTCAGAGTATCGAATGGCATCAGACGACAGTCCCAAGACATTCCATACAATTATACCGGCCTGTTAAGATGCCTCTTCACGCAAGGACCCGGGATCATAGGAAGGAGGGAACACGCGTGACGGCAATCAATTCCAAAGCCTGATGGTGCAGCATATAAAATAATTTGCGAACCTTTTGGTTCATGCTGAGATGGTTTGGATCAAGCTATGGCTTCGCAAGCCAGGACGCGTGGTTAAATTAAACATTTATTCAGAGCATTCACCGCGATACAAACGGTAGAATACGCTTAGAGAGGCGACATCCCTCCGCAGTTGTACCTGCCATAAATAACTATTCGGTCACTTTTGCTTGGATAGCAAGCCATTGCGGTATTAAAGGGAACGATAATACTGACGAGCTATCCAAGCGTGCGGTGGAATGTGGAGACGTCTTTCCATATCAAAATTATTATACTGATCTAGCTGCTCTATCCAAGGCAAATCTCTGGCCATCCTGGGGTATACTGTGGGCAGTTAGTAGCCGTACCAAAGGTAATTATTATAACAGAATACAACACCATATACCAATAAATCCCTGTATTTTCAAGTTCACAGGTAGTAAGTTGGCTACATCTATTTTAATACGGATGCGGCTGAGGCACGTCTGTACCACAGACCATCTTGCTAGGCTTGGAATTGTAGAAAATTCTACCTGCTCATATGGGTGTGATGTTGGAGATTTATATCATGACATATTTTCGCTCAGCCAATTACAGTCCATTCTTGTTCTTTTTCTTACCATTATAGCCACTCTTCTATGTGCTAACACTCTGAAGATTTATAATATCTTAACTAATTTGAAATTTAGCCTCTATCCTGTTTTAATATTATCCTAAAATGAATGTATTATATAATCCCAAAATTGTAATCATAAAATACAATGTTTATATCAACCTATCGGCTTTGCTCAAGTGCAGATATTTCTTGAATCGTCTTCAGATACATCTTATTTCCCGTCTTAGCTCTTTTATATTTTAACTCAACGTCTGTACCATACCGCCCCATTTAATTCTTTTCCCACAATTTATAGACACATCTGTTTTTATAGTGGAATATTACCTATCCGTGATATAAACAACTGTTTGCAATTATTTCGCTTTACAAAAACACCCCGTTTAACTATAATTTTTAATTATTTCCCGTATTATGTACCACCCGTGCCATACCCGTGTCTGTACTGGAGCAGCAAATTTGCATCTCACTACAGGGCACGGAGTTTCTCTACAATCGATCTCTCTCTTCAGTCGGTCCCTCATAATTGGCGATCGTGACTCTCAGTTATCTTGATGACCTCTCTCCACCGGCTTCGGTCTTCTGCTTGATGTAATGCTGCATTAATGGGGATCCTCAGTGCATTGGCAACCTGATCCACCCATCGTTTGGGAGTTCGTCCTCGTAATCCATGTCCCTTAAATTTTCCAACAATGAACAACATTTTTCCAGATTGTTTGTTTCGCGTCTAGCAATCATATGTCCGAAGTATTTTAAGGATCTGTGTAAGCAGGTTGCATTTTTTGTCTTCTTTCGGGATTCAGTTGTATAGATGATCAGAACATATACCGGGTATATCAAGACTGCTACCGAAAACGAAGCCTGGTGGTAGTTTTAGTGACTACAAACACAATGCAACTAAAAATTTCGCAAAGAAACCAGTCAATTTTTTTTTATAATTTTTTAAATATCATCATTTTTGGGTGGTTAATCCATAGTTTTTGCTAAAATAATAATTTAAACTTTTTTATACCTTAGTTAGAGTCTTTATAAATAAAAGGGTATGCCCTATTATTTTAGGAAACAAATGTATTTACAACCCAAATACGACCATACGAAAAAAATAACAACAAAAAAATCGTCGCTATTTTTAGCAACATTTTCTGTTGCATTGTGTCTGAAGTCGCTTAAACTACCACTCGGCTTCGTTTTCGGTAGCAGTCTTGATATACCCTGTATAATATATATTATATACTAGCTGTCGGGCCCGGCTTCGCCCGGGTGCAGATAGTTTTTGAGTCCAATCCACATCAAGAACATATTATTTCGCGTGTCTACTAACTATATTTCCCGCGTGCCGTCGACTATATTTCCCTTCCGTAGGAGAGGACATCCCGTGCCAACAATTTGAATTTGAAAGAGTAGAAAATATGTATATTTGGTTTCCTGACTCATCCCACGGGAACACTACATTTTTCGGGATAAAAAGTAGCCTATGTGTTAATCCAGGGTGTCAGCTATCACTATACCAAATTTCATCAAAATCTGTTGAGCCGTTTTTTCATGAAAGAGTAACAAACATCCATACATACATACAAACTTTCACCTTTATAATATTAGTAAGGATTTTAACTCAGTCAGTGTAAACAAACATTTCTCTGTTTTTGTGTACAAAAAATTGTCAGAAAAGGGAAACAATATTTCTTCTTGTAAAACTGTTGGAGGAGCTAAATTATCTAAAAAAAAATCAGACAAGGAAGAAGGTATTGTGGAAGAGTTTGGGATAAAAGATGACCGGAACCGCTTTATGCGATTCCAGACTTCAGAAAAAGGTGTGGCAGGAGAAATTGAGGTACAAAAGTTTCTCCATCCTTCTATTTTTTTACTTTTTAATCAACTACCCGTTTCCTTCATTTTTTTAGTTAAGGCATCAAAGTTTTCTGCAGACATGTCATTACGATACGTATATTCCGCCATTTTCCTATTTTTAACTGCTTCAGAGCATTGTTTATCCCACCATGGGGGAGAAGGGAGTCTGTTAAAGATCTTTTTTGTAACAAATACCTCATCAGCCGAATCTAACAAGGCTTTAGTAAAATCCTCAGCGTTTATTAGATAACCTGGAGTCTGAACCAAAGAATTAATTTTTAGTTCAACTAAAGATTTATACTTGTCCCATTTTTCAGATTCTATTTTATATTTTATTCGTGGAGATTTAGGTTTAGAAATATTAAAAGAAATTTTGTTACAGGGTAATGATATCATGAAGTGCGTGGTGGCCTGTTGGTAAACGGACTAGACGCGACTGCCAATATGTTCACGGTGGTCGCGGGTTCGAATCCCAGGGCACACCTCTGACTTTTCGGAGTCATGTGTGTATTGATAGTCAATCACCACGCACTAAAACGGTGAAGGAAAACATCGTGAGGAAACCTGCATACCATAGCGATTCATAAGAATTTCTATGGTATGTAAGTCCGCCAACCCGCACTAGGCCAGCGTGGTGGACTATATGGCCTAACCACTCTCAATCATACTGTCGATTGTAGAGTAGGCCCGTGCCCTGCAGTGGGACGTATATGGGCTGATACAGAATTGATACAGAATGATATCATGATGGGGAAATGGTCACTACCAAATGTTGATGAGAAAGTTTGCCAATTGACAACAGAAGCCAACTCAGTAGAGTATATGGACAAATCTACAGCACTTAATCCTTCATTAGGTGGAGTGCAACGTGTGGGAGAGCCTGTGTTTAATATGCATAAGTTGTGCTGATCTACTATATTCAGTAATTGCTCTCCATAAGTGTTTGACAAAGAACTTCCCCAAGATCTATGTTGAGAATTGAAGTCCTCCAACATCATAAAAGGTTTAGAAATATAATTAATAATATTGTTAACTTCATTAAAAACATTCAAAGAAGGGTGAGGAATATAAATAGAAACAAATGATATATTATTTACTTTTATACAAATTATGGAAAAATCACTAGAACGAGAAGGTAGGGGTATAAGTTGAAAAGAAACATTTTTTGAGACTAATATGGCTACACCTCCATAGCCATCTTGTCTATCTTCTCTTACACATGTATTTTTGGGGATTCTAAAATTATAATGGGGTTTTAGCCATGTCTCTGACAAGGCAATTAAAATTGGATTATATTTATTTACAAGATAAATTAAATAACTTTTCTTACTGCTTGCACTCCGACAGTTCCATTGGATTATGTTTCTGTAATCCATTATTTAGTTCAAATATTGTATTTTCAATTAAAGGTGCTACGTTGGACGGTATAAGTATATTATTTTGTGACAAAACGTTTAACAATGTAGTTATAATTTCTGTAATGGACCATTGAGGACCTTTATTATTCTGAATTCCAGTGGTAATAGCAGAACCATTACCAGATGCTGATATATTATTGTAATTATTAAGTAATGTATTGTGGGCTACTTGGTCATACCCAGCTGTTAAAGGAGAATGGGATTTAACTTTTGAATACACAGTTTTTACACGCTTTATATTAGCTTCACTTGTATTTTGTATGTATGTTTGTATGTTTGTATGTTTGTATGTTTGTATGTTTGTTTGTAACCGACTTCTTTGGGCGCGATTTTGACCCACTTTAAACGGCCAGATTTCGTTCAAATTTTGCACACCTGTCAAAGACCGATGACAATACAATAATTCGATTAAAATATATAATTATCCTGATTAGATTCGCCAGGATTAATTATTCTTATAATTGATGACCATTGCTACTGACCACTAGGTGGCGTTTGCACTATTCATCGCTAGATGGCGTTAACATTGTATTCTTCAAGTGTCAAATGTTACTACTGACCAACAGATGGCGTTATTGATTGGAAATACAGCCGTAGATGGATGTTTTTAGTCAAAACAATTATATAATAGTTAAAAAAAACTAAAATACACGCTTTAATAAGATATACAACTAAAAAAGTAAAAATAATTGATACTGAATTTAAGATAAGAAAATGGAGTAAAATACATATATAGAGCCACAAAGATACCTGGCCCGGTGGCCAAAAGTGGAAACAAATACGTCATTTAGAATGTCAGTCTATCTGCCAGTCGCTGTCATATCGGCCATTAGTTGTTTACTCAATGTATTTATTTTTCCTGCATTATTTAAAACTAGTGAAAATTGCCGAAAACTTTAAAAAGTGATGCTAGGAATGTTAAACTTCAGGTATTAAATTTTACGTAGGAAGAAAATCGGCTTCAGATACCAATAATACCCTTCGAAAAATTGTATCATCGTGTAGCTGTTGCCACAAGTTTGTGTTGTCAGCTTTTCAAAATAAATTCCACGAAAACAGAACTTTGTACGTACTAGTACAATAGATGTTAGTTCATATCCTAAACTAAAATTCATCGTTACGTGCGTGGTGACCTGTTGGTAAATGGACCACCAATGACCACAACCACATTTCACGGTGGCTGCGGGTTCGAATCTCAGAGTACCCCTCTGACTTTTCGGAGTCATGCGTGTATTGATAGTCAATAAACACACACAAAAACGGTGAAGGAAAACATCGTGAGGAAACCTGCATACCAAAGCGATTTATAAGAATTTCTATGGTACCTGTGTAAGTCCACCGACCCGCATTAGGCCAGCGCGGCGGACTATATAGCCTGTGATATGGCCTAACTACCCTCAATCGTACTCTCGATTACAGAGGAGGCCCGTACCCTCCAGTGGGACGTGTTTGGGCTGATACAGATAACTTTTTAAGGATTTTGACTTTAAGGTGGAGCGATTGGTTAGAAATCTTGTGAAGGAAAAAACATGCATATGAAACTGGTCCACTCATTTTCCCGACACTATTGATCGGATTGAAAAATCTTACTTTACCCACTTTATTGCTATATCTATTTTTAATGGCAACACCAAATTTGATTACAGCGACTCTCTCACCGGGTCAGATAACTTTGTGCCTCTATATTTTATTGTTACAAAGCGTGGGGTGCAGGAGGATAAGTAATTGTTGTAAACACCTGTAGCAAACGTCAAATCAACCGTCAAAGTTACAGTTACGCCATTTTTGGGTTGCAGAAATCTAACTCTTGACAAAATGACGTCACAAATAACATTACCTTTAGCTCCACAGTTTCGGGCGGTTAACCACTCAAACGTCCCGACCTCCAATTTTGACGTAAGCTGTCATTTTTATAGGAAAATACACTAGTAATGAAAAAGCGTCCTAAATTCAAAATATATTATAAAAAGCGTTATGAAAAAAATATATATAATGCTTGAATAAACTACCTTTAATCTAACATTGGCCAAAAAGAAATTAGCAATAGGCATATTAAAAAAAAAAAAGGCAAAGTCGTGTGTTGTTTGAGAACAACGACGAGTGGTGCGCAGGAGTTTATAAAAATGTAAATATTGATTTGTAACTCTCTTATTGTTCTTATATGGTTTATTAAAAGATACCTTTACATTAATAATTATCAGTTATCTAAAAATAAGCCATATTCGACGCGTGATTCGAAGTTTTTTAGACACGAAAGTAAATCACGATCGTTGTTTGTCGGTTTTCATTAAATATTTCTGTGTCAATTCTATGAAAAAATGAAAAATAAAGTGTTAGAGATAGAAAACATATCATAAAGAATAATTAGGTGCCATTGGATAATTGAGAATATATCAAAACAATTCAATATTTAATTGATTTCCAGTATTCCGTAGAAAGTCGCGCGCCATATTTTGTAAGATCAGTTTTGGGTTCCAAAGTTTTTGTTCAAACTAGAATGTGTGGTATGTTTGATGTTGGATGTGATTGTTGTAAATTAAGTGTGATAAATGATATGGTGATTTAAATTTTCAATATCAAAGAATAAATTTATTAATTCAGTTTAAATATTTCAATATTTCTTCTCCAAATATGCATCCAAACCGTGGAAAGACAAGTTGGATCTGGGGGCACGGCAGTGCCCCCTCCAAGTCGAGCTAAAAAGCGGCACAGCCGTACTATCCTTTTCTCGAAGCAATTCAGACCATTTTCAACCCCCCATAACTTCGTTGTGGTTAAAGCAAGAAGCCTGAATTTTCAGTTACTAATTAGGCATTGTGTAAACACGGTATATTTAAAATTTCATTCAATTTGAACCAGTAGTTTAAGAATTATAACTTGTCAAACTTTCGCAATTTTGTCACTCACTGACTGACTGACCGATCATCAAAAGTCTAAGGCACTTCTAGCAGACATAGAACCTTCAAATTTAGAATATAATTAGTGTTTAGTGTCTAAAGTAAGGAAAAATTCAAACATTTCATAATTTCTGTCTAGTTTTCTAGATACACCAACTGCGTGAATAACTTTGTAATCTCATATAAATGTATAGGATTACAAAGATACATTTGCAGTTAATGATTCGTTGTACCCGTATATAATGGAATAATAGTTGTAGATTGGTATCTATATATAATATATATGAGGCATAACAGGAGGGGGGTATAAAGAGGGAAAGGGTGTATTCAGCCCATTAAACTGTACAACATTCCTCTAGAAAAACATGACAAAGATAACCTTGCAAATAAATAGACTAAATAGCTCGAAAACAATCACCATGAAAGAAAGAATACTAATAATCAAATCCGCTATATTTGTGATAAATTGATACCTACAAAAATAAGAAAAAACCATAAGACAGAGGCTTTAAGAAAAATCGTTATATATATTCTAGAAATAAAAAGTACCCAAAAGGAATAAAGTAAGACTCTACAAAAAGACGTGAGATCCCATCAAAAACATCCTGTAAAAAAATTCCAAGTCTCGCAGCTCAGTTTTTCTACCGCAAAAAGTTGTGAGATCCATGGAATACCAAGTCGATTAATTTATTTAGTCCTTGATTAAGGGACGTTCTGTATAAAGTTATTACGTAAGTTATTATCAAATCAATATTAAAAATTCTTTACGTTTTAAATAAATAGATCGACTTGGCCAGTAGCATTATGCATCAATTGTACGATACATTATGTTTTCATGCGATGGCCAAGTCGATCTATTTATTTTCAACGTAAAGATTTTTTAATATTGATATGATAATAACTTACGTAATAACTTTATACAGAACGTCCCTTAATCAAGGACTAAATAAATTAATCGACTTGGTATTCCATGGATCTCACAACTTTTTGCGGTAGAAAAACTGAGCTGCGAGACTTGGAATTTTTTTACAGGATGTTTTTGATGGGATACATTAGAACTAAAATCACAAGAGCTCGCCGAGGACAGGGTCAAATGGAATGACAAAGGGGAAGCCTTTGCCCAGCAGTGGGATACAATCTAGGATATTAAATATATATATATGTATATATATACGGAATGGAAACCGCCATCAGGGACCGCAAACCGTTACGTAGATTACGATAAAGTATAGATGCGCGACTGCGAATAATCCGAACATTGAAATGATCTACTATTAAACCAAAAACAAATTATAAGATACGGCTGCCGAACGGCGGCTGAAGAGTGGTAATAATGGCGCGCGAAATGAATACGGCGCGGCAAAATGTTCAATTTTCTAAATATCTTCAGCTACGTCCATCAGCCGCATTTTATAAATTGTACCCGGCTTTACTAACGTAGTTATTCTGATACAAAACTAGTACATATTACAATTGGACAAATTTATTGTAATAAAAAAGAATAATAATAAAATACATTTTTAATTTTAGGTCATCAACGGAAAAGCAAGAATACTCGTGAGTGTTTTACTTTTTATTTCAGTGATAGAGTGCATGCATAGTTTGTGTCAATTAAGCAAATAAAAAACCATCACTAGTGCTAAGAGTTAACTTGAACTTTACATTGAGCGGGCAGTGCGGAAATGGGGGAGACCGAGGCCCGGGCAGAGGCAGAGGCAGAGGCACTGTGCCGGGCTACTATGCCGGGCCAAATAAAAAAAAATACTAAATAAATCGTACAAATCTTTAATTATTAATTTATAGGTTTGAAATTGTCAGTAAATTAAATATTTATTCAATGATTGTAATAATAATAATAATTGATTATTTTTATTTTGTTTTAATTTTCAACCACCACTTAACTACCCTTATTCGTAATTTTTTAACACTATTACAATTTTTGATTGAAATGGATTACGCTATACCTACCAGTACCTTTACCTATACAAATCTCATCGTAATTAAGGATATTTTCTTAAAAATCTACCATAAACTATAATTTGGTTTCTAAACCAAACACTATAAAAAGGATAACAGCTTTGCATGTCTCGATCGCTAAAATTTCATTAATGCAAAATCAATAAATACATTAAAAAACTAGGTATAACAATGTTAACATTTGATAGGACTAAGTCATTTATATTCCATTCATGTTATTACACGTAAATAGTTATTTTTTTATTGGCCCCGCGCTGTTTTAAACCGGCTAACATTTGTATCAAATATCGTCTGGACAAGAACTTACATGGGCGGCCATCTTTCAAGCTTTTTTTCACCAGTGTTACCAACTTAGTGGATTTTCCACAAAATCTGGTAGTTTGGTCCTGGTTGGAAAAAAATGCTTTTAGTGGATTTTAAATGGTTTGGAGGCAGGCGAAAATTATTGAAAAGCTGTCATTATCAATTCCGACACATCACTGTTTATTGAAAATATGATGTCATATATTGTAATCAAATATCCAAATATATAATCAAATAAATAAATAAATACACAACAAATACCTCTACTTCACACAGATATTTGTTTCGGTGCGGGAATCGAACCCGAACAATATTATGTTAATATATTAATTAGGAAATAGGAATATTAATAATTAGAATTCATGTTTAAAAAATAAAAACAGAAATACAAACCGAAAATATGACTTCCTGACATCTATTGGCGAATAATGATGTGTTAAGCCATTCTATGTATGCCCAGCATTAATTGTGTAACAGGGCCATCTACCGATAAATAAAGAGGTACCCAGCGTTATTTGTGTAACAGCGCCATCTTCTACTTGTTTTGGAACTGACAACTATGTGTTTTCCATTTTGAGCATGAAAATAGACCTCTATTTCATATATAGTAATGTACTCTGTGCGGTTCTTAACTTTTAACATGAAACTTTCGAGATACATTCCCTTTCTGCTGGTTTAGTTATTTTAACTCGGGTACACACCTACCTTTGCACACAATTTAAATCTTTTCACTGAATGAAAATGGTGCGAATTGTTATTTTGATTTTTAATTAACACATATTTTCAGCACAAACCTCACAATTAAATAATATTTTCAAAAAATCATCAATCTTACTAATAAAACGATAGCACTACAATTAATATGGAAACAAAATAGTAAACAATGCTTATCACATATTTAAACAAATAAAACCTTACTAAACAAAAATGCATAATGTTGCCTGCCTGCCTGCAGCCTGCTGCTGGAGTCGCGGCTTTCGATATTCATGGGTGTGTGCGTTGCGAACTATGCACGGACACCAAAATTACTACACACATGCAAACAAATATCCTGCGAGGCGCGGCGGCATGAGTTGGTTGCATAGACGTAGTATCAATAGACTTGACATGCATTTGACATATATAGTCCATCTCACTTAGACTTATGCATAAACCTTAAAAAATGAAAGTGACAAAACACAATTTGCGGTCCTTGTCATAGTTTCACATAATTTTTGTAGAGGAACCACTGCGTGTACCCAACAAATAAGACGTGCGGTTTGTTATAAACTTGAATTACTGAGTATTTACGAATATTTGCGGTCAAAATGTATGTAAAAGAGTGTTGAAAACTGATTATAAGACAAAAGGTATGGTGTGCTGCTTTATTATTGGCTGTGATAGCCGATCTAAACGATAATATGAAATATAACCCTCTCACTGGGTAAGTGCATTTTATTTAGTATATTGGTAAAAATAAATGTAGACGTTCATTATTACTAACATCTGCAATTAGTATTTCATAGAATACATTGAAAAATAGGATTATATTTGCATAAAAATAAAAAATGCTTTTTTTTTTACTTTATGTCTGTCCCTTACGGTGGAACTCGAATGTCGAGTCCATTTGATACTACGTCCATGGTTGGTTGATTAGGTACATTCATGGCCCAGTAACCGCCCTTAAAACATTTGCGATATTTTAATCTATGCTCTATATCACGACATGACATTACCCCCGCTCGCGCAAATCCTACACCCGCGGTTGGAGGGGGGGGGGGCGTCTTCGCCCCGGGGCCGTCATGTTGTTTACAATAGTGTTGAGTAGGACATGACTTGAAAAAGAGAGTTTGTCAGAGTAGCCTCATTTTTGTACCGAGCCAGTACAATGTCCCACTCATTGACTTATATTCTACCGATAGACGAGGCGCGTCATAGAAACTATTTGTCCCGTATTTGTCAAAGCTCAGTAGCGACATCTAGTACGTTTACTTGAATAATACAAATTATGATCAAAGATTATTAGACAGACAAGACAGTTCATGTCAATAGTAGCTTTGCCTAAGATACTGCCTACGTATTTGTAATGATATAAAAATATTTGTAATGTTTTTTTTTTATTTACGTGAATTATTCATGTAAATGAATGTAAATGAAACTAAATACTCTTACAAGTGTACAAGTCTGTCAATCAGTGTACAATCAGTCTGACATTTATTATAATAACATTTATGAATTTTTAATAAGCTGATAAGCTTTTTTCGAGACTAATAGACTAAAGGAATGGTACACCAGAAGTTTTCAAAAATGACTACCGCATTTGGAATATCTGAAATCTTCGTGTCGAAAATGAATTGAACAAATATAAGTATGTTCTCATGGTAGCCACTTATATCCGTTGCAATAATTCTGGACAAATATTATAGAGATCTCCTTTTTTTCGTAACCGACGCAGAAGAATATAAAACAATTTTAAATGATATTAGTCTTCAATAACAATGGGTTCGAATAATCCATTAAGTAATTTCATATTAAGAAATAGGGTCTAAATACTATCCAACTGTTTCAAAACATACATACAACACACATATTTTGAGTTATTAATCAACAACATATGATTAAAATAAAATACTGAAATCAATTTGCAACTACATTCTTCCTACATATTTGTATTTGTAATGTATTCGAATAGTTTATGCCTATTTGGTCCACTGATATGAATGTCCCTTGAATAATCTATATCTTATATAGTTCGTCTCTCTCACTCGACGGGCAATTTTTATGCGCGGGAAAAGGAGATATACGATTAAGGAGCTCACCTTGTATTCTAACGAGCTCTAAAATATATTTAATCCATTAATAAATAAAAGATCTGTATTATCGGCATTATTCTGCAATATTATATCACTTACGTTGTATTCTTTAATTATATTGTAACTTCAGAAAATTTCGCTGTCGGTTTGACGGGGAAAAGTCAAAATAAATTACTCATAAATATAAACAAAGAGGCGTACTATTGCGCGGCCGTCACGCGGCAGACTGATTCGTGGCGGGTGCATGCACCGCACTTGGGTGGGACACGTTTGTTACAAGGAACGCCTTATCTAGTGTAACATTGATATCGATGGTCCCACTTCAATTGAAGTGAGGCGTACTGACACTTATTTATGGCTCTTAACTTTGCCTCACGGCTCACGTCAATGAAATGACCTTACAGGACCAAGTAGTACACCAAAATATGAAGTAGTACACATTAAAAGTTGAGCCGCTCTTACATTTTGACGTCATGTACGGGACAAATGTACTGCCTCTTGTATGTCCTGCTCAACACTAGTTTACAACAACTTCGGATAACAGTATTGTGAAATGCGTTGATAGATTTACTTGTAATTTTCTTTTAGTGAAGTTGCCAACTGTAATGACCATAAAGGATTGCTTTGTGCAGTGTATACGTGTATTAAAAAGTCAAGGAACCAATTGAATATTTGGAAAAATAATGCTCGTAACTTAGAAGAAATCATTACTCATCAATTCAATAATCAAAAATGTTAAATATTCTCCTCCAAATATTTGTTTGATTTCTATGAATGTCACAATCACAAACAGTAGACATTTCGTAATTTTATAAATATGTAGGCTCCACACACAGACTTATAATTTTTGTATTACATAGATAAATAACGGCCACCACCGCCCCGGCTCGGCGGCGCTCAGGTACTCGTGACGTCATCGGACCCGCGCCAACGCAGCCGGCCGAGCGGCCGCGCCATTATCACACGTCACACTATCCGCGTCGCAATGCCGCCTAGCTCGCCTTGTCGCTCGCAATAGTTTCGGGATAATATTTCGTACCGCTTTGCTGTGAACCTTGCAATACTATCGCTCCATCTCCTTCACAGTATGTGTATACGGTTATAGGGACTAAGCAGTGTGTAGATATGACTGTAATAGCCTTACCTTATTGAATAAGACTTAAGAACATGTAATCTGTGTGCCTCGGAATTGAATACTGCGTAATGTTATGCTTGGTGAACTTTTATTTCGTCTACACCACAAATACATTCCTACAAATACATGTATTATTGTTGCATCCTAATTAATTCAATTGAAAATGTTTATTATTATCTAAATTCATGTTGTTCGATTTCGTTTTTTGTGTTTATTTACTACCCCTTCATATTAATATTTAAATGAATAATGTGTCCAAGTCAATGTACCAAATGTCAGAATTTTAATAAAATCTAATTTTATTTATGATGAAAGATTTCTATAACATAATACACATGCTTATGTAAATATAATCCAATATAAGAGGCTTTACATTTTTTCGTATCTTTGGTACCTCCGATTCAGGTACGCCCAGTTGGGAACCTTGGTAAAATTGTTAGCTACGTAAGGCAAAAGTGTACTTTATATCAACTTAAGATGTCATATTTGTAATAAACACATTTTGTATATTTCGACGAATACTTTTGAATGTATAAATGAAATGAAATAAATAGTTGTTTATATTCATTTGAAGGGTTTTATTTGTAATCTACACAAATACTGATATCTGAATTTGAAAAAAATTACATCAATTGCCCTTAATTTAAAAAACCCAAGATGCACAGTTTCGAACAAAAGTAACACTCGAAACCTTACTCAAACTGTCACCAAACACTCGACAATTCTAAATATTTAGTTATAGTCACACTATAAACATATCTTTTGCAAATTCAACCTTACGCGGATTGTTTAAAGTTGTTTATACAAAGCAGTGTACAAAATGCAATAAAATTTTACGACCGACATTAGTCGGTAGGACAAGGCATGGAATGGAGACGGAATATCCTTTTTACTTTTATATGAAGATGAATTTGTTTTGTACTTTTATCTGAGCGTAGATATGTTTTGGGCAAGACATGTATATAAATCAATAAAACAAATATTTATGTGTAAAATTTAATAGGTATTTAATTTTCGATATATTCGGCTAAAAAATGTTCACGGTCTTTGCTGGCTGAGGATTTGATGTCCATTCTCCGCATCGTATTGGGTCACGAGGAAACCTTAAATGTAAATATATATATTTTCCGAGCGTTCCCAGACCTTATCATCATCTGCCTAGCTAGATTATTCTGATTTATATTATTTATACCGACAGTTATTGCAAAAAAAAATTGATGAATTTAAATCCCTTTTCAAGATGGCGGAAAATGCACATGCAGAAAATCTGGGTCGACAATTTGGATCTTAAGCTGTTTTACTCCCAAAGTCATTAGCAATGTCTCGAAACCATAAGTTGTGGCCTTATTTTTAATATAATAGTTATGGAAAAAAAAAGGCGAATTGACGTTCTTTTCTGCTTATGGCATTCGATTAAAAACGAATATTTATAACATATAAAGACTTGTTACAAAAATGTACAAAAAAAGGTCAAATTAATTAATAAAAAAATAAATAAAAACAGTAGAAATGTCGACTCCACTGAATACGATCACTTGGCAACATTAAATCCTAACCCGGAACTGGGAGTCACTAAGCAAAACGCAAACTTAACAAAAATTGGTTATGTGATTATGGGTATATTTTTTTGTTTTTTTATAAGATAAAAATAACTTTAAGTAGTAAAATATGGATATCAAAAGAAAGCTTATAGTATATACTTTATTTATAAATGGATTTTATTGGTAAGTAATATGATTTAATGGGTGAAAACATGATTTGAAAATGAAATACCATTGAAATTCGATCTGTATAGAATTTTTATTATTTGTTTACAACACATTTGAATTATATTTGTACAATAATTGTCACATCTAATAATTCTGCATAGTTTTAGATACTTAAAGCTATTTTTTATTTCCCTGTAGCTAGAATAGGTACAAGGATATAATGCTTTATGTTTATGAATATTGAAAAGGCGGGAATCGGAAAATTTCTGTCAAAATAAGTGACAGTGACGTGGACGTGTGAGTGGTTAAGGGCTAAAGTTACAGACATGTCTGTAAAATGTGAACCATAGATAATACAATATATAGGAAAATGTCAACTATCAAAACCAAGAAGATCAAAACACTGATAACCTGCCATTTCTTGATTTTGACACAGCGCTTTAGAAGAATTAAAATGGATTAATGTCTTTACTACGAGATATTTTATGGGAATCGAGAACTTCAAGTGACGATACTTCAATAAAGTGTGTTGGGTTATGTCTTTGGAAGTAACATAAATGACATATTTGTACAAGATCATCTTATTGCATGGTTTTCCTTTTTTTCATCAGTTTTTCACGTTATGTGGCCAGCCGCATAGCAATAGCAATTAATTATAATCTCTTTTTTTTACACTCATTTGGTATTATTTTGTACAAAATTGGCGACAATCGGCATCATAATATTTGCATTGTCAACTCCCAGTATCTAAATATCGTCGATCGCAAATTCCTATAATTGAAACAGTATTGTGAACTGTAAAGCACAAATTTTGATTTAAAAAAAATACAAACAAACATACAAGTGAAGCTAATATAAAGCGTGTAATGAAACAGATTCACAATTTCAAAGAAAATTGAAATTTGTATTGAAGTGTTGTCACTGATAAAAAATTACCCCTGTAGCGTTTTGGGGTGTTAAAACGTTTTTTCCTGGTCACCCGTTTAACTTTACCTTTAGCAATTCCTACAGTGGTGCAACAGACGGATTGTCAAATTCAGTGGGTCATGGTCAAAGACACTGCTAAAGTTAACTTTACCTCTATCTTTAGCAGGACTTTTCCTGCAACTCACCCTAAGAAAAGGATCATTTTTTATTTCATAGTTACAGTTTCATAGTCGAATCTGGAATTAGGTGATTATTCGATTGGATCATGCTATTGCCGAATAGCATTATCGATTATAGTCCATCCTTGTTAGTGTAAAGCTGAAAACACATTATAGGTTTTCGTCTTACGCATAAAGAGCGGTAAGTACGGGGCCAACTGACCAATCAGGACAATGGAACGTACAAGGTTCTTTCTATGTAGTCTGTGGTCACGTCTTAAGCGTATGACCTATAATGTGCACAAAACAAAAGAATCCATTGTTCAAGCTGAAAACACATTATAGGTTTTCGTCTTACGCATAGAGTAAAAAAGCGGCCATAAATACTAGAGCAACGCGTCTAAGAGCGATCTGAACAAGAAACTTATACCCAAATGGAGATCGCATTCCGTATAAAACACTGAAGCTCAAAAAGAAGGATGCCAGATTTTCATAGAGACTTCGGCTTGATGTAAAATATTCACGGACAAAGCTGCAAAGTATTTCGATTTGCAAAACATAGAATTAGAAACTTTTGTGTATTACTATTTTTTACTGGGAACTGTTAAAAAAAAAGTTATTTTCAAAATTGTGTTTACTTTTGAGGTTATGTAATTTTGTTTACCTTATATAATATTGAGCGTGGGTCTCCACTCGATTGAGACGTGTTATGTATACAAACACGATCAAACAATATCCGTTCATACAAGTTAACCTGTTTATAAGTGCAAAACATGGCGGGTAGATAGGTAAAGATAATAAAAATAGAAAAAAAAACACCCGATTTTTCAGACATTAGTAGATACTCAATATTTTTCATATTGAATAAGTTTTACTTAATATTTTTATATTTATAGGATGAATATATGAACTATGCTATGTATATTTATGACCACCATGTTATAGCATAGTTACCCACAAATAAATCCTAATATGTTAAAATAAAAAAAAAAACGTTGCTATAAATATTTTTATTCAGTATCATTTTGATCATAATCAATGTGTCAAGAAACTGTGCTCTATATTACTTTGATGTTGTGTTCAGCCAAGACATCACAAAATTGTCATTGTATGGGAACAACACCCTACAGTTCTTTTCCCTACTACATAGTTACAATAGTATTGATTAACTGCCTCTTTCCCACAAGATTTATATCAAATAAATTATAGACAAAATATATTTTCCATCAACATGCCTACTTTGGATTTTTGCTCTTATAAGTCTGATGTTTTGACAGAGAGAGACAATCCTGTTCTTATAAGATCAAACAAAGTATCCCTACACACCTGTATCATATAACATCCATTGATTTGAATGTGCTCTCCGTAATAGGAAAGAGCTTGTCACAATTTATAAGTTCTGCAAGCAATTAAAATCAAATCATTGTATTCAAATACAAGAAAGTCAATCACATTTCCTGACTGTATATTAATGTTTATAAATTGAGCCCTTCTTTTGTTTTAATTATTGTTTATGATATAATCACTCAAGGTATTATGTTGATACATATTTTCTTAAATAGTTTGTAAAATCTGTGGCACTGGTTCTGATGAATTGTGCTGCATTGTATAAAAAATCCTCTGCCAATATGGATGGCAAATCTTGTCTGATGCTTGTAACAAAAATAAAATAAAACATATCTACTGAGCAACATTTTCACTAAGTATAATTTGTGGGATTAATTATTTAATAGTTTTATATGAATATTTCAGTAAAAGAGGGGGCCTGCATTCAAATATAACTGTTTTACACAACTAGCAAAACATTTACCAGGAATAATAGGGTATTTTACTGACATCATCATGCTATTTAAATGTGATAAATGGGTAGCAGCTAGCATAATGTAATTATCATATTAAAGCTGTGAACTGTATGTCCATTCCCAAGCAATGTAAGAAATAAAGTGTTAGTTTCAATATGCAAAAAATTAATCATATGAGTGAGTTAAAATGAGCAGATGCAATATTGGCATTGTTTTTTGTCTCTTAAGTATAATTAATATGTGTATGTCTACCTGGCTTGTGTATGTTTACGTGGTTATGTTTGATTCACTTTCTTGTTCAGAACCGCTACTCAGTAAATGAGACCGTATATGATGTAAAGAACGTCCACAACCAACACAATGATTTTGGTGACCAACTGTTTGTGTTGGTACTCCATCTCACAAATTATTCCAAGCTCGTTTAATTAAAATCCAGCAGGCATGACAAACTACACTACCACTTTGAACCTGCAACAAATGTAATAAGTTATAAGCATATCCCTTATTATATATAGGATATAGGTACTAAGGGAGGCGATTGTTTTAAGTTATGGTCCTGAGTTTTAATTAAAATGTATAAGTGATTATAAAATAAGGAAATAGATTCATACAAACTAAAACCTTACCTGATACCTCTGATAGAGCATTCCATTGTTGTATTAATGAACGGGGGTCCTCATTATCAATAGAATGTCTCCGCATTCGAAAGACATTCACCATTCCGACATTTTTCTAAAAAGATCCAAATCAAATGCCCTTAATCCTTATGGTTAGTAAGGTGGTAAAACAGCGTAGAAGTAGCAAATACTTAACGTAACTTTTGAATTCTTACTGTTTAGTGTTTTCTGTTACCGCGCGTTGATTTTTTATAATAAAGTTTACAGACGACAACTGAAACTAGAACTACGCAAGCAATTGACATTTGGCAAATGTCGAAAACTAGTAATCGATTATGATCGATAGTAGCACAATGTTTAATCGTATAAAAATATATATGCCATGCCGGCTTAAAGAACCATTAATAATTTGTATATATGAAAAAGTAGTATTCTTTACTGGATATAATAAATTATTAACTGGATTATTGCATAAATAGCCATTTTTGCAACCAAATCGATAACGAGTATCGATTCATTCGTAGTTTATTTGAATTTATCTTACCCACACTAGTTTTAAATGATACATCGGAAGTCGGTTAATGTTAATTCATAATTAAAGTATTATTTGTTTATTGTAAAGTTCCCACAATGCAATTACTACATTGAAATAAATGGAGCAATTTAATATAATCGTTCACGTATTTATTTATCTTGTCCGCGGTATTTAAAATAAAAAAGTATTTTAAGCCTGAATCTGGCATTGTCCTTTGACCTTGAATGACGTCGCTGTTGCCTGCTATCCTTTTCTTTAGAGTAATCGATGAATGAACTTCATTGAACTTCATTCATCGATCACCACAAAGAAAAGGATAGCAGGCAACAGCAACGTCATTCAAGGTCAAATTTTTGAGCTTCAGTGTTTTATACGGAATGCAATCTCCATTCTGGTATAAGCTTCTTGGATCTGAACAATGGATTCTTTTGTTGTGTGCACATTAAAGGTCATACGCTTAAGACGCGACCACAGACTACATAGAAAGAACCTGTGGAAAGAACCTTGTACGTTCAATTGTCTTGATTGGTCAGTTGGCCTCGTACTTACCGCTCTTTACTCTATGCGTAAGACGAAAGCCTATAATGTGTTTTCAGCTTTTTCAAACAGCAATTATTGTAGTAGTGTGCGCTTCACACGTACACATATCTGTCAAACGTTAAGCTGAAAACACATTGTAGGTTTTTGTCTTACGCATAGAGTAAAGACTACAAAACTATGGTAAAGAGCGCGTCTTACATGCTTCGTACGGGTCGTCAGAGGGCCCACGTACGTTTTTATTTTTTTAATTTCATTGACAAAGGACGGTTTTCTCGTCTGCCAATGACTAAGCTTTTAGGGATGGAAGAGTCGATTTTTATGTACTCTTTATCTCATCTCTATATAAACAAATAAATAATATATTTTTTTAAATGAAATCAATCCTAGTTGGCGCTTATTATAAACAGTTCTAAGTCTGTGATAACCTGTGGTACTATCACATTCGAGTTTGCAACTGTTTTATTGTCAAAATCAATGATTCAATTAATATTAAATCACACATCAATCAATTATATAATACTATGATTGAATAAATTCTGTCCGCAAACATAGATTACACATTGAGAATAAATTTAGTGTGGAAAAATGTTAAGCAACAATGCCGTGTACACATATTAGAAATACTTATGTACTGGTGGTAGGTCTCTCATATGTGAGAGGCCATCTGGGTAGGTACCACCGCAATGTCTATTTCTTCCGTGAAACAACACTGCTTAAATGCACTGTTGTGTTTCGGATTGAAGGACATTGTAGCCAGAGCAACTACTGGACATAATGAGACTTAACATCTTATGTCTCAGGATGGCGAGCGCAGTGAAATGTTGCTACTGTTTATGAGCCATCGTATCGCTTACCATCAGGCGAACGGCATGCTCGTCTCGCCATTCACTGCAATAAAAAACAATAAAAAAGTATACAATGTGTGAATTCCAAAGTAGGCAAGATCGTGTTTCGAGCTATGTATATTACTACTACCAGTGTCAGTTTAAAAGAAAACAAAAAAGAGACTACCTGAAGACAAATAACAAGATAAACTTTTTTCCTATTATAATTCCTAAAACAGCGCGTGTATTTTGAAATTTTAACATCAATAACTTAATTTTTAATTGTATAAAATATTAATCCGTTATCTTTAGTATGATACAGTAAAAGCTCTTTATTCGCGGGGTATAGGTTCCGTAAATATGCCGCGAATACAGAAACCGTGAATATGGAATGGTATTTTGTATGGGATTATAGGGGATACAAAATAAAAAAAAACAACATAAAAATAAAACAATTTAATTGAAGTTTTTGACCATACTTATTGATTATTATCTTCAGGCATAGGCAACGGTTTACAGAATTTTGTATTTTTTTCTTGTGTGGCAGTTTTTAAAAGCTCTTTCAGTTTAAACTGATATTCAGCAGTGGTATTAACAATTTGCCTCTTAAAAATAAGACCTCGTTCCATAGACGGATCAATTTTCATATCCTCTCCTCTTCTTCAATGGGCTGTGCATTTAACATTCCTCCAAGTCGGTTTCAGTCAAATCTTCATCTTGCGATTCAAGCAATTCTTGAATGTCACTTGATTCTATCTGTTCGAACCCATCTCGTCCTATTCCATTCGCAATTTCAGCTATTTTAGCAGCCAAAGTTTGAATTTCCATAGATTGTTGTAATAAGAGGTCTATTTTACTTTTTTATTAGTCCATTTATCGGCCCGTTTACAAAGGATTTTTGGTTGGATACATGTTGGAATTATTTTTACTAATATGCATGTAATATGTACCGATTAGATCCGCAAATAAAGAAATTCCTAGCCGCGAATATAGGAATTGGGTCACAATTTTTTAATCCGCGAATATTGAAAACGCGAATGAAGGAAGCGCGAATAAGGAGCTTTTACTGTACTTTATTATCTTTAGTACAAATAGGTACTGACTATTTGTTCCCATACTTCTTACTTTAAGTGAGCATATTTGTATTGTTTACATTTAACATTATAAATAATTTCTCTATTACGCACATACTCTAATCGTTTTTTTCCATTTTTTAAATGAACGCACAGACGAACTTTTGGCTAATTACTGATAATTAAATAAATAAATACACTCAACAGTCACATATATAGTCCTGACCCCACATTAAGATCAATTAAGTGTTATGTCGTGGGTATCGGGAACTACGAGAGACTTTCCGGTCTCACAAAAGCCCAGTCCCGAGACAAATACTTGTGGGCCTCACAAACATTTGTCTCGGTGCGGGGATCGAACCCGCGGCCTCTCGTTTCAAAGGCGGCGTCTAACCAACTGCGCCGCGGAGGCTGTCAATTACGTCCAATCTAGTATTTACGAACAACTGGTCAAAGAACTGCGGTGTTTATTTCTATTAATTCAAGTTAGATTCCCAGCAACACCTCATGTAAATAAATAGAAATGTCCAAATTGTATTCAACAATTTTAATTTGTATGCAGATTGAATGAAGAAAATTATACCTTGTATGTATTATAAATTCTAATTTAATTGTAAGTTTTAAGAAATGTTATATTAGTTTGGCTTAAAAAGCTGGTAGCCATATTTACAAAACCTATTTTTGTGTAAACTCAAGTTTGTCCACAATCGCAAATCACCCAAAAGCGCTGTGGTGCACGGAGAAATTGTTATTTTTTTCTCTCTTCAAATTTCATTACATTGGACATTATTGTCATTACTACTATTGGACTACTAGTATAAATGTACATTGTATAAATTATGAAATAATATTTTAATGAAAGCGTTGAAGATATTTTTTATTTTCATTTCTAGTTCCTAATTTCACCACTTGTCAATTTATGTTAGTTGCGCTGTATGTCTCAGACGTTTTTTGTTTTTGAAGGTCATGCCCTCGAATTTCGACCGACAGTGTGCACACAACAAAAGAATCTATTGTTCAGATCGCTGTAAGACGCGTTGCTCTAGTATTTATGGCCGCTTCTTTACTCTATGCGTAAGACAAAAACCTACAGTCTGTTTTCAGCATTACATTGACCGATTTGAGTTTGGATTTGAGTGAAACAGGCGCGCTCTACCACGGCTATTATTTTGTTTTACTTTGTATTGTAAAACTTGTACCCGTGTTACATTAGGTTATGATGTGTACGCATTCTTTTTTAAATAAGTATTACATATTGAAACTTTTATAAAATTAAATTACAATTGATTAATAAAAATACCAAATAAAATTATTTCCGTGGGTCACGATTTTTTTGCAAACAAAAGTAGGTACTAAGTGAAATTCTTTGTTTTTGTAACTCTTAGAAAGTGTTAAATGTTGTTGTTGCAAGTTTGAAGAAACTGTATGGACAATATTTTTGTAACGGTGAGTTAAAATAAATTTCATTAACTATTACTTTGTAGCTTTAAATTGAACCATGACCTTTATTTATTAAATTAAATTAAATGTAGTCAGATGGTCTACGTGACGTGACTTCTCCATGCTTTATTTAAATTATAGCCGTATGTATTCATAGTAATTTATGCATATCATTTAACAAAATCGGAAAGAATATAAAACGGATATTTTATCATAATTATTTTCATTTATTACTTCAGTTTACGATGTCCCAAAGTTTTATTTGAACTTCTAATTAAATATTAGATTCCAGTTTTTTCTTCTGTGAAACAAGATTTTAGTAAAAGCTAACATGTTTTTGTTACTGTAATCAGATTATAAAGTTTGTATTAGATTATAAATAAAATCTTAAAATAAATTGCTGGTGGTCTCAGGATAATATATCCATGGCAGTCATACTGAAATAATGGAAAGTTTAAATATTTTGTAAATCCAGTTAAATTAGGAAATAGGAAGTCATTAAAATTGGATATTGTTTATGCTACAATAGCTACAGGCATTGTATAAGCTGTTTATCAATGCGAGCAAATTACTAATTTAGAATAACTTTCTGCCCCAATACTCACATGCTTTTTTAAATATTTAGTATTCATTTTAAATCATATATTTTCTAGTCCGATATTACCACAAAATATAGAAATGGACCAAACTTATTTTAGTTATTCAACAGATTTATTTTAAAGATATTTCTCATTATCAAAAATAAGCCACAAAAATATTTTTTTCGTTTTAATAATGATTGTAGATTCACACTCATTTAAATGCTTCACCTAGGTTTATTTATATTTTGATATGAAATTAATATTCCAAAAAATATTTTTGAGGAGCTATAGCTTGGTAAAGATGACCTTATGTAAATATATTTTTGTAATTATTTATTTTCATGCCATATTGAAAAGTGATTATTTGTATTCAAATCAGACAAAGTTTAATTAAATATGTTTACTACAGTGAAAACTGTAGATGTTCCTTTCATTTAATATTTTTAATCAGTCATAGCTATATTCAAAATACATAAAAAAAAATTGTAATGAAGTTATAATCACACAATATTTGCAATAATAGTATTTCTATTCCAAATTACTGTGCTCTTCGATAAATATTATTATGTTCATTCACATAAGTTGCACAGTAACATATCTTTGCAATATTCCTAATGATAACACAGTTTATTTATGTTTGAATAAAATAACAAGTTGTTTCAGTTAATCCACTATCAGGTGGCTCGTCAACAGGGATAAATTAATTGGCCTCATTAACACTAATTCTTTTTATTGTGTTGACTTAAAATGTTACAGACATGAGTAATATGTTATGTAGGAATAAACTTTATGAATACATCTTTAAATTATTTGTATTTACAAAGTGTTGTTACAAAACATTTCTTATTTTAGGTTGTTTTTAATATTCTATAGTTGCATAAAATCCAAAAAATGTAGATCTATATCTCATAAACAAATTTTACTTTAAGTGTCTCAAAATTACTGTTCAATAATTTAAATTGATGTATGTAAATATAATAACCAGTGCAGATGCCTTCATCAAAGTACAATACATATTATAATGTCTTAATTAACCAAATATTTTTTGGTGAAGCCAGTCCAGTACTATATTATAGGAGTCAGACCATAAACCTTAAAATATGTTAAAAGTTTTGGTTAAGAAGAATTTAAATGCACATTATTTACTACATTTTGAGGTTTATTGGTTTTTGTGGCCATAGGAGAGGTCTATGTCCAGCAGTGAATGCAAATAGGCTGATAATGATGATGATGAGGTTTACTTATTTATTTATGAATACATTCCATATAGTTTCTCATTTGTCACTTCTTTTTACAGTATTCATGCATGGACCTTATTTTGTAAAACATTAAGTTGTGAGTTTCGTTTGTAAAGTCATACTTTGAACTGCTTTTTTTATAAAATAACCCAAAAATAAACAAATCGGTCAAACACTGTGAGGGTGGCCTGCCAAGATATTATGACATAAATTATTTCATGAACACTGAACAAGTTACACCAAAACCTTAACTTGAGAATACATTGTGAATACATACAACATTAATACATACAGTATTAATTGTTATCAGCATATTTAAACTTTACAATAGGGATATTTCCAATGTTTAATGGTATTAGCCAATTCACTGCAACATAGTCTTTATTAATTTATTAACATTAATTTGAAAGAAAAAACATTAATATCTCAATTAATATTTTTTTTGCAATATGCTGCTAGTACAGTCAACGAAGCATTTTTTCCTGCATAATTTGCCAGGAGTTTTTTGTTTTCATGAAGAGGTGGCATATGACCCCACTAAGTTAAAAACCCAAAATACTTACAAAAATGGCGTCCGCTAGAGCCGCCATTTTGGAAAACGCGTTTGAAGCCATATCTCCGGAACCGTCCACTTTAGGCCCATCATGCTAAGGACCTTTTTTGTAGATAATTAAATTTCTAATCTTTTTTGTTCAATAATTTTTTTTGTACCATTTACCGTTCGCGATTTACAAGGTTATTAATATATTCTTGCCTTTTTGCCCATATCTCTGTTAATAATTGTTTGAACAAAAAACTGTTAATAACTAAACTTTTAAATCAATAAATTCTTAACAACTTTTCACCCATACTTTTTTCTCTAAAATCAATATTTTAGAAGTTATCGCGCGTTGAATGGTGTACTACCGAATCAAGGTCAGTGGAAACGAAGGATGCATAGCGTAATTATGAAATCCAATGATTATCACGTAATTAATTAAATACTGATGGCATAAGGGAACAAATCAATGAGGAAATAGTAAATTTTGTTAAAAATCCATGTAAAATTTATTGTAAAAAAGGCATAAAATGAAAATTAATAACATTGTAAATCGCGAACGGTTAATGGTACAAAAAAAATTATTGAACAAAAAAGATGGGAAATTTAATTATCTACAAGAAAGGTCCTTAGCATGATGGACCTAAAGTGGACGGTTCCGGAGATACGGCTTCAAACGCGTTTTCCAAAATGGCGGCTCTAGCGGACGCCATTTTTGTAAGTATTTTGGGTTTTTAACTTAGTGGGGTCATATGCCACCTCTTCATGAAAACAAAAAACTCCTGGCAAATTATGCATTGCGGACAAGAGTAAACCGTTGCTTCGTTGCCTGTACTATGCCTTTTGAACTTTTTTTAAATATAAAGAAGAATGCCCATTCATAGTATTGGTAAAAAATATCATGATACCTATACTGCTTAATATTAATTATACCATTTTTTATGGTTTCTCTTTAAACATTTCCTGTTTTATCCCGGGCCACAGATTTTCATAAAATAACGTAATCATCATCAAACTTTACATTTTGCTCACAGAGCCCCATACAAACAAATATTTTTTATAGGACTTCAAGTTCGTTTCTCCAAGAACTCCGGGCCTGGGTCTAATTATGTTTATATTTATTGAAAAAATATGGTTTTCTCTACACAAAAAAGTATGTTTCATCGAGGGACAACAATCTTCGCACCGATACTAAGTTTCATAGTAAAATGGGCAGTCTCCTTTTATGTATTCCTAGTGAACATTAAGTGATAACAAATTAAAAAGTAATATGTAAATTAATAGTTTAGTTGGGACACTCGCTTTCTTCTCTGCCATAAAACTACAATCACGTCAGAGCACGATAACTGCATGCCTTTCTGTTACTCGTACCACCAAATCTGAAATGTTTGTAACTTGTATGTTACTAAACGATTGTTGAAAAAGTTCTTCCCGTTTGCGAATATTCATTACTCGACATTTAAATATAGTATTAATACAAATTGAGCTATCTATTATATTATGTGCAAAATTCTAGACATAAGTGCATACAATATTTTTTAGGTCAAAGTTACGTCCAAAGAGACAACCAGTCGTAATCATTCTCATGGGTTTTAATTGCTTGTTATTATTAATGCCCTGAAAATGAAATTTCATCCTTGTTAATTTATAAATTGAAGTGGGAGTTAATCTGCAGGTCACTTATTGCATCCATTAATTATGTAAAACAATGCATTTTAATGCGTGAGTTGGTTATGATCGGACAGTTGATAATAAAGCGCATTATGACGTCATGGCGGTAATGCAAATGCGGCCCATATTTCCAATGTTGTTTTCTGAGGATTCGACAATAGTCCTTTGTTGTGCAATAATATAAGGCATTCTCACCGCACATAATTTAAATTCATTCTATTATGTAAAAAATGCATGTACTAAGTTTTGTAATATACCTTACTGTAAACTTAATGTAAACAAAATATTCATTAGAATTTAAGTTCCACAGAGTACATTTTACATACTAAGATAGAGACGTCACTCAATCAATTCAAGGCGCCCTCTGGCGTTAAGTAAAAAAATTATCCAGTAATATGTCAGACTTACTTTCATTACGTTTATTTAAGAAAATAAAAGATTTAGGAAGGTTTGGACCTGAATTATATCTAACGGAATCGATTTGAATTTTGTCTATTTGAAACAAATTATTCTGTATAGAAATGCGAACATAACAATTCTTATTTCCGCATGTGTATCCATTTTAATAACTGTTTTAAAATAAACTAATCAGCAACTAATAAGCTAATCAATACTGTTAGGAGTAATTTAGGGTCAATAATATCCGCGTAAAATATAATCTACGTAAAATGGAGAAACCCGTAAAAACCAACGATTTTTTCGCCCTCTGGTGTTAAGTTAGTCAAAACGATGATTATAATTCGTCGTCGTTTGTTCTAAGTTAAACCATCGTGTTAAGTTCGTTTACGGCTCTACTTGTATAAACTGTGTCACAGCCATCAATGTCTTATGCATTGAATATAAGACACAGAGATAAAATAATACATATTAACATGTAAAACACACACATGTATTAAATAATCCATCCATCCATCCATCAGCCAAAGGAAGTCCACTGCTGAACATAGGCCTCCCCCAATGATTTCCACAGAGACCTGTTGGAGGCAGCCTGCATCCAGCGACGTCCCGCGACCTTTACCAGGTCGTCTGACCACCTTGTGGGAGGACGTCCTACGCTGCGCTTTCCGCTACGTGGCCTCCATTCGAGCACTTTCCGACCCCATCGGTCATCAGTTCTCCGCGCTATGTGCCCTGTCCATTGCCACTTCAACTTGCTAATCCGCTGGGCTATGTCGGTTATTTTAGTTCTCCTACGGATCTCCTCATTTCTGATTCGATCTCGTAGGGAAACCCCGAGCATAGCCCTCTCCATAGCTCGTTGAGTGACTTTGAGCTTCCTAATAAGGCCCATAGTGAGAGGCCACGTCTCGGTTCCGTAAGTCATCACTGGCAACACGCAACTATCGAAAAATAAAAATATATTAAATAAAAATATATTGAAATATATATACAGGGTATATCAAGACTGCTACCGAAAACGAAGCCGAGTGGTAGTTTTAGTGACTTCAGACACAATACAACTAAATTTTGTGCAAAAATTTGTGACGTTTTTTTTTGTTATTTTTTTTCTATCGTCGTATTAGGATGGTAAATTCATAGTTTTTTCTTAAATAGTAGTGTTCACCCTTTTATTTTAAAAGACTCTATGGTACGCAAGGCTTTAAATTATTATTTTAGCAAAAACTGGATTTACCACCCAAACTCGACGATATTAAAAAAATTATACGCGTTTCTTTGCGAAATTTTCAGTTGCATTGTGTTTGTAGTCACTAAAACTACCATCCGGCTTCGTTTTCGGTAGCAGTCTTGATATACCCGGTATGTATCTAGAGGTTTTCTATAAAAATATTTTATGTTGCCGCTACACGCAATCGGTAATAAATAATAATGATTTTACCGAGACTAGTCTGTCTTATCCATGCACACAAAATTAAAGATAATTAAAATTGATCATTATCATCATACGCATAGGGTCCCACTGTTCGGTAGAGGCCTCTCTTATATTATGCCACCTTTTTTATCTGTTATCCAGGTTAGGCCTGCGACTTTAAATATATGTCTTTTAAGCCTTTACCCATCTTGCCGTGAATATATTAAATAAATTGTATTATAATATGTTATTGACATAATGCTGGATTAGATGAGTAATATCATAAATCAGATAAGTACTGTTATACTCAATCGACTAACTAATACTTACGAAATAAGAATCGCTAATTCTTGAATAGATAAATGAACCTACTGTTTTTTCCTTCTATCAAGCGAAACAATAAAATCAATATTTGCAAGTATTTTTGGCAACTTTATCCTCCAAATCCGAATTATTGTACGTTCATACCGTATATTATTAAGTAGTACAGGATACTTCGAAGGAATAAAATATAACGAATCATTCCTAATATACAAATCTATACGTCCGCTGGTAAATTATGACATATCATACGTTATTCTCCGAAACATTACGTGTCCCCTTTGATCTCACGTAAGTATAATTAAAATTGCACGACTCATTTTAATCAATGCCGTTTATTAACTATTCCGTGACGTTATTGTAGTCATTTAATGATTAGTCAGAACTCAAGCCACATTTGATATTGGTACTGCATTACAGGGTTGATACATTATGAATTAAACTAGACGAAGACATATCAGCATTATTAGTTGTGATAGCCATTGCATTCGAAAGAACTCGCATTTATTGATCACTTGAAATCAATCAATAACTGTTTAAAGGGTGATTCACACGGCCTGGTAGACGTGGTTAAAGTCTTGTAGGCCAATTCGGTGCGAACCTTGAGATTTAATGCTTATTGACATCTATATGTGATGTCGGACAGTGTATGACATATCATGAGAGAAAGCTACCTAGAAACGGAGTCCTAGATTAATTGTCCGCAAAGCAGGCGTACTGCGTTATCGTCAAGTTTATCTTAACAATTTTGGAATCTTTTAAATAGAACTGCTGAAGGATAAGATGTATGTATCGATATTTTACCAATACGTAAAATGAATAAGCTTTATTAATGTGATTTGGGCATTAATAAGCAAATAAAAATACAAATACTTAGTACTCATTTGCGTTGAAGTCGTTAAATGCAATATAATTGGAATTTGCAATTTGTCACGGTTAATGTACAAATAACACCTATTTAATTTCTTGACCAAGTCATTGTGATTTGTTGATGATTAGTTTTTAAAAACATATTATTATAGTATTGCTATCTGCAACGAACGCCCCGTAACCGCCTAACGATAGTGGCAACAAACAATATCACTTCACGTGATTTTGATTGTGCAATGAAATTTATAAATCGATGTAGTGATTTGATAAGTATCTGATGTTTATTGTCCCATAGATAGGAATATATAAGTAGCTCATTGACCGCGATTTTTGAGTGACAAGAACAAGTGTGTGCCGCGTTGATAAAATAATTTCTGTACTGAAATATTTATATAAACTACAATTTCCAATGATGGTTTCTTAGATTTACGCGAATGTTACACATTGAAATAAAAATCGAAACGTCGGGAAGTCAGAAAATGTAAAATTAAACCAAATCCGCGATAAAATCCGTAAATAATAGTTTTATTTCAATACAATTTCCAAGATTGTAATTCGATGATGAAGGAAATTGGTTTGAGTTGGAGAGAAATGCGTATAGTAAAGGTACAAAGATTTGGCCATAGCGCAGGTAGATGCATCAGTAAATATGAAAGCGGACGTAACGTTAGAAATGTTTCCCACACGTGTTAAAGAAAGCATTACACTCACAGTTGGTGCCAAATTTTGTTCCACAATTTAGTTTTCTGAGATTTAGTTGTCCATTAATTACACTTTAAAGCCGTTGAATAGTAGCTTTCCTCTTTTTGTTTTAGGAAATATGCTCTAAAAAACTTGTTTCTGGTATCTTTTAATTCCAGATGTAATAGAATTCTATGGTCAAAGCGAAATATATGTGTTTTGTATTTTTTGATACATTTTACGTCATTGTAGGTTATCGTCCTGATTTTTTTTTGTGGTCACGTTATAATATGTATCATCATTAATCTTCGAATAAATAAGTGATTCATTCGAAAATATCGTGTTCTGAATGAACTTACATAAGAGTGTTCACGTACTCTTAATGTGAATTCCTTGTCTTTATCACTGTGATATTTGATGTAAATATCTCGGCAGTACTCCGAATTTTATTGTTATATGAACTGTGCTCTCCTATAAAGATGGGAGAAATGAGGTCTCACGAAGACATAGACTCACGAAGAGCTAATTAATAAAAGCTTTAAATCCGAACAGATCACTATCGGGTTTCGTTTTTGTTAGTTGCAAACTATTCGAGCACAGCTTTTGATATATTTTACTTTGTAATCAGTGCATTATCACCAGATAAGCAAATCGTTTATCATGGACAAACAGACAATAACGATTAAATATTCACGCGCTGAAATCCTCGGGGACACTGAATAGTGCGAGGTCATCAAAATTGTGTGATTCTATTTTAGATCGGCCTAGCTGAGTGTAGGAAAATGTACAATGCTATTTATAAAGTGACTTTTAAACTCGGAAATCAAGGTTTCGTTCGAGGATCGCGTGATAACAAAGTATTGTGGCAATTGTTTCAATGATATTTAAGAGTTTGTATGATTGAACATCTCTTTATGTATGTGTGCAGCGAAGATAATTGTAACTATGATCTTTATGTTCATGAGGATCTGAATGATCCAGTTGAAACAGACTTTATATAGTGAATATAATATTAAGCTTACTATGATAAAAAGCCTTCGTAATAGTAATTTTGAATTACTTATTCAAAATATCTTTTGATTCTATTTTTATTATATCTCTTAATTTGCACATATTTTTGTTCATGTGATATGGTGTTGTTTATTTTATATATGCAAGACAATTGTAAGTCATACTTTATTTGGTGTGTTTCTCACACGGACTCAGGTATTTATTGTGTTATGTTTGTTTTTAATGATTATCAAGTTTTTACCATCAGCAGTTTATTTTGTGCTTAGTCTTTTGGCAGTGAGTTTCCGCCCCTTTTTTAAGTGGAAGTTCACTATAGGTATTCCGTTTATTGAATTTGCATGATTATTGTTACATGGTCCGTGGATGTCGGATTACAATAACGAAACTTTTAATAAAAAGGTGATAGTAAGTTTGATCAAATATTTAAATAATCTTATAGATCCATAAAAAATAATTTATAATTAAACCTATATAAAATTGTTTAGAGGGAGAATTTGAGATAAAAATCTATTTCAAAGAGCGTCTTACGTCAAATCTTCATGCTTTTATAAAAGCCAATGTAAAATTAACTCACAACATAAGAAAAGTAGCTCGCATCAAAACAAAGGTCGTCGCAGTTCTCAAAGGCAGTGTTCGGAAAGTCTTTACACATTCAACCTTTGTATGGAAATTACTTAAAATAATGCTTAAAATACAAGAAGTCGGCATTGTGTCGGCACACGTGGTGTCCGCATGTATGGTTAAGCACGTGCTGCTTACATGATCTTGCGTCTCTGTCTTACACTCTCAGCCTGTTTTGTCGTCAAGATGTGTCTGTCAACCGACTAGTTCGCCTCGCGACGTTGTTCAAACCAAAACATATCCTATCGCGACAGATAACTCGTTTGCAACGATCGTTTTTAAACATGCCAATAAACTCTAATTATCCGAGATTAGCTATCGACTATAGGATGTGGCTTAGAGCGGATATTAGACATATGATAAATGTAATTAGTTTTTACCGTTTATTTATTTTATCTCTGCACAACAGATTGATGGGCCCTGGCGTTAATCCATTCAATAGATAGATTTTGGGTCTTACCGCCATTGTGTTATCACTATGTGTATAAGCTATTATTGAATTAAGTTTTAAAGCGCCAATAGTCAGATTGATGCCCTGTTTTCAAACTAATCCTATCGGATTTGTGACTGCTTTATCTAGAGTCCCGCTATTTCTAGATTGTAACAAAGACAACCTTAACCGTAACTATATATTAGAGGCACGTAGGGAGTAGGGCCTCATAAATTTAATGCCGAATTTGGTTGCTTGGTATGATCGATTTGAATAGAGTATGTGAAATAGAAATGTTTTCACAGATTTAGTATACTTTTTTCCTTGTTATAGTAATTTGTTTTGACAATTATAAGTATTTAAAAATAAAATTTTATGCTTGATATAATCCACGTGCGCCTGCGGTTTTCATACAGCTGCACACGTCAGTCATCGGTGACATAAAAAATGCAGTTAATAAGTTTACAGTGGATAATCACTTTAAAACTGAGTCTTTCTCTTTAACCCACCGTGAAGCAAAGTAGCAGTGATTACATTATTCGAGTCAAGTAGAAATATTAATTCGAGCCTGTACACTTGACCCGGGAGCTTGAGATATCTCCATTAATATGTAAATTGAGTATAGGAGAAATGCAAATATGGCATGAATATTTATGAAATCGCTTGGTTACAGGAACGAAGGTGACAAAGGCTGAAAATGACGGTGGAGAAGAGTAAAGGAACGGACCAAAAAGTACCGGCCACGAGGAAAGTCGCGCCCGATGGAGGATGGGCGTGGATGGTCTGCCTCGGAGTCAGTTTAGTTAATGTGAGTTTGTTATTTTTCATGCCTTTCATTATGAATTATGAAGAATCTAATTAAGTATCAGTAGGCATTGTCCCTATCTCACAACATTCAAAACCGAAACCAAGCCCTTTTTTGTTTAGTCAATTCACTGGCCTAATGGCCTAACAGGAAATGTTTATAAATTACACTATAGATTTTTCTAATATTTTATACAACAGCATCTCAGTATATAAACATATTTAGTGAAAATTATTAATTGTAAATCGCCCCATGTTATTGTTTGTCTTGATTGAACAATGATTGTCTAGTATGAACGAAATGAGAAATAATATAAAATATTATGAGAAATTAAATAATCCTCTTGAGATTGTTTGCAACAATTTCCCATTCGTGCCATACGCAATTATGGATCGCATGTCAGTTATACTTTTGTAACGCGATATCTGTATCATCGCACGATATTCACATGTCTTTGGAAGAAATTTTTCTATCCATAATTATTTAGAGTTTGTTATGACGACTACGGTAGCTGAATGTATAAACTGTTATTATTCTGTAATAAGTCCTAATTTATATAAATTATGCAGGGCATATCAAGACTGCTACCGAAAACGAAGCTGGGTGGTAGTTTTAATGACTTTAGACACAACGGAACAAAATTTTGTGAAAAAATTGGCGACGATGTTTTTTTGTTATTTTTTTTCTATTGTCGTATTAGGGTGGTAAATACATAGTTTTTTTCTTAAATAATAGAGTATACCCTTTTATTTTTAATCACGCTATAGTACGCAAGGCTTTAAATTATTATTTTAGCAAAAACTATGGATTTACCACCTAAACACGACAATATTTAAAAAATAATAAAAAAATGGTCGCGTTTCTTTGCGAAATTTTTAGTTACATTGTGTTTGTAGTCACTTACGCCCGAATACTGGAACGCAACTTAAATATAAGTTGCTCTTAACTACGTTAATGTCGCTTAAATGTACTGACAAAGTGGGCCGTGCGCTGTTAAGAGCAACTTATTATTTGAATGGCGTTCCAGTATTCGGGCGTTAAACTACTACTCGACTTCGTTTTCGGTAGCACTCTTGATATACCCGGTATTTCATTGTTAAATAATAGGTTTATCGTTCAAAGGAGAAGGCGCATCCCAACCTATCGGCCAATAACGATGAGTGATGTGTCATTGAAAAGGTATTTTCAAAAGTTACAACTTCTCTTTAGCAAAAAATACCAATTCGCAAGTATTTTGATTTTGGCGCTATCTTTACAAGCCGATTTTTTCCATCGCTATTTCAACGTAGAAAAAAATGTGGCATTTGAAAAGACCTTTCCAACGACCTATCGCTTCTTGTTATTGCTTTGTAGGCTGGACTTCATATATCGTTGCGCCTTCTCGTTTATTCTGGTAAAACAGTCCTCTTTTTAGAAAATTGTATTTAGCATTCAAAATAATAAAGTTTACATTCGTATCAAGGCCCAATTGGTAAGTTACTGATACATAATAATATAATAATTATGTAAATAACCAAGGTGTCAATTTACACACGGCTGAAATCCATGATCATTGATCAGTAAGAAGGAAAATTTTGTACCTCAGTGACAACAGTTCCTTCGTTATATTTGCCGTGTAAATAAATTCGCGTGTTTTTCCTCTGTATTTCGTGGAAGATGATTATTGCGCACAGTTAAACAAAATTTGGTTCCAACTACTAATTCATTATTGAAGTTGGTAGTAGGCGGTCGAAATCTTCCATTTTACACCCACTAGAGCACTCATTATATATAATATATATTATAGTAGGTACTGCAAAACATAAATTATGGGGTATTGTTTGAAAACAATAAAACAACATATTGATCGTACATTATTACAGATATTTAAAAAAAATGTGATTTGCTTCGGGTCTGAGTGTTTGTGAGACCGAAAAGTCTCTGGTAGTTTCTGATACACACAACATAAGAGCAAGGGCGGATCCAGCTTTTACGCCAGGGTGGGGTCACATTATAGTTCATGTCAGATTTTACGCCAGGAGGGGGGGGGGGGGTATCATATAGTTCATGTCAGAACACTGGGTCCGATGTCAATACTCCAATTCGTAATAATGACTTTTTAAAGTTTGTTACAGGCGTGATTTGTGAACATACACATACTTTTTTACTTTATTTATCGACATACAAAGAATAAAATGGGCTTATAAATTTTATCAATAAGATAATTAATAAATATTTGTCAATCTGGGGCCAGCCCAGGGTGGTCATGACCCCCATGACCTCCCCCTGGATCCGCCCTTGCATAAGAGTCGATCTTAGTGAGGGGTCAGGACTATGTATGTGACTGTTGGGTGTATTAATTTTATTATTTTATACAAATCTACAGAAATATTTGCCTAGTCAGACAACGTTTGTAGCATTTCATTAGATGATATAAATACTATGTTTTATGTTACTGTGGCTCTGAATTGCCGTCTGAATTGCTGTGTGGCTCTGAATGAGATTCATACGCTAGTTTAAATTTAATTCACGTAAAACCGCCAGTTTTATCCTTGGATATTCTATTATATAATGAAAATAAATGGTTCTCGAATGAAGCGCTAAATGTTTAAAGCGATCAATTTCCAGATAGCGGATATGACAGACGTAGAAAGTTTTGCGCCACGAAACAATTATTTCACAGACAGTATTCGGAACAGTTTTTACTTTCAATTCTTGTCGCAAAGTGCATTGCATTCAAACTTAACAAAACCTTGCATTTCGATTAATAAAATAGCCTTCGTCACCATCGATATCGTGGTAATATATCTCAATGTTCGTCACCCAGAATAGTGATTGAAAAATAAAAAATAATGCGTTCGGCTTTTCCCACTAGAATGGGAGTAATGTAATTATAGCATCCGTATTTGTGTACATTTAATGTATTGCCATATAAGACACGAGTCATATACATATTATGTCTGCGTGAGTTTACTCAATCACATATCGCCGATGAATCGCGTGAACTTTGCACTTTACCACGCTTCGACAAATGGTCGCATGGATCTCGCAAGTCAAGTGGGATTTGTGTACATCCCATAAATGGAGAGATTGGACGATGTATGCACTTTAAGAATACTGGATTTATATTCGCACTGTCTCCAATTGTTATTTATTATTCTCTTCAAGAAATTCTTTCTCTTTAAACAGACTGGATATGAAGCGAGTTAAAACAAATATGATAAGTTGCCAGTAATCTAGGTTTTCGTTGTCAATATGTAATGTAGGTATTTACAGTAGGAGAACTAATTAATCATCTGAATCAAGTGTTTGATGTTGCTTTGAAGATTCTTTTGCCTCGTCATAATTGAGGGCGCTGTAACTGTACTTTCTTTATGTCATGAGAGAGATAGGCAGCTCGTAGTTTATTTGATCTTGCCCATGTTGATTATTGATTAAATCATTCAAATGTTATTCTCATATAAAGTAGGTAGGGACCTTTTTTGGTTATAGTCTTTTTGTAAGATAAGTTTCCGAAAATTAGCAACATGTTCATAAGTGAAAATATAAGAACTGGTTTTGATGTTTTTACACAGACAAAGGAATTGGTAAAAGGCTTTATACTTAAATTGCATTATTAAATTCTAAACAAACTAAGTTTTAAGCGTAATATTTTAAAGTGTCATGACATAATTTGCTAAAATTTTATA
Organism: Hyles euphorbiae; assembly: GCA_023078785.2. Classification (NCBI taxonomy): domain Eukaryota; kingdom Metazoa; phylum Arthropoda; class Insecta; order Lepidoptera; family Sphingidae; genus Hyles; species Hyles euphorbiae. The sequence goes on along the minus strand of CM041041.1, from coordinate 12,625,697 downwards.
TCTTCAGGTAAAATAATATTTCCGTTCGTAGTCTATGTTATCTAAATTCAAGATGTATTGTAAACAGGATAAATTCTGTTTATGTAAAGTATTTCAAAAGTGCTATAAAAAGCCTTCAATGTCAAACGCTTTGATTACCTCACTGGATGGCTTATCTGCGCGACCTTCGATTAAGTTAATACTGTACGTTATTCTGACATCTTAAATCGGTCTAGAAGCAAATACTCGTACTTTTATCACACACATCATTTTAGAGCTTTGGTATATTCGTAGTCAAATATAAATGTTTTATTTGAATAACAGAAACGATTTAAATGGTAGCATAAAAGTATACCTAGTGCAATTTTATATTATAGTACTCGCTCCGCTTTTTCTCTACGTATAGTAATTATGATTGACACAAAATAATAGTTATTAATCAGTTATGCAGGCAAGTAATTTGTGCCGGATGCCCCACGTGCACGTGCGTGCAATTATTCGCATTTTTATGTAGTGCTAGCTTTTGCCTGCTACTTCGTCTGCGTGTATATCATAAAAATACGGAAATAAAAGCAATACATTATATCGCTACAACAACATTATACTGTACTAAAGCTTTGTACAAAAATAAACTAGCTTCAGTGGTTCTGATTATCACATAAAATTTTCATCCCTTATTTCACCCCCTTAGTGTTACATTTCTAAAAGTAGTTCACGCTATTATTTTTCTTTTAAAATAAGTGTTGAAATACAAATGTTCATATGAATAACTTCATCGGTTTCGATTTTCCATACAACAGTTTTTAACCCTTTTCACCTCCTTAGGCGTTGAATTTCCTAAAATCCTCTAGTGCTACCTTACGTCATAATAGGAACCCCTGTGTAAAATTTCCGTTTCTAATTTCAGAAGTTTCGGCTGTGCGTTGATACGTCAGTCAGTCAGTCAGTCAGGTTCCTCTTTTATATATTATAGATGAGTATCTTTAGGTCCATTTGACAGCCTCTGTCGCACAGTTGGTTAGACATCAGCTATAAAACTCGAGGTTGCGTGTTCGATATCCGTGCGGAGCCAAATATTAGATACAGGTATTTGTTTCGGGTCTAGGTGTTTGTGAGACTTAAAAGTCTCTCGTAGTTCCTAAAACCCACGACACAAGACTCAATCTTAGTGTGGGGTCAGGACAATGACTATGATTGTTGGGTGTAGTTATTATTTTTTTACCATTCCAGTGAAGCAATTAAGCGTTATCAAATTCAATGCGTGTAAAGTGTAGTACAAATAAAATTGTAAGTGCCAAAGTACTCGTTACTTTGACAAATTCAATGTGTAAATATACCCCTTGTGTCATTGTTATTTTTAACTTCGTTTATCATTGTACTTATCACCTGTTTCGCCGGGTGCAGATTTTTTACTCCACGCCACACTATAAGTTCTTATTTTATGTTATAGCATGATTATTGAATGAACGTTCAACTTGATTCTTTAAATTGATATCACTTGTTTTTTTATGAACTGATTGAAATAAGACAAGCAGTAGTGTGGCCAACCACACTTTATTTTCTTATTTTATTCTCATATATCTTCCTCAAATAAAGGCAGCGATCGTTTTCATTTTTATCATGTGTATATTGTATATGTTATGGTCCAAGTGATTAATGCAGGCAGTATTCACAATGCCCGGGCAGTATGAATATTGCCGAGCCATATTGCGCCAAGTGATTAATTACAATCTAAACTCACCTATTTATCACATTGCCAGGGCATTATGAATATGGCTACATGATGATCGGGCAGTGTGATTAATAGGTGATTTATTACGTGGTGCGCTGCCGCATTGTCGCTTCTGCGATGGACTCATGAATTAGAAAGGTTGAATTGATCTGTTTATGTTTAGTTGCTTTTTAAGGTCCGAAACATTATCTTCAGAAGAAAATTAGTGTACCCACTTTATGGATCAGTTAGGTCGACTGTGCCCCAAAACCGACTCGGGACTCCCCGAATTCACGTAGTCTTTTGGCTACCGACCCTAGAGTGTATATAAAAAGCCGGAGGCGCGGAGGGAGAGCAGCCCCCACCCGCTGTAACGAAGGATAGGCAACCGTGCGAGTCGTAGCGGCTGAGGCTGGTCGCCGGAGGCGACCAGCAAGCCGAAGCTGCGGAGGTGAGCATGGTTGCCTATCTTTTGTTACGCAAGGGCGAAGGGGCTGAACTTCCCGTAGCGCCGGAGACGATGCAGAAGCTAATTTGTATTGTCAACAAGTGTTTTAAGGGTTAGGTTGCTATAATAGATATATCTCAGGAATGGTGCGTTACCTTTTCATGGGAGTGGTACCAGGGGAGGTGCGACACTCCCTCCACTCCTCCCAACCCACCCCTTCGTGCTGCCCTATTCTAAATTTTACTACTTCGGCTCATTGTTTTGATTTTGATTCGCTTTACATCACTCTGCCCAATAGGCACTTGGCATTATTCATAATGCCCGGGCAATGTGATAAATTGATTGGTTATAATCACATTGCCCGCTCTTATTGGGCATTATTCATATTGCCCGGGCATGATGAATAATGCCCAATTAATCACTTGGCCCATAACATATAGATTAGGCTTCGTAAACTTAAATTGGATTTCATAAACTAACTTTCCCATATCTTTACTTTTGAAAATGTCAATACATTAGCAATGTCAAATACGTCTCAAACGTATGGGATTATTATTTTTATAGTTATGGGCAAAGTTAGTTTGAGCAGCTGAGGCTTAATGCTTTGATTAGCTGGTATAAAATTCAAATTCTGTCTTCTTTTTGTATAACATTTTTGTCTTATGTCAATAATATTTATTAATTTAATTTAAATTTTTGTTATTGTGGATTTATTTAACAATGTGGATCGCTTATTACTTAAAATTAACTAACGATTATCTGACATCTCATTTCCTAGCAACAATTCGGATAAATTATGCCGCATTATGCAAAAACCAGCACTTTTATTTGTCATAGACCACTGTCCTTGACAACGTAAACAGCATGACAACCAGTGTTGATCTCTAATAATTTACGATTAGAATTATGCAATGAAGCTATAAAAGTGTAGACGCAATGTTCCGGATCTACATGCTCACTTTATAACCCTATTGGCTTTCTTTTACTTACTCTATCGCATTTCTAAATATTTATATATTTAAAGTATTACGCATGTTTATTTACTGGTGTTGTGGTTTCGTTATGCATAATATTACCGCATGTGGGCTCGATTGACCTACACAATAATGTTCTTCACGCTTGACTACATAATATGCAAAATTAAATGTTTGACGTCACAATATAATACCTACATGAAATTTAATGACACATACACAAATGTACATATACTGCGCGTCGAAAGCATTTGGAACGGAATTCCAAATTCCAATTTACTCTTAGTAATTGCACTCAGTCTCGACAGAGCTACGATTGCTTAACTAGTTACTTGCTCTCGTACCACTGACACAATTAAATTGTGTTCTCGTCGTGGCTTACGTGAATCAGCTGTTGTTTACAAGCTTTTATTGTCTCACTTTAGCGGAGGTCGCATTTCGAGAAACAAGTTTTAAATTATAGAGTTCCTTTCTTTCACCTAAATGCTGTTTGGGTCGTTTCATCGCTTCTGTAAATGTCTCACACGTCACGTGGGCGTCTATTTTGGTTTAACTAAGCTGTTGCTGAAAGTTAAGTATATTCGTTTTTGTCGACATAAAATATTTTGTGTCTATTTATTAGGTTACTTAACATTATATTTAAGTATCCCACTATTACTGCAGTACCAATAAAATTATTATACTTACGGCATCCATAAAATATACATAATTTATATTAAGTATTTTTTTTGCTACTTGGTTGGGAAATCTGTTTTATCAGAGAAGAACGGGCAAGAAACTTTACCGTTGCTCTTTTAAAAATCAATTTACAATTCCTGTGTTTAAACAAAAGTTACACCTGTTTCAATTAAAATTATTCGATTATCAGCTAAAAACTGCGTGGAATTAAAAATAACTGAAATGAATTATTGGCCAGTATTATTATCCGTTTTCCGTATCCACCTATTATGGAGATCATGTTACATGAATGAGCTTTTCTAGATAGTTTTTATATAGACCTTAGACTTACCCTATACTTAGAGACTGTAGTTTGTTTACTGTTATCAGTCGCCAGTTCTCCAAAATAACATATATCTTTCACTATATTATGCTTCACCTGGTATAAACTCCAGCTCGCGAAGAAGTCCGCCGTCGCCTTTAATTTTCCTTATTTCGCTTGCCCCATCATTCCCTATTGTATAATTATTCAAGGTCATGTTTTCTTTGGCGACATCAATCTAGCAGGTTTTGGTCGGCATTTAGGCCTTGACCCCGTCTTGGTGTGTAATGTAAATGATTACGCAGAAATAACTTTCCACATTTGTTTTGCATGGTGTACTTAATTTATACATATAACATTTCGAGTATAACTTCACAAATTGTGTCGCAAAAACATTCAAAAATCGACACCTGTTTTATCTATAACTTATACACTTTTTAATAACAAACTTATCTTATTCTATAGATGATTAAATTTGGTCATACATTACCAAATTGTATTGCTATAATAAGGCTTTACTTTCATCGGCATATGAACTTTGTTATGAAATACAGTATCTTTGGCCTCAATTTCCTATTATAATTGAGTGGGTTTTAGAATTAATATTTTTCAATCGACTTCAAAAAAAAGGAGATTATCAATTCGATGTGTATGCGTGTAATTTTGTCAGAATTGCAGTTTGTTGTTTTATTTTCGTGTATGCTTTAATATAAATTATAACACCATGTTTTATCCTTCAAATTTTGCACCATTGTACAATATTATCAGTTGGTATCTTGAAAACGTTTGAGTATATTAGGTATGACCAATTTTTTGTAGCATACTGTTAACTTATCTCACATATTTGCTAAAGCCGCAGGTCTAGGTTTGTCGCATATTTGTGATTAACATATTTACATTTGATTTTGTCAATAAGTACATAAAACTTGAGTGACTTTAGCTTTTAGAAGTGCTTATTGCATATTTGGAAGTCGTTTGGTCGTGCCCTTATATTATTTGTTGATTAAAAGACAATTTAAAAGGCAATGTGTCACCGTAATTAAACTTTCCTAAATACGGTTCCAAGTTTAATTCCATAATTTTGCTTAAGTGTTATTGTATATTTACTTATGGGGATAAAGAATGGGATAAAGTTACATTTTAAATGCGAAGGGCTTGTGTCATAGAAACCATTTTTGGTATTCCCTATTGTTGTACATTTTACGATTTTATAAAATTCAGGTGCTTTTTTCCTTAAATATATAATTTGTTTAAAGTGTATCACTTGGTGAAATTATGTTTTTATCAAGGATAAAATACTCAATACTTTAAAATGTGTGTTTGGTTGAAGTTTCACGTGTATGATTACGATCAAATTTCGTCACCGTTGATTGCACTATTGTATTCGTCATCCGATTCGGATTGATATGCGGGTAATAAATACTATAAAATGGGCATTTTGTATTCCCCGCGTAATATTGCCATTTATTTCCCTGGTAACGGGTTTGTCCCTTATCCAATAATATTTACGTCAACGCAACGTGTGGACAAAGTAGGTTGATTCAATTTGATTCCAAATAACTGAACCGTATTTCGCTATAATATAATATGGTACGGACAATAGATTTTGCATACTTTCCGTTCATCCTTCGTCTTGCGGTTTCAGAACATCTGCATCTAATATTCCCACGATCGATATATTATACGACCCACCAGTTGAGCACCAAACTGGCTTATCTTTCTTTATATGTAAATAATTCTGTGTTGAATCGTAATGTCTTTTTTTTATTTCGTTTTATCATATATCTCACTTAAATATTACATTTTCAAAAATACGTGTGCGGTTTAAGATAAAATTAAGCATGTAACAAAGTTTTAGGTGCAGGAATATTAATTATTTTTGTTTTATTAGTTGTATCAATATAGTAAAATTCATAGAATATCAACATTTATTTCTAATCTACAAACTGAATAAATCTGTTGTTACAATTTAAACGGGGATGCAATGATATCGGATACGTGTGATAAATCCCCATGGACAGCAATTGTCCGGAAAAGATTTGATTGAAATATATGCAAATAATGGTTGTTTTTACTTTTAAATTAATAATGGTTAGCGCAATAGTAACATGTTATCTTTATTTACAGTTTTCGACGAGATCTCTAGAGCCGTCTTTCGGATTGCTGTTCAAAGACTTGCTTGACGATCTCGGAGTTCATACAACGGGTGCATCAGTCATCGCTAGTACGCTGGACTCCGTAGTTAACTTCTCAGGATTCTTCGTGGGGCCCGTCATTAAAACATTTTCGTATAGAAAAGTATGCTTTGTTGGATCGACGATATGCGCTCTGGGTTTGCTGTTTACCGCTCCGGCAAACAGCATGGGTCACATACTGGCCACTTACAGTATTTTAGGAGGTGAGTTGATTCATGATTATTGTTATATTTTCATCAAACATGGCATCCATTTGTTTGTATGTTTTTTTTTTATATTTGTAGTAATCAGATAAGACAAAGAGATAATATTTACAACACATCACAAAGGTATCTTAATTGTAAACAGACTGTATAAAAATTAACTACTATGAAATATCGTATAATCGTACAAAATAGCTTCAGTATTCAACAGGTCATTGGAAATATCTTTGTAACTTGGTCCTATTCATTACAATTAGGTACTTAAAATTCTGTATAGAAGAATAAATTTCAATAGGACTATAATTGCGTTTCTGTGTCAAATTTTTGAAAACCGTATACCTACTGTGAATATTTCAGTAATGGTATTTAACATTCAAACAATGTAGAGATAAATATATCTTTGTGATCATTGGTTCGAGCTACATTCCGATTCTTGCGTGTAAAAATAATTGTTATATCAAGGTCTAATTTAACTCTTTTGAAGTTGTATCTTCTGCTTTTTATAATCTTTTACAGATGATTGCTCATTAGTTTTGTATTCCATTTTCATTATAGTTATTCCGTACAGAAATGTGTAAATGAGGGAGAGATAAAAATAATACAATGAGTTTATGTCAGCCTTATTTCGGAATTTAAGCCTTCTTTCAATTAATTAAATTATCTTTGTATTTTGGCACACCACGTTGGCAATGGGCCAACGTTTTCGCTAGTTTCTACTGATGGATTTTAAAACTATCTGCCGTTCTAGAGCCACAATGCTCAAGACACATATAAGGTTTCTGCTACGGTTTAACGACCGCAGCAATTTAATTACAGCGGGAAAATATGGGTTAACGTTTTATCTGACTCATGGAACTATATGCTGATAATTATAAATAAATCCCAGAGTATATTGCTATCATCAGGACCTATAAAATATAATCTATTTGCGACGCATCGTTTGCAATAAACCTAATTTAGTAATTAATAAATTACACGGTTTTAACAGCTGTATGTTCTACACACGAACGCACGATTTAGTAAAAAGTAGTTTTTGAAATGAAATGCGTTTTTTGGTCATGTAAGCGATTAAATAGCTCTCAAGTCAACAGTATCAATTCTGAAGTGCAGTATACACTCAAATTCCGTTATGTCTGTATGGAAAATGTACATTTTTATGTAAATATCGGACAGCTGGTGAACGCGACTGGTCGCGCGCTATCCGGTCACAAAAGCCCTTCATTTAGGTTACTAAATGTCCTTGTCACGGCAATGTTGGTCTGCGACTTGCATTTCCCCAATATCAGTAACCTTTGTTCATTTAACGCGGTTCTGTGCGAACGATAATGATTGTGAAGCAAGTGGCAAACCTTCACAATGAACCTTTTGTTGAGCGTTTTCCTTATGGTGACGGAAGAATTGCAAATTATTTCTACGTGAATTATTTGTTATGAAATTCAAATCGAGTGGAAAGATTAACTATCGGTTACGAATGAAAACATGAAATTAAATATATTAATATATTTTTCACTCGGGGGTGACTCTTATGCAAAGAGCGTTTTGGGCTTTAGCCAGTGCTGGAACGGGCTTAACTTTTCAACAACTTTTTCAAACCAACAGCAAAAGTTTGTAATATAGGGCGAGCAATTGGCACAATAGAATGAATGCACATGATATCACTTTATTGCATTCGCAACTCATAAAATCTCCATCCAAAATTGACATTATGTAATATTTACGTTGATCGCAATGAATTAAAATGTATAGGATAATAATATATGTTTAGCGTGCAAAGTTTATTCATAAAATTCGATAGCTAACGATTGATGTTCGGGTCAGACGGCTTACAGATGCAGTATATCGCTCAGCATCGCACTTGCCATTATTTTGACGGTAAACGAGATGTTTTATTGAAAACACGGCAGTCGTTTTTATTTATGGCTCGTAACTTAAATAGACCGTAAATGCCATTCATTACTCTCTTGCGTCACTTGCGGACTGTAATTCATTACTGTTTGTCCAATCAACAGCATCATTATTTTGAGAATAAATTAACATTTCCTTTATTCGTATGAATTATGATACGGGAAATGGTCATCATTTATGAAAAATACTGCAGAAGTGCCGGTGGGATGCGATCAAATTAATATAACCTTTAACGGGTTCATTTATACAGTTTTAAAATCGATTTTAGCTATCACATTTTTTGTACCTTTCGAACATGTTCTGAAGTCGGCTTGAGCAAAGAAGAAAGCATATTCAAAACGAAAATAGGCTTTTAAACTGTCTTTGACTAAGGCTGATAGAGTTAAATACCTCAAGCTGTTTTATTTCTAAAATTTAAGTAGGTTTGTTATGTCACTTTAAACTAATCCCAATCAAACAAGTGCCTGTTACAACACGAAAACGTAACTATTTTTTATATCTCCACAATCAAAATAATATGTTAATTTATTGAAACCTGTCAATCTAGTTCAATAATACTGGTATAAATATTAATTAATTATTTAAAAACTTGCATGGCATTTCGTGTGAGAGCATGGAAAATGGTATTCGAGTTTTCCAGGACTGGTATTTTTGCCGGTAATGCTATTACATCTTGGAACAGATTTAAGCTTAAAATCCACTGACAGTTGTTTCTCCTTTCCGCTACAGACCTGTTAATACTCTAAGATGTAATATTTTATTTTCTTAAATTAATGTATCGAAATTATTCATAACATATAAGAAGTTAATTTCTTTGTGTTACTGTTTATGCTCATTTGGATTCTTACACGTTTCTATTCAAACTGAGATTTGCGTTGATGATATAATTATCTATGAAAGCGTGTAATAAGATAATCCAATTTACATTTTTATAGCGGCCATAAAAATGAACATTTTAATAAAAGTTTCTATACAACATTGTAATAAAATTTAAAACAGAGTTTTAATTAAAACTTCGTGTACGGACTAACTTTTTGTATTGTACACGAATTCGAGCAGAAGTTGTTATAGTTATTTGTACGGAAAATTTAAAATATAAATATAAGTTTATTTATTATTTTGATGTAACAGCACAGAGAGTCCATTTAGTTTTTAGGATAATGCTAGTTACAAAGCAATGTTATCTTATTCTTTACATCTTTCCGAAATACGATCAAATTTTTGAAATTAATTAATATAAATACATAAAATGTAAATAAACTAGACGTTAACTGACCTTGACTTGCTTTTATAACTCGTTTTCGCTCTTGAATATTATTACGATATAATGAAAATCTTATCCTTTTTAACCGACTTCAAAAAAAGGATGAGGTTCTCTTATATCCATCAAAAGGTTCTCTGTAAGAAATATGTAGTCTTTAATTTTATATGTAAAATATTGTATGCATTTTTTTGTGTGCAGTAAAGAATAAGTAAATATAAATAAATAAATAGAATATTAAATTTCCAGGTTTCGGGGTGGGTCTCGCGTCTTCCTCATCTTTCGTGTCTCTCAATCACTATTTCTCTAAGAAGCGTGGGCAGGCGGTGGGCCTGTCGATGGCAGGCACGGGCTTCGGGCTCATGGTGATGCCTCAACTAGTCAAGTTACTCCTCGGAGAGTATGGGTTCAGGTGGACGGTAGTCATACTCGGGGCCTTGGCTTTCCACGCAGTGTTGGGATCGTGTTTGCTTCAACCCGTGAAGAGACATCTCATCGAAGAGCCAGTGGATTGCGAATTGCAACCGGTGAAGGTCAGATTTACAATATATATATAAAATGACGTCATGCCCCATTGGGAGACTATACGGCAATTTTTTTACTATATACATATATAAATGATAACTGGTGTTGAACATTTGCAGCTTGAGTGATTGGTCAGATGGAATAATTATCCGAATTTATTTATAGTTGTTATCAACGACTGTGATATGCATGTCATAAAAGTGCTTTCACATTAACAAGATTAGTAATTTTAAATTGAAATAAGTATGTAGATGTTTGTACATAATTTTGAGTAACTAGAATGTATAATATTCTTTTCTTTGGTATACCTAAAATATAGTTTATATTACGTTTGAAATGTAAAGATTTTCGAATACAGTTTATTGTGAAACGATCGGGGTAAACCCGCGATGTGTAAAATCCCCTATATTAGCAAATGTATTTGGTATTATGCAATCAGAGTGCACGCCCCTCTGTTGTTTGAGATGTGGCCATTGTTTGTCAGTCAATAGACTATGAGCCAGTAATGCACTAATCACAATTTAGCCCCTTAGTCGGCTTTACCAGTCAATATAATAATATCAGCATATAATGCAGTGCAACATTTGAGGCTTAATTAGTCACGAATGCATATAAAATAAAATAGATCTGTGTGTAAACATTGACAGTGATATCACGATAAATAACAATGATTGATGACGCATTTGTAATCTAATGTCCGAAGTCAATGACCCTCACGCTACAGAACCTTCAACCCGCGCGTTTAGCTAACCATTTAATTAGATTTATGCAACATAACAAATACTCATGTTTGGCAACTAAACACCAATATAATTTGATACTTAATGAGTAAATTAAAACATAATTAATTAGTATTCAAATGTGTAACCAATGATTTGGTAAAAAAATATTGTTTTGTCACATTATTGTGGTTTACATTATTTGTTTATTGCTATTGTTGAATTGTGAATCTTGAACATATTATAATCCATTATGATAACGGTAATTTAAAAAATAATTAATTTATATGTGCGGTTTAACTGAATTTGATTATAAATTATAATTATCCTTGAAAGAATAAAAGAACGACTAGAATACAAACTTGAAACTGCATTGTATGATAAATTGTCATTCAAAAACAAACCTATTTCTTATTCCAGGAAATGGAATGCATAATGGAAAGCGATGAGGAGAACGAGGACAAATTCGAGATCAATCCTCTGGTGACGCATCCATTGCCAAAGCTGACTCCACAGCGGTCCCACACGAATATGAACCATCCTTCAGTGCGTACTATAGGCATGCCGCGAGCGAAGACGTGTGACAAACCACTGCCGGAGTTGGAGAAGAATTGTCGCGTGTACCCGGGACTTACCACGGCCGCGTCCGTGGCCGCCATGCCTCGTGTCACCTCTAGCGGTAGTATGAGTGAAGCTGCAAGAAGAAGGAAGGTCTCCGTCATATCCAATATCTCCAACATGGACTTCACTGGTAGTTACCTCCAGCTGTACTTGGATGTGAGTAATATTTTTTGATGTTTTTTTGAAACCCTTTCAAAGCTTGGTGTTGTGTTGTCACATCATTCATCATCATCATTTTGACAGCCTCCGTGGCGCAGTTGGTTAGACGCTGCCTGAGAAACGAGAGGCCGCGGGTTCGATCCCCGCACCGAGAGAAATGTTTGTGCGGCCCACAAATATTTCTCTCGGGTCTGGGTGTTTGTGAGACCGAAAAGTCTCTTGTAGTTTCTGATACCCACGACACAAGACTCGATCTTAGTGTGTGGTCAGGACTATGTATGTGACTGTTGGGCGTTATTTATTTATTTATTTATTTTACATCAAATCACAATTTTATTTTACCATTTTACATGTTAGTTAAATTTCCTTTCATGACCAGATTTGGTTTCACCTCCAATACGATTTTTGTATGAAATAGCAAAATATCGTCTCATGATCGCAACCCAGGTTGGTTATAAAGTTGTTTTTTTTTTTCAAATGAATTCGTTCAGTTGAGACAGCTTCTTATGAGCATTTCAATTTGTGTCGATTAGATTTCGTAGCTATACAAAATCAATTTTGATGCAATTATCTGACTGGATTAAAAATAATTTTGATTGAAATGTATTAATAATGTCAAAAAAAGTAACTCAGTCGGCACATCAGAGAGTAGTTTTGTATATTGTATGCATTCCGAATGGTCACAGCATATTCATGGTGTAGATATAACTGAAAAATATTTATTATCTTCATACCACCAAAATTACATATGGAATTTTGATGCAAAACTTCACAGGCAAAACTGCTTTATTTACATTTAATTATTTATGACATACCAAGATTATAATACCGTCTTGAAATATGTATGAAGTTTCCGTTGAATTTCATATAAATGTATATATATGTGTTTACTCATTGCAGACGGCGGACGACGAAGCCATACAAATGAAGACAATCAAGAAAACCGAGCCCGAGATGGAAAAAAAGAAGGGCTTCTTTAGAAAATTTATAGCACTTATGGACTTGGATCTACTCAAAGACTGGTCTTTTTTGAATCTTTTACTCGGTCTCTCTCTATTTTGGAGTGGGGAGCTTCAGTTTAGGATGTTGACCCCCTTCTTTATACAAAGTTTGGGGTACAATATGAACGACACGGCGTTTTGCCTGTCCATGACGGCCATCACAGACATTCTGGTGCGGCTTATACTGCCACCGATATTCGACAGGACCACTATATCAAAGAAGATGATATTCTTCATTTCATCATTTTTCCTCGCTGCCACTAGATCAGGTGAGCTTCATTATACATTTAACACAATGCATATTAGTATTCATGACATTCATTATGCAATCTTTTATTCATCAACTCGAGTACTGAGATCACGTGTTATTTGTTCCGTAATATCACCGCGCGTAGATACAAATAACAGTTATATTTAGTAACCAATTAAAATTATGAGAGCGGTTTCCTTATTATACAAGCATCAATCATACACAGGACCAAAACACGCGCAATTTTTTAGCAGCGAGACGAATTTGTTTTATAAATCTTCGATGTGATAAAATTTCCTCTTAATGACTCATCCTGATTTACTTTTTAAGGCTTTATTTCTTTGCCTTGGAACGTATGTTTTCCTTAACCTGACCTTACAAAATATATTACTACGTGCATTTTTGATCGGAAACTCCAAATGCATTATATCCTTTAAAACGTTTGTTAAGTTTTGGAAGCTTATGATTTCTCGTCTAGTTCGAGCATAAATATTTATTTTATACACAGACAAAGATGACTCACTATATAATATGAATTATGTATCTGTAATGTAATGGCAAACAACTAATTACTATCATGTATTCACACGCTCACTTATCGGAATATCGAGCGTTCAAATAAATCCTTGGTCTGCCCTTTAGTATATTTTTCTTTCTCATACGTTAATTGAGATAGTTGATAATAATTTATAAACATCATAATGATTGTAGTCACGCGGTTATTTGTCATCGATTAAGAATAAATTTGCTTTCAACCGTCGATTCTTTATTGTATATCAATAAGTACATATTACATTGTATTGTATTGTATCAGCCCATATACGTCCCACTGCAGGGCACGGGCCTACTCTACAATCGTAAGTACGATTGAGAGTGGTTAGGCCATATAGTCCACCACGCTGGCCTAGTGCGGGTTGGCGGACTTACATACCATAGAAATTTATATAAATCGCTATGGTATGCAGGTTTCCTCACGATGTTTTCCTTCACCGTTTTAGTGCGTGGTGATTGACTATCAATACACACATGACTCCGAAAAGTCAGAGACATATTACATAATATATTAAAATACTATGCACGTGGATGAAGAAGCCATTGAGGCTATTATGGACAGCAAAAACCATTACACCCATATTAGATAAAACATACATTAGAATACATCCGTTAGTTTTTAGAAATTTATCTTTTATCAGAATTAGTTTAGTAGGTTTTAGTAATAACTTTTTTTTTCTGTAAGCTCGCGCGTGTGTAAAATTAAGTGCACTGTGCATCTGCTTTTGAATTTAGCGATACATAATAAATAATATAAATGCAGCGACGTCGGCCGGAACAAGACGTTCTAAAGGAAACAATTTTACAAATTAATTATATAAAAATATATTTTTTTGCAACAAATTAATACAATTATGTTATTCTTAAATATACGCATACGTTGAAGTATGAATGAGTAGTTCAATCTTGTTGAGACTATTTGAGCACAAAAATGTTGACTCATAATATTTGCCTAGAGCATTTATAATATAGGGGGAGCGCTGTCATACATTAAAGTCTTCAAAATCGTACATATTTTTTGTTCGTAATGTTTGTAGCACTGATATATTCATAAAAAATTAACTAATTATTTAACAACAAATTGCTTTAAAATCCGTTGGTTATCCGTCTAAAACGAGGTTAATTGAATTTTAAGATATTATTATTTGTTTGATTTTATATATTTCAAATAATTCGTGCATGTTGAACAAACTGTCAAATATCAAATGTTGCGTCCCGGTGTGCGTAGGCCTGAAGACAGCCATTTTTCTCATTTCTTTTATATCCATAGGGTTGCCTGTAAGAGATTGCCTTGTGCAATTAGGACCCCATTGTATTTTATTAAAAATATTTTTTTTTCCTCTTATATAATAAAGAGTACAAATAAATAACCAGTAGTTATGAGTAATAATGTTTGTCGTGTGTGGTCAGTATTGGCTGAGCAGTCTGAGTGGGTGCCTCTGATGGTGTGGCTGTCCATCTGCGGGTTCTTCCGCGGCATGTGTCTCAGCAACTTCACGCTCACCATCTCCGAGTACTGTCCGCTGGAGAAGCTGCCCGCTGCATTCGGTCTGCATATGGTCAGCAAGGGAGCTTTTGTCGTCGCTATTGGACCTCTTATTGGTGAGTATGTCGTCGATGATATGATATTCCGTGGCGCAGTGTTAAGAGTTGCTGTGAAAGAAGCCGCGGGTTCGATTTATGGTCTTAGTAACAGTGGTAGTTGTTAAACAGTGGTAGAGAATGAATGGGCAGGCTCGTCCGGGGCGGTACCATTATTTCATAGGACATTGACGTGAAGCGACGGCTTTACTCTCACGTTTTGTTCGGTGAGTGATATTGCCGAATATCCAATACGCCTTTAGTCTTCCAATCCTTTTTCTATCCGCTCTCGCTCCGATTTGATGGACCGGCAACACATCCATTATCTACTTGAATGTCCACCGACTGCCGGACCGCATATGTATTTTATTTAAATTACCCTATTTTAATAACGATATGGTTATCAATATTGACATTGAGAGTTAAAATACACCTTATATCCAGCTAGCGCCTCTAAAAGCCTCTCTGTCGGGACGTTAGAGTACTTACACAAACGTTTTGGTTTTCCATATGTGGCACTAATCACGAGGTAACCTATGTGCTCGTTTCCCTGACCTATATAATAAATAAAACAGTGTTGCCACAACTGAAAAATAACAGTGCTGTGATGAAGTTTTCTTCTGGCATTCAAAACGAGTAAATGTTTATATACTTTAATTATTCATATTATTTTATCTAAGATGTTAAGTGAAAAATGGATAGAAGTTATAACACAATGGTATAGGGGGAAATAGAATTTTCTAGAGGAGGCCTTTGTCGGAAGACAAGCTGCCGATAACTAAACTAAAAACCGATTGCTGATGTATAATCTACATTGCTGCTTTTTGTTTAAGAAAACTTTACTTTGTTTAATACCAGCAATAAAGATTTATTTTATTTTTATTGTATTATATAAGAATCCATGTTTTATTTGCAGGTTACGTGCGAGACTACACAGGCAGTTTCTCGATGTGTATCCACGTGCAGAACGCCATGATAATGTGTTGTGTGCTAGTATGGGGTGTAGAGTACCTACTCGCTTTCACTCGTCGCAGGAAAGTCGTCCAGATATAAACACTGCTTCCTGGTACTAGTTAACGCCACGTTCTTGTTATATTCAGCTAAATGTTTATTTGACTAGTTATATATTCATTAGAAATGTTATGTGTAGCTTTAGGTTGCGCTTAGGTCTATACGCAAGGTATATATGCGGGGTTGGTCTATAAAAAAGAAACGAACTTCGAATGTTCAGACGCCGTACGTAAAACTACTAATGTGCCTAGATACTCCAAAAAAAATTAGATTCTATTTCGTACGTCGCAACCATAAACTAAGTTCAGAGAAAATGATAAGTATAATAGAGAATAATATTAATTTTTAGAAGTGGAAATCTTGTATCTTACTCCCGATGTCGTACATCCGAATATTCAAGTTCGTATCGTTTTAATAGAGGAACCCCCCTGACATAGGCGACAAAGAGCTACTTCATTGACAAATGCAAATATGCAATGCAATTCCGCACTGGGGTTGCAGTCGTTAAATACCAACATATATAAAGATTTTAATATTTTACATATATTTAAAGTCCATATCCATATCATATCACGACGAACAGATTATATAAAAAATAAACAATGTGTTTATCGATTGCATCTCCTTAGTGCACTGTGAAAATGAAAAAACTGACAGCACACTATGACAAAACATTAGGGTTAGTATACCAGTGAAATTGGATTTAGGTACATTCTATATATTTCTATACTAAAATTACACTGGGTGTAACGTTTTTAGACATTGATTTTAATAATATTTTTAGATGGCTGTTTGTAGTTTCGAAGTGTTTTTCTAGGTATTTTTAGACAAAAATAATTTATATAACTAATGTACATAATTAGTCCATTTTTCAATCGGGTTGGATTTTTTTATAGACAACTATTCATCTTAAGTTTTTCTTAAATTTCAGAAAAGACAAAATCTCAAGTATTACGTAATTAGTATACATATTTAGTATGTAATCAAAATATTCAACACAAATGATATACTAGTGGTTGTTAGAAATTCTAATTAGACTGTCAACAATGTTTCTACATTAAATAAAACTAATTAGCAATACTTGAAAATGACAATCGAGTAGATTCCTAGTAGGATAAATGGTAATATTTTTGGGAAAAATATCTGAGAAGCACTGTCTGTATTGTATTCCTAGTAAAATACACTATTCAACTACTTGTGTTCAATATGTTGTATAATACATAATATATGATATGTACAATATTCTTCAACACTGAAGCCTTGCATAGAAAAATAAGAGTGATGTTCAATATTTAATAACCTAAATAGATTGTTATAGCTTTTTAAAAATAAGTAGTGTGATGAATTTTGCTTTGAGTCTTCCCGTGAAAGAATGATTACGGTATAGTACATTATTATCTTTCGGAACATTGTTTTCTAAAACATTAATTAATAGTATATGTATTGATATAATATTTGAACAAGTGACATTTAAAACTGCTAAATGCTAATACTCGTTTAATAATATAAGCATGGATGGTAATTAATTTAAAATGTGTCCTATGCCAGTGATAACTCGTATCGTTTCCCGTGACTATGTATATTTGACAAATGGTTATTTACAACGCAAAATAATATAGCAGTATATTTTTTTGGAAAATATTTTAGGATGCCCAATGGAAACAATTTAAAAATATAATAATTATTGATATGCCACTGACTCTATATATATTGGCCCTTCGAGTTATACCAATAATGTTTTATTAAGTTGGTTAAGTTACTTATACTTCGAATAATACTCTTGGTAAGTAGCTAAATAAATAGGTTCTACCAAGTGTCTAGATTCTGAAGTGATAAACAGTACATACTTTGTGCGAAAAAAAATTGCATTTAAACATACATATTTTTTTTTTACCACATAACAAAAAGAAAATAATAACAGTATAATTCCCAGTCACCAGATATCAGTTTAAATATAAATATGGTTAAAATAATATAAATCAAAACTAAGCCATCTTATCCTATAATCCTAAGTTGAGTTTTATATACTGAACCAAGCATAATTTTAGGAGCATATGGTATGTATAAAGATATATACTTGTTATATTATTCTAAAAATTCAGTCCGAATATACTTTTTATAAATGTAAACTTGTCTTACTGCCGGTGATTTCATAATTTAATTTTCTTGTTAAAATTATATGAGTAAGAAAATAAATTATGACGTGACATTTTTAAAATAATTGATTTTGCGCTTCCTTAATGACCTATAAAGTGAGATAAACAAGATTTGAATGTTAATTATTATACTTAATGAATGACTTGATGAGATAATTAATGTTTGTCATCTCTAAAACTTAGCTTGGTGTAATTATGGAGACAGAATTGGATATTGTTGAACATTTTTATTTGAATATTACTATAATTAAAGTTTACATATTATAGATAAACAAATATAGGCTGATCTGATTGTACTGATTATTGAAGTGTCTTTTTATGTGTGACAGGCGTTATTCGTTGTTTTATAACTTGAATAGAATGGCATGAATAATATTGGTTGCTTCAGGTAAAACTAATTGAACGTCATATTTCGACGTTAAATTTTGTCATTTGCATTTCGATTGTTTATTAAAAATATATTGTTTTCGCGAGTATGAAAAAAAAAACATTTTTTTTCCTTATTTCTGTCTTCCAGAAATTATAATTAGTAGGTATATACATGTATCTTGCGATGTGTGCTTTCCGAAGTGTGATGTATTGACCAAATATATGTACATACAATTATTATGTACTTACTAAAGTTCAATGAAATATGCATATACATATAAATAATAAGCAGTTATTGTACTTACTGTGGAGTGTGAACTTCTTAGATGTTAGTGCCATTTTGGATCATCTGTTGTACTTTACAATTATTCCAATCAATTTATGAAATGTATGTGCCAAATGTATATAAATTGTATACAAAAAGACGTATAACATGTTTATGACGTAATGATCATAATATTTAATCTTGTAATGACCAATTGTGTGATTTGTAGTAACCTTGTTGTCTGTACTTGGCTAAGTATAAGTAATGTTTATAAATGCTTCAGCGGCTATGTTTTGTTGTTCGGTTATATATCACTGTATTATGATAGCAGTAAGCGCTCAGCCGTATATAAAATTGTGACTAACGTTATTGAGTGTGCAGAATTGTAAAATAATACAACCAATTAGTACTCTTGTGCACACAAGCAAAACTTATTACTTTTCATTACATAAATGGTGCTCCGGAGAAAACGGTAATATTTAAATGCCAAATTATTGATTATTGTGTGGGTTCAATAGCCTATTCAAAAACGAATGAATAGTGATTGCGATTAGAAACAAATGAAGATATGACCTTTTTTCATTATGATTTTAGATCTGGCGAAATTAATTTGGACTATACATAATGTATTTTCTGAGTAACTTATTAACAATTAAAATATTTACATAAAAATATATCTTGTAAAATACATAATATATTTTTCATTAGCGGATATGCATATAAATCATAATAATCAAAATCATGGTGATAATAATTTTGCAATTGTAGTAGACTAGCTTATGGCAAATGTAACTTACTGATGTATATTTTGTATAAATTTTGATGGTAGCATACATGGTTAATCGTTAAATGACTTTCTTTTTGAAAGCATTCGCATTTATGACTATCTAGAATAATAGAATATTAGCTTAATGTTTGTAAACATTTTTTTGTGTCTCAGCTCCGTATGATATAAAATATCAATCATTTTTTTACAGTGTGAATAAGTTTAAAAACACAGAAACCTTTAAAATTTCCTTTTATGATTGTTATACAGATTTGTCTAGTTCACTTAAGAAAGTACTTATCTCCCAAAATATTCTAATTTTTTTAATTGTATGTGTGATGTGATGATGTAAATTTTATTTTAAAGAAACATATGAGACAGATGAAAGCTGTTACTTTGAGTAAAGTTGCAAACAATTGCATTGCTTAAGCAGTGTATGTTTTTAACGTGACAGCTTGTTGGACAGTCAAGATAATAACGGCATGACAGTCGATTTTGAACAGCAAAACTCGACATATTATTTTTAATGACAATAATTTTGTTATTTTGTTTTGGTACCTAGCGTATGACACGTTGTTGACAATTTTGTTTAATTACCACTTGGAGCTGTTGAATGAAGGTTGAGTCGAGATCGCGTTCTGTATAATGCATATTTATTATGCATTAGTAATTATGCAAATGAAAGTAACAAGGCATTTTGTAAACGAATGAAAAAATAAGAAGGTATTAAACAGTTAATAAAGGTGGTTACCGAGATGTTGTTTTATTGGAAGTGTCGCCATATTAGAAAAAATATTATGTAATAATGCGTTATTTGGAAATACATCGTAAAATGAAAATGTACTGACACCATATACCTGCCTCCCCAATGTGTAGTATACTAATTCCTTCAAAAAAAGGGGGGGATTTTTTTTGTATTAAGGATTTACATACACATTGTCCACATTTATCGTTATAGACATTCATAAAATAAACGAGTGAGTAATGATGTTCATATAGTCAGTTTCGCTTACTGAATTTGATTGGTTATAGTCACGAGACTTCACATGTCATCTAAAAGTTATTGCTTTTTTAACCACACGAATATAGAATTGGCGCCATAATATTAGTTTTTAGCCATATTGCAGGTATTAAAATTGATTATATTTTTCATTTTAAATATTTTTCTAGCATCGAACTTTCAGGATTAGATAAGTACGCTTTTGGTTGCTGTATGCGGTTAGCAGAATTCACGTGTTTTGTGAATTCTTAAAGCTATACAGGTATTCTCGTCTGTAACGTGGACCCCGGGTAACTCGGCTTTGAACATGTTATATCTGCTTTGGTAATCCGGTTCTCACTTAACTGAGCCATCACACGTTAAAAAATAATGTTTGTATTGACTTTGCAAACTTGTATACTAACCTCGAACAGAAATTAGGTCGACACTGAGTCGACACTTGATATTATAAACTCAATAGTCGAAACTTGAAGCTACCTTCAAGCTTCATATGTGGAAGCTTGTTATTAGCTAAGTGGGTTATTATTTTGTTTTTAGTGTGTATTCATAATTGTATTAGTCTGTAAGATTTGCTAAAATTAAATAAATAAATTAACCTCAAGTTTGTGGGGTCGCCACCCTTGTCCCCCGGCCGCCATCTTGGAAAAAGGGGTGAAAACACTATTTTCGCGTTATCTCGGAAACTATACGTCTTACGAAAAATTTGTAAAAACATAATTTGTAGCTAATTGTATTGCCTACAAATATGTGTATATAACTTTTTGTCCTAAATTAAAAGTAGAAGAAGTTATAAGCAAAAAAAGTGAGTAAATTTTTATAAAATTTCTTCTTTGCTCTATAACTTTTTACAAAAAAAAATCTCACTTTCTTGCTATTTTTTTATTTTTATTACCCTATTCTGTGCCACTGATGCATCCGGGTGACGTGGCCCGCCCAATCCCACTTTAGTTCGGCCGATTTCTGTTCTTGACTCTGGTTATGGAGCGCAAGGTGCAAGACCGGCAAGGCGCGGGACACGCCTTGTCGGTCTTGTAGAGCTGACGCTCCGGCGCGGGACGCTTGCCCTTGACCTGTGGTCACGATAAAAGACCTTCTAATTATTTCAAAAATATACTTCTTGCTACTTCTGCATTGTCTACGTTTAAATATCCGTAGATATATATTTCATTATCTACGTTTAAATACCCGTAGAGATAGATATGGCGCAAGAGCTGGTCATAATCCACCGAACATATTTATCTTTCGATATATAACAGGACGTGAACTTGTAGGTTTACCAAGCATATCGCCTGTCCCTATTAAAAGTGTCGGAACTGCAAATCGGCAATTTTACAGGAGAGCGTGTCAAAGTTGAAATTGCTTGTATTTTTTTAAGTATGTGAGTTTGGTTTAAAAAAAAATTCAGGTTATCAACACGTGATTGGGAGCTTATATAAATGGCAATAAATTATTATTGTTTCTTTTCTAAATATTGAATATATTTAGAATTTTTAATTTTTAATCCCATGTTATTGGGCACTGTCCACGCGTGTTACGCCTAGCATGCTGCGCTCCATAGCTCTTTGACAAACCCCGAGCCTGGACCTCTGAAGTTCGGTCAAATACCAGGTTTGAGTCCGTATGTGAGAATTGGTAAGATACACATGTCGATGAGTCTACATTTAAGAGAAAGGGGAAGATTTCCCTTAAGAAATTTCTCCTTCACTTTTTTGCTTATAATTTCTTTCATTTTTTATTTAGGGCAAAACTTTATACACATATAAACGTATTTGTAGGCAAAACAATTTGCTACAAGTTACGTTCATACATTTTTTTTGTAAGACGCATAGTTTTCGAGATATCGCAGAAAAAGTTTTTTCACCCCTTTTTCTAAGATGGCGGCTGGGGGACAAGGGTGGCGACCCCACAAACTTGAAGTTAAGCTTCTATTGATCCCCCAAACATGCCCCAAAAATAAAATTGCGTACTTTAAAAAAATGCAATATTCGGTCCTTAAATTGTAACATTTCAATGGACTAACTCTGCTATGATGCGTAATAAAACCTGGTTTTCACGTGATTAATTGTAGTGTTTTATATTGATAAATAACCGATTTCAATAATCAGCCCGCATACGTACTAGGATTGGGTACGGCCTCCTCTTCGATTGCGAGGGATTACTGCTTTAATTTGGATTACTGGAGATCATTGGGGGAGGCCTATGTTCAGCAGTGGACTTCCTGTGGCTGATATGATGATGATGATGATGACTGCTTTAAAGTTTCACGCTTTCCTACTAAGCGCTCATAGACGCATTTAAAAAAAAAACTAATGTAAAATACTCAGACAACTGACAAGCAGATTAACTTATCATGTTTCCCATCATAATATCTGTTTTATTTTAAATTAAACATTGTATTAATTAACGTTCTGTAAAAAAAAAACTAGTTATTAGATTCAAACTTAGTAATGAGGTAAACTTAGATACTACTACAGTAATCAATAATTAACACCTCAAAGAGTCACGAGGCGAGTGTCCCTTGGAATATAATCTGTGTTATGTGTATTACTAATTGGAAATATAGTATGCTCTGGACTGCATAATAATCGAAAAAAAAATTGTTTTAGATAAAAGATAACGTCTAGTGTAAGTAGGTATGCAATCACTCCTGTTCTACTAGCTTTGATGATTACGCCTAAATGTTAGAAAAATATAGTTTCATTTTCATTATCATCATCAGCCCATCCGCGTCCATTGTTGGATATAGGCCTCTCCTATGGCACGCCACTGGGCTCGATCTTCAGACTAGGGATGTTGCGGATGTCGATTTTTTCACATCCGCGGATGCGGATGCGGATGCGGATTTTCAAAGGCTCACATCCGCGGATGCGGATGCGGATGCGGATGTTTAACATCTTATATAAATATAGTATATGAATGAATATTGAAATTAAACTATTATTTACGGATTTTATCGCTTACTAACATTTATCGATTTATCTATGTTAATTTTTTATATTTTTTAACCTCCCGATATTTCGATTACTTTGAAGGATTCATCGTCACAGGGCGGAATTTAATTACCCGTAATTATTAAAACGTTAATCTGTTTTTGCATTTCAGTCTACACAGAAGAAGCTAACTGTGTCTGGATGTCGTGCAGTTGGTCTTTTGGGTTCCGATATAATTAAGTGTAGAATTCGATCCCATGCTTGTGCAAGGTTCCAACCATCTTCTCTATTGATAATTAAATGCATTACCTTCGTTTTGAGTAGCCCCAAGAGCTTGCAAAAGAACACCGTTTCATTTATTAAGTATAACGCCGGTCCCCCTTTTCTGATAACAAGGCGTTTAGGAAGATGTTGGTAAATTAAACCCACGCTGCAAATAATTGTTTGCTAGGATTACTACTTAGTGGAGTCGATTAAAATATTTGTGCTATCGGCAATAATATCTTTAATTTCTCTCGATAAACACCACTTAAGAGGATTTTCATCCACATAGACTCTTTTTTTATTGGGGTAAGAAAGAATTTTTTTGGAGTACAGCTTCAGTGCTACCATTTTCTGGTATTTCTCGACTCACATTTTCACTAGAAGAATCTATTATCATAGCAACAACAAACGCGTCGGATCATGTCATTATTTATTTCGCTCCCAATGGTCAATGTCATGTTCGAATAGCGTTGCCAGGTTTAGTTTTTGAAAATTCGGGACAGGACATTCAAATAAGCGGGATTTTGAGTTCTTCAGCGGGACGCCTATTAAAGAAGAGAAAATTCTATTTTTTTTTGCTTTCACAAATTATTACTCTCCCTCTTTCTAGCAGCATATACTTATTACATAGAAAAACGTCGCGTCTTTGGAGGCTCTCAAAGACAATAGCCGTTTTTGGTTATTAGTATAATAATGGAAGCGCAGCTCAATCAGACCAAGTACTATATCTCTCGAGGCTTCAATTCATAAAGCGCCATGGTGTCTTAGCATGCATACATACATAAACTCACGCCTTTTTTCCAGAAGGGAATGGATAGGCAGAGGTTTCTTACCTAACTCCAAATATTTCAAAAATTTACACAAAACGATTTTAATTTTTCGTCTAGCATTTACTATGGGTGTACATCAAGTTATTCCTTAAATTCTCAGACTAAAACTATTCGATTTACCAGAGCGATCTTTATCGCCAAGATGAAAATTAATATTTTCCGACACGTCTTTGCACATGAATTTTGACAAATTATGCTCGCTATAATACTCGAAGAGAATTATGTGAAGTTAAGATGCGTTTTTCTTTTGAATTACATCTACATATACATGTCGTAAAAAATCGCCAGTAATGCTCTCTAATCCGTATGAAACTTGAAATTGTTACCAAGGAATTTTCATTGGAGCTAGCTAATATTCACTAAGACATAAGTTCGCTAACAGTATTTCTTGGCACATGTTTTACCATCTAAAATAAGAAAGGAATTCGTGAACAAACCGCAAGAACTTATTCAAAGCCCTATATTTTTTTGGAATCAGACTATCAAAACTACTTTAGAATCGAAATAGATACTAAGTAGGTAAATAATTGTAGGAAATCGCGAAATACAGTACGGATTATAAATAAGTGTGTAAGATTTCGTTTTTTTATTCGTTCGTTCGAAGGTTTAATCGGGACGCGTTACCCGTAAACCCCTGAAAAGCGGGACGTTCCGCGTAAAGCAGAACACCTGGCAACACTACTTCCGAACGGCACGCGCCATTAGCCGGCACCGCCAAATTTCTGTCTTGTCTCATTTTGTATTACATCCGCATCCGCATAAAACATCCGCATCGATTATTGCGGATGCGGATGCGGATGCAGATGTCCAAATTTATGCGGAAGTTCCGCATTTGCGGATGCGGATGCGAATATTCGCAACATCCCTGCTTCAGACCATCGTCTCCAATCGCTTCCAGCCATCTTTAGTCACTCCACCTGCTAAAACATCATTTAGAACTTGTGAAAAATATTACGGCAAAATCCTATGTTCTCCCTGGTAGTTTATTTATTTATCTCTTGATTGTACATACATTTATACACCAAAAGAAAAACAAAAATAGTTGTAGCTATATTTAAAGTTAGTAATATGGGCGGCCATATTGCACTAGCCAATCAAATCAGGTCGCCTTTGGATGGATATAAGAGAAAGGAGAGAAAAAGGTTAGTCACTGGTGTATAGTGACAAAAATTGACAAACAAATTGAGAAATAATAAAAAATATATAAACTAATACATCATACAGGTACTTCTATCATTTGTAAGGATAAGGTGTCGAATAATGTAATGCAGAACTTAATATGACAATTATTTCGTTCCTTTTCCTTTTCATGTGAGTTCGAGCCTTTTCATTATAACCACGGAGTAAATGTAGGAAACAAACGAAGATAGTGAGAGGGATTAACATATTTTTGTTGGTTTCCCATTCGTTTACGGTTCAGCAGTGGCCTAATTTCCAGTAATTAGATCCGCATGTGGTCAAATGAAAATGTACCTACATATATGTCGTTTAGAAGGTATCGTCTTATATATAAATCCAAAAATTATTTTACTGTAAAATTATTAGGTCGACAAGTACTGAAACATGGCCACAGAACTCAGAAGTGTATTTAAAACATTTTCAAGCGGGCCTGAAGCAGATAAAAAATCTGCGTGAAAATCCAAATAAACAGGTAATTTCAGTTCAGTCCTATATTGTTGGCCTTTGCGGTATTACCACCCCACAATTTTGTCAGGGTCAAGGGTTTTAAACAGCAAATGAAAACGAAAATTGTGGAGTCAGTAAACAGGACTGCATAATCGAATTGAATGTCAAAGTCTATTGATTATGACTGCTCCGCAATGAATCTGGATAACAGTGCACTTTCAAATTAGATACAGTGTAATCATTGGTCCGAGCTCAACAAATAAAAAAAGAATATTTCGAAAATCCATCCACTATCAGTTTTGATTTTTGCTTAAAATGCTAACAGACAAAAATCTGTAGATATAGATATCAGGAACTATCTACTTAGACAGTTTTAGAGACAACATTGATACAATAAAATTTAATTGCTTTTGCACGTGTTTGTATATCTGTCAGCAAAATGGTCTATAGGAGTCGCAGTGACATGTTTCATCAGACATATTCTAGCAAGATCCTAGTTGTTTAATTATCACTGCTATTTATTTATTCTTAACTGCACATAAAGAGGAAATACATTTCAAGTACATATTATAAAAAAGTACAGATCCAAGCATATAATATTTTATATATAGGTACACAATTTCTTAGGAAATTTCTGGATAAACAGATAGGTACCTAAATGAGTGTGCGTATATAATTGTAACATCTCATCATTTATATAATACATACTATATTTACTTGATTATTTTTTCTAGTTCCATATAGCTATCAGTTTAATTAACCTCATTACTAAGTTTGAATGTGTTAAGTGAATTTTTAAGGTTACTTTGAGTATTAAGGAATCAACTCAATTTCTTTTATAGAATGTGTAGGTATTAATACAATCATTAATATAAAAAATCAGAAGTTTCATCTACTTTTTACAGTAGTACGAAAATCCCAGTGTACGAGCCCTTTTGCACTTAGCCATTTTATTTTTCAATTAATGTTTGTGTCAGCCTCTTGGAGGTTGCTTATGGCGGCATTAGAACAATTATCTCAAAATTAATTTATGTTCCTTATGAAAAGAGTTTAATTATTATCTATAGTATGAAAATTATAAGATGCGGAAATATGTTACTTTTTAGCAGAAGCGGAAATAAAACAGATGCAAATGAGTTATTTCAAATGTTAGTATAGTAAATAATTATCTACGATCTCTTGGTATCCGAATTCGTTGTTATTAGGAAAAACCATTGTTTTTTTACATTTCAAGACTATTAGATTACGAATATAAAACTCGTTATCTATAATTTATATAATATACTATGAAAATATACATTAAACAATGCCTTAAATAAATATATTTCAAAAAATATTAGTTTCTAATTTCGCCACTCGTTTTCGATGAATTAATAAATAGTTTTCAGCACACTATGTCTCATAATCTAAGTATTTAACTTGTTCCAGCAATTTTGTTATTTGATTTTAAACATTCTTAATTAATTGAATCACTTTATAGTTGA
This sequence comes from Hyles euphorbiae, assembly GCA_023078785.2. Taxonomy (NCBI): domain Eukaryota; kingdom Metazoa; phylum Arthropoda; class Insecta; order Lepidoptera; family Sphingidae; genus Hyles; species Hyles euphorbiae. The sequence goes on along the minus strand of CM041041.1, from coordinate 12,597,933 downwards.
TAAGAAGTACCTATATACCTATAGTATACAATTTAGGGCATGTTTAAAAGAATGAGGCTATTTCTTCAATTACACCTTGCAGCAAAAATAAGCGTTTAAGGTTACTCTCTGGGATAAGAAATCATGAATATCCATAAGCACTGAAATTAGAAGTGTAGTTTATATTAACTATTCTCTTAATCGCAGAGAAACTCAATTTTATAGAATTGAGTTTAAATGGGCAATTATTAGAAAATACTTCTAATGTAAAAACCACAATTATGATCTTGAGTGACACAATCTCACAAGAAATTAGATAACCTTAATTTCCTTCGGCTTAAAATGTAGATTGCTAAATTACGGGCAATTAAAAATGTTTTGCAAAAAAGTTATCGAATGGACCAATTTAATTTAATAACCATAATTTTAACAGTAGTGGATCATTAACCATTTATAAAGTAATTGTGTTGTATGATGAATCAAACTTAAACAGTTAACAAAAGCTCATGCTGCTTGTTCGGAAAAAAATCTGTTCAAAATATACAAATTCGGAAGTGTTAATTAACGCGGAAATTGAATGTTGCGGAAGATATTAAAACATTCAAGCTTAACATAATATTATATACAACCATTCTTTCTCTAGGTTTAATTTTATAGTGGATGTTATTGTTTGATGTCACAAACGATTTCATTTCGGAATAATGTATGTTAATTCAATAATAAAAAAAAAAAAAATTGCCATGAATGGCGAGACGAGCAAACCGTTCGCCTGATGGTAAGCAATACAACCGCTCATAAACGGTAGAAAAACCAAACAACACCTTGAATTACAGAGCAATGCTTGGCATTCCACTGCGCTCGCCATCCTGAGACATAAGATGTTAAGTCCCAATATGTCCAGTAGTTACTCTGGCTACAAGCCCTTCAATCCAAAACACAACAGTGCATTTACACTGCTGTTTCACGGGAGAAATAGACATTGCTGTGGTACCTACCCAGATGGCCTCTCACATATGAGAGACCTTCCACCATTAATAAATAATAGTTAATAAAATTATCTTGTGTCATAAATTAATTATTGACTGGTGCTAGCTTTCTAGGTATACCTAGATTTAATTTAGTGTTTAGACTTGTCAATTATTGTGAAACTATAATTATTTGATGTTGAAAATGCTAATAATTTTAACAGCAAGGCTGTTCGCATATTTTAAAAATCCTGTCTATAATTGTATGTTTTTAAAGTTTTTTTATGATTTCGAACTGACCTAGTCCTATCTAAGAATTATTATAATTAATTGAATAAATTATTATCCCATCAGATTTAATTATTTTTCAATCAAATTATGGCTCGTATTAGTATATTACAAATATCGATTAGAACTCAATTTATTTTTAAAGTTTTATTTTATATAGGGTATATCAATAGTGATACCAAAAATGAAGCTGGGTGGTAGTTTTAGTGACTTTAGACACAATGCAACAAAATTTTGTGCAAAAAATTGCGACGAATTCTTTTTGTTATTTTTTTTTCAATCGTCGTATTAGGGTGGTAAATACATAGTTTTGTCTTAAATAATAGTATACACCCTTTTATTTTTAAACACGCTATAGTACGCAAGGGTTTAATTTATTATTTAAGACAAAACTATGAATTTACCATCCAAATTGGACGATATTTAAAAAATAATAATAAAAAATTGTCGCGTTTCTTTGTGAAATTTTTAGTTACATTGTGTTTGTTTTACCTAGTATTAATGCCCACATGTGCGTAAGCAGTACCGTGTTGAATTTAGTTTTGCGAGGAGTAAGCGCATAAAGATGAATAAATTTGTCGTCCTAATTTAAAAAATCACAATGTTGTATAATAATTTATGAGCTATGGTGCCCAAATTAACAAATTTGACTTCAAAATGAAACACTTTTTGAAAATCATCAACATGTTATGCATGTTGTAACTATATGCGAGGTTATTAGAAATTAGAATAATGTTCTTACGGTCAAAAACTAGTTCTATTATCTATGTACATATATTCAGTTAAGGAAAATATGTTTATTAAATGTTAATAAATAAGAAAATAACTTTGGACCAAACATTGATATAAGATATATCATTGTATTTTTACAACAATATACCTTATCAGACCATACCAGACGAGGCTGCCAAAATGTTTACGGTGTTCGTGGGTTCGAATATCAGGACACACCTCTACTTTTTGCAGTCATGTGTATATTGATAGTCAATAACCACGCAATATACCGGTGAAGGAAAACTTCGTGAGGAAACCTGCATACCATAGCGATATGTAAAGTTCGCCAACCGGCACTAGGCCATGGTGGTGGACTATACGGCTAAACCTTTCTTAATCGTACTCTCGATTATAGAGGACTGAGAGGTCTGTACACTGTAGAGGAACGTTTGTGGATTGCTACAAGTAATTATACAATGTTATAGTAGGTACTTATAAATTATAGTACTTATAAAATCATATTATTGTACAAGTACCTACTTATTTTTTTGTGGAATATTTTCTATTTTACATGCATTTTTTATTTGACGTTATACGTCCAATGGTCGGTATTGGACGTATACTTACACGTATAACGCATCTCTTAACATTCAAATAACTCCATTTTGGGCTTTAATAGACCTTAAGCCGGCAAGAAACTTTCCTTACCTCCATTTGCCCTAATGTTAATTGTTAGATATCAATCATCGTAATTTCCAAATTGGACAAAATTACTTGCTAAAAAGCTTGTTATTATTATATTAATTGTTTACATTTTTTTTAATCCATTATGTACAACTAGTTAGGTGAGTTTTTAATTAATTGTTAGACACGATTTTTTATTGAACCTTTGACTATAAAATAAACTAGGAATTCGCAAATTGCGTAATATTAAAGGATTGTTTTTCTTTTTTGCCTTTTTTAAAACATTATATGTATGTTTTAACTCCAGTTGATAAAAATCGAAATACTAGATTTAGTTTTATTGGCAGAATGGTAATCAATTAAGTGTGTCAAGGTTCGAATTAGTTAGATTGTAACTAAAAAGAATGTAGCGAAATAAATATGTTAGAATGTTTACTCTTGTAATTGATCATTAAAAATAAACTACGAGTTTGGATTTTAAATTGAGTAGTAAGCACGACAAATTAGTATTTAATTGTTTTCCTTATCTTAGAAATTGATAAAAAATATTATGCAATACATGTTACTTTTATAAAATGTAATACAAACTCGAATAGTTTTTGCTGTAGAGATGTTCACTATCTTATTATACCTACGGACTATCCACGTAAGTAAGCTTAGCCTAGCAAGTTTTAACGAGGAATTTAATCTGTGGTTTTGCGTTAAAACGGATTCATGAAAACTTACCTATTTTTGTGTATATTATACCTAAATTTTATCATACATTACACGAAATGAGTTGTATAGACGTGGCATTAAAGATATTTCTAATTGATTGCAATTCTTTCTTTTCAGAGGTCGGCCACGATTGCGATTTTCTTGTTGTGATAGATCACATTAATATTATGCAATATTGCTTCTTGGCTGATATTATAAATAAAAAAAAAAACATAATTAGGCGTAAAACACATGACAGAAAAATATTCTTAGGATTATAATCCACCATGTAAGTATTATATACCCTTAACTAAGTATTACATATTGTTTTTAAAATATTAGTAGTTTTACTATGACGGAACGTCAATATATTTATATTATGTGAGTAAATTGTACAAAGCTATCGCGGATGAAACGCTCTTTGAATAAATTCGAAGTTTAAGGTTAAAATGAAGATTATGAAGTAGTTTTGTGATTCTATTTCAATTAAATGTTTAATCACCTTTAAATCAACTAGCTACGGAATGTGATACGAATAGTGACTTAATGATTGATACTTAATTCACTCAATCTTTTTGATACATAGACAGTTATTGTGATGACGGTTACTGTGGGGTGAGGACGTGTGTCGCCTGCCTCCACTATTTCGCGATATAATGCAAGTAGGATAGTTTTTTTTTATAAACAACACCACGTTTCCGGTGAAAACTTGCGTCGTACAGACAACTAAAATACAGTCGTATGGACCAATAAAATATATATTAAAGTGTGAGATAAATTTTGTGAAGATGGATGAGGCTTTTGCGCATATGGGTGGAAGTGATAGTGGGAAGAATAAGATGGCCAAAAAGGGATATGTTCCCCCGGATGGAGGCTGGGGCTACTTCGTCTGTCTCGGAGTCGGATTTACATTCGTAAGTATTTTCCTTCAAAACTATTAACACAGTTGTTCACCTCGTGTTTTCGTCATATTATCTAATATAATGCATATTAAAAAATATTCTTATCAGTCGAATTTGTATTGAATTCCAAGCTTTGTCTCAATTAATTCTATAAGCGCCGCTTTAAAACATGTTTTTTTGAACGGAAGTTTAAATTAATAAATTATCGAAATTTTGTTGAGGTTGGTTGTGTGGAAAATTATTTCTCTAGACTTATTACTATTTAGAAAGTATATTGTGTATATTGTTTTATTAAATAATATTTTGTATGTACACAGTCAGTGGTTTGTTAAGTATTATTTTGTTATGAGATTACAATTATCTAAATATGATAAATTCTGTATAATGTTTTTTTTTGACAATAGCCGGTAAAAAATTAAAAATTCTTTACTTTAGTAATATACCCGTTAAAAATACATAAATATAGAAAATAATGTAACCTAACTAATAAATTTACGAAAAAGGAACATAAAATATTGATAAGAAATGTATCTCAAAATATGTAATACCTAGACTCTAGAGGAATGTTTCAACATAACATAAATCTCTGACTAAGCTCATAAATGCTTTGCTTGCAGTTACGTGAAAAAAAAATTAGTGCGTAGCGTTGGCGATACTTACTTTACTGAATGAATTTTCCTGATTTTACCGTATATGACGTATAAGATGTATCCAATCTATCAAAAAGTTGCTTGAAATAGGCAGGTAACGATAAGGCCGCCATTTTTAACCATTACTTTTATGTGATATATATTACGTAATAAGTGTCTTTTACTGTGGTATACAATAAAGTATGTAAATAACAATAAAAAATAAAAATAAGGCGTAATATTTAATAATAGGTGTTTATTATATCCATTTTTTAGCGGATTTTATTTGAATTTACTATAAAACATTTTTCATGTTAAACTTCTTCTATATGCCATCAAAAACATCGTACTTATAAAAAAACCAAGTCTCACAGCTCAGTTTTTTACCGTAAAAAGTTGTAAGATCCATGTAATACCAAGTCGGTTAATTTATTTAGTCCCTACTTAAGGGACCTTCTGTCTTAAGTTATTATCATATCAATATTAAAAATCTTTTACGTTTTCAATAAATAGATCGACTTGACAGTCAGTTAGTGAGTGTCAAAATTAATAAAGTTGCCCTGCCGTGCCGCCAGATTTATAAATAATTAGGATTTAACTCACGAAGCCATTTCAGAAGGCTTGGGGCCCAATAAGTATGTCCTTATTAACTTTTCTATATAAACCAGGATAGCGATCGTAAATGCAATAAACAGTTTGACAGTTGTTGCAGTTAATATAGTTCGAAATCATTTACCTACGCATATTTTGTGTTTTGTCTATTTACATAATTTTGAGTTGCTTGGTACAAATCATAGAGACCGTCGATGTATTATTTGTTTGCTGGTATCCAACATCCTTAATCTGAATAATCAGAACTTAATACTTAATAATGTTATTTTGTCTTTTATTATCAAATAATGTAATTTATTTGAGTGCGTGGTGGCCTGTTGGTAAACGGACTAGACGCGACTGCCAACATGTTCACGGTGGTCGGTTCGAATCCCAGGGCACACCTCTGACTTTTCGGAGTCATGTGTGTATTGATAATCAATCACCACACACTAAAACGGTGAAGGAAAACATCGTGAGGAAACCTGCATACCATAGCGATTTATAAAAATTCTATGGTATGTAAGTCCGCCAACCCGCACTAGGCCAGTGTGGTGGATTATATGGCCTAACCACTCTCAATCGGTAGTTGATTGTAGAGGAGGCCCGTGCCCTGCAGTGGGACATATATGGGCTGATACAGAATGTAATTTAAATATTGTCATTCGGAAATAAAAATTATTAAGGTTCCACGATCTAATTTCGATTGTGGCACGTGCCTAACCTGTTTATTGGCCACATATATAAAAATTGTGTAATATGGCCATCTGGTTTGTATATATCATTACGCAACAATAAACAAAACAGCGGAAGATAACTATTCTTCCGAACTATTAGGTTCCATCAGTAGTTTTAGTAATTGCGTCCTTGCCTTGCATTAATTCAGCTTCAACTTCCCACTGCAATCTGAGAAAATAACATATGAATATGTATGTATTTATCTTTTTACTGACATAAATATATCCTACACGCTCTATTTAAGGCTGTAAATACAAACCCATAAAAATCAAAAAGCATACCTATTTGAATAATACCTAATCGGTAAGTTTAATTACCGATTCGATATTCAAATGTTGTTTATTAAACGCCTGGTTGCTTGTTGCAAAGCAATGTTACGCAATAATTTTAAAATGTTTGGATACCTACTCAATGGTATGATTTGGCAAGTGATTATAGAGGCATTATATTAAATTTCTAAAAAAAATGATTTCCTAATGATGAAATTATCTTGTTTGGCCTTCACAAATCCAGAATTACATTTTAAAAAAATAAGACCTAATGTAATTAAAAATTATTGATTAATTTGAAGATTGATATTATTTCTAAATGTTATAAATATAATCTTGCATATTAAAAGATACACATATTTAATCTGGCTTAATGCGGCTTTACTATAAATAAAGACACATATGTACCTATAGACATTCCCTCAAAATTAACATGTAAAACTCTCAACTTTAGTTTCTTCACAATGGATTGTTTAATTTTAAAATACCTCTACAATTTTGCCAATCGAGGAATATTGATTATAATCAGACGCTGCCGTTTAGTTTAACCCGAAGGGTCAAAATCCCAATAAGCCCATAAAGTCCCACTGCAGGGCACGGCCCTCCACTACAATACACAGTACGATTGAGAGGGGTTTAATTATTTATTTTAAATAAGGCACATCAACAGTAGATAATACAGATAATTACATCATAATCATACATCATTTTCAAATAGAGTTATGTTTCGATGTGTGCACCAATTTTATAGCTTACATTAGCTTACGTATTGTTTATCTATGTAAATACGGCAATTAATTTATTAAAATAAGTTAGAGACCATGTGGTTAAGCCATACAGTCCACCATGCTGGCCTAGTGCGGGTTGACGGACTTTACATACTTAAGATATTCTTACAAGCCGCAATGGTATGCAAGTTTCCTCACGATGTTTTCTTCACCGTAATAGTGCGTGATGATTGACTATCATTACACATCTGAGAGGTGTGCTCTGGGATTTAAAATCGCGACTACCGTGTACATACTGGCAGCCGCGTCCTGTCCGTTACTCACAGGTCACCACGCTCTTTCACACACTCACACAAAATATAGTTTTTTGAATATTGCGAGGTTAAAAAGTCCTTCGATTTTTTTGATTCGATCTTATTTGATCGATTTATCTTACTTTTGAGGTCAGGATTTTGTATGTGATTGTCCGTTCTTGTTGTATACTAGTCTCCTCCACTTCACTAAATTATGACTATTGACTCTCACTCTTCGTTGATGATTTCGATTTGTTATCGCATTTCTAGTTAAAGCCGAAGCGATGCTTTGTAGTTAGGCATATGTATGTCCATCTATTTCACTGTCATCATACAAGTTTCTGTCGTAAAAAATTATCCCTACGATACAAACATCTTATATTAATCGCTTGAATACAGGCAAAGCCGCTAACTCTTACACGAGTACAGTTTAGGTCGTTCTTAAAGTTAAGGCGCTTGTGGTGATGCATCAGATGAACGCATACCTTCTCTATATCTCAGACCTCTTTTTGTGATACTAAGTGGCGCAGCTGCGAGCTTTAATACCAAGGTTGACATTACATTTCTTTTACGATTTGATCCTTGCACCGAGACAAATATTTGTGTAATCCATATTTGTTACTGGAGTTTATACGACCAAAAAGCCTTTCGTAGTTGCTGATACCCACGACACGAGACTCGATCTTAGTGTGGGTCTATGTATGTAACTGTAGGGTGTATTTATTTATTTGTTTCATTTATGTACTTAACTACTCTTATATCTGACGCATAATTCAGGTATCGAAATGAAATGAAATGAATTTCATTTGTTGGTCAATCAGGCAATAATATAGCGCTTAAGACAAGTCAATACAAAACCAATGGTAGTTTTTTTATTAGTTTTATAATACAATTCAAATAAAATTATTTACATGTACTGTACAATCTTATTGTATAATATTTATAACAATTTCCTACAAAAATAAGACGCAGTTTGCTCCCTTCAATTAATCTATCGTTCACTCTAATGTGTATAATTCGTGAATTGAATTATTCAATTAGTTCATTGCACGCTTTAAATGTGATAAAAGAATCCTTTGAATCACTGACCTAATATACAAACCTTATTGTTTACAAGCACCACAGTTTTCATCCTTTTATTTTTTAATACAAGGCTTCTATTGAATGCGCTAGTTTTACGTTATAACGTCCAATTTTTCATCGTTGTTTTCAACTGAATTTAAATATCTATTCAGCAGTTATAGTACCATGATGGATAACAAATAATAAAGTTATGTTAAGCTATTATAGAAGGCTATTATTATTATCTTCCTAATTTTAAAGCCAGAGTCTAAACTTGTATGCACTTAAATTACATCAAACACAGATTTTCCTGAAGTTAAGGAAATCGTATATCATTAAAAAAAAATCGTAGGTGTTACAAATAACCCAATATACATTTACATTAAGAAAATAGTTGTTTGATGCAATTATTTTTTTTATATAATAATATTTATTTTTTATATATATTTTTGTTTTAGTTTATATAAAATTGCAACCTGTTTATTTATTCATTGCTAATTGAGTGTTGAAGTTCGTCAATACGCACCAGGCCAGCGTGGTGGGCTATATGGCTTAGCTCTTTCAATCGTACACCTGATTGTTGAGTAGGCCCGTGCCCTGCAGTGGAACGTATATGGGCTAATGCAGTACAGTACAATTGCGTTTTGAGTATTTCGTCTCGCACGGAAATACTTTTCTTCTAAATCCAAAATAATGTTTTAAATCTGAATGCAAACATAGACGGTTTTAATGAATGTTTAATTAAATACTATCATCTAGTTTTTTTTAATCTGGTGTCTTAACGTTTTTATGTTGTTAAACATTTTCGTTTATTTGTAAATATATACTTAGCTGTCTAGTGTGTGTCTGCCTGAAAGGGTGCCGTGCTAGAAGGCCGATTTTTGGGTTTTTCTGGGGTATTGAATACAATAATTTAGAATAAAGAGGTTATCAATGTCATTTAAAACCGCTTCGTATGCAACATACGTACACAGCTAAAATAAATGATCATAGTTTCATACAAAAACATGATTTATGTAGGTTGGGCACGTTTTCAATGCGTGAAATATTTGGTTTCTTATCATTCTTATCATATATCATAGTTTTATACAGGTTATATCAAGCCTGATGCAGACAACGAAGCCGGTGGTTTAAGTGACTACAGACACAATGTAACTAAAAATTTCGCATTTTGTTTAGGTTTTAAATCTATAGTTTATGAAAAAATAATAATTTAAACACTTGCGTACCATAATGTCTTTAAAAATACACATAAAAGGGTGTACAGAGTATTTTAGAAAATACTTTGTATTACCACCCAAATACTTCGATAGAACAAAAATTACATAGAAAAATCGTCGCTTTTTTTTTGCAAACTTCCTTTTCGGTAGCAGTCTTGATACAGCCCGTACACAGCGATAAAGAAAAATGTTTGTAGTTTATGTAAACCAATTTTAGATTTTTTATCAGCTTTCTTTTCCTTCGACGATGTGGTGAATACTTAACTTAGAATATCAACGGTTTAAGTGGGGATTAATAATAACATATAATTAATATCTTATCTATAGAAATCAATAAAAATAAATTAATTTGCATTAATATTATAAATAAGGTCAGTTATGGCTACATGTTTCTTGTGCAGTTCAGCAATTTTTTTTTTCGTTAGGTAAATAAATGACATTACCCTTTGGACTATGATAAATTATAAGCATCATTATTTTTTAATGATGCATGTCCAGACACGCAGTAATCGATAGGTTTATTTGGATATTGAAATCATATTGTTCCATTCATTCTTTTAATTCGGGCAAAATCGACAAGACTTGATTTATTTAGAAGATTTTTATTCTAATCCTCAAAAGAATTTATCAACTTTGTCACAATTTTAAACCAAATTGTTACATAACACGATTGTATTAATAATCTAAATCCTCATTTCACCGTGCAGTAATACACACTTGGTAATTTAATACATTTTCCTGCTTATCTAAATTTGCTTAGGGTTTTAACACCACGCAGTATCAAAGTAAGCGTGAGGTGTAACATGATATGTTTGTCGCAATATTATACTACATAATACAATAAATATACGTAATAAGAATTTAATTACAAATGTTTTTAATAGAATTGTGAATATGCTAAAGCACCAGGTTTGCCATATTACGGTGCTATAGAAAGATAAGTGATATGTCTGATAAATAGGTGTTTTCACCATTTAGATATCTGTATCAGCCCATATACGTCACACTGCCGGGCACGGGCCTACTCTACAATCGAGAGTACGATTGAGAATGGTTAGGCTTAGTGGTTATTTTAAAGTCACACGTGTAATATAGTTTCAAGCTAAAAACTACAAACGATAGATTAACACCGTAAGAAATCACATAATAACAAGGCTATGAAGAAGTGAAACCTCAGCACGGCCCCGCTTCCCCGGGTGCAATTGCTTTTGTCGGGGAAATCGTTTATGAAAGATTTTTCATAGCGTTATGTTATATCCTCCTAGCGCCCAGAAATTTTTGGAGCTCGTAGTCATTATGACCCAAAGGTCCTTTTAGAAGAACATAAATGTAAAACCCGTTACAGCCCAAGTTTTTTTTTCACGTTAGTGTTATCCATTTAATTTACATACGAGTAAGAGTTTCAGTACTACGTTGTGATAGCCCATAGATATGTATTACAATTAAAATTATTTTATTGTAATCCGCAATGAAAATAGTACTTTGGTTTGTCCAAATATCAAATACTAATACTTTTTTAATATATCCTTTCAAAAGTTCCTTGCACTGTAATCATAGTCGGGTCCCGAAAACGTTTGGGCGTTTATGATGAACTCGATTATGGGTGTTTCAAAGGCGCTTGGGCGCTAGGAGGATATACTTTATAACCTTGTTGAATGGATTATCCATCACCAAAAATAAAATTTCAACTTGAACCAGTGGTTCCTGGTATTGGATATTCAAATTTTCAAATTTTCGTGTAGAATTACAAAGGGTAATGCTCATTACACGCTTTATATTAGCTTCACTTGTATGTTTGTATGTTTGTATGTTTGTATGTTTGTATGTTTGTATGTTTGTATGTTTGTATGTTTGTATGTTTGTATGTTTGTATGTTTGTATGTTTGTATGTTTGTATGTTTGTATGTTTGTATGTTTGTATGTTTGTATGTTTGTATGTTTGTATGTTTGTATGTTTGTATGTTTGTATGTTTGTATGTTTGTATGTTTGTATGTTTGTATGTTTGTATGTTTGTATGTTTGTATGTTTGTATGTTTGTATGTTTGTATGTTTGTATGTTTGTATGTTTGTATGTTTGTATGTTTGTATGTTTGTATGTTTGTATGTTTGTATGTTTGTATGTTTGTATGTTTGTATGTTTGTATGTTTGTATGTTTGTATGTTTGTATGTTTGTATGTTTGTATGTTTGTATGTTTGTATGTTTGTATGTTTGTATGTTTGTATGTTTGTATGTTTGTATGTTTGTATGTTTGTATGTTTGTATGTTTGTATGTTTGTATGTTTGTATGTTTGTATGTTTGTATGTTTGTATGTTTGTATGTTTGTATGTTTGTATGTTTGTATGTTTGTATGTTTGTATGTTTGTATGTTTGTATGTTTGTATGTTTGTATGTTTGTATGTTTGTATGTTTGTATGTTTGTATGTTTGTATGTTTGTATGTTTGTATGTTTGTATGTTTGTATGTTTGTATGTTTGTATGTTTGTATGTTTGTATGTTTGTATGTTTGTATGTTTGTATGTTTGTATGTTTGTATGTTTGTTTGTAACCGACTTCTTTGGGCGCGATTTTGACCCACTTTAAACGGCCAGATTTCGTTCAAATTTTGCACACCTGTCAAAGACCGATGACAATACAATAATTCGATTAAAATATATAATTATCCTGATTAGATTCGCCAGGATTAATTATTCTTATAATTGATGACCATTGCTACATTCATCGCTAGATGGCGTTAACATTGTATTCTTCCAAGAAGCTTATACCCAAATGGAGATTGCATTCCGTATAAAACACTGAAGCACAAAAATTTGACCTTGAATGCAATCGCTGTTGCCTGCTATCCTTTTCTTTAGAGTGACAATGAATGAAGTTCACGTGAAGTTCATTCATTGTTACGCTAAAGAAAAGGATAGCAGGCATCAGCGACGTCATTCAAGGTAAAATTTTTGTGCTTCACTTTTATATACGGAATGCAATCTCCATTTGGGTATAAGCTTCTTGTATTCTTCAAGTGTCAAATGTTACTACTGACCAACAGATGGCGTTATTGATTGGAAATACAGCCGTAGATGGATGTTTTTAGTCAAAACAATTATATAATAGTTAAAAAAAACTAAAATACACGCTTTAATAAGATATACAACTAAAAAAGTAAAAATAATTGATACTGAATTTAAGATAAGAAAATGGAGTAAAATACATATATTTTATTGTTACAAAGCGCAGTGGCGTAACTACACCATCTGGGGCCCGTGGCAAAATCATCGGATGGGGCCCCCCTTTTTTGTATGGAGAGGAAAACTGTTAAGTTTATTTTCCGGTACCCCGGAGAAGACCGAAAGGAATATATATATATCAGTGTCACTAGCTTGCCAGCAAATTGGGCCGAGGCGGGTCCCTAACAAAAACCTGCGCTAACATATCAAATAAAACCCTGTCTTCCGCATTTCGGGCGGTACTGCATATCTACTATTCGAGTGGGCCGGAATGTGTCCCTGCAGTGGTTCTTAAGACCTCCGCCCCTGAGATAACCCCCGTACTCACACGACTTTTCTATTAAAACAATCCAGGCCTGGCTTCATGGAATATCACCCATGTTCATCCAGTCCCCAAGAAGGGTGACCGATCTGGTTCTGGGGAAGCTGCCGGTCTGGTATTTCAACCTGAGGACTCTGAAAATACATCGCCAGCCTTCTTGGATGATCGGAACATAAAAGTCGTATTGGACGGCTTTCGCATCGAGGCCAAGACCATTAATTCTGGTGTTCCATAAGGCTCGGTGCTTTCGCCGACCCTGCTTATACTGCATAGCAATGACATGTTTTTAATCACCAATTAGCATTGCTATGCAGATGCTGGTGCAAGTGAGGCAAGATACATTGGAGTACAGAATCTCTATTGGGAATCCGTTGAGAAAAGGTGGTCTCAACTTTTGTTGGAAGTCGAGACCTCTCTGGGGCGGGCCTCTCGATAAGGTAAATTGAAGATAGCACAATTTAACCCCACGATGGCACAAGTTTGCTCGTTCACAACCAAGAAGACCCATTTTGCCATGGAGACACTCTCTCTAAGCATCCGACAGTATTCCTTGACCCAAAATATTTAGCAAATTGCAGTCTGGGTGTCATTTGAAAGGCAAGGGCAAATTGGCCAGCAAAAAGTTAAGGATTCTCAACAGAGCCAAGCGGTATTTCTCATCGGATCATCGGTTATTGCTCTATAAATGCGACGATCCGGCACGACGTGGAGTTCTGCTCCCATCTCTGGGTAAAAGGCCCAAGATACCAGATCAACCCAGTTGACTTAATACAGCGCCGAGCTCTTCGAATCGTCGATAATCCATATCGCACGGAGAATGTTGAGCCGTTAGGATTGCGGTGAGACTTCGGGTCTCGCTGTGTAATCAATCGATTGTTCCATGAAAGATGCTCTGAGGAAGATGGTACCACTATCGCTATTCTCCCATCACCGCAGTAGAGTTCATTCTTACTACCTGGAAACTATCCGTTCCCGGAAAGTAAGTTTCCAGTGTTCTTTTCTACCACGCACTGTGCCCTGCTTCGGTATTCCCCGAGCTCTATAACCTAGGCTTTAAGACAGTGCTCTCCTTACGCTAGGAAGCGACTTCATTTTGCTGGATACCTGGATCTGCGAAAGTCTATGAGCTGCGGTGACCCCTGACCGTGAGGCGGGCTGTATGCTCTTTTGCCTGCAAGGTCATAATAAAAACTCCACAACGAGACCAATAAGTCGTCGTAATATCTTTACGACGCGGGTGGAGCCCAAACGAAGCAATGGTGATGGGGCCCTCTCGGAAGCTTAATATTGAAGATTCATTCTTTTTTAAACCAAATCCGCACTACAATCTGTTCATAATAGATTCAAAATATAATATTTGCGTAAATCTAAAGAACCACTATTATGATTTTTATGGATCACAAATAAAACTTGGTATCTTTAATGAAAATTAAGAAAATAGTGTTTGATTATTAATTTTGTTGGTAATAAATTGGCTAGGTCCTTTCTTTGCTTACGGCCTCTCGGGCCTAAGCGGCTGGGCCGCCGGGGGCCCCTAAGGTCGGGGGCCCGTGGCATTTTGCCCACTATGCCACCCTATTGTTACGCCACTGACAAAGCGTGGGGTGCAGGAGGATAAGTAATTGTTGTAAACACCCCACGCTTTGTAACAATAAAATATATGTATTTTACTCCATTTTCTTATCTTAAATTCAGTATCAATTATTTTTACTTTTTTAGTTGTATATCTTATTAAAGCGTGTATTTTAGTTTTTTTTAACTATTATATAATTTTGCAATGAGACTTAGGTAGTATTGGAGCGACGATTTTTATGCCTTGACGAAACCTACTTTTTTGAGTAGGGAAAAATGTATATTTTCAATAAATATAAAAATAATTGCGACCCAGGCTCGGAGTTCGTGGAGACAAGAGCTTGAAGTTCTATAAAAAATATTGTTTTGTCTTCGGTTCTGTGAACAAAATGTATGATGTGATGATAATTACTTTATTTTTTATGAAAATCTGTCGCCTAAGATAAACAGAAAATCGGGTAAAGACAAATCCTAAAAAACGTTTTAATGAATTTTAATGAGTATCGGTATCAGGAACTTTTTGAATTATGTTTCCTAATTTGACACTCAGTGGTCGGTTTTACTTGCTATATGAAGGAAGATTAATTAAAGATCTGTTTTATTGCTAGGTTAAACTCTTGATTCTGTACTGTTTTTGTAACGTGGAATGAGGAATTGCCATTAAAATGTCCTTTTCGGATTATGGCATAGCGCCCTACATATTATTATACGTATAATATGTAGAGCGCTTTAAGAATGTATAGATCAACGTACATTCCTTTCAACAAGTTAGATTTTTTGTTTATAATACAGTATAAATTGGAACGCAGAAATTTAAATGGAAATGAATGCAGACTAAATGCATAAAGATAAAAATTATTATATTTATTAATTTAGAAATATATAATTTAATGTACAATAATGAATACCACATAAAAAATAACTCTAAGAAATCTTAAATTTATATGACAGACTCTAGGTCTTATCGTCTTAGCTAATGTATTAGCCAGTCATTGGACGAAAAAAAAGAAACGATTAAGTGCCGAAATAAACATAAATAAAGCAACCCAATTGACAAATGTCAATGTGATATAAAATTTGGGCGATGCAACGGTTAACTTGGAACGCAGAGAAATAGACTAGGACCATTCAGGACTAAAGAATGATTTTTTTAATCCCTAAGGAGAATGGAGGTCGAACATTTAGTATCGGGAGTCAACATGGTCAGGAAAAGTCAGATGGTCAGATACAGTTAAAAATATTATAATCAAAAGGTTGATGTCATAATATCAGGATTAAAGCACGTGACAGTGGAAATTTATACAAGAATAGTCCATTACTTTAATTTTGCATAATTAAATGATAATGAAATTCGTTTTGTTTTAAATGATTGCATTTTGATAGCGGTATTAAGACGATATGCAGATATTTTTCGAGTTCAGTTCATATAAGCAACATAATATTATTTCACATACTAACTGTTTTATTTATATTTAAACTTAACAAATAACATAAATAACACCCAACAGTCACATACATAGTCCTGACCCCACACTAAGATCGAGTCTTGTGTCGTGGGTATCAGGAACTACGAGAGACTTTTCGGTCTCACAAACACCCAGACCCGAAAGAAATATTTATGGGCTGCACAAACATTTCTCTCGGTGCGGGGATCGAACCCGTGGCCTCTCGTTTCACAGGCGGCGTCTAACCGTCAGCGTCACGGAGGCTGTCACAACAAACTAAATGTGACTGCCGTCCTCTATTCTCCTTTTCCCGTCCCGTCCCGTTATATCCCAGCCTGTTTTATTCTGTCCCATGACTCAAGTTATGTAATCGTATCGTCACCTGTTTCATCCCATCCCTTTGGGTTTAAAGAGCTTATATGTTTGGCTAGGTGGATGCCATACGAGCGGTCAATTTCAAATGAACCTAATACTTTCAGGAAGTATATGTTATATTTCTTATCTATGACGTGATCTTCCCCGTCTATGTTAACACTGTGTTCGGGAAGACAATCCTTGAAGAAAATATGATCAACTAGCTTCTTAATTAATAAATCATTACTCCCTAATTCAATCTAGAGTCTCTAGACTACTGATATCGTGCTAGTTAATCAATATGACAAGTATACAAGAGAGCTAAGATAAAGATAGCTACAAATGTAAATTTGTTTTTTCAATTCATTCAATTCAAAATTACCTTATTCGGCCCCAAGATTCATGTCATGTATGTAAAGCAAAAATATATCTAAATTGGCTTTTAGTCTTATAATATTATGCTAGGCATTTGTAATCTGTCGCTCGGCAAAATATTTGTGAATTAATTCTCATCTCACATCATAATTGTACAGCAAGAGATAGTAATGGCTTTAGTGGAATTAAATTAATGCCTTCAATCTTCATCTTTATTTACTTAAAGCGAATCCTAATAAACAGTTAATATGCATAAATTTATAGTTTCGCAAACAACATAATTAAACAATCATCATTAATATTACGCAGATAACACTGTTTTATTGGAACATTACGGTAATTGATTTATTACGGAAATAAAAAAATACTTTCTTACTTATCTGTATAAAAGTCAATATAATATTATTATTTATAATGCATTATATGCGCCTTGCATTTTATATAATTCGGTAGGCATCAATTATATGCACTGGTGGTGGGTCTCTCATATGTGAGAGGCTACCTGGGTGGGTACCACCGCAATGTCTATTTCTCCCGTCAAACAGCAGTTTAAATGCACTGTTGTGTTTCGGATTGAAGAACATTGTAGCCAGAGTAACTACTGGACATATTGAGACTTAACATCTTATGTCTCAGGATGGCGAGCGCAGTGGAATGCCAAGCAATGCATTTGTGATTAAAGGTATTGTTTGGTTTTGTCACTGCTCATGAGCGGTCATATCGCTTACCATCAGGCGAACGGCATGCTCGTCTCGCCATTCATAGCAATAAAAAAAGGACTTTGTTAACAATTTTTTTTATTGCATTTGATACGACCGCTTATGAACAGTAGCAAAACCAAACACCTTGAATTACAGTGCATTTAAACATCCTAGCATGGATTTGTCTAGCTTTTGTCCCATCATGATATTGTAGTAGCCAATAGAAAACTTAAAAAATATTATTCAGAACAGATATCAAAATAGTGAAATAGGTATGTTAGGTGCCTCCTTTTTTTTCTTTTAGTGTGTGTGTGTGTGTGTTTTTTTAAAATTAAAATACGAGATATAATATTATGTTGATCATCGAATATATGAGTCTATCGGCTTGTGTTTGAACGCTGTGTCACAATTCAGTGCAACTAACAATATTTGTAAAATTCCGGCTAAAATATACAATTAATTTATTAAAAATAATTCCGCCAATTTAGGCAAAAAGATTTTAAAAATAAATTGTCTCACTAAACACAAACAGCTCGTAGTAATTAAAACAAGTATCCAAACACTAGTATAACGAGTATAATCATGTGGCGAAATTTTATTACTTAATGTAGGCTTTTTTATCGAGATTGTTCATTGTGGACGATATCGTTCTATTTCTAAACAAGAGGTATTTGTTTTGTTTGTAATGTGATACTATTGGCATGACTTCGGCAACACGTGATTATTGATCCACGTGTAGGCAAGTGACTTAGCTTACTTAGGTTTTGTTAGATTTGTAGGCAGGTTTAATGTTATTGTCGGGCGGTTACGCGGACGTAAATTGGGGCTCTTTTTGTTCTAGGATGTTCGTATTCGTCCATTATGCGTGTGACGGTCACCGAAAGGTTTTTAGTTAGTATGCTGGCGTAGGTTTTTTTAGGTCCCAGCCCGGCCACAATATTCGCGTTTGTACCAGGCTGGAAAGCCAGAGACACAGACTTACCCCTTTCGGCCTCCCCCGGGGTATCGAAAGAAAAGCTTAATAGCTTTTCCTCTTGTAGTAATAACGTTCACGTGCGTTCAATATAAATAAAACTACCAATAGTTAATCATAGCACATATTTTAATAATACGATACATTTTTATTATCATCCTTTCATGAAGATTTTTGTTCAATATTTTGTTATAATAATATAATTTTATTTGATCGGTAATTTTTATTTTCAGATGCTGGGTTTCGGATCGTCTAATGCGTTCGGTATCTTATTTCACAACTTCTTCATAGAACAAGACAGCGGCAGTGGATTGCCCCTCGTCATTGGGGTGTATAATGGAGCACTTTCTATAGCAGGTAAACTACTTACTGTTTTATAAGCTGATATAATCTTTGAAAGGAATATAAGCTGACATAATTTAATTTTATAAGGTTTTATCGCGGATTTAGTTTAATTTATGCATTTTTTAACTTCCCGAGCGACGTTTCGATTACTTTACAGCTTTTGTGGTTATGTAAATATAAAAAATGTAAAGTTAAACAAATTCGGCGACAAAATCCGTAAATAATAGCTTTAGTTCAATGTGTAACATTCGCATAAATCTAAGAAAATTTTATGATATAATCTTATTTTTTTTTATTCAAGCTACAATCGGGAAAATTTTGATAGTGGTGTCGCACAGTATGCGGGGTGTTAGGGAAACGCTCCCTAATATTCGCGTAAATTTAAGAAAATATTATGATATAATCTTATTTTTTTAATTCAAGCTACAATCGAGAATATTTTCATTGTGGTGTCGCACAGTATGCAGGGTGTTAGGGAAACTCTCCCGAAAACTAAGACAGGCGTGTTAATAGTACCTATGATGATGGACCAGTAAAATATACAATAGTTGTCATCGAAAGAAATAAACTTTTGTTTTACAATTTTTTATCAGCATGATTATATTTTATTCTCTATAGTAATTAGAAAAGAATAAAATAATCATTAAATATCATTTAATATTAATGTGGCATTGATAAATGAATTATGTATTTTCCGAAAATCTTTATGAATATTTTTTTCATCAAATCAGCTCATTGATCTATTGGAAAACATATCATCGATACATGAAGTTCAAAGGTCGGTTCCAAGGTTAGCAAATGTATTTCATATAAGTATTTTTTTCTTTTTCGAGGCCTCGATTTGATGAAATTGAATATTTTCCTGTTAAGTTTTACTTGTCAAAGTTGTAAAGTTATAAGTTAACTTTTGACCTATTCTTCAAAATACTCTTCAAATATTCCGACGAGAGACGCTTAAAAATAAAGTTATACGATTGTAAATATAAATATTGTGGTACCTCTTTGACGTAGTTGATGAGGACACCGGTTCTGAGACGACAGGGCAGGGATTTCATCTTCACACCTTAATAAATCTTTGTGAGATTCATAAATATTAGTCTAGGATGTGTGTTGATTCTAAAAAGTCTATTGAAGTTTTAGATATCATTAAAGAATACACATATAATTAAAGGCAAAAACTCATGTCATTGTTGTTGGCAGCTCCAGGATGGTTTCCAGGATTGATACCAATTTCATACCCACCGTGATATTTGATGGATGCATTATCACTTAAAGTGACAGAGTTAAGAATTTGGGTTTAATTTTGGACAAAACCTTATCCTGGGGTCTCCAACTGCAAGAACTCAGCCGCAAATTATTTGCAGCAGCGGGGTCTTTGAGAACGCTACGGAACTTTTTGCCAATTCCCACGAAAGTTGCGCTTGTTCAGTCTCTTCTTTTTCCTCTCCTTGATTATGCTGATGCTAGCTATCTCGATTTCACCTAAGCCCAGTTTGAAAAGCTTGAGCGACTTCAAAATCTTTGTATCCGGTTCATATTTGGACTTCGCAAATATGACCATGTGTATGATTTCGTATAAAGCTCAAGTGGCTATCAATACGCGTTCGCCGAAATACTCGTATCCTATTCCTCTTATATACTATTCTTTTCCATTCCACTACTCCCCGTTACCTTAAAGAACGTTTTACTTTCCTTAGCAGCACACATGCAAGATCTCTTAGATCATCGAGAGAATTTGGTGTTAGCAATTCCCGAGCATAGTACTTTCCTTAGCAAATCGTTTACCGTCCATGCTGCTCGCTTGTAGAATGAACTGCCATTGTCTATTAGATTAGCCAAATCTCTCCCCATCTTCAAAAGGCTCCTTAGAGCACATTACCTATCACTTTAAATTTATTATTACTTTCATGTTTCCCCTAAATCAGTATTTTATATTGTATTGTAGTTTATGTAGTATACTATACGATATTTTTATTTTATGTAGTCTATGTATGTTTAAGAGCGTTTATACCCTGCACGCGCTTTTTGGCTTAAAAACAGGACTTTTCAAATGAGTTAATAGCCACCAATAAAAAATTTAAAGGAAAAATAATTATCACTAATTTTAGAAAAGGTTGTCATCTAGGGATTTTGGTGGAAAACATTATAGATTGATGGATAATTTGTGAGTACTATACGGATTACTGAACACAAGTTTCGTTATTTAGGCTTTAAATGGCAATTTAGAAGCTTAAGATATCCTTAACCACTAAATATAAGATGAAAATAAAAATATTATCAGACTAATAAGACCCTTATGGAGGGATTTTGCTGAGAAAAATAATCTTTTTGTGTTTAGTTCCTGAAAAATAAAAATTTAAACAATGCAAAATTATTCAGAAACTCTCGTCAAGAACATATTTTTTTTCACCAACTTATCGTACATAATTTTTTATAACAATTGCATATTATAATAGAAGAACATCTTATCAATAAATTACCATTTTTATATTTCAACAAAATTAGTTTTCATGTTTTCTACAAATATTTTAAAAACCACTATAAAACACGCTGTCCGACGTGGATCAAATCAGACCGCCGCAAGGCCTTCTAGAGGGAGGACGTATCGCTCGTCGCTCCGGCCTGGCTGCAGTCGATTATGCCGCGCGTAGTAAAAATAGCCACGCGCGGAATGCGATTACCACATCTTAGTACTTTGGTAGTAAAATATTTAATTATTTTTATTACCTACAATGATTTTGTAGTGAGTATAAATAATGTTTCAGGTAATATAATGGGATGTAATTCCGAGGCTAAATTATGTTATGTATTGTAATATAAAATTAAATATATTTCGTAATTGTAAGGGGTTGTAAGGCACCTAACACTATTTATGTGTTCGAACACGAATGATTAATAAAACGTCCGTAGTGTCTACTGTTTGAACACTGATTTGAATGCAACTTAACAATGTAATAATAACGAAAATATGATTAGTATCCAAAATTTGTATTATTCTTTGCTTGTACAGTAATATTTGTCTACTTATAATGCAAATAAAATATTTTTATGATATTATATTACAGTTACATTTCAATTGAATATTTGAAGCGCACGGATCAAAGTTGTTTGAGCCGATTGTATAGCGAGCCGACGCGGCAGCTCTACGCACCCAGCTTTGGTCGCTTATGTGTGCGTGAAATTGACGAAGAAATACCTATAGTTGACTTTGCGCGCAAGGTGTATACGCTCTTAATGAAAATGTATATTTTAATTCCTCATATTTTGTACATATTACTTTCAATTATGATTAATATTCTCTTTCTTTTTTTACCTTTTTTTGTGACCACCCTATTCTTTGTAGCTTTTTTTTTCAACCTAATCCATCTAATGGTTGTCTGGAAGAAATCGCGTTAAGCGATAAGACCGCCAATTGTCACCTTTATTTAAACGTGTTGTCATATTTTTTATCTTATTGTATGCGATGTTCAATAAAGAATTTATAAATAAATAAATAATAAATAAATAAAGATTTTATAAGTGGTAAAGCCCCGCTCTTGTCAGCATGAATGGGCATGCTCGAGGTGGTACCACTGTCTCACAGAGATCGAGATTGAATACCCCATACACCTTATTTTTTCCTATCCATGCTCCTTTCCGCTCCCCTCCTGATTAGATTGGCCGGCAAAGCATCCATGATCAAAGTGTTATTGATGTTTATAGGCGGTAGTGATCTTTACCCATCAGCCTGCTTGCTCGTTTACCGAACACATTATGGACTAAAAAAATGTTGTACAATTACCACATTAGCAAACATAGTGGACAATAATTTATTTTCAACTCGTCCTATTAATTTAACTTTCTGATTGATTTCGTTGCGGATTAAAGACAAGTTAGACATTCCCGGAGACTCGCCGAGCTTCAATGCTCGGTGTCATTACATTGCGTGCTACTGTTGATCCGGGTTACCGCTAACGCCCCACCTCGGGGGAAGGTGGAGAGGGTGGAGATTATGTTGGGTTCATCGATAGGCATACCAACCAAAACCCCACGTTGCCCTCTTCAGCGCAATTGGAACAGCCCCAGGAACCCGAAGCAAGAGCGCTCCAGCTTCTAATCTGGCTTACAGGAGTTGCAGTGGTGGGTGTGAGGGCGGGACAGTCTCTTAACAAACATAAAAAATCTGAATATAATTACAGAAATGACTTACGTTATGAATACGTATTAACGTATGTTATGAAGCGCTATCATCCATTTAATTCTATTATAAAACCATTGTCATGTTTATTGTATGTGTTTATCACCCTATTCAAAAAGAGATATCCCATATTGAAAACACTACGAATGCCTTTGGCATCAAGTCTGCCTTATAAATACTGTATATACAGCAATATGACTAAAAATATATATACCATCGTGAAGATATCGGTATTTTCTGCGTCGCTGATTTGGGTCCAACATTTCCCAAAAGGAAAAGAAAAGCATGAGGAATTCTTTAGGTACAATTAGACGTTGTGGATTTTTTCAGAGAATTCTATAGTCAACAGTGGAATTACCGTGGCATTTTTATTTAAAAGGCCTTCCAAACGAGCAGACAGTTCACGTGATGGTAAGTAATTACTTCCGACCATAAACATCCACAACTCTTGGATTAAAAATGTGTTGCCAGCCCATCAAATTAGAAGGAGAGCGAAGGAAAAGTATGGGTAGAGGGATATATATATATATAAATATATATATATTATGGATATTGGGCATCCGGAAATCCCACTTATCGAACGAAAAGCGACAAAGCTTACACTTTACGTAGTTCTCCTGTGGCACAGTGGTACTACCCCGTACGAGGTTAACCATTCATGCTGAGTCATGACTTACAACAGCGTGGCTCTACCACTTCCAAATACTGATGATGATGATGATGATGATGACGACGATGACGATGATGATGATGACGATGATGAAAACGATGATGATTATAGTGGTGATGACAATGATGAAAACAATTGCATTGAAGCAAGTGCGAGTACAGCTTGAATGGATTTTTGCAGGGAGAATGGTCAGTAAAGGGACTCGACATTATTACATTGAACTTATAAATTGTCTTTATCTTGAGGATGGGCCGTCGTCCCTTATATTTTATGTTTATCATTACAATGTAATTGAATGCTGAACTGCTGTATGGCATTGAACTCAATTTTCTGAGAAACCGATACACCGAGTAAATACTATTTATAAAAAGCAATAGTATTTTCCTGATAGTACTCTTAATGTGTCAATAATACGTCTCTATAGAATTGTTAAGAAATTTATTTTATTTATGCATTTAAGGACCTCCAATAAAGGATACACGACATAATATGATAGAGAAAATGGTGTAACATTTTGACAGTTTACGTTGTGACGTGTTTTTAATTATATGAGACCGCAGCATGTAAATTTAACAATAAAACATGTAATATTTATACAATGAAAATAAAAATAAATAAAAATACACGCTTTAATAAAAGACTCAACTAAAAACCGTAGTAATAATTGATAATGAGTTTAAGATTGGAAAATAGAGTAAAATACGTTCATTTGTTTGTAATAAACTAGGGTGCTTGAGGATAAGTAATTGTTGTATAAAAAATGTTGTATAAATGAAATGAAAACAATTTATTAACAAAACCGGTTTACAATACAGTAATAAATATCTATAAATTTTAAAATTAAAAAACATCCAAATTTCAATAGAGAAGATGGCTTGAAGCTTGCACAAGCATGGGATCCAATTCTACACTTAATTAAATCGGAACCCAAAAGACCAACTACCAGACCTCAAGACACTGTGAGCTCCTTCTGCGTAGATCGGAACGCAAAAACCAATTAACTATTTAAATTAACTTTTTAAAATTAATAATGGGGATGATGACAGTAACAACAAATGAATGAAATTATGGTTTAATATAATAATGTGTAATAGAAGGATTCTCAAAATAAACATTTGCTTTAGTATTTAATTAAGATTAAATATATTTTTGCAAAAATAAAAGTACAAAACCTAAGGATCCGCCATATTAGATGAAACGCCAATCAGAAGCGAGTGACGTGTCACTTTCGTAATTATTACTTATACCTATAGTCATAACGCGATCTTGTTGGCTAGTTTTGGTCATTTCTATGTTATTCAGTATATTGATCTAATTTCTTTTTTAGTAGTGCAATCAGTTTCGGGCTACCTACGAAAAACGAACATTACTCATGGAATAAGGATTCATCGCAAATATCTCAAAATTTGGAACTATGCGATATTCCATATCACTGTTTAATTGGAACATTAATAACGTATTTCAGAACTCATATACACAGCGATTGGCATGATAATAATACCGAAAGAAAATAAATGAATCGTACCTCCGATATTTATCGCTATTGTTATTGCTATAATAATTTTAAATTTTGATATGTTATTTTCTAGACACGTCAAACATTATGAACATTGTAAATAAAGTTATTATTTCTGTCAAAATAGTGTTCACGGAAATTAATCATCGAATTTAAAGATAAAGATCTAGGATCTTGCCTTTCCATTTTTAGCCATATATTTCTAACTTTTTTATCCATTGAAACATTAATAAACAGATTGCTCGGAGTTTGTATCGATGTATTATTACATTGCGGAACTACACATCATCGATCCACATCAAAACACGGCATTACTATTAAAAATAATAAAATGTTTATATCACAATATACACGTAAACATTGCACGAGCAAGCATTTACAAAAGCATGACGTCACACACGGACGCCATTACTATTACGGCGTTTTTGAGCAAAGGTTAAAATGAGAAATTTAAAACGTAATTTTTCGCGCAAATCTTTACTTTTTTTCAAAAATTCAATTCTTTTTAAGTATTGTTAATGTATACGAACATTCTGAAGTAGTTTTTCAAAATCAGTCATCATGCCTAAGGGTAGTTAAATTGTAAAAGTCACAGAGCGGATGACTAATACCTCAGTTCTCCCCGTGAGCACGAAAGCTGTAAAGTAATCGAAACGTCGGGAAGTCAAAAATGTAAAAAAATAAACCAAATTCGCGATAAAATCCGTAAATAATAGTTTTATTTCAATAAAACTTATCTCTTTACTGGTGGTAGACATATGTATGTGAGAGGCCGCCTGGGTGGTACCACCGCAATGTCTATTTCTCCCGCCAAGCAGCAGTTTAAATGTATTGTTGTGTTTCGGATTGAAGGAAATTGTAGCCAGAGTACTAACTAATGGAGAACTACTGGACATATTGAGACTTATTTATTTATTTAATCCTTTTTTGCACTGTACAGAAATACTAAAAATATATTACACAATAAAAATAAGAGTACAAGTGGCGGCCTTATCACACTAGGTAATTTCTTACAGGCAACCATGGGATGGATATATTAACAGGAGATAGAAAGGGCAGTCTAAGGTGTAAATGAAATAATAATAATCTACAATACAATTAATTATTAAAAATAAAAATAAAAATATAACATAATCACACTAATAATACATATTTATATATATATATACATACATACATACAGAATATATGAACATACTTATTATACATACATATAGATAAACATACTATATACCTATCCTAAAAATATACCAAAATAAGAATGGACAAATTATCTCAGCTACAATCTGGTTGTGAAAGGAAATGTAGTCTGACCTTATAAAGCTCTAGAACTTATCATCTTATGTCTCAACGCGAGCGCAGTGGAATGCCAAGCATTGCTTTGTAATTCGTAGCGTTGGTTGGTTTTGCTACTGTCCACGAGCGCTCGTATCATCAGCCGAACGACATGCTCTTCTCGCTACTTATTGCAATAAAAAAAATGTTTCGAATCATTTTAACGCTATTTTGGCGCGTACTCTCTGTGACATCAGCGTCCTCCATATCAACAACGAAATGTTTGGATTAAGTTTCTTTCAACAACAAGTTTTCTTGCAACAGAATTCCATTTCTTCACAAAATATTAAATTTTTTTAATAACAAAGAAAACTCAAAATAACTCATAAGCAAACGTATAATAATACACCCAACAAGCTAAAACGTCATACGATCGTGAATGCTGTCGTCACTCCATTTCAAGCAATAGCCCTGCATTTCGAAAAAAATGCGCGGCGAATTTTAAATGTTATTTTTTAAGCATTTATTTTACCAATCAGAGTTGATGAATTTAAAAAATATCTTTAAGGTATAATTCTATATAAAAAATATATTTTTTTTCTACTTATTTTGAAGTCTAATGCCCGTTCAAAAGTCGTTCGAAAGGACATAATATTCGATAGCTAAAATAGGTTGATAAAGAGTCTATGAATAAGGTCGTAAATGTAATAGATCGGCTTGACACAGTTTTAAATGTCTTAGTATAGAACACATTTCTACATCCTTATATTATGTTCCAATATTTAAATTACATTTCATTGCCAAACGAAGTTTACCGTAAATGTAAAGTAAGAAATATAGTATAAAGTATTAAACGATATGTTTATTTGTTATGTTTAACACTACATAATCTGTTATCGGTCGTGAGACCATCTAGGATTTACTCAAAAGAGCCCTGCTTGCTTTGAACTTGATAATTTTTATCTTTTAGCCAGTAGTAAAAGTTTATGGCTGATTAAAATCACTTTTTGCACTGTTACAGGCGTTATAAACTTTATGTTTTTATTGCAGTATATTTTTGTGTTTGTTTGGAAAACCATATTTATATTTTTTTTATTAGAAAGTTTTAATACAACTCATCTTCATCACCTCATTTATACGCCGATTAAATACTCAAAATATATCGATATAGTGTAGTGATAATAAAAAGCGTATAATTTTTAATAATTCCTTATACGGAACTGCGGTGAAACTGTCAGCGATGCGATAAATCCCATTATCTATATATTATGTTATGGGCCAAGTGATTATTCATAATGCCCGGGCAGTATGAATATTGCCGAGCCATATCGGGCCAAGTGATAAATTACAATCTAAAATTCTAAACTCACCTAGTTATCACATTGCCCGGGCATTATGAATATGGCTACATGATGATCGGGCAATGTGATTAATAGGTGATTTTTTACGTGGTGCGCTGCCGCATTGTCGCATCTGCGATAGACCCATAAATTAGAAAGGTTGAATTGATCTGCTTATGTTTAGTTGTTTTTTAACGTCCGAAACATTATCTTCAGAAGAAAATTAGTGTACCCACTTTATGGATCAGTTAGGTCGACTGTGCCCCAAAACTGACTCGGAACACCCCGACTTCACGTAGTCTTTTGGCTACCGACCCTAGAGTGTATATAAAAAGCCGGAGGCGCGGAGGGAGAGCAGCCCCCGCCCGCTGTAACGAAGGATACAGCACTCACCTCCGCAGCTTCGGCTTGCTGGTCGCCTCCGGCGACCAGCCTCAGCCGCTACGGCTCGCCTGGTTGCCTATCTTTTGTTACGCAAGGGCGAAGGGGCTGAACTTCCCGTAGCGCCGGAGACGATGCAGAAGCTAATTTGTATTGACAAAAAGTATTTTAAGGGTTAGGTTGCTATAATAGATATTTCTCAGGAATGGTGCGTTACCTTTTCATGGGAGTGGTACCAGGGGAGGTGCGACACTCCCCCTCCCCCTCCACTTCTCCCAACCCACCCCCTCGTGCTGCCCTATTCTAAATTCTACCACTTCGGCTCATTTTGATTCGCTTCACATCACTCTGCCCAATAGGCACTTGGTATTATTCATAATGCCCGGGCAATGTGATAAATTGATTGGTTATAATCACATTGCCCGCTCTTATTGGGCATTATTCATATTGCCCGGGCATTATGAATAATGCCCGAGTAATCACTTAGCCCATAACATATACATATCTTAGAGTATCTATAATATAGAGGTAGCGCTGGTATTTCAAAAACGTAGATAAAAAGGTGGTGCTGAGCCACCTTCTTCTGCCTTCCTCTTGGCTGATTAATTGACAAGTTGTCCAACATACATAAATTAATTGGAAAAGAAAAGTAAAAATAGATAGCTTAGAGATATTTAATTCCACTCAAACTCGTTTAAAAAGGATAATAGTAACATATGATTTCGGTTATCAAAGAACTTAATAGAAATTTAATGTAAATAATTAATTCAATTTTTAGTATAGTTTCATTCACTAGTCTATGAAACATTCGTAATTTTTTAATTACTACGATTCAATAGTTCAATTTCAATGACTTCACTAATTGTGTTGCTAGGAGGTCGATAGTAACTAAAATGATCAATTATATGCATTCACCACGCACAGTACTTGGCTTAATTTAATCTATTGACGCACATTTGGTCTCTAATTTCACCCACTAATATCGATTAAGGCTCAAGTTACTGTCCCTAATTAACGATGGCACCGAGTGGACAGTTTGAATCGGTCCATCAAAACAGCTGATTGGGTAAAGAAGCTGGCCCGACGTACTTTGTGTATTGTTTAGTCGTATATTCGTCATTCGATCTGCAAGAGCGCGAACTATATCGTTTCCGTAATAGAAACACTTAGACGGAAGTCGACTGAGAATAGAATCTAGGTATTTATGCAACATTGTAATCGTAGCCTCTGTATCTGTATTGTAATACCGCTCTTGGCTGGTATTACGTAAATTTAATACTCTCTCTGGAACCTTGCTTTGAAGTGAAAAAAGTGACAATTATCTTTTACGAGTATCCACTACCTGGGTGGATTAAACACTTCCTTAACCTATTATTATCCTTATCCGTCGCGCAATTTGGACAAATATTCGTTTTACTAATCTGTACTGGTGGTTTGTCATATGTGAGAGTCCGCCTGGGTAGGTACAACCGTAATGACTATTTTTCCCGTCAAACAGCAGAGTAAATGCACTGTTGTGTTTGGTTTGAAGGATATTGTAGCCAGAGTAACTACTGGACATATTGAGACTTAACATCTTATGTCTCAGGATGGCGAGCGCAGTGGAATACCAAGTGTTGCTTTGTAATTCAAGGTACTGTTTGGTTTTGCTAATGGTCATGAGCGGTCGTATCGCTTACCATTAGGTGAATGGTATGGTCGTATCACCATTGATAGCAATAATATATATTTATTTATTACATAAACTAACTATAAGGATGGTTGTACAACGTAAATATCGCTGCGACACAACTCTCCCACTAACTAAGCCTGTATTTGGATTCCATACAATAAGTTTAATATCAAACAAATGGCCCCATATCAAAAATACTGTCTGGTGGTGGGTAGGTACTCGTATTTATATTTGCCCGGTTACATAGGTAATAAGATATTTTAGATTTATTCTTATCTTGAATTGGGCAAGTCTATCTCGTTTCAGGAACAGCCTGAGTATATAGAGTTTGGAGGAGTACGACATATGTAAATATAACCATATAAAGCTGGTGGATAGGTATTCTTGGAAACTTCTGGCTGTTCCTTTTGAGGTTCCGGATTTTCTCCAAAGTGCCGATGGAATAACATGGGATTTAGTGGTAAAAATCCAAAATCCCGTCTACTACGAGATTAAAAATATTTCCCATTCCTCCTATTTCATATTTTATTGTTAATTTTGTTGCGGGTTAAAAACAAGTTAGACATTTTCGGAGACTCACCGAGCTTCAATGTTCGTTGTCATTAAAGTGAAAATGAAAATAATTTATTGAATCCATTAAAATGTTCAACATCTTTTAGATTCAGTAATTTTTTTTATCTACCACCCAGTTCGGAAAGTGGTTTTCACTAGAGAAGAACGGGCAAGAAACTTTAGTGTTGCTCTTTTTTAAACCAGTTTACAATGTAGTGAATAATTACAAAATTTACAAGTTGGTTGAAATCAGAGCAGTTTAATAATGTTATATATTATTATATTATAATTACTATGGTTGAGTGAAGCGAAGTCGCCCAGAACAAAGAATCAGTACTCTCTTTTTCGCCAAAGCAGTGAATAATTGCGAAAGCCTTATGTAATCCACCAATCAATCCGTTACAATGTAATCAAATCGGATAGACCAGTCTACGCGGGCAGCACCCGTTCACGAGTATGACGCATGTGCCAGCCATCGGCCTCCTCAACCATGTAACAGGGAAGTGACCGACCTGGCACACGACGCCACCGTAAGCACAGACTTTTTATCGAGCATGACATACCCAATCAATTTGATAAGTTACTTAAATGCATGCCACTGTTGAGCCTGGCTTACAGGAGTAGCAGAGTTAGAAGAGAGAGACTGGCCCAGAGAGAGAGAGAGTATTCAATTGCATATCTGTATTCTGTATCAGCCCATATACGTCCCACTGCAGGGCACGGGCCTCCTCTTTAATCGAGAGTACGATTGAGAGTGGTTAGGCCATATAGTCGCTGACCTAGTGCGGTTTGGCGGACTTTATATACAATTTGTTTTTGAAATCGCTATAGTAAATATATTTATTGCATATGCACATATGCAAATTCATATATTCTGGTCTCAAAGTATTCATATACAAATGTTTGTTTTATATTACACCTTGTCTAGACGAATAAAAATCAATGCCAAAATGCTAACTTCGTGTGGAAATTACATATAATTTAAATATTGGAATATATAATGCTGCAGGAAAAACAGTATTCAATACAAAAGCATTCACACTGCCGATCATATATAATACGGCCTTAGTCCATGGACAGTTAAAATCACTTTTCAATAGATATAAGTTAAAACATGGTTACCTATTGACTGGTATCCTAAGCCTTTCACCAATTTGCATATTTATATGAATACTTTAAGCTTTTTATTTATTCATATGAATAACAAGTACCTGCAATATTGACTTACATAAACTAAATTTATTACTGATTGATGAGTGACGGTAGATGGAATATATTTGAGAAAAAACTATTATCAGGGTTTTAATGAACGTAATAAAACCCAAAACAATGATTATTAGATTTTTTATCTGTTTGTGAGATTGTGCATGATAATCTCAGAAATTGCTTAACGGATTTCGACAAACTTTGATATGGAAGTAGCTGACGCCTTGGATTAACACATAGAATACTTTTTAACCCCATAAACTGTAATATTCCCTTGGGATGAGAAAGAATTTAAAATGTATTTATACGTAATATATTTGTGAATTTTATAAAGTCGAATTGGAAGGGATAGGAGAGGATTACATGCTTTGAATGATAATGAAACAGGACAGGGCAGGATATAAGGGACAGTGGAGAGGACAAAAATATATAATCCAATCCCTACTAATTTTATTCAAATCGATGTGATAACTTTATCACATTGATTAAAGTACTTATTTTAATCAATACATTTCAGAAAATCTTGTAGGTACCAGCAGAAAGCTACGCTATTCATTTTTTTTTCATTTATTGGATATAAAAGTACATTATATAAGAATAATAATCTTGAATAATATAAGTGGTTTAGTGATGAATAACTCATAAAATTTAAATGAGAATGAGCGAAGATCTCATTTATCCTCGCGAGGTCCTTATGAGCTACCCGTAATATGAGGTGAGGTAGACTAGCCTGCAGACGGAGTTTCACCTTACGCGCCTCAAATTTGTGAGGTGAGCGACAGGTCCCACAGCGAGGCGCGATTTTACTTTAATTGTGTTTTAATATAAACTAATCATGAAACCCAATTAACTTATAAGTAAATTGATAAGGTTCATAGTGCATTATTATCTTTATCGCGAACTTTTTTTTTTACTCCGAAATTAATTAATTGAGTAATTGCAAGTCATGCATGTTTTTCATGTTTTTTTATTCGGTCGAGCCACTCGCAAAGTTGTGAATTATTCAAACACGACTTCATTTCGATACTCTTTATAGAGAGATTCACGCTGTAACCGCACATGAGACATCAATAGGTATATCTAGCAACACAAGAAAATAAGCGCCATATTGTGGCCTTGATTTAAAATAGACCCTATTTCAATAACATTAGGTTGCTTTATTGCTTGAACGACGTCGCTTTGTCTGGCGAAATTCTTTTTTCGCCCAACAACAAAACGCGGCACGTCACATGAAATAGAACATTATTTTGCATCTCATTCTGACATAAAGAAATTCGTATCGGTGTGTCTCATTTTTGCGATGTACAGTACATTTCGGCTCTCTCTAGAGGTAATTACTCTAAGCTCTATAATATTCTATAAAAATATACCACTCGATTACTCGCTCATTCACTAATGTCACGTGCAACTTGGCGGTTAACTCGCGAGAGATGTGGAATGAAATAAGAATGAGGTCCGTCAATTTTGAAACTTGAGTACCTCTTTCAATTTGACATCACGAGCACCTCAAATGAGGCAACTCATGAGTAACGGACGTTAGTATACATTTTTGAATAAATCTGTTTTTATTTACGACTAGCGGCCCGGCTCGGCTTCGCCTGGGTACAAATACAGATTCCAGTCCATATTTTATTTAAAATCAACATGACTGCCGTTGTCTAAACTGCTTATCCAATCCCATCCTATACCTATTCTTCTGTCCTATTTTATCTACCTTACATTCTATTCTATGCCATCTCTCCAGATTTAAATCATTATTTTGCTACGGAGATATTATAATACTGTTACTACTCCGGCGACATTCATTGAAATCAATTAATATACGAGTATATGATAGCTGACCCGGCGAACTTCGTATCGCTACATTTTTTGCCATCAATACTATCTAAAGTCCAAGATTTTAATACCTAATTAATTTATTGTATTATAATGAACAACATTTTTCGTTTTTCCTTCCAGAGAGAAAATAAATAGTGCTGTTATTATATTAGGTCATATAGTCCACCCCGCTGGCTTAGTGCGGGTTAAAGGATTTTATTTAATGTAGAAATTACTCCGAAAAGTCAGAGGTGTGCCCTGGGATTTGAACCCGTGACCATCGTAAACTTGTTGGCAGTCGCGTTTGGTACGAGTTCGCGTTTGGTTTTACCAACGGGTAACCACGCGCTTCTGTGAATTACTTTTATTTATTTATTTGAGAAGACTATCTATACATATACAAATTAATCAAACCTTCATACTGCCTTACCAGGTGACGTAATTAATAAAACAAATATTTAAAAATATAAAACTGCATATCGTTTCATTATAATGTCTAGTACCAATACTTTTATTATTCTTGAGTCTGAAAACAATACTAATGCGGAATATAAATTTGTCCCTCAACGCATCTAAAGGTATCAATTCAAAAAACAATGTCCTTTATTAAAACGAAAAATTATAATTAGATATATTTTGGTGTACTCCGGCAAAACGCTTCGATAGAGTATATCTTGTTTAAAACTGTTGCAATACTCTCAAAAAACTATGGGCTATTTTTGTAGATATGGACATCATTTTATTTTACATTTAACAATTTACGCGATAGATGCCATATCTAGATATTATATACACAATGTACACATTTTTTCTCATTTTTTGAATTTTGTTCTATTTCGTCAGCCGTCAATGAAAGACAATGGAAAGATAGATCATTTTACGTTGGTTGGTAGTTGAAGCTTGACCGTCGTTTACCTCTACCGTCAACCAAACAAAGATCATTATCAGATATTGGCTAGTCGCATCACGCTTGAACAATAAAAAAATTGGCTTTTCCTCGCAAGTTTTCCATTTTTTCTCACCGTTTAGACCTTCCTTGGACTTCCACGAATATTTGATG
Source organism: Hyles euphorbiae (assembly GCA_023078785.2). Classification (NCBI taxonomy): domain Eukaryota; kingdom Metazoa; phylum Arthropoda; class Insecta; order Lepidoptera; family Sphingidae; genus Hyles; species Hyles euphorbiae. The sequence continues at coordinate 12,563,202 of CM041041.1, read as the reverse complement.
ACCAAAATTAGGAAAATCGGTTCCGCCGTTCTCGAGTTTTAGCGAGACTAACGAACAGCAATTCATTTATATATATACAGGGTGGCGCAATAGAACGTGCATATTTAAAACCATGTATTAAAAAATTAACTCGAAAGGTATAGTAAAAATAAAACTACGGACTTGTACAGTAATAATTGAAGTTTATTTTTTAATAACCACTTAACATCGCAACATAGCGTTCAGGATTAATTGTGACGTTTTCCCCTCGCTCATTTTCAAAGAAATAAGGACCAATTATTCCTCTGCCCGAGATTGCTGCCCATACTGTCTCTTTAAGACTATGCAATGGTTTCTGGTGTTTAATTCTGGGATTTTCACTGTCCCAGTAGCGACAGTTTTGACGGTTTACGAACCCATTGACATGCAAATGAGCCTCATCAGAGAAAAGGATATTATAAAAATTCGAAAATCGAATAAGAACTTCATTAGAAAATTCGAGCCTTTCTCTGAAGTCACACTCATTCAATTCTTGTTTTAATTGAAGCTTGTATGGATGCATTTTGAGGTCTAAGCTTAAAATTCGTTGCAAACTTCGTCGCGATAAGCACAAGACAGACGATCTCTTGCGAGTTGACAATCGTGGATCTTCTCGTACAGACTGTGTAACTCTCTCAATATTGTCTTCGGTCCTAGATGTTCTCGGACGACCTTTTGCTTGTGTTTTAAATGTTGAACCAGTCTCTTCAAAACGTTTAACCCATATTTTAATCAAATTAGCGCTTGGAACTTCAATAATTCGCCGTAGTCCATATTCAGTACAATATAGTCGCCTAGTAACAATGAATTAACGAGAGTTCTCGTAAAATGCGCGCACGCAAAATGTACGACGCTTCCTGTCGAATTGACTCATTGTGACTAAAACTCCATGAGCGCGCCTACGCGACGGTAGTAAGCTTCCTTCCCCCGCGCGTTTTCTACCCCGCAAAAATAGGTGACAAAATAAGCACGTTCTATTGCGCCACCCTGTATATATATAGATAGATAGCCACTCAACATCTGCAAATAGCAAAATATTAGTCGCTCCTTTTTGATGTGAGCAGGTCTAAATAGTTTACAATATTAATATCAATTAATGTACTAAAAAAATTGCGATTAAGCAATATGTATTTAGTAATTTGGTATGTAAATTGATTTAGAAATTCTAACACCGCGGTCGAAATGTCAGAACAGGTACGAATTTGGCAGTGCTCTAGAGATCCCTGCATGGTTATTTTTTTTTAACGAGGCGATAACTATATTTTATTTTATTTACCCAAACAAAGCCAGGTCGGGTGATTAACGTGAGTTGATAATTCAATCGTTACTACGAATTTATTTTTAACATGCAATTGACCTCTGTAGTAAACCAATATAAATGTTGGGGCAGTATCTGTAGGTCGTTTGCTGATGTAATAGATTAGTGTCAATTGAGCACGTTTATGTCGGCTACCGTCTTTTGGAGTCCACGCGTGGTTATTTAATTTAATTTTAATTTATTTATTGGTCTCCAATTAAGACTACACATAACATACATTCAGTAAATTACATATTTAAGAAAATGATCTCTGTGCGTCTTAAATTACAGGATGACACAGCTTGCTTAAATTGTGGGAAATACAATCAAATAAAATAAAAAAAAAAGAATACAATCAAAAACAAAGAAAATAATAAACAAAAAACATGTTATCATGCTGTTGTCAAAATATTATAATAGAAACAGTTTTTCTCTTTCCACATTTTATTAAATTGTACATGTTATGACTATTAGATTACGAATATTAATGCTTTTTGTTTATATTAAGGAAACTATATTACACCATGCTTTAAATAAAGAAAAACAAATCCTAATATTTTGCCAAGGGCATAATAACCACGCATTCACACGCCAAAAGACCGTAGACGATCTCTAATCAAATTTAGCATTAGTTTATAGTGTATCTGGTATGAGTGAGATTGCTGGATGCTCAATACACATTCCCATCCATTTTCCTTCCCGCTCTCCTCCTGATTTGATGGGCCGGCAACACATCTATGATCCAAACGTTATAGATATCCAAGGGCAGCAGTGATCACTCACCATCACGTGATCTGTTTGCTCGTTTACCGATCCTATACAATAAAAATAATAGTTTAAAAAAACTAAAAAACACGCTTTATACAGAAAACCCAAGTAAAAAATAGAAAATAAATTATAATAATACTGAATTAAGGATAGTGTAAAAAATTAATAAAAAAAAAATATTTTTTATTGTAAAAAAAACGTGGGGTGCATGTTTTCAATAGATATAATTATTTTATCGACAGATATAAGCAGAAGGATTATCATTTTGATAATATCTTAAGAAGCACCCCACGCTTTTTTTACAATAAAAATATTTTTTTCTTATTCATTTTTTATACTATCCATAATTCAGTATTATTAAAATTTCAGTCATGGTTACGGTGGGGCAGGGGGTGCTAAGAATCCCCGGGTTGGCCCCGGCTACCACCCCCGACGACGACTGGCCCTGGTAACACACAACATTCGCACATTGAGGACAGACGAGAAGATTGTCGAACTGGAAGAAGAATTGAGCAGGTTACACTGGGACATTCTGGGGTTATCGGAAGTCCGAAGAATCGGGGAGGATACGATAACCCTGAAGTCTGGTAACCTGCTCTTCTACCGGGGGGACGACCAACAGTCCCGAGGAGGTGTCGGATTTCTCGTCCACAAGTCTCTCATCAACAACATCGTATCCATCGAAAGTGTGTCGAGCAGGGTAGTATACCTTATACTCAGAATATCTAAAAGATATTCGTTGAAGGTCATACAGGTATACGCGCCGACCTCGACACACCCAGATGAAGAAGTAGAGGAGATGTATGAGGACATAAGTCGGGCCATACATACTTCCAAAACCTACTTCAATGTTGTTATGGGGGACTTCAACGCAAAGTTGGGCAAGAGAAGCGATGCAGAGTTGAAAGTGGGGCAATTTGGACATGGGCAACGGAACCCCAGGGGTCAGAGGCTGGCCGACTTTCTGGAGAAAGAGGGACTCTTTGCGATGAACTCTTTCTTCCAGAAGCCGCCTCACAGGAAATGGACCTGGCTGAGTCCTGACGGTTCTACGAGAAACGAGATAGATTTCATCTTGACGACGAATAGACGGATATTCAGAGATGTCTCTGTGATCAACAGGGTGAAAACCGGCAGTGATCACCGAATGGTTAGGGGCACCCTGAATATCAATGTCCAATCGGAAAGGCGTCGCTTGATGAAATCTACGCTCCGACCTACTCGCGCCCATATCCAAAACCCCGAGAGCTTTCAACTCGAGCTGACAAATCGCTTTGATTGTCTAGTAGAAAACCTTGCAGTGGACGAGCTAAACAGCGGTTTGGTAGAAGCTGTCCATACGGTGGGATCTAAGTATTTTAGACCTCGCCGTAGAGATAGACCACAAAAACTCTCGATCCACACTCTTAACCTCATGGCCGAACGTCGATCTTTAGCGCTGCAGTCTTCCGTTGACGCCGAAGCATATCGGCGGCTCAATAGACAGATCTGGAAGTCCTTGCGACACGATGTCCGTGCTCATAATACTGTGAGCATTAAGGAGACAATCGAGCGGAACGGAGGCTCCAAAGTGTTTGCAAGAGACTTGTCTATTGGGCAAAGCCAGTTGTCTAGGCTGAAGACGGAAGACGGCCGCGTGGTATCGACGAGGGCAGAGGTATTAAGGGAGATCGAGAGGTTCTACGGACAGCTTTACACCTCGGTTGCCAAACCTGCTGTTAGCTCGGCCGAAGACCCGAGAGCCGAGTTGATCCGACACTTTAGCGATGATATCCCGGACATCAGCCTGTGTGAGATTGAGATGGCCCTGAAGCAACTTAAAAACAACAAGGCGCCGGGCGAGGACGGAATAACTTCAGAGCTTCTGAAAGCGGGCGGAACGCCGATACTGAAAGTCCTTCAGAGGCTCTTCAATTCCGTTCTCCTCGAGGGCTCAACGCCAGAGGCATGGAGCAGGAGCGTGGTGGTACTGTTCTTCAAAAAAGGTGATAACACTTTGCTGAAGAATTACAGGCCCATCTCGCTCCTGAGCCATGTCTATAAGTTGTTTTCGAGGGTCATCACAAATCGTCTCGAACGCAGGTTTGATGACTTCCAGCCTCCCGAACAAGCCGGTTTCCGAAAAGGCTTTAGTACCATAGACCATATCCATACGCTTCGGCAAGTTATACAAAAAACCGAGGAATATAACTTGCCGCTTTGTTTAGCGTTTGTGGACTATGAGAAAGCCTTTGATTCGATCGAGACTTGGGCTGTGCTACAGTCTCTCCAGCGGTGCCATATCGACTATCGGTACATCGAAGTGTTGAAGTGTATATACAACAACGCCACCATGTCGGTCCGAGTACAAGATCAGAGTACGAAGGCTATTCCACTACAGAGAGGCGTGAGACAGGGAGATGTCATATCTCCGAAACTGTTCACTGCCGCGCTGGAAAATGCCTTCAAGCTCTTGCAGTGGAAAGGATTCGGCTAGCAATGTGCAATTCGTTCAATTTTTAGGACCCGGATCAATACTGATCCATCTTTAAAATGAACCGGTTCAAATGACTCGATCAATCAATCGATTGGTTTCGTTCAATTCTTTGATATAAATGAATAGGCCCTTAGTTGAATTATAGGTATGTAAACACATTTTAAAGTTCACATTACCTTACATTACCTTTTAAATTTACACAAAAATGACACTTTTACAACTGAAACACGCGAAAAACAATTTTACAACAAACGTAATAGACAAAATCTTAGGACAACGAGATACTGATTACGAAATACGAACAAATACGTGTTATTACTTAATGACAATATTAACTCGCAAGTAATCATAAATCAAGACGTAACTAACTTCAACTCACTCAAAAAGTCAAAACCATAAAATTGTAACGTAAAATAAACTTTAAAGTCTACCAATCAAAGCATATATTAACCTTGTCATTTACAGTCGAACTATTTAGTGTCTGTATTCGTCTCTAAAACCGATGATATCCGAACGTTTTTTTTGGCTTGATTCGGCTCGCCACGGGTCAGGCGCACTTCCGGTTCGCGAACCGTTGTTCGCGGGTTATGGTTCTCGGCTCTCGGCTCTCGGCTCTCGGCTCTCGGCTCTCGGTTCTCGGTTCGCTTGAACCGACGCAATTCTCCAATCGTGATCGATCGAATGAACGAATTTTATTGTACGTAAAGATCGAATCGATCGCGTGGTTCTTGCGAGCCGGTTTATTTGACCCGTTCAATCGCGAACGACCCATATTTAGATTCGGCATCAACATCAACGGCGAGTATATCACTCACCTTCGGTTTGCCGACGATATTGTAGTCTTGGCAGAATCGCTGGAAGACCTTAGCACTATGCTCGAAGACCTCAATCGAGTCTCCCAACAGGTGGGTCTTAAAATGAACATGGACAAAACGAAGATCATGTCGAATGTCCATGTTGTGCCCACCCCCATCGGTGTTGGGGGCTCGACTCTTGAAGTTGTTGACGAATATGTCTATTTAGGACAAGTGGTCCGGTTAGGCAGGTCCAACTTCGAGAGAGAGGTCAATCGTCGAATCCAACTCGGTTGGGCAGCGTTCGGGAAACTACGCGACGTCTTCTCGTCCAAAATACCTCAGTGCCTTAAATCGAAAGTCTTCGATAGTTGTGTGTTGCCAGTGATGACTTACGGCATCGAGACGTGGCCTCTCACTATGGGCCTTATTAGGAAGCTCAAAGTCACTCAACGAGCTATGGAGAGGGCTATGCTCGGGGTTTCCCTACGAGATCGAATCAGAAATGAGGAGATCCGTAGGAGAACTAAAATAACCGACATAGCCCACCGGATTAGCAAGTTGAAGTGGCAATGGGCCGGGCACATAGCGCGGAGATCTGATGACCGATGGGGTCGGAAAGTACTCGAATGGAGGCCGCGTACCGGAAAGCGCAGCGTAGGACGTCCACCAACAAGATGGTCCGACGACCTGGTAAAGGTCGCGGGACGTCGCTGGACACAGGCTGCCTCCAACAGGTCTCTGTGGAAATCATTGGGGGAGGCCTATGTTCAGCAGTGGACTTCCTTTGGCTGATGGATGGATGGGATGGATTAAAATTTATTTTCTATTTTTTAGTTGGGTTTTTTATATAAAGCGTGTTTTTTAGTTTTTTTTAAACTATTATTTAATTTCTACTTTTTAGTTTGGTTTATTTATAAGAGCGTTTTTTCTTATTTTCAAATGTCTGTCTTATCAACTGTCGATTTATAAACAATTACTACCACACAGCACATATCAAACCATGTTTAAAAAATAAATACGCAAAATGCCCTATATAGTTCCAATCTCCGTTAAGAGATGGCGCCACTTGAAATCTAGATCGCGGTATGGTTTCGTTACAGACGTCCCTATATTATAGTTCCGAACCTTGTACAATTACAAACATATTAAGGATCTCGCTCCGAGCGAGATCCGCACGCGAAGCCACCTAAAGTTCGAAATAGCAATGTGCAATTCGTTCAATTTTTAGGACCCGGATCAATACTGATCCATCTTTAAAATGAACCGGTTCAAATGACTCGATCAATCAAACGATTGGTTCCGTTCAATTCTTTGATATAAATGAATAGGCCCTTAGTAGAATTATAGGTATGTAAACACATTTTAAAGTTCACATTACCTTACATTACCTTTTAAATTTACACAAAAATGACACTTTTACAACTGAAACACTCGAAAAACAATTTTACAACAAACGTAATAGACAAAATCTTAGGACAACGAGATACTGATTACGAAATACGAACAAATACGTGTTATTACTTAATGACAATATTAACTCGCAAGTAATCATAAATCAAGACGTAACTAACTTCAACTCACTCAAAAAGTCAAAACCATAAAATTGTAACGTAAAACAAACTTTAAAGCCTACCAATCAAAGCATATATTAACCTTGTCATTTACAGTCGAACTATTTAGTGTCTGTATTCGTCTCTAAAACCGATGATATCCGAACGTTTTTTTGGCTTGATTCGGCTCGACTCGGGTCAGGCGCACTTCCGGCTCGCGAACCGTTGTTCGCGGGTTATGGTTCTCGGCTCTCGGTTCTCGGCTCTCGGCTCTCGGTTCTCGGCTCTCGGCTCTCGGCTCTCGGCTCTCGGCTCTCGGCTCTCAGTTCTCGGTTCGCTTGAACCGACGCAATTCTCCAATCGTGATCGATCGAATGAACGAATTTTATTGTACGTAAAGATCGAATCGATCGCGTGGTTCTTGCGAGCCGGTTTATTTGACCCGTTCAATCGCGAACGACCCATATTTAGTTCGAAACCGCTTCGGACTTCACCAAGGAACGACACCGTGTTTACGATTGCAATCTCCATTTGGATTTTGGGTATAAGCTTCTTGGTAGCAATGTGCAATTCGTTCAATTTTTAAGACCCGGATCAATACTGATCCAACTATGAAATGAACCGGTTCAAATGACTCGATCAATCGAACGATTGTTTCCGTTTAAGTCATTGATATAAATGAATAGGCCCTTAGTAGAAGTATAGGTAGGTAAACACGTTTTAAAGTTCATATTACCTATTATTTTACACAAAAATATCACTTTTACAACTAAAACACGTGAAAAACAATTTTATAACAAACGTAATAGGCAAAATATTAGGACAATGGGATACTTATTACGAAAAACGAACAAAAAGGAGTTATTACTTGATGACAATATTTTCAAACGCAATTCGCAAGTAATCATAAATCAAGACGTAGCTAACTTCAACTCACTCAAAAAGATAAAACTATGTATAAAATTGTAACGCAAAATAAACTTTAAAGCCTACTACTCAAAGCATATATTAACCTTGTCATTTACATTCTAACGATTTAGTGTCTGTATTCGTCTCTAAAACCGATGATATCCGAACGTTTGTTTGGTTTGATTCGGCTCGACTCGGGTCGGGTCGCACTTCACAGGACGTTTACGGTTCGCGAACCGTTGTTCACGGGTTTTGGTTCTCGGCTCTCGGGTCGCGGCTCGCGGCTCTCGGCTCTTAGCTCTCGGCTCTCGGCTCTCGGTTTTCGGTTCTCGGTTCGTTTGAACCGACGCGATTCTCCTATCGCGATCGATCGAATGATCGAGTTTTATTGTACATAAAGATCGAATCGATCGCGTGGTTCTTGCGAGCTGGTTTATTTGACCCGTTCAATCGCGAACGACCCATATCTACTTCTTGGGTAGTCATGCGCAAATTGAATCACTGTAAAGAAAAGAGAGATATATATCTTTTAAGTCAAAAGATATATATCACTCTTTTATATCTTTATATCTTTATCTCACAATGATCGATGAGCTAAAGAATGAGTTGATTCAAATTGAGTTATGAGTCTTTCTTTATATCTATATCTAAGATTGACATTTTGGTGGAGTATATCTTTATATCTCTATCTCTTAATGATTCATGAGCTAAAAGATGAGTTTAAATTAGTTGATTAGAAATTTATCTATATCTGTTTCTTTCTAATCTTTGCAGTGAAATTGAACCAAAAATGATCTTTACGCGTACGGATATAATGAGTTAGTTTGAGTGCAAGGGATATAAAGATATAATCACTCCGTACGTCGGATATATATCTTTTTAGTTAATCACTCCTGAGTTACACATGTCTATTCTTGGGAGAGTAGAAGAATTTCGTGTCTTTACGTTTTATTATTGTGAACAACTTCATTACAGACAGATATAAACATTTTATAAAAAAATGAAGTGGAATGTGCTTCTCTTTTAATTTCTCCCGATAATTGATATATCGAATGAAATATATCGATTGTACGTATCGATACTAGATGATTCGATAATATGGGGTTCAATCGATATATCGCGTACATATATCGATATTTTACGCAGTATCGATATATATCGTGCACTCCTATTTACGGGTCGCTTGGATTGAACACTATCAGAGGGCTCTGCCCCAGTATTGTTACCACAACGCGGGAAAAATGCGTTCGTGAAGGTCTGTTGGAATTACAAACATACAAACAAACATACAAACAAACATACATACTAGTGAAGCCAAGAAGCTTATACCCCTTCTTGAGTGAAGCTAATATAAAGCGTGTAATAAAGCTATTTTATAACGATAAAATCAAACGGCGTTAAAATAAAACACATCAACTGCGGATTCAAAGCGCATCGTATAAATAAATGCATTACGATTTACGAGTAAATAAAATTAAATTGCAATGATCGAAAGAAATATAAATAATATTCGGTGCAGGTAGCATACCGACCCTTGTTATCAGAAAGATCTCACCATAAAATAATTTAACTGGATTGCAATAATCCTTTGGAATTTTAGCTCGATAAAAATATTTAATTGAAGTTTCTTATCACTACTTTTTTAAATTAAGATTTATTTTATTTTACAGTAACATATAAATAATGTGCGATTACTGAATTGAAGCAAAAAGTGAATTGTTTAATGCAAATGAACATTAGCTTCTTAAAGAGATCTTGAACTTCAAAGTGGTGTTACTAAAATACATTCATTGTACAATGTCATTGACTTATTCTGATTGATATGGTTGACCTTTATCATAGTGACAATGTTATAATACAATTATGGCGGGTTTTTTCATTGGAATTGATGTAAAACTGAACTAGAATATGTTACGGGAATACAGAATATACAGTTTTGTGTTATTTTTAGAAGATAATATGAAACTTAAGTGAGTGCATTAATAAATGACTCATGAGAACAGCTTCTTTTGAAAGTTTTTTTTCGCAGAAATGCAAGTGCTTCCTTCTTCGGTATTTTTCTAGACTCGTAATAATTCGTAATAATGAAATGGTTTTTCACAGGTATTGACTTATTTTTTTTTAATTTCAGGTTTTTTGGGCGGAATAGCTTTAAAGAAATACTCGTTCCGTCAAGTCGGTTTGGTTGGAGCGGGCCTGTTTGTGCTTGGCGATATTCTTACTATATTTGTGCAGAAAACCTATCAACTAGTATTCACGTTTGGCGTTATAAGAGGTACGAATATTTGTTAATATACCCAATGTATGTTAATGTTATCACTTATTACCAGTTTTGTATAATTAATTACGTTTAACCGTATATTATTGAGAATTGAAGATGGAAATATTTTTTGCATCATACCTTGTTGCACTTTTGAATGACCATGAACTAACAATTTATCATATTCTTGAATGACACAATAATAATAATATCTATATCCAATAAAATTACTATTTTTAGGAACTGTAATACTCTAATGAAGTTTTATTAGTACAGTTTGACAGCCTCCGTGGCGCAGGCGGTTAGATGCCGCCTGTGAAACGAGAGGCCGCGGGTTCGATCCCCGCACCGAGAGAAATGTTTGTGCGGCCCACAAATATTTCTCTCGGGTCTGGGTGTTTGTGAGACCGAAAAGTCTCTCGTAGTTCCTGATACCCACGATACAAGACTAGATCTTAATGTGGGGTCAGGACTATGTATGTGACTGTTGGGTGTTATTTATTTATTTATTATATGCATATTTTCATCCTTGCGTTACCTTTACGCAGCGATTATATTTATTTATTATTTATTTATATTCTTGCGGAAGTTTATCTAGTGCCAATGATATTAATTTGCATACTAGAATTTCACGAAAAAAAAAATACGAGATGACCTTAACTTTAGAGGAAATTTACAAACACGACAGCTCATTAATGGACATATTGTTACCAAAATATGATTTGTATACAGTGTTTCTATAATCATTGTTGTTTATACAATTGGGAAATTTCATGGTACACTATGCGGACTATCACTACATAGTATAAAACAAAGTCGCTTTTTCTGTCCCTATTTTTCTTGTTCGCTTAAATCTTTAAAACTACGCAACGGATTTAGATGCGGTTTTTTTTAATAGATAGAGTGATTCAATAGAAAGCTTTATATGTATAATAACATCCATTAAATAGTGGAGAAATATTGTTATTTTTGAGGTTTCTAATGTGATGTCGTTAATTATTAATATTTTTCCGCTTACATTGCAAACGCAGGCTGAACCCTACGAGATTTATCAAAATAATGTACTACATATTTGTACACATTGAAAAGGTCTACAGAAAATTCCGCGATGGTATATGTGGATATCCCACAATAACATTTTTTGTCATTTACTTTTTACGACAAGTAATGGCTAATTTTCGAAGTGATTTTAACTAATACAGTATTAATCCTTATCCAATTAAATAGCTTAAATAAATTGTTGATTTAATATAGATCTATGTGGTCCTTTACAGCACAAGATTTAAATGAATATTTTCGAAGATATTACAGATTTAAAATTGCGGGACGTAGCGCTTGCGGCGGTACTGGCCGGCCGGGGCGGCGGCAGCGTGCCTATATAGGAATGTTTATATGTATAATAATAATACGTACATATTATTGTACAAAAATCTATTAGTACCCGGGCGAAGCTGGGCCGGGCCGCTAGTTTTTCAATAATCCATACTGACTTATCAATCTAATAAATAATGTGACATTTCAACACTAATGAAATTGTTCGCCATGTATAATTGCTCTAGTGGGCTATTAAATTAATATATTTATATTCACTCCTGTACCTTTAACTTAGAGGTGGGACCTTAATCCCAATAGTTCACTTTAGAAATCTTTATTAGAAGACCAAATTCCAGCACTGCCGATTTGGTCGCTGATGACGATAATATTATCATCATCATCTCAGCCACGGAAGTTCAGTGGTGAACATAGGCCTCCCCCAAGGATCTCCACATCGACCTGTTGGAAGCGCCCTGTATCCAGGGACTTCCTGCAACTGTAGCCTGGTCGTCCGTCCACCTTGTAGGCGGGCGTCCGACATTTCGTTTGCCTGTACGTGGCCTCAACTCTAGAACCTTTCGGCCCCAACGGCCATCGGCTCTACGCGCCATGTGCCCGACCCACTGCCACTTCAACTTGCTAACAATAATATATTTGTTTTATAATATCCAGGCGCCGGTTTCGGGGTTATGGTTCCAGTGAGTTTCACAGCATTCAACTGTTACTTCACGAAGAAACGCACTGCGATGATGAGTGCTAATCAGACAATGAGCAGTATGGCATCAATCACGTTTCCAATGCTGGTCACCTTCCTCTTGTCAGAGTATGGGTTCAGGTGGACCTTGGCATTGATAATGGCTGTAGACCTGCATTTAATATTTGCGATGCTGGTCATGCATCCCGTTGAATGGCATTATATTAAGTCTACAGAAATCGAGGCGGGTAAGAAAAATACTGAATTATGAATTTTTATTTTTATTACATTTCACTCTTATTTTTGGGATGTTAAAATAACATATAAAAGCGATTCTTTGTATATATGCAGTATCAAAAAGTTATGGCTCTTGACCCAAAAGACAATTGGGAAGTTTTGAATATGTTCGACGAAGCTCAATAATATCAATCCATGAATTAAAACGAGATAGTAATTTTTGTTGGATCTCATTAGTAACCTTGTCAGAGTCAAAATACTTAAAATTCAAAGATAAGGCATATTCTTCTATAGTAATTCGTCTAACAGTGGTCATTATTAATTTTAAAAATAATTATTTATTACGTCGTAATGTAAATGTCATTGCTATGTTTTTTTGATGTTATGATTTGGAATATATTTGATTAATTAGCAATTCAAGTTCTGCATTTATAATATTATGTTTGCAGTAGATAAATACGGACGTGAGACTATTTTTTATGGTCCAAAATCATAGAATAAGAGATCTGAAATCATGTACATTCATTTGTTTTATTGTATCGAGCTTCGTGTTCTCATTATCTGGGTATATTGGACTACTAATATTCCTTATTAATATTCCTTACGATCATGTTTTTTGTGTTTGTTTTTTACGGTGCCTTTGTATGTCATTATTGTTTCATATGTTTTAAATTGGTTTTAACCAAAGTATCGACGCTGTCATTTTTAACAACACTAACAAATTCACAGACCCACCACCAAAATGTGACGTACTGAAAGTAAAAAAACTAAGTATAGATTCCTACGATGAAGCAATAGTGAAAATGTTACCAGGTGATGACGTCGAAATCCAAGTCAAGGACACGCAGCCCAAGAAAAGAGAATCAATACAAAAAAACATAATGTGAGTTATGATCACCTATTCATTAATGTTTGCCTTATCAGATACGTGAAATCTTGAATAAATTAAACATTTAACGATGATAATGTCTCTTATTACGTCAAAATGCAGAATTTTTAAAATATATATCTATCTGGTATCCTATTCCGTAATTTTTTTTTGTGTCTTTGTTCTGATGACATACATGGCCATACAAGAAATATTAGAATTTAGTGTTTCTTATAATTGATGTTGTTTTTTTCAGAAAAATAATATATGATAACGTTGAATTGGATTTATTGAAGGACCCTAAGTTCGTCAGCACGCTTGTCGGCCTGGGATTCGCTTTTGTATCAGACGTGACCTATTTAGCAATGGAACCGACGCTTTTGTTTTCTTACGGGTTTACAAAGGTACAATATTTTTTATGTAACTTTTTCTGATTATCATTCATAGAACTTACGATTTTGTTCTGTTAGTCACGAAATATTTTCAATCTAACAGTAACGAGTATTGACGTCAATGAAATTAAATAATTGGAAAAAATCGATTAGATCAAGGCTCCATTAATGCTTAAGCTAAATTAATAGTCGCTCAGATTAAATTAAAGGAGTTTTATAGGATGCTATGTTTTGTACGCTATAATCCTATGGAAAATTAATCAACTAAATCTTGCAATGAATGAGATCACATATAAGAAACTTGCTATTTGAGAAGGCACAAAATACGTCATATACTTCTTTTTTATGATGATCTTATTTTTTTATCAAATCTTCATTTCCTGTTTTATGGATTTAGCATAATATGTAGAATCTTCATATTAACATTTTTTTTTGAAATATTAAAAATGGGTCACATTTGTCCACTGTATTACAGGTTTGATATTTAGAACTTTTTATCATATTATGTGTGTTTCTAAAGATGTCGTTATTTATTTTTAACATTTTCGTTTCTTATCTGTATCAGCCCATATACGTCCCACTGCAGGGCACGGGCCTCCTCTACAATCGAGAGTACGATTGAGAGTGGTTAGGCCATATAGTCCATCACGCTGGCCTAGTGCGGGTTGGCGGACTTACATACCATAGAAATTCTTATAAATCGCTATGGTATGCAGGTTTCCTCACGATGTTTTCCTTCACCGTTTTAGTTTTTTCGTTTCTTATAATGAAGTTTTATTTTGGTGGGTATACAAGGATCTGCTTCAAAATATAATCCATACTTTTATATCTGGTTAGGACCTTGCTAGCATTAGAATATATGTACAACTCTATTTATTATGTAGGGACGATGATAGTTACCAATGGTGATGGGATTCCAAATATTAGGGTAAAAAAAAACTATTCCATTTTTATGATTTTTTAATGTTGATGAAAAATTAGAGCAATAGGACCGCCATTGATACTTTTTAAATTTTTGTTTATGTGTAGTGGTTGGTATGAAAAATTAAGTAATTAAATAAAATTGTATATTTTTCTACACTTTGTTGTAAATATGTTTTAGATGGAAGTGGCTACGTGTGTGATGGTGGGTGCAGTATCTGATTTGGTAGCTCGGTTTGGACTCGCAATATTCACTTACTTCTATGCAGTTGATAGTAGATTACTATTCTTCATGGGTACATGTGTCACAGTGTTCCTTAGAATTGGTGAGTGTTATGTTTTTTAAACTCCCATTTACACGGGGAGAGTTTAGTTTTAGTCGTAAAGGCGAGTATCGTAAGAATATAAAAAAGTTGCACCGACATTTTTCAAACACAATAATGTTATGGCGGTATTTTTTATATCATTTTTTTATGTCATACGATTCTTGCCGCGAGAAACTCTCTTCGTGTGAATGGCGCTTTATGGTAACAAGTAAGAGTAAACTGATGATTGTTCCGATGTACGATTAAAACGACTCTTTAAAATCACAAAAATATTTGGAGACTCTTATTTTACTGGTGGTAGGTCTCTCATATGTAAAAGGGCGCCTGGGTAGGTACCACCGCAATGTCTATTTCTCCCATCAAATAGCAGTGTAAATGCACTGTTGTGTCCCGGTTTGAAGGATATTGTAGCCAGAGTAACTCTTATGTCTCAGGATGGCGAGTGAAATACCAAGTATTGTTTGTTATTCATGGGTACCTACTGTTAGGCCTACTGTTCATGAGCGGACGTATCGCTTACCATCAAGCGAACGGCACATTTGTCTCGCCGTTCAATGCAATAAAAAAACTATTATTTCTTGCTTAGTGTTGCACCTCAAAGTTGCAACTTTAGACGCTATTTTCAAAAACAAACACACATAAATGAATAAATATTTTTTATTATACAACAGCCGGCTTGTAATGTGTATAATATGATCATTATTATATGATAAATTAAACAAATAATCTGTGATGAATTTGACGGCCTAGGATTTTTTGAATTTAAACTACTTCTCACGCGCACACCACAACAATCGCCGATGATGAATTTAAAGTTGCTTATCTTAATAGAAATTATAATAAATAATATATAATATTAAATAATAATAATAAATAATAAATAATATTATAATAATAAATTAAGTATTCTTATAAATTATAAATTATAAGAATACTTAATAGAAATTTGCATACATTTTCGTCGTATTAATTATTTGTAGTTTGTTTTATGTTTTGTATCTATATGCCAAAAGTAAGCATAATTTTTGACTTTTGTTCACACCCACTCTTTTTGTATTATTTACTAATCAGAATGAATAATTTCCATACATTTGTTTCAATACACAAAGTTTATATTTTGCTTTTCAATAATGATATAGATAATTTTTTTTGGCATAAAGATTATACAGGAGATAATGTTGTAAATATCGCAACACCACTCACAGCGGAGTTATAAATTAAAACTTTATTTTCTTTTGCAATCATTATTCATTAACGATTGACGTATGTTATATAGCTCTTTTTTAATTTAACATTGACTGCCTCGGTGGCGTAGTTGTACTACGGTACGGTTACAAAGCTGAGGGCACGAGCTCGAATCCCGGGTTGGGCAAAGTGATATTGGATTTTTCCATTCATTATCAGCCCAGAGTCAGGAATTTGTGCCCGATATGGCGATAGGCTCGCCACCTATCCATCGTGGCCATCCACCATCGTCGGACGGAACATACAAGGCCAAATGTGGGTGCTATGGCACCTCTGCCTACCCTTTCTGGAAAAAAAGGCATGAGTTTATGTGTGTATGTATGTATGTTTATTTAACATAAAGTGAGTATTAAACATTCAGCCTTCGTAGCGTATTTGGTTAAGAACTGACTATGAACCGAGCAGTCGTAGGTTCAATATCCGCGCCGAAACAAATACTCGTAAGACTTCTACCCCTCGGTTCTTGTAGTTTCCTGATACCCATGGCCCAAGACTTGCATCTTTCTATGGTCAGGATTATGTGGGTGTATTTATTTATTCATGTATTTATTTAATTAAAACATTTTTTTACAAATATTTCCGCGGTCTTGTTTTAATTTTTATATTATTAAACTTCCCGATGTGACGTTTCAATTATTTACAGCTTTCGTACCCACGGAACGGATTGACTGAGTCAGCCGCTCAGTTATTCAACTATTTCACTAGAAAATAATTTAATTGGTATTGTTTCCAGCTCTGGTGACTTCAGGGGAGCTATGGTTCGTGTTCGCTGTGACAGCTATATCAGGCCTGGTGCGGTGTTCTGTACAAGTGTTGTTTCCTCTGGTACTGGCTACTGCGGCCCCGGACAGGTTCCCCGCAGCGCTATCCTTGCACATCATCTTCTCAGGGTTCCTCATGCTCATTGCAGATCCTTTAATAGGCAAGTATCGTTATTCAAGTTTAGTTTCAAATTACTGGTAGGTCCATGTGAGAGGCCGCCTGGGTAGGTACCACCGCAATGTCTATTTCTCCCGCCAATTAGCAGTGTAAAGACACTGTTGTGTTTCGGATTGAAGGAGATTGTAGCCAGAGTAACTACTGGACATATTGAGACTTTACATCTCACGTCTCAGGTTGGCGAGCGCAGTGGCCTGCCAAGAAATCCTTTGTAATTCAAGGTGTTGCTTTTGGTTTTACTACTACACTTACCATCAGGCGAACGGATGAACGAATGCTGCTCATCTTGCCCTTCATGGCAATAAAAAAAATGTCCGTGGAATTCGACAAACCACATTAGGCCTTTCAATCGAACATTCGGTTTTAGAGGAGTTTCGACCTCTTCTTATTATAGACGGATACTTACAGTACAATTATACATAGGATGTAGACATATCTATATCAGTCCATATAAGTCCCACTGCAGAACATGGGCCTCCTCTATAATCAAGAGTAGAGAGGGGTTAGGCCGTATAGGCCAAGCTAGCCTACTGCGGTTTGGCAATTTTTTACATCGCTATGGTTTGCAGCTTTTCTCACGATGTTTTACTTCACCGTTATACTGCGTGGTGATTTACTATTAATACACACATGAATCTAAAAAGTCAGAGGTGTATCCTAGGATTTGAGCCCGCGATGACAATAAACATATATTGCTAGTCAATCTGGTTCGTTACCAACAGGCCACACCGCGCTTATATGAAAAGAAAACTTATAAAAAGATGAAACTTATATGAAATGCGACTATATTATGCATGATAAAAAGATCACGAAAATATCACGATGGTCGACATAGAAATGACACTCTTTATCATCATTCCGGATGGCAACCCTTCGATAAACAATTGATGATCGAAGCCGCAACCCATTTATTTATTTATGGCGAGTTAATCGCTAAGTACTTAGTATAGTTATACGGGCATCCAATATCATTCGATGTTACAATAATCCAGATGGCCTTTTTTGTTACGAATTAGTTCTATGTTGGAAATTATTTTGGAGATGCTACAATAATATTTCACGTTTCTTTTTCTATCCTCCCCATTTGAATTCAATTTGGTAAGAATTTAATTTTTGCCAGCAGACTTTTCAGTATTGTGTTGTGACAAAAAATCATAATGACAAATATGACTGAGTGTGAACTGATCTATAGATAAGCCCTATTATCATCATCATATCAGCCACAGGAAGTTCACTGCTGAACATAGGCCTCCCCCAAGAATCTCCACAATGACCTGTTGGAAGCGGCCTGCATCCAGCGACTTCCTGCAGCCTTAGCCAGATCGTCCGTCCACCTTGTAGGCGGGCGTCCGACATTTCGCTTGCCTGTACGTGGCCTCCACTCAAAAACCTTTCGGCCCCAACGGCCATCGGTTCTACGAGCTATGTGCCCGGCCCACTGCCACTTCAACTTGCCAATCCTATGGGCTATGTCGGTAACCTTGGTTCTCCTACGGATCTCCTCATTTCTGATTCGATCTCGAAGGGAAACACCGAGCATAGCCCGCTCCATGGCTCGTTGAGTGACTTTGAGCCTTTTAATGAGGCTCACAGTGAGAGGCCACGTCTCGGTGCCGTATGTCATCACTGGTAACACACAACTATCGAAGACTTTCGATTTTAGGCACTGAGGTATTTTGGACAAGAAGACGTCGCGAAGTTTCCCGAACGCTGCCCAACCGAGTTGGATTCGACGATTGACCTCTCTCTCGAAGTTGGACCTGCCTAACCGGACCACTTGTCCTAAATAGACATATTCGTCTACAACTTGTACACGTCTACATTCGAGAGTCGAGCCCCCAACTCCAATGGGGGTGGGCACAACATGGATATTCGACATGATCTTCGTTTTATCCATGTTCACTTTAAGACCCACCTGTTGGGAGACTCGATTAAGGTCTTCCAGCATAGTGCTAAGGTCTTCCAGCGATTCTGTCAAGACTACAATATCGTCGGCAAATCGAAGGTGAGTAATATACTCGCCGTTGATGTTGATGCCGAATCCTGTCCACTGAAGGCGTTTTCCAGCGCGGCAGTCAACAGTTTCGGAGATATGACATCTCCCTGTCTCACGCCTCTCTGTAGTGGAATAGCCTTCGTGCTCTGATCTTGTACTCGGACCGACATGGTGGCGGTGTTGTATATACACCTCAACACTTCGATGTACCGATAGTCTATGTGGCACCGCTGAAGAGACTGTAGCACAGCCCAAGTCTCGATCGAATCAAAGGCTTTCTCATAGTTCACAAACGCTAAACAAAGCGGCAAGTTATATTCCTCAGTTTTTTTGTATAACCTGCCGTAGCGTATGAATATGGTCTATGGTACTAAAGCCTTTTCGGAAACCGGCTTGTTCGGGAGGCTGGAAGTCATAAAACCTGCGTTCGAGACGATTTGTGATGACCCTCGAAAACAACTTATAGACATGGCTCAGGAGCGAGATGGGCCTGTAGTTCTACAGCAAGGTGTTATCACCTTTTTTGAAGAACAGTACCACCATACTCCTGCTCCATGCCTCTGGCGTTGAGCCCTCGAGGAGAACGGAATTGAAGAGCCTCTGAAGGACTTTCAGTATCGGCGTTCCGCCCGCTTTCAGAAGCTCTGAAGTGATTCCGTCCTCACCCGGCGCCTTGTTGTTTTTAAGTTGTTTGAGGGCCATCTCAATCTCACACAGGCTGATGTCCGGGATATCATCGCTAAAGTGTCGGATCAACTCGGCTCTCGGGTCTTCGGCCGAGCTAAGAGTAGGTTCGGCAACCGAGGTGTAAAGCTGTTCGTAGAACCTCTCGATCTCTCTTAATACCTCTGCCCTCGTCGATACCACGCAGCCATCGTCCGTTTTCAGCCTAGACAACTGGCTTTGCCCAATAGACAAGTCTCTTGCAAACACTTTGGAGCCTCCGTTCTGCTCAATTGTCTCCTTAATGCTCACAGTATTGTGAGCACGGACATCGTGTCGCAAGGACTTCCAGATCCGTCTATTGAGCCGCCGATATGCTTCGGCGTCAACGGAAGACTGCAGCGTCAAAGATCGACGTTCGGCCATGAGGTCAAGAGTGTGGATCGAGAGTTTTTGTGGTCTATCTCTACGGCGAGGTCTAAAATACTTAGATTCCACCGTATGAACAGCTTCTACCAAACCGCTGTTTAACTCGTCCACTGCAAGGTTTTCTTTTAGACAATCAAAGCGGTTTGTCAACTCGAGTTGAAAGCTCTCGGGGTTTTGGATATGGGCGCGAGTAGGTCGGAGCGTAGACTTCATCAAGCGGCGCCTTTCTAATTGGACGTTGATATTCAATGTGCCCCTAACCATTCGGTGATCACTGCCGGTTTTCACCCTGTCGATCACAGAGACATCACTGAACATCCGTCTATTCGTTGTCAAGATGAAATCTATCTCATTTATCGTAGAACCGTCAGGACTCAGCCAGGTCCATTTCCTGTGAGGCGGCTTCTGGAAAAAAGAGTTCATCGCAAAGAGTCCTTCTTTTTCCAGAAAGTCGGCCAGCCTCTAACCTCTGGGGTTCCGTTGCCCATGTCCAAATTGCCCCACTTTCAACTCTGCATCGCTTCTCTTGCCCAACTTTGCGTTGAAGTCCCCCATAACAACATTTAAGTAGGTTTTGGAAGTATGTATGGCCCGACTCATGTCCTCATACATCTCCTCTACTTCTTCATCTGGGTGTGTCGAGGTCGGCGCGTATACCTGTATGACCTTCAACGAATATCTTTTTAATATTCTGAGTATAAGGTACACCACCCTGCTCGACACACTTTCGATAGATACGATATTGTTGATCAGAGACCTGTGGACGAGAAATCCGACACCTCCTCGGGACTGTTTGTCGTCCCCCCGGTAGAAGAGCAGGTTACCAGACTTCAGGGTTATCGTATCCTCAATTTTTGTGTCGACATTAGGGGGTATTTGCCAATACTTGCCACGCTTGGCAGGCGGGTTGGCGAGCGCAGGAGGGGACTCGCGCTGATGACCCTGCTGCCCATCATCAACGGGGGAAAGGAAATAGGGTTTGTGAGTAGAGGATATAATAGGAAAGGAAAGTATGGCCTGTAGGAGTGGATACTGCAGTCATGGAAGGGAATGTTTGTAGTGACTGCAGTAGCTCGGGGGCCTGGGAGCCCTAATAACCTGCTGGTAATTAATCATAACAAGTTCCATAATTAGCTTGTTAAGTAGGCAAACATACGTAACAATACGAAGTAAAAACTATCATAATACCCAATGGTACTACGCAAATAATGGTAACAAACTAGCAGATACTTTATCAATCAATATCGGTATATATGTTATGGACCAAGTGATTAATCGGGCATTATTCATAATGCCCGGGCAATATGATTAATGCCCAATAAGAGCGGGCAATGTGATTATAACCAATCAATTTATCACATTGCCCGGGCATTATGAATAATGCCAAGTGCCTATTGGGCAGAGTGATGTAAAGCGAATCAAAATCAAAACAATGAGCCGAAGTGGTAGAATTTAGAATAGGGCAGCACGAGGGTTTGGGTTGGGAGGAGTGAACGGGGAGGGGGAGTGTCGCACCTCCCCTGGTACCACTCCCATGAAAAGGTAACGCACCATTCCTGAGAAATATCTAGTATAGCAACCTAACCATGCATCGTCTCCGGCGCTACGGGAAGTTC
Source organism: Hyles euphorbiae (assembly GCA_023078785.2). NCBI lineage: Eukaryota > Metazoa > Arthropoda > Insecta > Lepidoptera > Sphingidae > Hyles > Hyles euphorbiae. The sequence continues at coordinate 12,541,487 of CM041041.1, read as the reverse complement.
AGCCCCTTCGCCCTTGCGTAACAAAAGATAGGCACCCATGCTCACCTCCGCAGCTTCGGCTTGCTAGTCGCCTTCGGCGACCAGCCTCAGCCGCTATGGCTCGCTCGGTTGCCCATCCTTCGTTACAGCGGGCGGGGGCTGCTCTCCCTCCGCGCCTCCGGCTTTTTATATACACTCTAGGGTCGGTAGTCAAAAGACTACGTGAAGTCGGGGTGTTCCGAGTCGGTTTTGGGGCACAGTCGACCTAACTGATCCATAAAGTGGGTACACTAATTTTCTTCTAAAGATAATGTTTCGGACGTTAAAAAACAACTAAACATAAGCAGATCAATTCAACCTTTCTAATTTATGGGTCTATCGCAGATGCGACAGTGCGGTAGCGCACCACGTAAAAAATCACCTTTTAATCACATTGCCCGATCATCATGTAGCCATATTCATAATGCCTGGGCAATGTGATAAATAGGTGAGTTTAGATTGTAATTAATCACTTGGCCCGAACATATATATGTTATGGGCCAAGTGATTAATGCGAGCAGTATTCATAATGCCCGGGCAGTATGAATATTGCCGAGCCATATCGGGCCAAGTGATTGAATTGATCTGCTTATGTTTAGTTATGTTTTAACGAACGAAACATTATCTTCAGAAGAAAATTAGTGTACCCACTTTATGGATCAGTTAGGTCGACTGTGCCCCAAAACCGACTTGGAACACCCCGACTTCACGTAGTCTTTTGGGTACTGACCCTAGAGTGTATATAAAAAGCCGGAGGCGCGGAGGGAGAGCAGCCCCCGCCCGCTGTAACGAAGGATAGGCATCCGTGCGAGCCGTAGCGGCTGAGGCTGGTCGCCGGAGGCGACCAGCAAGCCGAAGCTGCGGAGGTGAGCATGGGTGTCTATCTTTTGTTACGCAAGGGCGAAGGGGCTGAACTTCCCGTAGCGCCGGAGACGATGCAGAAGCTAATTTGTATTGACAACAAGTGAAAAAGTTTGAAGGCCAGGTTGCTATAATAGATATTTCTCAAGAATAGTGCGTTACCTTTCCAGGGAAGTGGTTCCAGGGGAGGTGCGACACTCCCCCTTCCCCTCGACTCTTCCCAACCCACCCCATCGTGCTGCCTTATTCCAAATTCTACCACTTCGGCTCATTGTTTTGATTTTGATTCGCTTTATATCACTCTGCCCATTAGGCACTTAGCATTATTCATAGTGCCCGGGCAATGTGATAAATTGATTGGTTATAATCACATTGCCCGCTCTTATTGGGCATTATTCATATTGCCCGGGCACTATGAATAATGCCGGATTAATCACTTGGCCCATAACATATACACCCACTCAGATACGAGTTTGGGATTATTGTATTATTGTATTAGTGTACTCAAAACTTGATTGTATTACAATTTTTATAGCCGACTAATAATCTAATCTTAGTCAAATAAACAGGTTGTATTAAAACAAGATATTTCTCATAAAAATATCTCAAGACAAGTAACAGTTATTTTCAGATTCTTGGTAATAATATCAAGGGCAGTGGAAATTAGTCCATAATCTAATTTAAAAGTTTAATAAAGAAGGGTTTTTATTCACTATTAGACTGTAATTATTGCATTACTGATAAATCCACTTACAATTTTATTTTTTTGCTAATAACCTAGAGAGAGACCTATTGGAGACCTATTGGACAAGTGCGTGGTGGCCTGTTGGTAAACGGACTAGACGCGGCTGCCAACATGTTCACGGTGGTCGCGGGTTCGAATCCCAGGGCACACCTCTGACTTTTCGGAGTCTTGTGTGTATTGATAGTCAATCACCACGCACTAAAACGGTGAAGGAAAACATCGTGAGGAAACCTGCATACCATAGCGATTCATAAGAATTTCTATGGTATGTAAGTCCGCCAACCCGCACTAGGCCAGCGTGGTGGACTATATGGCCTAACCACTCTCAATCGTATTCTCGATTGTAGAGTAGGCCCGAGCCCTGCAGTGGGACGTATATGGGCTGATACAGAGACCTATTGGACTGTCGTTCTTTTGCAAAAATGAAGACTTACAGCCGCTGCCAATAAACAATCCCAATCCAAAATGTGCCGTTTTAGATTGACAGCTCAATCTTTTTTCTGATACTATATTGCCAATAATCAATCTCAGTAGTGAAAAAACTATGGCAACATGACAGGAGACCAATCGAAAAGTAGAAAACAATCCAGATTGACTTCAATCTAATTTTTTCGATTGATTATTGGCATCGGCCTTAGGTCTTGGCAAGTATGGTCAGAGTGTCGAACAATTCAACAAAATGTATATTTGGGAGGTTGCGAATTGATGAGAATCCTGTTCAGTGGTGTATATTTGGGGAGACTTTGGCCAAGAGTTAACTACAGTGGTATAATGAAGAAGAACAATGTATAACTGTATGTTTTCCCTCAATAAAATAAAATGATAATGATGACACACGAGACATTACTATGGCGGTGGGAATTATACTTACAGGGGGAAAGCATAATTGGAGTAACTCTATGTAAATTTACGTAGGAAAATTTGGAAATGAATCTTAACTAGCAGTTCTTCCCAATTTGAAGTGCTTTCTGAATCATCTATGTTTTGATCTGATTTTTTATGAGACAGTATTCCAAAACCAAGTATTCCAAATTTCTTTTGTTGTGATTGTAACCGTGTATTCTTTGTTGCAGGTGTTCTGTACGAGGCGACAGGGAGCTACGTTTATTGTTTCTTCGCAATGAGTTTTTGTTGTTTAATATGTGTTGTATTATGGACTATAGAGTACTTTATGTATCGTACGAATAGGTCATGAACATTTAATTTATGCGTATGTGTAAAAAAGTACATTTATGTGGAAAACTAAACTTTTCACAACCAAGGTGGAGAAGCAGTTTAAAATTAGAAATAGGCATCACAGTTGTTTTAGCCTACTGCCTTTATTATATATCTTTATTTAAAACTTTTGTGGAAATGTTTAAGAGTGTTTTTATAAAATACGTATAAAATTAAAATCAAATATCTCGCCGGCAGTTATGTGCAGGCCACAAACGACCGTTTCGATAGGATTTAGATTTATTTAGATTATAGACTACTACACAGGAAGGACTTCATTTCAAAATCGGCTTATGTAATGTATGCCAATTATAACGATCGGAGATATTTGCGGCTCTTTCATTGACAGAAATGATTATCGGGACAATTATTGTCGAGTTCACATCCCGATTACCTCACTAACCTCGTGTGCCAGATATGTGAACATTAATTCGTCTTTTTCTGTCAAACGGGAAGTTGATATGTGGATCTATCTGCAAAACAAATACCTATCAGTGATGATAGATTGATCTTAGCAGCGTTGTATGACCATAATTAGCAACTGATAGGGGTAAAAACTAACAATACGAGGAGTTACAAGACCGTATCGAAGGGCAAGGTGGTCGTCTATAACCTTGGTTAGACGATTGACCTAATGATGTTCATAATGTATTTAGATACATACTATGTATTATCGTTTGTGTATCTATGTATCGAAAATATTATAGTTTTGACGGAGATGTTCACTGTAATTTCAATTTAAAATATAAGTGTACAAATAGTTAATTTACAGATAGTTGAATTTTTAGTAAGTATTTAGTTATAAATTAAATAATCACCTGAAATAGTTAGATTGATATAATAATTTAATCATGTTGTTATAATAATTAGAATATGTTAAAATTATTTGTAGATATATTGAAAATAAAAAAGATTTTAGTTAAGTAGTTGCTATGCATTAAATATTAATTTAGTTTTAATTTTTACAAACACAAATATATATAAGACGTTTAATATAGAACGCCAATGATTTTATTATTGTTCTATAGTCGCGTTTGCCAGTGGAGTTACCTTATGATGGAAAAATTAATATTTAAATTCACATACAATGATCTTACTTGCAATGTTAAATGATGAGAAAGAACAAAAAAAGGAAATGAGAGTAGGTTTGTAATGAGTTCTTGCTTTTGCATGTTAATTCAATGCTAATAAACCTAAAGATAATTGGCAACTGTAATTATTGTTTATTAGAGCTAGGTGAACCCAATATTAGACTTTTTGTCTCCTCGTTCAAATAATTACCGTAATAATTGTTTATAATTGTGTCGTTTCAAACGCTGTAGACAAATAAGGTTACTTTTTATTAATGGTTAATTTGTGCTACTTGTATTTAAAAATTGTTAATGTACTTGTTAATATGTTTAGTACTGGAATCGACTGTGTCTAAAATAAATAGGCATGTAGTGAGTGTCTAAAGAGTTTTTATTATAGATAAATATAAGGGTAATGACTTCTTTTTGTCTAGACGTATTTATGGAGGTGTGCAGTCATATGAATATGACACCCAGGTAAATCAAGTCATTTATTTTGGTTATAGATTTAATTGACGATAAGTGATTTTGTACGGATGTTTACAAATTGTATGGCTATATTTTTTGGAGATTGGCTGATAAAATTTTGTGGGGTTCATTCTAGAAACTGGGCTGGATATTTCGTAGTTAAAAAATAATTTATAAAGCATTGTAATTATTTCGATTCCAGTGAACTAACTCGAAATGATTGTTTTGTTGGAAAATAAAAACTAAAAGTTTTCGTAATTATGCTAGTTATAAACTTTTAATACAGTGTGATTGTAGCAAAAGAAGAATGGTTTGGAAGTAGATACAAACATCTGTGTAATTATTATATTCTGAGTCAGTCGCCTAGCTGGCTGCCTACGTGTATATAAATAAATATTTTTTGTTTTAATATTGAAATCTAAAACACATTTTAAATGATAGCTCAGGGAAATGTTGTTCAATTATCCTATCTTAAGTCCTGAGTAAAGTGGCGATCAATAGTCTCTGCTTGTCCCTATGGGATACAGGCGTGACGATCAAGTATGCATTTTCTGGTAAGGCGATAAAAATATAAATTTAGCTATAAGAAAAAAATTGTTAATTTAAACATACATAGTGTTCGTGGTGTATTTCTAGCCTAGCCAAAGAGAAATGGATCAGTTTTTGTTAAATTGTACCAAATTATATTAAATTGATTTCGAAACAATGATGTTTAAAGTTTTATTGAACAAGGTCCATATATTGTGTAGGTTTGGTCGTACATACTTTTTTATATCAGATGTGAACAAAACCAAACAAAATAGTTATATATCAGATTTCGATTAGTTTGGTGTTAATAATGAATTCTTCCCAATTTTTTGGTATTACATTTTTAGCATAATTTGATTAAATTATATAATTATAAATAACTTTCAATGTCAAGTTTAGTCATATAAAAAGTGTTTCTATACGAATATGTTGTTTACAAATACAGTTGCTTACCAGATTAATTTACATAATTTATGATTCACATTTTTTATTAAACTACGACATTGAAAACATCATATGATTGTATTATGATAAGTGAGCCATTAATTAAAACGTTTCCTGTAATCGAATGTATTATACACATAATCCTTATCGGTCTAGTTTAGGTGGTTGACAAATATAGCAAAAAAAAACTTGCCTGATCGTATTGCACTCATACTGTGTAGAGGAAATGAAAACTAGAGGATGCCTGCCAATTGTACGAATTAGTTTTCCAAGCAAACATTTTATACTTTTTGATTTAGTGCTATTTTATAATAGTTTTTTTTTTCGCTTTATGATAGATAATTCTTAAGGCAATGCAAGGAAGATATTTTGTTGGTGATACAAATTAAATTGTGAATACACTATAATTATATACTTATGTAAGAATTCTAAAATAATTAGTATAAAGGAAAGTCCACTATCGGAAGTGTGATGTGTTACTTATAAGTATTTTGTTATTGTAATTAAATATTTAAGAATGAAATACAATGAAATATAAAATGATTAATTAAATCCATAAAAATGTTACGCATATTTTAGATTCAGTTTTCTTTGTTCCACCTTCAATCATGGTTTTGTTGATTCTACCACCCGATTGGGAAGCAATTTTCAGTTGAGAATAACGGGCAAGAATCTCTAGTGCTGTTCTTTTCACAACCAGATTACATTGCAGTGATTTTTTACTATTAAAGTTGGTTTGATTCGGAGTAACTGTAAGTAAGTAATTTGCTATAATTTATGTTTTCTTAAAATATTATTTGATTTAGAGTTACACATGTATAAATAAATTAAACACCGTGATCTTTGGTCAAGTACATAAATTCTCTTAAAGATGTTTATCATTATAAAACCAAGCCCAAATGGATTCCATAAAAAATAACAACTTGGTTATTAGTTCGACTAATTGCAATGTTTTATTCAAGAAGACGATATTTAATGTTTTATAACCGAGTGATGGGTTTAAATGCTATTACATTAAAACTTTTATTCGCCGTCTAATAGCGTTGGGACATAGATTATTGAACACTTAATTTGTTTGTCGTATTTGGAGGCCGCAGTAAATTACCTTAATGTATAAATAAATAAATAAAAAGTATATATATATATATATATATATATATAATTATTGTCCTAACGTGACGTGACGTCCCAAACACCTTAAAAAGGACCAGTTTAGATTTCTGGAGTTTTTTACCTCATATCACCAAAAGGTAATCGTGAAATAAATTTCTTTATTTCAGGAATTCTCTACTATGTTTTAGTTGTTACTTCCGTTGAATATTGTGATACATTCAAAATTTCAGCTTACTGGATCCAAGGATTATGCAGTGTATCAATAAACAATGATTTTTCTTTTATATCAGCGTGTTTGATTTGATTAATAAGCTAGCTTTTGTGCTGTGTGCTATGGTGTGGTCAGTAAAAGATAAACATTGTGTCAAGCTAAGGGACATAGTACAAATTATTGTAATATTTTCCTAATCTGTGTTGTGTATGTTATTTATATTTATGGGTTTTAAATTTAATTGTTTTTTACGTGTAAAACTAGTTATAGTTTCCCTCACACAATCTCTGGGGGCAAGAAGGGTATTTGCCCTGTGGTTCGGGAAAGCCAGAATTTCGCCATAGTATACCTTGGCCCCTACTAGTCGTAAGATTCACTGGGCACATGACGGAGGCGGTGCGCCCTCACGTATAATGACTCTGAAATGTTCTGTGGAACCTTCGCCCTGTCATGGACGCCCTTTAAACCTTAAAAGAGCGTCCGGCTTACCGACCAAAACCCCTCGATGGCCCTCTTCGTGAACATCAGGGTGACTACGGTCCCTGATAGAAAAAGCTCGTCCGGCAACACTCTCTTACCACTCTATGTGGTTTGTAAGCGTATGGTCTCGACCGTCTTCGTATGAGGCAGTGTGTTCGCCTTTTGGCCTAGTTCAAGTGTTCGCCTTGGTATCACCATCCTTGACGGCGCCCTCCAAGTGCACCCAGTGATCCCAATGGCCTCATTTAGTCGCTTTCTAGGTCATGCATGGTATACCGTGATGGAAAAACGCCCCCTTGCAAATGAGCAGTCTATGTACAAATGTTACAATGGGCAAGTATAAATTATAAATGAATGCACTCAATAATCACATACATAATCTTAACCTACACTAGGATCAAATCTTGTTTCTCGGTCTCTCTCAGACATGACACAAATAGCTATGGGCTGCTCAAGTTAACCCGGGGATCGAACCCGTGGCATCCCATTTTACAGGAGGCGTCTAAACAACTGCACCACGAAGGCTGTCCAACGTTATATAAAATAACATTATTAAAGGAGATTTACTATGTTTAACATCAATCGATAAATCAATGATAGACTATCAATCAATGGTAACTTATGATGTCCAAAAGGTAGGTAGAGATGCACTTACAAATTAAACTGGTTTTAAACAAAACAACAATATGTATACAGGGTATATTAAAACTGCTACCGAAAACGAAGCCGGGTGGTAGTTTAAGCGACTTCAGACACAATGTAACAGAAAAAGTTGCAAAAAAAAGCGACATGACCATATTTGGGTGTTAATTACATTTTTTCCTAAAATAATAGTGTATACCCTTTTATTTATAAATAATTTAAGGTATAAAAGTGTTTAAATTATTATTTTAGCAAAAACTATGGATTTACCACGCAAAAATGACAACATGTAAAACGTCATAAAAATAATTGTCGCGTTTCTTTGCGAAATTTTTAGTTGCATTGTGTTTGTAGTCACTAAAACTACCACCCGGCTTCGTTTTCGGTAGCAGTCTTGAGATACCCGGTATAAGTTGAAGCAAATTGTTGCACGATGTTTGGTCGGAACTGCCCTATGAGTAATAAATAATATGTATATTTTTATCACAAACGCACAATATTTTTTGCAGGCGCTTTTTTAATCAGGTTGCGGTAGTGTAATGGTCCAACACGATATGTATTTTTTTTATTATGTTTGAAGGTAGATAACGTTTGTGTGAAATACAGTTAATTGTTAGTATGTATACTAAGAAAATTAGAACTTTACTAAAATTTCATTTCAATTTATACTTAAATTAGTTACAAATATTGCAATCAAACTGCTTATATTTGGTTGGTTTTCGGTGTTTTTGTGGTATTTTACTTTATCTTATTAAAATCACTCACCTATAGTTCCAAGTGGGTTTATATTTAACGCACTGTATACGTATATCACATTATACGGATTTAAAAGGAAATATCGCCTTGGAGTTATGAAATATATCGCATTACATAAATATTGCAGCTATATATTTGTAAGGTGCTTTGTTACTTGTGATTAAAATATGAATCTTCTATCTGTTTTTCTTAGTTAGGTTACATTATACTTCTTTGGTATGTGGCTTGAAGTATACAAATGAAAAAGAATATACCACGGTATTTTTCCTTTAACATTTCCCTATTCTATAAATAATTTTCCAAAAAACATAGGTAGAATATAATATAAAAAAACTAGAATCATTCATATATTGAGCGGTGGAGATGAGGCTACCAACATGTTGAAGGTCGTATCGGGTTCAAATCCGACGACACACCTCAGTTTTATGTGTGCATTGATAGTCAATCACCACACATGATGGCGCGGCTGAGGAAAATATTTAAGCTAAGTTAGCTAAGAAATAGTTTTATTTTAACGTGTAACATTCACGTACATCTAAAAAATCTTTGCTAATCAGTTACTTTTTTTCCAAATATAAAAAATAATTATAAAATTCAAATTAATAAAGAAAAATATATTCAGTCAGACTCTGTATAAAGCCTTGTCGCTTGATTTTAGATAATTATGTTAAGTTGTAACTTATAATTGACATTCATAATTTCATTTATAAAGTACCTAAATAAAAACGCTACTTTTTATAATGCTATATGCTTATAACACGAAGACAATGCGTTGTCTCTAAGCATTTCTCATAAATAACATTATAACATCTGTTCGCACACGGTATCAACTCGCCTGATTGGTAAAATTACTTAGGGCTGATACAACGGTTTCTGATGAAGTTCCTGCTAGTTACTTGGCACTCATCTGTCAGATAAAAATGATCATGTCTGCATTGGATTGGATCGGAACTTAGCCGTTACGAATAGTATGAAATATATGGTTTCTTCTGCGATAATTATTTACCAGTCTGAGAATTAAATGACCAGTTTATAACATGGATAAAGTCTTAGTATTTTCTTCCTCATAGAGTCACTTTTTTAGAACATTTTACATTGATTCTGTTATTTTTGGAACCTAAGCGTCTATTTTAAGTTATGTGATAGATACACGGAAACGTCATGTATTCATTATCAGAGCCATAACTGTCATTAAAGAGATAAATTTATTAAGCTGTCGATTATGCAGTGCCAAATAACATGTTAAGATTGGGTAAGATATATTTAGTATTCATTTATTCCGTTTAAATGTATAGTAGGTTAAATCGCATTGTCATATCTATTTCTACATTTATTAAGCATATACACGTAATGTTATACAAGATATATCTAGACTGTGGTCTGTGATCGAAAACGAAGCTACTTGTTAGTTTTAGTGAGTGACTACAGACATAAAGCAATTAAAAATATTGCAAAAAAGCAAAGTTTTTTTCCTTTGTAGTATTTGGGTGGTAAATACATAGTTTTTCGTTTCCCATCCAAACACGATGATATAACATCACAAAAAATTGATAGTTTAAGAATTTTTTAGTTGTATTGTATGAGGAGTCACTAAAACTACCACCCGGCTTCGTTTTCGGCAGCAGTCTGAATTTACCCGTTATACAAGCTGTTGTTGGCGTGAACACATAGCTTATGTATAGATGCGTATGTAAATAAATAAATATAATAAATGTTAAAAGATCGATAAATAAATATAGTGGTATTAGCTACAATTTTCTCATTGTCTATTGAAGGCCATATGAAGCCTAATGATAAAGACTTGTGGAAAATAAATATTAAAGCGGCAAAATTTTTAATTACCTTCCAAGTAAGGTCATATTGTGTAATCTTCAGTAGTTCCTTTTGTAGACTTAAGTTATTAAAATAGATAATGATAGATGGATAATTTGCCTAGCACAATTAAAAATAATTTAATGTTTATTAAACAACAGCCATAAGAAATTATGAGCTAAGCCGGTGTGGTTTCCAATAAGGCTGCTGAAAAAAAGTTTCAAACACACAAAGTTTATTTCTTCGTAATTTTTCCTGAAACAATATGCCGCTTTATGATAATTGTAGTTATCGCGTATTTCTTTATCTATCGTATTCGTATAATTTTAATTTTTTTACTCAAATGCTTTGTAAACTTCGATATAATTAATTCAAACGACGCGACTGTTTAACAATTTACTACTACAAGTTACAACCACAGCAAAAAAAGGTATTAATTTTTCTAATTATGTTCAGTAATTTAATATCTATGCTGAATGAAAGAATAATAATATGCTAAAATAGATTTTATACCTTTGCCAGATGGGTACTAAAACAAACACGTCAATTATGTGTAAAAGTCTGCGAATTTTGTCTACTAAATTAAAAATGTCAATAACCCCAATTTGTACTTACCATATATTATTATAATACTCGTACTCAGAAGTAATATAAAATATTACAATAAACACTGTCCCACCAAGACGCGCATATGGTTATCTGAATTTGAGTATTCAAAAAATACGAAAAAATTATACTAAATGATAACATAGGTATCGTAAATTATAATAACATCAATACAATTTAGCAATTTACTGGTGGTAGGTCTCTCATATGTGCGAGGCCATCTGGGTAGGTACCACCGCAATGTCTATTTCTCCCGTGAAACAACACTGCTTAAATGCACTGTTGTGTTTCGGATTGAAGGACATTGTAGCCAGAGCAACTACTGGACATATTGAGACTTAACATCTTATGTCTCAGGATGGCGAGCGCAGTGGAATATTTCTACTGTTTATGAGCGGTCGTATAGCTTACCATCGGGCAAACGGCTTGCTCGTCTCGCCATTCATTGCAATAAAAAAAAAAAAAAAAAATAAGCTACGTTTTAAATTTTCAAAATAATTACAGAAATCCTGACAGTTATCTAACGTCACGTTGCACATTGCTTGTTACGAACACGGTTGTTAACAGTTGTAATCATCATCATCATCATCATATCAGCCACAGGAAGTCCACTGCTGAACATAGGCCTCCCCCAATGATCTCCACAATGACCTGTTGGAAGCGGTCTGCATCCAGAGACTTCCTGCAACCTTAGTCAGATCGTCCGTCCACCTTGTAGGCGGGCGTCCGACATTTCGTTTGCCTGTACGTGGCCTCCACTCGAGAACCTTTCGGCCCCAACGGCCATCGGTTCTACGAGCTATGTGCCCGGCCCACTGCCACTTCAACTTGCCAATCCTATGGGCTATGTCGGTAACCTTGGTTCTCCTACGGATCTCCTCATTTCTGATTCGATCTCGTAGGGAAACTCCGAGCATAGCCCGCTCCATGGCTCGTTGAGTGACTTTTATTTATTATTATTATTTAAATGCTTTATTGCACACTAAGTTAACTTAATTACAGAACATTATATTACATAGTGGTACAAAAGGCGGTCGTATCGCTCGAGGCAATCTCTTACCGACTACCTTGGGATGGACAGTAAGAGATGGAAAAAAAGAGAGGCCTTTGAGCTTTTTAATGAGGCCCACAGTGAGAGGCCACGTCTCGGTGCCGTATGTCATCACTGGTAACACACAACTATCGAAGACTTTCAATTTTAGTAATAACACTTGTAATGCGAGTTTCTAATTTTTTTATTTTATTTTATTAACAATATTTTTTATCATATTATGTAAAACTGATATTTTAAATAGCACAAATTAATGATGCCTGATAAAACGTTTATCGACCGCACAGAGTATTTTTGTCACCCTGTATTGCGGGGCCATTTCGTTCTACAAAACAGAAAATATGAACGCAACAACATTACTTGAATGTTCATAAAGATTTTTGAATTGCGAGTTATTAAATTGGTAATTTTACATACAAGCACCCACAGAAAACTTTTACATTTACGCTTGTTTCATAATTAATCAAAATATTAGACAACTTATATAAAATCTCTGTACCTGTATCAGCCCATATACGTCCCACTGCAGGGCACGGGCCTCCTCTACAATCTAGAGTACGATTGAGAGTGGGTAGCCCATATAGTCCACCACGCTGGCGGGTTGGCGGACATACATACCATAGAAATTTTTATAAATCGCTATGGTATGCAGGTTTCCTCACGATGTTTTCCTTCACCGTTTTAGTGGGTGGTGATTGATTATCAATACACACATGACTCCGAAAAGTCAGAGGTGTGTCCTGGGATTCGAACCCGCGACCAACGTGAATAAAATTAATTTAATAAAATAATTAAGTGAAATTAGTTGTCACAAAGAAATGCAAATCAAGCATGCATTTCTTGAAAATCATTAAAAGTTCAATTGATGTAAAGTTGGCACAAAATGGTATTTCCGACAGAAGCGACACAATCAAAACATTGGTAACCTATAATTTATTTTTATTTTTATAAGTTTTGATTCACGTCCAAATGTTCAAATTTTAATAAAAAATGTTCTGATCAAGGCCATCAAGACAATATACAGGTTATTAACAGTCAATACTAATTGCATAATAACAAAATTGACGAGTTTATTTTAAGCCATTTGCTGCACTTTGCATACTTCCTTGATCCTCACAAATTGCGTTGCTTTTAATTTATAGTTTAAAATATATTTTTTATCATCAAGCATCATTTTGATTTACAATACCTAAATCTAATTTTTGGTAGTAATAAACTTGTATCAGCTAAAAATCTAATCTAGTTGTGGATATCAATTTTATCATAAATATCACGTTATAGTTCTTAAGCACATCTTTATAATGTAAGTTTAAGTATTAAGAAAGTTATGAAATAATTATGTTTCGTGAATGGATTTTAGATTGACGTGAATGTTACACATATAAAGAGGTCGGTAAGAACAAAAAAAAAAAAAGACCCAAATCAGCAATAAAATCCTTGAGAAGTAGATTTATTTCTATACGTGTTGTTAATTTAACATTAATCTGGCATAAAATATTTGATAAATTATGCGCAGGTAGTAAAAATCTTTTCCTAAGAAATTATCTGTAAAATAACAACTAACTGTACACCATAATAAAACTAGACTCAAGTATATTAGTATTATGTTACAATAGTTGTCTTGTTTGAATGTAATCTGTTTCTGGGTTCTATGTTTAATCTAAACCCGTCGGCTCTCTTCAAGATGATGTCGGCTAACAATTCAAATTTATCTTCTTGGACATCAGAAACGGCCTTGTAGTTTCGCAGAATTGTTGACAGTAGAATCTTTAGTTTGAGCAAAGCGTATTTGCGACCTGGAATTTTAGCATTCAGAGTGCAATAACTTATGCATTTATGATTAGAGGAAACTACTATACTGTATTGTACTGTATCAGCCGATATACGTCCCACTGCAGGGACGCAGAGCACTGCAGGGACTGCATCAATCGTACTCTCAGTTATAGATTGATGTAGAGTGGTTAGACCATATAACCCACCACGCTGAACTAGTGCGGGTTGGCGGACTTTACGTACCATAGATATAATTACATAGATATATACATAGCTATCGCTACAGCTGTGGTATGCAGGTTTCCTCGCGATGTTTTCCTTCACCGTTATAGTGGGTACATGACTCCAAAAAGTCAGAGGTGTGCACGGCGATTTAAACCCGTGACCACTGTGAATCTTTTGGCAGCCGCGTCTAATCCGTTTACTAACAGGCCACCACATGTCCACTTTTTAATACTTTATTGAGAGGAAACAACATAAAAAGGGAATGTAGTATCCATGAAGAAACTTTACATCTCTTCCGACCTACCTCCATGAGATGTGAAATATCGTTTTGAGTATTGTCAATGGCAGCAATATTAGATAGGATATTTGGTATTGTTTGTCTTACCAACGCAACTCCTTGCTCCAGCGCTGAATGGTATGTAACTGTAGTAGTGTCTGTTTCTAGTATTCTCAGGTAAGAAGTTGTCAGGGTCGAATACTTCTGGGTTTTTGTAATGTTTGGGGTCACGGTGTACCTTGAACATACCAAGGACGACAGTAGAACCCTCGGGCAGAATGTAATTGTTGGTAACTGAAAAAAGAAACAAAATATTGGAGACCATACAAACTTTGGTCTTTGTGTTAAACCAGATATTCAAAATGAGATGGCTTAGAATTGCCTATAAAATATACAATTACCAATTTTGACATCTTGTTTTAGCTGCCTGGCAATTACAGGTACTGGTGGGTAAAGTCTTAACGTTTCTAGAATCACTCTCTCCAAGTATTTCATGTTAAGAGTATCGTTGAAAGAGGCAGGACGGTCAGAGTCACCAAAGATTTCGTACAGCTCATCATATACCTTCTCTTGTATATTCTGATGCAGGCCTAGGAGACATAAGACGAAGCTTGAAGCAGCAGCTGTTGTGTCATGACCCTGGAGAAATAAATTTGCTTAGCAAAAGAAACCGAGGATAACAAAAAATGCAATAAAGAGTAATTACATTACCTCAAACATAATAGTGTCCACTTCTTCTTTAATTTCTTGGTCACTTATTATATTTGTTCCATTTTGGGCTGAACCGACCAATAAGTCTAAGAAAGCCAGTCGTTTTTTCTCTCCTAGAAACATTTTTAAAATAACAATACTTTTAAGTATTCTCTCTATACAAAGAAACCTAATATCCAAAATAGACCACTCAATTTTTGCACCACATTGCACAGTAAAATATATGTTTTCATACATACCAACGTCATTCTCGTCGTTGAAATCCAAATCATCACGATATCCTTTGAAAACCGTGTCCGAAATTGTTTTAGTGTTATTTGCTAACCCATCGCTATTGGCTTCATCGGTGCGTGTCAGTTCAGCAATAGTGGGTGCAAATATACCCTTAGCTTCATTTTCTAAATATATTTCCTTTTTTTGTTTAATTACCTATAAATAATTATGTTTATATTAATTAGTTGGCATTAACATTGAGAATACTTTGTTTATTTGCTATTACCTTATTTGTAAATCCATGAATGATATTCAAGAGCTCCGATTGTTTTTTATAATACGACGACCATTTGAAAAATGTATCCAAACGTAACCAAAATTTGTAGTGCCTTTGATGTATGATGTCACACATTCTGTTAAATAAGTATAATTATCTTTGTGTGCGCCAGTATAAAAATACAAACTGACAAAATGTTAACATAATGATTATGTTGATAATTATTGTTGTAGCATGGATTTAAAATAATAGTTAAAAAAAACTAAAATACACGCTTTAATAAGATATACAACTAAAAAAGTAAAAATAATTGATACTAAATTTAAGATAAGAAAATGGAGTAAAATACATATATTTTATTGTTACAAAGCGTGGGGTGCAGGAGGATAAGTAATTGTTGTAAACACCAAAACATCCATCTACGGCTGTATTTCCAATCAATAACGCCATCTGTTGGTCAGTAGTAACATTTGACACTTGAAGAATACAATGTTAACGCCATCTAGCGATGAATAGTGCAAACATGCATTATTGACGTGATCACGCCATCTATTAGTCAGTAGCAAATTATGTTCATCTATACGCCACCTAGTGGTCAGTAGCAATGGTCATCAATTATAAGAATAATTAATCCTGGCGAATCTAATCAGGATAATTATATATTTTAATCGAATTATTGTATTGTCATCGGTCTTTGACAGGTGTGCAAAATTTGAATGAAATCTGTCCGTTTAAAGTGGGTCAAAATCGCGCCCAAAGAAGTCGGTTACAAACAAACATACAAACATACAAACATACAGGTGAAGCTAATAAAAAGCGTGTAAAATATACTCGTTGATATTTTCTATCCTTCTAAGAGTATCTCAACTTAAAACTATTGTAACCTTATAAAGAACATAGAAATGGAAGACTTGATTGTGCTACTTCGTAAATATTCATTGTAATAATGAAGACCTACTTCATAACGGCCATTCCATAGTCAAAGCTCGATTTATCTTCAGTTTTTCTTGTAACACCCATAGCAGTTTCTGCAAAGATTTTTATATATTATTAATAATTGAGTATACAAAGCACAAAATTTGATGTATGTACTAATTACCCAATAAAATATCCACAGTAGCATCGTTCATGTAATCATGCACGTCAAATGTGTGTCCTATTTCCGTTCTCATTTTTTCAACCACTTTTTTACTCCTTTGGTTAAATACATCGACAAATGTTTTTAGAATATTTATATGGAATGTCGGGGCGATCATTTTGCGATGGGAACGCCATTTGTTGCCTATAAAAGAGAAGTCAAGTGATTTATTGAAATATGAATTCCAGAAATGTTTGGAATCTACATTTAAATTTCGAGGAGTTTTACCTGAACTGATTAGTAGTCCTTCACCAAGCCAAGGCTCAAAGAATCTGTAATCAGAGGACTTGTCGATGTGAACTTGACTGTCAAGGATGATCTCGATGTCATCAGCGTCTAAGAGGAAGATGACGAGTTTGGTGCCTAACCAAGCTCGGACCACACTACCGTAAATTTTGGCGTATTGTAACGCTGATAACACTACCACTGAAATATTTAACGGTTGTTTTATTCTATCTTGCAGGTGAAATAATATGGCATATGTAAAATAGTTTTTTATGCTTTAGTATTTTACTCATATTTCTCGTAGATAATTGGATATACCAACGCAATGGGATCTAAATATTTTAATATGATATGTTTACTGATGAACAATACTTTGGGACAGTAATGTAACTATATATAAAATTGATTGTTTCTATATTCCATTTTTTAGTTTTCTCTTGAACTGTGTTCAGAACAATAAGTATAATAGTGGGGTTGCTTACTTTTTGGATCCTTTCTTATTGCCAATAACGTGTTACCAAATATTGGTAAAGATAATGGTCCAGGTATTTTGTTCCCAAGTTTGTAAATTCTCGAATTGCGGTGCCATCTGTCTACGATCCATATAGCGGTGACCAGAAATAGCAGTGGATAAAATATAAGACGAGAGTTAGTATGATACCACCATACTATGTCTTGTAGTAACGAAGTCATGATTTTAAAGTATCGTTTTTGCCCCGCAAACTTTGTGCTGATCCAAATTTTGTATTAAAATTTCACACTGTCAAAAACTTCACCGAACTTATTTTCTTGTACTATTGAAAAAAAATCCTTACTATTAATTACATCAATATCAAAAATGATTCAACCAATAGGGCACTGTGTTTTTATCAACAACGATTTTACGTGTTTAAAGGCAAAATTTCTCAATACTACGAAATTTAAAACAAGGAGTAGATAAGTGTTGTGAGATCATTATTCTGTGTAAAGGATATTTCTAATTATAAACATGCGATGTACTGGCTTTAAACAGCCTCTTAAGAATGAGCATGCCTTATGTAATTACCGAACTATTTAATTACTACTATATTTTTTATGTATAAACTATTCAGGTCTATTACTGGCATGATAATCAGTAATAAAACGAACTGGAATATAGCGAATAAAAGAATAAATTTTATATGTTGTTAAACACGTATTTATTTAAAAATAACCTACAAAATAAGAACAATATTATAATAAATATAATGTAAATAAAAGTTGCGATTTTAATGAATAAGCTAATAGTGTTAAAAAAAATAGTTTTAAAGCGACATTCGCCACTAACAGGTTCAGCTCCCCTAATTGGTCTTTCTTTTTAGTAAGTAAATTGCTGAACATAGTCCTCTCACTCTTTCACTCCCAAGTTCCCAACATTTGACATCATGTTTTTACACTGGTACTTAAGCTGAGGAAGATACTCGTTTTTTAGGTTCAAGACTTAATCTAAAACCATCTACTCTCTTCAGGATGACGTCAGCTTGGAGCAAGAATTTTTTTTCTGGCACATCGGATATGGTCCTATAGTTACGCAATATAGTTGCCAGCAAGATTTTTAACTGTAGCATAGCGTATTTACGACCTGAAATTAAAAACAAAATAAGTCACCTGTAAGTCTTTTACTTATTAAAAATTCCAACAAAGAATACAATCTTGACCTTAAAAAGCTATTAAAATGATATAGAAGGAGTAATTGAACCCATTCCCTTTAATTGTACTGCCAACGTATTGATCATTGGGCTTGTGCTCGACAACGTCATAAAAACTTTGAAAGAAGACGATCATTCTTATGATCAAGATTTATAATCTGTATAAATTAACGCCAAATGTTTAAGGTTAGCTCAAGTTCAGGTCGATAATAATTGTTTTAGAGTATTTGCTCAAGGTTTATTAATGATAGAAGAATTAAACAATTAGCATTTAATTCCAATTGCATGTATCCTGCATACATAACATGATTATGTACCGACACAACTCCTAGGTCCTGCACTGAAGGGTATGTAGCTGTAGTAATGTCTATTTTGAGTGTTCTCTGGTAGGAAATTGTCGGGATCGAACTTGTTGGGGTTTTTGTAATTAATATTTATGGTTGCGATGGACTCTAAACGTGGCGATAATGACTGATGCTCCAGCGGGGATGACGTAGTTCTTAGTACCTGTGGTTTTGAAATACAGATTTGATATTCCTTGTTCAATATACACGAATTAGCTCACATAATGTGCAAAGTAAAATGAGGGCCTTATTTATTACATACTTCCACATAAGCAATAAAATAATGTGCAGAAACACACCCATGAATTGCAGAAATAAAATAAAAATTTATTCCAAAATTTCTCACACCGTGTGTCGATGACCTTATTCTTGCATATTTGACGTATTGATTGAATTTAAGTTAAAAAACATGAACTTACTAATTTTAACATCGTGTTTTAATTTCCTTCCGATTACTGGTACTGGTGGGTACAATCTCAAAGACTCTAGAACTCTCTCCAAGTACTTCATTTTCAGAGTGTCTTCGAAGGTTACGGGTCGGTCTGAGTCACCGAAGATCTCATACAACTCACTGTATACTTTTTCTTGTATGTTCTGGTGTATACCCAGGAGACACAGAATAAAACTGCAAGCTGCTGTTGTGTTATGTCCCTGGAAATCTGTATCAGCCCATATACGTCCCACTGCAGGGCACGGGCCTACTCTACAATCGTAAGTACGATTGAGAGTGGTTAGGCCATATAGTCCACCACGCTGGCCTAGTGCGGGTTGGCATTATTTTCACAACTATCTATGAAAATTATCGCCATATTGAGTTTTAATCGACTTCAAAAGAGGAGGAGGTCCTCAATTTGACAGAATCTTTTTTGAAATATAAATAAATAACAATGAATTGGTTGCAATATAAAGTTTTTATTGTATTTAATATTTCTGTATCTGTATCAGCCCATATACGTCCCACTGCAGGGCACGGGCCTACTCTACAATCGAGAATACGATTGAGCAGGGGCGTGCACTCCTTGTAGGCAGAAATGCAGTGCTTTACTTGCCATTCACAGATATTTTATTATAACGTTCGTACGTTTTAGATGACTTTAATTTATAGTAAATAAATGAATAAACAAAATATAATAACTTAAAAACGCCTAATATTTTATAAATAGCACCTTTTTGCAATTACGCATACATTATGTTTGCCACGCGAAAAGCAAGCGGCGCTGCAAAGCAAAATAATGTACCTAATCAACCAAGTCATGCCGCCGCGTCCCGCATGACATTTGTTTGCATGTGTGTAGTAATTTTGGTGTCCGTGCACAGTCGCAAACGCACACACGCATGAATATTGAAAGCCGCGACTCCTGCGGCAGGCCTCGGAAGTTCGGCAGTTGTCGGGAGTGATCGGAAATGTTCGTTGCCTATAATCCTAGTAAAATTAATAGGCGGGAATCTAATAAATCACCTATGCACATTATGCATTTTCTGTTAGTAAGGTTTTATTTGTTTAAATAGAAATGTTTTGTGTTTCGCGGGGGCCATATTGCTTTTTTTATGTTTTTGCGTTGTTTACTATTTTATACTAGTATGTTTGAACATTTGAAAGTGTGTACATTTAACAGTTTATTACTATGAACACACGTAACTTCTTGAACTCCGAAAGTTAATACGTTGTTATGAACACACATCTTTTTGAATTAACATAATTGTTAGGTACTTCAAATAATTAGTTGATCTTTAAATATGTAGGTATAGACAAATATATTGTGTCCAAAAATAAAATGCTACATTTCTAAACATGTTAATTATATAATTTTAATTTGAATAATAAATATGCAATTTACAAAACTTTAAGACTGCATGTAACCGGAGCACGTAACCTAATGTTCTTCTATACACTTATGCTTTGTCTTTATTAATTAGCATATAAGGTGAGACATTTATTGTCCGCCTGTTAAGGATGGTTCACATTTCAAAGTAAATTATAAAGTTAAATAAAAATACGGTTTTTCAGGATGTTAAAAAAGAATTTTAAAAGTTTTATCTATTGATGTTGTTAAAAGTTGTATGTTGATTAACTTTGTTGAGTTATGTCTCGAAATATTAGGGGACCCTCGATCTTCATACATTTTTTCAGAACTTATATTATAGTCCAGTAAAAAGAGACCAAAAAAAGGCAAACTAAGCATTTTGGGAAGGGTGCCAGCTTATGATTGTAATATATAAAACTCATCGCCGTAAATTTAAATTTGAGTTCTCGGGGTCGGTTGTTGTGTCCCGCGGCCGCCATCTCAGAAATAAGGGTGCAATTGGTTTTTTGCTTTTATCTCGTGAACTATGAGGGCTATGAACATTTCGAAAGAAACTTTTTTGTAGACAATAAATCAATGTATTACACATTGACTTTCGATCCTCCTTAACAAATTTATTATTATTTACAATTTTAGTTTGTTATCCTGCTGTCAATCATCAACCCTTCATTTGACTATGTATCTTTGCCAATTATTACTAAAATTTAGCTTACTGATTAAGTTTATATAACATTATATTTGTTAATAATGAAAGGTATTATTTTTATAACTTTTATTATTTACAATTTTAGTTTGTTGCCCTGCTGTCAATCATCAACCCTAGATTTGACTATGTATATTTACCAATTATTTCTACAATTGAGCCTACTGATTAAGTTTATATTACATTATATTTGTTAATAATAATAAAATAGTATTTTTATAACTTAAGAAATAAAATTTTATTACAATTCCTTCACTAATTAATCGAAAGGAACTTCGTTCCATCCGGGTGTCTGCTGACACCTCTCAAGTTTTTTTATTTCATTATATACGGGAACAAACATTCATTAACTGCAAATGTAACTTTGTAATCCTATACATTTATATGGGATTACAAACAGGATAACAATTATTCACGCATTTGGGTTGTCTAGAAAACTAGACAGAAATTATGAAATATTTAAGTTTTCCCTTGATTTAGACACTAAACACTAATTATATTCTAAATTTGAAGGTTCTGTCTGCTAGAAGTACCTTAGACTTTTGATGATCGGTCAGTCAGTCAGTCAGTGAGTGACAAAATTGACAAAGTTTGACAAGTTTCAATTCTTAAACTACTGGTTCAAATTAAATGAAATTTTAAATATATCGTGTTTACACAATGTCTGCTTAGTAACTGAAAATTCAGGCTTCATGCTTTAGCCACAACGAAGTTATAGGGGTAGAAAATGGTCTGAATTGCTTCGAGAAAAGGATGGTACGACCTTGCCGCTTTTTAGCTCGACTTGGAAGGGGCACGGCCGTGCCCCCAGATTTAACTCACAACTACACGAATCGGTCGCTTTTGTTTCAATTCCCATATTTTATATCTAGTATATTTGAAATTAAATTTAAATTAATTTATTTTTTAAATTAATTTGAAGTATATTTGGTGCGTGGTGGCCTATTGGTAAACGGACTAGACGCGACTGCCATCATGTTCACGGTGGTCGCGGGTTCGAATCCCAGGGCACACCTCTGACTTTTCGGAGTTATGTGTGTATTGATAGTCAATCACCATGCACTAAAACGGTGAAGGAAAACATCGTGAGGAAACCTGCATACCATAGCGATTTATAAAAATTTCTATGGTATGTAAGTCTGCCAACCCGCACTAGGCCAGCGTGGTGGACTATATGGCCTAACCACTCTCAATCGTACTGTCGATTGTAGAGTAGGCCCGTGCCCTGCAGTGGAACCTATATGGGCTGATACAGACATATATTTGAAACGGAGGGTAGTTATTGTAATTTTGTTATGCCATCTTGTTGGTGTAGTTCAGTTTCTCGTGAATGCTAGCAAAAGCATACCGTCAGGCGCGTGCTCCGTTGCCGCGCTAGAGTAATCTTGACTAATTTAGTTTGTGTTGTGGACAATATAGTGCAAGTGACAAGTGATTTGAGTGCTACAATTATAATCGTTTGGTTAGCGTCATCCAGCCAGCTTCAGGAGCGTGATTTCGGTGAGTGGAGATATAATATATTAGTAGTATGAACTTGAAGTATCATCTATCGTCTGTTACTGTATCCGCTGTTCTGTTTGTATTTTTTATAGGGCTGCCTAAACGATATTTTAGAACTTTAAATATTAAATTTTAAAAACCCCATGTTGATAAATGTACATTCAATTACGAATAAGGCAAGATGAGGTCGGAATCTGTATTCGCCTGGGTGCAGATACCGTTAGACTTCTCTCCGTACCAGAAATATCTTGTTCCGGCTTAAACTTCTGTAAACGTGTACTCAACCATACTTTTGCAGTTTCTAACTTTTTTTTATACTGGCCCGGCATAGTGGCGGCATTGCACCTGATGGTAAGTGCTAATGCCACCCTAGCAGAGTATCCATTGGCATCGGACGGCGGTACTATGCCAATGGAAACAGTTATGCCGGTATGCTAAGGTGCCTCTTCACGCTACAGCGGAAGGACCCAGGATTGTAGGAACTTACTAACTAACTAACTAACTTAGGGTTCGCTTCCTTCTCTCCTCGTCCTGTCCAGTTCCTTCACATACGATCCCATCTTATCCCGTCCCCTTTCTGTCTCTTGCGGCTCCTTTCGTTTTTGCTATATCAATCAGGCAGTTAGATTTTTTTATAATAATATGGTATAAGTACAGTTTAAATTAAACAACCATTAATTATTCAATATATAATTGGTTTTTACAGACGTACAGTACAGTTTGTATAATTACATTGCGGGTTTATAATCGGATTCCGTAATTACCATCATAATTAACATAATTAATATTTTCCCGTCATACACAATACGCCAACATGATCTCAAAATAGCACGAATAAAGTAGCTCATACATAAAGAAGGAATTATTATTGCACCGTATGATTACTTTTTAAGAAGGTAGTGTAAAGATCTTCGGCGCCACCGTAAAGTCGGGCTTAAAATTGATAATTTATATATTATTTCTTAAACCTGAGTGCACAGCAACTAACTAGATTGTAAGCCGATTTCGATAAAAAGCTGGTCTTTAAAAATCGAGTAAAGATCGACACCGATAGGTTAAGTCTGCTAAAAAGTACGTATTGCTTCTTAGGATCATAAATTAATAGGAATAAACGGGATAATATATGTTATCGTTATTATGCTGATACTGCAGTTGAGGGCACTCTCTTCCTGGGTTCAATTCTAAGTCTAAATCCATCAGATCGCTTCAGAATGATGTCAGCTTGCAGGCAGAATTGCTCCTCCGGTACATCCGATATACTCTTGTAGTTGCGCAGTATTGTAGAGAGAAGAATCTTCAGTTTCAGTAAAGCATATTTGCGACCTATGGGTTCACAATTTATTATTAAAAATATAAACTATGTAAATCTTACTATCTGAAATGAAAATTTTCAAAATATTGAATAGCATTGTTTTGTTATAACAATATCAGCATAACATCAGTACTTTGTTAGTAAAACGCTAGGTCTAGTGCAGGTATTTTTCGAGTGATGTCTACGTTTTAACATAGAAGGTATAAAAAATGAGTCTTACCGACACAACTTCTAGGCCCTGCGCTGAAAGGTATATAGCTGTAGTAATGTCTGTTCTGTGTGTTCTCAGGCAAAAAGTTATCGGGGTCAAACGTGTCGGGGTTCTTGTAGTACTTGGGATCGCGATGAACTTTGAAGGTACCAACCACGACGGTAGAGCCAGCGGGCAGAACGTAATTTTTGGTTCCTGTAAATTTAAAGCAGAATTTTGAAACGGTCAATTCTATTTCATTTTAGGCTAGGAAATCAACTTATTTTAAATGATGTAAGAGAATAGGGTATTTGAAACCAATTTTTTATTGTATTTATTAAAACGTATCCATACCTATGATCTAACGAACAAAGAAATTTATAAATCCATTCAGAATGAAACAAGTT
Source organism: Hyles euphorbiae (assembly GCA_023078785.2). NCBI lineage: Eukaryota > Metazoa > Arthropoda > Insecta > Lepidoptera > Sphingidae > Hyles > Hyles euphorbiae. The sequence goes on along the minus strand of CM041041.1, from coordinate 12,516,700 downwards.
AGAAAAGTTTCAAATCTTGTAGTGGGAGTAACAGAAAATAAATGCAAAATGTCCCCACTACACTCCTACTCTTTAATTTTAAATATTAATATTTGCCTTATGTTACAAGCTACTTTAATACTTTTTTGACAGCATAGGTTTTTTGACTTATTTGTGATTTTAAGCGAAATAATACCAAAAATCGATAATAGTCAAATACCTTAAGTCTAAGCTTTAACACTAGGACTTACGGATTTTCACGTCACGTTTCAATTGTCTTGCGATGGCTGGTACTGGTGGGTACAATCTCAAGGATTCCAAAATAACTCTTTCTAAGTACTTCATGTTGAGGGTGTCGGCGAAAGTGGCAGGGCGGTCAGAGTCTCCGAATATTTCATACAGCTCGTCGTAAACCTTGTCTTGAATGTGCTGGTGGATGCCTAGGAGACACAACACAAAGCTGGACCCAGCGGCTGTCGTGTCATGACCCTTAGAAAAAAAATTAAATATTATCAAAAATAAAGAGCCACAGCAACTAAAGCTTGGCAAATGAAAACATTATTTTATAATTAATGGAAATATTACCTCAAACATAATAGTGTCAACTTCTTCCTTGATTTCGTGGTCAGTGATTTGATTTGTGCCATTTTGAGCGGACTCAATCATGAGGTCCAAGAAAGCGAGGCGTTTCTTTTCACCTGAGAACGAGATATACGTAGTTATTATGTAGTGACTGATAGTACCTAGAATTATTAGTATTGTATTGCGTGATTTAAATAATCCTCAAAATTGTCTATTTCTCCGCTCAACAGTGCATTTACACTGCGGAGAAGTAGACAATTATTAAACATGCAATATCTTGATACTTTGCTTAGCATCAGGCAATTGGCATGCGTGTTTCACCATTCACTGCAATAAAATATCATCATCAATCAAAGAATATAGTCACTACTGAATATAGACTTCTTCCTAAGACCTCCATAGCAAGCTGGTTAATGCTTGTTGCATAAAATACATGCTTCGTTTTTTATTACTTTCCAAGACTAAATATCTTCGCGTATTTTTTTGTTGACCACTAGTAATGCATGTTTTTAATGGTATGTTTTTCTAGCAACAAATATATTTGGGAAATATCTTACCAATATCATTTTCATCATTGAAATCCAAGTCATCACGGTATCCTTTAAATACAGCGTCGGATAAAGTTTTAGCATTGTTTGCCAATACACCATCATCTGGCTCAGTTGTTAATTCTGCAATAGTAGGCGGAATAATGCCTTTCGCTTTATTTTCCCAATAGATCTCTTTCTTGCTTTTTATAACCTACAAAAAGACAATATTATTGTATTTTGGTCAAAATTCTTCCTGCAAATGATTAGGGTGAATTTACCCACCTTATTTGTAAGACCATGAATAATACCCAAAAGGTCAATTTGCTTCTTAAAGAACGAGGTTAGTTTGAAAATAGCATCGAAGCGCATCCACAGTTTGTAATGCCTTTGATGTATGATGTCGCACATTCTGGAAGAAAAATATTGCATTAAATGTAATTATTTAGTGGTTATAATCTCGTACATATCGAGGACTTTATGGCTTACCCCTCCCACTCGTACTTTTAAATGTGGAGGAGAAACCACTGTACGAGTATTAGCCCCTCCATAGAATGGTTAGAAATTATAATAAATATTTTGTTGATATAGATATATTCAATCATATAAAAAACACATTTAAAAAAGAAATTATGCATGTTCTGATGACAAACACAAATTATTAAAATTTATATCTTCTTTTCTTACATTTCTGTACCACTGTTTTGTATTGTAATCTGTGAAAACGTAGTGGAATGTACAATGATAAATATAATTATTTTTCTTAGTTTATTTACATTTGTTTGTTTTCCAAATAAATAAAATAAAATAAAAATTAGCATCCTGAGACTTAAGATGTTGAGTCTCAATATGCCCAGTAGGTACTTAGCTGCAGTGTCAAATAATGTAAAAATTGTAAATGCTTACTTCATAACGGCCATAGCATAATCAAAGCCAGATTCATCTTGAGTTTTTTTTGTGATGCCCATAGCGGTCTCTGAAACGAAATGAAGACATTGCATTATATTGAATTAAATACTATTTATTTTTATATTTTTTAAATATATTTACCCAGTAGAATGTCGACAGTTACACCGCTCATGTAGTCATGCACGTCAAATGTTTTTCCTAGTTCTCCGCGCATTTTCTCTACCACACTCTTACTATTTTGGTTGAATACGTTCACAAATGATTTCAGAATGTTGATGTGGAATGTTGGAGCGATCATTTTGCGATGTGAACGCCATTTTTCGCCTGTATTAAAAATGGTTAGTCATTAGTGGTTCATATTCATTTTAGTCAGTCATTTATACGGTGACTTGCTTCCATTAACTTCTATGCTGACACCTCCATGTCTGCTGTTCCATGTCGAAGCAGATGTGGAGGATATGTGCTTTCAATTAGCGTCAAATCAGAATTCAAGAAACAAAAAAAGTTTAAATAATAATCAATTGTGTATACATACCTGAACTGATAAGTAACCCTTCACCAAGCCAGGGTTTGAAGAATCTATACTCAGATGACTTGTCAATATGGACGTGGCTGTTTAGAATGACTTCGATATCATCAGCATCAGTCAAGAAGATTATAAGCTTAGAACCGAACCACACGCGTACGACATTGCCGAACTTCTGCGCGTACATTAACGCTAATTCTACGATTTCTGAAAGGTAAGACATACATCAGCCATTACAGTATCTCTACAGGGCAAAGACCTCCCCTTACCTTATTTAAGGCAATATAAATTACAATGCGTCTTGAAATCACTCGTACTCTGTTATGATGAATGTGTCCCTCAATCAATGTCCTTAACGCTCACATTTTATCGTTCAATTAGATTCGAAATAAAAAAAGAATGACCTATACTATATGAAACAATCAGGTGTACTTGAATACAATAATGGAACTAAACTATCATTTCTATGTTCTACCATTTGGGGATAGTAAATATTTAAATTCACCTCTGACTTTTCGGAGTCATGTGTGTATTGATAGTCAATCACCACGCACTAAACGGTGAAGGAAAACATCTTGAGGAAATCTGCATACCATAGCGATTCATAAGAATTTATATGGTATGTAAGTCCGCCAACCCGACACTAGGCCAGCGTGGTGGACTATATGGCCTAACCACTCTCAATCGTACTCTCGATTGTAGAGTAGGCCCGTGCCCTGCAGTGGGACGTATATGGGCTGATCCAGAAATATTTAAATACAGTTTACAATTCGTAGGAATTCCATCGTCGGATATTTTAACTGTTAGTCGAGTTCTAGGTTTTTTTTTTCTACCCAGTCTTTTAAATGATCTGTAGTATTTTTTAAGTTTCATAGTTTAATGTTTGACATACTCAAGCTGTTTTATGCAAAATAATACATGCGTTATTATCTTTTCATCGTGAAGAAAACGGAAAAATGAAATAGTAAAGGATTTACTTTAAGACGTTTTGTAGCTAAATCCATTAATTTTTATACAAAAATTAATAACGCCATAATATTCACATGAAATTATTTCATTTACCGTCAGGTTTCTTCTTAATGGCCATTAATGCGTTTCCGAACAAAGGTACTGTTTTAGGTCCAGGAATTTTCTCCGCAAGTTTGTAGGCATGTGATTTTTGTTGCCATCTGTGCAATATCCAGAATCCCGATGCTAGGAAGACTAGAGGATAAAATAGCAGTCGAGGGTTTAGATGATAGTCAGGGGTATCGTCCACTATTGACGTCATGTTTCTGAAAAAAAAAATATAATGTTGAACTATTGGTTTAGTTTATTATGAAGCTATTTTTCGTATAGGTCACGGGTCGGCAACCTGCGGCTCGCGAGCCACATGTCTTTGGATGTGAAGCTGCGGCTCTGTAATTCCATATACAAATACAATTTATCTTAAAAAATAAATACTAAAAAAACATTTTGTATCGATTAATGAGAGGCACCATTTCTATCTCTCAGTAAATTGTCCTCGCTTTTTACCGCACTCTTCCCCCGCGATAGGCATCGTAAGCCGTCAAAAAAATTATGGTTCTTTAAAAACATAGAAATGTTGTAAATTGTAATTTTTGGCTCTTCCAACTTAAAATGTTGCCGACCCCTCTGTGTATAGGTATAGGTGGATTCGAATATACAATTTCTATTTCTCATCAATCCGGACCTGACCGAGATGGTTCATGTATTTGGCGTCCAGTAAAACTTTGGAAAATTTCACGCGTTGGTTCCTTCTTTTATTCTTGTGTCCCCTCGAAATACCGTGAACAGGCATTTGTATATAGGTCGATATTTTATTGCCGAACTGCAGGATATAATTATCAGCAGCTAAATAATACTCTACAGTACTACTCTGTGGAAGTCCTTTATTTATTTATTTATTGTATTATATAATAGATATAAAAGTTAATAGAGACAATGAAACAACAAAGTACAAATGGCGGTTTTATCGCACTAAGGCAATCTCGACCAGACAACAATTGTACGTACTTTTATAACAGCCATTTTTTTTGCTATTATAACAATGTTTCATAAAATTAATATCTTACCAAATCTTACCTAAACGTATTTAGACAACTATGACATTAAGGTTCTCTCTCTTCAACCTGAAACAAAATACAAAAACGGATATTACATTTTTTAAATTTCTTTTTTCACGAACTTATAATTTGTTTTTGCGATAATATCGATTACGATTTTTTATTGCATGTTTTTAATCAACCCATAACACCTCCCACTGCCAAGCCTCTCCTATGGCATGCCACTAGGCTCGATAGAAAGTAACAAGACTTAATTCATCACGTCGTGTGATTTAACCTATAGCTGGATTTTAAATTCATTTGAATAGTAATTAATCGTAACATAAAAGTCTGAGTTGTATGCATTGACTCAAATTGCAACCTACGACTAACAATTACCATCAATTTTCAGGTTACTTAGTACCTAAAATATAGATGCATTAAATAAGCGAACAACACAATAGTGCAATTCCAGTTCAACTTAATTTTTTATTTTCCATGCATAATTAGAAGATTAAATAAAATTTCTTACGTCAAAATAATTATTTTACGACGTCTACGCTTTCGTCTACGACTTATAGTCCCACAAAGTTATCTGACCCGGTGAGAGAGTCGCTGTTGTCAAATTTGGTGTTGCCATTAAAAATACATATAGCAATAAAGTGGGCGAAGTAAGATTTTTCAATTCGATCAATAGTGTCAGGAAAATGAGTGGACCAGTTTTATTTGCATGTTATTTTTCCTTCCCAAGATTTCTAACAAATCGCTTCCCATACAAGTGTATCTGTATCAGCCCATATACTATATGTCCCACTGTTGGGAACTGCCCTATTCTACAATCGAGAGTGCTATTGAGGGTGGTAAGGCCATATCATAGGCCATATAGTCCACCATGCTGGCCTAATGTGGGCTGGTGGACTTACATACCATAGATATTCTTATAAATCGCTATGGTTTGCAGGTTTCTTCACTATGTATTCCTCCACCGTTTTAGTTCGTATTTATTGACTATCAATACACACATGACTCCGAAAAGTCAGATTTGTGACCTGGGATTCGAGCCCACGACCACAGTGAACATGTTGGCAGCCGCGTTAGGTCCATTTACCAACAGGTCACCACGCACGTAAATATACATTTTAGTTTATGATATGTGCTTACACCTATTTTACTAGTACGTACAAAATTCTGTTTACGAGGAATTTATTTTGAAAAGCTGACAACACAAGGCTGTGGTGGCAGCTACGTGTTGATAATTTTTTTCGAAGGATATTATTGGTGTCTGAAGACGCTTATTTTCCTCCGTAAACCTAATTGAATACCTGGAGTCTAATGTTCCTAGCGTCACTTTTTAAAGTTTTCGGCATTTTTCACTAATTTTTAGCAATGCAGGAAACATAAATACATTGAGTAAACAACCAATGGCGGTTATGTCAGTGAGTGGCAGGTAAATTGTCAATTTCAAATGACGTCGTTGTTTCCACTTTTGGCCACCGGGCCAGATAACTTTGTGGCTCTATATTCATTATTGACGCAACGCTCTCGAGGTTTCTAGACGGATAAAATATAAATAAATATGTGCAAAGACTTCATTAAACTATTTAATCATTGCCCTCAATGGGTATAAATTATATCTGCACATTGAGCTTAGATCCTCCTTACATATTATAAATCCTCGGTTTGTTTGTTGCTACAACGAATAAAAAGTACTTTTTCGTATTATTCTATTCCCTTAAAGTAATGATTTTTGTTCCAATATGAAAAAAAAAACTGACAATAAAAAAAAACATGCTTGAGAATAAGTAATTGTTGTAAGCACCCCACGCTTTGTAAATTGAATGTATTTAACTCCATTTTCTAATCTTAAACTCATTACCAATTATTTGTACTTTTTGGATGGGTCTTTTATTAAAGCATGTTTTTGATTTTATATTATAATATTTTACTTTTACTAAAAAACGTCTATTTACAGTCTTATCAAAGGAAGCCAGTGGTGCGTAGATTTAAAAGGTTTTTTTTTTAAATATATTGATGGATCTGGTAATGATAATCTCACATACTTTAAAATAATTATACTCAAGTCATCGGTCCTTGACAAGTATGCAAAATTTCAAGCAGATCCGACGTTTTGAAGTGCTCAAAAATAGACTTCTAAGAATCCGTAACATAAAGGCGAAGCTATTAAAAGTTTGTTAAAAAAATTGAGGTGTGGTGCGACTGCATGATTATCACGTTATTTTTTTCGTGTGATCATCCGATTGATTCAAAATTATCTATTGTAACCAATATAGGGTGGACTATAATATCGTAATAGTACCCAAAACAATGATTTTTATATATTTTTTTCTGTTTGTCTGTGGGGCTTTGCGCTATGAACTCAGAAACGGCAAAACGGTGTTCATGTAAGATGAGGAAGGAATTCCGATTTATTTGTTACTTTATTATGTTCAAAGAGATGTGTTGGGACTGGATTACATGCTTTAAGTGAGAGGAAAACATCACAAATAAATAATAACGCGGAGAAATGGGATTGAGGTTAGTTTAGTATTCTGTGGTTGAGGGTAGCATCCATCAATTTTAAGTACATAAAACATCTTGTAAAGTACCATTAATCACGCAGACGAAGTTGCAAGGAAACACGGTTGTCGTGCTGTAGTGTTTCATCGAATTTGTTTAATTGCATAATATCCTAGGATATTTAATCGTTACTATGGAGTAAGGATGGAGCAAAGTCTCTATCCCACCAGCTGATCATTAATATTTAAACTCAACCACCATTTGCGTTGTCTCTTAGAGTATTTATACTATCCATTGTGTATTAAACTCCAAGTTTTAAATCGGCTCAAAAATTAACGAGTTCCTGAAGGTATGAACATATCCTGCTAATATTATAAAGGGTAAAGTTTGAGTGTTTGTTACTTCTTTTTTACGCTCAAACGGCCAGACCTAATTTAATGAAATTCAGTATAGAGGTAGCGGTACCTTGGATTAATACATAGGCTACTTTTTATCCCGGAAAATTTAGTGCTCTTGGGGGGTGAGTACGGAACTCAAATAGGTATATTTGCAACTCTTTCAAACGAAAAGAGATAAATAATAAAATGGGATATTATGTGACACAACTACATGCCTTGAGTCATGGAACCCGAAATGGACAATGTGATGTGACAGGATGGAAAAAGTAGCAATAGACAGCAGTCCATTATAGTTCAAATTTAAAATAGTATGCGAAATAATATGTAACTCAAAAAATATCTGCACAGTGAAGCCGGGTCGGGCCGCTGGTATTTAATAAAACAAGTACCTACCAGAATTTCAGCACTCTATCCTGTAATAGCGGTGACTGTTGCTCGTCGAATCCGTCAATAACACATGACTGATGAAAGCAATTAATTACCGACACATTTTATACATTGACTTATGACATCTCGTTATAATTCAGCGATTCTCGCATTAATAGTTAATTTATTGCTAATGTTTAATACTTATGTCGAATCATGGTGGGTTTTCAGTGCTACAGTATGTTTCCGACGTACATTCTGGTTCAATATAAAAAGGCCTCAATGATGTTTCGCCAAATAAAACATTAAAATTTTGTTAATTGATGTCTGCAATTTCTGTTATAATTACTAGCCAAAATAATTAACGACCAACTTGAAAATTGCACCTCATAAGACTTAAATTTGTCTTATATCATAAAAGCCCATTTGCTGTATCCATATTTCGTAAGGTCCTTCTACCGTATATATTTTTTTTCTTTTTATTGTCGACAATCAGTCCCTCGACAAAAGCTGATGATTTGATGAGCATCGGACATAAAGACGATGAGGCCAGCGCGTCACCATACGTCTTTCCTTTTTAACCTTTTAGGTTGGATGGGTTCAGAAGTTGAACTGCCAGGGTATTGGGATGTGCTGACAAACGTTCTGCGTATTTTATTTTATATCTTTGAATTTCTGATTGGACTGTTGGAACATTGAGATATTCGTGGATTTCCTCTGTTCTAGAGAACCATGGGGCATTTGTGATAGTGCGAAGGATGTTATTTTGAGCTCTTTGTAGGCTCATAATATTACTTTTACTAGCGGTACCCCATAGTGGAATGCCGTAGAGCCAAAGGGCTTTTAGAACTGCATTGTAAAGTAAGAGTTTGTTGTCCACAGATAAGGCTGAGTTTCTGCCCATTAGCCAATATAAATTCCTGAATTTATGGTTAATTTCATATCTTTTCTTCCGTATATGTTGAGTCCAAGTTAGTTTTCGATCCAAGGTGAATCCTAGGTACTTTACGACCTCTGCTTCTGGTAGTGGATCAGCTCCAAGTTAGACAGGTGGGCAGTTGCCCTTTCGTAGAGTGAACGTAATGTGGTGGGACTTTTGAGCACTTGCTCGGATACGCTATTTTTTCATCCATGCACGGGTTTTGTCTAGTACGGTTTGCAGTTTGTTGGGTCTCTATCACTGGCAAGGTAGGCAATGTCATCAGCATATGTAGCGACAGTGACATTTCACAAGTTGGAAGGTCGGACGTGTAGATATTGTATAAAATTGGGCCAAGTACAGATCCTTGTGGCACACCAGCCTCGATTTTATGTAATGGGGATCTTGCATCTCTCTGTTTCACTTGTAAATATCTGTCTTCAAGATATGACTTTATGATCGAGTATAGTGAATGAGGTAGTATAGTTTTAACTTTGCATAGTAGCCCTTTGTGCCAGACTCTGTCGAATGCTTGCTGAACATCTAGGAATGCCGCCGAGCAGTACAACTTCTTTTCAAAACAACGTCTGATTTCGTGATGAACGCGGTGCATTTGCTCAACTGTTGAGTGTTTTAGACGGAATCCAAATTGGTGTTCGGGGATGGCATCACAGCGGTCCATGTGCTCTTTAAGTCGTTTTGCAAAGATTTTCTCCCATAGTTTTGATAGAACTGGAGTGAGGCTGATTGGACGGTACGATGACGGTTCATGGGGTGGCTTTCCAGGTTTGTGAATCATTAGGATTTGTGAAACTTTCCATAGCTTAGGGAAGTACGATAGTCTTACTATCGCGTTGAAAAATGAAGCGAGGAAAGTTGCACCTTTTCTTGGGATATTTTTCAAGACTGTGGGCGTAAAACCCGGGGCTTTTTTGTGATCTAATTGTCTGATTTCTTTAGCTATTTCTTTTGGGGAAGTGGGTTTGATTGGTATTATTGGTATTATTGGATTGGATAACTGGAAGTCTTGGATAAGAATTTCATCCACTTCAGTTTCGCGTCCACCGGCATCATTTGGCGAGAAAACTTTCTCCAAATAGTCTGCAAAAACAACTGCTTTCTCATCATCTGTTCTTGCCCATGAGGATGAGGTCTTAAGAGGATGGAAATGTTGTTGCGGTTTGCCAGAAGCTTTCGTAGCCTTCCAAAGTGATGACTCGCCCTTTTCCATTGGCGAAATGTTTTCCAGTGTATATCGAAATGTTGAGTTTTTGGAATCTAGTAGAAAAAACTTTAGTTGTTTAGCAGCTAAGTTAAACGCAGCCTTGTCTGCTGGGAGCTGAGATTGGTGCCACATTCTTCTGAGACGCCGTTTTTCTATCAGTTTTGCTTTAACATCGCCTGTTTGTTTCACAGGCGAGCGAAATGAGTAAGGTGTGTTTTTCCATGCGGATACCTGAATCAGGTTGGTTATATATTCGCAAGAATTATCAACATCTTCCTTGGTCTTCAGGGGAATGTTTAACTGTACGGTGCTATCGAAATAACTTCTGAAACCATCCCAGTCAGTTTTATAGTTTGATAAGGACTCCAGTGGCTCTACTTTGGTGACTGTGGTGCTTAAGGTGAGGATAACTGGTGTATGATCGGAGGAACCGTCAAGACTTGATTCAATCGAGGAAAAGAGATGACAAATGCCTTTAGTTATAAAAAAGTCCAACAAGTCCGGAAGTTTATTGTGCCAACTAGTTGGTTCGCCAGAGGAAAGAGGAATTAGATGAAGTGCATCCATGCAGCTTTTTAACGAGCAGCCTCTTGGCAATGTAATACGGGAACCCCAGTGAATGTGCTTAGCATTCCAGTCTCCTCCAGATATAAATTTATTTCCTAGACGACAAAAATAGTTCTCGAATAGTTGGGGGGTGATTTTGTGTTTAGGCGGGCAGTAAACAGCCGACAATACAATTGATCCCGCGCGATCGTTTAATCTAATTGTTGTGGCCTGTATGTGTTCTGTGACATAGTTTTCCATTAGTGTATGTTTGAGATTAGATCTGATCACTATTGCTGTGCCTCCATGAGCTTTACCGTCTCTAGGATGATCCATCCATCCATCCATCAGCCAAAGGAAGTCCACTGCTGAACATAGGCCTCCCCCAATGATTTCCACAGAGACCTGTTGGAGGCAGCCTGTGTCCAGCGACGTCCCGTGACCTTTACCAGGTCGTCGGACCATCTTGTTGGTGGACGTCCTACGCTGCGCTTTCCGGTACGCGGCCTCCATTCGAGTACTTTCCGACCCCATCGGTCATCAGATCTCCGCGCTATGTGCCCGGCCCATTGCCACTTCAACTTGCTAATCCGGTGGGCTATGTCGGTTATTTTAGTTCTCCTACGGATCTCCTCATTTCTGATTCGATCTCGTAGGGAAACCCCGAGCATAGCCCTCTCCATAGCTCGTTGAGTGACTTTGAGGATGATGGGTGGAATAAATATTAAACCCTTTCATTCGGTAGCAACTGTTGTTTGTGGCATGTGACTCGGGAATCAGGACAATGTCTAGCTTATTAGATTTAATTATTTCTTCAAGTTCCAGTATATTCGCTGATAGACCATTGATGTTCCAGGTTGCAATTCGTATTGGAATTAAGAATGTAGTTTGGAGACGACGGTAGTCAATAGGTTCAGGAGTGTACCTATTTGTTGTATGAGTTGGTCCAACTTTTCAGATTGCTTAATAGGAATTTGTTCTAAACAGGCGCTTTGTTGTGGGGTGTTCTTGGGCTCTGAGCTATTATTTGCTTCTCGCCGGTTTTCTGTGACGACAGCATACGATCCCCTGTCCTGGGGTTAAGCCATATTAGATGAAGATTCGCTGTTATGAGGTTGTGGTTTTGTCAATGGAGTTTGTTTTTTTGTCATTCTTTTTCATTGACCTAAGGGGGTTTTGTTTTGTCTGGTTTCCTTTTCTGGCTAAGATTTCCTTGTAGACTTCACAGCCTTTATAGTTAGCTGGGTGATCACAGGAGCATAAGGCACATTTGGCGGGTGAGTTGCGATCCTTTTTCAAGCAATCTGCTGTTTTGTGTCCTTCTCCACATTTCACGCATCTATAGGGTCTCATGCAATTGTTCTTGGAATGACATATTGTTGACAGCGGTGGTATTAGACAATAGTTGTGGATTTACGTGGATCTTCTATTTTGACCTGCTGGTGGCATATAAACTTAATGTCTTTGGCTGCCTTGTTATTTTGATTCGGTTCTAGGTTGACAAAGAATATGAAGGTTGGTGTTTTGTCTGGACCGTATCGGGCGTTGATGATTTCCCCTCGGACTTTATTTCTAGTGGCTTCTATCGCCTCGATTATTTCCCTATGAGGTGTGGAATGGTGCAGATTCTTGATAACTATCCGATATGGCTTCATATCTTTTGGAGAGAATGTGTGGGCTATTAGACCCTTGTCTCTCATTATTGATATCACCTTTTTATTGTCTTCTGAGCATTCCAGTAAGACACGTAGTAGATTTTTATTAACTATTTTTATTTTAAAAAGTTTAGGATCACATACTGTTTCTATCAGTTTAGAGAGTTCATTGACATCATCTATTCCATATAAGATAATAGGAGGTGGTTTACTTGTCTTGGGTATTGAATTATAAGAATTCTATGATTGATCCACAGGCAGGATTGTATACCTATTTGCTATCTTCAAGGGGTCTATGTTGGGGGGAGAATCGCTGTTTCTTTTCCTTTTATTGTTATTTGGGACTCGCTGCCAAGATGGTGGTGCTTGATGAGTGGGAGAGCTATTGGGTTCCGCCACGAAATCTTTTGAGTTTGGCGTCTGTTCATTAGAGTCCGAATTTACTATATCGCTCAAAGAAGCCGAGCGTGTTCTATTGAACAGTGCCGGATGGAACACTTGTTGGGTGAGGCTTTTTGTAGTGGTTTTGGTTGTGTTGTTTGAAATGGGTTTATTCATATTTGTTCCCACGAGTCGGGACGAAGTATACGGTCGCTTGCAGAGTGACGCCCTTTTCTGCAAGAAGGCACGGTACGACGATGTTGGCCTGTCACATCGAAGTTGGTGCTAGTGACTGGAATCCCTCCAGCCATTCATCAGCGCAGTCCTCACCTCAGGATTAGGGTAATTTTGTATTGACATTGTCTTTCTCTTGGTCCAGGCAATGAAGCCAAGACCCCCACTCACATAAAACATGACCATGAGTACCGGGTTGTTGAGGTCATTTCCTACCTTCAACAGAAGCAAACTTGATAGGCTTGATAGATCGGGTTATTTACCGCTGCCCAAGACTCGGCGTTGTTGCTCATTTCGCACCACCCAGGGGACACTTGTAGGGTGTTCTTGCTGGGACAAGGTGGAATATCCTACGGACGCGAGCAACATTGTCCCCCAAACCGTCTACCGTATAAATGAGTACCTATCAAAAATGATCATTTCAGTACTAAAAACCAAATGTGGAACTTTAAAGTATGAATAATATTGATATTGATTTTTGTAAGATCTATAATTATATTATGTAATAATCGCTTTGAAATGATCCAAACTTTTCGGTCTCGTAGATACAGCTAAATTATTACAAGGGACAAGAACAAAGAAACATAACTAAACAAGAAGAAACATCAAAACGGGTTTCATAATCGAAAGATAATTAATTTGATTACATTATATGTAAATTTGTTGCATGAAAACAAACAATAAGCATATTTAAGTAGCAGGATGCATAAATATCTGCATGTTGTAATTACTTTAGAACTTAGAATATAGGTTTCACAAGTTTTATTGATTTGGAGGTTATGATATAACAACTTGGCTTTTTGATATAGTTTTAAATATATGAAGGGGCAGGAGGGCCTTCATCAGAACACATCTTCTACGATATAATTATGTAGGTAGGTTAATAGGTGAACAGCGAAATCACAGGTTCTTGTTACAGAGTTTAATCACGAAACAACAACAAAACAACACTAACTTAGTCAGAACACTAAAGAAGAACAACAGACTTTAACTTATTTTCATAGCGATTCGTCACAAACGTGGTCCGAAGGCTCCGTCGTCTTGAATCCGTGTCTCCAGGCGACGGCCCTCAACACCATCGACAATGACGCTTCGCTAGGCTGACTCTGACAGCTAAAAGTCAGTCAACCTGAGGTATGAAATTGACGGAAGCGCCGTCACGGCCGGACTGACGCTCGACCGTCCTCGGGCGATTCTCTGAAACAATGAGTTGCAATCGTACATAGTCCGTTCGGCATCCTGACGGACGAGTAATCATTACAATTAAGAAAATACACGATAATTAAAGACTTAAAATAAGGTGTGTGTCTCGCTACTAATAAGCCGGATAACACAGCCTCCTCACCCAGCAGCATATACGTTAACTATTCGCAATTGGTACTATTAGACAAGTCAATCCTTTGGTGGATGTGACCCGGACGACAATATTCGTCTTAGCATGATCTGCAAAACATCCAGAACAAGTCAGCCTACTTAAAGGGCTCTGACTCGGACGACACATTTCGTCTTAACATGATCTGCAAAACATCCAGAACAAGTCAGCCTACGTAAAGGGCTCTGACTCGGACGACACATTTCGTCTTAACATGATCTGCAAAACATCCAGAACAAGTCAGCCTACGTAAAGGGCTCTGACTCGGACGACACATTTCGTCTCATAGTACAAAAGCACAGAGACAAGCCAATCTTATAACTGACTCGGACGACATATTTCGTCTGACCATTTGGAAGGAAAGTAGTTCTTCTATTCCGTACTTACGTTGGACTATGAATCGTCCCGTTCTGTATGAATTTTGGTATCGTGCAAAATTTCCCAAGTCCCAGGACCTGAGCATGTACCAAGAGTGTCTAAGTTTACAGTCCTTGAATCGGCGGAAACAGTAATTGAGCATAGGGTCAAGGTATCAAGCGTAATCATTGTCATGACTTGAATTAATTATACTTCCTTCATCTTCCGACGCCGTCGCGGCCTCTCCACAATTTACAAGACCAGTGGCTATTTCGATTAAACTGATATGTCCCTGCCTAAATGTTGCAGCTCGTTATGGACATGATTAATTAGTGTCCAAATAAGAGACCGTGGAATTATAGGTAGCCATGAAACTGCTTTGTTACGAGTAATCTTTCTGTAAAGTATGGCATTTCTAACATCATATTATGTTTAACTGCCAACGCGCACTAAGCCAGCGTGGTGGATTATATGGCCTAACCACTCTCAATCGTATTCTCGATTGTAGAGTAGGCCCGTGCCCTGCAGTGGGACGTATATGGGCTGATACAGTGATTATGTTTAACCGTTTCGCGAAAGCTATTGCTCTGATGTTTCGCGATAAGATCCTGAACTGATAACCAGCCCTGATGAAGCTCAACATAATTGACAATTTTAGGCTAAGTCTTTATAAGAGTGTAAAGGGCAGCAGAATCTAACAGGGGATTTCGGGACAGATAGTCAGCGTGCTCCATCTTACTTCCTTCGCGGTACGCAATATCGAGTCGTAGGCTTGTAAATAAGCCCACCATCGGTAAACGCGGGGTGTTAGGTCTTTCTTCGATTTCGAAGCCTTGAGCGAGTTACAATTGGTAACTACTATAAATCGCCTACCATAAAGGTAATGGCGAAAATGCTCTACAGCTCTAACGACAGCCAAAGTTTCTAACTCGTATGAATGATAACGAGTCTTCGTGTCAGCTGTTCGGCAGATATAATATTCTGCAACGTGCGGAAGATTATTTTTCTTTTGCAAAAGGATTTCTCCATATCCTTCTGAGCTAGCATCGGTATGTAACTCCACTGGAAGTTCTGGATCGAAAATAGTTAGTACCGGTTCAGACATGAGAATGCCTATAATTTTGTGCCGTATCTTTTCGTGTAGGTGGTCCAAGTGATTCGTCCTTTAAGTTTTGTAAGAATAAATAAATAATAAATACCACCCAACAGTCATATACATAGTCCCGACCCTAAATCAAGATCGAGTCCTGGATCGTGGGTATCAGAAACCACGAGAAACTTTTCGGTCTCACAAACACCCAGACCCGAAAGAAATATTTGTGGGCCGCACAAAGATTTCTCTCTGTGCGGGGATCGAACCCGCGGCCTCTCGTTTCACAGGCGGCATTCTACCGACTGCGCCACGAAGGCTTTCATAAGAGATAATCTACTCTAGACGAGTAGATTGCAAGGTGATCGTTATCAATTTTTACACCAACCCTTGATCAAAGATATCCCTACCAAAAATTATAGACTCAGATATATTATTGTCAGAAACTACGTGAAAGAGTAAACCAATCATACGATCACCAACTGTAACATCGGTTTTAATTTGAGTCGTACACTGTTTATCATCGTCTCCAATACCGCTAAGATAAACGAGATTCTTACACACAGTACCCAAGAGTTTATCACAATAACTATTTTTCACGAGAGAACAGGACGATCCGCCATCAAATAGAAAAGGTACCGACTCACCGGATGATGTTGCCAAGATACCCCTTACAGGACGGTGTTTACAATGGTGGACTTCCTTGACCGCAGCTTTACCACCGTTATTTCTATCTGGATAGTTAGTTGTCACATGACCCTTTTGACCACATGTGTAGCATATTACGGGGGTCATCTTCTCCAATGGACGGGAGGACTCGGAGTGTCTTGAGGCTTGACTGATCCCAGCTCGTCACGACGTTTCTAGCATTCCGCAAAATGGTGTCCCGTTATTCCGCAAAAGTTACATCTGACAGTGAACCTTCCGGTAGTACGAAACCGCTTCGGCTCAGGTTTGTTAGCTTTGACATCGTCTGAACGCCGCTTAAGAGATACACCTCCCAGGATTCGAAACAATTGAGTGCGAGTTGTGACATTGTGTACAATCAAATCGCGTTTTATCAAACTGTCCTTCTGACAAAGCACGGAAATAACGAAACCAGTACTTCTCCAGGCATCACAGTCTTAGGTATTCGTTCAATAAGGTTCCATAAACGAAGAGCAGCTTCTGAAGCTGTCTCCTTAGCTCATATTTGGAATCGCAATATTTCGTCAAAGTAGTCCTGAAGAAGCTTCGGTTTTGACAATTTAGTCAACAGTGTCTGTTTAAAAACGCTCCAGGACATTTCATTTAAGTTTAGCTTAATGATATAAGCAGCCGCTCGCCCTTTTAGAGAAGCAGTAAGGGCCATGACCAAGCCTATTCCTTCTAAGCGCTTAGTTTGAACGATTGCTTCGAGAATATTGCACCAACCGTCTATGTCACAGTCAGGTTCGTCTGAATTAAAAGGCAAAAATTGTATTGCTTTGTTAGCACTCACAGTTGGCGTTAACTGGGCTGCGAGAACACGAGATAAAAGCATTTCCATATTACTTAGTAATTTTTCTGCATCCGATTTTGTTGTTTCTCGCTCGACTCTAGCTCCATTCGATCCCACTTCTGATGAAGGGGCAGGAGGGCCTTCATCAGAACACATCTTCTACGATATAATTATGTAGGTAGGTTAATAGGTGAACAGCGAAATCACAGGTTCTTGTTACAGAGTTTAATCACGAAACAACAACAAAACAACACTAACTTAGTCAGAACACTAAAGAAGAACAACAGACTTTAACTTATTTTCATAGCGATTCGTCACAAACGTGGTCCGAAGGCTCCGTCGTCTTGAATCCGTGTCTCCAGGCGACGGCCCTCAACACCATCGACAATGACGCTTCGCTAGGCTGACTCTGACAGCTAAAAGTCAGTCAACCTGAGGTATGAAATTGACGGAAGCGCCGTCATATATTTTAACACATTTGGTAATTGTTTATTTTATCACCAAGCTAGTTTATCATGTAAAGGTTCTATATTAAGTTATTGCATTCCACTATTATTTTAAAGATGCCATAACGATCTTTATATCGTAGCGATTTTTAAGCTTTTTTTATGGAAGGTAAAGTTGGTCAACCCGCACTAGGCCAGGGGGGTTACTCTATAAAAACGATTCGAACTTCGGATGTTCGGATGTTCGACGTCTGGAGTACGATATGAAGTGGAACAAGTGTTCCACTTCTAAACCTCAATACTATTTTCTATCTGGGGGCACGGCAGTGCCCCTTCCAAGTCGAGCTAAAAAGCGGCACAGTCGTACCATCCTTTTCTCGAAGCAATTCAGACCATTTTCAACCCCCCATAACTTCGTTGTGGTTAAAGTAAGAAGCCTGAATTTTCAGTTACTAAGCCTGCTTAGTAGAGAGTTCTAGAGGGAAAGGGTGTATTCAGCCCATGAAACTGTACAACATTCCTCTAGAAAAACATGACGAAGATAAACTTGCAAATAAATAGACTAAATAGCTCGAAAATATCAATTACTTCTTCTATAAATAAAAATAATTATTCTAGAAATAAAAAGTAGCGAAAAGGAAAAAAGTAGGACTCTACAAAAAGACGTGAGATCCCATCAAAAACATCCTGTAAAAAAAATCCAAGTCTCGCAGCTCAGTTTTTCTACCGCAAAAAGTTGTGAGATCCATGTAGCCAGTAGGCCAGTAGGCCAGTAGCATAATGTATAAAGTGTACGATACATTGTTTGTTGTTGTTTTCATGCGATGGCCAAGTCGATCTATTTATTTAAAACGTAAAGCATTTTTAATATTGGTATGATAATAACTTTATACAGAATATCCCTTAAGCAAGGACTAAATAAATTAATTGACTTGGTATTACATGGATCTCACAACTTTTTGCGGTAGAAAAACTGAGCTGCGAGACTTGGAATTTTTTTACAGGATGTTTTTGATGGGATTATACTTATCATTTTCTCTGAACTTAGTATATGGTTACGACGTACGATAGAGGAATCCAACATTTTGTGGAGTATCTAGGCACATTAGTGTAGTTTTACGTACGGCGCAGCGTCCGATCATTCGAAATTCGTATCGTTTTTATACAGTAACCCTCCAGCATGGTGGAGTATATTGCTTAATCCCTCTCCATCGTACTCTCGATTGTAGGGGACGCCCTGCCCTACAGTGAGACATACATACATAAATGGGCTGATACAGTTCAGTACTCGTCGCCTTTAATTATTTAGGAGACCTCAATTAATGTTGGATATTGTTGCAATAAGTTCACTGCACTTCAACTCAATAATCCATAGTGTTATACCTAATAATTAATACAAAAGTTAGAAAGTCTCGTAAATAAATACTAAGCGAAGCGAAATACAAGAAAACTATCTATACAGCCCGACCCTAGCTTTTTTCATGGGGAATAATAAGTCCTAGGCCGGATACTAAATCACAACAAGAACTAAGGTCAACTATTTATTTTAACTACAAATACAATAACATTTTTAAGTTTTAGAACAGTACTGTGTAGTGGAGTTTAAATCAAATTAAAATTCACTATCAATATTTATGTTTCCCCTTACGTCATACGTCCAATAGAATAGTAAATATGGGTTAATTTTTATTTACCAAATTGTTGTGCATTTCAGCTAAGGTTAGTTCGCTAAACTAACCTTCAATAAATTAAAAATGACAGGTCTAATAGGGAAGCGTATTTTATGATGTATTTAATTTGAAATAATTTACTGGTGTTAGGTCTTTCATATGTGAGAGGCCGCCTGGGTAGCTACCGCCGCATTGTCTATATCTCCCGTCATACAGTAGTGTAAATGCACTCTTGTGTTTCAGATTGAAGAACATTGTAGCCAGAGTAACTACTGGATATATTGAGACTTCACATCTTATGTTTCAGGATGGCGAGCGCAGTGGAATGCCGAGCATTGATTTGTAATTCAAGGTGTTGTTTGGTTTTGCTACTGTTCATGAGTGGTCGTATTGCTTACCATCAGGCGAACGGCATGCTCGTCTTGCCATTCATTGCAATAAAGAAAAACATTTTTGACGGATTATTATTATTATTATATATTATTAATAATCTCCTTTGTTTTATTTGGATTTGCAACATTCGCGTAAATCTAAACGCTTGTGGAGTTCGAACCCTCAGATTTTAAGTGCACTTCGGTCGCAACTAAGTAACATTTTTTCAACATATGTGTCTTAGAATAGGCATGAATGATAATTATGTTACGTTAAAATTGTTCATGGCCTTGACGTAAAGTGCATATATTTCAGCCAGCGATGACTTCATTTTTTTTATGTTAATCGGAAGTGCGGTATTTTGCCTGCTTTTATAATTGTACTACTAAGTTTCGTGTCTTTGCAATAATTTGTCTTTAATGTGGTACTACGCTTGGACTACGATACAAGTAAGCTGGCTTAATTGGAGAGATACCAATACCTCACAAAGAACCGATGTCAACAGATGTCTTTGATTTCGTGTAAGTCCTGTGTCGTTCGGTAAATGAGCTTCCAGGTTTCTGTCCTCTATTAGTAATTTATCCTTCTTTGATTTCGTGTAAGTCCTGTTTCGTTCGATGAGTGAGTTGCCTCTTGTCCTCTTGCCATCTTTCTTTCTTCCTTTTCTCCTTCCATTTTCAGAGGTTAGCAATGGTTATCTGATCCAAGTGTAGTATTTATGAGCGTCGGTAATCACTTATTATCAGGCCAGCCGTTTGCCGGATTTATGTTGTTTTTCTAATAAATAACAATATTTTATTTCACTATTTCAACATTATAATATATTATAATATACCATCTAATTTGTTTAGAGAGTTAGAACTTTTAACAAGCTATCATACTTAGTTTAAGACTGGTAATAATTATGTTTCATTTGTATAATACTGATTAACACGAATAATTATTATTTATTGCACATATTATAATTTTACATACAACGTGTAATTTTCAACTTCTACTTGAGATCGATTTCAAAAATAAAGTTTTTTTTTTGTTTTTATTCATCCTTGCTTCATTCTTAATGCGAATAATTGTGCCGTTCTCTTTAAAATAAAGGACACATTAAAAGATTTTATACGATTTGTCGTGTTCATAAAATATTGTTATTCAATCCATTATATTATGAACTTAAAGAATAACATGAAAATGCTTTTAATTATATTAGTTGTGGATTTCGCTGTGATACTTCTTCATTTAATGTTCAATGTTGGTCATTGGATTGTTTTCATTGATATTATTGTACGGATATCGTTCATAGGTAGTATTTTAATGGCCAACTTTAATGTTTACATTTGCAGGCTCTGTGGCACAGTTAATTATTATGCTCGCTTCAGTATGAGAACCTTTTTGTATCTTCCCTGGTGGTTGATGTCTCATTTGTGAGAGGCGACCTGGGTAGGTAGCATCGCAATGTCTATTTTCCCGCCAAACAACAGTTTTAATGCACTGTTATGTTTCGGATTGAAGGAAATTGTAGCCAGAGTAACTACTGGATATATTGAGACTTCACATCTTATGTTTCAGGATGGCGAGCGCACTGGAATGCCAAGCATTGATTTGTAATTCAAGGTGTTGTTTGGTTTTGCTACTGTTCATGAGCGGTCGTATCGCTTACCTTCAGGCGAACGGCATACTCTTCTCGCCGTTGGTTGCAATAAAAAAAACCCTACACTGAAATAAAATTATGTAACCCCAAGCATTTATTTTGCCGTAAGGTAATTTGTTCTCATTGTTTCCGACATACTTGTCACGTGACCCAAGACTCGAATTTTTCTGCGGAGTTAGGATCATATAGGTGGTAGTGAGTTGTATGTTGTAGGTATTATGTGAGTCTTCTGATAACATAAACATATTAGACTGTCAGTGAATGAATAAATAAATATATCCAACAGTCACATACATAGTTATGACCCCACACAAGATTGAGTCATTTCGTGGGTGTCAGGAACTACGAGAGATTTTTCGGTCAAATGCCTGTGGATCACAAAATATGGCCAAGGTATATCAAAACTGCCAAAACGAAGCCGGGTGGAAGTTTTAGTGACTTCAGACAGAACGCAAGAAAAAATTGCAAAAAAGCGGCGACTTCTTTTTGTTTTTTTTTTCGTACCGTCGTTTTTGACTGGTAAATACATATTATTTTTCTAAAATAATAGTGCAAACTCTTTTTTTTTAGAGAAGCTATGTTACGCAAGGGTATAAATAATTTTAGCATAAACAATAGATTTACCGCCCAAACACGATGATTATTAACAAATCACAAAAAAAATGTCGCGTTTCTTAGCGAAATTTTTAGTTGTATTTAGTTTGTAGTCCTTAAAACTACCACCCGGCTTCGTTTTCGGTAACAGTTTTGTATATTGTACATATACCCTGTATTATTTGTATGTTAGTAACAAAGGAAACAACTACTATAGGTATAATTACAGCGATATTACGCAGCGGAAACTACAGTGATTGATAATGAAAACATTTCTGATACTTAAATAATTAATTACGCATGTATTGGGATACGTAAGCGGTAAGGCCGCCAACAAACAAACACTTGGTAACTTTATTCTACTCAATTAATTTACAATATATTTTATTGAGTTAATGAAACCTTATAAGTCCACGGTACAATACATATCAACATATTATAGCCTTATACGAAGACAGTTTTAAAACCAATTTTAGTTAAGCCAGACGCGCTTGCTGATCGCCTGATGGTAAGCGATACCACTGCTCACCCACATTAACAAAATCAGACAACAACTTGAATTAGAAAGCAATGTTTGGTAGTCCTCTGCGCTCGCCATCCTAAGACATAAGATGTTAAGTCTCAAAATGTCCAGTGGCCACTCTAGGTGACATTCGGTAGACATTCGGTGCTACATAGGTTTACAACGAGCTGAATATTGGTACAATCGTTTAAAAGACAATTATAAACAAAATCTGAACGTTACCCATCATTCCCGTGTGTGGAAAAAAATATTCGAGGTCAAAGGTAAAAAAAAAAGAGTTTTTCGCGATGTTTCGAATACTTTTTTCCTACGAGCCACTGTTTTCTTTTTGGTCTAATTTGACCGGAGTATAATAACAATAGGTTAATATGAATTTTCGAGAAATTCATACATTTGGTCCCTAATTTGCACACCATTTATCTGTTAACAATGTCATATGAATTATAATGAAATGTACAAATAATTTAATATTCACGTACGATTGATGATATATCATACAAAGAACATAATTGTTCAAAGGTGTAATGACTCAAATGACTAAAGAAAGACAAAGTAAGCGATTTTAAGGAATTTCAACAGCCTCAGTAGCTCAGTCAGTAGAACGCCACCTGTGAAACGATAGGCCGCGGGTTCGATCCTCGCATCGAGACATGTTTGTGCAGCAAAAAATATTTTTTTTCGGTTCTGGGTGTTTGTAAGACCAAAAAGTCTCTCGTAGTTACCCATGTCACGAGACTCGATCTTATTGTGGGGTCAGAGCTATGTATGTGACTGTTGGGTGTTATTTATTTATTTATTTATTATCTTATTCATAACCTAACTGAGTAACAATCATTAGGTCTCCATTTAAGATTTATGGTAATTTCTAACGATCATATTTGTAGTCGCATGCATTAGTTCCATTCAATGCTTTAAACTTGATTTTTTGGAAAAATGTAAATAAAGAGGATAGTGTGATTATTTTATAAAATTATTTATAGTAAGAGTAGAATTAGTTGTAACAATAATTTCAACATGAGGTTCGGAAAGATTGGATTTTAAATAAGTTGTAGTCGAAAGAATAGATCCCTGCCTTTTAGAGTGTATAATGTTTTACAAATAATTTATTTTTACAACGGATAATGTTATACATAATTGATACTTAATGAAATGTCAACTTGTTTTAATAGATATAGGATCGTAAATGCTAAAAGGCAGGAAGTATTATCGACAGAACATGTCCAAAATCTTTAATTAGGTTAATATTAGTCAAACATAATATTACGTTTTTATCGCGGTCTCAAAGCTATAAAAAAAAATACTATTTTTTATGACACTATTATTGTTAAGTGCTACAAAGTTTAGCAAAATTAGCAGTTTGTGATTACCATTCATAACGTAATAATACCATTTGGTTATACCACGGTTGAGTTTCAGTATTTTTAAGTTTGGTTAAACCATTTAAACTTAAATGCTAAATTATTCGTGTTTCTTCACCGGAAAGTAGCACTACTATCAAGTTAAAGTTTAAAATGAAATTGAACAAATATTCCAAGTAGGGCCGGGGTCACGTTGCATATGATAATACTTGACACTCGTTAGGCAAATTGTCATTGTTTGTTAATTACGCGTTACTTGCCAATATTACAAATTTTGTACAATACCTATTACTGCCGCGTATTTCCTCCATTGTGTTTGTGTTTATACTGACTACACAATAAACGTGGTGCAAATTGCACTTGCTGGTTGACTCAAGCTCAGATTGCTATCTGCCCTATCCCTGATGTAGAAAGCCAGTAATTGGGGCCTCTAAGAGCTCTAGATGTTCTTAGGACGCGCCCGCACCAAAAGTGATACTGAGGCAAACGCCTGAAAAAGGCTAATAAAAGCGCATACGCGCTCCTTATTTAGAGGGGCAAGACCATAGGCCTCTGAATAGCATAGAGTGGCATCAAGATAGTAGCGGTCGAGTCTCGCTAGCAGGGACATCCTGACATTTCATTTCTATTTTCTATTTTGACATGTCTATTTCTCCCGCCAAACAACAGTGTAGATGCACTGTTTTATTTAGGTTTGAAGTATATCTTAGCCATACTCTGGCTTATATTATAGCCAGAGTATCTATTGGACATATTGAGACTAAACATCTTATGTCTCAGAATGGTGAGCGCAGTGGAATGCCACGTGTTTCTTTGTAATTCAAGGTGTTGTTTGGTTGTGCTAGTGTTCATGACTGACATGCGCAATGAGGGCTATCGAGGGATTTTAGTCTATGTGCCGGCGTAGGGTTTTGGCGTTAGGAACCCATCTCGGTATTTATTATAAAAATCCATGCATCTATCTGGAAGGCCAGTCACCCTCCTCCCCCAGGGTTTGAGAGAAGAGAGTCATATAAAGGTATACACTCGTTAAAAAAACTGCCCAGATTATTATCCATGTAGGGGCTAGACTAGGTACTTATCTTCTTTCTTACTGGCGAAAGATTGTATCAAATTGTTTGGTCAATTATGTCGGTACCTTGAAAACTAAAGACTTACTAAAGAACTAAAGAGAATTATAAACACTGAACTGGAAATGTGATAAAATATTTTTTTTTTTTCTGTTTTGCTTTTGAGCTGCAATCAGTCGCCAGACTTTTATCAACTGAGTTAAGGGAAATATGGTTTTAAGAGCAGCAAGCCATTGCTTTGCTGACACCTCAAAGTATGTGGTTCCTTTTTACACGCTTTATATTAGCTTCACTTGTATGTTTGTATGTATGTTTGTATGTATGTTTGTATGTTTGTTTGTAACCGACTTCTTTGGGCGCGATTTTGACCCACTTTAAACGGCCAGATTTCGTTCAAATTTTGCACACCTGTCAAAGACCGATGACAATACACTAATTTGATAAAATTATTCCATTTTTCAATTTGCAAAATATGATTTTTGTTAATTTATATAATTTTCATGATATTCTTTTGCACTATTCCTCGCTAGATGGCGTTAACATTGTATTCTTCAAGTGTTAAATGTTACTACTGACCAACAGATGGCGTTATTGATTGGAAATACAGCCGTCTAACTACTGACCAACAGATGGCGTTATTGATTGGAAATACAGCCGTAGACGGATGTTTTTAGTCAAAACAATTAAATAATAGTTAAAAAAAACTAAAATACACGCTTTAATAAGATATACAACTAAAAAAGTAAAAATAATTGATACTGAATTTAAGATAAGAAAATGGAGTAAAATACATATATTTTATTGTTACAAAGCGTGGGGTGTTTACAACAATTACTTATCCTCCTGCACCCCACGCTTTGTAACAATAAAATATATGTATTTTACTCCATTTTCTTATCTTAAATTCAGTATCAATTATTTTTACTTTTTTAGTTGTATATCTTATTAAAGCGTGTATTTTAGTTTTTTTTAACTATTATTTATTAGTCTTTTAACCACATTGACATTGTCGAGTAAGCCTGAAGCAAGTGGGTTGGGATGATTTTTGAGGCGTTCAATGTGCTGTTTCTTATGACGCTCTATTTCTGATGCCACTGTTGGTATGTTTAAATATTCGTGTATTTCGTCATTCCTTACAAACCACGGAGCTTTCACTATATTTTTTAAAATGTTGTTTTGCACCCTTTGTAAACACATGATGTTACTCTTGCTGGCCACTCCCCATATTTGAATCCCATATGTCCAAATGGGTTTCAATATAGCGTTATAAATCATGAGTTTGTTATCCAAGGAAAGCACCGAGTTTCTGCCCAACATCCAATATAAGCTTCGAAATTTGTGATTTACATGATCTCTCTTGGCTTTGATATGATATTTCCACGTTAAGCGTTTATCCAGGTGGAAGCCCAGATACTTCACACAGTCAGTACGAGGTAAAACGTTGTTTTTTAGACGCACTGGGGGACACTCTCCTTTTCTTAGTGTGAAGTAAATGTGGATGGACTTCTGCGCACTTGCTTGGATGCGCCACCTCTGAAGCCATTTCGATGTGTCGTCTAGAAGTTTTTGAAGCTTTTCACTAGCTTTTACAGGGTTACTATCCACAGCAAGAAACGCAATATCATCAGCATAGGTCGCGACAGTAACATCATCTGAGATTGGTAGATCTGATGTGAAAATATTATACAAGACCGGACCAAGCACTGACCCCTGAGGTACACCAGCTTTAATGGGAATCAGAGATCTAGCATCCCTGTGCTTAACTTGAAAAACTCTATCGGAGAGATATGACTCAAGGATAAAAAATACGGAGTGTGGCAGTTTTTTCTTGATCTTAGATAGCAATCCTTTGTGCCAGACCCGGTCAAATGCTTGCTGTACATCTAGAAATGCAGCAGAGCAATATTTCTTGGTCTCGAAGCATTGCCTGACGCAATGGTATACACGATGTACCTGTTCGATGGTGGAGTGCGCTTTACGGAACCCAAACTGATGCTCTGGTGTAGTTTTATTTTCGTTCATTACTTCAACCAGTCTTTTGAGGAAAATCCTTTCCCATAGCTTTGACAAGACTGGAGTAAGACTTATGGGTCGATATGAGGAACAGTCTTGTGGTGGCTTACCGTCTTTATGGATCATGACTATCTCTGAGACCTTCCATAACTTAGGAAAATAGGATAGCCTAAAAGTGGCGTTAAACAAGCAAGTCAAGTAAGTGATACATTTCTTTGGAAGCTCCTTGAGGATTCTTGGGGTGATTAGGTCGAAGCCTGGCGCCTTATTAGGATTTAAAAATCTAATTTCTCTGGCAACTTCTCTTGGTGATGTTGGTTTGATAGGTAAACACAATTGGATATCTTGTTTGAGTATGTCATCCAAGTCATCTTTGTCACTTCCTTCATTTGGTTTAAATACCTCACTTAAATGTGCAGCAAAAGCCTCCGATTTTTCAAGGTCTGTACGTGCCCAGGTTGACTGCCAATTTATAGGATAAAATGATAACTGGGGCCTATTTAGGTATTTAGAAGCCTTCCATAAAGAATACTCTCCGCGCGCAGTTGGTGATAAAGACTCTAGAGTTTTCTTTAGGCTAGTATTTTTGTTTTCTTCTAGAATTACTTTTAAGTCTTTTATAGCTCTATTTAGTTGGCTTTTGTCTGATCGATTACGCGATGTTTGCCATTTCCGTCGGAGACGCCGTTTTTCGGCTATTTTCTTTTTGACTTCCAGTGGGTGAGTGATTATAGAAGTCAAATTTATGTTTAGTGATGGCGTATTTTCCCAAGCTGCAACCTGAATAATATTTGTGATATCTTTGCAAGCATCTTCGACGTCTTCACATGTTTTCAGTGGAATTTTCAGGTTAATGTGGTCAATCAGGTATGAACGGAAACACTCCCAGTCAGTCTTTCTGTTGTGTAAAGATAAAGGAGTTTGCTCGCATTCCACCATAGATGAAGACAAAGTTAATATCACTGGAGTATGGTCTGATGACCCATCTAAGCAAGATTCCACAATTGTGAATAGAGAGTTTATGCCTTTAGTCACGAAGAAATCCAGCAGGTCAGGCATTTTCTTTGGGTCGGTTGGCCAGTATGTAGGCTCTCCAGTTGACAGAGGATGGAAATAATGTTGGTCAATGCAATTCTTTAGATATCTACCCCTCGTGACAGTCAACCTGGAGCCCCAGAAAGTATGTTTAGCATTCCAGTCGCCACCAGAAATAAATCTATTACCTAGAGTTTTGAAGTAATCGAAAAACATTCTCTCCGTTACGCTGTGTTTAGGCGGACAGTATATTGCTGAGAGAGTAATTGGTCCTGCACTTTCTTCCAGTCGTACGCTGGTAGCCTGTAGGTGGTCAGTTGAGTAGGCTTCAAGAAGGTAATGTTTAAGGCTTGATTTGATCACCAGCGCAGACCCAGCATGTACACCACCATCTGGGTGTGGTGAGTGGTAAATTTGGAAGCCCTTAAGACGAAGACTGCTCCTACTGGTAGTGTGTGACTCGGATATGAGAACCACATCCAGTTTGTTGGCAACTATTAGAGCTTCAAGTTCATTTATACTAGACGACAGGCCATTTATGTTCCACGTTGCAATCCTAAGTGACGCCATTTCTTATTTACTTGTAAGCTTTGGAATTATAGAGGTAAGGAGGTTAAGTAGTGTGCTGATCTGTTGTAGTAGCAAATCTATCTTTTCAGATTGTTTGAGCAGAATCTGTTCTACTGTAGGAGTTTGTTGGCTGTGATTGTTATCACTTGGTATATTTGGTTGACTGGGACTGTTATTGTCACTCAAATTATTTTGATCTTTTTGATTAATAATGGTTTTGGTTGTTTCTGCATACGTTTGGTTAGCTGATGTGTCCGGTGATTTTTTTCTTAAGGATGTGTTATAGCCTTCAGTGTAGGTGTTAGTTGGCTGATTTGGTTTTGAATTAGACCCACTCTGCTAATTTTTTCTGGCTAAGATTTCTTTATATACCTGGCACCCCTTATAATTGGCTGGATGATCACTAGCACACACTTTGCACGGAGGGAAGTGGACAATAATTTATTTCCAACTCCTCCTATTAATTTAACTTTCTGATTAATTTCGTTGCGGGTTAAAGACAAGTTAGACATTCCCGGAGACTCGCCGAGCTTCAATGCTCGGTGTCATTACTTTGCGTGCCACTGTTGATCCTGGCTTACAGGAGTTGCAGTGGTGGGTGTGAGGGCGGGACAGTCTAGCACACAGTGCACATCTAGCTGGGGTGTTTCGGTCTTTTTTAGGACAGTCAGAAGTTTTATGCCCTTCCCCGCATTTAACGCAACGATACGGTCTCATGCAATTATTTTTGGAGTGCCCGTATTGCTGGCATCGTTGGCATTGAACTATGGATTTTGATTTTCGAGGGTCCTCAATTTTTACTCGCTGGTGGAAGATGTATTGGATATCTTTGATGGCTTTGTTATTAAGATTAGGCTCTAAATTAACAAAAAATGTATTTAAAGGTTTTTTATCTGCTCCGAAACGTGCATTAATTATCTCTCCACGGACTTGGTTACCTGTCTTTTCTATTTCTGCGATTATTGCTTCATGGGGTGTAGTGTGGTGCAAATTTTTAATAACAACTCTAAATGCTTTTGTTTCTTTTCTGGTAAAAGTGTGCCCTATTAATCCTTTTTGTCTGATTAGAGTTATAACTTTTTTATAATGGTCCGTCGAGTTTACCATGAGGCGTAAAAGATTTTTATTAACGATCTTGAATTTAAATTCGGTAATCGGAATTGTTGATGCAATCAGTTTTGAGAGTTCGTTAACATCCTCAATTCCATACAGCACAATTGGTGGCGGTTTATTTATATGATTATAACTTGGACCGGAGTCGTCCTTAGGGTCAAGTTGTAGACTAGTATATCTATTCGCTGTCTGCGTGGGTGAAGGTGAAGGTGGGGAGCCTTCCCGTGTTTTGCGCTTTTTTGATTTCGGAACACGTTGCCATTCTGGAGGTAACTTTTCCTGTTGAGGATCTTCATTTGTTGTGAGGGGAGGAGTAGTTGCTTGAGGTCTGATTAGATCTATTCTCTCATGTTCTATACTTCCACTAAAAGAGGCGGATCTTGGTCGGTGTTCAAGAATTCCTTTGTGAAAAACTTGCTGTATGTAGGTTTTTTGGTTTTTATTTGGGTTTACTGAATCACACATTAGATTCCCACGAGTAAGGACGATAGGGTGGTCGCTCACAGGGTGACGCCTTTCCTGTGAGAAGGCTATATACAATGATGATTCGCCAGGTTCATCAAGGTTATAAAATATGATGCATTTTTGGTTTCTTGTACGGTTATTGCTGTCAGGCAACCTTTTCCCACCAGCTAATGTTTTATGTTCCATTTAATTTCACTATAATTACCACTTTCTGTTTTCACGTCATCTTAATGTTGGTTATAGGGCTCCTCTTTAGCACGCCATTGTTTCTGCGCCCTTTGAAAGTATTCCATTATCCACTAGTAGTAGTATTAAAAAAAACAAGAACGAAATACGAGGTACTTAATCCATTCAATTGTCAAGGCCGATAAGTCTGACAATAATATAAATTAGTAATATTTTAATCAAACCTGTTACATATGCGTCCTAGAAGAATAAATTATATTGTGTCTCATGAATTAGTATGATTTACTATATGTATGAAGTTCAAGGCTTATAATTCTAGGCGTGCAGGATTTAAGTAAAAAAATCAATTAATTAGTATTTATTCATTTAATGTCAAAATTATTAATAACAGTTTTACAGCTGGCATCGTGATTGACATCAATTCATAAGAAGTAGACTTTACTTCGGTAAAGTCGGTTTCGTTTTAAGTTAAGTACGTATGTATATGTAAAAAGAAGTGGATATATTTATTAAATATCCCATATAAAACATAATTCAAAATTATCCCATTGTCTTCAGTTACATTCTTGAACACACAGCCTTTGCAAATTTTATGGCAATATTTTCAATGTTTAATGCTCTTAGAATTCGAACAGGCGCTTGTCTTCCTAATATTTATATTTTATAAACTATTTATTTACGTCATTATCATAATATTTTAGGGAACAAAGTTTAAGTTCCATTTTAAATTATTAGTTCCATATTTTTACGCCAATATTAAATGCCCCAAAAATATTTTTAATAGGTTGTTTGAAATAACTGTTGACTCTGTAATTTTGGGTATAAAATTCACATATTAAACTAACCATTGCCTGATTCCCTTTTACCGAAAATAAAAACTGTTTTTATTTTTATTTGTATGTGTGGATGGAACAACCGTCAACTGGTTTGGCAGGCTTATACGTCACAAAGTACCCGAACTCGGTAGGCATTGACTCATTCTCCTCAAGTGATCAGGGTCAAAAACTGCAGTCGGATCTGTTTTGATAGGCATATAACATTAACATAACTCGTTTGGGAACAACCAGATACCTTGCCCATATATTCGGCTTTAACTTTAAATAAAAATGGTTACAATACATTTTATATTGGGCATAAGATGCGCGCGCTGCTGGCAGTGTGGCACGCTAACTTCGTCTGCGTGTAATGATAAGATAAAGTACAATCTTTTCAAGTGCTTGGAGGTTCATAAGTATCGCACGAACAATGTGTGATGCAGTGTCACGGAATCATTGCGAGATGGACGATTCTCTAGTGCCGGAGTTAGAGAAAATCAACAAAAATGGAGTTGAGAAAGACATCAATGAAACAAAAGACGATTATAATAGTGCCAATAACCCATCGCCGTTTAGGAGACAGGTGTGTGGAGAATTGAAGTTTTGTGAATTGTGAAAATATGTGAACTTCGGTACAAAAGTATTTAAAATATTCGTTGGAAGTTGGAAAACGAAGTAAAAGTGACAAGCAATTTAAAAATTATTCGCTTTCTGAAACTGTTCAAGGCGCGTGCCAGTGTCGACATGGTTATAATATATTTTTTAGTTTGTTAAAGTAAAATTCGTCATTTTGTGAGACACTTTAGTTCAGTAATTGAAGACAGTATTTTAAGACAACTGTTCCCTTGGTTTTGTTAGTATCCGTATATGCCCATTACAATTTTTAAAGCTTATTATGTTAAACGGAGAGTTTTAAGTCAATCAGTGTTTTATTTTTTACGATTACAATGAAAGCGGCGTTATTGAAGCAAATTTATTGATTTGGAAATTTAGATCTGTGTACAGTGAACAATTTACATTTTAATGTAACGTGCTTGGGTTTAAAATAACTAAAGTTTGCGCGTGTAATGATTGACTGCTTTTCTGAATTTTATTTCTTATTCGATAGTAAAAATTAAAGAAATATTATTCATTCCATTTAAAATTCTTCAATTGAATAGGAATTGATCTGTCTAGCGTTTGTTGTAGTACTTTCAATAAAACATTTACGAATTTTATTTCTTGAGAGTAACATTCTGCAAATCATTTGTTAAGGACAAAAAATGTAAATAAAAGAGCGCATTGTTTTTGCAACTATACGCAGCTCCTAGAATAGGTTAAATGACTGGCATTTTATTTTGTAGTATATACAGTATACGCAGTTAACTTTGCTACTTTCTACGATTACTTTGTGCTAGCATTCACAAAGACATAAAGCAACTATGAAATAAACGCATTATTTTATCTTTTTCTGAGTAAATAAGGACTTTGTCTAAATATTGTACTTCCTCCGCATCGACATACATTGAAGCAGTAATGTAATTAAATTCCGCAATATTTAGTTAGAATGGCATCATAGTACTCGTTGCTAAGTACATATTAAATTAATTGATACGTTACGTATTGTTTACTATTTGATAATGTCGGGTTACACGTGTCCATGGATTTGTGAACTTTATTTACACGAAAAACACTAAATCGTGTTCCTTTTCTATGCGTACACCCATTAACTTTGATTTAAAACCATTCTAAGCAAAATAACAATTTAAAGTTCACAATAAATGAAAAGTTTCCATAATGACACTTACTATGTGATTATTTATTCAAAACGGGTAATTTTAAAATAAAAAAATGTTAAAATAAAAATGCTCAAAAGAGATATGTTTTTCAGGCGTTTATGGCGTTTGGTGTTTTTATGATGACTTTAGGCGCCGGCGCGACGTCGGGCATTGCCGCCATCCTCATACCCCAATTGAAACATGGCAAAGGGAGACATAAATTCTCAACTGAATTGGTATCTTGGGTAGGTACGTGACATGATATTGCTTTTAGAATTTTGATCATGTTATATTTGTATATTATTATTATTGTATTAATTTAAACAATTCATCTTCCAGCTGCCATATCCTGTTTGGCATTGTTCTTCGGTAACCTGATGTCTGGATATTTAATGGAAAGACATGGAAGACGAAGATCTATACTGTGTTTATCTTTGTTCTTCATACTGGGCTGGGCCATAATCGGTTTTGCCAATAATTACATGTCCCTTATTCTGATTGGGAGATTCATCACCGGGCTGTGTCAGGGTTGGCTGGGTCCATTGGGACCAGTATACGTTGGAGAAATTAGCACACCCATTTACAGAGGATTTTTCTTAGCTTCCCTTTCACTGAGTATCGCTGTGGGTGTATTTTTATCACATTTATTTGGAACGATTCTTCATTGGAGCTATGCGTCTCTGCTATGTGGACTGTTCCCACTGGTTGGTGGTATTATCCTCTTCAACGTACCAGAATCGCCAGCCTGGTTGGCATCTAGAAACAGAGTTGACGAATGCATTGCGTCGTTCCAATGGTACAGAGGAAAAAGTGCTACCATGAAGACTGAACTGGATAACATGTTAGTAGAACAAAGGAAGAGAGACAAGAGCAAGAGCAAGATTGAAATGTTAAAGGAGAATATAAAGAAACCCGAGTTTTATAAACCGCTGGCGATTATGACAGTATTTTTTATCGTCACTCAACTATCTGGAGTTAACGTGATATGTTCTTACACTACGGATATAATGAAGGTGTTGATTGGAAATAGTTCAAGCAAGTCACACGCATATGTAGCTATGTTAAGTATAGATGTATTGAGGTGTGTTTCGTTGGCAATAGCTTGTGTGTTGCTAAGAAGAGCAGGTAGAAGGCCAATGGCAATGTTCAGCGGTACGTGTACCTCGATATCGTTGATAGGGTTGGCAGTGTATTTGTATTTAGTTGAAAGCGGCACGATTCATCACACGTCGCCCGTCGTGTCGCTGGGATTAATCGCGTTTTATATAATTGTATCCAACATGGGTTTCATACCGTTGCCATGGAACATGGTTGGAGAGTTGTTTGCTGTCGAAACTAAAGGTTTGGGATCTGGTATTAGTGTGATGATGACGTCAATGGCATTTTTCGGAACAGTGAAAACAGCTCCAGCCATGTTCCAGAGCATAGGGCACCACGGAACTTATTTGTTTTATGGAATATCGACAACTCTTGGTACTATCTTCCTCTACTTCTTTTTGCCGGAAACTAAAAACAAAACCCTGTTGCAAATAGAAGAATATTTTCGGCATGGCAAGAAAAAGAATATACAAACGGAAAAGAATGACAATAATGTATGAGCATTCTTGCGAGTAGGAACTTTATACGAAATATCTCTAACATACCTAAAGCGCTTAAAGACAGTTAGTATTTCAAAATATTAGTAAAATTTGTACATAATTAGTGTAATTATTCCATTTGATGTGACATCGTTAGAGATAACGATTTATTTAACCTAGTAAAATAAGCGAACTGATTACTAATTGATTATTATAAGGTCATGTTTATCTTTATAATTATCAGCAATTACGAAACCGTTACCAATATTGTGGAGATTATGTACCTATGTCCTATTTTAGGACATTGATTCTTCTGTTGAATGAAAAATGTTCCGACTTCAGTTCTGAATGTTACTATTGTAAAATTATTTGTATTTTACCGCTACTTCGTGATGTAGTATGTTCGTGAGGTGGTTTATTAGCTTTACATTCCAATGGTTGACAACTGAAAAACATACGTACTGTCAAATATGTTTAATATTTGACAATTATGAATATGTGTATTTTGAGTACTTAAAATAATGCTCAAGTCCAAAAACGAAGATGTTAAGCTAGTTTTAGAGTAGTAGAAATAATGTAAGAAATAATGCAAATAAAACTCAAAGAATGGACGGCAAAAATTATGTTGATTGTATTCAAGATCTCATATGAGACCACGTAATATAAATTGGTGGCTCTTTCAAGTGGAATTGTTATAATGTACATTTTATTTGTTTTATCTATAGCCATTATCATATATTATTGATCAGATTATGATTTTTTACTCTTTTGCACATATTTGCGAGTCATTGACCTCATTAGTGATATATCAGTGTGATACAAGATTATTAGTTTCAATTAATTTGAATCACAACATAACACGTTTTTTAATATTTTAAAATAAAATAATTAAAAAATTCAAGAATCCGACCTTTTTTTTTATAAAATTAATACTATCTTTTTAGGCACTCCTTGGGGATAATGTTTAGATTTTAGAGTTTAGAGCCTATATTGTTACTGCGATGAGTTTTTTTTTATTACTAGAACATGTTGGCTATGCAATTAAACATTGCAAATTGCATGTTTTTTATATCTCGTTTATCATAAATATTTGTTCTGTGCAAATATTCAGTTGGAGCAGTCACTTCGTTGCGCCGCGATAAAAAAGATCATCTTTATAAAAAGCATTTAACATCATTAAATGCATGTAAACTGTTTACTACTTATAAAACACCTTTCTTTACTTAAAAAGGGGAGATAATTACCCGTAAAAATACGTACTCAAGTAATACAAAGACACCTATTTGTAAACAAGAAAGGGCGTTCTTCTTCGATGCACGAGCGAGAATAAAAACAATACTATTTTATAAAGGCTATTTCACAGTCAGTTTGAGATGGCAAGTGGCACGTGACCTATGAATTAAAAAAAACGTCATAACACGTGCGTTACTTGACATGATTCGCTAACATCTGCAAGTGACTTTTTGCCATGCACCAGAAGTTCCCACGTTGGAACGCGACATTTTTTTGACGCACAAAAACAACGAGGAAACCATCTGGAGAGTGGATTTAGTTATTTTCGGATGAAGACCCGACGTGTTTATGAAGTAAAGTGTGAGGAAGTTATTAATGAATGTACGCGAGACATATGGCAAGGCTCTCAATGGGGAATTGAAAGTTGAGGCGAAAGTGGTGTAGTACTATTTTAAATGATTGAACACACCTTACCTTTGCAATAAGCTTCACATTTGAGAACAAATAAAAAAGTACGACGATAAAAAAAAAAATTGAGTACATAACGTTCGGATCCTTGATTCGAACATATTTTTTATTGTCTAGATTTACTTATACATATTTTTGTATTGTATCATTTACGTCCCGTTGCAAGGTACGAGCTTTGACTACCGTAAATATATGTTTAGTAGTACATTTTTTCACAATAGAACACAAATCAAATTACTCTTGCTACCAAGTACCAGGGAATGATAATGAGTTTTGATTTCTTAGCTCTAGAAATGTGTAACAAGAATGATGAACAATAGGCTAATTAAAACTCCGCTATCATCTAAGCAATGTCAAAGTTCAGTGAGTTATCCCTTATCGCTGGCGTAAGCGAGTGTTATTAGTTGAAATGGCTATTTTGCAGAATATTAGATTAATAGAGGCGAACCCTTACAGCATCAATATTTACGTCTAGTTGTTTGCACGTGTTTATTGCATTCTCTGAGTCATCAAGTCTGTCTAGGTCGAAGCTTGTTTTATTATTTCTTAGTGTGCGTTAACAATTATATATTTTTTTCTCTCGCCAAGCAGTGTAAATGCACTGTTGTGTTAAGGTTTGAAGGAAATTGGTTGCATTGGTAATTCATGGTGTTGTTTGGTTTTGCTACTGTCCATCAGTGGTCATAATGATTCTGTATCAGCCCATATACGTCCCATTGCAGGGCACGGGCCTCCTCTACAATCGAAAGTATGATTGAGAGTGGTTAGGCCATATAGTCCACCACGCTGGCCTAGTGCGGGTTGGCGGACTTACATACCATAGATTTTTTTTTATAAATCGCTATGGTATGCAGGTTTCCTCACGATGTTTTCCTTCACCGTTTATAGTGCGTGGTGATTGACTGTCAATACACACATGACTCTGAAAAGTCAGAGGTGTGCCCTGGGATTCGAACCCGCGACCACCGTGAACATGTTGGCAGTCGCGTCTAGTCCGTTTACCAACAGGCCACCACGCACTTTGCATGGCATGCTAGTCTAGTCATACGAAGCAATAAAAACTAAAATAAAAATAAACGACCAAAGACAGCCAAGCAATGATTCTTGCTATTTTTATCCAATGTAGGTATGTATGTAGATATATGCGCTTAGGTGTGACAGAATATATATTTTAAAACAATGAATGGCTGAAATTTGTGGCTGCTTTATGTAACATGCATTGTCTATTAACATTATAATTTATGTGAAAAAGATCCGATTTCAAAAATAAATTTCTATTTAAGCTTTAACTTTAGCAATAACTGCAAAAAATGTAGAATTATAATACAACAAGCAGTTACAAATCAAGAATGTGACAACAACTTTATATTTCACATTTCTAGGTTGATTAATGTTATGTCGAATCGCCTGTCCAAAATTTGGCCTTGTCAATAAATTAAATTTATTTAGTTGTTCTCGTGACAATCGATTTGTATTTATAAAAGATAAAAATAAATAAATAACACCCTAACGGCCAACAGTCACATACTCGCATATAGTCCTAACCCCAAACCAAGATCGAGTCTTGTGACGTGAATACCGGGTATATCAAGACTGCTACCGAAAACGAAGCTGGGTGATAGTTTTAGTGACTACAAACACAATGCAACTAAAAATTTCGCAAAGAAACGCGACATTAATTTTTAAAGATTTTTTAAATATCGTCGTTTTTGGGTGGTAAATCCATAGTTTTTGCTAAAATAATAATTTAAACTGTTATATAAAATGGAATATACTATTATTTTAGGAAAAAATGTATTTACCACCCAAATATGGCCATAGGAAAAATATAACAAAAAAAATTGTTTTTTTTTTTTTTTGCAAAATTTTTTACTGCATTGTGTCTGAAGTCGCTTAAACAACCACCCGGCTTCGTTTTCGGTAGCAGTCTTGATATACCCTGTATTATATATTTTTGGGCCACACAAACATTTTTCTAGGTGCGCGTATCGAACCTGCACCGAGTTTAAATTAAAGTTTATATTCCAGCACCTCCATAATTGATTGTAGGCACAGATCACTATTGTAGGTGGTAAAATTCCTAGTGCACATTAAAGACAAATAATTCTTTGAACTTGTCTACTTCTCAAATTTTGTGGCTAATTAAATACAAACCATACTGGGATAGCGTGGTGGACTATGACATTAGTCTTATTAATTGAACTCTTGATTGAGAAGACCCGGGCTTTTCAGTGCGTGTGTATGAGCTAATATGCTATTATTATCTATGAATTAGGGAATGAGCGATTGGCTTTATTCAAATCAGATAGACAAAAGAAACCCGAATTTACCCGTACAACAATCAGTATTAACCCTATCGAATGAGATAAAAAGTGAGCAAACAAATTGGCTCTATTTTCATTTCCTACGGTTTCTGTGCATTTGAATTCGGCTATGCATATAAATAATGTTGGAATTTAGGCCACGGTCGAGTAAGGGCGGAATGAATATTTTAATAATTCACAATGGGACACGTGGCTGAACGGAAATCATGCACGTGCTGTCAATTAGAAGTGGAACAGATAAAAAAACACGACTAGAAAGTAAAAGCTTGCCCCTGCGTTGCCGTGAAATTATAAACAACGGTGTAATAAATATGAATACCCTTTTATTATGTCAGAACTGTCGGAGGTTTTAATATAAAATCGATGTTTTACGTTGTACAGTACTAGCGTTGTCGGGTGTTCTAAAGAAAACAATTAATAGAAACTTTCCACAATGAACAGGATAAAGATATGATTACTATTATGCTGTATTAAAAGATTTATACTATCTGTTGTCATTGTTTTGTATTGCGCTTGCCACAGCTATCGATGAAATTGTTATTGAATAGATTGTGAATCATTAAACTGTTACATCGCAGTAATAAATTGTTAGTTTACTTTGGGCACCTGCAATATGTTACATCAAATATTTTGAAACGTGGTTAAACAGCTTTATCATTATGTACGGAAAAAAATGTGTAATGCCATAAAATATATTTAGCGGAGTTCGTCTTCTTCATACTTATCACTAAAATTACAGTTAGTCAAGTTCAATAGTGGAATAAATTCTTGAATGGCGCTAAGATGCGATGCTGGGTATCAAGGTCACTTTTAACTATTCGACCCACAACTCAATTCTTAACATTTAAAAAAGGAGACATTACATACATACAAAAAAAAAAAATTGCATTCAACGCAAAGCGGGGGTTGTTAAACACAGGTTTGTATGCTTATTTTAGATACAAGAAAAAAATAAATACATTTCAGAAGTCATAGGTGTGGCAGTAACATCGAAAACCAAATGAAGATTTTTCCCTAAAAGACGTCCAACATATCATTTAGAATTTCGTGGTTATAGACTACGCAATAAAAATCACCATGTATTAATTTAAAAACAAATAAACAGTTATTTTACCATACACGACATAGATAACAAGATTTAAAACTCATGATAAAATATGGCGAAATACCGTAATAACAAGTTTTAAATATTTTCTAAGCTTTGTTTATGCGCTAAATTCCGTCATAGTTAAAATGATAGTGGTTTTCCCTGATATTAATTTTGGGGAGCTGTGACTTAGAAAATTTGCAGATGTATTATATTATCAAAGACGCGATGATTGATAACAAGTGGCGTTTTTATGTGAATTAAGAAAAGAAGTCATTGTTATCTCAGCGCTGAGATAATGAGACGCTTTATCCAAATACCTCGCGTAATGTTACATTACATAATGTTTCTTAATGTTATCAACTGTATTATATTTTGTCTTTATTGCAATCAATTGCGAGGCGAGCTCATGTCATTTGCCTTATGATAAGCAATATACGCAATAAAAAAATATAACAAGAGCGATTGTCATGGACAGTAGCAACACCTAAAATGTAACTACATCATGAATTCCTGAGTAATTCTTGGCATTACACTTTGCATTTTACAACGAAATTTCAATAATTATAAGGTAACTAGCGGCCCGGCTCAGCTTCGCCCGGTTACAAATAGATTTCTGTACAATAATATGTACGTATTACATATAAACCTTCCTCTTGAATCACTCTATCTATTAAAAAAAAACCACATCAAAATCCGTTGCGTAGTTTTAAAGATTTAAGCATACAAAGGGACATAGGGACAGAGAAAGCGTCTTTGTTTTATACTATGTAGTGATTTCTTGGTTTGGGTTACAGTTTTAGTACATTGAGATGTATTAGGCATTATTCCATTACGTCATGTGTAAAATGTTTACTTTTAAATTATTAATATTTCAGTTTCATCCATTATTTGAACAGATTTATTGTCAACTAACGCCACGACCTGACCTCTGTCGGGTTATCGTCCTTTAAATTATAGTCTATATATAATTCTGATGTATAATATATAATGTTAAGTTTTATCAAAATTTATTTAGTAGTTTTTGCGTAAAAGAGTAACAAACACCCATCATACATCCTTACAAGACATATTATATTTGTAATACCACTAGAAAATATTTTATTACGTTTTTAAAATTCGAATAGAGGGATTTCTCGTTGAATTTAATTGAACCATGAATATTGAACGTGGACCCCGGGTGCACATGTTTCGTTGAATAATTTACTTTTCCGCGACACGTGATTGTCAAAGGAAGCAAGCTTGACGTGTATCATACGCATGTGCTAGTATTTTGTCCGTGATTCCGGTGTTTTGTACTTTACGGGTTTGTGATTTGGATCATTTATTTTAATGTATATTAATGTGAATAAATTAACATAATATTTTATTTTAATATGTAATTTCGGCGATATGAAACGAAATGATATTTGTGAACAACATTAAATTGCAATAATTTATCTCATTTATAACAGTAGGACCGGAATCTTTTAATTTAGATTAGTGTTATTTTCTTATATTTTTATATAAACTGCATAAAAGCAATTTAGAAAGAATAACATGATTTGTAATAATAGGAATTTACAAATTGAGCGATTATGTCAGACGGAGAAAAACCAATTACATATTATTATACGCAAAATACTGCTGACCAACTTAGTACGTTTTATACATTTTCCATTGTTTCATATAACTGATATATTATCTATATATTAATACGTGATGCAAAAACTTCGGATCCCTTTTTACGAAAATTGCGCGGACGCAGGAGCATAAAATTTGGCACACTTATAGTTTATACGTAGGAGAAGTGCAGAACGCTAATATTTTTCAATAATAATGCTTATAAAGTACATTAAATTAAAAAATAAAACATTACACACACACTACCATGCATTTCACACACACATACATACACATGTATTTGTACACGCGTACGTACTCTGGTGTCAAATTGTTTCTTTTGTTTCTCATTTTGTTCTTCTGACATAGACATATAAAAAAATGTTTTATTTGCCTAATGAGGTAATAATATTAAAAGAGAATATTAATGAGGCAATAATATTAATATTAGGCCTAATATTAAATGTAATATAAAAAAAAAGATTTTAATAATAATGCATAAAAAGTACATTAAATCAATAAATAAACCAGCATGCATTTGACACACGCATACACAAGTATTTGTACACGTATACATACTCTTTGGTCAAATTGTTTCTTTGGTTTATTATAGAAATAGTTGAATGTCAAACAGAAAAGTTTTATTTGACAAATACTACGTGAAATACTGGGCACTTATACAAATTGTGTAGCAGTAAGAAATATTTAAATGTACACGGACTATCATTATATGAATAAAGAAAGTTCTGTAGCAGCAATCTGCAATAACAACATTCAGGTACAAAAAAAATAATGCATATACTTCAGGATCAATAAGTAATTTTGAGAGATACGTACATTTAAATGTGCACGAATTATCAGAATAACAACATCATCATACAGGTAAAAACTTTTTCTCTTCTTGATTTGGTCGAATTTCGACCACTAGGCAACCACTAGTTTTATTAATGATATGATATAAATAGCTCAAACATTTATATAAGTGGGGATCGAACCCCCAGTCTGTAGTTTCACATCTTGCTTAATAATAACAGCGCCATGCAGATCAAATAAAATGAGATACGAGAAATAAGTCTGTTTTATATTAATATAAATGCTGTAAGATTGACTTGATAATGAAACACATTGTAAGAAAGTAAATACTTGGCGTTACTCCGCGGCTGATAGTGTCATGGTCGCTTCTTGTTTAATCATTAACTTAAAAGTAGAGTGACGCAAACGATCCTTAGATAAACTATGATTTATAAAATATTTTTAATGATAACGCATATTTGTCAGACCTTGGGTTTGTTAAATGGAATGTATTTCTATAATGTTTTACGTACATAAACGTACGCCTTTTTCCAGAAGGGGTGGGCAGAGGTGTAACCGGGTCACCCACGTTTCCCCTTGTATTTTCCGACCCATGGTGTATTATTGGGTGAGCCTATCGCCACATTGGGTACAAATTCTTGACTCTAGATTGATAATGAATAGAAAAATGCAATATCACTGCCCGATCCGAGAAGCGCACCCGAGACCACAGCTTTGCAATCATACCGTAGCATAACTGTGCCTTTAAGAGTGTCAAAGTTAAGTTGTAACTAATTACGAAATATATCGCATGTAAAGTATTCTGCATCAGCCCATATGCTTCATATTGCAGGGCACATGATGGTGACAAAATACCCCAAGACAGACAACTATTATTACTTTAAATGGTTTTAAATATGAGAGACTTTCCCACCCTCAAACCTACCACTGCAAAACCTGTCAGCTAGAATCAACTCTCGGTGCTCGGTGTCAATTCTTTCTATGCCACTACAAAGAATTGACATCGAGCTTCGGACTATGCGAGTCTCTCAGGGACACTAGCTTGTCTTTGATCCGCATCGGAATTAATTAGAAAAACAAGTAGAAGGAGTTGGAAACAAATAATTGTCCACTATCTTTCATATAAAGCGGGTGACAAAATATTGAGTTGAGAGGTATTATCCTATCATATAAAGATTTACAACTAAGGAAGCCAGTAGTGAAAACTCTAGCAAATACAAGGATTTATGCTTTTTCATAGTCCTATTGGACGATATTCTAAATTGATACTTGGAATTAAACATTTTGGTCGCCATTTTGAAAAGTGTATCTGTACCCGGGTGGAGCTCATCCGGACTGCTAGAGTGAAATAAACCTGCTTTGCTCCATTTCTGCTTCACCCTGTTTTTCACACAGTTTCGGAATCATTCATGGACAATGTATAAACTTATTTTAGTACTCGAATACTAACGAATGTCTTCTTCGCTCTAACTGAATTCAAAAGTTGTTTGAAATGGACAAAACACTCTTTGACTAAAACAGGTTTTTAGGTCGTCTATGAATAAGGTTAAATTAATAAAATATAAAAGTACATCTTAATGTTAAGGATAATTTATTGTAACTCGATATAAGCCTGATAAGGTTCGTAAACTATTAACGTGTCACTAATAATATTGATAATAGAACTGGATTTTTAATTTATTCTGTTCTGCATATATATATTTTTTGTGTGGGAAG
This sequence comes from Hyles euphorbiae, assembly GCA_023078785.2. Taxonomy (NCBI): domain Eukaryota; kingdom Metazoa; phylum Arthropoda; class Insecta; order Lepidoptera; family Sphingidae; genus Hyles; species Hyles euphorbiae. Next base: position 12,473,140 of record CM041041.1, on the reverse strand, counting down.
ACAATTAGTTTTTTTCCTATAAGTCCATCTATTAAGGCCCACACTTCCTAATATGTATATGCCATCCTTATATATCCACTCCATACCCATTTCTAATCATTTTAATGACTAACAGCTAATGACACATACAAATTATTTTACTTATTGTATGTACTGTTGGGTCTGTAGTATATAGTATGAAAATAAATTTCTCAGCTACATAATTTTCATTTCAATATAGGCCAACAAATTGAAGTATACGTTCCAATCAAGACCAAGAATACACTTTACAAAAAGAGAGCCTAAAAATCCGTCAGAATATGGTTTGGCTGTTTTTTAAAGACACTTAAAATGGAGAGCAGTACGTTGTCACAATGAGGTAAAAAGTTCCCTAATAAATGTTGCACATGACTCTGGTCTATTTTTGAACTTGGTAATTGGGTCTCGTAGCTTCACCGACTGTCTCTTTAAAGTTGTTGTTTTTGCTTCATTGATTAACATCATGGAATCTTGACGTTTCTTTTTCATACAGATAAACACAATTAGCTGCTTTAAAAAATGCGGACAATATATAATAATTTTAAATTAACTAGTGTGCAAATATTTATACACACTAAATTTATATTCATTTGAAATATTATTTGTATTACACATTTGAAGGAAAAAAAAATTGTATAACTGAAATTGACTCACATTAAAAAAGTAACTAGTCACTTAGATGCCCTTATTAAAATAAAAACTTACAAAACCCTGTACAAGGGATTACTGTAAAGGGTTACAGAATAAATTAAAAAATAAAAAAGATAATCATTAATTAATTGAACTATGTTGGCAAGGTTGTTTCTCTATGTCGATTGTTCTTATTGCAATCGTCTCTACCAATGCACTGGCACAAACAACCCTGACGATTACTTTAGTCGAGGACAAAGTAAATCTACCAATTTACAGTTTAACCATTGCATGCATTTCAACACATACATTTCATGGTATGAGCAGCACTGTTTAGATAGATATTAATACCATATCTTGATATAATTCTGTCAGCAGAAAACGCACTCTCACACTTTAATAAAAAACTTAAGAGCTTACTTTTTTTTATTGCATTGAGTGGGGAAACGAGCATAAAATTACATAATTATTGCAAAAAAAACAATAAAGTTTTCACTGAAAAGCTAAACGTGGAGTTAATAGTAGCAAAACCAAACAATACTTTGAATTACAAAGCGATGCTTGGCATTCCACAGCGCTCGCCATCCTGATACATAAGATGTTAAGTCTTAATATGTCCAGTAGTTACTTTGGCTACAATGTCCTTCAACCCGAAACACAACAGCGTATTTCACTGCTGTTGGCGGGAGATATAGACATTGCGGTGATACCTACCCAGGCAGCCTCTTTCATATGAGAGACCTACCACCAGTAAAAGTAAAGTATTATTATACTTCAATTGATGTAGACATTTAAACTGAGCTGTTTTCAAGGCCCTATCCTTAGTCATATATTCATCATTATTCCAGTAAGTAATGTTTAATATTTGCCACATAAGTGTACATAAATAAACCAGTTCAAATACGCGGAAAATTTATCTCCAACTGTAGTTTCAAATGCGTCACAATACAACACACATATTAGACATTAGTCAGTAAACTTAATTTCACATTAAGATATTTGATTAGATAGCATACTGCGAATGAACAATGTGAAGTAAATAATGACAGTCATGTAAAGAAGGTTTAAATGAGATAAGCATGTTGACCTGACGATACAAGCGTTGTATCCAGGGGGTATTTGTAATCTGGGGTACAATAAAATCATAAAATTAATACCTCTTGATATTTTTGACAATTTGTATAAAGATAAAGGAAAGTGATTGTTTAAATTTGGAATAACAACAACAATTCTCGGAATTGGCTGGAATGATTGTATCGATCGAAGAGATTATAATCCCACTCCATATGAAGTATACTGAATGTAGTATGTAACTACTTGTATCAGTTGTCTTGGAAACAGTCTCACTAGGTATTATCCAACTAAACTAATAATCACCGTTTGACATTTCATAATTTTCCTGTCGAAAGACCTTTGTACAGGCGAAACTCACATAATTCAGTCACAGTCGATTTATTTTTTATTAATTTTACCAGTTGTCCGAAACCGCCTCCTTTGGATAAGAACGTAATTATTATTGTTATTGCATCGAGAAGCAATATTTACAATTGATTGAAATGAGCCATAAGTTATATTTCTTGCACTGACATAGTTAAAATTAGGGAATTTCTTGTGAAGCTTTCTCAAACACTTGATGCTCCTAATGTGAAATACATGTTATTTTATATGGAAATGCACATTCGGCGTTTTTTTTTCTCTCGCCCTGTTAAACGCCTATACAATTTGTGACCTAATAATTAAATCAACATTTGATTTAAAATTATTGTTTGAATATTAATGTTAGAGCTGATGTAAACAAACATGCAAATTTCTTTAAATTATGTTATTAAATTAAAATGTGTTGTATTTTTTAAATATTTAAAATTACAATTTGCTTTTCAAATTTGTTTATTTTTATTTATTTTTTATTGATCTAGCGATAAGTATTCTCGTATTTTGAATATGGATCTAATATGATTTCCTTCATTTTCTCATCGCAACAATTTATTTCAACTGAAGTATTCTTTTATTGGGCTATAAACTGCCGATGATGAATATGTATCAGGTGAATTATGAAATAAATATCGTAAGGAGTTTCGCAATAATCATCAATCGAAGTCATTTTAACGCATTTAGATATGAAGGTAAGGCTATATGTAGGACTAAAATATATATTTTTAAGAATATTAAACAAAATATGTTTAACTTTTTATTAAAATGAGATTTTATTATAAGTATTTTTGTGAATACGTAGGAATATGATTTATCATCAAATATGCGCACCGTTATAATAATATATCATTTAAAATGGCTGTCTCAAATAATATAAAGCCACAATATAGATATGTCTGTAAATGAGAACTGGTAATTATGTATATTCTTTTGAGATTATGCAAATACGTCGATTTTATATCATGTTGTAGTGACGCAAACGTATTATTTCAGTAAAAATATCACTTGTTCCCATCTCGCATCGCGATGGATTCTACAACTTTGTGCTCGACATAAATCCATTCAAAATATAATTAACTATGATCTAGGTTTTGTATAAAGATTGATCAATTCTATTTTAAGTTTATTTATTAATTAATATCAATGTCAAAACGTAAAATGAATAAAGATTTATGAATATAACAAAACCTAAAATACCACGATGTCTTATTAGTCTTATATCTGCTCAAATTCTTAACTCATAACATCAACACAAAAAATTAAAGGTTAAAACAATAATCAAGCCATAACATAGTTGATACAACATAACATAAATAAGAAAACCAAAGTGTGTCAAAATATTTTTTTTTGTACTTTTTAAAGACACTGTTTATAATATTTGTTATTGTATGAACTAACACTACCAAAGAAATAATGCAAACAGACAAGCAAAACTATCAAAATATTAATTTGAATCTAGACAAACTATGAGCTGTAAATGTTGCTACATTGCATTATGATTCATTATGAAAGCAGTTTACAAAGTACACATATAATTGCAATTATATTTAGTCATGACTACGAACACATGTTTTGCTTTATGTCAGACAGTCTTCGAATCGAATTATACTAATTACAAACAAACATATGCCACCGTGACTTTACTTTTGCTTATAACTTAAGGCTGGTAAATTTCGATTAGCGATCCGAGGCAAAAAAACATTAATTTACAGCTTATGTTACAAACTGGTTTCTATTTGGTGAGAAATATGGTTTATACCATCATAAATGGGAACTAAAATGTCAACTTTACAGCTACTCGTGCTTAAAAATGTTAAATTTTGTTTTATTACTTGTTCTTGATATTTATAAATAAAGCAATGTATAATTTGATTGCGATTTAGCACCTTTTTACAACTAGATTAAATTTTATAGCTTTTTTGGCGCCATAATCTAGACTCCAATTGTAGTCTAGACATTTCAGGTCCCATAACCTAGGTATTTGACTTCATGCGAGGTCCTAAGTCCTAACCTTCTACTTTATTGACACTGTCGGATTTAAGTCAAATGGTCAACGAAGAATGTCTGATGTGAGTTTTTTTTAGCTTGGAAACGTAAGGCATCACTATCTAATTGGCTATTTTTATTTCGTTTTGTACTTTGCCATTTGTAGGATGTGTAACTGAGCATACCGTGCCTTAATTTATCGTTTTGGTACAATCTGGCTTAATCGCCATATGGTTTTTCGGTCCGCATACCTTATGGCGTCGACAACATTGGCCCGATCTCAGCAATTTCTCTGTCTTATACAAACAGTATTGTTTTGACGAAATAAATAAAATGTTTTAAATGATTACACATTTTAATGTATTTTTTTGCACATACGTTTGTTTGGACAATCAAAGAACATCTTAATTTAGTTTGTATCAGTGTAAATAATTAGAATTTATGGAACAGTTGTAGTGATGAATGTCACGAATTGCGGAATCAAATCGTAAAAAGGAGATTAATGTGGGTTCGTTTAATGTCACTTAATTAATATTTAAAAGAGAAGGAATAAATCTCTTCTTTTTAATCTTAACACCTCATAATTAAATTTCAGTAAAAAGTACAGCCTGTATTAATAAAACTAAAAATTATCCAAATATTAGCATCAATTAGAACATATACAAAATATAGTAATTAAAAAAAAACTCTATATTCAATATGTTACTTCAATCAATTAGTACCTACAGTAGTTCTTCATATTTTGATTCATAAAATCCCTTTCATCTTGCAAATTATTGTCAAATTTGTATTGATTAATTACAAATACAATATAAACATGTGTATTTAGATATTCATGTGGCAAAGTGGGATTTATCTGTTCCTCATATCGCTGTAGTATTCGAATCTCAAGACTACATCATATATGTCAAGTTTGGCTTGTTATTGACAACGCGAAAATCTTGATAACTAAAAATAGACTGCTGAAGTGATAATTGAATATTATTTTTGTCATTATTTGATGGTGTTTCTTTTTTAAAGATTTTTTTTTCTCGATATTTATAATAGTGCCATATTTATCTTAGTGCTCTAGTGCATTTAATAAAGTATAATATGTGAACTCTGGATAGTTTTTATGCAGTAATATCAGTTTCATGGGCTCAAAGCTACCAATATAATCTATCCGTCTAAGGAATCGGACTGGGTCAGTATAATTGTCAACTTACGCTGTGATACACTCTGTATCAGCCCATATACGTCCCAGTGCAGGGCAAGGGCCTACTCTACAATTGACAACGCGATTGAGAGTGGTACTATAATGAGGAAGGAAAACATTGTGAGGTAACATATCATAGCGATTTCCATGGTACGTGAAGTCCGCCAACCCGCACTAGGACAGCGTGGTGGACTGTGAAATATAATTAGATATATACATAATTAATTTTAATTGTGACACGATAAATACGATTTTAAAAACGTATGTTTTAATAAAGGTTATTTGGTAGGCATTAGTCCTTTCTCGTAGTTGAAGGGACCACAGTGCAGATTTGAAACTAGTTATTAGTGGGGTGGATATTGCTATTATTTTATTACCTGTAGCCAAAGTCACAGTGATCCTTTGTAAAGGACAAAAGCAAACACTACCAGTTTTCGTACCTACTATACAAACCCCGAAGGTCTTCGCATAAACCGTGGAGATTATTAAATATACGTCTTCCTAATCTTCGAACACGTGGATCGCATACATGTATGCGTTGAAAAAGTGCTTATTCAGTTTTGTACGTTGGATTCGGTAGTTCCCTAAAGGTAAGGTCCATTTTTTGCCGGTTCCCATGAACCCTGTGACAATGGGTTCGACCTCGCTGAAAGACTCCACCGAAGATCCACGCAAGAATAAATATTATACAACAATAGGGTGGCTTCTTTGACTTTGCCTTTTATTGTTACACGACCAAGACGTCTTGGTACTTTGGGACTTTAATTTTGGTACTGTGTGAAAAAAAAAATTTTTTTTGTTACTTAGAATTTCATAAGCATAGGAAATTTATTGAATGGAATTATTGAATAGAATTTTTAACCGATCTGTCGTGTCATATGTTGGGATTGATTAGTGTAGATGTACGAATAGTTGATTATAGAGGAATTAAAGTTTTTATCTAAATATTTATAAATTACGGATCGCTCTACCAATATCAATTTTTTGTGTAATTTTATTTTGTTTGTTGTTTGTAACTTAGTGGTTGAATAAAACCTTAAATCATAAATTTAAGAATTTTTATATGTATTATTATATGATATTTTGATGAATAATGTTATATATAGAATAAACATAATATTTTTGTTTTAAATTATACATATGCAAGTATCAAGACGAATAATTCTCACTAAAATGTCGGAGACAACAAAGGCGTAGCGAGTCATAACGGTCTCTCGGCGAATGCAATCGATCTGCATTTCTTCCTTATAATATTTGTTCAGTCAAATCAACTAAGCGTTCCCACGCATCAAGAAACGTAATTTGTTATCTTAATAATATTTAAATTTTTTTAAACAAAAAAATATTAGAAATTACTGTATTGAAAGCGGCAGAATGAAAAAAAAGTGCTTTAATTTCCGTACTCTACCAATGTGGGGATAATATGTAAATACATATATGCCATGTGCGGCGTTGATTACTTGCCATCAGGTGAAGTTTATCCATTTTAGGCCCTACAGTATAAAAATAGTATATACGATAAGAAAAAAACAATTGTATTAAAAGCCAAATTATGCAAAATTGTGTTTTAACTTCCGTACTCTACCAATTTAAGAATATACCTATATATAGGTATGCATAAAGTCTCTTCCGCAGGTACGCTAATTAAAATAGTTCTGATCTAAGTTGTTTTGAAGAATTATTTTTATTATGCAGCATAATTTTAATTTTTACAATGACGTAACCCGAGACGCAGTTTGTATGTTATTTTTAACTTAATAAAGTCACATTGAAATGTCTTGGGACAAAATATATTTGTTATGCTTAATTTCTGTGCTATATATTTTTTATTACATCGATCCCAAGACGCAGACATATCAAAGTTATGCATGTATATTCTATATATTAAATTAATTTGTTTTAAAGTGGAGGTAAAATAATGTGAACATTGAAGTGAATGACAGTTTACCACGAGAATTTTGAAGATATCTAAACCAATATCAGGCAATGCAACTACCTGCCTTCAAGGTCTGCTTACAGACTGCTTTTATGTCTATTTTTAGCGAAGTCATAAAAGCTGTCTGTCGTTAAATGATAAACTAATTCAATATGCAATTGGCATAAAATAATGTTGTAGTGACACAAGTGACAGCCTCCGTGGCGCAGTTGGTTAGACGCCGCCTTTGAAACGAGGCCGCGGGTTCGATCTCCAAACTGAGACAAATTTTTGTGAGGCCTACAAGTATTTGTGTCGGGTCTGGGCATTTGTGAGACCGAAAAGTCTCTACTAGTTCCCTATACCCACGACACAAGACTTAATTGATCTTAATGTGGGGTCAGGACTATGTATGTGACTGTTGGGTGTATTTATTTATTTAATTACTAAATATCTGGAGAAAAAAATATAGTCACTAATATTTCTACTCCCGTTATTAAATGTTTTAGTATGAAATATGCCACTGTGTATCATCGCTTCAAAATCATCTTCATTATACACTACACATAATACTTATTCTCAAATATGGCGCAACATTGAAAATAAGTATCTGCTTTACCTTGAATGCATTAAAACAAGTGCCTCCGAAATTTAAACCACTTTACATTGCCAGTTTTGCCAGACACCGACCCTCAAAGATTTTAAGTACACTAATAATGTACACAGATTATGGTCCTAAATGAGTGCTTTCGGTACAAATACGTAACCCTTACGTGGAGATAAGCCGCAGTCGTTACGGCTATCGCTGCTAATAACCACTTATTTTAAAGCAACGCTACCAGTACTTTTAGATGAGTTAAAAAACCGTGAATTTGACATTGAACTAGGACAAATTCGTTCATTAAGAACAGTAATACTATTTTTTTTATTTCTGCTGTGGCTTATTGGTGAGAAGGCTGATGAAAAGTAATAATTGTCTTTAATATTCGTAAATTTTATAACTATATAAATATCTAAAATAGAAGGTAAAAAGGTGCTTTGATGATTTTTGAGGATGGCGCATAAGAGGGTTGGATTCTTAATAAAAAAGTCAACTCATCTATTTGGATATATATTTAAGAAAACATTTATACCTATAAAAATCTCGTAAAATGCTCTTAATGACATGCTTTCTTAAAAAGGCGTTGTATCTAAGGTCTAACGTTTAAACATAATATCAGCAAAGATTGGATCGGTTGCTGTATCAGTCCTTTAATCATAGACAACAGAGCTTGACTAATGAAGCGGAAAATATTTAAATGGAAGTAAAAATAGCGTGCCACAACCAAACCCCGTAAAATATGACGATATTCTGATGAAAAAAAAAAAATGGGTGAAATTTAAATTGTTACCGGTCCGGAAATATGGAAGCGTGCGGAACGAAGCAAGAAATAGGCGCATTTTATGTTTACTAACTTTAGAATACATTGCATTCCTGTACAAAACAGCTTCCGTGTATCTTTTTTGTCAAATTTGTAATTCAGAAATAGACAAGGAAATATTTGAAGTAGATACATAAATTAAAATCGTTTAAGTAAATCATCAGTTATAATATTCATATAATATACATATGTATGTATAAATTGAATTGTTAACTTATTTAAATCGTATCCCTGCATATTTGAATCAATTATCACAGCTTTTTTGATTCTTATCTTTAAATACAATGTCATTACATTAGTCGTGTCGGTTTAACATTGATTTTATACATACATACATACATAAACTCACGCCTTGTTCCCAGAAGGGGTAGGCAGAGGTGCCAGGGCACCCACATTTCGCCTTGCATGTTCCGTCCCACAATGTGATAGGTGGCGAGCCTATCGCCATATCGGGCACAAATTCCTGACTCTGGGCTGATACTGAATAGAAAAATCCAATATCACTTTGCCCAACCCGGGATTCGAACCCGAGACCTCAGCTTTGTAACCGTACCGTAGTACAACTACACCACCGAGGCAGTCACATTGATTTTATAGAATTTTTATAAGGCAGTTCATTAGCATTGTCTTGTTCAAATACATCAAAACCTTTTACCCGTATTCTATATTTAAATTGGCACAAAATTAAAGAAATCCGTTAAATGGTAATCAGTATCATATAGCAACAGTGACGTATAGCCGAAACGGTTCATAGAATGAAGTCTCTAAAGTCGACCCCGAATTTGTAATTAGGTACCCCGTTTGTGCTTGGTACCCGAGGGAGATTTTTTTTCTGGGGTTAACGGCGACGCATTACAATCATAATAGCACTATCGGCTTACCGTTAACGGCCGAATATTCGGGCCAAGTTAAAGTCATTTATTCCAAGTTAGTTTTAATTTTTCTCAGATACAGGCTAAATCATGGTTAGTTTGAATGGCAGTAAAAATCGACGATGTATAATATATATGTTGTTATTTTATTTTAGATATTACCTAAATACGAATATTGTATGTAGATTTACCAATTAAATTGAATTTAAGATTCTAAATGAGTGAAAACGACTTCTAAATTTGTGTTTCGCGATCGTGATTGGATGATCTTTTGTGTTATTTGAAAAAGTATTAAGTTTATTTGAATTAGTCTGAATTGGGATTGATATAAATAGACGAATAATAGAAACGTATCACAAGGATAATGTTTATTATCACAAAATTAATAACATCTAACATCACAATATCATCTTAATTATTGAAGGCACTATAATTAATTGTATATCGTTATATGAGAAGGTGCCCTGTTTCAATATGTACAAATATCCATTATATTACATTCAGCTAGGTACACTAACATAACGCTAAATTATGCTAAGTGATACATTACATGTGTTTTCTTTCATACTAGTAATTAGGAAAACATCGATCAACTTTTTATGCTACAGTTTTAAATAATTACCTAACTATTTCAAACGCACTCACATTCGATCTATTAACGAACTCGTTTGAACTAAGCGTATGGAATATTTTTTTAAAGTAAAGTTAATCGCTGACCGTTACAGCGCACCTTGCGCCCGAGCCATCTACTTTGGCATTCACAGCTGTATGTTTTACTTCAGTTGCGTCACAACATGTATACCTTAAATTAATTCGTCTAAGTATCAGCTAATATTAATTCTTGTTATTGTTGCTTCGAGACGGACGGGCTTGTCTAGTTTTCTCCTGCCACCACTTCAATGTCTCTTCAAATTGCTCTCTATCCTCAGGTGTTACTTGTATATCAGGCAATTCTTTCTTTAGTTCGATGGCAGAATACTCGTCCGCCTTTGCGTAAGCCTCTTCGTGTTTAAACTTGTACTGATGAGATAATATTATGTCTGGATGGAGCGCTTCTAAAGGTATTTCGGTGTCCGTGTAATCATGATGTACTTGTTGGGTTATGGAATCTGCATATTTGATTTCGAAATCATTCTCGTTACCACCAACTTCACTTTCATTGAGATAACTTTGTTCGGGAATCACTGTGAATTGCTCCGCTGAGTTGGGGAATGGGAAGTGTCCTTCTAGTATATGTGAGTTTATGTCATCGTGTCCAAGAAGATCTGATGATGGAGTCATAGGTTGGCCGACTCCCTCTTCTTCTTCGTATAAATGTGGAGTAGACACTAGCTGAAAGGCTTCCGGTCCCGATAAATCAACGTACTGCTGCTGCGGAATTTGCACCATAGATCCGTCCAGTTCATCTTCATCGAGTTCTTCATCTTCAAGAGCAGGAGAATTCAAGGAATAATAACTTCTTTCTTGACTATTATCTCTAGGAGACGAGGACGCCGGCGAAGGAAACGATTCCATAGACGGCCGTGACGAATTTTCTTTGTCCGCGTGCCCAATGTTGAGCAGACTTTCTAAATTTCTAATATATTCAACTGCCATTCGTAGAGTTTCCACTTTACTCAGCTTTTTGTTCGGTCCTCTGTTGGAATTAGCACTTTCAAAGGCTGCTGCGACTTCATCCGGTATGTGTTTTCTCAGGGCTGCGAATCCATCGTTGACTTGTCTCACTCTGTTACGTTCCCGCGCATTTCGCCGCGCAACTGCAAGCGGTGTCGGCGTCCGTCCATTGTCATCTACGATATTTTCATGGAGCCGCGGTTTTTTAGCGAGCACATTAGACGCGACAGAATCCGATGATCGCAGAAGTGAAGTCACTGAAACCGTGTTTGGCGATTGTATCTTTTGCTTCTTCCTCACTATAATGATCTCACGTCTGACGTTTTGATTGGCATCATTATTGTTTATATTGACGGAATTATTCACGGACTCCTGCAGCACCTGTGCTTTGCCGAGCGGCGAGTTGCGGAACACGACGACGTCAATGGAGCTCATCTCGGCGATGATTTTCAACTTTTCGCATGTTACGATTGTTTGTGTTTCATTAGACGCGGTGCCGGTGGGTTGATTGGCTCTCGTAGGTGAGAAGTAACTAACGGTATCCTGATACTAGGAATTCTTGTAGTTGAGGTGGCGTCAGGGCGCCGTCCGCGACGGGAATGGCGCGTGCCGCGCGGGCGCACCTGGGGTGGTTTGCGGGGGGATCAACAAGGGTACTTACGTTTACTAGTTGCACACATGCTCTTTCAAAAGGGCGGATTGGGGAAGCATGTGTGTTCAACGCAAGCCAGGTAGCGTTATTCGAAAATAATATCGGGCTACCATTTAGGCTGTGAAACGAGGTGATATTGGTAATTTGAGGATAAGTTATGGTCATCATAAAATATGACAGATTCAGAGAAAATATGGATATGATGGAATTTAAATGATCCTAATGAGCAAATTATAATATGTGTATTTTTTTCTATATAGTTAATGGTTAGTGATTTATTTATAATTTATGAATATAAAGACGCATTAACGCTTATATTAAATTAAATTTACCTTCCAACTTGAATTAATATTAGCTTAAAATATTGAAAATATAAATATTTAATACGTGGAATATAATTTTGGCGCGTAATTCTGAACAGCAACGATGCCCGACTTTATAATAACAGGACAATCATTTTCATTGGGGTGTCGCACCCAACAGATGTCGATGTGTGTGTTCTGTGTAAGTGTTACGCACACATAAATATAAAATAAAATACCCATACACACAAATGCATAGCTTCATATAACGTTGCATTGAACCGAAAACGGTTTATTTATTTTCGGTAAATCGATTATTTTTTGGGAATGTGGAAGTATTAATATTTAAATTTTTATTCAATTTATATTGTTTCATATGACTAGAAATATCTCGGCTTTATATTTTTTGTAATAAGAGAAAAAAAAAATTGTAACTTTTTTAATATACCTTTTCGAGGCACATTGAAGCAAAGAAATTGTATCGAATAATTGATAATTTATTTAAAAAAAATCTCTGCATATTGAAATATATTACTTACACGAGTAATTGTTTTGATATGTTTTTATTGTCCCACTTATGAACAAAAACATTCGCGATAGACATGTTAATTAAGCTGCAATTAATGATATTAGTTTATACATAAGTGGTTATTAGTAATAAATCAAACTATAATGTTTATTTCCCTTTATGTATGTGTGTGCGTGCGTTTGTGTGTGTGTGTTCGCCCACGCCAGCTGCGTGCCCTTTAGCTTTTATGTCATGGCACGCGCCACTATTCTATGACCATTGTTACCTATCTCTACAGAAAAACAGGGCGATGATAATACTCAAAATGATTTTTATTCCAATAAACATTGAGCTTATTTTACTAATTACTCATCATCGTAAAGTTTTGGCGATTTAAAGGGATTAAAAATGAATTTTCACCTCCTTATTTTTGTAATAAATTGGAAAACTTGTGTTTCAAGGCCAAAGTCCATACCATAAAGATATTATTTATACATTAGATAATCTATCTATTATTTAGATTGGTGTTTTATCAAGTAAGCAATTCAATTATAATTCCATATAAATGCTGTATAGATTACAGCCGTTGCAATACATTTTTGAAGACCTATAATATTTTTATACAGATGTGTATTTTTTGCGCTTTGTCATTCTTAAGGCGCGTTAAATCCAAGACGCCTGTGCTGACCAAATGAGCAATGTCATATCTTAGTTTTTACTTTAATGATTATAAAAGGCGTATTTTTTATTTCATAAACTTTGTATCAAGCAATCGCATAAAAACTATATATTGTGTACGTAACTGTGTAATGTGGATTTCTGCATGGGTATAATGTATATATATATATATAAAAGCGACTCATATGGGAGGATTAAGAAACAACATTTTGGGAGTCTAATTTTCTTAATACAAAGTGTATCCTGTAATTTAAGATGTGTTTTTTCGCGTCAATCCGCCGAGGAGCGAGGCTCGCATCTTGTGAACATGTGGGAGACGTAATATCATCGTCATGGTTCAGCCAGATCCTATATTTAGCTTCGCCATATGTCAATGCTGTCGAGGGGAAATCAGGGCCGAGGTAAGAGTTGTGAATGAGGTGGTGCAATACATTAAAATCCTTTTACGGACATTTTATTAAAATTAACATAATTGTGAACAAATATCCATATTTTCAATCGAAAGTACAGGACAAAACATGCTGGTTATAAACATCAATATTTTTTCCATTTAAATGTACAGGAAATAACATGCCAATAGAATTTACAAAGAAGGAAAGTGAAATTTCGTTCACAATTCATCACAATATCAACGAAGAAATACAGACATTCAATCACAATAAAAGAGTATAAGTGAAATGAATGTTTTTAAACCTAAAGTTCAGTGTAAAATATATCCTTTTTGCATAAAATTTATATACTGCAAGAAACATAATTCTCCATACGATGTAACCCGATCAAAAGATTTAATATCTAATACGCGGACCATAAACAAACTGAACTCTGAAGTAACCTGTGCATTCATACCTTTCATCCAACAGCTGTGTTGTGAATAGCCGACCGAGTTACCTCCTAATGCAATAACCTATCTCAATACATGATGCCTTGAAATAGTTAGGCTATTGAGGGCTTCCCCGATCCAGACGTATTATTTTTTTTATAAAAAACCTTATAAAAGGGAACCTTCAACTTGAAATAAGCTAAGGTCACATGAACAAAGGGAGTCTGGCCTGCTTAGACTGCAACTAGACGGCTAGGCAACGAGGCATTGCCAAGGGGAGGCATAAAGAATGCTCGCTTTTATTTGAATATGAATTCGAAGCATGATATTACGTCTCGGGGTATTTATAAGCACAGCGACTTAGAGACTCCCAAAAGAAGAAATTAACTTTTGAGTTTTGGTAGATGGTTTTATGTCCGACTTATTTCATAAATATTGAACTACATATCAGATTAAGAACTAAATAAAGATGTGCAATCTCTAGATTGTTTCTATGGAGAAGATGGCTTTTACGTACTTAAATCGGGTGAAACAACACATTTAGAGAAAGATACAGTCAGAAACACATACTACAGTTTTTAATAATTAATACACAAAGTATCTCGATTCAGTCAAAATCAAAACCTGTGAAAATCCATACACACAGGTCTGCCCAAATGTATCGAATGCAGGACCCCAGGTCCAACATATGTATATTATTATGTATATAAATAATGTTTCTGAGTAGTAATTGTATGTGTGCGTAAAAATGTTAATGTTACATTAAACCAGTTGACCCTAGCTGTGCTACATATTATATTAAAGCAATAAAAGCAAGTGGATATGCTTTTATTCCTCAAGTTTCTGGCCCAGACTGACGGTTCTTTTCATACTCATTGTTTCACACTGCATGCGACACGAATCCCGCCTTTCCCTCGGGAGTTACGAGCGACCTGCATTTGTTTTCAATGAACTCCTTGCTAACTTCTTACACGTTTACAAAATTACTTCTACTCTTTGAGTTCACTCTGCTATACGATTCTCGACTTTATTATGAGATGTTAAGAATGATGATTGTAAAAGGAAATGGCGTTATTAATTTTGTGTGGTTGCAAGATCAGGTCCTTTCTTTGAGTTTTTCTGTTCTGTTTGCTCTCGTTTTCAATGGCGAAACCGTTACATGCTGAGTGTTAGCTTGTTGTTTGCAAATAATGATGTCTGTTACTAGGCAGATTTTAATGTTTCAGTCAGCCCTATATTCTGAAATGTTCTATTCCAGTCATAGTTTATAGGTACCTACTATTTTTTTCTATAAAAGTTGTTTTACATGCAATATAATTGTTTAAAAACGTATTGCAATGAGAATTATAGTTATTGATTACTCAATGAAATCACTCCTTTAGTATTATTATTCGGCCTAAGCCTAACCGACCAAAAAATATCAGATCCTGGCAGATGTTTAAGGGCACGCTACGCACACCTTCAAACTCTTCTCTTATCTCTCTTTCCATCATGCAATAAACGAGGTATGTGCGAGTGAGAGGGCATATATAAATAGGGGTGGCTGCGAGGGTTGCCACGTGACCATGTTCCCTGTTGCGCACACACACAGACACGACGCTACTCGATTATTTTATTGATCTAGTGAAAAAATCTCTGCAATTAATGCCATTGTTGGAGCGGCGCCCTTGGATTAATTTATTTTCGTTGCATGCCCGCCCTGCACGTATATCTAGTTTGATTATTAGATAATTTATCTTGATAAGTAATGTGCATTTATATTTGGGCATTACAGTGATAAATAGTTCTGCGAATTCAATAAGCGAATTGTTTAATTTCAATCTGTTCCCCTATGTTTTGCAAAATAGTTTGCTATTTTTCTAGAAATTACACCCGTCAAAATATCCGCTAGTAGTTTAAGTTTCAATACAATCAAATTAAACTTAATTAATAACGTAGCATAATATTATATATTCGATTAAAAAAGAAACCAACTATATTTATAATTGCTTTATTAAGCGTCTAAACATCCAACAATTAGACTAATTTTTATTTCCCAAGTTATTGTGAGTCGTAATCAGTTCAACCTAAAATTAACCCGATGTTAAACAATAAAGAAGAAATCTCTAAATGAAGTTATTAGTAGCTGTTTCAGTAAACATCGGGCTCACCATAAGTGCCCTTAAAGTTCCGATTACGGAGCAATAATATCATCAACTCATTGGCTTCCGACAATTTAGAGTGTGTAAGAAAAACAAACTACTGGTCCGCCGTATCCAGTTACAATACTTAAACTGTCGTCAGCCACCCACGCGGTCCTTTTTGTTTTTTACAAATCTTTTTACAAAACTAAATAGATTTCCTGCTAGAAAAACAAACAGTGACGTTTATTGACTCGAAAATTTAAGTCTTTCGAATGTCTCGTTGCGAATGACTGATGGTTTTCGGATGACGAACGATCTGACGGAATGAGGCTTCCGTGTTTTGATTATACAAAATTACATGAGAAATTCTTTGGATTTCCTGAATTGTCGCATAAAAAATATGATATCCTTTTGGCTACTATCCGGTAAGTATGCAAGCTTAGGGTTTTTTTTAATCTGTAGACTTAATGATGATGAAATCCTGTCCTGTCATTTTAAATACATTTAAGCCCAATAATACCTGCAATATTTACAGTTTGATTAAAAAATACTAGTTGATTACTGGTCTAGTTCTTAAGCCTTTATTACGGTGGCAGGGGCTTAATCCACCACGCTGATATGATGCTGTTGGTTGATTTACACATTCCAAACATGCGAAAAGTTTAACAAATATATAGGCACTTCCTAACGATGATTTTCTTCGCCGTTTAAGACAGTAATTATTGATTTAAGTCGGTAGGTACATGTATATTTAATACTGTGTATTTAATAATCTTCTCGAAGTTCCTCAAATCTCCTGGATTCACCTTTTAGATATCTGATGTCATAACAAAGACCACATACCTAGTTTGATTGTTATTTTAAGGTATAAAGTGTTGGGAGTTATCTGTGCATCGGTTTGCGGTAGATGTCAAGTTTTAGAAGAGATTGGAAGCGAAAACATCGGGCTGACGGGGAGTAGGCAGCGATCCTAATCGATGCTAAACTGTACGCTTTACTTTCACGTTTCGTTGGTTAAGCTGGATGCTCGCATTTTTTGGGACATTGTTCCCTAAAGAGATGAAACGTGAATGAATGATGCTTTCTTATAAGAAATTTTATGGTTTACTTGCTTTTTATTTATTGTTATTGTTATTATATTTATTTAATGTAATAATTGTTGTAAATAATTGTATTCTTGTGTTTTTCTTTTTAATTGCTATGTATGTAGAGACGAGCGTGTCGTTCACTTGATGGTAAGCGATATAACCGCTCATGAACAGTAGCAAAATCAAACACCTTGAATTAAAAAAACAATGCTTAGCATTCAACTACGCTTGCCATCCTGAGACATAAGATGTTAATTATCAATATATCGAGTCACACTGGCCACAATGTCCTTCACACCGAAACATAACAGTGCATTTACACTGCTGTTTGGTGGGAGAAATATCCAGGTGGCCTCTCACATATGAGAGACCTACCAACAGTAAAATAAACTATCGTCTTCGTATTCGTAATATTGGTTTTATTAGCCAACTTTTCACATTAATTGAATTTCAGTTCTATTCCCAAAAATACTCGTATATAGCAATCATTTACAACAACAATCTTTATGTAGTCAGTATTATCTTCTTTATTCTCGACAAAATGAGATTATCGGAGAAAGAATGACAATTTCAGATATTAAGTCGGCTTTTACGATCCTAGGAATTGCTAGACCACAAATATTCTTTAAATTAAATATTATAAAACTCCAACATGATCGAAAGAAAGACAATACTCCTCGACATTACATCGAATATATCTCTCAAAAATATTTGAACAAAAACGCAGGGACTACCGTGGACATTTGATTTACAAGGAATAAAATTTTGGGCTCTTTTTTAGCGGCGCAATTAAAATATTTAACAAACGCCCCGCAGTGGGTGGTAGGCGACAGTTCTCACGACACCATTAAATATAATTTTATTTGTTTTTGTTACGATTTATTGTTTTCGGTCTTACTTTGAGGACTTTGCGGCTATGTCGGAACAATGCAAACTTTTATCTCACCTCCGATCTATAATTTTGCTTGTCCGCAAACTTTTGTTTGTGCATTTCCTTATTCTTAATTAGATGGGTATGATTATGTAGTATTCAAAGTTGCCGAAAGATACAGATTTTACATTATCTCTTTGGAAGACTGTATCAAACTAAGTAGAGTCCGAAAATTAAAATAGAAACGATAAAGCACAGAATTATTTGCCACTGGAATCCATAACCTCACTTAAAAATAAAAGCCTATTTTCAATGACGCAGCTATCATGGCGATTAATTGCCGATGTTCCAACAATGCAACCCTTTGTAGATCCATTTGTTCGTATATCAACATTCGTAAACGCGCGATGTTATCACGGCGCGCATATGCATCGCGGCTAAAATAAATTCTATTATAAACGATTTGTAATATGCGATGTCAGCATGACGCGAACTCGGTTTAGTTGAAACTGAGTTTTTTATCCACCAAAGGGTAGACATAATAGTTTTGTCCCGACGACAATATTGTGATGAAACCTCTTAGAATACTCACAGCATGTGGCTGACTGACGGCCCACTGTTTGGAAGCTCATCGCTCCTTATATTACTCGGAATTAACATATTATGTTCATTTTTAACCCCTGCACAGGCAGAAGTTGAAAGGTTGTTAGAAATAGAAACAAGATGGAATTAGTTTATGTTTATGGTTGTATCAGGAGCGGCGCATGTCAAAGCAGTTACAATAAATTCGCTCGTCCGCGAGCACAACATAAATGGTGTAGCCGCGCTAAATCACTACCCGTCGAAGGCACGCCTTGTATTATGTTATCTATTGCAATAATTTCCGAGGCGTTAAAATAAGCCGGCGCGGGTGTCGGCGCGCAACGAGAACAATTTAATTGAATAAAATTAGCCAATAAAGTGTAGTCGTCGAAGACTGTTACAATAGCATACCGTCCCTGCATTACGGCCGCAGTAAACAAGCTTTATTTACTGGAAACTTCTTTGGGAATCCACATTAAGTGGCCCTAATATATTGGTGAGAACGTTTACATACGTCCGTGCCTTAGGCGGTAATAGTTTTCGATCCCATTGTGGCTCGGAGGCGATATCTCTCCAAGACGTACTGTTTTACAGATTTTTACAATGCGCGTAATGCCGCTACACGATGCTAAAGCATTGCAACGTGTACAAACAAACGGGACCGATTCATATTCATTCATTGTACAAAGCACACAAAGTATTTGTGGCCTTTAAATATTTTCCGTTGCGGCAAAAACGCTATTATGAATCAAGTTCTTCTGACTTATATTAATAATTAAGAGTGTGGAGTTGTCCAGTGAACACGAGCGCTGCCCGCGGGGGACCAGCTTCCAAAACAAGCACTGAGCTCTTAATTAACACGCCAATTATTTTTACTCGCACTTGCAAACCTATGGACCTAACTCATCAACACAAAAATAATCCTTACTAATATTATAAAGGTGAAAGTTTGTATGTATGTTTGTTACTCTTTCATGAAAAAACGGCTCAACAGATTTTGATGAAATTTGGTATAGTGATAGCTGACACCCTGGATTAACACATAGGCTACTTTTTATCCCGAAAAATGTAGTGTTCCCGTGGGATGAGTCAGGAAACCAAATATACATATTTTCTACTCTTTCAAATTCAAATTGTTGGCACGGGATGTCCTCTCCTACGGAAGGGAAATATAGTCGACGGCACGCGGGAAATATAGTTAGTAGACACGCGAAATAATATGTTCTTGATGTGGATTGGACTCAAAAACTATCTGCACCCGGGCGAAGCCGGGCCGGGCTGCTAGTATTCTTATAAATTTTATCCTACAGTTTTTGGTTTTAATAAACAATTAGACAAGGACATGATATTATGATTTTGTATGCGGACACTGTCTTTATACCGCGAGGACAATTATAAAGTATAATTTCGCTTTTGTAATTACCATAAATTCAGGAAATATTTCTCGAAAGGAGCGATTATCGGTACACAAGTATACGTATGGTCGTGCGTGGAGGGTATTAAACAAGAATTAATTCAGAAGAATCGATCAATTAAGTGAAAGACAGGGCATGAGTTGTTGAACGGTGATTTTGGTAAGCTCATGCAGAATGTTAAATAGCACGTGCCACGGCATGGCGCGGGGAGCGCGGGCGGTGCGAGCGCCACACGACGCCGCATGCCTCACTTCTGTCCCTCCAAAATTGATAAACGTCTCAACTGCACTTAATAAGCGAATTCCTCACACTGCTTCACCGGTATCCAGGAACGTTGACGCAGTAATAAAAAAACCTTATTTTACAAGTTTTGCCACTTCGATTTATTCTTAAAGATGGCGCAATTTTTTTCTCTCAGTGCAACTACTAAGTGCAAAAAACGGTTCTTCACCAATTAGCGGGCAAAAATCATATGTGTATAATTGTGGATTGTAAAAAAATACCGATTTGCAACTGTTCACGTGACAAATGTTAGCCGGTGAAGTCTTTGTCGGCAGCAATAATGAGACACCGTGCAACTGGCAGACACATTTATCTCATAAGTATCTCGAGAATGCAATGATTTTCGTCGTTAATTGAGTCCAATCGATATGCAATGTCAAAAATATTAAGACTAAAATTATTTTCATTTATTGCTCATATGTAACTATTTATATTGCAAAGTAAAGGGATATGTGTAATTCCTGTTCTTAACATACAAAATAAATACAACAATTTACGTTATTAATTACAAGCTCATGTAAACACCAGTTGTCAGGAAACACGAAATCGTACAATCAACATGATGGATACAGACGTTTGTAGAGTTTAACTGCCGCTTTCTTTTACACGTCCTGATGACATCTTTGTTGATGCCCGCAGCTATTGCCGTAACGAGTACTGCTGAAATCTCAATTTGCCTGGATACAAGTACTGCAGTGAGCCACACACGCCGCGCCGTGCCATCGAACCGCCAATCCCTTATGCAAATAGCAACAATATGTAGCCAATCCGACTTAATACAGTGATTATATGGAGCGGCGTAAAATAAACTTCTCGTATTCATCCCTCCGACTTACATTACTCTCGCTATTTAAAACGGGCCTCATTTGCATTTTGGAGCCATTTTTAATATTTGCCTCTCGACTAATCTGTCGGCATGCAAACTAAGTTGCAAGTTAACATTCTTACCGCCGATCATTATTTACCAAACAAACTGAGATAAGAACTGAACAAGCTTGAAGATTTTCGGAACGCTTTTTAAATTTGCTAAACGGAAAAAAAAACTTTTTTGTATTTGGTTGTTTTTGGGATTAATATCGCACAAGTTTCTACCACCCATGCTCTAATAAATACTTATCGCGACTCGATCTTAGGAAGCAAAGAATTATGGCATATTTAAAAAATTTATTGCTGCCGCAAAACAAGGGAAGCAATGATAAGCCTCTTGTTTTGCGATAAGCGTCTTTAGATAGTTCCGATTTGCCGAATGCAATATATTAATACAGGTTTCGCATAAATATGTCCCAATCGATGTAAAATATTTTACATCTGGTAGCCATTAATTTGATTCCACAGAGTTTTGGTAATTTCGGCTGCTTTTGTCATTTATAAAAAAGGGAGTTTTCCCTCAATATCTCATTATAAACTTTACTTTTAAAATGGGATAAATAATAAGTTATATATTACCTACAGTAACATTTTAAAATTCAAGATATGTTTTTTTTTCTTTTGTTAGGCAAAGAAATACGTCTTTAGTATTTAGGATTTTTCATACGTAGTATTGTCCAATTCCTATTAAGTTAAAAAATCAGAATGAATCAGAATGGACAGAGATCTTTTGAAAGTCAGTATTGACAGCACTAATAGTGATTAAGATTTATTTTCAACTCTTCATAATTGAGTTGTTTCTAGATAACGCGATACATAAAAATTATGTTGTTTTTGCATTATTGACATTATTTTTTTCTTGCGAATAGATAATGTGATGTTAATGAAGTCATTACAACAGCAAACTATTGCTGTTTTAAATATTTAACGAGATCTAATGAATGATATTTCACCGCTAATTGCGCTTATAATGTCATAAGTTGCATACGAATTGTCGATTGGGCTGATTGTTTCCATTTTAATCATCGTTTAGGAAAACGTTTTGTCTTTGTTTTGCGCGCGTGTGCAATATGTTTTATGAAATTTATGAATGGAATTTCCTTTAAGAAAAAAATGTAATGTTAGCAAAATTATTTCTAGATTAATATAATTTACCTTTATTACAGTATCTCAAAATAATGTTTATTTATTACACCATATTTTAAATACGCGAATATAGTAAAGAGAAATTTAAACTTACACACTAATTTGCACAATACATATATTATGTACTTAAATCATATCCTGAGTCAAATTTTAATTTTTTTTAAAGAAATATATGCGAAATACAAATAGTGCCCAGTTAACTTAATAATCAACATTCTTAATCGAAGGTTATAAAGGAATGCAACCTATGTTATTTTTTCATCACTCCCAAAAATATCCATTACGTTTTACTGATTGTAATCCGATCTTTTTTGCCGACCGTAGCGCGCAGTGCACGCTTTGACGTCTTAATCCAATCAAGCAAATTAGTTATTAGATTACAACAGGGTCGTTCCATTGTAAATTATTGACATGTTGATGATCCGCGGTCGCGTGGCTGAACAATTAATATTAAGGCAGGTCAGGTATTGGAATTTCTGCATAATCAGGTAAACTTTGTATGTGAAGATATTTTTAATGCTGATCATAAAGTAAAGTCTTATTAGATTTTTTGATCCGCATGCATTTAACAAGTAAAGCCGAAAATATGAAGCAGTGCGATTAAAGTTGACAAACGTTTCTTTAATAGTTAGAGTATTTTATAGAAAAATAACCTAATCTAGAAGATTTTTATTTAAATATACAGAGGAGTAGAAATACTAAGAGAGCAGATGAAGCAAAAATGTTTAATATTGATTATAAAGCTTGCAAAAAATTCATGAGCTAGTCAAATGAATATAAACCTAATTAAGATGTGTTTATTGAGTGTAGACATAGCTGATTATACCAAGTATTTAACATAATAAATATTTATAGATGTCCTTGTGATTTTTTGCTGTATTTTTTCTTGTGAACCTCAAAACCTTTGCCCGGTCCGCCGAACATTTGCCGTCTTGTTACTGAAAGATAAGAAATATCACGTCACCTTTTAAGCAAAGTGCGAATTCTTATACGCGTGTTAAAATGTATAAGTTAACAATGAATGGAACTTAATATGTAAAGGGTATAGTTATCTTCAAAATATTTTATACTTCATTAATAATACAAAGTAGTTTAAATGGTTATTGAGTTAACAAGATCATTTTTAATTGCGCATGATATCTTTATGTCGCTACAAAAGGTCACATAATTTCAGATAGATTTTGTAAATCGGAATCATGACTATTGCTATCTTAATCATGTATTATATTTCTTTCTACTGGTGGTAGGTCGGCTGGTAAGTATACAGCAGAGTAAATGCGATGTTGTATTCCGGTTTTTAGCCAGAGTACTACTGGCCATATTGAGATTTAATCATATGTCTTAGGATGACTAGCGCAGTGAAATGCTAAGTCAGTCAGTATCAGCCCATATATGTCCCACTGCAGGGCACGGGCCTACTCTACAATCGACAGTATGATTGAGAGTGGTTAGGCCATATAGTCCACCACGCTGACCTAGTACGGGTTGGAAATGCTTATTATTGGTTTGTAATTCTTGGTGTTGTTTGGCTTAACTAGAGTGCAAGAGAGTTAAGAGACCGCCTTGTTTCCATTAGATGAATGGCTTACTCGTCACGCCATTCATTGGAATAAAATGTATGGATGGACAACGGATGTAACTGATATTTGTGATCATCATTATGATGTCTGGTCCAAATAAAGCAGTGTATTAGTATCAGTATAATATTATATTGCTTTCAACTATCTCGTCAGTGGTATGATTGTATATACACTCTATCTTATGTTTGTTTATTTAAGATTAAACTTGTGAGTTAAATCTTTATATTAGAACGCACTTTGGTAGAGATTGAAGGGTCATTTTCTGAATTCTTTGCTGATTGGGACCCGTTCATAGACAGACGGGACTGGCATTGACACAAGTATTTTGTCATACCAACACCCACTCGAGACTGTGTAGTCGTATCAAAGTTAAATAAATTCTATAAAATTCTTTTGTTTGTTCGAAGTATAATTTTGTAACTCACATTAGTTTCGCATTGCATTATGGGATTCCGAAAATAGGTCACTTCTCCAAGGCAACCCGAGAGATGTCAGAGGATGAAGTTGTAGGATGTATAATGACATCGCAGCGAGTGACCAGCGGTTCACACACTCGGCCACTAAAGCTATTATTAATACATATCTTTTTTCTAACTGCCTCGTTATCTGACGCAGGAATCCTTTCAATCTATCCATTCTATTGTTTTTGGATCACTTTTTTATGTTGATATCAATATTTTTTACGATGGGAGTAACGATAAAACAGTGATTTGTTCCGAACAGATATCGAGTAAGATGCCTTGAGGGTTCTTATGATGCGTTTATCATTCGGCGGCAACGTTTCTTTTGTATGTAAATATTTTATTGTAACACAAAAAAGGTTATTTTGTATATCGAAGTGTAATGCGATAACAAATTTCAATATCGTCAGGATCTAGAGCGGAGATTTGAGTTAAGAAGTAATAGTATGTCGATATGTCAGACTTACACGCGTCTTCATCTGACACTAAATGCTTTTTAATGCCCGTTTCGCGATTTAATGACTTATTTCTCTCGCTGTGTGGAGATTCCGACGTCGAAGTTCCAACAATATGGGGATTTGCGCTAAGTATATCATAAAATATGCTTCAATGAAGCGGTAGCTTTGTCGTGATTATATGGTAATAATTTCACGAGAGGTCGGTTTGCTTTTAACGCAAATTAGGGGCTTAGTGCATTAAATATATCAGAAGGTTAAACAGCTTCTACTGAAATATACCGATTACTACATTTTGTTATACAATAATATCTACGACTTTCGAAACAAAAAACATATATTTGTCGGGTGTTCTTATGTAAGACTCATATGCTAAATAATTGTAAATCGGCCATCAGTAATGTACGGGTAGTTGTAGAAGTAATTTTATTAAAGGAAACCCGATTGTGGTTCTATTTCACTACCCACAGTCAGACTGGGTGGGAGCATGACAGTTTGCAATATAAAGCGCGTCCGGATCGTAGACAAGGCATATTCGAGATCCAGCAGTCGGCAGTGAAACAGTGATAAACGCGTGTTAACTAAAGTGTGTGTGTAAAGTAACAAGTTGTCGCAGATATTCGGATAAACCGTTAATCCGTTAATTATAACGTGTGGTGATAATAATAATTAAATAATTAACACAATGGATTTTATTACCGACATCCTACATCAGAAGCGGGATCGTCCTACGTTGTAGCCGCAACCGCTTGGTTATCAACATCAGCTGGCGCAGATTCTGACGTGAGTACCACAACTAATAACTTGAGCTAAATTATGATGACTGGTGACTGTTGTGTGTAGCTGTCGTGTGTGACTCTCGTGTGTGATTGTCATATTTGGCCCACGTATGTGGCTGTCATGTGTGGTTCACGTATCTGACTGTCATGTGTGACTCACGTGTGTAGCTGTCGTGTGTCTTTCATGTGTGACTGCCATTTGTGGCATAACTATCAAAATTTAGATAAAATTACTTCGTATAGAGATGCTATCCCATACAAATGTCTCGTTCGATTTTGGTAAAAGTTGAAACTAAATCACTGCAGCGTAGAACAAATAATTAGTCGTCTAACCAAACAGTATAACCATGCAGCGCTAGGTCGCTTTTAGGATGTAGTTTTCTCGCGACCAAAAGGTCGCTTACGCGGTTTTGAAAGATTCGTGTGCGGTACATGCACTGCACCTGGGTGGGACACGTTTCTCACAAAGAACGTCTTATCTAGTGTAACATTGATATCGATGATTATCAAATTGTAACTACCTACATAAAGGAGTTATACGAAAAAAATAAACCTACTGCTAGAATCAATCAAGAAAGGTTGATGGGCATCTGTTCAGCTGTACCCTTGGTATTGAAATAGCCCATGTGCTGCGGTGACTGCTTACCATCAGGTGACACACCAACTCATCCGCCTGCCTAGGCCATTAATTGTTATCAGGAGCAGTGACATGGAGCTGTGACTGTGTGCCCTGGAAGTTCCAAGACACCTGCATCTTCACAGGAGTGTATCAAATTGGTGAGATCTTCCCATATTTGTTTGATTTTGGTTTATCTATTCTACGTGTGTCATTCCGTAGATTAATGTATTGGTGTACCCGTTATCGATTCCAAGAGCTCGTATGGTCTTTAAATAGAAATGGAATTTCATTTTCATAGACCAAGTTCACACGAAATAACTTCGTCGTTATTATAGTTTTGGAAGGGTTAAGCTGAACCTGGGGCCATTAAGCTAAAGGGGATTATCCCGGTCTAGTAGTCCAGTCGAGTTTTCAACCTGAAGGGTCTAAGACACTGGTCCAGGTAGAAAAAAGGTTAAATTGTTGAAGGGTTTAACTGGTCCAACAACCATTAAGCTAAAGGGGAACTATCCCGGTCTAGCATAGTTCGGTCCAGTTTTCAAACTGAAGGAACAATCTGTGCACTTGAAGGGTCTAAGTGACTGGTCCAAGGGAAAGTTGTTGAAGGGTATAGCCGGTCCAACAACCATTAGGCTAAAGGGGAACTATCCCGGTCTAGCATAGTTCGGTCCAGTTTTCAAACTGAAGGAACAATCTGTGCACTTGAAGGGTCTGAGAGACTCGTCCAAGGGAAAGTTGTTGAAGGGTATAGCCGGTCCAACAACCATTAGGCTAAAGGGGAACTATCCCGGTCTAGCATAGTTCGGCCCAGTTTTAAACTGAAGGAACAATCTGCGCACTTGAATGGTTGTCTGAAGGGAATGCTTTCCGGACCAGACTGTATAATAATTATTACCGTTTTGCGAATTGTTATATTATGTGAACTGAGTCAGGATGAACGAACAAATGATTTCCTTGTCATCAAATGATGTATAGACACACACACGAGGACGTGTGCACGTCAGTATGGCCGTGTCGGGTGTTCTTATGTAAGACTCATATGCTAAATAATTGTAAATCGGCCATCAGTAATGTACGGGTAGTTGTAGAAGTAATTTTATTAAAGGAAACCCGATTGTGGTTCTATTTCACTACCCACAGTCAGACTGGGTGGGAGCATGACAGTTTGCAATATAAAGCGCGTCCGGATCGTAGACAAGGCATATTCGAGATCCAGCAGTCGGCAGTGAAACAGTGATAAACGCGTGTTAACTAAAGTGTGTGTGTAAAGTAACAAGTTGTCGCAGATATTCGGATAAACCGTTAATCCGTTAATTATAACGTGTGGTGATAATAATAATTAAATAATTAACACAATGGATTTTATTACCGACATCCTACATATTTTTGTCTATATTATAAACAATTGAAGTATTATATCTATTTCTGTATCAAAAATATGATCTAATTTACCGAACAACCTCAACTGGTAAAAAAAGTAACACTTAAAATATTCCGAGAAAACACAATTAATTTTGATATTTTTTTAATAAATATAGAGCTGGCGGTGTTATCGATTATTTCGGACACTCTTGGTGATTGATATTGGCCCTGTATAATTAGGTGGAATCTTCAGAGTGGGAATTAATAGAGATGTTTGTTTAGCGCTTGTTGCGGTCGCCGCGGGCGCTAAACGTATTCCGACGCGTAATGAGGTGTCTGATTCCGTGTTTCGTTTTTGTTAAAGGGGAGTGCTGACTTGACTTTAGCTTGGATATTATTGAAAGACAAGTGGAGTGTTTGGATAATATTTTGTACTTAAAAATTACATACTGCATGAAGTGGCAACTGAATGTAATGCATTTTTATTATTGGTATTTTTGTTAAATTAATGTATTTTAATGTAATTACCACTGATTATCCTTAAACAATAAAAATAAAATAAATAAAAATAAATACTGTGAAATCGATTGAATAATAAGGGTAGCATCGTTTTTTGGTAGCTACTTCTGTTGTTTATTTTCTTTCTCAAATTAGAGAACATTGGTTGCCGGTAAAATCTATATATCATGGCATGTAGAGATTTGGAGATGATAAAAATTGGTATTACAGTTAATGTGTAACACTAACAAAATTTTAATTTGAAGGGCTCGCTTCTTTGCTTTAGTAACAGTTTTATTAATCTAAATTCTTGGTTACTGACCCATCCTGAGATATAAGATGTCAAGTCTCATTATGTCCAGTAGTTATTTTGCCTACAACGTATTTACTTCAAATCGGACCACAAACAGTAAAAATCTACTTGGAAAATTATTATGAACATTGTTTTATAAACAACAACTATTTTTTTAACTCTTTTCTTACCAAGCTGACTATGATCCGGCTGTTGTAAAGTCCTCTTAAAAAAGATCGCTTCTGAATTGGAGTTCGTTTGGTCCCGATCAATAAATATTTATATTTCGTTAATGATCAACTGCCTTCGTTCCAGATTTAATAGATAACATGATGGCAATGCTTGCAGCCTCCATGCTCATGTATCAAACTATAAAAACATACCTATATATATAACATGCCATAGAAATCTTAGTAATTATTTTTATTTAAGTTTCTATCAAATATATAAAAGCATTACATCATAGGATTTGGAAATAATTTTGTTATATTATAAAATCTTTCTATGCTCGGGGTTTCCCTACGAGATCGAATCAGAAATGAGGAGATCCGTAGGAAAACTAAAATAACCGACATAGCCCAGCGGATTAACAAGTTGAAGTGGCAATGGGCGGGGCACATAGCGCGGAGAACTGATGACCGATGGGGTCGGAATGTGCTCGAATGGAGGCCACGTAGCGGAAAGCGCAACGTGGGACGTCCACCCACAAGGTGGTCAGACGACCTGGTAAAGGTCGCGGGACGTCGCTGGATGCAGGCTGCCTCCAACAGGTCTCTGTGGAAATCATTGGGGGGGGCCTATGTTCAGCAGTGGACTTCCTTTGGCTGATGGATGGATAAAATCTTTCGTTTCCCATAATTGAAAAACTGCCTTATGAAGAGCAAATAACCTTTCTTAACATAAAATTGATAGGTTATATTTAACTTCATAAAATAAATTGTGTGTCCTAGAAATCAAGTAACCAAATTGTCAGAAATGGATTGTATATTGATCCTATTAGTATTGTATCAAAATCTGAATAAAACTTTCGCGAGATTTTTTTTATCGTATTGCTTGCATATTCGTATAAGATTTAAACCGATAGGCCCAAAACAGTATTTCAAGATCATTTTATGACATTTCCATACTACGTCTATAATCATTGACACGATTACAAATTATGTTCACCCTCCTATATGTTTACGTAGAGAAACTGTTTAAAATAAAAATAGTGCCGCAAAATTTAATTGACTTTTAATCCCGACATTTGCTATTCCGAGCATCGCCTACAAGTAGGGTTGTCAAATGAACTATCGTAGAAATGAAGAATCAATATTATTGTGTACAGTAACAAATAATTCCAGAAGGAAAAAGTTGTCAGCATTCAGGTGCCTGGTCGTCAAATCATTAGGTTAATCAACCTGTAACTTTAATAAAAATGTGGAGAAGTAGAATTATAAGTCTACCTATTAATTATTACAGTAAAATAGTGTCCTTCTTATGCGGGATACCATTTTGTCAAATTGATTTTATCAACTCATGATGATCAATGTTTAAACAATCAAAACATTGAAAACAAGATAATGTTGAATTTGAATTGAAGTATACAATTCACATATTGCGTGAATTCTGGAATTTTTGCCGTGAGAACCTTCGAGAGAAATGCATGTTCAACAGAGAACTTTATAAATCTATAATCAAGATAAATATTTCTATGAGCATGAATGAATACTTTAAGGTACAGATAATATTTTAGTATCAACCCTAGGTGAGAGTGTAGTGACCCATCACTCTGGCTCGCCACGCGACTTAATTTAAGCGAGTTGTAATTGCACCGCGCTTCTCTACTCTGGCAATTTGATGATAAATGCCGCGCCACGCTCACGTGCCTCTGTCACGGTACTTAACAATTAATTAACGTTTATTATGTAAATGATATATTAGCGGATGTTCCACTCGCAATAATAGTGACCGAGATGCAAGGGCAGCGGGTAGGTAATTTTGTAGAAAAATCGATTTCCTTCGATGCGAGATTGGTGTTTTTAAGCTGTGATAATAGTGTGTTGTGTGTGTAAAATTATGAGGACTTCTGATGATTTATGTATGGAATGTGTTTGGTGATTTGTCATAATATTACGGTAGTTCAATGGTTTTTGATGTGATGTAAAAAGTAAAAATTAATTCTGAAAAAGATAAATACTAAAAATTCACAATTAAGTTGTTTGTTTTATCGTAGAAATATGGTTTAACACTATAATAGAATGCAACTCACTTACTAGTGGAAAATGTCCAAAAACGATTTGAATGTGCCGTATGTTCAGTTAACTTAATCTATTAAGACCCAAATCCAAATAGAATAATACAACGAAAGGCCAACATTGGTGAACGCTTGAGGTTCAATCTATTAAAATTACCATAACACGTACTCTAACCATAAATTAATCTAAAAGCGCGCCTCACTCTCCGAGCTATCTCTTATGCATCACTACTATCTGGTAAAACTCCTAGCTGCTGTGAAAAAAAACTTAATAATTCCAATTAACCCTAATAATAGGCCCCGGGCGTAGTGGTGAGCCAGCACGATTAAAAAGACAAATTCCTTAACCACTAGACTACAATAGCAGGTTGCAAGAATTCCGTAGGATCGAAGCTGGGCTTTATTAATAGGATCGCGACCGGTAGCTGCCACGTTCGCCATACTCAGCGAAAGATATGATTAACACAAAGTCGATACATTATAAGCGATATTGGGACCAGTTCGGGAGCCATCGACATAATGCAACCGCAGCAGGTTTCTATCGCGCGCAATAAAAACTCAACAATGCACAGCAAAAACTTGTACGTGTTAACGTAACTATGTAAATACTGCGTTAGTCTGTAATGATCTGTCATTAATGCGGCGTACTTTGGCACTGCTCATTACGGAGGTCGTGATCATCATGCCAAAAGATGTTCGTGTTTTTCTTTGCTTCAGTATAAAATGCATTCAAATTATCAAATCTATGTTCATATTTTAACGTCTTCAGAATCTTTTGTTTTAATTGCACCCTTGACGGATTATCAATAAACAAAATATTGTTTAAATAAACAAACATAAACCAGTCGGTTTGAAGGTCGAAGTCGTGTCGATACTGTGTACGAATAGAAATCTTATAGTGATGCTGCGATAAATACACACTAGCGATTGTAAATAACTTTTCAATGACAAGAGATGTAATTGGATGCGCTTCAACATCGATCAGAGAGTACATGAGTTATTGTACAAAGAAACAAACCGTGAAAATATGTATGTGCTCAACATAAGGACGTAATTGATTTATATGACGGTTAGCTTTGTAAATAAAAGAGACAACGAAAATAAAATCAAATTAACATCGAGTGTAGTTGTTGGAACAAATAATTTATTAAATTGAAGGCGGAGATCTAATCACACGAAGACATTGCGGTGTTTAATGATGAGTATCCGCCAATTAAACTTCGGCTGCAATACATGACTCGTGACAAAAACTTGCTCGATCGCTTTTCAGAGGTGCTACCAAACTTAATTGGAGCCAGTGGTTATCGACTGCTGGTTACTGTGCCAACTGATGGTATTCGGCGGGTAATCGAAGGTTGCGAGCTGGATTCCTCTGGAGCCAGGCCGACTCCCGATCTATTTCTGTTGCAATGAACACAAAAACGATACGTGAAATTGCGCCGGCTAAGAACAAAAACGTACAACACCAAAACTGGTATTTGAAATTTTAATTGTGCAGTTAGAGCCGTGGACTTGCAGCTGAGTGATGATTATTTATCTGCCGACGTGCTAGTGATTCATGGCCCCTTTGTTCCGAACGTTTGTATCAAAACAGACGTCAATTGCATCCACTTTGGTCAAAGCAATTTCATGCTCTCCTATTAGAGATTAAGAATTTTTGCCATTACCATAACGCGTGGACATAAATTAATGCGACACTTTTTCTGTCCGCATCGGGAAAGATATTATACATTATTAGTGTTGAGATATTTACCGTAGATTAAAAGTGCTATTTTTAAATGCAGCGAAGAATTTTTAACTGGTCCTGTCAGACCAGTTGCAGAATAGTAAATAGTATCATTTTCAAATTTTATCTGTTGGATAAGGTTTATCCGTTAAGTCATGCGACAGGTCTGGGCGGCGCGGCGGTGTGTCGGTGTTAAGTGTATGTAAAGTGCGTGCGAGTGATGGCGAGTGTGGCGGAGTGGGTCGGCGCGTGGCACAGACGCGGCGCGGCACGCTGCAGCGCTGCGGCAACTGGTTCCGCCGCTTGTTGAGGTGCCGATTATTCCTAAATAAAAATAAAGACACGCGCCCGATGACGGCTATCAACGTTTTTCTTCAAAATAAACTTTTATCCTTCTTTTAGAGATCCTGTGCAAGTACAATAAAGCCGTCAATTTGCAAGTACACAATTATCGACAATTTAATTTTCGCGTACAAACGAGAAGGTCTAAATGCAAATTCTTCGGTCAGATGAAACATTTTTATGCTGCAACTGTAAATGTATTTTTGGTGTCACATGTCTCTTCAATAATTAGAATCGTACATAACTCACTGACAATTACGTTAGATAGGTGCATAGAAGCGAAGGACTTCTTTCTATGTAAATAAAGGAGCAGACGTCACACACAGACGTAGCACGAGAATTCTCCACTTTGCAACAAATGTTGGGATTAATCTGTTATTTTTTGCATTCGTTTTGTGTAAGGCATGTATTTCATTTATTTCTTAATAAGTTAAACGGCAGTACGTCGGCTCCAGTGTTTAATTAAGAACTAGTGAAACGACGCACACTTCGGCCTTGCGCAGATCTGCATAGGTATTTGTATTTTAATCTCGAATATTTATAGACGCGATTTTATTCTGTCGGGTGTTTTAATGACTATCAAAGCCTCACCATGTTAGAAAAATGTCACATTGTATATCATGTTTCATCTTAAGGGAGTTATCTATTTGATTTTACTTATTTGATTGCGTTTATTTCATGTCATAAATGGACAGGCTTGAGTTCTGAAGAGGATTAGTATTGCGGCCTTTATCGATTAACAAGAGATCACAATATATTGATGTGCACTGGGCTTATATTCCAATTAATACGACTAAATTTCAAAGGAATTTTAAACTTAGTTATACTTTTTTAAGTTATAGAGGATTAAAGAAAAATATTCCACCAAAGATATTTTTTTAGTTGAGCTTGATACGGGATTTACAACAAAATATAAAGTAAACAGAATGCGGAAGCGGGCGAAATATCGATCAGTGTAATGTCCCAATAAGTTCGACGCCCTGACGTACTTTCAGCATTGTGGACCGGATGAGTTATTGAATTTATTAAAATATAATTGGTGTAAAAGCATTAATGGCTTTACTACAATGATTTTGGAACCTTATCGCAGTCACTCAGCATTGACAGAACGAATCTTCATCATTAATAAATTGATGCGCATACTACGACAAGGTTCTAACTTTGATGACTTGTTTATCGAGTATTTCGGATGGGTAAAAAGAAAAATCTTGTGTCTCCAGCGCTGCTGTCCATTCAAGAATTTGTTGACAAGCAATTAAGGGTGGTTCGGGTATGTGCAACGATCAAAACAGTAGCGGGCCACGAATTATGCCTCTTGTTTTTTGCTGAATCGATTGAATTTTTGCAATAAAATACACAGCGACAGTGACTTATAAAAGCCGAACTTGACCAAAAAAGTACTGAGAGTGCATCTTTTTCAAAGTAAATATAACAAAAGGATTGTAGACGGCTAATTGAAGGGTGGCAGAACATTGAGTTTTGCAATAGGTAGTTCATCTTTTGGGAGCAAATAATAAATAATGATATAAAATAAATTAATTTTAATAACACCAATTATATACACCAGTAAAAATCCTTCCAAAATATAATAAAAAAATAAAGGAACGCAAAAGGTTCGAGTATAAATCCAAATTTTAAAACTTTAAACTTGAGTTCCTTAAAATAAAGTGAACGTTGAAATGACCCATTAAAACGCAATGGTTTCATGGCACGAGGATACTCGTTGGGCAAATGTGTTCCTAATTATTATTTCAGTAGTTGTTACGCTGTTTTATAGACAATAAACTCTACCGTGATTAAGGGTAATGAAAATGTAAACCAGTTAAAGAAATTGTTTTTTCTTGGCAGTAATTAATTTTCTCGCAATAAAAGCTGTAACTGAGCCCTTAACTAAATTCAATTATTTTCAAATAATGCTGATAATAAGGGTATA
The DNA here is from genome assembly GCA_023078785.2 of Hyles euphorbiae. NCBI lineage: Eukaryota > Metazoa > Arthropoda > Insecta > Lepidoptera > Sphingidae > Hyles > Hyles euphorbiae. The sequence continues at coordinate 12,438,441 of CM041041.1, read as the reverse complement.
GTGGACAATTATTCTGTCTATAAATTACTTAACGAACCTCTGATTTTATGTGGATGTCATCTAGTTGTTTATTCGTATTTGAGAACAAAATGGACATGGGTTTTAAATATCGGCATTAACTTTGATTTTTTTATTATTAACATACTGTCCATTAATATGTTTTATACTTAATATTGACGTTTTTGAAAAATAATATAACCCGAATGCATTCTCAAATAAACCACAATAATTAGCGTCAATTCCACCTGAATGTAGGTAATTTAGAAGAAGCTCATAATGACACATTATATGAAAATATGAATTATAAAATAGATTTGTTAACCTTGCGGCTATAAACTTGCAGATGATGATACTACTTAAGGCTCACGATTACTCATGTATGAGCTACGCTTTCCAACTTTCATGCAATTGTAAATGCCTGTAATAAGCGTTCATTAATACAGCTATGCAAACTTGCTCCTGGACCCTGTGTTAATAAGAAAAAATGGCTTAGCAACAAGCTAAGCGCACATCTAATGGCGTAGTATGTGTATAAATAACATATGCTCTGTTTATTAGTTAGTACCGTTTCACACTAAGCTGTCTTACATATTTTTTTTTAATTTTCTATTTTAATTTGATTGAATAAATTCAGAATTCATTTATCAATTAATGCACTCTATGCATACCCCACAATGATTGGGAAATGATACGCGAACACTGTAGGTGGGCTGCAACCCGCTCCGTCATTGATAATTAAAACAATTATTTTTGCGTATACTGGTGCTGCGTTGAAATTAATATTGTTATTAGTCCTAGATGCCAGAGGCGTTGTACTATGTATTTACGAAGTCTTGATCTGAAATTAGCGTGGGCGAGCCGTCAACTGGCCAGGCCAATCATCATTAGCCGGTCTGTACTCCTATATCAAACGCAACATGCTGAAGGAGATTATCCCCGAATGGCTTAACGAAGGAACGTTAAAATAATATTTACCTGGAATATTGCCGGAGTGATATGTAAGAGAGATTATGGCATTATGAATGCTGATTATCCGCGCAATGGATAACGAGGACGTTTTCAAGTAGAATGCTATGAAATCAGAAATCGCAAACTTTGTCACATGAATTCATATGCATGCGAATTTATTATTATGTAAATTCATTCTGATGCTGCCATTCGGAATGGACCGGCTTAAGTTCATTTTTATTTTTAAGAATAACTGGAGACCGCGTGTCTTTTTATGAGGAGCTACTAGTTATATGTGTAGAAATGGACTAATAGTACTTATTTTTTTTTCAAAACATTATATTTACTTAATTATTTGCAATAGGGAAACATAAAATCTCGATTTTATTGTTAGTATCTATTTCCGCAGGCAGATATGTCCGTCTAAGGATAGCTATATAAATGAACTGGTATACCGTAATGGAAACTAGCAATTAGGCTGAGAGCACCCAGTCTTAAATCTGCCACTTGGACATAGCTCACAGGAGATTCCCGAGTCGTGTTCGACATCGTTTGATTTATAGCGCTATGGAATATCAAAAATATTGTAGTACAGATAATTATTGGTTTAACAAACGCAAGCGGCAGCTTTTAAAATTAATGGACACGTGAATTAAAGTTGCAGCGTAGAGCCGTAATGAAGATAACGCTAGTGTGGACGCGGCTCGATAAAGTTCTGACGGCGTTTCCGACTCCACGATAAGCCTTTAATTATTGAGATAAAGCCCCTACGTACTCCAGCTAGGCTTTAAAATATCCAGCAATTAGGATATAAGAGCGACGACTCATGTCAGTCTAGAGATTTAAATAAACCAGTCATCGTGTTCTTAACACTTCACCCTGTACATGAAGCCTTTATTCAGATACCGAGAATAGGCAGCATAAACTAATTTGGAAGAGACAAAAATGACCCTTATCGTATTCATTTACTGAAATGAAACAGGCGCGTTCAAAATAATCATTTTGGTTTTTAACCATTAAAAGGTATAGTGAAAAAGGACAACAAATGCATTTGATGATTAAAGGTGAAACACCTAATAAAATTCAAGTGGCAATTTTGTTTTTTTGCCAAATGTGGAATACAAGACGTTTGGAATTCGAAACCGTCAAAATTCATTAATCTTGGGTTCATTAGAAGTTTTGGGGACTATACTTGTTTGGAGGTGTGCCGCCCCTGAAGGCGCCACGTGCAACTGCGAAATGTATTTATAACGACCTTTGTACAACACCCACGACACTTGCGCATTTTTTCACACGTTTCTTTGCTTCCTACTTAACGAATGTTATGATTAATAGTCCAGGCGACTTTTTGGCGCAAATTAATTCATTGTTAAGGCGGATACGCGATCGTTTCACCTTATAATTATAAATGCATCAATCTTTAACGTAAGAATATTTATCTCGATATTTTCCAATAATTTGGACGGAAATGACAAATAAAAGTATTATGTTGCGGGGATATCTGCTTCCGCTATCAATCTTGATGGTAAAACAATGAGACAGAAGCTGTGCAATATACGGCAGGGGTTTCTCACGGCTGCCGGCCATCGGGACTGCATAAAAACTGTGTGTCTTACTTCATTTTACTTTCTTACATCCTGGAATTGTAGCAATTTATAGAAAGTTAATGTGACACCTATTATGATATCAACTTTACATAGCGACTCCTATTATAATATTCCCGCCTACAAGGGGATCACTTAAATATTGTAATTTGATATGTATAGAGATCCTGTTAGAATGACCAAGTTAATATACGATGAAAGCTTGATTATTTACGATTCAGCAAAGTAGCAGAGACAATTCATAAATATTGTGCTGAAGTCGAAGCAGCTGAAGTAAGAGCACGGATGGCATCATTTAATAAATTGAAAACGATTCGAGGCGATGTGAGCTAACGTTACTTTTTAATAACTTTCTTGCCAACCACCGGGTGTTTACTCCAGCCGCTCAAATTCTCAAAACCGGCTCTCTCCTTGACATTTATTGATCATATAAATCGTAACTTGATAACTTAATCTCGCATGATCGCCGCGCATGCGCATGTGCACCACTCACCTGTACTACGCATATTAGTTGTAAATATTTGCAAGGTTTAAATTTATTGTACTACCGCGCTCCTTCAGCGAATTCGTACTTAGCATGATTTCCCTCAACGACGTCCGTATTGCTTTCGGCAGTATACGTTGTTTGGTTTAACCACCCTGTACGCACTCCAGTAATTATTTATGAATTTCAATTATAAAATCCTACCAATAAATTGCATATGTTATGTTTATACCTTGTTTTACGAGTCAGATTTAAATCTTTACGGGTGCCGGCAATTAGTTATATAATTCTAGGGTCCCCTGACGATAGCCGTTGAAGTGAATCGATGTCATTGATACAATCAAAATGAGAGTGCCTCATAAATGACTGTAATGGTGACTAGATATAAGAACGTTTATTAAGCCTATCATAGCCACGGAGAGAGCAAAAGATAATCTAATAGTTATTAAGATTACAGACGTACTTATTGCAGAAAATAGAATATTTATGAAGGACATAGCAGCTAATCCTAACAGACAGTTTATTGAACTAAGGAGACAGCCTGTGTGAGGAGCAATGGTTTCTTATTTGTATCTAGCGATTAGTTGGGCTATAAAGGGCCCAATTAATGCCCATATAAAGCGTGTATCCACCCACGAAGGCCGCGCAAGGAGGAACGGCAGAGCGTTTGTCGCGCCCCCGGCGGCAGGCTAATTTTGCAGTTAATATATCTGCACTGATTGCTGGGACACACGGACACACGGCCACACGTATTTATTTACTACCCCGCTACTTAAATTATGACATGAGGAGTTTATTTTCAAACTTAATACGCGCTGTGTTTTGCACTTTTTTCAAGATGCGCCGCAAACTGGTAAGAGACGTTGTATTGGCATCTTGTTTATCTGGTGTTTTTTTACTTTTTAAATAAGTATGCACATTTATAGGAAGTCGATAGGGTTGCCATTGATTCCCGATTGATTATATGATTAGGTATATGATCATTAACTGAGTTGGTAAACATCGTTTCTATAAAAAAACGGTTTATAGATGTCTATTAACCCTTTTTATACCCGCATATAATATTAATTATACTTATACACATATATTAAGCACATAATATCATTTTGCCATACAACGCCTGCCTGAAAATAATAATAAACATTTTTTACGATTATGTGTATATGCTTTCAGAAAATCGCTGATTTTATCCATTAAATAAATGATAGAGTACCCTTAATCAATAACCAACGCCGAAAATCTATTTCTTATCTTATTGCAGAACTTCTAATCCTTCTAGTCATTTAAGATAAAAGCAATCTCGTACACGAAAAATCAGTTTGTTAGATACAATTTTAAGCAATTTAAAGCTTTATATTTAAAGTCATCTAACATAGTATCGTATAAAGAAATAAATTGATAGCAATCTTTACACATCTAAATAGCAATCATCTGACGAATGCAAGTATAAAATTAACTGCATTTTGTGATTATTTTTATCTACGTGCACACACGGCCGTATCATGTGCGGATTAAATATAATCTGCTGAGAGTAAGGGACCTAAGGTCAGATAAATACACTTCAAGTGCATGTAATTAATCTTTTAAGGTTTCTGATATCAGTCCTTAGTGAATACAGGTACATAAACATTTCTCCGTCAACGGACAGTAATATGAAACCCATGAATTCCTAATGCGAACTATGAATAAAACGTTTTAGAGTTTTTTTTTACGTAATGCACCTTTACAAGTTGTGCGAATGCTTACTGGGTTTTCACTTTCGTATGGTTTATGCTGGTATTATGTTTTAGAGGTGTTGTTTTCTATGATTAAAATATTCTTAAATAATGGTTTCTTAGATTTACGCGAATGTTACACATTGAAATAAGACTATTATTTACGGATTTTATCGCGGATTTAGTTTAATTTTACATTTTTTGAATTCCCGACGTTTCGATCACTTTACAGCTTTCGTGGTCACGGGGCGGACTGAGGTATTAGTCATCCGCTCAGTGACTGTTACAATTTAACTACCCTTAATTTTGAATTATTAAATTAAAAAGTTAATTTAAATAACTAATCTGTTTTGGCGTTCCGATCCACGCAGAAGGAGCTCACTGTGTCTTGAGGTCTGGCAGTTGGTCTTTTGGGTTCCGATTTAATTAAGTGTAGAATAGGATCCCATGCTTGTGCAAGCTTCAAGCCATCTTCCCTATTGAAATTTGGATGTTTTTTAATTTCAATAGCCTCGCGAAACATCCTGGGCAGGAAACGGTGTTCTTTCGCGAGGACTTGGGGCTGGTCAAAACGAAGGTAATGCTTGGAGCCTTCTTCTATGTGCTCAGCAACTGCAGACTTCGTTGAGCGTCGATGTTTGACGTCAGCTATATGTTCTTTCACGCGGGTCCCTATACTTCTTTTGGTTTGACCAATGTAGGAGAGGCCACAGTCGCAGTCTATTTTATATACACCCGGTTCTTGCAGAGGTATATGGCACTTGACAGGTGGTAGAAATTGACTAATCTTCTTGGGCGGCTTGAAGTATGTTTTGATAGAAGCACGCTTCAGGATATAGCCAATCTTGTCCGTGACACCTTTTATGTATGGCAAGACAACCGGGACCCGTTCAACTGTGGCTGGTTTCACTCGGTTTCTGTGACGGCGGCGTGAAATTTGGAGCTTGTTGTCTCGCAGTACTTGCTTGACGTGTTGCAGCTCAGTCGCCAGGTGTTTCTCGTCACAGATTCCTTGTGCTCTCTGAAACAAAGATTTACCCACGGTAGCTAACTGTTTTGGATGGTGGTGAGAATCACCGTTCAAGTATTTATCTGTATGGGTCTTTTTCCTATACACTGTATGACTTAAGGACTGATCAGGATTGCGGATTACTAAAACATCTAAGAAGGCAAGAGATTTCTTATCTTCTAACTCCATAGTGAATTGAATTTTTTTGTTAATGGAGTTAAGGTGGTTTAAAAATGCAGTTACTTGGTTAGATGGTAAAATTGTGAAAGTATCATCTACGTACCGCTTGTAAAATCTTGGTGAGACTGGGGCTGTACTAAGGGCTTTCTCCTCAAAGTCCTCCATGAAAATATCAGCGACTACCGGAGATACAGGTGAGCCCATAGCGACGCCATCCGTTTGTACATAGTATTGATTGTTCCACAACATATAGCCAGATGTGAGGCAATGTTTCAGTAATTCTGCATATTCTAGTGGAAAGTTGTTCTCTGCTAACTTCTTAGTGATAATTGTCACTAAATCGGATCGGAAAGCGGATCGGAACGCCAAAACAGATTAGTTATTTAAATTAACTTTTTAATTTAATAATTCAAAATTAAGGGTAGTTAAATTGTAACAGTCACTGAGCGGATGACTAATACCTCAGTCCGCCCCGTGACCACGAAAGCTGTAAAGTGATCGAAACGTCGGGAATTCAAAAAAATGTAAAATTAAACTAAATCCGCGATAAAATCCGTAAATAATAGTCTTATTTCAATATTCTTAAATCTTAAATGCGATGGTACGAGTAGTAGATTAAGAATTTGATCTGAATTTAGGTGATCATATTTTAAGTAAGTATTATTTTTGGAAAAAGTTGTGGTGTCTAAATATGGATTCGAAATAATGAGTTTTTTAGAAACATATACGGCCTTATTCGGAATGTTTTAAAACCTATTTTACTTATCGAATGTTCATCAAGCTACTCTTCAATTCAGTTTAAACGAAGGACACACATTCGGATCTTAAGACTAAATTTTTATAATAAGGGAACACATAAAAATAAATTTTATTAGAGGCAAAAAATATTTCCAGTAATTATACCGCAAGATTATAATGAGTCTTCTAGGAACCTCATGCGAAATCTGATTTTGCTCTGGAACAAAGAGTGGCTCGTAATAATTACTCTGTTTATACTTTATAGCAACTTAAAAACACGGATCATGTTTTGAATGTCACTTATATTTAATTATTAAGAGCTATTAAATTAAGCGCTATTATTAAGAGTTGAGAGAGTTCAAGTTATACTGGTGCAAACTGTGCGGATGTTCTGACAGCTTTTTGTTCGTCAACTTTGTCGGTAAATCACGTAACGACTTTTGGAATAATAAGCGGATAGAAAGGCCATTCTTTGGTTTGGCCTTTGCCTTATTGCATTTTTTGTTTAATAAGCGATCCATTTAAATGGAATACTGTTATTATATTTATTAAAATATTGAGTAAATCTGCCGTTTATCTTGTAAGAACAACATAATTACTTTATTTCAATGGTTTTTAGGTAATAAACAATGTGGGAATTTACATAAAAATGATAAGACCTTTACATAAAAGATGATATGATAAAATTATAAAATATTATTATATTATTATTATATATAAAAATTATAAAGTAAGACGTAAATAAAATAAGGTTACCAATCAACGACGAAATAAATAGTGTAGAAATAGCATACTCAAATAATGGGATGATGACGGGTTGCAGAGTTATAAATGCGAAAAACAAAATTCTGTGCTAGTCAACATGCCTGCCTAATAAATTCCTACAACAATCCTTTAGGAAAGCCTATGTTCAGAATAATTGATTTCTTCGAACTTAATAAAACTTTAAAAACTTTCCCGTATAAATAGACTCTACGAAATGGAACGCTAAAAATCAAATTCCATTATTAAAAATAAAAATCTAATTAGAATAATTCTTTTAATAGGAGGTCAAGCGTTTGAAATTGGAATAGTAAAGCACCCTCCACCCCTCTGGTCCACGCTGGGGTTGGCACACCTGTCAGCGCGCGACCGACACGTGCCCTGTCGCAAATCCCTACACTATTATTATTATTTAATTGCTATTATTGTGTTTTGTGCATAGTCATTTGGGGTTCTATTGACGAATTCTGGCGGTATTGTTGACCAATGTCATGTAATGTTGCATATTATTATTTTTTGTCAAATTTAAAATTTATGTATATTTGCTAAACTATATTTGAACTTTGTTTTTAATACTATGATTTCAATGTCAAATAAGCTTGTGAAAATTGGAATAACCAAAACATGATCGGGTAAACGTCATTATTCTATTTCGTTATGAAGAAATATGTATCCTAATGTATGTATCTGATGATATTATTATTGTCGTATAGAAAAAAATGTGCAAATTTAAATACTTAAACTTAATAAAATATATTTCATGTTAGCATGGAGGACTTTAAAGAGAAATACAGAGTTATGTAATCTACAATTTTGAAAGAGAATGTAAAGATAACACAGAAAATAAAATGATTTATAAAAAAATATACTATACATTATGTTGATCCCTCGTTGAAGTTTTATTATAACAAAAATGATTTAAATAATGGCACAAACAAATATTGATCACAAGTTAACTATTGGTTTACAAGTTAACTTGGTTTTACCTGAAAGAGTTCGTTACAAATGATAGATTATTTTATATGGCACGATTAATTCGCACTCATTACATTAATGCGCAAATAATCCCTACGCCGTTAAATTGAGAAATTTCGCCATGACAAATACGTGGACACAAACACAATGACACCGGCGAAATAATAATAACAAATAAAACACCCCACATATTTGTATTATTCACAACCACTGCACCATATCCATAACAATGCACATTGCTCTACAGATTTCGTGAGCACGTTGTGGACACCCTATTTTTAAATGACCAGTATAAGTTGACCTAGATCAACCAGTATTCAGTACTGTAATTCAAATAAGTTTGTAGGTGAGGTGGAGATCTGTTAAGGTTGGTTAGTTAGCTCGTGCAAGTTGTGTTCACGTGTCTGCGAGGGCGCAGGACAGGTGTGTTTCACCCCTTATTTGAGGGTCTGAGGCCACAACGCATAGCTATACTGTTGTATACTGTTCGGCGACCGTTATTAGTGGAATGTAATCGGTTTTATTGTCACTCTGATAAGATTTTCGACTTGGTTGTTAATGATTTTCAACACATTTATATTTTTAACCAGTATTTTTTGCTTTCAGAAGATACAATCGGTATATGCCTGTGTACAGTATATTTGAAAATATGAAAGCTCAAGTAAAATAGAGAAGGTTGACTAAAAAGGTGACACGTAAAGCCAGCGTAGCTACCGTAGGGTAGAAATAAGAAAAAAGTAAAGATTTGCACTTTACTACATAGTTTAAAACAAAGTCGCTTTCTCTGCCCCTATGTCCCTTTGTATGCTTAAATCTTTAAAACTACGCAACGGATTTTGATGCTGTTTTTTAATAGATAGAGTGATTCAAGGAAAGGAAGGTTTATATGTATAATACGTACATATTATTGTACAGAAATCTATTTGTACCCGGGCGAAGCTGGGCCGGGTCGCTAGTTTAATGAAAATATGGTAGAAGATTGAAAGTTGCCTAATTATGCTTCAACCTGTTTTCACACTTCTTTATTTTAATGGCGGGTATAAACAGTCATGTTATATAGTATTTGTAGACATTACGCAACAATATAATCGTGTTGTTTGTTAACAAAAAAGTTGAAACTCAAATTAAGCAGGCAAATTACCACAATCGTAAAGTTTATCAACAACAACCAAAAACAGCTGATTTTCAAGCAAAATGAGACTTGTAAACAACGGCAATTTTTTATACATTACGCTTTAAAGGGCCTGTAGGGGTCCAGTATTTGTTTACCTATGTTTTGACAACACCTACCTATCGCAAATATCACAAAAGCTGTAGATGCTATCTCGAATCCGGATAAATGCCATGTTTATACTATTTGACCGCAGTCCATTTCAGAATCCCAATTCTGCGCTAAAACGATATATCTCTGATAATATTCATTCGATTTCTCTGACAATGAAAGCGGAAAAAAACATGAATGGCGAGCGATTTTTGATAAGATTCGTTTCAACGCTTTTGTACGCGAACGCTTTGTAACAATGATCTAGCCGGCTTCAATGGAATCTTTTCAACGCATCCCATTCTTGCTTAATGTTTGTCACTAAGTTGCTGATGGATTTTGTGATGTTTTTTGTTGATGAAATAGATAGAGAATAATTTATTTTTGTACAAGCCGTCTTGAAGTGTGTAAGAGCTTGTTACACTGCCTGTCTTTGTTCCACCCTTGTGTAGGCTTAATATATATTTTTCATGTTAAATAAAGATTGGTAGGTTACATGTGTAAAGTCTTTATTAGGGGTAATTAATATATTTATTGTACTTTGCTGGCATAGACTTGACGTAGGTGCTGTAACTACTGAACTATACCTATGGGTTTCCTCAACGTGTTTTCGTTATTCTGTAATACTATGGATATTTAAATTCTACTGATATAGTAAAGAAAATGACTGTTTAACGAATGGATAGATGTGTGGATGTTTATTATTTATTACACTTTATTGTAAAAAAAACAAAAAGAGAAAAATACACAATGAAAAATTTTACCTATATTTACGGTACAATTGATGGTCTTATCAGTTTATTAATCGTTTTAGAAAATACTATTTTTTATTTCATGGCATGGCTTGCCTTTCACCTGATGGTAAGCGATACGATCACTTATGAACAGTAGCAAAACCAAACAACACCTTGATTTACAAAGCAATGTTTGGCATTTCATTGCGCTCGCCATCATGAGACATATGATGTTAGGTCTCAATAAGTCCAGTAGTTACTCTGGCTACAATGTCCTTCCAACTGTAACACAACAGTACATTTACACTGCTTTGGCAGGAGAAATAGACATTGCAGTGGTGCTACCCAAGCAGCCTCTCGCATATGAGAGACCTACGGTCCGTAATGTTACTAAATGTATTTTGATAAAACTTTGCAGCAATATAGCTTTTGAATTAACAAAACATATTGGGTATAATTTACTCTGCGATAGTCCGTATGAACCAACATCGGGCCGCTAGTACGTACTGAAATACCCTCTTAACGCGATGATTATTCAAGTACTTATTCGTGTTAAGAAATTTAATTTAATATTATCCATACATACTTAGCTCAAACAAAAGAAAAGTGCGCGCCGTCGCATTGGCCCTACGATCTCCCCGTTGTAAACGCTGAAAAATGGAATTGTAATTGACCACTAACAGCCGTCCTCTATAATATATCCGTCTTCAACAAGAGTCATCATTAGATATTTTGATGCGATTTATATTTCAGTTACCAAAGATAGAAATATGGTGCATATATTTATAGATAACTAGGTTAGATTAGATAAATAGAGAATATATATGTATATTTTTGTTTAATGAAGCGTAGAATTGTACCGACATAGTTATGGTAGCTATTTAACCCCTTGTTAAAGTTAGATAAAATATAGGAGACGGTCGTAAAAGATTGTCTTCTTACAAAAAGTTATTAATATAAGAAATTTCAATTACTTTAAGCCAAGTTTCAATTTCAGATGCTAAATATCAGCCATTTAGCAAGGGACATTCTCACGCGCATAATAGCTTTTTATTTAGCATCATATGGGCTCGCGGACCGCTATGAATAATAGACAGTTGTATTTTTGCCGTGTAATTGACACAACGCGGTTCTACGGTCAAATATAAAGTTATGATATAGTTAAAACGATTAATCTGTCCCGGTTGGTGGTAAAATCCGTACTGGAATAATGAGACGAACTCCTAAGAGTATTGCTCCCTCTCTCTTACTCCGCTTGCGTGCCAATTATTGACGTAATTATTTTGAAAATATTGCCGTCCTTTTGTGTTATTTAACACAGTAAAGTGGCAATATTTTTTAATCTGCCGTCGCGGCAGCCATTTATTCAGTCGCCACGAGGCGTCGGGCTCAGATTTTCAATGACTCTTTATGAATGATCCTCGCGAACAACGCGCAGGTATTAAAGCGAATAAAATAATTGGCACCGAGAGATGTGATAAGATTACAAATTAGGAAATCAGATTGCTCCGAGAAATAATATTACATCCTTTTGAAATAAATTGCGAGCGCGTCTAGAACCGGCCTTATCCACTTTAATCTGCAATTCATACGTGCGCAAAAATCACTTACTTATCATGATTGACACGTAAGTATAAAATATATAATTAGCCACATTTTTTTCGCTTCGTCATGGCAAAAATGATTTAAGTCACGTATTAACGAGAACTGACGGGAAAATTAAAACGTTAGTTATCCGCGGTATTAAGTACCGTGCAGACTCGGTATAATGAGATTGTAAGGTAATCTTTGGTCGCGGCGCGGCGCGGCGCGGCGTGGCGCGCGCGCACCCAGGCAGCCGCAGTATTATCGCCGCTGAGCGACAACTGAGAAGTGGACGCTGATTACACCTCGTTCACACGATCGCACCACTATTAGTCCTACATAAAGCCGTCCATTCATTTCGATTATCAATTAGTTCTCAACACCAAGTGAGATAAGCCACCGGCTTTCAAGTCTAATTAAGCGTGAATTAAAATGAAAAATCCTCTCGTTACGGCACATAATGAAACTGGAAAAATGTACCCGAGGCCATTTTTCTGTTTCAAGAATTTACCACCTGTGACTAGTATGTTGGGAATACGCGGCGCTGGCGTCGGCCATGTCTATGGAGTGCAGAATCTCTGGCGGCGCATTAAACTGTCCCGATGGTAATGGATTGGGAATTTCATGCTCCAAAGGTCGATTTAAATTAATTTACACATTAAAAAGACTAAGTAGAACGGTGTGCGCGAAACAACAAGTAAATAGTGTTAATCCGATCTGAGACGGACGCTCCCTTGCGCCTTTGCTCTTCTCGTAGGAACACACACACTGCTATTCATTACTGTCATAAATATTTTACCATCATACTCGGCATTACTCTTTTATTTTTAGAAAACATCTCACGTATTAATTAATTGACCTTTAATTCGCATATCAATATATTATCTAGCAAATAAATTGAATTCATCTTTTTACCAGTGAGTACCTAAAATGAAAGGTTAACCATTCATGCGAAGAATATGTTTAAAGGCATTTTTATTTAATTCATCAATGTAAATTTATTGTCTTCCATTTTTTGTTTGTTATTGTAATTATTTTAGCACACTAGCTGTATGTTTCTGTCTTAATCATATACTATCAGTAAAATACTATCAGCTTGAAGTATAAGAACAAATAATCGCAATTATTATTTTATTATTTTGGATACATATTTATGAATCTTTAATTATTTATTACCTTATTTATACTGGCACTTTTATTAAATCGTGCCGTACTTTTCTTGTTTTATTTATTATTGAAAATTACAAAAATAATTATTAAACTTTAAATTAATATTATTTAGTGTAATTATCTTTTATGTCAAGATAAAAAGTGAGCATGGGAACATTGCTGAGTGTAATCCCAAGAATTTAAAAGAAATACTTTCTACCCACCCGCAATAGAACAATACAAAGCTTGTATTAATTTTTAAACGAGGCTTTAGCCTAGTATTCGGGCGAATAAAATTCATATTATTTAAAACTATAAAAAATATTCTAAATCGCGTGATCCTAGTGGATGGCAAACTATGAATAGAGCTAAGTACATTTATTTGCAGCGCTGGAACGCGTCTACGGGACTTAGCTGACGGACTGATGGGTACAAACATGATCTGCACCATAAAATCAATTTCATATCTTTTACACATCAAGAGCCTTTATCTATCGCATTTCTGCTAATCTAAAACCTTTCTAAATGATTGACGCGGGGTATTTAAGATGTTTACAGATAAAACAAAAAGTGTATGAACGGAAGCAACAGATATTGACCCTCAAGACCCCTGCCCAAACAATGAGTGAAGAAAAATAGAGAGCGAGAAACGAACGCCGGTCGCCGTCACATCTGCCGAAGTGCCGGCCACTATCGAATAAATCTACTAAAATAATATTTTTATTTTGATTACGTACGGGTTAGGCAGATGTTAGATGCGCTACACACGTTTATTGTGTTCGAAATACTTGGTAAAATCGCTTTATTATTTATGATTACTAAATTGTATAGATTTTAGTTTAATATTTCATTTTATTTAATTTTTTTAAATTGTAGTATGTATTTTTTTATTTTAGTATCAATTTAAAACGCATGTAGAGGAACGACGTTTTATAAATGAAAATAAGGGCAAATATACGAATTCTTTTCTATTTTTAAATTTCACATTCACAGCGTTAATTCTATCAACTGCTAATTATATTATTAGTCCGGTCATTTTAGACACAAAAATAGTGGTCAAATAACAAAAATTCCGACAGAGCCAAATTTTTGTGGACAGCTTGGGTTCACCATCAGAAAGAAATCTTCAAAAGTCCCCATCGATCCCATGTGTGCTAAAAAAGTTATTTGGGGTCAAATGTCAAAATTTCAGGTTTTTTAGATTTTTCTCGAAAATGGTAAGTTTTTTCGAAAAATAACAGCAGACCGAATTTGTAGATCCGAAAATCCTTTACAAAAAAGTATCAGTCTCACCATTTCTGAGATATCGCGACTGCAAGAGTAACGTTATACATGATATGCACACATTTCCACGCCACCTGTGAGGTAGTGTACTCGACGCGTTTTTTTTAACGTGGTTTCGTGGTAGGCCTACTCCACGAGCTGTCAAGATGTACATTTTAGGGAAAATACTTTTCTAAATGCATAATGAATATTGATATTGATTTTTATTGGTTATTGAGTTTAAGTGTATTTCTGATTTATTTTCATATTTTAGTCTGATTTATACGCTTCAAAGTCTACTTCAATAGTCATGTCTTCTTCGATTTCTTCTTCTTCCTCTTCCTGGATGTTCAAATGAAGATGAATCCGCTGTTTCTTCATCAAAATCACATAAGCCTTCCTCTATTGTATTCAATTCAACATTTGAACTAGACTGATCTCGGCAATTCGTACACGTTAGAGAACATAGTAACCCAACTTTCTTGCAGCCACATTTGCCGCTGCAATCTTTTTTGCAATTACAAAAGTTTTTCTGGAGCGGGTGGCAGCAAAGTTTGAATCGGTACCAAAGTATTATCTATTATTTTCCAACCCCAGTCTTCCGGGTTCAATTGATTGCCTAGTCACGTCTAAACTTGATAATATACCCGATACAAATGTTGAATAGCAGATGCAGATGTTGGAGGAAGACATGACAGTTGTACTTGCTTCTTGTTTCGTGTATTTTTGACAAAGGTTGTATCGGTGTTTATCAATGCAATTAATTTTTTTTGGAGCTCCATAAACAGCAAGAAGAAAGTGAATTCCTTTGGTAATTATTGTTTGGGGTAAAGAATCAGATTCTGTAAATACTTTTGCGCAGTCAATTAAATCTTTCTTTTCAAATAATTTTAAAACTGAAGTCTTGCCTCTTCTATATATTGCTGATGTAGTACCAAAGGAATTCACCTTCAGTTTGCTGTTTATGGAGCAACAAAAAAAAATTGCATTGATAAACACCGATATTCAACCTTTGTCAAAAATACACGAAACAAGAAGCAAATACAACTCTAATGTCTTCCTCCAACATCGGCATCTGCTATTCAACATTTGCATCGGGTATATTATCAAGTTCAGACGTGACTAGGCAATCAATTGAACCCGGAAGACTGGGGTTGGAAAATAATAGATAATACTTTGGTACCGATTCAAACTTTGCTGCCACCCGCTCCAGAAAAACTTTTGTAATTGCAAAAAAGATTGCAGCGGCAAATGTGGCTGCAAGAAAGTTGGGTTACTATGTTCTCTAACGTGTACGAATTGCCGAGATCAGTCTAGTTCAAATGTTGAATTGAATACAATAGAGGAAGGCTTATGTGATTTTGATGAAGAAACAGCTGATTCATCTTCATTTGAACAATTTTTGAACATCCAGGAAGAGGAAGAAGAACTTTACTGGTGGTAGGTCTCTCATATGTGAGAGGCCATCTGGGTAGGTACCACCGCAATGTCTATTTCTCCCGTGAAACAACACTGCTTAAATGCGCTGTTGTGTTTCGGATTGAAGGACATTGTAGCCAGAGCAACTACTGGACATATTGAGACTTAACATCTTATGTCTCAGGATGGCGAGCGCAGTGGAATGTTGCTACTGTTTATGAGCCGTCGTATCGCTTACCATCAGGCGAACGGCATGCTCGTCTCGCCATTCACTGCAATAAAAAAATAAAAAAAAAGAAGAAATCGAAGAAGACATAACTATTGAAGTAGACTTTGAAGAGTATGAATCAGACTAAAATATGAAAATAAATCAGAAATACATTTAAACTCAATAACCAATAAAAGCCAACCCGCACTAGGCCAGCGTGGTGGACTATATGGCCTAACCACTCTCAATCGCACTCTCGATTGTAGAGTAGGCCCGTGCCCTGCAGTGGGACGTATATGGGCTGATACTGATACTGAACCAATAAAAATCAATATCAATATTCATTATGCATTTAGAAAAGTATTTTCTCTGAAATTTACATCATGACAGCTCGTGGAGTAGGCCTACTGGGGAAACCACGTTAAAAAAACGCGTCGAGTACACTACCTCACAGGTGGCGTGGAAATGTGTGCATATCATGTATAACGTTACTCTAAACTCTTGCAGTCGCGATATCTCAGAAATGGTGACCATTAGAAAAAAAATACTGATACTTTTTTGTAGAGGATTTTCGGATCTACAAATTTGGTCTAAGGTTATTTTTCGAAAAAACTTACCATTTTCGAGAAAAATCTAAAAAACCTGAAATTTTGACATTTGACCCCGAATAACTTTTTTAGCACACATGGGATCGATGGGGACTTTTGAAGATTTCTTTCTGATGCTGAACCCAAGCTGTCCACAAAAATTTGGCTCTGTCGGAATTTTTGTTATTTCAAATGTCTAAAATGACCGGACTATATTGTTTTTTGCACTGCCAGTACCATTTTCATATAATATATTTTTTTGAACAATATGATAGTAAATCTGATATAAAAAATGTCAGCATAAATGTAACAGTTGCACGAACTAAACCCCCGTATGTCAGACATCCTAAGGGCTGTTCCAAGTCGCCACTCGCTGACCAAATCGATATGGGCTTTAATGGGGCACATTATCTACTTATTGACCGAATACAAGGTGTGAAAGAGTCTACAGCGAGTGTAGATAGGTGCAATATAGCTGTGTTAAACATATCGTTCTTTTAGATAGTGAGATAAAGAAGCCAGCTTGTTAGCACTTGGCTTTAAATTGGCTTGAGAGGAAACGAAAGTTTAAGATACGTTTGATTGTCTTTATTTAGAAGGATAAGGAATTATGTTGGTGTATTGATATTGGTACAAATATTTGGTATTTAGGGTAGTAAAATAACCCGTTAGTAATCAGGTATGTACCTATTTCAAGTTGTAATAACCGTATGTAATTAGATATCTCAAATTGAACGCATTATAATAAACATAATAGACGCGGTCAAGAAATTACAAAATATATAATTATGGACCCAGCGTAAAACAAAACATGCGAATTTTTCGACTTGGGAGTTGAATTCGAATCTACAAACTTTGAGAACTAAACTACTCAGCAAATGAATATTTAGTTATTTAACTTTAAACAAAAAATTAATTCCTTGAAACTGGGATGATTGACAATAGTCAAATACGGGGAAAAGTGGTCCACATATTTGTGCAAAAATTTTAAAAAACTGCTTAGTATTATCAATTTATTCATATCAAGGCTAAAATTTTTTTCTTTAGCCTTACTTTTTATTTATGACATTTGAAACATTGAAAATGCGTTTCGGCTTTTTAGTGGTCCAAAAATTATACACAATATACATTATTTTTATTACAATGTATAAAACTGAATCTTAAGCTTTGAGATATTGCCTATATAGGAAATCGCACGCAACATGTTTAGAAAACAAAACACTGCAACAAAAATAAAGGCCATTTCTCGCTTATTTACACTCTAACATTCAAGATTCTAAAACCAATCGATTCTTCACACCGGCGACATAAAAGCCCCCCAACATGGCGACAAACAACTACCATTCCGCAATTTGACATTCAATAAAAGATGCTAATAAATAAAATTAGTACCACATAGTAACAAAAAGACATCGCTACTGGAGGCGTGTATTACTCGAAGTATCCAGGAGGAATGCAAGTAAAATTTTAACATTGTAAGGAAAATTACACAGAAATTTTGATTTTAATGCTGGATCGTTAAACGTTTTGTGTCGTACATCGGCCTTATGATTAGAGATATTGTGGTTGTTAACTCGAATGTGAATTGCTCTTTGTAAAAATTACAGCAGGAGCTAATTTGCGATACGATGTTGCTCTGATGTCATAATTATGAGAACGGTAATTGTTTTGTGATCGCTTGTTTCGTTGTTAGAATGTTTGATTGCGGTTATCATTATGTAAACGATGGTTTTTTTAACCACATGCGTTTAACATGATTATGTACAGTCTAAAATTTTTAGGTTTCACAGGACATCATTTTCATTGCAGTATATAATCTACGTTGGACATATTATTGTAATTATAACATATTTTTTTTATAAAAATGTAGTTTTTTAAATCGACGGTTTGCTTAAAGTTGAAATATGGAAATACCAGCATTTAAATTCGAAGAGGCACAAAAATACGCGGTGACAGCCCAAAAGCCCGTCCGATGATATAAATCTTTAACGCTTCGACACATTTTGACCACACGTCAGGATTATGATCGGTATAAAATACCTCGCATTGTAGTGTTACCTTTAACGCCGCCCTTTCAATGGACAAACGTCTAACTTATAAATTTTTGTGCGAACAAAGGCGCCTTATTGACAATGTCCGTGAATGTAACGTCTACGAGCGGACAGCCGCCCGGCGATATTAAAATATATCGGTCTGGCGATCGGAGTAAATCAATGAGCATGATGACTTAAATCATCTTCGGCGCGACCGGTCCACCGTCACCAAAACAGAGTGCTACTGAGCGTCAGATTAACTTAAGTGTACTCGTGCCTTAATCCAAGGAGTGACGTGCAAAAAGTCTTCCGCTCAATTTCCCTCCAAACGTCAAATGTTTGCTTTCGTAAAGGATTTTAAAATGCAACAAGTTTTTGTGCGTAGTATCCGAACAGGATTACAGTATGCAAAACATACTCGAACGAATCGGTGTTGTTAAACGTAACGTTAACTCAAACGCAAAAGTCTGCTGTATAAATCAGGAGTTTTATTTATACAGTCCAAATATTTGGTGGAAATAATTATATTGCTATTGGTTGCAGAATTGTAGCTGAACCTAAATCCGATTTTACTATAAATTTTCTTTTTACATTAATAAAGTTCTGTTAAGATCTAAATTTTTCTCAGGCAAACGTGAAAGTTTACGTTGAAGCCGATTGGCCGCGATCGACTGTGGTACAATGGAAACTATTTGATTGCTTCATTATGCGGCCTGCTTGGGTTCATTGTATATCATTTCGCATGTTATATCAGTTCGTATCCTAATTTAATCATCTTGAAGATTGGACCACCGGGGAAACTGATGTAACGGGTGGCCTCACTGATTTGCCATTTAACATTAAAGACAGTTGAAGTTTTAGGATTGATTTACTTTTTCCGATAACGTTAAGATATTTGCGTTTGCCTCCTCGTAAACTCCTTCATACATATTAATATTTAAGTAAAGTTGTGTTGTACTATTTTATTCGCATCTTAATGCATGATACTTTATTTATTCAAACAAGAAACTTCAAGGAATTGCTCTGTTGGAGTAACTTATTTTTTGTTTTAACTAATATCAACGCTTTATAATCTGCTACTCATAAAATATTGGTATGGAATCCAAATTTCTCTCTTTTTCATCAGCCTGTATATAGTTTTGTTCGTTTACAATATCGGAAGAGAGGGTCGTATTCAGATTTATTTGAAAGGATCTCAAACGGTCAAAGCTAATGCCTTCACGATCTTTCATCGGGCCTGATCCGTTACAATTTGCCTGACTGACGTCTTATTCCTACACGCCGGTGGTCCGACCCACAGTTTGATGTGTAGCGAAAGTTTGCATCAATACTGACATGCTTTTAGACAATAGAATATTTTTGTAGTATTTGGAATCCCAAAAACATTATTTATACGGTGGCACGACGAAGAGACTGTAGTAAACTTGATGGCAAATGTATAAGGGAAATAATACCTAATATAATTTCAAATCTAAATACAATTTTGGTCAACCTGATGAATTATCAGTATAGTAAATAAAATCGTTTCAAATACCACATCTGCATAGGAAAAAAAACCGGAGACCCTCAACATTCCATTTCTTAAATATACAAATATTAAAATCAATTTAAACCAATTTATGAAATAAAGTATGATTGGTAAATATATATGCACAAAAAGGACTTCGTTTTAAAGCATTCAATTTTTTACATGCAAACTGCTGCTTTCAAAGAATCGTATATACTCTACATTCTCCGTACATAAGCACGAGTGTTCGAAATTCAAAAAAGTGTGTCAAAGGAAACATTAGTGAAGTGCCGTGAAAAAGTGTAACACTACACGATGCGAGTGGCAACAATGGCGTATCGTTTCTTCGAAGAGTTGTGCAAAGCCGCCGACACGTCTCGCCGTGGCGCAAGTTAAATTTAGCGCAGTGGCGTAACAATAGGGTGGCATAGTGGGCAAAATGCCACGGGCCCCCGACCTTAGGGGCCCCCGGCGGCCTGGCCTCTCAGAGCCGAGAGGCCCGAGAGGCCGTAAGAAGAGAAGAACCTAGCCAATTTATTACCAACAAAATTGATAATCAAAAATTATTTTCTTAGTTTCCATTAAAGATACCAAGGTTTATTTTTGATACATAAAAATAATAATAAATAGTTTTTTAGATTTACACGAATTTTACTAACTTTTTTTTTAAATTATGTATAGTGCGGATTTGGTTTAAAAAAGAACGAAACTTCAATATTAGGCTTCTGAGGGGGCCCCATCACCATTGCTGCGTTAGCGTAGTAAAGATATTACGACGACTAATTGGTCTCGTTGTGGAGTTCTTTTTATGGCCTGCAGGTAACGAGCATACAGCCCGCCTCACGTTCAGCGGTCACCGCCGCTCATAGACTTTTGCAGATCCAGGGATGCACCAAAATGAAGTCGCTTCCTACCGTAAGGAGAGCACTTTCTTAAAGCCTAGTTTAAAGAAGGATAGGTTATAGTGATCAGGGAATAAGCAGGGAGTTCATTCCAGAACTTGCAGGTGCGTGGTAGAAAAGAACACTGGAAACGTACTTCCCGGGAAGGGATAGTTTCCAGGTAGAAAGAATGAATTCTACTGCGGTGACGGGAAGTGTGATGGGAGAATAGCGATAGTGGCACCGTCTTCCTCAGAACACTTTCCGTGGAACAATTGATAGATTATACAGAGAGACCCAAAGTCTCACTGCAATCCCAACGGCTCCACATTCTCCATGAGATTGGGATTATCGATGATTCGAAGAGCTCGGCGCTGTAATGAGTCAAGTGGGTCGAGCTGGTATTTTGGGGCTTCTACGCAGGCGTGAAAGCAGAACTCCACGTCGTGCCGGATCGTCGCATTTATAGAGCAATAACCGATGATCCGACGAAAAGCACCGCTTGGCTCTGTTAAGAATCCTTACCTTTTTGCTGGCCAATTTGCCCTTGCCTTCCAAATGACACCTAAACTGCAATTTTATCAATAATTCAGGTCAATGAATACTCTCGGATGCTTAGAGAGAGTGTTTCTATGACAAAAGGGGTCTTCTTGCTTGTAAACGAGCATACTTATATCTTCGTGGGGTTAAATTGTGCTATGTTCAATTTACCCCATTGAGAGGCCTGCCCTAGGGAGATCTCAATTTCTGATAAAATTTGTGACCATCTTTCCTTAACGGATCCCTGATAGAGATTCTGTAGTCAGATGTATCTTGCCTAACTTGCACTAGCATCTGCATAGCAATGCCAGCTGGTGATAGACAACATGTCATTGATATGGAGGATAAATAGGGTCGGCGAAAGCACCGAGCCTTATGGAACACCAGAATTAATGGTCATGGTTTCGATTCAAAAGCGTTCAATATGATTTTTATGCTGCGATCATCCAGAAAGCTAGCGATTTACTTTCAGAGTTCCTCAGGTTGAAATACCAGGCAGGTAGCTTCCCCAAAACGAACTAGATGACAATTTCAAGGCCAAAATCGCCTCACCCCCACTATCCAATGCCTCCACCTGATGGTGGGTGAGATAAATGAGAAGATCACCATCCGAACGACCCTCAGTGGGTTATCCTCAAGATACGTCAAGAGCTACATATTTATAACTCGCTCCAAGAACTTGGAGAGTCAGCATGTGACAGCAATTGGTCTGCGATTCGAAGGATCCGACCGGTCACCCTTCTTGGGGATTGGATGGACATGGGCGATATTCCATGAAGCCGGGCCTAGGTTGTTTTAATAGAAAAGTAGCGTGAGTACGGGGGTTATCTCCGGGGCGGACATATTAAGAACCACTGTAGGGACACATTCCGACCCACTCGACTAGTAGATGTGTAGTACCGATCGAAATGCGGAGGTTAGGGTTTTATTCGCTATGCTAGCGTAGAGTTTTTGTTAGTGACCCGCTTCGGCCTCAATTTACTGGCAGGCCAGTGACACATATATTCCTTTCGGTCTTCTCCAGGGTATCGGAAAATAAGCCTAACAGTTTTTCTCTCCATACAAAAAGGGGGGCCCCCATCCGAGGATTTTGCCACGGGCCCCCGATGGTGTAGTTACGCCACTGATTTAGCGTTAGTGATCCCATTTACATGCACACTTCGTTGCCTTGGAAAGTGAGGCGATGATAGACGTAGATGGACTTACAAAGATCTGCTACTGTAAGGTTTTTTGCATGTTTGATGTTTGGTATTATTATTACATCACCTGGTTAATATGACTGCAGTAACAAGTCACGCCTATATTAGCGTGAGCTTATGTATATATGTACGTATGTAACAAGTTAGTAAATTCGAGACGAGCTTTACGATCCTGGAATTGATTTTTAGATCTGAATGTTTCTGAGGTTTTTCAAATCTTAAGCCATTATTTTCTGAGACGGAATAATTCCCTTAAAAGTTTGGTATCAATTGGTTGAGAAATCATAAGCCACATCGTTTTGCATAAAATAAAAATAATATTGTATCCACTCACGTTAGAAGAAGAAGCCTCACAATATAATATTCATCTCAAATGTTGACGGTGTTATGTTTGAACAAATGTTGCCACAAAAAGCAATTGACCTCTTTATATTCGGCATCAGTAATTGGAGATGCGAGGTCCAGCCTTGTTAGGAGTATAATGCGAAAAATAAACATAATTCTGGCCATCAACATAAATACTTATTTATCCGTCAACACACGAAAGAGTTTTCATGCGGTTAAGACATACAGGTGGCGACAACGATCGAAATTATTATCGCAGATGGCGAATTCATTCGAAAGAACTTTTGTCGCGTGAACGTATTAAATTTTATTTTCCTGCAACTAAAATTGAATATTTACCATCGTCCATCGTTCGGTCGTGCTTGGGAATTTGTTGCATTGCGATTCTTTCGAGTTAATAGCAATCACCGTTATTATTGATTATTGAGATGTTTTGTTTTTGCAAAGTTATTAACATCGCCAATATTTTATGGATTTTTATTCACATCGGCCGTCCTGAAATGTTGTAATGCAAGCATTACTTGTAATTGTTTAAGATTTTCAATGAATGATGCCGAAACATTTACATTTTATGATGGTGCGGTATGTGACGAGAAAGCCAGTGAGATTCCATTACTCGTCAACCAGGAACATATTCTTCGTATAAAAAATGATGGTACAGTAGTCCGAGAGATGTTCGCTCGGGAAATCTTTGAATGACATTGCTTTGTGATATGAGTTGTTCATTGCACTTGGAATGTATAGAAGTGACTAGATAAATGAGTATTTTTTTATCTAATAGTTATTTTATTGTTTTTTCACATTGGCAACAATGATACTGCACTTGATAGTAATTGCGGAGTCGTCTCAAAAGGTGTTCAGATCGCATGTACCCTGGCTGATGCTTGGTACTGGAAATTGCCGGAATTTGCACTTTGTCTATGGAAATAGCTATGCGGGTGGATATGAATTTATAATTATGTCCCTATTAAAGTTTCTTATTTAAATAAATATTACATACTTATTCTGTATCAGCCCACATACGTCCCACTGCAGGGCACGGGCCTCCTCTACAATCGACAGTACGATTGAGAGTGGTTAGGCCATATAGTCCACCACGCTGGCCTAGTGCGGGTTGGCGGACTTACATACCAAGTTATACACAAATCTATACTCTTTTATTAATCTGAAATGTAAAATACTAGTTGATTAAAAGTTATAACATTTTTTTACCAGCAGATATCATAAAGATTTTTTTTTAATTATTTTCAAACCAATGGTAAGAAAACCAGCAAGCTCTGAAATTTCGTAACACACCATGAATGTATGAATGCGGTCATATTACGTCATAAAAATGACGAATAGCCATGTAAGCACGCCTGTGGCTTACACGATGACATCGAGCTGGAGCAACAAAAAGTTGTAAGACACCTAGCCAGCGCTCAGATAGTACGCTCACGCGCTCCTCCATTCATCTTGAGTATTTATCGGCGCAAGCTGATGGTTCTGAATTTTAATCCATACTTGCGCGCTTTTTGATTCGTCACACTTCAATTGTCTGCTATTGGTGTTTGGTGATCTCTTTGTGTTGAGACACTTTGGAATATGATTGTTCTATCTGTAAATGAAAATGAAAATAATTTATTGAACCCATTAAGATGTTCTACATAATTTAGATTCAATCATTGTTTTTATCTACCACCCGGTTTGGTAAGCAGTTTTCATTAGAGAGGAACGGACAAGACATTCTAGTGTTGCACTTTTCAAAGCAGTTTACAATTTAGTATTTATACAAAAATTGCAAGTGGTTTAAATCAGAGCAGTTCAGTAATAATTTGTTCCAAAATTTTAAATACGAACATGTTTACGCTATATTTAATATGGCGGAGTGAAGCGAAGTCGAACGAATAAAGAATCAGTATTACTCCTTCTTGTGAAAGCCCGCAGCTTGTTCTAATGTCATATTTATTTAAGGTTGGAGCAAAATTACATTAAATTATTTTTTATACTAGCAATAACAATTGACTTATGGAGTACTGATGCGGAACAGGGACTCTTATGAAGTTCTTCAGTGTTTGTAACCTACCAAGTGCTAATGTCCTTGGTGTAAATAAATTATACAAATTGGCAAAAAAAAATGTTTAGCCACATCGTCAATTAAACTGTCTCATAGAAAGTCGACGTGAAGTAACGAGCGAAAGTTATTGACAGAGGTCGCCAAATAAATACAAATCATTAATCGGGTTAGCTATTATTGTGATATAAATTGAGATTGGCCAAAGCTGTCTACGCCTGTAATTGGCATATGCATTTGAATATGTACTAGTCTCGAAATTTATAAAGTTTGCCTAATGTATACTGAATGCTGTTGGTGTGCTATTTTTAAATAGAAAATTAAAATATAATAAGATCTATTGTATTCCTTCTGTATACTTTAAATCATTCTTATTAATACCTCTTCTGTATTCAGAAACATGTATTTTTATTATTTTTTGTATTATTAATTTACATCGAGGTGTGGGAATAGACTTTTAATCAGCATGATCGTGTCCTTTGAGATAGTTTATCTCCAATACAAGTTTTCCAAGAGATAAAACTTGAATTTTAGATTATAAAGTAATCATGTTAGTTATAAAAAGTTGATTTTATTGTGTCATCAATCTTGTAGGTCGGCGTGTTGCATCCTTTATCTATACGAAACATGGGTGTCCTTAAAAAACATTATAAGGGTTCAATGCAAATATTGTGTCATATCCTCTCTTAATATAGCCCTCACAACTAGATTTGAGGTAATTATTTCCACGCCCTTGGTTGGAATCATTTCTGAGGAATGTTACACTTGCAATTGTAGTCAAAAAGTCAAACTGACTTTTTATGAACACTTCATCTAATTCCTTTTACCGGTGGCAGGTCTAATCATAAGTGAAAGACTTCCTGGGTGGGTACTATAAGGTCTGTTTCTCCCGCCAAACAGCAGTGTAAATGCACTGTTGTGTTTCGGTGTGAAGGACTTTGTTGCCAGAGTAACTACTGGATATATTGAGACCATCTTATGTCTCAGAATGGCGAGCGCTGGGGAAAGCCAAGCATTGCTTTGTAATTCAAGGTGTTTGGTTTTGGCACTATTCATGAGCGGTCCTATACGATTAGGTGAACGACATGTTCGTCTCGCCATTCCTTGCAATAAAAAAAAACGTTTCCACTTAATAAGGAATTAAAAATATTTATAATTTAAAGTATTAACGCACAAACCAGTTTTTTTTTTATTATTACGATAGACAATAAAGTATTATAGAAGACAAAGCAATGTTTATTGTGTTATGAAATAATTAAACTTGCCTCCGGATTTATTAGTAGTTGAAATCAAGTTATGTAATGTGCACACTGCTTATTACATTGTAGCTCAGGGCACCGGCGATGAAAAGTGTTGATATAATGAAATACGCGCCGGCAGCCTTGTTCTGAACTGTGATGTAAAACACTTAGATCGAAAGAATTATTACTTATGTATGAACTGCATGTCTGTAATTTGTTTACTTTTAAATACATGCAAGTTATTTTATTGATTGATGTGTATTATGAGTAGATGTTTTTATAGTCGCTTCATTTATCTAGCAGAATTTATTGGTTGTGACTCTTGAGGTTATCCGTGCGAATCACGTGTAATTAATTATGAAGTATTCTTCATACCGAACTTCGCGAATTTATCACATTTTGAGTTTAGCCCGTATATAGCCATTTGCGACTACGCCCACATAACTGTCTCTCGGAGATAAGTTGTTGTATTTGTTTTTATTGCAATGAATTGCGAGACGATCATGCCGTTTGTTTGATGGTAAGCTTAACAACGGCTCATTTACAGTAGTAAAAGCAAACAACACCTTGAATTACAAAGCATAGCATGTTTGGCATTCGACTGCGCTCGCCACCCTGAGACGTACGATGTTAAGTCTCAATATATCCATTAGTTACTCTGGCGAAAATGTCCTTCAAGTCGAAACACAACAGTGCAATTACACTGCTGTTTTGCAAGAGAAATATACATTGATGTGATACCTACTCAGATGGCCTCTCACATATGAGAGACCTGCCACCACCACTAATATCAGTAGCATTACTCGTATCAGGTTTTACTTAGACAATTTGTCGTGATATATAAAAAATAGGTATTGCTAGTCATTTTAATAAAGAGGTTATCCTCATAAATACACAAAAGGCAGTTTGTATCAACATCATTCAAATTTCAATAGCAACAGATACTTTTAAAGTAAACAATATGTTTAGACGGATGTCACTGACTTTCGACCCTTTCAACACGAGGTGCAGGAAAAAGAGTTTAAAGTTACACGTTGGTATGTTACCCTTTTTAAAGGAAAACAAACATTCGTATATGTAAATGTCAACATTTCACTTTCGACCGCGAGCTGATGACAATTTCGACGGGAGGATTCCCACATATCAACCGAGGTAATTAAACCACTGCAATAAAGAAGAGTTAATACAAAAGTGTTATGCAATATTCAAGGAATAAGCTAGCAATTATAATTGTTGAAAATAAAATATGCTTTAATTTAAGGACGCAATGTGCATGACATTTGATGGTATGTAATGCAGTCTAAATAGATATACTCGTACATGACACTGCGTGATATTATAATAGAATTATAAAGATAGACAAAAATAAAGAATAAGCTTACGTGTGATTATTTATATTAGTTTGCAACTGACACATTTACCGACATTAACTAATTTTTTTTTATATGACTTCCGACTCTCATAATTATTTGAAAGAGTCGCCGCAAGGTTATTTTATTATAAGTATTAAAAAAGTATATTCAAGTGCATAAAGTTCATGTGTTCACCTCATGTACCTGCAGTTCCCAGGCCCGACATTCCTCAATAGTTGCCACGCGACTTGGAACTTCTCACAAAAACTCAAATGTCATTGCGCAAACTCATAATAAGGCCCATTCTTACTCTCCGGTGGATATTTTTTCAATGTCAAGCGGGGACAGGCATGCAATTTTGTACAAAAAACGGCAAAATCAATAATGGCTGCGTGCACGTGTTGTCGATGGATTATAGATTATGTTTTTGAAGATTTTCTCATCGCTCCGCGCGGAGGTCGGGGCAGGTACGACGGTCTTGGAACAAAAATCTGTGGAGATTCTGTAGAAAACCTTAATAAAATCTTTGTCTACAGCTCGGTGACAATTAGCTAAATATGTTTAAGATTTTTTTATTTTTTTTTTGTCTGTCAAAATTATTCGTATCAGACACAGAATGTTATTTTTTGTACTTAGGTTTCACTTAAGAATCATCTTAAAAGCCCAGGAAAGAGTTAAAATAATTTAACTCAGTGGATCATTCTTTTTCGTAGGCAAGTTTACATATAAGTAGAAATATATACATTACTACAATTTGTTACAATATATTTTTCCAGAAAAACATAGCGTCATGCATTGTGATTGTTTTATTTCCAGCAATGCATTGGTGATATTAAAAAACAATGTCGATTTACCTTTCACAATGGTATTAATAAGGAATGAAATATTTTTAAATTATTCAACAAGGCTCCATGCAAGTCTCTGTTTTATTCTTTGATTCTTGTTGAACATAAAGAAATTCTATACAATTATAACGGCTAAAATTGTAACTGTCTAACAAAATACAAATGCATCATTTCTTTTAAC
This sequence comes from Hyles euphorbiae, assembly GCA_023078785.2. Lineage (NCBI taxonomy): Eukaryota > Metazoa > Arthropoda > Insecta > Lepidoptera > Sphingidae > Hyles > Hyles euphorbiae. Next base: position 12,409,644 of record CM041041.1, on the reverse strand, counting down.
GTAAGCGTACAATAGCAGGTAATTTTATAGGATCACTCTGAACTCCCATAAAGGACACACTAAAAAATTAAACAGTTATTTTCAATAGATATCGAAGTCCGATATTCCCTAATAAATAGGTCAGCCGAGTGGGACGCGAAATTTCTATTATTAACCTTTCGACGAAAGGTTGTTAAGGAAAAATTTATTGTTTTACAATCAATAGGCATGTCATCAAATGTGGTGACTAGCAATATTCGAATTGGCCAAAATTATGGTGATAGGCATCTATAAAACTTGGAGTTCTAAGAACCATTGCGGCATATTAGTACGAAAATATTGTTGCCAGCCCTACTGATTTAATTTTGATCAGGTAAAAAAGGCAAAATGATTTCATTAAAAAATACATTTATGCAACGTAATAACGTTTTTGTTAAACGATCGGCGCATCTTCCACGCGGAAGCGGTTAACTCAAAATATGAGTTTTTAACAAGACTTCACTTACATATTCATTTTATTTTTTAGTTCGCGTTTAATGTAATAATGGCATAAACTGCGCTCATTAACATAAATATAACTTCGAGACATGTTATAAGTGACGGCGACGCAGGTCTCACGTAATACGGTCTTTGAATATTTATTATCAAATCAACTGCTCTTCTTCAAGTGAGGATCCTTTAAAATTACTTCTCATAGCTACTCAATGTGCAAAAATATTAATGGTCTAATAAAAAAACGGGAATGATTAAATTATTGGTTAAAGCTCTTATTTATTGGAATGCAGCAGTATTTTGTGTAGACAAAAATAGAATTTCTACAAACCCTTTGGCCTTAGCCGAGTTTGTATGAAAATCGTTTTACCTATTGATTTAGTTTTGCTAAGTTTAGAATATTTTTAAAGCAATGATATCATCACAATATTTCACAAGCCGCTTGGAAAATAGCATATATTCCGACCGCAATTAAATGATTTTCTGTGAAAATCATTGAAAAACTGTACCATGATGTTGAATTACTCGACGTCCATTGCATACCGTTCCCACGGTCAGTATCGGCAAACTTTAATGTCAATGTCAAAATAAAAACATAAAACAAAATCGTGAAAGTAAATAATAATACATGTTCATCGAAAATAATGAAATGTATTGTTGCTCTGTTTTTACACTCTGTAATTATTTAATTGTTATCTAATGTTTTAGTAAAAGTGAGGCTCAAATACACAAGTCATTCCACAGTCAAACCAAAATACGGTTTCGTGGGACCATAAATTTGCAATAATGTAATTTGTGATTTTAAAATAAATAATTAAAAAAAATTTGGAAGGCAAATCTAAATTAATAAAATTCCTGTTTATACAATAAAAATATAAAATCTTGCATATATAAGGCAGCATTGTGTGCGCCATGAATTATTTTAATATTTCTTCTTATTTATTGTCAATTTATGAAGTAATTGTAAAGAGTAAGCAACCTTTTACGTGGTCGAATGCCGTAGCAATACTTAATTAAAATTAACGACAATTCTTGAGTGTAAGTGCGCGGATGGTGTAATATATGGAACAATTAACGATAGTTGCTACAATTAAAATGGTTCTTGTACTGTTACAGTAATTACGGGAAATATCATAAACATTTCTGTCTCAAGGCTACGCGCTTTTTAACATCTCTGCTTGATATGCTGTTGAATGACGTTTTCCTGCCACAGTTTTTTACTTATCTACATTGATAGCATTTTTGGTGGAGGATAAATATTTGGGATAAAAATAGTTGCTGTGAAGTTTGCAACTAAAATTAAATATAATTAAATTAATTATTTTGAAATGACAAAGAATTTGTGCTCATAAAGCCTCTATTAATTTAATCGGATTAAAATATATGCATTATATTTTGAGATCGTACGCGCTTTCACTTGCTTATCTCTTTCAAATGGCTTTCCTAAGTAAACTGTACTTACAAGCGTTTTGCCAGAACATCTACACACTTAAGGTATCATTAGCGGAATCTATTTACATCATAAATTCTGTAGAGATAACGGATCTTTTCTGCGCTATCAAAATGTTTTAAAGGTATGCTTAATTGATTACACAGCTAACAACATAATATTTCCTTAAAATGTCACAATACTGTTCTGTCCGTCTATTTCCAGACTTAAGGTTGTATTGAGTTACTGGTCAGAAGTAATTAGACATAAAAAACTTATTTTGGAAATGTCGAATGTCTTTAAGGTAACCGGAGACGTCCACTAAATGATTGGAATTCACATAAAGTACGTGGAGGTCTTCGATCACCGGAACCTATATAATTTAGTTGTCGTTACTTCAAAAGCTCATCGCGGGTTAAAAACACAAAACACGCCTTAATTATTTAGATTACAGCATCCCAGCCATTGAACTGAAGGATTACAAACGGGGTAATCGAATGGAATCATACTTTATTGAAATGTTTGTAAACAGGAAACATAATGTGTAAGTTCAGAAAAAATCATTAATTACATTATAACAGTAATAATATACAGCTCACAATAGAAGACAAACTTGAAGACGGCTACAAAATGAAAACAGCAGTGCTTAACAGGATTTGATAAAATTTGTAATTTCGCAATAATTATAAAAATCTAACAGCGAACACAATACAGACCATTCAACCATCAACCGTCCCATAAGCTCAGAGACAAGAAATCGAATTCCCCATAATATAGTTACATAACTGGACGTGCGCAAAGTTTGAGCAATAAAAACCGGGTCGTATCAGTTTGCGTGCGCAGAGGATGTCATCGACGGCGGCGGAGAAGCGCAGGATCGCGCCGATCGCCGACCCATGCCGCTGACTTACGGCAATAATCGTGAATGAATTGTAATGCCGCGACGTTTAATTGATGCGCCGAGCCGCCTCGCCCGGCCGGACCTGTCTCCTGCGTAGTGTTGGGTGTTTCATCGATATCATTGTCTTATTTGTATTAATTTATTATTGTTAATTTTTAGTATTACTGTGACGGGCCATAGGATATGCCTATGTCCACAAGTAGACACGAATAGGCTAATCATGATGATTTGTATTTAGAGGAGGACATTTGGTAGTTAGTTGTTTGTTGCATAGTAAGCCAGATATTGCGAACAATGGTTATAGACATTGTTCTTACTTTTGAGTGTGCTAAATGGTTAGGTTAGGTTGAGTCTTGATTAATAAGGAAACCCTTTTCCTAAAGCAACGTATTTTCGTTATTTTTTTCAAGAAAAGCCAATTTTACTTAATTTTCATGGGACCCTTTATAAAATAATAGACTGTATCAGCCCATATACGTCCCACTGCAGGGCACGGGCCTCCTCTACAATCGAGAGTCCGATTGAGAGTGGTTAGGCCATATAGTCCACCACGCTGGCCTAGTGCGGGTTGGCGGACTTACATACCATAGAATTTTTTTTTTTATAAACCCCTATGGTATGCAGGTTTCCTCACGATGTTTTCCTTCACCGTTTTAGTGCGTGGTGATTGACTATCAATACACACATGACTCCGAAAAGTCAGAGGTGTGCCCTGGGATTCGAACCCGCGACCACCGTGAACATGTTGGCAGTCGCGTCTAGTCCGTTTACCAACAGGCCACCACGCACTTCACAAAATAATAGACGAAATCTTTAATTCGATTTATATAGGACAAATAAAAGTTTGCTTTAAATCTATTAAACATACCTTATGAATTATCAGAAACGTGCGCTTTATCAATATCGAAATAAGGACATGTGTTTGTCGCGTCACTAGCGCCGTTGTGTGCTTTTCATTCATACGAAACTGTTCATTTGTGAGTCAATATTTATTTGGCTAAAAACTTGTGGACATTAGGTTGAAAGATATTTCCAAATTTTTGCTTCATTATCACGACTTGAGCTTCAGTGACCTAACAAACCTTATAAAAAGTTGAAGGAATTTTAGAGATTTTACCAAACAAGGCCCATCCATCAATTCCGAATTTTCTTCCTTTGGTTCTTATGATACAGTTATCTGATTTATCTTTTGAGTAGTGATTTCGTTTTTATGAGGATCCCTTAATAGACTGAAGCTGAATACATTTTTTTTATTACTATATTATTGTACCAATTGTTACAGTTATGCAATTTTTAGATGTAACATTAAAAAAAATCACATTAACAGATTTTTATATTCACGTTTTACTCTGAGTAGGACCACTTAATAGCAAATTATAATTTCTTGATTTAGTATAGTTATGGAGCACTGAGCTTTAGGTATAAGATATACTCGTATTATAATACTGTTAGACTGAAATATCCAATTTAATATTTGTTTTCTATAGTATAAGATTTGTTGTCATTTAACGAAACCTTCTACACAAAAATAAATTTCCAGACTGCTTCTCATTAACGCTGTTTCTTTCAGCACAATTGCATGCTTCAGTTCCATTCATTTCATCAATTGCTTGTTATACGATTCCTCAAACAAAACCACGAGACTTAGCAAGACGTATTCAAATTAATCAGTTTCAATTCATGCAAGTTCAGTTCCATTAACATATGAAGCATCCTTGACACCCAATCGGAAGTTGTACCAATTGAAGACGCGATTCTGTGCATAACAGTTTGAACCCGAGACAATTGCATCATCGAGTGATGCGTCGAGTCATCGGCCGGCCACTTACCGGGCGGATGTTGTTAACCGAGCCTTGATTAGCCGAGACGATGTTAAACGGCAGCCCGGGCAAGTTCAAACAATTAACTGTACAGAAGTGTCCGACTCTAATGAATGATACAGACTTGCTCCATTTCATTATACAAACACCGTGACAAGACGCGGCTTACAAATTGAGATTAATTCAAGTGACTTCAACTCTAGGAACCATTGTCTGGTTCGGCAACGTCGTAACCGCCCTTCCAGTTCCTCCGAATGTCGTCTTTATGGTTGAGGAAGTTTGATAAGAAGCTTTACATTTCTTTGTAGCAGTTGGCTTTGTATTATTAATATGAATTACGCAACGAAAACGTTTAACCTTAGCAATTCAATGTCTTGCAGCTATTTATAGAACCGTATTGTTCCAGAGGGTACTTTTTTAGGCTCGCTTTTGTCAGTGAAAGATTGTGTTGTAGGCTTGTTTATTTCGCAAATACTCGAGGATCAGCTGTGATCGCTCTCATTTGTCATGGCAACTTGTTTGTCGTTGGTTTTAATTATATAATACATTGTTGGTAATGCATGTTGAGTACAATTGTTGCAGTTAGCTTCAGCAGTTTCTGGTTTTGTTACAAAGTTACTTTTAAACATTAAGATTCCGTTTCGTTTTTATTATTCATGTGTGGCTTTTTATGCGTTTTTATTCGCGACTAAGCTAGACTCTCGTTCTCATTTGTATACCTTGAATATTCAAAAAGATCTCCTTTTTTTGCTTTTGATTTAAACGAAGACACTGCATTTTAATATGATTTAATTTGATAGTTCAATTACAGCAGAAATAGCTTTTGAACAGGTAAATTCGCTTTGTATAGAATCATAAATTTTCCTCCTGATGAACACGTACATTCTGTAAGTTACGAGTAATCATTTTACACGGAATATTAATATGACTAACAACATAATGGCTTCATAAAGTTTGCGAGGCACCTTTTATAAAACCATAAATAGGGCGAGGGCGACAGGATTCCCTCAGATAAAAAGGTCACGGTCGCTACTTAAGGTCGTTTTATCAAAAACGTGGTATCAATTTAATCGATAAGATATTTGCACGTTTAGCAGACATACTCAGATAGTAGCATATATGTATTTATTTTAATATATATATTATTTCCAAAAAGTAAAAAAATGTATTTGCGAAATTGATGACGATTAATTTCCATGCATTTGAATATACCTACGTCATCTATTTCGATTCAGGTCTATGGTTCCAGAGCTCTCGATTGTGGAGCCATATTGATTGCATTAAATCGCTCCTTCGCCCACGCTTCGTCAATATTGACCGGAGATACAGTGCGCGACCGAGGAAGTGTTACTTAGAAATTTGTACTGATAACATTATATTTTATTCCCGTTTCGATAAGGATCTGTACGTTGATTGTTGAACGGTAAATTGTTATGTACGTAATAGTTTTGAGTTCATCGAGTGCGTACAGGAATATCTGTTTAATACTAAATGTGTGGTCTTAATGCGCTATGTTTTAAAAAGTTTATATGAAGGGTGTATAATATTTTAGGCAACAAAATTGACATTTGACTTTGAAAATGTAAAGGACATTTCTTTACCAAATCCACTTGCTAACTAAGTGAAAAACACTTTAAAATTTTATTTTACATTGTTGTCAGGTTTGTCTTTCAAAGGCAGGTACTAATCGGCATTAAAATAAGATAAAAAGATAACTATTCAAACTAAGAGTCAGTATTGTAACTACAATAAAGCATATTTTAATTGAAATAAAACTATTATTTACGGATTTTATCGCGAATTTAGTTTAATTTTTACATTTTTAACTTCCCGACGTTTCGATTACTTTACAGCTTTCGTGGTCACGGGGCGGACTGAGGTATTGGTCGTCCGCTCTGTGACTGTTACAAATCAACTACCCTTATTTTACAAATATTAAATTAAAAAGTTAATTTAAATAGTTAATCTATATTTGCGATCCGATCTACGCAGAAGGAGCTCACAGTGTCCTGAGGTCTGGCAGTTGGTCTTTTGGGTTCCGATTTAATTAAATGTAGAATTGGATCCCATGCTTGTGCAAGCTTCAAGCCATCTTCTCTATTGAAATTTGGATGTTTTTTAATTTCAATAGCCTCGCGAAACATCCTGGGCAGGAAACGGTGTTCTTTAGCGAGGACTTGGGGCTGGTCAAAGCGGAGGTAATGCTTGGAGCCTTCTTCTATATGTTCAGCAACTGCAGACTTCGTTGAGCGTCGATGTTTGACGTCAGCTATGTGTTCTTTCACGCGGGTCCCTATGCTTCGTTTTGTTTGGCCTATGTAGGAGAGGCCACAGTCGCAATCTATTTTGTATACGCCCGGTTCTTGCAAGGGTATGTGGCACTTGACAGGTGGTAGAAATTAAATTCTAAATTCGCGATAAAATCCGTAAATAATAGTTTTATTTCAATGTGTAACATTCGCGTAAATCTAAGAAACCATTATGCATATTTTAATATCAATGGTCGCAACGAAATATGAGTTTTATAACAATATAATGATTCAGTGAATGAAATTTGATTAGGAACTTACAAATACCATTCATTCCGCGATATTAAGAAAGCAAATTATTTTAAATCAGTCCTCGTTTCTATAATAAATTAAACATTTATACGCGTGGAATCATTTATTGTTTACGATCAATAGTGCAATTGCGGGCCTTAAATTCATTCCACGACTTTCCGCGTGCACCCATGATTTGTAATTTAAACCCCTTTATTGTGACTGAAGTTTGAAATTGTAAATTTTATAGATGCACCATTTATCAAGTGCCGATCCTTTTCGATACGCAGGCCAAATAGAAGCCCACTTGAAATATCCGAACGCCCTACAGTTGGTATTCTTTTTCTTGGAATACCAATTTGTAATTGTTCGCGGTGTGGTTGAAAAAATAAAAATAGTGAAATGAACCCACATACAGAGGCCGCACTAGATTATTTATAAGATAAAGAAAAGCGCACGGTTTGTACAATGTACTCTCAGTTGTATTATCTTATAATGTGCTACTACATTAATGCTACTACAGAAAATAGCAATGAAAATGACGAATTTACATTTGATAATATTATATAAATAAATAACATTGTATACCAACCCTAATATTACAAGAATGTGGCATCAAGAGCAACGTTATATTTTCTTTCATAATTATATTTCTTATGCGTCCTGTCATATCGCAATTTATTAACCCGATCGTGAAAAATCGACAAATCCTGATATTATGTTTTTCACGATATCAGTTTTCGTCCAATTGAATCGAACTTACTTTAACACTTGAATTATATGTCATTGCGTAACATTCAAAAAACCTTGTTTATAAAATTCTATAATTTTTCTTCTTGCATTTATTTTACAACTTCATAAGAAATCTTTTAATTACTCTGATTTCATTGTGAGGGCGCATTCTCAATCGGGACAATTTGTTATATGCAGAAACTTATCGCTTCCACTCGGGCAAATTAATTGTTTTGCACTGAAATGGCTAATTGCTGGATAATTACTTCATATCACCCTTGCACTTTTAGTATTTTACTCTTAAGATTTTATTTCGAAATACTTCTCTGAATAATGTAAAGCGGTGGAACACAGTCGCTTTTATTGAAGACAGCACGTACTTAACAAAATTAATGTATAGTTCGGTTACAAGTAGTTGTCATGTCGTACTAATATGCTCTTTTATAAGATGCTCCACTTGTCCACGCGACAAAGTCTATTCATTCACAATTTACATCCTTGCAAACTCGAAATTATAAGGCCGTATACGCTTTTATGCGAATAGCATTTTCATCTCTATTCAGTAGAAATAGATACCACAATTCTAAAGATATGTTTGAATTCATCAATAAATTCAAAGCGGTATCAAAGCAAACATAACGCCTTCCAAGTTGCTCCCTCCGGTGAGAAAACAATGATAAGAATGAATGTCCAACCATTGTCGAAAGATAAAAGGATAAATTATACGGATGGTTACAGGCGTGTGCCATTGTGGGGTAAGCAGAAGTCGTTCACTAGATGACAATTTGCAGGTCGAGTGGTCATTGTTACACATTATAAATAAACATTACAATCGCTAACAGATGTGCGAAGTGACAGCTCGCTGTGTCGCTACATCCCTTTGAAATCGACTGGATCTTGCTAAATTTCTACTTATATTAACCAAGGTGTCACTGTAATGGTTTATGAAAAAAAAACAACGCCTTAAATGAAAATGTTATATGGGTTCAATAAAAAAAAAATAGAGAATGTGTTTTAAAAACAATACATCAAATTTATACGAGTATATAGTATGTTTTATGTGGTGTATATTATATACCATAATATGATATAAGAATTAACTTTTGAATTTTATATATCATAATACTTTTTTACGTTTTATTACGATTTGATTCCTGAATATTTACACGCTTCTAAAGTATCAACGAACCAGAAAATTTTAGAATTCCTAACAAAGTATTCCAGTATCAATGAAAACAATTATTCAATTGCAACACAAGAGAAAGTTGTCCTGATGTTACATAACTGACAATGCACTTGCGTGTAACAAATTCTTTCCTGTTGCGTTGAAAAGACCGCGAGCAACAGGAAATATCACTGCAATAATAACAATAAAATGTTTATAGTGTTGTAAAATATTTACGGCGCAACAAAAACTGACCTACTAAACACTCGTAAATCGTTGTATTTAAACCTAATACACATGCTCATCTTCTCAGCGGTCAGAAATTCCAATACGAATTGATTACAGAAGGCCCGACGTGCTCTCAAATTTGATCGCTACATTTATCATGTAAGTATGACTATGAGGACGTGACCAAAAGTTGAAATTAAAAAAAGAAACAACGCAACCGTAATAAAAACATGCATACATTTATTATTATGAGCGCGAAGATGAAGATGTGCTTCCTCATTAACCTGGCCCAATCGCCGAGAGCTTGTTGTTATTAATTTATAGAAAGTCATCGTGGACCCATTAGAAGAGATAACCATATTGATCTGACGTTTGATATTACGAAGTATGGACACCGGTGCTCCTCGCTTTTGTGTGTGATTGGGCTAATGATCACGTGCCGGTTGTTAACGATGATCAGCAGTCATTATTACCAGTGATTGATTTTGTATCACCGCCGCCGATATCGTTAGATTTATGGCTTTCACAGTTCTTAATGGTGCAATTATGAGCACAATTGACATCGGTTCTGGAGCGGCGCGCCGCCCTACTTGGACCGTCGTCGGTATAAATAAGAAATTATTAAAGCGTAGGATGTTATTCATCATCTTCGGAAAATGTACGAGCAATTAAATCAATCTCGCTAGAAACCAAAGTCGGAAGTCACTCATTAAATGTCAAATGAAATTCCCCCTATCAGAGTTTAATCGTTTGAGATCTTGATTATCTGGACGGGGAATCTTACCGATTAATTTTCTAACAGCCCTAACACCTCATTAGTGTCCGGCGGACGATGGTTTACAGACGAAATGCAAATTTGATTGAGATGTGTACGAGCATTCACATCTAAAGCCTTTCGCCGGGGCCAATCAACATCTATTAAGCGCCCTGTTTGACCCAATAGGTTATGGAGCATATAAATTTTGTTTTCGGACGATATTAGATCGGCCGCTTTGTGTTTAGTGGCGGGGACGTCGTTCCACGGTCGTAGTTATGGGCGGAACCACTTTAATTCGGACACCAAATGTCTTAATTAGGGTATAAACGTTCACGATATAAATTATCGTACCATTACCTTTAGTTTTTGGGAATCCCGACGCTGTATTCAATATTCACCGTTAGGCGAATGTAGCGATGTAAATAAGTTATAGAGAAAATAAAAAGATGGTGCATTTTTAATAAGTTATCCGGCGTGCTGGTCCAATGTACACAGATGGCATTTCATATCAGATTGTAGCACAGAAGCAATTCGATGTAGCCGTGTATCCGAATAAAAATTAAACAGAATATTAACAAATCAATGGCAAAGGTTCCAATTAAGAGGCTCTGTTATTATGTAGCGAATGTTAATTCTTGCTGCCGTGGCTACTATCACAAAATGAGATCTTGCAATCGCACTACTAGTCCGTTATGTGCATAATCTTTTATTTTGTGGCTAGCGTATGTTAACCATTTTATTTCAATATATAAATAGAATCCAAATTGATGTTAATCACGCACTGATCGAAAACTGTTGAACGTTACGATTTTATCCCAATTAATTCATTAATATATTTTACGTTCTATAAAACATATAGACTTGGCTCGAATGTAACTGAATCGACTGTTTCGGTGGCGTAGTTGTACTACCGTACAATTCCAGCGCTGAGGTCTCGGGTTTGAATCTCTGATCGGCCAAAGTGATATTGGATTTTTCTATTCATATCAGCCCGGACGTCAGAAATTACATTGTGGGGTGAATCTCGAAACATACAAGGCGACACGTGGGAGTCCTGGGGCACTAGCTTATTACTTATGGGATAAAAGCGTGAATAATTTATGTATGTATAAAAATTATTTTGGTAGGTTATATTATAATTTTATATTCTTAGAAAAGGTATTTATATACAACTCTTTTGAGCGGAATCGGTGTTGCAACAAATATCACATATTGTACTAAAAATACGAATATTTAAAGAAATTCGTTGCTCATTTATGTTATTAATACATACATACATACATACATACATACATAAACTCACGCCTTGTTCCCAGAAGGGGTAGGCAGAGGTGCCAGGGCACCCACATTTCGCCTTGTATGTTCCGTCCCACAATGTGATAGGTGGCGAGCCTATCGCCATATCGGGCACAAATTCCTGACTCTGGGCTGATACTGAATAGAAAAATCCAATATCACTTTGCCCAACCCGGGATTCGAACCCGAGACCTCAGCTTTGTAACCGTACCGTAGTACAACTACGCCACCGAGGCAGTCAGGCAGTTATTAATACTTTGCTAAAATATCAAAACTTGTACATAATATGAATACAACAACACTAAAGATACATAGGATCTAATGAAGGTCTTGTTAACCAATAAAATTTGAGGTTATACAACCTCTTTATACTAGGCATGTAGACAAAACAACAAGCAGGTAAGATTCGAAAATTACAGTCATACTCGTAAAAATATATACCGTGTGGTTTTAAAATAGCAAAATAAAAGTTTAATGGTGAACGTTGTACCACGCGTGTTGCCACCTATGAAGCCTTATAAATTTGCAAAAGAACAATACACGGCAGATGTTGAAGGCTTGTTTGCTGATTTAAACTGCATAATTATCCATGTGGGATTTATAATACGCGATTGCCACGAATTTGCTTACTGGTTAGGTACTTGTATTTTCTCGATATTAATAGTAATTTTGACACATACAGTGGAAATATATTAGGTTTGAAAGAAATATGACCTGTAAATTTTATATTGTATTCTTTAGTTGTAGATTAATATGCACTGTAGTTGAAATTTTTTGCTGATTACAATAATAATATTCAGACATAAATACACCCAACAGTCACATACATAGGCCTGACCCCGTATTAACATGAATTAAGTCTTGTGTCGTGGGTATCAGAGACTACGAGATATTTTTTGGTCTCACAAACAATATGCGTTAAACAAAATATTCTAAGGAACAGTATATTACGCCAATCTGTGAAAGTAGAAACGAAATCTTATGAAAGTAAGATACATATATTTGAAGTGTGAGAGTATAACTGACTTATATTATTTGATACAATTTTCTTTATTGAAATAAAACTATTATTTACGGATTTTATCGTGGATTTGGTTTAATTTTTTCCATTTTTAACTTCCCGTCGCGTTTTCGATTATTTTACAGCATTCGTGGTCATGGGGCGGACTGAGGTATAAGCTAATGTGTAAATTTCGCGTAAATCTAAGAAACCATTATGCAAACTATTTTATTCATTTATTTGTGGTAAAAACTAACTGGTATTCAAACAATATACATCAAAGAAAATATTTCCTTTTTTAAATCGCTATGTTTAGTACAATTATTCTAAAATCCTTTGCGTAATGTGGAGATTTGTGTGTGTTGTACAACTTGTAATCAAGTGTATACGATATCATCAAAACAAACGTAAAACCATTATATTTTAATAATATTTTTAAATTGCATTTTACATAAAATGTATTCAACATTTCAGTGCCTCTATATTCTAATAACCTCTGAGTGCAGTCCCTGTAGTTATTTCTTTATGATTTATTTTATTATAAGGCCACTAATAAATGGATTATCAGCTATAATGTTATGCGACCGAGTTTTATATGCAGTTATTTTCCCATATTTTTGACTATTAAGCTGCCTGAATTATATTCTATTCTCATCTCAGGTAATCTGCTCCAGTAATAATAGCTGTAATGATCTCTAATAGGCCTAATTGACGTCATAAAATCCGGGAGGGTAAGGGGATATCAAAACGCTTCGGCAGTTATGAGAGTAAAAGAAAATTAATTGAATTACTTTAATGATGCGCCTAATAGTTTCCAAACGGAGTCACCAGAACATTTATAAAACAATTACGTTGTATAAGTGCGGACTTAATGTCTCAATTATTTGGTACATGGAATATTCGAATCAAGACACACATGTTGTTCGAGTAAAAATTAAAGTAACGTGCAATAATAATAATTAAGTAATTAAAAAACTGTAAATGTATATTCCAGCGTCCTATTATATTCATATTTTGTTAGTTTAATTTGGTGATCATTCCTGTTTTTATAATCCTGTGTTATCATTATTTTTTCCTGTTTAATTGAACATAGCCAGAAATTATAGTATGTAGTTTTTAGTTTAGATTCTGGACCTGATTTTTTTCGTACCTTTTCGTTTTCTGCAATTTCTACTTAAGTTCGAATAAGACCTAGAGATAGCTATGTGAGAAAAATCAAAAATAAAAACCTTGATGATCATCCCATGGCATTCAATAATAGATAAAAGTAGAAAGCGGACTCTGAAAACATTTAATTTTTGAAAAACTCATTATTCGACAATTTGTATAATCCTTTGTCGTATAGTCTATAATTGAATGTATGAAAACACTTTCAATAATAAAAATAAGATAATCTAATTGAAACGCAGTACTTAATGTCGCCACACGCATTCAATGACATTTTCAATTTCTATTTTTAAGAACACACACGTACTTATAATCCAAGTTCTTATCCATGATGTCTTAATACAAAATATAACGGTTAATTGAAAAATGAATTTATAAATTCCATTCAACGTATTTGCATAAACATCGTATAAGTAAAAAACGGTAGAAAAGCGGGTTTATCTTAAAACATTATCTAATGCATGTGTGTAATACAACGTTCGAATAATCTCATACAAACATCACCAAACTGTATTAAATTATATTAATAATCCACGCATTAGTAAGAATTAAAAAATCTATGACAAATCTTAAGGTATTTCGAGTCGTGCCATAATTTATATTTTTAATATTGAGAGCTTAGGGCAAACTTGTTAATCCCAAAAGTTGTCTTAATCAACATAATTATTTTACTCGTGTGCATATGATTAACAAATATGTGTTGAAGCGAAGTAACTCGCAGTAGAAAACTTAATTATAGCCATGCAAGAAAAGTTAACGTTTTAAAAACACAAATACATAACAAATTCTGTAAATCTAATGTACATTTTTTGTCCTATAGACACAACATGTCTTTTGTTAGCCCAAACTTTCTGAGTTCGTAATGAGACGTTTTGAGCCCAGAACACTTCTTTTAAAACGAAACGTGGATTAATGTTTTAATGGTAGTGGGCTATCGCTCGATTAGATTGCTTTATTTACGATAATTCGTAATTGAAACTTATTTATCATAGATTTCAAGACCATTTAAAACAGCTGTATTGCATCCATGTTATGATACGCGTTTTTCCATGAAAATATTGTCAGATAGGCTTATTGGGTAAAAGAAAAATATTGTCTTAAATTCAATCATATTCATTATTTTTAAGAGATGTTGTATTGTAAATACTAAATGCCTCATTTAAAATAGCAGTTTATTAATTTTTACACAAAATTGAGTTTTCAAGCGGAATTTTATGGCTTCAAGGTAATAAATTGTGAATCAAATTTTGCGTGGTGATTAAGCTCGTCGTATTTCGGGGTAAGATTTTGGCCGGGTGCGGAGAGCGCGGCAAAACACAAAGCAGGCACCTGTGCCCCCCTCGATGTTAAGCAAATAAGAAAAAAGCGTTTAACTATGACTATAAATATTAATAACGCTTTTCTAAAACGCGATGTGGTGGGGTAGGGTGACAATATTTGCAGTAGCAAAGTTAGCAATGTTACTCTCAATGTTTTATCCAAAATAATAAGATAGGAAACTCAAAGGCTTTGCCATAAATTGTATTGTGACTGTAAAATACCTTTGGTATATTTTAATATAAATGTGTTGTTATGTTAATATCTGGAATAATAGAATAGTGACACCCCAGCAGTTTGCTCTTAACTATAAATTGTATTTTACTGTAAAGTACCTTGTTTATGTATTTTAATAGAAAATAATAATTCTTTTAAAAACTACGAGAGAAGAAAGCAAACATCATTATTACAGCACACAATGTATAATTTGCATTGTATTAATAAAAAATCGACATCATCTAAATAATTAAAGACCAAAACGAATCGCTACGGGAAAATAATGAAAGAAATAGTCTCATAACTCATTGGAATTCATCTTTGGGTTATTATAAGGTTTTTTGTTCTATAATTATCTTTGATAAGACTTTATATACTAAAATCGTGGTCATCCTATCATCTAGTGAGATGCATGCGTCAATTTTGACAATCCGCAACTTCCATTTAATACGCCAAGGTGTATCGGACTCGCCCACATAATTAATAAACGACGCCTCTTTTTCGAGCCCTGTTTGTTTTTAATTTCGTACTATTTGCCTGTTCGGACTTTTGTTCTTGACCGCTGATTAAGATTTTATTCATATACAACTTTTTGCGCGACCTCGAAGTCAAAATTAATAGGATTTCAAAATGTATCAGGATTAATGCTTTTTGTGGAATTCGTAATATTTTTCACCTTATTAGCTTTTTTTCTTAATTTGTTACGGACTCATAACTTTTTGTTTTGTTTGATATTCCGTTACAAAATGTTTGCAGATAACGTGTACCGTCTATGACTTTTCTAAATTTGCATTTTCTTTCTTTGTCAATACATGTATCATTCAGCTCAATCGTTATTAGATATGAAATGAACATTATTTATTAAACCTATAATGATTGTCATTGTTTATTCTATCATCCTGTTATGAAAGATCCATTTTTACCAGAGACGAGCACGATAATATTGTTAAAATATTGAAATCAAGCCCAATATTTTTATATTTTTTTTTTTTATTATTCTGATTCTTCTTGCTTATTATCTATGTTTCTTTAACATCTGACGTTAAGCTTTTTAACATAAATTATCAATTCCTACAAAATTTTCATCTCCAAAATTTCTTGTAAAATAGGGGCAGCCGGGTGGATTTGATCACGTGCTTCATTACGACGGTTATCTATAAACAATGCACGAAACACGGCGCTTATAGGACAGCTGTCTCTGACCGCAACAGCAAAAAGTGTCCAGATACCATCAGGTCGAATTACATTCGGCCACGGCTCCTACCGGTGGTGAATGAAAAAATTCACAAAATGAAAAAGTATGCCGTCGCGTCGATGTAAACAACTCACTGTTTATGAGGAACTTATAGTTTTTGCTTGTGCTGTTTGCGATGAAGCTCTGCAAACAAGTACGAACAAAGTTACGCTTTCCGCTGATTAACCCGCTTTGACTTGCCGACGCCGGTCATTTGATACTTAGGAGGGCATAAATAAAATTATCGATGTCCAAAAATCGAAACGGCCATTTATAACACACGTCCGATGGTTCATCGATTTTAACGGTTTCACGAAACGTCCCGAGTTCACTCGTATCGCGAAATAATACGATTGTAATATCGCCACCGCATTCAAACCGCGAACAATGTGCGTTTTTCTACGGCTTTTAAACATCAATAGGACGGTATTTAGATGATATTTTTTCGAGGTACGTACGCACTGTTCTCTTATTTGCCTTTTGTCAAGTTGTGGGCGCGACAAAGCCACAAACATACCCTGCTGCGAGTCCGAACAATTTTTTGCCAAAATTTCGTATTTTATTTCATTTATTGACGTTGTATAGGATAAATTTGAACGTCTCAAGGAAGAAAAATGCATTAAAAGATGGTCTACTGGTATTCTATGGATATGTAGGTAGGTCTCTAGCTATTATTCAAGGACAACACATATAGAATGGTATGTACCCCTGAAGCTATAAATTATCTTTATATAATCCTAATGATAGATATTTATGGTTAAAATACTATTAAATTCCCTCAAAAATTATATGAGGTAATTCGCACGCAGTGTAAAAAACAATATATAAAAACATTTCAAACTTTAATAATTTCATGCGGCCATCAATTATGCGACACCCTGATAGAAACGGTATTTTTGAAAATTAGGATGGAATTGAATAACCGCGGATTTTTTGTCACGTCACGACATCACGGACACCCACAACACGCACCGATAGATTACTTCCGATCACGAGAGCATAAACCCACATCAATAGTCGTAAATATTCCACCCAGTCATCATAATATCTTATTATTTCTCACAACTGGACCTCCCGTGTGTGGCGGCCCTAATTTGTCACATATCGAGCCTTATGGAGATGTTATTGAAAAGTAAGATGTCAACCTGTGTGGCAATGCGTCCCGCTACCTTCCTGTATCACGCAGAGCGCCGGACATGCGTTTTGACACCATTAGAGATACAGAGATAAAAATAATCAAGGTTTGACCACAATAAACATTGCACCTACAGAGTTGCAACATAAAACGCCATTGAATACCCAACCTTATATTGTAACAATAAGGAACACTTCCACTAGTGAAAATCGTCCCAAATTCGCATTAAACCAGAAACAATTTATCATCCCGCACCCAAACAAATGTACGTACTATCTGATCTACTTACTTGTTGCCATTTTTTGCTTCGTATTGTTTCTTGCTAACAATCCCTTTGACTTTTTGTTTCAAATCCCGAGAAAGATAGTGCAAATAAATTCGAGACACCCTCATGGCGTTGTTATCTCGACCCGAACCTGGTCAGTGAGATTAGAAGTGTTAAATTCGGTCCAAACATGCTTTCGATATTACCAGATTAAAATGTTTTAGCAAATCCACAGTAATTCTATATCGAGTGGGCAATTACACAAAAAAGGAACCGTCAGTTGTGTAGTTCCTCATTATTTCCTTTCGATTTCGAGCGCGATTAAAATGTTCCGATATCATTAACGAAATCGAAACCTACGATGCGTTATGCTGCTGAATGTCCTGCCCACAATGGCCACCGCACAAAAGAGTCCAGACCGCGCAATAAAAGCGTTCCCAATAAAAGTAAAATCTGAGTAAAGGAAGTGCACGGCGGGCGGAAATGCAAACTCTCATTGTGCGAACCTGCACGTGTTCCGGAGTGTTTTGTGCACGCCCCTGCATTGGCACAGGCACCGTGAAAGCCTGCCTTAACGAAAGTATTTCTATTTTCAGACTTTATCGCGACCAGTATTTACACCTACACAAATATACAACGTATAACCCATTAAATGTACATACTTTTATTAGAGCAGCGTTAACTAAGTGAGAGTAAATGAAATTATTTAAAAGTCATAAAAGCGTGCAATCAAATAGGAATAATTTTATAAATACCTTTTTATTTCGCTGTAAAAAGGTTTCGTATGTTCGATGTATTTATAGCGCGCTGACAACGTTCATACGCGAACTTTAACTATGGAAATAACAGTGCCAATGTTCCCGTACTATCGCGTACATCTAACAAAAGTTAGCATTCGTTAATGCCGTTTATGTTCATATTATGTGTGACCGGTTCGTTAGCGACTCTGGGAGATAAATATCGCGCCATACATCTTAGTTCGTCGGATGCTGTGCTACTCTTTAACAAAATATATATGTATATACTCACCACGAATGAGTTTAAGAAATGAATCGAACGATGTAAATGATATTTTGCATAGCGGATGCTGCAAGCTGATACAGAATCTATTTGATCTTTTAATTGAGCTATCGATATTTTACTGCGTTTCATAATGAAAGATAACTGCACGATAGAAACGTTAAAATAAAACCAACGTATTTATCGTGCAAAATACAATCTATTTCGAGTGTAAAACCAGTTGAAAGAATAACAACCGATACTTTAGAATGCGAAACTCTAGAGCGCGGATAATAAGACATAATGATAGATTTTCACGTGCCTATTCTGCAGCTATTCGCCCGGGGATAAAGTTTATGTCGTAACGCCTCCTCCGGAGACGAGTGACATTGCGTGAAATCCTTGTAAATTCTACAGCAGTAGCCGGCCGGCTTGGCGCGGCTATTTAGTAAAGAGCGGGCTTAGAGCCATACTGACCTTTATCTCTATGAATGTAAGAGTTACTGCGGCGGCATCCATTAGTTTTATAAGCACGTAATGCGTGTAATCAGTCCCTGATTGGTTTGAATTAATCGCGGGGAGCATGCGTGACCGCTACCATTCGAGTCACCGTTCACGAAGCATCCTTTATGAGAAATTATCCATGAGTACTCCATGTGAATTAAAAATAATAACGTAATTAAAACTCATTCCTCTTTGTGCGTGAAAAAGTGTACTGAATTTGTTTTGATTACATTTATGATGCGCATCGTTTATATTGCATAACGTATCAATGCATTAATGTATCTCACCGCTGGTATTTATTCAAACGGGTTTATATTTAATGCATGTCATTACGATTATTAAAAGTCACATTTCACTGTAATACAAACATCTATACCGTTGCAAGGATCTTGCAATGCTGCAGACTTGTTGCAAAGTTTTTGCATTACTACATTCATGATTTCAGTGACCTTAATTATCATTAAATTTACCGAAAAAGTTACTTAACTGTATATATCTGTAAAATAACAATAGATCCGTTAATATGTATGTATTTCTATGTTTTTAGTACCTAATGGTAATTAATTGAAACATACTGTGACCAGTGACAAAATTTGCCAACCACAAATATCAACAATTCTTTTGAAGATAAAAATTGTGAAGCAAAACGACATTTCTCACACCAAAAACTTTATTTAACTTAAATTTTCTTTTAGATGCAACAATGTAATGGTTGTGTCGCTTATCCCACCTTTTTGTCTCTAAAGCGGACTCTATCATTTATAGACGCCTTTTTAAATCGAGAACATGATATAAAATAATACAATTTTAGTTTTTCACTTACAAATTTAATAATTTGTATTTTCTCACAGCAACAATAAAACCCTTTGGATAATAAAAGTATTATTTTCGTGGTCGATTAGTTCCGTGACGTCCACACTCCGAGCTTTGATTGTCTCATTCGTTATGCAACTTCTGACCATTAAGTCATTGCTACTGATTGCACCGAATTCTCTATGGTCTACCACCTAACCGCCACGGTAAACTTAATGACAAATATAACCATTTCCATTGGTTATAGTTAATTTAACAATTAAGTTCTTCGACCATACATTTTTTGTTTATAATTGTGAGCTGCTTCGAAACAGCTGAAGGAGAAATGCGTCTTGATTACGGGTGTATCAATCGCTTCCTGCTTGGTAATTCATTTAGAATAATAACTCGTTCATTAACCAAACAGGTCGGTACTACCGAATTTCTTTTTTTAATTTGCTTTTATTTTTACGTATTCATTTTATACAAGAAAATAGCACCTGGACTGAATAATTATACAATTAAAATGTATTTGTACACGACTCTAAATAATCTAATAAAAACTTGTACTGATTATGTACTATTAAAAAAACAAACCCTAAACGTGCTTTACCGATACCGGAACTACGCGGATTCCACCATCGCTCGAAACTTTTTACTAAACCACATAATGATCCATCCACTACGACTACAAATGACGCCGGTGGTCTGCCTCTTACCTCGATTATCCATTACCCCTTAAATATTGAAGAAATGTTCGCAAATTCGATGATTCATTTCATGCAAGAATTATCACTGAGTATTTTACAGCTCCAACAAAATTATTATATTTGATCAGAGTTACGGTTCAGTGCCGATGACTCGTGCCATACTTTGATTTACGCAGTCGAATAGAAAATTGATGCGGTCGGAATCCTTCCGGATAATGACCTATTCCAAATAGATTTTCAATGTCACTTATACTTAATCTTACTGTTATGGGCTCTACATAGAGAATTACGCGGTTAGAAAAACCCAAAATAATTATGTCAGTTTGGCAGTCAAGCGAGAATTTACGTCAATTTTGCGAAGCCTATTTATTTATTAATGGTACACCAACAGCATAATACATTAAATCACTTATTTTTGATTAAGTAGTAGTATTTATGAATATTTAAACGAATTTAAACGAATTATGAATATTTAAACACTATAGACGTACACAGCTTTGGCCAAAATAAACAATAATATTTAAGTTAAGTAAACATTTTGTTTATCTAACATCGAATTATCTCAGCATTACCATTTCCAACTTTCATTGAAAATGATAAATTAAAAGACACAACATTAAATATTACTAAAGCCTTATGGGAACTCTGATCCAGATAATATTATCTAAGTTAAGGCGAAAGATATATTGAACCCGGTTCAAATTAGTATACCATGTACGTAATCTTCACATTTTGTTAAATGTGGCTCTTTATCAAATCTAAGATCCAAAGAAGCGTAATATAAATTAAATTGAGTGAACCGAGTAACGAGCAGGCGCTACCTTTTAAAAATGACCATTAACAAATTGCTTTTAGACAGATATTTTTGTAATGTTACTTGTTTGTGAACGGTTCTATCTTTAGTGATCAATTTATCGGCTCGTTAGCGGCTGATAAATGTGACTCGATTGCGCTATGATTATAAAGCAATATATCAAGATGAGTACCTTGATTACCACTGTGAGAATGTCCCCCGCAATACGTTACAAAGGTTTTTCTGCCGACTTTTTGTTCTGCTATTGTCCAATCACGCGACGGTTGCGTCCCTTCTTATATTACTGTTGCATGATTGCGGAAAAGCTTGGCCTACGATTATTTCGTATCAGATTCTGCCTTATAATCGGCCGTTTCATCGCGAAACCCAGGCTGGTAGGCGTTTCGAATCATAATCAATGCTTCTCAGTACCAACACATTAGCGTTTAATATACCTTCAAATATCACGGTGTTTTCAAACCGCACTGAACAAAGTGGCAGAATACTCGCAAATTTCGGTTCGCGTACATTTATACTAATAACCGTGAAAGCGGAAATTAGGTACAAGAGCATGTCGACAACTTGTTATTACGCTGCATTTATGACACGGCATGCAATAAAGGGTGTATAAAGTTGTTACGAAATGCACATCTTTTCTTCTTTTACAGGATTCAATTTACGCTCCCGACTTCGCACACAACCTGTAAAATTACGAATTACTTTGCAAAAGTGAGTAAAAACAAACTGCTACTATTATAATTCGGTATGAAAGTAATTCACATCCGTATTATTGCATAATGACGTGCCTGTCTCTTGGTAGACGAGTTGACAGCGTTGGACCACCGGAGGCGAACAGGGTTTTTTGAATACACCTTCGTTAGAGTGGAACAACTCGATGACATGTTACCTCTAGACTTAGTTAACGTTTTCCTGGACAACTCTGCGCAAATTCAACGCATTTTAGATGATATCCGAACCCAAGTTAGAATGGGAGAACTTTATTGACATGTCGGTCCGTTTATTATGAAATCACGCTTAATTTCCATACTGTGCTATAATAAAAGGAAAAATAAAATAATTGACAGGTTTACTATCAATGACTACACATACACAGGATGTTGTCAAATCACGCCAGCTGTCAAAGATGTCGATAAAATTAAGTCATTGTTGACTTTATTCACAATCTAGAGCACATTATGAAAGGTCAGTTGAACATTATATCGACACAAATAGTAAGGTAATTTCTTCCGTTTGCCGATAGATAAGTCATAATATTTACTGTCACTCAGCACCTGGCTAGGTCGTTGAACTCTCGAGTGATCTCAAAGGAGCTGAAAGTTTCCATTTCGTTGTTGACGGGCGCATCTTCCAAATTTGGATGGATAAGTACTTAATTGACATTACCAAAATATGGTGTATGTTTCTCAGGAATGTGTAGGGCGAAGGTATTCATTACTCTTAGGGTTCTATAAGGCTTTATTGGTAACAAGTATAAATGTTGCTCGTTGGTCCGGGAGCACGATATATCACTGGTGGCTGAACGTTTTTGTGGCGGTCGATTCTTCACGACCATTTTATGTGGTTTAATTCGATCGAAGCCAGTGGCGGTATCGACCCTAATTATTTGAATAGCGCGACACGACGTCCCTTTGACTCAAGCCGATAACTTGTCCTCGAACAGTAGAGACTTCCATGTGCTATAAAAATATATTTGTATAGCTTTTGCATAAACCTGTCTTACATTATTTGTTTGTTTGTAATACTTAAATTATTCAATTCATATGATGGTATTATCCTACATTTTAATGAACTTTATTAATTATCTTCTAATGATTGCGAACTATTAAAAAAATATTGGCTTTAACTATACCATCAGTCTTTTTCTCTTTAACTAGCATTAAACTACTTAATGTATTCTTGTCTGAATTTCTAGCACTAATGCGCCTTGCATAGAAATAAAAATAAATCACATTGTAAAATGTAATAAATTTAATTTCAACTCCATCGCTTTACAATAATTTATAAGCTTCGAGCGCTTAGTTTTTCTGTTCCAGGTACATGTGGTCCATTTGATATAAAATTATATAATAAAAACTATATTTGCTAGACAAATGTTTGAGCTTCGTCGCTTCTCTATTTTTGATAAGTGATTTACGATTTGCTTCATGTTGTGTACGGTTAAGGCAAAAAATTCTAAATATTTGACACGGCAAGGGGTGCAGTTAAATGCAAAGTTTTAGGGGGTCCCGCGTCTCAAAAGACAGACATCGTGACAAGTGCCGCATCTTTCCCTACATAATTGTTATTTCATAAGAATTTGGGTCGAAATTCCAGATTATTTAGATAAATCTACCTGCTACCGAGTTCCAATTCATTAAAGGCCATTAATGAGGTTTATTGCTTAGTGAATTTATGGTATCGCTATGCTCGCTGATTAATTGATGGGAAATTAATACTTAATGAATGGGACTTTGATGTTTCTGGCGTTTCGTTATTTTATTACAATGGCAATAGACTCGAAATTATCGATTTAATTTGGAACTTATTGATGATATATTTGATACTTAAAATACTTCCCGGTTGATTAATAACTGGTGATCAAGAATAAGAATAAGAATAAGAATCTTTATTTGCTTAAAAGTTGGTACAGGACAGGTCTTAATACAAATTGGCAAAGCGCAACTTTTGTCAAATTTTGACATGCAAATATTTTGTTTTGTGATATAACATTATGGTAATAGTAATAAAACGTACATATATGAATTATTAATGAGGGTTTTTTTTTTTAATTTTAAATCTTTGTCATGCTGTCAGTCAAATTTAACATAAGTTTTACAATAATTATAGGTTACATGTTATGTCACTTTAAATAATTATAATAATACGTAGCAGCTATTTGCTACATTTTTATACCAATAATAATTCAAATCAAATGTTGCAAGTTTAACTATTATCATTAATTATATTTTATTTCAATTTTTATAACTGTAAAATTCCTGAATTGTGTAAAAGCATCTTTCTATTAGCCATTGTTTTAGTTTTCGCAAGAATAATCTTTGTGGTAGCTCACGTAAGACCTGAGGAATTTTATTATATATTTTAACACACATACTATGACAATTTTTGTGACAAAGAGACGTTCTGCAACTTTTTATTATTAGCTTTGTGGGGTCTCTTTGGCTGTACAGACTATTATCACCTATTTTCTCAAACAATTCGGGATGATTTCTGACAAAAAGTGCAATTTCAAGTATGTATAAACAGGTCAGTGTGAGTGTTTTTGTCCGAGTAAAGAGTGGTTTACACGAGTCTAAGGGCCCAGCGTTACATATCGCTCTAATACATTTTTTTTGGGCTAGGAATGCTTTTGTGATGATTGTTGAGTTACCCCACAACACTAGACCGTATCGTAAAATGGACAAAAATCAAAATAATTATTAAAGTTAATGTATTTTAAAAGTGCATTGACATAATCATAACCATGATTTCATTGATTCTTGACGCAGCTATAAAACATTTTTTTTACCTACTAATCTCTTTATTTAATGATTTCCTAATTCCTAATATACACAATGCAATATATTTTTTTCAATACAGACAAACTAAAAATGTACAAATATTTAAAAAAAACAGGACCTTAAGTGCAAACACGTATAACTTCATTTCTTGTTAGTATTGGCCTGCCTTCCACTTTATAGTTTTTACGAGTTAAGGCACTTGAACTTGATATACGAAAATAACACCGACTGCATGCGCCTGGATTTGGGTCACATGTTCACTGCAACTTGCGGCCACAATTTAAACCAAGGACATGGCCCTCGGGACTGTATTGCGGAACAGCTGTTCCGGATTTTGTTTTTCAGCATTGTTTTTGCGATATGGTCAAGAACACTTATAGAGGATACACTAAAATATTGCTGGAAATTGGACCGGTAGTGACAAGGATTTTACGGATCAACGCATGTTTGTAAATAACATATGTTTTCGGATGTCATGAAAGTGGCTGAGGTTTGCGAAACTTGTGCTAAGCAGTACTTGAAAGATGTTTGTTTAAACATATTGAAATGTCTTAACAAGTCCATATTTTTCACATTTTAAGAATTAGAACGAAATTGAAATTGCATTTTTATTTTCTAACAGCATTCAAATTAATTCAACGCTACGGCACTTGCCATATATTTTTTATCGTCTTTTTATTTCTTATTATCTTTATAATTTGATCATACATTTGGTTTGCATTTTGGTTCTGATCTCAGAGTAATGCGTGCAGAGCGCTGCGCAGGCGCAGCTGCCGGCAGCGCGCGCGGCGGTCGCGTGCCCCGTAAACGCACGAGCGACGCCGAGCTTTTACGAGCCGCCCGATTTGAGTATGCACTCGCCAGTCATTTTTAACGTTTTCTCAAGCATAAAATTTTCCATTAATACAGATTGTCTAGACAATCGGTAATGTAGTATAATCTATAATATTTTTTAGCACGTCAGGGAAAAAAATACAACATAGTATGGGGAAAAGTTTGAAAGAATATTGTCTAGTTACTCATTAGTAACTAGGTCCTCATTAGGTCTATTTTAATTATATAATATTATTTTATAAACAATGGAAGTAAATTATATGAATCGCAATGTTAAAAAATACACGATGATAAAATTAATGATGATAAATATATCTAATTAAGATGTTAAGTCAACGCGCAAATGCCAATAAATATGTAAGACAGTTGCAATATTAAAAGGACATAGAACACAAGCCGTTGACGGTGAGGAGTGATGGCCATGTAAATTGGAGAACATTATAGAGCAGCGCCTAACAGGACGAGATAATGAGGAGCAAGTTTGCAAGCGGATGCGCCGCGCGCATACTGAACAATTAATACAAAGAAAATTAAACAGCAACTAAACGCTACGATTCCACAGGTGTTCATACATCGCGATCTTGTCGCGTTACCTATGCATTGTACAAGCATTCATATCAACGGAAACATCCACCCATAATGGCCCGCGCTTCCCCTCAATTATCAAAAATTACTATTGCAATTTGATTTCGCTGGGCGGGTATTGCTACGTGATACAGTTGCGACGATTGTCTTCAAATTAAAAGCAACGATGCTTTGTTTAGGTCCCCCATTTTAGTATATTTCGCGTGGTTTATTGTATCCTTTTTGCGAATGTAACTTGAGTTCGGACACGTGTGGAAATGTTTCTTGTTGGTTTGTTTCGTTTTACCCATGTCATTAACGTAAATGTGGTTATGGGCATACATCACGTACTTAGAAAAATTTGCGTTATTATATATTTGAAATATATACTTATTATTGCATGGTGTTTGCAGTGTGGGAAAGCTTGCTGCAAGCGCTGGTGTGAGTAACGCCTTAAGCATTGCTGCATGAACTATCAGGTGTCATTTTAAGCTTCATGAATTTTATGTAGGTATTTCTAAAATTTATCTATTTGGTTTAAGTTCTTATTCTTCTGCTTTTGAATAACAGATAGATTTTTCAGATTTTGTGAATATCAACTGTTTTGTTGTTGGGATGTTGATTATACCTACAGGTAAAGATGTTCACTTATTATTATGTGGGATTACTTTAAGTAAACGTTAAAAAAAAGTTAGGACTATTATGTAAATTAAAAATATCGAACGAATTTTATATTATATTTATTTTAACATTTTCTTCACGCATTCAGTTAAATAATATCAAAGTAGTCAAATATTTCATGGCCTTTAGCCTTACAGTCTCAGTGCTTGCGTTTCTGCTTATTATTATAATATAATATTTTTTTTATTATTATTATTTCATTTATTTTCTTGGTATACTTCAGGTGGGTTAGAATAAAAGAAAATATTACGATGATATAATTTATTTACAAACGCAACCAACAGGTTGTCTGATGTTCATTTTGTAAAGAACTATTAACACCTATTATAAAGTCTTATGTTATTAGGAATCTCGCT
This sequence comes from Hyles euphorbiae, assembly GCA_023078785.2. NCBI lineage: Eukaryota > Metazoa > Arthropoda > Insecta > Lepidoptera > Sphingidae > Hyles > Hyles euphorbiae. The sequence continues at coordinate 12,382,220 of CM041041.1, read as the reverse complement.
TATGGTGCTACATATATCAATTTACACTAAAAGTCTTTGTCTCAATCGTATTCGAACAGTGAAATATTTACATACAATGCTAAACTTAACATCTAATGACTAGATAACAATAATTAAATTCTTAATATCTACGTGGAAGTGTAGTCGAAAGGCTACGTACAAAGGCACAGCGGTGTTCCAATCACTCATGATAATACTAAATGCCTACGGAATAAACAAATGTTAGTTTCAGTCTTGGTGTTATTCCATCGATGTACGAAATGCAGTGAGGGCATTCGTTCGGTGTCCAGTCGCTCGCAGGAATGCATCGATGCTTCGTTATAGTCCACCATTATCCTCTCTCATTAGGAATATACTGATTGCGGTTAATTAGAGGTTGTCTGAGAGTCTCTCGCGCTCCAACGTTCGGCTCTCACTTGAGGAATACTCGTTTTTTCATAATCACCAAGCCGCTTACTGGCCGCACTTTGATCACCGCAGAACACGGTTCCTGGGAAAATGAAAAATATTTTATTAATTCATGTTTACACTGTTGATGCGATCAAAAAATTACTTGTACTTTGATGACGCGGGCGATCGGATCGAGCGTATAATGACGCGTGTTCCCGAGAATATCAAACTCATATCATCAGATGTTTGTATAGTGCTTAGCAAATATTGTAACACGTGTGCCTCGCTCGACGCCCTTCTATTTCCTCTTGAGATTTCGTCTTCCGGTACAATAAATTAATAGTCTACGCCGGCCCGTTTTTTGCGAGTTCAATTTCAAGTTTTTAGTCACGGCGCTCCTGGTTGCTAATCCACCTATTTTGACCATATGGCAACCGGACGGCAGAATACCAGCGCGCCATAGCAACTGAACTATATATTCGCACGAACAACATAAAATCATGCCCTTTGTCTACTTGTTATTAGAATAGATCATTTTTATGTGCAATTTTCCCACTACATGCGGGGTGAACCACAAGGTTGTTAGAAGTAATTGCTGTTCGGCTATTGAGGAAAATAAGAAGGTAGAATGCGGGTCCCTATATTATTTCTAAACGTGAAATAGAAAAGGCTGTGTGTTTTAATAAAAAAAATACTACCTAGCAACGAGAAGCTTTCATAGGACGACATATTTTAAGATTCGCTATTGTCGGCGACTTGCTATTGTGTCCTTTAATTTAACAATGAATAGATAAAGTCTATCTTACGGTTCAATGCTCACCCATAATAGTAGACCTGTTTACTTTTTGCTTTAGGGATGAACCTTCATTCAAAATTGTGCAACATAAAAGAGTCGACCCTATAGGCAACCGTGTCTAACAGGCTCGGGCAAAAAAACATGGTTCACTGTGATACCTGGCTTTTGCAAAATACGAGTCCTAAAATAAAATATGCGTTTTTTTAAAGTCTCTACACATGATTCCATGACGAATAGATAAGTTAGAGCGATGAATTCACGGCCAGTGCGGCGCGGCGCGACGAGAGCAAACAATGTGATAAGAAATGTCACTATCAAACTTCTGACGATACAAGTACATTTAAAAAATGATTTAAGTTCTGTTATCAAACAGATAAAGCGATACTTAATTTAGAATTAAAATAGGGCAGTATGGTAATAAAGCTTACCTTGATGATCATTGCTGTTGCCACCGAGATATGACGTCCAAAAGCTCCTCATCTTCGGGGCTCATGGGCTCGTAGAAGTCATACGTATCGTGACAGTTCGGGCCAGCTGAGCTCTCCGACACCAGGGACGGCGCCGGCGAATGCGACTCTTCGGAGGACGGTGGGGTTTGAGAGCCGCTCGTCGTCAGCGCTATGCCTAATTGTGTATCTGAACATCCATCTTCACTTTCTTCCAATAAGCGCTTCAAGCTTTTAATATATTCCACTGCCAGCCTTAAAGTGTCCACTTTGCTCAATTTCCTTGACGATCCTCGTCCACCGGCCAGAGCGGCAGAGATCGCCGACGGTATGTGCTGGCGGAGCGCTGCGAATCCATTATTAACTTGCTTCACTCTGTTCCTCTCACGAGCGTTCCTGCGGGCCACGGAAGCCGGCTGAGATGGATATGGCTGATGAAGATACGATCTCTTCTTGCATCTGCCTGCATCCACGGGAGCGGGTGCCAGCCTCCTGGGAGCAGGACTCTGGAGGTGTGTCAATTTCTGATCGACACCGAGATTCTGATAAGAGTGAATCGCCGCCATGAGCATCGCGTAATAGTCGAGAGTAGATCGAATGCGCACGAGTGCGTGCCGCGCGGAGGTCGCCGTTGAATTGGCGGAGGTGGCGCGCACCCCCGACGCTAAGTAGCGCGCGCGCGGCGGCGGCGGTGGGGGCGCGCGGGGGGGTGGCGGCGCGGCTGGCGGTGGGGCGCGTGCCGAGCGCGCGCGCACTCGCACGGGCCGCCCGCCGCCGCACGCCGCCGCTCGCCGCACGCCGCACCCCGCTACTTGTTGCACTGGTCAAAATACGCCGGCGCTTATTATGCCATAGAGCAGTAAGCTCGCGCCGCTATTGTTGCACGTCGTTGCGCGTAATTATCCCGTCCTTTACCTTGTTCGGAAGACGGGCTCCGCTTGCGTCGTCTATTTAGAAGTCGTTAGGGAGAATAGGCGCTGTAAAACGATCGGAGACGATATTGTGTTATTAATGTCTCGGAGCTTTTGTTTTGGTAAATGAGCGTTGTAAACTTTTTGCGTAATAAAGTAAAACGCGAACAGAAATTGCATAAGCGTAACATTATTTTCATCGGGTATGCTAATTGTATCTGTAATCGCATCATGTTCGTCATGTCTCGGCTAATTAACTGTCGGTGTTTGGTGTAGCAAACCCGTCAGCGTCACGTCGTGGCACGTGACAGTTTGTGAGATCAATCACGGTGTGATCTAATTTTTTTCACGTGTCTTTAATCGTGGTCATTTGGTACTTGGTACAAGAGATGGTTGTAAACTGTGGAATGTAGCAGGTGTGTGTTTTAGCGTCATTCTAGTTCTGTGAATTGTCCACTGCGTTTTATTCGACAGTTAACTCTTTATGATAATGAGTGGTTAGATACCTTCGGTCCAATTAAATTTTCTGTGTATGGGATAATGTTCACAAAAAGACGATATCTATTATCATGCACTGCTTCAGAGTGTAATTCGCGTTGAAGTCTTTTATACTGAAAGTACAGTAATAATGAAACTACTCCATAATTACCGCAGTTTACAAAACAAAATAAATAGTAGTCATTTGTCTTCATATTTGAGGTAAAAGGATAACTTTGCCAAATTATAGTCATCCCATGGGTTTTTCACTACGACTCTTTTTTTTTTAAATAAAATATAATTATTTGATAAACACGAATAAATTGTAAAAAATCACATTAGGTGTAACAAATTGTTTCTTAAACGATTGTATTCGCAGTAAAGCTAAATCTCACAACTATACCGACCATAATTCACAGTTGACCGATTCAAATCAATAGTTATATCATAAATAAATTATAAAACCACGCACCGTTATTTAATAATAATAATTAGTTATAAATTATGGATGCGAAGCGACAGATTTCATTACAGTGTATACGCGACACGCGTTCGACGTGGAAAGTGGAAGAATTCTTTTAATATGAGAATTTTACTTTTAAGTGGCCACAAATTCCACCAAACATCTGCAGTGTCATCTTGCTGGTACAGTTAGAATGTATTTATTTCGGCATAAATTAAACTTCACATATTTATATACAGGCTGATATTGATATGTAATATTTAATTGATTCCACATACTTCTCACCAGCCCATGTGACAATGTACAAAATTTAAATAATCTTATTTTTTGGACAAATTGTGATTTTCATTTTCACGATTTCTACCGCTTACCTGAACTTCAGTTCGGTAATTTACCTGAGCTAAAGAAAACTTGTATCAATACGGGGGATCATAAGCCTTGAATATATAAATTGATATTATGGAAAAACTAGTAGGTAGCTTTTAGTTACCTGAAGTAGTAAGGAAAATGTGGTTTATATTAAAACCATAAACCAACCACCCTGTACGTACCTGCTTACATAATTTCTAGATAGCAAGATTCACGTGCGCCGCGGAGATGCCAACCATATCGTAACTCTAAGGTTATAGCCGTGATAATGTATGTTTGGACAGGTTCTGTTAACTTATTGTAGGCCAGTTATAAATAATGCAGTTTATTCTTTTTATTCCGCTTTTTAGAGCTAATATCGATGATTGACGTGACAATGGCAAGGGTTATTATCGGCATTTTTTGTTCTAGGAGCCTATAACCTGGAATTTTATTAGGGCTGATATAGTATTCTAGATGTTTTATATGTGCCACATAATTATGAAGAAATATCGTCGAGTGGTAATTAGCCTGCCTTACTGCTGCTGATTAGCCTCATCTACAATTGAGATGTATCAATTCTTAGTCCACACCATAAAGATATAAGGCTACATGATATCATAAAATCCATTTGATATGAAATACTCATGAACATCTCTTGAATATGCAAATTCACGTCTTTATCTTGCATTCACGAATAAAGTGAGCGATATCTATCTATGAATATATATGTTACTTTAAAGATCGGAGGCCCGGCACAGAACCCGAGACCTCCGGTCGCCAATTAATTATAAACAGCAATTCTGAAACCAATCCCAAATGTTGTCCATTCCAGAATATTAATTTGTTTCTCTTATAGTTAAACGGAATTTCTATGCGCGCGAACGCAGAAACGAGTTACACATAATATTTACGCTGATCAAAAAATGTTCTTATCAACCTATTTATTACTAATTTACAATTCGGATTAGTGAGATTCCCAGCGGTGTAATGCGGCCGAGTGGCTGGGCAGGTGCGACGGCACACGACGCGCACACTTTCCGTCGGAAGCCTTCAAGTTTGTCACTACTTTTTCGCGTTTCGTGTTTATGTTTCGAGTTGAGTCGATTGTCAGAACATTTAGTTTGTTTACAGTTTCTGTTATGTATGCATATATGTATGTAAAAGTGAATTAAAACATAATTTATGTCTTAATTAAATAATCATTTAAAGGATAATTTATTTTTGGATTTCACTGTAATTTACCTGATCTTATTACATTGTAACGAATATAGAGTTTTTTCACAATTAATAACCTTAGGTTGTTCACAATATGCAACAAGCGATCGATTTTTACGTATTTATAGTTACGATTAGTGCTTTAGGTCATATAGTATATCACTACTCTCAATCATAGAGGACACCCGTGTCCTGTAGTGTGACGTATATGGGATCATATAGATACTGATAAAAGTAACGAGTTATAAGTAAATAAGTTTATAAGACAGTCTGCTATATGAAATTGTGCCACTTAATCCCTGGCCACAATGTAATACAACCCGAAAATCAATAGTGCTTATACACTTCTACTATTAGCCAGCCCTAGTCAGGCCAGTCGGTGCCGGATATATATGTAGGATTTGAATGTTAAGAAGAAAGATGAGTAGAATGGAACGTTTGATGAATGACTGATATGGAACGTAGTTTGTGTGAAAGAGATGATTAATGAAAGTATTTAAGATGGAAAGAGTACGAGGATGAATGATTAAGATGTTGATGTATGCAAGGACGGAATAGAAGAGAACAGTCTGGAAGACGATGGAAGACATGAAGGACTGAAGACGTAAGACGTGAAGACGTATTTTATAACAGATTGAATATATTGAAGATTATCCAAACGATCTTTATTTCATTTGACCCGAAGCGGAACTATTCCCACATATTTTTGGGGGCTCGTCCGGGATAGTTTCGTATTTAGGGTCAATGGTAAAGAAGAAGCAGACGAGCAGAAAATCGGCTTCAACGACGAAAGCTGACATTTTTGCTATTTAAGACGCCAAGAAGATACAACGAAAAGACGAAGAAAAGAAGAAGAATGAAGAAATGAAGATGACGGCATTTAAGGGACAAATCAGGTTGGAGATAACACCGAAATTTAGCGGAAACGACTTAACGTACTCATCCACAAGATGGATACAGGAAATTGAAGACTTATGTGAAATGTTCAAGTGTACGCCTCGACAAACGTTGTTTGTTGCTAAAAACTCTTTAACGGGCACTGCGGAATTATGGTTGAGGTCTGAGGATCCGTTTAAGACTTATGAGGAGTTCAAAGCAGCAGTCACAGAAGAATTTCCAAGTGCGATAAATAATGAGGTTTTGCGAACTTCGTGTGTCACCGAGTGCAAACCTAACGCTCCCAACGACGACGATTGCCATGACAACGTATTTGTCAGTTGTACACAGTGCAACAGTGATGATTTTGGAGATGAAGAAAAAATTGCAAATACGACGAAAAACGACGAAAATGTTGAAGACGCTTACTACAAGGTAAATTTCGGAAATTTTTACAATGAAGACGATTGTGCTCCGAACATTTCTTGTGTCGTGAAAGATGATCAGTTTGACGAATATAAGATCGAGGAAGAGCAGAGCCAACATGAGGTAATTCGCTGTGTTGCAAATGATAACACTGCGCAAAAACAAGAGGAGCCTATCATGTTGCGCAATGTGTACCAAGACGACATACTAGTGGCTCAGCTACCAAGACAGATTTCTTTAGAAGGCGGGAAAATGGTTGACAAGGTGATTGTAAGTAATGTAAAGGTGCAACCACTATCAAACGTGTCAAAGTCAGGAAAAGGAGAGTTTGTGAGCAAGCATACTGAACTAAAGACTTTAAAACAGCTTCAGGATTTCATAGGACAGTATTTTGGAAAACGTATTAAAGATTTTGTTAAACCAATAGATGATATATTGAGATGGGAGTTATTGTTAAACCAATATAATGACCTAATTGAAAACCGACCAAGAACATTTCAAGATAGTTGGATGATTTACAAGAGGAAAAGGAAGAAAACTCTAAATTGTTTTGTATCTAGATATTGTGTATTTAAGATGTGTAATTTGTTATTTGTTTTTTTAGGATAAGATGTTTTGTAAGATTTGTTGTAAATTTGTTTGATGATGTTGTATTTAGTTGTTGTATATTTTGTGTTGTAAATAGGACCTGACTGAGGGCAGTCAGATGTCAGTATGGCCGAGATGTAGGATTTGAATGTTAAGAAGAAAGATGAGTAGAATGGAACGTTTGATGAATGACTGATATGGAACGTAGTTTGTGTGAAAGAGATGATTAATGAAAGTATTTAAGATGGAAAGAGTACGAGGATGAATGATTAAGATGTTGATGTATGCAAGGACGGAATAGAAGAGAACAGTCTGGAAGACGATGGAAGACATGAAGGACTGAAGACGTAAGACGGGAAGACGTATTTTATAAAAGATTGAATATATTGAAGATTATCCAAACGATCTTTATTTCATTTGACCCGAAGCGGAACTATTCCCACATATATATGCTGAATCCAAGACAAAATACACATGCGTGTGACATTATGATTTCCTTTGTCATTATCTAGCGCAGATAGGAATCACTTACTAGCGGATTCAAGGCCTTCAGGAATCTGTCATCAAACGACGAGATGAAAGAAAGTAATTAATGAATTTTCTTTATGTCAGTGGTATCATTAAGATTAAGCCTGTCGATTGGTTACTGAAGATTTAGACTTACGGCAAGGCTCTACCACCAATAAAAGTTTCTAATTTATATGAGTAAAGAGATATGTATAACTAAATCTTTCAGTCACAAATTTAATTTCCATTTCACTTCAGAAACCAAAATTACTAACGTTCATACTAAGGGAAGATATAATGATAGATCATTGAATTTATTGTGCGCAAAAAACTTAGTAAAATTAAAATAGTATATTGTGGATGCAATATACCAAATTATTTCACCCCTATTGTAAGCGCAGCCACGACATCTACATTCCACCCCTAAAATGTGCGAACTAAAATCGATACATATTTCCAACCCCATGAATTGTTGTTGGCAGCTATTGTAGATGGCGTTACCTGCGCACGTGCCTACCTGTTGTTAAAATAGTGCAAGGGTGGGTTGAAAACAGGGTGGATTTAACTTAAGTTTAAAAACTACAGGTGGCGCTTCAAAGGAAGTGTTTCAATTAATTCAAATCATTTATTAGTTTGGTGAAAAACTGCACATTATCTTATTTATATATATTTTTTAATTTTTATTCTGTTCTTCAGTCCGCAATTAATTCATCTTCTTTTAATTTGCAATTACCGCTTTTAACCACAGTTTTTTTTGTAACCTGAATATTATGCAGTGTCAAAGGCTGAAGACTGTCCCAAAATTAATTATTGATACACATTACTTCGTTTTGTCATGTTAGTTTAGTGAGATTACATTTGGCTGTATAACAAACCATCGGCAGCTGTGAATGTTCATGGGCGGCGATCGCTTGCCGACGTCCAACTGGTCTGTTTGTCGGTCATCTTCTTAACAGCTTGAATTAAATATATGATTAATTGCTTGCTATAAATGGAAAGTAACATAGATTTTGTGTAGCTAAAAATCTCTACAAGAATTTTTAAAAGAATTATGAATACACTCTTTACAAAATAAGCCCTTATCTTGTTTTGTAAAGAGTGTATGGTCGACTATAAAATCGTACTAAGCATTAACATTAATTGAAGAAACTATTTTGATGTGTCGGCCCAAACTAATTCTAGAATGAAAGCTCTGACAAGAAATCTAAAACATTAACTAAGAAACAAATTTTTTATAAGACACACATATCAAATTAGATCCCCAATCACACCCAAATTAAATTGTCTATTATAATAGTAAAAATTCCAATATATCAGATTTTATTTAAATAAATACTGGAGATGCATTTAGCGTGTGCTCGACCAATTAGTATCCCAACTAAACACTTCACGCCTCGAGCAACACAAATATATATTAATTAAAAATTTAATAAAATCCCTCGCAGTTTCTCATTAAGCATCGATTCATTACGCGCTCAATAGTCATTATCATCCCGATTTTACGAGCAAAGCAATCGATGGACCGATGACCGCACATAAAACCTGTATTGTACCTATATTTACACTAATTTGGATTTTCCCCAATAAAACTAGTGCGTGGGAAGATTTATGTACACGCAATCAAAATGTAACTGAACCGTGTAGACCAAACGCTCTTCGGTATTTCTCATAAAACTTTACGTCTTAAGTGTTTTCAGAAAGAGTTGCGTAGTATTGATATGACGGAATTATAGAATTCTTATAAGCCAATCGCAATCAAAATAAAGTGAAATCTGATAGAGAGAAATATTTCATATTTTTACTGTTCCAATTGATTCTAATTTGCCGAGTAATTTCATAGACTATCATTATGACGGATTTAAAATATTCGGCAAGTTTATTTTAGCGGTATACGTGATAGCAAAGATGAAAACTTTAAAGCAATGCTGAAATTATGCAATGAGCATGATTCATAGCTAAGATTAAGCATGTGTATAGTCAACTCTTATGGAAAAACGATCGAATAAAAATCCAAGATTCTATTTTTGTATCATAAAAACATTTGAAAATTTTCAACTCAAACTATTTCTACATATAATGGTCATTGGTGTTACATGGTTCATTTGTTATTCTGCCCTGTATTGAACATAGCCGAAATTCCTCAATATATTGGTGTATTCTTGTTTATACTATCAATAATGTCATTATAATGATAGTATTTGGAATGTTTATCGAAAATACCCTCGTCCCTTATGCAGCAAATAGTATCAGTATTCTCTTAACTGTGTTGGTGCTTGAAATTCCCTTTATAAATATTAAACAGGTGTGAGGCAGTAGTCGCTTTGTACTCGCAGTTAGAGCCACTCATTTCAGTCTTTAATTGACGAGCTGTTGCTTTATTCTTACCGCCGGCGAGCATGAGTGCCGCTGTCAAACCTGACGTAAAACGCCTCAATCATGGCAATAACGTAATTTTAATCTTGATTACTTGATAATTTAATTGGATTAAGCTTAATGGAATGAGAACTGCCAACCGTCCGAAGTGAGTGTCGGAAACCTTAGGTTTCTGCCGACGATGCACATTCCCCATAACAACCGTGATTACACTGTCATAATGAAAATTTATTAGTGATTATAATAACCGCGACCGTTTACTAATTACCTATTCGACGTCAGAATGGCGTTATTAATACCATTAATACCCGCTTTATAACTACAAAAGCTGTGTATAAATAGTTATTTTAATGCGTAATTTAATAAATTATGCAGTCAGCTAAAGTTACAACGTGGTTTTAGTCAGAGGTACAAGCAATACAAATGATAATACCACACGCACGGACACAGACAGATTCCGATTGTCATCGAAACAAACGTTGTCCGACGCTTTCTCTGCGAAAATAACGCTAGTTGCCGACGATAACTCTAGCTCCGACTCGGAGGCGTATCATTTACGAAATAACAATCGCAAATAAACCGCGACGCACACGTCGGCGGCGCGGCGCACGGAGCGGGCACCGCATTAGCGGTGTGGGGCGCAAACAGCGAGATCGGGTGTATAATTTCGCGTCCGCTGACACGAAGGCTCTTCGGCGCGGTTGCCATACCACAATATATCACGGGCTCGCGTACGCCCGCCACACTGTATAATTCGTGTAATTTATAGGATAGAGTCGACTAGTAGCAAGACGGTCGACACGGTTAATAGCGCGTAACCACGCGACAGAGGCATTCGTGTACACTCGCCCAAGTGCGTCGCGCCGACGCCGCCCCGGGCCTCCTATCGCAGATGAGCATTTGATTAAACGGCCCTACATGATAGCCGGCCAACTCAAACCTATCTCGTGAGACCTAACTGCGCTTTAAATGAGCCTTCTTTACTTCATAATGCCTTTTTTAATATCGTAAGCGGTAAAAACGAGGATTTATGCATTATTGTAATACGCGTAATTTGCATTATTTATTCAATTGCATAATTTTTAAAGAATAGCATAGTCACACGAACGGTATGCGTTAATTTATATTTAGAGGTGCAGTGCGTAAACTTCGTTGCCGGTTGCTAGCACACAATAAATGTCATTTTAATAATATTAATATTGCAATAAATATGTGCGGGTGGCGCGGGAGGCACCGCGGGCCGCGACTGTACCGCGGTGCGCGCTGCCCGCCGCTGTATTTAAACAACGCGCCGTTTTTATTTATTCCCCTAGTATAAAGTTCGCACACCACACTGTAGGTTTTTTTATTTCGTGATCATCCGCGGCGATTATTCATTTATCAAACAAATGGCGGAGCTTCATCAAACGAATACTTTTCACATCTTAAAACTAGTTTGTGTAGTTCATTAATTATAGTTAAACCTTTGTACGGATTCATATGGATTTTATGTGTACTTTTTGTACACTAAATGACATTTGCCACATTAACAATTAATGATGGCGTTAAATAAGAATTTAGCGTAATTATAAAATGAGACAAAATGAAGTAATCTCGTATTCTTCAGTCTAATTGGAAATAAGTAGAATTAATCACCCTTATTACGAGTTAAAATATACAATGTTTAATCCTATCTTAATTATTAATTTATGAATGAATTTTATTGCTGCACATAATCACTAGTAGCATATTAAGCGTACACAGAAAAATCCCAAATATCCATTCCATTTAAATAGAATCCGATTAAAACGTGAGAAAGAATCGTGTCACAACGGTAATGCACTCGATAGATATGTTAAGCTGAAAATCGGACGAATCATTTAACACTAACGCTTAAGCAAGACCATCATAAACCCATCGGATTTACATAAACACTTTACCAAAGTGAACAAATATATTCGAACAATTGAATTAATTGAATCATCATCCACACTCACTCCCGAATAGTTTCACATTTAAATACATTTTCAAGATTATTCTTAATTATTTTAAATAAAAGCCACCATTCAATTATGCGTATTTAAAGTGTGCCTCTAATTGCGGTCCAAAGTGCCGTCGGCTATAACTCAAAGATGGACAAGTTTGGTTTAATTGCCGGGCGAATTAATTAATTAATTTAATTAATTATGTTTTGCGACTGGTGTATTTAACAAATGATCTTTGAGTGGAAATTTATTGGCACGTATATTATAAAACTGTTTGCATACGCTTTATAAGATTCTAGATAGATTTTTTGGCGATCTTATTAGACCGTAATTAAAACATAACTAATGTAAATATTCATGTTTTAATTCTCAAAATAGGATTGAACACATATCCAGTTAGAAAACCCCTTAAGATTCCAATACAAAACATACCTTATTAAGTGAAATTCGCATGGACAAGTAAATCGATCGTTACACCACATCACAGAACTGCAGAATGTATAAGCTAATGATCTAAGCGCGTAGCTAAACAAAGTACCGTTACAGGCGTAGCAAACCTTGCCTATTGTTAAACGCAGCCTCTCATTGGCTGTGCTCGTACACTGCCCTCCCCTCCAATCACGGCGGGAGGTTTTACCTAGTAATAGCTTCGCGAACATTTGTAAACGGTTAGCCTGTTCCATACGCTATAAGTACAGTCTAATAGAATGGCTAGCAGTGGTCTCGTATTGGAAATACAACCTCGTTGGTGGAATCTTATTGGATTCAAAAAGTTTCTTTGTTGGATTGCGTGTTTTCAGCCAGTGGTAAATTTAGTGGCGTATATTCTAATTTTAAAAATTATTTATTGGATCATAGTGGTTTTGTTTCTCTTTTATAAAATCTTACAAGCCAGTATCAGAAATATTCCAATTTAAAATTTTCGATTCCTTTTGATTTTGTGACTAATCAGTATTATTAATTTTAATTGTAGATTTAAAATTAATTGATATCGTTTTATAACAATAAATAATCTGATATCAGTGCAAGACGTGCTTCATATTTATTAAGTTATAAAAGAGACAAAACGTTATTGTGATTAATTAAATAATAATCTACTATAAATTACTAAAACAATATACGAATTGGTATTAAAAACTTTCATTCATAAATTTCATAATCCTTAAAATTACGAGTCCTACCACGGAGGGAAAGCCGTAAAAGCAATAAAACACGAAACAAAATTACTACATAATTGATGTTATTCCACCCTACAAGAACTCCTTGTAGAAGAGACTATAAAAAAATAATTAAATCTAACCACGTTCACACTTCACCCTCCGGGGCAGAACAATAAAATCCTGGCGCCAAACAGTTCGTCACAGATTATAACACGTTCTCAGTAATGATCGGGAAATTGTTGCTACGTGACGATGCGTCACGCTCCTTTGTTTTTTAATAAAAGTAAAAGTAAGACACCATGGAGACGCGTATTCGGAAGCTGAAATCGTTCACGTGACCTGAATATATGTTTTATGAATGGGAAGCAATTTCTGGTAAGACAAAAAAGTTTTTTATCCTGTCCCTCAGACACCATTTTATCATGATTACGGCATGAATGAGTTGGGTCGAGGCTGTTGGTACCACCGTCTCTTAGAAAACCGAGACAAAATTGGGTAACAGATTCGCTGTCGCACTACCGAGCAATAATTTGGTTGACAGCAGACTAAATTCAAACATATATCCTACACACTGATGATTCTTAGAACCACCAGTTGTTGTTGTCCATAAACCAGCCGCCAATAGCCCTTCTCCTTTCTTTTATCCATCCATTTATGAGATGTACAAAACACCCACAATCCTCATACACCGTGGGTGTTAATGGGCAATGGTTATCACCTACAATTACTTTAGGCGCTTACTTGTTCTTTAACTCTAATTCTTGAATAATGCAATAAACGGTACAGTTAACTCAATGTATTTTATATGCTTGGAATTCTACTCTTATCGGATTTATTGAAATGTTTTGGATCAAGACATTTGTTGTGGATCACGAAAGTGTTATTGACTCTATTTTAAATTTACTAGGTCATTTTATCTGTATTATTTTTGTTAAGTGAAAAATCCACTACACGATAAATTTAATTTTAGTAACCTGATATTCATTTAAGCCAAAGCGTTTAAGATATTCCTCTAAAATAACTTTATGAAATCAAATAAGTTTTAATAAGAATTTAATATCCAATATTTAAATTATATTTTTATTTATTATTAATATGTACCAGTTAGTTTATAATCCGTGTCTTATTTATTAGTACGTATTCAAAAACAAAAACTTGAGCATATAAAGATTATGAAAGTACAGCAATTGAGCTATTGGTGCTGTATTTATTTGACAACTATGGGCACCTCTGCTTAATATTTATGAACGAATTTCTCAACATTGATACAACTTTTTATTCATGCAATCTTAAATAACAAGACTAAAATATGTTATGTAAAAGTAAAGTAGAATAATGTTACAATTTTTATTTCTTAGATATCAAACAAACAACAAAATAGGTTAAGATGCATTTTTTTAAGAGCTATGAGTTTTATAAATGGTAATGTATGGATACTTTTAAATTACACGGCAAAAATATATTTACTTGGTAAATCAACCACTAAAATGATCAGAAAATTATTGAAACAAATAAAATTCTGATGATGTCTCTGTCTTTCTCTTCAGCCGCAGTAAGCCCACCGCTGAACGTTAATCTCCACCCAGGTTCAATACCGACTTGTTTAGAACGGACTGCATCCAGCGATAATATCGATTATGATAAGCACTAATTCAGATAAAATACAGTAGGCTTATATTGTATGTTCTTTATCACACATTAATTAAAACATCCAAATTATTATCAGTTTTTTGGCTTATTTAACCGTTACAACCACAATTTACAAAGGGCGTGTCAATTTGACCGGGCCGTGCCTTATCCGTTAATATCGGTTAATGAGAACCGCGGCTACTAAATTTCACCTGGTTATCTCCAATCTGTAAATTTGGTTAACTCTGATCGCTTATTTCGTAGTCACAAGATAGATTGTTAATGGAATCCAGAATTTTGTGATTAACAGTTGAACACCAAGACTGCATGTCTGAACGAACATATGTGATTGAGCATATGTGAGCGAGCATATTTGATTTTAATACGATAATATTGATATCTAACGGCATGAAAATAAAAATTGTGATCTTTATTTGTAAAAATTAAATAAATAATTTCTTTGGCAGAACAATGTATACCCATTCCGAGTTCTGGGCGACTACACTTACGGCCGTTCTCTATATCCTATCTATCTTTAACAAGAGGTTAAAATGGATATCGTTACTATGTCGATACCACTGTATACTTCAATAAATAAAGATAGACATACAATATTATCTTGCCTAGATATGTATAAATATATGCACCTTATCTAAATATTTCTGTCTTTCCATACTGAAGCAAAAAATGAATCGAAATTTCGAGATAAATCTCTTGTTAAAAATAGATAGATTATAGAAACCAGCCGTTAGCCGTGCAAATCACTTAACCGATATTATAATAAATCTATTATTAGTATATAATATTATTAAATTAATAGCTCTGAATTCAACTAATCTACGACTTCTGTATAATCACTGCATTGTAAACTGATTTTGGAAAGAGCAACGCTAGAGTTTCTTGCCCGTTCTTCTCTGGTGAAAATAGACTCGTGTAGGTAGTAGAAAAAATAGTGTCTTAATCTAAATAATATATGACATTTGATGGGTTCAATAAATATTTTCATTTCATATGCTCGAGCAGACATATGATATAATAATATTAATCGCTAAGGTCTAACTATATCCCGCAGATCAATGCTCTTTTTGTATTGCTCTTAAATGATTGGTACTTAGTCGCGCTAAAATGTTGTATAAGAACAACATACATACATAAATTCACGCCTTTTTCCCAGCAATGGTAGACAGAAGTGTTGCCAGGACACCCACTTTTCGCATTGTGTGTTCCGTCCCACGATGTGATAGGGGACGCGCCTCTCGCCATATCGGTTAATAGTTCATGACCCCGGGTTGATATAGAAATAGAAAAATCCTTTTAATACCTTACTCAACCTGGGTTTTGAACCCGTCATAATTATACCGCAATATAACCGCGCCACCAAGGCAGTATAAGAAAAAGTTTATGAAAATTATGGCAAATGTGTGCAAATGCGTGATTACTCATAACAATGTTGTTGCCGAGTAAATGGTGATGATTATCTAAATTGATATGAGGCGGAGATCACCTAATTACATGGCAAACATTCGGCAAGTTGTAATTTGACAATTGCAATAAAAGCAATTGACAATGATGTGAGAGACCGCGTGCTTTCATTCATTGAATTTACAAAAAGGAAATTGTGCACTTTAAGAAGCTACACGTAATTTAAAATAATTACTGGCCATTTATAAAGTGGCCATTGAGATTACTCGAAATGTGAAGGCAAATTAATATGTTTTTACTAATCCCTCGAATAAGATAAATCAGATACGTTTGTGGACTTTTATTTGCAGCGTTAATGATAAAATGCTTGAAATTACTTCGAATCAACCAAGTAAAGATGTTTACTTTCTACGTATAAAGGTATTCTGTCGAGTGTAAAGGGTTTCGGTGGCATCTGTTTTATTTTAGAATACCCTGGTTGTTGGGTATGTACTTAATTCGTATAAGTTATTTGGTTAGGGAAATCTTGTATTTTTCTTAGGATAGAAACAAGCTTGGCGAACGCCGTGACGGCTTCACTACCTACCTATTGCACGGGGTAATATCGGGATAATATCATATGTATTATCATTGTAACTTTGAGGCATTCTAAAAATGTATGTGGACTTAATTTTATTATTCCAATGTAAAATGTGATTAAAATAATTCTATCTAGCTTTAAATCTTCCTACATAGTGTGTAGGAGAGTCTGTCCATACAAATACGTACATCGATATTTAAAGCATTATCACACGGATATAACAACACCAACAAAAAATCTGTCTGACCTCATAATTATGGCGCTACATAAAATTTTGCCCGAACTCCATAATTGAAAAGTAGACAGGAAGACTTCAAAAATCTTAAACATATTGTGTTAATGCCCGAGTGGATATTAAGTGAATGTGGCTAGTCGTCCCACCCACGTCGCACACCGCACAAGTACACGCCGCACTTGTCCACTCGAGTACTTTATTAATTTAATACCCATTTTATAAGAAAATAATTAGTACACTATCTCGGAACAGTAAAATCGGACGGAGATCACCACGATCTTGTCACTGAAATAAAATGTCCATAAAACTAATTAGCAATCTAAGGTTTTACGACGCTATAAACAAATAAAATGGGCACCGGAGTTCACATGCGTTTCGCCGTCGCTTTTTGTCTTTACATTGATCAAGACGTTAAACAATTTGAAATACTTAAGCCCAATATGCGTAACGCATCAATATGTATGGACCGGGAGATTTCTATGCAAAGTCGAATTACCGATTGATTTTTTGACAGCTACAACTTAACATCGTATTTTCAACTCTGTTATTCAGCTCTGAAGAACATTTTTCGAATACAGCGTCGAGTAAATCCGAATGAAATGTCTTAAAGATAAGAAAAACATTAGGCACCTCAATAACAATCCCCGAAACAATCTTAACGTCCATTTGATTACCATTAACTATTTCCATTCTTGTTGTATTACAGGCGGCGAGGTGAAAAAACGAATGAGAATATAACAATGAAGTATTAATGAAATGCCGGTCAATTAACATGATACCTCGACGGGGAGCGCTTCTATAAGTGATGCATAAATAACACATTTCCCTTAATCTACTGAACGGTGGGTATGGGTAAAAACCGTTGGATAGCTCGTAATGCACACCCCGTGACGCCGCCGCGGCCAGCGGGGAGTTCGCGTACACCACACTCAATTTACTATTCATCCATAAAATTAATACTAATTAAAATATTCGCGATCTTATTTTAACAATGTTGATAATGGGAATTTATTAAAACCGCATACTATTCGGAGCGCACTAGATTTTAATAGAAATACCACTTTCGGCCCATAAAACCCCAACTTTATACCGCGTAATATCGGCGAAGACGTGCATTTAAGCGAGATTACACGAGCTGTTTTTATTCATGCGGGGATCGGTTAATACGGCTAACGAAATAAAGTGCCAATGAAATTACCGGATCGCTTAGCGAGTATGCTTACATTATGCGAATATAAAATTTCCTCACTTAATAAAGAAGTAGATTTTACACAGAAACCAGATATGCAACATTCGCAAGTCCAGTTCCAAAATAATCGCCAGTAGGAATTTAAATAAGGTGCCAATTAGAAGAGGGCACGCCGATGTACTGGAATTATTATTATGTCTTTTAATATTTTATGAGGGCGACATTAAATGTTTGGCTTTTATTGCTTTATAATAAAATCTTGGCTGTGGTGGCAACCTCCTGCGTTTGCACAGGAATAGGCAGTAAGGGCTTTAACTTACGAAAGAAACACATTTAGTAATTTTTATTAAAACGTACGCAAAACTTAATTAATATTCCATCAAACTTGAGTTCCGACGATCAAATAATAACAGTCATAAATGTGGCCACTATTTAAACGTTTTTAGACGTAATTAATAGCAGTAATAAAATAAATTAATTACGCCGAAAGATGAACTACACAAAACTATGAAATTGAAAGCTGTTTATGTTTAATATCTACGCGGCGATGAACTAGCCACGAGAGTACGCAAACGCAGGAACATTCACGTTCCAATATTTCACTGGCGGCTGAGTAATTTAAATGTCTCGAAGGAACAGCGGCTGTGTGTGGCACAATACAAAAAGCAACTTTTGAAACATGAAACAATAAATCAAAATACAAAAAATACGTGTTACCGCGGTCCGTTGTTTACACTACGCATCGACATTGTCGCGGGGCCTAAAAACACTGAGACCTGCACTTGCCACTTTTAAGGAGAAGTTACTGCGTTTCTTTGCTTTATTTTTGCATCGAGTTTTTTTTGTTTTGTAGAGGTAATTGATTCTTAAAGCTACTATTTACAGTGATTGTTTTATAAATGATCATATTGGCTATGAGAAGGTAAATATTCCTCGTGAATAACATATTAATATTTTATGAAAAGGTATTTTAATATTGAGATAAGTACACGTGTTTTTGTTAAAGAACTTTTTTTTCGTAGTTATTAATAGTCTTGCTGTTCTAAGATAATTTTAAAAAATCTCATAAGAAAATTGGTTTTTGCTATTCGAATAAGAATAAGATACTAAATATCTAATAGCAAGTCCTCAAATATTTGTTAAACATATTATCCAACAATTGACGTCAAAAATTTATCTACTTACAGCCGCTGCCAATAAACAATCCCAATCCAAAATTTGCCGTTTGAGATTGACAGCTCAATCTTTTTTCTGATACTATATTGCCAATAATCAATCTCAGTAGTGAAAAAACCATGGCAACATGATAATTAATGACAAATCGAAAAGTAAAAACAATCCAAATTGACTTCAATCTAATTTTTTCGATTGATTATTGGCATCGGCCGTTAGACGTTTAATTTTTGTTATTATAATTTCGTTTCAATTTAAGTTCAATGACACCAGGAGTAATCTGTACGCTAATGAGAATGTACAGTGCTTGATCTTAAGAGATCAACGTTGTAATAAATACTTCTCGTTCCTCATTACCTTACCGCCCAAACCGTCGACATGCACTATACAAAAACGGCAAATGACATACGCCAATATACAAGGAACGAATTCACTTAGTGAAATTGAGATGTAAAAATATTTTTTGTCATTCAAAATGTGCTCTAATTGATATTTTATCCAACGCTTTTACTCTTTGGGTGGCGGAATATAAAAATATCAATAAAGAATGACACCAACGTTGAGATAGCGGCGCTTTTGTTTATGCAAATTATAATTACGTATAATTACATACTTACACAAATACGATTACATCTACTTATTAAGTTGTATTCTCGTATTTTAGTAATAACGGCTTAGTAACTTGGGTGGGGTACTCTGGAAATAATGGGATTAATTTTGCAGATATCTTAATGTGTACTTAATCTAATTAACTTAATAATCAACATACCAGTCAAGAAAAATGGGTCTATTTTATTTGGACCACCAGTTGCTGTTAATAGAATTACGTTGAGTTTTAATACAAGGACTGTGAATGGTCCAAAAAAAACGAGTCTTGATTAACCAACAGCAACCCTGGGAATATTCCCAGGTTTGTGTGGTCTAAATATATGTAGACCACACAAACGTTTTCGACCACCTTTTAGTCAGCCTGCTAATCTAATTCACTAAGGGCTACTATTTTAAGAATTATAATCAGAAAATTATAAGCAAATTACAAACTGACTTTGCTTTTTTGTCTGCTTTATAATTAAATATTATCAATTGGTTATCTCGTATATTTATTGTGGATATATATTTATTATAATTTATCCACTAATTATGCGTACAGAGCTATAAGGCTCAGTAAAAATATCAAAAATTGAAAAGTTATATTGGCCAACGTCATCAAGGTAAGAGAGTACTTTAGTCATTTCCCTTACAACCCAAAAATTATGAAGCGAAAGGTTACCTCACCCCACTACTTTTTACCGGGGGTAGGTCTCTCATATGTGCAAAGCCGCCTGGGTAGGCACCACCGCAATAGCTATTTTTCCCCCCAAACAGCAGTGTAAATGTACTGTAATGTTTCGGTTTGAAGGATATTGTTGTTAGAGTAACTACTGGACATATCTTATGTTTCAGGATGGCGAGCGTAGTGGAATGCTGAGATTGCTTTGTAATTCAAGGCGCTGTTTAGTTTTGCTACTGTTCATGAGCGGTCGTATCGCTTACCATCAGGCGAAAAACATGCTCGTCTCGCCATTGATAACAAAAAAACACCCAAATTATATTAAAAATTACATTTAATTAAATAAAATTTAATGCGTGGTGGCCTGTTGGTAAACGGACTAGACGTGACTGACAACCTGTTCACGGTGTTCGCGGGTTCGAATCCCTGGGCACACCTCTGACTTTTCGGAGTTATGTTTGTATTGATAGTCACTCACCACGCACTAAATCGGTGAAGGAAAACATCGTGAGCATACCTTACCATAGCGATTTATAAAAAAAAATGTATGGTATGTAAGTCCGCCAACCCGCACTAGGCCAGCGTGGTGGACTATATGGCCTAACCACTCTCAATCGTACGTAATCGTAATGTTGATCGACATCTATTTACCAGCATGAAATTAAAATCGGCGACAAATGGTAACTATGCTTTATGCATTTTTGTGTACTGGATTAACAATTTACCGCCTACTACTGAATCGAAGTTATTGTTTACGTGTTTTATAACACTATTTATATTATCTAATTAAGCTTCATCTAATTCGTTGCGGGTAAAAACAGGCTTCCTATTATATTGACGTGTACCTGTTACAGCTAAACGCAGTAACCCATAGCAGATGTTACACGCTCAATTAAAAATAATAAAATGATTGAATCGTATAAAAACAAACCCCTTTTCATCAAAACAATTGATTTGATGTCTTATTTCGAAATCTCAAATTATACGCCTGGCTTACCGTACAATTTTCGTTTTATTGTTTACCCTATTATCTAGTTGTGTGTGGTATCGGACCTTATTAGTGGTTATCGTATTCGTGACATTATTAATAACCGTTGTTACTATCAAATGATAGAAATTAATAACTTCTTAAACTAATTTACCGGCCGTATTTTTTCAATCTTTACAAAGTTTTCTTACAACCCTTTCGGATGGGAACGTTTTTTGTGAACACATTTGATACGAAACTGATTGAATCAGTTTAACATTGACAAAATACTTGGGGCCGAGCCTCTTTGTGACGTTCGGGTTTGTCCGTACACCTAGATGTGTCTCACGATATTTAACCTCGTGTCATTATGAAGACATCACTTACCCGGTGGCTGGAGAGATCTGACCGGCGATAACATTTCCTACATTTATATCAAGACACGATAAATGGACGAAATAAACGTAACGAATAGTATTGTGCTGTAACTACAATGAAATATTTTAATTACGGTTTTTTAGGCAACGTAAATTTATCAAAAAGGTAGGCTCGAACGAGGAATTTAAAAAATAAAATGAAATAGTCCAGCGATAATATCGAAAGGCTTAGAATTTTGTAACATAGATGTCGCACGTGTATTGCGCAATCGTTCGTGAAAGAACGACAACAAATCGGAGGACAAAGGGTATTAATTAACAGAATGCACTCAATTAAATTGTAACGATTGAGCGAATTTCTCCGAGGCTCGCTGGTGGTCCCAGGTAAACGTTAGCTTTACGTAACTCCATGGTGGCAACATTTAATGTAACATTTAATGTAACATTTAATGACACTGTCAATTAATAAATATCTAATTTGACGTCAGCACAGTCATTAATTGCAGTCATAAACTTAATACGGTCATATTAAATTAAAAATATTGCGCATGTGCGACAAAATTGCATTAGAACACAATATTTGTTACAAAATTGTATACTGAATATTATAATGTTGTAAAATTTTAGGGCATTATAAAGCTACCTTATTATTCTCACAATAAAAATATTATGGCCCGATTGTTCCCAAAATTGAGGTAATTAAATGTGGGATTGACCACTGTGATGAAGCGTGGATACAAAAGATTTTGTATATTCAAAGAACAATGCCGCGATTGTGGTTTCTGTTCTCATATTACAGTAATAAAATATCTTATGACATGCTAGTAAAAACAATAAAGACTACCTGTGTTATTGATGTCATATAATATACATTTTGAAGCTTTACAGCTATCATTATGTTTTCCACATGAAAATGGTAGGTACACATTTTTCCAACCTAGTTATCTTCTCCGTCTATACGAATAAAATACTGAATTACTATAAACATATACTCAACATTTCTAAATCTACATTGTTGTTTGAGACATGGTTTAATTTTCAATAATTTTAGTTATATTTTCTAAAATTTTGACAAGTAATATCACATTGTTTATCTTTAACCCGTATCTTTAAAGGCGTGCAGTGCGTAAGCAATAGCTATTAAACACGCCGCGAAATTTCCTCCAACGGGATTAGAACCATTAATTTCCAACTGACAATCGCTTATTTTTAAAACATGAAAAAGACCCCGTTAGGATCAATCAGCCAATGACACTAATAACAATCGGTATCGCCCCTGTTCGGACGCCGGTTCCACTGTGTCTAATTTTCTCAGCAAGAGCCGGTTCATGCTGGGCTTTTGTCAATATTGCATCATTAATCAAGGTCACATTATCGTCTATACCCATTTTATTACATTTGCTCCGGCCCCAAGTGTTATTATGTCAGTGGTAAAGGCGTAAATTTAAATTCAAATACCATCACGGCTTATTCGTCATTTTAATGCGAATGGTTTATGAGCGGTGTTTGTGGAAATTTATTCCAGTAGGATTGGAGATTCTGAATTAAAATATGAAAATTGGCATATAAAAAATCAGTATCCGATTAGTTTTATTTTATTAGAAGTGGAAAAAATATTTTTGAACATTTTGACTGATATATTGCATAGACACCAGAATTGCATATTTTTCGATCAATGAAAAATCACTAAACAATTCTTGCCGTTTTCACCTAGTTAACAGCAAAATGTCTTCTCTGTAATTATTTGTACCTGTTGAAGTATTAATATACATAAGTTCACCTTTATATCCCCGAGGGATAGGCAAAATTACCAATACTGTCTTGCGCAGTTTGCTTAGATTCTCCATTCCTAACCAGAACCACGCGTGCTGGCTTACGAAGTCATAGCTTGTCGG
Source organism: Hyles euphorbiae (assembly GCA_023078785.2). Taxonomy (NCBI): domain Eukaryota; kingdom Metazoa; phylum Arthropoda; class Insecta; order Lepidoptera; family Sphingidae; genus Hyles; species Hyles euphorbiae. The sequence continues at coordinate 12,358,540 of CM041041.1, read as the reverse complement.
TCCACACCATCCCGGCGCGAACCAAACGGTTCTCTAATTCCTTTTTGTGCCGCACCGTCAGGCTGTGTAATTGTTTGCCTTCCTACAATCCTGGGTCCTTCCGTCGTAGTATGAAGAGGGACCTTAGTAGGCCGGCATAATTGTTTCCATTGGCATGACTGCCGTCCGATGCCAATGGATACTCTGCCTGGGCGGCATTTGCGCTTACCATCAGGTGCAACGTTCCAACGATGCCGGGCCAGAGTAAAAAAAAATAAATATTCTTTCGACCATTAAGTGCGATGGGCATCAACCCGGGTATAAACAACAATCCCGGGTTATTTATAAAACCACAGAAATACAAACTTATATCATTAACATACAAACGCAAACTACATTTCAAATACTGTGGTATTTTTCTAAGAATAGGTTTATCGTCTTGGAATAGTTTTAACGCTGGATTGCAGTACATCTTATGCAGCAAAAATGTTCCATAAAGGTTGAATCATTCTGGTACTGTACACAAAAGTATGCAGACGTGGTCTCGAGCTGTCAAACTTGTTGGAGACTGCCCTATCAAGGTAGATGAGGCCTGTAGGGTGGAATTACGCATAGAATACTAATGATTTCAAACTATTTAAGAATATTATCGTGAAACAGGTGACATAACGCTAAGTGCAGTGGCTTTGATCGTGGCCAACGCCTTTACTTTACTTTGTTGAAATCAAAAAATATTAATAGAGTGAGAAAGAAACTGGGGGTTGTACAGGTGTGAGAGAGAGGTGGGCACGTCAGGGCAGGTGTCGCGAGACATCTGCGCGTGCGCAGTGACCGGCACGTGCTCCCCCACCGGAGCTTTCAGGAAAGTTCTCGGACATTTAGTATGAGTAACATAAGGAAAATCTCATATTTATTTACAATTCAAAGTGTCTTGTTCCATTCGGCTGTATAATTTTCAGATTTAATGCAAGACCTACGTATGTTATTCATTGCAATAAAATGTATGTTAAAACACACTAGTAGCTTATTTAAGAAAGTTAATAAAGACAACGGAACCCAAAAGACTTTTTAACAATCAGAACAAACATACAAAAAAACAAATAAATACTTTTTAAACATTCAATATCTTTCATAAAATGTTATTAAGTTACTTGACGGTTCAGAGAACAATTTTATTAATAAACTTTATTCGATCGATGTACCAGCGAACAATGAGTTATGTAGCAAGACAAATATAGCGAGCAGCTCGTGCAAGATAAATCGCCCTCCATATGTCAATCTTTGATCATAATTGAAAAGTAGTCATGTTAACTTTTTTGGTATCATTAAACATCGTGTGCGTGGCACGAGCGGTAGCCAATTTTATAGCCAATTTCGAGAACAGGAAGCCTGCTTGTGCGACGGGCTGATTTCAATAATAAATCGATGGCCTCACAATTCACCGGTGGACAGCGTTTGTTCGAGACACTAGCCCGAAATTATCGACATTGCCACAACATTTTCTGGGCGGAGACCAACGGTCGCGTCGGCCCGCCGAATTTTTATAGCGGTAGAGGTAATTGTCGATTAGGGGTTATTAAGTTTTGGCACTTTGATCCCACCCCTATTACACGTGTACTGCGCACGATTTCTCTTGTAACGAAGAAAAATTGTATGTCGTGTGGTTGGAATTTGAGTAATGTATTATAAATTCATCGTGCTACGCTTTAACTTGGAAAACGTAATTTATGTGAAACATAGCAGGTGAGGGAATATTACAACGTTATTATTAAATTGAAATATGCCGGTATGTATTGCTGTTTTTATTAATACGTAGAACGAGCTTTACAAGTTAACCGAAAAAAATATGAACACGAGATTTATATAACATATTTAAAAAATATAACACATATAAGCAAACCAAGTATACAAGACACCATACAAACTATATTTTATTATAAAACTAAATTCTACGTTTATCTGGTGTCATAATATTTTATTATAAATCAATGATTTTTTCCAAAATTAATAACAAAGTAATTGACTCTGCAGTCTTTGGAGCCATCTCTACAGTAAAACCTTGCCGTTTCTCCATCACTGCGTGAAAGAGACACAATTTCATATACGCGTTATGATAATATTAGTATACTTTTAATTGCGTCCCTTATTTTTCATCACCTTCATAAATTGCCGTACTTTGCGATAAAATGATGTGTAGTTAACCCAAAATTAAAGTCACCCCACGCCACCATTATCTCAAAATATTCAAGAAATTGAATTACAATCTTCTTAACACTTCGGCAAGCTTAGTTTTTTTCGATCAAAAAAACATTCCGAAAAACTTTAGGTTAACACCTAAAATGAGACGTCGGCTTGTTAAAAAGCTATTAATAATATTTTAGGAGTATTCCAATAAACGTTTTAACACCTTTTCCTTTAAGGTATCATTAGGTTCATTATTGGATCGTCGCGTTATTCCACCGATTTCGGTCCGTTGTTTCCAAACGAGTTCTGTTTTGTTCTAACATTCGATTACTAATAACTTTAATTTTTTGTAATCAGTTTACATTTTTTCGATTCTACTTCATTAGGATCCACCCTATTTCATTATTTATATCCACGGCATTTTATAATTAAGAGTTTACGTAATTTGTTGAAGTTTTAAGGATTGTAAAGTAGGGTAAACGTAATTTATTTGTTATCATTGACCAACGGTACATCGGAATTTCAAATCTCCATTAGTTTTTGTATTGGCTTTCGATGGCTGTCATTTAGTTTCAATGAGAAATACCAAGCGATTCTGGTTACTTTCTTGCAAAAGACGTCAACCTGTAAGTAAATGATTAAGAAATGTGTTACCCATAAAATTGGGCACTTTCATGATAATATATTCGCTAAAATGCTGTCAGAGTTTCCCTAAGTTGTTCCCTAAGCTATGATCAATTATTATTTAATTGAAGGTCGACCTATTTATATTAAACAGAGTATTTTTTATTATTTATTTAATTCTTTTTTGCACTCTACAGCGAAACAACAAATAAATCACATAATAATAATAGTTCAAGTGGCGGCCATATCACACCAGGTAATTGCTTACAGGCAACCATGGGATGGATATTTAAATAGGAGAACGAATAGGCAGTCGAGGGCATAAATGAAATAATAGAAATCTACAATGAATAATATACTATACTATTTTAATACCTATAATATAAATACACATATACACATATAAATACATACACAAACATACACATATACTTATACATATACTGTAATTACCAATAGATCGGAATGCGTAAAAATATTCCGCACCTAAATTCCTAGTGACAAAGAAAGTAGTTCTTAATCATTAATTTTTGTTCAGATAAAAAGAATAGGAAATAAAATTACACCTACAATAATTTCCCTTGAATATAGAATTTCTTATTCTACTTTTGGCTGTTTTTTTGGCCTATATTTAATTCCTCACTATGACCATAATACTTCTGCTGAGGAATTATCCAAGTTAGGCTAGGAAGTATTTCTCAAAAGATCCAGTTTTATAACCCGAATCGTAGGCGAATAGGGCAATCATTATTTATAATAGTTTTACACATTACGAACCAAACATATTTTTCAACTAACAAAATTTGCACAAATTAGAACGTCATTTGATAAATCAAATGTGAAAAACGTTGAAACACTCACCAAACAAAAGAAAAGCTAATTTATGAATGCGGGAGTATATAAACCAATCGGTGAGTTCATTAAAGGATTTAAATTTTATCTGTGCGGTTTGAAGTAAGCACGGCGGCGGGGCACAACATATCCGATCCCGAATCGTATTAATTGGAACTCTGTACCGGCTAATTAGAGTAAGTTGTTACCCTTAGCCGAAAATTTATTTCGGATCAGCTTGGGAGAAAGTGTTGTTCCCACAGCAATAGTCTTACGCTTATAATTAGTTTTGCATCTTCTTAGTGTCTTGGACCGAAAGGGTTATAAAATTGTTATCAAATGGAAATAAGAAACATAAGTAACAATATGGGTACAATAATCCCTTTTCTAGTTCCACATCTGATTTTTTTTCTGACAGTTTTTGTAATTTTAATAAAGAACAGTAAAAACAATTCCTTCAAGATATTAAAACTATAGCCACAAGATACCCATAGATTTCAACATGGCCAATTACTGCTGGTCATTACGTGTAATGATTTAGATGCAAAAAAAAACTGGTAATAAATATGTAAAAATGAAAATATGTTAAATCAAAATAATGTAACAAACAGATTATGTATTTATCAATATATTTTTACCATAGTACCCATAGATTTAATTGAAATTTATGATAAGTGGAGTAAAATAAATCCAAATTATTCATGTAAATTAAGAACATTTTTGGGCCCGTATTCCTGTTAAAGTAATTAGCTCAAAGGTGGCCTTTGCCTCAAATACGATGGATCTTGGTCTCGATTGCCCACTGAGGCAAACATTTTTTCGATACTGACCTTTGTTCTCAGATACGTTGTTTACTTTTCGTGCCACACGTTATGCAGGTAACACGCCTAGTATGTGGGCGCGTATTAATTATTTAACTATAAATATACTAACGAAATATCGTGATTAATGTTATTTATAGTTATAAAAAAGTTTATCACATCTCATATTCCTACTTTTACAATTAAAATGTACTATGAGATGATAACTTAGTTTAGGTGGTGGATAACTCAAAGTTAATTGACAGCCTCCGTCGCGCAGTTGCAAACGAGAGGCCGCGGGTTCGATTTCTGCATCGAAACGAGTATTTGTGTGAACCACAGGTATTTGTTTGGATTCTGGGTGTTTGTGAGACCGAAAAGTCTCTCGTAGTTCCTAATAAATATGGCACAAGACTTGATCTTAGTGTAGAGTCACGACTATGAATGTGAGTGTTGGGTGTATATATTTATTCATTAATTTTACCCTTTTCGTTCTATGTCACCAGACAATTTGTCACCAATTTTTTTTTACTCAAAACTAATTTATGTACATCATTATACAATAAATACCCAACTCGTTTTGTACTTAAACGTGACAAGTAAAATAAAAACAATACGCTCTCCTGATTATCAATATCATTCACGGAATCAGACACAAATGAACAAGTTACATTAAAACGTACGTAAACAGCATTCATTATTCACATAAAAGGTGCAAATAAACATTAAAAATAAAAATACTTTAATAACCACAATATTAAGTGCATTCGCATGCGACGTGCGCGGGTCCGACCGATTTGCCCAGGTATTCATATTAAATACTCCGTGACATGCATACATAATCGATGCTATTTTGATGTAGTGTTAAAACAACTATTTGTCCAGGAAATGGGTGAACAACGACGTTCTACATGACGTGAAGAATAAACTCACGAAACGACATGTTTTTGTATTTCGTGCAATTTTTCTAGGGTAATTGAATGAAACCGTCTTCAACAGGTTTTTTCACGCTATCCTATTTTGCAATTTTTACTTGGGTCATATCTTCAGCAGTGGATTTTCTATGTCTAAAATTGATAACAATTTGAGAATACTCCACAGCAATTAACTTTCATAGACTCGTATTCACTTTAATACAATTACTCATTAACAACCATATTTTAACAGATCCATATTGGGTACATGTCTTTATAGCATGAAGTCAATATATTAAGACCTGTGCCATTCTTTCCTGACTCGATTAATAGTTCATCGACCCATCTTGCCTCCGGACAACCAACTACGTTTCCCTATCACTATCATTTTCAATAATAACAGGATACAATGCCAACTTGTCAACTTTCACACGGATTGAAATGACTGTCATTAAATCAGGAACAAGTGTCAACCCCACAGCGCGATAGAGGTCGGCAGGGCACCAACGGACGTCAAGTTCCTGTACTCATTAATATTAAGTGTCACATTATGAAGTTTTGACACCGTAGTAAATTTTTATGCTGTGTAGTGTACAGAATATTTGTCCGTCACTTACAAAGTGGCTGTCAGACAGGCAACCGTAAAATTATGAGTAGTAAAAACAAATTTTGTTATGAATTCACGCATGTAGAATTGAAGATCGATGGGAGATATCAACGAAATATATAAAGTCTTTTTATTATTCGGTAGCCAGATATTGCTTGCTTCAAAACTTCTAAGTAGGCTTACGAAACAACAAAAATGCGCATTTCAAAAATCGTGATACATAACTACGAATGCAAAGAATTTCTACGATATGTAAAGTCCGCCTAATCGCCATTGGCCAGTGTGGCGTACTATATTGCCTGAACCCTCACAATCGTACTCTCTATTGTAGCGGAGGCCTGTGTCTTGCAGTGGGACGTATATAGGCTGATGGAGACACATAACTGTGGTAAGTAAGCTACAAGAAATGAAATTGCTCCTGCCATCCACCACGATAAATCACATGTAATTTCGGATGAAAAAGTTTCTACAAAAGTAATACGATAATGTCGGCTGACAAACATTTATATCCCTCACGATTCCCTCATTCCGAATACATATGTAATTTTTCATTTTCCAGCCGGCTAATGACCCACAGATCATATAAATAAACACATTTTATACTGCAACCACGTGAACATATTAATAAAAATCTCGTTTGTCCGGTTTTTGTCATCAGCAATGTAACAGCTGACTGCATTAATACTGTATGTGTATGAGTACGGATTAACATATGGCTTCTTATCTCGTGAAATTACTTTACTGTCCAATTATATCGACGTGAAAAAGGATCAGAAAGCTAATTTAATTTATTTTACAAAAATAATTTTATCAAAGCAAAGCCGATTAAGGAGTACGCGTCAAATAAGATTTTTAAAATTTAGTTTATAAGAAATATATTGCAGCATAGATTTTTAAATGATATCACAGTATAATAGAACACACCATAGAGTTAGTACATTAAACCTACATTAAACCTTATTCAAGAATAAACTTAACATTTCCAAATTCCTGCATATAAGAATGTGATATATTGCATTATTTTCAAATTCTCACGATAAAATTACCTACAATACCGATTCGCGTTTTTGATAAAGCGTTTAATAATGACACGGAAGCGCCACACTTCAACCCTACAATGTTTACACAAACTTGTCGCTCATGAGGGGGACTAAAATACCCACAATTAAGGGTTAATAGCGGTCTGGTACACATTCCCACGCATTACCCCATCCACACTGATTTTGGTATTCCCAGTTTCCATTATTTGTGTATGACGTGCCTTAATGTACATATTTATTAAAGGGTTATTTTGAAATGTGATCGTGAACTTTTGGTATTTTTAAAGCAATTTTAATAGAGGAAATCCCGTAAAATCGTACATTATTAGGAAATATAGGAATTAATTATTACAATATACGGTTGTGCGTTCTATTTACTGTATTTAATTATTGTAATTTCGCCCGACCGAGTTTTCATTCTCGGTTGAAAAATCAACATGATACGCTATCCATTCAAATCCATTTAACAGATGTAAAAATAATTCTCTTAAATTAATTAATGTATTTAATCACTAATAAAATGCTAATGAGTTAATACCGACATGTGTAAAATTGGCAATTAAAATTATCATTTGGTTTTCTTCGTATTTGAGCGAATTCAATTTGTTATTTTTACGTAGTAATTCGGAGGCGAATCTTATCACGTCCCTTTCGTTAAGGGCGATATCTACATTTATAAAAGGCTTGTCCTACAAGTGTACATGGGACCACCGGTTTTCAGTATCGACAGGTCTGTCCACAATTTGCCTTTGAGACCGCCGGCTTCAATTCCTTATCAGTGCATAGAAACGATAAAATCTTCAGCGGACGATTTCATCATTGTCCCGCCCATTAACGCCCATTAAAATTCCAATCAACACACACTTATTCATCTGTCTTTGGAACGACAACGGCAATGTCACTCGCGACAACTCCGATGTCTCGCAATGAGAAATTACCTGTTTAATTGTTGGTATGTCACAAACGTAAAACGACCCGTCACTTGTTTATATTGTAAAGCAATTTAATAAGTACACTTATTACAACGTTCTTTGCATTTTACACTTGACTGAATTATCTTTTTCTGCTAGAGTTGTCGCATACTGTAATTACTCTAGTAATCTAAATTACTAGTATTGAATGTTCTCTGGACATCCTAACTAATTTACTTATATATTACCGACTTAACGCAATTAACAGTTCATTAAAGTGGCTTCCACACACACCATAATAGCATTTATTGACAAAAAAACCCTTCCTATGATTCAATAAACTTAATCAATTCCGTTTCGTCTGTGACTAATTTTGTTAGTTTTGACGCGCAGCTCTCGGCGCCAGTAGTAAAAAACTAACAGACATTCCGTAGAACTAATGAGTGTGTAATTTCGTTAGGGAGGCTCTATGTAGGCGGTCTGCACCCTCACACGCGGGGATGAAGCGAATTAATATTCCGATCGCACGAAGAGAAAAAGTAAAACTCATCTGACGACGTGGAATATTTACGCATTTCGTGGGGTCTTTGATATACTGAGATTGAAATAACTTGCTTCAAAAGACAGGACAATTTCTATGGTTTTATTTGACTGATTGCCGAAATATTGTTTATTTTATTTCAATTACTTATCCTTGTTACTTCCAATTAATGGAATTCATCGGTCGAAACATGTACGTTCCAATGCATGTTTTTATCTTGTCTTTCACGAAAGTTCACATAGATCTACTTTATTACATTTAAAAAAGAATCCATATTAAAGCAAAAATGTTTATACCAAGTAAACCTAATCCATGAATTAAGTCAAGGCCCCCCATACTTGAGTTAAGATATGGCGCTAATATGATGTTACTTTTTGTTATTTGATATTAAATTAAACACGCTAAGAGGAAAATTTAAGAATTTATACAGTGGTATGTAAATTAGTTCAATTTAGAATCACGGATTATTTCGAGAGATGTAATTCGCACTGAAGTGAAAATTGTGATCGTATCTTAATTTAATTTAGAGCACCGTAACTTTTTGAAGATGGCCTATAAAAGTTAAAGCTATTAACGTTGACTGTAAAACGGTTACATTAACCTTTCACTGGCACTATTTAACTGGAGTAATTGATTTCTTCCTCATAAAATTAATTTTTCCTTTAGAGTACATTTTCAATTAAAGAAAAACGCGTTTGGGCAAATAGCCCCGTTTTAGTTTGATTAGTTTAATAATTGATAGTGTTTATTAATTCAAAGGTATAATAACAAAATAAATTATAACGTATGTTAATATCGCATTTGTAACCCGTTTATAAAAATATGATTCAAATGTTATAATGCAAGTTTCCATGATGCGTTCGATAAATTATATCGTGATATAATAACATTAAATAAATAATCACAGGCATGTTATATATCAAATTACGTACCTTCCATTAAGTTTTTTATTAAATTAACAATTTATTGGTGAATGCAAGTAAGTTTCTGTGAATCTATTAAAATGAATAGAATATAAATGAATTTTAGTTATTGAAAGGTGAAGCAATAAAATTAAACACGCTACTACCAAAAACGTGCTGTAGCTGCCGCGGCTTGATACATTATTCATAGTTTATTAACAAAATTAATCGATGTTTAATTTGAGTAAATATGCAAAACTGGATGTGTTTATACCATTTCATTTCTTTTAATTTTTAATTTATGGTTGAATTAAAATAAGCCAACCTAATTACTAACTTCGCTATGGCTTTACTGCGAAAAGCCGCACGTGACGGAATTATGTTGCATTTATTACATTTATTTTTTTAATGCAGATTAATTTAGGCTAGGTCCACACAGTTCGTTGGGCATACGCAGCGCATTTTAGACGCATTGTCGGCTACACGGGTGCTGCGTCATTCCCACGCAAAGATGAAAGAAGAAGTCAACTAAAGAGGCAGTGGTGCCGCAGTTACGACGTCCATTTGTTTGAAAATGCAATTTTCAACGTACAACACAATTAAGCTCTCTGGCGACGCAATGTCCTACCTCCATGCTCTCGGCGCACTAGTCCGTCGTAAGTACGTTGCGTCGACGAAGCGCACCGTATATTACCTATATGTGTACTATGATTATTTGTGTGTAAAAAGACGTAGCAGCAACGCTACGTCCACGCAACTCTAACGCAACGCAGTGTGGACTCAGCCTTACTACTAGACCGTTTTATATTTCTTCATGATTCCCATGAAAGATCCCTGAGGTCGTCGGAGAACATGAAACTGAGAATGCCCGTATACACCACGACATTTATGGACAAATCATTCTCCGTACTAGCTGTTCGATTGTGGAACTCACTTCCAGATGTCGTGAGACGGGCTAGAACATTGTCATCTTTTAAGTCACTAGTCAAGGAACACTATCTCTCTCACTGAATTTACACATTAATGTGCTTTTACTATTTCCATTAGCATTTATTATGTATATATTTATTATATTTTATGTCTATTTTGTATATGTATATATGTATGTATGTTGTACATATTTATATGAATGTATTACTTTTATTTTGTGTTTTTAATTTGTTGGTATATACTTTTTTTTTTCTTTCATTATACACCCTAGACTGCCCTTTCTCTCTCCTGTGTCTTATCTCCATCCAAAGGTTGCCTGGAAGAGATTGCCTAGTGCAATAAGGCCGCCGATTGTACTTATTTTTAATATTATTTTTAATTTTTGTTATTGTATTTGTTTTTTTTCTGGTGTACAATAAAGTTTATAAATAAATAAATACTACTCATTGGTAATTATGAACATCACAATAATTATACTGGTGATTTATGTATCATTCACCTTAAATCATACTTTTGCCGAATTTAATTATATAATGTTTTGGGCGACAAGACAAAAATGACTCAAGAAATGAATGGAACATAAAATCAGTTGATTGATAAGGCATGAATCATGCTTTACAAAAATGAAATTAAAAAAATATAATTACTTAATTTTTACACGTGGTTGAGTAAACACTAGTTGGTAAACAAATTCAAAAATACTAATATAATATTTGTGTTGGAGTAGCACAAATACAGCTTACAGCGCAAATAAGAACTGATTTACGATAAAATTCACGCTTCATCTCACAATCTGGGCTATGTTCTGTGATAAGTTGTAACTACGGAAATATCTCACTCGATATTCAAGAATGTCAAATATAATAACCAAAAGCATCGACAAACGTAACAAGTAATTCAACTGAATCTAAATTTAAATACATCTCTTATTTAATGTACAAATCTTGATTTTCCTTTACATAAAAACAAAAGTTTGGTCCTTTAAAATATACCTTATTCTTTACGTTGATACAAACAATAAAAAACCATTGAATTAAATTATGCAAAAATTTAAATTGACCGTTAATGTTCTTTTACACTAGACAGCCTGAGAACCGTTTACATGAAAATCGTACACATCCAGAGATCCATAGCGTAGATTGTAATAAGTGCGGGAATTAGTAATCCATATTCAAAGAAAAACAAGCAATTTATAAACCAAATAATTTCGATAAAATGAGACGTCAACGGAATTAAATAGAGGAGGTGGTAGATATTTCCATACGATAGAGTGGTAGACGGAATTTGTTCCCACGGTACTGGGCAGTGTGGTGCTAAAACAAAAGACTATCTGGCCGCGGCAATGAAATGTTTATTGGCTGCCGATGTCGAGGTTTTCGCGCCCGGAGCGTGGATAACGAGTAGTAAATGACGTTTACAGACATTCAATCAAAGCAGTGATTGGACGAGTGATGGCCGTGGCGAATATTCACAGTTCGAAATTGGACTAAGTAATTAGGTACGCCTTTTTATTTCTACTACCAATTTGAGAATCGTGATTGATATGGGTCTTGTAACTGTCCTGCATAAGTCTTATGTTGTACGTGAAAATTAATTAAAGAGAGTGAAAGGGTTGCGTTTCAAATATATTTTTAAGATTCCAGATTTTTTGTTCTTTTTGTATTGGTGAGGTCGGAAGATGCTAATATGAATTAGAACATTAAAAAATTAAAGTGAGTTTAGTTTACTAATACCTAAATGTAGATACATTAATCTTTTCCTACTCGTATTGCTGATAACTGTCCTTTCTTCACGATATTCTAACGTATTATAAATCTTCTGAGCTGGTCCTATGCAGCCCTGCTCAGATTTTTTACCAAAATAAGTATCTTTTTCATTCGGTCAGTTTATTTTCCTCATTGTCTGTCTAGTCAAGCAGTAACACTGCGTTGTATTCAGTCTTGACTAATTTGTAAATTAATTAGTTCAATAAGAGCAGAACACTTTCTTGCACAAGTATCTAACGTGAAGTAAGCCTCTCAGTGGCACTTTCTTCAACAAGAGTAATAGCTGGAGACCCCATCAAATTCTATTTTTTTTTCCACACTAACCTTTTTTTTCTGCTTTTTAACACGCCGAAGCCTTACTCACGGTTTGTCAGCTATGATAATTCATATACGGTAGTTATTTTCCACGTGCTCGCTTCCCGCTCTGACGCTATAAAAAGTCCAATCACACCCATTTCATTAAATTTACGCAATCTTATTGCCTTGCACGTGCATAGACTCAACGCTTCTCAAAATTCAATTCCAAATTAATTAGAATCAAAATACGCAGCATCATTTTATACATTTTTAATTTATATTTTATTCAAAGGGCAGTATCAAATAACGCCTCGTCTAATTAGATTTCACATTAAGTTTTCTCGCACTTATCGTGCATACAAATAGACACGAACTGTTGGCATTCGCATCAATTTTGTCTCGTAAAATCAACTGGCGGTGAGGAGGGAACAATCAGCGCTTCGGACGCATGTCATTCAGACTTGCGATGCGTTAACGAGCACATGCAAATACCGAGCTCGTTGTACTATTCTTGTAATATCGCCGCGTGCCGGCTCGCTGCGGCGAACACTGCCTGTTAAGGAAAATTAAAACGTTCTCAACTTACACACTCACTGTCATTTACACCTTAAATTGACACGTGTTGCGGTCCCTAACCAAATGCACATACATTATACTTTGTTCAAGCATCGATACTGTGCGGCAAGTGAAGTTTATACGATAATTAATACCAAAGTTCAGTATCGTAATTTGATATTATAGTTATTTTCGGAATGAGAATTAAAATTACCATGCCAAAGACGCAATTAATTATATTAATATTCATAACTAATATTAATGGTTATTTAACTTACATGTTTCCCAACAGATGCATTGAAATGCGAACGCGTATGTGCATTGGAAGGTTGGAATCATTTACAGTGACAGAACCAGCTCACCGTTATGTCCTTATAATATTTACATATTCAAATTCACCGCATGTGGACTAAAAGAATTCGTAATTTTCTCTCAGAGTTCTATCTAGAAATTTTAAATTTGATCTTAACTGACGCATATTCCCATAAATAGTTCCCATGTTGCAACACCACTAACGTCGAATAGTTTGCCTAACGTTAAATACGAGAAAGCCTTGTCTAACACATCAATACGGCGTATCGACTGGTGTTATCTTAGCATGTTTTAACAGTATATTTTATTATTTACTTTCTCTTTCACAAACCCATAAATTGTGATCCACAGCGGGAATTTTGATCTTATTTGTTTTGAACGACAATAAATAAAATAGAATGAATGAATTCCAAACACCGCGTGATCCCGACAAGTGTACGCGACAAGATTCCTATAAAAATGATTAACGTTTGCCGCTCTCTTCTTTGTGTTACAAAACAACGAGTATCGGAAAACAGTAGGCGATTGTACAAACTCATATTATTCAGAAGCTACGACGATGTTAACTCTAGTTGTTGGCAGAGAACTGAGAAACATTTTTCAAATTATTTCATACGCAACATGCATAGTTAATCAGCCGTGGGAAGCTAAAGACGTTTACTTAATTCTAATCAAAGAAATGGCTTACATCCATTACGTATAAATAAATATTTAAACAGTATAATGTAAGATAGCTTTTAATAAAATTATATATTATTCATGTTTGATATTTATTCGATTCTGACTCGTATTACGATATAGTAAAACAACGTGTTCTTTGACCGCGCACAACAGTCGGTCCGTTGTTATAATTTGATTTTGTTAGAGATGTCCACACCTCAGGTTGGGCGCCGACCTCCCACTAACAACTGATTAAAACTATAAACGAATTGCGTGGGTTACAAACATTTATTAATAGTTGTTAGATATTTGTTCCGACACTATTTTTCTCTAGATTGAGTGGGTTAATTTGGTATAACCAATGCCTTTAAGAAACGATCTTTAAGACGTATTAAAATGGAACACAAAACGTTAAACGCGTATCATAATTATAAATGTAAAAAACATTAAGTAATTTATGGCAATTCTGTTGCATGTATCCTATCATTTTGAAATGTCACGTACCGAAATTTATTGCTTTTACAAGACGTCTACGCGTAGGCATGAAGTTTTTACAATAAATGACTAGGGCTTACTGGTGTTTGCGGGTGAACGGAAGGTAGAACAGCATTTACCTCTGTGTGAAACTTCTGTGGTGTACAATTTGCAAGAAGATTTGCATAATAAATATTTAATGGAGCACTCTGTTCCAGTTCGTTGTAATGGAGCCAATTTTGATACAACAATGTTTATCCGTATTATAAGTGGCAACAACATTATCAAACACTTACATTGTTACTACAAGTTTTCAAACAATGTCCGTTGAATTAAGGGCCAATTAAGTGTTGGCTGATTGTTTTATTGTTGTTGTTGGTGCTGCTAATAAACTTCCAAGTGGTGAGGATGAAATTAAAATAACAGCGGAAAGAATGCTTCAGTGTTCACTGAAACCTGTTCAATAAAATTCTTATTCGTTTGTTTTCTCATTGTTTATAGTAACTTCGAGGTATGTTAGCCGAGATGTAAATCAGATACGGGATCTTAGTTATAAAATAAATACATTTCGCACGTAGGACACATAATATTTGCATCGACACGTCCCTACCAGAGATAAATTAAAAGTTATGATCATTAATGAACCAGTTTTAATTTACGATCAATGTGTAGATAAATGTTTGAGTTCACTTCGATATAGATACGGTGAAAAAAAAAATTGGATGTAGTTGTACGTACTCCCACGTGATCCAGTTTCATCAACGTTGTTTTATTAATTTTGTTGAAATTTCACCGTTATCTATTTTAAACTACAACCCTATTTCTTCTTTAAGTATAAATTTTCACAACTCACGTTTTAATTTATAATTATAATGTGTTCACTTTAATAAATCCTTGAGTATCAAAGAAAATTTCCGACGACATGACAAAGATCGAGATCTCAATTAATTTGTCAATATGACTTTATCTTGTCAAATGAACGATTGTAATACGTAACAATCAGTGATGTGGGAAGGCGATCCGTCGTGCGGTATCGATCGCGCGTCAACACTCCGTCATTCCCGGTGTACTCGCTGTACGGCGATGACAACACATGACAAACGATTGCATCCACTCCTCTCTTCAGACCTACAACGATTAGAATATTTTATTAATAACGAGGAAATTAACTAGCTTTGGTCATTGAGGAGGTTGTCCTGTTGTAGGTTTTACATATTTGCCTTAAATTTTGTTTCTTGATAATAGTTATTTATTTTTTTAGTGGCTAGCTCATACAAATCGCAACATAAATTACATTAAATATATTAAATGCTGTTTATTCAAATTAGCATGTAAACTTCCTTTACTGTGCACCAAAAGTGCTTATTTATAAACATCTTGTCCAACCAAAAAGCAATACAAAAGCGAGCTCGGAAGTCGCCGTCTATTTAACTTACACCGGCTGTCATTAATTCACTCTTTATATATGTGTTACTCGCGTCGAGATTGTGTCAGAGGGTTCCCACGAATAATGGATCGGTGATTACCTCGAGCGATCAGCGTTGCAGAACATATCGCTTACCTTGTATCGCGAACGCGCCCCGACCGATGGAGCATAAACACCGAAATGACAACTAAGCTTGTTAATTTCAGCGGACGTAATCAATACTATCATTACGGCGACACTGAGTTATTGCAAGGATTTAGACAGATTTCATGCTAGTGCACATGTAGCATTAGATGCGACACTACAACATAGATTTAGTTAGTGCAAGATAAAATAAACCGATTGATTTTGTCAAACAAATTCACTGCGATAATTTCGCGATGCAATTGAAATAATACAACAGTATCAATGTTTTCTAACTTTACCATTTATTTTCAGGAAACAAATGTCGAGAATTTTTGGCGTAATTTTATACCTTAACCAAAATCATCTGTGTATTAATGTCGATCTTTAGCCGATACGATTCATGAATTGCAACCTTTCAAAAGTGGAATGGCGCTATCGTTTAATACAAACTACAGCAACAATCTACAGGACATTAATCAAGACGTCTTTTATAAATGCAAATGTGGATTACGACACCGATCCCTCAATCTTGATTTCGAATCCTCCTTTACAGTTAAATCTTTTCAATCTGATTAATGATAACATCTTGACGACACCATCTTCCTCCCAATACTTAAGACGGACAAAAGACATAACAAGACTTCCACTTTTAAAAGACTTTGTCAAAACGACATTAATCAACAGAAAATCAAAATTACATTTTTACTCAAAGCAGCGCATTCAAATCAAACAAGTGATAAAAACTCATGTTGCTAACAACATCATCATTTCAACAAGCGTGTCTAATGTTATTTAAGTCGCCATATTGGATTTGGAGCATACGAAATTAATAATTGCACGTACTGATTGCGGCGGGCTTAGTGTTCCAAATTCCGACAGGTGTGAACTTACATACAAGCTCTATATTGCCGAGATTCTAGCCAAAATCATATTTACTTTATCAAATAAATATTTCCAACCTAATATCACTTACTAATCTATTGAATGAATCTTAATCTATATATTAATACGTGATGCAAAAACTTTGGATCCCTTTTTACGAAAATTGCGCGGACGCAGGAGCATAAAATTTGGCACACTTATAGTTTACGTGTAGGAGAAGTGGAGAATGCTAATATTTTTCAATAATAATGCTTATAAAGTACATTAAATCAAAAAATAAAACATTACACACACTGCCATGCATTTCACACACACATCTATACACAAGTATACATACTCTGGTGTCAAATTGTTTCTTTTCTTTTTCATTTTGTTC
This sequence comes from Hyles euphorbiae, assembly GCA_023078785.2. Classification (NCBI taxonomy): domain Eukaryota; kingdom Metazoa; phylum Arthropoda; class Insecta; order Lepidoptera; family Sphingidae; genus Hyles; species Hyles euphorbiae. The sequence continues at coordinate 12,341,403 of CM041041.1, read as the reverse complement.
TTCTGACATAGACATATCAAAAAAAAGGTTTTATTTGCCTAATGAGGTAATAATATTAATATTAAAAGAGAATATTAATTTTAAATGAGGCAATAATATTAATATTAGGCCTAATATTAAATGTAATATAAAACAAGATTTTAATAATAATGCATAAAAAGTACATTAAATCAATAAATAAACCAGCATGCATTTGACACACGCATACACAAGTATTTGTACACGTATACATACTCTTTGGTCAAATTGTTTCTTTGCTTTATTATAGACATATGTAGTTGAATGTCAATCAGAAAAAAATGTTTATTGTGGTTTTGTTGAATGTCAAACAGAAAATATTTATTTGATGAATACTACGTGAAATACTGAGCGCTTATACAAATTGTGTAGCAGTAAGATACATTTAAATGTACACGGACTATCATTATATGCATAAAGAAAGTTTTGTAGCAGCAATCTGCAATAACAACATTCAGGTACAAAATAAATATTTTTAGCGTCAGAAGTAGGTTTTTATAATAAAAAAAAAACAATAATTTAATAAAATCAGTTTTTATTGGAATTAGGCAATTTTCTCACTTTAATTGACTTTTACAAATCACAATGATCACACATTTAAATAATTTACACTCCTTTTTCACAAGCAACCAAAATTTATTTAACATAAAAAAAACAAATAAATCACAGAAAAATAATCACAAATCACAGAGAGATATTAATCTAAAAAAACTTACTGCAGATGGCGTCGATCGCTACCAGATCCGTTCGGCTCAAAGTCCGACGAAGAAATGTGTCCTTTGAGTGGGAGCGATCTCTTTTATAGGTTTGATAAGTGATGACAAATACAGAAAAACAAATTATCAGAGGGTACTTAATAAATTTTTGTGACGGTAACCCAATATCTGAGGGTACTTTATTTATTTTTGTGACGGTACCCTAATACGGCCTTTCCTGATAATGCGCCGTCCTCGGCCGCAGATTCATTTGAAGATGAAGTTCTACTTGGAAGAAGGACCAGCCACTGCTCCTGAGTCGACGTCGCTCTCGTCGTCAAAGTCTATGAAAACAAAGTACCAGTTAATCCTGACACTATGTAACATTGTTGCCTATCCTTTCAATCTTCTCACATTCAAGGCCTCCTTTCACAGTCAAATCACACATTGTAAAAAAAAAACCTATAACTGTCACTTTCACTTCTTATGCACTCATGTCTCACACATCATCTTGCATGAAAATTTTATTTGGTGCGTACGACTTTTAAATTCCCCGCCCACACTCGAGTGTCTGCCAGGCCAATGCCTGATATGCATTAAAAAAATGCATCTGCCAGGGACAAACCCCTGATACGCATTTAAAAAAATGCGTCTGCCAGGCCAATGCCTGATATGCATTGAAAAATGCATCTGCCAGGGACAAATCCCTGATACGCATTTAAAAAAATGCGTCTGCCAGGCCAACGCCTGATATGCATTGAAAAATGCATCTGCCAGGGACAAACCCCTGATACGCATTTAAAAAAAATGCGTCGACACTTCCTCGAGGGCGCCTCTACAGGTCCAACTTGAATCGCTGACATGCGCCACAGGACTTATGCGCCAACATTGGACCATGGTGTTACTGTAACATAGAGGTACAATTATTAAGCACTTACCCTCGAAAAACGCTGAGCAAGTCTCAGGGCACCATTCTCCCTTCCAAGGCACCATATACTGAGCTGCTGCCTGCGTAGTCTTGCCACGAGCGCCGCTTAACAATTTGAGCTCATAACGATCGCTGGGCAAGATCTTCGTCACACGATACGGGCCTCTCATTCCCGCGTCAAGTTTTCCCATTGATTGCGAGTTCTTGATAACGAACACTTGATCATTGACTTTGAATACCCTGGGAGGTCTTCGAGGGTGGTTGACACGAAGATCTTGCTTCTTCTGGTTTCTTTCAAGTAACATTCTAGCGCGACTTCGGTTAAGTTCTCTCACAGCCTCATGATTGGGGCTAGTACTTTCGACAGCAACGTCTCTAATTAATGCTCGAATAACCGGAGTTGTTGCGTCTGTGCCAATTAACAGATGAAGAGCCGCAAATTGGGTAGTTTTTTGCTTTGTAATATTGAGAACTAATTGGATTCTACTTAACGCCTTAAACCACCCAGAGGTGTTGTTACGACTCTCTACTCTAAGCATGTTGAGGACCGTCCTTGCATAACGCTCCACCTGTCCATTAGCGTTGTGCATTTCGGGTGTGATATAGTGGATGTTACAGCCCAATTCAGTCACCCAACGTGTAAAGCTAGAGGCTTCAAACATGCGACCGCGATCGCACACAATCAGTTTAGGAGTGCCAAATAATGATATCGCGTTATTAAATGCACGTTTTAATTCTTCTGTGTCCTGTCTTCGTAAAGGATAAAGCAGACAGTATTTGGTAAAAGCGTCCACTAAAATAAGTACGAATTTGTGTCCCTCGGACTCAGGTAGGGGACCTAATGAGTCTACGTGTACTGTATTGAAGGGCACACCAGGTTTTTCCCATGACTGTATAGGCTGATTAGGAGCCCTAGGTACTCGTTTTCTAGAAACACAAACCAAACAATGTGAAGTATATTTTTTTACAAAAGACGTGAGACCCGGGAACCAAAAATGTTTTAGGATCAAGTCCAACGTCTTTTCCGCCCCTATATGGTCATGTTCGTCGTGGAAAATGCGTAATAAACTGAGCCGGTGCCCTTTTGGAATGAAGCACAACAATCTTGATTCCTCTCCAGTAGGAGAGTGACGATAATAAAGAGTGTCGTTTCGAATGACATAACGTCGTGCATCTAAAAGGCCGTCTCGAAGTTTTTGAAGCAAGTCTTGGGTTTCGTTATCGGCTGATTGTGCCATTTGCGCCCAACTAACTGGTTTTTCAATATGATTGACTTGCACCGTAGGTGGATTCCTACTTAAGTAGTCGGCGTGACCCATCATCACTCCCTTCCTATATTCTATCACAAAGTTAAAATCTTGCATGTACATCCACCAACGTGCAACTCGGGGAAGCAAGTCTTTTTTACGTTCAGTGGCTTTAAGAGCATTACAGTCCGTTACAATTTTGAACGCTATACCTATCAAATAGTGTCTGAAATTTTGCATTGCTCTCACGACAGCCAATGTTTCCAACTCGTACGAGTGGTATCTATTTTCTGCTCCTTGGGTTACTTTACTGAAGTAAGCTACCACCCGCTTAGAGCCATTTTTATGAAGCTGCATGAGTACAGCCCCGTAACCAGCACTACTTGCATCCGTATGGAGCTCAGTAGGCAATTCTGGGTCAAAAATTGCAAGTATAGGTTCTTTAGTCAAAACGTCCAACAACTCTTGGCGGATACGATCTTGCTCAGGTCCCCACTCAAATTTTACGTCTTTCTTTGTGAGTCGCGAGATGCATGCGGTTTTCGTTGCGTAATCTTTAATGTATCGTCGAAAATAACCAGCAAGCCCAAGAAATTGGCGGACTTGTTTAACGGTGGTAGGAACCGGTGTATTCACTAAAGCTGTGATTTTTCCAGGGCTCGGCCTCACCTGACCATGACTAATTACGCGACCCAAATATTCCACGCTGGTACTCAAAAAGGAACATTTACGCAAATTTATAGAGAAGCCAGCGTCCGTAAGGGTTTTTAAAACATTACGTAATAAATCGATTCCTTCACTTATCGTACGGCTTAGCAAAAGTACATCATCGATGTATACAAGGACACTCCCGGATTCAATAAACCGCTTAAGGGTGGTATTTATGATCCTTTGATACACCGTAGGTGAATTACAAAGCCCAAAAGGCATTTTGACGAACTCATAATGCGATTCGTTAGTTACAAACCCTGTTTTATAGATGGAGTCTTCGTCTATAGGTATTTGATAAAAGCCGGACGCCATGTCTAAGCTTGTAAAGAATTGAGAACTGCCTAGACGGTCTATGTGATCCTCAATTAGAGGAAGCGGGTATCTATCCTTGACAGTAATGCGATTGAGAGCCCGGAAGTCTACACACAGTCGGTCTGACCCGTCTTTCTTTTTAACTAGGATGATCGGGCTTGCATATTCCGAGTTCGATTCTCGGATGATATTTTTGTTCAGCAGATCCTTTATTATCTCACGAACTTTCAGCCTTTCTTGGTATGATAAACGATACGGATGGTAGGCTATTGGGACATTGCTTGTTAAGTTAATGTGCATTTTACCAGTGGTTACAGTTGTGGTAGCGATGCCCGATATAAAAAATCGTGAAAATTCATTTATCACAGTCTTCAATAAAGCAAACTCATCCCCTTGAAGAGGTGTTGTAACTTCTTTAAAATCAATAACCGTTGCCGAGTTAACTTTTATAGACGTAGTGGGAGCACGTGTTAAATATTGTCGATTTTTCGTACGTATGAATGTGACACCTTCTCTATTGAGAACATCGGTACCAATGATGATAGGTGTATTCATAAAGTCTGAGGGTACTATAATGAAATCTACATCCACCGTGATATCACGAAACTCGACAGTTAAACTAATATACTCACGGGCTACAATTTCTGTGTCACTGATACCTTTTAGAACACAATAGGTCGGACTACGCTGTCCTACAAAATGTTTTACTACGGCTGACGACATAAGCGATACATTAAGGGCCCCGCTATCTATTAAAATATCGACGGGTATCCCTTGTATCACTGCAGTGCTAATATCACTGTTGTGGGTATTATTCGTCTGTTCTTTACATAAGTTCACCTTACGCTGGTTGGGGATGGGACGTCCCTCTGATCGTGCTTTCGTGAAGCAATCGGTCTCTTTATGTCCGGGCTTTTTACAGAACGAACATGTAATTGAATTTGAGCTGTTCTCCGTTTTGCCGCGGTTTTTACAATTAATACGCAAGTGGCCGGTCTTCCCACAAATGAAACACTTATTGCCCGGCTTGTTGGTAAAGCGCTTTTTCATAGCATGGGGCGGACCACGATTATCTAACTTACTTTGGCCAGGTTTAACGTAAATAGCTAAAAAGGACACTACATTTTCAACTGTTAAATTGGCGTTGGCTGCTGCTGCACGGACTTGCGCATCATTTATTCCTCTTATCACGATTCGAACTCTAAGCTCGTCACTTAGGCCCTGAACTATTCGTAAACGAAGAAGAGACCGACGGGCGTACTCGGCAAATGTAAGAAATTTGTCGGAATTTGTGTTCATAACTTCGAAAAGTATTTGGGCATGGTCTATACTTTGCGGACAAAGAGATTTAAATTCTTTAACGAAATTAGACCATGATCGATCATTAGTGTTCCACTCACTGAGCCATGTTTTAGCGTCTCCCTTTAAACAGTTTGCTACCCGTGACAAACACTCTGAATCCTCCCAGGAATTTGCCAACCTCGCGCGCTCCACTTCATTACACCATACCTCAAAATTATTAACCGCTGGATCGAAGTTAGAAATATAATAGGTATGTGTTTTTACTTTATGGATTGTACTTAGGGCATCCACGAGAGTCTCTGATATAGATGGATTGCTACCATTTTGACATACGCCACCACATACTGGTAACGGAGTTATCGAATCACCCGCTTTACTTTCTATCGTATTCAATCGCGACACGACAGATTCCAATGTGGCTCTTACTGAACTTATATCAAAATCGGACGTATGAGAACTAGGATTAGCATGCCGAGAATACTCTCGATAATTAGTTCTACGGTTTCGGGATCGCGCACGCTTATGGTGGTTTGCTGGCGAGCGGCGGTAATAAGATAAGCGAGAGCGCGAGCGAGAGTGCGAGCGAGAGCGCGAGCGCGATCTATCGGTATCGGAATACGAACGATATTTGTCGTTCCGGGATCGTGAGCGAGTTGTACAATAGCGTCGGCGCGATCTGCTATGATAACGCCTCGTGTCGTGGCGAGACGTACCACTAGACTTCTCATGTGAATGTGATGCTCGCGGCATTTTAAGAATTTTCAGACACAAAACTAAGGTTGCTTGTGAGGCAGAGTCTGTCAGTGAATTTTTCAGTATATCGTGGGCAATAGTGAATCCCACTTCTGATTTTAGCGTCAGAAGTAGGTTTTTATAATAAAAAAAAAACAATAATTTAATAAAATCAGTTTTTATTGGAATTAGGCAATTTTCTCACTTTAATTGACTTTTACAAATCACAATGATCACACATTTAAATAATTTACACTCCTTTTTCACAAGCAACCAAAATTTATTTAACATAAAAAAAACAAATAAATCACAGAAAAATAATCACAAATCACAGAGAGATATTAATCTAAAAAAACTTACTGCAGATGGCGTCGATCGCTACCAGATCCGTTCGGCTCAAAGTCCGACGAAGAAATGTGTCCTTTGAGTGGGAGCGATCTCTTTTATAGGTTTGATAAGTGATGACAAATACAGAAAAACAAATTATCAGAGGGTACTTAATAAATTTTTGTGACGGTAACCCAATATCTGAGGGTACTTTATTTATTTTTGTGACGGTACCCTAATAATATATAATTTACTATTGCTGGTTCAAAGCAATGATTGTAGTTTACGATTTTAGTAATTGCATATACTTCAGGGGAAATAAGTGATTTTGAGAGATACGTACATTAAAATGTGCACGAATTATCAGAATAACAACATCATCATACAGGTAAAAACTTTTTCTCTTCTTGATTTGGGCGAATTTCGACCACTAGGCGACCACTAGTATTTATAAATTAGTGGAAGACTAAATATCTCTTTCGATCAATAGATAAAAAAATACGATTGAGATAAAAAAATCTAGCGATTGCTACGCTTAGTTCATCATAAACAAAATTCATAATTTATTCAAATATATCAACCATTTTATCCAAATACCATAGAGTAATAGAATAATCCAAACATAGTATTTAAGTGGAAGTCATAGATATTGGCGCTATTACGCACGCTAGTACAAAAGGTACGTTACAAGCGAACTTTCATTACATAGAAGCATAATTAAATATAGCTGCACTATTATCCAACGAAATTAATAGGTACCATTTGACGTTTCATAATTTTAAACCATTTAAACCATTTATTTCTTCCACACACACAATACAACAAAATAAAAATACAAGTAAGTTAAGAATAAGATAACAGTTAACAGGCCCATTCTGGTATTTGTTGTAATATGCGTGGAGAATGGATACCAGCTCAGCTTATTTTTAACTTCAAACAAATTTAAACAGGCGTAACTCACACATTTTGAATAAAATTTTCGCGTACAACCACAATTCGATGATTTTACGGATAATTTTATTATAATTGTGTGAGTTATAACTGTGCAAAGTTGAAAAGTATGAAATGTCAAACGGTACCTATTATTTTAGTTGGATTATAAGCTGCGTCGCGGTGGCAAGCACACTAAAGTCAGTCAGCTAATTTAATGTCTCACGCACGCACTGTAAACTTGAAGTGATTGGTACTCCGATACGCGTCCTTAACTCCGGGTCAATAAAACATATGATTCATTCTTATGTCTCTCCATACGTGTTTAAGTCCACTTCCATCTATTCCAATATAAATATAATCAACTTAATTCTATACAAGTGTATTGGTTACGAGTTGCTATTGAATTCAGTTTATTTAGCTTCTTATAAAACATGATTAATATTTGTATACTCATTTCATATTCCCGTAATAGTAATATATTTATGAGGCCCAAGCACAATTTATACGTAAAGTACGTGTCATTTTTATAGGTTTGTGAGTTTCATTTCTTTGACCTTCTTTATTATTGACTCTGTTATATTGAATTTGTATAATGAAGTTCACGTTCAGATTGACCCATCGATTCTTGAAAGCAATGACCTCTTACTAAACTGTTGGAATTGAATCAAATTATTGAGATTGAAAATTATGTTGGAAATGACAACGGCATTTACATTTTATATTTATTTGTGTTGATTTAAATAATAATGAAACGCACTCTGAACTAATTCAATGTGTAGTCAAAGTACCTATTTGAGTACTATATAACATTTCTCAAGTTCATACGAAAAATCTGCTGAAAGTCTGATATTGAAATTTACTACAAATTCCCAGCAAATACAAACCGCATAGAAAATGTCTCAACAGCTTCCAATTTTGATAAAATAAGTTTTAACGAAGCTATAGGATTCCGAATAATTGGTCTATAAAGGACACATTAAATTAACGACGGCGGCATTTGCGATGTTTCGCTCGCCTCAGTAAATTAGGGATGAAAAAGCAAAAGTTTACTGCTTCTATATTTCAGTAACTCGGCATAAATGGACTTCTTAAATTTATTTATGTAGTACTAGATATAGTAAATAAATTAGACCTGAAATCAATTAACAAGATTAACTGCTTAAATCTGATTAAATCTGCTTTGTTTTTAACACAGTCTAGTCATTTGTGGTAATTAAGGAATAGGATACATTTTACGAAGCTATAAAATTGTACTCAATGGAATCGGCATAAAGAATTGTTTTTTAATTACGAAAACCCACTGTAACCGCTTAAATAGCGTAAAAAATAAGCTTAGAGCGAAATGTTAAAGAGCAAATAGAACAAAATCAATCTACACGTATTATGTTCCACTTCAAAATTCCGGTAAGCAATCCAGTATTAGGTATTTTACTAATGGTGGGACTTGTTAAAATGAACTTGCTTTTAGATTTTAAGGATTAATTTTTTTAACGGAAAGCTTCCGATACTTAATACAAATACACTAATATATTCTAATTATGATTTTTTAAAATAAAAGACATAAAATATGAAAGAAAATAAGCTAATGATAATTATAACAATCTGATTTAGAAGACCTAAACGCACAGCATTTATATACATCCTAAGCAAATCTCTTTGCAGAACCATAACTAAAACTGCATAACAAGGACCGACCAAACGCATGTAGTTTCTCATAACTCCACCTTAGCGCAGTATTTATATCTTAATATGGGAACGTCTTCATGATTGCTTAAGACAACCATCATTAAACTAAAATACGGCTTTTAGACTACTTTAATCTCATCTCTCGGATCTCATCAGGCTCAGTGGTACAATTAAACGTTCCGAAATCTGAATTGGATTACGCATTAAGCTTTCTTATGGGAGACATAAAATTGTTTCGGCTCGGTTACGCTTCCAGATGAATAAAGACGTAATTAAAAATAACTTCCCATCTCTTGTCTTTATCTAAATATTAAATAAGATCAGTAGAGGAAACAATTATACTTATGTAAGTATATTGTTTATGACACATTTTTATCTATTTGAAATTATCGTAATTTTTCTTCGCGATGTCTTTATTAACTGTATAATGTCGTCTTTAAATGTCTGTGACGTTAATGTTATTCATATTGTAGTTTCCTATTATAATTAATTTGTTATGTAATGAAAATATTTGTGTGGGAATGAAAACCTAGGAGAGCAACGATGTAAGGCTGATCGATATAAGGAAAGTAGCAACTCTATTACAAAAGTTGAAAATTGCTTTAAGGACACTATAATATTATAGTTAATACATAACAAGTTTACTGCTGGACATAGGCCTCTCCTAAGGTACGCCACAGAGCCAAGTCGGCTACTTTATGCATCTAGTCTTTGCCGGCTCTCTTGAGCAATGGCTAGTAGACTGAAACGGGCTGATGATGACAATAATGATGATATAACAAGATTTGAAGGTATCTGATGACTCGTAGTTGAGTTGCTATCTCTGTTTGAAAGCATTGATATCATCAACATCATCAACCTATTCGCGTCCACTGCATACTGGACATAGGCCAACCGAAAAGCGAAAGAAGCATTGATATTATTTAAAAAAATCTTATATACCTTCATAATTGAGTTGCTATCTCTGTTTGAAAGCGTTGATATAGAACCGAAGACACGATTATGAATATCTGTTTATGAGCATGCAATAAACAAATGTACAACTCTTTTATCTGCGTGTAACGGGCGGACGCCTTATGGGGGTGCCCAAGCGCCAACACTGACGCGATCAAAGAGCCGCAGTCGAAATAGCCACGGTCAGATCTCACTCACCGGGGAAATGAGTGACCATGCGATTGAATTATTACGAATTGTAAGATTTCAACTGCTATATTTCAGGAGCTTAACTATATTACAAGCATTTATAAAGCAAAGAAATGGTAAAGATCGAAATGGATTTACGTCCATGAAAATTGCAATAGGCTAGAAGTTGTTCGTTGTTAGACTTTGGCAACCACTGTGGCAGAGTAGGTGGAACTGCGACAGTAAAAAGAAAAGCTACGGATTCGATATCCCCCCCCCCCCCCATCAAGATATTTGTGAGTCTCACAAGCCTTTGTCTCCGGTTTGAGGTTTTTGTGAGACAGAAAAGTCTCTCGTAGTTTCTGATACCCACAACACATGACTTAATTGATCTTAATGTATATGACTATTGGGTTTATTTAATAATTATTTATTGTTTTTTTTTTCCTGAGAGCGTGAAAAAATAAATAACCGACTGACATAGCTGTGTTGGGTGGTGAGAGCAGCCATACCATCCAACATAACTCAGAAAAAGATAAATCAAGAGAATTGTACTTGCACTACCAATATAAACAAATCTTAGTTATCACTGAGAAACAAAAATTTTGAATTCTTTCGAATCAAATCAAGAACTTACATCTCACTCTGCCACAAACACTTCTTGCTGTACACCGAATACACATTTTATTCACATTACGAATGAGAAATAACACAGTTTTTTGGTGAATATAATCGGCCTGGCCATCCTACACTTGTGAGTACTTGCGTTCATCTCCCTTTAATTGATGTCGGTTTTTGAGTTCACCAATAAGCCGCCCGCGTTCGTTCCCGCACCTCTGTGTACCGACGCAATGTATGGAATTTGTATTCAATAATTTAAATACGGCCCAAGTATTCTAAAGTTATTTTATTTAAGTGTAATTTATTTAACTGATTGAAAATAGATATTATCATTTATATCACGGCATATTTTTAGCTTTTTAAGAATATACCGCGCGTGTCTTTTGAATGACAAAGTGGACAGGAAATCATGTGACATGCTCATAGGTGGATTTTTCACTAAAGAATCGTTATATTAATGATTAACAATAAGCTTGTACGTGACATTCTAAATAAATTGTTATCCTCGTCTGAGTAATATCATACGTAACTAGTTGCGATGCAATTATGGATGAAGTTAATATTAACGTTGTATTAACTATCGGAGGTATAATAGATTTTAAATATATAAACTGAATTTAAAAATAAATTATGTTGGATAAGGGATTCACGTTATGTACAAATAGCTAAATCATATTTCATGTTCTTTCATTTATTACTATTCTTAGTAGCGTGCATATTTTTAACAATACATACATCATATTCCCCATCACAAAACTCCTTAATATGGCGCTACTTTTGATGGATGGATCCAATAAGAACAAAAATTTCAACCCCGGCCTGTATTTTTTACATACTTCCTGTCCGAGCTACGGGCATGGAGAATGGGCCCCTACCACAAAATACGAAAAATTCTGGCTAACTACCGTAGTATTTTTTACCATACATTTAAAAGAAATGGGAGGATGGTATAAGGAATGAGAACTCGAATCGATCGGGGTTGCATTTGGGAGGAACCGAGGGTAGTGGTATGAGTACTTCTTTGTTTAATCCAGTCATACCATGGTATAAATCAGGTGGTGTCAAAGAACCGTCAGCGGACGCAGGTGTTCCTTAGGGACACTGTTATTTTACAATGCCCAACAGAGATCGGGATTATATTAGTAAGTTAATTAATTAAAATACTCTTTTACGTTTGCGCAATTCTTCGGATGTTCTCGCGTGTACATATTTTTCGTCTGCTCGGCGATGAGTCGAATAATTTACAAGTTTGTGATATCAGATGAATTGGAATATTTTAACTGAATTACTACGCTATCCAGAAAACAAATTTAAAAGTACCGCTTCGCTTCGAAATACTTTATTTTTATTACCGATACAAAACGTTTTTATTCAGAAGTCAATAATCTCTGCAATAACAATCTGTTAAATTCTAACGGCGCATATTAACGATTCACATCGAATCATTATAAGTGTTAATCAAATGTAGAAAAATCAACATAAACCACAAGTGGCTTATTAGTAAGCAATATTTACATAAAGATACACAAATATATGTACATGAATTATCGCGATGAAAAGATAAGTATTTTATGTCCCGTGGTATCTTTGAAATCAGCCTAATAGATGAGGTACAGAGGGAAAAAGTGGTAATAAATCGGACGTTTACTTACGCAACCGCTTTCATAATAATTATAGAGCAATAATTAAGTATAAAGCAATCAATACGGCCTTTATTTATTGCATTTTGGTCGAAATAAGGCCGGACGCAGGTGGAGTATAGCAAAATAACACGGATGGTGCACAGGCCGGCCCACCACGGGAGGCTGCGGGTGAAAATGTGCACTGAAACACATATTAAATGCACGATATGGATGTACATGCTCAGTTAGTTTAATTTACATGAAGATATTTTTAACTAAAAGTAATCGAAAAGTTAAGTTTTATATTTAGTTTTTTTTTTTATCTATAGAAAAATCTTGAATATCAGTGCTTGAATAAATGTTCTACAAAAATAGGGAGTCAACATACTTCACTTTTTAGAGAAGTTATTATATGCTCTTCAAGGTATGTGTAAAAGGAATTCCACTAACGAAACTAAGTAATTATAAAACTACCGTTGCCAAAGAATTTGAATGTGAACATTGTCAAATATTATTTCATTCTTTATTTTGTAAACTATCCCCTTTTCAATTGATATTTCACTTATGAATTATAAAAGTACACAAAAAATGTACGAAAAAACAAGTTTTTGTACGAAAATTGTCTCCTTTCCCCTAAAGGGGTTGCTATAATGAGATTGGATCCGAAACTAATCACTACAATTTCTTCGGGTCAGTATCAATTTATAAAATTATTGACTTCAAAAATATACACTAGCGAGACGAAATTAGGAGATCGAAAGAGTCCCGAGATTTACGTGCCTATCCCGTTGATACGAATACTTGGTGGTACTGCACTAAACATCGTCATTAGGTGATGTATCAAAAGAATAATGTACATTTTGCAAATTAAATAAATCATATGGAAGATTGCAGCTGTGAGCCGTGAGAATTATCTGTAACAGTAAGCACGTAAGCAAATATATTGCGAGTCTTTAATTAAAAAAGAAAAATCTTTAAAATATGTATATAAAAATTATTTCACAGATGCTAATATAAAAGCTTTTCAAGTTTTCTAGATTTTCGTTTTACCTATTCTTATTTTCATAATTAATTCTAGTTTCATAAAAAAGCGGTTATATTTTTATATAAAAGCACATTCACCTGCTAAATATCTATATAATGTAAGTAGATACAATAAGTACGTATATAACAAAAACTAAATCTAATTCCATCCCACAGTAAACCCATTATAAATGAGGAATCAGTATACCACCCAAGCTTAACGCTACTTAAGAAAAATGTTCTAAACAGATTATCGTAGTAGACACAATTGCCTGAGGGAACTCTACAGAAGCGTCATCAATTATCCTACTTTGGTAATTGTTTTTGTATAATAGCTAAGCATTAGGTCTGGTATTTTAAAAACAAATGTAATTTAAGCTGCTTTTGTGATCGATTAATGAGACATTTAAGAAGTATTACTGGTATTAAATTTTTTATTGAAGAGTAAAAGAATATTATTACAGCGAGCCAATTAACTATGTGACATGAATGGGCTGGAAATGGAAATTGTAACACAAGTCTCCCCAAAATAATTTATCTGAAATTTTTCAAAGAAACCAAAACAGTCAATTGGGTTTAGTTTTTAGTAGATTTATTAGTCCCGTGCCCATGGGCGATGGAAATTATAATAATTATCTTTATTTATATATATCATACACCAAAATGTACATTTTTGTAGTGTCTGATATAAGCTTAGCGTATGTTTCAGATCACCCGATCTTAGTTTGTTGTCTAGCAACCGGACATTTCTGATCAATAAATATGAAACAGTTAAGCCAGTGAAAACTCAAGTTTTATCAAATCATTCAGTTTATTGTAAAAAAATAGTACGATTAAACTGAGAGAAAGCGCAAGATTTATTCTAAAGAATATTTTTATATACTACTTTTATTTATTTACTTTTATTTATTACTTTTGTTTATGTTTATTACATTTTCATTGTCGTAGAACGTGAAAACTAGGTTATGATATTCATTTCACCGGCCTAAATTTTACGACAGCCAGTTTCCAATATAAAAAAGAATTTAATTTTACAGCATACTATTGTGATTCATGTCGCCTATACATTTGATAATACATAGATGTAAAGTATCAATTAATTATTACAGGCGACTGATACAACTCAAAATATAAATCATTAAATAAATAAGAAAGATAATTTGTTAAAACAATTCACAAGGCATTTTATAATTACGAATGGCTCTGTGAAACACCAACATACTTTGTATGCCAACAAATATTCACACAATGACAATAAGTGGTGCTTAAATATATCTGCGGTGTACTTAACTTCATTTCTTGTTAATGTATCTATAATTTAATGGTAAACATAAACGAGAAGCACAAATCATTCGCACGGGACGATGTACCGAACTTATCTGCGTAACCTGTTATTGGCCGTATATTTTTATTTCAGTACAAGTACACGGCAAACACGTTGAAAACCATAATTGCATGTTAAATGATAGGCATTTTTAGAGAAATGACACGCTCGACAACCTCATACGTGGTAAAGTAAACAAAGACTGTGAGCCGACAATTAACTCAATCGCCTCAAGTACGTAATAATATGATTGAGAGGTTGCCGCGTGTTTCGTCATTTCACATGTTGCGGACACAGCCTGAGTTTACTTAAACACACGCTACAAACTATAAATGTGTGCCATTTGATTGCATCCAACTAATGTTTAGTGTCATGCTTAAATAATTTTATAATAATATTGAATTACTGTGGTTCGATAATCAACGTAATAATTTAACAACACAATATAAAACAGTATAAAGATATATCCTGGATTTGGTGATTCTGAATAGCGAGATTCTGTAATAAAATGCAGACCGTGTCTGACATAAAAAAAGAGATATTACATTAAAGGTGTTTTTGAAAATTCCTTGCTTGATAAAGTTTTAACCATAAAATTTTAACTAACTTATAATGTATCTCAAAAAATTAGTGCAATTTTAAGTGATATACATAATATTTTTTAGATTTAGGCGAATGTTACAAATTGCATTAAAAATATTTTTTAGTGATTACCGCCCTCCGCGTGACTACAAAAGCTTTAAAGTAATCAAACCCTCGTGAAGTGAAGTAATGTAAAAAATAAACCAAATTTGTGATAAACATAAATTGTATTTAATTTTATTTCAATGTGGAGAAGGGAAGAATAACTCGGCTACAAATGTAAAGGCTCAGGACAATTAACACTTCTATTATGAAACAAAAGAAAAGAAAGCTAACCCACAAAAATATGGTCATGTTTATATTTTAAGTAACATACTCTATCGATACTCTGACTGGACGACATTGCGATTATTACCAGGTGCAGTACAGTCATTAGGCCGTACCAGTGTAAAAAAACTATAATTTTGTGTAAATCAAATCGAATTCCACAGCCTACCACGGTCATATGGAAAACATTGGAAACTAATTTTGTGTACATCTATAGATATCTCATAAATAATTTAATGTCGAACGCTACCACTACTGGACTTGGCCTATTCCAAACTATTGCTTGGTTGTTTGGCGTATAAAACGTTTCTATTTAGTTTTTTTAAGTTACAAAATGATTTATGTGGACTCCCGCTATTCTTGTTTACGAACTGATCGCCGAATACAAAGCGAAAAGATCGATATCGTTTTACGTAAATGCGTGCGGCATGATGCGAGAGTTTTGACACCAAACACCAAAGATAACATCTTAAAACATCTAATGTTTTAAACAAACTCTTTTATGTGGGCTAACTTAATTTTGTAGAAATAAAAGATGCCTTTTTTATCCAATTTGTTTGATATATTAATGGAGGATACGGAATACTTTGAAATAAAGTGGATTTTTTGCATCAAAAATGAAACAGCATAAATTCCAAATGGTTATCATTAACATTACTTAAGAGTACACGTATATCGTGTCTAAATTAGTTATGCGTGTTTAGCGTATGATCTAGGTGTTTTTATCTGGCATGCATATGCAAATATCTTCTATAAACAGTCGATGGGCTGACCGACGGCCGTGAACAGGTGTTCTTGTACCTTGGACGAGTAAGGAATGAAGACCCAACACACTTTCGCTTCACAAAATGTATTATGTTTATTACTGTACGTATTTACCCGGCGATTGGTGTTTTTGTTTATCACGATTGATGGCGAGAAGGCTATTCGCCTGATGGTAAGCGATATGGCCGCTCATGAACAGTGCAAAACACCTTGAATGACAAAGCAATGCTTGACATTCCACTGCGGTCGCCATCCTGAGACATAAGATCTTAAGTCTTAATGTCCAGTAGTTACTCAAGTTATAAAGTCCTTCAAACCGGAACACACCGATGCGTTTAAATTGCTGTTTGTTAGGAGAAATAGACATTGTGGTGGAAGCTACCCAGGCGGCCTCTTTCATATAAGAGACCTATCACAAGTAAAATTATGTCTTAAATTAGTAAGAAATTCTCACGCAGTAGCGTCAAATTTTACTATCCGTAATCTATTGAAACATTTACATAATATTCCATACGCCAAGCAAAAAACATGAAAAATTCCTACAATTTGTAGAATAATAGTAAAACATGTCTATTAAAAGATCATTTCAGAAACGACATTAAAAATGCGGGTCGGTGCTCCCACACGCTCCTTGAGATGGGACTACCTGCATGCATTAGGATTCCGCAAGCTTACTACGCTCACCTACAGACCCGTTGCCCGTATTCCCATTTAATCATAAAAAATAGATGCTGGATAATGTTAGGATCTAGCCCCGAGTGGCACAGGAGTGCGGTGGAGCCTTTGTGATGACAAACCTACATTTTTTTGTTTTTTAGTTACGTAAAATAATATTATAGACTTATTACACTGGCTTATTATAGAAATTATATTTTATGTGCTATTCTTAAAGGGAGGCTCACAATAAACATAATGCAACAAATCTCCGTCATGGAAGGTTATGGATAAAGACAAACAATACGACAAGAAAGACTAGTGCCAGTTAGATATATGAGCTAATATTTATATGAATTTTCACCCCCAACCAGTAAACACATATTTTATTCCTATTATTCAAAAACATCGAATACAACCAACATTACTTGAATAACTAAGCCAAAGGATTATCTTAGCCGTTTGACGTTCCATACTTTTCAAGTTCAATATTTTCCAGACAACCATAAATCCATGGTTTTATCTAAAATGATATTTAAATTGCGTAAGTTACGGCGGTAACAAGTAGAAAAGTATGAAAAGTCAAACACTACTTATAAGTTTAGTTGGAACATAATTACTTTGTAGTGCATTAAAATGCTAGTTAGAATTTCTACTGTTAGAAATAAGCCTCCTCCAAAGGTTTTCACAGCGATCTGTTAGAAGCAGTCCGCATGTATCATCGAATTTTTTGCGTATTTTCTCTCTGATCAAATTCAATTCTTTGTATCTATATTAATGCTATATAGTGAAAACAAATAGTCTTGCTTTCAACATTTCAGTTCAGCTAATCCTCCTAAGATTTATGACCAAGCAAAAGGACGATGTATGTCTCCATTTAGCGCGCTGTCACAGTGTCATGTGAAGTGTGTATTAGTGGTTGGTATGGTCGGCGTATGCAAAACTGAACCAGTCGGCGCAGGTGACGTTTAGACGTCTATTAGTTGGCTCCCTATCAACATGCAAATTGTTTCTCCTGCACTATTTATTAAGGCGTTAGGATTAAAGAGCCCCGGAGTACGCCGATCAGCGGGCCGGCCAACTCTAATTGCAACATCGGTTTTTATAGCTTTTTAATTATGGATGCGTGTTACGGAATCTCAATTTTAAGAACACGTTCTTTTCAAATAATTGTGGTTAAATGGTAAATTTTACACGTTTCAAACTTTGTGTCCTGTCATTTCGTTTGGGATCGGTATGCGAAGTTCTGCATTTATATATGTACGATGTTGTTAAAAGTATTTCTGTCTTGGGCATGCCTTAATATAATTTTTGAATAAAAATGTATTTTGAAAACTTTTAATACACACGATACGGTATTAAATATGTTCATGTTCTACATTTGTTTCAGATTAGAATCACCTATACAGGTCTAATAATAACTTGTTTATTATTCGGTAGTACGCATCATAACTCGTTTTGATGATACGGCTATTTCATAAGTCGGCTGAACAGTTACACGGCATTATAATATGCATAGACTCGCATCAAAAATAAAAAGAAACGATTCAAACAAGAATTAAACGCAATTATTGACATCCAACCGACGATTTCAGATTAGCATATTTTTTGCCGATAACTATGTATCTAAGCAGTATGGACTATCATTAACTCCTTATAAATAATAAGATGATTTCGTTTTTCTGTACCAACGTGTAATGTGTATGTGTGACGTAGGATACGGCTACAATTAGTTCTTCCACCTAAGGAGTTGCACCTGCTAAAACCATAATAATTATACAAGTTAATTGTTAATAAAACTCGTTTCGAGGGAAGATATTTGCAATTTGATAAACTAGAACAAGATACTACACAATCTTGTAACACCTAAACTCTAAAGTCTATCGGATACAATTACGTTGAAACGTACTAAAAGATGCAATTTTTAATTTATTTCGTGGTTGAAATGGTTCTTGAATTTAGTGCAATATAATACAATATTACAAGAGCGTAGAATAAAAAATCGGTATCCATATTATGAATCCAGTAGGAGGGAAAATTTCTCGGCCCAAGAATGGTGGCATTCAAATAAGAAAGTGAAAAAAATATGATAGAGCAACGAGGTCAAGCAGAACACTTCGATATAATGCTTAATATGATAACTCAAAAAAGAAAATATAAGAGAGAATTTGCATAAAAAAAGAGACACTTAGAAAACAAATCTGAATAGAATTTGTTTTGCTCATTTGGCAACACAAGCAAATGATTTTCTTATTAGATTTTAAGTAGTAAAATATCACATAGGAGATGTATTGTCCTTTACACCTAACTACGAAAAACGAAGGAAAGATCCGATTTATAGCGAAATATGTCAATGTGTTAACTCATAAAAGTCGAATTTCTATCATAATTGTTTCTAAAGATATCAGATTATGTATCCATAAAATCAAAAACCAAAATTTTGATGTAGAATAAAACAGGACATTGAAAAAGGAATTTTGTGAATGGTACAGCACAAAGGCACAAAGTGTGCTAGTGTTTATTTATAGCGCGGTGGAATACATCACATGCAAATGTGTAAGTTATGAAATATTAATGAGGCGCCAAATAGCAAAGCTCAATGAATTGTACGAGCGTCCTTCTCGAAGGCCGCGTGTCGGCGGAGTGTGAGTGACCGGCGCGGCGGCGGGCGGCGAGCGCGGTGACGCAGCGCCGCGCGCCGTGCATGCGCCAAGCCGTGCGCCGGCCATGCGCCATGTTAATTACTACTACCAATAAGGCGCCCCGTCAACATATTTATTTTTTAGCTTATGAATTGTTCGCAAACTCACCTCATTAAAAGTATGATCTGAATCGGAATACTTTTTTCAGGCACTAGCAAAACGGCCGTACGGCGACCTTGATCGAGATGCCAAGATTAATTCCCCACCGGGTATTTTATAACACATACGTGCCTCGGCACGAGTTCTCATTGCGAACGCCTTTTTCGGTATGATACTTGTTGAAAATAAAAATCGTAGGGTGGCCACCGAATACCTGATCCATATATTGCAACGACAACATTTAATAGCAAGCGAAAAAAGTTATCGACTGATCGTGAAGCGTCTACAAACTAGTCTATAGTTTTTGTCATTACCTTCGGGTTATGGTCTTTTTAAGAGCTGCTTTAAATTTTTAAACAATCAAACGCGCAGCTTGCGTCGATGCCAAACGCGAGAACTCGCGCTTTACGCAGCCATTTAAATTAGTAAAATAAAATATTAAAATTTAAGCATACTCAGGTAGGACTGGATGTTTATCATCATCAGAGATGTTATAAGTATAAAAATATCGTACTCGTTTTAGAATGTAATGAGAATGTTAATTTTTCCCACGAATATTTTGATTGGTCGTCGAACTCGACAATGAGCGAGATCAAAGCTGGCCGGCCAGACGGCTATCGTCGTGGCACGTATCGGCCGCAGGATCTTTGTCATTCGCGCTCGAGTCGACGCGAAGCGCGCGCGGCCCAGCGACATCGCACTCGGCAATAACACAAGCGCCGCCGCTGTTGGCAATTAATGTAACCGAAGATCATCAATAAACATTTTTATCACTTCATCGCCTCTGACAACGGAGGTACTTAACCACTAGGGACCCGTACATTATAACTTTTGAATATTCAGTCACGCACATCTTTCAACATGCTGCGAACTGTGCTCCGGTCATATTTTTATTGTTTTACCACCGAAGCAAAGATGGACTGGTTTTAAATGCCGCCGTTTAATATCCAGTGACAAGTTAGGTAAACAAAACTATTAGTGTGTTTGAAGTTGGAATTGCGGTTGCAAGGAGTGAGTTGTGTGTAACGTTAGGCCGGAGGGGCTGTGTTCTAATGACCGCGTGTATTTTAAAATCAGCTTGATCAATTATGACCATTTAAACGAATGGACTAGGCGTATGACGAGTGCGGCCGGCCGTCACTCCATCTACGGTAATCCCTCGGACGATCAACGCTCGACTCTCGCATATTGTTTTTAAACACATAATATCGACCGACGCCTACAAAGGCTACTACAAAGACGAACCACTTTCAGTACATTATTATTTGTGCTATTTTTCCTTGTAACGTGAAGTTGGAATAGAATTTTAGACACATCAGGCGAATTCCTGCGGGGCGTAATTTAATTTAATTGTGAGCATAATTGCTTGCGCAGATCGGCATCACGATCTTAACATTTGCAAAGTTCATTAAACGATTCTGGCGGTGGTAAAATAATATCGTCTATTAAATTCCAGTTGTTTCATTTTTATTTAGTGGATACATATTTAGACAGTATGTCAAATAAATAATTACTATATAAAGATTATCGATAAGGACAGTACGCAAAGTAAAACAATAACAAAATCACAATTTTTTTATATAAATATGCGCAAAAGTGATGACTGACATGAGAGAAAAGTTATCGGGCAAAGGATTAGTACCTGCAAAAGCCTTAGACATAAACTCACAAGCAAGAGCTGTGTAGTTACTGCACTGTCTAACAGATTTATACCTTTACTGATTTAGTGTTATATAGGTAGTGAAATTGCTTATGCCTTAACATATTCAAAATTCTCTTCCTTCTTGTAATAAACTCGTCCCTTAAATTTTCTACATGATAAAAATATTAAAATGCATTATGGTTATTTATTCCTGTCAAAATAGATGTAATTAAACCTTTTATCAGCCATGTTACAGATGATCTGCTTCAACCCTCCACACCGAGAGAGTGACGGTGATATAAAAGATTGTAATCGACTTTTTTTGGTAGATCCTTGCTGTTGGTAAATCAAGCTACATTACTTTCAGTCGGTGAATTCAAAGGGCATGACACCATAGAGACAGAAAACTGAAATCTTAATTTTGTATTTCTTTCAGTACGTGAGAATGCCAAACAACCTGTAGCTCTTGAGAGGATGACCGTATCTGGCTACATACCGACAACCATAAAAAAAAATCTATCTTCACTGCTCTGGTATTTGGTATCTGGTATACTGCTGTGCTATCGGAGGCACTGTCTTTGACGTGCCTTTATAACTAAAACCTAAATCATTTCTCTGGTATTTTGAGAATGTTAATACCACTCTTATCAATACACGCATAAAATAGATAAAACCAATTAAGATAAAAAAATCATCAAATCTACAAATCCAACATAAACTAACATAAGAATTAAAATTCCACACCAATATTTATTTACATAAACCTTACACAAATAAATATCTCTCGCTGCGATATTCAAACGGATTATAATATTATGACAAGCACAACGCGGCTTAAGTAGCATTGATACATCAAGCGGGATGCGAGACGATTTATCGCAATATCACTCGGTACGAGTGCGCGATTCCTGTTTGTTAATTGAAAAAAAAAAAGGTAGGAATTAATCATGATTCGTTACAAAGAGATGTCGGGTAGCAAACGAGATCGATTGCGTGGAGAGATTCAAAAATCGCGCTGGTCTCGCTTCGTGCGTGAGCAGATACAAAGAGATACTGGATCGTGATCGTGCGCATTGATAAATTGATGATATGCATATCGTTTACTAGCCTGCATATCGTGGGATTATCCCCAAGCTATGGAAATTCTTTATAATGTTTTTTAATACATTTCTATATTAAATTAAATGGGTAGTCTCGTGTCCTATAGTAATCCAGGCGATATTGAGCAACTAACTAAAAGGATCAACTCTGAATCTCCTTCTCGGGAATAAAACGAAGATTGTAGCAGCACAAGTATTTATTATTATACAACTTGTTCGTTCAACGTCTCGACATCAACTGCCCTACCACAACTGAAGCACACTTATTTATACTAGTCGTTTGACGTTTCTCTGACGGTAGTCAGACAAACGTCCTTATAACAATATATTTTTATCCTAACCGTCGAAGCAATAATTCACAAATGGCAAACTTTACTATTCCTATATGCAAGCTTATATAATACTAGATATTATAATTAAGTAAGCTTACAGTTCGGCCATCCTTACTGAGTGAGTCCTCTCACTCGTAGTTATATAAAATAGACACTTATAACGAAATGCTGTATACAAAATTACTCAGCTAATAAATCAAATACGTTTTTTCATGTCGAAATACACAATCAACTCATTTGTTTCATAATCGCAACTCAAATCACAATCAATTTTACACAATGTATTAATTAAATTATCAAATTCTTAATCTCATGTCTTATACAGTCCACGATCATAAGTGCGACATTGTCATAATGCCATTCACTCTCTGCACTGATCGTGAAGACTGTACTCATCATCATATCTCATTCGCTATCTTGCAATCACTGATTGCTCACTGTCAATATCTTAATCAATGACACACAATCAAAATCTGAGCCAACAATGCTTCTGGTTATTCTTCATTCGCATCGGCACTATTAACTTGATCGCTTTCCGAATCATCACTGGAGTAACCACTAAAATTCATCCAGGGGTGGATCTTGTCCAAGGCAACTACATTTTCGTAACGTTTGTTTCCCTTTCTAGTTAAGGGTGTATCCTCCACCAAAAATCTATCATTGGGCAAGATTTTTAAGATTCTATAAGGACCATGGAATTTGGGGGTCAGTTTCTTTGATTTACCTATGTGGTCTTTGTCTATAACGGTCCTTTCTATCCTAACAAGATCACCCTTGTTATATTTTGTCGGAGTTTTTCTATGTTTATCGAATTTTCTTTTAGCATATTCTTGCTGTTTCTCAATCCGTTTTCTAACATCTGATCTTAATTGTATCAGATCGGCGCCATCAAGCCTGTTAGACGTTTCTGTAATTACGTCGACTAGTAAATTTTCCGATCCATTGACTAATTTACAACCGAACAACAATTCTGAGGGGCTTTTTCCCGTAGTTTTATTAATAGTGGTATTAATGCCTAACTGAATATCTCCAATGTGATCGTCCCAACTATTTTCATTTTCACCATGACATTTAGTACTTAATGCGTCGGATATAGTGCGGTTAAACCGTTCTACCTGTCCATTGGCCCTTGGAGTTGCAACTGCATTTAATATATGTTTAATTTTCAAATTATCAACAAAATCCTTAAATTTCGTACTGGTAAAACAAGACCCGCGGTCCGTTATTAAACGGGAAGGTACACCGAAATAACTAAAGTGTTCTTTAAAAACTTTGATCGCGGTCATTGTTTTGGTATCTTTTACTGCTCGTATATTAATAAATTTAGTAAATGCATCGATTATAATTAATAAATATATATTTCCCCTTTTAGAACGAATGAATGGACCCAAATGGTCGGCGTGAAGTGTGTGAAAGGGCTTCTCCAGCTTAGGTATAGGATGGAGTAATCCTTCCTTGGGGCCACCAGGTGCCTTGTGATGCGCACATTCTAAACAAGCCGCAACATATTTTTTAGTAAATATTCGCATTTTTGGAAACCAGTATGTTCCTTTTAGCCGACTTAACGTTTTGTCATATCCAAAATGACCTACATCATCATGATTCATACGCAACACCTGCCACCTGCAACCCCCAGGAACAACCCATCGTAATCCTTCGTCCAGGATCCTAAATACATGACAACCTTTTAATTGATAGTTTTTACGTACGTCCGCTATAAATTTTGTCTCGTCATCTTCTAAAATCTCTCTAATACGTTTAATCTCACTATCATTGCTCTGTACTGTAGCAATCCAGTTGTTTAAATCCACATGTAAAATGTCAATGACATGTTCTGTATCCTTATCTGAAGGTTCGGAAACAGGACTGCGACTTAATGCGTCTACGTGAGCCATTCGGGACCCTGGTCTATATTCAATTTCGCAATTGTACTCTTGAAATTGCACCCACCAACGAGATATTCGCGGTATAAGGTCCCTTTTAATTAGAGTCGTACGGAGCGCACTACAATCCGTAACAATTTTAAATTTAAATCCTAATAAATAAACGCGGAAACGATTCAAGGATGCTACGACCGCAAGGGTTTCTAATTCAAATGAATGGAACTTTTGTTCGTCTGTTGTGGTCTTCCGACTATAATATGCAATAGGTCTAAGAAGACCGTCCACGCCCCATTGCATAAGGATACCCGCGATTCCTAATTTTGATGCGTCTGTGTGTAATTCCGTGTCTAATTTAGCGTCGTATAATGCCAATATGGGGCGCTCAGCCAACCTTTCCTTTAAATCTTTAAAAGATTTCTCCTGGTCTTCCGACCAATTCCACTTGAATTTAGATTTAGTTAGATCTGTGAGCGGACGAGCTATTAGGGCGAAATTTTTGACAAATCTACGAAAGAAACTGGCTAAACCGATAAATCGCCTAACGTCATGAACGTTTTGCGGGGTCGGAAAATTTTGAATAGCTTCCGTTTTACGTGTCCCAGGACGTATCCCTTCTCCACTTACATGGAATCCAAGAAATTCTAATTCAGTACAGAAAAAGTTGCACTTTTTAATTTTAAGAGTAAGTCCAGAGTCCTTCAAAATTTGTAGTACTTCTTCTAAACGTATTAGTCCTTCATTAAAGGACTTTGTCGGGATTAATACGTCATCCATATAGACGATTGTATAGCTTACTTTCGCCAATATTTTGTTCATTGTCCGTTGAAAGACAGAAGGAGCATTCGCTAAACCGAATGGCATTCGTTTAAACTGATATTGTCCGTCGGGCGTCACAAATGCGGTTTTGTCTTGAGATTTGGGCTCGACGGGAATCTGATAGTAACCAGAAGCAAGATCAAGACTGATAAACAAGGAATTACCATTCAGCCTATCGAGCTGATCGTCAATCAAGGGTAATGGATAATGTTCCTTTCGAGTTTTATTATTTAGAGCACGATAATCGACGCATAGTCTACTTTCTCCTGTCTTTTTCTTTACTAATAAGACGGGGCTTGCATAGGGCGAATTTGATTCACATACGATATCTGCATCTATCATTTCTTTTACCATAGACCGAACTTGTTCGCGCTCAAAAAATGAAAGCCTATAAGGGCGATAAACAACTGGGTGCGAGTCATTTAAATTAATTTCCATCTGAACCACATTAGTTAAGCCTAAATCTTTTAAGTTGTCTGAAAAACACGTTTCGTATTTCTTTAGAAGATCCTTTAATCGAATTATCTCGAATTTATTCAGCTGTTTACCGTAATTTAAGGTAACAGTGTCATTATCAAAGTCCAACATATTTATGTCCACACAATTATTTACGCAAACAGCTCGTGTGATTAGAGAGTGTTGTTTCAGAAAGATAGGGTTTTGGCTAAAATTCTGCACCAATAATTTACCTTCTCCCTCTTTTAAATCGTATTCTCCCGGCAGTATATAAAATTCATTTTCTGGCAAGCCACGTAGGGAACCATTTACACAGATCGCACCAGTGTAATCATTAAATGAACTAATCAGCACTGGGAACATATCTTTCGGAGGTATTGTAACATTTTTTATTAGATACAACTTTATTTTAGTCATTTCACGAGTAAAAATCAAAGAATCTGTTGTTTTAGTTATAATTATCCCTGGTTTTTCAGTAAAACTATGCCCTATCAGAACCGGATGCTTAATAATATTATCGTCTACAATATAAGCGATAATTCTTTCAGAAATACCTTGTATTTCAATCATCACGTCTGAAGCACCTAAAGGTAGCACTATATTATTCCCTATACCCCTCATTGCTGGTAAATGCTTATCGGACCAACTAATACCACTTTTGATGGCTACACTGCGCTGAATTAATGTACATTGACTACCCAAATCAACATAGCCTTTAACAGTTTTATCATTGAGTTTTAAATTCACAAAGTATTTAGTATCACTATTATTACCATTTTCAATGCACATAACGTTCTTATCCTTAGGCTTATCATTTTTATTGTCAGAATCAGTTGGCAACCTGGGACAGTTAATAGTTAAATGTCCCAACCGTCTACAAACATTGCATTTTAATATCTTTTTTGTGCATTTAAAACTCAAATGTCCCGGTTCGTTACAATTGTAGCAAATACTAGTTGTACTACCTTGCGATCTCGAACCCCTTTGTTCACTATTATTTGTAATTTGCCTAGAAAAAGAAGTAATAACGCTACTATTTCGCTTATCGTTAGTTGTCTTGCATTTATCTATCTCACGGGGTTGTTGTTTGATTGACTGGAAGTAATTTAAGCCTTGTTCTGGTACCTGGCATTTTGCAGCTTTAGCTCCTAATCTTAACGATCTGTCTTCTATCCCATATAATAAGCAATCTACTGCTCGTTTGCCCTGTATCTCACAGCGATTGAGCAAGTTTAGTTTATCATAATAATAGAGCTCTAATGATTCATTAAATTTTACACGTCTTGCTAACATTTCGGTTAATAATTCCGCGTAATCATCGCTACTCGGAAATGATTCCTCTAACTTGATTTTCCACTCAGACCACGTAAATGACATGGTTGGAAGGGCTTGATACCAGGTTTTTGCGATCCCGGATAGTTTAGGTAATGAATAGTGTATTATCTGATCACTACCCCAGTTATAAAGTCTCGCGCATTCTTCTACTTTATGGATCCACATCTGAATAGTTTGCCCTTTAATCATGGGATCAAATTCGGGTACAACATTTCCTAACATGGGGAATTTATTACCATGTGGCTGATTGCCAGCTAGTGCCTTGACCAAGGAGGACAAAAATGCTTGTGTGCCACTGTCAAGAATATTTGAATTACTCACAGTTATAGGAGGGGTGCTGTTCTCGCCGCCGTCTCTGAGCCTTGCTTGGTCACTACGTCCTGCACTACTGCGCCTCGGTCGGCTCAGCCTTGGTCCGCTCCGTCTCGATCTGCTTCGTCTCGGTCTGCTTCGTCTCGATCTGTTTCGTCTCGATCTGCTTCGTCTCGATCCACTCCGTCTCGATCCACTCCGCCTCGATCCCGTATGCGGTGACCTGCTGCGGCTTGATCCATCTCGCCTTGATCTACGCTGCCTTGGTCCAGTATGTCGCGATCTGCTGCGACTTGTACTTTTATTGGACTGGGTTCCAATATTATGTACATAACGAGTATGATAATCACGTTGGTTACTTTCTCTGTCGTTCTCACGTCTTGGGGTACGACAATGTTGTACTCGACGCTTTTGTATACGGGTACCACTCTCACTGTGCTCATGCTTTCGTGTTTTGCGTCTCTGGTCTGGGGTTACTTCTCTACTACGGTTTTGTTTTGTGCGTTTATTACCTCTGGTTGAATCCATTACCAGCACTAATTTTACTCCAAAGTCCGTATGTGTGCGGGTTTTTCTTTGTTGGCCTTATTTCTTCAAATTGTGAGCGCACTTTGAAGTAATCCCACTTCTGAGATAAAAGGATCAACTCTGAATCTCCTTCTCGGGAATAAAATGAAGATTGTAGCAGCACAAGTATTTATTATTATACAACTTGTTCGTTCAACGTCTCGACATCAACTGCCCTACCACAACTGAAGCACACTTATTTATACTAGTCGTTTGACGTTTCTCTGACGGTAGTCAGACAAACGTCCTTATAACAATATATTTTTATCCTAACCGTCGAAGCAATAATTCACAAATGGCAAACTTTACTATTCCTATATGCAAGCTTATATAATACTAGATATTATAATTAAGTAAGCTTACATAACAAAGTAATAATTTATTTATTGAGAAAAACTTGGCTGCAGTCATGACAATAAATATGCAAAAAATAAATTAAAATTAAAGTGATCTTAACTCATTGCAAATCTAATAACAAAACAACCCAAGACTGATCATTCAAGTCTCTAATGAATCATTGAACTTATTTAAGTCAAATCATCGATTAATTTATTATTAACAACTTAGAGCAATTCTATGAAAAAATATGAGATTGTTTATTGCTTACATGGTTTTTCCTTCTTTTACTTTGGAAACGAATTCATTGGCCAATTCATACCTACATAAAAATGCTAAGGGAAGGATCCATAGCAACTAATAGTAAAAGGTGCAGTACGATAATGTGCTACCATTTCATTTTTATCAATAGTCGGAACATTCAAGGATTATAATAATATTATTCGACTTAAAATCTCTATCAGGCAGCTGTAAAAATGATATCAAAATAATATCTAATGATACTATGAGCGCTCTTATTGACGGAATAAGTAATCTATATGTAATCTTATTTTTGAACACGCAATTAAAGGTACCGTTACACTTTTAGGTTAATCAGAGGTAGTATCCAAAAAATAATAATTTTATAGAGGTAATCTATGATTCCAATGTTTATATCTATCCTTAGAAATCCACTCTGCGAAGGAAGGGATAATTGTATCCGATTGTAAAAGCGACTTCTGTTAACGATATGAAAAATCTATTTTGACCCATCTGAATATCTCTATTTACGGATTCAGTTTTCATCTTCATTTCTGTAATAATAATTTTGTCCTCCATATCACTCTGATGGACAGTAACCTATCTGGAATAAATAGTAGAACTTTGACAACGTTTTACACATCCCTGAGAGGCTGGACAGAAACCGTT
Organism: Hyles euphorbiae; assembly: GCA_023078785.2. NCBI lineage: Eukaryota > Metazoa > Arthropoda > Insecta > Lepidoptera > Sphingidae > Hyles > Hyles euphorbiae. The sequence goes on along the minus strand of CM041041.1, from coordinate 12,311,983 downwards.
GGATGTAAATCCTCCGCTATATCAAGACTACAACCGAAAACGAAGCCGTGTGGTAGTTTTACTAAAAAACCCGCAAAAAAGGCTCAATATTTTTGGGATGTTTTCAATATCATCATGTTTGGGAGGTACAAAGTGTATGCTAAAATAATTGTTAAAGCCCTTGCGTACCATATCGTCTTTATACTAGGGTGTACGTTATTATTTCAAAAACTATGTATTTACCACTCAAATAAGACGAAAGGAAAAAATTACAAAGATACGACGATACGAACGATAATCTATACCTGCCTTGTATATTGTAATGGCTGTAAGTCACTAAAATACTGGTTCATTCAATCCAACTACATTACAGTTGATGTATACGTATAATTTCATACAAAAATGCGCGTGTTTATCATTGCGTAAGGCGTTTTGTATTTGTTAGTGTTTAGCCACGGAGCCTGAAGCTCGCTCCTCCTCCTATTGTGTTGGACAATACGCAGTATCTTCTCGCTAACGAGACATTTGATGGGGCCAAGTCATGAAGAAACAGCGTTTAATTAATTTATCTTATTAATGAGGGATGGATAGGCGAAAGGTATACGGTAGGCATGACAAATATTGTACCTACTCTCGAGGTGCTAGCATCTTGTCCTAGACAAAGTGATTCCGAAAATGCTATAGTTAACTATAGCATTTTAATGACGTATTCTTGTCACTAGTTATTATTGATACATTACTGCTAAATAATGCAAATAACTTTATCAAACACGTTCTTATAAGAGGTAGAATCACTGAGTAGTTAATTGTAGCGATATAGTATAACACAAAAAAAAACTTTCTTTAACGTCTAGGACACTTTCATCTGTTGAGAAGCGTCCTGTCAGCTTTCATTGAGCCTAAATTATCGTGATTATTAAAATCCAACATAATTAATATTAAAAAATTAGTTTTTTTTCACACGTAAAACAATTTCAGATTTGAATTTTTCCAAGCGTAATTTCGCTTTTATCTCGCACCACGCCAAAAGCCCGCAGCGTACTCACATTTGTAAAAAGCGTAATAAGCGTTCGCTTTTGGCATATTGTATTGACACACTATAAATATTTGCGCGATTACCGCGCGTCGAGATTGCGCCGCGATCGACCGCGCCCCGGGCTGAACTACTCGCGGTAGGAAAACCATTTCCTGCACTGTGTTATGGTCATTAGGAGGTAGAACAGAAGTTTGGAACTTATGAATTGTTGCGTTATTCTGACAGTAATTTAAAATAGGTAGAGCACAGTTTTTTGTCACTTTAGAGTAGGCAAATAATGTATTGACTTGACTAGAGTGGAACTGTCTTATAAGATTTTTTTTAATCATTGGCGTGACATAATGCTGCTTTACAGTATACACCTGATGTTGAGCGCAAATACCGTACAGGCAAAGTATTCAATGGCATCAGATGGTAGTCCCATGCCTTTCAATACAATTAGGCATACTAAGATGTTTCTTCTTTAAGATGCTTCTGTACACCGAATAAGATTGCTATTGTTGCTAAGTTCTTTATTTCCTTTCAATCATGTCAAAAAATTTTAATAATTAATTTCTTTGAGTGCGCTGGTGATGAGACAAGACAAGCAAATATAAAATATACAAATTATTAAAAATATTTGAATACTTTGTATATTTTTTTATAATTTTCGGGTTTTATATATTTATTATGAATATTCCCCGTGGCAGTTATTTCGGTTTAAAATAATTATTTTCCTGATATGAGTATTGTTATTCATCATTACATAGTTAAGGCCTACCTATACGACTACTTGTAACGGTAGGAAAAACGCAAGTTGAGGAGACAATTTCTGTCTACACAAATATAAACATTGCATAATCTTAATACCATTTTAACACCGCATTTGACTTATGTTCTAATTAATAATCTAATAATAACACGTGTACGCTTTAATAATCTAAAGGCAGAGAAATTAATACTTTCTTACATGTTTTTTATCTTTGTTAATTCGAGGCAATATTCACAACGGGAATGTATCGCAGCGCCACCCTTAAAAAGCCTAATTTAATTTAACAGGTAGGCAGAGTTGTTTAATCATAGCCCTACCTCTAAATTACATAGTACGGTAATAGCTGCCGAGCAATCAGCAATTCTTCATTTTTGCTACTGTTTTTTTATTTCTATAAAAAGTGGATTCCAATCATCTAAGTTTATTTTGCTACTCCGCTATTAGAGAACTGCTTTGGAGTGTTAAATTCCAACGCTAAGCTTCCGGTTAGTTTAAAATTTACCGTTTTAATGTTTATAAGGCTGTGTAAGAATTGTTTTAGTTTGATTTTAAGGAAGTTAATCATTTATTTAAAAAAAAAGTGTTTTTAGAAGGTATAGTAGTGTTTTAGTAAATACTCAAAGCATACTATTTTTATACTATTATTATTACTATAACTTATTAAAAATCTTATAAAATCGGAATAGGAAATTAAGATATTATGTTCTTTATAGTCTAAAGAAATATGCAACATTAATATTACACGTTCTCATTTATATTAAAATTAATAATGGATATCGCAATCTTCAATTTAATGAGCACGCATTATTTAAACTGAATTTCTAATATAAGCTATCTATTCTTAGTGGCGTGGTCTATCAGAATAGCCGTGGCCCTTTTACAAAAATTACAGAGCGCTACACGGCGGAATATACGATAATATTGGAAGCATCATTAAATCTGAATGACTATGCAGAATGTGAATATTATTATAAAACATGAGACTTAGTTATGATCTGGGAGCGAGTCTTCGCGTCACGTATCTGAAGCTCACGCGGTCTCACCCGAACGTCAGCAACACGTCGCCCCCAAATTACAGGGGGCACGTGAAAACTTAGCACTCGTTAGGTGTCAAAATTGCCATAATTTCAAAGCCGAACTGCGCCCCGCCTCAAGTTAAATCGGCCCGACTTTTTGCCGACAATTTTCAAAACTCAATTTTTTTAATGATTTGTGGCCGCAACCGATATACCGAAATTGGTTGATCGAAAACGGAATCCATGTTGATCGTGTGAAAATTATTTTGAGCGCAAACCTTTGTAGTGTTAAAAATCAACTACAACCTTCTCGGAAGTTATCGAATGCAAAAATGTGAAGTAAATATGTAATATACCTAATGGAAATTTTAGTCTTAAATAAACTAAATCGTTTTTATTACCAACTAATCATTTAATATACTAACAGCTTTGTAATTGTTTCGAAACACGTTTATCATCTACACACTCTTGCTTTCATTGTTCTCTCGCCGTAACAAAACCGGCTTATTCAATTGTTTAAATTAATAAACAACAACTCTTTATGTTAATGCTTGTTTTGTTGGATATTAATTTGGTGTAATTGTGGCCAACGATGAGAATACGAATTAAGTTGAATATAATTTTGTAATTAGATCACCAATATGGTCACTTTATTATGATAAACATTACATGATATCTGTGTTAAATAATATGATGGACATTTAATATGTCTGTGTGTATGTAACATTATACACAACTATGTCTGTGTCATCCAAAAAGAAAATAAACCGGACTAAGATAAAGTGAATTTAAACTTTCCGTTTATTTCCGCATCATACTGAAGTGCAGTATAATAGAGACCCGATATAATCGATAGTCAAAAAGAAGACAAAACGAAAATAAAATTGTTGTATAGAGATCTAAAATAGCTAGTTAAGTGAGATATTTATAATGATCGTTTAACCACTATTGTGATTCGATTCGCTTCGCTCTAATATCGGACGGACAGCTTTGATTTCGAACAATCAATCCACATTCATGGATGAGTCCAACATTCCTTAAATTCTTATTGGAAACTATGGCGTCTCTCACGTATTCTTACTTAGGGTTCCTAATTGAACTAGAAATAGTAATAAAGTAAAATTTGTTAAAGTGAAGATTTTATTATTCAGAACATTATAACCTAAAGCGACAGAAAGTCCACCGTTGAACTTAGGACACATACAAAGATTTCAGCATGTCCATATTTTTGTAAATATGAATATATAAAAGAAAATTTAAAAATCACGCATCCAGGGAAGATACATTTATTACAATTTGCTATGCATCGAAAGGTACTTTATCAGCTACCGACTAATCTAGCTTCTTTCTTATAGTTTCGTCTCCTTAATGGACTATTTCACAGCAAATTACGCGGTACAGTTACATGTGTAACATAATATTTCATATTTTGATGTGTATTGATAGACAACATTTTCCGCATGTATTCAGTCGGCAACCAGCCGTAAAATTGAAGTGTGACGACAAAAAGAGTTTGCCTTTGTGGATGGCTACGGCGAATTGTGCAAAAAGGGTTCTACCTGCAACTTGTACAACGATGACCAAAAGTTTCTCGAAAAAAATCTTTGTACGCCACCAGAAGTGGGGCGAAACTTTTTGTAAAACATTTCGGTGTCGTCGTGGTACATTACACAATATTAACAATAGAACTCTTCAATCTACTTAAGGACCTTCAGTTTTTTTCACATGTTTGATGTCGTCACGCGTTGGAGTCAACAAGATGGACTTACGGGTTCTATGGGCAAACTCCTATACAGTTCTTGCGTCACGGTCAATACGTGAGTTTTTATGCAATTTTTTCTTCGGGTTTCCAACGAAACCGCTATTCCTTTGGTTAATTGGGTACGCGATGAAGAATGGATTTTATGTTGTAAAATCGGATGATCTCCTTATTATAAAATTTAACCACAATTGTACTAAATGCTGTACACCAAACAGTTATGCTAGGAACATGCAGTTGCAATCCTTTGCAATTGTGCGGAAACAGAATCCTTTCTTACAATTCACATTCAATTTGTGCAAAGCACAAGTATAAATACAATCCTATTTAAGTATACAAATATTCTTGGAAATCACATATTATTAATCCAAAATCATTTTCGCCAACTAAAGTCGACACAAAATTAGTTTAATAATCAACAGAGAAGCATAAAAACCTAATAGCGTGAAAATCTGTGAATGGATTTTTTTGCAAGTTTCCATTATGACGTCTATTGTTAAGGACGGAGTATAACAATAGATCGATATCACGGATACTGTTCTCATTAGCTTTTTGTGTGAAACATTCGCAGCATGTGCCAAAACGGAAGAAGCAGTTGCACACACAAGAGCCCCAATAAATGTATTGCACAACACGAACAATCTTGTAAAGGTAATTGTAACTGTCGGCAATACTACACCACTAATAAATCTAAAACACAAATAGTAAAGAATATTGGCGACATCCACTCCTTACAATAAGAAGTATTTACAATCACTCACGCCTGTTGCTCGTGCCATTACGGAGATTTATACCCTAGCACAATAAAAGCAGTAAATTCGTATCCGACTTTAAAATTTCACACAAAATATATAATTCCAGGAGAAGGAAATAAATGGCGCACCAATTATTCACAATGCAACGTACCGGAAACTCTCGAGTATTTTATCGGCGTATCTTTTGAGCGGTGAACTGATTTCAAACAAATACGAAACGTACGAAGTGTCGACTAAGCTGGGAAGAATGGAGGATTACAGCGAAATCCTGTTTTTGTTTGTTTTCTTTGCTCATAATTCCACTGTTACTTCGGCTTCGGTTTAATAGTACGTGCAAGAAAATTTAAAATTTGTTTAAGAAATTTCATGGCTAGGATTAAATCGTGGAATGTGAATATTGAAACGTTTGGTTGCTTGATGGTAGCTAAGTTTTACAACGTGCATTTAACAAAGCCTTAGTTAAATATGCACGTCAAGAATACTTAACGACGTATTAAGCGAGCTAATTAAAGATAGTTATTTGCATTTCCCTCATTTTGCATTTTTAACTCATTGCTGTATCTAAACTTAATATTGGTACGTGTTTCACATAAAAATAAACTTGAAAAAGTTATTTCAAAATTTATTACAATCTATTATTAGTATTCTATAATAAGCTCACAATTTATACCTAACAAGACACCAATTTAATGGTACATTAATTAACACGTATGAATGTTAATAAAATGAAGTGGTTAAAACTAATGCCTCGGCAATTTCGCATGACAGTTCATTTGTCAATACCCCTGGAGCTGTATAAATTAAATGCACAGATAGCGGCTAAAAGCATCGGCTTCTGTATCTACGGTGGGGCGTCAGAATTATCAAAATTAATTCTATGATTGAATGGTGTTGGTATACGTGAGAAACGATAAGACGGTCGTTCCAAACCCATTTACACCGTGCTCAACACTTTTCAACTAAAACTATTTCCAGGTGAAAGATTAACACTTTAGTAAATGTTTTTCGAATCTAAAGTGTGTTGAGGTAATAAAAAAATATTGTTGTAGAGCACCGATAACATTTCTCTTTCGTTGCTTCGTCTGGCATATAAAAACGGCGGCACTATCGTCAACATTAATTTAGCCGACAAAATAATTCCTCTAGCGAGGATGCGTTAAGTGACGTAGTCTACACTTTAATCAAACAAGCTCATTTAATTGGTCTCCACTATGGGAATTCTTATATTCAATTAATAAGATGGCCGTAATTGGATCAACAGTGTCGGTGCGTTTCACCATCTGATGGATGATACCAATTTCCACTCCGCTCCCTAGGCTTGATAATTAGTTATTATCATTATTCTATAGCCATAATAATTAAATGTTGATAATGAGTTGGGTTATTGAAGACTCTTTGTGAGTTACCGTTAAGGTGGCAGTAATCTTAAGGGACAGGATTTATGCTTAGCTGGACGTTGTTTGGCTAAACTGTCCCCAATCTATTGTCCAGTTGGTCTTTTGCAGCCACTTCAAAGACCCGACAATGAGTCCGGATCTCTACGCATTGAAGCAAACGCGTGCCTCTAATCCTTATTGATATAACGGAATATTGTATGATCACCTTACGTTTTTTTCCGCGTCATCTTAACAAAACATCCCTATAAAAATGTAGCCCTTTTTATAGTATTTATATTAGTGAACGGTACACTACGGTGCCGTTATGGCAAAAAAAATGATATCAAAGTGTAATAATTTTTGACGTAACTGTATCGCATCCCCGTTGTGTTCGAAGTTGGGACGATAAGCAGTGTCTAGCTCAAGGTGGAAGGAAGCAATATTTTATACTCGCCGATCGACATTATGTTATTGAATTACTTTTAAAATTGATTTGGTACTTGGAGGCGCGTTGTTTGCTAAGTTAGCATCTGCTGGAGGCGATATTTTTTGCCGGTGCATTGTCGGAAAGTGTCCCGATGTGGGCGCTTAATTACGGATCACGTTTATAAGGATAATGTAATATAATCCTCATCGCGAACAATCGCAATAGAGCAAGGTGGTGGCACAGACTGCAGTATCTCCAGATTTTGTCTGAAGTGCGATCACCCATTATTCATTTAAAGGTGTGTAGTTTTGGCACGCTCCGTTACGGTCGCCTACGAATGTTATCGCGGAACGCACCTTGGACTTAGAGATATTGCAGACATTATGAATTGTAATATAACATTGGTAGCGGCAGATGGAAAAGGGGTTATTGTGCCACGATTATTATTATGATTTCAATAGACACGGCAAGGTGTACTGGACGTATTGCTGGTGTTATTTGTCATATCGCACGAGCTTAGTTTCTAATTTCAAGTTTATTTGAATGCAAGGTCGATTTGTTGTACGATACAAATTAAGAAGTAATTTTAAAATAAAAGCTATAGTTAAATATACTGTGTTTAATAAACGCATCATTAAATGTATAATATAATCTTAAAATAACTCAGTTTATGTGAGCATAACTTTTTTTATAACAAAACCTTTGCAATAAGGTTCAACGTCCTACATCACTATAGTCTATTTTGGCACATTTGCAATGTCGGCGAACTCAAAGGATTGGAGCCGATGACAGATGACGTATCGGTTGCACAATGTGATAAAATGAAAGGGTGGAGTGCATTTCGATGCAATTCATAGGGGCACTTCACGGTCAAATTGTAATTCAACACTACCAAATGATCTTAAGCACGTGTGCCAACGCTGACGTATGTTTTGTCACCGTGACGTACGACAAATGTAGTCAGGACAAAGGCTGATTGATTTATTGACAATTAACTGTGAAGAAGTAAATGAATTGGTTTATTTATGTTGAATCGACATTATCCACAATTTTTCGCTTAGGCCTGACACTCAATCACATAATCGACGAATATGCTATATAATAATAAATTTTAAATCTAGCAAGATTTGAAAGTTTGCAGATTGTTTCTTTTAAGTTGCCATATTGCTTAAAAAATAACAAAGATGCGAAATATTAACAAATTCTAATTGTAATTATAATTGTCATACTTAATCTTATAGCACGCAATTTGTAAATTGTTGCTCTCTCGTTCTTAGTACTTGTTTGAAATAAAATACATATAATACGATTCTGTAAGTAGCTAAAATATTTTGTGTAATATAGATAGAAGTCTCACCTAACTATGAAGATATAACAGCCATTATGGATAACAGAAAAGCTTCTGTAAAAATTTAAAGGGAAACCCAGTTATGACGTTGGTTGGTGTTTTACGACTAGCCACCAATCGAATTTATTGGAAACACATTTAGAGTATCGGTTATTGGCCTTATTTTATAGGCTTATTTCTTCAGTAAGTACCTTTTTTTCTATCAATTTTGGGCTCTTTTAACTGAACTATTTCTTTGAACTGAACAAATTATTCACACTTACATTAACTACTAATTAATTATTTCTTTGTAATTTATTTTTGAATTGACGATATTCGCAGTCGGAAATCACGACAATTGGCGAAACTATCTGGGAAAATGAAGATAACTTAATTTTGAAGCATAACTATTTTATTTTTTGTGTTAATTTTAGTAATATTTTTTCTCTTTTTCCTAATCCAACGATAGTTCTTAGTGCCACATAATTACAGACTATGTTAAGTAGAGCGCAGCCGTATTCTAATGATGATGATTGACACATCCTGTATTTGCAAAGATGTTTACTTTGTTTTGCATCCATTTAAACTTGATCTGATTATGGGAATGAATCATAATGATGTAAGTGGACATTATTATGTAACCGAGGGATTTTTAATATGGTATTTCTAGGAGAGATGAGCTGGGGTATGTAATTTTTGCATAATAACATGTATTTTTCTAGTAGTTGAAGCTATGAATCGAATTGAAAATAAAAGTCCTACTTTCGTGTTAGTTCTGCGAGTATCATTTTTTTATTTGCTATTATTATATATCACCCCTTGAACGAATACAAGGTTTGTTCAAGGTTTTCTTAGCATTTCTTTTTTTTAATGAAGATCCAGGAAAGGTTGAATGGGTCGCAGGTTAAAATCCCAGGACACACCTCTGACATTTCGAATTCATGTGTGTATTGATAGTCAATCACCACGCACTTTAACGGTAAAGGAAATACTGCGAGGAAACCGGCATGATATAGCGAATTTGTAAAAAATATCAATGATATGTAAAGTCTTCCAACCCCAATTAGGCCAGCATGGCCTAACCACTCTCAATTGAACTCTCGATTGTACACGAAGCCCGTGCCTTGCAGTAGGTATTATGTGCAGATACAGTACAGTACCCGCCATTCATATAGATAAAATACACAAAATATATGACAAAAATAATTACCTGACATTAAATATTTTAAAAAATCAGCAAACTTCGTGCTGAAGTGCACAATGCAAGATATTAAAATAAGCTGCGTATTTTTCGCCTAAACAAATACTGCAGTTTGCTCACTGGCGCCTGTAACCTGACCCGCCCTTGAACGCCGCTGTTTTCGCTCACCTATTTATCTTCAAGCTTTGTCTTTAAGAGGATAGTCTAGACATAAGTGCAAATATACAAGAGTAATACCAACAATTTGTTTAGTTAGGTAATAGTTAAATGGACCGTTATTTTATCAAAATGATAGTTGGTATCATTTTTCAATCATTTACGCGTGGCCAATTATAACTTTATACGTGGCCAATTATTAAACATCAGTGCGTATAATTAAAGAGAAGAATATAATATATTACAGTGTCAGCTCATACACGTCCCTCTGTAGGACACGGGCCTTCTCTACCATCGAGAGTAGAATATAGAGTTTCTAGGTCATATAGTACACCACGCTGGCGTACCAGGTATTGAATACATAATGACCATAACAACATTTTATAAAAGAAAATTATTTTAAAATTTAAGAATATTTATGAATTTCTATTCTAAATATCTAATGGCTTATTAGCTTCCAAATCGTGTTATCATTATTTATTTTCATATTATCTCACTCAGCCACTGCTGAGCTGATACTGGTGGGGTGATGAAACACACCTTTACACATGTTTTGTTAACCCTATTGTCTTTATTGACGGAATATTAATGATAGGGTCGCGCAAAGCACACCGCGTGCGGAAGTTATCTAATATGGTTCAGCAAGTGAAAAAATTATCGGCCTTCTTGAGAAGCCAAGTCATTTTTATTCCACATAGGCCGTGCGTGACATACTGTGTTAAAGAATAGGTAGCCAAGTTATTACTATTTAGTTTTTATAAAACATGCGTATGAAAAAATAAACAAAAGAACATACAGGAAAATTGCGAACCTCCTCCTTTTTTTAAGTCGGCTAACAATGACTATTGTTTTAACAATACTGTGTATATATATATATACTTTTCTACCATATTGCATACTTACAAAGCGTGAGTTAAGTTGATTATTATGTTATTATGGAAAGATTTGGCTTGAAATTTAAAAAGAAGCCGCCTGCCACCTGAGTAACGTTTAACTGGTACTTTTTTCCTCGTAGTAGAATCTATCGCAATAATCTAATGTGTTTGTAAAAAAAGATATTTTACTTTCTTCATTTTCTCTTTTAATGTCAATGGTACAGTTTTGAAATTGATTTCAGTAGAATTATAAAAAAATACAAACAACTAAGTTAACCGTATTTTGCGGTCATGTGTATCACCGCTGACAGCTAAACGCACCACAAGCATATCAGAGCAGTCGCGATCTCATTCCAAAACACAGGGTCAGGTACAAATTACTGAGCTGGGGACTCGATCACTCGAGATGGTGGTCGCCGATAAACAAACACCGTCAATATAAAGACATAATTTAGTCAGTGCGCAACAAAAAGTCGGCGGACACAACTAGATGAACGATGTTGCCTCCGCATTTTAATTAACGATTACAACCCGCGATTGAAACGTCCTGTGCGGAAATATATGCCCGTGATTAGTTTTATTGCATCTATCTATTTTTTGTCCTGGGAGCATCACGAGATTCTTATCTTTCGCAAATCAGTCAACAAAATATTTCACACTTAATTGGTTCATGACGTGAAGGTGTTAATTCCTAATTAAATATTTTAGACGCTGTAAAATTTTGTGGTTGGAGAATATAGTTATTATTTAGAGCTTAATAAATTAGTGTGTCAATAAATTTCACAACAGTAGGTGTGACATGTCTTTATGATTTTTGCTACCACATGCGAGTTGATTGGACATTAGCAAGTCGTTTGGCTTTAATCTCACCTGATGTGAAGTGATGAAATTAGAGACATTATAACATGAAATTGGCCCATGCTCACGATGTGCTAATTTCATCTAATTCACTATACCATTAAAAGCCTCATTTAGAAAGCTTTTGGCGGTCTCACTGCTCACACCTATTCACGCTCTTTTTTACAATTTAGAAGAACGACCAAATATATGCAGGACGATGAAATAAATTTCAAATTCGCCCATATACGCCCTTCTCTACAATTAAGAAGAATTATGTACTATATGCAATACGATGAAAAAAAAATTAAAATCTACAACAAAATCAAAATCTACTACAAGTATATTCAGTCAATGTTACACTTACTATAATACCGTCTAATAAAATTTCTATAATCGCTATAAAGTACGCCTAAACTGCCCTAAACCCTAAATCCACTAATCAAAGTAGGATGTAACACAGACAGGGAAATAAAAGCAAGGCCATTAACCCTAATATCACAATACGTCTGTATTGGTATATCAAAGGGACCGTCGGCACAAGAAAAGCATTCAGTTTTAATACACAATAATATATAGCTAATGAACCGTTTCAACTTCCTGCGAGGATCAATTGAGATGTATTTGCAACCCGGAAACGCCATTGTCGGAATCGATGCGAAAACGAAAGGGTGAATCGGAATTGTTATATAGATTTTACGCTTATGCGAATATTCGTATTTGGACATTCTATAAGTGTTAACAGTGAAATCGATTTCTTCAATGACGAACTATAGATCATATTTTTCAAAGATGGAATAAGTTATAATTTCATGCTACTTTACTTAAAAGAACTATAGAAGAATACCCCAAGATATACATAAATTACACTAACGTTTGAAAAGACCTACCACATCACATTGTTTGCAATATCTCCACATAACATTGAAATAATGGAATTAAAGATATAATATTGATAACTATTAGTTTCTTTGACGGAGAATTCATCGCTCATATCATTGGAATATTATACGTAAATTCTAAAATCCCACAGGCTTATTATCTAAATATAATAATATTGATTGGATTTCACAGATGAGTCTTGTATATTTAAATATAACCAATTATTTTAATTTTGAAGCATACCATCGGTACTCAAAAGTATGCATAATGCTGAATACAGCATTAAAAAATAAAATTTTACCCCTTTATTTGTAGATGTGGTAGTGCCCGACAATAATGTATTCAAACATATACATCATTACATAAACTCACGCTTTTTTCCCAGAAGGGGCAACCAGAGGTGTTAGGAAATCCACATTTCGCCAAGTATGTTCCGTCCCATAACGTGATAGGGGACGACCCTATCGCCAAATGAGGTACAAATACCTGAATCTGGACTGATAATGAATAGAAAAATCCAATATCACCTTACCCGACTCGGAATTCGAACCCGAGATCTCAGCCTTTTAACTGTACCGTAGTACTATTACGCCACCGAGGCAGTCAGTTTTAATATGTACATAATATATGTACATATCGACGCAAGAAAGCGATTTTGTCGTATCTCAAAAAATGCGTAATGCGTGTTGTATATTATTTAATTAAATAAAAAACTACCGCATTGAATTTCCTCGTGAAAATGTAAGGTTTTATTCAAAATGTTATGATTAAAGATATGGTATTCCTAAGTTTTCTAGTTTAGAGGTTATTCATTTTTTAAATATTTTTTTTTTATTCTGGTGTAAAATTGCTTGTTTCGAGATACGACAAAATCGCTTTCCTGCGTCGATATATACATAAAACTCTCAAACGAGCTCTAAGCCCAACCCATCCGTAGATGTCGACAGCAATCAGTACAGCATTTCTCGATAATCATCAGATCTGTGTGTCCAGTGAGAAGATCCACTAGATAATCACCGATTTATGTTTGTCCATTGACCGTTTACATGTACCGCTACGTCACTGAATTCTCGATGGCACCTGATGGGTGTTAGGCAATGCAGAGTCAAACATTTTTTGTGCAGTTGAAACCCGTCGCAATACATTTGACAGGACTGTCGTTTGCAGCCAAAGCAGTAAAACTTGATTAAACTCGGTAGCACCGCTGTATTGATGTGTCGTACATTTTGTAGATAGTGATGTTAAAAATGTACACATTATCTTATATCATAAGTAAACTCAAAACATAGTCCAGTAATCTCTCACCATTTATCTAACTTAGCTTACTTTTCAAACTTCAACCATCTAAATCAAAATTGTCATTTTTGAAAGGACTATATCGATTATGTTGCACACATGAATACGTATAATGTTAAAAGGGGATACCTATAATTTTGTTTCGAGTAAAGTGTACTATTATTTTTTTTAACAATATATTGCGAGACGAGCATGCCGTTCGCCTGATGGTAAGCAATATGGCCGCTTATGAACAGTAGCAAAGCCAAACAACACTTTGAATTCCAAAGCAATGATTGGCACTCCACTGTGCTCGCCACCCCGAGACATGTTTTATTTTATTTTATTTTTTATTTTATTTAATAAGCATACCAACTACATTACGCATACAGTAACTCAGACTAAGAGTAATTAAAAAAATGACACATTACACAGCATAACGTATTTTATAGGCATGCATAACATTATAAAGTATTGATTAGACGAATAGAATAGTAGAAAAGACACAAAACATACATAGTAACTAGAGACTACAACTTTAAATTAATAAATACCTAATAAAAAAAAACTATTCAACACATTATAAATTACTAAAAGAAAACAGATGCTGATATAAAACTCGTTTAAATGCACCAAATTTCATTGAGAAGACATCAATTTCATTAATGGCGATTGATATTTCGTTATAAAGCCTAGACATACGTATTATAGGGTTACTGTACGATGTGTTTAAAACCACAAAGGGAATATCAAATAGCCGATGTTGACGCATAACACGATTATTCATTTTAAAACAAAAATAGTGAATTAATTGAGAATCCAGAGAACCGTTTACTATTTTGTAAAGTAGTAGGAGATCGGTTAATGTACGTCTTTCTTTTAAACTCATCATATTAAAATGCCGCAATCTCTCAGCATAGTCCTTAATACTTTTGCGAACACCAGTTTTAATCGAGATGCATCTTACAAATCGCGCTTGGACCGCTTCAATTCTGTTAATATGAATATTATAAAAAGGAGACCATATGCTGGAACAATACTCCAGTGAGCTCCTAATTAAGGCATTATATAGCAATAAGACAGTTGTTGTTTTTCGAAACGGCTTTGCCAAACGTAATATGAAACCAAGCATTTTATTTGCCTTACATACTACATGATCAACATGACTGCGAAAGGATAATGTGGTATCAAATATTACACCAAGGTCACGAATAGTAAACACTCTTTCTAAATTAACATCATCCAAACCATAATTGTAATTAACAAAATTAGTTTATATGATGTTAAGTCTCAATATGTCCATTAGTTATTCTTCTAACATATGAGAGACATATCACCAGTAAAAAGTAACCAGTAATTGAATCCCAAACACAATACATCCAAGTAACAAAAATCTACGAAGCTTATTTACGTTAAGCACTGGTAGAATACTTAGACCACCATTGAATAATCAGCAAATCCGGACTTAATACGGTTGAAATAAATAAATATTTTGTCCGTATCGATTGGAAGGAAACGTTCTCCCATCGAAGCAGTCCCTTGTAAATCTATCTTCGATAGCAATCTTGATATACAGACGGATGCAAAACGGGATCCTACGGGCACCGACGCGGCTTTGATTTAAGGAAACGTTATATGTCGTACGAAAACATAGCATGAGACAATGCAGAAGGTAAACTAATGTATATGGAATTATTTAAAACGAAATTCGAATTAAATATTGAATCAGATCTCAATAATCGTTTGTTCTTTCAATTACAAATTAGCCTATTACGATTAATAAATCGTAATACCTATTATAAGGGTCTCTGTCCACTATAATGTTGAATACCATAAAAGTTACATTACCGTATCAGTTTAAAATATTCTCGATATGAATTACACTATAAAATACCGACGCATTTTTCGTAAAATTTTGGTTGCAAATACATTGTATGTACAACATGTATTAACTATTGAATAGTCCTACCGTTCATTATCTTTTATTATCTAACAATTTTCCCACGCTTTATATTATGATCACGTACTCGCATACGCCAATCGAAATAGCTAATTATTTTATAAAGGCAGCTACTGCCTTCGCGTGCTGGCTAGGCTTACCTTAATGGGTATTAGATAATCGTTTGTAAGTCCAATAAGGTTTTATACCGGGTATATCAAGACAGCTACCGAACGAAACCGGGTAGTAGTTTTAATTTTAGCGACTTCAGACAAAATGCAAATATTTTTGTTGCAAAATAAGCGGCGATTATTTTCTTATTGTTGTATTTGGATATTAAATACATGGTCTTTTTTCTAAAATAATAGTGTACACCATTTTATTTTTAAAGATGCTATAGTATGCAAAGGTTAAAATTTATTATTTTAGCAAAAACTATGGATTTACCACCCAAACACGATGATGCACAACTAAAAATAATTGACGCGTTTTTTTGCGAAATTTTTAGTTGCATTGCATTTATAGTCACTTAAACTACATACCACCGACTTCATTTTCGGTAGCAATATTGATATACCCTGTATACATATTAGTTACTCTCTAATTAGGTAACTGAACAAAAGCAATTTAAAATTGAAACAAGATATTTTTACA
Organism: Hyles euphorbiae; assembly: GCA_023078785.2. Classification (NCBI taxonomy): domain Eukaryota; kingdom Metazoa; phylum Arthropoda; class Insecta; order Lepidoptera; family Sphingidae; genus Hyles; species Hyles euphorbiae. Next base: position 12,295,738 of record CM041041.1, on the reverse strand, counting down.
TAAACACGAAGACAACAACAAAATTCAAATTTAGAATCATCATGACCCTTCTGAATACAATTTTACATTCTACGAAATCCAATAAATCGATACTTACTTATGATACATCGAATAATAAGATGTTTTGCATATCCACGAATAATCTCAATTGTTTAACTCGATCACATTATAAATATGTAAATTGGAGAACTGTGAACCGAATAGTTTTTACAGCTTATTATCAGTTTAATCTAATTTTATTAAACGCCCATGGTGAATATTTATCATAATAGTTGATTCTCGGCTATAAATCTGGACTGCACGCGGTTTTGGAATGCGTCTGGTAATATTTATGAAGGTCCAAAACAAACAAGGCTGCCATTGGAACACTGACTGAGCGTAGTTAATTTGATAATGCAAATTTGTAAATAAATGCATTAGGGTCACTTAAGGATGTGAAAAATCACACAAATTAACGTAAGCATATTTTAAGGATAAATTATGTTTGTTGACAAGTTTTAAACCGTAATTTATTGTTTTGTAATCATTGTAGCATAACGGTTTATAATGAGATAAACCATTTTTGGTCATGATACTGACGTTTATTGCGGTCATAGAGTGGATCTGATGACAAAGTAATTATTGTCATAATACTATCATCTCCTTTAACAAAGCCTAATTGATGCAACTGTTGTGAAACGACTCCTAACTAAATACGTTACTTAGTACTTAGGTACTAAGTTATAATTTAATGAAATTTTTGCCTTTAAAACTTTGCCCAATCCGGGATTCAAACCCGAGACCTTAGCTTTGTAATCATAATGTGGTAAAACTGCGCAAACGAGACAATTAAAATGCTATATTGCTTTAAACCTCTATGCATAATAAGAGATTAGGACCAGAAATTTCGTAGTAATACAGGTTACGAATGAATAGGTCAATATTATTTAACATCCTAGCCTATATTTATTTCACCAACGAGTCGTTTATTGGCAGTTGCTAACTTCTTACATTTATTTTAACAAAGAAAATTATTAAGATGATAGTTTCTTAGTTACTCGAATTTTACACATTGAAATAAAGCTATTATTAACAGATTTTAATCAGTCCACCCCGTTACCACGAAAGCTGTAAAGTAATCGAAACGTTGGGAAGTTAAAAATGTAAAAAAATAACCAAATCCGCGATGAAATCCATAAATAATAGTTTTATTTCAATTATTTAGATGTTTAATCGAACTGCCGACCTTTGTTCAATATTACGGGCGACCTCCAACCGCATTACCAGTACACTCACTACTGCCCCTTCTACTGGCGAATATTTTTTGTCCAAGAAATTATTTTAGCATACCTACCATTTGAATTTTTTAATAGCTGGTGAAAGTAAGTGATTGTAAAAGTTTTACTTACCGTTTAGTGACAAAAACTTTTTTGCAAAATCCGTGCACACGCTATGACATTCGAAGAAGACACTGCCCTTTGCTAATTGATACGAGTATTTATAATAAATCTCCAAAAAGAATTACATGCATAAATTATGTAACACTGAAAGGGGCGATAAAAACATCACGCTGTTATTTAAATTTTTTCGTTGACATTTAAATAATTTGATACAAGAAAACAAATTAAGTCCGCCCCATTTGGATTCCAACACGTGTTCGTTACATGTTATCTGTGAGATTGAAAGCTACCGCCAAAAGAAAATAAAATTTTTGGCACGTTCGTTAACGACCAGCCGTGTTGATTTGGCAGATGTTATTTTTAGTCATTAGACCAAAAAAATCAATTAATAACCGCCGTTTGTGTACAAAATTGATTACTGGAGGCTTCTGAAGTCAGCCGTCTCACCGCCGCTCAGCGCGCCGGGGGCGTCCGTGTGAACTCTGAAAATCGTAATTTCTTAGCATCTAATCTACCTTCGCCGTCCCTTTTTAGTCAGTTGGAACTATGTTTTGTGTGACCGAGACGGCTCCGAGGAAGTAAATTTTGCTTCCACCCATCGTGACCACGAGTTGATTGATGAACAGAGAAAACGCCTCGAGTGAGTTAATCACGGCTAAATTTAATTTGGAACGCATATGAAAACACGAAGGCTATTTGTTATGTTTTGTTTGTTTTCAAAATAATATACGTTTTTTATCCGCTTGCCGAGTTTGACTGACTTTTTTTAAAGTTTCTCACAGTTTGCAAAAGTGGTCGCCAATATAAAAATTTTGACAATTTAACATGAATAGTTCCTATCGCTATAAACACAGGTATTATGTTTAGATCGTTCCACGTAATAGTGATTTTTTGTCAAATATTATAGTATAAGCAGCTACGAGCCATTAAGGTTGCGTCAAACGATTTGTGAGAGACTAAAATTAAGATAAACGTTTCCCATTAGAGCCATTTAATGTTAGAGCAATTCGGGACTATAAACATAATGCTTTTAATCGTGGCATATATTCTTAGATTAGGAATATAAACATGCTTAGATATTCTGTTATGTTTAAACATTATTTCACTAATATATTCAACAGTATTTAAAGGTTGCGAGTAAATTAATTACATTACTGAGTCACATGTAATGTTTCAGAAATAAACATTTATTTTATGAAATCACAAGATTATACCAAGATACTTTAGAAGATGGCCATTACACTAGAAGAAATTATACCTATATTAATCATATAGTGACAAAATGATCTTACATCAAAACATAAATTACAAATAAATTTCTATTGCTTCTCCATTGTTTTCTATGTCCGCGTCGTTCTAACAACCATCGCTCATCATTCGAAGATAACGCATAAATAAATAAATAATAAAGTAAATTGAAAACCTTCCCAAGTAATTGTCGGCGCGGCTAGTGTGTTTAATGACACCGGAACCCTTTGAGAAACTGTGCCACTTTAGAATACTTTAAACAAACAGTTTAAGTAGTTTGAATAGTTTCCCTTTTATGGAGCACTAAAAGGGCTGATGGCAGGCGCCTCTAGCAAAATTGTATGGTGATCAAAGAAGTACTTGCTTTGGAGTTAGTTTTAGCACAATATAGAATATTAAGGTGTATTTCCCTTCTACATAATGTTGTAACTTGTCATACAAATCACTACATGTTATATCTTTTTGCCATTTGTTTGTTAATTCAAACAATTTTTGCAGACGTATCTAGTAAATATTATTGCATTTCCTGTACATAGTCAACAGTTTTATAAGTATATTTGCGTATGGTAATATTTTTATTTGCAAAATCAACAATAAATGAAAAATAAATTTAGTATTCAAATAAATTCTATTATTTTGAGAATATTCATAAACAAAACAATAAATAAGAACGAACAGGTAGTGATTTTTAACTGGTGTTTTGTGTTATTTTGCAATAAGCTTAATTCAGAAGCACGGCCGATCACACGGTGATACAAGTTGATTTATAATTATTTACACGGTGCAGGAAGAAGTGTTATTTTACGAGTTAAACGCCTTACAGAGACCACGCCTTGTATAAAAAATAAATCGGAAGTTTAATTTTCGATATGAAAACAAAATTCTGTAATACAGTCTAGAATCTTCGTCTACTATAGCTAGTGTTAGACTAGAGTAAAGTGGTTAAGATAAACACTAATTTCTACAGTAGTCAAAATATACCATTGAAATAAAACTATTATTGACGGATTTTATCGCGAATTTGGTTTAATTTTTACGTCCAGTACTGACTGAATATTGCAAACAAAATATACCACTTTTAAAACTAAAGAGTAACACTAACAGTGCTTTCTAATATAAAAATCTATAGGTGTTTGATTGTGTAACCTAATCAATTCTGATGTTTATCAAGGCATTTGCCGTGAGACTCGTAAAACCCATGTTTGGGTATCACCCATATATATACATTAATTTAGTGCGCATTACAAGATTAACTTCTAATGACTGCGCGTTTTCTCACGATACTCACGCTATTAGAAATAACGTGAATAAGTACTGCATAAATATTTAAATTTCACATATCTCATTAGTTTTTTGTGAGATTTAAACCAAGATGTTTCGAATGTATCAATTGAGCAACTGTGTTTACTTAAAACGGAATTGAATTATTAAGTTTTCGGAGCTACTTGTTAGCAATTGGAGATTATGTAATCGCTGGTTTATTTCTGTGGGAAAAAATCTTTAATTTACTAACATATTTATTTTATTCAAGATAACACCATTTTTTTGATTGGATTCTGATTTGAATCAAAGTGTAATTACTGTACTATTCAAGTTTTTGTTTTCTATTTCACAGTACTGTACACTTAAAATATATAATAAACTAGCGGCCCGGCCCGGCTTCGCCTGGGTGCAAATACAGATTCCAGTCCATATTTTATTTAAAATCAATATGACAGCCGTTGTCTAAACTGCTTATCCAATTCCAATCCCATCCTGTATCTATTCTTATATCCCATTTTATCCACCTTATATTCTATTCTATCCCATCTCTCCAGATGCAAATCATTATTTTGCTACGGAGATATTATAACACTGTTACTACTCCGACGACATTCATTGAAATCAATTAAAAGATACCAAAGCTGACCCGACCACGCTTCGCTATGGCTTAGTTATTGATTAATTTTATATTCAATTATTTAGCACTAAAACGGTGAAGGAAAACATCGTGAGGAAACCTGCATGCCATGGCGATTCATAAGAATTTCTATGGTATGTAAGTCCGCCAATCCGCACTAGGCCAGCGTGGTGGACTATATGGCCTAACCACTCTCAATCGTATTCTCGATTGTAGAGTAGGCCCGTGCCCTGCAGTGGGACGTAAATGGGCTGATACAGATACAGATTTAGCACAGCAAAAAAGCCCGACCAACCTTTGCCTGGATGCAATTATTTTTTTTATTTTACTCCACACCAAATAGATGTTATTTTTCGTATAAGCTCTTGTATACCTAAACATGAATATGCTATCCTACTGTCCCGCTCAATTCCGTCCCATCCCATCTGTTCAGTCACTTCCCGATACGTCCCGTCCTTTCTCTTCATTAACCATCCCATCTTATACCGTGCATTTACATTTCGTCCTATCAAATCTGTCAGCTATCTCAGTCCTCTCCCCTTTTTTTTTTTTTTTTTTTCATGGGGAAAATCCTCTTGGATTCCCTCACTAGGAGGGAATGCCGGATTTTTACCGACTAAAAACCCCATCTTGCTCCATCAGCACTTTGGAGAAACTCCGGGACCTCACAAAGAACACGCCGAAGTTCCTCCAGTGCGTAGCTTCTAAAAGCACTACTCTGAGAAGTTGTTCTTGACTTACTCCCCCTTGCCTTTAGCCAGGGCGATGTCTGGCACCACCTCGGCGACTTCGTCTCCGAGCAGGATCGGCTCTCTCCCGATCCCGCTCTGCTGCCTCCTTCTTCGCCATTACAGTTTCACAGAAGGAGGCTACGGCATTCCACTGGCGTTCTCCCTCCAGCATTGCCACAATGACAGCTGGCAGAGAGAGATTTTGGCCAATCACATTTATTAGGACTCGCCTCTCCACCTCCCAGGCAGAACACTGCATAAGAGTGTGCGATGCGGAATCCTGGTCTCCAGTACTGCAATGGTGACAAATCGCCGTTGCCTCCCGTCCTATCTTATTCAGATAATCACCGAAGCACCCATGCCCGGTGATTATCTGAGTAATTCTGTATGTGAGTCGTCCGCTCTTGCGTCTCATCCAGCTTTCGAAGACCGGCAAGATTGCCTCGACAACGCGTTTGTGCACGTGGGGCTCCTCGCAGAGCCTCGAGTGCCATGTCGCGAAGGCAATCAGTCGTTCCTGCCGTCTGATTGACACTTCAATCGCCGTAGTTGGCTGACCTGCGTATTCTTGCCGGACGATGCGTATTCGGCTGTAAGCCTTTGCGTCCATATCCGCCAGTATATCCAAGGGAGGAAATCTTGCTAGAATTGTTGCCGCCTCGAAGGATATCGTACGGTATCCTCGTACGATCCTGATGGCCATCTTACGTTGGAGTCGATATAATTTCACTTTGCATCGACGGACACTTAGTCTGTTTGACCAAACAGGCGCCCCGTAGAGTGCCATGGATCGCACGACCCCTGCGTATAGACGGCGAACTTCCTCCCTTGGCCCACCAAGATTGGGTAATATCCTGTGCAAAGCAGCCGCTACCCTCTCAATACGCAAAACTAGGCGATCAAAGTGTTCCTCGAAGCCCCAACGACTGTTAAGAATGAGCCCTAAGTATTTTAGAGCACGACCCACTTGAACTTCTGACTCACCTATATGGATTGGCGAGTTGGGTGGTTCCCTACCTCGCCGTTGCTTATAAAACCATAATGCTTCGGTTTTGTGAGGTGCTATTTGGAGACCCAGTTCCTGAATCTTTGCAACGACGTTTGCCACCCCACGTTCAGCGAGCTCTATGGTCCTCTCAAAGCTCTCCCCGACAGCTATAACTAGTGTGTCGTCTGCGTAGCAGATAGTGTTAACGCCATCGGGGAGAGTGACACGCAGAACTGCATCATATGCAATGTTCCATAAAAGCGGACCAAGGACTGACCCCTGTGGAACCCCGCAATGCATCTCTGTCCGCTTCATGTGACCATCTTGATCCACGTACATTATGTACCTATCGCGCAAATAAGCCCCAATAATGGCTTGCAGATGCAATGGCACAGAATGATGTGACAGTGCACTTTTAATAGCATCCCAGGGTAAAGAGTTAAAGGCATTGACGATATCCAAGCTTATCGCCAACGCCACTCCGCCCCGTGATAGACTCTCGTCTACCAGTGATCGGACGCGAAGAATTGCGTCTATTGTGGAGCGCCCCTGTCGGAAACCATATTGACTACTTGATAAATCGGGGCCGACACGCGACAGATGTTCGTTGAGTCGGCTGGCAATTATTCTTTCGAACAATTTGCCACACTCATCAAGCAAACATATGGGTCGGTAAGCAGAAGGAGAATCCGCAGCCCTGCCTTCTTTCTTTAAGAGGATCAAGTTAGCCTCTTTCCATGCTCGAGGAAATGTCGCAGAACAAAAACAACGGTCAAAAAGTCGCCTCAAGCGATCTCCCAATGCAGGTAAAGCTAACACCCAAGCTCGACCGGGTATACCATCCGGGCCTGGCGCTGTGTTTCGCGCTTTTAATCGACGTACAGCTCGTTTAAGCTCCAGTTCCGACACCACCAATTCATCGGACCAATCCGTTGGCCTAACCGGTGCCACTGATGTTGCAGAGGGATTTTGGAATCCCACGGGGAATAAACTCGCCACTATTCGTTCCAAAAGGCTTGGTTCTAGGGTCTCCGTTAAAGGCGGCATCCATGGACGGAGTTTACCTAGAACCATCCTATAAGGACGTCCCCACGGATCTCTGTCGAGTCCCTCCAGTAGCTCATTCCACGATCGCAACTTGGCAGCCTTAATAGCGTCCTGGAGCTCTACTGTTGCCCTTCGATATTCTCTATACGCTCTTTATATCGCATCAGATGAAGATTGACGTCTTCTCCGTGCTCTGGTATACTGGCGTCTGCTTCGAAGGCAGATAGAACGGAGCTGTGCAATTTCTGGAGTCCACCAGTATACAGATTTTCTATTGGCGCTTTTGGTGCGTGGCATTGATGCGTCACATATATTTGTCATAGTGTCACGGAACCAGTTTGCCTCAATTTCGGGATTGGATACGTTCACATCGGGGTTTGGTAACCATGACGCGACATTCGCCGTGGCTTTCAACATATCTTCGTTAAGCCGCTTAAGAGACCAACGCCGTGAGGTACTATTGTTGAAATGGTTTAAATTTATACCTGCTCGACGGTGGGTGACATCAAATATAATGTGACGATGGTCAGATTGTGTGACTATGTTCTCTGCAACCCGCCAATTTGAGATCATGCTAATCGCAGAGGAGGTAGCCCATGTCAGGTCGACTACGGATTCTCCTTGCCATCGCACGCATGTGCTTACTGACCCCAGATTCATAAGCCGCAAATCAAGTCCAGCCGCCCATTCTTGAATGATGTCTCCTCTACGATCATCTCTGCGGTTCCCCCAAACTTTTGAGTGAGCATTGAAGTCACCTAAAACAATTGACGGGCGAGGTAGACATCTCCGGATGCAGTTTCCAACATCAACCAAGTACTGCTCGTAATCTGCAACTGATATGTTGGGCGAGACGTAACAGCCAATAATGGCTATTTTGCCCCATTGTACGGCAACAAAACCTTGTCCCTTTTCAAGCAGAGAACACGGCGGTGTACCGCGATTCCCACTCCAATAGATGGCAACGGAACCCTGATCATCTTCAAACCATCGAGGATGATCTGGGATTCTATATGGCTCCGCAACGACAGCTAGGGCTATGGACCACTCCGCAATGGTTTGCAGCAGCAGTAACTGCGCATCACGGCAGTGGTTCAAATTCCCTTGAAGGACTGTTAAGGGCAGGAAAGTGCCGTATCCATAGTCTCCTCAATGGCAACATTGTTAAAAGCGGGAGCAGCCTGCTTACTGCTCCCGCTCTGTTTTGTTGGTGGACCACATTTTTTCCCGAGCCGATGATTTGAAGGGCAATTCATGTCTACGCAAAGCGGGCATTTTAGTTCCCGAGCAGTGCACTGGTTAGCTCTATGACCAGGCTCGCTGCAGGCATAACAACGGTTGCTTCTGTCTCAGTCAGTCCTCTCCCCTACCTCCCACTCTATAATATCCCGTTTCTCCATATCAAAATAGTGTGCCTTATAAATTTTTGACATTAAATACTTTAGCGATTTTGATTATCCATGCAATATTTCACCCCTGTGTTTCAAAAATATTACACTCACACTCAAATTATTCTCAAGACACAGGCAAAGCCTAATTTGAGAATCCATGCAATATTCTCCATAATTATATAAAATTGTTATTTTATTCAGTTCAGTTCAGTTTTTATTTTTATGTGTTATTTTATTAAAGATTTTTCATTTTCAAGTGACATTCTATCTTGAAAATAGGTATAACTTCTTACGTTTGAATATTATTTATTTAATTGTGCTATATTTTTGTAGCTTCATAATATTATATTCTCTTTAGTTTGCACAAAATAAATTTCTGAACGCATTGCATAAATATTTGACAACCAATTTAAATGTCAACCACTTTTCATTACTGTCATTAATTTACATAAATAAAATCTAAAATACGCCATTAATCGAATACTGTGGATATATGTTGTCGATTCGAAACCTTTATTTAAATACGTTATTTAATTTGAGGGAAGAGTTTACCGTATCGACGGTATGAAAATTAAATGTTTGACAGTTACAAACCCATGAACATTTTGTATGGCAAAATGTTTTTTCCTTTATTTTATACTTTCGTCAGTTTAATCGAGATAAAAACTATATCACCCTTTAAGTTGGAACAAATAACACATATCTACAAAATTTCATTATAATCAGTTGAGTGGTTTAGGAGCCCATTGAGGACAAACAACGTGACACGTGAATTATATATATTAAGATAGAGAGATGTAATTTGAAAATATTTAGAGAATACAATTGCACATGCTATTGATTTAATTAAGTAAAGATAAAATAATTATTTAATATTCATACTACATATTAAATTAATACCAAAAGCTTGAATTGCCAAAAAACAACAACCGTCAAAAGTTGCAACTTTTTGTTTGACCGTACTTATACGATTCTCCTAGGTATTATTTTATCAACAGGCAGATGTATTCAACTTGTTATCTGAGTTGCGTGGGTGGACGGCATGTTAAGGTGTTGCCAATGAACTGATCTCAATGAGATCCATTGTTGGCAACCCCTGCACTACGATTAGTGGCACGCGATTGTTAGCCACTTCCTTGTTTACACATGCTTAAGTCGGTACACACCGACTATATTTATGTGCCGTGCGAAATGTAGGTTCATCAGTACAGACAGCAAAAAAATTACAAAAATATTCAACTTTTATACCATTTGAATTTGTCAACCCGCATTAGGCCAGCGTGATGGACTATATGGCCTAACCACTCTCAATTGTACTCTCGATTGTAGAGTAGGCCCGTGCCCTGCAGTGGGACGTATATGGGCTGATACAGATACCATTTGAAATCTGCCCATATACTTGTTCTTCAGTATGCTTTTTTACGTGGGGTCGCTAGTAATTATTTTTCACGAAAATTTCCGAATTATCTGAGTTATAATATTATGACCAGCTGATTGACGAACACATACCTATCTTTCGAGATGGATGTAACGCGTCACTTCAACTGGTTGTCAGACCTCACATACATTCAATAACAAATATAATACAATGTATCAATATACACATTTGAAATCACGCAACTTTTAAACTATTATAACTTATATACCCCATGTCCCCCTCTATTTCGCTAAGAATATCCATTATTGTACATACCTCACCCCATTTGAAAAGTATCATTAAATTTAAATTTATCGATGTTCAATCTGTTGGGGTTAGTTGGATGAATCACTGCCAATCACCCCACATACCCCTGGCTTTAAAGGTAACAATATGTATTTAATACCCGTAATTTGGTGGTGCATACTCTATTACTCATCGTAACAAATAACTGGAATTAAATTATGGAATACATGCTGTAGATTTTATGTAAGGCCTATTCTAGCTTTAATTGTTACTCAATTGTTCTTTTAGGTTAAAAATTATTCCAATAATATTTTTATTTATATTTAACTATTACTTTTAAAAATGTCTGACATTGACCGACCACCTGTAATAAAATTGTTTCATGCAAAATATTTATTCTAACACTTTACCCTTATACAAATTAGATGACCAAGTCAAACGCGTATATAACTTAACTCTTTCGGGAAATATATAATAAAATAATAATTTAAATTCTGTTGTTAATAATACGATGTATATATGTACATACCTACTGTGTATGTACACATATAATTCGGACTGCACTTAACCACAATTTGAAGGCAACGTGTAAGCAAATGCAAAACTATTTACACAAATAAGCAATTTTATCTCCTCGGATATGATTCAGACTCATTCAAATATTCAATATAACATGAAATCGACCTGCTTCGAATTTCAAAAATCTTTTAGACGCGTGTGATAAATCTCGATCATAATGTCTGCGGAGATTTTACTTTTGAAAAAACTTAATTTAGTGTCTGTTGAAATGTTTTATCATACTCAGCTTGCATCCCTCAAGTTAACGGGTAAAATATTATAAGGTTAAGATAAGGGTAATGTTTATTTTGTAGTTCATGTAACAAAAATACGTGAAATCATGTTTTCCATCATTAACTTAATAATAAACAAACTAGTTTGAACATCGCATTTTCCTGGCTAGTCCAAAAGCCCGCGGAAAACTGTTTTTTCTGTTATAATAATATGCACATCATTTATTTCAACCAAGTAGGATCATAATATTATTTCGCTTACAACTAAAATTAAATTATGAACTATTCAAATAACTATAATATTAGAATGGTTTCATATAGAAACCATATTTTGAATTCAGTCTGTACATGAATAATACTATAATAACCATTATAACTAATAATAATTATAACTAATACTGACAATCAAGTAAAGCAAATTGTTGACTCCCTTTACCTTCTAGTCCCTAAGATTTTTTTAAAGAATTCATATTTCCAATATTGGACATCCCTGCGACTCATTATGAAAGAACTTCTCAATGTTTGCAACTCAGAATTTAAATTAGTAAATGACATATTGCCATGAATAAGCACATTTGGTATTCAACCATCATGGACAGATGTCTTCATTTACCTCTTACTCTCTTTTTATCTTCAGTCATAGGATGTCCACTGCTGAGCAAGCCCTAAGATCTCCACATCGATCTTTTGTTGTTGTCTATGTACCTACAAAATTCTTCGTTGTAATTTAGTAATTCAATATTCAGACCGACAATTTACCTAACAACAATATAATATTAACTCATAAATATGAACATTTAAAATCATAAACCAAGCGTAGATTCCCATCGCGTATATGAATTAAATTACGTATACGAAACTTAATTATTGTCCGAAGTTTGATTAATACTGCAGTAACAATCCCTGTTAATGATGGATGCACCCTTCCCGGTAAGGGTTGCGACCGCCGGCCGCGAGCCACCCTCGAGCCCAGGTCATTACAGACTCATTAGCTCTAACCTATTTTTATTGTTTTTTTTTTCTATCTTTGGCGCCGAGTCGCTTTTCTTAGTAAGTCGCCGAAACCAAAATAAGTCGCACGATCTCAGTCAACCCTATTGTGTCCCGCCTATTTTGCTGTTGGTTATTGGGTCCAATATTGGTAATTTGGATGACTTTGGTTTTCAATAAATTATCTTGTAAAATGTGTATTATTAATTTACTTGCAATCTTAAAAGGGAGTGGTGTAACTTTCTTCAAATCTTTTTCCTATCATAAAATAACATCAGAATCTGAATTATTTTAAAATAAAGATTATTGTAAATTATTTGCTGCTGATTAATGAACTCAGGAACAACAAACATTGACTATTTTAAAAGTCTATATTTTATGTTCTATTTGTCAGATAAATAATAAGATATTTAAATACGAGTATAAATATTTCATTAATAACTAGTTATCACATTAAAAAATAAATACAAATTATACATTAAATATAACTACGCATTATTTAGTTCAATAAATTAGATTTCTTAAATTTAAGGCATTGGAGCATTAATTATTTAGGATACGACCATCAAAATTCAAAGGCCATGAAAACAGAAATTCATAAACTGAAAGTAAGTGAGCTTATTGAAGCCAAAACGATAAGTCAACATTTAATATATTGCCTCGCAGCCTTGAGCGAGTGTGTCCTGTATTTAATTTCGGCAAATTGATGTTGTTCTTGATCGAGACCTTTTGCCCTGCGCGTGTGAGCTGCCACATTCATAGTCTGGCTTCACATAATAAAAATTGGAAATAAAAAGTTGAAATAAGTTCTATTGGCAAAATACGGGCAAAGTAATATTGTGCCCGATATCTCCTTATCACATCGTGGGACGGAAGACACAAGGCAAAACGTTGGTGTCCTGGTAGCAATTCTGGCTACCCCTTCTGAAAAACAAGCGTGAATTTATGAACATACGTTGGAAATGAAAACTTTATTAAACTGATCACCAATTTCTAATATCAACACGTAAAATATTGGGAAAAGCTAAATCAATAGTTGTCAGCATATTAATATATTGTAAATAATGCAAGTCTCAAATATAATGTAACCATTTTTGTTCTGGTCTAGAGGTTTATTGCTTAAGTAAATTGATGTAATTATTTTATAAGCAAAGAACATTATTCATTACTCATCATTTCAATTTCTTTTGGATAAGCCGCATAGTAACAGGTTTTGAAAATATTCCCACAATAATTTGTCAGCAATATCAATAAACATATGCAGTCATTGATTGATTGATCAAATATTAAGTAAATGTTGTTTAAATAAATGGTCAATCATTCAAAATACTACGTCAAATTAAATTGATGAATAAACTAACGTCTATACACCCGAAAGTGTAGCTGTTTATGCTGCTGTAGTATCCGCAGTTTTGTTTATATTCTCAGTTGTTACAAAATGCAAGCAGCAAAAATATTATGAAAAAAGCAAAAAAATAACATTGATTGGCTGGACTATTAATATATTGATGTAACATCCTTAACGCATTTAATTCATTGCTCTGATAATAATTAATAAGCGTTCGACCGACACAACGCTCGTGACCACCGAAGGGTGTCGTGACCGCGGCGTCTCTGACCCGACACAGATTGAGATATCAAAATTCGCAATTTCAATCCCACGGTGGATACAAGCGTTTGTTTTATAGTTATCATTTACTTTATTACTGCCCCAGGGCGTCGGCTTAGTTTGTACACTGTAAACCAGATACCGTGCATTTTCATTAATTAATATTACATCTACTACTTGCGCTTATTTGTACATTTATTTCATTAAATATATTTGTAGATTTTAATTGAATCTCTCTCTCTCTTCAGACACAAGAAGTTCACTGCTGATTTGAGGCCTCTCTCTGAGATCCTTATCTCCACATCGGCATGTTGGAAGTGGCTTGCTTCCAATGACTTCCTACAACCTAAACAAGGCCATCCGTGCATCATGTAGGCGGGCATCCGATATTGCGCTTGCCTGCAACTGAGCTCTACCTTAGTATCTTTCACTTAATATTTACGGTAAAAATTGTGGATAATTTTAACTCAATGTCTATTCACAAAAAGCTATTATTTTTACTATCTTCAGCGCAATAAAGTAGCAATAGACAGCCTCCGTGGCGCAGTTGGTTAGACGCTGCCTGTGAAACGAGAGGCCGCGGGTTCGATCCCCGCACCGAGAGAAATGTTTGTGCGGCCCACAAATATTTCTTCCGGGTCTGGGTGTTTGTGAGACCGAAAAGTCTCTCGTAGTTCCTGATACCCACGACACAAGACTCGATCTTAGTGTGGGGTCAGGACTATGTATGTGACTGTTGGGTGTTATTTATTTATTTTTTATTTTTATAATACAAATTGAATGTGGTAGCTCGATAAAAAACTGGCGAATAAATAGCTTCTCATCTAACAATAACATTACTTCAAAGAGTATAATGTTCACGGTTCGGTTTACACGTCCTGTAACGAGCGTGCTATCTGCCATCTACGTAATGGTAAGTACAACAAAGCGGCTAATTATTTTTTGTTTGCAAGTTATTGTATCCGTTGCATGAAGCTCACGATGGGTTGGCTCCAACGATAGATACTCTGATTTATATTTCATAGCTCGAGATCTATCACGACCTAAAGCGTTTATGTTAACGCCTTTATCGTTCGGAACAATTGGTAGCTCTCCCTTGTTAAGGGTTATCTATATCAGTATTTGTACAGGGTTTATGCGTGTTAAATTCTAACAGTTTCCTATGAAACGTCTATTTCTCCTGCCAAACAGCAGTGGAAATGCACTGATGTCTTTCCGTTAGAAGGACATTGTAGCAAGACTACTTCACATATTGAGACATAAAATCTACTGGGCTGTCGTATCGCTTACCATCAGGTATCATATGCATGCTCGTCTCGCCATTCAATGAAATGAAAAAAAAAAAACCAACTAGTAATTGTTTCTTTCTAGCCAGTGTCATGTTTCCATGTCTACTTTACTACTTTCTAATTCTTCTTCGCGATACAGCTAGTATTAAACAGTCAAAAGTTTTTGTATAATTCCTGCTATCTGTCTACAATGTTGTTTATTTGTGTTGTCCTTAAGAATGCTGTTTCCTTTACCACATTCATAAAAAATCATAATAATCCTTTTCCAAAATATTTATCATTACTTTACCTAAGTATGTTTGGTTTGTTGTTTTCGCACTGTGCCTTTACGTTCCCCGACGTGTCGGGAGTCGGTGTTGCCGTAAAGTTAATCCAATATTTACTTTGGCCTGGAGCCAAGATTAAGCCATTTAATTTTGTTGCTCGAATCTAGATAAAGAGCGACGCCTCATCGCCTCCCATGTAACTTATGGGAACATTTATAAAATATTTTTAATCACATAATATTTTTGTTGTATAATTTGTCTTCAAATGAATAATGTTTTTCATTGAGTTATTGCTACTAAAATGTAATTTACTCTTATTGATTTTTAGAAAAATAAATCTGTTTATCCTTATGGGTTTTATTTATGATCTCCGATTGTGTTTATTTAATAATAAATAAACAGTAGTGTCTTCAATTTTTTATTGTAGTCATTTTCATCTTAGTTATAGCGTTTTGATTATAGATTAGAGGCATTTTCTGCGTCACTAGCAATATTGCTACTTTACAAAATCTACCTTTTTTAGAAATCGTTACTGTCAAACGTTCCTCCCGATCGCTTACCTTCCTTCTACAGTATTACCATTGGTATTCGTCTCAGACTGTTATGTACCTTCTACATATTATTTTTAAATAACTGTTATATTTTATCTTAGTCTCTCTTCAATTATACGTGTAACTTATACTTATATTATTCGGTAGTTATGTTTATAAATTATGATACTTGACCATCACTTATATTTGCGCCTGAAGCATCACAATATTATTTTAAATTGCTGTGTCCAATTTTTATGTGCTTCCGGTAATAGGTTCATTAAACATTTCGGATGTTATCAAAACGTATACGTACGGTGCATTGGTTTCATAACTAAGTATAGTCCCATCAGTAAATTTGGAGTTTCAAAAAGGTGACCGTGAAAATCACGCTAAAATCAATATTAAATTAACTTGATGTTATAAATTTAGTCTTACAGGTCATAAAAATATTATATCTATATCTATATGTCAGCCCATATACGTCCCACTGCAGGGCACGGGCCTACTCTACAATCGAGAATACGATTGAGAGTGGTTAGGCCATATAGTCCACCACGCTGGCCTAGTGCGGGTTGGCGGACTTACATACCATAGAAATTCTTATGAATCCCTATGGTATGCAGGTTTCCTCACGATGTTTTCCTTCACCGTTTTAGTGCGTGGTGATTGACTATCAATACACACATGACTCCGAAAAGTCAGAGGTGTGCCCTGGGATTCGAACCCGCGACCACCGTGACCACCGTGACTACCATAAAAATATTATCTTATTTTTTTTCTTTTTCTATCTTAATGCAAGCAAGCATTGTCAAAATCGCGAGGGACGATTAATTTCAGTAATGGTCCACTAGCAATGCACTGGAGCGAGCACACCACTCACGTCGGTACACTTTACGCGCTTTCCGCCCTATCCATATATTTATGTCAATGGTACGATTTTATGTTACACATTGATTTAAAATTGTCTCTTTGAAGTGTAATACGTAGTATTTTTGTTCTTTATCCTGTTTGCGACACCATTTGTATTTATTTGTAATCAGATTATTTGTTATCTAATGAAATGTACAAAAGTATGGTCAGTTACTTTATTGACCGGTTATCTTTACCTTAACCTTAGTGCTACTGTCTTGCATTAGCGAAGTGCCTTTAGTCTACAAAACTGTTAATAATGCAAACATCGTTCAAGGAGATTCTCAAAGAATATGTTTTTCCAGTCTGCCTACAAACACGATACGGTAAATAAAGAATTATTTCACGCACGAACTAAAATATGTATCAATCCATCAAATAAACAATAAAACCTTGGAAATCCACCTGCGATTTAATATAAATGATTACATATGTGGAGTACAAATAACAAAAATTAAAATTCACGAATTTGTAGGCGAGGCGCCGATTACGTGCTGTATTGCCTTGTGGTAAATACTCGCTTTGAATGAATTTTAGTACTTTATACAGGAAGGACAAGTACTTTAGTAGTTTCCATATTAAAGAAGCTGCTTCGGAGACTGCTGCCTGAATACATAAAGCAACAAAAACCCAGGTTTCAAATATAAATTTACTATGGTATCCTCCATAGATAAATGTATATAATGATCATTGTCATTTTGCAAAGCTTCTTAGTCATTTTTTGTGTTCAAACTTTGCAATCAGACTCCCAAGGACGTCATTGCAACTCTGCATCTAAATGTTTATGAATGATGATCGGTGACAACATGACCCGCCATTTTGCTAAATAAATAAAGCTTTGTATACGTTCTACAGTACATAAAAATATACGTGAAATTTTATAAATTAAAAAAATGATTTTAGGTCTCTCATATGTGAGAAGCCGCCTGGGTGGGTACCACCGCAATGACTATTTCTCCCGTCAAACAGCAGTTTAAATGCACAGTTGTGTTTCGGATTGAAGGACATTGTAGCCAGAGTAACTTCTGAACATATTGAGACTTTACATCAGGATGGCGAGCGCAGTGGAATGCTAAGCATTGCTTTGTAATGCAAGGTGTTGTTTGGTTTTGCTACTGTTCATGAGCTGTCGTACCGCTTACCATCAGACGAACGGCATGCTCGTCTCACTATTCATTGCTGTAACCAAAAAATCTTTTTTTTTTTCTATTTAATGCATGTTTCTTCACAATATTCTGTTTAACCGTTACGTAGTAGAATGCAGTTTCGAAACTCTGGTCAGTGCACTTCACTCGTACACGCAACATTGATTAACGAGTTTATTTTTAAACTAATTAATGTCACATTATATTGTGTGTGGTTTCACAGGCATATGTGAATTAATTTGATTTGATTAAAATTGTATGACATTTGAAGATAATCTGTATTCTTATATTTTAGGGACACTTTCTGTTTATATTTAATAATACCATGGAAAAGTTTCAGAAGGTCAATTTAGTTGTATCTAAATAAAGTATTTTTAGACAAGAGACAGCCAACTCTTATCAGTTTAGATTATGATGTCATATTCAACACACACAGTCCATAGATCTATATTTATGATGTCCGAACCTGAATCGCGACGGAACTCTATTTGCATGGGTACTATAGCGGATATTAAACCTGTTTGATCATTATATAGGATACTGTCCTCAGTGACGCAGTTATACTAGGGAATAATTGCAAAGCTGGGGTCGTTCGAATCGCGGGTTGGGCAAAGTGATATTAGATTTTTCCATTCATTATCAGCTTGAATTTAGGAATTTGTGCCCAATTTGGCGATAGGCTCGACCCCTGTCACATCGTTGGCTGGAAAATACAAGGTGAAACGTGAAAGTCCTGGTTGCACGTCTGCTTTCCCCTTTTCGGGAAAAAAGGCGTGAGTTTATGTACATAAGTACTTTCTCACCATTTGATGAATACAAAAGATAAACTTTTCATTGATTGGGCCACCTGCCGTTTTATTGATGACATAGAAGTAGAACGTTGCTTAAATTGTCAATATTACGGGCACGTTCAAAAATTTTGCACAGTTAAAACACCAACGTGCGCCATTTGTGCTGAGTCTCATGAAACTAAGACTTGCCGGCATAAATCGAACCCGGAATTTAAGTCAGTGTGTGCGCCTTGTAAAAGATTTAAAAAACCACATGACCATCGTTGTGGGTCTCAAGAGTGCCCAACATATAAAAACAAAATCGAGCAATTACTTCTTTCGACCCAATACTAAAAAATATGGATAAATTTACAATCGGTCAGTTAAACCTTCATAACGATAGGGTAGCGACGTCAGAATTAGACACGTTAATTCATGATTATAAATTAAATATCGTTCTAGTTCAGGAGCAATACCAACATGCGCGATTACGTAGTAAGGTAGTACAACTCGATAACAACTCACGAGCTGGTATTTTTGTGTCGGGTTCACATCTTACCATTACCTCAGTGCGTAATCTTATGACGTCACACTGTGCTGTCGCTGAGGTGTCTAGTCCGATTTGTAAGGTTTATGTTGTGAGCTGTTATTTTCAATACTCAGATCCTGTGGGTCCTCATCTGCATCACCTCCGCTATGTCTTGCGGTCCCTCGCAGGACATAAAATTATTATAGGTGCTGACGTTAATGCGTCATCTGTCCTTTGGTATGGCAAATATCGCTCCACTGATACCGAGCGACGTTGCGCTGTAGAAGATTTCATTGCAGAGATGAATCTCGAAATACACAACACCCCCTATGCACCACCTACTTACAGTAGCCCTACGGGCGAATCTTCTATTGACGTCACACTTTCTAGTGGAGACGTCCGTATTGATAGGTGGCGCGTCCTGCCGGACGCGTCGTGTAGTGACCATCGCCTGATTGTGTACGAGTTCTTGCCTAGATTGACACAGGGTCCGATACAGAATAATTTTAATTTTAGATATAAATCTAGAGGTGCTAACTGGGATTTATTTGGCTCGCTATTTGCTCGGCATGCTGGGGACTTCACTCGCAATGATCTATCAGCTGAAACCTGTGCTGAGATTATGTCGGACACTTTTACATATTGCGCAGACATTACCATCGGTCGAGGTTCCATCACTAACACTCGGAGGTGCGATTGGTGGAATGACTTACTTGTCCAACTACGTCGGACTTTTCGCAGAGCGCGTAGGCGTTTCAACGGGCTTAAGAGACGTTGTGTCACAGGGGAAGCAATTACATCTGCTTTAAATAAACTGAGAGTTGCCAGATCACATTATAAAGCGGCCGTCCAAAAATCGAAAGGTAACTTGTTACGTAAAATTGTGGCCCGGTTAGATAGTGAGGGTCCGTGGTCTCCTTTATACCATGAATTTAAAGCGAATAGGTCAATCAATTTGGCTTATATTGAGAATTTAAAAATTGACAACAACTTCACAACTGGTATTGAGGAGACAACGGAGGCTCTGTTACAATCGTTAATTCCGGATGATAATATTGAAAATGATACGGAATACCATAAGCAGATTAGGATGTGGGCCTTGGAGGTACCGAACTCCTCCGATTCAAATCTCGCGTCGTTTGATGAATTTAGCGAAATTGTACGAGCTTTGCCCCTAAACAAGGCTTCCGGTGACGATAAAATAACTAATAAAATGATCAAAGAAGCGTGTAAATCGGCCGGCGATGCATTACTCACTGTTTATAACAGATGTATTGCTGAAGGGGTTTTTCCGCGGGTATGGCGTACCGGTTTCATTCGTATAATACCCAAGGGTGGCGATAAATCTCCACATGATCCTAAGTCGTATAGACCTATTACACTCTTACCGTCTCTAGGTAAACTTTTAGAACGTCTTATCGTCCCTCGATTGCTACCGGGTGGACCAAAGTTTCATGAAAAACAGTTCGGATTTACAACGGGTAGGTCAACTATCGACGCGGCAATATCGGTTAGAAGAGCTGTAAGTACATCGGCGCGCAAATATGTACTCGGTATTTTCCTGGACATATCCGGTGCTTTCGACAACGCTTGGTGGCCGATGCTGCTTCTTAAGTTGAAATTACGAGGTTGCTTTAAAAATATATATTCACTTATTTACTCGTATTTCTCGCACGGAACAACAAAACTTAAACTTGGACACTATGCTGTGTCGAAACCACTTACGATGGGCTGTCCACAAGGTTCAGTTTTAGGTCCTTATTTGTG
This sequence comes from Hyles euphorbiae, assembly GCA_023078785.2. Classification (NCBI taxonomy): domain Eukaryota; kingdom Metazoa; phylum Arthropoda; class Insecta; order Lepidoptera; family Sphingidae; genus Hyles; species Hyles euphorbiae. Next base: position 12,274,793 of record CM041041.1, on the reverse strand, counting down.
GAATTTAGGGTTCGACGATTTTCTTGCAATTCCCTTGCCGTCAGGGTGTTCTTTGACCGGATATGCGGACGACGGCCTTTTGCTTATAGAGTCAAATAGTAGATCGGGATTAGAAATTATGTCGGACGCGTGTTTAAAACTAATATGTGACTGGGGCCATCGAAATCGCTTAACCTTTGCACCACAAAAAACTTTCCAATTACTTCTGAAAGGAAATTTAAAATCACAGCCGCGAATTAAATTTAATAATATCAATGTTAAAAAAAAGGAATCGGTTTGTTATCTTGGTTTAATTTTAGAAAGGAATTTTTCCTTTCTTGAACATATTAAGAACGTCGGGGAAAAGTCGAAAAGGAACTTTTTTGCTTTGACAAGAATATCAAAATCAACGTGGGGGCTATCTTTCAATACACTAAAAATCATCTACGGAGCAACTTACTTAGGATGTATCTGTTATGGATCTCCCGTATGGGCTGATAGGGCTACTATCGGTGCTGTGCGAAGAAAACTGCTCCAGAGCCAACGTTTGGCGTTGATATTCTTGTGCAAGGCATATAGAACTGTTAGTACCGAAGCTTTGCCTGTCCTAGCGGGTGTACTTCCAGTCGACCTGGAGGTGCAACGTCGCGCCGCGATGTATTACTCTAATAGAGAGAATATGGATAAAAGGTTTTTCACCGCACGTGAACTTTTAAAAGTTGACAGATTATTTAAACCGGTTTCAGTGGTATATAGCGAACTATTAGATGAATGGCAAAATAGATGGGAGGTATCTTTGAAGGGCCGGCATCTATACCAATTTTTTCCTTGCGTACGTGATCGTTTAACAAAGACGTGGCTAGATGTCGATTATTGCGTATCACAATTTCTCACGGGCCATGGTAACTTTAAGTCTAAACTATACTCTTTTAAGCTTGTTGCGTCGCCTGCGTGTTCATGTTCAACACCTAATTGCGAGTATGAGCAGTCCGCGCATCATATACTTTGGGAGTGTAGTCTTTGGCATAATGAGCGTAAAATCATGCTAGATAGTATGCAAATATCATCTGGAGTTGTATACTACATGGACCTTGTAGAGACTAGAAAGAACTTCCGTGCTTTCCGGCGTTTTTGCCATACCTATTACTGGAATCAAGCATAACAGTTCACATAATAGGTCCCATTTAAATGTAATAATAATTTGATCCGTGGTGCTTCACAGCTGGCTTCTCCGGCTGTGAAAGTCTTTTTGCGAGGTTATTTACCTCTTCAGTTCAATGTTTTGTCACCCGCTTTGCACGGAGGGAAGTGGACAATAATTTATTTCCAACTCCTCCTATTAATTTAACTTTCTGATTAATTTCGTTGCGGGTTAAAGACAAGTTAGACATTCCCGGAGACTCGCCGAGCTTCAATGCTCGGTGTCATTACTTTGCGTGCCACTGTTGATCCTGGCTCACAGGAGTTACAGTGGTGGGTGTGAGGGCGGGACAGTCTCCAAGTACTTTCTCACCAACAGTTTTTTTTATTTTCAGCCAACTACAAGATCACGTCAGTACGCTAATGACACGATTAAACGTTGATTTATAACTGTATAAGCCTCCACGTACGTAAAAAAACGCATTAAACATATTTCGTTCCGTAATGAAGTCATTATCACTATTTGATTTTTATCAAAAAATATTGAATCCAATAATAGTAGAGTTTAAAAAACAAACCTGCTAGTATTTACAACGCAATGAAAAAACAGTAGTCACAAGAATGTTTAGTCCGGTTGTGTCCGATTTTTAACGCGCTACTCAAGATTTCTATCGGGTTTACTTCTTTATCTTTTACCACGATAGTAAAATGAGCATCGGGCAAAGTTTTACAGGTATGAAAGGCTCTAATCCCCAGTGATACGGTTCTAAATTGTGTGGCAAAATAAACGTTTACATGTATTGAATGCTGTTAAGGACATGTTGAAACTTTTGTCATGTTATCTGAATTGGATCTGCCGCCAAGTTTTACGGTAATACTCTGTGTGTATTCTCAATTTATTTGTATACTATTTTGTTTTTATTTTCCGATACCGTGTGCTTTAAGTGTGTAGTACAGAACTATGTTCATTCATTTCGTTTTGTTAGGGTTATAAATATTGGTAGTAACAGCAATTTGTTGCGTAATATGTTTTCAGGCAAAGATACTTACAAGATTTTTTTATTCTCTTGTGTCTCTTCATTTATTTTTCAATATTTCAATTAAAGGGGAACAAGGTAAGCTTATTACTATACTTGTATAATATAAGAAATAAACAAATTGCCAAATTAAGTGTGGCTTTGATTCATACGTACTGATTTCCCAAAGTTCGTGTGAATTCATAATTTAATATATTCAGGTATACCTAAGTTTTGTACGTAGTCTTAGTCCAGAATTCTTCTTTCCCCGTACCGTACAGGGATCTTTATAATATTCTTCGATGTATAAAAGGAAATCCTACTATTCGAAATAGAAAATTTTTAATGTATAAAAATTCAAATTTAACTAATTAAATTTACATAGCAAATAGATTACTGTAAATTCATCGCATATTGAATTATTCTCACCCAATCACCAAGTTCCTACGGGAGATATACATCCCATGTCAAAAGTACTCTTTGTACTTTTACAAGTAAAATCGTCGCTCAATTTCCAACACAGAAGTAAAATATTAAAGGAAATAATAAATAAAAAGGGTGTAAATATATTTATTTGTATAAAATCTGTTTAAACCCATTTATTCATTCCCTTTAATTCCCATTTATTCTTTATCATTATATTTGTATAATAATTATAATGAAAAATAGACTACTTTAAACGGGTGTTTGATGTATGTCAATACACTTCCACAAGAGCCTTCCGCATATTTAGAACTCAAACAACTTTATAAAATACACCAATCTCAGAAAGCTGAGTATTGACGCAAAAACAATAACAAAAATGCAACTTTTGGTCCGATAAGATCGGTTAATTGACACAAAATTGGCACGTTTTAAAAGATACGTATTAAATTTTCAAAATAGGTTGTAAAAATTCAAGTGGTTGGCTTGCGAACCGTTGTCCCCGCCCAGAGGCAGCTGTGTCCCCGTCCAGTCACTAAGCCTCTATTACCTTTCTTGCATAAACATCCCATCGACTCGTGCAATAATTCGATAAATTATCGACTCATAATGTTGTGATATCGTGAGCTCAACGCATTCAGTCTTTATTATCGAAACAATTAGCGGAATTTGGCTTGAAAGAAACATGTAAAAGGGAAATTAAAATTAATCACGCCAAATTCAGTAAAGCATTACAGGAAAATTGAATGTATGAATCATACATAAGAGGGTCTTATCGCAATTAGCTATTCTGGTAGAAAACTTTTAAATTATGGAAAGTTATGTGTTGCAATAAACATCAACAAATGTAGACCATTTTTACATATGTGAAGAAATAGACTTTCCATAATATTTTACGTTGAACGTTAGTATTCACATTTTTCGTATGCGGACATTAACTACATAAACTCACGCCTCTTCTCCCAGAAGGAATAGGCAGAGGTGCCAGAACACCCACCTTTTGCCTTGTATGTTCCGTCCCACGATATAGTAGAGGACGAGTCTATAACCATATCGGGTACAAATTCCTGACTCCGGGTTGATAATGAATAGAAAAATCCAATATCACTTTACCCGACCAGGGATTCGAACTCGAGACCTCAGCTTTATAACCGTAGGGCAACTACGTCACAGAGGCAGTCAATTCAGCCTTTTTCCTAGGCAAATTGGAATAAAACGCAATGCAAGAAATTCCTTACGAATCGGTTTATTTAAAAAATCGAATATAAATATACATGAATGGAGCTATAGCCATTAATTAAGAAGATGCAGGTGTATAAGCCATTACAGGCGCGTGACAGCTAACCTCTATCTTCGTATCGTAATTTATGAAATAATCGCAATCATGGCACCCGTGAATATCAATTACAATGACTTTTATTATGTTTTTCACCGTCTAAACAAGCCTAATGAAACAGCGTCAAAATTAATATAAAACAATGTAATTAGATTATCTAGCAAGATTGATTTATAAACATGATATGTAAAGGGAGGAGGCGCGCTGGCGACACTTGCATCTCCGCAGATGCAATGATACACCTGTCTTTGAAATATTTACATCATTCATTTACAACTTGTTATATATTACGGATTTACAAAGTTAACACGGTTCGTCATATTCGTCTCGATGGAAAATTTTACCGAAATGTGACGTTAATACGCGTAGTGTGTATTAATTACAATGGAATAATTAAATTTTGAGTTTTAGATACGATTTTCGAATATGACGGTTTAGTTGCCATGACTTTTAAGTACGAAAACATTATTTGCCTCTGATTTTTTTAAAAGAATTATCTTCAGACGTACAATGAAAAAATAGGCCTTTTCTAAGACATAAATACAACATGTCGCTATATTCTTGGTACCTTAAATTGAGTGAAGACAGAATGGGTCAAAAAACCTATTTTTAATTTATGCAAGGCTGTGACTATTTGCAACGTACACTGCACTGTAATTTACAACAACTAAAATATTAGCTGCGATCATTTTCATCCCACTTACAACTTGGTTTTTTCTTTTACACTTAAATATTTTACGTCGTTATATCACTCAATAAATACACGCAATTTGTTTTAATTAATTTCTCAAATAACTCAACGCTACTTTACATTTAATTAGAAATATCTCCAAATGCATTTGATTTACAAGTTTGCCCGCCAAATAAAACGGGACAGTTCTAATCGAAGCGAACTCGACGTATCTACGGAAGTAATACATTGAATATATGTAGGTTACGGAATTTGTAAAAGTAATCAACATTCAAATTTTATAATAAGCGCGGCCATATCCAGACTGAGGAAATTACACTCCATTTTCCAAAGCAGGTGTCTTTATTACCAGTTAGCTAATTAACCATGAAATCGACAAATATAATTCTAAGCAGATACTCTGCTTGTAAAATCGGTGAAAACTCCCAAAAGAATATTTATTGCCTTTGTTACAATTAAGTATTTATCTATGTAAAATATCAATAAATTTTACAACTAAATTTATTACGTCGTTCTTCCGTTTAGAGCTTCCGGGCAAAACTAAACCGTAATTATTAAAGAATTAAAGCTATATTTGATTGACAGAATATTGACGTTTTAAAGGAAAAACTTTAAAGAATAAAAAACACGTAGAGCTGCTACGAGACTAACACTATTAAAATTTATTTTTGAGTAATTTTTCCATTGCAAGCTTGTTAAGCGCAAGCTTGCGGTTTAAACCATATTTTCAAAATGAAATCGTAATTATTACAGTAATTTGTACTCGGTAAACGTTACTTTAGTATATGGCTCTCGACACATTTTTGTACGAATTGAACCCGTCAAATATTTCGTATATATATTTAACTAGCGGCCCGGCCCAGCTTCGCCTGGGTGGAGATCTTCTTTCACTCCACTCAACACCTGAAATTTCTAGTATTACATCTATACCAATAGTGCATTATCCCGATGTCTCAGTAAAATACCAAATTTGAATTTCTTAACTTTGTTACGATGGTAATGGTGCAATTCGGTGCAAAAAAAACAGGAATTTGTGATCGATATGGCGATAGGCTTCCTATCACAAACTGGGACGAATACATGACAAAACGTAGATCCTGGTTGCACCTCTGCCTACCCAAAAAAAGCGTGAAGTGAAGTCATGCATGCTCGTCTAGCTACTCATTGCAATAAAAAAAACAATCCGACCAATAACTAAATACTTTAAAATGGCTGCCAAAATTTTCCGATTCCAACTGTGTATTCAGATTATTTAAACGAAGGGTTCCTCAGATATCAATTTTGGAACCAATCAGATCAATAGCAAAAAAAGTTCAAACCACAAAATTTCGATTCTGACTCCAAATTTAGGTTATTCGAACAAAATGTGTCTCAGATATTGATTTCGAGACCAATCGGATCAATACCAAAAAAAGTTCAAAATGGCGGCCACAAATTTTGGTTCTGACTCCCCTCCGTCCAGTCTATAGATTATTTACATAAAGAGTAAATAATTCAAAGCTATAGGTACCTACCGATACGTACCTATACGTCCCATCCTTTCTCTTCATTATCCATACCGTCTTATAGCGTGCATTTACATTTCTTCCTATCAAATCTGTCAGCTATCTTAGTCCTCTCCCGTGCCTCTCACTCTATTATATCCCATTTATCCATATCCAAGTAGTGTGCATTATAAATCTTTTACATTTAACACTTTAGCAGTTTTGATTATCCATACAATATTCCATCCCTTATTTCACCCCCACTATGCTGTTTTTCCAAAAATAGTACGCCATTACTTTTTACTCACACACACGCACGCACACGCACACAAAACATACACTATTAGCACATTTTTACACACACACATGATTAATCATTCATGTAGTAACAATTATATTTACGGGAAGACACAGGCAACGCCTAATTTGAAAACTCATGCAATATTCTCCATAATTATGTAAAATTGTTATTTTAATAATGATTTTTCATTTTCAAGTGACATTCTATCTTGAAAAGAAGTAAAACTTCTTGCGTGTAAATATTATGAATTTTATTGTCCTATATTTATGTAGCTTTATAATATATTCTCTTTAGTTTACACAAAATAAATTTCTGAACGCATGCATTAATATTTGACAACCAATTTAAATGTCAATCGCTTTTCATTACTGTCATTAATTTACATCTTTAAAATCTAAATTACGCCATTAATCGAATATTGTGGATATATGTTGTCGATTCGAAACCTTTATTTAAATACGTTTTTTAATTTGAGGGAAGAGTTTACCGTATCGACGGGATGAACATTAAATGTTTGACAGTTACAAACCCATGAACATTTTGTATGAGAAAATGTTAATAAGCTAATAGAAACTCGGGAACCCGGGAACATGATAAAAAGTATCCTATGTCCTTCTCCTGGCTCTAAGCTACCTCCCTACCAATTTTCAGCCAAATCAGTTCACCCATTCTTGAGTTATAAGTAGTGTAACTAACACGACTTTCTTTTATATATATAGATTATGTTAAAAAAATAAACACTGAGTTACTGCATAGTTTTCAGTACGAAGACTTGTCGGGCAGGTGGAGCGCGGGCGCACACTTCTTTCATTAAAATTAATACCAATGTCGCGTGTGCACATTCTTACTCGATAACGCCTTGCTATAATTAAGCCACCACAAAAACAAACCGAACAGAAGCTTTACAACTCATTTTGTTTACCACGCTTTGTGCTTTAGTTGACAAAACATAAAACACAAAGATATTTGAGGGAGGCGTATGTTGAGTAGTCGATTTTCATTAGCTAAGGATAATGATGATGGTGAAGCATGCCTACTTTCGTATCGAAAATTAGCAGAATAGTTGACTTCTGTCTGAAAACATTATAGAATCTATAAGCAAAATAGAAAATGTTATGATTCACACATATTAAACGTCAACTTCCCTCTTATATGTACGACCTAGGATTTATTAGGATAATAAGGACATAGACAAAATTAGGGGAGGTATATGTTTAGCAGTGGACTTCCTGTGGCTGAGATGATGAAGAACATAGACTGCCACTTCAGCAGTTAAGAAACAACAAATGTACAATTTGTAAATTCATTCATATGTTTGTGATGTTACACAGATATTTCCAAACTGCGTTGTGTTGCATGGAAAGTAAAAGTAAGGGTGTACTGTACAGTGAGCCTTCTGTTTACACGCTTTGGTGGCAGGACTGAAGGAGCGAGTGGTCGCGCGACGCTCGTAAGCGCTCGGCTCGAGTTTGCCACGCGCCCAACGGTACTTCACGGAACATTTAACAAGAATTTTGTTTCCATTAATATTTTTCGTATATGGTATCAGATTAACATGTCCGATCCGGTAGGATCCTAAATGGACCCTATCAATTTTCCCTTTTAATAAGCGAAAATATTTTTTTCTTAATTCACTTTTTATGTAACAAGCAGGTAATAAATGCTTTATTTTTAATGACCAATTAAATTCGGTTATCAACTTCGCGACAGTTTTGTAATAAAACAAAATAAAAATTGAAATGGAAAGTAATTTGGCTTAGGTGTATTCCTAAATATTGAACCGAGGCTCAGGATGGGATGTATAAATGATTACTCCATTTTAAACCATCGTCATTATACACGATTAATTCTAAAATTGTAACACGAGCATTACAAACGTAACGGTATGCAGTGTAAGGTATTTAATATAAATTTGTGTATATGCTGTTCAATATAATCTTTCGATCTATCTGCTGCAGGTGATGTAATGCATAATACAAAATATCAAACACGTATTTCGAGTTTGTTTATTGGCAATCTGTATTCGACAGTTTATTTATGTTGGTTATACTTCACCTGTTAACAACTCCAGCGTAGATGACGATCTTTCGGCCTTCCCTTGGCGATTCTGTTCATCAATAAAACCTTAAGCAAAAAATATTACACAATGGAACACCTATGTAAGGAAACAATACTAATTATCTATTTAAGGCCACCTTATCGAGGCTCCTAACGAGCTGTCGTAAAACTATAAACGAATTGTACAAGCCTTGTTTGTCGGTATATGGGCCGAATTTCTTCGGGCTTATTTACCACGCTTTTTTAGAGATACGTGATATATAACGTACTAAACGATACACGCATACTCATTATCAAATAGTTCTGCATGTAAGATAAAATTGGACAGGATAGCGTATTTCATGACGCTGTAAATTAAACGGAGATTAGGCTTTTGCTACTTTGTACTAATTATCGTAAACGGAGTACGTGTGTAATCAGTTTACGATGTACAATGAAACATCGATAAACTTTATTTTGACATTGCATCTTATTACTATACAGGTATGTATATAGCTTGCTAGACTAGACTCGACTTTTGAGATTTTCGACGAATGTTTTTGTTGGACATGTTGGTCACGCGTAAAACATGTGGGAAATACACAAATATTGAAATAAATCTTTTCTGATATATGAAAACTTTGGAGGGCCATGAAGATTCCAAGATGTAAGCAAACCGGGCGTTAAAGAAATGTCAAAGTATGACTGGACATAATCGGTGTAATCAGAAATTAGAATAGCTATAACTGTATCAAAGTTAGGGACGAACAAATAAAATTAAAAAATACGCAATATACGGAGCAATAATTAATAATAATAATTACAATCCTAAAATATGCAGTTATCTAACTAAGTTTAAGAATCGATTGGTTTCTTTTGTTCTCGATATATTTTCTTGTATTAATGTAATTGTCGTATGAGTTATGACACTTTATTGTATGTTTAATTATTTATTTTATCACTACGCATTTATAACACACGCTTAAAAAAGTATAAACAACGTTCACAATGACCTATACAAATCAGCAAAGTAAACGGTGGTAAAAGATGTTTATCACAAAATTCGACTGTCCCGTCAATCAGTCGCGATCGCCGATTGGTTACAATACGAAGCGAATCACGGCTAAAACTTATCTTAGTCACAATCGGTGTTGGTTTGCTGACAAGCCGGACGTGGAGAGTGACGTCACAGCGTCCGACTTGCACTCCTGCATCCGACGTCAGCGAACGTCAACAGTAGGTGGCGACATTACACGATGGGATGTCCCGATAGCCCCTCTGTTTTACAACGTACAGACATCGTATTTGCATTTTGGCTGTCGTGTGAGGACGTGTGTTATCTGTACCTGAACATACAAGTGTATTTTAATTTTGAATTTATAACCGCTGTAGATATTTTGGAGGTACCAGCGTGTGCATGTTTGGATGTCCACACATAAAGTGCATAAACGTCCCGATAAAGGTCGCTGGAGGTCACTGGATATCAGGCGCTTTTAATAAATCACTCTCAAATGTTTCCGGGTATCCAGTATTGATATTGTATTGTATTTGTGACTTGAAAATACCACTACAGCTGTTTCTAAGTCCAACAATAGTACCTTTCTGAAATCTATTTAGAAAACCTTTGAGGGGTTCAGGAAATTAATGACCAAACACTCAATATAATGTCCTCACTCCGCCTTCTAATTCTCATTTGAGCAATGTTGGCAAAGCGTAATTTAGAACAAAGCCGGAACAATGGACTTATAAGAACTGGTTAAAGAATCTTAATTTAATATGAATTGCATTTGCATCTAATTTCATTAGTTCGAAACCGTGGATGTTAAAATTAGGAGTGAATAACAGATTAAGTTGTGCATGATTAACTCGAGAGACCAGACTATTCTGGCGTTTTGATAAACGTAATTATTACACTGGGCACACATAATTTAGATTAGCATAAATGTTCCACTACTATAACCAATTATGAACAGTTATGGACCGAAAAAGCGTTAATTTCTACCAAGAGAGATGGGTCAAATTGATAGGAGCACCTGTCACATCTGCCGATGAAAGCCAACTCACCCAAATAACTTCCGATGTCGTCGGAATTAACATATTATAGCTTTAAAAAATGAAATCTTTTCACTATCACCTGGATTTTAAATGTGGTTTAATTTATTTATGTTGTTGTAAACAAAGGCTCGTCTCATATTTCAGTATATGCAAAATATATCGAGTTTTCTAATTCAGTAAGTGTCAAAAATCATGTCATCGGATTTAGTATAGCTTCCGGTAATGAATTGGATCGCGAGTCTTGGAGTGTCCAACCATGCATGTATACATAGTATTGTTTCTCGTAATATATTATAATCACTTACGACTATTATTACAGATTGACTCCCGAGAACAGTAGTATTTACTGTCCTATTTATTTATTGTCCTCTTATGTTCTAAGCTTAAAATCTATTTTTTACTATAACAAATTATGAACAATGATACATTTGTAAATTATCCAGCGTGCAGGAAATCATGTCAATGGCATCATGAATTAATCTCAACAAACAATAATAATTTTAGAATTTATTTAATTTTCTTATCATGCAATCACACAATGACTATGATCCACATTCCCTATAAGGTAAAGAAAACACCAAAAATATTTAATATTTCCAAGCCAAACAAAAAGAAAGCGCGAATCATCATGGTCATATATTACGACCTCGTTGGTTGGAACTCTTTACAGGCTTTACATTGTAAAGGCGCGGTTGATGTGAAATGTATAACTCTTTATTAATACTTAATATGATCGCCCTTTGACGTTCTCATGAATAGGAGTCACTCAACAAGTCGTTAATCAAAAGATATTTTATAGGAATCAGGTAGTTTCATTGTGTGATCTCAGTCGGCGAGCTTTGCCCTTATGATTTATTGAGTAATTTTTAAATACGAGATTGATAGAACTTTAGTCAATGAAATCGAGCAACTGGATGCTACTAATGAAAGTTACACCGCGAGTGAGCGTCCAATATTTTCGATAACAATGACGTATCTGTGAAGGTTCTTCATTATTTTCAATGATTAAGTTTCCGCATAACAAATTGATAGCATGTGAATTATATTTTGTAAACAAACATGAAGTACCATCGCTGTATAGTCCATATACGTCCCAGTACAAAGCACGGACCTCCTCTACAATCAAGAGTACGATTAAAAGGAGTTAGGTCATATAGTCCACCACGCTGGCCTAGTGCATGTAGGTGGACTTTACAAGTACCATAAATTGTTTTTACAAATTGCTATAGTATGCAAACTTCATCACTATGTTTTCCACCACCGTTATGCAGCTTGTTGATTGACTATCAAGACAAACATGACTCCAAAAAGTCAGAGGTGTGTCCTAAGATTTGAATCCGTGACCATCGTATCTGATCTTTTCTAATGGGCCATCACTCCCTATCTAGTGTCTTTTATTAGTTATTGGGAATTACAAAATTGTTTATTTGAACCAATTATTAATGTATCACAGTGAATCAGATATCATTTGGTATTTGTCACTGCTCGCAGCGTCACATAGCACTTTAAGTAGTTCTATGGTATTTTGATCGCTCCTATTAGCTTCATTCCGACATCCAAATATGTTATTTCTATTCTTTGTTTGGAATTTGTGGCACGAATACATTAATGTTTTACACTATTAATAAAATCTGGAATAACGATAAAATAATCTATTTCAACCAATAGTGTTTATTGATTCTATCGCTTTATGATTGTGGTAGTAACGTAAGTTATGTATACGTTAACTCAAAGTGGCATTAAGAATACCGTATTGTATACCTATATAAAAATCTATGGAATTCATAAAAAATCTGTAAAAATAATACAGTTTATTAATCTTTTTTTTTCATATAAGGTAGTTTCTTTGTGTATTAGTCTTGGCAGGCAAACGAACATACAGGCCGCCTGATGGTAACCATTCATGAACCTTCGGAATTTCAGGAGACCCGTACAACTGGGTCGCTACCTACCGTAAAGAGAGTGCTCTTCAAGCCTCGCTTAAGGGACAGTACTTAATGGAGATCGCTCTATTTCCTAAGGAAATGGGGCTTAGTAGTGAAAACTTGATGGAAACAAATGAAACTAGAATTAAATAATAAAGATTCAATATCCTTTAAATATAATATAGTCTTTTTGAGCTACGATATGGCGTATGTCCTTTAAAGAGAATAGCATTAATTTGTCTTCGCTTGAGTTTTTTTTCTTTTTCAAATTACTGCGAGACTAGCAAGCCACTCATCTGATGGTAAGCGATATGACCGCTTGTGGGTGGTAGCTACACCATCTCATACCTATCTCACATATGAGAGACCTACCCATAAAGTCGATATACCCACAAAGCCCTACATAGTTCGTACTACATCTACCATCGAATACAGTAGTTACCTTGTTGGTGTAGAATATTAAAAAATGAAATTAGTGTTTAGTAATTGCTCTCATCTGATCCCACACTAGTGAACCGTGACTGCGTGCGGCAGATGACACTGTTCCCAACACTACAACATGTCGTCTCCCACATTCACCCGTTTCTCTATTTGTTCTACATAATTGTTTAATGCGAGCAATTGTCCAAATAATGAGGGAATGTCACACAATTTCCGTTACGTTTATATTTGCAGTAATTTTGAGTGATGAATATGTTTTTGTATTTTTTAAATGTCGGCGTCATTTTTTTTTAATTTTGTCGGAAATGTTTGTAGAAAATATAAACAGAAAATATTTTTGAGTAGAAATGGCGCTATGCTCATATTATTTTGATGGAAACAAACATAATCAGTAATTTTAAGTTCTCAGTTCAATTCTCGTGACCGTTTTTTGTTGTTGATATTTTTGCATGGGAGATTTTTTATTAGATAATTTAAAATATAGTTAGTAGAGTATTTGAAATTTGTATAAAATTAAAATTAAATTATCATACATGAATATTTTTTTCACATATCTCAATAAGCAAAGGCTAAATAAAAAACCAACCGCCACCAACCGGTACTAGACCAGCGTGGTACACTATATGACCTAACCACTCTCAATCGTACTCTCGATTGTAGAGGAGGCCTGTGCCCTGCAGTGGGACGTATATGGGCTAATAAAGAAGAAATAAAATAAAGAAAATAAAAAAATATTCAAATAGTCATATTAGTTGACGTAACATAACACGTTCAAAGCGGAACAAAGAAACATTTAGTCGCCGACCACCCTCAACCCTCACACAATGGACATAATTCAACCACATTCTTACTGGACATTACATGAAATAACGAGTCACTTAACATTATTGTTATTAGGCTAATTTCAAGCCTATTCATGGCTTTATTATATTACTCTTGATGACATGTAAGCTGTTTAAAGTTATGTTCGTTGAAGACCATAAGAGACATAAACCATACCATTTTTTGTATTAAAAGTTCTGTGGAAGTGTATTACTAAAACATTGTACAATTTTATTAAATAAATATTAATATTTGATATTGTTAAACCCTATAAACAAAGATTTTTTTGCAGTGTCTTTATCTGATGATGTTATTTACCGTTAGAAGGCAAAATCCTAATAAATATATTTAACCATTTTCCGAAGATTTTAGATTAATATATCATAATCTAAATTTTTGTAACAATATGTTTGGCGTAAAACACAAAAAAGCGTTTTCTTGCTTCACCAAAGTTGATTCAATATTGATTATTATAAAAAAAAACTTATATTTACGGAACCCATTAATACTTCTCACGGGTCATATCCGGCGGACAATCACGGGGTTAAACCCCAAGATGACTTGTGCCTCGTTACCCCAGTCTATTTTGTTAGTTACTGATTTATTATATTGATAGCTGAGCATATCACCTCATATATGACCTACTAATGGATTCTTGTATTACGTTAAAAACATCAAGGACTTAGCTTAATACTCTTGGATGAATGATGGATGGATGAATACTCTTGAATTTATAGATTTCATTAAAGCAATGTTTAAGATTATTATTATTTAGAGTATCCCAAAGATAACAATTATAAACTTTACTTACGTTTTAAAACTGTAATAATCGAAGCTATTGCCTAAATTCGTATTTTAAATCACAAATATGCATCTCCCATTCTAGATCTCTGTATATAATCTCTAATCTATGATTTTAGATTTGATCTCAAAGTGCTCTATACAACTAGTATGTAATTTAATATTCTACTAAGTGGATTATCTTCCTCTCCTTCAATATAACTCGTCAACATACACCAATAGATTCAGCTAATTTATAACCAACTTGCAGTGTATGTTTTTGTAGAAGTAGTAGCTTACAGCAATAACATTACGTAAAAGTGATGAGATTTGTAAACATTACCACGCATTTTAATATTATGTTCCGATGATGGGAGAAGTGTCACCAATAAATTGTGGAACAAGTGTGTTTTGTGCAGTATACGGTGAGAGGTTTCTTATTATTGTGATATCTTGTCTTCGGAGTATCTTTAACATCTCTACAAACGCAGTTAATCCCAATATATGTCTGAATACAATTTACTGAACAAAGAGGTGTAAATATAAAACTAATATTGAAACTTGAATTTAAGACCACATTTTAATCCGCTTGTGTATACTTTCATCGCGCTATTTAATTTGATTACACATAATATTTTATTAGCATCAATTTGAGTGTATTTTGGGATAAACCTGTTCGGATTCAAATAAAACGCTAATAACAATAAACGTACATAATGAACTAATGAAAACAAATACTTAGCATTTCAAACACCACATCGATTCAATTAGTAGAGTGAAACGAATAGAATTATAGTTATTCGAGTCACGCCGTAGTATTGGCCGGCGGGGCTTTGATCAGGCGACGAATAAAACAAACATATAGATAAGCAGTGCAATTCATAGCGTGGTTACTTCGAGTCTAATTGATGATAAGTACGTTCGAGACACCGACCCTGTCACCCGCGGCGGCGGCACTCACACACTTCAAAATACCATTAACATATTTTTATATAACACAAAAATTGTTAAAATGCATATTTAGAAAGCTGAAATTATGGTGCGAGATATTATCGAATGGTTACATCGAAATTTTAAACATACAACCGCGGGAGTTTTATGAGCTATTTATAATGCTTGTAACTTGTACAGTATTTAGTTACGGATCTTCAGTAGTCGAGTTTTGATCGAGATAAATTTACATGCCGATATGAACCCGCTACATAAATAACTATTAAGAGTTCAAGTCGATACATAAACAAGCTGCAGGCGACTGTGACGGTGTGCTTACAGCCTCAGTGACGCGAGCAAACTGCATATCAACAATCTAGTACAAAACTATAGATCATCTACTGTCATTTGGAGTGCTAATGCGTGGTTGTCATGCTGTTGTCAAAATATTAGAAACAGTTTAGTTAAATATACATATTCCTGTACCCACATTAATATCAATTAAGTCTTGTGTCGCGGATATTAGGGACTACGAGACTTTTCGGTCTTACAACTTGTGGGGTTCACAAAACTTTTGTCTCGATGTAGGGAACAAACCCGCGGCCTCTCGATACACAACCCGTGTCTAAACAACAATTGGAGGCTGCTGTGTATTGTATAATTTAATCGACCGAGTTTACCAGGATAACAGCACTATCTAAGAGAAAACTTTTGCTATGGTATGTTGTTCACTTTCTAAGGTTTCCAAGGTATCACCATACCTTTTCTTCTCATCTTCACTTTGTTTTACTTTAAACATTAAGATTGCTAATGCTAGCAACTCCTTGACTATACCACTAATTAAGGTAAATATTCTTCCATACAGATGCTGCTTAGACGTCACTTGCAATTTTTTCGTCTACCTAAAAACAGGCTTAATTTCTCAAGGCCATTATCGGCATAATTTATTTGATATTTACAGTTCCTTGTCACAATGATATTCATCCACTGGAAATAGTTTTCAAATCCACCTATTGGAAACTGCTTGCATTCAGAAGTTCCCTGCTTGCAACTTAAGTAGTTAGTCTGCCCGCCTAATCCAGTTAGGTGTTATTTTTAAAATGAAAAGTATTATTTATTTTGTGTCGATGATCCGATATAATTTAAAATCCAACCGTCATTAAGTAAACGCATTTATGACATTGTTTTGCCGCCGGGCGCCTGCCGATATAATTTCATTATGTTTATGAAACAGTGGCATCGTTTGGGAATTTAGAATTCTGGTTTCATTAATGTAAATGTCAATGTATTTTATCGATAAAGAGTCGATAAACCGCAACGCGCTTTTATCCGCCGGATTCGACTGCCTTTATAAATACTTTGGCCAGCAACACTTAAAATGATCGAGGGAGATAACGCCAGACAGATACTTAAGACGATTGATTTATTTTAAATATTTTGAAATTGATACCGCAATTAAGCGACAATATCGATACATTGCCACTAAACCCGTAATATATGTACGTGAATCACAAATTATTTAATGTTATGTGCGCTTTTTCAAGCCATATATGTACAAGAAAAATAATAGAAGCATACAATGTAATGAACATCATTTATACGTCATGAGTGAATGTTGCGCTGGAACGTACAAACAAATGCTATTTACGCTTGTCACCCCCGCTTAAGAATAAGTCCTTGTCGCGCAGTTCTAGGTAAGCTATTAATTTTATACTTCGCTCGTACGTTAGCGTTCAGTGGTCATCAGAAAAAACTGGGCACGCGTTAGCCACCCTTCCCCGCGCCCGTGCCGCGTCCCCCTAACCACTACGCCAGGTACGGACCCGCACGTACAGGGGGAAGGGATGATCGAAAATAATAGGGGAAGAGAATTTAAAATTTATATTTTTTGCAGCCGGCGCAGGTGATATAACGCGTGCGCGTGCGCCGCCGGGTCACTTGTACGCGAAGCTCCGCCGCCGCCGCCCGCGTCCACATCGCACGCCAGTTCCCACGGAGGCTTCCTCGCGCAGTGCCTGTCCGAGTGCCGCGCGCGCCGGTTGTGTCCGATTCCCACGCGCCGCCGCGTACACACGTAAACATGTTGCAAGAAATTCAACTCGTTCAAGGTCAAACTAATTATGTCGTCGTCTCCTCTGGATACCCGTCCGCTACTTTGACCAAAACACCTGTAGAGAAGAGGAACGTACCTATCGCACCGGCTCCTGAAAAAAATTACGTTACACATGACACTCCGCCAAACCTACAGTACAGGAAGAAGGTTCACTTCAGGACGAACCCTTACACCGGACCGCAAGCCGCGTCCATCGCTAGACGCAATGCCAGGGAACGTAATCGTGTGAAGCAAGTGAATGATGGATTCAATGCACTTCGTCGCCACCTTCCCGCATCAGTGGTCGCCGCTTTGTCAGGTGGGGCACGTCGTGGCTCTGGAAAGAAGCTAAGTAAAGTTGACACGTTAAGAATGGTAGTCGAATATATAAGATATCTTCAGCAACTATTGGAAGACAGTGACGCCGCTTTGGGTATTACAAGGAGCCAAGAAAATAGAGAAAATATTCCGAGCAGTAATACAATGCAGCCGATGACCTCAATAGACATGGATGATGGATTCTTTTATGGAAGCGGATCTCCGTGTTCTGAGAAGGCCGACTCACCAGCACCTTCAGAATGTTCTTCGGGAGTATCGTCAGCATATTCAGCCGTGGACCGGTACGAGGCCACGACGCAGCAGCAACTCGGCCCCATGGATGAAGACGAACTCCTGGATGTCATTTCGTGGTGGCAGCAAAAGTAGCACTCATTGTAAGTATTAACAAAATTAATAAACTTTCCTATAATAATATCCCTTATTATGAATCGTAATAATTGACAGTAAAATTATTATTAACAGTATTTTGTAATCTTATAAGATTAATTTGAATAGTAATTTTAAAACCTGCCAATTTTTCTGTATCATGGTGCTAATATTATTTTTTCTTTGTTCACAGGAAGTAGCTACAACGTGTATGCCTACGAATCCCGCCGAAAAACATGTGAATATATACGAAAAGACTCTTTTATATCTAGTCAAACCAATAGTGCCTTAATTTAGTTGTAATGCGGTACGAGCCTTATTTAGTATTGTAATGTAATTCAAATCCACCGAAGTCTGAAGATTCCCAACGAAGTATTTTTACGATCTGATTATAAATACGAATAAAACTGACATTGAAAACTTTATTACGTGCAGTCAACGATTGTGTCACGAAATCCCATTTTTATGTTTTGACTGTTTAATGTGACATTAAAAAGTTTGTGAAACTAACGCCCGAATACTGGAACGCCACTCAAATAATAAGTTGTTCTAACAGCGCACGGCCCACTTAGCCAGTACATTTAATCGGGATTAACGTAGTTAAGCGCTATTTATATTTAAGTTGCGTTCCTGTATTTGGGCGTAACTGTACATTGTTACCTGTTACTGAATTACCGAGGCTTTGTAATTAATGCGCTTCTGTTGTCGGGATAGTCGATGATATTGTACATATAGTTATAAGGTTTAGATAAGTAATTAAAATTATTTATTGACGCTAATTACACCAGACTGAGAATATATTTCATTGTTTTCTTTTCCACTTACAGAATCACACAAATTAAATATATTACAAAAATAACAGTTTAACCCGATCTCCTAAAAACAATTTTATCATCACAATGAAATTTTCTTCCAGCGGAAAAGTTGATGATCATAACATCATAACAGTGCCAAATAATAGGTACAACACTAAAAGCCAATGACCACTGTTGCCATTTACTTAAGCTATTTAGCATTTCAACAATTGTTTAAAAATGCAGACACATTGTATTTAATTTTATTAAGTTAGGTTACATTATATTGATGGACAAATCAATATTGCAATTTCTAACTAATTAATTAATTATTTAACTAACCATTTTTGCACTATATATAGAACCAATTACATTAAAGAATTAACATAATAAAAAAGCAAAATGCGGACTTATCGCAATGGGCAATTTATTGAAAACCTAATAAATATGAGAATGAGAGATAATTATGTCACATACATATAAAACGTTTTCACTTTTTACTTTTGCGACATAAAATATTTCGTCTTGACTGATGGCAGTATATATAGCTATAAATAGGTAAGTACTAGGTTCGAATACCAGACTGAACAATCGAAAAAACACTCTCGTGTAAATTTTTGATGGGAAAATCCCATGTGAAAAGGTTCATACAGAGTCGGCAACGGGAGTATCACCGCCGGCATTCCGGTGATGTGTTCGGTATGTTGTTGTCTATAGATTCCGGTAACTGCTTACCATCAGGCGGGACGGTTGCTTGTTTGTCTCTATATAAAACAAATATGAGTTAAATATGACTAGACTTTATTTTATGTCCGGTCTGGCAGTAGGTACACACTACGCTATTTTAGAAACGGAAGTAAAACTTTTGAGTTGTGGGTGACACTAATGTCATCTCCAGGCCTTTTTTTACACAAGGAGATCCTTTTAGAGATCTATTTAAGTATGCTGGACTCACCGTTCTTATAAAAAGTAATTAGACAATCCTATTATTAAAACTCCCTGATATTCCGCCATCTGCTAGACTTGTGCGAAAATAGGATTCAACTTATGGATGGATGTGTGAAAAAAAACAATTCATTACAGTTTGTAAAACAACTTCTGAGCTATACAGATATTTTTTCACATTCACCAATATGCTTTATTCAACTAACTTATGTAGTTATCTGGGGGCACGGCAGTGCCCCCTCCAAGTCGAGCTAAAAAGCGGCACAGCCGTACTATCCTTTTCTCGAAGCAATTCAGACCATTTTCAACCCCCCATAACTTCGTTGTGGTTAAAGCAAGAAGCCTGAATTTTCAGTTACTAATTAGGCATTGTGTAAACACGGTATATTTCAAATTTCATTCAATTTGAACCAGCAGTTTAAGAATTATAACTTGTCAAACTTTCGCAATTTTGTCACTCACTGACTGACTGACCGATCATCAAAAGTCTAAGGCACTTCTAGCAGACATAGAACCTTCAAATTTAAAATATAATTAGTGTTTAGTGTCTAAAGTAAGGAAAAATTCAAACATTTCATAATTTCTGTCTAGTTTTCTAGATACACCAACTGCCTGAATAACTTTGTAATCTCATATAAATGTATAGAATTACAAAGATACATTTGCAGTTAATGATTCGTTGTACCCGTATATAATGGAATAATAGTTGTAGATTGGTATCTATATGAGGCATAACAGGAGGGGGGTATAAAGAGGGAAAGGGTGTATTCAGCCCATTAAACTGTACAACATTCCTCTAGAAAAACATGACAAAGATAACCTTGCAAATAAATAGACTAAATAGCTTGAAAACAATCACCATGAAAGATAGAACACTAATAATCAAATCCGCTATATTTGTGATAAATTTATACCTACAAAAATAAGAAAAAACCATAAGAGAGAGGGCTTTAAGAAAAATCATTTATTTAAAACGTAAAGAATTTTTAATATTGATATGATAATAACTTACGTAAGAACTTTATACAGAACGTCCCTTAATCAAGGACTAAATAAATTAATCGACTTGGTATTACATGGATCTCACAACTTTTTGCGGTAGATAAACTGAGCTGCGAGACTTGGAATTTTTTACAGGATGTTTTTGATGGGATTAGATCAAGTGTAATAAATTGAATTGTTGTTTAAGCTTTAACCGCGCACATTTTAGCCACTTTTTTTTCCTTTCTTGATTTTAATAATAAAATGAACAATATTTATAAGGGTGGCACTATTAATTCCGATAATAGATAACCATCGACGGCTTATAATAACTTAATTAAGGGAAATGACAAACACAAAATTGTGTGTCTAGAACGCATCCAAGACATAAATTGCATTTCTTCCATATTTTAGATTTCAACGCGCTCAAATACAACGCATCATTAAAATTTGCAAGAACTGAGCACCACTTTCGTGGAAAAAATCCTTTCAGGCGCCACATTGCAAAATATCAGTAATATGCCAAAGAAAATAAAGATAAATTATACATTGTGCAAGCGTCCATTTCGTAGACAAACAACACGATTCTGCTGGAATGTTGTGTCAATCCTGTTATTACCCTTTACTGGTCATAAATCATCGCTGCCCAGATGCCGGGAATTAGCGGGACGCGATACCAAGGAAATATTTCCTAAAAATAATAAAAAAATACCTCACACGAACCCAATCAACCATTATATGACACAAGCATGAGGGCAGATTCTATTAATTTATAACCAATGTGGGTGGATAAACTGGCATTATTTTTTAACGGTCGCAGAAATGCGAGGAATAACTGTAATTTTGTTATTTTTATTGAGATATCGGCCAACATAATCATGGGTGTTTTTATTGTAATGTATATTAATGTGCATTTGAGGCTTTTTGCTGGATTGTCACACTACCATTTGAGGTCGGGCATGCAACTAAAAATAAACTATACAAACATTTAAAACGTATTAAATATGCAAATCTTGTACTACCTGGTTTTATTCCAAGCTTAAGCGATTAAGGTTTATGATTCTACGATCAGCTGTCTGGCGGACTTCAACCCTTTGAGGAAATTATTCTGATAATTTATTTTTTAAATCAAACAGTATCTAACCGAGTTCCTTGACCTATATGAGACATGAAAATAACGTATATAACGTTTTATATTAAAACCATAAACGCCCTCTCCCAATAAACGAATTTTTCATAACCAATAAATGGAAAGCCTTTAAAAAAAATTAAGTTAAATATCTATCGCTAATAATGTCATCATCATTTCAGCCACAGGAAGTCCACTGCTGAACATAGCCCTTCCGCAAGAATCTCCACATCGACCTGTTGAAAGCCACCTGTATCCAGCGACTTCCTGCAAGTTTGGCCAGATAATCCAAATCGAATTATCTATCCTATTCTGTCTGTGAGGTGTCTAAGTTATGTATTTCGCAAATTGTTCCTTAAGACATTAAAATTGATTGTTTAATGCAGAATGGAGTTCAGCAAAAACCCGTATAATTTCAATTCAATTTCGTTCGATTTTCCAGTTTTTTTTTAAAATACAAAAGACATTCATAGGACGTTGCATTACATCCAAAAAATACAAATAAATAAAACACCTATTATTATGAGAAATAGTACTTCCTTTTACATCTTTATATAACTCGGGGAACTAAATTTATGTGCCCACGTAAATTATATTTGATTTGAACTTCAGATCAGTTAGTTTTTTAAGATACAATTGTTATTCACCGCGTAAACCAATACATTGATATTTTCTATAAAAAGGTTATTGTTTTGATAAAAAATGACATGCCACACAAACATCTGATAATAGGTGTGGGCGGGGTCATAACAAAAGACATTTGGTTAGCACCATTCTAACACAATACGGGTTGAAGTTTTGATTCGGGTGTAAAATTAAGTTTTCTAACATCGGCTTCCTTTTGTCCATAGATTTTTTCATGTCACACGTCCATAACACAATACAAATATTTGTGTTACAAATTGTTAAAATGATACAAAATTGCCTCTGCGCTTCCCAAAAGCTAGTGTTATAAATGGACATTAATTTGTCGATATATTTTTTCAAACTTTTGTATTTTTAATGGGTCATTTAGAATTCTTTTGAGCTACTGTTATGGGAATTGATTTCAAAAACTTATAATTAAGCAGTCATCATATCAATAGAATTGACATGCGCAGTATTTTCAGCTACAAAAATATGTTATCCAAAAATATAAAGAATATTACGTAGTGATGCTCTCCATCCATACTCGTATTATATTCCAAATAAAATGTCAATAACTATAATTTGGTCATCAATAATGTTCACACATCATTATTTCGTCTGTCTGATGCCTACTTATTTTATAAGATAGACAGGAGTCACAAAGCTATACAATGCATTAATCACTAACTTGCGTATACGTATCTATTGAGCTTCCTGCGATCTTGGTTTCATAAAAGCCACTTTTAGGGAGTTTATCTTGCTAATGATGTTTTACGATGTAACCTCACTTCGCTTTATCGTGCGACGTCGTCTACGGTAGCTGATCACGGTTTGGACGAATACAACAAAATGAAACCTTGTCAGTACTAGTTTTAAATTCATTTTAGTTTGCACACTCTTCAGGCAGTGAAATGGAAGCTCTATTTTCCCGTCGTCTGTCCCATCGCCGCCTTTCATATCTAGAGGGTAACTTAATTAATTGACGGATTGCGGTAGCCGGCCATCACTGATTAGTGACCTTTTTGTGCGACATCAGAACTCTTTTGTCAGTCAACTTATCTTCCTGATAAACTGCGCCGCATCCTGAATGACTCCGACTCCCGATATCTACCGACGCAATTAACTCTCGGCTGTAATAAAAATATTCCCAAACAAATTAATTGAATTGCTCCTACATGACGCCTGTCTTCGAGTAGTCGAGATGGTTACGATGATTACACGGATATTTCATAATAGATTTCGATAATGAACAAAATAATAACCCAATTGAATATTTCGGGCGCGGAGAACAAAAGGCGGCAACACGGCTGTCGGCCGCATTACCGGCCTACCACAATAAATTCAGGAGGTCCGTCGCCATGGGGCTAATTACTCTGAATATCGGTTGATATACTGTCTACTTAAGAGCCGTGATGTATGGCGGCACTCAAAGGATCGGACGCCGCGCGCCCGCGGCACGGACGATGCCACGATTATAAATAAGCATGTTTAGGATAACGATTGTCGACAGCCGGCTAGAAGTTCATATGCTACACCTTATAATATATATTGAATAACAGCAGAACAATTACACCCGAGAGATTTGGAAAATAAAAAGAACTTGACCTAACAAATGATATGTATCAATTTCAATTGAAGAATTAAAACATTCATAGAAAACACCTTATCTGTCGGTACGGCCGTACCCTCTTTAAGTCGACCAAAAAAGCAGCATTATGTATAAATTGTACGACATATTGTGTTTTCATGCGATGGCCAAGTCGACTTATTTATATAAAACTTAAACGATTTTTAATATCTATATAATAACTTAAGGCATAAGGTCTCTTAAGCAGCGACTAAATAAATTAACTGACTTGGTATTCGATAGAATACATGGATCTCACAAGATTTTACGGTAAAAAAAAAAACTGAGCTGCGAGGTTTGGTTTTTTACAGGAAGTTTTTGATGGTAACTTATTCTGCGACTTTATGTACATGTGATGATTATCATAATTCTTTAAAACTATTAATATTTTCTACAAAAATATCCATAAGCTAGTATAGTTTTATCTTTTTATAAATAGGTATCAACAGGATATATCATTCAGGACCTAATCGTTAAAATTAAAGCCTATAACTATAACAAATGATGAAAATATGTGTAAATAAATGATAAATGATGAAAATATATATATAATGCCTGTGCACACCACAACATTTATGGACAATTCTTTTACCGTCAAAGCAGTTCGATGGTGGAACGCGCTTCCTGTTGCGGTGAGACAGGCGAAATCGCTGTCTTCATTCAAAAGGCAAATTAAAGAACATTACCTTTCTCTTTAATTAAACTGATTTTAGTAGTCAACATTATTTCCTACATCTAAATTATTTTACAAGTTGTGTGTATTATATTTTTTATATATAGAAATATATATTATTTTATTTTATATGTATGTATTTATGCTATTTATTATGTATGTATGTATGATATGATATGTAATTTGTTTTTTTTTTTTAGTTAGTATGAATATTATTTAGTGTCCTATCTTTTAATTATTTATTTTACACTGCCCTCTCTTTCTCCTTCTCTTTAAATCCATCCCATGGTTGTCTGTAAGACATTGCTTTAAGCGATAAGACCGCCATTTGTACTTGTTTTTTTTTTTGTTTCTGAATATTGTATTTGTTTTTTATGTGTACAATAAAGATTTAAAATAAATAAAATAAATAAAATAAAATAAAAATGAAAAATAGGGTAGTAGTAATATACTGTAGTTAACAAATGTTCAGTTTTATTGCTCGGTGTCATTAATTTTTGTGCGAATTTTGATCCTAGATTACGGAATTGCGATTAACTATGTGGCGTAGTTGGTTAAACGCCGGCTGTGAAACGAGAGGCCGCAGGTTCGATCCCCGCACCGAGACAAATATTTGTGAGATCCACAGGTTTGTGTTTCGGGTCTGGGTGTTTGTGAGACTGAAAAGTCTATCGAACTTTCTGATACCCATGGCACCAGACTTGATTACAGTGCGGCGTTAGGACTATGTAAGTGACTATTGGGTGTTATTTATTCAGTTATTCGATGGTTGCAGAGTAAAGTAGGTGGGTGTAAGGACGGGACAGTCTCCAAGCGTCTACTAATGAAACCTTGGTGAAATCTACACGACTGAAAGCACACCACGAGTTTTGCAGGTACGTGAAGTTAACAAATTTGCTTGGTACAATTTATTTTTATTTATTTATTTGAATTGTGCTATCATACAAACTCAATTAAACTAATCAATTACATACTTCCACCGCCCCGTGACCACGAAAATTATAAAGTAATCGAAACGTCGGGAAGTAACCAAAAGTAAAAAATCAATATATATGAGATAATATCCGAAAATAATAGTTCTACTTCAATGTGTAACATTCGCGTAAATGTCAAAACCAATTACATACATATTAAAATATAAACAATAAAACACACAAATTAATAATATAACATATTTTAACATGTACAAAAGGTGATAACATTAAGAGACACCAATTAAACGCGGTACTTCCTTACAATTAAAAAGGTCGGTGTAATGAAACAATTAAATTATAAAGCTGGTATTATGCATATATGTGCAGATAATCATGATTATATGTCATGGCTCCATTTTTTTAATCCGTGATACAGTTTGAATGACAATAGTTACGTGCATTGTGCACCGAAAGGATTGTGCTCATTGTTACAAATAATACAAATTCACACAAAGCGCCGGTACCCACAACACATACCGAAATCCGCGGACATTCTTAGAAATATGAAAGAAATGTATAACATTTGACAGTCATTCATCTATTGTGTATGTGTTTATTATAATTTCTTATTTGGAATATAAAACTTTTTCTTTTATTGTACGACTAGATCGAGATGTTATTTTATAATAACTGCTGATTTTAGAAATAGGGCATACTACTAATAATGAGATAAAAACATATTATTTATTTATTATTATGTACCGATATGTATATTCAATATTTAATTTTGAAAGACTTATGATGCATGTTTTAAAGCGTTTATTTCATTATTATTTTTGACGCTTTAATAGCTTGGTTAAATTCACTTGAAGTATGTTTAGGCAAAACTTTTAATTATAAAACTAAATCCACAGTATGTTTAAACACGTTAAAGTAACGAATATGAACTCATGTTAGATATTATTTTTAGTCATTGATAATTGATAATATACGAAAGAGCTCACGATGTAACCTGCAACTTTACAGGCATTTATAAATAAATAACTAGTTTTTTATAAATGTATACTTAAGTAAATAACTTACATTGATTCTGTAAGTACATCAATACAGTATAGCAACCAATAATCCTTTAATATATTTAATGAAAAATATATCGTATGAAGCACTCTATCGTAAAATCTTTAACACTTTCTCCAGAATTCTATGACTTTTCTAAACCGACTGCATCTACAAATCCGCCAAAGTCACACTCTTTGAATAGACCTATTCTATCCAAATAGACCACAACACCCACAAACAAGGAAACAAATAAAGAGATTTCAATCTACATTGTACGCGCAACTTGGCGAACTCAAATAATTATCTCAAAAAATAAAACTGTCAATGTGGTTAAAGTAATCTGCATCCAAACTACGCCACAATGGCCGCGATAAGATCACAGCTCAGGACTCGATGAACAAATTGTTCGCATTCAGTGGCTTTTAAAATCTATACAATTGTTTGCAAAACATGTCATTTTCAGAGAATAGTTTTAAATACTTGTTGTTGCGTGAAATTGATTCCTTTGAAGAAAATATGAAATTATTTCGTACGGTCCAGTAGCAAAATTATTATTGCACTTATTTTGGAACATTGATGGTAGAGTATTCGTTTTCACCCGGACAAAAAGCACTATTCAAGCTGGTGGAAAAACAGAAAACCGAGATGAACATTTGTTAGAAAGTGAATGTACCAAAAATGTGTCTACACTTGTGTACCAAATTGAAGTCACTGTTTCATATTCGTATAAAAATACCATAATTAAACAAAGCATTTCTTATAATTAACCGTTTCAATTCAATCGATAAAAAATATTGTGTCTTGCTACGTTTTCTCATGCATACATTTAATAACTCGAAAGGGAACGGGACTGTTACCAAAAACATAAATATATGTATATAAACTAATAAAATTAACATTAATTCGACGATAAAATGTATAGTGCGTGGTAAATAAGGTAGCCCGGTATCGTGGGAGCAGATGTGAACGGATTGCGGAGCACAAGGTGTCACTCGCTCAGGTGCCATGAAGAGTGGCACAAGCCACAGCTTTGTCATCCAAATGTAACATCCATCACACAATTGTTTAGCGCATTTCTATCAGATTTGTTTTTGGTCGCCAAAAAATAAATCTATCAATTACAATACAAACGTCTTATATGGTTTACAACAGTTAATGTAGTCTAATTCATACACAAGCAGGAAAAATAGTGAGCAAAAAAACATAAATGAAAACAAAAAATATGTCTTAAAAACAAGAAACCATATTTATAAATGACAAAAAATACATGAAAACGAAAAGCGATTGTTTTAGTATGTTGAATTTCTTACAGAATGTTGTGTCTTGTTCAGGATATTCCGCGATAAGGGAACAAATTTTAGAATATCACATGTTACAAAATATATATACATAATATTAACGTCTAATTAAATACAACTAATATAATGACCTTTGTTAGTAATTAAGTGCTTTTTAATCTCTCGAAGAAATAGAAAATTATATGTCTAATCTTACACTATTACATTTAATATGTTGTAAATCTTAATTTTAAAATCCGCGCTTAGAAACGTAAAAAATAATTTATGCTGTCTTTGAAATTTTGGAAGCCATGAGAAAATCTATAAAGAAGTTACATAACTGTTGATTATAATTGCAAACAAACTTTTTGAGGGTAGTGTAAATAATGTATACAAAGAAAATACCGCATAAATAGAGATATTAATTTGAGTCAGTATAAATGGAAACTGTCAGAAATAATTTGTGCATGCAAACATTTGTGAGCGTAATTGTACGTTGTCCGTAGCAATTTTTTCAACGTCCGCTTCGATGTTAAATGCGGAATCAACGAAAGTAGCACGAGTCAATTAAAACTTTTCATAATTTATGTTGTTATTAATTTTCTCGTTTTGATGATATTAACGAGGCTTGACGCCTGAAATTACATTTGCACATTCGTCATGATACGATGTCTAAAAAACATGTTTTATATCGTTTATTTTGAATGGAATTTCGTTGTAATTATCGTAAAATAAAAGTAATTAAAAAACCTGAAAAAAAAATGATATTTAATAAGTTAATAAAGCTTTGTATTTTATATATATTAATAAATTAGCGGAACATATAAGAGACAAGTATACCTCAATATTACTTAACGTGAAGGATAAACAACTCGCATGAGCATACGAACATTTTCTTGGACATTTATGTCATTAAATAGAATAATAATTAAAATGAAATACTCAAACTAACAATAATACAACAAATAGTCCCGATCTCTACAACACAAATAGTAAACTAAATTCGAATATTTCTGCTACATCAAAGCTCATTAAAACGTCCACCAAATGATAAAGAAACCGGTAAAAGATCGTTCCTTAAGAAATCTAAAATACACATTCGTGGTACAAATATTTTTCCAATAAGTATTTTACAGCTCCATAAACATATTTCGTAATATTTATATGTTCATTGAAATGTCTCCCTTCCGAGTCTAGCGGTGATTTATGTGTCCAAACAAAACATTTATTGGGGGTAGCCTCGTTAACACCAATGTAAACGTCACTATGAAATATTTAGAAAATGATGACGTCTCTTTTGAAAACATTTGATTGTTATTCAAATGCGTTGGTGTGATTGTGACGGGGAAATAAGATGCCGCTTATTTGTGACTATATCAAAGTGTTTATGTCGATGCCAGAAATGTTAAAGGCTTTGGTAATATCTATAATAAATGTTACATTATTTTTTCATATAGTTTATCGTTAGTAGCATTATATTGCCACAAATTGCTGGCTCCAGGTGGTTTCTACCGAAAAATCTTTTCAGCAATGTTTGAACATCATGATAAGGTTGAAATATGATATTCATATTTTAGATTTTTAGTTCACTGAGTTATCTAGTTACCTTTATGCAAAATGGCCTCCGCCGCAGCCTAATATAATTATGTACGACTTAAAATCGACCCCAGGTAAAAATGTAGCAGTAGCCCAAAAATTCAACCGACATACAATTCATTCATCAAATTAGATACATCTTGCAATAATTATATTCGAAAGGCTTGCACGTTGCACCTGGGATAGCATGCGCCCAAATCCACATCTTTCGCTAAATCCAAGTTTCAAATTGCACAAAGGTAAAGGACGATACAAATAGAAAGTTTTTGCGCAAACATTTGCAGCGCGCGTATGACAACGATGCGCTCGTGACAAGTATTCCCTTTTTGTTCAATTTAACCCGTTTCGTTTGATTTTGCAGCTTTAGTTGGTGATTATTTATTTTTCGAAATCATCTGTCGCGCGTGTGCCTTAGCCTTAGAAAGTAGGTTATCATTGTGAAGTGGGACAATCAAAATCTTACATTATGGAAATCTACCCATATGTGGCCCATATGAATGCCATACACAATGGCCTTTTACGGCTTATGTATGGGTTGATTGGTTAGTAGAAAAACTACTAAATTAAACATAAAATTAATATCTATGTCGGATGGTTAGAGCATTGTGATATCTAAATAAAATATTCACTTACTATGGAAGTTTCACAATACTCAAAGCCAGTTAATAAAATCCGAAATGAATAAAAAGCTGGGGCACTATGTCACTATTCTCATTTTCCACATTGTGTGAAATATTAGCAATTTGAGCGAATACGAATATCTATCGAACATTTTTTTCCGCCTTTTCAGATATTTTGTAAGCCACTGTATTAACTTTACATTAAAGACGCCTTCGAGACCTTTAAATATAAGCAATTTATTTATCTATATTTAAAATTAACACACGATTTATAATTAAACCAAGATACATGTATATAATCTTTAAATTTATTGTAATTACATGAATTACAAATAAAACCCATGCAAAAATACATGAAAGAATCTTAATGTTAACATTTTCTCGCGTACCATTCATGTGTAGAGATTAATATAATATTTTACATATCTTTAATTAACACTAGTTATAACTTAATCGGAAACTTGCAGAGGTGTAGTGTAAATTCACTTCATTTATCGGCTATTAAATTAGTCTCAAAGGGGACATAAGGCACATTTTCCCAAAGCAAAACTATTTCAACACAAAATCCATTAAATTAAACCAAGCGTTGTATGATTCGAATGCTTAAAAAATTTTAACAGCAATATCTATGATTTACTTTAACGCTTTCCAAAGTGTAAAAACCGCGATAACGCGTACGTATCGTAATTTACTTAAGTGGTCGATAAAGCCTGCAAGAGAACGAAAAGTTTTTTTAATTAACACATTAAGGGCAGATATCTTAATCTTCGTGGCGCCAATTCTAAAAAGACTTACCCTTTGATAAGATTCCCGACGTCTTTATCAAATATGGTCGCAGGACCAACGTCTAACAACGGGACAGTAATGTGCAAAAAACCTATGAATACCTTTTTAATGATTTTACAGAGTTATTTTTACGTTTTCGACCGTCCATTGATAAATATATTGGCACTTTACACGGCCCGTTGCGAAACTCGGACCACCCTTGCTTCAAGATATTTTGCCGTGTCACAAATGTGGATACAATTAATCCTTGTTAACAATATACGGTTATTGTATACATTCCAAAATTGACTTTTTTATCCTCACCTTTAGCTTAGCATCTCACTCCATGATTCAAGCTAATTATGAACATCAATTGTATTCAAGCCTTTAATATGAAACTGGAATTTCGGTATACGAAAATATTTTCTAGACTTTAACACACGATATCCTATATAAACCTGTATAATAATCACTGACAACGTGGGAAACGGTCTCCTACGGCAGTGGCCATAAGATGAGGCTATAAATCACACGAAATAACAACGCGAGATTTATGCGGCTTAAACGGATAATAATAATTATGGCTGAATAATTTGAGCCGTACGGATATACGGGAGGTGGAATGATAACATTTGCAGCGAACGTCGAAATACATTTGTTCTTTTTTTAAACCAACACATGCTCTGTGCTTTTGTCTTTTATTATTTATCTGATAGTGAGATTAACCCTTAGACTTGATCAGACATCATTAGTACGCTAAAGTTGTCTTTATCATTGGTAAAAATGCAAATAAGTTCTATATAATTCAAACTTATCAGGAGTTTGGGGATAATTTAGGAACTTTGCTCTGAGGATTTTGGATTGCAGTTAACTAGTAGCAATCAAAATGGATATTGATAAGCTTCATGGGTTTATAATATGCGTAAAATCTGCTCTAAAACAGGACGTGTAGAAACGAAATCTTTATAGTATCTATGATAATGATACATGTACCTGTAACATCTAAGCCCTGAAGAGTGTCTTTCTGATTAGTTTAATGAGCATAGATGCAAGTATAGATAAAAACAGTATTAATGACAATTAGTAATGTAAATTGCAAAATATAAAGAATATACAATTTTTAACAGCATTGAAATACATTGCAATTAACCCACACTTCTAGCCTTCAACAAAGTCGAGATATTCATAGCAATTTGTTAAAAGATATTACTAATGTTAATGAGCAATAAATTGTAAATGGAACTTTAAAAGCGTCAACAAAAAGAGAGAAAAGTATGTCCAAGTATCAAGCGAGGGTACCAGCGTATGCTTGTGGTATATCGCAATAATTTCTTTCGTAATATCTTAAGACCTGCTTTGTAATGGATGCAATTAATTATTCCTATTACCGGCTGAGTATTGAGAAAACGGAAAAAACAGAAACAATTTTATGTTGTGGCAAAATGAAACGGTGTTTAAAGTAAGCAGTGTGCAAAGTATAAATTATCTATTTTGTTGTTAAACTGTATTTATAATGCAGCGGCAATATATCACACGTGGCAATAAACTTTTGAAATATTACGGCAATTATAGAAAGCAAAAAGAAAAATAAATAAATACAAAAATCGCTAGCCTTCGGCCACGTTGTGGAGGGCCACTGTTCACTTCACATTTAGAATATTTTTGGGTTCCTTCATAATAAACGTGGATAAAAGAAGCTACGATATCTATTGCATATTTGTAGTCCATTCAGTCAAAACTAATTTAATTGGAACAATATAAAAACTTACAGATATTCGTCATCATGATCAATCAAAGGATATCTAATGGCTTTCCTTAAAAATGTCACCGTCTTGAAAACACTTTGATAAAACACGTCTATTGTAACTTTTGTGAGACATAACATCTAGTAGCCCGTAATGAAGCCCAAACCTATCCAAATTTTTTAAGCAATAATTTTGTTAGTAATGTTCATCAACCAAAGGGTGGCCTGGTTGCCTGTATCCGAATAACTGGCATTATCATTGGCAGTGGTGCTCACTTCCCAATACATCACCTTAAGAGCAATATTCGAGAACAATCAAATTCATTTGCGTTTCATTTCTAATACTTTTTTCAA
Organism: Hyles euphorbiae; assembly: GCA_023078785.2. Classification (NCBI taxonomy): domain Eukaryota; kingdom Metazoa; phylum Arthropoda; class Insecta; order Lepidoptera; family Sphingidae; genus Hyles; species Hyles euphorbiae. Next base: position 12,241,531 of record CM041041.1, on the reverse strand, counting down.
TACGGAACCAATTTCCTATAACACGATATGGATCATAAGTTTTTTGCGGCATTTTATGAGGCAAAGATTTTATCTCTAAGATCCTGCTGTGATTTATTGCTTAGAACCGCTTAGAGTGCACGCTAAGCACCGCTTGTTAGTATCTGAGTTAGATTTGCATCCAATTAGCATCATTAGAATTTTTTTCACCGTGGTATACCGACAGAGAGCTTATTTTTTTGCCGAAAGAGAATGTTGGAATAATTTTTTGTATTTTTGTCAATATTTATACGTAATTCTATGCGCAAAATGATAAAATATTTTTGTAAAAGACTTAAAAATCGTTTAAAGATATTTTAGTTATAATAATTTATGAAATTATTAGGAAACTCCGGAAATACAAAAGTAAAAGCATTACCAAAGTAGCTACAAGTGAGCTACGGCATCAACCGTCTCAATTTAACTCAAATTGTAGAGAACCCCAGATAAATAGCTCAGTAGTGGGCGATTATGCGCGATACAATAGAATTACAATAAATATTTATATATTTTTTTATATCACAAGGTTTTATGAAATCTCATCTCGAAATAAATCTAGTTCTCCTTTGATAGTATATATTCAAATCCAAGTTTTCGACTAAACCCCTCAGTACTTTAACAAAAAACAGCTCTCACAAAAATTAGAAAAGACGGTACGCGGGTTAAAATTATTTTGAATAATATAGTCAGCACGCAATAATACATAAATTATTTACTTAACGGTGGTTCATGAAATCAGTTAGTTAGGGGCAAATGTTCGTAGAAACATATAAACGATCGGTTAAACACAAAAGAATAAAGAATTCACAGCAATCCACGAAATAACAAATGCACCCGCTGCCAACTTTATATCACACACGAGCATGAAGACTGCACAACATAATATTATCGCAACATGCATACTTACCTACTGGCTGCTGCGGTCAACAATGTGTTCCTTTTTAGATATTATGTGCGTTCTCCAGTTTTCTCTGACCTATTAGTTTAATTAATAAATTCACCCAATAGTTACATATATAGCCCTAACCCCACAATAAGATCGAGTCTTTTGTCGTAAGAATCGGAAACTACGAGAGAGTTTTTGGTGTCACAAACAACCAGACCCGAAACGAATTACTGTATTTCACACAAATATTTGTGTCGACACGGGGATCGAACCCGCGGCCTTATGTTTCGCACGTGGCTTCTAATCAACTACGCCACGGAGGCTGTAATAGATCATTGCATTATTGCCCAATCTTGTAATTTCAATACTCAGTATATGATATATTAAATGTGTTAATTTGGTAAAAATTACTAAAACCAAGGATCAATAACAATGCAAACGTTTATAATCAAAATCAAACAATTGAATATCGTTAACCATAGGGCTGAAAATGATGATGATGGTTCACAGTTAGATAGGGAACGTCATGAAAGTATTCATGGTGGAACATAACCAGCCACGCCACCTAGAGGCTGTTGCCAGCATTTAAAAGGAGATGGAAAGAGAAGAACATGCTAGATTAAATTCCTGCAAATAGTAGCAGTCTAGTAGACTATCTAAGTAAGACTAAAGGATGAAATAGGTATTAATTCAAAGCCCGAATCCATTATTATGTATCCTTAGCCTTAGCTTCTGTTTACTGCGTTAATTAACTGTTGTAGATGTTGTGGCAATATCCGAAAAGAGAGACTCAGATTCTTAAAAAAAATCCATCCAATAAGTCTATTATTCAGACAGTGTAGATGACACCATAGCTCTTATCACTCATCACTGAAGGTGTAAACGTACAAATCAGATTGGTTATAGTTGACCAATGGTTGGGTCTGTGATTTACCAGACCGCCGGCGGCCACCGCCAACCGCCCAGGAAGCGCAACTCAACGCGCGAATAAGAAATAAATTCCCTGGCAAGCGTAACAAAGGTAAAGTAAAAAGGAAGCGTCCAACCCCTAGGCATCGAGTGTAGGGCACCGAGCCTCCGAGATTTATACACGTGCTTTATGTGTCAAGGGAAACAGAAAAATGAATTATATGAGAAAAAAATGTCGACGAAAACATACCACGTTCTTTATTTATACCTAAACTCGGGATTGCATGTTTATATTTGCTTCAATCTTTTGTTTAAGTTACATTTCCATATTGTACATTCAACATTTATAGGGAAGCGTTCCTGTATAAATCGAAATGGTATCCCGAGGCAGAATCAATAATGTCACGCAGGGCATATATACCGAAGGTAAGATACCCGAGACAGATATCTTAGACAGATACCTAAGACAGCTTAGATAACGACCTATAAAGCAACTAGTTTTTAAAAAAAGTAACAAATAACTCAATATTATGCACATAATGTCCACAAAAATTCAGAAGTGTTTTGAAATGTAATTGAATCCAACATTTCCGACATAGTAGTCCGCTCTGCTTTAAATTTAAGTGCATCCTGTACTGCAATAGAATATGAATGTATTTGGAATTAAAATCTTAAATTAGGTTCCTCGAAAAATTCTATAAATCCTCAATATATATTCATCTGATAGTTTAACGTCTAAAAACCTATTATTTTTTATAAGGCCACTTAATATTAAATCGCCGAGACAAGAGAACAATCAGTGTTGTCCAGATCTCAATCGAAAGTTAAACAAATAAATAACAAAGGACAGAGCGGTGAATGTTCAGCGACATCGTTGCTGTCGAGGTGATTTGTCTTACATCGATAGATTAGCATCAGTTACGCCTACGGTGACCTCAAACAAGCCTTTGTGTTTCATTCAAGTTTACTTATTACGTGAAGAAAAATATAACTTTATTTCTACAGACTATGATCCCATACTTACGTGCTTTTGTCGTAAAAATATTTTGTTAGAACTTAGTATATCGATAATCATTTATTTTAGTAATTACATACATAAACTCACGCCTTGTTCCCAGAAGGGGTAGGCAGAGGTGCCAGGGCACCTACATTTCGCCTTGTATGTTCCGTCCCACAATGTGATAGGTGGCGAGCTTATCGCCATACCGGGAACAAATTCCTGACTCTGGGCTGATACTGAATAGAAAAATCCAATATCACTTTGCCCAACCCGGGATTCGAACCCGAGACCTCAGCTTTGTAACCGTACCGTAGTACAACTACGCCACCAAGGCAGTCCCGACCAGCCGAACCGAGCAGTTTTAGTAATTAGATAAATAATAATAATAATATCCTATATATTTATCTATTTATCTCTTATATACGCAGGCCTAGTCTTTAATTAGAAGGATATAAATTCTTGTAAAGATCTGGATGGTATGAAGATGTACTCAATATGATTTTTTTTGCTATAAAAGTACCTAGTCGACTAAGAATTCACACATGACTTCATAAAATCAGAGTGTTTTGCCCTATTATTTAAAGCCACAATCACCATCTTTTCAAGGTACTTTCAATCTTTAACCAAAAGGCAACTATTTAGTTCCCTAAAGAGCATTATAATAGGATTATATTTATTATCAAGACCAATTTTGTTTAAAAGTTTTGAAAATCGTGTAAGAAACACCCTACAGTTATTGAATGAAAGATTCAGTGATAAGAACAATCGAAACACAATCTTGGAGGCAGCAACACATGTTTCTTTGTACCCATTCAATTGTACGACGTGTTAAATTGTTTGTATGATAATGGTTACAACACAGCTCTTCTTTTTATTTTTTACTAGGAATATGTAATACAAATCATTGTCTCTTTTCTTTTACATAACAAGGCACTGGAATAGATAAAACAAAACTGTAATTGATTTCCCCTTTTAGTTATTTTGTTAGATATTATAAAAAACAATATTAAATTAATAAGAAATATGGATACGGCTGAATCATCTTCAGTGCGAAAAATCTCCAACCTGCTTGTCAAGCTTTCAAGTATTTGTTTATATTATATCTACGATAATATGTTTAATTAAATCTTCAAGTTTCAAGATTGCCAAACAAATAATTTAGTATTTAAGACGGCCATACTATACATAATACAAGTCGATACAGATATGCTACTACGCGGACCGTTCTCATGAACCTAAACCATAAATTAGAGACTGAATATCATAAAAAGTCAACGAATTATCGAAACGTAGCTGTCATAAAACGCTTGATCATTTTATTGCAGTATACTGTTACGAAGGCCGGTAGTTACGAAGCGACATGAAAATATTCTTACCAATTAAGTCGTGTTCACCGGGATGACACTCGAAGATGTCCTTTGGGCACACGCCGACTTGCAAATTGGAACAAGGCAAGATATGGAGAAGTAATTAAACGTACAATTATGCAAAAATGTTACACCCACCGTGTATTAAACTCAGGCAATATATCATCTGCAAAAGACATATTTGCACATATTTCACAAAAGTTATTGCAAACAGTTTAATTTATGAATTTATTCCATACATAGATTAAAACTTTGATTCATTTTTTAACGTTTTATCTTAATAATTTTGCAATCAAAATTAATTTTCAGTATCAATTGAACGCAAGAAATCCCCGGGCAAACTTTGTTGACCACTCCAATACATTGATGTCGTAAGTTATCGCACCGTTAGTCCGAGCCCGAGGATACAAAGTAATAAGCAGTTAAACACACATGAGACCGCTTCCAATATTTTACATAATTATTGACAAAATTGTTGCACATTCGTTAATGATTGAGCGAACGGCCTCTAATCATCGAGCTTCTTCCTTGAATGACGCCGAACACCATAATTTATTATTGCGGAGAAAGTAATAACACAATGAAAAAAAGCCTTCGGAAGCTGCCCAAAAATGAAACATTCAATACCGAATAACACCACAAAGTGGCAATAGGAAGCGAAAAAATAATATTTTTCATTTCCTGTTTGGTAAGTAAAATTTGAAGAGCGAAGTTTTTGCATTGTGCGACCGCGGCCGTGGGAGCACCTACCTGGCACCCGCGGCGCGGTAATTTCTTATAAATCGACATCGAGTGAGATATCCAGAGACGCGGCTCTGTCCCCGCTGCGGGAGCGCCACAATGCATCACAATAGCGCACATGATCTAGATTAGTGACGCGCATTGTGTCGCCAAAGGGTTGTGCGCATTGTGCGCGAACAAACGATACCCGCAACCTATCTCGATGCTCAATTCGCACACATTCTATGAATTCTAAAAGAATATAAATATAACTTTTGACAGCCGTCCACGCATCGATGCTATCGTTATTTGTCAATTGTGATTCCATAACAGATATGAATGAAAAATAACATACTTCAATGTGTAAAAATAACAATTTTTATTTCAAATCATACAAGAAGTTTTTGGAACGTCCAAAGTATTTCTAATGGAAAAAGCCACCCTCAGGGCGTTTGTTGTGATTAATTTCATTTGAGGAAATAACCGGTAATCAAACTTTTAGCTAAATTAGCACTTGGAACTTGACAGAAGGTTGAGGGTAAGATGCGGTATAAAATATTCTAATAGATTTTAATAACATATTTTTGACGAACTTAAGACAACTGATAATTAAAACCCCTTTGAAAGGGTTATAATGAATATTTCCGACGCAGCTACGTGACTGCGACAACGCAGGTATACCATGATAATTAAAAGCATTATCGAAAAAACAAAAATGAAACTGCTGAGTAAACAAAAATTTCGATCAAAAAATCAATTTAATTAATATCTTAATTGATTTAAAAATCGTTAGCATTTAACATTCGGACCTACTCTATGCTGCGCTGATAATAACCTATATTCCGTCTGTCATTACAGACCAATAATAAATCAAACAACTTTGTGACTTTAAACGTAAATGGTGTCACCAAGTAACATAAACTCTATACAAATTAATACATATAAGCAAAAAAATAAATTCTTCTCCAAATTATTAAAAAACTCAACCTGTTCGCTCACGTCCACTAAAAGAGAAGTCAAAATATTTTATGGACGTAAATGTTCACACTTTTGTCAAACGAGATCACCCACAAGAATCACAAAGGGAACCGATGTAAATCTTCTCTTTTATACGCCGCTATACTATTTAGATTGGAACTCATAAAATATAGATATGAACAAAATACTAAACGCAATAAAACTCTTCAACATCGACCATTCATACGAGACGAAAAAACTTCTACATTTCAGAAAACACATCTCATGGTAATTTTTTATACGGAACCTGACCGCTGTCACTGTTAATTGTACCTTTTGGGCTAAAAAATGGATGAATGAGTCCAAAACATGTCTTCGGGCACCCAAAGGTGACACAGTTGAAGTGATTTGTCTTACAAGTTCCGATTCGATCTTAATATTAAAGATCGTTTTTTCGCACCTCGTGTCAATTATGGCTCATATCTATTGATCTGTTTATTTATTTATTCCATAGTGACACCTTTATTTTTTTTCATTCACGTTAGTACAATGTCTGAGTAACTTATATAGTTTTATTGCGTTTTACTCTAAGTAACACAATATCAAGCTTTTTATTCAAATTGTACCCTCTTAAATCAAAGCGCAGCCATTCATCACGACAACGACATTTCTCTGGAGCCAACTCTGACAAGATAGTACTAAGACATGGAAAATACAACCTTAGTACATCGACTTACATGCAATGTTGCATTATCACCTAATTGATAGTCAATTTAGGAAACTAAACGTAGATGCGAGCATTATTGTGTATGCTGTATCTAATTAGATACTGTAATTAAATTCCATTCTCGCCTCGGGGTGGTAAAACATTTTGATATGATTATCACTAAAAGAACTTAGCCCGGTTTGGAAATTATCTCGCAAGTTGAAAGCCTGAACCAGTAATAAATCGAAAGAAACAAATCAGATACTGTTTTAAAAATAAATCCGATATGTGACATTTTAGACTAAAAGCAATTCAAACAAAGTTACTTTTTACACAAGAAATTAAATGCAGTGCACTAAATGACAAAAAAGCCAGCGGAAGAGGATGGGTCTTACCAATATTAGTTTTATATCTGCCAGAAAAAACGCTGACACTTGAGAGGGCGATTGTCAATCAGAATAACAATAATAATGGGAACCCTTTGAGAATGGAGAATTATTTACGAACCCTTTCGATGCGTGGGCACCTGACGCGGAAGCTATTTGCACACTACGTGGGAATATCTTGCTATTAAAAGATTTTTTTAAATGTCACCTATTTTCATTGTACGGAGATAGTACGACTAGTAGTCAGGGATAATTATACACAATATTTCAGAATCATATTTCAAATGTTCTTTGAAGTTAATTTTTTTGAATGAAAACGAAATCTTTGCTAGGCAACTAATTATTTATAAAATATATCATTTATCTTTTTTTAATGTATTGCAAAATTAGGAACCATAAATTAAATTAAGAAAATACAAATCTAACGCATTGTTTGAGATATAATTAAATCTTATATCATTAATAACTATTATACAATGTACAGGGCAAATGTGTTTTTTATATTTTGACAACAATTCATTCGGAGGCCAAAAGATCGTAGACGGTTTGTACTATAGAGTCTGTCTGTCAGATAGCATTTTAGGTGCTTTTTAAAACACCTTATACTCGTAATACCTAGGTACATTTTTTCACCAACATTCTGTGCTTTTACGAGAACATACATTACGGCTTGGTCAACAAATAAAGACTGTACAGGATCTATGTGCCCAAAGGCTTTCCATTCCAATTACCCGACGCAACACTATGCTAAAAATGTTCACCCAACTGAGCTTATACAAATTATGTAAGATAAGGGCCTATTGCCAATCTTGTTACTATTCACTTTGCATGGCCCACGGATCACGTTCAATCAGGTGACACAACAATACGAGATCTTTATTTTAAGCTTAAGATTAAAAACAACATGCCAACACATTTATCTAGTTTGCACTTCGACGTTCAATACCTGCTAACTGTCCGTCACGTCCTGAATACTGGCAACAATGAATTTACAAGAATAACAAGTAGACGAACCTTCGGTAGCGTGTATGGGAATATAGACTTTATGGAATAGTAATAAGGGTTAAGAGTTCAGACGCCCGCATTCCTTAATAATACACGCGCCAATGCACTGGAGATAGCACTATCTTCACACTTGACTCTTAACTTCGTGTATTTCCTTTGACCGTTCTAATGAACGCATTTTCTTATACGTTCTTAAACCTTAGGTTTCCAATTTTTTATGTAGATACAATTACTGGTCGTGGATTTGATCTTCGATTTGCTTCTCTCTATCTCTCTTTCTTGGGCCACAAGAAGTCCACTGCTGAACATAGGCCCCTACGGATCTCCACATTGACCCGTTGGAATGGCCTGCATCCAGCGACTCCCTGCAATCTTAATCAGGTTATCCATCGAACTTGCAAGAGGGCGTCCGACACTGCGCTCGCCCGTATGTGATCTCACTCCAGAATCTGATTTGATTATTAACAATAAGATTAGTTTAATAATATGTTATCTTTGATGCGTATTTTCGTTTAAATCTATTTAATTATAGACACAATTAATAACGAAGATATTAGTAATATAATATAGTTTGGTACATTCGTATGAAGTTTAAATGATAGGACGAAGAACGCTTAGAATACCTTGGCAATTACGGATTCTTAGATGCTATTAGAGCCTACCAGAAGATTCAGAATTATAAGTCATCACAAAGTACTAACAGCCGCTCTATTTAGACCGCATTTTAACGTCAGCTATAGACAGTCACTTGATTTTTGCTGAATATTTTTTCCTTTGTCAATGCTATCTCCGGTACATGATCCACATTCTAACCTGCCCCAAATCAGATTCTATGTATTGAGACAAAAAGTAAAGGAGCGGTCCTTAATTCCGAATATAATCTCAAATAACATTGTCACCTCGGTAAGTGCTTTTAAAGTGACGGAAGCAATATCTCCGATAATTTGAGTGCTGTCATAACAGAGGATATTCCCTATTTAAGCTTATTTCGCCTAATTGAATCCTAGAGCATTAAGCGTTCCCAACCTATAATCCCTTTTATGAGATTCACGCCGACGGTTTTTGAAGATAAATTTAACTGTCCCCATAAGAAATTAATTTTTTGTCGATATACATTCGAGCAAGGTGCGCTCCATTACAGGTTAGGTAAATATGAAAGGATTTTATAATGTAGATTTTATAATAAATAGGTACACGCATAATTGAATTTTAATGAATAAATATATTCCGAACATTTAATATAACATGGATGAATGTTAATTTAGCTATAAATTTATATGTTTTTTTTTTATCATAAAAACTTAAAAGTGAATCTACATTAAGTAATAAAAAGGGCGCTTTATTCGCACCTATTTCAACATAAATAATAATTAATGTTCATTCTACTTTTTTAACAATATTTTATAAACATTTCGTAATTTCTTATTCAACACAGCATACATATATTTTAACTGAATATAATTCGAAAAATTGCAATAGTTAACAGATTTAATAAGAATAAACATTTATAATTTGCGCAATCTTTATTGAATAAGATACCGTTCGGTAAATACTTACGAAGTCCTTAAAACTAAAATTTGTCGGCACACCACAAAGTATTTTTGAAGTAGCAATAAAATCAAACCCGCTGAAGTACGTGGTTATCGAACAATAATTTAAAATATAATAATCGAGAGAAAAAACAAATTTCTTCAATAAGCCCGGACAATTTTTGTATGGAACCGCAACAAAGTGTCGGAAAAGGCGGAGGAAATAAACAAAAAATGTAGCAAGCTATGAACATTAGTTATTCGATGCATTTCATGCGGAAATCATTCTCAAATTGCACATCACAAAAGTGCATCTTCCGATTGCAAGTTGAGCAAACTTTCAAGAGGGTGTGTTTTTTTATCGAAATTATACAAAAAATGAGCGCGTTCCAAAAATGTGTAACATTTCATACACAATTCGCAATTTTGAATGAATAGCCATTAATTTAATATTCGTAAAATACTATCGAATATCACGATTCATATTTAGCTCGTAGTTATGTAATACAATACTTTGTATTTGCGGTCAAGTGGCTTCATTATATCTTGTTCGAACTAATTACAATCTACTATTATTTAATACGCAACTGCTACTGAACGACAGATGTGTTAGCTAACAATATTTTTTGTATTTTAAAGATGCATCTTCAAAAATATGGAAACAATTGGTGTCTTTAACATATTTATCAGGATGAAGAATCCACACTCCAAACACGTATTCAAAATCCTGTATTGGTAGGTTATAATAAACATGACACATATTATAAGTTAATTTTCGCAATAAGCACCTAAAACAAAGTACATATTATAGTTTTATTTTATTTTAGTTGTTATGGTTTATTAACGGTTATAAAATTATTTTAAATTATTACATCTACAAAGTTATCTTATATAAACTGTACAACGAATTAGAAACAAACACAACATGCACAAAAAAAACACAAATTGAAAAGTACAGGAAAATACTTACCTAACTTTATATTGAAATAGTAGCTTGATGTCTTGTTATTTTATTATGAAGTGATTGCGCCACTTATCTTCATTCATTGAGTAAATGATATGCGCCTGACCTTACTCGCATCTATCACGGCAGTTCCCAGCGCCAGCGAAGGAAGTCGATATCCGACAATTATTTATAGACTTGTCTGCCGCTAACCTTATTTCTTCTGACTTCCAATCCTGCACTGGCTAGCTCGTTTTAATACTGATATTAATATGCTGATAAAACTTTGATTTAAAAGATACTATATTATAAACCTACGTAATAGGGAATATGCATGTCATTTTTTTATATTTTTTAACAATTCTGTATGTTATTACATTATCGGAAAAAATATAAGTCTTTGAAAATATCAATTAAAAAAGTACAAAAAAATAATCAAAACTGCTATCAGTTTCGAAGAATTTAAACGCCATGTTGGCGCGAACTCGCTGTAACGTCAGAGGTCACGATATGAACAACGTATTTGGATTAAGTTTCTTTTATGAATTGCTACAGAACTGTATTTCGTGACAAAATAATCCATTTTATTTAATAGTATAAAGAAAACACAAAATGACTCATAAACAAACGTAAAACAATACACTCAACAAGCTAAAACTTCATAAGAACGTGACCATTGTCGTCACTTTCCTTTTCAAGCAATAGATCGCGTTTCGGAAAAAATGCGCGGCAAATTTGAAATGTCATTTTTTAAGTATTTATTTTACCGATTTAGAGCTGATAAATTTAAAAAATATATTTAAGGTATATTACTATATTAATAAAGATTACAAAAAAAATATTTTGACTTATTTTGAAGTCTGGTGCATATTCCCTATTGTGGAAGTGTGTATGTTAATTAATTTTAATTAGTAATTGTTCTGCACCACTTACCTCCAGAATAACATATAAAGTAATATGAAATCACAAAACATATTCGGCTACAACCCCTGTGAAAAAAGCTTATGCGGTAATTTTATAATTTTATAAAGGTTCGACACAGTTGTTTTTTATTTTAAAAAATCTGAAATACCGAAATATTCGCATACAGAAACAAGTACACAATAAAAAAAGTGCATGATGGTAACGGACCAGACGCGGCTGCCAATACGCTCACGGTGGTCGCGGGTTTAAATCCCAGGAAAAAGAAGAAAAGTTAAAATAAGAAAAGTCATAAGTGTGCACCCCTGATTTGTAAAGCCCGTCAACCCGCACTAGGCTATAATATAGCCTAAACTTTCTTAATCGTTTCCTCGGTTCTAGAGAAGACCCGTGCCTTACAGTGGAACGTGTACACACATATATCTTCTAACAATTTCTTATCAAATAAATTATAAATTCACTTTCAAATATGTTAACACCATATTAAAAACAAAGTGCCAAATACAAAAGCTTAAATGTAAACTCGCTGGGTGGAAAGAAAGCGAAAGTAAATATAATCCCGCCTATTGAATTTGTTCAAAAATGTAGCAAAACGAATAGCTTTCGTATTGTCTCGGTGTACAAGTTAGTTGTGCGCAAACAATAGTCACCTCAGAAGTGGAATAATGAAAAGATCCAATCTTGTGAAACCACTAATCTCAGATTTACAATAAACGTGACCAGCGGACCACGTAAACAAACAATTACATCTTTTATTTTACGTTAATTGTTTCTCCTTACAAAATTGAAGTGTTCTTTGTTAGAATTACATAACTTGTACATGCTATTTGATCTACAATTTATTACAGACGCGACATTTTTTTTTATATTTATCGCCAAGTTTCCGAAAATAGCACGAACGCACAAAGCTCACGTGCCCATAATAAGATTACCGACACAATGCGACCCGATTAATAGTTCCGGAGTTTGCTAAAATCATTCCGATATATCGCAGACAAAGCAGAGCAAATAAAAGTTTTCTTTATTCGCCGATATGCGCACAGTTTAATCTCAACCTTTAAATAGAGAAACACGCAGAGCTCGTTGAAAAACTCCCAAGACTTTCCCACGTGTACACTAAAGCCTTTTTAATCGCTACTAAATATATCCCTTGCAATTAGGTAAGTGTGGAGGCGTTAGTTAGTTTAATTACAATCGGTTTTCTATCAGTATCTTCCATAATCGTAAAGTCCAATCTACGGTTCAGTATAAATCTGTTTGTCTTACACATTGATGGCAAGGATTGGCAATTGTGGACATCAATATATTTCCCTGTTTAAGCATTTTAAAAACTTTAAATGCAATAAGTAACAGGTATTCTAATATTTTAGTTTTAGGCACCCAAGTTACTAATGTCAGTTGATAAAAAATTAGGTAATTAATGAAAATAATATTTATATGAATATATTGAAATAAAACTATTATTTACGAATTTTATCGCGGATTTGGTTTAATTTTACATTTTTTGAGTTCCCGACGTTTCGATTACTTTACAGCTTTCGTGGTCACGGGGCGGACATTCGCGTAAATCTAAGAAACCATTATATGAATATACTTTGTTAATATATTTTGATGAACTTTACATCTTATGCACCCTATAGTTGTCTCAAGTAGTTTTGCCTTACACAGAACACGAAGTTGAATAGCTCGTCAAAGCAGACTCACGTATGTCGCGGTACATAAGTGGCACAATTTTTATTCGACGCGAGCATCTTTGTCGCTTTATCAGGCTCTTTTTATTCGCACATGTGAATGCATTTAGCTCCCACCTTCTTATCGTAGCGAACACCATTAATCTTGTATAACAATGTACCGGCTTGGTGTCCGTACATCGATGGCTTAATCAAGGCCCGAGGAGCCAGTATCAGTGACGACTTTTTTAATACATAAAGATAAAGTTATTTTGCCGGCTATCTTTGCGGAGGTTCATACTTCGTTAAGATTGTTCATTATTGAGATAGCGTGCTGTTAGGATGCTGAAGTGTCACAATTCCATTTCAGATATTTGCTGATTTACTTCATAAAATTAACTTAACATATACAGGCTACTTCTGACTCTAAAAACATATTTTAAAGTATATAATATAGGTACCCTTTTTACCTTTCCTTTAGTGGATAGCAGTTAATAAAATCAAACAAATACCTTTCACTATTTATTTTTGCAAAAAGAATGTTTCTATAGATGCGTTCTTATACAAATGACTTATAAGATATTTGATTATGAACCCAATTAAGATAAGATATAAAAAAATATATATAAAATTTTATTTATTTATTTATAAAAAAATATACATACATACATACATAAACTCACGCCTTGTTCCCAGAAGGGGTAGGCAGAGGTGCCAGGGCACCCACATTTCGCCTTGTATGTTCCGTCCCACAATGTAATAGGTGGCGAGCCTATCGCCATATCGGGCACGATTCCTGACTCTGGGCTGATACTGAATAGAAAAATCCAATATCACTTTGTCCAACCCGGGATTCGAACCCGAGACCTCAGCTTTGTAACCGTACCGTAGTACAACTACGCCACCGAGGCAGTAAAAAAATATAATCTAGGTATATCTCCTATATGTAAGACTTATGTATAAGTCCACCAACCCGCATTATGCCAGCGTGATGGACTATATGGCCTAACCACTCTCAATCGTATTCTCGGTTGTAGAGGAGGCCCGTGCCCTGCAGTGGGACCTACATATGGGCTGATACAGCAATAAAACAAAAGCCATAGTAGTATTGAAAGGAATGCGCATATGGGATGAATAAAATATTACGGACAAATATATTTTGAGAAATGATAACATTTGAGAAATCTGTTTTGAAGTATATAAAGCTTGATACATGATAATGTGTTATGAAAGTGTAAGAAATGTAGGTATTTGTGTTAATATATCTTTTATAGTTGTTTAATAAATCAAATTATAATTTTCACTAGTTGTCCAACTTTTGCTTATCAGCAGAAGGAATAAATATTAAAAGACGAAATAGGTATTATAGTATTTTATTAATTTGTCAATTTTATATTTTTGTATAAATTAGGCTTAAATCTAATTCTTAACACTACTAAGTACATTAATATGGTACGTGTCAACGTAACCTAATTATCTCTTGTTAATAACAAATATATTAATTTCACAGCCTTTTAAATTACAACCCTACGTTTAAGGCACATAATGTACAATATACGAAATATTTAACACAATTACAAGAATCATTGTAATTAAATATGACTAGAACTTTGACTTCTATACAATTGTTCACAAGACTATCACCACACGATTCCGTCGAACAACTCCTCTTCTTCCATAGTATTCACTCGCTCTTCATAGGGGTGATAATTTGGCGCGTAACCTTGAGAATAAGCTGAAGATACTCCCGAAGAACATTCTGATGCAACTGGCGAAGGCGCAGACTCGGCATAAGGAGAATTTCCCCCATAAACACCTTCATCAACTTCGTATTGCGCCGAATAGTCCATTGACGTGTGACTCTGAACTCCATAAGCCGCGTCACTTTCTTCAATTAATCCTTGCAGGTATTTAATATATTCAACAACCATTCGCAACGTGTCGACTTTACTTAACTTCTTTCCCGAACCTCTCCTCGCGTCGCCGGATAATGCAGCTACTACAGTCGCGGGCAGACGTTTTCTCAAAGCGTTGAATCCATCGTTCACTTGTTTAACACGGTTCCTCTCTCTGGCGTTTCTTCTTTCAATTGAAGCTACTTGCGCGCCGTTCTTGTAATTTTGCTTCTTGTGTGACAAATCCAGGGTGTAGGTGTGTCTCTCCGGTGCTGGGGCGATGGGCACCATTTTAGGCGCTTCTGTGGCGTAGGTCGCAGGGTTATAATGTTTGTACTGAACGCTCTTAAGCATTGTGATAATTTTGGTGAGTTACGATAACACGATGTATAGAAAAATAGAAACGGTTCGACTCAGTCGACGTCGATCTAATGAATGAGCGCTCTGGGCGACCGCTCCGCCTTATATGGGCGCACCTTTACCAAAAAAATTGGATAGGGTACCCTTACTCCCTTGCTGTACCTTAAATCATTTTTTTTCTTTCTATACCTGGAATATCCTTTCAAAACGTGATCGAGCGTTGTGAACGGAACATCTTACGCGTGCCATTGAATTTCTAATTTATGTTGACCATCGCTGGATTAATTAAGTAATGTAATAAGTTTCGAATAAAGTAATATTAACCTTTTGGCATCCTCATTATTCGAATATCTACATTTTATTTAGGTATTTTTACTAAAGTATAATATTAAGATCTTGATTGCGACTTTGTTGCAATATACTTTTATCGAAAGATAATTCCAATGTGTGCTCTCGATTGAATGCAAAAGTGAGATCGTTTAGCTGTTGGCTGGACGTTTAACAAAGATTTCAAAATATATGCGGATTCAATAAGAGCTTTTGATCGTAATAAATTAGTTTTCAGCCTGCAATAACGGTTTGGAACCTTTAGAAGTAGGGAATTAAAAACACAAAAGCAAAGTTCATTGTTTAGTACAATTGAAGATAAATAAATTCTGTATCAGCCCATATACGTCTCACTGCAGGGCACGGGCATCCTCTTCAACCGAAAGTACGATTGGGAGTGGTTATGTCATATAGTCTACCACGCTGGCCTAGTGCGGGTTGGCGGGCTTATATACGTATTATGGCTCATCTGTATTAAGTTTTTTTTTGTTTTTTGTAAAAGAACATATTAAAAAAATATTAAATTGGATTGTACTGCAAAAAGTGTTTTAATAAATAAAAAAAGTAAAAATCGCTATACTCGAGGTAGTTTCATAACTACGGACCAATAAATATACTCAATATGCATATAGTTCTGACCCCGTATAAAAGTTCAATCTTGTATCGTCAGAAACAAAAACTACAAGAAATCTTTCAGTTTTAACGTACGTGGAAATAGAACCTAGGACTTTAGGAGCACCGTCTCATTATTCATAGGTTTAATGTTGCTTCACTATACTGATAAGACGATGTTTATAAACATATACAATAACAAACAAACCTGATTTAAATGTTTTCATTATTCAAATGCCACTATACCTGTTCTTGTAAACAAGTGAAAATCGAGCGGAGTTCATTATACTACTATTAGAATTTATTACGGTCAAGTCAAACAAAACAATACCTACCAAAGCTACAGAATAGCAAAAATACCTACAATAGTACTGTTTTTTATGACAGTCAATTTAATTCCTATATTACAGTCCTTAAGGTTCTATTTATTGTAAAAGCAATTGGTTTTGGTTAACTTTTTGAAGAGCGCTATGGGCGGCAAAGACTGCTTAAGGTTACATTAATTTAGAATGAAGAACGCCAGTATATTACTGAGTATTGAATGGAGGGCTTGCCATTGTCACGTCCATTGTGCAGTAAAAAGATTACACAGAGAATGTGGGCCATGCCATTGAGACAGTAAGAATGAATTGTTTAGAAGCTTTCAATCATCCCATTGACGTTGGCGCTAAACTTGATTTTAATAGACTTCGTGTCGCCTCTCAGAAGCGATTCGTATATAATTTCGTTCCATTGAGAATCACTTTACCTGCTTTTTATGTTATGCATTGTTTACGGTTTGAAATACAGCACCATGAACCACATTATATGGCACAGGTAAATTGAAACTACTTGAGATGTACCTATACAGGCATTTTGCATTAATATTTTTGACTAACTATTGAAATTATTTTCGAAAAGTTTTCTTTTTTTTTGGATATCTACTTTGAAACTTTCATAACTACTAGTAAATTATGTTATAAAAAATAAACCACTTCTAACAAATGTTATCAAATGTGTATAGTTCCATATAAACATGACATCTGAAATTGTGACAATTACATTCTCATCGACCACCAAGAGACTCAGCCAGTCTCCAGGGTCATATAAACTTTTCACATACGAACAATCACTCCGTCGACGAATATTAGCCCCATCGATCATTGCTTCTCAAATCTCCTTCCTGCAAGTGAATTTGCAAAATAATATAATAAAAATGTGGGAGTGATACATCGGAGCACAAAGTTCTGTGCACAATGACGCCCCAGGCATGCTCACTATTCTATCGTCAAATAACATTTATCCCACCTTAGAAAATCGCAAAATAGAGACATCCACTAGCACAATGCCCTATGATAAAGCCCACGGAACTATAACCAATAATTACAACCTTTGTAAGTCATATTTTGAGACTTTACAATGAAAAGAGCAAAAAATCAAAATGGATATTCGAGATTGTGATAGAAATGTTAGTTTATTGCATGTTGATTCTAATGACCTAAAGATTAAACAAAATACTAACTTAAAACCAAGGCACCGTATGTAAACAGTCACGTAAACTATATTAATACCCGGTTTATCAATAAGAATCGTAATTTCTTTATCTTTAGTAGCAGTAAATTGACTGCTGTAGGTATACAGCCCTCCCTCATATAAAACAAAACGAAAAATACAACTGTCTATATAACTATGTAAATACGTACTTATTTTAATATTTGGATGTACTGTTACTTTCAATGTAAAAACTATACCGCAAACTCAAAATGATTTAATGTACTAAGTGGTTTTAGATACTATTAGACGTTGATATAAAACTGCAAAGACGAGTCTAATTTAACTTGCAAAATTAATGGATTCCTTATTTGTCGACGTGCGCGAACATGCTAGTAGTGAGCTCGTAATAAACTCTTTCAAGGGATTACGGACAGGGAGGGATCACTTGACGGTTCCATTACTAGACTGGCTAATATTTATAAAAGGCAGTCCTGAGATACGCAGCACGGTGGTCCTTGAGTCCTTGATCGATAAAGTTGTTACTTTAATTACTGGGCTGGGGGGTTACTCATTAACGATACGAATTTCGAATTTTCGGACGCCGTACGTAAAATTACACTAATGTGCCGAGACACTCAACAAAATGTTGGATTCCTCTATCTTACGTCGCAACCATTGACTTATTTCGAAGAAAATGATAAGTATAATAGAGAATAGTAGTGATTTTTAGAAGTATCTTACTCCGGTCGTCGAACATTCGAACATTCGAAGTTCGTATCGTTTTTAAAGAGTATCCCCCTGGTACAGTGGCCTCCTTTAAAAGGTACCGCGCCACGCGTCGTGGACCTCCAAGGCTCCTAAGTTCCTCGTATCGGAGCAATAATCGTTACGATATTCTGTCTGCATTTTCGCGTTCATATCATTGATTAAGGCTCCAGATTTATTCGGTACTTTGTATCGCATTCTTAGTTTACTTTGAGTTTTTTGTAGTTTATTTACGGAGTTAACTGGGACGTTCTACTATTTTAAAGCTTAAGAGAAATGTTCTTGGTATAATATTTATGTAGTTTGGTGTCAGTTTGTTAAAACAATACGTGATGAAACTGTGCAGTTGGTTTTTGGGGATTTTTTCTGTTCCATCTCACTTAGAAACAAATATACGTTACAGTAATTTGTAAATCATTATAATTCTAGACAGCAAGCATCATAAACTATCACATTGGCCTAAAATAAGTGACACCCTAGAGACATAACAAAATAGAAATATGTAACAAAATCAGCGAAATGTATATGATTGAATATTGGCCGCGAAGTGTTTGGCACAAGCCATACAGATGCACACCTTGCCGTCGACATGTGTGCAATCCTTTCGCATCTGCCCATCTTGCACTGATTTTTATTTATGAATAATATGACGAATTACGTCTGAGCCTTTATCCGCGCTACCACCTTTCCGGATGTGCATCAAACGGATGTTGCCTTCCTATTACATTTTATATTGCGAATATCATAGACGAAATTGTGCTGAGTGATGATTGGGACACTTTTGAAGTGTCAATTTTATTTGATTTTATTCTTTTGTTAATCTTTGGGAAACACACAGACCAATAGTAACTATAAACACGTATAAAATATTAATACTCAATCGAGCAAAGTTTCCTCTAATTACTTAAACATTAACAAAGAAAGTGTACATATTAGAATTAAGGACAAGATAATTAAATCTTGCGAGTGCTGTGCTTTAATAGTAAAAAATATTTAAAAAAATAAATGAAGTTTTAAACAATGTACAAAGATTCAAATAATATATTAATGTCTTAATTAATATAATAATACACTAATTTACTAATGATGTATGAAAATACACTGGAATTATATCTGGAAGTTCGTTGCTAGCTTCTTTTTATTAAATCTAGCATTGCCAAGTGAATGCACTGCACCCAAATAGTGTTTTGAAATCTTCTTTTTTAATGCTACTCTCCTGTACTGTATCGGCCCATATACGTCCCACTGCAGGGCATGGGCCTCTCGTCTCGTCTACAACCGAGAGAACGATTTACAGCGGTTAGGCCGTATAATCTACATGCATACCATGGCGATTTGTATAATAGAAATTGACCCAAATCGCTAAAGAATGCAGGTTTCCTCACGATGTATTACTTCACTGTTATATTGCATGCTAATTGACTAACAAAACACATATGACACCGAAAAGACCGAGTTGGGTCCTGGAAATCGAACCCGCGACCACCGTGAGCATGTTGGCAGCCGCGTCTGGTCCGTTTGCCAACAGGCCACCACGTACTTCAATTTTAATGCTACAACTACATAATATTAACATTTAATTTATAAACAAGTATAATAGACCTATTCAAATATACTTACCCAAAAAAGCAACAGCATATCAAATAATGTCACCGAAATTCCTCGGAATCTTGACCCACATTTACAAAAGGTTATAAAAAGGACAAGAATAGATACATTACCTATTTAATGGCAAATAATGGCGAGATGAAGACGTTTTCACAACACATGCGCCTATCAATCCTCCACGGGGACATATAACAAGATTACACACATGAGAAAACCCATAGAATGACGTATTGTTACGCAACGCGCGCCCCTATCGCCATATTAACTTTTTACAGGGCACTTTTGCTTTTGTGTACTTTAAAGATTGCGGTTACGCACGAGACCATTTCAAAAAAATGACCCGTGCATCAATCTTGTTTTATTATACAAAATGTATTTGTACCACACAACATTACATTATAATTTAATGAATATAAATGAAGAATTAAATTATTTGTTTTATTATTAATCTCAGAGCAATAACTCCAGCGATGGAACTTCAAAACTGAATATGAGAGTATCAATAATTGATTTCATTGACCATTTGTCTCTTGTAATTTATGTTTATTATATTTCCAATATCAAATTAGAAAGTTTGTAATGTGATTAGTATGATGCTGTAAACATTATCTTCTCCCCACGATCCGCGGCGCGTCCCGCGGTGACACACAAATTAAAAAACAATTAACCATCCATAACCGTAAATCCTTTACGTAAAATATTAAAGTAATCGTTACAATAGATACTTGGGCAACTACAACTTCATTATCTTATAAAATAACCAGTCGTTTTACAGAGAACATTATTTTAAATGGGCATTAAAATTTTACACACGGCAATGCCTAATTAGCTTACCTCCATGTTCCCAAGATAGTTTGAATAATATTATACTGCCAAATAAAATTATACATAATTATTATTACATACATATATAAACTCACTCTTTTTCCTAGAAGAGGTAGGCAGAGGTGCCAGGACACCCACATTTCGCCTTGTATGATCCACCCCACGATGTGATAGGTGGTGAGCCTATCGCCATATCGGCCACAAACTCCTGACTCTGGGCTGATAATGAATAGAACAAACCCATATTACTTTGCCCAACCCGACATTCGAACCCGAGACCTCAGCTTTGTAGCCGTACCCTAGTACAACTACGACACCGGGGCAATCAGTTAATTTCCATACATAAGCTCTACAATGTTTAGTCAGAACAGTCAGTTTAGTCAGGCATTTACATGCCTTCGAAAACACATATAACCGTATAATAAACGTGAAGTAAAACATCCTGAAAATCTGCATACTATAACGTAAAACGTGAACCCACACTCGCCCAGCGTGGAGAACTATAAGGCCTAACCAATATCAATCATACTCTCGATTGTAGAGCAAGTCCGGGCCCTGCAAACGTATATGAGTTGATATTACAGCACCCAATATCGTCTTATACAGAGAAAATTACAATTTCAATAAAAGGTCTTACAGTTAAAAAGTTATTAAAGGCCCCATATTACTCTACATGTATTTTTTAAATCTATTAAAACATATATTTTTATTTACTCATCAAACGACCCGTATGTGTAAATCTATTTTTATTCACATTGCGTAACTTTATCTACAAGCAATAGTATGTCTGTTAATTACCAGTTTTTATAATATATAAAAGTATAATTGGTCGAGTACGGTAGTGTTGTCCGATTCTTGTTTCATACTAAAAACTTTACGATTATTACTGTCATTACAAACATGCTACTCAGCCACTGTAATATAAATACTTGAATTTAAATTCATATAATTTTACTGATTACCACATAGCTATGTATTATTTTATTATTATATTATAATAAACATAGACATATTAGACGTGCGTATTATAATATTTTAGTTGGTTATGTAAACAAAAAATTTTCAGTCTACCAATATCGCTTTAGAAATTTCTCTAAATGCAAAATATACACACATTATTATGTCCACCAATGTTGCTATAGAAATCTTCTCTCAAAGCGAAATACATTGTTGAAAGAAAAAGCATGGGAAGAGGAAAAGAGTATTGGGTAATAGTCGTATCAGCCCATATACGTCCCACTGCAGGGCACGGGCCTCCTCTACAATCGAGAGTACGATTGAGAGTGGTTAGGCCATATAGTCCACCACGCTGGCCTAATGCGGGTTGAGTATTACATCACATCAAAAGAGCAAAAATAGCTTATGATTTTTTTTGTTGTTGTGTGTGTTAATTAAAAGAACATGAATTCCTAATTTGCCTATATTACAAAGATACCAATAAATAAAGACGACTTTTAATAATGCAAATAGCAATTGTTGTCAAAACAATTGTAATGTAGGACTAATTAATGCTTTTAACATTTGGTTTACACAATTTAATTATTTTATATTAAGTATATTTTGAGTTTTGATGGAAGTCCATCGAATCATTACTGCTCATTTTTATTAGCATCTGCCGTCAATTGCAGCAAGGAAGGGGGGTCCTTTACAAGACATTAACTTAAACGAACTCTTCATAAAATAACTAGACATGTTAGACCACCAAACAAGTGAAAAAATATTAATTAACCAAAACAAATGTTTGTTGTCGCTTGTAGATACCAAAACTCATTACATAATTGATCGTAACGCGCTATTAATTCAAATTTCATGACCTTATCATTAATTCGAGGTTAAAGGCTGGGTGGTCCGACCGGTTGAAATGTCTTCAAAAAATATATTTTTAAAATGGAGCATGTAAAATTTGTATCATTACGAAGGTCAGCGTTTCTACTGTTACAGTAGGACGCTAATCGCTAATGTAGCGTAAAAATTTATTACTTCATAATTTAACCCTTTTATACGAGTCCAACTGGGAGCCTTTTGTGCCATTATATGGTTAAAATTTAATTAATACTCTACCGGGGTGGTAGAATTTAAATGCAGGGATGGTATTTTTATGAAAAGGTAGAGGATGCACTTTGACACAGTTGTTATTTACCATTTTTGTCAAATACATACTACCGCGCTGGGGTTAACGGGGTTCGAGTATTCATCCCCAGTATTCAACGCCCTCAATTGCAATAAAAGTGCGTGGTAGCCTATTGTTTACATGGTGACCTAAAAGGTCACCAAGCAGTGGGTACATGCCGAGGGCAGTGCGGCCTACTAATGATGCATGATGATGATGATGCAGCTCCGAGACAGGCTATAGAGCGCGTAACCTCATAACAATAGCTGGAGTCATAATTATGTTTTCGAAACTAGAAGGGCCAGTAAAGGGTAAGCAGTTGGTAAGCTGAAAGTACAGAGCAGCTGATGACACATCTGAAGTTCATGGACAGTTTTTTGTGTAAATTGTGAGGGATACAGCTCGGCTAAATAACCGCTAATTTTCGTATTAGAAGACCAGTGAGAACGAGGCACAAATGGTTAGATTAGAAGAAAACAAAATAATGCATACAAGCATATATGTTTTATTTATGTTTTACAAGAGGTCAAATAGATAACAGTAACAAATAATACGAATATAACAAAAATAAGCAGCTAGCATCACATCTTAAACTAATACACACCGTTGCAAAGAGTGTTGAAAAAGGTGAAATATGATAAGAGATCGTAAATAATGATATAATGCTTGGGAAATGGATATTAATGTGGATTAACATGGCGTTATTATACTGAAATATAGACTATTATCACACTAAGTACCAAAATTGAGATATATTTTTAAGTGGTAGAGTCACATTGTAACTCTGCAGAAGTGCGCTAGTTTGAAATGATCACTTCCATACAGAAACAAACTTGTAACGAGTCTTTTTCCATGATTTATTGGGTCAACAATATTGCCAAACATCTACTCCTTCACCTCATTTTTTTTTCTACCTATCCGCACCTTGTTTTGTGACGCCAGCAATGTATGTACGAATGTCTAAGAACTCTCGCTTAGAAATGCACCGAGGTTTATATCAAGTGCATTGCTGATTACAATTACTTTATCGTTACTGTCTGTCTGTATCTGTATCAGCCCATATACGTCCCACTGCAGGGCACGGGCCTTCTCTACAATCGAGAATACGATTGAGAGTGGTTAGGCCATATATAGTCCACCACGCTGACCTAGTGCGGGTTGGCAGACTTACATACCATAGAAATTCTTATGAATCGCTATGGTATGCAGGTTTCCTCACGATGTTTTCCTTCACCGTTTTAGTGCGTGGTGATTGACTATCAATACACACATGACTCCGAAAAGTCAGAGGTGATCGTTACATATGTATGAAAACATTATTGATGTGGGATAAAGATACCACTATAATATATGCAATTGTTAAACATAACTACAATTAAACGTCAAATACAGAAGACAGAGGAGTGCTATAAATTTAAATATTACAATTTAAAGAGTAAAGAAATACAAAGAGAATGTCATATTAAGAATACATTTGTTTATTAAGTCATGCGTTTGAATAAACGGTAAGCGCAGCCCCCGCGTCCGACGTCATACGACACTGTTCTCTTAATTTTTTACCTCGTATAAAAACCCTTAAATGCTCTTGCGACATTTAATACCCTATTATAATTCCCGATCTCGTTTTATAAAGATGTCGGAGGAGTTAAAATATTTCAATTTAATTTTCACGTCTTTCGGGTTTGTTCGAATTGTTTGAAGTTGGTTATTAAGATTTTTTTAATGTGTTCATTGTTTTGAGTGGTGTTTTAATAGCACGAATATGACTTTTTAGTGAATAATAAATAAAAATACGTGATGTGTGTACTTTAAATCTTGTTTGATTATTACACGTAATACGATATTCATGCTTCAATTCACTTGACACTTTATTTGATGATATATTTAATTTATTGTTGTACTAAACCAGGAGTTTTAATGTTTATGAAGTCCCAATTAAATCACTTAATGAACCTCGCAAAAAATACAAAATCAATCCGCATGAACAAACTAAAAATTAGTAAGCACAAAATGAAAATGTTTGAGATCGTTCATAACATTTATTTATTTTATTTATTTATTTATTTGCCACATAACACTACTTTTACAGGTTAAGACCTAATACAGTAGCATCGATAATCTTATAACTATATAAAAAATATACATATCTTAGACTATGTTAGCCTACAAAAAAATATATATATATATAATAAAATAAAAAAGTTATTTATAACATATTATCCGTGTTGCTATCTTTGTGAATTCATTCAGCGCGCAATGAAATATATCAATTTCAGCCGCAATAAGGTTGAGAGTGCGGAGCGCTCGCGTCAGCGGCGCCTCCTTTAGCAAGTTGGTGCGGGCGCGCGGGATAGCTAGCAATGCAGGTTATTTGAACATAATGTTATTTGCCTCAAATGTAGATAATATAATAGATATTACTTGGCTTAATCCACTCACCAAAAGTAACGAAGATTTGAACCTTATTCCAAAAGCACCTAACTGCCACACACTTTTCGTGGATATCAAAAACAACAAATAACCTTTCCATCTCACAACATCTCGGTCCAAAGTGTTTGCATATTCTGTGTATCACAGATTTTTTTTTTGTCAAAAACATCCACATAGTCAGGTGGACTGAGAATAATGATATCGATATTGATTGTAATTACCTAAAACATCCTCTACCGGCAAATGATCTTCGAAACACGTAAATCATGAACATTTCAGTCCCCTAATATCGCCTATAAAACCCGCGACTTTAATCTTAGCAAGCTCAAGCAGTCTAACTAGGCTATAGTCCTTAATTGACACGATCAAAAACGTTTACCATCAAAACCAGATTTCTGTATCAACCCAAATACGTCCCACTGCAGGGCACGGACCTCCTCTACAACCGACAGTACGATTGAGAGTGGTTAGGCCATACACGCTGGCCTAGTGCGGGTCGGCGGACTTACATACCATAGTTTTTTTTATAAATCGCTATGGTATGCTGGTTTCCTCACGATGTTTTCCTTCACCGTTTCAGTGCGTGGTTATTAACTATCAATACACACATTACTCCGAAAAGTCAGAGGTGTGCCCTGAGATTCGAACCCGCGACCACCGTGATCAATTGATATATAATTTATTTTTCCAAGCCATCACAATACACCTTCATCGACACCATCAAAATAACAAATTATTAATGTGTCAAAATTCACACGCTCGTGTTGTTTTCACGTCGGCCACATCCGTGCACCGTACATATTGGTAATCTTGTAAATGGGCAGCATCCACCATCATACGTTATTGGTTTTTGTAATAGCATGCTGCTATAAATCATTAACCGTATAAAGTGTGGTGTGTTACTTACCGACGCCTGACTTTAATCACTTACTTCGTTACTTAACATCGCAATATTAGATAACAAATACAAAATTATAGTCTAAACACATTGTGCTAGGAAAACAAATATCTATAATGATAGGTGGATCTAAAAAAATATATACTATAATTACAGACATGTTTGTTTTTCGACGGGATATATTATTAATTCTTAAGGTATCGGTTTTAATGTGCGATGGGTTTGTTCATAAGCACTTACATATATAGCTAGAGCAACCATAAAGATTGATATATAGCTTTTGTTTGATGTCATAAAGGTCAATTTTACGTATCGAATTTAAGTTACAAAAACTCAACATATATGTTTTAATAGGGACTTACACATGTACATATTACTTTTAAATTAAAGACGGGCTTTTTAAAACTATTTGATTGATAAAGGAGAAACTCTACTTTTTAGTCAACTTCAAGCCCATAACTGAGAAACGTTAACAAGGAAGACGTTTGCATTAACAACAGCTAATATCGACTAATGAATTTTAATTCTCATCCTGAATGAACTATATGAATAAACAACAAGTTCTTCCTAAAATTCCTGCAATACCGAGATTCCGACTCAAAATTAAGTTAAAACATACAAGAAACCAATTAGCAAAACAGGAAAATGCGCAAGGATTTGTTCATTTTCGTTAACGCAAAAATAAATTTATCTTTTTCATATTGAAGTTTAACTGCCTTCTGTTATGGAACCGCCAATTATGTTACCACAAACATAAATCGTGCGATGTATTTGTTCTGTGCCCGGATTAAAGAGAGCTCCTCCGCAATTGTCATAAAAACAAATTGAACTAATTGCGATTGTTAAACTTGGAACAAAACCATTAGTATGATAAATGGACACGTGTGCCCTTAGTAAAAATTCGAGCGAAAAAGAAAGCAAAATTATCATATATTTATTTCATTATAACGATGGGCAGCTGGAAATACGCGGCGACAGTGGAACAAGGTGTCCTATAAGCATAAATATGTATTCGTGATACATACAAAATTTTGGTAGGTACCTCATCATAAATTTTGTTACGCACATGAATTAATTATGTTTTCGAATAAAAACAAAACGAAATGACTTTGTTTTCAACTTTAAAAACTTTTAAAATATTAAGCGAGATATTGAAAAAGTATATCTTCTTAATATTTCTGCAGCTGTTTTAAGTGCTATAGTTCATAAACATCTCATTATTGTTTGTTTCCCAACCTGTTGATAAAAATAAATTGTTGCCTTCATTACAAAATGCCCCTGGTTATTTGGATAGCGAACGACGTATCCCGGTATCCAATTGGGCTGGGATCATCTCCGAGATATCAGATGCTAAATTAATACTCTTTTGCTTTGATAAAACAAACAGAGATTTGCATATCTGGATCAAACGTTTAGTTGATTTCCTTTGATAGGTCTTTACTGGGGTGGAGCAATATTGATACTTGGAGGCAATTTACACTGAAAATAGACTTCAAAAAATCCGTCTACAAAGTAAAGAAAAATATTAAATAGTGATCGTAAGTACACTTATATAAAACAAATTAATTTCCTTGTGAATATTTTCATGAAAATCAAGACTTCACTCTCCCATTGGCCATGGTGTCATGGTAAACTATGGTTCACAAAGAATCCTAGCGATTTTGGTTTCTAATAATAAAATTATCACTTCTTTCCTTACTGTTTGATGTGCTAAATATAACACTTTACAAAAACTTGATGACGCTGTTGACATCGCGCCACAGCTGCCGGAAATTAATTTTAATCACCTTTGTCAAAGTGAAAATATAAACATTTTCACTTTCATAATAATGTTGTGGCTATTACTTTGATTTATAGGTATTTTCTAAATTATATTTACAAAAATATTTTTATATTAAAATATCAAAATTGCTCGTCTTATAAAAGAGAATATTACCCAGACATTATCAAAAACAAGCAAGTCGGTCGTATAAGTAATAGCTTAATACTACGTTCCGTCGGCTAAGGTGGCTGGTTTGGCGGCTGGACTCTCGGAGAGCTCCGTTTAACAAATGTATGTTATTAACAATTTCTGGGGCTTAACAAACAACTACCGGTAACAATAGCCTGGCTCCACAGACCACTATAGGAGTATTTTAGTAATTATTATAATCCTACGCGAAGTGCAAACAAAACGACTGCGATAACTTCTCGGAGTTGTTAAAGATATACTTGGTTGTTTTATCGCACCTACATCTCAGGATGGTTTATACGAAAAATAATTTAAGATTTATAACGTTCAGAAAATCTTAATGTACCCATAAGTATTATTAGCCTTTAAATTCTAAACTCAAGCCTTTTTCCTAGAAGGGGTAGGCTGAGTTGCTACCACGACACCCATGTTTTGCCTGGTGTGTTCCGTCCCACGATGTGATAGGGCTTCTTGTCTAAGCCAAATATTGCAAATAGTAACCTATTGACGGTACCCGAATTTAATTGAATTTGATGTGAAAAAATATTACATAGATGAAAAGCTGTTATATAACCAAATTAAAAATATGTTTTAGAAATCATGACTCTAAGTAGTGCTCGGGGACAAAACCTTTTAATTTTTAGTGTATATTATAAGTTTTAAAATTATGTTCTTTTATAAAAAAATAACTTATTAAAGCTCAGAAATTATAATAAATTGGAATCGTGAGGAAACCCGCATATCATAGCAATTTGTAAAACAAAAATGGTATATAAAGTCCGCCTAGCCACACTAGGCCAGTATGGTGAACTATATTGCCTAAACCCTCTCAATCGTACTCTCGATTTTGAAAGAAACCCGTGCCCTACAGTTGGTCGTATATCGACTGGTGCAAATAATAAATTTTTATATCAGCGGGTGCAGATAATAATAATAAAAACACCAAATAAAGCCGAAAAGGCACAACGGCATTGAAGACCCGAGACAAATAATAATTATGAAACACATAAACATTTGTATTGAGGCAGACATCGAATCCCACTATATCATAAGGAAAGATTTTAAAAATAATGAAACCAAAATCACTGCTTATGCTATACGTTAACATATACATTTCACATAAAATAGAGTATTAGCCTTTCAATTATAAAATTCCTTTAAATAACAAATTCAAGCTATATTTTTCGATGCAAATACAATTATTTTGAATTCTTTTAATGACCTGATAAAAGATAACAACCTTCTTAAATGGCTTACTTTTGGGAAACAGTTTTTTTTTGTCCGAAACTCAATTAGTGCACGCGCCAAAATTGTTTTTATTATCGTCGTGAAATTTAACCACTCTGCAATGTGATTAGAATTTTATGTATCGCTTTATGGAAGATTGTGGCACTTTATCAAAGATCTTATGTATTCCATTAATGCCACATATAAAATTAAATGACTTTGTTTCATCGGACTGCGACCTTCGACGAAAGTAAGATTTTACGAATTATAAATATCTGGAACTTTATCGTACCTAAATTAAAAACACACATTATTTTACAATCCACAGACTCCATGACGCATTTGGTAAAACGCCGACTGTGAAACAAGAGGCCGCGGGTTCGATCCCTGTATCGACAAATATTTATGAGGCACACAAGTATTTGTTTGAAGTCTGGGTGTTTATGAGACCGTAAAGTCTCTCGTAGTTTTTGATACCTACCAACACTTAATTGATCTGAATGTGGTGTCAGGATTATATATGTGGCTATAGTGTGATTTTTTTAAAACAAAAAAAAACATGTTTAAATTATTTTTAAATAATATTTTATCAACCAAACGCAATTCAGACCAAACTTTTTATATGGCGAATGCCTTACTGCCCTACTAATATCTACTATAGATAACGAGTTTCCTAAGCATTCTATGTACCTTGTGATGTTCAAACGAGATGCCCTAAGCGGCCACCCATCTAGCACCCCACGCGGCGTCCGCGGCCACTGTGACGGATTCCCGCCACGCCCCTCATTTGTTATACAAATTTTATACTACCCTCCGAGCGAAATGCAAAATCTTCGAAATAACCGCGCGAAAAAGAACAATGGATCGCGTGATACCGTGACTATTTTACTTTCAATAGAAGTGGAAATGATACTACATGAAATATAGAAGGTGGTTTATTATTGAAATATCTTTTAGTATTTGCCTTAGGAGAGTTATATTTAAAATCTAGAGGCTAGAGGAACAAAATAATATTCCATTAAATATTGATGTGATACAAAAGCACACATAAAGGAAACAATACAGTTTCAATTTATATGGAATAACAATAGAGACGTTAATATAATTGCTACCAATTGTAACAAACCTTATATTTATAATTCCTTTTAGGATTTTTTATTGCATTCTACAATGGGAAAAAATACGTCAAACATTGGTACATAAAAACAAAAACAAACGAAGCAATTTCAATTAATACAGAACAAAAATAATTTAGGTTGCACGCATTTCGTTCGCAATCGCAAACAGGGAACTACCGATTGGACGGACATTGTAATCGGTGATAACCGTGAAGAAATTCCATTAAACTCTATCCCGAGGACAATGCAATTGTACGGGGGCAGTCGAGATTGAGACGGCAGGAATGGATTGCGCGCACCCGCGGGCTCGGTACCGCTTCTTGATTAAATAAACCTTCATGAGAATGTCATGCCGCCGGCTGGTGTCAGTCTTCGGCATATCGCACGCACCTCACACCTCATGTCGCCTCACAAATGTATTTTCGCCTTCAGTATTTTGTGTATGAGCAAAAATAGCTCAGGTCGGAAAAATACTAGCAATAATATGTCTCAAATTTCTATGTAAATAAAAATTTTATTTAATGAGTGTATTTTTGTATAAATTATGTTTTTGGCTTTTAAAAAAGTGTGAGATTCAATTCTATGTAACAACTTCAAATATCTAGGCCTACAGCCTAATTATATTAGAACTGCTATGATAAACTGGTAATTATGGAGGAAAACTGAATCACATAACTTAAAGACAGTCGGCAATTTTTTACGCGCCGACTCGGGACTCTACGTCTATTAATATTCATTACATGTGGCAACTTGTTTACATTTTTGCCTTATAGGAGAAATGGTTCAGGCGGCATCCTTCGAGACGACACGCCACACGGCGATTCCCCACAATTTGTTAAAAAGCATCAGCTATTTGTCTACAAGCAACGACATTTATCACCGACGAGTGTAGCCGGTAAAGTTGAATACTTCGGCCGCATTGCCCGCTTCAATTTACGATTCGATTGTAAAATAACCGAACTTGCCAACTTTTTATTCCTTTATTGACTATTTAAAATAACTAAGACAAGACCCCTGACAGAATCAATAAACTTGCGGTCACGTGTGGTATGTCAATTGTTGTATATGTTTGTGGGGAGATGAAAAACGCCGCATCGGTGTTATTCAAATGATTAAATCGAATTATATACGAATACGTTTTATACCTCGTTCAATCTTCTAAACCTCTTTATCAGTTGATATACGTGTCAATACGAAACACTGGTCTGCCCCATAATGAACAAATATAATCTAAATGTTATTGTATTTTAATAAAACAAATGCATTAATACATTATTAACTTGTGTCTTTATTAAAAATACTTAAAATTATTAAATGGTTCTGCATAATTTTCCTGTTACAGCTATACCTACAACTTATCGATGAATGGCACATTAATAACTCCCGTATAGTCGCGTTGTTTTCATACTAAACTTTTCACCAAAAGTGACCTGTATTAAATGTAAAATATGTAGTTTATGGTAATTTCAGTTCAAAATAGAGTATTCATCGTTGGGAAATGATTACCCAATAGACAAACAGCATCACATCAGAGGGGTTACTATGTGATCCGAAACAAAGTACGAATGTTTGAACATTTCGCGTCCGAAGTAATTTATAAGTTTTCCACTTTTAAAATTAATACTATTCTTGTTAGTTTTATAATTCAGTCCGAACTTAGTCTGTGGTTACGA
Organism: Hyles euphorbiae; assembly: GCA_023078785.2. Classification (NCBI taxonomy): domain Eukaryota; kingdom Metazoa; phylum Arthropoda; class Insecta; order Lepidoptera; family Sphingidae; genus Hyles; species Hyles euphorbiae. Next base: position 12,209,242 of record CM041041.1, on the reverse strand, counting down.
CGTCACGATAGAGGATTCGAACATTTTGTGGACTTTCTAGGCACATTCGTACAGTTTTTTTTACGTACGGCGTCCGAATATTCTAACTCAATTTCAGATCATACTCTAACCCTCTAGAATGGGAAACGCAATTTATTACTTTCGATTTAGATGTCATGCGATACCGGTTCTTTCAAACTTCATAATTGGTTCAATAATGTCATGCCCCTTATCAAATATATCAATGCCTAGTCCACACAAAAAAACATCGTAACAACGCAATCTACATAAATCAGTAATAAAACAATAAGATCGGTAAATTTAAAGGGGAACTTACACAAGTCAGTTGAATATCGACGAGTACCTAATAAATTCAAAGGATTGACTCGCAGCGCTGGTGAGAACTCGTACATTTACAGAAGCCGCCATATTACAGGCGCATAAATCTAAGCGAAGTCGTGTGAGCGTCGTACGACCGCCGCTCGCCCCGTGAATGGACTCGCGATATGAAGGATGGCCACTACCGAAGACTTCGAGCCGCATCTCAACCGCCTTAAATGAGACGTTTTGACAACTGCCGATATATGAATTGAAATATGAAAGCCGCTGATACAACTGACTCGCGCGTATTGATCGCGGAAAATAAACTACACAGCATTCAATGTACAGCAGTACGGCATTCGCAATGTGATGACTAGACGGCAATGAGTTGACCAATAAAGTTTAATAAATTCAATTCAAACTTCCAACGTTAAGTTTAGATGACTTAAACATGTGTCGTGTGCATGTTCATGACGGAGAAATTACCGAAGTCATACATGCTGTCAGAGATATCAGTTATTTCCAATTTTGTATAGTAGCATCTGAATATATTTCATTACAGGTATAAATATACGGAAAAAAATCCAACGATGTATTATTCAATATAAAACATCAATAGATTCGAATCTCGCTTCTTACACAGGACTAAGAACAGTAGATACAAAAACACTTCTCAAACGTTGCAAATATTGTGTATCTAACATAATTTATATCGTATAAAATTCTAACGAGCTGAATTATTATAATACATTGTGGCATCTTTAATCATTTCTTCTGTGGAGTTGACGTCGATTTGGCGGCACCGACACTGAGGCCGAAATCAAAGCGGAATAAAAAACACAATGGGATTATGCAGGCCTAATGGTGCTCCGAACATGGGCATTAATCTCATCATACAATTTTGATGTTTCCACAATTTATAGCTCATGCTAAGGGAAAATCACAAAGTCAAAATGCCTTATTAATGTGTGAAGACACTCACCTCCACGCGAAAGGGGGTCCCATGTGACATATTTTTATGAGTTCGAGCTCGTTAGTAGATATTTCGAAATCATCCGCGGAATACAATTGAATGTGAACGTCAAAAACATAAGTCATAATTATAATAATACGAAATCTATGTTTTAATGCGTATTCTCCCGAACGTCTGGCAAAAAGTTATTATTCAAAGAGACACTTCCAAAACTTTTTAAATATAAATGAGGACTTGAGTTTTAAACGGCGCGGCTCCATTGTAGAAGTCTCAAAGTTGACTTTAATCTTCTTAAAATCAGGAGACATTCGCTTCCAAAGCACGTTCCGAGATTGAATGAGATTTAATCTGTTTTCCCGTTCGTACAGAAATCGCCGTCTCTCTCAATGAATTCTTTAATCGTTGAATAATTTACTAGTGCTTGTTTGTTCTTGGTTTGATTTAAATAATGCTTGTTCAAATGATGGAATATCTGTAAGTTATGACTTTATACCAACATAGTTATTCTGCCTGGAACTCTACTATGTACAGTCATCCGATAAGCTGATACATTTTTTATTATTATTATCCAATAACTGTATGTTACCGTCAATAAATATGTAATTATTTACACCTTCAATCTTAATCCTAGGAAGAACAAATTAATTCAAAATATAACTCGAACAATATCGACACCCATGCAACCAAAATATTCAAAAACCAACTAGAGACTCTTGCAGTGCAAATTATCGTAAGGATTATGATAATTAATTTGGAAGAAAAATATAAATAATATCTTTTAAATGTATTCCCAGAACATTTAACCGTCTTCCAAAAAATTATGTATGAGCTGTACTTCGTTGCATTTTATTTCTTAATTTAAACCTTGAATATTTTTATTGGGGCGGATCGCAGCACTTTTATTGTGATGCAAATACGTTTGGCCAGCACTGGGGTATTTAGATGGTAACACGTGACGACAGCCGCTGCGGGCCAGTGTCCGCGGACGCAAATTATGGCAATCTTGACACCTACGAGGCGCTAACAGAGGGTGCACCCTGCAATTTGCCCGACGTGCACGGTGCAATGTTGCTCCATACGATACTCTCGCTGCCGGCACACTGCTGCTATGCGGGCACTGATTTACTTTAATTTACGCCCATGGGTGTTCTAACTACGTTTGTGAAGTTCCTTGTATGCCTGCATTAATATGTAGCATTATTTTAAATTACTAGAGAACACTAGGAGCGATGAAGTTGACTGACCAGGAAAATGTACTTTGGAATCAGCACCTACGAACCATTCTTATCAAAATAGAGAATTTAATTATATGTCATGAATTTCTTCACAAACTACTCGAAAAAGGAACAAGAACATGATTTTTTAAATTGTCGTTAAAATATATTATTACGACTGTTTTCAAATTCACTTTTTGTTATGGAATGTAGCAATTTTATCTTCGAAATGAATATACAAAACCAAGTGTTTCCCACACGCAGCTGGAACGCACCGCCAAAGGCGACTATGTGTAACACAGGTCAGTGTTCAGTGCGCTCCCTCGCTCCCGTCTACCTACCGACCTCGAAACAATAGTCCCGGCGCAACCAATCGATCGATTGTAAAATCAGCTGCGCAATCTCGGCGCAGCGTTATCTTACAAATATTTATTATATGTCAAAACAATATGCCGAAATGGAACGCTTATTGCGGTTTTTACAAATGTGTCTGGTTTGGCCCGGGCTCGTTAGCGTGAAGTACGACGCATTGTGGGGATACAATGGAGGGCGGAGCGTGGCCGGCGGCGCCCGCGCATCGCTGTACAGCGCCTCACAGCGGCGCACAGTGCGGGAAACGCTGCCGCCTCAACGTTCCACATTTAAATCAATGACAGCCGGTATCTATTCGCAGAGATACAGATGTAATCATTATAGTTGCATCGCTTCTAAATTTCGCCTTCTATGTATAATGTAATATGCAACACAAAAATCCTCTTAAAGATAAACTTACACACAAATCCTACATTTTAGGCTATAGGCGTTGCTAAATTGATATATCTTGTCGTATAAGAAAAATCTTTAAAAACTTTTCTTAAGTTTTCAAGTTCTGTCGGGAAGTGAAATGCGGTGAAATTAAAAAATCCGATAAAATGCATTAAGTTAAGTACAAAATTAATTTTATTGTTTCTTCGATTCAGGCCACACACAGAAAGCCGGAAAAAGTAAACCTGAACTTAATTCATTATTGTTATTATCTGAAACAGTATGTCCTTAACATTTTTAATGACATATTTTCTTTTACCGCTAATGAATGAAATACTTTTTACTGGCTCAATTGTATGTACAAGAACTCAAGCGACCAGTATTGAAAATTATTAAAACAATTCCACCGCGAGAACTCATTTCAACGAAATGAAGCCTTAAAAACCATATCAACAATCAGTGCGCTTGTGAGTACAGACTGTTATAGTAATTCTACTGTTCTATAGTAACTTCGATCGTAATAAATTAGATAAAAAATGCTGCCATAGTTTAGACATTAACATTTGTATACAAAGCAGCCGTATTTAACAGAAACACGCCATTGTGGACATTCTTACCTAATAATATAACTTATGTGACCCAAGTTCGTAGTGCCTGATAGCTACATAATACTAAAATTAGATTTGTGGAGTACAAACACTCTGAATTTTATTTTAATTCATGTAAGTTTAAAGCCGTTTAATTAAACACAAAGAAAGTACACTCATACATATATGTGCAACGCAAACCATCTGTGTCGTATAATCTGAAACTTGTTTAAATTTTCATTAAGCTGCCTTCCGATAAAGAAATAATCATAACGATCCCGAAAGTCCCGTTGTTTCCAATAGCGTTTAAGGCGCGTGGCGGTCGCGAGCAAACGTGCACAGCCTCCGTTTTACGACAAAATAATATACTTTAATTATAATGGAGCGTCGTGAAATAAAAAGGCGGCGCACGCGACATCTGTATTAAATTTTAATGGAATAACAGTTGCACCTGCGTCCCGGTCGAGCTTCGAGTTTGCAGTACCCTTGCTTTCGGTGTCCTCCCTGGAATGTGATAAGTGCGCGTAATTAATATTTAATTGTGTGCGTCTGCGTAAATTAGCAACAATGCCTGATCTCGCACGTCACTTTACACTTCCAGCCTCTTACAAACGAGGTACCCTTATAGTTATATGCAAATATAAATAGCACCCTATTTGCAATGCAAAATAAATACTAGTTTAATTTACATATTATATAGGTAGTACGTGAATGTCTCTTTTTGTATTCTCTTTCAATTATATTAATTTTTGTAGCGACAAGTCGGCTCTTTGTTTCCTCGATTTTTTCCATTTATAAGTATAGAACAGAACCTTATATTAAAGAAAATTATTTTACAAAAATGATAAAAGAAAAACAAATATATATTTACATATTGTAGACATGAATATAAAGCAAAAAAGTAAACATGTAAAAAAATATTTTCCAAATTTTACACAAGTGTTGACGCCATTGCTAATATTATTTTAGAAGGCACTTTTTTATCTCTGAGCCGGTGTACAAACGATTGGCCTACTAGTATTCTTGACGCTGGATTTTATTTAATTCCTAGATTACACTCACTAATGAAACAAAATAGAGCAAAATCGTGTACATTTCTAATGATGGATAGTGTCAAAATGACAAGTTTTCGAAACCAAAACTAATTCAAGACAAACAAAATTGTATAACAAGTGTAGGCAAGCTGATGGTAAAATGTTAGATACCGCCGCCCTTGTATATTTGCAATGCACGGTTCATAGATGCATTGCTGACCTCTCGACGAAAACAAAGGAAACCTACGGGAGGAGCAAATAAGGAGGTCTCCTACAATATTAATTTCCGAACAAAACATGACACCAAACTATATTGCAGGAATATTTACAAGTATGTATTAGTTGTAAATATGACGCCCGCCTAGAAGTCGACGGAAGACTTGATTAAGTTTGCAGAAAGTCGCTGGATGCAAGCGTCTTCCAACAGGATGTAGAAATCCTTGGAGGAGACCATTGTTCAGCAGAAGCCTACCTGTGGTTGAAGAAATAGAGGAGTTGTTATCAGTCCAACTCCAGAATTTTTCAGATGGTCGAAAATTTATTTCTCCAAGGAAAGCGACACCTTGTACGATTATGAAAGAGTAAACAAAGAAAAACATGTGTCGCAATTCCGTTTCAGCCTGCGTTTATCCAACCCGGACTAGGCCAGTGTGGTTTACTATGATCTTACCCCTTTCAATCATTGTCTCAAATATAGACGAAGCCCTAACGCTGCAATGGGACGTATACAGGGTATATTAAGACTGCTACCGAAAACGAATCCGGATATTAATCCGGATAGTAAAAATCCATGCTTTAAGCCAAAATATAATTTAAGCCCTTACGTAGTCTTTAGATAAAAGCCTGTGCATTATTATTGTAGGAGAAACTATGTATTTAACCACCAAAATATGATGATGGAAAAAAAATCGCGTCTTTTGCAAAAATTTAGTTGCATTGGGTCTGAAGTCACTAAAACTAAGACCCTACTTTCTATTTCGGTAGCAGTCTTGATATAGGTACCCTGTATGTATAGATAGGAATATAGACTGCGTTAATTTGATTTCACCACCTCTTGCAGGTGGATTCAAATTTAGTAACAGAGTTGAGAATGAGATAGAGAGACAGCGTGTTAGTCGAACTTTCCTTATCATCAAAGCCACTGTTGTCACTTTCTCATGGCGGAATACAAAAGCGTTATTTCTTTGTCTGTCTCTTATGTCTAAAAACTTTCTGCTCATTTTTGAAAGAACTGTGTAGAATTGTATTATGATAGCATTTACATAACATAAAAACAGCATATCTATTTCAATATAGATATTCCGCAGCACATTATGTATTTTACATGTATACTTACGCAATTAATAACACAGCTGAAGAAGGCAGTAGTCATTATAACTGTCCGAGGTCCATTCTAGTTACCGTCACTTTGTATAAATTATATAAAAATAAGCACATATAGAGAAGGACGGATAGATTATGATTTGTATACATCAGAAAGTGATAGGTGAAGTGGCAAGGGCAGGTGTCACGGCACATCTGCTCCACACTGACGGGCACGTGGCCACCCTATAAACCGACCTCTGCCACTTACATAGGAAAAAGTCAAGAAATCCCTCCGCGGACCTCTAATCATTCATTCCGAATACCTCCTTTCCGAAAGCTAATTAAGTAATGGACTCGGTTGAGGTTTGTTTTATAGCTACTTTATTTATATTTTAGTATATTAGGTGATATTTTGACGGTTTTAATGAATGATCATTGATTTTTAAGTTTATTGTGAAAAAAAGGTCAATAGATCATTTCATATCCTCTTTTTGCAAAATATTTTGTGTTTGTAATAATTATTACGAACGGTTAAGGTACTCAGTACACGTAAAGTTAAAAAAAAAGTCGCAATTAAGCATAAAAATTAATGTTTACGATATCAATGAATAATCTAGATATTAGTTAGTGGTGTTATAATTTAGATAAATAAGTGTTGACGGCCTATTATATAGCTTATCTTAATATAAACTACTCCTTATAATAGGACACGCGACTACACAACAAATAGACAAGAGTTTTATTTATGCACATGACATGCCAAAGAATGCAATAAAATGCTTTCATTTCGAATTTTTAAACATATAACAGGTATTCGTTGCACAGGTTGCAATAAAAATTAACATATTTTTGTGAATTGAATTTCTACGAATTAAACATATAATAAAACCTTGGAAATGTAAATTCTTATTGCATTTATGAACTTATTAATTAAGTCAATCTAGTAATTTATTTGCTAATTGCAACGGTAATCTTGAAACTCTTAATTTTTCTGACATTGACAGCCTCTGTGGCGCAGTTGATGGGTGCCGGCTGTGATGTGAAAGTCTGCGGGTTCAATTCCCGCGTTGAAAAAATGTTTGTGTGAACCGCAAGTATTTTTTTCGGTGTTAGTGGGACCGAAAAGTCTCTCGTAGTTTCTGATACCCACGAGTCAGGACACAAGACTTGATCTTAGTATGTGGTCTGGTTTACTACTGAGGTAGTGAAGGTTCTTTCTTTGATCAAAATAATTTAGATTTTTTTTAAAGAATGTTTAACCTCATGTTGTTTATAGAACGCCTCCATATATACATTGTAATCTGTGCAGAACGCAAAAGATATTCATTATTTCCTCACTGTGAATATTACTAATATAATGCTTAAGAGGCTGACTGGTGATAACCAACCAATTTCATATGATGTAGGCCCCATCTGTATCTCCGGGATGGTAGGCAGGGGCTTCTGTTCCTACCCACAACTTCTTACAGTTCCCAAACATGAACCAAGATACTCAAGAAATGCAGTTAAATAAAACTTAGCTGATACCTGTAGGTAATTATAACTTTAGTGATATTGATGTATTGAAATAATTTTGTTTTTTATATTTTAACTTCCCTACGTTTCGATTACTTTACAGCTTTCGTGTTTCCGGCGCGGACTGAGGTATTGTCACTGAGCGGATGACTATGAAAAAGAAATATAAAAATAGTTCTATTTCAAAACCATCATACAACCCACTTATATAAACTCACGCCCACGCACTCACCCAGAAGTGGTAGGCAGAGGTGTCAGGACACCCACATGTCGCCTTGTATATTTCGTCCCACGATGTGATAGGGTGCGAGGCATAAATTCCTGACTACGGGCTGATAATGAATAATTGAATTGTTTATCCAATATCACTGGACCCGGACTTCGAACCCGAGACCTCAACTTTGAAACCGTACCCCAGTACAACGACGCCACCGAGGCATATTAACATATTGAATTAGTATACATGATATACGCGATGTTAAACATTCTCTAATTAGGACCGTCCTGTGTGGCTGTAATATTTCCTACAAATCTTTATACGAGCATGCATCGCATACAAATGCGATCCCATTAAAATTACTGCGCTATATTGTAACTTGATCTGCGATTACTTTTTGTGAACCAACGGTAGTCGGTAAGCGCTTGTCTTCGATGCAGAAATTAGATATTATCAGCTTGAAATAATATTATGCTAACTTTTATCATTATTTTTAACTGCAGATACCCTATTTGCATAAATTACAATGTTGTTTAGTATGTCGGTCCACATATTTGTCTATATTTAGTGGTACGGTATGCAGTTAAGTCAAGAGTTACATTTGTGTAAATCACATGCGTTCAAATCGTACACGATATGGTAATGTTAACGTTTTTTTATTACAAATATTTACAAACTAAACAAATAAATGTCAATTTTCTCTTGGACCACGCTTTATGGATTTACAAAATATTACGGTAAAATTTGCGACTTCTATTATTCATAAGAATCAGTAAATATTGTATTAAAATCTAAGTATAATAATTAAATACATACACACACGAATATTTATAATGAAAGTGATAACTATCTCCACTTAATTATGCCACAGACTGTTCTATCCCTTATCAATAATCTCACAGATACGCATTTCTTACATGCTTGGTTAATTAACTTTCCTTTTTTTAGCACGTGGCTGTCAGAGTACAGAATACATCTGAGGCTAACAGCTACTGTCGTTCCAAAAGAATTCACTAAATAGACAGTAGCGTATTGACGCTATAGATGTCCCTTCACCTGTGAAGCGGCTCTCCCAACCATCGCGTTGTTATCTACACAAAATGGTGACAAGCTGTCTTGATATCACTCCCAAATGTCTTACTTACTATCAAAAACCTGCCTGTCTTAACTATTTATCTGTGATACTGCTTTTTCATCCACAATGACAAAATACCGAATGCCATCGGAACGAGTTGTAGAATGTTTTTAATTCCGTCATAGATTGGTATTCTATGTATACAAATGTTTTCGAGAGCATATTTAAGTGATAAAAATCTCCCAAATTAATTGCAAAAAAAATTGTTTTATTTTTAGAGGTCATCACACATCCCGAAAGCCAAAACAACAACTATTACAATACTTCCATGTTATACAGTATTACCATCCCTTTGGCTTCGCCGAGGTCGGGTTACTAAGACAATTATAAATTTATTAGTCCGTATTGATTACAAACTGTATGAGCAATATTGACTACAAAAATATGTATGTACGTCCTGTATCATAGATTTATGGGCAATTTACATGCACTAAAATAGCATGTTAAAGCTAACAACCATTTTATTACATTACACTTGAAAAAAATCCACATAGAAGTGGTAATGATAACTCTCTATTATAAAATGGTTATCGCCGCTTAAAATCCAATTTAAATGCATGTTACTTACATTGCAAAACATAAACAAGACTCTTCGAAAATGGATTGCCTATGAAAAATTCATGTGATTTATTAGCAATAAAAAATAAATTAAAATGTACTCACGAAACAAAACGCGCTGTCTCTATAAATAGTGGGGCATGTCATGAAAAACCCAAACTAGCTTTGAGCACAGATTCTTTATTTTGACAACTCATAGAATTTTATTTAGGGTGAAAGACCCAATTATCAGCACTTTAAGAGTTAGTCCTAACTTAAGCTCGATTATCACTATGAAAAATGCTTTTTCAGCCTTTATGACGAGTTTCCTAGTTTCAATATTCAATCAGTAAAATGATATTAAAAAATATATAGTTTATCTTTATCCATTTTCTATTTACATAGACAAGAGTAAAAAATGAAGATCTCACCATTTACTAGCACCATCGCCACCACTTCATAGCATAGAGTGAGCCATTTAACAGCACTGTGATAATGGTATTGAAATTATATTAAATAAAACAATGTTCATTAGTACCTATAATCTCTTTTATTGCTTTTGTAACATAGATAGATACTCTGTAAAAAAGAACAAAAAATATTTTACTTATAGTCTAATAGTATTTATAAATTTGACAAACTTTAACATCTTTGTACTTATTTAGGTATTTAAATAATTTGTTTCGACTTAGTTAAATCCCACTAGAAAGTGTATAACTTAATAATATGATAGGTAGGTATCACTAGTAGATAGGAATAGGTATCTAAGGTAGGTAACCATTAAGGATCATAAACTTTCACATCGTAAAAATCAAATAAAAAATTATAGCTCTTGAGGATGTAGACTCAATCAATTCTAATTCTCAAAAAGTATTTCCTCTAGTTCTAGTAAAGAGTATTTTTTCTTTCTTTTATTGTTGATTATTTTGTCCAAAGGGTCACTAATTCGGTCATCTCTTTGACCAACTTGCGAAGTTCTGGATATGTTTGGTAAATTCAGTTTGATGTCGGAAAGAATTTGTATTTTTTTATTTGGTGGTAACAAATGCTGTTCTTCAGCTTTTCTTTTATTAATGTTAGAGAGATGTTCATTTTCTGGAGAGGATGGCATATTATTATCATGAATCATAACTTGGTGCTTAATAAATGTCTCTTGTGTTTTTATTTCGTTTTCATTTGTCACCGATAGTTTGTTTTCTTTTGTGTCTTCTATTTTGTTTTCTTTTGTGTCTTCTATTTTATTACCTTTTGCCTCTTGTTTTTTAGTAGCTATTGTCTCTTTCGCTTTTTTGTTTATCTTCTTTCTAGTAGTTACTACTTTCGCGTTATTTTTTTCTTCTTGTTTCAGTAGTCGGTGCTTCTTACGAGTCTCCTGTTCTTCTTCTTTAAGTTTTTTAGCTTTTAATTTGTCGTTTTCAGTCTTCTGCCACTCAGCTGAAGTAAGAACGAATGATGATCTCTCTATATTCTTAACACCTTTTCGTTCAGGCGTTTTTTCCATAACCAGTATGTCCTGTAATTTGACTGGAGTTAGTAAATATTGTTGACTATCAAGACATATCAATTGCGCACTCCCAACACAATCTTCCGTATTGTTATCAGATGGTTTATTCGTTATCGCAGTATTCATAGCTTGCATTTCATCAACATAATCTTCAGCTAATATTACTGGAAATTGATCGATATGTAGAAATTCAACTGCTTCTTGGGACGTGGAGGCATCAGTCTGATGATGTTCAAAATAACAACAAACCTTCTTCAAAATCTTTTCTGTTTCTGTTAAACTTTCAAGCGGCGTTCTTTGCAGAAATGTAATTTTTTCTTGACCAACAATATTTTTTAAGGTTTCATGTGTCATAACTCTATCTTTATTAGAATTTTCTTCTATATTTGATTTGTTTTCTTTCGGTTCTTTATCATGTTTACTTCCTTTACCTAGACATTTTCTGTAGTCGATGGCTTCAGAGTTCCAGGGACATAAGCCAGTAGTCCTGAATCCATTTATCACTGTAGTATCTTTGACGCCAACCTCTAAAGCCTCCTTAAGGACCGGTACAAAATTGTTCTTTGTGAGAGTCTCCAAAGGGTGATCTCTTCTCCATTTCAAGACACTTTCCTTCCATGCGTTTTTGAGAGGTCTAAAGGCTGACACGTCGGCTGGCTGTAGTATCCGTGTGGCGTTGGGGTATAGAGCAATCAAAACAATCTGCAACTTGCTGCACAATTCACTCACTTCAAGACTAAGATGTGTTTTGTGCCCATCTACAAATAGGATGACAGGAAATGTTGTTTTTCTTTTGATAAGGTATGGATGAAATACATTTTTGATATAATCATAGAAAAGTTCAGATTTCATCCAGCCAGTATCGCTCAAACCAATGCCCCACTCATTTGGAACTGATGATGTTATATCCTTGGGAAGCCTCTTGTTGGGAAACACAACCAGTGGAGGTGTAATGTCTCCGTTGGCGCAAAACGTAAACAGTACAGTAAGGGCTGTTTTAGCTGCAGCGTGATCAATTTCATACACGTCTCTTTCTCCTCGTAATGAAATGACTTTGCCACTTTTAGGACATAGCTGAAAGTTAGATTCGTCCCCATTAAAAACACGAGATGGGTCCTGTAAGATTTCAAGGTAGTTGTTTTCTTTAAGATAAAGCTCAATTTTGTGGAACCACCCTTTGATGTCTTTTTCTGATACATTAGCACTGGCTGATGTTACAGCTTCGACAGTGCGTTCGCTAAGTTCTGGATGACGGCGCATAAAAAGGTCATACCATTTTTTACCTGGTATGTCATCTTTAAAGGGGTTGTCTCTTCCTGTTTTCTTTAAGAAATTTGCTACACTCAATTGTAAATCAGACTTCCTTTTTGGGAATCCTTTCCGACAACAATCTATAACCCACTGTACTAAAACTCCCTCTTCTTCGTTGGACAATACTGGTTCAGGGCCTGGTAGATCCTTGCACGGCTTTCTTAATCGCGACTGGATAGTTCCCCTCGGTACATTGAAAGTTTTCGAGGCCAGTTTTTTGGACATACCCTTTTTAACTGCATCCAAGGCTTTTAGTAAGTTTTCGTTTGTGTATTGTTTTCTTTTATATGGTTTCTTTACTTCCTTTGGTTTCATGATGGTAGGTGGGTCTGAAAAAAAAAACTAAAGATGATAAAATACTCGGAGAACCAAATTATCAGCATGCTATTGATCCAATTATCAGCACTATGCTGACAAATGGCAAATTAAGTTTCAGCACCATGCTAAGATTTAGATTTCGAAGATATAAACTGCTTTTACCAAAAAAAAATGAATTTTATGCATTAAAGCAACACGGTTTACAATAAAAAATATGGAATAAGTAGTTACGTAATATTTTCCATTTATCAGCACCAGTGCCGATAATTTGGTGTTCGCAAAATATTTGATCCATTTAATAGCACCACATTTCACCAATATACCGATAAACATATCCTTAAATTATTATTTTCAGAATATCCCCTAAACTATCTAATAAATCAGAGAAATCAAAAGTTTCAGTATAAAATATCTAAAAGATCAAATATTGTATAAAATGTTAACACGAAAACTTACCTTCGATGACAAGGAATATAAAAAAACACGACAAACTGCAGGACACAACCGTTTGCTCACAAAATTTGCGCCATTTTGAATTCGGAAAGACTGGTGTTGCCAGGAGCAGGATTCAAAAAACATCCATTTATTTATTTTTCAAAGTGGTAACTTAAATTAGTATGTGAAAACCTTATAATTTTACTATTTAATCGGAGTGCTGATAATTTGGTGCAGTGCTAGCATTTGGGTCCGTCACCCTATGTTGTTGTGAGCCTTGTAAAAATTAACAACGTAATGCAGTGTCATAAAAGTTTCTTATTTGACGGCGGCATGTATAAATTAATAAACTCACCATGCTTAATAAATATAAAACACATTTACCTTTCACTGAAATATTTCAGTATTATGTTTTACTAGCAGCCGGGCGTGGCTTCACTCGGGAGAAAATACTTTTTATGTTAATTCCAAACCAACTAAATTTATTTCGCGTACTGTTTTTGTTTAAACCCAATGTGACCTGTGTCCACGATACCGCTTTTCCCGTCTCATCCCGTTATTCAAAAATCGCAATCCTGTCCTCTTCTGTCCCGTGTCGTCCCAATGTTTTTTTAAAGAGTAATATGTACTGCCTCCGTGCTACGGTATGATTGCAAACCTGAGGTCTCAGGTTTGAATCCCGGGTCGGGAAAAGTCACATTCGATTTTTCTATTCATATTATCAATCGGGAATCAGGAATTTGTGCCCATAGGCTCGCCCTCGATTACATTGTAAGACGGAACAAGCAAGGAAACATGGGTAACATGGATAGCACCACTCTGGAAAATGGCGTGAGTCTATTTACTTATTTATTTGAACAGTACGATTATTAAACTTCAATAACACTATTCAATTACCTATTATAATATAAAGAACAAAACATAAAACTTAACAAATTTTAAGGTACATTACAAACAAACTTATACTAAAATAATAATATTCATTTTATATGTACCGATATAAATAATAGATAGATAAAAAAATTAAATTCTATATAATGTGAGTAAATATGTGTATATTTATACCTTGCTTATTCCACTGGAACGCTAATTTTATAAAAAAGTAGCCTACGTTTTATTCCAGGGTTCAAATTTCAATAAAATCCAATAAATAGTTCTCGCATGAAAGAGTCACAAACATCCGTACATACAAACTTCCGCGAATATAATTATTTTTATGAATATACAAATGGACACAGGTGTGAGGTAACCGAAACATTCAGATTATGTAAAGATTTAGATCATTAGACAGCTTTATTAATAGTGACACAAGACAATCACAGAAAAGCTGAATTCTTAATGCGCATTAATTAAATGGGCTCATAAATTGTTTCATTTAGAAAATTATTGGTATATTAACTCAACTTATAAGTCATTTAAAATCTATTTGAGTGTAGTGAAATTTGGAACAGAAAATTAAATAAATTTAACGCATTGTTTGATATATTGTTACCTATGTAATACATTATATATAGACAAGTATTTATATTCATAATCTAATAATATTAACGTGTTTGATTTCATAAAATGTAAAGAAACGAAAACTTTTTTTATCAATAACAGATTCAAGCGCCATAAAATCGTATAATATTTAAATTATAATTTAACAACACAACGTTATAGTTTGAATAAAGAACTTGCGCCTGATAGAAAAAAAGAGCAAATTATTTTAAGGAATGTTTGCTCAAACATTCCTGGAACTAGAGTAAATAATTGCAATAGTAGGTTGAAACAGATAACACCAACATTTGCTTCAACAACAAATTGTTGCAACTAGCTTTATTGGTAGGATCTGCTACATGTAATCTGTCTTGCATTATACTTTTCAATGGCGCAATTACAATTGCCAAGTGCGTTCACGTACGTAATAGGTATTCGCACCTGTATTTAGGTATTGAAAATCGACTAACAAACTTTTAATGTTGTGTGATGGGGATCACAATGGCTATGGCTATTTTTAGATATCTATTAAACAGCCAATCTCGTAGTGTGACCACAATGTTCTTGAGATAATGTGACCATTTTCATTTTATTATTTGTAAAAATACTCTATCGCCTATATTCTTCAGGGATAATGTAGGCTTCTAATGATTAAATTATTTTCCAAATCAATTTATTAGTTTCAGAGCCAATGCTATGCAAACAATAATTTTATTCCTCTGTATAATATAGATAGTATATATTACATAATTATATCAATACTAGCTGCTTGTAGGATAATCGCTCTCAGCCAGATGGCGAATATCATACGCACAAAGAAAACCAGCCATCATAGTTACTCTTTCGAGCGAATACCGATAAAATCAAGCCTTTATTATAATGATGTTTTCGATAAAAGATTTTTAAAATATTATTTCAAAACTAAGTAGGGAAACGATGTATATATATTCTATAAAAACCAAATACTTTTCGACGTGATACTATTAATTCTTGCGATAGTAGGCAAAAAAATAACCAATTTTACCAGAAGGAAAGTCTAGGAAAATAAGAACTATATTGTATGGTAAAACCACGGCAACAATATACTCGTATTACGGTGGTGAAATGTAACTAGCTGAGTAATGGGTAGAAACGATTTTACCATATTTCCATTACAAGATTTCAGTATTTCCCACTCAAAGGATAAAAGTCACCTTATCCGTTTAGTGGTCATGTTTTTTAGATTACTAAAAACCGATTTCCTATAAAAAGTTTCTACCTAATAAGAGGTTTATTTCTTGCAAAATTAAGTATTCTAGACTGCAGTCAAGTTTGATAATATATCAGCATATCTTTTGATGCTTTATTTATTAAAAACCACATCATGGTAATTTAGGTATACATCTAACTCACTCATAACTATGGTTACTAATTAATATTTAATCGTTTTACTATCAGGGCTACTTTCGGGGATAGGCCTCCTCCAGTTGCCTCCATTTATTTCTGCCTTTCGTGACCTACATCTAGTCTGTTCCAGCTAATTTTACATCGTAGTTCCAGCAAGCTCACTGGAGTTTTGTAATTAACTTAAGATAAATTAAAGTGTACTTTCATGACAGCCTATAAAATAAAATAAAAAACTACATCTTTACTTGCCACAAAACATGGTCACAATAGTCCTAGGCACGCGACACGAGAGGCCAAGACGAGTCGACGCATTGACAGGTTTCCTAAATAGGAATCGAACACAAAAGAATGCAATGAGACCTGAAAATAAAAGCTCACGTAAAAAATACCATGAGATTAGCATTTTACTTTGAGACCAGAGATTAATAGTGCTTATCGGTAAGCTACTTCATGTCACGACAGATATACGGCTAAATCATTGCGTCGAACGCCTATATAATTTGCAGCATTCTTAAAATATCTTACAAATGTACTCAGACGTTTACAAGAAATAATTTTAGTATCACGCAGTTTTTTTCTTAGATGTCTATTAATTAATATGGAAACAAATTGAACACCCGATTGTTGTTAAGAATCTAAAATTACATTTAAATATTATTATTGGTGCAATAATAAATGAATAACCTATCATACATTGAAGGTAAATAAATAACACGAATTAACATCAATTAAAGTGTGATTTATAAACTACAGTAGGAAGGAAGGTCGAAAGTTCTTGCTCTGAGAAAATTCCAAACCGTTATTGGTTGAATAAATCATTCTTTATAGACATTTTGACGTGTAACATAAAAATTATAAATATGCAGATAATTACCACTAAAATAATTTTATTGGAAATAATAATTACCTACGAAATTGCTTTGACCAATTTTTCTCGTACCATTCGATTATCCTCAATGACAATTTACTGGCATTGGGTTAACAGTTCACCTTATTGGCTTATTCAAGAAGTTACAACTGTGGAGCTAACTATGTGATGGCCGTTCTCACGATTTATATATCGCCTTCAATGAGCATCTTGGCGATTGAGCTCGACACAATATTTATTTTTTACATTGGTTTGTACGTCACTCTGTCCAATACAAGTATTTGGATATATTTCAGCTACTTTTTATTTTCTTTAAACTGACTGTCCTGAAATGACATCGAGGTTTTTTATTCAACGTGTCAAGTATATTCGCTTAACTCTATTTATAATAAGTAATTAAGTTAATGTTGATCGCGGTGATCGCGGGTTCGAAGTCACGTGTATATTGGTAGTCAATCATACACTTTAACGGTGAAGGAAAACATCGTGAGGAAACCTACATACCATAACTATTTGTAAGAATTTCTATGTCATGTAAAGTCCACCAACCCGCATTAGGCCAGCGTGGTGGACTATATAGCCTAATCACTCTCAATCGTACTCTTGATTGTAGAGGAGGCCCGTGCCCTGTGGGATATATATGGGCTGATACAGAAGTCATCTCGTAAACTTATACAAATTGTAGATGCGTTGCCATCCTCTCAAAATTATAAATGAAAGGGGAAAGAATACAAAGACATAAGAGGCCTATTAGGCTGACAGCCTCTGTGGCGCAGTTGTCACTTCACGTCTATTTTCTGAAAAGGCACCATTATTCAGGCTTCCTCATTCCCTCAGCAATCCAAAATGATTATAGTGAGGCTCTACCACTTTCATGTACATGTACGTAATTGTCACGATTATTCAATTATTAAAATAATCAGTGATATTAATCAAGTTACCTTATTTCAGAACACTTGATAAAAAAACCATAGAATAACCGTACTATATCAGCACATTTAGGTCCCATTACACTGGTCTACAAAATTTAACTTTTTGTTTATCTGTAAAATAAATGCTTTATTATTTTACTAATTTGGGGTCACTGAATACGAAAATATAAACCAAATTTGAAAGTTAGCTCTTATTTTAAAATTATGGCTGGTATCGAAATATATGACGTAAGAGTAAAATTTCATAGAATATAAATCGATTCTTTTTAAAAAAAGACATTTTCTTTACTTTTTCATAAACTTTTTACATGAAACTGAGTATTTTAAAATATTTCCCAAGTATTTAACCTTTACTATTCAATAATTTCCCTTTTTTTCGTTTTCCTTTTGGAATTATCTTTACGAAAACCTTAAACCAAGTTCTAGCAGTAGTCCGTTAGCATTGACGCATTCTATCGGCCGTTGTATTTCTTTTCCATTGTCAATAAGTCTTGGTGAAATCGTTCACCATGTTCGTCAGTCATATCACCGCAGTTAGGAGGAAAAAATCGAGGTGAGAATGAAGAAAGCGAATTTTTGGGGACATATTGCGACCCATTTGCTGATACTTTTGCAGAAGATTGTTCACAAGCTCGTGGTAATTTTCAAATCTCCTATTGCCCAAAAAATCATGAACTACTACTGCTCTAAAAGATTCCCATGCCTCTTTTTCGATGCCCTGTGAAATCGGATCAAAGTTTTGGTCCTTAAGAATCTCTCATATTTGAGGTCCGACGAAAACTCCCCCTTTTATTTGGGCGCCGCATAGATGTCGAAATTCACTTCGCAAGTAATCAATTACTTGCAAAGTGGGTGCGAAAAAAGGTGGACCAACCTTCAAAGGTTGGTCAACCTTTGTTGAGAGGATTAACCAAGGTCTTCATTAATCCCAATTTCATATGCGATGGAGGGAGAAAATTTTTATGAGGATCGACTAGGGGAGGATATTTAACGTTATTTTCTCCAGGGCACAGACTTTGTCTTCAAGTCCAATCTTTTTTAAAGTAATGTAACGATCTAGCCCGACTATCCCACCCACACAAGAAGCACCAGCACTTGGTGTAGCCCATTTGCAGACCCAACAAACCGTAGTTTTTGCAAATTGTAGTTTTCGCAACAGAAATTTGTCGAAAATGAGAAATAACTTTTAAAATTTCGCGTTTTAACAAACAAATGAAACGCTAATACTATAAGACACATGAAACGAAAGCATAATAATAAAATTAACGCGGATACTCTCACAAAATTATTTGAAATCTCATAATATAAAGTGACATCCATCAAGTTACCCGGTATTATCTTAAATATAGCATAAATTAATAATAAGAGCTAACTATTAATTTTAAGTTCTATATTTAGATTAAGGGGGTCGAATACTAAAGATGTATAGCAGTTTCAAGTAAAGGGCAATTTTCATGTTGACCAGTGTTATAGGCAGTGTTGTAAAAAAGCTCGAGTCGGCGCTTAAACGCTCGAGTCGACGCTCAAGCAGATTGCTCGTGCTCGAGTCGGGACTCGACTGAAGCGCTCGACGCTCGAGCAGTGGCTTGAGCGCTCGGCTCGAGCTTGAGAGCGCGCTTAGATTACATAGTTAGAGAAACTGTAAAAAAGATCTGTATCTGTATCAGCCCATATACGTCCCACTGCAAGGCACGGGCCTACTCTACAATCGAGAGTTCGATTGAGAGTGTTTAGGCCATATAGTCCACCACACTAGCCTAGTGCGAGTTGGCGGACTTACATACCATAGATTTTTTTATAAATTGCTATGGTATGCAGGTTTCCTCACGATGTTTTCCTTCACCGTTTTAGTGCGTGGTGATTGACTATCAATACACACATGACTCCGAAAAGTCAGAGGTGTGCCCTGGGATTCGAACCCGCGACCACCGTAAAAAAGATAGTATAATTGAAATAAGACAATTTCAATTTTATTTTTAAAGATATTTATTATAATAGTAGAAAAATACGCATTTATTATTAGTATACAATATGCCATATGATCTACGCCATAAGGCCCAAATTACATTACAAGTGTGGTTTAGCTTTTTGTTTGTTTTTGGTTTTTGTGTTTTACTGGTGGTAGGTCTCTCATATGTGAGAGGCCATCTGGGTGGGTACCACCGCAGCGTGTATTTCTCCCGTCAAACAGCAGTGTAAATGCACTGTTGTGTTTCGGATTGAAGGGCATTGTAGCCAGAGGAACTACTGGACATATTGAGACTTAAGAGCGTATACACCTTGCGCGCAAAGTCAACTATAGGTATTTCTTCGTTAATTTCACGCACACATAAGCGACCAAAGCTGTGTGCGTAGAGCTGCCGCGTCGGCTCGCTATACAATCGGCTCAAACAACTTTGATCCGTGCGCTTCAAATATTCAATTGAAATGTAGCTGTAATATAATATCATAAAAATATTTTATTTGCATTATAAGTAGACAAATAATACTGTGCAAGCAAAGAATAATACAAATTTAGATACTAATCATATTTTCGTTCTTATTACATTGTTAAGTTGCATTCAAATCAGTGTTCAATCAGTAGACACTACGGACGTTTTATTAACCATTTCGTGTTCGAACACATAAATAGTGTTAGGGGCCTTACAACCTCTTACAATTACGAAATATATTTAATTTTATATTACAATACATAACATAATTTAGCCTCGGAATTACATCCCATTATATTACCATATTACCTGAAACATAATTTATACTCACTACAAAATCATTGTAGGTAATAAAAATAATTAAATATTTTACTACCAAAGTACTAAGATGTGGTAATCGCAGTCCGCGCGTGGCTATTTTTACTACGCACGGCGAAAAGCGACTGCAGCTAGGCCGGAGCGACGAGCGATACGTCCTCCCTCTAGAAGGCCTTGCGGCGGTCTGATTTGAGCCACGTCGGACAGCGTGTTTTATAGTGGTTTTTAAAATATTTGTAGAAAACATGAAAACTAATTTTGTTGAAATATAAAAATGGTAATTTATTGATAATATGTTCTTCTATTATAATATGCAATTGCTATAAAAAATTATGTACGATAAGTTGGTGAAAAAAAATATGTTCTTGACGAGAGTTTCTGAATAATTTCGCATTGTTTAAATTTTTATTTTTCAGGAACTAAACACAAAAAGATTATTTTTCTCAGCAAAATCCCTCCATAAGGGTCTTATTGGTCTGATAATATTTTTATTTTCATCTTATCTTTAGTGGTTTCGGATATCTTAAGCTTCTAAATTGCCATTTAAAGCCTAAATAACGAAACTTGTGTTCAGTAATCCTTATAGTACTCACAAATTATCCATCAATCTATAATGTTTTCCACCAAAATCCCTAGATGACAACCTTTTCTAAAATAAATACTAATTATTTTGCCTTTAAATTTTTTATTGGTGGCTATTAACTCATTTGAAAAGTCCTGTTTTTAAGCCAAAAAGCGCGCACAGGGTATAAACGCTCTTAACATCTTATGTCTCAGGATGGTGAGCGCAGTGGAATGCCAAGCATTGCTTTGTAAATCAAGGTGTTGTTTGGTTTTGCTACTGTTCATGAGCGGTCGTATCGCTAAAACCAAGTAAAACCAAGTAAATATAACGATATGTACTTGGACATTTTTATTTATTTTCACTTTACAAACAGACACTTCAATTTTATTTGTATGTATAGATGTATAGATAAGGCCAGCTTATACGACCAAAGTCAAAAGATAAGTAATACTCACCGTACCTACCGCCCCCCACAACTCCTAACATTTTTATTTATCACAATTTTTTCATCTATCCGTATTTAAAAACTACAACGCTTGAACGCTCGAGCGCATAACTCGAGCATGAAAGTCTAAAGTCTCAACGCTCGCAAGCCTTAAACGCTCAAGCGTTTAACGCTCGAGTCTAAAACGCTCCAAAGCGTCGACTCAGCGCTCGACGCTCGACTCTCAGCGCTCATTTTTACAACACTAGTTATAGGCCACGAGCTTTCTTTTAAATCGAGAATACTATTGAGAGTAGTTAGGCAATACAGTCCACCACACTGGGCTAATGCAGGGTTGATAGACTACATTCCATAGAAACTCATACAAATCGCTATATTATGCAGGTTTCCTCACGATGTTTTCCTTCACCATAAAATAAACATCCAGCATAACATGCCAGCAGCATTATGTATAAATTGTACGATACATTATGTTTTCATGCGATGGCCAAGTCGATCTATTTATTTAAAACGTAAATAATTTTTAATATTGATATGATACTAACTTACATAATAACTTTATACAGAAGGTCCCTTAAGCAAGGACTAAATAAATTAATCGACTTGGTATTACATGCATCTCACAACTTTTTGCGGTAGAAAACCTGAGCTGCGAGACTTGGAATTTTTTTACAGGATGTTTTTGATGGGATCTCAAATATAGCGGATTTGATTATTAATGTTCTTTCTTTCATGTTAATTGATATTTTCGAGCTATTAAGTTTATTTATTTGCAAGTTTTTCTTCGTCATGTTTTTCTAAAGGAATGTTGTACAGTTTCATGGGCTGAATACACCCTTTCCCTTTCTATACCCCCTCCTGTTATGCCTCATATATATAGATACCTATCTACAACTATAATTCCATCATATACGGGTACAATGATGAATTAACTGCAAATGTAACTTTGTAATCCTATACATTTATATGGGATTACAAAGTTATTCATGCAGTTGGTGTATCTAGAAAACTAGACAGAAATTATGAAATGTTTGCATTTTTCCTTACTTTAGACACTAAACACTAATTATATTCTAAATTTGAAGGTTCTATGTCTGCTAGAAGTGCCTTAGACTTTTGATGATCGGTCAGTCAGTCAGTGAGTGACAAAATTAAGAAAGTTTGACATGTTACAATTCTTAAACTACTGGTTCAAATTGTATGAAATTTTAAATATACCGTGTTTATACAATGCCTGCTTAGTAAAATTCAGGCTTCTTGCTTTAACCACAACGAAGTTATAGAGGGTAGAAAATGGCCTGAATTGCCCAGGTATTATATACTTTTGCCACTTTGTAATTGTACACATTTATAAGTCATACTCCTTAATATAGGTGAATATAGAAAGGGCTCTATAATGTTTCGTAATTATCCGTTCCAATAATCAGGCAAAATATGTGCATCGAATATTCATTATATCAAAACAAAAACGTAATAGAGGCTGTGTATACAAGAGCGACAAATCCTCGTAAAATTTGTTCATCAGTAATAAAAAACCAAATGTTTATTATTTGCATGTAATTGCTTCAAACCAATTATGAAAACACGAAAAAGGTGGAGTGACTAATTGTTCCGACCTCATCAAACAAGGCTACTATATTTACCATCATTCAATCAATATTTATTTTATTATTTCAATTATTGTACATACCTACTTGTATAATTCGATATTTATTGTTGTACAGTTGTTTTTACGCAAGAACATTTACCTCTATAGGTGAGTGTCCGTCCGATATAGGACATTCTTTTCAAGATTACGAAATACTTGTCGATACATATTTGCAAACGAGTAAGCGAACCGGAGTTCCTTCACTAGTGGCGCTGTTCTCAGCACAAGACCCTTTTTTGACTCGATATATTTTTTTTTTTTATTGCAGTGAATGGCGAGACGAGCAAGCTGTTCGCCTGATGGTAAGCGATACGACCGCTCATAAACAGTAGCAACATTCCACTGCGCTCGCCATCCTGAGACATAAGATGTTAAGTCGCAATATGTCCAGTAGTTGCTCTGGCTACAATGTCCTTCAATCCGAAACACAACAGTGCATTTAAGCAGTGTTGTTTCACGGGAGAAATAGACATTGCGGTGGTACCTACCCAGATGGCCTCTCACATATGAGAGACCTACCACTAGTATATTTCATGGATATACGAGCATTAATTTATTTCCTAGGCATATTTTCTGCCAGATTCATTTACTTTTGTGAATACTGTCTTTTATCTTCTCTTGGTCAACTCCAAGGAGGTTTCTGGGTTCCTCTACAACCTTTACAACTACTTCTTCGTGCGCCGGAAAGGCTTACCTACAATTACACTATTTTCAGTCATGGCTCAGCCTGAATAGTTTGGCTCGTCCGGGGCGCTACTGCTGCCTCTCAGGAGGTCGATGTAATGTCACATCTTAGAAAATATCGCTGTAAAAATCCTAATATGAAATGGCTTATATTTAAAATTGCGTAATATTTTGTTATTTGTTTAGTATGTGACACTCGGCAACAAATCACACAGCTAATGATGGTTTTAATTTTATGTAAAGTTATTTAATAATACTCGCATACAACCGCTACTGTACTGTATTCTGTATCAGCCCATATACGTCCCACTGCAGGGCACGGGCCTCCTCTACAATCGAGAGTCCGATTGAGAGTGGTTAGGCCATATAGTCCACCACGCTGGCCTAGTGCGGGTTGGCGGACTTACATACCATAGATATTTTTTTATAAACCGCTATGGTATGCAGGTTTCCTCACCATGTTTTCCTTCACCGTTTTAGTGCGTGGTGATTGACTATCAACATCACAACCGCTTCACATTCATTTTTCTTCGACAATAATAATGTGTCGCAAAGCTCTTTTTCTATCTACATTAATTATTCCCCACGCAGGATTGGCGCAACATTTTTGAGACAGTTACAAAACATTTGACTCACAATTTTGTGACCGGTCGACTAACTGATGTCAACCCACACTCATTCAAAAAGTAATTAAATTAACCTGTCGACCGCATTATCAGAATTTTTGACAAAATTCACCTTTGGCGTAATAGCAACTTTGGATTGGACTTATGAGAGAAAGCGACTACGGAAAATTATGTCTTCAACTTATTGCATAAACTCGTATTTTTTATAAAGTAACCCAATTATCCTAAAATGGAATTCTGTCAGTCTTATTATTGAATGAAGTGGAAAAACGATCTACAATTTAAATAATAAACCGAGAACAAAGGTTTGCAATATTGGGGTATTATTAAAAGTATAAATAATGTAGACGTAAAGGAAGGGCAAAAATTGATTCTATTTATCCTTCTGGAAAGCTTTTCTACGAAACACATTATTTAATTCTACTAAACACTAATATTGCCGATGCATAACTGGAATATCATAATGATGAAATGAAATGTATGTCCAAAATCTTTATTTTTGTATCCATTTTCATCGGTTCAAAATTAATTACCAATAGAAATTACTATTACTTAGATTGACTTTACTCGTGTTTCTATATAAAATCTTATACAAACATGTAGTTTAATAATCATGTTTCTGAATAATATGTTCGCCATAGTTCTCTTAACTGACTGGTTCTGTATCAGCCCATATAATTATATACGTCCCACTGCAGGGCACGAGCCTCCTCTACAATCGAGAGTACGATTGAGAGTGGTTAGGCCATATAGTCCACCACGCTGGCCTAGTGCGGGTTGGCGGACTTACATACCATAGAAATTTTATAAATCCCTATGGTATGCAGGTTTCCTCACGATGTTTTCCTTCACCGTTTTAGTGCATGGTGATTGACTATCAATACACACATGACGCCGAAAAGTCAGAGGTGTGCCCTGGGATTCGAACCCGCGACCACCGTGAACATGTTGGCAGTCGCGTCTAGTCCGTTTACCAACAGGCCACCACGCACTAACTGACTGGTTACTATGCACATATATATAATAACATAATTATTGAGTTGCAAAAACGAACCGCTGAATGCATCGTTACAGTTCCCACCAAAACAAGTTTTAATATATTATGACTGGTAAACAATGTGCAAGGGCAAGCAAGTCCCAATACATCAAGAGAAAATAAGACAGTTAAATCATTAAAGAATTTTATCATAAGTAACTTATGTGTGTTCCTAAAAGAAATATATATATATATATATATATTACTATTTTATATACCTTAGACTGTCCGCTCATTTTTCCTAACTTAATATCCATCCAAAGGTTGCCTGGAAGAAATTACCTAGGTCCTAGAGCGATAAGGCCGCCTCTTGTACTATTATTATTGTGTTGTTTCTTCACTGTATTTTTATTTTTGTGCAATAAAGGATTAAATAAATAAATAAATAAATAAAAAATCATCCATAGCGCAGTTGGTTAGGAGCCGGCTGTGAAACGAAACACTGAATGTTCGATCCCCGACCCGGAAAGGTAGGTGTCTCGGGAAAGCAAACTATGACTCAACAATGTTTAAGTCACAAGGTGTAAGCGAGTTTGAAGCCACTAGACAAAAAAAAATAGTCCCGGGAAACTTATAAAGGATTTTAAAACGAAAAAATCTATCGGATATCGACTTTACATTTCACTGTGTACAGATAAACGTAAATCAGTCATAAATAAGTAGGTACCTAGTCATTATGCATAATCAAATTACTTAATCATTTTTGAAATTGCATGTATATAACGAATCTTTGTTTAATAATTAGAAAGCTAAAGATTTTGTTTGAATGCGCTAAACTCAGGAACTATTGTATCTAATTGAAAAGATATTTTGGTGTTTCAAAACCCATTTATCGAAAAAGGCTTTTTATCAAGCTATAACCAATTGCAACTGAATTAGGAGGAAAGTATAGTAAAATTAATTTCCTTTTTAAAAAGTATTGCAACCGGGCGGAGCCAGGCCGTGTCGATACTTAATAATGTATCTGTTAAATCCAATCCATTCATAATATTTTTTATTATTATGGAATCGGAATGTGTGCCACGAATTCTTCAATACAAAAACCAAAAAGTATGCCTTATCAAATGCATCTACTTAGATATTTCTCTTGGGTTTTTACTGACATCCATTGTTATTATAATTACAAATCTCTTTATTCATTAACAGACAGTTTTTAATTTATTCCAAATATTTCATCTATTTGTCCTTCTGTTAACATCTCAAACAAAACGAAGCGGACGTTTAAAAAACAAAATGTGTATGATAGTATTTGCAATATTTCTTACGCTATACAGTTCCCTTTAATTAAATATATTATTGCCGATTCAAAAGAAACGGATTACTGGCTGATCTGGTAATGAGCTTACTTTAATCGCCCAGAAATTATTATCATTCATGCGGTTTTTCTCAAACACAAATCTCTAATCAGTGGTTGATCGGCGAGATCCAAAGCATACAAGAAATTTGACCATTAGAAAACAGATGGCCAGTTAATGGCCTGTTGTCTTTAAAGAAGTATGATATTTGTTTACAAATTGCAACTGAGTTTTCCTCTAAAAATTGTAAGAGATTTTATTACGTTGCATAATTTGGATAAATTAGGAAGATAAGGATAACGTTATCTTTGATCCTTTTTTTTTTTCTCGCGGGAATAATCCCTTTACGGACCATCCCACCCCCATAGGGGCGAGGGTGTGTCGGACTCACCGATGCGCCTTCCGGCCCAGCGAGACGTGATGCTGGGTCGGGTCCCTATCTTAGTCTGCGCACCGAAATACCGACTAAAAACCCCGCGTTGGCCACCTTCGGTGCACTTTGGAGACGGCCCCGGGATACCGCTCAACAGACATGCCAGGACCGCCTCCACGTGCACTGCCGCTTACAGCGACGCGGCTTTTTGACGCTTGTAGCGCTACGTCTCGGGGGCCGCCAGGATAGGGAAGGCGGTCCCGTGTAGCCTCTGCGGCGCCGGGTTAGTTGGCGTCCCGGCGCCTCGTTCTTCGTCTGCGGTGACGACGAGCGGGATCGTTCTGCTCACGATCCCACTCGGCGCTCTCCTTCTGTAATAATATGACGCGCTCGCAGAAGGAGAGCATGGCTCGCCACGACCTCTGGCTGCCGACCATGGTGGCGACCACGGCCGGCAGCGAGAGGTCTCCACCCAAAACCGCAGTGAGAGCGCTGCGCTCCTCGTCCCAGGCTGGGCACTCCTCCAGTGTGTGCTGGCCCGTGTCCTCGCGGCAGTTGCCACAGTGGTGGTACACGGCGGACTCCTCAGCTCCGGCTACGCGACACAGGTACGCACCGAAGCAGCCGTGCCCGGTGAGCACCTGCGTCAACCGGAATGTCGGCGCACCGTGGTGCCTCTCCAGCCACTGTTGGAGGACAGGTCGCACTGCCGCGACGGTCCTCGTGCCAGCACTTGGGTTCTCCAACCTGGAACGCCACTTTCCACGGCGGTCCTGCGGAGAGAGGCCAACATTGCCTCGACCTCTCGGGACACCAGTCTCTGCCCGCGCTGGGCCGCCTCCTCTCGTGCGAAGAAGAAAGACGAGAGGGTCTTAGCATCCAGCTCCCAGGGCAGAGTTCCCGCTAGAACGCAGGCCGCTTCGTGCGAGACCGTGCGGTAACCCCTGAAGATTCGCTGCGCCACCATGCGCTGCGGACGGTGCAGCAGGCGCACGCAACGAGCGCTCAGGGACTCGGCCCAAACGGGACTTCCGTAGAGGGCCATGGACCGCACGACTCCAGCATACAGGTTTCGGCAAGGGATGCCAGGACCATCAGTGTTGGGCAGCAGACGCTCCAATGCGCCCGCCGCCTTCACCAGTTTCGGCGACAACTTCTCAAAATGCGCGCGGAATGAGCGGTAGCAGAGCCCGCTGCGGTCACATTCGTCTGTACAATGCACTCGAACGTGCCCCTTGTATAGGCAGCGGAAGCAACGCATGGGCCGAGGCTTAAGAAGCCTCACTCCCGCTGCCACCCATCCTACCAGGACACGTCCCGCCTTCACGACTTTCTCCGCTGCCTTGACTGGACAGCGCAGCCAGACTGCGCCCAGGCCCGAACGCTCGGCGCGTATCTCCCCGACCTTTATGTCCTCCGAGGAGCACTCACCGAGGCGGGCGATGGCCGTTGCGACTGCCTCAGGTGTGACTGAAGCGTCCAAACCCGAAACGCGCTGCTCCGCGGTCTTGACGGGTCGGGAGACGCGTACGTCTTCCTCCGACCCTCGGAGAGCTTCCCTCATTTTCCCGAGGATGGAGTCGGCCTTCGCCTCTGATTCGGGCCCGGGCACTTCGAACAGGTAAGCCCCTGTGGCCACCCGTCTTGGCTTCAGTCCAGCCGTAATGCCCAGGCTGGCGAGGTCAATCTTACAGGTGACCTCCCGCAGAACCTGCGCGTATGTCACTCCCCGCTCTAACGCCTGCGGCGACACTGTCAGAGTGACGGCGGCTTTACGCGGCAGGCGGAGCCTAGGAGCAGCCTTTCGCGGAGCCTGGGCTGGCTGTGGAGCCACCCGGGGCTTCTTCTTGCCCCTCCTGGCCACCACTGTCTACGGAGCCTCCGTAATCGTGGCGGGTTGGGGGGGGGGGGGGAGCGAGTTTACGGCGTCCCCGCACGCGACCGCGTGACTCCCTAGAGGCCACTTGGGGTGGCTCCGGTGGTGCAGTAGCTGCGGCCGGTCGGGCTGTCGCTGCAGGTTGGCCAACGGTTGCGGGGGCCACCCTTCCTCTTCTTGCCCCTAGGGCCGGCCACGAAGTGCCCAGTGGCGACGCAACAGGTGGCTGCGGCTTAGGAGCTGCCTGGGCTCTCGCCCTGTCAGCAGCCAGCGGAGGCCTGAGGATCGGCTCTGGAGTTTGGCGTCTACCCTCGCCATATGCACCTCCAGGCGCTGTATGATGGGATCCAACCTCGGTCCACCCGAGGTGTCCGCCAACTCCACCACTGGTCGCTGCTGCGTGGCCAGCAGCTCCTGCAGGATCTTTTCTTGGGCAGCCAAGGCCGCCTCTAGTGCCGTCACCTTGTCGCGGAGGGCACGTTTCTCCGCCTCTGCTCTTGCGAGCTCCGCAGGGGCCGTCTCTTGGGCCATCGCAATCAACTCCGCCACACTCTCGTTAAGGTCACGAACGTATGTGCCCTTCAGATGTCGGGACTTACGAGAGACGTTCTGGAGCCGCTCCGCCATTTTTATTAGCACCTCGCTGCGGGTGACCGGGCCTACCTCCCTTGAAGTCGGTTTGGTATTAGGATGAGCCTCCTTGGCCTTCCGCCGCTCGGCTTCGTCTGCCTCCCTCATTTAAGCCTCCATGACACTCTCAGCGACCATAGCTGCGTCGTAAGCCGCCTGTGCCCTTTCGACTTCCTCGTCCTCGGCAGACGAGCTCTATTTCGGAGCTAGAGGCCGCCGTCTCTGCTTCTTTTTGGTGGCAGCACGGGAGTCTGTCTCCACCGCACTACCACCATCACTGGCCCTCTGCCGCTTCTCAGCAGACCAGGACCCTCGCACCTTTGCGTCTCTTTTACACGCCTGCGAAGAGTCGCTGCTCATCCCGGACTCCGATTCGAGGTCTCGGGTGGGCGCGATCCTCTCCGCAGGTGGACCCATCAAAGAGGATGCCCGACTAGACGCTTGAGAAGCGTTTCCGTCAGACAACCTATCTACAACCACTGAACGCCGAAGATTTTTGTTTTTTAAAAGATCATTCATATTTGTTCCCACGAGTATGGGGGAAGGAAAGGTCCGCCCAGGCAGTGCCCCCTGTACCTGGGTAAGCCTAGTGTAACCCGCCAGAGTGTCAGCCGGTACTCTGGCGGGGGTCGCACTAGAGACTGAACTACCCATCAGCCATGCATCCCCTCGCGGTGCGCCGCCGCTTGGGATTCGGGGTACTTTTTATAGAGGCATACTCCCTCGCGGTCCGGGCTGTTAAGCCAAGACCCTCGGTCCGGTAGGAGTGCGAGACATGACCACAAACCTCACGACCGGATTACGATTTGCGACGGCGACTGTGGGAGGGAGACTCCCACAGCCCGCCCGGTGGCGGGGTAAGCGCACACCGAGCCCGCCGAAACCTCCGGGACAGAACCGGAGGGTGGCCCAGGGATGGGCCCCACCTAAAACGACAGATGGAGGCGGCCGCCACAAAAGGCAGCAACCGCCAAATCCCCTGCCCTCCCCGTCGGATATTCGCCGTCGGCCATAGTAGTAGTTGCAGAATTGCAACTACGATGACCCACGTTGCCCAGGGTGCACCACATGGAGGTTCCCGACATCGCACCCTTTTTATCCTTTTATCCTTTTATCCTTAACCTAACATAAGTTAGTGATATTTCATGTCTTTTCAAAAACTCAAAGCATTTAAAAATGACAAAACGTGTTTCGAATGATAATAATATATGTGGCATAGATGTTACTGGCCAACAATGTTTTAAATTGTTTTAAAACTACTGGCCAGTATTACTTAAAAAAGAATAGTATTCTAAATTATGGGTAAACTATTGTTCATTTATACAATGCTAGGTACATTATCGCCCATAATCGCATGGGATGAATGTTTTTTATTTGTTTTAAAATGCAAGCATATTATCGTTATGCAAGTTATTTTATTACGTGTGAGAATCATAATAATACGTTATATCATTATAATTTATCACTGTTTCCGGTCCCTGGTTAAAATTTACAAAATTAAATATGACAAGATGCTGCGTAATAAAAGCGTGCTTTTGCACTCTAAAGTCTAAACAAAAAAACATGTGATTAACCTAATTTATTTCTCGTGTAATCAAATTCATCTGACAAGGTGTCTGAGTTGATAAGAATTAAGTAACTAATAAAACTGCACGTATTACTTAAATTGGTTTTGGCAATAGAGCATCAAATTTAATTATAACAGGTATTATAGATGTTCCAAATCATGAAATCCGTCTGTCTATAATATTTATGGAGCGTGTTGCACGTTTGTTTTAGTATGTGCAATATCTAAGGTAATATCAGTAGCAATCATGTCAGACTGTATTATGCAGTTGACTTTGACGGTTGATTCATGCAAATGTTTAATGTGCATTTAATATCTTACAATTCTAAAACATAAACAATAGACATCCTGAAAAGGTACATTATTATTAATTACATACAAACGATATATATTGTTGTATTACATAACAATCAAAGATTTATTAGGTTTCAGATAAACACTCGTTGCAGGAAGTCGTTGGGTTGTATCCAACATGTATATTACTTTCCAAACTAAACACGACCCCAAGTTATGGCTCCTCGCCCACGGCGACTTAAACGCTAAACGCGCGACAGTAGCGAAGTCAACGCGCTACTGCATCTCGATTGTATCGATAAAAACGCGCGACCGCGTCGGACGATATCTGAGAGAGGAACAGAGGGGGTAGGAAATGCACCCAATATTGACATTGCTTCCGTTGCCTACGCTTCCGGTACTTACGTAAAAGCAGCACCAATGACAACGTGACTAATGGTGCTTCAACGGAGTTCATCTTGCAACTGTACTAATGCAAGGTATTTTTGTGTCGTAACTGCATCGCGACCGAATCGCGTTTGTATCGCGACTGAATCTGGTCTCGTGGGCGAGGGCACACAGCTAGTAACCGCTTTGCGTCTGTATCGATGCTACGCGTCAGCATCACTGCAAAAAGTCGCCGTGGGCGAGGGCCGTATGTTGCAGGAATTTTTACAAATATGTAAGAGTTGTAAATATAATGCTCACCTTCTAGGTGGAACACACAGTAAGCAGTAGTATCTCGGAGCGGAAGTCTTGGTGTGCTCTATAAAATATCATTTAAATTAAGTAACTTGTCAAATTTGCCATTATTTCCCTGTGTAATTGAGTGTGTCATGCTCGCTAAAAAGTCTGTGCTTGCGGCGGCGTCGTGTGCCAGGTCGGTCACTTCCCTGTAACATGGTTGAGGAGGCCGATGGCTGGCACATACGTCATACTCGTGAACGGGTGCTACCCGCGTAGACTGGTCTATCCGATTCGCTTACATTGTAACGGATTGATTGATGGATTACATAAGGCTTTCGCAATTATTCACTGCTTTGGCGAAAAAGAGTATACTGATTCTTCGTTCTGGGCGACTTCGCTTCACTCAGCCATAGTAATTATAATATAATAATATTCGTATCAAAAATATTTATTGTAAATTTACAACAAATTATTATTTATTTCGAATCACAATTTTTATCAAGAACATAAATTTAAATCATGAATTATTACACAACGCGTGTTAATTGTTCCACAAGAGTAGAAGTTGTAATTAACATTTGCTAAATAAACATTACAAGAAAGGTTAAGGTAAGCTTAATAAAACAAGGAACTTAATTACCTAATTTATATATATTTGACAAACATTAAAACAAGACCACATAAATATTGCTGCGATGGACATTAGTCAAAGATATCTGTATTTTATCAATCCTAGAAGTGAATTTATTTCAAATTTGTCACCTGTAAAAGTTTTTTGTTTCTTTATTTTTCGCAGCTCCGAGATTGAAGGTTTGATATCCAACTAAACTAATAGGTGTCGTTTAACGTTTCATACTTATAAGTCGAAATAACTTTGTACAGGTGAAACTCACAATTTAAACTCACAAAACCTAAAACGGTACCTATTAGTTCAGTTGGATAGTAGCTTTAATAACATTTTAAACACTTGCACAAAAGGTGTTTTGCTTATAGTGTCCATGACACCGTAGTTTGTTGAATTTCAAGAATTTTGCACTACTTATACAATTAAGTGGTGTATAGGGAAAATATTTTAGCTAAAAGTTAAAGTAACATATTAAATTGTATCTATTAATTGTTACCTGACAACTTCGCTATCAGCAAGTAATCAATAACTGTAAAAAATCTACTGTTCAGTGGTGTAAACAGCTAATGAATTATAAATAGACGTTAATTGAATGTCTATCGCACCTGCATTGTTGAACATTTAACTAATTTACCTGCACTGACCCGCTTTCATCGTTTCGCTTGGATTAATACATTAAACAAATTTTCAGCGCGCTAGCAACGAATATGGTATATAAATAACCACGCCTTTTATAACGCGTAAAAGTGAAATTTAATTGACTACATAATACAGTGTTAGACCTGTTAGAATACTGTAACAAGTTTGCCAATTCCATATACTTATATATGAAGAAACAAACATTCTTTATCAGTTTATCGACATTTAATTTAAAAATGTTGCCATTACTAATGAATTTTGTAAATGCCATTAAAAACGATTTGGTCGTTGTATGGAACAAATTTTCTTTATTATTTATTCAATTTTTATATTTCATATCTGTATCAGCCCATATATGTCCCACTGCAGGGCACGGGCCTACTTTACAATCGAGAGTACGATTGAGCGTGGTTAGGCCATATAGTCCACCACGCTGGCCTAGTCCGGGTTGGCATATTTCATATACAAAGTAGTTTACAGAAAGGGGTTAATGTCAAAGGTATTTTCTATCAGGGTATTCAGTCGTACACTGCATTATATTTTTTTCCAAACTTAACATTCAAAGTGGTAGGGCTACGCTGTTGTCATGACTCTTGAATTGGCAGACTCATCCGTGGCGGTATCTCTTTCTCCCAGGAAATCGACGTAAACTGACTTTGCAGTCGAGTTTCGTTGGATGTATGTAATTGCTGGATGCCCAAAACCCTTTTTCCTCTTCCTATTGGTTTTTTTTCTCTCTCTACGTTGATTCAAACATAGACGGTAGTGGTCACTTACTATCACGCCTGTTTTCTTGCTTGGCGGACCTATGTAATAAAAAAAAACTTAATTTTAATACGTTAATAGCTGGACTAAAGTAAAATAATAGGTAAGTAATTATATTATAATTAATCAATTGTAAAAATTTGTTTGCTGCTTTCAATAGATGTAGTTAATATTACCTAAATGCTATTTAAATGTAAGCAATTGAAATTCCAATATTTTATGAATTGATCTTACAATAAGCACGCTAGTATGAAATATACAAATGATGTATGTGCGTATGAACCGATACTAGGATCTTATTTTTTACTATTAAAATCTATGAAAGAACTAATCTTTCGTATTCCTTATGCGTTATCTGATATTAAAAGTTGAATACAATTTTCATTATGCATACTTAACTTTGACAATGAACTACTTTTTATAATTGCGTTTGCAGCGAAGGTTATTCAGATAAATTTGAACAGTCTTATGATAAATAATATTCCGAAGTACAATACGTTTATAATAACTGCATTAATATTATAAGTTGTTAACATCCTTCATATGTTGTGTCCTGTTTCGGTCCTTTAAATTTATTCAACTTAATATTTTTTTTTTACATTTGACACATTGCAACATAATTTAAAATAATGAAAATATATTAACAATATGAAAAAAGTAATATTCGTATAAATATTATAAGCAAATACTAAATATCCGCACATAGATAAATATACAACATTGCATTTATATTTAAGCACAAGTTACATAATATACACGCATTACATACACTTAATACAAAATAATATACAGCTATACTTCTAATATCTGCAGCTGAGAGAGTTTGTTTGTTATCGCTAATCGCAAGAATTACTAGTTCAAATTGGAAAACTATTTTGATGTTGGATATCCCATTCATCAGAGGAGGCTATATATATCACATCACGCTGAATATATGAACATACATATGAACAGATGAACAATAGTAAAAATGGTCCAGACGCGGAAATTTTATTCGTTTTAAAAGTTTCCATTGCGTGCGCTGTGTAAACGGCTGAATTTACGCAACAATAATGTAAAAAGGTATTGTTCCTCGTAAAAAATACATTAAAAAGGCCCAACAAGTTAAAGATAGTCTCGTTATGAAATTTTCAATGGTAATGAAATATGTTGTAAAATAATGCATTACTTCAAATAGTTTCTTCTCCATATGAATGAATTACACTGAACTGAACGCGAAGTAACGGAATGATAAAGGAAAAGTATTACAAAGGAATGCAGACACATTAAATTTAAATATAAAATAGTTAGTAGGCGTAATAATATGTTTGTGATGTGGACTGGAGTCATAAAATTAATCGATCAGCTGAGCCGAGCCGCTAGTTTACAAATTAAAACATAATCCCTCATTAAAAAGTCATATGTATAGTATCCTTGACCAGTGTTTGAAACATGTTAAATGACTTAAATAATCATTATTCGTTATTTATAGGCTAGTCATTCCAAAACCTAGCTGCTTGAATAGTGAAGGATTCTTGGCAGCTTAAGATTTTCTGATGGTCTCAACGATCTCAAATGTCTTTCAACGAGGAAAGGAAATATCTTTTAAGAAATGAAGGAAAGGAGGGACTGAATAATATACGCTATATAATATACACTAAAGGAAGTACGAGTATAAGAGATTTCCAACAAAAGCGAAATGATAATCTATCTAAGCGCCAAAGGTTGAATCGTAACCATATTTAGGAAGTTCAAACATAAATCTTACACAGAAGGTTTGAAGCTACTAAAATTTCTTTAGTGGATATTCTCTGAGGTCAAAATAGCTGGCATATCGGCATAGCCAAGTATTGCTGCGGCTAATGTATCTTCATCTTATGTCAACCTCTGGTCCCGTTACACTAATCTCTGCATACGCTCCAACCTTGAAAGCATCTGCTGAAGCCAAAGACAAGTTTTATGAGGAACTGCGAGAGTGTTTGCTTAAAGTGCGTAGTTCGGATAAAATACTACTACTTGGAGACTTTAATGCAAGAATTGGAAATAATTGGCACAACTGGCCCGGTTGCATCGGTGTGCATGGTACCAGAAATATGAATGAAAACGGACAGCGGCTCTTGGAACTCTGCGCCTCTTTCTCTTTATGTGTAACTAACACCTTTTTCCGGAACAAACAGGCCCATAAAGTGTCTTGGAAGCACCCTCGTTCCGGTCACTGGCACCAAATCGATTTTATTATAACTAGAAGGCGAGATCTCCGAGATATCTTAAACTCCCGCTCGTATCATAGCGCGAACTGTGATACCGACCACTCTATGATTGCGGCTAAAACACGTCTCACAGCAAAAAAGATTCATTCATCCAGAAAGGCTTGTGGTAAAATGAGGATTAACATCAGAGCCACACTTGACGAAGAACTACATAAAAAATTTGCCTTGGACATCGGGAATAAATTGAATCTGGAATGTCTTGATCGTTTACAAGACGTTGAATCTTTATGGCACCTCACTAAAGAGACTCTTTTAGAATCAGCTGTTCAAACATTTGGGAAACAATGCAAAATCCAGTCGGACTGGTTTGCTGCGAGTGAAGATGTGTTGCGCCCATATATTGAGAGGAAAAGATGTGCTCGGTTGCAACTTCTGAATTGCCCAAACGACAAACTGCTCCAACTCTCCTATAACACTGCCAAGGCCGACGTACAGCAGATTTCTCGGCGCTGCGCAAATCGGTACTGGTCCAAACTTTGTGAGGATATTCAGCAATTTAGGGACATTGGTGACATGCGTAGCATGTATCAGGGCATCAAGACCGCAATTGGACCAACTATAAGAAAACGTGCAGCAATTAAAGACATAAATGGCGAACTCATCACAGATAAACGTCAACAACTCGATAGATGGGCGGAACATTATTCGAATCTTTACTCGGAACCAATAGACATCAATCCTGAAGCCTTGGACCAGCTACCAACTTATCCAGTTTTAATAGAACTAGACGAGCCTCCCACTCTTGAGGAGTTCGGAAATGCGCTTAATGGTCTAAAGTTGGGCAAAAGCACGGGGCGCGATAACTTACCTGCTGAAATTATCAAGCTGGAGTGTGTTTTTCATCCTTTGTTTGAGCTCCTTCTACGCTGTTGGGATAAAGGCACAATACCTCAGGACATGCGTGATGCGGATATTATAACACTATACAAAGGCAAGGGCGATAGGGGCGATTGTAACAACTATAGAGGAATATCACTATTAAGCATCGCCGGCAAAGCATTCGCAAGAGTAGTTCTGAAAAAACTTGAGACTCTTGCGACAAGAGTTTATCCCGAATCGCAATGTGGATTTAGAGCCGGTCGTTCTACAATCGACATGATATTCACACTACGCCAGCTTCAGGAGAAATGCCGGGAACATCAGATGCCGCTATACATGGCCTTCGTGGACTTAAACAAGGCCTTCGATACAGTAAGCAGAAATGGCCTTTATAAGATCTTGACTAAAATTGGGTGCCCACCTAACCTACTGGCCATGGTGCGTGCTTTTCATGAAGGTATGCGGGGCTCGGTTCTCTATGACGGCGATTCTTCATCTGATTTCTATATGAAACGTGGAGTAAGACAGGGATGCGTGCTCGCGCCAACTCTCTTTGGGATCTTTTTCTCAGCTTTGCTTAATGCGGCATTTAACGATTGCAATATTGGTGTACTACTACACACAAGAAGGGACGGAAGACTATTTAATATAAATTTATTAAAATCTCATAAGAAACGCCACGAAGTACTGGCCCGTGAACTTCTCTACGCTGACGATGCTGCACTCGTTGCCAACTCTGAGCAGGATCTGCAGGATTTGGTATGGAGATTTGGTCGAGCTTGCAAACTATTCTCAATGAGCATTAACACCAAGAAGACCGTTGTCATGGTTCAAGGCACTCACTCGTTACCCGACATTACCCTGGATGGTGCGCCGCTGCAAGTTGTGGACAGCTTTTGCTACCTCGGCTCTACCACAACATCGCATCTTTGCAATAATAGAGAGATAGATACTCGTATTGGAAGAGCTTCATCGACCTTTGGTCATCTCTCATCTAGGGTCTGGAACAACAACAAACTGACCCTGTCAACTAAGATCCTTGTTTACCAAACTTGCGTCCTTAGTATCCTGCTGTATGCGTCAGAAACATGGACTACCTATTCTAAACAGGAAAGACGGCTCAATGCCTTTCATATGCGCTGTCTGCGTACAATCTTAAGAGTTACTTGGAGGGACAGGATAACCAATGAAGAAGTTCTGTCACGCACCAGCAGTAACAGCATTATGGCACTTCTGAAACAGAGACGACTCCGCTGGCTTGGTCACGTTCACCGAATGGATCATGATAGATTACCTCGTGAAGTCATGCTTGGACAGATTGCCAATGCTAAGAGACCTGTTGGGCGTCCTATTTTGAGATTCAAGGACTCCTGTAAGCGGGACATGGATAGCTTTGGTTTGGAATTCAGGACTTGGGAAAATCTGGCCATTAAGAGACCTGAGTGGCGCAAAATGGTTGCTGATGGGATGCGGAGGCATGACGAAGTCTGGCTCGATATGATAAAGCGGAAAAAGCTTCGTACTAGAGCAGCTGTCCCTGTTCCCGATTCGCGCTTCACTTGCGACATATGCGGCAAGAGATGCCGTGCTGCCATTGGCCTTGTAAGCCACAGAAGAAAATGTGTCAGCACCAGAGTACAGGCATCCTAATTGCTTATTATCTTACGCAATAAATTTTGTACACCACAAACACTGCAACAATCATCTGTCAAGATGTTGTGGCCAATGATAAGTATTGCTAGAATAAGAGAATCTGCAAGCCAATTTTAGTAAGAAATGGCAGGAATTTTCAGAGTTGTCGTAGACTCCGCCACAGCGAAAACTTGCGACTTTTCGCTTGCATTTGGGAATTTCAGGACATCTTGAGACTCATTATATCCCCAGCTTTTAAACGTACGTTTCTCTAAATAGAACTATTTTTCTATGGAGTTTCATAATTTTTGAATCAAATTTGCATTACTTTAGCACTATGAAATATGGACAAATCATTAAATTATTTATTTAAAATGTATTATTACGTCAAAATATGTAAATATTAAGAGCGCATACATAGAATAAATAATAATTCATAATACCATAAAATTAAAATAAATTATTTTGTTATTTATTTCAACAGTCTTGACCAACGCGTCATAATATAGCGTAGACCGTGAAATAAATTTACATTTGTTACAGAAACTATGAATTGAAATCCGCTGTTCATTCCGTATTTTCTTAGAGTTAACGAAATTCATAAAATTATTAAATTACAGGATAAGCAAATAATAATGTTAAATAAATAAATATATACACTCAATAGTCGAGTCTCGTGCTGTGGGTATCAGGAAAACAAAGAGTTTTAAAGAGAGTACTCTTACCAAGGTAGGCAGCGACTTTGTTGTGCTGGTCCCCTGGCACTACAGAGGTCCATGAGCAGCGGTAGCCGCTTACCATCAGGCGGGCCGCTAGTATGTCTGCCTACATTGCAATAAAAAAAACATAAAAAAACTCTTTTTGGTCTCACCGACATCCAAACATGAAACTAATAAAATGTGGATCACACAAATATTTGTTTGTGCTATGATAGATCCCACAGCCGCTTTACAGCCGGTGTCAAAGCAAAACTACGCCAAGGAGGCACAAATTACATAGATTTTCATAATTCGTCATAACTTCATTATGATTTATTTACAAAACCATAATGGTTTTCCATGTATTAATTATGCACTAGTGCAATTTGTACTTAGTTAATTGCGGGAGCTTTTTAATCAAATTGCAAACCAATTAAATTTTTACTGGAGGAAATTTTAGATCCGGAGATTTCTACAAATACAAAAGTTTTATTGAATTTTCTGAACTGAAAGCCATTCGTTGTGAAAACAGTCAACCGCAATATTTTTCTTAGTCACTACTTAAAATTATCAGTAGACAAATGCCATTTTAGAATGCGTCTTTACTTAAACAAATAGTAGTGAGCATTAATGTAATATACAAATTAACGTCGGTAAAGATAAGAGGATCATACATTGAAGCCTTGATTACATTACAAAAATTTCGTAATTACAATTAAATAATTCAAACAGCTATACTGTTTGAATTAATTTAATTTAATTAATTAAGTTAATGAAATTCCAAACCTTGTATATTTTTTATGATTACGCACTTTTACTATTAAAATGATTCTACTAATAATATAAATATAAAAAATTGTGTGACAATTTTAACGTTTGAGTTTTATGGAAATAGCAGACACTCTGAATTAACACATAGGCTACTTTTCATTTCTACAAAATGTAGTGTTATCGCGGGATGTACAAAAAATTGAAATACGTTCGACATTCTTTTACACTTAAAGGAACAGTAGGGGAAGTTTGAAGTAAGGTGGTACCGTTAACTTTAAATATTTTAAATAGTTATCACTAAAAATAGCTCCTGTTTCTAAAGTGGATTGGACTCAAAAATATCTCCCGGGCGAATGTGCCGGACCGCTAGTGTTTAACAATTTGGTGGAAGTAAACTGAAATTACAAACAAACGATGCAAATGTAGCTTGGCACGTCTTCTGGCTAGATGGTGAGACGCCTTGCACAAGAGAGAGAGAGAAAAAGAGAGCCGGGAGCGACTGGATGCATTAAGCAGCAAACCAGTCTCTGGGCGTACCATTAGAGAGACCTATGTCCAGCAGTGGACTGCACTGGGCTGATGATGAAGCTATTGAAACTTGTTTACATATGAAGGTCCTTTATCAATTACATCTTCAGTAGCTAAGATATTTGTTTATTATGGCTGTCACATCGCCTTCACCCATTTAGTTAGGAGAGAGAAGAATTGCCCACAATATCGCCTGCCAGCCGTGGAAAGCAACCTTAATTAGTTACTGAGGTCAGTGGGCTTAGTATGGGCGGAACAGTGCGCCCTCATTGACAAACCGCGTGATTCTATAGCTGCCGTGGTCAGCCATCACAACTTAGCAACTAGAAGAGACAAGGGGACCAAAATTTACTCCATAATAACCTAATAATAGAACTTGAAATAAAGTTATAGACACAATGTTAGTAAGAGGGATTGTAGTAATAATTGTTGAGTTTACAGTGATAATAATAAATTGCGCAATTTCTCAGCCTCATATTTTTATGGTGCAGTATGTTTTTTAAGCTAAGTCTCCAATTACAATACCTGTGGTCTTCTATCAATTAGCCAGTATTGACAGGGTCACATTTCTTTCATTCATTCACTTTTCATTCAACCTCGCAATGAATAAGATAATTTAAATGACTATTTCAACGGTGTCCTCGTGTCCTCTGATTAAAATGAAATAGGCATTTACAATTCCATATTGTCTCAACCTTGAATTATCATGCTAAATCTTTGCTTAATTTTGTTAATTGATGTATTAAGGAGCGGTGATTAATAATTAATAATTTAATACATTATTTAATATTATTAATTTGTGTTAGCAGTTAACCCCAATGGAGGGGACATGTTTAATTGCAAATAAAACATTGTAAAAATCAATGCAAAAAACCAAGGATTAGAGACACAATTAAGGAAAAAACACTACAATATAAAAAATACCACTGCAAAGCAAAAAATAATATTAATTGCAGTGTACTTTTATATGTTTATTAATTTGCTTATTGACTTGACTACCCAACAAATCAAAATATATGGGTAACATAATATATTAAAAGGCGGACCGCCAAGAACCGAACATAAAGAACCTATGCTTATATTTGTTACAATATTTTTTTGCTTTGATCTTGTTTTTTATTTTATTCTGAAACAATAGTTAAAGTGTCCCCCCCATCATTCTAATTTCCTACATTCTTCCTTCTTCATACAGTCTATTCTTCTTTGGAATGCGCTCCCTCTCGAAATCAGGACATCCATGAACCGTTTTGTGTTTAAAAAGAAGGTTCGGGATTTGTTGCTGGATAGAGTGGCTGAATCATCACAGTAGTGTGTCATCGTATATATTGATATATATTTATTTATGTGTATATATATTATAGTAATTATGTATATTTGAACATATAGTTTTACATAGTATGTAAGTATATACTTATTCATATATTTGTTTATATATATTATGTATTTATGTAGAAATAAACCAACATCAATATATAATCAAATAAACATATGTACCCCTACCTCTGTAATCTCAGCACCATCTCAAGGTAGACTGGTAGAGAATGCCTCTGGCATTAAGTCCGCCTATGTACATATTTGTATATAAAGTTAAATAAATAAAAAATAAAATAAATAAATAGTTATATGAGTCTTTTCGTTTTGATACGCATTTAAATGATGAAGATGTGTTTCCATAGGGAAATTTAATATTGTGTAAAACAATATTTTCTTTCCGATAAAAAAAAAACACTAAAATCGGTTAAAATCTGCCGATGATATTGATTATTTACATTTATATTAATTACCGTCCCTCGCCCCTATCCGATATTCCCTCTCGCACTGTAGCTAAGCTTTAATACTGAACCCAATGCAAAAATAACCGTTGGAGTCCTACCCAAATTTGAGGAGTTCTACTCTCCAGGTCCGAAGATATTCATCAGATCTTTTCCCTAATTTGCAGATTCCCCAATTTGATCTCCTCATCTTCATTCCTTAATTGAACCATGCGTACTGGCATGCGAATCTACAACGGAAGGATGGCATTGCGCTAGCGTACAGTGGAATGCCAATCATTGCTTTGTTATTTATAACTCTATTACGTATGGCACTCACTGTAAACACCACAGCGATTTGAAAAAATTTTTCAGATTTATAAAGTCTAGCCACTAGGCAAGGGTGGTAGATTATGACCTAACCTCTCTTAAAGGTGTTTTCGATCGCAGAAGAGGCCCGGATCATGCAGTCGGACGTATATGGGTTGATACAGATACAGATTGTTTTTCTTGTTGACACATTCCTATAAGTATATCTATAATTAAATAGTATTGCCCGTAACAGTAAAGCTATCTGCGTGACAAACTAAGCAAAGTACATATAATACCATAATTAGTTTAACGCAATTGTGAATGCAATTGCTATTCTCGGTACACTTGTGTGCAAATCACGCACATTAGCTATGATATTCCAGTATTACTATGGAACAATTTTCACACACGGTTGAATCTTCACGCACTTACAGCATACATTTACTTCTATTCATCATTCGTAGTTTTTTCACTTACATAGCTTATCACTCACGTAATGCGTTTTTAGGCATATCCGCTTGATAATATATGTTACTTGATAACATGCAGTGCATAATTTTTACTACTGTAATCAACCTGTACATTCGCACCAAATGTGAATTGATTTCAACTAGTAAGTTGTTATCTATTAAGTAATATAAGATTTACGGTCACGTGATGCAATAAGTGTGAATTTGAATTCTTAATTAATATTTTTCTTGATATCAAAATAATATGGTATAGTATAAAATTCAAAAATGAGAAAATTAGGTTTTGTTAATAAATACGTAAAAAAAATATTTTAATATGTAACATTCACTTAAATCTACAAAACCGTTACGAAAATAGTATGTTACAAAATATATCATAATTAATTATGATAACAAAGTTTGTAACATCAGCATTCCTTCGTAATACGAATTGAGCTACATATCAAACACGTAGGTTTAAGAATGAGAATATTTTGGCGGCCCCATTCATACAACATTACTAACGCTCTACATTCCCCACTATGTTTCGTGAAGTGTAGGTCAGTTAACTGTTACAACACCTTATAGTCCGATATTTAAATATTTGTATTATTAAGACATAAGTTCTATCCAATTTCATGTAAATAATTACTGACACATTTTAATAAGTCAGACGTTAAGTTATGTATATATAACGCAATCAAAATGCTGAATTATCCTAGAAAATGTTGGAGTAATAAAAATAAATTATACTTTAATATTTTTATATCTATATTGACATTATTAAAATTTTGTAACCGATCGATGTCTGTACATGAAAGATAAATGAGAAAAAGTAATATGGTTAAAAAGTTATAAGCTGTATTAACGTAATAGACTACAATGCAATGATTTATTGATTTGTGGATCTGTTTGTCAGTGTCTTTGTGCACGATCATCTCAAAAATAGCTAACCCAATTTCGCTGAAATTTGGAATGGAGGCAGCTTACACCCTGGATTAACAAATAGTCTACTTTTTATTCCGAAAATTCCGGTTGCTTTGTTTTGATATTCTATAGTTAATAGACAGAATTAAAAATGTAAGATGTCATCTGGAACTTTTTAATAATTGGTCTGATAATCAAAATATAAAAGACTCTTTTTTTCGA
Organism: Hyles euphorbiae; assembly: GCA_023078785.2. Lineage (NCBI taxonomy): Eukaryota > Metazoa > Arthropoda > Insecta > Lepidoptera > Sphingidae > Hyles > Hyles euphorbiae. The sequence goes on along the minus strand of CM041041.1, from coordinate 12,164,606 downwards.
TAAACTATATTCAGAGACTGAATTAAAAATCAAATTGTTTTGGATTCCATAACAAAATGATAGTGTGCTTTGTTTTGGGATAGGAGCTTTCACTGATTGATATAAAGGGCATTTTTATAACAGAATAGAAGTGTTGCACGTTAGTTTGTAAAGCCATTTGAATTGAACAAGACAAGTCGTTGGGGGAAGGAAAAGGGACGTTCAGATAGTTAGGTCAAGTTAATGTGTGCAAAAGTTTGTACGAAAAATAACATGTATTTGGTGTGGACTCAAAAATATCAGCATCCAGGCAAAGCTGGGCTTGGTCACTAGTTTACAATTACATTACACTTACAATTTCCTGTCCATGAAACCAGTTCCTACATAAGAATATGTCTATGTAATTAAACAAAATTATGACTTGTATCTACATCTTTAAATAAGGCAAGGTTGTTCTTAAAATACAGATACATATTTAGAATTATAATCTATTGTATTTCATAATACATGTATTTTTATGCTATTAAAGGAGATTTATTCAGGGAACAATTAAGAAAGTACTTGTACAATTAATATTGTTATCCAACCTCCAAAGGATGTTCTGTCTTTTGTTGATGTCGTCAAGATTATGAAATTGTATAGATCGGCTGACAAAGTCTTATACAAAAGCTTGCTAATAATTTAGCACATTATACCGGTTGATATTAATATATTTGCATCAGTTTAACCCACATGTTTTCATGATGATGAAAAACTTAAATAAATGGTAATATGTTAATTTAACCCAATATATTATTATATCCATAGTTATAGATATTCATGTGTATTGCATATATATCACATCCAATGAAAGCATTTCCGTAAATTAAGTGAAGGTTGGTAATTGCAACTAACGAAACAATTTATGCTTTGTATTCAGAGCCGAAATGTCCTAGACCTAGGAATGACCTAGACCTGTCTCAAACAAAATTAATTTTAGGTTTATGTTGGTACATGACTTGACAGATTTCGTAACGCTGGTACATTTACTTTCCTACAAAGTATTATTACGCAATATACCAGAAAATTTATGCATATTTCCAGAATAATTATACAGTACTCTCAATAGTTGATGATATTTGTTGCATATGCAATACACAAATAGATTTGTTATTACAAATTGTAAAAGGAGTCTAAAAATCTATTATCCATACTAAATACAAAGGGCAATTGATTGTTTGCATTAAATAAGCTCTGAAACTACTGGACCAATTTGAAAAAATCTTTCACCATTATAATCATTAAAATTATCCCTGAGGGGCATAAGCGATACAATATTTTCAAAATAGTGTATCTGCACCCGGGCGGAGTCAGGGCGGGCCGCTGATAAAATATACAATTTTAGCAATAAAATGTCCCATTACTGGCGTTCTTTGAGCATTCAGAGAGATCAGGCTTGATATCTTAAGAAGGGTTGAACATTCCACTTATTATTATGTCTGGTGCGCAACTCTCAATTATACGAATTTCACGCGACTTAGGCCCTACTATATTCATCCGAAACGAAGTTCGAAACTTCCGACGATCGAAGTTTTTTATACAATACGAATGTATCTACTCTGTAAAAGTTCGAATTTGTATAACGTACATCGTAACCATAAGTCTATGGTTACGACCATAAGTCAATAACGACCATAAGTATATGTAGGTACATTCATATCGTATATAAACTTAGATCGTCCGAAGTTTCGAACTTCGTTTCGATGAATATAGTAGGACCCCTTATTCTGTAACCGCTTATGAGAGTTGAAATAAATTTCAAGTATTGTATTCAATTCATTCTGGTGGATTCAACCCTCAACCTTCACTTTTTCCGTCTCTCCTACTATCAAAAAATCAATCGTCTTTTATTGAAAACTGTGCTGAAAGATCTTTTCTATAGGCCATGTGTGGCCGTGTGGTACTTTAAAAACTAACAACCTTCAAGTGATGGAATTTTTCCATAGAAATATTATAAAGTATGTTCTTGATACATTTTTAAACCATCGCGCCACACCATGACATACCGTGGGTGCGTTAATAACCATGAATTCAAACTCATACACATTTATCTATAGTGACAGCTCCCGCAACCTTGGGTACAAGCAATTTCTTGGCCACAGCACGAATTACTTATTAACGTATAACAATATTTTTTAATGGGATTAATTAATGAGTTACCACACTATAACCATCATATCAGCCCACATTTATGCACTTCTACTGCTAGGCCTCTTCTCCATTACATCACTTCTCCTGGTCCTGTTATTGTCTCATCCACAGTTTTCCTTGAAACTTAACTGTGTCATCCATCCATCTTGTGGGTTGGCCTACCTTCCTATGCTCTAGGACATCTCTTTGTAACATCCTTAGTCCATCGACTATCGCATCGTCTGACCAAACGTCCCACCCACATCCACATGAGTCCAGCAATTTATAGACCATTCTAGTTGCTACACTAGATTTAATGTTTTTAAGTGTCTGGAAAGAGTTGCTACAATGGTCTCGATAGAAAATGCATTAAAATGTTAATTCGACATAATATCTATTGCTGTAGTTATGTGGCATACCATGACGGGATTTGTATAATTGTAAAGTAATGGATGGCTCAACTAATACAATTAATATACTTTACTGGTGGTAGGTCTCTCATATGGAGGCCGCCTGAGTAGGTACCACCACAATGTCTATTTCTCCCACCAAATAGCAGTTTAAATGCACTACTGTGCTTCGGATTGAAGGACCTTGTAGCCAGAGTAACTATTGGACATATTGAGACTTTACATCCTATGTCTCCAAAAAGCGAACGCAGTGGAATGCCAAAAATTGCTTTGTAGTTCAAAGTGTTATTTGGTTTTGCTACTGTTCATGAGCGGTCGTATCGCTTATCATCAGGTGAACGACGTGCTCGTCTCGCCATTAAGCGCAATAAAAAATACTCTAATTTATTAGTTATCTTAAGCAGTATAAATTGATGTTATACCGCACTGACCTGCCTTTACCGGAAATCAACATACACAGAAGTCTCCAAATAAATTAGCATCTTTGCAACCCGTGCCTGACCTACGATGTTACGCATCCATTTGAGAGGTTATGAATATTTAGCTGCACGTTTCGACATTGTGGTCTGGCCACAGGCATATATAAAAGTAGTTATGATAATTTTATGTTTTTTTTTTATGAAATAGTTCCTAATTCTATATGTATTTATATTGCCAATTATAAACGAACTGAATACATGCATTACCGATTACTTTATTTGTAATACATTTATAAATATTTTTTTCATGCCCTTAACTTTACGTCACTGAAGGAGACAACATACACATCTACCTAGTGCAATTCATTGAAAAGTGAACCATTGCGTGTTTAAATAAGCGTTATATTTGACTACACACCTCAAACATGTAAGGCCCTATCCCACTGTCGTTTTACAAGCGTTGGCATTTCTCCATCGACTACACAGACGCAACTTTTTCGTCGCTGTTGTTGGAATTCCGACAGGAAACGCTACCGTTGCCTTTACTCCTTTGACGAAAATTAAGATAATAATAAAACATAATATATTACCTATTTTCGAATGTATATATCCCATAACAAAAGCCTCTATCAAACTAGCGCTTTACAAGCGTTGACTTTTCTCCAACGTCTCTACAGCTTCGACGCTGCGATCGATGTTGACGTCGCGGTTGTCTACGAAAATTCTGACGAAAAGTTCAACTGTTTGCTTTGCACGTTCGACGAGTATTCTGCAAAAAAGAAGAAAATATCATATTTTACATAGTACTCTTATTTGACATATCCCTTAACGAGGTCGCAGCGTGAACGCTTGCCGCTATTTTACCGTCTGCGCAGCGTCGTCGCTGCGTAGGCTTTGGGTAAACGCCAAGGCTCGTAAAACGCCAGTAGGGTAGGGGCCTAACTCATTTATTATCGATTTCATAACATGACATTGAGAGCAAAACCTGATCTTACAGAAAAACAATTAGCATTCAATACATATTTCATAATAATAAATATTTCACATCCCACCCTCCTATTTACTTATGTCTTTCCGTTAATTTTATCTTATTACGCGATTTTAACCTGATGCCTTGTTAAACCTGTAGATAATAGACACATTAATTGCCATTATTTGAATATTTTGTTGATTGCCACTACTTTACATGCGATTTATTTGAATAAAACTTAATTATTGAGCTACTTTTAAATTATCTTCAATATATTCCTTGCGTAATGTTAATTGAAAGCAAAAACAAAATATCAAATTGCAATTATATGCACAGGTGTAGTTGCGTAAACGTCACAAGAAAAATCCAAAGTAATTAAAAAATATGATTTATTTTATACAGATATGTAAGATTAAATATGACTAGTATGCAACGATGGACCTAACGGTTCGGATAAGAAAATACATTCAAGGTCTCGCGATCTCCCGATAGATGCAACTAACTGCCGTAACTAAAAAGCAAAACGAAATATTTTACTAAATACTAATCATGTATAATATATGAATATTCACATGAACTAATAACTTTTGGATCTTAGTCAAATGTTTGACATTTATATAATATAAAACTATGTTAATATATTGTTCAAAATAGCAAGACTAAAGCATTATGAACGGGTCAACACTAATGCAGTGCGCCCGACCAACGCAAATATTCTCAGCTGATTTTCGTTTGTGGCGCACATGAGCCTTACTATGTAATTACTTGCTATTTGAATCATGCTACATCTAGCTTAATTAATTTAATAAATCACCTTATGGAGTGTCAAGTGGAGAACATGATTGAAAATCCTTCAATAATAAACAAAGTTTAGTACATCTTGTGTAAAGTGAAAGTAAAAATATGCGCTTCATGAGATACAAGCTCTATATTATAGAATTTTAATACCTGAATGATTGCCTAATTATAATAATTATAATACTCAACATATTTTGTATCTAAGATTTATGTTCACGAATTTCTACATTTAAATATATATAAATATTAACAGAGCTAATCTGAAATATATGCAAAAACATAGTTTTGACTCATTGTAATATTATAAAGAAACATATCTGAAATGAACATTGGTCACATCAGTAATGGGATAAACCAGTCTTATTTTGAGGAAAATATTGTATGGAAATTCTAAAAATATTCGCTTGAGTCAGTATGGGAAGTATAAGTAGCAATATTTCGAAATTTCACAAGAAACATACAACAAGGCGTAATCTATATTAAATAATGCGCTTTTATTCTCATCGGGATAATATGTTCAGCTGTAAAATGCAAAAGTTGAACCTTAAAAGTATTGCTGCTCATTTACATGCATTAAAGGCCCTCCTTTTCTCTAAAGCATATTGGCCTGAATTAAGGTGCTCTGGGAGTCTGGGACTCTTTTATTACAATCTGCATAGGTGACTTGAGAGTACATGTATACTGAAACCCGCCCTGCAACTAAACCTTAAAACTCATCCACATATTGCCTCTGATGGTACGGAAACAGCTTTGCTGTTTAACATCATTGTATCTGTTGGTTAGGTATGGATTGTTTTTTATTTATTTAGGACAGCCAGTGGTTGTTACAATGGAACTTAGGCCAATAAAGTATACAATATTATGAATATTGCATTGAAATATTATCGACAATATTATGGATAGCTACTGAAGTATCATCATCAAGCATCTGAGAAACTGAGTGGAGTCTTGTGAGAGTGGGATTTGCCTGATATTTGATAAAGAACAATTTTAAACGGTCAATCGCTAGCGATCTAATGAGTTTGTTATTTATTACCCATAATAAGTGTATGCAACCAAGTGTAGTTGCAATAAAAACACCAAGTTCACGAACCTTAGATTTATAATGAGTAATGCAAAAATAAACTAACAACCGTAAGATTTTGGAGGTTAATGTGCAACCCGGTCAACGCTCTTACTACTAAGCATTTAGAAACACAATATATACAGGAAAATGTCAATATGCAACCGGAAAATACTTTAAGATTCACAATTTAAATCGTTATTAATTAAGGTCTTTAAGCAACCAAATGTATGTAAAAATAAGCAATAAATTCTAAATCTATTTGAATTCAAATTACGCAATATGATACATAATGCAATTCATTCACCAAGGTAAAGCTGTATGTAACTTGTTTCGACCTATGACAATACTTCATGTAGTTTGGTAACATACAAATAATGTAATGAGTAAGAATGAGTTGGAATGCAGTTTCAATACCAAAGAAATGATTAAAAGATCTTGATTTTAATTTAAAATGCTTCCGTTGGAGTCTGCGGTGGTTTTCTCGGTGCGAGGCGCGCGTCATTAAGGTATCAAATGGTAGGGGAAGGAGTCCGCACTCATGTTTTATATTTATAAAGTAGGGTTGTATCGGTCAAATCAGTTGTATCTCAACTGTCGTGCACATTGGGCAGTTGGACTCACATGTACGTAATTAATTAATTAACGTATTACTAACATCTAAAATAAGAGGTGTCGGATACGAGTGAATCGCGTTATGATACAGTTTTAATAGCGTTTGTGCTGTGAGAAATAAATAATTGTGTTATATTTTTTGTTTGTATAACCAAAATCGTAAATAATTATAGTAATATCAGAAAAAAATACAGGATATTTGGTCACCTTTTTAAATTACATTAAGAAAGACAATGCAAATCGGATTATAAAATATTCAATAAATTTTAAATTTTACTACAATAATGTGTATCATAACATTTTTACGGGACATTATTAACACCTTCTAAACCAAACTTTTGAAACTAAGAAATTACAATTTGCGTTTGCATCATTTACAGAATTGAAAATGGCGCTAAAACTTTTACTTCTGTTTGGTCTGATGTCGCTGGCATCGGCGGCTGTCAAACTGCAAGAATTATTTTCTTGGAACGTTATGGACTGGAACTATCCAGACGCGTACTCGAGGCAGCAAGCCATCAGGTCGGGGGCCCTGGTGCCTGAAAACGCACTCCCGGTCGGCGTGGAAAGGTGGCAGAACAAACTTTTCGTCAGCGTCCCCAGGTGGCGTGGAGGTTAGTAAATACTCCTATCAATTATTTATTTTACTACTTATTTATTTTACATAAAAATCAAGGTAATATTGGCAGCATTGTGGCGCAGTTGGTATAGAGCTGGCTGTGAATCTGGAGGTAGCGATTTCAATTCCTGTACCAAGATTGTACAATTCATAAATTCTTTTTTTGTTCTGGGTGTTGTTTGAACGATAACTATCCCATAGTTTCTGATTGGTATGATAAAATACTTATATCTCATTGTCAGGTCAAAGCTATATAAGTGACTGTTGAGTGTATTTATGATTTATTTGTTGGTTGTATGGTAGGGACCATCTAAAACCTAAGCTACTTGCCACAATTGTCCTGCGTTTGAACCCAATAAGGAAGTATCATGAGCTTTGTGTACAGTGGCCTCTGAATTATTACATTTTTTTCTTTCTAATTTTTTTATGAGATTAGTGAGTGTATTCGATTCCTCGGTTATACGATTAATTAATGGCGTGGATAAAACAATATCAAGGTTTAAGTGGTGTTCATTGAATTCCTATTAAAAATGTTATCATAAATATTATAGCATCAATATTATCCATATATCGCTGTCATATATAAAAAAGTATGAGAAATAAACCAAACACAAAAAATGATTGACTTAAATAAAACAAATTATGTATTTAAAATAAAAACACATACACGCCATAATGTCTGCACGCATATATTATGGAAAATTACTATGAATTGTCTGATTCTTGGGCAACTGAGGATTTCCCTTCTTACGTCGTTACATTTAACTCTATACTTAACTAGGCGCTCTACCTGTCTTCACCCGGGTCCAATTATTTTTAACCTATTCTCTCATTTACTTTCTCTGCCATGAATTTTCCCAGTTGCTATTTAAAAATGATCTATCCATATATAGGTACATACATCTTACCACTTAAAGATGATATTATTTTTATTTTTAATAGAAAACATATTATCGCAGCCTTATTTTAAATAAAAAATGCCTTCTGTATTCTGTATTAGCCCATATACGTCCCACTGCAGGGCACGGGCCTCCTCTACAATCGAGAGTACGATTGAGAGTGGTTAGGCCATATAGTCCACCACGCTGGCCCAGTGTGGGTTGGCGGACTTACATACCATAGAATTTTTTATAAATCGCTATGGTATGCAGGTTTCCTCACGATGTTTCCTTCATCGTTTTAGTGCGTGGTGATTGACTATCAATACACACATGACTCCGAAAAGTCAGAGGTGTGCCCTGGGATTCGAACCCGCGACCACCGTGAACATGTTGGCAGTCGCGTCTAGTCCGTTTACCAACAGGCCACCACGCACTTAATTAATTTAAATTCAAAACAAAATCATATAAATTATAAAATTATGAATTAGAAAGTATATTACGAATCCCTACATGCAAATGAACAAACCAAAGTGATATCTCTACACATTGTTAATTTAGATTGTTTGACATTGGGTAATGTAGCATTCGTTCTTACCCCACAATTCATGGCAGACTATTTATTGTGCAATATTCATAGGAATATGAATACATCAAAAATACTGACCAATGTCAACATGTACCACCCGTTGAACGACCTCCAAGGACACCATTGACCAACTTCACTTCTATGTAACCCTTTTCTCGGCCCATTTCAAAATACCGACAATACACATACGATCCAAGTACAGATTAGATGTTTACGCGTCGGTTAAAGCTTACTATTGTGTAATTAATTTCGTGTTTTGCCCGACCTATGCAATAAAGAATTGTATGATAGGTAAGGGGCGAACTAGAAACCTAGCCCCGGGCGTCATTGCTGCTAAAACTGGTATTGATACTGACCCTACATAACATTGCACAACCTCGGCCGCCGCACTAGATATGCGTTCCAAATTAGGCTATGAAGCGCTCGAGTGACATAAATTATGTGCACGCCACTTAACATAACTTTGCATACATTTACATTCAAATTACTCTTTAAATTATTTTAAATTTATACATGACATATTTAATCGATATTAAAGGCAGACAGCAGAATTACTGCTGGACATATTGAGACATCATCTTATGGATGGTGGTGATGGTGGATGGTGAGAGCAGTAGAATGCCAAGCGTTGCTTTGTTTCTGGTGTTGTTTGGGTTTGCTATTGTTCATGAGCGGTCGTCTCGCTTACCATCAGGCGATTGGCATGCTCGTCTCGCCATTTATTGCAATATAAAAATATATGTATATGAAATCGACTGCCAAATCTTGTTGGATGGAGAAATACATATATGTCCGATTTTTAAGACCCACAATATAACGGTTTTAAACTAATAGATGATCTCTGTTCAGAGAACCTTCACTTTACTTAAAAAGTCTGTGATTGTTCTATAAATTATCTCATGTATACAGTAAGTCAAACTAGAAGCCAAAGGTTCGATTCCCGTGCAGTGGCAAAATTTTATATTTGATTATAACCTCATGAAATTACTAGATGTTACGACATATAAAACCTAATATTTGTGAGTGTAAAGCACTACGCTGAGCCATGCATTGGTTAGTAATAACAAAATCGGAATGTCGTTGCTCTTATTTACGGGCAGGCGTAGCGCTGATGAGAATGGCAAATATCATGTCGTCATAATTGTCAATAACAATAATATTATATTTGTTGTTATTTATCATACTCACAGATACAACATAATAGGTCTGTGAGGTTAGATTATTTGTGTGTATGTGATGCCAGAAATAAAAAATAGATATAGTTTTTATCTGGCATCTCATTAAATAATACTTTCGACTTGTCGACATGCAAACGGATGCACTGTGATCCTCGCGTAGAAAGTTGAACTCTATAATAATATATAATTTGCACCCATTCTATAATCAACATCACTACACCTACTAATACATAGCTAGATTATTTTATTATATGGTAAACAGGTACTTAAAGCATTTTTATGTTAAGAGTCAAAAAATATATATACTCGTATTTCTGTCAGCTTTAATTAGTATTTAACAACTTTTCGTTTTGTAATTTTGAAATACATTATCAATTTTTTTTTAATGAACCACTACAATATACGCTAAATTTTTACTTATGTATGCATCTGTATCAGCCCATATACGGCCTACTGCACGGCACGGGCCTTCTCTACAATCTAGAGTACGATTGAGAATGAATGTTTACAGCTATATAATAGGTTTTCTTATATTTTTTAGGAATCCCAGCCACTTTGAACTACATACCTTTGGACGCTCCATACGACCCGTCGCCAAAACTGAATCCCTACCCCAGTTTTGAAGCCAACGAATTGGGAAACTGCCAAAGTGGATTAAACACTGTCTACAGGATCAAAGCTGACCAATGCGACCGACTCTGGGTCTTGGACGTAGGCACATACGGATATGGTAAGTTCATACTGATGATCTAAAGCGATTCAAACCTTACAATCATACTATTTATCTCCAACTTTTACTGTTACGACAAGCAAACGAAAGGAAAATTGCAAGATTGATTGCCATTACTAACCTATTTTACCACAATAAATCAATTTCGTTATTTATGCGACTAGATTTTACTTTTATCGCGATCTGATTTCCAAATACATCTATTACATGTAACAATCACTTAACTTTGGGTTTTATGTTTTTTCCAGATACCAATGTGACTAACCTGTGCCCGTACACTCTCAACGTGTACGACCTCAACACTGATCAAAGAATTCGTAAATACGTCTTCCGTCCCGAAGATATTGTACCCTCAACTTTCATCGCCAACATTGCTCTAGACATCGGATCTAGCTGCGACGATACGTTCGCTTACTTCTCAGACGAACTCGGCTATGGGCTTATTGCCTATTCGTGGGAAAAGAACAAATCTTGGAGATTCAGCCACAGCTACTTCATGCCCGACCCTCTTGTTGGAGATTTCAACATCGCCGGTCTTAACTTCCAATGGAGTGCTGAAGGCATCTTTGGTATCACAACTTCTCCTATCGGGCCAGATGGATACAGAACACTTTACTTCAGTCCCTTATCCAGTCATACCGAATTTGCTGTATCAACTCGCATACTGAGAGATGAAACTAAAGTGACAGGTTCTTACAAAGATTTTTCTGTAGTTGGAGTTCGAGGACCTGACAGCCACACCACCGCAAAAGTGATGGATGATGAAACAGGCGTTCAATTATTCAGCTTGATTGATCAAAATGCCATTGGTTGCTGGAGGTCGCCTCTACCATACAAGCCACAAAACATAGGAATTGTTGACAAGGACGACGTGGGCTTAGTATTCCCCAGTGACGTTAAAATTGATACGGAAAGGAATGTTTGGGTCATGTCTGACCGCATGCCAGTATTTCTTGAAGCCGAATTAGATTATAGTGACATCAATTTTAGAATATACACCGGATCACTTGAAAGTTTGATTCAAGGAACGGTATGTGAACCACCTGTTCAATATCTTCAACCCAAGCCACAAGTAACTAGGCCTCAATCATCTAAATTTCCTCAACAAAATATCGCCTATTATGACTCTGGATTGGGTGTAACTGCTGGTAAATTATCCCAGACACTTGCACCTTTCTACACATCGACCCCCTTACCTCAAAGCCAACGTGCAGTATCTTATAGATCCCAAACAAAGAACATTATTCCGAAAGTGCACACTTACATCCACATTCCTAAACAAACCGCCATCCCTTACATAACTTCTAGAGGATCAACCCCTAAACCGATCGCTAGACAACAAAGTACTCCGTGGTGGTTGAGGCAAAATGGCTACGAAATTTACGAACAATAAAATGTTATAATGGTATTAAGAATACAATTTCTTTACAAAATCCATGTGCACAAAATTCAACTTTGTTAGCTGATTCTAGATTGATAAGGAAAATACCCCACATCTTGGTAAATATACATGCATATCCATGGATATATTTCATATTTACCATTTTATTTAAGTAGTGTTTAAGTTGAAGTAGTACATAAGCTATTGATATATAGCTAAATGTATCTGCTTGATAATACAAATATAACTCCTTTGTAGGTATTCTTAATGCCATAATTTTGTGTGTGTGCATGTTTCATTTTCTCTTTAGCTCTCTACCCAAATGTTTTAATTGATATGGTTGTTGTTTTATTGTGTTTGTTTGTGTTTGCTTAACCCATTTTATTGTTAAATATGAATGTGAATGAATGTTGTGAACATTGTTATGAATGAATAAAAATCTTTTATTACATATTTTTTTACCTTATTATTGAAACACCTAATGCATGATAACTTGTCTTAAGTATTCCAAAAATAACCTTATAACAACAGTCGTCACAAGCCTTTTATTACTACGACGAGCAAAACGTTGTTACATTATTTTTCCGCATACCTTATCACGCAATCAACTTCTTTTTCTGATAACAACTATGACGTAGTGAGCGATACATAAGAAGCCGCGGGTTCAATCTCCGCAACGAGTAGCTATTAAAATTGAAAGATAGTTTCTGGACCGAATAATATTTTTTTTTTAATGTCTAACAATATTTTAATGTCTAAAGTCCACAACATGAGAATAATGTTGTATTGTACCATAATGCAGAAAATTGATTTACATACGAGTAGTACTTACTTAGATTTGTGTAACCCATTCTTGAGTTTCATCATCTCCAACCATATCATATTCACTACAGATTATACACCCCTGCTAAGGATTCATATGAGGGCTGTGTCCAATATTCACCTCGGCTTACGAGCGTGGGACATGATTCTCGTGATGATACTACTGCCTGCCATATAACTGTCATTAATCTCTCCCGAGAGTTTCGTTCAAAGCCTAGCAGCAGGCCCGACGTCAAGGGCGGATCCAGCTTTCAAGCCAGGGGGGGATCTTATTATTGTCTTGTCAGAACACTGAGTATGATTTCAATACTCGAATTCGTAGTAATGATTTTTTAAAGTATTTGTTTCGTAACCGTTTTTCTTCAATATAATGCGTGATGTTGGCACATGTGAAATGGCGAGGATCTTCAAACTCGCGCGCATTGCCGCCAACTAGCCAATTCGCCAATGCCGTCGAGGCATTTCGTCGACATGCCAATCACGCGTCGTGCAACTAGCGCCCCCACACGGAGGACGCGCTACAACTTCTCCGCGGGCCGCGAGTGCAACAACAACAACGAAAAAAAAATCGTAACCGGCGCGCACGCGGTCGCCATAGAATTATTCCTGTGGCGTTCATAATCGTTCAATAACAGACAAAGGGCGTCGACAGAACAATTTAGGAAGTCTCATTGAGTTTCTCGGATCCTGGAACGGACTATCTTCACCCAGGCGGACCTGCAGGCGGCAATGTGAGTACGCTTTTACATTTGTCTCCATCACGCGTATTGCTTATTCCCTATGTACCATCACGGTACATATTTTGGTGCCGAAACCCGGGAATAGTGAGTACATTCGCTATTTCGAACATAGATTCCGAGTTATTTTCTTGCAATAAACTCGGTTCGAAGCATTACGATACCGCCATTGCACATTTTGTTAAAAATTAACAAATAACATTCCAACCGGTCGTTCCAGGAAGGCATATGATTGTTTGCATAAAACTTAGATACAGTGTAGTATATTTTCAAACTATTTACATTGTTAAATATCGTCAATTCACGTAAATATTATAAGCCGACCAAATTACAGTAGCGTAATTATTTCGTCATACATATCGCATAGGTACTTAAAGCAAACTGTTATCAATTCATTTATAGAATAAAAATATTAATAATTAATTTTTACGTGAATAGTTCTGTACAATTACATTTACTTGTGTTTCAATTGTTCATTTTAATGCAAACAATTTAAAATCATTCTCGTCGAGTTGTTCAAATGTTAGCCATTTTGTCTTTTATTTATCCTTAGCGCCGATGTGCATTTGTCCCTTATGTACTTAAACATAACGTAATAAGCGTTCTAGTATTGGTAGCCGGTGTATTATTACATGCATTTGAATATTGTTATTTTTCGCCTCGTTACTTGCGTTACATCTATTCTAGTTCCAATTCGTTGATGTATCGTTGGGTTTCGATTCTCTAACAAATTCACTTCGTGTTAAATACACATAGGTTAACATATACATAGATTCTATTCCGTGGAAGTTTTAGTATAGGTGTCGTTCATCGGTTTTTATTCTAGCGACATTTATCAATTGAAACGTCGAGTATATTCGAGTACAAATAGGCGACAAGTGTACACATTTCTCGTAGTCGGTTAAATACGCCGTTTGGCCTGTCTTATTATTATTGTACATTCGGGTAGGTGTCATAATAATATTCATTTAACCGTTCTTTGTTTACATAAATTCGTGTTGCAATTTTGTGATGTTATAACTTTTGTAGGCAATTCAGTTTCGTTGTGAAGGAATAAGTACTTAAGTAGGTACTTATTAGACTTCAGTATTCGTTAGTTATTTGCCGTCCTGATTTTCAAATTCGTGTGCTGTACTAATCGTCATTCGTTCTCGCGTACAGTACTTCTATTCGTGAAAGGGTAGGCAGTGACTATACAATAGTTTGATATACTTAATTTTAATTTCGTTTATTCGTTTCGACATTTATTTAAAATGTCGTATCGTTCGGTTCGTGTTACTAAACCAAAGACACGTTTAACAAAGTTAGCGAGTGTAGATAGTCCGAGGGTTCAGGATTTGCCTGTATTACGGCGCAAGCGTACTTTGGCCCTCAACCGTTTAAAGAAACTTCTAGAAGTTGCTGAATCGGCAGAGGAAGATAAATCGTGTTTGAATTTATTTGGTGTTCAATTCTCCTCATTGCCAAAATTAATCGAAAGTTTTGAGAGCGTTCATTCGGATATTTTAGGCGTTATCGATGATGACGATTTCGAACAAGAAGATGAAATTCGTACCGAGTTTGATGATATTCATTTTAAAATTTTGGCAATTAATCGAAATTTATTTCCTGTTTCTAACGTTCATCCTTGTGATAAAAATGCAAGCCATTCGTCAGGATGCCACATAAAGTTGCCTAAAATTAACCTACCATCGTTTTCTGGTGAAATCAAGGAGTGGCCTAAGTTCTTCGATTTATTTAATTCTTTGATTCATAATAATGAATCACTTTCGGATACGAAGCGTATGCAATACCTTGAGACCTGTCTTAGTGGTGACGCCTTAGGTGTGATTCGATCTTACCCGATTCAAGGTAAATATTATCGCGGAGCGTATGAAGCGTTGCTGGCCAGATACCGTGATAAACGGGATTTAGCATTTACATGTTGGAAAGAAATATTAAACGTTAATTTAAAATCACTTTCACCGATCGAGTTTCGCCGAAATTTTGATTTAGTCAATGAAAATTTAAACGTATTATCCAGCCTCAACCTTCCTATTCACGAGTGGGATTTTGTTCTGTGCTATTTAATTTTGTCAAAATTAGATACTCAAACCCGGCGTTCTTTTGAAGAAAGACAAGAATCGTCAGAGTTGCCGCAATTTACAGAATTAAAATCTTTCCTTTATAATAAAGCTGACGCCTTTATTCGAGATAACCATTTTTCATTAATTGATCAGATTAATCCTAACGTAGGAAAATCTATGGATATAATTAAATCACACAAAGTCAGTTCGAACAATTCGAAGTTTCAAAAGAAGACTTCCATATTTCTTTCAAACACTGCGGCGAGGTCAACTTCTGAGAAAAAGTTTAGTTCTCCTTCTTCACAAACACCAGAAGCGGTAATTGTAAAATGTACATTTTGTCAACTAAATCATTCGATAAATAAGTGTGAAAAATTCACACAACTTTCGGTCACCGAACGCAATGAGTATGCTCGAACTCATCGTTGGTGTTTCAATTGTTTGAGAACGTCTCATACCGTCAAAGATTGTAGATCTTTATTCAGATGTAATAAATGTCATCAACGACATCATACCCTTTTGCATGAAGGAGAATCGCTCACTGCGTCCTTAGCTATTTCTCCGGGTGTCGATAAGCCTGAAGATCAGGTTCGAGTGTTGACCACTACGCGTGAACAATCTTATGTTTTACTATCGACAGCGATTGTTCAGATTCGTGATTCTTTGGGTAATTTCCAACCGTTTAGAACTTTAATTGATTCCGGTAGTCAAAGTCATTTCATCACAGAGAATGCTGTCAAGCGACTGGGATTCACCAGTATTTCCACATCCCATAAGGTTAGTGGATTGGGTCATACTTCAGCTCCCGTGTCAGGTATTGTTAACCTTGATCTCGGACATAACGACCAGTTTCTCTTTTCCATTAAAGCCTTGACCTTGGCAAGCATTTGTGGGAAGATGCCATCCATTCGGATTGATGAATCATCGTGGCAGCATATTAAATCGTTGCAGTTAGCGGACCCAAATTGTCACATACCTGGCCCTGTAGATCTACTTATCGGCGCGAAATGTTTCGCTTCGCTTCTTTTACCGGGAACAATCGAAGGTGGTACCAACCAACCGTCTGCTATAAATTCGCTGTTTGGCTGGCTTCTTATCGGGAACGTTGGATACACAGATTCAACATTTCATTCATTTTTTGCCTTTAACGAACCACAAATTCATGATGATCTCAAGAGCTTATGGCAGCTTGAGGAGTTAACCGTTTCGCATTCAAAACCTCTTACTTTGCAAGATCAGAGATGCGAGGAGATTTTTGAGAATTCTCATATCAGAGAACCTACCGGTAGATACGTTGTTTCTTTACCGTTTAAACACGGTGAACAAGAAACTATATTTCCTACATCTCGTGATATAGCCTTGCGGTGTTTTCATTCCATTGAAAAACGTCTTCTTAAAAACGAACAGCTGTATGCTAAATATTGCGAATTTATGAAGGAATATCTTGATCATGGCCACATGAATCTTATACCACCTGACGCATTGAAATTGGGAAAATATTTTGATGTTTTTGCGCAATCTTTTCCATTTACTCGCGTTATAGCTTGGTCTGATTCTACCGTTGTTCTAGCGTGGTTGCATTCTCATTCGTCTTGTTGGAAAACTTTCGTCGCTAACCGCGTTGGACATATTCACGATATCATTCCGGATGTTGAGTGGCGCCATGTCGCCTCTGAAGACAATCCTGCAGATGTCGCTTCTCGGGGTCAGTTACCATTCGATCTTGTCAACAATCGGTTATGGTGGGCGGGTCCTATTTGGCTGCGCTTACCTTCCGAACATTGGCCACAGCTTAATGTCGATCCTAGTGAGGATCTTCTTCAGTCGGAGGCAAAGGAGCTGAAAAGCTTTCTTGGTTCTGATGATACAAATAATTCTTTTATAGATATTTTACTCGATCGTTATTCTTCCATTCGGAAAATTCAACGTATAATATGTTGGTGGCGGAGATTCATAAATTTTATACGTCATAAACACAATCGTTGCTCTGATTCGTTTTTAAATAACGCAGAGCTTCATGCCGCTTTGTTGATCGTCGTAAAGCACAATCAACAAGCTTCTTTCGAAAAAGAAATTCGTCAGCTCCAGGAAGGTCAATTATTATCGAAACAAATGCGTAAGTTAAATCCGTTTCTCGATGCCCAAGGAATTCTCAGGGTGGGCGGTCGCCTTTCCCGATCTGGTCTCGAATTTGAGCATAAGCACGCTGCTCTGCTTCCACGTACATCCCGTTTGACTTTCCTTATAATCGAAGCTGTTCATCGTGAAAATTGTCACGCCGGCGTAAATACAACGCAGTATCTTCTTTCGCAACAGTTTTGGATATTATCTCCTAAACGTGCCATTCGAAATTGCTTATCCAAATGCGTACCGTGTTACAAGACACACCCATCTCCACTTGAACCCTTTATGAGCGATCTGCCTGCAGTTCGCGTAAATCAGGTGAAACCATTGTCTGTCGTAGGGACCGATTACGGCGGCCCCTTTCGAGTTAAAAGCGGTAAACATCGCGGTGCAAAAATTACCAAAGCATATTTATGTTTATTTGTTTGTCTTGCGACTCGTGCGGTACATCTTGAAGCGGTATCGGACCTTTCCTCGGACGCTTTCCTTGCTGCGTTGCGTCGCTTCTCCGGGCGTCGCGGAAGGGTTAGCGTAATTCATTCTGACTGTGGCACAAGTTACGTCGGTGCTAATGCACAATTACTAAACTACATGCGAAATGCCGCTAATGCAAATCAAATCGAATTTCGTTTCAATCCGCCCTCAAGTCCCCACTTCGGTGGAGTGTGGGAAATACAAATAAAATCTGTGAAATCACATTTGTATCGTATCGTTGGCGACCAATGTCTAACATTTGAAGAATTAACGACACTTTTCATACAAATTGAATCAATGCTAAATTCAAGGCCCCTTTGTCCGCTGAGCTCCGACCCCAATGACCTGTCAGTTTTAACACCAGGCCATTTTCTAACTCTTGAGCCGCTTACGACTGTTCCTGATGAAGATGTTACTTCATTAAATATAAATCGATTGGGTCGATGGCAGTTGATTCAGCGATTCCAGCAGGATTTCTGGAATCGTTGGAAACATGAATATCTTCATTCGTTAACTCAGCGAGCGAAGTGGACCAAGAATTCACGACCGTTAGATGTAGGATCGATCGTAATTATTAAAACTGATAATTCAATTCCTTTACATTGGCCTCTGGCTCGGGTTGAGGAGTTGCACCCGAGCCCAGATGGCGTAGTCCGAATCGCGACGATACGTACGGTTGAAGGCACTCGCCTTACGAGACCTTTAGTCAAACTTTGTCCCTTACCTAACCCAGCGGATTAAATTTGATTATCATTATTTCGTATTTTTTCTTAGTTCGTAAGATATCATATGCCTTCTTCTTTAATTGTTTAATTTGTTCATAATTTCGAAAATACATTAATGTATTTTGGTGGGCGGAATGTTTCGTAACCGTTTTTCTTCAATATAATGCGTGATGTTGGCACATGTGAAATGGCGAGGATCTTCAAACTCGCGCGCATTGCCGCCAACTAGCCAATTCGCCAATGCCGTCGAGGCATTTCGTCGACATGCCAATCACGCGTCGTGCAACTAGCGCCCCCACACGGAGGACGCGCTACAACTTCTCCGCGGGCCGCGAGTGCAACAACAACAACGAAAAAAAAATCGTAACCGGCGCGCACGCGGTCGCCATAGAATTATTCCTGTGGCGTTCATAATCGTTCAATAACAGACAAAGGGCGTCGACAGAACAATTTAGGAAGTCTCATTGAGTTTCTCGGATCCTGGAACGGACTATCTTCACCCAGGCGGACCTGCAGGCGGCAATGTGAGTACGCTTTTACATTTGTCTCCATCACGCGTATTGCTTATTCCCTATGTACCATCACGGTACAGTATTACAGACACATTTTTACATTATTTATCGGCATACATAGAATGTATTGTACTTATTTTTATCAACAAGATAATAAATACATTCTGACAATCTGGACCCTGCCCGGGGGGGGGGGGGTCATGAACCCCATGACCCCCCCCCCCCCTCTGGGCTCCCTCCTGGATCCGCTGTTGCCCGACGTTACGGTTTTTAAAAAAAAAAACGTATGTTATGTTTTGTAAAATCCTGCCTCGGTGGCGTAGTTCTACTAGGGTACGGTTACAAAACTGAGGTCTCGAGTTTGAATCCCGGGTTGGGCAAAGTGATATTGAATTTTTCTATTCATTATCCGTCCAGAGTCAGGAATTTGTGCCCGATATGGCGAATAAGGCGAAATGTGGGTGTCCTGGCACCTCTGCCTACCCCTTGAAAAAGGCGTGAGTTTATGTATGTATGTTTTGTAAAATTATATCTATGTATACAAAATACGTGTAATTTTTATGCTTATTTTCTAAGTCATTACCTTATGCTTATTTTCCACAATAATTGTATAACCGCTTACCGCAGCGATTTCAGTAATTTTCTTTTGATACGTAACAGTTATCAACTGTTTCAATGCAATCACATTTCCTCAATTATATCATTTACATGTGGACTATGATTTATTTAATTTAAAGAAGCAGTCGGTTTATGACTATGATTTAATGAGTATCAGTATCAGTATCAGCCCATACACGTCCCACTGCAGGGCACAGGCCTACTCTACAATCGAGAGTACGATTGAGAGTGGTTAGGCCATATAGTCCACCACGCTGGCCTAGTGCAGGTTGGCGGACTTACATACCATAGAAATTTTATAAATCACTATGGTATGCAGGTTTCCTCACGATGTTTTCCTTCACCGTTTTAGTGCGTGGTGATTGACTATCAATACACACATGACTCCGAAAAGTCAGAGGTGTGCCCTAGGATTTGAACCCGCGACCACCGTGAACATGTTGGCAGTCGCGTCTAGTCCGTTTACCAACAGGCCACCACGCACTTCATGAGTATTAACGCAATATTATTTGGCAAATATATTAAATACTAGCGGCCCGGCTCCGACCTTGTGCAAATACACTTTTTGAAAATATTCTCTTACCTACACATATTCACCAAGGATAATGTAGAATTCGGTAGTAGGTCCAGTAGTTTCAGAGCCTGTTCAATGCAATCTTTCCTCTTCATAACATTAGTTTTGAATTTCAACCAATAGTCGAATACGCAGTCCTGGCCCATTAAGGTCAATCAAGTCTTTCGTCGTGGGTTTCAACCACTACAAGAGACTTTTCATTCTCACAAACACCTAAAACTGAGAGACAAATACTTAGGCCTCACAAACATTTGTCTCAGTGCGGGCATCGAACCCAGGGTCTCTCTTTTCACAGCCGCCGTCTATCCAACTGTGCCACGGAGGGTGAGGCTGATAGAGAAAATATAGGACTGGTATTTTTAGCATTATGACGTAGTTTGTATTCAAATGTGTTTTTAGATAATACCATTGTCTTGATGAATCAAAACGACGTATCACGAAATAAAATAGGCGCTAAATATTAAAGTGTGTTGGAGGCCAGCATCTTTTTTAAACACCAAAATGCGTTATATTTAATATTGCCGCACTAGTTTTGTGTCATCTGAATGATAATAGACTTATATTTTTTTTTTATAAATTGAGAGTGAACTTTTTCTAAAAATAAGTTTTTTGTGTGGTTTTACAATATATGTGGGAAAATTGTTAGTTTGCGTAAAATATGCAGGTTGTAAAAATTTTAGTAATTAGACTGTAAAACAAAATCTTTATATGAAATCATCATAGGTGCTAGCAGAAAATCACGTCAATTTGTACATATTTTTATTTTATGTTTGCATCCAAAATTATCATAATAATATTGAATCTCAATTTTGTGCAAACATATGCCTATCAACAAATAGTGAATATACTCAGTTGCTTGTTACATCTATTTTTATTATTATTTCCATGTTAAGCATTCTTGCCATGCATTATTCAATTTAAAGTTTTGCATGTAGAAGTTTAAATATTTTACATACAAGTGACAGATTTTTTGTTAATAAAAGGCACGCCAGGCCTTTCAATTTTAATGTTATCACATAAAAAAAATGATTTGCCACCAATTATAAATATTAGGAAAACAATATATAATTGAAATTTATCCGTTATATGTTGAATAATGCCACTGAAGCGAGCCTGAACCACTTCATTGTTACATTAAATAAATGTAAACATGCAGACGTATGCAAAGTCTTCGTAGTTTTATCTTAACGTCAGTAAACATATTCAACAGTAGGTACTATGTAATAAACATTCAAGTAATGAACACATCAACATTTCCATTTTCCACAATCAATCGTTTTTGAATAAGATTTAGTTCATATTTAAGTGCTGCCATCAAATTATTTTTTAATAGTTACCCCCTTTATGATAATATATTTTGACGATTTTTCCCAGTGAATAATTTGTGTATCTCGCATGAAAATCATTTTGTAATCATTCGTAAATGGGACTTTGAGAAAGATGAACGCCGACGAGACTGCTACGCCTGCAAAATCAGCGGATTACAATCCGTTTGAACACAGGCGGGTTGAAAAGCCTAATTCGTAAGTTTTTTTTATTTCATCTTAGACTAATAATTTACATTGAATCATAATTTTATAAGTTTTATACCATCTAATATAGGTAAGTTAATTTTGATGTTAAATAATTTTAAGAAGTAGGAAGATGAGACGAATGATTATGAATATTTGCATTATGACATCTGAGTGGTATCAACATTATCGTCAAGTTGTTTACTCTCATGCCGTGATACTTTAACATTATCGATAAACACCTGAACATGTTTTAATTCAAACAACCTTCTCTGTTCTTAAGTACTGCAACAACGTTACATTTGAAGTATGAAATTTTTCCATTTAAGATAAGATTTGAGTTGAGAAGAAATTGTAAATACAATGTATTCCCCCATCCAATAGCATTGCTAATGTATAGTGGATATATCACATCTAATAATAATGTCTCAACACAAAATTACTAGGATTGTGATATGACCTTTTAACTAATTTTGTCTACAACATGAATGAAACTGCTCTACGGGGGTGGCGTGAAGGCTCCAACAAATATGTCGCCAAGTCTCGTGCATCTCATAGAAAATTCATAGTTAATAACACATACCACTGTGTGTTTGACAGCCTCGGTGGCGCAGTTGGTTAGACGCCGCCTGTGAAATGAGAGGCCGCGGGTTCGATCCCCGCACCGAGAGAAATGTTTGTGTGGCCCACAAATATTTCTTCCGGGTCTGGGTGTTTGTGAGACCGAAAAGGTTCCTGATACCCACGACACTCGATCTTAGTGTAGGGTCAGGACTATGTATGTGACTGTTGGGTGTTATTTATTTATTTGTTTTACTCAGAAGATAACCGAAAGGTCAATAAAAGTCTCTAGTCCTTTCTTGCACTATGAAAAGCATAGAAAGATCACGATTATGACGTATTTCCAAGGTGTTAGTCATTTACTCAAAAATACTTTACAGGGATCTACGTTCCACTGCGAACTTAATCAAGGCTTCACTAGGTTCAGGCTTGCTTGCCGGGCCTTTAGCCTTCGCGAACGCAGGATGGGGTATCGGTATAGTAGGCACCATTTTAATTGGCATAATTTGCGGACACTGCATCCACATATTAGTAAGTATTGTGTGCATGCTATTGTCAAATGAATTATCACTCGGTCGTCAAATAAAAAATCACGATTTTCACAGGTACAAACATCTCGAGGATGTTGTAAAATGGAGAACAAACCGATGTTAGGATATGCTGAAACGTGTCGTTCAGCGTTTGCGAATGGGCCGAAGTGTGCTCGACCGTACGCCGGCGTTGCTAGGTATTGATATTGTAAATATTAAGTTCATACGACCTTGACTTCGATATATCACGTTTTTTCATTTTTGTTTCAGCGTGTTTGCAGAATTTGCGCTATTGTGTACATATGTAGGAGTGTGTTGTATATATAGTGTACTTATAGCCGATTCAGTTAAACAGGTGCGTGCGTAATATTATTTATTTAACTATCAATATATATTTTTTTATTTATTTTGAACCTTATGTTACAGTAGAAAAGCTTCAGAGACATACCTGAATATACATTGAATTATTACATAAGTGAAATAATTATATTATTTTATATTTGCAGTTGGTGGATCGCTACGCACCCTCAGTCATTTTGCCCGTTGAATATTATTGCCTGATATTTTTGCTTCCACTTGCCGTATTATGTCAAATCAGATACTTAAAATTTCTGGCGATATTCTCCTTATTGGCGAATGTGCTGCTCGTAGCCACATACTTGATATGCTTGTATTATATTTTTGGCGATGGTTTCACAATTGCCGACAGAAAAATAGTAGGTGATCCTGCAAGATATCCTGCTTTTATATCGTAAGTACATCATTTATATTTTTTGATAGGCTATGGTAATGTTTTCGAATTATTTGTGTTTACAAATGCCTTTTATTCAAAAATTTTTATACTCCTGTAAAGCCTAACGACATGTATTTCGGAGACACCAAATTTTCAAAACATGGAACTACAATCAATATCAGAACGCTTTTTAATTTACTATATAATGTAAGTCTTTTGTTTGATTTTAAATTAGAATATCGACAGACCAACATGCTTTATCGATTATGAATTCACATTTGTATATTTAATTACGCTTTCTTCGCTTGGTTTTATTTGCAGTCTATCTTTCTTAAATATAGCTATGAAATTCAGCTGCACATTCGATATCATAATATTTAATTGATAAATAAACGAATTTGAAAGTGGAGTCAATAATTATCCTCATCGATATCTTTATTTTAAAATTATTTAGTTAATTTCGTTTAACGTGAATTAACTTGTATTTATAATATGTAAACTTAATTAATCGCCTATGTCCTAGTTGCAACAGTTCTTAAGAGCGTTTACACGTTGTACGCAAAGTCAACTATAGGTATTTCTTCGTTAATTTCACTCACACATAAGCGACCAAAGCTGTGTGCGTAGAGCTGCCGCGTCGGCTAGCTATAAAGTCAGCTCAACCAACTTTGATCCGTGCGCTTCAAAATTCCAATATTCAATTGAAATGTAACTTATGATTGATATATTGGTAATATAATACAATAAAAATATTTTATTTGCATTATAAGTAGACAAATATTACTGTGCAAGCAATGACCAATACAAATTTAGGTACTAATCATATTTTCGTTATTATTACATTGTTAAGTTGCATTCAAATCAGCGTGCGTGCAGTGCGTGGTGGCCTGTTGGTAAACGGACTAGACGCGGTTGCCCACATGTTCACGGTGGTCGCGGGTTCGAATCCCAGGGCACACCTCTGACTTTTCGGAGTCATGTGTGTATTGATAATCAATCACCACGCACTCAAACGGTGAAGGAAAACATCGTGAGAAAACCTGCATACCATAGCGATTTATAAGAATTTCTATGGTATGTATCCGCCAACCCGCACTAGGCCAGCGTGGTGGACTATATGGCCTAACCACTCTCAATCGTATTCTCGATTGTAGAGTAGGCCCGTGCCTTGCAGTGGAACGTATATGGGCTGATACAAATTCAAATCAGTGTTCAATCAGTAGTCACTACGGACGTTTTATCAATCATTTCGTGTTCGAACAGACACGCACTTGTTCGAACACATGAATAGAGTTAGGGGCCTTACGACCCCTTAAAATTACGAAATATATTTAATTTATATAAAAATTAAAAAAAATAAAATTGTTTATTTTCTCAAAAATTACACAGTCATTTTTATAAAGTTGGAGACAGTTTTATGCATAAGTTATGAAATTACTGGTTACTGGTTCCCAAACTAGGCGAGAGGCCTGTATCTTGGGAAACAGTGTTAAGTCGCTTCAAAGGTTTAACATTAATTTTACATAGTTTAGCTGTTTTTATGTTATATGACAAATAAAGTTATTGAAAAATTTGTATACAATTTGTGGAGTATTGGGCGTGTGGTGCTGGTGTGTGTTGTGTTGTGTGTGTGTGTGAGTGTGTGTGTGTGTGCGTGCGTGCGTGCTGCGTGCGTGCGGGCGTGCGTGCGTGCATGAGTGTGTGTGTGTGCGGGTGCATAGGTGTGAAATATTACATTGTTGGGCTTAGTTGTTAATCTAGGTATGTAAGAAGTTCTTCAGGTTTGTAGGAAACTGAGTTTTTGAAGCCAGTTGGTTACTTTTATTTTAACTTCACGTTTACCCAGTGTTACTATATTCAGTTTTTTGTGTACACCGTTGTATAATTTTGGCACTAATACTACGCGTTTGTCTCCTTGCGAAAGAGGTTCTACAAGCCACACGAGGGCACACGGATGAAGAGCAGCGTTTTTTTGGGTTTGGGTTTAGGCACGACACTTCTCGATGTTTTCTGACTACTGATTTCAAGATGAACAGCTGTCGCACTGAGAGGACTTTACAATCCCGCGTATAGGCTTCGTGGTCGGGTATTTGTAAGGTTTCTCATTATATTATTATACAATATTACAATACATAACATAATTTAGCCTCAAAATTACATCCCATTATATTATCTGAAACATAATTTATACTCACTACAAAATCATTGTAGGTAATAAAAATTAAAATTAAATATGTTACTACCAAAGTACTAAGATGTGGCAATCACAGTCCACGCGTGGCTATTTTTACTACGCACGGCAAAAATCAACTGCAGCCAGGCCGGAGCGACGAGCGATACGTCCTCCACTCAAGAAAGCCTTGCGGCGCGGCGGTCTGATTTGATGCAGGTCGGACAGCATGTTTTATAGTGGTTTTTAAAATATTTGTAAAAAACATGAAAACTAACTTTGTTGAAATATAAAAATGGTAATTTATTGATAAGATGTGCTTCTATTATAATATGCAATTACTAAAAAAAATCATGTACGATAAGTTGGTGAAAAAAAAAAATGTTCTTGACGAGTGCTTCCGAATAATTTCGCATTGTTTAAATTTTTATTTTTCTGGAACTAAACACAAAAAGATTATTTTTCTCAGCAAAATCCTTCCATAAGGGTCTTATTAGTCTGATAATATTTTTATTTTCATCTTATATTTAGTGATTTCGGATATCTTAAGCTTCTAAATTGCCATTCGAAGCCTAAATAACGAAACCTGTGTTCAGTAATCCTGATAGTATTCACAAATTATCTATCAATCTATAATGTTCTCCACCAAAATCCCTAGATGATAACCTTTTCTAAAATTAGTACTAATTATTTTTCCTTGAAATTGTTTATTGGTGGCTATTAACTCGTTTTAAAAGTCGTGTTTTTAAGCCAAAAAGCGCGCGGAAGGTATAAACGCTCTTACGTGTTAAAAAATAAAAACATCTATGTCTAGATTTGCTTACAAAACTTAAAAAAATTTCACTGACTAACAGTTGGTTTTCACGTTCTGTTTAGGTCGTTATAGTATATGTTATTAAGTGATTTTATGTACAATATAACCTTCAGCTGGCTCACGTTTTGAAAAT
This sequence comes from Hyles euphorbiae, assembly GCA_023078785.2. NCBI lineage: Eukaryota > Metazoa > Arthropoda > Insecta > Lepidoptera > Sphingidae > Hyles > Hyles euphorbiae. The sequence continues at coordinate 12,137,704 of CM041041.1, read as the reverse complement.
TAAATCAATATTAAAACACAATATATTATATTCCTTTAGTCACGATTACATTTGGCTTACAAAGGCGTAATTATAATGATTTATGTATTTTTTTACATTGATCCAATTTTCGAATATGTAAATATTAATCTGAGCCGTTGTTTTTTCTATACCCGTATCAGCATAGTAAAATAATTATTTGTCGTAAGATACAATACTTTAATTTATTATAATTTTAAATAATATTAATTATTTAGCAACTATTTAATTTCCACCAAAATTTATAATAAACGCATGTCTTAAAAATATAAATAGTCGGGTAAGTAGTAATATAATTAGTCCTTCAAATACGCATGAAGCACGTGAATAACATGTTTATAAAATCATCTTCAAGCTAATACGCGAGACGCATATAATTATTTGAACAAATTTGCATTTATGTTTACCTATCTCGACTTAATGTCTAGAGTAATTGTGTTTTACAAGCGACTTAAAGTCTGGTTAATAGATTAGTACTTAAATCATAATCCTAAGCAACGTCACAAATGCACACTGTAAATATTAATGACATTTCTCCACATTCGTGTTTTTCATAAAATCCGAACTTAAGTAACGGTGATTGAACCTACACAATGGAAAAAAAACCTAATGTGATGTGTCAATTAGGGTTTGGTATGTACGTCGGGTTTCGACACAATAATCTCGGCCGGCAAAAAATAATTAACAAGATCTCTCACCGTTGGACAATTTTGGTTTTGCAATATAATTGACGTCGCGTGGATTTTATTATAGCGATTATAACATACTTGATTCCAGTATACATAACGTATGTATGCTTCTAGCTCTCTTCTAAAATAGAAACAAAATGAAAAAGGCTAAACTAAATAAAATTAATTGACTCTGATGTCACAATTAGCTTCGATTTAAATGTAAAATTGTATGTCCATGATTATTAGGTTTTTCGAATTCATAAAAGAAAAAACCAATCTAAAAACGGTGTAGAAAAACATCGTGAGGAAACCTGCATACCCTAGCAATTTATAAGAATTTCTGTCGTATGTAAGTGCACCAACCCGCATTAGACCAGCGTGGTGGACTATATGACCTAACCACTCTCAATCGTACTCTCCATTGTAGAGGAGGCTCGTACCCACCGGGACGTATATGGGCTAATACAGAAAATAAAAATGGGTTCCTATATAAGACCGATTTGATAGCCGTTTGACAATTATATCGAAACCTCTCAGTCGATCTATTATGTCTATTAAATATACTTAATCTTATTTTTCCTATGAATTTCAGGACAGTTATCTTCGCCATGGAAGGTATAGGCGTGGTAATGCCTGTAGAGAACGCGATGAAGAAGCCACAGAACTTCCTTGGCTGCCCCAGCGTTCTTGTGGTTGCTATGTCAGTGATAGTCTTCTTGTACAGTACTTTGGGTCTCTTTGGATATTTGAAGTACGGCGATGTATTACGAGGAACAATCACTTTGAACCTGCCTACAGAAGAATGGTCAGTAAATTAAATACAGTACCAATAATATTATTTTTAGAAATATTATGGTAGGCAGAAAACCTCTGGTTTAATGTGAAACGTATGTGACTGTTGGATGTATTTATTTAAGTATCAGTAAGATAGCGAACTAGTAAGCGGCGAGATAAGTTTTAGAAGAACGTACGAAAAAATGATTATTTTTGAACTTTTGTAATTTGGAAACAAAAAGTTGGAAACAACTCGAACTATGGAAAATCAACAGATTAAAAAAATAATTCTTGAACGTCTGTCTGTGTGTGAACCATATAAAATAAAATGTTCGTAACGATTAAAAGTATGAACATAACTTTTAAAAATTGTCAAATTATGGCATATTAATAAAATTTACTTTAATTTACGACTGCCTCGGTGGCGTAGTTGTATTAAGGTACGGTTACAAAGCTGAGGTCTCGGGTTCGAATCCCGGGCTGGGCAAAGTGATATTGGATTTTTCTATCCATTATATCAGTCCAGAGTCAGGAATTTGTGCCCGATATGGCGATAGGCTCGCCACCTATCACATTGTGGGACGGAACATACAAGGCGAAATGTGGGTGTCCTGGCACCTCTGCCTACCCCTTCTTGGGATATAGGCGTGAGTTTATGTATGTATGTATGTAATAAAATTTACATGAATACCGCTTAAGCATACATAAATTACTTATTCTCTCACCCTAGAACCGTTTCCAAGAAACAGCGTTATTGATAGACCAAGAGCTCGTAGCCGCCAGACTTACGTCATTTTGTATTATAAAAGCTGAAAGTTTGTCTGCACATGCTTCAATAAAATATATACTAGATACAGGGTCTGGAACAAAATCACCTGCCAAAAGGGGCCGCAGTTGCTTATACGTCTTATACATTTAAATTTCGAACTACGAGGTGTAGCCAAAAGTCTTAAATTATAATTAATTTCAGGTAATAATAAACCTAATTCCTTTAAATTAAAATTTGTTATATTTCTGTAAAATCAAATAAGATCACACGCTTATTTGTGCCTTTATTTATCTTGCCGTTTTTAGGCCGTTACTTATAAACAAGTGTATATTGATTGTTCGAAGTGCACATGCCTCTGACATAGCCCATAGGGATCATACAATCAGCTATTATGGAGATCCGATCGTGGTGGCTTTGGAAGTAATCAGCTTCAAAGTGTCTAATAAGAATATGAAAGAGTTATCAAACCAAGTATACCATCTACATATAACGCTGGCAACATAACATTTTATTAAAATTTGAAGATATCGTAATATTTAATATCACGTTATTTTGCCAGCTTTATAGTATAAAAGTCGAATTTTGTAAAAGTTATTAAGGACACTATCAAAAGGACTTTTTTTGATAAAATGACACTTTTGATAGTTTTTTCATCATGCTAGACACATTAAATCAGATATCTCCCAAAGCTACCACTTTAGGAACTTCATAATAGCTGATCATGTGATGCTTATGTTAGAGGCATAAACAAACTTTCAGCTTTGTATAATGATGACGAAACTATGGCGGCCACGGGCTCTTGGTCGAGTTTAAACTTGAAATTTTTGAATGTCAATTACTCTTTTACACATTCTCTTTGATGTAGGTATACTCCGAATTCCAAAACGACATTACCTTCACAGGCTACCTAGAAGTCACGAATATATGGGTGACTCGTGCCGTAGGACGTAGACTATACCTATAAAACGTTTTGCGGTCAAACCGAAGATAGGTTTCGTGCGATTTGGATTTAAGCATATTTATATCTTAATTTTTAATAATTTATCAATTATTAATTAATATAATAATAATGATTATTACGTTCTAAATCATATTTTTTCGTTTCAGGCCCGCTGTATGTGCCAAAGTATTCATCGCGCTATCGATTTTCTTCACTTATCCGCTCCAGTTCTACGTGGTGATAGACATATTCACCAAGTACACGCAACCTTACATCAGTGATAGATATCAGAAGATTACTCAGATCTCCGCCAGAACTCTAGGAGTTTGCTGTTGTGGTAAGAAATATTCATATAAAGTTCATGATTGCATCCTCGAAGGGGTAGGCAGAGATGCCACCAGTGTCACCAGTGTAAAGTTGATTAGATTTATTCCGCGTACAAATACCCGATTAAACGAGTCATAGTCAAGTCAGTCAGTTTTCAAAAGTCATATAAATTTGGTTGTCTGAAAGTTGACTTTCAAGGCTGTGTTAAAATGTACAACCTAGGTAGTCAAACAAATAATATTAGAAGGATTAAACGATTTTTTCTTTATTTAAAGGAGTTTTATCACAATGAAATAATGTCGCCCCTGTTCAAAAAAATATAGAAATTAAAACTAAATTATGGAATACACCTACGCATTTAAATCTAAAAAACAGACATATATTAAATATATAAAAATACCTGTCTGCCCAGCCTCATTAGATAGGTGATGCTAGTATGCTACAACACTCACCAAGGATTAAACGAATATATCTAAACTTTCTATTATTAAAATACACCTAACAGTCACATACATAGTCCTGACCCCACATTAAGAACAATTAAGTCTTGTGTCGTGGGTATCAGGAACTACGAGAGACTTTTCGGTCTCACAAACACCCAGACCCGGAAGAAATATTTGTGGGCCGCACAAATATTTATTGTTAACAAATATAGACTATAAAACAACATATATCGCACAGGCATCAATGAGCCGCATCGTCTCTATTGAAGTCTAGTTACTATAAGAATAGCAGATAATTGTGCCAACATAAATATTGATTGATTCATTTTCTCCGCAGTTGGAATTGGAATAGCTCTGCCATTATTAGAACAAATTATTAACATCGTGGGTGCGGTGTTCTATTCCATTCTTGGACTCGTCATCCCTGGAATTATTGAGACAGTCTTCCGATGGGACAACCTCGGCAAATGGAACTGGATACTATGGAAAAATACTCTGATCGTCATATTCGGCTTGGGCAGCTTGGTATCTGGTTGCACAGTAACCATAATGGATATCATTGATATATTAGGACGGAAAACTGAATGAAAATAAATTTAAGAAATGATGTTCAAGGTGAAGATATAATTTGTGGAAATGACGCATGAAGGATAAACATAAGAACATGGCAACGGCATTTGTCATTTAAGTAACAAAAGTTAAACTATTGTCCGCCGTAAGGTCTGAATACGACTTCAGATTATTTAGACGTTATATTGATTATATCCGTGACGGTCGTGTGTACAGTTCATTGTATTTATTATTGTCAGTATTATAATAAAGATGAAATAAATAACAGTGTTTTCATACATGAGACAGCCCCAAAAGTAGTGTCCTGAACAAAATTTTAAGTAAACGCAGAATATAAACTCATTAGTAAAATATTTTTACACCACAGTGTTGTGTGAATATTTCAGTAAATAATAAAACGATTCCCAATGGAAATCAAAATAATCCAGGACAATAAAATTAATCAAGTAACAATTATTTGTGAGGTATAAGGCTGTTAGTTCTCCGCATTCCGAGGACGTATGTATTGTGCTCTCAAGTTTTATCTAAATTTATCATAGATAAATAAGATTATAGCAATAAAACAATTACATTTAGATACATTTATTGCTCTAAACGTTCACTGCAGAAAGCGAAAAGAAAACCTTAACAATTTCAAATACACTTTGTGCAAAATGTCTTGAAAGTATTGCTCAGTTTTCCAGAAAAAGTGATAAATTAATTATTATTCATTCAATCTATATAATTGAGAATTATAAATATATGATCTGAATTAATATTTAAGAAAATATAAATAGAAGACCTAAATATGATTGTGATTGAGAACAATAAAGTGAATAATAATATCGAAGATTATAATCCCTATGAACATCGAGATGTTAAGAAGCCTAATTCGTGAGTACAACTTTAATTACGACATGCTTAGATAATATTAGTTATTTGAATATTGATTTTACTTAATAACTAGACAACCCACGCTTAATACTTAATACATACTGTTAAAATACCTTACATCCGTTTCGACTTTTACTTTCGTAATTATTTTTTTACACTTACAAATACTATTTCTTTCTTATTAAAATCACGCCATGTTTCAGATAGGATAATTACATTCTGTATTTATTTTACAGAGACTTAAGATCGTTAGCGAATTTAATAAAATCATCGCTCGGGTCTGGTCTTCTCGCAATTCCTTTAGCGTTTGCAAACGCGGGATGGCTTGTCGGCATCATTGGGACAATAATCATCGCATTCATATGTGGACACTGCGTTCATATATTTGTAAGTATTTGTGACTGTTGACTGCAATAAAGCGAAAGATTGAGGTCAAGATTATAATAAGTGTAAATAAATAAAGATATAAAAATTATCTCCTGTAATCTACAACTTTATAAATAAAGAATACCTTGACTGACTAACATAATAAAATCACAGTTCTTAGGATAGTTAAATAATACAATTTTAGGTATTTTTAAGTAATAATAATAATAATAATAACACCCAACAGTCACATACATAGTCCTGACCCCACACTAAGATCGAGTCTTGTGTCGTGGGTATCAGGAACTACGAGAGACTTTTCGGTCTCACAAACACCCAGACCCGGAAGAAATATTTGTGGGCCGCACAAACATTTCTCTCGGTGCGGGGATCGAACCCAAGTACGACATCTCTACAATTATTTAAATTAAAATTAGTACTAATAATCATGGAGTTCTTATGCGGATTTCCCGAAAAGATTAGCTAATACATCTACAGACGTACTTATGTAGAAAAAAATAAACACATATTTATGATCATAATCGATTTCGCTAGGATATTTTAAAAAGATTACAATAAAATATCCAGTACTATGTTCATTATTATGATAATTTTGAAACAAAATAACATTTTGAGCTTAGATGATAGAATTAATGACTGGTGTTTTGAATTACAGGTGAAGACGTCTCGTGGATGCTGCAAGGTGGAAAGAAAGCCTTTGTTGAGTTATTCGGCGACGTGTAAAGCGGCATTTGACAATGGACCGAAAGCGCTCCGTCCATTGGCATCGTCTGCATTGTAAATATGATTTCCTTTATCAACTACTTACACATTCATGAAAGAATAGACTCAAGCTTGTGTCGCTGGAAAGGGAGGCAGAAAAGAGTGCCATCCTGAGTTGGCTTATTTTCGGCCCAAGCTGTGAACCTATTTCCATGCCGTCCGACTATTGCAGCCTCAAATCGTAAATTTCACACAAAAGAGGATTTTCAGATTTGAGAATCGAACCTGGGATATTAAAATTAATATTCCACACTCTGCCACCAGACCAATGTAATGATAAGTACAAATGCTATTATCTTATTACATACAATCATGAACAAGTGTTTTTATACAAACAAGTACCAATTGGCCCATATCAGTCCTACTGAATGGCACGGGCCTCCACGGGCCTACAATCGAGAGTAAGATTGAGACGTGTGCGAAATTGTGCATAGTGATCGACTATCTATACACACTTGACTCCGAAAAGTCAAAGATGTGTTTTGGGATTTCAACCCACGACCACTGTGAACATCTTTCCAACAAGCCACCACGCACTTTATCAAGGGTTTCATGATAAACAATTTGAAAAGCATATATTTTATAAAGTGTCAAGTTGACGGCCCTAATTACTTTGTTTTGTAACTACAGCTGAATAACTTGAAGATTTTAGTATTTTTTGTATGCATACTTGATAATACAAGCGATAATTACATTATAATTTCCTTTTCAGCCTGTTTGCAGAATTTTCTTTATTCCTCACATACATCGGCGTGTGTTGCATATTTACTGTTCTTATCGCGGATTCTATAAAGCAGGTTTGTTGAATTTAATTTTTAGTAGTATTTTAAATATTTATTAAAAATCACAAATTATGTAATTACATTTATGCATAGGTACCACGAAACCGGATTTCGGTTTGACCGTGGAATCACTTGTATATGTGAGTCTCACTTTTACTTAAACATTAGATAACAATTGAAGAATTACAGAATGTAAAAACAAGCAAAAACATCTCACTGTAAAATTAAACATAATAGAATAAAAAAGAAAACAATAATAGAAAATAATGGAAAGAAATAAAAACATAAAAAATATTTCTAAATAATCAGGGTAGCTCGAATAAAGTTAAACAATAAATTAAAATAGCAATTAAACAAAATAACTAAACAATATTGTATAACGTAGGTGTTAATAATAAATGTTTTTTTAATTTTGCTTTGAAGCTTGAGTACTTCGGATCATGCCTGATAACAGAAGGTAGGCTATTAAAAATATACGGTAACCGTTTTTTTAATGTTCTGTCACCATAGTAGTTACTCACTCTTGGTATTACGTACTTACCTCCAGTGACTGAACGCGTGTTTTGGCTATTATTACATGAAGTTAAATAATGTTCTCGACTTCTATGGAGATTTGTAGATAATAAAAATCTATGCTTTTGCCTTATGGATAATATATTACTTATTTTGAAAAAAATAGTATAATCATCTTTACAACTATTTTTAATCTTTTTGCTGACTAGTAATTTGAGAAATCTAATTTGAAGTTGCTCCAGTTTGATTATGTGAGTTTTGAAAGTTAATCCATAAAATTGAAGTGCATAGCCAAGAATGGAATCAACCAGAGAGAAGTACAACAACGTTAATGTCCTAATAGAAACTTTAAGACTCAAAAAATAAAATTTACCTAACAGTACTCGTAACCTACTGCTAATATAATTGATGTGCTGAATCCACGATAAATGTTCATCTATTTTAACACCTATGTCAGTCACACAGTCGGTTCTAATTATTTGCTGACATTTACAGTACTGTTATTATGGAGACATGTATAATCATGAGCTTTCAAAGATGGCATCGTATCGGGTAGTTGTATATAAGGCGAATGAATGATTAAAAATTGTGTTTATCTGTGTTCAACACTATGCCATTATCGTGCGACCATTTCACTATCGCATTTAAGTCAACCTGCACTTGAAAAAAGGTCTTGGCGACATCAGTGCCGGCGCGGATCACGCACAAGTCATCTGCGTACATATATGGTGTACAGTGTTGTAGTACACCGCACAAACTGTTCACGTGCATTAGGTAACATATTGGTCCGCACCCTGAGCCTTGTGGTACTCCATACCGCACGTCCGTCGCGTCACTATAACTGTCATTTATCCTCACCCTATAAGAACGTGCCGTGAGATAGTCCCTGAACCATTGGTTCAGTGGCTCTCTCACACCACATTCTTTCATTGCGTTAAGCAGAGTATCATATTCTAAGGTATCAAATGCTTTTTTATAGTCGAAGAAGATGGCTACAACAAACTTTTTCTCGTGTAAATAATTGTTTATATCGTCTGTAAACTTTGTTAAAAGCGTATTAGTACTCTTTTCCTTTAAAAAACCGTGCTGACAAGAATTAATTATACTATTTTGTTGCAAGTAGGTAGTTCTGTAATTGATTTACTATACATTTCTCCATGATTTTATCAATGCTGGACAATATAGCTATTGGTCTGTAATTTATCGCTTTACAACGATCTCCTTTTTTATATACAGGACGTACTATGGCCTCTTTAAGAGCTTTAGGAAAGATATTAGTCTTAACTGACTAGTTTACTAAATTAGCTAGTACTGGACTAATTTTATTGACTACTAGCTTGAGATCACACATACGCACGAGGTCGCTGCCCGGCGACTTCTTAACATTCATTTTATTTATTACTTTTTTTATATCATAAGAAGTCACTGGTTGCCACCTCATGCTTGTATTCGGGAATGTCACATAGTTATTTCTGTCAAGTAGCTTTATATTACAATAATGTTTTATATTGTCAATTTCTTTAGCAAAAGTGTGAGCAAAATTATTATTACTTATTTCTACAGCATTACCTTGATTACGCATATTTGACATTATTATTTTATCAAGTGGTTCCCTATTATTGCCTAACAAATCATTAATTTTTTCCCATAGCTTTTTAAGGTTATTATTGCACTCATGTATACTTTGTTTGTCATACATATTTTTACTTTTATTAATAGCTTTATTGCACTTATTTCTATATTTTGTGTAAGTCAGTCTTTTTAACATATTCTTCGGATCGATATTCCATACTTCAAATAACAAGTATTTTTTCTTTATCATATTTTTTAAATTATTAGTTATCCATTTTTTATTATTTCTATTACTAGGACGGATGCTAATAGTTTTATAAAAATCTTTATAAATATTTACAAAAACATCACAAATGTTCTCATACAGTCTAATAGGACAATCAATCGATAATAAACTATCAAAATCTGCTTTCAATAATTTTTCCGTGACCATGTTGTTTTCAAGCACTCGCTTCGATACAACTTGCGAACTCGCCTAGGAATTGTAGCCACAGCGTGGTACTTCCGCAATCACGGAAGTCCCGCGTTCGTGAAGTCCTCGACTTTCGCACACCTGCATGCGTAGCGCGAGCGCAGTCGGCCGATTTCCGAGAATTTCTTGCTGGAGTGTGTTTCCATTCGACACTAGCTGATACGATAAAGTGATCGGCAATCTTAATTTATACAATCCTGGTTGTTACCGAGTCACCTTGACGACTTTATGACGTGATATTCACCTCCATAAATATGCAAAAGTGGCTATCTGGGTGGATGCATACATTACTTTTGGATACTAATTTTAATCTGCACACCGACGTAGTGCCCGGATGTCACTAAGGTCCCTCATTGAAAATCAGCGCTGTGGTGCTGCTTATGCTGTACTGCAGTAATAAGCTGAATGAGGGTTCCTGTTGTTGGCACAAATAGTAATGGAGAATATTATTGTCTTTTGTTATCTTTATATTACTAACACTTCTTTGTTTTATTGTAAATACTTTATATCTTTTATTTTCTAGGGTTGGATTATTTTTATTATTAATATTAATTTCTTTGTTTTGCTTTTGTATTTGTACCAACAATAAACTTTTCTTTCTTTCTTTCTTTCTTTCATGTTCAGTAAAATTCACTGAGACACACAATTGTAGCTGTTACACCAATTCAGTTCAATTTTGAAACCGACTTATATCTTATAGCTTAAAATCCTTCATAAAGCTCTTTCACTGTTAACAATATTTCATACTATGAAGCATCATCATCATCATCATCATCATCTCAGCCACAGGAAGTCAACTTATGAACATAGGCCTCCCCGAAGGATCTTCACATCGACCAGTATGACATGTAGCATAAATACTTTTGTCTTTTACAGTTATTCGACCGATATGTCACAACGACAAATATTTCCGTGGAGTATTACTGTTTGTTCTTACTCGTGCCGCTAAGCCTCATGGTACAGATAAGGCATTTGAAGTGGCTGGCGCCTTTCTCTTTGCTCGCCAACATTCTGCTTATCGCCACATTTGCTATCTGCCTTTACTACATATTCAGATCGGAGCTAGATATTTCAGATAAAAGAATGGTTGGACACTCGTCAAGATTTCCTGCTTTTCTATCGTAAGTGAGCCTTTGTTATTTACTATTTAGTAAATTATTTTTATACCCATGAATAATGGCAAATTTTTCGGGATTACTATCACGTCTTCAGTGCAAAGTAAGCAACCCATGTTTCGTTTTTAGCTGTTAGAGAGTCGCTTTAAAGTGACTTTAAGTGGTTAGGGACATAATTTCCTAGAGTCAAACGATATGCATATTCCATGTGACTGGATGAACTGAACTTACAGACTAGCCTTAAGAAGATAACATTCTACTCTACAGACATCCTACAATATTATACAGGCAAAAGTTTGTGTTTGTTACTTCATCACGCTCAAACCAATGTTGATTAAATTTCGTATGGGGGTACCTGATACCCTGGATGCACACACAGGCTACTTTTTATATCGACAACGGACAAAGAACAGTGTGACCGAGGAATTTAAATACATTTGATTTCAAATTTAAGGATAGATTATATGGCGGATGAAATAACATGTTTCTAATATGACCTAGATTTAAAAGTATCTAAACCTGGGCGAAACCAGACTGGGCCGCTAGTAACTGATAAATATATTATTATAGTAGAGATATTACGACATATAAAATCTACGACACGTGCCAGAAAATCTATGGCTTAAAAAATCTGGCTCGAATCCAAAAACTTGCCAACAAAGTAGAGTTTCAGTCAATTACTCTTGTAAAATATGAAGTCCGCCGTGCGATGTATTCTGTCCATCCGTGTAATGTGCCTGTTTAGTTAATTATAGCAAAAACATGAAGCCACCTTTTTAAAACATACCACGTTACAACCCAACCTGGTAACTCCACACTGCAACCGAAAATTATGCCAGTTGGTATTTTAAGTAACTACAAATACAATACCACAAAAAATTACGCGCCCCTTTTATTAAGATTATTATCATTTTGGCGCGGTAAATTCATAGTTTTTACAAAAATAATAATAAATTAAACCCTTGTGTTCTTTGGCATCTTTAACGAAAATCAAATTCTAATCTCAGGGATCTCAAATTATGTAATTCAAGATATGGAAATTGAACCCAAAGTCAGTTAAGTCCCAATATGGACCCATAAGTCATAAATGGTGTTGTTTAGTTTTCATACTGACCATCAGCGATCGTATCGCTTACCATAAGGCGAACGGTACGCTCTTCTCACCATACATTGCAATAACAAACCTTTATTTCAGAACAGTAATATTCGCAATGGAAGGCATCGGGGTAGTGATGCCGGTGGAAAATACTATGAAGAATCCGAAGAATTTTCTAGGCTGTCCTAGTGTACTAGTTATAGCCATGACGACCATCTTGATACTGTACAGCACGTTGGGTTTATTCGGATATTTTAGATTCGGCGATGTTCTTAGAGGATCCATTACGCTTAATCTACCTATTGATGATTGGTAAGTGTTATATTACATTAACGATATACTTAAAGTTATTTATAGTATAAAGCGCAGTAAACAAATTGAAAATAGCCTCCATCCTATGCGTTAAAGTTAAGAAACCCATGCATATGAAGGTTTATGTGACAAAATACTGGTTTAGAATGACACAAGTAAAATCAGCACTCCACTGACGTGACTCAGTGATACCAACAGCAAAGCTCAATAAAATACATTGACCGCAATTCAAAACAATTAATTAAATGTAACAATAGGGGCCTTATTCATAAAAAGTTCAAACCTATTTTAGTTATAAAATATCGTATCTCCTTCGCTCAAACTGAATTCAAAAGTCGTTCGAACAGGACAAATCATTCGAAAATTAGAATAGGTTTTAAAACTGTCTGAATAAGGTTTAAAATCACGCTATAACTAAACCTACTTTTATAATTACTGTGTCAGCCCCTAATTGCCTTACATATATCCTTTTTTAATTATTAAATAAAACCGTCAAAAAAGCAAATAGATAAACTGATTGTAAGTCATCACTGTCGCCCATGAACACCCACAATACAAATATTGCCAATATATTGATAATATAAATATTGCCGGCCAATGAAATAGGGAAAGAAAAATATGGAAAGAGGAAAGGGGTATTGAGCATCCGGCAATCGCACCCACTGAATGAAACGCGACGGCAAAGCTGTCACTTCGTTAACGAAATTATCTTCATTAATTACATTTACATTATTCAAATTTCCTTCAAGGTTATGTTGCTCGACTAACAAATTTTTTATTTTCAGGCCAGCTATATGCGCCAAAGCTTTCATTGCGCTGTCAATTTTTTTCACGTATCCTCTACACTTTTTCGTCGTAATAGATATTTTTACAAGGCACGTAGAACCACGCATACAGAAGAAATACAGAAATGCAGCTCAAGTGCTTGTGAGAACTGCATGTGTATGCTTTTGTGGTAATGTGATTTATTTACTTTATTTTTACTATAATTTTCTCGTATAAAATAAAAAAAACTGTACCTGTCTGTATCTGAAGCCCAGATACGTCCCACTGTAGGGCACGGCTCTGCATACAATCTAAAAAACGATAGAGAGGCGTAAGGCCTATAAAAGCATTAAATCATAAATCAAAATAACACCAAAGAAACTCTAAAGTTTATACCGGATATATAAAGAGTGCTACCGAAAATGAAGCCGGGTGGTTGTTTTAGTGACTACAAACACAATGCAACTAAAAATTTCGCAAAGAAAAGCGATTTTTTTTTAAATTCTTTTTTAAATATCGTCGAGTTTGGGTGGTAAATCCATAGTTTTTGCTAAAATGATAATTTAAAGCCTTGCGTACCATAGCGTCTTTAAAAATAAAAGGGGGTACACTATTAATAAAGAAAAAACTATGTATTCACCACCCTAACACGACGATAGAAAAAAAATTATCAAAAAAAATTGTCACACTTTTTTGCACAAAATTTAGGTGCATTGTGTCTGAATTCACTAAAACTACCACCCAGCTTTGTTTTTGGTAGCAGTCTTGATATACCCTGTATAAGAGTTTATGCTAATTAACAAGTATCGAATACATCGAATAATATTAAGCACATATTTTTGGACAATTTGACGTAACATTGTTTATATCTAATTTTCTTATAACCTGCTAGATATAAATCATGAAATTATATTGGCTTCTTTCGTCACCTAAAAACAAACTGTTGAACATTTCGAAACTGCGCTGTTGATAGTTTAACGTATTTCATGTTTAGATTAATGTTTGTTTACACAGCGAATCCAATATTTATGATACGCTTTGATTTGCTTTTCCATATTTTATATTTTTGGCCTATTATTTTGGTTTGCAAACGACATGACGCCAGCGTATCAAGCTTACGAAATATTTGCACCGGCGCAATATGTTGTCGTGCCAACAACCCATAACATATGGATTTCGTTAGCCAAAAATGTTGGAGCCTTAATATTACCTAGATCGAGAGATATATAGCACGGTCATTTAATACATGTATACATAACCTCGTGGCTTTCTGCTACAAAGGTAGGCAAAGGTCCTACCAGGACACACTGCCTCGTGTGTTCCATGCCATGCAATGATGTATCACATCATGGGATGGAATGGAATGAATGGGGGCGAGCTTATAGCCATATCGGGTAAATTCCTGAATCTAGGCTGCTAATGAATAGAAAAATTTAATATCACTTTGCCTGGACCCAGAATTCAAAGACAAGACCTCAGCTTTGCACTCATACCGTAGCACAACTGCGTCTCCAAGGCAGTCATTAATTAGCTCCTCAAAATCCACTATTCGTTTCCTCGAAAAGAAAACATCAGTGAGTCATGAAATGGTAGCAGACAGATTGACATAATAATGAATAAAAAATATTGAAAATATGGGGAAAAACAACCATAAGAGCAACATAATATGCTCTACATTATAAAGCAAAACACGGAGTGATAAGACATTTGTTTTCCTACATTATATATCACTGTACTGCTATTGTATTCTATGTACATGACATTTGAGATATTCTGAGTTTAATTAAAATTTTTCATTATTATTTTTTACTTCTTATATTAGAAATAATGAGTTGAAGTTTATGTAACGACAAATCTTATCGGAATAAACTAGCGCCACTAAAATGCGCCAGCAGACATTACTAGCTGCAAGAATTTGGCATTAATGTGCATTCCTAAAATAACATTGGACTATAAAGGACAATGGCAGATTTCCATACATGATTTTAGTTGATGTAAATTTAGAGCGTTTATTGGTGAAAAAAATATTAATGAATTCCGCTGCCGTTCCTAAACAATAATGTGTTGAGAAATCCTGCTGAAAAAGTCTACATTACTTACTAAACGTTTTCAATTTATAGATTTTGAGGTTATGTTCTATTTGACATTTCCAATTGAAATATTATTGTTTTCTTAAAAATGTTATTTGGTGAAGTAGGGCTTTGAAATAAATATTTACCGCACTTGTTTTACCAAATAAAGCTATTTTTTGTAACAGATTTTGCGAGATTCGGTGAAAAATATTTTTGGTCGGCTTAAAAGACCTTACGCCATTGCTGAAAAATACCTGACGGCCATACATAATAGTCGATAAAGCTTTTTATTTTATTGTGAAACTTAAACATCGTTACACAACTATAGTTAGTATGCTGAAAACTCATGAAAAATAATAATATTATTATTAACAAGTATGTCATTTCTAAACGCGTTATTCATGCAAATACGATTTCGCCATTGTCCTTTGTAGATTAACTTCTGAGACAGAAATCTCTACTTATTGATTTACTAATAACATTCTTAAACTTTTTCGTAAAACTGCATTAAAACTCATTCAAGAAAAATGAATAATTTTAAAATGAGATTGTAATTAAACTACGAGTTCATTTCGTACATTCAGTAACTTTCACTAGTTACTTTAATTTAATAATCACATCAATTAGATTATCGACATAATTACAGGCTTATCTGCCTATTAGCGATTGCCATCTAATCAATCCAATACTGCTAACTGATTACTGATTGTTGTTTTAATTTATGATTAAAATTAATAGTTGTTACGTTTCTACATTATTAAAATTTTTGGTTTCTTTTTCAGGTGGAATCGGCATTGCCTTACCGATGCTTGAACAAATTATCAATATAGTTGGCTCCCTGTTTTACTCCATTTTGGGGCTCATAATTCCTGGAGTAATAGAGACTGTGTTCCGATGGGACAACCTCGGGAAATACAACTGGATTCTTTGGAAGAATATTTTGATTGTCTTCTTTGGAATGTGCTGTTTGGTGTCCGGTTGCACTGTCACTATTATGGATATCATTGAAAAAGTGAACAACAAAACTCAATGAATTTAAAATTAATTGGACGTTGCTAAAACTTTGAATCATGCTGTGTTTGTACATTTTAGAAGTAAATACAATAGGCTTCGTTTACTGTTACGCATTGTTAATATCGTTATGTGTCGCATTAAAATATATATATCATACTATATCTAATATTTAACTTATTTTCGTTACCATATGTCACAATTATAACTATAATAAAATTATTTAAAACTTTTGATCTGTTGTTTAATTATTATGAATTCATTGAATGAATTGAAATTATGTTTCGTAATGTGTCGACCACTTATGAAAAATCACAATTCATTTACTTTTATTGACTAACAAAAAAATTACGATGCAAATAAAAAATGTGAATCATCATTGTAATGAGAAATATTATTGCGGACGAAAATATTAAAATGACCTAATCCCGTTCAAATAAACCTAGATATGTTTGTGTAGGTATACAGTCTAATTTCATCCTTGACTTACATAATGTAAGTGTTTCTTAGTACGAAGAACATCGGCGTCTCTAAGCCCGTCTGGTAGGTATTTGTTTGAATTGACATTGATTGTCGTAGTCATTGACCTTAAGACGGTCGTAATATTTCTGGCATACTTTTCGATTGAGACGTAATTTACGCACGTGTTTTTCAATAAGGTTTATTCGATTCAAAGGGGCTGAACTTCGTCATGTGCTGACTGCGGCTATTATTAAACACTAATATGTAGACGTAGGAAGTGAATAGTAGTGATATATGATTTTTATTATCATAAAACAGATCCTTTTGGGTAATTTCGTTAGCTTAATCTATGAGTGTAGTAATTGACACCCAAATTTCTGATTTTTTCTGAAATATTCTAAAGCTAATTGCTATGATATGAACGCCACACACCATCGCATATCATTATTATCGTAAAGAGTTTATTACACAATATTGTAATAATTCCTAAATTATATTTTGAATAGTAAACAATCTTCGACCACAAACAATACAGCGAGAAGTTCAATTTCTCGTCTTATACATTCTTTTTGATCCTGTGTATTTTATGTAGTAAGACCTATCATCCGATTTAAATTCAATAGGTACAGACAGACAAAGTTCACGTGACTATCGCGTGAATGTTCTGTTGAAACTAGACAATATAAAAGTCTTCATCATAAGATAAGAACGGCAATTATTTAGTCTTTTGGCTTCCCTAAAGAGATGTTGCATCATTAGATATTATATAAAAACTAATGTACCTATATGTATATAGATATAAAAAATGTTATTTACTTTCACAAAAGAGCTTGCAATTTTTTTTGCAGAAATCCTTTGGTTAATTTAAAACTACAGTGGCGGTTACTCGGTACTCCGACACGACGACGAATGTTCGAACATCGCATGTAAAACTGTACGAACATGCCTAAATACTTTACAAAATATTCGGATCCTTTATCTTACGTAGTTATTTTAGATTAAGTTCGAAGTGAATGATAAGTTTCATAGAGAATAGTCTGTCTGTCTGTATCAGCCCATATACGTCCCACTGCAGGGCACGGGCCTCGTCTACAATCGACAGTACGATTGAGAGTGGTTAGGCCATATAGTCCACCACGCTGGCCTAGTGCGGGTTGGCGGACTTACATACCATAGAAATTTCCATAAATCGCTATGGTATGCAGGTTTCCTCACGATGTTTTCCTTCGCCGTTTTAGAGAATAGTATTGATGTTTAAAAATAGAACACTTTGATCTTATATGTTGACGTTCAACGTCCGAACATTCGAATTTCGTGTTGGTGTATAGAGTAACCCCCAAGTATCGAAATCACTATTCGAAAAAGTAATTTAAATTTAGTATATTTTTCACACATCAAATGAAATAATTTATTGATTTTCAAGATATTTATTCAAACAAGAAGGTATAAAGGATGGTGCATTGCAGAGCCGGATCGTGTTTAAGCTGTTTAAATAACGTAAGTACATCTAATACCTTATGAACGTAACAATGTGATCAGCAAGAATATAAATCATTTAAACATCATACTCGTATTTATATTATGTTTCTAATCTTAGATTAAGCTGCTTAATCATAGGTATTTACAATCATCAATGTGCCAGAAATTAAAATGAGATAAACACAGATCTTTTACAAACAATTGTTCAAAAGCAAATACAGCATTTTACGATTTCATTTCTGCCTTAAATTTACTTTGAAATTCATATTAACATATTTTCAAATCGCTGCGTTTATCATATAATAAATAAATTTGTTACAAATATAAGATTAATATTTTTCTTGCAAGTTTGATGACACTTCATGTTTGTGTCATTCAGTCCTTCCAAGGCCTGAATAGGACTCATGTTAACACTAAAAAACAATTCACATTGGATAAATTTACACATGCCTTTGAGATCTTTAATGAACTATGTGAATTACACGCATTGCGACTGTGATTGTGTTAAACATAAAACTACTACTATATTTACCTAAAAATATGATGACATGATGATGACATGGTGTTCGTTATTTTTCTGAGTTTTGTTGTATTACATAACTACACGTGTCTGCAAAAAGACTATTTTAAATAAATCCTGCATTCAGTTGCCAAAATCGTGCCCGTAATTAAAAACGAAACAATACACGCATATGTATTGCAATTTATTTAAATCACACAAAATGTTTTAACTTGGAAATTCATGAAAAAGGCGTATGAAGCACTGTCCAGTGGCTTATGATAAGCAAATTCCATGCAGAATACAATATAATAATATCATATGTATCAACCATAATATGTATGTTATTAAAAATAGTTGAAATAGATTTAAAAAAAAATGCTCTATACATCTTATTTAACCAATGACTATGTTGCAGGAAAATGTGTAGTTTTTAAGATACTACTAGCTTCTATACTACCTTGTCTTCGCCATTTCATCCATAAGTACTTGTGTTTGGCCCACGTACCTTATTATTTATATTGCAATGAAACATATCTGTCAACAAAAACAAGAATTATATTTTCTTCGTATCAATCAATACCGCCCACTCATAGCCATATGAACAGTCAGTATATATGACGTGATTGTGACATCAATACCATCTTTATTTGTGAGAAAATGTCGAAAAACAAAAATATTTGTCACACAACAGAAAACGTAAAATGAATACGCAGAGTTAAAAATAAGAGTAATAACTCTGGGCGTTAACAGTGACAAGAATAGAGTGCCTTCACGGAGTATTTATGTTCACAACAATCACGACAATATAACGTGACTCGTTGAAGTAATAATAGCTAATACAAAGGGTTTGTGGACGGAAAATCTTCGATAAATTAGGTACTGGTGGTAGGTCTCTCATATGTGGGAGGCCGCGTTGGTAGGTAACACCGCAATATCTATTTCTCCCGCGAAACAGCAGTGTAAATACACTGTTGTATTTCGGCGAGAAGGACGTTGTACCCAGAGTAACTACTGTACATATTGAGACTTAATATCTTATGTCTCAGGATGGCGAGCTCAGTAGAATGGAGGCAAACGGCATGTTAGTCTTGCCATTTGTAGTGATATAAGAAAACGCCATCGGCTTTATCAAAATGTGAACAAATAATGTACTTTAATCTACATCTATTATCAACATAACATCTTTATTTTCGCCTTTATAAATTAACCAACTAATAGGAAGGTCTCTATACTACTTATACATTATAATTGTTATGAGGTCACACACGGATGTAAATAATCGTTTACAAATAATGAATAGACCTTAGCTATTGAATTTGCATGTAAAATATTTGAATACAGAGACTAATGGTTTGATAAAGGAAGCAAAACTGTAAACTGCTAAGGTTGGCACCGATAAATGCGATTAATATATAATTATTATTTTTCTCTGAATATTTTAGAGAGTTCCATTCAAGAGTTTAGTTCCATTCATGTGAACGTATGTATATGTCGAAAATAAAAATTGAAAACCCGGGTAAATAATTCGGATAAAGAAAAACGACGACAGAGAAGGAAGGTAAAAAATATTCAAAGGACTGTTTGGTGGACAAAATACTTATTAAAATCCAGCTAAAAAAAAACACAAAAAGCAAAACATTAAATGCTTCAGAAATAACATTTTATACGTCGCATTTTTAGGAATTCAAGAAACCCTCAAGATAGTTAACGCTGCCAAATAATTTGGTAGATTGTCAGACCGTAACTATTCTTCACCTATTTATAAAGCAGAAACGGTGTCGTCCGTGCCAAATTTAAATATGATTGTGATTATGCTGAGACAATAACGATTTACCTGCGGTTTCCAGCGCCGCCACTATTGTGAGAATTGCCAACCCTGACTCTAATGTCCGTGTATTACTGCCAACACGTCATCATGTAAAAAGAAATTGCTCTTTTAATGCAATGTTTGAATAGGGTTGGCAAGCAGTTTTTTTAAGAGACTACATAAGTTAGGTTGATGATGAATACACATATATGGGTCAAATAACTGAATACCTAGAATTAATCTATCGCAAAAACTAAATAAATAAAATCATAATAAATAAAAGAGCTATAGGTAAATATTAAATCTTGTTCAATATCTAATAAATTTTAAATATTATGATAAAATTGTTGGAACTACCTGAAACCCCATTTACCCGGGGAGAATTTCTCGCCTCAAAGATATAAAAAAGGATATAAAGAAGTTATATCGTGTAAGCAATTGCCAAATACATAAATATAAACATCTTATGGTAGTTATATCATGCGATAATGGCACACGATTCTCGCTGATCTCTCCTCGGGTAAATGGCGCTTAAGTGTTTTCAGTTTTATGCATCGTGTATAAATACTTATCAATGTTATTAGATTGATACTTTTTCCAGTCATCAGAGCCATCATGCAAGAAGGAAATTATTATCCCATGAGGTGCATCGTGCATCGCTTGTCTTACAATTCGTTTGAAACAGTTGCCAAAACTTGTGATTTGGGTATTTTATGACACAAAAGTTCTACTTCGTCCGAGCCTGTAGATTCATACCACTCTAAAAGACAGAGTGACTCTACCATCTAAAAACGTGTTTGGAAAAATTAAAACATAAATTGCTCCACACTGGCTAAGAAATATCCCATTCTACCCGAATTATAGCAAATAAGTGTGATGTACTACGAGTGTAAGGTTACGGTGTGTAACTTATCACCGTCATAGTGCATTTGAGCGTATTACTTTCCGTTGTAAACATTGAGTATATTGCCTAGTCTTCAAATTTATAACGCATGGAAAACTTCACTGAGTTGTATTACATGGGTTTGTATTACTGAAATATGACCTAATTGTATACTGAGAAAAAAATATTGCATGTCGAAAACTATGCAACACACTGAATTCTACACATTATGCAGATTTACGAGAAATAGAATATGTATCTTTAAGGCTACCAGTATAAAATATAAATATATAGTAATAGGTCATAGAAGAGACAAAAAATATCAGGTCATTTAAAATTTCAATTCTATATTCATGGCTGCTAAATTATTTCTTGTTGAACAAACTAGTCAGCCCTAGAAAATAATATTTCTGTAAATCGATGTAATTGGAAAGGTATCAATGAAATTCCGCCATGTTGACTCGTAAAGTGTCTCCTGTAATGATTTCATTCATAAGCACCTACATTTTATTAGGCTTCCGGATAGTGACAATAATTTAAACTTTAGAGGATGTAAATAACCGGCGCCAATGTGAGAGTGACCTTAATCCCTGACATCCGAGCAGGCTAAAAACAAACCAGTGCGTTTTCAAGTTCAACATACAAATACCAGACAGTGTCGATCCTTGGGCTAAATATTGTTGCCAAACAAGTCCCTGAGACGGTCACGCGTATTTTATATTTATAAAGATCACTACAATACTAGTCGCACAAGACGACCATTGACACAGACGCCGTGCGCCAAACATGTCGCGTGCGAGAATATACATCAAATTAAAAAAATAAACACCAAAAATATACGTAAACAATTATTATAGTAATTAGTGGAATTTGTGAGTGTAACGACATACGTGTTCCGAATTTCGCTTTGATATTTTTTATCTGTGATAATGGCGAATAGCTACAACATGAAGGAATTCAGCTCAACGTATGTAATGTTTTCAATTTATAACTATATAAGTACTTTTCCGCTAACCCTTACTATTTTATAGTTATATAACGATAATTTATTTGTCACTTACTAAAACATAAATACACATTTTGAAGTTTTATTCGTTTTTTTAAACGCACGGATAATAATATAATATGTTCGCGCATAGGTCATTCGCGCCAATCCAATAAATTTTATAGTATTAGAAAAAAAAACAAAATGACTTTTTTATTATGTACAAGGTTGTCTAAATTTATTCAGAAATAAAACTATTCGTAGAATAAGGGGGCGTATAAACATTGCGGTTATTTTTCGCGGTGTGCATCAACGCTGTGTAATTTTTCACGCGTAAATGCCTAATTGGATTCATATACTCGTATTCTGTATTAAATTTAGCGCTATAATAATTAGAAGACAATGTAAAATATACTTAATGTAAATACATTAAAGTGAGTTTTCAATGAAACTATTTCGTGTAAATCCAGCAACGCAATTTGAATTACATAGTCCAGTAGCCAGAAGTTATGCTGAATTAATATCTTGCGTCGTAAATTCTGCAATAAAAACATGAATATCGGATCGGAGTTACAAAGGAGTGATGTGGATTTATTGATTAAACTTTACTGATCTAACATGGGTTAACTGGTTTATTTATGTTGCTTTTTGTTTGTCCATTTGGTAAATTAAAAACCTACGTACTCTTGTACTTGAGTGATGTGTTTTATTATGGTATAAACTATATATTTTTATATAAATTTTCCATAGCTTTACATATGTATTATTCATTATGACCACAACAAGAGTGTACATTTTTAATTCTCCTTCGGAGTTCAAATCAATAGAAGGAGGAGAAATCAGTGCAAAATCAATTTGTGTAGGTCATAAAATGGTGTTGCTAATAATTTTATGACCGGTTGGTTGCCTGACGTCAAGCCTCTCCACAATGTTTGATATTTTTTAAACAAATAGAAGATAGGGCAGAAAAGTAGATAGACTACATTAATATTTCTTTACGCAGACAACTTTCAAATGAATTCTTAACTCAACACTAGACACATCACTTCTGGAGATTAAGATGCGACAAATTGGTCTGTCACGTGATATATTAAAAACACATTAATAGCATCCTACGTAATATATTTCTATAAAACTCATTATAAACATTTTAGAAACGAACGTCACAACCGTCTATAAGAAAGCCAACTTCGCAATTTTAAATGAAGAATATATTATCACCACATTGACCTAATTATAGGTATTCGACTGTAAAATGTAGACAAAGTAAATAATGATGCTATAAAATACGCCACAACATTTGTACGTGAAGAATTCAAAATACACTCATCTAATCCTTAGATTTAAAAATATTTGCATGCTGTATACATTTACGTCACATCTATTCAATAATTCATTTCCATCTTACTGTAGAATTTAGTTAAGAACACCTGTGTTTACTCTTTTCATTACAGCGAAGATAAAACGATACAACTGCCTCATATCGCATTGTTTTTAGTAATAAAAACATAATCCTGAAACATATATAGCATGGCATACTGCATTGCAACTGATATAATTTTCCATTTACATATGAGTTATACATACCTTTTCCCATAAGTCGTATGTAGAGATGTTACCAAGACACTCACGTTTCGCCTTGTGTGCTGGAGAACATATTTATCACATCGTGGGGTGGACCCCACGATATACGATAAATATCGGGCATAAAACCATGACACTGGGCCGATAACTAATAGAAAAATCCGATATCACTCTGTCTGACTCGGGATTCGAACCCGCATACCTCAGAACTGCTCCTTCGAAACAGTTGTGAATGGATTCATCCTCAATATTTTTTTTTGTTTTCATTATTACGTAAGATAGTTTCAAATATTTATTTACTAGCAGCCTTAAAATTGAATATATTTTACATGAAAATACATACTAAACCTATTTACCTTTAATTAAGTAAGTAATCCTTGTTTTTAACACGCTTTTATTAGCTTCACCTGTATGTTTGTATGTATGTAACCGACTCCTTTGAGCTCCATGTTGCCCTACTTAAAACGATCAGATTTAATTCAAACTTTGCATACTTATCCAGGACCGATGACAACGCAATAATTTATAAAGTATATGACATTATCTTATGCAGAAACGTATTTTTTTTAAATTAGAAGTTGGTAATTTGCGCGCAGCTGTCTTTCTTTGATAAGACAGCCGTAGATAATGTTTTTTACTCCATTTTCTTTCGAATCTTAAACTCATTATCAATTATTTTTGAGTTTATAGTTGGAACTTTTATGAAAGCGTGTTTTTTTAGTTTTTTAAACTATAATTTAATTATTCTTCATTTATACTTATATTATAAGAGGAAAGATTTGATTGTTTGCATTGAATATTGCTCTAAAAGTTATGGATCGATTTGAAAAAATCTTTCACTATTAAAATCCTACATTATTCGTGATGAACATAAGCGATAGAATATTTTCAAAAACGTGCATCTGCACCCTGTCGGAGCCAGGGGCCCTACTCCGTAAATCCGAAACGAAGTTCGTAACTTCGGACGATCGAAGTTTATATACGATACGAATGTACTTATTCTGTAAAATTCGAATTTGTATAACGTACATCGTAACCATAAGTCTATGGTCATGACCATAAGTCAATAACGACCATAAGTATATGTAGGTACATTCGTATCGTATATAAACTTCAATCGTCCGAAGTTTCGAACTTCGTTTCGGATTTATAGAGTAGGGCCCCAGGCCGGGCAATTAATAACGTTTTTTTTTTTTTCGTTGCATTGTTTTTGTAATCACTATAACTACCACCCGGCTTCGTTTTCGTTAGCACTCTTGATATACCCGGTATATTCTCGTAGATCTCATAAATAATAGGACTAAATTCACAATCACATTTAGTGAAATACCGAAATCTTACTCGTAAAATGCAACGTTATCAACTACCTATGGTTGAATAAAGAAACCTCTTTGTACCTATATGATAACAGTCGAGCCTTTTTATTTTATATTAAAATAATAATGTATGTTATGTACATTACGGTATCAGACATGGCCATCAATAAATTTCTTTTTAATTGTATTTAATGAATAAGATATTTACAAATGTATTAATAAAAGTGACTCATCGGTAACCTCCACAACGAGTGCTGTATCAGTGGGACAAACATTCCCATTGCTGGGCACGGGCCACCTCTACAATCGAGAGTACCTGTGTTTTCCCTCACTGTTTAAGAGCGTGGTGATGACTATCAGTACTCCGAAAAGTCAGAGGTGTGCCCTGGAGTTCGAGCCCGTGATGACCGTGAACATGTTGGCACTTGGCAGCCGCGTCTGGTCTGTTTACCAACACCACGCACGTTTTGTAACAAAAATACCTAAAATAATCTGTAGTGAAACAGTTGAGAATAAGTTTCCGACATGTTAATAAATAATCTCATATGCCCACTTACACTTACACAGTAAATACCGGTTTTTGCAAACGATTGCGAGATACCATCGCATCAACGTGTTCATGCCTACCAAGAACAGGAAAATCTACTTGTTCACGTAATAGGATAATATTTCCATTCTCTCATATGAAATGGGCTCAATTTCATAATGTATTTTGTGGTGTAGCAGTCGGCACATACTTCAATAATACTTGTTGCATATATTTGAATGGGTATCAATTTTCTCTATAAAGTAGAAGGGGCAAACATGTATGGACTCCAGCCTATCGACCAATAACGACAAGTGATATGTCAAGTTCTTTTCAGATGCTACAACTTTTAGCGATATTTTTTTCCACGCACAGATTTGATACATGCTGCCGTAGAAGTTTTCGCATTTAAGACCTTTCCAATGACGTATCGCTTGTTGTTATTGCTCACTATGCTGAGGTCCTTTCCCGTGATTTTCGTGCAGTCTCTAAGAAGCTATATTTTTTAAATACAGTGATTTGGGTTTTGTTGCCATAGAAGAAGTTGTAGCACCCGAAAAGACCTTTCCAATGACATAATGGCTTCTCGTTATTGGTCGATAGGCTTGAGTCCATACATATGAGGCCCGCGATATCTTTATGTCGATATACTTCTGTTCATACAGCGAATCAGGATTTCTTTCCAAATAAGAAGATGTAAAAGATGAAGAGAGTTTTCGAATGACATATCGCTTGTCGTTATTGGTCAACAGGCTATGACTCCATATACATATTTTCATCCTAGGACTATCTTTACGCAGCGATATTTTTTTCCACGCACAGATTTGATACATGCCGCCGTAGAAGAAGTTTTCGCATTTAAGAAGACCTTTCCAATGACGTATCGCTCGTCGTTATTGGCCGATAGGCTGGGATGCCCCTTCTACTTTTATGACCAGAAACATTCGAAAATCGAAATAATATTTATTTATTAAACTAGTAGAAGGATCAAAAGAATAAGCTGATTACATCTTTTGGCAGCTTTTGACGCTGTTGGGTATACGCCGTCTACGAGTATGAGTGACCGCGGTTTCGATCTCCGCACCAAGACAATCATGTTTTTATATTTTTTCCGCTAGGTGGCGCCCACCAGTAATTACAGTTTTTATATAGCTCCCAGGAAATTTTAATTGAAAATTATTTAAAGCGTATAATCCTATTTAAAAGTATATGCAAACGTTTATTCTTACTTCCCTGCATACCTACAAGTGTTTGTGTGATATTCTGTGGACTTAAAGTGGCAAAAGACGGTTCTGAACTTTTTTGACCGTTACTTAAGTTTAATTGTGAAAGTGCTGTATTGAGTTATGATACATCTGTGGGACTTCCTGTAAGTGAAAAGAACATCTTAGCACTTAAAAACTCAGTAGAATACATATTACAAGTGATTCTAACTCAAACATTCCAGTATTGATTAAATTTATTAACAGAATTAGCGCCATCTCTGATACATTGTGACGAGCTGTATAAACTCTCTATCTACTAGTCGCTAGAGGGCGTTAATAATATAAAAATGAATTGTGGAGTCTGCAATAAAATCATTAAAGAGGACAGGAGCTCCGAAGACACTATCTTGAGCTGTATCTCATGCTCAAAGAATTTTCATCTTGGCTGCCTTAACTTAACAAGAGCAGAGACCAAATCTGCTCGTTCTGCCGGTTTCAACCAGTATCACTGCAATTTTTGCAAACTAAAATCAAAAGAGCCCCTTTACGATGATACCCCACTTTCCTCCAGGAAAAACATTAACAAACCTAGAGGCTTATCAGAGGACACACCCACAGGTGTAATATCAAATAGTTCCGAAGAGGAAGTTTTGTCGTCCATACCAGCCGATGTTTTAAAATCCTTTACTCAGTCCCTGTTGCAGTTGCAAAATGCTTTTGAAAACATGAAACGGGAAATGCAAGTTTTTACCACTTCTTTAAATTCTACCTCGGAGGATATCGAACACTTCCGCAAGGAGATTGGCGATATGAAGAACGAGCTGAAACATCTTGAACAATATAAAGCTGAGGTCGTTGTCCTTCGAGCCGAGGTGTCCCAACTCCGACTTGAACTTGACAACAGACAGCAGCAACAATTTCTTAAAGACGTTGAAATTACTGGAATTACAGAAAACCAGGGCGAGAACCTCACACAGATTGTGACAAACCTCACGAATAAGCTTGGAATTAATCTCGATCCCCATGATGTTGACGACATCAAACGAGTTGGACAGCGTACTGGAGGTGCGAGTGGACAAGACAGACCCCGCCCGGTGATCGTCACTCTAACCCGACGGGCCCCGCGAGACCAGCTTCTGCGTGCCGCGAGAGTGCGCCGCGGACTCACCACAGACATGATAGAAGTTCCCGGAAACTCTCGCCGTGTCTTTATCAACGAACACTTAACAAAATCCAATAGAGTTCTTTTCAGCAAGGCGCGCTCTGCTGGAATTCAACTGAAATTTAAATACGTATGGACGTCAAACGGTAACATTTTTATGAGAAGAACCGACACAAGCTCAGTACTCCGTGTTACCTCTGAATCAGTTTTAGATAAATTAATTAACCAGCAAACAGGTAGTAAAAGCCCAATTTTAACTAACACTCAGTTCTCCTAATATAAATAAACACATTAAACGCTTGCCTTATTATTACTTTTCTACGCAAATTATCCATGCTGTTGTCCCGGTCTTGACAATTAACTTATGTATAACTTTGATGTACTTAATACTACTTTGTAGAATATACGCTCTCGAAATCATTGATCTGATTTGTAAACTCTGGTTTAAATACTATTTTACTACAAGAATAATATTAACTTTATTATTTTATGCCAAAGATTATTTGTTTGCTGTTAGTAATAGAATAATATTTGTTTTTGTTTTTAGTTCTCATTTATTGATTTATTGGAACTGCGTTAAACATTGTGAACTTCCATCCATCCATCCATCCATCCATCAGCCAAAGGAAGTCCACTGCTGAACATAGGCCTCCCCCAATGATTTCCACAGAGACCTGTTGGAGGCAGCCTGCATCCAGCGACGTCCCGCGACCTTTACCAGGTCGTCGGACCATCGTGTGGGTGGACGTCCTACGCTGCGCTTTCCGCTACGCGGCCTCCATTCGAGCACTTTCCGACCCCATCGGTCATCAGATCTCCGCGCTATGTGCCCTGCCCATTGCCACTTCAACTTGCTAATCCGGTGGGCTATGTCGGTTACTTTAGTTCTCCTACGGATCTCCTCATTTCTGATTCGATCTCGTAGGGAAACCCCGAGCATAGCCCTCTCCATAGCTCGTTGAGTGACTTTGAGCTTCCTAATAAGGCCCATAGTGAGAGGCCACGTCTCGGTGCCGTAAGTCATCACTGGCAACACACAACTATCGAAGACTTTCGATTTAAGGCACTGAGGTATTTTGGACGAGAAGACGTCGCTTCGTGAACTTCATGTTGTTATTATTTCTATGAAGATTTTATTTTTTATTTGTAGTGAAAATTTTAGATCTCATTGTCTGTCATATTACCTTTTAAAACTTGTAAGATATTATAAAGCGTTAATTGCACTGAATATTATTATATATTTTAGTATTGGATTATTTAAATCATTCTATATTAAAAACTATGCCACTATAAATATTGATATTACACTTCTATTATCTCTCTTAATACCTATATTCTCACACCACGTTTTTCTTCACCTATTATTCATTGTATATACACAGTATTCTGTTCTCTGTTCAGGGTATATACATCAAGTCTACGTTAATATGTTGTGTGCCCTGTTTTTTACTCAAATGAAATATTTTATGATTACTTTTGCTTGTCTTGTTTCTATGATTTCCAACTTAAATAACTCTTTTAATTTATTTTCTATACTGCTAACTGTTCGTACCAACCAATTATCTTCTATTTTATATTTTATCATTCCCGCATTCCATGTGATTTTAATTATTTCTCACCGTATGCTGATATTTTCTCCCTCTTCTACATCATGGCTAATTTAGAGGCAACTTTCCAAATAGACAACACGCTGACTATTAATTGTCATAAAATAAATGTATTAGAAAATTGTGGGAAGATTATATTAGATAAATATAATTTTAAAGTTTTGACATTTAATATTAGGAGCATTAGCAAAAATTTTGATTCTTTTTCTGTTGCATTGCGTCGTCTTAATATGGATTGCGACATAATTATTCTAACGGAATGTTGGCTTGATGACACTACTGTCATAGGCAATATTCCGGGCTACAATACATTTTGCACACAGCGCAATGTAAATCAAAATGCTGGTGTTGTCGCTTATGTCAAAGATAATTGGAATGTGACCGTGTCTGAACCTAATCTTGATGATGCGGGCTGTTTATTAATTGAAATCTCTAAATATTTTACAGTGCTAGGAATTTATCGCTCCCCATCAGTTAGAAACGCGACCAATTTTATTGACTCGTTAAACAATATTCTTGACTCAATTAAAGGCCAACCAAACATAATACTTGCAGGTGATATAAATATAGATTTGTTGACTGCCAATACAATAAACCCAAACTTAACAGAATACCTGTGTATGACCGCTCAACATGGTCTGTTTCCCGCGGTCTCTCTTCCGACCAGATGTGAAGCCTGCTTGGATCACATCTTCATTAAATCCAAATTACACGCAGAGAGTGTAGTATGCGAAACTGATATAACAGACCACAATATAGTTATTATAGGCGTAGAGAGTAATCATATATTAAAAAGACTTTCTAGATTAAAAACTTTGACGGATTACAAAATGGTAATGAAAGATCTCAGCGAAATTGATTGGTCTCCTGTTTTAAAGGACGATAATTTAAATAATGCCACGCAATTATTTTTGGATATATTTTCTAACATAGTTCAGAAAAATACAAAATTAATAAAAGTTAGTAGATCAACATTTAATATGGAACCGTGGATCACCCCAGGATTGTTACGCTGTATTCGCCATAGAGACCGCCTTCACTTACTTGCTAGAAAAAACCCTAATAACAGTATTCTTCAGACTTCTTTCGTTAGATATCGTAACTTCTGCAATAATTTATTACGAAAGTTGAAAGCGGAATACCACAGCCAAAAACTACAAAAGAATTTTAAGAATACTAAGGCGCTCTGGAGTACTATTAAGGAAATGTGTCATTTTAAAGACAATAATAATCCACCCACTGAGCTGTTATCCAATTCTAAAGACATGCAAACGTCCCTTAATAATTGTAATGATTTTTTCGCATCAATAGGCCACAATCTAGCAAATAGAATAATGGTAGCAAATAACGAAACTGAACAAAGCCTAGCGGAAAAAGTTAATACAAATTCCGGCCCATCAAATTCCTTTTTTCTCTCACCCACTGACTCCACGGAAGTGGGGGAGTTAATTTCTAATTTAAAAAACAATAGTGCCCCGGGCTTAGACTGTTTCCCCAACACTCTCATAAAAGCTGTCAAAAATTATATTAATATACCACTTGTTCACATCTTTAACCTTAGTTTTACCTCTGGTCGTTTTCCTGATGCTTGGAAAATAGCTTCTGTAACACCGATACACAAGACAGGGCCGAGGGATGTACCGAGCAACTATAGACCCATTTCTCTGCTGAGTGTTTTTTCTAAATTGTTAGAAAAACTTACAAATAAACGCCTAACAACCTTTTTGGAAAACAACCACCTTCTCTCAAATAGACAATTCGGCTTTAGAAAACATAAGTCTACAGAAGGGGCCATACAAGAACTCGTAAACAGTATTGCGTCACATCTCGATTCTGGTCTAAGCTGTTACGGAATTTTCCTCGATCTTGCCAAAGCCTTCGACACAGTATCAGTTCCCATTCTGTTACGGAAGCTAGAAAGATTCGGTATTCGAGGCACTGCATTAAGCTGGTTCCGCAGCTATCTTTCTGACAGAACCCAACTCGTGAAAGTTAATTCTCTAAAAAGTACTACGCTCCCTATTAATTACGGTGTGCCACAGGGCAGCATTTTGGGCCCATTACTATTTATCATGTATATGAATGATATCCACGATCTAGGTGTAGAATCAGCAGAAATTGTGTGTTATGCAGATGACACTGCTATTGTTTTCTTTGGACAAAACTGGGAAAATGCCCGTAGAGCCGCTGAAAGCGGAATGTGGTTAGTAAACAAATGGTTACAGAATAATTTATTAACTCTTAACACCGAAAAAACTAAATTTTTGGGCTTTCATAAAACCTCGCGTAGCAAACCTCCAGAAGCAGTCGAAATCAAAATCCACTCTTGCGATTCCGCATATAATACAAACTGCAGTTGCAATTCAATTCATCGAATCAATCATATAAAATACCTTGGGCTAATTCTGGATGACCGGTTGAGTTTTGAGCCGCATATTACTAAATTAACAAGTAGAATCCGCAAAGTGATTGGAATCATGAAGATTGTACGCAACTCTGCCAATATCAATACTCGTAGACTAATTTATTTTGCAATCTGTCAATCTCTGCTCAATTATTGTATTTCGATATGGGGTGGTGCTTGCAAATCCTACATGCTACCCCTTGAAAGGGCGCAACGAGCGGTCCTGAAGGTAATGTTGCAGAAGCCCTTTAGATTTCCCACAGATACTCTGTATAAGGAAGCAGATGTGCTTAGAGTCCGCCATCTTTTTATACTCAAAACTTGCATCCAAACACATAAAACAACAATTAATTCCGATGATTATGACACATTATTAAGTAAAAGGGTTTTTAAATTAGATCAACCTACAGTTAACTCCACTTTTGCCAAAAGATTTCCATTCTATTTACATTCAGTCCTTTATAATAAAGTAACTAAGCTGTGTGACATAAAAAGAGCTACAATCAATGA
Organism: Hyles euphorbiae; assembly: GCA_023078785.2. Taxonomy (NCBI): domain Eukaryota; kingdom Metazoa; phylum Arthropoda; class Insecta; order Lepidoptera; family Sphingidae; genus Hyles; species Hyles euphorbiae. The sequence goes on along the minus strand of CM041041.1, from coordinate 12,105,028 downwards.
AGCCAAAAAGAAAATAACAAAGTGGTTAAGCAGTCTTGACTATGATACGACAGAGACTCTTTTCATTTCATATTCATAGTTTGCCTTATTTAAATATGTACATATATTTTTTTCTTGTATATTATGTATTTTCCTTTTTTCTATAATTATCATATTTTCTTTCGGTGCAAAGTAATGTGAATTTTATAACCTTAATTATTATTTTTTCGTAACAAAACTAAGTGTTCAGGTATCCAATTAGGAACTATATTGCAATTACTGTTTCGCCATTATAAAATATAACTAGGTAATTACAATTACTCCATGGCATCCCAAGAAGACAGGCTAGGCCTAGTTTGGGAGCCCCTGGCAATGTTATTAGTTTAGAAATTATGTATGTTTTAATTAGTTTTAAGGAATTTAATTAGTTTTTAGAAATTATGTATGTTTTAATTAGTTTTTAAGAAATTGTAGCGCAATTTGGTTAATGAATATATGTTTTTTTTTTTATTATTTGTTTTGGGTCTGGGTAGTTGTGAGACCAAAAAGGCTCTCGTAAGTCGAAGTATAAGATACCCGCGGGATCACGAATGTGACTGGTTGGCCAATTTATACATAATTTTCTCACGATTTACTTATATAACGATTTTGTGATTCCCTTTCTTTATAAAAACGTCTATATAAAAATAATATAGGAAACGAAAAAGAATGCGAAAATACATCGCGTATGACACTCGCGTCCGGTTTTGTTATGATCCTTATCAAATGGATTTCTACATATCAAATTTTAACCAAGGAAAATTTGAATTCCGATTAATATTAAGAATTAACAACAAAAATAGAATCATAGAACTTTTTACTTACAGAACCGTTAATACAAACAAGATTTTTATACAATGTTCTACAATGTCGAAATGTCAAAACATTAAATCTATTAATTTCATATTATTAGACAATGAACAATCAGTCATTGTTAGCATATCGAATAGTCAGTTAATTGATCGAATTGATGAATCACATATTACAAACCTACATATTGAAAATCATAATTGTAAAAGCAATGTGATGGAAAACTAATTTTATTAAAATAATAGACTTTGATCAGATATGAAGAAAGTTTTACTTGTTGTACGTCAATCATATGCGAGAGGCCGCCTGGGTAGGTTCCACCACAATATCAATTTCTCCCGCCAAACAGCAGTGTACATGCACTGTTGTGTTCCGGATTGAGGGATATTGTAGCCAGGGTAACTACTGGACATATTGAGACTTATGTCTTAGGATGGCGAGCACAGTGGAATAGCAAGCATGTAATTCATGGTGATGTTTAGTTTTGCTACTGTCCATGAGCGGTCGTCTCGCTTACCATTAAGTGAATGAACTGCTCGTCTCGACATTCATTGATACAAAAATGGAATAAATTATTTAAATATAATAAAATTCTTTATATACATATATTCTCTATTCAACAAGCGTACTTAATAACTAATAGATATCTGTACATTAAAGACTTTTGAGCATGTATGAACGTAATATAATAGAAATTAGAATCCGAAACAATGATTCCTAGAAGTTTTGCCAGTTTGTCTGTGCGGTTGTGAACGGTAATCTCAAAAACGGCTTAACAGACTCCTATAAAATTTGGTATACTACATGTACAATTATTTCTGACATACTGGATAAGCACATAAGATACTTTTTATCGCGATATATGTAGTGTTCTCGTGGGATTGACAAGGAAATCAAAAATATTTGTTACTTTTTAAGCTCAAAGAGAAGTCATAGGACTGGATGCATCATGCAAGCGTTCTGCTCAGTTACCCGGGGACACTCAAACGTTAAAAAAATGTTCCTTGAGTCATGATAAGCCGCTGACATATCATCGACGAAGTTTTCCGACTTACAATAAGTCAAGCCGCCAACTAGCCGTAACTAAAAAAATTTGCCGACACAGGCCACTCAGGCTATAGTGTGTGCGCTTAGAAACAAAATCTAAAAGGAAATATTCAAATAATATCTCTGAGTAATGCTGTAAGACCAGTTTTGATGTCTCACATATCGTATCGGTTTTCCTTAAATCATATGCTGTTAGTATAAATCTACTAGGTCTTATAGATGTAATTTACATAATATAAAATAAGTAACAATAGTTACTTTGACCTTTTGACTTATTTATTTATTTATTTATATTTTATAAGCCTAAATAGGTCCCACTGCAGGGCCTACTGTACAATCGAGAATACGATTGCGAGTGGTTAGGACATATAGTCCACTACGCTGGCCTAGTACGGGTTGGCGGGTTTATTTATTTATTTAGTCTTTATTGTACACAATCAAAGAAATAGTAATATACAAAATAAAATAGAAAATCATATGTATAAGTAGCGGTCTTGCCGCTCTAAGCGATTTCTACCAGAGAACTATGGCACTTGTTTGTTATCGATTAAAATATGTTTTACCTTATCTTATATTTTTATCTTAATTTATTGAGAATGGCTTACTAATTAATCATCTAAATTATTGATTAAGAAACAGGATCTATACAAAACTCGCGCTTAAATTCATAAATGCGAATTCGGTTCCCAAAAATGTCAGTAAATCAGAAATCTACTTTTTGAAACAGCAGTTAAAGAATAATGGAAATATCCTATGTCAAGCGTTACATGGCTACGTGATTCGCCTTTTATTGCAGTGACTTAATATGCAAAAACACGTTTATAGTTTATTGAAATGAATCTGGTTCTTTCCATATATACCCATCCTCAATTAATAATATAATAAGTTTGCTCATTCTATAATAGTCTCGTTTAGTTTTTTATAGTAATTTCCTGTGGTACATACAGTTCATTAGCCTATAATAAGTATGGTGGATAACTCTATATATCGTAAAAGGGGCCCTAGCCCGGCAGTCTAATGGGTTATTTATTATATTAAATCCATATAAAACATTTTGTATTTTAAGCTCGAATATTTAAAAATATAAAAACATTGAAACATCTTCAGGTGATTAAATAGTAGAGACCAATAAGCATTTGAAATTATTATTATTCAGTTACGATAGTATTATTAATATATGCAGTATAGGCAATAATAATTTCAATCATTTTAATAAATAAATCGTTAATAATCGGCTTGGGTCTTGAGCCTCGCCACCGACAGGTCAACATTTTTAATTTTATATGTATTTTTTTTTTAAATATGTATACCTACATAGCAATGTAAAAAATGAAATACACTAAATAAAGGAAATAATAATCTTTTAAAAAAGTGTATAAACAAACCGTATAAAGAAATTATCGGGCAAAGATATGCTTCAATTGGTTCAATTACTAAGCATTTTCATCTAGATTAATTCATTGTGTTTTTGCAGAGCAATTATAACTGAAAATGGCATCTATCCGTCGACTATATCTATCAACACAATCAACACAAAATGTAAAGAAGAAGATTTGGAAATGAGCACCTACGACCCTTTTGAGAATAGAAAACTGGAACATCCAAATTCGTAAGTATGTGAAATCATTGAAAATCACCAAGAGAATCAACATTCTTTACACAATAACCAAATTAAAAAATAAATATGTAGGCAACTTTATAGACCGATATAAAGTTTAACGATTATAAAAACATATAAAGTAATCACTAATAATGATCATAAGATAAAACAATAGATTGCTTTAAATCAATTTTTATCAGTCCTGGTCCGCTTAAGAATAAAGCCAATATAATTTTTAAAAAACTATTTTAATTAACAATTTTAATAACTTTTTCATAGGCAATAAAATGATAAGGCAAATTATAATTTCTTAAAAGTTAATCGTTTTTTTTATTTTCAGAGATTTGAGGTCTTTTGCGAATCTCCTAAAATCGTCGCTTGGTTCTGGAATTTTAGCAATGCCGGCAGCTTTCAAAAATGCAGGGACAGTCGTCGGCGTCTTTGGCACCATCATATTAGGATACATTTGCACACACTGCGTTTATTTGCTGGTAAAATATGTGACATGTTTTGCGACACAACTTATAACTATGACGAGAATTTTACACACACTTTTGATTACGATTATGATGCTATGAAGTAATACTCTCAAACGCCGAATATTCAATGCACTGCGATCATAAAAAAATATTCAATTTAAGTAGATTCTGCAACCATGTGAACCTAATTATTATTGTACATAAAATATTCATTGTAACTTTAGTTCTAAGTTCTAATTCAAATTAATTTAGGTTTGTCGATCCTAAAACCTTTGGTAATCATAGCATTTTGATATCAGTTCCGATTTACTATTAGGAAGTTAGAACACCTGACAATACATTTTCTATGATTCCAGGTGAAGACTTCACAGGAGGTATCTAAAGTTGCCAAAGTACCTTCATTAGGTTACGCAGAAACTATGGAAGCCGTGTTTGCTCACGGTCCACAGCCGCTGAGGAAACTATCAAGATTTTCAAGGTAATACCAACCTTAAAGATTCCAATCAGAATACTTTGCACTAAGCCGCGGTTATTTCCCACAGATTATAACCCTTTAATTATTTTTAACACTGCAAACATAGCTATTTAATGATTTCTTAAAATTAAACAAACACACAGATAAATAATATTAGTTTAGTTCATTTATTTTAGATTAAGTAAGTAATCTATAATCTTCCGCATTTGATCATTCATAAACTCTAGATTGCCGACAATCTACATAGTTCTTGCCGAAGGTCATAAATCAAATTAAATGTTGAAGGAACCAGGTTTTTGCCTAACAGAGTATTTATGTTGTTGTATTTTTTAATCAGAATACACAATTTTTTTACTAGAAATATTATTAAATCGAAGTACCAAAATTATTAAAGACTGCATTTGGATCCAAAAGTATAAGTGGGAAGAGTCTAAGACAAGTTTCTTTACTTTTTTTGTTCCAGAATATTTATAGACTGGACGATGGCTTTCACCATACTTGGCGCGTGCGCAGTATACGTCATACTACTCGTCGACTCAGTAAAACAGGTATTCGTCATTTACGATAGCAATAGTATGTTCTATTGGCAATCGTCGCATCAATGAAAGCAAACACTGGCTATTAAAACGACGCGTGTAAATACATCTATTACGGAACGCCAATGTATTTTGCACTATGTACAAAATGATACGCTCTAAAGGAGATCAAAGAAATCACATTAATCTAAATTTCTTATGGACACAATGTAATGATGAAAGTATAGGTACATACTACAGTTACGTTCAGTCGGAAGACGAACAATTTATGTATTTTCCAGTCATCTGTAAAATTTTCTTTTAATTCCTGTGCGCTAGTCTTGAAATGCTCATTATTTTATCTTACTAATTTACAGTATCATAAAAAACTATATATAAGACGTTCATGAAACTAAAATAAAATTAAGTATTTCTGTCAAATTAATCATACTTACAAACGACAATGATTGGAAAAAGCAATATAAATATTATAATTCTTTGTCTTTTTCTTTTTCAGATCGTGGATTATTTCCATGAAGGCAGTGAAATTAACAAAACCATGTACTGCCTGATGTTCCTGGTACCGATCCTAATATTCACACAAATCAAGAACCTCAAATACCTGGCTCCATTCTCGGGCTTCGCCAATATTCTTTTGGTTCTCACATTTATCATCTGCTTGTACTACATTTGTTCAGAGTTCCCGGACCTAGACTCAAAGCCGATGACTGCTAATATTGGAGATTTGCCTTTGTTTATCGGGTATGTATTTGTATAACGAAAATTGTGCGCCAAAAATTTAATTGACGCACATATTATTGTTTCGTGTCTTGGCAAGAGAGCAGATCGTTTTTTACATTAAATACCTACGTCTGTGTTTACATGCTTTGCGTAATATTATGTGAAATTTGAAATAATGTAATTGCATCTTTAAACGAATTGAATATTATATGCCATATAATTTATGTAAATTACATTATATTAGGTAGGTATTATCTTATTAGACCCTGGTAGAAGATCCTAAAAAGTGCGTGGTGGCCTGTTGGTAAACGGACTAGACGCGACTGCCAACATGTTCACAGTGGTCGCGGGTTCAAATCCCAGGGCACACCTCTGACTTTTCGGAGTCATGTGTGTATTGATAGTCAATCACCACGCACTAAAACGGTGAAGGAAAACATTGTGAGGAAACCTGCATACCATAGCCGATTTGTAAAAAATTCTATGGTATGTAAGTCCGCCAACCCGCACTAGGCCAGCGTGGTGGACTGTATGGCCTAACCACTCTCAATCGTACTGTCGATTGTAGAGGAGGCCCGTGCCCTGCAGTGGGACGTATATGGACTGATACAGAAGATCCTAAAAGCAATTTTTTTAAACACTTTTTTTAATTGTTATAGCCCTACCATAAAAACAACATGTCTCTTAATCGTCAATGAAATTATCAAAAACATGTGCTTTTTTCAGTACAGTTATATTCGCAATGGAAGGTATTGGTGTGGTGCTGCCAGTAGAGAATACTATGGCTAAGCCCCAACACTTCCTGGGATGCCCAGGAGTTCTTAACATTACCATGACTGTGGTGGTTCTGCTCTACATGATCATGGGTTTCTTGGGCTACGTCCGGTACGGAAACGAAGCGGAAGGAAGTATCACTCTTAACCTGGATACTGGAGAAATGTAAGAACATATTTTACAGTATTTTTTCTCAAAATAAAAACGGAATCATTTTTCCAATGATATTATAGGTACAACTCCATTTCTTGATATCTATCAAAAATTTTAAGAGAAATCTACTAACTATACTTATATGCTTTATTCAAAAGAATACCAGTGTGTCACTAGGCATTGCTAATTCTAATATCTTACATTGAATTTTCAGACCTGCTTTGATGGCCAAAGTCTTCATAATACTGGCGATCTTCTTTACTTACACGCTGCAATTTTATGTACCTATGGAGATTGTATGGAGAAATACAAAGGAATATGTCGCACAAAGATATCACAACCTCGCCCAGAGTGTCATGAGAGCCGTATTCGCTACACTCACAGGTAAATACATTAGGTACAAATACTCTATATAACCAAAAATTATATTACTACATTGTTTGTTCGTTTAACATAGCATTACCATTTACCAGGCTCCAGGATCCTATCTTCTCAATTCTACTACCTATATTAAAATTTCATTTTATATCATGAAATGGAAAATATAATTATTTGGGCTATATATCAACCCATATACGTCCCACTGCAGGGCACGGACCTTCTCTACAATCGAGAATACGATTGAGTGGAGTTAGGCCATATAGTCCACCACGCCGGCCTAGTGGGAGTTGGCGGACTTTACATACCATAGAAATTATTAAATTACAAATAGCCATGGTAATCAGGTTTCCTCACAATGTTTTCCTTCACCGTTATATTTTATAGTGAGTGGTGATTAACTATCAATACACACATGACTCCGAAAAGTCAGAGGTGTGCCCTGGGATTTGAAACCGCGACCGCCGTGAACATGTTGGCAGCCGCGTCTGGTCCGTTACCAACAGGCATCATGTACACCAGGCAATATTATAATATTACATTTTTACAGCGTACATTGTTTGTGCGGCCCACAAATATTTCTTTCGGGTCTGGGTGTTTGTGAGATCGAAAAGTCTCTCGTAGTTCCTGATACCCGTGACACAAGGCTCGATCTTAGTGTGGGGTTAGGACTATGTATGTGACTGTTGGGTGTTATTTGTTTAAAGAACCTATCGGGCAGGGCTGTAAAGATAGCAATAGAGAACTAGAGCTTGTTTTATAAAATAACAATAACGCTTTCGTTACATATAGAGTTTGCTAGTAAAAACATTGACTACGCAATTAATTACCAGATTAGATATGAATTTGAAATCGGCCGTATCTCATAAGGCGTAAATCACCGGATATCTAATACATCATACATATTAGCCAAAGTAGAGTACCGCTTTTAAGAGGTACATGCTCGAAGTACCGTAACTTTATTTCACTAGGAAAATCAATCCCACCAGAATAAGCGTATGCTTACATAATTATTTTTATTTCAGTGGCCGCAGCCGCCACACTACCGCGGCTGGAGCAAGTCATTGGTCTAGAAGGAGCTTTCTTCTACTCGTTCCTTGGTCTTATAGCTCCGTCCATGATGGAACTCATATTCAAATGGGAACGAGGCTTCGGGAAATACAACTGGATTTTAGTAAAAGACGTAATTTTAATGTTTTTCGGAACATTTGTGTTAATAGCTGGTGTGACACAGAGTATCAGGGAAATTATTAGGACTAACTCATAAGACATTACGCCTAGCATTATATCTGAAAATATTTTCATGTAAATAAAGTGTTAAATATATTTTAAGTGAAAAAGCTATTTTGTTACGAAACATATTGTTTTCAAATATAGAAAATATTATGAAATAATGTGTTTCAATACCCAATGAATTTTGAATTTTGAAACCCGCAAATTAAGAAATATAGAACTTGTGTTGAGTTAAAACCATGGATGTAATATAAAAACAGGATTGCGCACGAAGAAAATGGTGTCATCCTGAAATAAGACATGTGCATGTAGCATAAGGTTTAATTTACTATGGTAAATGACATGGAGGAAGGCCGAAACCAAATGTGACAGTATGAGAGGTTTCTGTCCCTTTTTATTTGCTAGCGTGACCATAATAAAACCCGCCTTAGTACTTTTTTGATCGACAATTCAAAGTTCAGATGAATTATTGAATAACTTTTAATCTGCTTGAATATTAAAAGCAGTTCTTTTTTCGTTAAAATTTTATTATTAAAGTAATGTTTAATTTATACACATTAATTTGCATCTACTACATACTATGTTTTAAGTGAAAATAAACACGTTAAAAGTTTTTCTAATACAATTGATCATGAATTAAGTATAATTAAAAAATATTTATTTCTTGCGATAGTTTTTATTTACTGAGTGATGTAAAATTTCGGCACGGACGTATTACACTAACTGCTATATTTTCACGCCTAAGCCACTGAACCAATTTTGAAAGAATTTGATACAGAGATAAATTAGACCTTGGGTAAGGGCAAAAGGTTCCCGCTTGTTATGTAGACAACGCTTGAAGGGGTTGAACAAGGGGATACGCAGTACGCATGGAAAATTCTAAACTGTTGAAGTTACAGATGTCAAACTTTTTTACTTATTTTGTAACAAAAATAACTGCACACTTCGTTTTCTTAAAGTTAAACCATAAAGGGGTTATAATAAGGGTTGAAAGGTAGTGAAAATAATGACGTGAATAATATTAGAAAAATAGCATTATGGGATTTCATTTCATTTCTTTATTGATCCGGTGGTCTAAAAATTGATATCTGAACGGGTGATTCACACATTTACACGAAAAATTGAAATTTAGAGTCAGAATTGATAATTATCGCCGCAATTTTGAACTTTATTGTTAATGATTCGTTTAAAATAGGGATATTCGTTAGGGATGAGATAGACGGTACGTTGATTTTAGTTATTACAAGAGTTGGTATGAATAATAACATGTATCTGGTACGAAGTAGGCCAGGGAAGCTCCTATCTAGTGGTCATTGCGGGGTATGCGATCTCGGCCCCCTGAGCTACTGCTATTACTACCAACTTTCCCCTTCGTGGCTGTAGTATCCATCTCTACATTCCATACTTTCCTATCCAATAACATCTTCTAGCCGCAAACTTTCCCCGGTTGAAGACGGACAGCAGCGTCAACAACGCGAGTACCCTCTTGCGCTCTCGAATCCGTCTGCCAAGCGTGGTGAGTATTGGCATAAAAAATAAAAAAGCCTAATAGTTGCTAAAACCAGGATCAGGACTCCAGTCCCCGGCAGCCCCGCTATTCCTGGTTATGGTAGCGGCCACGGTAATGGCGGGACAGATGGTGGTAAGAATCTCTGTGTTGACCCCGGCTACCACACCCTGACGAATGGCACTGATAATACACAACATACGCACTTTGTGAACAGACGAGAAGATTGTTAACTGTATTTTGCTGTTAATAAAGGCTTATTATTATTATTTTCATTTTTCATTTCACCTATAAAAAGTATACGTATAAAACTATGATTTTGAATTTTTTTGCTAGGTCCTAATGGTGGACCATATTTTGGTGGTCAAATATTTTTTAAACGGTTAGACAATATCACGTTTGTTACCTCAAAAACAAAATGCTTCATTCGACGTATTACAACTGAAATATTTACCATATTAGCCAATTTGATTAAAATTCCTGTATTTCCCAAAACATATGGTCACCCTATAGGAACGGGACACAACCCTACCGTCCTACACCTCTCGCTCGGCTCGTTTTTCCGATGACAGTGCGCAGTCCTGTTTATATACTACGTCCATGGTTAAAACTAAGTAACAATAAGTTCTAAGTGGTTTTGCTCGCAATTTCGGGCAGGCGTGCAGGATTGAAGGAGCAACTTCGTCATCTCGTCAGTTTAACTAGCTATCTAATAAATATTAAATGAAAAATACTAGCAGAATGCCTTTGGATGCAACTCGCTTCCAAAAACATATTACAGATCGTGGTATAAAATCCTTGAAGGTGGCCGAGGTATCACATTGAAGGAGGCCTATGTTACCATTACGTAGTAGTTCTATTATGTAGAATTCCTAACACTGAAAATGACGTATGAAAAAAATCCTTTCCATGAATCAAGAGTTAGTATTTTGGTTAACGCAGACTCACGATTAATTTACTAGGAAATAATGACTTGCAGCCTGCTCTACTGTGCTGCTCTACCTACATACTTAGGCACTTTAAAAATATTTATTTACGACATTCCTTCATATGTTTTTTTTTTTTATTAGCATAGATTTCTTTTTGTCAATTTCAATATTCAAATACAATTTACATACATACATAAACTCACGCCTTTTTCCCAGAAGGGGTAGGCAGAGGTGCCAGGGCACCCACATTTCGCCTTGTATGTTCAAATACAATTTAATTTTATTAAATTAATATTAGGTACAAATCAACGGTGCAGTCAATTACGGAAAATGGGGATTTACCGTCCTACAATACCTATTATTTGTTGATTGAATGAAGAACTTTAGTCTTAACTAGTGCGCCCTTGTTGGTCTGTGAGTGCGCCTTTGCAGTATTTATTTATTGGTCTGTGGCGGTATTCTAATTCCCATTTTCCTTAATTTAGTTTATACTCATTCTTTCCACCTACTTTTTAATTAAAGTAATAACTAATAACAGCCTTTTAACTTAGGAATGAAATACTCGTAATATTAGTTTCAATAGAATAACCATATTTTCCAATTTTAGTGTAATTCGCCAAAAAAAAATACATGATGAAACGCGCCAATTTTAAATAAAAATATAATTGTTAGTAGGTTCCGATGACAAAATATGTTGTTCGTTGTTCTACACTAAACTTAGAAACAAAGTAATTCCAAGAAAACTTACAATTTTTTTTTTTATGTATTACTGCCAAAATTGTGCCATCGATATTTTATTGCCCAAATAATTTGAAAAGGAACTTCCGGAATGATTAATAATACTTAATTTAAAAATCAATGAAATTGTAAATTGTAATTGGTTTGGTAATTGGTGGTTCAAATCTATATATTAATACGTGATGCAAAAACTTTGGATCCCTTTTTACGAAAATTGCGCGGACGCAGGAGCATAAAATTTGGCACACTTATAGTTTATGTGTAGGAGAAGTGGAGAATGCTAATATTTTTCAATAATAATGCTTATAAAGTACATTAAATCAAAAAATAAAACATTACACACACTGCCATGCATTTCACACACACATCCATACACAAGTATACATACTCTGGTGTCAAATTGTTTCTTTTCTTTTTCATTTTGTTCTTCTGACATAGACATATAAAAAAAAAGGTTTTATTTGCCTAATGAGGTAATAATATTAATATTAAAAGAGAATATTAATTTTAAATGAGGCAATCATATTAATATTAAGCCTAATATTAAATGTAATATAAAACAAGATTTTAATAATAATGCATAAAAAGTACATTAAATCAATAAATAAACCAGCATGCATTTGACACACGCATACACAAGTATTTGTACACGTATACATACTCTTTGGTCAAATTGTTTCTTTGCTTTATTATAGACATATGTAGTTGAATGTCAATCAGAAAAAAATGTTTACTGTGGTTTTGTTGAATATCAAACAGAAAAGATTTATTTGACGAATACTACGTGAAATACTGAGCGCTATCATTCATTATATGCATAAAGAAAGTTCTGTAGCAGCAATCTGCAATAACATTCAGGTACAAGAAAATATAATTTGTTATTGATGGTTCAAAGCAATTATTGTAGTTTACCATTTAGTAATTTTGAGAGATACGTACATTTAAATGTGCACGAATTATCAGAATAACATCATCATACAGGCAAAAACTTTGTCTCTTCTTGATTTGGTCGAATTTCGACCACTAGGCGACCACTAGTATTAATAATATGTTGTTTTATTTATAGAGCAATTGTCATCTCCCAAAACAGCGAAAGGTGTGTATAGTTATGTTGTAGCTATAAGGTAACTGGAGCTAAAATAAATTCTTCCCGCGCTGAACGCCATTCGCCAGCTGTGAAGGCAACGCGCACAGTAGGTATTGCGGAATTTTATTTATTACGCAATTACCCAGCTGTTTTATTGATGTGTACAGTGATTTAGTGTTCTCTATCTGGATTTGCCGAAGAAAAAAAATGGTTCCAGCGATTAATACAAAAATTGTAAGTTTATTCACATCGTTTTTGAGAGGTTATTTTACGTTGATTACATTTTTTCCTTATCATGTTGATATGAAATCGTATTGATAATGTGCACAGAAATTGAATATTAGGTGTAAAAGGGATTGTGAGTGCGAACGTGTGGAACCATGAGTGAAGATAGTGCGGTTAGTAAGAAATGTGCATCAACTGTCATTAAATACAGTATTATGATAATTATTTTCACGCGTAGTAATAACGTATGGTCGAAAGATAACAAACGTCCAAGGTTCATTTACGTCTGAAGTAGTCTGTTTGACATTGACAAAACTTCATTGTGAATTATTTACCCTCCACAACTCGACAGTCGACACTAGTCAGTGTTTTTCGTGGGTCTCTCGTGCATTTAATGTGAACATTCCATTTTTGTTTAGAAGTTGTGTTTATAGTAATCAAAATGAGCAATTTACAAGTGGCTCTAATGGAAATTTTAGAAAATCCAAATGTATGTATTAGTATTACCAAAATGCATAATCGTTTCAAGTAGAAATCCAAAGTTAACATTAATGAGTTCATGAGATTTATGGGGAGTTATTTCATTAATATAACGATACCTTTGACACACTTTAATGCTGCAAATAAATATATTTTACTTAAGTATATGCAATGCTAAGTATTTTTTTATTATTTTTTAAGTTTCTAACTCTTCAGTAATTTTAACAAATTTCACAAACCAAAAGTTAAAGAACAGACATACCTAACAATTGTTAGCACTTATGTCTCTTGTGAGTCTCCTTTTGGTATAGCTAAGATCAATTTCATTTTATTCGGTTGAGGCTTATCACTTTATATAACCTTAAATGGAAGTTGATAATGCAAGAATTGTACCATAAATGTGATGTTTCTAAATTCTGCCTTTTTTAGTATTGTTTAGGTCATAATTATGGCATGAACACATTCTCACTGCTTGAAAGGATGTAGAAATAGGGTAAAAAATTGTTTCCATGTAGTTCAATACTAGGAAGGATGTAGGAAACATGTAGCTATTCAGTAGGCAGATACTAATAAGAAATCAATCAAATTCTCTGCCATGAAAAAGTTGATGTTGACTTAGGCAGTTTAGTCAACAAATATACATTGTGATCCTACCACATCCTCTGCATGCGTTTCCATAAGCAGCAATTTTGCCTGATCCCCACATAATGGTGTGATCCAGAACCATTAGGCTTTGCTAGACCTCCATCTTAACATAAAAACCTTTGCAATTTAAACCATCTGGGTTAGTCATATTTTATCAAATAAATTTGATGATGCCCAGCTAAACACCATAGGCACTCAGTTGTTCAATAGTTACATTATATTATAAGAATTCAATTTTTAAAATATATTCTTTAAATACTATCATAATTAACAAATTAAAATGAATGTATGAACGTGTTGAATATTTAAGCCTGCAGGATTCAGGTCAAAATAAAGGGAATGTTAAAAAACCAATAATTGTTTTAAAGTTTATATATTTTACTTTTAGGTATTACCCATTGTGGTAGGTGTGGGTTCGGCAGTAGTTTTGGTGACAGTTGCCGCCAACTGCTTATGGGGAAAGAAAACAAAATGCTCAAAGGGAAGTAGTAAGAAGCAACTAGTAACCTTAGTAGACCCTAATGTTAAATATGCACTTCCACTCATAGAAAGAGAAGTAATCAGCCATGACACGAGACGGTTTCGTTTTGGTCTCCCGTCCTCGGAGCATGTTCTTGGTAAGTAAATGTACAAATTTTATGTATAAAAATATTCTAATTTTACCCTCTTAACGACTAAAACTGCTTACTGTAACATTGTTTTAAAGCTATTTACATAGAGAATACCTATTTCTTATCATTTATTTTTAAATACCAAAATGTTACCCTGGTTGACATTTGTAATTATACAAGTGTTATTCTATTTAATTTTAACTTAACTTACTTAAATCTACATAACTTTAGATTTAAGTCATGGAAAACATTCTTAAAACAATTTTTATAAAACTCATTACTATGCAATAGCCTAAATAGCTTATGAATAATATAATATTGTGTATTCCATATGCAATAGCCTAAATAGCTTATGAATAATATAATATTGTGTATTCCATTGTGTTTTGATTTAAATCTAATTTAAATACAATGGATTATTCCCATGTATTTGGTTACTTGTACTTTTTTATCATTAAAATTAGTGAAATATAAATTAAATATTTTACAAATTATACTAAAAATGTAAAAAGTATTAAAAAATAGAATAATCATTTAGTTTCTTTAACTCAAGACTAAAAGATAGAAAATTATTTTTTAATAAATGCTATACTAGAAAGATGGGAACAAATAATAATTCATACAACATTCTACATTGATGTTAAGCTACATAAAGGAAAACTAAAAAAAAAAGACTAAGGAAAAAAAGACTAAAGACCCAGGTAGAAATCGGATCTACACAGTAAGCATTAAATTTCGACATTAGCACTGTTTAGTAATGAAAAATGTATACTCTCAATAATAAAAAATAGTTTGTTCAATGCGCGACTCACGCTTGGCTGGTATTTTTATTGGTATTTTCCTACTTCAGAGGATTGACACTTGCATGACATGAAGCAATATTTATAAGAGCCACAAAGTTATCTGACCCGGTGAGAGAGTCGCTGTAATTGAATTTGGTGTTGCCATTAAAAATAGATATAGCAATAAAGTGGGTAAAGTAAGATTTTTCAATCCGATCAATAGTGTCGGGAAAATGAGTGGACCAGTTTCATATGCATGTTTTTTTCCTTCACAAGATTTCTAACCAATCGCTCCCCCTTAAGGAAGTCAAAACCCTTAAAAAAGTTATCTGTATCAGCCCATACACGTCTCATTGGAGGGTACGGGCCTCCTCTGCAATCGAGAGTACGATTAAGGGTAGTTAGGCCATATCACGGGCCATATAGTCCGCCGCGCTGGCCTAATGCGGGTTGGTGGACTTACACAGATACCATAGAAATTCTTATAAATCGCTTGGGTATGCAGGTTTCCTCACGATGTTTTCCTTCACCGTTTTAGTATGTGTTTATTGACTATCAATACACGCATGACTCCGAAAAGTCAGAGGGGTGCCCTGAGATTCGAACCCGCGGCTACCGTGAAATGTGGTTGTGGTCATTGGTGGTCCATTTACCAACAGGCCACCACGCACGTAACGACAAATTTTAGTTTAGGATATGAACTTACATCTATTGTACTAGTACGTACAAAGTTCTGTTTTTGTTGAATTTATTTTGAAAAGCTGACAACACAAACTTGTGGCGGCAGCTACACGATGATACAATTTTTCGAAGGGTATTATTGGTATCTGAAGCCGCTTTTCTTCCTACGTAAAATTTAATACCTGAAGTTTAACATTCCTAGCATCATTTTTTAAAGTTTTCGGCAATTTTCACTAGTTTTAAATAATGCAGGAAAAATAAATACATTGAGTAAACAACTAATGGCCGATATGTCAGCGACTGGCAGATAGACTGACATTCCAAATGACGTATTTGTTTCCACTTTTGGCCACCGGGCCAGATAACTTTGTGGCTCTATATGTGATTTGTATTTGTATCAAACTTAGGATTTACCAGTCAAATGACGCCGACACACATCTCAAGTTATCTACATATGTCATCAGCCAATCATTCACTGTCAATATATTTGTAAATATTTCTTTTCGGACAAAACTGAGTTATCAATGTTCCGCAATAAGGTGTACTTGTTACATCAACCTCCATTTGACTGTAGCGGCCAAGGCCAATATTGACAACAATGCAATTTAGATCTAATAACCCTTAGACAAGATTGCCATGACGTCTCTTAGCTCACTAAACCCTTCGCTAAACCCATACAAAGTTTTGAAAAAACTTACGCAGTCGCCTAAACGCGTCCTACCTTTCCTGTGTACTGTTCGCGAGGTGTTAATACCGTCTTCCGATAAATATTCACTACTTTTATTGTCATTTCTTGGTTAACATGCAGTGACTAAAATACACCAGCATACTATGTCTATTCACTTTGCCACGCTACTTGTATAAATAAAACATTTTCGACGAATTGTATTGCAGGCTTAGTTTAATTTTTACATTTTTTTACTTCTCGACGTTTAGATTACTTTTCAGCTTTCGTGATAACGGGGCGGAGCAATAACATCCGTAGAAAATAGTTTTATTTCAATGTTTAATATTCACGTAAATCCAAGAAACCAAAACGCTACTAGTACAAATGTCCATACATATACGCAACCGTCACATACAAAGTCCTGATTCCACACTATGATCGAGTATTGTCGCGGATATCTGAAACTACGAGAGCTTTCGGTCTCACAAACACCCAGACCAGAATATGTGACTCGCTCCGGGGATCGAATCCGCGGCCGCTCGGTTCACAGCCGGCATTTATCCAACTGCGTCACAAAGTCTGTCGAGTACTATTTCCGATTTTCTTTACGTGTAAAATTGCCCGTATCTTTGAATTTGTTCCATTTTCAAATCCTTTAAACATATGAGTCAAAACAAAAGACACATACTGTTAAACATTGCATTTTTAGAGAGGCTTTGAAGAACGAAAACTGCCGTCTACATTATTAAATGTGCAGCGATCACCTGAGATAAAATTGATTGCTGGAAGATAATATTCACTGTTAAATTAATTGTATAAATTTTCAGGTTTGCCAATTGGTCAGCACATACATTTGTCAGCTAAAATAGATGACGACCTTGTTATCAGAGCGTACACTCCAGTATCAAGTGACGAGGAAAAAGGATATGTTGATTTAGTTATTAAGGTAAGTTCTGAAATAGAAAAAGCATTTCGGCTTATTTTATTATACGAGTAGCTATCCAATGTTTTATAAAAAATATCTATTAAATGCCGCTCTATAAAACTGTGTTGGACACTGATTAATTACGTTCCCTATAATAAAATAAGACTAATCGAAATAAAACCGTAAACTATTACTTACTTTTTTTTGTCCACACATTTTTTCTTCAAATTATTCTATTATTTATTAATAACGGATAAGGCCTAACTTTTTGTGGCAATTTGGATATCTCAGTCGGCCATTCGACATTCCTATCTTATCATAATTTTATAAGTAATAGATTAGGGGTTACGTGAATTGATATAATTTATTAAGTTTGATACATATAATTATCGTCTAAACATATTAAAGTATTAGGTGGCCAAAATTATTTTTACCACATACCTATTTTCAAAAATGTTTCATAAAACAACTTCAATGGCTTCATTGTGATAGAGGAGGAAATCACTTTCTTTTGAATTTATATTATAATTTATAATTTAATAATACCAGATTAATTCTAGTACGCCTTAATCTTTTGTACGTGATACACCTATCATTGTTAGGATCATTAAGTTTATTATTTTTATCGTTAAACGTAGAACAATGAGTCTCATTAAAAGTTTCAATGTTATATTGTCTCACGTAGAATCTTCAAGAAAAGATTACCTTCAGGAGGCTACTTGTATCATGGTAATAACAGAAGACAAAAAGTAACTGTTTTTTGGTAAGATTATTACGTAACATTGTATGTATCTAGTTATTTCTGGCACCGTATGTATGTTCCTGTGTAAATAAGGCTTAAATTGAATGATTTGATTGCATGAGAGTCACGACAATTTGTGTGCTTAGTTGGTTGATCTTGAAATTATCGCTGTCCTTGCCATGGATATTAATTAGTTTTAATTTAATTTATGTATTAAAACTCAGATAATTTCATTAAGAATAAAAAAAGATTACGGTGACAAAAACGCAATGAAAAGTTATCGCAATTAATATGTTTAATGTATTTATAGTGTCTACAATAATTTTGAATTAAATAAATAAAAAATAGACACATAAGACGATTAAAACAATAAACTTGATGATTCATGACTACTTGGCAAATGAATAATGTATAAAGTATTAATCTATTTTAGAATTTTAATCCATAGTAATAATATTATAAACATTAATCAAAAAATATTTTACACTTTTATAACAACGAAAATATTGGGTTTGTTTATCCAAATGAGCTAATAAACAGTCTCAGTTACAAGTGCGATAATTGTGTTCTTTTTTTTTCAGGTGTACTTCAAAAATGTACACCCCAAATTCCCGGATGGTGGTAAAATGTCTCAACATTTAGAAAGCTTGAAGCTAAACGACACTATTGACGTGCGTGGGCCGTCCGGTCGCCTGCAATACGCCGGCAATGGAACATTCCTTATCAAGAAACTCAGGAAAGACCCACCCGTCAAAGTTATCGCCAAAAAACTTAACATGATCGCAGGTAAAGTACTTATCAATCTAGGTATTGTAATAGTTGTCTGATTAAATTTTTAGTTATTTATTTTATTGAAATAACCGAAAATGTAGTGAAGGACTAGGTGTACTTAGTATACATTTTTGTTCGAACAGCCTTCACATATTAGTAGCACCTAAGCCACTACCAGAGCCTAGCATTAGATAGCGAACGATTTGGTTAAATATTATATGTGCTCGTAGTATTTTAATTTTACATCAGGTAGACGTGAAAACTAATAAAGAGGTTTATTTATTTATAGAAGTGAAGGAAACAAACAATAAAACAATATTTAATTAATAACTGAAATCAGTTAAGTTTCTAACAGGTGTGATCTGACAGATATAAAATATTAACATTTGATTCTAACAACTATTTTGCACTAAGTGCAATACACCCTAAAGGTCATATTTAACGTCACGGCAACTCAGACGTGTCCTTATCGTGGATATTGTTTTATCGCATTAGCAGTTTTTGTAAGTCATCATTTTGATAACGCGTCCACGCTCGTTTACGAGTATTATGCAACAGTTCACAATTCCTATTTGTACCGGAGGATTTTCTTATCCGACAATTATAGTTCGCGTCACGTAAAAAGAACGCTAGCGGTAAAGCTGCGCAGTAGGCGATTTACGTTTTTAATTCTATTACATGATATTATATCTATTTTTCAATGTACTTTCCAGTAAACAATATACGAAGCTAAGACTAGTTAAAAAAGTAGGGGGCCTAGTACTTTCGCACGCGAGTTATCCTGCGCAAACACACCCCCTCCACATTTTTACAGCGTTCTTTTTACGTGACGCGAACTATACACATAACTCATTTGTTACACACATTTATTCATCAAACTTTAACTCGAATTTTCAATTGTCATACCTAGGGCATCGAAACTCGGTTCAATTTTGAAAACCCGGGTTTTCGGGTCTAAGAGTAATCAAAACCCGGGTAGACCGGTTTTTTCGAGCATTTCGATCATTTTATTGTATTTTTTTAAAATACACTAATCTGCGTTTATATATCGATTTCCTATAATGAGTACAAAATATAAAGGATGAGGGAGAATTTAAATAAATAAAACAGTACTTTACAAATTACAAAAACAGTTAAATTTATTGGTGGTAGGTCTCTCATATGTGCGAGGCCATCTGGGTAGGTACCACCGCAATGTCTATTTCTCCCGTGAAACAACACTGCTTAAATGCACTGTTGTGTTTCGGATTGAAGGACATTCTAGCCAGAGCAACTACTGGACATATTGAGACTTAACATCTTATGTCTCAGGATGGCGAGCGCAGTGGAATATTTCTACTGTTTATGAGCGGTCGTATTACCATCAGGCAAACAGCTTGCTCGTCTCGCCATTCATTGCAATAAAAAATAAATAAATATATATATTATATATTATTTAATAATTTAACTAACCCACTGCTCCACACTTCACCCCATTCATGTCTTGAGATGGACGCGCGCGTTCCATTTAACTTGCATGGCTTGTTTTATTGGTAGGAAAGTAGCACCGAAGCTACTTTTTACGTAATAATTAATAACACTGGTCTACAAGATTTGACTTTTTGTTTGCCTTTAAAATAAATGCTTTGTTATTTTACTAATTTGGGGGCACTGAATACGAAAATATAAACCAAATTTGAAAGTTAGCTCTTATTTTAAAAATATTGCTGGTATCGAAAAAACTGACTTAAGAGTAAAGATATGTTAATTACTTTTTAATACACTTTTCACATGAAACTGAGTATTTTAAAATATTAACCAAGTATGTAACCTTTTCTAATCAAGAATTTCTCTTTTTTTCTTTTGTCTTTTGTAATTATTTTTACGAAAATCTTCAATCAAGTTCCAGCAGTAGTCCGCTAACATTGACGCATTCTATCGACCGTTGTATTTCTTTTCCATTGTCAATATATCTTGGTGAAATCGTTCACCATGTTCGTCAGTGCACCGCACTTAGGATGAAAAAAATCAAGATGAGAATGAAGAAAGTGAATTTTTGGGGACATATTGCAGCCCAAGCTCGTGGTAATTTTCGAAAATTCCCTCTTTTATTTTGGCGTCGCTTAGATGTGGAAATTCACTACACAAGTATTAGAAGGCTGGTCCACCTTTGTTGAGAGCCATCAATAAAGTGCTTCATTAATCCTAATTTTATATGCGATGGAGGGAGAAGGATTTTATGAGGATTGACTCGAGGAGGGTATTTAACGTTCATTTCTCCAGGACACAGACTTTGTCTTGAAGTCCAATCTTTTTTTAAGTAATGTAACGATCTAGCCCGACTATCCCACTCACACAAAAAGCACCAGTATTTGGTGTAGCGCATTTTCAGACCCAAAAAAAACTGTAGTTTTTGCAGTTTTTTCAAATTGTAGTTTTTACACCAAAAATTTGTCGAAAATGATAAATAACTTATAAAATTTCGCGTTTTAACAAGCAAATGAAATGCTTAAAGTATAAGACACATACTTTACACATACGAAAGCGTAATAATAAAATTTACGCGTATACTCCCACAACATTTTTGAAATCTCATCATATAAAGTGAATTCTAGCAAGTTACCCGGTATTATCTTAAATATGGCATAAATTAATAATAAGAGCTAACTATTAATTTTAAGTTCTATATTTAGATTAAGGGGGTCGAATACTAAAGATGTAATGCGGTTTCAAGTAAAATGCAATTTTCATGTTGACCAGTGTAATTTATCAAAGCGTGTTTTTATTCCATTTACTTATTATTGCATTCGAAGTGACTTAAACTTAATAAATAACAAAAACAAAAATATTAAAAAAAACCCGAAAAACCCGAGTTTTAAAAACCAAACCCGGGTTTTTTTATAATCCTCAGAACCGGGAAAACCCGGGTTTTTTCGGTCCGGGTAAACCCGGGCTCGATGCCCTAGTCATACCTACCTGAAAGAAGTTATTTTTTTTAATAATTATTCAATTTTAATTATACAATTTGAAACAGCTCATTTTGTATTAAATTCGAGGAATAAATTACATTTGACGATAAAAAATCCGCCCTAACAATGATAAAATGAAAGAAGTAAATTCTTATCACTAGTATTTTACTAAAGCTTATATCGTGAGATACAAAGGAAGAATAAACAATTTGTTGTTGACAATGTTTTATCTTCATACTTCAGATTAAAACTAATAGTTGCGAATTTCGTGACTCGTGTTTAAATTATCATTACATAAAGTCTTTAGTATATGCAAAATGTATTAATAAAACATCGTCATAAAACATGAAAATATTTCGAGACTCACACCTTTGCTAACTATTAATCATGATAAGACAGTACCTGGTATTATTCAAAATAGTTGGCAGAGGTGATAGGGCGTTGAACCGAGCACAAATCGTCTTTAACACTCGTGTAATTCGCCGACAGGTGGCACTGGCATCGCTCCAATGCTCCAACTGATCCGGCACATATGCACCCATGCCAGCGACAATACTCAGATGAGATTATTGTTTGCCAATCAGAGCGAACAAGACATACTGCTCAGAAACGAGCTGGAAACTTACCAGAGGGAACACCCAGAACAATTTAAACTGTGGTACACGGTCGATAGAGCGACTGAAGGTTGGTATTATTAGCGATACTTTACAATAGACTCAATAGTTTCTCAATCTTTTCATTGCATTATCTTTATCAGGAATTCCCAAACTGTGCGCTGTAAAATGGGTAGAAGCTCCTCCCCGTGAATAACTTCTCTCTCAATTTTAATTTTTGTGCCTATCTAGCAAATTAGTATGATTCTGCCTATCTATTTCAACCAGCTAGATGGCTTGAAGTAAACATGTACCTATGTGCTCCCCGGATGTGGGTACAGGGGCACATCTATATTTTAAACCATTAAGGTTACCAGTTATGAGCTGCACCACCCACAACATTTTTCTATTTCTGCCGTTCCTACACATCACGCAATCTTCCATCTCCCTCTAATAATTTCGCACAGGGAACGTGCGCACAGATTTTGTTCGTGTTGTCCGTTCTAGTATAGATCAACAACTTTACAGATATTTTTATCGTTATCGTAATTAAACTGCAACAATCTATCAACATTGGGTCCTAAGAAAACAAGACAAAATTGTATTTGTTATCAGTTTTTATAAAAACTGCATATGCACTACTAATTTATTGAGAACAATAATGAATTTGCCGTAACTCTATTCTAATATTTAACTTTACGATATACCGAATGTGAACCAATATGTCAGTGTGAGTACGGATACAATTTTAGGTAAATATTTCCTGATATGCCTTTTTGACCGACTTCAAAGGAGGAGGTAATCAATTTGACTGAATGTTTTTTAAAATAATTTTGTTCTTTTGAATCCACATTGAACTATGTTAGTACATATATATATTTATAATAAAATAAATTACTTTCAGGATGGCAATACAGCACCGGTTTTATCAACGACGAAATGGTCCGCGACCATCTATTCCCGCCTGGTGATGACGTCATCGTATTGATGTGTGGCCCTCCGCCCATGATCAACTTCGCGTGTAACCCAGCGCTAGACAAACTGGGCTTCAAAGAGGAACTACGTTTCGCATACTAAGGCTCGTTTAGTTACCAAATATTTCCAGTAGTTTAGTAAATCTATGGAGATTTTGTTCCGTTTAGATAAATGAATATATAGCCTGGCAAAAAAGAGTCTGTTTTAATGAGGGCGCTAAGATCGAACTTAGTATTAATATGGCAACCCGGTATACTACGACGGAATTTTTTTAAATACGTGTTATTTTTATTAATGGCTGTTAATAATCTCTTTGTTTTTTTTAAATCACAAAACAAACAAAAACCGTACGAAAATTTGTAGAAATACCTGCATAAAATTATTCAACAGACACAAAAATCATTTTTGATAGAGTTGCCATAATTATTTTCTATAATGCTAATTGTGACCGCATCGTACTCTTTTCTGCCAAGTTAATAGGTAGATAGATTTTGTTGATTGTTGAATATTCTACAGGGGTATGTAGTTGTTATTAATAATTGTTTTATAGGAGATATTATGACCAATCGGGTCAACTGATATTGACGAGGCATTTGTAGTTTACCAAGAACAAAGAATCGAAGTGCTTTAGCGTTTTATACTCTGTCTACTAAATACATTTTTGAGTTCTCATACAAAAATAATATGTAAGCTGCGTTGGGGTAGCATACAAGGATGGAAGGGGTAAGAACATAAGTTCCTATATTTTATATGAATTTAAGTTCTTACCCCTTACCCACTACTATTACGGTGTTATCCCAAGGGACCTTATACCATTGGCTAACGGTAATAACAACAATTCTAAGATTTTTCCACTATTTCTTAATGAAAGACTTATTTATTTTTTTAATGATGAATTGTGCATTTGTCACCCAAAAAGCCCTATCTTAAATATATTAATATAACTGGCGTACTATAATGTAATTTATTGTTGACTCTAATATAAGAATACAATGTTTTGAGCGCTTTATAAAGAGGTGTTTGTTGACACAGTCGATGTTTTTGACAATGTTGCAATAATCGTGGAATTTTCAATATATTTTTTGTATACAATATAATATGTGTTTTTTATTGAACATAATATATTACCTATTATCTCTGTTGTAATATGTATAGTATATGTCGTGTGTCATATGTAAAATTATCATGTAAAGTTGATTTTTAAACTAAACGAAAAAGGGGTCAATTTAAAAATAAAAAGGCTAAGCACTTATCAACTATGTCTGTTCAATTCTGGGTTTTATGGAATCAGCAATATATTATATCAAGACATTGGGTGTAACCATAGGTAATGAAAGGATGAAAATAAAATTAACTATATTTTACCATTTACTAAACATTAGCATAATACATTATAAAAAAAACATCAGTTAATAAGAAAATTGTATAACGATCATATTATTTTTTTTTTCTGGCGGTTGAAATGTTGCAACGAACTTTGGTGCTTTCTAAGTGTTTTTGTGATTTAAAAATATTCAACTACGGATCTGAACTTTATTCATGGAGATACAATTAGTATAACACTCCACCTACCGTACTGTGCTATTCCCATGTGAAATCACTGCATTTAACTACTATTATTTCGCTTTAAATATTCACTGCACTATCATGGATGCCACTGATTTGAAACATACACTTGATCAGCTGATGTCAACCTTTTACAAGCGGATGGAGAGCTTAGAAGGTAAGCTCCTGAAGACGAATCCAACAACGCCTACTGTAGAGGATCTAGCAGTAGAATTTGCCACCTTCAAGACTTTAGTGGTTACGTCCATGAAGTCCTTGCAAGAGCAGATCGAATACCTCGCAAAGGAGACGGACCAACTGCAGATGCGAAGTAGGCGAAAAATTTTGCTGCTCCATGGCCTTCCAGAAGATTCCAAGGAAAACACTGCTGAAGTCATTAGCACGACGGTTTCTTCCCACCTAAAGATCGGGAACTTTACAGTTGATGATATCAGCCGTTGCCACAGAATGGGGCGCTTGGAGGGTTCCAGCAAGCCAAGACCCATTCTTTGTAAGTTCAAGGATGTTGCCGTCCGAGATAAGGTGTGGTCATCAAAAACTGCCCTCAAGGGATCTGGCATCTCCATTTCTGAATTTCTGACAAAGGCTCGTCATAGTGTCTTCATGGCTGCGCGGGAGCGGTTTGGCCTCACCAAGTGTTGGACGAGAGAGGTCATAGTCTATGTCCTTGACTCAGAAGGGACCCGTCATCGCATCAGCTGCCATGGTGAACTTGATGCCATTCAATAAAACTGGCGAAGAAACCTTCTTCGGCGGCGAGAGAGACCACAGCGCCAGCGAGGGTTAAACGTGCGGTTAGAAAATAGTGCTTACAAAACTAAATCGCGATTAACTTAATTTTAAACCACTTATTCCCGACTGAGTTAAAATGCAAATCAACGTAATACATAAATCACACGTCATGTTTACATATACACTTTTTTTTCCTAACTACCGTGCAAATTTCGATAATTCTCAGTTAGTTCTTTTTTAAACTAATATTTCTTACTCGTTATGAACATTTTTAGCATTTAATTATTTTTATTTTATATTTGACGTTTTGTAATTGCCTTGTTTACATTTTCAATCGGTGATTGTTTTTTGTCTTAGTTCGAACTAGTCCAATTATAATCAATGGTTTTTGTTTTTTTTTGTATTGTTTTTTATTGTATGCAGAGTTTTTTTTTTATTAGAAATATTGTAACTGTAAAACACAGTCGGTGGGAGGACAGTCTTTGGAAGTGTTAATTAGATATTATACCGGGTATCTCAAGACTGCTACCGAAAACGAAGCCGGGTGGTAGTTTTAGTGACTACAACCACAATGCAACTAAAAGTTTCGCAAAGAAACGCGACAATTATTTTTTATGTTTTTTTAAATATCGTCATTTTTGGGTAGTAAATCCATAGTTTTTGCTAAAATAATAATTTAAACTCTTTTATGTCTTAGATAATTTATAAATAAAAGGGTATACACTATTATTTTAGTAAAAAAATTATTTACCACCCAAATATGGTCATAGGAAAAAAATATCAAAAAGAAAGTTGGCGTTTTTTTTGCAACTTTTTCTGTTGGATTGTGTCTGAAGTCGCTTAAACTACCACCCGGCTTTGTTTTCGGTAGCAGTCTTGATATACCCTGTATAAGTATATATATTTATACATTTTGTTCACCAATTGATTATATATTTTATTAGGGATTAAATATGGATTATGATAGTGGTACTGATGAATTTGTATCTATTTGTTCTTCAGACGACAGCCGTGGCAGTTTTTATAGCATTCCTTGTTTGGAAGACAATATTGAATCGTTCTTGTTTGACGTACCCAAAAACTTTAATATCCTTCATATCAATGCTCAAAGCATTCCAGCTCATTATACTGATATGATGGCGTCTTTTCAGCATAGCAACATACATGCCATATTGGTTTCAGAATCCTGGCTGAAACCTTGTCTCTCCTCCACTTCATATTCATTACCAGGTTTTCAACTCATCCGCAATGACCGCATTAGTTGTGGTGGTGGTGGTGTGGCTATTTACCTACGTTCACACATTCCTTTTTCTGTGTTGAGTATGTCTGCACAGCCACCCCCTTCTAATGCCGGTGAACATTTATTCTTGGAGGTCACACTTTTACATGCCAAGATATTACTTGGCGTATATTATTGTCCCTCCAAGCATATAAACTTTTTTCCAGCTTTTGAAAACCTACTTGGATGTTCTTTGTTATTCATATGATCACACTATAATTATGGGTGACTTCAACACTTGTTTAATTAAAAAGGATTATAGGTCATCCTGTTTTAAAACTGTAGTTCCTGCGAATAACCTGAATATCCTACCACTAAATGCGACTCATAATTTTCCAAATTGTACAGCATTCCTTCTTGACCTTATTCTTGTTTCGTCTTTGAACCATGTTGCTAAACATGGACAGTGTGCAGCGGACGCCTTTTCCTACCACGATTTAATCTACGTTTCGTATAAAGTCCGTCCTCCCAAGAATAAGACCAAGGTTCTTTTGCAGCGCAATTTTGGGGACATTGATACTGACAATCTGCGTAGTCATGCTCTTGGTATTGACTGGTCTAGTATTCACAGTGCAACTACAATTGACGATAAATTAGAACTATTTAATTCTACAATAATCCAATTGTACGACATGCATGCTCCATTACGACCAGTCAAAATAAAACATTCACCTGCGCCATGGTTAACGTCTGAAATCCGTGCTATCATTCATAAAAAAGTTACTTCCAAGGCAATGTATAAACGTAAACCAAGTGACTATAACAGATTGATGTACATAAAGTGTAGAAATCACTGCAATAAGGTGTGTAGGGATGCAAAACGCCGACATATTCATAATTCTCTAGAAAACCAAAACCCCTCCAAAATTTGGAGGTTTCTGAGATCATTGGGAGTTGGTAAATCCCGGCATAACAGTATTCCGAATGACATCGATATTAATGCGCTTAATCAGCATTTCTCTTCTTCAGCCAATTTTGATGGCCCAGCTAAAGCTGCAACGTTACGCTTTCTTTCATTGACTCCTGTGCCTAACATTTCTCCGTTTATTTTCAAGCAATTTACCGATTGTGATGTTAAGAAGAACGTCTTAGCCATCACTTCAAACGCAGTCGGCAGTGATGGAATTAGCCGTAAAATGATTCTTCCTATATTAGACGAGATCCTACCCATTATTCACCACATCCTTAACTTTTCCATCACCTGCGGTATATTTCCATCCGTATGTTTCCATAATGTTTCCAAGCCCAAATAATCCCTCTTCCTAAGAAAACAAATCCTACTTTTTCCGAGTATCGACCTATTTCCATCCTCCCCTTTTTTTCCAAACTCCTTGAGCGCCTTATCCACCAACAGTTGTCTTCTTTTTTCATTAGTAATAATTTATTAAATCCTTTCCAATCCGGCTTCCGTCCTGGCCACAGCACTGTATCAGCTCTAGTCAAAATTACTGACGATATCCGAAGCGGGATGGCTGATGGTAAAGTGACGGTTTTATCACTGCTTGACTTTAGTAACGCATTTAATAACGTAGACTTTGAAGTTCTGATCGCGCTTTTACGTTCTCTTAACATGTCTCCAACGGTAATTGACTGGTTTCGTAGTTACCTGTATGGACGCCGCCAGCGTGTTCGCATCGATGAGAATTTTTCATCTTAGTGTGTCACGACTGCTGGTGTTCCTCAGGGGGGCGTTTTATCTCCTTTGTTATTTTCTATTTTTATTAATTCTATTTCTCAAAATCTTACTTCTTCTTACCACCTTTATGCAGATGATTTACAAATCTACACCCAGGCACCTTTAGAACATATATCTGCGGCCATACACACCACTAACAGTGATTTGCGAAAAATTACGAACTGGAGCAACTCTTTTGGTTTGCGGGTGAACCCGGAGAAAACGCAAACCATTGTTATCGGTGGCTCGAGAATGATCTCAAGAATCGATTGGCTTCATCTCCCGCAGGTAATGTTTGACGGAACATGCATTGAGATCAGCAAAACGGTCAAAAATCTTGGGATTATTCTTGACCGCAATATGTCATGGACGCCGCATCTTGCAGAGTTGAGTCGTAAGCTTTATGCATCTGCTTTTAGTTTAAAAAGATTGCGGAACTTTTTGCCTACCGCCACCAAGGTTGCGCTTGCACAAGCTCTTTTATTTCCACTTTTAGATTATGCTGACGCCAGATTTAACCGAAGAACAGCTCAATAGACGCGAACGCCTACAACGTGTTTTTCACTTCCCTCAAAAATACCTTGTTTATAACTGACAGAACCGACAGTTGTGCGAAGTAGAAAAATGCCCACAAACCGATAGTGAAAGAACTTATGACTGAGTAAAGCTGAAACTAAAGAATTATTATTAGTACATTTACTTTACACACTGGTGGCGTTATTCATAAACAGAATTAAAACCTATTTTAGGTATCGAATGTTTGGTCTCTTTCTAATAACTAGTGGCCCGGCCCAGCTTCGCCCGGGTACAAATAGAATTCTGTACAGTATTATGTACGTATTATACATATAAACCTTCCTCTTGAATCACTCTATCTATTAAAAAAACCGCATCAAAATCCGTTGCGTAGTTTTAAAGATTTAAGCATACAAAGGGACATAGGGACAGAGAAAGCGACTTTGTTTTATACTATGTAGTAATATTGATATTTTAGAAGTGTTTGTGACTAACACGAGTGCGCATTGCAATGATCGAAGTCCCCAGTGGCGTAACAATAGGGTGGCATTGTGGGCAAAATGCCACGGGCCCCCGACCTTAGGGGCCCCCGGCGGCCTGGCCTCTCAGGCCCGAGAGGCCGTAAGAAGAGAAGAACCTAGCCAATTTATTACCAACAAAATTGATAATCAAAAATTATTTTCTTAGTTTCCATTAAAGATACCAAGGTTTATTTTTAACCGACTTCAAAAAAAGGAGGAGGTTCTCAATTCGACTGTATGTTGCTTTTTTTTTTTTTTTTTATGTTTGTTACCTCGTTTCTCTGTACTGTGTGAACCGATTTCGATTATTCTTTCTTTGATTGAAAGCTGGTGCTTGTCGTTTGGTCCCATAAAAATATGGTGAAGATTTGATCTATATCTCCGGACCTGGAGAGGGGAACCCCTTAAAATTAAGGAGAATTGCAATGGTTCTTTTTGCATTACGTTCATTAGAAAAGTTAAGATACAGTGAGAGAGGGAAAAAGGGGTGGGGGGTGAGGGGGGTGGGTGATAAAATTAAAATACACTTAAATTCTAATATCTTCGGCAGCTTTTAACCGATTTTAGTGATTCCTTTGTCATTGGAAAAAACGTATTGACAGGTTGATCCCAGGAATGCAACATGAAGATATGATGATTATGTTCGGACCTGGAGTATAGAACTCTTCAAAATTTAATAGGATTTCAACGGTTCTTTTTGCATTGGGTTCAGTATAAAAGCTAGGCTATAGTGGTTGAGGGAAAAAGGGGTAGGCGCGAAGGGAGGGGGGGGGGGAGAAAAAATAATAAACATGTGAATATTCCAATATCTTTCCAATGTAGTAAACATGTAGGACTTAGCCTTATATTAATTTAAATATCTATATGTAGGACTTAGCCTTATATTAATTTAAATATCTATATGTTTGGTACTGGGCGACCCGCCTTCAATATGTTACGCATATATTTTTATTTGTTGGCTAGTCAAGTCATTAAGCAAATTATTCAATATGCACGAGTTCCATGAAATAAATATTATTTTTTTGCTTTGGAGTGGTAGTTATTATTTTATTATTTTTTGGTTTTTAGTGGATTTTTGTTTTGAAGTCGGTTTTTATTTTTTGATACATAAAAATAATAATAAATAGTTTTCAAGATTTACACGAATTTTACTAACTTTTTTTTAACTATTATGTACAGACTAAAGTGCGGATTTGGTTTAAAAAAGAACGAAACTTCAATATTACTGGTGGTAGGTCTCTCATATGTGCGAGGCCATCTGGGTAGGTACCACCGCAATGTCTATTTCTCCCGTGAAACAACACTGCTTAAATGCACTGTTGTGTTTCGGATTGAAGGACATTGTAGCCAGAGCAACTACTGGACATATTGAGACTTAACATCTTATGTCTCAGGATGGCGAGCGCAGTGGAATATTTCTACTGTTTATGAGCGGTCGTATCGCTTACCATCAGGCGAACGGCTTGCTCGTCTCGCCATTCATTGCAATAAAAAAAAAAATAGGCTTCTGAGGGGACCCCATCACCATTGCTGCGTTCGGGCTTCGCCCACGTAGTAAAGATATTACGACGACTAATTGGTCTCGTTGTGGAGTTCTTTTTATGGCCTGCAGGTAACGAGCATATAGCCCGCCTCACGGTCAGCGGTCACCGCCGCTCATAGACTTTTGCAGATCCAGGGATCAACCAAAATGAAGTCGCTTCCTACCGTAAGGAGAGCACTTTCTTAAAGCCTAGTTTAAAGAAGGATAGGTTATAGTGATCAGGGAATATCGAAGCAGGGAGTTCATTCCAGAACTTGCACATGCGTGGTAGAAAAGAACACTGGAAACGTACTTCCCGGGAAGGGATAGTTTCCAGGTAGAAAGAATGAATTCTACTGCGGTGACGGAAAGTGTGATGGGAGAATAGCGATAGTGGCACCGTCTTCCTCAGAACACTTTCCGTGGAACAATTGATAGATTATACAGAGAGACCCAAAGTCTCACTGCAATCCCAACGGCTCCACATTCTCCGTGAGATAGGGATTATCGATGATTCGAAGAGCTCGGCGCTGTAATGAGTCAAGTGGGTCAAGCTGGTATTTTGGGGCTTCTACGCAGGGGTGAGAGCAGAACTCCACGTCGTGCCGGATCGTCGCATTTATAGAGCAATAACCGATGATCCGGCGAAAAGCACTGCTTGTCTCTGTTAAAAATCCTTAACTTTTTGCTGGCCAATTTGCCCTTGCCTTCCAAATGACACCTAAACTGCAATTTTATCAATAATTCAGGTCAATGAATACTCTCGGATGCTTAGAGAGAGTGTCTCCATGACAAAAGGGGTCTTCTTGTTTGTAAACGAGCATAATTATATCTTCGTGGGGTTAAATTGTGCTATGTTCAATTTACCCCATTGAGAGGCCTGCCCTAGAGAGATCACAATTTCTGATAAAATTTGAGACCATCTTTCCTTAACGGATCCCTGATAGAGATTCTGTAGTCAGATGTATCTTGCCTAACTTGCACTAGCATCGGCATAGCAATGCCAGCTGGTGATAGACAACATATCATTGATATGGAGGATAAATAGGGTCGGTGAAAGCACCGAGCCTTATGGAACACCAGAATTAATGGTCATGGTTTCGATGCAAAAGCGTCCAATATGACTTTTATGCTGCGATCATCCAGAAAGCTAGCGATTTACTTTCAGAGTTCCTCAGGTTGAAATACCAGGCAAAAACAGACCAAAACGACGGCATGCCACACTAGATGACAATTTCAAGGCCAAAATCGCCTCACCCCCACTATCCAATGCCTCCACCTGATGGTGGGTGAGATTAACAAGAAGATCACCATCCGAACGACCCTCAGTTGGTGATCTTCAAGATACGTCAAGAGCTGCATATTTATAACTCGCTCCAAGAACTTGAAGAGTCAGCATGTGACAGCAATTGGTCTGCGATTCGAAGGATCCGACCGGTCACCCTTCTTGAGGATTGGATGGACATGGGCGATATTCCATGAAGCCGGGCCTAGGTTGTTTTAATAGAAAAGACGCGTGAGTACGGGTGTAATCTCCGGGGCGAACATCTTAAGAACCACTGTAGGGACACATTCCGACCCACTCGACTAGTAGATGTGTAGTACCGATCGAAATGCGGAGGTTAGGGTTTTATTCGGTATGCTAGCGTAGAGTTTTTGTTAGGGACCCGCTTCGGCCTCAATTTACTAGCAGGCCAGTGACACACATATTCCTTTCGGTCTTCTCCAGGGTATCGGAAAATAAGCTTAACAGTTTTCCTCTCCATACAAAAAGGGGGGCCCCCATCCGATGATTTTGCCACGGGCCCCCGATGGTGTAGTTACGCCACTGGAAGTCCCAATAACTATGTATGTCCAAATTGATACTATGCCTGCAACTGTCATTACCTGAAACCACATTAAAATAATTGTTAACAAATCACCACATGAAATCAATAACTTGCAACAAGATATAACAGTATATAAAAAATACTACTCACAGTAATACTAAAAACTTGAGTGAGAGCTTTATAACATTTCAAAATGTACCTGAGGCTAATGAAGTGCTGCTGGAAAGTACGTGGACTTTTACATTTTTGTTTATATTCTAATAAATGTCTTTTTAAATACGTGTCCAAAACACCAAAACGGGAGATTCCTGAATCAGTGTAGTCGGTCGGGCATAGTACTCATAATGTATTCAATAATTAAATCATTTATAAAACCCAGACGATAAAACAGGAAAAATATATGCTGACTCACGGCAAGTATATCGACATAGATTATAAGTATTTGAAAGCCCATAAAAAATGTGTAGTAGGGTTTCACCACGCTATAAACTACATGAAGTATGTAGCCGATGGAATAGGGACCGGTTACTATAAATATAAAAACTACACTAATGCCCAAATACTGGAAAGCCAATTAACTTTTAACTCCTGTTAACTAGCTCTAATGACCTGTTAAATTGATTCCAGTTAAATATAACTTCGATTAAACCACTTAAGAATTAAATATTTAATGGGGCATTATTCATCCGATTCGTATTCTCGAAAGCAACTTAAGAGTTTGACAGCTGTCAAACAGTCAAATTTTTAAGAATTTCTAGTTTTAAGCAGCCGTCGTCTTAAGGCCGCCTGCGACCACTCTTAACTTTTAAATTCTACATAAAATTTACTAAAATGACTCTCGTGTCGGTTTCATCGCTGTCTGATGACGATATAGCTTCATCAAGGCGAGTCAATCAAGAAAAAAATCAATGCTTTTGACAAATACAAAGAAGAAAACATTCAAACAAAGTGAGGTTCCGCCTGAAGAAAGAAACTGTTCTGCATCTGTGTTCCTCGCTGGAGACAAAATAGAACCCACTACAAATAGAAGCCGATTGATAAAAACTTGCGACCAACTGTTACTTGCTTTATGATATTCTACGACAGGCAGTTACCAGAAGATTATTGGAGATGTATTTCATGTGGAACAGCCGACTGTACATCACAAAGTTGCAGCAGAGTCGGTTAAACTACAAAATCGTGGCATGAAAATTCCCAACTATCAACAACAATGCCATATTGCGAATGATTTCTATGCGATATATAAGGATCAAATCTCCAGGTAATTTCTACTTATAATAATGTATACATAACTATTAAGCTTTTACATGTACACAAATATATGTTTTCTTATCCTATTTTAACTAAATGTGCTTCTAAAATGCCTAGCGTATTTTATATTATGTAGTAATCATTTAGAGTATCCCTTTTTACTG
The DNA here is from genome assembly GCA_023078785.2 of Hyles euphorbiae. NCBI lineage: Eukaryota > Metazoa > Arthropoda > Insecta > Lepidoptera > Sphingidae > Hyles > Hyles euphorbiae. The sequence goes on along the minus strand of CM041041.1, from coordinate 12,070,444 downwards.
TACATAATATATTATTAATCATAGAATAGAATAATATATTATGCACAGTATAAAGGCACACTCTAAATGATTTCTACACAATAATTTATATATATATATGCTTGTTGGAATCAAAACATTTAGCAGGTAATTGGCTCTTCCCCAGCCCACTGTACCCCATATAACCAAGCTCTCTAAATAGTTGTAGGGCTAAATATATAATATAATATAATTAATCATACAATGATTTGTACTGATTGTAGCTATTCAGTATATACTGGAACAATGTTCAACTACAATAGTAGTTTCCTATAAAGAATTCAATTTTATGAATATATTTTTTCAGTTTACATAAAATTATTTGTAGTTTGAAATAAGAATATTTGCTAGAGCTCTAATTTTTATTATCTTGTTTTTAGGAGGACCACAAGCAGAAACATTTAGAAACAGAAAAGGCCATTTTTCTATAAATGTGCAAGCAGTCTGCGACGCTAACTTGAGGATAAGAAACATTATAGGCCGATGGCCAGGCGCGGTGCATGATAGTAAAAATTTCAATGATTCTCCTTTATGTGCATTTCTGGAAAGGGGAGACTGAAGAAGCTTACAATCAAGACCATACTAAAACAAGAAACCCAGTGGAGAGGGTCTTTGGTTTTACAACAAAGATCTTCTTGTCTGCAAGTTGGGCTATAAGTTTTTGAAAATTAGCTTACTATTATAGAGGCATGTGCTGTGTTACATAATATAGCATGTTCCCAGAATGATCATATATTGGAGATTGATCTTTTTGAATCATTTCCACCAGCTCCACATAGTATAACCAATGAAAATGTTGCAACAAGGAATAATATAATAAAATACATATTTTAAACCGTACAGTGCATTTTATTGAATTACCATGGAATAAATACAAATAAAAATGAGTTATGTTTTATTGTAGTATATTTATTTTAATAACATCATTAGTACATATTATATTTTTTTAATTATCTACATTTATTTAGATCTGTCTTACATTTATATCTATATTCCTTTATAAACACAAAATAATAACAATTATTTTAACATTAATTTAAAACTAAATTAATAAATGTACTATTAAAAATGTACAATAGAAATATAATATGACATTTTTTAACAATGAAAATAGGTGAAATAAACAATTTATTTTATGTATTACATATTAATTAAAATTCACAACATTCTTCAACTTTGATTTAAAACACTGTTTTCTGATGCAAATATTTCTTCCTTCACACAATTTGTCTCATTCTTTTTTGTATATTTTTATATTACATACTCACTTCAAAAGGGTGTGTATTGTCCAAATGATTTGTTGTATGCATGATTTCTATAGCGTTACCTGCAAAAGTGTTTAAGTTAAAGTATGTCATAATTTTATATATCTCTTTTTATTTTTCATATATATTTGTTGAGCTTACTTATTTAGTCTATAGCTGATATACATGGCACTATATATATGACCCATATTTCTTGGACAGTCTTATTATATAGGTACACATTGAATATTTATGTACTCCACTCCAGCTCCTGAAACAAAGGATTATTTATAGTTATACACATTGTACCATACTTTATTTTCCATATTTATTACATAATACTACTATATGAGGAGGAGATAATATATAGGAGGCATAATATGAGAGAAGCCTATAGGTACCCAGCAGTGGGATCCTACAGACTGTAGATGATGATGATGATTTAAAATGTGTGAATAATCGATTCATATTATATATTAAATAGTTAATTATCATATAAATTCGTTAAAACTTAGAGGAATACGTGTATACTTACCTGTTTATAATATCCAGCACAGCTTCTTTCTCATATCGTATTTATTTACATAGTCTTCTCCATTTGGTACTTAGGTGGTTCTGCAGCCGTTGTTTGGTATTTTATATACCTATTTATTGAAAAGATATTCCAAAAACTAACTTTCAAACCGAGTGCAATTACAACATGACAATAAATAAAATAAACAAACATCATAATATTTTTAATAAACTCGCTTCGGGTAAAGGGATTAGGGACATAAGTTTTTTCACCCACATGATTTTATTAACAGATTTTTAAAATAATAACATGGCAATATATAATATAGCTTTAAACATAATCGTAACAAAAGTAAAAACGTTACAATGATTCCTCATATTAAATATAAAGGGTTAAATTTCCAATTTTGAGAAATCATGTATGAAGAATATTGCGTCAAATGGAACGTTTATATTTATACAATAAAAATTGTAACTGAAAACAAACTTTTCGTTAATCTGTGGAAATTTAGCTGGATGTTTGCTGAGTAGACCGATTTATGAGCTAAATGGCTATCCAGTATTCCGTTTCGAAATTTAACGAAACCTCAAAATAACGTCATATCAAATGAGTCCGGTGGCTGAGTAGCAATCCAGTATTTGGGGGTAAGTGCAATATATAAAATATTACTTTTGCCGTAATAATATGAGTAATATATAACTTCAAAGTGAACAATAGAAAATGTTGCAGTGATCGTCCAACAAAATGAATATAGTTTATCCCATATTGTATTGGGTAAAATAAATCTGTCTTTATCGATTTTAACCCTTGCTGAACCCTTCTTTGTAATTTATATATGATTGATTGAGATGCATTCATTGTCACACATGCATAATATTTTCGTTTTTTTTTTTTTTTTTTTTATTGCTTTGAATGGCGAGACGAGCATGCCGTTCGCCTGATGGTAAGCGATGCGACCGCTCATGAACAGTAGCAAAACTAAACAACACCTTGATTTACAAAGCAATGCTTGGCATTCCACTGCGCTCGCCATCCTGAGACACAAGATGTTAAGTCTCAATATGTCCAGTAGTTACTCTGGCTACAATGTCCTTCAATCCGAAACACAACAGTGCTTTTAAACTGCTGTTTGACGGGAGAAATAGACATTGCGGTGGTACCCACCCAGGCAGCCACTCACATATGAGAGACCTACCACCAGTCAAATCGTCTAATTTATTTATGCCATACAACGTTTCAGTAAACATTTTATATTGTACAAAGTGACTTTTGCGCCTCGGTACCTTAACTGACATGACACACATCGAATACAGCCATGGTTAAGAGCGTTTATACCCTGCACGCGCTTTTTGGCTTAAAAACAGGACTTTTCAAATGAGTTAATAGCCATCAATAAACAATTTAAAGGAAAATAATTATTGCTAATTTTAGAAAAGGTTGTCATCTAGGGATTTTGGTGGAAAACATTATAGATTGATGGATAATCTGTGAGTACTACAAGGATTACTGAACACAAGTTTCGCTATTTAGGCTTTAAATGGCAATTTAGAAACTTAAGATATCCGAAACCACTAAATATAAGATAAAAATAAAAATATTATCAGACTAATAAGACCCTTATGGAGGGATTTTGCTGAGAAAAATAATCTTTTTGTGTTTCGTTCCTGAAAAATAAAAATTTAAACAATGCGAAATTATTCAGAAACTCTTGTCAAGAACATATTTTTTTTCACCAACTTATCGTACATAATTTTTTATAGCAATTACAAATATGTAATTGCTATAAATAAATGTAAAACAAACTCAATAAAAGCAGGAAAGATCCACCACCACCCTTACCAATTAGAGACAGGCCAGACCATCCAACCACTAAATGAATACGAAACTTACAAATATTTAGGTTTCCACCAATCACGCCAGATTCTCGTAAAAGAAGCTAAAATAGCATTAACAGAGGTATTCCAACATCGATTAAACTCTATATTAAATACTCAATTAAATTCTAAAAACTCATTTAAGGCTATTAATACTTACGCTATCCCGGTTTTAACGTATTCATTTGGAGTGGTTGGATGGACAAAATCTAACCTCAAAAACCTTCAACGTAAGATAAATGTAGCATTAACTAAACACAGAAAACATCACCCGAGGGCATGTGTCCAAAGGCAAACACTACCGCGCAAAGAGGGAGGAAGGGGGCTTATTGATATCAATAATCTTCATAACAAACAGATAACGTCACTTCGACATTACTTCCATAGTAAACAGGGAGATTCAAAACTACACCAAGCAATAGTCTTTAACGATGATAAGTTCACACCCCTTAATTTACATAATACAAATACCCAACCAAACGAAATTTTAACTGATAACTCAACGAAAATAGCTGAATGGACCCGGAAGTCATTGCACGGAAGACATCGCATCGACCTGAGCCAACCCAACGTCGACAAAGATGCGTCGAACGAATGGCTCGTTCGAGGTGAGCTTTTCCCCGAGACCGAAGGGTTCATGATCGCCATCCAAGATCAAACAATAGAAACGCGCAACTACCAGAGATATATTATTAAGGCCCCGAACCTACCGACCGACATATGTAGAAGATGCAACAGTTCCTCCGAAACAATACAACACATCACAGGAGCATGTAAATCGATCGTACAAACAGACTACAAGTATAGACATGATCAGGTTGCCCAAATAATACATCAAAAACTTGCTATAAAATCTCATCTCCTTCAATCTACAGTACGCTATTATAAATACATACCGGAAACCATTTTGGAAAACTCGACACATAAACTCTACTACGACCGTGCTATACTTACCGACCGAACCATCCACTACAATAGACCAGACATAATACTCATAAATAAAATTCAGAAATCAGCTTTCATTATAGATATCGCTATACCGAACACGCACAATCTACAGTCCACCATAGCTGAAAAAATATCCAAATACACCGAACTGAAAGAAGAAGTCATCCGAATGTGGCGTCTTCAGAAAGTTACCATAGTACCTATAGTCTTGTCAACCACGGGTGTCATCCCTGTACAACTCCACCATTCCTTAGAAAGTCTAAATCTGCCTAAATTTACATATATTGTCCTTCAAAAAGCTGTGATTCTCAACACATGTCGTATAGTGAGGAAATTTCTCCATTGCGAACAAGAAATAATCACTAATAATATCTCTGAAAATCACCAATCCAATGCTGATGCAGACTTGGCTTAGGCCCGTCTGCATAATGCAAGCCGGTTCTACGGGACCGAGATTCAAGAATATTGGAATAAAAATAATAATAGAAGAACATGTTATCAATAAATTACCATTTTTATATTTCAACAAAATTAGTTTTCATGTTTTCTACAAATATTTTAAAAACCACTATAAAACACGCTGTCCGACGTGGATCAAATCAGACTGCCGCAAGGCCTTCTAGAGGGAGGACGTATCGCTCGTCGCTCCGGCCTAGCTGCAGTCGATTTTTGCCGTACGTAGTAAAAATAGCCACGCGCGGACTGCGATTACCACATCTTAGTACTTTGGTAGTAAAATATTTAATTATTTTTATTACCTACAATGATTTTGTAGTGAGTATAAATTATGTTTCAGGTAATATAATGGGATGTAATTCCGAGGCTAAATAATGTTATGTATTGTAATATAAAATTAAATATATTTCGTAATTGTAATAGGTTGTAAGGCCCCTAACACTATTTATGTGTTCGAACACGAAATGATTAATAAAACGTCCGTAGTGTCTACTGATTAAACACTGATTTGAATGCAACTTAACAATGTAATAATAACGAAAATATGATTAGTATCCAAATTTGTATTATTCTTTGCTTGCACAGTAATATTCGTCTACTTATAATGCAAATAAAATATTTTTATGATATTATATTACAGTTACATTTCAATTGAATATTTGAAGCGCACGGATCAAAGTTGTTTGAGCCGATTGTATAGCGAGCCGACGCGGCAGCTCTACGCACACAGCTTTGGTCGCTTATGTGTGCGTGAAATTAACGAAGAAATACCTATAGTTGACTTTGCGCGCAAGGTGTATACGCTCTTAACAATAACTATAAAATTAATGAACATCTCGAAACTTGAGTAAATTACCGATTTGTGATAGCTATTTCTGTTAATTTATTCTAATTGTAGCTTTATAATTAATTCAATAGTCGGATGGTATTTGCATCTAATGACAGGAGCCTTTTACCATTATTATTCTCGTCAATTAACCAACCATAAAAAATAAGCATTTTTAAATATCTTAATACTTTAGTAATATTTTTACTTTGTTAGTTTGTGTTGGACAATGATGGATTCATGAATAAAAAACAATATAATTACGTTTAATTATTTATATTTTTAAGAACTAATAATATTTAGAGGTGAATAATTATTACAATTTGTATAGAACATTCTAGCTGTCGTTTAGAACCCATTAAATGTTTTATAATTACTAACTTACGAAATTACTGAAACCCATTAACTAGCAATCACATAAATTATACATATTTTAATAGATGAAAATATGAATGATAAGCTATAACTGAGTTCCTCACATGTACTAATTACTATAATGCCAAGCAAACACTACTAATTGTATTTTTCTTAAATGGCACCTAAATGACCATTAAAAATAATGCAGCTGAGATATGCATAGTCCGAAAAAATAATCTAACGGCTAGTATGGTTGCCTCTCGCTGATCAATAATTATAGTGAAAAACCTGCCACACTAAACATATTTTTTTCCTATTTACACAGGGTAATATTGACATATGGTATTTATTTTAAGTCACATGTTACAGGCTTGAAAACTAATATCGCGATTTTTGACAAAACCACTCATTTTTTTCTTGGTAAAGTACAGTTACTTTCATAGTCCTGACCCCCACACTAACTTCGAGTCTTGTGTCGTGGGTATTGGAAATTATGAAGGACTTTTCGGTCTCACAAACACCCAAACCTAAACGAAGCACTTAAAGCACACTCTTATCAGTGCGGTGATCGAACTCGTGGCCTCTTGTTTCACAGCTGGCGTCTAAATAAAATTGCCAAATAGTGACTCACGCAAATGTATCACGCCTCTGGTAGGCTACTCCGACTTCGAACATTCGAACTTCTTCCGAAGTTCGAATGTTTGGACAATGAACGTCAGCATATAAGATTATTGGTAGCCACGTAGCGGAAAGCGCAGCGTAGGACGTCCACCGTCAAGGTGGTCAGACGACCTGGTGTTGGTCGCGGGATGTCGCTGGATGCAGGCTGCCTGCAACAGGTCACTGTGGAAATCATTGGGGGAGGCCTATGTTCAGCAGTGGACTGCCTTTGGCTGATGAATGGATGGATATAAGATAAAAGTTTACCACTTCTAAAAATCAATACTATTCTCTGTGAAACTTATCATTCACTTCGAATGTAGTCTAAGATTACTTACGATACAGAATTCGAATATTTTGCGATATATTCAGGTATATTCGTACAGTTTTAATTGCGATGTTCGAACATTCGTGTCGTGTCGGAGTACAGAGTAACCTCCAGAATGAGCCTGTGCGTATAAGGGGTCACTTAATGATCCGAAATGAAGTCCGAAATTTTCTATATACGTAAAACTGTACGAATGTGCCTAGATAGTCGTTACCATAGACTAAGTTCGGATTGAAGTAAGTATAAATAAGAATTATGTAAGTATACTATAAGTATGATAGAAAATAGTATTGATTTTAAGAGATGGAAAACTTATAACTTACTTATGACGTCGAACGCTCGGATATTCGAAATTCGTTTGTATAATATGACCCCTTTCTCTAGCAATCCAGAATATTTTATCTCGGTCTAAGAGAAATGACCTTGTCTCGATAATAGACGCTGTATTTATATCATTTGGACTGCACTATTTCTCAGCTGAAGTCGCATCTTTAAAATAACTCAAATATGTAAATAAGAGAGCTTTAATAAACATATATTCTCACTTCAGAAGATATTGTTGAAACAAAAGCAAAAACTCGCCCTTAGATTATTTTAGGTAATTTTAATAAGTTGAAATTACAGGAAAATATATTTTACAGCCATTTCTACATTTGGATGGCGTATGATACCACATATTATGTTAAAACTAAACTCACATGTTTCTTTATGTATTGTTGGATTTATTTCTGGATGGCATAAAAGAAGGTGCTGAAAAATACGACAGTAAATGGGCACCTTTGGATACTGAATATGTGTTCAGGTGTTTAGTAAAATATAAAAAGTTTGAAAGAAGTTTAACAATTATATTTCACACACAATTACACACAATAAGCGTTATAAGTATACATAAGTTAATAAGAAAACTGAATAACAATCATGATGTTAGCGGTGATGATGCTCAGCAAGTGCACGGGGATCCTGGTGTCCAGAGTAAAGATACCGTACACAGAGAAACTCGGCTGAGCGTGGTGGATCTCTCGCAGGATACTACTCACCATTTTCACTACAGAATCTAAAATAATACAAAATAAACACGTGAAATACAATTTTCAAAAAAAAATATTATGTATTTGAATCAGAATATTCGTCCCACTGTGCAATACGATTTGAAATAAATCTATAAAAATAATAAATTTGAAATAAATAGTATATTAAAAGAGGTACCATCGAGTCCATAAGACATGATCCGGATGCATAATAATTTGGTGTTTTTAATTTCGTTCAAAAAGAGATCGTTTATCATTGCCAGAACAGTCAAATTCGCGAAGTAGAAAAATGCCCACATGGCCACAGTAACGGCACTTATGGCGGAATACAGCTGAAACTGAAGAATAATTATTAGACAGTAGAACTGTCTCAGTGGCGCAGTTGAACTGCGGTATGATTGCAAAACTGTGGTCTCAGGTTCAAATCCCGGGTCGGGCGAAGTGATATTGGATTTTTCCTGCCTACGCCTTCTGGAAAAAGGCGTGGATTTATGTATGTATTAGTCAATATGCCTATTATTATTAAAATACTTCGTATTTGGTAATTGGGAAAATATGTAGTCTATTGACTGAATTAATTTTAGATCAGAATTAATTTCAGATTCCACATGAACCTCAATAAAAACATTAATATCTACTCATCACATAACCTTCTACCTCTATACAGTATTCGAATCTGGGTGTAGTCTTAGATTATTTTCTTATAATGGTATTCAACATTAATGCCTTGTGCATTGGCATAAATATATGGACAGGGCGGAAATCGCGTAAATTGTTCCGACCTAAGTGGAGCGTGCGTTCCAGAACATCTATAGTGGAACGTTACTCAAATAATTTGTCGCTCGCAACGATTTTGAAAATGCTTGCTTGTTGACAGAACGTTTTATTAAGATGAAATTAAGATTTATTTTTTGTGACTCCAAATTTAGTGAAGGGCCTATCCTTAGCATTTAAATCAATGGGCTTGTGTATTGTAAAACTATGTGACCACCCACTTGAGTGCGTAGAGCTATAATGGAAGTTCCAATTATTATATAGGTCCAAAATGATACAGTGCCTGCGATCGTCAGCACCTAAAACATAGAAACTATTGTTGAGGAACCACATCAACCAGAGTCCAGACAAATACAAAACTGTATATATGTTTCAAATCTTGGCCCCCAGCTCTATGTGTGCGAGTGCTTGTTCTTGTACAACTAGCGCAGCACTAACAATAAAATCAAAATTTCACATAGAGACGCGAGCCAAGACGTATTTAAACACGTACAACAAATGATAAATAATTGGCTAAGTAAAAATTTTTGATAAATACTCACACAAAAACTAAAAAGTTCAGTTAGAGTTTTATAACATTTTAGAATGTACCTCAGGGTAATGACATACTGTTGAAATGTAGGGGGACTCTTGCATTTTTGCTTGTACTCAATTGAATTTCTTTCCAATATTTTACTTAAAAAGTCATAACGAGAAATACCTGAATCAGTATAGTCAGGCATTGTCCTCGTGATATATTCAATTAATAAATCATTTACAACTCCGAGACGGAAACATAAAAAGACAATTATATAACCCACTAAAAGTACATCTATATAAATTATAAGAATTTGAAAGCCCATGAATAATGCACAGAGTGGCTTATCCACGCTAGAAACTACGTGAATTATGTAGCCAATCGAATAGGGCCCGACTATTAATGCCATAAAAAATAAATTAAGATAGCGCTGGATATTCGTAAGATATTTGCATTCCATCAAATTCAGTTCTCGATTTATTTTATTTAATAATAAGTACATTTCGATGTCAGCAGTTCTGTTCAACATTTTATCATAAATTATGTTACATAAATAAGAAACATACTGTGCGGAAGTTCCTATGGTACAAGCAATGTATAACATCTTACTTCTGTGGTAATAAAAATGATAATAAAACTGTGCATAGTAAGCAATTGAAAACGTTGCAGTCATCATCCAGCAAAATGAATACAGTTTTTCCCATACTGTATTTTGTGAAATCAGCCTGTCTTTATCAATTCTCACTCTTGCTGAACCCAAAATTCTTTGTAATTTATATATCGGGAAGAAAGAGTGTATTATATTTTTATATAATCTCTTTTCAATTGTAGTTCTAGAGTACATTTTGTGTGATACTACGTAACCTGTGCGCTCAGACTCTACACTCACAGAAATAAACTATTTTCTAATGATCCACCCACGGTTTTAGAAAATTATCCAAAATTGTATACATTTTTCGATGATATGGTCAATTTGTCGTAATTGTAGAGTAATAATTAATTCACCATGCTGGATATATGAACATGTAATGAACGGTTTATAATCGTTGTCATATTATGTTAGGTATTTATTTTGGATTAATGTAATATCAATGGATGTAGCTAAGCTTTTCTAATTGTCTACTAAATTATGCAAGTAGATCCTACTATTACATTTATGTTTTCATATAAATGTGTTTTTTTATTGCAATGAATGGCAAGACGAGCATACTGTCCGCCAGATGTTGAGATACGACCACTCATGAACGGTAACAAAAACAAAAGATACCTTCAACATTCAACTGTGCTCGCCATCCTGAGACATAAGATGTTAAGTCTCTATACCTCCAGTAGTTACTCTGGCTAAAATATCCTTTAATGCGAAACACAACAGTGTATTTACACTGATATTAGGCGGGAGAATTAAACATTGCGTTGGTACCTACCCAGATTGCCTCTCACACATGATAGACCTACCACCAGTAATACACACATACACAAGCTATTATTATTATTTAGTTCAATTTGCTTCACAACTCTGTTTAATTTAACCGGTAAAACAAAAACAACAGTCACGGGCCTAGGCCAAATGATTGTTGGGTTGGTTCGAGATTGCGTTGGGGGTAGGTTCAGGTGATATTTCGGATTGTAAAAAATTTCGGACTATCCTACAAGTGTTTAAAATAACTGCTTTTTGAATTTGGATGTAAGTCTGTTGAGGTAAATCTAATAGACCTAGCGCCTGGGACAACTGTTTAGGGATTACCCCTGTGGTATACACTACTATGGGAACTATTGAAACTTTTTTTAGCTGCCACATGCGGGTGATTTCGTCCTTTCTTAATATATATAAATCACGTTTTTACTTAATTTCGATTCGATCAAAGTTGTAGTAAAAGTCATTACTCGGTTTTATCTTGAACTCAAATTATTTTTGTTTCGTAGTGTATTATTGTGTAAATAAATTACTAAATTAATAATTAATTCTAATGTCCTTTATTATGTTAATCTTATAAATATGTAAGAGTTTTAAGATTTAAATTAGTGCTAGTGTTCAGTACATAATCAATAAATAAGTCAGCAGTTCGAAGAAACACCAATGTTCTATGGCACCATTTTGAAAAAAAAATATTCAAATTTTCTTTGACGTTTAGCAATTGATATTCAAAGCGGTACCAATAGGGTTTAATATAAACCATGGACTATGATATAAACGAAACGTCTTGTTTAAGCTTCTACAACATAAACTAGTTGATAATTAAACTGTTTTATCAACTAGTCTATCGTCCATGAAAAACAGTCTCGTTGCGTAGACTGTATAAACTTCAACGACCCACCACTAGTACAGATGAATAGAGAACCATTTGATAATGAATTTGGTGAAGGAAAGGAAGTATCTAGAAGGAATGTTTTGAAATAATTAATGCAGAAAAAAGAGTCGTCCAGGCAAATGAGAAAAACTCAAGCAAGCAAGCTAAACAAATGCCATTAGGTCGTTGAAGAAATGTGTGAAATTAAATGTTTTTTAAAATTATGTCGTATTTATTAAAAGTGATAAAAAAACCGGTTGAAAGTAAAATAAAGAATATAATATGCAGTCTATTCGATTGGTAAAACTATATGGCCTACTTTTATGGTTATTTGGGATATGATTATGAAGAAGAAGAAGAAGAAGATAAGGATATGATTATCTCTCTTTCTTTCTCTCTCTTCAATCTTAAGCAAATACGGTGTTATTTTTCCCATTGGAAATTTGTACGCGCAACAGCATGAATCCAATTTTGCCTAATGTCGTCATCTGTAGGGAATATGCAATGAAGGCATTTTAATATGAAACACTAAGTTTATATCATATGACATCCTAGACCGCAGCCCTCGCGCAGTGGCCGAGTGCTTTTTACCACTACACTACCGGGTAGGTATTTTGAAGTACAAGCCAATTTATGTAAAATGGCTAGTAAACTAAAATATACATTATTTATATTATCGCTAAAATGTGCAGCACATCACTATTGAATATGTCGTAACTAAATTGTGTCGGCGCTTTGGCCCTTTGTAACATTTGACATAACTGCACTTTTTAATACCCAACATAGCAATTTGACGTTTCATCATTTCATACGTGCATTAATTTTCTACAACTTTAGAAGAGCACTGACACGGCTTCAGTGTTCTGAAGAGCTAACATCTGTGTTCAGTAATGAAGCCCCATGTCTGCGGACTGTCGAACGTTGGTATTTAGAATTCCAGCGTGGACATACTAGTGTTAGTGACAAATCTCGCGGAGGACGTCCAAAATCCGCATTCACTGAAGATAACTTCATTGCTGTGTGACCACTAATTCTCGAAGTTCGTCATGTGACATATCGAGAGATAGACGCTCTATTAGGCATCTCAGGGACAACCATTCAGAAAATCTTGCATGAAGCACTTGGTGTGAGAAAGCTAGTTTACCGTTGGATACCGCATCTGTTTTCCGGCGATCACAAGGCGACCCGCGTCAGATGGTGTAAGAAAACTTTGCAAAGGTTCAACCGAGGAGAGTCAAATCACGTCTACAACATTATCAGTGGTGACGAATCTTGGATCTATGCCTACGATCCTGATTCCAAATAGCAATCTACAATCTGGGTCTTTCAAAACGAGCCAAAGTCGACTAAAGTTGTTCGTTCTCGAAACACTTCAAAGAAGATGGTGGCTACGTTAGTTGGAAAAACTAGCCATGTTGCGACTATTGCACTTGAAGATCGTAGCACGGTTAACGCAGAGTGGTATACCACAGTTTGTTTACCACAAGTCATTGCCGAACTTCAAAAATCTAACTCAAATGGACGCATCATCCTGCACCACGACAATGCAACCTCACACAGCGCTCGTCAAACGACTGAGTATTTGAAGCAGAAAAATGTAGAAATTCTTGACCATCCTCCATACAGTCCTGACCTAAGCCCTAACGATTTCTTTATATTTCCTAAAATTACGAAAAGTCTTCGTGGTCAAAGGTTCCAGTCCGGTGAAGAAGTAGTCGACACTTTCAAGTCAGCCATTTTGAACACCCCCACTTTAGAGTGGAATAAATGTTATAATAACTGGTTTGAGCGAATGGACAAGTATATTAAGCTACGTGGTGAATACTTTGAAAAACAATGAAAGGTTCTAGTTGTGTTTTTTTCATCAAACGAAAACTTAAAAGATGATGAACCATGATATTGACCCATTGGAAAAACAGGATAAGTATATGAGAGTGGTTTAGACTCCTTCTATGCTTTAGTTATTGTTCTGAGGATATTTGGTTTCAATTTTGCTATGACAGATAACAAATAATGGAGAATGATTTAATCATAATAAGGATGAGTGCATAGGTAGAAAATTGGAACTATTCAAATACACAACTATATTATGTAAATTAGTTTCGATAAAAAAAAGCTTTTACTTTAATGGACGAGTTTATTTCCTGATGTAACATAATTTTTTAACCGCCATTAACAACCATATAATTTATTACCATTAGTTTGTAATCACAATTTATTTGTCAACTTATTAATGGTATTTTTTATCAAATAGTCGGGATGTTCATATATTACCTTTTATGTATATTTGAAAGAAAGAAAGAAATAAATAAATACATTTATTGAAGGCGCAAACATACATAGGTAGGTAATAAAATAACAAAATATACAAAAAATAAAAACATGACAAAAAATACTATTATGCAACAAAATTACGTGGCTAAATTATTGCGCCGACAATGGGCCTCCCATTCAGCTTTATGCTGCAGAATGGGAAAGCAAACTGCAGCGCTGATTTTCAACGGGGTGCCCTGGTGAGACACGAATATCCAGTCGGTAGGCTGACAAAACATTATCATAAATATCTGCTAATAATTACATTCTTTTCTGTGGGTACGCATAGAATTTTTTTTTTTTGTCAATGTGCGGCTGTAATGCGCAGCCACTGAAAGGCATCACATAAATCACACACATAGCATAAATCATATCGCCCACGTTGCTCGAGTTTAGTCATTTAAATATAAAAGTAATAACAAACAAATACAAAACATACATAACATGCAAACCCCGCCATAACTGATCACGTTTCAAGAGGATTTACACACAGGATTTACACAGGATAAATTAAAAGGATAGAAGTTGTGCAAAGTGTAAACTGTAGATGTTCCCACACGGGGATGCCGCCAATAACGCTGGGTGGAGGGGACACATTCCTGATCGTGATACGTTCTATAGCAGGAAGGTAAGTGAGTAAAATATGTTCAATAACCTTTCTTTTGGATACATATTAAATGTTGTTTATAACTATTTTTAAATCCAATTTTATTATTTTTAGAACGACACGGTGGAGGAATGTTATTCCAGCAGCGAGTGGCGGCATATTTGAAGGATCCCCTGAATGCCGCAGTCCGGTGTAGTGGAATCGTTAATGGTTTGGTGGTAGAACGCATGCCATATGAGTGACTATCCTGTCTCCACGTCAGTTTATCAAATAAGTACTTTGGTTTCTTTGTTTTTATAACGCCAAAAAGTAAGGTTGCCATATGTAATTCCCGAAGGGCACTAGTTTTAAGAATATTGGCCTCATTTAGAAACGGTGAGACATGACTACGACTGGGAATGTTGAAACAAAATCTAGCGCATGCGTTTTGCACTCGTTGGATTAGTCGTGCAGTGCGGGATAGTAAGCACGGACCATACACCGTATCGCAGTAGTGCAACCTTGAGAGAACCAAACTGTCAACAAGCATTTTTCTTACTTTGATATTGAAATATTGTTTAAAACGATATAATACCTTGAGTCTGTAAAAACAGTTTTTGACAATATTATTTATATAGGTCTCAAATCGTAGTTCTGGGTCAATAATTAGTCCTAGGTTGCGTGCTGTTTCCACCCGTTCAATACTTTGCCCCTTGAGTGTTATCTGCGGCTATGCCGACAGTATGTTGTTATTTAAACTCGTTTATAATAACACTTACCTACAATATTGTCCTGTAGAAAATCTATAAAATTAAAGAAAAAGCATTTTCGACCGTTTTTATTTTATATTATAAACATGTGAATTATACCTACACTAAATCGATTAAATTTTGCTCATTGCTTTTGCAAACAACTTTGAGAAATATTTTCTTTTTGTAACTTAATTTCATAAAATAAGCCATCCACATTTAATTTTCACAGGGGCTCTCCCTAAAATTAAAACTAAAAATATTTGTGCTTTTATCCAAGTAGTTCCTGATGATATATTAGATAAGATCATTTATATTAAAGGTGACCCCGAAACGTAGTCCGATAATTTAAAACGGAAGTCATTAGATTATTACTTCATTAGTTTGTCGTCAGCGTTTGCAGCTAGCTAAATTGCTTTCACTGTTAGTCTGTGACTATCATTGGCTAAAGATAAAACTAAATATGCAGTCAACATAAAAAATATCCCATAGCTTGTGACCATGCATCCCAATAAGAAGTTTAATAAAAGTAAAATGTATTTTGGAAAAAATGAAATCATTAATATGAATTTAAGGAAAATGAATACACCAGAATACATCTCTAAAGACATACTAGAAGAAGAATTCGTGCAATGTTACAGGCTGGTGTTCTATATTCAGATGGCATTGGGTTCATGTCGGGTACATAATAAAGACAGATTTGTGACATCACCAACAATTTATCAAAAATTGTACACTATACTTTGTATAATAGTAACAGTGACTTCATATGTATTTATAGTCAAATATTATTCTTACAAATATGAGAGCAACGCTGCCGTTTTCTATATAGCCTCTGCCGGAATGTTAGGAGATTTATTGGTATACGTCAGTAACATGATCCATATACGGTTTCTAAACGGGGACACAAATATGATGTTTTTCATAAAACTGCAAAGTCTCGATCGTCTAATGAAAATTGAACACAACCCTGCTATACTTTCTATGTTACGCACATTAAACATGGTTACAATGTTATTTTTCATGGTGATGATTGTGGCATTCCTTGTATTAATAATTTGCAATTGCCATGACCTAGAATTTTTAATAATCGGCGTTCTATATAGCCAAATCACAAATATGATAGAAATCGCCAACTGTTCAAATTTTATTATTTTCTTCCTGATACGTGTACGCTTTCTTAATTCCATAATAAGCAATCATTTAGACCCAGACCAACCTAAACAGTTGCCTAAAGTTTTCTTTCGTGTAATTCCTACTAAACGTTGGTTGAGATATATGGCAGCACAAACACACGATTTCGCTACATGTGATACGCAGATTTATTTACAAGAAATATTCGATGGATTTAAAAACTTACAAGACGTTTACAAATTTCAGGTAAATTGGGTTACTTAAAAAAATATTCGTAGGTATTTTATAAAACCCATAACAATTAAATTGCATTTATGTTCTAGGTTGGCATATACTGCGTTAAATTAGTTGCGCAGTGCATAATAACATTTGAATTTGTTCTATATGGTGTCCAAAATAATGTAAGTATAAAAATCTGGCTTATCCTATTTATACACAGGCTTTATTTTTCAAGTGTAGGTGGCCAAATCCAAAACTATGAGGTATGGCTAAAAATGCTGAAGGGAGTCACGAGCCCGATTTTGATGGAAACTAAAACTGCATACTTGGATTTTTTGTAAATTAATATTCATGGTGAGGAATCGAAACCGATTATTTAAATAACAAATTAAGAATGCTGTAAGATTTGATTAGGAAGCTAATTCCCGGAAGTCGGAAGTAAGGTGAACTACGACAAACTGAAGGAAAGCTTTAATTTTTGTTTTTAAAACAACATTTTAATTTTTTATGCATATATGGCCAAAAATAATATCCTACATTTTTTGTGAATAACTAATATCTACATTATGTTTTTCATTTGCCGTCTTTTAGTTGCACAGTGCCCATTATTAATAAATAAATATAATAAATAACACCCAACAGTCACATACATAGTCCTGACCCCACACTAAGATCGAGTCTTGTGTCGTGGGTATCAGGAACTACGAGAGACTTTTCGGTCTCACAAACACCCAGACCCGGAAGAAATATTTGTGGGCCGCACAAACATTTCTCTCGGTGCGGGGATCGAACCCGCGGCCTCTCGTTTCACAGGCGGCGTCTAACCAACTGCGCCACGGAGGCTGTCAACTATTAACACGACATAACTAAGCAAACAAGCTTATTACATTACTTTTTCTTTATATTTTATAGATCTTGAGAGTATCAGAAATAGTACCTGTCGTGACGTATTCCTTAGCTCATTTTATAACGACGGTGTTATTAAGCTTGCGCTTTGAAGTATTTTTCCGAGAGGTGAAAGAAACAAAACGATTATCTATCGGAGTTTTGATGCGATATCAAGAAGGTATGTATTTATATTTCTACTTTGGATTAAAGCGTTCATAGGATATTACCTACATAACATTTACTCAGGGCACCCAACACGCGTGCCTGTGTGGCACTTTGCGGCAAGTTTGAAAGCACCTTTATTAATAATTAGGTACTTTTTCTACCTGCCTGTATCTTATGCTTACATGGGATCGAAGCAACATGTACCTGTGTTAAAGACTTCTCAAATAATTTTATCACCAGCGAACTAGGCCTGTTACTCTACCAGATAGTCCGTTGTGTCTGACAGACTTCGGATACTATCAAAACTCTTGAAAAATCCACGAAAGAGAGTGATAATAAACAATTAATACACACATTACTTCAACGTTTTCTCTTGGGATTACACTCGCCACCTCTGTTTTGGTTCTCCGGTCTTCACTCGACTGAGCCGTAAGGGCCTTTTACACGGCATATTTTAACACTTTTCGGAGTCATGTGTGTATTGATAGTCAATCACCACGCACTTAAACGGTGAAGGAAAACATCGTCAGGAAACCTGCATACCACAGAGTTTTATACAAAATTCTATGGTATGTAAGTCCGCCAACCCGCACTAGGCCAGCGTGGTAGACTATATGGCCTAACCACTCTCAATCGTGCTGTCGATTGTAGAGGAGGCCCGTGCCCCTCAGTGGGTCGTATATGGGCTGATACAGAATATTTTAACACGCGCTCACTTTGGATCAGGGATGTTGCGAATATTCGCATCCGCATCCGCAAATGCGGAACTTCCGCATAAATTTGGACATCTGCATCCGCATCCGCAATAATCGATGCGGATGTTTTATGCGGATGAAGATGTAATACAAAATAAGACAAGACAGAAATTTGGCGGTGCCGGCTAATGGCGCGTACCGTTCGGAAGTAGTCCCGCTTTTCAGGGGTTTGGTAACGTGTCCCGATTGAACCTTCGGCGGGACGCCAAATGTCCCGCTTTTTGACCACCGTTCTCAGAACGAATGAAAAACGAAATCTTACACACTTTTATTTATAATCCGTACTGTATTTCGCGTTTTCCTACAATTATTTACCTACTTAGTATCTATTTCGATTCTGAAGTAGTTTCGATAGGCTGATTCCAAAAAAATATAGGGCTTTGAATAAGTTCTTGCGGTTTGTTCACGAATTCCTTTCTTATTTTAGATGGTATAACATGTGCAAGGAAATAATGTTAGTGAACTTATGTCTTAGTGAATATTAGCTCCAATAAAAATTCTTTAGTAACAATTTCAAGTTTCATACGGCTTAGAGAGCATTACTGTCGATTTTTTTATGACATGTATATATCGATGTAATTCAAAAGAAAAACGCATCTTAACTTCACATAATTCTCTTCGAGCATTATAGCGAGCATAATTTGTCAAAATTCATGTGCAAAGACGTGTCGGAAAATATAAATTTTCATCTTGGAGATAAAGATCGCTCTGGTAAATCGAATAGTTATAGTCTGAGAATTTAAGGAATAACTTGATGTACAGTGTACACCCATAGTAAACGCTAGAGGAAAAATTTAAATCGATTTGTGTAATTTTTTGAAATATTTGGAGTCAGGTAAGAAACCTCTGCCTATCCCGTCTGGAAAAAAGGCGTGAGTTTATGTATGTATGCATGCTAAGAAACCATGGCGCCTTATGAATTGAAGCCTCGAGAGATATAGTACTTGGTCTGATTGAGCTGCGCTTTCATTATTATACTAATAACCAAAAAGGGCTATTGTCTTTTAGAGCCTCCAAAGACGCGACGTTTTTCTATGTAATAAGTATATGCTGCTAGAAAGAGGGAGAGTAATAATTAGTGAAAGCAAAAAAAATATAATTGTCTCTTCTTTAATAGGTGTCCCGCTGAAGAACTCAAAATCCCGCTTATTTGAATGTCCTGTCCCGAATTTTCAAAAACTAAACCTGGAAAAGCTATTCGGACGTGACATTGACCAATGGGAGCGAAATAAATAGTGACATGATCCGACGCGTTTGTTGTTGCTATGATAATTCTTCTACTGAAAATGAGAGAGAAAATGGTAGCACTGAACCTGTACTCCAAAAAAATTCTTTCTTACCCCAATAAAAAAAGAGTATGTGTATGAAAATCCTCTTAAGTGGTGTTTATCGAGAGGAATTAAAGATATTATTGCCGATAGCACAAAGATTTTTATCCACTCCACTAAGTAGTAATCCTAGCAAACAATTATTTGCAGCGTGGGTTTAATTTACCAACCTCTTCCTAAACGCCTTGTTATCAGAAAAGGCGGACCGGCGTTATACTTAATAAATGAAACGGTGTTCTTTTGCGAGCTCTTGGGGCTACTCAAAACGAAGGTAATGCATTTAATTATCAACAGAGAAGATGGCTAAAACCTTGCACAAGCATGGGATCGAATTCTACACTTAATTATATCGGAACCCAAAAGACCAACTGCCCGACATCAAGAGACAGTTAGCTTCTTCTGCGTAGACTGAAATGCAAAAACAGACTAACGTTTTAAATTAACTTTTTACTTTAATAATTATAAATTACGGGTAATTAAATTCCGCCCTGTGACCATGGATCCTTTAAGGTAATCGAAATACCGGGAAGTTAAAAAATATAAAAAAATAACATAGATAAATCGATAAATATTAGTAAGCGATAAAATCCGTAAATAATAGTTTAATTTCAATATTCATTCATATACTATATCTATATAAGATGTTAAACATTCGCATCCGCATCCGCGGATGTGAGCCTTTAAAAATCCGCATCCGCGGATGTGAAAAAATCGACATCAGAGTTTTACTCCCTGCTTGCGTCTGAATTACGTTTGAAGCACGTCATCTTGCGACTTTCAGCGCTTGCTTAAAAATACGCCATGTTCAAAGCATTTATATTTATTAATGTACATACTTTTTGAGATTTTGTAATCCCTTTATCTATTATTTTTTCCATTCCTGAAATGGAAATCAAAGGCCACAAAATAAGGAGTAAGCCATTGAGGTGTTATACTAGAGCGGACATCAGGAACAAAATCTCTGCGTATGGTGCGTGCACAAGGGTACACATTGAAGCGAGAGGGAAGATATGTTACTTCGTAGGCGTGACAGAGACAGAAATAGAATGTACCCTTCATTATGTTACAAACTTTTTGTTTGCAGTGTCCCCTCTAGTATATTATCTCAATGGAGTAAGCAAAGGCTTTTGAAATAAGTACCTACCTACCTAGATAATAAACAACTTATTTACCTAAAATTCTTGGAACTTGCCGCATTGCCCAAACGCATGTTACTCGACATGAAATTAGATTTCCATTCTATTTGAACAGAAATAATTGGTTAAAAAACATAAACAAAATCAGTAGTTGAATATGAATCAACACCAATGAACATAGCCGGCCATGTCAAATAAATAAAGGGATTTACATTACTATGTTTCAGGGCCCTTGCGGGAAAAAGCCAAAAGAATGCTGAAAATGATTGAAGAATCTCCACCGTGTTTCTCTATATACGACATGTGGCAAATGGATGCGCACACTTCACTGAAACTTTTCAGCTTGATCACAAGTCTCATAGTCACCTTGTTGCAATTTGCTTACCTTTAAATAAAGTAGATACTCACGTAGTAGTATAGAATAGTTAACGTTACCATTTATTTTTTGTGCCAGAGCGGGAAATCAGTGAAATTAAATAATAAAGTTTTTAGTGTTTTACAAGTTTTTACCATAGAAGATTGAATAACATAAAATAATAATCAATATCTTATTTTTGCATTTTGTATAACTCGGTACATGATTTATTTATATTTATTTTCGTAAACAGAATAAATTTCTTTACTGCGACACTCATCTGTGTTTTAACACTTGTTCTGAGCAAAAGTCTTTCGATAGGTGCGTTACTTTCAGGCAGATACATAACATACTCAATAATTGTGGAAAAGTTTATTAAGTCAAGATGTTTTTTAAGAAAGTGTTGGTATAATACAACCTTACGGTTTTCAGTAGTAGTTCGGTAAAGCATTTGAAGCGATATATATATTTTAAATTATCATTTGGTCTGTTTACAAGAGCGGGACGTTGTCGGCCTTGCTGGGGACACCGGGACAGACTTCCTGAAAGCGGGACTGTCCCGCCCAAAGCGGAACGTATGATCACGTTAAGTATAGTCTTTATTCTATGTTCGTCTTTATTTGACTCGTAATCATATGGTAATTCAGTACCTTATTTAAGCAAACTTAAACCCTGTTACAGTGACAAAGCCTCCATACATGCCGATGCCTACCAGCTTTACTTTTGTTACTGATGAGTATTATAAGCTAGTATTTAATTTAAAAATATGTAGGTACTTGTACAAGGTTTTTATAATTAGTATACTAGAAAGTCGAAAGTAGTTTGTTGAGAATCAGTAACACAGTCCATCAATCTAGGGAGGGGGGGGGGGGGGCAAGACGGAGTCTGTGCCCCGGGCGGCAAGTTTAGTTGGCGGCAAATTGAATCATGGAAGACAACTACACAACTCATCAATAACGTAACACCACTTACATGGACGCTGCAGAACATTTATTTTCGCGGGACGCGAAAATTAATTAACTTGCGATAGGGGCGCGTGAAAGAGATGAAATTATATTTGGAAACTCCTTCATCGATCTCAACCCTACGTTTGATTTCAAATATTGTGTTTACTAGTTAGTTTTAGTTGATAACTTCTGCGGTTTTCATTTTCCATGCACCTTTTATTTTTTTTAGTTTCACCTCCTTAGGGTTTAGTTTAAGAAAAGAGAGTAAGCTATAGTTTTTGTTTGTAAATGATTAACTAAAGTACCACCTTTTACCTTACAACACTATTTCACTCTTTTCACCCCTTTAGGGGTTAAATTTCCAAAAACCCTATTTTAATGCCAGCCTACATCACAGTAGGAACCGCTAACACTCCATTTTCGAATCTAAAACTCATTATCAATTATTTTTACTTTTTAGTTCGGTCTTTATATAAAAGCGTGTATTTTTAGTTTTTTAAACAATTTTTTCTTTTTGACTAAAAACATTTATCCACGGCAGTCTCATGATTATTTTCAAAGAAAATAAATCTCTGAAAAATAGATTCTGGATAAGGTAATGTCATATACATTTTACAAAGTTTAAGTGGATCAAAATCGCGCCCCAACGAGTCGTTTACTAACATACAAACACACTTTTTGTACACTTTCCCAGCATAATGTCAACACTGTGTCTGATGGTAAGCTCAAATGTCGCCCAGGCAGAGTATCGAATGGCAACAGACTACGTGACCATGCCGTTTGCCAGATGGTGAAATACGACCACTCGTGAACAGTAACAAAAGCAATAAACACCATGAATTACAAAGAAATCCTTGGCATTCCACTGCGCTCGCCATCCTCAGACATAAGATGTTAAGTCTCTATAGGTCTAGTAGTTAGTCTGGCTAAAATATAATTTAATCCGAAACACAACCGAGAAATAGACATTGCGGTGGTACCTACCCAGGAGTGGGACCTACCATCAGTAATACACATATACACAATCTATTATTATTATTATTATTGGCAAGGTGGGATGGTTTATGTTGAGTTCTCCAATTTTCTACTCCGGCCTATGACTCCGGCAGATAATTGTAATTTATAGATAGTTCAGTCTACACCAGCCACCACGCAAATGATACGGATACGCCGGCATTCCGACTAAAGCCTCTCGGTGGTCCTTGAAGCTGATCATTGACGGAGGGAATGCATTGCACCTCCCATTACAGAGTCGCTCCCAACAAATGCGCATGACGCTCGCAGCGTGCACAGCGAACCCAGACTTTTAAATCGCGTCTTGCCACAGGCAAAGGATACCCAGATGGAATTCTTCAGTCTTCTACCATTCAACTAAAATGACAAAAATAGACGGGTGAATGTGACAAGAATCTTAACATAATTGAGTACAATAGTAGTAAAAATTCTTATAAAATTATAAATCCCGACTGATGTCGATAGTTTTAACCACAGAACAGATGAATATGGTTAGAAGGGAAAACAAGCGTTTGACGCGTCGCAAGATGGTTCAACACTGCCGCGGACGGCGGAACAGATGATCTGTCAAATCAGTCGTTGTGGAATTGCCTTGGAGCGTGGTGCTCCTGCGAAATAAAGTAAATATGCAGATTTGTGCTATTTTATCGTGCAGTTCCAATACTAAATACCACTATATACTTTTATACCACACACAATACTTTAATACCACTATTAAACCCGTTTTTATTTATTTTCGCCTTTATTTCCAAAAATTGCGGTACATAATTACGAAATTTGAAGAAAATTGAAGAATTCGATAATATGATAGACGACAAATAAAAAGTACACTTTGCTGATTACGCGTATGTATACAATGCACGCAAATGCTAAGTTCCTGCGCAATGCATACAACTCATTTTCGTTATTTCAACTTCAAAATTTTTCACATGGCACACAGTGTTGTATCTAGTCATGTATATAGTAGCTACATCGATGTAGTTATAGATTTTGTAATCTCGTAAATCAGCTTTAAACAATGAAAATTAAATCAAATTCTTTAGTAATTTTAACTTGAAGTACTCGTAACGTTTGATAACGACCTATCCTTATGTTTTTAGGTCATAACTCTGCCAACTTGAGAACAACATAATTTTGAGTCTGAATATACTTTATAGGTTTCAGAGAATGAGTCGATAAAGGCAACAGGTAGAGACAACTGGATTCCTATAATATCCAGTACGATTTGTTCTAAGAATTTATTTTCGTGAACCAGAAGACGACAAAAAATCTGTATCATAAGTAACAATACAAACCAAAAATAATTACGGGCAACGATTATGGACAAACTGTGTCATGGGGTTGAAATAATAAATTATTGCATGAAAACTCAAAGTCACTGAAGCTATTGACGTAAAAAATCATAATTTTATTGTAATAATTGCATATATGTGCTTTTCCAATAATAAAAATATTAATATCTCACACAGCTGAAAATCTTGAAAATCCTGTACATATAAAATAGTACCTATACAAGTTAAAATTAACTGTCAATATTAGATATTGTAGTCTTATTTATTTCCGTCTATCAACATAATACAAATTAAATAACTGTATCAGAAAAAAAACCATTAAGCATATATTTTGTATTCTGTATCAGCCCATATACGTCCCACTGCAGGGCACGGGCCTCCTCTACAATCGACAGTACGATTGAGAGTGGTTAGGCCATATAGTCCACCACGCTGGCCTAGTGCGTGTTAGCGGACTTACATACCGTTGAAATATTTATAAATCGCATGGTTTGCAGGTTTCCTCAAGATGTTTTCCTTCACTTTTCTAGTGCGTGGTGATTGACTATCAATACACACATGACTCCGAAAAGTCAGAGGTGTGCCCTGGGATTCGAACCCGCAACCACGGTAAACATGTTGGCAGTCGCATCTAGTCCGTTTACCAACATAAAATAAATTCCGGTCTTATAACAAAAACCTATTTCCATAATTTTATTGATATTCTAAATCGACTATTACAAGCTTATTATATTGGATTTGTCGAGGTTTTATGTTTCGAAGACGACGACGCTGGTTTTCATACAATTTGACGGCTATTGCCTTTCTAACCATATTCAACTGTTTAAAACCACAGAACTAGTTCTGTTCTATTGCTAAGCCAATTCTTGTAGGATAGGGTAGAGCCATATTCGTTAAGACAACAGAATCAATGGCCAAGAAATAATTACCTCATTGTTGTATTTCGTTCTTCGGTGAGTGAGTTAGATGTTGAGCAAGTTTATGTAGCCCAGTTGGTTTCATTTCCGCACTGATGACCCAGTCAAATGTCCATGCAATTCTAAGTATTTCTTTTGGAGTTGTATGTTTAGACTTGGGGTTAGGAGTACGGAATATGGATGTAATTAAAAAAGATAAGTTTACCGGAGATAGCTGGTCCTAAAATGTGCGCATCCGCATTTGAAATGTCATTTTTTAAGTATTTATTTTACCGATTTAGAGGTGAAAAATTTAAAAAATATCTTTAAGGCATATTTCTATATTAATAAAGATTACAAAAAAATATTTTGACTTATTTTAAAATCTGGTTCCCTATTATTCAAATACACAATAATATGTCAATTGGTTTCTATAAATAAAAGCTTTTACTTTAATGGACGTGTTTATTTACTGATGTAACATAGGTAATTTTTTAACCGCAATGAAGAATTCATGAGCAATCAGTTACTATTATTACTAAAACCCATTAGTTTGTAATCACATAATTTATTTGTAAACGTATTAATAATATTTTCTATCAAATAGCTGGGTTGTTCAAATATTACCTTGTTTATATATTTAAATTCATATATACTAAGGACTTACCTATATTAATTTGATAAATTACTTTGTACCTTCCTGTAGAAAATCTGTAAAATTCAAGAAAAAACATATTTAAAGTAGACCGCTTTTATTAGAGAAAATCGATTTTGATTTTGTTCATTGCTTTTGCAAACAACTTTTAGTTTTTTTTTTCTTTTTGTAGCTTATTTTCATATAAATAGGCCTTCCACATTGATTTTCACAAGGGCTCTCCCTAACATTAAACTATAAAAAGTTATGATTATTTCCAGGCAATTCCTGAAGATATATTAGATAAACTCATTAATATTAAAAGTGACCCCGAAACGTAGTGCGATAATTTAGGACGCAAGTCATTAGATTATTACTACATTCGTTTGTCGTCACCGTTTGCAGCTAGCTGAATTGCTTTCACTTTTAGTCTGTGACTACTATTGCCCAAGTTTAAAAGACTAATACCTTAATTTTTTTTTCAGTCAACATAAAAATATCCCATAGCTTGTGACCATGTATCTCAATAAGAAGTTTATAAAAAGAAAAAGTATTCTGATAAAACTGAAAACATTAATATGAATTTAAGAAAAATGAATACACCAGAATACATCTCTAAAGACATACTAGAAGAAGAATTCGTGCAATGTTACAGGCTGGTGTTCTATATTCAGATGGCACTGGGTTCATGTCGGGTACATAATAAAGACAGATTTGTGACATCACCAACAATTTATCAAAAATTGTACACTATACTTTGTATAATAGTAACAGTGACTTTTTATGTATATTTAATCAAACATTATTCTTACAAATATGAGGGCAACGCTATCATTTTCTATTTAGTCTCTGCCACTATGTTTGGAGATTTACTAGTATACGTCAGTAACATGATCCATATACGGTTTCTAAACGGGGACACAAATATGATGTTTTTCATAAAACTGCAAAGTCTCGATCGTCTAATGAAAATTGAACACAACCCTGCTATACTTTCTATGTTACGTACATTAAACACGGTTACAATGTTATTTTTCATAGCGATGTTTGTGACATTCCTTGTATCAATAATTTACAATTACCTAGAATTTTTTTTCATCGGTATTCTAAATAATCAGATCACAATTATGATGGAAATCGCCAACTGTTCAAATTGTGTTATTTTCTTCCTGATACGTGTACGCTTTCTTAATTCCATAATAAGCAATCATTTAGACCCAGACCAACCTATACAGTTGCCTAAAGTTTTCTTTCGTGTAATTCCTACTAAACGTTGGTTGAGATATATGGCAGCACAAACACACGATTTCGCTACATGTGATACGCAGATTTATTTGAAAGAAATATTTGATGGATTTAAAAACTTGCAAGACGTATACAAACTTCAGGTAATTTGGGTTAATTTAATTAATAAAATAGTTGGGGAATAAAAAAAAATGGTATTTTATAAAACCCATAACAATTAAATTGCATTTATGTTCTAGGTTGGCATATACTGCGTTAAATTAGTTGCGCAGTGCATAGTAACATTTGAATTTGTTCTGTATGGTGTCCAATTTAATGTAAGTATAAAATTATTCATAGTTTAAGATCGCGTACTGTCGCAGGCCTAATTTTTCAAGTGTAGGTAGCCAAATCCAAAACTATAGTAACCAGGTAGATTTAAAAATGCTAAAAGGAGTCACGAGCCCAGTTTTGATGAAAACTAAAACTGCATATGTACTTTTTTGGTAAATCAAATTCCTAGTGAGGAATCGCAACTGATGATTTTGAAAAATAATAAGCATGCTGTATTATAAGAGCATTCGATATAATGTTGCTAAATTCTCGGAAGTCGGAAGTAACAAGAGGTGACAAGAGGCAAACTGAAGTAAAGCACTCATTTTTAAATATTTGTTATTAAAACAAAATTTTAATGTTTCATAAATTTTGCTAATAATAATATTTTATTATGTTTGTGTATAAGTAATATACACATCATGTGTTTCATTTACCTGCCCCAGGTGCACAGTGCCCTTTATCCTTTTATTGACACGACATAACTGAGAAAACAAGTTCATATTTCTAATTTTTTTATCTTTTTTAGATCTTGAAGGTATCAGAAATAATAACTGTCGTGACATATTCCTTAGCGCATTTTATAACGATGGTTTTATTAAGCTTGCGCTTTGAATTATTTTTTCGAGGGGTGAAAGAAACAAAACGATTATCCATTGGAGTTTTGATGCGATATCAAGAAGGTACGTATTTATATTGTTACTTTGGATTTATGCGTTCATAGGATACCTATATGCCAATTACTTAGGGCACCTAAAGCCTTCTAAGCTGCAGTGCTGCACTGCACTTTGCGGCAAATTTGAAGGCGCCCCTGCACTATAATCTATAAGCCTTCTAATTATTTAGGTGCTTTTTCTGCCTCAAGGCAACATGACTTTTCACCTAATTTCTTAAATATTTTTACTACCAGCTTCCACTAGAAAGTCCATTGTGGCTGACAGACTTCACATACCTACTATAAAGTTCTTGAAAACTCCACTCATTACGAAAGCGAGTGATATTATTAAACAAAGAATACACACATCACTTCAATCCTGAAGGTTTTCTCTTGGCCTTAAGCTCGGGACCTCTGGTTTGCTGGTCTTCACTCGACCGAGCCGGACTTTTGCAGCTGGACCCCCCCCCCCCTTGAGAGATTACAAAAAAATGGTAAATGCAAAGCAAACAAAATCTTCCTTGAATCGACTTAGTTTGACGAGTTTATTGACATTGTTAGATTATTGCCTGATAACAAAGCCTTCGGCGAGGAAAAAATATCTAATTTGTTGATTAAAGAAGCGTGCAAATCTGCCGGTGATGCCATATTAGCCGTTTTTAATCGATGTATTGTTGAGGGTGTATTTCCGGCGCGCATGGCGCTGGTTTTATACGAATAATACCTAAAGGACGGGATAAATCCACTCAAGATCCTAAATCATACAGACCTATTACGCTCTTGCCGTCATTAGGAAAACTTCTCGAACGCCTTATTGTTCCTCGACTGTTACCGGGAGGTCCAACTTTCCACGAGAAGCAGTTTTGTAGGGCGATTCACGTAATTAAATAAGTTCATATGGGCCCTACTACATAAATCCGAAACGAAGCTCGAAACTTCGTGACGTTTTTCGTTTCGAAACCTACTCTATAACACGAAGTTCGAATCTTCGGATCGAAGAATGAATTATTCCAATATATCGGCAATACGAACTGTACCAGCGATGAGGCTGGACAAGATGTTCAGCTGGTTGGCAGCTGCCGATGGGAGAAGCTTCTACCTAATTTCAATTAATACGTGCTACAACGGCGTTCCAGAACTGGGCACTTATTCAACTATCACTCACCGTAGCCTTCGGGTTCACCACCTTCGCCAATTCCAGTCCGGTTTCAGCAATGTAGGCCGCTGGCAGTCGAAAACACAGGATATTCGAATTCTTGAGCGAAATTAAAACTTGCGATAAGATATTTGGTAACGGTTTTGGATTTTGTATGCCCGGACAAACGCTGGAGAATCGGTTCTGGAAACCTTTTTGACTTCTTGTCCGTTAGCGCCTTGTTCCCCGCCAGGCCCCTCCACACCGTTTTTTTATTGGTTGGAGGACTTCGGGTTATCCGAAAATAGCCGAACTTGCGTAGGCGTAGGGGTTGGTGGGGCCCTCTAGCGGCGGATATCGATAATTGAATATGAAACCCAGCAACGGAATCTCGAGGTAGCACGCATTTAATTGAAGTTATGTAGGACGATGATACACGAACATTTGCAGAGTAGGTACATACGTATCTTCACAAACTTCGTTCGTCCGAAGTTTCAAACTTCGTTTCGGATGAATATAGTAAATAAAAATGTAAATGTTCGGATTGCCGATATATGCGAATCATTCATTCTTCGATCCGAAGTTTCGAATTTCGTGTTACAGAGTAGGTTTCGAAACGAAAAACGTCACGAAGATTCGAACTTCGGATTTATATAGTAGGGCCCCAGTTAGCCGTCCATGATAATTAAATAATGGGATTTTAAATTACCATGTTTCAGGACCCTTGCGGGACAAAGCCAAAAGAATGCTGAAAATGATTGAAGAATCTCCACCGTGTTTCTCTGTATACGACATGTGGCAAATGGATGCGCACACTTCACTGAAAATGTTCAGCTTGATCACAAGTCTCATAGTCACCTTGTTGCAATTTGCTTACCTTTAAAAAAGTAGATACTAAATACTAACGTACTATAGTACTGTATCAGCCCATATACGTCCCACTGCAGGGCACGGGCCTCCTCTACAATCGACAGTACGATTGAGAGTGGTTAGGCCATATAGTCCACCACGCTGGCCTAGTGCGGGTTGGCAGTACTATAGTATAGTCTTTATTCTATGTTCGTCTTTATTTGACTCGTAATTCAGTACCCTGGTTTGGCAACTTAAAGCTTGTTACAGTGGCGAAACCTCCATACATGCCGAATCCTACCGGCTTTACTTTTGTAATTGCATGCAGCAGCATGACGCATGTGCTAGCCATAGCGCTCCTCAACCATAGTGCAGGGAAATGACCTACCCGGTACATTACCAAAGGCGGATCCAGCTTCCAAGCTAGGGGGGCGGGGGTCATATAGTTTTTATCACTACACTGGGTACAATTTCTATACTTGAATTCTATTATTTTTTTATGTTTGTTACAGCCGTGATTTGTGAACACACTCACACATTTTTACTTTACTTTATCGACATTCAAATTTATTGTAACTACTTATTAATTTTATCAACAATTTATTATATACATTATGCCAATCTGGCGCCAGATAATAGGTACTTAAACTGCTTAAAAGTTACAGGATTAAAGCCCGAATACTCGAACGCCATTCAAATAATAAGTTGCTCTTAACAGCGCACGGTCCACTTAGCCAGTACATTCAAGCGGGATTTACGTAGATAAGTACAACATAATATTTAAGTTGCGTTCCTGTATTCGGGCGTATCTAGGTATTTTGAGTTTTATAATAGGTACTTAAGGTTAATGCACAATAATTATAATTCAATGATGGTTTTGAATTTGCTTAACCCATAGGTTTTATGTGAGTGGGAACTTTGTATTTTGTATAGAAATGTATAAAACAACCCTTATACGATTTACTGATTTTGTGGAACATGGGACAGAACAGACAAGGCAAAACCTCTGGAAAAAAGGTGTGAGCTTATGAATGTGTGTATTTAAATATAATTTTAACCATATGAATACAAGGCAACCATAATAAAACATTTGATAACACACACTGGAATGCATTTAATAAACATATTAAAACATCCAACTTAAGTGCTATGGTGAATTTCATTGGTTCAATTAATACAAAGAATATATTATGGTAGGTATCCATTAAACAGGCCTACAATTTATTATTCAAAAAAAAATATTAAAAATATACTAAATGTGTGGAATGTTTTAACTAAAAGTCATTATGATACAACATAATTTATGATAAACAATTAAGATTCAATCAATTCCAGAAGCGGTTTACTACCACAATCTGACAATTTATGAATACATTATCAATGTAAATAATTGAAAAAGTGTTAAGCACTATTTGTGCTTTTACAGTTGTTTTAGTAAAAAAATAATTCTTAACACATACACATATACTTAATACAAATTCATATATAACTAAATTATTAAAATGCAAATAAAAATATTTGTCATCACAATCATTGATATAAACATTTTTGTTTTATTACAGTCTTATAACTTTAAGAGGTATGTTTAATGTAAGGCACTTGTCATTTATTTGTTAAAAAATTGTTTATATATACTAATGGACAGACAATATGTAATATTACCATAATATACTTATAACCTAACAGATCTGGGATGTTTATTGTAAAGACATCTAAGTAAATATATAATATAGCTACAATCACTTTTCTTTAAAAGTTTG
This sequence comes from Hyles euphorbiae, assembly GCA_023078785.2. NCBI lineage: Eukaryota > Metazoa > Arthropoda > Insecta > Lepidoptera > Sphingidae > Hyles > Hyles euphorbiae. The sequence goes on along the minus strand of CM041041.1, from coordinate 12,038,245 downwards.
CCAATTGTTTATTATCACTTATAATACCACAAGAGCTTCAAAATTATCGGGTATTTCCCGATAGGTTCGTTGCAAACAAATGAAGGAGTCAAAACTTGACGACTTTATTTGTTTGCAGGGAACCTTGAGGGAAATGCCAGATAATTTTGAAGCTCGTGTGGTATTCGGGGGATTATTTTTCCGTCCCAAATTTTAATTTCAAACTCATTTTCATGCAAAATCTCCAATTTTCACAATTGAATTCAACCTGTCAGTTTGACGTGTGGTTAATTTGACTGGATCATGTTTTGTTTTTTATATATAGCAACTACCAGAGAAAATTTTCAAAAAATTACCAGTATAATACCATGTAGGTTGTACCACGTGACGTCGAATGGTGCAATTCTATTGGTCGATATTTGGGTCGGAAAAATAATCACACTTATTTTACCTGTGCCTAATTTTTTTATTTAGCATTTAAAACATCATATCTGTTTTGACTTATTATTTTAAATGTGGTAGATAGCTGCCTTCTTAAGTAATCAAACTTTTATGATATGCTGCATTTGAACACCTACAAAAAATTTTTCTGAACATTTGTGTAAAGCTGAACACTTCTGAACAGTCCATGGATTTTAAAACCTGTCGTATAAATAGCATGTGTATAGAAGAAAGAGAAATGTTATGTTTGTTATTAATATGTGATGTTAAGCGTAAAGAACTATGCTGCAAGTAGTTATGGACTATAAAAAAATAGGAAATAGCTCATGTTTCCATGCTACCACTGCTTAATCATGTATACATTTCTTCTAAAAATCAGTAAATAATCTCTACATGTAAGGTATACAACTGCAAACGAAAACAAAGCCAAGTAGCATATTTGATTACTGCTATTTTATACTACTATTACATACTTACTATATTATATTATGTATTCGGAAAAGGTATGTATTTTTCATCCAAATACGACGATAGAAAATATAACAAAATAATTTTCACTACCTTGCATAATGTTGATTTTTATTTTGTTTGATGTCTCTAAACCAACCACCTGGCTTCATTTCGGTCGTAATCCAGATACATCATGTAATATGCTTAAACTAAATGTCACTGTCATATATTATGTAGGTTAGATCTAACTGCAGTACTCACATTAGCTGCCGATTGAATTACACTTCTGTATTGAAAAATTCCAATGGTTAAAGCAAAACTATCAGAAAATTGTTTTACAAATCAGTAAAATTATGCTTGAGAATATCAGCAATGATACTGATGTTGTTGCAGCACCATTACAACGGTGGTCGAGGAAACAGAAACACCATATTGTCTCATCATACCAATTCCTGAAAGAATAGATTATAACCCTAGAGATTACACCATAAAAATAAATAACACCATTTGAACCATAAAACCTAAAATGTTTTGGTTAATAAGATAAAATTTAAACAACTTTTGTGGCAAAGGTAATATGTGAGACTTACAGAAATCAAGACATGTATTTATGCCTTAAGAAATCACAGACTTAATCTTATACAGCTTTAAAACCAATTTGAGATGTCAAATTTTGTCTTTCACTCTCAAACTTAATTCAAAAGTTGTCCGAAAGGGGAATACATTTGATGATATGGCTTTCAAACTATCTATGATAAGGCCAATAGTAACTTGCTTTTTTGATTACAAGCTACTTTTTTAGGATTGTGGTTTGTAAACAATTAAATAGGACATGTTTAATTGAATTTAAGCGCAACATTTATTGGCTGTCAACTGACTACATCTAATAAAATAGAATTGTAGCTTATACCAACTTATCATGAGAATTATAAAAATATTACCTTTTGATATCTAGCTCCTTGATGGAATTATTTACATAGTGCCCCAAGTTTAAATCTTTAGCTGCCGGCCTGCACCCTTCATAAGTATCAGCTGGTATATCAGTTCTGAATGCTTTAAAATTACTCAGACAATCTCTCGTAATCACTTCTTGGGCTAGAAATTTAAAACAATTGTCTTAAATTAGTTGAATTTTACACAAATTAATCCTCAACATTTATGTCCCAATAGAAATTGAGAATCTCAATTCCAAAACATATAATCTCTCTTATCAGAAAATATTTTGTTTTTAATTTAAACTAGTACCCAGCGACCTTCATATCGCCATATTTTTTTTGCCCTAAATATCATCTAGTGTTAGATTTGAGTAATATTTTTATTGCATTATACTAAACAAAATTTTCATTTTTCTTTCCGAATGGAAAACTGTAGCAATCAATTAAAAAAACGATGGGCAATTTTTTTAGATATGGACATCATTTTATTTGACATATAACAAAATTAGCCAAAAGATGCCGCGTCTAGATTTTATATACACAATGTACACATTTTTTGAAATTTGTTCTATTTCATCAGCCATCAATAAAAGACAATTGAAAGATCATTTTATGTAGGTTGGTTATGGAAGCTGGACAATATTTTACATCTCCCATCAACTAAACAAAGATCATCCTAAATTGGCTGGTGTTTTTAGTACTCAACTCCCAATTTTTCCATTTTCTCACTGCTTAAACCTTTCTTGGACTTCTACAAATATTTTAAGACCAAAATTAGAAAAATCTGTACAGCCAGTCTCGAGTGATATACTTTCAAACATTTGGCAATTCTTTTATAAATATAGACTATAAATAAAATATAATAGTTACCTCCTTTCCTTTCAATTAGTTTTACACAAATATCTTCACTATCGGGACATGGGTTTCCAAGATAACCGACTCCACGCCAGTTGAAGGGCTCCATGCATCCTGGTGTGGCAGCTGTGCACTGGTAGCACCAAATTGCAAAACCTTTAAAAAATTCAAAATACATTAATAGTAATAATACAATGCTCTATAGCTCTAAAACCTCAACTCTGAACTCACTATGTAACTATTTTTCAAATTTACTTTGGACTATTATGTTAATTGTTGAGAAATGTATCACTGAATTTAATCTATTGCATTATAGTATAGCACAATAGAGCGATAAAATTGTACCACTGAATTGAATGTGTGATTCGTAACGATCCGCATGTCCTCTAAGTTATGCATTGTCAAAAATATAACAAAAAGACGTTAAATTGTGTGAGCCACACCCATATCACTATACTATACTTTACTGGTGATGGATCACATCTGAGAGGCCGCCTGGGTAGGTACCACCGCAATGTATATTTCTTCTGCCACACAGCAGTGTAAATGCACTATTGCAATAAAAAAAAAACTATTATAAATTGAGTATACTTACTTTCGCAAAACATTGGTATTAAAGCTAACAAAACTCGTTTATAATCCATTGTTAATGAAATAAAACTCAATTTTACTTCAAAATACTAAAATAAATCTAGAAAATAAAATGTTTAAAACAAAGTCGGCGTCGTATTTCCAAATCACAGCGGCCAGCGGCCTGTGCTGAAACGTCAAACGTCTTACGTCAATAGTACTTGCTTGACAGTTGACGTATGGCATTCCAAGTAACGTATAATATAGCTATGATAAAATATCCAAACTAAATTATAATTATATAAATGATTGAGTTTATAGGCTAAATATACATTCCACATGACTGTCCATGCATTCGCTCTCGGTATATTGGATCCTCCATGCACTGCAAACGGTGGCATCAGATGTCCGACCGAACATATAAGCATACCCCGGCTTTAGGCTTGAAGTTTTCTTCAAGCGAATAACCGGGGTACAGCATATAGTAATTTTCGGCCGGTTGACGAATCTGCGTCTCCGTCAAGAAGAGCCAAGCTGGCCGAGCCATCTCGAGATAGTGGTGGACGACATTGAGGTTCGTAGGGAGTCCGCGGATGTTGTTGAAATCCATAGTGAACGCGGCGGTGCGGTTATGCACCGCTGAAGGACCTGCTCTGTTTAATTGCCCTGTCATGAGCTTGAAGGCATGGCTTAGGTGAAGATGCATCGAGGAGCTTAGGCCCGGGCATTAAGAAGGCTGATTGAACATCGACACGAAAGGGCCAGCAGGTGGCAAATTGATCCGCCGGATAGAAGGCCGTGCCCTACCGGGATGGGCCGCCGGGACCCCACATCCGGTCACCAACCGTTCGCCACGATTGGGCTCCTGTACTGTACCGTGGGCGGCCAGCGGACAACCGTTTCTACGAATCCCCTTGGCCGGCGGGCTAACACTCTTCCCTTCGTCAGTGACCGAAAATACCCACATGGTACAAGCTCATGTCCGGACTAAAAACCCTGGAAAAACCGTTATAACACGGGCTGATCTCGGAACGCGGACCCCTTACGAGGACGGTGGACTACCTGGGCGGACACTTAAGTCGTACCACAACGAACTATGTGAAAAGTGAAACTAGAGTCAAAGCCTACGGACGTGAGTGACGTTAACACTCGAAAGTGTGTACAAGTGAAGCTAATATAAAGGGAAAAATCAAAAAATGCTTAACGTGGTGGTAAAATGGCATTCTTTCTCGAAGGCCTGTGTCATCAGTCGGCGACTGGTTGCTAAAAATGATGATGCTGATAAAGATAAAAATATAGGCAGGCGGGGCGGCATTATTCAGTTTTTGCCGCGCCTCAATTTTTAAGAGATTTTTTTATATAAGTTCCTATCGGTTTATTATTTATATTATATATATAAAACATATTTCAAATAATATAAATAACGCTACAAATCTCCTTAGGGTATAATAGTTTAAAGCACATTAATATTTATTAATAGATTTTTTTAATGATGAAAAATGTTTCAATTACAATAGATTTGAATTTAAAAAAGTATTTTGCATTATCCTTCATCGTCTGGTGGTGGTGGCTGGCCGGAACCGTAAACAGCATCTTTCAACATCTGCAAATCGTCCTTGTTGAGGTCAATACCCATCGTACCAACAACATCGTCAATTCCTATGGTGCCGTCGTTCGCCATATCTACTTCCTTTATAAGGTTATCTACCAGCTTCTGCGGCATTTTATGACCTTGTTTTGTTAGTACTTCTCTTAAGTTTTCTCTGTCAACAGTGCCTGTCCTATCAGGATCAAAAATTCGCATGGCAGCCCTTAGTTCATCTTCAGGAATAAAATCTCTTTGTCTTATAGTTACCATTTTGACAAATTGATCAAAAGTTATGTGCCCTTCGGGATGCGGTGGCCTCACGCAATATGCTATTAATTCTTGTAATTGTTCCGGTGTATGCGTCATAATAAGGAGACACTTTAGCATGTATATCAGTTCTTTCTCAGTTATATGTCCTTTAATGTCTGTGTATGCTGGAGTGTAGTTTTGATATAGTTCCCACAGTTGTTCAACTTCTGCTAGTTGATCTGGCCGTAGCTGAAAAGGTTCTTTAAGAGCTTCTTTAGAGTCGGTCAAGTCATATGGCGCTGCAGGGTCCGGTGGAGGTTCTTCAACGTATGCTTCTTCTTCAGCCACTTGTTCTTCTGCAGCTTTTTCTTCCTCCTTCTGTTCAGCTTGTTGTTCTTCTTCTACTCCCTCACCTACGAGCTCTTCACCTTCTCCAAGTACTTTTTCTTTGTCTTCACCCTCTACAGGTTCACCTTCTGTTTGTTCCCCTTCGACATGCTCACTCTCCGCCTCTTCCAAACCTTCGCCGCCAACCTCCTCGTGCGCTACAGCTTCATCTTCAACTACTTCAGGTTCTCCTTCAACCGGACCTTGTGCCTCTTCAATAGGTTCGGGTTGCGTTTCTTCTTCCATAGTACTTGTTGTAGGAATATATTAAACACAAGCAATTTTTTCAGATTGTTAATGTAGAGTTTGTTTATTTCATACCAAAAAGTTATCGCCACATCTAGGTTTTCTGAATTTTGTTCTTAAAACTAAAATTAAGTTTTCGGTTATTCGTTCATACAAACTTGAACTTCCCAGCGAAATTACGTCAAGTATTTCTATAAATTCTTCTAGCAATTCGTTTCTAACATTATCTATAAAATCAAACATCTATTAAAAAATAGTATAAACGGTAAATGAAAACATAAGTAATAAAATACGTCAAACAATGTGTCATTTTTTTCTGTCTACGGTCATTTTGCTTTTTCAAATTGTGGCTTTAATTAATAATCTATCGTTTTTCTCTATGGTCATATTGTAAGGAAATATTTAATTAGATCACCAGATATCATCTGAGATATATACAAAATATGAACACTGCTAAAAAAAAGCTCATAGCTTGGCTAATAAAAATCATTCTCATTAACTGGTAGATTAAAGTGCCATGGAAATTAAGACTGAAGGTCATTAAACAATCCATTGGTTCTATTCAATTCTAATTGTTGTCGGCAGCCCCAAGATTTTATTAAAACTTGATGGATACTAAGTTATATCCGCTTTCTGTGATTTTGTGACTGTTTCAAATAGCGTTACCGTCAGAAACATTGACCTACATATGAAGTCTTTCACCAGGGTTCCGCAACTTCGGGAATTTAGCTGAAAGGTGTTTGCCTCCGCCAGATCTTTGCTATGGTTTTAGGTTACACAATTCTACCCATTACCACGAAAATTTCTGTTGCACAACTCTCCTACTACCCATCCTTGGTTGTACCGATGTCAGCTATCTTGATCTCACCGAGGACTGAAGTATGAAATGTTGAATGTATTCCAAATTTTTGTATTAGACTTGCGGTCCGGCCCGGCCCCGCTGGGGTGCAAATACGCTTTTCAAAATCGCGGCCAAATTTTTAATTTCGACTAAAACTTTATAATATCGACCTATCCAACCACTACTGCTAGCCTCGATACAGACTTACGGCCTTACTTAAGTTGACTTCAATTTAATTTTTCAACAAAACAGATTGATCTGTTTTTTTGTCAATTGTTTTCTACTTTACGATTGGTCTCCTGTCATGTTGCCATAGTTTTTTCACTACTGAGATTGATTATTGGCAATATAGTATCAGAAAAAAGATTGAGCTGTCAATCTCAAACAGCAATTTTTGGATTGCGATTGTTTATTGGCAGCGTCTGTTATACAACACAACACAAAAATATTTTTTTTCAATATGAACCAGTAGAGATTAGAGGTAACAAACAAACTCTTCAGATTTATATATTAGTATAGATTTATGTTTGATCTATGTAAATGTAATCAATCATATTTCTGAGTACCAAGCTAAGCTCAAATGGTTACCGACGTCTTCGGGACGCACGGAGAATAGGTTCTTTCTCTTCTGAAAAATACCTTGTTTCATTCTCTAATCCCTGCATTATTTCTCCTTGAGTCCCATTCAAAATTCTTTAGATCGACGGATAATCTGAAATTAAGATTGCGAGTGCTCGCCGCGAGTCGCAACTTTCATGGAAAATTCGTTTATGGTCCAATCTGTTCGACTGTGGAACGCAATTCCAGCTGCATGTCTGGCTAAAACAATAAATATAACATGAATATAGTTAAAGACCATTATCGTTCTATGTAAACAGACACATTATAAAATTAATAAGTAAATATAAATTTGAATTTACAGGCAATGTATATTACTTTTGTACAGGCCCGGATCTAGGGGGGGGCAAGTCGGGGTGCGTGCCCCGGGCGGCAAGTTCAGGGGGCGGCATATTGAATCTTGGGAGACAACTACAAAACTCATCAATAACGTAACACCACTTACACTTTTTTTTTCGCCGTGCGCGAATTAGTTTTTAGTAGTTAGTTTTAGTTGATTAACCATCGAACGTCTTTTATGTGGTACAGGCAGTGGCGAATTTACTAGTAAGCTGAGTAGGCTGGAGCCTAGGGCGGCAAATTTAAAGGGGCGGCAAATCGGTCGCAGAGTATGCCCGAGATCTCCCTCCACTTAGCCCAAGCAGCGCTTATACGGGCTTTGACGTCAAGGGCGATGTCACCGGACTCATGCAGTACGGACCCAAGGTACTTGAACTTGTCCTTCTTCACGGCAAGTTCGTTCCCTATCACGATGCTTTGGGGGTCCGTACTCCCGCAAGCCATGTACTCGGTCGTCGCCACATTTAACTTCAGACCACCGCTCTCAAGCGTTCCTTCCACCGGTTGACCTTGCGTTCCAAAAGTCGCCGGACCTCCTTCACCAGTGCAGTGTCATCGGCATATATCCAACAACCAGGGCGCAGGGTCCTGGATGTGAGACGTAATGGCGTCGGGCACAACACTGAAGAGGAACGGACTCAGCGCCGAGCCTTGGTGCACACCGACATCAATCGGGAAAGGATTCGTATCGCCAACGGCGGTCCGAACGAAGGACTCGGATCGGAGGTACATGTCTCTGATAGTGTCCACATAGGCTCCCGGTATCCCTTTCATCCTCATCGCCCACCAGATTGCCTGTCGCGGCACACAGTTGAAGGCCTTCAGCAGGTCCAAGAAAGCCATGTGCAGTGGCGTCTTCTTCGCTCTGTATGCCTCGCCAAGCATCCTGAGTGCAAATATCGGGACGGTAGTACCACTGCCAGGACGGAAGCCGTATTGACACTCAGAGATAGTACACTCTTGCCGGATCCTGGACTCGATGACGCGTTCGAAAAGCTTCATGGTATGACTCATGACCTTAATGCCACGATAATTACCGCATTCCTGAACACAGCTTTTACCCTTGTACACGGGAGTTATCACACTCAACCGCCATGAGTCAGGCATGTTTTTGGTATTTAGGATGCGGTTAAATAACGCAGCAAGAAGCTCCACACCATGAAGCCCCAACGACTTCCACGCCTCTATCGGAATATAGTCTGGCCCTACTGCTTTCCGGTTCTTCATGCGACGAGGACTATAGAGAACTTCTTCAGGTGCAACAAGACCTTGGTTCGGGGGCAATTCGGGGTAGGACACTCCCAAGTAAATATCTATACTTGGATATTATAAAATATTCCAAAAGTGATACATAATAAAAAAAATTGCTTAAATGTGAAGAAACACCTATTAACATTGATTATAGTCTTTAGAGTTCCTTGCTAAAAATATAGTTTTTTTTTCAAATTGGTTATTTATTGTTTTCACGCACCCCGTGGTCAATGGGCGGCAGAATTCCTTCACGGTTTCCTTTGCCTGGCGTAAGAGGCGATTAATAGGGGTCATTGGGGTCGCTGGCAAACTCTAAGATGTGCGGCAGAACTCGTGGCTTCATAGCGGACGCCCACGGTTAGGGCGTCCGTTGCAGAGAAAATCTACGCCTACCTAAGTTGTGAGGAGCCATATTAGGAAGTGCGCCGGGTGGCACGACGAGTCAACTAGGTGTTACTCGCTCATCCGCATCGCCTATTGTCCGTAATACATCCAACCTGGCTGCAAAATCTATGCGGTACGGACAATAATTGTCCCCGTGCGTCAGATTGGAAGGCTGGAGACCTCGACATGCACCTTATGATCTCCCCGTAGATATCGATTAAAAAAAGGTATTGTATTCACTGTTTTTAGGAAATTGAGTTTGAATCAGACCTGGAAGTTTTGAGGCCTGACAAGGCTATCCTTATAATATCCGCCATAATATCTGTGCCGCTGTACGTATGTATAATGTATATAAATGTATGTGTATGGTGTCCTACCACGAGGTCTATTTCAGTCTACTCTGCCCTATTAACCATAAGACGTTCTATGGAGTCGTTAATTCGTCGTGCGAAATTACCGAATATTCGAAGTATATGGGGCCGTACTATCTCGGAAAGACGCTACTTGATGCAGAGTTCTTGAAACGGTTGTGTGGAATTCGGACCTGATATTCCAAGCATTCCAACACCTCATCTCTAGGGAAGCTACATTTTTCTTCTCCCGTAACGTCCATGTTTCAGTGGCATTCAGAAATACGAGAAAGTGCTCGGACAAGCCTGATCTTTAGCAGCTTTTGTAGTAGTACGATTCCTCCATATTTTCCTGAGTTTCTCCATTGCCCCTCTAGCCATTGCCATACATCGTTTTATCTCAATGATACAACCACCATTGTTATTTTTAAACAGCCCAGGATAAATGTACAACTGAACCAGTCTTGGAGGAGCCCAGCGACAGTTTGTGATGTGTATTGAAATCCCCCAAGACCATTTCAGCCGACGGGAACTGCGTCCGCCCGTCATCAGCCACATGGCTGAGATACCTGAACAGCCGCGTCGTCTCATCTTCCCCGTTGTGAGACCTGTAAAGGCACACGTCGATGCGGCTCAGGCAACCAAGATTCACGTGCAAACACAAAGTGGAAAAGGAGGGGCCCTCCATGCATCTTAAACGGTGACAGTAGATGTCCAACTACAGACGGACACTTAAGTCCTACCACCACGAACTGTGTCACTTATTTGGCACTACCCAGGGGTTACGTGTAGGAAAACTAGAGTCAAAGCTTACAGACGTGTGTGACGTTAACCCTCAAAAGTAACGCTAATATAAAGCGTGTAAAAATGCTTAACATGGTGGTAAAATTACGTTCTTACCCGATGTCCTGTGTTGAGTGGGCGTCTGGTTGCTAAAAATGATGATGATGATTAAGATAAAAATATAGGCAAGGGGGGGGCGGCATTTTTCAGTTTTTGCCCCGCCTCGAAAAAAACCTAGATCCGGCGCTGCTTTTGTATACTAAAACGGAAAAACATCGTGAGGAAACCTGCATACTATAGTGATTTAAACAAATTTCTACGATATGTAAGTCCGCCAACCGCACTCGGCCAGCGTAGTGGACTATATAGCCAAACTACTCTCAATAGTATTCTCGATTGTAGAGGGGGCCCGTGCCCCGCATTGGGACGTATATGAGCTGATCCCCCAACGACACCTTCACCATGGCCATTAAAACGGGGTTCAACGAAACAGAATGAGAGACAATTAGGTTTCACAAATACATTAAAGGATTCAGGGGACTTACTCCATACTACGACACGCCGACGAATATTCGAACATCGCACGTAAAACCATATAAATACTGTTTTACAAAATCTTCGAATCCTGTACGTAGATCGTAATCTTAGACTAAGTTCGAAGTTTGATAAAGAATAGTATTGATACATATTTAGAAATAAAAAACTTGTATCATATATGTTGACGTTTAACGTCCGAACTTCGTATCGGAGTATAGATTAACCGCTTGGGCCGGTTATAGGGTAAATATCAGGATGATTTCCACCATGAAATATTCAGTAAACCTTGTATAATACGCGTAACACTCATTTAGAGGATTTAGCCAGTATACTAGCATAGGCTTTTAAGCTGCTAAAAATCGCCTCTGCCTAGTGGTACCTATCCCCATATCTTTATTTTAATCATATTATACCTTCGTTTGGAAATTCGCTAAAAGACTGGGGCAGTGAAGAACAACTACTTTTTCATTTTTGAATTGTAATATAAATTTAAATCTCACTAATTGTATTTAGTTAATTCTCACAAGAAGAATGAGAAATGCACAGACACAGAAAGAAAAAGAGGGAAAAGTTCTTCATCAAGGCTTAGTAGAGCTTTATTAAACCATAGAAGCGGTGACAGACCGTTTGTGCTATTCTGCGTTTCTATGATCATTGGAGAGTGGGTAATCATGAATTGGCAAATAACCGACACAGATTTAAATAAGGTCATGCAGAAGAATAAAATGAAAACTGAAGAAAGTAATAAATTAAGAACATTCTTAATTCTTAAAAAAATCTTAGAGTTTTTACAGTAGACAGAGTTTTTATCCTCCTGTAAAATTTGATGGAATGTAAGTAGTTACGATGTCTAATAATAAAGCCATCGACATATAAAATTAATATTCACAATAGTTATAGTAGCGAACCTTGATTGTTTGAATTAGGACGCATAATTTCTGTCTGATCCCAGATAGCGACCGCGCGTGGATGAAAATTATGATGAATGGGATCTGATAAAAAGATTAAGTACCTATATAATATAATGCACCTATTCATAGCCAGCGAAAGTGATGTAGTTCTAAAGTCATTATGCGAAGACGCTGATACATTCTACGTATGTAAACAACTCTATAGACTACGAATTGTGTATAGCACCACGACAAGTGACAGCAATTACGCTACCCACTCGCCATGGCGTTACTTTTTCACCTGGTTTTACGACGTCCATCATCTGTCTGTTTTATGATGTAATATTTAATTTCGAAAAATGTAATTTCTATGATTAATTAATATAAAAGGGATGGCTATGATTTTCTTCCTAATTTAAGAAAGAAAATCATAGCTGCCTTGGTAACATTGTATTCAGTATTTTATTACAGTTACTATTTACAGGAGACAATTGATTAGACGGTCATTGTCGTTTAATGTTTTCCTCGGTTTTTATCGTTTATATAACATTCATTTTTTTCTTTTTATCTTTCTACTGAAAATTTTGTCGAAACAAAATAATAAAAGTAGGACTTAGGAGCTTAGACTTAGGACCTTTGATATCAATTTCTTCACCGTACAATATGGGCCAATGAAGACAACATTCAACTTAGTTAAAAGCTGAAAAAAAAAGATTTTATTTGTTTTTTTGGACGTATCCACGTAGGATTTAAACTAAAAAGCTCGCCAAGATGGGCTTTTATTCGTTTCATGCGATTTCCTTGATATCAATAATATTAGATTTAAATTAATCTTATAATTGATTTTTCCAACAATTTAGATGTTTTGAATACGGGTGTCCCCGGCCAGTAGATCTAAGTTACTAGCGGTTGTAATTGCAAGGAAATATCCAACCTCCCACGGCCAGTGCTTTCATAAGGCGCATCACGTGCATTCATTCTCTCAGGAGAAAGAGTCCGATTTGTTGGTTAGTGAACGGCTGGTGCCGTGTGGACACAAACGAAACTCGCACTTAGGCATCACTCGCGCCTGACTACCGCGCGCTCCCGATTTTTGGCGGCAAAACGAAAAATACCATAAACAAAATATTTTGTTTTTTTTTAACAATAAACCTTTACAAAGTGCTCGTGAAAGTGTTTTTCAAGCTCTTCTTGAACGTATTTTCCTGGAGTTGTCACAATGGTGAGCAATTCTGATTCCATTATGTTTTTTTTATTTTATTTTGATTTATTGAATTAAACAAACTGATAATTAAATCGCATCATTTGAACTTTTTTAATGTTTGTATGTTATGTTATGTATTTTGAATGTTTATACATATTTTTAGATATAAATTAAGTAGTTATTTAAAAAGTTTTATAAAATTATTTCTTACAACTATTTTTTCAGAGGCATCGCTCTAAGTACTTTTGTCGACTAAGTTACAACTGAAGCGAATTGGATGCTTAAACTAGGTGAACCCTGTAGATACTATAAGCACATTGACATTGCTTTGTTCTTGAAAAGGGTTATCAGAATTAATTGTACGTGTATCTTAACGATGTTGCGTTTGCTCTCGATGTCCATATAAGTGTTTGTCTAGATATGTTACGATTTAATAACGCTATTAAGATAAAATAAAATAATCATAGATAAATAAATAAAATAACACCCAACAGTCACAACACCAAACTGATATCAGTTTAATCATCTTTACTATTTTATACGGAAATAATAAATATATAGGATATTATTATATGAATATTATATAAACAACAAAACATACCGAAAATAAAAAAGGTCAATTTGGATGTTTTTACTAAAATAAACCAATTTTACATAAATGCATAATTTTTAACGCGAAATATAATAACTCACACCAGCTAATTATAACGTGAAAAGATCTGTTATTATTAATGTCGACACGATGTGATTCTTTCAATAAAGACAAATTGCATCTTGTTCTTTTATCGTTATGATATCCTGTATTTTAATATTCTAATATTATTTGCATACTTTAATATTAGGTACCTATTTAAAATAATTTTGATTTATTGTATCTGAATATTAGTCTCTCAGAGCATATAGAAAGGCAACATCCTTTATGTTAGTCCTATATGTATATATGTATAATACAGCGCATATATGTACTACTGCAGGGCTCCTCTACAATCAATAGTACGATTGAGAGGGGTTAGGCTATAGTACACCGCACTGACCTAGGGCGGATTGGCGGACTTCACATATCATAAACAATCTTACAAATCGCTATAATACCCTGCAGGTTTTCTCTTGATATTTTCAGTCACCTTTATAGGAGTAGTGTGTGGCGATTCACTACTAATACACCATAATATGTCTCCGAAAAGTCAGAAGACGCCTTAAGCTCTGGGAATTAAATCCGAGACCACCATGTAAACATGTGAGTAGCCGCGTCCACTCCGCCACGCACTTTCCCATAGTTCTTGTTCCGCCTCAAGAATATTTTTTTATAAATACTAACAGAACTCCTGTCGCAACTCAGTAATTATTGTATGCCTATACCGTTACCATAACAAAGAATCAGACAGTATAAAATACTTTTCAATATGTGGCGATGAATACAGATAACATATTATTTAATACTTATCTGTTTTAGTTATTCAAGTAAGGTATACCTAGGAATTACATTAACTATGAAGTCAGTAGCACAACTCGTATCAATTAATTTTGTGTTACGTTTCTATTGCTCAGTACAGGATGTAAAGTTATTTATAACAAATGGATTCGATTAATAATTGTGTAGCACAGAAATATTTGTACCAATGCGGGGATCGAACCTGCGTCCTCGCGTTCTACAGCCCGTATCTAAGCAAATACCCCACGGATATTGTCAAAATTAAAAGTGAGACTCAATTTTTTTTATAATATATTCGATACTATGTCTAAACTCTAAATATTAGTCTTATGGTACTTAAATCATTTGCAAATAGATGGAGCATTAGGTATAGAATAGGACAGAAATTTGTATGTTATTAAGTATAAAAATAGACCTACTCATTATTTAGGTTTTTTATTATGACGCAATTTCTCCTTATTTCAATTCATTTGAAATACTTTATTTTGCAAAATGATTAAAAAACCTAATAAAGATTATACTTATTGAGAAGACCTATTCGATAAGTAGTAATCACTAATTGCCTTACCAAACGCGAAAGCTTTGCATTGCTAAGAAAAGTGAACTTTATTACATGCTTTATACTATGATATTTCTACAGGGATATATCAAGGCTGCTACCGAGAAAAAAACCGTGTGGTAGTTTAGTGACTTCAGTTTCAGTAGGTAGGCAACGATTCTGTTTTGTTATTATTTTTCTATCGTCGTATTTGAGTGATAAATACGTAGTTTTTTTCTAAAATAATAGTGTACAAGCTTTTATTTTTAAAAAAAACCCTATGGTACATAAGGGTTTAAAATATTATTTTAGCGAAAACTATGGATATACCACCCAAACACGACGATATACATAAGTATCGTTATCGTTTTTTTTTATAAAAGCAGCAGCCTGCATCCGCATTGACTGTATATTACAGTCATAAAAATATTTAATAAAATTAACTATTAGAAATCATACAAAGTTTTCGAAATTAGCAATATTCTTTAAGGTGAAATAGAAGACCCCCTGTGTGGTATTTATATTTCACGCTATTTATTTTATTACGTAGCATTTTATTCCAAAAATTCGATTTGTTTGATTTTGTATCCTATTAGATTCGGTCAAGAAGATCTCAAGCAGTGCAGATATTATTGATTCGCTTGGCATGTTTTGGGGAACTACTTTCAAAATATAAAGCCTGTATTTTTAATCTACCCATGTGTTTGCATGACTATAGAATGCCAAATCTGGCGCCTTATCACCAGAAATTATCTTCCTCCTTCCAAAAATAATAACAAACCTAGAAGATTGAATTGTTGGCCGATCTTTGAGAATGGTATAAGCACAGGGTAAAGTAAAGGGGTAAAGGTCGCCCTCCAACTAGATGAAGCGACAATATTCGTTAGGTGAATGGTACCGGTTGGAGACGATGAGCTAAAGGTCGAGCCCAGTGGCGTGACATAGTAGAGGCCTATTTCCACCACTGGACGTGGATAATGATGATGATCAGGGTAAGGATAAAATTAAATTATATTATCGCGTTATTGCAATTTCACTCGGTGGCGCAGTTGTAGTACAGTACGATTACAAAGCTGATGCCTCGAGTTCACATGGCGGTACGCGCAAATAACATTGTTTTTTTTCTATTTATTATCAACCCAGAGTCAAGAATTTGTGCCAAATATATCGATAGGCCCGCCCCCTATTCCGTTCGCATGGAACGGAACACACAAAGCCAAACGTGGGTGTCCCGGTGTGGCACCTCTGCCTACCTCTTCTGGGATAAAGGCGTGAGTTTATGTATGTAGTTTCATTGACCGACACAACCACGGCACTAAAAAGCTATCCCATTCATACTGCAGAACAGATTGAATACCGATAGCTTGATGGTACTTAAATCTAACCTCAGTAAATCTCGTATCTTAAGATGTTATTTCTGACAAATTAGAAGTCAAACCTAAAAAACATGAGCTTTTCTAATACATTATATGTGATACTTCAAACAAATTTCATTCAAATTCAATATGAACAGGTATGATTATTTTATGAATGAATTAAGAGCTGTTGGAACCTTGTATTCAAGCGTTTGAAGTAGAGAATCAATATTTCCTATTTACTTATCGCGCAGAGGACGTGCATTGAACAAACACATTTGTATGCAATAGAAGCTTATAAATTATTTGCAAAGCTATTTTCTTTATCATAAGAAAACAATTGATAGATGTTTGCAATACACTTGTAGATATAAATTATTGACCTTAGATATAAAATAAAAAATAAATAATAGTTTAAAAAAACTAAAAAAATGGGGTGCATGATTAACGTGACCACACGTCCCGCTTTCGGCGGGACAGTCCCGCTTTCAGGAAGTCTGTCCCGGTGTCCCCAGCAAGGCCAATATCGTCCCGCTTTTGCAAACAGACCAAACAATAATTATAATAAAATGTATTTCTCGCTCGAAATGCTTTACCGAACTACTAATGAAAACCGAGGGGTCATATTATCCCAACACTTTCGTAAAACATCTTGACTTAATAAACTTCCACAATTATTATTGAGTACCTTATCTGCCTAAAGTAACGCACCTATCGAAATATTTTTTTCTCACATAATGAAAATATGGACAAGTGATACAACACAGTTGAGTGTCGCAGTAATTAAATTTATTTTGATTACGAAAATAAATATAAATAAATTATTTACTGAGTTTCACACATCTAAAAACTAAACCCGATGGTTTGAAACAATTTGTTCAGCCGACAAATGCAAAAATACGATTTTAATTATTATCTTATGTTATTCAATCTTCTATGATAAAACATGTAAAACACAAAAAAATGTTATTATCATTTAATTCCACTGATGTCCCGCTCTGGCACAAAAAATTAATGGTCACGTTATGCATGATATCAATAGTTCTAAATATTTTATAAACATATAGGTATGACTAAAAGGGTTATTTTGATAATATCCTGAAAAGCACCCCACGCTTTTTTTTACAATAAATTCATTTTTTCTTACACTATTTTTAATACATTAAAATTTATTTTCTATTTAGTTGGATTGTCTATAAGAGCGTATATTTTTAGTTTTTTTAAACTATTTTATTTTTCAAAATGTATATAATATTGAATTGTCATCGGTCCTTAATAAGTATGTAAAATCCGAGTTAATTCGACGTTTTGAAGGGGGTCAAAATCATGTTCAAAGATTCCGTTACATACTAACATACATACGTCTGAAGCTAATAAAAACGTATAAATATCAATGATCTTCACAGGAGATTAGGACTTGGCCAGTGGCGTAACAATAGGGTGGCAGAGTGCGCAAAATGCCACGGGCCCCCGGCCTAGAGGGCCCCCGGCCACCTAGGGCCCTGGTCCGACAGGGTCTCAGGCCCGACAGGGCCCTGGCTCGTTGGGGCCTCGGGTTCAATCCGGACAGGGTGTAAGCAGAGAAGAGTATAATATTAATAACGCAATTATTAATAATAATAAATAATTGACAACATTTTAAACATGACAAAAATTTCATTATGTATTTGATTTCAATATTTTGGTTTTTGTTTCATTATAGTATTAACATAGTTACAAACCAATAAATTATAATTTAATGAATATTAAGTTAATATTTTCCAAATAAATTGAAACATGCCTTTGTAGAAAAACAAATTATTAAAGAGGTAGCGAAAAACGAAAGAGATAAAGTATCGGAAATGATCAATTGGACGAAACTAAAAATTCCATAATAGTAAATCTCGACGATAGAGAATATTCAGGCCTAAAACACAAAACACAAAGTACGGGCAAACATGAAATAAAACATACTTAGGAGTGGAAAATATTGCACGATCAGTGTAATAAAACAGACATGACGAATTTGCTGCCGACTGACGCTGACGATATTGTTTTGAGCTGCGGCAGATGCTGGACGATCTGGATTCAGCCCCACAGCGAATATGTCTTAAAATTAACTTCGACAAAACCAAATTACTAATGAACCACCATCACCTTGATCCAAGACCTGTCGCTTTATGTGGCCACCACCTCGAAGTTGTTCCCGAATATACTTAACTGGGGCAGACCCTTTATCTAAAAGATGTTTCTAACATCTTTGAGACAAAGGTCTTCTCGTCACTTTTGCTAAAAAGCTTGAAGACGATAGTTATCAACCTGCTATGCTGAGACTTGGCCACTCACAGTACGACTGGTCCACTAGCTTATGGTCGCTCAGTGAGCTATGGAGTATGCTATGCTCGATATCTCTTTGGAAGGTAAGAATCGTAATGAGCTATAATGAACCAAAGTGACAAGAGCCATAGCACATAAGATAAGCCACATCTGTCGAAGAACCGATAACCGTTTGAATTAACGTGTTCTTGAGTGGGCCCGCGTCTCGATTAACGTAGTGTAGTACGCCCTCCAATGAGGTGGAGTGACGATTTGCAAAAGGTCGCTACCACATGCTGGATGCGACAACCTGACAACAGGTGGAAATGGCGAAATTTGTAGAAGGCCTATATACAGCAGTAGACAGCAAAAGGCAGAAGAATGTTCATGTTTAGGGTTATAACGACTGGTAACAAATTGTAAAATTGATAGACACGAAACATCGAAAATATACTTAGGTTCGTGGCTTTTGCTTGAACAATGGCGATTACACTGGACATTAGATGAGGAGCAACAAACAGCAGCAAACAGACCAATTATGTGAAGTTTATGGGTACTGTGTGACAGAAAGAAATGAAAATGGAATTACAAAAGCAATTTTTAATCGTTACAATTAGACAATCTATTTTAGATTTTATGAAGTTCAAAATCCGATGAGAAATATGAAGCCAGGTCATCAAAAGATTCTGTGTTAAACTGTATCAGCCCATATAAGTCCCATTGCAGAGCACAGGCCTCCGCTACGATCCAAATTACGATTGAGAGTGGTTAAACCATATAGTTCACCACGCTGACCTAGTACGGTTGGCGGTCTTCACATGTCATAGAAATTTGCAAATTGCTATAGTATACAAGTTTCCTCACGATGCTTTCCATCACCATCATAGTGCGTGGTGATTGACTAACACTAACTATCAATACACAGATGACTCCGAAATGTCCGAAATGTGCACTGGGATTCAAAATCGCAACCACCCTGAACATTTTGGCGGCCGCGCCTGGTCGGTTTACCAAGAAGCCACCACGTTAAAAAATATTCATAAAAGCGAAACTACAATGTTAATTTTTTTTACAGTCTTGTAGGGCCCCATTTGATGAATTTTGCCACGGGCCCCCGATGGGGTAGTTACGCCACTGGACTTGGCTATAAATAAAATTACCAAAACGGAACTAGCTATATCATAAATGTGTACAATATACCTACGCAATCTGATATGAATTTAGTTACCGACTGTTCTAAAGCACGCGCCAAGTATGGATTCAGTTATGGTAGACACAACAAGCACGTCTTATGCTCCATAAAAGTGTATCTCACAATAGCATCCTTTGATCTTTTTTGTGGACAATATATCACAATTTGTGACGAATGAAGATATGGTACATTGAGATAATTTGAAATCATGATTTTCTCATGACAAAAGCTGAGCTACTCTGAATTACAATGAACATTATTCAATTTCCCAAGGTTTCTTCGCAAAAAATGTGCTTCTATTATATTCTGTTGCGATTTACCTAATCTAAAATACATCTATTTATTATTTTGTGAAAATATTTTAACGTCTAAAAGTGAAACTGATGATACTTTCGTCATTCTGTAGAACAGTCTACATGCTAGATGTAAGAAGCTAATTTTTTTTAAAGGCAAGTTCGTTTCTGATAATTTGCAAGACTTAATAAAGTTAGTCTTAATAGTATTCTATCTCTACGTAATTAACTAATTAATAATGTGTGTCTCTACCCTTCATACATCGAAGGTGATGACTATATAGCTACGCTAATTGGACCGCAAACATGACGAACTATTTAATCGAAAGTGGACATCAGCGGTAAGCCATTAGATTACATAATTGACACCCTTGATTTGTTGACAAGGAAGGCCTATTTTATTGGTTTACGTGATTTTACTGATGTTTGCAAAAAGCCGTACGCATTCGGATCACGTAGGTTGTTAGTTGTTTTTTTTAATTTCGATGGATTTCTACAATACTAGCTGCCCGACCCGTCTTCGCTCAGATGCAGATATTTTCTGAATCTAGTCCACATCAGGAACATAAGTATTATTTCGCGTACTATTTTATATTTCAACTCAATGTAACCACCGCCCTTTATTCTACTTTTTCCGTCTTATTCAGTATCATTCTATTCCATGACTTAAAGCATGCCCACTTCACCTCTTATATGCCCTATATTCTATCCCATCCCATCCCTTGGAGGTTGAAAGAGCAAAAATGCATATTTATATTCCATTTCCCTTGCTTATCCCCCGATAATTATTCTTTTTTTGGGGTTATAAAATAGTCTATATGTAATACAGGGCACCAGCTACCTCCGTACCTTTCATGAGAATTGGTCCAGACGTTTGAGCATGAAGAAGTAACAAACACAGACTTTCGCCTTTATAATATTAGTAGGAGGATAAAAGAAAAGTCAAATCATTCAAGTTGTATGTCATGAATATCAGCTTTCATAATGGTGAAGAAAGCCATGTTAAAGAAACAAATATAGTAGGAGGGTTCTCCATAACAATTTTGAGAATATGTAAATACGTATGTGAAGTTATGTAGGAACTTAAGACTAGTGCAAAAGACTGAAACGTCTGCTCCCAAAAGGTTGATGTTAAACAGACAGCCAAATTATTTGGAAGCTTTGCAATAAAGCAATTTTGCGCGAACCGTATGAAGGTGTGGTGAAAATCCGGCAAAAGATCAAAATAAATATAATATGTCATATTACTGGACGCTCTTCGTCTACTTTATGAAAGAGGGCTATTAAAATTATGAGGCTTGTTTTTTGTCCCTAACTAAGTATAGAACCGATTTAGGTTTTTGTCTAGATGTATCTAATTGCGGTCATATCTAAATAGGTGACTGGCCAGTTACCTTTCATTCTTTGTATCAGTCGCCATTCACAAAATCGTGTTATAGTAGACAAATTATAAAACTGTATCGTTGTTTACACCAGAAATTTTTCTGAAATTTTATAACTTACTGAAGTTGCTCTATCTTATTATTTTTCTTGGAAACGAAGAATTAAATTCCGCTGTTTAAATGTAGATAGAACTGCCAAATTATTTACGTTAATGTTTTCTTATTACGCATCTGAAAAGGACTCCTTTGATTTTTATTGATAATAATGGTGAAATCACTATTATTACTAGTCAAATTACAGGGCCATCATCATAACATTTGATGAACATGCCGAACAAGATTGTTTATTTGAGCACATAAAAGTATTTGGCATGCCATAGGATCCACCTGATTTTTCGTGACGTGACCTGACCATGAGCTGGTTAGAATTTAGATAACCATTAGAAATAGCTCTTAATAACTACTGAATTTTTGAAGCACGCACAACGTGATCAGCCCATCTTATAATGATATCCGAGAGCAATTAAACGTTAACCTCGCTTTTTTTGTTTATGGACATCAATTAGTATTGATGGCACTATTTACAAGGAAGCTAATCACACGCTTTTGTACGATGCGATAAATAAATCAAGTTTATTATTTATTTTGTGTTAGTCATGTTTAATAAAGCACTTTATGATGAAATCGTAAATTATTTCTACAATAGGTAATTCAAACACGGAACTTCGTATGTGTAGCGTTAGTAATAATTTAAAAAATAAAACACAAATTGAAAACTTATGTTTATAAACCAAATTATTTGGGGAATGCATTATAATGAATATTTACCACAGAACCTCGAAGTGAAATTTTGAGTTTCTTCTACTATTTTTAGTTCTTACCAAATCTCACTATATTTCCTGGCAAACTTAAAATTCTACAGAATTGGATTTAGGTTAAATAGACGCACGATAAATACACACATAAAAATAAATATTTTAGGATATCGTTAAACACATATTACTTATTTCACATAAGTACGAAAAACGACATGTATTTCAAACCGAAGATTACGTTTAGTCTTAAATTGTATTTCTTAGACAAACGTATTAATTAGAATGCAACAGTAAGCTTCTAATGTAACAACCTGTTAAGTAAAATAATATACTTGGTTTAGAATAATCATAAATATTAAATACTAATAAACATGTCGCTTTTTCAAATTGAAGTGCAGTTTAAGAACTCTACATTTAGCTCGTGTATAATGATGAAGACAGAATGCACGCTAAAGTAACTGGCAGGATAGCGTTCCCTTACTGGTGTCAGTTTCACACATTTCGCTATTCATCATATGAAGTGTGCAATCTCGACTAAAGTAACTATATTAATTATTTAACACCGTCAATTGCTGCCGGCTAAATACTTTAAAGATGATTAGACATCAGCCTTATTAAAACGCAGTGAAAAGTGTTGTGAAATATAAGATACAAATCGTTTTTTCATGTCGCAATGTAATGCGTGGTAATGTAGGAGGTTAAAGAAATGCATGCGCCGACAATTAGAACGGGATTAGGCGATGGTGTGAAGGCCAATTCGCTTGCGCAATAAATCGAACCGCATCTGGCAATATAGTTCCCATTGTGGATCTGTGACGTGGATCACGAACAGCCATTGCTCCACTTCCTCGGATATGCAAGCCAATTAAATGTGGTGCACTCGTTTGTTACATGTTTTAGTATCACCACAGAATACTGCATCACTCAGTCTATATCACATGACTTCGAATAAATAACTTTGCCCATTGAGAAATGAAAGACATCGACTGAATACATTAACATTAATCCAATAATGAATATCACCGAAATTTGAATATTCATTTCCGTTTTGCATCAAATAATTGAAATGTCTGTTGACATTATCAATCTATATACCTAAAACATGATTGCTGGGAAAACTTCTGCTTTACTCAATTTAAGCGATTATGCAGATCTCTAATTTATAACTTGTTTACCTTAGCAACAGCTGCGCTTAGCGTACAATCAGAATCGGTATTTAGATTGGACCATTAAATATTTGTTATCAAGCATTGAATTAAAATTATGAGATTTACCAATCTATCGAGTAAATAAATAAATTGCTAATAAATCTCAAATATTACTGTGCTTTAATCACATCCGTAAAACATTGAATTTTACGGATGTGATTAAAGCGAACTTCCAATACCCAATTCTACATAACATAAATCTTGTGTTGATGTAACGCATATGTTTATTTCTACATCATATGGCAATCGTTTGTTAAACGGTTTGTAATATTGTAAGAATTGGATTATCTGAATGGTCTTTTGGGAAAATTTTGTTTTCACTAAAAGACACATAGCGATTGATTAGCCATAATTGGTTAGAATATTACTGATCCTTCATACAGCCAGTAACAGGCTATGCTTAGGCTGGTAGCCATGTAATAGGCTTGCAAGACACACTGACTGATTTACGACACCTCCCATTAGTGCTTGTCAAGCTATCTAGGATGTACCAGCGCCTTGGACAAGCCATTAGTACCGCACAACAAAGCCTATAATTACGCTAATAAACAATTTGAGCAGTTTAATAGTTAACTCATAATGGGCCGTAATTAGATTGCTCCGCCTTAGCTGGCGAGAAAAAAAAACGAACACTTATTTAGAAACTTATAACATTGAAGTGTGGTTTATTTTAAAAATACAACAGCTTCTATAACAGAGTACAAACCATACTGATAATAATTAAGAAATGTATCTTAAAGAATATTTATAATATTCAAAATGCAATTGTATATGCGATTAAAACAACGTAGAGACAACAAACATAACAATTACATTGTAAAATCCCTAACGTTGTTCTCTTTATTTAACGCTTAATATGGATTTATTTTAGACACGTCCAACGTATAGTCCAGCTGTAACTATTATAAAACTTTCGCCATCTAAAAGTAGTCAAACAGAATGCTAAATAATGCGGAACCGAGACCCCCTGAGCGTTTTAATTTAATTGTATTTCTAAAAGAGGTCATGCTAGACAGGCAAGAGGAGATAATTTTATTGTGTATTTTGTTACTAATGTCTGTTTTCCTTCATTTATTTTGTCTTTAAAAATCTTTCCTTTTAACGTTTATGATAATGTTAACATCGCTTGAAAGGTTTTTTTTCTGTGCCTTCATCTGCTAGGCCACCGAAAATATTTGTACAGTCAGGTCATAAGTATTGTCACACAGTAAAAACTTTTCTTTTAGAATGCTGGCCACAAAAAAGTTTATTGAATTCGAATTTCGAATTGTTCATGAAAATAAAAATGTATACTTTTTAGAATTTTACTCATTTTTAAATATGGAGTGGACGCTTATGGCTGCCATACATACTACGGCCCATCGGATAGGTCTAACTGTGCAGGTATGCCTGCGCAGGTATACCGCAATGTGTGGGGGAATAGACCTTTGCAGTTTTTTGAGCCTGTGCAGGCAACCGGCGCAGAATCGAAAATCAATTCTTTCGAGTGACACCGCAGGGCGTACCAGTGCGTGTGTGCCTGTACTCCGGTCGCCTGCGCAGGTCGCGTCAAATGTTTTCTAGCATGGCCGATTAACGTCCCTTAAAACATTTGAGATTCTTTATAATCTACGCTTATACCATTACATGACATTAGCATCCCTCGCGCAAACCCTACATACCCCGCAGTCTTGCTATATCGTTCTGGGATGGCGTCTGCGCCGCGGGCCGCCATGTTTGTTTACAACAATTTCTGTTAACAAGTATTGCATAATGCGTCGATAGACTGTATTGTATTTTCTTGTAAAGAAGTTGCTACTGTAGTGAACAGAAACTATGTTTTGTGCCATGATTATTGTGCAGTAAGTACATGTATTAAACGTGCAGTGTAGGTGACATCAAGGAAACATTCGTCCTCATTTGATGCCGTCGCAAAAAGAACTGAAGACCGCTCCGGTACACCGTAACGTTCCCATACACGGTACTAATGTTCGGTCTACCTGCGCAGGCATAACTGCAGAGATGACCTCTCCGGTAGACCGTAGTGTGTATGGCTTACATTAAAGAAGACCGTGTTGCAGTTATTGCGTTGCATCGTTGCGGTTACGCGCCAATTCAAATTTTTGACATACTGAAAAATTTGAATATAACCAAAAGATTCGTTTATCGTACCATAAAGGTAAGCGTCCACAGGTCCGCATCGTAAGCATCGGACGTATCGCATGAAACGGATTATAGTATTATTTGTATACAAAGCCATACAAGTGCGTCCACTAGTCCGCACTGTACGGATCGCACATCGGCAATGCCGACACCGATGCTCCAAGAGGCAACTTTTGCGTTGCGTGCCGATGACGTCATACGGAATGGTTTCAGCATGCTTTCAGTTTGTCAACAAGAATATTAAATTTAGCTTGAGACATACGAAAATATCCAAAGAATTTTGTCTCATCATTAAACAAATCGGAAAAAAGTGTGTGAAATTCTCCACTTTTTATCTCTTATTGAATATGTCGTGTATCCAGATTTTGTTTCGTATTTTTTTTATTTTTTTTTTTTGCATTTTCTTCGTCTTCTGCTAACAAACAAGCAATAAAAACTATTTCTTCTTCGCATTCCTCCATTCTCACAAGCGCTATCCGCACGTACGATCACTATGAAAATCCTAATGAAATGACATCGGCAATCCGATTGCCGGTACTTGCGTCGGCAAATCCGATCGCTACCGATGCAGTGGACGCACTGTGAAAAATTAATCCGTTTCATGCGATACGTCCGATGCTTACGATGCGGACCTGTGGCCGCCTAGCTTAAAACGATACAATGAAGACTCTAGTGTAGATGACAGGTCAAAAAATGGTCGCCCTCGGTCTGTTAGGACTCCAGCAGTGATAAAAGCTGTGAAGGCGCGATCTCAAAGAAATCCGAAACGTAAGCAGAAACTGTTGGCCCTTCAGATGGGGTTAAGCAGAACCACGGTGAAAAGGGTGTTAAATGAAGACTTAGGGCTTCGGGCATATCGAAGAAAAACAGGACATCGTTTGAATGCTCGTCTAATGGACCTGAGACTGAAGAGATGCCGCGCTTTGTTGAAGCGGTACGCGGGAAAAAAATATCTTTTTTCAGATGAAAATTTTTTTACCGTAGAAGAGAGCTACAATAAACAAAATGATAAGGTGTACGCACACAGTAGTGAAGAAGCGAGCAACCGTATTCCGCGTGTCCAACGAGGTCATTTTCCATCCTCGCTCATGGTATGGTTGGGAGTTTCTTATTGGGGCTTAACAAGGTACATTTTTCTGAGAAAGGTGTAAAAACGAATGCAGTTGTGTATCAAAATACAGTCCTGACGAACCTTGTGGAACCTGTTTCTCATACCATGTTCAGTAACAGGCATTGGGTATTCCAACAAGATTCGGCGCCAGCTCATAGAGCGAAGAGCACACAAGACTGTCTGGCGGCGCGTGAAATCAACTTCATTCGGCACGAAGACTGGCCCTCCTTCAGTCCAGATTTGAATCCGTTAGATTACAAGATATGGCAAAACTTGGAGGAAAAGGCGTGCTCAAAGCCTCATCCCAATTTGGAGTCACTCAAGACATCCTTGATTAAGGCAGCCGCCGATATTGACATGGACCTCGTTCGTGCTGCGATAGACAACTGGCCGCGCAGATTGAAGGCTTGTATTCAAAATCACGGAGATCATTTTGAATAAACTTTAGTGTCATAAGAATCTATGTTTTGTTAAGTTCATTTTGGTATATAAATGGTTACATAATCAATAAACTTGTTTCAATTATTTTATATTAAAGATGTGACAGAATTTATGACCTGACTAGGTATCTAAACTGACAACCTGTTCTAATTTATTTGTATGTTTTCCTAATGTCAATTATTTTAATGAGTTGTCCATCATGATTTCAAAATACCGTTATAACTGACTTCCATAATAGATGGATTGTTCTAAATCACTTGCTGGTTTGGCTGATTGTAGGAATATTTTCAAAGTGTCTATAATGTATGAGTTAGATTTTGCAGGGAAAGAAAATACATATTCGCGGTATATGAACGATACGCGTCTGACTTGTAAATTATATGGATCAGCAAATCGAATTGATAACTTGGTAAGAAACTGTTTGTAAGGATTTTTGTTGAAGCTGGTACAATCACTTAGATGATCAGTTCGGTCGCCTATCACAAAACCACATAATACCATACCACTGGTGGTAGCTCTCTCATATGTGAGAGGCTGCCTGGGTGGGTACCACCGCAATGTCTATTTCTCCCGTCGAACAGCAGTTTAAATGCACTGTTGTGTTTCGGATTGAAGGACATTGTAGCCAGAGTAACTACTGGACATATTGAGACTTAACATCTTATGTCTCAGGATGGCGAGCGCAGTGGAATGCCAAGCATTGCTTTGTAATTCAAGCTATTGTTTGGTTTTGCTTCTGTTCATGAGCGGTCGCATCGCTTACCATCAGGCGAACGGCATGCTCGTCTCGCCCTTCAATGCAATAAAAAAAAAAAAACATAAGTCCACGTTGATTACACTGAAGAACCTGATATCAGTTGAGATAACGCTGGGTAGAAAGATAGAAAGGTACAGTTCACCGGTACACTTATTAAATTTCTTCAATTGACACTGTGTTCATGCTCAAAAATTCAGATGTAAAAAAATGTTACAGATTGCACATAATAATTGTTTTGTGTAACATGCTTAGGAGCAAAAGGTGAGTATCAATGTTACTTCAATAAAATTAAAATGTCATGGGACACCTCCTTAAATGCCTGTTTAATATAGCGAAAGTGCAAGATCAACTGGAATCAATCGTGCATACATCATAATACATGCATTTACGACGAGGCATTATTAAATTTCCGCAAAAAGTTTTTTAATCTATTCACTCAGGTGACATCCTTTTTTTGTTTATGCATTAACAAATTGCCTCCACTGATAAAATATTAAAATTAAAGGTGTTCTCACATATTATTAGAGTTTCATGATTTATGATATATATCTATACCCACCTAGATAATAAAATTGTACAATACTTAAAAGATTCTAATTCCATTTTCTTAAAAAATGTTCTTTTGTTTTCCGTCTGTGTATACACGGTATACCGTGCCCATCATTTTTTAAAGAATAATCATGAAACTAGTATAGGTATCTGGTTTTATAAACTAGAATTGTAACCAAAACCCCAATAAAGCCATTAATGAAACAAGAAATCTGATAATATTGGTCAAACCAAACAAATTCAGAAAAACAAGTAGTAATATATATTACAAGGTTCGATGGCTATGTTAATTATCATCTGCACCCTCCTGACTATAGGATGGGTCAGCGGATTGCACAATACCCACAATAGAAACAGCAACACTTCTCAACCGGAAATTTTCAAATTATCATAAGTAATAATACCTGAGTGAAATCTAACGCTAGTGTTGTGTGACTCAATAGATTCATATTATAGAAGCTAAACACATCTATGAACATGGTATAATAGAGATTTGATATCATAATAATATGTAATGCTACTGCATACTTGATGAATAGCTCAAGGGAAATGAGATCATAAGGATGCATCACGTTTGTGCATAATGAAGCTCGTGCATAAACAAATCATAATTTGTCTCAATTGGGTACTTAGATTAGATCTTGACCTTCGTAACGTAAAATTACTTCACGTCTCCCAATAATTTAAGGGAACTTCCAATTTATACTTCTTCTTCCATTTTCCATTTTAAATTTTAATTAAAGTCAAACTGAGTATGTAAATAGGCATATTTTACAATCTTAAATTATCTGGAAGACTAAACTGCTAAATGATTTTCAAATTGTATCATTATAATGATAAACACCGACAGGATTGTGACTTACGACATAAAGTATTGAAATTTCATAAATATGGCTCAAAAAGAAAGAAAAAAATAAAGTTCGTGTTGCCGAGGGAGTTTAGTACAACTCATTCGGAAAAGGTGGTGGCAGAAATTAACCACTGAAAGAACTGGTGAAAGACTATTTGAATAAAGAATATTTTTTCTAACTGAATTCAAAAGTTTTTTGAAAGGAATAAAACATTGGATAACTAAAATAGGTTTCAAAATTGTTTATGATTAAGGCCGTTATTACGGATGTATTTAATATTTTAATACAAACGATTAATTAAATGAATAAACGAATTGTTTTATGAAAAGATCTTTATTTTAAACATCACGTCACGCGACGTTAAGAAGAATTTGTGAAATAGAGATCGTCTTTTTCACAAATGAACCTACTAAAAACAAGAATTCCTAATGAGTTCTGCAATGTTTGTTACTGTCTGTTAGTAAACAAGGCAAATTTCAATCAGGATAACTGTAAGCATCAGATCCTATCCCACAAGGCCACTATTACGTCAAGATCGTCGCACTGATTGAATTTCTAGAACGTTCCGGTGAATGAGAACAGATAAAATTTGGTAACAATCAGCCAATATATCATTTCGTGTTTTCTCAAACGTGTGAATGTTGTGCGCATTTGACATTTTATGTAGATTCTGTCGTTGAACTGGTTTGATGTATTAACCGCACTGCATTGCAGACTGTTCGATGCACAGTTTATTTCATTCGTAGAAAATGGAAACAAATGTATGTTTTCAAAAAGAGACAATTCGAAGTCAAACACGACGAATTATTAAGGTATACTTCTAATAGATATAGTATTTACTACAACATTTAATTTTCGATATCAAATACCTAAAACGTATTCTTGACGACAAAAGACTTTTGGTGGGTTCTCCGGGAGAAATCAATAGGGGTATGTCCTATCCATTATCAGATATCCTGATAAATGGAGCTATTCCGACTTAGCTGCTTAAACATACCCTACGCCAACATGTCAACTGAAACCCCGCGGTGAATAACCGCTATATGACGAATGGCGATATCCCAGGACGAGAAGCCACTAATTTCCTTTCAGGTGATTCAATCTTATTATTATTAGTTAGTTGTTGTTGTGATAGTACAGGCAACGAAGCAACGGTTTACTCTTGTCCGCAATGCATAATTTACCAGGAGTTTTTTGTTTTCATGAAGAGGTGGCATATGACCCCACTAAGTTAAATCCCAAAATACTTACAAAAATGGCGTCCGCTAGAGCCGCCATTTTGGAAAACGCGTTTGAAGCCATATCTTCGGAACCGTCCACTTTAGGCCCATCATGCTAAGGACCTTTCTTGTAGATAATTAAATTTCCCATCTTTTTTGTTCAATAATTTTTTTTGTACCATTAACCGTTCGCGATTTACAATGTTATTAATTTTCATTTTATACCTTTTTTACAATAAATTTTACATGGATTTTTAACAAAATTTACTATTTCCTCATTGCTTTGTTCCCTTATGCCATCATTATTTAATTAATTACGTGATAATCATGGAGAAATCATTGGATTTCATAATTACGCTATGCACCCTTCGTTTCCATTGACCTTGATTCGGTAGTACACCATTCAACGCGCGATAACTTCTAAAATATTGATTTTAGAGAAAAAAAGTATGGCTGAAAAGTTGTTAAGAATTTATTGATTTAAAAGTTTAGTTATTAACAGTTTTTTGTTTAAACAATTATTAACAGAGATATGGGCAAAAAGGCAAGAATATATTAATAACCTTGTAAATCGCGAACGGTAAATGGTACAAAAAAAAATATTGAACAAAAAAGATTAGAAATTTAATTATCTACAAAAAAGGTCCTTAGCATGATGGGCCTAAAGTGGACGGTTCCGGAGATATGGCTTCAAACGCGTTTTCCAAAATGGCGGCTCTAGCGGACGCCATTTTTGTAAGTATTTTGGGTTTTTAACTTAGTGGGGTCATATGCCACCTCTTCATGAAAACAAAAAACTCCTGGCAAATTATGCAGGAAAAAATGCTTCGTTGACTGTACTATGATTGTATTTGTCATTTTGAGTTTTGATAGCCTCCATCCGTGGTTAGACGCCGGCTGTGAAATTAGAGGCCCCGGGTTCGATTCCCGCACCATGACAAATGTTTTTTAGGCCCACAAATATTATATAGGTGTTAATGTGACCGAAAAGTCTCGTAATTTCTATAAATACGTCTAATATCCAATAACACATTAAGTTAAGGGTTGTGGCGTTGCTTATTTCATATAGGATTCTAAAAAGAAAAAAAGAAAATTAAATGGTGCTGTTGATTTATAAAATGAGCTCCAATTACTATACCAAAATATATCCTATCTACTAACGCAAAACAAACTCTTTGCGTCTTGGAATCTATTTTAAATTACTTTCCCACTGTGAGATACATTTCATTCACCTATACTTGGAAATTTAGTGGCAATATTTCACAAAGTAGATCTAGAGCGGGCATGGTGTAGCGGTATCTAGTACCGTGGTTCCTAACTTGGGGGTATTTACCCCCGCGGAGGTAAAACTTGTATTTTACGGGGGTAACAATGAGCTGGTTATCGTCTTAAGTGAAACAAAACCAAATATTACCAAACTTGTAAAAGCTAAGCAGTACCTCGTAGTATTGTGGTGGTATAAAAATTTTAAACTAATAGAAATTTCAAAAGCATAATTATTGGTTATGTGTAATTGTTTTAAGTTTAATAAAGTCTAAGTATAAGGTATTAACACATGTTGTTTGAGATCATCCTTGGGAGGAGGGGTAAAATCAATCACCCTTGAATCATAGGGGTAACGGACCTAAAAAGGTTAGGAACTAGGGATCTAGTAGATGTGTGGTGCGTACCTGCGCGGCGGCCTCGCAAGCGGCGGTGTTGGCGTTCATCTTGACGGCGGGCTCCCACACCCAGCTCTTGTAGTTGTCCGCGACGTCCTCCTTCTGGATGTCGATGCCGTACCACACGCCACCTGCATGTCACAATATTGCATTATTGAGGGTTGTGATTTATGTTCAAATTAATTATAAGTCTTGAAGGTATAATTATTTCTATACCTTCAACTTATTTATTTATTTGAGTTGCGTAAGCTATGCAGTTAGGATTGATAAATTATAACAAAACGGAATCAAATAGACTGACGTCTGTAGTATATATTGCCTTGAGTAGTAACTACTATAGTACCCAACTTGTATAGAATTTATTTTGCCTAGTTCAAAATAATAAAAATAATTTCACAATAAAACTAAGACTATCGGTTATCAGATTGTACGGCAATGTATCGCGTGTCTGCGCGTGTCTAAGGAAGCACGACCGTGATCAGATTAAAACTTCGGAATATCTCAAGCATCCAATATAAATTTTAGCTTATTATCATAGTTTATTTAGAGACGTTTTGATCGTAAAGAAATTTAAGATACAGGAAGTAATTCTAAAAAAGAAATGTACCTACGTACGTACTTTGAATAAATTCTTTGCTTATAATGTTATTATTTTTTAGCCCATTAACAGCTGGCTATGGACTACCTCTCCAATTTAAAGGGGTAATGCGTTAGTAAAGTACGCTGGACTAGTCAATTAAAGGAATTCACATGTTTTAAAAATTCTCATCTATTGTTTTGTTGCATTAAGTTTGCAGTTCCAGCGAAAAATAATTAACAATACACACGTAATCATAACAATTCGTTGATGAGTGCCTTAAGTTCAAACCTGCGACCATTGACTCTTCATCCGCATCACTGCAATCCGGTCCGCTCCCCACTGAATTCTCTGTCACTCCAATATATAAATATTTACTAATAATAATTATTACTATATAAGTATATACATACTTATCTGTCTGTGTATGAATTACAGAACCCGCATTTACGAAGTAAATCGAAATAGAAGATAAATTATACTATACTGATTGCAATTTCAACTTTGCATATAGATAGCGCGCGAGTTGAATGCAGTCGGGGCCTGAGGTGCGGAGCGGGAGCGTTTCCCCCCGCCGTCCGCACGCCTCACCTCGCACGCCTGCTATTTAGTGATGTGCTGTCCTAGCTAATTGTACGCTTACCCTGTTATCGCGTTAATAATCAATTTGCAATCCGTGTTATTAGTTTTATTGTTTTTAATCATTCATAATGACTGATCCGATTCCATCAAGTTCTGTAACAAAAAAAAACGAGTTTTCGTTCATCTCCAAACACGAGAAATGGCGAAAAAGATCCTAGATATGTGTGTTGAAGAAAGGCAAAACAACAGTTTGGTATTTTCTTTATACAATGCTTTTTTCAATTTCTGAATCTGACAATAATTATTTTTTTTTATAATTTGTTTTATTTTATTTTGATGTATAAAATTATCACTTATTAAAAATGTGTGATAATTATTACCTAGTTTTTTTTTAATTATGTAAATCTAGTGTGAAATTAAAGTTAAAACAATATTAAAATTTATCGACGTACCTACTTATTGTGGTCATAAATAATTGGGTCACAGCACTACCGCATTCCTAAGCTCTGCATTCAACTCGCGCGCTATCTGTACCATAGATTAATATACTTTGAAACTGGGTCCATGACTCACTGAAGGCGCCATCTTTTTTCTTCAATAATAATTACCGGAATAACATATGGTTTCTTTAATACCCTCGCTAGATGGCGTTTTTTAAGCCGTACCATCCTTACTAATATTATAAAGGTGAAAGTTTGTATGTATGTATGTATGGATGTTTGTTACTCTTTCATGAAAAAACGGCTCAACAGATTTTGATGAAATTTGGTATAGTGATAGCTGACACCCTGGATTAACACATAGGCTACTTTTTATCCCGAAAAATGTAGTGTTCCCGTGGGATGAGTCAGGAAACCAAATATACATATTTTCTACTCTTTCAAATTCAAATTGTTGGCACGGGATGTCCTCTCCTACGGAAGGGAAATATAGTCGACGGCACGCGGGAAATATAGTTAGTAGACACGCGAAATAATATGTTCTTGATGTGGATTGGACTCAAAAACTATCTGCACCCGGGCGAAGCCGGGCCCGACAGCTAGTTTCATATATTCTAAGTTTCCATAGCATGATCTGTACGCATAATGTGCATCTGAATGTCACAACGCATTATTTTCCATTGTGAGATGTCTAAAAGCAATTTGCAATACTTTCTCTACAACCCTTCAACCGTTTGTTTTTACTTTTTCTCTATAATTTCTCTATTACGACAATATTTCTATAATCAATCATAAAAGCTATTAGTGTGAAATAAACCATTAACAGTGTATTTTATCGCTTCTTAATTTTAAACATCATCATTAACAAGTTATTACGCATATTAAAACAAATAAAAGATAGGAAATAGAAATAAATTATCTATGTCTGACCACATCATCGTCTTCTACATCTTTATACATAAGAAATCCATTGCTAAACATAGGCTTATCCCTAAGAATCCCGTATTTTGCTTTAAATGCTGGACAAATTGCTAATTTTTTTTTTAAATTTAAATCGAAATACGCATGTTGAAACCAAAAATATATACAAAACATATATGTCAGATGTTCAAAGTTTTCGAAGAATATTGCACTTAAGTGAGTCGTAGGTGGTATGAGATTGCTTTTAGACTTAAAATTTCAATTTACACTACGTTGTTGATAAATGTAACAAACAGACTAAAGGCTGACTACAACCTACGCACAAGTTACTTTTCTCATTTATTTGGAAACACATTGCCTAATAAAACTTGATTCGAAATTTATCAAGAAATAGATGTAAACGGCAGCGATCAAAATACATAAGGACCCCGTATCGATACCTTTTCATCACATGAAAAGCTTTAAGACCTTTTATGGAACACTAGCGGCCCGGCCCAGCTTCGTCTGGGTGCATATATTTTTTGATTCCACTCCACACCAAATACATGTTATTTTTCGTGTAAACTCTTGTATACCTAAACTTGACGTAGCTGTCTTACTGTCCGGCTCAATCCCGTCTCATCCGTCTGTTCAGTCTCTTCCCAATCCATCCCGTCCTTTCTCTATATTATCCATCCCGTCTTATAACGTGCATTTATATTTCGTCCTATCAAATCTGTTAGCTATCCCAGCCTTCTCCCGTACCTTCCACTCAATTATATCCTGTCTCTCCATATACATGTACATATAAAGATTGCCTTATGAAATTATTGTGCAGCAGAAATCTTAATATTTTAATTTCACCACAACTTCAAAACCAAACGTCCAATTTTAATCATTCAAAGACCAAATATTATCAACATAAACTGTACTTATTGATGAAATAATTTATTTTGATAAGGATTAATAGCATGAGTAAAATAAACGCGTTTAAATGTAGTCCAAAAAAAAATTCAAGTTTTTGAAATAAAAATGTGGTTGTTGTGCCTCACTCGACATAGATAGGTATAGTGTGTCGCGGACTTTTTTGTAGATATTTATAAGATCTACAATTAATTAACATTTTATGGTTCTATCTTTTGTAGTTTAGGCAGCGTACGCAAAATAAGTAACTTCTTTGGTTGATTTTTTTCAGTTTGTGTCCGAAAAATCCAAATATCTTACGGAACCCTATTTTTTTCCAAAATAAAATATAGTCTATGTTACTCGTGGATAATGTAGCTTTCGAATGGTGAAAGAATTTTTAAAATCGGTCCAGTAGTTTTTGAGCCTATTCATTACAACCAAACAAACAAACAAAGTTTTCCTCTTTATAATATTAGTATAGATATAATTCTTCTAAAGAACTGAAACGGATCTCCTCTAAACTAGTTGATATTCAACTAATGTTTCATTAAGTATTTGAATTTATCATCGTTAATTTATGCAATCCCGGAAGCTTCTTTTGTTGCATTTAATTTAGGTTAAAAAAAAGGTAAAAAAGAGGCTCTATAATTAGATATTATGTGTAAACCAAGAATTTGTCAGTACAAAGCGAGGCGCACATCAGATCCATTAGAATAACGATGTATGAAATCTTAATTAAACATGCTGCCAATCGACTGTGCTGAACTTGAAAACACGACGCGGAACGAATGACGACCTGCAGTTTTATCTATATATGTAATTCTTTGAAGCATTCATTTGATCAGTTTTAAGTCATATTGATTAGTTATAAGGAATCCGGAATATGTGAAGTATTTCGATTATCAATATTTTCTTATCCTTTCGAAACTTTACAATCATCTAAAAATGCTACTTTTTAATATTGTAGTTACGTGAGTTATGATTATAAAGTTTGATAGATCGTGATCGCTGATCACGTTCTATTTGATCTTACGCCTGTCTTAGAAAATTCAAATTACATTTCCACAAGATATATACTTACATATTTTATTTTCCAACACTATGTTTACTGGCGTAGGTAATAATGTCTTAACATACATTGTTTCAGATGGAACAAATTTCAAAATGCAAATAAAGCTTACCACTAATTCCGTAAGCCCAGGCCTTGACTAGTTAATATCGTGACCAATCTCAAAGCATAGTCATAAAAGTCGTGACAAATTCACGAAGCGCTCCACTTTATTCCAATTACTGAATAGTAAAATTCAATGTAACTCCCGATCAATTAAACTGCGAATATAAGAAATTCTTTTGAAATAAACGATCGTAAACAAACCTATTGATCAGTCATTAAGATACGTTTTATATACAATCACGCATCTTTTTTTTTAAACTAATATGTTCTGCTGATGCTTTCAACAATTATGTACTATGATGTGTAACTGCGCCATAGGAAACGACATTAAACTCTAGTTGATTCAAATATGGGCCTATGTTAAATTATTTTTGATTTCATTTTTACATTGTAAAACTGAAAACATTAAAATTTTTTCTCATCCTCATCAGCCTATAACAATCTAGTGCAGGTCAGGATTTAGGTCTCCCTAACTAAGCGCTATCGAATTACCTGGAAATTGTAACAAGCTCTTCGGCGTCTCTAATACGTCCATTAAATACTATTTATATGAACAAATAGTAATGTTCTCGTAACGAAGGCAGTGAGCAAACACTATAATTAAGTAACAATTTCTCAAATAACTGTTAATTTACCCGTTAATATTAATAAAACAAATATTAAACTGGAATTCATTGATGAATATCTTCATAAAAACACCCTTTTATTTCGAAGTTTAATTACAAACATGATTTCTATTATTGGAACTCTTTATCTCGCATACTTCACAAGCACATCCTTAATCGTGATCAAACACGCATTGCCGTTCAAATTTTATTCATGATCCGTATCCGCATAAGCTTTGTCTTCCAGTTTGAGATTACAGCATTGAAATGATTCCGAGCTCACCTTGGTGAAGAATTGAGCCCATATGACTTGATAGTTAAGACATTTATTAGATCCATTTGTTACTTTTGTAAGGTCACGGACTTGTTGCACGTTTCAACACCACTCACACTTGCCATTGAACCTATTGTTATGGTAAAAAGTAGAACATATGTTATTACCACAATTATTACACATGAAGTTAATTGAAAAATGGTTCAGTTAATAAATTAATATTAAGTATTATATCATTATAAGAGAAATCCAAATATTTACAAGTGTAGTATTGTGCAATTGAGTTCCATCGGGAAGCGATTAAAGCATGTAACTGTAAGGCTTCTATCTTAACATATTATATCGAGATAATCAGTTCCGTTATGCGGTAATAGATAGAAAAACAAAGAAAACCAAAAGTCATTAATGAGAGCCATCAGTGGTTTGACTTTCTTTATCGGAATCTGATAGCTAGCGATGACTCGTACATGATGAAGTTCATTATCAAATCTATGACTGATAGCAGAGACTTAATTGAAATATAATTGGGTTCAATAAAATAAGGTCAAAGAAAGGTGCTATAATAGTACCGTTTCTCAAATGTTATAGATATTTATTTTAACTTATTGATTTAGATAAGAATCATATTGGTACATAGGTATCAAATATTAATACCATAATGATACCCACGCTTCCTTGTATTAAAATAGGCTCGAATGATACATTCATCCATGTTATTAGCTTAGTCCGAGCAATTCATGATTACACCTCGTGATTCGAACGTCAAGAAATAGGCTCACCACTCAGATGTAGATATTGGATAGCGTAATTACAACACATATCAAATTGACACATGGATCGTAGTAAGTTTTCATATTTATACTGCAGAACATTCAAACTACTTAGGTTCTGATTTTTTATAAAAATAAATATTGGATTGAAAAATGCCACCATCACTTATCATAAAAGTAAAGAAGCCTTTAGAATATTTTAGGGACAGTAAATATTTACGGGAAATACACATTCTTTAAAGCCTAACTAATTTACAATACTCATCATTTCCCACGCCAAAAGTAACACAATATCTGCCATAAAGGACCTGGACAGTTTCTGCCTAGTTACTTTTTATCATGTACAAAAACAAGGCAATAATTGAATGAATATAAAAAATCAACTATTAATTTAAGAACATGTCATATTTCTGTAGAAGTTTAGGGAGTAAAATAAAGTTTAATAAGATTTTGCATTGATACCTACCCATTTCCGCCATTGTTGGCCCCGCATAAACGTTTCGTTCGCAGTAAAGCAAGTGCAGGAAAAAGATAATAACTTTGTCTAAAATATTCCTAAAAATAATCTATAAGTAGGTAATAAGTCATAATAATTAACAATACTAAATATATATAAAGCAATGTTTGCCGTATATACTTACCTACACATATATTCTTCCCATTTTTACACACTTTCATTGCAACAACTAAACGCTGCAGTAAAATACTTGACACTTGACAGTTGCTTGACAGGAACCATGCTTTGTTTATTTATCTTTTTTTTGTTATTTGTTTACATTGTGGTACAATTAAAATACGTCTCGGTGTATATTTTGTGTAAATTATAAAATAATAGTTAATGTAAATTCCAAATTCGATGATAAAGCATTTTTGTAAACGTATTTATAATCGATTCAATAAATTACAAAACCTAACCTACAAAACCTAACCTGAAAATAAGATATGTTTTTGTAAATATCTAAAAACCCTGAACTTCCTAGGCTTTGTAACTTTTCTGTATTAATCTTGGAACAACCCTTACCCCAACAATGCAAAACTAATTGATGTAGACGAGATTCGAAGTACTAGGCACAGCGCCATACAAAAACTGGCCATGTCCTTTTTGTTCCCTTACAAGCTACATTATGGCTGTCCGTCATCTACTTCGTGCATAGTCGATCATTATGTTTCGCCACCCTTAGCTAAAACGTTTTCGACGTTTACCATACGTTTAAATATTATTGAATGTTCTAACACGATTAGCTGGACGTTTCGCCATTCCAGCAGTTCCGTTTGTGATGAGAGTGCACTATGCAAATGTCGCAACCCGCGTGAGAGCATGCCAGGGAACTAAATTTACCGACAGTAATCTAACTTTTAGTGTACATTGTTGTCTGTATTGGGTACGCCTATCACTACGATTCTTTTGGAATTATTCTGTCAATTTGTAAACAATGCTTTGTGTTGAAGGTTAATTAATCAGTTCTTTACGGCACCTTGAGTTGCTTTCTACATTCTCGAATTAAAACTCAAGATGTTTTAGGCAAATGCTTTAGCACTTTCGCAGTCAGCAGAAAGCTAACTTAAAATTGAAAATATTCAAGGTTGATTCCGGATAAACTAACAATTGTGTAATTAGCCAATATTAGTTCTGGAAGTTAGTGACGTACCTACGATATCCTATGATGGTCCGTGTGTGGTACTAAATATTATTAAATAAAACACATCTATCAAACACTACATTTAAGGTGATCAATTTGATAATAAAACGTCGAAGAATATAGTTCTTAGGATGCATTCCTAGTACCTAAATACCTATGTAGAAATAACCCAAGCCGATCTACTACATTTCAACGATTAATGTTTATAAGTTTTCAAGGAATAGCGGTTAATATTAAACATATCTACTTAATATAAAACAGAACTGGAAATTAAATTCAGCTTTAGAGTACCTAATAAATAGATGAAGGAAAGATTAGTGCCTACCTAATTAGGGTTAATTCGACAAACATAATACGATTTTGAGATCACAAAACTGATCAGAACAGAATCTTCTATCAATATGAGTTATGACTTATGAAATATACGTTATATTTCCATTCCATCCATTATATCCAAGCATTTCCCACTGCATTAAACTAAACTAAACATCAATAGCTTAAATATACCTAATGAAGGTGCTAAGATTAATTATGCTAAGAGTAAAAGCTAAGTTAAGAGGCATCAACATGCCTAACGCTAAATCTGATAATGTGGTCAACTAGCTCCCAACCCGCATTAGGCCAATGTGGTGGACTATATGGCCTATCCATTCTCAATCGTATTCTCGATTGTAAAGTAGACTCGTGCCCTACAGTTGGACGTATACGGGCATATACAAGACAAGACAAAACTAACTATGTACTTATCTTCATCCTGAGACATAAGATGTTAAGTTTCATCTTTGTCCAGTAATTACTGTGGCTACGATGTCCTTCTAACCGAAACACAACAGTGCATTTCCTCTACGGTTTGGCAGGAGAAATATACATTGCGATGGTACCAATCCAGGCGGCCCCTCACATATGAGATTTATCACCAATGAAATTGAAGTAATTTAAAATGTTTCTTTTTATTTATTTTTCCAGATTGCAAAACGCAAGACTTTTGAGAAGTCAGCGAGTTTGCTCCTGCTTGTAGCGCTGATAGCACAAGCCACAGCGGGCACTCAGTTCAGTTCTCACGTGAGCGTGACCACACCAACGCGGAGCTACACTCATGGGGTCGGTGACCCCATCTCCGTAATGAACAGGCAGCCCTATCACAACCCGGCGCAATCATTCTCCCATAGGAATTTGCAAAGTAAGTAATTGCGATGGTTTAGAGTAGGTACCTGATAAACCTATCTATTTAAAGCTAAGGTTAGGTAAATGTAGGTACTAACTATATCTACACGATTTAGAAATATTGAAGTGTTTAATAAGTAATCACTGTAGAAAGCTCCGTGGCGCTGTTGGTTTAGAAGCCGATTGAGAAACGAGAGATCCCGGATTCGATCCCTGCCCCGAGACAAATGACTGAGTGCGGTCCAGCCTCCATGGAACCATTGATTAAACGGTCTGCTGTGAGACGCGGGTTAACGAATTCCAACATTGCTATGAGACTGTGAGAAATTTTCTAGTGTCTACAATATAAGACCAAAAAGTCT
The DNA here is from genome assembly GCA_023078785.2 of Hyles euphorbiae. Classification (NCBI taxonomy): domain Eukaryota; kingdom Metazoa; phylum Arthropoda; class Insecta; order Lepidoptera; family Sphingidae; genus Hyles; species Hyles euphorbiae. Next base: position 11,996,712 of record CM041041.1, on the reverse strand, counting down.
CTCGTAGTCTCTGAGACTCGCGAGTCGCGACACAAGACTTGTATCTTACCATGAGGTCATTATTATGTGTGAAATTCTTTTGATATAGGTATTTATAATATGTTTATAAATCCTACCTTACTTCTAATATTTTATTGTTTGACAGCCTCCGTGGCGCAGGCGGTTAAACGCCGTCAGTGAAACGTGAGGACGCGGGTTAGATCCGCGCGATCTGGGAGTTTGTGAGATCGAAAAGTCTCTTGTAGTACTGATACTGACGGACCAAGTCTCGATCTTAGCGTGGGGTCAGGACTATGTAGGTACGCGACTATACGGTGTTAAATAAAAATAATACGTAAAAATGATATTTTACAGGGCACTCAGGAACATCTCACTTTTTCGGAGGTGGCTATCCTCGGATGCGACCAGCGATCCCGTTTACTAACGAAGACATACCGCGACAAACTTCTGTTACTGTCATGGGATGGAACAATGTTTATAGAGGTTAGTTTGTTAATCGATTAACCCGGTGGCGCTATTGAGACGCCAAATGAGACTAAAGAGGTCGTGGGTTCAATTCCCGCAAATGCTTATAAGTGTGAATGTTTTATAACCGAAAAATCTTTATTAGATATTAATTTAGCTACTACCTATTAGAAATTATATGATCGTCACGTATGAAACTTACATTTAATATGTCATTAACTATGTTATACATTCTTTATTGTACAGTAAACAAAATCAGGCCATTCACACATAATAGCTAATAATCACAGACTACAAATTTTCCAGTGAAATACACAAATGGGTAGCGGCTTTCTAGACAGCCGGTAAGGGCCGGTATGGGGTTTAGTTCAGCATTCTTACTAAGTATCTGTGTTTTTGCTTTTATTTCCAGAAGAAACTATACCCATACTGCCGCCGTCTCCGTACAAGGTAGATTCACCGGATCCAGAGTCTTTGTGGCCAGAGGGATTATTCCTGCCGCCTTCAAGCCCGCCCCGTTTCGGAAATATCGGACGCAGTATTAACAACGGTGAAATTTTTGCATCATTTATGGGACAGCCTTTACCAGTGAATCATTACATTGTTTTATGTACATCGGATTAAAACCAGGACACATTACCAACTTTTCGAAGATATGTGTCTATTCTTTGTTGATTATTCACTGGTTTTAAATTATACAATGGTATTGTGTGGAAAGAAGCAGGTCTGAGTCAGGCAAGCAGCCAATCGTAGATAACCTAGTCGAATATCATGTTGCTGAATCCGTGGATATCCCAGATAGAAATAGCTGGAAGAATCCTTCGGCTCTTTTACTGGCTATTGTTTGACTTATCAATCAAGATTCACGTGGAGTGAATACTGTCCAGCGTTTGACAACTAATCATCTAATAACATTTACAAACAATGTTTCCTTTTCAGATTCTAAAGCAATGGATCCATATCTACTGGAGGGTACCGAAGCTATAGCGGCAGTACACAAAGCTAAACAACACGGTAATCTATACTTCCACGAAATACCTCATATCCCGTCTTTGCTCGCCAACCAAAAACTACGTGTACAGAACGGCCTGAAACCACATATTGTTGGCAGCATACGTCACACTTGGCCGTACAACCGACCATAGCCATCCCGAACGACAAGTAAAACAATTTATAAATTGTGATCATATATTTGTATACAATTATCTATAGAATATTCAGGAGTCATTACGATTATAAAGATAATAAAATGTATAATAAATACTTTAGTTTAATTTATTCTTACATTGTTCAATAATGTTTCACAAATTTATTCTTAGATTCTTACATTTGTAAATTGCTTTTAGAAGCATATGCAATGCTTAAAATAAATATGGAATAGACATTACATCCAAATATACATCATAAGCACAAAAATATTCATCTAATATAATTAACAAATTCATGTAAATTTAACAACAGCTACACTATATACATATCACCAGATCGTAATTGTTTGATACATTTTAAATATACTATTTCGATGTAAATACACAGCTTGTCTTCAATTGCACATATATTGGTAACAATAATATTATCATTGACGAAAAAATGAATGTAGTGAAATGACATTTCTCAACACTAACGATAACTGCTCTGGTCATTAGCAACTACGAACTCGCCTCATTCGAAATGTTTAATTAAAGTGATAAAAGAGAAAAGTATTTGAGCAATCATTATGTTTAACCATCAATGTATAATTTTAATATTAAAACATCAATAAATATAAAAAATGAGTATTATTATGAAGCATTTCCTTTGAACACATTTTTTTAGGTATTTCCAAACATTTTAACTAAAATACAGTGCTATCCATTATTTTTTCTGGGGATTTTTGGAATTCTAAAAGGCCACTACATAACGGAATGTAGACACCTGTATGAATAAGAAAAATATTTCTTAATAATACAGAACAAGTTCCACATGTAATATACAATTATGCAGAATTATGCAGATCTTACTTGTCATAATAATTTTATTGAAGTACACAACAAAGCCAACCCGCACTAGGCCAGCGTGGTGGACTATATGGCCTAACCACTCTCAATCGTACTCTCGATTGTAGAGTAGGCCCGTGCCCTGCAGTGGGACGTATATGGGCTGATACAGAATACAGAAAAATACACAACAAAGAATGTCACTTTTATGTTTAATTTCCATGAAGATAAGGTCATTCTTTCATTCAAGGAAAATTATCACAGATAGAAGGAAGAACACATTATTTTATAAGCCATATAGAATATCAAAATATGAACACAATAGAAAACCACCCCTGCAGATGATTTGACAAATATACACAAGGTAAAAACTATGCAGCACTCAATGTTTGCTTTTAAATATATTTAATTAAAGTATGTAGTTTGTATAGAACCAACAATAAAGTGGAATGTTTATATTATCTTAACACTACCATATTATACAATACATACACTAATATTACAGATCTTTATACCATTTGTGGACGGATACATAAAATTGGTAACTTAATACTAGTATATAGACATAATAAGATGAATAACAAATTCCTGTATAATTTAGTCTTAAAAACTCCATAAAGTACAAAGCCTAGAAACATCTGCAAGTGTTTGTTGATTTTTTTTTAATAAATGTAAGGCATTCTTACAAATTTCAAATTTGAATTTCCTACAAGTATATATTCATAATATTTACCTTAGTTGCCCTTTTATGCACTATGTACTTTTCATCAAGCAATATATTTATACAGAGCTAGTAAACTTAATATTGTTAATGGGAATGCAGTGTTTGTCACTGAAGAGTTGCAAAGGTCTCCATTGCAGAAGCACATGTAAACTTTTTTGCGGTTCCACATAGTGTATGCACACCTCTCTTCGTAATCACTTGGTGGTCTTTGAAGACACATTCTTTCTGTTACAGCACCATAATCTGAAAAATTACCAAATTTTAAGATATAATGAGGGTGTACAAAGTTTTAATGTACTTATTTATTGTAATACCAAGTACTAGATTTTTTTAACATGACTTAAAAACATATAGATTATCTTTGAGGTCTCCTGTGGGTATTGAAATATGGATGTGACAGAAAAACAAATTTATTCCTATCCTATTATTCAAATATATATTTACAAAAAATCTCTCAAACTACTCCAAGTATTGTCTGTTTGCATTGAGTAGTCTCTGAAATTACTGTACCAATTTGAACATTTCTTTCAAACTTAGAATCCTACATAATCCCTGATATGCACCTGGGCAGAGCCGGGCTGGGCTGCTAGTCTATTTAATCATAAAAGTGTTAAAGAGATAATATTAATTTCAAATTGTTTATATTTTAATGTAATAAGATTTTACAGAAACTTAATTCAAGCATGTTTTGTTGCTGTAATTCTATGAAGCTACAGAAGATACTACATATTTATGCTATTGACTCTGGCTAGAAAAAATAATGGTATAGAGAGAATGTCCGATTTAATTCATTTACATATGTATTTTCAACTAAATTTTAAATTAACATTGTGATACAGTAATCAACACTTGAACTATAGAGCTTTTTTCTGCTGTCCCTCAACCTATAATCACAGGGTGTCAATGAAACATAACTTGTCTACCACTTTGCAAATTTTTTTAGCTTATATTATCAGATACCAGCCTGACATCTTCTATTTTTGGATTAGGCCTTGTTGGTCAGACTATATAAATCCATAAATATTATGGAAACCTCTATGAAACAACATGCAAAAAACAGATTATTAACTATGATTAACATAGCTTAATTAAGAATATTGGAACCCAGGTATAGTTGTACAATATTTTATTACACCAAAAATCCTTTTCATCTCTTTATATGTATTAAGTAATTAAGTAATATCACTCAACAAGATAAAGCAAAAACAAAAATATTACTTCTTACATACCATCATTTCTGAATGTTCCTGTTGTGCCCTGAATCAACTTCCCGCACCAACCAGAGGGGCAGGCGATGACATGAATCCCATATTCTGCCTCTGGCTCTGTTACATTAAAAGGAAAAGGGTCTCCACAAGAACCAAGCTCCCCACGAGATCTACAGCCGATGCATCTTTTGTTCAAACCTGAAATAAACCAGTCTAAATGATATTTTTGTTTATCAGGTAAAAAAATTAAAACACAAACCATCACTGAAATTATATTACTGGAATTTAAGTTTTGGTCGGTATACACTGTCCAGAAAAAATAATTTACTATGAAAGTAAATGGAAAGATGATATATTTTCTTTAGTAAGGCACTCCAACAAGTGACGATACATGTAATGAATGGCATAACAACTATTGTTGAACAACTCTCACTTCACCTTGGCCAAACATATACGTAAAAAATGTGTAAACTTACAATAAGCGTTGTCTAACACAAATAGAAAGACCAGAGCTAACAAGTAAAATGTGTTGCACTTCATTTTCGTATATTACACAGGCACTAAATGATGAAATATGATTGAACATCAAGTTTTAAACTTCTCATTTTCATACAAAAATCTACCTGCTGCGGTGTGCGGGGAGAAAGTGTTTTACGTCATATGTCACTTGTCAATGTCACCCACAGACTGTAACAGTGCGTTCCATTTGACGATCGCAACGACCACGATCACGACCGCAATATTTACCGTTCCACTTGCTCGTGAGCGTTACGATCGCAAACCCAAGTGGAACGGATTATGGGGCGTTTTGAGCGTTTATAAGTATTATAGGTATTATAGAGCCACAAACTTATCTGGCCCGGTTTCCAAAAGTGGAAACAACGACGTCATTTGCAATTGTCAATCTACCTGCCAGTCGCTGACATATCGGTCATTGGTTGTTTACTCAATGTATTTATTTTTCCTGCATTATTTAGAACTAGTGAAAAATGCCGAAAACTTTAAGAAGTGATGCTAGGAATGTTAAACTTCAGGTATTAAATTTTACGAAGGTAGAAAAGCGTCTTCAGATACCAATAATATCCTTCGAAAAATTGTATCATTGCGTAGCTGCCGCCACTGGTTTGTGTTGTCAACTTTTCAAAATAAACTCCATGAAGACAGAACTTTGTACGTACTAGTACAATAGATGTAAATTCATATCATAAATAAAAATGTATCGTTACGTGCGTGGTTGCCTGTTGGTAAATGGACCAGATTTCACAACCACATTTCATAGTTGCTGCAGAGTCATGCGTGTATTGATAGTCAATAATCAGGCACTAAAACTGTTAAGGAAAATATCGTGAAGAAACCTGCATACCATAGCGATTTATAAGAATTTCTATGGTACCTATGTAAGTCCCCCAACCTGCATTAGGCCAGCGTGGTGGAATATAAGGCTTTTGTTATCGCCTAACCACCCTCAATAGTACTCTCAATTGTAGAGGAGGCCCGTGCCCTGCAGTGGGACGTATATGGGCTGATACAGATACACTTCTTAAAGGGTTTTGACTTCTTTAAAGGGGAGCGATTTGTGAGAAATCTTTTGAAGGAAGAAAACATGCAGATGAAACTGGTCCAGCCATTTTCCCGACACTATTGATCGGATTGAAAAATCTTACTTTACCCATTTATTGCAATATCTATTTTTAATTTACATATTATTATTAAACTGCTCTGATTTAAACCAACTTGTAAATTTTGTAAAAATTCACTACATTGTAAACTAGTTTTGAAAAGAGCAACACTAGAGTTTCTTGCCCGTTCTTCTCTAGTGAAAACAGCTTTCCGAACTGGGTGGTAGATAAAAAATGGTTGCCTCTAAAGTCGGTTTTACGGGCGAAGATTTTACGTGACAACGTCTTTTTCTCGGTAGAATATTTATACTCCATATTTTCACTACAGACACAGCTGACGATACTTTAACCACACGTGTGAACTTGTATTGTGACGCTTTCTTGTTTTTCCAACGCCAAGAACGTTCGAGAAAGACAAAGACAGAGACACAAGCATGCGCCGATTCAATGCGCCTAATTCTCTAGTGCTGCGCGCGCGGCAGACCGATCATAGTTGAGTGGGAGAGAGACGCAAGGCCTTCGGCGGGCCTCTCTCTCGTTCGGTGACTCATCGTAACGTTACCGGGCGTTACACTTTTTCATAAGTGACTCCCAGCCGCAACCTAATTTAAGACGTTGTTACGTCAAAAAATGACTGAATCTAAATGATGTTGAACATTTTAATGGATTCAATAAATTATTTTCATTTCATTTTCATTTCATTTCAATGGCAACACCAAATTCGATTACAGCGACTCTCTGACCGGGTCAGATAAGTTTGTGGGACTATAAATATTTTAAAATAGCTATAATAAGGTTAGGTTGTATTATGCGTTTAAAGTAATTTTTACCGGTGACATTTTTGTTGTTTTGACATCTCAAAATCCCGCTAATATTCTCAACGCACACCACGACCCACCTCTTGACATGGGTCGTCGTGGGCGTCGCGTGAGCGTTTGTCATGACGTTCCACGTTCATTCGAACGTGACGTAACGACGTTCCGTTGACCACAGCGATCGTGATCATCAAATGGAACGGTGAAATGAGTGTTTTGGGCGCCGTGCCATGCGCCTAATGGAACGCGACCTAAGAAGTAAAATGTCACCATTCTGCAATAGAAAGTGTTATTCTCGATACATCAATGATTAAATTTTTAATTCCTTGCTCAAATATGTTCGGATAGTTCCTACATATGCGAATGCTAACCACTATGGTACCTATGATGGTACCCACAAATCCACAATGGTGCCTCTCATTTGACAGCCCCCGTGGCGCAGGTGGTTAAACGCCACCAGTGAATCGAGAGACCGCGGGTTTGATACCCGCAGCGAGAAAGATATTTGTGCGGCCTACAAATATGTCTTACGGGTCTGGATGTTTGTGAGACCGAAAAGTCTCTCCTAGTTCCTGATACCCACGACACAAGACTCGATCTTAGTATGGGGTCAGGACTATGTATGTAAATACTGGGTGTTATTTATTTTATTTATCTATTTATTTATTCAAGTGCTATTTAAAGGACCTATTTGCACGAGTGCTATTTCAACGCCCGTTATAAAAATGTTGCAATGAAACAAATGCAAATCCTTTGTTCACACGAAGGAGATTTTAAAACGCGACGCATTTTATCAAGCGCTGTCGGATTCTAGACGCTGAGCTTTAGATGTTAAACCCTTACTGCATGAAATATGAAGGATGCGGGCAAAAAAATATTTTTTGGCAAAAACGGGTTTATTTGTATGTTTTGAACATAAATGAAATAAAAAAAATATATAATTTACTATTCATGAAGTTACCCATAAGAGCCATATATGGATTCGTATGCATTCTAGTTAAAAACAAGTATGACATATCTGGCTTTCTATGCATAGCTATTACATTTTGTGAATTATTATATATTAGATTCCGCTTGTCATTTATATTATTATAGCTTATAAAGACCTTGAATTTTTTATATTTTGTGTAACTACCTAACTTTGAGCAATTTTGATACATTAACGATTATTTTGACAAATATGGAATCAAAATCTTTAAACTATGGAACATAACTTTGAAAATTGGACTGGAGAAGAATCTATTGATACACACGACTGTACTACATACCAAAGACACAACACAGCGGCTTATAAAAAAAGAATAATTTCGGCAATTCATTTAGAAAAGGGCTTTATCGCTAATGCGATGATGTTGCCCGTCTAATAAGTTCACTAAAACTATCTTCATTTCGAGCCCCAACATGCTGCTGACAAAAAAATTCCGACTTGCAACTACCCCGCTGACAAAAAGTTAATGATATAAGTCGGAGAGTCGCGTCGGCGGCTTTTATATGTGCGCTTTACTGTTTTATTTTCTACGGAAAATCTGCGTTGCCTGTAAACTTGAAGTTTTCTTCGACATATGGCTCCATTATTCCGTTCTTCCATACAATCGAGTAATTTTTACATTTTTACCCCTGGGTTTTGCAGCATGCAAGTAATGTAAAGGTTTATCATCATCCGAATTCTGAACTCCCGAGATAAACTCTGGTATGATAAAATGCTTTTTTTTGGTGAACGGGATTAGAAACATTCGTATACAATTTACTTGTTGTTTCTTATTAGCCCATATACGTCCCAAGGCACGGGCGTCTTCTACAATCAAGATTCAAAAGTACGATTAAGAGGGGTCAAGCCACCACGCAGGGCTAGTGCAGATTGGCGATCTTTATATGCCACATAAATTACAGGTTTCATGATGTTTTCCTTCATCGTTACAATGCGTGGTGATTGACTTTCAATACTCAGAGGTGTGCACCGAGTTTTAAACCCCGAACCAGCGTAAACATGTACGCAACCGCCTCTGATCCATTACCAAACAATTATATACCAGGCACATCGTTGTTACTTTTTATTAGTTACATAGACTAACGCCGTTTTCCCAGAAGGAATAGGCAAAGATGCTATTAGGCCGTCCATAGTTCACGTTGTGTGTTGGCTATATCGGGTACAAACCCTAACTCCAACTTGATAATCAATAGAAATATTTAAGATTCCTTTGCCCTACCCGGGATTCGAATAAACATTTACAAAGACTAATTTTGATAATATTTTGTATGAACCCCGATCATCAAGTCATATCAGCCACAGGAACTGAACAGAAAATTATATCACAAACTGGGACAAAGTTATTCCAACCGAGGGCATTCAATTAGCAAAAAATATAAGGATACCTCTGATTGATTACATATCCGAACGTTTCATCTTGGCGCTTCGTCTTTACTTGAATCAAAATTTACGACATCAACATGGCGGATAAATCAGAAAGTAAGTTTGTTTATAATTTTTTACGCGTTTTTAATGGAATTGGCACTTCCAAACATACTGTCTCTCAATAATTTACAGGATTATTACTTTGTGGTATTTTTCAGAACGCTGTAGTTTTATGTTCTGGTTCACAATTTTGAATTTTAATTGGGTTCGCTAGATTCAAAATTTGAAAAAATTTAAATTTGCCAGTGAATTGACACCCAGTATCTAGTCGAAATTTTGAATTTTCCAAAGCAAACTACTTTGCAAAAGTATTTATGCACAATAATGAAAATAGTTACATAGTAAGAAATATTGTGTTCAACATTATACAAATTGATCTTTGTTTTTTAGGAGATAATGATGGCGAAAATACTCCACCAAGGTCCCAATATAGAATTAAAGATGAGCCAATGGATATGGATTTCCCTGACGAAGATGAAGAGCCACCGGCTTTCGGTCCTGCCGCACTTGGTCTACATCGTGTGGGAACTAAGTTGCCGCCAAAGCCAGCGCCTAGTGAACCCATGCAAAAATTGAATGCTAGGGGTATGCCAGCTCGAATTAGAAAAAAAAATAGATTTATCTTTGTGGATGACTTCGTGAATACTTCACCTCCAAGGCAATCACCAAGGAGGACTCCAAAGATATTATCAAAAACACCAAGTAAACCTGCCAGTGCTAAGAAACAGAAATCGCCTGTAAAAGTTCACAGAAGTAATGAGAGATTTGATGAGAAACCCGATACAATACTAAACCAATCTCCAGATGCTAAATCAGGCCACAGGATAGGAATGAGATTGAGAAATTTACTAAAACTACCCAAAGCTCACAAATGGGTATGTTTTGAGTATTTTTACAGCAACATTGATAAGGCATTGTTTGATGGAGAAAACGATTTTATGATTTGCCTTAAAGAGTCATTTCCACAATTGACCAATCGGAAATTAACTCAGACACAATGGACTAAAATCCGCAGAATGATGGGTAAACCTCGTAGGTGTTCACAGGCTTTTTTTGCTGAAGAGTGTAGAGAATTGGAAAGAAAAAGGAAAATGATAAGATATGTACAACAAAGAAAATGTGCTGACATTTATGCAAAAGATTTGCCAAATGAAATTCCAATGCAGTTGGTTGTTGGTACAAAAGTTACAGCAAGGTTACGTAAACCTCAAGATGGCTTGTTCACAGGATGTATTGATGCTGTTGATACCTCAAATAATACTTACCGAATAACATTTGAAAGGCCAAAATTAGGCACACATTCTGTTCCAGATTATGAAGTTTTATCCAATGAACCTCCCGACACTATTAGCTTAGCTAGTATATCGCGTAAATTCAGACCTAGATATGTAATGCAAGAAATTTTAAATTTATATGAACCTTCCAATAGTAACTCTCAAGGAGATCCTCTAATAGGTTGTTCAGACATTGCCAAACATATGGATGCAACAATAGGAAGTTATCCAGTTGCTTTCCTGGAACTTATTGTGAAATTGAGGAAAATCTTAAATGCTAAGAGAGGAAAAATAAATAAAATATATGAATACAATTGTGAAGCAGAGAAAAAGAAATCATATGGTCAAAAAATGCCTGAAGATTTTGAAAGGAAATATGCGGCAGTTGTGATTGACTTGGAGAAAATCAATATGGATTTGCAAGACTTTATTAATGAAATACAACAATATTGCCAACAGATAGCTCCTGGCCCTTGCTTAGCTGCAATGTTAGCACCATCACATCTAAGAGAAAAATGCCGTGAAGAAGCTGCTATACTTGTTGATAAAAATAATAATGGTTCCGTAAAAGATGCTTCATTAATAGATCTTATAACTGATCTTACTGCTCTTATGCTTCAAGTAAAAAGTTTATCAGATTCTGATCAAAATGCATATGAACTAAGTGTTCTGCAAGGAACAATGGAGCAAATAAAAATGAAGCTTCAACCTCAATATCAGAAATTATTTCAGAATAATATTGAAATTCACATGCATAGGATCCAGATGGGTTTGGGCCAAATGTCAACAAGTTACAGTAGCAGTACATGAAGAACACTAAATTATAGATTTAGATAATAAGTTGCATGAAGAATTTATTAATGCAATAAAGTATAAATAAAAATGATTTATTCTAATATATCTATGTATAACTTAAAAGAATTATTTGCAATTTTCAAAATTGATTTATTATAGACAATGTATAATTTGTATATTAAACACACTGTTAACTAGTTAAATCAGGTCAAAAATTTGTTGTTTTAATATACCAAGTGCTAAAGGGAGTGCTACTTGTAACAATACTATTGTAACATAGTAAATTAAAACAATTTTATTTATTTTTGGGTTTGCTTTTACAATTTCTTCCCTACATGCTTCTTAAATATTGTTGGTATAGAGTCGAATGATGGAATTGTGTGCTACTGGCGACAAGTTATCGCGCTAAAATTGAACACGACATGCATGGATCTCTGATGAATTTTCCACCGATTACCTTGCAGACACTATTCAGGTAGCTTTGGATAACCTATCCTCGGCAATTACATTCATATCCGAAAGTTGTAAACTTTTTCAGACATTGTTCACTAGTTCTACACAATAAATATTATAATTATGGAATTAATATTATATTTATTACCATTATTTTATACTTTCAGAACTACTTATTATTACAAATCGTTAATATACGTGCCAGTGTCTACCACCTACATACATTTAAGTAAAACTAGACCAATGTCTCCTTATTGCTAGGCTAGCTTTTATCACCCAATCAAAACTCACATTAGACAAGTTTCAGCAACATCTACATGCATAATAAATACATACCCAAAGTGGTTTTACTTAAAAAATCAAGCATGATACATTGTTTCAATAGTAAAAATTAACAAGTTTTTTTGGAGATTAAATAATCGTATTACATTTATGTCTCACATAATTATGTATGTCAATAAAGTCCACATTTCCCTGGTTATACATATAATTACTGCTGAAATTACATTGAGAAAAAAATCATTTACAATACTATACAGGCAAAATTTGTGGCCTTTTTGATCATTATTTTAATTATGACTTGTATTTATTAAGTGTTTCTAGCAATTCATCTGCTTCTTCAGAAGTTTTTACTCTAATCAACACTGGTGTTGGAGGTGGTTTGAATGTAGGTGTAGGAATGCAAACTAACATTACATTATTTTTGCCCATCCTCTGTGTAGGTATAGCTGATGACAGTCTCACATTTAGTAAAACATTGCCCAGTGTAGTATGAGCACGAACAAGTAGCTGATGTTTGTCACTGTCATCAATTTTCTTGATATATAGTGTACCCACTCCCATGTCCACAAAGTTACCATCTTTCTTGTGGAATATCTTGCAGCGTTTGTCAAATACACTGTTTTCTTCAGTTATAGGAGTGAACTCAACTTTAGGTGGGGTATCTTCATCTTCCTGGGCATCATTCCCATTGTTGGTAGCATCACTATTTTCTACTTTTTGAGTAACATTTGAACTAAAACTAAACGGCTTTCCAATTCCAAAAGAGAATGGAGCTGCTCCAGTAGCATTTGTTGTTTTATTTGGCGTAAAGAATGGGGATGATGTCGTTGTTGTTGATACAGATGTTGATGTTATGCCAAAAGAGAAGCCTGCAGCAGTGGTGGCTGGGACAGTGGTTGACACATTACTTCCAAATGTGAAGCCAGTGCTTGCGGTGGTACCAGTAGAATTGGTTGGGGTATTACTTCCAAATGTGAAACCTGAACTTGCAGTGCTGGTAGTGGTGGTGGTACTGCTTGACATATTACTTCCAAAAGAAAACCCTGTTGGTTTGTCTCCAAATGTAGTACTGTTATTTTGTGTTCCAAAAATACTTGGCTTTGCTGTTGGCGACTCGGTCTTAGATGTAAAGGATCCAGATGATACAATATTCTTTGCTGGTGAAGTGTTGTTAGTTACTGTTGGTGTAACACTTTGGGACATAGATTTATCAGACAATGCTTTGCTAGAGTTTTCTTTAGCAGGATTTTCATACTCATCTTGTATTTCCTTTAAATATTTTTCATAATCTTTGAATATTGGTGTCAATATGCAGAGTGGAGTTTCTTCTACATGCTTTTTAATCCAGTCTGACACAGATTCGTTTAAACCTTTTAGCTTAGTGTAATATGTTATTTTTTTGTCATCATTTTTGTCATCTGATTTTATTTTTGAATTATTTGTGTTAGAAGTAGCATTTGTGTTTGATTCTGTTGGAGAACTTGTAGATTGAGTTTTAAATAAGGATGAAGTATTGTTTGTGGTGGCAAACAAAGATTTCCCTGGTATAGTTGTTGTGCCACTGGTTGATGATACACCAAAAATGTTAGATGTAACTTGAGATGTGGCAGTAGTTGTATTAGAAAATTTAGAAGCACCTCCAGTTGTTCCTCCTGGACTTGTGGCAGATTGCATTTTAAATGGTGAATCACTGACAGTTGAATCTGCTTTTATAGCAGGGAAAACTGATGATGATGTCTTCCCAGCAGTAGAGCTGAATAAATTGCCTGTAGTTGGTGTAGTTGAAGATCCCAAGGAAGACTTTACAGGTGATGCATTACTACTGCCAAAAATAGCAGACTGTGAGCCTGTTGCAGGTTTACTTGAAAATAGACTAGATGATACGGATGTATCATTTTTTGCAGAATTTTCATTAGTAGCATTTTTGCTGCCATTAGTCAATTTAGAGAGAAAATCAAATGATGATGGCTGTGTTTTATTGAAACCTCCAAATCCACTGAAAACACTTTTCTTTGTCTGAAACAAAACAAAAACAAGATTTTGAAAATGCTTTAATTCATTGTTCATATCAAAAAATAAATTTTCTTATACTTAGTATTAATATTATGTATACATTGCAGTGATAAATTTAGGTTTCCAAGTTCATTCATGAACATTTGGAATGTGAATAACATGTACTTATATACATATATTTCCATGAATGAACATCTAATCAGTATGACCCCTGTTGCAGTAATCAGCTTCTATGTACAAGACCATGTAAATATTCTCATTAGAATTATACCCTTTTACTAATAAAATCTAAATCATTTTGCCAGTAATTAAATTAGATTCATTATGGGCACAACAAAGAGAGGCTTAACCACTCTCAATCATACTCTTGATTGTAGAGTAGGCCTGTGCCCTGCAGTGGGACTTAAATGGGCTGATATAGTGCAGTACCACAGAGTTCCTTTGAAATAAAAACATTTAACTATCACTAACATTTATGTAGATAAACATAGGATAAACAAAAAATCATAAAACATATTCTGTATAAAAAATATTTATGTTCTAACTTTTTAAACATACACCTCATCTGCTTATAGTCTTAATGATCGACCGCATGATAAAAATAATAATTAAAAACAAATACTTAAGTTTTTGCTATTAACAATTGTTAATTGTTTTATTGGAATTCTGATACATGTAGGTTTCCTCCTGATATTTGTAAAATATGTATAATTTAGGATGTTACTTTTGACATCTATTTAGGTGGAAAATATTTGCACAAGCAGCAGCAATAAAATGAATAAGGTTAATTACACAAGTCCTCATAAGATGATATTTATACTGTATTTAAATTGATCATTAGTTCTGAACATAATTAAATAACATCTTACTTCATCGCTAGTGCCCTGCGTCCGGCGTTTCGCTGTTATGATGACGCGCTTCTCAAGAATTTCTTTAGACGCAGTTTTAAATGTTCCGATTTCTTCCGGTTCCTCTGAGTCTTCCTTGTCCCAATTTTCGTGATTCAATTCTGTCGTAGCTTGTCGTTTCACCGACATTTTTCGTAGGTTATGCTTTCGAATGTAAATTTACTTTATCTTCACGTTTCTGTGTGGCGGCTCTTGCTTTCAGCGTGTCATTTCTTCCTATGTTGAGTTATTGTTACTAACGGGCGTTGCCTACCAACAAAGTGTGCACCTTTGAGCTAATGCAGTAGGAATTTTCGAAAACACTGGGTTTAATTCACAAGACCTACGATTCAATTTATGTAGATTGTAGAATGTAGATAAAGAAAGGGCACCGCAAATCGCAATGCTCCTGTAACGAAACGCACGCACTCAAAACAATCTGTCAAACTGACAGTTTTGCATGAAGTTTTACATAGAAAAATAAGCAGCCTAAAATTAAGTAAGTTGGTATGCTCGATGTATTCATCGACGTATTTCTCTTCATACCTTGGTACCGTAAAACGAGGTGATTAGGGATCAAGGGGAGATTAGGGACAAAACTGAGAAAACATTTTAAGGTTGAAATGTGAGCCATTAGTTGCACATAATTTATTATAAACAAATTATAACAATAGAAGACTATATATAAGCCCTAGTGCAACAATCAGTAACAATTAATTTGAGTTACAAAATGTCTTACTAGTCTTTTGAAAATAGCCTTTCGATATGCAGTAAAAATTACACTGAAATGAACTTCGGTCTACTACAAAAACTACGCCATTTATGAAGGAGATATTGTTAAACACACAAATTATAAGTATTGGACTATCGAATTCATAAAAGGTTAGTCTCAATTTCTCGTTTAATTTATGTTTTTTTGATCATTTAAAAAGTAAATAAAAAAATATGATATTTTGGGGGGAATAGAGGCGACTCGGGGGTGATTAATAACGAGACTAAGGTTTATAGAGACGTGAAAAGGTATAATTGGGACGAAAAAGGGTGTATAGGTACAGGTGTGTTAGGGTTGTCGCAACAGCTTTTTTTGTTGTAAAGTATTTTGTCGTTCTTAATTAACTTTGTCTGTTAATTATATTTATTTTTAATGCTATAAGTTACATTGAAAGTACTTCCACTTAAACTAACTAAAATTTTGCTTCAGTTCTAGTCACAATGGTTGAGATATTATATGTAGAAACTGCAGTAAGAATATTCTTCATAACAACTATCCCTTTTTGATAGATAGATCTAGTACTGTGCGGTGCATGGAGTATTTCTTTAAATATTGAAAAAACTGATTCGCCATTTTGTTCTTTCTAATAAGTAGTACACATTAATTTGGGCAAACCGCTAAACAGCAGTGTAAATGCTCTGTTGTGTTTCATTGTGAAGGACATTGTAGCCAGAGTCACTACTGGACATATTGAGACTTAACATCTATGTCTCAGGATGCCGAGCGCAGGCCTAGCTTTGCTTTGTAATTCAAGGTATTGTTTAGTATTGCTACTGTTTATGAGCGGTCATATCACTTACCATCAGGCGAACGGTATGATCGCCTCATCAGTGCAATAATAAAAAAGAGCAATACGCACTTAAGAAATTTCGTGTGTTATTTTGCCTATCTATTTTCTTCGTAATTTGTTTTGTTAGCGTATCTCATAATTTAGCATATTATAAGTAAGAAATCATTAGCTGATTCCAAATTATACATAATACTCTACGTATTACTTCTTAGAAGAATAATAAGATTGTATTATAGAATACCTAATATGTTGATTTTTAAATTTTTGAAACTATATCTTATTGAAATGTGTCACTTGATTTGATAAATATCATTTAAGACAGTTGTAATCTTTAATTATTTCATTTGTGACAAAGCAAATGATTACAATAAATAATTCAGAATATTTAGATATGTCGGTTAAAAAGTAATTAATAAGAAACAATTTAGTGCCAACCCTTGTTAATTTCCCCATTGAACTCGATCCCGCCTCTATTACCCCCAAAATACCTATTAACCCCAAACCCTTATTTTGTGCCCTTTTTTTCTTATATTCCAAGGGATCTAAAAAAATTGTATAGTTAATAGTCTAGACGCAACTAAGACTTAATGAAATATGCTATAACACAAGAATATTTCTGTATAATTCTACCATAAAATTCGTCGTGAAGTTGAAAATTGTCCCTATCCACCTCGTTTTACGGTACTTGGCGTGATTGTAGTGTGTCCTGCCAATCCTGCCTCTGTTATCTTTAATGTAAAGCAATGTAAAGGGTCTTTAAAAAGAACCACTCGTGCACTCGTGTAAACATGACTTAATAAAAATACCTATTCATTGAATTTTTACTTGTACTGAATTTCGACAAGTTGTTATTATATGATAAATTAAATATTATAAAAAGTAAAGTGATATTAATTGTAAATCATATTTTTTTGTACTATTATATAATTATATTTGTGGAACTAAACTTTTGGGAAGTAGTGTAAGACAATTTTTGTGCGCTTCCTTTTTACTGTTTGCAAAATTGGAGTTATTTCTTGGTCAACATATCGTTTTTGAAATTTTTATTAAGTAACAAATTAGATGATAAAACTTAACATTCTTAGGCAAAGTTTGTTATTGAATAGAGTTAATAATGGAAGTATCTAATGAAATAAAAGAAGATATTCGCAAAACTCAATCGGACTTGAAAAACGCGATACGAGTTCATCAGGTTGGTCTAATTGTCGTGTTTTATTATAATTAGAGGTTTTGAGTGTTATGAATATTGTTCAGAGTTGTTTAAAATTATGTTTTATTTATAGGTTTGGGTCGCGCGACTGCAAGAAGATGAAAACGTGAGCGCTTAATTATTTTTTGTTTATTATTTATTGTGCGTTATCAGATCGTGGTGTTAAAGTACCTGTGTTATTTTTTCAGAATATCCACCTGAAAACAAAAGTTAAAGAAGCAGAAAAAGAAATTATTGCTATAGGACAAACACAAGTAAGTTTGTTTATACATATTTTGACCTCCAAAAGTAATATTGATGAAAAAATATTTGCTTATATAGAGTTATTTCTTTAAGATAAGCTGACTGATGTATGGAAAGATGTGTAACTGTAAATTAATGTAACTTTGCAAGGTGCAATTATGGTCTATGCATTTTGGTCTTATAAATACCCATATTTATATAAAATTTATCCTTGTTGTTTAACTTGAGCAAGTAATTAGCAAGGTTTATATTTAAAATAATTAATTATAAAAACATCCATGATTATAATGACTACTAATATTTTTTTAAGTCAGTTTTTTAAATATATATTACAGACATATTACAGAGAAGAAAATATAACTACTCAAATTACAAGTATAAATATATCATCTGAAAATTAAGTCATTGCATATATGTACCTGAAATGAGTTGTAATAATCCTTTAATGTTAAATTATTTGTAATGTTTATGTAACAATAATTGTCATCTTTATACGAAATATATTTGTATCTTAATGGGAAACTTGAATGCGGTGTCCTACATAGCATTATTGATGATAGTTCCACTTGTACTAAGATTTAAAAAATGTTTAAATTCTGTAATATAAAAACAGTTCACTGTTTTTGTTGTGGAAATCAGACCAATTATTGATTCATTTATCAAATAAAATTGCATTTATTTCCAGAAATTAGTAGTAAACAAATTAAGAAGGGAATTAGAGCTATACCAACAACGTCTTAAAGCTAGAAATAAACAAATTAACATTGAGAATGATAATCGATATGTAGCTCAGCAATTAAGGGATCACCAAATACAATACCGCAGTAGAAACAGAACTGTTTCACTCCTGAAACCGTCAGTTCTCAATGAAATACATATAAAAACGGAAATTCCAAAAGATGAAATCAAAGAAAATATTTCGGACTCAGAAAATGAGGTGAAGTCTCCCAATGAAAAAGAAAATTCAAATAATAGTGAGAGTGATGACAAGGAAAAGTTTACGAGGAATTTTTCTCAGTTGCCAAATACTGTACATGATAGTAGAAGTAATTTTACTAATGCACTTAACAAAGTTAAGGAGACTTTCATGTGAGTATGAGTATTTAATTATTTATAACATTTTTCAATGAAAATGAAAGTTCTTTTTATTTTGTTGTGATAAAGTTTTGCTATTGTTTAAATTATTTTGATAGGCAATTATTAAATTTTGTATCTCATGTTTCCAATTATTATAATAACAAACTTTGGGTAGATGTTTTAATGATAATCAACTTGGAAACATCTTATTTATCTTGATGTTCTTTATTAAATGTTATCAAAGTATTACTGAGGATATTTCTTTGCAATTGAAAAACTTAATTTCTTAGTAAAGATAATTTTTATGTTATAATTGTTAGTGTGAAAATATATCAAAATTATTACATTTATAATTATCATTAAACTGACTCACGTGGGTTACTATATTCCTTCATATATTATTAAAAAAAGACTTTCTCAAAATTAAATAAGTTTAATAATATACCTAATTTATTTTTTCATCATCAGTGGTGATAAACACGAACACAATAGCGAGTGGCAAGAGCACAGGTCAGACTCTGACTCGTCAAGATGTGCGGGGCTCTCACCGACGCCTTCGCCCCCGCCACTACCAGAACCGGGAGAACCAGTCTCTCAAGAGACATTTTTGAGGTAATTTAAACTGCCTTTAATAAATATTGATAGTTAAATAAATAAAAATAAATTAATAACTACACCCAACAGTCACATACATAGTCTTGGAGACTGTCCCACCCTCACACCCACCACTGTAACTCCTGTAAGCCAGGATCAACAGTGGCACGCAAAGTAATGACACCGAACATTGAAGTCGGCGAGTCTCCGGGAATGCTAACTTGTCTTTAACCCGCAACGAAATTAATCAGAAAGTGAAATTAATAGGAGGAGTTGGAAATAAATTATTGTCCACTTCCCTCCGTGCAAAGCGGGCGACAAAACAATGAACTAAACAGGTAAAAAACCTCGTAAAAAGACTTTTACAGCCGGAGAAGCCAGCTGTAAAGCACCACGGATCATATCATTATTACATTTAAATGGGACCTATTATGTGAGCTTTTAGACTTGATTCCAATAATAAGTATGGCAAAAACGCCGGAAAGCACGGAAGTTCATACATAGTCATACATACATAGTCTTGTCTTTCCCACATTAAGATCAATTAAGTCTTGTGTCGTGGGTATCGGGAACTACGAGAGACTTTTCGGTCTCACAAACACCCAGACCCGAGACAAATATTTAAACTTGTGGGCCTCACAAAGATTTGTCAATTAAAAAATATATACTGGATTTCAGGCTTATAGGTTTACTAACACCATCACAGAAAGAATTACTAGAGAAGAAAAGAACTGAACGCCGCAAAAGATCCACAGCGAATGGAAATAGAAATGAATTTCTATATGGAAATTTTGATATGTTACCTGTAAGTTAGTTTTTATTCTAAATAAACTGTTTCATCCTAGTGGAACTCAAATTTTAGAATATAATAACTTACTCGGTGTTAAATTGAAGTGAAAATAATCTATTAAGAAAATTTACTTGTTGAAATTGTGAAAAAAATATAATTCTTGAAAATAAATAACCAAATCTGTGCATAGCGATTTAAGTTTTGCTTCCTTTTAATGTAATCAGGTGTTTAAAGTTATTTCAACAAGTCTATTTGGTTTTCAGAAACGCAAGAAATACAATCAGTTCCCATATCTACAAACGCACAATGATCCACCGCAAACACGCTCCGCCAAATTACGGAAACAACAAGTTAGTACATTCCGTTACAATTTGATTATTTTAAATATTTTTATTTCATTTATTTGCGTTATATAAGAATGTTTTTTGTTCATAATATGAAGAAAAAGTATGTTTGGATTAAAAAGTGGTGATAATCTCTGCCTACCCTTGTAGGGTACAAAGGAGTTATTATATTGAATTACATATAATATAATGATTATGTTTCAGAGCCAAAATAAATCGTCACGCGAGGGGTCTCCTTCGGGGTCATCGACAGAAAATAAAGGTAAGTGTTTAAAATATGTGTATAGACAAATAGCTATGAATCTAAGTGGTGTGTGCACTCCAGTGCATCTCTAGTAAAGCGTTGCTGAAATTAGTCGTAGCACGCCACGATTTTGAAAATACTTGCTTGTATTATGACAGAAAGTTTAATTTGTTTAATAATTTTTGTCAAATTTTAGACGAAATCTAATAAATTAAGTAATTTAATAACTATTTTATTGCGATTTTCATTGTCATCTTTTTGAAACTCCAAATGTACTGAAGGGCCCATCTTTAGTTTTTAAATCAATGCTATGAACAATAATATTAGTAGTAGCAATAATGTCATGTTGCGATTTGTTGAATTTGTGCAGGTGTTTTTATAATACCTACGTTATAGCACAATATGGTAACGGAATTTATCATTTATTATTTTATATTATATATTTTCTATAACAGATATGAATATATAATTGAATTATACTCGGGAATATAAAAACCGCGCAAAATGTTAAAGCTTGCGGCAGCTGAGAATGCTGCTTAATTCTTGATAATTGCATACTGCATTTCTATTTATTATATTGGAGAAATCATAGGGGAATGGTAAACGAGGGAAAAAAAAGTCTTTGGCTCTTTAGTAATCGCATTGGCCGATAAAACTCGGGAAAACTATTGCTTTACTACGGTTTTTTGTAAGATAGTGGCATTAGGTAGAATCTTCGATGACAAGCAATAGATTTATTATTCTACCGAATTAATAAATTCACAAGGATTACACAGATTTTGGGCGATGATTTCCTTATCCTCTAGTTAGTTCATTATTAATCATTTCATCGTTTTGTTTCTGGGGAAATCGCAATGCATATCAGGTATGATCCCATACTAGTTTTACATAAATTGTAATTTATCTTCCCCAGTCCTCGTTGATATATCATTTTTATAGAAATTCCTTACAGAAATTAATATGATAAGTTCGGTTGCACATTCCAACACATTCATTCATTGTCAATGCTCTCTATCGCACTTATGACATTCAAATATGAGAGGCGGTGCGGAATTACATGCCACCATAGTTATCTTTTATTTAATTCGTAATTATGAAACGAATTTTAAAAAAGAAACTTCTAGCGATCTACCGACGCCTAAGGTTGGCTTTCTTGCGCAATTTCCGATACTACGTTCGATTTTCAGCGTTCTTTATTGTAACAATTATTAACTCCCAGTTCTCACATATTCAAAGACATTGATATTGACTCAGAGAAAAAAAAATCACAACAATAATATCAAACATTAGTCTCAACGTGGGGATCAAACCTGCCGCATATCTTCGGCTTTTAAATCAAATGCGTCTCGCAGGCGGACAAAATAATAGTTTTTTTTTTAATTAGCTGTCGCTGTGACCCAGTCGTTTGGAAGTCGACTGTGAACCGAGAGGTTGTCGGTTAAATCCCCACACACGAATTCACATATTTTTTTTTTGTTTTGCGACCAACAAATCGCTCATTTCTGTTAGACACAAGGTTCTAGTATTGATGTGGACATATAAATAAACCCATGCCTTTTCCGAGAAGGCGTAGGCAGAGGTGCACTCACATTTTGCCCTATAAATTCCATCCCAAGATATGATAGGGGGCGAGGCTTAGTGTAGAGTCAGCATTATACACAACACTTTATTGAACACCACATAACATAAAATAACAAAAAATAATAGAAAACCTTACAAATAGTGAACTACTGGCGGTTTTACCGCTAATAGCGATCTCTTCTAGACAACCATATAGCAATAGAATAGGACATTAAAGAAAAAATAATAGTGAGTGTTTATTGTGTATGCGTAACTTATAACAAGCATTATATGTCTGACTGTTAGAAGTATAGTCTTTTTATGTTTTAACTAATCTAATAATTGTCTGTTTCAGCTGGTTGGAGCAACAATAAGCCGGCGTGGGTGGCGTCATTGCCACCAAGTTTGTCAGTAGAGCCGGTGTACCCCCCACCTAAGAAAGTCTGCCACGGATGCGGAAGGAACGGTAAGTCCTATTTTTGTACTTGTCACTGGAATTCGGAATATTAAAATAGTTCTCTGTGGGAGATTTAAATTATTTGGGGCAAATGGAAATAGATGTATAGGAATTTTTATATGGAATAATGAATGAATTTGTGTAATACAGTTGCATGAACGAAAAATATATCCACAAGATAAAAAAGCGTAACAAAAAATTGATAAATACTTATGTGCCTTATTTATTTCTACATTTAACGCAAATAATTCAGTCAAAAGACTTGCACTGGGTATTACAATAATACTTACTGTTTCTATTGTGTTGAAAGTATTATCATTGTGACATTACTTTATCAAGAAATATGTCGCAATGGATTAATACTCAATACATTTATTGCACTTTATTATAATACGCTCTGGTATAACTTTATATGGCTATACAATAAATAATGCATAAGTATATATTTTAATTCCTCCTCGCTACCCGTGGTTCGATCAGCTTAAAATGAGTAGACGTAACATTGTTGCGCTTTTAAGGTTGCGATCCGGACATATTACTTCCAACAAATTTAAATATTTGATGAATGTTTCCAATACACCAAATTGTTCGATTTGTAATGTGGTGGAAGATATTCATCACGTGTTATTAGAATGCATCCGAAACGCGACCGAACGTAGCAATACCGCCTTATTTAATAATAGTGATGTCGGTATTTGTAATAGTTTATTAAGTTCTCCATATTCGGAAGGAACAAAAAAATTACTTGCAATTTATTTATCATTTGTAGAAAAAACAAACTAAGACGATTTGTTGATTCTATTAAACCATATGGGTTCACACATTATTGTACATATTTGAGTTGTTTTTATGGGAGTGTCATAGTCAACATGTGACTAAACTCCCAGGTTAAATAAATAGAAAAAAAAAAAAAAATTTTAACTAGAATGTTGCAACGGTTTAAATATATATGTATGTATACGTAGGTTTAAAATTCATGTTTTAAAAAAATAAGATTATCGATTCATATTTTTGTTGTTGATTGCAATATTTTGTAAAAACAGTAAGAAAGAAACACGTCGAATGAAAATTCATAAGTAAATCATTAGAATGTGCATGTAAACGTGTTATTGTCTATTCCACGTGTAGGGTTCATACCGCGAATTCCATGTACACATGGGCTGCTTCTATGAGCATGTGAGAGCAACTTCGAATCATTCCTTGGGGGTTACTCTATATTCCGACACGAAGTCCGAATGTTCGGACGTTGAACGTCAACATATGATGCAAGTTTTTCACTTCTAAAAATCAATACTATTCTCTATGAAACTTATTATTCACTTCGAACTTAGTTTAAGATTGATAGATACGATACAGGACTCAAACATTTTGTTAAGTATTCAGGCATTTTCGTACAGTTTTATGTGTGACTAGCTGTCGGGCCCGGCTTCGCCCGGGTGCAGATAGTTTTTGAGTCCAATCCACATCAAGAACATATTATTTCGCGTGTCTACTAACTATATTTCCCGCGTGCCGTCGACTATATTTCCCTTCCGTAGGAGAGGACATCCCGTGCCAACAATTTGAATTTGAAAGAGTAGAAAATATGTATATTTGGTTTCCTGACTCATCCCACGGGAACACTACATTTTTCGGGATAAAAAGTAGCCTATGTGTTAATCCAGGGTGTCAGCTATCACTATACCAAATTTCATCAAAATCTGATGAGCCGTTTTTTCATGAAAGAGTAACAAACATCCATACATCCATACATCCATACATCCATACTTACAAACTTTCACCTTTATAATATTAGTAAGGATGTTCGAACCACAGAATACTAAACTCACAGAAGTCAAGCTTCATACAAAGCGCGCTAAATCAACGCACACATAGACAGCGTTCACCGACACGATATTTCAAACCAGTCGAGACCACTGCGAGCGCGAGTGTCACCCGCTTCGGGCGCGCAAATAATATTTTTTGTGCAAAGATAGAACAAATGAATAAAAGTTATTACACTTGTATATAAAACACCAGATTATAATAATATAATGTAAATATCATTAACAAAATAGATATTTTATACAAAATCAACAAAAAAACTTGAAGAATAATGACATACACATTCTCAATGACGTCATAAATACAATTAAAATGTATTTATTATATTATTATGTTTTATATATTTTATTTAAAAAAATAATCAAACGATACGAGTGCTTATTAACACGATACGTGTTTTCGCATAAGCCAGAGTTAACAACCCTGGCGCGAACGCCGAGCGTAGTGAGTGTGGCAATAAAAGTGAAGTACATACACAAGCTTGACTTCTGTTAGTATTCTGTGGTTCGAACATTCGTCGTCGTGTCGATGTACAGAGTAGGGATGTTGCGGATGTCGATTTTTTCACATCCGCGGATGCGGATGCGGATGCGGATTTTCAAAGGCTCACATCCGCGGATGCGGATGCGGATGCGGATGTTTAAGATCTTATGTAAATCTATACAAATTTTATAAAGCTGCAGACTTTGTTTGTTTGTTTGAACGCGCTAATCTCTGGAACTACTGGTCCGATTTGAATGATTCTTTCAGTGTTGGGTAGTTAATTTATTGAGGAAGGCTATAGGCTATATATCATCACGCTATGACATATAGGAGGAAAGCAGTAGTGATATTTCTAGCAAAAATGAGGAAAGTTCGTTTTTCGTGGTCCGATTGGTCGATATTCTAAACTGATAGTCAGAATAAATTATTTTGACCGCCATTTTAAAACGTGTATATGTTATGGGCCAAGTGCAAGAAGCTTATACCCAAATGGAGATTGCATTCCGTATATAAAAGTGAAGCACAAAAATTTGACCTCGAATGACGTTGCGACTGATTGCTATCCTTTTCTTTCGAGTGACAATGAATGAACAAAAAGTCATTTTCATTCATTGTCACTCGAAAGAAAAGGATAGCAATCAGTCGCAACGTCATTCGAGGTCAAATTTTTGTGCTTCACTTTTATATACGGAATGCAATCTCCATTTGGGTATAAGCTTCTTGGCCAAGTGATTAATGCGGACAGTATTCATAATGCCCGGACAGTATGAATATTGCCGAGCCATATCATATTTGTATACCCACTTTATGGATCGGTTAGGTCGACTGTGCCCCAAAACCGACTCGGAACACCCCGACTTCACGTAGTCTTTTGGCTACCGACCCTAGAGTGTATATAAAAAGCCGGAGGCGCGGAGGGAGAGCAGCCCCCGCCGCTGTAACGAAGGATATATACAGAAGCTAATTTGTATTGACAACAAGTGTTTTAAGGGTTAAGTTGCTATAATAGATATTTCTCAGGAATGGTGCGTTACCTTTTCATGGGAATGGTACCAGGGGAGGTGCGACACTCCCCATCCCCCTCCACTACTCCCAACCTACGCCCTCGTGCTGCCCTAGTCTAAATTCTACCACTTCGGCTCATTGTTTTGAATTTGATTCGCTTTACATCACTCTGCCCAATAGGCACTTGGCATTATTCATAATGCCCGGGCAATGTGATAAATTGATTGGTTATAATTACATTGCCCGCTCTTATTGGGCATTATTCATATTGCCCGGGCATTAAATAATGCTTGATTAATCACTTGGCCCATAACATATACACCCGAGCGGAGCCGGGCCCGACCGCTAGTATAGTATATGAATGAATATTGAAATTAAACTATTATTTACGGATTTTACCGCTTACTAATATTTATCGATTTATCTATGTTAATGTTTTATATTTTTTAACATCCCGATATTTCGATTACTTTAAAGGATTTATGGTCACAGGGCGAAATTTAATTGCCCGTAATTTACTATTATTAAATTAAGAAGTTAATTTAAAACGTTAATCTGTTTTTGCATTTCAATCTACGCAGAAGAAGCCCACTGTGTCTTGATGTCGGGCGGTTGGTCTTTTGGGTTCCGATATAATTAAGTGTAGAATTCGATCCCATGCTTGTGCAAGGTTCTAGCCATCTTCTCTATTGATAATTAAATGCATTACCTTCGTTTTGAGTAGCCCCAAGAGCTCGCAAAAGAACACCGTTTCATTTATTAAGCATAACGCCGCACCGCCTTTTCTGATGACAAGGCGTTTAGGAAGACGTTGGTAAATTAAACCCTCGCTGCAAATAATTCTTCGCTAGGATTACTACGTAGTGGAGTGGATAAAAATTTTTGTGCTATGGGAAACAATATCTTTTATTCCTCTCGATAAACACTTAAGAGGATTTTCATCCACATAGACTCTTTTTTTATTGGGATAAGAAAGAAATTATTTTTGGAGTACAGCTTCAGTGCTACCATTTTCTGGTAGTTGTCGACTCTCATTTTCACTAAAAGAATCTAACATCATAGCAACAACATACGTGTTGGATCATTTCAATATTTCTTTCGCTCCCATTGGTCAATGTCACGTGCGAACGGCACGCGCCATTCGCCGGCACCGCCAAATTTCTGTCTTGTCTCATTTTGTATTACATCCGCATCCGCATAAATATCCGCATCGATTAATGCGGATGCGGATGCGGATGCAGATGTCAAAATTTATGCGGAAGTTCCGCATTTGCGGATGCGGATGCGAACATTCGCAACATCCCTGGTACAGAGTAACCCCCTATGTGTGTGCGAGCGAAACACATCGTGGAAAATATTCTTTACTCATAAAAAGTCATTTATTTCACAATATCCTAATCAATTTTCAAATTATACTTAACATCATTTTTATACAAAGATGATTATGAAAGGGTATAAGTATTTTGTTTTATGAATTATGAAATATTTGAAAAATAAGACAATTTTATTTTACTAATGGACTATACTCATGATTCTAAACCTCCGGTTAAAATATGTGCACTTAAATTAAAATAACCCTATATATGTAACTTTTAAACAAGAGCGGATTTAGGGGGATGTTATGGTGGTCACGACCCCTCCTCCCCCTGGGCTGGCTCCAGACAGACAGAATTTATTTATTATCTTGTTGATAAAATTTATAAGCGTAATTAATTCCTTGTATGTCGATAAATAAAGTAAAAAAGTCTTTGTTCACAAACAAGTGCTGTAACAAACTTTAAAAAATCATTGTTACGAATTCGAGTATTGAAATCGGACCCAGCGTTCTGACAAGAACTATATGTTTTTAAACAGCAGACTAGATGGGAGAAGATCATTAAGATAATATACTAGAGGGGACACTGCAAACAAAATGTTTATAACAAAATGAAGGGTACATTCTATTTCTGTCTCTGTCACGCTTACGAAGTAACATTATCTTCCCTCTCGCTTCACTGTGTACCCGTGTGCACGCACCATACGCAGAGATTTTGTTCCCGATGTCCGCTCTAGTTTAATACCTCAGTGGAGGGGATTGATTTGATGGATGTATGTGTGTATGTGTGTATGTGTGTGTGTGCAGACGTGCCGTCGTTGCTAGTGTGGTGCGCGGGCTGCAGCGTGTGGCAACACACGGGCTGCGGCGCGGCGGGGCGCTGCGCGGAGTGCGGCGCGGCGCTACCCGACCCCGCGCACCCGCCGCCCGCGCCGCCCGCGCAGCCCGCGCCCGAGCGAGACGCGCGCCTCGAGCATGACGCCACGCTGTTTAGAGGTCTGTATTATAATATCATTGCACCCGAGCATGATGCCGACCTCGAGCATGACGCCACGCTGTTTAGAGGTCTGTATTATAATATCATTGCACCCGAGCATGATGCCGACCTCGAGCATGACGCCACGCTGTTTAGAGGTCTGTATTATAATATCATTGCACCCGAGCATGATGCCGACCTCGAGCATGACGCCACGCTGTTTAGAGGTCTGTATATAACATTGCGCCCGAACATGACGCCGACCACGAGCATGACACCACGCTGCTTAGAGGTCTGTATGATAATAACATTGCACCCGAGCATGACGCCACGCCGTTTAGAGATCTGTATAAGAAACACACAATCCACCAAATCCGAAACTATGAAAAATAGCAAAAAAATGCTCAAAGGACTCACGAGCCCGACTTTGATGAAAACTAAAACTGCATACTTAGATTTTTGATAAGTCAATATGCCTAGCTAGGAATGGAAACCAATGATTTGAAAAAAAAAACACATGCTGTATTATTTGACGTATGTCAGTGCTTCCCAAAATTGGATCCCTTTAAGCAACTTTATCGAATGATGTAAATAATACACCATGTGTTTTTTTTTCATCAAAATAGGGCTCGTAAATCCTTTCAGCATTTTTCGCTATTCCTCAGTTTCGGATTTCGCCATCCACGCCCACTTGAAAAACTCATTACTCATAACGGGTTGATATTTATGAGAAATAGTTCTGGATACACTGAGTAGAATGCCAAGCATTGCTGTGCAATTCATGATGTTTGGTTTTGCTCTTCTGCCCATGAGCTGTCGTATCGCTTACATTCAGGCAAGTGGCATGCTTGTCTCGCCAATCATTGAAATAAAATGAAACCCCTTATATTTTTTCTGCAACTTGTAATGAACAATCCTAAAATAAATTCACTTTTACCACATATTGAGTAAAATAAATAGTACAAGACCTTTATGTTAAATCAATTAATTTAATCCAAACTTCTTAAACCAAAAATAACATTCTTTACAATGTTGATGAGATATATGGCCTCATGTTAAGTATTACCTGTCTATCTGCAGATAAACTCGCCGAGCGCAAGAGTCTACAAGAGAAGAACATCAAACTATGCGTTGAGTTACGAAAATTGGAGACCAGGGCGGCGACGATAAAGGCCAATTTGGACGAGCACAACGCGGAGAAGCGTCAATTGCTTGCCGACCAGATAAAGACGCAGAGAAACCTTCAGAAGCTTCTGGACTTCATCAGCCAGTTTAAGGAGACGTCCATTAGTGTACGCTCTACCTCAATAAGTGAGTCGGGCAGTGAGATCAGCAAGAGTAACGAGGAATGAAGTTTGTAAGTTCTATATTGTTATAGCCCTAGTTGAGTATGTAAACTGAAGATGAAGTTACATATTGATGAATTAATTAAAATCAAAGTTCGTAATTCCATTTTTTAAATAATTTCCAAATTATTGACTGCATTATTTTATTGAAAATGAGCACGTAAACAATCAAACTACTGTAAGAATAAAAAAAAATACATATGTTTCCTTAGAAAAATTACAGTGCATAGTTTTTTTGTCTTCTTGTAAGATTTGGTTGAATAGAGATACAATGTCTGATAATTAAGCCATCGATATTATCCATTTAACTTAAATAGAAATTTCAAATAACAAAACATCCGACAGTGCATAATTTTGGATACACCAGTAGAAATAAAGAGTCTAAAGTTCTCATTAATTTTTACGTATAATTTCACCGACTACACTTTTGTAGTGCAAAATAGTGGAACTCTGTAAATCCGTACTGTGCAACTTGCCCATAGCTGCCACAGTCCAAAAAATGGAAATATGGTGTGAAAAGTGTAAACTCGAATATTTTTTAAATTGTTGCTATTGTATGAATTAAATTACTTCGAAGTATAGTTATAATAAATTAAGGAGCTTAAAATAAATATTAAATACATTATAAATAAATAAAATAAGATTACTTAAATTACCTATTTACCTATTGTTTACCAATGAGGCGGGTCATAGTTTAACGAGTTAATATGTTTTAACATCTTATTTTTCCACAATAAAAATAATTGATTGCATTCAAAATTATATTGGATATGTCATTTGTTTCAGGACAGAAGATCTGAATTTGTTGTCTCTGTGTCGAGTTGTACCAGAATTAGATGGTTTGTAGACAGAAGAAATGGACTGTAGTTAGACCAAGATATTTTTAGTTTTACCTTTCATTATTATATCATGATTTTTTTTCTTTTATATAATGTGCTAAGTTGGGTTATTATTATAAATTCTATATCAATTTGTGGTTTAACGTTACTTTTAGTTATATGTAATTAGGAATTTTCAAGAATCGATTAGTATTTTTACCATATAAAAAAAGTGGATTGTTTAGGTGCCCATCGATAATAAATACTAAGAATAATTTGTTAAAGATTTAGATAGTTTTGTTTTTGTTTGTATAATGAAGTTGCCATCGAAATCACTAACATTGATAAATAATGTGTGATAAATGTGGTATTCCAAGATCGAATTATATGTTAAAAGTGCGAGTAATTGTTAATACAAGAGAAGCAATGTTATGAGAAAGTACTTGTAAAGGCGTAATCTGGCCGCTCTATTGATATTCCGTGTTAGGGTATAAAATCATTTGTATTAAATGAAATGAATTAATAGCCAAAAGTGAAGTGTTCAGTATTTGATTCCTAATTTTGAAAAGGTGTAGGTGTAGTTTGTTTATAGTTTAATGGTTTTATTATTGGTATAGTTACGCCCATTTTGAAAATGTTGTTTGTCACTTTACACCTCCGTCCTTTTCTATATGTTGACATTAGAAAGGAATGTAACGAGTTGTTGTACCATAGAATAAAACAGCATTTACTGTGGCGGTTGGTATTAAAATAAATCTTAATTGTTCTCTGTGATATCATTAGGTTTCCCTAGGTTGTTGATACATACAGTACTTTGTACAGATGAACCAAGTATGTAAATAAATATTCATAAATTGGTAATGTATTTGTTTTATTGGTACATAAAATATTTTACATTAACACTCAAATACCAGAATATAAAAAATTGGAATTCGTTTCAAAAACAAATTGTGTAATTGTTTTTAACCTCCTAAGTCCTGGGTGACTTTCTAAAGAACAAAATAGCGATCATCTGTAAGTCCTGGTAATTACTATTTATGTGACAAAATTATGCCCAAATGTCCTTGTAAAAGTACAAAGTTGATGTGTATTTACATAAAACGATAATGTTTTATTGATAAAACGTTCGGTCATAGTACTACCTGTAAGTTAAATATGGTAAGGTCTAAAAAAGGGCTGCCAATTTGTCCTACAGGAAGCCATTTCGGTTTTTATTTGAAAATATATTTCAAAATCCCAGGTCTTACGAGGTTAAAGTTACTATTTTATGTCATTTCGAGAACCTTCTTTCCTTCCATAACATCCTTACGCAATTCCTCAATGCTACATTCTAACAAGTAACATTCATACTGCGACAGATCGCAGTACCTTTCCATTTCGCCGGCTCCTTTTTGGTTGACGTGCACAGTTCCCGATAGAAATGAAGTTCCAAAGTCATTATTTTCTATCAAAGCATTGACTTTACTGGGCTTGCCACTGAGTCCATCGAGGATGCCCCTAGTAAACACCAGAGCGCTGAATGCCACGGACAAAGTAGGAGCCCATCCTTTCTTAGCCTCGGTCACCATTACATCACATTTTCGTAATCTAGTTGTAAAGTCGAGGATAATTTGGTCATTTAGTTCCTTAGGTGGCTTACTCTGCGAGAGAAGAGGGACTATAGTTTTGTCGGAATGTCCTCCAATCACCGGGACAATACAGTCTTGCGGATGCAGATTGTTGTCGGATGCATAAATAGCGCGAGCTCGCAAAGCGTCTATTGTTGTCACACCGAACAATTTGTTGGGATCATACTCTCCATAGTATCTCATGATTTCTGCAGCCATTGGCACGAGGCGGTTAATGGGCTCAGTAAGAATACCAAAAAATGGCATAGGAGCTATTTTAGATATAGTCTTAGCTAAGTTCTTAATGAATTCGGTGTTGGGAGACAAACATGACTTTTGACTCGTTCCGGGCTTTTCTACTTCACCGCCAACTGCTAGAACAAGATCGGAGTTTTGCAAACTGCTTACCAACGCTTCCTCTCCAGTGAAACCTTTGACCTTTGAATCGCTTGGTATGTGTGATAGGTCGAGCAACACTCCGCTGGTGTGAGATCTTGTGTCATGCAAGATTAGTTTAGTAATATTCGGCTGCGCACGAAGTAGCAAGCAGAGTGTTTGACCAATATCGCTAGCTCCACCAACTACCGTCACTTGGTAATGTCTAACATATGAAAATAAAGGATTAAATAGTTTTCTGATAAGCAGCATAATGTATCACTAACGAATAATTTGAAATCCAAATATAAATCTAAAAGTTAAAAAAGTTTCAACATGCTACGCGAATTTTGACAGTCGAGTAAATGTGAGAAAGTGATTTTGTCATATCAATATTTATATTTTTTTATGTCTATGAAAACAAAAAGTTTTCTTTATTATGCTTTAGCTTAAAGTTCCACCTATTTATGCCACAACAATGACAGCATCACTTGACCATCACTTCCAAACTTTCAAATTAACCCAGACACTCATCTACATGGGGCTAAATTCATAAAATAAAAAATAATAGTTAAATTATAATAATGTATAGCATCAGGATCATTTCAACTTCTATTCCAAAATTAAGTAAAGCTTCAGTAGTGTGCACTCCACAAAGAAACATTCAAGTATCTATAATAGGAGGTGCAGGGGAAGTTGGAACGCATTTGGCTCTACTATTAAAGCAAAATACAAAAATATCAAGAATCCACCTATATGACGACAACGAGAAAGTGGCTGGTATTGGATACGAATTGAATCATGTTAGTTGCGGTGCACCTGTTTTCACTTTTATTGGAGATTGTTGTTTAGGAAATGCTGTTCAAGATTCTGATTTAGTCGTGTTGGCATCGAGAATACCACGCAGACCAGGTAACACCAGATACCAAATGATAGGAGCTAACGCACCTGCAGTTTTAAGAGCGTGCAGAACTATGGCGGATAAAAATCACAAAGCTTTCTTTGCAATTGCTACTAATCCGATCAACTCCTTGTTACCTTTCGCTACAGCACTGATGTTCAAATATGGTTGTTACAATCCATTCAAACTGTTCGGTGTTACAAATATTGATACGGCAAGGAGTCGGACTTATGCCGCCAGTGTGCTTGGAGTTAGTCCATTACAATTGCAGGTTCCCGTTATTGGAGGTCATTCAGATGAAACCATTGTGCCTTTGTACTCTAATTTAAAACCCAGTGAGTATAAATTAGGCGCTTGCGAAGGTGAAACCCTTACACGACTCGTCAGGAAAGCCGGGACTGAAATAGTTAATCACAAAGATGGAACTGAGTCCGCGACTTTAGCTGTAGCCTGGTCGATTAATGAATTTGTTGACGGTTTACTGGATGCTCTTCTTGGCAATGAAGTGATAGTACATTGTTACGCAGCTAATCCAAATTTTGGCACAAGATTTTTTTCTGGCCCTACCACAGTTGGCCCAGATGGTATAATACACACATGCAACAATTTGCCCATGACTGAATACGAAAGTTACATATTGAACTGCAGTATATCAATTTTAAATCAAGAAGTTTGTCAAGGGGAGGAATACGTGCAGTACATTGAGAATGCAAGAAATAAGTGAGTCTTCAACTTTCAACAGTTTAGGAAAACATTTAAATATTAAATTTTATCGCATGGTGTAATATTGGAACACTATTGTGTGTATAAAATAGTTGCATGTCCATAAAGTAAATTTTTTGTAGACGATGTTTGAAATTATATAGAGGTTGGGGTATGGATTTTATTATTTACAGAAAAAAAGCCTGCTTTCGTTTGTGTAAATTAGAAAGGTATCAGTTATTAAAAGATTTGACCACGAAATTATTGACTTTTACTCGCAATAGTTATTTGTCATTGGTCTGCAGAGTGCAATGAGACGTAGGTAGATATATGGGCTGATACATTTAATATTGGATATACTGTAATCTGTATATATATCTCTTTTTTTAATATAACCAAATAATTAAAATACGTAAAGCACTGGTACGCAAGGCTTTAAATTATTATTTTAGCAAGAACTATGGATTTACCACCCAAACACGACGATATTTAAAAAAATATTAAAATAAAATTGTCGTTTCTTTGCGAAATTTTCAGTTGCATTATGTTAGTCACTAAAACTACCACCCGGCTTCATTTTCGGTAGCTCTCTTGATATACTCGGTATGCTTGATGCAGTATACTGTATAGCATACACAGTAGAATCTATTCCTTAACCTACATAATATGTACTTATAGTGTATAGGTATGTTCATTCTTTCACAGAATGTAAGGCGTTTTTTTACTTAATGTGAGAAGTTTGGACCAGTCTAATATACAAATATTTACGTTACCCAATCGGTTTAATGCAACTTTTAAAAAATGAACCTAACAGATATACAACTTTCCTAGGACTAAACTAATCGAATTTGATCTCACACATTTTCTGCATAACGTGAAGAAGCAACTCTGCAGGCCGGCATAATTGTATCGAATTACATGAGATGCGGCTCATGCCATTGCAATCATTTTGTCGTGCCAAATTAAAATAAATCTTCACGTTCTACTTGTTAATAAATTGCAAGCTTAACAGGTGTGTCGCTGTATACATACCTACTTAGTATTTCTGTTCTTAAAATAGGCGGCAAATAAACGTATAATTTGAAAAATCAACTGAACATCGGTTCCACCCGAGGATATTGCACTTCGGAGTATGTAATCGAAACTGGCGTTTGCGGTAACGGTCCAATATCGGACAAATGGCTGGGTTGAGACGCAAAGCGGCCATCCGAGTCGCATCTTATTCTACGAACACAAGCTGCTTGTAAGTGCTCCGGTTACCGGTGGGCAAGATGTGATCGGTTCACATGGAATAGTTATATTCATGTGTAAGCGAATATTATACGTACGTAATTCGTATGATTGTATTTTATGATGCATGGCAGGAATTGAGCTTCGATTAATTATTTATTTTCAAATTACTGTTATCTACAAAGAAAAGAAGTTGACTGCTTAAGTTTTAAGAAAATGTAACGACTTTGGTTTCTGAAATGTCACAAATTAGTAAGTGGCCTCCATCTCGGTCTCTCTTTGTATTTAACACAGAAA
Source organism: Hyles euphorbiae (assembly GCA_023078785.2). Lineage (NCBI taxonomy): Eukaryota > Metazoa > Arthropoda > Insecta > Lepidoptera > Sphingidae > Hyles > Hyles euphorbiae. The sequence goes on along the minus strand of CM041041.1, from coordinate 11,960,828 downwards.
GTTCACTATTCAGATGGAATATGCTCAATAATTTCCATTTAGATTCAGAATGACGGGCAAGAAACTCTGGAGTTGCTCTTTTCAAAACCAGTTTACAACGTAGTGCTTATTACAAAAGCGACAAATTGGTTTAAATCAGAGCAGTTCATAAATTCAGTTGGAAATTCTCATTCATAGCTATCTGCTGGCGCTGATTATCGCCCATAAATACTTTAAAGTGTAGGAGATAAAAATTAGCTGGCCTTCGAAAAGAGAATGAGAAAATATAAAAGGAGGAAGAAATAAAGGAACGAGTTTTTCTATGAACTCTCTGGACGATTGAATTAAGACAGTAGAGCTTGATCTCTTGTGACGTGAGTGCACCAATCTAGTCGTGCCACACATTCACACTGTCAATTAACATGGCTACTGGGATAGTACCACCATGTGACAGCCTCCATGGCGCAGTTGATTAGACGCCGGCTGTGAAACGTGAGGCCGCGAGTTTGAACCCCGCACTGAGACAAATATTAATTGTGTGATCCACAAGTATTTGCTTCGGGTCTGGGTGTTTGTGAGACCAAAAAAGTCTCGTAGTTCTTAATACCCATGACAGGTCAGGACTATATGTGTATGTGACTGTTGTGTGCATTTATTTATTTACATTATACTGACTAGAATTTTAATAAAACAACAGTAATTAGTATAATAATTTAAGATAAGCTTTTGTAAGCTTTTATAAAAGATTATTTGCTAATTATAATATAAACAATGTAAAATGTTTGAAACATTGTGATCCTAGCCTCGTGTGAAACGGTCCCAATGCAATGTAACCGCAAATAAGGATCGTAACTGCACGGTTAACTTCGAGATAATCTCCGACAACCCAAAGGAGTCGGCATAACATTCAGTTTAATGTCTTTCGGTCCTGACGACATTGTTAACTACACTTAAATGTTACAGGATCGTCGATTACAAAGGACTATTTGTTTTAGTGAAATACATGGCGTGATTCGTCTGGTATTAGGTTTTACACATTAACTATTTTGGTGACGAGGGTTGTGCGATCTGTAGAATTATTATAATTTCAGAATTATGCTGTGAAACATAATTGTAGCTAACTTCTTTTTATTTGATACTATAACGTTCCATATTCAGCTTGTTTACATACAAAAATAAACTCACGCCTTTTCCCCGGATAGGCAGAGGTGCCAGGCCAGGACTATCATATTTCCCTTGTATGTTCTGTCCCATAAGGTAATAGGGGGCGAGCCTATCGACATATCGAGCGCAAATTCAGATTATGTAGATACGTCATACACATACATCTATACATCTCGTTTTGAGGAAGCCGGCAAGATTCTGTCGGCTTTGTGACATCGAATATACGAAACCATTATTCTATTTGAATTGCTATAAATTTGCATTAGAAATCTTATAGTCAGTTTGTTAAGCAAGTTTTAACAAAAACTTTTCTGTGAAATCAAAACACTAGAATACTACCAAACATCTTCAGGAAAGCACAGCGTTATGTGAAAAGTTGGTTTGATTGGAAAAGCCGTTAAAGGCCCACATATAGTTTAACAGCTGGAGTCATGCGTTGCGCCGTCCCACGGGTGTCATTTGTCGACGCGTCCACACCCTGCAATCAGGGCAGCCTGCTGAAAATATATGGAAACAGCTTTGGATTGCTCTATTTCATTTATTATGATGATAAAAGTCACTTTGTGATAATTGTAGGAGGATTGTATGTGTATTCTTGCTATTCTGCATGGTTATGATGATGTTGGATAAAATATTCATAAAGATTTTTTATTGGGTAATTCTGGCAAACTAGCAAACAGGTCATCTGTTGGTAAGTGATCAGTGCCGCCCATGAAATGAATATCGACAGCGCTTGGAGCATACGTGTTGTCAACCCGTCGAATCTGCAGGAGTGCGGGAAGGAAGAAGGGTGGGACGTGGAAAGGGGTATTGGACATATCTACTGTATACACACATACTGTCGCTTCACGTCGATCTCCTGTTAGACAGTAGTACCACCCCGGACGAGCCTGTCGATTCATGTTGAGTTACGACTGACAACACTGCGGCTCTACCACTTTGTAAAATTCTGTCCTGATATTTGTCATAACTGGTATCAGTGAAAGTGATTAGATGACCTGATAGCTCATCTGATAGTACGCATCATGCCTACTTTTAGACTGGAGAAATATCCTACTTAAGTTATAATGTTTGTAGCATGGGCTTATAAAACGAATAGAAAATTGAAATACCATACAATTCAATAAATACTTGTATAAACAGCATATTTTTCGGGCCCCAAAGACATACACAAAGTCTCCTTTTTTATATGTTTAAAAGACAACTTCCAATACATCGTTTCCTTGCCTACATTGACGTATAACTTTAAGAACTATGTGCTTCCCGTCTCCCACAAGTCGTTATCTCACCAAGTTGTTTGCTAAACTCGCCGCGGCAAGAATTGCAAATGGCGATAATTCTAACTACCCCGATAAATCACCTACACCCCGTTCAAGTTTTTTCCCCGAGGGTGCACCTCCTTTCTGCCATTGTTGATTGATCGTGCCTTTTTCTCGTACTTAAACTCCTGAACGCGTGAACATGTGTTAGGGAACTTTTCAACAATTTATTGACACTTTGACATATTCAGATTGGCGTTGCTTTAATTTGTTATTTATGTGGGCTTGAATTTTATTGAAATATGATATTTATTTTCGTAATATGCCTGTTGGGGACCGGATATACACAAGCAGCACACTTCTGTGTATCACAATAGCGGGCTATGGACTATCGTGTAATAGCGTATTTTGCTATCTTATAGTAAGCTTCGTGCGAAGCCTTTAAGTCTCAAGCCAACAGTATAAACATAAAACTTTATATTAGATTTCAAGAATAAGTGGCATCGACCCAGTCCAGACAGTACATTTGTGTCTGTTTTAGCTTTGACCATCTACAAGGCTCTACTACTCAATTTAGACATTCTACCTTGTCTGTATCAGCCAATATACGTGTCCCACTGCAAGGCACGGGCCTCCTCTATAATCGAGAGTATGATTGAGAGTGGTTAGACCATATAGTCCACCACGCCTTTACATATCATAGAAATCTCTATGGTATGCAGGTTTCTATGGTTTTTATTCTACCTTATTATAATAAAAAAATATATCTTACTCTTGTGATAACCCAATACACCTGATTAATAACAAATATAATTATTGTATTTGTAAGAAAAACGATAAATTAAACGTCGATGACGCCCGCGGGAGCCGACGTATGGATGTTATGGCGATTTATAGCCGCCGCTAATTGCCCTCAATTTATAACCGACAATACATATGTTTCATCTACAATTGCCGATACGGTACTAATAGAACATGCACAAGTATTACAATAATATATGTATAGTCTACTAAGTACTTACATTGAGCATAATATCGCTAATTCTGAGTAGGTTAATGATCTTTTCAGTATCAGTATCAGCCCATATACGTCCCACTGCAGGGTACGGGCCTACTCCATAATCGAGAGTACGATTGAGAGTGGTTAGGCCATATAGTCCACCACGCTGGCCTAGTGCGTGTTGGCGGACTTACATACCATAGTTTTTTTTTTATATAAATCCCTATGGTATGCAGATTTCCTCACGATGTTTTCCTTCACCGTTTTAGTGCGTGGTGATTGACTATCAATACACACATGACTCCGAAAAGTCAGAAGTGTGCCCTGGGATTCGAACCCGCGACCACCGTGAACATGTTGGCAGCCGCGTTTAGTCCGTTTACCAACAGGCCACCACGCACTTCTTGATGATGACGCAATGATCTTTTACATTATATCAATATGTGGCCGATCTTTTGATTTGTTAGTTGGAGCCTAAAAATAAGATACTATTGTGTCAAAGTAATTATAAATACACTCAAAGACAAACATTTATGTATGATCCCGAAGCACCAGTAAAAGATGTAGTAATATCCTGCTGTCGTTATTGGAAATGGCGAGTGACTTATCAGTTTTACGGGACTCAGATCGGTAACAAAAAGTTTAATGTTTATTGGTGCTTTTATTGATAAATAAAGTAATACATAGTTACGACTACTCCTATATTATCCTAAAAGACTTCTGTGAACCCTATAACTACCTATACAGGGTATATCAAGACTGCTACCGAAAACGAAGCCGGGTGATAGTCTAAGCGACTTCAGACACAATGCAACAAAAAAGTTGCAAAAAAAAGCGTCAATTTCTTTTTGTTATTTTTCCTATGACCATATTTGGGTGGTAAATACATTTTTTCCTAAAATAATAGTGTATACCATTTTATTTATAAATAATCTAAGGTATAAAAGAGTTAAAATTATTATTTTAGCAAAAACTATGGATTTACCACCCAAAAATGACGATATTTAAAAAATCATAAAAAATAACTGTCGCGTTTCTTTGCGAAATTTTTAGTTGCATTGTATTTGTAGTCACTAAAACTACCACCCGGCTTCGTTTTCGGTAGCAGTCTTGAGATACCCAGTATAGTGTTTTATCTATACCTATAACCAAATAGGAAGTAAATTATCATTATCTATGACGTATCAACTACAACATTTGAAGGTTGTTCCAAATCTTGTAAAACTTACTACAACAATGGCCACAGGAATAATTATTTAAATCGATATTTCTAAAAACTATCATTCTTTAAGTTAAAAACAATCATAATTTACCTAAATAGAAGATTGCAATAATAATTAATTTACAAAGGTTTTAGATGAACTTCTGTATGAAGCGCAACTTGAGCAAATATTCCCAACGTAAGCATACCTTAAAAAAATATTAAAAAACTAACTATGACAAATTAAGACTCAATGTAAATTCCAAGCGGGTAATAAAGTTACTCTGCATAGTGCACGTTGATGTGATTTTAACGCTAATTACCGAACCGAGGCCCCAGTTTTATGTCCTAGGTTCCTTCCTAACACTATTTCACATGCTTCCGCTGCAACAAATGTCGTTTGTATTGACGCGTGCCATCGCGGCAGTTAATTACGACATTAAACAGAATACCTTCGACGTCGCTTCGAAACCTGGAACATCATAAAATAGAACGAAACTTATGGTCCTGATATAAAGTAGTTACTCCATAGAAAAATAGTATCTGTGGCACAATCATTGTACTACGGTACTATTATAACACTGCGGGTTTGAAGCCAGAGTCGGGCAAAGTGACATTAGATTTTTCTAATCTTTATTAGCCCGGAGTTCAAAAATTAAGCCCGATGGTGATAGGCTCGCCCCCACATCGTAGAAGGAACACACAGGTGAAACGCGGGTATCTTGGTAGGTTCTCTCCATTTCTGCCTTCTGAGAAAATGGCGTGATGTATAATATATGTGTATGTATTTAGAAAATATCAATCTATATACAAGATATAGAAAAGAGTAAATATTTTTTTTAAGCTGTGTATCTGGGGGCGCGGCCGAGCCCCCTCCAAGTCGAGCTATAGGCCGTAACATCCTTTTCTCGAAGCAATTCAGACCATTTTCAACCCCCTATAACTTCGTTGTGGCTAAAGTATGAAGCCTGAATTTTCAGTTACTAAGCAGGCATTGTGTAAACACGGTATATTTAAAATTTCATTCAATTTGAACCAGTAGTTTAAGAATTGTAACTAGTCAAACTTCCTTAATTTTGTCACTCACTGACTGACTGACCGATCATCAAAAGTCTAAGGCACTTCTAGCAGACACAGAACCTTCAAATTTAGAATATAATTAGTGTTTAGTGTCTAAAGTAAGGGAAAATTCAAATATTTCATAATTTGTGTCTAGTTTTCTAGATAGACCAACTGCGTGAATAACTTTGTAATCCCATATAATTAATGTATAGGATTACAAAGTTACATTTGCAGTTAATGAATCATTGTACCCGTATATAATGGAATAATAGTTGTAGATAGATATCTATATATATGAGGCATAACAGGAGGGGTTATAGAGAGGGAAATGGTGTATTCAGCCCATGAAACTGTACAACATTCCTCTAGAAAAACATGACGAAGAAAAACTTGCAAATAAATAGACTAAATAGCTCGAAAATATCAATTACAATGAAAGAAAGAACATTAATAATCAAATCCGCTATATTTGTGATAAATTGATACCTACAAAAATAAGAAAAATCCATAAGACAGAGGCTTTAAGAAAAATCGTTAGTGATATTCTAGAAGTAAGAAGTACCGAAAAGGAAAAAAATAGGACTCTACAAAAAGACGTGAGATCCCATAAAAAACATCCTGTAAAAAAATTCCAAGTCTCGCAGCATTATAGCAGCAGCAGCATTATATACAAATTGTACGATACATTATGTTTTCATGCGATGGCCAAGTCGATCTATTTATTTAAAACGTAAAGAATTTTTAATATTGATATGGTAATAACTAACGTAATAACTTTATATAGAAGGTCCCTCAAGGACTAAATAAATTAATCGACTTGGTATTACATGCATCTCACAACTTTTTGCGGTAGAAAACCTGAGCTGCGAGACTTGTAATTTTTTTACAGGATGTTTTTTATGGGATCTTTTTTTCTGCAGGAATAAAAAATAATGTACGAAACTAAATTAATGTCAGTTTATGTTCACAATTGTGGAGGGAAACAACTAGTGTATCTAAGACTTTTATACGTAAATTTCAAAGGGAAGCGTCTCTAGAGCTCACCAATCTGTAACAGGGCAATGAGAGATTAATGCCATACGGCATAGCCCATACCCCTTCTCAGTCATAAAAGAGGTCGATGCTTACCAATACCACGGAGGTGGGCTGATATAAATAAACACAAAAACATTACAAGTCTTGAAATAAAACTATTTAACTTTATCACGGATTTGATTTAATTTTTACATTTGGTGGTTTAGTTCTCGACGACTACGTTTCGATTACTAAACAACTTTCGTGGTCACGGGGCAGACTAAGAGTTGTATAATATATATTAATAGCTAAATCCTTACATAATTATGAAAGCATACGAAAGGAAAATACATTTTACATCAATTCAGTGTTCCTACATAAAACAAGGTGTATGTAAATCAACGCGTATTTCGTGAAGCAATAATTACAATTAAAATATAATTGTTCCACTTGGTAATGTTTCGTGAACGTGCAATTGCAACTCTGCGCCCCCGCCAGTACAGGTTTTAATAATCGATTTAATTGAGCCAATGAACAATTTAATTAAAATTCTAAAGACACGGCGCACGGGCCGTGGGATGCGGTGCGACGGGTGATGCTGTTGTGTTGCCAAATCAGGCTTTTGTTGATAAGTCTAATCAGTTTATTTACGTGTAAAGGCTTGTAGGAGGTTGTATCTATGTCATAAGTGTGTAAGAATTTAATCGCCTAACCTAATTAAACCATATCTAACAGAAAATGATTAACGATAAATATATTTAAAAAAGGTTGCTAAAAAGCAATTTTATTTTATTAGTCATAAGCGTGATGTAAACACATTTTTAGCGTTTTTACGTTGCAAAAAATGCTACAAATTCATTATGAATGAATTATCGATCACAACATTTTTAGGAAACTAAATAAATTAATGCAGGATGTATTTAAAGCCACATACATAGCCCTGATGTTACATTAAGATCCAGTTTTATGTTGAGGGTATCAGGAACTACGAGAGACTAAAGACTAAAAATGTTTAATCATTATTAACCCAGGAACTTCCGCAAGCGCCTGATTTGCTTTACCTTCGGTGGCTTATATAAAAATATGCGATTATTAAAATGTCGGCAGTACAAATGAGCGGCGTGGCGCGCGAGCTATTCAGGTATTTACGGTACGGGTTATTGGGATCTGGCGGGAAGGATGTCTCCGTTTGCCGTGTTGCCAACTTTACTTATCACTTTATTGACATTGTGTTTTCGTGTATTGTAGGTATTTAAATGATAATATTTTCGGGTCATTTTTATAGGGTGAAGGTAATTTAAGTTCTACTTCTATACAGGGAGCGCAAAAAAATGGCGCACTTGCTCAGATGGGTACAAGGGCATAATATTAATATCGTAATAAAAAAATAATATTTGGAAAATACCTATCCGTTTTGAAGTTATGACCGTTTAAAGTTTTAAGTTTAATCACCACTTTTTCGCATAAAACCAGTTGGAATGGATGAAGAACAAGATTTAAACACATACGTATTTTTTCGTTTCGTCGTTAATTGAACGGTTAACGAATTATACCACGAAAACCATTTTTAACAGCATCAAAACTTCCTTAGACTTCCCTTTAACCGTTGTTTACACATGGGTAAGGTCATGAACTCTTAGTTGTATAATTTATCCTTCTCCAATTTCAAAACAGGATATTTTTTGTTTCATTTCAAATAAATAAATCAGTTAAACAGGGACGTACTTAGATTTAAGCGTCAATAAATTAACAACATAATAACTTTAGGTGCAGTTGCATCGTGTATGGATTGACTATTTTGTTTGTCATTATTTTCCTTAGTGTCACAAATCCAAACTGAAAGACACCAAGAAATCACACTGGTCATCGCTTAAATCATGTAAGATTGCGAATTTAATTATAATTAGAAAAGTTTTGGTAATACCTACATAACATTTAAATTTTCTAAATAATTAATATTCATTGAAAAAATAATCTGATGACACTGATTAATAAAAAATAAGATTTTTAAAATGATGGCCCAATTCGGCCCTATTAGTCAAAGGAAGCCGCCGGTCATAGTGTACTTCGTCGGATCCAACGCGGCTCGATTATTCTTCCTTTGAGCGCGAGCCGAAAGGCGGCGATTTCTTTGTCGGTAACTTTTAGCATTTTGCAAAAGAAGACCGACATCTTGAGGTGTGTTCACACTACACACTTGATATAACTTAATTTGATTAAGTACCTACTCCGATATAAAAGTTACGTTAAAAAAAAGATCTTATTGGACTGATAGAATGGTCCTTACTTGCTCAAGAGCTTATAATATTATTTAAATATGTCATCAACCGATCCAGTCAGTTACAAATTGCCTATTTACTTTTGCTTATTATTGTATTTAACATTACTTTAATGTGTTTTGAAAATAATGTTACTTTAAAGTGATAAAATTTCTTCTAAATTCTTATACCTAGAGAAATGTCGTCTACCATTATAGCATAGAATTTGCATATGAGACTTCTGTGAGATAAAATTAGTGAAATCAATAAACACTAAGCACTAATTTACTGCACTGGAGACCCCGTGCCCTGCAGTGGCACGTATATGAACTGATACAGTACTAATACTAATTGTTCACATGAATTATTATGAACTCAAATAGGAAAGCTTTGTATCTAATGTGAACAGGCCTTTATCTTTCAAAAATCAAAATAATAATTTATTTTTTATTAGTTGAATTCGGATTGCGATCGCGTGTGCATGTATTAGTCGTGTGCATATTATTGTAAATTCGTTTTCAGTTATTTTGAGTAAATTTTATTAATTTCATCATGCTTTGAACATTACCCAATTTGATAGCTTTTGATGTAACTTGTGTTATGTGAAATGTAAAAGAAAAAGTGATTTGTGCTACCAAACTGTGACAGTGTTTTCGTGCGGGTTTTGGCGGATCCTGCGCTTCCATCCTTGCCTATCAAGGTCATTACGGTTTACATTACAAGGTCAGTTAACTATTTTAGTGGTCATTAATGACAACTAACCAGCCCATATGGGTCACCGACGGCCTCCGTGGCGCAGTTGGTAAGAACTGCCTGTGAAATGAGAGACCGCGGGTTCGGTTTCTGCCCCGAGACAATTTCCATGAACCATAATTATTTTTCTAATACCCGCGACACAAGATTTGTATCTTAGTGTGGGGTTAGTACCCATGTATGTGACTGTTGGCAGTATTAATTTAATATCTTTTTTATGTACCCTGAGCGTGATGTACACAATCGCACGACTTGATAAGTAAATAATGAGCTCTGCTTATTTATTGTTGAATGTCTACCGTTCAGTTATAAGGTTCAATCACTTTAGCTTAACATGTTAAGGGGTAGCATGTGTAACGTTAGTTTTTTTTTTTCTCGGCATCTTTCTTAATATTCGCTAGCGCCATACAAATCCGTCTTAATTAAGATTCCTTCACCATATACTATAATGTATATTGGCAGGTGCGCCGTTTTCTTGTCCACCCTGTATATTATAAAATAACCGAGAGATTGTATTAAATCAATAAGTCACTTTATTGGTTACTAACAATTATAAGTGCTATTTCTAGTTGTATTGTGGATCGAAGTATTTCTATGAAAAACTTAAGATTCTTTAGAGAGCATATATAATTTTCAAAGACATAATAGCGGGCTCTATACATTAATCTATATTGAGACAATATTAAACTAAAGTTATTAATAAAATTTAAAACTATTATGGTATTGTAATCGGAATATATGATAGTTAAGCCGGTTTCATTATTTATTAAATTTGTTGTTGCAAAAATAATAAAAAAAAAATTTCTTAAAAAAGTATTAAATGATGTTCGAAACAATAACCCATTAATGCGACTGGAACTATAAATCGCGTGTATCGGAAGTGTGGTCAATGTGACCCCGTGCAAGAAATATCACACTAGTGCGTGACGTGGCGGAGTAAGATAAAGCGGAGTAGTGCGCCACGCAAGCGCGCCGCGTGCGGGACGCGTGCGACCATTCTGCAACCAAACGGGCTATACTAACATGTTTGTGAATAGAATTGCTTACTTGCTAGTATTTTATTTTTAAACAAAGCAGGATTTATTTTGGTTATTATGATGTTTAAGTTACCTCCTCTAGAATTGTGAATTATCTACTAGTCTTGAGTATGATAGATGTACTTGCGTCTTTTAATTTTTATAGGAAATAGACAAGGTAGATATGTAAGGCATATTTGATATCTGGCATACTGAATCACCATAAAATGCGTCCTATTGTTTTTAATTCTAAATTTAGGGCCTTTTCACTGAATGAATATGTCGCCGAAATGCATCGTTTATGTTGTTTGTTAAATACTTAAATCAAATTATTCGAGCCGTTTATTATTCAGGAATTATTTGTTTATTCTACTCGTTGCTTAACTCTACCCGTGTATTTATTGGTGTGCCCGCGAATGTACGAATAGGATCATTTAGCACGCGTCACGTTATCTGCCAATCTGCGGGCATAACGCGGCACAGGCGGGGCACAAACGGGCCACAAATGAGCACAAACCAACGCACATCCCGGATAATGTGCTTAATGACGTTTGGGAACCCTTTAGAGATCTGCGCCGACACTCGAGTGCTGCGCAAATTTCACATTACATGCGCCTTTATGCTTTATGGTTTCCGCACTACATACATACATATTCAGGTTTGCCTTGGAAATAACATACTGAAACAATTCTACTTAACTATTAAATACAGGCATCAGAAGCGGTTGCTTATTATGTTCACGGTGGTTGCGGGTTCGAATCCCAGCGATCCAAGGGAATCCCATCCTCTCACTTTTCGGAGTCATAGCGATTTTTTAAAAGTATGTGGTATGTACTATCGGCCAACCCACATTAGGTAAGAGTCGTGGATTATATGCCCTCATTCTTTTTAATCGTAATCTCGATTGAAGATTAGTCTCGCGACCTGTATTAGGACATATATGTATGTTCTGATTATACATAGCATGAGATTTTCATTCATACATAAATAAAGTCACGCCTTTTTCCTAGAAGGGATAGGCAGAGGTGCTACCAGGACACCCACTTTTCGCCTCGTATTTTAGGTTTAAAGAAAGAGCGCACAAAATTCACAATATATTGAAATAATTTCGTATGAATTGCATTAGCTTTGAAGCTTTCAACTTTTAAGTTTATAAGAATTTGTATTAATAATTTAAGGAAGTAAAACATTTTTATTTTATTTTCAATTATTATTCCGTAAACACAGATGATTAATCTTTACACTTCGAAATACATTAATGCCATAATAACATTATAAATATGCAAAATCAAAAATTATAAATCATTCAATTCTGATCGGATTTATTTAATGGTCCCCAATAGTGTGGTGCTGGTACGGTCGTTTGTACCCCTAATCCTCATTTTGGTGTTAATAAGAACTCGCGATTACGCCCCATTAGAGTCGCCGCCGGTCGCCGTACCGCAAAATAAATAAAGATTATTTTAACTATTGTGCAAGTGCCGTGAGAAATATATTGGATTATACTAACATATTTAATAGTGAATTAGCGTTTTATCATTGTTCTGTTATTAGTGGGAGTGTGTATGGACCGTGAATAGTAAAGTTCTGGGTTAGATTTCCTGGTTTAGCAGTCCAATTTTATTATATTTTAGATTGGAAAAATGTAGTTTTGAATATTTTCCTAAAAACTTTAGTTCCATGTCTGTTTTTTGAGTTTAGTACGTCGTCATATACGTCTCCCAGTTATTCTATAATAATCCTATAATAATATATTCTATAATATCGACTGCGACAGACAATATGATACTTTATGTCGGCTTCCAGTGAAAACGGGGTACTAGCTCTATTGAGTCAACGCATTTGTACGATAGCTGTAACGTAAGACTCTACCACTCAGATTAGCTCCACTCTACTTGAGTGTGTGAAACACAGAAAATGAATTTATTTTACAACAATTAATATTTACAAATCAGTTTAAATTAATTAGAATGAATATAAAAATACATGTTTCTGACGCATACGAATTAAATGTAGAGTCCTAGATATAAATTCAAAACCACTCCAAGTTCATTAATATAGTCTTGATTTCTTTAGAGAACATTAATCTTAGATCGCACTTATCATTTAATTAGATCCGTGTGGAGTGCCCTTGCGGTTTCAATTTTATTTTATAACGTCATACACACGTTTCTCCCTTGCTTAAGTTTTGCAAATACTTCATACAGTTAAGGAACATTATTATGACATAAAACGCCCTTAAATATTTGGAATAAAGTTGAAAGTGGCATGGCATTTAGTTTGTGAGTAAGTAAGTCAATTTGGTTTGAACGGTTGGCGTGCGTTCCTACTGTTACGGTAGTCGTATTCTATTCGCCACTGGCTAGTTTGAGTAGAGCAAATTAATAGGGTTGTCTCGCGGTTAACATATTTTTCGAATGTATTGTGGAATTATTATTTGTGCTGTGCATTTTCTTCTCAATTTTCAACAGGTTTCCTTTAAGTGATTCACTTTCAAAGTAAGTGATGATTAAGTTAATTACCATTAAAATAATTTGATAATTAAAATTATAAATGAGAACATTATTTTTATTTCGATGGTTGTGATGTATAATAGTTATTCTTAGTGCATAATTTTAATTTAATTTGCATAAACTTTTCTTGTTTTAATATGTAAATATCTTAACTTTAGGTTTAGATTACTGCCTGGAATTTTGTTGTTTTTAGTTAGGTATATATGATTTTGATAATTGTGCTAGAAGGAATGTAATTCAAATTAGTTTATTTTCTTTTGAATGCTGACTATAACACTGCTCACTGACTTAATTTCCGGCGGTTGATAGTTCTTTATATAATTAAATTACACACAACCCTACGCAGTAAAAAATGCATTATGTGCCGCGCATCCCCGCCGGATATCATCCCTCCGAATTTAATCACGTCCCTTCAAAAGTATTAAACAGACGTTTTTTCATTACAACTCATTAAACCGTTAAATTCCCACGATTTTAATTTTTTTAAGGGCACCTTATTATTTTCGCGATTAGTTTCGTCAAGTAATGCGTTCACGCTGCATAATGTCGAAGTTATTCGGTGATTTCGAACAACGCTCCGTTTTTTATACGTATGCGTTTTATTATTCCACTTTCTGTTAGAAATCACAATAAGGCAGTTCCATTTAGAATATCTATTCACGGTGAAATTTTATGCTTCATGTACGTGTCTTGAATTATTGCGTGGCGAATGCACAATGAAACAATTTTAAATTGTATTTTTAATTTGCGGAAGTTTTAGGGATGAATTAAACCATGATTTAATACGGATTTAAAAGACTTCTTAATGTAATGATTTATTCGGCTCGTGGTGTTTACTGATATATTGCAATTGCACATGTAATAGTCTCACAAGCATGTTGAGTCATGGCCATCGTGGGAATTGAACCCGGGCCTTCACTTACCATTCCTCTACCTTGTGTTTCTTATCCTTTTACTTATCAATTTCTGCTTAGCCATTGACCGCCCTTTGATGAATTGGTTTGATTGCATGTAATACATAAATGTAAATATATAAATAAATAGTTTTTCTTTATATCCAGAAACGAAACATGCATAAAATTCACGATCACGGCTAGGAACCACTGTTTTATCTGAGTAATTTTTTATATGTACTAGATTTACCATCAGATGTACTGTCATTTCATTTTGCCAGTAGGTAAAATATGTATAACAAAATGACCCAATTATTATAATTACCTACAATGCACCAGGTATTCATTACATCGAATATGTGTAGAAATAAATGGACTGGAAGGCCTTGTCAAGCTCTCAAATCCATGGATATGTTCATCTCTGATCGGTATTTCGCTTACACGTTGATTAGCAATGACAGTAACATGCTCTGATTTTGACTCACATATCGATTGTAATTTGCCATTCTGTACCTAACATTGTTCTAGATTTGTTGTTTCTGTGACGTCATACGTCTTTACCTGATTGGATTTCTAAGAGTTCATTTTAAACGCTAAGTTAGTATTTTAAAAAATATGATCAAATGGTTTCAACTATTACAGTACAATACTTTAAAAGTATATTGCACCTGTCTTGTTCAATCTACTGAACGGTATCTGAATTGTAGTTTGATAGAAAGTGGCATGATTTTTTTACTGCTACGAATGGCGAGACTATTCGCCTGATGTTAAGCGGTACGACAGCTTATGGACAGTAGCAAAACCAATGCTTGGTATTTCGCTGCGTTCGCCATCCTGAGACACAAGGTGTTAAGACATACATCCATAGTTACTCTGGCTACAATGTCCTTCAAGCCGGAACACAACAGTGTATTTACGCTGTGGTTTTCCGGGAGAAATAGACATTGCCGTTGTACCTACCCGGGCTTCTCACGTGAGAGACCTACCACCAGTAATTTGTATGAAATATAATAAATTAATAGTTTACAATTGATAATATTCATCGTTGTTAGCGCAAATATGGATATTATTGAGTATATCTGCCTCAACTTTCCCAAGTTCCACAGTGACCTGTTCGACTTGGTCTGTATCTTCTAATATTCTCGACTTTTATCAGGAAAGAAATCAAGCGACTTTATTACGTAGTGAGTATACTATACAGATAGCCCTGCCTACAGTCGCCCATCACACCTGGGTGTCGTAGATTCTTCGCAGGCCTTTGAAAATGTGTGTCGAATTAAAGGTAGTAAGGAGTGCACAAGTGAGGATTTTTATTAGCCTTCCGTGGCTATTATTCCAAAATTCATATATCCCTAATTAAGATTATTAAAATATGCTATTAAAAACGTCGCGAATACAGCGTTTTAGTCAAAATGTAGTCTTTCGACGTCAAATGGTAGTATATTTCCTCTGAACAATAAAATGCTATGAAACATTATTTGCAGCCATCAAATATATAGGAGAAATGTATCGCCAACTATACAAACAACATAAAAGAAAATAGAAGCTGCAGTAACTGGCTGGATATACTGTTCAATTACAGTAGACTTGCTCGAGATTTCATCCCTCTTTCTTTTTCTTAATAAAAGAGCGGGATGGAAGATGGTTTAAGCACACAACTGGTATATGATACGAGGTTAGTTAATGCTTGGGTTATAGGGCTGAGCCCATATTATTTGTCAACGCGTCGGCCGCTAAGGCAACGCAATCTTAAAATCAATTTTCATTTATTCGCGGCTTAGCCTCACTAGCTTAGTGCGCGCCTTCTAACGTAGACTTATAAAACTTGCAGAAGGTTACATAAAGCATTCTTTATGATTTCTTGCAGCTATTTATTCGCATGATCGGTTAACAAACTTCGGAATAATTTTTCTTGTAATGAAAGTTACCATGTTTTTTTGTTGCTTTGTAGGGCGAGATGAAATGAAAATAATTTATTGAATCCATTAAAATGTTCAACATCATTTAGATTCAGTAATTTTTTTATCTACCACCCGGTTCGGAAAGCGGTTTTCGCTAGAGAAAAATGGGCAAGAAATTCTAGTGTTGCCCTTTTCAAAACCAGTTTACAATGTAGTGAATTATTACAAAAATTTTGATGAGCATGCCATTCGTCTGATGGTAAGCGATACGACCGCTAATTAACAGTAGAAAAACCAAACAATACTATTAATAGTATTGATTGATACAAAACAATGCTTGACAATCCACTGCGCTCGTCATTCTGAAAAATAAGATGTCTCATTATGTCCAGTAGTTACTCTGGCTACAATGTCACTGAACAGTGCATTTACACTGCTGCTGGTAGGAAAAATAGACACTCGTTTCAGCGTTTGGCTATTTTATCTTTTTTCATTTGCGTAATTTGCCAAATGTTGAAATTAATGGTTTTGCTTTAATAGAAAGAATATCGTAAAAAAAGTTGATATTGTATTTCTGTCGGCAAGTTTAAACTGAGAAATAATAGGTAATCGCCTCCATCCACAAGTTGCCTCCATCCATAGTCATCCACATACCCTGATGATAGAAAAATGCATTGCCGAGATTTCTTAATTAGGAAGAATTATGAAGAGATTAAATCTAGGGATTATACATGGATTATATATTTTTTTAATTTTTTTTGTCAATTGCAATAAGTTATGTTTAAATAGCTACTAAAGCTTAAATATAAGGTATCTATGTTACTTTACAGCTTATTAATACTAAATATCGACCAACTAAATTGTTTGTTTTTCCCTTTGCCATGTTCAGTATCTTTATAGGTCTACTTAAACGTATGGCCACTACTCTGTCGAATGGTCTCGGGCGGCACGGGCCGGCAAAATCTTTACAAATGTGTGCCGTTATCGTGCCGCCCGATTGACCGGCTGCGGCGGTCCACCGTCCGTACATTTCTCACCCTGAAAAATAACGGATTTATTTAATTTTATGGCCACGCTGCGTGCTGAATGGACGATTGGCGCAGCGGGAGGGTTAACTTAAATTTTTCTTTTCTTGAAATTTACTTTAGGCTGATTTATAAAGATTTGTAATATTAGTTGATTATAATTTTATTATAATGATTATTTATAAACGGAAGTTTATTAGTATTTCCTGAACATTTTTAATTTTAAAATTATTATAAAAACACAGTTTTTTATATAAATTCTGACTGCAACATTTTTTATTTCATCAATTGAAATTGTGTCTAACACAACTCATAAGTGACGTTAATTCGTCCTCGGATAGGTAAATAAGTTCTGGTTAAAAAAAAACAAATTGTTGTACCAACCAATGTTTGTGATCTAATTTGCGGATTAATAGGAGCACAGACGCATCTTCCCTATGTTTGCATTTCCCATGGCGGTTGCACAACAGTCGTGGGGTACACCGATCTCGCTATTTTAATCTCCGTACAGAATTTTTTAAATTTGTCACGTAACATCGATTTGATTTGCCCGAAATCTAAATTGAAGTGTAGAGTCTAATTCGGGCACATTTTTTTAATTTCCTTTAATATTTTCGTACTTTCGATTGCTTAATTATACTTTAGAATTTGGACGATTTTTCAAAAAATTGTCTGCATTTTTTATTTTTTGTGTAATTCGATAATAATTTTGGCAAATATATTTGAGCAACAAAATTATGTGTGAAAGTTAATCACCGATCAGACTCTAGCGGCGCGGCGCGTTGGTCTTGTTTTCAAACTACAGGGTGCTTAACAATTTTATTTTCGGAGTCAATTGTATAGTTTCAATTACCAAGCGCTACAATAGTGAAGAAAATACTGCAATGGAATGCATAATGGGGATTATTACATATTTTTATGGTATGTGAAATCGATCAACATGCTTAAGACCAGCGTGGTAGACTATACACTCTCAGACGTGGCCTATGCAAAGTGACTTATATTCATATATGGGGTGACATTTATTTCTGAGAAATAACATAGTAAGTTCGCAGTACGCTATAAAGATCATAATTTACGTTCCAAATAGTTTGGACCACTCGGTAACTTTTCACGGTTGTTGCGCATACGCCTCTGCGCTAAAACTTTTTGTACTCTGTTCATATAATTCTAAAATTGCTTATTTTACACTCAAATGAACCGTTTTATCACCAGGTCTAAGTTAATTTTGTTGTGACCTTAATTTTTTGTGAACGAGGTTTTTTGTTTCACGAACTAGTGAAAAAATCTAAATATTGAGATCATGGTAATATTTCTTACACAACAATGAAAACCTTTGAATAATTTGTAAATAATATATTTGAAGGTGGCTGGGTTATATTATATTTGGAAAGAAATATTCATTTGAAATAGAAGTAGGTGATTATTAATTAATACATACTAAATGATTGCAAAGCTATTGTCAGGAAGCATCCAAAGTGCAAACTTTAAAATAATTGACACCAACGCTATTAGTAGCGAGCCTTTTAGAGACATTGTCTTGCCTTTAACTCACAACGAAATCAAAAAGATAGCAAGTAAGATGATTCTGAAACAAAAATAAAAAACACTGCACTGTTCACGTCTCATAAAGGGGGTTCATAATGTTTGGACTTATTCGTTTAAGTACACCGTATTTATTTATTTAATTATGGATCTCCGTATTTAGATTTTTAAAAATAGTTGCATTGTCTTAACTTAATCTAAATAAAAATTGACATTATTGGGGCACTCTATAAAAGTATAACAATACTTGTATTAGGAGGCTCCAATATTCCAAAAATAAGATGCAAGAGATGCAAGCAGAATATAAAAAATATTTTAAATAAAATAATCTAAATTGTAAAATGGCCAATTTTTCAATTAAAACCGACCGCAATCACGTTTTTATTGCAAGATTTGTTACAAAATGTTTAGGCAAATTGAAGTAATGAAAGCGGCGCATTAAAATCTATTTAAGTTGAGGCGTGTTGAAGCAGCTCAAGTAAACAAAATTCAAATAAGTTGAGATAACTCCCGACACGGTACATCGTCTCATCGCCATCGTTTGCTTATTAGGGACTTTTGAGTCTTGCAGATGTTACACAGATTTATCAATTTACTTATTATGAAGAATTACGTGCAGTTTTTTTTAACCTACATTATTTTTGGATTATGATTGTTGCAAACTTTGCTTTAATTGATATGTAAATATATCGTTTTTAGAAGTGATATCTTCATCATCATCAGCCTTTGGCTGTCCACTGCTGAACAAGGCCTCCAAATTGCGCCATTTCACCTTGTCTCCGGCGTGTCGCATCCAGCATCTGCCAGCGACCCTTCGCAAATCGTCACACCATCTAACTAGAGGGCGTACGCGGTAAAAGAAGAAAAATAAATGTTATGTTTTTTTTTCTTTTTTTTTTTTTTCTATACTGGCCTGGCATAGTGGCGGCATTGCACCTGATGGAAAGTGTCAATGCCGCCCAGGCAGAGTATCCATTGGCATCGGACGGCAGTCCCATGCCAATGGAGACAATTATGCCGGCCTGCTAAGGTGCCTCTTCACACCGCGGCGGAAGGACCCAGGATTGTAGGAAGGAGGGAACACGTACGCCGGCAAACAATTCCACAGCTTGACGGTGCGGCACAAAAACGAATTTGAGAACTGTTATGTATATGAGTTTTAACAAATGTGACACGATCATCAATATTTTGGTCATAAAGTAGCAATATTCGAATACGAAATAATTAAATTCGAAAAATAATTTTACAAGATAATAAAACCTACATATTGATATAACTATAAGCCAATATTTAATTTTATAGCTAAAACAGTGGGCGTTTGTGCCATTAACTCGGGTTAAAAATTAAAACTGCCACTTTTTTACCATGTAGGTGTTAATTCAATTTCCTATATTTTAAAGCGCGTTAAATTGTGAATGTTAGCAGCTGTGTGTCACTCGATATCTGAATCTTGTTCGCGTGAAAGCCTTAAGCCGTCATTAGCACACTTTGTGAACAACCAAGGTGCCTTCGTTTAATTTATGCAAATTCCAGTTTTGTTGTTTTCTTTGCTAACACTGGCATAGCGGTAGTATTTCAAAGAAAACAGAGTGCGGTATAGATGTTTTTTACTCTATCTGTTTATTATAGCTGCGATTGATTTATTTGAATGTATATCTTGGCAAAAAAGAGTATGCGTTGACAATTGGCATTCAAGAATAACAATTATTACAACACTATTACAAATGTCATTATGTTCGCTGAATTATTTTAAAGTAGGTATTTCTATACATTCTCGTACGGTTTTGGTTTGTTTTGTGATTCAAAATAAACAAGGAGACTATAAACAACAATAAATAAAAATAATCTGTTTGTATTAGCCCATATACGCCCCACTGCAGGGCACGGGCCTCCTCTACCATCGAGAGTACCATTGAGAGTGGTTAGGCCATATAGTCCACCACGCTGGCCCAGTGCTGGCTGGCAGACTTTACATACTATAGAAATCACTATGGTATGCAGGTTTCCTCATGATGTTTTCCTTCACCGTTATAGCACGTGGAGATTGACTATCAATACACACATGAAAAGTCAGAGGTGTGCCCTGGGATTCCAACCTGCGAACACCGTGAATATGTTGACAGTCGCGTCTAGTCTGTTTACCAACAGGCCAGCACGCACTTAATAAAAATAATAAGTATGTAAATATTTTCCGTCGTTGTTTACCGGGTTGCCATATTAATACTAAATTCGATCTTAGCGCCCTCATTAAAACCAGACTCTTTTTTGCCAAGCTATAACACCAAATGAAATATAATTTTAATATTTCTTCGCATTGCTTTAAATTATAGGACACGTAAGAAGCAAAAAAGAGACAAGCAAAAACGAGAGCTATTATAACACTTTCAATAAAATTTATTTTAATTAACGCATTAAATGAAAATTATTCTATTACACATAATGATCCGTATCCGACGGAAGTCCGATTCGATCTGGATATTACGCTCTATTATGACATTGTAAATACGAAATGGCATTCGGAATGCAAGTCTATTGAAAATGGTGTGTAATAGTACCCCGACGCAGGCCTTAGAGGTATGAATGAGCTCTTTTATTAAAGAGCTTTAATTGGTATCGTTGCAGAAGACGTAAGGTGATTCTACAAGGTGGTCGTACTGAGGAAATTCCAAGGAACACGTATCCTGTGTTCCTATTCATGAAACACTCGTATGCAACATGAGTGTTGACTTTGCGTCTGAAATTCAGCGGCTTATATTCATTCAAACAATTCTTGGAAGCTCGCCTTGATATATTATAAAATAAATGTAAAGGCATTGATTTTTAGTATATTTATTCAATATTTATTCGCTGTTTATACCTAACATTAAGACTTCCAGCTGCCTTAAATCTTACAAAAGACTAATAGTAAGCTTATACGGAGCGGTCCAAGGCGTCATCAGTTTACACCACAATGGGCGACAACAATAGTCGAAAATGGCTCAAACGGCACACAAAAGCCGCGTTTAGCCCCACAACAGCGACTCAATGGTCAGCCGATCCCCCGACGAAAAACTCCAAGGAAACAACTTGATAAGAGTGATTAATTGGTTTAAGTCGAATTCAATGAAAGCTGCCTCGGAAACGCCGAGGCCATTTTTTTCCAGGTCCTCGGATAAGCCACTTTAAATCGTTTAAGGACGCCTATTCTATTTTCAGCGAATGATGTATTAGTTTCTTTGTTTAAAAATTTTGTTTGGATATACGGATGTGTTATTTGTTGTATGTTTTTTGTTATGAAAGGCAGTCTAAGGAATTTAAGAGAATTTTAGCCTGTCTTATTCAATGAGGTTTATTTTTAATTACAAATTATGTTATTTTGACTTATGTATTTGTTTTAATGATATCATATGTATAGTTCTTTTAGAATAAAAATTTTATGAGTTTCTTTTTATGTATTGTATTCAAAGAAAGGACAGGATTAATAATATCTTCTTGTAGACATATAACATAATTCAAGAAGGGTTGTTTACAACGAGACCTGAATGAATTTTAAACACTGAGTACAAAAAAGATATTAATCACTCGTAAGGAACAGGTTTCATTTGTAGTATCAACTTAAAGGGAAATGAAAATTATAAACCATTCCAATAAAAAACTGCGTCCATTGAAACTACTCATCATTCGATCTCAACCCTATTTATAAACACTTGAATATCACAAGTGAATTGCGCGCAAAATGATGTTTGCCGGGTAAAAAAGGTCTTTCATAGTAACCCTTCTTCTAGAATACGTTTTCGAATGAGCGGTTGACAAAACGTCGCTGAAAACGCGTAAAAGCTCAGTTGATTTGTGAGCATACATGTCTCGAGTTACTCGGCAATAAATTAAACGCGTATAGAAAATGAATGCGTCAATACACGCCGCCGTACCCCGAGCACGGAACGTTGTATAGTGATGTACGTTTGATTTATCGACCAGTTTCATATTAATGGATATCATATTCTACGACTGAGACTATGTTAGCCTGACGTTTACAAGATTTAATTGACGTACGAATGGAGCTCGTGTTGCTTGTTTTCGTGATTAATTTATTGACAAAGCGATTTTATTGGCTGGGTTTTTTAATTAAATAAGGTCTGTGCAACGTTGCGGTAATTGAATAGTGTTTTATAAAATGTCAGCAACTATGCTCAAACGTTTTATGTTTACATATATTTCGGTTTAAAATGTTAAATAGATACATGTGATTGAGTGTTTTGCTTTGTTCGGATTTAGATAACTAAGTCAAGTTTACATCTTTACATAATAGTGTGGAACTTTTTTAATATGGTTGAGAAGTATAAGGTTTGATTAACTTTTAAATCAAGGTTACTATTTTGTATACAGATAAATAAATACAAAACTATATATACTGTATTTAATGTCGAAAATCCATGAAAAAGATTGTACTGTAACATTCAAGCAAAAATTAAAGTATCGATACATTTTTTTCGATAAAAGTCGCGTCGCAACCTTGATTTTTGCGGGTCGCGTACTGAATGGATCACAAATTGATACAGAACGCAAGGCGTGCTTCCAGATTTGTTTAGCACGTAATTTAAACGTATTCACGAAACAGATGAATTGTGTTTTGCAAATTGGAACGACGCATTTGATATTTTTGTGTGTCCATTTTAACGCATAATGTATTGCGACAAGAGGACAAATTATTACGTGATTATTGTATTGATTGTATTGAATGGATGGTTTATAATGCAGTCTAATTGAATTTGTTGGTGCGTCGGGATAATTAATGACTGAAGGTTGTGAGTATTGCGTACTTTTTATTGTATTGCTTTGAATGGTAAGGCGTGCATGCCGTTCGTCTGACAGTAAGCGATACCACAATTCATGGATAGTAGCAAAACCAAAAATAACCTCGAATTATAAAGCAATGCTTGGTTACTCACTTGCGCTCGCTATCCTGAGATATATGATGTTAAGTCTCAATTTCCAGTAGTTACTCTGGCTACAATGTCCTTCAAAGCGAAACAAAACAGTGCACACTACAGTTTACACTGCTGTTTTGATAAAAAAAAAATAAACATTGCGGTGGAACCTACCCAGATGGCCTTTCACATATGAGAGAGCCACCACCAGTAAAAGTTCTGTCTAGATTAGAAGTATTTTATCATTTTATAAACTGGAAAGTGTTTAAGTCCCATATACTTTTAAGCTATTAATATATTCCCGGCAATAAAACATCATCTTCCAACTATCATAGCTAATCTTCTAATTTACACTTACATTTTTCAACTGTCATTTGTATTCCATTTATAGTTTCGTTCTCGTCGGAATTTGTCGACGTGGTTTATGTTTATTATTTTAGAGTAAATTGCCACATATCAATTATTTATAAAATAAAACGATATTGTAGCCAGAGTAGCTACTGGACATATCGACACATAACATCTTATGTCTCAGGATGGTGAGCGCAGTGGTATGCCAAAAAAATTTAATGCATGGTGTTGTTTGGTTTTCTTAAAGGTCAGATGGCAAGCTAGTCTCGCCATTAATTGAAAAATAAAACGGTCTAATGTAAACTGTTTAAATACAGTCCAGTTAGTCTTGTTTAATTTACAGTTCCAGATGTTAATAGAAGTCCAATATTACGACCTCAAATCCCGATTTACAAGTGTGTTGATACAATTCCGTTCGCTCTATGTACCCTCTTGAAGTATAATTAAAAACTATTATGATCGCTAGTCATAAATCATACTTTATTGCACCCCTTTACGTCGGCTTAATTGATTCAATAGAGAAATGCCACCATAAAAAGATAACAAGGCGAACCAACCGCTTTGGTGAGATATGCCTTCGGTTGGATTTTAGTTTTTTGTCATGTTATGTGACTATTTAAATATTTATATATGTATGTTCAATATACATACATTCTTGAGACACTATGATAATTTTTATAACGACAAGTTCTCAACTGCTTAGTGCATTATTAAACTTATTCTTGATCGAATTCAGAATACATTTGAATATTGATGCTTAAATGTTGATTTCATATCCAGCATATGTATGGACCGCGTTGGATGACAAAATTCTTGATTTCCTGTATACTGAGAAAGGAACATCACACCGACGGACTTTGCAAATTGATGAATGTTTGTCCTTATCAGCTCGTCTTGCTGCAAGGTATGAGTCTCCTGTGCAATCGAAAATACGATTGAGAAGGGTTAGGCCATATTAGTCCACCAACTTGACCTAGTGCGGGTAGCGGAGTTGTTTATTGTTAATAGTAGCAGTTATTGACAGGATTTGGAAACATTGTAATATATTTTGAAATAAAGATCTCAAAACTTATGGCCAACATATTTTCCGATTTTTCCTTACCCATTTTGTGTATTTGGTATTAATCGCATCAGTAACTTAATTTCTTTTATTTTTATTCAGTCACGATTGCTTTTATTTCTTACCCTATTTTATTTTTTTCTAACATGAATGAGTCACTTGACACTGGCAGTAATATTCTCAATGAAGCAGAATCAGTTGCCATAAAGAAAATCCGATAAGATAGTTTCATGGTATGGTATTAGGTACGGTTTATAATTTATGATCCATTTAAAAATGGTACACAAACACCATAGTACATTAAATAGCTGTTAATCGTATGGTCTCCAAAAAATATTCTGTAGTATTATGTAATATGCGGTGAAAAAATAAATATCCACCAGGCTGACAGGCCAGTTCACATGTCTGTTAAAGTCTGTCCGCCAATTTTTGTTTAGCTGTGGAGGATTTAGAAGAAACCTAATAGAGCCATGTAGAACAAGCATAATAACATCTAGTTGAGTCATCGATTGAGAATAAATGCACCGCAGGTTCGATCCCTGCTACGAAATATATGATTGTGTGATCCACAAATACCTATTTCGTAGTAATAACTTTCGCAGTTTTTGATACCACGACACAAGACTTCAATCTGGAAGAGCGATCAGGACAAATTATATAACTGTAAGGGATTTTTTTTTAAAACAATGTTTCATTCTTTATCTTAATTCTCATGAATTTATATTATACTGTACTTGCTAAGGTAAATGAAAACATCGTTAAATTGCACTTTATTGACCGTACTTTGTGTTCAGTATATGTTTAAATATATGCAAAGGAAACCAGTAGTTGTGATGTCCCCCAGTGTTCGTCGCCGGCGGGATCTGTATAATGCAATGAATGAGGTGTCACCGACTAGTTTTATCAATGATGAATAGCAATGCTCCGCTCTGCACTCTACACAATATCACTATTATTTTTTCACAGTCTGAACATTGTGAGCGACTTGTCCTTTGCAGGTTTAATCTGGCAAAAAAACAGTTAAGACTTTTTGACGCTCGGCATTACACAATTTGTATTTATACGTTGCATCAGTCACATTATTAAAAGATAAAATATTACCAAGTTGTATAAAAAGATTTATTATTTTTTTACGCACACCCTGTGCACGTCTGACTTTTATAACCTGGATTAAAAAACGATAGTGTACATTCTTTATTTCCAACACGCCAGGTTTAATTAAAGATTTTTTTTTAAAATACATCCAACGAACACACTGAACTATTCCGCTTGCATGTTAGGACGAAACTATTTCAAATATAAACATATCGGGACGCGATCGACCGAATGTAATTCGATTCACTATTTTTATTTAGGCCTAAATGCAATACCGCACAAAATCTGCCCACTTACAGTGTTAAGCGACACCGCGGCGGCAGAAGGGCGTAAGAGTTAAATTGGCGCCGTGCGAAAAGCAACACAGTCTCGAAGCTTTTGTAGGGGAAAAGGAAGGGCAACCCCGCCTAGGCTGCGAGCGGAGCCGGCGTACCTCCTCCCGCGGCGGCCGGCGCCGGGTCGCGCCACACGCACTCGCAAGTCGCAGCGAGCCGCCGCCGCGATAGCACGTGTCCGCGCGCTCCATCGCCGCTCCGCTCGACATCGCGAAAAACTTTTCTGTGTGGTGTAACGTACCGATTTTCACGAACACAAACATGAACAAGATTTTTTTGTGTTGTGATTTTTATCTCGTTGTGTAGAGACTGATCCGTCATAAGAGTGTTCTGAAGAGGCTAATTACAAGTCGCTAGGCTAATTGGCGGGCCGGCGTTTCATGAAGGTGAGCCCACTTTTATTTCCGTTCGGCAATCCCTCTAATTGCGTCAATTAGTGTAATGCGACGACAGGTTTGAAGAGTCGCTTAATGATCTCTACCATTGGACTTGTACGGTCTTTGAAAAACTATTAAACGTTAACGTTGTAAGCGCACGTACCGGCTGTGGTTTTAAAATAATTAGTCTAATGATTTGATGTTTATCTTTTGAACAATTTAATTTATTAAAATACTCATTTAATTAAATGAAAAGATATTTTTTTATGGATTCATTGTATACATTTTTTTACGATTTGCATTAATGCCACAAATAAAATATTGCTGAATAATTAATACATTTATACGAAATAATATTTAATGGCGAAGCATTCCCATATATTGCGCTTAAATTCGCGGTACGGTAGTCAAAGAAATCTTATGAATGTACTTATTTTATATTCGATAGCAACAGCTTAAATTATTGAAATGGCCGAAAATAAAATACCTACTTATTGTAACAAATATTTTAAAAGAGTATTTCCTATTTGTGTTAAATTTACCGCAGAAGCTGTTATTAAAATTAAACTGCATCAAATAATTTAGCTCAGAAAGATTTGCAATGATATAAATATTTAAAAAAAAATATTTAAAAAAGTTTATCGGCCTATGTGTGGCGTATTGGCGTATCTTAAAAGTACATACAAAAAATAAAAACTTTTTGTATTTTTTTTTTAAACTGTAAATTATTTTTTACGCCTTCGTTTATTTTTGTAAATGATGAAAGAGAGAACGTTTGTCGTATGAACGAAACGTTGTTTTAAATTGACAGACGTCAACTGGCTTCACTAATTATTCCCTACTCATTAGTTTTAATTAAAGGCGTAACAATAAAACAAAATATCGAGGAAACAGAGATAACGCTGGCAATGGTAAAGTTTCGTTAATTGATTCAATTGTTTTGAAGATAGCGAACTGACAAAACAATTAATTAATTAAACACGTGGCTTTTGTTGAGATTAAATTAGCAATATAATTTTTATGTTGTCCTCATCTTTTTTTAAGGGTGAAAAAGTCCCATGTAAAACTTCAATTATTAAATAGTGAACGATTTAAATTATCTGACATATCGATACATCGTTCACACATTGCACAAGACGAATTAGTACATATATGTAGCTAATATATCAGTAAAATGTCAAAAAATAGCATATGCATTTATATTTTTGTATATTTGCTCACACTAATTGGAATGAGACACCACCAAACAGTTTGTTTGGGAAGGGGGGAGTGGAGTTTGGCACAACCAGCCAGACCAATGCGGGTATAAAAATTCTAAAAAACCACTTCACGAGGTTAACGCAAAAATTACAATGACACACAAGTATAATTCATTTATTCCCCGGCTCCTCATTAAGACAAAATCCAAAAACAAGACACCACCTTTTTGTTATAAAAAGACAGGGCCAACTGTAGCGCGGCTTCGTGTCATGGTTGTCCCAAAAGCCAATTAGAATCCTGTATCCGGCTTGTTTATTCTCTAATTAGCAAGTAGCTCATTAGAGCTACATCACTAGACCAGGGAGCTTGCTTCATTCGTTTTAATTATAAACATTGGCTCCTACTGTTCAAATAATTACCGTGCACAATTTAATGGACAACATTTTATTGCTTATCTTACGTTGTAATGGCTGTTTATTTATAAAATGGATTAACGACGCCGTCTTTCTTTATCATATGCTCTTTGTTTTCCCCGTTTTTTGTAATTATAATGTTATTGCAATGTAATAAAATTAAAATTTATTGATTATGTTATGCATGTCTTGATCTTTTGATATTGTGTATTTTTATTACTTGGCAGTTAATTCAAAGGTACCGAAAAAATTCTGAAACTGTTGATGTTCCATGACGACAACTTCGCTTTTTTCCTATAATAACTATGGATTTAAATAAATACTTCAAATGGATCCACACCATTAAATAATAAAAAATAAAAAGACATAATATACGTTTAATTAAATGAAAATTTCAATCATGTAACGATTTTACAATTATAATTTTAACACAATAGGCCCGGGGATAATTATGCATTTCCATTAATTAACTTTTGGCTAATTAATAAACGGCTTAACGAGGGTGTTACAACAAATTAATCAACAGCCGGCCGCTTATGAACATCGGGCCTGCCTAATATTATCTAATTTCATTTTATCATTATTCAGTACTAAACAGAATAACTTTAAATAAACCTGTCATCTTAAAAATGATTTATCAATATACAAAGCTAGCCAAGCGTTCATTTATTTTATTAACAGTTTATTTGTTGAATGTATTCAGTATTTAGTTCCAAATTAACCTAAAATATGCTTTCACTACTATATTCCCATAAATACGGACCGATTCGCTGAAAACATAATAGATATTAAATTCCGCCTGATATAATTGGCACATTTAATAGAAGCAATTTATACCTGAAAAAACGATATGTAACCGGCACGTGTAGGGTGTAAAGTTAAAGAAATGTAGATAACATTAGAGATAATACTAAAAAAGTTATTCCAACGCGATCAGACGTCTGATTTCATTTACGCCAGTCCAATTTAATTAATCCAAAAAGGAGGCCAGCAAATTAACATTTTTAAGGAGCAAGCGTTTATAAAGGCCGTAAATTATTTTTTTATTTGTTTCATTAAAAATAATTAAAGTGACATGTGACCCTCACGCGGTAGGGTTGTCATCAGAATTCTCGCCACACGGGGTCACCGGTCGCACTAATTGGTCTGACTGCAGCCAGCCTTCTCTTCTCCGTACTACAAACAAATTAGCCCGAGAAACGGGTGTTGACGCTGTTTTAGGGTTACCGCTCGGGAATTCCACATTATGATTTTTTTTCTTAGAACAGCTCTTGTTAAGTCTTACTTCGAAATTTGATACTAATTATGAATTGATGTTCATAACTCTGTTAAAAAACGACGTTAAGCTCGTAAATTATATGACAAAACTACAGTCTGTAGAGCTTTGTTAATTATCACTCGTGCTAGACACATATTTCCAGATAAATGAACGTGAAATTTAAATTTGTGTATCGTTTGTTATCGTACCGAAAACCTAATCGAATAAGAATTGAATGTACAAAATATTCGCTCACGTAATTGACAAAAAATTGAAACTATGTTTCATTCATCGAAACGGCTTAATTTACAAATCCAATTTATATTCAATACTGTTGCTGTCAGTGAGATCTATTGAATTTTGATGATGTTATTTTAATTGTGGAACAAAAATACGGGAAGTATTTTGTGTTGGGGTGCAGTTACCAGCCCTGCCGAGCGAAGGTCACCAGTAATTAGGTTGTTGGTGAGCTGTTTCTGTTTTTCAGCAACAGTACGCAGCGGTGCCGCTTCCTCTTGTTATTTATTTAATTAGGCTCGTGTCTTTCGGCTCGTATTCCACCTACAGACGCATTAATGTTCCACCTCATACCTGGAACAAATTACACTGATTATGTATAATCGTGACTTAATAATAATAAAACTGGAATTATCACTAATTATATTTAATTAATCACTGTGGCCGGTACTATGTTTCTCACAATTTATATTACTTTTACATGTTTAATTGCGTTATATTTTTGTGAAAATACTATATTGTTTACTCTATTAATTACCTTGGTGGCCCAGATGTGTTACGGTATCATTGCAAAGCTAAGGTCTCGGGCTCGAATCCCGGGTGGGGAAAGTGATATCGGACTTGTCTATTCATTATATGTCCGAAGTCAGGAATTTGTGCCCGATACGGTAATACGCTCGCTCTCTATCTTATCGTGGGGCAGAACACAAAAGGCGAAATGTGAGTATCCTTGTAGCACCTTCACCAATCCATTCTGGAAAAAAAGCGTGACTTTATGTACTATATTGATCTGACGTGATTAAACCTAGGAATATACATACCGCTGCTTATCACAATTACTTTCTCAGCTCTACATATGGTAGAGCTGTGAGGATTTTAGTTGAGAGCGTTTTTCCGGCTTGATAGACAATTGAAATTGGGTGTTGGAATAGTGGCCAATTACATGTCTGAATTTATTTCTATATAATTTTGGGCATATTGTGTATCAATCTTAGGGATTGAGAGTATACCGTGTGTTCAAGAAAAGGTTCGAAATTTGAATATTATTTAAAACTGCAACAGGAGGTCCTTTAAATAGATGCACCCGATTGTCGTCTAACAGAGACAGAAGGAGAGGGATCGTGCGGTAAACATCATCGTTAGTATAAAATATATTGACCTGAAACGCACTGTCATGAGCTAAACGATGGAGAAGAAGAAACCCTAAATAAAATAAAATAAGGCTAAAGAACTTAGTGAAAGGAAACGCAAACTATTATGTTAAATGACATGTCAATCTTAACTCAATGACCGTGCTAATATAAGGGATTTGCAGAATTAATTGCAGTTCCATTATGTTTCATAAAAAAGTATTTTGGCAATACGACCAGCCACCCGCTTTTTATGTCGAATGATATGTTTACTTTGTAAAAATATCAATCAGCGTAGACCAATCCCCGCAACGTCCAGTGCAAAGCCCTTGCGTCAATCGCTAGTCTAATTAGACGATAATTAATTAATTGTATCTATTTAAAGGAATACATGTAGATTTGCATGTAATCAAACAAATTAGCGGTTTGTGCGTAATTAGAAAGTAATATTAACCCCAGGCCCCTCATTAGGGCATCCTGCGAACACACGGGCGCAGATAACCCCGCGTGGCGTGATGACTGACGCGCGTTGACGCACATTTTGTTTGTACACAAGCCAAACTGATTCTATGAAAAAACAATGTGCGCGTTTACGCCTGAATTTCCCGAGGGGTTGACAGAGGCCTTAGAGGCCAGAGATCACCAATCTTATTTTTGTCCCTTGATGTGAAAGCCTATCGCTACGCTGAGCACGAATTCTACTCTTGGGCAGATTGTATGCTATTTTTTAAATCGTAAAATCCATTCAAGGTGTAAAAACTAAATCTAGATTATCTGACTTAAATATTAAATACTTTCACTGTTCTCACCGATCTCACCCTTCATAGACCGTTCACGCTGAGACCAATAGGTCCACAATTACTATTATCAATGAGAGCGTTTATAAATATTATATACAATTACAAAACATAGAAAGAAATAAAACAATGTAAGTTTTCTTGTGGGAATTCCATTTGCATTATCGTTGCATGTTGCGGTGAATAAGTGAACTCTGCCATGTTACAATTATTATCAAGCAATCAGTATCAAGTTACATATAAGATACTGAGCTAAAATAAAAGTAAGCCTAATAGAAAGCGCAGTGGAATTTAAGCAAAACGTATGTAGATTGTCACTTTTATCAAAGAAACTACGAGTAGGGTGCTAAAACAATTCCTATTATGATTCAATAGTTTGCTTTGTGAAAATATCGTACTGGCAGCTCTATCGTAGCGAGCTTGCTAGCAGTCTGCGAGCGCGGGAGTTCTAATATTTTTTAGATGCATTTTAGGGCTGTACTGAAATATTTTTTATTATACTTTCTCTCTGTGTTTGCGTTATAGATTAATTTTGAAATGTCGGCTCTTGGCATTTTATTTTACGATATCCATATTAAATATGCATGTATAAAAACGCAAAAGTGTGTACAGTCACTATTTGACTCGTCCGTCTGATTTGTTTTGTAATTTGTATATTGTTTGTTAATAAATATTATTACTATTCTCATAATTGCCTGTAATGGCGGTAGGCTTGCCTCTTATCATATTATGTACGGAGCTGACGTAGCAGGATTTGCATTTTTTTGAAGCTCTGCCTACTTCTTTAGTGATAAAGACGTAACGATTTCTTTTATAACCATCGAGTAACATTATTTTTATTTTATTATTTGAAATAAAAATCTATGTCTACATTTTTTAATTGGTGTTAATAACGCCACTACGAACTTGTCGGGTATATTTATGTATTTATAAAATTTACAATGCAAACTTACAGCATGATATATTACACGTTTACATTAAATTAACTTACCACTATTCTTATCAGTCATAATTTTAAACGAATAAATTAAAATATGAACCAGTATCAAACTAAACAAAAAACAATACAAATAGAAAAAATAACCCTTAAATTATAGCATCTCATGAACAAATAAAAGAAGACAATAAAAATAAAGAGAGCAAAATTTCAACAAAATTGTTCAATAGCATAAGTAGCCATTTTTACTTAAATAGTAAACGCTTGATCTATGGACAGGCATATATTTCTAAGCCATATCGTTATTAAATATAGAATATTACGTAGAAATCGATTCGCGTAAGAAACTTAATTTAAACAGATTTCTACCCACTTGTTTAGAACATAAACATCACTAGTATATCGAGAATCAGTATTAATTTATCGACGTGTCTTTTGGTTAAGAATATCGTTCAATATTGCGTGCCTTAGATTTTTATCATGCCAAATGGATTTATTGGTGGTATTTTCTTACACTAGTAGAAGTCAATTTCAAGTTGTTTCAAATTCATAAAACCGAGGAAACTGCAAATAAATAATATCAAAAAACATACTTTAGAGAATCTGTGGGAAAATTAAATATTCAGTTTTATTCGTTTTTTTCTTTAATGATTGTGAATTATTTTCTGAAGATTGATATTGCTGTTTTGCGATTAAATCGTTCGGCAAGGTCTGATTGAAGTTCACACATATTTGGGAGTCAAATTAAAATTACAAGTTGCATAAATCATTTTGTGAAATGCCATTTTGCATATAATTGGACACCTGGCCTTTTTACAAAATTAATCGACAAATTGACCCAATGTTCTACTTATATCGGTAATACATAAAAATATAATTAATTCAAAAATATACTTTTAATAACGTAAAGTGGTGTGCTATTACTGCCGGCTGATCAGAAAAGGTCGATATTTAGATCCTTCCTCCGCTTCCGATTATTTAATAGTGCTGCTAATTGGGGATTAAGCTATTTCTATCACGTTATAATTTTAAATTTATTACCTCTTTTTACCATACGTATAAATAAACTTAATAAGCTAAATAGCTCTAATAAAGCGATTAAAAAAAAACGTTTAAAATATCGATACACATATTATATTACCTTATCTAAATTATGTTTACTCACAGATAGTATGATATTTTTTTCGTTTCACACTTTTTTGTACGAATTTTCTACCCTGCTTGATATAGACAGGATGTGTGAACTTCATTTCTGTCTGATTTTTATTATTTTATAATTTGTAAGATATTCAGCCCATTGATGTAGTGAAGACAGAAAAAAACCTTATTCATAAGAAACCGCTAATCAACCATATGAACGTAAAATCGTCTAATCACGTTAAGAGGACATAAAATATTCATTAAGTTATATTCATACTGGTTTTTTCTACATATTTTAACTAATATTCCCAGAAAAAAATTATTTCATTCACTTGACTGAAAATCAAACGTCCTTTGCGTCTTTCTGACAGACATCCGCCATTTTTATGCTTAAAATTTGCAATAAACAAGAGTCTCGACCATTTTAAAGTTAATCATCTGTAATATAGCTGATTGGTGATTTTTAACGTCTATGAAAAACGTTTTCGAGTCAGCTCATATAAATGGCATTTAAAAACTGCATTAAGTGCTTATGAATAAGGCGGATACAGTACGACTGATCGAACAGTTTAAAGTCGCTCAGGGAGTCATGGAGTGTCCTTTGCTCGGAGTCTCTGAAGGATAGGATCCCTAACGATCTTATCCGACAGAGAACCAAACTCATAGACATGTCAATTTGGCGCAATTTGGATGTGGCCCATATCCAGCAGTGGACAACAGTATAGTCCCTAATGATGATGATTTATTTTTCATGTCACTCAAACTTGACCGGTTTTTCAATATCTTTATTAAGTTATTTTTGTTTACTATAACGAAGTGATTTAATAATTGCCTTTGTTATTCATTGTTATTGTGATATAATTATCTTATGACGATATGACTTTTATTATTGTCGCTTGCATAATACAAAGATAACAGAATTATAATTAACATTAAATTAATAGGGGCGTTACAGATAATATATTTTAATCATATTTTTTAAATGCCCGAATATGACATAAAATGTTTATAAGTTGAGTCATTAACTTTTGAACCATATGAAGTCGATTTTTATGAGAAATAACGAATAAAAATTATTGTTAAATTATCAGTAATTTGTTTAAAGACAAATATATGCATATCAGAGTTTGGATCAATAAGCGACTCTTGAAACCAACCGTAAGATTAATCTCATATTAATTCCAAAAAAGAATCACGCGGAAAGCATTAACCGTTTTATTTAACAAGCCATAGTTATTTCTTATAATTGTGTTATTAATTAATGTAATCAAATATCTTTTTCATATTTATTAGCATTTAAAATCGTTGGCTCGACGGAATCGTAAGCATCGAAGTAAACGATATTTTCCATCGATCTTGCCGGCTGCCTAATTGGCTCGAATGCAAATACTCTGTTATTAGGCAGGTTAATTAAAGAGTTATCGGTAGTAATTAACCCGTTTCGGTACACTACGTGTGCCTATGCCTCGTTCAAACTTCGAAACACTTCTAATTAAGAAATTCCTCCTTCATTAGTTCAATTAGATTTATTCACGTCAGATATTACACACAAAATGAACACGTCTGTATATGGTCGGTTTGTACTTGTCAGTTTATGACTGCATTCAAGGATGATGATATCGGCGTATTAATGAGAGTTAAAACAACGAGTACTAATTAAGTCAGTCTTTGAATTCTTTTGCCGTTCACGAGGATTCTAATTGAGTAAAATCAATCGAAAAACACGTATCTGACAAGATTCTTGTTGCGGGAATACGCGTTCAACATTAATTACGTGACATATTTTCGTTCAAATAAATCAACTTCACCATTAGCCGTACTCATTAACTTAAGCCGACTTCTGTGTGAATCTTTTACTTTTTTTAATTTTACATGCGCATGTTTAAGTTATTAAGCAAAAAATATTATTCCAGTGCTCTTTCATGCCTGTAAACTTAATGTTATCTTAAAAGGTCACTGGTGAAGGTTAATTAATTTCATTCATTAATTGTACGGTATGTCAAGCATATGAATTGCAAGTCTGTGTCATTATATATAAAAAAAAAAGTTGTGCGTAAGTAATGCATACCTGTATAATTAAGTTTTGTTAAAGTATTATGTAATATGCAAAATTTTATTGGGGCTTATTAAGAGCCTCATATGTGTATATCATAAAAATACTAGCAGTTGGACGATGTGACCGCATTCGAATATATTGCTTTTCCCGTCCCGTTATATCCCGCTCTGTCCCATGACGAAAAGTATACAATCTTGTTCTCTCCTATCCCTTGCCATCCACTCGAGTTTGTTACAGTAGCAAATATGTTTGTACATTTGAATTCTTTACTCAATGCACGTTAACACTACATATTTTCAGGATAAAAAGTAGCCTATGTGTCAATCCAGGGTATCAGCTACCCCTTTACTAAATTCCATCAAAATCAGTCATGCCGATTTTGAGTAAAAGAGTAACAAACATCCTTAAATCTTGACATCATTCATACATCCATATTTACAAACATTCGCAATTATAATAAAAGTAAAGATAGACATATAATTTTTAAATATGTTTCTTAAATAATATCAGTGTTTATCTTTACCTCGCACAAACAGTATAATTATAAAAATAAGTTTAACATCTGCTAATAAAACACATAACTACAGGACTAGTATAGCGGTGCATTTGTCAATTGTTTGTAAGAGTGCACTGGCTCTCCTTTGTAATGCATTGTGTACATACTATTTTTTGTTGCAATGATTATATCTATCCATAGTAATTTAATACATTTTACACATAAATCACTTTTTTTTACGGTTATATTAACCACAGAGTTGAGAACACATCGAACACGGCCCTCAATGTTTTTTTACGGTACACGTGTATAACAAAGTTTGTACAGAAACACAACAGAAAATCAACACACACTATGACTTTTAACCCGTACATCGTTACTCGCACAAACAATGTAAGGGTATCAATTGAATTGTAAAATAACAGCTAATTAAGCGGGATGGGCCTTAGAGACCAATTGACGTATCGCACAAATGTGATCGGAAGGAAGTCATGACCCACGCAGGGTTATCAATAAATTGAAAATTTACTAGTTTGCGTCAAACGTGGGCTGTACAACGAGATAACATGAATGAAGAACGACTTTATATTTTTGAGCCAAATTTATATTCCTGCCTTCGCAATCGAACTTTTGGTTTTAGGAGAGTGCAGTAATTCGTAGCGGGTTATTATTGGTTAATAAAATATACATTACCGATTATCTCCTAAAAACTAATTTCATTAAACTTATTGCAGTATTCTATGCATATCTGCTCAGAGTCAGAAATTTGTGCCCGATATGGCGATGGGCTCGTTCCTTTCATGTCATGCGAGGGAAAATTCAAGGCGAAACATGGGGGTCCTGGTTAATAAGGCGTGAGTTTATGTATAGCAGTACTTGTGAGACACTTTTCGTAAAAAAACAGTGTCCTAAAACAACATTATCGCGCGTCGTTGTGATGGCTCCGTATACACGCTGAAGCTAGTTGCGTGACGGTAGTTATACCAAACAACTAAATCAGTGTCATGAATTTAATGCCTGCATTGTACGAGCTTACGATTACCCGTGAAATTGATCATTAAAATAATATTATAAAGCCAGTTTCGTAATTTGGCTTTAATGTTTAATCAATTTTTATTTCATAACATTTTTGTTCAACTTGGTACTTGTATCATATATTTGAATTTAATTTTGTAATGATTACATTTTATAGTGCTAAATTTATTAACATGTTGTGTTTTGAATATCATTTTATGTTTAGGTTTTTTGTCAAATACATAGTTAAATATTGTTACTACGCAATCTCACAATACGATGATCATTAAATGTTTCCTTAAGTGTAAACGCAGCTTAAAATTAAGATAAGGATACAGCCACAAAAAGGTTAAGGGTTGGCATTCAAAGTTTCGAAAATTAATATAAATCTTTCATCGTGATAAACCGACGTGAACCCAATAATCATCTCGGTATCTCCAATGTCAACTTTCAAGTGTTCAAATGCACTCTTCAGAGTGTTTTTTATTCCGACGCAGATATAAAAAAAGGTTGACCTCTTTTATTGGATCCGCTTTGAGATAAACGATCTTTGAAACATATGAATTAGGAAATAAAAAATATTTGTTTTGCTGTAAAATATTTTGTTTTTATTAAATATGCTTCCTCTTTGATTTAGTCGTTACAATATGATTGATGTTATTAATTAACATGCTTTGTGATTTTTTTATTCCTAGTCGGTCCATATAATTGCACTGTTAAAATATTTATTGGAATGTTGGAACACAGTCGTGACTGGCTCAGATAGCTGCTGTCACATAATTAAGTCACGGCTGATTAATTGAAATAGTCTAACGGATACGATAGAGTTACCACTCCGAGGCCATAGCTTCCAGTTTTATTTATAAATAAATAAATAAATAACACCCAACAATCACATACATAGTCCTGACCCCACACTAAGATCGAGTCTTGTGTCGTGGGTATCAGGAACTACGAGAGACTTTTCGGTCTCACAAACACCCAGACCCGGAAGAAATATATTTATACATCGTTTTTACATACATACATCACATACATACATCACATAAATACATGCTTACATATATACTCACGCCTTTTTCCCAAAAGCGGTAGGCAGAGGTGCCAGGACACACATTTCGCCTTGCATGTTCCGTCTCACGATGTAATAGGTGGCGAGCCTTTCGCCATATCGGGCACAAATTACTGACTCTGGACTGATAATGAATATACAATAATCATAATACATCGTTTTTAGAATCACTTGTTTCCTCTAATACAAAATAAAATCCTATTAACGTTTGTTATGATACAAGTATTTATGACAATAGAAGCAAATTATAAATTCCAAGAAACACGCCCACAATACGATTCGCAGTAGGCAGTGTTATGAGATTTATCGTTTTTGCTAGTAACAGTTCGAAGACACGATTACGAATAAGGAAAAAGGCAATATACTTACGCATTCGCATGTAAACCTGAGTAGATTTGCATAAAATTGATCGAGAATCCGTGTTCCGAGAAAAAAGTGAGGCCCTCTTTCATTTATAGCTATTTCGGTTTTACTGCTTTTTAAAGTACAGTCAAAAGTTCGTAACTGTGGGCTCCGGCAACAGATTTTATGCAAATGGCATGATGACATTAAGTACGGTAACAAACTGTGTCCACTTTATTCTTTTAAGGCCGGTTTTAGTGTGGGTATTACTTTAAATTTTTCTTTATGAGCTAATATTCGGAAATTTTTCGTGCGTAGGACGATGCGTAGGCTTTGCTGCGAATTTTTTGGTACCTTATTCCCGATAGTAATCGTTTATAATTACACTGGTTTACACGGTTTTTATACCCCAGCTAAAAGTTGTTATTTTGTGATTCATTTAGGTAGAATTATCCAAAAAAAAAAAAAAACTATCACGTCTGGTTTAAGAAATATTTATTAACTTAACTGAAATACATAATATTGGTATTAATACTAAAAATAAATTAAAAATGTCAAACTTTTGCCTTCTTTTTATAGCTATT
Organism: Hyles euphorbiae; assembly: GCA_023078785.2. Lineage (NCBI taxonomy): Eukaryota > Metazoa > Arthropoda > Insecta > Lepidoptera > Sphingidae > Hyles > Hyles euphorbiae. Next base: position 11,921,444 of record CM041041.1, on the reverse strand, counting down.
TGAATCAGTTTCTCTTATAATGGACCAACAGTAATCCTCCAACATGTTTTCATTCCAAAATCCTTGATGTCGTTCTTCAAAAACCTTTAAATCTTGATGAAAACGTTCCCCTTGTTCGTCACTCATACTTCCTATAAGTTTTCAGGGAAAAAATTAAGATGCGATTGCAGAAAATGAATGTTTAATGACATGTTTACTCCCATCTTTTGAAAATTTTCCAATAAATCGGTAACAATTTCTTTGTAATCTTCACTTTTCTTATTTCCCAAAAAATGTTCCACAACCATTTTACTAAGTTCTCCATAGCATTGGTGAACCAAATGGAAGGTGAACGTTTTCTCCTGATGACCACTGGAGTAAGACAATTCTACAGCTTTCGCAAAACACATGAGGCACCCACTTTTTATCTTGATTTGCAACAGGAAATCCAAAATAATGGAGATATGCACTTTTTAACGAATCTGTAATGGGACTTCTCTTTTTTGAAAATATAAACTGTCCACAAACATAACAAAAACCAATACAAAAACGATCAGAACTTTGTTTACACTTTCTACTCGACATTTTTAATCAATCCGAAACAAGATAATTGTGGTTTGAAGCGAACGAACAAACAATAAACTGTGGTTACCACGTTAGGTAGTTAAAAAAAAAAACGTTTGACTGCAGGAAGAATTTGTGACGTGATAGAATATTTTTACTAACACTTTTTGGTTTAAGGAAGGTAGATTAACATATTTGTATACATTTATTTTGGGGTATAAAAAAAAGTTCATTTATGTAAACTAGTGTTATAGGTATATGAGGTGAATATCTGTGGCAATGTGGGATTCAGAATGTATAGAAATATTGGTGGTAAGCAAATAAATGCCGCCTTGATTTTTTTGAATAATAATATGAGCTTTTTAAACCAACATAATATTCTTTAATTAGCTAATAAACCCGACTACTTGGCAGCTGTCTGATAATCGTTAATTTATTCAGTTAAACATTGTAGTACGTCATTTCATTAAGTACCAATAGTAAAAAAATTATATCAAATCCAAATTAGGGACAAAACATCAATGTGATTTCAGTGCACACACAAATAAATTCATCATAAATAAACAAATGAATTATAATTTACGTGCAATTAAAACGAATTCCGTGAATTCAAACTAATTAGTATTAATTTCGATGTAATCATTGCAACTCACACACTCCGATACGTCTATTTGTGTAGAGCACGTACAATATACTGTAGAACAAATTGCGTTCTTCAAACAACAAACGGACATTGGCGATGTCTCTCACGAGAGGTGCCGTTAATGTCAAAGAGTATCTCCATTAACTGGGCAGCGTGTATGCGTTGGGTAAGAGTGTATCAATTAGGTTTTGTTTGGGCTGGCAAAGAGCAGAAAAGTTTGCTTACCAGAGCGGGATTTTGGTTTATGTTTGCTGTTGTTTGGTACAGCTGCTGTGAATGTAGTTGGATTGTATTATTTATATTCAATTTTTATATCTATGCTTCATTATTTGCCTACCCTTTCTACGATAAAGTTGTGAGTTTATGTAATTATGTATGAATAATTAATGATAGCATTAAGCTATATATCCCGAGCTTTTATTGAAATTTGAGCTTGAGCAGTGGTAAGTGTGGGGCATCGATCCTTTGTACAATGGTATGATCAGTAATGATTTTGCGCTGGGCGGTTTTAGGAACGTAAATCGAGTTGTTCTTCCTAGAATGTCCAGTGCCGCCCATAATGCGTGTGCCGATAACCGAGGGGCTTTTAGTTAGTATGCTGGCGTAGGCTTTGCTAAGGACCTAGCCCGGCCACAATCCGTGGCATGCCGGGCTGGAAGGCCAGTGACACTAGCTTACCCCCTTCAGCCTCTCCCGGGGTACCAAAAGGAAAGATTAATAGCTTTTCCTCTAGGAGAAAAAAGTTACAAGGGGTTTCTATGCTCTGTCACCTCAAATAATTAAAAAGTTTTTAATTGTTTTAATTCTCTGTAGCATTAAAATAAAATACGTTACAATAATGTTAGTGGAACTCCACATAAGTGTTAGGTAAAAGCAGTTAAGAAATAAAGCCTCTTTAATTATCCATCTAAGTTATATTACCTGTAAACAACGCTACGTTCAGGATTCAGAAGCGACAAGCGGAGCGCAGGGCAGCCAGCTCCGACTTGACATATCGTCAACAGATCACAAAAGGGATAACAAACTCGACAAACAAATTAACAATAGGTGAGTTCGTTGGCCCGTTCACAGAAATCGTTCATTTCCTCATGTTGTAGTTCACTTGATTCGTGGAGTAGCAAACATCGGGTACGCAGTAATGAACGGGCGGAATGGCGCATCGCTACGGCAATTTGAACGTTCAGTGGGCCGGCGCGCACCAACAGTCCTCGAAATTACTACCGCTCGATACTTACTGCACTGGATACTTATACTTGCCTCGCGTTTTGATTACCGACTTAATTAGGGATTGTTCGCCGCCCGCCGACTCAATCATACACTTATTTTTGCGATACGAAACTTTGATGTTCTACGCGGAGGAAGTTGTTTGTCATGGTTTCAGCTAATTGCCGGTTACTGCGAATTCTCTTGTGCCTCACTCGTCGCTAATACGTATGTAACCTGAATTAATTATAATTTATTTTGTGTATCATGATGTAAAATGAAATATTTCATTAATATTTTATTGGTCATTTGACTGCAAAGGCAGCGAAATACTGTTTACGTGTCCCGTATGCAAGCAATATTGAAAAAAATAATATCGCTTTTCGAGTATTTACACAGACTTAATAATGGTCCGCAACGTCCGGCCGTGTTTACAAGTGGACACTAGTGTAGCGAATTCTATGAATCCTCGCAACTTGTATTTAAATATATATTTTAATTCTATCTGTGTACGTTTCGGTGACATCATTCAGTGAAGTGGCAACAAGATATGTTACAATTTATTAACTAAAAAAAACAAAACCTCTACTTCTAATTACACTTTAAATTCGTTTCAATCTGTTCATTGTCTATTGTCATCGTTAGCGTTAAATGTTCCTAATAAAATATCGCAAAGAATTGGAACACGTAACAGCACATCTGCGTCTATTATTACACAAAAACCAAAACGAAGTGCTGACTCCATTTGCAAGGCAGAATTTCAAAGCGTCACACGTTCCAGTTTAATTGGAGTAAATCGCCGTTGGAGTCAACAGCGCAACACCGAGTCGGATCGGCTTTCAATTTAGTGGAATTAATAACAGCACAAATAGTGGACGACGCGACGCCCGCACTGCACACAGCTAGCTAACCGCTCATACATCCTTTTATGCAGACTTGTTTATTTCAATTGATTGTCACTTAATTAGATGACGAAATCTTCGCTTCCTTAACATTGTCACATTTGAAGTCCTGAACTTACAGTAAGAAATAAAACCTTGGGGAACCAAAACGTTTTGGTCACACAACATTCGGATTCGAAAAAATATTTGTCGTGGTGCGAAGATCAAACCCACGGCTTCCCGTTTCACAACTGTTTCAACCAACTACACCATGGAAGGCTAGAAACATGTCTATTAATTTTGGGTTTTTTGCTTTATAAATGCCTTAAATATTTAAACAAGTGAATTTAAGCTGCAGATAATTTGCAAAGTACCAAGCAAATAAAACTACAGGTGGTTCTTTAAATTTCTATTTGACATCTATAGCAGCAAAAACCAATAGAGCGAGATATTCGCAGTACAAATACGCCGGCTGTAATTATCGAGAATGGCTTCTCTGTAGAATATCCCAGTCTAGTGCGGAACGCTGTTTGTCAACGTTTGGTCCATTCGTCAAACATCGTGAGATGGACTCGGCGCCCAATTAGAGCGCTAAGCTGAGCGTGGCTCACTACCAACTTGCATCGACTAAAAGCACCTCTAATTATTATTGATACGGATTCTAAGCTGATTCCCTCGTGTTTTGGACTTGCGGACTAGCGCAGTGTATGTACTAAGTTGTGGACAAAAACACGTTGAGTATCCTTGCGATTATATTTGTTAAGTGCCCACAGTTTTATAAGTTGCGTTAAGTGGGTAAAATTAATAAGCGATACAAAATATTCTAATTATTTAATTTATTGGAATTTAAAACATAAATTTGAATTTCACATAGTCGTGTTTAAAAAATTATCATGATCTGTAGCGTTTTTTTTGGAATAGTTTGACAAATTGTTTGCTCTCAGTCGTACCTAAGTGTAGTGCTGTTCAGGTAGTTCCCAAGAAGTTTCTCTGGTGAGATACCATTATATCCCGACACAATTATGTTTGCCTGCTCGAGCTTATGTCTCTCAACACATTGTATATCAAAGCTACAGATTTATGGGGCATAAATTATTTAATTAGGTAAAGTGTTGGGGTTATAACGAACTTTTAAATATTATTCAAGAATGGAAAGAAAAATTTCGCATTGATATGTCTTAGTAAGCCTATTAATATGTGAAATAAAACGAAGCCAACCTACGTTTGTATTATAAGTAGCATCAGTTTAATAAGTCCTCTTTACAGTTGTATGCATATTAATATAATGTATGATACATGTCCGGCTATAAATTCAAGGGAATTCATCAACAGTTCTTAATGTCTATTGAATCGTAAAATTACCCGTAACTTGCAGAGGCTACGAGTTGTTCCCCGAATCAATTAAATGACTTACACGTCACGGCCAACAAGGATTTCCACTGTTTGTGTCGCATTTCTTACAACATTTCTACGAATTGTTTCCGAGCATTTCATGATAATGCAAAGCTAATAATAATGCTGTTAAGCGCATTGTGTGATTTTCTCTATAAAACTATTATTTTCGGTTTGTTTTATTAACATTGTTTGGTATCATAGTTGAAACATGGCGTTGTTGAATATATACTCGTCAAAACAAAATAAGGGCCACCACTATTTTTCGACATTAATTCATTTTGATCAGGATTCAAGGTTAGAAATTGTCTATATATAATAAAACAAACTATTATTTATGTAATAAAATTATTTTAAATTCAATTTAATTAAAAACTAATTGTATTTGTAACATTTTATATTTTATAGATCTTTTTTGAAATTTATGCTTAACATTAATATTAAAATTTTAACTAATAGGTATATAAAAAGCAGTTTTTTTTACATTCTCATATCGGGTAAGTCTCCCTCTTTTTGAAATGCATTCTTGGAGCCTTGAAAGCAATGTCTCCACAAGATTTTTGACTCTGTTATCAGATATTTCTTTCCAACAACTTTTTAATAAGTTTATTAGCTGCTGGTGACCAGCGGCGTGCACAGGATTATGACACTGGGTATGCGGCGAAGTACTCGGTCACAAAAAGTTTTTTAGCATAGCCACAGCCACACGACGGATCTCTAAGTCGGAAACCATGCCAACATAACAAGTCTTAGATGTACTACTATTCATGTCCATCTTCTACGGCAACGCAGACAAAACAGCGATCGATCGTCGTGGCGGAAGAAATTCTAATAAGTAAAATAAAAAAAACTCACCTAGTCAGCTTTCAATTTTCACATATTCAAGGTTCCGGTTAGTTGAGATTACTATACCTATCCCAATGTAAATAGACGCAAGATTTCGGCCACCTCATTCATTCATTTGATAAACATACATTTTTAATACAAACCTCACAATCAAATAACATTTGAAAAAATAAACAAACACACTAGTAAAAGCAAATGACTACAATTAATATCGAAACTTAGTAATAAACTGGTAAATGTACACACTTTCAAATGTTAAAATGAAAATCTTTTAAGAAATCTATTTCTTTTTACAAACATACTAATATAAAATAGTAAACAACGCAAAAACACGTAAAAAAAGCAAAATGGCCCCCGCGAAACACAAAGCATTTCTATTTAAACAAATAAAACCTTACTAACCAAAAATGCATAATGTGCATAGGTGATTTATTAGATTCCTGCCTATTAATTTTACTCGGATTATAGGCAACGAACATTTACGATCACTCCCGACAACTGCCGAACTTCCGAGGCCTGCCGCAGGAGTCGCGGCTTTCAATATTCATGGGTGTGTGCGTTTGCGACTGTACACGGACACCAAAATTACTACACACATGCAAACAAATGTCATGCGGGACGCGGCGGCATGACTTGGTTGATTAGGTACATTATTTTGCTTTGCAGCGCCGCGCCGCTTTGATTTTCGCGTGGCAAACATAATGTTTGCGTGATTGCAAATAGGTGCTATTTATAAAATATTAGGCGTTTTTAAGTTATTATATTTTGTTTATTCATTTATTTACTATAAATTAAAGTCATCTAAAACGTACGAACGTTATAATAAAATATCTGTGAATGGCAAGTAAAGCACTGCATTTCTGCCTACAAGGAGTGCACGCCCCTGCTGGTGACTATGGACATCTTCTTGAGCTGCCTTAACCCATCGTTTGAATTGATCCCAGAGTTCTTCAATCGGATTCAGGTCAGGACTGTTGGCAGGCCACGCCAAAACCTGGATATTCGCTTCGTCTAGGACCGCCAAAGTTGCTCATGCTGTGTGCGATCGAGCATTGTACTGCATCAGGATGAAACTTTCAGAGGCTGATTGTGAAAATGGAATAATATGAAGTCTGACTACTCGATCGACGTAACTTTGTGTTGTCACAGTACCCTGGTTTAGAAAAACAAGGTCAGGTTTACCTTGTAAGCTAATACCGGCCCAGACCATAACATTGGGTCCACCAAATCTATCACATTCATGAATAAAAATATTTAAAAAACGATCTCCACTTCTTCTCCATACTCGTCTCTGTCTATCATCCTTAAAAAACTTCACTTTACACTCATCCATGAAGAGCACGTTACGCCACTAGTTTTTACCAAATTTCAAATGTTGACGTGCAAATCTAAACGGCTTACACGGTGAGCTTAGGTCAGTTTAGCCCGGGCTGCTGGCCTTTTTGCAAATTGGTGGTCTTCGTGCAAACAATTTCTTATTGTTTGGTCGCTTAATGGTACCCGTAGTCCGGTGTAAGCGATTTTGTAGAAGGCGAGCTGTAATATTCCGATTTCGACGTGCACAAAGTCGCACATAACGGTCTTCTTGGGCGCTGGTAGTACGAACTCTTCCTGAGCCACGACGCCGTGATACACTGCCCTTCTTTTGATATTGATACCAATTTCAAAGGTTTTGGACAGCTCTACGTGGATATCCCAGCTTTAAAGCCACGGAACGCTGAGACTTACCAGCTGAGATCATCGTTACGGCTCTAGAAGCAGTATTAGAGTCCATATGGCAACAAAATCGTGACATTTTACAGAAAAATAAAAGAACTATACGCAAAACTATCAAAAACAACCGCAGCAGTCAATAGACTGAGGCTAAACTGAACTAACGTCAATCTCCAAAGTTTTTTTGAAACTAACCACTTAAGAATATATTGTTAACAAAGCGTTTTAACTGCACACTTGACAACAACATCGGCTATAACTGACCGTCGTCGTTAACTCAAGCACTTAAGACCATAAAAAATCTCATTCGAAAACACGGGGTACCAAAAATCTGTCTCAAACTGCAAAAAATTAAGTGGCCCTTATTTTGTTTTGACGAGTATATGTTTATTATTTTTATACATTTTTTAAAATTATGTTTTGCACTTCAACGAATCTTAACAAATAAAAAATCAATTTAAATTACATCAAAAAATATAAATGGCGGCTGTATCGCTTAAGGCAATCTCTCACCGACTACCATGGAATAAACATAATATTTATAGTGATAAATAATGCGTATACCAATAAATACACACATACAAACGTAAAGATATAAATTGAATACTATGAGTAAATTCAAATGAATTTTATTACTGTATGTACTTTTTTGTAATAAAAGATTTCGATCCAATTGATCTAAATTAAATAAATAATGTAGACTGCGATTATTTACTTTGATGAATTGAATGTTAAACAAAATAAAGTGCAAGTAGGAAATTTAAGATTTATCGGGTTAAGATTGTTTTACCACATTTATATTGAGTTAAAATATCGACTCAATTACTCTCCACATCTCAATTATGTTTTGAGAACGAAAATGAAACAGATTGTATGCATACATACATAAACTCACGCCTTTTCCCAGAAGGGGTCGGCAGAGGTGCCAGGACACCCACATTTCGCCTTGTATGATCCGTCAGACGATGTGATACGAGCCTATCGGGCACAAATTCCTGCCTCCGTAACTCGTATTTGTATTTAAAATGAATATTGTTTAGAATTGGTTCTTTAAGCTGAGTGTGAAGAAGCAATAAAATAAATAAATAAATAAATAAATAAATAACACCCAACAGTCACATACATAGTCCTGACCCCACACTAAGATCGAGTCTTGTGTCGTGGGTATCAGGAACTACGAGAGACTTTTCGGTCTCACAAACACCCAGACCCGAAAGAAATATTTGTGGCCGCACAAACATTTCTCTCGGTGCGGGGATCGAACCCGCGGCCTCTCGTTTCACAGGCGGCGTCTAACCAACTGCGCCACGGAGGCTGTCATAAATATGTCATGTCATAAATCTCCGATCTGTAATTTTTTTTTATCGCTGAATCACGTTTCGATTAGTCCTATATGTAGTGTGCGTTTACAAATTCAAATTACACATGCACCTATGCTCTGACGTGAACAATTATCTGCAGACTATAGACATTCCGCGGGATCAAACTTGTAAACTTTGTCGTAGGATTCCACTTACCTTTTGCACGAATCGGACATCGATTATGTCTATCAACAACTGATATTTGTGTCATGTCTATGTCTCACCATACAATACTCATTGAGTAAGTATTACTTAATCTAGACAATACGCCACTCATAAATGCAGTGTACCGACTACCGAGTCACTTTGCTTGTACAAAAAAGAAATGCATAATAGGCGGAAAAACGCGGCATAAGTATATTAAAGTCGGGTGTGCGTACCGCGGCGTGTCGACTGCCGGGCGCTGATGTATGGCCGTCGCCGACAAATTGAAAACAGTAGCAAATGGCCCGATCGCGGACCGCTGGCTCCCTCACAATGATCGCAAACCGAAAATGTATTGGGAATTTTACTTGAGATTTAATAGAAACTAAAGGGTATTAATTTGTTGCAATAATTATTAGATAATGTTAAAATGCTTAGTAAATAAAGGTTGAAAATAAAAAATGTATGTTTGCTGAGTGTATAATTGAAGTACCCTAAGGCTAGAAAATATAGAAATTAGAAAACAACATTTTTCTACTCCAGTGTTTTTTAAATATAACCACAACGAAATTGTAACCTACATTTCTCCAACATAATTATTATACAATAACCATAATTCTTGGAGATCTTGTTAATCTACTTGATTTAGAACAATTTTAGGTATCTAAGTGTTGCAATAAAATATTTTTGCAACCTACAATATAAGTTCAAACACACAGTTTAGTAAAGTGAACCTGTTACTGAAAAATGCACACATAAAAATATTCTAATGCGGTATATTTAAGTGTCCAATGTAGAGAGCATATTCTATTAGAATTGTATTCAATATAGAGTTTCGTTGGCGCAGAAAATGATTGGGACGCGTGAGCGAGCGAAGTCCGTGGAGCCGCCGTGAATTCTAACTCCCGCCGAATTATGTTCACTGCAAACGACTCCGGCTTTCATTCTTGACAAAATAGTAACTTTATTATACGTGGTAATAGACTTTTCACTTTAATATACATATTAGCTTTTAATTCTAAAGTGACTTAATACAAAGTGACAGTGTTACATTTTAATAGAGAGTATAAGGTAGTTAGAGTAACTATCTTGTTAGCTGCTTAGGATCTCGGATACTTGAATTAATACGCATATAGCAAAGTATAGTCCTGGTTGTTACCAGGAAAAACCTGTGCCTAACCCTTCTAGTAAAAAGGTGTGAGTTTATGTATGTATGTGTAGCAAAGTTGGTATAGTTCTAAAAAGCTCTGCAACGAATTTAATAGATACAAAATGTGTCTAATTTATAACACAAGTTTTCAAAGATTAAAAAAAATCATCAGAGGTAACTCTAGTTATTCTACCACATTATATCTAAATCATGCTCTCAATAACTTATTAGTTAAACACTCATAAGTCACGACATTCTTTTAATAATCGCCAGACAAAATAAACACAACACCAAAGATTTATATTCCTAAACTGATGCATATTTTTAAACAAATCTAAAGTTCCAAGAAAAGAGAATAACATCATAAGGGTTGTTTGTCCCTCGCAAATACTTAGATTATATAAATAAGGCGCTGGGAATAGCGTAACCGATAGTGATCTGTGGGTGGACGGCGCGACACTCACGCTCAAAATTGACTTGCTTTACAACCCGCTTTTATTTTAGAAAATTACTTTTACTGGTGGTAGGTCTCTCATATGTGGGAGCTCGCTTCGGTAGCAAAGTAACCAGCAGTGTAAATGCACGCTTGTGTTTCGGATTGAAGGATATTGTAGCCACAGTAACTACTGGACATATAGAGACTTAACATTTTAAGTCTCTCAGGATGGCGGTCGCAGTGGAATGTCGAGTATTGCTTTGTAAGTCAAGGTGCTATTTGGTTTTTCTACTGTTTACGAACAGTCGAATCGGTTACCATCACTATTAAATCATGACTACTAAATCATAGTGATGGTACAGATTTTAGCAATGGGTATTATAAGATTTCTGTTCATAGTGCTACGCCATTCCACTTTAGTTCGTAGGGTTTAATTATGTTATTAGTGTTAATTAGTATAATTGCCTATTGAAATGATATTTTGCCAATTGAAAGAATAATCATCAATGCATTTAATTATAATTGCACCAAATCCTTTGATTTTCAATGTCAAGCACTAAAAAACTTGATTTTATATTTATAGGAAAATGTGTTTCAAACAAACTAAATTAAGAGTAAGAGCACATTATACACAAACGAATACAAATATTACATCATGCGTTGTGGTTCTATTAATATTTTTAAGTATGAATATAAAATATGCGCTTTATAATTGAGTGTGTGACCATGTGACATGTCCAATAAAGAGAATCAGTGGTGCAACGTCAAGTTGGTGGTTGGCGTAATGTATATTTTGCGGTTTGGTTAGCGCACGAGGTAAGGCGATAGCGGCGAGCGGCGAGCGCCGAAACGCGTCGTCGCCCAACACACCGGTTTCTGTTACATTTCTGTTCTGTTTACTGGTACGTTACAAATTGATCCGTTGACATTCTGCTTGTTTTACTAGTTCCACTGAAATTTGCACCGTCTGTTAACACTTTAGCAGGGGTAAATTAATACTAAACTATCATTACTATGTAACCAAAATGTATTTATGCCATTGAGGTATTATACTAGAGCGGACATCGGGAACAAAATCTGTGCGTATGGTGCGTGCGCAAGGGTACACAGTTAAGCGAGAGGGAAGATATGTTACTTCGTAGGCGTGACAGAGACAGAAATAGAATGTACCCTTCATTTTGTTACAAACATTTTGTTTGCAGTGTCCCCTCTAGTATATTATCTCAATGATTTATGCTTATCAATACAGGATCTAAAATCCAGTAAACTAATTTTAAATTAAATTAATTCTATTCAGCTCAAACGCCCACTTTTTATTAAACCAAATTAGATAATTTATTCACGGGTAATTCCGGATCGATGATAATGGCAATATAATAGTGAACTAGTTAACTGTATCCCATTGGGATCCAAATTACATCGCTGTTGTACAAACAAGCAGGAGTTTTATTGCTAAATAACACGACTAGGCCCCGCATAATACAAATACCGAAACAAAATTCGGTAAGGAAAATAACAAAATGCAATCTTGTAGTAGAATCACACAAATAGCGGTGTATCTTCAGTGACCAATTCAAATTGTAGGAACTATCAGGCCCCGGCACACGACGGGGAATGGAACCCAATCAGCGAAACTAGTTCTACTGATGCCTATCACTAAACTTTCACATTCAAAGATTTGTTTCTCAAGATTAAATCAAAGGCGAATTACAGTAGCGGCGAAAAAGAAATATGGCGAGTCCGGCCCCGCGTGAGGGCGGGGTGTCCTGCTGAAATTGCTTTTCAATCCCTCGGACTTTGGACTTGTAAAGAAGTTATTACCTTCCAAGGAGATAGCGGCGGGTCCGGCGATACGGATATATGTCTTTTTCATATGTAATATTCCTTTTTCGCGTTTTATTAATGGAAAATGTTTCGTGGGACAGTTCGGCCAGCTCTCGCCTCCGATATTAAAAAAGCTACTGGCGACTTAGTGCGGCTTCTTTTATGAGATTGTCATAAAGTAGTTTACGATTGTGTTTCTTTGGGACGTCGCGACTCGTGACCGTGAATGCCGACTGCCTACGGGACTTCCTTTACTCCTGACACACTCACACCCTCCCGTGACGTCACTCTGTTTATTCACTCGTCAATGTCGATGTTCGCATAATAATCTACGCGAAATCGATATCAAATGAGATGGTTATAATTGTTACGAGATATTAAATTTCCTATTGTGTTTTATACGTATTGTGTACGTGTACCTGTGTGTATTGCTCGTTTAATAATGTTGCCTACTCTAATTAAGTCCACTACACCAATGTTTGGAATTAATTAGTGTATTGTTTAATTGGCATCTCTTGTTATCTGTTTGTTTGGTTTATTTATTCATTAGTGGTGTTTGTGACAGCTGCTGCTGAGGTAGACGCCATTACAACGAATTTTATTACCCATACAAACATTTTTATAAACAATCTTTATTGTCTTTTGTTATTGGACCGGTTTTACTCTTATTATATCAGCTGTTGAACTTTTATGTTGGAGTTTTCATGACAGTATTTTTTAACAGCATAATTAAATTTCAAAAGATTATGGTGTCAAGAAATTGTTGTTAAATATGAACATGTTTTATTTTCATATTAGTAACGTTAATTACGAGTACTTGTGGCCAGTAATCTTTATCATGTTTGAATTAACCCATTCCAAATTCAAATCTATTTAATCATTGTGATTCGATGCGTGATATTACACGGCTAATTAAAACGTTGCTTTCAATAGTGATGTTATATGAAAGAAAGTCACTTCTTATAATATGAGTGTAATATAATGTAAACACGTGGTAATTAATGAATGGTGTGTTTCATGCGAGGTTCTGGTGGTGGCAGGCTTGCAGTCCGCGGGCTCGCGACACAATGCTACATCGCACGGATTGATTACACCTGTCCGTCACGATTAATAGAATATTGTGTGTGATTCAAATTGAATTAGCCCACCCATTGTCGGATCGTTGCTGCATGTTTCGTATGGACTATTGGTTTTGAATATTTAGTAGCCAATTTAGATTGCGTTAGTATTGTGATTTGTGAATGGTTTAGTTTGTACATTGGTAATGAGCTTAACCTAAACGTACATTTTTTATGCGTTTGCTGATTTTGTTTCTTAAAATTGTTTTGTTTTTGTAGTTGGAAATATTATTATGGTATTTTAAAGCTCACTGCGCACTGCAGTAGAATGATCAAAAGAACCTTGAACTGTTTGTACTGAAGTATCTTATAACTGGTTGTAATGTTACCTGCCATTTGATACTTGCATAATATGTATCAACATAGTATAAAATAACTCAATACAATACTTTTATTTATAATAGAAAACTGATTGGTTTTAAAATAAAATAAAAAAAAAAACAGAAAGAACATTACACTAAAAATAAATATTACTAAAAATACCTCCATAAATTCTTTGTCATTTTGGGATAAAATCAAACCAAAATATCGGTTGATATCCAGGTGTGATCGGTATACACATCCATAAAATTTGATTCCCAAACTTACAGCAATACTAAACGACTCAGAAGAGACAGACAGTGTGCCTGCCTATATACTGCCGCGATTCGAACCCCCGACCAACGTTAGGACAATTCGTCCTGCTTTACCAACGGGCGACCACACTAACCTAAACTGTAACACAAAATTTGTATAAAACATATGTACACATGAATTCGGATAAAAAAACATAATGATTGATGACGCCCCCTTTTCGTCAAATTGACCATGAAAGTAGAGCTAGCAATGTATTGTTATGTTAAAAATCTAAAGCAGACTTATTTGCGCAGCTGCATTTATTTAATCTGTGTCTATTTGCACTTTTAATATTACGCAGAGAGATTTTCAATGTGGTTAGTTGTGCTAAGGTATTTACTAGCGGGGACACCTTGACTAAAATGTTTGGAGCATAAAAGCGCGGTACCGCACCGCTATTATCAGTCTGTCCTTTTCCCTCCTATTCAGGCAAGCTATCTTTCTTCTCGCTCCGTTGCATGCATGCTTGAACCGTGCGTATATATTTTGTTTGCAATGCCCGCTCTACCTCAATGCTTCAATAGTTGTTGGTAATTTTTTTAATGTTGTTAAAACACCGCCTTTTGGGTCAGTAAAGTAAGTTTAATAATAACTACACTGTTTATTTGACTTATGTAATGTTATTGCCAAATATGTTTATATTATATCGTGACGTCTAAAATATGATACTGAACTTTACAATACTATTAATTAGTATGAAACTAATTAAATGATAACAGAGATCAGAGTACTATAAGCCAAAGACTTTCAATCTGTGGAGTAAATAAATCATTTTAACTGCACAAAACTAGGTAGTTGAGTTTCAAACTTATTGTTTGTGGGTGTTCAAGTATTTATGACTTACTAAGCTATATTTTATACCTTGACGATGATAATATTTTAACATCATTAATGAATTAGGATAAAGTATTGGAACCTACGCTTGTTTCAACTTCCGAAAGAAATTTGATAATTAAATCGTTCATATAATTTAATTACATATTTGATAATATGGATAATTCAAGCTATTTTTTTACTACCTTAAGAAAACAGGGGGTTCCTAATTCGTATTTTTTTTAGGGATTGTCACCCTTGATTACTCGAAAATGTCTGAATCGAAAATTTATAAGAATATCAGAACAGGACTAAGAATGCTTAGACTTTCTGTTTGGAACACTTAGGTATGTTGTGGACGTACAGCCATAATTTAGATACCTATAATTTGTAAGTTTTTGTAATACTTTGTGTCAGCAAAGCACTGCTTTATAAAACCATAATCCATATTTTATGAAACTTGCATCAAAAATTCCGTTGGACTGACAACACGTGGGCAAGTAAAACGAGTGGGCAGGGGAAGACAATAATAATTTTTATTTTACATCGATATTTGTTCTTTAGTTGTATGAAATATTTTCATCACAGATATAGGTACCCATGTTATAAGTAGTGGTGTTTTTACTTTATTGGTTCTGTTATAAAATGTTTTAAAAATAATCGGTTATTTGACTATGCTCGGTTTTTTGTATTATTTTGCCCACTAACAAAAATGCCATTAAAATAAGTTCTGTCAATTCTGTTAAGCCCAGTGATGTCAATAGTTTTATTTTCTTCCTTTTCTTTTATTTCTAAAAAAAATATTTGTTTAAAATTCTTTGTTTTTGAGATTTTGGATGTAGTTACTTTTGGTAAATACATAAAAAATGGCATCAAATATGGTTGACTATGTCTAGTCAGTGCAAAAATGTAGTATCAATAAACCACATTCATTATTTTGATTTTCCCCCGGGACCTTGGGCCCTACTATATTCAACGAAACGAAGTTCGAAACTTCGGATGATCAAAGTTTATATACGATACGAATGTACCTACATATACTTATGGTCGTTTTTGATTTATGGTCGTAACCATAGACTTATAGTTACGATGTACGTTACATAAATACGAACTTCTACAGAGTAGATACATTCATATTGTATATAAATTTTCATCGTCCGAAGCTTCGAACTTCGTTTCGGATTTATATAGTAGGGCCCCTTATTTAAGTGTAACAAGCCGATCAAGTTAGTAGTTCGTACCAATCTTGCGTATCAGAAGACGAAACTCATAATATGAACCGAACACAAAGGGTATCGGTTGTTGTAACGGAATACGGCTGTTAAACTAATTTACCTAGAAGATGATCTTCGTAATTAATCCACTTAGGAAGAGCCCGCGCGGGAGCTTTGAAACTGGATGCGCCACTCGGTCGAGTTGGGATCCTCTCGCTGCCAAAGTGCCCGTGCTTATAGCGTACTAATTATTAATTAATTATACACCTAATTAGGTATTAATGTGTGGGATATTTTGTTTGATATCGCTAATTTGTATGAATTGACAGCGACAAGTCTGATCTAGGTTTGAGACAAAACAGTGTCTCGTAACTTTTTTGAACATGTTTTTAGTTTATCCTATCGATCACTTAAATGATAGGAAATTTGCATACCATAGAGATCTTGAAAAGTAAAATTATGGCAAAACGCAATTGGCCATCTGGGTCGACAATGACCTAAAATCCCTTCTTATAGAAGGGCCACAGCTTAGGAGTCGATAAAAAGAAAGTGATAAAACTTCCTATAATAGAAATTGTGCATTTTTTACATCGTGTAATTTTTACTATCTCATATTTTCTATTCTTTAACTAATCGATAATCATTGACATTGTAAAAGAATAGAAACATTATTCAAATATTTGCTGTGGGAAAATCAATAGTATGGCAGCAATCGCACCGGTTAATATTAAATTGCATTATACAACGCAAGGCCTGTAATGAGGGTCTTGCTGATTGGTAGAATTATTCACTATTCACTCGCGCTGTTACTACTTAATTTCCTTTCTGTGTTCATTCTCATTGTAAATACTTGAAAATCATTCTACGCTCAACTGTAATGGTTTGTGGATATTTGATTTTGGACTTTAAGCAAAATCACGTAGAGTTCATACTCGGTTATGCAAAGACAAGTGATCAACTGCCATTCATGCCATAAAACGTCAATAATGCGATAGAACTGTCGCACAATGAGCTATTGTGCAAATCATTCCCTCTTCAAAGTAAGCGTTCAATTAAAAGTAAAGTTTGTGGAGTGAGATTAGAAAACGTTTCCTAGTAATCGTTATTTTGTTAATGCTATGAAATTTTTGTTCCTAATTCAAATTATTTCTAAGTCACCTTCTTAAACAATATATTATGTGAGTAGTTTATTTATCTGCACGAATACAAAGAAGTCATATTTTTGTAGTTCTATGTGGAATATAAGTAGGTACTTCATTTACATAAAATATAAGTTTTCCGATGACAATACTATCAAATAGTAAGCTTTAATCCGGATATCATTCTTCTTTACTACGTAACTGCGTTGTTTTGTCGTCAAATAGTCGGTTTAGTGACTGCTTTTATTAATTAATAATTGGAAATAAAACCAGCAGAACTTTATCGGTAATATGGAATAATTATGGATAATCGAGTATGCTACTGACAGGAGTGGAAATTAAATTAGCAATAAAGTATGATTATATGAAGACTTTTAACACACGTCCGCGAGCTGTTTGGCGCGCCCGTGTTAATGAAGTAGGCAGGTTACAATTTAATTTTGTACTTATGCGTCCATTTAATCGATGTCCGTCATTGATCCAATATCGGATGCAAATTGTGCTTTAATTATAATTAAGTAGTTAATGGTATGTTGGTGCTTAATCGTTTTCCGTTATACCATACCTGTAATATCAATTTAGTATTAAATACTTAATTAGCTGAATTGCTCTGCGTTTTAACGTGATAATTATTTTGAGCTTGACATTTTCGCTTTATGGAAAACTAATTCGGATATTGAAGCCCCAGTCATAAATGTAGCCAATTAGTGTTTTTCAAATATAGTAATTCGATGTAAAGCAAATAAAAAAATCAACTAAAATAATTGGTAGAGTTAGGGCAAAAAGCAGGGCTAATTGGCCGAGATCGGATTGCTGAAATTCGCTGAAAGTAGGTGCTTTCAAAAAATCGCTATGGATGTTCTTAGAAGAAGCCTACGCTTAACAGTAGTCTTTGTGGCAGAATAAGAAAAGATAGACAAAACATTTCCAACTCTACAACAAAATTATTGTAATCTAACTAGTAATCAATTCTAATTAGCACAGTGTAAAATAAATGATGGATTCTAAAACTATGTGTGTGATACGAGTGTTGATAATGCAGGAGTGTGTCACAATCAATAAACGTCAGATTTGGATGTGCAACATTCGATCGCATTACTGACTGATTAGCTGTGTCGGTGGGCGCGCATGTTATGCACTCAATTAATCAGTCGGCCGAATTAATCGACATTCAGAGACTACACTCAAGGGATGAGTGATTTGTTTAAAGCTCAACACGGCTGGTTACGTGATTTGTTCATTCACCACTTAGCAAAGTGGATGTTTCAGTTCTCAGTTGAGACAATACGGAGCGGACTTTGCTCGCAATGCCCTGTTAAAATTGTCAACTTGTTCAATGAACACATTTGTGTTGCTTACGGTTCAAGGGCTAAAATGTAGCGATTTAAAAAAAAAACTGTAAAGAAACTCTGTGGTATTTATTATATATTTTAATTTTATGACAGGTTTTGAAACGAATGAAATAGTTATTTATTTATTTCTTAGAAAAAAAGGCATACAAACATCAATTGTTCAGTCAACAAAAACCAAATGCTTATTGGTCATAGATTTTTTATTTGCTTGCTCGACAAAAAAATGTACTCAATTGTTTGCCAAGTTACTACGTGACAAACTAAAATGTGATATCATTTTTATGGTTTTGTGGTCATGTCGCGATAAATCATATTAGGTACACGTTTGTTTGGAATTGCACAATTCTTGTGGTTTCGAGTTTAAAAACAATGTCAATTAACAATGCGTATAATTGATATACAAGTAACAACTTTACAATAATGTATGTTCCATTTAATATATTTATCACGTGATAGAGTAATGTAGCTGTAGCCATTCTTTCCTTCCTTCACTCAATAGATGCAATGTACCTATAAATAATACGTATAGAGTGTATGCCTAGGATAATATTTTTTAGAAATAACCTTTTCTGGTAATGAATTTAAAAAATACAGTCAAGTATTTATTATTTTCAATACATTTGTTCTTGATTATGAATTTTTTTGAAACAATTATACTCCTAACCAGATTTTTTCAATATGTTTTTTGACACTCGCACAACAAATACCACTTCATATACATTCATAAAAAAATAAAATACATCTATTTAAGTCATTGTTTGAAATATGTTTTTATAATATTTACAACGAGCATTTATACTCGTAATCTAATAATATGAATATGTACGTCCAATATAATAAAATTTGAAGAGAGAAAACTGCTCCCAATATTTTGACAACAGCATAACAACGAATTCGGACGCCAAAAATCAATCAAAAGACAATCTTTACATTGCATGTGCCACAACAAAGTAAAAGTACTACGAATAACCACAAGCGAGCGATTTAAGAATAACATAGCGATGGGAACACCAATGCTATATATAATTATTTCTTCAACTTTTATCTACAGCAAGATCTTTTCATGTACTGGCAAAGCAAAATTGAAAAAAAGGTGCATTTGACACGGTGACAGACCAAGTGCAAGTAGAGTTTTGCAAAAAAGCAATATTCTTCAATAGTCGACGAAGTTACGCAGACATTCCAAATAACCCTTACAGTTTAGACAGTTATACTGAAACCAGATGTTATTCCATTAGAATATTTGATATACGAATCACGCGATATCTACTCGCAGTGAAACCGCATCGGTTAGGCATTGCACCAATAATACGCTCAATTAATTAGCGCGGAGACTGACATGTTCCACGTACTTACCTAATTAATGTCCCTGAACCGAGCCAATAATACCTCTGTTATTATAATAATAGTAATTACTGACGCTGATTGAGTTTTACCCAGCATAAACAACGCTCTAATATTATGTTACGTGTTCTGTTGTGTTGTGATGTATTGTCTGTTTTGAATGTTTGAAACCTTTGGACGGTGATTTCATTGCGTGGTGGTGATTAAAAATTATGTAGTTTTGAATTGGTTTGGGCTATTTGTGGTGTATTAGGATTGGAATTTGAGTAGGAGAGTTCTTCAAGTATTCTATTTATTATTAACTGCACATAAAGAGAATACAAACTTAAAGATATTACAAATTTTCAAAAGGACAGATGGCGGTCCTATCTCCCTAGGCGGTGTCTTATAGACAACCTTTGGATAGATATGAGAAAAGGAAAAGAAGAGAGGGCAGTCTATAAAATTGAGGACACAAGCTCCACAATAATAGATAGACGAATTAATTAGTTATAATTAATATCTACACAATATTTTAATTTTTATTAGATTCGATGCATGTATGACATATATTACGTACAAGTACATACATTAAGAAGTAAAAGACGAATAGCGTGCACCGTCGAGACACATGTAGAGCCTAGCGCCGGGCAACTGTACTTTAAACTTTATATATTCAACGAAAAAAGCGAAATTATTTTATTTATCGAGTTTACAAAAAAAATATCATTGCTTTTAATAAAATGTTATCATAATAATATATTTTATCGCATTAAAGCTTTATATTGGCTCACCAGTTTACAAAACTTTATGGCATATGCAAAAAAATACAAAAAACAACTTATGCGGAACCAAAAACAATAACGCGTTAAAAGCAATATTGTAATAAAATGCACAGCACTTAAAAGTTTTATACTGTGATCACGCATCGAGTGCACGACATTAAGTCGCGCGATAAAAATATCACCTCACGAACCATTCATACTGTTTAATCTACATTGAAACCTGTTATAATCACAATGGACTGTGACTTATCGTGACTAGTGACGGATTTCAACTATTTGAAGTAGATTTATTTTATAATCGGAAATGTTTATCCTTTTTTATCTGACGTTAATTATTTATAAAAACAAGTTTTTTTTATTGCTTTGGTAATCTTCGGATTAATAAGAAGATGTTGCAATCTTCGTAAGGATAAAAAAGTAGGCAGCACTTTACACCGATTTCCTGTACTCCGATATTTGAAATATAAATGTCCTAAATTTAAATTTATTCACATCGTGTTATTTGTAAACTTACTAAACTAAACTACTGTTCAGTATAACTTAATTTCACTTGATTAAATACTGTTTGAATAAATTGGAATCATTACATTAAGTCTGCCCAATTGCAACAACAATAATAAATTGACAAGCAAAACGTAATACGTCAGTAAGTCAGCAAGCCTCGAAATCCTAGGGGTGAGGGGAACAATTTACCAGCAATTTTAATAATAAGTCCCTGGTATTTCTATTATAGCTGGCAGGCGATCAGGTGGGCCGCGCCACGGGTTTAATAACTCACGATTAGCCTATTGGAATCGCTGTGAATGTTTGCTATTTTTTCTATATTGCCTACACGAGTGCTCGCGTTTAATTGAATGGAAATTAAAAATTGTTTTGTAGCTATGAAATGGAACTGCTTATGTTGAGTGTTGTGTGCTTTGACGTGTAGCAGACTTCATATAGGATCATTTAGAATCTAAATTTTAGATGGAATGTTATTAGATTTTTTGACCGAGGTGGCTGGTTTGTTAATTAATATCTTGTTGCAGAGACCTTGTATTGATTTAGGGATATATGCGAGGTTGATTTTGACGTAGGAATTCGTTTAAAGGATTGTACAATATAGATGCTTGTATATCAGAAGCCTGGTCTGGAAAGCGTAAAATCTATAATGTCACTTCTACTGAATTGAATAAGTGATGCGCAAACGCATAAAAGAGAAGAGCCAAAAGAATCAAAAGTGCAATATGGAATACTTTATTAGATACCGATTATGTACAAACATATTGGATACTAAATTTTGTATTATAAATAAAATATTATTGCTACATCCTAAGAACATACAAACAGGTATTCCCCAACTCAAAGGGGAATTCCTACTACACTCAAGAGAAAATTAATTTCTTTTATAAGTATATTATCTAAATGTATTTCGATAAGATAATTTCCAAATTAATTGCATAGTTGCTTGTATGAATCAGTCTTGTAATGATAACAAAGTCTGGTTAATGTCGTAGTTATTGCGGCGAAAGAATTTTAATTTAAAATGATTATGCGTAATGTAAAGTGCAGTAGGCTTCTTTACTCCCTTTCATGGCCACAACAAAGTGTATAACAGAAGGGCCAAACCACACAACAGGACAGATATGTGAATAAATAAAATGGAAATTGAGTTTTATCAATGCAATAACCCTCGTTGTTTTATTTATGTCATAGTATACTTATCTGTCCATTATTCTTTCACATAACTAAGGTTATATACAAATATTTTGACCGTAAAATAACATATACACAAACAACTAGATTTTAATAACCGTAAACCGTTCCAAAAGAATCACCACTACATGTTTTATAAATTTTATTTTATCTATATATTAATACGTGATGCAAAAACTTTGGATCCCTTTTTACGAAAATTGCGCGGACGCAGGAGCATAAAATTTGGCACACTTATAGTTTATGTGTAGGAGAAGTGGAGAATGCTAATATTTTTCAATAATAATGCTTATAAAGTACATTAAATCAAAAAATAAAACATTACACACACTGCCATGCATTTCACACACACATCCATACACAAGTATACATACTCTGGTGTCAAATTGTTTCTTTTCTTTTTCATTTTGTTCTTCTGACATAGACATATCAAAAAAAAGGTTTTATTTGCCTAATGAGGTAATAATATTAATATTAACAGAGAATATTAATTTTAAATGCGGCAATAATATTAATATTAAGCCTAATATTAAATGTAATATAAAACAAGATTTTAATAATAATGCATAAAAAGTACATTAAATCAATAAATAAACCAGCATGCATTTGACACACGCATACACAAGTATTTGTACACGTATACATACTCCTTGGTCAAATTGTTTCTTTGGTTTATTATAGACATCGTTGAATGTCAATCAAAAAAAAATGTTTACTGTGGTTTTGTTGAATGTCAAACAGAAAAGATTTATTTAACGAATACTACGTGAAATGCTGAGCGCTTATACAAATTGTGTAGCAGTAAGATACATTCAAATGTACACGGACTATCATTATATGCATAAAGAAAGTTCTGTAGCAGCAATCTGCAATAACAACATTCAGGTACAAAAAATGTGCACGAATTATCAGAATAACAACATCATCATACAGGTAAAAACTTTTTCTCTTCTTGATTTGGTCGAATTTCGATCACTAGGTGACCACTAGTTTATATAAATGTATGCCATATTTCGTGAACATTTG
Source organism: Hyles euphorbiae (assembly GCA_023078785.2). Lineage (NCBI taxonomy): Eukaryota > Metazoa > Arthropoda > Insecta > Lepidoptera > Sphingidae > Hyles > Hyles euphorbiae. The sequence goes on along the minus strand of CM041041.1, from coordinate 11,898,228 downwards.
TTTATAACTCAATAGTACTCACTCCTAATACAAATTTCCATAATCCACTAAATATTTAGATTTATATTTTGATCCTTCTGTACCGTATACGCTGTACTCTATGGATGGGGTGATTTTTAATTATTAAAATTCTACGCCGCCGGCGTCTGCCGATATTGCTTTGATATGGGCCCCATCGAGATATTACCGTCTATTAATTTCACACACTGTACACTACTTACATTTCCTACACTCTTTTATTAATTTTACTTTGTGTTTGTTTTTTATGCAATCTATTGTAACACTGTATATGTTTACTCTGTTGAGTTTAGACTTATAAAGTTGTTTGTGTACTGTTCTCACTAATTAACAAAGTGTGTTTAGAATTTAATTGTAAACATTTAAGAAAATAATTTGATTGACCAATCAATTGCGACGGTATAGGAAAATACTCATTCTTCGATAGATACTTAATAATATGCGATTTCTAACTATATTACATTTTTATTATAAACACAGCTCATAAGTTTACAATAATATTGTAGCGGAATGTTTCATGTTTCATCTGAGACCATTAAATATTTTTATTTGTCTCGAGGTGATAAAATAGGAATGTTTAATATAAATTTTATTTAATCTTCTACACTTGCCGCGGTCACCTTTGTTCTGAACAGTACGCTTATTAAATTCCCATAGAACAAGATAATTTACCGAGCGCAGTTTTCCTTATGTTTAACTATGTAGAGTTTATTTTACTGTGGCTTATCCACGTAAGACCTCCGTGGAGTTGCATGTAATTAATATCAAAAGGAAGTGTTGTTTTTTTACTGACCAAACAGTAACATACGTGCTGATTACATCATATTAATTTTAGAGTTTACTTTGCTACCAAATATTCCTATGAATTGTATTTGCAATAGCAATAGAGAGACGAGTTTCCATCCACGTTTTAAATTTGTTATGAATGCAAACTTTTCAACGATGAATCAGAGTGGATTTTTCAATTGCGAGTGTACTAAGCAACACCGTGTAATACTCGTTCAGATTTCTATTAAAAAATATTTTTAATTACCATCACGGCCGGCAACCCTAATGCACGGAGTCCCGTTCTGTCCCGCGAAATGAAAATAATAACGGAATGTTTTAATTTCCCTGCGAGTGACGGGTCACGTGCCCCTCCCCCCCCGCCTGCTTGCCCCCCGCACCGCTCGACACCCCCCTTCACCCTTCGTGCAAACTGTCATCATCACTGCTGTGGACAATTAGCTTGCTCACGAGATTAAACAAGTTGAGTGCGTTTGTTTGCCGGATTTTTTTTATAGCGGGCCGCGTTGCCTGCAGCCTGCCGTACCCTTGTCTGCTCGCATGTAATGACTGTATGAATTCAATGGCACTATGATAGATATGACAAGCATGAGTAACGTGTTGAGACTTTGTTCACATGAGCTGATGCCGAATCAACGCTGAAATGTTCACTTTGTTGCGGGGAATTCACGTTTGAATTGCATGTTGTTTTAATCCAGTTTTAGTATGAAACGTTATGGTCGAGTAAATTAGGTATTGAATGAATGAATGAGACACTTTCGAACAGTTATGATGTAACTTTATTTTGATTGCTCAAAAGTCAACACTCCGTAACTCGAATATTTTTTTAATTGACCAAAAAATGGCTAATATTGAGACACGTCGAAATGTTATTTTTTGTAAAAATGACGTAAAATTGCAGAGGTAAAAAACATTTAATCGGGAATGTTTATTGACTATATTGATAAAAACGTATAAACTTGTATTTGTGTTGCTTTAATCATTGTACGGTTTGTTTGTTATCCTCTTTACAAGTCCGTTTCATTCATTAAAGCACACGTTACGTAATTACCTATGAATAATGGGACTGCACTTGTTTACATACATTTTCCTTGTAGTAACAAAGAATGAATGCGTTACCGAAATGGTTATTCCAGTATTAAAATAGGTTTGAAAACATATTTGTCATAATTTCATTGTAATAACCACGGAACATACGACAAAATTCCTTGTACCGAGCCTCTGTTTTCTATTTACAGATTATTGTGTTCATTACAATTAATGTGGGTTGGCTTTAGTTTGAACTTGGAGATTGTTTAAAATATCTCATTTTTGTTATAACCTATTATACAGAACTTGAGGATATTCGAATCTATTCGTCGTATATTTTCACAGTAAATTTATAAATGGGGAAATATTATATAAATTAATTAAAATGAATTGAGTCTTTCTCGTTAACTTTTATAGGAAATCAAAATCAATTAATAGAATCGGTACAATAACCATTTCTTCATGCTTCAACCTGCTTAATTACATTTTGAAAAGTTCGTCAGTTATGAAGTTTTCACACGAGAACGTAATTGGCTTAGATCAGCTGTCACGAGCGCACTCGCACACACAGTGCGTATTGTGTGTTAATCTTTTAATTAATTTATATCACTAGCGAGATTTCTTCACGTTTCAATTTGGAGTGACGATTACGAATGAAGGCGCACGAGCGGAAAATTGAATACGATTGCGATTGCCCGCGATCCGCGAGTGCCCATAAGTCGAGGATTAGTAAGTAAGCACTCCACTGCTCTTTTGATTTTTGATTTTATTTGTTTTAGTTTTCGATTATACCTGGAGGTTTATTAGCGGAATAGTGTTGTATAAAAATGTTTACAAAATGTTTTTTAACTACTAACTAATACTAAGTGTGTACGTGGTATTGCTTTCTTAGCGTAGTTGTATAGGAATACTGTACGTAGTCTACGTAACTGGCAACGAGTAATAATGAAATGCAAAATTTATGTTTGAAGTGTGAAATATTTTTTGTACGCCTATTTTGTATAACAAGAAAGTGCGTGCAAGCAAGGGCCATAATATACGCGTTGCAATTCAGTCCAATTAAAATTAATTAGCTTTGGTACACGCCGCGCCAAGCAACGTCACAAATGAACGAAAGATACAACATCGGATAGCCGTGTCCGAGGATAAAGTACACCACTCCGAGAACCACCACGCGTCGGTGGAAACTCAAATCTAAATTGTGACGACACGGTTCAAATTGGTGGGAACCCTCCCTTACCCTTGTGCATATTAAATTTTATTTATCTTAATCGTATTTCATTTATTACGCGCAGTTTATGTCTTTTGTTTTACCTGAGAACGGCGGCATGTTTAATATTGTGCGGCGATAAATAATATTTTACTGATAAACAATTCAAGACGAACGTGGGTGAGGGATCATTTCTAAGAATTATAGGAAGTACTATTTCTAATGAACCTTATTACATGTCTAAGAGGATTAAAAACTTCACCGCTGCATATTCGCTTATTCTCGCAACAACTGGTTTTATTTTTATTAAACACATGCCAAACGGTTATAGGACAGTATATTAATTATGTTAATAAAAATAAGTGGTCATTGAAGTTATTTATTGAAAAACAGTGCGTGGTGGCCTGTTGGTAAACGGACTAGACGCGACTGCCAACATGTTCACGGTGGTCGCGGGTTCAAATCCCAGGGCACACCTCTGACTTTTCGGAGTCATGTGTGTATTGATAGTCAATCACCATGCACTAAAACGGTGAAGGAAAACATCGTGAGGAAATCTGCATACCATAGCGATTTATATAAATTTCTATGGTATGTAAGTCCGCCAACCCGCACTAGGCCAGCGTGGTGGACTATATGGCCTAACCACTCTCAATCGTACTGTCGATTGTAGAGGAGGCCCGTGCCCTGCAGTGGGACGAATATGGGCTGATACAGATAGAGATTGAAAAACAACATTAGTTAATTTCTATAAGTTCAAGGTTGGACGAAGCGGCTTGATTGAGCCCTTGGATTATTCAAAATCCATGAACTTTTTTATTGAGTTTTCGAAACCCAATACCTTCAGACGGACCGCTAACTTCTCTATTTAGGTTAGGGAATTAAAAAAGTGTAAAACAATCAATTACCAACAGCTAGACTTTTTAAACTAAAAATTTTAATTAATTTCTTGTATTCTACTAGATCGATTTAAAGATGCGTTCTCGTCTAGTGCAAGTTGTAACTAATAAAACAACAGTTATTTTCGTAGTCAATTTATCACTCCGCCGTGCGGGAGGAGACACTGTTAATCATAACCGGAGCGATTGCCAAAATAACTTGTATTCCTTGTGAATGCTGATTTATGATGGCACGCTAATTTCAACGTCAGCTCGGTTAGGTTCAGGTCAATTGTGTGCCTAATTAAATGTTCTATTATCGGACACATAATTGGGTTGCACGTTGCTTTCAAATTTAATATGATTAGCGACACATTTCGTCACACATTAAATTGTAATTCCAGTTTTAAATAAGCTGTCTTAGTTACCCATATTTTACTGTTATATTGATACATAATCTGCCCTTAAAGGGATATCGACTGAGTCAGTGGCATGCATAAAGATACCATTAGTGCCACTCACAGTTCGCCGAGTTTATATCCGTTCAAAGATGTGATAAAGGGTGAAGTTAGCGTCATGCCCATTTCAGTCAAACTCTAATAAATTAAAATGTCCCGACTAAGAATTGAGTTCAAGACTTCACGACACAACCAATAGGCTGTACACAAGTGTAGGGAAAAAACGACAATATATTTCATACTTCTGTGTTACAGTGAGTACATTGCACCTGAGAAAAAGTAAACTGAGTAGAGATTACCCAGAATAGAATATTTTTCTTGTCTCTTCAATTTGATCGCTATTCACCATCTTCATTAACCTACATCAGTGGTTCTTTAGTGGTAATCCGCGTTCACTGGTGGTTTGCCTCCTTGGAAGCATCCCCAGTGTTTCGCAGAGCAATCCTAATCCTTAAAACAATTTTAGCATATTTTATTTATAGATACATAGAAAAACCCCTTTATTTTAATTTTGTTACTGTATTAACAAACAACTAAACCTGTCAATCACCTGGGTGGCTAAACAATAGTTTGCTCAAATGGGCCCTCGTGACTAATATGTTTAGAACCACTGACCTACATAGATACTCTATGCCATAAATTACTAAGCAGCTTGGAAAATATTGTGTCAAATACTATCAAATAATTAAAAAAAAACTACTTAATTGTAGTTAAATACATTATTTTAAAATATAAATCAACAATTTCCAGTACTTAAAGCTTTCAATAATTTTATTAAAAAACATAAAATCATTAAGTTGTACCGTTTTTTATAATTATAATTTTATTTTAAGCTCTATTTTAAAATAAGTATAAACATTTTTTAAAGATAATATATCGCATGAGTGTATTTGTTATCTAAATTCAATCTTTAGAAGCTCAAGCATTTATTAATATAAATTTGTAATTACAATCAGCTCAAATTTAACTAAAACTAGCCTTTTTAAAACTTTGAATTGTAATTTCAATCTTATCTTTTTGTAAACACGTTATAAATTTCTGAGTGCAAGTGTTTTGCGGTCAATAAAGTAATTTAAACAAAAGCCTGACTTATAAAGATTTTATCAGTACAATTATAATTTTATCTGACAGAAGCATAACATCTTCGTGTTGGTAATGAGATAGTAGGAGTTGATTGTGGTGGTATAATTACTTCATACATACGGTGATCGGGAAATATCGCAATCTTTTATATTAACCCATTATTTTTGTACTGCTACAAAAAACCTCGGTGCCGCAGTTGTACTACAGTATGATTGCAAAGCTCTTGGGTTCGAATTCCGGGTCGGGCAAAGTGATACTGTTTTTTATATTCAATAGAGCCCGGAGTTAGCAATATGTGTATGATATAACGATAGGCTCGCTCGCCCCCCTATCGCATCGTGTGATAGTACACACAAGGCAAACCGTAGGTTCTGGTTGCTACCACCTACAGACTTTTTCCCTGAAAAAGTTTCTAGATGTTTCCAGGCATTTCATGTATTTATGGTACAACAAAATGATTAAAATGTACATTTTAATCATGCATGAATATATCTATTGATAACAATCTCTCGCCAGTCGACACAATTATGCCGTCCGGCTCAAAACCACGGGCTAAACCGGAAACGCGATAAACTTGCGTGGGTTGCTATGATAAGCTTGTCACCATAGTATCCGGATGAGCTTCGACATGTGAAAACAATTATTCTTGAATATTTCAGGCTTGATGTCGCCTTTATACTTCGTGTATTTAGCATAACTGATGACCTGGTTAAGATCGCAGGAAGTAGCTGGACGCAGGCCGCTTCCAACAGGTCGATGTGGAGATCTATAGCAGAGGCCTATGTCCAGCAGTTTTCTGTCTTTGGCTGAAGAAAGTGAGATAAATCATGAATAAATAAATTATCTTATCAGTAATAATAATATTTTTATTTTTGCCAATTCATTATTTGTATATCTGTATAGTGTTTGGATTACTTGATAAGTGGCATTCAAAATATTTGTTATTTTAAATATAATGTGTAGATGTAATCAAAGCTATCAAGTTATCAAATATATATACTAGGTATCTCAAGACTGCTACCGAAAACGAAGCCGGATGGTAGTTTTAGTAGCTACAAACACAATGCAACTAAAAATTTCGCAAAAAACCGCGACAATTATTTTTTATGATTTTTTTGAATATCGTCAATTTTGGGTGGTAAATCCATAGTTTTTGCTAAAATAATAATTTAAACTCTTTTATACCTTAGAGTATTTATAAATAAAAGGGTATACACTATTGTTTTAGGAAAAAACGTATTTACCATCCAAATATGGCCATAGGAAAAAAAGCTAAAAAAAAATTGTCGCTTTTATTTGCAACTTTTTCTGTTGCATTGTGTCTGAAGTCGCTTAAACTACCACCCGACTTCGTTTTCGGTAGCAGTCTTGATATACCCTGTATAGATATATCATAATCTATGTTCTACTGTTCTTCTACGTTAATGTCTTTCACCACGAGTATTGTTTTATATTACTAAAAACCAAAATATCCTGAAAATTCACGGAAAAACGAAAAAAATTTAAAATAAACAGAAGCTTGACTTTTAATTTATATTTTATATTTTCAAGTGTCCCCTTTTCAATTTGTAAAATAAAGCTAAAAAATGGATACATTTTGTAGACAGAGAATGTTATTGAATACTGTTCGACATGCCTACAAACACAGTGCCGTGCAGAATTCAACAATACATTTTGGATTCCGTTCTTTGAATTCAAACCAATCTGGCATGTCAGATGATATTAAGCTTTGGCATCGGTGTATTTTTTAAAATAGAACGTTATAGTGAACTGAGGATCCAGCGAGTTCGCGGTAATTATCAAGGCTTCAGTTTCTACCCACGCATGTTTTCAATATGGAATAAATGCCGGGGTTTTAAATAAAATCTCGCTTGGAGCGGGCCTCATTTACCACATGTGTGTTAATAACTTCTCAGGTGTTGTTACGTATAAAAATCCGAGCAATTCAATTAGCGGGAAAGCTTGGAGGGCGAGGAGGGCGGTGCCTAATAAACATAATATAAATAATCTGCGGCGATAAATCTGCAGCGCTTTATGGCAGGAGTGGGTTGTCACTCCGTCTAATTAGCGCTAGTGCTGCTGCGCCCGGACAAATCAGCGTCGAAGCGCTTACACGTGGCTTGAGCTCATTCGATTTAAATGCCTGAATAGTTCCTTTGTCAAACTGTTCGTACAAAATCAATTTACAACATATGGAATTTTAAATTACCGCAATATATGATTTTGAAGCTGGTGTTGCCAGCTGCGTGATTTAATTTTGCTTTAATAATAATTTAATTTAAATTTTCAGTCTCATGGCTAAAGTTGATGAACATTAATAGATTTCGAAAAGTAATTCCACAAAAGTCGTCATTAAATGTTATGAAAAGAAATTACAGCGAAAAACATTTGAATAAAAGCGCTGTAAACGCTGAAAGTGCGTGGACTCATCAAAGCACTCTTCATCGGGCTTAGTTAATTATGAGGACATATCAGCTTTATTATAATTACTCATTTTAATGTTGCTGCGCCTAACAACTATGTCGTGTCGATGCCTACTGCCCGCTGGCCACTACACTGTTGTATTCAAATGTAACTTCGACATACATACATAGTACATCTCTAAAGCTATGAGTAACTAACTCTTGTTTACCGGCCGGATATTAATTAACCCTAATGGAATGGATTTTTGCATTACTCACTAAAGATTAAACATTTTATTGGTGAGTATACTTGTTGTTTATAAGCGATACGTTTGTTAAAAAACAGTAGAGTTGACAGAGCTCTTATTTTGGAATATAGATATTGTTTCTTTTGATTTGCTCTTTAATCGGACAATTTATTTTGTTTGGGTTTTTGAAGTTCGTAATATGTTGTGATGTGCAAGCAATGGTAAAATTTTCAGCTGAATCTATTTGGTAGTATTTTTACATGTATATTATTCAAGTTTTATGTCAATACCTAGATTACACCATGGTGAGATTATATGGGCGAAACACAAATTTCTATTAGCTAAGTTCTGTAAAAATAGTGGCTGTGATGCGTGCGAATGGCTTTTTGGCGACTGAAATATTTTCACTCACGCCACTATACATTTTGGTAATGGCAAAAGTATGACGTCACTGGCTTTTTAGCGGTGCGTAATTTGACTATTAAGTCTATCTTAACAGAGCTTTGTAATAGAATAAGAGAGGTTCCAGTGTAGTGAGTGTTGAGATAGGGTGGTAGCTGGTGAGTGGTTTGAAATGCCGTGGAGTGATCCGTAGTGGGCATGGCAGTCGACACTCGACAAGGTAGGTGTTACATTACACAGAGTAGTGGAGCGCTTCCCGCGGCTGGTATCACTTGCACGCACCATTACCTCCATAATTTAATTAGTTTCGAGTGATCATTTCATTAATAGAGGCGATATTTGGCGAGCGCTCTCGTTCGTCCGCGGCTTTGTCAATTTTAATTAAACTCTGATAGGTGGACCAAAATGTTGAAATTCTTCGTTAATTAGTCCGGCTCGAGATTTCTAATAATTTAATTAATGGTGGGAGTTAATAAGCCCGCGGCCGTCCGGTCGGTATTCCTGTAACGCGTCGGCATTTGCGCTTGCTACCCCCTATCGGAGACAATTTAATTTGTCCCGCGTTATCTCACATACGCCGCACATTTAATATACATACATCGAATAACGTTCGCATACTTCGGAACAAATGTGTTTCTGTTTATGACATTATTCACATTATTAATACGGGGGTTTGACACCACGATTCTTACAAATTGATGATTTTGATGAGAATAACATGCCTACTTTTGTGTCAATATGTTCAGTAGTTATGCTGGCTACAATGTCCTTCAATACAAAACACAGCAGTGGATTTAAACTGCCGTTTCGTGGCAGAAATAGACATTGCGGTGGTACCTGCCCAGGCGGCTTCTCACATATGAGAGACATTACACCAGTATGAGAGACCTACCACCGATATTCTGATGCAGTAGTTTTGATGATGGGTACTTAGTTAAATTTATACGCGTTTTTAAATAACATCGAGAAAGTTGTAATTTTGTGCTGCCAATTGCATAGAATAAGATATGAACGGTATTTTAAACAGCACAAATGTAAAATGATATTGGCAGTGTGTGTCATTAATGGCTGTTTTGAGTAAATTGTACACCATTACGGTAATGTTCCGTGTGTTTACGTGGCGCACTATTCTTTTCTTGGTAAATGCCGTGCAATTGTCGGGAAGCCCTTTTCAAATAGAATGTCAAGCAAATTACCGACTTTTGTTGCATAATCTTCGTTAATATTGTACGAAGTTGAGGTAAAACTGGACGTTTCATGTCCATATGGGAAATAATACGGCGTTTACGCGAATGCGACATAATGGCCTTTCATTTTCTTTTTATGAGTCGTATTGATTTTTTAACAATCTCGTTACATATTCTATACCCGTCACTGAAAGTGAAAAGAACCATTTATGTAATTCAATCGAAATTTAATTAAATTGGAAATTCTTGTACTCCAAAGTATGGACTTAAACACCCAGCGCACCTCAAAAAGGGTTGACACAAACATTTTCTTTGTAAGCTTAGTGGGTAAAGATCATAGGAAACTATCAAATGGGTATAAAACACGCAGTGATGTAGGTAACCCTTTATCTAGAAGTGCCGCGGGCTCCGTCAAAGTGCCCGCTCGGAGGAAGCTCTTCGTAAACATCGGATAATAAAACGTGCTAATATTTGAGTTCCATGCCACCAACGATGGTTGTTTTGAGCTAACAATTAAGTCACTTTATTAATACCGTTGTTCATGTTGACGCCCGAAGGAAGTACTTTATTGCATACAGGTGTATTTTCATAGCTAGAATCAAACTGTAAAGTGTACAATACGGTGAACGAGAGTACTGATTTATATAAAATAAATCAAAAAAGGTTTTTATCTCGTATCTTCCTGTACCTCCTGTAGAAAATTATTAGGCATTGTTCTGATTGGAGCGTCGTGTTCCTAACATTCACCGACGTATCCAGTTACGCAGTAAAACCCATTAGCTCTTAACAAGTACTTGCCATTCAAAACAAAAAGAAAACCTCGTCCGGCATGGGATAGCGCATAATTCAATTTTTAAAGCAACAGCGGATGAGATTCTTAGGCTTTCGATTTACAGTTTTTTCCATTTTGCCACAATTTACACTTCATTTCCTCCGATCACGATTCTTACCAAAGTCGAACGTAAACAAAAATCCATGTAATTTGTCAGTTGCGATTTCGTGCGCTTTACTGGTTTTTGTTGATTTCCAGAGGCATATCGTAAGCTGTATACGTGTTAAATGAATGGACGGTTGCATTCGCGCCGGTCTTGTGACTGTACCGAGAGGAAATGGCGAATTGAAAACGTGCACCACGCTCGTCAGTTACCGATTACACGCAATTACAGAACTGGGTACAATTCGCACCGCGCCGCTCCGCTGTCCGCGAGCCGGGCCCTAAAATCTGTGTCCGGAACTAATTTTAAGCCATTCCTTTATTCTTGACTTTTAAATAGATATTTTAAAAGAACATTTATCACGACATAGGGACAATGGTAAATGGAAAATTTATTAGCAACATGGATGATAAAGTCATGTTCGACGAACCACATTACAACGAGAACAACAAGAGAGACAAGGTAAAGGCGGTCAAAATGAAAGAATTTATTGCAACACTATGTCTGTCAATATTTTTTTGGGATAATCTAAAATAACAATATTTACACACAGTTTTATATTCAAAGACAACAAGAATTAATGAAATAAATTAAATGCCCTTGAAATCCTTAACTATCTGATTGAAAAATATTTTATTTTTATTTCTACATGTAAACAACATCGTAAACATAATATAACGTTTGAGTTCCCAGTACCAATACTATCGATTTAATAAGCAATAACATTTTCCAAGAAATTATTATCAGGTAAGCAATATTTTTTTAATGATCTTACACAGTACTAATTAACTAAAACATAATAATTACTTTAGTGGTAATCATTACCAGATTAAATACATTAAATTAAATTAATTAGAAATTCTAAAATGTCTATCCATTATTGATCGTAAGATAAGCACATCAGTTGTATTATTAGTATTAAGGAATGTGGATTTTCAATAAAGAAATAGAAATAAATACGGGTGTAAATAAAAAATAAAAATAAATTTTAAATAAATAAAAAAAAAAGTATTTATTTCTATTCACCCAACAGTCACATACATAGTTCCTGACCCTATACTAAGATCTAGTCTTGTGTTGTGGGTATCAGGAACTACGAGAGACTTTTTCGGTGTCACATACACCCAGACCCGAAAGAAATACCTGTGGATCCCACAAATATTTGTCTCGGTACGGGGATCGAACCCGCGGCTTCACATTTCCCAGCCGACGTCTAACCAACTGCGCCTAAGGCAGATATCGAAACACAATAAAATTGTTTTGTCTGTGAAATAATTCTTTGACATTTAATATCCAAACCAATGTAGGCAGATCATAAACCAATTTTATTAAACTATTTAAAACGAGAAGTTAAAACCCCGTTTTGAGTATAAGTTTGCAATAAAAAATTCTTTATTGCAGGAAAATAAACACATTCTGTACCAATCATTCACCACTGCAGAGCATGGGCCTTCTCCACAATTGAGGGTACGATTGAGAGTGGTTAGACCATATAGGCCACCACTCAGGGCTAGAATAAACACATTAATTGAAAAATATTTTAAGTTGCAGTGGGAAAACATCGTGAGGAAACCTGCATACCATCGCGATTTATAAGAATTTCTATGGTATGTAAGTCCGCCAACCCGCACTAGGCCAGCGTGGTGGACTATATGGCCTAACCACTCTCAATCGTACTCTCGATTGTAGAGTAGGCCCGTGCCCTGCAGTGGGACGTATATGGGCTGATACAGAACAGACAGTTCTTAAATTATGCGGTCTTGTCACTAACAGCGATCACTACCAGATAAACATAGACCTGACACTATGCAGTTAAATACTACTGTATTTTCCATTATTTAGACCTGTATATTTTCGTACCAGAGTAAAACAAGGAATCCTCTCGACTGCATAATTGGCGGTTGGGTGAATTTATTCATTACGTTAATTAATTAAAATACCCTTCATTATTCCTATATGGAGCGGATCACAATACAAAAGTCATAATTAACGTACTGATCTCTAATAACAATGGAGGACGGGCCAATTAAGTACGTCGATGCTTAAATTGACGACTGTTAACGACATACGTGTGGAGGTACAATCGGGTATATAAATCAATAATGGATATTTTTTGTGGGCGGTGGATTGTTAACACAGAACACGGAAGTGGAACAATAAATATATATTTTGAAAGGTGGATTGATCGATTCATTCCAACCTTTTGTGCTTGGTGGTAAAATATAATTTTAGAATTTTATTCATGTGAATCTCTTTACGAAACATAACATACATTTTTTTGAAATGCATAAAAATTAAAAACTATCTGAAAAGAGTCTAGATTTGTATTGCATTGTTTTTAGATTTTTGAATTTATTTTAATAACACTAGAACACTCACAACGTAATTTTCTTTTAGAACCGGGCGTTACGGTTTTGTATACACAATAATATAGACATACAAATTCACAAAGCACGACTTTATAAACCGAAATGAACAATAAATGTCTTAGTATATTGGAAAATCCGAGCGGCGCATAAATAGTTTAAATAGCCATAACGGGTGTTCCACAAAGGGCGATGGATTTATTCCTGATTGTAATTGCGCGATTTGTCGCGCTGTGTCACTGCCTTAAAAGCGAGACTGTGAAACTGCACTCAGCGAATTACTGCACAAGTGTATATTACTTGGACCGACACTGGCGACTAAACGAGCATAAATCAACCGCGCGACAAATGTTATACGCTTTTATTCATAACTGTACGCAATCTTGTCAGTTTACTTTTTTAATTCACAGTACTTGAGTTTTGCAGGTTATTGCGTGCGTGAATGTACTTTAAGTGGCATTATTGAAGCTGAAAGCTTATAGACAACCTAAATATAGAATACCTTACATTAAACGAAAGATATACGCCAATTAATCTATGAATAAATCAATAAATTAACAAGATTACTAAAGTCAATATTGACAAGATACGAAAATGTATGCAATTGAACGACAAATTCAAATAAGTAGAGCGGACTTGCAATAACTAGTACAAGTTTTGCAAGTATCATGTAGAGGTACGCGAAGCGCCAATTATGATATAAATATTTTAAAAAACTATCGCGTGGATAGTGCGGTTGTTTCGCAACCTAATCCTGCGGCGGACGCGGCGGGAAAATGGCGGAAATTGAAAATAAACATTTCATCTGCGCCCCGGCACGCACTGCCCAAATTGACAATACAACCAATTTGCCGCCGCGCGCACCGACCACCTTTGTATGGGAATTGAAAAATAATATTACTCTTTTTTTCTACCACTGCACGGACCCGATCTGAAAAATAAACCGCAATCTTCCACGATAATTCCACTTCTTGTAGATTTATCTGGCTATATTCGGCCGATTGAGTTTAGTAATTGTATGTATTTAAGTAATTTTAAAAACAATAGACGACTATTAGGATGTCAATTAATTCCTTGAACTTGGTGTGGTATTTCATTTAATGTATCTAAACCGTGACTAAATTGTATTACGAATAATTTTATTCCGGGAATTTACTTAGAATTAAACTAAGTATAAATTGATTCCGCAAATAATTGTAACAGCTAAATGCGGCAATATACTATGTAATTATACAATTAAGGATGTTATGTTACAAATATATATTTATTTTATGAATGAAGTAAAAACCTGTGTACTTTACCGGGATATGATCTGCATAATTCGATTATATATGTTACGTTAACAGGATATATGGACATTTTCCTGTGTTATTTAAACTTCATTGAAGTGATGTGTAAAATACAACTTACAATGACTAATGTTTTATCGGATGCTTAATAGGGAAGATTGAGCTTTATTGTGTGGAAGTGTAGGTTGGTATTAATTTGTCCGGTTTGTATGTAACGTTAGCAATTAGTAAATGTGATCACAAGCAACAGACATCTCATTAAACGGAGGGTGTTATCAAATCAGGCAGGAAGCCGCGATAGAGCAGCGTTCATTCAGTTTTTGAACTGAGTGCGTTTTGTAAACACGCCTGTGGACTTAGCGCGTAACTTGAAACAACTGTGGATATTATTATAAAGTATTTTATTTTGAAATTTTAATAAGTGAAAATTAATTTAAATATTTTACGTAACGTTAAAGGAGTGTTTATAGGAATATACATTTATGGTGAGTTTATTGAAATATATTTTAATGATATTATTACTGGAACAAAATTAAGAACTTTTTGAAAAATAAAATACATGTATAAGAAGTGATTTATATTTTTAAATAACATACGTAGCCTTTCTGGCCCAGACATAACATGCTACGACAGATTATCCTGGGGTTCAGGGTTCGATTCCCCTTTCATTGGTTTTAAAATATTATTTGCTTTGAATTTGATTTTTGTTTTTTCTTATATCTTAGCGCAAATTATCCTTAACATTATAAGAAAATGGTGCATTATTTTAAAAATTGTAGGTGAAGAAACATTTTAGAAAAAAAAATTTGGTCAGTAGTAAGAAAATAAATATTGCGTAGATTATTAAACTACAATTTAATAATTCTTAACTTTAAATAAATTGACTAATTTAAAAAAATCCCAAAATACTCTCTGTAAATCCAAGGAGGATATACTCGTACATATATGTATAAATGAAATAAAGACGACTATATTTTAAGAACAAAACTAGAAATTAGATGCATATTTAGTGCTACGATGTATAATAGAGTTGAAGCCAATTAGATTCCGATAACTAATGATTGCTTCAATATTACTTCTGCCAATTTGCTGCCATCGTATTAATTAAAGGCTTAAAAATGTAAACTCTTTTCAGTTATATTACTAATGGTCTATTTCTTAGAACCTAAATGGCAAACAGCATAAGCAATGTTATGACGAGAAATGTTAATAAAATAACAAAAGTATCTATTTCTCTAGACACGTTGAAGATTCTTAAATAGTTCCTCTGTTTCTGTATATAATTTTATGTGCCTACTTTTACTGTTTATCTAAACTAATATAAAGGAAAAAAAATTGAGTTTTTTTGTTTAGACCTTAGAATCGTCCGTTTTCCTGGTGAGCATTTTTAAAACAGTACTACACGCGGGCGAAGCCGGGCCGGACCGCTAGTTTCATTTATAAAAATGTTCATTAAGGAATTTGATCATGATGCTTTTAGAATAAATAATGATGTATTTATATTGTAATTGAATTATTTTAAAACAAAGTATTTCTTTAGTTTATTAAATTGTAATTCAAATTGAAATTTCAACGAGAATTGTAACAGCAAAGTATTGCTTAACAGATGCCAATCACCGCATATTGGTTCGAAAGAGCATAGAAACATATTTAATTTAGTTAATAGCTCATTATGGCAGCAATACTAATATACATAGTAATTAAATTAAGCGCACTAGATTAGTTTGTGAAGTGAGCGCGAGTAATTAATTTACGTTAATTTTGATAGAGTTTTTTTAATACCACTAATTGATTTAATTAAGTTAAATATTACTTCGGTGTTGATGTTTAATATTAGAATATTACTGTGGAGTGGTTTTTTATTATATTGAGGAAAAGGTAAAAGAATTATATTAAAATGAGGTCAGTGTTAGGTTATCTATTTGTATGATTACAAATGTAGGTACATTAAACTGGTAGAATATATTATGAGACACCATAAAGCGTTGGTACAAATCCAGAGAGGGAAGACCTGAGTCATGTTATGAATCTCTTAATAAAGTATTATTAATAATAAAATTCTTAATAAAGTATTATTAATAATAAAATTCTAGAGAAAAATTAAATACTTTTAATTACTATTATTTTATATGGCCTAACCACTCTCAATCGTACTGTCGATTGTAGAGGAGGCCCGTGCCCTGCAGTAGGACGTATATGGGCTGATACAGATACAGACAGATACTATTATTTCTGTTTCTCGCTGGAATCCTGTGTCTGGTTTAAAACTTAATCATTTATTTAATACTTTACTGCGAAAGGTAAATCGAAGTGAAAATCAGTTTGATTTTAACATTTGCCAGAAATGGACGGACAGACAGCTGCGGAAGAAACAGGAAAATATTTTAATTTAACAGTATTGCTTTCGTTTTAATACATTAAATTAATTTACAAGTAACAGTATATAAAAAGCAAAGCATACCTCGACATTTTACTAACAAAACCTATGCAAATATCTGTCCATTACAAATATCACAATAATTTCATAAGTTTCCAGTACTAAGGATGATGCAATGAAAAGAATAAAACGAATTAAGTGTGTACCTAATATACGATGAATTTGCCGAGAAAACGATTGAGAGGAATTAGGCCATAAAGTCCACGCTGGTCTAGTGTGGTGATTTTACATACCATAGAAAATCTTACAAATCGCCATGGTATGCAGGTTTCTTCATGATGTTTTCCTTCACTATTAATATGTATACTTTTAAATGGCCATAAAATACATGTAGGTACATGGTTGATGTTAATCGTTTAAAATGTAGAGGAAGTATGGGACGAAACCCTTTCGTCATCCAGTACTTTCCAGTGAGCTGTTTGAAACTGACTCAGTAATGGCTTAGCCATCTGTTTTGAACGTTTGTGTGTTTTCCTACAAGACATTGATCAGCTTCTCAGCTATTCTGAAAGTCATATTTTATGACTACAAACTCCAAAATATCAGTCATGAACTGCTCTGAATTGAACTAAGTTGCGACTCCGGTCTAATCACTGCATTGTAAACTATTTTGAAAGGGGCAACGTTAGTTTCTTGCGAAAACTCTTCTCTGGCGAAAACAGCCTTGTGAACCCAGTGTTAGAGAAAAAAAGTTGTCTGAATTTAAATAATCGGTGACATGTTAGATTCAACAAGGTAGTTTTTTTTTATTTCACGCAAATATGTTGCGTTTCCGATTGAACTAGTGCTCATTCGGCATCGTTATGGTTGGTATAAGTATGTCACAAAATCTTAGATGTTTTGTTGTGAGTTTGATGGATATTACCTAATTTATTCGAAGTCATAAGTAATTACAGCAACTCAAAGGTAAAAGCAACTATAGCACAAAAGAAAATTATTGACAGTGCTGTCTAAATTATGAATAAATGTAATTGGATGGGATCCGATGCGCAACAAATGAATGAATGTTTAATTGAATGACTCCCCACAAATAAAAGCAATTTTCTTACAGCCCTGCCCATAGCAAACGCAATTTAATTAATGGATCGCATAACTCTGATTAAACAATATTTGCCGTATTACCGAGTTTACAAGCGTGGGTTATCGTTGCAGATCAAAATCTCCACCGCCGATATCAAAATTTTAATTAAATATGTAACTGTAAATAACGGAGCACATACCATACCAAATGTGTCTAAAGATGACTTTAGACACATTTACCGACACGGTTTAGTAATAATTTTGAACTAATTCATTTTACCATCGTCACAATTCATCAAACAATAGAATTAAAACCCATAAAAACAGTTTTGTTTTGCATCCAAAATATTTACAAACTCTAAATACAACTTACAATAAGAAAGGTGTTCTAATATCAATGTCCAAAAGTCGAACATGATATTATGAGAAACACAATCTCAAAGAATGGTGTACAAATATAACTTGTAATTTTGATAAAATGTTGCCGCGTTCCTACAATATCACGGTTATTTATCAGACGCCTTAACACAGAAAATAGCAATCCAATAAGAGGTCATAAATAAAACATTCGGCTCGATACCTCCCGATAGCTTTTGTCTAATCTAATAAATGTTTAATAAGAATTAGGTGAAAGTGGCATTCGCTGGCTAGGCACCGGGGATTTTCATTGCATTAGAGAGGGCTGCATAATGTCATAGTTGACACTCCATTGTGGGGTGAGCGCTGCTCCGGGCTCCCCCGACTAATATCATGTTCACTTGATGGCCTTTTACAAATTTTACTCACTTTTATTAACGTGTTTTACTTTTATTTGAATGACGGTTAATATTCTCAGATTTAAAAGCTTCACTTGTAGTAAAACGCGGGGGCAATTTGAATAGTGGAAACCAAGAAAGTGTCGCTCGTTATCTACATTGAAAGAGCAACTATAATCCTAATTAAATCCACGTTCATAAATATAATGAATTGTAAATGAGGGTGTGACAGGTACGTTAAAAGCGGCTTAAAAGTCGTACAGCGAATAACGAGTTCACGGTTTAATTCAATCGCTTCGCTGATGCAATTACGAATAGATAATGGTGTAATATTGCAACGCGATGTAAGCAGCTGTTATCTAGGAAACAATTTTATTCGATTATATTATCTGTCAGAAAAACTCGTTCTTTAATCGATAGATTTACATCTCGATTGAATTTTAATTGAGTCAACGAGCGAGTGCACTCCAATAATGGAATAAGTTAATTATAAAAGGCAATTGATTTAAAAGGAGCCGTATCGTGGTCGCGGTATGAGTAACAGAAAAAGTTTTCAATTTCACTAAAAGGGACTGGTTTGTGTCTCAGAAGTCTCGTCTGGTTATCGGCTTGTAATGTATGAACTTACTTGCCGCGGCTTTATTTTATAACTCACTTCACGTAATAGGCTCCGAGTTGCTTTAATTCACTTTGCTGTTGTCGCGACGCCTCCGCTAATTTGTCTTACAACTTGCCCAAATATTTTTCTTAATGTTAAACATCACTTCCGCCATTCACAGTGACGCACGCCGCACGCACCAGTTTTATTGGTTGTATCATGCATAGAAATTTCTGCATTGTGTAGTCAGAATCGTCATAAACTCATCCATAAACATGGTTCGTAAATTATCACGACAACGATTTGGAACATTTTACAACGGCCATCAAAGATTCTTTATGGTCAATAGGGATATGACTGCATCGAGTCTCATAATTAATACGAGACGTTTGTTTTATAATGTAATAAAACATAGCAGGATCAGCGATTGGTGACGCTACATCGCAGTCATTACGATTAATGCGACGCGTGGAGCGTTCACGCACGTCATGCGTTTTAGTAATCGTAAAACGCTTTCCATTTTATTAGATTTACGTACAAAGTAGACATAACCGGTCCGATATCTGTTTACTGGCTAATAGAATGAAACGTTAATTTGAAATTGTAACTTGGCCGAAGCTATTATAAGTGACAACTCTAATGAATATTAAAGTAATTGCGTTCCATTACTTGGCTATCCAGTTTTAATCAACACACTTTAGTTTAATTATAAATGAAAAACTTCAATGTAATTAGAAAGCTATGGCGATATTACGAACAACATTGGGAGGGAAAGACAGTTCAAACGTGGTGTAAGTTATAAAAGACTGGTTCGCCAATCGAAATTGAGTTGGACATTTCAAATAGATAAAGCGATATCTATCCGTTATTGAGCGAACTTTATAGTTTTGTTTTTGGCAGTTTTGACACTGCTTCTATCTACTTATTTGTTCCTTCGGTTGCATCTAACTGCGGTGAAACTTTTAGCTTGCCCGTCGTATATTCCATGTGAGTATCACTTACGGAGACTGCGTTGGGACTTTGTTTATCATTCGCTGTCAAGTTTTGATATTCCGCTCTCTTTTGTATAACTGATTCATTTTCAACTACTTACCTGTTCTATACTTTCCATACAATTACTGGGGTAATTTTAAATGTAAGCAATAACGTGTTACGGGTTCTTGTGGGCCAGATAAGAGCGGCTCATTGTAATCCTCCTTCAGACGGCGACGGGCAGCAGACACCTGAAAACAATATACTCAAAATTGCCACAATAATCGGCCCTCATGATCAGCGCAACGACTGTCAGACAATGGAGCAGATTACGCGATAGGGGTTTAACCGAATAGCAGCTAACTCGATTATACGGCCATCCGTGATTGTGTTTGAGCCTATTAATGTTTGAATTTCGTTATATTATTGCGGCGGGCGGGTGCCGCCAGTAATCCAATATGGGTCGGTATTAGCGAAATTTCGCGTCGAGTTCGCGGTTTCAATTCTGTGGCGAGCGAGTGATAATGCTAGTGACATTTGCGTTCTAATCACACGTCTACGACGCCGCCGCGTGCGTGGAGGAGCTTCAATGCTGTTAACCAAATACCATTACATGTTAAACTGGCGTTTACACTTACATCTGTTGTATTATCATTGCTTCCTGTTTTGAACCATCAAATTAAAATCAAATTGTAGCTAATTTCGTGATGTCAAATAATTGATAACAAACTAGTATTCTTTTAAATCGCTGCATAAACAATCTTCCTCGACTCAACTTAGGAGCCTCTTAATTAAGAGTCTGCTACCGTTTAGCATTTAGCAAATGAATCACACAACACCGCTTCCTCCCATTAAGCGTAGTGGCACTAAGCACTAAGAATAAATGACTTTTTTAATAATAGATCCGAGTTCCGGATGTGCGGATGAATGTGTTGGCATGACAGACAGATAGAGGGTGTGAAGAGCAAACCCCGCGGCCGGCCATGCCTACATTAAACAACAACTTAAAGGAAAGCAATCTGCTAAATAAGTACCGCTCATGTACTACGCTGTGGGAGTTGCTTCACTTACCAAATTATTGCAATATTAAATTCTAGTTCTTAATTGTAGAGCAGTGCCGTGCTGAGCTGGTAGCGATAATGAGCTGATATGGCACAATTCAATACAATGTTACAAGTGGATATTTGGAACCGATGCTGATTATAAAAATATATTTAAAATATGTTTTAATTTCTTTGGCTCTCTATAAATCTAAGTGCATAGCACAGAAGAAATAATAGCATATTATTACATATGTAAATACGTATTGTTAAGAAGATTGAATAATATAACGCTTTGTAATGGCAAATAGATTAATTTATTAGAGTTAATCACAAAATATTTTTCTATAGTATTTAATAGCACTATCCTTTGTAAATATAACTAATATGAAATAAGACAATATTTTTACATATTTTAAATTAATAATAACTTTAATATTTAAAAAGTGTAAAAACATTTTACGGACATTTAATATAGGTATGTAATAAAAAGCATAATTGTACATAATTGATATTGTCAATTGACAAGTATACATCGTCCGAATTCATACGGCGAGTATCTGAAACTGAATAATTACGGTTAACATATGAACTCTGTTTCGGTATGTTTAATTAAAATAGGTAAATTTTTTTTTTTTTTTTTTTTATTGCAATGAATGACGAGACGAGCAAGCCGTTCGCCTGATGGTAAGCGATACGACCGCTCATGAACAGTAGCAACATTCCACTGCGCTCGCCATCCTGAGACATAAGATGTTAAGTCTCAATATGTCCAGTAGTTACTCTGGCTACAATGTCCTTCAATCCGAAACACAACAGTGCATTTACGCAGTGTTGTTTCACGGGAGAAATAGACATTGCGGTGGTACCTACCCAGATGGCCTCTCACATATGAGAGACCTACCACCAGTAAGTAATTTAATTAAAATAATATTTCCTACTCTTCAACTGCAGATTTATAATATGTGGTGTGGTTAATTATGCGTTTAAAATGAATTAAGCTAATAAGCAATTAAATTCTGTTCCGCACATTAGCTGAAATAAAAATATTGAAGTGGAGCAATATTCGGAGCGTTGTTAGTTGGTTGAATTATTTAGCTTCTCGTCTCGTTACTTTAGCGCCGTTTCCGCAGGTGTGGCGATCATATTGTTTCTCAGACTCGCATACCACAATACACCCCAACTGTACAGAAGGATAGAAGTCTACCTGACATTCTTAAGTATATCTATTGCTTGTGTCATTGAAAGGTAATTTTTATTACCGCATTTTTTTAACTATGTTTCTCTGTAGAATTTGTCTCGGATTTCAAATTGTTTGTTACACTTGTGTTCTTAGTGTGCCTTCTGCACATATTTCCGTGAAGGTGTTGTGTCAGAGGGGCGTCGCGTCGTGCGGATCTCCCTCATCGCGCCGCTTATTCTTTAATCTTGCTGATGAATTATGATTAGCGAAGTGCACTCAATCCCATTAGTTTTATCAACTTCTTAATGTTCCACGCTCATTTTACTTATACGGGAACCACTCACATCTATTCTGATTATTGGATATATAAATACATTAACAGAATTACTCAAAAAAAATTCATTTTTTATGATTAACTTAGCAAATGTTGCAGTCTCCCAGGTAAACATCCGCGAATTAAACGCAAAATTGTTGAACTGAATGCAACTCATACACTAAAATGCATTCGAAACGTACATTAAAATTCACGGCGGCCCAACAAAAACCTTTATGACCGGTACAGCAGCACGTAATAGCTCGCCGTGGGACCACAAACTCCGATTATCCAAACATAGAGCTCCCGAAACAGCGCTGTGAAATTTTAACGTATAATTGATTATGAAGTTGGCCACTAATGGGCGAAAATAGTTTCTAATTTGGAGTGCGGTGGCAGAACGTAATTGGTCTCGGACGCTTCTGTGTTAATCATTAACGTAGAGCGTATGCGAATGCGAGGTCCCCCGCGGCCGCGTCTCCTTCAAATTTAGCTCGCTTGGAGCCCGCACTGGCCGGCGAGGTCCGCAGTTTTATTTCGCTTAATAACCGGCCAATTAGCCACAGACACAGAATTATTTTTGCATAGTTTTGTCCCCTTTCCACGGCTGACGTCCGTTAAATCCTAATTCGTGCGTATTGACGTTTGGAAAGTCACAGTTAATGGAGGGCGTGAGCTTTTTTGCTTCCACTGCATCTAATATCGGTTAGCTGCATTCGCTTCGGGTTGTTTTCTGAGTGGCGTGGCGTGTTGCTGTCACCGATTGGTAGGTAATTATTCACGAAGCCTCGCTTCACGGACTGTCGATTTGATGAAAAAATGTCACATTCAAGTGCGTACAATACTGGCCGCTGACATTTATTGGACAGACGAAGACTTTCCACTTTTTGAACTATCAAGGGGTATTTTTCATCGTACGATATTTGGTGTTATATTGGTACTGGATATTGGAGCTACATAAGCTCTGTATCTGAAGAATATTTATATATTATATGCAGTAATATTACATTAAAAAAGAATCAAACAAGAAGGTAATTAATGAGACTACTTTGCAGCTAGATTTAACTTAAACACATTCAACATAATAAGCATCGGTAAAAGTAAATTGCACATTACAATATTTGTAGCATTGCAATGATTTATTATTATTAATTTAATACCACTAATTAGTTGTTTCATGCACGCGGTGCGTTGTAACACGAGTTCTGGTACGAGCTCTTATTTTCTGTACGAGCACAATATCGCAATAAAATTATTAAACGCGTAATTAAAGCATACGCTTTAGCGGGCCGCATTTACCGCTCGGCGGACAAATACACCATAACGCAGTTGATTAGCTTCCTCTGTAGATCAAACAGTCATTGACACAATTTGCCGGCGCAGTGTGCATACTTCCGGTAGATATCCGTATCCCATTATTTGTGGCGGCCTGATCGGACGCACTCTCCAAAACACAAAAATAAGAGACGCGAGCTATTCGTCACGGGGCCTTACAATGGCGAGCATTGTTTCAGGCGCGCCGGCCGGCGGCGACCAATAACCGATTCCGTTCTACCAGAAAACGAGTAGCGATGAAAAACAAGCAGAGGTCGCGCGCGCCGCCAGTAGCGCCCGCCACCGCGCGCCCCGAGATCACTGCCGGCAAAATAGTGCGAGGCTGACGTGGTTGCCAAATTTAATTGAATTGTATTTAAAATATTAATTAACCGTGACGGCTCCGCGGGCGCGCTCCGTGCTTCACTTTATCGCTTACTTTTTTCGCAGACACGATCTCAATTACAAAGTTTTTTTATTTGTTATTTATTCGATATTTTAAAGCATATAATTTGTTATAGTTCGGAAACGGCGAGTCGTGTTTCACGTTCTCATTAATCGCTTGAGTAGTTGTGCTAATTTTTTCGAGAAATATTACAGGCGATAAATTTCATGGTTCTGGATTTTATGCTGTAACATAAAATGGCCTCTGTGTACTGTTCAGAGTTCATTACTGTAAGTTATGGATTCGGTATGAATGGATACCGATGCCGATATGGGAACGAATCAGAATTGTTTCTACGGAAATAAAACGTTTATACTGTGCTAGCTCTCTCTATTCAAGCTTTGTTACATTAGCGATCACAAATACGAATAAGCTGCGTAGGGCTTTGATTTGATATTTTCTTACAAGAAATGTTTAATTTTAACCATTCAATATACATAGGTCAACAGTGGTATTCTCTGAATGTCATTGACACTGCACACTAAAGCTCGTAAAGTATCTTAGAGACTAATTAGTTTCCATACATTATTATTATACATTATGTAACAAATTGGATGCGTTTGACTGCTGAGGTCCGCCAACCCTAACAATAAGTCAGCATGATGGATAACCTAAGCCTTTTAATCGAACTTGATACCCGTATCCTATCTAGTGATTTTTGTATTTGGATAATTATAATGAACCCAGTATTATTTGTTCAGTGTGAGAGGCGCACGCCGCAACAGGCAAGCGGCGGCAGTCCGGGCTCAGCGCCAGTAGCGCCGCTCATGCTGGCCATGGACGTGACGAAGGAGGCGCGCGCGTCGCCGCTGCCGGCTGCGCAGCCAAATAGCGCTGCGCCTGCGCAACAGCCACCGCAACCACAGGTAATTTAATGTTATTGATTCAAATTGTTTTTCAATCAAGTGCAGAGACATAAAAATCTATAAACTAGTCAGTGTGCAGTGCTATTGCATTATGGAATTGAATCAAAAAAATATCTATTAACAGCTACAATACTTACGACCTTAATCATAGCTTTAAAACCTATATTAGCAATCTCAGTTCTTAGTCTTCTTCGCTCAAACTGAACTCAAAAGTCGTTCAAAAGAGACAAAACGTTAGATTACATCTTCATACATTTTTTTAAAGAATAATCAGAAACGTATTTACATTTATTTTACTCAAATAAAATAAAATAAAATAAAAAATACATCTACATCTTCTAAAACCCCATCACTCACCCATACATTCCTCACAGATCTGTGCGGGATGCAGCAAGGTGATCACGGAACGGTACCTGCTGAAGGCGCTAGATCAGCTGTGGCACGAGGACTGCCTCAAGTGCGGCTGCTGTGACTGCCGGCTCGGCGAGGTCGGACACACGCTGTACACACGCGCCAACCTTATACTATGCAAGAGGGACTACCTTAGGTAAAATATTTCGATACTTCTATCAACCCGCCCTCGTCCAGCATGGTGGACTCTCGATAATAGAGGTAGCATGGGCGATTATGTGGTACAGTACAGTATACAGGATTAAATTTGCTAACCTTATACTCTGAAAGAGGGACTATCTTAGGTTAAGATATTTCGATGATATTTATCAACCCGCACTCGTCCAGCGTGGTGGACTCTCGATAATAGAGGTATCATGGGCGATTATGTTCTACAGTACAGTGTACAGTATTAAATTTGCTAACCTTATACTCTGAAAGAGGGACTATCTTAGGTTAAGATATTTCGATGATATTTATCAACCCGCACTCGTCCAGCGTGGTGGACTCTCGATAATAGAGGTATCATGGGCGATTATGTTCTACAGTACAGTGTACAGTATTAAATTTGCTAACCTTATACTCTGAAAGAGGGACTATCTTAGGTTAAGATATTTCGATGATATTTATCAACCCGCACTCGTCCAGCGTGGTGGACTCTCGATAATAGAGGTATCATGGGCGATTATGTTCTACAGTACAGTGTACAGTATTAAATTTGCTAACCTTATACTCTGAAAGAGGGACTATCTTAGGTTAAGATATTTCGATGATATTTATCAACCCGCACTCGTCCAGCGTGGTGGACTCTCGATAATAGAGGTATCATGGGCGATTATGTTCTACAGTACAGTGTACAGTATTAAATTTGCTAACCTTATACTCTGAAAGAGGGACTATCTTAGGTAACATATTTCGATGATATATGTCAAATCTATCAACCTGCCCATTCAGCGTGGTGGTCTCAATCGGACTCTCTATAATAGATATAATATCATAGGCGATAATGGTCTGATGCAGTATACAGATTTGAAACTGCTGTCCTGCTATTGAGACTCGATATAATTTAAGGCTATTATACACCGCCGTCAATTAAAATTCATTGAATGATCAATGAAGATAAATAAATAATATAATAATACTTAATTAGGCTCGGTACTTTGTACAGTCAGCAACATAAATAGCTGAACACTTCACATTTTTTTATTACCTTTTTATGAATTAAAATTTGTACGTACTCAGTAGTCGTAAAATATAACCAAGTAAAGTCATCTATGCCGAGAAGTGCCATACGATATTGAAAATAATTATCATTTTGTATGATAAGACAATTCCAAATCTCGTTAATATGTAGCGACTTATGTTGCTGACTGTACATAGCTAAGGTATTATAAATCGGTAAAATCTCTGGGACATAGGCAACTTCTTATAGATCACTATAGAAATTCGGATATCTAATATTCGCATTGGCCTTCTCAATACTCAATATCTTTCTTGCATACCACAATGCACATTTTATAAAGATGTTAAAATTGTATAAAAAGGTACAGTGTGGGCCCTGTTCCCTTATAGAATTTGCAGATAAAGGACTTTATGTCATGTTTATATTTTCTTCGTTAACAACATTGTGACTCACCTAAACCGCGCAGTCAGTATCAGTATAATTTTATGTGTTGTTATCTTGCTAGGTTGTTCGGCAACACCGGCTACTGCGCAGCGTGCAACAAGGTGATCCCTGCGTTTGAGATGGTGATGCGCGCTCGAAGCAATGTCTACCACCTAGAGTGCTTCGCTTGTCAGCAATGCAATCACAGGTTAGTAGAAATTAATATTATTTAACCCCGATAATAAAGCTAAACGACTACTAAACCTTATAATAAGGGACTATGTCTTATTGTCCTTATTGCAAAAAACCTTTGTTAACGGCTACTGAACCTCATAATAAGTGACTATATCTTATTGTCCTTATTGTATAAAACCTTTTTTATTATCAATAGTGTCCAACTTAATGTTGCCGCGAAATTGTCAATTGCTAAACAAACAAACTCCAACAAAAAATAAACTGATACCCTACTAATGCATGTGAATATTTAAAAATATTACCCACGTTGTCGTAATCGATATATTGTAGAATACGCACAAAGATAGCCCCGTACACTGTTAAATGAAGTTCTATTATTTGGCTTTAGATCAGTCAAGTAAGATCTGAGAGTGTCTTGTCAATTTTCTCACAAGTCGATAAAATTCTGCTACCTACTTCATTTTTTGTAGCAGATATTTAAATTAGTCTCATCGGGAGCACATTTGTTGCATCTAGTTTAAACCTTAGATAACTTTTAAAACATTGTATTTAGAGCAGCAATCATATATTCAAATTCGATTTCTTTAATTAGCATCAAGTCACTTACATTCTGATTCCGTCCAAAATAAGTAATGTCGATCGTCACCCTGCCTTGAAGCAGTGAGTGGTGCAAAATGTTTGAATGTAACGAAACTAAATGGTGTAACCAACAGTTTGTTTATTCATCTCACGGACGCCAAACAAAGAGCGCGATTAAATTTTCCGCTACATAATACAAATCTCACACGCAAAAGAAAATCTAATAGGATTTCGGGGGAAGATTAAAGTACGATCGTAAATACAGGACCAACGTTTATGTGGTACTACCTGACCTTATCCCACATTTCTGTGGGGCGGTGCAACGAGTTTTCATGCATTATTTAGCTTGATTATTTCGTGACTAGGCTGATTACCTGACTTCGATTCTACCTGACTTCGATTCTTATTAGAAACTATCAATTTCCTAGCAAGTCGTGGTTTAAGAACTGAAATATTTAATTATTTTGATGAAAGGCGTTTTAGTCTACACGCTAAACAGCACAAACCTTGGTAATATTTATAGAGAATTCTTAAATACACAGGTATTTCTAAAAATATATCCTTCAATATTTATACAAACGATAATAATCAAAAAATATCCCTGTTGTCTCGATAAATCAGTATCAGTATCAACTGACGCCCAATTAGACTATCCATCTACAACTGAGCTTTAATGCTGAACTTATTCTATTAAATTTACCTATGTAATTAGTTTTATTACACGTAATTTGATACAATTATATAGTTTCAGTGAGTTTTTAATGGTACGTGGAAGTGGAGCTAAAACCTATTTCTCGGAATCTGGAGGAGTAGAAAACGTTATCTTGTTATGACGATGCTTCTATTGAAGCAGTTTATTTTTATACCACGTTAATTGGACTAATGCTACTTGTATATTGTTCAATACAACTAAGTACTGTATATTTTTTATTATAAGTAGGATTGATAACGCCCTTGATAATATTATTGTTTGCTACAATTCTTTCAAATAATAAATATTATGCAATTGTATTCTCGTTGAATCTAACTATTATGGGCGATAATATAAAAAATAGTGTAAAACGTTCTTTTATCGACATATGTAAAATTTGAGGAATTTGATACCTTTGTCTTATATTTTAGTAGAGTAAACTCCATTCCAAAACATTTATTTTTAATCGGTATCGCATAGTGCTGGATATAGTTTTAGACCGGACTTTTACTAAATTAAATATCTCTTTTGTGTCGCTTAGGTGTAACGTTTTATTGGGACGAAAATGTTCTTGGTATTGAGATAGGGAAGTAAATTGATTCAAAATAACGTGGATTTGACACTCGCTTCGAGATAAATATGACAAACGAAAAATTGTTTCAGGTCTAGATTTCTGATTGAAAGTTTGTCGTAGTTCCCAGTATCTTTAAAACAAGACTTACTTACGGACATAAAATTAACCTTCACAGCCTAACTTTCAAATCCAAATTCACTAAAAACAACAAAATATTTTCTAGAAAAAACACAAAAGCCAGTGCCAACATCTGCACGTAATATCGATCGATGTAGGTCTCACAGGCCCATTTAGCACATCGAGTTGTCGAGTAAACAGTAAACGGTGCTTGATTTCCCCGGCGCGCTCTCAATCTCGACTTATGTTAATATTCACTCATATTTATGATGCTGTCCGAAGATAACTCGATAAGAGGGCCTAACTATCCGTTTAGAATTAATTGGATTAATGTGTGGGTGGACAGCACAATATTGGTTACTGGATGTGGGTGAAAACTTTTAACTGGCTATATAAATTATTGGACAAGGTCTATTTCTGATTCAGCAATAGAGTTTCTATATCTGGAAATTATTTTTTCCTAGAGAATTAATGTATCCTCGAAAGCGCGATGAGCCTTTTTTACTCTTAAGTGTCTTTTCTAGTCTCCATAGACCTCATTCTTCTTTGATATATTTTAATTACGATTCTAATTTTATTAACATTACCCACAAAATTTACCTAATTAACATAATATAATAAATTCATGAAGAAACTCTATTGTCAGTGCTACACTTAACCTCGCCTATTTCTAATTACACTTTCGCCCACATTGATTTAAGATAGCCCACCACACTCGGCAAAGAAAAAGTGAATTCATTATCATAAATATGCAACAAAGCAAATTGTACAGCTTAACAAACATGAGTATATTAACGTAAAAGTTTAATTATTGCGATGGAGTCTTTACATAACTTACGCTCGTTCTGAAATTTTAATTAACATTCTTATTAGTAAAATTTATAATGCACCGCGCGAAAGATAGCTTCGTGTTTTTAATACGTGGAGTGTTACTAAATGAATTTATATGAGAAATACCTTTTAATGTAAATTTATCAGTGGTGTTCTTATGACCAGTTAAAAAGAAGGTTTTAATCCTAGATTTGATCTGTTTAAACGTTAAACTTTAATTTATCGCTTCATGATTCAGTAAATCACAGAACATTTTATAGTCAGTGCTGAAGATATCAAATTACTACATAGATCAAGGAACTCACTAAATGTCAAATCCTCAAAACTCAAAAATGAGGGTAAACGAAGGAAAACTGAAAGATTTAAGGGAAGTAGCAGGTCCGTAACACCATTTGCACAAAAACAGGAAGAGTAGAAAACTTTAGAGTAGCCTTTTGTTTTAATACAAACGAAACAAAGCAGCGTGAGAGACTACACTAATAAGAGTATCTAGGGAAGTACTAATTACCCTTTGATTAACGAGATCTGTGTTTGAAGTTTTTCTAAAATACACATACATACATAATGCTATACTTTTAGTGTCAATCCCGATTATTATTTCATAAGCCTAACTAAACTGTTCTCTTATGCATATCTTTTAAATATACATATTGTTAAAATAAATTTTTGTGAAGTTGTATACAGATCATGACTTGTATATTTTGTTGTAAATTTCCGTGTAAGGGTGCAGGCATACACGGCAATTCTTACTGTACTGCGTCCGTTTAAATAATAGAAAGGCCGCGAAGATTGGAGCCGCTCTGAATGGTTAATATGTCACTCGTGGACCTTTCTCCTGTTAGTGGATCTCGCGCGACATTCACACCGAATTATATATTCATTCGACTGCTGTTTGAATCCAGATTCAACAGTTGGATAACCGTCGCGCTGGCAATTTACTTTCGGTACTTCGCCCGAGTGTACGAATGAATTGCCTACACAAAGATTAAGGGATTCTGTCTTCTACAGCAATGCGTGTGCAGAATTTACACTTTATTTATTTATTTTATTAGTTCATTTACATTCGTTACAGGAAAACATTACAAAAATAATAACAATCGCATAAAACGTGATGTTAAACTTACAATAGATATTGCATAGGATTTGCGGTATAACATATTGGCAGATATAATATAAACCCGACCACCGCAACTCGACGACCAAATCTCACATGGAGCGTACATGTTTAACAATATGGAGTGTAAACTATTAAATATCACGTACAAATCAATTTCCACGGCCGGCAGAAATCTGAATCCAATTTGCGGGCTGTCCGATCGGGGCGGACGGCAGATATCACGAGCGAATATCGCTAAACGGCTAAATAATTTAGTAGCAATCTGGCGTCGTGTGGCGGGCGGCGCGGCGCGGCGCGGCTGCGGCGGCGACGCCGAGTGCGGTGCGCCTCACGCCCGCGGCGGCACCGCGCTGCCCACCGACGCGACGACGCCTGCTTACACTGCCGCGTGCGACTTTGCCGCCTGCCGCCTGTCTCCTGTCGCATACACATTTTATACTAATTTCACTATATGCTCACACTCCACCACGCTGTTTTGCTGCACGTCGCTGCGAGCTTTTATTACAACTTCGACGCAACTATACACATAAATCTCATAGCGAGCTTGTTAAAAAGATAAAGGTTTGCACTCGAGCTAATTTCGTATGATGTTGCGAAACATTCAAAGTGGCCTTTTTATTTCGTTGTAGCTTAATACTCAACTTCAAAGCGAACAAAAAAATAATTCCCTTGATACGAGTTGCCGCGCACGGCGCGCGCTCACTCTGTGTTTCTCGCCTCTTCATTCGTTACTCGTTCATAATTCAACAGCTACCTGAACGCTATTGTCTTACAGCAGAGGGAAAACATTCAATAGAGGCATCCGTTTAACGCAAAACGTCAAACTTGGCGTCTCCAACGTCGCGACGCGCACAATGCCGCATCGCACAAAGCTTAACTTGCACCCAGTCATTAAAATTTCGTTTTCCATCTTTTCCATTACGCGGCTGCAGACAAAAAATAGCGAAATAAAAAAAAGCGACAAGCCTGAAACAAAAGTGGGGAACGAAGAGTACGGGAAATAAAGTTAATTAAGAGCGGCGAAATCGACTGAGTTGCGGTGGAAATTGGTCCCTTAAAACAGAGACATTTGTAGCGAAGCTATTGCGCTTAATTTTTGTGACAAGTGAAACAAAAGAGTTGGCAGCGTGAGCCGAGACGCGGGTGCGGGGTGCGGGGCTCGAGGGGGACGCGGGGGTGCAAGACGGGGATGGAAGGAGGGGAGATAAGGTCGGCGTTATCACCGGCCGCGGCGGTTCCGGGCGGCGGCCACTGGCGAGTCGAAGGCGATACCTTTTGTTTAGTTGTTTAGTCACATTGAGGGATGCGCGTTCGCGTGACGTTATCGCGTCGCCTCGCTTCACGCTGACCTTTCCACTCTTGATAGTAAATTTTATTCTTTAGACATTTTATTGTGGTTTCTTTTTGGCCGTTTCGTCAAACTACCTATACCAGATTAGATCAAACGTTGTCTGTGTAAATTGTAAAAAGTAGCGCGGCGTATAATTAGATTAACGAGGAATCCCTACGAGTTGCAGTCTACTAATTGGATCTCCTTGCACAATACACCTGTAGTTAGCGGCACAAGTATTAAGTTGCCGGCTCGGGTGACATTTATGTTAATGTTGATGTTTGTTCGTAGGTTCTGCGTGGGCGATCGGTTCTACTTGTGCGAGAACAAGATTCTCTGCGAGTATGACTACGAGGAGCGACTAGTGTTCGCCAACATGGCGTACAACCCGCCGCCGCTGGCGCATCTCAAGCGACAGACCACGCATCTGCCGCCACCACCGGTAACTAATTAAACAACAATAAAATAATTAAACGTTGTTCTCGCAGACAGACTGCGGTTATGTAGGACAATATTGATTATTAAGTTCCAACTTTTTGTGGTAAATATTCCTTTCTATCTCAATTCAGCCGATAGTAAGAAACACTTTTTAATTAATAACACTGAATAACTACACGGATATAGGATTCAATGTTTAGAATAGAGTTCAGATATTAAGTCACTGTAAAACTGGATCGAAAAAAAAGAAGAAATCTATTTGTTCTCTGGGAGCGTGTACAAAAATATTTACAAATTGCTTTGTATCTATCGATTCTTTTTATTTGTTGTACTATTACATTTTAATTGATTGTCTGAAGATACAGTAGCAATAGCGTTTTTCGTTATATTTTTTTATGCTGGTCTGACAAAGCGATCGAGCCTAATTCACCTGATGTGGTGCAGTCTAAGTAGCATATCCAATAGGAAAAGTAACCTAGCAAATGACGACCCATTTGCGTCGAGCACTATACCGGGATTATTGACTAGTGGCTGCGTTTCAGGCAGTGACGATAATGGCCAGAAACTGTACTGCACTCATAGGCATAAATTATTAATATCATTACTGTCAGGGTCATCTCGATTTGTAATAGACCATAATCGCCCACTGTTGATCACAGCTGGGCAGACTTCGCTATAATCTAGAGCCATGCCACCACGCTACCTCCATATTACGCAAAACTATTCTTTTCTTTAATGAGTGGTGGCAGAAACAACACCTTGAATTACAGAGCAATGTTTGGTATTTCACTGTGCTCGCCCTCCAGATGTACATAAGATCTTAAGTCTCCATATGTCAATACTAAACACAAAAGTGAATTTCAACTCATGGGCGGGAGAAATAGACATTGCAGTGGTACCTACCCAGGTGGCCAGTCACATATATGAGATTTACCACCAGTAATTTAGAAGTGAGCTATCTAGGAGTGTCGAATCCGGAGGGTTACTCTATAAAAACGATACGAACTTCGAATGTTCGGATGTTTGACGTCAGAAGTAAGATATAAGATTTCCACTTCTAAACATCAATACTATTCTCCATTATACACATATTTATCATTTTCTCCGAACTTAGTCTATGGTCGCAACGTACGATAGAGGAATCCACCATTTTATGGCGTATCTTACATTAGTGAAGTTTTAAATACGGCGTCTGAACATTCGAAATTCGAATCTTTTTATGGAGTGACCCCCGTAAATCGTGTGCTTGTTGATTTACCTTGTATTATTTTGTCAGCAGACGAACAACGCCATGGGTGCTCTGATGAACGGCTCTGGTCGATCCGGGGACTTGAACAACAATATGTCGGGCTCGTCGCCGGCGCCCTTCGCCGCTCCCCCGCACCTCAAACCCCTTGGCCTGTCC
Source organism: Hyles euphorbiae (assembly GCA_023078785.2). Taxonomy (NCBI): domain Eukaryota; kingdom Metazoa; phylum Arthropoda; class Insecta; order Lepidoptera; family Sphingidae; genus Hyles; species Hyles euphorbiae. The sequence continues at coordinate 11,863,721 of CM041041.1, read as the reverse complement.
GCGTCCAGCTGAGACTATCGCGCCTGAGACGCGTTCCACCCCTACGCGAAGTACCAGAACTAAGCGAAGGGACAGACACTCGTGTACTTCAATATAAACAATTCTATTGTGACGTTTGAACGCAACTCGGAACGGACGTGATTTCTAAGTGGTTTATGTATAGAAAAAGCAAAGCAAATGCCAAAATATAGCTACAGTTCTCATTGATATTTCTACGTGTTTATTAACCTTCATTTTCAATAATATGCTGTGTAACATTTGAACGTGTAAATAATTATTTTTAGTTTATTTAATCTCAGAATTTGATCTCAAACGGGCAATTTTGATAACTTAGGTAGTGCATTTGAAAATTATATTGTGTAAGGTATAAAGATCTTGTAGGATTTATGTCCTCTAAAATAATCTGCGGATTGACGTATAAAGGTGAGGTTACATTTGTTAGTGATGAAAACAGTTTTCAAAGTTTAATACAGGACGTTTTAGCAGTGGTGAATTGTAAAATAAGTGTAACTTCAGCTTTACAGAGAGCGGGTAAAAGACTGCGGTGTTTCATCAAGAGAATGATAATGTATTTTAGTAGTGATTAATAAATGTTATTGTAAATAGTTGACATTACTTTAGTGTATCATAGTACAAGTAGACAAGTCCCAAATTCAATATTTTAATCGATCAAATTATACATATAAGTATTTCTTTTTTCGCGAGAACTTATTATAGATTTATTTCTACACGCCTTTTTACTATGTGGGTACTATTTTTGTTGCAATTTCAACATAAAATAAATAAATGTATTAAAGAACTCCTTACTTAGAATATTAATTTTGTGTATAATTTTTTTTCAATGCAAATGTATAAAAATTGGATCGTTTCGTCCTCAGTTCGTCAGGACGAAAATTAATTTAATTTTGCACATAATATGTTCCTTCAAAGCACTGGAAATTTTAAGCGTTTATAAATTTAATGCAATTTGGTTTTGGTACTTATTTAACCAACTTTAGCTGAAATGAAATATTTAAACGTTTACATAGTAGATTGGCACATTTCTTACACATTGTTATTTCGTTTTGTACCTATTGTATAAGCTGTTAAGTTTATTATAAACATTGTTACGATGTTTGTATTATTTATGTAAATAATCTACTACGATTAGATTGTACGATATACATTAAATATATAATATTTGAAATAATTAGTGAAATGTAATATATGTTGACAGATATGGATGTTTGTGCTGAATAGTTCAAATTAGTTTTTGTTTAGTGATATTTTATGTCTTAACACATTTCGGATCGAGTTAATCCATAATGTACAGTTGCCAATGTATTACGATATTAATATTAAATATTAACTGTACCATTTTCACATTGTGCATTTTTAATGTGTAAATTCGTAAATCTGATGTCTGTATTTATAATAAATTCGCTGTAAAATTGTTTATCTCGCTTTGCTGCGTTTTATCAAGTGGCGAATTGTGAAATGTTTGTATAATAATGTATTTCGAATGAATAGCTGTTAGCACTTCTTTTGGCGACTGTACAGTGTCATGCATTCCCGACGGTGCACGGTTGCTTAGTAAATGTACAACACATTTGTATAAATATGAATGTGTCGGATTCATTTTAACCAATGATATGACCAAAGATGTAGTCGATTAAATCCTTGTTCAAACAGTATGTCACCTTTTATTTCCTCTTTCCTAATTTTTCATATACCCCACCAGTTTGCGAAGAATATTATCGATGATCACGCAAGGAACGGGACTATTCTCGATATTTCGTGTGCTTATTCACTTTTATTGTTAGAGGGTGCGTGATGTGATCAACAGCTTATTCCTTCTCGAAGCTTCTGTGTAATTTGCACTGAACTAATCTTCCTAACATCTGGTGGAATGACACCTCAAAATACTTTTTCATTAAATACGCTAGGGTCGGTTTTCATAAAATAAAGCCAAATAATTTAAAAAACCACTTAGGTATATGTGGGCTTTAAAATAGTGTACAATATGCTTAGTTATCAATAGTGTTGGATATTATATATTCAGTAAGCCAATACTAACCTCACATTAATACTAACAAAACTGTCAATATGAAATCATTAAAAATATATTGAATATAAAATGTTGACCAATTGGTATATAAGACCAAATTATTTTTTTATGGACTATTTTTTGTCTGTAATAAGCTTAAGGAATCCGGAGGAATAGTTTTATTTCAATGTGTAACATTCGCGTAAATATATGGATCCATTCAACTTTAGGACGTCAGGTTAGTTCATTGAGTCACCTAAATCCTGGTGGTAGGTCTCTCATATGTGAGAGGCCATCTGGGTAGGTACCACCGCAATGTCTATTTCTCCCGTGAAACAACACTGCGTAAATGCACTGTTGTGTTTCGGATTGAAGGACATTGTAGCCAGAGTAACTACTGGACATATTGAGACTTAACATCTTATGTCTCAGGATGGCGGGCGCAGTGGAACGTTCCTACTGTTTATGAGCGGTCGTATCGCTTACCATCAGGCGAACGGCTTGCTCGTCTCGCCATTCATAGCAATAAAAAAAAAAAAAAATTCAGATCATCCATAGTAGTGATGATTTCGACACTAAAGGCGGGACTTTTCAATCATTTAAACCCGTGCAAAAATGAATTGTGCCTTTGGTAAGTCATGGTTCATCTATCTTTAACAAGAGATTTCATTACATTTTTTATGCATTATACATTTTAAGATACAGATCGTTAGTGAAGATAAATATATAATTATATCTTTGTTTAATGAAGCGAACAACTGTATCGACACAGTAATGGTGGCTACTTTAACCTCTTGCTAGAGGTAGATAGGATATAGAGAACGGCTTTTAGGCGGTCCTCATACCCCGGCGTATGCTTATCGCGGCTCTGCCCTTTAGGTTTGTTATATAGCAAATGTAATAACTTATTTTCCAATATCGATTTTTAGGTACCAGACTTTATTTTTAGATGAAAATGTGATCGTCAATGTTACCACAATAATGTGGCTCTCAGGAAGTAATACGATATACACAAATGAAATATATCAAATCTCACGACTTTATTCTACATGAAATTGTTATTTCACTGCAAGAAGTTATTAACAATTTATTCATGTTTAATTACATACCATTTAAAAAAGTAATAATCAGCAGTTTGATTACTATCCGCGATTTCTTTCAGATATCCATAAATTGTCTTGATTGACTACATACATGGCAGAAACGGATTATCACAACACATTTATAAAATGCCACCAAAATACCACCGATCCGACATTTTGACCTTTCATTTGAACTTTCGCCCAATATAATATTAAACGGATGAAAAACCTGGTTACGGTTCACAAAGGTGAGCGGAAATTTGAAAAGATACTTGTTTTGTGGGTGAAAATGAGAACCAAAGCGGCCTCATATCGGGGGCATAAAAATGTCCTTCGTGGCATTGTAGTACTCGCTGATACCACCTGAGAAGCACGCCGCATGAACTTCATAATACCGACAGCAAAAAAAGTTTACATTAAATTCGATTATTAAAAAAATTAAAAGATTTAACCTGTGTAGTGTGGTGCTGTAAATGAAAGAAAAGGAAATAACGTGTCTGTGTAGTGTACTCGTAGTGCTGTTAATAAAATAGATACCTAACATATTATTCACGTTTTTATAAAAATAATAGGTGTCTTATCTCTAGAAGTAATGGTATATCAAGACGTTAAACAACAAAAATAGTCTCAATGTTGGTATCGTACAAATCATGAGTAAAATTCGATATTAAATTCTGTTTATGGATGGATGATATATTCTGACTATCGTGTAATAGATATAAGAAGGAGGACAGGAGTGTCTCATCACCGTCCGCTGACTTTAATATCTGATATAATTGTTTTTTTTACACATTCCTAATGAAGAAAATAATAAATCCAATACAATAATAAATTATGAAATTGAAATAAATAATATTCTTATCATCCATTGTATAAAGTTTAGATTATCATAATTGATTACCATTTCGAAGCAGTTAAATCATCCATCCATTGTATTATATAAATAATGCATGTGACGAATATTACAGCAATATTACATGGAAAATGCATTCGTACTATTATTAGTAAGTCGCGCTTTATAACCTAAACAAATTGATTGAGCACAGGTTAATTGTTCATAACCTGGGTCAACAAATAATGTTATCCGTTATCGACATTTATTATCAAGTACAAGAAATTAGTGTTAATTGAGGATAAAATATGATTTATACATTTTTTTAGAATAGAAAACAATGTAGAGCACTGAAACTATACAGGCTAGCACTGAAGAGTTCACGTTTTTCTTCTGCTTCATATATTCGTCAAAGACTAATTTAAGTTAATAATATTTGAAACGAAATATTTAATTGATGAGTTATTTCAATAATCTCTTAAAGACATCCTTTTAATCAAATTCTAGATTGTAGATGAGAAACATGCTCAGCAAGATTAAGCAGCACATTACTATTGTAATAAGCAAAATACAAATACAACTGGCAATGGTAAGATTGACAACTAAAATATGATTTACTAATTTTAAAACAGATAATTTGATTTAGTTGCGTGCTGACCGTACGAGTTAGGCAACGGACGTGCAGAGGAGAAAAATCACCCCAATTTCCCGGCACCCCGCTCGCGTCATTGTCGGCCCACAGCGCCCTGATAGAAATGTTATCGATGCCATCTTTAATTTCGCCAGCAAACACAACCGAACCCATTACAACCGCAATTTATTTTACACTAACTAGCTAAATTAAAATGTTCATACATTGATGACGCATGCCACTGCTAATAGATCGTTGTTAAAATCTTTGACCGAGGCCTAGGTACAGCTGTAGACTCCCTGTAGACTGTAACTGAAGTTTAATGGTGATAGATAAAATACAAAAAAGTAATAAGGGGATTTAAATACAGAAAAGCTTGTGGTCCGATTTGCCTAGATAAATAACAAAGAATAAACCGTCCGATTGCACTGAATAAACAATACATTGGAGCGAAACAGGGCCGCAAATAAAGGTGTGAGTTGTGACACGCGAACAGGCCGGCACAGCGACACAGCGACACAGCCGGACTCCTCGGGCGTGAACGACACAATGAGCCGCGTGAAAAATGGCACCGGCCGAACCGACGGCCTACAAATCAAAACTGCGAAACCGTTCCCAAATAAAAAATAAAAAACACAACGTAACGCAGGAAGCCGGCCGCACACCACTGATGGCTTCTTGCAATAATTTCCGTTTTCAATGAGCGACTTTTTTCTTTTTCTTATCACCGCACGAACTAGGATGGTTGGGAATAAATTGAAATACAAAATTGATTGTTGACTTTTCCCCGGCGCTTTATTACTGCCACAAATAGGAGTGAGATTGAAAATTGCCTACAGACGTTGTTGACGGATTCGTTGATTCCGGTATTCGATAAGTATTTTACTCCTGGTAATGTTGTGTGGATGGATCGCGGTTTGTTTGCTTTGCCAGTATTTGCTTTGCATAATGATCATTACATGCTATAATTACGTAATTGGTCATTAAATTGGGTTCGCAGTAGTGAAAATAAAAAAAATGTATGTTAAAATATTTACAGAAATTATACCATATTTTATCTATACCATATTTTAATCTAGCTATCTATACTTATGCAACAATTCGGTAAAAGGGTTCGCCCTTAGTTCTATACGGTGACCTAATGTGGATGGGAAATTTTACAAAGCCTTTTCTTGTGAATTATTTAAGACATGTATAACCCACAACGACGATTTCCTTGACAATTACAGCAAACAATAGTGTCGTAATGATTCATAGTCAATGGACATTCATATGACTTCGATAAGTTAGAATTATCTGTCAAAGAACTCAAGCCTAGACTTTCATTTTATCAATTCGTTCCAGTCCTAGTTAAGTTCTCTTCTTAATTCCCAAATTATCCATAAATTATAAAATTATGACATTTGCATTTGAAATAAATCCAGGAGTGTTACAACTGAAGAATTTCAATGTAGCATTTTTATTATGTTGATAAACAGACAAGCTATTATTTTTACGAGCTATTCCCTGTTTACACTCCTTAATGCCGGTCAGAATGAGTTAACGACAGTTGTCAGTTCTTTCACCCTCCGGTTAGGGATTTATCCGGCAAATGGTTCTTGTATGGAGGCTATTCAACACGGATCTCAGAAAAAAATACACCACCCTCTTTCCATTCCTGTCTTTGTATACGGACGCAAGGAGTGAGGAAGGGCTTCCTACGCTGGCCAGCAAGACCCTGATTCTCCTATTTTTATTTGAGTTTTAATTATTAAAAGTTTTATGAACTGCTTATTTCTTTTTATGAGATTGTTGAATTAATTCCCGTTTTGTTTGTCTAACTCATTTCGTTTCGCATTATCTTTAATTACTAAAAGTTTGTATATTAGCCTTTTGCAGACGAAATTGTAACGTTTGTTGTCCTTTCTTTTATTGTTTGATAACATTGCTATTAGTATGGGTCAGGCGTATTTGGTGTGTACTGAATATTGAAATAAATCCATATCGCGAAGTATTAAATTGAAATGAGTATCTTAAACGTATTCCAATAGAAGGAGTTATTACCAAATGTACGGTTATCACGTCCGTTGAATATCATAAAACATTTTAAAGTTCGCGAGAGATATTCAGTCGGGATCTTCATTCGATGCCGCAAGTCCGCTGTAAGTAAATTTAACTTTAAAATATGCATAACAGTTTTCCGATGCGATCCCCTTTCGGAATTTAAACACATCGAATCGTATTAAGATACATTTCAATTCGGCGCACTTCGGAAGTTTAGAAAGAAAATGTTATTCAATTTTGTGTTCGCCGATGTTCTACTTTAGTGAGAACATTTCAAATATTTTATGGCTGTGTCTGAAGAACTTGTTGTTATAAATTAGTTTACATTTTAAATAAAATAGATTATGTGACGGGCTAGCGATTTAAAATTTACATACTAGTATTTTTTATGACACAAAATTTGATAACGATGAACCAAATTTATAAACATAAAAAACAATAAATTTCAAAAAACACAAACTTAAATTTCCCGCACATAAACATCTCAACTAAATGAATCGATAAGGGTCCACGTAAGCCTTAGACCGCAAAGTATGTTATTTAAACAAGACTTTAACACCTCGGTAACAAATTACAGTAGGCTTGTAGACTTGCGAGTTAAGTGTACTTAACCGCAACTTGTGAAAATGTAAATGAGGTGCTCGTCCCGGGTTGGAGACCAGGGATGCCTCCAGATATGCTAATTAAGCTTACCGCTCTGTAGCCAATTACTAACACTTATTATGTTGCGGTGCACTTCGATCAATATTTGATTATATATATTTATTATTTAGGTTTATATTTGATTCTATTTGGGATTTTTTAAATATTGTATAAATAACAGTATTTATTAAAACGCTCTATTATTTGTTTCGTTAAGGCTCTGTGTTTCTCCAACATTGAGATTATTTTTTATTGCCGACCAATAAATTCGTGACGTATTGTCCCAGTTAAAAATTTGAAAAATTTAGACGATAGAAAATATTACACTATGTAAAACAACAGAGCTGAGCTAACGTATTTTTGCCCACCTTAGGATTTCTTTACAATCACCATCCCGATAAAATTATGAGTAATTATTAATACAGACTTCCTGCACACACTACAGTTTTTACAAAAATAAATTTCCAATGCACAAAGCCTCAAGACTTAAGTCATAACTCTGCTGTTGTAAATAAACACGATTTTAAGTAGGAGTGCAAATATTCCTTCAATACGGTCTGGAAACTTGTTAATGCTATTAGAGCAAGCAGCGGAGGCGTTAAGCTGCAACCTTACTTAATTCTACTTATTCGGAAACTTCCAGTGTGCGCGTCCCGCCGCATCTTTAACTAAATTCCCTCGCTGCCCTTACCACACGTCAATTCTTCGGACAGTTATTTGATAACAGATGGGGAAACTTACCTCTTTTATTATTATTAGGGCAATTGCTTTAGAATTTCTATATTTTAGCGAGGACCAGGGATAGGTATTATAAATTTGATCAGTTAATTATCACTCAATGTATAGAACCATTTTATACTGTCGAGTTCTTAAAAATAATACAATGTATGAATGAAAAACAAAATTTATTTACTTTTCACACCCATTCAAATTTAAATTACTAAAGAAAACTAAGTTAAATATGCCGAAAGTAGTAATGCAGACAAAATCTTTGGGGTAACGCACAATTTGTCTTCAGCCCCGCTGCGCACTTTCGCTTTTTGTTGAGCCTCCATAGTAACTCTGCGTTCAATTTCATCACTTTCTTGCTCCATTTTCCTCGCCCAGACTGTTGCTTCTGAGGTGACATCATCAATTCCATACGAGACTGTAACTTTACTCGTCGTAGACTTTGTTTGCGTCGTTCGGTCCTTTGTTATAGTGTTCGTGACGATTGTAGTCATACTTGGAGTTCTTTCATCTAGAAGGGTATTCTCCGTTACTGATTGTGTGGTCTCGTGCTCTACAGAGGCTTCAGTTTCGACATACAATACATCTTCTTTGGCTTTGCGTGTAGGAGTTGCAACCATTTCAGTGATGGGTGCGTCTTTAGTGGCGACGATGCAAACGTTGGCACATCTGCCCTCGTGGCATGCATTGTCTGTACCACAAGTTATGAAAGTGTCCCATGCGGATAACAGTTGGTAGAGATGAGGTGCTTGACAATTGTTTTCTACATAAGTCTGCAGTCCTGTAACTTCATTGTCGCATAGAAGTGGTCCTCCACTATTTCCCTGCAAAAGTTGAAATGTTATGGAAACGATAGAAAACAAAAATATTGATGATTTTATAAATATTAGAAGCGCAATAAAATCTAGCAACATTGTAGACACGACATTAATAGACGAATTATAATTTACAGTACAATAAATCGTCATTCCATTTACAAAACATTTTCTAGTTGGCGTAGACAGGTGATAAACAAACAAAGTGCTCCATCAACCAGTTCAGGACTTACTTGACAAAAATCCGGATCGTAAATAGCATCCTTATGTTCGCTGCTGTCAGCGGCACATATCATAGTGTCCCCGGCGAAGTGACGCCCGCACGCCGCCATAGAACTTGGCAGCATTTCTACAGACAGCTGCATCAGTATTTTATCCTCTGTCGCGTTGCCGTATCGCTTCTGTAATTAAAATTCAATTCTGACATGTAAATATAATTTATTTACGTTTGTAAATGTATTTACGACTTGGTGTAAATGTTTTGTTAGATACGTATTTATATCAATTTAATTGATATATTGCAGTAACTTGTAGGATTGTAAATTTATTCTGTGTATACTCTAAGAAGAATAAAATGTTTTAATTTTCTACACATATGTAATTATCGGGGAGTCCTTTGTTCTTTTTCTATATTTTATTATCGACTCATTTGATTAGGTATTTGGTTCTTAAAAGAGGATAAATGTCATACACCATTTTGAGTTCGTTCCTTGCAACATTGACGACAAAACGAAATGTATCGAAAATTTATATATTTATCAGGTAATTAGATACAACTCATCATAAATTATATCATATTATTTTTCCACTACCGTTTTAACAATATAACTTTCGAAGGAATAAGCATTTTCTCATAACTTTGAATCAAAAAATTAAAATAGTGTGCGATATTAAAACATCTTACACTATAGACAAGCACGGCGCAGTTCTTATCGGCGAAGTCCCGTTTGAAGCTGAGGGTGGCAATGTTGACTGCGGTGGTGACGTTGAACGGCATCAAGGTCTTCATCAGAGAGATGTCGGTGAGCCACCACTGCGTCGCGCTATGGTTGTACGGACGGACGATCTCGATCACCTGATAGAAATGTGTGATGGTTATTCAGACTGAGGTATGAGGAAATGGCATTGATTAGTATTTAGGAGACTGTCCCGCCCTCACACCCGCCACTGCAACTCCTGTAAGCCAGGATCAACAGTGGCACGCAATGTAATGACACCAAGCATTGAAGCTCGGCGAGTCTCCGGGAATGTCTAACTTGTCTTTAACCCGCAACGAAATTAATCAGAAAGTTAAATCAATAGGAGGAGTTGGAAATAAATAATGTCCACTTCCCTCCGTGCAAAGCGGGTGACATAACATTGAACTAAAGAGGTAAATAACCTCCCAAAAATACTTTTACAGCCGGAGAAGCCAGCTGCAAAGCACCACGGAATTCATTATTACATTTAAATGGGACCTATTGTGTGAGCTGTTATACTTGATTCCAGTAATAGGTATGGCAAAAACGCCGGAAAGCACGGAAATTCATCCTAGTCTCCACTAGGTCCATGTAATATACGACTCCGGATGATATCTGCATATTATCAAACATGATTTTACGCTCATTTTGCCAAATACTACACTCCCAAAGTATATGATGCGCGGACTGTTCATACTCGCAATTAGGTGTTGAACATGGGCATGCAGGCGAATCAACGAGCTTAAAAGAGTACAGTTTAGACTTAAAGTTACCATGGCCCGTAAGGAACTGTGATACGCAATAATCGACATCTAGCCAAGTCTTTGTCAAACGATCACGCACGCAAGGAAAATATTGGTATAAATGACGTCCCTTCAAAGATACCTCCCATCTATTTTGCCATTCGTCTAATAGTTCGCTATATACTACTGAAAGCGGTTTAAATAATCTGTCAACTTTTAAAAGTTCACGTGGAGTTAAAAAGCTTTTATCCATATTCTCCCTAGTAGAGTAATACATGGCGGCGCGACGTTGCACCTCCAGATCGACTGGAAGTACACCCGCCAGGACAGGCAATGCTTCGGTACTAACAGTTCTATATGACTTACACAAGAATATCAACGCCAAACGTTGGCTCTGGAGCAGTTTTCTTCGCACAGCACCGATAGTAGCCCTATCGGCCCATACGGGGGATCCATAACTTATACACCCTAAGTAAGTTGCTCCATAGATGATTTTTAATGTATTAAAAGATAATCCCCACGTTGATGTCGATATTCTTGTCAAAGCGAAAAAGTTTTTTCGATTTTTCCCCGACGTTCTTAATATGCTCAAGAAAAGAAAAAATCCTTTCCAAAAATAAGCCAAGATAGCAAAAAGATTCCCTTCGCTTGACAGTTGTATTATTAAACTTGATACGTGGTGGCGATTTTAAAATCCCTTTAAGAAGTAATTGGAACGTTTTTTGTGGTGCAAACTTTAAGCGATTTCGGTCACCCCATTCAGTAGTAGTTCATTGATTAGTATGTTGGATTATGGTGTTAGTCGAAATAATGTTTTCGAGAAAGCATGAAATGATGAGTAAATTTTACGTTACATACAGTATAATTTGTTATGGCCGGTGGGCTCAGTGACTCCTAGCTGTTATCTAACTACCCAAAAAACTATATTCGTCGATGAAAAGCCATTAGTATTTTCAAGATTACGCCATCGGGCGATTTACGTAATAAATGTTTCATTCTAAATATCTCTAAGATCTCATACCTCTCGTTCCTGCTCATCCTCATCTTCATTAAGCGTGATTTTGGAGTCGATAGTGATAGCGCCAACTCGGGCCAGCAAAGTCTTCCTGGGGAAGTTCGCGTAGGCAACATTAAGGACGCTTGGACCGACTGCTGACGTCACCAACCAATCTGAACGGATAAGGACAGCACTTCGCATGAACCTTACTCCCCGTGCGTCCACTATCGTCTCGTCTGGATAGTATATGAAGGCCTGTTGATAATAATTTATTTTAGTAACAAATATTGAATCAATTTACTGCTAGGTCCCTCATATGCGAGAGGCAGCTTGGATAAACATCTTTCCCGCATAATGTCTATTTCCTCCGCCAAACAGCAGTGTAAACGCACTTTGTGTTCCGGTTTGAAGGACATTGTAGTTAGAGTAACTACTGGATATATTGAGACTTGAGCAGACTTATGAGTCAGGATGGTGAGCGCAGGGGAATGCCAAGCTATTGTTCCTGTGCATGGGCAGGCTTTTTTTAACATTAGGCGAATGGCATGCATGGTTCGTCACTTACAGTAATCAAAAAAGTTTTCATTTTTAAGATGGAGTTTGAAAATATCATCTAACTTTTGTCTTAAATATGCGTATTGGGAATGCATATTACTGCATCATGCAAGTAAATGCATGCCTTGTTTTGGATACTTTAATAATATATGGTGTTTTAATATAAAAATAAATTGCATACCATAAAGGGATATACACCACGTTTAACTTCATTATCGCCTTCCGCCAGCACTTTATCGGCGCAATAAACAGCTGGAAATTATACACAATTATATTACTCACATCAAGGTATAATATATCCAAAGCGCGTGGGGACTTGTTGGTAACGGACCAGATCGCTGGGACCGTCCCGGGTCCGAGGTCCCGGGCTTGAGTCCTAAGGCACACCTAACTTTTTACACTTTATAAGAGATCTATGGTAATTGGTGTGTAAAGTCCGCCAACCCGCATTTTGCCATTGTCTTGGACTATGGGCAAAGCCCTCTTCACCTAATCCTCGGTTGCAGAGGAGCTTCGTGCTCGACACTGGGGCTCTAAGGGCTGTTATAGTAATCTACTTTCACATCTACTGCTCTTCATTTCTTTATCACTCTTAGGTAGACTGTCACAGAATGCCTGAGGCATTAAGTCCGCGTGTACACTTTCAGTAATATCTAGTTTTAAATAAATAAATTCGAAGTTTGTATATGTTGCAATCTTCAACTTACCAATACACAAAATAGTCAAGATGTAAGTGTACATAATTATAGAAAATAATCATAAAAAGCAGAAAAACTGAATGACGCATCAGCGTCAAACGTTAACGTGCGACAGATCAACCGTTTAAAAGAAGAAGAGGAATATTTCAAATAACCTTACCGGCCAGATGCTAAGAAAGCGGCATAAATGATTAAACTTCTTTTTTAACAAATTTCTAAATTACCATCAGTCTAAATCCCGTTGTACGAGTAAAAAGCGAATTAGTCGAGTCACGTCCCTTTATTTTTCTTCGCTATCTTTCACAAAGTTGCGACGACTGGAGTTAAAGGCATTAATCAGAATCACATCCAAGCCGGGATGTATTATCCTCAATAAAGCGGAAAGAATGAGTTTGCGAATTTTAAACGCGTGTTTCACTGATAACGGGGATAATAAATTCAGTGAACATCTAATTATTCATGTTAGGGGTGTTTAAGTGCGTGTATTAATACCCTGGGACAGCGTCGAGCTTGAAAAATATGTCAAATATAAAAAGTGCAGTTTATTTAAATTATGGTTGGCGGAAACATGGCTTGGGCGGGAACTGAACGACGAAAACGCTCCACAGGTCTTTCTTTTTTAAATCCGGTAGATGCATAAAACATTCAATAAAATTGGACGCTGCAGCTTTTCGGTGTTTTGTACTTTTATGCATATGTTTATTTTGTTACAACTTTATTTCAATATTTATGTTAGTTAGTTTAGTTTTGAGGATTTATTTGATATAATATTGCATGACATTCAAGAGTTTGTTGAGATTACCAGTATTAACAATAAGTTTGAAAGAACCCTAACATTGTGATATCGTCAACAAACGAACGTGGATATTGTTCGGGAACCGCTGATGTGGCGACGCCTTTGCTACTTGCACTAACCGCTATTAGACGACCAAACATAGAAGACCCGTGCTAATGCCTTGCTCTCACAGAACCAACTTACATCCGGATGTCTATAAAATTGGCCTTGTTTTAACGACCCCAATGAACGTGGTACGTGTTTTGGCGGCTTCCCGCAATTGCTTTACACATTTTCCACAACACTTAGAACCTTCGCTTGTTCATAAAAACTTGCAACCAATGCAGTTGTGTTTCGTCCCCTTTATTGATTTTATGAACGGGTAATTGAACGGATATTTATAGGCAATCCGTTACAGCGAACGATTTTATTGTTTTGTCGGCGAATATAAAATGATACTGGTTTTGGTTAATTGATCGCTTCCCATTTTCATGCATCGATTGACTGCTATTGACTTAACTATTTCAAATAGCTCCAGGCTTTTTAACATATCTAAATTCATGGCGCTGTTCGCTGATATATCGTTTGGAGTTAAAGAGCATCGAATTGCATCGTAAAGTTACCTTTGGACGATTCAGTGTATACATTGTCTCTCATTGTTTAAATGTTGGAGCGGTTTTGTTCTTTATGTCAAGGGGTTTGAAGTGAAATCGTCTTAAGTGTTTGGTGAAGGATCGATGTGGTTAGATCATTTCTTAACAAAGTCAAGTGAGCTATCTGATGTCTGTCGGGCGCAGCGCAGACGAAGCCCCGCGGGACTTATTGAACGGGAATGGTAATGGAGCTACGGGCCATTCAAATTTTATTTTATCTCATGGTTACCGTAAGTGGCTACTGCTCTTTGGAAAGTTTAACTGCTGTAATGGCTTGTATCAGGAAGAACATTGAGTTTATTTTATCTGAAAAGATTAGGATTTTGTGATATCTGGTTAGAGATTTGATTGTGAATACAAAATAAACACTATTTTGTAACCTTTGCATATCACTGCCAACTATGTTAGACTTAAAATATTAGTTGGAAACTAATAAAATATTAATCAATCCATCATCATCATCGGATCTTCCGAGTCCACTGCTGGACATTAATTCATTATTTTTTAACAATAGCAAAAAAAAAGTTGTGGGAGACGAGTTGCAGTATTTTTTTTCGTGTTTTTAAATATAAATTTTGATTATGTAATTCATCTTTTCCAAATACAATGCAACATTCTAAAATATTTATTTCATAGAATTAAGAATAAATATGTAACAGGGCCAATCATACAAGACTTGTCAATAGGGCGTAGCAAATTGTACAAGGCTTACGAATGCCGGCAAAGACTTGATTCCCAGAACTTCGCGTAGTACGCCGGGCGCTCCGCACTGATATGAATATTAAACGCTCGAAGAATTATAAGATTTATACGACAATTGGGAAGTTGGGCGGACCTCGCGCACTTAAATGAATGTTTAACATTATCTGAGTTTTAACGGAGTTGAGCCTCTTAAACAACTCGCGAAGAAACTTTAATAGAGACTCTCGGGCGATTAATTCGGAGACGTGGAAAGGTGGACGGGAATCCTTAATGAGAAAGGGTGAGGTACTTGGGTTAGCGCTGATTTATTTGGAGTCAATTTTGTTAGGATTCGATTTTGGATTCTGTTACTTGAGCTACTCAAACGTATAGTGTTGGCAATAAATATCAATTGTAAATAATTAATAATATACAATAGTCACATACATTGTCCTCACTCCACACTAACACAGACCAGTGGCGGTACTTACATACAAGCCCAAAAGCCCGGCTTGCCTTACTTAATACGCATATACTCAATCCTAAAGACAAATCAGTACTTTAAATAAAATATATTCGTTTAATGCAAAACGTCTATCATTTTTAAATTTACCGCGCCATAATGGACCCCGCGCCTGCGACGGAGCACCCGCGCCGCGCCCGGCAACTCGCCTAAGCGAGCGCCGCGGTCTAAAACTAATATAAAATTATTTCATTCAAAATCAACGCGTGACGCAATATCTTAAAAAGATGGAACACACCAAAGTATTATCTATCTTTTTCTCTCTCGTGTGCTTTTACCTGGCTTCTGGCGTATATTGCCCTCTCAGTCGCACCTCTGGGTGAAATGCTATTACCATGACACTACGTACCTATACATATAGCTATTTTTTATGCAATTTGTACCAAGCAAAATGCCCGGCTTCGCGGAGTGAAGTTGTGCACTTGACATGTCATATTAAGATCCAAATTTCTCGAAAAATATTTATGTTTTGCTACAAGTTATATTGGATAATATATAAAATAAATAGATATTTTTTGAAACCGTATTATGATGTTTTAAATATTTTTATTAATATATTAGAATTATAATACTTCATTTGGAATTGTCCATAATTTAGGACCTTACTGTCGGTGTTGTATATTTTTTTCCAACGACGTACTTAAATTTTTGGAATTGTTCCGGTTTAACTGGTACTTTTATAGTAATTGACAAAAACATGTGAATGCATTAATATATTTTCATAATTCCGGTAAACAGCGTATAGAAACCTCTATAAGCGTCATATACATAATATGTGATGAGATTTCAAAACATTATGCTCGCGTAGACAGTAATCGTAGTGTTTTTCAGATATTCCTGAAAGGAAGCTATTTCAGAGCTCATGATGAATCAAAAAATCACATGCATACACAAAAACATAACATGAATATATTAACAATAATTTGTGGCCGCGAAGTTAAACACGACGCCGTACTTGTGCTATTGTAGTGCCGTTTATTAATTTACAAAATAATTACAATATAAAGTTACGTATGCATGCCCAAAAGTAATTTAACTTACACATTTGTTTTATTCATCTATTTAAAACTAATGATCAATGATGGGCCCTTCAGTATTTTGGCAATATTAAATAGATGGCCGTGGAAATCGCGTCATCTATTAGATTTTTTCGAAACAACTTGTTGTAATAGATTTTTTCATAACGGTGATAAAGATAGTTATTATTTTATTGTTTTTTATCCTAATCTTATATAGATCGTGTGGTAGGTCTGGGACTGCCTCGATGGCGCAAAGTTGATGTCTCGGATTCGAATCTGGGGTCTATTTTTATTTAATTACATCGCATAGGCTCGCCCTCTATGGCATGATGAACACGTTCTTCTTTCTTAATACCATTTTGCTCTTGAACCAATACATATTGTTACTAAAAAATATTGGGCTTGCCCTAGTCCACAACCCTAGGCACGCCACTGACACAGACCTGAAAGAGATATTGGTGGGACGCACAAATATTTCTCTCGTAACAGAGACCGAACCCGCGGCCTCTCGTTTGACAGGCGGCATCTAATCGACTGCGCCACGGAGACATAAACAAAATTTTTGGTATTGATGTCCATTATCAGAAAATGATAGGAATTTTAAAAGTCGTTATTTTGTCATGGACTTCAAACTAATAGTGATAGGAAAAAAATAACTGTATGTTACTGTAACTAAGTTGACCTCAGTAATATTTTACACTTGTCACAATCCACTGACAAATCAGTACTATCTCTGATTTTCTGTATGAATAAAGTAGCAATTAGTAGCAAGCCAACTCTGGAATCCCAAAGCCACGTTTGTTATCACTCTATACATTCAGTTGCCCGTGATGCTTACCTTATTATCCAATTTTGCATTGATTCCGCCTGACTGCAATAGATTCATTATCTAAGCTGCAAAACTTCACGTTTTTTTTTCGGTATCTGTTTGTATCATCCGATAAATGTCCCACTGCAGATTACGGGCCACCTCTACAATCGAGCGGGGTTGAGCCATATGAAAACCGGTATTTATTACTTCCAAAAATAGAGTACAATCAAATACCAAAAATATTTTTATTTTTGTATATTTTTGCTCGGAATCCAGCACACTACACGGAATAAAATACAAAAAACATATCGTTAGTAGAATATAAGTTGATGATGCGGCGGCAGCGGCGTTTCATTGTTTGCTGGCGTCATTTTCCGATGTCCCGTCCCGTTCTATTGTGCTGCTTTATTGAATTTGATTTACGCGCCAATTTTTGTAGGCTTCGGTTTTTATTAACTGACCTCGTGCCGATGTAAACTTAATTGAATCCACCAACAAAAGGCATTCAATGAAAAGAGCGTCCAGCGGTGTGCGATGCAGATTATAATAGGTTTTCCAAATTTGCATGGGCTTTAAGTTACTCGATATTCGATATTTGCGCGGTGGTCGAAGTATTGTATTCGTTTCGAAACTAGCGCGTCGGTTCGTATTCATTTCGACACGTTATTCACACTAATATTGTTAATCACATCACAGAGCATATGGGCCAGGTTTCATCACTTAACCTATAGGAGGACAGAAGGCACCGCAATTTTATCTATAGCATGATATTTATTTTTGCCTGACTTTATTGCTAAAAGAGAAGACGCTTACCATTAAATTTCTTCGACACAATTAACGGAACATATTTCCCTGTTTTTTTTTAATAAGTCATAAAGGGGAATAGTCTAAATCGACGCAAATACGTACGATATGTAGGCGTGTCTGGCCAGATTAACCAAACTAAGAAACATATTTGTAAATACTTTTTTCACTCTTTGAATCTGGCTTCTCCAATTGTACTAAATCTTTATATCAGAGAAGCCGCTTAGCCCAATGGCTAAGCGGCCTTCTAAGCGGCTAGACTGAATTGAAAGTATCAATCATGGCAAAGGTGTTATAAAGTATTGACTTTTTGAACCGGGATGGTGGAATACGAGCCAGACTCACTCCTATTATTCTCCAGGGGGCATGTTTAAGCACATATTAAATAAACACAATAAACAAGCAAAAAATATTATATAAACATCGGAGCACACGTAATAGTGTAATGGATTAAAAGCAACTGTTTTGATGCTGAATTGCGTTCAGGTAAGTACGTACCTGGCCAATTAGCAAGTTTCATTTGAATTCATGATATTAGTTTCCACCAACTAAACAGCTTTTACTCAGTTATAAGGCACATGGCACAGGGAAGATGTTTCACTAATAGGGCATAATATAGAAAATATAAAGTATTGACTTTGTAGGAACATGTGGCGGACAACAAATACTGGCAACCAACCAACCTGAACTTCATGCCAGCGGTGTTCGAGAGTGTTCGGCGTTCTCTGTCAATTGAAACATATATAAGGATTGTCATGCAAGAAAAACGCCATTCTATTCTTTCGACTCAATTCTGAACTTATTGTACATAATATAATATTTTTACTCATTGTTTCTTTTAATACAAAAAGTACCTTCCTGCCTATACCCACAATTTGGTGACCCCGACGTGATGGACAAGACCGAAGCTAACCTGGATACGAAGCATGAACTCACATGACGTGGCAGCCGTCTCCATACAGTCTAGACTTCTACCATCCTGGCGAGAAATTCCTCGAGCATGGTTCGTGCAGTTTGAAGCCGTCGTCGACCCTTTTAAGACCTCAGACGATCAAAAGTTTCGCTACGTGTTGCAACAACTGCAGGCAACGGACCTCCAGCACCTGACGGATATTTTGTACAATCCACCCGCAACTGACAAATATAACGCCGTGAAGAACCGCTTGTTGGCAGCATACGAGAAATCGGACGTCAGAAACTTCCAGAAACTCACGAGTGGCTTAGAGTTGGGTGATCAAAAACCTACACAGCTGTTGCGCAGAATGCGAGAACTCGGTAGAGGCATGATTACGGACGAAGGACTGCGAATTGAATGGCTCAAGCACCTTCCTACTCAGGTACGCGTCGTGCTTTCAGTCAACACCGAGTCGACACTGGAAACGCTTGCCGCCATGGCTGACAAAATGGTGGAATATTCGGAACCTGCCACGGCAAACATTCAAGCGGTATCGAAGGAAACAAACGATTCGGGAACACTAACTCCATTCGAACAGCTGGCAAAACAGGTGGAGAAATTAACTTTGGAGATTGCTGAGTTGCGTGGGCGGTCAACGCAGCGCTACTCACGAAATAGACGCCGTGATCGTTCGCATTCAAGACCTCGACAGCGCAGCAAGTCTTCTGCAAAACGCGGCGACCCCACTTGGGAGTGCCGATTTCATTACCGCTTCGGTGACAAGGCGAGACGATGCGAATCTCCGTGTTGCAGAAGGCAGAAGTCTTTAAACTAGACCAGACATCGAAGGTGGCGGGCGTCGATGTCCCCAAGAATACAAACCGCCTGTGTGTCTACGATCGCGACACCAGAGAACGTTTCCTCGTTGACACTGGCGCCGAAATATCTGTGTTAGCAGCTACCAGCTGCAAGAAAATGAAAACATCAAGCGACTATCGATTATATGCAGCGAATAATACACCAATCAAAACATACGGTGAGAAGACGCTCAAGCTCAACTTAGGCCTCCGACGCAGCTTTTCTTGGACGTTCATCATTGCCGACGTCAGAACCTCTATCTTGGGAGCCGATTTTTTACGTCACTATAAGTTGCTAATCGATCTTCACAGAAAAAAACTCATCGACACAGTCACAGAATTAACGATCGACGCCTTCGAAGTGAATACCAGCGAGGAAACCATACACATCATCAATCACGACCAAGTATATTACGACATCCTGATCCAGTACCCCGAGCTTCTTCGACCAATGTCACTGAAACAACCGGCAAAACACGATGTCATCCACCACATCGAAACTTCAAGCCCCCCGCTTTTCGCCCAGCCACGCCCTCTACCGCCTGACAAATACCAAGCGGCGAAGGAGGAATTCAACAAAATGCTGGAAATGGGGATTTGCACACCCTCCAAGAGCCCGTGGGCGAGCCCTCTGCACATCGTGAAGAAAAAGGACGGTGGCCTGCGCGTATGCGGCGACTACCGACGGCTTAACGCAGTCACCCTTCCGGACCGTTACCCGATACCTCGAATTCAAGATTTTACATACCAACTGCGCAATATGAAGATATTCTCCAAACTGGATATAAGAATGGCGTACTACTGGATCCCTATTGCCAAAGAAGATGCACAGAAAACAGCGATAACAACCCCGTTTGGCTTATTTGAGTTTAAATGCATGACGTTCGGCTTACGCAACGCTAGCCAAACTTTCCAGAGATTCATGCATGAGGTGCTACGAGGCATAGACCACTGTTTTTGCTTTGTCGACGACATTCTACTTTATTCAGAAGACGAAGAGAGCCATAAAGATCTGTTACGGCAAGTCCTAGAACGCCTCGACAAATATGGCATTACTTTAAAAATCGGGAAATGTGAATTCGGAAAAGAAACCATAAATTTTCTGGGGTACAACGTATCAGTGGATGGCATCAAACCAACGGAAGAACGCGTCAAGGCAATATCTAATTATCCGAAACCCAAGACAATCGCCGAGCTACGCCGTTTCCTGGGTATCATAAATTTTTATCGCAGCTGTTTACCACACCAGGCGGAGCTACAAGCAGAGCTTAACAAATATCTACACAATAGAAAACGCAATGATAAAACTCCTATAGTATGGACTATACAAGCGGATAAAGCTTTCGAAAAGTGCCGACAAAGCATTTTGGAAGCCACGACTCTGGTGCATCCAATCATCAGTGCGCCACTGGCCATAATGACAGACGCATCTGACTGCAGCCTCGGTGCCGTATTACAACAGAAAGAGCGCAATGAATGGAAGCCTCTCGCATATTTCTCCAAGGCGATGAGCGCGACGCAAAGACGTTACAGCGTGTACGATCGCGAGTTACTCGCCATTTACACCGCGGTGAAACACTTTCGCCGACTAATAGAAGGCTGCGAAGTAACCGTATTTACGGACCACAAACCGCTAGTCCACGCACTCAACCGACCGGCGAGCAACTCTGACACGCCAAAGAGGGAGAGACAGTTGCAATTCATCAGCCAATTTTGCACGAATATTGAATACGTGCGAGGCGAGGAAAACGCAGTGGCGGATGCTTTGTCGCGCATTGAAGAACTACAGTGCCCCTCCCCCATCGATTACGGGAGACTATCTTATGACCAACGCAGTGATCCAGAGCTAGAGCAACTCAAGAAACAAACAAATTTGAAGTTCAGTGACGTCACCGAGTCCGGAGTCGGCCGACCAATCACATGCGAGATGTCTACCGGCAAACCTCGACCATATCTGCCACCAAGATATCGTTTTGTGGCATTCAAAGCTCAACACGATTTGTGTCACCCAGGCGTAAGGGCTACTCGGAGGCAAATAGGCACAAAATTTTTCTGGCCGAAAATGAATCAAGACATCAACAACTGGGCTCGAGGATGTATCGAGTGTCAGCGTGCCAAGATTCATCGCCACACAACAACTCCATTGGGCGAATTTCCGCCCTCAGAACGCTTCGAACATATACACATCGATATTGTGGGTCCACTGCGATTATCCAATAATTGTCGCTACTGTCTCACAATAATCGACCGCTGCACGAGGTGGCCCGAAGCAATTCCATTGGTGGATATCACAGCGGAAAGCGTCACCCAAGCTCTGTATGACAACTGGATCACAAGATTTGGATGCCCATCACGAATTTCCACCGATCAAGGCCGACAATTTGAGTCTTCACTATTCAACTCACTTATGAAGAGGTTTGGTATCTCACGTATTCGCACTACAGCCTACCATCCACAATCCAATGGCCTCATCGAGAGATGGCATCGCACCATGAAAGCAGCGCTGATGGCTCGCGGCAATACCACCCAATGGACGAATGAACTTCCTACCGTGCTTTTGGGATTACGCACTGCACTCCGTTCCAACAGCGAGTTTAGCCCAGCCATGATGACATACGGAACAACACTACGCCTGCCTTCAGACTTCATCACTCCGTCAGTTGAGCCGAATTATGAAGAAAACGACTATATTCGCCGTCTCATGGATACCATGGCATCACTCAGATCCACATCGTGTTCCAGTCATACAGGACGAGAGCCTTTCGTCCATAAAGATCTCGCCAAGTGCACACACGTTTTTGTGCGAAACGATAAAATAGTTCCACCTCTGACACCTCCCTACGACGGCCCTTACGAAGTTGTTGAACGTCACGACAAGTTCTTCAAAATCAAGCTACCACTCCGCACAACCGTAATATCAATTGACAGACTCAAGCCAGCTCACGTCATTAATGGGAGCTTCGAGGAGACCACGGACTCCAGTTCCAGCACGTCTAACCAGCCCTATGTCACTAGACACGGAAGAGTGGTAAAACCAGTTGTGCGCTTCGCTTGAGGGGGAGTGATGTAGGAACATGTGGCGGACAACAAATACTGGCAACCAACCAACCTGAACTTCATGCCAGCGGTGTTCGAGAGTGTTCGGCGTTCTCTGTCAATTGAAACATATATAAGGATTGTCATGCAAGAAAAACGCCATTCTATTCTTTCGACTCAATTCTGAACTTATTGTACATAATATAATATTTTTACTCATTGTTTCTTTTAATACAAAAAGTACCTTCCTGCCTATACCCACAACTTTATAACACCTTTGCCATGATTGATACTTTCAATTCAGTCTATAACTTATAATATTTCTCCAACTTGTTCTATTTGTGCTTCTCTCAAATTATTTGAAGCGTGTTCAACATCAGCTAGTATCTAAAAAACTCGACGCGCTTCATAGCCCAGTGTTTTTTTCTCAAAGTGCAATGTTGAATAAGCAGGTGGGCTAGTCTCTTAGATGTGGTGCAAGACCAGCACAGGTAAATGAGAGCAAATGTAAACTATGTATATTATGTGTAAAATATAAATTAAAATATAGCTCCCGGATGTATCCGCGCGTGGCTACCAGTTTATTATAATTGGACAGTTAGTTATTCATGTATCTGTTCCAGGTAGTTAATTATAAACTTCATGTATTGTACCAACGGACTATAGAAGCAAATTTTCTGGGAAATTTGACGTGAATACAAACAGCTTTTCATATTCCCGCGAATCCTAGAATGAGAGTAATTCGAGGACATGCTGCAAGATAATATATTCGCTGTAATGAGACCGCTATTTCTGTAATAGTCATTTGATGACAAAGTCTCTTAGACAATTAGACAATTTTGTAGTAATAGCTTATCCTTATATAAATATGCAAGTTATTTGTATGATAAGAATATTTCGGGGTATTCCAAGCCATGCAGAATATTGCCGTCGGCTACGGTGTTGTATTTATGTTGCAATTTTCGAAACAACCTGATGCTATAAGAGACGGGCAGTTAGCAGTAGTCTATTAGTCAGTACAATATTTAACTACTAACCAATTTTGAACCGGGATGGTGGAATACGAGCCAGACTGCCTCCTATTCTACTCTAGGGGGCATATGTAAGCACATATTAAATAAACACAATAAACAAACAAAACATATTATATAAACATCAGAGCACACGTAATAGTGTAATGGATTAAAAGCAACTGTTTTGATGCTGAATTGCGTTCAGGTAAGTACGTACCTGGCCAATTAGCGAGTTTCATTTGAATTCATGATATTAGTTTCCACCAACTAAACAGCTTTCACTCAGTTATAAGGCACATGGCACGGGGAAGATGTTTCACTAATAGGGCATAATATAGAAAATATATGTTGATACTAGCGGTCGCGCCCGACTTCGCCTGATTGCAGAAAGATTGTAGGGCAAGTTCACATTAACAATACGAGTAATACGTTATACGTTATTTCGCGTATCTGTTGTGTTAAATTTAAACTCAATATGACCGCCATTGACCATATTGCTTTTCCCGTCCCGTCACATTATATTCCATTCAGTCCTATTTAATTCATTCCGTTGACGAGAAGCGTGCAACCCTGTCCATTCCTGTCCCGTGCCATCCATTCAAGTATCATCAAAATCGGTTCAGCCGTTTTTGCGTGAAAGAGTAACATACATCCATACATGCAAACTTTCGCAACTATTATATCTAATTATATCTAACTATTATAACTTAGTCAAGTTGAAACAAGTTGAAAAATATGTGTCAACAATAGCTACTCAAAATCTTCTGCAACAAAAGCGAATAATACGCAGAAAGGTCGTAATCTGAGTTAATTATCTGAAATTCGGTCGTATTTAACGTCGTTTCAAAACGAGTTTCACAATTGGAGGCGAGTCAAAAGAGCCTTCTAAAGGAATAGCAAACACAATTAGCGGCAAGATGTTTGTTGATATTGTAAAAGTGTGTGTGTGACATGGGCTGTCATGCATACACGTGACAATGCGTTGCGTTTTCAACACATCTTTATTAAATTGATAAAGACTATTGATTATTTTGAGTTTCTTGACTGACATGGAAATGAGTTCCTTATTTTCACAGCGGAAAATTTGAGGGATTAATTCATGGTATTAATTTCCGCTATATTTAAGATGACCGTCCAGACTAAACATTATTTTTTCTACTATTTATTATTAAGCTTAGTCAACGGGCACCCATAAATCGGTCTCTTCACAAAACAGAATGAAGCGATCATGATGGACGAATCAAAATAATATTGTGCTATTGTGCAAATTGAATTTTCTAAATTTAAGTATGCTTGTGCAGAAATACCGTGCATTCATAATATGTCTAAACCAAAAGTCACATAAAACAAAGAAGTAATTTCTCCGCTAATTAGCAGTTCGTTCCAATTTCGCTGAGGCTTGTAAAAGCCAGTTACAGGGTGATGTGGGAGGATGGTGGGGCAAGACGGCCGCTAAGCTCGTTATTATGATTGTGCCCTATAGAGAGATACAGAATCAAATCAGCCGGAACAATGGCAGTGCAATTAAACCCGCAAGGGGAGACGTCTTGTAGACAACCGCGACGAATCCCCCACCTCCCCTCATTCGCGACCCGCGACCCGGCCGCTTTTTATACTTTGCAAAAATAAACATACGTGACATATTTTTTTAATTTCTTATTATTTTCATATATAATTAATTAACAATATACTTGAAAAATATGGAAAGACGGATTTTATAAAGAAATATTTATTGAAATATTCATTGTAACTTCGGTTCTCGTGTTGTTAAAACTATAAATTTTCACGCGGGTACGAAAATTTACATACATTGATAAGATATTTTTTGGATAGCGAATATTTGTGTGATGAAGACACGTGATACATTTTAACTCTGTTAATATTAGTGTCAGTGCATGGATCGAGCCAGTGGCTTCCCGATGTACACCCTATGGAGAGTATGATTTAAAATAATGTATATTTTAAATTATATTTCATTAAATATTACCAAGCATTAAATTAATATAAGTGTAATTGTTAATTGTTCGTTTAATATATAAGCTTGATTTCACCTTCTGGTTTGACGAAAAGTGATCACAAAAATGAACAATAGGGCCATTAATAATAAAAACAAACAACCCGACCGTCGCTGTAACTAAATTAAAGTCAAATTCTTACCTTCCCCGAGACGAATGCAAATCTTGTCTGAATACGGAGTATTTACTTCTTTGCCCCTTTGTTTCAGCCGTAACGAGCAGAAAAAGGGCCCATTCAGAACATCCGAACCTAATTACCCTACCCCCAGTCACAAAAGAGGGTTTCTAATTAACGATATTATGTCAAATAATTTGTTTGAGTCGACGTCTCACTCGGTTATTCCCGGATTGGATTAAGTTTGCTTTCGGTTTTCGTTTGTTTTGTAAGAAAAGCTGTTCAGCCGAAATGATTTTGAGAAAATGTTATATTAATATTACGTTTATTGTTAAGTCTTTTGTGGTGAATTGGTTTTTCAGTTGTGTATTGTATTGTTATATAATTTGAAGAATGAAATTGAAATTTAGCGAATTTTGGGGTGTTTATACGATGTTTTTCTATATAGTCGCCTCGAGTTTTTAAGGCATTAAAGGTTAAGTGTAGCTAACTCTTGTATGCGAACTTGATTCCAAATAATGGGTCCTTCCGCCGTAGTGTGAAGAGGCACCTTAGCAGGCCGGCATAATTGTTTCCATTGGCATGGGACTGCCGTCCGATGCCAAAGGATACTCTGCCTGGGCGGCATTTGCGCTTACCATCAGGTGCAATGTCGCCACTATGCCGGGCCAGAGTTAATAAAAAAAAAATCTAAGCTTATATTTTATGAAACCTGCACAGTAGTTTTACTTTTTATTTATTTCCTTGCATTGATTTAGTATAAAATAAATCTATTGTATTTCATTTACTTTTTGTAGAAACAGTATATAGGCGGATTTAATCCCAGCTGCAATCTTCTACGGTCTACCTTTGGGGGAAGCAGAAATGTAGTAAAACAGGTTCATTTCACATTTACATAGAAAAAAATGGTACATAATTTAAATACACTGTACATACCTACATAAAAAAACCATCCAACTGTCAACATACAATCCTTATTCCACCTATTGAGGAGTATTGTACAGTCAACGACAAAAGTCGTTGAGCATATTCAAAACTCCAAAAGTCTTGCACACATGAAGCAACAAAAGTGGTTGACCAGGTTCGGCCACAAAAATTCGTGAACACCTTAAGTTTACAAAAGTTTCTGAGCAACAAAAGCAACAAAATTCCTAAACACACCAATATTACATAATTCAATGAACACTTGTAAAAAGCAAGTTTGCCGTAGATGTGTTCATCTACTTTTGTTGCTTTGTAATACAATTTATATTTTTTGCTTTTCTCTGCATTGACTTATTTTGTGTTTTTGTGAAATAATATATTTACGCGAAGCTTAAATATTGTTCTTGTTCATCTGTTATAATACGTGCCTAATGTTATTCATACCGTGCTGTTGATGTTGCAAATATTATAATAAAAACTTACATAAAATAAGAAAATATAAATTACTCACTGTAGTACTTGTACTTGTGTGTACGATTTCGGAAATAATTAAAAAAAGTAAATACAAAGATAATAATAACATTTATTAATCGAAAAAATGAATTCAAAATATATCTAAAAAGGGTAGAAATATTTAAAATCTTGTGTGGACTCCATTTGCTTCGATGACGGCCTGTCGGCATTGCATAGAATTTACCATATTTGCACACACATCTCCTCCTCTGAATGTATCCCATATGCGTTCCACGTGCCTTATAATGCCTTCCTTCGTACGTGGTGTGTCGGGCTCCCAGGCTTGGACAATGAGACCCCATAGATTTTCTATGGGGTTCAAGTTTGGACTCTTCGGCGGGAACGGCATCTCTATAACAGCATTTTCATTATTGCAGAACCATGCTCGACATCTTCTAGCTTTGTGCACGGTGCTGTTGTCGTGGGCGAGGTTTATTGGCTCCGATATGTGCATTCTGGCCTTAGGAAGTAGCAGGTTCTCCAACAGATCTATATAGCCTTCGCTATTCAAGCGGCCGGTCACTTCTGTCAGCTCACCGGGGCCCGATGCACTCATCCGGCCCCAAAAACCAACGCTAATACGGTCGCTCGATCGATTAGCTCTGATATTTCTGGGGTTATATCTCTCACCAGCTAATCGCCAAAAAGTGAATCTTCCATCTTCCGATGATTGGAACGTTTTTTCGTCCGCGTAAACGACTTGTGAGAAATCGAAATTCAGAAATCTTTCGGCAAATTGCAGGCGTTCCAGTTTGTACTGTGGTGTTAAAATAAGTTTTCTCGCTGGAACTCGATTATGAAAGCCGTGTTCTTTCAGCCGCCGACGAATTGTTTGTGTCGATAGATCATGTCTACTGCGACCGTCGATACACGAGTGAAGCCGCTGCTTTGGAAACGCCGAACAATATCAACATCTTGATCTCTTCTAGTTTTCCTCGGTCTACCAGTACGTTTAGATGTTTCAATCAAACCTTCAGAATCCCACCGTCTTGTCCACAGGTATACGGTATTTCTCTGAAAAAAATATATCATTAAAATATAATTGACTGCAGTCTATAGTCTTTAATAAACTGCAACTTAATGCCTGGATTACAAAAAAGTGACCTGTGGTATATTGGACAAAAATAAATAAAATTGAAAATAAGCAATACACCCAACAGTCACATACATACCTACACTACACTACAGACTTTTCGGTCTCACAAACACCCAGACTAGGAACTAATACCTGTGGTTCACAAAAATATTTGATTCGGTGCAGGGATCGAACCTGCGGCCTCAGTTTCACAGCCGGCATCTAACAAACTGAGCTACGTCGGCTATCAAATACACGCAAGTCTCATTATGATCTCACAACACTCAAACCGAAAATGTATATAGGTAGGTATATTTATTGGGGGTAACAAAAATCCACGTCTCCGTACGGGGTTTAAGAGTTTAGGTTTACGACTGACTCTAGCGTTTGGAAACCACAAGACACAAGGAACACAACAACACATAATTTAAATACAAATTAAATTAAAAACAATAAATGTATACTTACAGCAACACCTAGGTGTCGTGCAATATCGGCAACAGACGTATCGTCATCGCGAAGACTCACTATTTCATGCCTACAATGTTCACTTAAACGAGTATGTGATATTTTCAGCTCTAATAAAGACGAGTAAATATGGTGTTTCAGTATGTAGACGACTTGCAGTTTTGATTTTTATGATTGGAACCTACTATTTATATATCTTCCCTTCGTTAGAAAAACTAATACTTCAGTCAAATTACGTTCTTTTTTAAGATCAAAAATACATATTAACAGCAATTTATTTTAATTATAATATCGATCAATAGTAAAAGTAATTTTTATTCCAGTAATTTTACTGTTAATACATTCAAATTCAAATTCAAATATTTTATTGATACATAAACAAGCTTACAGATAATGTATGTGTACGTTAACAACTGCATTAGTTCGGGAGAACTGTGTCGCAGTCATTAGCGCCCACCTCCAGGAGGGAAGACGATCGTATCTCCAAAATATTCAAAACTATAACTAAATAAACTACTACTAATATGTGCGTGTGCGTGTGCGTGTGCGTGTGCGTGTGCGTGTGCGTGTGCGTGTGCGTGTGCGTGTGCGTGTGCGTGTGCGTGTGCGTGTGCGTGTGCGTGTGCGTGTGCGTGTGCGTGTGCGTGTGCGTGTGCGTGTGCGTGTGCGTGTGCGTGTGCGTGTGCGTGTGCGTGTGCGTGTGCGTGTGCGTGTGCGTGTGCGTGTGCGTGTGCGTGTGCGTGTGCGTGTGCGTGTGCGTGTGCGTGTGCGTGTGCGTGTGCGTGTGCGTGTGCGTGTGCGTGTGCGTGTGCGTGTGCGTGTGCGTGTGCGTGTGCGTGTGCGTGTGCGTGTGCGTGTGCGTGTGCGTGTGCGTGTGCGTGTGCGTGTGCGTGTGCGTGTGCGTGTGCGTGTGCGTGTGCGTGTGCGTGTGCGTGTGCGTGTGCGTGTGCGTGTGCGTGTGCGTGTGCGTGTGCGTGTGCGTGTGCGTGTGCGTGTGCGTGTGCGTGTGCGTGTGCGTGTGCGTGTGCGTGTGCGTGTGCGTGTGCGTGTGCGTGTGCGTGTGCGTGTGCGTGTGCGTGTGCGTGTGCGTGTGCGTGTGCGTGTGCGTGTGCGTGTGCGTGTGCGTGTGCGTGTGCGTGTGCGTGTGCGTGTGCGTGTGCGTGTGCGTGTGCGTGTGCGTGTGCGTGTGCGTGTGCGTGTGCGTGTGCGTGTGCGTGTGCGTGTGCGTGTGCGTGTGCGTGTGCGTGTGCGTGTGCGTGTGCGTGTGCGTGTGCGTGTGCGTGTGCGTGTGCGTGTGCGTGTGCGTGTGCGTGTGCGTGTGCGTGTGCGTGTGCGTGTGCGTGTGCGTGTGCGTGTGCGTGTGCGTGTGCGTGTGCGTGTGCGCGTGTGTGTGTGTGTGTGTGTGTGTGTGTGTGTGTGTGTGTGTGTGTGTGTGTGTCGGTGTGTGTGTGTGTGTGTAAAATAACTGTGATGTATATGGTGAACTAGGAAGGTAAGAAATAGTTCCGTTTCCGATGATTATACTGATCAGCTGTTAATTAAATTTTCTAGATCCTCATAGTTTAGGGAACTGAGCCATTTACTGATTACCAACTTACATTTCCTTCGTGACAGAGAATAAATATTGAGAATTTTGTTTATTTTATTATACAAAATTGGACTCGAATAATGATATTGCCTTCTTGCTATCACACTAGAGGTAGCCTCAGTCTGACAAACTCTATTCTGTCTGCGCTTCTGTCTATTAAGATGAACGTCGAAGGAAAGTTCAGAATGTTTGCGTAGAATTGTATTAAGAACAAACATCTGCCTAACCGTGGGCAACTCACAAATGGCATACAACTCTCCAGTCGGGAAACGACAGGGCTTATGTATCATAACCTTGAGAACCGCTCTCTGAGCTCGCTCTAAACGGAGTAGCAAACTCTTTCCACAGTTACCCCATGCTGAGATACAGTATTTTAGAATTGAGTACGCTAGAGCATAGTATATCATTTTAAGAGTAGAAAAATCAGCGGAAGATCTAAGATTTTTAAAAACATAAATTAATTTTCTGATTCTCGGGACTAAGGAACCAACATGATCACACCATGAAATAGTGCTGTCAACAATCACGCCCAAATATCTAATACTGTTCGTGCGCGAAATGTTATCACATTTACAGTCCGAATTATTTACTGAACATTTGTGCGCGGTTAAGGTATAAGGAGAAGCAGGTTGAGATGTCATTCGCGGTGAAAAAGTAATAAACTTTGTTTTGTCCAAATTTAGAGTGAAGAGATTATCTGACAGCCAGTCCATGACTATTTGCAGGGCTAATTCAGCATGGGATCGGGTTTCAGCCCAGGTTTTACCGCGTACTAGTATTGCTGTATCATCTGCGTAAGTTAGAATTTTAGAGTTAACAAGGGGTAGAGTGCAGAGATCATTTATGTAAATAAGAAACAGGGTAGGTCCGAGAACACTACCCTGAGGTACCCCATAACTGAGAGTCTCTAATTTGCTAGTGTAATCTCCCAACTTTACTAGTTGGGTTCGGTCACTAAGGTAGCTCTTATAAATTTCAAAAGATAGTCCTCTTATGCCAATATTATGAAGTTTCGTGAGTAGGAGAGGTATAGATACGGTGTCGAACGCTTTAGATAAGTCGAGGAATATGCCTATTGTTTTAAGTTTACAATTGCAATTTTTTGCAACAGTGTCGGTTAATTCCAGTACTGCATCCTCTGTACTTTTTCCAGATCTAAAACCATATTGGTTTTCAGCCAAAAAATTTATAGAGTTAATGTAGCTTAGCAGTCTTTTCTTAAGAATTTTTTCAAAAATTTTGGATAAGCTCGTGAGAACAGATATTGGTCTGTAGTTGCCGACACTTTCTCTGCTGCCACTTTTGAATACAGGGTGTACAAGGGCCCTTTTAAAAGCCTTAGGAAACACACCTGTAGTCAAAGAGAGGTTAAACACATAGCAAATAATCGGGACGAGAATATGTCTAGCAGATTTAAGTAGTAACGGAGGTATGTTATCCCAGCCTACTGCGGTATATGGTTTGAGATTCAGGATTAAGGATTCTATTTCGTTATTGTCTGTATTAAAAATGGCCATTGAGTTGAGGTGCGATGGGGCAGGTGAGTCAGATAAATATGCAATTTTGAGGTGAGTTTGTCTACGTACTATCTTTGAGGCTAATGATTTCCCTACATTTGCAAAATATTCATTCACAGCATCAAGAGACTTATATGGATCAGCAGTCAAGGAGAGGAGTTCTGTAGGGGAAGATTTATTGTTAGGAATATTAGCAATTGTTTTAATTAGTTTCCAAGTGGCCTTTGGATTTCTGCTATGTTTTTGGAATTCTGTGCGTTCGTATTGCCGTTTTAATTTTTTAACCAAATTGTTGCAGAATCTCTTATAGCGTACGTAAGTTATTTTTAGGATGTGATTATTGGGATCTCGTGCAGTTTTTCTATACATTTTATCACGATTTCGTATACATCTTAGGACACCAGGTGTAATCCAGGGCTTAATTATTCTTTTTCTACTTGGAACTGTACAATTAAAAGAATTGTTTTTGATTACAGTTGAGATAATGTTCACTAATTCCGTAGCTGCTTTATTTGCATCATCTTTACAAGAAGTTACTTTCGAAAAGTCAGAAGTTGTCAGTTCCGCTACGCACGCATCGATATTTATGCGCCGGGATGTTCTAGGGACTTTATTAGTCTTCAAATGGCTCTCGCATAAAACAATAACGGGAGCGTGGTCCGTGATAAAAGAGTCAACAACTAATGTGACAACATTTTTGTTGGATTTAACCATCGCGTGATCTAAGCAGCTATTATTTCGCGTAGGGAAGAGGTGACCAGGTAGCAAGCCATGCGAAGCAGCCGTATTCAGATATAAATCCGAGTTGTTGTCATTGGTATTCGGTGCTATATTAATGTTTATGTCACCTAGAATAACAAGAGTTTTAAAATTATTAAGCGCGAGTAGAGTTGAATCTAAACTATCTATAAACTTGGTTAAATTTCGAGTGGAAGGTGAGCGATATACAGCTACTAGAGCCACTTCTGAAGAAAATTTAACAATTAGAGAGTTGGCATCGATTATAATAGGTGTTTCGACTTTGTAGCTTAAATTAGTCCTAACATAAATAACTATACCTTCGTTTTGGTTTTTATATTCTGTTTTGAAGGATTCAAAGCTAGGCATTGCGGGAAGTTGGGGACATTTACTTAACCAACATTCAGACAATACAATACAATCAAATTCGATTTTAATTCTATCCAATAAAATAACTAGGTTATTATAGTTACAGATATTGCCTAGGCTTCTTATATTTAGGTGGAAAAACTTTAAGCCATTTACAGATTTAGATATGTGTGAGACACATTCTTCGGGTGCGCAGAAATAAGAATTAGAACCTGAAAGTTGATCTAAATCATCTATAATCATAGAATGATCGTTATCCATTAAAAGTTTGCAAATGAAACATTTTGTTCGTGATTGATGAAATAGATAGAAATAGAAATAGCTGTTTGTGACATGTTACTGATAGTATGATTTTAATAAAGGAATGAAATCCTTGATCCCTGAATTATCTGTTTTTTAAAACGGAAGGGACGGTACGTCAGTAGCTGATCTGAATTTAAAAAATAATAATCATTGATAATTTTGACTATAATCAATAAACATTAATGTTAATGGTAATTTATATTATAATTATATTGTGATCAAAATAAATTGCTGTTGATATGTATTTTTGATCTTAAGGTTATGGTATGAATAACATTAGGCACGTATTATAACAGACGAACAAGAACAACATTTAAACTTCGCGTAAATATATATTATTTCACAAAAACACAAAATAAGTCAATGCAGAGAAAAGCAAAAAATATAAATTGTATTACAAAGCAACAAAAGTAGATGAACACATCTACGGCAAACTTGCTTTTTACAAGTGTTCATTGAATTATGTAATATTGGTGTGTTTAGGAATTTTGTTGCTTTTGTTGTTCAGAAACTTTTGTAACCTTAAGGTGTTCACGAATTTTTGTGGCCGAACCTGGTCAACCACTTTTGTTGCGTCATGTGTGCAAGACTTTTGGAGTTTTGAATATGCTCAACGACTTTTGTCGTTGACTGTACCTTGCGTATTATTGGGAACCATATTCAAAGAGAAGTCTATTCATTTCTAGTAAATATTTTTGATTCTTTATTTTATTTTCACGCAAAGTGCGCATTTACAATTCGAGCGGCGTTAAAAGGTTGGAATGGATTATATGGAACTACTGACCAGTCATTTAAATTTACTACTGTAATATGTGTAAACCGATCGATATAATTTTAAATATTAATACCTTTTCACTTACAGCTTAAATGTTGCATATATATGTTTTTAATTTTATTACAGCCTAGTGGCCTAGCTTCAACTAGGTTATCTACCTATGTTATGTTTCGACTCCAATCTCCACCAGAAACATCTTATATCCTGTTCAAAGTTTTGTACTCCTGAAATTATCCTAAGTAGAAGAATCGAATATGTATTCTCGCGTGAAAGGTAATAATTATTACTACCTTATACTACTGAATATATGCAACAAAACACTAAATGTATCAAATAATTAATTAAAAACCAGTCACTCATTTCAACTATCATATTTTCTTTATTGTGCTTTGGAAAAAATATTATCTAGTGGAGGGTAGTTATAGCAATTATCTTGTGTCATCTCGCTGAATGTTTAGTTTCTCGTGATCGTTTGAAAAATGTAATGCGTGCTCTGTAGCTGCGTTAGAGTTGTTAATTAATATCGATTGTTTTGTGGACATAGTGCAAGTGATGATGAGTGCTACATCGATCATCGTTTTTGTCGGCATTGTCCAGCTTCAGTGGCGAAATCCCGGTGAGTGATATTCTTCTTCTTTAAGTGCCTCTTCAGTGTTGAAGGTTGGCCGTCAGCTTCTTGTTTTCTTCTTTATCATACACATAGATATAGAGTGGTATAGCTGTATATTATTATAATTCTCATCCTTTATTAAATATAAATCCTCTATTCTGCTATGCTGCCTAACCAATATTTCAACAAACTATTTAATTTAAATTTCATAAATTACTTCGATTTATTTAATAAAAATAACATTATGTCAATAATTATTCATCAAATTATGAAAAGGCAATACGAGTAGAGGATCCGAATTTGTATTCACCATGTACAGACATGTTTTAACCACATTGCACACCAGAAACATTTTTTTCTTGTTCTTCCATGATCAAAATATTCAATCATGAATTGTCTATAAAATAGTATTGGTATTATGGACAGACTCAGTCGCACTTAATGATAATTTCATTATATTTGACGGAAAAACCAGCAGCAGTTGGATATTATGACAAAATTATTGTCAAGCGTTGCAAGCCGAAATTCATTTTGAAAGAAAAATAGTAAGACAAAATAGTTACTGTCGCAAGGCTAACAGATAAAAACAAAAACAATAATATAAACATACAGGGTTTTAAGCAACGTTTTAATGTATAAATGGCCAAAAAACAATGACCCCCCAACATTTTTTAATTTTATAAATTCTTCCGGGCTAGATCCACAACAAAATCACGGGCGAGAGGTAGTAAGTAGTTAGTTAAGTATACGTAGATGTAAATATCATGAGCGACAATGATGGATGCCGGTGTCTCGCCGTAGCTTTTGCCTCGTCAGCTGCGCATTAACAATCTGTCATTGCTAACCATGCATTTGTCATTACCATAGGCCATTACTAATTTGATTATTACAATTAGTAACCCGAGGCTTTGTTACTGTGAGTGCATGAAGCTCAATTATCAGTAAATCTAGTGATTATAGGCTCGATGAGTGACTTAGGTTCGAATTCAGATAGGGAATGTTTGAGAATTTTTAACAATATTCTATCTTGGTAAGGTTAGCCTTTGCATCGTTAGCAATTTATCAAAATAATAAGGTCGGGTTTATTTAATTATAAACTTATTTATTTACTATCAATCACATACAATTACAATCGAATTTGAACAAGGAAAAATATACACACTAACATAAACACAAAATTCACGCAATAGATTACAATATTAAATATTTATATATCTGGAATATTCTGGAGGGTTGTTAATTCCACCCCTAGGCTCACTGTTAGTCTAGTACATCCCTTGCATCCATCCATTTCGTAGATTATAGTGGTGGATTAAACGATATCCCCTTACTCAATGGCTAAAGGGAGACCTACGCACAGCTGCTGTGTATATCAACAACTAACACTATGCATAAACAAGGCTAGCTGAAACTTAATAAATATTCTAGTCATGTATCTTCTATTGGAGTGTGGCGAAATTTGGAACTACAAATAAAATTTACAAAAATCTAATTTACGTATTATTTGAGATATGCTTTTATATTTTAAATAACAAGCATTTGCATTTTAAATCTAATCTGGGGGCGCGGCCGAGCCCCCGTCCAAGTCGAGCTATAGGCCGTAACATCCTTTTCTCGAAGCAATTCAGACCATTTTCAACCCCCTATAACTTCGTTGTGGCTAAAGCATGAAGCCTGAATTTTCAGTTACTAAGCAGGCATTGTGTAAACACGGTATATTTAAAATTTCATTCAATTTGAACCAGTAGTTTAAGAATTGTAACTAGTCAAACTTTCTTAGTTTTGTCACTCACTGACTGACTGACCGATCATCAAAAGTCTAAGGCACTTCTAGCAGACATAGAACCTTCAAATTTAGAATATAATTAGTGTTTAGTGTCTAAAGTAAGGGAAAATTCAAACATTTCATAATTTGTGTCTAGTTTTCTAGATAGACCAACTGTCAACTAGTAGTTGACATGACGTGGCGCGTTGGGATGCATTAGAAATCCGTTAAATATGGCCATTTCGGTCGCACTAAGGGCAATTTGTATTACTATTTTAACCTTGACGGGCATGAGCGGCGGTGCGGATAACTTTGTAATCCCATATAAATGTATAGGATTACAAAGTTACATTTGCAGTTAATGAATCATTGTACCCGTATATAATGGAATAATAGTTGTAGATAGATATCTATATATATGAGGCATAACAGGAGGGGATATAGAGAAGGAAATGGTGTATTCAGCATGTCACATGCCCTTGCAAATAAATAGACTAAATAGCTCGAAAATATCAATTACAATGAAAGAAAGAACATTAAAAATCCGCTATATTTGTGATAAATTGATGCCTACAAAAATAAGAAAAATCCATAAGACAGAGGCTTTAAGAAAAATCGTTAGTGATATTCTAGAAGTAAGAAGTACCGAAAAGGAAAAAAGTAGGACTCTACAAAAAGACGTGAGATCCCATCAAAAACATCCTGTAAAAAAATTCCAAGTCTCGCAGCTCAGGTTTTCTACCGCAAAAAGTTGTCAGATGCATGTAATACCAAGTCGATTAATTTATTTAGTCCTTAAGGGACCTTCTATACAGGGAGCGCAAAAAAATGGCGCACTTGCTCAGATGGGTACAAGGGCATAATATTAATATCGTAATAAAAAAATAATATTTGGAAAATACCTATCCGTTTTGAAGTTATGACCGTTTAAAGTTTTAAGTTTAATCACCACTTTTTCGCATAAAACCAGTTGGAATGGATGAAGAACAAGATTTAAACACATACGTATTTTTTCGTTTCGTCGTTAATTGAACGGTTAACGAATTATACCACGAAAACCATTTTTAACAGCATCAAAACTTCCTTAGACTTCGCTTTAACCGTTGTTTACACATGGGTAAGGTCATGAACTCTTAGCTGTATAATTTATCCTTCTCTAATTTCAAAACAGGATATTTTTGTTTCATTTCAAATAAATAAATCAGTTCAACAGGGACGTACTTAGATTTAAACGTCAATAAATTAACAACATAATAACTTTAGGTGCAGTTGCATCGTGTATGGATTGACTATTTTGTTTGTCATTATTTTCCTTAGTGTCACAAATCCAAACTGAAAGACACCAAGAAATCACACTGGTCATCGCTTAAGAGCCTACCTCGAAAAATATTCGCAGCATTTTGGGGCGTGGTTTACGAAAGTTGCCGCATCACGTCGCGGCACTGCGCTACTGGAGCACATTCCCCGATTAAATATTATCTACTGGTATTATTAATATTAGTAACAACGAATTAATGAAGACCTATGTATATTTATAATCCGTATGATTCTGACAATGTGCCTATATATTGTTTATCATACTTTTGTATTGATAAAAAAAATCTATTACAATCTAAGTGTTAAAACACGAACTTTAAACTATTACTTTACGAAAACCTCAAAAACATTTACAATAATATCTGTATAAATACAAGATACCAATTGTTTTGCCGGTTACTAGTGTGAAGCGCTAATCGCCTAGGCGCTCTTTGATAAATGCCGCCAAAGGCATTGCGCCTAGCGATGATTTATTTGTTTCTACTTCATTTGACCTGTGATTTGACCACTGACTTTCGCCTATAAAACAACGTCATTCTTAGTTCTGCTGTTTTGTGATTTTTGACTTACGATACAACTGTAAAATTAACAAAAATGTGTGAAATAAATTTGAATTTTGTAATAACAACCAAACTAAACTGACTAGGTATTCTTGAAGTATGTACACAGAGCGGAAACGATAAGTAATTACATTAGATTATTGTTTAAATTCCACATAAAATAATTATTATTGATTTTCGAACTGTGCGGTCACACCGGCGCTCACGCTCTTATCATTACTGCTATGCGCTTGGCGCGAGAATGACGGCGATCACACCCGCCCGTTCCAGTTTGAACTTTCTTTACAACCAAATAGGGATCATTTTTGTTTAACAATGTTTCTTTTATTTACGCTAGACAAATTTTTCGGCGAAATTATTTGATATCAATTACAATTATTTTGCTTTCGTTATATGAAAAGCATTGTAAATATTAATTTTATAGTAATACTAGCGATTGGGCCCGGCTCCGCCCGGGTGCATACACGTTTTAAAATGGCGGTCATAATGTTTAATTCTGACTATCAGTTTAGAATATCGACCAATCGGACCAAGAAAAACGAACAAAATTTCCTCGTATTTGCTAGAAATGTCACTACTGCTTTCCTACTATAGATCATAGCGTGATGATATATAGCCTATAGCCTTCCTCGATAAATGGACTACCCAACACTGAAAGAATCATTCAAATCGGACCAGTAGTTCCAGAGATTAGCGCGTTCAAACAAACATACAAACAAACTCTGCAGCTGTATAGTATTAGTATCGATACAGACTTTCAGTGACATATAAAATATATTCGTAAAAAAATACTCTAAATCTGGAGGCACGGCAGTGCCCCCACCAAGTCGAGCTAAAAAGCGGCACAGTGGTACCATCCTTTTCTCGAAGCAATTCAGATCATTTTAAACCCCCCATAACTTCGTTGTGGTTAAAGCAAGAAACCTGAATTTTCAGTTACTAAGCAGGCATTGTGTAAACACGGTATGTATATTTAAAATTTCATTCAATTTGAACCACTAGTTTAAGAATTGTAACTAGTCAAACTTTCTTAATTTTGAAATAAAACTATTATTTACGGATTTTATCGCGAATTTAGTTTAATTTTTTACATTTTTAACTTCCCGACGTTATTACCTCCATTACCTCCGCTTTGACCAGCCCCAAGTCCTCGCTAAAGAACACCGTTTCCTGCCCAGGATGTTTCGCGAGGCTATTGAAATTAAAAAAACATCCAAATTTCAATAGAGATGATGGCTTGAAGCTTGCACAAGCATGGGATCCAATACTACATTTAATTAAATCGGAACCCAAAAGACCAACTGCCAGACCTCAAGACACAGTGAGCTCCTTCTGCGTAGATCGGATCGCAAACACAGACTAGATATTTAAAATTATTTTTTAAAATTAATAATTGTAAAATAAGGGTAGTTAAATTGTAACAGTCACAGAGCAGACGTCTAATACCTCAGTCCGCCCCGTGACCTCGAAAGCTGTAAAGTAATCGAAACGTCGGGAAGTTAAAAATGTAAAAAATTAAACTGAATTCGCGATAAAATCCGTAAATAATAGTTTTATTTCAATGTGAAACATTCGCGTAAATCTAAGAAACCATTTTCTTAATTTTGTCACTCACTAAGTGTCTGACCGATCATCAAAAGTCTAAGGTAATTCATGCAGACATAGAACCCTCAAATTTAGAATATAATTAGTGTTTAGTGTCTTAAGTACGGAAAAATTTAAACATTTCGTAATTTCTGCCTAGTGTTCTAGATACACCAACTGCGTGAATAACTTTGTAATCCCAAATGTATAGGATTACAAAGTTACATTTGCAGTTAATGAATAATTGTACCCGTATATAATGGAATAATAGTTCTAGATAGATATCACTACATAGTATAAAACAAAGTCGCTTTCTCTGTCCCTATGTCCCCTTGTGTGCTTAAATCTTTAAAACTACGCAACAGATTTTGATGCGGTTTTTTTAGTAGATAGAGTGATTCAATAGAAAGGTTTACGTGTATAATAACATCCATTAAATAGTGGAGACATACTGTTATATTTGAGGTTTCTAATGTGATGTCGTTAATTATCAATTTTTTCCGCTTACATTGCAAGAAACGCAGGCTGAACCCTACGAGATTTATCAAAATAATGTAGTAATTATTTGTACACATTGAAAATGTCTACAGAAAACTCCGCGATGGTATATGTCTATCTCTTATGGATATCCCACAATAACAGTTTTTTGTCATTTACTTTTACGACAAATACAGCATTAATCCTTATCCAATTAAAAAGCTTAAATACATTGTTGGTTTAATATAGATCTATATGGTCCTTTACAGCACAAGATTTAAATGAATATTTTCGAAGATATTACAGATTTAAAATTGCGGGACGTAACGCTTGCGGCAGTACTGGCCGGCCGGGGCGGCAGTAGCGTGCCTGAGTAGGAAGGTTTATATGCATAATAATAATACGTACATATTTTTGTACAGAAATCTATTTGTACCCGGGCGAAGCTGGGCCTGGCCGCTAGTCTATATATAAAAGGCATAACATGAGAGGGTATTGAGAGGGAAAGGGTGTATTCAGCCCATGAAACTGTACAACTTCCTCTAGAAAGACATAACGAAGAAAAACTTGCAAATAAATAGACTAAATAGCTCCAAAATATCAATTACCATGAAAGAAAGAATATTAATAAACAAATCCGTGATAATTGTGATAAATTGACACCTACAAAAATAAGAAAATACCATAAGACAGAGGCTTTACGAAAAAATGTTGGTGATATTCTAGAAGTAAAAAGTACCGAAAAGGAAAAAATTAGGACTCTAAAAAAAGACGTGACATCCCATCAAAAACATCCTGTAAAAAAATTCAGCCATCCAGCAGCATTATGTACGATACATTATAGTTTCATGCGATGGCCAAGTCGATCCATTTATTTATAACGTAAAGAATTTTTAATATTTATATGATAATAGCTTACGTAATAACTTTGTACAGAAGGTCCCTTACGCAAGGACTAAATAAATTAATCGACTTGGTATCGGTATATGCATGTAGCATCTCACAATTTTTTGAGGTAGAAACCCTGAGCTGCGAGACTTGGAATTTTTTTACAGGATGTTTTTGATGGGATAGTGTCTTCATCTGTCTATTGATAGAGGTGCTCCCGAAAGGTACTATTTTTCTAATGGTATTATACTGGATGATTTTGAAAAATATCACAATATTATGATGACCATATACAACACTTTACATGTTTCTTTACATGGGCAAAAAATCATGAAATTTGTGTGACGTAATTTATGGATAACCCCATAGGTGGTCGGAATTGAAAATTGCGACCGCCATTTTTTTCTGCTCTAAGATATCGATGTTGAAATCAATTCAAGCAAGCATTAGATTAATCGAGCAAAGGGTAACCCAGATATCGATTTATATATCAATCGGATGAATAACAAAAAAGTTCAAAATGGCGGCCTAAAATTTCGGTTCGGACTCCGAATG
Organism: Hyles euphorbiae; assembly: GCA_023078785.2. Classification (NCBI taxonomy): domain Eukaryota; kingdom Metazoa; phylum Arthropoda; class Insecta; order Lepidoptera; family Sphingidae; genus Hyles; species Hyles euphorbiae. Next base: position 11,821,746 of record CM041041.1, on the reverse strand, counting down.
TAGGTTATTCGAAGAAAGGGTACTTCGGATAGATATTGATTTAGAGACCAATCAGATTAATAACAAAACGGTTCAAAATGGCGGCCTCAACTATCAATTCTGACTTACTCATTCAAATGAAGGAACCATTAGATATCGATTTAGATATCAATCGAATCAAAAGCAAAAAAGTTGTCACGATGTGATAGGTGGCGAACCTATCGCCATATCGGGCACAAATTCCTGACTCTGGGCTGATAATGAATAGAAAAATCCAATATCACTTTGCCCTACCCGGGATTCGAACCCAAGACCTCACCTTTGTAACCGTACCTTAGTACAACTACACCACTGAGGCAGCCTACCAGTCAAATATCGATTTGGAACCCTTCGGATAAATAACAAAAAAACAAAAATTAAAATACCCCGGACTCGAACCCGAGACTTCAGCGTCGTAATCATATTATGAGGCAAAAATGCATAAAATTTCACCCGAATAATAACAAAAAAATCAATCAAAATGCGGATCGAATATTCTTTTTTCTGAGAATATTTTCATTTTTTCGGAATGATGGTTCTTTCAAATATCGATTAGGAACAATTCGGATAAATAACAAAAAGCAAAAATTAAAATGACCCGGTTTCGAACCCGAGACTTCAGCGTCGTAATTATATTATGAGGCAAAAATGTATAAAATTTTACGCTCCCTTCGACTAATTTCGTTGAGCGCTTATACGTAAGTCAATGACCTTTCTCTTTTATTTTGGTAACTTAGCTAGTTGAAAATGAACTTAAAAATGAATATATACTGCTATTTATTTTTTAAATATATGTAAATAAATTAAAATGTACAAACACAAAAGAGTTCCACCTAAAATAATAAGATTTACGTAAATTTGAAATTACGTAACAAATAATCGGCGGGCTAGAATTTCGAAACGTCGAGTGCAGATCCGTCGTCCACCAAGGCCCGCGGCCGTCTGACGGGAACGCCCCCAAAGAGATAGCTTATATGGCCGTAACGTACAAGAATGGGGTAGGATGGCCCATGCGCTTCTCAAAATAAAACAACATAAGCGCCAAACCATATTTTATTTTATTGTCATCGTACTATTTACTTTTTTCTTGTTTTTTTCTCGCGAAAAACTAATATTTAAAAATATGTTTATGTCAAATTAATCTTGAGTTTCTACACGGGGTAAGTTAGGAGTTCTGAGTTCTTAAAAAACTTAACAACTGCTACTTTGGACTGTATTTTTGTTAAGGCAAAGTGGCGTAATCATGTATTTTTTTTCATAAAGTTGTTAATTATATCATCAATTAAAACATATCTGAAAATGGACTACCTAATCTTAGTAATTTATGATATGTAGGGTTTTAAAAAAGCCAAATTTTTCAAGGTATCCCCTTAAATCATGTAAGATTGCGAATTTAATTATAATTAGAAAAGTTTTGGTAATACCTACGTTATGTATTAAATTTTCTAAATAATTAATATTCATTGAAAAAATAATCTGATGACACTGATTAATAAAAAATAAGATTTTTAAAATGATGGCCCAATTCGGCCCTATTAGTCAAAGGAAGCCGCCGGTCATAGTGTACTTCGTCGGATCCAACGCGGCTCGATTATTCTTCCTTTGAGGTTGCCGCCGCCCTTTGTGAGCGCGAGCCGAAAGGCGGCAATTTCTTTGTCGGTAACTTTTAGCATTTTGCAAAAGAAGACCGACATCTTGAGGTGTGTTCACACTACACACTTGATATAACTTAATTTGATTAAGTACCTACTCCGATATAAAAGTTACGTTAAAAAAAAGATCTTATTGGACTGATAGAATGGTCCTTACTTGCTCAAGAGCTTATAATATTATTTAAATATGTCATCAACCAATCCAGTCAGTTACAAATTGCCTATTTACTTTTGCTTATTATTGTATTTAACATTACTTTAATGTGTTTTGAAAATAATGTTACTTTAAAGTGATAAAATTTCTTCTAAATTCTTATACCTAGAGAAATGTCGTCTACCATTATAGCATAGAATTTGCATATGAGACTTCTGTGAGATAAAATTAGTGAAATCAATAAACACTAAGCACTAATTTACTGCACTGGAGACCCCGTGCCCTGCAGTGGCACGTATATGAACTGATACAGTACTAATACTAATTGTTCACATGAATTATTATGAACTCAAATAGGAAAGCTTTGTATCTAATGTGAACAGGCCTTTATCTTTCAAAAATCAAAATAATAATTTATTTTTTATTAGTTGAATTCGGATTGCGATCGCGTGCGCATGTATTAGTCGTGTGCATATTATTGTAAATTCGTTTTCAGTTATTTTGAGTAAATTTTATTAATTTCATTATGCTTTGAACATTACCCAATTTGATAGCTTTTGATGTAACTTGTGTTATGTGAAATGTAAAAGAAAAAGTGATTTGTGCTACCAAACTGTGACAGTGTTTTCGTGCGGGTTTTGGCGGATCCTGCGCTTCCATCCTTGCCTATCAAGGTCATTACGGTTTACATTACAAGGTCAGTTAACTATTTTAGTGGTCAGTAATGACAACTAACCAGCCCATATGGGTCACCGACGGCCTCCGTGGCGCAGTTGGTAAGAACTGCCTGTGAAATGAGAGACCCGCGGTCTTCGGTTTCTGCCCCGAGACAATTTCCATGAACCATAATTATTTTTCTAATACCCGCGACACAAGATTTGTATCTTAGTGTGGGGTTAGTACCCATGTATGTGACTGTTGACACTTGACAGTATTAATTTAATATCTTTTTTATGTACCCTGAGCGTTATGTATACAATCGCACGACTTATAAGTAAATAATGAGCTCTGCTTATTTATTGTTGAGTGTCTACCGTTCAGTTGCAAGGTTCAATCACTTTAGCCGCTTAGCGTAATGTGTTAAGGGTTAGCATATGTAACGTTAGTTTTTTTTTTCTCGGCATCTTTCTTAATATTCGCTAGCGCCATGCAAATCCGTCTTAATTAAGATGCCTTCACCATATACTATAATGTATATTGGCAGGTGCGCCGTTTTCTTGTCCACCCTGTATAAAGTTATTACGTTAGTTATTACCATATCAATCTTAAAAATTATTTACGATTTAAATAAAAAGATCGACTTGGCCAGCAGCATTATGTATAAATTGTACGATACATTATGTTTTCATGCGATAGTATTTACAAGTCCAATGTAATAATGTGAAGAGAGAAAAACTGTTCGTATTATTTAGTCAACAGCATGACAAAAACGCCAAAAAAATTTAGATGGTCTATAATACACATATCACAAATATGTAGTTCTCAAGACAATATACTCTTTAAAAAAATCCTTATATTAGGTTTTAGAGTCTACGAGAGGCTCTTTCGTCGAAGTAGACATAAAACAAACATATGTGGATTGAAATAAAACTATTATTCAGTCTCAGTCTCAGTTCGCCCCGTGAACACGAAAGCTCAACAGTAATCGAAACGTCGGGAAGTTTAAAAAAAAAGAAAAATATCCGTAAATAATAGTTATATTTCAATGAGACATTCGCTTAAATCTAAAAAAAACATAAGTGGATCTCAAAAACATTTGACGCGATGCAGGAACCAAACCCGCGACCTCTCGTTTGACAGCCGGCGTCACAATTATCCACATCATAGGGGTTTTCGACATATATCCTGTTTATATACTATTTATATTTAAAAATGTAAACCAAACACTACCAACTTATTCTTAATACCAACACTATAATTACACACAAGATTTACTAATATTAAAAAATATATTATAAAAACCTATTTAAAAATAACAGTACTAAACCGAATGTAAAATGCTAATCTGGGCATCCTGTCCAGTAATGCGCGGGCTGGCGGGCCGAGCGTAAGATTAGCAGACATTTGAATGCGCCGCCAACCCGTCTCCGACTAATTGAGTTAATATTTGGTTATCGGCGGCGCACACTCGGCCTCCACGACTAATCCCGATGAATTAATGACGCGAATTTATCATTATTAATGCCTACGTGATCCCGCATCGCACCTGATTTCGAGCTTTGCCGACCGAAGTTACGCTTCGCTATTCAAAATGTTTTCGCTGGATTCTAGGTTGATATTTGTTGTAGTTATGTTGTCAAAAAAATAATCAAACTTGACTTGGTTGTAAGTGTGGTCAATATATTTTTTTCAATCTCGTAGGATCATTACAATTTATTTAAAGTTATTTGATCAAGGTATCAGGACAAAAATGTGTATGATACTGGTCTTTAATAAAATATTGACATCTGGTTATAAATTTTATATAAAAGAACTATAACTACTATTGATTGAAATAATAATGTATAATGTAACTCTAGTAAAAATCAGCCGTCGCTAGACATCAACGTGAATTTCGCTGCAACTTTTAAACGTTATACATTGCGCGCCTACTATTGCTTAAAGATCAACACGTAAAAACAGTATCATTATTATTTCCACAAGCTAGTGCTCCATTACCCCCTACGGCCCGTCAAAGTACTGTAACTATCGATTTTGTGTCATCGAACAATAAGTACACGTCCGATATGTCCATTTAAACATAAAATTAGAACATTATTAATTCACGTGTGTTTTTCGTGTGAACACATGAGTGCCGCTGACAGTACAACCGGTCGATCCAGGGGTTACTCTATAATCCGAAACGAAGTTCGATTGTTCGGACATCGTACGTAAACCTGTACGACAGTGCTTATGTATTTCACAAAATATTCGAATTTTCGATCGTTTGTCGTATCCATAGACTCAGCTCGGAGTGAATGACAAGTGTTATGGAGCATAGTATGAATTTTAGGAGTCAGAAACTTTTCAAATTACTTCGAACGTCGAACGTTGAAACATTCGAATTTCGTTTTCGATAACAGAGTAGTCCTCCAGGTTTATTCGGACACTGGCGCCGATATTCACTGCTCTGTTCCGGCTTTACGACTATTTTTTATGACAGCACTAGTTCATATTTTGACAGGGTTAAAGGATTAAGAGGTGGCAATTAAACCGGGCCGGGAGTAAACAAAATTGAACGCGGCTTGCGTTGGAAGAAATAAATATTGCACTGCATACATTTTGTGAGCTCTTATGGTTTATGGATTTAAAAAACTGTAAATTTTTTAGCTTTTATTCATTAATTTTGTTTTATTTTGGTAAAACCTTAATTGGTATAGCGAAGTGTCCTATTAATTATAGACGCAGATTTATTAATTTTAATTTTTCATTTCCATCAGCCCACTTTCGTGTAAAGCTTGCCTCATTATTCATTAAAACCGATATATTAATTAAAATGCATTTAGTTTCGAGATTACTCAATTTGTCGTCGCTGCTTCAACCTATATTCGTTTTTGTCTAAAGAAGCTGCTGTTAAGTTGAATCAAACGAATAGCCTTTAAAAATTTCCGTAGCAGCAATGTATCGCCAAATCCCCGTCACTTCATACAGCATGACGTATGCAAACATGAGTACAACAATCGATCATAGTGCAATCACGGCTCGCTAATCACTCACGATGCAAGCGGCGCAAATGGCGCGTCCCGTCGCATGACGTAAGGCAACGGGCCCTACCGACCACCAGCTTCAGGACAGGGCTGCCAAACTGTGGAATACTAGTTATAATAGATGAAATTACAACCACAAAAAATTGATCAGTTAAATGATTACAAGAAAGTAGGATAATAAGTAGATTGTAGTTCAGTTATGGTACGCTAATCATTTACAATGTATGCAGCGCAAATAGCGCGTCCTTTCGGATGTCATGTCCCACTGGACGTTAGTATGAGGACAGGGCTGCCAAGCGGAGGAAATCTTGGTGTTATATGCAGGCATGATAAGCGATATACGAAAAAGATTGACAAGATAGCAAGTGTAGTTCCTTTCAAACAGCGTTACCACTAATGCATGATATCCAACTACCGTTGATCGCCACTATGACTTCTGCAGGTTCGAAACCAAACATAAGCTGAGTCCGCGCCACCTTTGCGTCGGTTACCGTGACGGATTTCCATCACCTCTTACAGCCAGTATCTAAATCTAATGCTCCGACCACTACCATAATGTAAATTGTACTTTCAAGACCCCATTAAAAATACCGTAAAAATTTACCCACACAATTGTAGCCAGAAAACATTGTAGCCAGAGCAACTACTGGACATATTGAGACTTAACATCTTATGTCTCAGGATGGCGAGCGCAGTGGAATGTTGCTACTGTTCATGAGCGGTCGTATCGCTTACCATCAGGCGAACGGCTTGCTTGTCTCGCTATTCAATGCAATAAAAAAAAAAAAAAAAAAAACACGAAGTATTCACAACCTACCTTTCCAGCTAAAAATGTTTAGAATTCTGCAAAGTCTGTAATTCCATAGTCTGATTTCGTTTGCATTGTTTATCCGTAGCCAGTGTCCCTAGAAACAGGATTAGGCTTTTAGCGGAAGCTGGCGTACTTCGAAGTCCATTAAGGTCGTGAGGTATCACGCGTTATATTTTATTTCCAATTCGTTGCAAAAACAGACATCTAATGCTATTAGGAGGATAGACACTAAGGTATTTATTAATTCAACGGCATTAAAGATGTGTTTTACGAGTGCAAAATGCATATAAATTACAGTGACTCTTAAATTTTGCGACGTAACATTGGTTGTATATTGGGGATGGTATAAATGATGATCATAATAAGACATAAGATAATGCAATACTTAATGCTTCTACGTCAAGTTTTTTTTTTATATTGTCACATATTTATTTTGGAAGAGGTAAAGCCACGCTGTTGTCAGTCATGGCTCAACATGAATGAGCAAGATCGTCCGAGGTGCCACTGCTGTCTCACAGGAACTGAATGGGAGCCGAGTGAGATTGCCGGATGCCCAATACCACTTTCCTCTTCCCATTATTTTCCTTCCCGCCTCTCTCCCGATTTGATGGGCTGGCAACACATCCATGATCTAAGCGTTGTTCATTTGCGACAGTGTTCACTTGCCATGAGATGAGCTAGTATGAAAATTATTTTTGGTTGCGAAAAAGTGAAAAGTATTTTTTCATGAATCCTATAATACTGTAATACCGTCTTGCTATAGTTACTAGAAGATTGGTATGAGCTATCTCAATCTCTCATTTCATTACATCTTCCACTGAACTTAAAAAATTTTGTGCTCTCGATTACCGTGAACATTAAGTTTCACTAGGTATTTTCTTTACATATTAAGATTCTATCCTTACATCCGATATGAAGAAGTCATAAGCTGATAATTATCAAAAAATAATCAGTTTATTCATAAAACAAGTCAGCAACTTTTCAATCACCAATACCAAATCCAATCACAAAGCTATTCCACAAGCAGGTACATATTAATGCATCAATCTGTAACCCCATTTTCCCACGTCACAAAGCCGAAACAATTTTACACAATAACCTATTGCGACATAAACGCCACTTGTAACTGTACTCGAGACAAATTAGATCAAGTTGCACATGACAGTGCGTTATTGATTGTGCGCGGGCGGCGGGGAGGGAGGGGAAGTTTCAGGGGGGGGGGGGTCAATGCATAATGACGTCACGCGTGCCCATGCCTGGTAATTAACGACTGATTAACGCACAATTAGCGATGTGATCGCTGATAACAGACGCCGGAACTGCCTTGAGTGGCTCTACACTAATGTTGAAGCGATTGTAATGGATGATTGAATCTTACTATGTCGCGAATTAACGTTCCGCCTTGTGCGCGCTGGCTTTGATGGAGTATTGTTGATTTGACATGGTGTGCCAGTCATGTGTGAAGTGTTTGTATTTTTGAATATGATTAGATACAGCATGGGTAATAATGACGTTTTGTAACTGTAATTGCCAGTATAGGTATGTACAAGTATATTGTTATTTCATCATCGTTTTTAGGCCATAGAAGATGCACCACTTCAGAGCGCAGAGGTCTCCTTTAGGAGTTTTCGTACCGTCTTATCGGAAGTGGTCTATTGTTATTAACTGGATAAAAAAATAAACATTTCCTGTCATTTTTAAATATGGGCATGAATACACTTCGACAACCAATATTAAACGTTTTTGTTATCAAAACGTCTTAGAAATCATACTATTTCCGAAGTAACATAAAAAATGTTAATAAATTCTACTTAAAACACAAAACCATAACTCATTAGTATTAACAGCATACTCGTACCTATATAGCTACATACTAGAAGGTATGAAGATACAGTTGTATTGTCACCATAATGACGATATTAATTAATTAATTTGAGCACAACAGATGGATTACGGCAGCGGAGCGGACGCTACGTTTGAATTTATTTATCGCGCGGCGCCAGTGCTAATGTCGTCACACGGTTGGACGAACACACCAGCTTTCTTGGGATCAACTCTTTGAATACATGTACATAAAATAATACAAATACAAATAATTTGCCTGCATTTACAATTTGTACGCTTTATAATAATTAAATAACTTAAATACATTCGTTTTAAATTCAAAATTTGCGTAATATAATAAATAACACCTAACAGTCACTCATAGTCTTGACCCCACAGATCGAGTCTTGTGTCGTGGGTATCAGGAACTACCAGAGACTTTTCGGTCTCACTAACAACCAGATCCGAAAGAAATATTTGGGGGCCGCACAAACATTTCTCTCGGTGCGGGGATCGAACCCGCGGCCTCTCGTTATACAAGCGGCGTCTAATCACCTGCGTCACGGAGGCTGTAATGCAACATGTTATTGAAAGTGCATTATTAAGTAGCGTTACTTGCACATCAAAATAATACTCTTATAATACTTAATTGTTTTTGTGAATCTAAAATAACGATAAAAGATAAAATTATTTACTAAAAAATATCTAGAATGCATTGGTGGCTTAGTTGAACTAAAGTACAACAACAAAGCTGGGGCCTCGGGTTCGAATTTCGGGTTTGGCAAAGGGGTATTGGATTTACTTATATTTATCAGCTGGAGGTTAAGAATTTAAACCATATTAGAGGGGATAAGCTCGGGCCTCGGCCGAACATACAAGGCGAAATGTGGGTGTTCTTTTGCCTACCGCTTCTGAGAAAAATGTGAGGATTTATGTATTAAGTATGTAAGAACAACGATATTTTAGGAATGGTTTATATATTGTATACGTAATCGATGGACAACCCGCAGTAGGCCAGCATGTTGGATAATAGCCTTACCCCTTTTGATTGTTCATTAAGCCCGTACCGTGCTTTGGGACGTAAAGGCAAAATTATTATTATTATTATATTTAAATTTCATTTTAAATATTTTAAATTTATTAATTATAACTTTAAATTTCCGAACGATGTAGTTGATTTATTTTTGCTATTCATTTTTAGAATACAAGTTCAGTATGTTTACACATACATACAATTGATCCATACAAATATAATTGATCCACCGGAAAAGTTAGAAAGAAGATGTCTCTGGAACATCATAAAAGAAAGAATAGTCTTTCTTCTTCTTCTCTCATTATTAGCCCACATCAACCCACTGCTGGGAAAATGCCTCCTCATTTGCATGCCACTTTTTTCTGTTCTGTGTCAAGCGAATCCACTATTTTCCTGCCACTCTCACAACGTCATCCGACCATCTGGCCGCAGGTGGTCTACCTCTTAGTCGCCGTGTCTCTCTTGAACACATCGAAAAAATGATTTCGGACTTTTACAAACGTACTCTCGTATTGGAATAAATATACAGCGAGTACTATTGTTGTTGCACAACTATATTTTTGTGAGGAGAATTTGATACGTAACTGTTTTATCATATGACAGCGTTTAAATACTAATCCAGCGTTTCATAATAATCCAGTTCACATACATTCCACTGCAAGACACAGACCTCTTATAATTGAGAGTATGATTAGGGTCTAGGCCACAGTCTACTACGCTTTTTGCGGGTTAGCGGACTCTACATACTATATACATAAGTTCTAACAAACCGTTATGGTATGCACTATGCAGGGTTTCTCACGATGTTTTAATACGTTATAGTGCTTAGTGATTGCTATTCAATACACATATGTATGTGTATTAGTGGCATAAAGTCAAAGATATGCCCTTGATTTTGAACACGCGACCATGTTGGTAGCCGCGTCGAACTACTAACAGGCCACCACGCATTTAATTTTATTTTTAGAAAATATAATTTATAAATTATTATTATAATTCCGTTTTGTCCCTGTAGAGCTTAAACTTTAGATCCGTGTCATGTTAGTCCAAAACCGCACCAAAAAAGCACCTCATACCTATAGCTGATTATGTAACCAGGAGCATGATATATTTGACACTAAATATAAAATATTATATAAATAAATAGTAAATAAAAATAGAAATAAATAATCCAGTCCATCCACAATCCACTACACAGCAGTTTCTCTAAATTATTACTTTTCGATTTACGATTAAGAAAAAAGCCTCTATTTAAATAATTAAAATAACCACTAAAACATGAATTAAAAAGGAATGTAGGAAGCAACGCAGCGGTGATAATAGCTATTTTCGAATGTACAGAAAGGTGATAGGATTGGCCGCGTATCCATTGGAAATGTCCGGCTCGGCTCATGTCGGATCGGATTAGCCAAACTCGTTCATAAATCAGCCTCCACTCGTTTGCTTAATTGTTCTGACGGGAGACCGGCCTACTGGGAAAAATCGACAATATTCACGCTCCGTACTTCGTAAACGGAATTTCTTTACAAAATGTGTGTATTATGGAGGGATTTATAATTACTACTTATGGTTACTACGAGAAATATAAATGTGCTTTATAAATAATTATTTGATATTAATGCAAAATATTATTATATTATAATGAAATATGTATTATCTTAAATTATTCTAACAATGGAATTATTTATATTAGTTGACCTAAGCAAGCATCCAATTGTAATGAACTAAATTATATTGCAAAATGTATTTGGTTTTTGCCCAGAAATTAAATTACATAAATATTTAATTTATAATACCTTACCTGATGATATGATATGTTAATATTCTCATCTCTTAGGGCTTCATACTCCCCCACATTACATATTATCTTATATAACGGATGATCCATCGTACGTTTGGTTGTCTGGAAGAGATCGCTAATAGCGATAAGACCGCCAGTTGTTACATTATTTCAACAGATTGTAAACTGTGTAATTTTATGTAATATGTGGTGAACAATAAAATGTTATCTATCTAACTATTTTAGCAGTAGCGTACCCGTTAGCATCAGCCGGATTGCGATTCCCTTATCAATAATACTTTTTATAGTTTGTGTTTAGTTCCAGAATATAATTATGTACATCCTGTAATGTACATTATTTACTGAATAGGTCTCTCATATTTGAGAGGCCGTCTGTGTAGTTACCTCCACAATGTCCTTTTCCCTCACCAAACAGCTGTGTAAATGCACTGTTTCGTTCCAATTTGAAAGACATGTAGCCAGAGTAACTACTGGATATATTAAAACTTAATTATCTTATTAAACAACTTATTATTATTTATAAATATACATCCCCGAAGAGCACTAACGCCCTGACGGGAACGTCTGAACGAAGAACAGATTAAGATCATGATATTAATCTGGTAGTGAACCGTGGTTCACTGACGATGTAGTAAACATTATACTCTGCTTTAAAGATAAAAATATAAGGTGGCTATCATTGTATGCATGGCGTAGTTATATACGTATGTAAATAAATATAATTTAAACACCGCGATACAAATTAATTGTCTTATAAGCGTGGATAAAATTAATAAATAACTTCTGGTAAAAATCACACAAACCTATTTCAAAAAATATAATTATATCACATTGACAATTTAAAAAAAACAATAAAAAACTTTTATTTAGCGCAGTTACATTAGAAGCTTCTAGATTGATATTAAATATTTTTTTAGTTAACATGATCGAAGTGTGTTAGAATCCTTTAAATATGAGAGTGTTTTTCTAATTAAATTAAAAGTTTTATTTAGCATTCGTTTGACGAAAAAAGTATCCATTGGTGACAAAGCAAAATAAACAATAGAATATTAGATTTTCTGATTAATTATGTCCTTTTGAGCCTAGAGTTATACTTGTAAATATGGTCACTGAATTAATGAATTTAATTAAAATATCATAATTTTCCCTCTTCAGTGTGGGCGAAATGTGTGTAGTGTGTAGTAGTGTAAAATTGTGTGAACTGTGATATCCAGGGTTTTGTAATCAGGCTAAGTAAACCACTTTTCTATTCTTAAATTTCAACTGATATAGTTTTATACCGACTGTAAATTTATAAAACGAATAATTTTAAATCTATATAAAGAAAATACTAAGAGTAAGCAAAAGATTAAATAATTTCATAATATTATATTCTTAACGCCCAAAATTTGACTCATCCTAGTCACATCTCCTCTTACACGCTTAAGCAAGACATTTTGGAGCGAAATAGTCGAGATAAAATACCGTATCAAATAATTGTCGTCATTTAGATCAAAGGTGTGGGTGGGGAGAGCGGGGAATATCTGCGCTGTAACTCTTGAAAAGGGTTAGAATATCAGCTTTAAGGCATACGACACCCGGATGCGATGTGGTAGGAAGTACTCTAGTATAGTTTGTTTTATTATTGAAATAATAGAATTGGGCTGAGAAGTTTTTAAGTCGAGATCAGGCAATAGAAGGCGCAATATTGGACTTCCACGCATAAGATGCTCAAGATCGCATGAAAACAAGTTGCTGTATGTCGCTGGATGCAGGCCCCTTCCAACAGGTCACTGGGGAAATAAGGCGTGGTGTATTTTAAACAGTAGCGTTCTTGTGACTAAGACAATGGTGATGATTAATTAAAAGTAATGATTGATGTGCGGTGATTGATAGTAAATTTCGGAAAGTATATCGTAATTTTAAGCATTCAATGTAGTTGGCTGTTACTTCATTAAGGTGAAAGAAGGAGTGATAAACTTTCTAAATTCTTTAAATTGAAGAATAACTAACCTAGATGAAAGAAACAAATCAAATAAAAACTCAAGAATAATTATTAATTATAATAGCGAAAATTCAATAAGATATTAAGGACTTATATTGTAATTTTACAGAAGTATAAGTATTTCCTGTGCGTGGTGGCCTGTTGGTAAACGGACTAGTCGCGGCTGCCAACATGTTCACGGTGGTCGCGGGTTCGAATCCCAGGGCACACCTCTGACTTTTCGGAGTCATGTGTGTATTGATAATCAATCACCACGCACTAAAACGCCCTTAGGCATTAAGTCCGCCTGTACTATTGATTTGTACAAAGTGTTTAAATAAATAAATAAAACGGTGAAGGAAAACATCGTGAGGAAACCTGCATACCATAGCGATTTATAAGAATTTATATGGTATGTAAGTCCGCCAACCCGCACTAGGCCAGCGTGGTGGACTATATGGCCTAACCACTCTCAATCGTACCCTTGATTGTAGAGTAGGCCCGTGCCCTGCAGTGGGACGTATATGGGCTGATACAGAATAAGTATTTCACCACATAGGTATTTCACCTAGTAACAAAAAATAACATTATTACAAGTAAAACTAAAACAAATGTATTACTTTTTATTCGGTGAAAAATTAATGTTATTATGTTTTACTTATTTCACAAAACCCTGATTTAATTTTGAACTTACAAATAATCTTCATTTTCGACATGGTGTATAACACAGAAAATCTTTTGCACAAGAAAGTAATAATCGGACTATAATTAATCATTACAATTTATGTTTCATACATAGTTTATATAAATTCCAGTCCACCACTGAAAATAGCACCCAACGTTTTTGGACATAGGAAACATTCTAAAACCTTTAAATGTTCCTCTAAAGTCTAAAATACAATTTTAATTTTATTTTTGTTATGAAACAGCTAGCTACCACGCCGCGCCGGCATTATTGTTTAAGTATGCAAGGTGGCGCGCTCATGCCAACAATTTTCTCAAAGAGATTCCCTTCATAGCCGCTTTGTGACGCTTTGATAACTCTTTCACTTGTTTAAATATTATATTTTATAACAAATTCCGAAAATATAACTGGCATTTTTTTAATAAAATATTCAGAGATTGTATAATAATTTTTGTACAATTAATTAATGTTTAAAATATTTTTCGTTGTTTAAATTTAAATAGCTTAATTATTTTGTCAGGTATTTAGCATGAATTATTATTTGAACAGTGATTTTCATTAACAGGTATTATGTTTCTTATTGATTGTGGAGTAAAATAAATACACAAAGTGATTCTTGCATTACGTAAGTTAATAAAATTAACGTAAAAATAGTTTTTATGTGTTACAGCAATATCGTATATATTTAACCGAAGGTAATATTACTAATTGTCTATTTTTTATTATATCATGAGTGCTGAATTTTCTGTCTAACAATATATTTCTATATTTTATGTAGTTCATGGTGTTATTAAAATACTTGAACCTAATTTGATCTATGTTTATACTACACATGAGAAGGAAATCTTATCAAACATTTACTAATATATTATGTAACCGCAATATATGTAGGTACTTACTATTATACATAAAAAATAATTTCCAACATGAAACCTAAATAATAAAATATTCATAGGGCAATTTATCTAGTGGTATAAATTTTAAATTCGTATCGATGGTAGCAAATTACTTGATAAAGTGTCCTTAGCGTCGATACTTCAGTAAGCTCCGCCCACATGTCACACGTTTTTCGTACAAGGCGGGTTTTTAGAGTGGGCGGGGTCTAGGACACGCCCACCCGACGCCCCGCCCACCGGCTGACACTTCAGTTACCAGCGGAGCGTCGCGACGGATGATACTGTCGACAGGACACTGACTTGTAGCGACTTGCAAGTACCGACTTCATAGGACTTGGTGATACGTGTTTGACTTGTATGCCAATTCCAAGTCGCATATTATAAATTAAAAAATATACTTTATATAGGGCAAAAAAATATATTTTCTTCTTAGGTTACTTGGTACATTAATTTGATAAAAACAGGTCTAGGTTATTCAAGCATTGATCAAACTAACTCATATTATCGTGGTTTTAAATGTATTAAGCCTCACTGTTTTTTTATTTAATTTTTCATGTATCTTAATGACTACAATACTTTTTATAACTTATTTTAGCGACGACTTAAACCAATTCTTATAATGAAATCAAGTAATAATCAAACGAATGTAGATATAGATATGCTAAAAACGTATGACACTAATTTACTTTTCTTAATTGTAGCTTTTATTATATAACGGTTTGCCTACTTAATGTCATTAAATATGAATCATATTGAAAACAAAATAATATTTAACAAACAATAACTAACTAAAACAATGATCATTCTGAAGTCTAGATGTGTAAGCTTTGAACGTAAGAATTCTAACTGGAGTGACTGTGCAACTTAAGTATCATTTATTTGTCTTAGAAACCATACTAGTGTAGTTTAAAATTACTGTAAGAAGATTTTCTAAGTCATTAGTCGATTTAAAATAACAGATGATTTTATAAAGTCAAATCATTAATGAAATAATTTAGAGAGAAGAAGACAATACGAACTTCGAATCTCCGGATCTTCGACGTCCGGAGTAAGATATAAGTTTTCAACGTCTCAGTCAATACTATTCTCTATTATACTTATTATATTTCTTCCGAACTTAGCCTAAGGTTACGACGTCTGATAGAGGATTCAAACATTTTGTGGAGTATCTAGTCGCATTAGCAAAGTTGTCCGAACATTCGAAGTTCTTATCGTTTCATAGAGTAAACCCTGCAGTGGGACGTTATAGGCTCGCAATAAATAAATAAATCATGAATAAATACCATTTATGTGATGAAAAGATCATTTCACTATCGATATAGCAATTCATGTCAATTTAATATTTTCAAATGCCAACTAAGTAGCGTTGCTACGCTTGTATTGGTAGAACTTCATACTGAAAGAGACTGGTGACCTTCAATTGACAATTACGACTTCATACGACGATAAAATTTCTATGAACTAGTTAAGAATTATTTTAAGTAACAGTCCTGACCCCACTTTCTGATACAAATTTTGGCTCATAGGTATTAGAAATTATGACAGATTTTTGGGTTTCATAAACCACATCATACCTTTTTACATCCCACAAATATTGAGGAAATCGAACTCACGGCGTCTCGTTCCACAGCCGCTAATCTAACCTATTACGTCACATGGATTATGAAATAAGGAAAAAAATATAAATATAGGGCCAGGCGTTTCGAAGCTAACTACGCTAATCACTATAATAATTTTTTCATACAAACAGAGAAACGCATATCATTCTACCCTTTACCTGATCAATAAAGATCTGGAATTAACCGACGTATATCCATAATGGTTTCTTAAATTTAGACGACAGTTACACGTTTAAATAAAACTATTTTTTACTAACTTATTTTCGCATTTGGTTTAATTTTCACATTTTTTACCTTCCCGATGTGACGTTTCGATTACTTTACTGCGTTCATGATTACCGAGGCGGACTGAGGTATCAGTCATCCACTCAGTGACTGTTACAATTCAACTACCTACCCTTAATTTATAATTATTAAATTTACAAGTTACTTTAATATATGTATATATATATTTTTGCAATCTGGTCTAATTAAACCAAATCCGCAAGGAAATCCGCAAAAAAATCTTTTATTTCGACGTAATCTAATTTCGACTAGGCTGGCATATTGTGTCATCTTGATTAAAAGTTTTCTTTACTCACTGTACTGAACTGTAATATAATGTTCAGCCCATAATCGCACACTACTGAATAAGAGACTCTGGCAAAACTGAGAGCTCCATTGAAAGAGGCTAGGTCATTACTAACTGCTGATACTTTATACATCCAAATCATTATGCATGTCAAGTAAATTGGCTTCATGCTACATACAGATTGTGGTTAAGATACTTTATAAGATTTTGTTTTTAATTACTTATTAATTTTTGCACGGTTAAGAAATTTAATATTTATGCATTTTGATTACCAAGAAGGCATATCTTAGTAGTGTAAAATAAATTCAATTCAGAATAAACACATTAATCGTACTTTCGATTGTAGAGGACGGCCGAGCTCTACATTGGGACGTATATAGGCTGAAGCAGTGTAAATAATATATATTTTTTGTTGAAACTGTTCAAAAAGAAAAAGACTACCATAAATTAATAGCATTAGCAATGTAGCACTCTTCGTTCGGAGTTATTTTTATCGCGGTTCGCATTTCACGTGTAATCTGCAATGATTAATTAAGACGCTGGCGCGGCCCGCACCGCCCAACAATGCATCATGATATTGTCTTAGATGCTTTATTCAAACGCAGGGATGTATTAGGATTTATTTTCAATAATAATAAAAAATATATAGAAAATTATATTTCACGGCATAGGCCTAGTGCCTATAGGCCAAAAAAATGTATAAGTGAATCTAAATACTTATCAATAATGATACAAAAGTATACAGGAAATTATATTTAACTGTGCATGTACTATGAAAAACAAGTGTAGGTGAATCTTAATACCCATTGGCAACATTTCACACAGTATTTTAGGGATAAAACCAGACGATAAAACTGATTTTTTAAGAATTACTACCAAAATACTTTGAATATAATTGTTAAAGAGTATAATTATTCTCTTACTGACATCAAAGTATAGTAACTAAAGATATGTGTAAAGAAAATGTATGCAAAAAAATTATTTACGTAAGCAAAAATCATATCAAAATGATGAATGAGATATATTGATGATGATATCGTTTTTAGTATTTATTAACCGACTTCAAAAAAAGGAGGAGGTTCTCAATTCGACTGTATGTTGCTTTTTTATGTTTGTTACCTCGTTTCTCTGTACTGTGTGAACCGATTTCGACCATTCTTTCTTTGATTGAAAGCTGGTGCTTGTCGTTTGGTCACATTAAAATTTAGTGAAGATCTAATGAGTATCTTCGGACCTGGAGAGGGGAACTCCTTTAAATTAAGGAGAATTGCAATGGTTCTTTTTGCATTACGTTCATTAGAAAAGTTAAGTTACAGTTAGAGAGGGACAAAGGGGTGGGGGTGAAGGGGGTGGGTGATAAAATTAAAATACACGTAAATTCTAATATCTTCGTCAGCTTTTAACCGATTTTAGTAATTTCATTGTCATCGGAAAGAACATATTCCTTGTGGGGACCAGATCTTCTTCATTTAAATGCCTTTCAACACTAAAAACCAAAAAATAATATAGATATTTAAATATAGAGATTTAGATATTTATATAGATATTTAGATATTTAAACATATAGATATTTAAATTAATATAAGGCATAGGTCCTACATGTTTGGTACTTGGCGGCCCGCCTTCAATATGTTACGCATATATTTTGATTTGTTGGCTAGTCAAGTCATTAAGCAAATTAATCAACATGCATGAGTTCCATGAAATAAATATTATTTTTTTGCTTTGCAGTGGTTATATTTTGTATAGAGAAATAAACTCCAATAAGCTGTCAATATGCAATCTAACCGGCTTACTGTCCATCGCTGTGGCCACATACAGCTCGTCAAAGAGGAGATGCTCCATCGCAATAGATAGTAATTGAACCGTCTCAAAATCCATAGTCACGTTAACTTAGTAAAATAGTATCAATCTCAGAATCACTAAACACATTGATACCATTTTTTAAATCATAATCATCTCATGTAATATCATGTTTAGTATTTAGGAAATTTTGATTAACCTCGTTACATCCTCTGTGGCAATAGTATTTAAGTATTTCACCCAATTACAATGTCTTATGGTTTTTTAAAACTTTTTACCTAATTATTTAAATAAAAATCTAGGTATATTGATTTATCAATTTATTTTATTCGTAACACAAAATAATATCCAAAAATAAAAAACCAAAAAAAATCGTAGACGCACATTCCTAAATACCACCCTGGCGGAAAAATTAGCAAAAGTGATTCATTAAGCGGCCGCAAAGATTGTGCTAAGTCCTTTATTTCAGAGTGGGCTTCGCACTGAGTATTTTTTAATTCCCCAGAATTAACATTGTCTCGTACGTTGATTTATATCCAGAGGATGCTTGTAGCTCCCCGCTCTCCCCGCTCTCCCCTCGCCGCTACTCAAATAGACCGAGATAATGGCCCTTTTTTAACACCTTAATTAAAATGTACTACAGTTAATTTACGAGGCTGTTTTATTTTTTTCTTTTCTTGCGCTTCGGCTTAAGGGGATGTGGTAAAGAAATTACAGTATATTTATATTACATTTGCTTTTAATATAGTGATATAATCGTCTTATTAATCTAGTTAGTAATAGATAGTATATTGTATGAGCAATATAGGTACAAACTTAATTCTCCAATGAGGCAAAAAAATGAAATGTTGTCGAATCCATAAATATGCTTTAAGTTAAGAGTGCATTTTTTTCTAATAGGCTTGTGGCACTTCACGTGAATAGTAAAAAAAAATCATTCAGAAATACAATAAAAATTAATGTCATATTTTAAGTTGTGACATCAGCCGGGATAACGCCAGGTAGAAGAAGAATACTTTAAGATGTAATAGTGGGTGCACGATTAATGTTTATGTAAGAAGATCTCTTTATATAGGTAGATTTAATAAATTTCCAACAAAATATTCAACAATATTGGCATTTCCTCACGAAATAGCACCCCACCTGCAATAAAAATGGATATAAAACCCATTGAACGAATTTACTTGTGTTTGATAACCTGCCCCTATAAACACGTTGTCTCTGTGAGTTAATGTCGGTGATAAGGAGTTCGGTCAGCACCCACTTCACTCACTCGCTATCATACAAAGGATTTGATCTTAATCGAACTATTGCTTGTTCTAAGAATTCTATGGTAGAGATTGATGTGAAAATTTGTACCTATATAATTTTCTTACAAATCGTACGTACTTTCGTATGTTTAAATATGTAGTTTAGTATTATTAGAACGTTTATCTAAATATGTATATCTTGCGTCTATATATTTTATCCAATTAAGAATTAAACACATACATACTTAAAGTCACGCCTTTATATCAGAGCGGGCAGGCAAAGCTGCAACGCACTTCCGCCCTGTATGCCCAATCATAAATCTATAAAAATGTAAAATGTTTGTAAGTTCAAGCACTGTATACTAACTATTAATAATATCACCATTCTCAGTCACAAAAATTCCACTGCTACAACATATACCTACATAAATATTTCCATGCCGACCTATACCTACAAATGTGTTTGGCTGGCAATCACTAAAGGAATAAATATTTCAGCAATATTTAATAAAACACGATTGTTTTATCAATTTACAATCTATCCGCACGTCAGACATCATAATTAATGCCCAATATCGGTACGTTGCAACAAGGCGAAACACGTCCAATTATGTTCAATTAAAACAGCTCCGGCGCAGATTGATTGGATCATATTAAAATTACCAATTTCACAAACTACGATGAAATTGTTCTCATACTTTGCTAATTAGTAGCATTTCGTAGTAATATTGAGCTTAAAACGTGGATGGCCAGCATTGATGGAAACGCAAATTTAGCACCAATTAATTAGCATACAAATACTGAATGTGGTAAAGTGGAATGGAACGATTATTGTGTAATAATTATTAATTGGCCGGTGCACTCGTGTGCTTGCATGTACTTACTAGTATCCACTGTCTGTATGTCTTGTATTATATTAAAATGCGTTTATTTAATAATAATGTTTAATTTCACGTGTGTTAAGAAGGATCAAATACGGTCTTCTCGCCCAAATCAGTTTGTTACAGACAACCACATGAAGAGGTGTTTCAATAATACAAACATAATTATCCTTATAATTACAAATATACATTATACATATAATAACTAGTATATAATCTAGTTAAATTTCACAAAATTACATAGTTTTTACCAATATAAGAAATCTGACCGATGAAGAAAGCATGTGCTAATTATATGCCTACAATACGATTTTTTGTAGCAGATTCTTTATTGATTATAATACTTAAAATTTTACAGTTTAGTAACCGTAAAATTGTAACTCTAATAATTTTTAGTTTCATTACACTAAGAATTTATGAAGATTTGATTCATAAGGGGTTTATGAAATATAGAATATAAGTTCGTATTCAATATATCTGTACATAATACCACCACAGCATTTCATACCATATCATCACCGTCATCAGCCTATATTATTGTCCACTGCTAGACATAGGCCTCCTACAAATTTTCGCATTTTTACCCTATCTCCGGCTTGTCGCATCCAGCATGTGTCATATCAAATAGTAAGGTATAAAACTAACAGAAAAACCTTATTTATAAGTGGACAATTGGCAGTGTTATCAATCTATTCTAAATAACTATAAAATTGGCTATAAAATTCCTAACAGTATTTTTCAATCCGCTATAGTTCGGCGTGGCGTGCAATCGACTTATGCTAGTTTACCAGTGGTTAGACCAGGATGAAAAACGGAAACAAAAGATGTAGTGAGTCTCATCGTGACCCTGTTTGAGACTGTTTATTTGACTGTACAAATTATGCTTATATTTATATTAAGGTGATACGTGCCTTATAGCTAAATCATTTGACATTGACATTTGCTAAATCAGAACAAACATTTTCTGTTAACGTACTTGCGTAAAGTTATGTACTGGCACACTTTAAAGCGTACTCAAATTATATAGCCAGCCGCGTCATTAGGGCGAAAAATTGTACTGTGTGCCCTAACCTGCTACGAAATTCGATATTTGACAAAACTCAATGATGTCATGATAAAAAATACTAAGTGGTGATGCTAATAACATCCTATAGTAACTCACAACCTCTTTCCCATCAAAATACATGCTGATAGTCACGTCTTACTATTCGCGAGAAAAGAAATGGCGTTGAATTTTGCAGTCATAGAAACTAGAAGCATTTGTTGATCTCATAAACGTTTTATTTTACCATTTAAAAACTACCGTAATATATTGCTAATATAGAAAATTAAAGGACCAAACGAACATAAACGTAGGCCGCGTTTACACACGTTGCGTTTTATTCTATGATGTTTTTATAAAGAGCCATAATGTAAATATATTCAAGGAATTCACAATGAACAAATCTTTGCACCAATTCACGTGCAGCGAGTAAATGGCGCCCACATCTCAGTTTCATTTATATCCAAACGATTTAATTGCCGGAGCGGGCGGCGGGCTCTTTCAGCCGAGCCCATCGACGCACAGTTTAGTTAACACACGAGCTCTCAACCGCTGTGTGTGCTCTAAAACAGCATCCTAATTATGGCGCTTGGGCCGCCAATTTGCCGCCGGTTGCGGGCACAAGCGCTCGCAAAAACTCTAATTAAGGTAAATAATGTTTATAATTAAAATAACACTCGTGTCGAGTCGAGAATCAAAGCAAGATTTCGAGCAACTGATGCGTCTAACGCGACCACTTCACTTTATGAGCGATTTTTTAACATCCGCTTAATGTGTCTTTTTGCGCTCACAACGTTCGCAGCGCTCCGGTTTTAGACCGGGTTATTCTGCACACAGACTTTTCACTTCATATTTTGATACGCGATAAAAGTTTTATGGTTATTTTTTTACTCGTACATAGATCTATAAACATAATTATATTATGAGTAGTTACGTGTATGATTTATTTTTGGTCAGACAGAAAATTTTGACATCATCTGTTAGGGTTTGAATAGGAAAAAACGTATGTTGTATGTATGTTGACGAATTAAGGAAATGTTAATAAACAGAGCAAATGTAAAATTACTTAATTTTTATAAGTACATATGTACCTACTGAATAAAAATTGCACTATCGAAGATTAGATTTTCGTATACCGAAATACATTTACTTTTTGGCTACTTATATGCTTAGACACAATTTATAACGTTACTCAAACTATATATTTATATTTTTCTCCATTTTTTAAATAATACTTTGAAAAATTAGTAGCGGCGCATTAGTGACGACATATTGCAGGCAGAACGCACGACTTAACAGGGGGTACCTACCACCGAGTACCTAGTACCTAGTACCCAGGTAGTACCTAGTACCTGGGCGGCGTGGCAGCGCGGCCCGAGAATGCAAATTAGCATCGCTCACCACAGCTCACACCGAGAAAGCGACGCAACAACCGCCGTATATTCGGAAGTGAACTAAAATTCTAAATATATATTAATTATTTGTGTAGCATGTGTCGTTCAATTATTTGACGGTGATATTGAAACAAGACGCCAAAGCAAAAGCAAATATTCTTCTAGTATTTTTGAAGTGAAAACTTCTTTAGCGGCGTTGAGCACTTTTCTGTAATGGGTATAAAATCTTAAACTCGCGTCAGGACACGTGACCTGATCGAAAAAGCGTAGGACGGCAATGACGTTTGCTTTATAAACATCTTAGTAGGACGGATGGAGAGTAGACAGCTATGGTCTCTACAGCGCGGCGAAAATGTATGCCTGGGCCTACTGTTTCGTTTTTTTTTCAGTTTCACCCACTTTTTCCAAAATTGTCCCATAGCCCCC
The DNA here is from genome assembly GCA_023078785.2 of Hyles euphorbiae. NCBI lineage: Eukaryota > Metazoa > Arthropoda > Insecta > Lepidoptera > Sphingidae > Hyles > Hyles euphorbiae. Next base: position 11,798,237 of record CM041041.1, on the reverse strand, counting down.
CCCCTGCCTTCCCCCAGCCTTATTCCGAAATAGTGCCTATTAGCCTCCCCACGAAACCTACCCCCCCCTACCCCCACCCCGAAAATTTACCTCACCCCCCCAATCCTATCTCGGCCAACATAGGTCGTAGACCCACCGAGTTTGGTATCCTCGGAACCGTCTTGGTGAGGGCTACAAATTGACCCCGCCAGAAATCCCAAATTACGCAAAAAATTACCCCCCCAAAAAAAAATATTTTACCTCCAAAAAATTAATTTAAGTTAGCCTCCCCACGAAACCTTCCTTCCCCCCCCTCCCTTGCCCCACCCCGAAAATTTACCTCACCCCCCCCCAATCCTATCTCGGCCAATATAGATCGTAGACCCACCGAGTTTGGTATCCTCGGAACCGTCTTGGTGAGGGCTACAAATTGACCCCGCCAGAAATCCCAAATTACGCAAAAAATTACCCCCCCAAAAAAAAATATTTTACCTCCAAAAATTAATTTAAGTTAGCCTCCCCACGAAACCTACCCCCCCCCTGCCCCCACCCCGAAAATTTACCTCACCCCCCCCCCCCCCCCCCCCCAATCCTATCTCGGCCAATATAGATCGTAGACCCACCGAGTTTGGTATCGTTGGAACCGGCTCGGTGAGCTCTACAGATTGGCCCCAACCAAATCCCCAAATTCCTCCCTCTCTCCCCTAAAATATTTGTCCAGGCATAACTCCGTCATTTCTTAAAGTAAACCCCCCGTGTTTGGAGTCAGAGGAATCGTCTTGACGAGCTCGACAATCGAGAGCAGGCAAAATACGATTTTTCTTACATTTACTATGGGATCAGGCTGGGGCAGCAGTCTAAAATTATATGTAATTTGCAATCTGTACCCACGGTCTTCCCCCGGTATTTTTGAAGTGAAAACTTCTTTAGCGGCGTTGAGCACTTTTTCTGTAATGGGTATAAAATCTTAAACTCGCGTCAGGACACGTGACCTGATCGAAAAAGCGTAAGACGGATGGAGAGTAGACAGCTGTCAGTTAGCTGTCAGTTTATAAAGCTTTGATGAATTGCCAATGATTTTGAGTGGAGATTTCAACATAAACTTCGCAGACGATAAAAATCAACTATTAATTGAATTTTTAAATAATGAATTTTGTTTAACGAATGATCGCAATCTTAGCACAACGAAATACAAAACTACTATTGATGCGGTCTTTATTAGACATTTAAATAGGTTCGAATCAAAACTGTTCGTTTCTTACTTCAGCTACCATAAACCTATCGTATCAGTTTTAGAGATTGGCGATGATAGTTCTGGTAATGATGATGGTGAAAAAGTCGTTGAAATTATGGATGAAAGTTGATTTTTCGGAGAGATAAACTTTTTAATGTAAAATAATTGTAATAGTTTTAAAGTGTTAAATTTTTAATGTAATATAAATTGTCATGTTTGTGTACGATAGCGCAATAAATGAATATCGTATTCTACCACATAAATGATAGTACTTTTATACTGATAAAGCAATTGGTGCAAAATTATTCCCTAACCATTCCAAAATATCAAACATGCTCAACGTTAATAATCAAGTTTTCACTTCTGCCGGCACTCCCGGAGTGCAACCCGTCTTTTTTTTTTATATAATCCTGGTGCGACACAACACTTGTACCTTAATTATTATCTTATCGTAATCGTTTCAACAATTTACTACATCTATCAATTTTTTTCTTAGTAATACATATTATGTCCATTTCTCTTTTATTTCAACAGCCTCCGTGGTGCAGTTGGTTAGACACCGGCTGTGGAACGTGATTCCGCGGGTTCGATCCCCACACTGAGTTAAATATGTGTATTTGTGTGACCCACAGGGATTTATTTCTGGTCTGGGTGTTTGTGAAACTGAATAGTCTCGTAGTTTTTGATACCTACGACACTTGTGTCTTGTCTTATTTTTGGGTAAGAACTATGTTTGTGACTCTTGGGAGTTTGTTTATCTATTATTATTTGTGAATTAATTTAATCATATTGACTAAATAATTGATTTACTTTAAATAGTATCATTTTTCTAGTAGGTACCTTATTACCTATCAACCTACTTAATTCAGGAACATGAATCGATATCAATAGGATACGGAAAATCTACATATTTATTTTTTAGTTGAAATTAAAACAATTAATATAAATCTTAAACGACTGTGTGGTTGTTATCAAATGCGCAAGTATCCATAAACATTAAGCAAAATTACTGCAAAGAAAACTTTTTCGCAACTCTTCCCCGCTCAGCGGGACCGTAAACTAATTTACATTTCAAATTATGGACAGCAGTAAATTTTAAAGCAAACATGTTTATGCTAAGGTGGAACGAATACCAAGTTAAATATATTTTCAGTAAGTCTGAAATCACTTAACTAGCAATAATTAACTTTATTTACATTTTGCCTCCAGACAATTGCCCGACCCTTTGTAAGGGTGTTGACGCACTCGGCAAAGAAAAAATAATCATATTGGCAAAACATATGATGGCGATATATTTTGCTTAAATAGTACACACAAATGGAAATGGTAGGATGTAAAAGGAAGCAATTATTTTGTTAGTAGAATGTTCAAGTTATATTGTAGTTTTTGGTAGAATCTGCATTATATAAATGAATGCACGTTACAAAAGTTTAAGATTTTCCTTTTCTACATTTAGAAATAGTCAAAGATAGAAAAGAGTGTTTTGTTAGTCAAATTTTAACCATCTTTCTATTGCTAAAGTAAAATAATTATCTTTTTAAACACTTAAATAACTATTTGAGTTGTCAAAATATACGTAATAGGTATGTTCACTTATATTCATTAGATGACATGCTTGCTCGATTTCTTGACCCTCAAAAAAAGGTTTAAAATTTTTCCCTCGTTGTATACCCCTGCCTAAAATGGTCCCGAGTGGTACCAACGGATGTGTAATTAAAACCATCCTTTACTGATTTATCGCGTCCACAATTTATTCCTTTATCTTGGCTCGGACCAATGTATCTTAATTCTGTGCTGCGGCAGATAAAATTTGCGAATTTGTTCGTAGTCTGCTGGTTCCGACCACGAAGTCAGCGGTGGAAGGGTTGGAAAGATAACAGAAATACTGTAGAAGGCTTTTGTCATTTAAATTTGGAAGTACATTTATTAAGTTATTTATATTGTGTAATTCTCGTTGACTTCATTAATCATAATGCACTATTGTAATCATAAATTGAGATAGTAAAACATATTTTCTCATGCCACAATTTTTTTTCCTTGCTTATTGATTTTACAACCACGACTTCAACCTGTTTCAATGCGAAATCCCAAACAAATTGTTTTATTTTGTACTGAAAACTCATCACAGTTCCTAGCTGAATCGGTACAATCCAATGAATTTTCATCACGTCATAAATTTTATTTACTTATTAATTTTTGAATAGCTACTAAACTAATGCAGTTACTTAATGTACCAATAAACAAACCCATATTGCTATTGAAAAACCCAAAAAAATTACCGACGAACAACTCATTAAATTAGGCGAGAAAGTCCCGAACAATAAATCCAAAGAGCGATTTATGAAATTTTTCATGAGTGTGGCCATGTTTAGTGCTCGATAAGGAGATTAATAATTCACAAGTTTACGGTGTTTAGTGAGCCATTGTTGCATGGCGCATGGCGGCACGTTATCAATGCGATCTCGGGCGAAATGCCACCCTAGAAAATGCATCTATGCCGTAGAATGACTGACTGCTGGATACGTGTTAATGTATAACTTTTTGTACTGAACGAGCAATATTTAGACTTAGAGTATTGTAATGTGTCAGCTCTGTCGTACTATCGATTGTAGAAGAGGCCCTTGCCCTGGAGTGAGACCCTGAAACAAATTGTATCAGCCTTTAATCATCAACTACGCATGGAACTTCTCTGTTTAATTGAGTTTGAGGCATGTCAGAGTTGGGCAATCTTTAATACTCATACGATTTAGAGCTGTCTATGTTGTAAAGTGGGAAGTATGTTTAACACGTAGTGCATTGTAACTATTTTGTCGTGCCTATATATAAATATCCAAATCGAGTTGAAATAAAACTTTGTTTCTTTTGTTGGACTCTGTCCGCCCCGTGACCATGCAAGCTGTAAAGTAATCGAAACGTCGGGAAGTCAAAAATGTAAAAAATTAAACTAAATTCGCGATAAAATTCGTAAATAATAGTTTTATTTCAATATGTAACATTCGCGTAAATCTAAGAAACCATTATCCAAATCGAGTGTTCGCCTTGAAATAACACTATTATTTAATTTAATTTATTTGCGGAATACATGCTGCACGAATTTTTACAGATGTTGCGTAGATATAAAGTTTCTCTGTATTTGCCTCTGATTGGGTATACAAATTAAAAATAGGTCTATTATGTAAGTTTTATATCAAAAATATTTTCCTTATTTTACATGTATATCACTTAAAATTTAAACTTGAATAATATTTATTTGAGAGACACAAACAAATAAAAAAATATTTACGGATTTTATCGCGGATTTAGTTTATTTTTTACATTTCACGATTCATCGATCAGATACAACCCTCTCTGTTATGTCGGCCTGTACGAAACGAAATACAGTCTGAACTCGAAAGCTGTATACTTGCGTGGAAAATAACAACCGTCAATGCCCAGTCGCATACGCATACACATTCTTAGGTCAGCAATTTCATCCACCGACCGTTCAATCCAGTGTTCAGTGATCTTAGTGTCGAACTGAGCGCGGCAGTTGGCTGCGTTGTTATGACACCTAATATGCGTTTAGCACGCGATACCGTGCGGTTTACTTAGCCCTTTTTAATGGTTTGCTGAAACGGCCCCGGCGGAGCGTGTTGAATGGACGATTTGCGATTGATGCCATCCATTTATAATTGTGATTTACTCATTAATGTGCGACTCGTGTCACGTTTTTGTGTTCGGTGCCGTTTTATTCTTTGAGTGCGTTGCTTTCCTTTTGATTGTGTTTTTAAATTAATCAACTCAACAGCTAAGGCGATTCTTTTTATTCTGACTTGGCGATAGAATTTTGATTATATATAGTAAATTAGCTCTTGACACCATAGTGTCAGCCCACTAACGGTACATCATAAGAATCCGAGAATATATAAAAGAGGGAACACGGAGGCTAGTAAACTGCCTCACCACCTAATAGCAATAGTCTTGTTTAAAAACAATATAATATGGAACATACATATTTTGATTTTATTTTTTGGCTTGGCATCCAATACCTCCACCACTTGTTTGCGCGTTTTTCTTTTTTTTTATCGCAATGAACTTCTTAATATCGGTGTCTATAGACTTTTATCCTATCCCAAATTTTTACTTTAATTTTTTTTTCATATAAGCACATTGTACTACAAATGCATTTGATGATAAATATAGTTTACTCCAAAAGAGGACCTATCGCTATAATTTAGATCTAATAACGATTACAAACTGGCTGAACGCGCAAAGCAACAAACTTGTGAGTCTCTCTGATTTTCCACTACAATAGGTAGTTGCTATCCATATAGGTTTTACTATCTTGCCACAATTTAGTGTTCTGATATTTACGATGTTATGAAACAGGTAGCCTGGTACGTGATTACTACCGCTCATGAACATCAACAACTCTTGGGCCAATGCGTACATGATGGACCATAGAATTCGAAGGAAAAAAGATGGCAAGAGGTATTGGGCATCCCGCAATCTCACTCACCGCATTAAATGTGATAGTAAAGATGTCGCTTCATGTCGATTTCCTAGTGGTACTGCCCCAGACTAGGCCCTCCATTCATACTGAACCATGACTGACAAAAGCAAGGCTTTACCACTTCCAAGAAATAAAATAATAAAACCGTACATAGGTTTACAATGATATAATTATGTAACCAGGAGCTTTTATCCAACAATACCAAACAGAATTTATTTCAATAAACTACTCACATCACAATTAAATATTGATCATCAAAAACACAAAGCGGAGATTTAGTGCTGGACACAAAGGGCGCAAGTTTTGTATGCGTAAATGCGGCAAGTGTTAATTAGTTTACTGTCGGTGACGATTCAAAAGTTGTTAATATATTTCTGTTCTGCAAATTGCCGTAGGGCTGTGGCAAACATTTCATTAAAACTGAACTGTAATTACTATGGTACTGTCGCGCGGAGCGTTACAAAACGTTTGTTGTCAAATATAAAACAGTCAATAAATTGATATATAGGTGTGTGCATTGTTTGTTGCGAATTCGTTTGATAGAATTGTTATAGTAATTAAATGCAAGAGTAAATTTTATTTTATTTTATTTTATTTTATTTATTTAAGGTACCAGCAGCTTACACACTAAAACTTACAACATAATAATAGAAAAAAATATAATTTTACAAATATGCAAGCCAATTGCAGGTATACACAGAAAGTGTAAACAATAAACAATACAAAGTAAACAATATTATACACAGATTTTTTATATTGCATATATTATGAATACAATTCAAAACAACATAGTAATAACTATAGCAGTCTGATCGAAATGCAATGACTGAAGGAGTTTTCGCCACCATCTCTAATATGTTGAACCACAAAATCCTACCCTAATTTTGACCATTTTCTTCGGTGTCAATTCATGTTTAATTATATAACATTTAAAAATTAGTGAGCCCGCATACACCAAACAACAAAAAAAAAGATTTTTATAAAATTAATATCGCATTGAGTAACATAAAAACCCATGCAATTATAAGAAAAATGACTTAAAATTACAAAACATCACCGAAAACTACGTAAGAAACACGTTGTTGAGTGTTTCGCTGTGGTTGTATTGTGGTGGCAGTTGTAAACGAGTAGTGAAACAAAAGCGGCGACAGGTCGAGATCGGCCGCACAATTACTCGGCTCCTACTTATTACGTACATATTTGCTCGACAACCGGTCCATTAATCAATTTTTGCATTTTTAATTCGCCTCTCATTATTTGCCCGTGAATTTCATTTCCACTGTTGTTTCACCATTTTAAAATTTAAGCCGAACGGCCCTCCAAAACGCACATTTCCAAGTAATTTACAATTTATCATGTTCGCCTGCAAATGAGCAAATATTTTTCGTTTGTTAAGCCACTTGTAATTAATATATGTTAAATTTTTATTAAAACGCGGTCTGCGATCTGTTCAATAATGGTTAAAGCTTTAATTTTATAATGGGTACACGGTGGATAAGTGTTTGATGTATTATAGTTATCTATGTGTTGCACGCTGGATCCGACGAATTAATAAATGAATTTCGAATAAAAGTTGTGTGGATTTATGACGTCAAAAGCTAGGCTGTTTCATTTACAATCGCTTTGAGAGCGAGACAGGATAAAATGAAAAGTTTAATAAAATGTGCATGAGCACTGTTGTCAACTATTGAACGCTGAACATTGAGTGCCATCAAAAAACTTGAAAACAACCCTCCACACGAGGTACCTGTATTTTCCACGTTTGCAATCGAAACTGTATACATTTTTCAATCCCATGGGCCTATTAGTCCGCTGGTTTTATTTTTTATCTAAACGTTTTTGGAGTTACAAGTCAAAGGAATACAAAATTCATAGTCAGTTGAATAAAAAATAATTTTTTGCAACCCTTCATATGTGCGTTTTGTATTGTTTTTATCGCTAGTATTGTGCTAGTGTAATATACTTTTGGTTTTTGGGTTTTTAAATTTAGCTTTTAACTTTCTAATATAGCTAAAAATTTTCGTAGATTTTTTCTTTTTCTAGCTACAAAATAGCAACTATTCTCCTTGTTTCTTGACATATAGTTATTAACTATAGCTTTACTTCCTTTCTTGCTTACTTGACTGATACATGTGGCTTGAAACAAGTAACCCAATTCCCTTCAGAACTCGTCACCGCCAGTTGCTCGCGTTATTCGCCTGACTAAAATATTAAACGATCGCCCATGTAACTCTTTTTTCGCTTGAAATTTTTTTGACGCGCGCTCTGCTGTAATTGATAAAGGCAGAACGCGGCGGGAACCCATGACATGTCGTATTTATGCGAATTTAAAAGCTTCCGACTCACGGAGTTTAAATCTGAATTAATCCAACGTTTTTTGATCACCCCAACTGTTGAGAATTTAATGGTCTTTATTTAATAATCAGCTCGCGTATTGTACAGAATGATGCAAAAATGATTGTAAATAATACTGCGTTTAGCTTTGATACTAAAGCTGAACTTAAAAAGTAACTGATAAATTTATTTTATTACATAATAGAAGTACGGTCTGATTTTGTATTGGGATATATGTTTTCATATTTTATACTCAAATTCGAACAACCATCGGATAGCCGTGGTTGTCTGTAACACATTGCCTTTTGACAATAAGACCGCCAATTTTATCTTTTATGTATGTGATTTGTTTTGTTTTTGTACAATAATGAAGTATAAATAAATAAGAAATTTCCCTCAACAACTATTTTTTTGTTTTTAATCGACCCCCAATAGTCATAGCTATTTTATAACATTTACACTCTCTGAAGAATTACGATTTAAGATCAATTCCGACTGTAGTGTGTATGATATGTACACATATAAAAACACCATGTATTGTATGGAAAAGACAGCTCTCAGTTGGTGTGAATATGATTGCATTTGAGATAGTTCGTCAAAACCGGAGAGAGTTAATATCGCATGAATTTATGTATTCCATGCAAATGCGAGGCAAAACTTAAATCTTATCGCGAGTTAACCGCGCACACAACCACCGCTTATTACCTTAGTCTTGTACATGTTCATATTGCATATACTGTCGTGTAGTTTAATTTTTGGATATAGGGTAAGAGTAATACATACATAAACTCACGCCTTTTTCCCAGAAAGGGTAGGCAGAGGTGCCAGGACACCACGTTTCGCCTTGTATGTTCCGTCCCACGATGTGATAGGTGATGAGCCTATCGCCATATCGGGCACAAATTTCTGACTCTGAGCTGATAATGAATAGATAAATCAAACATTACTTTGCCCAATTCGGGATTCGAACCCGAGACCTCAGCTCAGAAAACCAACCAAATCAGACCGTAAAGCTTCTATATAATATCTTATAGGAAGAAATAATACTTTAAGTTATTAACAAATATTTTGTGTTGTGTAAATCAATTTCGGGGCAACCAAAGCATGTATCCAAATATTGAAATTGGCTCTCATTTGACATTTATGTTATTGATAGGATGATTCTAAATCCAGAATAACCATGTAAAAAAATCTTAGTTCGCGTCTTCAATATAGTCAACATCTATTATCTCAGAATACATTGTAGGTAAATTGGGGTACATTTTAGGCTGTGTGTGCACTCGCCGAAAATTTCACTAGGTAATCACACGTCGCCTCTAACTCCGCGCTAAATGCCTTAATAATCATGACAACTTGTTTCAACGTGGGCACAATGCTAACTAGTCGGAACCAACTTTAATACATGGAACAAATTTATCTTACCATCGAAATAGAAAATACATCCGAAATTGAGTCTTAATGTAAGTATATTTAGGGTTGTAAAGAGGTTATCGGATGGTAATGATAATTTTGCATGCATGTACACAAACTTAGGCTAACTTGGAGCTGTCAAATTTGTTTAGCGGTAAGGGAGAGCCGCTTAAGTTGCGAGGCAGGGCGCCGCCGGCGTATAACTAAGTGCTTACTCGCCTACAACCAAATTGTTACATTTGTGTTGTAAAATTAATGCCGTGATTTATATAGGCCTCCATATCGGTTGCCCAATCAATAATGTAAAACATATTCGACTAGGAAACCTCTCAGAATAGTTAAGTTGCTTAGAAACTGGGCGAGCAAACGATCGTGTTACACAAAAGACATTTGGCGGGCTTCCCTGGTCAAAGTTCAAGAGAATCCTTACAGGTGTGGCCGTGAGCTAATTACGAAAAAAAATTACAAGTCATTGGATATGTTTAAAATTGGAGAATTGCTTTGATTTTTTTTCTTAATTGTTTTTGCTGCCGGAAAAGACGAAGGATTTTTATAAAAAAGTGATGTAAAACTCAAACAGTATGTTAGAATAGTAAATCACACACTAAGCCCGGTGTTACAGCTCGTAAACGATTATGTTCTTTTGTCGATGGTTATGGCCGCGCATTTTATCGAACCCTTTTGCCTATAAAATTCTATGATATGTTATCCCCTAAAACACCTGTGTACCCTTGCTTCAAAATTATTAAGTTGTATTTTCTTGGGAAGGTCTCTGATGGTAGTAAACTTTTGTGTCGTGATGCTAGCACTATATACCCACTTATAGTAGAATTGTTGTACTATGATGGCTGAAAATCAGTGCTGTTGTAAAGCTGTATATACTGAGCTGGTTCATTCTATACGCTTAATACAACAAGTATTAACATGGCCTTGTTCCTTGTTACCTTATACTATATTGTTATTTAGTTTTATTGTGTTTGTTGAAAAAATTAATAATTAAACAAATGAAGAAATAAATGGTTTAAATATGATTACTAATCTGAGATTGTGATAAAATTTGTAACAACCGCCTGAGTCTTTCATAAAATAAAACATCCAAGTTATGGACATTAACTGAAAAATAAAGTAGTCGACATTTAAATTAGAGCATTTCTATTTACATTAGTCGTAATACGATTATAGGTACTTAAGTATAGTATAATATTATTAATACAACGAGTATACAATATATGAAACATATAATCAATAAAAGGTCATAAATTCTTTGCACCATAAAGAAGTCCATCGTATGTGAAGCGTAAAACAATATCAGCGAGGCGATAAGGGCAGTTCCACACTGCGTCATATTTTACCAAGTGCCCTAAGTTTGGCAGTTAACTGGCTCGGTTATGGCGTTGTTAACACGTGCTCGCGCCCTACATCGCGCCTCTTACTAAATCATAACGCTAAAGTGAAAAAAATACGTACGTACATTTTTATTTATGTAAAAAACGTGAAATGAAGTTTGCATGAATAAATTATTGGTGTTGTTTCGATGTTAGGTTGCTATTAAACATGTCTAAAACAACATTTAGGATTTTTAATTTTTTATATAAAATTGTTTGCTTCTTTTATTTAATATTTACTTGATTACTAAATAGTTACCAATTATACTAAATATGCTTCCCCAATCAACTGTCGATACAGAATTACATATCTCTCACAATTCATCAAAAATCTTCTGTCTAGTTTGGAGGCATCCTTTCACAAGTACAAACCCACTACTTACATATCAAAGGTAATTTCATTGTCATACCCATGTAAAGGTAACAAAGGTAAAGAGACGAGTTCTTGAGGAAATTTTCATAAGAGCGCGGGCAGAGCGTCGCCCGGGGCGACGGCGGCCACTCCAGATCACTTTGAAGCATTAAACGGGCCTTTATCGAACCCGGCCGGCTAGTTACCGGACAGAAACATGTCGCTTGCGCTTGAGAACGTAACTACTTGTATGTACAATATTATTATTCATTTGGTAGGAATTTTGACTGTATTTTTAAGTCGACTTTATTTGTGTGCTAGATGTATTATTTAAGGTAGAGGTGCAAAACCAGTAAAAAAAACTTTTATTTCGACCACAAAAAATTAATAATGTAGCTAATCATTATAAACAAAATTCGAGAATTCATTGCGCGTTATTATAATAATAATTTTTATTTAATTTGTAAAGTCTTTACACTGTGGTACCTAAAACTTATGAAAAGAATAAAGTGTTATACTTATTTATAGTGATCCATAAAATTATGTATTTCAATACATTAACTCCACATCAAAGTACATATTCCAACATTCTCCTGCATCAAAGTATAATTTGAACAAATCATATCACTTACATTGTTATCAAACGGCATTGTGTCGTGAAATGCGTAGAGTTATGTATCAGAGGCGCGTCGGTAAAGACGTCGACGTGAATGAGTGCGCCGGACCGTGAACGAGACATGACAGTATCAGTAGAGCGGCCTGCTCTACCAGACTCTACCGACTCTACCGGCTCTACTGACGAGTGGACGCTAAATTAAACTTTATTGGACATTTTTGTACATCCCGGATCGCTTAGTAATGTAGCATTCGAAGGAAATAAATTGTAGTAGGTACAAGTGATGGTATGGATATAAGTTTAATAGGGGTGATCATAAATTTGTTGTCATAGCAACATATATACTTTCCAATAGTTTAGTTTTGTAATATATGTTATGAAATGCTCACTTCCGTATTTATTGTTTACAAAGGAAAATGTCCAATCATAGTATCGGTACAAAATATCGCTGATCCCAATGCTAATATTGTTTAAAAATCATTATAGCATTTTTCATTATGTATGTATGTATCAGCCCATATACGTCCCACTGCAGGGCACGGGCCTCCTCTACAATCGACAGTACGATTGAGAGTGGTTAGGCCATATAGTCCACCACGCTGGCCTAGTGCGGGTTGGCGGACTTACATAGCATAGATTTTTTTATAAATCGCTATGGTATGCAGGTTTCCTCACGATGTTTTCCTTCACCGTTTTAGTGCGTGGTGATTGACTATCAATACACACATGACTCCGAAAAGTCAGAGGTGTGCCCTGGGATTCGAACCCGCGACCACCGTGAACATGTTGGCAGCCGCGTCTAGTCCGTTTACCAACAGGCCACCACGCACTTTTACTATTTTTTATTAGCTTCAAGTTAATTTTTCCAAGAACTCCAGGCCTTGGTTGCAATTATGTTTTATTCATTGAAAATATATATTTTTTCTTCACATAAAAGTAGATTTCAGCGAGGCACATCAATCTTTGCACCAATACTTAGTTTCATAGTAAAATGGGAATTCTCATCACCTTTTTGTTTGATCTATATTTTTGTCCCCCATTACCTCATAAGATAGTCATGCGTCATTGCAACATTACTTATCAGAAATATTTAAAAAAAATACTCAGTATGTAATTCTAAAGTTGTTTTATAAAATAAATTAAGAAAAGTGTTTTATTTAAAAATCCTCCAAAACCTACACGCATACAGTTTAAACAAATTACTTGTGTCCTATTTTTATAAAAATCATATCTACACACCCCTAGCCATCCTAGTAACTCATACCAATAAGTAGAGTCGTTCCGCACGTCAAACGCTACAAAATAGTTTTGCTACAATGAAAAATGCAAGTTCCATACGAATGAAATAGCTAAAACGTGGACGATTTCCTGAAGCGGACAATTTCCGAAATGTGTTTACAATGAGGGCCGGCGCTGGACGGACGCGACATATTTCATCATTGCAAAGAAATGCCTGCGACTCTATAAAAATGTTACGTGAAACGGTACAGCCGAGGGCAGATTGGATGTAATCCTTCTGTTATGTCTTTGGTTTCTTAAGGAAATAGTCTTGACACTTGTAGTTTTAAGAAATATTGGCGTCAAATTAATGGCAGTTCTAAAAGTATAAAGATATTCGTTTACTTATTTATAATTTTTTTATTGAATGCCATATACGCCATATATTAAGTCCGCCTTGTATACAATGTATATGAAGTATAATAAATTAAAGAAATATATACATTAATAAGACAAAAAATATGACATGTAAATAAAGTTGAAATTTGGCGGTCTTATCGCTTAACGTGATTTCTCCCAGACAACTATTAGATGGACTAGGTTGAAAAGAACCTAGGAATTTTATGTTTTTTTTTAGATAATGAATAATGATGCTATACTTTATTTGACACATTTATTTTCTAATAAAAAGAGAAAGGATCTAACAGAGTCATGTACATATTGTTTTTATCTTAAAGTATTTAATTACTCAACTTGCATTTCTAGTAAGGTTAAAATGTTAAAACAAAACAAATTTGTTTATTTAATCTCTTTGGTAAAAATATGTAGCAACGTCACATACATTTTTTCATTTTTCAAAATTAACTTGGAAAAGTGGACTCATGAAAATTTGGAGTGAATTGTGCGTCCGAGCGTACCGCGTAGCCGGGGGCCGGCGGCGCCTGCCCTCCACTTCCGGTCACTATATAATAAAGTTATTCTCCTTATTTCGATAAACTTCAGTTTGTCCGGTGATAAATTACACGGTCACATTCGCGGAAGTCGCTCCGGGCTCGCCAAATATTGGCTTAACTTTGAAGAATGGGACAAATCCTTGTTCCGGGATTTCATACGGATAACACGTATTTGTTGCTCTTTTATTATCTTGTAAAACGTTACGAAAATATTTGTTTCAGAATACACAATCCAAAAGTATCGGGATTCGGTTAAAAAATCGGTTTCTTTGTTGCGGTGTGTATAAAATTGGCTGCCACGTCGGGTGCGTAGCGGACTACCGTAGACGTGCTACGCTACAGTGCTACACGTAGAGCTACGAGGTTGACGTGTCGTAACGCCATTTACATTTCAGCCAATACTTTGAAACAATATTTTCATGAATAATTTTACAGAATCTACAATACCATTATAATTTCAATATGAATATGAATATATTAAAGTTATAATGGTATTGTAACTTGCCATTTAGTCATAAAAATATGTATTTTCTCTTCATAAACACATACATAAAATTCGCACAACATTAAGACGTATTTAAATAAAATTAGCAGTAATGATCTAAGAATAGTTTATTTATGGCAATGTTTTACAATACGTATGTATACATATAAAATTATTCGCTAAAGTAACACCTGCAATAATATAAATAGTGGTACGTATACAATAATTAAAAATCTTTACCCTCCGTATTGGTTATTTAATTAAGAGCAGTGTCTAATTATCATCTCTGCATCACCCTAGGTTCGATTGGTAAAGAATTCTTCAGGCATTAAATTCACCTATTCATAATTTTATAACGTATAAAGAAATAAATAATACATGTTATCTAATAAGATAATTTACTGACATATAAATATTACTTACTACAACAGTTTTTAATCCCGCGTCAAGTCTATAGTTTCCTAGGTGCATTGTTTGCGGCAGATACCCCTGTATCTGATGGCGCGGCACTAATGCCGTATGAATGAAATTTACTGTCAATATCTGGGCCCGCATGCGGCTTTGTGACGCAAACTGTCCTCTTTTATATCCGCTATTATTCCTCTTTTTATTTTTCCCTTTGCATTTTTCAGTGTATTTGTTTATGAGTGCCGTCCGGTTACTTATTTTGTATTTTATATTCGCTTGATTATTGAGGTTTTATTGAGTTATTAGCAAAGAAATTGGTTGATTTGATTGAGATGGTTTTATTGCATTTGCTATGGATGTGTTTTTATTGTGTATGTCTAGTAAAATAGATAGGCATGTTACAAGTCTTTCAAAGTGGGAGAAATAAAAAAATAATTTTAATTCATTTAGAACAGGCTGTATTGATCAATTGTTTCCCGGGCATTACTAAATGCATAATTTTTACTTAATTCGAGTATTGTATGGTATAATGTTTTTAGGACTTTGTTAAAGAATGAATCGATCGAATAAATCTGAAATGGTAATACTAGGTTTCTACCTAGTGACCGTAGTTTTCTAAAATATTTGTAAAAAATAATTGTTTTCTTGTATCATTCCAACATCAATACCAATCAATATGTGAAAGGGAAAAAGTAAATGACTTTCATGTGGTTTCCTAACTTTACATCTATTTGCCTGAAATCATTTTCAGAAAAAAAAAACATTTATAAATTCCAATTGAATCATAATTTGCCTCACACTTTCGATCACCTCAACTGACTGCTAAATAATGATCCAAAACCCAGAGCCGTAATAAGCACCCCTATAATTTGTACGGGATTATCGCGAGACGGCGTCCCGAATCCCGGCGATTAGTCACAAGTATCGCGGGATTCAGTCGGCGACGCACCCGCGGCTTATCGTCCTATCCCGAGAAAGGAACTTACATTGAATACAGATTGCCTCGTGCCACAATTAAGTATTCAGGTAAAGGTGTGGAATTATCAAGATCGTCTATTAATATCGCTTTTCTTGGATTATGGATTTATTCGAGACGCGTGCGGGATGTGTTGTTGTTATGATAATGTGTGCTTGTATTAACGGAATATTAATGTAGTCTTGAAGAGTCACTAAGTTTCAATACTTCTTCTTTGAAAGAGTTTATAATTTTCTTGTATGGCAACATAACTCCTTTGACTCAAATATGTTATTTACCGCGATAACATATCTAGGGAAAAAAATCTATTTAACAGAAAGATTTTGGCGTGGTGATCTGTAAGAAATTCCCTAGATCAATAACTTAACTCTTTTTACTTCTCAAGAGTCATTTCCCTACAACTTAGATAACTTTATGTGCACATACTGGTATTCACTGATCTACCGCACATAACACGATCACACTAAGCTAATAGACAATAATGGAGTTACATAACCGGGGTCAATCAAAGTGTCGCAGATTCCTGGCCGTGTTGGGGACGGGAGCCACCGCAGCGGCGTCGGCGACGTGCGGCCGCTGTTGAGGACTCTGCGGGAAGGGGAATGCGGTGAAGGGGGAGGGGGAGGCACGAATTAATTGCGGCCCGCGTCTGAGGTGTGCCGTAATTATCGTGCCTGTGGACTGTGGATACTGCCTCCGCATTGGCAGCCGCACTCGCCGCCAGTTGTTACGTAAATGGCTGGGTTGGACAGTTCCTTGTGAAATTTGTGAACGAGAAATCTCAAGTAGAGTTGTGGATACTTTAGTTTAAATTATAATATAAGAAATTGAAGTAAATTTGGATGTAATTAAATTTAAATTATGAGAAATGAAAAGCAAGATTGTAAATCCAAATGCATGTCAGAGTAAGGAATAACAAATCCCTATACCTAGTAAATAATTACAAAATTCTTCATCACTATTTGAAACAATAGAATGCACGATAAAAATCTCGCAAAATTAATTGCAAGGCCCAAACTAATGTGTCTACAAAATATCAATTAATCGCATGCCACGTACCAAACAAAAGACACAAGGGACCCTAATGAATTCGTAATCTCGGTAATCTGTTCAATGAGAAATGGCGTTTTCCAAATAGCTGTGCGCCGGCAAACAAATTAAACCTTGGCCAAAAATGAATTTATCACGTAGAAGCGTCCGGCTAGCGGCGGCGGACTATCCATTTGTACTCGTGTTTGGACAATACTCGCGCCGGGCAAAGGCTTGGTGTATGTAAACAACTCGAATATTTTGCGAAACTTCTCACAAAGGATGCATAAATCCAATGAAATATCATACCTACGACTTTTTTTATATTGTTATTGGATAGAGCATGGTCATGACACATTTTTAGAATTCGACAGTGATGGTATAAAAAATAGTCACATGTTAAAAGTTCAAAACGTTATTGAAAAATATACTAACAGAAATATAGTTGAGTTGGTAAAAAATTTAACATATAGGCTAATGAGGTAAGATCTGCATAAGTAAAGCTGGCTAATCAATATCAAGCTATGACCCTATGTTGAAATTACATAGTTTCCAAATACTAAAAGCTACATTTGATTTGGCAGTTTTCTCATCCGACGGTAAGAGATGATTATTATACAAGTACAACTATTACTGCATTCAAATGGAAGGTATCTTTCAAAAATTAACGAGTTCTTTTAAAGATTTCGATGCCACTATTTTATCAAATGTTGAGGAGATAATATGACTCCAAAGTTTTGTTGTGGGGGAAATAAAACTAAGATATTTAATTACTTTATCAACATTTGGAAAATAATTTTACAATAACAGTATAATATGACAGAAATTTAAATAACAAGAGTCGACAATTAGCGCCAAGTGTTACATATTTGCGATCCCAAGGCGGGTATATTTTAATTTAGGCGCAGTGGTAAGACTGACCGGCGACAGATGGCGCCTTCAGTGATTAATATGCGCGGCGGACACTGTCCGAACGCCCGACTACCCACTCTTGCTCGTTTTCCTTCATTTTAATTCCTGTTTGTTGTGTCCGTCATTTCACTGTTTCATTTAGAATGGAATAGATTCGTATATGCTACACTTGTTGACAGTAACTGATAGAGTAATGCAATGCAAATTGTGATAGATTAATAAATTCCATTACGAATATCCTAAATTTGTAAAAAAATAACAAAAAAAATCGCCTCTTTTTTTGCAACATTTTTAATTGTATTGTGTCTGTAGGCACTAAAACTACCAGACGGATTGGTTTTTGGTCGCAATCATAATAAATTTCTTAATAATCACGTTTTAACATACTATTAGCTACATTACTTTAAGCCACTCTTTTTCTATACAAATGTAAACTACAGTCATACGAGTAACATACTCTTCAGATATATGCTTTTATACGTTTATATCCTAGCTTAGACTGAAGGACACTATAATGATGATAGAGGCGTAAACAAACATCCTTTGCTGTCGCGACGAGCCGCGGTGCAAATTAGCGTCGCCACGTGTCGGTAACTGCTCTCCTCTCGCCGGCTTAATTACTACATGTGTACTCTGGCTACTTATTTTTTCGATCCTGCGTTTTACAACGTTTTAATTATACCATTTTTCAGCAAGCGATTTGGGTTGAGATTTGCAGACGGTCGATTTTGTGTATATACGTGTAAATATGGCTATGGTTTATTGAAATAGATTTTCTGTAACACAACTTGCATGAAATAAAAATATTTTTACAGAATTTATTCCGCACTGAGTCCGCCCCGAGACTACGGAAGATGTAAAGAAATCGAAACGTCCTTAAAAATTAGGTTTATTTCAATGTGTATTATTCGCGTAAATCTAAGAAACATTAATACTCTACAAAATTAAAGTTAGAGATAAGTAGGAATACTTAAAGGTAGTTAATATTATCAATAATAACCACATAATGACCAATAGAAAATTTATTAATACAACAATCAACTTTTGTATCACACCATGTCGTTGTTGTCGCATGTTTGTGTGTTTGATTCACGTATAACCAATTGATTGAATGAAATTAACCCTACATGCATATACATTTTTATAACATAAAATAATATTTTTGAAGTGTTAGTTTAATGGAACTTTGTTTGTTCAAAACTTTAAGATGAAAAAAACAAATTCCATTTGCTTTATCTTGTTGCACATTATAGCGCAAAATGTGAGTTAGGATTCAAGTTTGCACAATAAATAATTGTTTCCCGAGACGTAATTGCCGTAATTTCATGAATAATTACCGCCACAGAGCAATTAAATAAATTACAGAAGGAATAACGACCTCCTTCGGGGTTTAGTTTAAAGTTAGGGCACCGGGTGTTGCAGCTCGCCATGCAATAACTCTTTTCATAATTTAGACGACGTAAAACTAATTCTGATGCGAATTAAAACCATCGTAAACAATTCAAACTTAACTTCGAATTAAGATTTCCAGACAACCCTAATAAAATTGACAACTCAAGACGTTCCAAGAAAATTGCCAACAAAATCAATAGCGTGACAAATTGTGGGCAGCGTGCAATCTAAACACGTGACCACAAATCGCGCCACCAAACGCGGTCGGTTTGAAAATTTCAAAAAGAGAACCGCCACTGTCATACGCGATATGGCTCGCTTCCAAATATCGGCAGCGGGAGAGTGTGGGCGGCGGGGAAGTGGGGGGTTTGCGTCCCCACATGGCCAGTTAGTTACGCCGCGAATTATAGGGGCCATTACGATTCATTAAGGCCAGTTAGGCTTAAACTGGTGTTTACCCACGCACACGACTCTGCGACGCACACGAGCGGGATTCTGCAACAGTTGGTATTGTTTTAAGCGTGCGAGACAGGGACCGCGATATGTGGAAGGGTTGCAATTTGAAATTTTAAGCTACAGAATTGTGGATGTAATTAGTGGCGGTTGTAACGAGCTTAGGGTCTTGGCCGGTGAAGTGTGAATTTTTGATTTTCGTGCACGTTTTGAAGGATGTTTACCAAAAATTGGGACGCTATTATTTAGGCAATAAAAAAATTAAGTACAAAATAATATTTCTATGTGAATTATGGCCTCAATGATAAGTTCGTTTGTTTTATTGCCAAATGAAATCGCAACCAAAATATCATTCGCGATCTAAATAAATGTTACGATCTAATTATTCAACTTCAAACTAAAATATTCTTCTAAACTATTCTATATACATTCATCATTTTCTCTTCATGACTTATACTTAGTAACTATCAGAATACTCAAAACAGAGAAATCTTTACACATAAAACCGCCAACCAAAATTGGCTCCTATATCCTACAAAATATAACTCTAGCTATAAAATATTTTTATTTAACAGCCAGGGATCAGACAGTTTGGTATGTAAATAGCCATCATACCGTCCATAGCTGGAGGCTTGCCAGTATTGACACTCGGTTATCGCTACCCTGCTGTACGTACGTAGAAATTTAACTTCAGTAAACCGATACCGCATATGCTACTCGATTGATGTTAATGCTTCCTTGAGTCGATATTATATCGATGTTGGATAATATATAAGTGGTATTAAGGAAGCTATATTAATGGAATATAAAATTAAGAAACTAATTCAGGAAGTAACATTGCTTTAAAAAATAAAGATAGGCATAGGCATAGTACATTTAGAGTTTATGATGAATCTTAAATTAACTTAATCTAATAGATTTCGTCTAAATGGTGATAAGAATTATCATCTTTATTTTCATTGAACTTTCTGTCATAATACAAGGATTCATTTTTAAAATCCTTGCGAGCGACGACTAATTTTAGTAACGCTCCACTAGCAATGCACTGGAGCGCGCGCTCCACGTCGGAATATTTTACACTCTTTCCGCGCTTCCTCATACTTGCTTATACTTTTCTTGTGTGTTATATGCGATGCAGAAATACTCTATTAAATTTACAAGTGGCCAACTACCTAACGCCAATTCATTCGAGAGCTATTAATATTTTAGGTACAGCGAATGGCCGCTTCCAACAGGTCATTGTGGAGATCCTTGGGGGAGGCCTATGTTCAGCAGTGGACTTCCTGTGGCTGATATGATGATGATGATGATGATGATGAATGGCCTTCTAGAGTTAAATAAGGTGGTGTCAGTCGATAGAATACGTTTATTTGTCACTAATTATATTGATTTCTATAAATTAATTGCCTGCCTCGGTTCGGTCGGTTGACTGCCTCGGTGGCGTAGTTGTACTAAGGTACGGTTACAAAGCT
Source organism: Hyles euphorbiae (assembly GCA_023078785.2). Lineage (NCBI taxonomy): Eukaryota > Metazoa > Arthropoda > Insecta > Lepidoptera > Sphingidae > Hyles > Hyles euphorbiae. The sequence continues at coordinate 11,777,138 of CM041041.1, read as the reverse complement.
GAGGTCTCGGGTTCGAATCCCGGGCTGGGCAAAGTGATATTGGATTTTTCTATCCATTATATCAGTCCAGAGTCAGGAATTTGTGCCCGATATGGCGATAGGCTCGCCACCTATCACATTGTGGGACGGAACATACAAGGCGAAATGTGGGTGTGCTGGCACCTCTGCCTACCCCTTCTTGGGATATAGGCGTGAGTTTATGTATGTATGTATGTATGTAAATTAATTGCCAGTAATTATTTTCTTATACGTAAAGATACTGCAATAAGTACTATCTTGTTTATTATGCGATTTTCGAAGACGTCAACCAGGTCATCTATCCATGTTATAAGGGGACATCAAATACTGCGTTTGGATCCACTCGAGAATTTTTTGCCTTCATTGATAATTACTTCTGTATGTTGTATTTTTTTATGTGTACAATAAAGATTTAAATAATAAATAATAATAATAATTTTGCGAGCATTGTATTCCGCTCACTGCCACTTTAACTTATCTTTTCGCCAAGGAACCTATGTTATTTGCATTTGTTCTTCTATGGATAAGTTAGTGATTCATTCTGCCAGCCAAGGAAATATGCTTTCGTCAAGAATCAACGGTGGCATAGCCTTCATAATGATGGCGTAACTAAATGCAATAATCTAAAGACGTACCTATTATCAGACAAACATGGCGAATATGGTTATAAACTAAACTCATGACATTACAACATCACCACTGGCATCAGCTCACCCAGAGAATTCGTAATAAAGGCCATTCCTAAAATTTTAAATCGACCTAAAAACGCATCAATCAAAATAATTCCCACATAAGTCTGCAATAAAAGGTAAGTAAAAATTTACGAAAACATGGAACAGGCAGCTATAACCCGATCATGGTGAAGTCAAATCGAGCGTTTACCCCCGCTTTAAGTAAATACCGTTGATGTGGCATAAAATGGGCTTTATTGGCCTAGTAATAAAGGTGGTGGATGACGTAAAATTTCCGTTGTAAATGTAGCATCTGCCAATTTGTAGCCCGATGCATGTCGCAGGTAAATAACCGACGCGCACAGTTTGCCGATGCTTTTGACAGCCGTAGTTTTGAGCAAATATCGGAACATTTGTGTTCAACAGTTTTTTATTTCACCGTTTTTTTCCGGAACCTTTGTGAAGAGGTGAGATTTCATTAATGTTGCCAACATTCTGTTTGACGATACTGTTGATTGTTGGCAGCGTGGTTGTGGACAGACAATTTCCATTTATTAATTTTAGAATTGAAAATAATTAATCTGTAAGTGGTAGAACCACGCTGTTATCGGTTATGACTCGGCATGAATGGGTATGCACGTCCGGGATGGTACCATTGTCACACAGAAAATTAATTTGAAACGATAGTTTCGCCGTCTTTTTTTTTAGGGAGTGAGATGCCGGGTGCCACCAAGAAGTTCGATGTGATGTCACTTTGACATTAGTTCTTGCAATTACCGAAGCTGTTACTGAAAACTAATATTTTTTATTCACTAATGCCAGTCGTGCTAGTATATTACTATGATAAGAAATCAAAACTAAAGTTAAAAACTTGTATATAATGCCAATATAACAATTATTTTCCTTCGTATAGGTACCAACATAGACAAGCTAATAAAGCAATCCATAAAACAAATACGTAATACTTAATTATCCAACCAAACAAAACGTCCGATTTAACCCTCAGCGGGTCTCATTTAACATTGTCCCGGGCAATTTATTTTCAAACCCAGACGCATTAACAAAAACCTGTGCGGTGGCCGAAAAAGTACGACAAAAAAAAAAACACATAATCCCGGGATTCAACTAAGCCCAGAGGCTATCTAATAACATTTATTACTGGGCCTGCAGTCCCCAGCGTCCACTTCCGCCGGCTGATAAACTGGCGCCATTTTTGCCGCCATATTTATTTATAGGTGTTTTGCGAGGCGATAATGTCGATATGCGAAGCGTTCATTACGCGCGCAGTCGTCGGAGCCAGCCATGCGTTACATTTGCGTGCACCGGTGGTATATCGTGATTCTTTTGTCACTCATTTAATATTTGGATACAAATATATTTTTCGTTTATTGGATAGAACTAATATACTTTCAGAACAGGTTGTATTAACTGATGGATTAAATAATCCTGGTTGGCGGACTTTAAAATTCTTGTCATTGGCATGTTAACTGATTACATTCAAATAAATCATATCTAAGTATTCATAAGTACAAAATGCATACAGGCTAGGCTTGCGCTTTGGATTTGTATATGTTACCTCTAGTTTTTCAACGCAGTCCTCCTACAATTACACTATTGTCGAGTACTTATTTAACTTTATTCTATTGAGTTCAAATGATGCATGATGATGCATGATATCCACTGAATAATTTTGGTAAGACATAATCAATGCTAAGAAATGGACTTGAACTTTGTAGGAAGATATCGTGATAAAACCTACATATATACCTACGTACAGACGTATTCCTATGGTATATAAAGTCAACCCACACTAGGCTAGGATAAATTATATCCTTTATCACCTCAATTGTACCCCTAACTTGGAAATTATATAAGCTGTATCTGTATCTGTATCAGCCCATATACGTCCCACTGCAGGGCACGGGCCTCCTCTACAATCGACAGTACGATTGAGAGTGGTTAGGCCATATAGTCCACCACGCTGGCCTAGTGCGGGTTGGCGGACTTACATACCATAGAATTTTTTATAAATCGCTATGGTATGTAGGTTTCCTCACGATGTTTTCCTTCACCGTTTTAGTGCGTGGTGATTGACTATCAATACACACATGACTCCGAAAAGTCAGAGGTGTGCCCTGGGATTCGAACCCGCGACCACCGTAAACATGTTGGCAGTCGCGTCTAATCCGTTTACCAACAGGCCACCACGCACTTGCAATATTATTACTTAATAATACTCAAAATGAGAAATAACATATTAATAAAGCTGTGACACTAGAATCGTAAACTATATAAGCAATAACTATCGTCAATCGGCTATTAATCATAGCGATGTGAACGGGCAAGTGTTGGCACAATTTATGCGATCACAACTTTTGTGCGCGCTTGCAATGTTCGCAACTAATGACTCTGAACACGTACGAATTGTTGGAACTAAACACAGTTATTTAGTTAGTGGGTATGTTAGTATATTTTTCCTATTTCTAGTCTAAATGAGGTTGTGAGTTGCGATTTTCTGTCTGGAAAATGTATGAGATTTTACAGGGTAATTTGTGCATTGCTGCTGGATTTTTTACTGTTACAACTTAGATTGTAAATTATAAAATTAATCAACCATTAATACTTATTTATAATCTTAAACTACATGGTTAATTTATCGAATATCCATTTAAAATATTTCTTAAAACAGCGTTGTGAAATTTGTGTTTTATTGTAATTTTATATTTTTATAGAAACATATTTCATTTAGATTTTATAACGCAAAGCTTAAAACTACAATAACACAAAGAAAAAAATACCTATTTTCGTTCTTTTTACAAAATAAGCTTCAAAACTAATTTCTCACATACAACTATCACATCCATATCCATTTAGCTGTATTATAATTTAACACAATGTTTGTTTGAAGTGGACAGCGAAATCCGGGACATAAATCGCGAAAACCCGGGCATTCCCGTCGGTTGCGAGGTAAAGCGTCCCGGGGGACACGCACAAATCATGACGTCTGCTTCTTGAGATCAGTGTTGCTAAGGGCAGCTTGAGCTTGTAGAGGACACCAATTCAAATGATATATTGGTAGTGGTATGATTAGTTTAGTAAATTTTGAGTGAAATAGATAAAACTAATGATAAATATTTCATGTAACAACATCATAATCATAAATATTATGTAATCATTATGTAACTGAAATAATTGTGTTTCCGATAGTTAGACTGGGCAATGATCAGAACTTCGGTTGTGAAATAAGAGGTGCTTAGTTGAATTAATTCCGCGTTGTAAAGAAGCATAATTAACATATATATTTGCAAATTCTAATATATACAAAGAATATAATTACGCAAGAAGTAGACTGGAACCCAAACGCAAAGATATATGCCTACAATAATTACTTACCCACTTAATTACGTACAAAAAGATAAATTACGCTCATCCAGGTGTGCTCTCACACGGATCTCACACTATCCTCGGATATCCGCCGAGGGCGTCCATCTATCCTCGGTATCCGCTGACCCAAACCGCACATTAGCCGGCCCTTGTCTTTGCCACTTTGATTTGTAGAGGGCAAGAAAAGATCAATTGCCACCGAGACTCTTAATAACTCCCCGTGCAATGTAACTTTTTTGTGATCGCACTGTTTTGTACAGGGTGTTACAAAAACATAATAGTAAAGAATAATAATAATAGACTAAACGAAATAAAGATCAAAATGATTAAATTAAATAAAAGATAAAAAAAACATTATTTTTATTCGTAATAAGTATAATATCGCCACTTTAAACGCTTTATCTTATCCGACTTTTGGTCACAATTTACTCTACTTTGAGAGGCCAAATTTTTGTCTCACGATATCAAACTAGATAAGGTAGTTAGTTAATAATATCTGTATTAATCCAAATTGGATACATATTTACAGTATCCTGATAATTGTAAACAAGAAAAAGCGAGTGATTTATAATAATTATTAAACTGTTTCACTACTTTCTTTTAAAATCTAACTATAACTATAAAATTTGCAATTAAACTTAGCATAAAATGCTTATGAATAAATCAATTTATATTCTAAAATCGACGTAATAATCTTGCCGACGGAGTTGACACTGTCTCGCAGTATTTCACGTCACAGTATTGACTGTGAACCCGCCGATTCATAATTAATGATAATATCCGGCAGATGCGGATTTTTCAACCGACGAGAAAAAATGCAGAGCGCCGGAAAAATAATCACTAAAAGCTATTTATCACGTTGCCGCGGACACAGAATTATGAATGCGAGGTATTAAAAAAAGATGATTTTATATTTAACTTGCTCACTATGTAAGCTAATTGGTTTATTGGTAACATACTAATGAGTTTACTTGCTATCAAAGCTTATTAATTTATTGGTGACATACGTTTATCATATATCCAAATTCCAATTAAACATTTATCTGGGTTCATTAAAAGAAAATAAGGCAATAGTTTTATGCATATCATTTTTCTATCTTCTTATTACAAAGTAGAGTAAGCGTAGTGTGTTTTATTCATGTTGCAGTCATATTTTGCTCATGACCACTGCCTACCTGACATAAGTGAAATAATACTAGTAATAATACAATATTCCTGTATGAAAAAAAAAAACAACCATAAAAAGGAAGGAATTAAGGGAGGTTAAACTTCGGGGAAGATTAACTGAAAGCGACAACTTAAAAATTAAAAAGCCGTTTTATTTGAGTCGTGTCCAATCCTGCGTGACATCAGCTCTTGTGCTAAAACGGAAATACAACCTTTAAAAAAAGGAGTAGTCGCAACCGGAAGCGACGGGCAGGAAGACGCCGACGACAGCGCCGCGTCGCCGGCCGACCGAATTAAAAATTAAACGAGGATCCGTTTCCGGATACCGTGACGTTCGCTGCGTTCTTTTTTTAATTTTTTGGAGTCTCTAACAGATAAATGTTTATTTAGATTTAAATAAACGACAGATTAGACTATGAATTAATAATGTTTTGTTGAATTCTTAAATATTTTTAAAATAGAGTAATTAGTGGAATGTTCGGGGTGGGGTTATCTTTCTTTAAAACTCCAATCTTGAAGGAGATTTAGTTACATCATACCTTTAAAATATTATATTAAATCTATATGCATACTGATATTTGGACCTATGTATTAGACCTCAGTCTGTCACGCCGACATAGTACAGCCTAGCAGACGCTAGAGGCCTTCAAAATTATTTCGTTTTCTGATGTTTTCTTATGTTGTATCTAAAAATTACATTTGCATCGTAAAGTTTCAGTCTGATCTGGTGCCAACTAAGTTACAACCCACTTGCAAGTACTGAATTTGTTTGTATCACCAGCAATTTATTTAAATATAACTTCTTTTAATGTAAATATAACATAATTCATGAAAATTTTAGTTTATCAATTGTGTTTTATTATATGTTGAGGCAAATTAATTGGCAGCGACACGGTCTGATTGTAGAATTCTATACCTGTGCTCACAAAAATTATGTTTTTAAAATTGTGGTTATATTCTTTGTAAGAAACTAATAAACATGATTGACTCTCACGAGTATTAGGGTTGTGTAGATTATTTATGACTAAGGCTTCCAACTAATTAAGGTTGTTGTGGTGACCTAAAATAAATCTTCTTCAAATCCTTCTAACAATCTTAAACAATACGCCCGTACTCAGCATAGATATATTATAATCCCGCTACTTATATTACTTATTATTACTTTTATATTTAATTCTTTAGCAAAGCAGGGAAATTAATATATCCTTAGTCTTCCAAAAACGCTTAATGAAAATCAAATTTATTATTTATTTAATCCTATTATGCGCTGTACAAAAATACTATGAAGATATTATACAATAAAAATAATAGTACAAGTGGCGGCCTTATGACACTAAGTAATTTCTTACAGACAACCATGGGATGGATATATTAACCGGAGATAGAAAGGGCAGTCTTACGGCCGTTCTCTATATCCTGTCTATCTTTAACAAGAGGTTAAAATAGATACCATTACTATGTTGGTACAATTTTACACTTCAATAAACTAAGATTAAAATAAAGGTTTGTCTTACCTAGCTATCTTTAAACATGTGCACCATATTTAAATCGCTCTTTCTTTGTTAACTGAAACACAAACTGTATCGAAATATTTAATGAAATCTGTAGTTAAAGATAGATAGATTATAGAGAATGGCTGTAAGGCGTAAATGACATAATAATAATCTAAGAATCAATTTGTGTACTATAAACGTTGGCACTAGCGAGAGATACAGAATGAGCCCGAAATATTTCCAGGTCAATTGAATTTCATGCGTATCACGTATCTTATTAAAGTAAATATAAAATCAATGACAACAATAAATATAAAATCAATGAGCGCGTCTGGTTTTTCTGATAATATAGATTATGCCAATATAATTTCACGAGCATTTTATTTTAAAGAACTCTTTATATATGTAGGATTTGAATATAATGACGAAAGACGAGTAGAATGGAATGTTAGACGAATGAATGATATGGAACCTAATTTGTGTGAAAGAGATGTATAATGAAAGAACTTAACATGTAAAGAGTTAGAGGATTCATGGTTTAGATGTTAAAGTACGGAAGGACGGAATAAGAGAGAACAGTCGAGAACAGAACGAAAAAGGACGCAAGACGTATGCAGTAAAGACCTATTTTAAATAATAAGAAATATATCGAAGATAACTAACATTATCGTTGTTTGATTTGACCCGAGACGGAACTATTCCCACATATATCTGTAAGTTTCAAATTCAGTAACACTAATGAAATACTATAACCAGATCTAGAACTAAAGATAGTACGTCAGTATATTGATCGCCGCCAGAATTTCGCCTCGGAGCCGCCATTATCTCTTTATCTGTAGTCGTGTTCACAGTAAATACATAATTATATACACCTTATATGTGTGCCTGTATGTATGAAACTCAGGCTTTGTGTGAGTCGCCTCCGCCTGTCCGCGTTAGGTGACGCACACAAGAAGATTGTATACAGGCGCGAACAAACTCCCGGCTTATATTATACGAAAACTGAAGAAATGTCTCACTCTAGTCCTTTCAGGAGGATCATTGTGGGCGTGTCGTAAGGAGGGCGGAGCTAAAGACGGACACTCCTAGAAATCCTCTTTTTTACCTCATCGCATTCTAGGTACCGAACGGCCAGCCAAGTCAGACCCGTGACACTTTCACTCGCGCGGTATTCGCTCTTTGGCGAGCGCGGCTCTTTCAAAACTGGTAATGTTTAATGTAAGCGGAGGAACAAAGCACCGAACAACTTTGGTCGTTATCGCGTTTATAAAGTTCTCGAGACAATTCCATTTTATGGGGTGTTTTGCTAGAGATAAATTTTTATTTCTTTTGTCTTGACATTTTTGTTTTGCTGAATTTATAAATTGCGTTGTATTTTTCATATTTTAACGTTAAATTTGTTGTGAATAATAATTTATTTTGTAACATATTTTTCGTAATATTTGAGTTAAGTAGATATTTAATTCTAACCACAACTGACTATTTCGTTTATTCCTAATTTTTAATCTACTTACTATTCTGCCAAATTCATTCCAAATACATACAGGGTATATCAAGACTGCTACCGAAAACGAAGCCGGGTGGTAGTTTAAGTGACTTCAGACACAATACAACAGAAAAAGTTGCAAAAAAAGCGTCAATTTTTTTTTGTTATTTTTTTCCTATGGCCATATTTGGGTGGTAAATACATTTTTTCCTAAAATAATAGTGTATACCCTTTTATTTATAAATACTCTAAGGTATAAAAGAGTTTAAATTATTATTTTAGCAAAAACTATTTACCACACAAAAATGACGATGTTTAAAAAATCATAAAAAATAATTGTCGCGTTTCTTTGCGAAATTTTTTGTTGCATTGTGTTTGTAATCACTAAAACTACCACCCGGCTTCGTTTTCGGTAGCAGTCTTGAGATAACCGGTATATATACACAGTCAGGTCATAAGTATTGTCACACAGTTAAAACTTTTCTTTTAGAATGCTGGCCACAAAAAAGTTTATTGAATTCGAATTTCGAATTGTTCATGAAAATAAAAATGTATACTTTTTAGAATTTTACTCATTTTTAAATATGGAGTGGACGCTTAAAGAAGACCGTGTTGCAGTTATTGCGTTGCATCGTTGCTGTTACGCGCCAATTCAAATTTTTGACATACTGAAAAATTTGAATATAACCAAAAGATTCGTTTATCGTACCATCAAACGATATAATGAAGACTCTAGTGTAGATGACAGGTCAAGAAGTGGTTGCCCTCGGTCTGTTAGAACTCCAGCAGTGATAAAAGCTGTGAAGGCGCGAATTCAAAGAAATCCCAAACGTAAGCAGAAACTGTTGGCCCTTCAGATGGGGTTAAGCAGAACCACGGTGAAAAGGGTGTTAAATGAAGACTTAAGGCTTCGGGCATATCGAAGAAAAACAGGACATCGTTTGAATGCTCGTCTAATGGACCTGAGACTGAAGAGATGCCGCGCTTTGTTGAAGCGGTACGCGGGAAAAAATTATCGGGAAATTATTTTTTCAGATGAAAAAAAAATTACCGTAGAAGAGAGCTACAACAAATAAAGTGATAAGGTGTATGCACACAGTAGTGAAGATGCGAGCAACCGTATTCCGCGTGTCCAACGAGGTCATTTTCCATCCTCACTCATGGTATGGTTGGGAGTTTCTTATTGGGGCTTAACAGAGGTACATTTTTGTGAGAAAGGTGTAAAAACGAATGCAGTTGTGTATCAAAATACAGTCCTGACGAACCTTGTGGAACCTGTTTCTCATACCATGTTCAATAACAGGCACTGGGTATTCCAACAAGATTCGGCGCCAGCTCATAGAGCGAAGAGCACACAAGACTGGCTGGCGGCGCGTGAAATCGACTTCATCCGGCACGAAGACTGGCGCTCCTCAAGTCCAGATTTGAATCCGTTAGATTACAAGATATGGCAACACTTGGAGGAAAAGGCGTGCTCAAAGCCTCATCCCAATTTGGAGTCACTCAAGACATCCTTGATTAAGGCAGCCGCCAATATTGACATGGACCTCGTTCGTGCTGCGATATACAACTGGCCGCGCAGATTGAAGGCCTGTATTCAAAATCACGGAGGTTATTTTGAATAAACTTTAATGTCATAAGAATCTATGTTTTGTTAAGTTCATTTTGGTATATAAATGGTTACATAATGAATAAACTTGTTTCAATTATTTTATATTAAACATGTGACAGAATTTATGACCTGACTAGGTATATTCTTATCCTCTATTATTATTTTTTAGACGGAAAAATACTTTGTCTATCGGTAAATTATCTACTTTTTTAATCGACGCGCTTTTTATAGCTTCAACGCTAAACAACTTCGTACAAATCCAGCAATGAAACGAATAAATAAAGAAAAATATTTTCACACATCAAGCGCTATCGATACGATCTTATAAATGAACGCGGCTCATAAAAGTGGCGTCAGAAAGATTGATAGAGCGAAATGAACGGCATTCAGTTCTTATCTTCAGCTTATTAGATATTATACAAAAGAACTTGGTGATCGATGGTCGCAGAAAAATACGCTATTACGGTGGTGTATAAAAATAATTATTTATTAATTGATGAGTATGAAATAACTTTCTTTATACTTAATGATATTTTAATTGACAAAAATAGTATCAAATATTTAGAAAGGCTTTTGATTTCGATAAAAAAGCTCAATGAATAAAAAGTGGAAAATCGTAAAGTGAAATTCAAAAAACATTATCGTCTGTCATAGTGAGTTTACTACAACACATGGGTCTCGAACAAGCGTTACTACCACAGCGACATCTTGGAAGCTACATATCTTTTCAGTTATTTCCTGCAACCTACAAACTTAATTACCGTCCATCTTGCAAGTGTACGATTCACACATTAGGGTGAGTAATTAAATAAATAAGAAATAAATACACCCAAAAATCACATATATTTTCTTATCCCTACACTAAGATCAAGTCTTATGTTGTGGGTACCAGAAACTACGAGAGATTTTTCGATATCATAAACCCGAAACAACACAGACTTTTGTCTCAATGCGAGGATCGAACCCGCGGCCTCTCATTCACGACTGTCGTCTAACCAACTACCTTATGGAGGCTGTCAATTAATCAATTATGCAATCTCCTATTTTAGTCTCTTGTTTAATATAAAGTTGTATAATTACTGTTAATTGTATAAATACAAATACATTTTTGCATTAACGTTAATTAAATCTACTCCCCGTTCACTCAGTTAGCCATCCTCTCGTGTTCATTCAATTCGGCACTTACACCCCATTATAACAAATTATTGATGTCACCTACATTACTGTGAACACGGCCCTATAAGTGTTGTATGGTCTGTATGTGTAAAGCTGTGTTCATATGTGTGTGTTATCTGAAAGATTCCGCTTCATTTCCCCCGACCCGCGTGTGACGTCACATGCTATTTACTCTATGTAATATATTGAATATCTCAGAGCCTTCATTGTAATGTTTCTATAACGATCTATTTAGGTAATGTTCACTAAGTATGAATTAATTAGGCTTTAAAGTAACGTGGCAGGAAATGGTATAAACAACTTTATTCTTAATAATCTGAAAGTGCTACATGTTTGACAACATATGAAATATAGTTGTTATACGGCTTAATTTTGAGCTTTAAATCTATTCAATTTTTGTTCTTATAGCGTGAATTTCTATAATAGAGACAATACAAATCGTACTAAACTGTACACCATTAGGAAAACATTCTTGTCAATTTAACTAACTTCCCGTTGTATTTCAAACCGCGGTCATAACGTAAGCAAAAGAAAATAAACTTCTGAAAAGGCATTGCGAGTACAACTCTGCTCCTAGTAATGAAGCCATATCTTTAATGGCCGCGATAAGGGCGCTAAATGTTTGCGCACACGCCAAATAATAAGCATCATTTGCGAGGGGTTACGCTTTGACGAGAAAAAATATTCGCTGATGGAGTCTTATCGATGGGACGAAAATTGAATGTGGCGTGTTCGTGGTTAATCATTGTGGGATGATTGGATGTGTTTCATGTAAGGTTATGATGTTTTGTGTAATAAGTGTGGGGATTAATAAATGTTACACTTTTTTATAATTCATCTAAATTCTTTATTTTACAGGTGGTAAGTCTCTCACTCATATGTGAGAGGCCATCAGGATAGGTACCACCGCAATGATTCTTTCTCCAGATAAACAGCCGTGTAAACGCGCTATTATGTTCCGGTTTGAGAGATATTGTAGCCAAAACAATTACTGGACTGCGTCGGCGCTGTTGTACTAAGGTACGATTACAAAACTGATGTCTCATGTTCGACTGCCGGGTTGGGCAAAGTGATAATGGATTTTTCTACTCTTATTCATTGTCAGCCCGGAGTCTACAATTTGTGCCCGACATGGATGTAGGCTCGCCCTATGGGCCACTATCACATCGTGTGACAGTACAAACGAGACGAAACGTGTGTGTCCTGGTTGCTACCAGCATGTATGTTTGTTATTGTCATAACGAATTCAACTACTTCTGTGTGTACATCAAATAAATGTTATGCAATGTGGAATACTGTACTATGTATGGTACATTTTCATTTCATTTCACGTTGCACCCAGGTGAATGACGTCAAAAGACTTTCCCTAATTGTGTTATTAGTACAAATCTATTAGACAGGGATTATTGTTAAATGAAAATCTATACACGTACGGGAATTTTACTCCAAAATAACACATATATACACTACTCATTGAGTTAGTTGTATCACCGTAAAGAATTATTTATGCCATCATTTAAAGCGCAAACATCGATAGGCGCGTCAGCATGATCGCCAGTTAACTTCCCAATAGATAAAGATAAAAACAGATGGGTAATGTTCGGCAGATATCGGCTATCATCGGCAAACTTCGGCTTTACGACGCTATAAAAGGAAGTTTAAGTAAAAACAAGTTTACAACCATCGTTTTATACGAACGTTTTACGTCGCGCGGTTATTTTGCGAGTGTCATAATTGTTTTATCGGCTATACCAATAATATATTAATTTACGATGCTAATACAGTTTATCGTTGGGACGAGACGTGTTACGATGCCTTGTAAAAATTGAGTTATTTTAATGTACGACATAATATATGCGTCATTATTTTTATTAGCATTTCATCCAAATGTAGACATTTACTACTGTCAAGTTTGTTAAACGATTTTACAATATTTGAAAAAAAATTAGTACATAAAATAATAATTAAAAGCATTCGTATTAATTATAGAATTGCGACCGATCTGTAGTTGACAGATTTTTCTAATATAACAAATTTAAGATACGGTCTAGTAGTGGGCATAAACTTGCAACTGATCTGACGATCGTAGGTTTCTTCAATATAACAATATAGATCAGGTTGATCGCATCAGAATCTTAAATCAGATGGGTGCAAGTCTATGCCCACTACTAGTAAATCTGACGTTGGCAGATTTATCCAATAAAACCGATAAAAGACAGGAAGTAATACCTACCGTCACCAGTGAGAGGACTCCGGTACTACGCATACCTGAAGCGTATCATTATGGGCATTGGGCATAGTTTCTCTTAATAATGCTCAGTGAGGTAATCTTTTCATGTCGGCGGATACTAGTGGGTGGTTAAATAGTAAAAATAAACATTTTAAATGATTGCAATTATATGATGTAACCATCTGAAATAACCATCGTCTTAGATTTTACAGTGAGCGTGGAAATAATAACGGGAAAGATCAAACCAAAAATATTTCTTGTTTATTTCATTATGCCATATTAAATCAAAACACATTTTCTCATATTAACTGCAGCAGTAACATTATATGTATGTCTACCATTCTGCTATTTGCTCAATATAATTAACAATCTATACACAAATATAATATTTAAATGACAACCGGCATGGCGTCGTGGGCGTCATCTAAACTAAATTTGAGCAACGAGTCGCAATCCCACATCAAATAATGGGAGGAATGACGAGAACAAACTTCACACATCCCTCAAGTGTTATACGGCAAGTTTGTTCTGCCAACATGCTCGACAACATCATATTGTATTGGCTACATCATACTATCAATATCAAATATTCTTATGTTTTTGTTTTTGACCATAAAATTATTAAGCATTTGTAAACGTAATAAGCGCTTTTACGATATGGTAGGCAAACTCGAGTCCGTAATTTGAAGAAGGTCTCGCTTAGTTACCTTCAGGTAAGAGACAGCTCTATGACTATCGAAAACTTGCGTTGAATTACTAAGCCAGTTTAATTGGTTAGTTAGTTACAAGCTTTGTACTAAGTGCGGGATCGAACCGACAAATTATTTATTACCACAGATCCCAATGCATATTTCACTTCGCAAATTCCTTTCAATTCATTTTGATTCCTTTGAATTTAATTCCAAATTGGCATTTTTACATTATTGTAATTATAAAGATTTGACGTATCAAATATTCTGTTTTGACAAAAAAATAAATGTTAAAAGTGATGATAAAAGTGCTATAATATGGATGTTCCAAATTGGAAAGCTTCACAATGGCTAGTTTTAGTTCTATTACATGTCACGATGCTCCTTGTACATTCAGATAGCTCCTACTCGTTTCTTTGATTATGCTACGAAATAAATACTATCTTATTAAATATTATTAGTATTGTAATAACGTGAAATGTTCAGTGCATGACCTAACATGTAAGTTATTTCATTTTCATATTTCATAACAGATATTATTTTATTGCAGAGTTCACAGTTACCGGTGTAAACAGATACACCGGACTGTAACGGGGATATATCATGTTTATTTTTAAACAGCTTTTGATAAAAATGATATTGTTGTCGTATTCTCGGTTGTATACACTGAATTGTAACTGAGATATATTATGTTCATTTTTAAACAGCTTTTGAGAAAAGTATCAATGGTATCGTATTATCATACTCTCAGTTGGTAAGAAGTAATAATACTGAGAGTTTAGAAATGTAAGGCGAACTTATCATCCGTGTATCACGCAACTAAATCGCCAGATGAATATTGTTTCAAACGGAATTAAGCACGCGCCGCAGGGCCGGGGATCACTTATAATTGTTATTTTATTCATAGAAACAACAGTCCGCCGGGACCCTGGATAGGTGAACAAATATTTTAACTTGTCAAGCACCTTTTAGCGAAAGTGATGTTGTGAATGACGCACCGGTTATATTGCGCCTTTGTACTTGTACAATATTATACGTGAGTGAAATAAATTGAGTGTGCGGTTTTATAGAACGTAATGAACTTTGAAAAATGACAATCATTTGTTAAGTTATAAGGCAAAACAACTAATGCCATGCAATTGAGACATTGCAGACGAATCGTCATGACCATCTTTATTATCATTTTCAGATCTCGGTAACTAAAATCATCATGTGCATCCTTTATTTTATAGGTCCTAGGAGAGAATTTAGTAAATCGTAAATTCGTGTAGTTAGCACACATGACAACTGTAGGACAAGTTGCTATGAGCCAGACCCATGATGTCCTTGCTAGAAAGGGGTCTTCTTTAGATTTAAACACTAAACCAAAACTGAGATCACCACAGGATCCTTAAACGTTTAGTACAACAAAACCCCATCCTCCACTAACCGATTAAGTAAAACGCATGTCATCATCATTCTCCCATAGTTATGCAAAGACCAAGCCCATTTGCCACCTGTATTCAAAAGATAACCTTAAGCCTCGACTCAACCGCTGTCGGACTTATCCGACGCAATCATCCCGCAAATCCCGTAACATTAAGTATCGCTAAGAAAGCGATTCGCGGACCATTACCATGTTAATAACGTAGGGGAAGTGGTGATTAATCAACCAACGTCTAGTTGGATCTGAGGAACTAACCGCGCTCAATTTATGCATTGGTTTTAGTGAGAGATTTAAGTATTTTGGTTTTTGGTACGTAATTTGGGTGCTCCGGTATACATTTAAGTTTATTGTTTGGCTGGAGAAGGCGAATGGATTTCTTTTTTGTGTTAACAAATTAGTGTTAAAATTTTCTGTTTGTGTATGGCCGGAATTATTGAATTTTCGAAGTTAGTTTTTACTAAAGTATATTGTATTGTATTAGATATTTTAAATTGTTTTAAAGCGACGGAATTTTTAAATATATACCCTTAATATCATATAAAAAGGTCTGTCAAAAGCAAATTTTATATTGTATAAAAATATAATTCCGTCCCTAACCGCGTGTATTCGGGACACATTTATTTGTACGCAAAATTAAGCCACAAAATTATTCGGGGAATTTTTTTGCCCCTTTTTAATTCCACTCATTTAAATTATAAAACCTGGAGTGAGCACAAATACGAGGCACCTACACAACATAATGTAGATAATCTGGCGGAGGCTCGCGGCGACGGTCAAAAGCCGATATTTCTCCTTTTAATCCCTGTCAGATTATTTAAATTCCCACCTGCGAGCACTTGCCCGACCATTTCCCCACAGGTTTTTATTTAACAAAAATAAAATATAAAAATATTCGTGTATTTGTTTTGGACGGGTGGAATCCTTTAATTTTCGGCACGGTCGCGTCACACTGCGCCCACTGGCCGCCTGCAGTTTTTGGGTCGCGGCGAACAAAACCTCTTGTTTATATTTCATAATTAATTGTAATGTCGAGAAATATTTAACGGTCGCTGTTTTATTTTCATGGCACTCTGGGAAGTAAACTAAACATTCGCTTGAGTAGCCAAGTTTGTATAAAATGCCTTATGAAAAATACATATGCTTTACTGAAATTATAAGCATATGAAGTTAACTATTAAACAGAAATTGAAAAATTCCGCGGACCGTTAAAATCTTAATCAAAGAGTGTAATTAGTGTTCAACAAATTCCGTTTGTTTGTATAGAATGCTCTGAAATATGATTAAAGTGGACAATGGCTATATATTAACATTATAACAATTGTACAAAGCGCACATTTTTGTAGAAATCGCGCCGGAGGCGACTGCACTCGCTTCACAAAAGGAAAACTGAGACTTAGTTGGCCGAAGCTTTGCCAACATTGATGGCTGTTCCTCAGTGTGCTAAGATTTAATGCAATTTGTCGTGTTTGAGATGCGCATTTATAAATTATTATTAGCATAATGCTTTAAAAGTCAATATTGTGAATACATGTTCTATCGCAATTTTGCTTCCAATCTTTCAAGAAGTATTCAAGTTCTATATATTTCAGTTAATATATTTCAATAACGTTAACACTACTCAACCACTGGGTTGAAATTTACAACATATTTTCATTGATACATTCAGAAAGACTTTAAACATCTCTACATTCTGACGTCACAATGAAAATATTTAACAAATATTTTATCTAAAATTAAATAATACAATTTACATTTCATAATATTCCAACTAAAAATATAAGTTAATTAAATGACAATCAAACCGCGTCCACTATGGAAAGCACGCGAAGGACACAACAGTGCCGTCGCAAACCGTTGCGAGGCTGGAATGTAGCAATTGTTGCCACTGGCTTTATCCCACTGTCGCTACAGTTTTATTTGCTCTATTCTACTTTAAATTCTTTCCCTCACTCGCGGTGCTTTATGTTCCCAGTTCGCATACGACGCACTGCGCCCCGTACAAACCTGCTAGCTCGAAAATATTTTTATTACTTTATGCACGTCATAAATGCTCAGAATACTCGCGATGGCAATGCTTTTATTGGCGACTATTGCACGAATAGTATTTGCACGTATAGGAACATGGCTCGGAGAGAAATGTTTAAAAGAAAAAAAAATTGAGTTATCATGATTGTCAGTTACAGCTTACTGCCACAAACAATCATTTCCAAAGTGTATGTAAACAACAGCGTTGTGAAAGGCTGCCTGAGTAGGTACCACCGCTATAGGTACATCTATTTCTCCCGACATACAACAGTGTAATATTAATGCACTGCTGTGTTCCGGTTTAAAGGACATTGTAGCCAGAGTAACTACAAGGCATGTTTAGAATTAACATCTTATGTCTCAGGAAGGCGAGCGCAGTGGATTGCCAAGGGTAGCTTTGTAATCAATAGTGTTGCTTAGACCTTGGGTACGCTACTCCCCACGAGCGGTCATATCTCTTGCCATCACGCGAATGGCATGCACGTCTCGCCAGACATTGCAATAAAGTGGTGTGGTAATAAATAAAGTGGTATTTTGGAGCAGCATATATTAGAAGCGTTAAATGTCAATATAACCTTTCATTTAACAAATGTTTACACATAATTAAACATTTTCAGTAATTTTAATATCATAAGTGTAATCCATTACAATATTATTAAGGTATAAGGGAAAATAAAATGTGTGGCTCTTAGCCTTAGCGTAATGAAAGCAACTTTTTGAATTAACGTCGCTGTAAGTGCTCGATTCAGTTTTTTTCCATTTGGCTTTGTATTGAAAATATAAAACTCGTGTATCGTTTTTGAAGTTTAAAAAAAACCGTTGAAAATTCAATTCATTTTCTCATTTCAGAATATGTCGCGACCATGCATTCGAAGCAAATGTGCGTAACACAAGTACTTTTATTTTCTGTCGATGGCTTTTTATAATAAAATGTTAGAAAAAAGTACTGAATTTTGTATAAAAGGAAATCTAAAAATAAAGTTTTCTAATAGAGATTTCTTGAAGCAAGTAAGCATGAACGTTGACTAGACTTTTCGAGTAGATAAAACAAGTTGGGGTTGCCGCCAGCAATTTCTAACAGATTCTTGCTCTGAAGTTAAAATAAACAATATTATCTTATTATCCAGCATGTATTGTGTCGTATTGAATATTATATAAGAAACAAATTCAGAATGCTTCAATTGTTATACATCTTTTCAAGAATAATATTACGAACTACATATACATACATATATTATATTTTTACTTAACCGAACAATAAAAAACAAAAACTCAGTATAAAAAATGGCACCCTCATTCCTCCTTAATTACCAAAGCAAAAACTCATTGAATAGGAAAATATTCCCACAAAAAGTCAACAAAAGAGCATCGATCTTTCAGCGGCAACACAACAACCGATTGCGGACGACACCTCGCGCAACCGATCCGATTCAAAAGCGAGACCGCAACAAGGCAACCGATAAATCAGCGCCAACTTCAAATAGAAATGTCATATTATTTCCACAAAAGATTTAACTTGAAAATAAATTATATTTTCCCCTTTTCCCGCGCCATTGTTCACCGACGTGTGGAAGCCGCACGATTCTCCGGCGATATTTAAAAAACCATTAAATGCACGCTTTTATGTAGAAAAACAGAAACAGCTAAAAAGTAAACGCTAGTCTAATTATTCGGAGAGAATTCTATTAATCTGAGTTCCAAGGTTTTTGATGGCTGTCACATAAATTAGAAAAAACACACAACATTTATGATAAGCTATATATACATCGTTCTACTGAAATAAGGCCTTAAATTATTTTCACCATGCAATCCTTAAAGGCTTAGGCGATCAAGTCAGTTAGACATTAAAATATAAATAATATATTATATAGTAATATAGTCAATAAACTAATAAAAGCTTAAGCAATTGACTTTACAATCATTATAAGATTTTCATCGTTACTCTTAACTGCTCAGCCCAAAAATACAAAAAATACGTAAAACAATGAAACAGAGAATAACAAACAAAGCCTAAAAAAGTGTAATTGTATCTACCAGCTTGTTGGATGGCACGTGTTTAGCGAATCTGAGCGGTTTTGTCATAAATTCGGCGTTAGTCTGATTTACGGGCGGCGACTAAATGTTTGATTTGCGCTCGTAAATCGAGATGAGCGTTTGTCACGCGCACGTACCTCGCTCCTGTTTTTCTGATATATTTATAAGGGCTTCAATGGGTTCAAATAATGGCCGCGCTTATTTATGTTCTTTGTTTTGAAAACGTTTTTTCCACCTGCTATAATTAGCCTGTATTTTTGTAAAACCTCCGTGATTTATGATACAAAGGAAATATTCTTCCTTAATTTTTTAACTTATTTAAGGTTCACTTTATCGGTCTCTCAAAAGCGAAAAGCGCATAAAATGTTCTGACGTCGGTAGATACCTAAGTGGTGTGCGCGCTCCAGTACATAATGGAGCGTTACTGAAATTGGTCGTCGGTGGCAACGATTTTGCAAATTCTTGCTTGTATTATGACAGAAAGTTTAATAAAGATAATAATTTTTTATCACCGTTTAGATGAAATCTATTAAATTAGTTTAAATCAATATTTAGCACGATTTTCTCGGTCATCTTTTTGAAACTCCAACAATACTGAAGGGCCTATCCTTAGTTTTTAAATCAATGCATAAAAAATATTTTCATACCAAGAGCACACACCACACAAAGCAAACCACAAATCAAAATTCAAAATATGGAACCATAATCAGTTTACCAAACAATCCGTTCTATAAAATAATTTCATAAATTGGTACTCAATGTTATTAAGCAATAGTGTGTACACATGAATCTGTGCAAAACGCGATAATAAGTGGCAAGTTTAATTACCAGCATTCAGTAGAAAACATTGAAACTCCCCGACTAACTAGAACCATTCGAAACTAGCATTGTGTGCGGCTGATAACGTGCAGCTTGCATGTACAATGGAGAATCATTATACTAAGACGATTAGACTAATTTTATAAAGTTTAGGAGTAGAATAATCTTATAGTATTTCGTAAGTTAATTACGTTGAGATTTCGAGAAATAAAATGGATGCTTGAAGGCATGCGAATTAACCGATATTGTGTTATTTGTTTTGCTATAAGTGGCGAGACGAGCATTTCATTCGCCTGGTGGATTACTCTACAAAAACGATACGAACTTCGAATCTTCGGACGCCGTAAGTAAAACTTCACTAATGTGCCTAAATACTCCACAAAATGTTGGATTCCTCTATCATACGTCGCAACCATAGGCTCAGTTCGAAGAAAATGATGAGTATAATAGAGAATATTATTGATTTTTAGAAGTGGAATTCTTATATCTGACTCCAGATGTCCGAACATTCGAAGTTCGTATCGTTTATGTATAGTAACCGCCCTGTTGGTAAGTGATGCGACTGCTCATGAACAGTAGCAAATTCAAACAATACCATAAATTACAAAGAAAAGCTAAGCATCTTTCCACTGCTCTCGCCATCCTGAGAAATAAGATTTTATGTTTCAATATGTCTAGTACCTTCTTTGGCTCTTTAGTGATGTGATGTTTTCAAAACATAATAAGTAATATATTTTCATAAAATTATGAAAATGTTTAAATAGCTTTGCCTAATGTCAAGAATTAATACAGTAAAAAATACTCCTTCGAGCCGGATTTGAACCAGCGACCTATGGATAACAATTGAGTACTTCTACAGTCCACCGCTCTACCAACTGAGCTATCGAAGGTATATCAAGCTTTGTTGATTTAAGCCACACTATTCGACTTATAATATTATGTTGTATAAACATGTTTATAATAATAAAATCCTTTTATTTCATGATAGGATATTCGAATGCTCTCGGATAGCAACTACTGTATGCTCTTATTGAAAATTCTGTAATAAAGACATACACAAGGGTATCGTGTTACGACTACACCCTGTACATATCTGGCTGAGACCAGATTGGACGATTATAGACGGGGGCGAAATCATCATGTGTTACCAGTGTGTATATAATTTGTTTCTTTTTTTTTATTTTAAACCAAAACAGATGTAAATAAAAATTACAATATAATACTTATTATTCGGTAAGCTCAAATAAAAACAACTACATTGGAAATCTTTTCGGATGACTTTGCACTTGTGCATAACTACAAGTATATAGTCGTCTATTTTATTACATTTATACAAAGAAACAAAATTATGTATGACTTTTACGCCATCTATTTATTTTCGGTGTGTGGCGATATTTGAACTACAAATAAAATTCAGACACATCTATTTAACTCATTGTTTGATATGAGACAATTTTGTTTTACTGGTGGTCGGTCTCTTATATGTGAGAGGCCGCCTGGGCAGGTACCACCAAAATGTCTACTTCTCCCACCAAACACCAGTGTGAACACACTGTTGTGCTTCGGTTTGCAGGACATTATAACCAAAGTATCAATTGGACATTATATTGAGACTTAACATCTTATGTCTCAGGATGGTGAACGCAGTGGAGTGCCAAGCATTGCCACTGTCCGGATGCGGTCCTATCGCTTACCATCTGGTGAAAGGCATGCTCGTCTTGCAATTCATAGCAATAAAAAAAAATTGGTATTGATATAAAAAACACTTTTATGCCAGTATTAATATTTTCAATCTAATGAAATGTGCAAAGAAATAACTATTCATGATCACAAAAGGTCATAGTCGACCTAAACCGAACTTATTTCTGTCACAACGACTAATCGACCAATCCAATCTGAAATGTAGTAACAGTTTGAGTTCACAATACAATACAGGAAGCTACACAAAACATTAGTATCTACGAGTTAAAACTAAACGCACGGTATCGTGAGGACAAACGCTCTGGGCGGCGGCGCGACACAAATAAATCGGCCAAATAGCCGCCCGTGTCGCAGTGCAATGTCGTTAATTCGCCGATTTAAATCGGAAACACACGATAAATTCACCGTTTAGCGCTTTCGAATTCAAATGTCGACCGCCACTGAAATGTAAATATGTAATAGTACGTGCCATAGTGTCCATTATTGGAGCTTTGACTAGGAAATTGCGATTCAATTCTCTGTTAAATATTGCTACATCTCTTATCAAAAGTTAGATTTGATCCCTTGTATTTCAAAATATATTTTAATTATTTATTAGTGCAAAAAAAAAACAAATGAAAAAGATTTAAATTTTCGTACAATTTTTCTCGTCTACTTTAAAAGGGGTATCGACTACACTATTTTAAATCTCATTACACTGCATTATGCATCACACGTTTTTAAACATAAATAATAGAGAATAAAAGCTAATATCGTATTGATAGGTTTGATTTGAGTCGTCCCTGCGCCCTCGCGCTTTTTGTTGGTTATTTATGGCGCGGGAGATACCGATAGAGCCCGCGGCGATATCATGAAATATTAAACGCATTACAACTGGCATATAGTCCGGAAGATGAGGTAACGAAAAAACGTTCGCTTTCATTTGGCTCCGGTTGGTTAGAATTGTACGGATCTAATAAAAAAAGTACTTTCATGCAATTTAAGGTGACTGGAACATATTATAATATATGTTATTTATTTCGGGAGAGTTATACCATCATGTGTATTTTATTAAGTTGTTTTTGTTTGTAGGGTGTGATATTTTTAAGCACGGTCTAAAAAAATTGATATTATTGGACTGTGAAATGTTAGTGTTAATTTCACCATTTTTTCCATTCCATTTCCATGATACCTATAAATGAAAACACGCCAAGCATCATATGAAGCGTGTTTGTGTGTTCATTTTTACAATATTTTACAACCAATATATTCCTGTTTATTTTTATTAAAATACATTTAACTTCGAAAAATACATTTCATACTCGGTATCCAACAACAAAAAAACAAATTCGAAAACGAAACATTGAAAGAAAGTCGACAAATATGGATATACTGCGAGGCCACACTATTCTTTCGCTGACCAGACGGTTGGCATAACAAAGTTGTGTAGCAGAGCGATATCCGCACATCGCACACAACTTCACTAGCTACTTTTATCGCGAACACTAGAGGCACGTTAGCAAAAATGATTTATACCATTTATCATAAATAAGTTATTTGGAATCCATTTCCAAAACTATTGCTGAACTGCTCAGCTCTTTGTTAGATAATGTGTGTGGTGCGTTTTATTTGAGTTATTTTGGTAACGGTTGATGTAAATGGAAATATAAGATTTTACTGAATATGTTTTGCCACATAATGTTGAGCGTTGCAATTGAGGATTCGACTGAGAGGATATTAACAACTCAAAGACAATTTAAAAAAATATTTTAGTAATCCAATATTTTGTCCTCTTTGCTCAAACTAAATTCAAAAGTCTTTCGAAAAGGCTAAAAAAAAAGATAAATAAAATAGGTTTTGAAACTGTCTATGAATAAGGCCGTAAGTATTTACGTTTGGGTAATAATTTTTTGTACATTTTTTTACTATTAGTCCGTAGTGCAAGCTTGCTACACTTTACAATAGTTGGTTTATGTAATTATTAACGTTATAGAAACTACTAAATTCTACAATATTTAAAATTTCTGAAAATGATTTTTACATGTTAGAAACAATCCTATCAATAATACAATACTCACTCAAAATATACGAATTAACATTTCAACGAACCAAAACAAACAATAAGATAAATCAAATTTCGAACATACACAAATGCTTCAATTTTAAAAATACCAAAAAGCTTACACGGTCCAAACACAATAACAAGTGAAGAGTTATTGAAACAGCACATATCGACAGATCCTCGCCAATATTTCTAATATCATTGCAATCTACATATTATTCCAATAAGTGGGTTTCCCCGGCCGATATTGCGCCCGGGAGTGAAGTGGCCGACCCTCGCACTAAGTTTTTACCTTTTATTGTTTTATTTATAACTTTTTGATTGATGACGGTAGAGAACTCGCTTCATAAATATTGAGGCGAGAAACTCATGCTGAGCAGTAGTTTTCGCGCTGAATCTCTTACTTTTCGTTTGCCGGGAGATTTTCTTCATATGTTATTTATTGTGATGTTTTAACACAAATACAGCATAAAACTGTAGAGAAATGGATTTATTTCGCAAAGGAATTGACTACCAGGATAAAGAAAAGTAAGTTTGTATGAAATGTGTCAACAAAACAAACAAAGTATGTTTGATTTTTCTTTTCCTCATTCTGTAAGAAAGTATCGTTTAATTATTTATTTGTATAATATTAATTTATGTGTTTTGATATAAATAACTTTTGTCCTAAATATATTGATGGTTTACCATGATGCCTTAAATATTTAAAAGTTTATATTGTGTAGTTTTGAAAATAGTGCTTAGCATACCATAGTGTTTAGGTTTGCATGCACAGAAACATGCCTGGAAATTGAACTGTGAATTCACAATCGCAGCACAGGCGTGGTGTTATCAACAATCAACAGGATTTTAGACCACAATGTGCGTATTGTAGCACGATTTGCATAGACCTTTGCAGTTGATCCTTTTATTGGAAGTGGGTAGTTTTTGTGCATTACAATAAACGACAAATAATGATATAAATACATTCTCAATGTTTAAAGTATGTGCATTATGGTTTAAGTAGAGAGTCATCAATGATATTCACAGGTACCACTGAACAACAAATTTAATTCCATAGTCATATTCTGATCTGTGCTAAGACATCATAAGTACCAGAAATTACAAGACTTGAGATCGCCAAGCTATGAAATACATTTTATTAATGAAATCAAGCTCACTGCTTCTCATTCACAGCTTATATTTGGCCGTCCTCGGCATCATAAAAATTAAAATGTTGGTACATACGATTTTATTTATATAAAAATGAAGACTCAAAACCCCTGTATTCTCAATGCCATTAGTCGCCACCAAAACAATAATTCTGCCACTAAATACCGTTGTTTTCAATAATAGGCTTGAATTTTCCCGTTCAAACGAGGCGCCGTGACGTGCACGCAATGTTTATCCCCGTTTTAAATTCAGCCGGCCGCATGGGCGGGCGGCCGGACGGATGTCGCCCACATTATGTTGCCGCGATTAGAGCCTGCATGTTTAATTATGGACATTACTCTATATTTTCTTTAAGGTTAAATAATATAAAATCTGGAATTAAAAATTAAATGTTTGGTGAAACTATTAAGGGCGAAAAGCTTTAAATATTTAGTTGAAAAATATTTGTAGGTAGGTAATAATTCAAAACATACATACATACATACATAAACTCACGCCTTGTTCCCAGAAGGGATAGGCAGAGGTGCGAGAGCACCCACATTTCGCCTTGTATGTTCCGTCCCACAATGTGATAGGTGGCGAGCCTATCGCCATATCGGGCACAAATTCCTGACTCTGGGCTGATACTGAATAGAAAAATCCAATATCACTTTGCCCAACCCGGGATTCGAACCCGAGACCTCAGCTTTATAACTGTAACGTAGTACAACTACGCCACCGAGGCAGTCAAAGTCCGTAATTCAAAACATGTCTTTCGAAATATTTTTGTCGTGCTGGTCAACCATCAATTGTATCGTTCTGGATTTTATATTAATCTCAAGTACGGAAATTCACGAAAGCGGCATATGGCTTAAATAAAACGTCATAAATAACTCCATCGACTTAATACCATCGAAAACGTGTGTGATCTATTGGAAAGTAAATCATTGATTCTTTATATAACTTAAC
The DNA here is from genome assembly GCA_023078785.2 of Hyles euphorbiae. Taxonomy (NCBI): domain Eukaryota; kingdom Metazoa; phylum Arthropoda; class Insecta; order Lepidoptera; family Sphingidae; genus Hyles; species Hyles euphorbiae. The sequence continues at coordinate 11,751,066 of CM041041.1, read as the reverse complement.
TATAGTCAATATTCTACCGATATATTTCGTCTGTTGATTCGGTGAACGAACCTCACAATAAAACATAAAACCAGAAGGCATAAAAAGACCGTTGCCCATGAGGTCGATAACACAGCAGTTCAAGTAAGCCATCAGCATAAAGGTGACAAAAGTATGACAATAGGGCGAGCCGTATCTGTCCCTGTGTTGTGGTGCGGCGGCCATAAAGTGGCGTTCACAAAGAGACGTCCGCGCGGCCCGGCGGCCGATAGCACAATGCGGCAAACGACGCCGGCGCTTCCTCTTCCGTCCCCAGATTTATGCCCGTCGCTTCCTCCATATGCGTCTACCCTCCTCATTTACACAAAACTCGAGTTTTTCAAGCACCTGTGTTGTACACGAATGACTTGGCGGATGTAGGGTTTTTGCCGTTTCGTGCACGCGCCGCTTCTTCCACGAGAGTTTTTGACTGTTTTTAAGTGGTCACATTCATGAACGTTTATTTTCTTTCGATGCGGTCTTGAGGTAATAATGGGCTGTTAACATTGCGACTTTGCTGAGGTTTTGCTTTATACGTCGAACAAGGGGCAGATGTTAATTGCATCTACTTGTGATTAAAATAGTACCTAATTTAAGTATTAGATTTTAGAAGTGTCTTTTTAATTATTTTTTTACGTTTGATAGATTTTATTAAATATCTGCCTTTTAAAAATAGCTTATAACTTTCTAAATCGATACTGCAATATTTTGAAATTGATTGACCGCTCGTAAGTAATTACCCGCAGGCAACAATGTATTTGGTTTTAAATTGTGAGAGCAAATTGCGGCTTAAAAGTGAACGAAGCGTGTTTAAATTAAAATTAGATGTTGCCGAAAAGGCTGACACGCCACGTTTCCTGCCGTAACTAAGTTAATGTAACGTGCTTACGTTCATAAAATATTCGTGTAAAAAGGCAGTCAAAGTTAAAAGGTGCTTGGGCTTACTCGCTACTTACTCTCTCTCTACTTTAAAAAGATTATGTTACTTTCCAATTGGGGCATGTTGCCGGTTAATAAATGATAATAACATCATTGGAGCTGTTAACATAAATGAGATGTATTATGGATAATGTTATTCACCTTTTGAGTGTTGTGCCAAGTTGGATTTCTTGTGCATTTTAGCATTTTATTGTTACTTTTTATTCTACTGTCTGTGACCTTAGATGCAATAAAAATCGCACAAACTATTTATTTTGATTAATTTGGAGATTGGCAGTGCATGTTCTAGAAATAAAATAAATACATTTATATTTGTCATTCAGCAGCTTATTTACAAAAACAAATAGTCTGAGATTTCTCAACACTATTTTATTATTTTAACGCTTTCATTACTCTTTACACATCACAGTAATCTACTACAAAATCCTTAATAATTACTTGGAGAACGTACGTCAAGGGTGTAAGAACAAAAAGGGAGGCTCCTACATAATGGAGCGTCGGCCGCGAACACTCGCGTCTCGGAATATCTTAGCAGTTGTACTACTGTCACGTCACTCCGATCAAGTGCTGCCTTACTACGGCGAATTCTATTTATTCTTTACTGCACATCAAGAGGAAAAACACTGAATGATATTACAAATAATAAAAAGTACAGATGGCGGTGTTATCGCTCTATAATCTTGTTTCTTAACATAAAAGATATAATACACTTCCGCAAGGGTGCAGCATTCAAACTAAAAAGTGTATAGCCCACACAGATTGATGGAAGCCGAAGTGATGACAATAATAATACATAAAGTCAAAATAGATTTTCTTAACGTAGAATAATTACATTTTCTTCTAAACTGAGTTATCATACTTTTAGAAGTAAAAAAACTGCCGGTCTACCCGCATTATACATTCAATAACTAACAACAAAACCAAAGTTAGAAGTCAATTTTATATAAACTTTAAACTGAGTTTACCTAATACCATTCCTGTTTTGTTAATACTAATTTCAATTATATTTGTGTATTAACTTTAATGAACGAGCTATACCGTCTCCTTTTACCGCGACTATATGAAAGCAACAAAAAGATATTCCTTCGAGCCGGATTTGAACCAGCGACCTATGGATAACAATTGCATGCCTCTACAGTCCACCGCTCTACCAACTGAGCTATCGAAGGTGTGGTGACAGTGTCGAAATAGCTGTAGACTACCACGAAGACACGAATACAAAAACAATTGCACAACGTACGAGTTGTTTCCAAACATGATCAGAACATAAGTTTCTAATCATTAATTCTTAAATTGAGGGCGAATCATTTTATTAATGCCAGTGACAACCTTAAAATCTTGCAATATAGGATGGTTAATAAAAATAATGTTTTAATTTGACACCATGTTACGTAAGATAAGATATTTACCTTGTAATACAACAAACAGCTCAAGCCCAAAATTTCACCGCAGGTAGTCCGCACACTTTGCAGTTTCGAAGCAAAGTTTCATATAAATTTTGTACAACAAACCTTAGCTGACGTTAACTTGGTATCTTTGTCTGATCCGCAGGCAGGTGGGGTCGGGTGGTGAAATTCCAACTAGCTTTGTGAATCAATCAGGAATTAATTGCGGCCCCTCGTCTAGTGGATTTGATTTGTGCTCATGCTCGGCCGTACGATACTTTTCAATGGCTATTTACGTTCTTTATGAAATTAAACTGTGTTTGCAATCGGATGCGGGATGTGGTTGTTGAGTGTCTCTAGTCTGTGAATTAGATAGGTAGGAATGATTAGCTGTATATATGATATTATGTAGAATTTTGGTAAGTTGAATAAAGTTGATGGCAATTAAGATGTTTATATGGTAAACATTTGTGTGAAAAACGTGGTCATCGATGTCTCATGCTTATGTGAATTAATTAGTTTAGTTTAAGAAAGGAGATGGGCCAGAAATGTATGGGCCTTGGGCCGTTTGTAGTACATTACACCAAATTTACTTAGTGAAATTGGCATTCGATTTCTGTATGAAATACTATTATACGTTACATATTAGCTTTATACAAAAATAAATATCAAGCCAAGAACAGCAACACTACAAGGGGACAATATGGCGTCTGAAACGGCATGTTTGACAACCGATGTCAAAACTTGACATTTATGAAATATGAAGTCGTAATTCGTTTTCCTATAAATCAAATATTATTTTTAGTCGTCTGTGCTATAAATTACTGTACCTACTCTATATAACTCGTAAATGTTTTTACGTCAACGGAATTAGTATCATACTTTATTGATCATCTTATATAATATAACATAATGTCTATACAATAAATTGCAACAAGTCTGTCAGAATCTCGTCATGTTTATAGTTATTTAATATTAAGAAAGTGTACCTATATCTGGCCGTAAGTGCGGTGCATAATACCTGGTAAACAACCTATTTAAATAATCCACAATAAAAATCTGCTAGGCATGAGATACAGCACGGCACAGACTGATCACTTGTCGCGACTGCTAGCATCTGTATCAGCCCATATACGTCCCACTGCAGGGCACGGGCCTACTCTACAATCAAGAATACGATTGAGAGTGATTAGGCCATATAGTCCACCACGCTGGCCTAGTGTGGGTGGGCGGACTTACATACCATAGAAATTCTTATGAATCGCTATGGTAAGCAGGTTTCCTCACGATGTTTTCCTTCACCGTTTTAGAGCGTGGTGATTGACTATCAATACACACATGACTCCGAAAAGTCAGAGGTGTGCCCTATGTGCATATGAATAAATAATCATTTTATTATTAGGCATATGCACTTAATAAGCTCTTAGTTATTATAGTCCATACAAATAAATACGCTATAAAAATGAAATCGAATCTGATAGCAGCCATGTTTATTTCTATACCTTAATGTCTAGTAAAAGAAGTATGTTCTTTTAATCATTTCTGTACAAGCTAACATTTCAAACATTATATTTAGTCTACCCCTAGAAGTCTAATATACTTTGGTATATTAGACTCCTGCATACTTAAAAATAATATTATCCTAAGGTTTAAGATATTATTTTTCAAATAATGTATTTGACATTAATTCTAACTGGTTATTTCTGAGCACACATAAGGAAAAAGTAGGATTAATTGATGAAAGAAAACTAAAATCAAACAAAACTTAAGGACAATAAAGTACAACCAGATCTTGCTTTATATTTTTTATTTATATTCGCCTAAAAATAATCTCCAGTCAAAACATCTAGGAACAATGCCGGTGCTCCTATATTGTACTATTGGTAGCCCAACCTAAACAGTATGATCATGGTATGAGTACAGCAACCCACTGTCCAGTATCCAGCCATGTTCCTTTCAACATGAAGCACTTGTGGGTGTTAAGTATGTCCAAAAGAATCGAGATTGATACAATCTTCTTACGGCGGAGTTGGAATAAAATCTTGCTCATTGTCTACAGCTTGATTTATTTGCAGCCAGCAGTTTGTACAGATAATTGCTTGTCCTGATAACTAAAACAAAATAAAAAAGATTTAATATTGAAGATATCGAAGAATTATGATGAATAAATAACTCTTTGCAGTCACATGTGTATGATCCCAGGTCTTCTTCTTTAAACAATAGCGGACTATTGTTTAAAGAAACATCTTAGCAAGCCGGCCGGATAATTGTATGAAATGTCTTGGGACAGTCATCTGATGCCATTAGATATTCCGCCTGGACGGCATTTGTGCTTACCATCAGACATAGTGTTGTTAATAATATATAATAAATATAATATATAATATATTATACATAACACAAGATCATCTGAGTGTCCAGAGGGAAATAAAAGAAAATGTAATTCATTTAACAATTTAAACAACAATATATAAAATATCACTTCTTACATATTTATGTACTAGTAGACTTGTCCTGTGGACACAATGCAATTCAGCTCTAACATGAATACTTTTGTAATACTCCATACTTTGTATTGACCTTGATTAATTGGCATAAAACATACATTTCCCAAGTTAATGAAGAAAATAGAATACTTACTTCTTGTTCTGCCATTTCAGCAATAAAACGTTTTGAAATACTCTACACGAGAGTGAATTGGCAGCCCATGTAGTTACTAAGATTCTGTTGAATGATAGAATCCATTTCAATTTTTGATTGCAGAAGTGCAATTCAACCATTTCACAACAATTGCAGAAGTGCAATTCAAGCAAAGCGCCACTTTTGATGTGCTGAAAAGCAGAATTGTGGGTTAGAAGAGAAATATGAACATAGAAAAACATAACAGTATTACTTACATGTGGCATTCTAAATAATATATAATATGTTTACTCACCAAAATACGAACTAGTAATTGCGTTTAAACGTCAAGATATATCATCTGCGAGAATCAGAATCCATAAAACAAAGCCAGGTATACAGAGAAGCAACTACACATTTGCGAAATGTATGCGAATAATAAAAAATAATACGAATTACGGCCACAGACGTAGACAGATAACACAGAGATTTGCAATTGCTGTCAAGTTAAACATTTTCGTTCTTAAACTAAAATCATGTAATATAAATAAAATAATAAAAGTGACTTCTTTAACAACATATTATATCGTCTTTTAAAAAGCGAAGAATATATAAAAAGAAATATAGACAATAATTATAATTTGTAGGGGCTTTTAAAAATAAGACATATTCAAGTTAAAGATAATGGGTTCGCGCATTTTTGAACGAAATGACAATTAGGCATCATGGAGGACAGATTATAGAAGAAAATATTGCTTCTGTACTAAAACAATCACATTTTTGTATAAAGCCCCCTGTTGTCCAAGAAATCTAAATGTATTTTATTTGAATTCCACATTTTTTTCTAGAATTTGTATCAGACGTACATAAAACGGCCCAAGATAGCACATCTCCTTTGACTAAAATCTATTTTTTTCTTGAAATCATGTTTCATATATAGCAAAAATTAAACAAGAGTACATTCAATTGGAAATTATTTGCCAGGAAAATAGCCTGCAAAATTTAATTACTACAACAATAAGCAGTTAGCGATGTTGCGAATAGCCACAAAAGTTAAGCCGAGTGCATATTTACTGTGAACGGAGCCGAAACGCCGAACAACTTGCGAAAGTTGGAAAACCGAAACTTTATAAACGTACGATTGTTTAGATTCTCCAAGGTAGAGAGACATCAAAGGAAAAGTTTCCAGTGGTTCGCAATATAAACCGTTTGTGTCGAATTTCAACGGCAATTAATATTTGTCCACAATTGATATTGCGTAATTGTTTAACTGTAATAAAATTATACCTTTTGCCTGCGGTTTTGTGTGTTGCAAAAATAGAACTACCAAATATAGGATTAAAAGTAGATAATGTCCTTTTCCTTTACCATTTTGACTAAAGAACTTTTTAGTACACACATTATACAACGGTATTCATCCCTTTGATGTAGGCATCGACCAATAATATTTTCGTCATCTTATTGTTTGTTATTATTTTTTTACTTAAGTCTAATTATCAACCAATCACTTAAAAGGCATCATAAATTTGCCTCTTCAGCCTCAAGTTCCAATAGCAACAGACAAACAAATTAAAATAGGGTTTAAATCAGTACATCTGTTTCCGAAGTGGCTGCATGCCTCAACTGAAGTGCTTCACTGTCTATACTTCGAATCTAACTTGACACAAAGGCGTGCCATTCCGTCTGGTTTGTGTGGAAAACTTAGCTAAGCTATGCTACAATTGAACTAGGATTCAGGTAATATAATATAATTACCTGAATCTTCTAGACTCTAATCTAGTTGAAATATAATATAGATTGAGGTCTCAAGATTTATAATTATGAGCTGTGCATTTAGAAATATATTCTCTGTTTATATGCTGTAAGATCATTTGTAAATGAATCCACACCAATAATTGAAATGAAAGTGGTTTATTGATCATGTAGGCAATTGAATAGCTCTTATGACAACTCAATATATAGTACATATTCTATATTTACAAAATAATTGATCATATTATAGAAATTAAATTGATTTAGTTTTAGTGTTTAGTAAAGTTGTCTTATTTATTGTTTATGACAAAATGACAAAATAATTTTGATGACGAAAGCATATTTCAATAATATTTGATGCTGCTCTAATATATATATTGTTTTGTTTTTTATAATTTAATGTTTCAACGTAAATCAAACTTAGTTTAAGATTAAAATTCGAATAGTTTAGTTGACAAAACCCATGCGTCACACAATGTCGGATACATCCTTCGCTTGTCTTAGATAATTGCTTAAGCGGTATCCTCTGTGAGCCCGAGGGCTGGCCTGTCCCTAAGTCCTTATGTTCAAGATAAGACGTAGTTTGTTGTTCAAAGTCTAATCCTCAGCCTAAGATAACACCGCTTAATTAGCATCTTCTGATATTGTTTACGATCTTGTAGACTGATTTTACACTAAGCCATTTTGGCAGCGTTTTAGAAACAGTAATAAGAAGTATTTTTGCCCTTTTTCAATTGTTATATGAAATTAACAAAAAAAAAAAAAAACAACACTATAGGTTCTATACGTAAATGAAAAATGTGTACGGAGTTGTAATCAGGAAGGACAAAGAAATCAATCGCGCGAAAAATATTTAAAATAGGATTTTTAAATTAAATAAAAATCCTGTTATATATATCTTATTTATACAAGCGTTTTCGTGCGTCAATTTTGTTTTAGAAAACAAGAGAATTCATACCGCAAAAATGATTAACTTCTAAGAATATCTAAATACCTGAATGAAAGCACAAACTAATGAAATATTAACACTCGTGTGGGGATAATGGAAAATTTTCACGTCTCAGTGGAGTGAATTATTGATGTGACGTCATCACCGGCACACGTTGCTTCTTTTGAGTTTGTTCGTGCCGTAGTTAAGGTAATTACCGAACTGTGAATTATTTAGCAATATCGATTATCCTTCTACATTTTTGAAAAGGGTTGCACATGCATTAATTTCTTTCCAATATGAAATTTTCATACCCTTTCTGCAACTTTTATTGACACGTTAATTCCACATAATATCTTCACATCCAACGCTATTAAAAAGGTATGTTAACAGACTTTAAATAAAGTTGATTTCAGAACAAATAATAAATTATCATCGTTTTGTCTCGTATTTATCGAAATCTCTTATCCATGCAATCTGAGAATTAGCTACACAACGATTTACAATGAAAAATTGCGATTTAACATTGACATTTTATATGACTGGCGTGAGCCTTACGATAATACTATATATAAAAATATTTGATGATAAGCAAGCAAAATTATATTTAAATAAAAGTAAAAACATAAAAGTACAAAACGTTAAAGGAATTCCATTAAATTTCCATACGTATTTAATTTTAAATTAATTGTACACATTAAACATATCAGTATACAATGATGATATGACAACAAAGTAAAAACAAATAAATGCTAAATAACACCTAATAATCACATACGTAGTCCTGACCCCACACTATTATTGAGTCTTGTGTCATGGGAATCAGGAACTACGAGAGAATTTTCGGCCTCACAAACACCCAGACACGGAAGAATTATCCCAATACGCACTAAGGTTACCTTTGCCAGACAACAATTGGTTGGATTTAATAGGAAAAGGAGAAAGAAAGGACACACATACTCACATTTTATGTGTGTCACTTACTTTAAGTCAGCATGCGGCGAAATGGGAACTACAAATAAAATATAATGTAACTGCTTAACATATTGTTTTAGATATACTTCGATTATTATAACAACAAGCATTTGAACTCGTAATAATAGTATCAACAGGTCCAAGGGAATAAAAAACGAAGAAAGAAAAACTATTGTTATTACTTTGCACAACAGTACTTCGGCAACGGAAGATAGTGGATAATATAATCTATGTAGTTATTAATATTTTAGTTTATAAGTTACTATTAACATATCTTCTTATGTATCTTGTAGAAGTCTTATAATCTTATTTCGCATAAAAAAAATGATCTGATAAGCAAAATAAGTATATCATAAAAACAGATAATAACTTTTGTTGGTTTATACCAGAATTAACAGAAAAGTCTGATGTACAAAAAGAAACTCCTTCGAGCCGGATTTGAACCAGCGACCTATGGATATCCATTTTTATACATCTACAGTCCACCGCTCTACCAACTGAGCTATCGAAGGTATGACACAAGTAGCGAAATTGCAATGGACATTCACCACAAATAAAAAGCAAAAAATACTAGTTTCATAATGTGCACAGTAATGTGGGTATATCTTGATATCAAAGTAGGTCCATAACTACGAATAGGTAACTAAAATGGAGTGAAAACTATTCTTTCATTTTTATTATCAGCAATGGACACAATATTGCTATATACAATGACGGTGAATATAAATCTTGTGACTCCTTGGTATTACCTAAATTTATTTTAGAAGCAAGTCAAAGAAGGTGTAATAACAAATAATAATAGGGACAAATAAGTATAAAACTCTAATGTGTTATGTTTAATATAATGTATTATTACGTTTTAATAATAAATCAATATTCGCAGTATCCTTCTTTGTACTATTCTTTGATTTTAAATATACAACAAAATAGCCTATATTAATGTTTATTGTTTAATATTGAGCTTTTGATGGCATTCACTGAATGGAACGCGACAGTACCTAATTATCTTTTTTTTTAATCTTCTCATTGATTGACGATATTGTTGGTAACGATAATTATTTACTGATAGTAATGTCATGCAAGACGCATGTGAGCGACTTCTCATATGTGAGAAGACGCATGGGTATGTACCACCGCTATTTATAGGTATATTTCTCGCACCAAATAGTAGTGTAAATGTACTATTGTGTTTTAGTTTGAAGGACATTGTAGCCAGAGTAACTACTGGACATATTGAGGCTTAACATCTTATGTCTCAGGATGGCGAGCGCAGTGGATTTCCAAGCATTGCTTTGTAATTCAAGGTGTTGTTTAGTTTTGCTACTGTCCATCAGCGGTTGTATCGCTTACCATCAGGCTAATGACATGCTCGTCTCGCAAATCACAGCAAAAGAAATATAATTGAATAGCTGTTACCGAAATTTGACAGGTATTTAAAAACTTCGTTACGTTGAAATCGGTGCGCGCGCGCATCGTAAAAATGTGACTCTTATAAATTACCACATCTCCCAGAAGAAATATAACTTCAAAAATTGTGAAAGCTTCCCAAAAATTATTGGCGGTTTGAAAAACAAGGACACTTCTCAAAAATATTATATGGTCAACAACGGAGAGTTACAAAAGAAAATCCTTCGAGCCGGATTTGAACCAGCGACCTATGGATACCAGTTGATTGCCTCTACAGTCCACCGCTCTACCAACTGAGCTATCGAAGGTTATGAGATAGTAGGCGGAACAGTACCTGATATGAAACCCGTGGCTTTCACAACTCAAATGCACCATTGCGTTAATCGGAGTTAATTGCCGACACTACTTTTATATTATTACTCTATTAATACACAATCAATTTAAACCAAACATAACACCCGTATTCCCTTGGAGAAAATAGGAAGGTCATTAGTGTTAACAAAATTTTATTTGTCCCTAAAATGTAAGAATACGGAGAAAGGCTACTGCCACAATAAATAAATCAACCTTTACACCTACTGCTGAATAAGGGATCCTCTTGTAATCCAAAGCAAGATAGAGCCCTATCATGCTGGGTTATTACGCGATGGTGGCATATTGACAACCAACTGGACGTTTTTTAGCTGAGGCGGTGAATACAAGTTACGTCTAGTTCTCCAACTTGGGGGAAATGGAGCAATTATATTGGATTCACCATTCTACGGCATACAAACCAGAACTCCACGTGGCCTTCTAAAGCGCAATCGGAACGACCTCGGGAACCCGAAGCAAGAGCGCCCCAGCTTCTACCGGAACCGTTCCTGCTCACTGCCGCTTAATTTGCGGCCCGTACTTTGTTGAGGGCTAAGAAGCTCCCTCATTCCAAATGACGCCTTAGCTTTTCACGGCAACAGGTAGTTGCTACCACATCTGCTGCCGAACATCTGGGGGTCGCACTGTATCTACGTAGTACGTGTACTACAAAGAATGCTACAACAATCCCCAACTGCGCCCGCGATCTCCACTTCCCCATTAGTCACCTCTCACAATAGGCAGTCTCCAGATTATGCGTCATGGCTACGCTTCTTATTTTTCTTTGGTGGAAGAGCTAGCCGACCTTTCCAGCCAAGCTCTCGATCCCTGACCACAGACAATTTGCATACGGCTATTCGAATCAACAAAATTTGAGGGAGCTTAATGATTGTCACAAGATTGTTTAACAGCCTCCATGACCTAGTTGGTTAGACGCTGGCTGTGTGATGGGAGGCCTCGGTTACGTTCCCCACACCGAAACAAATGTTTGTGAGATCCACAGGTATTTGGTACGGGTATAAGTGTCTGGGAGACCAAAAAGTCTCTCGTAGTTTCTGATACCCACGACACAAAACTCGATCTTAGTGTGGAGTCAGGACTAAGTATTTCACTGTTGGGTGTATAAGATATCTAGATAAATCTAAGCTAAAGGCTACCAGTAACCATGAGGATTTATGGCTTAGAATTAAAATAAAATAAGTCTAGGAACAAGAAATGATTGAAATCACTTAAACACTGACTATTTTTACTTGATGCAAAAACTTATAGGATTTATAAAAAATATCCTTCGAGCCGGATTTGAACCAGCGACCTATGGATACCAATTAAATTCCTCTACAGTCCACCGCTCTACCAACTGAGCTATCGAAGGTATGGAATAGTCGACAAAATAATATGTGATATGAAATACGTGGCTTTCACAACTGCCGATTCATATACGCAGTTGCGTAAGTCAGAATTAATTACATCACATCTTACGTTTTTACTGTATTAAAATATACTGAATCAATTTATAAATTGTATTTAAAGTATAAATACTTTAACTAACTCCTGTATTCCCTAAAAGAAAGCAGAAATGCTATTAGTAGTACCTACAATCTCCCGGTCCTATTTGCATCCCTTTAGATCCGTCATCGAACTTACTACTCCTATTAAAAAATGACAACCTTTATACGTCAAGTGCTGAACTCTGAAAACCCTATCAATAGAAAGCTCGATAAAAAAGAAATATACCATAGTTCACCCCGTTGTCTTCCTACGAGTTGGTGGCCTATGGATTAGCAACCGGATCAGACCATTTACATGTTTTCGAACAGAAAACTGCGTCAGAGTTTACCTGTTAGCACCAGTTCGAAATAATCATAATTTATGGCTGAAAATCAAACAAAAACCTGAAATAAAATAGGATTTGAAACATGGAATAAATAAAGTCTCTTCTTAAGCAATAACAATGAAATAGTTGTTTAAAAAGAGAAATAAAAAAGTATCCTTCGAGCCGGATTTGAACCAGCGACCTATGGATAACCTATCTATATACAACTACAGTCCACCGCTCTACCAACTGAGCTATCGAAGGCATGCAGACGGTCGTCAAAATAACATTTCATATCAGGTTCAATGCGTCATGCACATTCCAAGCATTGTGAAAGAACAGCTCTGATTCTCAAGACTCACGTATTGTAGTTGCATAATATCTTGATGTCTACATTTTGTATGCAACCAGTTTTATAATACAAGAACTAGTTATCTCATAGTTGTAGCATATAACCTGACAGAAACCAAATGTTCTGTTCTTCCACTAGGTTTTGTCCTTGGTTGTTTCACCTTCTGGGAATAAGGGCGTGAGTTATGCATCTAAGTATGTATGTTATGGTAGATAGCGCGATCATCTTTCAAAAAGTGGTGGTGTCAGGGTCTCGCCACCACATGGAGATGAGCCTTACACTAGCACTGCCCAAGATTATCTCTAATGAGGCTGGAGTGCTTCTGGTCCCAGGTTCTCGGCTTCGTTCCAAATGCCTACGAACGAATTACTTTAAACATTTTGGTTGGTATGCCGGTGACTTTGGTAGGAACTCGGTTTCGCAGAAGATAGGTGTGTCCCGGAGGCTAAGGGAATTAACTGGTATTTCCCAGAAATTCTGATTTCATAGAAATAGATCCTAATCTTGGCTATATTCAGGCTGATTGTTTTTTTGGGCTTACCCAGAGTTCTAAAGTCAACACGATAAAATTATTAAAATGTATGGATGATATTAGTAATTAAATTATGTATCATAGGCTTTATTTGTATCAATACGGGAAGTATTATATATGTTAACTTAAACAGTGATATTAAAAACTATCGAATAAAAAAATGAATGTAGTGGAGAACCAGTGAGTTACAAAAAATCCTTCGAGCCGAATTTGAACCAGTGACCTATGGATACCAGTTAAATTCCTCTACAGTCCACCGCTCTACCAACTGAGCTATCGAAGGTATAAAGAGAGTTGTCGTTGTTGAAATCAGGTTCAATAACGCACGTGGTTGTAAATTATTATATGCTAAAATACCTACTGAATTATTATACTTTATATTTTGTAACCATGATAAATAAATTAAAAAATATATATATATATATATATATATATATATATATGTGTATATATATATATATATATTTTTTTTTTTTTAAATTTATTTATCATGGTTACAAAATATAAAGTATAATAATTGTATATATAAATGTATATATATATATATATATATATATATTGCGAAAGAACTGCTCTGATTTAATATCACACGAATTACGTAAGAATACTCCTGATTACTACATTTTAAGTAGTATGGGCTGTTGATAACAGATCTTATGAGTGTCAAGTCGGTGAACGGTGGTTCGAATACCAGGGAGCACCTGTGACTTTTTGTAGATATGTTAATGAACAATTCAACACGGTGAAAGAAAAAATAATAATAAATAAATAAATATTTTTGCATGGAACAGTGGTTATATTCGCGATTTTAAAGCTGGCGCCTTAGTAAAAGATGTTTGTTATGATGAATGATGACCTTTTACAGTCATTAATTGGAATTGCATAAAAGAAGTAAAACAATCCTTTTTTTTATTTCAATGAATGGCAAGACGAGCAAGCCGTTCGCCTGATGGTAAGCGATACGACCGCTCATAAACAGTAGCAACATTCCACTGCGCTCGCCATCCTGAGACATAAGATGTTAAGTCTCAAAATGTCCAGTAGTTACTCTGGCTACAATGTCCTTCAATCAGAAACACAACTATGCATTTACACTGCTGTTTCACGAGAGAAATAGCCATTGCGGTGGTACCTACCCAGATGATCTCTCACATATGAGAGACCTACCACCAGTCAAAAATCCTTTTGAAAGAATTTATTATTATGAATAATAGGCGGCTGTATGATATTATTATGATAATAAATACAATCCGCACGGCATAGTTATCTCAACAACCGTAGGGACGCCATCTTCCGTCGATGGTTAATTGTATCTGTACTGCACTACACAGTATTTACCATCAGGTACAATGAAGTCACTTTTTCGTACAACCAAAAAAAATAATTGATCCTATGCACACCTTAGATCTGTAAAAAAATCCTTCGAGCCGGATTTGAACCAGCGACCTATGGATACCCATTTATTTACATCTACAGTCCACCGCTCTACCAACTGAGCTATCGAAGGTATGAGGACGGTTTTCAAAATACTCGTAAGTTTCAGGTTTGATGTATCATGCGCACGTTTTTAATCAATGCTCACGTTTTGAAGTCATGCGTTAGTCTCTATTTCCACATTTTCGATATGTATATAACAATAATTAATAATTATTTTTATATAATTGTTAAAATACCTTTAGATCAGTGGTTCTTAATTGATGGTCCACGGACTGGTGGTTGTCTGGGAATGCATCCCAAGTGGTCCTTGGAGCCATCCTACGGACATCAGTAAAATAATTTTACGCAAGTTTCTTAATAGATACATAGAAAACCCCTTTCTGAATTTGCATTTCGGTACTGTATTAAAATACAATCAAATGAGTCAACCAAATGGATAGTCAATGGCTAGACAGAAATTTTGTTGAGTGGTCCCTCATGACTAAAAGGTTAAGAACCACTTTAGATAATAAAATTCAATTCGTTTGTCAAACTATTTGATTTTTATTTATATTAGGATTGTTTAAAAGGCTCATGACTACTACTTTTTCTGCGTAAGTTTTTTAATACAGGAACTAACGCATAATTGTAACAAATATGACATGAGAAAAGCCGAGTTTTTCGGATTGTCAGTCGGTTGATCAGCCGAGTTGTCAGCTTATATTCTAAATTTAAAAAAAACTTTGATGATTTATTGAAATACTACATTTCAAATATTTTTTTAATGTATTAAAATGCGAGATGAGCATGCCATTCGCGTGATTATAAGCAATACGACCGCTCATTAACATTAGCAAAACCAAACATAACCATGAATCACTAAGCACTGCGCTCTCTATCCTGAGACTTAAGATTTTAAGTATCAATATGTCCACTCTAATATGTAGTTACTCTGGCTAGCGGTTACAATTTCAAACAGGAATACAGCAGTGCTATTACGTTGCTGTGTGGTAGGAAAAATAGATATTGCGGTGGTACCTAACCGGGCGGCCTTTCACATATAAGATACCTATCACCATAAATCTCTATATTCATAAAACATTAAATTACCCACGACTTAGACAAAGCAACGGTGCTTTAGTTGTACGCCAAGATTTTCTACAATATGCATCATATCTAAATGAAAAATCATTTTATTTTTCTGATAAAAAAAATGTACTATTTTTATTGTGAAAACATTACTCCAATGCCAATTTAATTATTCTGTGAACTATTAAATAATGGTATTCCCCAATAACATAAACTATGCCGGCCCTCACCTAAGAGTAATAAAAATACTCCTTCGAGCCGGATTTGAACCAGCGACCTATGGATACCAATTGAGTGCCTCTACAGTCCACCGCTCTACCAACTGAGCTATCGAAGGTGTGGAGTAATATGCCGAAACGACAGTAGCCATTCAAAATTACGTACATGTACACGTATCAAAAATTGCGAAAGAAATACTCCAATTTCTAAACGCGTTTGCGTTGGCCTTGCGTACAATCCGCTTATACTGGTACAATGGAACGTCACCAAGCTCAATTTTATCACTCGGTAGAGTGTTTTGGCTTGGTGGTAACATACCGGAGACTGCTGAGGTGGCGGTCGAGGGTTCATATCCCATGGCACATACCTCTGACCTTTCGGTTTAATTTTTGTTTTCTTCATAAATTACTACTTTAACACTGAAGGATAACATTGTGAAGAGGTATTCACAAATAAATGAATAATAAATGTTAAATCAATGCAAATTATAGTTGCTATGTGTGTACTTGCAAATGAATAAAATTATAAGACTACAATTTTAGACTCTCCAGGTTAATTTTATTCTAGCTCGTTAAAATTGCTTTTGCACCTAATGATACAACGATAACGAAGGTGAGCAAAATAAAAATCCTTCGAGCCGGATTTGAACCAGCGACCTATGGATACCAATTTATTACTTCTACAGTCCACCGCTCTACCAACTGAGCTATCGAAGGTGTAGAAATTGATGCCAAAAAGCAGTAAACACCAGTGTTGTAAAAATGAGCGCTGAGAGTCGAGCGTCGAGCGCTGAGTCGACGCTTTGGAGCGTTTTAGACTCGAGCGTTAAACGCTTGAGCGTTTAAGGCTTGCGAGCGTTGAGAGTTTAGACTTTCATGCTCGAGTTATGCGCTCGAGCGTTCAAGCGTTGTAGTTTTTAAATACGGATAGATGAAAAAATTGTGATAAATAAAAATGTTAGGAGTTGTGGGGGGCGGTAGGTACGGTGAGTATTACTTATCTTTTGACTTTGGTCGTATAAGCTGGCCTTATCTATACATATAAATAAAATTGAAGTGTCTGTTTGTAAAGTGAAAATAAATAAAAATGTCCAAGTACATATATCGTTATAAACACGATACCTATAACGAAAATGACCTTAGATTTTTTTGTCTGTCTGTCTGTCCGTTTGTCTGTCTGTCTGTTTGTTCCGGCTAATCTCTGAAATGGCTGGACCGATTTTGACGGGTCTTTTTTTGTCAGGTAGCTGATATAATAAGGAGTAACTTAGGCTACATTTATTGTAGAAAATTTCATTTATTTAAAAAATAACTAAAAGAACTAATTAACTTTTTTGTTAAACTTCACGCGGACGAAGTCGCGGGCACAGCTAGTCATAACTAAAAGAAGGAACAGACTTAATAACGAAAATATACAGGCCAGTATGTGACTTTTCTCATGGTTAAAAAAATTATAGTGTTGCAAAGGTGTGTGATGATTTTAGGTAGGTATTTAATTTAACTTAGTTGCTAAGAAAAATCAGTAGGTAGTCAGGAATTGTACAGAAACTTCAGCTATTTTTGTTTTATTGCATTGAATGGCGAGACGAGCACGCCGTTCGCCTGATGGTAAGCGATACGACCGCCCATGAACAGTAGCAAAACCAAACAACACCTTGATTTACAAAGCAATGCTTGGCATTCCACTGCGCTCGCCATCCTGAGACACAAGACATAAAGTCTCAATATGTCCAGTAGTTACTCTGACTACAATGTCCTTCAATCCGAATCACAATAGTGCGTTTAAACTGCTGTTTGACGGGAGAAATAGACATTGCGGTGGTACCTACCCAGGCAGCCTCTCACATATTAGAGACTTACCACCAGTAAAACACAAAAACCAAAAACAAACAAAAAGCTAAACCACACTTGTAATGTAATTTGGGCCTTATGGCGTAGATCATATGGCATATTGTATAGTAATAATAAATAAGTATTTTTCTACTATTATAATATAAATATCGTTAAAAATAAAATTGAAATTGTCTTATTTCAATTATACTATCATTTTTACGGTGGTCGCGGGTTCGAATCCTAGGGCACACCTCTGACTTTTCGGAGTCATGTGTGTATTGATAGTCAATCACCATGCACTAAAACGGTGAAGGAAAACATCATGAGGAAACCTGCATACCATAGCGATTTATAAAAAATTATATGGTATGTAAGTCCGCCAACCCGCACTAGGCTAGTGTGGTGGACTATATGGCCTAAACACTCTCAATCGTAGTGTCGATTGTAGAGTAGGCCCGTGCCTTGCAGTAGGACGTATATGGGCTGATACAGATACAGATCTTTTTTACAGTTTCTCTAACTATGTAATCTAAGCGCGCTCTCAAGCTCGAGCCGAGCGCTCAAGCCACTGCTCGAGCGTCGAGCGCTTTAGTCGAGTCCCGACTCGAGCACGAGCTATCTGCTTGAGCGTCGACTCGAGCGTTTAAGCGCCGACTCGAGCTTTTTTACAACACTAGTAAACACTCGTATTGTGACGTAGGCGCTTAAAAAGTGAAAGGAAGGCTCTACTTTGGTAATGTATAATTCATCTTGAATAATGAACTTTCTACTGATCTAGTTTATAAGAATGATACAATCCATATAATTAGGCTACATATCAAAAAACCAAACACATCCATAAGGACTGTTTGTTTTTTTATAGTCACATACATAGTCCTGACCCCACACTAAAGGTCGAGTCTTATGTCGTGGGTATCAGGAACTACAAGGGACTGTTCGGTCTCAAAAACACCCAGACCCACATCAAATACCTGTGGTTCACACAAATATTTGTTTGAGTGCGGGGATCGAACCCGCGGCATCTCGTTACACAGCCGGCGTCTAGCCAACTGCGCCACGGAGGCTGTCCAATGGAGGCTGTCATGATTGTTTCATCGTCTGCAAAATATCCCCCATCTATAATTTCACTCAAGATTTGGGCTATGGGACTTGTCAGTTCATATAAAGTTATTATTTGGGAATATATTGATGCCATTACACAACCAGCTGATATAGGTCACACGGGATGCATTCAGAATGACGATCCTAATCCGTATCTGTTACATACGTCAATTTGGCGTGCAAACCAAAATTTATCCATAGGCCCACGTCATTGGTCGTAATAATTTACGATTATTATACTGCACATAGGTTAGTAATAATTCATAACGCGGCAATCAGACTCGGGCAAGCCAATTCGCAATAATTTTCACTCAAATCTGACACAAACATGACCGATATTCTGGCAATTTGCATGGCCGTTGCCTCCTGAATAAATTAGAACCACCTGCCCCAAGGTACCTCTATGAATATGTAAGACAATGTCCAAATCTTAGGCTCCAATTAGAAGGGATCATTAAACCCTTAGTTAATTACATCTCCACCCGCTTGAGAGATGAATGGCAAATATATGTATGGGCCCCATTATAAATTAAACCGGGAATATCCTAATGTATACCGTTTGTACCTGTTTAGAATTCTGAGGGATTACCTTACAATAACGTTAATGTATTTGTTTGTCTATTGATATGCCATTAATTATCAATAAAAAATTTACTACTTGTACCAAATTTGTATTAAAATATTTTTGCTAGTTTGTGTTTTTTGTTCTGTTCAATCTTTGATATTATTTAAAAGTGTTTTATTGCATGATCAAATTGTGAAATATAGGCCATAATGCATTAAAATCAGAAAAAATACAACACAACTAATTTGAAAGTTAATACATAATATATGCTAATATTTATAACATAAAAATAAATGCATTCAAAGTGCACCGCAACAAATTCATAAACTTATATATACCACACAAACCTCAAACTAATGAATATCGAAATTGAATAACCATTGCGTTACCGATACGGCGGCGGGCGTACGTCGGTCTAATACGTAGTGTAATACACAGTTGATTAACGTGCGGGCAGTTTGCGCCGCCGACGACGGCTACCGCCACTTACTCCGCGGTCACGGTAATCGGGTTACGTCGTTTAATCGAGTCACCGCCAGCCATAAAGTCGATATGTCCACCGCTCCCCATGCTCCCCTAATGTGCCTTGCTATAAGTACATTTTTAAGCTTGTTTTGTAATTTTGTAGGCGTTAGGTGGTTAGATGCATATGCTGTGTGTAAAGTGCGTGTCTGGTCGGGTTTATACATACGCTGGTCAATATTAATACCTCTGGCTTTAAGTCATCGCAAGTCCTTCACTCAGATTTTAGGAATGGGCAGTAGGTACAATAGTTTTCTGTAAGAAAATTAAAACTTTGTTCCTGTCTGAAAATTCCATAGAGGAAATTTGATAACTGATCACGTGATACAGAATAAGTTAAGCAATTCAAATCAATTTATTATTTTATTTAATACACCAAGTGCTACACATATGCAATTCCGCGCAGTCATGCGTAATTCCAGATTCGCACATATCAAAAGGGTATGACAAGTCAGCGTCATGTGTTTTATAACGAGCTAATTATTCAGACGTGGTGCTGAGAGCGGACGCCGGACAGCACTTGGCAGCAGCACATAAATATCAAGTGCAAACACGGCATTAGCACCGGTCATGCTCGTTGTTTGCGCACGGCCTAAAACAACATGCGTTTGCGGCCGCCGTCTGAATTTGTTGCCTTTTGGTCATACGCTGACGGTGTACTTCGCTGTCAGTACTGGTGAGGTAAAAAGTCATTGTGTTGATGACAGTTTTTAAATAAATCATAAATAATTTTCTATGAATTATTAAGGGACTTTGCAGCTAAACCTTTTCGACTCCAGCTAAGGAATATTTTTTTACGATATATTTTATATGATCAAGGTATGCTTTGTAGGAAGCAGATTCAAAGTTTCCTTAATTTATCGATTATCAGACACGGTTACAACATGCAGATGCCTGTTTCAAATTTTGAATGAATTCGTTCACTCTCCGTAGCATTTCCGGGTCAATATGAAGAACAGATTAAATATGACCACGTTGTCATAGACATTTTATTTTCAATTTATTACGCTAGCACTTTGGCCGTCGACTGTCCAGTACGTGACCAGGCTTAAACGGAATAGAAATGTGAAATAATTCTTATTTAAAATAATATTTTATTTGACAATTAAAAGCAACGATATAATTTTATTCATATAAAGATATTATTTTAGGAGATGTTAATCTGTTGAGTTTGTATTTAAAATTTATTAATATTGTTTACCCCTTATTTGTTCATGTTGCGTTATTACTGTGAACAAATATATTTACTTGCTTTTAAAAAAGATGAAAATAATGGAATGTGTAATTGACAGATTTGATTTGATAAGCTGGTGATGACGCGACCATGACTTTAATAACCACTAATTATTTTAATAATTACTTTTTATTTATAAAATTCCTTAAAAAAACAACTCAAGTTAACATACAAGATAATAAATTAACTTAAATTCATATAAATCAAATCCTACTACCAATAAAACTGCTCACAATTCTACACACTTTACCTACTCGTAGTTAGGCTTCCTAAACAGCTCCACACCATCTAATGTCCATTTGGTCGATGTTTGAATCAACAAAGTTTGAATTCAGAGCGTCGCGTCGATTCTGGCTAATGTCCACAGTGTCAACATATCGTTTGTTAGAGGCGCATGCGAACACCGCCTAAACAAACAGTCATTACTCCGACACCGGGCTACGTGATCGGCACCTAAACACCGATATCAGATCGCAATCAAATCACATTATGTACGCAAATAATAACAATCGCATTCGTGACTCGTCATTGCATCTCGTATAAACACGCTGCGGGTTTCAGTGTAGGCTTTAGGTGAGCACGGTAGTTTAGTCGTAGTATACAGAACGTGAACGAATAGCTGTCGTTTCTGCGCAGACTTTAATTATATAAGTGAATAAAACGGTTAGTTATTTTTTAATATATTAATTGTAAATGTAAAAAAAAATCTATTATTTTTTTATACTACCTAAAAGATTTCAAAGTAAAAAAGTGGGGTCAGTAGCAGAAACCAAAGTAAAGGAAAATCAACATTCAACCTGAACATCAGAAAAATAAATAGAGCGTTTGAAAATACTAATTTTGCCAACTTATTTTTCAGAGGAAGTACACTGGGTGAACGTAGGTCTCTTCTAAAGGTTTTACAGTCTTTTCGAAATCGGACTGCGTCTTGCAACTTTCTACGAATTTAACTTACCAGCTAACACAATTAAAATAGATGTTTGCAAGATTTTAAAATTAAGTTGTTTTTCTTCTCAAATTGCATACGTATTACTTTAATAGTATATCCACTGATTTATAGTCATAGAAAATATAATACATCTACAAGCAGCAAAAGCATAACACTTTGCAAAACGCTACATTTATTTTAGATGCAGCCAGCGACATCTGGCGACGCTACGAACAAATGACTGATATCACGCGCGTGCCTCCGAGTGCATGATATCTATGCACTTCACAGTTTCATACAACGAGTATTGTTGCAAAATTTAGGAGATAAACATTTTATCATACATCAAATTCGTATTTATCAGTTCGTATCTCGAAAATGAGGACTTATGTAAGTTGTGAAAACATACTACTATAATTACTGGAGACTACATTAATTGGTTCAAATCAATAGCATACGTCTTTTAATTTTAATAGTATTCAGGATTCTTTTTCTCGAACAACCAAAATCGCATACACAGGAAATATAGTACCTTCAGAAAAAAATAGTTTAGGCGACATTACTTCTACATAGTATAATTTTGAAAATTAAGTTATTGGAAAGACGATTCAGTCACTAAGTTATATAACTACAAAACTCCCCTGTATTGCGCTCCTAAGATATCAAGGAAGGAGCATCAAAAACGTCATAACTCCAAACAACAATTCATACCCAAAAACACTAACCAAACTATTACTTATACCCAAAAATACACTTTAAATACACCAGCGGTAGTACGTTAACCACTAACTCCGGTTGTTCCCTCGAGATCTGCCAACTTTCAAACTGACCCCGAACTTAACCAGTAAATACCGAAGCCGCTCAAACTATCAAAAACTTAAGCACAGGCCTCACCCAACCCTTGTTTAAAACGAGCTGGCCAGCTGTGTCCCCACGTGACTAATGTTTGCACAACATCCATTAACCATTAATTAAATGTATTTTCCATGTGAGCTCTTTATTAACCGAACATTAATATACATATTTTATATATTTAAACAGTTGTGTTTGGTGGATAATGTTTTAGTGATGACTTGGCAAATACATTAAGCATGGTTCTATTAATGTTTATAGGTGTCATGCTAAACAATATATTTAGACAATGATTTTTATTTTTAATGGAATTTAGAAAACCTGAACTCGAATTCATAAATATGTTTTATATTTTGTTGATATTGCTACACACTATTGTTTCTCATTGCAATAATACGTGCGTGCGTTTGAATATATATTTTGTTTACTTTTTGGCGATTTCCATTTTATACCAATGTTACGGATTAATTTGAATTCAAATCGTATATTTTTTAAAATTTTGTTTAATTTCTACGACACAACAAACCGTCATACCCGAAATACCCAGAACATTTCCGATGCATAACTCATGCCAACACATCATATCCAACTGAAGTCGTGAAAGTTTATGTAAAGTTGAACAGATTTCCAAGTTACCTGCACAGACGCGGCTGAAGTAACAGTCTAACAGATTGCCCGCCGGACCCGTTGGAATTGCACGACTCCGTTCCAAATTCAATTAATCATAGTTCCGGATTAGTTGAGTCTTTGACGACCTGTCACGTGACTGTCTTGCACAATTTGTTATTAATTGAATACGAATTACTTGATGCTTATAAAATTACATCGAGGGTTGTTTGTTTTCTAAAAGTCTGAAGTAGTCTGAAAGTAAATATTAACAAAGCCAGTATTATTTACTTTAAAAATTAGGTAACATTTGAAATGTAGGAATATTTACTAAATTGAGGGAACTTAAGATAACACGCAGTTATTTTTCAAACTTAGTACATTGATATCTAGGGTGATTTAAATATGTAATTGAAATTATTATCTACCATATATGTCAATATCAGCCTTATAAGGCATGCTATTTTTTTAAACTAATTTATTCGTATATTTCTTCTCGCAATAAAATAGAATCCATTATCCCATTAAATTAACGATGTGTATTATATTTTCTAAACTGTTATAATTCAAAGTCACTTATAGTTTACAGTATCCTCTTAAGCCGGCGCACAATATCCTCAAGATATCAATGATAAATTCTTGCCAATTACAAAGTTAGCGCAACTTCCGCTGGTCAGTACTCCAAAGGCTAATAAGTTAATTCGAAGCGGAGCCCGACGCCCCCCGGGAATCGAACTCCGGACGTCGGTTAAGTAGCAGATTTATTAAGAGGCTATACCTAAATGCCGGGAGTGCTTGGCTTTAAAATTAAATCACGCTTTAGTTTGAAACTAAGCCTTCGTTCGGGCTTTGTGTGTAGGAGATAAGGGCTCTCCACATTCGGAACAGTTTGGTATAGCTAAACGTTTTAGAGTTTAGACGAACGTTTTGTAAAGCTTTGAGATTTGATATGAACTTTAAGCAAATTATCAGATGTTTTGGCGTGGTGTCAAGTTTTATTTATTTATGGCGATTTTAATTTGTGCCTAAGTGACTTATTTGGAATTCAAAAATAGTACATTCAGAATAAATATACAGGGTATATCAAGATTGCTACCGAAAACAAAGTTTTACTGACTACAAAAACAATGCAACTATAAATTTCGCAAAAAAACGGGATAATTCTTTCTGTGATTTTTTAAATATCATCGTGATTGGTCGCTAACTTAAATAATAATTTAAACCCTTACGCACCATAGCGTCTTTAAAAAAGTGTGTACACTATTATTTTAGGAAAATACTACGTATTTACCACACAAATACGACGTTAAAAAAAACATAAAAAATATGTTCAAAAATTTTAGCTGCATTGTATTTGAATTACCTAAAACAACCACCCGGCTTCATTTTCGGTCGCAATCTTAATATACCTATACATGTTTATAAAAACAAAAACGTTTCTCTTGTATTAAATATGACGAGATACTGAATCTGAAGTAAAATGTTTTAAAATAATAAAGTAGACGATATGAGAATCAAGTCAACGTTTTCTATTTTCACAGCTCCCCTGCCAACTACGCCTTAGAAGTGACAAATATCGTATCGTATTTTTATACATTGCAATTTGCCAGTAAATACAAAAATTGCTCATAATAGGTTTTGAAAAGGAAACCCCATTCGCTTACACAATAAAATCGGTACAACAAATCAAAAGGCTAATAAAGAAAGGCGAACAACTCTTCGAAAAGTATTTCTTTCATCGGAGTGAAAGTTGCGAGTCGGGAATTTCCTGATGGCGGGAAACAAGGGGGAACGGAACTGACGACGACTTCCTTTAGACGTCGGAGTGCGGTTAAAAGGGGTTACACCGGGATACTGCATTACGAATGGAAGAAAGTAAAAATTACTGCGATAGTCTGTTCTATTTAAAACTCGAATTTGCGTCACAGTTATTGTTTTTAAAAAAGTTGCACTGGTCTGGTTGCGTGTACATTGGCTTCGCAACAGCGTGTAAGGATCTAAAAACAAGCATTATGTTTTTTTAAAATAGACAATAAAGATTTATTTAAAAATAATAATAATAACTCTATATTATTACACCACAAAACATAAAATGAAAATATGAAGCAACTGTATTAGGTGGAACAATTGGCGGCCTTATCACTAAAAGCGATCTCTTCCAGGCAACCATTAAAAAAAAATATGTTACAAAAGCGTTGACGTCTCTCAAGCCAACTGTCTTAAAACCAAATACATTTAGATATTAGAAGATAAATGCAGTAAGAGGAAAACACACATATTATAAAAGTATTTTTTTCGTTACAATCAAAAATATAATAATTTCGTAAACAATAACCTCCTAATTTTATATCCTCAAAATTTATTCCATAAATACCATTCAAACTAATTTAAAACTTTACATTTTATTAGGTAATTCGCTTCAAATATTGTAAATGATACAACTAAACTCCGTGTTACCAAATACAACAAGTTTATAACAAGCTAAGGCATTATAAACAATCCTCTTCCAATATTGGTTCCAGTAAGTAACAATATAATCAAGCCTAATTTGTCTGAGTTCGGACAAGGAGTTAAATTTATTGCCACAACACAAATATTTGGTACCAACTTAATGAAACGTAGACAAAGTAGACTTTGAACATAAATCTGCTGAATAGTTGATATTAGTTGGTGTTGGTCGGATTAATAAATCATTGATGTTATCCTTAATTGGCTTTTTTAATTCAAAAAGGCATGCCATAGGAGAGACTATGTCCAAGAGTGAACGCGGTACAGCTGATAATGATGATGAATTCAAAATATGTTAAGTATTGGAATATTCTTGTGACTCATCATGTAACTGTAGGGTAAGAAAGAAGAGTTATCTTTACTTAATTTGTAAATTCATTTTGGTGCAACAAAGTCAAAGATTATTTAAAAGTCTGTAAATCAAAGAACTAGAATTTTTGGAGTGCATATCTTATGATTGTAATAGCATGCTCGTAAAATATTAGTAAACAATATAATACATTTTAACAAATCGGCTACTAACGTTTAAAGAAACTAAGGGTTTCCCTATGACCCAATAACACTAAATTTATATCCAACATAAGAGAGACAACTATATGTATGAAATAATTTACTCATTTATGAAAATAATATAAATGTTAACATAAATATTAATATCCGAAACATAACCTAAAACAAACTATTGAAACAAACAGCACCCTACGTCACGTGATAGTGTGACGTAGACACAATAACGTCAAACGAACTACAGAAGGCTCGGGTGGGACTGTAAGAAACACAGCGGCTTGTTATCTGTATATTAATTTCCTGCGGCATGAATTCAATAAACGTCGTCACTAGTCGACATGCGGAAACTCGCGACACTCACTTCATCATTGTTCACTTCAATTTACTGATCTGTAACATGTGCTTTAATAATATGTGAGAGTGGTTTGGGTTTGTATGTCGGTAACAGAGCACCAGAGAAAATGTGTTGACATTATTTTTGGTATAAAGTACTCCGATCTACAGACTATTTAAGACCAACAAAATGCTTGCTAACGGTAAGACAATAGTAGTTTGAATTATGGATAGCTATCACCGTAGTCTATGGTGGATATCTCTTTATTGCCCTTTATTAGTGCCGCTACTCTGACTTATCTTTGTCATTAACTTTTGTTTTCACAGCCTGTATGACGCAGTTGGTTCGGCACCTATGAAACGTACGTAAATCTGAGATTTCGATCCCCGCTCCAAGACAAATATTTATATGATCTATAAGTTTTGTTTCTGTGTGTTTGTGAGACTGAAAAGTCTCTCGTAGCTTATGATACGCACGACACAAAACATGATCTTAGTGTGGGGTCAGGACTATATATGTGACAGTTGGGACTTAAATTAACAAATTTTAACAAACAATTTAACATTTACCAAATCCGCTATACAATCCATAAATAATAATGTTATTTCAATGTGCATTTATTTATTTACAACTAGCAATCTTTACTATCCTTCTGCAATCGTTACAATTTTGCGAACCTACTAGAAAAAGTATAAACACTACACAGCACCACTTACAAGTCAATACATACATACTAAAAGCTCATACTCATATGCACGTTAAAAAATGAATTTCCGCTTAATACAAAATAAATAAGAATTTAATCGAACAGCAACATTTCAATATTGCATGTAAATCGAATCGTAAAACTCTTCAATATCGTTCAGTTTATAACACTGTAAAAGTGAATACACACTCGTAGTAAAATCAAATACGCCCAACGTCAGGCACTCCACTTGAAATAGATTTTTTTCGCTCTTAAAAATTGCGATCACGTTTCTAATATAGTGAAAACAATATTCTAGTGACCGGGTGATTTCTGCACAGATGCTTGCCCTTCCAATATCATGTATGTAGGTGGGGCAAACTTTTTCATAGCGGTGAAATACGAGTGTCACATAAAACATTCCAAATGATTGAATCGATTTCATGTTATTAATCATTTAAATATTCAAAAATGTATAGTATGTTATTTTGTTATTCAGTTATGATAAAATGATGAATATAGTTAGTACCGTATGATCATAGATATATATTTGGAATTTCATTTCTGTTTACAATTATTGCACCTTAATGAACTCATTAGATAATTCATAAAACATTTATATAAAATCTTACTACAATTAAATAGAATAAAAGTGGCGACGTGGAATATTTATAGACATCGATATGTAAGAAATTTAAAAAAAGAACATAATTCGACGTGATTACATTTAAAAAATATTCAAATCCACAGTGCCTATTCCGCATTCTATTCGACATGCATAAATTCGATTGTTCGACTCCTTCCAGCGATAACGTTGCGGTATCGTAATTTGAAATCGCACACATCGCGCGCTCTTGCGTTTTTTAATACGTCAAGGGGTGTCGTTTGAACTCGTATCGATATAAAAACCACATTAATCTGTACTTATCTCGGCTATATTATTTAATGATGCGTCATTTCGCGGTTATTTGTAACGTTTACGACGGCAGTAGAGTTGCCGATGCATTTTTAGATAAGAGACTTTATGTCGAACGCGATATCATTATTGGGCGTGTAAGTGAATTTTTCATTTGCTTAATGTAGCTAACATGATGTACGGAGTACAAAGAAAATTTTGTTGCGTAAATGTGGTGTGTACAAAGTAACATAAGTTGTATGAATCAAAAGTAGAAGTTTATTACCTTATACTATTTATAAGTGTACATTTGTGATGTATAGCTTATTTGACGGCGATCTGGCTGTCCAGGCAAGAGTAGCTTTGTATACAAAATACAACTTTGATTTTCGAAACTACGTGGGGTTTGCTGGCTAAACCTATGGTCCTATTAATTGTAGTAGCTCCAACAGTCAAAAATACATGAATTTACATAAGCATTCAAGTTACACTATTCAAATACCAGACGACCAATAAATTCCTAAAAATATGACCGGGCCTTAACCGGAACAAAGAGCAAACTGTATAAATTTTGTTTACCAGAAAATAGAATAACTAAAATCGTTTATCACAATACGATTATCCCTTAAAACAGTTGCGCTCGCAGCGGTGCGATTTGCATGAAATATAAAGGTGGCCGCACACATAGTTCCTCGTTGTTTATAGCGGTCAGTGTTCCCGTTTTGTTTGCTCTCCCCTTCGCATTCCTGTCTTGGTTCCTTTATTGTCTTACTTCCCGTTCATGACATTGGAATATATTTATTAAACAAAGAAACTAACGGTTATACGGTCATGCGAATTGTGATTTTGTATTTGCAGTGTGGTGGTATTTAGTATTAATATTATATATGTTTTTGGTTTTATACATGATAGAAAATAGAGAGCTTTGTTATTGACCTTTTTTGGCATTACAGTACTGTAAATGTATAAAAATATTTTATTACATATAATATGTAACACCTTAAAACAAAACATGCTTGGATTTTTCAATTGCTTATTTTTACCTGTAATTTATAAACAAACCACTAACTTGACACAATTTCATCTGTCTATAAAAAAACATATCACCCATGCCGCTTAATAAACAAAAAATAATAAAATATCCACATTTCATATGAAATTTCAATCTCATTGTTCAATATAAATCTCGATTGTCTGTCACACTCTATGCAATAGATTGTAGAAGGTCGATGGCGCTTCGCTAATGAGGGGCTGGTTGAAGAGCGGAGTGGAATTATTAAAAAACCATTAGATATGGGACAAACAGTGATGGATGGACTCTCGAATTCGATCCATTTCAATTTCACCGTCCCGATGTCTGTTTATAAGGGTGAACGTCCCCCGACATGGTAATGCGGTTAAGTCACGCGTGCTCTCGGTATTACGAATTTTTGGACATGTTGCTTGTTACGTCATCTGGACTTTGACCGAAAAATGGTATTGGTATTTGGACGTATAATAACGACGAGTCAATTAATTAGATTTTTTTTACTATTCATGCAGTATGTAGTATTCAAATTCAATCATTATTCAGAAGACCATTTTTTAAATGTAAAATATATTTTGAATAAGTGTAACTTTAACATTATGATATGAATTTTTATATGAAACACATTCAGGTAATATAAACAGCAAAAAGTTTCAATTTTCACTCAGCATATTTTAATCCTAGGCCAGATACATTTCTATTTTTTTTTATCAGAATGAAATACGGATTTGCAACATAAATGAAAGAAACATTAAAGTACGAGTATAACAGAGAAAGATAGTAACATTTATAATGTGGCAACAAGGGGTACAATATTACTCACACCTAACCAAAAATGATGAGCTGATAAATCATATCTAGTCGCCGATTTATATAGCAATAAACGAGAAGATATTGCACCCGTAAACATGGTATTTTATCAAAT
The DNA here is from genome assembly GCA_023078785.2 of Hyles euphorbiae. Lineage (NCBI taxonomy): Eukaryota > Metazoa > Arthropoda > Insecta > Lepidoptera > Sphingidae > Hyles > Hyles euphorbiae. Next base: position 11,720,750 of record CM041041.1, on the reverse strand, counting down.
GCTTATAATGTTGTTTTTTATTTATGACCACCAATTTTATTTTCTTCGTTTATTTTTTCACAAACGTGAAACCGAGAAATAATTGACGCAGTTTTATATTTGTATTACAGAACGGATTCGAACTTTAAATTTTAAACGATATTTTATATATGAAAATCCCGAAATATTAAAAGCATTTTATATTTGTATCAAAAGCTCGGCCGATACACACGTAGAGCGTTTACGGCTCGCTACGAAGCGCTACGGATGCTACGCTAAAAATCCAAGCCGTTAACTCGACTCCACTGTATAATATAACCATCTGGGTAAACCGGCACTTATCCCTAGAAAAACTTCTCTTTGTGTGGATAACTCGTTTTACATCCCCTCTTATGATATGTTTATGTACTTTGAGATTTTATGTGGACGTTCTAACGCCGAGCACGAATTTTATTGGGTTTATAGAATTTTATGACGCCATATTGTAGGCACTGGCCGGTATGTTTCATTGTCTATTGATTTTGATGCGAAAGGTCCTCCCGCTAAACTACCGAATGGGGACCCGACACTGTTGAAATATTAGATTTATAATATACCCAATATATTGTTTTATACAGTTAGTTCTAGGATTTGGAGACTTGGCTCTCAATAATCATTTTAAAAATAATTTGTAGATAATAAAATAGTTATGTTAACAACTACATTGATTTACTATCGAATAATTTGTTACCTTGCTTGGAGCATTAAATACAATTAAATGGGTCTGTTATCTATATTTTATACACATACATCACACTGCGTATATTTTGTATGAATCATTTATAAAAATAACATTTGAAAATGACTGACTTTAAAAAATCATTAACTTCAGAGTTCAAACACGGGCTGTTTGTACTCTGAAGTTAAAACTTCACAACGTATCTTGACATGTCAGTAACATCCGGCAATTATCCATACGCGCTGGCATCCGTATAATCTGTGCAAAACTACGTTTTGAAGCAAGCTTTAACAGTTTGACGGCGAACTTAATGTATTTATACCGGGCACCGGCCAGCGGCATCTGTAGCTAATGATATCGCTGGACCAACCCCTCGCCTCCCCTCCCCATACCCCTAACCCACCCTTCCTCCCAATAGGCCCCCATGACTCGGTCATTAGTTAAACACGCACACCCGCCCGCATGTCGCAAGTTTATCTTTGGCTAAACCGTAGGTATGTGAACCCGATTAGCCCTTTGATCAAATAATCCGGCGATAAAATAGGGTTTGAGGAAATTAAATTTGATTATGTGTCATTGTCGGTGTGCTGTGTGGTGTAATTTTGATGATAGCGCCTATTCCCCCGCCCACATGAACTTGACCGATTATCGGCTCGCATTTCCGTACTAACCATACTATAACTTCATTACTTTTAATTACACTGTTTATTTTTATATTAGTGGTGAGGACTTTGGGTAGTTAAGAAGTTTATTCGCTTGTTAAGTATCATTTGATGTTAAGTAACCAATGTAGAAGTGCGTGGTGGCCTGTTGATAAAGAGACTAGACGCGGCTGCCAATATGTTCACGCTGGTCGCGCGTTCGAATCCCAGGGCACACCTCTGAGTTTTCGGAGTCATATGTGTATTAATAGTCAATCACCACGCACTAAAATGGTGAAGGAAAACACCGTCAGGAAACCTGCATTCCATAGCGATTTATAGGAATTTCTATGGTATGTAAATCCGCAAACCCGCACTGGGCCAGCGTGGTGGACTATATGGCCTAACCACTCGGAATCTTACTCTTGATTGTGAAGGAGACCCGTGCCCTGCAGTGGGACGTATATGGGCTGATACAGTAGTAGTCAATGTAAATCCCCATCAATAATTTTATTGAGCTTTTAATTTATATATGGTTGTTGCTCAGCAAAACTAAATTCAAACATTAATTCCTATTAATAAAACATAAACTAAAATAAAAAAATAAGATATTTATTTGTACAGAATAGTATATCTGGAGCAGCAGAAATATTTGGAACTAGACAAATTCAAGTACGTATTCGGCGTGCGGAAGACACGCTCGTTACTCGCAGGTGGCGTGCAAGATAAACCAGCCGTTGGTTTAATTGGCGGTCACCTACACGGTTTGTTCTACTTGCAACCCTATATTTGAACTAGGATATTTCGGAAGGGTTAATCTTTTAGCAAAAAAATTAATATCGTCTTAAAAGAGTATAATATTTTTCAATCAAAATATAGCTGGTTTTTCGAGTGAAAAATAATTTAAAGTCATAAGCTTATTAAAAATGTTTATAAAAATACCAACATCCAAATTATTTAAAATGACCGTAAATGCCTTCGATCAAATATACACTAGATACACAGTTCCCTACAAATGTTCTGTTAAAAAGTGGCACCGATGCATTGAAACAAAAAAAGTAAACAAAAAGATCACATATTCCAAATATATTAACACAAATTCCACCTTATTCCTGGAGCTTAAAGTAGCTTTTCACATAATATTGTCTAAAGTTCTGCGACGTTTTAGAAGCAACGGTCGGTGCGTGACTGAAGGCGAAAGAGTGCTTAAAGCACTCTTTTTAGGTGCCATTTTCTAAGCGCTCATGTTGTATCTAGTGTATATTTGATCGAAGATAAATGCCTTGAACTTAAAAACGTATGTTTATTAGCAATATATATTGACATAACATCATATTTAATATAATGTTCCTTTTAATATAATGTACAGGCAATAATTATAAATAACTATTTTTCTCTTTTCGCAAGAAAGGCACCATCTTTTTTCCAAGCATTCTCTATAAGCCAACAACAGAATCTTCTTCATCAGTATTTTTTCCACCAGGTTCCCATCGTGGTACGTAAGTGGAACAAAACGAATGGCCTCTGCGGCGGTCACTCGATTAATACTAACATTAATCTCAGCCGACCCCCGCCGAAGAGCGCTTTAATTTATGCCGTCGTTTTGACAATTGATGGCGAGGAAAATGCTTCACATATTTTGTAACTTAAACATTTACTCAACATGGTTTTTTATTTTAAAAATATTTTTGTGAAAATTGATTTTTGGTTAAATTTAATATTTGAAAAATCAATTTTTCATAGTAGACGAATTGACTCATACACTCATGTGTAGCCTTCATATGGTTTTAAAATTGTTAAGAGCCTTGTATTCAAGCCTTTATAAAGAGTATAAAAAAAAACGCACTTTAAACTACTAGATTAATAAAAATGGGTTTACCAATCACATCCTTAAAAACAATATATTTTTTACTTTTTACATAACTGAAAAAAGAAAATTAATATTATGAAGCTTCACAGGAAGTCAACGAGATATCTATTTGCTTTTATAGAAAAAACTGTTCCTCGATATAACCGATAAAATACTTATCAGCCTATTTAAAATATTAAGTACTTTAAAAAATACCACACCAATCGAATTAGTTTTATTTTTCTTCTAACTCCCTTTTTACAACGTAAATATAATTCATCAAAAATATACCATCAAAAATATACTGTAAACAAATCGAGTACGCAAGAGGAACAGTGAATGTTCGTAATGAGCGGCAGTGAGCTGAAGGCAAGGCATGCGTGAACTTTCGTCCGCTCTGCGCCTGACACCGGCCCGTCCGCCGCCGCAGCGAATATTAATTCCCTGCCACATGCGCGAATGATACTTCTCTAACAGACGTTTCTATTTATTAATAAAGGTTTATAATAATTTGATAAAAATATTTGAAGAAGCTGTCATCAATAAACATCTTGAGAATGATGATCATGATATATTATTTTTTATTAAGTAAGATAAGGTAATGAGAGCAAACCTTCGCAGCAAAATTTATTCATATTGGATTTCTATGAGACAATGGTACTAGCCCGATTAAGCTGGTCCATTCATACAAAAGTCCAAAGATATTGTGATGGTGAGTAATGCATTATCATTTTAAGTTCAAATAGTAATTGTAGTATTTCCGACGACATGACCGTTGACCGCACACCTTGACCGTTACGTACCACGCTTAATGCAGAACTGACAAATGTTATGTACCGTTAGGACTACCTACCCTCTATATACACTACAGTAATAATTATTAAAAAAAGTTATTTAGTGCCGCAAAAGCTAAAATTTATTCATACATGAATAATAATGTGAACTGAACAAAACGATTATCAATTCTAATATAAGTTTGAGCTGTTAGTTTTGCCCTTAAAATTATAAATTCGTCGGTGACACAGCGGAACCGGACCGCACTGATACGGAATAAATTTTCAACTTAATTTAACTATACAAACACAAAGGGAATGAAAGGGACCAGCTTAATTTCAGTATTGAAGTGGAAACTAATGATAAGGTAGTTTGCCGACTGTACGCATGGATCTACTAATTAATTATTTATTACTTCAATAAACTGTGTTTATATAGTTTTAGGAAAATATTTTTGAGCAATTTGCAACTTATGAGGATATTAACAACTATTTTTACAATACATGAAATAATAGATTAAAAATTGAAATTTAAGTCTTCAAAAAGAACCTCCATTAAATATATCGGTTTATGCATTAATTATTAAAACTATTAAATCAAATTGTAATATCCAAAAGATAAATTAAAGCTACAGACGATGCCAAATAAAATTGTACATTGCCGTATCCACACTGAGCTAACCGTGACGGAACATCACGTACGCACGCCGGTCGCTTCAGTCCGATTTTGCGCTCGACTGTACTCCCGCATCTGTCGCGACTGTACTGCGCCCTTCCTATTCATAAACACTTGCTATTCTCATTATTTTTAAATTATTAAAATATTTTCGTAATTGATTATTTTCGTTCTCTGCGTATAAAATTTATTCTAAAGCAGAGGAAGCTAATTACTGTGAGTCACGTGTTACTCTTATAAGTATTTAAAAAATTATTGATTAGATGTAAAATATTACAAAACTCATCATATCATCAGCAATACACATTTCATTGACAGCCTCCGTGGTGCAGTTGGTTAGACGCCGCCTGTGACGCGAGAGGCCGCGAGTTCGGTCCCAACACCGAGACAAATGTTTGTGAGGCCCACTTTTGTTTCGGGTCTGGGTGTTTGTGAAACCGAAAAGTCTCTCATAGTTTAATAATAATAATTAATTATTAACATAAATATATGGACAGGGCGGAAAGCGCATGAATTGTTCTGACGTAAGTGGTGCAGCGCTCCAGTGCTTCGCCAGTGGAGCGTCACATTAATAAGTCATCACTCGCAACACTTTTGGAAATATTTGCTTTTATTATAACAGAAAGTTTAACCAAAATAAAGATAAACAATTGTTATCGCCGTTTAGACGAAATCTAATAGACAAAGCTAATTTAATACTTATTTTAGCGCAATATTCACGGTCGTCTTTTTGAAACTCCAAATGCACTGAAGGGCCTATTCTTAGTTTTTAAATCAATGATAATAATACTAAAAATTAGCTGCGAATACACGATTAAACATCAAATAGACCATGTGTGTCTAGGGCTAGCACCCACGACCTCTATGTTGTCATTCCAGTCCACTATCACTCACTTTCCTCTCCAGTTTCCTTAAACGTATTCATTAGTCCATCAATACATTAATTGATTGTAAATATATCCCAAATTAGGAACATGAACTCAAACAGGTGCGTTTGCAGTCAAAGGTCATAATTTATTCAACGTGAAATACAGTGGTTCCGTGTGTGTATGATAGCAGATATGAAACCGCAGACTGTCATGTTCAATTTACAACGTAACCCGTGGTAATTGCGTGCACTTGCCATACAGATTTTGTTGAAAGCAAATAAATTGGAAATGTAAAAAATATTTTATTTTCGGTTCGCTTTGCGCACTTTAATTGGTCAATTTTGGAAATATTATTTTACTTTGAGTACACGTGAATATATTTGGGTTCGGTTGTCTTTGTAGAATGTTTTATTCTTGCTTATGTTAGCAGACAAGGTAGCGCCGCATCTGATAGTAAGTGGCTACTGCTATTCATAGATTTTAATAGTGCTATGGCCCGTTACAATGCAATGAAATTAAATGAAATTAAATTGGTTTATTGATCATGTAGGCAATTAAATAGCTCTTATGACAAGTCAATACCTAATAGTGTTGAAGATTATAATTTATAATTATATTAAAATTGTAAGTTCCTTCTTGGGTCAAAGTTTTCATTAGTTTATTCTTTTTGATTGTTGTCTATGTTATTCTTTGTTCAAAATTCGGTCTATCATCTGCTCTGTATAATGTGTGGTCTATTAAAAGTTAATTATTTGAAATCCGTTTTAATTTCATCAGGTTATGGGCCCAGTCCATAACCTGGTTTTCTAAATTGTAGTAAAAGTGATCAGTAAAAAGAAAATTATTATATTTCCGTTATATTTCAAAATATAAAATTTTCAGTCGCCGGTCATAAAAGTGACACGACTCCGGAACGTGGCGTAAGAAGAATTTTCCTTTAAAATGTCTTCATTGTCAACTCTGTCAATGATAGAAAAGCTTGTTGGCCGAGATAATTATAATACATGGAGATTCGCCGTTCAGACATATTTGCAACACGAAGATCTTTGGTCTTGTATTGAAGGTAACGAAGTTGTAGATCCAAAACTTGACCTAAAGGCGAAAACCAAAATTATATTATTAGTCGATTCCGTGAATTACATTCATATCCAAGAAGCAAAATCGGCGAAAGAAGTCTGGACTAATTTGCAAAAGGCATTTGACGATAAAGGACTGACACGTCGCGTTGGATTGCTGAAAGATTTGATCACAACTACGCTAGAAAACTGTCAAAATATTGAAGAATATATAAATAAGATTATGACCACGGCACATAAACTTCGAAACATATCGTTTGATGTTAACGAAGAATGGCTTGGGACATTACTTCTTGCCGGACTACCTGAAGTATATAAACCCATGATTATGGCCCTTGAAAGTTCCGGTGTGCCGATAACAGCAGATTCTGTCAAAACTAAGCTCTTACAAGAAATAAAGGGCTCCGAGTCAGTGGCATTGTATGCTAATAAATTTGGCAAACAGAAACATAAGGCATATAATGACAGCACAGCCAAGTTAAGCAAAGGACCACGTTGTTTTAAATGCAACAAATATGGACATATTAGCAAAAATTGTTGGTTCAGAAAAGACAAACCTGAAAATAAAAATAAAAATAATAATGGTTTTATTGCAGCATTTTCAGCGATGCAGTTGAATGATAAATACAACTGGTATATTGACTCCGGCGCATCAGCTCACATGACCATGCATCGACAATGGTTGCGAAATGAAATTGATCCACCAATCAAGAGTATAAAGATTGTAAATAATTAAGTACTGCGTGTAGAGAGTTGTGGTAATGTCAATATACAAGTGGACGCTGAGAATACAATACAAGTAAGAAATGTTTTATATATTCCAGAACTTTCAACCAACTTACTGTCCGTAAGTAAGATAATACAAGCTGGATATAATGTAATATTTAATGAGGCTGGATGTTTAATACAAAATAAAATTAAGCAAAGCTTGGTTTCAGCTAGTCTTACTAATAATACCTACAAACTGAATGTTATGAATCAATCACAGGCAATGTTAGCAACTGTAGAAACTGATAGCTACTTATGGCATCAAAGAATGGCTCACCTCAATTTGTCTGATCTGAGCACACTCTCCGGATGCACAGAAGGTATTAAGCTGAGTAAAAGTAAGCCGAATATGGTTTGTGAATATTGTCAAGAGGGAAAACAGTGTAGGCTGCCGTTTCCCAAAGAAGGTTCGCGTGCAAAGAAGACACTGGAACTGATACATTCTGATGTTTGTGGCCCATTAGAAGTCAAATCGATTGGAGGGGCGCAATACTTCCTTACATTTGTGGATGATAATACCAGGAAAGTATTTGTATATTTTCTTAAAAATAAGTCTGAGGTTTTTGAAAAGTTTAAACAATTTAAAGTCTTAGTAGAAAACCAACTTGATTTAAAAATTAAAAGAATAAGAACTGATAATGGTAAAGAGTATCTTAGTAATGAAATGAATGAATATATTAAAAATTGTGGCATAATACATGAATGTTCAAATCCATATACGCCTCAGCAGAATGGTCTTGCGGAACGCATGAATCGTACTTTAATGGAGAGAGCTCGCTGTATGTTACGTAATGCTCATTTGCAGAAGTATCTGTGGGCTGAAGCAGTTGCAACAGCTGCATATGTAACAAATCGCTGTCCGACAAGATCTATTTCATATATGACACCTGAGGAACTTTGGACTGGTAAGAAGCCTAATTTAACACATCTTAGAATATTTGGTTGTGAGGCTCTGGTGCACATACCCAATTGTAAACGCCAAAAACTAGATGCTAAGGCAACTAAGATGATTTTTGTTGGTTATTCTGAAACCACTAAAGGATATAGATTACTAGATATTAAAACAAGAAAAATTCTTATTAGCAGAGATGTTATATTTTTAGAAAGTTCAATAAAGAGAAAGTTTACATTGATTCCATTGACAGAAAATGTTAATAATATAAATTTGCCAACAGGTTCGTCACAACCGGAGGAATTTATCGGCTGCCTGGATAAATTACAAAAAGGCCTATGATTCGGTGCCCCATACATGGCTCATGAGGGTGTTGAATTTGTATAAAATTAATACAAATTTATGCAACTTCCTTGGGTCTTGTATGGGGCAGTGGACCACTGTCCTGAGATATCCAGGTGGTACGGCTCCTCCTGATTGTGATGAGCCGATTAGAATTAAGCGGGGTATATTCCAGGGCGACAGTCTGAGTCCACTGTGGTTTTGCATGGCCCTGAATCCCCTCAGCACTCTGTTGTTGGATTCAGGGTTAGGCTACCGTCTGCGGAGAGGGTCTGAGCCTATTTCTCACTTGCTCTACATGGATGACCTCAAGTTATTTGCATCAAAACAAACCGAATTGGTTGAGTTGTTAAAAATAACAGAAAGATTTAGCAATTCAATCAATATGGAGTTTGGTGTAGATAAATGTGCGGTTATCCATGTGAAGCGAGGGGAGGTTGCGGTCTCTGATGACATACAAGTCTCAGAGACTGTAAGACTCAGACCCCTCTCTGTGACGGAAACCTACAAATATTTGGGTATGCCTGAGGCTTTAGGTATCATGGGTGCAAATGTAAAACAATCGTTGAAAGAGCGTTTCTTTAGCCGCCTAACAAAAGTACTTAACAGTTTTTTGTCAGGTGGAAACAAGATTCGCGCTTTTAACGGTTGGGTTATGCCTGTACTCATGTACTCTTTCGGCATACTCAAATGGACTCAGACCGAATTGGACGCCCTGGATCGTAAAGTCCGAACTCTCCTGACTGCACATCGTATGCATCATCCACGATCATCAGTGATGAGATTGTACATCCCGCGGAGATGTGGGGGCCGAGGCATTCTTAATGCTAAGGACCTACATAATCGCGAGGTGTGCAATCTCAGGGATTATTTCCTTCACAGTGACGTGGATATGCATGGGGTTGTAGTTATGGTAGATAAAGGATTTACCCCGCTCTCTTTGGCGATTGAGAACTGGCGGAAACCTCTAGTGGTAGGCACCAAGGATCGCGAGGACATATGGAAAAGCAAAGAGCTGCACGGTCGATTCTATCGAGCCCTTCATGGGCCTGATGTGGATCGGCTAGCGTCTGTGTCTTGGCTACGCTTCGGTAACCTCTTTGGGGAAACCGAGGGTTTTGTCTTTGCAATTATGGACGAAGTTATTAAGACGAACAACTATAGGAAATACATCCTGAAGGACGGTACGGTCGACATCTGTCGGGCATGCCACCGTCCTGGCGAGTCCATCAGGCATGTTATTTCCGGTTGTTCGTATCTTGCTAACGGCGAGTATTTGCATAGACACAACCTAGTAGCCAAGATCATACATCAGCAAATTGCTCTTCGATATGGACTTGTGACTCCTGAAGTGCCATATTACCAATATGTGCCCCAACCAGTTCTCGAAAATGGTCATGCAACGCTGTATTGGGATCGATCTATTATCACAGACAGAACTATTCTAGCCAATAAGCCTGACATTGTGATAATAGATCGATTGGCGCGCCGGGCTATACTTGTTGACGTCACCATTCCGCATGACGATAACCTTGTCAAAGCCGAAAAAGACAAAATGTCTAAATATTTAGATTTGGCACACGAGGTTACCGACATGTGGGATGTCGACTCAACAATTATTGTCCCGATTGTCGTTTCTGCTCATGGGTTGATACCAAAGAGCCTCGACCAACATCTACAGAGGCTCTCAATCGGCGTTTGGGTCAGGAGTCAGATACAGAAGGCAGTATTGCTTGACACGGCACGTATAGTGAGGAGGTTCCTCACTTTGGGGTCCTAACCACCGGTGGCTTGGGTCTCGAGCCTCGCCATTGTTGGATGATTTTTTATATTTTTATATGTATTTTGTTTTTATACTATATATATAAAAATGTAAAAAAAAAGATTTAAAATAAAGAGAAATAATAATAATGGTAATAAAATATTAGACGAAAGTACAACAACAGAAAATACTGAAATGGAAAATAATAATGACTTAAAAGATTTGAATGTATCTTCAGTAACTATAACTGATGATGAGTCGTTTTCTGATTGTGATTCTCTCTATTTACCTGAAAAAGAAATAAATATTAATCAAACTAGAAATATAATTACAAGGTCTAAAAGTAGGAATATAAAAGATGAGTCTAATACTTACCTTTGTCAAGCTGAAGATCATCAACTTCATGATACACCAAATACTTACAAAGAAGCAATGTCATGCCCAGATAAAGAAAAGTGGAAAAATCTATTCAAGAAGAGTTAAGAGCACATGACAAGAATGAGACTTGGGAGTTGGTGGACAAACCTATTGGAGTAAAACTATTGGCTCTAAATGGGTTTTTAGAATTAAAGGCGAGTCTTCGGACCCAATCTACAAATCAAGACTTTGTGCAATGGGATGTTCTCAGAGGTATCAAGTTGATTACACAGAGACATTTTCACCTACAGTCAGGTATGATACGGTTAGAGTAATGCTTTCTAAAGTATGTCAAGATAATTTAAATATTGTTCAATTTGATGTTAAAACTGCTTTTCTCTATGGAAATATAACTGAAAATATTTATATGAATCCACCTGAAGGTTTAGGATATACCTGAAGGCTTAGTATGTAAACTTAAAAGATCCTTGTATAGTTTGAAACAAGCATCTAGGTGTTAGAACTTAAAAAAATTGATTCTGTACTAAAGAAATTTGGTTTTGCTAATAGTCATTCCGATAAATGTATGTATCTGTCAATAACAGAGGCAGAATTTATGTCTGCCTGCAGTGCAACAAAAGAGGCTATTTGGCTAAAGAGACTTTTATTAGACATAAATGAATACAATCAAGAGTCGATATGTATTAATATAGATAACCAAAGTGCTATCTCAGTTATAAAAAATGAAAACTATCATAAACGTTGTAAGCACATTGTTATCAAATATAAATTTATTAAAGAGAAATATGAGGCTAAGGAAATTGATTTATTATATGTATGTAGTACTAAACAGAAGGCAGATATTTTTACAAAACCTTTAGTTAAAAATAAATTTCAATATTTAAGAAATAAAATAGGGATTTGTAAATTGTAATTGATTATTGTTATAATAGTTTTGTTCAGTATTAGCGAACACAATAATAAATAATTAACTATTTGTGCAAGAATGTGTGTTATGTTAGTAAACTTGATTATACAATTTCATCCTTATGTGCTTAGTAATGTATGTCATACAAATTGTTAAAAGTTAGGAACGTTACAATTTGGAGAGAGTGTTGAAGATTATAATTTATAATTATATTAAAATTGTAAGTTCCTTCTTGGGTCAAAGTTTTCATTAGTTTATTCTTTTTGATTGTTGTCTATGTTATTCTTTGTTCAAAATTCGGTCTATCATCTGCTCTGTATAATGTGTGGTCTATTAAAAGTTAATTATTTGAAATCCGTTTTAATTTCATCAAATAGTTATTATATTTACAAAATAATTGATTATATTATAATATAAATTAAATTTATTTAGTTTTAGTTTTTGGTAGTCGTAGTATTTATTATTTATAACTATTCATAGTAAGTGAAGTGCGTGGTGGCCTGTTGGTAAACGGACTAGACGCGGCTGCCAACATGTTCACGGTGGTCGCGGGTTCGAATCCCAGGGCACACCTCTGACTTTTCGGAGTCATGTGTGTATTGACAGTCAATCACCAAGCACTAAAACGGTGAAGGAAAACATCGTGAGGAAACCTGCATACCATAGCGATTTATAAGAATTTGGTATGTAAATGGTATGTAAGTCCACCAACCCGCACTAGGCCAGCGTGGTGGACTATATGGCCTAACCACTCTCAATCGTACTTTCGATTGTAGAGTAGGCCCGTGCCCTGCAATGGGACGTATATGGGCTGATACTGATACTGATTCATGGTAAATAAATAGTAGTAGTAATAGTACGTAAATATATTCAAGGAAAAACATTATTTAATCCATATTTTAGTAGACCATGATCATGACCTGAAGTGTAATAAAAATTAAAAGTATTATCATATACTTTCAAAATATACTTTGTACTATTCGTAATGTAAAAATAATGTATTAATTTTCACTTAATGCAATGTGTAATTGAAGTATGCTATTCCAGTGAAACTTAATATATGCAGATGAATAATAATTTATTTGTTTATTTTATAATTAATATGAAATGAACAAGCCCCAAAATAAAAGTACTTAAAACTATGGTACAGTATATAAATTCACTAACGAGCACTGACAAAAATACCCTATCAATACAAAACCTCTTGCATAATAGTTGTTAGGATTTTATCGCGAATTTAGTTTAATTTTTTACATTTTTAACTTCCCGACGTTTCGATTACTTTACAGCTTTCGTGGTCACGGGGCGGACTGTATGAAATGACAACCACAACAGAATGTAAAAAATTAAACTAAATTTGCGATAAAATCCGTAAATAATAGTTTTATTTCAACAAAACCTCTTTTTAAATTGATTACTATTGAAAGTAAAAGGTAATAGAACCTCTTAGTAATGAGAATGATTGTTATTTCATACGAGCATCACTACCTTGTTATTGGAAGCCTTAGCATGCTCTATATTGCTGCTATTGCTAATTGCCCCCAACAGAATTTGTAAACAAATAAACTGAGTACTGACCATATGTTATAACCATTTTTCACATCTAAAATTACACACACAAAATTGACTGTTCAGTTTCTGCTTTAAAAGGATTCGTAAATAAAAAACTAACTCATAAATTATTAATAATATTTTACGAGATCGTATAAATAATCGTAATATTAGCTGATCGGCTTTGTAAATCGCAAATCGCAAAGTTTAGCTTATTTAAATAACTTTAGAAATGTTAGGTATTATCGACTTCTCTTACCGCTTGTGAATGCTGTTGCTATTTATTCTAACACTAGAACATCTTAATACAATATTATCTATTTATCTTAAATTAAATAGCACAGTGCAAACTAAATTAAACAAAACTGTATTTATTCCAACACTAAAACATCTTAATAAAATAATAGCTATTTATTAGCTTAAATTAAATAGCACAGTGCAAACTAAATTAAACAAAACTGTATTTATTCCAACACTAAAACATCTTAATAAAATAATAGCTATTTATTAGCTTAAATTAAATAGCACAGTGCAAACTAAATTAAACAAAACTGTACCCAGATTACAGTTGGTTGGTGCGCAAAAGTTCCCTCTCGATATTAGTTCCGCCATACATTTTCATTCGGCAACAACGCGCCCGGGGATGTAATTAATAAAGCTAATATGATTAGTAGTAGTTCTCTTACAAGTTGCGTCTGTGTGGATGTTCTGCAGTTCTTAGTTCGGTGCCATTGTGTTTATTCCGCACTTTGTGTTGATATAAGATTTGGCTTATGAATTAACAAACATATTTTTGGCAGTTATCATAGATAATTTTACTTACCCTAGGCTCGTACCCAAAACTTTATCTTAAACACCACGTAAGATAGCTAAATATAATTTGGGTGATAATGCTAAGTAACTTTTTTTGTGAAATAAACAAACATAGTAAATTGTATTAAAAATGGTATGTGCATATAATTTGTAAACGCCTATAATATACGTCCCACTACATGATACGGGCCTTGTCTACAATCGAGGGTACGATTGAGAGTGGTTAGGCCATATAATCCAATAATGTCATAAGCGCTCTTTAATCACCTACATAACCAATAACATTTCATTTCATTTCAATAAAAATAAAAGTCTATAAAATCAATAAACACATTGTGTAAGTACTAGCCAATTATTTTATTATCAAAATAGGCATGACAATAGAAAAATGAGTGTCTAATATAATTTATCATATATATAGGGTTTATTACTTCATTTGCTTACACAGCTCACTGTTACACACGCTCCCGCCTTAATAACAGCATAAAACAAACAAATCATCAAGCTTTATTGGATGCACAGATATTTCCGAAGCTTCATAAAAAGTACAGGAGTTTAACAAAAATGCGTCTCGTTTGAAGCCTGAAGGTAAATGACGGCGGGTCAATTACACGGTTAATATCGGTGTAAGCCACAGTGGCAGCCTCGGCCACTGGCTCAATTAAAAATAATTATTTAATGGTGTTTTCCGACATTTACCTAGTTTTACACGTTGGTGAATCATTAAAAATCAGCGAGTGGGAAAATATTTTATGAAGTTATTTTTCAAAATATAAATGACACTTTGGTTAATCAACTTAAGGCGTAAACGATATATGTAGTCTTCATTTGTATTTTTGGGAAAATCAAAAAAATGAGAATGTTCTATTGGAAATATAATCAATCTGCACAAGAAATTACAATTATTTAAGAAGTGAAAAGTAGCTAAAAAGTTGAAGTATATGACAATATTAAGTACATCTTTAACTGAATAATGTTGTAAAAATAGAAAAACGAAAAACAAAAGATTAAAAAAATTAGCACTAATAACTCTACTGCTTCTAATACAACAAATACAGTTACACGACTCTTAAAATGAAGGTAACATTAAATAACAAAACCTCCACCGAAAACAGCATTTAAATCAAACGCAACTCTCAACTATATATCACAGAAGCTAAGACTAGTTTGGGAATTAAGCTACAATTAAATGGTCGTAAATTCCAAGTTTGGGTCCGGGTCACTTCGGGGATGCGGCGGCAATTTATCAATTATTTACGCCACTTGGTCCCCGCGCGCTGTCTGCCACCTGCCCCCGGATTTCAGATTCGTTGATTGATGCATCATATATTCAAAATTCAAAACATGTAAATTTGCTACAACAATTTGGTAATCTGAAGGAAATTCAGAATGCCAAAGGATTTTGTTATTGGTAAACGTATTTAACAATTGCTTTATTGATAACGTTGTCTTAGGACATTAAGAAAAATGTGCGGTTTCATTGTTTATCTTTTCCTCTTCTTATTTAATCGAAACTCCTTTTCTAAATTGGTCGAATCATCGACAAAATTACAATATTTTTAAAACTAAGTCTATGTATCGCATTTTTCTATGATACATACTAGTTATGTGTATACTACATACATAAGTACATAATATACATTATTCTTGCATCTATTGAGTTATTTTCTACAAAGATTTTTCCTAATAAATCCTGCTGGAGTAATCGATCAGACATAGCCCAGTTGATTAGGCCAAAGCTATGTAATAAGAGGTCGCGGGTTCGATCCCGACATCGAGACAAATATTTATGCAATTCTCATATATTTATTTTAAATCAAAATGTTCGTGACACCAATCAAATAATCTATTAGCTTCGGATACCCACAGCATAAGACGTAGTACCTTTGTGGTCAAGATTACTATTTATTTATTCACATATACACTCCGCATCCGGTGCTCCCTTGCTTTTTCTTCCATACTGTTATGATCGGATAATCTTAGAGTATCCTTGATAAAATAACTGAA
The DNA here is from genome assembly GCA_023078785.2 of Hyles euphorbiae. Lineage (NCBI taxonomy): Eukaryota > Metazoa > Arthropoda > Insecta > Lepidoptera > Sphingidae > Hyles > Hyles euphorbiae. The sequence goes on along the minus strand of CM041041.1, from coordinate 11,704,749 downwards.
GAAACAAACACACAAGAGCGCGACCCGCCATCAGTCACTTAGCGCAGTATTCTCCAGACCCGGCGACTCGCTGCGACTTGCGGTCGTCGCATCGATCTATGTCAACCACAGTTTGGGACCACTGGCCTCCACCTAGGTACACAGATGTTTCACATTCCTCATACTTGGTACGTGCATTATTAATAATACGGAATATTATTATATAACGTATTTGCTTTGTTCGTTGGTTTATGAGTTTTATCACCCAACGGTACCGTTAAGTTAGTTAACAATAAATAATTGAAAAGAACTTGTAAAAGATTTGTGAAAGATTTCATTTAAACTACCTACACAATTTTCACAACGACTACTCAATTGTCAAAACTGCCCCATCACTAGAGTTTATATAATCGTATTATTGTACATATATAAAAACATCAAACCAATCAAAATTGCCTATATGAATTTATTATAAGATATTCAAAATTCGAAATAGAACAAGTTTTAAAAAATTTTTACTTTAACATGTACACATTGAAACACATATTTTCGATTTCACTCAAGTTATTTTCTGCAATAGAAAGTCTAGTTCCAAAAATAGGCCTAACCTATCTGTTTCCAAAGTCATCGTTTAGAAATGTCATGCATTTAGCTATACATTATTAGTAAATATAGTTAATTACATCATATCGAGAGGGAAAATACATATTACTCTATTTCAAAAATATTTTAGTCTCTAGCCGGAAATCGAACTGCTAGAAATTGCATTAGTACATGTGTGTTCTTCTTTGTAGATGATCAAATAGCCATAATAAATCAAATATTAAATTCGAATAAACACTTATTAATAACGTTGTAAACAATCTGAAACAGATTTATTAATATGAAATGTGCCTTCATTTCCGCTCTATAATAAAACAGAGCAATCGTAAATAAATAAAATATTTTATAGCCTGATTTACAAGTGAGAATTAATTAAATACAGCACACGGTGATTTTATTAATTCATCACGTTTCATCAAAGCTGTAACATAATATTTTCATTTTTTTCTTTGTTATGAGTTATTATGCCAAATGCATATTCGTAGTAGATAACTAATTACAATATTCTTCTTAGAATGAGTGTTTAATTAAATAATTTGCTAACATATTCAAATCTCCTCGCACACTTCTGACTTTTCTGGGTCATGACATTTCTTATTTCTCCCTCCAAAAAGCAGTGTAAACACACTGTTATGTTCCCGTGTTAAGGACGTAGCCAGAGTAACTACTGAACATATTGAGACTTAACATCTTATGTCTCAGGATGGTGTTCGCAGTAGACTTCCAAACATTGCTAATGTCTAAAAGCGGTTGTACTATCTTATCTTACATCTTACCATCATTCCTAGCAATAAAAAACTAAAATTTACTCATTAAATTACATTTACCATAATCTAGGTATACAATAAAAAAATCATTCAGTTAATTTTACAACTTACAATTATAAATAACTTCTGATGATTGTGTAGAAGTTAAATAATATTACCAATCTGAATAAGCCATTGAATAAGTCCCATACATTATTTATGCGTTTCTAAGACTAATCTGCGATATTTATTAGATGGGTAATTAAGACGCGGCGATGTGGGCAATATCTCCTTAGTTGCAAGTGGCGCCTGATTTACGTATCGATTCCATTCATAATGTTACTGTTTTATTACTCAGCATGTCCTGTTTGTATTATTATTTATTGCTTTACAACCTATCGATAATATAGGCATATAGCTACACCAACTACAACACCCGAATATTTTTAAAGGTTGATTAATGCTTTAAAAATATTCGGTTGTTGTTTGTGTCTCTATTTTTATTTGATTCCTTTTCTTCTTTGTAAAATGTAATGTGATGTGCGTATGCATATATATGATCGTAATAGCTTACACATATTAATCATGTTTAGTATGAACATACGTTATTAAATATTTACGATAACATACCTAAAGTATAAGTAAAGATGTAACAACTCGTAACCAATACATTTACAAGTCGCGATCGTTTTCAGGATTTGCCCATCCTAGTTCAACCAAAGTTATCAATATTATCCTCACTAGCCACACTATGCTAACTCCTGAACATAAACAGAAATATGAATTTCATTGCCACCTATATAATATTCATAAATAATATATCCCTAATTATAATATTTAAGAAGCAATCCTCAATCATTGTATAAGTACTATTAAGAGCAGATTTGATCTGTAAACGACGGCCCGTCATCTGCTAAACCCCAGATCTTTTATATGAATCGTTCAAACAGAGAAGAGGCGTCGAAGCTAACTTAAGCCTTTTGTTCGTTAATTCCTTAGATGAACGTTCAGTATTCTTGGTGAGCGTACACTGCTGTGCAATTGTGATAATTTTAAAGATGATATAATATTAGACTTTATTAGCAAAACGATGAAGTTATGCCGTAATCCTATACACTTCCCCAAAACCATTTTAAATTACAATATACAAAATAGTCAGTTTATAATATTATATCTATTATAAATCTAAATTTAATTTAATTATAAATCTAAATCAAATGTTTAATGTCTAGAACTAGTGTATAGTTCTAGACATTAAACATTTGATTTAAATAAAGTATAAACTTGTTTTATACATGTTTATTTTCTATTTGACAGTTCTTTTCATCGTAGGTGAAGAAGTAGTTTAAAATGTTATTTGATGATTCAATTACTTAATATCATATTTATAAAAATAATTCCAAAAAGAACGAACATTTTTGGAGCCCGTTGGCAAGCAGTGTACAGTCTCCATAAGAGCCCCGTATTGTCTTGACATCATCAGTCACGAGATGCGAAAATTGTAACAATGCCGGATTAACAGTTGACGCCTTTATAAATATTCATTTTGCCAGCATTAAATTCGAGGGCCGTTTTGGAGTTGCGTTTTGTTTGTGCGACAGATGTTCTGTTTCCGACAAAAGGTGGATCAACCTAATTCCAAAGTTTACGCTCTTCACAATTTATAAATGGTTTGATAATTACATAATTGAAACTCTCTTTTTATGTAGTTATGAACTTTATAAGTAATCTGGTTAAAAGTTATAAATTTTCATTTTTTTTATTGCAGTGAATGGTAAAACGAGCATGCCGTTCGCCTAATGGTTAGCGATACGACCGCTCATGCACAATAGCACCAAAAACCACGAAACCAAACAAAACCATGAATTACAAAGTAATGCTTGGCATTTCACTGTGCTCGCCATCCTGAGATAAGATGTTAAGTCTCAATATGCCCCGTAGCTACTCAGGCTACAATGTCCTTCAATCCGAAACACAACAGTGCATCCGAAACAGGCATTGCGATGGTACTTACCCAGACGGCCTCTCACATATATATACATACATACATACATACATAAACTCACGCCTTGTTCCCAGAAGGGGTAGGCAGAGGTGCCAGGGCACCCACATTTCGCCTTGTATGTTCCGTCCCACAATGTGATAGGTGGCGAGCCTATCGCCATATCGGGCACAAATTCCTGACTCTGGGCTGATACTGAATAGAAAAATCCAATATCACTTTGCCCAACCCGGGATTCGAACCCGAGACCTCAGCTTTGTAACCGTACCGTAGTACAACTGCGCCACCGAGGCAGTCATATATACATAGGAAAGACCTACCACCAGTAAACTGTCATCCATGAACAATCTCAATATCCAGAGAATATAGCGACTGTTTTTGGTAGTCGTGAGACTTACCATCAGGCGATCGACCTCCCAGTGTCATCATTCAGAAAAATATATACATACCTAATTTGCTCACTTCGTTTCAAAGCATGTTCTTATTTACTACAATTATATACTTCATATTAATAAAATATGATAAAAAATAAAAACTAGTTTCTTGCTCATTCATCTCTGGCAAAAGCTGCCGTTTCCACCAGTAGAAATATTTGGTACACTTGAACCAATTTATATAAATACACGCAACATTTACATACACAGTCCTGACCGTAGGTATCAGAAACTAAAAGAGACTTTTCAGTTTCATTAAAACTCAGACAAGTACGTGTGGTATGCACAAAGATTTGTCTCGGCGCGAGGTTCGTAACCGAACCTCGTTTTACAATCTGTTTTAAACCAACTGCACCACAAAGGTTATCAAATGCCAAGCATTACTTTGTAATTCATGATGTTGTTGGTTTTGCTAATTTCCGTGAGGGGTTGTATCGCTTACCAACAGGTCAATGGCATGCTCGTGTCGACATTCATCGCAATAAATAGAACTCTTTATATGGTTTTATACCGGGTATATCAAGACTGCTACCGAAAACGAAGCCGGGTGGTATTTTAGGCGACTTCAGACACAATGCAACAGAAAAAGTTGCAAAAAAAACGACAATTTTTTTTGTTATTTTTTTTGCTATGACCATATTTGGGTGGTAAATACATTATTCCTAAAATAATAGTGTATACCTTTTTATTTATAAATAATCTAAGGTATAAAAGTGTTTAAATTATTATTTTAGCAAAAACTATGGATTTACCAGCCAAAAATGACGATATTTAAAAAATTATAAAAAATAATTGTCGCGTTTCTTTGCGAATTTTTTGGTTACATAATGTTTGTAGTCACTAAAACTACCACCCGGCTTAGTTTTCGGTAGCAGTCTTGAGATACTCGGAATACCTTGTAATAAAAAAATCTTTTAACACCACCTTTTATGTTCATGTATATGTAATAAAACAAAGCTAATAATATTTCTCTTACATACACATAATGACATTTATATCCATGATCATGGCTGCCGAAAACGTAATATCTACATAGTCGGTATAAGTGAAATGTTAGTTGTGTGGTCGGTGCGGTGCATAGTGAGGTAGTGAGGCGCACTATCGCGGTATCTTCACACTCGGCCGAGCGGAACCCTTCTGCTCCATCACACGCGCCGATCGGTTTACGCACTTCACGGCACGAGCTTTATTTTAAACTCAATCTTTACTTCAAACCAAATAAAAATATATACAAATACGGCTGGAATAGAGTTGAGTCAATGGCATAAGCAAACCCTTATATTTTGAGGATAAATCATATGCCAAAACTATAAGCTTCATTGTTTATTTGTTGATCGCATCAAATATAAATTGTTAATTACGTGTTTTAGAAACAATTTCAAATCCCAATATATATGAATATCACAATGTTAATAAACTTAATATTGTTATTGAATGTGCTACCTAGCGCTGGTTATAGAGTATTTATTATTTGAATTATTTGTGTACACACATCAAAAACAAGCCATTTATGATCGTGCACGACCTACGATATTGTTTACAAATAATTAATTGTCCATTGCAACTGTGGCTGTTGATATTGGCACAATAAATGCTATGCCATATTGAATCCACATAAATAAATACGTTTCCGCAAATAGTTAACTCATATTCGAATGAAATTAAACTTTACCACTCAAATATCAACGTTTAAAATAGAATAGTAGTTTTCATATACAGCAGTGTTCCACAAAACGATATCGAACAGTTCTGAATAAGCGTATGAAAGGAATTTAAAAAGGAATTAATTTTATTCATTGGGAAATAGAGAATATATTGGCTTGGATTAGTTAAACGATTTGGTTTGTGTGAATACGTCATAACATTTTTAGTTTTCAATACGAAATGGAACCTTAATTCCATGTGTCAAAGTCGAGATTGTGTTGTATGTATACAGCGTGTGTGTTATGGTGTGTGGTGGCTATGCAAAGGGTGATACAGGGTGGCGGATTCGATGCAACGCGTGCCCGTGAATAATGCGTCGCTAACGGGCGATTAATGTCCAGCATCAGCCGATCGGCCGCTTTTGCTCTGCTTGCCAACGATAAACCGGACGGCGGCGATAAAAACTGCAGCCATACCTCATGGGCTTACTTTTATGTGTACTTGTACCTGGCGCTTGTCTCTATTCATATTGAAAGTAAAGGTAAGAAGGTCCCATATGTATGAAAAATGTCAGAGATTAAATCAAAGCGTGTACAACCCTAATAAGAGTGTAAATTAAAAAAATGTGGTAGATCAATCTTCTATGTATGAAAATATTCCTACCTGAATCAAGGTAGGGTTGTTATAGAATATTATAAATCGAAAATAAATGAAAAATATAAAAAATGTGATTGATTTATACTTTATAGTCTTCGAGTTGCAAATTAATTTTGCCATACTTTTACCACAGCTTGTAATTTCCCCTAATATATTTTTGTTTAGATATTGTTTTACGTTCTTTCTTTACGCATTTATTAGTTATTAATTATAACCAACAACAATCGTCAATGATATTTACGTCTGCAAATTACAATGCATTAGTATCGATTAGTCAGTCAAAGCGATGAACATTCCGTCGGCATTCAGTCACATTAGTGGGTAATTAGTTGGTAATAATCCAGTTACTATTTGCTTAGGATTAAAGTAGATGCCAAACGGTAAATCAATGGAGGCCGTCTAGTCAGGTTAATCAAATGTACCAGTGGGGTTTAGGATGCAATACGTACAGGCGCGCGCAAAGCTTATTGCGATTGATTTAATTCGAGATACAGTGAATTTGTGTTCTATATCTGAATTTTGTTCGATCGGGTTGTTTCAAATTTGGTAATTTGTTAATTAGCTTAGAAAATGACTAAAATAAAATTAGCTTAGAATATAATTTAATTCTTCATGTATTTTTTTATTCATAGAACATGTTTAGATGTTTTTTTCTAATAATATTCCGTCCAGGAATAGATTTTTGTGCGGTTATGAAAACACTAGAATTACGAACACTACTGATCTTGACCGTAGTACAATTTCTTATATTGGGATTCTTAAATATGATACAGCTATTATGGACTAGAATCACAAATACTTTAAGTATAATTCAGTAAAAAATTAAAATAATACGATGAAAAATAATATTAGATGTGATGAATTCAACGTACATATAATACAAAAATTCATGATTCATATAATTATTATAAATCACATTTTGTTCTAGCAAAATTATTCGGTTTTACATCATTTTGTATCCGATGATACCCAGCTAATACCTGCGCCATGTGAGTAAATTCCTGACATAGCGGAGTGCCGTCAGACTTGCAGCTCAATGAAACAAGCTTAATTTGACCTCGCCCACCGCACTCAGCTACATCATATTTTACACAACCCAGCCAAACGTAAACACCTTTAAAAATCGCGCCCTTTGTCATTCAAACACAATTGCCTCATTCCGACGACAGTGAAATATTACACTCATCACTTGAACACCATTTTTATGGGAGCAATTTCTTTGGCATAAAAATAAAAATCGGCCCGTCTTTATAAAAACATCTCTTCAATTGTCATTCATGACGGCGATGCGCGTATTTGTCACCCGGCATGTCGGTCGCGGATCGCGTTCCAAATATAAAAATGCAATTTTAAACAAAAATCCAGCCGCCAGATTCGAACCGAACCCTCACAATAAAAAATAAATGCGTGGCAAACGCAGAAACATGCGCCCGATTTTTATTTGGCCAGATATTTTCAACTTTTGTCGTGGAACACACAGAATAGGAACGAATTGTGGAGCGCTTTATTTAATTTGACTCTGTTGGTTTTAATAGAATTAACACATACTTCATTCTTCTATTTCGTCCTTTGTGTAATAATTCTACAAAGCACTACTCTCTACAACTGTCCCTACAATAAAAAACGAGGGCCGGATTTCTACGACTTTAATTTAGTTCTAAATTGATAAAGAACTCTTTAATTTATATTAGTTCTAATTATTGCAACTAAATTACCTATACATCATAGAAAGCAATGCACAAATACTAATTTTCTTTTTTCATACAATTACAATCCTTTATTTTCCTCAGACAAAAAGGGGAGTCAAAACATTCCTCTTTACACAGAAACATAAAGTAAAGTTTACGATGTAATTCCGCAACGCAGCGATATCAAATACATATACAATAACCAATAAATTGTTGCAAAATCAAAGCGATGTCTCGAGGGCGGCGCGGTCCCACTGAGCAAGGATTTCGTATTCACTGCGTCGTCAAGAAGACATCAGGAGGCAAAGTAGCAAAATATTATAATAGCATAATGGTGTCAGGTGGCGTGCCATTGTTCCGCAGGCTCCGGTTTACCTACACACAGTATTTAAACATGAGGGCTGTTTAGTTTATCGATATCGATAAAACGTAAAGATGGACTCAAATTCAGCACGTGGTATTTTATTGCATAAGGATGTTAAAATAAAAGAGAAGAATAAATTCAATTTTAGTACATATAATTTAATCTCATTTTTGTGTTGCACCTTCAAGCTGTAGAATGATGTACCTACTGTCTAATTTCCTTCATAAAGTCCTGGGTTATTCCTATATAGCGTGAACAAGTAAATGTGCGAGTCATCATAATTGTGTTGAATGTCATGGGGCCGCCATGTGATACCATTCGGCGCTCTAACTGGACGTCATTACAATAACTATCAAGTGCAACGCAATCACATTGCCGTGCCCGTTTAAAAAATGGAAAGCAGATCTCATATGTTCTTAGTTATCATTAAAATATTATATGCCGATCATAACAATTAGAGTCGCTTATGCATATTTATGAATTAATGCGATCTATAACAAAGTTAATTTAAAGTAGTCCAAAAAAATTTCTTCAGTGCGAGCACTCGTATGAATCGCTGGAACTTCTGTTGAATAATCAGATTATATATTAGTATCAAAGTATGCTAGCAAAATTAAACATTAATTGTAATGATTGCTAATTAGATTCATATCGATAACATAAAGCAGCTACCCTAGCAAAAACGTCGCGTCGCAGCGCGGCGTTGGCTGGGGCATCGCATACACTAAGCGGGCTTTAGGCTCGTGATATGAAAGCGAAGTGACGTCACAGCTCAGCTCTTCACAACCGGATCCCTGTAACTTTGTACGCGATCTCGTGGACTTTTATTGCTCGTCGGATTGTCGTGTGCTTAGTTTTATTGCTCTCTCGATGTTTAGATACTGGGCCCGCGGTGTGAATGCCAAACAGGCCGGAATATTCATGTATGGAAAATCAACGCGCCGAATAGCCCCGGGCAAACAATGTTTTTATGACTGTTTGGAAACTATCAAATACAGCGTATACCACGGGCGTACAATCATATTTATTATTGATCTCCTTATTGTCCTGTACACAAATTATATACCTAACGCCTAGATCTCTAATCAAGAAGAGAAGTCTATAATCAAGAATTTTATTGGAATATCTAGGAATATTTAATACCTACGTAAATTACCTTAGATACGTAAGGACCAAGAAATCGTTTCTAAAGTTTTATATTACTTTGAGAATTGATGCATTGACTTCTTCAAGTTTGGAAATGGCTAATAAACTAAACTTTTCTATCAATATTGCCTACAGATTCAAAATTCAACCTTAATAATGTTGTTTCGTATTCAAAGCAAAAACCCCAACAAGAATTTCACTCATAACGATGATTAGCTAAAACGAATGAAAATGGCAATTAAGAATGAAAAATGATCATTACGGCGTGTATAATTAAAATGCCCGTACATGCGTTTACGTGTGCCACGTTTCCACTTTGATTAATACTATCCGTGACAGTTCTGTTCATAAGGTACACACGGAATTCATTTATGTTTAAATCATTTATCCTTAGGTGGTATTTTAATATCAATTGTCTTTTTGATATGACAGGGGGGATATTTTAAATCCGTGGACTAAGAATGACTTTGGAAAACGATTTAATTCGCCAGTGGAGTGTAAAAGACTATAAAAAAGTATTTATTTTTGGATTTTATATAGATCTAATATGACGAATTTACATATTGTAAGTAGAAATGATCGTTGGACATAAATATGAAACTACAGTATGAAGACAAAAAAACTGCCTCGTAACTCTATTAATTAACCAATAATAAATGTAGATACATTCAATCAAATATTAACTTGATAGTCCAGTAAATAAAACATCATACAAACAAGAAGATATATACAACACAGGCGCGTGTCACAAACGAAGCCCATTGCGATGGATATGGCTAATCCATATCAGTCAAGTTTAAATCGCAGTGGCAAACGAAAATGTCAACTTGTAATCTATGTAATTAAGTGAATGTCAGGGTGGGTTTACAGGCAAGTCGGTCTGGCGACGCCGCCACTTTGGCCCCAGTGAAACATTATCATACACGACCATAAGTGCGTGTATATACGAACATTAAAATGTTTTTGAGTCGTTAACGCTGTGCGACATGGGAGAAATATTGTTAATGAAGCTTATAGTATTAATTTTCACGCATACTTGCGCGATATTGCCGTAAAGGTATAATGGGTGCATGCAGGAAAAGTAATGTTGTTTATATGAATTATTAGTTTAATTCGTCCTTATCTGTTCAAGAAATCAGAAAAATAGACTGATTAAAAACAATCTGTGTGAAAATAGGAGTTTTTTTTTTATTAATGTCGGAATTAATATCTGGGTGGATTCTACATAAGGACAAGGATTTACAAAGCCTGGATGTATGGCGGTCATGGTATTTTACATTAAAGGAAAATAAAGGACAATAATATACAATTCGAACACATGAAATACGGACTAGACCTTTATCGGGCAATAGTACTGTTTGGTCTATAAACTATTACATAAAAACTTTCAGACTTCCATACAATGAAATAACACTAGCGAACAAACTAACAAATCATGAATAGGAAACTTACGAAACAATAAATCAACACATCCAAGTATGTGACGGGAAAACTCTTGAGAATCGCGGCGGCAGACATCGCGAGTTAATTCCCACTAAGTGAATTATTACTTCCGTCGAGGTGGCGCCGTGTATTGACGCAGCAAACTTTGCTAAATAGTTCGTTCCTTGTGCTATTGTTGAGACAGTCGCGTGTCGCCTGCTGACACGTACCTTATTGGAAATTATGTTATATTAAGCGCTGGTTATTAGATTATGTGCGATGGCTGGTAAATACCCACTAGATTATATTAGCACGTGTCCAATGTAGCTATTGTCAACGATTAGGCTGTAGATTGTTGCTTAATTATCAAATTACTTTGAGATAATGAAACACGTTTGGTCGTAATGTAATGATACTTGGTAAGCATGTCTTGGAAAGTTTCAATGTGGAACAAAGATGGCAATTTAAAGTTTGCGTATTTATTAAATAATTAATTACTAATGGTCTTATTCATAGACGGTTTTAAAACCTATTTTAACGAACGAAATTTTTGTCTTCTTCACTCAAACTAAATTCAAAAGTCGTTTGAAAGGGACAAAATATTTGATGAATAAAATAGTTTAAAACTGTCTATAAATAAGGCCGTAAGTATACATTGACATTAAACATATTTGCCTGAAAGATATTAGTATATTGAAATTTTTATCCAGACTTTTAGAGTTTATTATTAGAAATTAATTCTACTCACAGGATCTTCATGTATTAGCGCGACATAAGCGTAGATCTATATAAAGAAACAGCTACATCAGAACATTTAAAACAATTCGTAATAATCTATTTCATTCCTATATAATATACTCATAACGATAATCTTAATTAATCACATCTAATCAAATACGCACACTACAATACAAAACAAATTAATTAGCGATCTATTGTCACAACAGAACAATTGATCGGAGGACCAAACAATAACTGGATTGAACATTAATTTAATGAAATTAAATCCACAAAATCATTATGAACTACTAGCTGTCGGGCCCGGCTTCGCCCGGGTGCAGATAGTTTTTGAGTCCAATCCACATCAAGAACATATTATTTCGCGTGTCTACTAACTATATTTCCCGCGTGCCGTCGACTATATTTCCCTTCCGTAGGAGAGGACATCCCGTGCCAACAATTTGAATTTGAAAGAGTAGAAAATATGTATATTTGGTTTCCTGACTCATCCCACGGGAACACTACATTTTTCGGGATAAAAAGTAGCCTATGTGTTAATCCAGGGGTGTCAGCTATCACTATACCAAATTTCATCAAAATCTGTTGAGCCGTTTTTTCATGAAAGAGTAACAAACATCCATACATACATACATACAAACTTTCACCTTTATAATATTAGTAAGGATTGAAACAATATATTTTTAAATTTGGAATATATAGACGTCCAGAAGTTTCAAAATCCCAAGTATCAAATACGAGTGTCGTGATTGCAAAGCGGCTTTACTTAACCGTCGGATCCCGACGTTCCTTAAAGCCGTATACTCAATTAATATGTTAATAATATGGAGGATTTGACAACGGTGCACGGGTGCAAGGCGCATGCCGGGCTAAAATCTCAACTTGTATTAAAATCATAGCACTCGGCTTACATGCTTCACGGCGACGGGGTTTATTTAATCAAAGAGAAACTCCGTCAAGTCTACTGTCTTGAGAATATTCATTTATCATTGTTGTTATATAAAATTATACTGGATACAATATTTATATTCATCCGATTCAATTCAAGTTGAGGCTGCAGGAAATGGCTGATGCAGGCCAGTTCCAACAGTCAATGTGGAGATTCTTGGGGGAGGCCTATGTTCAGCAGTGGACTTCCTGTGACTAAAAATAAATAGAGGTCCAATTCATGAACGTGTAAGACGTGTGATAGGAGTAAAACACAAATAAAACATTTAGCTATAATCTTTACGTAATTAAAGGAAGTCCAATGTTACACATATAGTTCGTTACAAAGATAGAGTTTGACACTCGGTCTTGGTTTAATTTTAATTATTTTATTTTTAAGTACTAGAGTTCGAATCGAATGATTTATTCATTTCAATAGCTATATATATTATTATTTTTGGGCCAGAACATTCAAATAAAATCTGGATTATCATATCCAAAAAGCAACAAGTTCCTTCATGCATAAATTAGAAATTATATAAAAATACATGCAAACGCTTTTAATAATTAATACACAATTAATAAAGAATGTTATAAATACTCAAACTCAATAAACAGCTTTTATTAATCTATATTTCTTATTAAATTGTTTCCGTAGTATGTAGCAATGTTTATAACATGGTCACGTATCACGTGTTGTAATCAAGTTGCGTAGTCTCGCAACTGCAACGTGTTTTTAATCCTTTCACATTTCTTGAGTACGTGTGATATGTCTGCTGTTTCGGCAACGTTCTCCACACCTTCGATAGCTCAGTTGGTAGAGCGGTGGACTGTAGAGGAATTTAGCTGGTATCCATAGGTCGCTGGTTCAAATCCGGCTCGAAGGATATTTTTGTTTTCATATAGGTTTGTTGTTATGACATTTCGGGGAAGAATGCTATTGGTGAATGAATGCACTACATTCTGTCAAATATACGCCAATATAATAATTTTATATTTTATATTTAAATAATTTTATATTTTAATCATAAACTAAGGTACTACTTTATTACTAACGTTTTCTATAGACAGTTTACCTAGATTAATTAAACTTCATGTTAGAGTTATATTCATTACCAGTAACAAATATAAAATAAATATCTACATTATGTACAAGAAAAGCCAAATATACATATGCACATAAATATGTATATATCGTGGTATATGAAAAACTACACGAGAGTGGATTACACTTTCAAGCCTCGTAAAACCAAGATTTAAAGCAAAGACTAGTGGATCACATATGTATCTTTCTCAATTTATATGTTTCTCTGTAGTGTGCGAATCGTACCTGCAATTTCCCGTTTCATAAACAATGGTTTAATCAGTTCCGTCACGGATTCTATAAAATCAATTTAAAGCATAATCACATAAATTGCATTACGAATTCAATTCTTTAAATAGCACAGTTTAAATAGGGAATGAAATAGATATAATGTCTAAATAATCCTTCCCTTTTTATTTAATATCTTTCTTTTGTAGACGTCATAATGTAATAATGTAACTAAAAATTTTGTTAGTCAGACATGTGCCTTCGATAGCTCAGTTGGTAGAGCGGTGGACTGTAGACGTAGAATAATTGGTATCCATAGGTCGCTGGTTCAAATCCGGCTCGAAGGAGTTTTCTTTTATATCCATCCCAGTATTTTAGTTAGACAGAAAACTTCAAAGACTATTATAAAACATTCCTGATTACCGTTTCTTTGTCCAAGGGTTTTTTAACTGGCACAAAAAGGTAATAAAAATTGATTATTGATAGCAAAACAAAGTAGGTAAAATGGACTTGAAAGAAAGTACCAGCGGAAACTTATGTTCGCGTGCTCGAGAAACAAAGGATACGGATGGTATCCGCAGGATTCAATAAATTATTTTCATTTCATTTCATTTTCAATGTCACTGCGTGAAAAAATGACAAATCAACAAACTATTCGCATTTATATAAGGGGGTTTTTGGAAATGATAGAGCTACGTTGCTGTCAGTCATAATTGAGCATGAATGGGCAGGCTCGTCCGAAGTAATACTACTGTTTCACTGGTAATAGAAGCTTTGTTGTCTTGATTCGTTCAGCAAGTGAGATTGCCAGATGCCCAATAGCCCTTCCTCTTTCCATAATGTTTCCTTCGCGTTCCCCTCCCTATTTGATAAGGCAACGCATCCATGATCGGAGCGTTATGGATGTTCATGGGCGGCAGTGATCACTTACCATCAGGTGACCTGTTAGCTCGATAGCCGGACCTATGAAATAAAAAAAGCCTCCTACTTTATTCAGGAGACCTATTAGTTATTCAATTTGTTCTGTGGTTTTTAATCTCCACCTAACTCGCACGTAGTAAGCTACGTCAGCTTACTACGTGCGATAGTGGAAGTATGTGGTAATTACATTTGTCTAGATTACACATACCTTCGATAGCTCAGTTGGTAGAGCGGTGGACTGTAGATGTATAGCAATCGGTATCCATAGGTCGCTGGTTCAAATCCGGCTCGAAGGAACCGTCTTTTTATACCAACCAATATTTTACTTTAGTAAACCTAAAATGTTTGCATACAACCATAATCCCAACTAGTCAATGAAACCGGTGGTTCAAACAAGGATTATTTTGGTGGGTACTGGCACGACAAAGTTCCTCTAACGTACTTAAAAGTAAATGCCATGCATATTTTTACCTGCCTACTCAAAACCATATACAAACCGAACCTGAAACCTGAAATCTTTCATAGATCACTACGTCGCTTTATTCACTTTAATATTAGTACGTTGGCACTTAGAAAAATCGAAATATTTCAACATCACTAAAGTCGTTTCCATTTTGCAAAGTCACTT
This sequence comes from Hyles euphorbiae, assembly GCA_023078785.2. NCBI lineage: Eukaryota > Metazoa > Arthropoda > Insecta > Lepidoptera > Sphingidae > Hyles > Hyles euphorbiae. The sequence goes on along the minus strand of CM041041.1, from coordinate 11,689,538 downwards.
CGTAAGAAAAGAACAAAACAAAACAAAATGTTTCGTATTTATTCCCATCAAAAAGTTGTTCAATTTGTTCTGTGGGTTTTAATCTCCACACAATGACGTGGCTTGCTACGTGCGATAATGAAAGTATGTGGTACTCATATTTGTTTATATTACATACACCTTCGATAGCTCAGTTGGTAGAGCGGTGGACTGTAGATGTATAGCAATTGATATCCATAGGTCGCTGGTTCAAATCCGGCTCGAAGGAATACTCTTTTTTTCTTTGTACCGACCAATATTTTTTTAGAACGACTGAAATACATCAAAACGACTGTAATCCTGATCATTGAATGAAACCGTTGCTTCAACTAAGGATTTTTTTTGTTACTGGCACGACAAAGTTCTTCTAACGGACCTAAAAGTAAAAGCCATTAATTTATATCCGCCTGCTCAAAACTGGAAACAGACCGAGCTCGAAAGGCGAAAATCTTGCATGGATCACTACATCGCTTTTTCCACTTCGCTAGGTGCCAGGTCCGGACTATAAGTTGGATGCATTAAAAATTTCCAACCAAGCTCCCTGAGTTTCTGGCGAGTCACTACAGACACCACCGGGTTCAATAACAAATCGGGATTGCAGTCTTTTTTAAGTATTTCTTACTAAAATTATATCGGTTGCTAGAAAAAAAGATGATTCCTTCGAGCCGGATTTGAACCAGCGACCTATGGATAACAATTGCTATACATCTACAGTCCACCGCTCTACCAACTGAGCTATCGGAGGTGTATGTAATGTAACAAATTTAAGTACCGCATACTTTCATTATCGTACGTAGCAAAATGTATCATTATGTGGTGATCAAAAACTACGGAACAAGTTGAATAACTTTTTAATAGGTTCCCTTATTAAATGCTAAAAATTTTGTTGATTTGTTCTTGTTTTACAAAGGGACTTTGCAAAACTGACACGATTTTACTGATTGCCCGATTACCAGCGTACTAACAGCAAAGTGGATTAAGCGAAGTAGTGATTTATATAAGATTTCGCGCTTCAGGTTCGGTTTATATATGGTTTTGAGTAGGTACTGGTGGTAGGTCTCTCATATGTGAAAGGCCACCTGGGTAGGTACCACCGTATTGTCTATTTCTTCCGTCAAACAGCAGTGTAAATGCACTGAGGTGTTTCGGATTGAAGGACATTTTAGCCAATCAGACAATCCGAAACATGTTAAATAAAGTCATGTATTTCACGCATAAATAATGGATTTCTTTTTCCCCATGCCATTATTTTTGCATTTATCACGTTCGCTGCGGACAAAAAACTATCAGACAGTACATTAGAGATCTACTATATCTCGTAACTACACTAAACCAAAGTTCGTATGAGACCTAAACAATCCCCGAAAGTTTTTTTTTTAATGCGATCAAGTATGTTTCTCAGTCATAAACGTAGAAATAAAAAAAACGGTGTCCCGCACAGGTGGAAGAAAAGAACCCGATATTTGGATCCGCACTGGCTGAAAGGCTCGTATGAGATCTTTTAGGTTCCCTAACGCACTAAAAGTGTTATATAGTCAGGAGACCTATTAGTTATTCAATCTGTTCAGTTGTTTAAATCCCCACCTAATGACGTAGTTTACTACTGCGTATAATAGTGAAAGTATGTGATACTTTTATTTGTCGAGATTATACAACCCTTCGATAGCTCAGTTGGTAGAGCGGTGGACTGTAGATGTAAATAAATGGATATCCATAGGTCGCTGGTTCAAATCCGGCTCGAAGGATCTTTCCTTTTTTATCCTGTTTTTGGACTGAAAATATGGCATTGCGACTTTTTGAACAGAATTTTGATACCTACATGACTTACACCTTGAATCTACATGACTAATTGACTTCAGAGATATAATTCACAGCTAGTATCTACTATGTAATTCCAAAACCAAAATTATACTAGAGCATTCCTTTCAATCGGGCAGGCTACCCATCCCCAGTAATGTGACGTATATGGGCTCACAATATTATATTTATTTTCTTTTTTTTACATTAGCAAATTATTATGTAAACTTTTAAACAAATTTTTGTGTAGACATGGTCAGTGGCGTAGTTGTATGACGGTACGGTTACAAAGCTGAAGTCTCGGGTTCGAAGCCCGAGTTAGCTAAGTGATATTGGATTTTTCTATTCATTATCAGCCCGAAGTCAGGAATTTCTGCCCGATATGGCGATACGTTCGCCCCCTATAACATTCTCGGACGGAGCATACACGGCAAAATGTGGTAGTCCTGATAGGACCTTTACCCTATGGTTCGGGGGTGCAAGAATTCCGCCACGGTATCCTCTGCCCGTCGTAAGAGACGACCTAAAGGGGTCATCGGAGTCGCTGGGCACACGGACGGACATGACTATTGTGATAGAACCTCGTCTCCGTCATAGACGACCATAACAACTTAACGGGCGTCCAACAGGAGGTGTAAGTGGGGGTCATCTGGGCCCTCATAATAATAATGGGAGGTCCAGTAATGGTATGCTGGCGTAGGTATTATTAGAGACACAGCCCGGCCACAATATCCGCGTTTGTACCGGGCTAGAAGGCCAGAAACACTGACATACCCGTTTCGGCCTCCCCCGGGGTACCGAAAGGGAAGCTTAATAGCTTTACCTGTTGAAAAAAAAAACAGTCCTGATAGGATCTATGCCTTCCTCTTCTGGGAAAAAGATGTGAGTTTATATATGTATGTGTGAATCGTACCTGCATATTATCACGCGTGTATCTCCGAGACGGTAGACAGAAGTGCCGTTTGTGGCTTGCGCCATTCACATTTGCCCAACCTCCTTTACGTTTCGTAATTCTTAATGACGTAGATTGTTACGTGCGTCTGCAAAAGTATGTGATACTGATATTTGTACAGCTTTCTCATACCTTCGATAGCTCAGTTGGTAGAGCGGTGGACTGTAGTTGTAAATAATTTGGGTATCCATAGGTCGCTGGTTCAAATCCGGCTCGAAGGAGTTCTTTTTTAAATATTTTAGTAGATAACATTCACGAATATTAAACATCAAAACTTTGAAGTAAATATTTTTATGATAGTTTAAGAGTTCAGTAGTTTTTATGTTTTTATTTTATTATTATGGTGTGAAGAGTTTACTATTTAGCCAATTACAGAAATACTAAGATAAGAAAATAAGTTGGAAACACATCGTTGCCACCACCTTTCTTAATAAAGTCAAAAAGAATCAAATTATAGAGCTAATAGTTATACTAATAGTATTTCTGATAAAATAAATACCTTCCTATAAATGCTAAAAATCTTAATACAAAAGCAATGAATCATATGTCTTAGTTACCAGCGCATTACATTAGTATATGTATTAGTATGTATAGTAGTCGTATGATTCTGTTAATAATACTAAATACTAACATTATTAAAACAGAAAAGATTCAGTGTGGAATCACTTATTTCCAAAAAATATATCCTTCGAGCCGGATTTGAACCAGCGACCTATGGATACCAATCACATTACAACTACAGTCCACCGCTCTACCAACTGAGCTATCGAAGGCATGTCTGTGCTATCAGAAAATATGCATTACTTAGTATTAATTACAGCTAGATAATTAATGACATCAACTATTTTTATATGTGGTCTTATATTGTGATAGTGCGCCCGGGTAGGTACCACCGCAATATCTATTTCTTCCACCAAACGGCAGTTAAAATGCCGTTGTGTTCCTGTTTGAGGGACTTTGTAGCCCAGAGTAACTACTGGGCATAATAAGGGCATAATGATGGGCAGACTGAGAATGGCAGTGGAATGCCAAGTATTGCTTTGTAATTGATGGTTCTGTTTGGTTTCGCTGTCGTCCATAAGGGATCGTACCGCTTACCATCAGGCAAATGGAATGATCGTCCACCATTCATTTTTCTTTTATTATTTTATTTAGGTCCAATACTGTTTGCTTTTCGATAAAAAAAATACAAACCATGTTACTTCCTCATCAGATTTATTTTCAAAATACAAAATTTTCCACATTACGTGTACCTCTACCTATTTCGTTCATTCGTTGAAATATTCAGTTTCGTTAAAAGAAAATTATTAAGGAATGTATAAAATTAAATCCTTCGAGCCGGATTTGAACCAGCGACCTATGGATATCCCATTCTATACAACTACAGTCCACCGCTCTACCAACTGAGCTATCGAAGGTATGCACAAACTTGGAGAATTTGTATAACAAGTTCACTATTTATCGTTTTATTCTAGTGGAGAAATCAATGGGTATTTATTAAACAATCTCGTCAAAAATTGAAACAATTGTAGTAAATGTTTAAAACCGTTATAATAACTAGTACAAGCGGACACTTAGCGATGAATCATCTTTATTCCAATAACCTAATAAAGTTGACATTTCAACTTTGTATAGTTTATATAATAAACACATGACTCCGAAAAGTCAGAGGTGTGCCCTGGGATTCGAACTCGCGACCACCGTGAATATGTTAGCAGTCGCGTCTAGTCTGTTTACCAACAGGCCACTACGCAAGAGACTGAGGTTAGTTTTTTTATTATTCTTTTTATTCCTTAACTGTCCGGTACTCGGGCACTTCCCCTAAGTCTATGGCGCTCTATGGCGAACGGCGTACCCCACATTTATAATGCTACTGCAAACTTAGATATTCATTGACAAAACGAGTACTTATTTTGTTTAGATACCTGTTTTAGGTAGTACGAAAAATAAGTTTGAATAGACTCTTAGAATTCTATTAAACTAATGTAACATTAATTCATGCTTAGTACATGCATTCTCTTTAAAGGATATGGAACATAATATTACTTCACAAAACAGTTAAAAGTGTTAAAAAAATATAATTATTCTGTACTTACAAGTGAAACATAAAGAAAAAACATTTCTAAATAAATTCCAGATTGTTGATAATTAATGAATATGCGTATTTATCGGTACTCAACTTATTTACAATTGTAAAAATATCCTTCGAGCCGGATTTGAACCAGCGACCTATGGATACCAATTAAATGCCTCTACAGTCCACCGCTCTACCAACTGAGCTATCGAAGGTGTGATGAAAGTGACGAAATTGCATATTGCTAGTCGTGTTATTTTTTATCACACCACCCCGTATTGTACCAAGAATTTCTTTCATAATAGGTATAATGTTTTTATCAATCACACCAAATGATTAAAAATAAATATCAAGCTGGGTTCAACATAACACATATTAAGATGGTCATGACAACTTCATTCAAAATAATACATTCGTATTTTTATCTGTCCTGTTATCATTTTGTAAACTATTACTACGATTTATGAAATTATTGTTAAGAAACCATAATGATATGCACTCATAAAAATAATTCTTGTTTTTATTTGTGAAACTACAAATGTTTTAAGTGGACAGAATGCCTTCACAGAACTTTCCTTTGCACGCATTTGAACAAGGTACGGAAGTAGTGACGTGTCGTCTAGTGGATACCTTCTACCATTTCAAATCCTTAACAGACATAAACAATACATTTCTGCCTATTTTCTAATCCATTGCTGCATTTATAGGAATGAGAAGACGTGTAGTCGTGCTAAGAAGGCAATGTAAGCGTATGTGAAGAAATTTCCAAATCAGTTTAATTTTAATGCGGTCGAATGGTAGCTAATTTGAATAGAAACAGTCGCGGCGGGTCGACGATAGTCGCGCCGTTTCCGACCCGTCCCGTATCGGACTGCCCCTTCTGCATTGAACAAGCCTTAACGAGTTTCTAAAGAATTTTTACTCGTGAGTAACATCGTTTACTCACGTAAATGTGTCATTTTCTAGTTACCACATTGTTTCCAGTTAATTATTATAATAGTTTTTTTTTTGCAATGCATTGTACATACAAACTTATAAAAGTTTGGTGTTTTTTTTACCACGCTTCAAAGCAATACCAAAGGAAATATTTTATGCACTATAGCTACAATTACGGTGAGAGTAATCAATATATAGCTTATTGGATGCAAACAAACAAAAGAGTAACTACAGGTGATGAAAAAAAAAAATAGGAATATTAGCCCTCGCGTAATTAGACATTTTTATAGATTCACAATAAACGGATTGAGCATAGCTTATTCCAAAATAAAATGTATCAGTCAAAAACGCTCCATTAAATCACCTTAAAATTCACTCATCACAATCTCTAAGAACCTGCACACAACTAAGATGCAATTTGTTTATTTTTATACAAAGTAAGTTTTTCTCATTCATCGCGCTCTACACACTTAATAAATTTCAAGAATCTTCCTATATTATGCAAAGTAATTTAAAATAGCGCATTAAGAGCACCTGTTCCTTAATGACCTACGGCGGAATAACTTATCTACTCAAAATGTTTCGTAGTTAAAAAGAAATGCTTTGCCGTATTTATATCGCTAGAATGTTTGCAATTCTTAAAGTTACATACAATAACATGAAGTATCCCTTCATCCCTTCTTTAATATCGCATAATAAATTAGATAATACCTAGTGAATAACTATTAATATATTCAAGTGTATCAAACTCCAGACATCGGAGGAATTCCACGCATTCTTGACTGAATCAAGGGATGTAACGTGTACTCCAATTAGCTCCAGAGTCCAGACTAGATCCCGTAACTGTCTCAAGTGCCATCAAAATCCGTTCAGTCGATTGATGTGATTTTGTCCCTGACACCAAACGCTGTCCAAGGCATCGTATACATACATAACTAAGACGATACCAATCAGATCATAGATATGATTTGAGCATCAAATATTCACGCATAAAGACGGGTAGCGTCTAAAGGGCACCTTTCAAAGATCAAACAGTAGCTTATTACATAATTTAAGGGCGGGCCAACGCTTAGCATAAGGTCAAACTGACATTTCGAACAACATTTACGTCGCCGCCAATTTATATCGAAACACAGGAACACTGGCGTCACGCAATGTGACCGCAGTGTTGTCAGACTTGAGTTGTCGATGTTTCTTTAAGATTCTACCAAAAAATAATTTGATTTTAATTAAAATTGCCTGTAACTATGTTTCATTAATGTATATATTTTAGTCTAACTCTAGCACCGTAAAACTTATTGATGATGTTGTGGTGAATCAGTGAATTCCTTTAATCATTTCATTCTGTATCGAACCATATAATACGTCTCACTGCACCAGCCTCGTCTCCAATCGAGACTACTATTGGCAGGGGTAAAGCCATAAAGTCCACCACGTTGGTCTAGTGCGGATGGGCGGAATTTAATTTACGATGATAATTAATAATTTCATTTTCTTACATTATTTAATTTCTATGTTTTATTATTTGCGGTATTATATCATTTACGTAATTTTCAAAGATTAATGTGGAATAAGAATGTTTATAAATACATGTTTTTAAATATCTAGTATTTATAGTAATTGAGTTTATTTATAATTAAGGCGTTATTTATTATGAAGAAACAGAGTCTTAAATAAGCACCTAAATGTTATCGTCATTTTACTGTGCCCACCTTTAATTTTATTGAAACGTTTGTATCGCACGTACTTGAGACGAAATCGGCCTGTCACAACGCCTTTAGTAAATTATTGATACGAAACATAAGAAAAAATGCTTGATTTAATTATAACGACAATAATCTAACTGCCGGTTGGCATGAAACCATTTTATTAGTTGAGAACGTGCTAACATTTCAGTTCGAAACGAGAAATGTTTATTAATTTACACGAGCTTATTTATAGTGGTTTAATGCGATAATGGCCCATTTTCAGTTGTTAGCGTATATTACGTGTATCTTTGGTCCAATATATAATGTTGATAAGTAAGGGTCATTGTAACGTTAGTGGGTTTCCGTTTACCATTATGGGGTGTGCAGAAACGCTAAGAAACAAGTAAACTCACGTCATAATTATGGGAATTTTTGTTATTCGACTTTGAAACACTTTTTATAATACTGTTTACTGTGTTAAAAATAAAATGAAGATGAATCAAAATAATTATAAAAAAAAGTTTTATGAGTTATTCCATCACCACACTACTTGTATCTACAATTCATATAACCACTTCTAATTAAAACCTGCCATATTTGATATTATGCGAAAGTATTTCATAAAAATGAATTTCAAGAGCCCTTTTACAACAGTGTCAAAACTAGACAATCGGCTTACTTAATCCACTGTAAACGTCGAACAAATCCATTTAAATCGTATCAATCAAAAATACTTCCGCTAATTTTACGACGGTGCCTAATTAAGTCAATCTCCCATTAAATTCCCCTTTCTTAGCGACTCGTCTCCGTTCTGAAGGCATAAAACGCGCGAAAACCTAATGCCATTTCACGGCGGAGTAAACCTTTCTCCCGGAGTTAGTGTCTATTTTAACTCGGCTCAAGTTAATCGATTGAGAAGGCGCTTAATTATGGCTTTATCTTAAGCAATGAGGATCGAAGAGACCGGATTTAAATTGACTTAAATTTACGTGAGTACGAAGTTGCGGGGTTGTTGTTTCTAGCAGGTCAATGGAATAAAGCATTTTAGCTGGTTAAAAAATTATATTATTATAATGTACGGTCCTTGAACCTTGTTTGTTTTGCGGTGATTGATGTATGAACAATTACAACAAGGGATAACGAATTAGCTTTATATACCGGTGCTTGTGGGTTGTTTCTACATATGATCAATATTTATTATTTCTTTATTTATCTCTTTATTGTACATACACCAAAAAAATAAACTAAAACAATTGTAGCTATATTTAATATAAGTACAATGATCAACCTTATTACACTAGGCAATCTGTTACAGGCGACCTTTGGATGGTGATAAGAGGAAGGAGAGAAAAAGAGTAGAGCCATTGGTGTATAGTGAAAAAAATATAATAGTACATAACAATATTACAAATTATTTATATACATTCAAGGCTATATAGTACATAATGCAGTTATATGTCAGTTATAACCGGGGCATAAAATACTTGTCCGGGTGATGATTTTAGCAATTGTGACATTTAGTTCTAAATTCAACCACGATGCAACTGTAATCGCTATACGACACGAGGCTTCTTTTTTTAAATGCGATGTTTTAGATTTAAACAATAATATATGATATGCTTAAAATACCCGCTGCAATAAGCACATATCATAACTACACATGCCCTCGGTTCACCTCGTAACACAAACCGCGGAGAGGAAGATTTGTCTATGCGAATTAACGTCAACCGCCAACCTGCGATGTCGCCATATTAATATTCATAATCTACGCTCCTCAGCGCTATGCTAACAACGCGGGCGAAACTTGACGTGTTAATTTAATATGACACATTCCTTCAGACAAATTAATTATAAGTAAAATACAGTACCTACGTAAGGGTTCAAAACACTTGAACGCATTGTTTTGGTAAAATATAATCAGCAATGGAAGCAATAAAGTCAAGCTGTATGGAAGTGGTAGTGGCTGTTGTCAGTCATGACTTAACATGAATAGGCAGGCTCGTCCGGGGCGGTACAACTGTTTCATAAGAAATCAACCTGAAACGGCTTTGCTGACACGTTTCATTCGATGAGTGAGATTTCCGGATTACTAATACATATTTCTTCCTCCCAACCTTTTTCTTTCCCACTCCCTTCCAAATTTAATCATGCGTTGTGCATGTTCATGGGCGGCAATGATTACTTCTCATCAGGTGAGCTGATTGCTCGTTTACTGCACCTATATGATAAAAAAAATTGCATGGTGGAGTAGAGACAAAAGAATACAACCTGCTCAGTGTACCCAGGCGCCTGTGTCTATGTGTATTACAATGAGCTGATTATAAAAGATTTCAAGTTAAAACTTGTTATTTACTGTATTTTTTTAGTTAATTTCCCGTTGATGCCTCCATGTGCAATTTTGTTAAATTAAAGTTTAAAGTATCTGCAATCTATTCTCGTTTAAGGGCATGTCTTTTTAAGCTGATAATTAGTATTTAAGCTAACAAAAAAACGTATTAAAAATGAATTCTTAATAAAATATACCAATACAAATACTGAAACATAATGGATTTACCAATCCCTTACCAACAAACATCTGTAAACCAAATTCAAAAATATCAAAACAAACACAATAATGAAGAAATCAAAATACAACACCCAATGGTACGGCAAAGGTGTTGTGACTTGCGTTTCTACGCGCCGCGTCCGCGGGGACCACAAACCCTAATTATATCTGAAACAATACACCGACTTATTTTTACCCATTTTGTGCTCAATCATAATTACCTGTACCTTCCTGAGGGAAACACCGGTAAAATCATCGGAGGCGCCTTTCGCATTTAACAGGTTATTTATTTATTTATTCAATTAAGGTTCTTAAACAGTATACACATTTAGGGTTTTTACAAGTTGTATTCTGATGTGTATACCAATTATACCACACTTACAAAAATTACACACGCAAATAATAACAAAGAAAAACACAATTAACGTAAAAAAATCATTTCATCAAGGAATTAAAACAGATTTGTTGACAATATTATTGAATGAGAAGCTAAATATAATCTAAATCTGGTTCATATTGTTACATACTATTTTGGCACATTTGTATTAATGTGTTGTTATTAATTTTAGATGCATTGGAATTAATTATAATACTACACGGATAAAATTTTGTTTTTATTTTAATAGTGTTAAATTATCGTAGATAACAACATTTGTATTACGCTCGGCTGCCATGAGAAAACTAATTAAAAACAACATTCACCATAAACTTATAAAGTATTTAAGCACGAGTGTACTTTATTACAACGGTATGTGTAAAAAGAGTACACCGAATATTCGCAATAAAACGTGAACACAATAAAAGCCTTTGAAATCAAACAACAGCTCAATAAAAGCGTACGCAATTACCTGCGTCTCGCATATTTATCTTTTTCCGCGATATAAATGCTTTGTGATGCTGAACAATAGCTGCGGGGCGAGGGGCGCGGGCCGCGGCGCAGGGGGCGGGGGAGAAGCTTTATAATTTTTTAATTAATACTGTCGAAAATATCAAAGTCATTGGGCGTGCTACCAGCTAGTGGGGAATGCTATTAAATTTTTATAGAGTATTTATTTTCTTTTTTACAAAAGCGTTCCACTCTTTTAAGGTTACTGCACTTATACACAGGTATTTTCCTGTGTTATCTTTTGTGTTTTATGATAATGTTATATGCATACATTATGGTATTTTAGGTAAATTTTGTGTTTAAAATATGATACGATTTTTTTCAATCAAAATCCCTCTATTTAGATTCTCTGCCTCGGGAACGATCATAGGACCTCACGTTTTTCAGTTATGGACATTAGACATGATGTACTAAAAATATTAACGCCATAAGCAATCACCAAATTAATAACGAGGATGCGATCTATTCCTCTCTATGGAGTTTGCACAAATTATTTCAAACATCCAAATTTTAATTCTGTATTCTCGTTCATGCATAAATTAATGACCTACAATGAACCCTCTTAAGTGGTGTTTATTCTATTGGAAATCCATGTCACCAAGTAAGGGTGAACGGCGTCCGCGCGGTTATTGACACTGTAAAACTCATTCATTAGGAAAACCGAGGAAAACATGAGTGTAAAGGATTTCCCGCTCCAGGTCTCCTCATAATTGTGACACATTTTTCAAATGAATAAACATCTTTTATCCTATTATGGCTTACAATTTATGTAAATTTTCCTTTGGAGGGATAATTACTTTGTAATATAAAACGTTTAGAGGGCGAGTGATTTAACTGATTAAATTAGATTAAACATATTTTTTTTAAGATATCCTTTTTTGAAATCGATTAAAAATTGTCATAGAGGAAAGAAAATTCCTATTTCTAAGAAAATCGTTAACTGGTTAATCATCATAATATTTTGGTACAGGAAATTCAGATTCCTTCTATTTAATATATTATTATTATAAAATTAATTGACCGTATTATTTATTAAAAAATCCACCTTACAGGTAAATATAATGTACATATTTCTGACACCATATTAAGATCGTTTCAGAGGGTGCGTCTAAACTACTGAAGCTGTCATTTCGTATTATAAGACACCAAATATTGATTTTTAATGCGTACATTTTAAAATATTTCACTAAAATCAACAGAGGAAAGATAAAACAATGATATTAAAATGAATGTTGCGTATATGAAACTTTACGAATAATCCTGTGCAACCCTAATTTCCATCCACAATCAAAAGGGAAATCGGTGTCCAGACAATGTTTGATAAAATTTTATTAAATGGACAATGCTTGACGAAATTAGCGTTATTAGCCTGCGCTTATTCAAATTGCCTCCCCTATAGAAATTTATTGCTGGTAATTGATTTAATAGGCTTCTTTGTTGCCGATTTAACCTCTGTAGCTATTCTGAAGGATTAAATTCGTGATTTTCATTCGAAAGCGTAATTTGCGTTTATTTTGAAAGTGAAATATGCGGAAACGATTACTCAATACATTTTTGCTTTTACCTTGCGCACAAGCGCGTTATACAATTTTCACAATGTTTCCGTGAGTCAAAACTATTATTAATATTTTATAAATCAATTTAAATTGTAGTATATCTTCTTGGGCAGTGGATATTAAAAATAAATATAAAACGACTGAAATAAAAAATAGAAAAAAGGATTGTAAGTACACAAACCGTTTCATGAAAATCCCCGAAAATGAACTACAATAATTGTAAGTTACATGATATTTTGGTGTGTAAAGGAGTGTCGGAGGAGGCTGCGGGTTTATCTGCTCCCTTTAATTGTTGGCGAGAGTACAATCTCGAGGTTTACTGGCACCGATTGCACGTAATAAAATCTTACGGCCCTTTTGTTCGCTGTTCATGCCACGCCACTGTCGCCGCCGATGTGGCATTTTGTTATCTTAACACTGAGTATAAAAATCCTTTTTATGGAAGAATTATTTTTAAATATAATCATTTCCATTTTCTCGCTTTTTTAAATGGATAAAAAATTACCGTCTGTGTAAGTACAAAATATGTGTTAAGAACAAGTATATTAAGCGTAAATAAATATCAACAAATAAATAAAACCCAACAGTCACATATATAGTCCTGACCCCACACTATGATTGAGTCTCCTGTCAGGTATCAGGAACTAAAAAAGACTTTTCGGTTTCACAAACACTCAGACCCATTGACTTATGTTCTATGTAACATTGATATCGATGCTTAGACCCGAAATGAATATTTGTAGGCCGCACATACATTTTTCTTGGTGCGGGGATCGAACCCGCGGCCTCTTTTTCACAGGCGACGTCTAGCCGCCTGCGCAATGGGAGCTATTAAAAAAGGCTGTGGCTCTGAATTTTATTTTATCATTAATAATATAGTCGTTGCTATTACTATATTTCTAACAATACAATAACAATTTCTAGATAATAAGCACTTATGTATAATATCATCATACATGTAGATACTTATATTGATGAGCTGGTTTTTCATAATATTTTGCTTTCTCATGAGAAATTCAACAAACCGCGAGCGTTTCAGGTCACGTTTAAATCTCACACACGCACGGAACTACATTAGTATCGCGGATCAGAGCAGGAAGTACGTGACGATGCCTCCAACTAAATTATTCAAAATAAAACCTTTCCTGGTATCTACAGATAACAATAAATATCATATTGTTGCGTGTTATACTTATTTTCTAGCTATCGATAGTGTAAAAGATTGAAGGGAATATTTGTAAAAAATATAAAAAGTGCGTTTAAATTCGAATCTCAAAATATTATAGTAGCATAATTATATTTATGCAATTGTGTTTTTAATACACTGACTTAGGGAGTCCGTGTTTTAAAAGTTCTCCTTGTGTTTTATTTATTAACGAATATATATGTTGTTAAAAGTAATATTCTATAAAACATAACCTTGAAATAAGTCAAAAATCAATTCACCCTATCACTTTATTTAATTGATTATACTTGTAGCAGCAAAGAAGATAAAAAAGCATGGATTTTGCTATTTGTTTTTCTCGCAATATATCATCTGTTAATCCGAACATTAAACTAAAAGTCGGCGTCTCTTTTAAATTCATGAAACTATAGCAGAAATAGACCAAAACCGCGGCATATAGGTGTCGATTTGATAGGGGCTTTGTGGAAAAAACTCCCGCTCTATATGCGGAACGCACTGCGCCGCTGATATGACGCGTGCCTATTGCGGTCGCCCCTAGTGCAGGCCCATTGTTGTTTCGATGGGTGAATTTCAGTTCTTTTTCTTTTTTTTTAGCTTTGTGCAGCAAAATTAAATATGAATGGAATTGAAAAAAAGGTAAGGTAAGGTGCCAAATGTTGAGATGAAAAAATATATGTCAGTAAATTAAACTATGTAATTTGTATGAAGTGTAAATATTTAAAAAAGTTTTGTGAAATTTGGCTATAATCAGGATATTAAATAACACAACAAAATACTGGCCAAGGCGCAGTTTTACTTTCACGTGATAATAAACACGTATTTTTTAATAATTATATTGTACAATAACGAAACGATTAATGCTCATATATGTAAAAAAACTTAAATCATAAGCTTTCCGCAAGACTAATATAAAATTATGAAGACTAACGAATAAGGAATACCTTTTCAATCAGGTATTCATTTACTACCTCAATGTACTCGCTTCAGGTACCAATACAATAAAAAAGGCAAAGGCGTACAAATACTATCGATAAAAAATCAACACTAGTACCAATAAAACCGTACAGAATATGTCAATAGTGGATAGATAGGTATTTGTGAGGCAAACAGGTCGCTTCTGCGTGAGCGGCCGCGTCCGCAATCGCGCGCTGTCAACACGCTCCCATGCGCGGTCATACGAGCTACAATGTTTAATTTTATATTATTTGCAGCTAGTAAATAGTCGACAATTTGTTTCCTGCTATTTCTCTATCTTTTTGATTGATTTTTGACGGCCTTCGTACCGCAGTTAGTAAAAGAAAATGTGGACGTAACGCGCAGGTTCGATACCCGCCTGGACCGAGACAAATATTTGTTTAATTAAGGTTACAAGTATTTGTTTTGGGTATCAGTGTTTATGAAACTGTAAAGTCTCTCGTAGTTTCTGATACCCACGACACAAGAGTCAATCTTATTGTTGGCTTCAGGACTATTTGTGGGACTGTTGGGTAGAGTTATTTAATTTCAATGGCGGTTAAAGAAATGTTTCTGTCATAAGAAAATCGTCGAGTAACGTACTTGGTGTCGATTCTTTGTGTGCTACGGCTGCATGAGTTGCATTTCTAGGTGTGTGGACAGAAAATTCTACTAGGAAACACAATAAAGTAAATATTCAGCTCAAAATTCAATATTGGTGCCGTTAATTTTGATAATAGGGGTCTTGTGGTGTTGTCGGGTAGTAACTGTTCTAAAGGAAACAGACGGAAAATAGGATCTTACAACTGTGACATTTTAGTGTGCAATTTAGAACGCTGATAGCCCAATAATTACTCTAGTTTTCTGTCAGCTTCTACTCTACCAGTATGTGCGTTAATAGAAATCTGAAATCACCGAAAAAAAAACTGAGAATAGTTAATCTTTTTAGGATTTGTTTAGGTATTATTTATTTTTACGTTCCTTTGTTGATCTATAAATTCATGTCATTACATTTCATGTTATCCACACAACGTGGATACTTATTACCCACTTGTGTTGTTTATTCATCCATAATACAACATGTAGGTAACATTTAACATTAGTCTCGCTTGAAGAACACATCACAAAAGCAAAAACAAATGTGGGGATTGCGTCTGAACGGCGATAATTCGTCAGGTGCTACTTGATCAAAGAATATTTACTGTTAATACAGTAGAACGGACAAATAAAGCATTTTTCATAAACAAAAACTCGGACAATTTTGATTCGTGAATTATAATTATCTCTAATTAGGTTTAAGAATTTAATTAATGTGATTGGTGAATGCCGTTTTAATTAAATTAAAATAAATAAATAATAATGATTACCATCAGTGCCTAGGTAATGTTATTACGATTGCATATTTTTACGATGTTTGATAATAAACTTTCAAAGAATGTTGTGCCAACTTTCTTTTCAATCTACTAATAAGGTTGATCTTTAAGATATTAGTATAATATAATTCTTTTCTATGTTATATTATACTATTTATTATAAATATTTTAATAATTGGAAAACAATGCAATAACTTTACTACGGTAAGTTTGTATTGGAAATAATAACATTGAATTACTTAAATGCCAGATTTCTATAGCAATAATACAGCACCAGCATTGTCTATTATGTAAGTCATCAATTTTTCTTTGTCCAAATCCGTGGGAACAGTGAACATCAGTGGCACACTGTTGGCCCCGCTAACGTCTTCCTCAAGGGGAATGAAATATCTAAACGCGAGTCTCTTAATGGCTCTCATTTATTTCTCTCAGAATCTCGCACTGAGCACTCGTAATTATTGCGTTTCCAGTAGGGGTTATTAAGTTTTGCTTCGGTTAAAATGAGAAATGGCAGCATTTATTTCATGTTCAACTTGATATCTTTGAGCAGCAAAGGGTTGAAATTTAATTTTATATCATGATAAATATTACGATGTAATTATTTTAATTGTGGCGGGCTGTCGCGGTATTTAAATTTATATATCTACCTTCAGTAATGTTCTTTAAATTTGGGTATTCCGGCTGCGTAAACGATTTTAAGTCTAATAATGGTCTTAAATGTAAGGCACTTTCTTACTAATATTGTCTTAATATATTGCCTTGCGATTAAGTAGATAATTAATCTTCCTACCACTGATTAGCAAACAGAGTATCGAATGGATTAGTCGTCGAGTCCTGTCGTCAACTTGCAATCTGTTATGCTCAAATAAATAGCCTCTCATTTGATATCTCCAATCCAGTTTATATTTATCGCTTGTTAATCTCTTCCAATGGCTAACGGTAAATAATACTATTAGTTTGGTTTATTATTTGTTTGTTCACACCAGACTTCAGTGTTACTTTAAAATGTCCCTTCAGTGACATTGTTGTGAGACAATTATTTTTTTACTTTACTTGTATTAAAATGTTTAATAACATATGCAACTTTTACTGAAAGTTTAATAATAAATATCAGTTTATGAAACATTATTTGGTTTCCAATATTATTACATAAATTAATGTGACTTACGTAACCAAGTACAACAATTGATCCGGAAATCTTATTGCGAGGCTTTACAGTTTAGCTCCAGAGGCTCATATTTTGCGAGAAGCCCGAGGCGTTTGCAAATTTGAAACTTTGTAGAGATAACAAGACGGGACTAAAGCCCACTTACTAAGCTCTTCCTCGCAGCCTCCGAGTGTTTGTACTGCTAAATAGGGACGTTATTGTTGCCTCACACCTTATGTAGCAAAATATAAACAGTTATGTGACTTAATACTATGATACTACATATTTAGTTATCAGATGTGGAGTACAGTAAGGAAAAATGTGTATCTGCCAAAGAGCAACATTTTAAAACAAAATTTTATGAGAGCCATAAATCATAAATGGAAATTGGTAGGTGTATCTTATGAGAAAAAATAATAAATGTTGAAAAAAATATACTTTCCCAACTAAATGATCATGGTCTGTTCCTTTTTCTTTCTATGTCATTTTGGTGCGACTAAAAAACTTTGCCATAGGCGTCAAAATCGATATTTTTTAATCCCTATTCTAAGGAATTTACAATAGTAAATTGACGTGAGATTTATGTATTACATAATGTTAACAGTTTAACTAGTAACTAGTAGTACACACAACATGGCAGCTATCTGAGGTAGTCCGGCGATTTGTACCTCGGCTTGTAGGTATGCGTCATGCGCGCTATACACGGTGCAAGGAAATATCTTAGCGGAACGCTTCTTTGATTGCTCCACTTACCTGTAAATACACTGTAAATAGTGTTAATGTTACAAAATTGTAGTATTTTAGTAGCCCAATTTAATGATGAGAGGTAATATCGTCAAGTGGTACTTTATCTACTACTTTTTAGTCTTTATTCGAGAAATAAGTAATAACAAATAAGGCTGTGTATCTATAGGTTAGATAAGGTCCAAACCTGTAATGAAATAGTAGCTAAAACCAAAATAATAAAATATTAACTTCACACAAAAATGTGTTACAAAAGAAAGAGAAGTTTTAAAGACCACTAAAGTATGTAGAGCCTCAAATAGTCAGTATCGTCGCGTTCCAGAATAAATCCCACTATCGGTTGTATATTTTAAATAATATTATAATGAACACGAATAACATAATATTCCTTATAAAGTAGAGCATACACCGATCAGACATGTGTATCAACGTACTTCGGTGGTCTCAACTCCAAATGCCCGGAGACCGCCCCAAGGCACGAATACCAAGACAAACCGAAATCTTAGCAAACGTCCGCCATGTTGGTTTGGTTAATAAGCAAAACTGCACACAGGGGCCGTCATAACTTACCTGACGGCTGTTTGAACGTTGTGCCCCGCCATATGCAAACTTTCTACAAACCCAGTGAGTTACAAGCCGACGCTTAACTGTGTACACAATATGATTTACGGGCTATTTAGGCCGATCAATTCGATTGGTTTATAGACATTTGCTTTTTGTTCGGCGTATTTGAATTGGAACCTGAGACTTGGAATTACGCCCAAAACTTAACCATTTCTGTTTTTAGAACTTAAAACTAACAAGTGTTTTGCTAACTTATATTTATCAAGTAATCAATTTATGATGTCATATTTTCTTGACAGTAAAAGTGACTTAAAAAGAAAAGTAGTTTTTTTTTACTAATATTTAACAAAATATTTAATTTAATATTCACTGATATTCATTTAGTGCGTGCCTAACTAATAAATCATATTATTAAAATTGTAAGGATCTAAAGAAAACGACTAGTCATTTTCGATATGTCTGACACTCCCATAGCCCTTAGGACTTAGTATGGTAATATTTTTTGGACGTCGATCTAAATCAGTGTAATTAATATAATATTAATGTCCATTCTTTTACATTTAACAAAGAATTTTCTCATTGAAATTTCTGCAATACACTTCTACACAACAATGCCATCAATTTAACGCATCTAATTTTAGTTTATTTTGCGTAATATCTGTATTATTTTAATAATAAATTCTTATTATTCATTTGTTTTACAATACATAAGACACCGTAAGTAAACACGTTTTCATACTTACGTTTTTATACCCTTTTATAAAAATCATTTAAAAGTTCGGAAAGTGTACAATAAGAAGCCGTATGTATCATCAAATAAAATGAACAGCAAAGAAATTTCCAGAAAACCTTTGAATATTTTCTTTGTTAACGAATTGAGTCTTTCGAAATATTGTTTTTAGTCTCAAATGTTTTGTTGTATAAGATGTTTATGTTAAATTTAGACTAAACTGTTTTATTTCCAGGAACTCCAAAAATATCACTAAATATTGCCTGTAGGGTAGCATAATTGTGTAATCCCAATTGAAAAGCTATGTGTATTAATTATATTATTGTTCACTAATACTCGAAACCGAGATGTAATATCCCATTTTTTTAATACCACAAATATCTTATTGTTATCAGCTATCAAATAATACTACATATATTGAAATGTATATATAATTTGATGACTAAATAAAAACACAGTATTACATTATTCCCAGGCAATATGAAACAGAAAGTTAAATAACAATCCTTACAAAACTTTACGTAGCCTTTACATTAACATTTTAGTGAAAACTACATAGCAGTGTTCCCCGTCAGATCCCCGTCTAATTTTGCATCAAAAATGATTCCGAATACGACACTTTGTGCAGAAAATTTCGATTAAAACAAAAACGGGGAGAAATCCCACGAGAGCGCTTAATTTTATAGCAATTAGTTAGCTACAGGCGGCGGATTCGTCACGAGTGAATGAGTACCCCTTTGAAGGGCTTGTTTATATGATACGATATATCGGGTCTTGCAAACCATTGAAGAAGTTCTCCGCTCTGGTTTTGAACTACGGTTTTGAATCGTCCGTTCAACAAATGTGACAGTCAATTTGATTTAATAATACAATATATCGATCTAAGTGAACATTCATGGTGTCTTGCCACCTAATGGCATGACGTTTATATATGTAGATATGTTTTTAATATAAAACGGCGTCAAAAGCTAAAGACAACAAAAAGCAAGCGGATCATGGCAAAAAGATCATAGGTATTAAATCAAATGACAAAACTTTTACATATAATTTTTATTATTTTCATTTTTCTCTAGACGTATAATATTGGGTTAACTGATAGATGTTTTATGCAAGCTTTTATTGTTACCTACAATCCTTGCCCTTTTCCTTTACCATTCGTATACAAAATATTCGAAAGTAGTAAAAGTAAAATTTGAACTACAATAAAATTTATGATCAAATATCGGAAAGGTGTAACCACACGATCGCGGGATTTAAACGAACCATAAGAGACGACAAACTTGTTCATCTAAACCCAGTTGTCGGGGAATCGGCAACAAAACGGCCATCTAGCCAACTTCTGACAATAAACACTCGCAGATAACGCAGAGTGGAGCTGTGTCTATTGTTGCCAAGATACGGAACACAGCCACTGTAGCGACTGCTTAGACACCGCTTTCATGATATAACGTGGTTTAGTGGAGCATTTTCAACGTACCTTCAAGACACAAGCACTGAAAACACATTTAAACTTATTTCGTTCAGATTATCATGGACCATGTTTAGACTTTTTGTAAAGTATTTCTTTGTAAATATTATCAGAGATAATGTTATCATTATTTATGTGGAGAATAGTAAAGTTTGCGCATATTTGCGTGAAAAAGCAAAATCACATCATAACTTGTATTTAATACTATTCCGTTCTTACAGTCGCTACTGAAACTTTTTTAGGTCAAAATCGACAGTGGCACGCACTTACGCGCACCGAAGATCAACGACTGATTAATCTCTAAAAGTTTGTATTTGATTTACTTATCACACACAACTAAATTAACTTAATAGTAAATTAAATAGGAAGAGTTATAAATATGTTTTCCTCTAATTTGAGCTTAGTTGACT
Organism: Hyles euphorbiae; assembly: GCA_023078785.2. Lineage (NCBI taxonomy): Eukaryota > Metazoa > Arthropoda > Insecta > Lepidoptera > Sphingidae > Hyles > Hyles euphorbiae. The sequence goes on along the minus strand of CM041041.1, from coordinate 11,668,510 downwards.
AAGCTCACGTAAAAATAAAATGGAGCGATAGCCCGTGAGTTTTACATTTATTCTGATTTCTCGTATCAACCCCATTCATTCAAAATACATTTGAGTAGATCTCCGAACCCTAACTACGTCGTGCCGACTTGAACCATCGAAACTTCGTTAAAATAACACCACTATCTCGTCCATCCCCTCTCGAGACGAATGAGACAAAAATAGCTTAATCACAGTGTGTGAAAGGGAGGGTAGATACTAGATAATACCCTATAATCACAGTTTTGTTTTCCAATCGCTACTAACGATTATTGGCGTGTTATTCGGGTGCTATTTCGAAATCGCTTTAGTGTATTAAACACAAGTCGTTAACGAGTACATGGAAATAAATAGCTGTATAGTTAAATGTTAGTCTACCGAATGTAATCGATTATGTATCGATAAGACGTTAGGTTCATTTGAATGTGACGATGGATAATCTTTACTATCGTCTCTTGGTCGCTGCAGATTTGTATTCAGACTGCAAACCATGAGCATGGGCGTAGCCACGGTGGGGCAGAGTGGGGCGCTTGCCCCACCCTGGCTTTGACTTGTCAGGTACCTAACCAACTCTAAAAAAAGAAATTATCTAGGTAAAGTACTAGGCAGGTGAGCAATAACAAAGTATTTAGGATCATTCGAATTATAAACACAGATGTAGGGTGTTATAGAAGAATACCGTGGGTACAGTTTGCTAATTACATATGATTTAAGACTGCTGCCCCACCCTGATCCCACGGCTGGCTACGATCATGACCATGAGGTCTGGAGTGAGATTCCTAATCGAGTAAGCAATTACTTAAATGAAAGAAAAAGACAGTAATGTTTATTAATGTCAGAGTAAGATCTTGTTGACAATAATTATGCATTACACTCATTGACGTAAAATTAAATCAATGATTACACTTTCATTAGTGTTCAAAAGTTTCAGAAGAGAAAATCAATGTCTATTTCAGTATTTTCCTGTGATAAAAATATGTTTACAGTTATTCCAACTTTCTTTTACTATTTTTAAACGAGTTTTAAAGCATACATTACGCGTATTATAATTTATTTCGTACGTACATACAATTTAATACATATTTCATGCCGTTTTAAAAAGAAAAAATCTTGATACACAAACAATTTTATGTAAACTATGTTTCATTTCTCCTCTTGACGAAACGGAAAAAATGAGTATAAATCAAAGACCCAATCTCAATTTTCTACAAAGGAACGAAAGTGGTTGGATATTTTTGAAATTGCAAATTGGCCGCCAATATGCATATTCACAAAACTTTCGTCTCAGTTTTCTGTTTTTTATTCATGGTGTTCAATTATAAATTCCGCCAAAAAGGAATGTAAAATAAAAACAAACGCCTGACGCAACTGCAACTTAGAAGATCGACAGAAAAATGTTACATTTAAAATCAGTTAGGTGACTGATAAGGATTTTACCTAAGTAGGTAATGTTATCTAATTTACTTACCTACCTAGCAAATCAATTGAATCTATTCAATAAAAAATATTACAAGAAAAATAATTATATGTAATATGAGAATTTCATTTAACATAATGATATAATGAAGAAAATACAATGTTTAAATTCGTCAAAATTTTCATTGTGATACAAACGCAAACCAGCTTTTAGACTTGCAAAAAGTAACAGCACCCAAAAAAGCTAAAATAAATGACTCTTTATTCTGAATGGATATTCGCCTAATCCAATTTTAAAATGTTGCCCAGACCATACATATTATAAAACGAGACTTTGTCGGGAGCTTAACGTTTAAATTAGTTTATCCCCCTAAAGCGGAACCACAACGAAGGGTTGCAAAATTTAAATTACAAATAAAAGCACTGAAAAATATCTACCGAGTGGGTAGTGGCTCAATAACGATGTCTTTTAATTAAAGCGGAAAGGGTAATAAAGCGACTTAATTCGGAAACTTGGTCGAAATTATTGTCAAAGACACCCAAGAGTTTTGTGAATTTTGCACGAGTTCACGGCGCTGTGAACTAATTGTGACTCGTCGACGTGGAATCGACTATTTAGCTGAGCATAATATTATTACCCGTTAACGCTTAACGAATGCATTTTATTATTTAAACAAAACTTACAAATTACATCCCTGATTATGACACTTAAGAACAAACCGAAATGTTTTTACTTTCAACGGAATATTTTTGCAATGTTAAATGTAGAAATATTAGGCTCTGTTTTTAATATGGTAAATATAAGTACTTATATAATGTAACTTTAATGTGCCAACGGTCCTTTTAATCCTACGTTGACACCGATTTTACAGACTCGTGACGGCACGGCGTCACGGTCGGAGGCTCGGGGCACTCAACTGTGCCAGATGCACCATATTGAAATATGCCGCCCGACTGACCGTCCATCTACCCTCCCCGTGGCAACTGCCCTAAGGAATCCTCCCTTTAGTGAGCCTTTACCTGTTTGAATTCCACGCTTCAATGAATATCCGTAAATATGCAATATTGAGCTCCTTAATATCCACATATCTCGGATTTACTCACTTTTACGAAGGAGAAATTGAATGAAACTTTTTGAATGTCGTATTGAATTATTATTCTCAAAATTGTCACTTCATAGAAAAAAATAGAAATATCTTAGTCGTAATTAAATTAATATCTAATTATTTACCCAACACCGTCCCAGCAATATCAACTTTTTGTTAATATTTGTGTTCCATAAAATTATAAAATGACGTGTTTTACGATTGTTATCTGCAGTGATAACGAATTATAGTAAAAATATGATTTATTAATTCTACAAATCATTTATTTACTGTCTTCTATAGTTATAAACAAGTTGATTGATTTTGCTTGATTCTACGCCTCCATCTCTCGCCGGAGCACGGTAATAGTCATCGTAGGTGGCAGTTGCATACCTTTGGTTGCTTGGCTTAAACTCTAATTGTAAATAATCACCTTCTTCTCTTCTTAATTGACCGTTGTTCTTTCCTTCATATCTGGGATCTTCGTAAATGGTAATTGTTTGTTTCCTGTGAGCAACTACTGGTACGTCCCTGGGAATCTGTGCAACAGGAGCAGAACGAGTCTCATCGTACCCATAACCGTAGCCATGCTGAGGTCCGTAACCATATCCTCCCTCATGTCTTAAACCATGATCATCGTAATATCCAGGACCGCCATAATTTCGATCCCAACCAGAGTCCCGCTGCCATCCTCGATCATCTTGCCACCCGGGATCTCTTCGCCAGCCAGACTCATCCCAGCCATTCCTCTCATCCCAGCCTCTCCTCTCATCCCATCCTCTCCAATCCCGGCCGGGATCATAATGAACTTCTGGCGCTCTGTGCTCGTGAACATCGTGAATATTTCCTCTGTCATAACTGTTATGGCCATTGCGATATTTATTATAATTCAAAGCGTCATCTAAGTAATATTTTTTTCCATAATCTTGGTGGGCATGATGCTTGTTTCCAACGTCACCATATCGATTGTACCCACCACCGCGGTAATTATCTCGTAAGTGCTCTTGGCCGTTCTTATTCGAGCCATGGTATCTCCTGTCGCCGTGGTTATCGTGACTGTTCAGTCTACTATTATATGCCGCTTGATTACCCTCATCGTCGAAGTCATCAAAATATGTGCTTTTATTGGAAGACTCATCTTTGTGATAAGAATTCTGAAATCCTTGCTTGTGATGTCCTTTTTTATGTCCTCTCTTGTATCCTGTAGCATGGCTATCTTCTGCTTTATCTTGTTGCGTATTGTATCCTTTGTAAGCATTACTATCGGCTGTTGATTTAGTATCGTGCTCTTTGGTCAGATATTTAGCTTCATCGTTTGCTTTAGAATGATGATTTTTATGATTGTCGTTGAGTTTGCTCTCTAACTGGTGTACCTTTTCTCCTTTCTGCTTGTCATGCTTGATTGATTCGGCAGCTTCATCATGAGCAACATCTTTTAAATGTTCTTCTAATGCATCCTTTAACACTGATGCATTAACTTGTGAAATTAAAATGGACACACAAACAAATCTAAAACCGTACTTGTATCGAGAATTCATCTCATTGCATGAAATGAACGTGGTCACTATGAAGTGTTGTTGGTTGCAGTTTAAGTCGTGTAATGGGCGAGAGTAATACGGTATAAAGAGTTTTATAATGTCCAAAATCGTGTTGGACTTCACGCTGCGTTAGGGTACAAAGGTAGGAAGCACAGTGTGAGGGAACAATGATCAAAGCCGACAACGGGTGCGTCCGTGACATGACATTATCGAACCAAGTGGGCCTATGGGACAAACTATCGAGGTCGGCAGAACCTTATGGAGGCCGTTGAGTGAATGGCCAATAGATCACCAATGATCACCAAGCATTGGAGATGCATTCCCGTTATTCACAGGTCGCATTGGTGCAATAATAGGGATTGGCTGCTTAAAATAAATATGTATTTAACATATTGTGTAATAGAATATTTGTTCCTGATTTGAAATTGTTGTAAGTCTTTTCACAAAAATCACGTTTTAATATTATAATAACGTAAAGAACTAAACGCTAAGGAATATTGGGTGTATTTATTTATCAATAAGTTACACGTTTTCACTGCGTTATTAATATACCTAATATATAGTATATACTATAGTAAGTATAGTCAGCAACATAAGTCGCTACACATTCACGAGATTAGGAATTGTCTTCTCTTCTTCTTAATAATTATTTACAATATCGTACGGCACTTATTGGCATAGATGACTTTACTTGTTTATATTTTACGACTACAGAGTAGTACGTACAAATTTTAATTCATAAAAAGGTTATCAAAAAATGTGATGTGTTCAGCGACTTATGTTGCTGACTGTACCTAACCTTCCTGCTGGAAACATGGATCGGAGACGTGATTGGGGAATCATTTTGTTTTAAGTATATTTTAACTTAATAAATAGATACTCCGGACAGTCGCATACATAGTCCTGACCACACACTAAGATCGTGTCGTGTGTATCAGAAATCAAGAGAAACTATTCGTTGTCACAAATACTCATACCCGAAAATAAATTGTGGATCACACAAATATTTGTCTAGGTGTGGGTATCGGACCCACGGCTTCCTATTTCTTAGCCGATGTTTAACCATCTGCGCTACGAAGTCTTAGCTTATAGAGATTGGGGTCAGTAAAATATAATAATGATAAAGTCATTAGTTTGCGTTACGATATTTCTACAATCTATTGTGTTAGTGTTATATTTAAGTAGCTTGCAAACATCCGTTCCTGCGAATCTATTGGGTTTTGCCCAAGGTTCCCAGAGCCGTTGCAATGCGCTGAAGAGGACCAACGTGGGGTTTTTGGTATGCTAGTAAAGGAATTTAGTAGGGACTTAGACTAACTAACCCAACTTTGAGCCGTAAGACAACATAATCTCTCCGCCTCCCCCGAATCCAAGAGTAACGATAAATTGTTTTTCCCCGAAAAAGAAAAGCTTACCAAACACATCAACCGATTATAGGAGTAGTACATCTTTATAAATAAAAATGCATTGACTGATTAAATATATATTTATTATGGAAAATCCGCCCATACATAAAAATAAATACTAAATCAAGTTGAAATAAACGGAACATTTGAACTTTTCTACAATAAATTACTAAGGAAACTAATTATTCTATTTATTGCAAGTTAAACCTGTAGTTAACACTGTTTTAAAGTGTTTTGGTAATCAAAATACAAAATATTAGGTCACGAGGTGTTAGGAATATAAGTTATTTTATAGTTTCTAAAGCTATTATCATAATAAACTCAAGGAAATTAATAATATAAAGCAATTTTTGGAAACTGGTACGAAGTTTTATTGTAAAAATAGAAAACTTATTACTATTTTAGGTTCTCGTAGTACCTATACCTAAATTTTACCGTAGAATAACAAATCCATTCATAGCAAAGACCTGATAAAAGCTTATTTTTGATGTTGTATTATTTGATATCAGCGGATGTTTATATAAAGGTGATTGTGGGCGATAGACACTTCAATCTAAAATCCTTCTAGAACGCCATGAAAATACATTTCCTCCAGATAAAATCTCACACCGCTTCTATCAAACATTATATTCGATCTCGTTATTTTATTAACAAACTGTCATATGACTCACTTGTCCAGATAGACCAAACTCTAGCATAAAATCGGAAAAATAAATGCTATAATATAATTTTAAGGCGATTTACACTACGTTGCTCCGTTCACCGCCTTAACATTAATCGCGGCCAATCTGCTTTGTAGTTCTTGAACTAGATTTTCCCTGGGCACCTCGTCTTCTTGCCTTGTAGAAATGTTTCTTATCTTGATAACACCACGTTCGAGCTCAGACTGGCCCAAAACAACCGCAAGAGGAATTCCGTTGTCTTCGCAGTGTTGCACTTGGGTTAGCATCTTCGGATTTTTCTTATAGGATTGCTCAGTCTGGAAAGGAATTCAAAATTAATACTTTGTGAAACTTTATTATATAACAAAGAGAGGTTATCAAGAAAATTGATTCATTAAGGTCGTGGGTCTCATATCTGTGAACAGCTTTTCGCTCACTGCGCTAGAGTTCATTTCATTTCATTTCATAATAACGTAGATAGTGAATAACATCGCCCAACGATATCTACAATACTAGGGAGGTTATACTAAGATCCGAAACGAATTTCCAATGTTCGACCGTTCGTCGTCGTCTCTATGATGCTTATCATTCACTCAAAACTTAGTCTACATTTACAACGTACGATAGAGAAAGAAACAGTTACGAATGTTTAACTGTTTATTCATCCTAAATAAATTTTAAGAAAAGAGGGTAAGGGAGGGGATGTCGAAATGAGTATTGAACGTCCAACTATAAACTAACCTTAATCCCGGCATTCCACAGTTCAGCGCAGACCTTCATTCTTTCGTGCAGGAAGTTCTTCTGCGCGGACGCCACGTACACTTGCACGTCGGTGGTGCGAACTGTAATATCTCCAGCAGATAACTTCGCCTCCAGTACCGAGAACACACGTTCCACGCCGATACTTACGCCCACACACGGCACCTAGCGTGAATAAAGACACATATTTATTATAACAAAATATTTATTACAAAAACATGGTACTGTATCAGTCCATATACGTTCCACTGTCGGGCACGGGCCTCCTCTTCTACCACGCTACCACTTTGACTTAGTGCGGGTTGGCGGATTTTACATACAATACGTGCCACGAAAGATGAGACTTGAAACATGTTAGTAGTGGGGGACCTGCGCAGGTACAGTCGTGTACCAAACTGTTACCCAGAATGTATTTGTATACCTGATTTTTCGACGACATGTAAGTGTAAGTGTACACGGAAGTGTAAGTAAGTAGAAGATGTAAGTATGCAAGCCTGGGTAGGTACCACCGCAATGTCTATTTCTCCCGCCAGACAGCAGTGTATATGCACTGTTGTGATCCGGTTTGAAGGACATTGTAGCCAGAGTAATTACTGGATATATTGAGATGTCAAGCATTGCCAATAAAAGCTCAAATTCTTTAACAATATTTATTACTATATAATAAAGTTAAAAATAAAAATAACAGATTATCCCATTCACTGTCACTATCAATAAACGCTACACCAGCAGCAAGATCATCGTTTACCTTGAGGCATAATGCAGTTCTACAAAATTGCACTCGTATAAAACGCAACAACGAAAGTTATAAAAAACGGCTGCACTTGTCTGTACTCTGGAGTTAAGCGGCGCGTACGCGGGGTGAGGAGATCGGGATGCGAGTAACGCGCATGCGCAACGCCGTACTGCGCCTCCCGCGCTCGCTCCGCCGCCCCGATGACGCCCTATCCCTTCCCGCATCGCACTTCATACCGCTAAAGAGACCCATAAATCGTCTTCTGCGCAAGTCAAACCACGTGGTGTGTCAAGTCTCATCTTTCGTGGCACGTATTATACCATAGAAATTTCAACACAAATTCGCTATGTAGACTCCTCGCCAGATAAGTGTGCGCGCGACAGAGGGCGCTGTTAATGTGGCAAGCCTCATATAAATTAAAAACTCCACAAAATATGGGAATTGTGGTACCTATAGTTAATTCGGGTAACTTTGTTATTTCGCAATTAGCAATATGTGAGTTTTTTTAAATACGTGGATTTGTATCGTCATATATTAAAGGATTGATAAAAAGTTTTGGTATTTTATAGTGTAAGGACCTAGTTTTGATAAAACGTCAAACATTCATATATTTATGGTGGTAGTTCGTTATTGGGATATGAGGGCTACTTGCCACCATTTTTTAATGTCCGAGTTTTAAATATTTTAATAATCTTTTTAACATAGGCTTATTACGTTTTAAGAGCGTATACACCTTGCGCGCAAAGTCAACTATAGGTATTTCTTCGTTAATTTCACGCACACATAAGCGACCAAAGCTGTGTGCGTAGAGCTGCCGCGTCGGCTCGCTATACAATCGGCTCAAACAACTTTGATCCGTGCGCTTCAAATATTCAATTGAAATGTAACTGTAATATAATATCATAAAAATATTTTATTTGCATTATAAGTAGACAAATATTACTGTGCAAGCAAAGAATAATACAAATTTTGGATACAAATCATATTTTCGTTATTATTACATTGTTAAGTTGCATTCAAATCAGTGTTCAATCATTAGACACTACGGACGTTTTATTAATCATTTCGTGTTCGAACACATAAATAGTGTTAGGGGCCTTACAACCCCTTACAATTACGAAATATATTTAATTTTATATTACAATACATAACATAATTTAGCCTCGGAATTACGTCCCATTATATTACCTGAAACATAATTTATACTCACTACAAAATCATTGTAGGTAATAAAAATAATTAAATATTTTACTACCAAAGTACTAAGATGTGCTAATCGCATTCCGCGCGTGGCTATTTTTACTACGCGCGGCAATGATCGACTGCAGCCAGGCCGGAGCGACGAGCGATACATCCTCCCTCTAGAAGGCCTTGCGGCGGTCTGATTTGATCCACGTCGGACAGCGTGTTTTATAGTGGTTTTTAAAATATTTGTAGAAAACATGAAAACTAATTTTGTTGAAATATAAAAATGGCAATTTATTGATAAGATGTTCTTCTATTATAATATGCAATTGTTATAAAAAATTATGTACGATAAGTTGGTGAAAAAAAATATGTTCTTGACGAGAGTTTCTGAATAATTTCGCATTGTTTAAATTTTTATTTTTCAGGAACTAAAGACAAAAAGATTATTTTTCTCAGCAAAATCCCTCCATAAGGGTCTTATTAGTTTGATAATATTTTTATTTTCATCTTATATTTAGTGGTTCAGGATATCTTAAGCTTCTAAATTGCCATTTAAAGCCTAAATAACGAAACTTGTGTTCAGTAATCCGTATAGTACTCACAAATTATCCATCAATCTATAATGTTTTCCACCAAAATCCCTAGATGACAACCTTTTCTAAAATTAGTAATAATTATTTTTCCTTTAAATTGTTTATTGGTGGCTATTAACTCATTTGAAAAGTCCTGTTTTTAAGCCAAAAAGCGCGTGCAGGGTATAAACGCTCTTAATGTCATTTCAAATATAGAATACAATAAACGGTAGTGGTGGACGGACGACCTGGCTAAAGTTGCAGGAAGTCGCTGGATGCAGACCACTTCCAACAGGTCAATGTGGAGATCCTTGGGAGAGGCCTATGTTCAGCAGTGGACTTTCTATGGCTGAGATGATGATGATAATGATGATACAATAAACTGTTAAACGTACGTACTTTTTTTAATTGACACAAAATTGAAAAAATATCTGTAAAAAACTTATTGAGAATAGGATAATTGGCATATTTTATTGAATTACGTTAATATTTGAAGATAATTAAATTTAAAAATGAATTAATGTAATACTTTTGCAATGTAATTTTTCGTTTCGAAATGTAATATTAATTGTTGTTCGTGTGTAAAATAATTTTTATTGACGAATAATTGTACATAATTTTATAGAGAAGCTGTCAATTTAAGAATGCATTTCCCGGTAACTGCATTACAAATGAAAAATTGATCATTAATGATAAACCTATGGGTAAATCCATTAAGTCGGCGACATTCCAGGACGTCATCATCAGTTCTAATTTTCTCCGCGCGCAGACTTACGGGGCGAGGACTCTAGGTTTCCTCAGGATGTTTCCCTCACCGTAATATTCTCTGGTGATTGGCTATCAATCCATACCTATGACATGACTTCGGAAAGTCAGATGTGTGCCCTGGTATTTGAACCCATGCCCACCATGTGCCAGCCGCGTCTGATTCGTTTACCAACAGGCTACCACGCACAGAAAACTTGGTAAAACTTTAAATATATAAACTTTAAATATAGTAAACTATAGTTAACTTTAAATATAATATATATAAAATTTAAATAATAATAAACAAATACACCGAAAGGTTACACATTCAAACAGTAAAATACCATGTCTACTGTCGTATCAGATATTACGAAATACTTTTTGGTCCCATAATAAGTACTCAAATAGGAAGTGAATATTTGCGGGTAACGAAAAAAAACTCGTTGCGGGGAATAAAACCGCCACATTTGACGATCGGGTTCGTAAACCACTGTACCGCGGAGGCTGTCATAACTATAACTAAATATAAATTCGACGTTTAATGTAGACAACATACCTGTTTGTGTTTAGAATCGAACATTCCAACGAGGTTGTCGTATCTACCTCCACCAGCAATGGAGCCAACAGTTTGCTCTTCATTGCCGATTTTAATCGGTTCTGAAAAGAAAAAAGTAATAGGTATAAATTATTGTGTAAAATCTAGTTTTATAATTTTATTACAGATGCAGATTACATTTTCATAGAAGTTTTAATCCAAGATACATGGTAAACGTAACTTAGAATATTAAAAATTCTTAATTTTAAAAATGATAAGAAAGTAAGTTATTTAAGTAAATAAACGCCATTGCTAATTAAATACCATCGTTATGATTACCATTACTGTAAAAAATATATAATGTCTATTACTATCAAGAAATAACAAATTAAAACCAACTTACGTGTCAACACAGCTTCATAAATCACTCCTGTGTAGTAATCCAAGCCTCTTGCTAAACTCAGATCAAAAAGTATCTTATCCTTAATGCCAAATAGTTCACAATATTCTAGCAACAATTTTATGCCTTCGAGTCCTTCAACCGCGGCTTTGGTTTTCGACAATTTCTCGTCTTGCAGAAGTTTATCGGCCAACTCCACACCTCCATTTAGACGTACGTATTCGCCAATCCTATCTGCCGCTTCGGGGGTAACGCCTTTTTCGTTGATCATTTCTGTCCTTACTTCTTCCCAGGGAGACTGAAATTGAAATGTATTTGTTAATCAAAATGGCGGGACGATCTCAACAAATATAATACGGGCTGGATGTAAATTGTAAATCGCTGACCAGACGAATAGCTCGCTCGTTTCACCATTCATTGCAATTTATAAAAATATGACTATGATAGTACTTCACTGTCATCTCGGGTAATATATAGCGACAGCAAAATACAATACTAAAGTTAAAGTACATTTTCCTGTTCATACTCATAACCATCTACATCTATCAAACTAGTTTAAGTTTTTAGGACACCAAGTAAGCCCACCTTATCCAGCTTATCAACTGTAGAGCAAGTCGCCCTGAACTTATCTGCGGGCACTCCGCACGCCTCGAACATTCCATCGAGCAACCGCCTGTGGTTGATCTTCAGCACGTACTGACCGATCTCCAGGGCGTCCAGTATCTCCGTCACCACTTTAAGGCACTCCGCGTCGGGGACCATCGGATCGTACGCGCCGGCGATGTCGAAATCCTGAATAAATATGTGGGGATACAAATAAAGTCAGTTTGCATTTGAAGCTTGTCGTTTCATTACTATGACTAACGCCACAGTGGTGACCCCGATCGCGTCACGACAACACGTATAGATACAGTGAAACCGTGCACTAGAAAAATGAACCTATAATGAATGAATGAATATATCTATTTTTATTTAACTTAATCCAATCCAATACATCAGCCAAAGGAAGTCCTCTGCTGAACATAGGCCTCCCCCAATGATTGCCACAGTGACCTATTTAACTTAATATACAGACATTTTACATAGGGATACTTAATGCCATAGACATTCTCTGCCAGTCTACCTTGAGATGGTGCTGAGATGACAGAAGTAGGGTATAGATGCTTAATTATTGTATGAGAGACTTACTCATGAATATACATAGATAATAATAATATACCTACAGAATAAATAAAATTCTGTATCTGTATCAGCCCATATACGTCCCACTGCAGGGCACGGGCCTACTCTACAATCGAAAATACGATTGAGAGTGGTTAGGCCATATAGTCCACCACGCTGGCCTAGTGCGGGTTGGCGGACTTACATACCATAGAAATTCTTATGAATCCCTATGGTATGCAGGTTTCCTCACGATGTTTTCCTTCACCGTTTTAGTGCGTGGTGATTGACTATCAATACACACATAACTCCGAAAAGTCAGTGGTGTGCCCTGGGATTCGAACCCGCGACCACCGTGAACATGTTGGCACTTGGCAGTCGCGTCTAGTCCGTTTACCAACAGGCCACCACGCACTTCATATACTTCAAATACAAATAAAAATCACTTCAAATAAAAATATTTACTGTAATATATATGGACATAAATGAATATATGTCAATATATATGACGAAAAACTAGTGTGTTAAGTATATGATAATCTATATTTTTGAGTTTAATAACTGTTTGGTCGAATCATTGGTCTAATCGCGATTATGGGCTGGGAACCGTGAAGCTCCGAGTTCCAGCTCTTGGTCAGGCAATGCATTTTGTGTGAAATATTGAGTTTGAAAAATGTATAAGTTACTCAGAATTGCAATTTGCCAAGGTATGATGATAATAGGCTTGTTTCGCTTCGCTCCCCGTCGTGAGATTATTATTATCAAGACAAAATGTTTATAATACGCGTAATGGTAAGCGCAGTGTAATGCATGGGGTAATTTCTAATGAGTCAACAATATACAGAGTAAATTTTTCAAGTGATCATGGATAGTCAAGTCCGAAAAATTCATACTTTATAAGAAGACCGACTTGAAGCCGGGAATTAATAGGCTGTAAAAATGTCCAGCTGTTTCAGATAGTATTCTAGGTATGGTTTTATTCTTTGGAGCTGTTGGGTCATAGTAAAATACTTACACATTGATAGAACTCCCTGTATCTGCCCCTTGTCATAGCAGGATTATCTCTCCTGTAAACTTTGGCTATGTGGTATCTTTTCAAATTGGTAATCTTGTTCATTGCCAAGTATCTTGCCAATGGCACAGTGAGATCATATCTCAATGACAAAATTTCTCCTCCTTGGTCTTTCAAATCATAAATCAATTTTGAATCTTCACCATATTTTCCAGTTAAGACTTCCTGAAAAATCAATAAGATATGTGAGAAAAGAAAGAATTTTTTAGAAGATTTTTTTCAACTGTGGAGTGCCATTTATGATGATATTTATAACTTCAAGCGACCATTACAAAGCCACAGTATATTATTTCTATTTAGCCTAATATGAATACTGATTATTTTTCTTGTATTTTAATTGAATGTTTCCAACTTTTACTATTATTTATTAAAGGACATGGCCAGTTTTTGTATGGCGCTGTGCCTAGTACTTCGAATCTCGTCTACATCAATTAGTTTTGCATTGTTGGGGTAAGGTTTGTTCCAAGATTAATACAGAAAAGTTACAAAGCCTATGAAGTTCAGGGTTTTTAGATATTTACAAAAACATATCTTATTTTCAGGTTAGGTTTTGTAGGTTATCCGTCAATTTATTGAATCTAATAAGAATACGTTTACATAAATGCTTTATCATCGAATTTGGAATTTAAAGGAACAAATATTTTATAAGTTACACAAAATATACACCGAGACGTATTTTAATTGTGTCACAATGTAAACAAATAAACAAAGCATGGTTCCTGTCAAGCAACTGTCAAGTGTCAAGTATTTTACTGCAGCGTTTAGTTGTTGCAATGCAAGTGTGTAAAAATGGGAAGAATATATGTCTAAGTATATATTACAAACATTGCTTTATATATATTTAGTATTGTTAGTTATTATGACCTATTACCTACTCATAGATTATTTTTAGGAATATTTTAGACAAAGTTATTATTTTTTTCCTACACTTGCTTTACTGCGAACGAAACGTTTATGCGGGGCCAACAATGGCGGAAATGGGTCATCAATCAATGCAAAATCTTATTAAACTTTAAATTACTGCCTAAACTTCTACAGAAATATGACATATTCTTAAATTAGTAGTTGATTTTTTATATTCATTCAATTATTGCTTTGTTTTTGTACATGATAAAAAGTAACTAGGCAGAAACTGTCCAGGTCCTTTAGAACATTGTAATTGTGGAAAATGATTTTTGCTAATTATTACCTTCAATTCAAACACAGGAGTATCAATGCACTCCGCTCCATGTTTCTTAAAAACTGTAATAATCTTTTGCAGCACATCATTCCTGATGCTCATCTGCTGAGGACTGTAGTCCCGAGTACCCTTGGGTGTCTTGAGAGTGAATTTCTGTGGACCTGCATCTTCAGTGTTAAGTTGAGCTTTAAGTGCCAAGAGTTTTGACACTTCTTCTTGAATCTGAAAATAAGAAATATTATTATTAGTAAAGTTGATTTTATTATAAATATATTGTAGCTGTGTTATAGAATGTAAAAAGTGTCATGGAGTGGTATTAAAATAAATGCATTAACCACCACATTAAAGGTGCATTGGAAACTGTACTATAAACTATTATGTACAACTACTTATATCAATTTATATATTACAAAGTATACCAAAAAACAATTACAATTTTTTTGTATAATATAGTGGTTTTTTAAGACTTACAGTTGAAATAGTCTTTTTGTTGATATGATTTCTTATGTTTATTATTTACTTCTTTTGTATTTTTTTTTATCTAAACTAGAATAATATATAACCTTCTAAAGCCATATTTAAAAAAATACTGCATAATCTAGAATTTAATAACTATGCTAATACAATAAACAACAAATAAAATAAATTTCAGTAGCCAACAATATTTATTAACCAATGAAAATAAATAAATAAAACATAAGGGAGATCCAAGCTACATTCCACAAAACTAGATAACAAAATCACAATACATTCCACAAGCACTGATATCAAAAGGTCCAGGTTTTATGGGACCCTGGTTACAAAATAAATAAATATTACTATGGCAAATTAAATTAAGTTCTATGACTAATAAATCAAGTTTTTGTAATTGTAATAAGCATTAAGAACTTTCCAATACCTTGCAGCATGATGATGTTGTAATGGTTTTAGTGAAACTGCTGCTCAGAACACTGTTACGTAAATTGACCAATGTAGCATGGTTTTTTAACAACCTCAGCAATTTATAAGACATGCTTCAATAATTTTTCTTTATATAAACGCCAATATGATCTCTCGTCACCGTGACTTCAATACTTTGTACCGAAAAAGAAAATAAATAAATCATTTATGATAGGGTAGAAAAAGTTCAAGATGACGAAATGACCATATGTGGAGGTTCAAGTACTACAAATAATGATTTAGGTGCACCAATTGCAAAAAACACCATGTTCAACTTGAGAATTATTCTAATTATGTACATAAATACTGCAACCAATTGAAAGACTACTAAAATGCAATAACTTAATAGACAAACCTGGTTATCAATGTCTTTGGAACTTTCTTTTGCCCTCTGTATAATATTTGGAAGACTAGAATCAGGCAACAATGATATTTCAGAATTGCTGAAGCTCCCCATATGGTACCACCACCTTTTAATGTGTTTGTATTTTTTAAAATCTACTGCTTTAAAATCTTTTATTAAGTCTACATCACATTTAGTTGGCAAAAAGCCGCAAATATAACTAAATTGAGATAAATGTTTGTCAATATCTCCAAAATTATATTCAGCAGGATTATTCTTTCCCTAGAAAATGAAAAAAACCTAATAAGGTAAGAAATGATGTAATGTTAAAAGAAGATTGTTCACACATAGTTTTTAATGTATATACCTTAGCCACTCACCTTCTCATTAGATTCCTTTACTGCTTTTAATTTTCTAACTAGATCTCCTTGTTCTTTAATCTTCAACAATAATGTTTCAGAAGAATCTGCCATACTTAAGATTATATGTGACAACAATATATTTCCTAGACAAAAAGCAGTAACCACTATTTCAAGGCTGCACTGTACAAGCACAAGTAAAAGTACCTACTCAGAATAATTGCAGGTTAGCCTCTCGATTTGTAGTTCCTTTCATTTTTTTTCATTCACGTAGCTATCAAAAGTAACCACAATAGTATTTGTAGGTTAGATAACGTTCCTTTACACGCATACAGAAATAAATAATAATTAACAACTTTCATAGTGAAAAATAATATAATTTATAATATAATTATTTTTTTTATTTAATTAATCAGTAGTGGACAATCATAATTAGGGTAACTTTGTCTTTCATTATACCAATTGGATAACATTTTAGAGTATTTACCACATTTTCTTAGTATTTGATGACAATGGTTTTTTTTTTGAGATAGATTATACATTTTGTGATACTTCTTCTTCGACGTATTAAGAGGACTTTTAGGAGAATCCATAGTGGACGCTTATGTTCAAGAGTAGTCTAATTTTCAATTGTAAGACAAATTGGCTGAAACTTAGGCCGTGCGTTTACTGGTTAGTGTTTTTTTTTTTGACACAATATGTATTTGACAATGTCACTTCGACTTGACATTAGCATTAGACATTAGATTTATTTTTATTGCTCTAAAAGTTGAAAAAGAAAAACTAACGTAATATTACACTTATTAATCAATATTCCTGAATAGGTATAATGGATAGATTCGAATACATAGAAGCACGATTGTTTGAAGGAGAAAGTTACATCAAACGAGATAAAAATGTTAAGATTTATGATGGTGATGACAAGGTATGCTATGTATTCTAGCTACAGAATTTTTACAACCAAAATATAACAACAAACTTATAAATACTTACAATTAATTGACAAATAACATATAAACAAATATACATAGATATAATGGTTGGGCATTATGTTTTTATTTCACTTCCAAAAACCCTTAATACCTTCTGATCATACTCACTTTTAGACTCAATTTACGGATGGTGAAGTGGTGTTAACAACGCATCGAATATTATGGGGAAAGCCTGGGGACATACCCAAGGGCCTGACCTGTTTATCATTACATTTGTACTATGTTTTCTGCTTGGAGGAAGAAAGTGGTGGTGTATTTGGCCTTGGTGGACCAAAAAGGATTATATTGCATTTAGGACCTGCCCTTCCAGGTACAAATATATTTTTACTAATAATTAAGATAAGTGAAATATATTTGAAATTCAGGTTGCCTCTGAATACCAATGCTGTATTGATCCAATGAAATCAGCGTAATAATACATTTATAGCATAGCATCTTGTTGTGATTGTGTTGTGGGACTCAATTTTTTATTTTAATGTAAAATACTTTATTTTCTTTCTATGCCAAAATTAATTTATGTATGAGTTTCTTAAAAGAAAAAATAATATTATTTAAATTTTGTATGCATTGTTATTTGTATTGATTTAATAATTATTTATATATATTGTTTGATTTCAAGGATATTTTAGCTAGAGTAACTACTGGATATATTGAGACTTAACATTTTATGTCTCAGGATGGTGACTGCAGTGGAGCATTTTTTTGTGATTCATATTGTTTGGTTTGCTCCTGTCCATGATCTGTCACATTGCTTCTCATCAGACGAATGCCATGCTCATTTCACCATTTATTGCAATAAATATATATTTTTTATTTTGCAGGTAAAAGGCCCGGACCCGCTGTAGTTAGCCCCTTCCATTTTGTAAAATTTTCATTCAAAGATGGTATAGACCCAGCTTTTTATAAAGCTGTTAGTGATGCTGTAGCAGCCAAAGCATGGGAGAGAACAAGCACACTGGCATCACCAGTTAGTGTCAGTAGCCCTTCATCCAGCCCAAAGCCAGCTGCTCCGGTAAATTCAAAAATGCGTTCTGGAATTGTCGGAATTGAAAGAAGCATAGAAGAGCAACACAGGGCTACCGATGCGAGTATCACTGTTGCATTTAAAGATCTAACCAAACTTATGGAGAAAGCAAAGGATATGGTGGCTATATCAAAAAATATATCTACAAAGATAAGGGTATGATTCACCATAAACTTACTTATCTTGTATGTTTCTGTTTTTTTCTCTGGCATATATCAGGATATAATGTTTAGTGTATATTTATAAGGCAATAGAGCATAATATAATATTTTATTGTATTATACTGTGTCAGTCCATATATATCCTGCTGGATGACACAAGACTCCCATACAATCGAAAGTATGATTGAGAGGGGTTTGGCGTATAGTCTTAGGGTGTGCTTACACACCATAGAAATTCTTCCAAATTGCTTTTGAAATGTAGGATTCATCATAATATTTTCTGTCACTGTTATACTTAACTTGATTTTAAAAAAGCAATGAATTATATTGTTGAAGTATTTTCGTTAAACTTGCATAATACAAATGACAAACTAAGGATGTTATTATAATGATTATTACTTTTATGTGCAGGAAAAACAAGGCGACATATCTGAAGATGACACTATTAGATTCAAATCCTACCTCATGAGCTTGGGTATTGATGACCCAGTGACCAGAGATGCATTTAGGTCTGATTCCGAATACTACATGGGATTGGCACAACAAATATCTGATATGATGGTGGCTGTTCTAATGGTTTGTTACTAATCATGATCCTTGCTATGAGAAGTTGGAGGAGACAGACTTGCACAATTATATTTAATGCTTATCATCTAAATGTAGAAATAGTCAGATTATTTTGTTTTTTTTTTTATTGCAATGAGTGGCGAGACAAGCAAGCAGTTTGCCTGATGATAAGCAATAAGACCACTCATAAACTTTAGAAAAACCATATAAGAAAAACAATAACACCTTGAATTGCATAGCAATGCTTGGCATTTCACTGTACTCGCCAACCTGAGATATAAGTTGTATAGTCTCAATATGTCCAGTAGTAGTGGCTACAATGTCAGATATTACTACATCTATACTGCTGTTTGGCGAAAGAAATAGACAGTGCGGTGGTACCTACCCACGCGGCCTCTCACATACGAGAGATCTACCACCAGTAAAAGTGTTTTTGTAGTACCAGTCTTTTCTCAACAGCATCAACATGGTCAATTAGCCAAAAGATAACTTGTTATCTTCCCCCCATCACAGACCATAATAGGTGACACTAATTTAAGGCTCTTCTTGTTATAAATATAACTAGCTAAAGAATATACTTACCCAATTCATCTAAGTATATAAGTGTGATTAAAGTAAGTATAGGTGTTTAATATTTTCAGGATTGTGGCGGTATTATGTCATTAGCGGATGTGTGGTGCCGTGTAAATAGAGCCAGAGGTTTAGAACTTATTTCTCCTGAAGATTTGCTAAATGCTTGCAAGTATGTGTATATATATAATAATGACATAATATTAAATGTATTTTGCATGTGATTATGAATTATTTTCCTTGCAGATTACTGCAAACTATAGGCGCACCGATGTCGCTTAGGAAATTCCCCAGTGGTGCGCGGGTGTTACAACTAAATAGTAATAGAGACGAAGAAGTCGCTAAAACAACTAGTGATTTGGTAAGTTATTGAATGATTTTACATATTTCCCCTCTCCATAAAAATTTATGTGGGTATATGTCCGTGTTCGAGAAAATGACGGCTTTAAAAAGGGAGATTATGGGTTCAATTCCCGCGTGGAGAAGGTTCAGACATAATAGTGTTATGAGACTAAAAATTCTCTTATATGTCGTTATGTAGGTTCAAAATTCACTGTGCTGTAACTGGAGTTTGTAATCCGTTTACATTGATCACAAATAAAAAATGCCTGAAAATTCTTATTCCCATGTTACAGATTGAAGAAAATGGCTTCCTGACGCCCGAAAAGCTGTCTCAAATCGCCAGTGTTTCAGTGTTACTAGCACGAGAGCGTCTCTTCACAACAGAACGACTTGGTTTAGCGTGTCGAGATGAATCAATAGAGGGTTTGGCTTTCTACCCCAATAGATTCTTGACCGCCTCATAATTTTGTTATTTATAAAAATATATAAATCCTTTGTTATTGCGTTCCCGTGGTTTTTTTTTCACAGTCCATTAATCGAATCCCAAGGGTAAATTGTATTACCATAAGGTCACCTTGAAGTTCGCCGGAATCAATAGTAGGTATAGTATGTATATGCTCTAGTACAAAATCCTTAGGTAAAGCTATAGTCAATTCTAATATCAAATTTTAAATAAAGCAGTAATCTCAGAAGAGACACTTTATACGAAAAAAAACCGGAAACAAGTAAATATCGACGCAGAAATGCGTGTGCGTTTTGTATATTACTTAATTCATAAAAAAAATACCGCATTGAATTTCCTTGTGAAAATGTAACGTTTTATTTTAAAATGTTATTATTAATGAAATGGTATTCCTAAGTTTTCTAGTTTAGGGTTATTCATGTTTTAAATATATATTTTTTGATCCTGTTGTAAAATTGCTTGTTTCGACTCGAAACTTTCGAGATACGACAAAATCGCTTTCCTGCGTCGATATGTATATGCTTATTACCGGCTTATACCACGATTTACTTTACATACTTGACTATAGCAATACTATTAATTTTCCTTACACATTGCCTGCAAAATCTATACTAGAAAATCTACAATATTTTGCCAGGTGGTAAATTGTACTTTTATAAATAAACATCTTCAAAGCACAAATAGGTTTTATTTAAGCAATGCTTCTAACTTCACATAAGCCGGCTCATACAAGATAAACACATTTATGATTAATATTACATCATTCCGTACTACTCTCCAATTCTGTAAACCTTCTCACAAAATATTCTCAATCTTACAATTCAATTTTTCTTACATCTACTACAAGATATGATGAAGAAATATTAAATACAATATATAGTTACATAAATATTTTAATAGTGCCTTTGCTTATTATTCCATAAGTACAAAAATAATACAAACAACTTTACATTTTGGTGTAAAAAGCTATTTAGACACTTGTATTGAGTGATCACAGATACATGAAATTATTGAAGCTATTGTATTACTGTGCTTCTTATTTATATTTTATCAAGACATCATTTTTAACAATAAAGCTGAATTACATCATCAAAGCAGATTTGAACTTTAGCAAAAATTTTATTCAACATTTAATATTGCACAATACCTATTTACTTGGACAATGTTGTAATACTGCCTTTATCTAATCTAAAAGCCAAAACACTACTTTCACAAAAAATCAAGTCAAAAATTCTATTCTAAGCTGTAGTGGAATGTTTTAATATTCAATTGCACTCTTGAAATCTTTTGGAGCTTGGTGGAGTTTGCCACATAGCTCCCAAGCTTTGAAATCATCACAAGAGCGTACATTTTCCACATAACATTCAACTCCTCTATTAAATGGTAACTGCATTTCTTCATTAATGATTTCTGATAAACGATGTAGAAATGCTATGTTCTTAGCTAGACTCTCTTTGATTGCAGATGCTAAAGGACGCTCTGTACTCTGTACTATGTCAAGCTGAAAAATCCAATTGTAAAACTTATTTGAAAAATAAAACATAATTTGAATATTTTACATCTGACTGTATAAAGAATTTGGCAATTAAATTTACATAATACTAGTCCGCTCAAGGTTGTCCTTCCTTGTTAAAACATTTTAATATTGCTGAAATCTTATGTTGACTATAAACTGAATTTTGTTGAAATATGAAATTTACCTTCTCATCAATTGTGTTCTGTTGTAGTCCAAGATATGTGTTTAGACATTCGGATAAGGTCTTAACCTTGCTTGGCAGACAGCCTTTTTTATTTTTCATGATAATGAGATCACCCACCTTAAACCAAAAATAGTACTTGTAAGGCTATTGAAACACATATTGTAGATGATTTTGCTGAAATTGCACTAACCTGGGTATCAAAGACTGAATTGAGTTTAACATTATGTTTATGATATAAGCAATCAGATATCTTCCTGCAGTCATGTACAATCTTCTTTGGAATATCACTTTGTAACAATTTAGTCAAGCCTGCGTCAAATGCATGGTATTGCATGACTTGTATGTCAAATATATAGATTTGTTGAACTGTAGAGAGTACCAAAAATGGCATTTTGCATTTTCTGCCCATACTTGCACCATCAGTGCTGAGAGCAATGTAATTATACTGGTTCAAGTCACTTATAGCCTCATGAAAAGTGTTGTCAACTTGATTAATATACTTATACATTTTTGATATTTTAATAATATCTTCGCATTCCTTTTGTGATATCTTGAGAATTTTTTGTTCAATTGGTTCTTGGAGTTTGACTATGTCTCGTATTTCAGAGTCATAGTAATGCAGTATTCCGTCACTGGTGTCGCCTTGTGGCATTTCTTTCACATCATATAACGATATTTTGGACATATCGTTGGTAATACCGTAGAATCTTCCTTCAAATACTTCGCAGTTTTTGGTGTGTACTTGTATGAGTTCCCCTTTCATATAAAGTTTCTCCATTTTGATAGAAATGTGATGACGGAGAGTTAAGTAATACTACTTAATCTTTCTTCACTGGTTTAGATGGTGGCTCAGATTCACCATACGCCTTATAGATGTATAATCCAAGTGTAACGTGCAGAACGATTACGGCAACTACTGCCGAGTAAACGCTGCTATTGATTGGCTCCAGTCGCAGAATGCCATCAAATAGTACGCTTTTCACAAAGAAGAACGATAACACAGGCACTATTATAATGACTAAGCAATACTTAATCACCGTCCGAAAGACTTGAAAATCGGGTAGTTCCTGAAAGAAAATAGGTTATCGGGTTAGTGTGACGTATAGGTCAACTTAAAGTTGTTTATATTATGTAAATAATTGTAGTGTAACTTACATTTGCACGCCCTTCAATCATCATAAGACAAAATTAAAAGAAAATAAATAGTAAAATCAAAAAATCCTAGCACCTACTCCGGCCTTCATTAATGATCGATCACATGAATGAATGAATGGCATTACCACCATGAACTGGAAAGACCGAATGATTATAACTTTGACCGACCCACCAATTTTTAATTCACGTTGCTATATAGTGCTTGCTATATAGCCACAGACCAATTAGAAATATATAGCTAATATTTTTGCTGGCAACATAAATGTAGACTGAATTGATCTTGAAGAACATAATTCAAATATAATTGCAAAACTCGATAATATCCCATGATCCCACGATTAATTCTTCACAGTCCATATTATTGAATTTTGAAAATTGCGCGTTGTGACAGTCAACTAATAATAGCTCACCGGAAACCATTCATTATACTTTCGTCCACTCGAATAATTGCATTGCCCCACGTAATTTAAGAAAAATACTTTTTGAATATGTCTTTTCAGAAGGTGCTGGGATGGTAATCAAAGTGGTGTCCCGAAAACATTTGGGCGGCCAGTGGTGGCGCAGATGGGGGGTCCGCCCCGGGTACCAAACACAAAGGAGTACCAATGAAAACTCATTTAAACAGCTAAAGAGAGCGGCGAGCGCACAAAATCTACTTGTATCAATAAATAAATATGTACTCTTGTATCGTGTTACTTTCAAACTAATCCTTACATATTATAAAAAACATACAAACAAACATACAAATGAAGCTAATATAAAGCGTGTAAAAAAAAATGTCCTCCGGCTGCGTCTTTCTGTCCTCGCTGTCTGTCTGAACGCGATAAACCAGAAAACTACGAAACGGATTTTTATACGGTTTTCAACAATAGAAAGAGTGATTCTTGAGGAAGGTTCAGGTATATAATTTATTATGCTTTTATGTCAATTAGCAGAAATACAGCCACAAATGTTGAAGAGATCTCGCCAACTGGGAGCTTCTACGCGAACGCCGCGTAAACTAGCAAAGATATATTTGAGTATAAATATAAAAATGCTGTAAGTATAAAAATGCTACAAAAAAGTCAGCGATAGCATATCTTTATCTATTACGGTTGACTTAGGTACAAGAACCACTTTAATGTTCAAATTTTTAATTAAAGACATTACGTTATTTCCAAGCTATTCAATATTAATCCTTATCCAAATGAATACATATATTAGTTAGCTTAGGTATTTAATGCAGATTAAACTTGCCCTATATTACATTACATCAGTCAGATTAATAGTTTTTGAGATATCGTCGTTAGAAGTAATTAGCAGCGAACATTTCAACTTTACTGAATGTATACTTCTTTTGGAAAACGTAAGAGTGTAAATAGTTAGTACGCAAAATAATATGTTTCTGATGTCTGATGGACTGGAGTCAAAACAGTATCTGCACCCGGGCAGAGCCGGGTCGGGCCGCTAGTATTATTATATTTTGAAGTATAACTACTTTAAAAAAAATCTAATTCTTTAGAAGAATTAATTTATATTGCTCTTGGTCTGATCTTACACGCTGCATTCTTGCTGTTTTGGGCATTGGCAACGTAGTATAGAGCACCTGGACCTCGCAATGGACCTTCATGACGCTATCCGTTTTCACAGGTCTCGGAGAGAGCCATCTGCAGATGCGGACATAATGGTCGATGCCGCAGAGGTCTCCCTCAGTTCCTATAAAACACATCTTGTTTCTTGGAGTTGTCCGGATAGCTAGTGGACGCTTTGCTGCTCTCTCTAGTGGTGACGTAGCGGGATGATACAGATTCAGGGATATCAGACGATCTGCTAAGAGGCGAGTAGCGTTTTGACTGGTTTCCTTTCTCGAGACATTGACGCCAAAGTCATTTTTTTGGTTTATTACTAGCGTGAGGAAGCATCTCATCAAGGGGAACTACCAGCCCTTAGAAAGAGATAGAGAGAGAGAGAATAACCGTCGTGAAGGAGTAGCGCTCTAGGATAATCAATCCCAGAGCTGGTGAGTAGATTAACATGGCATGCGTCCTGTTCATTATTAGTGG
Source organism: Hyles euphorbiae (assembly GCA_023078785.2). NCBI lineage: Eukaryota > Metazoa > Arthropoda > Insecta > Lepidoptera > Sphingidae > Hyles > Hyles euphorbiae. The sequence goes on along the minus strand of CM041041.1, from coordinate 11,643,378 downwards.
CCGAACATGTGCTACCGCATGTTGAAATTCCGTCTAACACGGGTCCTATATGAGCACGGCTACTTAGTTAGATAATTGTGGCTGGTGGCAACAAAGGAAAAAATCACTTTGTGTCTCCATTGTGGCAACTGATACACTCTTTCGGAAGACCCAGCCTGGGTTAACGAGAGCAGAATACTCCTTGCAGCCGTTAGAGTTGACCTATCACTCTGGGGTGTGATTCTCCCCATGGCCGAGGATCTGAGGTCATGGCAGGCAATGTCGTTCTGCGAGATTGTGATTTTGCTGAAGGAGAGGGTGGACCCGGATCTTAGGGCATAGACGGGCATACGTCACGTGCTTTTCGCTTTGGGATGGCCTGTACCCACAATGTGTATGAACAGTTAATAGTTTTTCTCATACAGAAAAAAATGTTTGGTATTTGGTTTGGTTTGCGAGTGCTCAATACAAAACCACCCAGAGTGCCAACTTACCTTACGCTGCCACTGGCTTGGGCGCTAGGAGGATAGGTATCTGACTACTATTGGATCATGAAATTTTTCCGAAATGTTGTAAAGGGAAATGCTCAGTGCTCATTCATAATATCGGTAAAAATATCGTTGAACCCGATACCGATACCCTACTGCTTAAATTCATTATAACCTTTTTTATGGTATGTCCTTAAATGTTTTTCTGTTTTATCCCGGATGCTAGATTTTTATAAATTGAAGTAATTATCATCACATTTTTTAATGTAGTGAATTAGTGATCATAAATAATAAATAATAACACCCAACAGTCACATACATAGTCCTGACCCCACACTAAGATCGAGTCTTGTGTCGTGGGTATCAGGAACTACGGGAGACTTTTCGGTCTCACAAACACCCAGACCCGGAAGAAATATTTGTGGGCCGCACAAACATTTCTCTCGGTGCGGGGATCGAACCCGCGGCCTCTCGTTTCACGGGTGGCGTCTAACCAACTGCGCCACGGAGGCTGTCTGAATGAGTTAGTATGTATGTCTACCACTCAATTGGTCTCGAAATAAAAGACCCTTGTATATAGCCAGTAAAAATATCTTATTAACATGCTATGGATTCACTGAATTTGAAATAAATCATATTTTATTTTATTTCCAATAAAAAAAATATATTTCAAGTTTATTTCTTGACTGACTAGTAGGTACTGGGTGGACTCCAAGTTTATTTCTGCAAGAACCTCTTAGTTCTGGCCTGGGTCACAATATTTTTTTTCTTATTGAATATATTTATTTTTTCCTACACATAAGTAGGTACTATCCAAAAAAGTAGGTTTCATCGAGGCACAAAATTCTTCGTTTCATAGTAACAATGAGATATTCCATATGGATTTTTTTTATAAAGAATGGAAAATGTAAGTATGTATATATCCCCATATTATGTTTCCATATGAAATCCGATTTCTTTTTTTTTTTTTTATAATGTCCTGGCATAGTGGCGGCATTGCACCTGATGGAAAGTGCCAATGCCGCCCAGGCAGAGTATCCATTGGCATCGGACGGCAGTCCCATGCCAATGGAAACAATTATGCCGGCCTGCTTAGGTGCCTCTTCACACCACGGCGGAAGGACCCGGGATTGTAGGAAGGAGGGAACACGGTAACACGGTCTTTTACTGGTAACGGAGTGAATCTAAACTCCGGGACAACTACAAATAACTGAATGTCTTGAATTACCATCAATTTGATTCAACTTTTGTAATAACTAAGGATAAATAATGATTTATCCTTAGTTATTACAAGAACTGGATGCGTAAAGCTACAGACCGGGCTCTGTGGTGTACCTTGGGAGAGGCCTATGTCCAGCAGTGGACTGCAACGGGCTGATGATGATGATGATGATGATGAAATAATGATTTTAGGATCTTTCCGTCCAAAAGGGAGCCACTGTATTTGCTTCTTAATGTAAATTTGGAGTTTACAGTACAGTTAACACTATACAACCATACATCTATACAAACCGTAAGTTATTTTTTTTTAAATATTTCTAACCGTGAGTACGATGTTCTTTCACCCTATTTTTTATTTTATTTTTGAGAAATGAGCACCTTCTGCGTCTATGTAATAATTATAAAATGTATTATATGGTACTGTACTAAAGCAGCTCATATATACGTCCCATGCAGAGGACGATTTTCACGATTGAGAGGGATTAAGCCAGATAGTCCACCACGTTGGCCTAGTGCGGGTTGGCGAACTTTACAAAGCTTAGAAATTCTTGGTCTGCAGGTTTCCTCACGATGTTTTCCTTCGCCATTATGGTGTTAGTACGGTAATTGACAAACAACACTCTTAACATGATTCCGAAAGTCAGAGGTTTGCCCTGGGATTTTAACTTGCGACCAGTGACTGTAAGCATGTTGGGAGCCGCGAACGTCCTGGCGTCCTGACCCGTTTACCAACAGGCCACCATGCACGTGCTACAAAACTAATGGTTTCAATCTGCAAAATGTTTGGAACAGCCAATTTTTTTTTTCGAAATTTCAGGGTTGACTCATTAGTAAAAGGTGCTCATTATGATGAATGTAGCATCCTCCTTTCGGCTTTATATACCCTTTATGACTATCCATGTATATAGAGACCGGCCGTAAGACCACTACCGTAACTGAAAAAGAGCTGATAATTTTCAAACAAATGGAAAGATTCTGCCGACTGCCTCGGTGTCGTAGTTGTACTAAGGTACGGTTACAAAGCTGAGGTCTCGGGTTCGAATCCCGGGTTGGGCAAAGTGATATTGGATTTTTCTATTCATTATCAGCCCAGAGTCAGGAATTTGTGCCTGATATGGCGATAGGCTCGCCACCTATCACATTGTGGGACGGAACATACAAGGCGAAATGTGGGTGTCCTGGCACCTCTGCCTACCCCTTCTGGGAAAAAGGCGTGAGTTTATGTATGTATGTATGTGTGGAAAGATTCTCATCTTATCTCCCTCTTGATTAATTAGGTACAATTTAATTTAATATTTCGCATGCGTTTAGGGACTATTATGCCGCATTTAAAATGTAGGGTGTTTTCAACTAGACATTCTAAAACATATACCTAAGTATAAATTATTCAATCTTTATGTAACATCCTGTTATGAGATTTCGATTTGGGAATAGTGACTAACGACATTATAATAAGGTAAGAGACAAGTTATTTTTACCTCGCAAATCGCAATAAAGTAAATGTCAATTTAAAATAATGTACTATACGCTACAATTTTATCAAGTTATAGGCCACAATATGTTTTATTGTGCTAAAACTTTCTACTGTTCACGGTTATTGCACATATAGAAAAATGTTCTAAATAGTTTATAATGCAAAACTGATAATTACCTTTTGTATTGTATTGCGATGTGAAAATATTGTCACATTGCGTTCGGGTTTGCATCGCCATGAACACGTCCAAATCACATTCTGAGCAAACTTTATTGTAATCGCTGTAAAATGATTAAAACGCATCACTGTATTTTCTTCATATTTCTTGTAAGTTTGTCTGTTATTACAATTTTAATATGTAGTGTATGGGATATAAAAAAAATTAAATATTTTATTTATACAAATATTGAGACAATACGTCTATAATATTTTACTGCAGATTGGGAATAACGGGACATTTATAGACTTTATGGAGGTTTATAAAAATATTCTCCAATGGAAAAATCAGAACTTACTGAATTTTAGCGAGGTCAGTCACAAATTAATAAATTGTCGTATTCAGTATATTTTCACGCGTACTACATAATTTAATAAAGTGTGTAGCAGCATTATTTATTTAATTTACATTATTTTAAAGCATGTCCAAATTAATGATTATATGCTGTTAGATTGGCGCAGCGACTAGTGGTGTTTTTGATATAAATCAAGTTAAAAATAAAATATTGCAATGGAAATCACAAAAAATCGCAGCATTATGTCCATCAAATGGGTATGTTCTTTGCTTTTCATGTTATTGGTTTTAATATTCCTTATTTTTTACATTGTTTATTTCTTTAAAGGGCCTCACTACAAAATTTGTTAAATCTAGTATGTAGTACTGCTCAACCCACCAATGTGACTTTACGCGACGCATGTATAACTTGTTTTTCACGAGTAACTGCCATGCAAGAAGTAAGTTTCTTTAGTTCATTAATAACGTCTTCTCTTTGTAAAAAAAGTAATAATATGTTTTTTTTTTCAGGGTCCGCAGGAATTAAATGCGCTTAGCACTTGTGCAACTCAATACTTTACAAATACATCGTACGCCAGTTGTGCTACTGCTCTTATGGTAGATATCTTTTAAATGAACTATATTACTACGATTCAATAACTTATAGTTATTTTTTTTTAAGCTATGAATTATCCATATGTATTAAGTTTTATCTACAATTTTATAGGCTTTGTCTACATCTGCTTTAAATGTGCAACCATCCGGTTGTTATATGGGGTATTGTGACTTTGTTCGATGTTTGCGAAGAACCAACTCTGTAAACTTGGTATGATTAAAACAAAATATTTATATTTTTAATTATCGCATACGTTTTTTCATGTAACTTTTTCTTTCAGATTACCCAGTGTACTAGAGAAGCAAGAACAGGAGTCAATATAACTTTGGATGCTGATAATGTCCGATTTTATACAAACGTTACTTCTTGTATACTGGCCAAAGCACGATGTGGCTCGTTTAATCCTATTACTGGAGACCCTCAAGTTCCAGGTTATACAACTTCGGGCACGAGAGTTAGTAATGCCCTTCAATTTTCGGTAGCTGGAGAATTAAGAATACTCGCATTTTCAACGAATACTCCCATAGCAAATTCATTTTGTTCGTCTTTAAGCAACCTTACAGAAACGAGTTGGTTGACAAATGTTTGTTAAAGAATAACTAATGTTTATATACTCGTAATATAGCGAGGTAATTGGAAACACAAGTTTAAATTATAAATGAATTGAGGAAAGTGCTTTCCTTGTGTTCTCATGTGAATTAAGTATACGTACCTAAGATCGTTATTATATTATTATATTGTGTAATTATTAATTAAAAAACTCTTTACGTGTAAGTTGTATTAATATACAATTTTAATTCTTATTGAAGTATTGGATATTCACATACGAGTACATTGTGGTAATTGGTATATGAGGGACTCAGTAAGAGCAAAGCCAGATGGGGTGACGGTGGAGTGCGTATTGAAGATATCTAGTCGAATGAAGCAGATTTTATTGCGCGAACAAATAAAATTTTGACTTTGTCAAGAAATTCATATTTAAATATTTTCGTACTTATTGAAAAATTAAGAGGTCTTTTAGAAATTGACTAAACTTTCTTAACGATTGAACTGAGAATAGTCATGTCCAAGTACTCTGTGGTCATATTACTAATAGATCGGTAGTTTGCAAATGAAAAGGGACACCTACATGGACACCTACCTCTAGTGCTGCCAGGTTTAGTTTTTGAAAATTCGGGACAGGAAATTAAAACAATCGCGATTTTGAGTGACTCGGCGGGACGCCTATTAAGGTGACATCATACTATATAGGTGAAATCATAGTATAGTATTTCGTCTTACGCATAGAGTACAGAAGCGGCCACAAATACTAGAGAAACGCGTCTTAGACCGATCTGAACAATGGATTCCTTTGTTTTGTGCACATTATCAGTCGTATGCTTATGACGTGACCTTGTATGTTCCATTGTCTTGATTGGTCAGTTAGCCGCTTCTTTACTCTATGTGTGAGACGGAATACTATAGTATGATTTCACCTTGAGAGTTAAAAAAAAACATTCTTTCCAGCAACATATCAATATCACATCGAAAAATGTCGCATCTTTTGAGGCTCTCGAATGCATTAGCCATTTTAGGTTATTGTCATAATAATGGAAGCGCTGTTCAATGAGACCAGAAGCATTTTAGCTGGCCGGCATAATTGTATCGAATGGCTTGGGACTGCCATCTGATGCCATTCGATGCTCTGCCTGTATAAGCTCACAATCAGGCGCACTTAGATATTTGCGGGTTTTCCCAAATCTTTCTAGGTTCTTTAGGTCCCCTGGGTTCTATATTTTTCTCCAAAAAGTTTCGAAAATGTTGTTTCATTTACTCGCAACGATTTTGCATGTTCCTCTAACGTTTGATGAGGGTGTACCTACATCGAGTTAGCTCTCCGATTCTTAGACTATAACTTTTTGATTTGGCAGAGCGATATTTATTTCCAATATCTTAATAAATAGTTTCTCAATATCGAAACCAGTCTGTGCACATGGATTCTGGCAAATAATGCTTGCTGTAAATCTCGATAAGAAATTAGTGAAGTTTTGATGCGTATTTCTTTTACGGATACATATTGTGTGATTTTCCCCACAAAGGCTCTCTACGCGGTTTGAAACTTGAAATTGTTAAGCGTAGAGACTTTCCCGTCCTCACACCCGCCACTGCAACTCCTGTCAGCCAGGATCAACAGTGGCACACAAAGATTTGACACCGAGCTCCGGAGCTCGGCGAGTCTCTCAGGGACACTAGCTTGTCTTTAACCGATTGTTAAGCGTAGGAAAGAAAAGAAAAGTATTGATTGGTGTCTGCTAATATTGACTAAGATTTAAGCTTACTAAAAGCATTTCCTTGCAAATTTGTTACCATCTAAAATAAGAACAGTTACTCCTGAGATTGGAATAAGTACGTAAACAAATCGTGAGAACTGATTCAAGGACCAATATTGTTTTGGAATCAGTCTTTGGAAACAACATTAGAAACCAAATGAAATACTGAGTAGGTGAATATTTTAAGAAAAACGTGAAATATAGTAAGGATGATAAATAAAATTGTGAAACAATTAGTTTTATTCGTACCTTAGAGGGCTGGTAAAGAAGCGGGAATTTAGACGTCCCGTCCAAGGTTCAATCGGGACGTGTCAACAAACATCTGAAAATCGAGACGTCCCGCGTAAGTGGGACACCTGACAACATTTCCTATTACTACTTCTATGCGCTATATCTCTATGCGCTATCTCCCTCGGCTCGTTCTTCCTCTATGTCTTTCATCATAATAAATGAAACCTTGTTCTACAGGCATATATGTCTTATTTCAGAACGACACTATTTCGTAAGTGCGCAGTCCTGTTTTTATATTACGTTAGATTTGCCGGTATATCTACCGTGACCATTTATTTTTTGTGCCAGAGCGGGACATCAGTGGAATTAAATAATAATAAAGTTTTTAGTGTTTTACAAGTTTTTATCATAGAATATTGAATAGAATTCTAACATAAAATAATAATCAAATTCGTATTTTTGTATCTGTCGGCTTAACAAATTATTTCAAACCATCAGGTTTATGTTTTAGATGGGTGAAATTCAGTACATGATTTATTTAATATTTGTAATCAAAATGAATTTAATTACTGCGACACTCACCTGTGTTTTATCACTTGTCCATATTTTGATAAAATGAGAAAAAACTATTTCGATAGGTGCATTACTTTCAGGCAGATACATAACGTACTCAATAATTGTGGAAAAGTTTATTAAGTCAAGATGTTTTTACGAAAGTGTATACATTATACCGTATAATATGACCCCGCGGTTTTCAGTAGTAGTTCGGTAAAGCATTTCGAGCGAGAAATACATTTTAAGTTATTGTTTGGTCTGTTTGCAAGAGCGGGACGATGTCGGCCTTGCTGGGGACACCGGGACAGACTTCCTGAAAGCGGGACTGTCCCGCCTAAAGCGGGACGTATGGTCACCTTAATGTATTTCCCATGTATATCCGGAGAGATGTAGCATGATTTACCAGCAGGACACGGTTAGTTTATGCTAAAGAACTGGCTATATTCGTAAAACTGCATCGTAACACAATACAACTTACAATCTGTCGCATCTGTCATTTGCCACTTGTTTGTCAATTGTCAAGTTTGTGGGATTTATTTTTGTATTGTTTTGAATTATTTATTTCATTACTCAAAGTTTATGACTGCAATTATAGAATTTTGTAATCGTGATAGTTTTACGTTACGTTGCCGCTTTTGCTGTGTAAGTGATATCTTATTATGTAATGTATTTTTATTTTTTCAAGTTGCGACTATTTTATGAACTTTGCAAATGAATTTACGGCGTATTTAAATGAAAAAAATGATAGTTTTGGTTTTGAAAGAAGCGCATTATTGTTGTTTGTCAGTTTTAGAGTAATTTTAATTTTAACCTAAAGACAAAATGTAGAAGTGAGACGCATATTGGGTAAAATTTAATGAACAAAGGTTATATCCACAAACAAGTACTTTAAAGTATTAAAATCGTTTATTAGGTTTTACTTTTAGTTTCAGAACAACTCTTAGTAATTCTAGGTTTAGTATTTTTCATTTTCTTTTTCATTTTCTTTGTAAATTGTACAGAGTCATCACTATCGGAGTTTTCAGTTATTACTAGATTATTTATTTTTGTATTCATCTTATTCTGTACAGCAGTGGCGACATAGGCTCCTTTTCTGAATTGTAGTTTTGCTGGTCTGGTGTCACTTGTTTTCTGGCTCAGATTTAGTGTATTGCGGGGTACTTCTGTAAAACTAATATTGTTTCCATAGGAACTTTCAGATTTTGCATGTTTTAATCTGAAATAATAATGCATTGAATGACATAACCATTAAAGTGTTATTTATCTAATACATACTAATTACACAAGATAATTAATTAGAAGTAACACATTGGCAGTAATATTATATTAAATCTACAATCTACATTTACAGCACACAAAGTACAATTGACTTAGTGTGATGTGTTAAACAGGAAGTAATAAGAATAATAAATTTTCCTACCTCAACTAAGGGAAACAAATTATGACTTTGTAGCCATTTGTTGTTTTTTAATGTTGAAGTTAGATCTTTGTTACCTAAAGGTAAAGCTAAAGTTGCATTTTATTATCTAATTTTATTTAGATAAACTTTTTAGCACCAATTTATTGTGCAAAATAACCTTGTATGTGTTATGACAGATTTTGTACTCTTGCATTAGTAGGTAGTCACTATTTGGGTAGGTATGAATATAGTACCACCAGCATTTGGATCTGCATATCTGCTGCTTCACATTAGTCTTCCAATTTATAAAGTATTCAGAAATTATTTTTATGTCATTACATTTGTTTCAATTTGCATATAAAATATACTCACTTGCCCTTCTTTTTTGCTGTTTTAGGTAATTTATTAATTGGCTCTAAAGATTCAGTTACATTGTTAGTGGACTTAGGGGACTGCTTTTTACTTTTTGATTTCTTTTTCTTTTTTTCTTCTTTTATTTTATTTCTTTCTCCTTCTAATTCTTCTAACTTCTTCGAACAAGACCTGCCCATTAAATATTTCCTAAAGAATATCTTTCTTACTATTATTTATAAAAATATATATCTATACAATATAAATATAATTAATTGGTACCTGATCAATGTCTGCACATGGAAGATATCAGGAAATTAATTTAGGGACAAAGACTTTATTAATGTAATAGAACCCAAAACAATGATTGTTATTTTGTATGTTTGTCTGTGCCTTAGTGCACAATAATCTCGAAATGGTTGAAACAATTTCCTTTAAATTTGATATGGAGGTAGCTGACAGCTTGGATTAATATTTTACTTTTATCACAAAGAATGTAGTGGTGTCATGAGATGAGCAAGGTATTCAAATATATTTCTCACTTTTGTCAACTCTAAAGGAATGGGAGGGGACTGGATTACTTGCCGTGTGTGAGAATGAGACAAGGCGAGTTGGTATATAATGGGGCGGAAAAAGCAGTACAGAGGATGGCGCTGACTTTGAATATAAATAAAACATTATAGACATAATAATATGTTGCTGCTATAAACTGGACTCAAAAAATATATGCACCCGGACGGATCTAGGCCCACCTCTAGTCTCATAATAATTATTGCCTAGTATGGAACATAATATCATACAATACAATAATTATATTTACCTTAGCAATGCTTCACTATCAGTGAAATAGGAATTCATCGCAAAACTGGAAATTCCCCAAGACAAGGGACCTTTTTCCTCTGGATTAACTCCGCTCCACACATTCCTCTTCAGAGAATTCAATTTTACCTGTAGTTCTGAACGCTGTGTTTGCCTGTTTTTTATTTCTGATAAACACCTTAAATCAGATGTCATATAAATAAAAATAGTAGTCCATATTATTCTTAATATTAATATGACTGTATAACTGTAATACTAAATTAACATAGACTTCTCATACTAAATTATCAGTAACTTACTTTGCAGGAGGTAGACATTTAAATTGGTGCCATGATGCCGGATGCAATTTTGGCTTATCTGGTGGTTGATTAATCATAGACACACTGCGCGGCCTTCTGGATTTTCTAGTCTTTTTTTCGCGATCAGAATTATTTGGCGAATCACTTGTCTGAAAAATAAAGTATTTATATCTATAGAAGAACTTTACACAGTCATTTTTGATAATAATCTATAAACAATACATACGGGTGCTCGAATTATTTTTAATTCTGGAGGCATTTTCTTTTTTTTCTTCAATTTTGCTTTACCTGAACTGTGAAATAATTTCTGAACTCTCCTTACTGGGCTAAAATTTCCTTCATATGAATCGGCGTCCGAAGATGCATCGGACATTGCATCAGATGTTAAATCTATTGTTGCCCTTGATACCTGCAACGTGAAATCATGTAAAAATACAAAGATATAACGTAAAAGATTTGGCAGTTGTGTAAATGTAAGTACTTACCTGCAAAGTTTCCCGTTTGGCCTTCTTTTTTTCCAGTCTTTTTGTTTTTTCCAATTTTGGCCGTTGCTTTCGTGGCTTCTGTAATTTATGAAATAGGATTTTTTAAAATTAAATTACACTAATCTGCCGCAGAAATATTACAAGAAATGAAATATATTCGTTTGAGTTTATACCTCTAAGAAACCTCTGTTGATATCTGGAAATATTGGAGATGGTGGAGGTACTATCTGTTCGCTTTCAATTGTTTCCCGCGCGGGAACAGCATCAGAACTACTGCTTGAAGTATCCCCTTCATCACTAGTAAAATAAATATGTTGTTATTACGTAATTTTCGACATGATTGGAATTTGCAATATTACTGTAAGATTAATACATAATACTTTAATTCCCTTTAGATTAAATTATTACCTTGAATAATCCGATAGATCAATGTTAGTTGGCTCATCTGCATTGGATCCCTCTTTCAAAAGCCTTGTCACAATTTTTGTTCTTAATCTTTCTTTGCTTGGGTCTTCATCGTAAAAATCTAACAGAGTTTCGCAAAATGTACGGCCGAGACTCTCGTAGTCTTGAACTGAGAAGTGAGTTGACATTCTGCTACCTAATTCGGATCCCCCAAAAGATGCCTCCATTGTGTAACTGTTGGCCACTCCTAACATCCATATCACAACTCTCCCAGTTCCTTCTTTACTGCGCTGTATTCTGAATTTGCAGTTTTCAAATGAGAACTGAAATATAATTGCAGATAATCTAACAGATAATAGGTTTTTTGTTAGCATTATAAGATACCTAGTACGTGTTATTACGATTCTGTATTAGTTGTCAATCTGTACCTTGTCTGCAGCGTTTTTGTGTAGCATTAATGGAAATACTTGTTCTTGTAATCTTTTATCTGTGTTTTTCCGACTCTCACATCCGTAGATGAATATATTATGTTTACGCGAGTGCGCATGTAAATCAACGTACATTGCGACTCCGCATTCTTCTTGCAACCTATGAAGTATAACAAGGTTTAAATAAGAATTCCGGTTACTTACATTGAAAAACTGTCATTTGGCTTACCTACGTATCATTACTTTGGTATGCCAAACCGGTGGATACGTTTCCCGTATTACAGTTCTGTATTGCCTATTTAGGTCCTTTCCGGTTAGCGAACAGCGATTGTTGCCAACAATCACCTATCACAAAAAGTTTATATTACATAAATAATTATGGCACAATATTGCTCGTGCTGTTTGCGCAAACAATGATGTTTTGTACTCACTCCATCCGGATTTAACATAGGCACTAATTTAAATATAAATTTTTCACGCAATTCACGAGCCTGATTCGAATCGCCTGTTAAATAGTCCATAAATCCTTTCATCATCCACGAAGATGGAGTTTCTCCTGGGTGTACTCTTGCTGTAATGATAACAGCTTTCTTTTTCTAAAACATATTCATGGAATTTAAGGTCAATATTACCTATTTTATTTTAACCCTTGTCACAAATATTTAATAACTATACCTTCTGTTCTATTTCATTAGGATTTGGTGGTGCGGTTATCGTTAAATAGTATACATTATTTCCCGCCAATGTCCTGCATAAAAGTCTAAGTTTTGCGAATGTTGACTTGACTGGGTGTAATTGTAATCTCGATAAGTATTCTTGTAAATCGGAATACGTATATGGATAACAATGTGCAATATAAACAGCATCATCCGTGTGCGGAAATTCAATGTTGAATGTTAAAGTATAACTCGGAAATTGTTCTTCTTCTTCAGTCCTGCAAAATCTCTGGATTTTAAACTTATTTATTAAAAACAATATAGTATACCTATACAAATGTATACTCACGTAGAGTCATTTTTATAGTATGCGATGTTATCTCCACAACGCCTCCACCCTATCGAGTGCAACTGCGCATCTTTCGTGGAGTATAGTAAAGGTCGCATTCCTTCGTTGTATAAGCTTTCAGCCTTGGATAAGTTTACTATCGAAAATCTACACAGAAATGTTGTAAGATTTATTATTTACATGCTTGAGTACTCTATGTTGAGTACATACAAACACCATTTTAATGACTGCAATGGTCTATCGAAATTGTTTGCTCGATTTATAAATATACTTTTTAAATACACATTTTAATTCGAAAGATTTTATGAGTTATTATCATTTAAGGAAATTGAAGGTAAGAGATTTTTATAGTCAACGTGATAAATTGTTATGAGAACATTGCAGCTAAATTTTAAAAGATTAGGTAATTTGGAGCAATACTGAAAATCGTCTGCTGAACAGCACTTAGTTTAATTAAAGATTTGTTCACGTTATGTAAACAGACCGAAGCAAAAACTTGTGAATTAGTCAAGCAAAATATTAAAGCTTAAGTAAATGAACGAGTTTGTTGACCTGAATAGGATTGAATGACGCGATTGCGTTAAATAAGTAAGACCAAAAGAATAGATCCAAAATAATTTGAATAGTTATTTCACCTGTACATCATTTGTTTTCTAGTGTTAGTAACTCTGAAATAAAACCATTGCATATGTCGGTTTGTGTATAGATCCGTCCGTAGATGGAGTTCGTAGTAAGCTGACGTGATCCGTATTGCTTTTGCTAAGTTGCCACTTTCAAATCGTGATTCGAATCTCAATTCATCTTCGCCACCGGCACTTGCACATGCTGAGAGATATAATCGAGATCCACCAACTGTAGATCGACTGAACTGAAAGTAATATCAATTTAATACTTAATGCTAAATTTAAAAGTTTCCTGTTTGATGTTGGTTAATAGATGATTAAAACGTCATCATCGTCATCAACGTCATCTAATTTATTATGTGTTGAGATGGTTACTTTACTTACATAATTGACGGCGCTCATCGGGTAGTATTGGAATATAACAGTCCCTGCTTCCTCACCGACAGGCTGTGGTCTTAGTTCTTTGCCTGTTGCGGTATAGTATGGTTCAGGACTGGCTGGACTCCACACAATGTGTTGTATCCTTTCCTCGACCACCTACGTTTGGTTTTGTTAAGTCAATGTAAATAAATTATTAACGAATGCTTTAGTTATTGAGTAATATGTAATCTTACTTGGCATTCAGAAGGCCAACGAGGGGCTTGCTGAGGACAATCGAGTTCCTTTGGAAGTGCAAATAAATCCCGTGGTTCCTTTAGCTTTGCTGTTGTTCGGAATGTCGCTACATCAGTGTTGATTTCTAACTGATTTGTTTTAATGTTGTTTTTTAAAAAGTTTGATATGAATGTACCTGAAATTACCGAGTATTAGCGGATTAATTGAATACACGAATTCATAGATGCACAATGAAAGATATATTTTTTAAATTTTACTATGATTGCACAATATTAAAGTATGTATCGCTTTATATTTGGTTGTAAATTGAACCTTCATAAAATCCGTTCAAAAACAGCTGGAGGTTTCGTACTGAAGTCTTCACTTTCAACTAATTACCTCAACACGCGACTTTCTACAGCGGGCTCTAAATTATTGTTTGTGAAAAGTGAGTGTGAATTGTGGATAAACAGCTCGTTTAATAGTTGGCTCATTATACTACTTTTGCAACACAATTTATTGAAGTTATTTGTGTCTCATTCTTAATGTTGGTTAAGTTCCTCGTACATACAATGAATGAGAAGTATTTTTCTAAAAATCTTTTTGTAAAAGTGATCTCAAAAATCTAAGTCTAGAGCCTAGGCACATATTTTGTTATAATTTCTTACTTCATTTACCTTTACTGTATATTGGAAACAAGGAAGCTTGTAATGCTTTCACGTGTTCTAAATTAGCGATTAAAAGATGATCTTGTATAATTGGATTGATCGAGGGCAAGGTGAGTGTTACAGTCGCGTTGTCTATATATTCTTTTCTTCTTTGTTCCTCCATTTCAATCATCATTACATTGTTTTGGGTGCACTCGAGGTGTTTCCACCATAACATTTTAAAAAGGTTTTCAGTCAACAACATTCGCAATTATTCATTAGCACAGATAAACGGTTGTCATTTTTGATTTCCTTCTCCGTAACACCGCGTACATTATTGTCACCATGACTACACAATTGTTTAGATGTTTAATAGGCTGCTATCAGGTTAGGGCGTGTAAACCCTGCGGGTTGCACGACGATCCGAACAGTACTGACGACTTCTAAAATAGGGGTACATGCTTTCGGTTATTGGATGAAAGACGACTGTTCGGATTGCCCTAGTAATGTCATGCTTCGACCGCGATTGTATAAAGCTTATTAGGTGATTGGTGACGTCAAACGGTTATTCATGCGAATACTTGGAATTTATGAAAATTTCAATACCGGAAAGGTATGATTGATATCGGATTTTTGATGCAGATTTAGGCCACAAGAATCATAACTTTGTATTAAGTTTTGGCGTATTCGCTTTAAACACGAAAGCCATTAACAAAAGATTCATTGTTTTTTGAAATTACATGTGTATCTTAATAGTTATTTAACGTACCTTTATTATTTTCCGAAACTTCATTTGTGATTTCCAAATTGTTTTGTTCCATAATTAAAACACTTTATTTAATAAACATTTTACTTTTAACTATACGCCTATTTGTGTTACCTATACCGGGAAATGTTAGTTAATTAGTAATCCCTTCGGCATTTTGCGTAGGCGTGTGTCTGTCTGGGATGCTCGGCTCTCACAAATTCCAGTCGACACCTCCGTCTAGTCTAGACAACAGGTTGATAAGCATATGTTGAATATTCCCTCGTATATTTCAATTTTTATCACAAGCTGCGTTGTTTCGTTTTGTGTTCGATTATGTTTGCAATTAGCACGCGCCAAAAGTGTGTTTTAAACCCTGTATATTGTATAAAATTTAAATGCACAAAATATTTTATCATCGATACGAACATGTATTATCGTTAATCACTGCAATGTTAGTTTCCGCGAAAGCTTGAAAGGTGACTGCACTTTTATATGGAAACTCGTGAAGCTCGTGTAGAAAACGAAAACTTCCTAGCTGCCTTCTAATGGTCGTAAACTTTAATGATGTCGTAGATATACCAACGAACAGAATAAATTTTCCAGCAAACAATTCTGAACAATTTTAACTTTTTTGCTTTGTAATTGTGGTTGGATATTTCTATGCGGAGAATCATGTTTGTAGTTCAGTGGTATTGTTTTTAAATATAATTCATGACAATTATTAATGAATGTAAACAAACGCTAAAGTAATTAATTTCGGGTATTTTTGTCTATTTTTCATTTGAAGTAAATTGTATAGAATACGAGTACCTATACATATTTTAATTACGGGCTTTTATAGTCGGAAATAATTGCATGGGACTAGAAACATGTGCAAAAACATTAACGAAATATATGCCCAGCTGTGGACGTTTGCACGCTAGAAATTACCACGATGACAATGCTTTTAACCACTAATATTTTCAAAGGCACTTCTGAGTTTTCTGAAGACTACGATACATCAATTATTGAGAAGTACATTATGCCTTTATGTAGATGATGTGTCGAATGACGTAATTATTAAGTTACCCATCCATACGGTCCATGTGATTAGCTGTGATGACACATTTTTCATTTTTATTATGTCACTTATTTGCGGTTTCGCAAATTACAGTTTATCATTAATAATAATAACTATTATAAATATTTCAATTACACGAACACTAAGTGTGTGTTTTATTTATTTGGTTCATGTATTTATTGTAATGAATAGTTTAATAGTATAATCGAATTGTTTATTTGTACGCTTCAGTTACCAGAGGATTTTTAATCGATTTCGTGAAATGCCTAGTACAACATTTTAGAAAACAATTTAAAAGTGGGTGTTATTATTTTTATAAGTAAATTATTTTTATAGGTAGCGTACGAAAAAATAAAATATTATGTTTTACAATGTGATTTCACATTGCGATATTTTCTGTTGATATTTAATGAAACCAGGTAATGAGTAAAAGGTAATATGGTATCCATATGTAATCAGAAATATCTGTAAAAATATCTCTTCGTCGTTGCTAGGGTAACACTAAAGTAAAATCGATACGTTTCTTTCCAAGTACTCCCAATATATTCGTGGATTATTCAGGTAAGCCTGATATTTATCTATATAAATCTAACAAGAATTATTTTGACCCAAAATGCTCCATTTTTAGGTCATCTTAGGCCAAGAAGTGAGAATTTTAAAACGCATCCCACCTTTTTCATAAGAATCATAGCACTCGCTTGTTCACCGATAGGCATAATAAGGACGTTATTTTGTTTCCTTTAAAAATAAAACTAAGGGAATATTGTGTTTGTGTAGAACACCAACTACAGTAAACAATGTATATTATTTTATACCCAAAACGAGGGATTCGGCTTTACAAAATGTCATTCCCGTAATAAAACCAATTTTTACACGCTTTATATTAGCTTCATTTGTATGTTTTTATGTTGATATCTGTTACATAATTTTCACTTTAGATACCCATCCAAGACATATGCGTTTTTATATTTTTAAAATTTCAAAATATTTTAATATCAAATTTGTGTTTCAAGACTTCTTATGAAAAGGCAATATGATTCACGTTTTGGTACAATTTAAATCGGTTGATTGGATCTGTAATATTTTTACAATATTAATCTTCTTATTGTTCTCTAGCCTAAGGAAGTCCACTGCTGGACGTGTTCTAAGTATTGACCTACTTATTATTAGTTTAATGACCACTACGTCACATATGTATAGTGATTGGTGAATGATGTGTGAAGCCAGCCCTTACTTTGTGCCTTGTGGGGTGATTGGCCGTGTCGTGGCACAGACTGGCGCGGATCGATCCAACGTTGGACTATCAAAACTTATTGTTTTTTGTCATTCATCTTGTCAATAGAAGTCGATTTGGTTTGCCGTTTTTGCTGTTAGATTCAATTTCGTTTAAATTGCTATGTCTATAATTTACATTTTGATTTATAAGTTGTAGAGAAAGGTTATTGTACTTTAATAAGAATTGTATTTAATGATGTATTTAATAAATTTAGAATTCTTGAAAATAAGTTATGACGTGGTTTAGAAATGCGATAATGTAGATATTATAATGATTAATAGTGAAATGTATTATTATTAACGAAATTAAAATATTTGATTTATCATGTAATTCATACTATTCATTTCTGCCAACACAGTAAGCTTGTAAAATGAGGCAACTATTAGTTTAAAAAAAAAAGAGTAGGAACATAGTGGGGACTTCTTACGCTGTCTTTCACACCCGTACACTGTAAATTGTAATGCATGTTAAGATTAGTGAAGACACTAGTTTTGCTTTGCATCCCTTTTCTTTTACTCCTACAACAAGTTTTAAAACGTATCTTACTTGTTTAATTCTGAAGGGATATAAAAAGTCTCTATTTATTACAAAATTTTAGATTTTCTATACCTGTCGATAAATATAATTGATAAAATAGTCGCATAGGTACAAATACTGGTATATGTGTCGTGACTGGCAGAATTGTGTTAAGGCTATTTTAGAAATACCATAAAAACAATAAACAAACTGAGCCATATGTATAACGAAAGACTTTTTTTTTGTTATAAGGTAATATTAATACATAAAAATGGGTCGGAAAGTGACGGTGGCAGTATGTACTTTGAACCAGTGGGCTCTAGACTTCGAAGGGAACCTGAATAGAATATTACAGTCGATACAGGAGGCTAAAGAAATGGGGGCTGCGTATCGCACCGGGCCGGAGTTGGAAATATGGTAAGTCAATGGTTTTTTGAATAAAGGGGGAAAATGGAGCTTGGTGTAAAAATAATTTCCATTGTTTTTTTTCTAATATTTTGAATTTCATTTTAACCGGATACTTATTAAAAGCAATTGAACACTTTTTTTAAAATTCGGGCTTGGGAATATTTTGTGGTGTGACCACTGCTCTCTTACGTAAGAGTACCTAGTAGTAGGACTTTACAGAGCTTTAGGACATTTCTATAGCAGGAGGTTTCGGAACTTGCATTTAAAACTCTCAGGGGGATTAGTTTCTGATCCGAAACTAAGATAGAATGTTCGAACGTACGACATTCCAAATAAGTTTAGGTTTTGCACTTCTAAAATTAAATAGGTTCTCTATGATTCTTATCATTCACTCCAAATTTAGTCTACGGTTACGAGGTACCCCAGAGGACTCGGAACATTTTTTGGAGTATGTAGACATATTCGTGCAGTTTTACGTACGACATTCGAAAATTCTAACTTTGTTTTGGTTGATAGGGTAACCCCTTAGTTTCCAGTTCCCATTTTCATAAGTACTATTGTCCACAGCGGTTACAGTTGCGAAGACCACTTCCATGAACCCGATACATATTTGCACAGCTGGCAAGTTCTTGCTGAACTTCTGAAGTCTCCTACATGTAAAGACATGCTGATAGATGTTGGCATGCCAGTACAACATCGCAATGTGTCGTACAACTGTCGTGTGGCGTTTTACAACAAAAACATACTGCTTATCAGACCAAAGATGATGTTGTGTGAAGATGGAAATTATAGGGAGACCAGATGGTTCTCTTGTTGGACGAAAGTAAGTGCTATATTTGGTACAATAGGGTTTGTTGTTGATTTAATACGTAGTATTTGTAGAGTGACGTTTTAATTCCGAAATTAAAATCTAAGCATAATGGGAACTCACATAGGAGCTCATCGTGCGGCTAGGTATATACTCGTATATTTCATGAAGTCAGTCAAAATTTGAGTCAGTCTATTTCTTTACGATTTCTGTTACCTTTAAAATGTTATATAGGAACTGGTTAATGTTAACGTTGTTTGGTAAAAACGTTATTTTTGCTGTCAGGAAATACAGAACTGATATGGATGGGGCGATGAAAGCTTGTTAATTGTAATTTATTCCCAAGGACCGACAAACAGAGGAGTACTATTTACCGAGAATGATATCGGCGATCACAAATCAAACAACGGTGCCTATAGGCGACGCAGTCATTGCGACCAGAGATACGTGTATCGGATTTGAAATATGCGAGGAATTGTGGAACCCACAAAGGTAGGTGTTGCCGGAAAAATATTTACGTTTATAATATATATCGAATTAACGTTGTCCAGAATAAAATTATTTCCTTCAGAAGTTGCAGTCGGTCGGCCCTGACTTAAAAATATCGCGGAGAATTTTAAAACATCGGAAATCTTTACCAGTGCTGCCATATGAAAATACTGCATGAAATCTGTTTCAGTTGAGGTTCAAATAATTATTCCTTTTTTAAGAAGTTTACTGTTGTAAGTGTTAACACACGAAAATGCGTAACGGTGTAGGAATTAACATGCAGCCGCTCATTTCGCGTCTTAACCAACTGCAGTACTAAAGCCATTATTTTCTTTTAGTCGGCACATACCTCTAAGTCTGGATGGAGCAGAGATCATAGTGAACGGGTCGGGAAGTTACATGGAGCTACGTAAAGCCTACGTCACAGTTGATCTAGTGAAGAGCGCGACTTTCAAAAGCGGAGGTGCTTATCTCTTCAGTAATTTGAGAGGATGCGACGGTCAACGTGTCTATTTCAATGGGTGTTCCTGTGTCGCTGTTAATGGACAGATTGTTAGTCGCGGCCTGCAGTTTGCCTTGCATGATGTGGTGAGTAAACCAATATTATCACAACCATTTTTACATTATTAGAGTTTATTACCAAAGATAACCTTTAAAATTGCACTTGCAACCCGAATGCAGTCATTCGGGTTGCATGCAGTCAAATTATACAGATATATTATTCTCATAATACAGTTATTATGAGAATAGAATCGAAGCAGTTTTAGTACGGGACGATTACAACATTGAGGTCTCGGATTACAATGTTTTCTTCATTTTATTTTGCTATTAAATCCATTATAATTTTGTGTAATACCTAAGCGAGAGATAAAGACAGGTACAGAATGATTCTGTACTGTTAGAATAAATAGCAATAGCAATCACAAATAGCAGGTGAATTGGCGATTTGCGATTTATATTCACAAAGCCGATCGGCTAATATTTTTATACGATGAAGGATCTATGAAAGAGTGTTTGTTTTGTAACGAACACATTTAAAGACGAAACTGACACAGTCAAGTTTGTGTGTGTAATTTTAGATGTGAAAAATGGTTATCATATGTATATATGGTCATTTTTTGTCTTTAAATTCTGTGGAGGGCAATTAGCAATAGCAAAAATATAGAGCATGCTAAGGCTTCAAAAATATCAAGGTGGTGATGTTAATTAAAAATAGCAATTATTCCCATTACTAACAATCTAATAACATTTATTTCAGGAAGTGATAACCGCAACCATAGATCTAGAGGACATACGGTCGTACCGCACTCGGCTGCGGTCCCGCTCGCACTTGGCCGCGTCGAACAAGCCCTTTCCGAGGGTAAACGTTGATTTCGCTCTGTCAGATGACGATGACGTATATCAGACTATCAGCACCCCTATCGAATGGAAGTATTTGACGCCCGAAGAAGAAATTGAACTAGGTAATATTCATAGGAAGTGCGTGGTGGCCTGTTGGTGAAGTGCGTGGTGGCCTGTTGGTAAAACGGACTAGACGCGGCTGCCAACATGTTCACGGTGGTCGCGGGTTCAAATCCCAGGGCACACCTCTGACTTTTCGGAGTCATGTGTGTATTGACAGTCAATCACCACGCACTAAAACGGTGAAGGAAAACATCGTGAGGAAACCTGCGTACCATAGCGATTTATAAGAATTTCTATGGTATGTAAGTCCGCCAACCCGCACTAGGCCAGCGTGGTGGACTATATGGCCTAACCACTCTCAATCGTACTTTCGATTGTAGAGTAGGCCCGTGCCCTGCAGTGGGACGTATATGGGCTGATACAATACAAAAAAAAATATTCATCACTTTTTGTATATCTTTGGTTTTCGGAAACAGATGGAAAAGCAGTCGGAGTTTTCGTATATCAACCTAAACAAAAATAAACTAGGCCTTTTGCGCTTCTTAATTTTTGGCGTTTAGGGCGGCCGTCCGTGTCCTACAAGGGCACTGAAGGAATGTATTTTTTTCATATCGGTTATATTTTATTTTAAATATAATTTTATGACGGACATACAGTGCACTGTATCGTCACGATAATTATTTATTTAGAGAAATCTGCATAACAAAATTACATCCAATTTTCCCTTTAATATATTCAAATTGATCCAAAAAGGTTTCACTTCTTTAATATTAATTATAGGTATCTATTTTTTTCGCGGTTAAAAGCCTATGTGTTAATCTAGGGCAGTGATTCTCAACCATTTTTTGTTGCAGCACATATTTAACGATTTCAAAATTTGGCGGCACACAAAGAGCGCCTTGAGACATATTCCTATTGCTATGCACGCCGCTTCATCATAATTTGGCACTAAGAAAAAACGAGTTGCAAAGCAAATAATAAAATAATTAACTTTTTTGTGGATTTAAATATATATTCATGTTAAAAAAAAATTCTTTTTAAATGATAGAATTTAATAATATTAACATTATTATATATTTGCAAAATTTGGCGGCACACAAAAGTGCCGCGGCACAGTGGTTGAGAATCACTGATCTAGGGTGTCAGCTACCCCTATTCCAAATTTCATCAAAATCGGTCAAGTCGTTTTTGCGTGTAATAGTAACATCCATACATACAAACTTTCACTTTCGCAATTATAATATTAGTAAAATATGGTAAAAAGGTATGATGGGTTTGGCATGTCTATATGAACAATTACCGCCAATATTTTTTTAATAAAAAATGTTTATAATATTAGTAAGGATTGATGCCTGATGTGTATTATCGTCAGGTCCCGCGTGTTGGCTATGGGATTACTTGCGGAGGTCGGGGCAGGGCGGGTTCTTCCTGCCACTGAGTGGCGGAGTGGATTCCACAAGTACCGCTTGTATTGTGTTCTCTATGTGCACACAGATTTGCGACGCTATACAAAAGGGAGGTAAGAAAAAAATATTTTTAAGTTTTAGAATATTACGACTTTAAGATGTTTTTTTTCACATGGGGATATTTTCGATTAAATCGTATTCAAGTCAGTAAATATTTTTTAAGATTTGAATTCGTAAAATATATAAATAATATTATTTTGTGCGAAATAGAGTTTTTAAATCTTTTACCGTCACATTATCGAGGTATTTTAATAAAATTTAATTTTAAAAGTCACTCATACAAGGTTGTTAATAATGTAAATTATTCTGTGTAATTACAGAAACACAGGTACTTTACGATGTACGCAAAATTCTGTGTCAATCAGACTACACGCCCACCGATCCTATGGAGTTGTGCAACAGACTACTGGTAACGTGCTATATGGCTACGGAAAACTCTAGCTCCGAGACTAAACAAAGAGCTTCACAGGTAATTATTTGAAAAGATAATATTAAAGGAGGAAAGCCATCCATCACGTCTATAAAACTCCAGTCGCATTTATCAAAATCGCTCTACATCTTATTTAAATATACTGCCTCTGACAAGATTTTTTCTTGATTATTGGTGAATTTACAAAAAACGAAAACACAATAATTGACGATACAGTGGTGGCCATAAGTATGTAGTAGTCATATATTATTAAATTGTCTAGAAGATCTCAGAACGAAGATATGTATAATAGTAATGCTGCTATTTACAGATAGGGCCTTGGTTTGCTACCATACTCAGAGACATTTAATGTCATTAATTCATCACTTAGTGGAGATTTTACATAGAGAATCTATACTAAGGAACATTTTGATTGCCAGTAAACGTTTTGACTGCGGCCGTTGGAGTAATAATCAATAATTTTAGGTGAATTAAAACTATTGTTTACAAATTTCATCGCGGATTTGGTCGAACTTTTAATTTTTTTAATTTTCCGACGTTTCAGTCACTTAACTGCTTTCATGGTCACGGTTCGGACTAAAAAATAATGTAAAAATGAATAAAACCCGCGATAAAACCATTTGACAGACTCCGTGGCGCAGTCGGTTAGACGCCGCCTGTGCGCCGCGGGTTCGATCCCCGCACCGAGAGAAATGTTTGTGCGGCCCATAAATATTTCTTTCGGTTCTGGGTCTTTGTGAGACCGAAAAGTCTCTCGTTGTTCCTGATACCCGCGACACAAGACTCGATCTTACTGTAGGGTCAGGACTATGTATGTGACTGTTGGGTGTAATTTAAATATTTAATTAATTATTTTTATTTAAATGAATGTTCCTTAATTAATAAAATAATTGTTTCAGCTCGCCAGTCAGATAGGCAGTTACCACTTTCCGATTGTGATCGACGCCGCCGTCAGTGCTATTATCGGAATATTCACAGCAGCCACCGGCCTTGTGCCCAAGTTCAGGAGTAAGGGCGGTTGTCCACGACAGAATCTCGCCTTGCAGAACATACAAGTTAGTGAGCTTTTTCATTCTCATCATATTTATCATCATCTAAGCGTTTATATTACCAGTACATCCATCATAGGGACAGCTTTATCAATGTCGTCAATTTCGACCATCCCCACAGCATTCTGTTGAACTAGCGTTTGGGCTTAGTACCGCACCGTATATGCGGGATCCCGCTCTTCGAGTTCGATCTCCGTACCGAGACAAACGTTTATGTGATACACAAAACTTGTTACTGCGTCTTTGTCAGACCCAAAAGTGTCTTAGTTTCTGGTACCCATGACTTGATAGGTAGTCCATTGAAATGTTACATGAGCTTTGCATTTTTTAGAGGACGCAATTTTATTTTTGGGGTATGTATGGGCGGTCAATAGAAGCTTAACCTCAAGTTTGTGGGGTCGCCACCCTTGTCCCCCGGCCGCCATCTTGGAAAAAGGGGTGAAAACACTTTTTTCGCGTTATCTCGGAAACTATAAGTCTTACGAAAAATTTGTAAAAACATAATTTGTAGCCAATTGTATTGCCTACAAATATGTTTATATAACTTTTTGCCCTAAATTAAAAATTAAAGAAGTTATAAATAAAAAAGTGAGTAAATATTTATAAAAAAAATATGTTTTTCTATATAACTTTTTATGAAAAAAAATCTCACTTTTTTGCTATTTTTTTATTTATATTAACCTATTCTGTGCCACTGATGGGCAAAGGTCTTCTTCAACTCCTACTTATCCCTAACAGTTGCTAATGCCATCCAAGTGCTGCTAAATTGGTCGAGATCGTCGCGCCACCTTTTCCGAAGCCTGCCGTGTGGCCTCTCGCCATCCTTAGGCATCCATTGATTGGCAGTCTCCCCACCTCTTCGGGTGCATCCGGGTGACGTGGCCCATTCAATCCCAGTTTAGTTTATCTGATTTCTGTGCAAAATTCTTGACTCTGGTTATGGAGCGCAAGGTGTTAGTGTGTACTCTGTCCATGCGTGTTACGCCTAGCATCCTGTGCTCCATAGCTTTTTGACAAACCTGGACCTGGACGTCTGAAGTTCGGTCAAAGACCAGGATTGAGCACTGTATGTGAGAATTGGGAAGATACAAGCCGAAGAGTCTACTTTTAAGAGAAACGGGAAGATTTCCTTAAGAAATTTTTTCTTCACTTTTTTGCTTATAACTTCTTTATTTTTTTAATTTCGGGAAAAAAAGTTAAATAGACATATTTGTAGGCAAAACAATTTGCTACAAATTATGTCCTTACAAATTTTTTGTAAGACGCTCGTTTCCGAATTATCGCGAAAAAAGGTTTTCACCCCTTTTTCCAAGATGGCGGCCGGGGGACAAGGGTGGCGAACCCACAAATTTGAGGTTAAGCTTCTATTGACCCCCCAAACATGTCCCAAAAATAAAATTGCGTCCTCTAAGAAATGCAATATTCGGTCCTTAAATTGTAACATTTCAATGGACTAGGGGTGGGGTCCAGAGGTGGTTATTTTATGATCCGGAACGAAGTTAAAATATTCAGACTTCTTCTCGTACGTAATATTGTATGAATGGGACACATACTCCACAAAATATTCGAATTTCTTATCGTAAGTCGTAACCATATAACCCAGTCAAATAAGGCGCAAAAAAGGTTTATTCGCGTAGTAAGTAATGTTTGACGAGAATTTAATACTCAAAAATTTATTAATAGATGCAGATAGCATAAAAATCGCAGGATGCGAGATATTTGCAAAAAATGATTTATGGCACCTTTGACGTTTGATATCTCGCTTGGCGGCGTTGACATTTATACAAGTTTCCGGCTTATTATCTTTCAATCCGAGGTGAAAACCTTATTTGCTGGGTTAACAGATTAAGTTTGGAGTGTATGATAACTGTTTTATAGAATGCTATTGATTTATTGAAGTGAAATTATAATTTACTTCGGCCATCGTTCGTTTGGAAAATCGTTTGGAACTTCGTTAAATAGAGTAACTCCTTAGACTATGTATGTGTATGTGTATGTATGTGTGTGTGTGCAGGCGCGCGTGCGCATGGTGGTGTCGTACCTGCTGGCGCAGCTGATGCTGTGGGCGCGCGGGCGGCCCGGCGGCCTGCTGCTGCTCGGCTCCTCCAACGTGGACGAGGCTCTGCGCGGGTACATGACCAAGTACGACTGCTCCAGTGCCGACGTCAATCCTATTGGAGGGATATCCAAGACTGATCTTAAGGCTTTCCTGCATTATGCTAAGAACAGGTACGGGAAATGAATTTTTTTTGTCGAAATATGAGGTTGGATGCTAGACTTTTGGTACCTTGGGGGAGACTGTTATTATCGTTAACGATTTTATAATGTTTACAGTGTGTACTAGGTTTTCCTTGAATTTAAATGTATATTGACAATTGAATGGCACTTAGGTTAATAAAAGGTCCATAAAATAACTTGGGCCAAATATTACAGAGATGGAATTTTATCGCCAAAGAAAAGCTACACATGGTGTTTTTTGATTTTGCTACTGCCCTTGAGCGGTCGAATCGTTTACCATCAGGCGAATATTGAGTTCGTCTCGCCATTCATTGCAATAAAAAAATGTCACTTGTTCATAACGAAAAGAGCAAGATTTAAACAAGCAATCATATTAAAGCTATTTTGAAAACAAATTTCATTCGTTGTTTTTCGATAATTTTTTTAGTTAATTGTTAGGCCCAAAATCTGAGTTCTCTTCTCCGAGTTTTATCAAAATGAGTTGGTACAAATCTATATAATATTTTAGATATCCTGTAGCCCATACAGTTTGTATTTCCATAGATTCTTCCTGCCTTCGCTTTCGGAGATACTCAACGCGCCACCTACAGCCGAATTGGAACCGCTCACCGACGGACAAATAACACAAACAGACGAACAAGACATGGGCATGACGTATGCGGAACTGTCGGAGTTCGGGCGCCTGCGCAAGACTTACAACTGCGGGCCGTACAGCATGTTCCAGAAACTAGTGCACACGTGGAGTGATAAGTGTACGCCGCAGGAGGTTGGTATAAAGACACGTGACGTCACATGTTTGTAATTACCGTGGTAATATAAATACTGAAAGTTTTATCCAAATTTCTTAAGACCATATTTGATTATTCTTTATTGCTAATGCGTTAGTGATACAATTTTTATATATCGGTAACAATGTAAAGTTTCGACGCATATAACTCTCGGTAACATTTAAAGTTACTTCATGTTACTGGTGGTAGGTCTCTCATATGTGAGAGGCTGCCTGGGTGGGTACCACCGCAATGTCTATTTCTCCCGTCAAACAGCAGTTTCAACGCACTGTTGTGTTTCAGATTGAAGGACATTGTAGCCAGAGTAACTACTGGACATATTGAGACTTAACATCTTATGTCTCAGGATGGCGAGCGCAGTGGAATGCCAAGCATTGCTTTGTAAATCAAGGTGTTGTTTGGTTTTGCTTCTGTTCATGAGCGGTCGCAACGCTTACCATCAGGCGAACGGCATGCTCGTCTCGCCATTCACTGCAATAAAAAAAAAAAAAATGCAACTGTGATGGATTAATAAAAGGGTCCGTTCTTAATGTTTCCATAGAATTGAACTATACTAAGTTCTTCTCGTCTAATTTACAACAAAGCATGCCCTGGATAGATAGCAAACTCTCAAAAAGCGATAAAAAGAAAGACGTTAGCATTCGCGGCAAATCAAGGTGAATGATGAGGCGCATTCAGTGTGCCGTCCACTTTACAGCTTGGGCTGTTTAGAAATATATCCACTTGTCTCACAAGGATCCAAAAAATAAATTAATAAAAGTTGCCGCCAGTCCGCACTTAACCAGGGTGGTGGATTATGGCCTTACCCCTTTCAACCAATTCTCAATTGTAGTGTATGCTCTTGCCTTGCAATGGGAAGTATATAGCTACAGATACAATTGTTTTGTTCTCAGGTGGCCGAGAAAGTGAAGCACTTTTTCCGTTGTTACGCCATCAATCGTCACAAGATGACGGTGCTGACGCCATCGTACCACGCAGAGAGCTACAGCCCTGACGACAACAGGTTCGACCACCGACCATTCCTCTACCGCGTGCACTGGAACTGGCAGTTCAAAGCCATTGATGACGCTGTAAGTACATCTGATATTTTTTCTTCATATTTTCTTGCCCAAGGAATAAAGCAATATGGGTAGTAGTCGAAAGAAAATAACAGAATGGAAACCATAAAAGTTATATTCGTGATGACTAGAAAAAAGTGGCTAAATACTTGACATGTTCGTAGTTAAATAATAAATAGTAAAAATATGTATTAGACACATTTTTTTTTGTTTAGAATTCACATTAGTATTGTCTCTTAAACTAAGAAACACTTGTTTATTAGAAGAGCAGTTCCTTTCCGTACATTTACAATGTGATGTGCCCAATACTAAAGAAAATTTATTTAGATTTTTTAAAATGAAACCCAATAACGCCAATCTAGGTTTATTGACAAGTTTCAGTAAATAATTATTAAGCTGCAGATAACGCTAGAATACGTAATTCTGATTCTGAAATGATTACAAGCAATACAAGTAATTGATGTTTTATGTCTTGGCTACATCTCACGTTAAATTACATAAAAATGGCACAAAAACAAATAATATCAAAACTTTATAAATAACTACACCGGCAAATAATTAGTTCGAAAAATAATTCTGACATGCTACGTACGGATGACGGCCCGCTCGTGCCTGGCTCCTCCTGCGTAGACCTGGCTTAACGTTATTTTTTCGAGACTACGTCACGATTACGTCACCATCATAGCTGCCAGACGCATTAGCTTTACATTTTTCTACGGGGTATTATTCTATTTGATATTAAAATACTCATTTATAAGATTTTGATGGCAGGTATCGCAAATGACAAAGGATAAGCGTGGTGCGTCAGCTGAGACCAGAGTCAAACAAGAACTGGGGAAACTGACGCCGAGCAGCTCTACTTCAAGCATCAACTTTATGCGGGGTGACAGAAAGGGAGTGCTCATATAAAATAACTTCAAATAACTAGATATTAAGGGTTAATTTAGTTTGGCAAGCGTAGGTACTTTGAAAAAATCATGCCATAGCTTATGCTGCAGTAAAGCACACTACACACCAAAGCTGCAGGCCCGGCGATACAGCCCGCCGTCAGAACAAGAAAATAAAGACATGTTGGCGACATGTGAAGTGCTCTGCTGGCAACTTAATTGCCCGGCGACACTCAACAACGTCGTACAAATGTTCTTCATGTCATGTCGAGCCGTTGACATATCGCCAAAAAGTTTTTCGATTTGCAATGAGTTGAACCGCAGACTAGCCCGTCAATAAAAAGTTGTCGATGTATGTCGGCGGGTCGGTGACTTCAGTGTGTAGTACGCTTACGCCCGAATACTGGAACGCAACTTAAATAAAAGTTGCGCTTAACTACGTTAATCCCGCTTAAATGTACTGGCTAAGTGGGCCGTGCGCTGTTAAGAGCAACTTATTATTTGAATAGAGTTCCAGTATTCGGGCGTTAAGCTCATAAATTATGTAAATATAATTTTTAATGCGTGTACGTGCATTCGTAAAGAAATTATAAATCATTGAACAATTTTGACAGCTGTAAGATAAAACTTATAATCAGTAATATGTGTGGCTGTATGAATGTTTTATTTTTAAAAGTAAAGTGCCTTATGATGTTCATTTTTGATAAAATGCACACTTATCATACACAATGTATGTTTGACTACGTCGCCACGTAAGCGATTGTGATGAATATTGTTGCAAGTGAGGATGGCATGTCGCACAAAATATATTGAAAATGAAACACCTGAGTTAATTTGCAAAACGAAATATTGTTGTACCATTTAAATTAGGCCCAAAACTACAATTTTGCCACGTAGCATCGCGTGTTCATAGTGTGGTTCTAGACATAGAAAATTCTACGGTTTGATTGGATTCAACACGTGTCGCGTCGGTCGGGGCGTTTCAGTAATATGTCTCCGACTTAAGTTACACAGGCAAACATCATGTGCGCAGAAACTTAATTCTGTATGAAATGAATGTAAAAACAAAGAATTGTAGTATAATTGCTTTGTATTTAGAGTAAATACAGCTGAACAGATATATGCTATTTTGATATCATGTTATAATTGAAAACAACTAGACTTTAAAAATAGTAGATATACCTTTTTGAGGATAAGCTACAGGTGCTGAAGTTCGCCCGTACATGGCTCAGTGATTGGTCAAAATCATTTCCGAGTATAAAAAATATATACAGGGAGCCCGGGAAAATGATGCACTCGCTAAATTGGATACAAGGGCATAATATTAAAATGATTAAAAAACCAAAATATTTGGAAATAACGTAACAGTTTTGGAGTTAATGTAGCTACAATCACTAATGTATATTTCCTTGGACAGCCTGTATAACTTTTTTAAATGGTACTACAAATTCACCTACACTTTTGCTATAAAATATGTGAACAAACACCGAACTATATTGTATAGGGCATAGAAATAGCGTTTTCAAATATTAATATTCTAAATACTTAAAATGCCTCAGTATTGTGTAATAAATTAAATCACAAAATATACAGATTAATAGATTGACGATCTCTTTTTAGGAATCCTGTAACAGCCGACCATTATGTCTAATGCCTCCTCTACACGTCAACAGATGCATCTGCAGACGTCGTCCTCAGATGGGTGTTGCGATCGTCAAGTGGAACACACGGTTAATAAAATAATAATACATACCTATATAAACTCACGCCTTTTTTCCAAAAGGGGTAGGCAGAGGTGCCAGGACACCCACATTTCGCCTTGTATTTTATTAAACCGTGCATTCTACTTAATGATCGCAACACCCATCCGAAGCCGACGTCTGCAGATGCATCTGTTGACGTAGAGGAGGCATGAGATAAATACCACGTAAGATGTAATGAAATTAACTATTATAATTCTGTAAAACAGTTTTTATTGTAGTTAAGCAATTTCTTTGCTTGGCAATTAAAACAACGGTTGAATAGTGTTTCTCTGAATGTTGTTTGTTGTGTATAATTTTAGGACTCATTGCTCAAATTAAATGATATTGTATTTTTTCTTCATAATGTTTCCACTGATGTAAAAGTTCCTGACGACGATACTATAATATAAATTAAATATATGTATAGATAAAAACAAAGTGCTTATGTAATTAATAATAATTTAATGTTGTAATAATATGAATAAATTGCATTTATATAATCTAATTCAGCAAAAGTGAAACGTTCAGTGATAGGTCATTAGAGGCTAATCAGAAGCCGATTTTCCTAAAATAAATAAATTATCCAATTGCGAATTACACACGAGGTTACTGTAGTTACCTACTATATCAATTTAGGTTTATTACATTGCCTTGCACACAAAAGCAAATCACTTAAAAATAACACATGCCTTTCAAAATTGTACTAAAATAGATTTTCAATGGAGCCAACAATTATTACTAAGATAAATTAAAGTACGAAATGGGATCTTACAGGGTACATGACTGCTACTGGAAACGAAGCCGGGTGGTAGTTTTAGTGACTTCAGACACAACACATCTAAAACATTTGTAAAAAGAAGCGACGATTTTTTTGATACATTTTTCTTATCGTAGTTGGGTGGCGAATATGTAGTTTTTTTTCTAAAATAATTTTATACACCTTTTATTTGTGAGACACTGTTTTCAACTTTAATACTTTATTTGCGTACATAAAATATAATATACAACATGAATGTAATATAATCGAAAAATGACGTGCGCGCGTGTAGCAGTAGAAGTGAAGATGGTCTCCGCCATTGCGGCCGGCTGCGCCGGCGGCCCCCCATTGGTGAGCGCACAATGCCGCACCATGAGAACCAATTAGCGCGCCGCTTGGTCGCGGCGCAGCCCGCAGCAGCGTCCTTGTTGGCGCGCGCGCAGATGGCGTCATGTTCGGCCAATCAGCGCGCTCGCTACGTGATGTAGTCACGCGCGGCAACATCCTCCCAGCCTTGGAAGTAGCAGGTTCCAATGATTAAGATCCTTCCACAGACTCCCGGCAGCTACCAAGCATTCGTTAGTCATCGTGTAACGGAAGCGGACATATTTTCGAAAATGCTCGTCTCACCACACCTTCAGCCTTGCGTATATCTGCTACCCTTGATACGCCATCCTTGCCTGGATGAGTTTTGATAATTCGGCCTAGACTCCATCGCAATGGTGGCAGATTATCATCTTTAATTAATACCAGCATACCTTCCTTGAGTTCGCCTTTGTTATGGTGCCATTTGCTTCTTACTTGTAATTCTGATACATACTCTTTCGCCCAGCGAGTCCAGAAATGCTGACGAATTTGCTCGACTCTCTGATATCTTGTGAGTCGATTGGCGGAAATGGTTTGAATGTCAGCGAGTACAGGAGCTGTTAATGGGCGACCAACCAAGAAGTGTGCTGGAGTAAGGGGAAGGAAATCATGTGGGTCAGTTGACATTTGAGTTAAAGGACGGGAATTGAGGATGGCTTCTACCTGCGTTAATAATGTAGTCATTTCTTCAAAAGTTAAATGTGCATTGCCTACTACGCGTCGCAGGTGATATTTGCAGCTCTTAACCCCAGCTTCCCACAAACCCCCAAAATGACTAGCGAAAGCAGGAATCATTTTGAATTTAATATTTTGTGAAATCGCATAATCTTTAATAGAATCAGGATATTTATTTAAAAAATGTGCAAATTCGTTCATTAATCCTATAAAATTCCGTCCATTGTCGGAATAGACTTCAATAGGCTTTCCTCGACGTGATATAAATCGTTTAAGCGCCAATAGATAAGCATCCGCTGAAAGATCAGTAACCAATTCCAAATGAACGGCACGCGAAGAAAAACATATAAATAAACATACGTAGCTCTTTTGTAATTTAGCACCTCTACCCTTTCGGTTCAATATGTATAATGGTCCAGCATAGTCCACGCCAGAGCGTAAGAAAGGAAACCCCGGTAAAAGTCGCTCGCGTGGTAGGTTTCCCATAATGGGATTGGGGGGCTTAGCACACAATTTGGCACATTTCATGCAATTGTGCACTACTTTTCTTGCGAGGTTTCTCCCACCAATAGGCCACCATCGTTCTCGCAACGTAAACAAAAGGAGTTGTGGTGCAGCATGCAACGTCTGCCGATGTACATATCGAAATAATATAATTGTAAAATGATGTTTACTATTTAATAATATAGGATGCCTCTTTTCAAAATCAAATTCAGTACAATATTGAATGCGACCTCCAACTCTAATAAGTTTGTTAGAATCGACAAATAAATGTAATTTTGAGAACTGCGAATTACATACAGTACCCTTGTTTTGAATGAAAGATTCGTATAAATTATGGTAAGACTCTTGTTGACTTAACCTAGCCAATGTGATTTCAGACTGATTGAGTTCGTCAACTGAAAACATGCCCACTTTTCTGTTTATCTTATTGCGCGCATTATATATAAATCGTAATACAAAAGCCATCGCTCGCTTCATTCTCATGTAATTAGAAAATCGCAAGAAAGGAAATAAAACAATATTGCTTGGCTCATTAGCTACGTGGCAAGTAACAGTCGACTTTAATTCAGGTAAACTATCACAGATATCACTTACACTAGATGAATAAGATAGATTAATATCTAAGTTTTGCAAAAACTGTGGACCTTTCCACCACAATTGTGACTCAATAAGCGCATCGACATTTTGTCCGCGCGACACTATGTCGGCTGGGTTTTGCTTCCCGGATATGTGACGCCACGGTTTGTCTTGTGTCAAACTATGAATTTCCGCAATTCTGTTTTGAACAAATGTTTTTAGTAAATTAGTCGGCATACCTAACCAACCCAATACGATTGTGGAGTCTGTCCAGAATACGACATTATTCAGTTTAGACCGCAAAGATTGACTTATCTTTGCATATAACCTTGCACCTAACAAAGCCCCGCATAATTCCAGCCTGGGAATAGTGGTAGGCTTCACAGGCGCCACCTTGCCTTTTGCACACAATAAATTTGTAGTGACTATTGAATTAATAGAAATCGTTCGAAGATAAGCGCAAGCGCCATAAGCTATCTGCGACGCATCGGTGAATATGTGTAGTTCTATGCATACAGGGTTGCTACACATAGCATAGCGCGGTATTCGTAGGCTAGTAAGTGACGACAGGCAATTGATAAATCGATGCCATACTTGAGTGATATCACGCGGAACTGGTTCATCCCATTGAAGCTTTAATAACCAACATTTTT
Source organism: Hyles euphorbiae (assembly GCA_023078785.2). Taxonomy (NCBI): domain Eukaryota; kingdom Metazoa; phylum Arthropoda; class Insecta; order Lepidoptera; family Sphingidae; genus Hyles; species Hyles euphorbiae. The sequence continues at coordinate 11,609,062 of CM041041.1, read as the reverse complement.
GTAACAATGCCTTGGCTATGGTGATTGCCGGACTAACAAGCCCTAAAGGATCATAAATTTGCGGTGCACTTGATAAAATAATACGTTTTGTTAAAACATTATTGCCGTTATTATGAATTTGTGTATAAAATCTTAACTCATCGGATTTATTATTCCATCCAATACCTAAGGTTTTATTTTGAACCTCATTGTGCGATGTAAACATTTTTGTGATGTCTGGAATATCGTTATGGTTTACGCGATCAAAATTAAAAATCCATTTACGCAAAACAAAACAAGCGGATTTTAATACTTCAGTAATGCCCTCACAAATTTCGTTTAATTCTAAAATACTGTCGGCACCACAAATCAAGTCGTCTACATAAAAGTTATTATTAATGTTTTCCTTAACATTAGAAATTCGACATTCTTGTGATAATTGTTTTAAACATCTACAACTTAGAAATGGAGCAGAAGCAGTGCCGTACGTTACTGTATTTAAGCGATATAGACTCAAAGGGTCACTGGGGTCATTACGCCATAATATGAGCTGGTAATCGCGTTGATCCTCCGCTATTAATATTTGTCGGTACATTTTTTCTATGTCCGCGGAAGCTACGTATCTGTTTTCGCGGAACCTCAGTAAAATTCCTATCAAGTCACCTTGTATTGCTGAGCCGACCATCTGTAAATCATTTAATGATATACCAGTACTGGAAGGCATACTAGCATCGAACACAACTCGTAATTTCGTGGTCGTAGAATGTTCTCTAAATACCCCATGATGTGGTAATATATAATGCGATGAACTATATTTATTATCCTGCACAAGACTCATATGACCGAGGTCAATATATTCGCGTATAAAGTCACTGTACAAACGTTTGTAATTAGGATTACGTTGTAATCGTTTTTCTAACGCAAAGAAACGCCGTTCAGCCTTTGCGCGAGTATCACCTAATAGCTTGGTGGACTGCTTAAAGGGGAATCGAACTATGAACCGCCCGTCTGCATTCCGCTTCAATGTGTGAATAAAATGCTCCTCACAAGCACGCTCTTCTTCGCTGCTGTTTTCATTTTGGTAATAATTTGGTAATTCCTCTAATTCCCAAAACTTGCGTAATAATTGATCAATAGACTCATTACCGTCAATAGATTGCGTAAAATTACAATTGGAATGTCGAAATTGTTTGTGCGTAATGGAATGAATTGTTCCCGACACTATCCAACCTAAATGCGTATTCTGAAGGAAAGGGCCTGATTTAAGACGCATTTTGCCATCCTTAATCAAATCCCAGAATAGATCCGCGCCTATCAATAAATCAATTGGCTGACTTTCATAAAATGACGGGTCTGCAAGAACAATATTATGAGGAAAATCAAAATTAAAATACAAAGCGGTCATTGGTAATGTTGCAGTTATTTGTGGCAAAATTAAACAATGAACACGTGCAGTGTAATTACTGTTACATGATTGTAAGTCGATAACACAGGATTTCGTGCTCTGCGTTATCGAGTTACCTACGCCGTGAATCTTATGAGTGGACTGTATTATGTGTGAATTTAATTTTTTACTTAATGATTGCGTAATAAATGAACGTTCACTGCCACAGTCGAGAATTGCGCGCGCTTGAAGATACACACCCGACTGAGCGAGAATTTTCACTATAGCTGTTGATAACAGAACCGGTTGTGAAACATGTGCATTTCTATCACCTGTGCTATTATGAGTAGAATGTGCTTGTAATGTCTTAACATGCGTATTGTCTAAATAAGTATCATGACTAAAGTTTCCAGTTTGCATGTCCGTCTCGGGCATAGATGATTGTTTATTGTTATTTACTTTATTGTTTATTAAATCACAAAGCAACGAATTGTGTTTCTGATCACATTTTCTACATGGCCCGAAAACACAGCTGTCAATAAAGACAGTCAGAACTTATCTGATGACGACAACAATGAAACACGCGATCTAAAGCAACAAATTGAAAAATTGCAAATAGAGTTAGGAGCAGCTCACGAAGAAATAAACAATTTATCGCTAGAAAACACAGAACTTAAGAAAACAATTAAAGACGTCACCAATAAGTATGACATGGTTATTAAAGCAACCAAAAAACTTACAACCGAATTAAATACACCTAAAAAAAATACACCCAAAAAAAATTTTCAAACCAAAGAATTGCGTGACTCGCTAACGGCAATGCGAAACAAACAATCATTAACTAAAACACAAACAAACGATTCGTTGGAAAAAAAGAATTCAGTGCAACTTACTGAAGCAAACCTTCAAACATCGCAGAGCTATAAAGACTCTAAAAATATTAATATAACAAATAACCAAAAGCAGAAGCTTTGTATCATAAGCAATAATAAACGCAATAACATTTCGAAGATTGCCGAAAAGACCTTTTCAAACTACCAAACCTGCCACTACTTGACATCAGACTGCGGTATACGACAACTTATGAAAGACGTTGACTTGAAATTAAAACATTACACAAAGAATGACTACTGTTTAATATTTATCGGCGAGGAAGACTTTAGACAAACAGAAAATTATTGTGATCTGACAATTATTATCCGTGAAACCCTATCAAGAATACAGAACACAAATATAATAATCTGCGTTCCTACTTATAAGTATGGATATATGGTATACAACTGTAGGGTGGAGACGTTCAATAACTTGTTGTATTTGGATAATTGCACTCATCAATATGCTACAGTATTTGATTCTAACTTAAACCTAACATGCGACTACAAAACATTCTTTAAGAGCAACGGCGCTCTTAGCAACCACGGCATGAAAAATATTTTTAGAAACTTAAGCCTAAGCATAAATAAAAATAATTGTAATGAAACTAATACATTTATAAATAATAATAGTAGCATAAATCAACATGAAATTGAATCCACATGTAAATCTCACTCAGACACAAATAACTTGCTTTTTCTCGAACAAGTATCTTAGTATACTTCACCAAAATATAGCTGGATTAATTAATAAATCTGATGCTCTTGCGGTATGTTTAGAAGAGTTAAACGACAAAGAAATAAATGTTGATATTCTGTGTATTACTGAGCATTTCATAAGAGAAGGCTTTGAAAATCAAATACAAGTGCCAAATTATTCATTAGCTGCAAGTTATAGTAGGAAAGGCAAAAAAAGAGGCGGAGCATGTATTCTTATAAAAAAAGGACTACTATGGAAAGAAATTACACATATTGCGAAAATGTCTAAGTCTGGTGTTATTGAATGCTGTGCGGTTGAACTTACTCAATATAAAATAATTATAGCCTGTATATATAGAGTACCTAATATCAATAATATGAATGATTGCCTAAATACACTTGAATATCTCCTACGAGAAATATTTAAAGCAAAATGTAAAAAGGTTGTAGTAGCTGGAGATTTTAATATTGATATGCTCAAATCCAATAACAAATCAAATGCATTAGAATGCCTATTTTTAAATTTCAACATGAAACTAGCATTTAAACAACCCACTAGACTGGCCAGTATGACATGCATTGACAACTTTGCGCATAATTTTGGTAAAAACTGTAGGACGGAAGTCTTTGAGTTTGCTCTGTCAGACCATACAGCACAACTATTGCAATGTCCAGTACAAAACTTGTGTCCTATCAATTACTGGTATATAACTAGGCGCGATTATAACAAACAAAATATAGCTAAATTTATAGAATGCATGAAAAATTTATCATTTGCTGAAATTTATGATACAGATGATCCCAACACTGCATACAATTATTTTGCTGACATTTTTGGACTTTTTTATAGGTTATGTTTCCCTGCTACCAGAATAAAGAAATATTTAATTTCAAAACCGAAATGGGTATCTAAGGGTATTAAATTATGCAGTAAAAAGAAGAGAATTCTATTATGGCAATCAAGAAGTAAACCTAATCTGTCCAATAAAATAAACTTTGCCAAGTACTCTAAACGATATAAAAGAATTATAAATATGACCAAGAAAATTCAAAATATAAATAAAATAAAGCAGTCCAAAAATAAATCAAAGGCCATTTGGCAAATCATAAATCAAGCAAAAATGAATATTCCTAAACAGCAAATTAATAAAATCATGATAGGTAACCTTTCTATCACAAATCCAGTTGATATCGCCAATGCTTTTAATAATTACTTTGTAGATAAAATCCAGCCGAATGTTAACCTCCACAGTGTGATTAAAAATAAAATAAATAACTCGAAACTTAACTCCATGTTTATGGCGCCTTGTACGCCACATGATATACACAAAATAATCATGACATTAAAAAATACTAACAGTGTGGGATATGATGGGATCTCAACAAGGATTGTGAAAGCATCGGCTAATGTTATATGCGGCCATATAAGTCATTTGATAAACCTCAGTATTTGTGCAGGTGTATATCCTGACGCATTAAAAATATCTATAATAAAACCGCTATTCAAAAAAGAAAACAGAGAACTACTAGAAAATTATAGACCAATTTCACTCATTCCAGTGATATCAAAAGTGTTTGAAAAATACATATACAAAGAATTATATAATTATATTGAATGTAATAATATACTGTGTGACGAACAGAAGGGATTTAGACAATTTAGAACAATAAATATGGCAATATATGATTTCATACACAATATTCTAATTAACATGGACAAAAGAACACCTGTTTGCGCTATCTTTTGCGATATGACTCAGGCTTTTGATTATGTCCACTATGACACTCTCTTAAACAAATTAGAAGCATACGGTGTTAGGGGTAATGTGTATAGTCTCATTAAATCATATTTAAATAACAGAACTCAAATAACCGAAATTAATAGTATTAATATTAAGACAAAAACCGAGCAAATATTTCGATCAGTGGAACGTAAAGTTCTGTATGGCGTACCACAGGGAAGCGTTCTGGGACCACTTTTGTTTATATTATACATCAATGACATACCTAAATGTATTAATTACCCTATGACACTTTTTGCTGACGATAGCACTTTGACAATTCCTTGTAAACATATTGACATATATAGAAATGAAATAAATAACTCATTGACATCTGTGATAAATTGGTTGGTCAGTAATAACTTAAAAATTAATCTTAGTAAAACAAAAATAGTACATTTCAGTCAACGAATTGCCGACAATAATAATTTAAATATTTGGTATGATAATAACACTATTGAGGCGGTAAATAGTACAAAATTTTTAGGATTAGAAATTGATAAAAAACTGTGCTGGAAACAACATATAGAAAATCTCTGCAAAAAAATAAGTAAATCTGCGTATGCATTGTATATAATGTCATCAACCGTCAATACAGATGCAATTCTCACTGCGTATTATGGGCTAGTCGAATCCCATTTACGATACGGCGTTATATTTTGGGGTAACTCAACCGACAAAGACATTATTTTTAAAGCCCAAAAGCAATGCATTCGATCTATGTTTCGTCTAAAAGTAAATGATAGCTGTAAGTCTTTCTTTAAACAATTTAAGATATTAACATTGCCGTGTATTTACATATTGGAAATGGCGGTATTTGTAAAATCCAATCCGAGTCGTTTCAAACGTCTGGCCGATACTGTCACCCGGAACAGACGCGACAATAACAGACTCCGCTTACATACTGCTAAAACAGCGTTAATGAGCAACAGTGTCTATTGCATGGCACCCGTCATTTATAATAAATTACCAAAAGAATTAAAAGAGTTGGACATATCAATATTTAAAAAGAAGTTGAAAAGCATTTTAGTTGATAAGGTGTATTATAATATATCAGAGTTTTTAATGGAATATAAATGACATTTCGGTACTCTCTAATGAATTGACTAAGGAATTGACATTAACATGGACTTGACTTAATAAGATTATTAAATTTTTAATGATGACAAGACTATGTACCTACTTAATACTTTATTTTTTGTATTTTTGTATAATTATTGTTTCCATTGAAATTTAATAAATTCTAGAGTTAATAATAATAATTAAATAAATTGTAATGCATGTACATAATAATGCAATTTTGCACACCAACTTTTGGTTAAATATGGCTGTACTGTATTTCTTTTTTGTATATTCATCTGTATTATTACCCATATTTGCAAAATAAATATATCTTTATCTTTATCTTTATCTTTAATATTATGCCCGGAACGCATACAATTCATACATAACTGATTATCTTTGACGAGTTTTAATCTGCCCTGTAAACTCATTTCGAGAAACTTTTGACATGAATACAGTGGGTGTGATGTATTACATAATATACAAGATTTATAGTAGCGGGTGTTTTTCATTTGTAATTTATTTTTAGCTGATACTACATTACACTGAACCTTTGAAGAGGTAAATCCGTTATTCGCTCGGTTCTTAGTATCCTTGAAAGCATTTGGCTTATTTTGTGAAGCGAGAAGAGTTTCTAAAATATCAGCTCTGCCCTTCAAAAATTCTAACAAGTCGTTAAGCTTAACTGATGACTTGGAATTGTTATCGGTGTTTAACGTCACTCGTTTATATTGCTCCCACTCGCGCTCAGAAATAGGATCTAATTTTGTATTTATTATATAAATAATTAATGTATCCCAATAATCTGTGGGTTGACCCAACAATTTAAGAGCACGTAAATTTCTTAACACTGTGTCTATGAGTCTGCGTAATTGCGCCGGGGATTCCTTGTGTAATGGTTGAATCGTGAAAATTGATTTCACATGATTGTGCACTAAAAACTTTGTGTTATCGTATCTATTGGTCAATAATTCCCAAGCAACTTGGTAGTTATCTGCGGTAAATTCTAATGATTCGATTACTGATCTAGCATTACCTTTCAATGATGATTTTAAATAATGAAACTTCTGTATGTGTGATATACTACTACAATTGTGCACTAAAGACAAAAAGGTGTCGCGAAACTCTAGCCAAAGTTCATATGAACCGTCAAAATTCGGTATGGATATAGTAGGTAACTTAACGCTACCATTTCTATTTGAACTTGTGCACCCTGCCTCCGGCGCAGTTAAACATTCTGCTATGGATAAGGTCTCATAGTATTCCTTTTCAAATTCCTCGCGTGCCTCTACCTGGACTTGGATATCGGACTCCTCACTATACTCCTCTATTTGCGCTTGAACACTATTAAAATCATTGAGTAAGTTTTGAGACCCGGCTACGCGTAATTTTAACTCCGCTTGTTTATGAATTGACAACTCGACACCCTCAAACGATTTCACACATTTTTTAAATTGAGTGAGACGGCACTTTATATAACCCCGCTTTTTTCTTAATTCTTTCAATATAACATCCACTTTAACATCCGATGTAGCCATTTTGGGAATTTAGGATATAAAGCCTAGGGTAAGTACTTACGGTTTGAGCTGAAGCACATGCACTCACCACCCGCGACCACAAAGCACGCATTAATATGGCCAAGCACTGGAAATTAATTTAAACGTGGTATTAGCTCAATGTAAAGGAGGGTTTTTTGGTGATCTGGTTGGTACGCCTTACCAAATTCTTCAAGGCTTGTCGACTAATGTGGCAGCCTTGCCACGTTTTCGCGTTCGTGCAAATATGTCTTGAAGTTCCGGTCCGCTTCATTCGGCTCTGAAGGTCCAATTATGTTTTCAACTTTAATACTTTATTTGCGTACATAAAATATAATATACAACATGAATGTAATATAATCGAAAAATGACGTGCGCGCGTGTAGCAGTAGAAGTGAAGATGCTCTCCGCCATTGCGGCCGGCTGCGCCGGCGGCCCCCCATTGGTGAGCGCACAATGCCGCACCATGAGAACCAATTAGCGCGCCGCTTGGTCGCGGCGCAGCCCGCAGCAGCGTCCTTGTTGGCGCGCGCGCAGATGGCGTCATGTTCGGCCAATCAGCGCGCTCGCTACGTGATGTAGTCACGCGCGGCAACAGACACTATGGTACGCAAAGGAGTCAATTATTATTTTAGCAAAAACTTGATTTTCCATCCAAACTCGATGATATTCACAAAACCGCTAAAAAATTGTCGCGTTTCTTTTGAAATTTTAAGTTACATTGTGATTGTAGTTTGTAGTCACTAAAGCTACCACCCGGCTTCGTTTTTGGTAGCAGTCTTTATATGCCCTGTATTGTGTTTGCTCGCACTATAATAGCGACGGCGTCGCCGCGCCCAATCCGGATCCTTTTAAAAACTGTTTTATCCTATGTTATAAAGTAATATATTAAAAAAACCTATCATTTGCTGATTTTGGAATGCATTTATAATATTTTTCATGATAGACTTCGAAAATGAAACTTTTTTACTACCTACAGAAAAAAATTATAATCGAGAAATTACTTCAATATTTTTTCATTGGTAGATCACTCAATCACCTGGATTATTTTTGCTAAATGCCTATTTATAATTGCAGGATTCAGAATACAGAAATCGCATCCCGCTACCATTGCAAGTCACGCAGTGTTCTAATCTGCGTCCCGTCCCGGCTTCATTTCCCACTCGCTTAAACATTGCTATATTTATACACGCGTTATTTCTAGATTTAGGGGTAAACGTTGAGAATAAATATCAAATTTAGTGAATAATCAAAAACATAAATGTTTCAAAGTGAATATTGTAAATTGAAAGTGTGCTTTGTAGAAACATTTATCCATGCTTTAGGCTCTTTCGCCACTTGTTTTTTTTTTCTGTATTCTGAGTTTCAGAGTGTACCGTGATCGATCGAACTAAGCACAATAATTTATTTGATTTTGATATTAAATCTAGCATTGTAGGAGCTTCGCTAAATATCGAGTGTAGTGTGATAAAGCGATAAATTAGCCATTCATTATATATAGTATAGCATACTGACAGAATAGACCCGTGGTCTGTGGCTAACTAAACTAACTACTAAGCATGAAGCACCACTACTAGATTGAAATACTCTTATAATAAATCGTTGTTTGATATCATGCAATTTATATAATATCCGTATCGATTTTATTTAGCAGCCTTTAATTTTGCACAACAGCATGTTTCGTGTATTGTCTAAGGAAGCTTTAAACGATAATCATATTTTATTATGATTTTATTTGTTACATTTATGTTAATAAATATGATGCAGTTAATGTGTGTATTGTTTCTTTCCCTTTTTCAATGTTTATATTGCAAAATTACATGAATGTAGGATCTTTTTGTAAACTACTTTGCATGAAAAAGGGTAATTACATATTAGGTTAATTACATATCTGTTAAAAATAAAAACCTTGACTTGGTTATCATTTTTGGTGACATAATTATAAAGTTCATTTACATATTTAGTACCTATTTTGAATTACAGTTGGAATAATGTGTGAACACCTACACATATAACCTCGAGCAATTTATGCATTGGTTCCTCGAATTTTCCTCCGATAAAAAAAACAGCTACTCTATAAACAAATAACTACGAATACTACTAAATAACTACTAATTATATACCTTAAAATATATTATATTACAAAGGAAAATACTCGATTATAAAATAACATTATTTGATATTTATAATTTCAAATAAAATACGGATTATGAAATTGAATTATTTATTTGTGGTAGGTACATCAATTGGCTATATAGAAATAACATCAGGCCATATTCACTCAATACACAAATGATAGCAATAAATTTATGAATGTTCAATCATTTCAATTAAGTTAAAATAATGAATTATATAGAAAATTAAGTAACAACTCAAACTAATTTTAATATTGGTAGCCCGCCTATGTTCATTAAGCTGTGGTGTTTCCTTCATCCTTGTACTTCAGTCGTGGCTTCACCAACGAGGGCTAGTGATGTATTCTTTGGTCGAAGGCATCTTTCTATTTTGTCAGTCCTATTGTGAAAGCAGAAACAATAGTATAATTACGCAGTGCCCAGCATATTACAAAAATATTTTAAAAGGGGGACATTTTTTAAATATTAATACTACGCTCATCTACAATTGAAAGCCTGGCTCTGTTCTCATGATAATATGTATTAAAATGGTGTCACATTATATTGAAAAGCAAAAACTAAGACTGCATAATTCCTGACGTGGATTCGACTCGCATCACTCTAGGTAGGGACTGGGCCACATCAATGAAGGTCCAATTAGCTCATTCCTCAACAATATGTTGTATTAAAGTTGAGAACTTTTAGTCGTTTTGATTTATAAAAAAAAAAACATTCAAAAGCCTCAGAACAATGATTAACATTATTATTCTGAGTCAAAAGTAGCCAAAAAATGACGAGTGTTTAATGTTACTTAATATATAATATGTCGTACATAATATGTCTTACATGGATAATTGGATTGTATTTTTATATCCAGTCTACTCACCATCGATAACATTCTCAACGCCGTCTTTCATGTATTCGTGCACCTCGTCCCACTTTTGATCAACTGCGTTCCAAATTTTCTTTAATCCGTCATTGTTGTTTCCAGTTGCCCCAGCTGATGCTGTGCTAGATGCTATAGCTGGAAAACAATACCATTTTTTATGTTTTTGTATTTATCAATAACCCCAGAGGTTTAAATTTTAATAGTTTTATCCGGGTTCGCTGACTTTACATGCCATTAAAATAATTAAAAATAAACATTATCAGCACGAGTAGAACAAACGGAAATTATTGAAACAATTGTTCTTCTGCAAGATTAATTATTTTCAACGTCGTATTAATTGTTGGTAAATTGCTTTGTATGTACAAAGCTACATGATTTGCAGCACCCATTTTAATAATATAGTATGCAAATAAAAATTACCACTGTATGAGATACAAAAGAAATATCATTTAAAGTTATTTATTTGCTTGAGCAGAAAGTCAAATAAGGAAAATCTATATCACATAATATTTCAGAATCACAAAGAAATTTGTCAACAATTAATACGACTTTGGAAATATTATATCTTGCGGTAGAACAATTGTTTCAATATTTTCCAAATTTGTTTGTTCTACTCGTGCTGATGCTCCACGGCTAAAATAATTTCATATATAATATAAGGCGGGGTAATAGCGTTGCCAATATAAGTCTCATCTGAACTCATCAGACGTTATCTACCTATCATAGGAAATGAAGCAGGCTGTGTGTTTCTTCGTCGTCGCTGCATTGCTTGTACAAGCGGTAACTATGCTCATATTTTCTTTTCTTTTTCTGGGAGCCCTTAACGTTAATTAACGTGAGGTAACAGTTAAAGTAACGTGGCTTCTCTATATGCTTCTTATAAAATGGTTTGGCATGTTATGATTTTACACCTGTTTACTGCTTAATTGGCGGTCAGTAGTTTAAAATTTCGAGTCCCAGGGCAAATCCTTGAATTTCCGGATTTACGTGTATTAGTAAACTACCATATATGTAAAGGTGAAAGAAAATAAGAAAGAGAAAGAAAAGTGAAGAAACCTGCATTACCCACCATGAGAATATTAATATAAAAGTATTTTAATGTTAATGTAAACTCAGCGAACCTGGATTAAACTATTAAGCCTATGGGGTTGTAGATTCATATTTTGATATATTATTTTATTTATTAAAAAAAAATATAGTTGTTTTCATTTTGTTGTTGTTTCAGCTCGCAAGACCCGAGACTGCAGGTAATATAACGATTGTGTCGTTTTGTTAGCTGATACTATTTTTTTAAGTACCTTGTTTCTTTACAATTTATTTCTCTTTTTAGCTGCCGCTACTGGTGCCTCAGCGCCAGCCTCAAAAGCTGACTCCGGCGTAGATGGTACGTAATTTCTACTTGCGTTCATGTAGGTACCCTTATCTATCTGTACTCTCAAATTTCTGAAGTTAGAATTAAAGTTTTAACAAGAAAGTTAAATGTTCAGTGGTCTTATCATGAATTTGTCCATACTCACGTGCAAAAAATCCCCGTTCTCTCCCCTTCCCATTCTTCAGGGTGCTTCCCTCTCAATGCGGAATGACCTGAGTATCCTTGGTGTGGATATCTGCTGTGATCTCAATCCAAGGAATCACATCGAGGGCGTAATATCTGCCACATCACGCAGGGTTGCAGTCCTGAACAGGGTGCGTCGGTTTTTCACGCCCGGTCAGCTTTGTCGCTTATATAAAGCGCAGGTCCGGCCGGGTATGGAGTGCTGCTCGCACCTCTGGGATGGATCCGCTCAGTACCTGCTCGATGCCTTTGTGAATTAGAGTCGCTACAACTCCGGAGGGATTTCACCTCTCTAAACGTGTTCTACCGCCTGTATCACGGTGAATGCTCTGAAGAATGTCCACTTGATCCCCTCCTCTCCACTCCTAACCAGAACCACGCGTGCTGGCTTGCGAAGCCATATCTTGACGGTCCACACCATCCCGGCGCGAACCAAACGGATCTCAAATTCTTTTTTGTGCCGCACCGTCAGGCTGTGGAATTGTTTGCCGTCTCACGTGTTCCCTCCTTCCTATAATCCTGGGTCCTTCCGCCGTAGTGTGAAGAGGCATCTTAGCAGGCTGGCATAATTGTATCTATTGGCACGGGACTGCCGTCTGATGCCAATGGATACTCTTCCTGGGCGGCATTTGCGCTTACCATCAAGTGGAATGTGGCCACTATGCCGAGCCAGAATAAAATGACAGACAAACTGCTAAGGCATTACAGTACAATAGATAATATTTCCATCTTCCAAACCGACTTGTTAGTTGTTTGTTTAGTATCTATTCATGATCCTCCATATTAACAAAAAACAAATAGAACTTTAGTTCTTAATCGGATTGCTGTCATTATAATTTTAATTAATAAATATCTAGGTCAGTGATTCTCAACCTTTTTTTGTTGCGGCACATATCTAGCGATTTCAAAATTTGGCGGCACACAAAGAGCGCCTTGAGACATATTCCTATTGCTATGCACGCCGCTTCATCACAATTTGGCACTAAGAAAAAACGCGTTGTAAAGCAAATAATAAAATAATTAACTTTTTTGTGGATTTAAATACATATCCATGTTAAAAATATTTTTCTTTTTAACTGATATAATTTAATAATATTAACATTATTATATATTTGCAAAATTTGGCGGCACACTTTTGAAATTTGGCGGCACACAAAAGTGCCGCGGCACAGGGGTTGAGAATCACTGATCTAGGTGTTCCTATAGTTATGTGGAATACAAATTTATAGTCTGATTCGAAAAATATGAATGACATTATGAAATTATTGCGACTACTGATTATTTTATGTATCACGTTCAAACCACCGCTGAACCACTACCAATAGTTTATTATGTCTTAGTGTTATTAAATATAAAAATAAAATAAATGGTATTGTTTTCCAGCAATAGCATCAAGTACCGCATCAGCTCAGGCAACTGGAAACAACAATGACGGATTAAAGAAAATTTGGAACGCAGTCGAACAAAAAGTGGGACGAGGCGCACGAATACTTGCAGGACGGCTTTGAGAATTTTGTCGATGGTGAGTAGACAGGATATGAATATATAATCAAATTATCCATGTAAGACATATTATATATTATAGTTAATGTAATATTAAACATTCGCCATTTTTCGTCTGTATTTGAATGTCTTTAGGAATTGTTAATAATGTTGTTTAACAAATCAAAACGACTGTTACAAAAAGATAAAAGAATGTCCCCTTTTAAAATTCTTTTGTGAATTTCTTGTCACTGCCTAATAATACTGAAATTTTTAAATAGTGGTCACTCCAAAATTTATAGATATTTCCTAAATATTATTTCTTTATTATCATTTTTATATTATGCCCTTGTCCAACTTAGCAAGTGCTTCATTTTCTTGCATTCCTGATATATGAAATCGTCCTAGCTTTTAAACAATGGGACAAACAACTTAGAGAATATTGAAACAGTAATTGTTTTGACAATTGACAAATTGCTTAAAATCAACACAGAAATATTCACACAGCTTTGTATTCTGTTGGTTCAAATAATCGAATTCATCATCATCATCATCATCATATCAGCCACAGGAAGTCCACTGCTGAACATAGGCCTCCCCCAATGATCTCCACAATGACCTGTTGGAAGCGGCCTGCATCCAGCGACTTCCTGCGACCTTAGTCAGATCGTCCGTCCACCTAGTAGGCGGGCGTCCGACACTTCGCTTGCCTGTACGTGGCCTCCACTCGAGAACCTGTGCCTACTATAAGATCTTAGTTTAGTTCAGTGTATCGTACGACTGACGAATAAACGGACGTGCCGATCTTGAGAGTTTTATTTGATACACAAGTGATACGCAAACAGTGCGCTACATTATACTCACACGCCACATACAGTCACAAACCTTTCGGCCCCAACGCCCATCGGTTCTACGAGCTATGTGCCCGGCCCACTGCCACTTCAACTTGCCAATCCTATCCTATAATATAATATAATATAATCGAACTCGCTCTCTGTTTATTTTTATACACAGTGGAGTGTAAGTATATTCTTTTGTATTTTGTAAAGTGGTCATTTAAATCTTCATTATTACAAGTCAAAATGGTTTGTCGTGTACGGTTAGATCTCATAGTGGCGATTATCCAGCTTGCAATATTTATGAAAATATTGTTAAACTTAATACCCCATTACATAAAGTGTTTTATTGTAATTCAGTTTGAAGTATTTAACATTAAAACAAACACACGAATTCATAACTGAAATATAGAAAATGACCGCCACACATTCACATCCTATTGGTAATACGTATATAGTTGTAATTATTATTAAAGCCAATATATTATGATAGACGAAGAGAGACTGACTTGATGTTGAAGAAGATAACAGTCAGAACTAATTTAAGACACTAAAGATAAAGTTGAGGAAATTAAATATGTAAATTAAATATAAATCTTCAATTGTGGTATTAATTTATTCTAATTGAACACGAATTCCTAAAGTAAACAATAAAGTGTAAGTATATATCATGAATCAATTTATATATTAAAGCATATCTGAACATGAATACGGCGGCATAAATGCACAAGGTGATTTATACAAAGTGACATTGTTTGCAGCCCGAGATTCGTCCAATGTTGGAAATGCCATTTGTAACTGCACGGTTATGTATACAAATGTGGACGCGGCTATTCGAAACACCAATCCTGTGTCGACGTAAAATAGTCCATACGCACTAATTCCTCGAGATTCGCGTACTTCAAGCGTACGAAGAATAGCTTTCGTCAACTTGTGTATTTCAGCTGAAAAAAGCAGAACTATGAATAATGCTAGCCTTTTTTAAGTAATATAAAGTTTTGCTTTTATAAAGCTGCTAAAAATATGTATGTATAACGACGATTCCTTTAAACTTTAATTAAATATAATTCAACATGCGTTAAAGCATAAAAGCTCAGTTTAATGTTTGTTTGGGAGGTCTCATAAGTTGTTTTCTTGTTAGACAATTGCGATGGTTCTTTAAGATTTACAGACATATTGAAGATGATGTCAAAAAGTCACTGTGCTCAGAAATCCTTGCAGGTTTTATAAAATGATGTGATTCTGAGGCTCATGGGCTCATTGACTGCTAGTTAAATACTGGTGGTAGGTCTCTCATATTTAAGAGGCTGTTTGGGTGGGCACTACTTCTATGTCTATTTCTTCCGCCAAACGGCAGTGTCAATGCACTGTTTTATTTCTGATTGAAGGATATTGTAGCCAGAATAACTACTGGACATATTCAGACATAACATCTTATGTCTCAGGATGGCGCAGTGGAAAATACCAAGCATTGCTGTGTAATTCAAGGTGTTGTTTGGTGTTGCTACTGATTATGAGTGGTCGTATCGTTTACCATCAGGCCAACAGAGTAATACTACTTACGTGAGACGGTTGGTTTTAGTTGTATGTAAGAGCATATTAAAATTGTCTGCTCTATTTGCTGAGTAAACATGTCTATTTGTTGGCAGGTGAACAACGTGAAAAGCCAAGTACCCACTGCCCATCCTGTCACTGCGCTTGCTCGTAGTATGTCAACCCGCTAAAACAATTAAAATAATTGGTTTTTATATCTGTATCAGCCCATTTACGTCCCACTGCAAGGCACGGGCCTACTCTACAATCGAGAATACGATTGAGAGTGGTTAGGCCATATAGTCCACCACGCTGGCCTAGTGCCAGTGCCTAGTGTTTTTATATACTTAGTTAAAATATACACAGTAATTACCAAAAAAATAAATATAAAAGAATTGCCGTTCTAGGCAGACGAACTAAAGGCCGACCGTTTAACTCGCGTATCGCCTGCACGGTAAGAAGGGAGCGAGCGGAGATGTTAGCGGGTGGGTGAAAGGGGTGCGCGGAACAGAGAGCTTACGTCAAGTGCGACAGTGCGCTGGCTGTGCTTGCAGCGCGCGGTTGGTAATTTTGTTACGGACACTTGGACATAAACGCACAAGGTATACGACTTGCCAAGATAAATCTCAAGATGAATCGCTCTTGCAGTTTTGCGAACAAAATTAACAAGCAAGCTAAACAAATAGCATACAATGTATATTCCTTTTTTAAAGCCAGAAAACAAGATTATAATTCTACAGAGTATCTTGAAGACGTAAACCTAAACAAACTTGTTGCTAAAGCTACAGGACTCTCGGTGACTACCATATGTACAATAATAAAAGAAGGAAATGAACTAAAAGATGAACAAAATAATGTAAATTTTAAATCACCAAAAATAAATAAACAGATCCGAAAGAAAAAAATTGAAGTTGACAGTTTTACAGAGGGCGTTGTTAGAAGAAAAATAACTCAATTTTATACGGTTTATAAGAAGGTTCCTAGATTAAAAATTTTGAATGTGAAACTCAGAGAAGAAGGAATTTTAAATTGTGGCCGAGAATATTTAAGAACATTGATTCATAAACTTGGCTTTCGATTTAAGAAATGTCAATCAAAAATAAAATTACTGATTGAACAACCAAACATCGTATCGTGGCGGTGGCGTTATCTTAATGCGATAAAGAAGCACAGAAGAGATCAAAGAAACATTGTTTACCTCGATGAAACATATGTCAATTCGTCATTAAATGTACCGGCGTGTTGGCAATCCAATGAAGAACGAGGGGTGCTGTCGCATATTGGCAAAGGGCCACGTTTAATTATTGTACATGCTGGTGGACAAGCCGGATTTATCGATGGAGCTCTTTTAATTTTTAAATCCAAAAGCAATACCGGAGATTATCATAGCGATATGAATTTTGTAAACTTCAGCAAATGGACTAGAGAAAAGCTATTGCCAAATTTACCGCCAAGGTCAGTTATTGTTATGGATAATGCCGCATACCACTCGGTACAAGAGGACAAAAAGCCTACAATGACATCCACAAAAGCCATCATGCAGACCTGGCTGCAAAGACACAATGTTGAATTTGATACGTCTTTAAGAAAATGTGATTTATTGTATTTAATTAAACAACACGCGACAGAAAGTATTTACAAAATAGATGAAATTTTAAAGGCGGCAGGTCATGAAGTCTGACTGAGACTGCCTCCATATCACCCAGACTTGAACCCAATCGAATTGGTTTGGGGGGTTATCAAAGGACAGCTCGCAAAAATTGAAATTGATTCTAATTTAGACAAAAAGAAACGAAAGATACACTGGAACAGTTATTTGCCGAATTCTCTGTAGAAACATGGGTTAACTGCGATAAACATGTACAAACTATTGAAAATGAATATTGTCTGCACGATCGTATCGTTGATGAAGAGATGGACCGATTTATTATTAATTTGCAAGATTCTGACTCCTCAAGCTACACAGACAGTGATGATGATTCAAGCGATATGGATATTAGTGATGAATAGTCCTATAACTTTTATCTGTGGTTAAATATTTCTTAAACGAAGTTAATTATTGTTTTTATGATTTTGTACCCAAAAACCTATTAATAAAATATTTGTAAAACTTAAAAATAAATACTTAAAAAAAAGATACCTATTATTATTTTATTCTTTACCAACAATGTCTATCTCAAGACAAATCTTTGGATTATTGACTCCGTGTGTAGCGTTACCCGCCCCCGCTCCCTTCTTACCGCGCAGGCGATACGCGAGTTAAACGGTCGGCCTATAGGCCCAGTGGCGTAACAATAGGGTGGCAGAGTGCGCAAAATGCCACTGGCCCCCGGCCTAGGGGGCCCCCGGCCCGGCAGGGTTCTGGTCTAACAGGGACTCGGGCCCGACAGGGCCCTGGCTCGACAGAGCGTTGGGCTCAAGCTCAAAAGGGGGTAAGCAGAGGAGAATCTAACATTAATTACCAAAGTAAGAATAAACTATTTGGAAGATTGAAATAAAACTATTATTTACCAATTTTATCGCGGATTTGTTTAATTTTTTCATTTTTAAATTCCATTTGCAAGATGTAAACAATCATCTGCCTTATACATTTTATTATTCATAATGTCATTACTTAACCTCTGAAGAATTTACCAGGACTCTGACAATGCTTGAAGATGGGCGCAGTAAGCACACGAAATACTGCAATAACTATTAGTGTGTCTCTTTCTGCAGTTCACTGAGTAAGTTTATAGTGTTTCCACGAAACTGTATCTAATCTTCGAAAACCAGGAATAGCCGAAAATGGTGCACGTGGGTCGTGGTGGCATGGCAGGATTACTATATGGTTTAATTTTTTTTGAGAAATTGCGCTTTAGGGCTGTTGAAGTTAAAAAAAACATCATTTACGAGCTGGAGGAAACAATATGTTTGGATGCAGTAAGGCGGGCTCTGGCTGAAGCAAATCTAAAGCCATTGAAACCTGCAAATGGGCAAAAACTAGAAAGACACCACTGAAACTCTAGGTTGAATTATAGTAGAGAACAAGAGAATTTGGTGAGAGTGCCGTTTTTATGCAAGAAAACGTCCGCCTGCATGTCATATCTACATATGTCCACCTCGGGTAACTAATGCAATTGGGTAGGTACAACTTCGAAAAGGAAGCCGATAGTGGGATTCAGTTTCAGGATTCAGGCTGATCTGCGTTTAGGAAGTTGCACCACATATTTTCGTCGGATATACCACGGAGCTTGAAGATTATGGTGTTCATCCAGTATGTCCTGCAATGATTAACGGAGCTGAGACGTGGACACTGATTGAGGAGCTAATATATAAGTTTAAAGTCGGTCAAAGTGCAATGAAAATAGCTATGCTATGAGTGTCTCTGAAGGACAAAATTCGGAACTAAGTGATTTGTCAGAGAACCATAGCTTTGAAAGTTTTAGGTTGAACTCGAAAGGGACTGGCCACATATGTTGCAGAACGGGTAACCGCTAGAGTAAGCGTGTTCTGGACTGGAGACCGCGTCTTGGCAAACGTAGTGTGTGACGTTCTTTGACTAGATGACGGACGATTTGCATAAGAGGGCCGGCAGCGACTGGATGCATAAAGCAGCAGACCGGGCTTTGTAGCGTAGCTTGGGTGAGACCTATGTCCAGTAATGGACTGCAACGGGCGGGTGATGATGACGAGCACGCATAAGATGAAGTGAGACAACGTGTAAATCAGCGGAATCCACCGCCAATCACGCTACGTTAAATGCAATAATAGAGGAATGGCATTAAAATATTCTTTAATGGAGTCTTTATTTCATAAAGCTAGATAAGGTACTTTTGCAGATATTAAAGATTTTCTAATCGACCCTTACTAAACTTACTAAACGACCCCTACTCGCTTTCCAAGAATATTCTCAGTTTTCGATCCACTTTTAAACAAGAAGTAGAACAATCAACATGTATAAGAGAAGTTATTCCTCATCAGCCCGTTGCAGTCCACTGCTGGAAACAGGCCTTTACTAAGGTCCGGCAATGAGTCTGGTCTACTGCTTTGTGCATCCAGTCGCTGCTGACAACTTGTGAAAGTTGTCCCGCCATCTGACTAGACAGCGTCCTGCGCTACGTTTCCCAAGACACGGTTAGCGTTATCCACTTCAGAACTAGCTTACTCCAGCGGTTATCTTTTCTGCGACATATGTGATATGATGTCGGTCACCACGGTTTTCTGACGGATCAATTAATTCCGAATTTTGTCCTTCAGAGACATCAGACACTCATAGCATAGCTCTTTCCATAGCACGTTGAGAGACTTTAAACTTGTGGATTAGCCCCACAGTTTCTTGAACTTGCTGCACAGCCTTAATGAAAATAATAGCTGTTCTCCGTATGAACCTAGACAAGACGAAAGTCATGTCTAATGAATTCGTCGATCCAGGACCAGCTATCGTCGACGGCATGGCTCTCGAAGTTGTCAACGAATATGTCTACCTGGAGAAATTAATGCAATTGGGTTGATACAACTTTTTAAAGGAAGCCGACAGGGGAATTCAGTTGGGCTGGCAGCGTTTAGGAAGTTGGTCCACATATTTACGTTGGATATATGACAGAGCCTGAAAGCAAAACTGTTCTACCAGCACGGCCTCCCTGTAATTTCTACGTATACTTAAATAGACCAAACTTTACTTGGTTACTTATAAAAACGAAATTACAACGTCAAGTATTTTTACATTTACGAAGGGCCCCATTAGATAAATTTTGCCACGGGCCCCCGATGGGCTAGTTACGCCACTGCCTATAGCGTATATTGTAAGCCGCTGTCGCCGGTCATTGACTTACGATATCATAGACATCTTGCGCTGTAAACTCTCCTTAAGCCTCTAAGATGAAAAGTTCATTCAAAAAGCTTGCACTAGCGTGGTAAAAAAACATGCTGGAAACGTATCTACCGTTCAGGAACGGATAATTTCCAGGTGGTAGGAATTAAATAAAATGATAATGTAGTTATAAGATATGTTTTCATTCGATTAAAACTAATTGGCAAACAAACCATTTATATTTTTTAGGGAATATTGACTCAAGTAAAAAATTAGAAATGCCAAATATGGAAACCCCATTGAGGAAATTCTCGGCGGAAGCTTATTCTTAGCGGTGGACTTCTTGTGATGATTGATACTAATGGCAATACTGAAATATATAATCAAGCATTGTTGAACTAGACTGTATGGACTAATCACTTTCAATCGTATTCTCGATTGTAGCCTTTTCTACAATCGAGTTCGTGCCCCGTAGTTGGACGTATATAGGCTGAACAGAATTGATCAAATGTAGAGTATCATGAATATACGTACCGAAGATTTCAGATATACTATAAAAGCTTGAACAGAAACAAAAGTACCCATGACGACCGTCCAGACTCCAAGGGCCAACTGAAAATTATATAAACACAGTTATACGCAAGCATTAATTCAAACTTTACTGAATCTTGTTTTTTTTTTTGCAGAGCACGGCGTATTGCCTACATTTACTTTGGGTTATTACAAAGCGAATTTAAGGTATTTCGTTGAACAATATGCCTTATAATATAAGGACCGGTCAGTCTGATTTCAAGTTGATAGAAGTTTATTTCCCGACCCTTAGTTGAAACTACAATTACGATTCAGAAACAATGTAATGTAAAATATTACTGTACATTTGACGGATAAGCCCCTTAACTACATAGGTATATAATATTCACCCTGAAATACTTTTGTTTATTTTATATTTAGGTACTTACAGCAAATTTGTATCCTTGTATAACCACATCAAATAAATGAAATAGTATCCTGAAAGCCTGTGTAAATTCATTCTGTCCTGCTCTTGTATGAAAAGTTATGTTTTTATCAAAATGTTTGCTCCAATACATTGAATTAAAGATAAATAAATCCGGCACGTAATCAGTATTTATATCAGAAAGCTTCATTATAGACAGATTCAAATACTTTAATCTCATCGCCATTAATCCGATAATCGAAACAAAAAAGCAGTAGTCATCATATACACAAAATAGCCAGATAAAATATATTGATCCGATGATGTGAAGTTTCATGGAAACAATGAATATAAAATACATATAAGATACAACTCCTACAGAAATGATGGCTACTAAAGCGCACGAAACTGCTAGATTTTTCATTGCCGCATCTCTCATGAAGGACGTCTCTTCAACTCCTAGGAATACGTCTATGTCTATACAACAACTCATTATTTCGTATCCACTCTTTCTGTTGAAAAAGTACGAGTTAAAGAGAAATAAATTTGCGTACGTGACAAAATGGGCGACTGCTAGGATTTCTGGAAATTTCAGATCCTGTGTAGCTGTTGCCGATAAAAGAATAGAAGCGCCGATGTTAGCCACAACTATAATAAATAGGTTTATAACTATTGTTTGGTACGATCTCTGCACAATCCGGTTATTTCTTATATCAAACCTGCCGAATCCAGAATATTTTAATCGAAGAAATATAATTCGATTAAATCTTTTGATATATTCACGCATTAGATTTTCTTTTTCTAAGGGTTTCATATTTTTAGAGATGACTTGTACTGGTAATGAGGCTACACAAACTGAACTTGGAGAATCAATTTGTATGAGTTGTCGATTATAAATCATTTAATTTATTTGCTATGGTTCTAGTAAGCCCTTGAGGACAATAAACTCTACCATAATTATTCCTCATGTGAATTCTAACTGATTTAATGGATGTCATCGGAAGGGAAGTAATATTGAATGAAGTTAATAATTATTATTACTAACCGTCGTTTTACTAATGGCCTTAGGTATTTAATTAAATAAGGGATTAATTTTAAATGCCCTAATAGTTTTGGATGTGTGGGATAATAATTGCCATTATAATCCTTGTGTAATTTAAACAGATAAATACTGTCTACTGTTTTTTTCTTATAGCCACATTTTTAAATGCTAAAAGTTAAATAATATAACAATACCAAATGATTTATTGAAGATGATGAAGTGGCAATGGGCAGGGCACATAGCGCGGAGATCTGATGACCGATGGGGTCGGAAAGTGCTCGAATGGAGGCCGCGTATCGGAAAGCGCAGCGTAGGACGTCCACCCACAAGATGGTCCGACGACCTGATAAAGGTCGCGGGACGTCGCTGGATGCAGGCTGCCTCCAACAGGTCTCTGTGGAAATCATTGGGGGAGGCCTATGTTCAGCAGTGGACTTCCTTTGGCTGATGGATGGATGGATGGATGGATGAAATGATTTATTAAGCGTATTCTAAAAGTATAGGTATATAAATTATGCGCATGAAGAGCCGTGAAACAGCCATTTTTTTGTCTTCGGACAAGGGGTAATGGGTAAGGGTCGGTACACATCTGACGGAAAATTTGTCGAGCGTAATTATAAAAGTATCAATTTGATTTAGAGCAGTTCATAAAAATGCTCTAATTTATATGTTATAATTTAGGTATGATTTCTTTAGATATATTGTTTATTAAAATAAAATTATATAGATACAATTATGGATTGCAAGATCCTCCCAACCGTTTCCTTCAGCGTTGAAGCAAGAGCAAGAGTAACTACTGGACATATTGAGACTTAACATCTTATGTCTCAGGATGGCGAGCGCAGTGGAATGCCAAGCAATGCATTTGTGATTCAAGGTGTTGTTTGGTTTTGTCACTGTTCATGAGCGGTCGTTAGGCTTACCATCAGGCAAACAGCATGCTCGTTTCGCCATCAACTACAATAAAAAAAAAAAAAAAACCAGTTATCGTCCGTGCTATTTAAGAAACAGCATTAGGTTGATTAGATTTTGTAATAGATTTAAATCTGTGGTAGTAGATTGAAATCTACCTCAATTCCCAAGACTTTCGTTGGGCTGCTGATATTGTAATAGCTTCGACCTGTATTGCTTTTTTAATTATACCTACCCAACATTTACAAACATGGTCTTGGCTCCTAATCCTATACATTAATGAAAATTTTATGTCATGACTATGAGAAATTAGGGGATACCTTTATTCTCACCAAACAAATATTATGGGCCGTTTAAACATTTGTATTGGGGCAAGTTTCGAACTCGGGGCCTCTCAATTCACTACCGGCCGCACCAAAGAGACTTTTTTTTATTCTGGCCCGGCATAGTGGCAGCCTTGCGCCTGATGGTAAGCGCAAATGCCGCCCAGGCAGAGTATCCATTGGAATCGGACGGCAGTCTCATTCCAATATGCATTTACAATGCGGATGGCCCGCCGCTGCAATCCATCCAAGGCATCGAGCAGGTACTGGGCGGATCCACACCAGAGGTGCGAGCAGTACTCCATACCCGGCCGGACCTGCGCTTTATATAAGCGAGAAAGCTGGCCGGGCGTGAAAAACCGACGCATCCTGTTCAGGACTCCAACCCAGCGTGATGTGGCAGTCATTACGCCCTCGATGTGATTCCTTGGATTGAGATCACAGCGGATATCCATACCAAGGATACTTAGGTCATTCCGCATTGAGAGGGGAGCACCCTGAAGTATGGGGAGGGGAGAGAACGGGTATTTTTTCACGCGAACGCACACAACTGGGTTTTCTTGGCATTAAACTCAACCATATTCCTGGAGCCCCATGTAGAAATGAGATCCAAGGTCTGGTTGAGCTCAATGACAAGATCTTCGCGTCCTTTCACAGTTTCGACTCGGCAACCCGGAGGCCCGCAGTGGTATCGCCCAAGAACCGTGCTATCATGTCTTATTAAGAAATATAAATAGTTTTGGCGAACTTAAGTACCACTAGCGACATGTCGGCTTGATTCCTTCCAGACGTATAATTTTCAACGTGTTGCGCATAGTGGCGCACAGAATACTGCGCATGTAAAAAAAATATCAGCGCCTGTAGCAAAATATTAGCTAAAATACCGATGATCAAATTGGCTCCGAAAATTCTATTAAACTACTCTTCTATTTCATCTTTAAATGTAACCTTGTGCGGTAGAATTTCTCTTGTAAATACAGAAGAATATGAGATGCATAAATGCCATGAACTCCATGTCGGGTTAAGGCACTGTGGAGAACGTAGTAAAACATATTAATATGGGCCTTTGTTTACTAACTAATTAAACAAAGGTAATAGATACTACTACGCCTGTTTAATTGTGAGATAAGAAATAGTAGAAAAGTTTTTTATTTTTTTTATTGCATTAAATGGCGAGACGAGCAAGCCGTTCGCCTGATGGTAAGCGATACGACCGCTCATGAACAGTAGCAACATTCCACTGCGCTCGCCATCCTGAGACATGATGATGAAGATGTTAAGTCTCAATATGTCCTGTAGTTGCTCTGGCTACAATGTCCTTCAATCCGAAACACAACAGTGCATTTAAGCAGTGTTGTTTCACGGGAGAAATAGACATTGCGGTGGTACCTACCCAGATGGCCTCTCACATATGAGAGACCTACCACCAGTAAAAGTAAAAGTAACGTAATTTTGAATAATTTGCCATAGAGTTCAATAGGTACTTTATTTATTATTTGTGATAATTTACCTCTTAGCTTAAATAACATCTATGCAATCATTTTCAGGATATTACAAAATATTTATATTATGCACGAATTTAAATGCATGCGTAGCTTACGTGCATTTTTCTATCTTAACATCAGTAAGTTTTTCAGACAGAATTTTTGGTAATTTAAGTCAGACGTAAAATATCGCAAGTATTACTTAGATTTATTTCAGTGTATGCAAAAAGTGAGAACTGCAATACCTATATAAAAAGTATTTATAATTATTCTTTCAATCAGACACCATATTTTAGGTCCATGATATTATTTATGCACGGTGTTAGTTTCAGAATGGTAATTTAAAATCCACGGATGCAGTGAAAGAAAACATAATGATGATGATATCCTTCTCGCTATCCTCTCTCACCTAATGTTCTCATCAGCGGCTCTGGATTGGTTCTCTAGTTATCTTCAGGGACGTCAGCAGTCAGTACGTGTTGACGAATCATCGTCCAATTGGTGTAGCGTGGACTCTGGCGTTCCTCAAGGCGGCATACTATCTCCTATGTTATTTTCTATTTTTATTAATCTACTAACCCGAAAACTTCAGTGTGCGTATCATCTGTATGCCGATGACTTGCAAATTTACTACCAGGCAAATGTCAACTGTTTATCTTCAGCAATCGACTCAGTGAACAGGGATTTGACCCACATAAAGAACTGGTCAGATAGTTTTGGGTTGACAGTTAATGCGTCCAAGTGTCAAGCCATATTAGTTGGTAGCTCTAGGATGCTCAACAGACTGGATCCAACAACTCTCCCCTCTATTATATTTAATAATTCAGTAATTGTCTGGAGTCCAGTCGTTAAGGATCTTGGGTTACTGATTGACTCGACCCTGAACTGGAGAGCTCAGGTAATCTCTGTCTGCCAGAAGGTCACGGGAACTCTTCGTGCGCTCTATCGCCTCAAGAATTTCCTTCCTGTCAAAACCAAAATAATGCTTGTGCAATCCTTGATTTTCCCTTTAATTGTCTATGGTGATGTGTGCTATTTTGATCTGAATGCAGAACACCTCAACAAACTTGACCGGCTTCTCAATAACTGCATTCGATTCATTTTTAATCTTCGTAAGTATGACCATGTTTCTTCGTTCCGATCTCAATTAAAATGGTTACCTATTCGCCAGCGTCGCTCGCTACACGCTCTCTCCACGCTTTTCTCTATTCTTACGTCCTCTTCCTCACCTTCTTATTTAACTCCAAATTTCCAGTACTTAGGTAGTAACCATGATAGGAACCTTCGATCAGCTAACAACCTTCTCCTTAAGTGCCCCTCTCATAATTCAGACTTTGTTCACTCTTCCTTCTTTATTCAATCAATCCTACTTTGGAATTCGCTCCCTCTCGAGATTAGGACATCTACGACACGTATAGGATTCAAAATGAGAGTCCGAAAACTGTTCCTAGACAGATTGGCAGAACTATCATAACATATTTTATATATATATATATATATATATATATATATATTATTCTTAGTATTTATGTATATTATATCTTGTATTTATGTATTTCATATTTTATATTTGTGTAGGTACTAGTATAAGTATTGAGTATATATCCTCGATTTACGTCTCAACCCATTTTTATGCACCTTCTGAATTTATCTCTGCACCACCTGAAGGTTGGCTGTTAGAAAATGCCTTTGGCATTAAGCCCCGCCTGTATACTATTTGTATATGAAGTATCAAATAAAATAAATAAATAAATAAAACATCTTTAAAGCTCACTCTTATAAAGTTTTCTTTTTAAATATAGATTCTTTACGTCGGAGCAATAGATATATGTAGGGGTTACGTATTCAAACAACAAAAAATATTTTAATCATGATATATTGCTTATCAATATAGAGTAACAAAGTGTTTGTTTCTAAAAATATGAAACTAGAGTTTGACAATGGAATCAAATGCTAATAAATGCAACAGACAAGTGTAACCAAGGCATTGCGCTATCACAATATATAGGGGTGGTTCCGATGATAAGCCAATATACGAAAGATCAGACCAACCATCAGATCTATCAAATCTTACCGATTGTACAAAATATTTTAACAACTATCATTTCTTCAATCTCATAAAACCTAAATATTAATTATACCAAGGTAATTACTTTCTCAAAATTTTACTACTATTTTCTAAATTTAGACATATTTACAATATATTAAGTACATATTTTATTCACAAGCTTCGCTGTGAAAGCGCAAATGTATCTATTGAGCATCATAGTCTTAAACCCTCTGAAGTCGGAAGCTCTTCGTCAAGAACATCTTGACGTTTACATTACACATTATAACAATCGACGCATTAAATAACACATTTACACATCAGCACACACTCACACACTCACAGCACAGTCTGTAACCGATCAATACTTTAATTAAATTATATAAATACTTCTAGAAATGCATTTTTACTTGGTACGACATGCCGTGAAATCATCGACGGACTTCACCATCAAATTTTATAATTTTGATAATTATAATAAGTACAAACAAAGAACAAACATAACACTCTATATACGTAGGTACAAACATATAAAACTTGTGACATAATTTGTGTTAATAATTTGAGAATTAGAAGCTAGTATCACTATTACGAGGAAAGAGATTCTTATACCGTGGATTAAGTTTGTAAACAAAGTCTTGTTTTAATATTACAATATGAATCGGACAAAATCAGTCATCCGACTCATACAACTGCTTCATTTCAAATCAGCAACACCGATATCGCAGAATAGCACCATCCTCGTCCACCTCATATTGTTCAGTGTTCGTCTTTACATTCCCCGCTGGTTTGAAATGAAACTTACAACTTTTGACAAATACTCGAACTAAACTAGAGTTTTAGTCTAACTTAACAGCTAAACTTAAAGATAACCCCGTACCATCACCAAAGATTGCACATAATACCCGATACTTTGATTTTTTAATTGCAGTCATGCCTAACTACATAGGCTAGTGGATACATTTCACGTTGACTGTTAAAAAATTTAAGTATTTTTGGGGACTAAAGATCGACATGTCCATCGTTCTTATATGAACTGTGTAAAGTATAATAGTCTTTTGAAAACTCACGATAAATTGGAATGTTAACAGTTACTTTGGAAGACACTGATTTAATAAATAACTCCTTTTTTATTTTACATAAACTTGAATTCAGCACTGGGGAGTAAATGTAACTGTTAAAAAGGAATACAATTTAATATAAAGGCGGACGGAATACAATTTATTTTATTTAGTACCTTCGAATTTTTTCACGATCCCCATAAATAATAAGTCTTTTTTACAGTTTGTATTCACTCAAGGGTAAATATTCCAATAGTGTTGGATAATAATGGATTTGGCTGACCGAATATTTACTTCTTGTTGAATACAGAACCGTTAGTCATAACGCCTGCAGTTTAACATGTTCGAAAATAATACATTTAGTTGTGTACTGGCATTGGTAGCTGGCCTAAAAGTTGATTCGCGAACGCGGCATTCGTGAATTTGAAATGTCTTTTGTCGTAGAACTTGAGGAGGGCTGGAGAGTAAGGGTGCTGTTTCTTCAGATGCATGTAATGTTCTTCGGGTTCTGATGTGGTGTGACCGCATTCTTCACAAACGTACATCTGTAAAAAATAACGTTCTCCGTTAAATATTGCCCGGATTTTTTTAAATCAAAATTTAACGATAATTTTTTGTATTTGTTAATAAAACTTCGAAAAATGAAAATAATATTAACCTTAGTCCTCCTTTCTTTGTAAGCGTATGTGTGTTGTACACCGTGTACTTTTAAACAATGTGATTCTAATGAGCATCTTTGCGTGAATGACTTTTCGCATAAGTTGCATTTGTAAGGTCTGACTCCAGTGTGCGTCCGTGTGTGCCGTTTCAGGTCGAATGTGTCATTGAATCCCTTGCCACAGAATGTGCACAGGTATCTCTTCACATCCGAGTGACATTTCATATGTCGGTTTAGAAGCCTCTGTAAGCTGAAGTTCTTGGAGCACACTCTGCAAACGAACTTTGTCGGGTCATCTTCGCTCACTAATACTTGTTTGTTTTTCTCCTCTTCTCTTTGTCTTGCGTTCGCTTCTGTCGCTAGTGGATTCTTTACTCCGTGTCCGCCATTTATGAACTCTAACGGTAGCTCTGCTGGCAGACCCAACTGCAAGAAGAAAACTATAGTTATAATGATGTAATTGCGCGAAAAATATATTCCAAAGAAGAAAATCAAGGTAAGTTTTGATTTCATTATTTAATTATAAGGCTGATTAATCTATTAACATCGGTAAGTTAAAGCATAAGTTGATTTAGGCTCGGCGTAATATTTTACAATGTATATATTACCAAACTTCGATGTCGTCTTTCTCTTATTTATTTCGAAAAATAAATATTTCAATGGACGACATTGAAGAAGAAAAACGAATCAAAGCTTCGCCTTAAAATCAAATAATGCTTACCCTTTGTTGCAAGATTTGAATTTTGGTATCGGTGACAGAGCCTTTCTTCAGACTTACAGCAGCGGCAGGACTGAGCGAAGTGTTCTCGATGTGACTGCTGCCGTCGAGAGAGTTGTTCCCGCCGGGCGACGGTAGAGACACGCCGGTCGGTGAGTCCAAGTCCAGGGAGTGACTAGTGAAGGGGAACCCGGGAGACAGGATTTGTTGCCTCTGTTGTAGCTGAACGTGAATCTGTAGCTGCTGCATTTGCCCTTCATTATGTGGAAGTAAGGGCCCGGTGTTCAGTTGCATTAACAAGTCCGGGCGCTCTTTTACGAAGTTGAAAGAGGAACTTTGTTCTTGGTTGGCGATGGCGAAATAGTTCTTTTCATAATACTGTCTACTAAAGTTAATTTGCCCCGTTAGTGATTCAATATCACCAGGATTATGTACAGAATCAGGCGTTATTGATGATGATTCTCGTAATTCAGAATCAGTAATCGATTCCACGTGATTATTTAATAGAGTAGCGAAGTCTTCCGTAGAATCTGAAAGATTTCCTAATATTCCTTCGTTTGGCCCAGGAAACGTTAAAGTTGCGTTGAACTGATAATTGTCAATTACATCTTCAGCCATTTCTACTACCATGGGATCAAAACTATTTCCATAATTGCCAATAGCACCTAAATTTTCTAATTTGTTCTCATAATCTATTTCTTCGTCTTTAAGAGCTAACCCATAGTGAGCATTTTGCATGAGTGAATATTGTTTGCTTTGTTCTGGGAAGTTTGTGGCATTTTCATTATTTTCACAGTCCATGTTGAAACCATTGATAATATTGAACTCATTTGTAAAATTACTATTTGCATTAAAAGTATTTTGGCCGCTTTTGGTGGACGGTCCAAGCGTTTCATAAAATGGTGGAAGACTGCCCGTAGGTGGACTATTAGGACCGTAGTTAGAGCGTCCATCTCGACCGTTGCCTCCGCTTCCCGAGCCTCCTCCGATGGCGCCGCCTCCACCTGACGACGGGACAGTGCCACCACCACCAGAACTGAAGTTCCCTGAGCCACCACCACTCTGAGAACCACTGCTGGATCCACTGCCACCGGTTGAGCGGCCGTGCCCAGCTGCTGCATTTAAGATACCGGGAACTTTATTCGCAGGACAATTTCTGAGTACTAGAACAGGCCTAGCTAAAATGCCATTTGCAATTTTTGAACTGCTTGTTCTTCTTTGTTCCCTAATTTTCTTCTCAGTTTCCTCATCTTCAGTTTCACCACGCTTTTTTGCTATGACATAATCAATTGGTTGGTCTTGTTCTGGATCGGATGTAGGTAAAGTCGCCGGAATGCTTACATCGGATAATTCCTTTTTATTATCACGGAACTGTGATTGTGATGGAGTTCTTTGTATGACTGATACTTTCTGACACGTTACGTTGTTATCTATTCCAGGAGAGGGTGTTGATTCTGGAGATGGTGTATTTCTAGAGGGCAAAACAACTGGATCGCTGTCTAATGAATCTTTTTCCTCCTTTATTAAGGGCTTGTCTTCGACTTTTTTGTCCTCTGATACAACAGGTAAGTATTGTTTCCGCTCTGCTTGAGTAAGTACATGCCCTCTGTGACCATAAGGAATATCTCCTCCTAATATAGATGAAATAAACCTTCGCGGTTCTTTTGTCCGTTTTTCGTGTGTATTCTTACTGCCATTCGAATCTCCGAATACGTCTCGATCTGAAACAAATGAAAATAAATTGTTAAAAAATATTATTTCGATAAAAATATTGGAGCACACAAAATATACGGTTAACTTGTATTACTAATACACAAATAAGGTAATTCAATTTCTGAGTATAGTCAAACGTTTCTCAAAGTTATTGACTACTGACTATTTGTCCTCGGCTTATTACTAACGTATTCATATGGCGTCGGTGGTATGAGGCCTCGTTGACGTCACTGGTATGTGCCTCCATAACGGTAACACTCGCCTCCACTAACCACACACACAACACAACACTAACACACCCATTTATATATGTTTATCTACAACATATTTCTGTCGAAATATTTTAATAGTTACATGAAGCAATATAAGAATTATTTTTTATGTAATACACAATATTAAAAAAATATTTACAAAAATATAATTCTATTCGATGAAGTTTTCCATTAATTTGTTTAAAACAATTGAAGTTATAATTAATACAGCTTAATAATGCTTAATTTGCAATAGTGAGTCTCAAATAGCACATAGAAAATAAAAGCCCCTCAGAAAAAAATACAATTATAGCGAAATACGTAGGTAGCGAGTGAAAGTCCCGAGGCAGGCCCAAACGAGTTCCTTTGCCCTTTCTCGGCTTTTGTTAGGGATTCAAGGACGAAGACTGGCATTGTAGGATTTTTTGTCCGTAATTGTATGCGTCTAAGCAGTCGGCCGTGACTATCGCCAGACCAATTTCTACGTTATGTTCATAGAACACAAATTCGTGCATTTTTTGAAAAGGATGCGTATATCCGTCGGCATGTTTATAGCGGCACTTAAGACCTGCAAACGGCCACGTAAATATTTTATGTTTGAGTTTTATACGTTGTGTATTTTTTTCTAAGAAATGACCAGTTTTCCGTTAGTATTGGGTAAGTAAACTGCAAAGATCTTTATTTCATGTAGCAATACGTGCTGTGAGTTGTAATGACCGAGTAGTTTGTACAACGCACTTTAATTAGTGTCAGAATATAATATGCTCTATTACGACTTATTTGGAAATTATTGCATTAAAATCATGATCAAACTTTATGTTTCTAGGTGTAATTCCATAGAATAAAAGAAAACTACAAATCAGTGGTAGCTCACGATCTTTTAGGTCACGTTAATGCAAACACATCAACAAGATTTGTTTTTTGTTGCATACCTGATATTTAGTATTTTATTAAAAACAGTCATTTGAATTTGTTATATATAAATAAAGCGAAATTTAAAAGAAATGAAAGTAAATATGTTAATATGTTTGTTGCAAAAGCAACAATATTAATGTTAACAATGGCATGCGAGTCTAGTAAATGCCTAAGATCTATTTTATTGGTCTGGACTTGTAAAAAATACATTCCGACTTTGAAATAACTCACGAATTTGGAATAAAACTGGCTTAAAAAGGTTCGGAATGCCGCTGGCCAGTACTTGCGTATGCGGTGAGATGGAAATGATAACATTTAAATTGTGCGATGGAGACTCATGAGCGCAAGTATGCCTCAATGTAAATTAGCATGGTCATAAATAACATTTAAAATATACTTTTCTTAGAGGCAGATGTGAAGGCTAGTCAGTCAAAACTTAAGCTGGAAAGCTTTTATAAGTTGAATAAACCTTTTTATTTAGAATACAAAGAAGAAACTGTGAGAAAAGAGCCTAATTTAAGATATTTTTTTCTAAAACTAAATTTCCTTATTGAAACTTTTTGTAAAGCTAATTTATACATAAACTTATGTAGTTTTGTGTATATGTAGTTCTCCATAATATAAAAAAGGCGCAGATGATTTTTGCGCCACCTAACGAGCGGCTGACATTTGAAAACCAGCCGCATTTGACATCAATAGGTTTTCTTGGTACGTTGGCTGATTATAGCCAACTCACTTATTAGAAATAACTTTCATAGAAGCTGATCGCGAGCAAGCAATTCGATTGAAATTTGACAATCATTTTCAAGTCCTATTTTTGTAAATTTACTGTATACAGGGTATCTCAAGACTGCTACCGAAAACGAAGCCGGGTGATAGTTTAAGCGACTTCAGACACAATGCAACAGAAAAAGTTGCAAAAAAAACCGATAAAATTTTTTGGTTATTTTTTTCCTATGACCATATTTGGGTGGTAAATAATTTTTTTCCTAAAATAATACATTTTTTCCTAAAATAATCTAAGGTATAAAAGAGTTTGAATTATTATTTTAGCAAAAACTATGGATTTACCACCCAAAAATGACGATATTTAAAAAATCATAAAAAATAATTGTCGCGTTTCTTTGCGAAATTTTTAGTTGCATTGTGTTTGAAGTCACTAAAACTACCACCCGGCTTCGTTTTCGGTAGCAGTCTTGAGATACCCAGTATATTTTGAAAAAACAGAAACTTATCCATCCAAAAGCAGAGCAAAATTAGTACAGTTATATTCAAATGCTACAATACTGTGAGAATGACTGGTGCCAAAAGGATTAAAGGGTCAAATGAATCGCTAGGATAAATAGTTTATTTATTCTAAGAGTGTTGCGGCTAGCGGTTTCCTCGACTGCCTTGGATGGGATGAATAAAACGGATTGATTCATGGCCCAGGCAAGACCTCGCCGAGATGTGTCATGTTTTAAATACGACACACTATAGAATAAAACAACCGTCCTTGAGTCCTACGTCATACAAATGTATAATATTCAGGAAAGTCTACATTGCTGCCTACAAAGGTTATGTATTCTACAATATTATCATCTACTACTGTTGCATATTATAATTCGACTATTTTCTTTAAAAAGTGAAGAATGATCAAATACTGCACAAAGCATATGAGTTCATGCAGCGAATTAAAATTTAGTGAATTCTTCTATTCAAATATATTCGTATCTGCCACCTGTTGAATGTCGTAAATAATTAAGTTGCAATGATCTTTTATCTATGTTTGTTTTACTTTTTAAACCATATAGACATAGCAGCAAGACATTCTAATACCATACACCGGTAGATCAACATTTTTTATATGAACATAATATGTATATTGTTCGGTGTACGACTTAATAAAAACAAATAAGCTGAGGTGGAATTGTAGCATTTCTTATATATCATTTAAATATTGCGGTTTTTATTCTAAAACGGTAATTCAAGGCCAGTAATTACCATGTCCATATCTATTTGTAAGTTGTTTCCTGTAGAGGAACCGCGCTCGTAACCTTGGCAACGAACGTTCATTATTTGGCCATTAACAACAGCCTTCTTCGCATCACACTTTGGCAATAATTAACGATTCTCGAGTTATTTGGAGTATCATAATGTTAAGAAGGCTCTTATATCGAAAATAGTGCGTTTTGTAAGAATTTTCATTTCTAATGTTATCGATGAACATATTGGAAAATGTTTAAAATTGTTTATGTAATCACTATTTTCGAGTACATAAAAAAGGTTTGATTGTGTTTCAATTGAAGCGTATTCCATTAATTAGTATAAACTTAATATGTATTAGACGCCCGTTCCAAATACTTTTTGTTGTATAATTTGTTTTACAAAAATTTCATTAACAATTACTTCGTCAATTTATACATATAAAAATAATAGTAATTACTGTAGTACATTCAGGTGTTTCTTCTTATTTTTGTGTTCAATATATTGAGAAGTAAAAATAACAATGAGACTACAATAGATTAATTGTTGTTTATTTAAATGGCCAATGTTACAGTTGTGAGCAAAGAATGTATTGACAATATTAAAAGCCAAAGACCTCCAAATTCTAACAATCTTAATTTTTTACTGCATATAAAACTATTTGCAAATTTTATACCTATTCCTTTTCGGTTTTGGGAGCGAACCATATTACTCAAGCTTTAATATTATTTCATTTATACTAAATTTATGGTAATGATTCGGATGTTCATATATTGTTAGACAGTAAAGAGCTGTTATAATATTTAAATTTAGTCTTAATAACATTGGATTCTATTGCATTATGCAAGTAAGCATCATAATGGTGTTGTACTTAGGTCATCGGATAAGTACCTAAATACTTGACAGTGTAAATGACGAGCCGCAAAGAAAAACAGCTCAAAGAACTTAACTTTATGTGGCATACGTTACCTGAAGAATCATATTTTGCGAAAATTGGAAATACAGATGGATATTTCTTGAAAATTGGATTTACTACAAAAATATGCAAGTCGCGATCTAACTGTGTTATCACTACCGTTCAATAGTTGCTAGCGTGCATTTATACCATTTGTTATGTACAAAATAATAGTGACCAAATAATAAAACAAATTATTAGATACACGCATTAAGACCCGGCAGTAAAACTCGCCCGAGGCGTTAATAAAAACTAGCGAGGCGGCGATCGGCGCGCGAGCTAGCTTGTCCTTGCGCTGCGGCCGGGGTTATCGGACGCTGTTAGCATTTAACGCATTATAAAACGTAAGACAGCTATAAGAACCGCTCCGGGCAGACCACATAAAATTCCGTTGAAGTCTTTTTTCCATAAATACCGATAGTACACGGTACACGGGAGCGCGCGGCCGCCACCGCCTGCGCCGCCTCACTCAACCATCGGTTAAAAGGTCACTCTGAAGGACATTTTTTGTTTTGAATTATTTATCGCGGGATTCACTACATGTGGTCACCGTACGAACATGTGTAGGATTCGTATCCGCTGTGTTCGGTGTTTACAGTTAATAATTAGATATTACGTTCCTTGAGATATTTCGCGTAACGACTACCGCTGACATTGAAGGAAGTGAGAATAGAATTAAAATGTGCGGGTCAATTGTTCGCTAGCGCAACCTTTGCGTTCGCACAGTCGTTATCTAGCCATGAGTCGGAACGAAGTAATATCTGGTGCCTTCCTACGCCCCCGGCCGCGCCGCCTACCGAATGTAATTGCTTAACCTTCCGTATGTTTTTCAAAGCCAATTCTGTTGTACAAAAACGGCGATTCTAATACGTCGCTCTTAAAGCAACGGTCACAAAAACTGTTCAACGCTTTATTATTATTTTGATCACGGCGTGAATCACAACCAGATTTGGCGAGGGTTAATGACCCAAATATGTTTAGCGAAGTGTTCAAGGCTAGTCGACTGATTCGACTAGCTAATGTAAAAAAATTCGGTACGCGCAGCGCGATCACTTCGAATGTTTTTGACGCTGCTCGTTGTTGGAGGCAACAGAATTTTTGTTTATAATCGCGCACCATGAATATGTTACCGTTATCAAAATACTCATACTCGATATACAAAACGACGAATATCACGTTCTCGACGGTATGGATGAAACTGTCATAATCTGGAGCACATTAGGAAGTCAAACAAGTTGGATGATCCTTGAATTGCAATGGTGTTTGAGATATCTATACATGAAGTAAACATGTAAATACAGGCGCAATGACATTCGGCGCCGTATAAAGAAGTAAGACAGTATACAAATGTCTCGTACAATTGTTTGGTATAAGTATAGTAAAGTAGTGTTGGATTGTCCTCAAATGTACTAGTTCGTGGGCGGTCTACAGTAAATTGCTCCAAAATACACGAAATGATTATCTTTTATTGCGGCATGACACAACAATGGAGGAGATGACCTTACGATCGCAAGATTTAAGCGTCGGCTAACCGCTCGCTATTTTATATTACTCGCGTTAATCCACACGACATGTTTTATGTGACATTTACATAA
The DNA here is from genome assembly GCA_023078785.2 of Hyles euphorbiae. Lineage (NCBI taxonomy): Eukaryota > Metazoa > Arthropoda > Insecta > Lepidoptera > Sphingidae > Hyles > Hyles euphorbiae. The sequence continues at coordinate 11,571,979 of CM041041.1, read as the reverse complement.
ATTCCGAATCTTTTACTACTATACGGAGATCGTAGTTAACAATGCTGTCAGCTTTCGAATAGTTTTGGAAATTTCATCCTGTGATCCTTTATTACTAAAGCAATAAAGGATTTCGTCGATGGTGGTCGTAAATGTGTTAGATAACACGAAAAGTGTTCCTGTCGATGACAAATTATGGTTGTTATCGAAAATGCCTTTTAGATTCTATGTGCCGTTACGTGTCTACTAACACTTAATGCAGCAAGTTGTGTTTGTACTCCGAAGAGGAATATATCATTATATTGTGAAGTATCTGGTGAAGCACCTTTTATTATTTGTATAGTAAGTGAACGTGCAATAAGTACATGGAATGTACTACTTAAATACAAGATCTTTAACTGTTTGAGTCTATCTTTGCCACAACTTAGTCCTGCTTCCATTAGTTCAGACTGAATTGATTCTATTTAAAGTACTTCCGCGGACAGTTTTACTTAATAGGAACGAATGATTATGGCAATTGATGGAACTAATGAGATTTTTCTTACACGTGTATATAATTTGTCCAAGTACTGCATACAGCCCAATGAATGCAATCGCGCACACGTTGTTTGCGCGTGCCGCTGTTGCAGCGCGCTCGTCTGATGGCAGCGCAGCCTACGTCACATCGTTCAAATTACCGTTTCATTTATAAATTACATAAACAATGTATGCATCAATGTTGAAATTAAACGTTATACTAAACAGCTGTTTGACGAAACAACATTGAACTTTATTAAAATCAACATGATAACTAATATATTCAAATATTTTTCAAATGAATCAGACAGTAATTAGTTCCCGTTGACGTTTATAGAATACATAAACTAGCTGTACTGTTGTGCGGCGTCCGCCGATGTTCTCATAGTATTTTATAACATCAATCACAGTCATTGAGGTTGTTTTTATTGTTTCCTCAATGCAGCAAATTGGTTGAAGTGACGTTCCCCGTACCACATTTTCTGGTCGGCTCCGCGAGCACACCGCAACTTTACCTCGATAACGACACACGACATTTAGCAAACGATCCTGCGGTTATAATTACCTAGTAATTTTTGTTGCTAATGAGATTATTGCATTCTATAAAGTTAAGTAATTATTGGTTAATGTTCGTAGTACTCAGCGTTCGATATAAAATGCTTAATTGTATATGACCCTATATTTTTATTTTATAATTGGATATTTTGTAACACTTATTTTGACACCCGCGAGTATATAGAAGTGCCCAGAAGAGGCACTTCAACTGAACAAATTTCCTAACGAATATACACATATAATTCAAGACCAAGTTTGAAGGATATTGGCACCGTTTTACTATACCTTTTAAAATGATTCACATTGAAAGCACTGTTGTTAAGTCGCATGACTAAAGAGCGGCATCTAGCCAATTTAAATGTCTACAGAGTACTTGTCAATGTATTAAAATTCTATAAATAGCATTCATAAGGGCACTAAAAGGCAGATGCGTTGCAATCAGCAGGTACGAATATAATGGATGCGTTGAAACAAGGCACGTATATTGGCGCACTAAAAAGCGAGTCACCCAACCTCCAAGTGATATTAAGTGCAATTTTATGAACATTTATAAGATGAAATTACATGCATGATGTTTTCTTTGGAAACAAAACGGATAGTACAAGACATTTAAGGTATTCGCTACAAAGGTGAATTCAAAACTGCCACGGTTTATCAGTCCGCCTCTTTAAAACTATGGATCGAAATACCATCGCACGAGCACATAGTTGTGAGGACATGTGTGACCACTGGGAACATTCAGAGCACGTCACGTGCACCGCATCTTTGCTCGGAACGCGCAAAAAATGGCGTGCTCTTGTCTATCGGTTCCACAACTTATCGGATGTTTGTCATCGAAAGACATTTAAAAGTCAACTTTTCACCACACTTAAGCAGACTCTTGAACAATTTGAAAATATTAACATTTACAAATAAATTGTCTGTTTTGTTAATAGTCTCATGCTAGTTGACAGATAGGTATATAATCATGATCTGTGGACATGAGTGGGCGTAAAATAAACAATAGAACTGACATTGTCTCGAGCAAGATCCACGACGATCAAAGGGTCACATTGACGATCACATTCCAAAAAGTGAGCTCAGCATTTAAAAAAGTTATTAATTCTCAATACAACTTCTAAAACAATTACACGGATCGAGACTAGTAATGAACAATTATTTTCACTGAAATCGTTCCAAGAACAGATTTACTCTACCTATTCTGTGTGTAATCGCTTTTTTATGATCGCCAATCTTTGAAAAGGCCAAACCTTAAAAAGGTAGCTGTAGTACAATGGACGCGAGGATACAATAGCCTCGGCCACATGGCGAAATTCATTTTTTTCTTTTTCGGTAACTCGTAAAGATGCAGATTTTACTGTTCGCAAATGGCAACAAGCGATAAGGCGTTTTTTGTTTTATCGTTTTACTTATAAAGGAGCTCTATTTAACTCTAGCAAATTCGTTTAATAATAAGTTTTTTCTCGATAGGTTAAGCTTTTATTATCCGTTAATCCTTTTATTGTTAGGGATCTTAAACATTTTTTTAGTTTATGAACAATAACTAAAACCCGTTATTGTATTGGTGAATGAATTTAAGATTAATTGTGTTTAAAAAAATACTAAGGAGATTATTTTTTTTACAAAATTTATTCATATGCCAATAACTGCACTTATTATTGTTACTGCCCACAGGGCATAATAATTTTTGAAACTATTACTATTAACCTTTTGTGCTATTAGTGACAAAAATAACGAATTAACATTTCAATTAAATTATCATAGTAAGTTTTATAAAATACACTACAAATAACTATGGATTAATATCACGTTTTGTATACAGTATGTAGAGCATTTACACCGCATGTAAAATATGGATTGAGTGATGTTTTATGCTCCGGTGCGTTTGGTAAGGAGGCGAGACGCGACGAACCCTTGGCCTTAATACAAACGTCAATAGCGTGCTCGCGCATACGTTAAACAACGCACGAGAATACTCCAACCCGTAGTGCCTTCATAGGGGAAATATTAACCTTTTTGTAAGATACATTTTGGCCCCATTGGTCACTTGACAACAGTTCTCAAGTGCCTTGATAGGATACGTATCCTTTTGAAAGATACATTATGGCTGTATTTAGCATTGGTTGTTCACGTGTAGTCAACAGTAAATATAATGTAGATTGAATATGATGATGGTTAACATTATATAATATGGTTATTTTGAGGATACAATAACGTTTCCACATCAACATATTTTCTTTTCTTTGTAAAAACAAGATTATGTCCATAAGAGGACCGTTGTACTTGGGTGGTCCATATCTACTTCTATGATTCTCTTACCTCCGTTTTATAGGATTTGAACTGGTGGATCAGTGAGATAGTCTCTTAGTCATTTTTAATATCTATGTGAAGCGAAGCATAAAGACATAACTGATACATATATTGTATCGAATTAAGAAAAGTAAGTAATTGACTTTTGTTACGCGAAGCTCTATATAGACGACTTTGAACTTATTTCAGATGTAGTGTAGTAGCTTTGTCTACTCAAGGCAGATGATAAATGGAGTTTTATATCATCAAATTGGTGTTATAAGGACGTATGATTATGCGTGGAACAAATATTAAAACAAGATTGAAATTAGTCTATGCATATTGTAAATAAAAATCATATACATTTAAATACATTGAAGGATGCGCCAAGTATCATTTGCACCGAGATAATTTTGTATAACATCCAAAAAGTAAACGTACAAATGTTATGAAATTCTATGATTAATGATCTCCCATTACCGTATGTAATGCAACCTTCGTGTTAAATTGCTAAGTTGAAGCCGTAAGTAAGGTCATCGAACATATTACGAGGAGGCTATTTTCACGCGGTTCACATTTTAGAATAAATTAAGATTGCACCTGATTTTTTAGGTTAATGGTTATGGCTGGATGAGGAGGTGTAACTGCAAATATTATTTAAAGGATAGTAAAACTGTAAAGGTCGTTTCATTCTTGCAACCTTACGAGTAGATGACAAAGCTTTAATATCAATTAAATGTAGCAAAGTTCTGTTCGCGTATACCGCGGGAGCAACCCGTTGAAATCTTTTATATGTAACGGGATTTGATTGGATATGGTAGCTGCATATTTATTTATAAAATTATCAGACGCTGTTTAATATATTTAAATTGAGATTTATATGTATTTTATCTCGTCTTTCACGCTTTGTGGTTTTAAACTCGTAATTATCTGTTATGAAAAAATCAGTTGAACGGTACACGTGGTTTTGAATAGTAACTGCTCATTATATTTTTGCTAATGTTATGTCTTGTAAGGTTAACATGCAACATAGTTTTAAGATCTATAATGGTCGCGTCGTGATGTCATAATTGCTTGGAGAATTACTGTTGCTGTACATAATAAAAATGTTTCATATACATTATTGACCTACATTTTATTAGGGTCAAGGATGGAGTCCTGTCGTGTAGAAGGATTACTGTTGTACTTTTTTAATTATAAATTAATAAAACTATTTGTAATACAAAGGTTGAACTGGATTTGAAAATAGTATTACACATATTTTAAGTAAGTAGAATTATAGATTAGAATAAAACGAATTATTATATTGTTGAATTACCTTGTGAGATTTGAGCTGTTAAAATATTTATTTAGGTCGATTTACATAAAGTTAATTTACGACACTTCCATATTACATCCGACCCTTCATATGACCCTTTTATGCCACTATAAAGAAAATGAACACAATAAACCGAAAGCACCCCCTATGCACATTGCGATACGGGTAGCATGACCTTCGCGAACAAGTCACCCGCGCCCTTTTCGCTACAGGTGGAAACACACCTGTAATTACAGGATAGCATTTTTAATTCTATTTTTATTTTTAAAAGTCAACGCGGTGTACGTGACATGCGGGTTCCGTCATTCATACATTGTTTGTTTCGTATTGTACTTATATACGAGTATATGTATGATGAAATATTGTTCTCAATTTTGTCTAATTTACGATTTTGTACTGGTATTGTAATGAATTTTGAAGTAATATTTATGACGATTGTTTGCCAAAAATATTTTGTTTTACAGTTAGTGTAGTGTGTAGTTAGTGTGCTCATTTTGCTGAGGACAAAAAGTGTTTTTTAACATCTATACTGCGTACTTTACGTATCAATAAAAAAAGGAGACGATTCTAAAGTAGTTAGTAATATGGAACAAAGGCAATATTTACTACAAAACCGATCACGATTATACGCGATGCGGGTGTTTTGCCGGTACGTACACACTTATTTCTCATCGACTGTAATTTAAATAAAATAAATGAAGACAGCTGGAAGTTAATTTGCATTCTATTGTACGTTACTGTTGAATTCTCTTTGCTAACTGGTCTACAATATTTGTCATTATTCTTTAATTTAATAAATTTTCCATATATTTTGCATGTTTGCATACTTCGGGCATTTTAATATCATAATTGAAATTAACTGTTCCATTAAATTGTCAGAATAGAAGGGAATGTAGATTGTGTTTAATTCATAATGCCACATTTTAACGGTATACGAAATATCAAAATGTATTGTGGAATTAATACCTAAGCAAAACAACAAATATGATTTGTATTCTTAGCGGTGTAACTGTTAAGAAGGCTAACACTGCAAATTGAATGTTAATAGATGGAACATGGCAGAAAACCAAACAGAATCTAATCTGGAAAATTCACCATTTCCAAAATGGCACATAAAACAAGGTTAAAGTCGAGCTGAGTGAGGTGCGCAGCAAATTTTATGCAAATACGGGACACGCATACGTCATGGAAGTTAATTATATTGAAATGACAGCTGAGATTGCGGTGACTAACCTAAATACAAAGCGAGTGGCGATGGCTGGCGAGCGGAAGTGGAGCCATTGTGCCGCAACCATTGACACCTCGTGCCTACATCATCCGGTTGGTTCCTGCCGCGTCTGCGCCTCTCGTCAACGCTATTGCCATCATAACTGCTCTTTTATACACAAATACAATAGCCATTGCGTTTCTAACTATCGCTATACATTTAGGAAAATTGAATATGTATCATATGATGGCGTGGGCGCTGGTAACTCATGATTGAGATTACCCTTGATTCATCTTTCGCTGTCGAAACCAATATCTTATGGTTTCGATGAATTCCAATGATATGTGGATTTACATCCTTGTTTCATGGTCTATTTTAGAAATATACACGTTTGTTGTGGACATATATTATAATTCCAAGAATAAAGATTTGGCTTTAAAAGTCCTGTCACGTCCCACAAGATCAAGCATGATGATTTTGTTTGACGTTTGTCAAATTTCTTTTAAAATCACAATGGGGTACATCGACAACATCGACATACAAAAGGATTTAGAGCTCATGGTATTAACCAAATAATCGAATGACTTATAGACGTGATCTCGCATTTTTAGCACGTCTATGAGTGTAAACAATTCGTGGAAAAACGCAAAACATGACAGTTATATCAGTGATTCACGCTTAGTAACTACCTGAGACCGTTAAAATGTGCAATAGCGGTCACCATATGCTATTATTGTTTGTAATTATTAATTACAATGTATTGGTAATGTGTAATAACCGGTTCTTTTAATGTGATGAAAATTAAGCAGCATACTAATGTGACAGTGCAAATTACCTTATCTATTAACTTAATAGTATTCTTCTTATGACAAACGAGTGTGAATGCGAATAATTCTACAAAGAAACGATAGATGTGAGACACGCAAGTAACGCAAGTGATCGCAGGTAGACATTCGTTAGCGGTGTCGAGCCAGAACTGGATTCTGTTCGTATCCTTTTTTTGGGCAAACAAGTGGCCGTTACGAAGGAAATGATAAATAAAAACACCATGAAAGGACAAAGTATTAGCCTTAGATTATTGAATAAAGTTTTATAGATTGCTATTGAAAGTGATGCTGCAACTACATGCGCCAATTGTGTTTAGATGCCATATAGTTTTACCGGTACAATAGGACAGAATCAAAAACATGCCTGGCCTAATAAAGTTGTATTTTAGATTGTGAAGAAAACACAGCCCCATATTAGACCTAGAAGACATAATAGAGGAATATACAAGGGTATAAGAATTATAGGTTTAAAATATAAACTTACCAAGACATTCCTTGTCCTTATCCCTCTTGGACAGGAGGGGAATGGGCCCGTCATCGAGAGGGGATCCAGGGCACAGGGGGTCAGCCTTGCTGGCGAGCAACTCCTGTCCCTCCTGCAAGCCGAGCTGCTGCTCATGCAGCCGTTTCTTGATGAGGAAGATCTTCGGCATTTTCGTGCGCTAGTAAACACTGCACTCGATCCTTCTGTTCGTCTCTGTCACTAGGTCTTTCAATATTCACAAGTTTGCATCTTACAACACTGCACGTTAAGTTTCCTCGCGTTGTTGATATTTGTTTAGTGCGTCGAGCCTAGCGGCACATGCGATACCGTTGGCCGCTGCGAAAGAACTGAGAGTTAGTGTGCGGTGCTCGCGACACCGTTGCCCGAACAGGTCCACCCCCGCCCCCGCCCCCGCCCGCGCCGGCGCCGCCCGCGCCCAGCGCCTGCGCCCGCGCACCGAACCGCGCCGGGCTCACCGCCGCCTCACGCCGCACAACCACCGCTCCATGCACACTACCACTCATTCCAGTAAAAGTGCTATATTGTTTTGTCCTAGTCGACGCTGCCGCAACAATACCTGTTCCATAATTTGACCCTTTTGTGATTAGTTAATTGTTATTTGTCTCCCGTTGAGCTCGATGTAAAGCAGTGGGAATTGACTTGTGAACAGTTATCAAATAACTTCACTTTTGTTATTGTTCCTGTAATTCCGGAGTTCAATTGAATTGAGGCTCATTATAGATGCATAAAGTAATTTTATTTAAAGTAAATCGAATACTAGTCTGATTAAATTATATTCCGGAAATGATATGACAAGTTCTGTTAGTTCCTATGCCGAGGTATAATTTTACAACTATTTCAAGATGAGTAGATATAGATACATTACTATGAAATTAGGCGCCGAAAATAATTTACGCATGCGTCGGTACTTAGGTTCCGTTACTTCGTAAATTACACCATGTGCTAAACAGGTACAGCACATTTGAATATGTATTATTTATTTACTTTTTATTTTTAGTGTCGGGACGAAGGATTATCTTGCATATTCATAACTTTTTATTTGTTAAAACTAAGCAAGTTTCAGGTATAGACCCCACAGACTTTGTTGTCGGCAGCTTTCAATCAAGAGAGATTTACAAAACAATAGAAACAGATACGAACAGAGATGGGAAGGGAATTTTTCCTTTCGGACTTGGAGGATTTACAAAACGGAATTTACGAAACAGCATCAATAAACTTTACAACGTCAATTGTTTGTGCATATTTTGTGAAACTGAATCTTTGAATCTTTTGTTTTGTCCGTTCTAGTTGATGTCGGCACCTTTGAAGTCGGTGAAAATTTAAATGATTTTTTTTAGTGAAATATCGGCGTTGGGTAGTTTATTGACTTTTATGTTTATATTACTCTTATTACATCTATTCTCATTTGCACCAATACAGTTGCCAAAAATGGTTTCTAAATAGTTGTCGGCACCCTACTAACAAGTCGTCGACCGTTCGCTATTGGATGTACCTGCGTATCTATCGATGTTTTTATCTACACACATAATTATAGCCTACGTTCGCCCCGTTAAAGTACGTCTACCTTTGTAAGAATCATTATGCCATATTAGTCAGTTGAAAAAAACTTTATTAATTTAATTTTACAAGTTGTGTGACTAATTTAAAGTGGTACAAATTAAATGCCGTTCTAAAAAAAATATACTTAAGATTTATTATGATATTACCTACAAACATCTGAGGGTTGGGTAAGTATAGAATGGGTGGTCAACGATTAGTTTAGATAGTACGTGTAATGCGCACAAATATTTTCATTGATACAAGGAAGTGGCGACCAAGTGTGAAAAAAAATGTAATACCTTCCGGTATCATAGTCTACATTCATCCGTCTTAAGTGTTACATTACATTGAAGGTGTATTTTGACGAAACACCACAAATACCTTTTGAGAAACGCAATGGAGCGTAAAGTTTTCGCATCATAAAAGAGCTTTGAGTTATCGGTTACTGGAAAGAGGAGATTAAGTTGTTCCACCAAGTCGGTTCACTTCACCAAACCTTTGTATTTCATATTAAATAGAAATTGGGGTTTTCCACGTGCTCGTAATATTTTAAAAATGTATAGGCGTTCCAGCAAGAAATAATTCTCACATTTTTGAATCTATTTAAGAAGATAAATAAAATTGACCGACAATTACTACATTTCGCAACTTCTACTTAAAGTTAAATCAGTAAATATCGTGGTAACGTTTCCTTTTTAGAGATCGTAAATCATTTTTACGGTAAAATACTCCTAACGAGACTATAAAGTGCCAAGATGTTCTGCACCGAAAATAAAGCAAAACTGTAATACGCTACCGAATTGGTCCTTTTTATTTTTTTCAACTGAAATAAAAAATGGAGGCAATTTTCGCATCGTCTGCTTCGTTTTTTTTTGGGATAAAAAACAGTCGTTGAGCGTTTTGCTTTATTTTAGTTGTAGTTTATGAAATGCAGCGTCACATGGATATTGGAATTAAATTAAGGAACATTACATGTAATTTCCTCTATTGTATGTATATGATGATCAAATTACTGGAATTTGGTCTAAACGTAGACGTCGATTTATAGAATGTTTGTAAGTATTTATTCTTGTTAAAATTCAGAAGGAAATAATTTGAATTCTTGACATATCCTAAAAACTGTTTAGATCAGAGGCCAGCGGAACTGACAGCCTAGTGTGTTTCTCCAAGCATGAAGAACTTAGAGAACTTAGAGATTTTTGGCCACAGAACAAGATCGCTTAGCTGCCATACGAATCACAGTCGAGCAAGGGCAATGACTTGTGCCTTTCATTACTTGTGTATTTCCATGATCATTGTTATAGCTTTAGTTTATAAGCATTTAAAATAAAGATAAAAAAAATATTGATAAGTTTTGAGACTGTTCAGAACACCGCTGAGTGGAAATTATTTAATGTATCTTAGTAATATTCCACATTAAATTGCACCTCTCCCAAAATCCTCCAAATTACGTAAAGAAAGATCTCTGTCTACGAGTAGCTACACAATATAGAGTATATGAAGCATGGTATATAATATATCGGGTGAGATTACTGTCGGACCTTCATAGGTAACCCCTGTCGCAGCTTATTGTAATACTTTCAATCACCGACAGAATTTAATTAAAAGAACATTTAACATACTTATCTTAGCTCAATCTCGGCAAATTATCGTGTAAGGCTTGAAAAATATGTTACTTTCAAATCAAGAGCAAAATACATGAATTTTTATAAGTTTTACGTATCAAATATTTTTGACAAATAAACAACTCTTTGGCCTTACACTCATAAACTATATACAAACATACGCACGCCTTTTTCCCAGAAGGGGTAGCAGACACAGAGTACATTTTACATACTAAGATTTCCGCATGAGTATGTATTTTAATAAATTTAATAATTGTTTTAAAATAAACTAATCAGCAAATAAGCGAATCAATGTTGTTGGAAGTAATTAAGGGCCAATAATATCCGTGTAAAATATAATCTACGTAAAATGGGGAAACCCGTAAAAACCAACGATTTTTTCGCCCTCTGGTGTTAAGTAAGTCAAACCAATGATTAGAATTCGTCGTAGTTTGTTCTAAGTTAAACCACCGTGGTAGCAGACGTACAACCACGACACCCACATTTCGCCTTGTATGTTTCGTCTACGATTTGATAGGGGACGAGTCTATCGCCACATCAGGCACAAATTCCTGACTCAGGGGTCATAATTAATAGAAAAATCCAATATCACTTTGCCCGATCCAGGATTCGAGACCGAGACCTCAGCTTTGTAACCTTACCGTACAACTACACAGGCAGTCAAATACAATTCTTTCAATACTCAGTCAATACAAATACTTATATATGGAAGTAAATTATAAATACTAGTATATACAAATATGTATGTATGTAAAATGATTATAATACTTTTTGGCGATAGTGATCGAGCTTTGGTTTAGCTGGCCGTTTCGCTCATTGGCTTGCCTAGCTATATACGTACATACGTAAACATAATAAATAAATAATTATAATTATGGTTCATTAATTATTAATTTACATCACATGGTAAGTTTTTAGTTGGTACGTTTTTATTTATCTGTTGGGGTGCATGATTAAAATGCACACTCAAAGCCCTTCAAACGAAGTTGAAAGTTCCAGTGACGGCGTATGTCTAGCGGCGGGAAGCGTGGGCGATCCCACAAGATAACTCAGATAACGACCAGACGGTGCATAAACAAAGAAGAATTGTTATTTATTTACAATGTTATTTTAAATTTATTTTACTGATTTATTGCATCAGTATTCTTTATTCATTAAAGTGACTTAACGAAGTCAAATTCTCTTGTATATTTTATTAGTGCTTGTTCATAAAAATGTCTCATTTTATTTATTCGACACCAATAAAAATGCACATGATCTAATCTGTAAATATTTGTGTATTTATATTCGGAACAGGTTTTTATTTTATATCTATTTTAACTTTTTATTTATTTTAATAATTACAACGTTTCTTTCTAGATAGGTGAAATGCATTAATATTTGTTTGTTAAGTAAAGTTTTTAAAACGATTACAGTTACAGTAATAAAAAAATGACTTCTGTACTTTCAAACACGTGGAATGCATAGCCATAAGATTTTTATTAAAAGCATTAAAGCCTTTTTAGAAAACCGATTAAAATAAAATTGATAATTTTTTATTTCTTTTCTCTGTATTTTTTAAGAGGGTTTTAAATATTTATGTCCCCCTCATTAGGGCACGTGATATAAAACTAGTCACCGCTGCGTCCATTAATACCTAACATAACATATTTATACAAGGATTTAGCTTTATCCGACAAGGGATCAGACATTATCGAATTAAATATCAATTTTTACGCTAATATCTTAAGGTGTTTTTGAAAAAAGAACGTAATGGTGCGGTATTTATAGGCGCGCAGTGGAGCGGCGGTAGATGCGTGCGCGTCGATTGTGCAACTATTGCCAGCGCCCGTGCCGTCTGCGGTTCCACGCCGCTGCCCGGCTCAAGTTCTCGGCAATAACCTCCTTCAAGTCCAATGCAGAAGCGCCCGCTAATATTGGCGCCAATGTTCGCCTTGTTTGATATTGTGGACAAAATGTTGCATGTTTTATGAGATTTTTTATGTGTGATGAAAATGTGCTGTGTTTTAATATGTTAAATATTTATCTAATATTTTAAACAGCTATATTGGAAGGAGGAAAGAGATTGATTTTTTTTATTTGGTAACTGTATTGGAATATATAAATGTTTGTTTTATAATGTGGTACATATTTACTTTTAAAGTACATTGTATTTGTGGAAGATGAAATATGGCGGATATTCTCTTAGATTTTTCTTTTTGACTCTACCTAGCATTATGTGGGCTTGTTCCAGAATATTCTGGTGTTTTTATTTATCGATACAAATGTCACTGTTTCATTCGGCCTTTAGTATTTTCAACTGTAAGATCATTGCATATCTTTCTTGGCAACATTAACTTAACGCGACTTTGATCGCCCTCATAATCTTGATTTAGCAATGTTAAAGCGCAGGAACACATTACCAACGTATTTCCGCGATATTCTTTTTGTTTTTTTTTTTAGTTATCTATGATTTCATATATTTGCAGCATAGGCTTGAATGGGTACGAGTTTCAACATTAATTATCATGTTACATATTGAATAGAGAAGGGTCGAACTAATGAATAATGTATGCGATCGTGATGTAAATTGTTAAACTTATCAAATAGATTAATATTTTATAATTTATCAGGTGATTATAACGGTTCCATTCCAACATGAACCGTTATCGTAAATAATATGAATTTCATCGGCAAAGGAGAATAATCGAAGACACATTTTGATACGATTTATATTTTTGGTATTAATATTGATAGAAATTAAAATGGAATAAATAATTATGCAAATATGGGACAACTTTTGGACACAACAAGCTTTGGTTTCATTCGTTTATGTGACCATATCAATTCTTTATGTAAATAAAACATTTTGATTATATGAAGTTCATAATTATTATTTTTTAAAGTGGGGGTAAAGATGAAGAAATATGAACCTGGGAGCGTCTGTATCTAAGCATGACGGATAATAAGTCATAATATATGTAATTGTTGAGTTTTTACAGGATTTAATGGTTTAGACTTATGGATTCAAAATACAAGTGGGAATTACTAGCTGTAGTATTAAACCCCTATCGTATGAAGATAAACCGGGACTAGTTTATATAAAGTAAAACATCTATTAATACAGCAAAAATATACCTTACTTTCATAGTACTTACGTTGTGGGCGAAATGGTACACAGTTTTATAAGTAAGTTAAGGAGTGTACTTAGACTAAGAAAGGTGGAATTACAGCCAAACTGCTAAGGGGCTTAGTAATAAAGTTTAAACGCACAGGTCGCAAAGCAAGCTTCTTCTTTCAAGTGTGTCGTGTATATGGATCGATGAATTGCACAGTGTTGTAAATGGACAGTGTGCTGACTAGAATCGCTACCGTTTTGAAGTATATGAAATGGAGGGTAAGAAATGTATGGTGCAGTATGATAAAAAAAAACACTGTAGTAAGAAATAATAATAAAAATACCAATGCAAACCAAAAAAAATATTATTTCACTGTTCTTGTACGTGTTGATCACTTTGCTTATTCACTTGCGTCGCCAACAAATCAAAATATATGCGTAGTACATTGAAGGTGGGCCGCCAAGTACCAAACATGTAGGACCTATGCCTTATATTAAATTAAATATCTATATGTTTGTTACTTGGCGACTCGACATTTAGGGATAATAGACATTAGGGATCGTATTATATAAAAAGTAGATTAATTGGTATTTTTATAAGTTTTCGCATGGTCAAATTATTGTAATTAGTTTTTGTGCTATAGGCTAAACTTATTTATTGACACCCTTCTTGTATTCCTTACAAATAAGATAAAAAGCAAATACAAATATAATCTATATATTAATACGTGATGCAAAAACTTTGGATCCCTTTTTACGAAAATTGCGCGGACGCAGGAGCATAAAATTTGGCACACTTATAGTTTATGTGTAGGAGAAGTGGAGAATGCTAATATTTTTCAATAATAATGCTTATAAAGTACATTAAATCAAAAAATAAAATATTACACACACTGCCATGCATTTCACACACACGTCCATACACAAGTATACATACTCTGGTGTCAAATTGTTTCTTTTCTTTTTCATTTTGTTCTTCTGACATAGACATATCAAAAAAAAGGTTTTATTTGCCTAATGAGGTAATAATATTAATATTAAAAGAGAATATTAATTTTAAATGAGGGAATAATATTAATATTAAGCCTAATATTAAATGTAATATAAAACAAGATTTTAATAATAATGCATAAAAAGTACATTAAATCAATAAATAAACCAGCATGCATTTGACACACGCATACACAAGTATTTGTACACGTATACATACTCTTTGGTCAAATTGTTTCTTTGGTTTATTATAGACATCGTTGAATGTCAATCAGAAAAATTGTTTATTGTGGTTTTGTTGAATGTCAAACAGAAAAGATTTATTTAACGAATACTACGTGAAATGCTGAGCGCTTATACAAATTGTGTAGCAGTAAGATACATTTAAATGTACACGGACTATCATTATATGCATAAAGAAAGTTCTGTAGCAGTAATCTGCAATAACAACATTCAGGTACTTCAGGTACAAAAAATGTGCACGAATTATCAGAATAACAACATCATCATACAGGTAAAAACTTTTTCTCTTCTTGATTTGGTCGAATTTCGATCACTAGGCGACCACTAGTTATAGTAAAATGGTCAGCCTTATCGCATAAAGCGGCTTCCTTGCTGTTGCTTTTAGGACATGTTTAATATAATTGCAGAAGTAGGAATGTATGTGGAACGATGACGCCGATTTTAAGTAGCTGTATAGTACAAAAATGTTTCTACTCGTCGAAAAGGTTAACAAAGTGACGTAGATTTTATACACGCCTCCGCCATTAAAATTATGTTCTAGAAGATGTCGAACCAATTGACGTCATTTGGATTGACAAATGCTTGTACTTGTTGTTCGATTAATTTTGTCATATATTATTATATTACTATTCGGACAGGCAGCCATTTGTTGAATTATAATACAAATCTTTCTCCAACATGAATATAATCACACTCGTCGAGGTTACTTCGCCATACCTTCAAACTCCTAATATGACAACAGTAATGTAATAACCTCATTGTCAACTCATATATTAGCTAGCATTAGATATCATTAATAAAAACCTTAGTGATTTCTCGATGTTATCTCCTAACATAATGAAGGTGTTTTGCAACAGTTTAAGCAGTCGTATCGCTTACCATCAGGCGAACGGAATGCTCGTCTCGCTGTTCATTGCAATTAGATTATATATATATACATCCGACCAGGATTAGCTGAGTAGTTGTGTCGAACGGTGGCACCTTATTTGTATTGCACTGGACTTGCCATCAAATGTATCACAGTCACGTGATCATGTCAGTTTATCAATTGAATTCAAGTATTGCAAATATTAGCGCATGTGCGCATACTGTACACTCTGTGAGTAAGAGCACAACGGTAACTCCACCATATATTCTAGATGATTGAGCTCGAACACGCGCGACGTAACATCACGGGGAATTGCAATAGTATTAATGTAGAGAACCGGTTCACTGATTACCGATCAACTGGACAGTCATATTATTCAATTGGTCGCACCAGACCACCACTTTGTAAACTCCCATCGCTTATGTATTTTACCTTAGAATTAAACGTTGATAGACGCGTGATTTATGTCTACACCTACTATAATTAAAATCATGTTGATTTTATTATGCAGTCACTGGTATTATAGTTACGTGTTTTAATAACTTTTTCTTTTTACGTTAAGTAAATGTTATCTCGATGTGACGTGATTTATTTCCTAATTAAAATTTAAATATTAGCGTTATTTGTCTAGAGATATTTTGGTGGTCTATGACAGCATACTGATAGTAATTTTGGCTGTCGGATTCCCACCGTTTTTAATGTTTGCCGATTTGAATGTGCAATCCTGTGCCGTATGTGTAATACATTACGTATTATTCTAGATTTATTTATCAGGGAGACCAAAACAAACAAAATAAATCCATTAATAGAGAACGATATCAAGTAATAACTAAACAATGAATATTAGTTTCAAGTTACAATGCAAAAGCTACGCAGTACTTTGTCTTTGCTGTCACATCAAGGGGTCGGCTGGTACTACCTGGACAGCTCTACTACTGGCGAATGGGACCTAAAGGTACCGCATTTCATCAGGTCTAGTTTGGTCTAGGAGATTTCCTAGTAAATAATCTTTCTTACCTGCGTGCCTTCTATCCTAACTGCATGGTAAAGTATATATGATTATGCAGCTAATTATTTATTTTTTTCACGACGAAAAGTTGGTTGATTCCTGTTTCGTAAAGGTGGGTTTTTCCTAGGGTTACGCTTTTCCTTTTTCTTTTTTAAAACAAACTTTGGGTTATGATAATGTAAACATGATACTCATGACTTGATTGAAAACACTGCCTGTTATGGATAGATACAACCCTCTCAGATAGTCGAGGGGTAATTTGGTCAACACTGGTCTTAAAATAAGGTTATTTATTATTATTTATTCATGTGGCTTCACCGTTTCAAATTAAAAATTATGTCGTATTTTATGGAGTGAGTCACAGTATCCCTTTTCTTCTGCAGTTACTGTAGCTTCCATTTACAATCACTTTTAGCAATGCTGGTAATGCATCAGAGATTCCAATGTTGTAGATGTTCATGGAATGGCTGTAATTACTTAGCTACCATCAACTTAACTCCTGTTACCTCTGTTGTCCTGTTGACGCCTTTGTAGGATTTGTACAATAAAACCAAAATATATTTTACCTACCACAACAAAAACATCTGGCATTAATAGCACAAGTATTAAGCAATTATAAACGTTTCTATATAAAACAAACAGCAACAGTGGCATATTATGTTATTATTGTCACACTTACACATTATTGAAGATACTACAAGAAAATAATTTTCTATTTCCTACATATCTGTCGTGTTGGTCGCAATCATCTGCACTTACAGCATTATCACATTTTGCTGGGAGGTAAATGCCGCTATTCTCCAATAAACATTGTTTTTTATCATTTTATCGATAAATTCATTCGGTGGTGAGTGGGTTGTGTTTTCCTTCTCACCGTCCTACTTGCAGAAGTGTCCAACCTGTTGCATTATCGAACGGTTTCACTGTTTCTCATTTATACTCAGTTAAGCTGGGAAATATAAATTACTTAAGAAGTATAAATTGTGATAATTTCTTGATTCACAATATGGTATACTGTTGAAATGTTTGTTTTGTATTAAGGTGTATTATGGACATTATGGCGTTGCTTTGTGAATATTTGGTTTTAGCGGTTTAAAAGAAGCGGTATTTTCAATGCAGGATCTGAAATGAAATGAAAATATTTATTGAATCCATAAAATGTCATACATTATTTAGATTCAGTCTTTTTTTCCACTACCACCCGGTTCACAAGGTGCTGTTTATACTACAGTCCGATTAATAAGCTGTATATGTAGATTGATCAGAGCGTTTGACGAACTTGTTTATAATTTCATATTATCCTTTGGCTAATATTATAATATAATATCATAACCTTTAAGGTAAGTTTTGTGTTTTTTTAAGAATGCCGCAAAGTTTATGCTCTGAATGTTTAATATCTTGTTTTACGACTTTGGGTATTTAAATACATATATTTTTTAAATCTTAATAGAAAATGAGATAAATGGTAGGTAACTGGTAGGTAACTGGTACTTGCTAGTGCAAAAGTACAATTTTATGGAAATGCACCTCACATTTATACTAGTCTAAAATGCGTATTGTATGAAGTAAACTTTTAAATAACGCCTTATTGTGCACAACAAATGTGGTAATTTACCGTCTGCATTTTAAATCCCGATCGAATGCAGAAAACAGCATCCTGCGGATCATTAACGGGCCTGCAAACCGTAATGAGTTATGGAAGAAGATAAATTAAGGTTTAGCACCGAAAAATTAAAAACACTGACATTCCCACCAATCACCAAACATTATCACCCGCAAGCAAGAAACGAGGTTAAACTCGGCAAGCCTAAATATATTTAAATACATAACATTTCTACTTTATATTATGTGCAATGCGGATTAAAGCTGAGCTGCGAGTCAACCATACACTTTAACACAGATTTAAATTCTTAAGCGTTTGAAATGCGTTTATTTATTAGAATTTGTTCTCTTGTGCTACAACTAATCCATTTTGGTTTAAAATTAAAATGTGGTTTGGAAGTTTATTCAGGTTCTACCTTATCAGTTTAGCTCTGTGTTTAATATTGGAACAGTGTAAATTAACGTTTTGAAAAAAATATATCTGTAATGTCTTTTTAGGAATTTTAAAGGTTTTACAAGTTAGTGGTTGACTAAACCAATGTTTTTTTAAATTATCTAATGTTAAGCAGGCGGTTGATCGTATATCACAGGTCAAATTCTATGAAGCAGCCATATACGACCCACTTCAGGACACGGGCCTCCTCTACAATCAAGAGTGATTAGGCCATATAATTGACACGCTGGCTTAATGCGGGTTGGCGGACTTACATACCATAGAAATTCTTATAAATCGATATGGTATGCAGATTTCCTCACGATATTTTTCTTCATCGTTTTAGTGCATGGGATCAGCATGCACTAAAATTAATTAATATACACATGGCTCCGAAAAGTCAGAGGTGTGCCCTGGGCTTCGAACCCGCGCCCGCCGTGAACTTGTTGGCAGCTGTGTCTGGTCTGTATACCAACAGCCACCACCAAGTTCAATTATTAGTACATAATTAATGCGTTGGTTCCAACTATAGCATGAAGATACGTAGAAGAACATAGATTGGGGTTGTAGTCCCTTTCCAAATACTGTTTGTTTCTCTACCGGACTTGTATTCATCAAGTCATTACTTATATCAAGCGTTTACTTTTGGAGGAAAACATACCGTACAAATATTTCCATCGTGCAATATGTATGTTTTATATGTATAGGGTCTACGTGATTCGCCACATGTAACTCGAATGATCTATTAGATTGTGGTTTTATGTCACCTTATACTGTGTTATGGCATGGGGTTGAAATATAGATGCTTATGTTAATATGGGACACAAAAGTAAAGAGACTGCCTGCCTCGGTTACTTAGTTGTATGGTTACAACGCTGAGATCTCGGGTTTGAATCCCGGGAAGAGCCAAGTGATATTGGATTTTTCTGTTCATTATCAGCCCGGAGTCAGACATTAGTACCCGATAAAGATAAAGCGATATAGATATGAGCTCGCCCCCTACCACATCGTTTGATGGAATACACAAGGTGAAACGTGGGTATCCTAGTAACAACTCTACCACTTCTGGGAAAAAGACGAGAGTATATGTATGTAAATAAAGAGAAGAAGAGAAAGGCATCAAGCGCTGAAGCTCATCAAACAAAATCACTTTTGTTTTGCTTAAAAATTGATTTGAAAAAGACGGAAATACGTAGTAAGTTGGAAACTGTTTCTTCTCGAGACAATTTTTTTTTCTAGTGATAAATAAATATTTTTTATCGCTGCGGTTTTAGATTTTCATCGGCCTAATTACTGCAACTAGTGATCTTTAGATGGTAGAGCCACTTTGTAGCGAGTTTTCGACTAGTAATTAATGAGTTGGCTTATTAATCATTCATAATATATTACGTAGAGTACCAGCTTGGTTCATGCGTTTGTTTCAATCAAAATTAATGAATCCTTTTATTTTCCTTTCTCACTGCATTTCTTCACTTAATTTAAGGTGAGCCGGTTGCATACTTCCTGAAAAAAATCATAACCTTGTACTTAAATCTATTTTTGTACTATACTTAATTTATAGTAAAACATATAAAGACATCACATATTAAGATAAGGTAAGTGAGTTGTGAGGTCTTGATAAGGATAATATATGAAAATCAGAATTATTGCGATTATATTATATTGCAGTTGGGTTAATTAATTATTTATTCGTGCAACTGAAAGATGTGAATATAGAATCGTGTAATCAATACAGTTGTCCAATGTGAATCTGACGTCCGATGAATGTTTCAAAACCAGATCATATTTATCATGAATGTACATATCGTATGACTAAGTAAAATGTCTTAGAATAATAGATTTGAAAGTTGTGTAACTTTCCCTAATATTTATGCAAATACGGAAGCGGGATGTGCCTGTAGTGCATGTTTATGTGTCCTGTGACCCATATAACGCTTTGCAACGGTACTTTTACTCATAAATTGTTTATTATTCAGTGGAACGCGCAATGTTACGATAGGTTTCGAAAGACACATTCAGTACCTACTTACGTAATCATTGCCAGATCTCATCTGTCTTACCAACACTATGATTTGATAAACGTCAAATGTAATAATACAAAACATTCGGCTTAAATAAATACAAATAAATGCGTGGATAATTTTGCATTTATGTAATTGTCAGAATCGTGTGAGAAAAAAAAATGTTTTATTCACCATATTCTGAATACATACATGTATAGTTATAGCATACAAATGGTTGCGTTTCCGCCACAGCAATATATGAATATTGTAATTTACCTTAACGAAGTGGAAATTACATCACGTACCTAAAAGCTCCATTAAGAGTTCAATTGTGAGGCAGCGAGAACACTCGGTTACGTGAATTAAACGTCAGAAAATTCTCAAGTGGCATGTTCACGCGCATCTAAGTACTTGGCCATACCGGTTGTCAAAAGGCCTGGTGAGTGCGCGAGCGGCGGCGCGGCGTGGCGGCGAGGCGGAGGCGCGGGGCGCGCGGGGCGGCAGCCGGGTACAGCGACCGCAATAGCGCTGGTTGCCGCATCGCAGCCACCATTGCCAAGATCACGGCTCGCGCATGCGCGGCGAATGTCAGCCACGTCACGATCGTGCTCCGTGCTATCGCGATTGGATCGTTCGAATTTCAAACACAGAATGCAATCACGATGTCGAACGAACCACGTCGGCGCCACAAAAGAAGATGACACGCGTCATCCTCTTCGCGTCACTCGTGATCTTCGCGGATATTCATGAGGTCCACCCGCAATACAGTGCGACAGATAATATTCAAACACGTGGACAAATTGTATTCATGAAGTCACTTTCTAAAACACAATTCTAACTCGAGAAAATTCGAGTGAGCTTTTTACGAATAAGCGGATCTTATTTGAAAAACATTACACTCGACATAAATACATTAACAAGTTTATTTCCTTCAGTTGCAGCACGGAACCGGAGCTGCGCACTTACGTATGTTAATTTATATCTGCTCGGTGCGGAGTGCGCCGGAGTCCAGTGCGATGCTACTGCTCGCAGCTCGCCTAAAGGAGCGTCCGAGTGTCGATCACGCACTCTTCCCGTTCCCCAAACGAGCCGTTATTATGCAACCGGCTCACATAAGCGCGGCCGTTTTTTGCTCGCCGTCCCCACGGTAAATAGCGTTCCAAGACTCCCAACGAGCTTTGGTTCGTCGTCATGTACGTATAATAGCCCTTGCCCTATCTTTATATGGGCCGAGCCGTAGGCTCCCGCAATCCTCATTCAATTCACGTAAGGTAGCGGCCCTAAGGACCGGGTTTTTGTAACAGCGCAACAGGTAGAAAGGAAAGGATTGCGAGCGGGGAGCGAGACGACACAACGTCATCGTGGCGGCGTCTCACTCCGCACTCGGCAGCCGCGTCCCCCGCACCGCGCACCCCGCACCCGCCGCGCACCGCCTCAGGAATGCCGTACGATTTGTGCTCATGCAGACAACTTGTACAATGTGTATCGGTGGGTATATACGCGGGCCATAACCAACACACACTGCCCTAATGCGTACGGGTCATGTAGCGGGATTCACTCAGTTTAGCCAGTGAAATTATATTGAAAGGGAGTCTGATGCTTTTTTGACATTGGCAATTAATATTCCATAAAAAAATGTATTGTGTTATGGATATTTTAATGATGAGCGGTAAAACGGCCTTTTGTGATAGAGTCATTTTATTACAGTGTCCTTTTACATGATACTGAGATATTAGATGGCGCATGAGATTTTGTTGTTATGTCATATAACTGTGCACGTAAAAGGTTCTATTTTTTACTGCAAATATAATATATTATGGAAATGGTTGTTAGATTGAACATTAAAAGGTAATTGACTTGTCTAGCAAAAATAATTAATGGTATGTATCTTATGTAAAATAACCATTAGTATCGTCTGCAGTGGTGTTTTTTCTTAAGCGATGACATAGCATTGCATTATGACAAGTTGAACACTTCATGACTTGACTGATTCGGGGGATGTACCTTATTCAAATCTGTAATTTGTACGCGAAGTAATATAAAGTAATACACGCTAAATTCGCAATAGAATGTGATTATTTGGCAATATCATTCAGCAGCAATCACAGACTCAATATTCAATTATTGGCGATATTTCTCAAACAGCTCAAATATAAAATCCTCAATCGCAAATAAAACTAACAGACGTGCTTAAATCTATCTTTGTTTTAGTAAATAACAATGCTTGTACAAAACAAACACGAGGACCGGTACTCGACGAGTGGGCAAACACTATTAAAAACTTCGTTCCTAAGCGATAATTGAAAAGAATCCTGTTGAATCAATTTACGATGACTGAAGTGGCAAAGACGTTTGGATGTCATCAACTAGGTGGACAAATATAATACGCACATATTTGTTTTAACATACACTGTGATAATGAGTGTGGACATATACATTGACTCTTGACGACATATAAATAGATTTGTGAATTGATGATCGTACCTCTTTGGATTGAATAGTCTGATTATATTCTGTATCAGCCCATATACGTCTCGCTGCAGGGCATAGGCCTCCTCTACAATCGAAAATGCCAAAATGCTTTGGCCATATAGTCCACCACGCTGGCTTGATGCGTGTTAGCATAAAAATAAAATATATTTTTATATTTTATATCCTTTATTGTTCATGTTAAACTTAACAATAAGATTATTACCTAACAGTACAAAAGGCGGTCGAATCGCTCGAGGAAATCTCTTATCGACTAACTTGGGGTGGACTTTAGAGATGGATAAAAGAGACATATAATATGATATAGTATCCTAAGAAAGTCTTGATAAAAGTATCTGGAACCAGGATCAATTACTTTTTAAGAGAAACACTACAGCTGATAATGATAATATAAACTAATAGCTGAGCACAGGTTAACTCTATGATCAAGAAGTTGATAGGTCTTAGTCCAATAATTTTAAACTTTAGCTTATTGATTTATTTACCAACATCATATTACTGGGTTGTTCTGTGATAAATCTTGCAAAGTTACCTGGACCTAGCCTGAAATAATTGATAAAGTTTGGCAACAAAAAAATTAAGTATGATGCGAATGCACATGCTTTGGATAGGTCTAAGATATTGTTAAAATGAAGAGCCAAGTTTTATCAGTTTTGATCAACTTGTACAAGGGAGGTACAACAACCTTACACATTGATAAATAGACGTTAAACTTGATGTCCTATCTGGATTGTCGTTTAATTTATTCATTTCCAAGATTCCGTTTACTAAAGATAGTATAATACCAATTTTTTACTGCCTCGGGGGAGTAATTGATTTAAGGTAAGATTACAAAGCTGAAGTTTCAGGTTCTTATCCTGGGTAGGGCCAAGTGATATTGAATTTTACTATTCATTATCAGACCGAAGTCAGGAATTTGTGGCCACTATGGCGATAGGCTTGCCCCCTATCACATCGTGGGACGGAACATGCAAGACGTAATATCGGTGTCCAGATAACACCTCTACCTATCCCTTCTGGGAAAAAGGCGTGAGTTTATGTATGTATGACTGTAATATCGATTTTTATATATTTACTCTTTAACATTCTGTTACAATGAAAACAAAGAGAGGCTGTCTGCTATAATGTTAAACTTAATCGCATGCAATTTTACACGACGATTTCAGTAAATGGAGCATAAAGAAATCAAGTGTTGAACTTAAAGAGCGACATTAAAAATGAAGAAAAAAATTCTTAATTACACACAATGAAGAGATTGGAGTTGTCACGTCGCTTAAGAGGGATTCATACAATTAATTTTACAAAAAAATATCATTATATAAATACAGCATAATAAGTCGGTTGCACAGGCGACGTCAGTTCTTGGGCATACATGTAACCGCTGGTCATATAAAAAGTTACCTCCGAGATCCGGTCACACAGGTCCGTAAGATCGATGACCTCCGCACGCCGTTTGACTTATGGAAATTACTTTTCTTGCTCCACCTGACTGATAGTCTGGGATGTTTCTAAAATTGATCATCAACACACACAAATTTGTGTGCAATCTTAATCTATTAGAATGCTGGGAACTGCCGGCCCTCGCTCCATTCATTATCCTTGTACGGTTATATAGAGGCAACATTGTTTTTGTTTTTCATTGCTTTTGATTTTTTGTGCTAATATCAGTATACGTGTATTTGTCATTTACAATTTCAATTTTAAATTAAAATGCATGCTATAAGCTTTTATAATTTCTAATCTGATAATTTATTAGCCAATGTATTTAATGTAAATAGAGCTATTTAAACTTTGTTTTGTTTTGCTTCTACCTTCTATTATTTTCTCTTTAAGGATACTCTATTCACAGAATTGATAGTTATTATTAGTTTGTTCTTCATAAAACTGCAAAGACAAATATTATCTAAACGCTTCTTCATATATTTATACTTACGGTTGTGAAACCGTAAAACAAACAAAACAAACTTGTCTCGTTGGTTTAAATCTGAGAATATGTTTTTAAATATTATAATAATCCAGCTGTTATACATTCCACTACAAGGCACGATCCTCAGATTAATTGTATCAAAATGTATTAAAAAAATATTATTATTCTTATATATTTTAAAAGGTTTGTTTGCAAAAAAGAAATTTAATTCCAAATTAATCTTAACAAAAAAACAACATTTACTTATAAATCCAAGTATTCAATTTTGTAAAAGACACATGAAAGCCAAACACATGCAACAAGGTTGCCTGGAAGAGATTGTCCAGTGCGATACAGCCTTTTGTATTTTTCTAATGTGTTATTTCTTTAATGTACCTAGCTTTATGCACGCAAAAAGGATAACTAAATAAATAAATAAATGAAAATCGCATATTGGGTATTTCCAAACCCGTAGTGTATAGAGAAATGTGTCCGTGTGCCTTTCTTCGTCTTACATCAGTGTTGATAACGTTACGCCGCGCCGCGCCGCTTACGCGACCGGTTACGGACGCTCGGCCCGCACACCGCTCGCGCACTTACCGATTACTCCACTCTATGAGAAAAATATATTTATAGCATAGATATTTTTAAGAAGGCAATAATTTGTGAAACTTTCAACATAGTAGTAGTAGATTGAGTTATTTAAAAAAAAAGTCTTTTTTAATTGTACCTTGAAAATCATAACACTCAGCAAATTATATTTATCATACGCGTAATGTCTAATTTAATATTGCAAATGACATAAAAGTTTTATATCTTCACAATAGCGTTTATAATCGCTATAAATGGTGGCTTTATAAGTGGCTATATTGGTTCTGCAAAGTCTGACAAGTTTATTTCTTGTGTTTATAGTGTTGAGATTACAACGGAAATGAAGCGATGGAGCTGTAGATTCGTTTTCTTAGAATAAGGAAAGGAAGGAGGAAATAAAATAAGAAAAGATCAAAATGAGTTTTGCACTAAAAAAATTACCACTCCTTAGGTACTATGTTAGGAATAATCTGAATAATGATACTTATTTGAAATTTAGATGGTCATAGGGCAGAAAACATTGATATAAGAAATAAAAAAATACATAGAATGTAGTATTGTTGAGTGTACATCCCACAAATAGAGCCGGTGCAAGCATTATCACGTAGCACCCAAGCTATTACAAAGCAAACGATGTTGCAATTCAAGTGCCGAAGCTGGTTTAGCGGTCGCGCTCGGCGGTGCAGCACGATCTGACGTTCCGCTGTATGCCGGCGCACCCCCCCCTTTATCCCCTTCCCCTCACACCTTCCAACTTGGCCCTGACCAAGACACAGACCCCACGAAGGCGAATTACGAAATTGCTATCGACGGAACTTGTTCCACAGCGCCTCGTGTTGTGAAGACGTGCGTGTTCAAATTGGGAATTGGGAACGTCAGCCTACTTCGTTGTTTATATCTATTGTGGTGCAGCCTTTTTGTCTGAATACTATAGATAAGTGATTTTACTTTCTTGCCATTAAATCATTAATAGTCGCCACGAGTCCGAACAGATAATTATAATTGGTAGTAAAAAGGAACGGCTAAAAGCTTTAAAGATTTAATTGGAAGATGCGAAAGATTTTATTGTTTATGTCCACTGTATAAATGCCAGTGCTTTTTGTTTGATGTATTTAATTGACAAGTTTTTTTGTTGATTGACTGTGTGCCTCTATATTCTTCTAATGGTTTTGAATTGTCTCTAGCGCTATTAATGTTATATAGACATTTTGACGTGTATTAAAGAATATGTGTAATTTAAAATTTTATATTTTTATTGTCGACGTCATTATCTCTCCTTGAAGTGATAGATTCTCTTTGGTTCCTTTTATGATCTTTAATACCACCATCGTTATCATAATTAAGAGTTAAACGTTTTATGTTTTTTGTTAGTCTCTGTTCGAGTAAATTGCCTGTTTTGTTTGTTACGGCTATTTTATCGAATACTAAATGGATAAAATATATTTTAATTACAGCTTGTGCGGCAGGATTTATTAATTAAAACTTATGTTCCATTATAGCCGACGACGCCCATAACACATTATGGGATAAACATAGCCGAAGTAAATATTTTGAGTTTGTATTACATTGTAATGTAATGTTATTGAAAATATTGTTCAATACTGATAATATTTTATTACCATATTGATAAAGGGGCTGTGTATAAGATATATAATGTAATGTGATGTATGTGGTTTAATTACAGAAAAATTAAAAAAATGTAGGTTTAGTCTTTTTATTAGAAAAACATCTTTTGGGTGGATTTGGAACGTTTCAAAAACGTTCGAAGTATCGCAATCCGTATTACTTCTAGAATATTCATAAAGTCGTATAATATCTATACAAGTTAATTGTGGGATAAGAGCGGTTAGACGAGGGAATCCTTTTTATACGTAACTTGTTTAACATTTCCACGAAGAATCTATTTTATTCACAGAACATCCAATGTTTTAGATTCAATAGAACATAATAACGTTTTCATTTATACAATATTTTAAAGCATCATCGTTTTATTTTACGTATTCTGTAACATTAAATTATGAATTCATACCTTTATTCCCGTTTGTATTTAGTTCCACGACAAAGCAAGTGAAACATTTTTTGTATAAAGGATCCGATAATATTAATGCGAGCTGGTATCGGAATGCAATTCTGAACAATTAGCGATTCCTCTCTAACAAGCTGATTTGTCAGGCTCTGCAGTGATTAACATTTTGACACCGCCTTTCTTTTTTTTTGTTGTAAGTGAGGAAGGACTGCAATAAGTATTAACTTTTATTGCTGGTCTTGGTTGAAAACATATTTTTGGTACAGATTTAGGTTCATACTTTTTTGTTATATAGTAATTAATATTAAGATGATTCATTTGCTATTTTCACAACATCCATTTGTGGAGTTTTCTCTAATAAAGCATAATAGAAGTTTAATTTAGTTTGAAGTACAACGAATAAATAAATAATAATACATACATAGTTCTAACCCTACAATATGATCAGGTCTTTTGACGTGGATATCAGACACTAGTTTCGGTGCAGGGATCGAATTCGTGGCCTCTCGTTTCTCGTATCTGTCATATAAATACATTAATTTAAAAAAGAGCATTATAGAACATAGAATTGAAAAGAAAGTATAATTTAACTTACGTTTAATATTTGTCTTGTTTTAAAACAAAAAGTTTGCTCCAACATTGTTGCAATCGAAGTTGCTCTTTTGTTCGCATTTGAATATCTCCGACCGGAAACATTAAAGGAAGAAACTATTCCTGCTTAATGAAAGAAAGTAAAGGAAAATGTTATGGACTGGGTAACACGTTTATTTATTGCATATATTTAACTTGCTTTGTTTAATAACAGGGTTAATAGCCGACATAAAGACAATGATTACTTTCTTGGTTATTAAAAATATATATAGCTTGTGTTTAAAACATTCGAGATTGACCAATCAAATATGTCATAATATCTAGAAATGGGAACATTTCGCATTTTTTAGATCTTTGTGAGCAGCAATATGATTACATTGAATATAAATAAAAAATAGGTTTATGTCTATGCACTGAAAAGATGCGTAAATATGAATTTTTAATTAAAAGATCCTCAAATAAATGAACTAAGAACCTACTTTTCCCACTATACACCCTAGACTGCCCATTCTCTATCATTTCGGTTATGTCCATCCAAAGGTTGCTTGGAAAGATTGCCTAGTGCAATAAGGCCCGATTGTACTTATTTTATATGTTTTTATATTTCCTGGTGTGTAAAGTTTATAAATAAATAAATTGGAACAATACAATTTGATAACTTATTCCGCGCAGTAATTCGACGCATATCACTATAATTACATACATACATAATCGTAAACTCACGTCTTTTCGTCGGAAGGGTTAGGCAGAGGTATTAGGCTTAGGTTAGGCTACCAGGGCACCTAAGTTTCACCTTGTGTGTTCTCACCCACGATGTCATGGAAGCCTGTCACATAACCGGGCAAATTCCTGACTCTGGACTGATATTGAATAATAAAATCCAATATTGCCCAACTCGGCATTCAAACCCGAGATCACAGCGTTATAAACGTATTGTAGTGCAACTGCGCCACCGAGGCAGTCACTATAATTAATATTACCAAATTACATCAGCAGGTGTTGCTGATGATATTGAAAGTAATTCGCGTATTTGGACATGTGTCTGCGCCGATTTCACGTCATCATTTTGCATCACAATTATAAGAGACAACATTACGCACCTGCGCACACAAAAAGATTTATTCGCCTCAATCAGAATTAAATGAACTCATTTCGGAGGTCCCGAAATGTAATTTGAGTTATGTGTTTGTGCAGGATGCAATAAATTCATAAAATATGGTTAGAGATATGCTGTTTTAATTAATCTGTGAAAAGATTTACATGATACTTTCTGATTTTAGTGCATACTCCTGCATAACATTAAATGAAAGATATTTAGGGTTGTAATAAATAATATATTTTATGTCATTTGTGTATCTTAAAACGCCGGTATTTAAATTATGATTATTTGAGTTAAATCACAGGCTACCTTTCGGTTACATTTATCCGGAAAGAAATTTGCCAGTGGCAATTTATTGTGTGAATAAAAATAAAAAAATACTGCAATTAAAAGGTTTAATAAAATGTATTCAATATTCTAATTTGACGTAAAAAACGAAATACTTGGAACCAATAAAACTGCATTTGAAATAATTGTATTTTTAATAGTAGTAATGTGAATTTAATAGCTTTCTAGTACTATTTGCTATTAAAGACCACCACGGCAGTCCGAACAGGTTTTGCAGTTAGTTTTTGCAACACAAATCAATGGTTTACGTTATATTGAAAACGATCTGATGAAATATCTGTTGCATTTAGTTATTAAATTTATCGCCAAATGAATTATTGTTTTGATTGTTACGTTTAACGGTTTAAGCGTGCTTTTATATCCAAATAATATGGTTTAGATTACTAATTTGCGTCTTGTACTTTTATAAGATTATTTCGAAACATTATTTATTTTGTTTTTATCAAACACTTATTACATATCACACCTTTAATTATTATACTCGGTAATGCTAATTCATGACTATTTTACTCTTCGATCTCATGAAATAACTAGATTTTGATACTGTTGTCGTCCACACCTACAAGAAAATTGGGAGGACTTGACACATAACAAAATTTACTTATACTCCGCCGTGTCGAAGATCATACAAAGTTTTAGAGTGTGGCGTGTGTACCAAACACACTTACAATGAGTTCAAAATAGTTGGATGTGACAAAGAGGCGCATGCATATTCATGTACCATGCCCCCCTTACTAGCGTCGCGTCGCCGCAAAATGTTGCGCCGTCTGACACGGTTACCTTGTAGCCATTCCACACGCTTTGTCCAGGGACCTTTTATGCTTCAGATCTGTCTAACACCTCGACGACCTTCAGTATCCCCCTTGAGTTTTTATTGGAGATGGAGGGATCGAAAGGTAAAAATATTTTCGTGTTCAATAAGGTTTTTCGGGTAGGTAATATTTTGGTTTTCAATGAATAAAATGCGTTAATACCTAAATCTATATGTACACATATATACATTAATTTCCATATATGGGAAATTAATGTATTGTGTGAAGAACATAATAAATCGATTTATAAAATGCATATTTTTAGGTTCTAGGAAGTCACTGGATGCGTGCCGCTTTTAACAGGTCGATGTGGAGATCCTTGGGGAAGGCCTATGTTCAGCAGTGGACTTCCTGTGATTGAAGAGAAAGAGAGAGAGAGAGAGAGAGAGAGTATATTTTTGACAGAGCGCATGTTTTCCGAAATCAATCGTAAATTATACATGTCGTAAAAAATCTTGAACTCCTTTCTTCGATTAATGAGGAAAATAAACATAATATTATCAGTATACCAGGGTATTTTTTGTGGTTTCTTTCTACCGAACTACGTCAGTGGTGTGGTAAATTCGAATGGTTGTTAATGATCGCTATACTTTAAACCAGAGGTTATTCACAGCTCGATTAATCTTGGTAAAACCATTACATTTTATTTTACGTTTATGAATATGAGCTGTATCAAGTGATTGGTGTAATTTTATAAACATCATTTAACTTGGTCTATATCGTACAATCCCTCGAGTCGTACTCGTTTGCAATAGTTATTATATGTCTTTCTGTCTGTTTCTGTTCCATACTGGTGTGTAATAGACATTATTTTTGACGCATTATATTCAGAATTTCAGAATTAAATTTCAGTAGACAACTCTTCTAGAATGTATCATCGTTATCAAGAAATCCACTGCTTAACCACAAAGAAATAAAAGATAGATCGGTATTAAAATCCTTGAGGGAGGCTTTTGTTCAGCATGATGAATACTCTAAGTAAATAAATAGATTGTAAAATCATAAAGAAGAAATATCACGTTTTATACTATAGTAAATGTATTCATATTCATCGCATATCTATACAGAGCAAACCAAGCGAAGTCTATACAAACTTCTTTTGCTTCCTGCACGCTCATCAATCTTGCGCAGTCATCATTATTGAATCTTTTATAAACTGACCGGTACCATTAATTATACCAGTGAAAAAAGATACGAGGACTTTAACAAATTGTTTTAAAAAATCATTAATACAGTTTATTGTGAAACGAAAGATCACAGTTCAATGCATTGTTCCTTGGTTTGTGTGTTTCATTTCTCAACAGCAGTTGAGACCTACATTGGTAAATTTAGAATGCCCTTCACCTGATTAAAAATGTGTAATTTTAGAATTTTAAAGAGCCATTTTGGTCTATTTAAGGCGGTGTGAGTAATTCCTTATTTGAAAGGGTGATATCGCAATAATTATTGCAAATATTGCATTCATCGGCCATTATGAAGGATATACTTTACGATTGCGGCACCATGAAAATGTATTACTTGGTTTTGTATGAATATTTTTGGGTATTTTCGATATACATTTATTACTGGCATTATATTATAATATGTACACGTGTGCGTATGCTTATAATATGTATACATGTATATATACGCGCTAAAACTACTTGTAAATTGTTCTTTATGTGCCAAAATCTATTTAAATTCGCACCTTTACCGTTTCTATAACTTACCCATACAATTATACGTAGATAGATAAAGATAGTGATAATAAATATACTGTAATTACATTATTAGAGAACGCTGAGGTAGGTATCTACTGTCAGCCGAAAATCTACTACATATACACATAGAAAGACGTATAATGCCAAGATGAAATGATTACTCCATTGAATGAAAACTTTTAAATTGAGGAATGTTGAATACGCTGTCTGAAGACTGTCGCTATTCATAAATAGCAGTAATACGCATCTACTATATGATTAATTTCTGTGTTTCATCCATTAACCAAACTAAATATAATATCCAGACAACAATAGAGTAGTATCAAGAAATTACGATGTCGACAACAATTAGGGCATTGTCACTTGCATTTTAATATTCAGTGGACATTATAATGAATAATACACCCTGACACGTATGATTAAGCGATAATACATGGTAATAAATTTCCAGTTAATTAAACGGTTTGCTTCTGATATCATACTTCAGATATTATATATAAATGAAAACATTTATATACGATAATTAATTTGAAAAATAGTACTGTACTGTACTGTACTGTACTGTATCAGCCCATATACGTCCTACTGCAGGGCACGGGCCTCCTCTACAATCGAGAGTAAGATTGAGAGTGGTAAGGCCATGTAGTCCACCACGCTGGCCAAGTGCGGGTTGGTGGACTTACATACCATAGAAATTTTATAAATCGCTATGGTATGCAGGTTTCCTCACGATGTTTTGAAAAATAGTAGTATACGAAAAAGAAGCCTAAAATTGTACATACGTTTTAATCCAAAAATAAAATCAACGTGCAATTGTTTTACTATTTAACTAAGAATAAAAAAGGTTTATACAATTTATTATTTCTTCGTTTATTAAAACATTTAATGTTTCATAATTTTTATACTATTTCGAATTTGCACAGGTCTTTAGGCAACTTGTACATAATATAAGAAAAGCTTTTATACTTCGCGGCACAAAGTACAAAGGCTTTGAAACATGATTATATAGGAGCTATTTTTAAGGTAAGGTTTTAGGCTCTAAATCAAAAATCTTAGTTAGGTTGCATCAACAACCGTTGACTAATTTTCAATTGTTGTTAAAAGTAATAATCTCCAAAATTATTTCCAACAAACCACTGCGGATTTTATTTGGCGGCTGGTGCACTGTTCATAGATTCGCGTCCGGCCATTGGCTGCCGTGCCAACGACCTCAAGGGATTCGCGTGTGATGGATGACCGCGATATTGTGGTTTTTATTCCTCTATGACGTCACTATCCAAATACAACAGGTTGCCACCAACTGTGCGGAATTTTGTGATGTGTCAAAGTGAGAATTGCGTAGCTGCAAATATTATATTAAAACAATATGACTAGACGACTTAATAATAGTTGCAGGAAGAAGCTGGATGCAGACTACTGCTGAAAAAAAAACCACAGATATAATTGGGGAAGACCTATACTGAACTGTGGACTAAGCTTGGCTGAGGATGGTATTAAAAACATTGTATTGAAGATGCTTGTATGTATAACTATTTATCCTGAATTACAGATCGTTACGCTTTTTTAAATTAAAATACTACTACAGCCAAGTTTAGTTTAGCCAATAAATTACTGGAAATATTGAGATATAACACCTTATGTCTTAGGATGGCAAGCGCAGCGGAATATTAAGCAATGCTGTCGGTCATATCGCTTTCCATTAGGCGAATGGAATGCTCATCTGGCCATTCATAATTATTATTTTCTATATGTTCTATGTGTATTGACTTGTCATAAGAGCTATTTAATTGCCTACGTGATCAATATATACAATTCAAATTTCAAATTTCATAGTATTTAAAAAAAGCCGAGAAAGCTAAGTGATGGAATATTTTTAGTAATATCACTCATACTCAGCATGAGAATAATAAATTCGGATCCAATATATTGATCCACATTTAGTGGTTAAATGGTTCCTTCGTGCTTTTGACAACACATTAATTAGTAGTGTATTAAAGTTGGTAGTATTTGGCACGTCACGCAGCCGTTACGCCACATCAGAAACCTTATTTGTGGTTAGAAAATTCTGACACTAGATGCCTCCATTGTAACAAGATCCCAACCATCAAGCCATTAGGCCAGAGTGTGAGACCAAGGACGGGATTCATTACATATTTATGGGCGAAGTATGGGTAAAAATAGGTTATGTCTTCATTGATATCTTAACAAACAAAAATGCATGTAAAAATGAAATTCATCTGAGAGACTTCGAGAATGTGCGTTTTACAACTAAATTCAAACTTCTTGCGAGTTTTGAGTAAATTTTTGACCTTTTGGATATTATAATTATTAGATAGATCTTCTGAAAATATATTTAAGTTGTCATTGTTCTATTTAATCAAAATGTATATGATTTTATGAGCGTCCTGTATTTGATCGTTGCCAAATATTATTCCGGCTAGAGGCTTCAACGCGCGCGCCAATATGTCTACTGAAGTTTTAGGAGGCATAATTTAAGATCTTCATCGTACAAAAAAAAAAAAACAAAGTGTCGTGTAGATTTGAATGAGACGATTACCTATACAATTTTTGCCTCCTCGCAAACTTATAGTCCCATTATTTTTATTTATTACGAGATTGTGACCTAAGATACCTTTCCTATCTTCAAGAAATTAAACGAAATTATGGTACAGTTATGAAGTAAATTTTATTGTCAAATAATGAGATTAGTCGGGCAACTTGATATTTATGTATACATCATAAGCCCGGAGTCAAGAAAATATATCCGAAGTGGTAATAGGCTCGCCTCCTATCACATCGTGGGGCGCAATGGGAAACGTAGTTGCCCTAAAAGCACTTTTGCCATCTTGAAAAAAGCGCTAGTTTATGTATGTATTTATGTGGGTGATAAATTGCGTGATTATTTACGTACGAAGTTGGAGTGGTACGCCAAAATTCAAGCAAATCTTATTCATTGGCTTCTCCTATGGTATATATATTTAAGTACAAGAATAGTATACAACAACTACAATTACAATTGTTGCAAAGACACAGAATACACACCTCTACACGCCCATATTGCTATTGTCTA
This sequence comes from Hyles euphorbiae, assembly GCA_023078785.2. Taxonomy (NCBI): domain Eukaryota; kingdom Metazoa; phylum Arthropoda; class Insecta; order Lepidoptera; family Sphingidae; genus Hyles; species Hyles euphorbiae. Next base: position 11,536,741 of record CM041041.1, on the reverse strand, counting down.
TCGCTAAATACTTTGTAGTTTGAGCGTTTTTCATCAATTTAGCCGCATGAATACACGTTTTGTTTTACCGGAAAGTCACCGTTTCTTGTTGAAAATTAGCAACGCGATAATTGATGATGCAAAATGTAATTCACAACTCTGTACTTCGTGTAGTCTGCTCATGTAATGTCAGACAGTTTACACCTAGAAAATGAATGTTGTTCTATGAGTTTAGGTTGTAGATACAAACACCAGTAATCCTGTAGCTTGTATAATATGTTAGTGACGCTAAAACGAAAAATTTCTCTAATCCCAATAATCATTTATTCTGTATCAGCCCATATACGTCCCACTGCAGGGCACGGGCCTACTCTACAATCGAGAATACGATTGAGAGTGGTTAGGCCATATAGTCCACCACGCTGGCCTAGTGCGGGTTGGCGGACTTACATACCAAAGAAATTCTTATGAATCGCTATGGTATGCAGGTTTCCTCACGATGTTTTCCTTCACCGTTTTAGTGCGTGGTGATTGACTATCAATACACACATGACTCCGAAAAGTCAGAGGTGTGCCCTGGGATTCGAACCCGCGACCACCGTGAACATGTTGGCAGTCGCGTCTAGTCCGTTTACCAACAGGCCACCACGCACTTTCATCATTTATATCATCATTTATATTTTTAGTAAATTATACTATTATTGTTGGTACCAAATGATTGTTCTGAAAAATAAGAAATAAATAAGGATTTTTTATTGATTAAGGTAAGTAAAATTTAAATCCCATTCAACCATAATTGATAGGCAAGGAAAAAGCGTATTTCAAAATATATAACGGAAAGTACAATAAGGTGAAGACAGCGTATAGAATTGTCTGCCTAATTTAGATGTGGTGTAATAAAAGTTTGGTTCAATCATCGCACGTCCGCGCGACAATGAGCGGCGGAAGCGACGGCAGCGTCGGCGTCGCCCGTCCGGTATCACCTGCCGCACCGCACTTCCCTACGCAACCTGAATTATTTTTAATTAATCACGTATAATATCAATTATTCTTACAATATTCGAGCATTCTGGAATTTATACACACACATAGATAAGTTTTATAATAAGTTTTTGTGTCGTGATGTATTCCGTACTGCTCTGGTGGTAAGTGGAGTAAACGCACCTGCAAGTCATCACATTTAGGTTACAATTCCACCATAAACACGAACTGAAACAGAAACAATCATATAAGGTATTCGCTATCCGGGATATATAAAATCCGACCGATAGTCATTGGGCATCCGGATAAACTGAATTTGAATTAAATGGCATACTTACTGAATAATCTACAACATTGTTACGAGGTATTTTATAAATATTTGCAACAATTTGATTGATTGATAACTGCACTTGACTATGAGATAATAATCCTAACTTTAAGCTGTTAGATTCTCGGAAATATATTAAAATATTACATTGCAATTCTCTTCAAATATGATTTTTATCGTAATTATGTGACACGGATTCAACCGTTCTTAGCACTTGTTTTATTCCGTTTTTCAAACAGCTGCTCATCATAAACCGTCTAATAAATTATTATATACGTCAAGAGATTATGATAATCTCTACATCAGCCCATATACGTCCCACTATAATCGACAGCGCGGTTAAGAGTGGTTAGGCCATTTAGTCCACAACGATTATGATAAGACTCACTAAAAAATAATGTGTTCTTTATTCCCTTAGTCCTACTTGAGATCCTGTGATCAGAATCAGTACTAATATGGGCATCTAAATATTATGCTTTTTATATCCATGAATCGCGAGATGAGCATGCTCATCTGATGGTAAGCGATGCGACTGCTCATAAATAGTAGCATAACCAAATAACACCAAATTAAATTGTCATTCCACTGCGCTCGTCATCCTGAGAGATTTTATGTAAAGTCTTAATATGTTCAGTTACTCTGTCTACAATATCCTTCAAGCCGAAACACCACAGTGCATTTTCACTTCTGTTTGAAGTGAGAAATAGACATATCGGTGCTACCAACCCGGGCGGCCTCTCACAAATGTGAGACCTGCCACAAGTAAGCAAACACCTTAAAGAAATATCTACGTAACTTAATAATTTTACTCCACGGAATCAATACTAATACGGACAAATAAATATTATGTTAATATCGAACTTATCAAAGAATAATGGTTTTTGTTATATTATGCCTTGTTTTCTAGCAAATTAATTCTATAATCTTGATGTCGGAAAGGCATAAAGAAACCCGTATGTCATTGAAACCATGAGTTTGTTGATCGCATGCAAATGGTGTGTAACCAGGAAAAGTGATTTTAATCGGTGTTAAATATGAATAATTCCTTGTAGGGTTTGTCGCTTCTTCTGTTATGTTTGAAAATAATTAATGTATTTATACACTTATTTAAATTAAATCTAGCTTATGGATAACTATGGTAGCCGACTTTGCTGCTATGTTAGAGGTAAGATTAATACTATTTTGATTATTTATAAACTTTAAACTTTAACCAATTGAAATAGAACCTGCTAGCTTAAAATTAGGGCCTTTGGAATAACATACGTAAACTCGCAACTTTCTAACAGAAAGGGGTAGGCAGAGGTCCTACCAGGACGTCCCCATTTCGCCTTATGTGTTACGTCCCAAGATTTGGTAGGGGGTAAGCCTCGCCGTTTCTTGCATAATTCCTTGACTCCGAGCTGATAATGAATACAAAAATTCCATATCAATTTGTCAGACTGGAATCCAACCAGAGACTTTGACGTTATGATCGTTCCGAAGGAAAACTGCGCCACCGAGACTCGAATAATATGTAGAGTTATCACATACGATTTCTAGTATACAAAAGTTATTGCTGCCCTATAACACTTACACTATTGATTTTTGCAAACAAATACCCTAGTATCAGTTGTGCCATATATTTGAATAGTGAAAATGTGTCATCGATGCGGGCGCCCACACGTATCGGCGGAAGTATTGAAACAGCATGTACATCAGTACGAAAACCTATATTGAACGTCGGCCTGTTGAATCATAATACTTTTGTCCTTGTCATAATTGTGACACCCTGTTTGATGGTAAGGTCTTTTAGCAGTCTATGCGTTGGGAATATTAAGCTAAATATGCGTCTTTTGAAGGCGGTTCTTCTGATGTGCTTCTGTATTCAAATGATTGGAAAAATAGACTGTCTATTGCTGATATGCTTTTGTATATTATTATATAGCGGTTTCGTGGGGTTTCGCTATTTTAGGTTCGACTATCTTCAAAGGAAATAGAGTACATTTTCTTTCGCAATAGTGATTGGTAATGTTTATCAAATCATTTGAATTTTATACATCATAATTTATATTATAATATTAAATATTTTTACTATACATTTTTTTAACCCTAACTTAATTTCAATCAGTTAACAAGTTTGAAAATATTTATACGTTTTAATATTATGTATCTATTCTATAAGATATTTTACTATCATAACTTCCTGATACAGAAAATTATAAAAATATTGCTAAGAACTTAGAATTAACGGGATGAAGATTCATGCTCACCGTTATTTTCAATTCACACGATCAATATCGACAAATACCTTTAAATAAATGACAAGCATATGATATTTTGTAATCCGCAATCGTGAAGTTTTACTGCTTAATACTTGACAACATTCGGATTTAGTTTCAAAGTAAATGAAATATTTTGAGTGTACTGTTAAGCTGGCTGTAATATTAAATTGTCTGAATCCTTCATCTTGAATTATTGCAAAATATATCGAAACATTGAGATCGGTAACGGTGAATGTACGTTGTTACGTAATTTGCATGAAATTGTATTCTATTAGTTTCGCTATTTGTATGAAAATGGGAAGCCATTGTTTCCAATGCATCTCCTCAACACGCGCGGAATATTAATGAGTTACACCAAAAATCTTGTGGATTGCTTCAATTTCTTAGCAGAGGAAAATTTATGATTAAATAACGTTATATACTGTCATTTAAAAAAATACTATATTAAAGGTTCGAAATTCAAATACTGCCTCGGTGGTGTAGTTGTACTACGGTACGGTTACAAAGCTGAGGGCTCGGGTACGAAATTCTTTACAATGTTGTTGTGTTATATTTCATTATAATTAATCATTTTTTGCCATTTAAAGTTTAATGTTATACAATGACTTCCTCCACTGTTTTTGTGCTCTAAAACACTTCTAGAGGTCCTTTTTACTCCCAATAATTGTGATTTATTACAAGGATGCCCCAAATACTATTACGATAATATTTCGTTATAGAAATAGGAATCGTAATTCGTTTAAGTAATTATTACATATTTGACCAATACGCATTTTAAATATTATTCAATCAAATATTTATTTCCGGAATGTTAATACAGGCTAAATCCATTAGTTGTCCCAAGAAGTATGCAATAATAAACTCGATTATAAAATGCAACTCATTACCGAACCATTGCTTTTAAGTTTATCGCAATGAGTTAATTACATACAAGACTTTCCCAGCAAAGTGCGTTGATCTCGTAACTCCGTAGTAATTTCCGGCGATTTAATCAATTTCATTTTTACCATAACTTGGCAACAGTCCGCGGGTTAACTGTAAACTTGACTTAGCCAGAGGAAGACTGTAAAAACTTAATCGGTAACAACTGGAGCGAATCGGGCGAGCGCACTAATTGTGGAACGCCAATTAAAACTATATTGTGCAATATTCAATGTCCAATGTAGTCACGAAACTCGATTAAATCACTTACATGTGAAATGATTGCTCGTGACACCGCGCCACGTGTCGCCTGGCGCGTACTTGTAACTCTTGAATAATATTTAATGGTTCATACACCTACTTATAATATTTGGAATTTTCCACGCAGTAGTCGATTGTTTTATATCAGTATATCTCTGTGTAAGATACTCGAAGTCACACGTTCTCGCAAATTATCACATTCTGCCGCCATCGGGTGACATGCTGTAGGACGTTAACGCGCTCATAAAAAACTCAACATCACTCACCTTCCCACACGCAAACATCGAAAATTACTTTTTATTAAGAAATCACTCGGTTCTCACGAAAATACACAATGCAAGCATCGTTTCAGAATCAATACGACATCAAAACCAATTAAAATGTTTCACTGTCGATGAGTTGATAAAATTCACGAATGTATTCTCGTTTTCAACGTTGCTTCGGTGTCAAATTTAGAATAGACCCATCGGCATCGAAGATATAATACATTCTCTCGAGTCCATGTTAGATAAACCTGCTATACTGAGATGTGCGTCGGTTCGTAGTCATTGTTGGATGTGGTTGGCGATATAAAATTGTTGGATTGTGGCGAAAAGAGGTCGCCGGGGTGCGGGAGGCGGCGGCCGATGACCGACGACAACCTTATTGCGTTGTGCCATGAGCCAATGTCTAGGGTAAGGTCCTCGGACCCAAAGTAGAGTGGAACTTAAGGCGTGCGTATCTGTAGGCGGACTCGACACAAATCGGGTTTTTGACAGCGCAAAAGGAGGTTGCATAATTTTAAATGATCAATTATATTAAAACTTGTTTACTTGATGTTTTTTGTTTGGACATTTCAGTTTGTGGACTTTGACAATGAAAGTTAACAAACAAAATTTAGCTGAATTTAACAAATATGAAAATTAGTAATAACGATTATGATTATTACGGAAAATTAATAATCGTAAATGTATGTAATACTTATAAGTATACTTATTTATATTTATATATATAGTACATATAAAATAAACGCACCAAGTTTAAACGTTATTAAATAAAAACACAGCTTGTTGATTTTTTATTTATACAATTTCCAAATTCACAAGTGTTTTCGAGTACCTACGCTCGTTGGCCATTCGCCTTAAATCTAAGTATTTCCATTTGGAAGAGGGAGAAAGATAGAGGGTAATGCCCTCCAAAGTTGTTTGTAGCAAAAAATGGGGACACAGAGAGCAACTCACTTATTTTAGTTAGGTTATGAATCACTGTGAAAAAACAACACGTATTTTTGTTGTATCGCTTAAGATTTTTATAAATTAATTTTGCAAACAATTAATGTAGTGAGACACTTTACTCAGATAAATAATTTAAAATTTCATGGACAGGTAAAAACACAAAATTTAATTTAAATTAACTTAAAGTAGTAATTGTATGTATTTCGAATTATTTTTATTTCATTTCGAGTACTTCAAAAGCTCATAAGATTTTTTTGAAATATTATTTTATTCTAAAATATTCACACTACCAATCCGAAATTAATTTAAATATTGCATAATACTTTTCGTACATTTTTTGCATTTCCTCGAAGCAATAGCGCGATCAATTTGATCCCCGTTTTAAATTTACTTATTTAATTTGATCGTCGCGTGCTACCACCGATCCATCTGTATCAGGCATTCTGGTACCGACCCATTTAATACGCCCCGTCCTCACGCAAGTATACGACAACGACCTTAAAAATGTATTCAAAGTGCTCCGAGACTGTAAACAAGAGCGTGCCAAAAACCTTGATTTTGATCTGAGAAGTCAGGGGCGATGCCGCCGCTTACATTTCCTGAATATATTTTTTCATGATACCCGTTGTTCCCGTTTCTCAAATATACATTTTGGGACACAATGACGATATTTTTCTGGGTTTTTCTATAAATATATTGAGGATTTGAATTACAAATGTTGCTTGTGATTTTAAATGCTGCGCTATCGAAAATATAGCTTTACAGAAATAATAAGCGCCTATCGAAGAATATTCTCATTAAAAACAATTTGTAACAAGCACTAATATATTATTATTTCATCCACGACCCGTCTATTAAGTGGATCAAACATTAATTATCTCTTTACAGTACCGTGCGCTATAATTGATAACGAGATAAACGTCTGATCATTTCTTCTAGAGAAAGACATCAACGTGCACACGAAAAACAATCCTTATTTAATAAGTTTTTTTTCTGTTAAATAAATACAATATGTATGTTTTTTAAATAATATATATTATTACCAAAATTATTCACGGCATCATAGTTGTAATAATCATAACACTAAAATGTTCATATTTTTCTGTAACTACTTTTGTTTAACTTACAGAGATATTTTCCCAACTTTTAATACAAACTAAGACTTTTTCCTCTCCCTACAAAAGACTGTGGTTTTAATTCCCCATATAGTAATATGTTTTGTTGTATATACATATGTGGATTATTTTAGTCAGGTCACAAAAGTTTGTAAGTAAAATATTTATTGCTGTTTTAAGCAAGATTACTAACTGAAGTAATATTTGATTTCCTGTTTTATTCAAAAGCTGTGGAAATGTTAAAATTAATTATCTAAGTGTGACTTTAAATATTCATACTGAATAGCACCATATTTGAGCATGACTGATTTTGACTATTTTAATAACCCTATATACAAATTTACCTAAATAAATTTGATGTTCTTACTTACCGACTTCATTATAAGTAATATGATGACAATTTTCCTTAACGTTTTTGTTTATCAACATACGTGTAGTTGAATAGCTTGATGTCAGAAATTCGATGCAAATACGTGAAAATATTGTAGCATTTATCAGTTTTATAATAAGTATAACAAATTAATCCTTTCAACATAATTTTGCAGTCAAAATCTCGGTCAAGTCAGGATATAAACAACAAGTTATGTAGATGTGTATATTGGCGCGAATAAAAACTTACACATCACACATACAAAATAAATATTTCAAGTATAATTTAGACTTTATTACTACCGATGAAAGTTTGAATTCCCATGACGTTATATTATTAAAATATTTAAGTAGAGTCAGCATGCGATGAGATGGCAAAATTTTCCTTCAACAACGGAAATATAAGTTGTGCATTTAGTGGTCATAAGTTCTAATACTATCCATAACAACTTCTAAATATTAATATTATTTTTATTTACTTGTACTTTGTGGTAATTGCTTAAATGCATTAAAATAGCTGTTTAATAAAGACTCTAATTACTAACTTCTATCAAGAATTGTAACCATTAATTTTAAAATATAAAAGAATATTAATATATGCAGTTCAATGCTTTTTAAACGACTTAAAAAAAGGTGGTTCTCAATCAGATCGTTTTGTTAATTTTCCGTGTGATTTTATTTTGCTGGCGTTACTCTTTTACAGATTTTTCTTTCTATGTGTTGGAGGCTCCGGCGTGTACAGACTAACGGTAACCGCTCACGTGTCTCCGAGAAGCCATCGACCCTCGGCGGCCTCCGCGCAATATTCTACGCGCAATAACCCACCGCCCACAACAAAATGACATATCTACACACCTACTTCACACAAATCATTGTCTTAACACAAAACACAAAAAGCTTTTTTTACTTTGACGTTTTTGTAACATCTACCACATTATGACTACGTAATAGCAGAGTCGCTTCAATCGATCGCTTGAATATAAATCTTGTTGAAAAATATTTTATATTTTATTCATTTTATAATAAAGTTGAAAGTCGTTTGTGAACTGCGGAAAACTCGAAGTATGAGGATCGGTTTATCTATTTATTCATACATAGACAGTAATGTTTTATTAATAACCATATTGCAAGTAAAACAATAACTGCTCGTGAAATTACTACTCTATTACATTATGAAAATAATGTGTTATTATTTATTATGATGCAATAGAATACGTTGCAAGTATTATTGTATTAGTGTTTGAACTTACGTACTTACGCCTATATATTTCAAAGTGTGGGCTGAAATGTAACAAAAGCGTACATTTCTACTAGTTATATATTAATTGGATGGATGAAAGCCTATCATCGTTACAATTTATTATTAAAACAAGTTATAATTTTCCAAAGAATTGAGATACATACAAATAGCTTTCACCGACTTGGAGATCGAACCTGGAACCTAAAGTCGCAATACATACAATCTACGCACACCGTTATTTAACACGTGAGACCTTCAATACTAAGCTTCAGCATATGTGCACGTGCTATATAAATGAAAATATGTTCTTGAAACACAGTTAACAGTTAAATTGAATTTAATATGTGATATTACCATATGGTCACGTGAACTCATCGTATTGCATGTAAAATAGAAGCATTATGGAAATAGATAAAGTTAAACGGTCCTTCCATAGCATTAGTTAGCCTAGGATGCATTCACACTTATTGAACACCAAAAAATACATTATTTCTTGCATCATCATCATCATCTTCAATCAAAAGAAGTACACTATTTCTCATGGACTTTCCTCAAAGATTTTCATTCATTTTCACGACCTGTGGGAATCTGTTTGCATCTAGTGACTTCTTGCAACCTTCATTAGGTATTTCGTCTCACAGGTAGACTTCTGATGCTGGACTTGTACGTGGCTTTTATTCGAGAAACTTTCAGCTCCATTGGCTAAATTAGTTTATATTTTTAAATTAAATTTTGAACGCCCATAATAACTACATGAAATTGATGCCGAAGTGACGCAAATGACTGTATATTATGTAATTCACAAAATTGTATGCAAGAATACAAATACATATAATTTTCTTTGCAAGAATCTTAAGGTGTATTTTTATTTTACAATAACTTAGATATAAACCGACAAAACACACATATTTATGAAATTATTATTTGATAGTAAATGCTATAACTTCACAATATGAACTTTATTAACCTCGTTTGGATAAATACTAAGATAGTGGGAAAAAAGACAGGTGGTAGAGACCATACCGGAAGAGTAAAATGCCACGGACATTGATAAAAATTGGGACGTGTTTTGTATACTAATCAGAATTAATATAGTTTTGTCTATAGATCTCTGATCACTGAATGCGTGTGTATGTGTCAGCTTCAGCCCATATACGGCCCACTGCAGGGCATGGGCCTCCTCTATAATCGACAAGAACAATGTTTCTACCACTTAAAGTCTGATTAAAATATACTGAATCAGCGTAAAATAAAACTAGATTGCAGAGGTGGATACATACACTATTTTGCAAAACAACATTGTATGTAACCGTCTGTACTTCAAGGCGAAGAAAGAAAATTTAATTTGAAAAGGAAAATTACAATTTACAATGGGGACTTTTTAAATTTATAAGTTGTGCTCAATATCTGCAAGGCTAAACTTTCGATGTCACGTGTAACACGTGCAAAGAGGACAAGGTCAATGACTTGACGCCATTATGGGGTAAATGTGAAGTCTCAACAATACGTTTAAAAGTGAGGATCTATCTTCTGAAGAGTCATTTTCATAATTAAAATATTTGATTAAATGTTGTATTCTTAGTAGTACCTAATTTTTTATGAAAGTAAATTGGACTAGTCACTGGCTACAACAAATATTATAAGATAATATTCTTTTTATATCTGCCCATATACATACGTTATACTGCAGTGCACGGGCCTCCTGTACAATTGATAAAATATTAATAATTACAAATGAAAAACATTTTTTTATTGTTAAGGGGTGGCGAACAATTTCGTGGCAATTTTCACTACTTAGGATTAACTTTAATATGTAAAACTTAAATAATAATATTTCTACGACGCTGCGAATTATTTTATGACAAATATTCGTGACGGAGCCACGGGTTTCTGGGCAGGCAACAAACTGATCGTTTGGTGGGGAACATATCACACACTTCCCAATTACTATTCAAGTCGCATTTGGTATTTTCCTTTGGAAGTAGAACGTCATTTTTTGCACATTCTTAGATTTGGTAACATACCAAGACGTACAACAGAGATACAGTCTAGTATAGCTGTGATCATTGAGAAACTCCGAAATATTTTGTTGTTTCAGATGCCTCGGATTCTCTAAATAATGTTTGTTTTAACACACTATTCCTCTCAAGTGCGTGGTGGCCTGTTGGTAAACGGACTAGACGCGGCTGCCTACATGTTCACGGTGGTCGCGGGTTCGAATCCCAGGGCACACCCCTGACTTTTCGGAGTCATGTGTGTATTGATAATCAATCACCACGCACTAAAAACGGTGAAGGAAAACATCGTGAGGAAACCTGCATACCATAGCGATTTATAAGAATTTCTATGGTATGTAAGTCCGCCAACCCGCACTAGGCCAGCGTGGTGGACTATATGGCCTAACCACCCTCAATCGTATTCTCGATTGTAGAGTAGGCCCGTGCCCTGCAGTGGGACGTATATGGGCTGATACAGATTCCTCCCATGAAGATTCAAGCCACTGCCTCCTACTTCGTAGGAAGTTCCTTGCTCACTTCCGATTTCCAAGAATGTAATGAATTTTTTGGAAATAAAGAAACAAGAAAACCAATTTGTGTAGTAGTTTCCATTATTTCTTACAATTTATACAGTAGAAGATTGCTTTAATTTTGACGTGTCGATATTGGGTAACACTGGAATTTACATAACTTTCAAAATTTTGCAATATTGAGTAGCAACGCCGAAACGCGAATGATTTATTGTTCATATATCGAATGCATGGACACGGTTACGCAAATATTTTAACAATTCAAGAGGCGGTAAATTTATTCTCTGGATTATTACGTTGCGTGACATTGTTTGCAGTCATCGTCTACTTACAATAGCGTTTACAATGTTTACCTGGCAACTTATCAGACTTTTAACTCAAACCAGGATCTTTACTGTTTTGTATTTCTGACGTATTTGCATTGTCACATACGTTTTTGTGTACGTAATTCTGTTAGTTATAAATTATTTAATATATGATGGGGAAAATTAGTCGCATTTCTTGTATTATTCAGTTTTATGGGTTGGTGTCAATTAATCATAAAACATTTCCTATTAACACAGCTAATAAATCATTTTTAAATTTTGTACCACTTCTTACGACCTTATTCAAATGTTTTGCCTTATTTGCTCAAACTAAATTTATAAGTCGATCGAAAAGGCCAGAACTTTCGACCACTAACATATAATTTAAAATGGTCTATGATTACGGCTGCTAGTGTAATATTCAAAATAATTACGTTGATATAAAATGATGAACGTTTTATCCCGACTTTTCAGTATTGAATAACGCCATTTCTATTTTCACCAACAACAGTCATCTACAGGAATAGAATATTAGGTAACTATATTAATATAATTTTATGAATTCATTTTAGACTGCTTAACATTTTTCCAGTTAGCAGACGAATTTGTTTTCGCTTATGAAATGGAAAATTCTGGAATTTAAAATAGGTGATAGTTTTATTGATTATTCGTCCACAAAACGTCATCACCTGGTCTGAATGTTGAATGAGAAGATTTTTAAGTGTTTGTTGGCAGGATGGAGCTACTATAAAGCATTTAAGAGATTATGTTGCCGTAAGCAATCAGAAAAAGAGACATATCCAGCTCTGTAGTATTATCGAACTACCAGCAACTGTTTGGAAGAATTAGTATTTTTTGTTATTTCATATGAGATTTAGAAATGGGATGGCCAGCTACTTTACGTAGTCAGGTTTAGAAAGCAAATTTAAATATTATAATATACGTGAAGTATATTATGTAGCATTTGTTAGTAAGGTGGGCAACGATTTGACAATATTGAAGCCAATTCCCTTTTATTTTTATTAAACAACTAGCGCCCCGACCCAGCTTCGCCTGGGTGCTTATATTTTTTGATTTCACTCCACACCAAATACATGTTATTTTTCGTATAAACTCATGTATACCTAAACTTGGAGTAGCTATCCTACTGTCCCGCTCAAACCCGTCCCATCCGTCTGTTCAGTCTCTTCCCAATACCTCCCGTCCTTTCTCTTTATTATCCATCCCGTCTTATAACGTGCATTTACATTTCGTCCTATCAAATCTGTCAGCTATCCCAGTCCTCTCCCGTACCTTCGACTCTATTATATCCCGTCTCTCCATATACATGTACATATAAAGATTGCCTTATGAAATTTTGACATTAAAAACTTTAGCGTTATTTATTGTCCATCCAATATTCCTTCCCATATTTCAGCACCAAAATACTGTTTTCCAAATAATATTGCACGCCATGACTTTTGTTAGTAATAAAGTAATAACATCGTTTAAAAAAAAAGAATTGGCTAAATTGGTCCAGGCGTTGTTGAGTTATACGCTTACCAACACATTTTGCGATTCATTTTTATATTATAGAAGAAGATATAGTCAACCCCGCTGGCTTAGTGCTGGTTGGCGGATTTTATTTCACGTAGAAATTAATCCGAAACGTCAGAGGTGTACCCTGGGATTTGAACCCGTGACCATCGTTAACTTATTGGCAGTCGCGTTTAGTACGTTACCATATACAAATTAATAAAACCTTCATACTGCCTTACCAGGTGACGTAAGTAATAGAACAAATATTTAAAAATATAAAACTGCATATCGTTTCATTATAATGTCTAGATACGGCATCAACGTACCAATATTTTTTTTATTCTTGAGTCTGAAAACAATCTGTATCAGCCCATATACGTCCCACTGCAGGGCACGGGCCTCCTCTACAATCGAGAGTACGATTGAGAGTGGTTAGGCCATATAGTCCACCACGCTGGCCTAGTGCGGGTTGGCAGACTTACATACCATAGAAATTTTATAAATCGCTATGGTATGCAGGTTTCCTCACGATGTTTTCCTTCACCGTTTTAGTGCGTGGTGATTGACTATCAATACACACATGACTCCGAAAAGTCAGAGGTGTGCCCTAGGATTCGAACCCGCGACCATCGTGAACATGTTGGCAGTCGCGTCTAGTCCGTTTACCAACAGGCCACCACGCACTTAACTGACTGAAACTGAAAACAATATTAATGCGGAATTTAAATTTGTCCCCCAGCGCATCTAAAAGTATCAATTCAAAAAAACAATGTCCTTTATGAAAACGAAAAATTTTAATTAGATATATTTTGGTGAACTCCGGCAAACGCTTCGATAGAGTATACCTTGTTTAAAACTGTTGCAATAATCTCAAAAAACAATGGGCTATTATGGTAGATATGGACATCGTTTCATTTAACATTTAACAAAATTACGCGCAAGACGCCGTATCTAGATAATATTATATACACGATGTACATTTTTTTTGAATTTTGTTCTATTTCGTCAGCCGTCAATGAAAGACAATGGAAAGATAGATCATTTTACGTTGGGTAGTAGTTGAAGCTTGACCGTCTTTTACGTCTCCCGTCAAATAAACAAAGACCATCCTTGATCCTATATTGGCTGGACGCATCACGCTTCAACGATACCCAAAAAAAAAGGTTTTTAGTATCTTCCTTAGAAAATTTCTAATTTTGCTCACTCCTAAAACCTTTCCAGGACTTCTACGAATATTTCAAGACCAAAAACACACACTAAATGCATGATATTTTTCGTATAAGCTCTTGCATATCTAAACTTGACGTAGCTATCTTATTGTCCTACTCCCGTATGTTCAGTCACTTCCCGCTACGTCCCGTCCTTTTACTTCATTATCCATCCCGTCTTATACCGTACATTTACTTTTCGTCCTATCAAATCTGTCAGCTATCCCAGTCCTTTCCCATATCCACATATCCCACTCTGTTATCCATATCCAAAAAGTGTGCCTTATGAATTTTTGACTTTAAAAACTTTAACGATTTTAATTATTCATGCAATATTGCATCCCATATTTCACCCCCACTTTGCTATTTTTCCAAAAATATTACGCCACAACTTTTTGTTAGTAATAAAGAGATTAAATATTAATTTTCATAGAAATAACTTCAGTGGTTTCGATTTTCTTCGACATAACATTTCAAAATATAACCTACTACATATATCTCACTCATATACATTTCTATCAGTGAATTATAGCGAAGGAAAGGCCACTGTAAAAATTCGTGATATAAATATGGATAAAAGTGAAATTCTACCTTGAAAAGAAGTAAAACTTCTAACATGTGAACATTATTTATTCAATTGTCCTATATTTATGTACCTTGATATATTCTCCTTAGTTAACACAAAATAAATTTCTGAACGCATACATTAATATTTGACAACCAATTTAAATGTCAATCACTTTTTATTACTGTCATTAATTTACATCTTTAAAATCTAAAATACGCCATTAATCGAATATTGTGCATATATGTTGTCGATTCGAAACTTTTATTTAAATACGTTTTTTAATTTGAGGGAAGAGTTTACCGTATCGACGGGATGAACATTAAATATTTGACAGTTACAAACCCATGAACATTTTGTATGAGAAAATGTTAATAAGCTAATAGAAACTCGGGAAACCGGGAACATGATAAAAAGTATCCTATGTCCTTCTCCTGGTTCTAAGCTACCTCCCTACCAATTTTCAGCCAAATCAGTTCACCCATTCTTGAGTTATAAATAGTGTAACTAACACGACTTTCTTTTATATATATAGATGCATTTATAATTTGTCCGATTTTCATAAGTAGACTTGCAAATAGTCTTGTAATGTATTTTTTCACCTCTCCTTTATGCTGCATATATATTTATAAATTAATTCAGAGATATTGTAGTTTATTAAAACATATAAGTATCACAAAAAATATTTCAGATATTTTTTATATAATCACAAATATTAATTGTAACGTTTTTTGATTCCGAAAAGTTTTTATTTCGGTTTCGTAATTAATTGAGCGTAAGAAATTGCTTACTTTACATTTACCTACATAGTACATAAACTCATACCTTCTTTTCCAGAAGGTGTAGAGAGAGGTGCCAGGGCATCCATATTTCGCCTTGTATGTTCCATCCCTCGATGTGATAGGGGCGAGCCTAGGCTCACACCGCACTTGTTCACACGCATGGTGATAGCACCATATCGGACACTAATTCCTGACTCCGGCTTGATATAATATTATGAATAGAAAAATCCAATATCACTTTGCTCGACCCGGGATTCGAATCCGAGACCTCTGCTTTGTAACCGTACAAATACAATTACGCCACCAAGGTATTCTTACTTTACATTTAATTTTCTTTGAGTTAAATACAAATAACTACTTACCACTTGAAGTTATTCATTGTTACTCCGTGTCACCAAGGCTATCAAAACTTCCGTAATTTGATAGGTTTGTAATAGAAGTAGCTATTATTCAGTCTTATGAGATATACTGGCGAAGTACAAAAAATACACATAATATTGTGCGATATTACATAATGATGTCTGTCTGAAAGGTTTATATGTGCATAACATGTATAATACATATAAAAAAGATCACGTGGCCATTACAAATGCGGTTCTTATTGATTTTGACTATGAATACTTATTTAATGATTTTCATGAACATCTAAAATGGAATGAGTGTATAATCGTGTCGATACACAGCATGAAAATGATACCACACAAAATTTGTAACTTCTAGGATGTTCATTGCTGAATGTGGGCCTTTCTCCCGGAAATTTCACGGTGAACAGTTGAAAGTCGCTCTATTTCGGCATTTAATTTGGTCGCCCGTCGCTGCGCTTAACATTTTTATTTTTTATGAATTATAATCTGTGATAATAGATCTTTGGTTAGTTCGAAAATGTATCATATAGAATATACATTTAAATGTATCTTTTTAAAGGTAATTTAACATTTTCAAATGCCATGGTGTACATTACACCGATATTACGTATTATCAACCAATGAAGTCGTAATTACATGTTAACTAACATTTTAACTTAAATTCTGCCACGAAACGAATATTGTAATAAAAAAACGTACAAAAAATATCTTGGTGAAATTCTCCACTGTAAATATTAATAGGTCAAAGGAAATTTCCCATATGTCGAAAAAACGTGATGGCAACTAGAAAACATTTCTATATTGCTTCATTTTAGCCGTTCTCTGCACCGCGACATTGAATTGCAGAACGAAAAAAACACGTGATATTGTTATACAGGAGACACCGTAACTTATATGATGATTTGATTTGTTATCCAAATTGACGTAACAAGCGATTTATTTATGTTGATTTCACTTTTTTGTTGGATAGTATTCTTGTAAACAAGATTAGGACAATATCACACGATCGACGATTCTTACTGAACGATGTACCTCAGTGACATAAAAGCCATTTGTTTTTTTCCTTTGGTCTGCCCAAGTCACTACACAGCTCCTGATAGCATTCGTAATAAATTGAGGGGATAATAATAAAATTGAGGAGGGTAACAGCATAATGCCATCAGCTTTGTCTGATGAAGCTGTGCAAGTAATTTGTATAGTTTTACGGATTTATTCATAGACGGTTTGTTAACCTATTTTAGCTATCGAATTTTTTGTCTTCTTCGCTCAAACTGAATTCATAAGTTGTTGGGAAGGGACGGAAATTCGATTACTAGAATTGGTTTATAACCAGTCTATGAATGACGTCGATAAAATATGGCATTTTATGGATTTTCATTGTCACAGTATTCTGTAATTTAGTTTTAAATTCTTATTTTAAACAGGAGGGACATTATCACACTGTGATAAAACTCAATGCCATTCAGAAGGACTACTGATTGACAGCATTTATCTGCTACTATGAGACGTATTTAGATATATCAGCCTACACAGTTGTTCCCTTCGGTTACGCGCAGACTAATGGTATAATATAATATTCGTTTAATGAAGTTATATACAAGATATTTCATCATAACAATTAATTAAATAATATTAAATAAAAATAAATAAACCATTGAAATAAAATATCATATTATATACAAAGAAAATAAATTCTACACCTGGCTTAATATTTTTATATTTAGAAACTTAACATAGTCTTTGACCAACAGTTGACAAGGGCGAAGAGATGACATAGGATAAATACATATTAATATTAAATGATACCAGATACAATTTATACTTTGAAGAATATAAGATTTTCTTCATTTTTTTATTTTATATACTTTAATTGATATCTAACAAAAAAGCAAACCTCATCACTTATATAACTATTGCCACTCGTTTATTATATTCTCACTCTATAATAATATATTCAGATGAGTGAAATAAAAGGGTAAATGTTGGATACCTAGCCATATAAGTATTCAACTTATATTATCATCTTATTCACTGGCATTCGAAATGATTAACGACAGATCAACATTTAATTTATAACATCGAAGAACAAATATATTGTAATAGCAAGATCATATCTCACGACCCACACGTTAAACAGATAATATTTCCTGCATTGAATTTAGCAAGAAACTGAAGGAGAAAAACTTATTTAAACAGTGTGTTTTTATATGCATGTTAAAATGTTCTCGTAATACTTCTCATTGGTTTACAAATTATCTCCCATTTTGATTCATTGTAAAATTCACTTTGCATATTCTAGACTTTGCCGATTCTTTACATTTATCGCTTATTCAGTAAGTCACTTGAAATATTTAAATGTATTTCTGTCTGTATCAGCCCATATACATCCCACTGCAGGGCACGGGCCTACTCTACAATCGAGAGTACGATTGAGAGTGGTTAGGCCATATAGTCCACCACGCTGGCTTAAAGCGGGTTGGTGGCCTTAAATACCATAGAAATTCTTATAAATCGCTATGATATGCAGGTTTCCTCACGATGTTTTCCTTCACCGTTTTTGTGCGTGGTGATTGATTATCAATACACACATGACTCCGAAAAGTCAGAGGTTAATTGGAAGTTAGGAACTTAATTGACTTACTACTGTAATGTTGACTTGCAAATTTCTTGGACTTCGCTGACTTCGCTGACTTGAAGACAGTATATTTGGCTCACTCCCAACGGACTCTTCCGTTGGGAGGGTTTTATGAGTTTTATGTGTTTATGAGTAATATGCTAGCATAAATGAATAGATATTTAACGTGTCTGAACTGATAATCAATACATATAATACAGAATAAAGTTGTTGATGTAAGTAAATTTAGTGTCATATATGTATAATTGTATACATATCATTCATATTGTTATTGTAGTTTTATAATTTCAGATCAAACAATTGAATTGAAGTGCAGCTTGATAGCAATCTATCTTACAATATTTAAATAGTTTTCTCCCCGTAGATTTTTGTGTGCGTGTATGAATAGTCAGACAACAATCGCTAGTTAGTCGCAACATTCTCCTGTCATTTCGTTTACGTTCCTACTTCAAGAATATATGTAAGTTCTGACATTTGACTCCATGTTCATTTGTCAAATTCTAATATCTGTTTATTATCGTTTTTATCGTTTTGGGAGCTGATCAATAATTTTGATTGGCTTTTTATTAAACATATTATATTGTAACAGTTAAGATTGCATCCCATGTATCCATAACAACGTAACAGGTACTGGATATGGTTTTATACCTGCGTTTATCCCACGATAATGTTAGGATGAAAATTCATGATTTTCGGTAAAAATATTTATTGTTTCAAGTATAGAACTGGTGAAACGTGTGTAGTCAACATTTTCGAGAATAGATTCAGTTTCCAGGTTACAATCTTGTTGAATAATAAACAAAGTGTGGATCCAAATTTTGAATTGAACTCATTATCTCGTGTTCCATATAAGGCAAATACTAAATTAAATATCTGAAAAAACTAATATGCCTATACAGTAAAATTATTGTTTTTCTTATACTTGCATTTCAGTGACTTCAATACACTATTGTAGGAAAAGCACCTACACTGCAATCTCAATAGAGTTTCTGTTCTTCGGTCTGTTTTTATTTATTACATTGATTGGCAAGGCGAGCATGTTGTTCGGTTGATGGTAAGCGATACGACCACTCATGGATAGTAGCAAAACCAAACAATACCATGAACTGCAAACGAATGCTTGGTATTCCACTGCTTTCCTAAGAAATACGATGTTAAGTCTCAATATTTCCAGTACTTGGGCTGCAATGTTCTTCAAACCAGAACACAACAGTACATTTACACTGCTGTTTGGCGTGAGAAATAAAAATTGCCGTGGCACCTGCCTAGGCGGCCTCTCACTTATGAGGGATCTATCACCAGAGTAGTATTTCACATAATTTGAATAAAATAAAAATAAAATAGTCTGACCGGTCGACACAATTCTACATATTATAACCTGAGTCGCTACTTACGTGCATAGGTCGCTATTAAAGGTTTACCACCACGATTCAACAGCCTTTGTGAGATTTATACTAAGCTCCACTGTTTTAAAGCACTGGTGTTTACATTTAAAACAATAAAGGAATACGTATACTTGACCTTTAATCGACTTGGAACAATTGGAGTGTGATTAAATCTGGTACTTTTGTGTGCCTTCGCTCGTATAATGTTTATGGGCCTCAATAAGGAATAGAAGGGTTTGTCGATATGTCTATTTGCCTCCGTAAATGTGCTCTTAACATGCACTACATTAATTAAAAAAGGTATAACAATATCGATCAACTCGGAACGGCTTAGCCCTGCTGACTATCCACACGATCACTTGAAGACATAAACATGGTCATGATTTTTTGCGTTGATATGTTTTACAACACTTGAACTTACAATTCAAATAGATAGTCAAAATAAACAGTAATATTTCCAAAATAATTCCATTCAATAAATATGTTCTATTTCCTACAGGTGCCATTTACACGGGGAGAATTTCACGCTACGAGAATCGTACGTCAGTATCGCATGACCTAACCGCCATACATTATCGTGTACTGAAAAATATTTACCCGATGTAACTGTTTTACATTGTACGATAATCGTATCTTCGAGGCGAGAAACTCTTCCCCGGTAAATGGGGCTATATGCTGGTCGTTATCTGTTCCTATACTATTTTTACGATCCTGAATAGACGAAGAGCAAGAATTCTATTTAATACAGTCCTGAAATATTTATATCGATTTGCCTTCTTAGATTTCACCGTATATAGATATCAACCAAATAATTTATTTATGTATTTTTATTTTATACACTAAGTACAAATAAGTAGTACAGGCGAACTTAATTCCTAAATACATTTTCTACCGGCCAGTGGTAATAATCAGTGATTTATCTACCTTAAAATGACTGTACGCATTCTTAGTAATTTCAAATATTGCAATCCATTTAAGACCATTATCACTACCAGCTACCGTTTAAAATCACTACTGTCCACTACAAAAAATACACATATAACTAAATTTAATAAAATCATACCGTCAGGTGCAAGTTTCTCATTCGTATATTTCGTTCCCACGGTCGCGTTATTATGGCGTCCCATTGTGCCCTGCCCCCGCAATTCATAAGCCTCTCACAAAAGGTTGGGGGTGAATCTCTGCAGGTAGTCGAACTTATGAGGAAATACGTTAGGACCGTTGATTTCACGTGTTATCACAATGAACTTATTTAAGGTGTGGGCGGTTGGACGTTTTTGATTACAAGGACGCTTTTGTAGGACAGTTTGGAGGCGATTTGGTTTAATGGGAAATTTTAACGGTTTTCCCTGATATTTTAACTATGACTTTGGTGGTGGTAAAAAGTCAGATGACCTAGTCAAGGTCGTGGGACGTAGTTGGATGCAGGCTGCTTCCAACAAATCACTCTGGAAAATATTGACGGAGGCATAGGAATAGGAACATAGGTTCAGCAGTGGACTTCCTTGGGCTGATGGATGGATGAAGTTTAAAAATTATGGCAAAAATCATGATGGAACAATTTTTATATAATTGTCAAAATATACAGATTCACGATTTAATTATGTCAATGGGTAACACCTGTCATTTTATACCCTTTAATTCCAATAATATTTGTCGGGAAATTTTCGAGACCTCCCCGAAAAATATTTTTGAGACACTTATTTCTCACAATTGGTATTACCGTCGGTCGCAAAGAAAAGAAAGAAAGAAAAACAGATTTATTGTCACAAACAATACATCGCAAAACTGTATCTGTATCAGCCCATATACGTCCCACTGCAGGGCACGGGCCTACTCTACAATCGAGAATACGATTGAGAGTGGTTAGGCCATATAGTCCACCACGCTGGCCTAGTGCGGGTTGGCTCAAAAAATCGCAAAACTAATATAAGTTATTAACGGAAACATAAAAAAAAATTGGAGGGAGTTTATGCGTCCCATCGCTGTGACACTTAAACGACTATAAGCGGTAGTGTAAATTGAAAATAGATTATGTATGTGTTTCAATTAATTAGTAGACGGTTTTATCACGCTAGTAACACTTGATTAATTACTAAAATTCAATGTAACGTTTAATAATGTGAACCGAACAAGGCCGTGGAAGAGGAAGTAAAGCGGCTACCATTGCTTTGTCCATTTTACCCACCAATATATGGGTTGACCTCGAAAATAAACCATTTTCAGTCATCGATTTGACTTTGAAGTTAATAATATTATCATTCATATATTATATTATGTATTGTATATTATGTATTGTACCCATAATCGTCCCACTGCTGGATACGGGCCTCCTTAACAATTGGGAGTACGACTGAGAGTGGTTAGGCCATAAAGTCCACTACACTGGCGATATAATGTGCGTGGTAACAACTTACACTCTGTTTCCTTTAACGTCTGTTTAAATTTTGACCTCTACCAACTACAGGCAAGCGGTAATAAAGGAAATAAGCTTGATTCAAATAGTGAATTATGTAAATGTACAAATTCTCATTGTTTTTATGTAACATCCAACATAGGCAAACCTAGATCTAAGGCGGATGCAAATTTAAGTTGATCTTGACTGATAATCTGACACCCGCAGACATCGTTTTCATAATTTACTTAATTTTTTGCGACTTTTTAAACATCCTAAGAACAGAACTCCGTTCAAGTAAACATTACATGCTATTTTTTGCTTCTATGATGATTACGTTAGTTGCTTTTACTGGCAGTGATATTACTTTAGCTTGAGGTAATAAAGTTCCCACGGGAGAGGGAAAAACGGAACTCTTAGTATAAACCTGGGGCGCTTTGCATAATCTAACAATATTTCAGCGCTAGTTGCTTTATCTGCGTGGTTAAATTTGTGAATGTCAACTAGCAACAGCCTTGAAATAAACATGCTGTTATCGGATATAAGGTTGCAAAAAATATTCAGTTATATAGTAAGACCTTGAAAGTTCCCATTAGATAAATTATTTGTTTCTTATAGTTCTGGTGAGAGAGTTCTCTACTCTCTTCTTTTGCCATATACATATTTCATGAATTATTTTTGCTGAGGTCAAGAATTTGGCTTTTTGACCAACTAAGGTAGAATGTTCATCGTACTTTTGTTCTGGCCTATGAAGGTATGTTCAATTCATGATACTGTTAATATACCAGTGTGAGCAAAATTCGACAGCCTCCCTGGCGCAGTTGATTAGATGCCGGCTATGAAACGAGATCCTGCGGGTTCAATCCCCACATCTACATAAATATGAGGCCCAGAAACCGTTGTTTCTAGTCTGGGTGTTTGGGAGACCGAAACGTCTCTCGTAGTTCCTGGTACCCACGACACAAAATTGGATCTTAGTGTGGGGTCAGGATTATATGAGTATTGTATATGACTGTTGGGTGTATTTTTTATTATTTTATTTTATTGAAATTGTATTACATAACTGATAAAGTTTTATGTAAAATAGAAACATAAAATGTTAATTCGTTATTTCTATAAATATGGACGCAATTGATGGACTCAACCAAGCGCACAGATCTGCAATAGGAAAGATACATTAAAAAATAAATTATATAGTTATCGGGCTAACAGGATATTATATTATACTAGTGCCATTAGTTTGCACAATTTCTTAGCATTAATATGCAAAGAGATTTATAGTATTTAACATAATTATTCCCGTCTCCATCTTACATATTAAAAATGCAAAGTTATGAATTATTATACCATTAAGATGCCAATAGGTAGCGTTGGTGTTATAAAACTATTAATTTAAATATACGATCACGATCATCATGTTGTGATCTATAAGGCACGGCAAATATGTTATACCAAAACAAATGGCTTTATAAATTAATTTAAAAAATAAAACCTAAATTATTGAAGAGTCGGCACTAAAGACGTCTGGGCTTAAAGAAGCCTATTTATTACACATGTCATAAATAAAAGAGAGATGCGAGCTTAACCAACAATTACTGTTTACGCATTATAAATCTTTTATGGTGTCTCGCGTCTGTATAGCCATAAATTCTCATATATCGTAAATTTTAATTATTAAATTACGGACGTCATGACGCGGAAATCATGAAGGCAATGAATAATACAGGAATGATTCGCGTTTAACAATGATAGGGTTATCGAACTGCAATAACATTTCGTTGAAGGTCCCTAGACCCGAGGTCAAAACTAGATTTTATTTCGAATCGTGATTCAATTTAAAATAGTCGTTAAAATGTCGATATCGACCGAAACAAACACATGAGTTATGAAAGTTTTACATTATTAATATCCGATTGTCATATTTTGTCGATGCGTGATTGATATGCTGCATAATCGAGAAATTATATTCATGATTTATTTAAATGGAACGGTATTTGTTCTATGGCTAAATATTTTGTTATTTTGCACACTGTGTTTATGATATTTTTTGTGACTAATTATGGCTAGAATTTTTTTCAGTCGTTCACCCTTGTTAAGAGTTAATAATATTTTATTAGATGTTGTAGAGAATGATGAAGATATTATATAAATAATAAAATAAATGAATTTAGGTAAAAGTAATTAAAACTACAATAATATTGAATACACTTTGCTGTCTCTTGTGGTTTTCAAGTATATTTTAAGAAGCCTTTTTATTTTGAACGAAATTTATCTGCTTTTCGCATTATTTTTTTTATTGCATTGAATGGCGAGACGAGCAAGCCGTTCGCCTGATGGTAAGCGATACGACCGCTCATGAACAGTAGCAACATTCCACTGCGCTCGCCATCCTGAGACATAAGATGTTAAGTCTCAATATGTCCAGTAGTTGCTCTGGCTACAATGTCCTTCAATCCGAAACACAGCAGTGCATTTAAGCAGTGTTGTTTCACGGGGGAAATAGACATTGCGGTGGTACCTACCCAGATGGCCTCTCACATATGAGAGACCTACCACCAGTAAAGCATTGCACGTGTCACTAGTGAAATTACAATTACAAATGTCTTTAGTTAACTAAAAGGCGTATTAATTATACATTAGATTATGTAAATGCAAAGAATAACTTGATAGCTGATAACATACAGTATTTAGAGAATATAGACAAATATTGCTCTCTTTTTATAGAAAATATGAAATAAATAAAATGACTAGGTACTGTGTTAGGTGCATGTTATCGTTTTTTAAGGGTTTTAATATCTAGGAATAAATAATAGATGTCAAATAATTCATTTCGTTGAAGGATTTTTTTAGAAATGGCAATTTGGACAGTATTTTTTGTTTGTAGAATAGCCGTAAGTAAAAACAGTTCTAATTCGATTCTGCATCAGCCCATATAGGTCCTACTGCCTGCACGCACCTCCTCTACAATCAAAAGTAAGATTGAGAGTGTTTAGGCCATATAGTCCACCACGCTGGCCTAATCCGGTTTGGTAATGTAATTCGACTGCAAGATAATTGTGATGTTTTCTCAATTATCCCTCTTTCTCACATTGCTTTACAACTAAGTACTACATAAACGATAAAAATATTTTAGTACATTGCAATGACATCCAAATACGCAGTAACAAAACGTAAATATTATGCAAGTGTAGTTTGCATTCAAGGCACAACACTACTGCATCACATGCGATTGTTCGAATGGGCAGCTATTTGCAACTCACATATCTATATGAGCATTTACGAATGCTGTCCGTTTAATTGCATAGCCTTACCGGACGCAATATATAACTTTTCTTCTTATAGGCCAAAGGTATTTGCACTTGGTCGTTAAGTGCATTGTGGTGGAATTAAATATTTAAAAGATATTGAGGCCTATTTATAGATATAGATAGCGTGATGGAATTCTCAAACCCTGTATGAATTTAAAGTTTGTGATTTCAGGTTTGCAGATTGTTGAAGGTTCTTAAAAACATATTTAAATAACATACGTTGCTAGGGATATATGATCCTTATATTCTTATGCGTAAGCGTATAAAACGACGATTAAGAAATTGTATGGATGAATTAAAACATCAGAATAACCATATACTAAATTAAAAGATTATTTCTCTATGAGGTCTAGTTTTCCGGTTATGGAATACCTCCACAAAGTCAATGTTAATTTGGAAAAAATGCTAATAAAGAAAAAATTGAGGTGAAATTGCGTCAAAACACAATATGCTTGTGTAAACTACGTAGAAACAATACGACTAGAAGATAGAAACATTCAATGGTTTCTGTCGCCTTGTTTTGCGTGGGCTCAACTACTTTCTTTGACCACTATTAGGTCATCGATAATAAAAGTATACATAGTACGAACATTGAGTTTACCGTTTTATACTTACGTCAAGCAGTTAATAAACCCAGTGGTTTTTGTAAAAATAATAATTTATTTACTTTTTGTACATTGATCCTCCAATCTTCTTAGTTTCGAAAATGTTAGGATTTTTGTTTGATTGAGTCATATTTAACAATACATTTTACTCATGTATCTGAATCATTCTTCGAATAATATTCTTTCCGTCTATGAGTAGACACAATAACATAAAACATTAGGTAAATAATGAAGACAAAGTTACACGAAAAAGACCTAAGTGATACTAAATACTCCTAGCTTTTTACATCAATCTTAATCCATATAATTTGCTCGACACAAATGCGAGTTTTAATAGGATACCCACTTCGTGTCCGCTAGCGCCATCTAGAACGAAGTCGGTTAATGTGAGCCTGTCATTCGAGCTTACAACACACAATAAAAGTGTTCGACGAATGTACACGAGCACATTCAATTCTAAACACGCACACACACAAACAGACCTAGGAAAACGAACATTAGTTACACGCACACAGACACGAAATGTTACAGCCTCTTACGTGAAGAACGTAAGCGACTGCGGAACTCAAGATGGCTGACATTGGCAATGGCAGGTCGTTGAACCGGCGCGAGCGCAGCCTTCAAAGCTCAGATCTAGCATTAGAGAGGTTATTTTCCGTCATGTTTTTTATTTTTATTCTCGAGGTGTTTTGTTCGATTCGACTTTTTGTACCATGTAATTTCTCGCGCAATTATTTAAAATGCCGATGTTTTTAATACCCGACTTTGCTTATTAGTGAGACAAATTGTGTAATTAAATATAAACAACGGTTCAGTTTATTGGCTGTGACAAGTTATTACAGTAATTTATCAGCGTGCTGAATTTTCATTATTTGCAATGTATGTATGTTATCGTTTCAATTCACGCGTGATTTAATTCCAAGCGTGATAGCATTAACTCGCTGTGATAATAAATTGCACTTATGTAATAATAAAGTATTTTTATTGGCTGACACTTTAATTACATACCGGATGTGCTTAATCGTTTAGTTGATAGCTTTAAAGCGACAGATTTTTAGTATAACCTAATTAATATGTACGGTGTTAGCAATTAATACTTATGCAACATTATTAAATTACAAAAATAAAATATGTATATTTGAAATGTGAGTTCCAAAATATGTATATCTTAATTTATTTGCTTATAACATTCCTAGCGGTATTTTAGTTGCGCTAATGCGTAAGTGTGTAATGCACACGCGACCTTGAATAGTAGCGTTAATTAGTGAGTTTCAATCGAACGGTGCTAATGACAACCGTGTGCTTCGAAAATGTGACTTTTTGTGTTAATTCGATCATACCTATTACGCAATGTTTCATTTCTTGATCCAAAATATAACCTTGAAAACATTTTCGATTACGTCCAAGCATTGTAAATGTAAAGTAGTGTTGGGTAAAGTAACTTGATGTCGCCACAGAAGTGCATCCGTTCAAGTGGAACGCGAGCCGGAATAATTTGCTAGCAGTATCATTGCTGCGACAGTGGCTCCGCCGCGCGGCCGGTCGCGGCAACCGCGGAATGTAGCTCAACATAACGGTGCGCGCGCGCCGCGAAAAAACTCAAGTTCACTATCACGGAAGATTGCGCGCAGCCGCAGACGCCATTACCGCGCGGTTACGTCGCCAACAACTACTGGATATTATGCCACTTTGCAACTATGTGTTACACAAGATGCGCAATATTTATTATATTGCAGTTTATCATAAAAATAGATGGCGCGAAAAACGGAAAAATGTCCGCACGTAATGATGATGTATTACTTTAGCTATGGGCTTAATGACTCGACTTTATGGGCGATCCAAAAACGGATTGTAATTTAAGGAGTTGGCTCTTTTTTCTTTTTATTATTTTTCTTATAATATAAGTTATTTAAAAACATAACCTACTTACCAAGGAACCAGCGTATGTACTTCTAAAACAGGAACTAAAATTACTACAGAAAGTAAAATATATCAAGGCAAACATCTCTTTATCGTTGACATATATCCGGAAGCCAAACTCGTATGTAATTTTAATAAAAAAAGATTAACCATCGTATTGTTGTCTAAAGAAATAAAAACGTTGTATTTGTCGGCAACATTTGGTGAAACATTGTTTTGTTAGAAAAATAACTACCATACTGCGTATTTCGCACACACGAACCAATGAGTTAGTGCTTAACCAAGGTCACAAATCTAAAAACATGTTTGTATGTACCGCTACCTTCAGGTGGAATAGAATGGGCAAATAAAATTTTTAATTAAACAAAACAATAAGTTTTCGCTCGGTTCACAGTGGCGGTAGATTCGCTCTCGTAACGACTCACTGTTAGCTTACGAGAAACATCCGGTGTACTTCTCATTCATGGAACATATTATAAATGTGTCAGGGTTCCGCATTACAATTATACAATTTATTTTATTGGGTTAACTAATAAACCTGTCATGTTAACATTCTTTGCAATGGTTTACGTAGATATTTATATACTTAATTGATTTGACGTACTTTGCGAAACTAAAATTTTTTTCGTTGAATTTGGTTATAATGTTAATTTGTATTATAATTTTAGAAGAAGAAAATGAATCGCAAGACGAGCGTGCCGTTCGCCTGAGGGTAAGCGATACGACAGTTCATAAAAATATCAAAACAAAACAACACCAAGAATTACAAAGCTATGCTAGGCTTTCCACTGCGCCCGCCATCCTGAGACATAAGATGGTAAGTTTCAATATGTCCAGTAGTTACTCTGGCTACAATATTATTTAATCTGAAACACAGCAGTGCATTGACATTGTTGTTTAGTGAGAGAAATAGACATTGTGGTGGTACCCACACAGGCGGCCTCTCACATATGAGAGACTTGTAGGTAGGTAGTCAAGTATTAATAATAAATAACGGATTAACATTCATACCTATCAATATTATAGTAACAATATTAGTATGCAAGTAATTAAAGGAAAAGATCCATCTATTCGTTTTAATGGTTTTCTTAATAATCAATGAGGCAGAAACGGTAAAACTTGATATAAACAAGTGCCTTGATTTTCCTGATCACGTATGCTTATGTTAATATATTATTGAATTAATTGATAGTCATTTAGTTATGCGATTAATTAAAATCGAAGAATTTTTTTTAACTGTCGAAGTGATGGCTTTAAAGCACAATCTGTATTGTAACAAACATCGTAGATAAGTTAATACAATAATGAGATTAACTCTTATATGGATAATACTGCATAGGTTTTCATAGGGGTTAAACTCATAATTGAATATAACAACATAATTGAATAATAGGAAGTGAAAATTTTTCATTATCTGTTATATTGATGTATTAATCTCTTTTATTACTACATAAATAAATAAATACAACTCTATATTTCCAAGAAAATGGTTAGGAAATGATGAGATATTCCAGGCCTGTGGTTGGTAAGCGTAAATTATATAGAATTATATTTATTGACTAGCAGCCTAACTTAAGTTCTACAAACTAGTACCTAGTATAAAGTCATTACCAATATTATTTATTGTTTTAATCACATTAACACTAAAATTCATTAACATTAAAATGAGAGGCTACGGGTTCTTGAGCCGGGTCCCTAACTAATCTAACGCTAGCTAGCGACGAAAAATCCCGCATTGATAATACCAAAACAAAGGTTCGTATGATTCCCAAGAACTAACTTCGAATTTAGGAATTTGTAAGATCGAATAAGTTTCCACTACGTAAGGTTTGATATATATTGTATGTATGTCTATATTTAGTCAGTATTATGTGTCTATAATCCCCGCAGTTACATACATAGTCCTGACCCCTCACAATGATCGAGTCTTGTGTCGTGGCTTCGTCCTGCGAGAGATTTTTTGGTCGTACAAACACACAGACCCGAGACAAATACCTGCAGATCCCACAAATATTTGTCTCGGTATAGGGATCG
The DNA here is from genome assembly GCA_023078785.2 of Hyles euphorbiae. Classification (NCBI taxonomy): domain Eukaryota; kingdom Metazoa; phylum Arthropoda; class Insecta; order Lepidoptera; family Sphingidae; genus Hyles; species Hyles euphorbiae. The sequence continues at coordinate 11,506,520 of CM041041.1, read as the reverse complement.
AACCCGCGGCCTCCCTTTCATAGCCGGCGTCACATGAAGCGCCATAAGGGCTGTGAATCTTTCTATACTGTGTATAAATTTATATATCTTGTAAAAAGTCGCTGGATACAAGCCGCATCCAACACACCACTGCGGTTTCTGTAGACGGGCTACGCTCCTGGGTGGTCATTCATGGGTCATAATGAAGAAGTAAATGTTCAGAACCCTATTCTCACGTAGAATAAGATGTACTTAGCTATAGTGTATGAGCAATATTATCTTGCATCGTCGATTACAACTGTTATGATGTGGGAACTTCATTGTTTTAGCTCCAGTGTTATAATTGTGAGTGAACCGCGTGCTTTTCAAAGGTTACTTTGTCTTTGTCAATTTTTAGATTGAATCGTTTTGCACAAAGCACGAATGACATTGGATTTTTTTTTACATATGGCACATAGAATACGAGTATTTAATAAAAATGCAGTTGGTATTTGCATTCTACAGTTTTTCATTTAAATATACAATTATTCAAATTTAAAATACTTGTTTGAAAGACGTGTAGCTAAAACACTGATGTAAGAAGTATAACAATATTTTTGTACTTTATTATGTTACTTATGTACCTATCTTAAGAAAACAGAATAGGCGTACATAAAATTAAAATTGGCAATAGTGAATTGCCAATTTTTATTTCAGAAATTTACGATTTCTTGAATGACATAACAAATTCGCAGGTTCTTTTAAAATTATTCGTAATTTATTTTCGCACTCAATCTTGTTCAATCCCTCCCATTAACCCCGAGCGTGACAAATTAACGTACATCAGCTCAAACACAACCACTATTTAAATTAATGTAAAAGACTTGTTGCATATTTTCCTTCACCGTTAGATTTTGATTGAGAAACCGGTATCTAAGGAACTTAAAACGTAAATACGTGTTTTTTTTTTTAAATTTGATAGTTCTGAGATGTTCAAGATTTATAAAAAATTATATTTTGTCAATTAAAAACTATTAGACTTTTATATTATCCTGTTGTTGCTAACTAGTTATAGCAGATGTGTCTTATCAATTAAAATTTAAAACCAATTAATAGTTGACTTTAATACGATACTATTTTCTTTTAACTTACATTTTCGTAACATTTTATCTTAACCAATACATTTGTCTTTAAAAGGAAAATATTTTTGTAGACTTTTGAAGTTAATTACCCGGATTTCTATTGTATACGTGTATTTTTTAAGAATATTTGCTATTTGCAGGCACAAATATCGTAAGAATTATGATTAGTATTAGTTCATAGAAAATAGTAAATTTAAATTATATTAATATCGCGCATTTTGAACATATTGACCGCCAAGAACGGATAAAATATGGAACAGATGAGTTATGCAGATTGCAGTCTATAATTTAACTACGCAATATAAGATATCACGAGGTATGTAAGTACCAAACTGTGAATGCAAAAGTGTCTAGCTATTTATCAGTCATAAACACCAATATCCGATGGCAGCTGATGATAATAATGATAAATTACTAATGGCAAAATAATAACTCAATACACAAATTTTACAAGACGACTTCTTGCACCTGCCGCGTCACTTACATCCTAATGTTATAGAACAAATCATAAGCCTTGTCTCAAGATTCATTACCACTGTCCAATTTCATAAGGAATTTTGAATAACCGAATATTTTTGCCACATGAAAATAAAGCAAAACACAATAAATATAGGATACAATATTGGACAGCACCAAAGTTCTAATTGACCTATATTTGTAACATATGGGTTAAGTCCAGACAGCTGATGGTAAGGAATGGGTTACCATAATTTCAGATGCTATTATCGAACATTGATTTGGTTTATTTCCAAAGGGATCGCTCCGGGCGAATGGTAATAAGGTGTTCGGTATCTGAGTTTTGCACCTTGTGTTATCAAATCTTGTCCATCGACAAAAAAGTGGTTTATTGAAAAAAACTGGTTAAACAGGTGTGGTGAAGGGTTTGGCGATTTTTTATTTCACTTTGTCATATCTAATAACATTTCCACATCGTATGGGAGCAAAAAATAAAACGTGAGATCATTTTAAATAAAATTTTAAATGAGGTAGACTGGGAAACTTTTGGGCAAATTGGCAGCGTTTTATTGACCTTATCAGTTGTAACGTGTATGAAAAATATTTTATTTACACGTATAAAATTTTCAACTTGTATTACATATTTTATCTCATAAATGTAGGGATAAGATTTTTTTCTTCCAGCTATATTGATCTATCCTAACAAAGTAAGGATGAATCTCCACAGGGTGATAATCAGGATGATCTTCCAAAGAATAGATTTTGTTGTCATTTCTAAAATAATCGACTCTCTTAACTTCTTGTATTGTATTGTATCAGCCCATATACGTCCCACTGCAGGGCACGGGCCTACTCTACAATCGTAAGTACGATTGAGAGTGGTTAGGCCATATAGTCCACCACGCTGGCCTAGTGCGGGTTGGCGGATTCTTAACTTCTGATTGTTTAAAAAAAAAAATATTACATGCGAAAATGATATTGGTGTATCTACTCGTAAGAGGCTTATTATAGTTCTGAATATAAGCGATGGCTTAATATTCCAGTTAAATTGTAATATACCTATTAGTAGAATAGCTTCTATTGGGTTTTTACTTATTACAATACAATACATAAACTAACGCCTTTTCTCATAAGGGATAGGCAGAGGAGCTCCCAGGACCGCCATGTTTTGCGTTGTGTTTGCCGTCCCACAATTTGACAGAGGGCAAGCCTATCGCCATATCTGGCACAAATTTCTTACTCCGGACTGAAAATAAAGAGAAAAATCCAATATCAAATAATATAAGCAGCATATAAAGTCCCTGACCGTATTCAACATCAAAGCGAAGGAATTTGGTTAAAGAATGGCAACATTAAACACATGTTTTATTCGTGAGAACGTCGTTTACAACTTATCATACCTTATTCATCAAGCAATAGTTGAAACAAGTATTACTTATATCCGACATCTATCGTACAAATTGGCAAAAAACGTTTGTGAGGCACATTATTCACAGACTTCATAAATTACTAGACCGGGAAACTATTAATAACACTCTATCTAAATGTAAATGATAAAATAGAAACATTTAATATAAAGAAACTATGGAAAAATATTTGTATCATTTAAAGACATTCTCAATTATGTGAAGAGTCTACATACTAGATTTATTTATATTATATTGAATTGTACTTCTTTGTTTAAATGCTTCCTATGATAATTCGATAGTAAATCATGTACAAATATGATCTAATATAATAAATAAGACTGCTACAAAAAAAATCTGTAAATTATTAATGTCATCTCAATTTGTTTCCACAAATATATTTGTGTACACCCTCTTTACAAACAACACAACCTGCACGTTCAAACACAATAGTATGTCAAAGTCTATTAAACTTACAGTCAAACCTGCGCGTCTGGGAATGAAACTGGAACAATCGTGTCTAACACAACGACAGTCTGTGGCAAGTGCATCTGCGGGCGTCGTAGGAAACGCATCGGCTTTGTAATGCCACACCTGCGGCGGACTCCCACGATCGTGCACTATCCTTACATACATTACTTGAGCGTTTGTTACTACTTGGATTGTGCGGATGTGTTAGGTTATTGTAATGTATTACACAGATGAAATAAAGATAAATAATTGAAGGTTTGCAAATTCAATTTTTTGGTAATCGGAGTTATAAAGTTCGTTTAGATAGTATGTATAAATACTTTAAAAGCAGATGTTTATTAAATTAATTGGTGTTTAATTGAAGTTCTTTATTGGACAAATATATGAAAAAGGTAGTCCGTAGTAGCATCTCTTGTTATTCAAATCGAATCTAATTAGCGGAAACGATTAAGTGAGTTATTCAAATGGTCTATTATAATGTTTTATCGTCTTAGCTATTTCTAGGAAACATTGGTTTTAAATATACAAAACAAAAAACCTATCTATTTCCACAATAGATCTGAATTATCACTGTATTTAATCAGTAATTTTAAGCTATTCGTTACTAATTAAAACCATACTTTATTTTTGCAACCATGATACAACTTCAATCTACAAACAAATGTATTTTATAAAAGATGCACAATGTCTAACAACATTCTCTTAAGTAGAAATACACTTCAAATATAACATGAAATATAAAATGAAGAATGTCTAACAATACTCCATATTATAGTTGGCACGAAACTCATTGTCCCATGTAGCTCGTCATCACTGGAGACTAGTCGGCCGCGCCATTAGCCAAGCACAGTTCTTGCTCGAAGAAACTTAAGTCATATAAAGTAATGAGCGCGTATGTCGGACTCACCGGGCTTCCAAGCAATAGCGGTGCTCATTATAGCATAGCAACCTGCACACGCGGCGATTATCAGACATACGGTTAGGCTGTTTGACCACTGCGACGTAGCTTACTATTACTACTTACTTATCAGACAAAAATGCCGAAAATGCCAGATAAGGATATGAACAGTGGCAAATGCTTCGGAGCAGTATTTTAAATTATAACTGTTAAATTATACCGAATAAATGATCAATTCAAAACAAAAAAAAAAAAAAAATCCAACCAGTAGTTCCTGAGATAAGAGGTAATAAAAAGAAACTTAAAGTTTATATACTAGTATAGATTAAACTTATTCAAATTTGGCAGTGCGGAAACAGAAAAAAGACCCAGAACAAGAATAGTGACGTCAATGCTCCGCCATAGCGGAGCTTGTATGAAAAAAAAAAACAAAACTAGGTGCTCTTATTATGCTCTTTAATTTCTTCTTTAATTTTGAAAGAATTAATAGGTGGATATTTTCGTATTTAATTAAACAATTTTTCTACTGTTTTATCGCTATTATTCTATAGTGTAAAGTACAAAGTAATATATAGACCCCATTATTAAAAAATATTTGCTACGATGACATGACTATGGTATGCTGCTATGTAGTGGGCGGGTACCCTTAACGTCACTAGTATAAGTACGTATTTCAAGTATCTATTCATCATATAAGTCATATCTGCTATTTGTTATTTTAATTGTGCCTTATCGAACTTTTCTAATCGGAATAGAATGTGCTTTGCATTAAATAGTAATTACGTTTATTAAAAATGATTGTGATAGTAGCAATTAATGTTCCATAGATATTTTATTGATAATATGTGTGGTTGTAAAGAGTCTTATAATGCCACTGGTAATTTAATAATACGATTACTAATGCTTTGGAAAACAGTCATATACAAGTGGATTATTACAACTCGCTGTACTAAGTAAAATAATATTACACTTGTATTTCCTAGTTCTCAATAATTTTATATAAAAAAAACTAGTATGGATAATCGACCCTGATATGGACGATTTCCATTATATGAAGCTTTCCAGATCCTTAACAGATTCAAAAGAAAAAATGTAGATCATACAAATTCTAATCTACAAATTCTCGCAAGCCTCCCATATCTGCACATAATAATTGTAATTGTAATAGGACAGCCTCCGTGGCGCAGTCGGTTAAACGCCGCCAGTGAAACGAGAGGCCGCGGGTTCTATCCCAACACCGAGAGAAATGTTTGTGCATCCAACAAATATTTCTTTCGGGTCTGGATGTTTGTGAGAGCAAAAAGTCTGTCGTAGTTCCTGATACATGCGACCTACATGCGACACAAGACTTGATCTTAGTATAGGGTTAGAACTACGTGTGTGACGGTTGGGTGTTATTTATTTATTAGTATTTAATTTAATATAGTAATATGATCGTTTCTTCAATTTCGAATCAATTTACTTCAGAGCAGAATTAGAATTAGTATCCTTCTACACTAGCATAGACAACTGAAGGAAGTCATCAGCGAAATGCTATAATTAATGAAGTTTCCAGGCGTGACTGGCACTTTGTAATACGTTAGTCGCCTGAAGGACAAAACAAATTATCCCACATTCACCTTCAAGTGCGGTGCAGTTGCTGGCTATAAAAAAATAACTGCAGCTATGTTCAAGTATATTCAATTATGAATAAATATTTTCTATTCGACAATGATCACTTAATTAATGCACCGCCCTAAAAACTAATTGCCTTCCTTACTTTGATAGTGAAAGATAGAAATTGATTTTATCAATGCAAAGGTTAAAACCGCTCGCCGTGGCTACTATTTCTACTAATTATTATAATATATTCAATAATATTCCCTTAAAGAAATTGTTAGAGTGCTTAATAGAGGCTTTCATAGGAATTTGTTTTGAAACAACAGACTTAATTAATAATTCAAGTGACAAGAAAGATATCATTTCTTTACGCAAAAGGCTGGTGAGGACAGTCATCTGCGCAAAGAAATAATTATAGCGTTATCATTTATATATTTTATACAATTAATGAAAAAATAAATTATTTGTGCATAACAATTAGTATTGTTTGTGTTAATTGAACGTATTGTACAATTTTCACAAGCAAATGAGTGGGATTGTAAAGTTGTCTTTACTGATGATATTAAATTGTTCTGTTCTTGAACTACGACCACAAAATTAAAGACCAACTCCAATTAATCATAGAAACGCATATTCCCAATTTTCTCACGGTACACCCTGATTATGCGCTTTCACTATTTTTTATTTAAAAAAAAACCATATTCTCATACCTTTTTCCTTCGCTAAATATAAAAAATCCCTTTCGATTTCCGTTCAAGCGCCATCTGCCTTTATTCTTGTCATGTGTTTGTTTAGATGGGTTTTTTTGTTCTGTCCGGGATTTCACCGGATGTTTCCGGCGGTATCAATGAGTGTGGTTTTACATTTAATTTTATGTTGTGAAGTGATTCAGTGTTTATGGGGTCGTGATTATACGAGTATTAATAGTGTGGATGATTGAGCTCGTTAGGATAAGTTGTATAGATTTAATATTCGATGTCTATAGGAAAGGATAATAGAGGGGTATTATTTTTGTGGTTCATTTAAAATGGATTTAATATAGTGAAATTGGCTGAATGTGATTTAAATTGTATTTCATGTATTTTTTTGTAATATTTGTCCTATTTGAAAGCAAATAAACAACTTTTTAAATTGATTTTCTAATGTAATTTTGTAGAGATCTTGACAAAATATTTTTAACCAAACTTCGTGAGTTAGAGGTTTTAAACAGTATTTATTATATTGTGAACTTTACGAACCGTTAATATGAATACATAATTGGTTACAATTATTCAACTTTTCGTGTTATTCTATCAGTTATGGATAGTTCAATATTACATAACAAATTATTTTTACAAGTAACAGCGACTTCTTGTCTTTGGACAGTTATCATGTGTATATTGACACTCAATCGCCAAGAATTATAAAGGTAAAGGAAAACATCGTGAAAAAACCTACGATTTGTAAGAATTCCCATCTCGTACGTAAAGTCCACCAAACCACACTAGGCCAATTTTGTGCACTGTATGGTCTTAACACTCTCAATCATACTTCCGATTACGACGAGGCTCGTGCCCTGCAGTGGGACGTATATAGATTTATACCAATTTATAAATGTAATAAAAGACAGTAGTACCAATCATGTTATAAATAATTGTCTCCGCAATGAGAATCTTAAAGTTATCAGATACAACTGCACCAAAAACGACTGCCGCGTCATGTAAATACAGACATTGGGATATTCACATCTCGGCAATATGATGACGTCACACTTTTTCAAAACATTATGCGTGGCCTTCCCCACAACATCCGGAATTCCCAATGGCGTCATGCTTTCTAGCAAGGTCAGACTTTCTCTGCAACAATATATAACAGATATTACGTATATTACAACTAAACACAAACATAGCATATAGATTACGGTTTAGGATGTAACTATACTCCCCCTCTATCATCATATCGACGCAGAAAAGCGGTTTTGTCGTATGTCGAAACAAGCAATTTTACACCAGATTAAAAAAAATATTAAAAAAATGAGTAACCTCTAAACTAGAAAACTTAGGAATACCATATCTTCAATCATAACATTTTCAAATAAAACCTTACATTTTCAAGAGGAAATTAAATGCGGCATTTTTGTTATGAATTAAATTATACACAACACGCATATAAGCATTTTTTGAGATACGACAAAATCGCTTTCCTGCGTCGATATGCTTTTCTTTTCCTTAACCAACTATCAAAGACAATAATACTTCTATGACCAGGAAATATGTGAGCTTTAGTACTAATATTAAAATGAAAAAGATGTGATTAATTGTTTGCATTGAATTGCCTCTAAAACTACTGGTCCGATACGAAAACTTATTTCACCATTAGACTCCCACATCTCTAATGAACAGAGGCGAAAGAATATTCACATAAAAGTGTATCTACACCCGAGTGAAGCCGGGCCGGCCCGCTAGTTTTTGTCAAATAGACATTCGTCTAAATGAATTAGGTATCAATAACTTTTTGAAATCTTATTTTGTTGGTTCTCAGAACAATGCCTAAAGCATAGTCATTGTTCTGAATGACGGTTGTATCTGTTTTGACGTAAGAAGGTCCAATTAAAAATAATAAGAGCATAAAATATAATGTAATTATAATGAGCATTATATGAACGTGGCTAAACTATGTTTTACTAATGTTTTTATAATAAGCTGCATTATCTATCGGAACTAATTAGTTTCACACCATTGTTCCGTAATGCAAACATTACCTTTGCTAATTGTATTAATTTTTATTTGCATATTGCACAATTCAGAATTTTATTGTGTTAATTCATGCAAATAACTTCATTTGTGTGTGGAATACGAAGGAAACTGTTAACTGTTATATTATGTATTTAAAATCATCCAATAGTCACTGATTAAAAAAAATTAACCGAATTCGACATAGCTATGACATTTTTTGAAAATAATAATCTTGAGCAATATTTTTTTTATTTATATTAGATTTTTCTCATTTACAAAACTGCATAATTTAATTTAATTTTAAACTATTTCAATACTTTTATAATTAATAATCTCATTGGCCAGCGGCATTAGAAAATTATTATCATACATTAATAATGTACAGAGTGCTACTAGAAGCGAATTTATTAACATGTCAAGGTAATGATTATGAATTGATCAGGTAATGAGGGGATTGATTTCTCCCATTCTCCTGGAGGAAATGTCTATAATTAAACCTACTTTGCAATTGCGGTATTGGAATCATGTAATCCAGTGCAAAAAGACTAAATCTAACCAGATTCACAGTTGGTTCATTAGAATTTGTTCCGAACTAGCGGCTCGGTCCGACTCCGTCCGGATGTAAATATACTTTTTTGAAAATATTCTATTTTGAAAACATTCTATTGTTTATGTTCCGCAGGGATGATGCAAAATTCTAATGGTAAAAAAAATCGTTCCAGTATCTTCAGAGTAATGTTAAAAAAACATTAAATCTTTCATGTTTATAATATGTGTTTAGAAACCTTGTAAATGTAACCTAGGTATCATAGATATTCAGATACATATATCCTGTATTGTCTATCCTTAAGAAAAGTATTGTTTACAAACCCTACGCTTTATAATACAACATCTCTATAGTGCCGACACAATAAGAATAATATCTATTCACAAGTCGGGCGTAACTGTTTCAAAGAAAGTTTTATTTCTTTAAATAATGTTACAGTGCCCATTCTTTACTTAACAGGTAAATATTTTTAATACTTAAGAATGCAAGATCAAAAGCGCCGCCATGGGTTACTTTCTTTCTTACAGATTGTTTGATAATTTTGGAGTTGTTTAAATATTTTTAAGATTTTAATTGCATTGTATTTTAATTTTATGCATATAGTTTTGTAATATGTTATCAACCTTATCAACATATTGTGCCAAGAAATAACACGTGTAGAACAATTTTACGGTACAATAAATAAGTCTTTTATGATTAATGTATTTGATACATATAATTTTATATTGTTCGTCGTCGTCCAAACATGCCTACGAATTGTGTTCATAATCAATTTTATTTAGTAATTAAGAATGTACAAAGGAATGACATAAATTAAAGTATTTGAGACGTATGTACAGACGTATGTGCATTGACGTCATTGATTTATATGCACGTGTCGTATTTTATAATATTTGATTGCCATTGTTATTCAAATCCAAAAAGCAATGAAGAGATTATGAAAAATATCATTTTCTCACGGTTTTATAATATCCATCTGGTACTCGAGTTTCATAAATTAAATGTACGAGTATCCGTTGTTAGAATTTGCAAAAAACGTATCTCACGGAATTGCTCTTTTGCAAAACGATAAAATCTCACAAATATCACATTTACCGGATGCAACGTAACCCTTGACAGTGAAAAGGCACATCTCATAAATTGAATGTATCCCAAAATATGTGACAAATAATGTTCATTGTTTCCCTCACCATTGTCAAGTGTGTACGTTTTTTTTTTTTTTTTTTAACGAGAGTAAAGCTCCTTTAGCCTTCCTTCCGACGAGTGTGTACGTTTAGGGTAACCATACTATTAATATTAAGGAGACGTACAAATTTTCAATTTTCGCTTTTGCTTTATCATAAACTAGGAAGACAATATTGAATTAGCATTGAAGTATTTATTTTTCTTTCTGATTAATTTTGATGCGGGTTAAAGGCAAGCTGGTGTCCCTGATAGACTCGCTGAGCTCCGGAGCTCGGTGTCAATTTTTTGTAGGCCACTGTTGATCCTGGCTGATAGGTGGTGCTGTGGTGGTTGTGAGGGCGAGAAAGCCTAAGCCTCTAGCATTGAATTATATTTAAAAAGATCTTTAAAATGTAGTAATTTGACATATTTCTTTAGTTTTTTTCTCTTTTGTGTGCAGTAAAGAAAAATACTAACGTATTATACAAATCATTTTTTACAACTTTATATTGTCCCGCCCTCACACCCCCCACTGTAACTCCTGTGAGCCAGGATCAACAGTGGCACGCAAAGTAATGACACCGAGCGTTGCAGCTCGGCGAGTCTCCGGGAATGTCTAACTTCAACCCGCAACGAAATTAATCAGAAATTTAAATTAATAGGAGTAGTTGGAAATAAATTATTGTCCACTTCCCTCCGTGAAAAGCGGATGACAAAACATTTATATATATTGTAACTGTTATTATAATTTGATATCAGTTTAATAAATTAGCATATAACTACAAACAGAACAATATTTGCATATTATAAAAGCAATCGGATAATATTCAACAACCCATTACAGCTCCCCATCACTTCACCAGAGGAAACATCCATAACCTTTTTACAAGCCAAGATTACTCCATCAGAAAAAATGCATATGAATAAAATAAATCTAATCCGTCATCATGTCCTGTAATCTCTGAAGCAGATACACACTATTAATAAGGTTTAAGAAAAAAGCCTCGTAATGGAGCTCGCCTATGAGCGCATCTGTCGACGTTCCCACGGATGTGAGGAAAGGATTGCACCCTTTCTTGCTACACTCAAGCCGGCAGAAACGTTACCTGCGACTTTAATTAAATTAATTATATTATAAATTATTTATATAATGCGTTGAGTTTCATTTAATAATGATACGCGTTGTTGAATATGCCGCAAATCGATTAACGTTCAAGATTCATTTCGCTCCCTATAAAAGACATCAACGAGATCTTCATTGGCTATGTTTGGTAAGCCTTAGACAAAGTGTTTGATAATAATTTAATAAGTACCTTTAGGGTAAGGCTTAGATATTATGGTTATGGTTCCATACGTAATTTGTACGTAGTAAGCATGACTAGGCAAATGGTGGTCTCAAAACCATAAAAATTGTAAAATAGCAAATATTTACGTCGGGCCCGTATAATGCTCTTATTTTTTTATTTTCTGGTAATTATTTTACCCACATGTATTCTACCTTTTGTAGAGGATAAATACGACTAATGATTATTTTGCAGTGCTGTTAATACGTGCATAAAGTTTGGTCCTGAGGGCGATTTGGCCCGTATTTGTTACCCGCTAGGTATGCAGGCAAATAAAGGCGTGGAAATAATTACGCTGCATCACCTTAAGCTAGTACTTCCTTAACTCGGTAGAATACCTAGTAAAGAAAGTCTGAGGAATAATTTTATTTTACCATTATAACATAATTAAATTATACAAAATTAGAAACAACAAAGAGAAGCATATGCTTAAAAGATTTGAGTCAAAAATATTTATGGACCAAACGCACTTATCTAGAGAAAGTATTATTTTAATAAAAAAAGGTTGAGTTTTTTTCAAGTAATATTCATAAACGCAACATGGTGAATTCTCGTCGCCACATACAATTTTAGCTAAAATGAGACGTGAATCAGTTCTCGAGCAAATTATTTGCATCTGTTTTTTAACTGCCGGATGGCACGAACAAGAGCATTTAAATTTGGTTTATTATACTTAACCACCATCTTTGAGCTAAACAAAATTTAGGAAATTACTATGTGCCTGTAATTGTGGTTACATTGTAACACATTCTAAACGATTGCTATTTGAAAACTAATAATATACAATTTAAATATTTTAAACATTATTTTCATTGGCGATAATTTTGGAAAAATGATGATCAGGATTCTTTAAAAATATTTTTAAAGTTCAATGACAATGTTGTTTTGAATATTAATGTGCAATCAATTGACGATTTTATGAGATGAATTGGATTTTTTTGAAAACAAATATATTCAAACATTTTGTTCAACATTACTGGCCAAAATTGTTAGAAGAAATGGTTTTCATTCACCATATGTTTATTGAAATAACCGCATAAGTCCGTCGGGCGGTACAAAGGCACACAATTGCATTGATGTGCCAGCATTAACTCTTTGAAGAGTTTGTGCAAGCGCACACCACATGACTTGTATTGTAGCCGCAACCGCAAGAGCAGATTGCGCAGATTCGTCACAATTACTAGTTTTTTTTTTTTCAATGTAAAGTCGACGTCGTACATCAAGCGATGAAATATTGAACCAACAGTATAGCGCTATGGAATACTACTATAAAATTTATATAAAATGGATGTAACGTGAGCGATAAATCTATTCCAAAAAGATGGATTGTGAAATAGTAAGTAATCAATAGGTTCGTTTTAAGTATCAAGAAATGATTTTCATCAAAATCGGGTACGGGAAAATTGTTCCAACAATAAAACTTATTTGAAGCATACTAACCTTTGGTTATTAGGTTATTGTGGCTGATTAAGGTCTACCTGTCGATTGTCATAATATCGGTATTCCATAAAAACCAAAAATGTAATATTCCTATACCATCTAGTATTTAAAAGAACTTAGCAAATATCAAAATATTGCTTCCTCATCGCATGCTATACGACATGTCCCTAACTGGACGCGACACATGAGATCTCGATTGTTCCTATAGCAAGGTGTCCCTGATTTAACTATTTATTGAATAACTTTCATTTCGTACCACACCTTCAATGCATTTGCAAATGCTCCACACATTGCGTATGTTTGGAATTTTGCGCCACAAATGGCTCCAGGTGCAAATATGATGGCACGATCCATCATTACAATTTTTGTAAGAAGTTATTAGAAGTTTTTGTTGACTGTACGCAATATTCATAATATCTGATATATTTTAGTTGTTTAGTGAATATTAAAATGAATGATGAGCTTATGTTACATTAATGTACAAATCAAATATATTTTTAAAGCTTGCCGTTCGCCTGATGGTAAGCGATACGACTACTTATGAACAGTAGCAAAACCATACAACACCTTTAATTACAAAGCATTGCTTGGCATTCCACATATTATTTTATTACACAGTTATTTTTATAATTTGATGTAGCTCGCTATGTCTCTTTTTAGTTACAATTTTACAAGCGATCTGTTTGAGGTATTCAACAACTTCTTGCAAATTTAATTAAGTCTTCAGAAAAACTTTTAAACCGAAGTATATATATTTAAATGTATAATATTTTGTTAATATCTATTAATAATAAAGATACCATTAAAAAGGTTATACGTACAAGACTATTGTCAATTATTCGACCCTTCCAAATAAATTATTCAGATTGCACTTTCGACAATTAATTACAAATTTTATTGAACAATAATTAAAGTCCGAAGCGTACATGGGTTTTAAAAGACATTCGATAATTATCTACAGTGATACATAGCGTTGGAAGGCAGTGGTGGGTTGAAGGACCGATTAATATATTTGTATAGCCTTAATTACATTACAAATAGTCTCGGCTTGGCTCGTATTGCGATATGTTTGATGTGGACCCACGTTGGTGCTTTCCTGAGATGTTTGCTAATGTGCTCGGTAGTCCACGTACTCAGACGGACGACGAATCTATAAACAGGTTTGTTATTTAGACAAAACAAATCAACCGCTTGTAGAGGAAGTATTTACGAACTTCTTGCTATATGGGTTAATGCGGTTGGGACAAAAAAATATTATAGTCAATTTAGTTACTGATGTCTTGAATTTTCAATCAATACTTTACACTCCTATTACAAGGCTTGATTGTATTCTTGTGCTTTTAATAATAATAAAATAATAAAAAGCTTTTATTGCAGACCAAACAGCCCATAGTGTTAGTATGTACATTATTGCTTAAAACAAAAAAAAAATGTTTTATTATTTTAATATTATGTTTTAATTATTTTGGAACTTTCCATCAAGCATATTATATCAAAACTTACGTGGCTTTATTTAGCTGCGTCTAATTCATATGTATAGAACCGTAAAACCTTAATGAATCAAACCAAATATCAAAATTAGAATATAAATATGCACAGATGGTTCACTTTGACACCAGACTATTTTATATATTTAATGCGGCAATGCACATGCAAAGAAAACCTAAATTAAATTATCAAAAAATATCGACGTTACAGCTGACATTTTATTAGAGTTTGTAAATTCCACCTGCTTACGAGCACCTTGTCCACTTAAACGTTAATTACACGTCATAATTTTTGATAGTAAAATCACCAATAGTTATTAAACGGCAGTTACTTTATATATAAGTTGTATTACTGTTGTAAACTTAAAGCACCGCTTAATGTGTTCTCACGTTCATTACTTAGCGAGGGATGCGGTGATTAGTCCGCTATGAAAATAAGTGTCCGCGACTCAAAGGACATGATAACTGCGAAAATGAGATGTTCTTTCTAATACCAACATTTTCATTTTTAACATTACAAAGAATTTTTATTTTTTAAATTAATAAAACCAGATTTAAGAAAAATATGTCTATTAATGTATAGACGTATTCATCATCATCAGCTTTGGAAATTTTATTGTTGAAAATAGATTTTTTCTAAAGTTCCCAACACTGACTGTTAGAAACTGTCAAAGAATTATAAAGAACCGACATTTTTTATCTAAAAGTTTTATCTAGAACTTTGTAAACTTTGTAATTGTAGTTTAATTTAAAACTGTTACAAAAATGTCTTGAAAGTAATTAGGGAAGGAGTTTCGTATATTTTTTGTCTTATTAAGACTATTGCCAAATACAAGATCTCGTATTTGCTATACAAACTATTGCTATATATTTCGATAAATATTCCTAACAGAACTAGGAAATTTATATAAAATAGCAAATGGTTGAATGATATACCTTTAAATGAATTTTTCGTAGACTTATTAGGTATTTTTTGAGAATATTACCAGTTTAATTTATATGCCACCGTGCCATCTTCAATACGCTATACTTTAACGTCACAAGTATGATAGGCGCAGGCCTATAACCAAATTGAGAATACATTTCAGTGCTAGGGCGAGTCTGTTTCCATCTCAGAACCAAATTCCCATTGAGGTTGTAGGAGAGTTTCATAGAGAAAATACCACACAAACTTGGGGATCGAACACAGGGCGTCTTGTTCATAGAATATAGAATAAAATAGAATGAAGTGGCTATTACACAATTAGATAGTTATCTGAGTAAGTTACAAAAATACAAAATGTCAGTGTTGAGTGATCTAAGAGTTATTTCAATGATATTTTTTGCTGTGTACAATTTTCCCGAGCTAACCCTGTCTTTCCCCGCTGAATAAATGCCCCTACAAAGTCGTGGTTTGATTGTGGATACGCCGTATTGTAACATATTCTTTATATACAGATAAATATTTAAGAAAAATTGTTTCATTGTGATCAAAATTCGTTTCGTGAATTTTAATTTTAAATAAGTAGTTAAGACGCCTTTGAATATGGATTAATGGCTTTATGAAGTAACTATTCTAGATAATACAAAAATCTATACGACGTAATAACTTTATATTATGTTGAATCCATTGTCACACAACGTTATATGGAATAAAGTGTAAAACGGGTGACGCTATAAATCTGTATCAGTAGCAGCCTCTATATATTCCGCTATTGGCGGACTTTACCTACCATAAAAATTATTACAAATTGCTATTATATGCAGGTTTCCTCAAGACGTTTTCTTTCAACATTATAACACGCAGTGATTGACTATCAATACACACATGACATGAATAGTCATAGGTGTGCCATTACATTTTTAAATCAAAAAGATCTACTTTATTTTTTATTAAGCTCTTTTAATATTTTTTATTGTATTTAATACAATATTAAATATTTTTAACTTTAATGTTGAAGTCATCCCACTTAGTGATATTTCGAAATTGGATTGAAACAAATAGCACCAAAGTGTATTTTTGTGACGTGAAGCGGTCTACAATAATTTATTATACGTATTAGCATGTCCATAATATGATACCGTCTAATAGCGCAGGGTGAACGCCCTCTCATGTCCTCCAAGAGAGTTATAAACTTAGAGGCCTCTCACTGAAGTCCTCACAACTTTGTTATTTTACTGCAATACTTTGCACTGTGCTACGTGTAGCGCAGGTCAAATGGATTCTTTAAAATAGCTTTTGTAACCGATTATAAATTACATCTTAGCTATTTTGTATGAGAGAATAGGTAAACTTAGTCTCGACCGTATATATACTTAAAGAAATAACTGTTATTGGTTTTATATTGTATACAAGTTAATAATAAAACCCAATAACTATAATTATTTTTAATAAACTATGAACTATACTACGTCAAGGGCGTGGTGGTCTGTTGGTAAAAAATACGCGACTACCAACATGTTCACGGTGGTCGCGGGTTCGGATCCCAGGACACACTTCTGACTTTTCGGAATCATGTGTGTATTGACCAACACACACTAGGCCAGCGTGGTGGACTTTATGGCCTAACCACTCTCAATCGTACTCTCGATTGTAGAGGAGGCCCGTGCCCTGCAGTGAGACGTATATGGGTTGATACAGTGTGTATTGATAGACAATCACCACGCACTAAAACGGTGAAGGAAAAATATCGTGAGGAAACCTGCATACCATAACGATTTATTAAAAATTCTATGGTATTAAGTCCGCCAACCCGCACTAGGCCAGCGTGGTGGACTAAATGGCCTAACCACTCTCACTCGTACTCTCGATTGTAGAGGAGGCCCGTGCCCTGCAGTGGGACGTATATGGGCTGATACAGAAATTATAGTACCAGAGTCTCGGTCGATACCTAATACCAATAAACTTGAAAAATGCCGTCATCTCACATCTATATATTAATACGTGATGCAAAAACTTTGGATCCCTTTTTACGAAAATTGCGCGGACGCAGGAGCATAAAATTTGGCACACTTATAGTTTATGTGTAGGAGAAGTGGAGAATGCTAATATTTTTCAATAATAATGCTTATAAAGTACATTAAATCAAAAAATAAAACATTACACACACTGCCATGCATTTCACGCACACATCCATATACAAGTATACATACTCTGGTGTCAAATTGTTACTTTTCTTTTTCATTTTGTTCTTCTGACATAGACATATAAAAAAAAAAGGTTTTATTTGCCTAATGAGGTAATAATATTAATATTAAAAGAGAATATTAATTTTAAATGAGGCAATAATATTAATATTAAGCCTAATATTAAATGTAATATAAAACAAGATTTTAATAATAATGAATAAAAAGTACATTAAATCAATAAATAAACCAGCATGCATTTGACACACGCATACACAAGTATTTGTACACGTATACATACTCTTTGGTCAAATTGTTTCTTTGCTTTATTATAGACATATGTAGTTGAATGTCAATCAGAAAAAATTGTTTACTCTAAGTTTTGTTGAATATCAAACAGAAAAGATTTATTTGACGAATACTACGTGAAATACTGAGCGCTATCATTTATTATATGCATAAAGAAAGTTCTGTAGCAGCAATCTGCAATAACAACATTCAGGTACAAAAAAAATATATAATTTACTATTGCTGGTTCAAAGCAATTATTGTAGTTTACGATTTTAGTAATTGCATATACTTCAGGGGAAATAAGCGATTTTGAGAGATACGGACATTTAAATGTGCACGAATTATCAGAATAACAACATCATCATAGAGGTAAAAACTTTTTCTCTTCTTGATTTGGTCGAATTTCGACCACCAGGCGACCACTAGTCACAGTAAAACTCCAAAATGTATGTGTATGGTGCTAGGCGTCATTTAAATAATTCTAGACCATTCGAAGTCCAGTTTTAGTTACCTTATGTTTTGTTGTATACAGCGCAATAAAATTTTGGGTCGAAAAACTCATAAAATATACCATTATATTTATGTTTGGATGCGTCGCGTTTAGCACGATAGTAGACGTGCATGAATATTTTGATGTATAGGAGCCATTTTATTTGAGATCAGACTGGATTTAATGTTCTAGATTTGCAAAACAAGGTTTTAAAAATGCATTGAATAAGTTTTTTAGTATACAGTGGATTTTAAAAAGTATATTTATTATCCATATATCAGCGTGTTATCTAAACATTTTAGGAACGAATTACAAATAAAAAAAAAAACCCAGACCAGAAACAAATAAGCAATAACATTTATTTTATATAATTTTCACCCAGCCGGAATTCCCGCCAATGACCGCCGTGAACGCCCACCTTTGGAGTTTTGAAATGACTAGATCAAGAAGCAAAAGATCATTGGATGATGGCTAGGACTTCGGAAACCTAAGGCCGTGTTTAATAGAGCATATCATATGGTTATAGATGATATATTTTTTTAAAATTATTTTCACTCTAAAATGACTTAATGCTTAAAATAGTTGTTAAAAGGCATACGTGATACGTTACTGGTAAGTCTCTCATATGTAGTGTTGCCAGGTGTCCCGCTTTTCAGGGGCTCGGTGACGCGTCCCGATTGAGCCTTCGGCGGGACGCCAAATGTCCCGTTTTTGACCACCCCTCTCAGCACGAATAAAAACTAAATATTATACACTTTTATGTATAATCCGTATTGTATTTCAAATTTTCCTGCAAATATTTACCTACTTAGTATCTTATCCGATTGTAAAGTTGTTTCCAAAGACTGATTCCAAAAAAATATATGGTTTTGATTTTTGAATAAGTTGTTGCGATTTGTTCACGAATTCCTATCTCAGGACTAACTGTTCTTATTTTAGATGGTAACATATTTGCAAGGAAATACTGTTAGTGAGTCTTACTGAATATTAGCTAGCTCCAATGAATAGAACTTTTCTTACCTACGTAACAATTTCAAGTTTCATATCACTTAGAGAGCAAGTGTGGGGAATTTTATTACACGATATATACACGAAGATGTTATTTAAAAGAAAAACGCATCTTTCTTCACTTAATTCTTTTCTATTATTATAGTGAGCATAATTTGTCAGAATCCATGTCCAAAATCTGGTTACGGCATTAGGAAAATCGCTCTGGTAAATCGAAAATGTTATAGTCTGAGAATTTAAGGAATAACTCGATGTACACTCATAGCAAACTATAGAGAAACAAGTAAAATCGTTTCGAGTTGATGAAACAAAATTTTTGATTTTTTTGGAACCCACGGCGCCTTATGAATTGAAGTCTCGAGAGATATGGTACTTGGTCTGGTTGAGCTGCGCTTCCACTGTTATAACAATAACCAAAAATGGCTATTGTCTTCGAGAGCCTCCAGAGACGAGACATGTTTCGATTATATGTTGCTAGAAAGAGGGAGAGTAATAATTAGTTATGGTAAAAAAAATGCTCTATTCTATAATAGGCGTCCCGGTGAAGAACTCAAAATCCCGATTATTTTAATGTCCTGTCCCAAATTTTCAAAAATGAAACCTGGCAACACTACCCATATGTGAGAGGCCGCCTGGGTAGGTACCACCGCAATGTCTATTTCTCCCACCAAACACCATTGTAAATGCACTGTTGTGTTTCGGATTGAAGGACATTGTAGCCAGAGTATCTACTGGACATACATCGTATGTCTCAGGGTGGCGAGCGCAGTGGAATGCCAAGCATTGCTTTGTAATTCAAGGCGTTGTTTGGTTTTGCTAATGTTTATGAGCGGTCGTATCGCTTACCATCAGGCGAACGGCATGCTCGTCTCGCTATTCAATTAAATAAAAAAATACATGCGATAAACGAGGGTCAGTTACCTTTATAATTTCTTAACCAATACCTAGTCATTTTATGAAAAAGTCTGAAGAGCTCTTAAACTCCAAATTAACAATTACTTTAATTTCTATTCACATATTGGTGTGTAATGCTTACTCTTCGCAATTTGACTAGGTATTGTTAAATTATTACTCATCTATTTATCTCGTCACACTTTCTTCGTAATAGATATAAAAAATAATTTCGTTTTTGGAAAAAAGCGAATACCTAAACTCTACGCTATTATGATTAATGATTTATCTTAATCATTTGTCAGTATTAACGAACAACGGAGAGCCAGCTATACAGCCTATGATGTCACAATAACCGTATAAGTAAGGTAGGCAGTATCTCGAGGTATTTGGCTCTATAAAATTTGATTTATATAAATGTTTTATTCTTAAAAAATATTATATTTATGTTGAATAGTGTGTTTAGATTAAGTACCTATTGTAAAACTATGAGGTGCAATTATTGGCTTTTAGCAGCTTCTGTTCGCTATTCCTGGTATGCTATAATATGTTATACGATTTAAAGTGACAATTAATGAAAAAAAAAGGCGGATAGTCAGCGATCCCGCAAACCTATTCTGTGAATGAATATGAAATAAGAAAACATTAAGCATGTTACATCATAAAAATACAATTAAATAAAACATTTACAATATAACGGATTTTATTGCAGTTTTTAATTTATTTTAACTTCCTGATGTTTTTGTCTCAATGTGTAAGACTAGAACTGGAAAATTAATAAGGCATAAAACAAAATCAAGTATCATAAAATACATCGTCAATAGCGTCATCACTCCAAAATGACTCACAAAAGATCACTCTCTGGGAAACAAAATTACGATTGTAAGCATTTCCTATAGTGATTAATATGAAAGGAAAGTCCGAATCTGCCAGGACACTTCCTGGGCCCCATCGCCAGCTCATTGCCGACCCACTGGCAGATTGTTGACCTCCACATTCACTCCAAACGCCTCCATGTATTATTTATTTAGTTTATTGAAATCTTATTTAGATTTATAATTAGTATATCTCTTACTAGAATTATATTTAGTATTTTAATTGCGTATAATAATACCTGACGTTTAGTGGATTAAGAGTTATTTAATACCTAAATATAAGTATAAAACCCTAAATTTTTATACAGTATATAATCAGATATGAAAGGACGACGTTTAGTAATATTTACATACATAAAAATTTATTTGAGCATATTTACTCTCACCCTTTAAAGCCCGTTGGATGCACACGGTTTTACCACGTGGGATGGTATATTTACAAACATTCAGATCTCCTTTTTAGGAGCATCAAGTGACCTTGCTGATGTTATATATCATACAGTTATTTCAGAACATATTTCGAATTCGAAATGAGAAAAAATGGCTGGGTCATGTTTTATATTATGTTGAAATTTCTTTGAACTAATAAATAAGTTATTAATTTATTTGAAAAAATATTTGTTTTCGCAATTATATTTTTTGAAAGATAACACATTGGAATCAAAGTAATGCTATCTACAATTTATGATTAAATTATGATGTTTGAGAGTTCAATGGCTTTCAGTGAAACCACTCAAAATCTGAAGGATGAGTCACTATATATTTTTGTAATGTTTGCTCATAGATCGTTGTTTTTCACTATGATCATTGGTCAGTATGTGGCTTTAGTTCGCAGGGCGCACGGCGACTGACCCACATTATAACCGGAGTATTGACCTCACCACCGACGCCATATAAAATTAACGAAGCGAGATTTTATATTGTAGATTTTCTTGTAATGATATCATCATCACTTTATAATGTGGTTTTTTATTAGTATTTATTTTGTCATGAGAGCGGCGTGCTTTGGAACACTCCTCTGCCTCTAAAGGCGATGTAAGTTTCATAAGAACTGGTTATTTTCTTTTTAATTTTAGCAATTTCTATATTGTGGAACATTTAATTTTTCTATAGTTTTTGCTATGTCGTTTTACTCAATACTTATTTTTTAATGGATATGTGTAAAAACAATGAATTTTATTGATATGAAAATTTCAGTTCATAATAATTGTGGGAATTAACTAAAAGGTTTTATTTAATGGAATAAAATGAGTGTATGTTGATCGTATCTTAACTCAAAAACGTAATAACTTATTCAGTAATAAAACAAAAGTATTTTTGAAGTACAAGTCAAATGCGCTCTTTACGACGAAACGTAATGTAGATTCTTAATGGTGATGCAACAAAAATTCAGTCACGTATATTCAAAGAACTACGGCTGTAGGCCCAATACATTCCTAAGTAGATAGCTTGGTACTTAAACGTCTATATCTGTTCTGAGTGTGCCACTTTTTGTGATGACATTTAATATTTGACTCTTGTGGGCACGAGTACTCATGTTCATCGTAGTTCAAACAACTTAATAGTGGTTCGTCACGTTAAGTTTGTCTTGGTTCGACGAATTTAGCACATTTCTGTGTCGTGACGCGCGGGTCGAAGACTTCTGTCGCTTTGCTTTCTCATTAGAGCGTTACATTTGTGTTCGCGACTCTGGGACAATTTGTACGTAGTTTTTAGGTACTTTAAATTGGGAAAATGGTTTCATACTTGTTTGATCGACATAAATATGAAATTTCTTTTCGTATCAGCCTGGAAAAACATCACGTTCGTAATGTTGAGATGGACTGTTAATTATTTGTAGGAATAATACAATTTTTTGATCGGTTTTAATGCACAGATCAGGCAAATGAAGAATCACAATAAACTTGTGGTACGTTGTTATCACCACCCATGATTATATTTCACACTTAGATCATAGATTGTAATCTATGATCTAAGTGTGAAATATGGTCTTTTAAAAGAAAAAAGAACAAGCTGATCGGAGTATTTGAATTCCTCCTTCCAACAAACTTGTCCAGACCCAATCAAAAAAAGTTCAAGATCGCTAAAATTTGTCCATACTACACAATACAATCTTTTCGGTAGAATTGAATATGCTTAGTTTATCTTAATTCTTATTACATACATAGAACTTTGTTAGTCTCAATTGTCAGAAATATCTACAGATTCTGCATACAGATTTACTGGGCATAACTGTGTCAATCACAATTTTAAAATATAGTTTTTACATTTTAATTTTTTTTAAATATTGTAGTCAAAATTATTCTCAGTGGTTTAATTTTATCACTATCTTTCAATATTAATTTATAAATAATGTGAGATTTGCGGTTTTGATCAACATTATATTGTTCACAATACCAGAAAAAAATATGGTGACAATGACTGTACAGATATTTTTAACATCCGGTAACACTGAATTATTTCGCAAAAACAACAGAAAAGCCGTCAAAAATTCGGTGAAGAACTATGAAAATAATTTTATGTAACTAGACATCATTTTTATATTATGTTGTACAATTTTGAAGAACCTCCAAAATTATTTAGAGGATTTCGTGAAACCGACTGTATATCGGGTTTTTTAGAGTTTGCTATTCGTAAAATTTACTGTTTAAGCTGTATTTTTTTATTTTATAAAATTATTTCCAGAAATTCATCTGCTTAGTAACACCCATAAAATGTTTATGTAACTCATCAAAGAGCGGAACCTTCCGCAAGCCTGTTACAATGAAACTGAAACAAGTCTACATCATATTTTGTGAACAATAAAAAATATATTCACACAATTCTTACCATCTATTCTCATATATTAATTGTATAAACATTCAAACGCGAGGCAGAATTATTAGTATTTTTCTGTAGTAGTCAAACATAATTGCCGAACATGCTTGGCTTAGGCGATAAAATGCACTTTATGTTTTTGTACTGATTGGCATACATACTTCACTGTATTCTGTATATGTCCCACTGCAGGGCACGGGCCTACTCTACAATCGAAAGTACGAATGAGAGTGGTTAGGCCATATAGTCCACCACGCTGGCCTAGTGCGGGTTGGCGGACTTACATACCATACATACTTCACACACATATTGTAATTGAATAATAATAATTCTAAGTAAAAGTTCCGAATTGCCACTATAATTTTTCGTTTGAGACCTGACTTCAGGCATCTCAGTGATCATATCAAAAGCTGTAAAAGCATAAACTGTTTTGAAAACTTCATACTCGAAATCATTTTCAGCAGATGATTTAATAATGAATTAAAATCTACTTCAAAAACACCGTCCTTAGATCGATATGTGAGTATAGATTGACTTACCAAGCACACACCACGGATACTTTTTTCGCAATGTACAAAAGTACTTGTAAAACTAACAATGTCACTTTACTGCTTGTGGGAGCTTGTACATGGGGCAAACAGGATGTGGACCGGTCGACAGGCGGTCCAGGCTAGTAAAAACTAACATCCTACCATAGTTTTAATGATAGCTAGTGCTTCACCTTCCCATCACTTCAGTGTTTAGCAGGGGATAAATCTTCACATGTACAGACTGAGCTTTTTATGGCCTTCTAGATTTATCGAACTTATCTTCAGTTGATTTATAGCTGAAACACTATGAGTGTTACTATGAGATGTGTAGTAATACATCGACTTCTTGTATATTGATCCAAATATTATTTGAAATATGTTAGAGTTGTTATTGCAATTTATTTAAAGAATACTTATAATTTATCATGTAAATTCTGTACTTAATTTGTAGGGCTGGATATAAAAAAATGAGATAATGTATAACTTGTATACTATTTTTTTCATTTTTATATTATATTTTAGGGTAAATTGAAGCCTTATGGTCTAAATGACAACGGTGCAATAGCTGACAGATTGCTTGCCAATACGCATCGGTCTTGTTCGTTACTTTGAAAGGATAGTAATATTTTGGAGATGTTGGTTTTAGTGCTTACTGTATAAATATTCTTAGTGAACCAATATGCAACTTTTGTAACTACATTTAGAGTTAATAAAAATACATAAATCTATATCAGTTGAATAATTGATCAAAATTACTATCAACTTAAATTTAGTTTTAATAAATGTAAATAATTGATAATCTCCTTTTTTGAAGTCGATTAAAAAGCGGTTGTCGGGTTTGTAGTTTTGAATAAACTTGTATTTTTACTTACTCCATTCGTTTTTAACTTTACTTATTATTTTGCAGTTAAAATATTCTGGCAAACATGAGTATGGAAAGAAACTAGCATGTTTGTTTTTAAATTAAAATTTACGAATAAAAGGTGTGCGCTAAAAATATATTCTAGGACGTCGCGTGCTACAACATTCTTATATTACTTTTATTGAGAGAATAAAATATTACGAGCAAATACAATTAGCAACATCTTTTGAGTAAGTCAATGAGACCGCTGCAGCCAGTACCATTTCTTGCAAACGCAAAAAGATAATTTGCATAACAGGACTCGGATCCTTAACTTTAAATATTCCTGGCGTATTTAATACTCTGGTGTTTTTGTTATTCAGTTCATTTTCTCAATAAAAAATCTGTTATAGAAGTTTAATATTCAAAAAATAATAGAATCATTGAGCACCTTTTTTATACCAATGAATGGCGAGACGAGCATGGTAAGCGATACGACAGCTCATGAACAAGAAACCAAACAGCACCTTGAATTACAAAGCAATGCTTCGCATTCCACTGTGCTCGCCATCCTCAGACATAGGATGTTAAGCCTCAATATGTCCAGTAGTTACTCTGGCTACAATGTCCTATAATGATTTTGATTATCATTTGTTTTTCTTTATATGAACCGCTCGTCTTGTCTGAAAAAAAGTTCAGTGTGAATTTTTATATATCTATTATTCACTACGTCTTTATATAATGTGTATACATTTTAATACGAAACTTCGTTTTAATATGTTTAAACTAAACATTTTCTTCACAACATCTTGATATGGTTTTGTTCTCATATAGAAATGATAGCGCATTAGGCGTAGATTTAATATTAAAATTTTACTAATCACAACATTTCGTGACCGTACTGACTCATGTTGACAGTGTTTTAAATTGTGATTTCACAAGCAAGCAACACCTTAAACAGTGTTCCATAATATAACATTGTTCTCTTTATGTTTTTCAGTACAGAGCATTATCCTGTTGGTACCATGATCCATGTTTCTTTAGGGGATTTCCAAATTCGTGTGAACTTTCACTTATGTTTCGAGATAAACAGATTTAAAAATTATTTGTTAGAAGCAACTTCGCACAATGAATCAGCATAATACCACATGGAAATATACGTACGAATTGATTTAATCCAACAACTAGTTTATAATCTATTTATTCTTATAAATGGATCGTTCACTTACTGACCAGGTAACAGTCATAAACGAAATATTTATTTTATTGGAGTCATTCACAAAAAATTACTCTGTCTTTTTTTGTCTCTTTGTTGATATCCATAATTTCCAGACTTCTAAAATAAATTTTGTAATAAATCAAATATAATTTATTGTGTAAGTATTCAGGTCTTATTTTAAAGGTTCTTTCCTCATTGAAATGTTAACTAAATTCAAACGAGCTAATGTGAGTACTTAAAACTCACTTTGCGAGAAGTTGAGTCGAAAATGAACAAAGGCTGGGTAAATTTTACAAGTACATGTGTAAATAAATCTTAATGTTTCGAAGATAGTTGTTGAACTTCACTTTATGAATGTATGTGAATTTGTTGATAGATTATAATCTGTATTTTGGCGTATTCATGTTAAATGCTGTGGTATTATTGGCTTAAGTTGTAAAATAATTATTAATGTTGGTATGGTTTTAAAGTACATATCTATTATTGTGTGATTTATATTTTAAACTTTTTATACAGTATGATGAAGAGATTGTACAGATTAGGTGTATATATCAAAGTGCAAAAGAACAAAAATCATAATACCATTCATCAACTGGTACATGGAAGTATAAAAATTAATGTTTTAAATTAGTAATTTGACTACAAAATACTTGGTTATAAATGCACTGTATTCTACACAGATGAGTAAGTAGTAACTGGCGAGAAATGATTATCCGTGCAGTTATGCCTACGTACGACTGCCTCGGTGGCGTAGTTGTACTAAGGTATGGTTACAAAGCTGAGGTCTCTGGTTCGAATCCCGGGTTGGGCAAAGTGATATTGGATTTTTCTATTCATTATCAGCTCAGAGTCAGGAATTTGTGCCCGATATGGCGATAGGCTCGCCACCTATCACATTGTGGGACGAAACATACAAGGCGAAATGTGGGTGTCCTGGCACCTCTGCCTACCCCTTCTGGGATATAGGCGTGAGTTTATGTATGTATGTATGTATGTATGTATGATATACCAGCTGAACCCCAATCGCGAACTACTCCAGTGTAGTGTCCACTAGTGTGAGTTGGTCCCTATTCGTTTCATTTAATTCCCTATTGGCGCGGATAAACATATGCGGCGAATACCATACCACCTACTTAGATGGGGTAGTAACGCGATTGTATAAATATTAATGAATTAAATGTGGTTTTTATATTTTTTATTGGCCTTTAGCAGGCAGATGATCATGCGGCCCGCTTGATGGTAAGCGGTCATCTCCGCTCATTTACCTTCGCAGTGCCAGGCGTCTATCACAGCCAGGCTGCTGCCTACCGTAAGGATACTACTCTGTTTAACTAATGCATGACAATACCAACTTAAAACCATGTCAACTTTGCCTTCGTTTTTATGTAATACATTAATACTGCGTCGTATTATATGAATGATAAAATAACCGTATTATGAGTAATCAAAGAGTACATAATATGACAACGACGCGATAAAATAATATATCATTGCGCTGCATTACACAAGCGGCGGTAATTTCGCGACGTAAATTATTGGTGCGGCGGAGCGGCGCGGTTGCGTACTTCCACTCAAAGAATAAGTTGCTATATTTTTCAGACCCGCTGTATTGAAAAAACATTCAAGAAAATATTTGCCCCTTTTTTATTTTCTTGCAATGTACAGTGCAATCTATTCTGATAAACATGTGAAGTGGTTTTCCAAATAGAGCATCGATTTTTTATGGTTAGGAACTTCCTTGCAATTATGAAACTTTTATGAATATTGTTTTGAACTCATGTTGCACCTTTATTAAAGTCTGGAAAAAGTAAACAAGAAGTCATTTTGTACTTTCTTTAGAGTGGCATTCTAATTATATTTCTGAACGAGCTAATGTTAAACACCGGCCCTTCTCTTTACAATTATCGCATATCATTTTTGGAGACCAAAATAAAATAAAGTAATATACAATTTAATCTATGATACACGTCACAAAGTAAAGATTAAGCAGAGATTAGAGGAAACTTTGTCTAACAGAAAACCCGGTCCTTAAAATAAACATTCTTGACATAAGAGACAATATACGAAATAATTTAAGCGGTTTCAACAAAACCGAACGATTGATCAACGATATGTTGTCTTAGAAAGTAAAAGGGGCTACTGTTATTGAAATAATGAACGGTTGAGTACCGAGTGTGTTTTAGTTACTTAGTCTTGGACACACCCTTTTATATCGAGAGCATGACCCGACTATTCCGCAGAAAACAGAAATAGCGTAACGAAGTTCTAGTTTAGTCGAGAACAACGGCGATAACTCAATTATTGGACCATTTCTTCTTAATTTTGAATTCAAAGCAAGTATCCTCTCGGCGTTAGAGCGATGAACGTTGTTTATAATTGAAAATAACATCGAATCTTCTTGCTTCGTCTCTTTCCTTTTTTATATCTTCCTCTTCTAGATCCAATTCCCATCCATTTTCGGTGAAACTGTGTTAAAGTTGTGTGTAAGCAATAGTGAATACTGGTAACATAAGTGTCACAGGGATGCAACGAGTGAACTCCTACGTCATTTATATTTTGCTTATTTATTTTTTTGTATCATAATGTATGTTTGTACGTCGATTATGTGGCATTAAATGTGTTTTTTTAACGTCTCAAGCATCTCCGAAGCATTATTAACGTAGGTGATTACACAAATCCTCGTTATATTATAATCTATGAGTATTGAGGTTGGAGGTGGCGGGGATGCGCGAGTAGAGCGCACCGCTGCGCCCACGGTCAAGGTCTGATCGGCAATGGACACTATTATTACCGACCGCGCACCGTTTGCGATCCCACTGCTTTTTATAATACCTCTTGCATAACTTGATGTATTTTTAGAATCACACACCCCTTTCTGTTGAACTGATTGTTGTAGGATAGGTGGTTTAAATTTTGAACATAATTGCCTACTTATGTGTATTGTTTAAATCATAACAAAAGTTGTAAAATCAAAATCTTTGGTAAATTGATGTCAAAGTGTAAAGCGGTATAACTTCAAATCAGTTTTGAATTTGTTTTTCAGCTTGTTATATTTATTGCCCTAATTACTAATTATGCCTGAGACTTGACTCACAGTCCTAGGGAGATTTTAAATAGAGAAACAAAGGTTGTATATCACGTAGCATCAAGCAATACAATTATTAAACAATACAACCTACACTCAGATATGGTATCAATTGATTTTATTTTTAAATAAAAATACTGACACACCGCCGACAACCAGCAATTTATTAAATCAATATGAACGAGGAGCCCTTCTGTTTAGCAATCTTTAAAAAAGTTGATTAATAACTTGTCATTTTCAAAGTTAAAAAGCAACCGAAATAACTCGAACACGTTGTTTCTATATATACGGTATAATTACGAAAGAGTTATGCTGTTAAATGTGCCATAAACAATGTTAACTATCAACAGTGAATAAAATGATTAATTTTATGGTTAGTTATAAAATGTACCGGTAGTTTTTTGTTGAATCTCGTCTGCAAGATTTTTATGATCTAACAAGAGGAAAATATGTGAGATATCCTAGTTGATGTCTTTAACGGGGTGATTTTTATTTATTCCTTCTATTATTTATGATTCGGATTTAAATATTTTGCAACTAAGCCTAAGGCATTTTTTATACTTTTTAAACGATGTTTATTATAATCTTGTTGTAATATTAAAATGATTATGGAAATAGCTAGATCGTATTATACATACATCAAAATGTCATTTGACAAGATACAGTTGTACTGAACCCTAATTAAAATTGATTCAATATTGTAGCACATCGGCCGATGCCAGAACTCACCTTAATATCCTATCTTTCTCACATTGTTCGAGTTTTCTCCTTCTCTACTATGAGATTTAAATACCTAAAACACAAATTAATTTAAATTCATGTAATTACTCAGATTGATTTACTTACAATCATTACTAAAAAAAAAAACTGTATGTATACATTTACACCTTTATGTACATCAATATACCTGATTTTATATCGGGAGAGAATTGTATCATTTATTACCAAGATTGCTCACGATACACTTGGAAACATAAAAGGTACTTGAGTTTTTATCCTCTGAGAGGGCCCCGCGATCGTGATCTCAAATCGAAGTGGGTGACTTGTAATCTTAAAGTATCAAATATATGAGTGACGTAAAATAATTGATCGAACGCGCTGCCGTCTCCAACTGGGCCTCTCAAGATGTTAAAACTATAGCATTCATGTATAGCGAATCAGCAAAAAACAACATACAAGCACATGAGTAAATAAATATCTACTCATGTGATACAAGCGACTGTTCGTTGCATATAATCGAAGATGTAAAGATAGGAAGCCCGTTCAAACATGGCCACAGCATTCGCGCCATCAGTCATTCATTTTTTGTTCGCCCAAAATACATGTGTGTAGGCGTCTCGACAAAGAGCCATGCACAATGACTAACCTTCGTTTTGAAGTTCATTAATGAGACTTTTGGGTTAATGCAATTTTATTCTTGAGTGCTTGTCATATTTTCTGTGGGACGTCAAGCATTGAGGCATTATTTTAGCTTTATAAATGAGGGCGTTGGCATAAATTAAAGGTGAGATATCGAACTGGCTTGACGATAAGTCCAATAGGGGATTAGTAAGTTGATACAATTAATTAAGGCGATTATTATTTATATATATTTGATAAAATGTTTGTTTGATGAGCATTATTCCCCAACGCTTGTTGAGTGGGATGAGTAACTCGATGGAAAATTCGTATTCCAACTTATGTAGTAATTTAAATTTTGTAGCACTATAATAACTTGCGCCTTACCTGGTCTTATCCCCACGCATAATGAAATTAGAGTTAGGGTCTAGGGAGAATCAAGGATTGAGCACAAAAGTCTAGTAAAAACTAGTCAAATGTTATGAAATTTGTCTCATTTCATATTTATATTAATATTAGTATCTATTATAATATTTATAAAAACTGTCTATAAGTCCTAAGCGGTACCAAGAGTGTTGATGTAGTCATAATTGCTGAACGAAAAAAAAAGTCTAGGTATACTAGTTTTTTGTTTTCAGTTCTATAGATTTTTTTATTGTAATATGTCATATTTGTTTTATAAATGGAGGAGATAGATTTTTTTTTTTTTAATTTATTATTTTAAATATAAATACATAATTTACAATATAGCTGCTAACAAACCACAGAGGTTTATACTAGAGCTAACAGAGTTTACAACAGCAACAATACGACAGTAAAAAGTACTTTATAATATCAATTAGCACTTCACAAATACATGGTAGGTAATTCCAAGTTCAGTAGACACTGTAGATACATTATACAAGATAAAGTTATTGATTGTTAATAAAGAACGTTTTCAATTTATATTTAATATTAGTAGGTGTAATTTTATTAGCTAAGTCGGTAGGCATATCATTAATAAGTCGGGGTATAAGGTATTTAGCTGTTCGCTCCCCGTACGCATTGTTTGCGCTCAGTGTAAAAAGTCGGTTTCGAGCTACGGCCCGTGTGTATACAGAGTGTTTAATAATGTTTCTTAGGGACGAATCACAATAATATTGTTTAAGCAAGATATATTTTACTTGCGAATAAATATTTATTATTTTGCAATGTTTAAACAGTCCTTTTTCATCATTACGATATTTATGTTTGACATTACTGTCGTCTAACGTCTTTTTGTTATCTATCGTATATTAAATTTTCTGGGACTCTCAAAAATATTTATAAGCCAATTCAATTGAGATATATTTACTGTTTTCATTTGATAAAAAGTTGTATAATGTATATTTGTTTGTTATCTTAAATATTTTTTGTTGCATAGAAAATAATCAGAATATAATATTCACATATGCAAATACAGCACAAAAGGTTGAAATGGCGTTACTAAATCCTTTTACAAGAAGATACATTAAATCTTTTCTGGTCATACAATACGAAGTAATAAATTACTGCATACAAAGACTTTTATTCTACAGGACAAGTAACTCAGTTCATGGTCAACAAAATAATGATTTTTAAACGCATAAAAATTAGTGCGATGACTGGGATGGAAATGCGTCAGAAAGGTCTGCAAAAATTAATGCGTCATTTATTTTTATTAGACCTACTGAAATGCTTTGTTCATACCGGCATGAAAACTCAACCCAAATAGAGTATCAACTAGTGAGGAAAAACCTACATACTATCTACTAGGTGTATGCAGAGTACGACCGTATATCACTTATGGTCTTAAACTAGATATTACATATGTACATACATACATAAACTCACGCCTTTTTACAGAAGAGGTAGGCAGAGGTGTAACCAGGAAATACACGTTCCGCCTTATATTATTCGTCCCACGATCGGGACCGAGCCTATCGCCATATTCCTGATCATGAACAGAAAAATCCAATATCAGCCTGCCGAACCCGGAATTCGAACCCAAAACCTCAACTTTGCAATTGCAAACATACCGCGCTACCGAGACAGCCTGCATATTTACAGACTGAAATCGTGAAACCCACTTGCGTTGTCACTCTGATAGGTTTTCCGCTATCGTGTTCGGTAGTTACTATCCATTCTATGTTTTTTTGTTGTCTGGAAGAGATCGTTCATAGCGATAACACCGCCAATTGTTCACTTATTTGTAAGGTCCCTCTATGTCTTTTATTTCTGTAATTTGTGGTGTTCAATAAAGTGTTGTGTATCTGTATTTGCTACGAGTCGAGCGTAAACGAATGTCCGGTCATGGAGACCGTCCCGCCCTCACATCCACCACTGTAACTCCTGTAAGCCAGGATCAACAGGGGCACGCATTGTATTGATACCGAGCATTGAAGCTCGGCGAGTCTGCGGGAATTTTTAACTTGTATTTAACCCACAACGAAATCAATCAGAAAGTTAAATTAATAAGATTTGGAAATAAATTCGTGTCCATTTCCCTCCGTGACAAAGTGGATGACAAAACAATGAACGAAAGAGGTAAATAACCTCGCAAAAAGACTTTTAGAGTCGGAGAAGCCAGCTGTAGAGCACCACGGATCAAATCATTATTACATTTAAATCGGACCAATTGTGTGAGCTGCTGTACTTGATACTAGTAATAGCTAAGGCAAAAACGCCGGAAAGCACGGAAGTTCTACCTAGTCTCTACAAGGTCCATGCAGTATACAACTCCATATGATATTTGCATAATATCCAGCGTGTTTTTCGTTCATTCTGCCAAAGACTAAACTGCCAAAGTTTATGATGCGCGGACTGTTCATATTCGCAATTAGGTGTTGGGCATATAGTTACATAATATGCTAGAAAACACTTATTTGTCAGTTTTTTAATCCTCTACAATAATTATATTCTTTATGTAGATTATTACATAATTGCTTTCAGATATATTATTTTTTCCTTTTTCCTGTTCCCAATTTGTTATAACAGTTGTTTTATTGTTTGTATACATAATTGACGATGTATTTTAATTTATTGATGACCATATTACTTTAAAAAGGGGCCTCTTGTTGTTATACAAACATTTTCTCTTTTAATGTAAAGAAGACTTTAGTTAAGTTATAACCATTATGTGTACGTATTTCCTTCTTACATATACGTGTAGTTTTATTGAGTTCGCAACATTATTTACTGAAACAGCTACGTGGCAGTATATTAATTTGGATCTCAATGAAGTCTTCTAATCACCTGATGTAATTTACAAACCCGACCGTTATCTTACATCGGACCTTAATTGACTTCCTTTGCAGGAATATTCATTGTTACGTACGGTACGAGACGTGAAGCGAATATTATTATTGGCAAAGGCTTTCTGTTTGTCTACCTTAATAAAATCATGTCTTTTGTTTTGGCAGTTTCGTAAGAATTTGTTTTATTTTAGAATAAACGAGAGACATAAAACATTTGGCAAGCTTCTGCTCTATGTCTGAATGTAAATATTAAATTAAATAAAGCAAAACATATTATATATATAGCCAAAACGAATATTACTGCAAAATTTGTACCTATCCTTATTCAACTCTAACGTGAGGTCAAAACAACATAATATGTAGGTTATAAGTGTAGGATGTCTTTTATTAAAAGTTTGACGGTAATATACAAAAATCAAACTTTTAAAAAGGGATGTATTTTAATAAAGGTTAGTGAAGTTAAATTAAATGGGGAGAGTTTCTTGAACTCATAATATGCATATTTTTGTCGTAAGCTAATAAAATAATTATCAGATCAAGCAAATCGCGGTCGTAAAATAATACTGGTTTTCAGTTCGTTTGGCAAATACGTGAAGTTTATTAGTTAAATTACATGCATAAAACGTGTGAACGCCACAAAATGTAGGTTAGCGCCTTCCCAGTAGTGGATAAGTTTGTGAAGATTTTTTTTGCTGCATGCTATATATTATATTCCGAGATTTTATTTTGTAGGGACGGCAAGATGCTAAAATTATTAAAAAAGATTTAATTTAACTATTTGATTAGATTTCTTGGAACGATCGAAATCTTTGCAATCGTTTAAAGTGTTGAGAAGATGTGTCTTCTCAGGATGTGTCCTGAAAACATATACATAAGCTGTATTCCATTACAACGTTGAAGATGTTTTGAAATAACATGATGCAATATAATGTACTTACTCAATGTACTCATATTATATTATACCGGTTAAAAATTGTATGAAAGTCGGCGATATTATTTGAAATTTATCCAAAGTAATTTCGCAATTTGAATAGATTTATTTCAATCCTATAACCTGCTTAGAGTCTCAGAAAATCTGAGTTACCGACAGAAATGCAACAACAAAGCCACAGATTCACGTCGCATTCTGTGATATAATTGTACTACCCGTTCCCCCCTAAGAATAGCTTATATAGCTTTAACACTACCACAGAGCACTACCACTCCACATTTTTAAACGTGCAACTAGCAAATGCAAGTAATATTGTTCTATAAAACCTCATGTTTTTTAGTTCTTAAAATTTGTATGCACAGTTTGCGCAAAACCCTCTGCATCACAATAAATAAATTTAGTTATAACTCTTAACCTTTGCCCATTCATACGTGACACGCGTTAAAAGCAGCGCACCTTTTGTTTGCTTATCAAATCCGTTTAGTTTGACATTAAACTCCATCTCAATGACAATGAAAACGGACAACATGTCCATCTTAAATTTATTGTAAAGATTTATTCTTATTTGGTATGCAGTTAGCACCCGACAGACTTGGTGAAGCGTCTGCGCGTTGTTTATGAATGGAGATAGTCTAGAAAGTAATTGAGTTCTCATTACAATGTACACTGCATTAATTCTTCATTACAGCCCTGATCATCAATCTGCGTCCTGAGAGTGCAGGGTTAGTTTCATATGTTTCCGGTGTCATCGATGCTTAATTACTCATGGAGACTTCAACTTTTTTCCATTAATCTTTAAACTTTATCTAGGTAAACATCATTTCTGAAAAATACTAATAACACTTTAAATTTATTGTTGTGTTCAAATTATAATAGCAAAATTCAGTATCTGATTTGCTTTTATGAAAGATCAAATTCCAAGATACACCTATGACTGTTTCGATTCATGTGTGATTTTATAGGAAATATCGCGAGAAATCACAACATATTAAAAAAAATCTATGATACCTAAAGTCCGCTACGCTAGTCCCGACTAAATTAGCGTGGTAAATTATGTGGCCTAACACCATTTAATAATACCCTCAAGTATAAAGGAGGCACAAGCCCTGCAGTGGGACGTTTATGGACTGAAACAGACACATATTAATATATTTAAAAATTCTGTATTATGTAAGTATATCACAGAGTGAAAGCAGTAAGTATTAACTTGTTCAATTAGAATTGGGCTGTCACCCCACTGAATAATACATCACGCTATTAATCGCCGCAAAAGCGTGATATTCTCCAAGAAAATTACATGACATATTGGTTTTGCACAGGTGCTGTTAGGTTGTCTCCATTATTAAACAAATTAAGTGTGGTATATTGAAGCATGGTTGCTTACGAGTTAATTGTCATTGCACGTAACTGTGATTCCAGCATTTAAGCCGTGTTAATCAATGATGCCTGACATTTTTCATTTGAATAAATGCAATCGTTCAGTCTTCATGATGGTATTGTCTGAAAGTCGGCTATGAAATAAGGGGCCGCGGGTTGGATCCTCGCAATAAGACAAATTTTTGTGTAGGCCCGTAAATATATGTTGCAAGTATCAGCCCATATACGTCCCACTGCAGGGCACGGGCCTCCTCTACAATCGACTGATTGAGAGTGGTTGCAATTATTGCCGTTGTGATACTAAAAAGTCTCTCGAAGTTTCTCATACGACAATTTTTTAAGTATCTTTCTATTTTTGGGGTAGGACTATATCTGAAACTGTTGGATGTATGTATTTATATTTTCTAACAAATAAGCAAGTATTTATCATCCTCATTTTCAATATATATTTTAGACTCTAGAATCCTAATGACAAACAAGATGAAAATCCTGCCAGACACACAAAACTTTACTTCCACAAATCAGTATAAACAAAGTTAAAGTATAAACAAAATTCTTTACAAGCCTTACATTTTCAGTCAATACAAACAACAGCGTCAGAAACAAAACGGCATATCTATTAGGCAGAAGTGTGGCCCGTTGGTCGTGCTGTAAGCCGAGCGCTAGGCCAAGGCCGCGTGACATAACGCGTTACGTGGACTCCGTTACTCCCCCCGCGCGTCTCACTTCCCACCCGCGCCGCCCGCCCCGCACAACACCGCTACTCATACTTGTCGCTTTACCTTCATTATTTATGTTATACGGTTTTTTATCAATGAACTTGATTGGCATGAATTATTAGAGGCGTGAATTGCGCAAAGGCTTGCCGATTGTGACGTTGGGTGATGCCAATAATTGAGGGTAGTATGCCTTTTTATATGGGTCAAGTTGATGATTTTGTTTTGAAAATGGAATGTTTTTTTTTGTTTCATTTTCTTTTAAAAGTTCTTAATTACATGCACCAGAAAGTAACGTTATTTTTCAATGTTTGTGACTATCTGTAGGCACAATGCAAATAGATAATATTTTAGTTCAAATAATAGAGGAAAATCGAAGACATTGAGTTCAAACCAATTCGACAGCTTATTTTAAGCTTCAGTCATTCAAATTATAATTTCTTAATTTCTTCGCCACTAAACGTTAATTATCGTGACATTAATTATAATTACAAATATTTTATAGTCTAGAAGATCAGGGTTGCCGTCAATAGTTATAATGTTTCGAATTTTCGACAAACTCGTTTAGTTAGTGAAACGCTACCACGACCATATGTCACACAGACGCCGCGCCGCGGGTTGTCATCCAACGGGACTACTAATCAGAGATTACGTGGAAAATAGCGTAAATTCCACATTCTGAAATAGAGAAACACGTTATACGTAGGCGTTATATGAATTAACCAGGTGAAACTGGTCGTTTGTCGTACGTCAAAAATAACTCAAACTTAGTGACTGACGTTAAAATTTATTCCGCAACATAATGCATAAATTTATTTACATTGAAAATTTTCTTGAAATCGCCAACTTTACATATAAGTGATACGAGTTATGTTTTTTTACATATTTTTTTATTTTTATTTTGAAATACATACATACATAAAGCACGTGATGAGAAGCCAAGGTCTGTGCGTTGCCAATTTTAAAGCAATAAAAAAATGCAAAGATTTGCCATTTGTTTGTCATAGCAATAAAACTATAGCTTCACAAAAAATATAATATTTGCATTATGAAATATGTGATAATAATATTATCTTTTTAGGTATCATAAGGAAATAACAAACCGCTATTTATACTTTACTTTTATCCTCTACGAAGCAAGCATTCACAGCTATATAATAAATACTACTTGTCTATTGCCATATGTTGATTAATAACGTTTAAAATATTCCTATGAATAGTATTATAATGATTGACATGTCCCACGAGAGATCGTCGAATGATAAACGATCCTCGAGTAAAATCGAGTGTAATAGTATGAATTAAGTTAATTGTACGTTTACAATATGACGTTTTGAAGAGTTATTAGATAAGATATCATACTGCCCGACAGAACCCACAAATCTACGAAGTAGTTCATATTCAGCCCTAGATGTCGTCGGATGTTTAGATGTCTCCAAATATATCAATTTTTACTGCCTAGATCCGGCAAATGAGCAAACAGATCACCTGATGGTAATGGATCAATGCCGCCCATGAACATTCACAATGTCTGTACATGGATGTGTTGCCGGCCCATCAAATCGGGAGGAGAGTGGAAAGGGTGGGGAGAGGAAAAGGGTTCTAACAATAGCGCGGCTTTTTATACCCTGTTAGAAGTATCCTTCATCCGGCAATTTCTGCAACCTATCAGGTGTAGTAAATATTAGATTGTACAAGCCAGAGGGTCATTATCAAAGATTTCCTTTTACGTATACTGGTAAGCAGAAGACCAAAGCAGGTGGAGAGAGGTCATCAAGACAACTGAGAGTCGCGATCCTCAATAATGAGGGACCGACTGAAGGGAGTGAGATACTGGTATTGTTTTGGAATAAAACCGGTTTAAGCCTATCGACTAACATTTTGAATGAATTGGCTATTATTGACTATTGTAAAATTATGTAAAACATCTAAGCTACCAAATAAAACTTTTCAATTCTCATTATTGTTCAGATAAAGAAACCGTTTATTTCCGTTGCGTATAAATATTCAAATCGTATATTTCCCACGAATCAAGATACTTGTTTTGGGTGTTGAAATAAAACGTGGTGGACGACCTTCGTGAGGTGCGCAAAAGAGGTTAGACCGAATAAAGAGTGCAAAAACCATTGCAGAAAAAAATGTTATCCAATAAGCCATATTTATGAGATCCAAGAGAATGATCGGCATATTCATATATATATTTATTTATATACACATACACAAGCTGATATTTTCATCACCCAAAGGTAATCAAAGATCTAGTCAGCACTTCCCCAAACTTATTTCTATTTCAAAATGAGATTGGACTAATCTTATTTCCATACCGGTAACCGAGCAGAAATTCAATTCCTAGGAAACTCATTAAAGATATCACATAGAAAACCTTTTTCTCAAAAGCCTTTTGTTGCATTTTCTAAAAACATTATAACACCCGTACATAAAAGCGGTGAAAAAGCTAATATCGAAAACTATCGCCCAATTTCCATACTTAACACTCTATCCAAATTATTGGAACGCCTTGTACACAATGCCATTTATCCCAAATTGCACCATGTAATTATACCAGATAGGTCGCAGGAAGTCGCTGGATGCAGGCCGCTTCCAACAGGTCATTGTGGAGATCCTTGGGGGAGGCCTATGTTCAGCAGTGGACTTCCTGTGGCTGATATGATGATGATGATGAATTATACCAGAACAACACGGGTTTGTACATAAACGCTCCACTACGACTAATCTCATGATTATTACTAACTATATTTTTGAAAATATGGATCTCAGGGTTCAGGTGGACGCATGTATACACAGATTTCAAGAAGGAATTCGACTAAAAAAAAAAAAGTTTACACCGGCATACGTGGCAAGGCGGCAACTTACTGCGGTGGTTTGTGTCATATATACATAATAGGACGCAGAAAGTTGTAATAAGTGGCTACGAATCTGACTATGTTACGGTTCAATCCGGAGTTCCTCAGGGTTCCATACTGGGGCCACTTCTCTTTATCTTATACATTAATGATATCAAATATTGTTTCCGTAACTGCAACTTTCTCATGTATGCGGACAATTTAAAAATACACAGAAACTGTAAAATGATAATGACTGCAAGCTTCTTCAGGATGACTTTACCGATTATACAATTACTGTCTTATCCTTTACAAAAAATATAAACAAAATTAATTTCAATCACACTTTAGCCACCGAGATTCTTACCAACGTTAATTTGTTAAAGGATTTGGGTGTCATGATGGACTCTTTACACTTTGATTCCCACATAGATTATATTGTCAATAAAGCTTTTCGTCAGTATGGTTTCGTCATGAGATCTACATCAGACTTTGTGAGACCTTGTACTTATCTTCTGCTTTATAAAACTTTAATTCGTTCTCAACTAGAATACGCTGTACAGATTATGATGCTGCATGGTAATAATAATTTGTGTAATAATAAGTATATTGTATAGAAAGAGAGAAAGATTGTATAGAACTTACAAATAAGATATATTATAGAGTACCAAGAACTGTGATTAGGAGAGGGGTGCGCGTGCCTCAGTTATTTTTCACTAGTTCATGTAAAAGTAATGCCGGGGTACGTGCACCAATCCGCCGTCTATTAAATAGCTACAACTCACATACATACATACATAAACTCACGCCTTGTTCCCAGAAGGGGTAGGCAGAGGTGCCAGGGCACCCACATTTCGCCTTGTATGTTCCGTCCCACAATGTGATAGGTGGCGAGCCTATCGCCATATCGGGCACAAATTCCTGACTCTGGGCTGATACTGAATAGAAAAATCTAATATCACTTTGCCCAACCCGGGATTCGAACCCGAGACCTCAGCTTTGTAACCGTACCGTAGTACAACTACGCCACCGAGGCAGTCTACAACTCACACTTTGCTAATATTGATATTTTCTCCCTCTCTAACCCAAAATTTAAGAAGATGTCTATTCTTGAAATAACCAAATAAATTCTTTCTAAACTTTCCTAGTCATTAATTTTATCTGTCAATATGTGGACAATGGTGTAGGCTGTATGTTTATTTAATTTTATTATTAAGTTTATATTTTTATTTTAATGTTTTAGCATACTGCCGTTTTTTGTCCCTTATAAATAAAATAAAATAAAATACTTATAAATTGCTCAATACCTCTATAATTCAATACTATAAACACATAATTATGAAGTAAACGGTGGCGTATCACAGCAGTCTGTATGTAATGACCATTGTCATGGTAGCTAGTAATATAATATCGCCAATGAAACTGAACCCACCGAGTAACTAAGATGTTAATATATTAGTTACAATTGCAACTACATACCGTACAACAGTACGTTCATTATTACGTAAAGATATAAAAAAAACAATATTCAGGTCCTCAATATCTTTCACAAAGTTTTGCTGATATTTGCTTGTCGGTTGGCCAAAACCGGTCTCCCTCTCTCTCTCTCTTCAGCCGCAAGAAATCCACTGCTGAACATAGGCCTCTCCCAAGGATGTACACACCAGTCTGATGAAGCCTTAACCTAAATACTACGCTTACCTGTACGTGGCCTCTACTCCAGAACCTTTCGGAACATTTTCAGAAACTCTCCACTTAAATAAATTTAATTATATCTGCAATGAGAATACATTTATTACACAGCCAAATCATAAAACTGATGAATGATCTTTTTGATGGACAAGTAACTAACTTTTTCGTTTAAATAATGAATCGGCAGCTGCTTTGGCATCAAGTTGGAAGGCTTTACGCAATCGCTAATTAAACCTTGTCTGATATTCGTGTTTTACACAGATGTATTTATAGTTAATTATGTTCACACTCAAGTATTTAGAGCAGAATTTTTAGGGTTAATTTACGTAGAAATAATAATTAAAGTTGTACCTATTGCATTGACTTCTTCATTATAACTTTGAAACAGAAAAAGAATTGCGGTATGAATTAAACCATACCTACTTTTGAATTTAATTGTTTATTGAAAACGGGGCAGGCCTCTACCAATTTAGTAGCATTTAGATGGTATCAGCAACTGATAGGTATAATGGGAAGGAGTTGAGGAAGACCTTTGCCCAGCAGTGGGACAAAATAGATTCAAAATGGCAGGATATTCGTATTTAACCGGAGAGCGACCACTGAACACAATGGAATATTTTTGTTGACCCATGCATGAACGTCGCGTTTTGATTTCAACCAACCCAGGGCATGTTGGCAATAATAATTACAAGAGTGATTTAAGGTCTGTAGTGTTGAACCATAGTCATCTCTTCTGAGGTGTGGATATTTCATCAATAAGTTCATCGTTCAAATATTTTTTGCAATGTCTTCTAGTAAGGCAATCTTTCAGAACTCGCATAAAAAGTAAAAATAACATTCATCATATTCCTTGAGCTATGTGGAATTTTAACCCGCTTAATGTTTATGTACCCGCTGCAATTAAACATAACGTATGGAAGTAAAACCAGTTTACACATCTCGGATTAAAAGCGTTGATAAGAAGATAGTAATATCGCTGCAAGATTACGCATCTCGTTTCGTCTGAAGATTTCCATCAGCAGTTCCACATTACACGTCGCTCTTGGTTGCTTTGACTTTCAATTAACATACTGGCCGTGCATGCCACTGAATAATGTCTTTTCCATGTAATGTCGTTTGAACACTTTTTGTTTTAATTTTTAACTGACTTCAAAAAAACGAGGAGTTTCTCAATTCGACTGTTTGTTCTTTTTTTAAATGATAGTTTGGTTTGCAAGTCAGTCCATTTTCTAATATCATCAATGTTTGTTGTTTTGTAAAACATACACATTACCCGCAAAATTTTAATCAAATTAAATACTCTGTAAATAAAAGATACCATCCCAATTTCAAAGGATTCTTTTTCGATGAAATTGGATACTGAACGGATCATCATTAATTTTTACATAATACATATTCCCAGCTATAGATTTTCAAGTAATCATGACACATATTTTTGTTATAATACGTTATACAGCCTTGGCCAAAAGTATTAGGCACCCCTATAAAACAAGTGTATCTCATAAAATATTTAAAAAACAACTAATTTGTTTAGCATTAGAGTGGACACGAATACTAAACGTTCATTTTAAAGCATTGACAGGGTAATTGAATGTACCTAAAACATCTGGTCCCCAAAAGTAGGTCAGGAGATTTTTTAACGAATACTTTAGGCAACTTGTTAATCTATTTTTCACCTCGGTCGTGTTAAGTAGCTGCTATGTGTGTATTATTTTTGTGAAGTAGAGAAAGTTAATCGTTCAAAATGCCGAAAAAACGCGATCTTGAAATTGAAGAAAGGATAAAAATCCAGGTTTTGCACGAAGAGGGAAAGATCAAGGTGGAAATTGCCAAACTATTAAAATGTTCCCGATGTGTTGTGCA
Organism: Hyles euphorbiae; assembly: GCA_023078785.2. Taxonomy (NCBI): domain Eukaryota; kingdom Metazoa; phylum Arthropoda; class Insecta; order Lepidoptera; family Sphingidae; genus Hyles; species Hyles euphorbiae. The sequence goes on along the minus strand of CM041041.1, from coordinate 11,462,729 downwards.
ATCTGCACTGAAAACGTTTGCTGCAACTGGCTCCAACACAAATAAGAAAAGAACGGCCCGAAAACTGCCCGTCAGGGCAGAAAACTAATACACGACTCCCTCAAGGACCGTAAAAAAACATCTTCCGAGCTCGCTACTGCTTTATCACAAGACATTGGGAAACCAATAAGTTCGCGAACGGCAAGAAGAAGACTCATAGAAGCAGGCCTAAGAGGCTGTATAGCCAGAAAGAAGCCATGGCTCTCCCACGACAACAAAAAGTACCGACTGATATGGGCTCTAAAATACAAATATTGCACTGAAGATGATTCGTCTCTTCTGGTATGCTTCGATGAACCAAACTTTGAGGTAAGTTTTATACCACACCCCGCATAGGAAAATAACAAAAATTACGCCATAATTAATCATCATCTTGTAAAATTAATAAAATATCCAACACAAGTGTTTTGTTTCCATTTTAGGTGTTTAAAACGCCGGGTGTGACTCTGGTGAGGCGTCGTATCAGCGAGGAATACCATCCCAATTGTGTGTTGTCTACTGTAAAACACGGAGGCGGCAGCATTACTATTTGGAGCTCCATGGCTGCCTATGGCGTCGGCGAAATGTTCGTTTGTGAAGGCCGCATGAGCAGTCAAAAGTACATAAATGTGCTTGAAACTGTTCTGATGCCGTTTTTAATGGGTATGTTTGGTGACACAAACTCAGATGACGTGAAATTCCAACAAGGCAATGCTCGCTGTCATAAATTGGCAATAAAAATGTGGTGGTTAAGGGACAATAACGTGGTCCTTCTAAAATGGCTTGCACAGTCGCCAGACCTTAACCCAATCGAACATTTTTTTAGGTTTACTGAAGCGCAAGATACGGGAGCATAGCCTAACATCAAAAACAGTATTAAAAAACGCTTGAAGAGACAAATGGTATGCTATATCCACAACCAAATCCGCAAGGCTGGAGCGCAGCATACCGCAAAGGATGGCTGCGGTGATAAAAGCCAAGGAAGGGCCCACTAAATATTAATTTAATTTGTTGTTCTTATAATTATATATCTGTAAACAACAGAATTAGTTTTATTTTTCACCCTAATTATGCGTAATTCCAAAAATGTTAAGGTGCCTAATACTTTTGGCCAAGGCTGTACGTGCAGTTTTACTAACTTAACTGCAGTTATTCTGTTTAACCCAGCACACTTAGTAAACGTTATGTCTGGGAAATTGCACTAGACTAGTTTTTGCTTACTTATAAAATAAAATAAAGTAAAGAAATGCATGTTAAAATTATGAAAATAATGATGCAGAGCGCAGATACTGTCTCACTAATAATGTAACGTTGGAAAGGTAGTGAAGAAGCTATAAAATATTTGTGTGGACTGGCCATCTATCAATCGTTGTTTATGTTCCCCATACTTATTAGACGTAACTAATTCATATTTTTATTTGCTTTTGAAAATTCTACAGGTAACACACAACGAGGACGCATTCAAATAAATCATTGTGATCATCATAATCATCAGCCTACCCAACCAAAGCAAGTCAATTGCACAAAATAGAAAAATGGGCTCCATGAAATTTCACAACGATTGTTTAAAATCCAGTTCAAAATTAGTGATTACAAAAAAAGTATACACCGCATTAATCATTAGTTTCTAAAGTATTTAGCAAAACTATCTCACAGGTCATCATAGTTGCCCCCGAAAGACAATTGTCCTTCTAGATGTAATCGCATGCGGTGATATTTGGCGACGAGTACAGTTAGTTATCGATTCGGCATTGTCTCGTCCTGGCATTCGAATTCATCACGACGGGGCGCGTGCTTCGAATTTATTGTGTCACTCGTGAGAACTGAGAACCGACACGGTGAAGTAATGTGTGTAATGCTAAAGGCCTCCTCACATCGAATTCCCGTGAAACTGGCAAAACGACGGAGATTTTTGCATTTTGTGGAAATGTGCATATTGATAGCACTTGCAAGCGGTTATCGAGTAGAATCTTCTTATATAAGTATTTGGACTATAATTCTTACTTCTCCACATTCCAAATTTAAAATGTATTTTTTTTTTTTGGAAGTAAAAATAATATCCGTTTTATATAACGTCAACATAACCACCAACAATTCAGTTAGTTCTTACACACAATAAGTTCTAACCACTCTAAACCGTACTTTTGATTGTAGAGGAGGCCCGTGTCCTGTAGTATGAAGTATAAAGGCTGATACATACATACATAAATACATATATAATGTCAGTATATAAAACGTTTATTAAGTATATTAACTTATCAGTCCGCCCCGTGATCACAAAAGCTGTAAAGTAAACGAAACGTCGGGAAGTCAAAAAAGGTAAAAATGAAACCAAATCCGCGATAAAATCCGTAAATAATGGTTTTATTTCAAGGTATATTAGTAGTTACTTCTCACACAGGCTTGAAATTCTAATAGTTTTTGTTTTGAGATACCCAGAACTAGCCTATGCCGGGCGATTGGCTGATACGCCATCCAAAAATTCAATTAATCTTAAAGAGAAGGTACAGCGTTTAATCTAAATTACAGGAGAATATAAGCATTGTACCTATTTGAACAGTAATACTTAATATTAAAGCTCTGTTTTTAAGACGAAATTTACAAAATATTTTTCGTAAAAATATTGTATATTCTGTATTTTGGATATAACTCTTTTTTATTGTCTGATCAACTTAAAATTCTACGACATACATACGATTGTATCATAAAAGCAAAAGGCGACCGCCTTTGAAGTTCTGAAAGATGTTTGGTGTGACCGAGTGCCAGGTGCTAAGTGGTAAAGGTGACGATTTAATGTTCCCCACACAATAGGTAGCGTAGTTCGCAAATCTCCGATTCTAATAATGTGAAATGCTAATTTATGTAAATGGTAAATGTCAATTGTCTAGGCAATAAAACGTTGAAGCAATTACCAATTTTGTTGCTTAATTTGGTTTGAAATGTATCGCTGTTACAAAGGTCTAGGAAAACAAATGGTTGGATCGGTCTCTCTCAAATGTTTTACGTGATCGGCAGGTTAATAATAATAAATATGAATATACTGAAGGTGAATTATTTAGCACATACCGTTGAAAGTGCAAGCCTGCTCTTGATGCATGTATTAGCATGTTATGGCGTCAGAGTTACCTACAAGACCCCGGCCTATAAACCTGGCTTCAGGAATATATGAATTTGGAATGCTTGTGCAGCTATGATGCCCAAGGTTTCAGAAGTAACACGTGTGTGGGCACGAGTGTGGCGCGCGCTCCTCAACGTGAGTCGCCACAGCATTTGCCTCCAGAATGTGGCCAGCCACGTGAGAACATGGTGCATTGACATTTAACATTACAAAACTTTACGCAATTAGCCCAAAACAATATTTACTGCAATACACATTAAACATTCCTGTAAATAGACTTACGTTGTTTACGCGCTTTTGTTGAAGTAGTAAATATTTGTGAAAAGGTCACAATTTAATGCCCTGTCACAGGAGTAAATCACGGAAATACGTGAATTTAGTACAGCCATTGTTTTAGTCAGGAGTTTTAGCACTGTATAATGTTTTACTGGAACCCTATAGCGACTAATTCATACATAACTAATCATATTGCGACCTTCTGAAATCTGCGCTATCTCGGTCAAACGAATGCTTCATACAAAGGTTTATTATAATTTGTAATGTGGTGAAATTGATTTGGATTATTTAAATGCTGCATACAGTATTATGTGCACCAGTCAAACATTATATTAAGAATAAATAATATGCCATTTTATAAAATAAACATAATTAATAAAAAAAAATGTAAGTAAAGATGGAATTAAATGCAATTGTAATTTATGAGAAAGGAATAATTGAAATGCTTACGAACAATCCATTCAAAATTGCTTACAAAAATGTTAAGTGTTAATGTTAGAAAAACATTCAATCACATCAGTACCATCCAAAATAAAAATAGGTACTATATTTACACCCAATTTTCCAAAAAATAATCCCGAGCCCACAACAAGGGCCTCGTGTGCTGGTTTTAGTTTTAGACAGAGATTTTTTAACCCCTTTTAAACTCCTAAATGTAAGAAATGCTTATGTTATTGCCGGATAATATTGCGATATCACTGTGTAAAATTGCATTGCTCTTCTTTAACAGGCTTTGAATTAACAAATGGAAACCTAAGGCTTAACATATTGCCATTTCCAAACATCATCCTCACAAACGGAAAGTCCATTGCTGAACATAGATTTCCTCCAAATTATTGTACAGTAAATTGTTAGGTTCAACGACTATCAGGATGGGTCATCAACCCTAAATCGCCAGTCCATATTTTTAATTATAAGTTTGTCGAATTTAAAGTAGATAAACCAAAACAATAATTATTTGCAAAGATGTAGTAAAATTCCTATGTAAACTACAGTTATTACCTAAACCACCTAACATCAAACAGGATGCTACTTATACGTGAGCTGACGCATTTAGAAAAAAAATGGCTAGTTTCACTATTAATATTTACAAACAGAAGGCCTTTTCGGTTTCAATGTATTGTCCCGTAGGGTTTCAAAAATTCCATAAAACAAAAGAAGCCGAAAACAATTGTGCACTTTTGCTTCATGTCTACTTTCTTTTTCAATTGCTTAACTGTTACATTATAAATGCACAAAATTGGTCCTTTCTGTCAACCCAATTGTCGCAAATACAATACGCGGCCCAACTGTTGACAAAACTATTATACTGCTCGCTTTCAAGAAGTTATTTTATTTGTTGTTTACGGAATACAATCACAGAAAGTGTTTCTAATTTAAATTTATGACTTTTAGAATTATTATACTGACGTTGCTTTGAACATGAATCGGTTGAGTATTGGAGCAATATCAATTGTTTTCAATTCATGCATTTTATTTCAACTTATCTCGATTATGCTAGAATATTTAGTACCATTAAAACATCTATAATCCCAAAACTCATGTGCTATTGAGGACGGTACATTCAATTCAAAATTTGAGAGGCCCGACACGGGCTCAGATATGTAAGGGCATTATTACATTATTTAGAGGATGCTAGTCGAGATGCTGTCTCGCTCACACCGGCCAGCTTTCAACTCGAGGAAAGGAGACAGCTCATGTTCCGTCCACTCACGTAAGTTGGCCAAAGTGAAATGACCTCTGATGACCATTTTGGCAGTTGCGTCATTCGTCGAGGCTTGAATTCAAAGTTTAGGTACATATTTTTTTGGTACACGACACGAATAAAGATAATAAGCGAGACTGGCATTGACTCTCATTTTGTATTGACCAAACTTAACAATTCTATTGAATACATTTATGAGGTGGACGATAATAGACTCTTTATGGGGTGATCGCACCTCTTGACTAGACTTTTCTTTAGAAACATAATGAAATGTACATCTAATTGCTTTACGGTATATAGGCATTAGACTATTCAATATGTTTTATATAAAAATCACATTTGAATTTAATTTTCATTGTACTTACTAGCTAACACGTGCATTACGGTGCGTTAGAAGTTTACACCAATATTAACCAATAAAGCTTTCTATAATATATCATTATCATTTTATTAACTTCTATAAACTAACATTTTACGAGGCTAGCAGTGGCCCGTACAAACATATTATTTCAAATACTAAAATCTATAATCATTTACTCATCTTGAAATTCTTAATAACTCATCATAAGTTATTTATCTATGCCTATGTATTTTTAATTCTAAACTTGTGTTTGATGAAAATCCCTGGCCAAATCCATACCCCACCTGCAATTAACATCATTTATACCTAACATAATGATAGGTATATTATCCAAAAACATAAATTATCTAATTATATAGAGCCATGGTCTTTCAAGTTCACCAGCAATATCACGCACTAGACACGGTTAAGGAAGGATGAAGCCGACCTACTTGTGGTTCTCTGACCTCCGCCGCAGCCTAGCATAGCGTCGCCCCTCTCTTTCCCACCCGAGCCACCGGAACATTCTATCTCTCTCACTCCCGGAATATTTTCGCAAAACGCATTTGGAAAATGGCGCAGCAACATGGAGTCGAGATGACGAGGTGCGTGCCAATGAGGTTTTAAGCCTGCCTTTGGCAACTGCCCATCTGAACTGAAACTATGAGTCACGTGTAAGTACTGTAACATCCTGCTGTGACTTCATTATTTTACTTTCCTTCATTTCAATCTTGATACAAATTTTAACAGTAACGGGAAATCATGAATAACTAAGAGAAACATGTTTTCCGTTCTATTTCTCAAAAATTCCACAATCATAGTTTTTCTTTACATTATACGTTTGAAATATTTATATGAAACAAAAACAAACACACTTTTAGCCTTCGTATGGTCGAAGTTCTTTAACCCTTGAATAGTCGATTCGTATTCAATGATGACATGTTTATATGTTAAATTCATGGCAAATAAGTGTCTTAGAATGTCAAGTATTTTATACACATACTAGACCGGTTATTGTAGCTCATTGAATTAAAAATATATAGGTATATTACTATAACAGATAGCAAGGATGCAACAAATGTTGAATATATTTGTAAAGTTCTGTTATTCCAACAAGTCAACAGCTAATGGTCTAAATAATTCATTAATCTAATAAAATATACTTTCAAATGGACTTTATAAAAAAAATATTTTTAGCATCTGAATATAACTACTTAAACGGCATTTACAATAATGCGGTTGCAATAAACATAATCGCACTCATTTATATTTTATTTAACGCCATTGCACTTGATGGCAAAGTAGAGAATCAAATTTTATCCACTAAAAATATCAACAAGTAACCGTAGATCATCCCTCAATAATGATTAATCGATCTAACGAATTATACTGACCCGCCTTATTATTGCTTCGCAAACTTCCTTTGCAACAGTTTTAGTGACTTCGTGTTAGTGAATTCAGAAACAATTAGACCAGGGTAGAAGCCTTTAAAAATAATAAAAAGTGAAAAAAAAATATAGTAGGATGAAACCCATTAGAAAAGGAGGGGGATAGTATAAAAATGAAAGGAAAAATAATTTACGGGCGATCTGAGGTCGGGAAGGGGATGGGGGTGGGTTTTTAAGGGTAAAAAACGGTTTTTCTCGATTTCCGGCAAAACTAAAAGTCCTATCGAAAAAAGTCAAATGGCAAAGTTGTAGGTAATAAAAAGATCTAAAACTTTTATATTCACACTTTTTTCACAAAACCTCAAAGTTTATGTGAAAAATTCAAAAAACCAAGTTTTTGGTTTTTTATTTTTATCTTTAACAAAAAAAATATTTTTTTAACGAAATTTGGTGAAAACTTACCTTTTTATGTCCCAAATACGCTGTAATTTATTTGATTAAAAATATTTATTTTTTCGCCTTATTTTGAATTAATATCGAAAAAGCACCGTAATTTTCAATCGAAAATTCACCTGTCAAAATATCAGCTTTTTTCAAAAAATTGGTATGTTTTCTGTTCGTTGAAATCTCTACTTTTCGATGGTGAAAAAATATATATATGTTACCATAGTAAATCTTCTCAGAAAATGCAAAGCAAAGCTGCTTGGGACATAAAAAAGTAAGTTTTCACCAAATTTCGTTAAAAAAATATTTTTTTTGTAAAAGATAAGATAGTTTCATCCTACTATTATTTTTATTGGTTTTAAAAATTATCGACCCTGGTCTAAATGCACTAAAATTTTGCAAAGAAACGTGACAAGTTTATTTTGTAATTATTTAAATATCATCGTGTTTGGGTGACATATCCATATTTTTTGCTAAAGTAAAATAAAAATAATTAACCCTTGAATACCACAACTTCTGTAAATATAAAAGGCTTTTACATTATTATTTTAGGAAAAACAACAATTACTATTTTAGGTACAACATTTTTTGCAAAAGTTTTAGTTGTTTTATGTTTAGTCACTAAAACTAGCACCTAGCTTAATTTTTGGTAGAAGTCTTGATATACCCTGTATATTAAAAAAGGTATATAAATAAAATTATTTCATCTATATTAAACCAAGAAACCGAAACGGAAACGAAATGTATATTTGACCGTTCTATTTGTAATTCTAAACCAATTTGTATCGAAGCTGTTGCCAAGCAAACAAAGGGTCATGGTCATTTGAAGGGGATATTAAAAAACAATAATTGATTTCAACATTCTCATAATGACTCAACATTATTTACTCTGAAAAAGATACAAACGCAAATAATGTTCTTGAGTATATATTTTTTTGTTTTTCATCATGGTACACTATTTAAAAGTGTTAATCGATTTTGAAGATTCACATTGGTTCATTAAACAATTTTCCACATTTACAGCGTGCACCTTACAAGATCGATTTGATTCTTGAAATTTCGAAGAGCTAGTTTTTGTATAATTTTAAGAACTTTAGAGTTTGGCATTGTTCAGCGCAATTTGAAACACAAATACAAAATTTGATGTTTATTACAACTCAAAGAAATTTTTAAAATAATATGAAAGAATTTGTTGCCAGGTCCTATCCTTTCAAGTTTTTGTATTTATGTATTGATTATAAACGCAGGTTCACACACATAATAGAAAATGCTTTACAATAAATCACACAAATGTTTGACATTCCAGGTTCTACCTCTTTATGCTAGGTTTTGATTAGCCTGGTATAATTCTGCCAACTGGCTAGACAAAACTATTTGTTAGTTGTGAAGTAGAGTCTTCAGGTGTACACGATAAAATAAAATCTTTTTTTTTTGCATTGAATTGTGAGACGAGCATGCCGTTCGCCTAATGGTAAGCGATGCGACCGCTCATGAACAGTAGCAAAACCAAACAACACCTTGATTTACAAAGTAATGCTTGGCAATCCACTGCGCTCGCCATCCTGAGACACAAGATGTTAAGTCTCAATATCTCCAGTAGTTATTCTGGCTACAATCTCCTTCAATCCGAAACACAACAGTGCATACAAACTGCTGTTTGACGGGAGAAATAGACATTACGGTGGTACTCACCTGGCAGCCTCTTACATATGAGAGACTTATCACCAGTAAAATTAATTTATTTTTCTCTATTCCATGATTGAAGTTCCCACAAGGGACTTCGTAGAATCTAGTAGACAATAAATAACCTCCTACACACATCTGTATGTTAGTGGTTTATGACAAGCAGTTTGCAATTGAGAAATATTAACTGTACATTACTATAAGTTGTATAAGATAGTCAACATAAACCACAGTGGAAAACTCTCAAGAGTATCGCCTTGAGTGCTGATCTGTTCGAAACTGGATAAAAGTAAATAATTCTAATAGCTCATAATTGGCTAAAAGCTCTTGGTAATTTTATTACAACTAAATTGCACATAAGATCAACAAAATTACAAAACAAAACCGCCGAAAATAACTTGTCGTCAATCTAACAAACATTAAATCACTAACATAAAGAAGGGCACGAGCTGAATTTCATTTTCTAAAACACGATCACGCCACAAGGTGGCAGAGCGGAGGTCGATCGCGACACTTGAAAACGAAAGGCAAAGGGAGTGATTCCGTTATCCTGTGGCCGTAGTTTGAGTTTTTTTACCAACTCGATCGCGTTAGCGTTAACGCGGTTTTGTATGGCATTTGATCAGCGCCATCTAGTGTCAATATTGTGAATCATAATTTGTGAGTGCGAGATTTGTTTATGTTACGTTGTCACGGTGACGATCGAATCCAAACGCGATAACGCGCGAATACGGTCATTTTGCGAGTTTGAGTTGCAAATTTGACCCATTTGACAGTTATTACTCACGAACGCGACGGTAAAGTTATTCGCAAAGGATTTTGCAGTGAGAGAGCTTGTAAAGTGGTATTTTATTAGAAGATTTGTGTTTGTGAACTTGTGCTCATACAAAATAAAATGGCATCACGATTTTTTTTTGCTTGGAGAATGGTTGCGACTGCTGGAGCACAAGATGATCGTAATAAAACTTGTGATCTTCTTGCAAGAGCCCGCAGAAGTAATAACCCATTGTATGATCTCTCGGACACGGAATTTAGGAAACAATATCGTCTCTCTAAGAGAGAATTCAAGTTTTTATGTAAGGAGTTAAGGCTCTTGACTAACTTAAAATCCTCTCAACGGGTTACTTTGGAAAGAAAGGTAGGTGCCGGTGGTTACTTAAGTTTATTATATGTGACATGAGTATGTTCAATTGTTTATAGACTTTTATTATTCTAGGTCCTCACAGCACTATTTTTCTTTGCGACGGGATCTTACCAGCGACCCGTGGGAGTAGCAAAGCATATTTCCCAAAAAATGTGCAGTGTTTATATTGAAGAGGTAACCAAGGCTCTGACACATACAAATATTATAAATAAATATATTCAGTTTCCTGACACACCGGCTGCTAGACAAGCAATTAGTCAAAGGTTTGTTCAATATAACTTAATGATATTATATAAGCACCTGAATTATAATAAATTGGTTTAATACCTAATGTATAATAATTATAATTACAGGTTTTTTACTAAATATCACATGCCTGGTATAATTGGATGCATTGATTGCACTCATTTTAAAATATTTGCACCACCCAGGGAGGAAGAACATTGGTATTATTGCCGAAAACATTTTCACTCACTTAATGTGCAAATGGTAAATATCTATATCACAAATTAATTGTTTAATGCATATATGTAGGTGTTTTTTTTATTTTCTATGATCATTAACTTATTTACTTTTGTGTAGGTATGTGATGACAACTATAGAATTTTAAATGTGAATGCAAAATTTGGAGGAGCAAACCATGACTCATTTATTTGGGAGAATAGTAACGTCAACAATTATATGCAGTCCTTGCATCAAAACGGGGAAACAGTGTGGCTCTTAGGTAAAATTTCTTAGTACAATGTATCAACATTGAATTTACTTTATGCTGAAAATATTAATTGGTAAACAATCACATACTTTATAATGGCAACTAATTTTAGGTGACTCTGGATATCCACAACGTCCATGGCTAATGACTCCTATTTTAGATGCTGCTCCCAACTCTCTAGAGGCGAATTATAACTCAAAGCATATGAGAGCTAGGGTTGTAATAGAAAATACTTTTGGAAGATTAAAAAATCGCTGGCGCTGTTTGAACAAAGAAAGGGCTCTTCATTACAAGCCATTAAAATGCTCACAAATAATACAGGCATGTTGTGTTTTGCACAATATAGGAATTAGTAGTGTAACAGTGGAAGAAGAAGAAATCATAAGTATGTATTTATTAACAAAAATAGAATATCCATAATGTCAAATACTATTTATACATAGTTTGTAATGTATACTTGTGTTAATTGTAGGATTGGAGGATAATGATGACCAAACCCATGATGAGAGATTAATCGGGGATAGACATAATTCCACAACAGATCTTATTAGGGGAAGGGTATTGAGAGATCAACTAGTAAGAAGATTGCAGCAATAATTGTTTTATTGGCATCACTAGTGTAACCAGTGATTTATTTGCGGGAAGAGTTAAGGCAGGATGAGTAATACCAATAAAAAGGGTAAAATGGAGGTGGAATTAATGGCTGTACATGCAATATCAAGATAAATTGACTTTGAAAAGGAACAAAAATGCCTGAAGATGTAAACATTTAATTTGACAAACACCATAATTTTGCACAGGAATTGTTAGTTTCTATAATGGAATATAACATTTAAGCTGGGTAAAGAGTTAATCAGGTGAGGTCCAACCATTATTATTTTTCTAATATCCAGGTATTGAAATCCTGCTTAAAGCGTAAGTTACCACTAACATATGTGTTACATCATGTCCACTGCAGGCCCCAGCGGATCCTTGCAACCTGTCTGAGGTATTTTCCAGTTTGTATTGACACGTACATTTTCTGTTGTCGATTTTTTTTTGGCAGGGGTTTCCATAGAGCTGGAGTAGTGGACGATGATGGCGCTGAGCGGTGCTACGCCAGGCGCCGCTGAAAATTTTACTACAGGCAGTCTACCGAATAGCGTTCGTAACGGTGACGAGATGTTGGCGCTGGTGTTGTTGGATGTTGGTTGCAATTATAAACTGCGAAACGGAACTGTTGGCTAGCCTTTGACATTGCTATAATAATGATGGTGATTGAACACAGAAAGATCCTAAGTTGTTAAGTTGTGTGATCGTTCATCAAGTGAAGTTATAAAGTTATATATTTAGTTGTTTAACATTTTAGCCTATTGACCAATATCTATAAAATTGTAAATGTAATTAAAACATTTTTCGAATAATGAAGACTGATGTGTATGAGTAGTTATAGCCATTTAATTTAATGTCTTTCTTAATATGTAATTTGTTAATGTTTTAAAAATAAAACTATGTATTTGAGACAATTTTTTTCATATTTTTATTACATAACCCTTATATAAAAAATAACTATTGTTTAAATATACTAATTACTTAAATTTATTCTAATTATACACAATTTAAATTTAATCACTACAAAACTTATATATATTTGAGACAATTTGTTCATATTTTTATTTCCTAAACCTTATGTTATAAAATTAATAATGTTTAATTATACTAATTACTGACATTTATTCTAATTATACACAATTTAAATTTGATCACTACAAAACTTATATATATTTGAAACAATTTGTTCATATTTTTATTTCCTAAACCTTATGTTATAAAATTAATAATGTTTAATTATACTAATTACTTAAATTTATTCTATTAATACACAATTTAAATTTAATCGCTACAAAACTTATTAACTAATTTATCCAGTATGTCTAAAGCTCTTAAACCTAAAGTTTGCCAGTCTTTTTGCATATTTATTTCTAATTCCCTAATTCTATTTTGCTCTTTTTTTAACTCTACATGATCATTGTGCTGCTGCATTCTGAATGCTCGCCATTCTGCATCAGAATGGAGAAAATGTTGAGCAGCTTGTTCTGTCTGTCTCCCTTGTATCGTACGCCTACGAGGCGATGGTCGACTGCCAGGAGACAAACGTATTCTCGAAGGCCTCAACCTACGACGAGGTGTTGTTTGCCCAAACTGAGCAGGTTGCGATGCAGATGCAGCAGCTGTATGATCAGGAGAATTAGCCAAATCTCTAATATCTGCAAACAAAAGAAATATATGATATTAAAAATCAACATTTCTGTATCAATTCATTGTAACAATCATCTATTTAAGTTCATTTATATATTTTATAAATTATATATCCTGTTTTTTTGTTATATACTTACTCTAAACTTACAAAAACCTAGTGCAACTTTTATACATAATTATATTATACTGGCACAACATACTAATTTATGTGATAAATATTTTTTGTGCCAATCTTGAAATTAACTGCCATAGTACCTACTAAACACAACAGACAATAGCACCTGAATTATGTATGCATTTAGTATACATTTCCAAAAAATAATTAATAGAAATACTAATTTAATACTTATTATAATATCCACATCAACTTAAGGCTGCTAGGATGCCTATTAAATCAATAAATTCCTTACTTTCTATTGGTTCCTCATTTACAATGATGAAAGATGGGGAAACTATAGGCCTCAATGATGGTGGGTCCACATGCTGCTGGCTAGAAGGCCCTGGCACACATTGTTGCTGTTGAGAAGTGCCAAGCTCACTCAATAGATCAACTGTAAAACAAATTATTTACATATTCTTTAATTTATAGGCAAAATCTTGTTAATGCTTATATACCCAACAACTCACTTCCTTCAATTTCCAATTGGACCTCAGGTTGATGCTCTTCAGGTAATTGTAAAATATTCTGAAATAGATTAAGTGTTATGTATATGAATAAAAAATTAATGCATATTAAAAAAATCCAAGCATAAATAAAATAATCAATTAGTAAACCTGAGAAAACCCGGCCTCCGGAATTGCCAAGCCCGTTGCTACTTCCACACCAATCAAATTTAGGACCCTTCGTTCTATGTCTGTCAATTTGGTTAATATAGCTGGCCCACCACCTGTGCCATGGGCTGCTCTATGTAATCGAGCAGCCTTCTTTTTTATATTATTTTTGAAGTCACTCCACACCTTAAACATGCAGAGTTATTAATATTATGCAACTAAATATTTTTTATGATAAATAAACCTCCACCAATACCTAGTAAATTAATAATAATACAATACTAAACCTTTTTCCATTTTTCTGTAGTTTTGGTATCTCCACTACCATCACTGTTAAGGAGGGACGTCAGCTCCTCCCATTTCTGCAAAGCCACCACCCTACCCCTTGCATTGGATGTTGGCTTGCTGAGATCTCCTTGTCTAGTATTAAAAAACAAATTCTCAAACACTTCCACTAGCATAGAAATATGAATTATAAACTCAGATAAGGTACTTACTGTTCCATGTACGATACTAATAAATCAAATTGATGATGGCTTGTCTTCATTTTGCGTATTTTGGTTATAAATTTATATTTAACAAATATCTTCACAGTTCACAGTTCACACGGTTCACACCAAAACTTACAAGAACACTTGAAAAGTTTCAAAGTTTTTTGTTATGACTTTTGAAAGCGACGCGACGCATAATCCGACCATTTTGAGAGAACATCGGTAACTCCAATAAGATAGACAAACGAAATACGTATTAGATTTTGTCGGCTTATCACTAATCACACAGCAACCCAGTGCAGCCAATATAAGCAAAAAAACGTTCACTGCTCACGGTGAATAAACGCCAATCGAATCGACGACTATGTTTGAAACTCGCACTCGCGGTTGCTCGCAATTCGCCGTGACTGACGTTTGCTCGTTTAACGCGATGGTTACGTTACTCGATCGTTTTTAAGAAACTCACACTACGCACTCTGACCAAAACACCGGCACAGCCAACGCGAATATTTCCGCTAATTAACCTGTAACACTCGGAAACGTATTATGAGGGTTTTAACCTTCACAGTGACTCTCATTTTAAGTATTTGATTGCGTATTTCGCACTTGTAATGTGATGAAAAAATTTGGATTTAGTCGACTGCAAATTTGTTCAAGACCGATGTTTACTGTGCCGGTTGGGATGGTAAATTGAAATCGTAATAGATTTTAAAAGAATCTAGTAAGTCTTTAAGTCCCTTCCAAGATTCGGAAAATGTTTAATGTTATTTTTTTATTACTGCAAGAGGTACTCTACTATTGCATAATTAAACAACAAATAATACGTATTTTACCTTTAAAAAAATGTAATTTCCAATAAAACATCTATAATAAGATTCAATTTTAGTTCAACAAAATTCAATTTTATTTATTATTATTTAATATTTTGAACAAAAATATTCATTCCTAATAATTTAATTTAACGCCATCTACGGGTACTGTTCAATACTTTTTCACGATACCTTAAGCTTCTTCAAGGTAGATATTATACCGTGTGTATAAATTTGCAAAACAGTTATAATATCTTTCAATAGATGTCGTTGGTTGTAAAATGAACCGCATAATTATCCATGTTTTCTATTATTCTTTGAATTCAGTTGCGATAATTATCTTATCTGATTTCAAAGAATTCTGACATTGCAGCTAATGAAATCATACACAGGTGGTTGAAACGAAAGGGAAAACTTTGGTGTTTGCAGGAATTATTTTTATAATATAGTCTAATCTCATTTTTTTTTTTCTAAATACCGCATTATATTTTACTCCAAGAACATTCCTCTAACTGCCATGCCAATTTGCTCGGACTTCTCAGTGTACTTAAATTCCTATAAAGGAATAAGTGATTTAATGATCATCGGAAATTTCCCGATTCCGGATATAGCGGAATGTTACCTGATCAGCAAAAAAAAAGACAGAACAGAGGATACAAGTGCTTTTTTACTTCTCCAACCCTAAGGGGAAAGTCACGTTATTACCTCCATACCACGCTAGGATGGTAGATTAATACCTATCCAAACCACTCTTCCCGTAGCGGATGGTACATAGTTAGGCAGCGAAGATAACAATATATTAATACGGTTTAAAAAGCTACCCTGGCGTCGACATAACCTTAATATAAGTTGGGTATTAAATACGTTCCTTATCCAGTAAACGATAAACTTCCCATTAACTTTAACAAGGTAATGTTAAACTCCAAAATCTAATTATAGAGGATCCTTTCATTTTGTTTTATTTTATTTACATAGTTAATTATAAGTAATACCATAACTGCAACATAACATCTATTTGAGTGATAAGAAATGGCACAAAAACATCCTCAGCGATGCAAAACGTCATAATATTTTTCCGTTTATTTTTGTCTTGTCTATTTCATACTTGACGGACTGAATTAATTACAATAACGAGGCAATAATGAGCTAACTTTCTGAAGGAATTTTAGAGCTATATTTATTATTCAGAAGTTTTTGATACTAGATTCTTGGTATTCTGCTTCAAAACTTGCGGACTATGTCCTTTTTTTTTTCTTTCTCATTTTCAATATCCTTATTATAATATTATTTATTTTATTTACGCAATATGGTTTTATTGTAACCATTTTTAATAATATGTTTCGGGTAACCGCGCCAATAATTATTAACTAGTTTATAATTAGTTATTGAGAGACATTGAGAGACAATGTATCAACATAGGAGGCTACATCATTTTTTTTATTTCAATAAATAGCAAGAGGAGCATTCTATTCATATAATGGTAAGCGATATGACCGCTCATGAAGCGTAGCAAAGCCAAACAACCCTATGAATTACAAAGCTGAGACATATATAAGTGTCAATATTTCTAGTAGTTTCTCTGGCTACAATGTCCTTTAAACCGGAACACAACAAAGCATAAATAGACGTTACAGTGTTACCTACCCAGGGAGCCTATCACATATAAAAGACCTACCACCATCCAATCATGGCATTGTAGTAGTTACAGACGTCTTGGAGTTAAGATATTCTACGCCATTATTCTTGGATATCGATAGAGTCGGCGGCATTCACGCCACTAGATAAATAATAGATTTGTTATTTTCCAGTCCGACTGGTCGATAACATTGCATTAAAATTACTCACATATTAAACTAGCGGTTGACCTTACAGTCTTGAACTCTATAAACATAAATGACACGTGTCTTCCATTGTATTGGTAAATTATTATATTATATTTCTTCATTTCACAAAATATAAATATTACATTTATAAATTGTTATCCTGTCCCATTTTGCGTTTGTCCAATTTTAGTCAATATTTTTTGCTGTTATTTCTAAGTCATAAAAAATCTTAAAGTAATGTTAGTTTCTGTTTAGTTGCACTTTAGCTCCAGAGCTAAAGCTTAGCTTTTTTGCAAAGTTAATAGTTAATCTTATTAATAAAATAAATATGAAAGTTAGAGTGTTTGTTATCTCTTCAAGTTTAAACCGCTAGACCGGTATTGACGAAATTTGGTATGGAGTTAGCTGACACCCTAGAATCTAGGATCTAGATTAACACATAGACTACTTTTTATTCCAACAAAATGTAGTGTTCCGGTGAGATGTGTTAGGAACTGAAATATATTAGAATATTTTTTCTAATCTAAGGATTGGGATGGGAAATTTAAAGTAAGGCAGTAACGTTGGGTTTAAATACATCTAAAACAGTTATCAGGCAAAATAGTTTCTGCTTCTAAAGTGAACATAACACAAAAAGTATTTGTACCCGAGCGAAGTCGGACTGAACCATTAGTAACACATAAAACCAAGGCCATAATAGAAGAATCATGTAAAATAGCTTTCGTGTCAGAACAAACATATTTTTTGTACACTTTAATATACCCATTGATTTCTTTACAACTAATTTTACGTTCCTTATAGATATGGCTATTATATCGTCACTAATCGTATTTTCTGCGCATCAATATTCAAATCAATCTCACATATCTGGTAGCAGGGTGTGGACGTTTTTCTTAAGGCAACAAAGATCATTTTCGCATTACAAGAAGGCTTCTCGTTAACGTCATCGTACACGAAGCCCAGACTAAACGATAATCCTGGCGGTATCCTGCAGCTACGCGATAATGATAGATTTATAAACTTGATCTGCTCCAAATCGGGAATCAGTTTGTACAGTTTCACATACACCGGCTCTAAAGTGAGATTACAGAATTTAACGTGCTCTGTTGTGACGCCGCCGCGTTTGTATTCCACCCTGAAGGTGCTCGGATACGAAACAAGCTGATTCTCGCAGATATACGACGCAGTTTTACGGAACGGATTCGAGAAGTACTTCGATATCTCTATAAACCTCTGAACTTGTGACTTGAAAGATTCGTTGGACTCGTACTGCTCTTGTGATTCTTCGCTGTCGGCTTTCGTTTCTCTCCTGAGTGATGGTAGACTTATATTTATGCTTTCTGGAAGCTTGTTCAGACCAGCAATTGGTCGCGTTTTCTTTTGTGTTAATATCATTTTTGTACTTGTTGGTTTCTGATCCATTACTACAAACATTAATTTGTCAGAGTTGCGCCACGAAAAAATTTTGACATGTTATGTTTCGTAATTTGGAATGAGACGTGACGTAGGTTACATTCATAAATATTTAATTAACAATAAGGAGTTACTTCAAGATTAATTATAAAATTATGTTCGCCAAATATTGTTAATTGCTTTGTCGTTAATTTAAAACGTGGTCTATGCTTACAAGATGATTTAATTGTTTATTTATAATATTATAATGTAGTTAATTAAATTCCTAAATATAGTGTTTTTTGCGCATATACTATGCCTTTTCGTGTATATTATATTAAAGCTCTATCTTATAAAGAAACTGCCGCGGTAGCGCAGTTGTACTACGGAATGATTGCAAACCCGGGATTCGAACCTGAGACCTTATTTTTGGGTTCGAATCCCGGGCCGGGCAAAGTAATATTGAATTTTTCGATATGGCGATAGGCTCGCTCCTTATTACATCATGGGACGGTTGCACCTCCGCCTACCCCACTGGGAAAAGAAGCTGTGTGTTTATGTATGTATATGTTATCGTGTGGAATGTACCAGAGTTATAAAGCACAGACTTAGCGATATAAGTATTATTCCATAACATAGTCAGCGCGGCCAGTGATTTACGAGACTTGGATCATTATCATTTTTGGAAAAATAGGAATGACGCATATTGTCGGGTCATTCACATTTTGACTATGTTTGCGGTTAATCAAAATATGCATAACGTATTTAAGATTCAAGGATACATCACAGCTCACGGGCAGTAGCAAAATCAAACAACACCTCGAATTACAAAGCAATGCTTGATATTCCACTGAGCTTGCCATCCTGAGACATGAGATGTTAAGTCTCAATATGTCCAATAGTTACTCTGGCTATAATGTGCTTTAAACCGAAACACAACAGTGCATTTACACTGATGTTTGGCGGGAGAAATAAACATTCCGGTTGTACCAGGTGGTACCTACCCAGATGACCTCTCACATATGAGAGACCTACCACCAGTATATTTAAAGGAGGATAATGTTTATGTAACACAATAATTACTCATAAACCCGTTAAGGTGTAGCATATAGAATAAGAGTAAATAATCCTTAATTACAATAGAAGTATATCCATATTATCTGCGTCAATGAACGAGCGTCTCGTCTATTTACGGACAGTGGTATAAAAAGTCGGCAGCGATACTGCGTATAGTAAAATTAAAATAATTCCATGACGTCTTACCATCATTAGTTAATAAGCTATTCGTTTTAGAATTCCGTACCTTACAAGGCATAAGTACTGTTCTACGCCAATACTAATATTAACTGCCTTTCTGTCCAAGCATTAATCACGGAAACGCTTGAGATATCAAGTTGAAATTATGTTGTCAAAATATAAGGAACAGCTACCGAAGACAAAGCCAAGTTGTAATTTTAGTGAATACAGACACAGTGCAAATAAAAATATGCGCATAATAAGGCAACATTTTTTCTGTGATGTTTTAATTTTTTCAATATCATCTTGTTCTGGTGGGATATCCATGGGTTTTGCTAAAAAATAATTTAAAATAGCATCTTTAAACATTAAAGGCTTTACACCAGTGATTCTCAACCTTTTTTCGTTGCGGCACATATTTAACGATTTCAAAATTTGGCGGCACACAAAGAGCGCCTTGAGACATATTCCTATTGCTATGCACGCCGCTTCATCATAATTTGGCACTAAGAAAAAACGCGTTGCAAAGCAAATAATAAAATAATTATTTTTTTTGTGGATTTAAATATACATTCATGTTAAAAATATTTTTCTTCTTAAATTATATGATTTAATAATATTAACATTATTATATATTTGCAAAATTTGGCGGCACACTTTTGAAATTTGGCGGCACACAAAAGTGCCGCGGCACAGTGGTTGAGAATCACTGCTTTACACTATTATTTTCAGGAAAACCTTGGCATATTTACCACCGAAGCCAAGGAAAAACCCAATCAAAGGAAAAAAATATAAAAACGTTGTCGCGCGTTTCTTTGTGAAAGTTTAAGTTGAAATGTATCTGAAATTGGTCTGAAGTCACTAAAACTACCACCCGGCTTCGTTTTCGGTACAGTCTTGATATAACAGATATATCGGTCTTTAAATATCCTGTATGAATTAGGAAAAATATCTCAAACAAAGCTTTTAATATATATTTTTATTTTTTTTAGTTCTTATTGTAGTTCTAAATTCCGCCACATGCCTATAGAAAATACATCCTTACTATCCTTACTAATATTATAAAGGTGAAAGTTTGTATGTATGTATGGATGTTTGTTACTCTTTCATGAAAAAACGGCTCAACAGATTTTGATGAAATTTGGTATAGTGATAGCTGACACCCTGGATTAACACATAGGCTACTTTTTATCCCGAAAAATGTAGTGTTCCCGTGGGATGAGTCAGGAAACCAAATATACATATTTTCTACTCTTTCAAATTCAAATTGTTGGCACGGGATATCCTCTCCTACGGAAGGGAAATATAGTCGACGGCACGCGGGAAATATAGTTAGTAGACACGCGAAATAATATGTTCTTGATGTGGATTGGACTCAAAAACTATCTGCACCCGGGCGAAGCCGGGCCCGACAGCTAGTAAATAATAATTTCAATTCCTTGTCTTTAGTATTTTGGTGATGTACAATCAACTGGCCAATTTAAGAAAAAAAGCTATTTAATGTCTAATAAACTCAAAAAACATTTCAGTGTCACAACAACCCTACCTAAAGCAAATATTTGATGGAGGCCATACCTCTTTTCTCATCTCAAACTTTTTCCTCCCGGTCTCTTCCCGATTAGATGGGTTGGCAACTCATTAAGACCCAAGCGTTGTAGATGTTTATAAGCGGCAGTGATCAATTACAATCAGGTGACTTGATTGCTGGTACTATGATATAAAAAATACCTTGATGTAGATTTATTCCTTCGAGTTCCTGAAATAAATACTTCACCATAAGATACTTCTCATTACCATCTCATAATGAAAGATCACAGAGAATAATGAAATTTGGCATAAAGCCAGATCTAAGTTGGGCAAGCATAATAAACAAAAATGTTTTGCATCCGCAAACTTACACTTGCATTATAAAATCCATTGTGACGTAGAAATTTAAATATGTTTTTCAACTTCCTGTACTTATTTATTTGTTTTTATTTAAACACTTTGTACAAAGTAATAGTACAGGCGGACTTAATGCCTTAGGGCATTTTCTACCAGCCAAACTTAAGGTAGTGCAGAGAGACGGAAGCAGGTGCTTATACATATTACATGCAGTTACAAGTCTGTATGCTGCAGTCTGCAATCAGTATAATGTGGTACTGAACCCTCAGCAGACGAGGTCAATTAACACTTATCCATTTTTTTATTTCAGAAAAACAAACACGAGCAATCAGTTCATCAAATGGCAAATGGACGCTACCATTAAAAACCACCGAGCACTGGAGCATTGTACATGGCTCACCGACTCTTATAGAAACTATAGCACTTTATTTTCTAGAATATTCCTCAGACGTTTCGTGAATGTAATATACGAAAATTATGTCCCTTATTTCGACGGGGTTCTCAATCTTATAATTTTATAAAATCATTTGACAATCCATGTTTTTGTATCATATTAGACCCACGAAAAAATAATTTAAAAAATATTGCACTTACCATTTTTGGGAAAAAGGTTGTCCGCCACAGCGGACTCCGCCGTAGACAGTGAGATTTATAAACGAAGCGACTTGTCCGCTCTAGCGGACATTAGCAAATTAAGATATTTTAAAATAAAACAAGAAAAAATGACAAAAATATGTATTTATATAAACTTATGCATTACTGTTAACATGAAAGTTGAAAAAACAGTTCTGTGGGTTTTTTCCTGTGACGAAACATAGTCTAATGTCACATTTTAAACAAAAAACAGTGTTTTTTTTTGTTACAGTGAAAACAGCGACCTTCCGCTTTCATGGACGGAAAGTGTCCTAAATTGTCAAATCGGGTACCGTCAGGTGGTCTGGGCTTACACAAGTGACCAATATTTGAATCTTCCGTACGGGTGTACTTAGGAACTCTGTTGTAATTTATTAAACTGTAGTATATTTCATATCGGAAATCTTTCAGCCTCAGGAGTCGACCCGCGACCGTTTACATTCGCACGTGCTTTTTGTTTCCTATATAGAATCCAGGCATTATTTACACAAATGTCTATCATTTGAGTAAATATTGCTATATACCAGCGTCTAGTCCTGAATGGTGTCTTATATAAAGATATTAACATATCTGCTAAGTCCACACCACCCATATTGCGATTGTAATCCTTGACAATATTAGGACAATCCACATCGATTTTTTGCTTAGCCTCCTTACAGTATCTTCGAACTTTATGAATGGGTTCAGAATCTGTGTATGAGCTAATCAGAGTGGTACATTTATTGTCCAGCTACTTTACAACAGCTAACTTATTTTTGTTGCAGACACATTGACAATAACTTCCTCGTTTCTTCTTCTTTAGATTCTTTTCGTTTATCATTTTATCATCCGCTCGTCGCAGTCTGTTGTTTCGAATGGTGTTATGTAAAAAGTTTTGTTACTATCAAAAATAAACTGTAAACTTCTATTGTATACGTTAAATAAATATTTAGTGCTTTTATTGGCAAAGTCCGCCACCACGGACAAGTAAAATATCGTGTGAATTACTGAAGTTTCGGCGCTGTCCGCCGTGGCGGACAACTACTTGTTAGGCTATTTTATACTAAATAAAGTTGAAAATGGTTACTATTTTGTTAGTACAATTATCCATCATATATATGACAATAAGTATCACACAAAAAATCAAGCTCAAGAAAAGGAATTATATTAATAATTCATATAAATACCTTGAGTAAAATTGAAAAGCTCCGCGTGGGCGCCATTTTGCTCAACAAGTGACTGATGCGGTGTCACCAGACCACAAAAATATTTTTTTTCTATATTTTTATTACATTTCCTACCATTTGGATAAAATAATTTATTTAAAAATACAAATGTTAATCACTACACATTTCTTTAAAGTACTTGTCCGTCCCACCGAACAAATTCGAAATAAGGGAATATAAATACTGTGATATATAAGCAGAGTCATGAATGTAATGTATGAAATATGTATATGTTTAAAATAAATGCTGTGGTATATAAAATAAATAAAATAATGGTTTTGTGTTATTAAACAAATTGGGAGACAACCTGGTGGATCTCTAGCAAAACAATTTCATATGTTAAATGATATAGTAGTCGTTATTTAACAAATTATTTATTTACTGTTTCCTTTTATACCACAGAAATAAATTATTTATATAGGTATCTAAGAGTTTACTCTTTATATTTAATTACCTACTATTTTAGCCATAAACTGACTTTAATGCAACAGGCAACCATTGTAATATACAAATACGTAATGCAATTATTAGGTAGTAACAATATTTTCAAAGGCAAATTAGATTGGACTTTTGCCGGGTGCAAACTAACAAATTTTTGTAATAGCATTATCAGTTTTCAATAAACAAATTCGATAAAAACCACTGAACCTGTATTAATGTACAAGTCTTGTGCTGTGGTTATTAGACTCAGCAGGAAACGTTTCGGTTTTTTTCCTTCCCGCTTCCCTTCCAATATAATGGACCGGTAACAAATCGAAAATGACCCAAGCGCTGAGACCGAAAAGTCTCTCTTATTTCCTGATACTCACGACACAAGACTCGATCTCAGTGTGTGACTGTTGGGTGTATTTATTTATTCATTTTGAATTACTTCTTACCCATCTTGTAATAGAATAATAGAAAAATAGTAATACCATTTTATATACGACCCAGTGCTAAGTATGACCGTCCTTTATGATTACGAGTGTGTTATCCCATAATCACTACGTTGAAAAAATGATAGACGGGGATTTTCACATACTGTTTAAATTAGGTGAGTTTTTAGATAAGTTAAATAATTATTTGAGAACTTGCGTGAACCTAGAAATAAGTGAACACAATAAGTGTTGATTGTATATTTGTTATCGGTTATCCCCGTTAGAATAAAACCATTTACATAAAATAAATAAAATAATGCTAACGTTGTTTCTATTTAAAATAACGCAATTTAATGCTTCGTATTTTCCTAGCCGCATACAGAGTTGCAAGAAAATCTAGCAAAACCAGAGGTAAATACGTCATACACAAGAATTATTAGCATAGAATAAGAAATTCTATGAATTGAATAACCTTAGTTGATTATAATTAATCTACCATGTAAAATGTCTTTACTTACAAGTCATCAAAGGACAATAAGTGTAGATGTTTTTCTAAGGAATAATACTAACCTCATTATGGTATTCCTTAGGAAAAATTTCAACCTCCGAGTGGCCGAATTTATAAAATAAAATACACTGTTTGATAAATAAAACCACAAAAAGCTATGGAATTTTCCTAACATCATTCGATGCTTGTTTAGAAGTTGTTAATTTGGACGAGAAGTTTACGGTCAATTTAATATATACCTTATGACGCACAAACTTAATTCATATCGTGTTTATAGACCGTTTAAAAAGTATCATTTATAATGATACCAGGATGTGTTAGAAGTCTATTTTAAAGGCTAGATTAGAACATTAAAGGTCTTATTCGTTACAATTTTAAAACCCATTTTAGTGCTTCTTTCTACTACTGCTAGGAATGGCGAGACTAGCATGTCTTTCGTCAGATGGTCAGCGATACGTCTGCTGCTCATAAACAGTAGCAAAACCAAACAGCACCTTGAATTACAAAGCAATGCTTGGCATTCCACTGCACTCGCCATCCTGAGACATAAGATGTTAATTCTCAATATGTCCAGTAGTTACACTGGCTAGAATATCCTTTAATCCGAACACAACAGGGCATTTACACTGCTGTTTGGCGGGAGAAATAGACATTGCGGTGTTACCTACCCAGGTGGCCTCTCATGTATGAGAGATCTACCACCCGTAAATAAATGTTTTGTCTGCTTCGCTCAAATTGAATTTAAAATTAGATCGAAAGGGATTTGTTACTTCCTAAAATGTTTTGGCATTGGAAAAATAAAATAAGTTTATATGTATATAAATGAATATAAGTTTAATACATACATTTTAATAAAATTATATTACTTTAAAAGTATATTAGATCATGACTGAAAATGGTTAAAATTTGTGAACAATATTGGTCCTATAATCTGAGTACCTACCACACGTGCAAATGAGGAAATATTGAATTGTCAATTTTTTTTATTTATTAAGGGCAAAAGACAGTTATACAATGAAAATAAAGTAACTTATTGTAACTTAAAACTATTACTAATTATATACCCAAAACATTACCCACAAAATAACTATAGCAAATACTACATACACTTAGCTACAAAATTGATAGGTGGTAAAAGAAAATTAATATATTCTATTACCTATTACAATACTGATATTATTGTATATTAGAGTCTTAACTCTTATATTGAAATATTAAGTTCACCCTGTGCATTTCAGTACCAAGCTTCATCTTATTTTTCTTGTAATGCCTCTCCAACTTTTGAAGTCAGTCAGTTCACCATACCGCCTTTGCGAGGCTAAATTCTCTGTCCAGCGTATTTGTATCAAATCAAATCATTTATTTATTAAAGATACAGAGTTAAAATAGTAATATTTATGTTATGGGCTAAGTGATTAATCGGGCATTATTCATAATGCCCGGGCAATATGAATAATGCCCAATAAGAGCGGGCAATGTGATAATAACCAATAAATTTATCACATTGCCCGGGCATTATGAATAATGCCAAGTGCTTATTGGGCAGAGTGATGTAAAGCGAATCAAAATGAGCCGAAGTGGTAAAATTTAGAATAGGGCAGCACGAGGGGGTGGGTTGGGAGGAGTGGAGAAATATCTATTATAGCAACTTAACCCTTAAAACACTTGTTGTCAATACAAATTAGTTTCTGCATCGTCTCCGGCGCTACGGGAAGTTCAGCCCCTTCGCCCTTGCGTAACAAAAGATAGGCAACCATGCTCACCACCACAGCTTCGGCTTGCTGGTCGCCTATCCTTCGTTACAGCGGGCGGGGGTTGCTCTCCCTCCGCGCCTCCGGCTTTTTATATACACTCTAGGGTCGGTAGCCAAAAGACTACGTGAAGTCGGGGTGTTCCGAGTCGGTTTTGGGGCACAGTCGACCTAACTGATCTATAAAGTTGGTACACTAATTTTCTTCTGAAGATAATGTTTCGGACGTTAAAAAACAACTAAACATAAGCAGATCAATTCAACCTTTCTAATTTATGGGTCTATCGCAGATGCGACAATGCGGCAGCGCACCACGTAAAAAATCACCTATTAATCACATTGCCCGATCATCATGTAGCCATATTCATAATGCTCGGGCAATGTGATAAATAGGTGAGCTTAGATTGTAATTTATCACTTGGCCCGATATGGCTCGGAAATATTCATACTGCCCGGGAATTATGGATACTGGCCGCATTAATTACTTGGCCCATAACATTTACACTGGTCTCCGCACTAGTGGAAGCAGAATCGCGGGAAATCAAAACAGCTATTAATGATCAAACGGATAGATAATATTAAAATTAATGACAAAAAACATATTGTATCTAAAGTAAGAGCGTGGTGGCCTGTTGGTAAACGGACCAGACGCGGCTGCCAACATGTTCACGGTGGTCGCGGGTTCAAATCCCAGGGCACACCTCTGACTTTTCGGAGTCATGTGTGTATTGATAGTCAATCACCACGCACTAAAACGGTGAAGGAAAACATCGTGAGGAAACCTGCATACCATAGCGATTCATAAGAATTTATATGGTATGTAAGTCCGCCAACCCGCACTAGGCCAGCGTGTGGGACTATATGGCCTAACCACTCTCAATCGTACTCTCGATTGTAGAGTAGGCCCGTGCCCTGCAGTGGGACGTATATGGGCTAATCCAGATCCAGATCTAAAGGCTGCTTTTTAAAAAATATATTATAATTTACCGTTGAATAGATGAGTCCGAATATATAAATAATTAAAATAAGTCCATATATATAATATACATACATGCAGACACAAATATACATATATATATATATAGCAGAAACATATTAATATATATCAACCGGAGAGGAATAACTATCTGGCGTTGTATTATAGACACGACGTGCCAATTAAATAAAAACAAAGTCACTCAGTATGTTACGTTTATGTAATATACGCGTTTCCGGTTTATAATGGAATGTTTCATATCACTCAGACTTTAAAATAATTTTATGTTTTACTCATCAAGGTCAAGATAACAACTGAAAAAAATATGTGATGTGCGAGATAAAATCAAACATCAAGTAATGTATTGCTTACTTTTATTTTTACACGCTTTATATTAGCTTCACTTGTATGTTTGTATGTTTGTATGTTTGTTTGTAACCGACTTCTTTGGGCGCGATTTTGACCCACTTTAAACGGCCAGATTTCGTTCAAATTTTGCACACCTGTCAAAGACCGATGACAATACAATAATTCGATTAAAATATATAATTATCCTGATTAGATTCGCCAGGATTAATTATTCTTATAATTGATGACCATTGCTACATTCATCGCTAGATGGCGTTAACATTGTATTCTTCCAAGAAGCTTATACCCAAATGGAGATTGCATTCCGTATAAAACACTGAAGCACAAAAATTTGACCTTGAATGCAATCGCTGTTGCCTGCTATCCTTTTCTTTAGAGTGACAATGAATGAAGTTCACGTGAAGTTCATTCATTGTTACGCTAAAGAAAAGGATAGCAGGCATCAGCGACGTCATTCAAGGTAAAATTTTTGTGCTTCACTTTTATATACGGAATGCAATCTCCATTTGGGTATAAGCTTCTTGTATTCTTCAAGTGTCAAATGTTACTACTGACCAACAGATGGCGTTATTGATTGGAAATACAGCCGT
Organism: Hyles euphorbiae; assembly: GCA_023078785.2. Lineage (NCBI taxonomy): Eukaryota > Metazoa > Arthropoda > Insecta > Lepidoptera > Sphingidae > Hyles > Hyles euphorbiae. The sequence goes on along the minus strand of CM041041.1, from coordinate 11,434,369 downwards.
AGATGGATGTTTTTAGTCAAAACAATTATATAATAGTTAAAAAAAACTAAAATACACGCTTTAATAAGATATACAACTAAAAAAGTAAAAATAATTGATACTGAATTTAAGATAAGAAAATGGAGTAAAATACATATATTTTATTGTTACAAAGCGTGGGGTGTTTACAACAATTACTTATCATCCTGCACCCCACGCTTTGTAACAATAAAATATATGTATTTTACTCCATTTTCTTATCTTAAATTCAGTATCAATTATTTTTACTTTTTTAGTTGTATATCTTATTAAAGCGTGTATTTTAGTTTTTTTTTAACTATTATATAATTGTATTATCTAATACTTTAATGTTTACTATACGGAGTCATTGCTGATGGATTCGTTCAGTTTCAATGGTTTCTTATCTACATTGTTTTGATATCCAGAGTTATTTAATGAGAGCGCGTATTCCAATCAGCACTTTCAATGTACAAAAAATACTGCTAATGTGATAAAAAAAATTACATACTTTTATGATTACTTTTTGTAATCCATTTTTTTTTGTGGTAGGGTATGTTGTATTTATATCTTTTGTCGTAATTATTAAATCATAATGGTATAACCGTAGCATAACGTATAATTTTCTACGAATTTTTATGCGAATTGGTTTATGTAAATATGTTTTTTTATTGAAATAAAACTATTATTTACGGATTTTATCGCGAATTTAGTTTAATTTTTACATTTTTAACTTCGCGACGTTTCGATTACTTTACAGCTTTCGTGGTCACGGGGCGGACTGAGGTATTGGTCGTCCGCTCTGTGACTGTTACAAATCAACTACCCTTATTTTACAATTATTAAATTAAAAAGTTAATTTAAATAGTTAATCTATATTTGCGATCCGATCTACGCAGAAGGAGCTCACAGTGTCCTGAGGTCTGGCAGTTGGTCTTTTGGGTTCCGATTTAATTAAATGTAGAATTGGATCCCATGCTTGTGCAAGCTTCAAGCCATCTTCTCTATTGAAATTTGGATGTTTTTTAATTTCAATAGCCTCGCGAAACATCCTGGGCAGGAAACGGTGTTCTTTAGCGAGGACTTGGGGCTGGTCAAAGCGGAGGTAATGCTTGGAGCCTTCTTCTATATGTTCAGCAACTGCAGACTTCGTTGAGCGTCGATGTTTGACGTCAGCTATGTGTTCTTTCACGCGGGTCCCTATGCTTCGTTTTGTTTGGCCTATGTAGGAGAGTCGCAATCTATTTTGTATACGCCCGGTTCTTGCAAGGGTATGTGACACTTGACAGGTGGTAGAAATTGACTAATCTTCTTGGGCGGCTTGAAGTAGGTCTTTATAGAAGCACGCAGATAAAACCCGTAAATAATAGTTTTATTTCAATGTGTAACATTCGCGTAAATCTAAGAAACCATTATGTTTTTTTATGTCAGGAATGAGGAAGGAGAGAACATTATTATATAATACATACATTAGGAATTCAATTAGATTATTATTCTGTTTATGAAACAATGTACGTACCGGATGATATATAAATATTGTAGATATTTAATTTAAAGCATATGCTCCTAACCACCACAGTTAACAAAATAATATTTTTAGAACTTCCAATAAAGATTTAGCCCCGTCACTAACCAGCCAGGTCTGCAACTCCGAGTTGGGGTATAACAAAAGAGGCATGGGACGAGTTGTCAGCTTGCCTCATATACCTGCCCATAAACTTGTTAAACTCGGACAAAAGTTGATATGCTCCAGTTTCAAGCCACACATTAGCCACGAAAATTAATAGGCATTAATAAACTCAACGTCATTCACTGATTTAGCATGAGTTTTTACACGCTTTATATTAGCTTCACTTGTATGTTTGTTTGTAACCGACTTCTTTGGGCGCGATTTTGACCCACTTTAAACGGCCAGATTTCGTTCAAATTTTGCACACCTGTCAAAGACCGATGACAATACAATAATTCGATTAAAATATATAATTATCCTGATTAGATTCGCCAGGATTAATTATTCTTATAATTGATGACCATTGCTACTGACCACTAGGTGGCGTATAGATGAACATAATTTGCTACTGACTAATAGATGGCGCTAGATGGCGTTAACATTGTATTCTTCAAATGTCAAATGTTACTACTGACCAACAGATGGCGTTATTGATTGGAAATACAGCCGTAGATGGATGTTTTTAGTCAAAACAATTATATAATAGTTAAAAAAAACTAAAATACACGCTTTAATAAGATATACAACTAAAAAAGTAAAAATAATTGATACTGAATTTAAGATAAGAAAATGGAGTAAAATACATATATTTTATTGTTACAAAGCGTGGGGTGCAGGAGGATAAGTAATTGTTGTAAACACCCCACGCTTTGTAACAATAAAATATATGTATTTTACTCCATTTTCTTATCTTAAATTCAGTATCAATTATTTTTACTTTTTTAGTTGTATATCTTATTAAAGCGTGTATTTTAGTTTTTTTTAACTATTATATAATTTTGTAGTGGTATGGGTATTGTTTACAGGGCGACGTAATTCGAAGCATGTGAATTTCCCTCGTCATTTGGACAAATAAAAACAGATTTTATTTTAGCCATTTTAGCCACTGAAATTACTTGGCACTATTAAAGTCAACACCTGCCATGTTGGTGTGACAAGTGCAACGCCATCTACTGCCTTAGCAGGGAGACGTGATGGTTACTTTCCAGCGTGTGAATCTCGCGGCTCGCCCCGTCATTTGGAAAAATAAAAACAAATTGTATTCAATAATACTAGACGCGACTGCCAACATGTTCACGGTGGTCGCGGGTTCGAATCCTAGTGCATACCTCTGACTTTTCGGAGTCATGTGTGTATTGATAGTCAATCACCACGCACTAAAACGGTGAAGGAAAACATCGTGAGGAAACCTGCATACCATAGCGATTTATAAAAAATTCTATGGTATGTAAGTCCGCCAACCCGCACTAGGCCAGCGTGGTGGACTATATGGCCTAACCACTCTCAATCGTCCTATCGATTGTAGAGGAGGCCCGTGCCCTGCAGTGGGACGTATATGGGCTGATACAGGTATTCAATAAATTGTTAAATTGAATTTTATTTCCCAGAAGCTTGTTATTAACAAAAACATATTATTGATGATTTATTTTTATGCAAAGTAAGTCTGCCATAAAAATTTGTATTGACTCGGCCTCAATATTAGTCAAGGTCATTGAGCGTGGTCTTGGCAAAGCTGCGATATCTTACTTATAAACAACAGTTTTTTTCCTCAAACTGTGCGTTATTAGAATATAGTACAGGTAATTATTACAATGACGTATGTATGTACATTTCTGTTTTTGCTTATATTTAGGACTTATAATGCTAATAAAATAAACGGTTCATTTGATTCACCAAAATGAACATCTAGAAGGAAATGTGACAAAAAATACAGCACTCGTTTTTAACAAATAAAAAAAGAAATTTAATTTGGATTCAGAGAGAGTGGTGGAAAATAGTAATAAGGCATTTTTATCAGGAGTAAAATACAAATAAACTGTTTAACAAAAAAGTATGTAAATAAGGCGTATATAGGCTTCAGCTGCAAAATTTCTTAAAACATAATTACGGCGTTATTCATAGACAGACATAAAACCTATTTTCGTTATTAAATGTTTAGTCCATTTCGACTGACATTTAATTCGTTTTCAGTGAATAAGACAAACACGACCATAAAAAGACAATAGATATAGGCTTTAAAACTGTCTATTATTTGCCATTGAACTAAAGAAATAATACAGTTATACAAGATATTTATTTTCAAATTTTAATTTCTGATTGTAGTTTAAGTTAACTCAAAGACATCTTCGTAAACATGACGACGTTTCTTGAAATTCATTAATCAACATTATGCTTCCTTACTCAATGCAAAATCTCTCAATACAAATAGGCATTCGTACTTTTTTGCGAAGTTTCTTTATATGGGCAATAAATATACATAGCTACAATAATAAATCAACTTTCCTAACATGCTGAGTCACGTTAGCCAAACTACGTCAATCAAATTCCACCTAGCTAATCTGCTGAACACAAAAACAATATCGTGTTTTAATTTAGCAATGATCTTAGCAGTAACCTTTCTTAAATAAATTGGATGGAATATTTTGAAAGTTTTTAATGTCAATACGTAAATTGAAATAAAATTTATAATAATAATAAATAAATGAAACCCAACAAAGTCCTGACCCCAAACCAAGATCGAGTCTTGTGTCGTGGGTATCAGGAACTACAAGAGACTTTTCGGTCTCACAAACACCCGAAAGAAATATTTGTGGGCCGCACAAACATTTCTCTCGGTGAGGATCGAACCCGCGGCCTCTCGTTTCATAGGCGGCCTCTAAACGACTGCGCCACGAAGGCTGTCATAATTACATACAAAAGTAGTAATTTCTGTATACTCTAGTTGAAATTGCGAGGTCACAATTTTCAGATATAGTATTCTGTATTATAGGAATAATACAACAGTCAATCCCTTGTAGTCTATAACGTCCAAAATATGTCATTTTTACACTGGCGCGGAATAATGACAACACTAGACCTGATTGCCGCAAATGCCTTCCAGACAGAATATCGGCATCAAACGGCAATCCCATGCCATTCGATATAATTATGTCGGCCTGCTAAGATGCTTTTTCACACTAACATAATATTTTAAGATCAAAATTTTATCGGTTATACGACAACCCCTTCGTTACAAACATAGCACACTCCAATAATTTAAAGACCTTAATAATATTAATGGTTATATTCACTCTCGAGCGATACTTAAAAAAATCTAACGCTTGTTTCGCAGCTCGTGGTTATTGCGATTATCAAATAAATTCCAGAAATATTTCTAAATAACATTCACAATTATTTACAGGAATTAAGGTTACTGTAAAAAGTTGTGAATTGATATAATAATATAACAACTTGAGGAATCAAAAATCAATAATATGAATCTTAAAATAATTCACACGATAAATAACTACCAAAAGATATTTTATTTTTAACCGAGAGCCTGTGAGCACCAGACCTACGTCATTTTATAAATGCTGAACATTGATATATATTATATATTACCACGTAACATTGATATCGATGATGCTGAAAGTTTGACTGCGCATCCCTCTAAGGTAGGTATCACATATTACATGTTTATAAGTGTATTATTGAAAGGTGTTTTAGTGGCAGCCAGACGCTTTTAATCGCTCTTTTAAGAGCGTTTATACCCTGCACGCGCTTTTTGGCGTAAAAACAGGACTTTTCAAATGAGTTAATAGCCACCAATAAACAATTTAAAGGAAAAATAATTATTACCAATTTTAGAAAAGGTTGTCATCTAGGGATTTTGGTGGAAAACATTATAGATTGATGGATAATTTGTGAGTACTATACAGATTACTGAACACAAGTTTCGTTATTTAGGCTTTAAATGGCAATTTAGAAGCTTAAGATATCCGAAACCACTAAATATAAGATGAAAATAAAAATATTATCAGACTAATAAGACCCTTATGGAGGGATTTTGCTGAGAAAAATAATCTTTTTGTGTTTAGTTCCTGAAAAATAAAAATTTAGACAATGCGAAATTATTCAGAAATTCTCGTCAAGAACATATTTTTTTTCACCAACTTATCGTACATAATTTTTTATAGCAATTGCATATTATAATAGAAGAACATCTTATCTATAAATTACCATTTTTATATTTCAACAAAATTAGTTTTCATGTTTTCTACAAATATTTTAAAAACCACCATAAAACACGCTGTCCGACGTGGATCAAATCAGACCGCCGCAAGGCCTTCTAGAGGGAGGACGTATCGCTCGTCGCTCCGGCCTGGCTGCAGTCGATTATGCCGCGCGTAGTTAAAATAGCCACGCGCGGAATGCGATTACCACATCTTAGTACTTTGGTAGTAAAATATTTAATTATTTTTATTAACTACAATGATTTTGTAGTGAGTATAAATTATGTTTCAGGTAATATAATGGGATGTAATTCCGAGGCTAAATTATGTTATGTATTGTAATATAAAATTAAATATATTTCGTAATTGTAAGGGGTTGTAAGGCCCCTTACACTATTTATGTGTTCGAACACGAAATGATTAATAAAACGTCCGTAGTGTCTACTGATTGAACACTGATTTGAATGCAACTTAACAATGTAATAATAACGAAAATATGATTAGTATCCAAAATTTGTATTATTCTTTGCTTGCACAGTAATATTTGTCTACTTATAATTCAAATAAAATATTTTTATGATATTATATTACAGTTACATTTCAATTGAATATTTGAAGCGCACGGATCAAAGTTGTTTGAGCCGATTGTATAGCGAGCCGACGCGGCAGCTCTACGCACACAGCTTTGGTAGCTTATGTGTGCGTGAAATTAACGAAGAAATACCTATAGTTGACTTTGCGCGCAAGGTGTATACGCTCTTAAACTTATCAGACACATTGAAGGTATATCCACCAAAGTAGCTGGGATCTAAGCTTCATAAATACTGGTCGTGTTATGTTTATGTTAGGAGCCTGCGCAGAAAAACAATCAGCTTTTATAAAATGACGTAGGTCTGACGCTCACGGGGTCAAGGTTTGGGTTATTATTATCCAGTTTTACTTTATATGCCTTTATAAATCTAACTTCATCACAAATTACTAAACAAATAACTGGTTTTATATCTTACATATATGAGAGGCCGCCTGGGTAGGTTCCACCGCAATGTCTATTTCACCTACCAGACAGCTGTTTAAATGCACTGTTGTGTATCGGTTTGAAGCATATTGTAGCCAGAGTAACTATTGGACGTACTGAGACTTTGTATCTTGTGTCTCAGGATAGCAAGCGCAGTGGAATGTCAAGCATTGCTGTGTTATTCAAGGTGTTGTTGGGTTTCGCTTACTTGGAGGCGACGGGCATGCTCGTCTCGCCATTCAAATAAATAAAAAAATCGTAGAACTTCGCCAACCTATTACCGTCGCCACCTATTGTCTTTTAATGATACCGTTCCGAACATAATTGGAAAAGTCCATACAACTACATAAAGCTTCAACTTAATCAATCGAAGGATGCGTGACCGACGCGTGGTGCCTTTATTTAAGATTTAACGGCAATAACCTGTAGTGATAATGGTTTCTTAGATTTACGCGAATGTTACACATTGAATTAAAATTATTATTTACGGATTTCATCGCGAATTTAATTTAATTTTTACTTTTTTTACTTCCCGACGTTTCGTTACTTTACAGCTTTCGTGATCACGGGGCGGACTGAATGTAAAAATTAAAATCAAAAATGTAAATCCGTAAATAATAGTTTTATTTCCACCTGTAGTGATGTCATTATTATTGTTTTATTCCTAAGAATTTTATCTAGAAAAGTACATTTAACCTCGCTTCAAATACAAGGTAGCGCAGTAGCGGTATATCGAAGACCGAGCATTCAGCTTTCATTTAAATCGACTATATGTACAGTTAATATTACAATTTACATTTTTTATCATTGTTTTGTTACTATCTGTTTCAAAATAATTTGCTATATACAAAACTCGTTTCCAAAATGGATATAATTTTAGTAAATTCTTATTTCGTGTATGGCTAGGGCCTAGGTAGCATCATATTTTTTTCAAACAAAACAGTTGATTACTTTGTTTAAAAATTATATAAGGTATTATTGTCTTTGTATTTTTAAAATACCTTTTAAAGTATTTATTTTTGTTGAAGAGGAGATATTGATAATTCATTGACTCGTGTTAACAATGTAAAATTAATTGTTCCTTAAAAACAAGGAACAATTGTTTATTTTACCATTTTTGTGGACATTGTGGTGCCAACTGAAAAAAAAAACTCGTATTTAAAAATTAACATAATGCAAATTATGCATATTTACAATAAATTTGTTATTCACTTTTTTTTTCTTTTACTCTATAAACTATTTTGTTTTTAATTACAGGTAATTATTATCGTCCCATCGCCACGGCGAAATAGAAACTATTTCTGGTTTTCATTTCTGTTATCATAAGTTTCGAGTTGCGATGCAGCCTTATTGAAAAGTGCCTTCATAGTAAGTTTCTATTTTATTTAAGCTGTATTGTATACCTTAAATAAAATAAAACTAAACAATTTACATTGGAAAAAAGTACAATTGGCGGTCTTAACGCACAAGATAATTTCTGACAGACAACCATTGATGGATATACGAGAAAAGGACTAAAGTTGGGGAAGATTCAGGTGTTCGAATAATCTGTATCTGTCTGTATCAGCCCATATACGTACCACTGCAGGGCACGGGCCTACTCTACAATCGAGAATACGATTGAGAGTGGTTAGGCCATATAGTCCACCACGCTGGCCTAGTGCGGGTTGGCGGACTTACATACCATAAAAATTCTTATAAATCGCTATGGTATGCAGGTTTCCTCACGATGTTTTCCTTCACCGTTTTTAGTGCGTGGTGATTGACTATCAATACACACATGACTCCGAAAAGTCAGAGGTGTGCCCTGGGATTCGAACCCGCGACCACCGTGAACATGTGGGCAGCCGCGTCTAGTCCGTTTACCAACAGGCCACCACGCACTTAATACCTATAGATATTAAGTTTCGTTTTTTTATTATATTAAAATAGAACCCATAATTAAAGATTTCATCATTAATTGACCTTTAGCACCTTGACCTTTGTAGGCCGGTGTGATTGTATCGAATAGCACGGGACCGCCGTCTGATACTATTTGGTACTCTGTCTTAACGGCATTTGCGCTTACCATAAGGTACAGTGCAGTCCCTATTCCGCGCTAGAATTTTGTTATTCTAAGGCAATGACTTATAAATTTGGTTGAAAACAAGTTTTGGTTTGAGACTTGTAACTTTCCCGAAGGCCGGTGCATTGACGTCAGGTTACATGTAATTATGGAAAATCCTTGCCAAGATGTTTGTGCTCCAAATAAAATATAATTATTGGAATATGCATGTAAATAATCTGCGATATTGCAATCAATCTTTGATATTTTTATATTTCATGCATTTTTTATCCTGCTGTGGCGTTATTCTATAGTCCGTCTTCCGACTAAGCCTCCTCCATTTAGCCCGTTCTTCGGTTTCCTCAATGGTAAGGTATTTAGGCTCTCATATCTTCCTTGGCGATATTTTTGTTTTATCATATGACATTATTTATGTCATACAACAGGCTAGTTCGTAGCCATCTGGAGTACCGCAAAGTAACCTAGCGTCTCTATTTTGCTATTCATACCTTATGACTTGAGATAAACCAAAAAAGATTACTCAACTCTTCAGCATATTCTTCTGGAATTGTTAAGAAGAATAATATTGATCGCATTCATACCTTTAAAATGTAGTAAAAAATACTATTCTATAAACTGTGTAATATTTAGGTTTTAAATACACGCCTCTATTTAATTTAAATAAATAATACCTAACACACCAGATTTCTGACTAACCTCAACATAGACACTTAATTTATATTCAAGTAGTGTGAACTTTTAAAATTTTGTGTTATTTTTTTGACATCTTAATATATATAATTCACGTGTGACGTTGTTTGTACGCGATGGGCTCCTAAACCACTCAACTGATTATAATGAAACTTTGTAGATATGTGTTATTTGTTCCAACTTAAAGGGTGAGATAGTTTTTATCTCGATTAAATTGACGAAAGTATAAAATAAAGGAAAAAACATTTTGCCATACAAAATGTTCATGGTTTTGTAACTGTCAAACATTTAATTTTCATACCGTCGATACGGTAAACTCTTCCGTCAAATTAAAAAAACGTATTTAAATAAAGGTTTCGAATCGACAACATATATCCCCAATATTCGATTAATGGCGTATTTTAGATTTTAAAGATGTAAATTAATGACAGTAATGAAAAGTGGTAGACAACGGGTAGACATTTAAATTGGTTGTCAAATATTTATGCATACGTTTAGAAATTTATTTTGTGTAAACTAAAGAGTATATTATGACGCTACATAAATATAGGACAATTAAATAAATAATATTCACACGTAAGAAGTTTTACTTCTTTTCAAGATAGAATGTCACTTGAAAATGAAAAATCTTTAATAAAATAACACATAAAAATAAAAACTGAACTGAACTGAATAAAATAACAATTTTATATAATTATGGAGAATATTGCAGGGATTCTCAAATTAGGCGTTGCCTGTGTCTTGAGAAACCAGTTAAATATAATTGTTACTACATTAATTGTGTGTGTGAGTGTGAGTGTATTTCTATGAAAATTTATAGTTCATCTCTTTATTACTAACAAAAAGTAATGGCGTAATATTTTTGGAAAAGAGCATAGTGGGGGTGAAATAAGGGATGGAATATTGCATGGATAATCAAACTCGCTAAAGTGATTAATGTCAAAAATTTATAAGGCACATTATTTGGATATGGAGAAACGGGATATGATAGAGTGGGAGGTAGGGGAGAGGACTGGACTAGTTGACAGATTTGATAGGGCGAAATGAAAGTGCACGGTATAAGACGGGATGGTCAATGAAGAGAAAGGACGGAACGTATCGGGAAGTGACTGAACAAACGGAATGGGACGGAATTGAGCAGGACAGTAGGATAGCTAATTCATGTTTAGGTATACAAGAGCTTATACGAAAAATAACATGTATTTGGTGTGGAGTAAAATAAAAAAATATCTGCATCCAGGCAAACGTGGTCGGGCTTTTGTCTATGCTAAATAATTGAATATAAAATTAATCATATAATAACTAAGCCATAGCAAAGCGTGGTCAGGTCAGCTATGGTATCTTTTAATTGATTTCAATGAATGTCGTCGGAGTAGTAACAGTGGTATAATATCTTCATAGCAATATAATGATTTGAATCTGTAGAGATGGGATAGAATAGAATATAATGTGGATAAAATGGGACATAAGAATAGGTACAGGATGGGATTGGATGCTGTCATATTGATTTTAAATAAAATATGGTCTGGAACCTGTATTTGCACCCAGGCGAAGCCGGGCCGGGCCGCTAGTAATTTATATAATTCATCGAAAATTCATTAGTGTTACGAAATATGGAAAAATTAAAGTTTAAAAAATATCAATTTATGGCATTGTTATTACATTATATTACATAACATTATAAAAAAAAAACAAGCCCTGGCAAACCAATAGTAATAACATTAATGACCATTATAATAAAATGTGAAATGAGAAATCGTGTTCCTAATATTTTGACGACAGTATGACAACAACGCATTCAGGCACCAAAAGAACGTAGACGATCTATACAGGGTATATCAAGACTGCTACCGAAAACGAAGCCGGGTGGTAGTTTAAGCGACTTCAAACACAATGCAAGAGAAAATGTTGCAAAAAAAAAGCGACAATTTTTTTTTGCTACTTTTTTCCAATGGTCGTATTTCGAGCTGTAAATACATTTTCCCCTAAAATAATAGTGTATACCCTTTTATTTCTAAATACTCTACGATATAAAAGAGTTTAAATTATTATTTTAGCAAAAACTATGGATTTACCACCCAAAAATGATGATATGTAAAAAATCATTAAAAATAATTGTCACGTTTCTTTGCGAAATTTTTAGTTGCATTGTGTTTGTAGTCACTAAAACTGCCACCCGGCTTCTTTTCGGTAGCAGTCTTGATATACCCAGTATATAATCTATACCACAGAACAGATGAATATGGCTAGAAGGGGAATACAAGCGTTTGACGCGTCGCAAGGTGGTGCATATAAAAGCATCACTGCCGCGAAACGGATGATCTGTCAAATCAGTCGTTGTCGATATGCCTTGGAGCGTGGTGCTCCTGCGAAATAAAGTAAAAATGCAGATTTGTGCTATTTTATGTTGCAGTTCCAATACTAAAGTGCCAAATATCAACAGGGGAAGAATTTTATACCACTATTAAACCCGATTATACCTATATTGATTTTCACCTTTTTTTTCGAAAAATTGCGGTTTATATATATGTTATGGGCCAAGTGATTAATCCGGCGTTATTCATAGTGCCCGGGCAATATGAATAATGCCCAATAAGAGCGGGCAATGTGATTATAACCAATCAATTTATCACATTGCCCGGGCACTATGAATAATGCTAAGTGCCTAATGGGCAGAGTGATATAAAGCGAATCAAAATCAAAACAATGAACCGAAGTGGTAGAATTTAGAATAAGGCAGCACGATGGGGTGGGTTGGGAGGAGTCGAGGGGAAGGGGGAGTGTCGCACCTCCTTTGGTACCACTCCCATGAAAAGGTAACGCACTATTCTTGAGAAATATCTATTAGCAACCTAGCCTTCAAACTTTTTCACTTGTTGTCAATACAAATTAGCTTCTGCATCGTCTCCGGCGCTACGGGAAGATCAGCCCCTTCGCCCTTGCGTAACAAAAGATAGACTCCCTCCGCGCCTCCGGCTTTTTATATACACTCTAGGGTCAGTACCCAAAAGACTACGTGAAGTCGGGGTGTTCCAAGTTGGTTTTGGGGCACAGTCGATCTAACTGATCCATAAAGTGGGTACACTAATTTTCTTCTGAAGATAATGTTTCGGTCGTTAAAACATAACTAAACATAAGCAGATCAATTCAACCTTTCTAATTTATGGGTCTATCGGAGATGCGACAATGCGGCAGCCCACCACGTAAAAAATCACCTATGAATCCCATTGCCCGATCATCATGTAGCCATATTCATAATGCCCGGGCATTGTGATAAATAGGTGAGTTTAGATTGTAATTAATCACTTGGCCCGATATGGCTCGGCAATATTCATACTGCCCGGGCATTATGAATACTGCTCGCATTAATCACTTGGCCCATAACATATATATACACGACAAATCAAAAATATATATTGGTGATTACGCGTACGACTCATTTTTGTTATGCCAACTTCGAAATTTTTCACATATCACACAGTGTTGTAGTCATGTACATGATTTAGTATACTCGTAAATCAGTTTTCATTGGCATTAAACAAAAAAAAATTAAATCTGATCCTAAGTAATTTTAAATTGTAGTACTCGTAACGTTTAATAACGTCAATGACCTATCCTTATATTCTAATGTCATAACTCCGCCAACTTGAGAACAACATAATATATTTGCGTCTGAATATACTTTATAATATTAATTCATTCGTTTGTAGGTTTCCGAGAGTGAGTCGATAAAGGCAACGGGTAGAGACAACTGGATTCTATCTTCTATTGCAAGCTTTCTATATTAGATTTGTTGAGGTTTTGTGTTTCCAAAACGACGACACTGGTTTTCATACAATTTGACGGCTATTGCCTTTCTAACCATATTCAACTGTTCTGTGGTCTATACTGTTAATTTTATATCAGTGTAACAATTACTGTGAACCAAAACAACAAAACAAAAAAGCAATAATATTATGAAGGTATCTTTTTGTCATGATTAGGAAACAATGCACAAATATAAAAAACATCTACGTTTTCTTTGTTTTATTGTTGTTTCTTATTGTAAATAAAAGTTGCTCGACAGATTGGCAGAATTGGCAGAACTATCATAACATTTATATATGTATATATATATATATATATATTATATATTATTCTTAGTATTTATGTATATTATATCATTTATTTGTGTATATTATATCTTGTATTTATGTATATCATATTTTATATTTGTGTAGGTACTAGTATATATATCCTCGATTTACGTCTCAACCCATTTTTATGCACCTTCTGAATTTATCTCTGCACCACCTGAAGGTTGGCTGTTAGAAAATGCCTTTGGCATTAAGTGTATACTATTTGTATATGAAGTATTAAATAAAATAAATAAATAAAAGTGTTTTCTTTTTTTAAACTGGCCCGGCATAATGACTTAGGCCTGATGGTAAGCGCTTCTTCACACTAAGGCGGAAGGACCGTGTGATAGGAAGGAGGGAATACGCGTGATGTCAATCAATTCGACAGCTTGATGGTGGGCAGAAAAAAGAATTTGTAAAACAAAAGGTTTGCAATTTCGTGCCTAAATGATTTCGACCATCAAGCTATGGCTTTGCAAGCCAGCATGCATGGTTCTGTTTAGAAATGGAGAGGAGGGGATCAAATTGAAAATAATAGTTCAGAGCATTCACCATGATATAGACTGATGTAGCGACTCTAAGTTGCTCGTAACGTCTGCATCATTCACGTGCGGATGGCCCGCCGCTGCTTTCCGTTCAAGGCATCTAGCAGGTACTGAGCAGATCCATCCCAGAGGTGCGAGCAGTATTCCACACCCGGCTGGACCTGCGCTTTATACAAAGCGATATAGTTGACCAGGCGTGAAAAACCGACGCACCCTGTTCAGGATGCCAACCATGCGTGCTGTGGCAGATATTACGCCCTCGATGTGATTTCCTACCTCGACCCTATCAATAGCTTTGGGTATATCGAGGCTCAGAGCAAGAGCCTTGTCATGCTGGTCAATTTCTTCAACCCAGCGATGCAGGGCAAACGCTAGAAGACCACCGGTTGATCGATTTTGGCGGAATCCGTACTGTCTGTCACTGATCAACGAGGGATCCTTCAGGCAGCGGATCAATTAAGGATTTATGATCCGCTCCATGACCTTACACATCACTGAGGTGACGTGAGGTTTCTTTCTACTTCATGAAATCCATGGAATATTTATTAGTCATATTAATTTTATTACTACAATATTTGCATATATACATATTATCTCTCAGCCTAAGAAGATTAAATACAATTCTAGTTTGGTAAAATTAGTAACTTTTTTTTTCATATCTATTTTAATACTTAATGATACTATTTAAAGCCGTAGTACATGTAAAAAAAAAATTACCAATTTAAAGTGGACAACTTTATAATTAATATACCTACATGAGCAAAGGAATATATTCTATATAAAAATAAAGTGTGCCTCATTTCGTATAATGTTACTGTAAATATTTAAATCGGCACAGTGACTGATGTTATTTTCCATTACTATTAGTCGTAAAATGTATTTTATTACGATTGTTTATATGACAAATAATCTATACTTTTTGATATAAACACGTTTTCTTTAATAAACAATAAGGTCAATGATTTTTAAATGACACCCGAACAATGAATATGGAATCTCAGTTTCTATTATTGAATTGTATCTAGAGGAAATCTTGTGATTAGAATCAATACAATCTATAGATTATAATATTATGACGTAGACTTTACGTAATATATCGTAGAGTGCTGCAAAAGCAAAATCAATGATGTAATGAAGAGTCATCATACATACTATATGATAGATTCATAATCGATCAGTGTTACAGACATAGACGATAAACGAGAAAAAATCTTATATAGGGGGACTGTGTTAATGAAATAGAAGCCAAAACCATGATTATTAGACCTTTTGTCTATTTGTCTGTGTCTTTGTGCACGCTAATCTCAAACGCGGTTGAACAAAACTCGGTAAAATTTGATATGGAGGTAGTTGACAACCGTTATTAACACATACACTAAGTTTAATTCCGAAAAATGTAGTATTCCCATAGGATGAGCAAGCAATTGGCATGTGTACTAAAAAAGTACCTGGACAAGGGTGGCGCCGGGCTTGCTCCTAGTTTTAAATATGTTTTGAAATTCGCTATCGATGTTATATCATTCGAAAATAATCTTTTTTTTTAAATCCATTTGTGAATTAATAACAACAAATAATTTGCCCTACTAGCCACATTATTTCTGTATCAGCCCGTATACGTCCCACTGCAGAGCATGGACCTACTCTACAATCGAGAGTACGATTGAGAGTGGTGAGGCCATATAGTCCACCACGCTGGCTTAGTGCGGATTGGGGGACTTACTCACCATAGAAATTATTATAAATCGCTATGGTATGCAGGTTTCTTCACGATGTTATCCTTCACCGTTTTAGTGCATGGTGATTGACTGTCAATACACACATAATCATAGTCTTTAAGTTTAGAATAATTCATATATTTTAATTATTTAATACAGCCTAAAAAATATCACAATGGTACATATTATCAAAAGATGTGCTCCACCGTTTTATCATGTATGATGTACGATATAAAAGAATTAAATAAAATAGAAATTCAAGGAAATGGCGAAGAATCTTCATTAAAAAAAATAATTTTCATTCCCAGAAAGTCCAATATATATTATGGTTTTTAAACATACCGTCTCACGTGTATTATGCATTAAATATTGGGTATAACACAGTGTATCACCTGATATTATAAAACGATAAAACTATCAAAAATGGCCACGTCCCAAAAGAACGGTAGCAGATATTGAAAAATCAAAAAAATAGAAACAATTTTCATTAAGATATACCTATGGTCGTTTGAATTCGTACATATTAAATTTTTTTAGCTGCTTAAATTAACTAGTGACCTTCAAAAAAAGCAGTTCTGAGTTCGACCTCTATTAAAAATTCACAAAAATATAAAATGCAAATACTTTTATTAACAAAAATTTCGAAATGCATAAAATGTTCTTTAATGTTCGACTTATGATGATATACGTAATTCTTATAATCCAAACAACTGTCAAACAATAAAATCAATTTCAACAGATTATGATACAATCAAAAGAATAATAAAATTGTTATTAAAAATATTTAACATTAAAAGCCATAATCTAAAAAATATACTAAACATTAATAAAACATATTTTATGAATGCTTAGTATATTTTCAAGTCAAGCCGGACGGACTTGAAATGCGCAGAAGCAGTTTAACAACTAAATTATACACTAAAATATTATACAAAATCTACTACCTTGACACCGGCAAAATCATTATTAAATGCAGATATACGGTCGGACTTAGGTTATTTTCGTTACGGAATTTCTAGATTTGGTCTCCACGCTCAAGGCCCGTGATAGAAGCTATGCAATAGCTTAAAAACAATAGATACGAATCCATAACCTACTGAGCGAGGTCAAAGGTAGGTTTGATTCTAAGGCACACACTGGACAGATTTATCAAAATTAGTACTTTCTTTGTAGTTGATTGCGTTTTTATTTGACGCAGAAAAACGTAATCAAAGAACCACTCCTGTTAGTTTTACACATACATTTTAATGGCATACGAAAGTTCGCCAACGCGCATTAGATATCAGGATGTAGAAATATTATGACATAATTTTCTCTCTATTTAGCCACAATACGTTTACTACTGAACATAGGCGTCAGCCAACGATTTAAATATTTTTTATTGCCTAATTCCTGCAAACGAGCAAACAGGTCATCTGTCGGTAAGCGATCACTGCTGTCCATCAATATCCACAAAGCTTGAATCGTGGATATGTTGTGATGTATGCTGGGGCCATTCAAATCGGGAGAGGAGCGGGAAGGAAACAAATGGGTAGAAGAGAGCGATATTGAGCTACCGGCAATCTCACTTACCGAACGAAATACGACAGACAGCAAAACATGATTAGTAGATCTCCTATGAGACAGTGTCACAGACGCCCATTCACCTTGAGTCATGACTAATAATAGCTTGGCTCTACCACTTCCAACTTGTCTTTTAAGTAGAGGCCTTTGTCCAGCGACTTCTTGCAACCTTAGCTAGATTGTCTACCCACATTGTTCTGTAAAAAAATCGTGTGATGCGCCGACCGGACCCTGTGAAATTGTAGAATAAAGGTAAGCAGAAGAGAAGATATTATGAAACTTTATTTTCAATTGGTTTATTTATATCTTTTATTTTTTATTACACACAAGAAGAATAAAAATATAATAAAAGAAAAAAATACATTTTTATATTTGCAGGCAACCTTTAAAGAAATAGGTATAAGAAAAGGAAAACAAGAGAAGGCAGTCTAAAATACAGGGCATATCAAGACTGCTACCGAAAACGCAGCCGGGTGGTAGTTAAAGCGACTTCAGACACAATGCAACAGAAAAAGTTGCAAAAAAAGCGACAATTTTATTTTTGTTATTTTTTTCCTATGACCATATTTGGGTGGTAAATACATTTTTTCCTAAAATAATAGTGTATACCCTTTTATTTATAATTAATCTAAGGTATAAAAGTGTTTAAATTATTATTTTAGCAAAAACTATGGATTTACCACCCAAAAGTGACGATATTTAAAAAATCATAAAAAAATATTGTCGCGTTTCTTTGCGAAATTTTTAGTTGCATTGTGTTTGTAGTCACTAAAACTACCACCCGGCTTCGTTTTCGGTAGCAGTCTTGAGATACCCGGTATAAAGAATAAATTGTACTATAATTTTATAGTTATGACTTGTACCGGAAGAAGAAATTGTTTATGAATAGGTTTATTCAGTTATCACAGGTTTATTTGTACCGTGATAGCGACAAGCTGGCCTTTTCCATCTCTTGAGAAGGAACAAATTTAGCCAAAAATTGAGGGTGTAAGTAAATTTATGTAATGATCATTTCTGCTTTAACTATTCTTTAATTACTTGTAAATTGGATTGGTAGAAGAATATTATTTAGAGGTCAGTGAACTTTATTGAATGAAGTAAGAACCTGCTTTCGAAACACGCGTTTTATAACTTTATTATTTTAATTTTATAAATGGTCTACGATCTTTTGGCGTCTGTTCGTATTGTGAAAACTTTTTTTTTTTTTTATTAAATTGGACCTGTTAATTCCTTAGACGATGAGTATAAATGATTGTTGTTTAAATTATGAGAAAAATGTCTTAAACAATTCTTTAGAAAAACTTTTTTTTTTTTAAATTTTAAGTTTTGTTCCAAAAGCCACGTACCAATAAAATTTAGATGAATAGGTAATAATTATTATTTTCATTTTCGTATGTAGACAAGTTTTATCTGTCTACGGACAATCCCTTTATTTTGACAGCTTCAGTGGGGCAGTTTGGTGGTGCAGTGTTAAAGTAGTGTTTTAAATTCTCTTTGGTTAGTGTCAATGCACACGACGCGAAGCGGCGACGCACGGTGCAGTGCGGCGCTGCACCGTAACGCTTTCGAAGTATAGGATACCACACGGATGCATGGTGCGGCGTGACGCTGCAGCGCGATTCTCATAGCACGCATATGACATCACTGCCTGCCTCGTCTCTCAGCTCGCAAGTGAGTCGCGGGTGTAGCGCCGAGCCGCACGGCTAACAAACGCATCGTGTGACATGGTATAATCATTTCTATGTAGAAAGCCTGCCGCAGTGGCACCGCTTCGCCGCCGCACCGCATCGTCATCGCAACGTGTGAAATGTGAAGCCACGGTCTCGGTACCCGCACCAAGACAAATATTTGTGTGAATCACAAGTATTTGATTCGGATGCGGGTGTTTGTGAGACCGAGAAGTCTCTCGTAGTATCTGATACTTCTCAATCTTAATGTAAAGCTAACAGTATGTATGTGAATGTGTATATATAGGCTTACCGTCTAGTTTGTACAAAGTTTAGTAGAATTTTTGTGATTTATTATGGAGGGGAGAGATGTATGAGAGGTGGTACGAAATCATACGCATGGGTTCATAATACGAGTACATTGTAATATGAAGAAAAAAACATAACAAAACACTGACCATCTTACTTAGCATAATATTTAGAAAATAATTTGATGGAACTATAAATTTTTTTATAATACAAGACCTTCTGATATGCACCTACTGATTTTGATTATACCCCTAAAATGATTTATATTTACCCTTCTATAACTTCTTCTATATTAGACAGCTGTACTGAAGCATGAGAAAACAGAACCATGATAATAATAGTATGAATATTTTCAAAGATAATTACTTTGTAAATAGTGTAAATTATATAATGTACAGACATGAAGATAAAAGGTTTAATGTATACGGTAGTCAGTGCGTCATCAGACTGGTTTGTTTTATTCCGATAGCTCGTTTTGTACCCTTATTTGTTAATTACAGACTATAAATCATTGTATTAATATTAACATACCATTCCTATAACAAATATGAAGGCACTTAGAAGCAACATGGGCGTATCACGTGATAAGTACTTACGGGCTTATTCATAAACAGTTTTAAAATCTATTTTAGTTTTAGAATGATTTATCCCTTTCGTAGACCTTTTGAATTCAATTTGGGCAGAGAAGACAAAATATTCGGTAGTTAAATAGATTTAAGAACAGTATATAGCCTGATAGTGTTTTTTTATACTATCACCATAGTGTCTGCAATTTATTTGATGATAAGTGAAGTGAAGTATCTTTGCTACCACTATTATAATACGCACATACCAAAGCTAGAACGTGATATATTTATACGAGTTACACAGTGCCAATTGTTTACTGATAGTCTGATACAAAAAAATATATAGTTTAAATGAATTTAAACATTCCGCACTCTTAATGGTAGGTTACGCTTGGCAGAACGTAGAGCACATTGTTACCAAAGGATTGAACGACTTCTTCTAGTTTCCTTTTTATGATCATAAGTATTCTGCAACGGGTAAAAGAAAGTTGGACAAAATAAATGACGACGGATACAAGCACCATTTATGCTTACTTTATATAAGTGCAATTTTTTTAAGTCGTTCACTGTTAGACGTAGGCCTAACCAAGTAAGCACCAAATATCCCAGCATCTTTACTTAAGTCATCTTAACAAATTAATGTCCTGATACTCTACAGTATCATCCACTGTAGGGCACTATAATTGAGACTAGATCTGAGAGAGATTAGGTCATATTAGCACAAAACAGTAGCCGACAAAATGTTCTTATATACATTTGTCAGTGCTCACGTTGGCTACCCTAATGTGTTGCAACGTCTTAACGTATTTCGTCGTGGCAGCCGCTTTTCGATAAACCTTTGCTCTTCCCCTGTACAAAACGAATCTCAGTCAACATTTATCTCTTTATCGCATGTGTTCTTCTTATTTCTAATTATTATGACATCGTTTTGGTTCGCATACCTCAGCTAAAATCAATACATTTAAATATATAATCTAACCCAGACACGATGTGTACGGCGTCCTTCATTCTAGATTATGTTTTTTTTATATTTTGTTAATATTAACTAGTTTTTAGTTTAACTAGTTTCTAGTTTGTGCATATCGCGTTCACTTCTAGAAGGTTACAAATATTTTGTAGGCTGTACTGTATCACTGTTTTTTTTTATGACTGTATCTTGTTTGTAATCACTTTTGTGAACCTAATAAATTAAATTAAATAAATGTTGGTCCTCATAGTAGCACCTAACTGAAGTCTCTATTTTAGCACTCTATCGATAGTCGATACTTCGGCAGGCATGGCCAGCCTATGTCCACTTCAGAATTCCATTCCTGTGTGCAATGCTATCGACTTCGTATCCCTACTCATAAAAAATAAGAATGCAAACAAAGGGTATTTCACCTTCCCTTACAAAACCATAGAAAACAATATGCAAATTATTTTTTCCATACCTCGGTAAATAACTTAAATGCACAATGCATAAACACATATTTTAAAATAATGAGTGATCAGTCATGTTTCTTAAATTATATTGTTAGACTGTCAGTTACCTTGGGTTCTTTGACATAAAAACAATGCCTACTTTTTTTTTAAATCAAACATTGCCCCAATGCTAATGGTTATTATTTTGTTATGAAAGTATTTGTATTCTCTTAGTAGTATCAATATTTTTAGATGTAGGTACTAATATGCCACTAATGCACCTACTTAGGAGTAATAAATATATCTGTGTGTCCTAAAGAATGTCCTATGCATTGACAGACATACAAATAAATTAATAACACCCAACAGTCACATACATAATCCTGACCCCACACTAAGATCGAGTCTTGTGTCATGGCTCTCAGGAATTACGAGATACTTTACGGTCTCACAGGCGGCGTCTAACCAACTGCGCCACGGAAGCTATCAATTAATATGCCTTATATCAATATTTTATAATATCTGTCAATTTCTTGTCTGTCATGACTCAATCTAACTATTAAAAAAGCGAAAGTTTGTGTGTTTGTTACTTCTTTGTGCTCAAACGACTAGATCAATATTGATATAAAGAAATGTAAAATTGATAGCTGATACCATTGATTAACGCATATGCTATTTCTTATCTCGAAAAGTATAGGATTCCCGAAGGATAATCAAGAATTCTTCCCGCTGAGACGGCTGGGCAAGTTTAATGAAAGAAAAGAAGAAAAATGAAGTATTCCCGTGGGATCAGCAAGGAATACAAATATCAATGTATATTTGCTACTCTTTCAAACTCATAGGCATAGTTTGGAATAGGAAATAAGGGGGAATGAAATAGGATATAAGAGGACAGGATTGCATGCTTTGAGTCATGGAATAGATTGAGACGTGACAGGACGGGATGTTGTAGGACAGGACGAGAAAAGCAGTATAAAGGAAGGCAGTCACGTTGCGCTTAAATACAATTCAGTAAATACGTCAAATAATATGTATGCGTCTGATATGGACTGGACTTCAAAACGAGTCTGCACCTTAATTTGTGTTGAGATCTATTATTGCTTATATGTATATGTTATGGGCCAAGTGATTAATGCGAGCAGTATTCATAATGCCCGGGCAGTATGAATATAGCAGAGCCGTATCGGGCCAAGTGATTAATTACAATCTAAACTCACCTATTTATCACATTGCCCGGGCATTATGAATATGGCTACATGATGACCGGGCAGTGTGATTAATAGGTGATTTTTTACGCGGTGCGCTGCCGCATTGTCGCATCTGCGATAGACCCATAAATTAGAAAGGTTGAATTGATCTGCTTATGTTTAGTTGATTTTTAACGTTCGAAATATTATCTTAGAAGAAAATTAGTGTACCCAGTTTATGGATCAGTTACGTCGACTGTGCCCCAAAACCGACTCGGAACACCCCGACTTCACGTAGTCTTTTGGCTACCGACCCTAGAGTGTATATAAAAAGCCGGAGGCGCGGAGGGAGAGCAGCCCCCGCCCGTTGTAACGAAGGATAGGCAACCGTGCGAGCCGCAGCGGCTGAGGCTGGTAGCCGGAGGCGACCAGCAAGCCGAAGCTGTGAAGGTGAGCATGGGTGCCTATCTTTTGTTACGCAAGGGCGAAGGGGCTGAACTTCCCGTAGTGCCGGAGACGATGCAGAAGCTAATTTGTATTGACAACAAGTGTTTTAAGGGTTAGGTTGCTATAATAGATATTTCTCAGGAATGGTGCGTCACCTTTTCATGGGAGTGGTACCAGGGGAGGTGCGATACTCCCCCTCCACCTCCACTCCTCTCAACCCACCCCATCGTGCTGCCCTATTCTACATTCTACCGCTTCGGTTCATTTTGATTCGCTTTACATCACTCTGCCCAATAGACACTTGGCATTATTCATAATGCCCGGGCAATGTGATAAATCGATTGATTATAATCACATTGCCCGCTCTTATTGGGCATTATTCATATTGCCCGGGCATTATGAATAATGCCAAATTAATCACTTGGCCCATAACATATATAAAAAATTACTGCTATTGATTCATGTCGAAATATTTGCAAAGCAGCAACTTCTTCGCAGCGTTTCTTTAAATGAATCTAAACATAGTTGATATGTATAGAGGCACAAAGTTATCTGACCCGGTGAGAGAGTCGCTGTAATCGAATTTGGTGTTGCCATTAAAAATAGATATAGCAATAAAGTGGGTAAAGTAAGATTTTTCAATCCGATCAATAGTGTCGGGAAAATGAGTGGCCCAGTTTCATATGCATGTTTTTTCCTTCACAAGATTTCTAACCAATCGCTCCCCCTTAAAGAAGTCAAAACCCTTAAAAAGTTATCTGTATCAGCCCATACACGTCCCACTGGAGGGTACGGGCCTCTTCTGTAATCGAGAGTACGATTGAGGGTAGTTAGGCCATATCACAGGCTATATAGTCCGCCGCGCTGGCCTAATGCGGGTTGGTGGACTTACACAGGTACCATAGAAATTCTTATAAATCGCTTTGGTATGCCGGTTTCCTCACGATGTTTTCCTTCACCGTTTTTGTGTGTGTTTATTGACTATCAATACACGCATGACTCCGAAAAGTCAGAGGGGTACTCTGAGATTCGAACTCGCAGCCACCGTGAAATGTAGTTGTGGTCATTGGTGGTCTATTTACCAACAGGCCACCACGCACGTAACGATGAATTTTAGTTTAGGATATTAACTAACATCTATTGTACTAGTACGTACAAAGTTCTGTTTTCGTGGAATTTATTTTGAAAAGCTGACAACACAAACTTGCGGCAACAGCTACACGATGATACAATTTTTCGAAGGGTATTATTGGTATCTGAAGCCGATTTTCTTCCTACGTAAAATTTAATACCTGAAGTTTAACATTCCTAGCATCACTTTTTAAAGTTTTCGGCAATTTTCACTAGTTTTAAATAATGCAGGAAAAATAAATACATTGAGTAAACAACTAATGGCCGATATGACAGCGACTGGCAGATAGACTGACATTCTAAATGACGTATTTGTTTCCACTTTTGGCCACCGGGCCAGGTATCTTTGTGGCTCTGTAATCAAATGAAGAAGAGAAAATCATCGATAAAAAGGACGTGAGAGTTTTGACAATAATATTTATAAAGGCGGTCGACTATGTATGTATATATTGTATACAATGTATATAATTTTTAAACCAGGATATGACTAATGTTATAATTACTATTGGCGTTAAAAATACGTAAGTTGATAGTTTGTAATAAATTTGATTTTCAAATTCCAATTCTTTTATTGTAGTACATAGAAGACGGTGTTACATTGGCTTGTGATATTAGACCCTTGGGGGATCCCTATGTTCAGTAGTGGAATTTCTGTGGCTGAGAAGATGATGATGATGAATAATTTCCTCAGGGCAATTGGTAATACAATTGTTGCTGATCGGTTGACGATGGATATGGAATGTCGAGGATGTTCGAAAAGCCTATGTCAAGCGTGGACTGCGGTAGGCTTTTGATGAACTCTTGAGTTGTAGCACATAATTATGTCATCGTTCTACAATAATTTCAAGTTTTAATAATGTTTCACTTTGTTTAATATTAATGATTGTAGATTGCCTTATACTTTTTTATTTCATTTGATTCTGGTATTAATTGGCAGTTATTTGTTATTCGATGCATTACGTGACGCCCGCAGGTAGTCAATTTAGATGGAATTAAGCACGTTCTCAAATTGTTCATGATATTAGATTTAAGAAACAATGTTATTAACATTGGATGACTTTAAGTAAATAAATAAGTAGTAAACGTACATTAGCCTTGAGTAGAGCCTATTTCTTTTTTAGAATATATTAAGTTATTTAAAGGAATAAATATAAATAATTTGTTTAAAATGAGATTAAAAAGAGAACTAACAAAAGTTTTTACAGCTGCAATCACCAATACTGCTGTATATATTTTTTTACTTATCGTTTATCTTATTGTGAAGGTCTGGCAAAAGAGTAAACAGGTCACTTGATGGTAAGTGATCATAGTCGCCCATCAAATCTTGAGGAGAACAGAAAGGAAAAAGGATGAAAAGATGACAGGGATATTGGGTGATTTGAAAGCTAACAGCGGAAAAAAGTTATTTTATAGCTAAATAAAGATCATCTTTCCATAGTAATACTCTAAGTAACCGTCGAAGCGTATTTAGTTACCAGCTTGCATAATTATTATAGATACCAACAATTATAAAAAGAAATTGTGAAGGTCATTATTAATTTCCATACTTATTCTATACAATAATAGCTCAACGTGGTTATTTTTTAATATATTTATATAAAAAACCGGTTGAGTGATAGTCAGATTCACGCTCCGAGGGTTCCGTACAAACCTGTGATGTAACTATAAATTTAAGGATTACGAAATTTTTCCATTATGTGTGCAATAAAACGTTGCTTTTTACCAAATTTCATAAATCTAGGTCAGAAAGTATCCTTTAGGTTTTGATTCCCTTGAGAGTATAATTTTTAAAGCTTGAAGGTATGATAGACGATCATGAGGAAAAGGGTAGTAAGTTTGAAAGTATTCAAAATATTTTTATTATATTATGTAACTATAATTTATGCTTTTCGCATTTTTTTCTACATCTGTGCTACATGTTGTTACGTACCAAACTTCAAGATTTTTTTTTCTTTTTTTTTATTGCAGTCAATGGCGAGATGAGCATGCCGTTCGCCTGATGGTAAGTGATACGACGGCTCATAAACAGTAGCAACATTCCACTGCGCTCGCCATCCTGAGACATAAGATGTTAAGTCTCAATATGTCCAGTAGTTGCTCTGGTTACAATGTCCTTCAATCCGAAACACAACAGCGCATTTAAGCAGTATTGTTTCTTAAGATTTTTGTATTAAGATTCTGAGTTCACGGTAAGTACCGTGCAGGTTTTGATTCCCTTGCGAGTGTCGAGAATTTTCAACATAAACGTCTGTTTCTGTTTGATTGTGTTGACTTAGAAGTTTAATTTCTTAAAATCCTCTCAAAGGGACAGTAGACCTGTCTATTTGATATGAATTTCAGTTGAAACCTTCACGCGTTACTGAAAAACTGGGTCTTGACTCTTGACATATACATAGACAGACGGACAACAAAGTGATCCTATAAGGGTTTTTTTTCCTTTTTAGGTAAGAAGAGAAATATGTTGAAATTAAATATGATTCTAGTTACGACATTCAATTATACATAAAAAAAGTTGTTTTACATACTATTGAACAGTCGAATTAATTTGGTAATTTCTATTAAAAAATTAAACATTTCATTTATGGAGAGACGAAACATTATTTAGCTTTTACTAAATAAGCTTGCATTGAAATGAGCAAAAAACATACCCATTATAAGATAATTGGGCTAGTATAAATAGTAATGCGCTGCCGTAAAAAATATATGTATATAGCTTGTTCAAAATTTAGTTAATAATACACCTTTGAAACAAGTTAGCCATATTACTTGTCAGACGCGTTTCAGATTGGACGCGTCACTACATATAATATGTATCACGCCGTCTTGTGCAACAGCTTTAATCTTGATTTTATTATTACCCATTGGTTTTGCGCATAGTCAATAAGAAGGCACCCGGCAGGTGTATTTATACCTACTTTAGCTCTATATTTATTTATTTGAACTTTATATACAAATACGGCAGACTTAAGGCATAGGTATTCTGTACCAGTCAAACTTTGGAAAATGAATCAAGATGAAATGGGTGTTTGGAAAATAAACTAGAAGAGATAATAAATATACATATAACCTTATACAAGATAATTAACTAAAATATTCATATTATATAATGGATGTTTTTTTTTGTTGTCAGGTAAATCCGTGTCTGCACAACTACTAGCTATGGATAGATATTAGAAATGAGATTTAAATTATTCATGCGCTACAAACTAATAAGTGGTTTTCCTTGCCTGCATCTGCATTGCCTATGTCAGAATGCATCACTTTATTATAATAACATTGGGATAGAACATTTTGCGGTCAAACATTGAGGTCTTACTTCCAACTGCCTTATAAATTGCAAATTAGAAAATGAAAACTTCAGCAATGCAAACACAATGACGTGTGAATTATTTTATAAACATTATGGTAAAATTATGAATCATTCTTGAAACAATAAAGTTACGTGTGTCTAACATGAATTAAATATTTACAAGGTTTCCTGAAGTCATTAAAACTATTTTATAACTTCATAATAATTGCTTTGTTACATTATTAAATAATCTAGTAGTACGTGACTTTTTCATTCAGTGAAAAATGTATCCGATCGGAAAACAAAATGTGTTACATGCATGCACAAGTTCGCTACGAATGAAAGGGATAGAACAAAGTAAGACCTTATGATGGGCCCAGTCGAGGCAGGATTGCACGCAATGGGAGTTAAAACGAGGTATATTAATGTGATAAGGATGGGACGGGATGGAATAGCATAGAATGTGGTGGAGGCAAGGGGGAAAAAAAGAAATTTTAGACCTTTTGTTAAGTTCAGGAGT
This sequence comes from Hyles euphorbiae, assembly GCA_023078785.2. Classification (NCBI taxonomy): domain Eukaryota; kingdom Metazoa; phylum Arthropoda; class Insecta; order Lepidoptera; family Sphingidae; genus Hyles; species Hyles euphorbiae. The sequence continues at coordinate 11,406,423 of CM041041.1, read as the reverse complement.
ACAAAAATTTTAACAGACAAATAAGGTGTTTCTGAAGTGCACTGAAGTCAATACATATACGTCAATTTAAACCTAGGCAAATATTAATTCTGACCTTCTGTGGCCTTATACATAATTCGATGTACTTTTATCGACGTTATAATATTATTTTGAATAAATAAATCAAAGTAATAATTACTTGAATATCAATTAAATATTCTTCGTTAAAATATCGGTTAGGTATATCTGTACAATCCGCTTTTGAAAACGGTGTACAAACATTAGATACAGGGGGGTTATTTTATGAAACGATACGAACTTTGAAAGAACGGACGCCGTACGTAAAACTTCACTAATGTGCCTAGATACTCCACAAAATGTTGGAGTCCTCTATCGTACGTCGTAACCATAGACGAAGTTCGGAGAAAATAATAAGTTTAATAGAGAATAGAATTGATTTTTAGAAATGGAAAACTTATGTCTTACTCCGGACGTCAAACATGCGAACATTCGAAGATCGTATCTTTTCAGACAGTAACCCCACTGTATCTACTATTCGTGCACCCCAGTTGATACAGTAACAAATGAAACATGATCTGTAATAAATAATAATATAGTACATCTATATCTCTCACCGGAATCTTGCTCAAAAAGCTGGCTTACACCGCCGACAAAAACGGTTATCGTTGTAACACTCAACATAACTTGCAATATACAGGATAAATCAAGACTGCTACCGAAAATGAATCCGGATGGTAGTAACTTTGTAGTTACTACCATCCGGCTTTGTTGTTTCTGTTTCTACAGAATGCAACTAAAAACTGCGCAAAGAAACGCAACATTTTTATTGGGATTTTATATTTTTTAATTATCATCGTGGTAGTCGATCATCAAGCGGTAAATCTATAGTTTTGCTAAAATAATAAAAATCTGTACACTATTATTTAAAAAAAAAACTATTTATTTACTGACCCAAAACAACGATCGGGAAAAAGTTATAAGAAAATCGTCGTTGTTTTTTCAAAAATGTAATTTGCATTGTGTCTGAAGACACTAAAATTACAACCTGGCTTTGTTTTCGGCAGCAATTTTGATATACCCTGTATTGTCCACTGTGTTATCCACAAAACAATCTGTATTAGTTCAGACTAGTTACGGAGCACTCATCACGCTTTTGCAAGCATTCACGAGAATTGATCTATTACACAGAGTACATTTATACTGAAAATCTATTTGTCCAGCAAGATGGCACAAGATACTACAATAACTACCCTCCACAATATAATATTTTTTATCAAAAATAAAACGTCTATAATGTGGCAGGCTCAGACTAAATACCACTAAATACTTTTGGAGGTGAATTGAAAGCGACTGTTATTTTTTTTTAATTTATTTTATTCTATTTCTAATACCTACTAGTAATGCTCGAGGACTCACCCAAAAGAAAAAAAATCGGGATCAAATTCCTGCTATATATTATTTTCCCGGGATAGAAAAACATTGTGGTGCATTTGCCCGAATCAGAAAGTCGGGATATTCCGATAATCAGTTAATTGTTATCACTAATTCCTTGAAAGGAATCTAATTAGCGAATTGGCATGGTGGCGGTTAGGTTAGATGAATGTTGTTGGAACAAAATATACTGCCGTATTTGGGAAAATTTTGTGATTATCGGAATTCCCCGACATTCGGATTAAGGCGAATATACTATATATGGACAAGTGGACTATCCAACAATAAAACATATTTTCAATTTGAATTAATAGTGTCATCATCACGCGAGAATACATATTTCATTATAATAAAACATTTATAAATAATCATTTACGGTTTAATAAGATTTGTTTTTTCCAAACATTTCCTCGCACTACAAACTCTGTATTGATATATTATTTAAATAAAAATGAATCGCTAAATGTATTATTTAGAGAGTGTAATATAAGTTCTGCTAAGTTTAGTGTAAAAAGGGTGAGTTTGATTACAAAAATTCAAGTCGCAACATATTAAACAAAACATGACTATTATAAGTAACGACATGATAAAGGATTAGTTTTCGTATTTAATTGAATAGTTTGACCGTGACAACGTGCCTGATAAAATTTATCTATTAATGATCTTGATCTTGCCTTGTAGAGTAGTATCCAAACAAATGCAGATCAGTACGGGAGATGCCCGCATTTACCTAGCAGTGAAACATACTATATGTACACTGGTACATAAAACCAATATTTAAAATAAAATTATTATTACTAAAATGAATATGTAAATCACGCAAACAATCGTTAATTTGCCACAAGAAATTCGAGAAGAGAGAGAACAAAGCTATTTCTTTTTTGTATTAGGTTAGCAAAACTATGTACAACGTAAATGTGACGTCACGGCCGTGTATATAGACGGTTGCGCAGGAGTTTCATAAACAGTCGCGGCGACCGCGCAGCTGCCATCATTTGAGGTTAACAATACTTAGACATTGGAAGTTAGTGCCAACACCCGCGTTCGTAGGATATTGGAAGGTAGGGATATTATATAAGTTGTGTTATTAATTTGGTGATTATTAAGTGCAATTTATTGGTGGTAATTATTGAAAATATTTTGTATAATTTTATTCATATTTTGAATCTCTGAAATAACGGATATTCATAAAAATTATATTTTCTATTAAATTTCTAACTTTGTAAGAAATTAATAATTTATTGATTACTAATTTTTAAAGGAAAAAAATATAAATTTTAACACAGTTACATAATTCTGAGGGGAAATTGTATTTCTGGGACAAATTACACCTATGTTGAAATCCGGAAAAAATGCGGTTTTCTTACAAAACAAAATTACATTTTGGTTCCTTAGATTTACGCGAACGTTACACATTGAAATGCAAGTCGTTTTTTACCAATTTTATCACGGATTTGGGTTAGTTTTAACAGTCCACTCCTTGACCACGAAAATTCGCGACAAAATTTGAAAAAAATGTTTGTTTTTTCAGTTTCATTTACAATTTTACTCAAACGTATCCAAAATATTAATAAACATAATATCATATATTTAATAAAATTTATAATGTTATATTTCGAAAATAGGGACAAAACACATTTACAAAAAACATAAAACATAACTATGATACATATGAAAAAGAAAAACAAGAACAATTATTATTTCTTATAATATTCAAACTTATTTAATTACTAAGTAATCCTCTATTTTTAATAAACCAAATTATAATAACGCACGTGAAATAATTTTATGCTGTCTTGTTTTATGTCGAATGGTTTTAATTGGGTTATTTACCATTATATTTTAAACGCCCAAACCTATATTTTTTAATTGTAGATATTTCGAAAAAATATAAATTTATTATATCATTTATAGCGTATGTTTCGTCGAATATTTAAGATTTAAAGGTGAATAGGTACTAAATAAAAAAGGTGCAATTATTTATTTGTAACAAAATATATTCATCTATCTACCGCATTGTACGTCTACTTACGTCTAATCACTAATGGAATAATAATTTGGCTATGATGGTTAAATTATTGTGAAAAATCTTTAACTCAAATCCATTCAAAAAGATCATCCTAGTTTCAGCATTCCTAAAGTAAGGAATAATCTTAATAACACATTTTTAATATATAAACAATGCTCATGAATTCAATTCAATTAAATAAACAATATTGCATGGAAAACATTATAGAAATAAACAAATGCACAAATAAATGTCGATTCCTACAAATGATATAATATTCATGCAATAATTATTAACTTGTGTCCTTCTTGTTACGTATAAATTTATGAGAAACATAGTTTTGAATTAATTAGGAAAACATTGTAGGAACATATACTTGTGCACTCATGTGATAAATAATATTGAATTTTAATTCTGCATTTTGCAAAACGAAATGATACACGTGCATAATTACAATAATTTAAAATGCAAAAGAGTCAAATTTGACATTTTAATTACAATAGGTAGAGTCAAAATGTTATAATATTTCCATATTCAAAAAAATTCTATAAATGCATACCTATTATGTAAATATTGCTTTACTGAATTAATATAAAGGAACCAAAAACTGTAACGAATTAAATAATATATGGCTACGTGATTATCCGTACATATAATATACGTAAATTATTCTTGTATTAGTAATAATGTAACGAATAGTTGAATATTCACAATAAACATGACATTGCAAGTATATTAACTGGCAAAATAATGTTAAAATAATCAAATCAAAGTAGGAGTCGACTTATAAAATCAAATGAATCCCGTCAAACATAATACACTACATCCTGTTGTGCTTTTGTTGTGATGTTTCGAAGAAATTTGCAATTTGTTTTACAATGGACGATTGACTAGAATATAAATCGTATGAGTATTGGAACAAACACACGTGCTTTATCTATTCGCATATTTAGATCGAAGTTGTATTTATTTGTCCCGACAATTCAACTTGGGTTATTCCATTTTGGAATAAGTATTGCTAAGGCAGAAATCTACAGCTAGTGTTAACTTCCTCGTGAAATAATTTTCTAACTAAGTTGTCTATTTAGAAAAAATAACATCCCTAATCACTTCAAGAACTCTGTTTAGTTGGAAATGTTTCTATCACAAAAAAGTTTTTTTTCCCCCAAAACAACAAATAAAATACAAAAGCTTAAACTTAGTGTAAGGATAGGTCTGTATATTAAGTCATTTACGATTCGGAAAATTTGATTCTGTTCTAATATGTGATAAGGAGTGTACTTATAGCCATTTATCTGACATTTATTAGTTTAAAGAAAATTGATTTATCAACCTCTGAATTAAACCTAAAGTCTCGAGTAACTCCTAAAAATATTTTTGCGTTTACATCTTCCGATGTACATAATATTTTTTCTTTCACAGATAAAAGCCACCAAAATGAGCTACACCGCGGCCGAAAATGTGGTGCAAAGCAGCACTTTTTCCGCTGTGAATCTATTCTACGTACTCCTAGTACCGGCGCTGATCCTGTGGTACACTTACTGGCGAGTGTCGAGACGCCGCTTGTACGAGTTGGCTGACAAACTCAGCGGACCTCCCGGGTGGCCTCTGCTTGGAAATGCTTTGGAATTCACCGGAGGATCGGCTGGTGAGCCCATTGTTATTAAATGATTATTATTAGCGAGCCCTTGATGGTGTCATCGTAAAATTTAATTTATTTCGACTGATCAAGTACTGTTTACTTCGCGAGGTTTTGCTGTTATTGTCTTCATTAACTGATGTTCATTCCATTGTTATCTATTCAATATCATGTTGAGTATTTAGTTTTATAATATGAAATATTTGAAATCTAAGTTATACTATTGTGATATGTTGATTTTATTCTTTGCCATCCGGTGATTACGTCAGTTTTTGCGTCCCTTCGCTTAAAAAGCAACATTATCATATTTTTTATTTGCTTAATTATGATAATTAAATCATAAAGCGTTGCGCGGGTTATTTTTTATTGGAATAAAAACCAAACGGATTTGGATAGAAACAAAAAAGTCACGTGTTTTTGTTTTAAATATAGTTGCTTGAAAAGAATGTAGTATGCTATTTAGATAGGGTAATCAATAAAATAGGATTGGAAACTACTGGCCCGATTTGAAAAATTATAAATATATATGGAATCCTACATTATCTTTGATGATCATAGGCGATTGAATATTTTCAAAAATCTGCATCCAGGCTCGACCGGGCCGGGCCGCTAGTACGTCTAGAAGATCCTGGACCCTTCTCACTGTTCCTGTTTACAGCATAAACCTTGCCTTTATCTTAGGGTGGATAACCACTATCGAATTTGCCATATAATCAATTAATTTATATTTCTATCAATGCATCACTTCATCTATATTTTTATTCCAATAGATATCTTCAAGAACGTGGTAGAAAAGAGTGTGGCATTTGATCACGAATCCGTGGTGAAGCTATGGATTGGACCTCGGCTTCTCGTCTTCATTTACGATCCTCGTGATGTTGAAGTCATCCTTAGCAGCCATGTCCACATCGACAAAGCTGATGAATACAGATTCTTCAAACCCTGGCTTGGAAACGGACTTCTCATCAGCACTGGTATGTTTAATAGCGTTCATTACTAAGTCTCACAAGTAATAAACATGTGCAACTAAATGTACTTTGTTATTGCAAAAGTTGATAGACATTGAATACGCGTGGTCTTAAGAGCCATGAAACATTTCCAATAACTTCCTGTCTTACGTATTAGTATTACATTACGATTACTATTTCATTTATTTTAAATAATCGTGTTTCCTTAAATTCAGGAATTAATTAATATATCAAAAAGTGGTTTTTGAAATAAATTGCATCAATAAAGTCTAAGTACTATGAAGCGAAATTATTATCAGTCAATACCTAAACTTACAACATCAAACATTTTTTGTTTACATAGTTTTAAAATTTTGTTTTGTCTCATTTCTGCTTCTCCCAAAGGTTGACAAAGTGCCAACGGCATTAAGTCCATCTGTACAATTTTATTGTATGAAGTTTAATAAAATAAAAATATATATATATTTTATTTTATTTTATTTTAACATATTTTCACAGAATAAGCAAAAATAACTTTATATAAGGTATAGGAAGTCACTGAAATCGGTCCAATTCCGACAGGTCCCTGAAATTTTTTTAAGTCGAGGTTTAATTTAGGCGAGGTTTAGCAGTAGACATCTTGTAGCTAAAGATGACGTCGCACTAATATTATATAAACTTTATTTTTGTTCAGGTCAAAAATGGCGCTCCCACCGCAAACTCATTGCTCCTACATTCCACTTGAACGTTCTGAAGAGCTTCATCGATTTATTTAACGCTAACTCCAGGGCAGTTGTGGACAAACTCAAGAAAGAAACTAAGGATTTCGATTGCCACGACTATATGAGCGAGTGTACCGTGGAAATCTTGCTCGGTGAGTAAAATTATTGCTAATAATATTTATTAATTATTTTTCTTATGCAGTTTAGGAAAATTATATTACACCAAAAAAACCATAGAAATTTGTCATGATATAAAAGGAATAAGAAATGATAATGTAGCGTAATGGAAGGAATTATATATTGCAATTGTACAATTGTAAACCAGAAAATCATAAGATGTATCAAACACATCTGCGTCATGATTTTATTGTCAACGGAACTTGAAAAATTCACCCGTTGTAATTTTTGTCAAAACTATGCTAATTTGAACCATTTAAATGTATATTGCGTGCATTTATGCGTTATATTATACAAGAAAATAGTAGTTATCATAGACGATTTTCATTAATATTAATAAAATGACAAACTGGTTCTACTGTGCCATTTTGATCTACACGTCGATGCGGTTTTTTTTGACATTGACTACTAAAATATGGTTGTGCTAATGAGGTTTCGTTTTTTTTACGAAAATATAAACAGGCATTAAAATATTATTCAAAAATACGTGTTATGTCTAATTTTGTAGCTGTTATACCTGGCTTTACTTTTAAAAAATCGAATACATGAGCGGTAATTCAACTGGGGATATTTAAAATGAAAGGATCATATATTTATCCACATTGTTTACGGAACTATTTGTAATCCTTGCCATTGCTATCATAAATAAGCTTCCATCTGTACTTCCCAAGGAAAAGATTGATCTACCAGTAGCGTCACTCTTATTTCACTGACTTAATTTTTGTCCCAAGATATTAGTGTAGCGATGTATGTATGAATATTTTAGCAGTGGACAAATATTAATGTAGCGAAGATAAATTTGATATTTTCTATTCAGAGGCTAAAATCAATAGGAATTTCAGGAAAACCGTGTTCAAATTTTGAAAATACAAATACCAAAGATATTAATTTCATGTAATTACCCACAACATCAATCACGTTCCAATTCCTGTCTAATGGAAGCGACAGAGCCTATAATATTTAGGCCATCTACTTGACTAAAGGTCGAACTTTTTACTTTTGTCACGAAGCAGACACAATATTGGGCCATAGCTACTACTGAAGTATTTACTGCAAATGTTCAGGCTTAATATGGTAAAATATTTCTCATTTATGAAGCTAGTATTATTCAAGTCTTTGATAAATAGTTCGCAAAAGAAATTGCAAGTAATGTTCAGTTAATTTGGATGCCAAGTAGAATATTATAGCAGGAAACACAGACAACAACGGCTGTTCAGTTCACGCATGTTGACAACACGTGTTGTTTTGTGCATCAATCTTAAAAGAGGAAAATTGATGATTTAAGAAGTCATGTCATGCGTGCTCTGCGATACATTGTCGTCATTCGAAGTCTATCTTACATCTTAAATGCGTATCTATTTATAGAAACCAACGTTGCCTCACATACGTTCAAGAGATTTGGGGAAATATATCGGAATTTTTGTTATGAAAAAAATAATATCCTTGACACAATTTAACGTTAGTGTGCCTAAAATTATGGTTTTTCAAAAGAATTGTTAATGTATAGCGCAGACGTGTCACAATTTTGCCTGTTGCTACATATTTTACAAATCAGAATCAAACATATGCCGGTAAAATTTCCTCAAATCTCAAGGTGTTTGCGAAAAAAATATGTACAATAAAGAGCAGTTTAATCGTGCGGTCACGTAACCGGCCACGATGGTGACAACACGATGGCCCTCACTGGGACTCTAGTCCGTGTTCTTGAATACCACGAGAACCTATTAATCGTTTGCGAAACTCCCGAGACAAGATTGGCTATCAAGTTGTAGGTATTCTATTCACAAATACAGTGGAAATTTCCACAATTACATAGTCAAATCAATATTACCAGAAAATCAACCTAATAATAATCTAGAAAATCTAAACATAGTTGCGTAATACCACGTAATTATAAAGTTCGAGACTTCGCAGTGTGCGAAAATTGTATATCACGTAACTATAATAATGGTCATTACGATGGAAAGGAACTCAGATAAATATGACACTAAATTGCATTCCGCATTGCATCTACCACATTTATGGCCACAATTATATATGTCGTCGTATGTTGTGCTAGTTTAACAATTTGCCGCATTGACTTATACGTGTCAAATGCTATTGTTCTATATTACGCTTAATTATACTTTAAAATAAATTAATCGTTTTATAAGCATGTTTTATTCAAATGACAAGCAAGGCTGTGTTATTAATTGAAGATCTAAATAAGACATAACTCGCGTAAGAGCATAATATTATGCAAATTTAAGTGACCTATTCATGAGAATACCATATATACCAATAACCATGAGGTTAATATAACCGCAAACAAATGACCTCTGACGCTTTGATTTATTATAATCAACATATCGATTTAGCTTAACTAAAGGTTACGGTTAAACTCAATATGTTGGATCTGTTTCGATATGGTTAAACTGACCTTCCCGCGGTCGCGTTCTAAACTCGCAGTATGCTTACATGTATCATTGGATAGTTTAGTGATTCATGTTCCGACACGTAGAATCTGATTACCTCGTGGCGAGTTTGGCGACCCCCCACGTGCCCACGTACTAATGGGCAATATTCACCATTTAGGGTAGACACTTACCACCGCTATTGCGATCCTTGTTACGCAATTGTTTTCAATTCAATGGAGGTCAGGTCTTTCTTTTCGACAGTTTCTACACCTATATGTATGGCAATCTAATGGACGAGCACACAATGGGTTCTAATTCACTTCTTGTTATGTATAACACTCATTCACTCTCCACATTACTCGGCTGAAGAATGAACTTCCTGTGACAGACATGACTGGCGTGATCATTGTCTGATGCCTATTTATGAAATACCTGTCAAGGAGTACTGCTGGTTAATGTTATTCTGTCCTTTATCTTCCTTGTCCTATTTTCAATACAAGTATGTAACCGCAAACAACGATAGGAGTAGCTGCTTACATAATTTAGTTAATGTTTATTTATTGATAGGTGATCTGTTTAAACTAGAAGCAATACTTTATTTCAGAAACCGCAATGGGGGTGAGCAAAAGTACACAGGACCAAAGTGGCTTCGACTACGCCATGGCAGTAATGAAGATGTGCGACATCCTCCATCTCAGACATACTAAAATCTGGTTGAGACCCGATCTCCTATTTAAATTCACTGAATATGCCAAGAACCAGACTAAACTACTTGATGTCATCCATGGTTTGACTAAAAAGGTAATATATTCTAGTCACAGCGGTATTTTAATATCGCACACCTAATGCATTTAAATAACGTTTAGACATAGGTTGTGTCTCAACTGCTTTTATGCGCAACGCCGCTGAGCATTTCTATCTAGGTGCACTATTCTTCTATACAATTAACTGTAGGTTTAATGAAACCCTTTAAAACGTCGTTCATTGAATTATAATGAACGACATTTTAAAGTTATTAGTCACACAGTGTGATAATCTCATCATAACTATATTAATCGTTGTCATTTAAGGTTATCAAGAGGAAGAAGGAAGAATTCCAATCAGGCAAAAGACCTTCGGAGTTAAACGAGTACACTGAAGTCACTAACAATACAGATGTCTCCACGAGCAAAATGACTTCCGTCGAAGGGCTATCTTTCGGTCAATCTGCCGGACTTAAGGACGATTTGGACGTCGAGGAAGACGTCGGCCAAAAGAAACGTTTGGCTTTCCTTGACCTGTTGCTCGAGAGCTCCCAAAGCGGTGTTGTCATTACCGACGAGGAAATAAAAGAACAAGTTGACACCATTATGTTTGAGGTAAATACACACATTTTCGTACAAAATTACTTTATTGTAATAAAAATTAAACATATTAAAGCATAACACGTATTTGTAGGGTCACGACACGACGGCGGCCGGCAGCAGTTTCTTCCTGTCCATGATGGGCATACACCAAGATATCCAAGACAAGGTGATTGAGGAGCTCGACCAGATCTTCGGCGACTCCGACAGGCCTTGCACCTTCCAAGATACTTTGGAAATGAAATATTTGGAAAGGTGCCTCATGGAGACTCTTAGGATGTATCCTCCAGTGCCCATCATTGCAAGACATCTAAAACAGGAAATTACCCTGCGTAAGTATACAACACTCCCAAAATATATTATTTAAATGAAAAATGTCACTAATAACTATTTTCTTTTATATTAAGTGCGACGTAAAAGTGATTCGAGGACTTTTCCCTGTTTTATTTCGGTGTCTAACACTTTTCTCCTTGTTATAGCTTCTAATGGAAAGAAGATACCAGCTGGAACCACGCTTGTGGTGGCGACATTCAAGCTCCACCGTCGTCCTGATGTGTACCCCAACCCTGAGAAGTTCGACCCCGACAACTTCCTTCCAGAACGTTCCGCCAACCGTCATTACTACGCGTTCGTGCCCTTCTCCGCGGGACCCAGGAGTTGCGTGGGTAAGATAAACAAACATAAATTCGGCGTATGGAAATATACCAGTGAATCATAACCATTGATATATTATAATTTGCAAATAAATTACATCTGCTTTCCGGTTCTAAAAACACAATCATAAAGTTTCCATAGAAAAATAAACTAATATTTGCATATACGGATGCAAAAACTATTCTGCGTCTTGACCGTGACTAATACAATTTTCTAGAGCAATAACGATGTGAATTATTACTGTAATTGTTTTAGGACGTAAATACGCTATGTTGAAGCTCAAGATCATCCTATCTACGATACTGAGAAACTTCCGCGTCCACTCAGACCTCAAGGAATCCGACTTCAAACTGCAAGCTGACATCATTTTAAAACGCGCCGAAGGATTCAAAGTCCGTCTGCAACCTCGCAAAAGAGTAGCCAAAGCGTAAGAATATAGAAAATGTACTTATAATTTGTAACCAAATCCAAGTGTCCCCCAGTACTGTTTCATTGTTAGCAAATAACGGTTGCTTTTGCGATGATAAATGCACTTTGTGATATTAGTACAGCAATATTAATATCTGTGGTTTGAAGACGCTGACCAATATGGTGGTAGAAATTTTAGGCTCAGGGCGGTATAAAAAGGGGCAAAGATTGTATATTGCTCAATAATATTAAATTATTCGTTAAGTTTTGTATATAGGTAATTAAATTATATTCTTTATAAGACCTACGACGAACATGGCAAACTAATAAATATAGTATTTTGGATATTTATGCTTTTATTTCATTTAAGTTACGCTACTTACAGTTTTGCCTTACTCGGCCTGGTATTGGCTGCTGCGTAATTTCCTCATATCCTCAATCGTATCAGTTCTTCCAAGTAAATTATAACCTTCTGAATATTCATTGATTATCTCCGATTTCGCTTTTAATTCTAGTTGAATTCTAAAATATTTATATAATTTAGATATTAATATAGATTTCTTACCTATGTGTATTGAAATATACAATATTACACCATGCAAAGGTTGAAAGGCAGCGAATACCTGTGGTAATAACAGCTAATGTACACAAAGCATAAAACATATTTTTAATAATGGTCCTACCTTAGGACGTCCAAGGGGGTGCGATTATGTATAGGGCACAAACAAGGCAGGAATTCATGATGGCGCTTTGGTACCCACCAGCCAGCGTGGGATAGCTTCCATTCAATGATTTTCATTTGTGCGATCGAACATGTTTCCGCTTCTTTCAATAAATTGAAGTAGGAAGGCATCAGTTCCTGACCTTTAAACAAAACCATGAATTAACACGTCATTTGTATAATTTCTGCATTGTTCAAAAGTAGATTGGTGATAAATTCCCAAAGCAATATAATAATAAGTCTGCCTTAATAAAACCTGTTTAAAAAAATTAAATAAATAACGTATTATTAACTCATTCACCTGCAGATATTGCCATCATTAGCCTCGCCTGTTCGGCTTCTTCTTCGAATATTTTCTTCTTTTGAGATTCAAATAATTGTATGACGTCAGTATCTTTCTCATTATTTATATCCCCCTCCACGTCCATCACGTATTCAGATTTACTCTACAATAAGGCGAATTAATTAGAGGTATCGATGATAAATGAGTTCACGTTAACTTACAAATGATTACATCAAAGGTTAAATTCTCAACAATCTACATAATTTGGAGTAAATTACTTTCAAATTGACAATAATTTACACATACTCTTAAGGCTAGTACAAACTTAAGTGTGTTACGTTTCGGGTTTATCTGTGTATGTCTGGATACAATCAGATTGGGAAACAGCTTTGCCAGCCGGCATAAATGTATGGAATGGCATGGGACCGCCGTCTGATGCTTTCATTCGCTACTCTATCTAGATGGTATTTGCGCTTACAATCGGGTGCAGTGCAGTCATTATGCCATTCCAGCATAAAAAAAACTATCGATCAACGAGAGATAATCATCTTAGGTAAGGAGAAGCTCCATCTCGAGAACACTGAACTTACTATGCGTTGAGTCACGTTTTCATTTCATTACAAAAATATATTTGTTGTTACCTGTTGGTACCCACATCCCATGAAGCAAGCAAATGCTTCGGCCAAGTGCTGAGTGCCTAGTTCAGGTCTTTCTCTCCTCAGATGTAACTCTCCAAGCAAGTGTAATGCTTGACCCAGCTGCTTCCTAAACCCATGTTCCATGGCAGTAGCGCCCATCTCTGTGAGTAATTTAGCCGCCGTCTCGTGATCGCTTAATCTACAGAGTAAATATTGAGTTATCTAGAACAGATATCTCAAAGAAAATTTGAGCGCGTTACGATATTATTCTAGAGCGCACCTCTTGAAAAAAAGCTGTAGGCATAGCGTTAATACCAACCAGGAACGTGAGAACTCATTAGAGCGAGAGGGAAGATAGTACGGTTGTATAAGAGAAACAGAGAGAGAAACATAATACCGGAAAAAAAGAACTGTACCGCTCTTGCGAGATCTTTTGATTTGATTTGAGCAATCAATAATTATTTATTAAATTAAACAGTTTTCATAGATATATAACAAAACGGCAGTAAAGTGGTCGAAGTAATTGGTAAACACAATAACAAACACGACGACCTAAAACATGTAAGCTCAAGGATTGTATAGCCAAGCGCACCACAGTTCACTGCATTGCGACAACACCTGATTGCGTACAGACCATACTGGACATAAATTGCATGGAAACATCGAACCCAACTAACAGCCTTATATGATAAAAAAAATACGTTGAAATTTGTTGAACTAAAAAACATGTCTGTCTTTACTCAATAATTTTAAGAGGAAGCTTTTCTGTGCTTATACTCAATTATATCTAAAACTACTCAACCGAGTTTAATACTTATATTCAATAAACAAATAGCCACAAAAAAAAAAAATAAAACAGAAACAAAATGAAAAAAGCGGCTAAGAGTTTGCGGCAGTCTCGAGACAAGTATCTAATTTACATTAGTTTGTTATAAGCTAAATGGTTTCGTCGAAAATATAATATGGTATTATATAACATACCATGGATAAATATAGCATTATTTTCATAGCGCTTTTTCAAGCTGTAGAGTATAAAAGCTAAATTGTATATTTGTTTCATAGCCACTATAAAAGTGTTTCCGACACTTTTGACGGTTCTTTTGTCAAAATGAACACATTGAATTTGATAGAAGCATAAACTGACGTTTATTTAAAGTTTTTAATATGAAACGACTAGCGGAACTATATACACACAGCAAGCTTTATTTTTTAAGGTACTTTTACAGTCATTAGAATTAATACAGAGCACGCAATAATTGAATTAAACTCAAAAAATAGAGAGCATATTCAAACACCCACTACGTGGGTGCCGGCACATGACGGGTTATAGGTTCCAAAGCCACCACAATCAGAACTTCATAATGGCCGATTGTGTGATGCCTATGTCAGAGGCATGCATAGATAAACTTTGTTTTTATATAATGAAGACTCGCATCCACGGGCTCTTGTTCTATTCATTTCGTTTTTATGATAGGTAAGGACGCGAGACATCTACTCTATACGGTCACCACTCCTTGTCTGTTTTTCTCAATAACATTACCAATTCATACTTCCAAGTCCCAACGACAAAACTATAAAAACACACACCCTGAATCCAAACAGTCGATTATATATAGTGAAACGGATTGATTCATCATAAGTTCATAGTTGATGTTGTTCAGCTTTGTAAACAAAAAATAAGAATGACACACATAGTTAAAATCTCGGCATTTTACAGCAAAAGGACAGTAATTCATATTGTTGCCCTTGATGAAGTGCTTGTAGGATATAAATGTTTATGTATAAGGCTAGCTACGTATTTGTGCATCAAGTAGGTATGATAATGAGCGGACCCAAAGGCATGTATAATTGCCCTTCTTGGAAAGCATATAACCATCGTAGCTAAGCCACATACGCATGAGAGCCAAGATACGTTGCAATTAAACATTTAATCATTATTTACTGTGTATTAAACATACATATTTATGCATGCATAAAGTATACAATGTTTGCATCGTATAAAATTAATAACACGTGGCTGTGGAGGCATATCTGCATTGATTATAATCGAATCTAAACAAATTTTATATAGAGGAAAAATTTGATTGTTTGTTTACATTGAATTGGCTCTGAAAATACTGCACCATTTTGATTTTTTTTTGCCATTGGATTCCTACATTATGACATAGGCGATAGAATATTTTCAATAAAGCGTATTTACACCCGGACGAAATAAAATAATAGTTAACAAAATTTTTAAATTTAATATAATTTAACAAAATGTTACATAACAAAGAAAAAAATACATACTCGTATTAGAAAAAAATATACACACAAAATTAGTAACAAGATGTTGACGTAAATCTGTGTGGTCGTTTTTAATTATGTTTACGTTCTATATGCCACAGCAGTTTTTAAATGTTAATTGCAGATTCTCTCGTCTGTACCGGACTATATTATATTAGTTTTTTTAATAAAAAACTCACTTCAAGGATCTACCATAAATTCTCATGATTGTTAATAATGAACACTCAAACTCATTTACATTTTTACCAATTATTTTTTTATGAGTATTAGCTATTATTTTCTATGCAATGACCTTGTCTCATACAAATGAATTCCTTGTTGAGAGCATAAATAATTTTCTTGCAATTCAACCAGTGACTATGAAATAGTTAATAGTGCTTACGTGCGTTGTAAGTATTAATCACAGTGAAAATAACTATTGAAAACAACCGAAAATTAAATACATGAATAACTAGCAACGGGCAACTTACGAGTCGCTATAGCCACGGACGTAACCTCTTAGCCTCTACCGTCTGTGTCATGGTGAATGCTCTGAGGAATTGTTTACTTTGATCCCCTTTTCTTCTTTCCTTAACCACGCGTGCTGGTTTTTGGAGCCATAGCTTGACGGTTTAAACCATCTCGGCGCGAACCAAAAGATTCTCCAATTCTTTTCTCTGTCACACCGTCAAGCTGAGCAACAGTTTACCATCACACGTGTTCTCTCTTTCCTATAATCATGAACCCTTCTGCCGTAACGTGAAAAGGCGTCTTAGCGGGCTGGCATTATTTCATCGAATGGCATGAGACCGCCGCCAGATGCCGTTCAATACTTTACCTGGACAGCATTTGTCATTACAAACAGATGAAATGCAGTTACTGTGCCATGGCCGAATAAATAAAAAGCCAGTGGTAAAATACATAGCTATTAATCAACAGTGAGCCACGTATTATGTTATGGGTATCAGAAACAACAACATAATTTTTAGTTTCACAAAACTCAAATTGAAAACAATTTTTTGTGGGTTGCATTGCAATTGACTTTTGTCAAATGCACATTTGACTTAGTATGGGTACGGATCTGTGAGATCTCGCTTTATAGCCGACATAATAACCAACAACGCTAAAGAGCAGGGGCGTCGCCAGCCGATGGCCCGATGGCCGATGGCCGATGGAAATAATATGGAGAATGAGAAAAGTATGAATTGTAGTTAAAGTCAAGAGCCCATGAAGCTTTTCACTTGTAGTACGAGCCTTATATCTACGGCGATATGCAAAAAAAAACAGTATAGTAGGCAAGTCAAGTCAAAGATTGTGGTTGCTTTACATTTGGCAATTTTTTAATATCTAGGGGGGGGCAGCTGCCCCTACCTGCTCCCCTCTGGCGACGCCCTTGCTGAAGAGGCTGTCAAAAGTAGCTAAATACCATGGCTATAGCCACCTAATATCCAAAGTATACTTTATCATACCAAAAAACAATTGTCGCTTTTTTTTCGTTTTCAGTTTCAGTCTGGATAAACCCTGTATGTTTTATGTTAACTGCATTATATCAAGCGGGCCAAATACTGCTTATACTGGTTAGCGCATCTGTGGTCATTATTTTAACTCAATTTACGAGTCGCTCTTCTGGGCACTAGTTCAATAATATCCATTCGGCTACACGTACACATGGCAAAAATCAGGATAAACGTTAGCGTATCTATACAAACCTCTTGCAACTAACAGAGAGCTCGAGACTATTTGCCAATAAAAATACTTGCTACCCATTCTGAATATGGAACCATGTCTGCCCGCTTTAGTCAATGAAATATTGCGTTTTTCACGATCTCCGACAACATATTTCAAGACAATTGGATCTTTTTCTCCTGATTATATTAAAGCCGGTTTTTTTAGCTAAACTCGATGGCTTGGTTGTTCTATTAGTCAAAAATATTTTGCCAACAATCCTTACTAATATTATAAAGGTGAAAGTTTGTATGTATGTATGGATGTTTGTTACTCTTTCATGAAAAAACGGCTCAACAGATTTTGATGAAATTTGGTATAGTGATAGCTGACACCCTGGATTAACACATAGGCTACTTTTTATCCCGAAAAATGTAGTGTTCCCGTGGGATGAGTCAGGAAACCAAATATACATATTTTCTACTCTTTCAAATTCAAATTGTTGGCACGGGATGTCCTCTCCTACGGAAGGGAAATATAGTCGACGGCACGCGGGAAATATAGTTAGTAGACACGCGAAATAATATGTTCTTGATGTGGATTGGACTCAAAAACTATCTGCACCCGGGCGAAGCCGGGCCCGACAGCTAGTGGTTATATATATTGATAGTACGTTTTTTTATTGGATGTAATTGAATTTTGTTATGATAAGGTTCCTTACCGTTGCATGACAGCAGCTAAATGCATCCTCGTTTCGCACAAACCCTTTAAATTGTTACTCTCCGAGTATATTTTGAATGCCCTTTCGAAAGTCTTCTGAGCGTTGTTCAGATTATTCATCGCTAGTTGACAAACACCAATTTCAATTATTGCTTCTGCTGTTTTATCAACCGCGTCAGCTAAAATAAGGATTAATTTAAATTAAAATTCACTTTAAGATGTGCGTACTCCAAAACCTCATGCCTCCATAATACATATGAATGTCAGAGTTATGATTTTGGTAGATATGAACTGCAAGCCTATACATGGAATGGCAATTATGGTTCTTTAGAACATAAATGCATGACATATTCAGATATCCAAGTTAATATGACTTAAAATATTACAACTGCAATTCTGCCATTATGACGTCAAATGAGATTACCATTGTTGAAGCTTCTACTGGTGGTAGGTCTCTCATATGTGGTACCACCCATCTAGGTGGCCTCTCACCTAGATGGGTGGTACCACCGCAATGTCTGTTTCTCCCGCCAAATAGCAGTGTAAATGCATTGTTGTGTTTCGGGTTGAAGGACATTGTAGCCAGAGTAACTACTGGATGAATTGAAACTTAACTTCTTATGTCTCAGAAGGGCGAGCGCATTGGAATGCCAAGCATTGTTTCATGTTTGTAATTCGAAGAGTTTGGTTTACTACTGTTCATGAGTGATCTTATCGGTTACCATCAGGCGAACAGCATGCTCGTCTCGCCATTCATAGAATTACAAAAAACCTATTATTTTAATGTTTGTATATAATATATAAATGTTATTCTACTATTATTCAGATGGTAATTTGTGTCTGGCGGTAGTTATTAAAATTCAACCGCTGACTTTTGACTCTTTGGTAAATTTTCCAGTAGCAGCAACCTATAATATATTTATATTTGTATTGTACTCTAATAGACTAACGGCCTAGCCCGGCTTCGCCCGTGCGCAAATAGTTTTTGAGTCCAGTCAACATCAACTGCATATTATTTTGCGTACTGTTTTATATTTACACTCATTATAACAAACATTCATACATACAAAGTTTCGCGTTTATAACATTTAGTAACGATGACCGAATAACACACAAGTTCTATTTTTTATAATAAGCAAGGTTATTATTTGCATTCTTAGGTCATAACCAGTAACTTTGTTGTATTCTTTATTTCATTTCAATTGAGGCCAAATGAATGAAATAAATAATAGTTAAAAAAAAACTAAAAAACACGCTTTTTATAGAAAACCGAACTAAAAAATAGAAAATAAATTTTAATGAATTTAAATTAAGAAAATAGTGTTAAAAATTTCAATGAATATAAGTTAATAATAGTGTGAATAAAAAAAAATATTTTATTAAAAAAAAAAGCGTGGGGTGCTTTTTAAAATATTATCGAAATGATAATCACTCTACTCATATCTGTCAATAAAATATTTATAACTATTGCCACCATGCACCCCACGCTTTTTTTTAAAATAAAATATTTTTTTTTTATTCACACTATTATTAACTTATATTCATTGAAATTTTTAACACTATTTTCTTAATTTAAATTCATTAAAATTTATTTTCTATTTTTTAGTTCGGTTTTCTATAAAAAGCGTGTTTTTTAGTTTTTTTTAACTATTATTTAATTGTTTTGACTAAAAACATCCGTCTACGGCTGTATTTCCAATCAATAACGCCATCTGTTGGTCAGTAGTTAGGCGGCTGTATTTCCAATCAATAACGCCATCTGTTGGTCAGTAGTAACATTTGACACTTGAAGAATACAATGTTAACGCCATCTAGCGAGGAATAGTGCAAAAGAATATCATGAAAATTATATAAATTAACAAAAATCATTATTTGCAAATTGAAAAATGGAATAATTTTATCAAATTAGTGTATTGTCATCGGTCCTCAATAAATCTACAAAGTTTGAACGAAATCTGGCCGTTTAAAGTGGGTCAAAATCGCGCCCAAAGAAGTCGGTTACCAACAAACATACAAACATACAAACATACTAACAAACATACAAACATACAGGTGAAGCTAATAAAAAGCGTGTAATAAATACATACTTTTTTTTGAACTGCGGCATTGCCTGTTCAAAAAAAGCAAACAAAATATATTGTAATTGTATTAATTGAAATGTGTACAATTCAGTTGGAATTAAATATCGCTCATCCAAAAGAACAATGACGTAATTACGTTTTAGATTTTTTTCGGAAGAAATGTTTTAATTTTATAATATAATGTATTTCCAATCATTTCGATGACATCTTTAATTATTTTATGTACACACATAAAATAATTACTATGAACGATAATTCAAAAAAAATCGTGTGAAAACCCAAGAATTAAAAAAACATATAATACAATCAAACATTTTCATCATTGTAATTACGTCGATGTTCTATTGGATGAGCGATATATAGTTCGATCAAAATGGTTGCCTTATACTCGTATGTAACTATAATTTTAAATCGGACTTCCTAATAACTGTTGCTTGCAATCTTACAGCTATTTTTTTTTCTTTAGTTACTAATTGATCTAAAAGTATTAGGTATACATATATTATGTGTCGTTACCAACACAACGCACCGCTCTACTAGAGTCAAAAATATACTATTTCCCGAACCTTGAATCGTACGCTAAAATTTATATGTATATGACATGCAATTCCGGTAACATTATGAAGTGTAAGAACAATTATTAACTTAAGCATAATAATATAACAGTACATTTCAAATCATTTTCGTAGTTTAACGCACATTACAATTTGTCTGTAACAGAATGTCTAAATAAATGTATTTTATGTACGTTCAAACACCAAATTTACATTTGGTTAGTAATTTTCCTTAAATTATGCAAATTGAAGTTTCTATTACTAGTGAAATACTTGAAATTTGTTGAAAGACCATTATTACACATGACTTATTTAAAATAGTACAAAGTATCATGTAACTTACATACCTATAACTTTAACTGTGTGGTCAGAAACTATAAAAGCATGAATATCGGATGTCATACTAGGATGACGTATCCGTATAAGACGACAAAGAAGTGAACCACTCATTATGGTGACCTAAACAAATATGTTGCATTTAGATTGCAAGCTTAATTGACGAGAAAGAGTTACCTCGTTCGAAAACTTGCATTATTTACAATGTTGATCGTATTGACATATTTTTACCAATATTTTTTAGAAACTAGGTGATTGTTCATGATAACGTGAAAAAATGGTAATTGATTATCTCATCAGCTAATGATAAAAGAGATGATGCGCAAATTAACCTCGGTAACAAGGTGCGGGAACATCAAACGTGCAGCGCGCTCACCAAATAATCTCTAGAGATCTATTACTAAGATTATTAATTGAAAATGGCTTCACCCAAATAAGTTTATTTATTTACTTATAACATTTATCATGTGAATTGCACGTCGCATCAAACGGATTGTAGTATTCTTTGTATAGGAATGCATACTTATGCATTTTTTTTAATTTTTTTTACATTAATCCGCATCTTTCGGATCGTACGAATGTATCGCAGTGTCCGATACTTACGATTCGGAAATGTGGACGCCTGCCTTTAATCAAAGTTTAAATGTATTTTACTTTCACTGTCGTTATTGAATTATTTTTTATCAAAATTTTACAAGCAATTGAAACATCAACTATTTCTAATCCTAACCATCCTTAGCCCTCCTCTCAGCGAGTCTTGAAAGCCTCTCCGCTTTAGCTGGGTCTGCTTTCCGTATAGCCCTGGCCTTGCCCAACATGACTCGATGCAGTTGCAGTGCAGTGGCAGCGAATACTGTGTCTGGCGGTACAACCTCGCCTTCCTCCTTCGGCTCGTAAAGTGGCCAGTCCTACACAGGAAATGAAATCTTAAGTCAGAATAAAGTACAAATAAAGTGATTACATTTTATGGCACTAGATAATAATTGCAGGAATAAATTGTTGATCTAAGCCAGGGTGGGAATCGATAGATAACGTCTTATAAGTGCGTCATTGATGTTATTGTATTATGTTCTGAACTATCTTTATTTCAATAAAATTTACATTATTTGAACTTTTGCAACAAATCCATTATTTCGGATGACGTAACTATATGAATCGTAGCGATATTCTGATGTGGTATTTTGGAGACATTTGAATAGATATGAGAATATTTATTTTACGATTCATAGATTAGGCCAAGGTTTGATCCTTATTAACACTAATTTTCCAAACACGAAAGACCGCTCAATAATATAAAAAGATGTAAATATAAAACAGCCCTAACAATAAAAAGCTTTATTTATTTATTTATTAACTTATACAATAACGTATTACCTTGACATTGGTATTGTCAATAAGTTTTAAGTCTGCGTAGAAACTAGTTAGCTGGACGGGTTTTATGCACAACAACTATTGAACAAAGGTTTGCCGAAGAGATGGACTTTGTTTGGCAATCTCAATTTAAACTCTGTGATACAGTAAAGTATTATAACATCGGGTGCATTAAATATTATATATATTTTTTAAATTCCAATCTTAATTTCAAATAAATTCGACAATCAATAGTATGCCTGCAGGTTTCTTCAAGTGACTAAAGCTTGTCCATTTTAAAATTCATCCATTATATTATTCCAATGTTGGTTCATTTTGAATCAATTACAATGGTTATTTCAATCATTTGGGTATTCTATCATATTAATTTAACTACCATGTAACATGACTGGACAGATATTGAATGGAGAAGAATCTGTAATTGTCACTTTAGTATCCATAAATCCCTCTTAGCTATCGATATAAAACTAATTTAAAATATAGACTGCACTTTGGCGGTTTATTTAGATATAAATTATTTTAAATATTACCTTCCCAATGGCACTATCGCGAACTTCAGTTAATATCTGAAATGATTCTTCCGTATCTGCTCCTGGAACTGATATCAATATTATTACATCTGCTACTATTATCTCTATGATGCAAAAATGTATCCGCTTAATTTGATTGCTAAACTGAGCAAATATATCACTAATTCTTGACAGTATTAGTATTGGATAATATTTGCCAAGTAATCTCATCCAAGTAAGTTATCTAGCGTTCCTGATATATTGCTTGTTTCTCAAATAGGGAGGAAGCTTTATCCATCAATTGGATACGAACGACTGATGATAAAAGTTAACTTACACTTATCCAAAAGGAATTTCGCGTAATGGTATTTACAGCAGCCCTTTTGCCTTCCGCCATCAATCATATACTGGCTAGCTACAGCAATTGACGCCAGGAAGAATTTTTCCGCCAGCCATAAAATACCCTTACCCTTTTCAGCATAATCCATCGCTAAACCAAGAAGTTCTAAGCATTCTTTCTTAGTATCATCTGGAATATATGAAAACGCAACAGTCTTAAGACCAAATATAAAACTACAACTATCAAAACTCGATCAAACCAAATATTAAAACTCATATGTATTTTGATTTATTCAAACACAATTTACGACCTGTTTGTGAAAAAATAACGTCTCATAATATAAGCTATTCAATTTCAAATGATACATATTGGATTTTTTATGACTAATAATCGGAAATTAAATTTATTGTGTGAAATAGTATAGGTATATAATCGGAATCGAAGGCCGAATTACTGCATCAATAGTCTCCGTTTATTTGCGTGGTAAATTATTATGGATCGATGACACGTGATGTTAAACATAAAACGAGTCTCGAAAGAGCTTTCAATTTGTCTATTTTTTAAAATCTGGAACATCAAAGTACGCATTGGACATGATATAAAGTACGATGTCGTGCAACTCGGCAAGATTGTGCCGATCTACTTGACTGCATTTTGGTAGCGAAGAATAAGGGAAGAAACATACGTTTTTTCTCATATATCCATCCCATGGTTGAGGGGCAATAATTGCTTTAAGCAATAAGACCGCTACTTGTACATTCTTGTTTTTCTCTACTTATAATTGAATTAGTGTACAATGAAGTGATAAATATAATTCTTATTAGAAAAATCGAAACACCTTGTACTTTTATGTTCTGCAAGGATTATCACAAAAAATTGTATATTTAGGAATATATTATGGCAAATGTCGTTTAATAATAAATAATATTAGGTTTACAAATCCTAATTTTGATTTTTCTGATAATCTTTATAAAACATGAACTTGCGAGATGTTTGGATTTTTCTAATGACAAGTATACAAACATAATTAGAAACTACAGGGAGGATGTGTCAGGTTAAAAACAAACCTTTATCCCTTTGTTTTTCAGCTCTTTGTAATCCAGCACAAATGTGTTCCAAATAGTCCGGTCTCTTTCTGAGATCTACTACAATACCTATATCGTCTTCGGCGACAAGTTGGATGTTATCATAAATCAGGTCCTGAAGATAATCAGACGATTCTGTGTATCCCGACTCTCTTAATTCCAAGATGAGACACTCGTGAAGTGGTAATTTCTGTCTGAATTATTTATTTGTACTTAAATATTATTGTTTATATTTGTCAGTAACATGACGCAGATAGTCAAGGTGGCTGTGAAACGGGCGACCGCAGGATTGCCACAGAGACAAACGTTTGTAAAAATTCATGAATGTTTTGATGTGCACGATACGTTAGACTTCAATACTGAGTTCAATACTACTTGTATTTATTTTAATTCGCAGTTGTATTTATTTTAATTTAATTTAATGCAATTTGCTATCTGTTTGAGACATTCCCAGGAATTGCTTTGTAATGCAAAATGTCCTTGTATCACAGGTGCCACTTCTAAGTGTGATTTAACATTATGATTTTGGACCATGTAAAGATATGATAGTAACATCATAAAAAATATCTTATTCGTAATTAGTGCCTGCGAATTTGTTTTCACAAGTAATCGTCAACGAATATTCAATATGGTTAAGAAACACCTACAAGAAACAAGGTGTTTAAATAAATATTAAAACAGCATTTAAAACACGTTTAAATCACATGTATCTCTTTATATGCAATTGGGAAGGTTGTCTGAAGAATACGACCCTTCAATACGTGCGAAAAAGACTACTTAACGTTCTGGTGCATCGCAAGATAAATAAACAAATCAAATGGGTCCACAACTATGCCATGGCGAGCGTCATACTAATTCCTAAAGCAAATGGCGTCACAAGACTAGTTCTAAGCCGAGATTTCATTAACACTTATATCCCTCTATTTTATAAAGATACAATCATAGAGTATAATTTTAATTGGATACAATCATCTAATGACATTTAAAATACAAAACGGGTAGGTACGTGATATCTCATAACACAGTCATAAGACCTGTTGATAGCAAAAAAGTTAAAAATCAAGTTTGAAAATCAGTGAACTTGGAACATGTGGAATAAATTAAGGCGTATAAATTACTTATCTAATAAATCATAGGTAGATATGATAAAAAACAAGGAACTTGTAATTATACCTTCTGATTCCTTTAGCGTCGAGGACATCCAAATTAAATAATGCTTTATTTCTCAGATTTTCCAAACTGGTTTTTGTCATACATGCCATAAGTTTAGGAAGCTGTCGCTTCTTCGGAAATGCGGCTTCTGAATTCATATTAAGTCTTTACAATAGATATAAATTAAAAATGTCTAATAATTATACATATAATATCTTGGAATAAAATATTTCATTTATGATTCTAATAGACGACCGTTGACAGCTAATTTATTTTTAATTTTACAAAACACCTCAATGGCACCACATATAAATCCTGTTTGTCGATATATAAAAACTGTGGAAAAAAAGGCATTTGAAGTGTTTTTGGAGAAGATGCTATTCATGCTTAACTTGAAAAAAAAAGTTTTTTTTAATAATAAAGTTCCATAATACTTGGAAAATATACCAATATATTATTTGAAATAGTTTCCAAGAATCAATGAATGTAGGATAAATAAATTAGATGTCGGCTACGTACATTTTCGGCCACGTTGCAGAAGGATTTAACGCAAAATTTTGACCGACTGCATGACATAAACCATTTGGGGACCTGGCCCTTTACTCTACTATATTTTCCATGCTCTCAAACCCTCTTATTTCCGCAGGTAAGTAAGTTTAATAACCATGTGTAAAACATGGTTATTAAACTTACTTACCGTTAACTTAAGTTCACCGATAAAGGTATAAAAAATTAACTAAATGCAAAAATTCAATGACGTGTGTCCTGGATTCGAACCCACGACCTCCGATTTGGCCTCGCGGACTTTGTGCAACATCACAGATCTTGATCCTGGTTAAATATTTATCTGCGAAGTGCGAGGTCGTTCCAACCGCCCACATAGCCCGCAACTTGCGGCGGTTACGCCAAAAATAACTTTAATTAAATTTAACATAATTTATACAATATTGATGATTATTTTTATTGAATGGAAGATAAAAAAACAAAGAATATTGCCTATAAATATATTTCTTCATATATGTGCCGCATGAATTTAAATAACTGGATTAATCCATCAATAATTATCAAAACTGGGTCAGTGTTAATACATACTGGCCCACATCTTACAATATTAGACATTTCAGCAGATGAATAAAATAGATCACAATGTAAATGTATACTTAAATCACATCAAGGTTATTTAAGATGTAAACTTAAGATTTGCACCTCTGGTAATATCATGTTAGATGTTCCAAAACATAAAATTTATATTATATCAGAGTAGAAATCACGAATATAATTTGTGCGCACGTAGCAGCTTTTAGTAATTAGCGGAAATTAATAGACGGACGATATGGTCCCGGCCATAAAACACCCGCTCCGGCTAAATAATTTTCCATTTTATAAATAATGTAGTTCTTCTTTAAATCCGCTACAATCAAGCGCGCATGGGCTGGACATATGTGTGGCATGCCGCATTCGGCATATCATTATATGTAGCCGAAAACCACCCTAAAATAATTCCCAAAGGAAGATCGACCACCTGTAAGACCTGCCGCAGGTAGCGCGATGAAAGGGATAAGTGTTTAGAAGATTTACCTTAATGACCCTACAGTGGGAAGAGATACCTTTGCCCTGCAATGAGACATCACCGGCTCCTAATCACTTCATAGTATAAAACATAGTCGCTTTTTCTGTCCCTATGTTCCTTTGTATGCTTAAATCTTTAAAACTACGCAACAGAGTGATTCAAGAGGAAGGTTTATGTGTATAATACATGCATATTATTGTAGGGAAATCTATATATACCCGGGCGAAGCTGGGCCGGGCCGCTAGTTATATATAATTGCTGATGAGTAGTCACATTCCAAATTAAAAATATAATATATAGTACTTCCTAAATTTTTCTCATTATCATGGAATGGTTTGTGATTGTAATGTACAAAACGAAGTTGCCATTAAAAACAAATACAAAAATAGTAGATCATTCCGTGCAGTATTGTTGAAACTATATAAATATATTTTCAAATATTTTGTCCGCGGTGCCCGCTTCTGTGCAATACTCACTATTCCATAAAAATAAAATATTTCGCAACTGCCATTTATGTTTAAACAAATTATTCACGTTAGATGTAAGTGTTAGTTTCGGCTAATTTCGGCAAGCAACAGGTTTTTTAATTACCCGTTTAGATGAGTCGAACAGTGCTAAAACAAATGATTGGTTGCAAAAATATTGCACTAAAAATATCACAAAAACTAACAACAAAATTCATATTATTTTCTTATGTACTATATCATCATCATCATATCAGCCACAGGAAGTCCACTGCTGAACATAGGCCTCCCCCAAGGATCTCCACAATGACCTGTTGGAAGCGGCCTGCATCCAGCGACTTCCTGCGACCTTAGTCAGATCGTCCGTAGGCGGGCGTCCGACATTTCGCTTGCCTGTACGTGGCCTCCACTCGAGAACCTTTCGGCCCCAAGGGCCATCGGTTCTACGAGCTATGTGCCCGGCCCACTGCCACTTCTACTTGCCAATCCTATGGGCTATGTCGGTAACCTTGGTTCTCCTACGGATCTCCTCATTTCTGATTCGATCTCGTAGGGAAACTCCGAGCATAGCCCGCTCCATGGCTCGTTGAGTGACTTTGAGCCTTTTAATGAGGCCCACAGTGAGAGGCCACGTCTCGGTGCCGTATGTCATGACTTTCGATTTTAGGCACTGAGGTATTTTGGACGAGAAGACGTCGCGAAGTTTCCCGAACGCTGCCCAACCGAGTTGGATTCGACGATTGACCTCTCTCTCGAAGTTGGACCTGCCTAACCGGACCACTTGTCCTAAATAGACATATTCGTCTACAACTTCGAGAGTCGAGCCCCCAACTCCAATGGGGGTGGGCACAACATGGATATTCGACATGATCTTCGTTTTATCCATGTTCATTTTAAGACCCATCTGTTGGGAGACTCGATTAAGGTCTTCGAGCATAGTGCTAAGGTCTTCCAGTGATTCTGCCAAGACTACAATATCGTCGGCAAATCGAAGGTGAGTAATATACTCGCCGTTGATGTTGATGCCGAATCCTTTCCACCGCAAGAGCTTGAAGGCGTTTTCCAGCGTGGCAGTGAACAGTTTTGGAGATATGACATCTCCCTGTCTCACGCCTCTCTGTAGTGGAATAGCCTTCGTGCTCTGATCTTGTACTTATGTACTATATGAGATAAATAATTAAAGAAGCTATCAAGAATACCATCAACAATTATTCGTATATTTCTAAGAATGGATAAGGTCAATTGAAAATTACACTTGGTTGTTTAGGCTTAAGTACAAAGCGATTTAAATATAGGAAAATATATGTAAAGGATGGTAGTATGCTACTACCATATATGTCTCCATCTCGAATAATCGTATATTAATTATATTCACTGAAGAATCATTGGATCTCTCTGTATCAGCCCATATACGTCCCACTGCAGGGCACGGGCCTACTCTACAATCGAGAATACGATTGAGAGTGGTTAGGCCATATAGTCCACCACGCTGGCCTAGTGCGGGTTGGCAGACTTACATACCATAGAAATTCTTATGAATCGCTATGGTATGCAGGTTTCCTCACGATGTTTTCCTTCACCGTTTTAGTGCGTGGTGATTGACTATCAATACACACATGACTCCGAAAAGTCAGAGGTGTGCCCTGGGATTCGAACCCGCGACCACCGTGAACATGTTGGCAGCCGCGTCTAGTCCGTTTACCAACAGGCCACCACGCACTTCACAGGCCACCACGCACTTCAAGATTTGGATCTAAAGCTTTTCAATTTAAAACTCCTGTCGATCATCATCAATCGATTAGATTTTCGGAAACACTTTATTCCATGAATGGATTATACGGCAGGCTAAATCTGCTCGAAGATATGCTTGCTATATCTTTCTGCAGTATACTAAAATGTTCATGTTGTACTGACTCTTCGCAAGTAATGTAAAAAGACGGGTAGAGCAAGAAGAATGGCATATGGGCAACTCAAGTTATTTGTTTTAATAGCCTAAGCGTCTCCCTGTTTGTCCCATTGCTGGGCAAAGGCCTGATCTTTGTTACTTCTTGACCCTGTTTTCTGCGAATTCTTGCCATTTTGGCTCGAATGCATCCAATAGCTTGATAATATATATTTGTCTTCTGATACAATTTAATTGCATTTACTAGATTCGCCCAAACTGTGGTTTACTCGAACAAGTTCAATGTCCTTTACGTAAAGAGAAATTAAAAAGTGCAGTAATAAACTACAGTTATATGAGAAGAAAAAACGATAGATTCATCTTCTTCTTAGAAATAATGACTTCTCAGTTCAATGCTCCTCAAAAAAGCAATTATTTCCTGTTTATACTTAAATATTTACTATTATAATTTTTTGCTGATATAATTCCATAAATAACCATATTTTTTATTTCATCGTGTGGAAATATTCATATTCATCGCGATGTATGCACTGCCGCAACAAAATCAAAAGCTAAACAAAAAATACTTAACAGACTATAAATCATCTTCAATGGTATAAAAACCAAAGTTAAAGTAGATGCACAAAAAATCAGTCCATTAATATAACAAGTACTTTTTGAGGTGTAAACATACCGGGTAACTTAAGTTCAAGAGGAATTCTCTAGAACTCGCATTCGTCATAGATACACATATGATTATTCATAATCGTAATCTTTGAGTGCTGTGCATTTTTCTTCGCTTTATAAGAATTTTATATTACATTATAACGTGATAGACTTGAAAGGGGTCATAGTTTGTACTTTGGTTTTAGCAGAAAATGTGTAATTTTAATCAATGTTATCTCGACTGAATGTCTGCCTGGATAGCGTAGTTGTACTAAGGTATCACACAAAGCTGAGGTGTTGGGTTAGAATCCCGAGTCTTGCCAAGAATGAGTTGTTCAATTAATTATCAGCTCGGAGTTAAAAATTTGTACCAAAATGGCAACACAGGTTCGCCCCTTATCAAATCTTGGGACGGAACACATACGGCGAAAAGTGAGTGTACTGGTTGCTACCAGCACTGGTACCAACCTTTTTGGGATAAAGGCGTAAATGTATACATATGTGTATATAATTTTAATCAAGTATGGGTAACTAGGAAGCATCCTTAAATAGCCAACGAATTGTAATAGAGGCGTTTTTCTTATTACTGAAGCCCAGGAAGTCGACCGAGACTTATTGACTGCCTTTGATTCTGACGGTCTGATGCCACTGTCTTTCTTGTCGACCGCAATTGTGTATATTGAGAAGACAAAGGCCTAAGAAGAAAACCTTATGACAACAAATGCATTTATTTGTGGCGAAGCTCAGCTTTTTAGACCGACTTCAAAAGAGGAGGTAATCAATTCGACTGAATTTTTTTTTTTTTGTATGTTTGTTACGCGATTACTCCGGCAATAGTGAACCGATTTTGAAAATTTCTTTTTTGTTGAAAAGCATTATATACAGGGTTGGTCTCATATAAAATTGGTGAAGACCTGATGAATATCTTAGAATCTGCTTACCAGAACTCCTCAAAATTAAACGATCCAGCATTAATTCTTTTTGCGTAAGATTAAGTATAAGTATATTATTACAAAGGGTGGGTGAAAATTGGTAAAGGGTGAAGGTGGGGGGGTGAGGGGGTAGAAAATAGGTAAAATTGTTAATACTCAATATCTCCGGCAGTTCTTAACGGGCTTAAAAATAACTTTTTTGTCATAGAGTATTATATGATAAGTTAGACCAAAAAAAGTATTGTGAAGACCTGATGAATATCTTTAGACCTGAAGGGCAGAACTCCTCAAAATTGAACAGTACAGCAATAATTCTTTTTACATTAGGTTCAGTATAAGTTTATTACTACAAGGGGGGGATGGAAAGGGGAAAGTAGAAAGGGGCGTGGGAAGGGGGGGGGATATATACCAATATAAATACTAAATTTCTGCGACAGTAAAAAATGATTTTAAATAACTTTTCTTCGGCACGAATTATACATAATGTTGGTCACATAAAATATGGTGGCAATCTGATGAATAGGTATATATCTGGAGAGCAGACTGGAGGTCAAAATTTTGCAGAAACGCAATGATTTTTCGTCCATTAGGTTAAGTATATGTGTTTTATTAAAAATAGGAAGTGAAGGAGGTGTAGAGGTGAGGGGGTAACGAATGATTACCACGCATAAGTGTACTCAATATCTCCAGCAGGTCGAACCGATTTTAGTATTTTCTTTATCATAAAAACGAAATAAAAAATAAAAACGAACAGTGTAGCTTCCTTAAAAATCCTAAAATACTAATTTTCGTTTTTGAAATTATAAAGGATCATAATGGTTCATTTTTTATATACATTGATTCCAGTTTTCATTATATGATTACCTTTGGTATCATTACAATGCTTATGAAAACTAAAAAGTAATAAATAAAATAATTTAATTAAAAATTAAAAGACCGACTTCAATGTGCACTACAAAGTAATAAATAATATATATTTCATTGTGCTAGTACACATTGATTAATTTTCTTATTGACTAGACTAGCCAACAAATCTTAAATACGTAATATTTTGAAGGCGGGTCGCCAAGTGACGAACACGAAGACCTACACTTAAATTTAATTTGTGTAAAACATCCTAGCGAAAAACACGCAATTTTACACGCAATATTAATTTGTCTTAATCTATATAAACTTACGCCATTTTCCCAGAAGGGGTATGCAGAGATTCTCCTGGTATCAACCAGGACACCCAACGTTACGCCTTGGGTGTTTTGTCCCTCGGTGTGATTGGAGGCGAGAGTCTATAGTCATATCGGGTCCAAATTCCAGTCCCTGTCCTGATAATTAATAGAAAAATCGCCCGTCCTTAATATAACAGTTCTTAATCAACATTGTGGAGCATCGGACTTATCTGCAATCGAGGGAAACATACAAATTTAACAATCCTTCCCTTTCTTATACTTTCCTCACTATGATTCCTATCACTGTTAAAGTAATTGTATTTTTTTTTTTTTTTTTTTCTATTTATTTAACCTGGGAGTTTAGCCACATGTTGACTATGACACTCCCATAAAAACAACTCAAATATGTACAATAATGTGTGAACCCATATGGTTTAATAGAATCAACAAATCGTTTTAGTTTGTTTTTTCTACAAATGATAAATAAATTGCAAGTAATTTTTTTGTTCCTTCCGAATATGGAGAACTTAATAAACTATTACAAATACCGACATCACTATTATTAAATAAGGCGGTATTGCTACGTTCGGTCGCGTTTCGGATGCATTCTAATAACACGTGATGAATATCTTCCACCACATTACAAATCGAACAATTTGGTGTATTGGAAACATTCATCAAATATTTAAATTTGTTGGAAGTAATATGTCCGGATCGCAACCTTAAAAGCGCAACAATGTTACGTCTACTCATTTTAAGCTGATCGAACCACGGGTAGCGAGGAGGATGCCATTGTATTGTTCTATACCATATCCCTTTAGTTTTTGAGCGCTCGTCAAAGTATTCATGCCAGCTTGATCGACACATATCTTTAATTACACGCTTTATATTAGCTTCACTTGTATGTTTGTATGTTTGTATATTTGTATGTTTGTTTGTAACCGACTTCTTTGGGCGCGATTTTGACCCACTTTAAACGGCCAGATTTCGTTCAAATTTTGCACACCTGTCAAAGACCGATGACAATACAATAATTCGATTAAAATATATAATTATCCTGATTAGATTCGCCAGGATTAATTATTCTTATAATTGATGACCATTGCTACATTCATCGCTAGATGGCGTTAACATTGTATTCTTCAAGTGTCAAATGTTACTATTGACCAACAGATGGCGTTATTGATTGGAAATACAGCCGTAGATGGATGTTTTTAGTCAAAACAATTATATAATAGTTAAAAAAAAACTAAAATACACGCTTTAATAAGATATACAACTAAAAAAGTAAAAATAATTGATACTGAATTTAAGATAAGAAAATGGAGTAAAATACATATATTTTATTGTTACAAAGCGTGGGGTGCAGGAGGATAAGTAATTGTTGTAAA
This sequence comes from Hyles euphorbiae, assembly GCA_023078785.2. Lineage (NCBI taxonomy): Eukaryota > Metazoa > Arthropoda > Insecta > Lepidoptera > Sphingidae > Hyles > Hyles euphorbiae. Next base: position 11,372,910 of record CM041041.1, on the reverse strand, counting down.
CACCCCACGCTTTGTTACAATAAAATATATGTATTTTACTCCATTTTCTTATCTTAAATTCAGTATCAATTATTTTTACTTTTTTAGTTGTATATCTTATTAAAGCGTGTATTTTAGTTTTTTTTAACTATTATATTTTAGCCAAAACTTCGCTTTGTAATGGTAAACAGTTATATAAGATACCCTCGGTTATAGCAAGTTTAGCTGCACGGTCTGCCTCCTCGTTACCGGTGATTCCTATGTGGGATGGTACCCATTGTATGACAATTATTTTGTTTGCCTGTTTAATTTTACAGATGGTATCTAGGATGTTGTAGGCAATCGGAAATCCTCGAATGGTCGAGGTTATACGAGCCAAGTGTAAAAGTGCACTTTTCGAATCAGACAGAATAACAAACTGGTGGTGGTTAATTGATAAAATATAAGATAAAATTTCGAATATGGCTATCAATTCGCAATGCATTATGGAGGTATTAGCATCAACTTTAAACCTGACTCTGACGTCAGTCTGAGGGTCGAAAAATGCTGATCCGCATCCAAATTTATCCTTAGATCCATCCGCAAATAACTTATAAAATGAGGCATATTTAAATGTGAGGAAATTATTACATAGGTGTTTCATATCTGATACTCGAAGTGACCGTTTGGAACTATTAATACCATCAATATCAATCTTGATAATATCGGATATGTCAAAGTTTGTTATCCATGTGTCTAATGAGTAAATATTTAACTTTTGGGAAGAATAAATATGTGCATCTTTATACTTCTTGTGGATAAATAAAAGTAATGGAATTTTCTTCCGTCTTCCGTACACGCAATTAATATTATTTAGTTGGTCTATGACGTTAATAGAAATATTGCTAGTCAGGGCTTTTGATCTTATCCAAAATTTACCAGCCAAATATGTTCTTCTTATGTATAAAGGCTGAAGTGACAGTTCGCTCTCCATAACATGGATTGGCGTGCTCCTGATAAAACCCCCAATTACCCGCATTGCCTGGTTTTGGATTTTATCAAGTTTACGTAAATGAGTGATTGAGCTATTGTGATAGAGATAACTGCCATAATCCAGCCGGCTTCGAATAATGGCTATGTAAAGCTGTCTGAGGTGTTTGGGATGTATACCCCAATTGTTGCCAGCCAAAACCTTGAAAACATTCAAAAATTTAAAAGTTTTATCTCTAATTTCATTTATGTGTCTACCCCACTTCAAATTTTCATCAAGCCACATTCCCAAGTATTTTATACTATCAACTTGTTGAATACGTATGTCTTCAAGCTCTAAGTTAAGCGGAATATTATGTCTTGATTTAACTTTACTAAATACGCAAGCTTTTGTTTTTCTAAGAGAAATCTTAAGGCCTAAATCTTCCACAAGTTGACAAAAAGTATAAAGTGCTTGGCGTATATCAAATACTGCGAGAGACAATCTCCTATTTGTACTGTATATGACAAAGTCATCCGCGTATTGAGATATGAAAACACCTTGTATACTCTTACAAATGTTTATAGTTGCTATATTAAATAATATTGGAGATAATGGATCCCCCTGTGCAATACCTATACTAGTTGTTCGGCTTATGATTTTGTTACCAGTTTGAATTGATAAGATTCTTTCATTTAAAAATTCGCTTATGTAATTGCACAGATTGGATCCAACCCCAAGACCATCCATAATGTTCAAAAGACTATGCAAGTTTACATTATTGTACGCCCCGTCAATGTCAATAAAGCATCCTATAGTTGATTGCCCCTTAGCAAAGCCTGCCTGAATTCTCGTCACAAGTCTAGTTAGATTGTCCATGGCTGACAGTGATCTTCGAAAACCTACAGTCTCATTAGAAAGAAGGTAGTTTTTTTCTAAGTACCATTCTATTCTTCGAGTTAAAATAGTGTGAAACACTTTGCAAGGACATGACAGCAAGGCAATTGGCCTAATGCCGGGAGCCTCTGTGTTGTCAGCTACGGGTTTAGGAATCGGGATTACTTTTATATGTTTCCATTGTTTAGGAACAAAACTATTTGACAAAAATGCATTATAAAAAAAAATTAACATATTTTTACCAACTTCAGGCAAGTTCCGAATCATGGAATAAGAAATATTGTCTTGGCCAGGGGCTGTGTCTGAGTGTTTGATACAATTTTTAAATTCATTCATAGAGATGGGGCTACATAGTTGGGAATTAATTGAACTGAAACTGAGTCTACGGTACGGTACAAAATCTGGTGCCAAACTACATAATAATGAGTCTAATTTTTCTCCATCAAAACTTGTTCTCGCCTGTCTGTAACCTTTAAGCCACTTCATACGATTCCACATCTCACTAGAAGAAGTCACGGTGTTTATATTATCACAGAAAGACTGCCACGATTTGAATTTACAACGGCGTATCATTGTCTGGGCATTTTTTACACTTGTTTGAAGTATAGCTAAATTGTCAGGTGTTGGGTTTCTTCTAAATTTTGCTAAAGCTATGCGTCTTTTAGCAACTACATGTGATAAATCCTTATTCCAATACGGCTTAGGTGTAAATTTTTTGGAATTGGCGGGATTATCAATTGTCTTAATAATTGGAATAAATTTGTCCGCGGAATTGTTGATTACACCAATGAAACCATCATATGCAGACTGAAGATCATCTAGGAGACTAACATTTGGTAAGTGTTGTTCTAAATAATTCCTGTAGCTTAACCAGTCTGCACGTTTAAAATTCCTGCGATTTTTCTGACTATTTGTTGGCGCAACGACAGTGTCGATCATAATCATTAAGTGATCACTGCCCAGACTCTCATTAATGACCTTCCAATTGAATTCAAGTGCGATATCAGCTGATGCAAATGATATGTCAGGTGTAGTAATATGACTCACGTTGTTGAACAGCTTGATACGAGTAGGACTGCCGTTGTTTAGGGAGATGAAATTGTTTTCCATTGCAGTATCAAATATTTGGAAGCCTCTTATATCAGTTTTAGAGGACCAGTTGGTATGGTGAGCATTGTAATCGCCTGCGATAATCGTCTTCTGTCTTGTTTGAGTAAAAATATTATTCCAGTCATTATAAGAAGTATCGACACCCGGAGGACAGTAAAGTGATATAATATTTTCTAGATGATCACAATTGTAAATTTTGAGGTGTATTATTTCAATAAGTGGATTGATACAGGCAGTTGGAATTTTTTGTGCTTTGACTGACCAATGTGCTAAAATTGCAACACCGCCAAACCCATCAGATCGATCAGCTCTATATGTGTTATATCCGCTAATGCGAAAATCACTTCCCGGCTTAAACCATGTTTCACTTATTATCGCAATATGAACTTTTCCCCGGTTCAGAAGTACTTCAAACTCAGAACATTTTGGGCGAAGACTTTGGGCATTCCACTGAAGTATGTTAACTGTAATGTGTCTACTGTTATAATCCATATTGTTTCAGATAATCTACAAGATGCGAGGTTGATAGGTGATGAACAACAAGAGATACTGCGAACTTCCAAATTATACTTATAGAACTTTTTATCTTCTCCTCCCAAGATATGTTAAGTTGTAACATTTTGTTTTTCAGTCTTTTGAAAAGTAATTTCCATGAAAATTCTTCGTTATCTACTGTCGATTTCTCAGAGGCATCATCTTCTGGTGCAATGTTTCTGTTTTCATCGGTTTCCACTTCCTCTGCCCAATCATCCAAAATCATGTTTCCTACGTAATCTTTGTTATTAGTGCTTTTCTTATTGTTTTGAGTATTTTTCTTTTTAGTTACATCTTGCGTTACGGCTTTAACATAAGATTTACTTTTAGTTGAGGAACTACTTGTTTCTGCTAGACGCGTATTTTTTTCATGTTGTTCTTTTCGAGAATATAACACAGGGAAATCTTTTTCATTTAATATTTTTGTAGGAGGAGGAGATGGTGGAACATAAATAGTTAGGGCTCTCTTATAAGTACAATTGAACTCAGCCATTAGATCTCTGATCTTTCTCTCCTTAATAAAAATTGGACATGTTCTATCCAGGGCCATGTGTTTTCCACCGCAGTTATTACATGTGAAGTCGGTACTTTCACAGTTGAGGTGATTACCTCCACATTTGGGACACACAGGTTTATTGGCAGGACACAACCGAATTGTATGACCATATCTCCAACACTGAGCACACTGCGTGACTGGAAAAACATATGGGCTTATATTTACTCTCGTGTCAAATATTTTCACATATGTAGGTAAGGAAGATCCTTTAAAGCAGATTTTGACAGCCTCACTGTCTTCCCACCGGCCGGAGCTACTCCTTCTTTTTAGCCTTTTGACACCTATAATCGTCGTGTCACAAGTGAGGCTTTCCATTATCTCTTCGTCACTGAGATCTAGATCAATGTCCCTTATCACTCCATAAGACTGAACAACTTCAAATGTCTTTTGAACTTTAAAACCATCCTCATTAAAATATTTACAATTTATAATTTTATCAGCGCTTTCCTCATTAGTAAATTGGATTAGTACCTTATACGCGTTTATGTATTTAATCTTAATAACGTCCTGTATCTTCTCTGATTTCAGTACTTTGGCTAGTCTGAATTGTTTGGGTAGTTTTTCAGTATGTGTTAGGCAAACTTCAGTCTTATCCTGGGGTATCCTACTCATGTCGTCCTTACTTGCTGCTCGCGCAAAACGCTTTCCACTTTTTCCTACTGTAGTCCAAATCTCGTCATGATCGATTCTTCTATTCCTCTTAAATCCTCTTCTTACCTCTTCCTGGTGAATATCATCGTCCAAATCCATATCCAAGCTATTACAACTGCTGCTCATTTCCTGAGGCATTATTATAGGTAAATCACTTGACACGTTTTGTTCATTATTTATTAATACATTTTGGTTCATGATCGGTAATTATCAGTTAAACACATGTTTATTTGCGCAGTAACTATTAAGCGAAGCGTCGGCTCAAACCAGTTTCAGTCAGTTCGAGCGTACGCGTCCGACAATAACAAGCAACCGCACGGAACTATAATTGTATATAAATATGCAAGTGACTCCAATAAGTCAATGGTGTACCCTGGAGTTGAAACCCTTGACCACTGTATCTTTGATCGTATGCAATACATTAAAATTAGACCACACATATGACACATATTAATTCTATTAAAATTTCAACAAATGTACACGTAGGATCAATATGTTAAATTAATTTGTTTCTAGTTTACATATAACTGAGCGCCAACGATACATCTACAAGTAGGTAATATTCAACTGTGTTACATTACTTAAATTTGTTCTCGTTTGGCACTTGGCGACCCGCCTTCAAAATATTACGTATTTAAGATTTGTTGGCTAGTCTAGTCAATAAGAAAATTAATCAATGTGTACTAGCACAATGAAATATATATTATTTATTACTTTGTAGTGCACATTGAAGTCGGTCTTTTAATTTTTAATTAAATTATTTTATTTATACAATAGGTCCAACAACCAAGCAAACAGATCACCTGATGGTAAGTGATCACTGCCGTCCACGAATATCCACTACATTGGGTTTGTGGATGTTTTGTCGTCTCATTAAATTGATAGGGGAGCCAGAAAGGAAAAAGAAAGGAAGAGGATAATGGTATTACCCGAAAGGAGACAGCTAAGCTGTCGCTTCACGTCCATCACCTGTGAGACAGTGGTAAGGGCCTGGAAAAGCCTGCCCATTCATAGTATACTTTATACTTCAATAACACAATTACAATTTAAATATTTACATTGTTTTCTTTTCAAATAAAGTCTTACGTAATGATGGGAAATCGATAAGCCATAAGAATTGTATAAAAGATTCACAGCACCATACTAACACAAATCACAAATCAATAGTTAATATAAACAATTATCACCATCATCTAAAATAAATAAAAGTTTGTTATTTCTACGAACGCATTCAATTTTCTAGGAATATTATGACACCACTTTTATTGTGAGTCGCGCGAACATTAATAACTGAAATTAGCAAAAAATAAACCTGTCGTTGCGCACACCAGTTATATGACAAGATTTGATTGAAGCGAAGCAAAGAAATATTTTACAACTTAATCTAAATTTTTATACTTCTGTATCCTTTAGCGAAATATAATGTTCTCTTGTCAGGGACTCTGCCTAGATAGCATTGCACTCTCCATTAGACACATTGTATTGGTTTTAAATAATCTGTGGGAAGTTTAAATGACTTCCGTTATTCCACTCTTATTTTATGCGGATGAAGCTGCGGGTAAAAGTAGTAAAATACTTTAATACAGGATATATCAAGACTGCTACCGAAAACAAAGCCGGATAGTTCTAGTGAATACAAACACAAAGCAATAAAATATTTTGCAAAAAAAAAGCGGTGATTTTTTTTCCTATCAACACATTTGTAGGGTAAATACATATTTTTTTCCAAAAATAACACTGTACACACTCTTATTTTTAAAGACGTTATGGTATGCGAGTGTTTTAATTATTATTTTAGAAAAAAACTATGTATTTACCACCCGAACATGATGATATTTAAAAAGTCACAAAAACAATTGTCACAATTCAATGCGAAATTTTTTATTGCATTGTGTTTGTTGTCTGTAAAACTAGCACTCGGCTTCGTTTTCGGTAGAAGTCTTGATATTCCCTGTATCTGGTAAAATATTTGAATGCCCACATGCTACAATTTTTGTCCAAACGCAATATTCCTCCTGTTTCTCGATCTATTGATTTTGTAACTTTGACAATGAAACAACTGAAATACTTTATTCAGTATAATTGTGTAGGTTTGTTTGTAAAGATGTTAAGGCCGGTCGGCGCCGAGCTGTCCGACCTACACTAGGCGACATACCTTAATCAATTCCGTTCCATCTCTATCCCCAATTGAATCGTATTTATTGGAGGTGTATTGCCAAACATTGTTTTTATAATTAATATGTATTACTTGCCTTGCCTTTATTTGTAGTATCATAATTCAGTCTATTTATCCTACTTTGCTATCGAGAATTCAATGCATTTTCATCTAGCAATAAAGTGTATTGTCGCTTCAAATAAGCATTATACAAGCAACGCTCTCTATTTTAACTATACAAAACATTTATTTAAATGCAAGTCCTACCAACTTTTTCTGAATCCGGCTCAAAGATGAACAAAATTAACTATTTATGAATGTACCTGCAAAGGTTTTTGTATGTAACGAAATTATTCCATTATTATTACGTAAGTATACTGCGGGCAGAACAAAAACTCTGGTAACTACTAATTAACGTAAGCAAGAGTGATTTTTTATTAGTTAAGAACACGGTAGATCAAATCAGTTACAAAATTATTATTGCTGCGATGTTTTGTCTAACAGGCATTTGACTTCACTGGAGATCGATCCTATAGGTTGCTTCTCTAGATTCACAGAGTGACACGAGGCGACTGGTTTAGCAATAATAATCGATGTCGCACTTCTAGTTTCACCATCTTCGTCAATGTTATTCGTACCATTTTCACCTTCCGATCTACCTTGACTATCTTTATCTTGTTTATCTTTATTCTTCTTTGCATTCTTTAAGGCCATCAACATTTCTGAAATTTAAAAATATATCTTATTATTATTTTGTGTATTTTCGTTTATTTTACATAATCCTTTTTATTGCATCTGGCAAATATATAAATGGCACAGGTTATGGTAGGTGATTAACGCCGGCCATGATATTCTAATACACTTTGATAGCCAGTCTCCTAAAATGGGAAAAATGAGCGAAAGAAAAAGATAATTGTGTCTATGAAAATTTCACTCATGAAACGAAGCTCGAGAGTAAAGCTGATTTTGTGAGACAGCATTCCTTTTATAGACAAATCGATCTATTTGTAAAGTCTAATACAATTACAATATTGCTTTTACACTTTTTGTTACTATCTAAATAAATATAACATGTTCTCTATTAATGTTTTCGCTTGCAAAGCAGCTCCTTTTGCTGTGTAAACGAACTTATAAATAGAATGAAATGGCAACCCCAGCTTGCTTTAAAAATATGGAATGTACATGTACAACAAAGAAAAAGGTTTTATATAAAGTTACAGAGGTAATGCTATTGCCTCTGTGTCTGGTTGGAAATAAGGCACGATTCTCTGTGTTATTTTCATATCAACACAAGTGTAAGCGAAGGGTGTGTACTGTGAAAGGTCACCTTGCAAAATGTCACATTCGATTGGATGTAAATTCAGTTCCCGTGAAAAATATCACAGCACACGTTGTATAGAAAATTATGATAAATTCATTTCTTGATATGCATACGACTTAATTTTAACCAAATTCTGGTTGTTGGCTCGCTCAATGATTAGGTATTTGTTACTATAATATGCTTATGTTTTGAATTTTAAGAGTAATTATCGAGTATTTTTTTTCTGCATTGTAAATTAAAAGTACTTTTCGATATGCTCGTACTTCGGGCTCAGTCAATCCGACGCGACTTCACACTTCATGATTCCATATTACGTTACGTCTTTCAAAAATATTTGACAAAAACTATTCACACATCCTTGCACATGATTATTAAAATATATATGTAAGTATAGATAATTGCACTGAAGTTGTTTCTTTATTGCACTTAATGGCGAGACTAGCATGCCGTTACCCTGAAGGTGAGCGACATGACCGCTCATGAACAGTAGCAATACCAAACAACACCTTGAATTACAAAGCAACGCTTGGCACACGCTAGCTATCCTGAGAAATAAGATGTTAAGTCTTAATGGTCTAGTAGTTACTCTGGCTACAATGTCTTAAAACCGGAACACAATAGTGCATTTATACTGCTGTTTCACGGGAGAAATAGACATTGCGGTGGTTCCTACACAGATGGCCTCTCACATATGAGAGACCTACCACCAGTAAAATTCTATATATCTTGTATTGGAGGAGCGAGGAGTGGAGAATATAATACACTCGTACTTTGGGAATTCTGTGTTCCTCAGCTTCAATAGGATAGAAACAAGTTAACATTGCTTACACTGTTTGGCAGGAAAAACAGACATTGAGTTTTAGTAAATATTAATGAGCGATCCATTGACATAAAATATATTATGGAACCATTGCATACACAATTACTATAAAGCTTTTATGATGTTCAAGTTTTTAAAAATAAACATCATACTTTAATTTCACGGAAGTGTTGTACCATTTTAAATGGACGTGACAAACTATGTCGACCATACCTAACAACCAGAGTTATTGCCCAGGTCTGGATTAGAGATATGGGCCGCGAGGTAATTTATACATCTTACTTTACAATGTTCATGATGACAAACAAAATTAGGGGGCATTATCCAAATTATCTGATACATGCTTATATCATTATACACGCTTTAAACATATATACATATATTTATATATGCCATAGTTATGAAACGTTCAATGAATTCCGAATTTTCATTTTCCCTTTTATGTTTACAGTAACCATATTATCATTAAAACCCGTATAAAAACAACTACGCGTAAATAAGTACGGTCACGTATCTAAGTTGAGATCGCAAAGCATGTCGGGTAATGGCGGGATTCGATGAATATCTAATGGCAATATTTATGCGACGCACAGTTTAAACGCCGTCTACATTGCGAAAATTACATCAATTCAGCCTCCGTAGAAAATATTTATGTAATACTAGTTTACATACCCATCGAGCTTCAGTACTCGATGTCAATTCCTTATTGTAAATCTTGTCAGAAGTGGCTATTATAGGTCAATGTAAAATAATAACTGAACAGTAGTATAAAGTTAATAGTGTCAACTTAATACGTTATTGTCATTATCACAAATTAAAGCATCGACTAAGTTGGAATCTTTACGGATATTAAAGAATATAGCTGCTGATCAGGGCCGTCTTTAACCATGATGGGGCCCTGGGCACACAAGAATGTGCGGCCCTTTTGAAGAATAAAGAAAAAAAATAATCTAACATTTATCTACTATGATCATTTCATATTGAAGTTATGTATCAATCTTGTCGGTCTTTTTGGTCGCTCGCCAAGGCTGTGGAGGTTAATTTCTGCCTGTCTAGTCTCCCACCACTGCGTAAGCCCGATAACAGTTTAGCACACAGTGCAAGCATATCTCTTGACCTAATTCTTTGCCTCGAACTCGATTTTGGGTGACGGGGGAGCCACACCGCCGAACATTCCGCGTTGTGAGAGTCTCCTATCTGACATAAAAATAATCCAGCGTGCTGTCAGACGGGAGCTCAGGCTTCTTGACGTCCATAAATCGAGTGGGCCAGATGGTATACCCGCAGTGGTTCTTAAAACGTGCGCGCGTGAGTTGACACCCGTGCTCACGCGCCTTTACCATCCTTCCTATAAAGCCAACCGGGTTCCGGCTCCTTGGAAGGTCGCCAATGTCCACCCTGAACTAAGTTCAATTTAACCCTTCGAGGACACAAGTTTACGTGTTCACTGCGAAGAAGGATCCCTTTGTCATGGCACCACAATTACTCTTACTCTCCAAGGATCCGAGAGTATTGGAATCCTTGGCGTCGAAATATCAAGCAAGGTCGAGTTTAGGAGTCATTTGGAGGACAAAGCCAAACTGGCGAGCAAGAAGTTGGGAATTCTGAAGAGAGCCAAGCGGTACTTTACGTCGGGTCATAGATTGATGCTTTACAAAGCGCAAATCCGGCCCCACATGGAGTACTCTCACCTCTTGACAGGTGCCCTAAAATACCAGCTCGACCCACTTGACTCCTTGCAGTGACGAGCATGTCGAATAGTCAATGATCCCGATCTCACGGACAAATTGGAACCGTTAGAACTGCGGAGAGACTTCGGAGTGTGTTCTATCGTTTGTTCCACGGGGAGTGCTTGGGGATTGCAATGTTTTTAAAATAAATGTAGCCTAAGCTAATCCTTATATTACAACCTGACTAGGTGAACATTTTTTTTAATTTTTACTTTACAAGAAGACACTTCTTTTTTATTTATATGTATAGATGTTACATTCTTTCTCTGCTTACGGCATCTCGGGCCGAGGACAACTTCGGGCCTGAGGCCTTTCAAGCTCGGGGCCCCCTTGGACCGGCCTCCTACCTTGGTGTTATACAAATGTTTTTATGATGCAAACATACTACCTATATAGTATGATTACTATTTCTATGACAGAGAACACATTTATAGCATTTCACTTTTAGTTTGGAGGGATCTCTTTTAGGATGTGGAGTTATATTATCACTAATCTACTAAAATAGATGATTATTACTTCTTACAGTTTTGCAAATACCTATACGTACATATGTTATAGGAGTCGTGAAACGTGTGAGTATGGGTGATGATGATGATGATTTTTTTTACTCTGGCTCTTCTTGGGGGCCCCCCTGAGGATGGGGGCCCTGGGCACGGGCCCCGTGTGCCCTTAGTGTAAAGACGGTACTGCTGCTGATACGATTTTTCTCTGTATCAGCCCATATATAGTACGTCCCACTGCAGGGCACGGGCCTCCTCTACAATCGACAGTACGATTGAGAGTGGTTAGGCCATATAGTCCACCACGCTGTATAGATACGATTTTTACTTATTATTTTCATAGTCATATTCCTACAAAATATGTAGTTTATTAAGTTTTATGGTGGATTTTATCATATCATTATTTATAGTGTTAGGGTATCTATAGCATAAATATAACTATCTAAGTTTGAAATAGAGTTCATGTCGACAAAGGTAGTGAGTTCCGTGAAATTCCAATCAAACATTTCTTCCAAACTGATAAACAGAAACGGCCTTATTCATAAACAATTTTAAAACTTCTTTTAGTTACTTCATGTTCTTCTTCGCTCAAACTGAATTCAAAAATCGCTGGAAAGGGACAAACTATTCAATAAACATATTTCAATAAATTTATTAGTATAACCGCACAAATATGACTCTCTATTTATAAGGCTGAAAGTGTTTCGATTCATGCTATTATTACATAAACAAGAATTTGCTGCTAGCCGAAACGTACGCTCTTAGTACGGTCTGGCAACTTAAGAGATTATTACACCTCCGAGATTCAAACAGGAACTGAAAATTCAGGCTTCTTGCTTTAACCACAACGAAGTTATAGAGGGTAGAAAATGGTCTGAATTGCTTCGAGAAAAGGATGGTACGACAGTACCGCTTTATAGCTCGACTTGGAGGGGGCACTGCCGTGCCCCCAGATAGGTTCGCTCCCTATCACACCGTGATGGGACGGAATTTACATATCGAAATGTGGGTGTAAAGACACCTCTGCCTAACCCTTCTGGTAAAAAGGCGTGAGTTTATGTATGTATGTATGTATACAAGGCACCTTGAAAAATAATATAAAAGGTTATGATTGCCAATAGAAATACTTCTGCTCTGATTAATTATTGATAACTGTTATTCGTATCGCGGCAACAATTATGATTTTACAAGTCGGTGGACAGGGTTATTTTATCTAACCATCATCTTGATCGCTACTAAATAATAACATCTCACGGTATTTGGTATAGAATATTTCATACGTATCAGCCCTTAAACGTCTCACTGGAGAGCACGGTCCTCCTCTACAATTGAGAGTATGAATGATAGTGGTTAGGCCATATAGCTACCACTAGCCATCACGCTAGCCTAGTCCGGGTTAGCGGACTTTACATGCCATTTAAATTCTTATAAACTCCTATGGTATGCAGGCTTCCTCTTTTAAAATAATAGAATATTTTAATAGGAATTAACAGAAAATTTTATGTCTTGGGAATTGAATTAAAAAAAAACATACAATTATAATGAACGGGCGCGATTAATTTACAATTTTTTTTTACAGAACTTTACCTAAATGATAACAAAAAATATCTTAATCAATATTTAACCTTTCCGGGTAGGTATAGGTAAGTTTACATGTGAAATGCCGTATTACATTCAAAGTCAGTCAATTTAAATAAATTATCAAAAGAACAATGGCGAATTTTTGATTGATCTTAATTTGAGTGTCTTAAAGTGGCATACATACAAAACAATTTCCAATATTTTTGTACATTTTTTCAAATAATCATATGAATTATACAAACCGGGTGAAAAAAAACCTTTAAAATGGAAAGCCATTTGAGTAATTCCGGATTTATAAACTATTATTGGCTAAGTGTTGCCATTTTATATTTATTCGACTTAAATAGTTTGCTATCTAGTAAAGTACTGTTATTCGAGATAACTTTGTCATTCAATATATTATTGGCAAACTCCCGCAATTTGTCAGTTATTTTAATTTTGTAAAATAACTGACAAATTGCGATACTTCATTGATATTTTATTTGCTTAAATAGAACAACACATAGTATTTTTTCTGTATTAAATAATAAGTAAATTCAAAGTATGATATGAGCCTGGCTAGAAGACTCATACTTAAAGCAATCGATTGACGATTGACATAGATAACCCAGCAAAAAAAAAAGATAGACTTTTGACGTTTCCGTTGCGTGAATTGTTGATAAATATTTAATCCGGACTGAGTCAAAAAAAAATGAGGAATAAGGAGCCTGATACTGCGTTGTTACTGCGTGATCCGTGCATTGTTACGGACTTTTATATTTACTGTGTGTGATATGTTATGTTTGTTATGATCATCGATCTTATTTTAATGCTTGGATTGTTTATAGTAAATATGTTGAGAATTGAAGGTAACTGTCAACTGAGACTGCGGCAGATCAACTGTAATTAATAATTATACTTGTAAATATACTTTTTAAGCTAATATAAATAAAAACACAAGATACTAATAGAACGGGTGTATTATTATAATTTTTATTTATTATAAAATGATATTCCTGACAACACAATACTTCATAGCACGGTCAGCCATTTTACTCGTAGTGTGACGTAGGTGTATAAACACAAAAATTCTGATGTGAATATCAATTTTTCCCCTGTTCCTTTAACAACAATTATTACACATATTGAATTAGAAATTAACCCTCAGGCTAACGAGATTTTTTTCATCTTAAGACATTTAATTTTAATGTCAATAAAAATAATGTATGGACACTTGCCATTGTTCTTTAAAGTGTACAATACATACACTATATACTAAGTTATTCTAGTACCTATTATAGTAACTATATTTCAATGTCTATTACTTGAAATGTTACTGTTATGGTCTATGTATTAACTTGCATTTACTTTGAACAAATAAATTAAAGACATCGCGTGGGACTTACCGCGTCGAAAATTTGCTGAAAGCGGCATTTCCACTATACCTATTTTCCCAGGTGCGTATTAGATACTTTCATTGTGAAATGTTCCGAATAATCGGGCCTCCGAGTATTTTTTAATTACTTTCATTATGTCTGTTAGCATGTCAAGTTGAGTGTTTGACGTTTCGCAAGATATTTTATGTTTCACACCAATTTTCACACTAATAAGGTTTTAACACAAGTCGAATGTTTAGCAAACGAGGCACACACATCGTGTGGTTGAAGATGACGATTATAATGCGAGTTTTAGGCACACTAATTTCAAATATCATATTTAATGTTAAAAAATGAAACATTTTTTGTAATGAATGGCGATGACAATGTTGTTTGGCAGAAGAAATCATTACGTCCATGGGAGAAATAGACATTGCGATCGTTCCCATGCGGCCTCTCACATTTGAGAGACCTACCACCAGTAGATACCAATCTACCGCTTTAATGAACATAAGATACAATTCGTAATTTATGTATAATTAGTCATATTCAAATAAATTTATGAAATTTATAATTATTTGCGTAAATATAAGATATGATATGTATGAAGAAAATTTACTTAATGAGTCCGAAGTCAGTAATTTGAGCCCGATATCGCGATAGGCTCACCCTTATCACATCGTGGAAGGGAACATACAAGGCGAAATGTAGGTGTCCCGGTAGCTCATCTTCCTATGCTTTCTATGAAAAAAGGTGTGAGATTATCTATGTATGTATATGCAATTGAAATTTGTTTTTTTTTATCATAACAAATATCTGTTTAACACATTGTTTGAGATTTGTTTTCATGATATAAGCAACGTGCTTTGTACTCATAATCTAATAGTATTAAAATGTCCAATAATATAAAATATGCAGAGAGATAAACTATTCCACTATTCTTACCACTATTCCTAATATTTTGACAACCCCATGATAACTATAAGCATGCGACTTCCAACAAATCGAAGACGATTTGTAGGCCTCAGAACAAAAATTAAAGCATCATTGCTCTGAGCCTTATGCAGAAATCACAAATCCAGCAAATAAAACGTGGTATTATTATTATCTCATTTATAATATTATGCTGAATAAATTGAATAGATACATATGTGTTTTTGTAGCTAGGTATATCGATTGTAACTTGGCATTTAACAACTTAGTTGTTTTTATGCCATAATTAGGTTTTGTCCATAATTTAAGGCAATATATTCTAGGTTTTTTTTGCATCTACGCAAAACGTAAGCTCTTACGCCATCAATGCAAAAACATTTTGGCATAGACGTGTATTTCTCAAATGATTTATGTGTGGTCTGACAGCTTTTTTGCTCCCTGTTCGAAAAAAAAATGTCTTTAAAACAAAATAGAATTCATAAAAACAGACGCACGCTGAGTCCCAATCTCATAACGTGATACATGTTCAGTGTAGTAAGAAACAGAACCTGTGTAGGGTTCATTGAGATAATATACTAGAGGGGACACTGCAAACAAAATGTTTGTAACAAAATGAAGGGTACATTCTATTTCTGTCTCTGTCACGTATACGAAGTAACATATCTTCTCTCTCGCTTCAATGTGTACCCTTGTGCACCCACCATACGCACAGATTTTGTTCTTGATGTCCGCTCTAGTATAATACCTCAATGGTAGTGTTAAACATTTTACAACTAAGAATCGAAACAATAAATATTTGTATTATAAATGATACAAACGTTGATTCAATAAGGAGTTTACTTTATAGAGCTTTTATATATACATATATATATAAACTCAAGCGATTTTCCCAGAAGGGGTAAGCAGAGGTGCCAGGGCACCCACGTTGCGCCTTGTATGTTCTTTCCAACGATGTGATAGGTGGCGACTCTATCGCCATATTGGGCACGAATTCCTGACTCTGGGCTGAGAATGAATAGAAAAATCCAATATCACTTCGCCCAACCCGGGATTCGAACCCGAGACCTCAGCTTTGTCACCGTGCCATAGTACAAGTACGCTATCGAGGCAGTCCGAGCTTTTACCATTGTAGCATAAACTTTAGTGAGTTTTAGTATCCCCATTTTTAAATTATTTATGAAAGATAATTTTTATCATAATGTGTGAAATAGATCTTTTAAGTAGAACACATTAATGAAGACTCATAACACCTTTATCAACACCCTTTATACTAAAATACTATAAAAAATAATTTAACGCCCAAATACTGGAACGTAACTTAAAAATAAATAGTGCTTAACTACGTTAATCCCAATTAAATGTACTGGCTAAGTGGGCCGTGCGCTGTTAAAAGCAACTTATTATTTGAATGGCTTTCCAGTATGCGGGCGCAAATCTTTAAAATATGACCTTTATAAACCGGACAACTAACAAATTAATACAATTTGTGTAAATAATAACTAATGACTATTTTAGTAATTAATCAGAATAATCGATATTCCGGATCTTCAATCTTAAAGAATAAATGAATATCAAGGAATGAAACGCGTGGTTTATTTTAAATAAATCATAATTTTAATTTCATTTCAAACAGCATTTTATTATTATTAATCATTATTTAAATATTACCTTTGAACCAAAAAAATGTTTTTGTATGTTAGTTTATCACGTGGAAAATGTCTAATTTATATTCTGTTTTATTCAGTGTAGATCTTTGAAGCATTAAATTAAATTTGATTTTTTTCAGTAAATTTATGAAAATGTTATACGACATTCAAAATGTATAAAACCATAAAAATACATAAGAATATAATGTTTGATTTGTTACTTACCCTATGATAATTCAATCCTTTCAAAATTTAAGCGCCAAACATGTATAAATTATAATATCATTGTAAAAAATATTTCTTTTGGCATAATATAATTAATTTCCACATAAATTATTCAAATGAACAACTCAATATTCTTGTTATTTATTTTGACAGATGCGTAAATCGGTGACGGATGAACCTGACCACGCAACTGTTTTCATTATGATAACACTCCGGTCTTATTGCCTATACAGAGACTATTGATCTCTGACTTCGAAGAAAAGAGTCTCATAATTTTAAGGTTTTCCTGAACTTACTGTTTACCTTTTCTTTTTTTTATTGCATTAAATGGCCAGACGAGCAAGCCGTTCGTCTGATGGTACGCGATACGACCGCTCATAAACAGTAGCAACATTCCACTGCGCTCGCCATCTTGTGACATAAGATGTTAAGTCTCAATATGTCCAGTAGTTACTCTGGCTACAATGTCCTTCAACCCGAAACACAACAGTGCAGACGCAGTGTTGTTTGACGGGAGAAATAGACATTGCGGTGGTACCTACCCAGATGGTCTCTCACATATGAGAGACCTACCACCAGTCAGTTACCTGTAGGCAGTAAGTCGAGCCCACATTAAGATCAATTAAGTGTTGTGTCTTGGGTATCAGAAACTACGAGAGTCTGTTCAGTCTAATAAACACCCAGACCCGAGACAAATATTTGTGGATCTCACAAACATTTATCTCTATCTTGTCTTTGTCATTGGATCGATTCCGCGGCCTCTCGTTTCACAGCCGGCGTTTTGTCAACTGCGCTAAATAGGCTGTCTGTTTAAACCTACTGTAGCTTTCGAGTGTTTTGTCTTCTTCGCTCAAACAGGATTCAAAAATCGTTCGAAAAGGACAAAACAAAAACTAAGAAAGGTTCAAAACTGTCTATGAATGCTGTATGATCTGGTCTGTCTATGAATAAACCTGTCTATATCTATTTTGTCATATTTTGTAATCTATTCGTTTTTTTATTGAACGCGGTAAAAATAATACGTTAAGAAGTTTATTCCGTTTTATGTACTCATAGGCCGTCGCTTCTTTATATTTCTTCAGTAAGTATCGTACCCATTTTTGGTATAACAATATGTATGTTTTTATTACCTACTCATTACGTTCAAGAAAAGATTCCGACGCAGCCACCTGCGACGAATAGGATATAAAATACCCCGATACATAAAAACCATAATTTAGCTTTACCTTGGCATTAGATACAATAAATTACCAAACGAGGAAGACTTACCGGCCACAATTTTGCTGACACAAAATTAATAACACAGGTCTGCCATGAAAATTTTTTTTAAATAAATTTATCGTAAACATGTAGATATTGGTCTGTATATAGTAAATTTATACTTTGTTTTAACGTATCACGTCACATTTTTTTTGCATATAAATATTTAGTTCGTAAAATCAGTAAGTTCGTTTTTTTTACATACTTGATTCCAGGATCTATATTTTTATTTTATACTCTATGACCATTTTAATATATTGTTACTAACCTGCAGTACTAGTAAATATTGCCATTTCCAATTAATCACCACTTTGTTATTTTTGAAGCTTTAGCATGGCTTTACATGTTTGCTATTGCTAATTACCCTCCACCAGAATTTGTAAACATAAAAACTGACCATATATTATAACCATTTATCACAACTAAAATTAATCACACAAAATTGATTGTTTAGTGTCTTCTTTAAATGGGTTCGTTTAAAACTCACTCTTTCATAAACTACACGAAATCTTACAAAAATGTTAGCCGGTCGGCTTTGTGAATCACTACTGCAAATAGCAAAATTTTGCTTATTTATATTACTTGTAAAATGTTATTACCTACATCACCTGATATTTGTGATTGCTATTGTTAAAAAACGTGTAATAAAATATTGTTTTATTAAATCTGTAACTATGGCCTCTTGGAAGAACTTAATGATAATCTTGGATTATCGAAGAATGCTGCAGAAATTCTCGGTTCTTATCGAAAGGAAAAGAATTCATTAGATTATGATACATATTGATATTTAAATTAATATAAGGCATAGTAGGACCTATATTTGGTACTTGGAGGCCCGCCTTCAGTGTATTACGCATATATTTCGATTTGTTGGTTAGTCAAGTCAATAAGCAAATTAATCAGCGGGTACAAATACAATGAAATAAATATTATTTTTTGGTCTGCATGTCTGTAGTGGTATTTTCATTATTATTTTTTACTTTTTAGTAGTGTAAGTTTTAAACTCGGTTTTTATTCGTATTGAAGTACTATATTATATAAATATAATAAATGTGACGTGATATATACAATATGAATACCGTTTTTTATTACTTTTAAGACAATTAAACCAAATATTAATGATTTAACAAAAAAACTTTTCAAAATTTTTTTCGCAGACCTGTGTAATCTTTCAGTTATACGAAGATCGGACACTGTCGATAATTTTACCATTCTGTATAGAAATTTCTAGAATGTTCTATTTCTCTATATTCGTGAACATTTCTATGAGTAGTGACTGCCTCGGTGGCGTAGTTGTATTAAGGTACAGTTACAAAGCTGAGGTCTCGGGTTCGAATCCCGGGCTGGGCAAAGTGATATTGGATTTTTATATCCATTATCAGTCCAGAGTCAGGAGTTTGTGCCCGATCTGGCGATAGGCTCACCACCTATCACATTGTGGGACGAAACATACAAGGCGAAATGTGGGTGTCCTGGCACCTCTGCCTACCCCTTCTTGGGATATAGGCGTGAGTTTATGTATGTATGTATGTATTTCTATGAGTATTATATGTGGAGGGTATTCAAGGACAATGCTTTTATTAAGTTTTTTGGGCTTTATTTTCCGTTCCGGCTTGTTTGAATGATGAATTATATATAAGTAACTAATATAGATTGTCTGAGTTACCTTGGTAAATGCAATTCTTGCCTAAAGGCACAAGCAGGCTCAAGTTTCTGTCTCCAAGTATAGTAATTGAATTGCAACCAACTTATATTTCAATTCACTGCGCAAAGTGTTCTACCAAAATAACAAAGCTACTTTAAGAGGAATACAATTTCGAAAGAAAACCTCAGGGATAAATAAAACTTCGATAACTATAGGATCTTGAAATAACAATATATCTAAACTTTGGTTCCAAACAAGGTTTGTGGAAACTTTTGCTATCTTTATTTTACACCGACAGCTATTGTTAAAGTCGCACGCACAGGCGTGGATGATTCTATTAAAGTTTTCTTCGAAGAAAGAAAAAAGTATCGATTCTTATTCAGTCTTACAACAAAATCCAATTGTATAAGCATACACTTTGTTTTATTGTGGCTATGTAAAAATTTAAGCTTTTGTACCAATGAATAAAAAGAAGATATACAATAAAACACACGAAGTTCAATTTACAACTCCACCTCATTAATACAGTTCAGTACGAAGAAATTAGAAAAAGGGATGAATTCATTTTATGATGTGAAACTGTCTTAAAAACAGATGACACGGTAATTTGGAGAATAAATCAGCTATCTCTTCTGATATCACATAAAAAAATAAGTCCATTAAGTACGTCGTATTCGTATCTTGAGACTGAGAATAAATAAATTAGCATAAAGTAAGTCATAACATTCTGTGCTTATTCAACCAAGAATATTGAAGACGCGTTCAATTTGTGTGATCTAGTTTACTTTCCAATTTATCCGTCAGAATATATAATAGGTTCAACTGAATTTATTTTTCGTGCTCAGTGCGTTTGTTTGAATAAGTCAAAGCAATTTACGAAGGTGTGTAATAATATCTTACTAAAAATAAAACTGTTTAAAATCTTATAGTATAATTTAACCAACACTGACATCAATTAATAGGTATGCAGTTTATTTAAGAATAAGAAGTTCGATTTATAAATACGGATATTGCGTGATTTAGTCTAGGATTAAGTGTACGTCATAATGCGTCGAGCGTGTCATGTACTTAAGTTCTGATGATAAGAGGCGAGTACATCACAATGTCAGGCATGCATAATTTTTACGAAAAACTTCTATTACCATTATCAAACTGAAAACCTAACACAAAGTGATTTGAAATGACATAGGTATAGTAATTAATTAATCCGTAAAAATTCTTGAAAAGATGCAGCTCAAGAAAATATATAATCAATATTTATGGGTATTTTACACCCTATGTGGACTATATAACCATACATGAATATAAATTGCATTAAGCTTTGACACGATCGAACCCCGGCTTCTGACGTAAACAGGCAGCAATTTTCTTTATCGGGCGTATTTTCACGCCAGCTGTCTGTATCGCTCGCAGTTTATTCCGGACATGATTTTACGTACCACACAATTACAAGAAGCATATTGGTTTCCTTGATTTATTTATTCATCCGTATTTGTGTTCAATAAATGTATACTCTTAGATTTGTAAGCAGATAGAAGTTAAGTAGGTATAAATCTGCAAAAAAGTCTTGTACTCGAAGACGCCTGGACCGGTTTAAAAATTTCTTCTTTTTTTTCGAAGTTAATATTTCACAGCTGGTCCCATTCTTGGTCATCAAGTAAAGATCTTATAATGGAATCCTAGTAAAACCGAAAGAACTTCTTAAATTTGCAAATATTCATAGTGATTCAGCTATGGAAATGGTATTAATCATAGAATTATATTTACACTTAATAACTTAAAATATAATTTTTGTAAACAAATTAATCCAATATAAATTATAAAAACCATGACTTATAAAGCTAAGAAATAACTATTCGCAACACCCTCTAAAATTTGTTAGAGGGCTGTGTTCACTGAGATTTAAGAGAGAAGATTTGAGTTTAACGGGGCAAAAACTAAAAATTTAATTACATTTATGTTTACATTTTTTTATTTAGACCGAGAAAGGTATCTTGCGATCGCATTCAAAATTTGCAAAGAAGAAATGAACCACGCAAAAAGTTAGATTCAGACTCGAAAGTTACGTGGATATTTTGAATTGTGTCGTGGATGTATGACAAGTCTTAAGTATATTAATATATGGTGTTTTATACTGCACCAGAAATTAGTAAAATGATGGTAATTCCAGTGCAATTGTGGTGGAGTAGGCATCGGCGATATGATCGGTATAGTCAATCAACCATTATATTTACCAGCCTGTTCTAAACCAGCCATGCCCATGCTCAATTGAATATGGTGGTCCTTCTCGTAGATAAACAAATGGTTATTAGTATTAACCCTTCGATCAATAATATTTACCACTAAATTATATTTTAGTTTGATGGTAGGGTACCAGCATTGTATGTTCTTGAAATGAAATGGAGGGTAGTTAGTCTTTGTTTGCTCTGCGACTACGTTCTTACTCAGTTTCGTGGACGCTTGCGAAGGAGAAGCACGTGCTTCACCGCTCCGTATTTTTGCGTAGTTTCTTATGTAATGGAAAAGCTCAAAGTGATACTCTGTGCAATTTTTTCGTGTAATATTTACTCGTATCGTAAACAATAAAGTGAAAAGTGAAAGTGATGTGTGGTGCAGCAATAGGCTCCAATTCGTCAGTACCGACAAACCAGCTTTTAGATCGGGGTTCCGGTAAGTACTTAGGCTAATTAATGTGACTTTTAATTGTTTTGTAACAGTAATATTTGAGCACTAAACCATATTAGTTATATCATTTCCTTCTTCAATATTCTTCGTGATCAACCATGGGCAACAATCTGACAAAGCGAAGAACAAGGTGCTTATTTAAAAAAAAATACTTGGGTCTGTCCTATTGAAGGTGAGGAACCCAGGAATTCCCCATAGTATATTATACTCTCCACTCCTCACCCCTCCAATACCAGATGTGCATCATACGCATATGAAAACCAAGAAAATATCCGCTGTTGCACTTATTTATTACCAATATTACTAACGTAGCTGATATTTGCCACATCACGTTCATTATGACTAATAACCATAATTATTTATTGCACTGATGAAATCACAATTGCACGCTAATTTCCCGACTTCGAATAACCAAAAGGAGGACTATGATTTTAACAGGGTTTATAGGTGATGTAATATGAAGCGATATCCACTAGGATATAAACATTTTGTTTCAAATGACTAAAATTCATCTGATATTATGGAAAAATCCATATAGATTAATCTACGTATTTTGATGGAATATGCTTCGTTGGAAGCGTCCCTTAAGGTGGTCAAAAAAGTTACACTACTTCTCTATCTCTATCTCTCCCTTCAGCCATAGGAAGTCTACTGCTGAATATTGGTTTTCTGCAAAAATCTCCACATCGACCTGTTGGAAGCGGCCTGCATCCAGCATCGTCCTAGACTACTTATTGGATTACTTGACATATTTTGAAAGTCCTTGTAGACAACCTTCAAGAACACATATTTCCAGATTATGTTTTCCTTTTTTGGTAACGGATCTATTACACTATATTCGGGCACACATAACTGTGAATTCCCAGATTGACATCATACCGGTGCAGTGGTCTCTATTGCAACAGCCAGTTCCGCCTTCAACTATGCAATAGCTCACTTTATTATGATGTAGATTTTATGGATGCAATTAAAAGTAATACAAAGTGCTACATTCAAGATTCACTTTCTAATATCTTTATTTAAAAATAGCCCATCGTTTACCGATAAAATAAAAAAATTACTTAACTCCATTTTCAGATCATACTTGGGTGTTATTTATTATTATTTATACTACGAGTACTTATTTCATTGTTTACAAAGGTTGTTCAAGGTTTGTTAACGAAGCCCACATGATTAGCAAGTTGCGTTTAAGGAAATGGCTAGTTTTATATTTATTTTATTAATCGTTTTGTATTTATTTTGATGCAGGTGCTAACTATTTTCTAATAATGCATACTCGTATATGTAAGGAAATCAGAACCGGTTAGAACGTTCTTACGCGAAATGGCCACGTCAAGTTTACCAGTGGATCGTGATTTCTCATTACATCACTGATATTTACTTTAAGCATTATAATATTTAATAATATGAACTCCACTGCTGGCCATTAAGGTTTTCACAGCGATATGTTGATTACGGTCTGCATGCTGCGACTTCCTGCAATCTTTATTAGACCATTCACCTTGTACGTGGACGTCCGAAGTTATATTTCTTTATGTTTTCCTAGTTCTTTTCCATTCTACAAATAAAAACATTCAAAGCAACCTCCCTTGTTAAATTCAATGGCGCAAAGCTGCCTTGACGTGTTTAATTGTAAAGATATTTAACTAATATTATTTTCAGTATGAAACTTCACTATGGTTCGGAATCGCTGTAAAACCGATATAATTACCAAATGTTCAACAAAATAAACGATTTTTATTTTAGATGCTATTATCGCGCCACAGGGCTCAATAATTAGTTACAGATTAACAGTTCGAAATTTGTAAAATCATGCAGTTTCAAACTCTAGGAACATTTCCCTAGGACAGCTCCAAGGACCCGACAAAGGTCGTCGAAGCCGAAAGCTGATGGAAATGGCTTTCATCAGACATATCAACAAAATGTTTGAGAAGCTATGTTCGACATTGGACATCTTATAATTGATTATGATATTATTTCTCAATCTACACCTTTTTATTAAATTACAATGTTGTTGTATTGATATCTAGTGGTAGCGTAAGCCCACTGAGTTTGTTTCACCGGGTCTTCTTAGGAAGGGCCGCATTAGATCCGGTGGTAAAAATAAACCGCTACACAACGTTATAATAACATATATGGTCCACTAAAAAATTAATTAGACAAACGTAAATTATGTATTTCTTTGAAAAGTAAATTACCATAAAGTAGTAATTAATACTTTAAATAAAACACTAATAGGAAATTAAATAAATAAATAGAAATAAGAAAATAATATATATAATACTACAGAGAATATTTTGTACTTAATTGAGATTAAATACTATGTGTGTTAACTTTTCATAAGAGCTCTTTAATTGCATACATGACTAATAAATACATTTCATTTCATATTACAAGTAAAGACTCAATAATAGGATGAAAGAATATTAAAAGTAATATGAACACAAGCTAGCTACAATGTTCCCAATAGTCGTTTACCTCATTCCGCGGAGAGCTGTTGAAACCTAATAGAGCGCAGATGCGATGCAACGCGCCAAGCACATTTATATGAATGCCCCTCAACTGCCATTCACTAGCGTAAATGCTATGGCACCGACAAACGTTTTCAAACTAATAGCTGCCAATTTTCTCTCATAATATTTTTGCACAAGCATTTAGAATTAAGGCATTAAAGAAATACTTTTGATTCCCATTACTCGATATTAAGAACTTTGTTAAAAAAATGTAACAATGATAAAACTGTTGAATCTTGAAAATGTATTTAATAATAATAATAAATTATTATTAATAAATTATTATTAAATCTTGATACAGAATTTGCTATAGTTATTTTATGTAAAAATCTGAATTTTGTATAGAATGTTATATTTTAGTAATATCTAATTGTAAAATCATACTTACATAATCATACTTACATGTCTTAATGAAGTTGATAAAAATAAAATAATGTTTGGTACAATATTTTAGCATTTTAACTCAAGGGCATTGGAATCTAAAAAATATTTGTTTTATTTGACCCATAATACACAAACATTTTATCGATATAATGAGCGTAATAAATACGGCAATATCAATTCGATAAAATCCATTCATAAAAAAAGTAAATCTAACGAGGGGGTTAATTTTTGTTAGCTCATAAAGGGTACTTCGTAAAATGGATTCAAATTAAATTCTAGATTGAAAGCGATTATATGCTGATATAATTTCATAGAGGGTATATCCAGACTAGTACCGAAAAGTGGTAGTTTTAGTGGCAACAGACATTATATAATTAAAATTTTCACGAGTTTTTTAATGATGTTTTCAATGTCATCGTGTTTGGGTGGTAATCAAATCAATAAAAAAAACACTATTAAATATATCTATAGTTATTGCCAAAATTATAAACCCTTAAGTACTACGTACGTGTCTTTAAAAATAAAAGGTTAAACATTATTATTATAGTAAAAACTGTGTATTTACTACCCAAATAAAACGACAGAAAAAAATGGATTATTTAAAAATAAATATTACATCTGAAATCAATAATACTACCACCTGGCTTCGTTTTTGTCGCAGTCTGGATATACCCCGCCTGGCATATATAAGTATACCTATACCTATATAACCTTATGAGGTGGGTTTTTAGTCCGAATTTTTATCTAGATGGCTGTCTACTTTTAAAACCAGTATCATTTCCATGTTTTAATATATTATTAAAGATTTTCCACAAATAATTAAGAACATAACACCAAACCCGTGATCCGAACTCAGTGTACGATAATCTGTATTACATTTGTAAATAGTAATCAAATTAATATAAGTAATTAACGAATGCCAATCTTTTAATAGTCGTCTTTAAGTATTTTATTTCATTTTAAGAGCGTATACACCTTGCGCGCAAAGTCAACTATAGGTATTTCTTCGTTAATTTCACGCACACATAAGCGACCAAAGCTGTGTGCGTAGAGCTGCCGCGTCGGCTCGCTATACAATCGGCTCAAACAACTTTGATCCGTGCGCTTCAAATATTCAATTGAAATGTAACTGTAATATAATATCATAAAAATATTTTATTTGCATTATAAGTAGACAAATATTACTGTGCAAGCAAAGAATAATACAAATTTAGATACTAATCATATTTTCGTTATTATTACATTCTTAAGTTGCATTCAAATCAGTGTTCAATCAGTAGACACTACGGACGTTTTATTAATCATTTCGTGTTCGAACACATAAATAGTGTTAGGGGCCTTACAACCCCTTACAATTACGAAATATATTTAATTTTATATTACAATACATAACATAATTTAGCCTCGGAATTACATCCCATCATATTACCTGAAACATAATTTATACTCACTACAAAATCATTGTAGGTAATAAAAATAATTAAATATTTTACTACCAAAGTACTAAGATGTGGTAATAGCAGTCCGCGCGTGACTATTTTTACTACGTACGGCAAAAATCGAGTGCAGCCAGGCCGGAGCGACGAGCGATACGTCCTCCTTCTAGAAGACCTTGCGGCGGCGGTCTGATTTGATCCACGTCGGACAGCGTGTTTTATAGTGGTTTTTAAAATATTTGTAGAAAACATGAAAACTAATTTTGTTGAAATATAAAAATGGTAATTTATTGATAAGATGTTCTTCTATTATAATATGCAATTGCTATAAAAAATTATGTACGATAAGTTGGTGAAAAAAAATATGTTCTTGGCGAGAGTTTCTGAATAATTTTGCATTGTTTAAATTTTTATTTTTCAGGAACTAAACACAAAAAGATTATTTTTCTCAGCAAAATCCCTCCATAAGGGTCTTATTAGTCTGATAATATTTTGATTTTCATCTTATATTTAGTGGTTTCGGATATCTTAAGCTTCTAAATTGCCACTTTAAGCCTAAATAACGAAACTTGTGTTCAGTAATCCTTATCGTGCTCACAAATTATCCATCAATCTATAATGTTTTCTACCAAAATCCCTAGATGACAACCTTTTCTAAAATTAGTAATAATTATTTTTCCTTTAAATTGTTTATTGGTGGCTATTAACTCATTTGAAAAGTCCTGTTTTTAAGCCAAAAAGCGCGTGCAGGGTATAAACGCTCTTAACACAGTTTAAAAAAAGACGGTCGCATGAAATTAATGATATGCAGTCCATGTCACATATGGAAATAACCAAAACACGTCGATAAAGATACTACCTAATAATGGATTCAACCTCATTAAACCTTTATTATATCATTTTATTTTGGCAACGTATTTTTAAACTTAATACGATTAAATTAAATCAGACGATGGTAAAAAAATATTTATAGCTGGAATAGCGATATTATAATTAATTGTAATACTTAAATCATTTCTATGGTATATTAAGTCCTCGGCCCAACACTAAGCCAGCGTGGTGGACTATATGGCCTAATCCACTCAATTGTACTGATGGTATTAATATGGGAGATACAGATCCTTGATTCAATACGTTAAATCTGAAACACAAATGGTGCGGCACAAATGACATGGAACCGCTGTCTCACAGAAAACCGACGTAAAGTAACAGCTCGGCTATTCTTTTTTATTTTCAGTAAACATGCATTGCCATGTTTGAAAGCTGCTGCTAGGATATTTAAATTCCTCATACTAGACTAGTTGTAAAGTAAGTAGTTTGTAGTGGCAATGGGCTGGCCACATATGGAGACCGCGTCTTAGCAAACGTAGCATAGGACGCCCTCTGGCCAGATGGCAGGACGACATGTACAAGTGGGCCGGCAGCGACTGAATGCACAAGACAGCATGAATGCAGCAGTGAATGCAGCAGACCCGGCTCTGTGGCATGCCTTGGGAGAGGCCTTTGTCCAGCAGTGGACTGCAACGGGTTGATTATGAAAATAATACATCATCTTAGGTTTACAATATTTTAATTTAATAAACAAACAGGTAGGCGGGCGACGAAATTTGCAGGAAGTCGCTGGATACAGGCCGTCTCCAACAGGTCAATATGGAGATCCTTGGGGGAGACATATGTTCAGCAGTGGACTTCCTGTCTGCTGAGATGATGATGATGATGAAACAAACAGTTCACTAATAATTAGATACGAAAAAAAGTTTTACTCGATATATTCTAATAGACCCATTTAAATTCTCATATCAAACAAATACCCAGGTTTAGATAAAGATTCAAAGTTGTGTATTGAAATCGGGTTAAGTATAAATAGCGTGATATTCTTGTAAGACCGATAGTGGTTCACCTATTACTGTGGTCGGTGCTGTAACGAAGATTAATGGTAGCGTGTCACGGGATGCGAGCTTCCGAGGCGTGTTCACATTGTTCATTAGATGTAATTGAAGATAAATCAAGAATAGCTTTTAAGATTGAACAAAGATTGAAAAAATTAATATTATTTCAACCACCTGTACGATATAATATTTTATTGAAATTTCTAAGTAATATGAATCCAATCCACGCAAATAATTATTTATAACCTAAATGCAACTGCTTATTCGAAATATTTGGACCTAAAACTACTCTTTGTAACGTAAAGTTAAATGAGCTTGAAACACGATGGCGTGAACCACTGCCATTAGGCCTGGGAAACCGTTAATAGCGAAATTTTAATTGTCAATAAAGTGAAAAGCCGTGTTTAAAAGCTACCTGCAGAAAATGCTATTTTGATAAGTATAAAGAAAATACATAGTGCCGGTTTCCCCTTTCTTTTAATATTTTGGCATGTTTCTCAAATTTAAAAATAATAATATATATCGTATATATCATATATGCATACTCCTAAGCTCACACTATATTACATTACTTATCTATATAATATGACAATACCTTTGCTTCCAGTTTCAGTTAAAGAAACCCTAACTTACTGAAGTTTTCTTAGAATGCCATTTAAAAAGTATAATCCTTCCCGAGACCTTGGATGTAGAACATTCCCATCTAATGGGAACTTTGTATGTTCAGTCATTTTGCTTTGGCATCCTTAACTCGCTATAGACGAGATAGTCTAATGACTACAGAATCTGTCTGAAATCCAGACTCTGAGTATAAAAGATTTACATGAATTACATGAATCAACGAAAAATCTGAAATGTTAGCAACTAGCTTGAAAGTTCATATAACTACAGTCTCGGTTTTACGACAGTTCTTAGTTAACAATTTAATATTGTCTTTGTTAGTAACTCGAATATTTTAAAGAGAAAAGTGTTGTAATGTGCTTATACAGCCATCTCAGTCTTTTTATACCTTTATCTAAATTGGATAAAAGTTAAATTATCGCGGGTTCAACGCTTCTTTTTTTATTTATTAGAATCTCAAACGAAGATAACACATAACATATATAATAAACAACATATTTATCCTTCTGCGTGTATCTTAAATTACAGAAGAGCATGTACAGCTTGCACAGAGTTAGTAAACAACATAAATATGAGTACAATATAACAATTCCAATATGAATAAAGATGAACAGTCTAGTACTGAATTCTGCTACTTCTAACTTTAGTCATATGTGTATTCATAGTCAATTGCCAAACACTTTAACGATGAAGAAATATATTATGAGAAAATATGCAAGAATACAAACCCGAAACTAGCGTAGTGAACTAAGGTAAACTATTTGGCCTAACCTTTCTCATTCGTTATCTGGATTATAAAGGACGCCCGTGCCCTACAGTAGGACGTATAGGGGCTGATACAGATCACACACCACATGACGTGCTTCTGACCCATTTAATCCTAAACAAGTCAATGGTTGTTACTGTATCATCTCCACCCACAATCATCGAGGCAACTCCCAAATCGGTCGGCAAAATAATTCCAAGTATCAATGATTTACAAATATGACATTATATTTTATTTTAATTAAAGGACCACCCACAATAAAATCTCTGCTCAGATAAAATATGGACGAAGACTCCTATGTAGTCTTTTATCTTGTAAATATTATCCTCCTATTTCGAAGGAAGTCAGTACTTTCAGTGTCACAAACATCTAATCCCGCCATTCTTCGAAATGCATAAGTCGTGCGACCCAGTTCTTTTCTGGAGCGAGAGGAAAACTGGAATACTTAGGTATCTTCCGGCACCGATGAGAAGATATGTGGCCCAGTTACTGGCATTGGTGTCTTTGGTGCTTTACAAATGTGATCATACTTTCAATAAAATTACATAATTCAATTTAATTTTAATCTCTATATTAATTAATTGAGGTTATAACAATTGACTTTGAACTCGTTGGTAGGTACTACACATTTTTCGTATAATTTAAATGTGCATTACTATGAATAACAAAACGCATTCCATAGTTGTTCTATTCACACCACACAGTACTGCAAACGAAAAGAAATATAAAATTCTCTAGAACAAAATAAAACAAATGTCTTCACCATTTGCATAAATCCTCATCAAAGACCATTTAAATGAAAACGATGCTTAACAACTGACTGTAAGGGATTTTGTATATCAGGCTTTTTAATTAAATGTAAAACCAGGCGGGACAAATGAAGCTTTCTTTAGGCTATTAAATAAAAGCGGCTTTTTTGCATTCAAATGTAACGTTTTGTTCTCATTTTGTTTCGTTTAATATGTAAATAAGTAATTTAATATCTCTTTGTAATAAAATCTATTAACGCGGTCCCCTGCCATGCATAATTATTGTTTATGTTAGTAAGATTTGCATTTAGTTCTTTTAAATAAAAAATGAATATCTAAGCATTTTATTTAGACCAGCAAGATTCTGTCAAAAGATTTTAAGAGTCAGTCGCCAAACGCTGCACTTATTAACAAGTTTTGAGGATGCCACTTTCACAACAATTTCAGTGTGCGATTTTTTACCTGAAACACATTAATTATCCAAGAATGGATAACTTCCCGAGACTGTTGACGTCAGAAAAGCGGATGGTAGCAATTTCATTAACAACATTGTGTGTGTTTTTATGTGTGCTGAGTTCTTTAATTGTTGGATTACTTACCTTTTTTTATAAACAGCTCCATTTGTTACAATATAAACCATATTCTTGTTTGTACAATGACAAATAAACAAATATCGGAAATCCTTTTGCAAGATACAAAAATATAGTTCACATACTAAACGGGAATATATATTATGTTAAGAGCGTATGAAGAAAGATTTAGCACGAAAAATTAATTACTTACTTAAAAAATATTGTTTCTGAAAACCAGCGCTATGTTGTCATTCCAGCGACAATTGAAACGATTTTCTTTAAATGTTGTATAATCTTAAGTTATATTTTCTTCCTTCTTTACTTGCATCGTGATGTACTCATGAATCATGTCAATAAAATTCCTTTTCATTCAAAATTATCGAGGATGGACAACGATTGATATAACACCTACAGTACTAGAAGTGTTTCATAATGCAATATAGGTCAAAGTCATTCATTACCAGCGACTCCATTACATCCTTTGTTTGGCAAAATCTGAACGATAAACCCGAATGCGCGAAGCAAATTCAACATTAACAGAGTTTTGTAAACTACATGAAATAGTAAAAATATTTAACCTTATTTTCTGAGGACCGTGTCTTTATTACACTTGGAAATAATTTTGTCTATGGTTAAGGGGATTTGATGGATTCTCCATTGTACAAAATAAACATGAATCTTATATTTTTTGTTCCTTAAACTCAACTACAGCCTTCATCGTCTGGTTAACATCAGCTTGAAAAAGGTAAAGCTTCTCTTCTTTTACTAAATTTTTCATGGAAGTAATTTGCGTAGATCCTCTTAAGTACAGATGAAGATCAGCACGTGGCTTTAGCCCCCAGAACCCGGGCTTATTTTACTTTCCTACAATGTCCAAGACAATTATCCCATGTAAAAATAATGAGCCAGCTTATTAAGGGTAGTATTACTGTAAGTTCGTATTACCTAACAGCATCAGGGTCAGATTTCCGTTCGGTTATTGAGATTTTGGGAGGTAATAAGTTTATCAATATCCTGTGTTTCAACCCCAAAGACCAACCTGCGACTCATGAGGTGCTATGTTATAAAGACATAAAAAAGTAAAATATTTATTGACACAACATAGAATGCACAGAAAGAACAAATAAACTACTTATAAGACAAAGAAATAAATACTGAAAAAATGAAAAATACTTAGATTATAACTATCTAAAAAAAGAACGTAATATTCATATAATAAAATAAAATACATACAAATAGCACGTTCACATTATATCAAATCACATGATATCAAATTTAATACATTGCGATTTTCGATCAGGTAAGTAGTTTCCATTATCTTAAAGAACGTTTTGATGGAGGTACCATTGCTCTCATTCTCGTGCCTAAGGCCCGTATTCACAAACAATACTTTACTCAGTGTTGAAGTAACCCTATGCTAAGTAAGACATTTCTCATAGTGATCGTTCCGCTCAGCCTTTTTATTCATAAACAATACTTGAGTCACCCTTTTACTATGGGAACGCACAGTGTCCAATGCGGATCAGTGATTGGTCAATTACTGTTGCTAATTTCTCTCTGGTGTTTGACAATTGGTGTCCGCGCATGTCCCGCGAATTACTCGTGAGTGACGTCTTTGACAACTTCAAATATTTACGTTCCAAATATTTATTAAAATTTATTTCCCACATTTTTGAGCGGTAAATTGTGAGTGTTAACATACATAGGCCTCCCCCCTCCCCAATGATTTCAACAGTGACCTGTTGGAGGCAGCCTGCATCCAAATACGTAGATGATTAGGTACTAACTTGAAAACTCCCGTATCTGCATCAGCCCATGTACGTCCCACTGCAGAGCACGGGCCTCCTCTACTATCGAGAGATTGATTGTAAGTGGTAAGGCCATATAGTCCTCCACGCTGGCCTAATGCGGGTTGGCGGACTTACATACTATAGAAATTTTTATACATCGCTATGGTATGCAGGTTTCGTAACGATGTTTTCCTTCACCTTTTTAACGCGTGGTGATTGACTATCAAAGATTATTTTTGTGATACGATTGTCTTCCCTCCTGGAGGTGGGCGCTAATAACTGCGACACAGTTCTCCCGAACTAATGCAGTTGTTAACGTACACATATAATAACTGTAAGCTTGTTTATGTATCAATAAAATATTTGAATTTGAATTTGAATTGTATTGATTCAAATTGTATTGATTCAACATGACTCCAAATAGTCAAAGGTGTGCACTGGGATTCGAACCCGTGACCACCGTGAAAATGTTGGCAATCGCATCTAGTCCGTTTACTAACAGAAAACTCCCAGATGATTAAAATCTTAAGGCCACAAGTAATTGGCGAATAGGCGGTATTGAAAGGCCTCTTTCAGACTAGTGGCAAAAGTGCATGAAGAACAATATCCCTAGTAAATCGATAGCGTCTTCTAAATTGTTTGTCATTGTAAAAATCAAAAGGATTTTGTAAATCTCGACCCACCCGCACTAGGCCAGCGTGGTGGACTATATTGCCTAACCACTCTCAATCGTACTCTCGATTGTAGAGTAGGCCCGTGCCCTGCAGTGGGACGTATATGGGCTGATCCTGATCCTGATCCTGGAATCTCGAATAATATTTCTTGCACTTATCGTCCTGCGTTCGGTGCCCTTACGTATCATCAACATAATTGTCGAACTTCTCCTCGCTGCTGTAATTCATTGTATTGAAAATGGATAAAACCTTACAGAAAACCTTAGTGCAAAATACATAAAATGAAATGGTAATTTACATTCACAGCTGTCACTTACGTTTTCAATCGACACTATGCGTTGCGTAAAATAGCTGTTGAGTTTCTTTACCTGAGGGCCTCTTTAAGTGAACGCATAGTGTCACTCATCACTCAAGTATTGTTTATGAATCAAAATTGACAATTCTGTGCGTTTGGCTACACTATGCGTCCTCATAGTATTGTTTGTGAATACGGGTGTTAAGATCGTCAGAGAATCTGTAATTAAAGACTTCTCGACACGGCAGTGTTTTCTTTGATGGATCTTTTACCGTTCAGGCTGTTCGCTTGCGGAACTCGCTGCCATTGACAATTCGACAGGCGCCTTCGCTGAACGTCTTCAGAAATAAAATACAAAATTCATTTTCTTTCCAAATTATCTCATACGTAGTACTAAGTCTGGGCTATATTTTATCGATCTTGTCATATATAATATGCTTTAACATATTATATATTTATTTAACATATTATATATTTTTCACATGTATTAGTTCAATATTTTTGTCAAAATATGTGTAGGTATTTATATGTCTTTTTACCAATAAGTATTGTTATAAGTTAGGCACACACAATAAACATCAACTTTAACATTTTCTTTAATGTCCTACTCTATTGTTATATGGTTGTCTGGAAGAGATCGATCTTACCGATAAGACCACCACTTGATCACTATTTGCAAAATTGTTCTATTATTTTTGTTATTTTATGTTATCTGGTGTTCAATAAAGTATTGTGTATCTGTTTCCTTCTTTACAACTTCTATTCATAAAATAATACATTTGCAGACAGAGTAAGGATACAATTAATTTACAAAGCATGTGTAAATCAAGTAAAGTTACAGCA
The DNA here is from genome assembly GCA_023078785.2 of Hyles euphorbiae. Classification (NCBI taxonomy): domain Eukaryota; kingdom Metazoa; phylum Arthropoda; class Insecta; order Lepidoptera; family Sphingidae; genus Hyles; species Hyles euphorbiae. The sequence continues at coordinate 11,337,846 of CM041041.1, read as the reverse complement.
GACTTGGAACAGTTCGCAGCCAGTCCTGAATCTGAATGTAATGAACAAACACTCGTAACAAATGGCGCCTGTTCAGTTTCTACTAGCTCCTGTAAGAATAACTAAGCAACCTATTCTTAGATAAGCCAACAGATTAAGGTCATGTTACAAAGACGCCTCAACGTTGTCGCATATTTTAGCTAAAGAAGCTTAATGTTAAAGTTGGCTAAGTAACATGAATTTAACATGAGCCTACGTGTTAACTTTAATAACAGTGAAACTTGTACATTTATAGCAAAGTTTTTAGTATTATTTTGCGAACTGTAATCAATATTACTTTCGCACTAGAAACAATGTTGAAACTTGGAGAAATTGTCTAAAAATCTTTAGAAAAATCGACGCTACAAAGTCTTTACAGAATCATCCCAAGTTTGAATTTCGTGATAATTTACGCTGTAACTCTTTGACATTGATTGATAACATTGGGAAAGACTTCTAAAAATAGGCCTTGAAAGATTCCTAATGGGTTTTATAAAAAAAACCTTTTATTTGAACGTGGTCGTCGAGACATGATTATAAATTAGAGCATTAGAGTTCGTCCAAGATTTAAATCTCCGCCACTGAAGTAATCACGGAAAAGCGTTTTACTATCTGAAAACTATCCGAAATCGCATAACATAAATCGGATACGTATTTTTATATTCACTAAAAAATAAAGCATAAACTACACCCCAGCAAGCACAAGAGCGAACTACAAATTCGGATATAAAACTATTCAGGTATTCGCGATACAAATCGATATCTTTATGTTATTACCTGCGGATATTTGTAAAGGCAAATGTTTACGAGAACATTTGGAAGTTAGTTGTGTTTACGTATAGCTACATGATACTGAGCAGGTATTCGCGCAATTTGATATCTCTAATGCTGCCATGAATTCGTGAACTTACACGAATAATGTAAACAATAATTTATTTCACTAAATTATATCCTCTGATTTTATTTTGCCGGTTGAAAGATCTGCGGATTAGAATGTATGTATTTGCAAGTCCCACGTCAGTGGTCAATGATAAAGTGTGATGCAATAGCCATGTTGAAAGAGCTCTTCCACCAATGAAGTATGAAGTTATTGAGGGATAAATTAATGGATATGGTGATTATCTGAAGTCTTTTAAAATGGTGACATAATTATCTTCTTTTATGTCATCATTCCGATCCCTAATAGCACACACATAATATGTGATGAAGTTAAGGATATAGCCCTTCACGCTATCTACAATAGCTATTCTAAGATTAACCTAGCATAACACTATAATTGAGATCAACAATTAAAGTCAAAATGTATACAAAACTAACATCTTCGATTTATAAATTTAAATTTCAATCACACATGCTTATAAGACAACAAACATACATCTACTACGATTATATTCAAAGAATTCTACGTCAAATCAACCACGTGTTTTTATCTAATTTATAACTTTCCAGCTCTTCAACATGATTGCCAGGAAAATACTGCGCGGTGATTTGGTTTATACATGTATAATTTGTTGCAGACAGATTCGAGAAACTAGGGATTTTTTATATAAACCCCTGGCTTGGCGCCACTAATCAAACTGAATATCTGTGAAGTGTGAGCTTAATTCTCTTTTTTACGAGCGCAATAGCGGCGCTGAATTATTTGCTGAATTACTTACATACTTTACAAATCACGAAACGAGCCTTGGAAGTGTGCATAAAATTTCAAAATTTGTTACATTACAAAACATGTTCATATTTTTACTTAACTTTAGGTAAATAGATGAAACTAATAGGTACTATAAAGACTCAAAGCTTTTTATGAAGATAATTATATTTGTTTCATAACGTCTTGTAAGTCTTTTCCAAAGGCATCGTTTCATTGTAAAAATATTTCTCGATTATTCAACCAATACCTGGCCTCTGCGGCGTCCCATATTGTGGCTTTGCTTACAAATCCCCTCATGTGTTTGCGTAACGAAAATTACGGCAATTTAGTCACACCCCTATTAATTACATACGACACACCCATTTATCACACTCTCTTCTAATTGACACAAGTACGAAGTTCTTTTATGACGCGTAGGAACGATTCAATTATGAACTGGGCCGAGCACCAGGCGTTAATTCTGTTTGAAGTTGGAAATACACTGCATGTAATTAGTTACGGAAATACTGCCATTCTTCTTGTGAAAATCTTTGATAAAATATTCTGCAGGATTAATGAATATGTAAATAACAAAATCCATTTTCAGCTGGTATTTTTGCGTTAAAATGCGATTATTCCAATTTCCGAAATAAAATTATTTTGTAAAGTTGCAAGAAATCTTTAGATGCAGGCTGCTTCCAACAGGTCAGTATGGAAATTCTTAGTATATGTTCGGCTTTGAACTTTGCACTGATTAACCTTATATTAGAGAAGATCCTAGGAGCAATAACGGAACTTTGTCTCACAATAAATTGATATGTAGTTGCGAACATGTTTTCGAGTGAAAGGATCATTTTGGTCCGTGCGGGGATCAAGTCGTCAACCTCAATATACAGTCCGCATGCCGCGCTGCGCTGATAATAGAATTTTCCTCTTTTCTACTAACGAAGATATAACGAGGGACAAGTGATACAGATTTGTGCTATTTTACGTATTATCTATATATATAAAAGAAAGTCGTGTTAGTTACACCACTTATAACTCAAGAACGGCTGAACTGACTTGGCTGAAAATTGGTGGGGAGGTAGCTTAGAACCAGGAGAAGGACATAGGATACTTTTTATCACGTTCCCGGTTTCCCGAGTTTCTATTAGCTTATTAACATTTTCTCATACAAAATGTTCATGGGTTCGTAACTGTCAAATATTTAATGTTCATCCCGTCGATACGGTAAACTCTTCCCTCAAATTAAAAAACCTATTTAAATAAAGGTTTCAAATCGACAACATTTATCCACAATATTCGATTATTGGCGTATTTTAGATTTTAAAGATATAAATTAATGACATTAATTAAACGGATTGACGTTTAAATTGGTTGTCAAATAATGCGTTCAGAAATGTATTTTGTGTGAACTAAGGAGAATATATCAAGCTACCTAAATAGAGACAATTAAATAAATAATTTGCACACGTAAAAAGTTATATTTACTTCTTTTCAAGATCGAATGTCACTTTTATCACGAATTTTTACAGTAGCCTTTCCTTCGCTATAATTCACTGATAGAAATTAATGTCTCTGAGTGAGATAGGTTATATTTTACCTAAATATTGCTTATAATATTTTTGGAAAAGCAGCATTGTGGATGTGAAATAAGGGATGGAATATTGCATGGATAATCAGAATCACTAAAGTTTTTAATGTCAAAAATTCATTTAAGGCACACTATTTGGATATGGAGAGACAGGATATAATAGAGTGGGAGGTACGGGAGAGAACTGGGATAGCTGGCAGATTTGATAGGACGAAGTGTAAATGTACGGTATAAGACGGAATGGATAATGAAGAAAAAGGACGGGACGGATCGAGAAGTGACTGAACAGACGGGTTAAGACGGGATTTAGCAGGACAGTAGGATAGCTACGTCAAGTATAGGCATACAAGTTGTTAAGTTATTATGCTAAATAATTTAATATAATATGAATCCTATGATAACCAAGGCGAAGCGAAGCGTGGCCGGGACAGCTAGTTTATTAATAAATAATTACTGATGGTAGGTATGAGAGGCCGTCTGGATGTGTACCACAGCAATGTCTATTTTTCCCGCCATACAGTAGTGTCAATGGACTGTTGTATTTTAGTTTGAAGTACTTTGTAGCCAGAGTAGCTACTAGACATAAAGTGACTTATGTCTCAGGATGGGGAGCGCAGTGGAATGCCAAGCAGTGGTTTGTAATTCAAGATGTTGTTTGGTTTTGCTACTGTTCTTGAGCGGTCGTATCGATTACCATCAGGCGCACGGCATACTCGCCCCACCATTCAGTGCAATAAAAAAATAGATGAAGAAATAAGTATATTTTAAATAATAGAGTGTAACAGCCTTGAAATCAACTACATTAAATTCAATTTCAGATTCTCCAACACACATTTTGATAAAGACACTCATTCCAACCACATTATTTTCATTCATGACTTTATTTCAGTTCACTAAGTATGTATTTGAATGCGCGCCGAATGTTTTATAATCCGCTAAGAATGATGATGTTTTCACATCGAGGAGTATTTGCTCCGCACAATACAACATAGACAAAAGTAATTTACAAATCGTTTACGACGGCTTTCCGAGACATCTGTTAGTAGTGTCCAATAAATCACAGTATTTTACTGCTTTGCGCAATGGCTATTTGGGCAAGTTTATTTTATTATTGTCTGAGTTTCTCACGGCCGTATTTCAGGAATTTTGGATATTTGGCACGTGAGTGGCGCACTGCCGCATTACTGAATACTTGTCAAGTATTCTGTTGAAATTCAGACCTAGTTCAACGATTTCATTACTGAACCCGGGTATTAACCCTAAATATAAAATACAAACAGTATATATTGAATTGTGAGTCGTAAATTAATTAAATCAGTGCCTGAACGTTGCATTATCTTCATATGCGGGATAAGGACAAATGGAAAAAGTCATTGAACAAATTTGCAGTATATTTTTGCATTGTGTTATTAAAATAACTAGTTTTACCCACTCTACGTGACGTACTTAAACTAAAATTGATTTATGCAAAACATTTATGTGTGAACGTCACTACACAATTTATTATATTGGATTTACGATCGTGAATGTTGTGGGCCGCTGTAAAGAGTAAGTAAGAGAGCGAAATACGACCACGATGTACTTAGAATCTGAAACAAAAGAATAATATTATTATAATCTGCAAAAATTGTCGCAAATTGTAAGTAAATATGTGATAGTAGAGGTTTTGTACTCGAAAACATTATCTCCGTGCAGGGAACAAACCTCCCACCTATAATTTAAAAGCCGGCCTTAAAAACATTTGTATCTATTAACAAACATAAGTTTATTTTTAATGGTCACTTAAAAATATATTATTGAGCTTACCTTTGCAAAAGAGTTTAAACTGATAACAGAGAATCCATACGCTGTTAATTTGCTTGGTTTTTGAGCCCTGAAAATTATAGAAACATTAAGTATTCAATTAAAAAAGAAACATAATGATCGCTCTTTTTTACTAAGAGGTCCTAAGTTAGTTTGTCTCGGCATTTTGTTGCACGTACTGCAAATCTCTGGAACTAATTGCTCTACAGCAGCTTTTCTGAATAACCAAAACCTGCTGACCTTCAAAAAAGAGCACATTCTCAACCTTAGGAACTGCAACGCATCTCTATGTCTTATGGTATTGCAGATGGTCATGGGCAGCGGTGATCACTTAATATCATGTGAATTGTTTGCTCCTTTACCACATAATATGAACAAAAGAGGTTGTTCTCTCTGTGAATCAAGGGCGGATCCAGGGGGATGACTTTGGGGTTATGGCCTTGGGCCGGGTCCAGATTGACAAAGTTTATTTAATATCTTGTTGATAAAATATATAAGGACAATTAATTCTTTGTACGACGATAAATGAAGTATGTACAAAAGGGCGTGAATGTTCATAAATTACGGCAGTAACAAACTTTAAAAAATATTTTTTACGAATTCGAGTATTGAAATCTGACCTAGTGTTCTGACAAGAACTATATGAACCCCCCCCCCCTCCTCTCCCCCTGGCGTAAAAGCTGGATCCGCCCTTGCTGTGACTAGAGGGCTTGCTATTTTATATTAATGAAGTGCGAGAAGTGCATAGTAAATCGACTAGCCTTGTCAACATTAATAAGTAGTCTCTCATATCAGGCACACTACAATCATACCAATTGCTGTTGTAAATTGCTTCACCCACTTTGAAACTCTGCAAATAAAACACACATCGTAAAGTATTGTGTCTTAGTGCTATCCTTCAACCTAGGCAATATGCGTCTTTATAACTTAAAGTTACTTAAATTAATATGTTTTGTTATATCCTGTTTCTTTTGTTACTAGGCATGCTGTAATTTCTTTCTCTAAAGGATGTGCCTTTTTGACGTATTTTATAAAACAAAAAAACCTTTAATTTCCAATAAAAAAATTAAGTTATTCCTTTCTTTTAGACCTGAATTTTGAATTCCCTTCATTCATTACAAGCTTTGCAATATCTGCGCGCCTAGGAAACCTGCGTGTCTTTATGCGTATTTGTTCTGTCTAGGGAGAGAAAAATCATTAGTATTATCTGTCTACGTTACAAAGCTATTTCTTAGGACTGTCACGTAGAAGCGCGCTGTAGTTGCGAAGTGAAAATATAGAACTGAAAATAATGTGCCTACATATACAATTAAAAAAAAATAGAACAATGATTGAGACAAGGCCGCATAAATGAAAATTGAAGTTAACGATGGTTCGGTCTTCAATTTCAGGTTATTATTTTCAGAAATTTTATTCAAGTAATGCTGGTTCGAAAAATAGTTTCCTTCATCATGTTTCAATTATCCTGCTTCCTTCATTGTCGTTACATAACTTTAAGTAAAAATATAACTCACAGACTCAATTATCTGTTCACCGCAGTTGCAAAACAAGCATATTTGTATAAACCCAACTGCGAGGAAGAAACTGAACGCTACCGCCAAAGGAACGTCTTTTATTACCTGAAATAATACCGACATTATTCACTATGAAGTATGAATCACATATCATATAAATAGTATCTGTATCAGCCTATACATACGTTTATACAATCGAGAGTTCGATTAAGAAGGTTTAGGCCATATACAGCCAGCGTGGTGGACATATGACAGCCTCCGCGACGCAGTTAATTAGACGCTGGCTGTAAACGAGAGTTCGATTCTCGCACCGAAACAAATATTTTTGTGAGCCACAGGTATTTTTTCGGGTCTGGGTGTTTGTGAGACCGAAAGGTCTCTCGTAGTTTCTGATAGCACAATACAACACTCGATCTAAGGGTGTGAATTGTGGTGTGCAGTCAGGACTATTTATGTGATTGTTCGATGTATTTATTAATTTCTATATCTATATCTGTATCAGCCCATATACGTCCCACTGCAGGGCACTGGACTGAGTGAGAGAGTGGTTAGGCCATATAGTCCACCACGCTGGCCAAGTACGGGTTGGAGGACTTACATACCATAAAAATATTTATTTATTAATTTAATGTTTATGTAATCCAACTACGCCGGCCTGGGACGGTTTGGCATTAATAGTATAATGGTATTATTCGGTTACCATAATGTTGAATCCAGTGACACATATTATTATCGAACTGCTTACGACGTTGAACAAAGCCGACTTCGAATAAATTATCTCCAATAAATCCACACATCTGAAAATATTGTTAAAATATGGAATGAAAAAAAAAATATATACAAATTAATGCTCATATAATATAAGAGCATAAAATTAGATTGTTTATAAATTAGCTCCTTGTTTACTTCTAAACATTTTATGACGTGGTCTATCACTAGAACCATGGACCGGGAGTAACAAACATACGGAAAAATTACAACCTCATATTGAGTACACTGCACATGAACTTAACTATCTGAATAAAATAAATACAAAAGTATATAAGCAATCATTTATTTATTTATTTATATTTATTTATTTATTTATTTATTTGAACAGTACGATTATTAACATCAATTACACTATTCAATTACCTATTATAATATAAAGAACAAAACATAAAGCTTAACAAATTTTAACGTACATTACAAACAAACTTATACTAAAATAATAACATTCATTTTATATGTACCTATAAAAATAATAGATAGCTTACTGAGGAATATAATTTTCGCTAAAATTAAGACAATTCCTAACAAGCGGCTTCCATTCGTCGTTGAAAATATCGAATTGCGGGTAAGCTTCCATGAAAGCATTTAGCTGATTAAGAACTCTTGGGACTGGCGACATGGCTCGTGCCACCGTACGACAAACAGGCGTCGCAAACAACTTGTGTCTTCTATTTCGAAGATAGTTGTTAGGAGTATAGATTTGCATCAACTCACTGTGAATATCCGGCGCATCGATCATACTACGGCATATTTTAATCATACAAATCAATTGGTCATAACTTCTTCTTGTCTCAAGCAAATTATATCCTAGATATCCTAAAAGTTATTTTGTTGGGTACATATATGGATAGTAGCCCGAGATAAATTTAAATAGAAATCGCAGAAAAGCCTTGTGTACCTTTTCTAGAACAAGAGAATATGTCTTTTCGTGCGGGTTCCATGCGCATGAACCTGCCTCAAGCTTACTTCGTACCAATGTGCTATATAAAAGTTTAATGATTTGGGTGTCCTGGAAGTCTCGTGCATTTGGTAAGACGAAACCGAGGCGCTTGCAAGATTCCATAGCAACATTAATTATGTGATTGTGGAAAGTGAGCCGTAAGTCATCACTGGCAACACACAACTATCGAAGACTTTCGATTTAAGGCACTGAGGTATTTTGGACGAGAAGACGTCGCGTAGTTTCCCGAACGCTGCCCAACCGAGTTGGATTCGACGATTGACCTCTCTCTCGAAGTTGGACCTGCCTAACCGGACCACTTGTCCTAAATAGACATATTCGTCAACAACTTCAAGAGTCGAGCCCCCAACACCGATGGGGGTGGGCACAACATGGACATTCGACATGATCTTCGTTTTGTCCATGTTCATTTTAAGACCCACCTGTTGGGAGACTCGATTGAGGTCTTCGAGCATAGTGCTAAGGTCTTCCAGCGATTCTGCCAAGACTACAATATCGTCGGCAAACCGAAGGTGAGTGATATACTCGCCGTTGATGTTGATGCCGAATCCTTTCCATTGCAAGAGCTTGAAGGCGTTTTCCAGCGCGGCAGTGAACAGTTTCGGAGATATGACATCTCCCTGTCTCACGCCTCTCTGTAGTGGAATAGCCTTCGTGCTCTGATCTTGTACTCGGACCGACATGGTGGCGTTGTTGTATATACACTTCAACACTTCGATGTACCGAAAGTCGATATGGCACCGCTGGAGAGACTGTAGCACAGCCCAAGTCTCGATCGAATCAAAGGCTTTCTCATAGTCCACAAACGCTAAACAAAGCGGCAAGTTATATTCCTCGGTTTTTTGTATAACTTGCCGAAGCGTATGGATGTGGTCTATGGTACTAAAGCCTTTTCGGAAACCGGCTTGTTCAGGAGGCTGGAAGTCATCAAACCTGCGTTCGAGACGATTTGTGATGACCCTCGAAAACAACTTATAGACATGGCTCAGGAGCGAGATGGGCCTGTAATTCTTCAGCAAAGTGTTATCACCTTTTTTGAAGAACAGTACCACCACGCTCCCGCTCCATGCCTCTGGCGTTGAGCCCTCGAGGAGAACGGAATTGAAGAGCCTCTGAACGTGGCCTCTCACTATGGGCCTTATTAGGAAGCTCAAAGTCACTCAACGAGCTATGGAAAGGGCTATGCTCGGGGTTTCCCTACGAGATCGAATCAGAAATGAGGAGATCCGTAGGAGAACTAAAATAACCGACATAGCCCACCGGATTAGCAAGTTGAAGTGGCAATGGGCAGGGCACATAGCGCGGAGATCTGATGACCGATGGGGTCAGAAAGTGCTCGAATGGAGGCCGCGTAGCGGAAAACGCAGCGTAGGACGTCCACCCACACGATGGTCCGACGACCTGGTAAAGGTCGCGGGACGTCGCTGGATGCAGGCTGCCTCCAACAGGTCTCTGTGGAAATCATTGGGGGAGGCCTATGTTCAGCAGTGGACTTCCTTTGGCTGATGGATGGATGGATGGATGATGGAAAGTGAGACTTTGGTCGAAAGTGACTCCTAGATCTTTGATAATCGTGGACCTAGTCACAAATAGCATTACCGTTGATGTTGTAATCAAAGGTAAGGATGTCGTTTGCGACCAAAACTTACGACGAAACATTTTGTTGGATTAAATTCCATCTTATTGACTACACTCCAGTTATAAACAGCGTCTATGTCAGCTTGAAGAGCTATGCAGTCGGCTTCAGTATTGACGTTTTTGTATACTTAATTTAATGTCATCTGCGTACAAAAGACAATGTGCATGGCTTATAAAAGTCGGCAAGTCATGAATCATTAGCAGATATAAAAAAGGTCCAAGGACTGAACCTTGATCAACTCCAGAACGAGTGTGGTAAGGAGAGGATTCGTAAATCTCGAGTCTTACAAACTGCCTATCTTCTATCATGTTACCGGTGTAGGTCTCTCATATGTGAAAGGTCGTCTTGGTACCACCGCAATGTCTTTTTCTCCCGTCAAACAGCAGTGTAAATACACTGTTGTGTTACAGGTTGAAGGACATTGTAGCCAGAATAACTACTGGACAATATATTGATACTCAACATTTTATGTCTCAGGATGGCGAGCGCAACGAAATGCCAAGGATTGATTTGTAGTTCAAGGTGTCGTTTGGTTTTACTACTGTTCATGAGTGATCGTATCGCTAATCACCAGGCGTACGCATGCTCAATTCGCCATTCATAGCAATAAAAAAAATAACAATACACTGTTATGCAGACTCATTATTATAATAACATATGCAAAAAGCAGTAAATGTTACATTTGCTAGCTTATAAACTGAACTGATCATATTATTAAATACATAAAACTAAATATAAATACGATAGTTAGTCTACCTCTGTAACTCTCGCGAGTTACGAGAAATCCAATAAACCTATCGTAATCAAATTTAGTACAAAGGTAGCCTACGAACTAGAAAGCATTTAGGATACTTGTATAACTAGATTCAGCTCTGAAGGAGACGAAGTATATGGTTTGATAAATTAATAAGAAAATAACGTTTATTTCAAACTCGTTATTCGATTCCAAATAGGATGGAATAACAATAAAAGGGCCATACATAGTCAAGTGACTTACTTTGAAAATAAATTTCATGGAACACAACAGCATTTCGAGAGAAAGATCTTATGAATCACGATTAATCATTATTCTCTGTAAACAATATTCACTGTTCTTAATAATGATATCGAAAGACTTACCGCATAAGCTCTCGATGCCGATTCACTAACTCAACAAATTCTGAATGACGCGCCTGATTGCGTGTATTTTTAGGTCTGTTCGGATATCGCTCAATAAGTTTATCCACATCATACCGTAGATAAGCGAATTGTATTTGAATAAACGTTGAAGCTGTATAATAAAAACAGTCTGGGGCGTACACGAAGTTTGCCGCGACTATAGCTGAAACAATAAGTTAAATTAAAACACAAATATGAACAAAAAGTAATGTTGCGACATGTTGCGCGAGCTACATAGTGCTTATTTTGTGATTCTTATAATAAAAAGCGTTGTTAAGCTTTGCTTTCATAAAATTGTAGGTTTGTGTTAAGTAGTATTTTCTTGTTCATTTGATTTATTGCCCTAGGCATAATAACAATTGATTTTTGAGGATTTTTGGGCACCGTCCGCCCACCACTAGCAATTAAGCGGGTACAATTGGATCACTTAAAAGATAACAACAGTTAACTTATATGATAGGTGTATACATTTCACTGATTTTAATATTCTAATGAAAGAAAACTAACTAAAATTTCCCCATTGTCAAACATTTTTCAATACTGCTCTGCTGCTATTAATCATAGCGTGATGTTATGTAGCCTGTAACATTTCTTGATAAATGACCTATCAAACACGAAAATAATTTTACAATTCGAACTAATAGTTTCTGAGATTAGCGGGCACAAACAAACTAAAAACTCTCTGCTTTATACATTAGTATGGATATAAAGGTTTAGTGTTCCGATATACATACCTGCCCACAGCTGAAACAAGTAAGTAATCGGCCACATTGGTAAACTGTTAGCATCAAACGGATAATACACAATAAATGGATGTAGAAGTTTAACTTCTCCAGTTGATAAATATATCGACATCGTGATCACCAACGGGCCCAAAGCAAACATTAATAATCCCACAACAAAAGTGAATGCCAAAAAAAGATTATTTGCTTTTAGTACTTTCAACCTTTTCTTAGTTCTCTTTTCCATTTCACTAGACGCGACCTCCTTTTTAAAGAGCCTCTGAAATGTCTGAATCAAATCTATTACATGGTGGGCGTATTTTATCATAAAATATGATTTTAAATCCCCGAGAATGCCAAGAGTGAGGCCTGGTAGTATATTGGTATATTCTTCCAAAGTACCACGGCCATTGATAGCACCATCGGCTAACCAAACCACCTCACCAAAAAGATTTATGTTCAATTGTATGAAATGCAAACAATATATGAGACGATTTCGCAAACGCTCAAAAAAACTCTTGTTAACATCATTCAAATCTATTCCCAAATTTATAATTCTTAGGAAGAAGTATACTCTGTTTAAAGCATTCTCAAACAGATTTTTTTCCATATTTCTGTAACTGTCTTGAAGAGCGAGTACCGAATGATCATTTTTTAAAACTAAAAATCTTTTCGATTGCTCCAAAAACGTTTGAGCAAATATGTAATTAGGGTTGAGTAAATGAGGCCCAATATTCGGAATAATTATGTAATCAGTAGCAAGACAGATATTAATTACGCGACTCGGTAATAAATGGCTGCTCGCTTGCTCTATCCGTTCGACCTAAATTGTGCTTGGAATTATAGGGTTCTGGTAATTTTGGATTTAAAAGTCGCTTCTAAGTTGTTTTAATAGCTTCAATAATGGTAGAATGTTTTGGTCTTTTTTAAATAATATTATACAGGGTATATCAAGACGGCTACCGAAAACGAAGCCGGGAGTTAGTTTAAGCGACTTCAGACACAAAGCGACAGAAAATATTGGAAAAAAAAGCGTATTTTTTTTTTATTTTTTTTTATTTGTTCGTATTTAGGTGGTAAATACATTTTTTCCTAAAATAATAGTGTATACCCTTTTATTTATAAAGACTCTAAGGTATAAAAGAGTTTAAAGTATTATTTTAGCAAAAACTATGGATTTCCTACCCAAAAATGACGATATTTAAAAAATAATAAAAAAAAATTGTCGCGTTTGTTTGCAATAATTTTAGTTGCATTGTGTTTCTAGTCACTAAAACTACCACCCGGCTTCGTTTTCGGTAGCAGTCTTGAGATACCCGGTATGTAATAACTTGTGCACCGTCAACCTCTGGCATATTTTACTTGCCCTTTTTATGCAATTATAATACACTCGCGTTCTCTAACACAATAAACAATTATATATCCATTCCTAACCAGAACCACGCGTGCTGGCTTGCGAAGCCATGACTTGACGGTCCACACCATCCCGGCGCGAACCAAACGGTTCTCAAATTCTTTTTTATGCCGCACCGTCAGGCTTTGGAATTGTTCGCTTTCTCGCGTGTTCCCTCCTTCCTACAATCCTGGGTCCTTCCGCCGTAGTGTGAAGAGGCACCTTAGCAGGCCGGCATAATTGTTTCCATTGGCATGGGACTGCCGTCCGATGCCAATGGATACTCTGCCTGGGCGGCATTAGCACTTACCATCAGGTGCAATGCCGCCACTATGCCAGGCCATTATAAAATATGTATATATATATATATATATATATATATATATGTATATATATATATATATATATATATATATATATATATACCACACAGGAAGCTTATAATTATTTTCTTTTGTAGTACATAAATTTATCTATATAAATTTGAATATTTTTATACCTCTTAAACCTGAAGCACATCAAAAATCTACTAAATCGTTATTATTTGGATATCTTTCTCACAGAATCTGACATGTTGCTAATGGTATGCTACCATCTAGTTTAATATTATATTAATAGACATAATATAATTGGTTATTAAAATTTCCATTTCATTCCGTAAAATGATTATAAAAGATATTACTCGTTTTGTTATTATTGAGGAAATTGCTTTGATAAATGTTTAAAGTTCAACACTTTGATGCTTTTACATCTGCCTCGATGAAGATTTATATTGCGTTAAAATAAACTAAATTTGCAAGTACCTGATGCCCTTATTCTTGTGTATAATAACACATTCGATAAACAATAATTTTGTAAACATTATAAAACCCACTTCAAAAAGATACCTATAAATTGAAAAAAAAAATATATGTTTAAGTGGGACAGGGTCTTCGCTGAATATTTTTTTTCTCATTTTTTTAAATATCATTATTTTTGGGTGGTAAATCCATATTTTTTGCTAAATAATAATTAAAAATCTTTTCTACCGAAGAGTCTTTATATATAAAAGGGTATATACTATTATTTTAGGAAAAAATAATTGTATTTACCACCCAAATACGACCATATGAAAAAAATACCAAAAAAATCATCGCTTTTTTTGCAACATTTTCTGTTGCATTGTGTCTGAAGTCGCTTACACTACCACCCGGCTTCGTTTTCGGTAGCAGTCTTGATATACCCTGTATATAAATGTCCATTAAGATGTCTAACCAATGTTCATAAATTAATCCAGCCTCTTTGCCTAATGTAATATCGCCATTCTTCACAGCCTCCGTGGCGCAGTTGGTTAGACGCTGCCTGTGAAACGAGAGGCTGCGGGTTCGATCCCCGCATCGAGAGAAATGTTTGTGCGGCCCACAAATATTTCTTCCGGGTCTGGGTGTTTGTGAGACCGAAAAATCTCTCGTAGTTCCTGATACCCACGACACAAGACTCGATCTTAGTGTGGGGTCAGGACTATGTATGTGACTGTTGGGTGTTATTTTTTTATTTTTTTATTTTATTCTTTTCTTTGTATTGAAGTACGAAAATAAAATTAAGTTACACAACCATAGTACCGTCAATAAAGTGGCTGAAAATAATAAAAGAGATTGACACGTTGTGTGTGGAACGGAAAGCCACGAAAATCGTGTAGCCGAGGGAAAATCGCCGTTTTGACAAACGATGTCGCGCCCATGTAGTTTTTATCTAAAGCTAACACGAACCTGGCATAATGTAGCTGTTATTCTAATGCTAATAAATTGCAGACATTAGGAAGATATTCCGGCTTTATTATACCGATATTAAAAATGTGAAATTGTATATTTGGGTTTGTCTTTTGACGCAGAAGTGATAAAGACATGATTTTCCGTGGCGCAGTGGGTTAGATTCCGGTTTTGAAACGTGAGGTCGCGGGCTCGATCCCCGCACTGAGACAAATATTTATGTGATCCACGGGTATTTGTTTGACCCAAAAGTCTTTTCTTAGTTTCTGATACCCACGACACAAGACTCGATTTTAGTGTAGTGTCAGGACTATGTATGTGACTGTCGAGTGTTTATTTATTTTAATATAATTTTGAAACTGAAAGATGACACTTGTTTTTTTTTTTTTTTGTTCCAAAAAAATACATGTATCCTAGGGTATAGTATACAAAGTTTTAAAAGGTGGAACAAAAATAGAAGATCGTTTTAAATGATGGAGACAATACCCGGATACATTTAAAAAAGGGAACATTTAAACATTTAAAATATCACTGATATACATTAACCCACCCATATCTAAATTGTAACTTAAAGAAGTTATAAAAGTGCATCTCATTATTATTATTATTATTTTTGCTATGAATGGCGAGACTAGCAAGCCGTTCGCCTGATGGTAAGCGATACGACTGCTCATAAACAGTAGCAACATTCCACTGCGCTCGCCATCCTGAGACACAAGATGTTAAGTCAAATTTTAATCCAGGAAAATGTTATAAGCAATAGAAAATAAACACATCAATATTAATGAAAAATACTTTTGCAACATAATGTTTCCCGTTCTCGAGTGGTTAAAGACCCAACTCAACATTTCTTTCGGTTCATTGTCACTTTTCTTCACACGTGGGCCTTGCTGTAAATATTTAAACGTCTCGTTTTATTTTAAGAATGTGAATTTGTCCTCTTTTTCTGAGAAAAATGCTCATACTTATTTAAATACGTATTGTCAGGCAACATGCCAGGAGAGTTACCGATCAGAATGGGAAAAGTCCATTGTAAATGCAAAACTGAAATTGAATTTTCCTTCTTTGTTCAAGTAGGTTAAATGGCTATTTCTTGAGTATGAATATTATTATACTTTTCAACTATTAGAGTACTTTTACTTCACTGTTCTTACGTACTTATGGGGTATTGTATAATACAAAATGTTATTAAATTCGTTCTCGACAAATATGTTTCGTTTATCGAATCGTCGATCGCCGGAAAACAAATATTCCTTTTCCAGACTCACAAAATTAAAAAAACATGATGTATGAATAAGTGACAGTTGTTTCGAGTCTAGGAGTACCATTGCTTACAGGATTTATTCAATGATCTTAACCTGGTACATAAACATTTAATTGCTAGGCAATATGTAAGATAGTATAACGGATAAAATTATTACTTAAAGAAAATCAAGAAATCTATGGAAGTGTTGCGAGCCATGACTCAGCATCAACAGGAAGCGACAGCTTTGCTGACCCGCTTCGTTCAATGTGAGATAGTCGGATGCCCAATACTTACCACTTTCCTCTTCCTATCCTTTTCCCATAATAGCTTATGCGTAATTTAAGCGATTACAAATATCTTAAGGCTTTTAGTCTCTTTTCGTAATTTAAAGCCTAGAAAATATTATAACCACTCATCAAGACACGAAGACTGTTAAAATAAATATACCAAAATATACAATAAATCGCAGTATTCAAATAGATATTGTATAGTGTATGATTTATCGAAAGATTTGCATCGAATACTCCAATAAAACCACTTCTCTGAATTGATTGGATCAAAGGCACACTTTATAGTAGAATATTTTAAGAAAACAAATATTTCACAAGCTTTACTCACGACGTCAATAAAATGTAACAAAATAACATTACCGAATGTTTTCCAGTTAATTTTAAACGGTTGAAAAGCAATATGGTGTTTATTATGAAAATACATAGATATTCTATGAATAGACGCGTGGGCAACTCACAAAAGGAAATAACATTGTCACTAGTAAAGAATTACACCAAACACCATATTTATTTCCTAGTCGTCATTCATTTATATATAATGTATGTATATTGAGAATAAAGATATATTAAATACATATTATTTTAATATAGGTATTAATAAAGTAATATATCATAGTTTATCCATTTCAGTCGCAAAATAGTGCTTATAAAATTTTAAATAATATATATTTTCTGACAGATTCAAATTTAGAATCAAGTCATTCCATTTCAAATGATTTATTTTTGTTTCCATCTTAAGATGCGTAAGCGTCAGTTGAGTACATTCGAAACTATATTGCGATATGAGGCACGGAATCTGACAAGCAAATGACTCATTCACGCAAGTATTTGCAACATTCATTTGTACAGAAATAGCGGGGAAGTCATTGGGAAATGTCAAATCTGATACGATATTTACTTTCATTTCGTGTTCCTCATTGAAGTGAGATTTGAACTTCAATGCGTATTTTGTATATTAGGTGCTAAAATAAATGCTATCAAAATATGCCATCATTATGAAACAGGAACTAAGTAATTTAAATGTAATTTTTTTTTTCAAAAATCATACAATCATAAATCTCATAAACACTTTATGGGTCAATTCGCAAGCCATATCGCGCTATATTTAGAGGATAATAACTTCAATTCTTTGTTATTGTTTCGTCGTAAAAAAATACCTTAATGCATATTTTATACAATGTAATAATTATATCACGGAAGCGTTACTTTGAATTTTTTTAAGGTTATAGGCAATTTACAGCGATCATAATAGGCAAAGAAGATAGCAACGTCATGGCAATATCAGAAGAACTAAAAGACACAATAAGCCTAATGCCTAATTAAATATAAAGACGTAAACTGAAAAGTAACAGGAGTTGCAATATTTGCTAACTTACAAAGAAAATTGTGTGTAGTGTAAACTGTAAGGCCTAATTAAATCCATATTACTTGCTGTCTCGCGCATTGACTTAATATACTTAATTGTACCCTCTTTTACGGAAAATAATATTATATAGTAGAGCATTTATGATTACAGTAAAATCTTCTTCTCCTTATCTTCAGTCTTTGGAAGTCCACTGCTAAACTAAGTCCTCCTCCATGGATCGCCACATAGACCTGTTGGAAGCGGCCTACATCCAGTGTATACCTGCGACTACATAGCTGGCCATTTTTTTTTTCACGCATGGTTCGTAACTCGGGTGTGGTCGGTGTATAATCTAGAATTCTGTCTTTTTGATCCAAGGTACATACATTTCTTATAATAGTAACCGAGCGCCACTCTCGTTTAGGGATTTATTAACAACAATAAAAGGTTTCCATCTGTTACTTTTATGACCGAAATGAGCCCGCTTTTATTTGAAACAACACACATAAGATGTTAAGAGACTAAACGTGAAACATGAAGGGAAAAGAACTAAAATATCGTAATAAACCTAATCTTTGTATCAATATATAATCTGAGCCAGCAGGTCACGGAGTACATAATATAATACGATTACAATTAGCTACAAAAGTAAAAATATAGTTTATTATTTCTAAATTCTTCGTCAATAAATACCATAATAATATCATACTATTTATACTGAAATATAATTATTTTAATGTGTTAGTTGGTACAATTAATAAAAGTATTATGGTGCGCATCAATGCAGAACTATATCCGCATACTTGCCATGAGAATTAATTTAAGTAAAAGAGGCTACAAATAATGTAACCATATGGCAAAGAAGAACCAGAAATAAAATGTAGCATGACCTTGTTTTAATGGTGTTTATCCGGTCTGTTAATAAATGTATAGAATTTTGCATAAGTTGGATTCATAAATATTAAAAAAACACCATAAAGCCTAAGCCTCATACAGTGAAAACCTTAAAAATTGTAAGACTTTTAAACAATGATTCTACAGTGCGACAATATTTCCAACCGATAAAAATTAGAATTCTAGAAAAAATATCAGTTATTCTATCTTAATGGTTGACTGCGGTTGGAGAGGTACATAAACGTAAATGTCTATTGGTAAGAAAAATAGTCGTGGAAAGAAAAACTACGATTTTTCACTGCCATCTGAATACAAATGAGCTCTTATCAACTCAATGAATAAAATATTTGGTGAGATCTCGTGACGCTCGTGAAATTACCATTTAATACATACATATATACATAAAGCTACGCCTTTTCCCTGAAGGAGTAAATAGAGGTGATACCAAAACAACAGCATTTCGTCTTGTGTGTTTAGTCCCACGATGTGACAGGGGCCAGCCTATCGCCATACTAGGCATACATTTCTGACTCCAGGCTGATAATGCATAGAAAAATCCAATATCACTATGCCTGACACGGGATTCGAATCCAAGTCTTCAGCGTTATAACCGTACGGTAGTAACTATGCCACCGAACCAGTCATTACCATGTCATACTAGTACTTTAATTACAAATTATGCAAAATATTTTATATCATAGTTCGCTGCGCAATAAGACCTGGACTATATAATAATTTATCTATTCACTTACGTTGACCTCTTTAGAACAGAACTAATATATTGCACATTTGCGATCCGGGATAAAAATTACAGCTAATGTTTTATTTTAATATAAATTTTCAATATATCATGAAGCGGATCTAAACTGAATGCGAATATATCATGCGTTAACACGTATCATAAATTTTTACGCCAATAAAACTCGTATTATATAACCACATCGTTAACAACTCTACGTTATACCTACATAATGTTGAATTAAAGATGTAATTTATTTTTTGTTTTGAATATTTAACGTTTTAAAATTTACTGAGCAAAACATTTCATGCAATAAATATATGAACTCAAAACTGTAAGGCCACTAGACGCTTAATATATAGCATAACAATTTTAGTGAGTACATACAGTACAGTACGTACAGTGTATAAATTCTATTTAAAGTTTCTTAGATTTACTTTCATGATGCCATATCATTTCATTACATTTAGCTACAGAGGACTTGGTTCTTATCTCAAGGCACAAATCTGTCTTTTCGGAGTCATGTGTGTATTGCTATTCAATCACGATTTGAAAGAATTTCTATGGTATGTAAAACTTAAAAGTCCACCAAATCGCACTAGGCTAGTGTGGTGGCCATATGGTTCACATTCGGCCAAACGCCTCTCAAACATACTCTTGATTGTAGATCAGGCACATGCCCTGCAGTGAAATGTATACGGGCTGGTACAAAAGATTAAACATAGGTCTTTATTAATAATTTCCACAGTAACCCTTTGAGAACAGCCTGCATCAAACACTTTTCTTATGTTTTTTTTAAATTATTTTTTATATTAAAAGTCGCTTTTTAACATCTAAGGTCATTACCTACTACAAAAACTTACACATTCGCACTCGATTGTAGAGGAGGTCCGTGCCCTACAGTGGGACGTATATGGGCTGATGAGTACGGAATACTATAACTGAGATCAACGATCCTGATCCACAAGACATCATGACATCATTTCGACCGCAAATAATCGGCAAGGCATAATTTTTCATTAGGCAATCATTTAAAACTAAATTTAAGATAATATATTTAAGTATCGGAATACTTCTACAAATTCATCATTTTAAAACAACAAATATGAATCAAAACAATACAATTGCAGTTTCACAAAGATAAAATGCAATTAACTGCAACATAAATCATACGGCGTAATATTTCAAGTGGAGACAAGTAGCGAAGATGTTCGCCTCGTTTGACACTTATTACGAGCTATAATAAACCCTATTATTAATCTAATGAAATGACATCATTTCAGAATATCATTACATTCATTACACTGTACGGATAGTAAACAATTAATTGTCTTCGTCATGTGTTTTTAATGATGCTGTAAAAGTTTATTATTTACGATATTTAAATCATGATCATTACGTTTTTTTTAAATGGTTCAGAGCATTTATAGATATGTGAAAACAATGTTGTGATAGTTTGGGCACTTGGATTAGGAGAATCGATAAATCGAGTAAAATTAAAATACATATGTAGATTTAAGAATCCGTACGAATGTATGGTACCAAAAGACTTGACCGAATCCATACCAGGTAAATTGTTCTGAAACTTACCAAGAACTGACAACACTGCATCAAAGCAAATTTACAATGTAATCATCAGGAGAGAGAAAATTGGGTGTCCATAATTTCTGCCCATCCCAATAAAGTGTACATGTGACTATGATATACGTGAGATTTAAATATAACATGATGTTTTTACCATTCATACATCCGATTAATGCCGCAGACTGTTTATGCGATAAATTATAATATTACACAAACATTGAGATAGATTTTATAGCGCTATAAAATCGAAAGACTCGGCGGAAGATCGGCAAGCCGCATTACCACATAATGCTGGATGTTACTGTTATGAAATGGAACAAGGCTACTGGAGATTCTGAGGATGGTATCGATTGTCAGTAATAAAGCCAAAGACTCTTCTTGCTTTTTATGTCTTTAGACTGTGTTTTATGTCTAGGAGACTCGCAATAATAATTAATTGGATCTGATGTTTTACTATGATATACATCATAGTGCACGAGCGAAGTTATTAAAGTATTATGTGATGATAAAATTTTTGAGTACCGAAAATAATTATGATATTACGATATTAAATACTATTAACGAATTTTGTGAAAAACACGTAAATTGTTAGATCCTAAGAATATTTATGAATGATTAGAATATTATTTTAATTGAGTTATTTTTTCTGCTTACAATGAATTGATAAGACTCTTACTTGAAAACTACGTAATGCCGGTTTCTGACCTACTTTCTTCCAAGCATCCAATATAAATTAAAAAGGTTGGAACGTAGGGCTGTAAAGACTCAACAACA
Organism: Hyles euphorbiae; assembly: GCA_023078785.2. NCBI lineage: Eukaryota > Metazoa > Arthropoda > Insecta > Lepidoptera > Sphingidae > Hyles > Hyles euphorbiae. Next base: position 11,316,026 of record CM041041.1, on the reverse strand, counting down.
TGGATCAAGACTTATATCTTTTGTGTTATTCAAAAAGGAAAAAAGAAGACATATCGAGATTAAATAGAAAGAAGTTACTCTGGAGTGATAATAAATCATACCCGTTGCAGTTTATGTCACTATTTCATATAATATTCCAATACCAACATCCATTTTGATCTCATTTTGATAGGTAGATAATAATAAAACATCAGTAAAGGTAGGAATCAATTTATTAAACGAATTTTAAATCTAGCCACCATTCAATAGACTTACAATTTGCGTCAGCTGTATAATACTTGTGTTTAAGTGTACAGAATATTTATTTGTGTAAATATATAATAATGTCTTTTAAAAATACACAGCATTTTAATTTAAATCATTTTTAAACCCATCTTTTTATTAAAGTGTTCTGCGTTCGTATCATTAAACGTTCTTAAATAATCTTAATTATACATTCGAGTAGGACTTTACAAATGTCTCAGTAATTAATGGCCATGGAACTGTATCTATTTGCCTAATTTATGCGTTCTGGTTTGCACAAGAACCGTCCGGATAAGAGTGGATTCGAAACTGAATTACAATTTGTTTTTATTTCCAGACAACTTGGATATTATTGGAAATTATTGTTTTATTATATTCGGTATAAACATATTAAGATAGTAAATACTATTTTCGCCTCATTATTTGGTATATTTTTTACTGTTCTCAAATTCTCTTTTGCGAATTTCTTTTTGAAATAAATACCGATTTTAAAATATTACAACAATACATTGAAATATTCGTCGTCCTAATGATTCTTTGGTATGCTAGGAATCTTGCCTTGGTATTCGTCCCAGACAACTGGCATTTCTATTTTTATCGGATATCGGAAAGTCATTTGGCAAGACATTCTCATTTTGAGATCTACATCAAGTTAGAGAATTCTTATACGTACTAATCTCACAAACCCTATTTGTATGCAAATTAAGTTTTCTGCATAAAATGCAAATGCACAGATAAAATCTCTCACTCATATAGGTACCGAGCAACAAAGAAATATTCACGAACTAATAACATTGGTAATATTTGTTCATTTTGGTTTTTACAAACAAAACTATTTACATTCCATGATAACTTTTTTAATACATAGATTTATTCTATCAGAATAAAGTAAGTATATAAAATGAGACCACTCATGCTGAGGATCAAGTTTAAAACAAAAAATATTAAATTGTTGACAAGTTTTCGGAAAAAATGTAGAACATAATCGCCTTTTACTGGAAGCTATTTTTAATAGTCAAAATGTTCGACCTTAACATATAATTAAAATTTTGTAGCGACCGAGCCACCTGTGAATAAATAGAGAAGACTTTTAGGTATTTTTAAAACAACTAAAAAGTATGTCGTTATTTTGTCGAGGATGTAACATTATATTCCCGACCTGTTGTAAAAACAGCCCGTCACAACTGACAGCCGTAGGAGATATAAAAAAATACTCATTAATTTGTGAAACAATTTTAGTCTTCGCACATTGCGTTTCAGAAACAATAAAGATATCTATTAGTACATCTTGGTCAACACTAAAACAAAACATCATATTATTGTTAATTCACATTCATCCTTGAACTATTAACAAGACAAGCAATAAAACTAAATGTATTCATCAGAATTTTCGTCTAGACAATACGCCGCCGAAATGAACATCTCAACCTAATACTCGTGTCAGTCTATTGTTCAAAGATTCACGTCTTTTTCTGCTGTTGGCACGAGAACACAGACATAACCATTAAACAAGTGTCGTGTTACTGTTTGTACTCCCATTGCTATATTTTAACAACATCAAGGAAAACGTTTCTGTGTAAAGATATACAAGCAATCATTTGTGATTGATAAAACGGCGCAACGCCGCGCCAGTTAATAGCACTCCAGAAGCTCCTACTAACACTCGAGTCGGTTATCAGCGGGGCAACAAATCATATTATCCATTCACATTCATTCAAAAGATATAATTGACAGAGGTGAAATAATTGGAACTGATTTATTCAGTGTGATTCTCTCCATTGATCACGTTAGGTAGGCGCATCAGCAAGAATGAATCATTTGCGTATTAATCCAAGCTGGTGGTGCCCTTGAGCTGCTAGCCAAAATGTTTAAGTATCACGCGGGCGTGAGGGCATCCGTGATCGGAGCTCATATAATTGGAATATAACGGCATCGGCAGCAGCGATTATACCTAATTATTACGTCATCAACGTTTAAAGCTTCTGTAATTTGCTTGTACAAATTAGGCGTAAAATGAAATGTCCACTGCTCAGCAACACGTTAAACTGAAGATTCGTAGATAACTATTTGCACTATTGGGGGCTTCTGTTGAACAGGCGAAGTGATGTCTCTGATAACGGCTTCGACGGCCGCTTCCCATTCCAGCCGTCGTTTGTCGGTGAGGGCGCCACCTCCAGCGCTATTGAGTCGGGGCATTGTCACCTACAACAAAAACACTTATTAATGCCTCATTCGACCATTTCAGCCACGAAAAGCGCAATGAAACGCGCGTTACGATAGGTAATTTGCGGCAAAAGGCCATTTGTATTCGTGATTCAAATGTATTTCCCCATTATTTCATGTTTTCATTTCATTAAAATACCAAATTGGTACGATACAATCCAGTTCGCGTTATTAAAATTAGAAAATGTGACTTTTATTTTCAAGTGGTAAATCTTCGTAAAATTATTGAAGGGGTAAATTGAAAAACATTGACCTAGTATTTTTTTGGTAGTTTGTGGTTCGAATGAGCTTTCGTGTCGTTTATTACAGCATTTAAATACAGAGCAAGCGCATTTTGGAAAACTACGTGCAGAATGCCGCTTAACATGAAATATTTTGTCCCGATAATTATTTACATACTTTATGTCGAAAATAACATTTCATTGCTATTTTAATTAAAAATAAAATAGATTCCTCGCTTTTAAATTAGAAATAAATAATGACAGTCATTGTGATTTCTGTATGCTTGTTAATCAAGATCGGACATTTTTAAAACTAAATTAACCAAGGGACATAAAGTTCAGGTGGTAGCACTTCTTAGATTTATGTTGTTATTTGATTCGCAGAATTTGTTTTACATTTTTAAAGCATTTGAATGGTCTATAAAGCGGTGTACCATTTGCGACCAGCCGCGGTCCAATTTAATTTTACGACTTTTCTACTACTTGCTGAAACAACATAATGTAACCACACTGAATTTATTAAAATGTTCTCATAAATACGCAGATGGATGCGAAACAAAACTTTAACCGTTGAAGCATCAGCACTAACTAGTAAAAATATAGCAAAAAGTATTTCAGCTCTTTTATTTTAGCGTGTTTTTACATCGCCTATCAATCAGGTCGATCAAGATCCAAATTTATAATGCGCAAAAGACATGCGCACAAGAATTGTTGTAAACAAATCAGTACATAAACTAGAATACATGGTTAACACAAGTAGTGTTGCGAAACAAAGATAAAACTACAAAACAACCAACTAAATTGAAAAACAGTATCAACCTCAAATTGAAACGTTACGCACGTATAAATCTTTTGTGTGAAGGCCGCAGAATCATTGACGCAGTTTTATGTTTCTTCACAGTTTTATTGCAACTAGATCGGAAGCTATAAAAAATCACCAAAGTTTTTCATATTCGTGTAATAATTCGAAATTTCTTACGATCGAATAAAATGCTAAGCAAACGCGCAGATTTTTATTATTTTTTATCATAAAATGTTAAGTGCATTTCAATTTTCAATTCAAGGAAATGCTGACTCGCATCTCTTGAATTGCTCGGCATTAAAGCATTACAAAATAAGGCGCGCATTACTGAATCGTTACACGTATTTTATTGGGTACTAAAACTAAAAGGGTGGCTGTTGCGACATTGAAACATTCGTCGACCTCGATACAGTAATATGAAGAAAGCATATATACTGTCGTTAATGATTTTACTACAAGACTTATCATTAAAACAATACGAATATTCGCCATCGTATTCACTTCGACCCAATAAAATATTCGTATTCAATACTCGTACATGTGCAGAATGAAATGGCACCCCTGAAGTTGCTCTGATAATCAAATTTCTGTAATTATGCCGCAATCAGTGCATGTTGAAGCACTAACACACTGTGACCTAAATCCTTCGCATCGAAATTGTGAAGCTTCATTTTAACTACTAATAATAAAAGCAAGGCAGTAGAAGCACCCCGCTCCTGTGGCATGAATTATATAAAGCCAGCGAATCGATAGCGACGAGGTCTCGTCACCAATACATCACCTTAGTCCGGGGTTTGGCCATAGAATCTGGACCCGTATAGGTTTTCTGTAATAATTAACAGACCAGAAATATCAATATGAAACCCTCGAAAAAGGCTTCGTCGTCAGTTCCAAAGTAATTTAATTTAATAAATAATAATAAATAAAGAACACCCAACAGCCACACACATAGTCCTGGCTCAACACTAAGATTGAGTCTTGTGTCGTGAGTATCTGGAACTACGGGAGACTTTTCGGTCTCACAAACGCCCAGACCCGAAAGAAATTAGTCGTGACTAAATACGAAAGCATGCCATAATAGATTCATTTCGGATTTCAGTTAATTGAACCGAAAAGTTGGAACATTCGCGAACAAACAAACAGTTTAACTGAATATTCGCACTGACCTAAATAAACATCGTTGAACAAAACTTTGATAGTAATGTGAAAAAAGTTCGCACGAGATATAACCATTTACATTTTTTTTTTTATTCACTTCAATATTATTTTTACATGAAAATTAAAATAGTATATCAGACCGCCCCAAACATTGTTCATATCCAAACCACACAAGCGATTTATCCATTTCAAAAATTGTTTTACCCAACAACATACAGTGATAATAAACATTTGTAAGGAAAACTACATACTAAATCTGAAATAAATTAATAATTTTACACCAAATCGAAAACAGTATTCATTTATCTGTGATCATCCCACACACATACTGGAAGTCGACAGTATTTATTTTCCTTACGCATATCGCTACAAGTATATGGGTTATTATTTTACAACCGAACTGTATGACGTAAAAGAAAATAATCTAATCCAAAACAAATCATGTGATATTGAAGAACTGACACAAATTGGATGACGTCACATGGGAATTGATCCTAGTATCTCAATTTATTTGGTGTATTCTACCATAAGTCCAATCAGAAGCTTATCCCAGGAGAGTATATTCCAGCTTCGCTAAACAAAGTATCAATCATGGCATCGTATACTCGACTGTTTATCTGAAAGATGGACGTCTGTCATCGGAATCGTTGGTGCGTCGATTGATGCTTTAAAATACGTTTACGTAACGTCGAACAAGGACATAGTATTTACAAACATAGTTTTAATTGTACTTGCTTTTGCTGACTGGTATGTACATCACACACATTTTACAGTTGATGAGATTGATTTTGACAATTAATCTCATCAACTGATGAGATTAATTGTCTTCCGGGTGAGTTTTTAATCAAATGATTACCATGTGTGTATTTTATATGGTCGCGCTATAACTATATTGGCACTACGGAGATTTCATATAAAAGACTAGTTTTGAAAATAAAAATCTATCCATTATTAATAAATAAGTAGATATCATATCACCAGATAAGTTTAAAATAAATTTTAAAAGTTAAGTGATTTATAATTTATCAAATTAGTCAACAAAATGTATTCAATTTAAAACATCACCTAAAAATGCTTCGTTATTTACAAAAGATACCAAATGATACCCTGTTCCATTTATCTAAACAAATAATCTTCCTTACTGAGCACAGACAAATGCAGTACAAACACAGGTCAGTGCAGTAATCGGCCAAAACCGCAATGCGCAAAGATTGTACCAAAACATTCATTAACATTATACAAATACACTTCACATTCCAAATACAATATCACAAAAAACACTATCATATACATAACCAATCAAACAAAAAACATCTCGAAGTTACGCAATGTCATAACAAAGTTACATAATACAATACATAAAGTGTACTTTATTATAATAATAAAATAGTATTACTCACTACTGTAAGTACTTTTCTAAGGTCGCTGTGTAGACTGGACACATCGACACCCCTGCCAGCGTCGCCGAGTCTCCTCAGTGTGTCTGCGAGCGGGCCGGAGAGAGCTCTCAACTGTTGCCAAGATCTGGCATATTGCCTTCTCACCAACTCGATAATGGTCGACGTTAGAGCCAAGCCAATTAGAATGTACAGGGTGCACAGTAGCATATATTTAGGCCTTTCTGGGGACAAAGATTTCGTCAACTTGTTTTATTTTACTTTATTACACTTTATTGTACAGTATGAAAAAATACACAACAAAAAACTTAACCTATTGTTAGAGTACAATTGGCGATTTTATCGCTCAGCAATACGTTCCATACAACCTTTGGATGGACTGTCACTGGAGTGAATAGAAATAGGAAAACGGGGGTACACAGGTCTTAATAGGAAAGAAGAGAGATTGAGTAAAATAATAATAAAAATGACCAAAATATGAAGTCAAATTATAAGACTACTTGCAAAATATCAAATATATCGAGCAATAGTTTAGCGATAGGAATAAGGACTTCTCTTGTTTTTTGTTTGACGCCATTAACCTATGTTATTGCCTATAACCTATGCATTGTAAATATTGCTCAGAACTTAATACGCGACTTTAGAGAAATGTTGCATCCTGACTAGCCTAATTTAGGGCGCTTTGATGCCAAAATACTCTACTCTAGGTGATGGTGTCATAACATAAATGAGAAAAAATTGAGACATAGGTATACTTCGCTTATATTTTGCAAATCGAGTAATATCAGCGGGTATAGGGAACATGGAAAAATATGATAATTTATGCGACACCTTGTACAAGGCTTTTGGGAAATATTGAATCTGTAAGTGATACTGAAATGAGTTATGGATCCAATATGAAAGGGGTCAGAAGCATTAACTGCCGTTCCAAACCATTAACAAGTTTTGGGATTATGTCGTAAAGCCGTCACATACATATTTTAAATGTTTGGTTTAAATGCCAAGTTTCTTAATGGAAACAAAGGAAAGAAGTAGGTTATATGGCATATTTCTTATTTATCCATTATGCGACACATAAAATTTTGTAATACATATCCGAATGTAACGTTTAAGTGGATAATATTTTCGAGAATGTTAAATTCTGTTTATAGTCGCTTGAGTACAGTTATAAAAGTTAGGGTAAAGTTTAGAAGTATTTTTGACCAATGAACCTATTTTGGAGAATGATGCACATTGCCACTATACGAACAAATTCACCCGTATTTCATCCTTACAGAATAAATTGTCCAAATTTTTTAAAATAAATTTATCATAACATTATTTATTTGTAAAACAATTATCCTTTATTTACGAGCGCGCAAACATTACTTTCAGAGCATTTACATATTCAGTAGCCGTTTATTTACGAGCTGTATGGAGCTGTCTCGAATGTAGGCGTTTCAGGATCGTGTATCAAGTGGCTGACCGACTCTCGACGTGAGTTATGGTTATCGGGTATTTTATTACTAATTTATTCACGAGCGTTATATTTACACTTACTTGGTACGATATCACCAAATCCGATAGTCGTCATGGTGATGAAACAAAAATAGAATCCATCATAGAAAGACCAATCATCCTCCCACATTTTAAATAGTCCCGCTCCGGCCGATAAATATACAAACAGAAAACCGACCGCGCCTAATGCGTACAGCGATCTTTGACTGGCGGGATTCGCTTCTGTCACTCGCGTACAGCATTCTGCAGACAAACAAATGCATTAAAACAACATCTTATAGCTCAATGAAAATCAGAACTGAAAATATAACCATGTTATACATAGCATTTCGTGAAAGATCTTTATAGCTGTGGAATTACAATCATGCATATTTTGACCATCATGAATATTTTGATTAATATGTAACACTTACTTGGCATCTCTGGTAACTGCTTGGCTATAAATGAGACACATGTGGCAAACACTCTGCCCAAGTCAGCGATCACAGTAAGGGTAAGGGGTATGCCTATAAGGGCATAAGCGATGCAAAACAGCCTACCCCAAAACGTCTCCGGAACAATATTACCGTACCCTGCAACAAATTAAATCATTCCTTGTATTTATAATAACTTCTTTTAAATGTAATCACGATAAAACATTGAAACGATGATTATTTTGAAATCATTTAACTAAAGCATCTGTAACATTCATTTCCTCTCTAGAATCAATATTTATTTTAATTGAACGGTCAGTTTAAATATGCGCGTATCGTAATGGCCACTTTTGCCAATTTTAAATAGCAAACATAAACTAAACCTATCGGCGTCCAAACTCAATTCATGTATATTACTACACTATTTTAATTATATGTAGATGCAGTTATGATTCACGCTTACAAATATGAACTCTTCGGGTTTAAATTTAGAAGCAGAGTTTATGTAAGGAAACATATGCATAGTTAACGAATTAATATATTTGGTATAGTCTCCCAGCTTCTGTTATTGTTGTTCGACAATGTAAAACTTGTTAATATGCTTACATGCTCGTACACACCTATTGTGGTGAGCACTGTCGAGGAGAAGAACACAGCTTGTAAGATACTCCATTTTTCTTCTAATGGAGGAAAATTCTTCTCCACCTCTAATGATAAACCGCTTCCGGAGGCTTCTTCCAGCACCTTAAAACACACAGTTATATCATATATCGCCTATCGCGGGTCACTGAGTACTTAACTACTTTTGAAATTTAGGACTATGATTAAGGACTTTTTAATTTATTTTATTTGATCACTATGTTGATAGAACTGAATGAAATCCAACAGCAAGAATAGGTCGATAATTTTTAAGCCGAAGATAATTATTATTTTCCCTTTTATCATAATTCAGTTGTCAAGTTACATACCTTTTCGTAAGCAGCTAGGTAATCACTCAATAATTTCTCCATACCATCTCCATATTCCGTGCTATTACGGTCTGACACGAAACGAATTAAATTCCATCTTTCTGTGAGCAGTCTGTCTCTATGGTACTCTTGTTTTTCCAATTCAGCCGGGTATTCCAAGGCTCGAAACACCTGCACAAATTTGAAGAAAACTTTTGAATTCGAACAACTTCAAGGCTTAAGAAACAATTTTAATGTAGATACCTGTTAAAGCAAAATTATTGTAGAACAAAAATAATCAAAAAAATCCGTTAGAGTATAATAAATATTATTTCAATAAAATATACAAATATTCAAAAACGGCAATATTAATTTAAAGCTAGAAATCTTCAAATTCTTCTACGAATTTACAATTTGAACCTTTTTTTAACTTAGTGTCACTGAAGGTTCCAAAATTAGTAGTGTCTCCACTACTTTTGCAAATAGGTATATACGGTGGGATGAGTTTTTGGGACAATATTGCTTGCCATTCTATTTCGTTAAACCAGTGATGACTTTTGATATCGAAGACGCCTGATTTTAGTGAGCCATAACGCTTTGTAGGATCCACTTCCAATAAACGTTTCACCAGTGATTTACACACAGGCGTCATACACTCCGGTGTTTTGAACTGACCTGCGAGCACTTTTTCATACAACTTTATTGGATTGGAGCTATAAAACGGAGGGTACGCCGCGCACATTTCATAAATCAACACTCCCAACGCCCACCAGTCAACAGAAAATGAGTACCCTTTCGACAGAATAATCTCTGGAGCTAAATACTCTGGCGTGCCGCACAATGTCCACGTCCGCGTTTTTAATATTTTACTAAACCCAAAGTCACCCAGCCTTATATAACCTGATTGACAAATTAAAATGTTTTCAGGTTTCAAGTCTCTGTGAACCACCGAACATGTATGTAGGTACTCGAGTGCCAAGACGATTTGTGCTGCGTAAAATTGCATTAATATTTCCGAAAACGGTCCCAACTTCTTTATCAGTGCGTATAATTCACCTCCTGGTTCATAAGGTAAAATAAAATAGACGTATAAGTTGTCCTTGCAACAAAAAGTTATTGAGAGCACAAACGGAAAATTAGTACACTGCAATATTTTCTTTTCAAGGTGTAGCTGCTTTAGACACTTTTTTTTCATCACTACAGCTTTTTCTATGGCTTTCATTGCGTAATATTCAAACGTCATTGTATCCCGAACCAAAAACACTGTGCCAAACGCACCGCTACCAATGGTTTGAACCTTGTCAAAGTCTTCAGGTGTCTTTGCGTAAACAGGAGGATTAGCAACGTTATGTAAAAATTCACATTTTAATGTATCCAAGTATTTTTTATGCTGCATATGTACATCATGAGTGTAAGGTGATTTCTCATTTTCTCTTCTATCAAAAGTCATTCCTTTTACTACAGTTAATTATTTTATTCACCAATTCCTAATTTTTTATAAACATTTTTACTTAAAACCAATACGAAAATACGAATGATCATTTTTGATGGTTGTCAACATAATGAAAAAGAACAATTAAAAAAGGCTTCATATACATAGGTACTCAAGTTAATAATACCACACAGAACACCCCACACATCCGCATGAAATCACTTTCCGCTTTGTGTTTTGTGTATACATAGACCAAGAGCCCGTGGCCGCCAGACCTTCCTAATTTTATAAAACCTGAAAGTTTGTGTGCGCCTCTGGTATAGGCATCACACGATCAGCTATTATGAAGTTCCAATCGTGCTTGCTTTGGAAGTTATGAGCTTTAATGTTTCTGTAAAGATGAAAAATTCAGCTATTATACTATAACGCCGGCAAAATTACATGATATTAAATATTAGGTTATCTTCAAACTTTAACATAATGTAATTTTGCCAGCGTTATAATATAAAAGCTGAATTTTATATATGTTATTAAGGCAACTATAAAAAATTATTTCCTTGGTATTCAGACACTTTTGATGGTTCTTTCATCTTGCCAGAAACATTGAAGCTCATAACTTCCAAAGCAACCACGATAGGAACTTCATAATAGCTGATCGTGTGATGCCTATACCAGAGGCATGCGCACACAAACTTTCAGGTTTTATAAAATTAGGAAGGTCTGGCGGCCACGGGCTCTTGATCTAACAGCTTTTATTACGAACGCTCAAATATTAGTTTTATTGTTATACATCACATAATTAATAGACTTTAATCCGTAAATACAATTTATTTTAATTACTGTACTGAAATAACTAAATTACATTACAATTCACTTACTACATCCATGATTTTAGTTTTATTTCAAGATTCTTCTTATTACACAATTAGACAAAATTCTGATTAAATAAACTACAACATATTTCAAAAGTCCTCGAATTCCTTTTCGTACATACAGACGGAAGATTTTTTGAGTTTAGGCTGCGATATATCTGGAAAATTACTCGTATCGCCAGGCGAATGGCATATCGGTATAAATGGTGCTTCCCATTTTTGATGCAAAACCGCCTGCCAATCTATACTATTGAACCAGGCGTGACATTTAATGTCGTATACACCTGATTTCAACGCACCAATACGTTTCGACGGATCCACTTGCAACAGACCTTTAATTAAATTTTTGCATTCAGCATTTATTGTTTCAGGGCATTTGTACTGACCTTCGAGCACTTTTTCGTATAGTTTATTTGGATCGGACGCAAAAAATGGTGGATGGCCAGCCTGCATTTCATATATCAGCACACCCAACGCCCACCAGTCTACTCCGAACGAGTAACCTTTTGACATGATCACCTCGGGAGCCAAGTACTCAGGTGTGCCGCATAAAGTCCAAGTTTTCTTCTTTAATACTTTACAGAAGCCAAAATCGCAAAGCTTAAGATATCCATTTGAATCAATCAAAATATTTTCCGGTTTTATATCCCTGTGTACAATTTCACAATAATGTAGATATTCCAAAGCGAGTATAACTTGGCTTGCGTAAAACTTTGCTAAATCTTCGGAGAAATTGCCATATTTCTGTATGTAAGTGAACATTTCACCGCCAGCGATGTAAGGCAGTAAGAAATATAAGTACAAATTGTCTTTAAAAGCGCAATCCAAAGTCACTGCGAACGGGAACTGTATACTCTGTAGTATTTTTTTCTCTAATATTAAATGCTTCACATGCTTCCTCTCGACGACAACACTTTTCTCGACAACTTTCATAGCGTGGTAGGTGAAAGAACTTTTATCTCTCACTAAAAATACCTCTCCATACGCTCCGTTTCCGATCGCTTTGATCCGATCGTAGTTATCAACAGTTTTATCGAATGTTGGCGTTTCGCTGATTTTCTTTACAAAATCCTCTTTTAACATTGCCAAATACCGTCCGTGATCTTGGTGAAGCTGAGGTGTGTATGACGATTTTGCCATAACCTATTATATAATATGACAGTCCCATTTAAATATTGTAGTGATAGGATTACATCTGAAATATGTATAATTAAACTATAAAATTCTCTATCGCCGGTTGACCACATTACCATGACATTATAGTTGAAATTGTCGATAACGTCATCCTTGACGTATTCACATAATATTGCCAAAACAATCTATTATAAATAATTAAATTACGTAATTAACGTAATTATTAAGGGATAAGCAAATTATAAACTCTTTGCTAATAAATAAGCCGGAAAAAAACTTTTTAAGTGAACTATTTAGTACATTTTAACATTCAAATAAAAGCCATTTAAAATGGCATTCAGAAGCAGTAAAATGTATATACATACAAGTGAATTCAAACAGATCTATCAGAATTTTCTTTGAAAAAAAGTAATTATGAAATCATAATTATCCGTAAACGTCCGTAAACAGAATAATTGTCATTGATACTGGCCGAATACCACAATAAAAAAGAAAGCATTTTCCTGAAGAACTGACAGATCTGTAGATTTTTATTTCTTGAACTGATATCAAAAATAAAATATTGATGAATTGATTCTACTTCACTAGGAATATTATAAACTTGCTTCAAGCTGTTATCAGGAAAAAAATTTGAGGCTATGGCAGACCTCGATACCAAACGACATATTTACTCGCCACACCCAGGAGGCTATCCTCCAGCAAAACAAGAACAATATGCACAATACTTGAAGAAATTGCACCAGGACTTTATTGAATCTTGGAATGAAAAATCAGAAGGTAACGCGAAACAGAGTGATTTTGAAAGGCAAAAGGTCCTCGGAACTGGAGCATTCGGTGTAGTGTACCTAGTGAAACACATGCACTCAGGTAAATACTATGCTATGAAGATGCTTGAAAAAGAGAAAATTGTAAAATTAAAACAAATTGAGCACAGTTATTACGAAAAAAAGATCCTCTGCGGACTTAACTTTCCCTTCGTTGTGTACATGAAATATTACTTCAAGGATAATGTTTATCTTTACTACGTATTGCCATTTATCGCTGGAGGTGAAATGTTTTCCCATTTGCGCAAGATGGGCAAGTTTGAGGAAACGTCAGCGAAATTTTACGGAGCGCAAGTTGTTCTAGCACTAGAATATCTCCATGCATGTGAGTTGGTGTATCGAGATCTGAAACCGGAAAATATTTTAATCGACAGAACTGGCTACATCAAAATAACCGATTTTGGATTTTGCAAACTCATTCGGGGACGAACCTGGACTTTATGTGGTACTCCTGAGTATTTAGCACCAGAAATTATTTTGAGTAAGGGCTACGGAATGTCAGTCGACTGGTGGTCTCTTGGTATACTACTTTTTGAAATGAGCGCAGGCCATCCACCATTCTTTGCTTCAGACCCTATGAGGATTTACGAGAAAATTGTTTCTGGAAAGTATCGGTGTCCGACTCATTTCTCTATCGAGTTGAAAGATTTAATTGGACACATACTGCAAGTAGATGTGACACGACGTTACGGTAACCTTAAAGATGGAGTATTGGATTTCAAAAATCATAAGTGGTTCAGAGAGATTGATTGGGATAATCTATTGAATAGTCGTATCCACCCACCGTTCATTCCGAAAATTCGATCACCGGGAGACACGACCAACTTTGATACGTTCGATGAAGAAAAAATTAAAGAGAGCCCAATATGCTTGTTCGAAGATGAATTTGCAGATTTTTAATACGTGTATTGCAGTTGTTGGAATGTTATTAAGTTTTCATTTAAGTAACAAAAAAACTAAGTTTAAGTATGAAACATTTAAGTTTAACGTTTTTGCTTTTGTTGTAAGTACTGTGATGTAATTAAATGTTTCGTCCTGATATTCAGCATTATAATAATATAGAAAAGAATGTGTACAAATAAGTTTGCAATGAATACTCAATGTGACTTATACCAAAGTTATATGTCATACAAAACATAAATTATTCAACAATAATGTTTGTTTTTTTAATAAAATTGTAGTAGTTCAAGCAACCATAAATTGAGCTGCAAACCAACCGTACTGAAAGAAATATTTTTCTTTCCCAAGAAACTTTTTGGCAACGTAAAACATGATATTTTTGGCATTAAATAAAGCTCAGAATTTTCATGTTCCACGTATTTATTTATAAAGAAAGAACTGAATAAATAGGTGCATTAAACTAATTTACAAATATCTTCATTAACAACATACATTTTAACGAAACGTAGCAAATATTTGGAAAGTAAATATTGAAAGTACACATGTTTTAAAAAGTGTATCGGCAATTTACAACATACATAATTTTTTAAAGTTTCTTCATTTCTAAGTACCTAATTAATCCCTAAACAACAATTAATTTGTAGACATGTTTTTTATTGTGATTACCAAAAGACAAATGAACACAATTAGATTATGTATAATCAACATGGCAAAATCAAGTTTTAGCTTACGATCACGTTTTTCAACCTATTACATTAGTGTATTTATAGCATAAATTATCATGAAGCCGGTGTTTTGGGATTTGTTAGAAATAATCTTAATGTGTAAAGGCTATCTTGCTTAAGCGAAGTGATATATTCTACCTTTCCCTCGATAATCCTTAATAATATTCTCATCAAATCAAGTTGATTGTAGTGTGGAAGTAACAATAAAAAGAAACTATAATATCAAAAAACTATTGTATTCAATATCACAAAAAAAATCTGCTCCTGCGTGGTAACAGATAGTAAAAAATAACTCTATTGCAATGACGGGGGTTGCAAAGGTAAAAAGGCGACGGTGGTACCACCTTAAGAAACTCCGGAGAGCACTTCCCGTGGAACAGACAATAGAACACACATAGAGACCTGAAGTCTCTCCGCAGTCCTAACACCTCCATTTTTTACGTGAGACCATCCACTATTCTACAAGCTCGTCTTTGTAAGGAGTCAAATGGCTGGAGCTGGTACTTTGAGGCACCTGTCCAGAGGTGAGAAAGAAGTTCTCCAAGTGGTGTCGGACTTGCGCTTTGTAGGGCGTGAACATCCAGCCCGACGTGAAGTAACGCTTGGTTCTGTTCAAAATATCCAACTACGTGCTCGTCAGTTTGGATTAAAACTAATATATTTCTATTCTTCTCCGCAGAAAAAATGGCCTGATTTAGCATCACAATGTTCGGTGTTAAAACTATACATTTGGTTTAAATATTTGGATATTTAATGTAGTTTAAAATGCAAATGATTTTAAATTGCTCTCATGAAATATAAAATTAGTTTTAATGCTCATTTTAGTTTCAAATGTAAACTGCTCGAAACAGTTTTCGTGGACTTTTAAATAATTAAACAATAAAAATACCACAAAAACTGTATAAACGACAAAAACTATTTTGCTGATCCGTGTACAAAATAGTTCATCCTAATATTAACATGACAGCGTGTTCCTTTGTCCTTTAATATAATATGGGTCATATTTTTGCAATGTATGCAATTTATGAACCGAAGCATGAAAATGTGAAATGCCAACGATTCGTTCAGGATGTCATTCTATGAAGCGGGTATTTGTGTATTTTTTTATAAACTGGTATCACACAAAGCGAAATAATTAAAGGAAATTAAGTATAGGTAATTTAGAATCTTAAACTGCTGGCTTTTGAACAGTTTGATGCTCATGTTAAGTAGATTCGTATAAGTTATGGAGTTCTAATAATATCGACGATTTCTGCTTTTTAGTGAAGTCAATATAAGGGCAATAATTAGGACAATTTACAACATTGAAAATAAATTTAAAGCTTTATTTTTTAAACTTGTGTAGAACCTAAACAACTTTAGTGAACTACAAAATTAAGTTACGCTAACCATTATTCAAATTTATAATAATAGTCTTTGAATAATAAAATATTGTAATTGTATTATACAATGAAGATAAAAAGGTTCTCAATGGTATATCTATACGGGCCATAATTGATGTCGTCTCGACAGACGATAGATTTGAGTCACGTAACTGAAGCTCCCAAAATATATTCTGTGCCCAAATAAATTAGCTTAGCAATAAAGCGACCGATAATGAAAGGGTCTGCCCGATTGTGTCGACAGCTTCGGTATATTTGCCACAATAAATGATAGTGGAACAAAAGCCTTTTTCAAAAATGTTTTCTTTGTTTTGTTGGGCATTGCTTGATAGGAGCTAATAATGTTATTATGATGATGAATATTCCATTAACATACTAAATGGATGAATAATATCATAGTGATGAGTAATCTCTATGATATTAGATTCATCATCATTGTTGAAAGTTAATAATGCATATGAATTATTCGACTTTAACACATACGTTGTCTGTCATTTACTGAGTAACAGTGATTTTGGTTTCTTCCCGGAATCATTTAATCATTCTTATGACTGATGATCAGTTTGCAGTATAGTATATTGTATACATAAGCCCAGATCCGTCTCAGTACAGTTGCGAGAGGTAAGACCAAATATTTCACCACGACGCGATGGCCTAGTGCGAGTTAGCGGACTTTACATTCTGTACAAACCCTTGCATAGAATGCAGGTTTACTCACAATGTTTCATCCACCATTATAGTGATCAGTTCACACATAACTCCGAAAAGTCAAAAGTGTGCCCTAGGATTTGAAGCCGCGACCACCGTGAACGCAGCAGCCGCGTCTGATCTATTACCAACACAGAACAGTTGAATATTATTTTACTAACAGGCCACCGCTTAATAAGGCCGGGCACATAGCTCGTAGAACCGATGGCCAGTGAGGCCAAAAGGTTCTTGAGTGGATGGAGGCTACGTACAGGCAAGCGAAATGTCGGACGCCCGCCTACAAGGTGGACGGACGATCTGGCTAAGGTTGCAGGAAGTCGCTGGATGCAGGTCGCTTCCAACAGGTCGATGTGGAGAGCCTGGGGGAGGTCTATGTTCAGCAGTAAACTTCCTGTGGCTGATATGATAATGATGATGATGAACAGGCCACCACGTACTTCCTCTGACTTGTAATGTACTAGATCTGAGTTCTGACTAATTGCGAAGTTAATATTCTAAAATAGAAACTATATCCTACAGTACAGACACCATTCCTTAAATAACTTAGAGTAAATAATCATTCATAATTGTTATCATTCTGAGACGAAACAAGTCCACTGTTGAACCTGGGTCTTCCAAGAATTTTCACAGCGACCTGTTGATCAATATTTATAACGTGTATAAAGTATTGATACCCTGTTCTTATAGCTATCCTGACAGCTGCTAGTCATAAAAACATATAGATAATGTATCTTTTACGTAACAAAGTGAAATATTGAAATTACCCAAAGAAAAAAACTATATTCATAGCCAGACAAACAATCTCCCTTGCAAAACAAACATCCAAAGAATATAATATTAAACTAAGCGAAAATAGAAATTCTCTCAAAGGAATTCAGTTTGTATTAAATTAATATCCACGAATATTAAACAAACTGTACAACACAATAAAGTTTTGTGTCATCTTGGGAGGAATTATGAAGTTGCGAGAATAATTTTACGTAACGTCTCCATCTGCGGCTGTATTTTATAAATTATCTAAGCATCACGTTAACCTCGGATGGAATAAATTAAACTAATGATTTAACGATATAATCTCAGAGGCCGCTATGGAAAAACACTACGCAATTATAACCAACAATGTACTACAACTTTGCTACTTTAATAAACTATACTAATACGCAAAATCATTAATTAAAGAAACATAACTTAAAGCGGTTTTCGTACAAATTTTGACAGGGTCATAAATATATTTGGGACACGGTTTATATTTTCTATAAAATAATAACAGTCCCACTACAGGGCATAGTTTTTTTCAACGATTGAGAATACTTCGTTTTGATTCCATCACAATAGCCTGTTGTAGGTTTGCGGTTCTCTATTATGGCCAAAAAAATATATTTCTTAAAATGATCGTTTTAATAACTCAAACCATGTTTATATAAAAAGTAGTTGCCCATCTCGGTAATATTTTTTTAAAAACCTGTAAAATATGTTACCATGGCTATAATCGCTGCAACGATTTTTGTTTTGCGTGATCTACAAAAAGGAAAAAAAATATATCCGTGAGACATTTCTCGTAGTTATCGGTACGCACAACTATCGTTTTGTATATGACTTTAAGTTTATTAATTATCATAACTACAGGTAATTATCAAAGTATATTACTTACCAGCCCTCCTCCAGCGGTGTACAACATCAGTGCGACAAACAAGCCGACATGTGACAAGGCAGATCTGGGGCAGAAGTTGCCCCAGCGGGACTTCGGCTTGGTCCCCATCAGAGTCTCCGTCTCCCAAGACACATTCTTTACGTTCTTACACATTATGTCACTGTTTAGTTCTCATATACGGCAGTGTTATTAACATTGTCTGTCCTCCATCTTTCTACACTACTAGTGGAAGTTACAAATGAGATTTCTTGATGTAAAATATGATAGTGTTACGGTCCATAAAATTGACCAAGGCGTTTTTCTTTTTCCATCTGTGTATTTAAGGCATATGTTCTAATTGTTTATAAAAGTAAATAACAAAAAAGCAAAAATGCTCTACCTATTCCAAAGACACCTACTAAGTATACAAAAGTCAAATATTTTTTGATAAATCGATATGCCTAGGGAGGAATCAAGTTCGATTATATTGCTGGTAAGGATAAAATTCAGGATAATAATTACAGGAAATTAACAGGTAAAAAAATTATGCTGTCTTAGTTTTCATAAAAGTCAGGCTCCCGACTCCTTTTTGCATTATTGCCTATTCCATATAGATTCGGATACGGTTATCCAAACTATTTTAAAATTCAACGTTTATAGAAGGAATAAACCTAAAAAGTAAAAAATGTATTCAACTGATAATTATTGTAATAACAAACAATTAAGTAACAATTAACCTTATGTTTGCGTGAACAACTCAGGGATCTTTATAAATGGGCCACTTATTTTACGAACAAAACTTAGCCAATTCATGTTAAGCGTGCTTCGTTAAAATCAAGTCACGACATTGAATTTTTATTTTGTTATATAACATTATTTTCCTAATGACCACGGATTACCAACGCGATAAAAATCAGTAAACGGTTCAATGAACTTCTGTGTATATTTTACCTTGACTCTGTTGGCACGTGTAATGAAATGTTAAAAGAATTGCAGCTCAATTTTAAACCAAAATTTTGAACATACATATGTAAATCTTAATTAATATATCCTTGAATTTTTTTTTCAAATAATAATTATTATATTTATTGATTTATTTGATTTCATATTTGAGTTACCTACTTGGCCGGCATAACAGTACATTATAGTAAAGGTTTCAAAATACGCAGTGTCATGATTATTAACTTATTTCAAAAGCAATATTAATCACGGTAAAATATTTTCCCTTTAAAAGAATGAAGAATATTTTCATAAGGTTTTATTAAGTATTTCTCATAATGGTAGCAAAACCCAACGACTTTTTCGTAATAAAGTTTCTTGGAACTTACTTCAATATTCTATAATAACTTTTACGTAGAATTTCTGTTATGATAATGATATTAAATCGGTAGATACAACATAAAACTTTATAGAAAACTACCAATCTTAATGTTATTTATGTTGAAACTAATAAAATTTTAGAAACTATAGAATTGCATCGTACTATCTATATGATTTTCCGAATTTGAAACTTCATCCGAATTACTTCAAGCTTTTCCTGAACCATGCCTGCAAATCCTCGAGTCAAGAAGATCTTCGAAATGAAAAACACCCCGAAGACTTCAGTCGTACCCTAGATTCGAACTTAGAACTCACGTCACTCGAAAGCAATGGTATCATCGTAAAAGGAGATGACTGGTGTCATGAAGATTTAGGGCCAGTTTACAATGTAATAACGGTTGCAAGTGACGTAAGCGTATTGGAAACGTTATTTCTATGTTTGTTCGGAAATCATCTTGCCTATAAATTATGATTATGATTCTCCTACACCTATGAATCTTTCGACGCAAATACTGAGGAAATCCGACATAATCTATTAAAGATCATCGCGTCAGCACATCCTGTTCAAAGACGGATTGTCAGTAGATGGTAATCGTTTACCTCAAGCTTACGTAGTGACCAATATAGGCAGGAAGTTTGAATAGACTGGAACTCCTAATAAATTAGCACCACCGACTTTGAATTGATAAATCGTTTGCCTCATTGTTGATAGGCACGGAGGCGCCGATAGGGAACCTTGAACTAACGTCTTCGACCTTACAAATAAATTACACTATGTAAAATAAAAGTAAATGTATATTTTTTATTGCTAAAAGCACTTTGCATTGAAGCTCAGTTGCATTATTATAAAAAAAAATAGTCAATACAATATTTTATGTCGAAAGCAATTTGGCATGCATACGAAATGAGGAAATGGAAGTGCGTGTGGATTTCAATTATATTCCTATACTATCTTTTTCAGTAGCGTTTGCTCCGCCGGCCTGGCGCCTGCTGGTTTATCAACTGCGTCAAAATTATCGTACCTACGATCAGTTAAAGACAGCCATAATTCAAAATAGACAACATTTTCGCTGGCTGTGCGTCGCTATCGATATCCGTATTGTGTAACACATCAACAATGACCTATTTTAGTACTCACCTTTTCCTTTCATACTAATATTACTTGAAATAAATAGCCTGCAATGCCGTAGAGTTACATAAGTAGGACATGAATATCAACTTGGTCTAGACAACGGAATGAATCTATCCACCTATTTAGACGTCGACGCGACGTAACAAAACTGTACATAGGGTAAAAAATAAAAATTAAAAAAATAGACCACTTGCGTTACACTCACGGTAAAAGTAATTATGAAGATACATTATAAAGAGCCATATAATTGTTTAAAAAATATTAACAAAGTTTGAACGCCACCCAAGGTCAAGATAACAAAAAAATATATGAATGAAAAAACCGCTTACAAATATTATTCCTCGGACGCACTGAGCACAAATGACTGCGACTAATGACTTACTTAAAAAATATTAATCAGTCTTATAATTAACAAATAAAAAACACTATTTTATAAACAAATTAATTTGTTAAGAAGCAAAATAATTTCTCATTTGTAACTTCCACACTACTGAACCACATACACAAAACACGTTACGAACTGACGAACGTAATTCTAATCGAAATAGTCGGGAACCGCGGACATCCTTTGCGCACTGCGGTCTGCGAATAACTGAAAATTACTTCAGCAAGCTTTCATCTCTCTGGCTTCAGCACCCTTAATGTACGCGACGCTTTCAGGCTTCGGAAAACTTCGTATTGCTGAGTAATACCGAATAAATAGAACATTTTGCTGGTCTCATTTATGTAAATTGGAAACGTTTATACTCATAATTTACTTATTTATCAATAAATTATAAAATCTGTAAAATAAAAGATATCTTGTATTTATTTTGATTAAACAATAGGAAGTATAGTCGAAAAATTATTAAGTAAAGACCAAGTGTCGATGAATTGGATGTCCATCCTCAAGGTACACAGACAATCCAATAAATGTCGCAAGAGGTCGCCGAATTTAGGCCGCTGTAAACGGGTCTCTAGGGTAATAATTGTCTTTAAGGATGAGTTATGTTCAATATTGAGCATTCTGAGACCTCTAATCATATTGATAAATAATATCTAATACGGCACAATGAGTAATAATTGAGTATATTGTAATAAGTATAATGTTATGTGACTGGCCTCCGTGGCCTAATAATATACTACGATATGTAGCAAAACTGTGGTCTTGGGTTCCAATCCCAGGTCAGGCAGTTATATTGGATTTTTTTATTAATTATTAGTCTGGTGTTAGTCATTTAATTCCGATATGGCGATACGCTCACCCCCTATCACATGATGAGACGAAAAATACAAAACGAATGGGTATCTTGGTTGCTCCTCTGCCTACCCGTTCTGGGAAAGAGGCGTGTGTTTATGTATGAAATTTATATGAAATGATTTGAGAAATTATATGTTTAACCTGGGATTGGAATCTGTCCCCATTATACATATACAATATGGAGGATATACCATTGCTTGGAGAGGTCGATACGGCGATAGGCTGAATATATAATACATATACAGGCTTGCTCTCGATCCAATTTTTGGATTCAAATAAACTTGATAAACTAGAGATGATGAATACTAGTGGCACCTTTACCTATATCAACCCATATACGTCCTACTCTAGAGCACGGGCCTCCTCTACAATCTAGAATACGAATGAGACCTTTGTCACCACTTGGTGATATACTTATGGGCTTATATAACTTTTTTCTATAAAACGGCTTATGTAATAGTGTTTTTATTATAAAAATTGATAAATCGTTCTTATTCATTTGTTACATAGCTTATAATATCCATTATAATTATGCTTTGTTCTATACGTCATTAATTATAATCGTTACCCTATATAAGCATCGACTAGATGAAAACAAAAAATATAAGTGTATATAGAAGGTTTAATAATTTACGCTGTGGTTTACGCACACGCGAACGCCTTATTAGTCGGTCAGATTGCAAACTCGCTCCAACCAATATACTTATTTGAGCAGGCGCTGATTTAAGGCAGGCGTCCACATATTCGCGTCGTGTGTCGCGTCGTTTCGGACGCATCGCATAGTATTTTATGTATAGTAATTTCGATATATTGTGAATAGAAGGTTCGATTCATACGATACGGATCAGTGGACACACTTGTATGAATTCCTATACAAATAATACTGTGATCCGTTTGAAGCGTCCGAAACGTTTCATGCGGAAATGTGAACGCCTGCCTTAAAGCAACAAAAACATCAGATTTGCGGTATTTTTTAGCTGGAAACTTTTGTTTTTAATTAATAGTTACCCCCACGCTTCATTTAATGAAAGGGGTTGCTTAACCTGGCTGGTATACCAATGTCTCGCAGAAAAAGTGACGTTTTGCTAGTTTGATCGTCGGACGCCTAATAAAACCTCCCATGCCTTTCTTATCTCTCTTCTTTTTTTGAAATTATTAATAGAAAATATTTTTGACCATCAACGAGATATGGCTTCGTTCATTTTCCATCCTTAAATGAAAATTTAATGTTATTTCTTCTTAAAGAGTTCCAAAATATTTTTAATATCCGCCACAATTGTGACTTCGATTCACTATTGGCAAAGTAAATCCATAAAACCAGACAAAAAGTGATTTGAAGTTTTCTCCTATCAGAATTCATCATCTTTTTGTGTGGTATTCAAAATCACATATTATGGTTGAATATGCATTTAAATAGTTTGTTGACTTCCATAAAATAAGTTTAATTTTTAGCTACAATTATCATAATAAATTAAAATCCTCGTTCACATTTCTGGTAATTAATAGCAATTATTTTTTGTGACTACTCCAGTCTTAAATTGTTCTATACCGCTTAGGATTTTTTTAATATCATATTTCCATTTTAATATGCATTATTAAACCTCAGATAATCATGCACATATAGCACGAATACCAATAGCAAATAACATTTTCATCTTAATTTTATTCGTAAAGCTACATACAAATGAAACCGTAATCCTATCTCTATCTTTCATGAATGGATATGAAGGGGTCGTGAAGTGCCCACAACTTTTAATTAAATTTCTAAGAATTACATTTTCGGGAAGTTTAATTAATGGTTGGCGTTAGATGTCCAGCAATAGATGAAATTTGATAGCAACTGGAAAACATGTATATGATAATTACATCAATTAGAAACTTTTCACAGCTTAATGCCTCCATGGCGCAGTTAGTTAGATGTCAGTTGTGACACAAGTGGCCGAAGATACAATTTCCGCACCTAGCCAAATATGGTGAGGCCCACAAGAATTTGTCACCGTTCTGGGTGTTTATGAGACCGAAGAACTTCTCGTAGTTTCAGATACCTACCTTTATACAACACAACACAAGACTTAATTGCCCTTAATGTGGAGTCAGGACTATGTATGTGACTGTTGGGAGTATTTATTCTTACCTTATTTATCTAGTGCAGAAATAAACTCCGCTAGTTAATGGTGACACTGACACCTCTGGCGACATCTTCAAAGGTACAAAAATGAATTTATAAATATGTGTCTCTGTATGCAATTACACGTTTGTGGCAGCGTTAAGTAGAGCGGGTTTAGAGTGTCTAAAAATGTTTTAGCCATTACATAGGTCGATATCACCCGAGCTTCTACGGACAGCATTATCCTCGTTACTTAGAGGCTAGTGGTCAGTAAGAGCGTACGTAAAATGTTTTATTCATTCTCAAACCATACTTATACACGGTACAGCGAGTTTAAAACTTACTGCGAAATGGATATATTTTACAACGATATGAAATAAGTGGGGTTACATAATTTCGAATAGTCCTAAAAGAATCCAAAAATATTATTTTTTACCGACTGCAAAAATAGGAGGTGGTTCTTAATTCGAGTACATGTTTTTTTAACTTACTAATATAAACGCGAAAGTTTGTAAATATGGATAGATAGATAGCTAGATTTTGTTCTCAAATTATATAGTGTTCCCGTTGTATGAGTCAAGAATCCAAATACATATTTGCTACTCTTTCAAAGTCAAACGGGTGGCACGGGACAGAAGAAGACAGGATTGCATGCTTTTCATCATGAGATAAAATGAGACGGCACAGAATGGGATAAAACGGAATTGGACGGGAAAAGCAATGCAGTCAACGGCGGTCACATTGAGTTTAAATAAATATAAAACAGTACCTATGCGAAATAACATGTTGTTGATGTGGACTGCACTCACAAACTATATCCACCCGAGCGAAGCTAGGTCCGACGGCTATTGAAAATATATATTTGTAGTATTATATTTGAAGTAGTAGAGTTTTACTCAAACTAGTCAAATCTAAATACCGATCAATAAGCCCAGTGTTGAATCATTGAAATCAAAGTCTGTCTCATAGAAAAACCTAACTGAATTAAGAGCTTTGCTGTCACGTCTCATTTAATGGGTAAGATACACATCAGAATAGCAACCACTGTACCAGAAGATTAAAAAAATATTCTGCGTGGGTAAGCAAATGTTTTTGTGAAACCTGTATTAACTGGTATCGACTAAGCCAGCATAAAAAATCGTTCCAAATAACCTTTCTCGCTGGTGTAGAGTTTCGCGAGGCTTTTAATTTACTCTACAATAACCATCAAGTACGTTTTAGTCTCATTATTGTTCTAGTAAATAGATAAAAATGCATAATGTAATAATGACCTAATTTTCACTATACATATGTACATATATTTATGTATATATATTAATGATATTATGTACATTTTTTAAACACTTACAAACTATTGAAGTAAAAATATTTTTTACTGATAGTATCGCGCTATTTGGTTTAATTTTTACATTGTTATTTTCGGAGTACGCCCCGTGACCATGAAAGCTGTAAATTAAACGAAATGATAGGAAGCAAAAAAAAAGTTGCGTTCTGGTAACACCGCGATAGTAGTGCCTAAGCGATAAGAACGCAAACTATTATAAAATATAGAAAACATTTGTACCACTTCCATCCATGTACTACGATTCTACCGCATCCTACCTTTTTTTCACTGTGTAACATTAGTAAATCTAAGAAACTTACAAACTATTTTAATAATGAGAACTCTACACAGCAGTATTGGCATGTACATTACAAAAAGAACAAACACATAAATAACTATTTTCAAAATCAGAATATTAAATTAAAAAATCTGAATATCTACCAACTCAAATTAATACACAATACGTGCAAATTAATACTATGCTCAGACAATCATTTTGGTAATAAAGATTAATATGTATATTGTACGAATGAATAAACAAGTAGTTTTGCTACACAGGGTGAAGTTTTTACGACCAACTCATTAACATACTAATAACATTGGTTGTAATTACAAAGCTGGCTGTAAATGCACTGCTATAAGTGATTTATAGTAAAGGATAATATTTCAGTTTTTGTTTTATACTTAGAGCAATTATCATTTCTAAGTTACAATAACTGTGCTTTAATTTCTTTGACCTGAATGATACGACTTTTATATAAAAGAGGATAATAATAAATTAATAAATATAATAATAGGCGATTATATACTACTAGGTTTTGCCCGCAACTTCCTTTGCATGATTAACTGTACTTTTTATTATGTTTTATTTATACTCTATTATACTGGTGGTTGGCTCTCATATGTGAGAGGCCACCTGGATAGTAGCAGTGTAAATATTTTGCTGTCTTCCGATGTGAAGGACACTGTAGTAACTACTGGGCATATTGAGACTTAACATCTTATGTCTCAAGATGGCGAGTGCATTGGAATGCCAAGCATTGTTTTGCAATTCATGATATTGGTTTTACTACTGTCCATGAGCGATAGTATCGCTTAATATCATTCACTGCATAAACACACTAAAAACTAAGAATACTTATCTTCTGATTTAAGAAACCAACTCAGAAGCCCATATACGGAACATGGATAAGTATTATAATAAAATGCAACTACTTATAATAATTAAAATTCACAATACCACTACAGAATTCCGTGTGCATATTCAATATAGAAAAATGAAAAAAAAAATAGTACAATTGTGACCAGTAAAACCAATTAAATAGGCGTAAGCAATTATGTATACGAAACCATCAAACTCTCATAGTATTTTATTTTACGCGCTAAACGGCCTCAAACTAGCTTAGCCAATAATATAAAAATTCAGTTGCAGAATGCCTAATATAGTCTATGCATTTAATTTGCTTGGAAAATCTACAACTATTAAAATGAGGCATCTATGTAAAAAAGACAGCTATATCCCTTTTAAAAGAAAAGTGTTACACGTTTGAAGTACCTAACATATTAAATTTTTAAATGCAAGGACAATAACATTATTATGGTTGTTTTTATGTGTTGATTTCATTTATATTTTTTAATTTAAACGTATAAATGTAATTATGTTTAATTTCATATCATTAATGTTTATTTTTTTAATGTAGGTACATCAAGTAGTTTTCAACTTCAATTATTAAATATGATCTCACGTGTTTCTATAAATAGAAAAGTTATGGAAACAAAGTAGGTGGAAAATGTGCTTATTTTTATACAAGTCTCAATTCATTTTATTGTATCATTATTCTCAGCTCAGAGAACAAGTATGTTGCATATAGAAATAAATCGTATTTCTTTCTTTCTTGCATGATTAGATATCTGTATCAGTCCATATATGTACGTCCCAATGCAGGACATGGATCTCTTCTACAATCGAGAGTACGATTGAGAGATGGTTAGGGCATATAGTCCACCACGCTGGCCTAGTTCGTGTTGGCGGACTGATTAGATATTTTGTAAAAAAATCTGTCTTTTAGATGTGACGCTGAAGGATAGAAGTATAATATTAGGTAGGCACCGAAACATAACTCTGTAGGTTCCCAACAAACTTGTTGTTTTTTAAAAACACATTGCAGCATTCTCGAAAATGATAATTATCTTAAAAGCAGGTTACAAAAAACTGACCTGCTGTACCTACTGCAAGTTGTCCAAGAACGATCTCTTGATAACAAGGTCACTTCTTATGTGTAGGTCACCTGAAGGGTTTTCCACTTCTAAATATGTCCATAGGTAAAAAATATATTTTACTTTATTTGCAACACATGATAACTTTACGCATATGGGTTTTAAAACGTAATCAGTGTAATTCATTTATTTATTACATGGAAAACTTCCGAATAATAGGAAAAGACTCAACATAGTATTTACGACATAAAACCAATGACAAGTTATGCATTATGGAAATAAATGGAGTTAAAAAATACAAGTATGAGTAAGTAAGCACCTTTATGTTAGAAAAAACTGTGGCTTAATTACCTCCTCGCCACAGACGCATAAGTTGTAGAAGCATTAAGATCATGTTGTTTATACAATTTGTTATAGGTCCTGCTAGCACGCACTAAATAACTATTTGTCTAGAGTTCGATCATGCCTTTTATATTTCTTTATATATATATTTTTAGCACTTCCACTTACAAATATAAATAAATTTATGTAAGGGTGGGTGGAAACGAATTGATACAAGTTATGAAAACCATTAATTAATGGCATATGTTCATATTCGATTATGCCGGACTGAAACTAATTGATCTACCTTATGAAAACTAGTTATGAATAGCATATCTTTATATAACTCATCATTTTATCGCACCTAAAAGCAATTTTTCAATGCTGAAGGGTCTTGACTCTGAACTTAAATGAAATGAAATACCAGAATGTACGATCATCAATCAACTAGTCCGTAGGAACTATCTAAATTCTACACAGTTTATATTATTACTATAGGGATTTATAGCTTAATAATATACACAATAGGTATAAAAAAGAAATTTGGTTTACTAAATTTTCGTGGGAATTTCCTAACTTGTATTCATTCTATTATAAGTCGGTGGTACGAATGGGAACGAACACTCCCGACTACGAACAAGTCTTTAGGGAGAGTTTTTGCCTTGTTGTTGTAATAAAATAAATTAGAATGGAAGTTACAAAAATGATAAGTTTTACTATGCATGCGGGATTGTGTAAACGAAAACAAGTAAGATAAAAAAATACTATGATTATCAAGTGTTACATACAGTTATACATAAATACATACATAAACTCACACCTTTGCCCCGAAGTGGTAGGCAGAGGTGCTACCAAGGCACCCCGTTTCGCCTTGTGTGTTGCGTCCCACAAAGTGAAAGGGGGCGAGCCTATCGCCACATCGGGCAGAAATTCCCTACTCCGGGCTAGCAATGAATCGCAAAACCAATATCACTTTGCCCACCCGCAATTCGAACCCGAAACCTCAGCTTTGCAATCATATCGTGGTACAACAGCACCACTGAGGCTCGGCAACTATCAACACATATTTATAATGAAATCTGCTATTCTACACATACAAATGATACTTTAATTGCGGTAATTAATTTATTAACTTTTTAATTTTTTTTTTTTTTTCATATATTTAGGTTCACAAAACTGGTTACAAATATTTTACATTCTTAAAATACTGGACTTATATTAAAATTACAAAATGTATTCGAAACCTTCTAGATGTGAACGCGACATGTCTATATTATTGAGAATATATAAAAGCGTAAATTGACCATCTACATTCATCAAAGAAGTACTAAGTTGTACACACGTACAAAAGACATAAATAACACCAACGTGTGAGCCTAATTTAGATAATGTATTTAATAATATTAGATTTAGCAGAAGCAATTGAACCAAAAAAGATGTCAAATTTGTTCGAAATACCGTTATAAGTAGAACACATGCGATAAAGGGGCATATAAATAATGTACACCTACATATATATCAGTGGTTCTTAACCTTTTGACAGCCTCCGTGGCGCAGTTAGTTAGACGCCGACTGTAAAACGAGTTGCTGCGGGTTCTATCCGCCGAGACAAATGTTTGTAAGGCCAATAAATATTTGTTTCTTGGTCTGGGTGTGTCTTGCGTGTCTGGGGCTTGTGAGACCGAAAAGTCTCTCGTAGTTCTTGTTAGTAAACTGGATCTCGATCTCGAGTGTGGGATCAGGACTATTTATTTATTTATTCATTAATATGCACAATGTATATACAATAACAGTTAATAGAGAGTAGAGACAATGAAACAAAAAAGTACAAATGGCGGTCTTACGGCAATCTCTACCAGAAAACCATTGGATGGATTTATGAGAAAGAGAAGGAAAGAAAGGGAAGATAATGTACATATGTTGGGTGTATAATTTATTCATTGTTATTTTATTTATTTTAGACATGACGGACCATTTGACAAAATTTCTGCCTGGCCATTGACCACCCATTTGGTTGTATGAAAACAAATAAACCTTTTTTCTAAAACATGCAAACATTGTCTTTTTAGTTTTTGTTCCAATTTACACCTTTTACTAACAATAGCTTTTTTTCATACTGTATCATATGCGTCCCACTGCAGGGCACAGGCTTCTTCTACAATCATGAGTACGATTGAGAGTGGTTAGACCATAAAGTCAACCACGCTGGTCTAGTGCGGGTTGATGAACTTACATACCATAGAAATTCTTATAAATCATTATGGTATGCAGGTTTCCTCACGATGTTTTCTTTCACGCACCAAAGCGTGCGTGGTGATTGACTATCAATACACACATGACTCCTAATCAAATCAAATCAAATCAAAATATTCTTTATTCAAATAGTCTTTCACAAGATCTTTTGAATCGTCCTTTTCTGCTACCACCGCTTCGGAACGTGTTGTAGCTGTGAAGAAGAAGCGGCGCAAGAAACTCCCTCAGCAACACGAACTGTCTTCTTTTTTTTTTTTGTTTTTTTATATCGCCATTTACAATAACAATGATTCATGTCACAAGTTACAATAATGTCAATTTGATGCAAAACATGATATTCCCAAGCAGTTTTATCTTCCACATAATCTGTGATTCTATAATATGCCTTTTTACACAGCTTAACTTTTATTACTTTTTTAAACTTATTAATTGGAAGTTCTCTTAAACTGTTGGGAAGCTTGTTATAGAAGTGTACACTTTGACCCATAAAAGAATTATTTATCTTGTGGAGACGAGTAATGTGTGAGACAAGATTATGCTTGTTTCTAGTGTTCTTACTATGCATGTCACAATAGGGAACATGCACCAGACTTCAAAATAAGTCAAAATATTTTTTTGTAATCTTTATTACTATAGAAATATACCTTAAAGATATTTTTTAAATTTATCAACTCTAAATCGGTAAAATAAATACTTAAAAAATGACATTTCAAATTTGCCGCGCATTTTTTCCGAAACGCGATCTTTTGCTTGAAAAGGAAAGTGACGACAATGGTCACGTTCTTATGAAGTTTTAGCTTGTTGTTTTACGTTTGTTTATGAGTTATTTTGTGCTTTCTTTATACTATTAAATAAGATGGATTATTTTGTCACGAAATACATTTCTGTAACAATTTATCAAAGATATTTAATCCAAATACTACGTTGTTCATATCGTGACCTCTGACGTCACAGCGAGTTCGCGCCAACATGGCGTTTAAATACTTCGAAACTGATAGCAGTTTTGATTATTTTTTTGTACTTTTTTGATTGATATTTTCAAAGACTTATATTTTTTTCCGATAATGTAATAACATACAGAATAGATTAAAAATATAAAAAAATGACATGCATATTCCCTATTACGCTTAAATTGAGTTATATTTTTACGAACATATAATAAATTTTCATAAATATATTGAGATGCAACAGTAAGAATATCTACTTCTTTAAACTTTTATCTCAATGAAACTCTTGGACCAAGTTGATAAATGGCCCTAACAGCTCTTTTTTGTAAAATAAAAATACTATTAATATCTGCAGCATTTCCCCAGAGAAGAATTCCATAAGACATTATACTATGAAAATAGCTGAAATAGACAATTCTTGCCGCTGCCTCATCCGTTAAACGCCTAATGGTTTGAACTGCATATGCCGCTGAATTAATCTACCAGATAGTTTATTGATATGCGGCCCCCACTGGAGTTTAGCGTCGACCGTAATGCCCAGAAACGTAGTAGAGGCAACAGGATCCAATTCTTCACCGTTTTGTACAGTGGTAGATAATTGCCTAACATTGGGCAGTGTGAATTAATACATTTACTTTTTTTAGCATTAAGTAATAAATTATTAATATTAAACCAATGTACAACTTCACGAAGGGCACTGTTTACTTCATCAAAATCTAATTGTTGTCTTTTAATTTTAAATGTCAAAGATGTATTTACATCCGCAAACAACACAACTTCGTGATTATTCCCGACGTGATAAGGTAAGTCATTTATGTAGACCAGGAATAGAAAAGGTCCCAGAATTGAACCCTGCGGTACTCCCATAGTGACCGCAGATCCTCCAGAAAGTTTTCCATTAATATCAACCTTCTGTACCCTATTGCTCAAATAGGAAGACAAAAGATTGAGAGCTCGGTTCCTGATACCATAGTGGCGTAATTTCCTGACCAGCGTGTCGTGCTCTACGCAGTCAAAGGCTTTAGATAAGTCACAGAATACACCAAGTGCATCCTGCGACCTAAAAGTCAGAGGTGTGCCCAGGGATTCCAACCCGTGACCACCATGAACATGTTGGCATGCGGTTGCCAGCTAGTCCGTTTACCAACAGGCCAACACGCACTTCTCTTATTTTCTCATTAGTAATAATGTACGTACTAACACTATAGGCTGTTTGGTCTACAATAAAAGCATTTTATTTTTTATTTATATCATGTTTTATTAAAGATATGCTTTTGCGTTTAAACTGTACTAAAACTCATTTTAATACACTTCAATAAGTGCTTGGACCTTTCATTATAGTTTACGTTTAGATTTTTTATAAGTCAGGTCACTGATCTCACTGTTTTTGGTGCGGCTCGGTTCTTTTCAGTATGCGTGAGGCATGTCATTTATATAATGCCGTATTCACTAAATTATTTAATATAGAGTTCAACCGGAACAAATGGCCCGTTTCCTTGTGATTGTGCGGAACTGAACTTTAAAAGGATTTGCTGAAAATGGATATGAGTTTGAATAAAACTTTATTACCAACCATATGCCCGCTGACATTTCAAAAAGTACTTTAATATGATCAGCATACACTCAACTTTATCAGACGGTACTATCACTTTGGTATCCGTACTATACTATATATCTACTATACTATTTACAAATTGCAGACAGAAAAAAAATACACCTAAAACTCATTATCATACATTAAGGCACTAAACTTGTATTTTAGCATCGGAAACTACAAATATCTTTTAATTAATTACGACATCTTTATCCTAAGTAATGAAACAATTAATATTTGGACTTTGACCGGTGATTGAACCAAAGGCCACTTTTTTAACAGGTGAGCCATTAATAATTTTGCGCGATTAAAGTTGCTAATATATAATTCACACATTTATTTCTCACAGAAAAAATATCCTTTAGATTGCATATTAATACTTGCCCCAAATACTTAACGATATTATTCACCTCAACATATTTCACCGACTGCTCTTGCCTTCTCAAGGTCGATTAAAATTTACATGCACTCGATCATCCATTTCCCTTTGAATAAAATCATTTCACAGAAAGCGGAAACAAGTTAATTCATCATTTCCTCTTAATTGATAAATGTCAATGACGATAATGGATAACGTTGGAAAAAATCTCATGAACCATGACATACAAGTTAATTTCGCTTTAATTAACTTTGTTTTAACGATGACAACAAATGGTGATAGCATTCTCAAAAGGAATTTTATTGTTATTAACTTAAATAAATGAATGCGCAAAATATTCTGCGGTATAAATAGCAATTTACAGACAGCATTCCGATTGCCATAAAGAAATAAAAATTGGTACTTACTACAAGAATGAATATAACTGAATTAATTACTAAATTGCAGGTTCTAACAATTACCCATACTCGTATATACATATAATACAGGGTATATCAAGACCGCTACCTTAAACGAAGCTGGGTGATAGTTTTAGTGATTATGCACATATACACAATGCAACTAAAAATTTCGCAAAGAAACGAGGCAATTTTGTATATGTTTTTTTTAAATATAGGTTTGTGTGGTATATACACATAGTTTTTGCTAAAATAATAATTTAAACCCTTGCGTACCATAGCGTCTTTAAAAGAATATACAGTATTATTTTAGAAGAAACTATGTATTTACCACCCAAATAAGAGGATAGGAAAAACAATTTTTTTTTTGCAAAAATATTAGTTTCATTGTGTCTGAAGTTACTAAAACTACAACTTAACTTTGTTTTCGGTAGCAGTCTTGATATACCCTGTATACTCCAGACTCCGATTATGGTCCTATAGTTGAAGATTCTATGTACCAGTCGAAATGGCAATGCACGGAAATAAACCATCGAAGTTCGTACCAGTCGCGATAAAAATAAATATAAAGAAGAAATATTACCTTTAAGTAACGTATATTTCAATGTTTTTATTTATACTGGCTTAAACTATATGGTCCACTACACGCTCGGGCCTTTCCCGTATTATAAGGAAATACGTTTAAAAATAACCACCAACCTTTAGGCCTCGACATAAGTTTTGTTTTAATTTATTGTTGAGTAATATGATAAAACCACGATTAAATAACTTTGCAAATAATATTTATTCTTAAAGGATATTTAAACCGACTGCTATTTATCAAGGCATGGCCGACCTGTATTGAAAAGCTGATTGATAAGAAGTCCTTACATACTGCCTTAAGTCGCTCTTCTATTTTTGAAGATATTAATTTGAATATGTCAATCGCTTTCAACTAATTAAGACGATGGATGCCGTAATAACACTCTACATAAACAACTATGACTTTTTTTACAGTCACAATCAATCTTCAAAAATAATTTATTAGCTATGTGTTAGAATAACTCGACATCATCAATTTGCCAGTGTGATGTGAGAACATACAGGTTTTATTACTAGAAGTTTTTTTTATTGTAAGGGCAAAAAAAACATCTCTCCTGATTACGGTTGTTATCATGAGAATCACTGGTAAGGAAAAAAGTAACTATATTCCTTGCTAATAAGCTAAGAATGTAAAATAAAAATTGTAGTTGTTAGATTTAATTAAAACCGCACACTCTTGAGTCTTAAGACCAAAGCTCTTATGCTTAGTTTAAGACTCGTAGAATATATCACTTGTATTTTGTAATTCATTAATAAATTGTTTATTTATTTATTTATTATTTTAAAAGGCTCTCAGACCACATAGGCATGAGATATAATTTGCAGCGAAAGTAGAGTTAGTAAAACGTTATCATAATTAATTTAACATAAAACTTATATAAGACTAGCAGTCTGTTGAAATAAAATATCAGCCGAATTAACCTTTCTCTTTAAAGACTGTTAATACATTAGTGAAATAATATTGAAGATGTATCAATACTGAATTTAATTGGCAGGGTGTAGTGTGTAGTGGCACAGAATACTAACAGAAGTCAAGCTTGTGTATGTACTTCACTTTTGTTGCCACACTCACACTACGCTCGGCGTTCGCGCAAGGGTTGTTAACTCTGGCTTATGCGAAAACACGTATCGTGTTAATAGCACTCTTTCGTTTGATTGAATTTTTCAAATAAAATATATAAAACATAATAATACAATAAATAAATTTTAATTTTATTTCTGAACTCGCTGAGAATGTGTATGTCATTAATCTAAGTTTTTTTTTATTGTTTTGTATAAATATATGTTTTTTTTAATGAAATTTATATTCAATTATTATAATCTGGTGTTTTATATACAAGTGTAATAACTTTTATTCATTTGCTCCATCTTTGCACAAAACATCTCACTATTTGCGTGCCCGCAGTGGGTGACACTCGCGCTCGCAGTGGTCTCGACTGGTTTGAAATATCGTGTCGGTGAACGTTGTCAATGTGTGCGTTGATTTAGCGCGCTTTGTATGGAGCTTGACTTCTGTTAGTTTAGTATTCTGTGGTAGTGGTCTGTTGATAACGGGCCAGACGCGGCTGCCAATATGTTTACGTTGGTCGCGGGTTCTAATCCTAAGATTTGACTCAGATCTTTTGCAGTCTTGTGTGTATTGATAGTCAATCACTACGTATTATAAGGGTGAAATAATACACCTTGTGGAAACCTGTATACCATAATGATTTGGTAGAATGTCTATGTTATTTAAATTCCGCTAATCCGCACAAGGCCAGAGTGGCCTAGTGTGGACTAGGTATAGAGTCTAACCCCTGTCAATCGTAATCGTATTGACAACCTCCGTGGAGCAGCGGGTTAGACGCCAGATGTGAAAGAAGAGGCCGCGGGTTCGATCCCCAAACTGAAACAAATATTTATGTGAACCACAGGTATTTGTTTCAGGTCTCTCGTAGCTCCTAATACTGGTACAAAATCAATAAATGAATAAATATAATTAAAAAAAACGTCCTTTTCTCGATTATACAACAGGCTCGTGCCCTGTAGGACGTCTGCATATAAGCTGATATAGATACAAACGCATGATGTAAAGTGAAAAAAACCTTTACCATTCTATTTATAGTAAGTTTTATACATTATGCAATAAATACCTTAATGCGCGAGCAAGGTATAATATTATTAAAATTGATGTCATGTAGGTAAGACAAGGTTATAGAGCAATATTGACGTGAAGAATGATCGTATCTACATTGGATAATGGTTAACATAAGCATAAGTTCATAAAAGAGAAGACAATGATATACCAGATTTGCTGTCGCATTTCGTTCTGTGAGTGAGATTTTTGGAACACTGTCCCGCCCTCACACCCCCCACTTTAACTACTGTAAGCCACGATCAACAGTGGCACGCAATGTAATGACACCGAGCATTGAAGCTCGGAAGGTCTCCAGGAATGTCTACCTTGTCTTTTACCCGCAACGATATTAATCAGAAAGTTAAATTAATAGGAGTTGGAAATAAATTATTGTCGGTGAATAAGATTGCCGGATATCCAATACCCCTTTCCTTTCCTTTCCCATACTATTTCCATCCCGCTCCCCTCCGCTTTGATAGCAATAAATCCATGATCCAACCGTTCAGGTTATTCATGGGCGGCAGTAATCACTTACCATTAGGTGACCTTTCTGCTTTATTGCCTATGCAATAAAAATAAGTGGAACATAATAGTGTAATTTCAAAATTATTTATGGCTAAATTATTTAATGACGAGTACTTCATTTCTATTGAATCAGCAGTTCGTGCATATCTCATTGTGATTAATTAAAACTTCATTTATCTATCGACACAAGAGTCGCCATTATAATAATTATGCATTGCAACCGGGTATTATATTCAACTTAAACTAAACCGGCCGACATACGCTGCATAAAATGTAGCGGTAATTATATAAAGTCATAATTAGTATTGAACAATAGTAATTGACGAAGGTTGTGTCTCATGTTGGTAATGAATTACATTGAAACATGACTGGATCATTTGATATGCACGAAAGACGCTGAAAGAAATCATATGCTTGTAAAATATCCCTGATATTACAATATGGCGAAAATGAGGCCAAGATTAATAATAATTCTTAAACTTCGGCCATAGGCGATTAAGAAGGTTTTGTAGCCATCTTTATCGATTCTATTTTTAAATACCTGTACCTGTTTTTAAATACCCACGTAGAATCTCTTTGAAGTATTGAATTCTAAGTCATAACAAACTTTCGATCAAATATATTTTAAAAGCTTTGAAATATATTGCTATTTTTTCAATTAACTTAAAAAAGGAGAATTTAGAACTTAAGCATATATCTTTCGGCAAAAAAAAAATCATTAACATTATTATCAAAAATGCTTTTGTGTGGCTCCCTCGAGAAGCTTATAACCAAGGGGTATTAGCTTCTTGGGCTCGCTAATCAAACTTGACAAGATTTAACACATGTGTCAATAACTGTTGAACATAATGATTATATGATTATAATGCAAAGTAGTGACTGCCTCGGTGGCGTAGTTGTACTACGGTACGGTTACAAAGCTAAGGTCTCGGGTTCGAATCCCGGGTTGGGCAAAGATATTGGATTTTTCTATTCATTATCAGCCCAGAGTCAGGAATTTGTGCCCAATATGGCTATAGGCTCGCCACCTATCACATTGTGGGGCGGAACATACAAGGCGAAATGCGGGTGCCCTGGCACCTCCGCTTACCCCTTCTGGGAAAAAGGCGTGAGTTTATGTATGTATATATGTATAATGCAAATGTTTAACTATATTATTACCCAAAAAACTCACATAATGTAGATGGACTTTATGTGCAAACGCACGTGTTTAATAATATATTTAAATAGAAAAAAATAATATTTTCAATATGTCCGTAATACTCCAGTAAACATATCAGTTTAATAAACGACAAGTACAAAATAAAAATAATATTAAAAAAGAAAACAATAAGTTGTTCTCCATACCTATAAGAAACAAGTACGAAGTGTTTTTATCTTTATAGTAAAAACGACAAAATATAATAAACAAACTCAATATAAGTCGAGTTGCTCCAATCCGTAGTTCTGAATCCTCAAGGTGCCTACAAATGAAATTCGCATTACACGCGGACAAAATTGCTGGCTAATAACTAATTTAATTAGATATCAGTAAGAAACGTGTAATCAAACTAGTTCTACTAGTATGGACAATTATTATAATGAAAACAAAAAAACAAAATGCTGTGGGAAAGCATCCGTGTGCTTATGTGTTTCATTTATGATGTCATCGTTCGATATTAATCGAAATACATTTTAGGGTAAGCCCTAAAATGTACATATTCGATTTCAGGAATTCAATTCAGAGAATCAAATCAGAAATCAGAATAGAAAATTTTGCCAATAATAGATAATGTTTCGTAAATACGTACCCATGTGTTGCGAACAACACTATCCTAATGATAGATTATAATCTAATATCTAATTAGATTAGAATCTATCCATCGTCATGGGGAAAAATCTATTGATTAACCGCTTTAAACAAGGTATACCGAATTTTACCAGCAAAAATTTTGTAACGCCATCGGCAATCTGGAGAAAACTTATTACAAAGTGGTAGAGCCACGCTGTTCTCAGCATGAATGGGCAGGCTCATCCGGAGCTGTGCCTCTATCTCACAAAAGATCGCCGAGAAGCGACAACTTGCTGTAGCGTTTCGTTCGGTGAGTGAGATAGCCGGATGTCCAATAGCCCTCACTCGCACTATCCTTTATCCTTTCCCTCCCAATTTGATGAGCTGGCAACACATCCAGGTTCCAAGCGTTGTGGATGTTCATGTGTGTGTGTGCGTGATTATATTTCATCAGGTGACTTGTTTGCTCGTGGGCGAACCAAAGCTATAAAAAGAACTAAACTTCGGAACCTTAAAATAAACAAACTATAGTTTCTCCAGTGCATTACTTAAAAGAGCTCTACACTCAGAAGAAATAAATATGTATTCCCTAAAACAAGAAAAGCTTACCTAGCCGGGAGGTTATCCGACCCTGGACTCGCCGTAATCGTCTTCGAGCAGGATCAGCGATCTCCAGACCCCACTCTGCAGCCTCCTTTTTAACCACAGAACAGTTTTAACCATGATGGTTTCACTAAAAGAAGCTCTACGGCTTTCCATTTATTATGTCCCAACCTAAGTCCCAACAGCGTTACTATAACGGCAGGTTGAGATTTTGGCCGATTTGGCTGACCAGCACTCCTTCCATGTAGAAAACTACATAAAGACGTGAAATCCGGAATTTTGGTCTCTAGAACTACAAGCTTAAAATATATTCTAACATCTAAATATGCTGTGCCAATCCCACGTTGGTGTGTACCCAGTAACCCAGTAAGTCTACCGAATGAAGAACTCGTTTCAACATAAAAGATATAATATTACGAAAAACAATATTAGTAAACTTATAATAATTAGGTCAATAAAAATTTAAAAAAAAAACAAAATTTACAATCTGAATCAGCCCATATACCTCCCACTGCAGGGCACGGGCCTCCTCTACAATCGACAGCACGATTGAGAGTGGTTAGGCCATATAGTCCACCACGCTGGGATTATCTACGCACCTAGTGCGGGTTGGCGGACTTACATACCATAGAAATTTTTATAAATCGCTATGGTATGCAGGTTTCCTCACGATGTTGTCCTCCACCGTTTTAGTGCGTGGTGATTGACTGTCAATACACACATGACTCCGAAAAGTCAGAATAGTCCATTGAAATGTTACAATTTAAGGATCGAATATTGCATTTCTTAGAGGACGCAATATTATTTTTGGGACATGTTTGGGGTGTCAATAGAAGCTTAACCTCAAGTTTGTGGGGTCGCCACCCTTATCCCCCGGCCGGCATCTTGGAAAAAGGGGTGAAAACACTTTTTCGCGATTGCTCGGAAACTATGCGTCGTACATAAAAATTGTAAGAACATAATTTGTAGCAAATTGTTTTGCCTACAAATATGTTTATATAACTTTTTGCCCTAAATTAAAAATTAAAGAAGTTATAAGCAAAAAAGTGAAGAAGAAATTTCTTAAGGGAAATCTTCCTATTTCTCTTAAAAGTAGACTCTTCAACTTGTATCTTACCAATTCTAACATACAGTGCTCAATCCTGGTCTTTGACCGAACTTCAGAGGTCCAGGTCCAGGTTTGTCAAAAAACTATGTCGCACAGGATGCTAGGCGTAACACGCATGGACAGAGTACCCACTAACACCTTGCGCTCCATAACCAGAGTCAAGAATGTTGCACAGAAATCAGCTAAACTAAACTGGGATTGTGCGGACCACGTCACCCGGATGCACCCGAAGAGGTGGGCAAAGATTACCAATCAATGGATGCCTAATGATGGCGAGAGGCCACGCGGCAGGCTTCGGAAAAGGTGGCGTGACGATCTCGACCAATTTAGCAGCACTTGGATAGCATAAGCAACTGATAGAGATAAGTGGAAGGAGTTGAGGGAGACCTTAACCCATTAGTAGCACAGAATAGGTTAATAAAAACAAAAAAGTTATAGAGCAAAAAATATTTTTTTGATAAATATTTACTCCTTTTTTGCTTATAACTAATTAGATTTTTAATTTAGGGCAAAAAGTTATATAAACATATTTGTAGGCAAAACAAATTTTTCGTAAGACGCATAGTTTCCGAGATAACGCGAAAAAAGTATTTTCACCCCTTTTTCCAAGATGGCGGCCGGGGGACAAGGGTGGCGACCCCACAAACTTGAAGTTAAGCTTCTATTGACCGCCCACATATATCCCAAAAATAAAATTGCGTCCTCTAAAAAATGCAAAGCTCATGTAACATTTCAATGGACTAGAGGTGTGCCCTGGGATTTTTACAATATAATATGTGAATTATAAAATGCTATTAAAAGCGATATTTTTAAATCAAACCTTTTTGTGCTCCTCTTTTTATACAGCAACATTGATTTTTTTCTCGCGCGCAAGTTATATGACTTTCATAAAAAACAATCACATTCAATTTTCATTCGTTATAGTATCTTGTTTTTTTAAGTCATTAATTACTCATCAAAGTGAGATCAAACCGACAAGAGGTAAAATACATGTTCTTCAAGACCAAGCTTTTAATAATTACCGTGTAAAGGTTACAATTATGCCAATAATAATAACAGTGTATAAATGCAAATTGTTTCCATGAGTTAATTTATTTTTCTGAAAAATACATGTTTGCAAATACAATCAAGGAACAATTAGTATATAAAAGCGTAATTTAAAACCAATTGATCATAATTGGAGCTATTACTACAAGCAATAAAATAATTGCACTCGCTTACTTGAGCATGGCGTCCATTAAAAAAAGATGTCAGTGAAACCGAATCAATTAAACCTGAGATATTATTGGTATTGAAATCATATTTCAACAATTACACATTTAACACGTGTTTTTTTTTCAAATATTCATCAAAATATAAATTTTACCATTATTTTTAGCAAAGTCTAAAAATAATAAATTAAGAATATAAATTAACGCCCATACCTCGTGTTTGAAGTGTGGGAAGTACAACAATCTTGTAATATAGCTGCAAGCCGCATCTAAACGAATAACGTTTTAGGAAAAGACAACATTAACATACCTCGGCATCATGGTGATATAGATCTTCCTATTATTTCTGCATATTATGTATCTGTATCACCCCAT
The DNA here is from genome assembly GCA_023078785.2 of Hyles euphorbiae. Classification (NCBI taxonomy): domain Eukaryota; kingdom Metazoa; phylum Arthropoda; class Insecta; order Lepidoptera; family Sphingidae; genus Hyles; species Hyles euphorbiae. The sequence continues at coordinate 11,273,995 of CM041041.1, read as the reverse complement.
ATAAGTTCCACTGCAGGGACGGACCTCCTCTACAATCGACAGAATTAGGATTGAGAGGGGTTATATTATCCACCACCATGACCTAGGGCGATTTGACCATGGATTACAAAGCAATGCTTGGTATTCCACTGCGCTCGCCATCAGTAGTTACATATTATTACATGTCATGTTATGCAGATTCTCTCACGACGTTTTCCTTCATCGTTATAGTACATGGTGATTATCTATAATTATACACAAGGGCACATCCAAAAAGGCAATTGTGTGCCCTGGGATTCCAACCCGCAACCACCGTGAACATGTTGGCAGCCACCAACAGGCCACCGCGCACTTAGGTACTATAAAAAAAACCTCTTATGAGAATTGATACTCTGCTCATACGTATGGTTAAAAAAATAAACTTTCATCATTAATTGCTACAAGAAGATTCAAACACCAGAATTCTGAAAATACGAATTAAATATAATTCTGAACACAAACAATTGCAAATGAACTGGGTGTTCGCTTCCATCCAACTATCTGTGCACAGAACTTAATTTCGGTTGAATATGGGAATATTTTTAGCGAAGTTACAAATTGGCAAAAATACTTTCGATATATTTAAAATATTTGTAGATGATAGTCAAGGGATTGCGGTAAAAATCTATGGGTTTGTAGGGTCATTTTATACATTGGAGTATTATTTTGCCATAACGGAAAACTAGTGATTACATTAATTATATTACGTAAGCTCTACGAATACCAAATATTTTAATATTCGTTTTTAGTGGGAGAGGTTTCGAATGTGTATAACAAAATATAATAGTGTCACCGTAGTTGTTCCTTATTCTCTTGAAAGTCTCCCCACTGAGTTGAAATTGCACAAACCACAAAAAAAATATCCATTGTCTTTAATGTGTCGTCATGCATACCAATTATTATTGAACATCATATGAGGAATGGGTGCTCAATAGAATTAAATTGTAATATTAATAAGATTGAACCAAGTAGTTTTCCACTGCATATCGCAAGTATACAAATCTAGGAAAATCTATAGTTATAATTGTAATGCCGGAAAAATTTGAAGAAGGTCGGGACATTTTCCGATACCGTTCTAAATAGATACCTCTACGATTTTTATGGTTAGCATGAAAATATAACATTTTGGTAAAAACTAGGCCTTGTGAACAAAATTTTTTCTAGTAACCCAAAACATCCAGCGTGGAACTGTAATGATAATTCTTTTTTCTCCGCTCATAAAAAAAACTTAAATCTATTATCTAGCTTAATTGGTGATATGTGAAATATCAGCCTTAGCATGATATTTCAATTAATTGGTCATCATAGCATCAAGTCTAATATACTTCATCTGTATCATGACCCATCTAAGCTAGTATAGTGGAATTAGGTTTAAACCTCCTTACCTAATTAGGTTAGACTTCAAAGCTGGCACATAAGCGGACATAACAATAAACTTTGAACCCTGAATATTTTAATATTATTTAGGTATCCAGACAATCGAAGATATGAACTTGTTGTTTTATTTAAAAATGTGTTGTGGTTTGGCATGTGTAAGAATCATTTTGTTCGAGGTACGATAGTAATTCTACCAATTAAAGAGCTTTTAATTTATATATTTTATATTTGGCTTTAGTTTAAGCGACCAACCAATTATAATAAAGAAAAATTTAAACGAATAAAACAAATATACGCACATAAAGATATTATTCAGTTTTGACCAACAAAAAAATAATAAGATTATGCTCCTTGTTCTTCTTTATCCCCTTAACCAGTATATATTTTGTACTTTGCGCCGTACTAAATAGTAGAACAAGTGTGTGGTGGCCCGTTGGTATGTGATCAAATATATCTACCTGTACGATAGTTACGGGCTCTAATTCAAGCCCATCTTCGGAGTTTTCGGTGTCAAGTGTGTATTGATAGTCGATTACGCACTTAAACAGCGAATGAAAACATTGTGAAGAAGCCTACAGACTATAAAAAAAAATCTATCATATGTGAAGTCCGCCAACCCTCAGTAACGTGTTGAACTATGGCCTAAGCCCATCCCATCAATTCTCCTGTTGTGTAGGAAACCAGTGTTTAATAATATACGGGGCAATACGTTACAATACAATCGTAAAATAAATTATAAATTTAAATCAAAAATAATATTGGCTTTGTCAACGACAAGCACCATCGCTTAAAGTGTCCAGAAATAAACGAAGGAAATAAAATAAAAAAAAAAAACAATTTCTTTCCCATTTATCCAATATCAATTTTTTGTTTAATTTGTATTTTTCTTTACTTTGGCTTTACTATTGAGGATGCCGAAGATCGGACGAAACGAAGGGCAATTAGCCTGAAGGCGGACCCTGGCACCGGTCAGGATACCGCCATGTAAAAGATTAGTACTTTTCGTCACTTTAGAACCCAACCACTTTTAATTTTACTCTGAAAGTTCACTCTATTGACATATGGTTGTCTGGAACAGATTGCTCGTAGATATAAGACCGCCTGTTGTTCACTATTTGTAATGTTTCTCCGTTATTTTTGTTTTTATGTCATACGGTGTTCGATAAAGTGTCGTGTGTCTGTAATATTATATTATTATTTGCCTCAAGTGGCTTTGTGGCTTATTAAAATCAGTTTTCTTTGGTTTATTTTTTCTGTGTTTCCGTGTACATTTGCATACAGGATAATTGTAAGAGCGAATTTGACCTCCGTTTAATACCTATTAATAGATATATAATACTTATATATTCGTACTTTTTATCCTTAAGGAGTTTTGTCGTAAACCAACTTACAACTCTCAATCGAATTCTCACAACCAAACTCTCGGTTGCAGAAAATACTGCGACCAACAGCTGTCGGTAATGGGCTAAACAGTACAGTACATTTTAGTAATTTATTTTATTTTACTTATATTATTTTTTTTGAATCCCCAACGAAGATAACCTACTACATTTATAATAGTAGTGTGCTGGTGTAAGTCAAATCCAGTTTAATCTTTTAATCTAGCAACTAATGACCATCGTAAGGTCCCTCGTTTTGAGATGTTGTGAAACTGGCAATACTTCAAAAACTAGTCCATTTTTGGGAATATTGGCATCGGTGATATTAAAATGGGACCAATATTGAGTTACATTCAAAATTAAACCACGCGCTAAGAAATTGGACATACCTCTAAAATCATATTTAAATAGTATAAGAACCTGCTCTTTCTGTCAGTTGAAAAACATTATTTTAAACATGTAAGCTTATTTTATACTAATCATAAATAGCAAAGTAACCAAATTTTATGGAACCATATATTGTGTTAAATATCAATTATCCATTAAAATTTTATTAAACCGGAAACTGCAGAACATTGTTAACATCGTCGGATAAATAATCACGACAATTTTAATTTACGTTTTAACGTAGCAGATCACTTCAGGCAATAACAGATCTTAAAGGAAGGGGAACTTACTGATTATTTTCGAAAAATTCTTTGAAGATCACTGATCATTGATCAACTGGTGTGAATCACAGAGACGACATAAATATACAGCGCGGTGTAAAATTTGCACAGTAGGTGCTGAGCTTCATAGTGACCACGTAATAAGTTCCTAATCGATCAATAGTTTCAGAACAATGCTGTCGATATACCTAGTGTTCCTAGCCACCATCGCTTATAATGTTAATTGTGAAGAAGGATATTTACGTGAGTATTCAATAAATTTTAAGTTTTATAAAATACTTATAAAATTATTTCAAAATTATACATCTGTTTATTTATTGTCAATAAACATTAATAGAATGCGGTCAGAAGTTTTTGCTGGACTGGTTTACACCATAACTTTATTCTAAATGCATAATTCTACATTTAAAACATTTGGTCAAAAATCTTTATACTATCTATCACAGTAACTAAAATATACGGGGCCTAGAATAAATTATTTCCATCCAAATATAATAGGATATATTAATGGATATATTGTATAAATTAATTCTACATTTAAAACATTTGGTCAAAAATCTTTATATTATCTATCACAGTAACTAAAATATACGGGGCCTAGAATAAATTATTTCCATCCAAATATAATAGGATATATTGTATAAATTAATTAGTTAAATTTTCAAAAATCTATATTAAATTGTATACTTTTAAAAACTTGAAAAAGATTTAAGAACATCGCAATCATCTTATTATTAAAATCAATATTCAACATTATTGTTTACACATTTACCTTATCATAAAATCAACGTATCGGAATAAAAGAGTAATTATTTAACACCAAATATGTGGGTTTTTCGGAATCAAACAAAAGTTGAGAGGGTCAGGACTATGTGTGAGTCTTTTGGATGTTTTAACTGCCTCGGTGACGCTGTTGTGCCACGGTAGGATTACAAGCTTAGGTCTCGGGTTCGGGTGATATTGGACTTTTCTATTATTGGCCCAAACTCAGGAATCTATGCCCGATATGGCGATAGGCTCACCCACTATTATGTCGTGGGACGTAACACACAAGGCGAACGGTGGGCATCCTGGCAAGATTTTTGCCTACCCCTTCTATGAAAAATGCGTGAATTTATGTGTTTTATTTACATATTTAAATTGCCTTTCCACCGACCTAAAATATTGAGATTAGATTCCACTATAAAGAACAAGATAGCTAACTTGTGATTTGAATGTTAACATTGACATTGTTATTCGCATAAAGTACACTGTGTTACGATGGCACAATGTCAGGGAAAATAATATTATATTATTATTCACAATTGCCAGTCATATTTACTACTTAGTATCACGAACTTTTAAGACAGTTAATATTTTTCTAATGATAGCCTTTTATATTGACATAATAAAGTATATGTAAACGCGATGACAGGTGATGAGTGCAGTTCAATCCAAATAGATTATCCATCGGCTAGGAATGGTTGCCTCTCACTGATCGACATAAAAGGGTATTTGACTCAATTTTAACCTTTTCTAAATACAATATTTAGAAAAGGTATCATATCCAAAAACTAGCAAATAAATATTTTTGTAAGTCCATTGAGAATTAAACAAGCTAGATTTTTTTTAAATCTTGTTTTGAGAGTAAAGGAAAAGAGATGCAAAACAAAACTATTGACGTCACTATTCCTAAAATGCATTACAGGGTGCTCGTATGAATGAGACACTAAGATGTCCCCACTACCCCCTCTTTCTCTTTCTATTAAAATTCTTACATTCTTATGTTACAAGTTTAATACTGTTTTAACAGATATGTTTTATTTTAATGTTTGTATGCACAATGGATCATAGTCAACTACCCTATTGTGTGACACTGTGTGTCATACAGCATACTGCACCCGAAACGTGATTAACATGCACGGGTCACTGCCTGATTTTCATAATAAATTACACTTTTCGCTGTGCAGATAAAATGTCACACTTTTTTATATCTACTACTACATTTTTTGTATGTTACTTTTTACGTAAAATGTCCTTTAAATCCGTGTCTACATTAGAGAGTATAGATATGTCTATATACAGCATATTCTTTTATAGCGGGTCTTTATTAATATAGGACAAAAGCACTTCAGATTAACAAAAGGGATCTGGAATTTGTTAAGAAATATGCTCAAGCTCGTTGAGTACCTTATCATTACCTACATAAAAGTATTACATACTAAGATATAATATTTTGAATAACGTCTCAATTTACTTCCAAATCTAATATTACGCGTAATCTTCTCATTTCTTTACAAACGTAATGAATTCATTGCTTTCTTATATCCTTCTAATAGGTTATATTTCAATTATAAACGTTATCGGATACTTACATAATAGCAGTATGTGGTTTTTACAAATAACTTACCTTGTGGAGAGTCACCTTTGTCTTTCCTATGTTATTTTTTATATACTGTAGAAAATCCAAAAATGATACCATCAATACTAATTAATAACAATACGTCCATAAACGACCCTATAGTAATAATCACTATAGTGCTAAAACCACGGGCAACGTCAATCTCTATAAACATCCATCTATATCATCATATCAACTCAGCTCGTCGCCTGGTATAATCTATCTAAAAAAACGAGACATGGTCCCCTTAAATATCTCATAATGTTATAAAAACCAATAAAATCGTAGAAGGTATGTATCTATAGGTATAAAAATTATCTGTGTATTACTCAGAGATTTGGGAATCAATAGCTTAAGTATGTAAAAAATAATGTTTTACTGGTGGTACGTCTCTCATATATGAGATGATACCACTGCAATGTCTATATCTCCCGCCAAACAGTAGTGTAAACGCACTGTTGTGCTTCACTTATCATCTTATGTCTCGGCATGGCGAGCGCAGTGGAATGTCAAGCATCGTTACTGTCCATGGGCGGTCGTATCGCTTACCATCAGGTAAATGGCATCTATATCTGTATCTGTATCAGTCCATATACGTCCCACTGCAAGGCACGGGCCTACTCTACAATCGAGAGTACGATTGAGAGTGGTTAAGCCATATAGTCCACCACGCTGGCCTAATGCGGGTTGGCATGCTCGTTCGCAATTCAAAACAATAAAAAAAATCTGGTTTATACACACATGGTTGGTACTTAAAATCGTAAATTAGATTAAATAGAGCATCCCATACCAGCATATTCTGCAAGTAACAACTCGGCATATTGAGTATTATTATTGCGTTGTTTCATCTCTGTAGATTTATGAAAATGATAATTTCCGCCTTTTTTTCCTGCTTTTCAATTGTGTTTTCAATAAACCACGAGAGCATTTCCTTATCCATTATCAGAACATTAATTGTTAATATAGATTCACGGCTACAAAAACACACGCACACGGCACATGGCTAAAAGAGTAGATCCTAGCCTACATACCACTATTACTTTATAGACATGGGCTCTTTTGAGCATATTTGCCCTATAAAATCTAACCGTACCAGTTATTGTGATACATGTATGTTCAGAAATACATCGCATAATAAACAGAATTCAATAGCATGTGTATTTTATTTTTGTTAATAAACTGTGATACCTATTCACACAAAAATATCCCTTTAACATTGAACCTAAAATTTACGTACTAGATCCAGACGAGAAGGCAATTAGCATTTAGTTATCATTATTCGTAGATAGTGTATAAATGAATATACCCAACAGTGACATACACCCACATAGTCTTGTGGCGTAGGTATGAAATACTACGAGAAATATTTCGGTCTCACAAACACCCAGACCCGAAACAAATATCCATAGTAATAGTAAATAGTATTAACCTTGAGTTATAAAATTTTTCGTCTTCTTCGCTCAAACTGAATTCAAAAGTGGTTCGAAAATTTTAATCCCATTAGGGGAAGCAGGGGGAATGGCGTTCACTTAAGGAAAATATGGTGTATTGTTCAAATTATTTATTATAAATCAAAATTAAGAAAAATAACGAAGTCTTTAATTATCGAGTAATCAACAAACTAACAAAAAAAGCATATAATATATTTAATCTACGAGTAATAGGAAAAAATGATAAAAAAAACATGTTTGAGCGGCATTGCCCCTGACTGGGTAATGCCGCTCAGGGTACGGGGTAATAACGCTCAAACATTTTATTTGGAATACAACAAGTAAGATACATTTTAATTTAAGAAATATGAATGAGATCAACATTATGGAATGAATATAAAATCTATAATCATAAATCAGCATCAACTATACGTAAGATTAGCCTTTTTCAATTTAACAAATATTTTTTTAAACGGTCTCTTAAAGTAGTAAATAGTATGTTATATTGTTGTGTTGCTTTTCTTTTCGACAAACATCCGTCAGTCGCAGTTTTAGCAGATTGAAGGTCTTCTTCGGTCCAAGCCGCTTTGGCAGTGCTCCTTTGACGATTTCTTGGCATATCTACAACAATAAAAAAAATATATGTATACTAAGGTGTAATGGCGCTCAGATGAGCGGTATAACCCCAAACGGCCATTTTGTGATTACTTTGAAATTAAAAAAAACTTACACATAATTGTTGAAAATTGATTGTATTATTTAAAAATAGAATATATTTAGTGTCAGAAATGTAAAATTAATAATGAATAAGCATTAATGTTTTGGACTTACCGACAAAGAACACCTAACCTAAAATTACATCGCCGCGGCCGCAAACGAAGAAACGCACTTCACGGTCACAGGACGAGAGCTGATTGACCGTTGGCGTCGCTGTCTGTAAGAGGCCCCCTCCCCTCACGCTCCACGTAACACAGCGTGTTGCTATGTTCAGGTCTTACTGAGTTACAGAGGTGAGCGCCATTACCCAGTGAGCGCCATTATCCCTGCTTCCCCTACCATATTCCTACAATGTCAATATTTAAATTATTTTGAGGCCATTCAAGTTCATTAACCCAATCTTTATCTACAAAAAATATTAGTTATTATTCATATCCGGGGTAATTGAAAAGTTGTATTCGCTAAGTTTCAATATCTATTGTTCAATAAATAAATAAAAAAAAATACGCTCATTGAAGGTAACAAAACCAAACAATACCATGAATTGCAAAGCAATGCTTAGCATTTCACTGCGCTCGCCATCCTCAGACATAAGATGTAAAGTGAGACCGAAAAGTCTCTCGTAGTTCCTGATACCCACGACACAAGACTCAATCTTAGTGTGGGGTCAGGACTATGTATGTGACTGTTGGGTGTTATTTATTTATTATTTAAAATCTCACATCAATATGTCCAGTAGTTGCTCAGACTAAAATGTTCAAATCGAAACACCACATTGCATTTACACCGCTGTTTGGTGGGAGAAATAGAAATTGCCATAAATTCAAATCCTATCAATAATCCTATTGGTAGACCAAGCACGTACCATAAATGACCTTCAAAACAGGAATATATTTTTGTTTAATACTAACCGAAAAGGTCGTAGAATGTAAATATTAATCATACCATTAGTAGTGTTTTTAAATTTATATTCGTAATGTTGACTGTTTTTTTTATTACTGTAATTACGAGTATAATCACATTACAAATTTATTTGCATAAACGAGACTGCCTTAGTGGCGCAGTTGTACTGTGGTACGATTACAATGCTGAGGTCTCGGGTTCGAATTCCGGGCCGGGAAAAGTGATATTGGATTTTTGTATCCAATATCAGCCCGGAGTCAGGAATTTGTGCCTGATATGGCGATAGGCTCACCCCCTATCGTGTGACAGATAAAAGAAGGCGAAACGTGGGTGTCTTGATTGCAACTCTGCTAACCCCTGCTGGGAAAAAGGCGTGAGTTTATATATGTATATATTACTTACTGCTTACTCTGCAATCGAGAATACGATTGAGAGTGGTTAGGCGATATAGTCCACCACGCTGGCCTAATGTTGTTTGGAATTTTCATACATATACAGTCAGTAGCTTTTTAGTCGAAATCCTGAGCGTCTATAAAAAAAATGGAAATTGTTATTAGGTAAATTTTATTACATTACTTTATTTTTTATATTTATACTTACACCCTAACATACTCATCATCAGCCACAGGAAGTCCACTGCTGTACATAGGCCTCCTCCAAGGATCTCCACATTGTCCTGTTGGAAGCGGCCTGCATCCAGCGGCTTTCTGTAACTTGAGCCAGGTCGTCCTTCCACCTTGTTGGCAGGCGTCTGATATTTCGCTTGCCTAACATACTATAAAAAATACATTATTATTTTTTATTTCTTTTAAATGCCATTACTTCAATAAATTCTTTTTTATCTTCTTTTATGGTAATACACTTCGATCACATACACGAAGATCAAAATTAACATGAATATATAGCTTTGTCCAAGTCCAAAATAGCTATTTACAATCATAATAAATACGATAAGCGAGTACATAATACCGCTGTTTAAGAAGCTCGTGAATATTCAAATGTATTTTCCGATTCTACCCGCGTGACTCCTTTCCCGCCCTTGATAAACCGGCAGCAAATATAGCACGCTTTATGTTGAAATTAATCTTCCGGTTATTGTTGTAATGTAAGTAACACAAAACCCATTTTATTTCGTAAACCATGCCTTTCCTCTTCCGCTTACTCACTTCCGGGGTTCCACCTCGTCAGAAACGATCGTACATTACGTGGTGGGGGCGGAGTTGCTATTTACGAACCCAATTCAGATATACGATAGCGTATCTCCGCAACCCCCACCATCCGATGCTGGTGAGCATCTTTTTCTGGAGGTGGAATTCTCCCTAAAAAAATCTACTCGGTGTATATTATTGTCCCTCGCTCCACATTAACTTTTTCTCTTCTATTGAAATTATCCTTGAAAATCTTGTTCCTTTGTACAGTCATACCATAATCATGGGTGATTTTAATACCTGTCTCCTTAAAAAACGACCGTCGTTCAATGTCCCTTCTTAATACTATTAAATCCTGCAATCTGTCCATTCTTCCACTATCAGTGACCCACCACTCTCCTAACTTTTCTCCTTCTCTTTTAGACCTTATTTTTGTTTCTTCCTTAAACCATGTGGCTAAGCATGGACAGTGTCCTGCTGATGCTTTTTCTTCCCATGACCTGCTATTCCTGTCTTGTCGTCTCCTTCCTCCTAAAGTCCTACCCAAAATCCTCCTGCAAAGAAATTTTCGGGGCATGAATGTTGTTGATCTTCGCTGGCAGCATTGACTGGAATTCCCTTCTCCTTGCTAGCACTGTTGACGACAAAGTTGAAATTTTCAACAAGAAAATTTTTGAGCTTTTTAACTTGCACGCACCTATCCGGCCTATAAAACTTAAACATTTATCGGCTCCTTGGCTAACATCTGATATTAAGGAACTGCTGTCTAAAAAAGGAAGGCCAAGTCCCGGTACAACCGCAGACCCAACGAGTTGAATTGGCAGAAGTACGTCTCTATCCGCAATCAGTGCAGTAAGGTGTGTAGGAATGCTCAATGCCGACATATTCACAACTCTGTGGAAAACAGAGATCCAGCTACGGTTTAGAAATTTCTTAAAACACTGGGAGTGGGTAAGTCACGACAAAAGCCCTTTTGTAAGTCAATTGATTTAAATTCCTTAAACAATAATTTTTGTACATCGCCTTCTTTGATAAGGCGATGAAAGACAACACTATTAAGTTCCTTTCGAACCTCAATACTCCCGAATGTTCTGCTTTCGTCATTAAACAATTTGCTGCTTGTGATGTTAGAAAGATGATTATCCTCATTTCATCCAATGCGACGGGAAGCGACTGTGTCAGCCGCAATATGATTCTCCCAACCCTAGACGAAATCCTTCTTATCGTCTCCCATATCCTTAATTATTTCATTTCCTCTGGTATCTTTCCTGCCGCTTGGAAAAAAGCGCATATTATCCCAACTCCTAAAAAATCTAGTACATCCAATCTCACAGATTTCCGTCCTATCTCCATTCTTCCTTTTCTGTCAGAAGTCCTTGAAAGCCTAATTCATACCCAGCTGAATGAATTCCTCTCGAAACACAATCTTCTTAATCCTCTCCAATCAGGATTTCGTCCTGGACATAGCACAATTACCACTCTAACTCATATTGCGGATGGCATTAGGTCGGGCATGGAGGAAGGCAAGCTGACTGTCTTAGCATTGCTGGACTTCAGTAATGCCTTCAACACCGTCGAATTCGATGTCTCACTTGGCATAATGCGTTCTCTTAACATATCTCCAACAGCAGTTGATTGGTTTCGTAGTTACCTGTATGGTCGCCAGCAACGCATCTGCTTTGAGGAATGTTTTTCCTCTTGGTGCTCAGTATCTCCTGGCGTAACTCAGGGCGGCGTTTTATCTCCTTTACTATTCGCTGTCTTTATTAATTCTATTACTAATAATCTTCGCTCCTCCTACCACCTTTACGCAGACGATCTGGAAATTTATACTGGGGCATCCGTGGACATGATAGCTAACGCGATTGGAGCTATCAATTCTGACATCCAACATATATGTTCATGGAGTAAAAAATATGGACTGGAGGTCAATCCATCTAAAACTCAGATCATTGTTGTCGGCAGCCCCAGGATGATATCGAAGCTTGATCAGGACCAACTTCCATCTGTTTCCTGTGATGGTATCACTGTTCCATATAGTGGTACAGTCAATAATCTCGGCGTATATATGGACAAGTCTTTCACCTGGGGTCCGCAGCTTCGGGAAATTAGCCGCAAGGTTTTTGCCTCAGCTAGGTCTTTGTGGAGGTTACACAATTTTCTCCCCATTGCCACGAAAATTTCCCTTGCACAAACCCTCCTTCTCCCCATCCTTGATTATGCCGATGTCAACTATCTCGATCTCACCGAGGACCAACTTAATAAACTTGAGCGTCTTCAAAATTTCTGTATTAGATTTATATTTGGTCTGCGCAAATATGATCATGTCTCCGAGTTTCGTGCTAAGCTCAAGTGGTTACCCATACGACTTCGTCGGAATGCTCATATTCTTAATCTTCTTTACAATATTTTGTTCAATCCCCTTACTCCATCATATCTTAAAGAACGTTTTATATTTCTCCATGATTCTTATTCAAGGTCCGTCGTCGGAGAATTTGAAGTTGAGAATGCCTGTGCATACCACGACTTTTATGGATAAGTCGTATACAGTCCAAGCAGTTCGACTGTGGAATGCACTACCAGTTGTCAGTTGTCATAAGACAGGCGAAAACACTGACATCTTTCAAAAAGATGGTTAAAGATGAGGTTAAAGATTATTACCTTTCTCTATAAGCAGCTGCATGAAGAAGTTTTATTTCCTACTTTTGTCTCAATAGGAAATTTATAGTATGCATATATGTATGTTTATCTATAGAAGTATTCATATATGTACCTATGTATATAAAATATATTATATACCTAAATATGTATCATATATTGTGTATAATATATTAATTATAAATAATTTGTTTATCTATTCCTTTTCAGAGCATGTTTACCTTTAAATTCTATACTGCCCTCTCTTCTTATCCTTTTCTTATATCCATCCAAAGGTTGTCTGGAAAAAATCGCCTAGGGCGATAAGACCGCCAACTGTACTCTTTAATTTTATTTGTTAAATATTGCATTATTTTGTTCTTTTGTGTGCAGTAAAGAATAAATAAATAAATAAACACAACAAATATTATTCGTCACGGTGACTTAATATAAAATACCAAGAAATTTAGTTACCATTAATTCGCTTATTATTGGTTTTAAACAAAAAAAAATACATCAGTCGATAAACAAATATTATATTGATCACTGCCACAAGGTCATGTATGTATGTCCTTTTGTACAAAAAGTATGAGAGAGTTAATGAGGCACATACATATGTATATATGTATGTAATATTATTATTATTGAAATATAATCAACATTGTAAGGTATTTGAAACCTTTGTTTACAGCTCCATACATCACGCCATGTGAGTACCCAAGCGCTGATTTCGACGCTTGTATCAGAAAACAAATGGAAAAAAGTCTCTCCGACTTCACAAAGGGTATTCCAGAACTGGGAGTTCCATCGATAGACCCCGTCAAACTGGACGACATCAAAATAGACGGAAATGGTCTCAAGTTGACATTCACAGAGGCAAAAATGCATGGGCTTGGAAATAGCGAACTGACTGATTTCAAGTAAGTGATGTATAATGTTATGCTCATTTAAATACATAATTTAATACGTCATTTCATTGACGTCCTTAACCATATTTGTAACAATGCGCGTACATTTTCATATGGACGTAGATACTACATTTAACATATTTTAAATACTGGGTATATCATGACTGCTACCGAAAACGAAGCCGGGTGGTAGTTTTAGTGACTACAAACACAATGTAACTAAAAATTTCGTAAAGAAACACGACAATTATTTTTAACTAGCGGCCCGGCCCAGCTTCGCCCGGGTACAAATAGATTTCTGTACAATAATATGTACGTATTATTATTATACATATAAACCTTCCTATATAGGCACGCTGCCGCCGCGCCGCGCCGCCCCGGCCGGCCAGTACCGCCGCAAGCGCTACGTCTCGCAATTTTAAATCTGTAATATCTTCGAAAATATTCATTTAAATCTTGTGCTGTAAAGGACCATATAGATCTATATTAAATCAACAATGTATTTAAGCTATTTAATTGGATAAGGATTAATGCTGTATTGGTTAAAATCGCTTCGAAAATTAGCCATTATTTGTCGTAAAAAGTAAATGACAAAAATATTTTATTGTGGGATATCCATAAGAGATAGACATATACCATCGCGGAGTTTTCTGTAGTCCTTTTCAATGTGTACAAATATGTAGTACATTATTTTGATAAATCTCGTAGGGTTCAGCCAGCGTTTGCAATGTAAGCGGAAAGAAATTGATAATTAACGACATCACATTAGAAACCTCAAAAATAACAGTATTTCTCCACTATTTAATGGATGTTATTATACATGTAAACCTTTCTATTGAATCACTCTATCTATTAAAAAAAACCGCATCAAAATCCGTTGCGTAGTTTTAAAGATTTAAGCAAATATAGGGACATAGGGACAGAAAAAGCGACTTTGTTTTATACTATGTAGAGATGATTTTTTAAATATCATCATTTTCGGGTGCTAAATCCATAGTTTCTGCTAAAATAATAATTTAAACTCTGTTATACCTTAGAGTATTTATAAATAAAAGAGTATACGCTATTATTTTAGGAAAAAATGTATTTACCACTCAAATACGACCATAGGAAAAAAAATAAAACATTGACGCTTTTTTTGCAACTTTTTCTGTTGCATTGTGTCTGAAGTCGCTTAAACTACTACCCGGCTTCGTTTTCGGTAGCAGTCTTGATATACCCTGTATAGCTAGTGTCTCAATAGACACTCTAAAACTAGACATCCTAATTTTCAGAAGACATATCTAAAGACATGCAATAAATATTCAGACAGTGTAACATCATTTCCATACACGTTAAATATTCTCAACGGATTGTTACAAAACTACTGATAGCCAAAATACAGCCACTCTAATAATTCTTGCTAGTTCGATAGTCAGTCTTAATTTGTGATTAAATAAGAAAATATTGAAACGCAATACTTGTGTTGGTAATCAGTAATCACAATTAAGTGTCCAGTCAATAAGCTTGCACAATCGCAAGGAAATTGCATTGTGTGCTAATAATCGTAGTCATCTTTCCTATGACCACATTAAATACAATAAGTGTAGAAGCCCACAAAACAAACGTGATTGAATCGATAATTGTCTGTGCCTGGGGACTGCCCTATTTGTTTCATTGTTCCGCGATGCAAACACTCATGCCTACAATGCCTACAAGGCTCTATCACAATACACTCTTCCATCTTTGCTAATGATATGACAGGAACATGTTTTTTTTCTGAATCTATAATATTCTATAGTAATCTTTGACAGAATCGAATAATATTATTTTTGTTTCCCAAGTATTATTTGATTTTTATGATATATACATAGATAATATTCTTGAAAGTAACTGCAGTGTGGTGGTATCTTTCAATTATTCGCTCAAGACTTTTAAACTCTTAATTTTTTTGCTAATATTTCTGTTACTTTCGATGATTAAAAATAGAAATAAATGCTCCAATTAAATCTGGTTCAGCATACATTTTTCATGAACCTTCTGAAGTAATTCAAGAAAACCTAGGTGATAAAGGTCTTACGTAACATGTAACATTATATAAAAAGTGGATAATACAAAAGATTATTGAGTTAAAAAGAACATTAAACATAGTACGTGTATACCCTTTAGCCGATCAAAATAAAAAAGTAATAAGTATACAACTAGTCAGTAAAGTATTGGCATTAGTTTTACGATCAGCAGCCTTCCTGAATTCTATTAGAAAAGCTTAGTGTCACTAGGCAACAGATAATCCATATACTGGGTATCTCAAGACTGCTACCGAAAACGAAGCTGGGTGGTAGTTTTAGTGACTATAAACACAATGCAGCTAAAAATTTCACAAAGAAACGCGACAATTATTTTTTATGATTTTTTAAATATCGTCATATTTGGGTGGTAAATCCATAGTTTTTGCTAAAATAATAATTTAAACTCTTTTATACCTTAGATTATTTATAAATAAAAGGGTATACACTATTATTTTAGGAAAAAAAATATTTACCACCCAAATATGGTCATAGGAAAAAATTAGAAAAAAAAAATAGTCGCTTTTTTTGTCACTTTTTCTGTTGCATTGTGTCTGAAGTCGCTTAAACTACCACCCGGCTTCGTTTTCGGTAGCAGTCTTGATATACCCTGTATAACGAGATGATATGCGTCCATCGTTGTTTCATAATGAACAATAAATAAAAAGAAATCAATAAGTAGACAGGATGTCTTGATTTTGTTATGAAACACGTATAAAATACCATCATAATAATTATTATGTATTATATAGATACTTAAACCATTGCCAAGGTTACGAACTAATTTTAAGGCAAATAGAAACCTACTATTAATGCATTCAATATGTTTATGTCTTTACTAAACCTCAGTTCAACATTTTTTTTTATTTACTAAATAGTTCGATAAAGGAAGAATCCTTTATCAAATGATTTATTCTAGGTTCTTCCTATGCTTTCTGAGAAAAATCTGGAAAAAAACCTACATGTTGGAATTAACTTAAATACTATAAAATTATTCCACGCTAAAAAAATCTTGTATAATATGTACATGTAAAGTATAAATTGCGCACTTAATGATATCTAACTATACTGTAAGTCTTTTTATTGAACTACTTATTTACAGATTAAATGTAGGAAACGGGGCTGAAACGTTCTCGTTGTCATTTAAAAGCAACATGAGTTTGACGGCAAAATATGAGGTGGACGGTCGCATCCTTGTTCTACCCATCCAAGGAAAAGGAGACGCCGTTATCGAAGCACGTAAGTATTAACCTTTTAACTAATTATACGTAGATTATTTTATTAATGTGTACTCAGTTGCTATAAGGTAACTTAATTCTATTGCTTTGAAGGGGCTTTACATCTGAAGAAGAGCTTCACCGTTTGATAACAAATGCTGACTTTCTCTTGAATCGGCAGATAATACAAAATCTTAATTTACGGCCGTAGGTACTGGGTAACAACAATGCCTTTTGGCAGAGCCATATCCTCAATGCAAGCTTCGTTAATATAATAATGGAAACCTGACATAAAAAAAATTTACAGGTTGACATACTTCAAGCAAATTCACAATTTCTGCACTAGTAATATCAGTAATTGCGAGAGAGAAAACAGATACTTTAATTGCTAGACTATGATAATAGAATGATTATATTTTTACAATCTGCGTATTATCGCACAGCCGGGAACAAAGGCTAAAAAAACTTGATTTATACTGTGACGTGTTTATAAGATTACAAAAAACCTTACTCTATTATCCACGAGGAAAATTATATCAGTGTTTAATATTTATAAAATCCGCGATCTGGTTTATTCTCACTAAACTCGTTTCTTTGCAGAAAATGTTGCAGTAAAGATCGATAGTAAACTGACTCATGTTAAGGACAGCAAAGGAGAACATTTAAAACTTACTTTACCTGATTACAAGTACAATATCGAAAAAACTACTTTTGATTTGAAGAACTTATTCAATGGAAACAAACAATTAGGTGAGTTGTGTTTTGTAATTTGTATCTTTTTTATTTCAAATAGTAAGATTTACTTGTAACAAATATTTCATCATCATCAATAAAAACAATGAGTTCATATTAAGTATAATCTACATAAATTGACATCTACTTTTTTTACATATTACAAAACAAGCATTATTTTTAATTTATTTTTCTAGCAACAGTTTATTTAAAAAAATAGATTCGTCCCATGAACTCAGTTTCAAACCAACAAAGAGTTCATAAATATTTGCATTTAATCTAGTTAATTAATCGTAATAGGTCAATAGATTTAATATCGATTATATTTTCACACAAACATCATGGGACGTAACACATAAGTCGAAATGTGGATGTGGCCTCTGCCTAACCATTCCGGGAAAAAGGCGTGAGTTTTTGTTTGTATGTATAATTTTAACACGTTGAACGCCACGCGGCCCACCGGTGGGCGATTGAAGCAAACCCGTTCGGGCCAAGTGGAAATCATCAATTCCATCATTTTTCGCTAAAGTTAATATCAACACAAAACAATAAAAAATAACTAAATTTGCATATTTAATCAATAAAACAATTGTTAATTTTTAAATTAAAACAATTTCTGTTTCGGTGGTTACACAGGGCCATGCGGGTCACATCTTTACCGTTTTCATTCAATATTAATGCCCCGTGGCTTGTAATCAACATTTGATTGAACACCTCGCTCCGGTCACGGGTGTCCTCCGTGGCCCGAACAGTTCAATACATGTTGGCCCACCGGTGTCCCCCGTGGCCCAAATGACTAACTGCCATTTTTTGCTCGGCGTTTAACGTGTTAACATTTCACTAAAGATCATAATATATTTCAGCGGACACTACTCTTCAGTTTGCGAATGAAAACTGGCAGCAACTGATGGATGACCTCGCACCCCCGGCCATCAAACAAATCGCGAAAACTATAGTCAAGGCAATCAATAAATTCTTCTCCAACGTCACCATACAACGAATAATTAAAGGTTACAAAGGACAATTTTAAATTGTATTTATTTATAAGTAATTATCAGTGATATTATTATTATCAGATATAACATTTCTACACAAGTGAATAAAAACGAAATAGAATAGTATTATCCAAAAAAATCTGATTATATTCCTTGCAATGATAGATTTTTCTCAACATAATATGTCTAAATGAGATTCGAAGTAGTGTACGAGTAGCAGTAGTAGTAATTATTATTAGTTTCCAATATTTATGTGCCTATTGTAAATATTTATGATTGTAGTTGTTCTAGCTCATATCAAACCTTGAGTTCGCCAAAGTTATAAATAGTTTGTTTCCCAGATATTTAAACGTGTAATTTATTATGCATATCTACCAACTAATGTAAGAATCTACGCAAATACATTTTTGTAAAAAAAGATGTTTTATTAATAACCATATGTCCTTTGGCTGAAAAGTCTTTTTATTTAGCAAAAAAACACAGACATGAAAAAATGTAATAAGATCGAATGAATAAGCACCAATATTATACCCTTTTTATTCACGGTGTCCTTATTGAAGTGATTGATTCGGAAGCTACAGTAATATATTTTGGACATTTCTACATAAAAAAACGACACTTAAGAACAGAAAATCAAAGTAACAACACAGTAGAGGTCATTTATAACCTAAATGAAGTTTTTGTGGTGATTTACCACACATTTGTTGGTCACAGATTTTATTTATTAAATAAAACTAGCCACAGCAAATACAAAATTATATTTTAGTAAACACACAAATATGAACATATTGTAGATGGTGAATACGGTTTTGAACAATTAACAAAATACTGATTAATCATCAATTTAAAATAAACGATTTTCTGCCCCAAACAATATTTACAGTGTAAAAGAACGAACAAGTCCCACGAACATTCTTTTATCTTATATTCTATTGTGTAATTTAATATAAAGATTTTAGGCAAATCTCTCAAAAATTAAAAGAATCTTCAAACCCAATGACTAGACTTAATACAAACCATAAAATATTAAAAATTGTATTTTTCCTCACGCATTATTTCGGTTTGATAAATACAACCATTATTTTTAGGGTAATGAGTTCTATGTTTTATAAGTTAATTACGGAACTTGTGCTTCAACTTATTGATGCCTATGGGCACGAGTATTCACCTATGAGATTTAATAGATTCGCACATTTTGAAAAAATCGCACTAATAAAATTATAAGTCTATTTTACCTTTTCACATATTTTGGTCTCGGGGAATTTCCTTCGCGGAAAAAAGAATAATTTGTGACAAGTTATATCTGAATGAATACGCCGTACTGGTTTTATCGAACATCGCAAAACATACTCTAACGCCCGAATACTCGATCGCCATTCAAATAATAAGTTGCTCTTAACAGCGCACGGCCCACTTAGCCAGTACATTTAAGCGGGATTTACGTAGTTAAGTGCAACATCATATTTAGTTGCGTTCCAGTATTCGGGCGTAAAACTGATATTTATTAAAACTATGATGCTCTATGTCGGACTGTTTGAGCACCAGTATCAATGCTGATGTCATCTGAAAGGCTGGTGGAGTTTGAGCTGGCTACACTCGTTCTACTATTACTGGATTGAGGACGCAAATCACTGAGAGATATACCATAATCTAGTGGACGAGTTGTTACAAATCGTCTGCGAATTTTCTCGCGGTTGTACCACATTGCTCCGACAAGCACGAAGAATAATACCACCGCACCTCCTGCCATTCCGAAAATATCTGCTCTAAATGCAGGAATATATGAGGCGGCTGTAAAAAAAATATAGCATAATTCAATGAAAAGGTTTTTGATAAGAATTGCACTAGGTAGAAACCCAATATAAAATAAGCTGCCTGTGTAGGAACACTATTTTTACGTAAGGTACCAGTTAAAAAGCAATTTTGAAGGGCATGAAGAGACTTAACATACAATGTCTCGAGCGACATGTCGCATGTGGCCATGGCTAGTAGAGGGTCATACAGAACATAATGATTAAAAATTCCGAGCAGTTTTGTTCCTAACTATGAACAGGCGTATAGACTTTTACTATCAGACGAGCGACTTGCTTATCTCTCAATTCCCGTTTATACAAAAAAAATCATTCTACGGTGCCTTTACTTAAAGTCAATAGAGTAAAGCGGATTTTATAAAAATTAATGAAACAAACAGTTTTAGTGTACCTGTCGTGTCAATATGAAGAGTGATAGTATCTCTGGACTCGACGGTTTCATCGTGCAAGAGAGCAGCGCATGTCCATACTCCCACGTCTTCTTCAAGAACTGGGTCAATCGTTAAAGAGCAGTCGCCGTAGTCCAAATCCTTTCCAGGAGTGAAGTAAAATCGATTCAGAACGGCGCTAAAAAGCAACAAAATACATATCTGTAGTTTGAAAAAAAATTCAAAATAGTTCCGTAATTCGAATACGCATATCAATACTTCCTATCGTTATATCAGGCACGAAATTCAATCTCGAGCACTTTGAGTATATGAGCTTTGTACGACCAAATCTCAAAGGGACGAAAATAGGAATCGAACCCAGAAGTTACGATTCATAACCCCACACATACTGCCATATACCCAAACTAAAATTCTGTTATGTTTTGACGCAATGCAGAATTAAGTAACCTTATCCGATAATGTATCAAAGTATTTACTTGTCTTGCGTAACCGATGAGTCCAAGCTGATACCAACGAATGTAGGTGATAGAAATCGGCAGTAGTCCAGCGGACGGTTTCCATTGGAGCTGTGACAATGCAACGTCATATTTCCACCTAGAGTTGCATTCACTTCTTTCACATTAGCGGCTAGAGGCCCTGTCACTCTAACAGTGATTTTATCCGTCACTTCTAGACCTAATTGGTCTCTTGGACCCATGTGGCAAGTCCATGCGCCATCTTCATCATCAGTGGCAACAGAAAACGTAATTCCACAGTCACCAGTTTGTAGACTTTCACCGGTGTACCTAAACAAATGAAAAGGAAACTCTATGAAAACTTATCTTAGCCAATTTGAACAAAAGACTATTGTACTATTCTTTAATATCCCACCCGTAAATTGTCAAGAACTCGTACATTGTTAAGATAACAAGAATAATGATTATCATAAATTAATACGCCCAATTCATCTATGTTACGTGCTTTGTATAATTTTCGAGACAAATATTTTATGTATATATATTTTTAAGTACATATAAACTCTAAACGCTATCGCAATCAAAAAAATCTAACCTAATACCCAGTCTAGACGATAACAAAACACGTGTCCTAATAGAACACTAATTAGTCGATAATTGCGATTCAATATTTGATATATCTGTTTATCAATAGTGTATACGGGTAACGGTTCCGCTTTCTAGGCGTTTTCACTTTACTTAGCCGTACAAACTATTTTAACTAATATTATTATTATAAATTATTTATGAACTGCTCTAAATTCGACTAAGCTGTGACTCCTGTATGATCTTAAACTTGTTTTCAAAAGAGCAACGCTGTAGTCTCTTGCCCGATCTTCTCTGGCAAAAAGCCTTGTAAACCGGGTGGTACAGAAAAAAGTAACTGAATCTGAATAATGTATAACATTTCAAAGATCCAATAAAGTATTTTCATTTCATATCATTTACCAGAACTGTTGATTTTGTCTACTATCACGTTCCATAGGCGTGTACTGCGTGCCATTAGGGTGTTGGAACCAACAATACGTCAATGATACGTCAGCACGGCACATCACTGTAAAACTACTTTCCCTTTGTACAAACAGAGTGGTCGTAGCACCTTCATCGGTTTCAAAACTTCGTCGGATTCTAGAATCTAGAAACATATTAACCAATTTATCACTTCAGATACTATTTTTGGAATTTAATTTACTTTCTTATTATCTTTAACATTCAATATTTACATTTCTTTTTCACTATATGTTTTATTTACTTTAAGTTGTGGATCATCTTAGGCCATCAAAATAAGTGATTCAACTTTTACAGATCGTTTTAGCAGAAAACTTAACAAAATCTATATCAAATGCAACTCTATTTATCGTGTTCGACAGCTCTATCAATTTCAACCTCACCTAAATTGAAAGCAGCAACTCTAATCAAAGCCTGCAGAGGTGTCCTCTGGTGGATGACAGTGCCAACTCTTTCTTGAACCCCCACCGTGCACCGCCAGGTTCCAAATACTTGAGCAGTCGGGGTTTCTATCGTCATTCCGCAATGTCTTTTTGGAAATCCATCTCCATAATAGCTACGTAAAGTGTATCATTACGATTTAGTTAGTTATCAACTGTACAATGTTGCAAACTGACTTAATTTTAATAAATGTCTCTAAGATCAATCATTTTGAGGACAATGGAAAGGGTTCAAATTCAAATCTTCAAAAGTGACATGCATTCTAGCAACATCAGTTCCATAGAAATAAATTTACGTAATATATTTATCATTATTCACCTGTGGAGACCGTCGCTCAATCCATCCATAATATTGTATCCGATAGTCTCTGTTGTTTTTTGGAACCGGCAGAAAGTTATATTTTTGTGAGTATGCAAAATGTTGCAATATAAATGCAACTTGTTTGTCTCTGTGTCATGAACATAGCCAGTGTCAAGCCTTTCCGCTAGAAATAAAGAAAATTTAGGATTGAATACGAAAGAAACTGGAAACCACTATAAAATATTTAATACTATTCAGTATTCGGAGGGTGAGATTGCCAGATGCCCAATAAGGGGTATTGGAATTCCGGTAATTCGATATCCTCCTGCATTCTCCGGCATCCTGCGCCATCCTTATCATCCTGATAGACCGGCAACACATACATATATAATATAATCCAGGAGTTGTGGATGTTCACGGGCGGCAGTGATCACTTACTATCGGGGACCGGTATGCTAGTTGGCCGGGCCTGCTGAATAAAAAAGAAGTAGCGCCATTAAGATAGGAAACGCTTGGGCGGCAGTCCTCGGCTTCAGAAGAAAAAGTAAGAAGTAGCTGCGTGTGTATTTTTATTTTATATCTACATGAGTTTAGGTAGCAGAACTGGTATGACGCTGTAGACTGTAGTTGTCTAAGAAATTTCACCGAAGACTCTAGAAACGTCGCATACTTTTAAAAAACAAAACACTGAAACGGAAGGACCAGTGTTTGATACAAAAGATAGCTACACAGTTCTATATACAACTACTATCTTACTAGAAGGAGATTGTATCTTAGTACACGATGCGGGCCGGATGCCAAGTGTACAAACTACCCGCGATGTTCCTAACATGACTGCAATATTGCTAGCGTTTTGTTTATGACTACACTGTTGACTGTACCCCAACCAGATTTTTTTCTCTGGTTAGGCACAATCCACGATTCCTGAACTAAATGTGAACTCATGTACGGATCAATTCTATATGAAGCAAATCTCCACCTCTATTTTCTGTGACACATTTTTATCGCCCCGGAGCCGACCTATTCCTAATGTGATCGAAATTTTTACACTTTTTTTGTCCTGTTTTAAAAACTTCAATTTCTCTATTTAGTTCCTTTACATAACATATCAACTTCTTCCTTGTACCCACCTTCAACAGCTACTCTTCTCTCCACTTTCAACTCCGCCACTTGTCCTGGTATACCAAGGAGTACATTCCAGTTTCCCTGGACAGCTCTAGTAGCACGGTCCAGCGTGACACGGCAATGTCCGGGTACTAGTGAACTCTCGGAGAATGGCTGTGACACCAAACAATAGGCGTTGTCGAGGCTAGTAAGCTCTACTTGGGTACTTGTTGCGCCATCTTGCAGAGAGATTGGGGATCCCTTATATTCTGGTACTTTCTCTGCAGTTACAAGAAATATACTTTATTGTAATTTTATTAAATAAGAGATTTTAAGTGCGTGGTGGCCTGTTGGTAAACGGACTAGACGCGACTGCTAACATGTTCACGGTGGTCGCGGGTTCGAATCCCAGGGCACACCTCTGACTTTTCGAAGTTATGTGTGTATTGATAGTCAATCACCACGCACTAAAACGGTGAAGGAAAACATCGTGAGGAAACCTGCATACCATAGCGATTTATAAAATTTCTATGGTATGTAAGTCCGCCAACCCGCACTAGGCCAGCGTGGTGGACTATATGGCCTAACCACTCTCAATCGTACTCCCGATTGTAGAGGAGGCCCGTGCCCTGCAGTGGGACGTATATGGGCTGATATAGAAGAGATTTTAATATTACAAGTCCAAGTCAAATTAGCCAATTATCACCCTAACTCCAGGTTACATAAAATATTCCGTCGGCGTTTTTAGATCTGCTGTATATCGATGATTGATAGTTAGTAATTTCATAATTTCTCCAATTACGATAATATGCTGATTCGTAATGATATGTGACGATTATAATTTCGACATTTTATCAAAAATAATCAATTCAGATTTTCTACGTCAAACCTGCAAGATACTTTAATCATTAATTTTAAAGAATTTCCAAGATTACATCTGCAAATATAATGCACAAGCAGACGGTTCCAGACATATTAAGCTAAAACTAGTACCTAATCACTCTACCTTGGCCTTCAATATTATTACATGAAAAATGATAAAGGAAAATTATAATGTTATAATATCTATGCAAGTATCACGAAATTTTCAGACTAATTATTGATATCGCTTTACCGAACCACGAGATGAGTAATATTGCATAGAGTTGTTATATCCTTGACGAAAGTGAAATTCTGAAGTAGATAATTCTCTTATAACAGTTTTCATTTAATTCAGTTCTAAAGACAAATTATGTAAGATAGGCAAAATATTATTTTATTTATCTTCGATTTGTTACTTTCTCCAGAAAAACTCTCTTCATGTATAGTTTCACTGGTGGTAGTTCTCTCATATATGAGAGGCCATCTAGGAAGGTACCATTGCAACGTCTATTTCTCCCGCCAAACAGCAAAAACAACCAATAAAAATGCCAAAACATTTTGGAGAAAATTGAAAGTAACGCACCTACCACATACACCTCGGACCAACCGGTCATAGAGTCGTTTCCTCTACTAGACGTCAAGCGCCATCTGCCTTCATCTGCTTTCGTTATATTCTTGACTCTTATGCCACATCCGTCGCTCCAACTTTCGTACCTTCAAATATTTAATCATTTTTTTTTTTTTATTAAATAAAACATCTAATTTAAAGTCTTAAGATCACCACAAATAGAGTCAAATTTGTTTTTATCATCATCATCAGCCACAGAAGATCGACTGTTAAACAGACTTCCTGCAAGGATATCCACAGCGACCTTTAGAAAATAGTCTACATAGACGTTTGTAAATATGAACAGCGAGACTTACTTGCTACTTGGCGGTTGACGAACATTAAAAGTGATTCCTGCGGGCGAAGTAACTTCACACGACTGCTGATTAACGAGATAGTTGACTAGTTTCAGAAGAGCCTCGTGGCCCACAGCTACCTGCAGCTCGTGGGGCCATCCCAACCCTTGTTGCATTAACAGGAGGTTCGACAAATTCACGTCGTAGGTAAGGATTTGTCCCGCGCCATTCTGAATGCTGTATATAGCTGAAAATATTATTTCACGAATAGGGTGGTAGATCAAAAAAATCTGAATCTAAATTCTTGGTTCAATAATATATTTAATTTTATTAGGAACTTGAGTGTAAATGAGAGACTACAAATTCATTTCCCGGCTAGTGAAAAAAAATCAGATCTTCAAAAATATTTTGTTCGCATCTATAAAATATGGTGGTGCGTAAAATCCGCCAACCAGCAGTAGGCCAACCGGGTGGACTACATAGGGTAGAAAGCAAGACTGCGACTGAAAACGAAGTCAGTTGCTAGTATTAACTAACGATTTCAGACACAATGCAACTAAAAATGGATTTACCCTATATGGCCTAACCCCACTGAATCTCTCGATCGCAGAGGAGGCCCATGTCTTGCAGTGAGACGTATGTATATTTGCTGATGGATATACATATACAGATAATTACGGTCGAATTACGACCGCTAGGCGACCTACATACATTATTATTTAATTAAGCTCGCTAAAACGCAGGCTATATCATAATTATAAATTTTTAAGTAAAAATAAAGCTTTTCCTGCAGTTGTATAGTTAGCTGAATAGACATTAATCACTGCAGACTCATTATGCACGAAGTTAATTGAAAGATAGCGAATCAGTACCCGTATATTAAAATAGTTAAACAGCAAGATAAAAAAAATACACGTGTATTTTAGTAGGAAATCTCAGTATGTGCCCGTATATAATATATTATTTTTAAAATAATTTACCTCGATGCAAAAGAACCATAGATAAGGCTTGTTTTTTCTTCGCCATGAAAAAGTAACTCAAAACATAATTTAAGTAATATTGATTTCCATAAAAAACTAACAAAAGAAATTATTAAACCTGTAGATCTACATGAAAAATAAACGGATAATATTTTACCTTTAAAATGTAATTGATGCCGATAAAAAACATAATAACAAAACAAACATACGTACCGACTAAAACTGCGAATAAAATATGCTTTTGACGCATTGTGCTATCGAAAATCGAAATTAGTGAAGTATATAGTAGGAAATTACTTGGTTGACGTCTCTATGATTAGAAATTATTCAATGCAAAAAATAATCTGGCAACTTCTTATGTCCATGACACTGAGCATCAAACCTTCGTATACAACTATGTAGAAATTATTAATTTGCTACCTACGCTTTGATAACTTATCAATATACATAATGTATCTATCTATAGACATCGAGATTAAATGCTGTAGGTACTGCAACAATGTAAGGGGGCTTGGGCCCCGTATGGTCCCGACCTAAGAGGCAAGTATGAAAAGGAAGAGGCAATAGCAAAATAAATATGTATATTGATTTTTCTTCTTAATTCAAATAATGTACCGTAACATGGCCCTACTTTGCCCCCCTATGGGTAATCATGCTCCAATTATGTTAAAAAGTTTTATGTTTTATTGTAATATTTTCAAATCTTAGTAAAATTTTAAGTCATTGTAACAAAACGTATGAATATATACTATATAAAAAAATACGTTACTTTTATCATTTTTACCCGTTTTCGGTCAATCCATACTGGCAAAAACGCAAATCGTATGAATACTGGAGCATAGTTCCAAGCAGGAAAGCGGTTTGCTCCAAATATTTTTACAGTTGAGATGACTTTACAATTGTATCGAGGAGAAAAGATACCCAAGTCAATGAGTAACTTTGCTCCTTATTCAGTGTTTTATAAATAAAATACCTCATAATGTTGATTTACCAATGAAAATGTGGAAGATAAAATGTTCTTCTTTATATAAATACTTCTGGGTATCTGGATCTGGATCAGCCCATATACGTCCCACTGCAGGGCACGGGCTTACTCTACAATCGAGAGTACGATTGAGAGTGGTTAGGCCATATAGTCCACCACGCTGGCCTAGTGCAGGTTGGCTTCTGGGTATATTTTATAATTATTAGTTTTAAAAATATTTTTAATAAACTGAATTTGGAGCAAATTTTGGAGCAAAGTAGGAACATTTTACGATACTCTTTATGGCACGAAATAATTTGTAATGAAATAAGCTAATTTTCTTGATGTACAACATTCGTATTAATCCGCCTGGCGCCTTTAAAAATCACGGGGTATATAATACTACCCGTCGTAGTAGTGGCCCAAAAATGCCCCTTCGAAATTCTTTTATAAACTAGGCTTCTGACTGAGATTTGGAATTAGTGATTGCTGGTTTTCATTGCCAGTTAATAGCTTTCTAAGGTTTATTGATTCAAGGCAATCCTCCAAAATAAACTCGTCTTTGATCAGTATTAAACAAAAAATAAACCTATAATAAGCAATTATAGTACATACATACATAC
Source organism: Hyles euphorbiae (assembly GCA_023078785.2). Classification (NCBI taxonomy): domain Eukaryota; kingdom Metazoa; phylum Arthropoda; class Insecta; order Lepidoptera; family Sphingidae; genus Hyles; species Hyles euphorbiae. The sequence continues at coordinate 11,245,563 of CM041041.1, read as the reverse complement.
ATAAACTCACGCCTATATCCCAGAAGGGGTAGGCAGAGGTGCCAGGACACCCACATTTCGCCTTGTATGTTCCGTCCCACAATGTGATAGGTGGCGAGCCTATCGCCATATCGGGCACAAATTCCTGACTCTGGGCTGATAATGAATAGAAAAATCCAATATCACTTTTGCCCAACCCGGGATTCGAACCCGAGACCTCAGCTTTGTATCCGTACCTTAGTACAACTACGCCACCGAGGCAGTCAATTATAGTACTAACTATTAAAATTACTACTGTGCCGACCAAAATTTCATAATGTAATAGTATAACAGGAAGTAATTGGTATTATTGAAGCATCACAAATATCTACTAGCGTAGATATTTTTATGATTATCATAAAAAAATATTTATTTTATTTATTTACAGAAAATATAACATCTTAACAGTCGAGGCCAACACGACGCTATATCAATATAAAAGAAAATATCTCTAAATGTAATTGTCTAATGAGAAAATGCAACACTTATTAAACACGCTGGTCCTTCGAGCCAGATATGAACCAGCTTATGGATCTACAATCCACAGCTTATTATTATTCCTAAGCGCTACTATATTTGAATCACGAGCAGTGTTGTCATAGCGATACCAATAATAGTAGTGTAGTGTCGGACGCCCTCCTACAGTGGACGGATGACCTGGTTAAGTTTGCAAGCAGTTGATGAATGCACTTCCCACAGGTCAATATGGTCCTTACATATGTTAATCAGTGGACTTCCTGTGGCAGAAAAGAGATGGAGAAAGAGAGGTGGGTACCAATATAAATAAAATAATGGGGAATCGCCTAAAAAATCTTATGGGTCCCACATCACGCTAAATACTCTACTGAAATACCCTTATAATTATTAACTGAAACGCTTTTACTCAACGATCAATAAGTGCTACTTGATTTGACTGATAAGATCAATGAATGATTGAGTACTTATAATAAATATTCTTCACAAGCAAGATAAGCTGCTACTTTGCATACATTTTTGCAAATAAAAATTAAATATTTTAATTTTAAAACAACACACACTTGGTTTGTTTTTCTGCATCCACAAAAGCACGTTGGAAAAATATACGGGGCCCTAACGCAGCTTTGCTGAAACTCTGAGGTGGAACCAAAAAGCCCTAGCTTGATGTCGCCAATAAATAAAGCCATTGAAAGAGTCAGTTCCAACCAAGGACCCCTAAGTTAGGGCGAAAATACAAAAATTGAATACTTTGCCGAGCATGGCTACAATAGGGCAGATAAATATTTGATCATTGAATACGTATTACAGTGCCTACATAGTATTATGAGACCAAGATACCTCACACGGGTTCCTGAGCGACACATTTCCCACTATTGACTATGGGATCTTGATCTCACAGTAATGATGACTGATGAACAACACATCAACACTAAGTATATTTGTTTATAATCATTATATATATGAAGCAATCAAAAACGAAACATCCTGTATATAATACTAACATTGTAAACTTAGAATAATTACCTATAGAGTTATTCACGTTGTAACCGCACATGAGACGTAAATAGTTTTTTTTTCTTTTTTTTTGTGTTCCACATAATCATATTTCCCAACTTATGATAAAATTATACATTATTAAAAATAATGGTAAATGTGCAAATAATAAACACAAATAAATAATACATAATATTAGCAGAATAAGTAGCAGACTGAGAGGCCGCCTGGGTAGGTACCACCACAATGTCTATTTCCCCCGTCGAACAGCAATGTAAATGCACTGTTGTGTTCCAGTTTGAAGTACATTGTAGCTAGAGTAACTATTAAGGCTGACTTCTAATCCCTTAGGACGGCGAGCGTAGTAGCATGTAGAACAGCGTGCTCGTCTCGCCATTTAATGTAATAAAAAAAATGTTCTGGCAACTTGCTTGACTTATTCTGTGTCAATGTCCTTCATGTAGATACTAAATAGATATACGCGATGTATCATTATATACAACCATCTATGGATACAACAGACTGTGGTCTATGTGAAAGTATATTGATAGCAGTAATGAGTAAGTACCGTTGTTAAACTCATTTTCTAGCGCGCTTAATATAACTGAATAATATAGAAATTTGCATAAGTAATCTTCTTCTTAATCGTCTTCGTCTAATAATCTTCTTCTTAAGTGTCCCCCTCACAGCTCTAATTTTCTTCACTTCTCGTTTTCAGTCCAAGCGATACTACTGTTGAATGCGCTCCCCCTCGTTATCAGGACGTCCACTAACCGTTTCACATTCAAAATGAAAGTTCGTGATTTACTGCTTAAGGAAGTTGCAGAATCATCACAATAGTTATATACACATAACTATATATATCCACTATATTATATCATGTATTGACCCCATACTGGGTATCTCAAGACTGCTACCGAAAACGAAGCCGGGTGGTAGTTTTAGTGGCTACAAACACAATGCAATTAAAAATTTGGCATAAAAACGCGACAATTATTTTTTATGATTTTTTAAATATCGTTATTTTAGGGTGGTAAATCCATAGTTTTTGCTAAAACAATAATTTTAACTCTTTTATACCTTAGAGTATTTATAAATAAAAGGGTATACACTATTATTTTAAGAAAAAATGTATTTACCACCCAAATATGGCCATAGGAAAAAAATAGCAAAAAAAAAAATTCGCTTTTTTTTGCAACTTTTTCTGTTGCATTGTGTCTGAAGTCGCTTAAACTACCACCCGGCTTCGTTTTCGGTAGCAGTCTTGATATACCCTGTATATAGACCCTATATTTGTATGTATTTACATTTTAATTATTTACGTTGAAATTTTTTTTTCTCTCTAAAAATTTATACGCCCACTTCATCTCATCTCTGCATCACCCAAAGGTAAACTGGTAGATAATGCCTCTGGCATTAAGTCCGCCTTGTATACAATGTATATGAAATATAATAAATAAAATAAATAAATAAGTAAAAAATAATTCCTTTCATTATTTCACAGATATTTGTGTCGAAAATAAAGTAATCAATTCTCCTCTTCAGTTTTTCTATCAACTAATGGTTAATTCATAAAGTATAAAATATTGGAAAATAAAAAAAAACAATTGAACTTCAAATCACTTTATACAACATAAGTAGCGCTATCTCTTCACAATTTTCAGCCAAGAAACTAACACTATACGTACAAGATAATTCAAAGAAATCGATTGTACTAATCACAATTCAAACTTCATTTCACTTAAAAATATATACTATGAATTAGAATCAAAATTTACTATCAATTTATGTGTAACTTTCTCTTTAACTGCTAGGTATGGTATCACGTCATCAGCGTCCTTCATGTGTGACGTCGGCATCTAGAAAATTCAATTAATTAATTATCGTCATATCTGTAATGAACTTCATACAATGTAATATTATGTTGTAGTGACCCGGATGCGAATAGCAAATATATTTTATAGGTATTCAATTCGACTACGTGCAAAATTACACGTTAAACAATTGCATCTTTGTATCCGGAAATTATCTGCCATAAATGTTATATTGAAATCTAGCCAGGATGCTAGGAAGTTAGAATATTTTCCTAGTACCGATGTAATAAATCTGTATACCAGAACATCTAAATTTTACACTGGTTATAGGTATCTTGTACACTTATGACTGATGGCTGGTCTATACTATCTCTCCGCAGCAGAATAAGAAATTCATCGTTTTTGTCATTCATTATATTACGCCAAATGCTACGCCCAGCCTCCCGCTTAAGTGTACACAATTTTTTGTCTTTGAAAATAAGAAAGCAGGTTGAAATTATATCTTTGTTTTAACCACTAAGTGAATACGCTAATTGGAAGACGATGCGGTCAGTAAGGTACTGATTAGTGTAATCAAAAGATTAGTGTTCCTTGAGCGTCAACAATTGACACGCGAAGTTACAGGTGACTTTATCTGATAATTAACTTATTAACGCTTTACCTAAGTGGTGGTGAACGAGCCCCTAATTTTCCCAAATTATAAAGTACTGAGATAATATTTGCTACAAAGGATTAAATAATACACCAAATGTTAGCTGACTGCTTCCATTCTTTTCGGAAGCGTATTCGCAGGCAAGCAAATACCTAATAACGAGTTAGCCTCCACACTCATTCATTGCGACCACAGCAATCAAACTTATTAAACTAATTCAAGATACAGTAGGTATGTTCGCGGTCAATGTTTGCAATGTCAATGGATTGGTTCACAAGGGCACGATTAATATCATTATCGGCGATAAAAGAAAAACCGATTTAAGTATGTTCTTTAAAGTGTGATAGCAATATCTACAACTCCCGATTATTATCAGGCTAGTATTATATAGCATTGTAAGAAGCTTGACATCGAATTCGGATACTATCACAAACACGAGAGTTCGATTTTGTAAGACAATTTGGGATGATGCAAGAGCAGCTTACTATTACATAAGAGAGAAATTGACAATTATCATTTTCTAATAAGATGATTTACGGTGCTAAGATATTTCGAAATTTCAAGCAATGTGGTTCGATTTAAGAGCGTTTATACCCTGTGCGCGCTTTTTGGCTTAAAAACAGGACTTTTCAAATGAGTTAATAGCCACCAATAAACAATTTCAAGGAAAAATAATTAGTACTTATTTTAGAAAAGGTTGTCATCTAGGGATTTTGGTGGAAAACATTATAGATTGATGGATAATTTGCGAGTACTATAAGGATTACTGAACACAAGTTTCGTTATTTAAGCTTTAAATGGCAATTTAGAAGCTTAAGATATCCGAAACCACTAAATATAAGATGAAAATAAAAATATTATCAGACTAATAAGACCCTTGTGGAGGGATTTTGCTGAGAAAAATAATCTTTTTGTGTTTAGTTCCTGAAAAATAAAAATTTTAACAATGCGAAATTATTCAGAAACTCTCGTCAAAAACATATTTTTTTTCACCAACTTATCGTACATAATTTTTTATAGCAATTGCATATTATAATAGAAGAACAGCTTATCAATAAATTACCATTTTTATATTTCAACAAAATTAGTTTTCATGTTTTCTACAAATATTTTAAAAACCACTATAAAACACGCTGTCCGACGTGGATCAAATCAGACCGCCGCAAGGCCTTCTAGAGGGAGGACGTATCGCTCGTCGCTCCGGCCTAGCTGCAGTCGATTTTTGCCGTGCGTAGTAAAAATAGCCACGCGCGGACTGCGATTACCACATATTAGTACTTTGGTAGTAAAATATTTAATTATTTTTATTACCTACAATGATTTTGTAGTGAGTATAAATTATGTTTCAGGTAATATAATGGGATGTAATTCCGAGGCTAAATTATGTTATGTATTGTAATATAAAAATAAATATATTTCGTAATTGTAAGAGGTTGTAAGGCCCCTAACACTATTTATGTGTTCGAACACGAAATGGTTAATAAAACGTCCGTAGTGTCTACTGATTGAACACTGATTTGAATGCAACTTAACAATGTAATAATAACGAAAATATGATTAGTATCCAAATTTTGTATTATTCTTTGCTTGCACAGTAATATTTGTCTACTTATAATGCAAATAAAATATTTTTATGATATTATATTACAGTTACATTTCAATTGAATATTTGAAGCGCACGGATCAAAGTTGTTTGAGCCGATTGTATAGCGAGCCGACGCGGCAGCTCTACGCACACAGCTTTGGTCGCTTATGTGTGCGTGAAATTAACGAAGAAATACCTATAGTTGACTTTGCGCGCAACGTGTATACGCTCTTAACACATTGTCGTTCTTATGGTTTTAAGTGGAATGGAAAGTAGTAGTCAACAAAGTTATCTAGCAACATCAGCATTTACTAGTGAAGTCTTGGCCTCCATACCGAATACCGATCCAGTGCTAAATGAAAAAGAATAATAGGGTACTATTGTACTAACAATATCATGGGCTACCCTATATGATAATCTTTTGCATACAAAAAAATGATCGCACGTAAATGATGCGCGTCTAGATTGGCAGAATTAAATTTAAGTAGGTACATTTTTACAACTTATTTAAATGATACTATTTAAAGTATACTTACATTTAAGTCTTTTGCACTTGATTCTTTAAATGTGTATTCTCTTAGGACGTAATCAGAATTGAGCATATGGAACATTCGGGTTTCCCGTGATCTCACTAATACGTCATCCACTCTCAAGAAATATCTCAGGAGCACATACCAGTATGTGGGCATGACGCGCTGAGAACAAAGACACAGACATTGTATGGACAAACCAATCGGAAATTGAATATATTACAAAAAATATATTTTTTGCTGTGATATGAATTACATTTATATGGTTCAATAGTTTTATCAACACAAATGTAACTTCTATCAATGCAGTAAATTAGCAGTCTTACTCATAAACAGTTTTAAAACTTATTTTAGCTACCAAATGTTTTGTCCGTTTCAAACAACTTTGAATTTAGTTTGAGCAGAGGGCAAAACATTTGATAAATAAAATAGCTTTTCAAACTATCTATGAATAAGACTAAGTATTTACATGGTAGTATGTACATTTTAATCTAATTTTATGTAAATATAATTGTTGTATTGTAAATATGTTTTTTCACATTACAAGTATAATATGTATTTTAAAATAATTAAATCAAATGCTATTTTCTATTTGTAGCAGGATCTTATTCAAGCATTCTATTATTTTTGTTCATGTATATCTGTCATTTATTATAATAAATACAACAGAAATATAATACTTACGATTTTTACCGAGAGTACTGAGATTCCATGATCATGGAGTTCATCTTCAAACAGTGTCAGATCATGATAAAATAAAATTTGATCTCTTTGTTTCAATATGTCAAAATTTATCACCTCATCTGTCTCTTCTACAACAATATTATTTGTAAGTGTACCTTTGTAATCAGTAGAAAATGTCCAGTCAAATTTTTTTATTAACTTTTCCGACTCAGGCCTAAAAGAACATTCATAAACCATATAAATAAATGAGAAGTATTGCATATTCCTTTCAAAAGGTCATTAAGACATCCTTGGTGTAGGCCTTCGATCAAATATACACTAGATTAAAATTAACCACCTAAAAAACGGCAAGAGCAATAAGACTACAAATAAGTATAATAATAAGACCACAGTCTTATTTGATTTTAGTATGGTCCAAAACATCAATCTTAATTTAAAGGAATAAGGTTTATTGAAAGTTGATTATAATTTAAGACTTATTGCTACATCTGGTAGTTCGAAATTCAAATGTATAAGTACATATAGGCAACATCGGTCACTTTTGGTGTGTGATTTTGTTCTGGACCCTACATCTAGTATAATATATTTGATTGAAGGTGTAGGCCCATGTTCTGCAGTTTCCTTTAGTGCCGTGGTTCCTAACCAATTGTGGGGGTAACAATGAGCTGGTAAAATCACTAAGTTATTTTATTTTTAGTTATTACTTACTAATTATTATTTAGTTATTACTAATTATTGGTTATGTGCAATTGTTTTAAGTTGAATAAAGTCTCTGTATAAGTATTAACACGTGTTGTTTGAGAACATCCTTGGGAGGAGGGGTAAAATCAGTCACCCTAGAGGCGAGGGAGGGGTAAAATCAGTCACCCTTAGATCATACGGGTGACGGACCTAAAAAGGTTAGGAACCACGGCTTTAGTGGCTATGGAGGAATATGGCATGCATGAGACATACAATTACTTATTAAATCAGAGGTTCTTACTTCTTAACCATTTACTCATGATGGATTGACATATTTTTGTCTAGCCATTGACCAGTTGGCTAACTGGTTTGGTTGTATGTTAATACAGTACCATAATGTAAATAAATAAAGGGTTTTTCTATATAACCATTAATAAAACATGCATAAAATTAGGATGGTTTCACTGTAGTAATGGGAATTATTGCTATTTCAAATTAACATCACCACCTTGTTATTTTTATAGCGTTAGCATGCTCTATATTTCTGCTATTGCTAATTGCCCCTCACGGAATGTGTAAACAAAAAATTGGCCATATATAATAACAATTTCTCATTTCTAATATTATACGCACAAAATTGACCGTAATTGCTAAAGGGTATTTTCCGCAGAATGTATGCCACCTATTTCACTCACTCTTGCATAGATTACATGAGATCATATAAAAATATTAGCCAATCGACTTTGTGAATCACAATCGCAAGTCACAAAATTTAGCTAATTTATATAACTTGTGAAATGTTAATACCGGTTAAGAAATAATGCCTTAAATTATTAGCAAACCTTGTTATTCATTGCGGTCACTGCATTACTGATAAAAAAAATACAATTAAAGAAATAAATGATGAATAAACTCTAATTTAGTAACTAAACAGTTATCTATTACCAAATAAAATTGAAATATATCTTATTAGTTTAATGCTTACAGTCTGGTCCTTTTGACAGGAGCCTGGCACTTAGTAACATGTTGGCAAACACAATTTGCAACATTAGCTTACTTGGCATGGCATATTACATAAAGAACCTTGAAGCTTTGCAGTATTTTTTAAACATGTCTTAATAACATTAATCAATATTTCATACAAGTACTAGATGCAATATATTTAGCACAGTATTTGTAAGTTAAATTACACATAATTGATATTAAGTTTTATTTTATTATAGAATATATAGTATTAAATTTAATCACCTGGCTTCCTGCCAAGCTTCAGCACACGATACCTCAATGGTTTCATTTTTCGCCACACATTTCAAAGCATCAAGGGGATTAAACTGTATCACAGCACCGCTCTTATGAGTCAATATTAATGTGTTTTTAGGAAACACCATGTCAGGAAAATGAGGTATTGATAGTTCCTTGCAGTATCTGAAAAAAAAAATACAATGTAATTTAGTAAGTTTGTTGCTTTTGCATGGCAAAAAAAATTAAACCAATAACTATTAGAGAAACTTTAACCATGGTTGGAGTGTTTTCTACAGATATTTGGATATTTTATAGTCAAGGAAATTGTTTCATGTTAAGCAAATTCCTTGAATAGTTTAAAGAGGTATTGACTTGAGAAATAATTTGACATGACAAGGATGGCCTTACTAATATATTTATTTACATTTATATATCTTTGAAAGCCAAAGCCATAATTACATAAACATGAATCAATTATAGTGGTTAATATTATGTTGCAAGCCTAGAACAGGAGTAGAAAAACACTCTGTCAATAAATTGATTTCAAAATCTCTCTTGGTTAAGTTATTTTGAGCTATTTTATAAGTGACGAATGTATAACTTACAAAACAACGGGATTCACTTAGTACTTACATACAAAACTGACAGAATTGATCATCGTCGCGTTCACAAACAACCTTTGTAGAACACACGCTGGGAAGGATACAGCTTACATCGTACGATACATGCCACGGCCCAAACTGTATGGATTGCGAGTTGGTCGCGTAGCGTCCAGAATCAATGCGGATATCCTGAAATTAACATTGGTTGAATTTTATCACATATAACCTTAACCGGCGTCCGATAACATATAAACTAATTTAGAATTTACCAGTGAATTGAACATTGCAGCGTTCTGTTATACCGTTTTATTGATTTATATATTGCTTTTTTACTAAAACTATTAAATAAAATAATGGACTCGAATTCTATAACTTTTCTGTAAGCTTCATGCACAGCTTGACGTTTGTTGTCAAATTAAGGATGTAGATATTATCAAAAACATCCATGTAATCGAATATTATCCTATAATCGACTATTATTCACACTTTAAGTATATTCTAGTAATAATATCTTAGGGATTATTTTCATCACAGCGATATGGATATGCATAGGGTTGTAGTTATGCTGGATAAAGGATTTACTCCGCTCTCTTTGGCGAATGAGAACTCACGCAAACCTCTAGTGGCAGGCATTGGGGGTTGCGAGGACATATGGAAGAGCAAAGAGCTGCATGGTTGGTTCTATCGAGCCCTTCATGGCTCTGTAGTGCGATTCACGTAACTTTTTGACGCGCCGATCAAGTTGCGGTGCGGTTACAATTAAGTTTACGCTTTGGTACAAAATGGTATTCTTGTAAGTGTTTAGCTGCGCGTGAACTGCGCGTCAACTGTACGTCAGACGTATGAAAATTTTTTGACATTGACATATACGCGCAGCAGTAGAATACAATAGAGCGCTCGCGTGACGCGAACTTGACGCGAGCGTATTACGAGAATACGAAAAGGGCTGTTTTGATCGAAACTTAACCGCAACTGCACTGTAGCTGAACTTATTTTATTACGTAAATCGCACTACTGATATGGACCGACAAGCGTCTATGTCTTGGCTACGCTTCGGTAACCTCTTTGGGCAAAACTGAACTGAACAACTATAGAAAATACATCCAGAAGGACGGTACGGTTGACATCTGTCGGGCATGCCACCGTCCTGATAAACTATCAAACATGTTATTTCCTGTTGTTCGTATCTTGTTTATGGCGAGTATTTGCATAAACACAAACTAGTGGCCAAGATTGAGAGAAGACATCAACAAATTGCTCTTTGGTATAGCCTGTTGACTCCAGTAGTGCCATATTACCAGTACGTTTCCCAACCAGTTCTTGAAAATGGTCATGCAGCGCTTTACTGGGACCCGTTTTTTTATCTCAGACAGGACTATTGTTGCCAATAAGCCTGATAATGTGATAATAGATCGTTTGGCGCGCCGGGCTATATGACGATAACCTCGTCAAAGCTGAAAAAGATAAAAATCATATCTCAGTTCTAAATTATAAAATACATACGTGCCTTTCGAGTATATATAATATAGAGGGAGCACTGGTACTTCCAAAACGTAGATAAAAATGTTATATAAATGGTGGTACCGAGCCACTCGTTTCGTTTCAATTTTCTCTTCTTATTTGTTCTCACTTAATTAAACAACTTTCAATTTCTAAATTGTAAGTAGAAAAAGTTCTAGTTTGATTATGAGTCGGTTTTATTTAAATAATTATTAAATTCCAAAAATGTTATACTAAAGATGCAAGACTGTAAAATAAGAAAACTTATACTTTATTTTCAGTCGTCTTTATTTCATTAACACTTTAGTCAGAGCTTACTTCTAAATACTCTTCCTGTACATCTTCTGGTGAAAACGATGAAGATAAAGGATTAATAATATATAACCATTCCTTATCTAAAATCTCTGGAAACTCCTGTAAATAGGTATTTAATGCATTACTGTTTAGTTTCAAAAAATGATATCATAGTACGCACGATAACACAAGCACATATCTAACACTAACCAAAAAAAATTAAGTATCAAAACTATTGACAGCCTCCGTGGCGCAGGCGGTTAGACGCCGCCTGTGAAACGAGAGGCCGCGGGTTCGATCCCCGTACCGAGAGAAATGTTTGTGCGGCCCACAAATATTTCTCTCGGGTCTGGGTGTTTGTGAGACCGAAAAGTCTCTCGTAGTTCCTGATACCCACGACACAAGACTCGATCTTAATGTGGGGTCAGGACTATGTATGTGACTGTTGGGTGTTATTATTATTATTATTATATTCACTCCGACTTATTTGTTAAAACGACGTCGATTTTTAAATCGACGATTTTATTTAAATTTGACCATATTATTCACGGATCTGGCGATAAACCTTGTAAACAATGAGTCGCATTTGTGACCGCAGAACTAATTTGTATATTTTCGCTAAGGAAGTATAGAAATCTTAAAATATTCACATCGAATGATATAACTAAAGTATTGAAACAGCTGTTGACCGATGGTATTTCCCCATAAAATCTTTATGTTTGTTTTTAATTTTATGCCATGAGATTCTGGTAAACCTATAACATCATTGTTGTTTCGAAATAGCATAATTTGCCTGATCTAGCGATAATTTGGTTATATGGGCTGATACAGATATAGATACAGATACAGAAATAATAACTAAAAATAGAAAAATTTAGGAGTGATTTTACAATTATCAGTTAAAAGTTTTAGGCATACATTGGTATGATGAATACTTGTGTTTGGGTGTTATTTATCTTCCTTGTATGTATTTTCTGTGTATGTATGCATATATACCATCTGCCCGATATCCATAACACAAGCTTCAAGTGGTTTACTTTGGCTACATGGCAGATCAGATGGTCGTGTGTGATATGTCCGTCGCATTGATTATTATTATTTAACTTATTATGCTTTTGAAAGGAGATCGGTCGATTTCCTAAGGAAATTGGGCCTAGTAGTGAAAACTTGACGGACACAAATGAGACCTAGAATTAAATAATTAAGATTCAATATCCTTTAAATATAATATAGTCTTTTTGAGCTACGATATGGGGTATTTAAGATATATCCTCTTAAAGTTATACAAAAACTACCATATTCTACTATCTTCACATATATCTTATTTGGACAACATTTTATATTTTCTGTAACTATGTAAATAATTTCGTTTAATAATATTGTAAAATGTATTACATAATTATAAACACGTTAAATACTTTTCAATATAAAGTTGATAAAGAAATTATTTCTGGGGGTAGAAATATCCGTTTCAAAAGAAGGTAATTTGACAAACATTAATTATAAGACAGATGTCAATTCTGATAATATTGCAAACAATGCAAAAAGTGGTAGAATATTTTATGATATCCTTTTTTTTTACAAAATCTGATCCCCACGGTGTAGGATAAAAATAAATAGAGAAATGAATCCACAAAAATACGTCTGATTTTTTTAGTCATACTTAATTTCTTGTCCGTAGTTGGACCAAATCGACTGATCTCCTTTCCATTAGTGTAACATTTTTATACCACCACAGTACCACGAGGTACTGCTTAGCTTTTACAAGTTTGGTAATATTAGGTTTTGTTTCACTTAAGACAATAACCAGCTCATTGTTACCCCCGCAAAATATAAGTTTTACCCCTGCGGGGGTAATTACCCCCAGGTTAGGAACCACGGTGCTAGATTCAAGATTTTTTTTGGATAAGACTTGCATAGGAGCGGGAGAAGTGCCCAATGTTCAACAGTGAATACATTTAAGCAAATATGATGAGGATGATGAAAATGACAATGTTTTTAATTGCGATGCATGGTGAACCGACCATGCCATTCGCCTGATGATTTACCAAACCGCTTGTAGATAGTAGAAAAACCAAGCAACACCATTGATTACAAAACAATGCATTCCATTGCGGCCGCCATCCTTATAAATGAGATGTTACGTCTCATTATGTCCAGTAGTTACTTTTGCTACAATTTCTTTCAAACCGGAACACAACAATGCATTTACACTGCTGTTTCGCAGAAGAAATTGACGTTGCGGTGGTACCTACTACCTACCCAGGCAGCTTTTCACATATGAGAGATCTACCAGCATTAAAATTCTATAAAAATATTCTTACGACAGATTGGCCAATAATTAGATTAAAAACTTTCCAATCTTATCTTTTTTTTTGTTATAGGATAATAAATAGTGTTAACTTATAATTCATATGATTTGTTGTACAATTTACTTAATTAGTAAAGAAATTATAATAATAAATAATTCTATCAACATTTCCAGTTACACGAGATCAAAGTTAGTAGACTTTACGTATATAAGTTTAGTCGATCAATTTGTTTTATTTAGACAAACGATTGAATAATCGACTATCGACATAGTGTGTGCGTACATCACTATCACGAAGGTGATGCGGGGGCGGGGGCAAACAAATCAATATGGCCGACTTTTACCGGTTGGTTTGTCTGTTTTGATCACGGGCGTCAATCTTCATACATTTGTTTTATTATCTGTGTCACATATTATGTGTGACAATTTCCTGCCCCCTTCCCTTCATGCTTCTTCATAGACAGATTAAAAATTTTCTATAGGCGGATGTAATCGTAACCATAGATAAAATACCATGTTTTAATGTCTATGACGCATCGGAAGTCATAAAATTGCCTGTTTGATCCATCGTTTATTTACTGCCCGTAACCGCCATTACAGTTTCAAAGTATCAACGTAGTGATTTAAATTCCCTTTGAAAGTTGGTCGAGTGAAGTTTTGCGTAGATTTAATTCCGTATCTTATCCTCCTAATTTCTGAAATAGTAATAGCGCGCGTTTTAGAGTTGGTCGAGTGAAGTTTTGCGTTGATTTAATTCCGTAACTTACGCTCCCAATTTTAAAAGTTGCAATAGTATTAGACAATGTTTAATCATTGCTGTGTGGATAACTGTGCTATTAAAAGAAAGGACGTTCATTTTCATAGATTTCCTAAGAGTGAAATTATGTGCGAGAAGTGGTTAGATTGTATTCAGATAAATTGCGTCTGTTGAGAATTCCGGAACTTCGCAAGCAGTTTGTGTGTGAAAAACACATGAAAAAAGGTTTTTTATGCAAACACGCCTGAGATCACGCTTGTGCAATGACGCTTATCCAACAATCTTCCATCACAGGACTTTAGTAATTGTTCCTGAAGAAAGCAGTAAGTTAAACTTGTATTGAATTATATACAAACATTATTCAATAGGTAACATTCATGATTTTAAGTAACAACTGCAAGTTGCTAAGTATTGCATTGTGACTCTAACTCTAGAGATATAAAATTATCCAACTTTATTTTCTGTGACATTATTGTAATAGGACTGATATTCAAATTGTAATCATTCTATACATTTTCAGATAATATTATTGGAGAACACAATTATTGCCTCAAGAGGCGGCACATGGATCATACTTACTGTAAACTGGTATTAGAGGACAAGCGCAGAAGAATTAATACGGGTAGGCTTATACAAAATACATCATGTGAACACAAATATAAAAAATAATTCAATCACACTAGTAGGCACTAAATAGCTGCGAGTTGTGAAGTTCTGGGCTCAAATCCCATGTAATGCTGCTATTATTGGTTTTCTGCTTTTATTTTAGTAATCACTTAGTACTAAAGCTAAAGTTTTGAATCCCCAACCTTATTTTAGTGCCAGGAATGTCCTTTACTTTCAGGAATCAGGGACAGATCTTAAGAAAACAAATACAAAAAAAAGATATTTGCTAGCTTTTTGTGACATAATATGAATTAATACATTTTAATTTTATAGATAAAAACTTGAGTCATCTTTTGTTTTAATTATCTCTTAACATTTTTTTTTTTCAGAAAGCGATGCAGTACCATCTCCTTCTCAAATACAAAGAGGCAACATTGACACATGTGGTATGTAATTATATTATCTATACATATTTCCTAATCATTCTTTTTATTTATGCAATGCAATTTCTTATAATTATGGTTTTATTTCAGATATTACTGTGAGACAAAATACAAGGTCCAAACCAAAGTGTGTTGCAAGTTATAAGCATAAGCCATTGAGAATGATACAAAGAGTACTCATTATCAATACAGCAAACAGATTTCACCCAGAGAGCAAAAAGGGCAATGAAATTTGTAAAGGATGAAGCAACTCTTAAAAAAAAAATTGAACCTTTTAGCAAGAAAGTTCATGTGGATGCAAGTTAACTTGTCAACGAAAAAAGCTAGAGGTCGGCAATTCACGCATGACGAGAAAATATTGGCTTTAGCGATAATGAAGCAAAGTCCAAAATGCTACAAATTTCTACGGAAAATATTCATTTTGCCTTCGAAATGTACATTAAATAAATTAATTGCAAATTTGGATATTGAAGCAGGCATTAATACACAAGTTTTTGAAGCCATTAAACAGGAGGTAAGGTTTTCAATTTATTTATATTTATCATAAAACAATTTGACAGCTACAGTTAGACGCCAGCTATGAAACGAAAGGCCGCGGGTTTGATTTCTGCACTGAAACAATTGTTTATGCGTTTCACTATTAACAATAACAATTGTTTATCTACGACACTAGATTCGATCTTACTGTTAGCACAGGATTATGTATGTGACTTCCTTGTTTTTTTTTATTAATATTTTTTAATTTATTTTTTTATTTTTTGTCAAGGTGCAACCCCAGCAAACTTTTGAAAAAAGCTAATAAAGGATGTAGTGACTGCTGTGGGAAATACTGGCCTCCAACCAATTGCCCTTGTATGTGATCAAGGCACAGCGTTTCAGTCTGCAATTAAAAGCCTGTGCCAAGACACATTCAGGGAAGAAATGAGGAACAGCCAAAAGATAGGTATGTGACTTATAAATTTTACTGATATGCATTTTTTATTACATGGTTTCTTACACATAAATAATTAATAAATTGTGTGAGTCTAATATAATATTAAAATAACATTTGTTTACAGATGACATAATAACAATTAATGGGCGTGAGATGAGTGTCATTTATGACCCACCCCACCTCTTGAAAGGACTATGGAACAATTTACTAAATAAAAACTTGAAATACAATAATAAAATATGTAAATGGGACGACATTGTTCAAGTTTATAAGACCGATTGTAAACACGCAGAAATGAGGCTGCTGCATAAATTGAATGATGAATGTGTCATCCCAGGAAAAATAAAAAAAATGAAGGTAATTTCATTGTTACTACCAAATAGAATACTGCATGGTATGAGATGTTTATTATTCACCGGTCATTTAATTATGCTGACTAGCATAAGTCCAGATGTACACAGATTTAACCTGAAGTAATAGACACTTACATGAATAATTGTGACACAAGATTTGTGTTATACTTACATATACTTTAAGGTCACCTACATACTTATCATTTCTATAAAGTAGTGAACCAAATTATAAGATAAAGAATTTCGGTTTCAGGTGAAGAATGCAGCTAGAGTGTTGAGCAAAACAGTGGCAGCTACTTTATCATACTCCGCCCAATTTTGTAAGTACATAATATAAAAACTCTGCTTTAATCTATTCATACACTCTCATGTTTAGTTGTGGTGTTTTAGTATAGGATAATTTTATCAATTAATTTTAGACATGATCTAACCTTAAATTAAATTAATATTGTAAAAATTTTAAATATACTTAATTGATATTCAAATTTCTTGTTTATAATGGAATTTATTTTCCTTGCAGCTCATTACCTACATTGATGGAACACCCGTCAGTACAACAATTGAAAATACTGCGGAAATGGTATCATTTTTTGACGAAGTTTTTGATTCGGTTAACGGATACGGTTTAAAAAATAATGCTAAACCACTAAGACAAGCTGCCACTACAAAATCCCAGCACATGAAATTCTGGAAAGAAGCTGAAGATAAAATAAACCAAATGAAATTTATTGATGTAAATGGGAAAAGTAATAGAATGCGCCCGCGACTTTTTAATTCAGATCCGCTAGAAAACTTTTTTGGACAGGTGCAGGCCTGTAATTTTAGGAATAATAACGTAAATTGCCACACTTTCAAAAGCACCTTTAAATCACTATTAATCACAAGGTTCATAAAATTTCATTCGGAGACGTTTAATTGTGAAGAGGATTCAGGTGAACAATTACTAATACTAAAGAAATTATTTCTTCTGATAAGTAATAATCCCACGATAAGTCAGAATGTCCCGTTACCTGAATCCTCTGAGTCTCTGAATGACAACCCAAACATGCCAACATCAGCAAAAATGGAACGACTGCATGTTCACTCACATGCATTTACTACGGGTGGGTCATAAGGAAAATTTAAAAAAAATATGATTGCAATATTTGTAAAAAAAAAAAACTTGTAAGGAATCCAATAACGACATAAACTCAATAAATAATTGGATTTCTTACAAGGAATTCGATGCAATGAAAAAAAAATTGACCTATCCCTCAGAACATGCAGTCAGGTTGTTTAAAGAATGCACTCTAGAAGCAAAAAAATACTTAGAAAATAAACCTCAAGTTAAAGATATTACAAAAACAATTAAAAATAACATTAAATCTAAGTATTTGTTTGATTTTCTAGAGTGCCGTATACACGGGGCTGATGTTTTGAATAATTTTATCGATATCACCTTGAGATTGATAGTCTTTAACTGGTGCAATGTAATTAATAGGGTTTTAAAGGGTACAGATATACTACGCCTAAATAATAAAAGTTTACCGCCAATGCAATCGAAAGCTTTGATGAAATATCAAAAAAGAATAAAAAATAAAAATTAAAAAAATAATTAAATGTTTTATTTTGTTGTATACCAATTTGCACTTGAAACTAGGGAATTCTAATCGGAATAGGCAATAGTTAACTTATTGATTAACTAT
This sequence comes from Hyles euphorbiae, assembly GCA_023078785.2. NCBI lineage: Eukaryota > Metazoa > Arthropoda > Insecta > Lepidoptera > Sphingidae > Hyles > Hyles euphorbiae. Next base: position 11,227,402 of record CM041041.1, on the reverse strand, counting down.
TGCCATTACTTTTAAAATTGGGATACTTGGTATAACGCCGTCCAATTCTTAGGCTGAATCCATATATGACTTTTGCTAACGAAAAATAAAAAACAAAAAGACTGTCATGTTCTATATGTGACTTTTGAGGCATACTCTATGGGAGTGCGCTGTCTGAGCGGGTTAGTCTGTGGTTTTGATTTTTGATAAAAATAATCATTTTGTATTACATAAAATCAACGTGTTTAATCCTGATAATATTAGTGGAGTGCATTACATATTGTGAATAATTATGGAAGCCCTTATACCTGTTATTAATAAGTTGCAAGATGTTTTTAACACTGTCGGAGCCGATGCCATTCAATTACCTCAAATAGTAGTTTTAGGAACCCAGGTAAGCAGTTATTTTTCTGTAAATACTGCAGAATAATAAAGGTTATTGTATATTCAGCACAATTTTGAAACACGTTGTTAATTTTCATTGTAAAAAAAATACAATGGTTATGTAAAGGTGTCAGTTGAGTTCTTTGTCCTCATTTATTCAATTGGGGTACCCCGTCATTGACCAAGACCGTACATTCATTGCACATCTAGATTAAGTAGCGTGTTATTAAATTGCTGGTATTGAGCCGGACGGCAATGTACCGAGCATTGCGCAGAGGCCTTGTACTCAGATTTTACTTGACATTTTGTGTCATGTTCTTTGACAGGACTGAAAATGTTAATTTCATGCTTTCTATTTCATATTAAATGTTTCAGACAATTAAAACAATTTCACTTTCACTAACATATTGTTGTTCAACATAATATTGACTTTGATAGTCACATACTTCTGCGATTTGCCTCTAACAGTATGTTTAAAATTTATATCACATGAGCATTCAATGATTTTAGGGTTTTATAGCTGTATCATCACTCTTTAGACAATAGCACTCATGATGAAAATACTCAAATCAGGTTTGCTATGACAAATCATAGACATCTTTATAATTATTATTTTAAGTTATAACCACATTCAAGTCAAGGCAACATGGATCACTGTTCAAATAATTTATTCGAAAATTGACTATTCATGGAAAAAATATAAAAACTCTCATATGATTTACATTATTACAGTTGAATGTCTTTGTTATCAATAAAATTCACAGTTGACAAAAATTCTACTTGATTAATGTAACAAATCAAACACATTTTTGCAGGCTCTTTTGTTGTGTTGAAACATTTTGCTTAAAGTATAGAGTATTTTCTAGTCAATTATTGCAGTCCTCATTGTACAGGTCTATGCGATTAACAATGCTGTATTTTTTCTAAACATAATCTTGAATATAATACAACAGTAAGGGACAGCACACCTTAACATAATTTTCATATGAAAAGCATCTTTATTAATACCTGTCTCGTACATTATTCTATATTTATTAATGGTTTGTTAACAGAGTTCAGGCAAGAGTTCTGTGATAGAGAGTCTTGTTGGACGATCATTCCTTCCACGAGGCCCTGGGATAGTCACTCGACGTCCACTGATTCTTCAACTTGTTTACACTCCAAAAGACAGTAAAGAACATCGCTCAGCTGAGGAAGGTGAGTTGTTTTTTTTTACTTGGCAATATGTACAATAAACTTATATTTTCAGTCTGTTGATGCCATTAGCAGATGTGAGATATTTATAAAGAAAACATTAACATATCAAAAACATTGACAACTCATTACATTAAATAATACAACCATATTCTCATTGAGTATTCCCAAGTGTTATAATATTATCAAGTTAGTTATTGCCTAGCTTTCATTAATTCTTAACTAAATCTGTCATATCACAGCAATGAGAACAGAATCTACTGTTTTCATTGCTGTGATATTTGTTTGAGCACTAATAATTCTTATTATCTCCCTTAAACAATATTTCAACATAATCTCACCATATGCATGCTTTAGGAAAAATGAAATTATAACAAACTTATATTTTATTTAAAAAAATGGATAGAAAAAGCTTTAGCTCTCTAAAGTTTAAAGTGTTACACACAAAGTGCTAATTGATTACATTTGTGAGGAATAACATTTCAGCTTTCTTTAAAAGCAGGTATAGACCTGCTTTGACATTTTAGAATAGTGCAAAGATAATATTCTAATATTTGTTTTAAAGAGAAAATAAAACATGTTTTGGTTTTTGCTTTATCATATTTGCAATGCAAACCATAGACCACAATCAACTATCCTCTGTGGTATTTTTAAACTGATTACATTTAGGGATCAAGAAAAGTTATCACTAATTACTGAAAACTATATGGTGACAAAATAATCATGAATCATAACACTGTACTGAATCAGGCCACATACATCCCTCTGCAGGGCATGAGCCTCCTCTACAATCAATAATAAAATACAATACACTTATAATACCCTAATATAATACACTTATGGGAAATCAGCAGTAATCACTTTCATGGGACTCACTTGTTTGTTTGCTTTATCTACCATAATTGAATTTTTTGCTTTATATTTTATCAATTTAACTTAAATTTATTATGACTAACCATCCTTAGTTTAAACCATTTCCCATCCTATCTTTTTTCATACTTAATATCATTATCATTGCATGAGTCAATAAAATGGTTATTATTTCTATTTTCTTCACTATAAATGATATTCAATGTCAAAGTTATTGTAGTGTAGCACATTGACCGCCTCCTCAATGATATCAGTTACAATAAGGTATACACAAACATATATGTATATAGCTTAGCATTATTCACATTATACCAGTTCACAAAGTTTTATCAAAATGAGGCGTTTAATTTACACATTTACACTAACATTTCACCAAATTATAATTCGAAACAATTGAAAGATACCATACAGCAAAGACACACCATTAAAAAGTAATAAAATGTTCAAATGACCTAGGTCCTAGTTATTTTAATAAACAAACTTTAAATTGAATTGTGTAACTGAATAATACCTATTAGTGTCTCCCCTTTTTATAAAAACTTAATTATTTTTATGGTTTAAAATTAATTTGGTATCATAACAGAATCAGCAGAAGGAATATTAATTAGTTCTAATTAATATACATTTTAAGATTTGTTCTCATTTCCGAGTAATTCTGTTTGTATAAATTTAACACATAAGCAACCAAGCATGAAACATCTAACATTTATATGAATTAAAATTAAAATTTTTGATTCATTTGCAGTTTTTATGTACATGATTATTATTCTTTGTTTTTTAACTTAAAAAAACCTTACTTAAAATATCTCTAGGTTTTGGTACACAAGTGGAAATGAGATAGTTAAAAAAAAAATTATGTCATTTTCAATGTGCTTATATTATATGTATCTAGATTGAAATGTGTGTTCCTTAACACTTGTAAATCTAAATAATAGTATGTATATCATATGATACTACAAATATTTTAGCACTTAAAAACCAGAACAAAGAGGGAACAGCGTGGAACCCCTTAGCTCAACTTTCCCAATCAATTTTCGCTGCAGGTTTGTAATAGACGTAGATATTTATTATTGTGTTGAAGTGTGATCCATCCACTCTTGGTCTATATTTTATACATGCCATTTAAATAATTTTATCCATTTTATGTATGTACTAACAAGCACACTCATTTTAACCATATTGCAGACATAATTTACACATGCATGTAATAATTTAATTATTAACTACACACTAATTCATTAACATTATTATCGCTACTAATGAGTGTTAGTAACAAAAATACGAAAATGCATAAACCACCAGACACATCAACGAGTACCACAACATCATATCTATTGTTACAGGTACTATAAATTTAGAAGAATGGGGGAAGTTCTTACACACGAAAGAAAAAATCTACACGGATTTCGACGAAATAAAACAGGAGATAGAAAGGGAGACTGATCGCATGGCCGGCAATAACAAGGGAATATGTCCGGAAGCTATTAATCTCAAGATTTATTCTACTAGAGTTGTTAATCTCACGTTGGTGGATCTCCCTGGCATTACTAAGGTGGGGATGACATCATTTGAATATTTTACTAGTGATATATGCACATACAATATGCGCGATGTTAAAAACGTAGTTTATATTTATCAGTGTATTTAGAGGAAAAAGGCCATAAAATAATATTTAAATGACACAATATTAAACTGTTAACGACCTCCGTATTATAATTGACAAACACCTTGTTGAAAATCAATAACTTCCTAAGTGAAAACATAAGTATCGCCGTTATGTTTTAATAAAAAAAAGTATAAATTGTTTAAGAAGTATCATATACGCATTCTGGTTTACTGTTACCTACTCTTTCTACATACATAGATATAATTGACTTTTTAATGATCGAATTGTAGGTACCAATAGGCGACCAACCCGAAGACATAGAGAACCAAATAAGAAACCTTATAATTAAGTACATAGCTAATCCAAATTCAATAATACTGGCCGTGACGGCGGCTAACACAGACATGGCCACCAGCGAGGCTATCAAAATGTCCAAAGAAGTGGATCCCGACGGAAGGAGGACACTGGCTGTAGTCACTAAACTTGATCTCATGGACGCAGGTAAAAGAAATAATAATAAATAAATACACCAACAGTCACATACATAGTCCTGACCCCGCACTAAGATCAAGTCTTGTGCTATGGGAACTACGACAGACATTTTGGTTCTCACAAACACCTAGACACGAAACAAATACCTGTGGTTCCAAATATATTTTTTTCGATGCGGGGTTCGAACCCGCAGTCTCTCGTTTCACAGCCGGCCACAAATATCAAAATATACTAGCTCTATAAGTAACCTATGTAGGATTAACGAAGCCCTGGGCGAGACTAGCCCTATAATTACTATACAAATAGAAGCGACAAACACAGTAAATCATAAATAATACGGCATAGATTTCAGCAAATCCCGGCATTCGGCGCCCTTTTGTACGTGCGCCCTAGGGCCATCGCCCAACCGCGCCCTATCCTACCACCAGCTCTGACCTCTATAATCTATTATACATGTACATAAATGTTTATTACATTATGAGAGGATTCAAATCAAAGATAAATCGGTAATAATATATTTACTGAGATATAAATACAAAGGAATATCAATTTACTTTCATTTTAGTAATTTAATATTTCGTAGCTCTCGAAGTAAAATGAACAAAGCATAATTACCGCCCGCGTGTCGTTGACCGCGAGCATCAAGCATTTCTATTACCGCTTCATTCGTCTAGTAAAAGTAAATTATTGTCATAATAATTATTTTGTTAATAATCCAAGGAAATAGATTATTTTTAAATAACTAGTAACTAGTTTTCTTATAGTTGAAATATTTTTTCCATTAGTGAAAAACAAAATCTCGACCAAAGCAATCAAATTATTCCGAAGAACGTTCGTTGTTTGAGACAAACATCCCTGCCCCTGTGACGTCATTATCTGCATTGTAGCCAATACTTTCTCATGACCTTCAACAGGCCAGTTTATTTATTGGCAGAATTGGAACTTGTCCAAAATTCACCATCACTAATAAAAGGATAACTTATATGTACATCAGCACTGTAATGTTCGTCAATTAATATAAATTTAGATGACCTTTTTATCGATAGCAATGTTTATAAGCAATATCTAAATAGTATTTATTGTAGCATTGTAAAATATTTTGTGAGAAAAGTGTGATCGATATAAATTAGAAAGAGCACCATTTTTTGTTGTTATTTGTTATCTAAAAAAATTACTTTACAAGTTTGTTGTATCATTACTGAGTAGATTTTCGTAAAACCTTTACATGTCATAAATTCATCTCAATACTAAATCTTCCTAATTTTATTACACAAATTAAATAAATAACGCGTGTTTTCCTATTTTCATGTGATTAGAACAAGATAACCGAATTTTTACCAATTATCTTAACAAATGATTACGTTCGAGTGTTTGATAAGAACTATTGAGGCGTCAATTTATTATTGGCGAATATCTATAATATTGACGTATAATATTGAATAATATTATTGAATCCTAACGTTTTTCATCGATATAGACCGGTGGCGTGCAGTGTAATTTAAGTACGCACTCTACCACTTAGCACCGAATTATGTACAATTATTATGCCTTAATAGGTTGGTCAAGTTTTGTATAACTGAATCAGCATTTATGGCGGTGCTCTCCCGTAACCTAGGGTTAGATTAGGCCATAGTTCACCACAATTGGCTAGGGGGCCATCCATTTACCCTGTGGTTCGGGGGTACACGGCGGGGGCCGTGCGCCCTCGCGTATAACGACTCCGAGACGTGTGATGGAGCCTCGTCTCCGTCATGGACGACCATAACAGCTTGGAGGGCGTCCGAGAGGGGGTGTAAGTGGAGGTCATCTGGGCCCTCATAATGGTAATGGTAGGCCCAGCAATGGTTTTGCGCGGACGGTTCGTGGACGTAAATCAGGGCGCGCTTCGCCCTGGGATGTTCGGTGCTGTCCACAATGCGTGTGACGGCTATAAAAAAAATAAAAAAAGGGACTTTACACAAAAAAATCTTGCAACAAAATTATTATTGAATCGCATCTAATGCAAGTTTGTTGACATGATTTATTTCAGGAACAGACGCTATCGACATCCTGTGTGGCCGCGTGATCCCAGTCAAACTGGGCATCATAGGCGTCGTAAATAGATCGCAACAAGACATTATCGACAAGAAGTCCATTTCGGTAATATTATCTGAGTTGTAAATCAAACTGTTCCGTCTCGATACAGTAGCGTATCTCAGACATATTGAATTGCGTTAATGAACCATAATTGGAATAATTTGCTTTAACGGACCGAATTGGATCAAATATCATATTTGTCTAGCCTAAAGTTTTAACCATTTTGCATAAACTAATAAAAATTTATATAATTAGATTCTACACGTAATATGTGTGCTTACGACTTTTTGGAATTAAATTATACTCAGATTTTTAACTATAATGCATACACCATTAGAAATATTTTCCATAAGGAATGTTTTTAATCAATATTTGAAATTTAGTTTTTTTTTTCATCAACTTACCAAAATATTTATTCAAAATATTTATATTGAATATTTATTCGAATGGTTAATTAATTTTATATGTAACCAGGATTCACTAAAAGACGAGGCGACGTACCTGCAGCGGAAGTACCCTACCATCGCGACGCGGAACGGCACGCCCTACTTGGGCAAGACATTGAACAGGCTCCTAATGCACCATATAAGGGATTGCCTGCCGGAACTCAAGGTCCGTTTTTATCGACAATTGTGCCGCGACGCCTTATTGATTCTCGGTTTAAATGCCGACATTCCAGCACTTGCATGCTTCGATTTGCTATTAATAATTTATGAGTATGTTTTTGTTGAGAATACCTTTATGTTTAATAGTGGACTATAAAACGTTTGGTCTGGGTTCGATTCCCAACGAGTTTTTTAATTGAAAGGACAAGATTTGTTTGAAGTTGGATAATTTATCGAAAGGATTGGTCGACGCAAACATTGCAAAATCATCAATGACCAATTTTGCAGTTTTGGATAATTAAGATAAAAATATTAAATAGTAAATTGATTCTATTTTTTAGGAACTTATTGAATACTACGTTGTATATAATATTATAAATATATTGCAATTTCTCATACATTTTCAAAAAATATTGTCTTTAGAATAATTTTGTTGTATATCTCTACCCTCAATTAATTAGTGCCAATTCACCAAATTCCCACTTTACAGGTCAGAGTAAACGTGATGATATCGCAATTCCAATCCCTTCTAAACTCATACGGCGAGGACGTGTCAGACAAATCTCAGACACTTTTACAAATCATCACGAAGTTTGCGAGTGCATATTGCTCCACTATCGAGGGTACGGCTCGGAACATCGAGACTACGGAACTGTGTGGCGGTGCGAGAATCGGATACATCTTCCACGAGACATTCGGAAGGACTCTGGATTCTATACACCCGCTGGCTGGTGAGTCAGTTTTATTTAACTGTTGAGGTATCGTTTGTGTCGCTATTGTGGGGGTATTTGCCGTTACTCGCCACGCTTGGCAGGCGGGTTGGCGAGCGCAGTAGAGGACTGACGTTAATGACGCTGCTGCCCGTCATTAATCGGGGAAAGGAAATAGGATTTATGGGTATGGGTAGTCACAGAACGGAAGGTTGGGTGACTGGATGGATGGATGGATGGATGAACTAAGAAGATATCGTGAAAAAAAAGTGAACTGCTATCGTACTTAATGGAAATGAGATGGAAGATATTAGGACTGCGTATGAGTGACAGAAATGGAAAACAAAAATAACGGTACCACTTTTACAGAAATTATCGAACCATTTTTTTATGTAACACATATTTTGTTGTTGGTATCAGGTCTAATACAATATCAGAATTCTTTGATTTTGTGTCTATAAAAATACTCAATTTTTTTTGTGATAATTAACTACCATAAGCAGTCACATAAATCAAATTTAAAAATAACATTGAATCATCAATATCAGCCTAAATGTGTGCAGGTCTGACGCGCATGGACATCTTGACCGCGATCCGTAACGCGACGGGTCCGCGGCCCGCGCTCTTCGTGCCCGAGGTCTCCTTCGAGCTGCTCGTCAAACGACAGATACGCCGTCTAGAGGACCCCTCGCTCAGATGCGTCGAATTGGTAATATATACATTTACACTTGTGTAATGTGAACATTCTTGTGTATATTTTTTTAATATTGTAAATAAAACTATTCTAGCTTTTTAAGTTTTATGTAATGAGCTCTTGATTGAGTGAGACTATTTACAGTATTTACCAAAAATGATTATTTGAACGTTGTGTATTTTACTAGTGGTAGGTCTCTCACATGTGAGAGGTCGCCTGTGTAGGTAACACCGCATCTATTTCGTCCGTTAAACAACGGTGTAAATCTACTGTTGTTTTTCGGATTGAATGCCCATCTCGCCATTCATAGCAATAAAAGTAAAAGTAAACTATTGTCTCAACATCCCTATTGTCTGCATAGATAGTTTGTAATAAGCAGTTAAATAATGAAATTTGTAGTGTCGGGTTATAACTGACGTTGGCCGTAGTCCTTAGTCGCCTCGGTGACTAGAGCCGCGATTGGTTCATGGCGCATGTGCTAAAAGCAGGGCTATAGTTTTATAAGATGTTGCATGTAACATATGTAATGTTTTAAGTTTTAATAAGCAATTAAATAATGAAATTTGTAGTGCCATGTTATAGCTGAATCTGGGCGCTGAGTCACTTCAGCGAAGAGGGCTGCGGTTATTTCGTGGCGCATAAGCTAAATGCAGGGTTATAGTATGATAGCATAGTGCACGTAATATATGTAACGTATGTGGCGTTTCAGGTTCACGAGGAGATGCAGCGCATAGTGCAGCACTGCGGCACGGAGGTGCAGCAGGAGATGCTGCGCTTCCCGCGTCTGCACCAGCACATCGTGGACGTCGTCACGCAGCTGCTGCGCACGCGCCTGCCCGCCACCAACTCCATGGTACGCGCACGCACACACGCACACACACGCACGCATGCACGCACACGTACGCACGCACGCACACTCATATTCAACTACATCTTACTGACATTCTTGAAAAATGTCCCACAGTGTACGGATACTCTTGAGCGCTAAAGATATACTTTGTATAAACAACATTAAGTAAATAAAAATGATGGTGAAAATATCCACAGATATTATAATATTACTATTCTAAATCGACACTGAAATCTAGTATCCAAATCGGATAGCTACGTCGCGAGACATGCCTCAATAGTCAACCGTGGTGAGGTGATTACGCGCTACCGCGATCCCCACGCTATCGGCAAAGCGACGTGGCGCATAGGACGCCACTCAATTAAAAAGAACGAATGCGTATTGTCAATTTTTGTGACTATTGGTAGTAATTGAATCAATAATATTTTGCTGATATAATAATTCTATATACCAAAGTAATCTTTTTAACATAATATTTTGCCAGTTTATTCTACCGACTCGGATACCAATTACTATACCATAACCACGTTTTTATTTTGTTATTGCCTATACATGACTATATTAATCAACTACACGTCAAATAAAATACTTGTTTATAAAGAACATCGGTGAAAATGGACCATGAACGGGACCAGTTATGAATGGTACATCAAAAATTTTTATAAGTTATTAGAGTCAAAATGTATATTTCAATTTATTTTAAAAAACCCGGATAAAAAAGAAAAACTTTAAGTGTTTTTAATAATATTGAACGCATATGAGTGCGTTCCATCAGTCATACTTTGTTTTAAAATAAGGTTTTAACTACAACGTTGAAGGTAGTACTAAATTAAAAATAAAGTGTAGGTATTTTCTATGACACATGATTTTTCTTTGCGCTGTCATTTTGCTTTCTTTTGATTTCCGACGACTACTGTTATTTCTCTGTTTATATTTGTGACTTGGCGGACGGATCACGGACTCCGATATTCCCTTGTATTTCTGACCACTTTGTAAGATTAACCATTGTATAACGATAATGCTTTGTGATTTGGTTTAAAGTGTGAAGTATTACCATATTTCCAACATGAACTCGGAGCAACAGTGTGTTCCTCAACAATTTGTGCATTGTGTTCAATGCAATACCCGTCTTATTATACTCATTGCTGTAATCAGTGAGTGGGTCTATCAACTAATCGAAGTTTTTATTTAGCCATGAATCTACAAGGTATCAAGGTATTTACCATTTAGTCAATATGGTTTAGTATCCTGGAGTTCCCACAGGAAAAGTGTGTGTGTTTTGATGAAAAACAATGATGCAAAACTTCCAAATCAAGGAGAGACGGAATAACTAAGTATTGTTGTTAACTGTGTAGTAGGACGTCGCATAGTAATGTTGCTGTGCCCATGTCATGACTTTGATGTAGCTGCCCCTGCAGAGTTCTTAGATTCTATTGTAATAAGAGAAGATGAAAAATAATACATTTAAAAAATGTTTTCTGTGTTTTATTTTATTTTATGTTTTATTTTTATGACCACTGCTTATTATATTTCTATACTAACATATAGGGGGATTTTTCGAGTGTGTGTGGATTGCCAAATACGAAATTATGAAGAATAACGAAAAATACTCAAAACAGTCACTAATAAATTCTGATAAAATTCTGCGAAATAATGACAGCAAAATACTACATTTTCTCTCATTACCTTAAGGCAACACAGGTATGGTGTACACCATATTCAATGGCTAATTGGTTTTATGACAAGGGAAATTATATAGCATAGTAATTACTAAGCCATCATTATGATTTAGTACACTTTTCTTCCATAACCATAAGACCACCCTACATTAGGTTTATTTGACAATGACAATGACATATAATTTGCTATTTTTATTAGTTTATTCGTAGCCTAAAAAAGTTACAAATATATGAAATATTCTAAAATCTCCGGCTTTGCAGAAATCTTTTTGTAACTGGACATCACTCCTCATGCACTATACAACACAATAAACTATATCCCAGCTGTGTACAATATATTTCTTTGTCAGGTCCCAAAATGTATGGATGTGACCGATGTTCTTTAAGCGAATAAATAAATACCTATACTAACTTTTATATTTTGTGTGTTTTGTTTCCATGCACTTTCCAAGTTCTAAGGTTGCAGGAAGTCGCTGGATGCAGACCGCTTCCAGTTACCAGGGAGACCTATGTTCAGGAGTAGATTCCTATGGCCGATATAATGATGATAATGATGATGATTACAGGTGGAGAATCTAGTGGCGATCGAGCTGGCGTACATAAACACGAAGCATCCAGACTTCCATCGCGAAGCGGCGCTAGTGTCGGGCCTTCTGAAGAGCACGGACGGTCTAGTAGACGATCACACGTCCGTCTACAGACAGAAACAGAGACCTGTCTCCTCACCGGTACCAGCATTCATTAGAGTATATATTATTACACTATATTGCTCGTGGATTGGTTTGGCCTTTCTGTTGCTAACGTTACAATTTACACATAACATGAGAAGTAATTTATTTCTTACATTTCATGTCAACTTATTTGACGATTGATGAATGACAATCCAATGTACATATGTACAGTATGTGCTTTGATATTTTTAATTCAGTTGCTTGAAGAATTAGTATGTGTATGATTTCAGTAAACTGAATTAGCTTGTATTCAACCAAAAAAAAAAATAGAGCATGTCATCAAAGTACTAAATCATATAACACCAATCAGAGCAATATAACTTAGTTTAAGAAATATGTAGGTGCCTTTTAATTAATCTCCTGGACATTATCATTTAGAGTCGACCCACAAATCCATAGTTTGGTTTTTGCATTATATGTACATAGCATACTGAAATTTTGTTAAACAGGCAAACAAACATTTATTTTTAATGAATAATATTTTGCTGTTTAAAACTGTAAATATAGTGCAATCAGATAAAAGAAAAATATGTTTATATAATATTTCTTAATATTTATTATACACACAAATATTATTATCAATGTCTGTTAGCTACCTTATCTTGAAGATTTTTATTCGTACTCAGCAAGCTTTACATATCCCAACGACACATGACAGGAAAATAATATTCCGATATGTTTTGAACTAGACAAAACTACTAAAATGTGCTAATCATGTTTCAAAGTTCGAAAAAAATGAGACACCTCTATGTGTATAATTTTCAATCTGTGAATAAATAACTAGTGTGGATTGTTTGTAGCTGTTTCTTCGTCAAATGGCTGAAAGAGGGTCCACCCTAGTATTCTTGGCAAGTGTGTTGGACACATATTACAAGGTAAATAATGTGCGGTGTTTGGGATGAAGGTTATGTACTTACTACACTCATAGTCACATACTCCTACTAAAACTCTGTTCAGTGATGTTTACAAATCCAAAGCTTTGTAGATACTATGTGGGCTCTCTTTCAGTACATTCACATATCCAGACTGTTTGTAATGTTATTGAGGGCAAGTAAACTTTGTATACTTATACTAACTTATTATTGTTTGTGTATTTGTTTCTATGTACTTGTTCTCAATATTCAACATTAGCCATGTGGAACCTTTCACTAGATATCATATTACTAAATTGTGCCGACAAAGGAAAAGCTTGACTTGGAAAATATAACCTTTTGAATGCAATTATTCCAATAGCTATTTGTGTATATCAAAGGTTTCTATTTTCCTAGTTAGGATTTAATGAGATATGAATGCTTATTATTACCGCTGTTTCCAGAATGTTCCGGCGATCACTGACGGACATGACAAAAATTCGCCACCTCCTATGGGTAACATGGACAACCCAGGAACACCACAGGTAATTTTATTTTAAATTTATACTACTAAAACTTAAAAAACCATAATAAATAATGAGCTTAAAAACTCACTAAACAAATTGTCAATATCCTAATTAAAAGATCTTAACTAAAAACTATAATATTACAAATAATAAATAAAATAAATATTTTTATATTTTCTTATCTACTTATCTATTAATATTGCAATATGTCTTAGAGTAGTATAAAATGTGTTGTTAAAACTGAATATGACGTTCTCTATTTTAGATGAATGGTGTACCAGAGAATAAAGTGTTGACTCCACAGAAACCAGTGAACCTTCTGCCCGAGGTCCCGAGCCACGCGTCCCGCAAGCTCTCCGACCGCGAACAACACGACTGCGACGTCATCGGTATGGACAATCACCGATAAAAAAAATACTTACACCTATGTACTTGTACATGTACTTACTTATGCCTATTTCTCCCGCCAAACAGCAGTTTAAATGCACTGTTGTGTTTCGGATCGAAGGACATTGTAGCCAGAGTAACTACTGGACATATTGAGACTTAACATCTTATGTCTCAGGATGGCGAGCACAGTGGAATGCCAAGCAATACTTTTGTGATTCAAGGTTTTTCCACCGTTCATGAGCGGTCGTAACGCATACCATCAGGCGAAAGGCATGCTCGTCTCGCCATCAACGGCACTAAAAAAAAACCAACACACATACATAGTCCTGATCCCACATTAAGATCGAATCTTGTGTCGAGTATCGGGAACTACGAGAGAATTTCGGTGTTACAACATCCAGACCCGAAACAAATATCTGTGAAGCATACGGACATTTGTTTCGATGCGGGGATCGAACCCAAGGACTCTAGTATCACAGCGACGCCTTATCAACTGCGCCAAGGACGCTGTCATAATTCATGTATTTCCCATTCTAATATTTTCATTGGGTATTATACTAGAGCGGACATTGCAAACTAAAAGTTTAAGAGCTGTGCATGTAAGAGGGAAGATAGTGTTATTGCATAGGAATGTGAGAGGCTAGAACAGAAATAGTGGTACATGTACCGCACTATTTCCAAATTTTGTTTGCAGTGTCCCTTCTATACCTCGATGTTTATCGAACAAGTATAGGCCTTCACAGCTTTGGCGTTTGATGTTGTACACATATGGATAGTTTTCATACTGTTCACCCGGGTGTCCACTTACTGGAATGTTGGGAAAACACATCATTGGAGTGCATGCATTACTATTTGTTTAGAATAATGCGACGCCCATCTGAAACTAAAATGATAAATAGCGATTCATATTTATAATACAAGAACGAGTCATTTATGTATTAGTCATCTTTCCAATAACTTATTTATTTGTTTTTAACACTTTTGGAAAATTGCGTATAGGTGAACTTAATGCCTGATTCATTTTCTACCAGTCGAACCTAGCAGAGATGAAAAGAGGATAAATTAGTCACTATTTCTTCCCCCAATTGCCCCCTTCTTGAATCTTGTTGCCAATTGTTAACCTTGATGAAAAAAACAGAACTTTCCAAATTCTACATACATTCTCAACACGAAATAAAATTATTACCGCTCATGAACGTCTTAGAATAAGTTCCCAAGACAATAAGCATGAAAGAGTTTAAGGTTCATAGTGGGCACACAATTCATTTTTAGAATGTTATTAAAAAAATCTAGCGCCATATCCATTTTTAACGCATCAACTCAAAAAAATATCGATATCGATGCACCAATATTCGTCGCTGTGTACTGAATAGATATTTTCCTGATGCTAGGTGGACGGAGTGACAACACTACAGTAAAACCTAACGCAAACACTGTAAGGGGCATCACGATGATGCAATTGAACCAAATGGGTGATTTAGTTGGTGAGGATAGTGAATACGAGGCGAAGGCCGACGCTTTACCTCATTTGCTCACTGCTCTTTAGCCTTCCGCCCACCTACCATCGATGTTGCTTCGTGGGCTACCAATGCGGGTGGTTGCGCCAGTGTTTCAACATTATATTTATATATACCCTGTATTTTATCGTATTCATAGAGTTTTAAAATTTGTTTTAGTTGTCGAATGCACTGAATTGAATGAACTGGTTTTGAAAAGGGCAACACTAGAGTTTCTTACCCCTTCTTCTCTAGTGAAAACCGCTTTCCGAACCGGGTGGTAGATAAAAAAATGACAATCTAAACATTTTAATGGATTCAATAAATTATTTTCATTTCAATTTCAATGTTTTGTCCCTTTCGAATTACTTTTGAATTTATCTTGAGGAAAGAAGACAAAATATTCAACTGAAACAGGTTTTAAAACTGTATGTATAAGGCTGTAACAATATTACAAATGCTACGTAATTTAAATTTAAGTAATGACCTCCGGTAGTCGTAGAATTGCTATCAATAAGTATACCCAGCTCATGCCACAAGAGTAATGCTAATTGTGTACTGCCATCAAAAGTCCATGTTAACACTCACCAACCACCCAAACTGACGCCTGTTGCTTGCCGCTTTACAATGTCATATAACTTTATTTAAACTTAATCTTCATAGTTATCTCATATGTTTTCTTAAAACATTATAAATAGTTTATTCATTTTCTCTCCTCACTTTGTTACTAAAACGCTTACGGTGTGCGAATATATTCAATGGAAAAATAATGAAAGAGTGCACTTATGAACAAACCTACACGAACTAATACACTGAATAGTCGCCAAGTTTTTAAAGAGAGCCAATGAATGTTAATTCGTTGTCTACTATATGACGTACCGGTGTTGTCACCTATGTTTCTAGTTAACCTGCTAATTATATCGATAAATTCACATTTAGTTTTAAAATATTATTTGGTAGACTACGTATTAATATCTGTTCTTAAATCAACTGTTAACCTTCTAGAAACGTATCTTAAACCACTGCATTTTGTATTAACTATTTATTATATAAACTTTTTTGTCTCAACAGAAAAACTGATCAAGTCGTACTTCTACATCGTGCGCAAATCAATTCAAGACTCGGTACCGAAGGCTGTGATGCATTTCCTAGTGAATTATGTGAAAGACAACTTGCAGTCTGAGCTGGTGACTCATCTGTACAAGTCGGACCAGGCAGAGAGCTTGCTCAATGAGTCTGAGCACATCGCTCAGAGGAGGAAGGAAGCTGCTGACATGCTCAAGGTTGGTACTTTATTTTTTTACTTCGAACTAGATAGTCTTCTGTACGATTAAATTGATAGCATTATAATGAATGGCGAGACGAGCATGCCGTTCGCCTGTTGGCAAGCGATACGACCGTTCATAAACAGTAGCAGAACCAAACAACACCTTAAATTACAAAGCAATGCTTGGCATTCCACTGCGCGTGAGACACAAGATGTTAAGTCTCAATATGTCCAGTAGTTACTCTGGCTGCAATGTCCTTCAATCACAACAGAGCATTTACACTGTTATTTGACGAGAGAAATAAACAATGTGGTGGTATCTACCCATGCGGCCTCTCACATATGAGCGACCTACCAGTAAAAATAATAATGTATATGAAACACTACATATATAATCTTTTTTGTAATACATATCAGGGATGTTGCGAATATTCGCATCCGCATCCGCAAATGCGGAGCTTCCGCATAAATTTGGACATCTGCATCCGCATCAGCATCCGCAATAATCGATGCGGATGTTTTATGCGGATGCGGATGTAATACAAAATGAGACAAGACAGAAATTTGGCGGTGCCGGCTAATGGCGCGTGCCGTTCGGAAGTAGTGTTGCCAGGTGTCCCGCTTTTCAGGGGTTTGGTAACGCGTCCCGATTGAACCTTCGGCGAGACGCCAAGTGTCCCGATTTTTGACCACCGTTCTCAGAACGAATACAAAACGAAATCTTACACACTTTTATTTATAATCCGTACTGTATTTCGCGTTTTCCTACAATTATTTACCTACTTAGTATCTATTTCGATTCTAAAGTAGTTTCGATAGGCTGATTCCAAAAAAATATAGGGCTTTGAATAAGTTCTTGCGGTTTTGTTCACGAATTCCTTTCTTATTTTAGATGGTAAAACATGTGCAAGGAAATACTGTTAGTGAACTTATGTCTTAGTGAATATTAGCTAGCTCCAATGAAAATTCCTTCGTAACAATATCAAGTTTCATACGGCTTAGAGAGCATTACTGGCGATTTTTTAACGACATGTATATGTAGATGTAATTCAAAAGAAAAACGCATCTTAACTTCACATAATTCTCTTCGAGCATTATAGCGAGCATAATTTGTCAAAATTCATGTGCAAAGACGTGTCGGAAAATATAAATTTTCATCTTGGCGATAAAGATCGCTCTGGTAAATCGAATAGTTTTAGTCTGAGAATTTAAGGAATAACTTGATGTACACCCATAGTAAACGCTAGAGGAAAAATTAAAATCGTTTTGTGTAAGTTTTGAAATATTTGGAGTAAGGTACGAAACCTCTGCCTATTCCTTCTGGAAAAAAGGCGTGAGTTTATGTATGTATGCATGCTAAGAAACCATGGCGCCTTATGAATTGAAGCCTCGAGAGATATAGTACTTGGTCTGATTGAGCTGCGCTTTCATTATTATACTAATAACCAAAAACGGCTATTGTCTTTGAAAGCCTCCAAAGACGCGACGGTTTTCTATGTAATAAGTATATGCTGCTAGAAAGAGGGAGAGTAATAATTTGTGAAAGCAAAAAAAATATAATTGTCTCTTCTTTAATAGGCGTCCCGCTGAAGAACTCAAAATTCCGCTTATTTTAATGTCCTGTCCCGAATTTTCAAAAACTAAACCTGGCAACGCTATTCGGACGTGACATTGACCAATGGGAACGAAATAAATAGTGACATAATCGGACGCGTTTGTTGTTGCTATGATAATAGATTCTTCTAGTGAAAATGATAGTCGAGAAATACCAGAAAATGGTAACACTCCAAAAAAAATTCTTTCTTACCCCAATAAAAAAAGAGTCTATGTGGATGAAAATCCTCTTAAGTGGGGTTTATAGAGAGGAATTAAAGATATTATTGCCGATAGCACAAAGATTTTTATCCACTCCACTAAGTAGTAATCCTAGCGAACAATTATTTGTAGCGTGGGTTTAATTTACCAACCTCTTCCTAAACGCCTTGTTATTAGAAAAGGCGGACCGGCGTTATACTTAATAAATGAAACGGTGTTCTTTTGCGAGCTCTTGGGGCTACTCAAAACGAAGGTAATGCATTTAATTATCAATAGAGAAGATGGCTAAAACCATGCACAAGCATGGGATCGAATTCTACACTTAATTATATCGGAACCCAAAAGACCAACTTCCCGACATCAAGACACAGCTTCTTCTGCGTAGACTGAAATGCAAAAACAGATTAACGTTTTAAATTAACTTTTTAATTTAATAGTTGTAAATTACGGGTAATTAGATTCCGCCCTGTGACCATGAATCCTTTAAAGTAATCGAAATATCGGGAAGTTAAAAAATACAAAAAATTAACATAGATAAATCGATAAATATTATAAGTAAGCGATAAAATCAATATTCATTCACTATATTTATATAAGATGTTAAACATCCGCATCCGCGGATGTGAGCTTTTGAAAATCCGCATCCGCATCCGCATCCGCGGATGTGAAAAAATCGACATCCGCAACATCCCTAATACATATACTTAGTCTTGTAAGTGACGTGAAAAGTCCAGGCTTATGACTTGCTAAATGGCATAGAACGCAGTATACTCAAAATATCATCACTTTAGAGGCTGAGAATGGTAAGAGAATAGAATAATTCACAATATATTTATTTAATTTATTACGAACAATTAGGTTTAAAATACTGTCTTTAATGTGTAAAAAATAAATTTACGTTAATTTATATTATGAGTCAACATCCCTTATAGCTCGAAATCAATTAATATAGAATTTGAGAGAATGGGAGTGGTATTGCCCTGCTTTAGGATTTAATAGTGGCTGTTTATGTTAATAAATTGTATAATAATACCGTGTGTAATGTGTGGCAGGCGTTGCAGCGTGCGGGGCAGATCATCAGCGAGATCCGCGAGACGCACATGTGGTGATGGCCGCCCCACCAGGACTAGTCTGTGAATTAGTGAAATGAGCCCACGGCTCTGTACATACTCCTTTTAACTCTACCTACATGAATTTACGCATTACATTAATTAGGTTTTTTTTTACTTACGCATACATTTGCTTTTATCGTTCTGCAGCTCTCTTCGCTTTTTTAGTTTAATTCGTGACATATTGTCGAAAACCAAATTTCGAGTCGAAGCAGAATTTGTAAAAGCAAACGAATGTCGATATATGTATTTTGACTGGGACGCCTGTCGGAGTACTGCATGTTACGACGAAGTCATTTTGCGACGTGTCCTGCGGGAGTCATGTAGTGGTGTACTTATTTGTTATATTGAATTGTAGATTAATTATGGCGTTTGAAAACGATTATTTTATATATTTTGTGAGTCCTGATTGGAATAAATTGTGTCAATGATTATATAACCGAAATATGCAGTGAATAGTGATGGAGGTGAATGTTTTGGTTGTAATGTACGTTGCACAAATGTTACGCTGCTAATTCAGTTACCATTTCACATTGAATATACTTATGCACGTAAGTTAGGCTAACCTTGTATACTCGTACACACGAATGCGGTGTAGTTATGTTGCAGTGATATTACTTGTAATTCCCAGTAGGAGTATTTGCATGATCGATCGCCCCTTGTGATTTTAATGTATGTCTATCAAATTTGAATATGAATTAACATTTCATGACGTTAATGTATGAAAAGTATTAGTCATTCAAAATGAATAACTATTTTTCTTTAAAGGAATTGTCCATAAGGGATAAATATGTAACCTCGAGTAACGTTGATATTAGTCATGAGTTTTTTTTAAACAATGTATTACTACATTGTAGGATAATTAAAGTGATGAAGTGCTTTCGCAATGTGTTTCAAATAGTTCCTTATGCATTAGTTGTATCTGCACCGTGTCATTTAATTCATTCACGATTTCAAGTCATTACGTGTCATGTCCACATTATAATGTAATTTATTTGTTTTAACATCCTCTAGTGTAGAGAGTATTCCAATGTTACACAATGTATTTATTGTTATAGTCCGAGGTGTGATTTGCTTTAGGTATTGAACGTTATTGAAAGGTAAGATTGTATTTAAGTCTGTTAAAATATTAAAAATAGATTGTCATTGTGATATTGTGTTTCATTTGTATTTTACCCGCATTAGTATATGTATGTACATGTGTTTTAGTCATAATTCATTTTACGTCGTTAAATTTTCGTAGCCCGATTAGAACATTAAAATTCAGGAAACAATCACGTATGAAGCAATATAAGTTTATATTTGTCTGTCAGTTTTTATGTCTCGTAGAACCTGTTATAAACCTTTTCTACTTGTCATGTGACCACAGCGGCATAGTACTGTGAAAAATCTCATACTTCACTAATACTTTTGTATTTAGCATTGAGGTATTAAACTAGAGCGGACATCGGGAACAAAATATCTGCGTATGGTGCGTGCACACGGGTACACATTGAAGCGAGAGGGAAGATATGTTACTTCGTAGGCGTGACAGAGACAGAAACAGAATGTACCGTTCATTTTGTTACAAAAATTTTGTTTGCAGTGTCCCCTCTAGTATATTATCTCAATGGTATTTCTGGATCAGCCCATATACGTCCCACTGCAGGGCTCGGGCCTACTCTACAATCGAGAGTACGATTGAGAGTGGTTAGGTATTTAGTTAGTTTTAATAACGAAAAAAACATCTCACACTTGAATTTAGTTACATAAAGTATTATTTCGGGTTAATTCACATAAATGCATTAAATCAGGCGGCGGTTAATATCCGAGCTTAGTTAAATTAACAACAGTAAAAAATCGTATATGTACTAATGTACGCGACATTAGTACATATACGTTTGTAAGAAGTTATACTTCGATTTATGAGAAGTTACTTTTATTATGATTTTATTCTATTAAATATTATCCACCACCATGAATGATTTAATTTCACAAACACGTATTATTGTTTCATCTAAATAGTTAAAATGTCATCCTTAGCCGTTGACATTTTATAACTGATATTTGAGGGTAGTATGTAACAAAGTAACAAACTGCACTAGTTTCTAGAACATTACTGTCAATATGACGTAACATTATGGAGACGCTGATTGGCCGCTGTTTGAATTAGTGGGCGTGGCTTAAACTGGTAGGAGTATCAGGTTGAGCCAATAGGAAGTTCGCTTTTAATTATGAATAAAATATCACCAATAACTTATGCGTTCCTGGTACTTGAAAAGGGACATTTGTCGATGTGTACCGTAAAAATTTTACTCGCACATTTTTTTCCAAACGTGACTAAAGTATAGCTTTGGAAGTGTGTGTGTGTGTCTCAATGCCACTTCAGTAAATTAACATACGAGACAACGATAATGTATAAGGAATAATAAGATATTTTAATAATCATTGTTTTGAAAAAATTAATACATTTCTTATCGAGGGATATGTAACTACAAACTAGACTTCGGACTGTAGGTGGATATATCCAACTACAATAACCTCTTCCCATCTTTGTCACCCTAGTACATTTTGTCACCAACGGTGCTTAAGAACTTTCAATTCAATAAGATTACCAAACCAATTAAAATTAAAAACCTTGTTTATCAATATAAAATATAGGTATAAATGCGAAATACTAAATAAAGTTAAGGAGCAACTTCTCCTATGAGTCGCTTAGAATAACATCACATGTAGACACATGATTAGAATAGAACAGAGGCACAATTCTTAAAATATACCTAAACTAAAATTCTTATTAGAGACTAAATTACTGGGGATGCGATTTTTATACGTAGCTTAGAAATGATGCATGGTGTTTTCGGTTTGATTAAATGCCCATATATTAGATCAACCCTTTATGTCGCAGCTGATATAGTCGAGTATATAAAATAGTGGGATGTAAAGACCTTTATATGAAATAAAAATGTATTTTATGAATGAATGTGAAATAAAAACAATGTGTTTAGTATATTTATATTTATTTATATAATAACATTATTTACATGCATACGATATCCAATTGTCATGATAAATATAACATCGTTAATCAAAAACCAGCAGAAGTCCTGAACAATATTATTAATAATGCAACCTTATTTCTTTATATTTTAACAATATTTTGCTTTGTTTCACAACAAGTGCAGGCAATAAACTGGTAAAAGTCGATGGTTCAATTAAAATTAGTGGAAAAATCGTTAATGGCACACTAAATACTTTTGTGACGAAATTGATTATAAACGTACAGTTTTAACTACACGTCCAATTTATTTTAAATTATTTTTATAATCAATTTTAATGTTAACAATGTTAAGATGTTTGATGTCTGATATTAAAAATTATACAATAATATGGAGATTCGTATATTCGAATTTTGTATAAAAACATTGTTGTATGGGTGCTACATGCAACAACGGGTGTAAATTTAATCTAACATACTTGAATCATTTACTTAACATTTATTTGGAATTTTCTACTATTTAACAAGATTCTTCAAAGCAGATTAATTTACATTAAATCACTGTCTTTTACATGGTATTCAATATTATATTTTACTAACATAAACTGTTGACGCACTGGTCATACGGTAAAAAAATATTTTTCACTATTATATTTTTGCTACGAACGTGCGCTTACAGAAAAGACTTAATTTTATCTAACATGCATTTAATTCGAATACTTTTAACATTCATCCTCGAATTTATAATTTAATATAAGTAAGCAGAAGCTCACGGTTTTAATACGTTGGCATTTTAGACATATTAAAATTATGTACTGAAATAACGGGGCCCTACTATATTCATCCGAACGAACGAAGTTCGAAACTTCGGACAAACGAAGTTTTTTATACGATACGAATGTATCTATTCTGTAAAAGTTCGAATTTGTATAACGTACACCGTAACTATAAGTCTATCGTTACGACCATAAATCAATAACGACCATAAGTTTTATGTAGGTACATTCGTATCGTATATAAAATTTGATCATCCGAAGTTTCGAACTTCGTTTCGTTGAATATAGTAGGGCCCTTCGTTCGTTCGTTCGGATGAATATAGTAGGGCCCCTGGTGTACGATAGCCACCACTTTGTACGTCAAAATAACGTGTGTAAGCCGCAGTGAACGTGTTCATACTATATACTAAAAGTGCCCTACAATATTTACTAAGTTTTTACGATGAACACAATACAAGGAAGTCGATTCTCACAAGACATTATCAATGTCATTAATGGCATGGCTTTTCACGGCAAGTTATGAGTATATTTGTGACTATGATTAATTATTTATCAATAATCAGTTTAATGTTAAGAAGTGAAAATTACATTATCAAAAATATTACAATTGATTCAACTTGGAAGTAAACATTACAAGAATAACTACGAGTATTATAAAATGTTAGGATCGCAAAATGACAAGATTTCCACCATGCATGCATGAGAAAATAATTCCATTCGCATTTCGACCGTATTTGGTAACTTTTAAAACGTTACACTGTGTGACTTTGTAATATTAATAATACTAATATTTGATGATATGATTATTCGCCAGACCCTAATAAGCACTATATTTCTCAGTAAGCAAACAATTTGTTATATTATCTAAGAATACCTAAAAATATGTTTCATATTTATCGAATCAATACTCAAGACTAATAATATTGGAGATGTGCTTTAAATTTCCATTCTTATCTAATTGTGCAATATTATTTCTTTTTTAGTTCGTTGAATTTCCATTAATTTATATCGAAATTGTTAAAACTTATGTCTAATTTGCAAATGTATGTTTGTAATGTAATCTAAGAAATATATTGCTGGTAATAGGAATCAACACGGAAGCCTTCATTCGTCCCTGTGTCGAGAGTAGAATCTTCATAGTTCGTCACGGAAAAGTCCCACGCAATGTTAAGACTCAGAAATAGCCTCAATGTAGGCATTTCTAACAGACTTTATTCGAATCTATTACAGGGCAAGCATTTTCTAAGATTGATTGTAGTATACTTCTCATCAATGTAATTAAAATGTATTTGTACTCCTGAAACACTTATCTCGGCGATCTATCTTAAAATTTCTACTAAGATAATTCTACATTATTAGTATTAAAATTCTTCTTCAAATTTCTAGCACTTAATTTTGTCGCCGAAATTCAACCCGGTAATTATGGGCCTTCTTTCGTGAATATAACGGTGAAGGAAAACATCGTGAGGAAGGAAACCTGCATACCAAGGGTGGATCCAGGGGGGAGGTCATGGGGTCATGCCCCCCCTGGGCTGGCCCCAGATGACAAAATTTATTAATTATCTTGTTGATAAAATTTATAAGCACATTTATTCTTTGTATGTCGATAAATAAAGTAAAAAAGTATATGTATGTTCAAAAATCACGCCTGTAACAAACTTTAAAAAGTCATTATTACGAATTGGAGTATTGAAATCGGACCCAGTGTTCTGACATGAACTATAATGTGACCCCCCCCCCCCTGGCGTTAAAGCTGTATCCGCCCTTGCTGCATACCATAGCGATTTGTAAAATTTCTATGGTGTGTAAAGCCCTCCAACCCACACTAGGCTAGAGTGGTGGACTATATGGCCTAACCACTCTCAATCAAACTCTCGATAGAGTAGGCCCGTGCCCTGCAGTGGGGCGTATATGGGCTGATACAGATACAGATACATGAATATTACTAAAATGCACAAATTGTGTGATGCGAGTTGTTAGTATATAGCACCGTACTTGTATAATGTGAGTTGACTATAGAGCAGTCGTTTCTTAGATTTACGCGAATGCATTGAAATAAAACTAATATTTACGGATTTTACCGTGGATTTGGTTTAATTTATAAATTTTTTAACGTTTCCCAACGTTTAGATGCCTTTACAGACTGGCCGACTGGTAAAATTGGTGGTTAAATTAAGCCAAATCCGCGATAAAATCCGTAGTTTTATTTGAATATAGAGTTGTCATTGTAGTTCACACAGAGGTGACATTGTAGCGCGTGCGCGCCGCCCTATGCTAGGAGGTGGGCGTCTTCTTATCTCCATCCAACAGCTTATCATCAGAGCAGAACTTCTCCAGTTGCTTCACATAATATGTGTTGAAGTTTAATCTGTAAACGAAATTAACAATAAATTATTAATGAACTTGCTCGGACTTAAAACAACTTGTAAATTTTGTAATAATCACTACATTGTAAACTGGTTTTGAAAAGAGCAACAATAGAGTTTCTTTCCCGTTCTTCTCTAGTGAAAACCGTTTTCCGAACCGGGTGGTAGATAAAAAATGACTGAATCTAAACGAACAGTTTAATGGATTCAATAAATTATTTTCATTTTCAAATAATTTATTTAAAAATTATCCAATTTTATGTAATAAATTCACAATTCTTTTGGTTACTTTTTTTAATCCGTTGAATGGCGAGACGAGCATGCCATTCGCCTGATGCTAAACGATACGACTGCTCATGAACAGTAGCAAAACCAAACAGCACTTTGAATTAAAAGCAATATTTGGCATTCCACTGCTCTCGCCATCTTGAGACATAAGAGTTAAATCTCAATATGTCCGGTAGTTACTCTGCCTACAATATAATTCAAACCGAAACAATAGCGCATTTACACTGCTGTTTGACGGGAGAAATAGACATTGCGGTGGTCATTCTCACACTTGATAATTAGTTAGAGCAAAATTTGATTTTCTTAACCCTATGCGAATACAAACATAAGCATCATGTACTTAATTATAATTGATGTTTCCATGTTATTTTATGAGCTCGTTTTGTAGTATATCTGCTACTAAAGATATTACCGCTGACTGCCTCGGTGGCGTAGTTGTACTACGGTACGTCTACAAAGCTGAGGTCTTGGGTTCGAATGCCGGGTTGGGCAAAGTGTTATTGGATTTTTCTATTCATTATCAGCCCAGAGTTAGGAATTTGTGTCGGATATGGCGATAGGCTCGCCACCTATCACATTGTGGGACGGAACATACAAGGCGAAATGTGGGTGCCCTGGCACCTCTGCCTACCCCTTCTGGGAAAAAGGCGTGAGTTTATGTATGTAAAAAGATGTTGCATTGAGTTTTATCGTTACCTTGCTGATATGTTGAGTAGTTTATTAGTGTTGTTGTCGCGGGCCATTCGCTCAATAATGGCGAGGACAGAGAGCAACGCTGCGGTGAATCTCAGTCCATAGCGCGATACCGACCGGGAGAATGAATCCGCCGAGCCGCTCGATGTAGGGCCACCACACCCGGCGTCCTGCGCACCATATTTATAAGACGTGACAAATTATGACCAATATTTTGCACAAGATAAGCAGTCGGCTTGTTTCATACTCATCGACTGTATAAATATAAAAATAATTACGCTTTATTTGTATCAATGAACTAAAATAGGATTGCGGTTTTAAAATACTGGGCTGAACAATATATTATTAATTGATAATTTTATGTCATCAAATGATGAATCAATTTTCCTTTCCGACCAAACAGAAAGCGAAACAATCAAACAATACAAAATGTTATATAGTCAGATAATGTGATTTCTAATAAAATATTAATTACGTTTCAAAACAATTATTTATGGTATACAAAGTGACAAGTGATTGTGTGGCCTAATTCAACATGATGTGTGAAGCGTGTTCAACCGTGGTTAATACTACCTGTATACTTACACTTATATTCTAAAACAGAAAAGTCATGAAAGAAAAAAAAATAAACTTCAATGAATTTTCACCATCACAAATACTACATGGAAGCATTAAGTTACATTAATGTGGCTGTATGGTCGCAGTGTGAACATGGCATGCCAGACATCTGAATGTGTATCGTTCGCGGCAACGTTAACACTGGACTCAACATGACAGTTTTACATTGACATTGTGATAATATGCTCGAGTGCACAAACTGTTATTGTCACTACTCTGTACCTCACTAAAGTCTGTATTGTCATACGTCGATCCAAGCATACTGTTAAGCTCTGCATCCACGAAGTACTTGTGCATCTCCTTTGCCAATTAATGTGTATTGGTAGCGTTAAAAGAAAAGAAACATGGTAAATTAATATCAGAAAATAATATAGTAAGCGTCGATACCAAAGATAATAACTAGAAAATTAAAAGAAAATGTAGAGTTCAAGAAATAAATTTCCACAAATATTAATATTGTCTAAATATAAATAAATAATAGTAAAAATATAGGACACTTGTAAAACAGTATATTATAATATGTATACCATTATTATTGTATAATATTGTCCAAAAACCCAAATAAATATGCACCAATAACTAGGCTAAATTCAAATACGTACCCAAAACTAATAATAAATTATCCTCAACCTCATCTAAAGATACTTAATTTGATAATTATGCATTATTTTGTCCACCATAAAATACTATCTGCAGAAAGAAATATTTAATATGTTCTTGCTGTATTTGAAAATTGTGTTGATTTTCGTGCAGGTACTGAATCAATTATAGTTGATAAAAATAAAACATCATTTTGAACTCGAAATAAAGAACTAAAAAATTAAAAAATACTTTTGTAACACTGCAATAATTTAACAAATGTTGAGGATTTACTGTAACATGTTTATCTTTTCTAAGTGCGTATTCGATCTATAGATTATATCATTCAATCTCATATCATTAATACCAACTCTTGGAGAAAGTGGGTGACAATTGACAATCTCGAGTGGCTTAATGACCTAAGTGCTGGCCGTTGATATAAGTTATTTACTCGAATTATTTGAGTCGTTACGATTAAATCGAAACACCAATCGGCTACTGACGAACAATCATTTTCCTGAAGGCTTGCAACATTAAATACGGAGTGGCGTAGATCACATGGATCATTAAACTAATGTTTACGAATCGATCAATTATTTCTTGACATGTATTTTGGACCTATCTCCCATTAACTTGCAATTTGTCGTTCAATAAGGTAGTAAGTAGGTAGGTACTACTGAAAAATAATGAACATATATTTAATACTCTATAAAATCTGATCACCTATGCTACTTATGGCTCGTATTGCTCAACATATTAAACGACATATCACCTGAATGAAGGTGCAGAACTGTACGCAGACGAGGCACAGCGTGGTGACTGCCTTCAGAAGCTGCGGGCTGGTGAGCATGCAGTCGCCCAGGCACGACTCCAGGAAGTCGTTGTGGCGCTCCAACACCTCGTCCACGTTGTGTACCTGAAATATAAATACCACATACTTGATGGTGGTGGACAGTTTTTAGCCAAAATCGCAATGTACTGACGGAGTTGACGATGACCGGCTGGGTCGCAAAGTACAATGACTATAAAATTAAGTTTATTAAATATACAAAAAATGTCTGCATCCGTAGAGTAAGTTTCTAGTAGTAACACCCACACTTCGTCGAGCTTATTTCCGCCCCAAGATGCCGGGCGGACATTCTGAGTACAAATTCGAGTTCTATGCAATTCATATGAAATTCATCTGACCGAAAAAAACTCACACGAAGTATCAACCTAGTAAACTAACCAACGATTAACATACTAGAAGCTACCATTTAACCAACGAAGCGATATACCTACGTATGTCTATAAATAGATAGCTAACATAATTATCCTGATTAAATGCATCAACTGATATTGTTACATAACCAGGGTCAATTCATTTACTTGTAACATAAGTGTAATTTAAAATGTCTCATCGTCTAAGAATGACTGAATCCGTTGCAACGTAATTGAATTTGCCCTCACTTTACCGCAGACATGATAAATGATACCGCTGCAGTTTCTTTGCAAATAGCACCTCTATTACTCAATTTACCATTCCATTTGAGACCAACAACCGTTCTTGTTCGCAATTAATTCATCTTGAGCATACAGCAATGTAAACTACATCCGGAATGAGTAGTATAATTGCATTTAAAGTCACAACTCTTTTCATACCTACAACATACAGAAGAAGGAATGAAGTAAATTATATTTGGTGTATTTACAAATGCAAACCAATCCAGCCGGACGTCGTCAAACATCTAAAGTAGCTATTGTTTACAGACCAGACTTAACACAAATGGTGCTAAAACCAAAGCAATGAGTAATGCGAAGCCTTGTGACGTGAACGCGAACAAGGAGCAACGCCTACAAATTATCACAAAGCTGCTCCGCCCACTGCAAAAACTTAAGGCTTTAGAAAAAATCACAGACAAAATAGCGCTCCGAGATCGCAACCTTTCTATATGTTGCCAAACCGACAGGTTTATATTACGAAAACAGAACTAATGTATCAGCCCATTTACGTCCCACTGCAGGGCACGGGCCTACTCTACAATCGAGAATACGATTGAGAGTGGTTAGGCCATATAGTCCACCACGCTGGCCTAGTGCGGGTTGGCGGACTTACATACCATAGAAATTCTTATGAATCGCCATGGCATGCAGGTTTCCTCACGATGTTTTCCTTCACCGTTTTAGTGCGTGGTGATTGACTATCAATACCACAATTTAATTTGCAGTTAGAAACAAACATTTAAATGAGCATTTAAAAACTGGATGAGAAATGGATGAGGAAGAAAGGATGATTTCATAAGTTCTATAAGTCAGTTTATAGCAACGTTATTCTGTCTTTTGCAGAGCCTTTGTTATTAAATAAGACGGTTTATTCTAAGGGATACTTAAGAAACTACCAATGTACCCATCAAAATCGCGCAAATACGATAAGAACAGTAAGCCCAATGACGTTCACCCCTAACAAGCCATAAGTTTTTAAAGTGAGTCATCAGACGTGATCAGGCCCCAAGATTCGTAATTAGTGGCACATAGTATAGTAGATTTGTTGGTAGGTGTGTTTGGTCAGCGTGTAGTGAGTGCTGTATACTGTGATGCAGGATTAGCGATCCGACCGCTCCACTGCGCGAGCGCCGCCTCACTCGCAACACAGCCCCGACTGACGCCGCACTGCCGTTATGACAAACGAAAAATAGGAACTAACATTGTGAAGTGATTGTGAAAAGTGATTTTTGAAAGTGGTCTTAAACTTCAGGTGGGTGAAAATGGAAAATTTACAAATACCTAATCTAAACATTTAAATTGAGTGAAATTATATCACCAGCGTATGTTGAGAAGCATTCATGTTGTATATTTTTTCTCCAATCAGGAATTTGTAAAAATGAAACGTGAGCGCTTCTTGTTTCGTTCGATTTTATTTATATGCATAATTCAATAGAATTTCTGGGCGTAGAATCAAATACTATAGGTAATGGTAAATAACTACGTCACCATTACATTCAAATGTCATCTCAGGTTCAAGCTCTCTAATGTCAGGTATTGTCCAAAAACCTTGGACACGAAAGCAATAATATCTAATAATTTAACTTCAGAGATTACTAAGTAAACTATATCCGAAAACTGCAGCATAGGCTTTCATTGCATGTACGAGTAAACATAAGACATTGCCCTTATGTACAATACATCTACAACTCCATACATAGCGTTCAAAGTAAGCAATTTTTAAAGTTCGTCTTCAGTATTTCGTACTTATATTGGAATTGGATGTTCGATTATGTGTCGCAGTTTACAAATGTGGGTGTAAACATTGAAAAGCTGATCGCCCATGTGTTGACAGCAAGTCCTGAGACAAGGTCGGTGGGTGACGTCATCGTTGTTACTATAATGCAGGACATGTGGGTCGCTGGTGGAAGCGACCACGGGAAGTTGTAATGAGTGTAAGCGTCAGGAGCGTATCGAGATCATAAAACATACATAATTATTAATCTTCATACCGCACATTCTGATTCGCCACGAATGAGAAAATGTTCATGTCTGTGACTAATAGTACCTATAACCATAAAAAGTATAGATATTTGAAGGTAACATTTTTGTCTAAATTTTTAACGGTAATCAATCAGTGATAGCGTGTAGCATAATTTTAGGTTTGACAATAACGTGTATTCTTATTATGGTCTTTAAATGGTCATAAAAGGCAGCCCGTTTTTTATTGTTATCGAGAGTTTAACATGCCGATAGAGTCGCGTCATAATACAAAGCACCAACCGAGTCCCTCGGGCGAACTCTGCGTACGCGCCTGCTCTACACTAATTGATAAAGTGGATGATGCGACGAGCGAACCCGAGTTATGTTGTTGAAACAGACATATATTTATCAATATATCCCAGGACTCTGCATATGGCCCCTCTCAATTTGGTTCGGGAGATGGGAGTTACGACCATTTGATCTAAAGCGGTTTTAGACATTGTATTTTGTGATTACTAGGCTTTAAGAGCCTCATGTACCAGAGTGGCTAACACAGTGCAATGGCATGTAGTGCTTAAAGAAAATAAGTTTTGAGTAGTGTCACTTGTGATTAGTTAGGCTTAGCGCTTACTGTAAGGCGAACGAACTGCTTTGTCTCATCAAGCTGGTTAACAAACAATGTGTGGATGCACGTGTCATTTTAAGTCTAGTAAGCAATTTGCTTGCGAAAGTGAAACGGTTGGATAATAAAACAGTCTCTTTATATCCTAGACTGTACCCTACATTGGTCGGCACAACAGTAACACGAATTACGATGTACCATAACGTATTACGAATGCATCGGTATAGCGCATTTCTGTACTGGTCGGATAATCTCCGTGGAACTGGTTAGCCAGGTTTGCTATATCGATGAATGAACTGTGTATTTGATTTCTTCACTAGCTGTCGCGGTTCTGCGTATCGCGTTGCGTTTACTTCATTGCAGCTATTTGAAATAATATTCATACTTATTTTTATGTATCATAGTAAAGTATGTATAAGCTAATCTGTCCCTATAAATGTTGATTATTAAACTGATAAATATCATTAATTAATTAAAGTATGAAAGCTCTAAAGTAACATTCATTTTGCATCGTTCAACAGCCTCTAAGACAGTTTATACGTGAGAATAAAATGCGAATATCATTACCCATAATCGCATAAGAGAATCACAAATTAAATTGGTCAGACAGTACGAAATTGAATATTTGATTGACATGTGATGACCCTGGCCATTTGTACAGGCGCCTTCATTAGAAAGCTATCAGTCAGTTCAATGGGATTATCGGCAACCGGACGGTCCCACGACCATTTCACATACAAATAGACTAATAAACTAAATCAGCATAAATGACAAATACACCGAGATACCAATGTTATTCGATTACTTGAACCTAAATCTTTATGTTATGGTTATAAGATGATGAAGGACGAAAAAGCAATTTAGTTATATCAGTGATCACAGAAATCATAATAAAATAAAATATGTTCAAATGATATTTTTATTTTCGCTAAAACATAAGCATCTTGACCAAAATTAAAACCATAATTCTGATTAAATCTTTTCCACTCTACGTGATCGTGAAGTATATGTGCAAACCAGAAAGCAAACAACCCGCAATATTATAACCGTTTCGGTTTCAATTTATGGATTCGAAACTGCCATCCAAGTTTGTTATTTATAATTCGTAAACGACGTATGAAACACGAACAAGTTCGTGTGACGAATGACTGTGTGGTATGAAAGCTGACGCCAAATGTATGAGCGTTTAGAGGTTTAGTATTTCACACGGTGCTTTACTACTTATTCCAATATTAATTTAATTTATTTAATAGCCAACTCCGAAAGGCAAAGGTAATGTAATTGCAACATTATGCGGAGATTGTTTATGTTTGCATAAGGCACGCAGGATTTGTAATTATAATCGCCGGTAATAATTACATGTCTGTTACGTGAATCAGATGTAAACATAGACCTGCGATCACTTGTAAACGGTTGTTAATGATGTCAGCTACTTAAAGGATCCAAGTTAATGCAATGATTAGGTAATTGTTTGCAAAATTGATTTCATATCCAAAATAATATTCGTAATCATTATTTATACCAGCATCTAATACGCGTATTTAATTGCCGATGCTACAATTGTCTTTGGTAGAGTTGATCATAAAAATAAGTTGATAATAAAATTAAGGTTAGATGTTTAACAAAACAAAAGTTTAGGTTAGCACTTATGTGCGCATAACGATATGTTTTGTTTGTTAGCGTTTGACAGGTCATCGGGACAGGCATCGACTAATGATGACGGCACTTCGCCGGTCGCCCACATAACCCAATATCGAGACACCATATATAGCGCCCTGCTACTTGATGCATGCGTACATTAGTCCTTTGAATTGAATTATCAACTTCCATATCTGATTTCAAGAAACGGTATTTTAACTAAAACGTTTGACATGTCCCAAATTTGTTTGACGCTAAAGTATCTGAAGGTTCAAATGAGAACAAGTATTGGGAACACTTTTAACTTATTATACGTAGAACGGTACAAAGATGCATATTAATGATGCACATTATAATTTATAGTGAAGTTATTCTATCCAAGTTTGATTATACAAATTATTATACAAATAAATAATAAGCTTACTGGTCAAACACTGCATACTGCAACGTACATAAGTTAGTAAGCAATCAAGAATGCAAAACAACATAAACTAGAGGAAATCTATCACGGTTCTAACACGCGTAACAACAGAAAGTATTCAAGTGACCGCATCTCGGGTGCAAAAGAAGCAACATCTGCAAAAACTGGTAATCACAGAGCGAGTAAGTCCGAGACGCTTCGTCGATTTTAAATAGAAACTCAAGAAGTATTATAGTTCTCTTCGTACTGTAGAGTGTCGTAAATGATCGACAAGACACATGTATCTTTATAGGCTATTAACGTTTAGCAGAGTTCATTCGTAACTAACCTCTTTAATGCAGGCATCCAGATTGCCAATTTCAGTCGTATCGCCTTCGAATACAAATATTACATTAACCATATTATCTTTCCGTTCCATAAGTGCATTCTGAGTCACTGTTTTTACTGTGGACATGTACGGTTGCATAAATATCGAAATGCTTTAAGTGTGTGGAGCAAAATATGTCGTGTGGATTTTACTTACTTTATTTTCTAAACAAAGAGAGAAACGAAAGCAGATATATTTTAGGGCGAAGCGAATTAAGCACAAGTTGACAAAAAGCGACGACAGCCTCGAGATTTGTACGCGAGTACACAAATTGAAATTTCGTGTGCGGAACGGAAGGTTTTTACTGCTCAGTTGGTCAAGTGCCGGATATGTGGTAACAGCCTAATCTTGAAACACTGTACGTGATCCAGTCGCAAACACATATATGCACGGATGTATCAAAATTATCTTATGGATTATCTTAATCTTAGGAGAGAATATTACTCACGTAGCGGCCATAAGCAATTTTTATTTGAACCTGACCTAACCATCTTGTATTCATTTTGTATAATAACAGTTTGAATTTATACCAAATATTCAACCCGTTTATATTAATGAACATACAACCTTCAAGGCGATGAAATCTTTGGTGTCTCACAAACCAGTTTCGGTTAAATTTTAATGATTTTACCATAAAATACGTGCCAAGTTCAAAACTCACATTATGTTTCCAACTTTAGGAATTTCAATTACCTACCCTACCTTCAATCGTTTGGAGCAACATGTTATACATATCAATACCGGGTAACTGATTTACGTATTTACCAAATATTATCGAATAAAGGATAATCGAAAGCAGGTTGGTTTCACATGCACATTAACAAATACGATCACTAAAGACAACGTTCGTAACCAAAATTAAGCCAAACATAACTGGCAGCACCACTAATATTGAAAGTATGAAATGTGCTAGAAAATATGTATACTAATTATATGGACTGTATATTTGGCCTTTTCAAGGATAACTTTGTTTTACATCAATCTTCTCAATGAATTTAAAAGCTTGAAGGTGAATTACTAGGCTTTTGCGTTTTTTAGTCGATATCGCTTTATTTTAAAACCATGAATGGGATTGTTTTATGGTGATAAGCTTTTGTGTATAAAGACAAGTATTGGCATCACAATCCAAGGTAGACAAGGGGCATGTTGATTCACAGTACTTGGTTTGCGTATACAACGCACCTACGCAAAGACTGATACGCCATCATTGACGTTATACTAAAACATGGTAAAACAAATCGATTTATTAGTGAGATGCCCGCTGTTTACGAGTACATAAGCTTCTTTAAAATTTAACCTTTGCTTTTAGACAAAACACCATAACTAAACTTATATAATGTTGTTACATTAGTGGTCAAGAATTTTGCAAGACGGATACGCATATGTGTAATGCAACTTTTTTTTATGTTTGATTGGTTTGTAGATTCAATGACGCCATTATCAACAACCCACTAAGCACTTTACCTCGAGTTCTTGGTGACTATCGACTCAATAATCTTTCGGTAACATGGTATTCTGAGTAACTTGAAGCCGGTGGAATCGATTCTAAGGCAGCATTCTGCTGCAACACACTGATTTTGAAAACCGCGGATAACTAATATCTTGGAATATAAGAATCATATGACCGTAATTCATCCAAGTAATCATAATGATCAACCTAAAACAATTATTTGCCAAACATACGCTTAATAATTTATTTCCAACTCCTCCTATTAATTTAACTTTCTGATTAATTTCGTTGCGGGTTAAAGACAAGTTAGACATTCCCGGAGACTCGCCGAGCTTCAATGCTCGGTGTCATTACTTTGCGTGCCACTGTTGATCCTGGCTCACAGGAGTTACAGTGGTGGGTGTGAGGGCGGGACAGTCTCCTACAAACATACGCTTACTCCAATGTACCTACACCTACACCAGAAGCCAATTCTTTAACTGTACCAATTCAATTCGTCGACAGTCCTCCATCCGTGCCCTACAATTGCCTAAATAAATTCATCAAATTGACGTAAAACTAGCGGCGAGAGATAAATTTTGAACGTAACCCACAACCGTGACAGACAATTAGACCGCAGCACCCGACAGCGTTCACGTCGGTAGCGTGCCGATAACTTACAACTAAAAAAAATATTGAGAAACAACGGAAGCACATAATTGCTGCACTGATTACACTCAAAACACGTGCATTATTTATTCGAGCTTCGGGTCTTGATTTATCCTTTTTAAAAAGCACTTTGATACGGCTGGTATTTTAAAATTAACCAAACCTTGAAGACATTTAAGCGATTTTGAATTTGTTTATAACGTTAGCTTTAATAAATTTGAGTTAACAAAAATAAACATGCATAGTAGGTGTAAAATTGAAAAAAGACAATGTTGTCTGCCATGGAATAAGTAGATTAATGGTAAAACAATACTATTGTTGGAGTTTTATAGAAAACTCTTAATTGCACCCTACATAAAGAACTTATAAAAAAGAGGAGTCAGGTATATATTACTGCACTTAGGAATGAATCTTTGTGGAATATCATGAAGGTTTTTCCTACATAAAAACGCATATCCTAATTACACACATTAATTTTCGTGTCTACTGTGAGCAGTACTCATAAATATTTAAATCATTTTTAAGAGCGGAAACCATGCTTCATAATTTCATAACACGAGAATGTGTGCTACCGTTTGCCAGGTGTATACTTCGGGCCTCTGGTTAAGTAGTTGCGTGATTTATTCCGACTCTTAACACACATTTAAATGCAAAAGTGATGGAGGTTCACGATAAGTAAAGTGAACAAGCGATCATTGTCAGTAAATCAGCAAATAACGTAGACTTTAATATACTATGCGAAGTGTACTTTTACTTTACTATTTTAGGCTTCTGTTAAAATATTCAGTGACAATAACAGATATTTTTGCCCAAAATATTATAGAAAAGTTATTCGTCTTTAACATAGGGAAAATATTTACTTAAATGGTATTCGTGACCCGTTGCTAAAAATATTTATTTATTTATTTAAACTTTATACAATATGTACAGGCGGACTTAATTTCCCATTGTATCTAGTGTACGTAGGAATAGTTAACAATAATGTTTCGAATAATGTAATAAAGTTTCAGTACAGAAAAGCTAAATACATAGTTAAATACGCCTTTTACATAATGGTACGGCAAAGAGACTATACTGTAGTATAGCATAGCTCCTGGTAACGAAAGCAGTACCTTGGAACTTAGGGCTTTCCAATACTAATATTTTATCAGACTTTACATGATGTCTGCCATTAAAAATATTTATAGGTTTAAAAGTAACATCTCAATTCTTAAGTTTGATAACTTAATTGCATACGTGATATCGAATTAGGATCTTTATCTCAATAAGGTAGAGCATTATCTTTATTATAAATTAGTACCAACAAGTTTAACTTTTCAACGTTTAAAAATTTAAATTATTTGCGTTAATTATATTTGTGGTATATTCTAAAGAAAAGTAAGTGCGTGGTGGCCTGCTGGTAAACGGACTAGACGCGACTGCCAACATGTTCACGGTGGTCGCGGGTTCGAATCCCAGGGCACACCTCTGACTTTTCGGAGTCATGTGTGTATTGATAGTCAATCACCACGCACTAAAACGGTGAAGGAAAACATCGTGAGGAAACCTGCATACCATAGCGATTTACAAAAATTTCTATGGTATGTAAGTCCGCCAACCCGCACTAGGCCAGCGTGGTGGACTATATGGCCTAACCACTCTCAATCGTACTGTCGATTGTAGAGGAGGCCCCCGTGCCCTGCAGTGGGACGTATATGGGCTGATACAGTACAGTATATTCTAAAGAAATGACTGCCAACACCCACCAGGCCAGCGATGATCTGAACCTCTCAATCGTACTTTCGGTTTGTAGAGGAGGCCGGTGCCCTGCAGTCGAACGTATATTTGCTGGAACTTACTATACAGATCTGAGATTCTGCAATATCATTTTATAATACATAAAGTACCTAACTTAATTATTACTGGTGATATATTTTTTTAACAAAAATCCGATGGCCATATTAATTTCGATAATAATCGATGGGTACATAAAAAAAGGCCAGTAGTCGTTCCAGTCTCATTGTCTTAGGTAAGTTTTCATAAATGTCAAGGAAATAGAAGGGAATGCCTTAGCAAAGTATAAACATTTAAAGACACCAATAATGACTGCCTAGAAAATATTGTTGATATTGCTGTGTCATGAGTATGAATTTTACCTAATTAACTTAAATTTTGTAAAAAAAATACGCCACACAGCCCAATAAAGCCGTATGTTATTGAGCGTTACCAATTTCAAATTAAATATTTGTTAATTACGATTGCGGTCGTGATTCAAACATAAATTGACATAAGTGGAAAGAACGTACTTAAACTTAAGAATTACTCAATCTGAGTCAATTCTATAATACCTAAATCCTATAATACAACTCCAACTATTTCCCCAGAAGCCAGAGATTTATGTGAACAAAATGTAAATCGTAGCGGCATTAT
The DNA here is from genome assembly GCA_023078785.2 of Hyles euphorbiae. Lineage (NCBI taxonomy): Eukaryota > Metazoa > Arthropoda > Insecta > Lepidoptera > Sphingidae > Hyles > Hyles euphorbiae. The sequence continues at coordinate 11,188,781 of CM041041.1, read as the reverse complement.
ATTTGGAACGAAATATTTTAATTCGACAACCGGTTGGGAAGCCGATCAATAAACTGAGCATTAAAACATCAACCATTGGACTAAACAGGTGATGTTACGAGCTCGAAACACAATAGCAAATCGGTGGGTGCTGACGAACGCGGCGCGTATGGAAAAGCGTGATATATTGTACGATTCGCATCGACGATGGCGCGCGGGCTAACATGTGGAGTATCTCATAGCGTTCCGATGGACGGACAGCGCCATTGTTTGGGCCAAGCGCTTTTGTTAGTTTTTCAACTTTATTTCGGGCGTGCATTGTGACTCAACACAGGTATTGTTACGAAAATCTTAAATATTCCTAAAGTTACGGATGCAGGCAAGGGCGTTTCGTAATACATCTCATCACTTACAAACTTGCAATATTTTACGTCTTCAACTTATTGATTTTAAAATATCATGTTAATATATTCACTAAAATATTTCTAGCGTAAGGGATTTTGTGATATGGCTCCATCAACACAATAAACGTAGATTCAAATGGTTACGACCACGTTTGACAAAATAAAGCCTATGTATTTCATTATGTAACTTCAGAGCTAATGTAGCACAGCCCTGGTGGCGCAGTTGTACTACGGTTTGATTGCAAAGCTGTGGTCACGGGTTCTATTCCCGGGTCGGGCCAAGCGATATTGGATTTTTCTATTCATTATAAACCCGGAGTCAGGAATGTGTGCCCGATATGGTGGTAGGTTTGCCCCCTATCACATCATGGGACGAAATACACAAGGCGAAACGTGGGTGGATGGTAGCACCTCTGCCTACACCTTCTGGGAAGAAGGCGATAGGTTATATATGTATTTCAATCCCTAGTTGAGAAAATTGATGATTAAGCCGTCTGTTGCATTTGCGATTTGGTAATTGCGGAAATCATTAAGACAGGTCATAAACCCAATTCCGACGCCAAATATGCTTGTGTTCAGGATATCCACCTAACTAAGACAGCGTCAAGACGTTTTTAGTTTAGTATAAGACACACAATGTGGAAATAGACATACATAAATCTTGATAAAGCCAAGTTTTAATCAGATATTATTCAATAAGGTTTATGAACACAAAAAAATGATTCGTTTTTATTTTATAATGTGCATGCAGTACGAGCTGGTACTACACCAGTACCAAGTCTGAATCTGAGTTTAGCCGTGGTGAATTCACACAATAATCTAAAGCAAATATTGTATCAAGTAGCTTCTCAGCAACCGCGCGCATTGTTAGATTATCGCGTATTGTTAGAGCTCTATGGGTGAGATAAAACCAAACAAAAAATGTTAAATCAATTGTGAATATAGCCAAAATGTGTGTATCACGATAGATACACAACAAAATCGAATGAGGACTGTTTGTGTATGTAATTTAAATAAGCTAACATGCGGGTGCTTGCTTTGCAAATTATAAAACAACAACGCAAGAAACGCGGTGCTTCATCGATTGATCAGTGCCCAAAAATGATTACACTGCAATAAAATTAACGAATCAGACAATGTGAGAATGAAGGAAACATTTATGAGTACACAAAGGCTTTGAAGAGTTGCTTGATTTTACAATTAAGAGTTACACATTAGAGAGAGCAAATCGATCCAATTACGTATTTCTGTGAGAGCTTCATAGCACGCGCGAGTCATTAATTTTATAGCACCGGGAGAAATTTTGTATAATTGCTGCTTCATTACCGCCCTAGACTTATGTAGGTTAAATAAACTAAAATTATGAGTGAAATCGCTCTTTATAATATACTAGAAAGTTTATTTTTACTTATCTTATACATCAGATACTGAGCCCTCAAATACCGTAGTAACACTGTTAGTATTGATTAATGAGATTAATTGAACTAACTGGATAAATGAGAAACAGGTGTCGATCACTGGATTTTCACACTCACGTTTACTCAACTGTTAGCATATCTGATCGAATAAATCCCATGATTTATCAGTTTATTTGGTCTGTGTTAGGGATTCTAATAAAATATAAAAAATGATGACGCCCTCAATTAAACAAAATTGGACAATGGTTTTGAACGAATTTTAGAGTACTACGAACGATTACAATTTATTTCAATTAGAAAATTGGACCATTGGATAAAAGTAATCATTTTCCTTTTTCAGATGCCAGTGCGGCGTAACAACACATGGCGCATGACAGTTACGAGATGAAGCCAAACCGTTTATCACGCGAAGCCTCATTGTTCGGTGCAGATCCACAGGTTCGACTCAAATTAGCAGTACAGAACAATGACTTTGCAACATTCAAGAAGCTGGTCACTTATGGAGCTGTCGACTTGGAATTTGTCTATCCGTATCCAGATTATAAGACGTGTCTCGAGCTAGCAGTCTCCGAACCGAATAGGCAAGAGTTCGTCAAACTTTTAGTGCAACATGAGGTACAGGTAAACAAAGTAAATGAAACACATGCCGCTGCACCTATTCATTTTGCCGTAGAAAATGGAAACATTGAAGCGCTAACGGCTCTTTTGGAAGATGATCGAATAAATGTGAATATCAAAAGTAAAGGAAACACCGCTTTATTGATGGCTATAAAGAAAATTGAAGATTTAGATGACGATCGGGAACGTGACCTAGCTATATACGAAGATATGATAGAAGTACTCCTAAAAGCTGGTTGCAATCCCAATTCTGGAGACTTAAAAGGCGTAACTCCGGTATACAGTGCAGCAAAACAAGGGCTTGAAAGAGTAATAACTTTAATTTTGGATTACGCCAGAGAACCTATTGATATAGACACGTACACTGATAGAAGAGGTAAATCAGCGCGAGATTATCTAAAAGAAGCGTTTCCACACCTTGAAGCAAAATTTGGATCTACAGCAGCAGACAATGAAATCGTAGATGAAGACATATTATTTTCATATCTTAGTCGCCACGATGAAGACAATTTTATCAGAAATTTCAATAAGCTTGTCAACAAAAATGAACACCGTCCAGCATTAGCTGCAAACAATGGTTTCAACACTATGCTCCAATTAGCTACTGAAAAAGGTTTCGAAAGAGCTGTTGGCACTCTACTTCTTAATGGAGCAGATGCAAATGCTACATGTTCTAGTAATACAATGAGACCTGTAGCAATAGCTTGCCAAAATGGTTACATTAAAATTCTTAAAATGTTCGTTGACAATGAAAATACTCTATTTGATCCAGTGGAGAATGAGTCCCTTTTACAAATTACCGTAAAAGGTATGCGATCATATGATCATAGCCCCAAGGCTAATTTTCAGGAATGTTTAAAATTACTACTTAAACATCCTAAAATTAACATTAACGTAAATCATCTCGACATAAAGGACAATACTGCATTACATTATGCAGCTAGAAATGGTGATAACGATACTGTATTAGAGCTACTCAGAAAAGGAGCTTGCGTGGGTCTGCGTAATAAATTTAATGAGCCACCACTCGCTGATATTAATGCTAGAACATTGGAAACCTACTTGGATGAATGTATCACAACGAATAGCGAGCGCCCGAGCGATGATGATTATGAAATACACATGAAATATAGCTTCTTAGTTTATCCAAATAATTCCCTCGAAAATGAAATTTGTAAAGTGCCTCTAATGGATAACACTAACAATAACGTCAAAGAGTTTGATGCTATTTTGGCGCCTGAAACAGATGCTCTTTTGTATATGACACGAAATGAAGATTTACGGCCACTTTTAAAACACCCGGTGATCACAAGTTTTCTATATTTGAAATGGCAACGTATAAGCTGCCTCTTTTATGCAAATATTACGTTCTATTCGTTTTTGTGGTTATGTTTAATACTTTATATAATTCTAGGCTACGGTGTGGAACAGAAACAGTCAGATTCTATAGAAGCATTAAACATTATTACCCATGTTGGTGCTGTCATTGGTTTGATTTTGTTGATACTTCGAGAACTATTCCAGTTACTTGTATCACCAGCAAGATATTTACAAAGTATCGAGAACTGGATGGAGATAGCATTAATCATTGTTACCACTTGGATAGTTTGTTATGATTCTGCAAGTGAAGCGACAAAACAGCAACTGTCTGCTATAGCGATTTTATTATCCTCCGCTGAGCTCGTACTACTAATTGGCCAGTTCCCGACTCTCTCAACGAACATCGTGATGCTTAAAACCGTGTCGTGGAACTTCTTTAAGTTTCTTCTTTGGTATTGCATACTGATTATTGCCTTTGCTTTAAGCTTTTACACGTTATTCAGACAGGAAGAAGGCGAAGATCAAATACCTCCAAACCCAAATATAACGGGCAAAGATGAAGAAGAGGAAGAAGACTTCTTTGAAAATCCCGGTAGATCTTTATTTAAAACCATCGTCATGTTGACTGGCGAATTCGACGCGGGATCAATAAAATTCAGTACATTCCCAGTGACCAGCCATGTAATTTTTATTGTATTTGTTTTTATGGTACCTATTGTACTGTTTAATTTGTTAAATGGTTTAGCTGTTAGCGATACCCAGGAGATAAGAGCCGACGCTGAGCTCGTTGGCCACATATCTCGAGTGAAACTAATCTCGTATTTTGAAAGCGTCCTTATCGGCAATGCAAGAGCATATTCGAAACCGTCCAAAGTTTCTTCTTGGCTTCCTTCAAACCTACTGAATTTAAGTGTTATAAAACCAAAACTGTTCTTTATAAAGCCGTTCGCGAAAAGAATAAGCCTATTTCCACACTTTTTGCCGAAGTACAGAATATTGGTGAAGCCCAATCAAAGTAATAAAATAGAGATACCACATGCTGAACCTCTGGGCAAGTTCGGTGACGATTACGAAGATATCGAAAACGGCGGGTGTTGTTTCGAACGTTGTCAAAACTATAGATTGGATAGAAAGATAGTGAAGAACGCTAAACTAGTGATAAGCAAACGCACCAATATATCTGAGTTTGATGAAATAAAACAAAGAATTGACAACTTACAGAAGGAGACAAGAGACACATTCCAAAAGATTCTGCAAGCTTTAGAGTCTGCTAAAAAGTATTAAAAATAACTGTGAAGATTTTACATTAGAATCTCGTAACTATTAATTTTAAATTTTATCGTTTATTTTTTCGTTTATGTTAACTTTTGTATTTTTAATCTAAGTATTTTAGAAAATAATTTATATGTGTTAAAAATTTAAGCCAAGTTTATATTTCGATTTCATTTCAAATTCAAAGTAAAAATAAAATATTTTGTGAAATAATTTCTTGTTATTATTTCTCATTTAATTAATATAGTATGTTAAAAACTAATTCAAAATGTAAATCACTATAGTACATTTATTATGAGATATAATAAATTATTCATGAGTATATCTTGACCATCGATCAAAACCTTGTATCAAACCTGACTCACTGAAATGTACCTAGGTCGTAGCCAAAAGAATTTAAAAATATATTACGTAAAAAAGTTTAACAAAGCATTGCCCTAAAAATAAATTAAAGTACCAAATCACAATACGGTGATTGACCTCAACTTCTTAATTTCGTATAAGGTAGTATTCAGAGATCTTTTTCATACCAGTTGCTGACTAATTTCAAAGAATAGATTAGTATCTGGGGGCACAGCAGTCCACTCAGCAAGTCGAGCAAAGAAGCGGCACGGCCGTAACATTCTCTTCCCGAAGCAGTTCAGGCCATTTTCGACCCCCTATAACTTTGTTGTGGATAAAACTAGAAGCCTGAATTTACAGTAACCAAGCAGGCACCTAATAATATATATATATATAATATATAGTGATCATATATATTATTAGGTAAAATTAAAAATCTTTAATGTTATAAATAAAATATATTGACATGGACATCGCTTGATAACACAATGTATCTCATAAGTAATACATATTACTTCGATCAAATATACACTAGATACACAGTTCCCTGTAAAAGTTCTGTTAAAAAGTGGCACCGATGCATGACATGAAAAAAAGTAAACAAAAAGATCACATATTCCAAATATATTAACACAAATTCCACCTTATTCCTGGAGCTTGAAGTAGCTTTTCACATAATATTGTCTAAAGTTCTGCGACGTTTTAGAAGCAACGGTCGGTGCGTGACTGAAGGCGAAAGAGTGCTTAAAGCACTCTTTTTTGGTGCCATTTTCTAAGCGCTCATGTTGTATCTAGTGTATATTTGATCGAAGACATATTATATTAAACTAGCTGATCCGGCGAACATCGCATCGCCATATTTTTTGCCATCAATACTCTCTAAAGTCTAACATATTACAATTTATATTACATAACATCATTTAGCCTAGTTATTATATTAGGTGAGATAGTCAACCACGCAGGATTAGTATGGGTTGACGGACTTTATTTAACATAGAAATTCTTGAAAATCGCTATGGTATGCAGGTTTCCTAGTGATATTTGCCTTCATCGCTATAGTGCGTAGTGATTGGGACTATCAATACACATATGACTCTGAAAAGTCAGAGGTGTGCCCTGGGTTTTGAACCCGTGACCATCGTAGCGTCTGGTACGTTACCAACGGGCAACCACGCGCTTCTGTGAATTACTTTTTTTTATTTGAGAAGAGTATCTATACAGATACAAATAAATAAATCCTTCATACTGCCTTTTTAAGGTCACGTAAGTAATAGAATAAAATTTAGAAATATAAAACTGCATATTGTTTCATTATAATATCTAGACGTATGGCATCAACGTACCAATATTTTTTTTATTCTGGTGTCTGAAAACAATACTGATGCGGAATTTAAATTTCTCCCCCAGCGCACCTAAAAGTATCTATTTAAAAATAATATCCTTTATGAAAACGAAATATTATAATCACATATTATATATTGTGGTGTAATCCGGCAAAACGCTTCGATAAAGTATACCTTGTTTAAAACTGTCGAAATCAACAGTAGCTCTAATTAATATTCTTTTTATTATTCAAATAAATAATTATAAAATGTAGTACATCCTAAAGGTGCCAAAAGTCAACATCATCATCTCAGTCACAGGAACTCCACTGCTGAACATAGGCCTTCCCCAAGGATCTCCACATCGACCAGTTGGAAGCGGCCTGCATCCAGCGACAAAAGTGGTGTATATAAATGATTCGAGTGTAGGTAGTGAATACTGACAGTGTATATAAATGATTCTCGTGTAGGCAGTGAGTACTGACCTTGTCGAGGCTGTGTATGAGCTGGCACCAGGACGGCTCGATGACCTCGACGCACATGTAGTACTGCACGTGCTGCACGCAGCTCAGCATGCGCTGCCGCAGAGCGAACGCGTCCGCGTACAGACGCGCCTCCGAGAAACGCTTCACCACCTTGTTGTACAGCCACACCCTGTACACACACACACACATTATTAACTCACATGTTACGTATGGCAACCCTTGGATACTGCCGACTTTCAATAACGCCAGTTACCAGTATTCAACATAGCAACGGACAGGATCACCGATGCAGCGGAACGTGCATCGAGCACGAGCAGCCGACTCAGCGCCTCGCGCCTTGCACCGACGTCATCAGACGCCGGCACCAAAGCCTTCGCCCCTCAGGCCACCGCCACTTCTGGGTCTCACATCAACCAGTAGACATTCTTAGTTTTAATTGTAAAATTAAATTTATTTCAACCAAAAGTGCGTGGTGGCCTGTTGGTAAACGGACTGGACGCGGCTGCCCACATGTTCACGGTGGTCGCGGGATCGAATCCCAGGGCACACCTCTGACTTAACGGAGTCATGTGTGTATTGATAATCAATCACCACGCACTAAAACGGTGAAGGAAAACATCGCGAGGAAACCTGCATACCATAGCGATTTATAAGAATTTCTATGGTATGTAAGTCCGCCAACCCGCACTAGGCCAGCGTGGTGGACTATATGGCCCAACCACTCTCAATCGTATTCTCGATTGTAGAGTAGGCCCGTGCCCTGCAGTGGGACGTATATGGGCTGATACAGAATTTGTTTTTTTTGCAATCTCCGGTTGTGCATACTTATTCATTGTACATTATTATTATTATTATTTCATCTACCCGACCCTATAAACACACACACACGCACACTATTTACTTACATACTCATTCATTGAACATTATTATTATTATTTCATCACCCATCACCCTGTACACACACACACGCACGCACGCTATTTACTTAATTTCATTTACGCCTTAGACCACCCTTTCTTTCACCAATTATATATTCATCGCATGGTTGCCTATAGTATTGGAATGAATAGCAATAGCAATCACAAATAACAAGTGAAATCGATACTAACATTTCACAATTTATATAAATAAGCTAAATTTTGCCCATTGCGATGGTTACTCACAAAGCCATTCGGCTAATATATTTATACGATCTCGTGTTATCTATGAAGGAGTATTTTTTTTTTTTTATTTTACGAAGCCATTTAAATTAGCCAGTCCGTGGTTGCTTAATAAAAGGAAGAGTAATGGTTTTGGGTGAAAAGCAAAGCGTGCTTGGCTAAGAGGCAATTGACAACGTATAACCCTTTCGACCTCCCCCGAGATACTGTGAGTGATACTTAACATCTTTCCCTTGTTGAAAAAATGGCCTGCGTGTACATAACGCACGCTATTGTTAATTAATAGCCTCCGAGATCCAGTTTGGCAAGACGAGACGGTGCGATTTCCATATCCGCAACGAGACAAATGTTTGCGTGATCCACAGTTATTTGTGTAAGAACGAAAAATCTGTTACTCTACGACCATAAATAAAAGAAAATCATCTGACCTGCACAACAAACGCTCAACATGCTTGCAGTAGAAGAGATGTCTGAATATCATCTGGTAGCATGCGATGGCCTTGTGGTTCAGTACTAACGAGACAGGCCATTTCACCTCCATTCCGAAAGAGAATGTCTCAATACCAGTCAGCGGTGGGCAGTCTTTGTTCTGTTTGTATTCTGCAACATTTACAATAAAGTACATTCGTAGTTAATATGTCCGCCAACACGCACTAGGCCAGCGTGGTGGACTATATGGCCTAACCACTCTCAATCGTACTCTCGATTGTGGAGTAGGCCCGTGCCCTGCAGTGGGACGTATATGGGCTGATAGTGATAGTAGTTAATATGGCACAATATAGGTGTTTTTTCTAGTGATGTGGTATCACGTTCCAAGTAGTTTATATCGATATTTCTTTTTGTAACGCAGTGACATAAATGCATAAAAATTATGTCATGTTTATTATTTGTAATATGTCAAAATATTTTATCAACAATTTGTTACTGATCGATGTCTGCGCATGGAAGTAATATTACAAAAAGCTATTATGGGAGGACTGTTTGAACGTAATCGAACCTTGAGAATGAGAATCAATTATTGTTTTTATCTTTAGCTTTAAAAGCTACCGCAGTATTTTCAATATACAACAATTTAATACACAAAGACTAATGTGAGCGGGATTGAAATCGATAAAGGCGGTCGATGCGGACTCGTGCAGCACTAAGACTAGGTCGGCGCGGGAGATGTGCGGGTGTGCGGGGCGTCCCCTTTCCAACGCGTCACCTCTTACCCTGATTGCTATCTCGACCTGTCGTGTACTACATTTACACAAATTAAAGAATAAACAAAAGCTATAATTACCTTTTTCATCTTCAGTTTCTATAGACAATATTTTGAACATTTGGAACTGCAAGTCATAAGGTAAAAGTTCGACTCGCATATCCTCATTATATGGATCGTGACTAGCAGCAGAGAGCCTAAAACCAATAATTAGTCGATCATTAATTTATATCTATCCATGAAAGTATTTTTTTTAAATTATTAATCTGATTTTGAATAACTAATTCCAACTAACTGAGTAATCACAGTTGTCTGGCAGATATCGCTTTAAGCGATAAGACCGTTCATTGTAACTATTGTAATTTTTTATTTTTGTACTTATTATATTTCCTTGTTTTGGTTACAATAAAGAGTCCTTGTATTGTATTGTAATTCCAACAAACATAGTGCATAATTTCTAAAGACTTATGACACTAGATAATGATCACAAACCTCAAGCATAGCCCCAAAAGGGATTCCAATTTGGAAGGTATAATATCATCAATTTTCTTAGACAACTCTTGTTCAGTGGCGTCCATAAATTGCACTATAAAGTCCCCTTGACTCATAAGGAAATAATTTTTCACAGATTTCAGTCTTCCCATCAAATCGTATTCTTTTAACAAGAGCTCTAGTAAGGATTTACTTGCGAACGCGTAAGCTTTTTGTATAATTGCGCCATAATTCTGCTCTCGGAGGGAATATTTTATTTCTTCTGTGTTATTCTTTGTAATGGCTTTACCTGAAATAAATCAATGGTCTTTTGTCAAAAAAAACTACACTAGAAATATTAATAAGCATATTCATTTTGAAAAGTAATTAAGAGTGATTAGCGTTTACAATAATTATGTTACTCATTAGATTCCTTGATCTCAACATTTAACAATTATTTTAAACTACTTAATTTGGAGATAGTAACTTCATCATGCTCTTGATTGTAAGACCTATGTTTGGCAGTGGAATGTATATGACCTGCTATATATACATATTTTGAAGAGCTTACTTTATTTGTGACTATCCCTTACAAATAATTACAAACTAAGTCTTAATTAAACTTTAAAATTACTTACCACATTGACTTATCACATTTAAATATTTCCCTGTCCTGAGTATGATATCAGTGAACTTATCGAGGAACTTGGGCACTCTGTCTCTTTGGATACTGTATCTCTTCTCCCAATAATCAGCCGAGTAATCAACTGGAAGCTCTTCTTTATTTATCAGCTCATTATCTTCAATCATAAACTCCTAAAGGTGATAGTTTTTGTTATATTATAAAAATATCCAGAGTCTAATTATAACAAAATAGGATATTAAATTACTAATAATCATATTCAGCTATTAATGGTGAACATAGGTATCTCCAAAGTACCAAAGTATCCTATAGGATGCATACATATATTTGGTTATCCATCCCCCCTACCCTACAGGTGGACATTCAATACTACATTTAAGACTCAAAAAGGGAGTGAATTTTATGGTCTGGAAATTATCATTAATACATACTCACTTGCCGATAATAAAATATACACTTAAAATCCTTATCGTATAAACTATAAACAATGAGTTAGTTACCTGAAAAGGATCAGTAATAGTACCCTTATGTATCCACTGATCCAAAATACAGAGGTATGGTCGGCAAGCTCTCTCGGCCAGGAACAAGGAGATCTCCTGTGCTCTCACATCACCCATCAAAGTATTGGTCTTATCATGCAGGACTGTTAGCACTGCACCACCTCGGAGTTCACTCTAATAAAAATGTATATTACCAAAGTATTAAAAAATAAATAAAGTCTTGTATGATAAAAAATAAATTAGAATTGAATATTCAACTTTCATTTTGCATTATTTCATGTATGTTCATTCCCATGAAAGGACTTTTAAAGATAGTTAAGAACTAAGACAACACTGTAATCTATATCTAAGTGGTAGAACAGTACACATAAAATATTTTCTTGTGCTATAGTAACTTGGTAGTAAAAGCAACGCAGGATAGAATGAACATTGATTATGTGAGAAACAAACTATTTATTAAAGAAAAACATTGACTCTTAATTTATTTCTGACTGAAGTAGATATAATTTACCTTTCCAATGCTTGTTACTATTGCGGCAAGAACTTGCATAGTGTGCATGGTAGGCAAGACAAAATACCACAGCTTCTGAAGGGTCAAATTATTTGACATATGTTCTGTTTCCAACTGCGCTATCATGGTCTGCAAATATAAAATGCACATTGACCATACCAAAGTTTCTAAATGGATTCTGCAAAAGTATGAGCTGCGATGCTAGTCACTGCAGACTAGTAACAGTCACATCTATTTATCTGTGTAATAAATAATAATATGCTATTTTTTTTGTAATATACTTACATAATAATCTTTCAGAAGTACTTCAATAGCTGCAACTAATGCATGCAGTACTTGACCAGACCACATGTTGCAGTGTTCAATAAATCTTCTGACAATTGAGTAATTGGAAGCCAAAGGTAACATTTGCTGGACAATTTGCTTCAAGGCATCATCAAGTTCATCAGATATTAGGAATGTTCTTTGGTCATAAGCTTCTTTCACTGGCTGATGGACAATGTAATTGCCAGGAACTCCAGCGAAAATGTACAGTAATTCATCAATTATTATGTTTTCTTGTGATGCAACTGGAACACCAGCTGTGGAGAAAATATTAGTGAATTCCATTATTATTATTTTTTTAATTTTTTTTTTATTGCAATAAATGGCGAGACGAGCATGCCGTTCGCCTGATGGTAAGCGATGCGACCGCTCATGAACAGTAGCAAAACCAAACAACACCTTGAATTACAAAGCAATGCTTGGCATTCTACTGCGCTTGCCATTCTGAGACACAAGATGTTAAGTCTCAATATGTCCAGTAGTTACTCTGGCTACAATGTCCTTCAATCCGAAACACAACAGTGCATTTAAACTGCTGTTTGACGGGAGAAATAGACATTGCGGTGGTACCCACCCAGGCAGCCTCTCACATATGAGAGACCTACCACCAGTAATATTATTTCAACTGCGAGTCATACAAATTGTAAATTCTGTACATGCACCATATTATTTACTCATAGAATATGCCCACCCGTAATGCAATGGGGTTGAATCAGTTCTATTTATAAATTATCTCAGATCTCTGTCCTTTATATAAGTTTCCAAACACAATATTTAAGAGATTTTGCATATTAACCACTGTTTTGAGAATAGACAGGTATTAATTAACTTACTGGTTAACGGCATGAATAAGGAGTATTGAATATAAACTCTTTAATTGAAATGTTTTACCTATATATTAAATATAACTAAACTTACCCAATGAAGCAATAATAGGCACAGGCTCCTTAGGGAAATCCCATGACATAGCCGGATGGTCTTTCTGCCAGTTGGGTAGATCCAGGCTGTTATACCAATTCGGACGGAGCTTGGCTTCTTTCTCTTCAAATGACTTCATCACAAGTTTTTTACTTTCATCTACTGCTTTCAATAACTTGTCCTTAATCTGAAAAATAATTTTATAGAACCCCATTAACATGATGCAATTTTATTTGGATTGTAAACCATTCATCTGGACTATACAAAAGTCAAATATGTGGTAAACAACAAAAATATGAGTCTTAACATGGACTTCGGTCATCATCCTATAATTTAAATTCTAATGAGAAAATCCACTCCTGAAAATTGGCTTTCCCTAATGATTACTAATGGCTTGTGTAAATAAGTCTGCGTCCATCAACATTCTAGAATCTAGAATATTAGTAATGTTTTATGATTGGTAGTCTAAAATGAAAAGAGACATACATACAATGGACCTCTGATGATCCGACCCTTGTCTAATCTGTCCAATCCAACAAGCTCAAATCAATTGAAACTATACATTTTGTTTCAGCATTATTTATATTTCAGGTAAACTTTTAGAATATTAATATTCAATTGATCAGATTACAGATTGCTCTATTTAGAAAAATGTCCATAACATAAGGGATCTATAATATCTATGTATATCTGGCAAATTCAATAGTTGAATGGCCTCACAAAAGGATTACAAAGGGCCCACTGTAAGAGCAAGAATATACACAGCTATAACAATATATGGCTCGGTAGGATTACCTGTGGCAAGTCTTCTTTGGTAATTTGATGCTTGTTGTCACCTAGTATCGGTTTAGGAGCAACACGGGGCTTGGAACTTTTAGATTTACTCTTCTCTTCACACACCAGCTTATAAAACAATGTCACTATGTCTGACAAGTTGTCAGTGCTAAAAAGACAATTTATTATTTTTTTATAATGGTATTTTGAACTGCTTTAACTTAGGAATACTTTTGGCAAACTCCTTAGGGCACCCGAAATATGAGTAAAGTAATCTTATTGGTATTTTCTACACCAGTATATATTAAGTATAGGGTTATAAGAAAATATTGCAGAATAGGTTCCCATTACCTTACCAGTCCATATAAACTGTAAAGGAAAATTATAAGCAGTATATTCAGTAGATCATGTTAATAACATCACAGTACTAAATACACCTTTTCTCTTGTCCATATAGAAGGAAACTGTCAGCAGGATACAGGTTAGTTCGTTGAAGGAGGCAAGCCACGTTGAGTTAAATCTCAATGTGACTCCCTCAATAACACAGTTCATACAAAAATATCAGTAATTCTATCAGTCAATTGTTTTGTCTACTTAAATTGGTAAGACATTAGTAAATTGATAATGCTGATATTGACCTGAAAAAACAGCATTTGCACTAGCATCCGATGATATTAGGTAGGTAAGTAGGAACTTAAATCCATGGAAATTACATTAGTGTGTGTTGGCCCATTACTTCCATTTTAATTACTTCATACTTTATTCTGCTTATGTGTGGCATATAAAACCATGTTTCTTTTTTAAACTACCGCCTATACTTACTTCCTGTACCGAAGCTCTTCATATTTCTTAAGAAATATCTTAGCGTTCGAAGCTTTTAGCGCCAATCTCTGTGCATACTCGTTAACTTGTTTCGGCGAAAGGTTGCAGTTGCCATAGTTCGGGTCGTTTTGTATATAGTCTAAAACTGTATCTACTTCCAAGCTACATCTGGAATTTCACATCAATAAATTAATTAACAGTTACAAATTCCAATACGTTAATACAAGCACTTAAAAAGATCCAAGTACAAAAGTGTATATACCCTAAAGCGTCCAGAAGCTCTTTGATGGTACTTTGCATTTTATCTTTAGGTAATATCCAATTTTGATACATTTATCTAGGACGATTAAATTTAAAAATACGACAAAAGGTTCATTTGTATTTGACAATTCAGTTGACAAATCGGTTTTCAAAACAATCCGGCCGGCTTGGAACCACAGACTAAGAAGTAAAAGGAGAAAGAAAAACCAACCATAAAGGCGTAATGAACGAATGTAAAAAATGAGAGTGACATTCTAATTACGGCTACTGATATAGCGCGACCTTAGAGTATTTTTAATATAACCCCCGGCACGAATCTTGAGCGCTCGACGACAGAGTGGGGATTGCTTTGCGCATCGTGAACTTAAGGACAAAATAAATGTATACCGATTTATTATTATTAATTTATTCTTAGTTACTTATATATTATTATTATTTTATTTTATGGGATGAAAGGAATATTTTATTAGAATTATGAATATATTAAGAGATATATTATGTCTTTTACTTTTTTTCATAGTATGAAATAAATCCATTACACATATTACGAACATATTTTTTAACGTATAATAAACTATTTGAATTTTACACTTACCAAAAAAAATGTATTTATAGAAAAGTGAAATGGCTAATTAAAATGCAAGCAAGTATAATTTAGTCGTAATAAAGCACGTGCAGCAAACGCAATGAATGAATTAGGCATAACAACAATATGGCGTTGCGTAGTGAACCAATCACAGGCCGATGCGATAATGCCCCCGCCCGCATACTTCATCATAGGTACCACTAAAGAGACCCAAAAATCGACATCTGTGCATGTAACGGTCAGCGCTCAAGATCCGTGCCGGTAGATATATAGAGGGAGCGCTGTCATACATTTGCGACTTCAAAAACGTCGATATTTCTACGAGATACATATTAGTTTCTCCGTCTACGAATATATATAACGAGATATTTTCTTGTTCGTAATGTTGGTAGCACACTTATATTAATGTTACCGATAAATGACTTTTCCGCGAAAAATGTATAAATAAATGAAAATTAACATATTCACGTTACATTGTTTTTAGCTACCATAATACACAATATTAATAATTAATGAAAAGTGAAACTCACCCTTGCCTTATTTTAGTTTCTTTTGATCCAAATTCCAATATTTTATATTTTCTACCTAAAAAATATTCCGGAATATTTTCGGAATTTCAACAATTTAATTACTTGCAACATTGAATAAAAAGGCGTTCGAAAATTAAAAAATATGAATGTTTTTCTGTAATACGATGTATATTATTTCTTGTTATTTAATAAGAAATTGCATTTATTGTCGGTGATAAACGAATACACAGTTAATAATTAACTCCTAAAATTTGAATGGAATTCGATAGCTCTATGCTACAGTTTTTGATTTTTCCTTTTCATGTAATTCATGCGTATTCTAAGCTATCACAATTCACACTGGATGTAGAGAAGAAAAAGGTGGCCTCGGCACCACCATTTTTATCTACGTTTTTGAAGTACGAGCGTTCCCTCTATACTCGTATTAAGGCGGAAACATATTACTGAAACGCCACGCCACCCGAGTCCCGACCCGACGCGACACGTGTTGATCAAATCAAATCGTAGTATTTTCTATGGCTAGAACCACATTACCAACATGCCACGCAACGCGACGCACGCACACGCCACCCGATCCCATCGTTCCAGATCGGCGTGTTGCCGGTGGTGGGGGGAAACACGACACCAGACGCGACACACGCAGTGTGTTTCAAGAAAACATCCGATGCCACGCGTCAGTCATTCGAAATTTGAAAATAGTTAAACCTCAGTGGCATAGTTAATTGGACGCCGGCTATGAAACGAGAGACCGCGGGTTCGATCCCCGCACCGAGACAAATGTTTTTGTGTACAATGTCGCCAACATTGCACCCGATGGTAAGTGCAAATGCCGCCCAGGCAGAGTATCCATTGGCATCGGACGGCAGTCCTATGCCAATGGAAACAATTATGCCGGCCTGCTAAGGTGCCTCTTCAATATTAGCGCACTATTGGATACCTGCGGGATAATACTTTTATCTTAGTGTGGGGTGAACTACACAGTCTGGTCATAAGTATTGTAACACAATAAAAACTTTTCTTTTAGAATGCTGGCCACAAAAAAGTTTATTGAATTCGAATTCCGAATTGTTCATGAAAATAAAAATGTATACTTTTTAGAATTTTACTCATTTTTAAATATCGAGTGGACGCTTAAAGACACACTTAAAGAAGACCGTGTTGCAGTTATTGCGTTGCATCGTTGCGGTTACGCGCCAATTCAAATTTTTGACATACTGAAAAATTTGAATATAACCAAAAGATTCATTTATCGTACCATCAAACGATACAATGAAGACTCTAGTGTAGATGACAGGTCAAGAAGTGGTCGCCCTCGGTCTGTTAGGACTCCAGCAGTGATAAAAGCTGTGAAGGCGTGAATTCAAAGAAATCCCAAACGTAAGCAGAAACTCTTGGCCCTTCAGATGGGGTTAAGCAGAACCACGGTGAAAAGGGTGTTAAATGAAGACTTAGGGCTTCGGGCATATCGAAGAAAAACAGGACATCGTTTGAATGCTCGTCTAATGGACCTGAGACTGAAGAGATGCCGCGCTTTGTTGAAGCGGTACGCGGGAAAAAAATATTGGGAAATTCTTTTTTCAGATGAAAAAATTTTTACCGTAGAAGAGAGCTACAACAAACAAAATGATAAGGTGTACGCACACAGTAGTGAAGAAGCGAGCAACCGTATTCCGCGTGTCCAACGAGGTCATTTTCAATCCTCGCTCATGGTATGGTTGGGAGTTTCTTATTGGGGCTTAACAGAGGTACATTTTTGTGAGAAAGGTGTAAAAACGAATGCAGTTGTGTATCAAAATACAGTCCTGACGAACCTTGTGGAACCTGTTTCTCATACCATGTTCAATAACAGGCACTGGGTATTCCAACAAGATTCGGCGCCAGCTCATAGAGCGAAGAGTACACAAGACTGGCTGGCGGCGCGTGAAATCGACTTCATCCGGCACGAAGACTGGCCAGTCCAGTCCAGATTTGAATCCGTTAGATTACAAGATATGGCAACACTTGGAGGAAAAGGCGTGCTCAAAGCCTCATCCCAATTTGGAGTCACTCAAAACATTCTTGATTAAGGCAGCCGCCGATATTGACATGGACCTCGTTCGTGCTGCGATGGACAACTGGCCGCGCAGATTGAAGGCCTGTATTCAAAATCATGGAGGTCATTTTGAATAAACTTTAGTATCATAAGAATCTATGTTTTGTTAAGTTCATTTTGGTATATAAATGGTTACATAATGAATAAACTTGTTTCAATTATTTAATATTAAACATGTGACAGAATTTATGACCTGACTAGGTATTTTATTTAACTGTTGGATGTATGTTCTTGTGTATTATATTTATCATCTCTTAACTCATTATTTATTAAATCAATTGCACACAACCGTACGCTTCCATTGCTGACAGCACAGTGATCAAGAAATGCTAGTGTGGCGTGTTCCGTCGCGTGTTGGCAATGTGCACAGTGCACGTCGGTTCTCGTGGCGTTTCAGTAATATGTTTCCGCCCTTAAAAATTATCTGGTAGAAATACGACATAAATTCCAATAATTTAAACTAATGTCGTAGCATCGACAGGGATTTTTCGAGACCAAAGGATGCCCTGAGCCGGCGGGATGCTGCGGCCTACTGCGGTATGCCGCGCGTGACATGGCATATTAAAGAATACCGTATCCTCATACTGCCTCCAGCCCAAGCGGAGATAATCGTCTACGATTTTCTAGTAGTGTATTCCTTGTAGTTTAAAAAAAAGTGCGTGGTGGCCTGTTGGTAAACGGACTAGACGCGGCTGCCCACATGTTCACGTTGGTCGCGGGTTCGAATGCCAGGGCACACCTCTGACTTTTCGGAGTCATGTGTGTATTGATAATCAATCACCACGCACTAAAACGGTGAAGGAAAACATCGTGAGGAAACCTGCATACCATAGCGATTTATAAGAATTTCTATGGTATGTAAGTCCGCCAACCCGCACTAGGCCAGCGTGGTGGACTATATGGCCTAACCACTCTCAATCGTATTCTCGATTGTAGAGTAGGCCCGTGCCCTGCAGTGGGACGTATGTGGGCTGATACAGACAGACAGACAGTATTCCTTGTAGTGGGCACTACTATCGAGCAATAAAACTCGTTGCCAATTTGCCAATATATGAAATATACATAGCGAGAAGTTTTTTTTATGTACGTGAACATCTTAGAATATTTATATTATTGAGGTAGCGCTTGTTGCGCCAAATATTGGTGCCGAGCCACCTTTTTGCCTGCCGGTATTGCTAAGAAAATAAAAATATCTATGTACTTTAGGGCTATTTTATTCCACTTAAACTAGTTTTAAAAGGATAAAAGCTAAATATACTTTTGTTTCTGTATCTATATTAGCCCATATACGTTCCACTGCAGGGCACCAGCCTTCACTACAACCGAGAGGGCGATTGAGATTGGTTAGGCCGTATAGTTCGCCACGCTGATGGTAGGTCTCTCATATGTGAGAGGCTGCCTGGGTGGGTACCACCGTAATGTCTATTTCTCCCGTCAAACAGCAGTTTAAATGCACTGTTGTGTTTCGGATTGAAGGACATTGTAGCCAGAGTAACTACTGGACATATTGAGACTTAACATCTTATGTCTCAGGATGGCGAGCGCAGTGGAATGCCAAGCATTGCTTTGTAAATCAAGGTGTTGTTTGGTTTTGCTTCTGTTCATGAGCGGTCGCAACGCTTACCATCAGGCGAGCGGCATGCTCGTCTCGCCATTCACTGCAATAAAAAAAAATAAAAAACGCTGGCCTAGTGCGGCTTAGTGGACTTTACATACCGTAGAAATTCTTATAAATCGCTATGATATACAAGGTTTCCTCACGATGTTTTCCTTCACCGTTTTAGTGTGTTGTGATCATTGACTGACTATCAGAGATGTGCCCTGGGATTTGATTTTGCATCCGAACCCATTCGTAGTTCGCGATTGCCTGTAGTAAACGGACTAAACCCAGCTACCAAAATATTCACGGTGGTCAAAAAGAGTGAAATACTCCATTGTGCCAGGCTGGTTCATACACATTATGCTGAATGCTTGAAAATATATTATGTGGGTAATTTGTCCGGTATTCCACTATATTGTGTAGTGGTCGCTATCCGGGTTGAACGAACACATGCCTCTACCTACAGGGTCTCCGGCAATCTGACTCACCGATCGGAACGAAACAGAAAATCTGTAACATCACGTTAATACTCTCCCAACTAATAACAGCCTAGTAGGTAGAGCAGAGTCTTTTGTATTGTAAATAAAAGCTCTACTAAGTACTACTCCTAAATTCTTGACATAGTTGCTACATTATTACCGCGTGGACACGTGATTTGTTAAATAATAATAATAAATATAACAAATAACGCCCAACAGTCACATACATAGTCCTGACCCCACACTAAGATCGAGTCTTGTGTCGTGGGTATCAGGAACTACGAGAGACTTTTCGGTCTCACAAACACCCAGACCTGGAAGAAATATTTGTGGGCCGCACAAACATTTATCTCGGTGCGGGGATCGAACCCGCAGCCTCTCGTTTCACAGGCGGCGTCTAACCAACTGCGCCACGGAGGCTGTCAAATGATTTTTTGTAACGTATAATACGGTGTCCGATTACTAAATTCAAACTGTTTTGTTTCTCAACGATCCTTTTAGATGTGATGCACTCGGAAATCATACAATAGTGCCGAACCTAAGTCCATGTTTCACGCTTAACGTGCTTTTGAAATAAATTCCCAGCGTTTATAATCCAACTGATCAATAAAAAAGACTATAGGAAATAGGGTAAAAAAAAGTCCTTCAAAATGTCACTTCGTTATAACCGCACAGGTTTTTTCGCCGTGTGTCGGCACATGACAAAAGCTTTGACAAAAGTTCGGCAGCAGTTGGCGACTACAAAAGAACACAAAAGTTGTTTTGATTCTTTGATAGAAAGGCAAAGGAATCGGCAACTTGTACAAGGTACTGTCGATTCATCGGGTAAAATTATTTTGATTGTGAACAAAACATAATACGATATGTGTCGGTAAACAATACATGTCGGCAGTGTATAAGTATTTTAAGATTTTTTAACATCCTCCAATTACAATAACATTTTGACACATCAGCATGTGCATCAAAGCATGTTGTGTATTTAGAGATTATTTTTGTCACTTGAGGGGTATTGATAGTGCAAGGCGTCTTATGTCAAAGTAAAACTGCCGTGTAGTTGAATTCAGTTGATGCGTTTACAAGACATTTGATCTGTGTTCTAGTTTTATAGTTCGCTATTTCAGAACATTTGAAAACTTCAATGCTTATACAAAAATTAAGGATACCTAACCATTGTAACTATCGAAGGTTTTTACTTCTAAAAAATGATTTCTAGTTTTTTATACAATTTCCACAAGACGCTTCCATCACACCGAATTCTTGAAAGAAATGTAGATATGTATAGCATTGGCTACAGTACCTACTTGTAGCTGAAATTAATGAGTCAAACAATACATTTCATTTAAGCAACTCATTATTGTAATAAGTTAAATGTTAATTGATACAAATAAACGGCAAAGCTACTGTACTAATGTTTCCATATGTACGTACACCTACTTGCACTTCAAATGTTTTTCTTACATAGAGAATACTCAAGTGCTCAGAATTCAATTAACAACAGTGATTATGTCTGGAATAGTTTTCATTGCTTTATTTATCATCGCGGTGGTCGGACCTGCAAGCTTTTACGCAAAAAGCCAACCTTACCGATGATGCATTCGGTAGTCCCTTAATGAATAAATCTATTAGTGGATTAATACAAAATTAATGTTTGTTTTTTGAATGAAAATTCTGAATAGTAAAACACTATTTCCGTAAAAATATGAATAGTAAGGCATAAATATTATATTTGTTAATAATATGATTTTATTTTAATACAAATAAACATATGTACATCTCAAATGCATAAATGCACAGTAAAATAAAAAACAAAATTATACCTATAAAAAGTGTTTGATATTACTTACTTTTTAAAAGTTAACAGCGCATATTATATTAGCATATTTTTCGATAATAATATTTTTAGTTCCGCTACGGTTTGCAAAAACCTTGTTTAACACTAACTTACATTCGTTATGCCTCAAATCGTTTTAATTAACACGTCTCGTAAAGAAACAGGTAAAAAAATCGTAAAATGACAATCCCCAATAAACACCTGAGTTTATGGGACCGATGAAAAACGGCGCTCCTTTGAAATCTGTTTCTGTGATGTTGGACAGGGATCGCCATTCTTTTGGCTTAGATTTATGTGTTTTATACGGCTAGTCTATAAATGCCGCACTTTTATTGGCCGCGAGACGTTTATTGATTAATAAAGTGGGTGGAGACGCGGAAGATTCTAACTATGGCATTTCCTAGAAACAATATATTTGACGAAAGTAAATTATTATTTATATTTCGTAAAAAAGTATATATTTCATGTGTTAAAACTTTTGTGCGATGGAGAAAAATGATGAGAGTGAATTTTTACGATGCGTGCCCACACCTATAGCGACAACATAAAGTTAGTTATGTTCATGGGTTTGTTACTGTCAAACATGTTCATACCGTCGATACGGTAAACTCTTCCCTCAAATTAAATAACGTATTTAAATAAAGGTTTCGAATTGACAAACCACAATATTCGATTAATGGCGTATTTTAGATTTTAAAGATGTAAATTAATGACAGTAATGAAAAGTTGTTGGTTGGAAAAAAGGTAAAATTGGTTGTCAAATATTAATGCATGCGTTCAGAAATTTATTTTATGTGAACTAAGAAGAATATATCAAGCTACATAAATAGAGACAATTAAATAAATAATATTCACACGTAAGAAGATTTACTTCTTTTCAAGATAGAATGTCACTTGAAAATGAAAAATCTTTAATAAAATAACACATAAAAATAAAAACTAAACTGAACTGAATAACCATTTTATATAATTATGGAGAATATTGCAGGGATTCTCATATTAGGCGTTGTCTGTGTCTTGAGAAACCAGTTAAATATAATTGTTACTACATTAATTGTGTGTGAGTGTGAGTGTTTTTCTATGAAAATTTATATTTCATCTCTTTATTACTAACAAAAAGTAATGGCGTAATATTTTTTATTTAAATAAAATCTTTTTGATTAATTTTTATATTTGTCGTTAATTACTACACCATTTTAATTTATTTTTTTCTAAACGCCAAAGAAGTATAACTTCTAACGCGTGTACATGAGTACACACACTCTCTTTTTTGTTAAGCGGTACTACCTTAGGAGCTTTTTTATGTAGACACAGGATGGATTTTTAAAACGATAGATAATGTTTATTCCATAAACTTTTATTTTCAAATTATGTACTCAGTCTGTAAAATTACATTTAAGAAAATAATATATGCTGTAAATATAGTATAATAAGTGTTTTCAGGAAATAATGTCGTGCACGTAGATTGTAGAGGTAATTAAATAGACCACATCTAGTCAGAGTTCGTAGAGTAAAACAAGAGGTTAAATAAAGCAAAGCATCCGCATTACTGCATGCCGACTCGTGCGTTTCGACATCCAATCTGAATTACAATGTACGGAATTTACAGACTCCAAACAGGCGACCGACCGGTCCCTCGGACCCGTGTCCGTATCCGAGCGGAATAAGAAACAGCTTTACTGTTAACTCTATTGTTCGTCGACACACCAAACAATGTATTTTTGCCAAGTATGGATGCGCGATTATGTCAACGCGTGTGTTTTGTTTTTAAATAATGACCAACGCCGCGGCGACATCAACAATTGCCGCGCGACAGACCCACATGCTATCAGCATTTTAAATGTGATATTATAATGATTTATTTATGAGCAACTACCCGGATTTGTCAAAAAAACCACCACGGTTTTTGCTGATTTTGTAATCTATTGTGATACGTATTTATTTCCCAAGATCAATAGGAGTTTATCGAGTAATTATTTCATACTTTCATTTCTTGTAAAACGTCGTAAGGGCTTGTCTCCGGCTCTGCATTGGGTAACTGCACGAGGCGCAACGCAATAAGCACTTGATGTAACCACAAACGCCGCAACCTTTCCGCTGACGCAACACTTACTCGGGGCCAAATTCATTCAAGTCCTCGACTTAAGTCATAGTCGAGAAATGTTTTCTCCTCGATACTCATTTACGAAACGGTCTGCGGGGAAAGAGACGCCACATTTATCACCACCGACATTATGTCGGAAGTTTTTGCGAATTAGGCGCACCGTCCTGACACTAGTTCTAAATAGTGTCAGTCGTGCCAACACGGAAACAATTAGAATATTACGTGAGTTTCTTTAACTATATTCCTAATCAGGTAGCAAAGTTCAACAAATTAGTACCTGCTTTATTTTATTTCAATGCAACACCTAGATTTCAAAAGCGCATACGTTTTGTCTTGCAATTTGTTTTTGATAAGTCGCCTTAAGTATGATTTAGTATAAAAATACATTTATATTTAACATATTATGTATGCCGTGAAGTGCGTACATAAGACATAACACAGTACTGTTTATCACATCAACATGCGTGTCATCAATCAAGACTAGAGTACATAGATATCGTGAGCGGTTTATATTCATGGAAATGTCCAATTTCACGGTAATTAATATGATGACGCTACAAGCACAGTACTTAATATGTGTTTAGTGCCTATTGCACAGTCCTAGAGGGCAGAGGAGAAACAGACAGGGGAGACAGGGGAGCGGCGGCCGCACTCAGGCTTGGGAGTCGCTGACCGCACATGTGTCGCCTTGCATAAGGAGCCGCCTGTCAGTATTCTGGTGAGGACTCCCCTAGAATAGTACAAAACTATGCACGTTCACACTTCTCGCGTAGTTGACTATTGTCATTTTTCGTCACACGAACAGCGGCTGATCTTCCGTGACACCTACGTATATCATTAGCAACGTCACATGTTATGTTGGTTTATAGTATCTCCATTGTTGTAGATTCTAATTCATAATTTAAGTGTGACGAAACATTTATCTTCCCCATACACTTATCACGTAATATCATGCTCGTAAGTGTGCGAATAGTTAACAAAAATAGTTAGATAGTACTGTTTTGCAGTGTTCTCAACAGAGTTCTTTCAAACTGATGATCCAAGATCAATTGTCCTATTTGTAAAAATAAAGGATATTCAAAGTACTGCTACGCAGTACATAGTAAACGTGAACTAAAATATTTGTAAACAGAATTGTCCCTTTAAAGAGAACCTTCAGGTATGTTGGTACAAAGACAAAGCAGTGCATCAGTATGCGTCGGGGACGGACGCTTCCTGCTGGCCGCGTTCCCGCAGCCGCTATGGTAATTTAATTGTTCGACGCAACAACGGAATAGATTTACGGACCTTCTGTTGTTCGATTGTACGCGGTGTAGGAAAACCCCTTCATCTATATCATTATCGTGATTAGACTATTTATCGTCCCGCGCGCGCCGAGACCGACACTTAGTGCGGCCTTTATTGACTTGTTGTGCATATCGAACGAATGGTATACGATATAGTACAATATCATCTTTAACTGATGTCGTTAAATTTCTCCCATAAAATGAAGTAAGTGATTAGATAGAGGTAAGTTTAGGGATGGGACACACCGCGGCTACCTACGTGAGCCCTACAAGCGGGTCGGGCCGTTGACACCGCGGCCGAAGTCGGCTTGGTGCCAAATGAGAATAATAACTATGTACAGAACGACCCACACGTGTCACCGCCACCAACTTGTATTCAGATCCTTGTTTGACATTAGAATTCAAATGCGCCGATATTATCTAAGTACCTACTCGTAAAGTATATTTTAAATGAATGCTTCCACGAAGAAAGCGAATAAAACGTTTATTGATTGATTGATTTAACGATGATGGAAAAACTAAATACTTGTTTTGAAACAATAAACGAAAGAAACATACGCTTATAGAATTTTGATTGGTTCAAGTGTATTGACCTGGGAGAAAATTGTACTATAATTGTACTTATAGGCTTGCAATGCTTTGAACATTGTGGGTATGTTTTAGTCTAACGACCCTATTAAAGCCTCCAAGACAATAGTGTAGTACATAGTCTTACCTTTTAAATATACATAGTTCAATACACTGTCACACAGGCCCTGTCAATATAGTTTGGGTTTGTATATATTAATGTAGGATTTGAATGTTAAGAAGAAAGATGAGTAGAATGAAACGTTAGACGAATGATTGATATGGAACGTGGTTTGTGTGAAAGAGATGACTAATGAAAGTATTTAAGATGGAAAGAGTAAGAGGATGAATGATATAGATGTTGAAGTATGCAAGGACGGAATAGAAGAGAACAGTCTGGAAGACGACGGAAGACGTGAAAGACGAAAGACG
Organism: Hyles euphorbiae; assembly: GCA_023078785.2. Classification (NCBI taxonomy): domain Eukaryota; kingdom Metazoa; phylum Arthropoda; class Insecta; order Lepidoptera; family Sphingidae; genus Hyles; species Hyles euphorbiae. Next base: position 11,162,529 of record CM041041.1, on the reverse strand, counting down.
TAGAGGACGGCTGAAGTGAAGAAGTTTTAAGACGATAATATATTGAAGATTACCAAGACGATCTTTGTTTAATTTGACCCCTTACGGAACTATTCCCACATTAATATGTTTTTGTTATAATGAACAGCCTAAAATACTGGTCATAATTATTGGTGTTAATTTGCATTAGAAATATGCATTGTTTAAAAACGGTAGCGTTAGATTGTTACTCATTGTAAGTTTTATGCTAAATGATCTAATGAATACAATAGGCGCCATGACTATTTAAAAAATACTGCAAGAAAGTTTCGTGCAAACGGAAAACTAAGTGCTGAAAGATATATAGGATATAAATGGAATATTTTCCAATTTAAAAACTTTTGGAAGTTAGATTTAACATAGTTACGGACTTACTGGATTGCAATCATACATTTTTGTCTTTAATAGATACAAAACATTATTGTACCAATTTTAAACAAATCAATTTAACTGTTATTTTTTCATTCTTTCAATGTATGAAAGTTTTCACCAATTACAAGAAGTTTTTATGGGACAATTATTCTATTCTTATGCATTTAGTTCAGTCTTATTGCAGTGCAGAGATGATAGTAGCGTGACTCTACCACTTATAAAACAACTCAATTGGTAGATTTTTCAATCGGACGACATAGATTTTAATCTAGGATGTAAATAGGCCTTAATTTATGGCAAAAATATGGACTATCCTTGTTACGAAGCAGTGCTAGATCTCTTGCAGTCTTGTTATTTCCATTCATTCTGATAAAGTTACAGTTAATCCTTACTAATATTATAAAGGTGAAAGTTTGTATGTATGGATGTTTGTTACTCTTTCATGAAAAAACGGCTCAACAGATTTTGATGAAATTTGGTATAGTGATAGCTGACACCCTGGATTAACACATAGGCTACTTTTTATCCCGAAAAATGTAGTGTTCCCGTGGGATGAGTCAGGAAACCAAATATACATATTTTCTACTCTTTCAAATTCAAATTGTTGGCACGGGATGTCCTCTCCTACGGAAGGGAAATATAGTCGACGGCACGCGGGAAATATAGTTAGTAGACACGCGAAATAATATGTTCTTGATGTGGATTGGACTCAAAAACTATCTGCACCCGGGCGAAGCCGGGCCCGACAGCTAGTATCAAATATATTAGAGCTAACACTGGAATTCCATGTGGAGAGGCCTCTTGTACATTACATATTATGTATATAGCAGGGGAAAATCCCATACCCGGTAGAGCGAGCTATATATGTATAAACTAACAATATAATATTAGGTATGGATTACATTGTTTTTATTACATTTGCGTTAAATTGACTACAATACGTAAGTGTAGAGCAGCCCAGACAGATATCAGTTAAAGTATGGATGGAGCTCACTCCATCTCTCAAGATCTAGATGGAATTTTAACCATTGTGTACCCAATCCAAACGATTATAAATATCCTTCTACCAGCAAAATGGTATTTAATACAATATAATATTATACAGATCACTAGTGTAATCAGTTATCAAAAACTGTTGATTCCTCAAATTGTGATTGATCTAAAATGTTTACACATTGAAGATAATATAATGTAATATCGTGTAGTTTATTATGGTTGTCCCGAGTGTCCACTGCTCACCAAGAGTCGCTTGAGGTAAACGCAAGTAGGAACATCGATGCGCGCAACCCAGTCATGAATACAAATGACGATATTTGGCGGTCATTCCAACCACAAACTTAAGTAAATTTATTATGTACGTACACATGGTAACATTACACCTACGTATCATCACGTAGATACCATGTGAAAATCACTTTATAGCGATTGATACCAAGAATGTTGTCGTAATGCTTCCGGTCACATAGACGTATAGTTTCTTGGAAAAAACTAACATGTACTTCGCATATTGTGTTTGTAATGAACTCAAGCCTGCTTCTTCGGGTTATTTCAATTTCCTCAAATGGAATTTCTTTGTTTGAATCAACCATATTGAGCATTTCACGCAGTAGGTACATGCCAATATACAACTACTTATTTTTAACAGATACAAATGTTACTTTATTTATTTTATTTGATTGCAAGAGCACTATATTTTAATTATTATGAAATAAAAATATTATTTACGTACGTAAAGTATTGTAGGTACAACGAAATAAACAGAGTTTATCTATGATGAGTTAACGGCTTTGTATAAATAAGAAATATGATTGATAAACATAAAGATTCGTTCTAATGTAATTTATACTTGTTATGTACAAATAAGTCGATGATAATACCTACTGTGAAAACAAAACAACACAAAATTGGCTATAAACTGAATAGGGAATATGCATGAAACTCCAAAATAAGTGAAAATATTTTTATTGTAATCTTTATCGATATAGATATATACTGTAAAAATATTTTTTAAATTCATCAACTCTAAATTGGTAAAATAAATACTTCAAAAATGACGTTTCAAATTTGCCGGGCAATTTTATCCATATGCTTGAAAAGGAAAGTGACGACAAAGTACACTATCTTATGAAGTTTTAGCTTGTTGGGTGTATTGTTATACGTTTGTTTATGAGTTATTTTGTCTTTTATTTACATTATTAAAACAAATGGATTATTTTTTGAAGTAATACAGGTCTGTAGCAATTTATCAAAGAAACTTAATCCAAACACTACGTTGCTGATATCGTGTACTCTGACGTCACAGCGAGTTCGCGCCAAAATGGCGTTTAAATGCTTTGGAACTGATAGCAGATTTGATTATTTTTTTGTACTTTTTTGATTGGTGTTTTCAAAGACTTATATTTTTTTCCGGTAATGTAATAACATACAGAACCAATTAAAAAAATAAAAATATGGCATGCATATTCCCTATTAGACTTTTCACCAACCTGTATTATTGATAGGATTTGTAGAGTTATCAGTTATACTAACTGTTATAATAAGAAGTTTAACATATTATTGGTCCCCACAAATTAGATATTGGGTTATATTTACATAAACATAACAAGTAACGGGTGAACGTTGTTATAAAATGTATTTTTGAAATCAGAATTTCATGTTTATTATTTCACGATAGGATTCAGCCCACCTACCATCTGTCTGCGATTGTTTTGAAGTGTGTAGTTTTCACACCAAGTAACAGGTGGCGCTAGTTGTCTCATTTCATAATATTGCATTTGTATCGTACATCGTATGATCCACTAATTTTCTATGCGCGTATATTCTAAATCAGGAAATAGTTATACTATGTTTAGATTTATGCGTTTTATGATACTCACAACAAAAAAAGAAATTAATGAAGTTATTGGAGCTATTTATTTTTACTTGCCGTTTGTATTCTTAAGAGTGAAGAAGAGTGGAGCGTACCAAGGAAAAATATGATTAAATCTAATTTGAGTAATTCAAAAAACATTTATGAATCTATTTTATTTATCTTTAATTGATATCTAACCTGACGATAGACTCGACTCCTCGACTGCTGACGATAGTGATCAATGTTATATTAGAAACTAACCAAATATCGAACAGCCTTTAATTATTATCATTACAATCATTTATGTAAGTAAAATTTTTCATCGTTTTTACTATTATGTCCGATACTGTAATACCAATTACGGACATAAATAAACGCATACATTCCTGAAGAGGCTAGTTACAGGTGCTACTACTGACACCTACAGAACATAATATTTCTATCCAAAATGTGATAATGAACGAACGTATTGCCATGCCGGGCACAAATTCCGGTCTACAAATATTTTATAATTAATATGAAAATATTTCATCACTAACGGCTCTGAGTCCTATTAACTTCAACTTAAAAAATATTATTACGTACGTACTTTGTAAACAGTGCCTAAATAAGGATATAACAGCGGAAACTGTTACATTCCCACGCAGCTACACATATCAAGTAGGCAAGTAATTATAGAGTACCAAAACGCACCGTAATATATTCTAGTCAGCTTTGACACATAATATCATATTAAGTTACCTGCCGTTGTCATGCAAGGCAACTCTTAATAAACAGTCGAGTATGGAGAAGAAAATATAAGCAGGGATATTATATTAATGCATGACAATAATTGTTACCGACATAGCTCAGTGGAAATCGAGTCGGCTGAAGGATGAGCTTGCCAGATTATCTTGAGGAAATACATACAATCTAATAAACGTTGCAAGACAATTGTTACAGATGGCGTTGGATACAGACGGCTTTCAATAGGCCCCTGTGAAAATCCTTGAGGGAAGCCCACGTTCAGCAGAGGACTTCCTGTGTTTTAAGGTGATGATGACGATCATATAGCAAATATACCGTGCTAATCACCTCTAATATTTTAAATCCCAGTTAAATCACTCGTGCCTTATTAAGATTCACGCGCCTTATAAAGGTATGCGAATAAATATTTGTTAATAATACAAACGGGAGCTTGCTAATTGTATGAACCAAATTGGGTGTGACAATATATTCCAGCGTTGCGCGCTTGGCGTGTAAGCATAAACGTGACTCATTTTATATTAGGAAATAACACGCGATGCTGTGGTTTTATCAAAAACCTCCTCCAGATTGGTCGAGTATAAAAGGGTTTAAACGTGGTTAAGCTTCATTTTGATTTTTACTTTTCCGCGCTTGATCTGCGGGCACATTGTGTTGTGCCGCTCTGCTCCATTGCGCTCTATAAAAGGACTCAAAGACACTTATCGACTTTTTGTTCGATTATTGAGACATCATGACCAGTCTTGGTATAATTTCTTAGTTGTCTCTTACAGCTGCGTTTTTGCAGTGTTCAATCTGGTTTTAACTTTTTCACCTAGGAAGAATGATTTGTTTAATTTCCATACATTATTTTCCAACAATGGAGTTGCTGTCCTTCACGCGATTACAGTTAAGTTGATAAAAATTCAAATGGATGTACTTACTTAGTATTTCTAACCAAACTATGTTAATAAGAGGGTAACCTATTACATACGTCAGAGCTATCCAAAATTATGCCGTGTGTGGAACTAAATTTACTCAAGTGTCTAATTGCACGTTAAGTGACCAATAAAAATGCACCGGCGCCACCCAATTGAATGGTTCAAACTTCAAATAATTTATTTTGAAAACCTTAAATCACATACGTAACAATCATTACTAGGGTGAAAGGTAGAATAAAAATAAATAAAGACAAAGGCTGTCTAGGTTTGTAGTTGAATATGAACCAGGAACTTGTCAAGCGTGTTTATAACGAATGTCTTGTGAGCAATGCGGTTTGTGGGAGTGAGTGTGTACGCTCCTACTTCCTCCTAGTGTCGTCGGCAGTCACATTCGCGATCAGGGAAATGTCAAGGTCGGCCCGCTCACTTCCTTTGGCGGCGTACCTACCGACGGCCCCCACCTGCCTCCTTCCATTTGCGTAAGCAGACTGCAAAGAAACGATTAATTATTCACGTTGTAATTTAAATAAATTAAAAATGTGCTTTGAAAATGCGGAATATGGAGTGAAAGACTGTTCACTAACACAATTTTGGTTGGGTTGCATTGCATTTCCCAAACAAAGAATACAAACACGCTGAAATTAAGAATAAAATGTATTTATTTTGATATTTTATTTACTCTGATACGGAATGTTGAATTATATGTATGATAACATTAATGCGTAGATATTACCCAAACTCAATACAATAGTTTATGTGTTTGGCTAGCGCCACAAGGCACAAGTCTGCCTCGTCTCGTGGCGACTGTCAAGACGCGAGGCAAAGGGCCTGGCGTAACGACGGCGCCAATGGAGCGCGCTTCCCCCAACCATTCCTGATTATGTGCCGTGATTTAGTACAACACATCTGTAGAATACATTCTGTATTATAAATATTGCGAGTACAATGAGATCCGTGAATTACGCATCTGTTTTGAATGTAACTTTGTATGGACAATTTTAACAGTCATACATTTCAAGTACTTACTAGAAAACCGAGACCAGTTATATTTGTTTTGAGATGTAAATTATAGTCAAAATATTCACGATTCCCAAACTAGTATTACTGGAAAATATAGAAATACAATATGGTATTAAATTACATATACTGGTAAATTAAGACATCTTATTAACGGTCAGAAAATACTTGATAGTTTTCCCGCACTTTATTATATTTGTTTTACGTGTTTTTTTTTTAATTTCTTAATGTGGAATAATTTTGTTGTTGAAAAGTAGATTATTAGCATAATAAGCAATAAATCGCACAACTATCTGGTTTTTTTTATTGGACCGATTAAAAGTAGTTGGTACAAAAATTTAGCAATCCTAAACGGCGATTTCCATATCGGGAGAGCGTGCTGTAAAATAATCTTGTTCCCAAACAAGTCAAATATTGATTTATAATAAGGTCGATAAGCCCAAAAGATGATGCCCAATATGCTCTTTTCTTTTATTTTAATTTCAATTTTCAATTCCCTAACACTAAGCTTAGTTACGCACTTTAATTACAAACAAAAATAATTGTAACAATACTACTCAATAACTTTCATTGTTCTAGGTGTGATCGCGGCAGTTTTCGTGGTCGTTGGAGCGTCAAGTGCAACCAAACGCCTCCACGTTTTCCCATCAGGGCGCGTCTCTTCAACCGTCTCCGGGTCCCTTACAATCTACTAATTAACTCATGCAACTTAGATTGTTTATTATAGTTGTGCAATGAACTTTGACAATGTTCTCATACAGATCAAAGAAAAGAACAACGAATCATCGTTGGTTTTAGAGTTTACTCCTTTGATGTCATAACAATGCTTAAAATTTAAAAAAATGCATGCAAGTACTCACACTTATATCTGAGAGGGTAGGTAGAGAATGTAGAGCGCCATACATCGCGCTACAAACTTCTTTCAACGTTTATCCTCGTTTCAACGTTATAATCAAATAAAACCTTTTAAAACCGTCAACTGTACACTATTGGTAATTCAGAAATACAAACAAAATATATTCGCTCACTTCGCCATTGTTTTGAGGTTTGCTTTTACTAAAAATCTACTGCGCCAGGACTACCGGAAAGACATAGCCACTGCGAAATCATATAAGGAAATGTATATAATAATTAATTCCGCGGGAAGCGTGAAAAAAAAATGAAATGGAAACATTTCCTAAATTACAACCGGAAATGTATCAAATTGAAAATGTATGCATAAAGTTTTATATACGTATTTGATCAAACCAATCATAATTAATCGTCCAAGCATCTTCAAAAACACGTAAAGCTCCTAGAGTATACGTTCGGACTATCTACAACTGTTTATACACATTAAAGCTTGTAGGCATGTATTGAAGTAGCTACTATGTACCAATTTTTACAGTGTTTAAGTAGCAATTTCTTACCTAATGATATACTGCTATAGAAAACAGTTTAATTGGCGTAAGACCGTGCGACTGATTGAGTTGTTAAAGATTTTTATGCGATGTTATCGAACGCGCGTAACGCGCATCACCTGCGTGTCATCCAGTGCAGTTGCAACGCGTGCGCGCTGGTGAGAGTGCATTCCCAGTCATCTAATGACAATGACAGAGCATCCCCGCTTTCCAAGTTCATTGACAATGAAAGTGTTGCGCATGCGTGAAAACTCGCGCCAATTATAAGCGCGGGCGGCGACGGGTGCGCCGCGCGGGTGGTAGCCCCGAGCGAGCGCCAAGCGCGGAGCGGCGCGGGCGCGGCGCATCGGTCGATGGTTGCGCGACGACGCGGCCGAGTGCGCGCGCTTCATTGCCAAGGCCGGCTTGCTTTCTCCACGATCTACGAGCTATTACGTGGCACTCGGGACCGCTTGGATAATCTCATGTAATTGGAATTCGTTTCGTTACAGCTAATGGCCGGTAACCGACGAAGTAGTACGTAATAGCCGGTAAATAACGAAATACTTACTCGATCACCTCAAAACAGCATACAATGACATTATAATTATTCAATTCATGATTCGTGGTGTTTAAAATTATTTTATCATATTTATTGACGCCATTAAGCGAGCTTCCGTCATAGGCTGGGGGAACTGATAAAATAATATTGATAGTAGTAGTCTGGTCGTTCTTGACCTAATCTCTCGATGTTTTATACTCTGAATGCGTTGGTTCCGTGTTTATGGTTGTCCTAGAAAATTATAATAAAAATGAAAAGAACAACGAAGAATTCTTGAAACAGTATTCGAAAAATACATGTAGGTACTAAATTATTAATGGTTAATAGGTAGAGTTTGTATCATCTCAAACTTGATTTCTAGCTTTTGAAAATACCTCTGAGTTTAATACTTTACTTCCTACAACATTAGATAGCGTTGGAAGGCTTGTATTAGCCGCCGCAAATATTAAGACAGCTCATGATCTCATACTACTGGATTGATTTCTGTAAAATATGGATGGGAAGGGCTGACCCGAGGGTCACTCCAACCGCACCTAAACCTGTTATGTACCAGTAGGAACTCATAGATTAGTATTATGTACTCTCTCTGTATCAGCCCATATACGTCCCACTGCAGGGCACGGGCCTACTCTACAATCGAAAGTACGAATGAGAGTAGTTAGGCCATATAGTCCACCACGCTGGCCTAGTGCGAGTTGGCGGACTTACAAACCATAGAAATTTTTATAAATCGCTATGGTATGCAGGTTTCCTCACGATGTTTTCCTTCACCGTTTTAGTGCGTGGTGATTGACTATCAATACACACATGACTCCGAAAAGTCAGAGGTGTGCCCTGGGATTTGAACCCGCGACCACCATGAACATGTTGGCAGTCGCGTCTAGTCCGTTTACCAACGGGCCACCATGCACTTCGCACTTCGCATTTAGTATTATGTACAGTAGGAACTATCGAAATATTTAAAATAAATAATAATCATACAACATTTTAGACTTTTACCACAGAGAGTTGGTGAATTTTACAGTTTACCGCTGTTCGGGCTTTTAAAAACCACCGCGCATTTTAAAAAAATATCAAAACAGTGAGAGAAATCCCCATATCGTAGATTTATATTAATTCCTATGGGTGATGGCGGTAAGTTATGGCCTAAACCGTGTTATTCTTAGAAAATGCCCGTGCCCACAGTGAGATGTATATGGACTGGATTGATTAATTGTTGTTGCTTGTTATATTCTGTGGGTCAAGGCTAAGATGGACCGTTGGTTGTTGTTATGTTATTTAGTTAAATAATACTTACTCGCTCTTGATCAGATAATTATTGTATATCCGATTTCACTTATCGCTAACTGTAATTTTGTTTCATTGCAATTTCACAATAAGTATTAGATACCTAAAATGTATACCTAATATTGCGTTCAAACCACGAGTATAGGGGGCTGTTCCGGAAAGCCAACCTTGATCTAACCCAAGGTTGAAACGCAAAATCCATTTAACGTACACAAATTGAAGGAATCTAAAAAATAATTGGCCAATTCGACAGTAGCTATTCATGTGTGACCGTTTAAACGTTTCCCCATACTGAATTTTGTACAAGAGGCAATGGAAAATTTTCGTCAATCGTAGTTCCACAATTGCTTCACGAAGCCAATTTTATTTGTTAATCTATCTGAATTTCTTCCGGTTTGGTGAAACTACTGTTTTAAATTGATTTAATGTAAGAGCATAATTTAGTATTTATATTACATTAAAAGTGCGTGGTGGCCTGTTGGTAAACGGACTAGACGCGGCTGCCAACATGTTCACGGTGGTCGCGGGTTCGAATCCCAGGGCACACCTCTGACTTTTCGGAGTCATGTGTGTATTGATAATCAATCACCACGCACTAAAACGGTGAAGGAAAACATCGTGAGGACACCTGCATACCATAGCGATTGATAAGAATTTCTATGGTATGTAAGTCCGCCAACCCGCACTAGGCCAGCGTGGTGGACTATATGGCCTAACCACTCTCAATCGTATTCTCGATTGTAGAGTAGGCCTGTGCCCTGCAGTGGGACGTATATGGGCTGATACAGATTACATTAAATCCTGAATCAGAAATTCATAGAACTGATATCAACATAGAGTCGAATGTGTGTGCATGAATTGTTTCCATCCATTAAATTATATCAAACTGTGATTTTATTATGTCCTATTATGTGATAATTTTGTGAAAGTTTTTTAGTATGGATGTTTGTTATTCCTTCACGCAAAAATGAATCGACCGATTTTGATGAAATTTGGTATAGGGATAGCTTCTTCCCCTGAATGAACATATAGGCCACATTATTTATTTCAAAAAATGTATTTCTGCCGTAGGATGAGTCAGAAATTCAAATATACATATTTGCTACTCTTTCAAATTCGAATGGTAGGCAAATGGTACAGGACAGGAGAGGATAGTTTTGCATGCTTTTCGTCATGGGACAGAACGAGATCGGACAGAACGTGACATAACGGCACGGGAACAGCAAGGTAGTCAACGGCAGTCACATCGAAATTAAATTTAAAACAGTTAGTACACGAAATAGTGTGTTGTTGATATGAACTAGACTCAAAAACTATCTGTAGGTAATAAAATCTCAGTAAATAACAGTCAACAGTGAGAATTTGCGTAGTTTGAATTAATAGTGAGACGACTTGCGAAGACATACACCCCGCGATTATATAAAAGAAAATGTTATGAAGAAACTTGTATACTTGTGTGCAATATGTTTTGCCAATCTTTTCCACTAGGTGAAGATCGCCGATTAGGAAATGTGCCCAATAATAGAGAAATATGCATAGCAGTCGGTCAATTAGTTACAGATACCTACATACAATAAGTTAGGAAATGTTTGTTTCTGTTTTAAGCAACCATGATAAACATTGGTTCGATAAATGGTCGATTGGTTCTTAATCAGGCTCTTAAAAAACTGTATCAACTTGATTAGAATACTATTTGGAAACACTAATTACTTAGTTCTTATTCTAAATTGTCTACCACTATCACTGCTGCTTAGCAATGTAACTAGCAACTAGCCACTAAACTAAGCAACTAGAAATACTGTTTCAGTTGAAGAAGATGGAAGGCAACGAAAAACTTAATACCTAGGTAATGTTTCGGCACTGTACTAGCTGCTCTGCATGGCACTGGCAATACAGTGCTTAATAATACAGCTTCTGTTTGATTTATTCCGGCCTATGGTTAAACTTGAAGTTTGCTATAAGAAGGAAGGTGGTCTAATAATTCTATTAAATTACGATATCATGTTAAAACAAGTAATTCCATAACAAGAACACGTTTTTAATTATGACACTCCAAATCCATAAGCTACAAACGTGTTACATCACGAACCATCCTATTATAAGGCCACGACGAGGTGACTACTCAATTTTACCATAAATGTATCCACTTAAACACATCAGTTGTACAGAGTAGTAAAGTCATAGTTTGGTATGCGATCTCATTGACGACCGTTGAACCGGGAAGTAGCCGTTACTGTTCCTATCACAATAGATGCAGATTCCGCACTACCTACTTACGTTCACGTATTATTTGTCTTGTCTTTCAACAATTCTATGCCTGACAATGCAAATTGCAATGCAAAGTTATATGCAATTCAGAATAAAAAAAATATATAATTGGGGTACGAGATGCTGCTGCCAAAAAACTATTATAATTGCTGGTATATTTGTATTAAGCCGTCCAAATTTCTGGAGAATTCAGGTACACCGCCGTGGCTTTAAAAATTAAATAATGGAATTTCTGCCTAATTGGTAATTGACATTTGACAGTTGTTTATTTGAATTATTATTAATGATTACTTCAAGTGTTCTTTTTCCAAATGTGATTTACAATTCTAATAAAACTATTATTCACTGAACTTATTGCGGATTTTCTCAGTAAATAGTCGCTGACCGGATGGCTACCTAATACCTCAGTCCGCCCCGTGTCCAAAAAGTAAAAAAAAATATAATAAAACCAAATCCGCGATAAACTTCGTAAATAATATTGTTATTTCAATGTGTAACATTCGTGTAAATCTAAGAAACCATTATAATTTAAATTTAAAATAATCAAACCCTAATTCTTGTTATTATTATTTTATTTTTTAATATATTTTTTAAAATAATGTTGTAGAATCAGTAATAAAACACCTTGAATCAAGATCAATATATAATTATCACCTTTTAGAAATTCCTAGGTCTTCGATAATGAAAATGATGTGACCATATAAAGAAGTAAATTCTCTCAGAAGAAAATAGAGATATTAACTTAATTAACAAACATAAATCTTATTGAAAACCTCTCTTGACTGTTTCTTTTCACGCATAAAAGAGCAGAAGAGTACTGTTATGAAATGTTTTTGAAATAGCATTTTAAAATGATGCATCGTCCATCTATGTATAAGTTGCAATAAGACGGAATCCAAAAATATTTTCTGTCCAAAAACAAATTTGAAGTGCATGTGAAAATACCCTAAGTTTTGTACATTTTGTGCAATAATGCCATTTTCGAATGTATAGCAATAAGAGTAATTAACAATACGAAAACTGAATGAAAATGTCATTGTACATAAAATTCAATTCTGTATGTTCTAGATGTTTGAATAAATTGCCATGAAGCCAATGAAGCAACGCGTCACTGGCCATGTTTACGCACAGTATTTGTTCATTCACAAAGTCTTATTGAGTATCGATGAACAGAACGCTCCATAGTTATAAAGACGTATAAAAAGTGCTGCATAATACGTACGCAAGCCGGACACCCACGTCGCAAATTCCTGCCCATTATCACTTCAATCCCACGGGCTCATATGACAAACAGAAGCCAATTCTGGGCGGTGCACCGTAAGCGCAAGATTTATTTTTTGTTCAAAAGCATTCTTCCCAGGAGATCACGCGAAAAGGATGTTCAGCACAAGAAGTTCCAATGCCTCCCGGGCTAATACTAAACAATGCTTTAAACATCCAACCATTTTTAGGTAATACATCATCGATCGAATTCAATTATAACGTAATGGTAAAGTAAACAAATCGATGAAAGTAAAACACCAATCGACCAACTACTTCGTCCAGAAAAGTGTAATATAATGGGATAATATTATAAGGCGCGTCAGTTATTTAATTAATACCACATGTAGATACACTGAACAGTGCACCGTCGTAAACGCTCATCATAACTAAGATAATGTTTTGTTATTGTTTACAGACCACCAGGCAGGCCCCGTTCGTAATTTATGTAGGTGTGTATGGGACTCCCCCGCGAAGCATTCTGTGCCCACCTCCTGCATTTGTATTTTGTTAAATTTTATTTTTAAAGATTCTAAACAGAAGTGCACCACATGTGTTGCCACCTGACCTCAGTGAACTTTCCCACGCTGAGCGGGCTGAGTATAGGCGAGTCCCTGGAACGTTAACTTAGCAGTTAACGTTAGTATACATAAGGCTCTCTGGAACACATCCGCTCAAAACTGATAACTTACTTTTACGTCTTCTGAGACTAGCCGATCTGTTTTCGGGAGCAAATGTCTCCGCTCCAGTCAAGCTTGAAGCGTTTTTTCTGTTTACTTAAATGATCTGGTGATTGTTTTTTAATTTATTTTGTCGGTCGACGTCGTCATGTGGTTCCAATCAGAGAGCGTCGAGGCTTTTAATTTTTTGTTGTCGATTATCGGTGGAGTTAGTGAAAGAGACGAATTTGTTAACATTAAATAATATTTATCTTTTTGGGATCCACCCCAACGTGATTTTGTTTGCTAAATTAGTAAGAATATAGTATACACGAAACGAAGTTATAGTTTTTATTAAAAGGACGCTTCCTTTCGCAGGGATAAAAACTAAAAGTAAAATGACCATTGGTATTGCAGGGAATGAAGCTTCATTACAAGCCGAGCATTCCGCTGCGTATCGCACTTGATTGCAACATCTGCCGTTTGAACGACATTACAGTCTATTTAATTAGCCGGCATTAGTGTTAGCTACACTGCGCTAAATGGACTTCTTTTTTTATTGAGCGTCGAGTACATACTAGTATACGTAACAACAATTAATGGCTGTATTATGATGATTATTATGTTCCATTCGTCAACCATTGTGATATCAACAAAGAGTCTGAAAAATCGACTCGTGAGGTTTTATGCTCAAGTAACATAAAAAGGGTAGAGACATACAAGTAATCATTGTTATGGGAATCGTCCTTCAATAACCCGGTCAACGTCGTCGCTATTATTCACTTAAAAACCGTTAACGGCTAAGTAAGGAACTAAATGAATTCAACTATTAATTACACACGAGTTGTTATTCCGTCGGACAAGGAAGCTGCCGCGGCCGCGGCGCGGCGCGCCGTCGGCGCTAGTGACGTCACGCACCGAATTAACCCGATTCCGAGAATTGAACCGTTGTATGTCAGTGCACTTGTCTTGATCGCCGACACACGTGTGGACATCGTACATTGTAAGTGATGGTGGAGTGGCGGCAACTTGATGATGAAATATCCGACAAAAACATGGATATAATTAAGTAGCAACCAAGTATTATGTGTTTCATCTTGGAATCTACCCTAATGCTAATTAAATAATATTAGCACAATTGATTTAAAGAGTAGGGATAGGCCCTTCAGTATATTGTATATTGAAGTTTCAAAAAGATGATCGTGAATATCGCGTTAAATATATATTAAATTTATTTAGTTTATTAGATTTGGTCTAAACGGTGATAAAAAGTATTATCTTTATATTTATTAAACTTTCTGTCATAATAGTAAGCAAAAATTTTCAAAATCGTTGCAAGTGACTACTCATTTCAGTAACGCTCCACTAGAGATTTACTGGAGCACGCGCACCACTTATATCAGAACACTACACACGATTAAATACTAATTCTATAAAGTATGGCATATTACATAAAGTTTGAAAGGATTGCATATGGTACGCTTCTTAAAGAAATTATAGGTATTCAGTTGGCAACAATATAACTCTTAACTTTGATGCAATTACCGGATAATGAGGATTTATGTTTCACTCAGCAAGCACACGTACGAAAAAATGTGCGCTAATTTATATTCACAGCGAGTGTGTCGTAAACACTGTTACCTGGTAGCAACAGCATGCAAATATAGCTGTAAGTTGCATAGAATGTAGTCTGCCAATAAGTCTAGCGATTGCAAAAGCAACAATAGAAATTATGCATCTCGTTAAGCTGACTCTTCCTTATTCAGTTAAAAAGAGCAACAAAATGGCATCAATCTAATTTAAAAAAGATTTATTTACTAGGGAGTTTTACCTATAAATTACTCATGTGGAATTAACTTCCATAATGCAACGTTCGACACCTAACTATCAAACGCTGTTTAATAACAAAAGAACTGGCGCAGTAAATAGACATGAAGGCACCTCTTAAATTCCTATTCCTAGTAGGAGCGCGGCCATGATTCACTCTACCAAAGTAATAATCGTATACATCCATTCCACACCCATATATTTAGCGTTCTTTGATTTCGCTAATAAAATTAATTTTATGACTACTTATTCTAAAAGCCAGCTATTAGCGTACGGAGGCGGGTGTTGTTTTTAAAACGTGTTAAAGATACAATAATTTGAACAATGAGCTGTGAGTGTACCATCCTCGTATTGTGAGGAAACTGCCACAGCGGGAGAGCGCATGTTATTAATATTATTACGATAATACACGCCGTAACCGAATGAGATGTTACGTGATTGTTTAGCTATTTGTGTTATGTTTGTTCGGTTCGTACTACGTAGGTTACACACGTGAACCGGGTCGATAAACTGGATACTTCACGATAGGATAGAACACTTGTAGAAAATATTACAAAATAAATATATCTTACCATAATGACCAATTAAAAGAAGGAAGTAGCAATTGCAATCGCAAGTATTTCACTTGTGCTCATTTATTTTTATGAAAATATTTCTCATTTTGGATTTAAACAAGTTAATCGATGGGAAAAAGAATCAATCAAATCAAAAGATCAATCATTTTAAAAAAACACAAGAAGTCATGATATGCATGATTGTAAGACAATACTGTTACGAGTACTTACATATTTTTCAAAATCAAATATTCAAAGCATTCGACAATTTATATTTTACTCTGAATACTATTTAAAAACTATTTTTCAAAAACCCATAGTAATAATGGAAAATACCTATCGGAATCTGAGTTTTCGTATGCAACAACGTACCTACGTTCTTTTAATTTATAACTTTGCACTGTTTCATGTCTGAAGCGAAATAGGTGTTAACTTATAAAATTGGTCAAATAAATCACCGTTTACGTCTCCTATAATTTAGAATCAATCCTTGCGTAGTGAGAGGTATTTTACAGTTTGCTCAAATAATTTTCATGAAAACTGTTGTTAAAGGAACTTATACTCGTACCATTATCAAGAAATTAAATATGAATACATGTTGAAACCACATAGCTCAAGCTCCTAAATTCCCATTTAGAGCACATAGTAACTGGCACAATGATAAATCATTTGATTAGTAAAATAGTGGAATCATTACACAAATGAGAGATACTGAGCTACATATAATACAGAGAGGCGGGCACTCGAGACACAATCGGCCCCACAGCAAGGCTTCCGGGTGCTGATTGAGACTGATTGATTCTTATTATTGCTTCGCCGATGCCGTCGCCGGACATAACTGAGCACTTGTACGGTAGCCAACTCAACTTTACGACTGTTTAGGAGCTCCGCTTATTCATAACGTCCAAATGGGATTTACCAAACCTATGTACCTACCTAGTTTCATTTTAATGCTATTTGGCGGACTGGAGATATAAATCATGTACGTAATAATTTGAGAATTAAAACTATAGCAATTTGTTTGCTGTTTTGATTATTGTACTAGGGGTGTACCTATATACTATACTGTCAGTACCGCCCCAGTTTTAAACGTAGGCTTAAGGCTTGGTCAAGCTCCTTCATAAATCACGATACTATGTTATTAGGAATTAATGTTGTTGTTAAAAGTTGATAAAACTCATTGTTAAAAGTAGTTGAATTCGTAATTAATTTGCAAAAACAAGGGTTAAATTATAATGCCCATTTATATCCTTCACTTTTAGTATCGTTAATCAGCTACGATTGAAATAAACATGTTATACCTTCCTTTGATGTTGCTATCCCGCGGTTCTGAAAGACGTTTCATTTATTTATTGTAAAATTTCCTTTTATTAATAACACAAAACGTCTTCAACAATTTAATTTCATCGTCGCTTGTGATGTTTCTATTCGGAACACAAATTATCGACTCGGTTTGATCCCACGCCCGAAATAAAGTATCATATTTCCTGTCAGTCGAAGCAAGCTTCAGTGCTCGGCTCTTTTTTTTCCGAAGCATCCAGTTTTTTAAGGAACTGCATCACACATGTTTGTACAACATGCGCAACGTTTTCGTAAGTAGGCGAGTTGTTAGTTTTTTGGCGTCTGCGTGGTTATCAAAGCAATGTAACTTGACACATTTATTTCTAATGAATCCAAATATGTTTTGGTACACCACGGATATTTTTTATAATAAATTTTATGTATTCTTTATGTTTAAAATTAATCATAACGTTATCGCGCTCGCGTTAAAAAAGAAACACGGGAAATTATTAGTTATTAGTAATATCCGTATAACTAATTTCCTTCACTAAGATATTGCCGGATAGAACGACCTTCTATAATATTAAACCTATACTTAATAAATACATAAATACTTGTATAAATCAAACGAGTAATTAAGCAATATCACGCTCGACAAGCGTCCACAAATTGCTTGCATTCGTCGTTACGGAAGTCGTCATTAATTTGTGTAATTAAGTGCACGTTATGCAGTATCGCATAAACGGATTATTCAATGAGTTGAGTAATGATTATTTAGTCACAATGGGTGATCAATTGTGGTAATGCGCGTTGCCGTTAGGCGAGTGGCGAGTGCCAAAGCGTGCTGGCGTGCACTTAGCCGGCGCGGCTGTATTACAGGTGTTGCACCGCTTCTCACGCCCGGTTTCCGCGCCGCGCCGCGCCGCTTGCATAACCCGCCGCGCCCGCGCCCGCGCACGCTCAGCCTGCTCCACGTAACCTGCCGTAACACCAACCATTATGCATGTAGGGCGCATGCGCCGACACACTACCAACTTACCGATTTTACACTCAATCACACACATTTCGCGGCTAATGTGCCCAGTCCGACTCCTACCCGATAACATCATGTTCAGTTTCTTTTGATTTATGGCTTTGATCTTTGTCTAGGTGCATAAAGATGCATAACGCACGGTGCAAATGAATATGTGGTTGATGGTATAGTATAGGTACTTACTGTTTAATTGCCAGATGCGTTTAAAGCGTTGTCACCTGGCGGATTAAAGAGACACGTGATGACGATGATGGCTATCTAAAGTACTCCATTTGGCAGGCTATTCTCGGTCCGTCGAGTCCTTTGTGCAGCTACCACAGAACGCTCCCAAATCTCACGTTACAAATGAAGATGACGTGCGCACGAGACATCACAGATCGACAGATAATCGACGAGTTCTCGCTTCCATCAACAAAAGATCGAATTCCGCGTGCGGATTTGAGCTCGTATTCATTCTTCGGAAGCGGTTGGCGCCAGCTGCCGATCAAATATCAAATGACTTGTAGATAAAGGATTCCTTAATAAGAAAAATGTAAAGTGATATCGGAGTGAAGCTCGAAATGTTTTCACGCTAAATCGGCCCGAGACACTGGCTTCTTGTAAGCTACACCAACTTGTACTTGAATTACACTAAGACGATCCTTCTTCGTTCGCAGACTTTTTGTGTTATGTGATATGATATTTTTTTGCAAAGATGAGCTAGAGAACGAAGTTAGCCTTACCAACCTATCCAAAAGCAAATTATCTATTCAAAAGAAGCGTAATATTTTGCCACAGGTACGGTTTTTCCGTCTTTATCGATTACAAGTCATTCATTCTGAAAACATTCCCAAAAAATTAGATATGGCTACGGTTCGTGAAACTGAGTTCCCAGTTATCGGGTATTTCCTTTAATATTATTATATATCATATTCACAAAATGTGAAAAATGTCTTAAGCCATTATTCATAGTGGACAATAAAAACGTTAAAACAAAATAAAAACTATGTAGGTAACTAAGTTGGTAAAGAGTCCAGTTTGTTTCTCATTTATTTTAATTTTGAGTATGTGCTCAAAAAACTCTAAAAGTATCTATGCTTCACATAGTGGTTTAATATTTACCTACTTATTTCCCAAATAGAAACAAGAAGGCCCATCTGAAAACCCGAATCGTAAACACAACTTCTCGATTTTCAATACATCGTTGCAAAATACTTCCATATGTAGAGGTATAGATTTTATATTGTACCTACCTAATGCTGTTGAAAAGTTGGGCGCGGAAGTCCCGCGACCGGAAATGGGTGAGGGAGACGGGGTGGCCAGAGAGGATATCCGGCAACCTCCTCCTTTTTCCGGTCTTTCACTTCCTGTTCACTATCAGTGCGTACCGTATTCTACTGGGAAATCGAGAAATAATATTTTAACATTTTAGATTCGTGGATTCTTTTCATGTCTCTTTATGACGTACTGTAGGTTAAAATTAAATTATTTATATACCCTCTCACTCATAAGGTCTTTACGCAGTTTTCAAATTTTAATATGAGCTCACTCAAAAAAGATATTCATAGACCTTAAAAATCACAAATAAACTATTTAATAGCTCATTAACTCAAAATGGCCGAGACCTTTGTATAAGCAAATTTCATGCTTATAGTGGCAAATGTCAGTGATCTGGACGTTTGAAATTACTGTGAAGTGAAATTATTTTATGTTTTTAATTTTTTATGTGGAAATTATTTTAATTTTTTTATGTGGACTTATTAGTTAAAATATGTAGAAAAGCCATTATGAATAGCAAAACTTAATGAACGTTCTATGTCCTTGTAACATTATTTAACTAACTTACGTTAAGATCTTTGATTAACATTTTTTATGAATAGGGAGATTCACTGTAAACTAATATTTAAATTACCATTAAACGTTACAAAACACTACCAAGCTCTTTGTAATAAGGCAGTAAAGGAAAAATGTATTAAAAAAAGTCAAGGCGTCATTGTTCTTTAATGTTTAAAATAGACGGACTTTTTAGCTGCTTAAATATTCTGAAATAGAATTGCATAATGGAATATTAATGAAAATAGATATTAGGAATTCTGTGCCCGATTCTTGTAGCCCGCCGAATTTGTACGTGTAACGTATGTATTCATTTTATAGATTAAATTAAATTAACATAAATCAACTAAACATATAAATCTGTGTACATACACACTTATTTCATGAATTAGTTATCAATTTAATTTTAGTTTTGACAGATTTCATAACACCCGCTGCAATGTTGTAAAAATAAAGTTTTAAAAGTCGTTAATCTTTCCACCGTAGTAGTTAACGTGGAGATATTGTAAAGTGGCCCTTATATGTTAATACGGCGGAGTGACGGTGTCGTTGCGCCTATAAAATCGTCTCAAGTGTAAACACACGTAAATATCGCGCTGCACGCACTCGTAAAATCTATTTCTCGCGCTATTGCGGCTCGCAGCCACCATTCAGACTGTTTTATACTGACGACAATCAACATCATTAATATGCGTGACGATTGAACAACGCCCCTGTAATTACATAAGCAAAAATACACAAAATGTGTTACTGTTCTTAACAGGTATTTTAATACATTAAAGCACCTGTTCCAAATATACATCTACATGATAAAATTTCAGTATTTTTTATTGAGTTCTCATTGACGTAAAATCATTTATTTCCAGGTAACAATATCAGTAACTAAAGCGTATCTTGATAAATATTTATATCATGCATTCCTATAATCTGAAAACATAGTGTTTTTCAGGTATATTTTTACAATTCGTTTTTCTTGTTCGGAAATTCAAACGCAGACGGGAACGCTGTAACACCCACGTTTTCTATCGGTAGATAAAAATAATCCGTCGGTTCGGGCGAATGAAATCACTAGAAAAAAAGCTGAAGTATTTTTCACGGTCTGCACGTCAGACGTCTCTCGCATTACGGTTTTCACTCATCCACTAGTTTTAACACAAAGACATGACTCACTGACAAATATTTGTTCTAATAATGCCCGGGTCATCATGAGAAAGCTTTCCGACGTGCATGTTATTTCGAAACAGGAGCAATTCATTTATAAATAATTTGAGGATAATTAATTTATATAAGCTGCATTGTCGTATAAACTGTAATTGGCTAGCAGTCACTAAGTTGTCGCCAACTATTCGTAAAGATATTGGTTTTCAAATAAATTAATTAATAAGCAAAATATACATAAATACATAAATTCACGCCTTTCTCCCAGAAGGGGTAGGCAGAGATGCAACTAGAACCACGATATGATAGGTTGAGTCTATCGCCATATCGGGACAAGTTCTCGACTTCAGACTGATAATGAATAGAAAAATCTAATATCTCTTTCTCTAATATCTCTCTGTAATATCTTTCTAATATATCCGGGAATCTGAGAGACCTCATCTTTGCAATCATAACGTAGTACAACAGCGCCATCGACGCAGTCAGGCAGCAATAAATCATTTCTCGATATTATAACAGTTCAAGTTTCTAAAAAAAAGTATATACCTAGTAAAATTACTAAGTCATCCAAAAAAAAATGTCATATAAATATTTTTGTACTCTGGAAAACTACGCTACATGCAATATACGAAATTAGCATTTGATAACTTTAATGTTTCTCAGTTTATCTTACACAATATGTAACGTGTTCTCAAACTAGTATAAAGGCAGTTGGACATACAAGAAGTTACGCTAGTGTAACCCGATTTAACAGTTTGCGTTCTGATTATATAAACACCTATTTTTAATTGTAAATTTTTGGCTTAAGTTAGAACAGCCTCAACTAACGCCGGTATTGGCAATCTTTCACGATAAAGAAACATCAGTTGCGTACTTGCGAACAATGTCTAGACGATTACAACATGTACAATGCACGTCAGATAAACAAAGGTTGCCACCGGAGAACACTCGCTGAACATGGGTCACGTGTCGCGTAGGTACTGTGCCAGCTTCAGCTTTCAAACCAATAGGTATACTTCGTACATAATTGTCGTTTATTAAAAAACTCAAGCGTCTACGAATTATAAATAAAAATATACGATGTGTTAATTTGTTTTGAAACTGTTGTCTGCAGGTATCTGAGCATCAGGTAAAAGTCACGTTCAATGTCAAAGCAAAAACATTTACGTCCGTGTCAATGTAACAAAATAAAATGTTCGATCCTAAGTTACACTTCCAGTATAATTATTGAGATACACAAACCATCTTACAGTTTCAATTATTTATAACTAGGAACAAGTAAAAAAAAAATTAGTGCTAGTATTGCATAGCGATTTTAATCGATATAACTGACAACAGATTTACATTTCTAAATCTTACTTGCTTATCCCGTGTGTCTTCCTTGTGCTATACTTCCTGATTCCTATAGTTATTTTTACTCCCGCAACGTCCAATAATATCTGAATAAATTATACAATACGGAACTATATGTACACCAGCTGTATGAATTGTTACAGGACTTTCCACTCCTTAGTCACATATTTGTCTACTAGTTTGGGAAGATCATTACGTAGGATCTAATCTTACCAAACCTAGCGACTTTAAAATTTTGAAGTGGAGAGCCACTTTATTGTGAGTCATTAGTCAGCATGAATGGGCGGTTTTTTCCAGGGCTGTACTTCTGTCTCATCGGAAACTCGTTCCGTGAGTGAGATTTTCAGATGCCCAACACCCTTTTCCTATTCCCATCCTTTTTCCTTCCCACTGTCCTCCCAATTTGATGGGGCGGCAACACATCCATGATCCAAGTGTAGTAGATGCTATCAGGTGACCTGCTTGCTCTTTTGACGGACCAATAAAATAAACATTTTTTAAACTCATATTAGAAGTTACACATGCATCCAAAAGCGTTATATCTTTATTTTATAACATCTTATTTCCAGTTTATGATAACTTATACTGATACTATAATAAATTTAAAAAACTTTTAAATTCATTATACGTATTATACTTTTAAAGTATATTAATATTTTTATTTTCTGCACTACATAATGTAGTGTATAATTATTTATTTAATAGAACAGCTGTAGTTACAAATGTAGGGATGAAAGGATTGAATGGCTGAACTTTAGGAGCAGTGACTCTGTGGATTACGTTCTAACCATGCAAGAATTAGGAAAGCGCGGAAAAATGCTACACTACGCTGCCATTAAATATAATATCATCACGATTCTGGTTGAAGTAGCCCATAAGATTTTATTAAATTGAGAGACAATTTGCCGTAACCTCACAGGAAAATTGCAGATATAAATAACTATTATTGAAAATATGAAACATGAATCGACATTAAGACGAGACGCTCGATATTCAGCTGGTGAGATGATGAGAAATAATGCACATGAAAAAATGTTAAGATGTTTTATCTGTGATAAGCAGAATTATTATTCCTCAGAATGGCCAAACCAGCATTTTGACCAGAAAATTCCAATGTTATATAATTTTAATAATTTGTAGAAACTAGTGGAAAAAATATAATTTATTCGAACTAGAGCCTTTGAGATGGATCTTCAATTTATAAAATTGTGTGAATTAAAAAAATATAGCATCAAAAGACCGTTGAAACGGGTTATTCTTGACAATGGCAGTGGATACCACTAAAGTATATCATTGCTCGATTGCAAAGTTCACGGCAAACCGCATTGTTTTCGCTTAATAAGTAATACACAGCATTTTTATCTTGATAATTTATTCCCCTTCTTCGTAATAAGAAGGAATGTAATTTAAGTACTTGACCTGAATGGGCACAAAGAAGAAACCTGTAACACAGTCCCGCATGTGCGCAGCGGCAAGTTGGAGTCCAATTTGGGCATGTGGTATGGGGCTATGGTTTCGAGGCATGGCCTTTATGAACAGCTCCCCTTTCAACCCTGGGGCTAAAAGAAATCGGGTGCGTGGGTAGCACTGCCAACCAGCTCCCATACGAGCTGTTTCATTCCATAATCCACAACAATGGATGTAGATAGACCGAGAACAGCTGTTCAAAACCCTGGACAGAAAATTACTTAGTTGAATAAATTAGACCAAAGGGAGGTTATATTTATATTTTTCTATGATATTTAATTAACAGAAAATCCTAATAAGTATATTTAATATTATACGTGTACTTAATATTCTGATAAACAAAACACTAAACTTGAATACATACGATATTCAAGATTTCGATACGTGACCTATTTGAATTAGTTACATTGCGATTAGAGGAGTTCGCAACTTCACTAATCAAATACTACGATGCAGTAGGTTGCAAAATGTATCACATTATATTGTACATTATCTTGAAGGTAAAGTGAGTAATCCATACCACAATCGCCTAATGACTTCATTTTCGTCGATTTCAAAATACAAATCACTGGGACTCCACGTAATTGATAATGAGTGTAATGGAGGTGGCTCAGACGGTTTTCTCGGCGGAAATAGTACCGATAGCTCATTTGCCTTTTCTTTATCATCACAAGTTGGTATTATTTCATTAACTGAAACCTGAAATATTAAAAAGAAAATTATGTTTAAGTATTGAATGCCAATTCAAGCTCTAATAGGCTGATCGCTCCATAAACATTAATCTAATGTATTATTTACATTGAGGTATTACAACTCAATGATTATTTATTAACATTTAACAATTTAGTTCTAATAAGGCAAAAGGTTATTCTAGTACACAGGGCACTAAGAAAAATAAATCTTTCTGACTTAACAGACCTATAAACTAAGCATATTATTTCATATTTGTATATTTACATCACATATTTCTACTTTTTCTCTTGGGTTAACAGTTATAATTGGCGGTAATGTATTACGTTGATCAGAACCACCTCCCTCTAAAATATCACTCGTCGTAGTCATAATATGTACTGTATAACATTTTATATCAAAACAGAAACCGTAAAGAAACACATGGTTTAAAAAGTAGGTACCTAATCAAAAATAAATTCGCTTGACATTCATATGTACACAGATAAGAAACTCTCAGAAACTAAACAGCCACATGGAAAAGTTTTGTTTACAATATACGTATACTCCATATAATAAACCTATTCTTTTGCGCTAACAAACGTAATGTATTTCTAGCGGAAAACTGCGATAAATTACACACACGAAGGCCAAATAATACAGATATAAATTAAATAGTTTTGCACAATTACACATTGTGCACGCACAGGAGTCTAAATATAAACGTGAAACGCACAGGACTGAGTGGCGCTTATGAGCTTAATACCATAACGAGTGCGAAGCGGACAACTTGTTGCGAATACGCAAATAATCAACCTGGCAACAAAAACAATGCTGTATACAAAGAATTTAAACACATAAGTGACTTCCGTTATGCGCTCATCAAAGACCATTACGAGGCAAAAAATATTACTTATCTAAATCATGAACCGCTTAAGCGCGTTACGGATTAAAATGCAGGCTTACTTGGATATGCCCCAAGATAACTTTTTTTGTTAGGTTTATTTCATTTGTGTTTTTGGAAAACTATCCAAAATTTTTGTATGCCAAAAAATCACGTTTAATCAGTTAAGTTATGATTTGACGCATTATATTTTAATTGTCCCTGATGATATAATGGAAATAAGACGGCAATGCTTTATAGCTATAATCATATTCAATCCACGCTTAGAGAAATGAAGGACCGACATAATACACAACAATTCAAAAAGTATAAATGTCGTGAAAGCGGTGCAGCGGTGAGACACGGTTGCGCAGTCGCCGCGACGCGTGACGATTACTCCTGAGGGAGCGGAAGTCTTGCGCACTTCCGCCCGCCGATGCACGATCCGAAGATCCGGTCCACTTGGGCGATCACACTATTACTAAACACTGCAGCTAATAACTTTCTTTACGAGTATTGCCTTGATTTATAAAATAATTATATGATGTACTAACTCCTACATAACAATGAAATAAAAAATATTGTAAAATGAGAACTTTTAGGATTTTTTGAAGCCTGAACCTTACCAAGATAATTTCTAAATTTGAATCATCTACTGGCTTTATGGCGTGATTTAATCAAAATCCCAGATCTGGGATTGATTATCCATATCAGCTGATTGAGGCTTAAAGAGTTTATGTCTCTACAACCAGAAAAATCAATAGCTTCATCTATTGACACATCACATAATTTCAAAACAATTATATTACAAACTTAGAGTCTATAATATAGAGGGAGCGCTGTGATAATTTCTTTCAAAAACGTATCTAAATATTTTCTTGTTCGCGTAGCGCACCTGAAATAAAAATTTAAAGAACTATTTAACATCAAAATCCTTTGATAACCGAAAGTCTATTTAGTTATTATTATTTTAAAACAAGATTGAGCGGATTAAAATAGCCCTAACCATTTGGTTTTAGTTTTCTTTTCCAAGTAATTCGTGCATGTTGGACAACCTGTCAAATACCAGCTAGAAGGAATGCAGAAAAGGTGGCCCGGCACCACCATTTTTATCTGCGTTTTTCAAGTTATAAATACTCTAAGATTTAAAAGAGTATAAATTGCTTTCTACAAAAATAGCTACTAACTACTGCTACTGTTTCAAATTGGTAATAATATCTAAACTTACAACTATAGACTCTACATTTTTTTATTTGTCATGTTTTTGAGTCTCGTTGGTTCAAACAAGCAAAGATTTTAAATCCACCTTTCACTTAAATTAGGACATAATAAGTTTTTCACACTACAGTCATACCATTGAAGGCCAATCAATGAATCACGACAAGATTGCAATGTTGTGCTTGTAACATTTCACCAACGTAATTACTTTTACAGATAATCGTCCAAAACCTCTGACATTTTTTTCTGGCATATTATAAAACGTTTAGATGCAATCACATGTATGCCTTCCTGTCTTTAAGCAAGTCACATCAGTCTTCATAATAGAATTGTAGATAACTGGGTAATGGGCTCAATTGTAATCAAATCAATAAACCAAATCAAATACCACCATGTTCAGATTGCTAGTTCAACAATTGCGTTCCATCAGCATCAATCATCACATCACAAAAATGTATACTCTTAATTGATCCTTAAAAGTTATAAAAATAACATTCGTAAGAAATTGTTCACGTATGAAATGGCAGATGACCACATAAAGCTTAGGAAATGAATTCCACACAATAATTCCTGTAAAATCAATTAGCACCTCACCTACATGCAACTCTAAAACTAGAATCAGTTACGTAATCAATAAATATCGTCGTGAATAATCAAAAGGCGTTGTAATCAGTTTTGTTAGGAATTAAAAGCAGCGTTCCCGGGTAGACTAAACAATGAGATCAGCTGACTTATTGCGGGATGCAACATTAATACCGCCAACGACATTGATTTCCATTTTGTAATTTGCTTTCAGTTTTTTTGTCTTACGTCTATTTAGCTTTCCAAAACTGATAAGGTGAATTAATTTTTTTATCGTGTTGACTTTGTCTTGGAATGCTACATTAATCATTACGTGAGTCAGATAGATGTGAAAATAGTTTGAAGTAGTATTATGTTTCAATCTTACCTTTGGACCGTCCCGAAATAAAAAAATACACACGTGTATACCTATCAACATCTAAAAACGACTTGATCCCATAAAAAATAGAAATCCAACGAAATTGAGTTAAATATTTTTAGTACTTATCTGATACGAGAAAAGGAATGATCAATATAGAATGAAGGGAATATAAATAATAAATCTTCAATTCTCCATGAGATTTTCTCCTAGACATAAAACCGGTATTCTTAACGATTAGTTTACGTTTTCGGACTTGTGTATCGGTTTATATAGATATAGGTATACGCATTACGTTTTGTAATAAAAATAGGTGGTTACGCCTATGTAAAATATGCTCATCCATTGCGGAAAAACCAATAGCCGATGTCTGTGTCCACTCACAACCCATCCATGTACGTTCCAACACAACATCGCTTTGCAGCAACGTTGAACCATGGCTGCTACATTTATCCCCATTGACATGCCATCCTTGTTACCATGATGAGCAAGGAATGGAATTCGTATTGCGTCACCATCAGAAAAACAGAACATAATATTAGGTACCTATGTGGATAAATAACTTGGATTTTCCAAGAAAGTTGGACTTACCTGAGGTGTGGTATGAAGGGAGGTGAAGTAACGGATGACTGTCTGTGGGAACGGCCGCCACTTCCGGTCCGCTCTACTCGCGCGCGCCTCAACACTCTGAGCTATTTCCTTTATGTAGGGTGACCAAAGATCACTTGTGGCAAGAGACATGATTCATCTTTGCAATGGTTACGCATTGTTTGCCAACCGTGATATGATTGACGCTTGCAACTCATTATACAATTAACAATGAACACAAAAAGCACGAGTATTTCATTTGTCATATCTAAATTAAAATAGCGAAACCTCTTAAGTTAACTTACTTTGTACTGAGTGTATCTACTGTCATTTACGTACAATACTAAAAACAACCATTATGTACGGGTAGAACTCAAAAATTCGTTCATAAAATGACAATATACCAAATGACCTCGCAACTGTTTAAGGAAGTAAAATTTCAGCATGCAAATTTGCCATCGCCTAGCCGTTCAAACATTAATTTATCTGTATTAATATCCATTTTATATTTAATTTCATGTCTCAATATTGAAAAAATATATGTGAAAAATAATAAAACTAATGTACACGTTACATCGTCCCGTCTTTAAATTTACATGTTTATATATGTTAAGTGAGGCGAGGTACCAAAAACAGACAAATATTGCACGAAGTTAAACAGCGTAGCAAATATTTATATGGATAATGGAAACGATATTAATGTATAATGAAAGTGTGGTGTTCCTACACATAGAAGCGGATCACGTTGCACAACAGTACAATGTTGCAATATCATCGTCTTGATCCACTTCACCTACAACATTATTCTCATATCTATTGCTTCATAATTGCAATAAAAGGATATAGAAAAACAACATCATAATTACCATTACTACTCCGTTTCTTTAACCAAGTTTGAAGAGTAATAGCTTTTTTAGTTTGTGGATGTATGGATTGGATCCGTTAGCCAACAACCAAATGTAGATAAAAAATACGTACAGTCTAAAAATATATAATATCTTATTTACTATGCTTAACTTTACTTAGCTTATTTGCTTTTTAATTTTAATTATGCAAAAGGATAGGTATATGTACATGTACTGTCGTTTTCCGGCATGAAGGACATTGTAATCAGAGTAATTACTTGACATTTTGAGACTTAAAATCTTATGCCTCAGGATAGCGACCGCAGTGGAATGCCAAGCTCTGCTTTGTTATTTATGGCATTGTTAGGTTTTGCTACTGTCCATGAGCGTTCAAAATGTTTACCATCAGGCGAACGGCATTCGTTGCTTTAAAAATAGTTAAAAGTTTTAAATTCTAAAATATTATTATTACATTTTGTATATACATATGTATTATTATGAAGTAGATGTTTATCAACTTCTTTGTCCTAAATATAACATCATAAGCCCCAGTGGGGCTTAATAATCTAAATGTATTTTACAAAATGTTTTAGTACGATCGCTGGTTTTTAGTTCTTTTTCTGTTTCTTATTCGTCTTTGCCTTCCACCGCTACCACCACGAGTGTCATTAAACCTTCTTTAGTTACTTTAGTTTTAAAATTAGGCCAGATAACGCATACCAGTGTTCATAAACAAAATAAAAGAAACTATAAATCAGTGTTATTGCGTTAGAATTTCAGACATTCACAGGTAGAGTCTTAGCTTTTTATTATACATAAAATTGGTTTTTCCGTAACTTTTTATCAAATGCTCGATTTGTAATATCTTTATACAGGAAATGACTATTATTTTTATCTCTTATAATGCTCAAAACAAAGGATTACATTTACAGTTACATATACACAGCTTGGATTAACAATCTACTTACTCAATATTTTTGGGAAATAATCTTCCCGTCTCTACTTGTGTAAATAGGTTTACGAAATCAGTTTTTATACTGTATTGTGTATACTTTGTACTTGTGTTTCTATACTCTTTAGGGATTATCAAGAAAATAACCCATTCAGTAACATAAAATAAAAAAAGAAAGAGCATGTCTTACAATTCGATAACTTGACGATCGTCTGAAAAAATATACTTATTCATGGTAACTTAGCTAATTAATTGTAATGAAATTACAAAGCACATATTCACAAACATATAAGTAGATTTATGCCAAATGCAATTTCATGTGTTGTCAAAAGTAAAAAAGCGGTACCGTGCAATGCAACAAGTAAATGAAATATTGAGATTATTGCACCTCAGCTCAACCCAAATAGCTTGGAAAGCTTAATGCATGTAAGTATTGAGCAAGACCGTTGACCGTTGCGTCGGGTTGGGCCAGGCCGGCGCTGCAGCGGTGTTGGTGTTATCGAGCGGAAGCGGCCGGCGGAAGCGTGCAATCTCAACCAATTGGACGAGCTGTCACGCCGCGCGCACATGCCCCCAGCGCGCTCCACTTGGCCCGACTCTTGCGCATCTACTCGCACTTGGTGACACGCTTCACGAACGCAACACGCCACATATCTCCACTGTACCACGCTCCCTACGTAAACTATCCAAACTGAAAAGTGTGTTGTTGTATTGCACCTATTGCAAGTAGATTTAAAGAGTTAAAACTTCACAACAAAATATTACATGCAAATATACCTTTTCAATCGAATAAAATTTAAACTGCATATTATGAACATAATAAAATATTTCATTTGCCAAATACAATGTTATTGGTGTAGCGTAGCGAATAGAAGTAGAATTAACAGTTTCGATGGTTTACGTATATATATTGTCACAGACTCTACTAACCAGACTCGTCATAAATTAGACAATGGGTGGTCAGAATCCAGTATTGTACATTAAATGAATACAGTTATGATAATCAGTCGCTATCCCTCAAAATCTGGTGGATAAATAGCACCTGAAAATAATCTCACCGAGGATTCTACTCTTTGTTAATATTGTGTGAAGTGCTTTATTTCCACGTAACAAACTTGATAGATCATATAGATGAAGATGAGAGGAACAATGTAAGATGGTTTTAGTGTTTGAAATAAAAAGAAGTGTTAAGTAATTTCGCTCTGATTACATTCATCTACTACGTCTATGACGATGATGCAGCACGTATGAATATAGCGAGAACACCTGTACTAAAAGATTTACAAGCCGATAAAAGTTTACATAACCCTAAATCATTAGCTCAATATTAATCCCTCGACCCTCTACACAATATTATATCAAACGTCCAAGATAAAGATTTTCTGGGTATAATATTTACAATTTTCCTCCTGTGTAGATGGCTATCTTAGAGTTACTCAAGGTCGAACCGCTTTACATGAATGATAATAAAATTTACTCGGAAGTCGTTGTCTTGGGTAATTGATTAAACGAACACGCGAAATGTTTTAGCACTGATCTACAATTTTACGAAATATTAATCATAATATAAGAAAAACAATTAATCACAAGTCGATAAGTAGATTATCGATTATCTATTTAATAAACCTACAAGCGTAATACATTCAAATGTATATTTTCACATACGCGTTAGTACTTATGTTTAACGTACAACCACCCACAAGAAGCGGAACCGGCAGTAGGTAACAATACCACTATAATTTGAACCTTTAAGCTTCCGATTATATTTCGAAATTCAATGGGAGAAAGGGAAGTGAAACACTCCGTAAAGGCTCTCTGTAAAATGGCCGCTCGTTCGTTTGACATTGACCTCCAGAACGGTCGGCGAGGCCTCTTCTCGAAGTCATACATATTCATTACAACTTCATCTGCATATTAATGAAGCAGAAGATGAGGATATAACCAGTATATATTTATCCGCCCACACGAATATTCACTCGGCGATTGTACATACTGTACTCATACTGTGCGGATATGTTTTAAAATGCCCTTTTATATTTATAATACCTGATTGTATTTTCTCAGGAATTACAATTATATTGTATCTACGTCACGTGCGAGTCGCGATTTGCGATTTACACAAAAAACAGGTTATATTATATCAAAATACATATTAAATGTATTAACACGTTAGTTTATGACTCTCCTTAATACGATTTCACAGGAAGCTATTAGAAAGTTGCTATGTACAAGGTATTTTGAGATCGCAACTGTGGATCGCAATAAACAAGATATAAATTTGTTTTAGTGCTGAAACACACCAACAAACGTAATATATGAATAATCGTCTTCAAAAAAAAAGCTTAATTAAATGTTACCTGCTCCATCAATTCCACGAAGCAAGTTTTTATCACTTCCTTCGCAATCCGAACAAAGTAATTGTGGTCGGGGCAGAGCGCTGCGCTGCGCGGCGGCCGGCGGCGGCTAGACACAAGTTCCGCGTGACCTTCGCCTGCGCCGTCCGTACGCTCCGTAGGTATGTAAAAAGCTGTGATCGTCCTCCACGCGTTACATGTCCACGACACATAAAAAATTAAAAGCAAAATAATATGTGATCGGAAAGTCCAGAGCCATCTCGTTTTCAGAATAACACTTGCAGAACCGGTCTACAACACGACGCCAAATATCAACATGTTTCCTTCCTCGTCCGATACGCGATGATCGCACCGGCCGTTTTTTATCTCAACCATTAATTCGAATTATATGAAATATCATATTTTATGTCCTTTATCTAATGACCGATCGATTTATGTGATTCTCAAGTTAGATAAAAAATAGAATTAATAATATAGATATATAGGCATATGCAAATTGTAAACTGCCTGTCCAACTTGGTGGATATTAGTTTATAATAATCATTAATGTTGTTCATATATTTAGTCTCGTGTATAAACATTCCGTTACCAACATAACCTTATTACGGAATACGGGCCCAAAAATATTTTCTGTCCGCTTCCGAGAATCATCATGACTTCACCTCGCATCACTCTCGAGCGCACGTTTGTAATCAATACATTTTTTAACATATTGTACGGTGTTGTGCGAGCACCGATGCTGTGAGTATCTCACCCACACACTATCCAATGTGTACCTCTGTACGGCAAATACACTTTAACAGACCAGCAGCTTTATAACATTATATGTCGTGAATTGAAACCGACTATCGTATAATTATTTGCTCTTAAGTCATTAATCATTTCAGAGAGATATAAATTATCTGATGTGTGAGCAAATTACTCGTAATCATTTATTAGTACGTCCCACAGCAAAAGTTAACTTAATAAATAATAAAAAAGTAAATAATGAATTTATAATTTAGTACTTATAAAATTGTAGATTTACCGGCGTTCCATTTCTCTTCCGATACATAATAGGTTCTTGAAATTAACCAAAAATAAATAATTACATGAAATAATGTATTTTATAGCACATAAAGAGTATAAGCAAATTTTTGTAAATGTAGTTTACTAAGTTGAAAGTTATTAAAAGCGTTTAAGTCTATTGCTTAGGCGAAGCCACAGAAATTGCAAATTGTTAGCTGTCTTGTAAACCTTTTCTTGTAACCTTGTCTTGTAAAGGCTTAAAAGTGGTGGGTACTATCCGAAAATTTATCGAATTGGTAACTTACAAATGATTTCAATGTATGTTTACACCTAATTCATTAATAAAATATGCCAACACTTCAGAACGTCAAAGATAAAACCGAACGTACGTACGTAATGTTGAATTGTCCTGCCGCGAGATTGTATGCATGAAGTTATGGATAATCTTAACTGATACTAATCCCTTAAACTGGTTAACTAAAAAAAACAATGTCAATATACATATGTCTATAGAACCAAAATTCTATGTTAAGGTAGCTTCTAAATATTAGTGTCACTGGACACAATTTACAAGAACTTTATCCCGATTAAGTACGCATTTAAGTACCCATAATGTTTTCCTGCATAGTTAAAGGTTGAAGTGTTAAGTAGGTAATTAATATTCGACAAACTCCTCGACGCAACTAAGAATTAAATCCTGACAATCACACGCGACAAGCCAATGACTTCCAGCAAGGAAAACGACTATATTACTATTTCATTCCATTACTTTTATATGATAACTAGATTCTGTGAATACTTTGTATATTATGTTCCCTAGAGTGAGTTAAATATCGATTGTGCGAGTCTTTTGTGGCAATACTGTCCCCCTAAATATATGGGGCAGCGGGAGGTCCGCGCCATTATGCAAGTATGTAACAAAGCGCGGCGATGTGCGAGTGGCTCTGCTACATGTAAAACAGTTTATCAACAATGTTGTTATTGTGTTCATTGTTGGCGTCTGTAACGCTGAAAGTAAACAGGAGACGGAAGTCGTACATAACAAGCATGCAAAACCGAACGGATTTATCGATCGGAGTCCGGCAATATGGCGACGGTTTATTTATCTTCTCTCTATCTACCCACCTTTCTGGCGCCGTACTTCCGCCGGAAACGGGCGTCGTCCCCAACCCCGTCCCGCGCTAACCCTTACCGCAGTTCCGGTTTCCGACTGTCTTTGAAGTTGAACCAAGTTTCCTCTTTGCTATATCGTCGAAATGTCTGGCCGAACTGTCGACAATTGAAAACAAAAAATAACTTTTAAATGAATTTCGAACAGATACATACTTTTAAGTTTTATATGTTAACTTTGTGATGAATAGCGCATACGTTAAACAGCAAACAATATCTACTTTTCTTTTATTCTTAAATCCCCACATATCCGTACTACATAATACTTTCAATAAAACGGTCACTTGGGTAAATTAACTGAACATACTGGTATACGCCATGTACTCGTACATATACAGTAGCTTGTAATAGCACATCATCGTCATTAGACTACCAGTTGAATATAGTTGTTATGTTGTGTGGTGTATTTAAAGATAGCAATAAAACCTATTTTAAATACCGAATGTTTTGTCCCTTATGAACGACTTTTGTATTCAATTTGAGCAAAAAAACAAAAGATTTGATACCTAAAATCCACACTTAAATTGGATTATATCAGTCCAGGGGTGTCGCCAGCCGATGGCCTAGGAGGGGGCAAATATTATGGAAAATAAGAAAAATGTGATTGTAACTTACACAATTTTGACGGCGGGCACCAGACAGTCAATATTATTGTACAATAGTGTGGTATATGCAAAAAAATTACCGTATAGTAGGCAAGCCAAGTCAAAGATTTGGTTGCTTTACATTTGGCATTTTTTTTAATTTCTGGGAGGGGGGGGGGCTACAAATAAACATTGCGGTTGTACCTACCCATGCTACTCAGCAGTTTCTGTACATTAATATTTTCTGTAAAATTAACTACTTGATTTCTTATTATTATAAAGAAATTGGTTTAACTGTCGATGGTATTTGAATATATATTGAATGATTAGCTCCTATTTTTAGTAAAATCACTTTGTGAGCAATGCTATTTTTATTTTATTTTGTTTATTGACATGATTATAGCACCTCACATACAGCACAAGTACAAAACGTAGAATGATAATAATTATAATTAACAAAATGCAAACAAAAGGAGGTATTAACAAAAAGCGAAAAAAATTGGTATTTAAATAATATGTACAATAATTCGCAAACGTGCCTAAAAGATGCTCATCTCAACATAATTGTTGAATTATTATTCGAATGACAACACAGCGCTGATTTTCAGAGGCAACCTAAAAAGAAGTGACGTCAAACGCGTAATTCGTGCGTATTCCAAGCTGCCACAATTCATACTGGATGTAGGATGTAGGGAAGAAAAAGGTGGCCCCGGCACCACCATTTTTATTTACGTTTTTGAAGTACCAGCTTTCCGTCTATATTATGTATACTCTAAGGTGGTATTATATACTGAAAACAATACATTTCAATATACAATAACAAATATAACATTCAATGACATGCAAATTACGTACATTTAGGTAATGTTTAATTTAACATTAGCTGAAATATTTACCTAAGACACAGAAATTAAATTTATTTTTAAGTCCGCACGCTTGCAGAGTGCTGTTATAAGTTCTGATTTTCTCATTGAGCTAATATTATTACGTATTTTCTCGAGAAAACGAATCAAACAGCCGTATACAAAGAAAAAACTGCATGAATTATTTTAATGAGACAATAGGATAGTACATATTTAACGGCCTTAAGATATCCACATTTTTTTACCCAATGCATGCTGTGAATGAATACGCCAATTTACCTACTTTTAATTTGTGTCAGATATATGTAGAGGTGGTAATTTCGCAAGTCGAACGGCGTGTTCTGTTGCAAGCTCATCAGATAGTACCATTTCCTCCATTGCATCGCGGCGCTGCGACGGCCGTGCTGTGTACCACTCCGAACCACTCAATTTCTTCAACTTGCGCTAAACATGCGCCATGTGCCCGCCCCACTGGCTTCCTGTGCGCCATGAGCCATTCTGATGCAATATCATTTACTTAATTGAGATTCTCAAACGTTTATGCAATAACCCAGTTCCTACTTCAATATAACTCGTTCAAGCTTAGTTTAATAGCTATTTGATATAACTTTGTCGTGACCAATGCACTAAACAAACAGCACAAATGTAACGAGTTCAAGTAAGCATTCTGCGACCGCGTTTTTTTCTAATTAAGATGATTATAAATTATATTACAGCACATGGAACTTATGACATCAAGTGAGTTGAGACAAAGTGGGCAGTTGCGCAAACGATGAGTTTCGGTTGGTGTTGAATGTCGGCCTAGTTGGTGGCGTCAGGCGTGCTCGCGCGGCGCTCGGGTAGTGTTGTCTGCTGTTACGTCACTCGGCGAGTAGATTGGGTCACCGGCAGCGGCGCGGGAGGCGCGGGCTGCGCGGGCGGCGCGTCGCTGGTGGCGCCTTGTCCGCGCGCGTTATGTCACACACAACGTGCGTGCGTAACCTGATGTTTGTCACACCCCTGTCGCAACATTATACATGATTCTGATCCATATCCCACGTAAATTTGTAACAAATTCAGTCGTTTTTCCTAATTCATTTTGGGGCATATCCCTGACTGTATATACAAGTTCTCCAGTGAGTAATGCACATTTATTGCACATGTATTGTTCCCACGAGGGTCGAACGCATCTGCAGGTGTCCAGTTCTCAACCTATATAAATGTCGTAGACATTTATATGCAGGCGCAATGCCAATTACAGCGGAGACCTACTTTCTTACCTTCGAACTTTTACTTCCTGCGGGCCAGGCAAGGCAGCCGGTCGCACCACGCAACAAATTACGAAAGTGGCGCGAAATGCTCGGCCGACATTCGCGCACCGCTTGCGCCACCTTCAGGAAGTGCCGTTGCCGCAGGATTACGTAGTTGCGGCTTGTTGCTGCGCCGCAGTCCGCCGCGCTGCCCGGCTTGCCCGCGCCCGCGCCCTCGCTATCCTTGCTTGAGAAACATGCACGGGAGCTTGTGGTCGCGACCCGCACCTTACCAAACTACCGTGCAATAGCGTTGCGTTGGCGCAACAACACTATTATCGTCCTTTCTCTCAAATATCTGTCCGTCTTCATTGGGCACAAGCGTTGGACAATTATTGCGTATTGACAATACCATTTTAACGACGCACATTAAGAATTTTATCACATTAAGAATATTGTTGATTTCTCACAGCAAATCAATAGTAGTCATTTCTGATTTGATAATAGTCAATAATGTTTATTATGAAATAATATTTTTAACAAAAATAATAATATTCTACAACAGTTTATTTCCTATTTCATAATATTACATAGAACAAATTAGTACAAATCACTAACCAAAAAATATGCATTAAAAGAGAAAAACTTTTAAACCAAGATGTATAAAATTTTCTGATAGTAATATAATCCAGAGAAAGATAAGATGTTGAGAAATAAACGTAGTGGTGTTCATCCAAGCAGGATGTATATCTCGGAACTGTACGGCGTTACCTAACCCTACGAGTTTGCCTAACGTACTATAATAAAGCTATTACGAAATTACTTGCAACATAAAATTACCCAACAGTATTGACTTTGTATAGGGAAATGCAATGCATGTTATTTAAGGTTCTAATTCTTTTGCCAGCCCTTTATCACACACTAATGAGTTGCACAACATCACTTGAGCCGGGATAAGGCGGAGAATGGACGTGAACTCTTTCCGAGGGCTACTCGTAAAATCATTGATTTTAGTTCATCGTGCATACATAGTTGATAGAAGCTCTTCCACTTATAGGACACCATACACCTCAGAAATTCTTGTGGAGATCTATCAAGTGTGTAGGTTTCGTAATTATATTTTCCTTTACCGTTAATTAATATTAATTTATGGCTTGAACTAAGGTGGCTACTTTGATACCAATATGTGCTTTTACTATATTTGAAATATCTCCATATCTTTATGAAAAATAATAAGTGAAGATGTAGCTAGCTATCTACTGTATTATTTTTCCCTTACAGAACGTCTTACGAAGACGTGCTGTATAATAAACCTACAAAAAGACAACAGCTCATTCAAACATCAATTACGTTTTTAAACGCAATTTTTCTCGTCATAAAATCACGTACGACGACATTACGGAAATGTTAGTAGGTAATAGCAATTGACTTAAACTAATAAATAATAATGAATAATAAATATGTAAATGCGAATCAGTGACGTGCATTAAGAAACCAACTGCGTTGATCATTGTGCTCACTGCTCAGTAAGTAGTCGGTACTCGCATAAACAGTTGCACAAGTCCCGTCACACGAGTTACAGCATCGGAAAAAGTACGCAAAAATGATTTTAGGGCGAGAAAATTCACATCGCTTGTGTTCCGTTACAGCAATGCAATTCGCTCAGTGCATAACTTCATCTTCTAACACGTAATGTGTGCAACGGTGCGCACCCGATCTCGCACGACCGGTCCCGAAAGTGGGTCATCTCTTTTTGTTCCACCACGTTATTCCGTAATTAGAAAGAGCGTGAGGGGAACACACGCTATATCGCGTACCGAAGGCTCCATAATAAAATCAACTAATCGTCTAATAACACAGGTGACCCAGACGACTTGCCGTATAAAATAAAAATACTTCCTTGCAACGGTGCGTTAAAAAAATATTTTAACATGGGAACTTCTGGCGCTCTGGTGTGAAAACCTGTTGTTTTTGTATAATCGCTCTCCTTATTTGGCGATCCTGAGTGGTTTTTATTTGCCGTTATAGAATGTGTGCTTGTGTGGCGCGCCAGGTCTGCAAGTAATCTTATAAGAAATAGGCAAATCTTGCGAGGTGTGAGCCAAGATGGCGGCACGCGGAAGTGTGCGCCACTTCCGCGTTGCCCTGCGACTTGCGAGGCGCGTGCGGTGCGCTCGTGACTGCCACGCACATTATTAAGCACTGAGCCTTTACACAATTATCATGCATTCGAATGTGATTATACTCTATTTACCTATCTGAATTGGCATTAAGACTTTCCTTATGTAGTCTTTGTGTTCATGCTTTTTATCTTTACGTAAGTTATATCTTTATAAATTTACTTAACAAAGTAGTGCTTCGTATATTTAATGACAGCAACACGTAGTCTAAATAAACATCATTAACTATTATTCATTTCATCCGCATCCTAATGGATGTTTTATTTTAGTTCGGTAGTCATATTCATATCGAAATAATCAATTATGTATAAGCATTCGTCATAAATACTGACTGATTACTCCAGCGACTTTTTATGGTAAATTAAACAATTATAATTGTTAAACAACATAGAATAAAATATGCTGAATACCATTCTGGATCTGGGTCAGCCCATATACGTCCCACTGCAGGGCACGGGCCTACTCTACAATCGAGAGTACGATTGAGAGTGGTTAGGCCATATAGTCCACCACGCTGGCCTAGTGCGGGTTGGCGGACTTACATACCATATAAATTCTTTTGAATCGCTATGGTATGCAGGTTTCCTCACGATGTTTTCCTTCACCGTTTTAGTGCGTGGTGATTGACTATCAATACACACATGACTCCGAAAAGTCAGAGGTGTGCCCTGGGATTTGAACCCGCGACCACCGTGAACATGTTGGCAGCCGCGTCTGGTCCGCTTACCAACAGGCCACCACGCACCCTATACGCTGAATACCATTAAATGATTTAAAATAAACTAATGGAAATATTTTTCGGTATTTATACTGTCACATTTATCTATGTAGGCAACATATTTTATAGGCACTTAAATTATTTTTAAACAATAATTTGGTTGAATTTATGTGGAATTTAGAGCGGAAGCGGTAACGTGTCTGGAATCGGCAGAGTCGCCGGTCGCGTCACTCGGTAGGTATCTCCACAGACATAACTTCATTGTGCAAAGAATCGTGTTATTGGCTACCAACACATTGAGCGGCATCGGGTCGGGAGTCGGGACCGACGATCCGACGCGCCCGGACATGCGCCCACAATTACTGCCAATTGTGCCAATTGACGACACGGCCACCCTTCCGCTTTCTACTCAGCCACTTGGCGTCATCATTCTCGATTCTAAACATCTGCCTCTAGTGTTTCGTGCACATTGTGAGTAATCATTACATACCTAACGCTTATGCAATAACACTTTACTGCACTCATCTTCTTAAAACACCACATTAGCAATAGTTTTTCTTTTTTCAAAATTCTGACATCATTATATGATGGATTGTAAACAATACCATTAATGAAGAGTGAAGACTGTAAGCAACTATAATTAACAAACAAGATTGCAATTTAGACCGTTAGATTTTTAAATACCGTTTAATAAAAGAATTAAGGCCATGCTACGTAATATTCGACAATTTAGTACGGCGTCTGTCCGTCGAGTGTCAACTGTGCACGCACACAACTGTTGTTTGATTTCTTTTTGCGTGTGGAACTAATGTTACAATCTAGCAAATTGCCTCAATTGGTTGCGGCCACCCGTCACCCTTCCGCTTTTTAGACGCTGGCTCACGTGCACTCCGACAATCTTTGTTCAGCGTCATCTTCAACTATGTTTAAAATTTAATTTATGGCTCCATTTGAAGATATTTCAAGTGAATAATAGTTATTAGACAACATTATTTTACCACACAGAGACATGTTACCACCAAGATGTTTTAAAGGATCAAAGCATTTTTATTTACCAATGTAATAAACATTAGTGATTGGAGAAGCTAGCAAAATGTTATCATCCCTCACAGAAATTTAATCTTGCCCAAACATGGCAATTTTCTGGCTTATCATAAATATCTAAATTAACGTATGATAAGGAAATCCGTGTTGTGAACGATTAATAATTCGGAATTTCGATTGGCAATCGCCTAAATTAATTCCTACTGTTTAAAATTGGATAAAACAATGTTGATATTGTCCACAACGTGAATGCATGAATGACCTTAGCTGTAAAGTCAATTAAAAATGTACAAATAAAATGAGAACTATCCTTAGATAATTCTTTGCAACTTGATGTACCAATATGTAAGTTATAGGGTCATTATAACCTACACGAGCTTTAATATAAAGTGCGTTGGGGTAACACCGCCATACATATACAAGTATATTACAGTCTTTTTACTAAGTATAATTTAACAAAATGTACCCCTTTTTAAGTGTTATTGCAACTCTTGATTAATTTTCGCTGTTCGTTCATTTTCTGAAATTCCGAGACCCTAAATATTCTAATTGCAGAGATCAATTAATATCATCGGTGTTACTGCTCATCTGACATTTTATTCTTTAATTACTATTGTGTTAGAGTGTCCTCTTCCATCAAAATCTCATATAAATTTGTTACACTACGAATCTTGATCCGGTATAATTTTAAATTAACATATAACAATTAAATGCAATGTTCTAGACATAACTAGATATGAATATAATCATTGAATGTCAACACAAGTAGGAAAACGTACGTAAAAGAATCACATGAAGGTTTTGGGAAGTCCCTCGGTCAGATTACGCAAGCTACCAAACTACTCACAATAACGCATAGCAACCAAATATTTAGTTAGTGACCAGTGCCACCATCCAGTAAAGCATTGATCATATGTTAT
Source organism: Hyles euphorbiae (assembly GCA_023078785.2). NCBI lineage: Eukaryota > Metazoa > Arthropoda > Insecta > Lepidoptera > Sphingidae > Hyles > Hyles euphorbiae. Next base: position 11,120,542 of record CM041041.1, on the reverse strand, counting down.
AAGAGTAGTTATATGTTTTTTTTTTTTATTATTTGAATGAACGTCGAGACCAGCATGCCATTCGCCCGATGGCAAGTGATATGACCGCTCATGGACTGTAACAAAACTAAACAACAACATGAGTTACAAAGCAATACTTGGCATTCCACTGCGCTCGCCATTCTGAGACATAAGATGTTAAGTCTAAATATGTCCAGTAGTTACTCTGGCTACAATGTCCTTCTAACCGAAACACAACAGTGCATTCACACTGCTGTTTGACGGGAGAAATAGACATTGTGGTGGTACCTACCTAGGCAGCCTCCCACGTTTGAGAGACCTACTACCAGTAATAGTATATGTGGTTATGTCGCACATATGTTGCTCTCTCTGTATTTTAATTCGCGTAATATTATATTTTAATAGTAATTTTAATCAATTACAGTTATTTTGAACTGCTATCTAAGATAATAATTATAATATTATAAAATTATTATTATAAAAATATGTTGATAGATATTAAACATAATTTGGTTGTGAATAGAATACTCATTCACTAAGTTAATACTCTCCTTTAAATCCCTCAACATTACTTCCCGTAGATTGGCCTAAAATTATCAGATTAAACTCAATTTCTATATACAATATACATACATATTTCTTTAGACTTTAGAGCATAGCAAACAGCCATTGGGCATTCAATTTCAATATACGAACAGTTAAAATAATATAACTCAGATAAGTTTAAATACTGCAAGCTTCGAAGAAGTATTTATTGCAGAGGTTTTAAGTCCGAGAATTGACTAAAGGACATGATCACATGAAATATAGGAAAGTTTGTGTTGGGTGCTCATGGAGCTTTTTTATCCTTTTCGTAAAGAGCTTTCGCCGACATAGTACAATGTTTCACTTAATATATTTTCTATGAAAGAGAAGGGTTATATTTATATAAGTATTTTATAGTTTTGTAATACAAACATATATTAGGTCGATGATGTAAAGTAAGAGGTACCTTCATTAATATGTCGCTTAAATAATTATCTTTAACTAGTAGGCCAGGCCGGCTCCACTTGGGTGCAGAGATTTCTTGAATCAACTTTTTTTTTTATTGTACTTAATACCAAGACGATCATGCCGTTCATCTGATCGTAAGCGATGAGATTTAATTATTTCAGCGATATTGCGGTGGTACTTACTCAGGTGGCCTCTCACACATGAGAGACCTACCCCCAGTTTTCATACCAGTCATACCATTCGTCATACAAGAAAATGTTATTTCCCGTGTTAACCATTGTATTTTTTAATTCAACGTAAATACGATCTCTTTACTTGCTCTCCCATCCTATCCGCTGTTTGACAGTTTATAAGAAACTTAAAGTAGAACACAACGGTTTTGTCAACAATTACCACACTTTACAAAAACAACCCGTTTAGTTTCAGAAGCGTAGTTAAAAATGTAGGTGCCGAGCTTCGATCAAATATACAATACAATACAATATAACCAAAATAATAGCACATATAAACGTGTTGTCTTATTTGATTTTAGTATGGGCTAAAACATAATAATCTTAATTTAAAGGAATAAGGTTTATTGTTACCTGAAGTTGATCATAATTTCAGACTTTTTGCTACATCTCGTAGTTCAAAATTAAAATGTTTATGTATAAGCAATCTCGGCCACTTTTGGCGTGTGAACCTGTAACTAGTAGATAATAATTTGATCGAAGGTGCCCAGCCAACTTCTTCTCTCCTTATATTGGCTAACTTTTGACAGGTTGTCCAACATGCACGAATTACATGCATATATTAAGTAATTTAGCGACATTGAACTCCAAATTTATTGTAGGGGCTATGATTATGAATTTAATGTTTATTCCATAACAACTGACTATCAAAGCAATTTATTAATAAATATAATAACAAGATATTTACCGATGTGATGAAATGTTATAGAAAAAATCTTTAAATTTTCAAACGCCTTTTTATTCAGTTTTGCAAGTTATTTAAGTTTTGAAATTCCTTAAATGATACAATTATTGGTTAAGATAGTTTGAAAATATAAAATATTAGAATTTGGATCGAATTAAGACAAGGGCGAGTCGTACTTAAGTAATATATTAAATTATGATAGCTAAAACAATGTAGCATGAATATGTTTTCCATTTATTTATATAATATTTGCCAACCCGCACTAGGCCAGATTAGTGGACTATATGACTTAACCACACTCAATAGTAATTTCGATTGTAGAAGAGGCCCGTGCCCTACAGTGGGGCGAATACGCGTATATGGGCTGATACAAAATATAATATTTTCTCAGAAAATTAATTAATCGGTAACATTGATAAAGGAGTGCTAACAACATTACTAGCAAGAAAATATCTACGTTTTTGAAGATGTAAATGTATGACAGCGTCTCCTCGATTTTAAATATACTCAAAGAATAAAATGTGAAAGGAGAAAAACTGTTCCTAATATTATAACAGCATAACAATGCATTCGGAGGCCAACAGAGAAAAGGATCTTACAAAATCATAAATTTGATGGAATTTCGGTGCCATTAGTATTAACTCTACCTACTCGTGCCTTATGTAAATACTGACGGTGACTATGCATGAGCCAATTTGATCATTATAACGTTCGTATGCTGCAAAATATAGTGGTGAAGTAACATTTAAAACACCTAGATCGCAATTATTAAATTATATTTAGAAGACTAAGTATTTTCATTGCATGCATAAGGTGTGAAACCTCATCTAATATCACGATGACATATCAAATGTCTTAATTAAATCCCTACTCTTTTTGCTGTATTCATCTACAATTTCTGATTACTATAGTCGTCAAGAACTTGCAAACCTAGTGGAATATGATTAGTCCTGCTTGAGTAGACATTTAAAACTTGCCTAGAAACATCCTATTATATTTCTTATAGAGCAAGAGCCCGTGGCCGCCAGACTCATCATTTTATAAAAGCTGATAGTTTGTCTGCGCATGCCCCTTACAGACGCATCACACGATCAACTATTATGAAGTTCTGATCGTGGTGACTTTGGACGTTGTCAACTTCAACCTGACCTGAAAATGCATAAGGAAAAAAATATTATTAATTTGAACTTTAAAACACTCGATTGGGGACAACGATGCGCTGTTGGTTTAATGACTGGCTTATAATGGTATTACAGATTGCAAGCCTAGCATATGGCCTAACCACTCTCAATCGTACTGTCGATTGTAGAGGAGGCCCGTGCCCTGCAGTCGGACGTATATGGGCTGATGCAGATCAGAGTAGATCAGAAAAATCAATTAATTAATAAATATGATCAATCTTATTTACGATGTTACAACCATCCCTTTACAAGACTAACTTGTGTGACTAACTTAAATTGACAAAGGTTTCTTTTATCCTTGATCTCTCCTACTTATTAATGTAATAATATTTCTTACACCCAAGTGAAACCTGGCCTAGACGGCAGTATGTAAGTACATAAACGAGTATGTAAATAAAAATGTACATACCCATATGTATATATTTGCTATCCTTGAACTCATCACGTGTCTTTCTTGTATTATTCTGAATTTTTCCTAATTTCCAATAAAATTATTGCGAAATATTGTGAAATATCCACATATGGTAAATATCAGTCTTAAATTCATACCTTCTGCTATTTACGAAGTCTGTTTTCCTTCGCATGACATGCCGTAAGTAGGTACTTTGCCAAGAATATCCCGTTATTGGTCAATATTATGCACATATATGATCGTTTAGTTTCCGTTCTAATATTCCATTTGCTCATCTTAGAATAGTTGTGTTTGTGATGAAGCTAGACATTCTTATTTTGCTTTGAACTATTTAGTGGAAATTAACCTGATCGCACATCGAAATTGAATGCTTAAAAATCCAAAATTCGGAAGAAATAGGTGAACATGTATGTTCACTTAAAAAGCAGTTACAAATGATTTGATTATCAATTGCGTTAAAACATTAGATATTGCTATATTATTATCTAATATACTTCTAAGAAAATAAGTTGATAATATAAAAAATCGCTTTGCTTTATAGACACCCTAATATTATGTATTTGCTATTAAATAACATGTTTCTGCGAACATACAAAATTTTTGGAAATTCCTACTAGACAGCCGGATTAAACCAGTATTTAAATATTAGTATAAATTATATCTGAAATAATGTACTTAACCTTAAATGACCAGAAATATTTTGATAAGGTTTGATAGCAGATATCCGAAATGGATGATGTTTAAATTCGTAAAAACCCAGTTTATACAATGATCAATATCCAATACAATATAAGCCAATCGCTCACCATATTATATGCAAAAAAATACTAAAAAATAATCAGTAGCAAAATTTCACTGCGCTCGCCATCCTGAGACATAAGATGTTAAGTCTAATATGTCCATTAGTTACTCTGGCTACAATTTCCTTCAATCCGAAACACAACAGTGCATTTACACTGCTGTTTCACGGGAGAAATAGACGGTGGTACCTTCCCAGATGGCCTCTCACATATGAGAGACCTACCACCAGTAAATAATAATGTTAATACGCACAAACACTTACGATAGTTTTTGAGAAAGTGAAATAAATAGTATATATGTACTTTAAGACAAAAATATAATAAGACACTTCTGGAAATATTACCGACTGAACTTCCAATAAATAAAAGCTATAGAAATTAGAAATGTATTCAAGCTATTCTCGTACAATTTTCCATTTGTATGATATTTTATAAATGCAATTCTTATTCTTCTAACAATTTCATTTATTGTCTCTAAGCGATTAGTTTCATGATGTGGTACCTGAGAAATGTGAATAATGTTGTGTGTATATCGCAGAGGAAGATCACCAACTCTGTACAACATGCCAATTACGTTTCAGTTATTCTAAGCATGAAACTCTGAAACCAGTCTGTAGTTAACTAAAGCCGCTACCTGCGTACTACTCAGGAACAGCGAATTCCTGTTATTGCAAATACCAACAATCATTTATAAACGGAAGAGAAAGGAATAAACAATAAACATTATCGCTGCAACAAGTTGACCTCAATATTTTCCGTTTGAGGTAAAAAGTCCACAAGCGGCAAGAATGTTATGATAGTATTTGTTTACAAAGATAGCGGTGATTTTCTCTATTTCTAAGTAATTATAAGGCATAATGACGTCATGGTGCAGTGCGCGATTCGATTTCCGGGACAGCTGGCCACGGACGCGCCGATAACGCCTATCAGTGGCACAGCGCTGCCAGCGAGCGCCGAGGTGGATGATCGATATATCGCACTGTTTGTCCAACTATAAGCACGGTTATCATCCATAATGCACAACTATTTCGCTAAATTGTTGCCAGATCTCCATACAAACTCTAAAGTTCATATTTCAATTTGCGTACAAAGCGATACATAGACATCTCTTTTTTGATCACCTGCTCTTATTAACGTATTTATATGCATACATTTTCTCTCGGGAACAAAATATTTTTTTTTGCCAAATCAAACTCAGTCTTTAAATTGGTAATATTTGAAATATAATTATATGTATTTTTAGCTAATCTTTGCTTCATCATGTCAATAATGTAGTCATAAAGAATGAAAGACAGAATTCTGTTTCTACGGTGATCTTATGATCAATGACTACCCATTTTAAGTACTAAAATATATCAGCATTATTATTGTGTGTCTTAAAATAAATTATTTCTCGACCTCTAAGGCTATTGGAAGTTTTTTACCCATATCAGAAACCAAAGACATTGCAACTAGTCGAAAATCACAACGTTTATTTAAACAAGTTGATCAGAAGCGCACCCCGGACAAAGTACAGGTACAGGTGCTATAGTTACACTCAATCGCAGTGACGTCGACCGGTCGTGTATAAATTATGATTATCTAACAGTAATCAATACCTACCTACATCAGACACGTGTAGCTTTATCAGTGATACAAATGAGGAAAGCGGAACAAACGACATACCAAACAAAACAAATGTGTTGAATTTTGATAAAATAAAACGCAATCTCTAAAGTCGATAGCGAAACCGTAGATATCTCTGCATGGCTCATACGAAGGTGATTTTTTGCCCCGCATGTAATAATGAAGAAATCACATTGTTTTCCTCTCGATATAGAAGAGAGTGACAGCGACAAGCGTCGCGTGCACTGCAGTCGACGCCCCCGGGTTTCTAAGCGCAACATGCGTGACCAATTGATATCATGTGTCTTTAATTTAAATGTATCTTGTACATGCGCGCTTGTGTCATAAGTCAAGGATCACTTTAAATTTCGGCTGATGAGTAGTCCCACATACGTCTTCAAATATTGCCTATTGGCTCATTTTAGACCGCGAATTTTGGCAGCAAAATTAACTAAATCTGATGTGTTGTGCATATTAACGTAAATTATATTAGGTAATTTGATCATGATAACATTATTAATGATCGAAAAGAATTGTTTTTTAATGTGACTAAAATATTTATAAAAATGTATATTTGTTTTAGGCGACGTGTTACCTTTGTTTACATTTGACGAATAATAGTGAACAATCTGACGTCATTGATAATATTATGCGTAATATGATCAAATACATATAAATGGAAACAATTTCTGTACATCTCACGACAACTAAAATAACCAGTCAATAAAGGTGTCGACCTGTGCACAAACGCAATTCTGTAGTAAATAAAAGCAATAACGAGGTAAAGATGTTATCCATGCAATGTCCGGGAGAGGTTGCTACACAACTAATCCGAGGTAATGAAGCGGGAGCCTGTTTATATCCTGCAGCTCACGAGGAAGTGCAGGAGCGGTCAGACGAGTGCCGCGTAGAATTCATAATTAATCGTGTGAACACCGATATCCGGCTGAGATCGCATTCATTTTCCTCAACTCGGTAGTTTTTCTCGTCTCGCGTGACGCAATCGCGGATGTTCTCGCTCTTAGTATCAATTGTACTGACATAACATGTAATTACGCTTGTTCATTAAATGACCAGACAAGTGCTGATGTGCCTTTTTTGCTTTAGTATAAAGGTGCACTGGGAACGTGGTTTTATCTACTTAGTAACAAATACAAAAACCTAATAACAAAACGGGCTTAATTCTTACATTCATATCAATCGCGCCTTTATTTTTTACATTTAGATAGGAGTGTTCTCTAAACTGATCTTGGATACAAATTCTCATGAACTAGTCTCCATCCAACATACATCGACCGCAGCTTTATTTTAAAACATAAACTAAGTTTACCAAAGTATATGGTTTGATTTTTTACACTTCGATTTAACATACAAAGGTAATCAACAAAAAATCAAAATTTTCCTTCATCAGTACATACCAACACCGAAGCGCATTATTTGATCGCCTCTTCTGTGGTCCTCCAGGCTTTCAGCATCACTGCACACACACATCGAGCATTGATGTATGAGTACCGTTGTTCTCTATTTACACTACTTTATTTACTGAATACATCATTCACGTATTTCCTGAAAACATGTGTAAATAAGTCCATTTTTTTTATTGTATAGGTGTTATAAGAAGTCACCAGATATTGTAAATTCACAAAATATATTTAATACAAATATCAGTTTTGAAAGTCATTTTCCTCAGTCGTAAAAAAAACTCAAAAGATAAATTTCATAGTACTAGTAACTAATCGTATCTAAGAACGAATAAATTCAGTCTCAATTTTTTACCCAGACTATAAAACGAGTGACAAAGTACTTAGGTTTTCCGAACAATAATTATAAAGTGAGAATATTTTAAAATCGAATGAAATCCTAATTATAAATCTTAAAGACACGCCAACTAATAGTCATGAAAATGTTAATCTACACGTTCGAACAATCTCTCTGGCAAGAAATTTTAATAAAAATAAAAGCTGTTTGGTATTTCTGGGCCTGGTTAGAGATTCCACTTCTAGGGTTTCTAGGAGTTAGATTTTTGCAATGTTATTAAGTTTAAAAGTTATCAATTGCAGAAGAGTACCGAGCGGAGTGATTTTGACTTTGTGACATCAATCTTACTTACTTAAAATTTAGCACGTTTGAATCAGAGCAATCAGTTAAAATTGTTTAAGTTTCATGATATGACAGGAGGTAAATGCCAAACCTAAAAAGTATAGATACTAACAAATCTAGAGCCTGGCTAATTAGATAGTTACTTCCCTTGAAGAGAGAAGCAAGTTTTCCTGTGAATGATTCGGACCCAAGACATTGGAACACATTAGGTAAATACAGTGCCAGAAGATCTAACGCGACAAAATAAACAAAAGAAAATAATGTCAAATTATGCAATATATTCATTTGGCAAATGGTGTTCATCGGTACGGTGTAGAAAGTCGAGACCTTGGCATTAGCCTTGCGCGTGGAAAACGATTGACGATGCGGAAGCGCCTGCTCATTGTTTTAACTAAGATTACGTAGAACGCTGGCAGAGGCGCGGTGCGGGGAGGCGTGACAAGACGCGAGACGAAGGAAACGGATGCACAGACCAACTAATTACTTGTATTTACACACCCAATAACTCCCTTTAAACACAGATGTCGCTAAGAATCGCTCGGCACGTCATGCGTAATAGATAAATCATCTACCATTACATAATGCCAATACAATCGTTATACCTTACCAAAGAACGCTTTAAATTCTCAGATACTTATACCGCGTGAAAAATTGACAGAATGTTTATTTGCAACATCAGTTAACGGTGTGGGTAAACAAAAATAAAAACACAGCGGCAGGAAACTTGGTAATTACAAACAATACATTGTTTAATATGATATGTCATAACTCATATTAATTGAATGCCTACACGCATACTGATTTGAGTAAATAAGTTTGTTGATATAAAGGGTAGAGTTACGTTTGAAAAACATGCGTGTACAATTATTTTAATGGTAAAATTATCTACATATGATCTGAGAGCATATACCTTAGGGGAAGAGCTGGCTCGTGTTATGTTACAGTGACCGCAGGGCAACAAAAGCAAGCCGAGAGTGTGTCCTCAATCGTGCGTGTCCTGCGGCGATGGCGCTCGCTTCAGGGCTCACTCTACTTTAAACTCACCGACTTCATTTCTCCCAATTGTAATATTTATTTTATCTACATTGTTTTAGTGACCTTAATTAAGCTGACCATGGGGTGAAGTTGAAAGCGGCCTCATGACGTCTTCATTACGGTCCGACCCCGGCGGATATTTGCGCGAAATAAATACCATTTATAAAACAATAACATACATGCTTAAAATACATATATTATTAAACGTTTTCTATTAGGACAGAACAACCACAATTTATATATGGTTTTAAATTATTATTTTGACAAAAAATTAAATCACGGTAATAATTGGACCACAACCTGTTAATTATCATCGATAACTTTAAGAAGAAAAATATAAATTAAATTTAATGTTATTTTATGCTACACGGCCACGTTGCCCATAATTGACTTGAACGGTCTCGCTTTACAAAGGCAATATTGCAAATTCACAGTATACCGACCGAACGAGCCTCAACATCTAAGGCTTATGACTGCATGTTATTCTATCAGAGAGATTTCTATTCGCAATTATTTTTTCTTCTTTCAACGTACCAAATCCTCCGTCCTCAAAGGCAGGCAACATGCATAGTCTTATAAAGACATTTCAATCATTTAATAAAACTGCTCATTTACCGTTTGACGTTCTCATATAAAAATGCATATTAATCTTGGTTACAAAGATAAAGATCACTCAAAAATATAATACGGAAATATAAGCTACACAAAAATAACAATCCATTAAGATTCAGTTGTTTCTAAGGAAATCGCAGAGATACAAGCACATTTGTATAAACATATGAACGGGTCAAATCGCAGAGACACAAACACATAGGTGAAATATAAAACCTTCTTTTTATTGGGTTAAAAAGTCATAAAATCAGTAAATAAACCAGTGTTTCAAAAACAATCGCGAGTCAGCCCTAGAGAGTAACCCATCGCGTGGCTGCAGTGGTAGGCGGCGGCGCAGGGGCAGGAAGCCGCAGGACATCCGACACGTACAGGAAGCAGAACCAGTTTCAGTGCCTTTGTCCCTCACAATCTCCCGGTCCCTCATCCCGCCTCTCGCCCCGCTCGTCTGACCACATTCCTTCAAGCCTTTACTACCGACGTGCGCCCGCGCACCCTCTAGAAGCGTGCGAGGGCATTAATCATTTAAAAACACTTGCCACTAAAAATCCAGCGGTTGGTAATAGAAAATAACAAACGTAAATAGCATTTTAAATACAAATATTCACTAACTTTGAACGTGAAATGTTGACGAGGATTTAATATTTAGTTTATGTCATCTTCTCGTAACCCAGAAGGCAAACGGCTGTCTTGGAAGAGTGATCAAAAGTAATTGAATATTTTACAATTGTTAATATTATTTTAAACGCAAGAACAAATTTTATTTAAATGAAACTTTCGGTAAAAAAATAATTAGGTAGAAAAATGAATCAGTGTTTAGTATTTTTAAAACAGGGAGCAAAGTAGTTATATCGCATCTCTCATCTCTCTTGTGAGTACTCCCGCATTGCAATAGTGCTGACGTCACCGTATGTTATTATGCATCCCTATTCTGTTCTTGAACATTTTCCTTAATACAAAAAATTCTGACCTGCATGCATATGAATGGATTTCTAAAAATTTGGATATGGATAATGAATCCTATTGATTTAAACTTCCCATAAAACCTACTTTTCTGCAAAACGTTTTGCATATTTATATTGCATCTAAGACTGCGTAGGTAGAATAAATATATAAATACTACATATTACGTTATATTCGTGTTATGTAAGATATATAGGTACTAGGTAGATGTTTAGATGCAAATAAGTAATCAACGGGGGCTAATTAATGGTTGCAGGCTGTGGCGACGGGAGTCGAATGATAAATTACTCTTTACTATGATAAAAATGAGTCGCTACTCATGACACCTATCGATTAAGCTATAATATATCAAATAATGATAATTCGAGCAATTAGATTAATACGAATCATAAACGGAAATTCCATTTTAAACTAAATCGTATAACTTTATACTTTGATGGCAATAACTCTTTAAACAAGTCGATATCACTTCCGAAAATACGGAGAAATGATCTTATTCACACATATAATTTAAATTTAGATGATGTATGAAACACGTTTATATTAGTGTTTGTGTTTGGAACACAGCAAATTGGATTGCGGATATCGAAACCGCATGGATAAATATTCAAAGATAGTCCGAGTCCATGCTTACGGAAATTCCAAAATACTTTTATACTTGCCCATATACGTTTCACTTAGGGGCACGGACTTGCTCTACAATCGAGAACACGATTGAGTGGTTAAGCCAGATAATCTGCCACGCTGGCCTAGTGCCGGTTGGAAGACTTTTGATACTATAGAAATTCTGAAAAATCCCTATGGTATGGAAGTTTGCTCACGATGTTTTCCTTCACCGTTATATTGCGTGGTGATTGACTATGACTACACACAACATAGTCCTTTTGCTCTTATCTAGTTCAAAACTATTGTAGAACTAAGATATTCCGTGGCAAAAATCTCACATCACCCGTACTCGTCAGAAGTATAGTACATTCAATGCAGATAGATTAAATTTTGACAATGAGATGTTATAATAAAATTATCTCATAAAATATATCTGGTGACTAAGTGAGTCATCATAGCTACAGTCCCCAAAGCATGCAACCTCCATTAAAATGTGTTTGGACCTGCGGTTATTTATTATGTTGGAGTTATGCTTATTTAGTGCACAGAAATCAGCAAATATTTACATTTCATATTTATAGGAATGATACTAAATAATCAATTTATTTCCAAATGTACAATCATAAGTTCTCGCCAGACTATAAATTCATCATAAATTATTACAAATTTATTTTTCCCTAGAAACGTAATTATGTTTGCAATTATTATTTCTAAAATAACATGCAATTGTTTTACTAAACAAACATATGCATGTCGTTATGTACAATAAATAGTAAATGTGAGCGCGGCGCCAATGAACCTTAAGATAAGCAGACAGTGTAATCCAAAAACACTACTTTGTTATACATTGAGCCATATGTATAACAAGTTTTTTTCGTCTGCTCGGAAGTAAGATCGCCAACACAAAAATGAGCCAGACAAAACGACGAGTTTGTAAATATAAATACCTACATAGTAGTCAGACGGCAGTTTGATCTATAAATACTTCGGACTTTGTCGACAAGTATATGATTAACTTCGCTAAATGTCTCAGTGAAGCGGAAAAACGTCGGTACCCAAAATAACCGCTGAATATTTCCGAGTTGTATTCCTACCGCCTCGTGAAAATGGTGTTAAAGACGGTCGGCGCGCGCGCAACTTCCGGAGTGCTGATAAACATGGCGGCGGCGAGCCAACATGGCGATGTTTCCGGTCTTGCTGATTCACATGTGATGGCAAATGACTCTGGCTTGCTCACTGCATTTCTGGATTGTGATTCAGCTGCAAACAAACATGTGGGTGTCCAGACTAAAATTTTCTGTCTGGCACACACTTACACCGATCGCTACCTGATATTAAGATGACATTTACTCACTGACATTTTGACTGACGCAGCAGATGATATTCGTGATAATATAAAATATGATAAAATAATATGTATAATGAAATGCGGAGTTAGAAAACAAATTGTACAATTGATTTAGTTATTAAGCCTTTTAAATTTGCTATTGTGGAAATTTAACCATGATTAATAATTATTCATAAAATATGTTTTCCTCGAAAATATTAATTTATTATAAAATTATTGAGTAATATTTATGAATTTTAATTTATATATTTATAATATATAATTTAACTAGTCATTAAGTTCCAGTCTACTTTAGCCACTGATACTTGCCTTCAGAAAAAGAATAAGCGTAAATATTGCAATATATGATATGAAATATATTTAACGAAATTTATTAATCATGTGGAAATATTTAGGTAAATGTATGACTAACGCAGTGATAACAATGATAACAAATAAACAATGATAAAGCTCTTTACCACATGTTTTTAGACTGCTCGATTGGATAGCAACAACATTCTCTACCATGTTCAGAAGGATTTTTAAATCCTCATAATACAATTTATAGGTAAAAAAGTGTTGCTTTTCAAATTCTACTATTTATAGATGTCTATTATTGTTTAGAGATTTTATAATAAAGTCCTTTACGACTGAGAGAGCACAAAAACACTATTTTACTTAAAATTAATATGGATTCATAAAAAATACTAAGTGTTGAAGATATACACTACAGATTTTAAATTAAATTTTCTATGTTTAGTTTAGCATACGATAAGTGGTTTTAAAGAAAAGTAACATATAATAGCAATAAAACCAGTCAGGCAATAGTACAAAACATTTTTACAACCTTTATCGAGGTATCGGTTTATATTTTATCACTATTACTTAAATCTCAGCCCACATTTCAGTTTGCCAGTAACTAAGTATAAAAAGAGAAAAATCAGAAAGGAAAAACGGCCGGATTATTAAAATAATTGGAGAGCAATTATAGTAAATCATGCTTTCCCCTAACTATCGCGGTATCGGATTAATTTTATCCTTATTAATTAAATTGTGGCTTTAATAAGTTGTTTGTTTATTTCCTCTGCTATAATATTATTAGTTTTCAATCCATATTATAAGAAAATTTAAGTAATTTTTGGAAATCTACATATTGTGTGATCTACATAATATGTAAAGCTTCTACTCTCATATTTACGAAGTTGTTTTACCAGCACTTTTTTTTATAATTATACAACCAGCCTAGCCAGTGTTAATGTTTTCGGAACATACTCCAACCCCACACATATCTTTTTTTTTAATTTAATAATACAGTACCCGCTAAATATTTTTGTATAGGCTAGTTTATGTTACGAGAAATGCAAAACGAATATATGTATATTAAAAAATACATATTCTATGACGCATGTAGAAACTATTCACGTAGCAATGACTCAAGGCATTGAATTATCAAAAATCATTTTAGAATAATTTAAAACAATACAACAATTGAGTGTGAAAACCTCATGAAAGCACTACGTCAATGAATTATTGTAACATTATTATTCACGGCATACGTTTATATACCATAGCCTCTAAACCCCTCCGAGAAATGGCAAAAGTCATGTCGTTATAAGTTTTCCCGGTAAAAGAATAATTGGATTAAACTTATTCACACTAAATTTGATATGGAATAGTTTGTAAATATAATAATGGGAAAAACAAGAAAAAATAAGATATACAAGATATTCGCTTATAAAAAAAATATATTTTCGAATATATGTATTAGTTATACCACCAAACTTTTCAAATTGCAATTATATCAGTTCGGTTTAATTCACTGTAAGAGTCACCTCATAAGGAAAAGTTTATAAACACATTTAGACTCACACCCACATTCCTCACGCATAACTTTAATGCCTGTTAAACTTTTTTACAACCAATTCAAATCAATATAATATGGTATGTAGGTACTAAACAAATAAAATTAGCATACAATAAAAGAATTTAAGCGGACACGTGAGTGCTTACCGCGAAACAGAATCATTTCCTGTATTGTTCAACGAAATAAAATTTTGTATGATGCATAACTCTTACTAATTACGATTACCTAAGAATGATTAACATGATCGCAAACGGCATATGTAAAAATGTATCGTATAAGTAGTACAGCACATCACACATGGATGTGGGACCTTGATGTCGCAGTGAGATGTTGAATGTATAAATAATGTAAAAGAGGAAATTTAGCAGTAGATCAATGTTACGAGGTGTCGAGTGGAGTGGGCTGGCGCGGCGGTGGCAAGGTTGTCGCACTGCGTGGCCGTGGCAGTGAACTTAACTTTCTTCGAGCGGCAGCGTCAAGCGTCAGGCGTCAGCGGCGCTCCCACCAACCGTAAACTATTACATTCAACCATAACTATTTGTATACGCAACCTCTTCTTAAATTAATATTCATAAAATACAAATTATAAACGTTAAATTATATCTTATGACAAATTATTTTATGACAAAAGTACGTGAGCTAATAATATTCATATTATAAAACATTATGTCACGTCTCGACTTTTCCGTAGCACGAAGTGTATTTGGACAAACATAATTTTTAAATCTGAAGTTTACTTCTAAATCAGTAAGTTGTTAAGAGCGGTATGCAGAGTTAACATTTATAAATAGACGAAACCTATATACTACGATTATATCGTAAATCTGCAAATCAAAATTGTATCCATAAATTGATGACCATGTATGTAAATTGTAAGTAAATATACATTATATTTCGTAACTGGAGGTGCCCGATAGCAAACAGAGATTTTGCAAAAATTATAAACATATACAAAATCCATTTAACGAAGTAATTTATAATTCAAAATACAATATAACGTTTAAATTCAATTTACTTCAACACAAACACACTGGGTTTTCTCAAACAAACAACCAGGCGATTAAACGAAAATAACATTCGATTAAGGTAAAGCTTGGCTAATGCGTAATGTACAAATACAAACTCAATTACAAATTGAATGTAGGCACTAGGCGCTAGGCGCTATTGAGTGTAGTAAAAACGGGTGGCACGGGCGGCGATGTAACGCAACTTCCAGCGCAGGCTTTAATGGTCGGCCGCAATCCCACTTCCGCGTAGCTCATCCCGCTGCGCGACCTAGCCCGGGCCAGGCTGGGCCACGCCGTTATCATCAGCCCGTTACGTGACGCGCATGACCCGGATCCACGACCGCTTCGCTGTAAACGCGCACCACATAGAAAAACGCTTTAACTGTCACACACTACCTACACCTTTTGCCACCATTACTTTGTTTAGATCTGTGTGTGTTTGGTTGAAAGTAACCTATTTTTTTTTAATAAATTTTGGGTCGATAAGAAAGTTTATGTCGTACCTGTTATACTGATAAGTTAGAAATAATATTTTTAAGCAACAGCCACAGAGTTAAGTGTATGAAGTCTAAAAATTAAACCAGCAGATTCAAATATTTTATAATTCGTAATTCCCATTATAACATTACCCAGGGCGATGTTGATGCACCCAATTTCACTAAATCTCATTTAATTAATCCAATACAAAATTATTTCGGTGCAATTAAGCCTTAGCAGTTAGCACCATATGGTCAGCGCTAACAACTACAGTGCACAATGTGCAATAAAAAAGATTTCCGAGAAGACGTGACACTTTCCGGCTCGCGGATACGTGGATCAGCTCATGCCGAGCTGTAACATAACAGGTATAATTAATATCGTAAGTAGAGTGCAGGGTGGACCGCTACCTCCTCGGGTGACACTTATTAAGCAGGCTGGAAGCGAGCGGTACTATCGTGAAGAATGTCGCTTGCCGGTCCACTCAACCTTAAGCCTCGTTTACAACGCTAAATACGTGAAAACTTTACACGCATACTTATCATCGAACGACGGATGGGGTGAAAAGAACGCCAAAAAGTTGAAGGAATTGATTCGATTATGGGAAATCAAATTACCTACTTATAGAAAAGCAAAGTATACGTCTATGATTAACGTCGATTGCAATTCATTCTTGAAAAGCAAACGCTTATGGTTATGGCTTCTAGTCCTCGTAAACCTTTGATGAGCGAAGTTCAGACTCGTTTTCGAATACCACACTTTTAATTATACATACACAGCGACAAAGTCGAAATATATAAATGTCACGCTTGAATCCCATTGGGGTAGGTATACTAGGGATCTTCACTTTGCTCGGTCCTTACTTCTTACTTCGTCCACTTTCATTAATCTCTTCATGCATTCACATCGGTTCAACGGGAGGTTACTCTATACTTCGACACGAAGTTTGAATGTTCATCGGGGGTTACTCTCCAGGGTAGTAGAATGTTACCAGGCCGTGTGGCTGTCTAGCATGTCTCGGCGCTTCTTAAGCCTTCTTATAGTTTCGGGAACAGTAAGTTGACCCGCTAACTGATTTGGATGGCGTCCTAGCCTTCGTAAGTAATTGACTACATGAGAGTCGATTTCATTTTTTACCATTGGTACATTAAGTGTTTCGTGGATCTCTGTTATTGTAGTAAGCCACAGTGCGTTAGAGATGTGTTTCAGGATATAGTTCTGCACTCTCTGTATGATCATGATATTTGAGGCGCTAGCGGAGCCCCATAATTGGATGCCGTAAGTCCATATTGGTTTTAGAACAGTCTTGTACACCAGCAACTTGTTGTCAACCGATAGTTTTGAGTTCCGTCCCAGCAACCAGTAGAGGCATTTATACTTTAGGTTGATTACTTCCCGTTTTGTTCGAGCGTGTTTATTCCAGGTGAGTCTTCTATCTAAGTGCATTCCCAAATACTTTACTGTGTCTAAGTGTGGCAGTTGGATTCCATTAAGAGTGACTGGGGAGCAATCCTGTTTTCGAAGTGTGAAGGTAACATGTGCTGATTTGGTGACACTGGCAGCGATTCTCCATTTACCTAGCCATGTTTCTATTTCGTCTAGGTTTTTTTGGAGAGTGCTTGAAGCAGTAGAATAAATAAAACCAATATTCAATCGAGTTTAAAAAAAAACTACGTATTGAGCAACAAGCATGCCTATTACAAGGAAATGTATCATTATTATAAAATCACACTGCTCACCTAAAGCGATGTCATATTTACTTAGATTACGTATGCCGATTTTATTTGGCGTTAATAGTGAAGAAACTGGGCAATACAACACTATAAAATATTGGAATTCCCCGATTTACGCCTAAACATAATTTAATAAGTAGCGAATGTATCGGTTGGACCAGGCTATAGGGTCTCATTGTTTTTCAATATAATAGCTGTTATTTTAATGAATTTCCGAGTACGTACTGCGCAAATAATAAATATAATAATAATAATAAACACCCAACAGTCACATACATAGTCCTGACCCCACACTAAGATCGAGTCTTGTGTCGTGGGTATCAGGAACTACGAGAGACTTTTCGGTCTCACAAACACCCAGATCCGAAAGAAATATTTGTGGGCCGCACAAACATTTCTCTCGGTGCGGGGATCGAATCCGCGGCCTCTCGTTCCACAGGCGGCGTCTAACCGTCAGCGCCACGGAGGCTATCACAAACCTACCTCGTAAACCTCGTACGCAAACCTCGTATTGTGTGTTTGCAATCTTATAAATCGTCCTATTCGGTGTAAGCTACATAATATACATGAACAATAATATGACGTCACTCGGCATAGTTGTCCTTTTAAGACTAAATGCTGTTACCTACGACAATTTTCCTTATTTTTAGTGGCTTGTAACCATATGTAAGAATTTGTATTTTAGCTATCGTTTGACCCTTAGTATTCTCCTTTAAATATAACAAAAGTGGTACATAGTAACGTTCGAATCAAACTCCAAGATTTTTTTATGATCATACCAATAATATTGAAGTATGCTATTGCATTGACAGGCGAGCGTCGCAAATTCAAGCTACATATATTTTTTTTTTGTTCATGTATATTCATATATTCAATCGGTCATTTAACGAAATAGTATAATAACATTGTGGGGATACCTGAATACCAGAAAATCTCTACGAATATTTAAAAACATGTGATGCCTACAAACAGCCACTCAGCAAGCGTAGTGGGTTGGCTTAAGCCTCTTTACGAAGAGGAAGCTCGTGCCAACGGAGCCCGGAGGCACAGATATGGGCTGGTATTATTGTTACACAAATATACTGCAAGAGATAGTGTTTCGTCGAAGTTAACCGCAACTGATAAAAGCATTTTAAGAACGTCACTACTATGTGAGTAAACAGACTTATATACATACATACTTTATTTATCTAGCTCTTCTCGACTAATGCGGAATTCAAAATACGTCACTCTTACACAATAAGTAGTTATAAAGCAATAAACTATATTAACTGACTACACGACTGATACATGATGCAAATTTTTTTCCTCTTAAAATATGTACAACAATTCAGATTAATTAAATAGGGAATGTATGTTTACAAATGTTTCAGTAGCAAAAAAATATTTGTAATTTCCTGTTTGCAGCAAATATGATATACAAATTGTCGTTTGTAATATGTGTACACGTATTATTTGCCTTGCGTATACGTCAAATGGCAAATAGTTGTCACGTGCGCACATTTAAGCCGTTGTGTCACGATGATTGTGTCTGATTACGTGAAATCTACAAGTGTACTTTATTATCACACACCAACATAATCACTGGAACACATAGCCTTATCTTTGACACAACATCAAAAGTTATATTTTTCATATTTGCCAATCGGAAATTCGTCATCGTTGCGAATTCATTTGTTGTAATCAGTGCACGTGCACTAATACTGTATTCAATTACTTTACGATGCCTATATTAAAAAACAATAATAATATAACCATCGTACGTTCTGATTATTTTATATCCGGTTCAATGTATTACCTACATTTGCGAAACGTGGACGTAAGAATGGGCAATTGGGATATACATATTAAATATGTCCGGCTGATAATCACAATCAGTTCAAAACAAGATATGCGTTTTTTTTCGCACCTATCAGAAACTACAAGGGATTTTTTAATCCTTCAACTCAAAGCCAAATATTGATTAAACAACCAATTATTGTTTTGACAAAATAATCGAACGCGTGGTCTCTCGCTTAAAAACTACTTTTTCAACCGCGACATGGAGGCATCAAAGTACCAGAGTCAAGAATACAATATTTTTTTTTATATTATTAGTTTGACAATAATAACTATTTAAATGTTCGTGAACCATGGAAAAAATGTACTATAATAGATATAATATTTATTATGTCATAAATCAGGAATTTTATTACGTATTACAAAATAATTACGAATATTTTCCCTCTACAAATTCCCCGCTAACCTCTTTTTAATTAAGTTCACAATGGCAAATTGTGAGCACATAAACCTCATAAATTAATTAACTTCAAACCGCTGATAATCCAATCGTTTTAGATTTAAATTATTATGAGCCGGGAAAATCCGATAAATATCAAATTTTCCTATACGATTCTGCACGATGTGGATTTCAATCATAAAACCCACATTATCATAAAAAGAGAAGGAAAGACCGGACGGATATGTTAAGTAAAATCCGATCAGTTACCATTAATTATTATCGTAATAGCACACTGTAAATATCTAGACCCAATAAGATATTTAATAAAATCCTAGGGCACTAAAAAGTAACGACTAACATATTTTTCTTCCAAATTACTCAGCCACGTACAAAGATACCTATAGCAAATTAAAACAAAAACATATGACTAAATACGTTATGACATTGCTGAACAAAACTATTCAATATTTGAATATCGAACATCATATTCGAAAAACAAATAGGCAGTTTCTGATTCACTTTGAACTACAAACTCCAAGTATCTTTTACTATCGCGAGATTTAATGGTCACAGTTGGGCGTATTAAGTAGTTAAGCAATATCCTAACAGTGTAACTAATTGCGACTCGTTAATGCGTTGGTGTCAAGCATTGCCTTGCATCATTATTTACTGCTGTGATCTTTGCAGCGAGCTATGAAAACAATGTTGTTTTGCTCGGACGTGACCAGCGTCTGTGAGTTTGTACTACCCATTTAATTACCTGCCCTATATCGTTACCATAAGTACCTACCGTCACATACTTGGTTCTTTATATTTAAATATCAATGTTTTTATTGCATGCAAATCCTTGTTGTCCAGTTGGTAGAATGCTATTGAAAGTTGGAACGTGGAGTTGGAGAACACGTCTCGTGGTCGAAACCTAGAATTAGAATCCTTTCTTTCCTTATAGCCAATGTAAAACCTTTGTCCATTTGTTGTCATTCAACAGTGTCAACAGGGAAAGTAAAAATAGAGCTTCACTGCAAATCTGAGCCAGTTTCGGTATTTATTTTTTCCTACTTTTAACATAGAAAAAAGTCGAAAACATTTTTGGTGCTGAATTTTGTAACTGCTTATGTAACTGCCGTAGACCAACTATTTGTAACGTTTATCGCTGTAAATGAAACATAGAATATAAATAAACGGCATCAAATTAACACTTAGTACTTAACAACGGCAAGCGCGAATGCCAGGAAGTGCTCAGATATACTCATATCTTGAGAACCAGTATATTTTTTTCTTGTGCAAATCGTCGAGTTGTTCTGCCACCGCCAACCGATCGTAAACTGGTCGACAAAAAGTATGCATACATTTGAATTTAATTTCGCAAACAGGAAATACCGAGACGCTACGACGCGTGGTCAAACTGATGAACAAAAAGACAACAAGCAAAATATATAAATATCCAGGTATACTGTGCTAAATTTATAATAACAGCGAATCTTTACGTCGTAAACTTGGTATAGATACCTATATTTGGTTTTTATTAAAATATTTTTACAGTGAAAAAAGTTTTTATTAAATATATTTAATTTTTTTAATATATAAACATACCATTTATTTATATATAATTAATAGATATTCCACCGTCGAGTACATCAATTGTTTGCAAATTACTACTTAATATGATATACATTGTATAATTTAAAACAGTGATAAAATCTTTTATCAAAAATCCACTGCTGACGTCAAACGGGAAGCGCGAAGTCGTAAACGCACTAAAAGAAGCAAAACGTAAATTCGAACATATCTAATCTAAAAACCAGAAACACTTTATTCTTAGCCACAGAACTAGCGAATTGCGAACTGTGAATTATAATAATCACAAATTTAAATAGCGCCTCATCACAAATGCTTTAAATAAGTGAATCAGTCACAAGGTACTCGCTACAATATCTACACAATACAAGGAATCGCCGAAGAGACTGCATGTAAAGTAAATAGAAGTCTATAAACTTTAAAAGTGACAATTGCGAGAAGTTCATCAATCTTCGACGTTTGTATGCCTTCGAGTTGCATGGATATGGCACAACAATGGATCCAGTCAACTAGAGAAATTATTAATTGGCCCAACGACATCACAAAGAAGCGGAAATATAAAACTCCTGCGTTGGATACCCCGCGGCGTGAGGCTCTTTACCTGACTCTTGCCCTGCCATTGTGTTCTGCTATGAAAGAAGGTATTTGATTTGAGATCCTGTGGGAAATTGTGCAACGAGGGTCATACGTCATAAAAATACGTTGATCCGCGATAATCAGAAACCATACCAGGCGATATCATATCAGACGACGATAATAATCAGGAACCATGAAACAGTGCCTTTCAACAACCCTTTCAGAACATTTATACCTGCTCCCTTAATATCTGTTAAGACTTGAAAAACAGTTATTTACGGAATACTGCGTGTAACCTTTTGTGCTTAAAGCCTTTTATACTCAAATATTATTTTTTATAAAGATACATTGCAAAAAAACGGTGTTGTTTAAAAAATATAAGAGGTATTTTGTTTTTGATATGCGACTAGACAAACATGAATTGGATTCTATTTATATTGTGACATTTAGTAGCTTAAACGATTTAATAGAGGCGAATTTCTGAATGACAAACAATACAGTCGTATTATCTAAAAATACTAGTTTGGCGTTATCTGATTATGTTTGCCATGTTCTTGTCAGATTGCGATCAATTTATACGAAATCTGTCAGGTTGTGAATTCACACTTCTTTGTCCGGGGCGAGGTCCGAACGGATCGTCTTGTTTCGGCGAACCACCCTGTCCACTGGTCGTTCTATATCTCACAGTCGAGTGTCAAAGAACGCTTCCTAGAAAGGCCTCCGCGGCGCCTTAAAGACCCTTACATTTTTTGTGCCCTTAAAGATAATAAATGATGCACTTAGAAAAAAGAATCCG
Organism: Hyles euphorbiae; assembly: GCA_023078785.2. Classification (NCBI taxonomy): domain Eukaryota; kingdom Metazoa; phylum Arthropoda; class Insecta; order Lepidoptera; family Sphingidae; genus Hyles; species Hyles euphorbiae. The sequence goes on along the minus strand of CM041041.1, from coordinate 11,097,744 downwards.
ACCTGTTCAGTGAGATAACGATCAGAATGAGTTTTATGGAAATCTTTGCCGGAATTATAATGATCTGGAATCCTTTGGGATGTGATGGAGCGGCCAGACAATGCGTCGGCGAAAGATTTGATAACACACGTACAAACGTTACGATGTTTTTTTGTTTATATCTGATTGAAGTACTATTTAACGAGATCGGGATATCTAATAATAAACCTATTATGAATGTGAACTTATTTTTGTAAGATATATAAAAACATTTTGTATGAACATGTTACGCTAATTATTTACAGCTATTAAATATTCCATACTGGTAACTCCTAACTAGAATATGCACTTAATAAATATATCATTGTAAAGAAAATACCGTTTAAGGTACTTCTGGTACCTAAAACAAAAATAGTTCCATATTATTTTCGTCATATTATGCCAAAAACTTCACTTTGGTAAGAAAGTCCTAGAAATGCTAATTTACCTTTACCGTCAATATTTAAATGACCCAATTTCTGACAATTTGATCAACACTTTAGACTTACCTATTTAATATTTTGTTTTTTTAATTTAATTTCAATAAATAGACGGCAAATGGTTATGGAATTTGAATATAAATGTATACTAGCTCTTTAAACGGCGTCTTGCTTTCTATTTGTTTACCTCGTCTTTTATTTCCTTAGCAACAGGTAAACAGTGAACAAATGCATAAACCTATTTTGGTAAAGCCCTAAATCCACACCGCAGAGGAAACAAAGCTGGAAGCCCATACGCTAAGATGGATATCCAAAAGAATCACTGTTTGCCACTTCGGCACCCATACAATCTTTTATTTGTAAGTGAAGAAGTGCGCCGTACTTGGAAATATAATGTTTCCTATTGTTAGAAAGTTAATATTTAAGCTGAACCGAATACGGTGCTATTGTGCACCGCAAACGTTACCTGTACTTGAAAGGAATAAAAGTGCGGATTGGGCGCGTCATTACGCGAACCATATAAATAGCGCACACACCGGCGAATACATCAGATAACGCACATCATCTTTTGTAAGAATTTTATAAGTGGGCTGGACCATGTTATTGATCGTGGCAAAAAATACATTACTGCGTGCTATTTCACTAAATGCATAAGCCCATAATTACGCACCTAATATTTTTGGCGTTGTTTCACGTAATTTAAAGTGAAACATAGAACTAAACTAGGAAGTAATAATGCGTAAATATTAATGAGGAAGGCGTTTGCGTATTTTTAATTTACCGAAACATTACTAATGGTAAAACAATAGACGCTCTTCAAACGACATGGCTTCTAATGGCAGGCATGTGTGGTGGATGGAGTCCGTCGCGTCGTCGACCTTGAATGACGCTAGAACGTTTTCCTACTTCACTTCCTGCTCGATGTCATCTTAGTTCGAATTGAATGTCCGCGCCGCCGCGCCGCGCCGCGCCGCACCGCGCGCAGCATTACACTTGCCTTTGTACACGATCTCCAAACATTTATAACTCTGACGCCCGAATACTGGAACGCCATTCAAATAATAAGTTGCTCTTAACAGCGCACGGCCCACTTACGCCCAAATACTGGAACGAAACTTTAATATAAATGGCGCTTAACTACGTTATTCTCGATTAAATGTACTGGCTAAGTGGGCCGTGCGCTGTTAAGAGCAACTTATTATTTGAATGGCGTTCCAGTATTCGGGCGTTAGCCAGTACATTTAATCAGGATTAACGTAGTTAAGCGCCATTTATATTTAAGTTGCGTTCCAGTATTTGGGCGTGAATAATACTATTAATCGTCACTTGGAATTGTTATATTTACTATAATACTAGTATACATCATATCTTATTATAAATGCTCTAATACAATTTTAAAAAAGTCAATAAAACAAAAACATAATACACTCGTAGATATATGTATTGTGAGACAACTGCACATTCATAATAATACATACCTACATAATAAATGCAATCAGTTTTGTAATTTTTTAACAATAAAATATTACCCAACTAATGATTATCCCTATTGTAGCTATTCTGTATCAGCCCATATACGTCCCACTGCAGGGCACGGGCCTACTCTACAATCGAGAATACGATTGAGAGTGGTTAGGCCATATAGTCCACCACGCTGGCCTAGTGCGGGTTGGCGAACTTACATACCATAGAAATTCTTATGAATCGCTATGGTATGCAGGTTTCCTCACGATGTTTTCCTTCACCGTTTTAGTGCGTGGTGATTGACTATCAATACACACATGACTCCGAAAAGTCAGAGGTGTGCCCTAGGATTCGAACCCGCGACCACCGAGAATATATTGGCAGCCGCGTCTAGTCCTTTTACCAACAGGCCACCACGCATTGTAGCTATAATAAAGCATTAAATAAAAATGTTTAGACATTTAGGAAAAGGTTGATTTTTATTGTTGTGTCATTAAGCTTCTATGTGTTCCAATCTCAGTAATGGACAAATATCATTCCATTAATTCCCGCTTAGCTTGTAGCGTAACCCGAATACAGTGTTTTTTTTCTTTTGCCAAAGCACAGGCGCATTCTTTTATGCAGAGAAATAAACTTCCTGGCCGTAAGCAACGGTACAGTGCGGAGTGCTAGAGTTGAGACAATGTGTTCAAACATAGACAATGTTCGCTCCGCGCCCTCGCAATCTTCCTAATGAGTGAACCCTTTCACACTATGGACAAAGCTGGGGTTTCATGGGTGATGTGACATGTATTCAGTATTCACGTCGCCGTCCTTTGTTAATTCCAACCAAACTCGGTTTTTTCAGCGTGGCTCAAGAAAAAGGTGAAACTGCTTAACACTAAACGAAACGCTATGCCATTGTGCAGTATAGTTTGATGTAATGGCTTCTTGGTTAACTATAAATAATTATTACGGACACATCCGTACGTATTTATAAACTGGATTTATCTGACCGCTTTGTCTTATCCACATGTATTTGTACGTCATTTAGATAAAATAATATACCTCTACACTGATAAAGAATTTCAATGTCCGTTTATATCAAACAGCCCATCAATATGGTAAATCTATGGTATATCTTGCACAAGTTTTCGCTTAATATTTCGCATTATTTAACTATAAAAACAGTTAACTTCGTTGAAAGTCACCGGCGACCGCCACCCATGAACGCACTACATCGTAGGTAATAGGTATCATTGAGTTGTTGGCGTTTGAGGAAAGAAGACGTTAAGACGGGGGAAAGGCAGTGTTTATTGAACGTACTTCTAACGCAATGAACGGAAAGTCATCCACACACATCATCATTTAGCCTGCCACTGCAAGGCACTTATGCTTTTCTAATATTACGCCATTTAATGTTATCCAAGAACGATTTGCTAATACTCATATATGCTGGGCAGGTGAGTTAATGAGCAAAGTACGGGACCTTACTCACAAGAGGTACAGTAATACTAGGCCCTACTTTATATCCGCCCCGTATATTAGATGGATATATCGCCATTTGATCCTTAGTAAATAATAAATACACCCAATAGTGAAAAGTCACATACATAGTCCTGACCCCACACTAAAATCGAGTATTATGTCGTAAGTATCAGGTACTACGTGAGATGTTGTAGTCGCACAAACAACCAGACCCGAAAAAATACCTGTGATTCTCACAAACATTTTTCTCGGTGATGTAATCAAACCAGCGTCCTCTCCTGTCACATCCGTCGTCTAACCAACTACGCCATGGAGAATGATTTTCTTTCTTAATACCTATACATCGGTATGACTTTTGGATAAGATAGTATTATTTCGGTAGATGAGATCGACATGACTCTACAATCCAACCTTTGAAAACATTAAACCAATCGACCCTATAGTGCCTTATGCCAATAATATCATGAATATAACTCAGACCCGATTCTAACAAAATTTGCCCAATAAGTTACTTTGAACGCAGAGTATATTTATGAGGGAAGATAATAGAGAAAGGTTTTTGTCAATGAAGTAGAAAAAAATCGTTACAATGGTGACTGCAGGGTGGTTCAATGAGTCGAGGAAGGTAAAGATATATCAATGTTAAAACTGAATTGTACCTGGCCGAACCCGGACTGGGTCACATAGAGTTAAATATGAATAAGTATTCCATACATAAATAACAACCTGCTTTTGCCTATACTCTAATGGGATTGTTAACCCTAATGTGTCCTACATGTTCGATATTGTCTGGTATTTCAGAGGAATATACGTGAGTATTAAATTCTACACAGACAACCGATACCCTAACCTCCTTATTCATAAAGACTAAAGTTTTTAAATGCCTTGAAATAAGACTATTATTTACGGATTTTATCGCGGATTTAGTTTAATTTTTACATTTTTTTGAATTGAATTGAGCACATAGAAGAAGGCTCCAAGCATTACCTTCGTTTTGACCAGCCCCAAGTCCTCGCGAAAGAACACCGTTTCCTGCCCAGCATGTTTCGCGAGGCTATTGAAATTAAAAAACATCCAAATTTCAATAGGGAAGATGGCTTGAAGCTTGCACAAGCATGGGATCCAATTCTACACTTAATTAAATCGGAACCCAAAAGACCAACTGCCAGACCTCAAGACACAGTGAGCTCCTTCTGCGTGGATCGGAACGCGAAAACAGATTAGTTATTTAAACTTTTTAATTTAATAATTCAAAATTAAGGGTAGTTAAATTGTAACAGTCACTGAGCGGATGACTAATACCTCAGTCCGCCCCGTGACCACGAAAGCTGTAAAGTGATCGAAACGTCGGGAATTCAAAAAATGTAAAAATTAAACTAAATCCGCGATAAAATCCGTAAATAATAGTCTTATTTCAATGTGTAACATTCGCGTAAATCTAAGAAACCATTTTTAAATGCCGTTAAAATGAGCCGACTCAAAAACGTTATTCAGAGACGTCAAAAATTACTAATCAGCTACATATCCGCTTATTAACTTTAAAATGACCGAGACCCTTGTTTAAGCAAGTTTTAAGCAGAAAAATGGCGGATATCTGTCAGATGGACGTTTGATATTACCGTCAAGCTTAAACAAGTGAATAAAATCAAAAACATACTACATACATACTAACGATACTAACATTATGAATAGCAAAACTTAATGAGCTCTGAACATGATTTAAACTCATTTAAGTTCATGTGGTTGATACGCGGTTTTTGATGAATATGGGGTAATTAACTAATATACCTATATATATTAAGTTGTTTATGGGTGGTAGAGTCCCTTCAAATTTCACGAGACAAACTTTTGTTAAGAGGTCTCCAGTCTCAACTATTATAAGTATCAAAAAATGTTATAAAAATTATTAATGAACTGCTCTAATTTGAACCAAGTGTAACTTTTGTAATGATCATTTAATTGTAAACTGGTTTTGAAAAGAGCAACACTAGAGTTTCTTGCCCATTCTTCTCTAGTGAAAACCGGGTGGTAGATAAAAAAAATACTGAATCTAAATGATGTAGATGATAGAGATGTAGACCATCTTAATGGATTCATTAAATAATTTTCATTACATTTCATTTAACCTACTCATGGTATGTTTAAAAATATATTGCCTATACATTTAAGTAATATAGCGACACAGCACTGATATATATATATTATTATGTAGATAATTCCGTTCTGGGAAAATAGCTTTTCCGATGATAATGTAGGTATATCTTTTCAATTACGTGTATACGTCATCAGCTGTGTATATCAACAAGTTTCAAAACGGATTTGTCACACCTAAAGTAAAAAGATAAATATAGATAATGATTGTTATAAAACTTCACGCTAGTTTATTTTTTCACTTTTGAATAAAAATAAGCATTAAATAATTATTTACAGAAAATGTAGAGTCGAAATAATTTGTAACACCCCATATAACCCGGACATTGAAACACTAAAGTTATGAGTTACCTGTGATTTTTTACAAGTCTTTTTCAAACACCTTATATCACGACGTGGCGAAGTTTACAGTTCTTTTTTTCAGTCACCACTCGACGCAGGGCGCTTACTTATAGAGGCGCCAAACAAGGGTGCATAATCAACGAATAAAATTGTATATGTTCAGAAAACAGTTCAAGGACGAGTTTTGCTCTAACGCATGAAATAATCCTCATATCTACCATAATAATTACATCTTAGTAATTCAAAACAGAATTTTCCTTAAAGCTCCATAATGTGAGAAATAATTATGTATGTTATAATGCAAGGAACTATCCTATTTTTTTATTAACCCTACAAATATCCGGCCTAGTTGGGCATTATCAGCTTTCGTTTGTCTTATTATAAAGCTTGTTCAAAGCCACACCAGTAGGCCCGGTCTTCAACAATCCGCATTTGATTAGTAACGAGGCGCTATCTGTACATCGTATGTATCTACACGCGTCACGCTGATAAAATACTCAACAAGATATCAAAACTATGAGTCAAAAATACATTAAAGCACAATAAAACTGTATCACCTTGTAAGATACAAATATTTTACAAAATACTTTCCGATAAACAATGCTAATAGACAGTATGCCTCGCAACTCTTTAAAAAAATATTGGTTTTTTTATTCCATCTTTTAATTATTGCTACAATTTTCGTATGGGACGCGTAAAGTTCAAACGTTAAATATCCGTCCGTTTTATTTACTTGTTGCAGCTTTTGCTTTTTCCGCCAAGTCGTGAGTAACTATTTCTTTCAAAAAATATATAGTGTCTTACTCATTCAGACTAATAGTTTAAAGTACCTGTGATCTATATGATACACAGCTAAGTGTATACATATAAGTACACAATATCCAAACAGAGATACAAGTTGTTATTATTTGAATAGAAATAAGAAGACATAATAATAATATGAGAATTATTTAACGAACATATAATGTTAAGAAGCGATATATTATTTTAACACATTGTCACCTACGCCGTGTTTATCTTATTCAAGTGCTTCAATGGACTATTGCGGCTGTGCAAATCTAAGAAAAGATAGCAGGAATAAGCAAACAAAAGCCAAAAGTATGAAATTTGAAATAAAAGCGGCTGTACAAACAATTTTAATAAGATCCTGCTGAACGAAAAGTATAGGTTAATCCAGATAATCATAATTTGTTCTTAAAAGATGAAACAAAGTTCGCCAAATCCGCGAAAAATATCTTAAAATTATTTACAAAGAATACCGAAATTTATAGGTAGACTCATTATATGCAAAAATATACAGATGTTAAAATAATAGATAATAAAATATTTAATTACCACATACATCTACTAAAACATGAACCACGACAAAGACAATTAAAAACATTGAAACCTTACCATCTCGAAGCTTTATGAGGTTTCCAAAAAATAATCTCAGATAAGGGATAGCGTGTTAATCCGTGTATTTGATCTGGTGCCGTGTAGGTACTGCAGGAAACCCCACAAGTGTCACATCTGCAACCCCTGTTCGAGAACAAATGTGCGTAACTGGTGTAATTGCATTATTGTCTGCAATGCCGTCAGTGTCACGGACAATCCGCGGCTCACATCCGGTAACACTAACAAACTTCTATTTCATTATAATATTATTGTCAAGCAGGTTCAAAACAATTATTAGCTGATTAATTTAAAGGCAATTCCTTTTTTTCACTTACTTATGAGGACCTAAACCTTTCGATGTAGCGTTACTTAATACTAAATTTAGTAAAATTACGCGCTATTCTGTTTTATTTTAGTTTCCCCTAACAGTAATTACTGTATAATTTTTAAATACACTTTTTGTGTGGACACCAATAAAAGAGTTAATTACAGTCGGTTGATAAATTCATAGGTACCTACAATATATTATTATACCTAAATTAAGGCCAATCTAAAACTCTCTTAGTTATAGCTTAATGTCAAAAGTAGGAAATATTTTTCGAAGTCAATTAGTATTAATAAGTTAATATTCAATACAAATTGCATAAATCCCATTACTTAATAATTGAATAGTCGTTAATTAACTTGATTATACTGTAGATAGTTCGATCGAAATTCCAATTGCTCAAATAAATTGCTAATTCGTTTACGAATGCAAATCAAGAGGAAAAGTTACAAATATGTACGAATATGTATGAAGCCATTTGTAATTAAAATGGTGTACTTTGACCTATATCTGCTCACAAAACTCTGCTCTGGGTGCTCGTATTTCTATTGAATGACCTACAACACCTATTATGTTGTTGACAACATGATTCGCAGAATTATATTTAAGTTGCAAAGTTTCAACAAAAATAATGGGTTAATTACAGAGTCATTCATAGTAATCATATTCATCTCAATTACATGATATAATTATTATATTGATTACAAAAGCCTTTAAATTAGATCCAATATTAAATACTAATTAATTTATAACATGATATCACTTGAAAACATTATTACAACAGCCGCAGTTAGGCGATGGGAATAAAATATAACGCATGAAATAAATAATAATAGTTTTATATGGAGCTGCAACGTATGCAAATCTGACTACACTTGCACATGTGCACATAATTTTCAACAATGTCCCTAACCCTTCGCCTTAGTCAAAATCAATTAATGACGTTGTATCTAATCTAGAGCCGATAGAGGCGACAGATGTGAGCGACGGGGGGTTTAGCGGTAAAAATTCATAGTTCTCCCTCCTGAGTGCGAAAGACCCTTCCGAATAATTGTGCAAACTGCTCACTGCATCTGTCCACTTGCATCGTAACTCCACCAGAGCGGCCATTTATTGACCAAATTGAACCATCGATATCGATTTTTATTTTTATAACTTTCGAGTATGATGTTCGACTTCAATGTCATTATGAACATTATAATACTTCCTTCTACAACGGCTGCATTATTCGATACCGAAATAATTCTCAACCACCGGTAAAAAATCAATTACACTGAAGTCACTTCCTGAAAAGAGAACAATTTAGCATATACAGCGGAACTGGTATTGTTCCATACTGAGAACAGTGCAAACTTGAGACATATTACAACACACTATATGCTTCCTGTTTTCAATGTGAATATAAACAAGAGCTCTTTGTTTAGTGTAAGCAGCTGACTAACGACATCGTAATAGACGCGACGCGACGCTTCATTACTGTATCGTATTATTAAATATTTTCATCACGAGTGATCTACTGATAGGACACTGAGGACAAACCAAAAGTGATGTTCAGTACGCAAATAGCGTAAAAAATAAAGGAACCACTTTGTCTAATTTACTCAATCAAAAACCATATTTATTTTACGATCCACCTATCGAAAACAATAATTTTATATATAAATAATGAAATCATTTATTAATCCTGAAAAAAAATCCAGAAGAGAAAAGTAAAAACTTTCATCGATAAAAAGTAATGCGGTATGTAACCACCCTAAAGTAATCGGACTCTGCACTGTGTCCCTCACTGAGATAAAGTCGCCCTAGCATTCAAACAAGTGGCTCACACACACTAACATTTTATCAGGAAGTACAATGAAGATTAAAGAGACTCGATACACACACGTTCGTGATTAATGTAATAATATTGGTGTACGTACCATCCAGCGTGTAGATGTTGCTGAATATAAATAATATTACTTACACATGGAAAGAATTTAAATAAATCGTCGCGCGTTGTACCAGGAAGTAGCAGCTCACTTACTCACACATGGGAAGCGGTTATGTTTATGTAGTAGGTAGGTAGGTGCGTTCGCGGCGCTGGCGCACACTTGTGCGTCAGCTATGCGTGGGACCGCGCGCACATGGCCTGATTGGGGCATACCAAGTGAGTCCCCAGACGATACACTTTTTACGACACTACTTTAACATGTCGCCGGTATAACTTACACCGCTTTTAATGAATAAAATTATCCAATTGTTACCGTTTTTAATATCATTTTCAACACTCTAGGTATACCTTTCGGTAGTTTAGCAAATGGACGGAAATTAATAAAGTAATGGCGACAATAAGCCAAAATTGTCTTCTATATCCAAAATGATTACTTGACTATTACTAAGAATAATTACAAGTTATAACATACCATTCACATAATACCTAACATTATAACGAATCTTGTCATAGGGAAAATAAGACTAAAGAAGAGAAAAAATAATACACTTAGTACTTATGTAAACTTAAATTTGTCCATATCTGTAGGCAATTTATAATTCACGTAAACATAAATATATAAATAAACAGAATAACAAAAGAAGTATGCAAGGAATATGTATGGCGTCATACAGAGAATACCCAAAAGGTATTTTTCATTTTGCTCTCATGTGGTATCTACTTAAATAATATGGCAGTGAGCACGCTACGTGCCCTCATCTATACGGGTGCATTCCCGACCCGCTTTTTTTGATCACGTGATCCGAAACTAACAGAAGGGTCGCTTTGTTATGCGACACTTGTGCGCTCAGCTCGCCTAGGGGGTAACTCGTTAAAATCATGGATTAATTGTCCATTCAGAACGAGTTTGCGAGATATCGATTTTTATTTTTAGATAGTTTTGAAACTGTAGTCCGTTTGCGAACATTTTTACACTACTATAAAGATATATTAACACGGTACATCTAATGAACACGAGTCTCTACCAAGTTTCAACAGTTCACTCTATTAAACTTTGGATAAGGTATAGATCATATTGATAGAGAAAAATATTTTTAGATTCTAATTCTTCACATCTTCTTGTGATGCTAGCACTAAAGTTCGAAGTTCGATTGATTACGTGTAAAAAAACAACAATACGACGCGAACGACATGGCCACTGCTGTGTTATTTTATTTTGAATTTAGGATTAGATTTATTATTGAACTATTCGTAATATGGCAGTATATTTTTACTCATTATATATTTTACAACTTCAACAATTATGAGACATTTAATGCTAAATTATACCAATACATATTACTTTTAGGTAAAATAAAACGACTCTACGTATTTGACGTAATTACACCTTTATTTCCTTTGCGTGTACAAGTCTTACATTGCTATCAGCAGAGGTCGACGGAAGTTAACGATTCTCAGACCATTTGCCATTACCACAAGCTTAATGTAAAAAAGTGGACAGCGAACAATAATATTGTTAAAAAAATGGTTCTAAATACAATTAATATTTTTAAGACATCCGAAACAATTGCGATAAGATTCAATATGTATATTAATCCCATAGTTTTCTTTTAAGACTATTTGGATAAGGATTGCAATGTGATTATTGATAATCGTGATGATGCTCAGCTATGAAAGCTTTGAAGCTAGATAGTCCACTGATCAAAATAAGTCTGATAACAATAAGAATTTAAATAACTACCTATGAATTAATATACCGTAAAACAACTTTTAAAGTAAAAATATGTAAAACGAGTAGGTATTTTGCATAATAATTAAATATTCCAAAGAAATAATATTGCATTATGTTTTAGTTAAAATTAGAATGCTTTAAAGAGGCTACTAATATCAAAACTATTTTGAATTTAATATGTTATGTAACATATCTACAGTCCGTAAAATAATTAAGTTGTTATATTTTTAACTTCCTAGGTACAACTCTTCGTATTTATCCTGTTACCAGACAATGGCAGCACTTAAATATTAAACCTTAATAATAAATAAAGATTATTTAACCGCAAATACTAAAAAAGAGGCACTTTTTATTACTTGTGACACAAAGAGGAAACATTAATATGTTTAGAAAATGCAATAAATTAATAAGAAATTGCTGCTGCTATTATTGACCTTGAAATACCAATTTTCTGTTCATTTAGTCAGTTACTTACGCGTTAGTATAATACAAAGACAATGCGTGCGCTTATACTATTACTCAATATGAAATACATAACACTGCCCACTAAGGTTCTGCTGTACGGGCAAGTGGCGCAATTTTTCGGTGTGACATCGTTGCCTAGTTCTTAGTGCCACTTGATTATGTAACAAGAGAACAACAACTTTTGAATCGGGGTCGCGCTTCGTGAGCAAACGCTCGGAAGTGCGTTCGTTCTTGTTGAGGCGGTTATTACAAAATCTTAATTTATTATGAGTGTACCGAATGTTATCCGAAATGTACAAATTACTTTTTACGATCTTCGAACGTAACCTCATTTTAACGTTAATCCATTTGTTTCCAAATCTATCTATTTATCACACTAAGGTAAGTATTAAATCCCTAAATATGTATTAACTTAAGAAAATAACACAATGCCACCCAATTCCAGTCCAAACCTTGATCATTATCCAGTAAGTACTTAAAATACGTCTAGTTATTACTTACAATGGAAGTAATGATTTAATCCGGGTCAGCATACCGGAAGTACTGACATTTCCATATGATTGCTATTTAAAATGGTCTGGTATCCGGTGTAGACTTCCGGCCGCATTAGATACACTTTTTCCTACCAACGATAAAACGTATTTCTTTGTTTTGATTATTTTACAGATACTTTATTTAAAAAGTTGAATGATGCGTCCACAAAATAATATGTGGTATAACACCAAACAGAAACACGACAGAAATACATCGATTTTCATTAATGCACACTCTTGCTAAACTGTAAATCAGTTTCTATAGCTATTTTGATAGATGTTATACAAAATATGTACAAAACGCTGTGCTAGTGATTACATATTTTCTCGACACCGCGGCGGATGCATAACAGTACGTAATGTAATGATATAAAAGTCTTATGTAGGAAGGTACAAAATACTTCGACATATACGTAGATGCGAGTTCCGCATGCTCGTTCCTTTTCCGCTCCACGGCCATGATCGGAAGTAGAGCAGAGATTCGCGTCTCCCCCTAACCCCCGACCTACACGTCCGGTGCCTGTAGGCCGCCGCTGTCCAATTTCCTCTTCCCGCGTGTATTAATTTCCGGCTTAAACTATTCCATGTCTTTCATTTCCTATTAATATTCGCATCTACTGGATTTCTGTAATAAAATACTTTAAATTTTGTTTATTTTATGGTTGCGACAAAGATTTTGTCAAAATTGTAGATTTGTTGAAGTTCACGGACACTGAAGTTCATTTTGGTTTGTTGTTTCACCACTTGCGGTATTTTTATCAACACGCTACGTAACATTTATATTTTCAAGTGGAAATGTATTGTATACCAACTATTTTACATACCTATTGCCTAAAATACTTTACGAGAGGAAGACACAGTAATAAATTGTTAACAAAGGAGAGATTTGGAATGTTTCAAATAAGGTAGACGAATTGCTTATTTTCAATATTGAGTTGACATCGAAGACTAAAGTATAAATTGGAGAAATGTGGGCAAGCATATGATCAGCGTAACCTACGAAATCATTAAGATGGATTATAACTCCACAATATCTTTCAAAATGAGTTTTAAATCAGCGTTATGCTGGACTATTCAGTTTAACAGGTAGATACAGACTTAACCGAGTGTACGGCTGAAAATATGCGCTCACGCAATGAACTTATTTCGGGCACTTCCGCATGTATTCGGATTCGAGTCCGGCTATTCGTCGCATTCCGACCGGGTCACCATCGTATCTAAAAACTAACAATCAGGTTGTTGTCTCGCGGTAGTCTTTTTTATGCATTTCTTTTAGAAAACTATAATTAAACAATCGATGCTGATATTTAATTGAACGTGATAATTTCATAAAAATAATAGCCATTTGAATAAGTAATGTAAGTGAGTTGGTCTTCCACCAAATATTGGTATTTTCGTGAATTAATGCGGAAAATACTTCGTCTGAACTAGATATTTATGTTTTCATTGATATAATAGGGTAAATACTATATGTAATAGTTGTTTACATAACGCTATCGAGAAGTTTTGAATATTTAACATAGAAAGTAACAAGATGTGCGGTCACGGTCACGTTTGACCGAACATCATAGCTTGTCTTTTATTCACTAAATTACTGCACATAGCCCCACAGCGAGCATCTGCGTGCCGACGCATCGCGCGGCGACGAGCCAGAGCGAGACGACACAACTGGGAGAGCGGGGCGGGCGAAGGGAGCAACAGGTAAAGATTCCGAGGCCACTTCCGTCTTGGCTGCCGAATATTTCTGTCTCGAACCGGTAGTGGGACGGCGGCCAGGGCACACGCAAGATTATCTCGACCTACACGCATACACATCGACGTATACTACCTTTCGTCTGCTCCAGCAGATTTTAAACAGATCTACTCCAAATTACGTAATGATCCAACTATACCGTATCTACCGAGTGATTCATCGTAAAATGCTCAATATTGATGTCTTCACTTTGCAATATACAATGACTGTATTCAATACATTGTCATGCACGTCTTTAAACGAATTCTTTCATCAAGTCGGAGTCATGAAGAATTTATACATTTTGCCGGAATATTGATTGAGCAAGTAGTTCCTTATATTACTAAGAAACTGATTAATATCTACAGATTGTTTGACATGGACACTTGGATGTCTTTTAAACAGAATTATCCTATGTAAGCTTCGGCATGACTTAATACTTGAGAGCGCCCACAAACATAATGCGCATGTAGCTGGGTCGAATGAGCTCAGCTCAAACCGGTTAGCGTTCATATTGTCTCACTCGGCACCAGGAAACTGCCGGCCGGTTGTCGAGACGTTTCCTGTGCTTTGTCTCATTACTACCACGACAACGTGAACTGTCTGTTTATACTCGTACTTCTCAAACTAAATCTGTATTCATATTTCATACATACAAGTCTACTCTAACTACCTACCTAAATACGTTACTTCCGTATAAAAACTATTAGGCCTTCTTAAATCTTAATGTCTTTCTAATAGCTGTTGTCAAAAACAACGTCCGCATATAATTAATAGCATTATATACATATAAGCTATCAAGCCCGGAAACCTAATGCACTGTCAAAAAATAAAAACAAGTACTTTTAGTATCCACAATACTTTACAAACAAGGAAATATGCCGAGTTATTAAAAACTGGCGCGCTGACGTAATCTCGCTACACCGCTAGCACTTCCGCGTGCCCTAAGCGAGCTAACGCACGTATAAAACAATACTCTAATTTAAATAGCACAATCCATCTTTAATTTATAAAGCAACCGAGCGACAAGTGTCTCGGAGAATCGGCTGCGAGCGCCAACTGCGATAACGGTTTGCGGAAATAGTGTTTGTACGTTTAGTTAAAAATGGGACTCGGTTTGGCTCCCGAAGTTTTATCTGAGTGTGTGAGGTGGCGCGGGTGGCGGGCGGCGGGCGGCAGCGCGCGGGAGGAGGGACGGCGCGTCCGTCCACCCGCGCCGCCACCACATCATCAGTCCGCGTCGGAGAGCTGCCCGCGACGCTCGCCTGCGAGTTCGATCCCTCAGATACGCTGCTGGTTTACGGCGTGCCGTAACACGACACGTTTGGAGGGACCATAGCCGCTACGCGTGTGCCTGGTGCTCTGTGGACACTTAATTTTGTGCTAATTGTGTTGTGACAATGTACAAGTGCTGATTTGTCCAGTTTCCGTCTACTACTTAGGATTTTTGACAACGCAACCAGTTCCGGATCAGCTCAGCCGGTGAGTAGCGGTGCTTATCGCAGACCGTGCTATCGCGGACTCACGCATTTCCGACCGCGCCCGATAACAAATTGTACGCTGCATAAATGTGTGAGTTTGAATCCGGCTGTGAATCAAACTTACTCTTCATGAATATATGAACTTAGGAAGTCTATTATACTTGACAAACTATAGGGAAGGACGAGATGTAAAGTTTTCAAATACCAAAACTTTACCGCAATGTAAGAAAAGGAAATGAACCGGATCTAACAGAAACTTCCTTTAAAACTAATAATACGTCACATATAAACATAAAATGTGCGTTTCTGTAATGTTTACAAGTCATAACTTATAATGAATATAATACATTCAATTGAATAACTTGTTTAATGTTTTTGTTGTTTAATGATTTTATATATATATAATTATAAATCTACATTTAGTTGAAGATTATTTACATAGGATAATTTAATAAATGTAAATCTTTCTACTTAAATTATGTCAATCTGTTTCTATTACCTCAAAATTAAACGAGTATTTTCCATAATATGAATTCAACAAGTTTAGTTATTGTTTAATTATCTCTTTTTCTTAACAAACAAGGAAATTAAATATTTTTTTTTTATCCAAACCCTTTTTATATTGAATTTAGACACGTGTTTAAATAGACTGGACTGAAATATTTTTTACAGTTTAACAAACTGGCATTAATACAATGATCATGCCGCATATGCTGTTTACGATACAAAAATGCTTCATAATACAATATAAACTCCACAAAACTAAATATTTTGTGGTTTCAACCTCATTGTACGTTGTTAGTATAGTTATAATAAGGGTGCTCAATAACAAAACTTGTAATATACCCGATAGACTCAATTTAAAATGAAGAATGAATAACGGAACAAACTGCAGCAAAGCGCCATCTGAGTTTTAATAGCAGTACTAAAAGACGAAATGATCAAAATTGTTAGCAAATCTGACCCTTCAACATTCCTTGTTTAATAAATATGAAGCAAGTGGGTAACAGTTCCTTCATTGTTTTCAGATAATCGTTATGAAAGTTGTAAGCTTACAATTACCGTCCGGGCCAAGTATGGAGCGGCTGCCGCTTCCATTCAGCCCGACGGAGCTACTGTGGCGATACCCTTTACCATGGGCGCCGCCACCACCATCTCCTCTCGGAGACACAAAGGCGCAACTGCCAGCCGGTCTTCCACCAGAACCCAGACTATGGACTAGAGAAGACGTTGCAGTATTCTTAAAGTGGTGCGAAAGAGAATTTGACTTGCCTAATTTCGATATGGATCTTTTCCAAATGAATGGTACGTAAAGTTTGACATTTGAAACATTCCATAATTTATATATTATGGACTACGTTTGATTTACTGTGTTCTATTTGTCAACAGGTAAAGCTTTATGCTTACTAACTAAGACGGATTTGGGTGAACGCTGCCCAGGTGCTGGTGACGTTTTGCATAATGTGCTCCAAATGTTAGTGCGCGATGCAGCGCTTTTGGGTAGAGTGCCATCTTCCCCGGTGACGCCTACCGCTCGCGCTGCACCCTATCCACCTTCCCCACACTCTCACCCACCGACTCCAACATGGACTGTGGACGGATTCCATCATTTTCATAGCGCTGCTACAGCTGCCGCTCAACCGAATTCAGTAACGCTTAGTCCAGCGCCATCAGTTGATAGCTCAGGAAGCCCACAAAGAGGAGAAGCAGTTAACTATGGACCTACTTACGCACCTTCAGTGCCCAATGCAGCTCAAGCTGCCAGTTCAGGGAGCAACCATTCTGATTCTGATGAAGAAGCACATTTCGTCCCACCGCCACGGTCACCTAAAGATGTTCCGTTAACGAGCCCAGCGCCGCAAACTCACCAAGCGCCTCAACATTCACACTACCGTGCTCAACATAGGGAATTCTTCCCTAATGATATGCCAGAGTCCAACACAAGTGAGTGTTATTTAATCGTGTTTGATTTTTTTTATTCTATAGCACAAATCTCGTTATCAATCAAAAATTTTACATCTAAATGTTTTTTCAGATGGAAGATTATTATGGGACTTTCTGCAGCAACTTCTAAACGATCCTACTCAAAGATATACAAACTACATCGCGTGGAAGAACCGAGAAACTGGAGTCTTTAAAATTGTTGACCCCGCTGGATTAGCTAAACTCTGGGGGATTCAAAAAAATCATCTTTCCATGAACTACGATAAAATGTCACGCGCTCTTCGATACTACTACCGTGTCAACATATTACGGAAAGTCCAAGGCGAAAGACATTGCTATCAGTAAGTAGTTTCCTTTTTGCGTGACTAAGCATAATGTCTTACACAAATATAAGTACAGAAATTCTAACAATAACATTTATTTATTCTAGATTTTTGAGGAATCCTACGGAGCTGAAGAACATCAAAAATATATCACTTCTTCGGCAACAAATGAGCCCTACGCGAGTAGTGCCGCAATCTGTCGTGAAGACAGAAATGAAAGAGGAGCGATGTGAAGATGAACCGGTTGATGAAGATATGCCAACTGATTTAAGCATGGCAGCGTCAGAGCCGTGGCGGAAACGCGCACGCTCCGACCCCGCTGCCGGTCAACCCCTACCTTCGCAGCATGACAAACATCGTATTAGTGCTCTCATTGGCGACAACATGATGATGAAACGGGACGCTGAATACGCATCTGAACATTACGCACTTAACCTAAAAAGTGAAAAATGTGAACAATGATTTATGTAAAAGACTTGTAACATTGAGGACGCTAACAGAGTGATACACTTTTCGTGCTCGTCTCTATTCAGTGTACAACCTACTCCACCCACTAACTTCTAGTCAAATTCCTCTCAGAAAGGATATTTAAGTCTTCCCATAAAGATAAATTACAAACAAACAATACTGAGAGTATTTTGACAGATTTAGAAAGGTTTTTGGAGTTTAACAGGGTATGGACCTAATATGCCTTTGTGCCAAGTGATTTTTATACCTAATAGTGTCAATTACCTATATAGTTAGCAAAGGACAAGATTTTATTTTGTGTTAAAGTCATAGAAACTATATTAAGATTTTGTGCAATGGACCATCATCTCGTTGCTGACCGAGATCTCGCATGTTGCGATATAATTGTTGCCAAAATTCAATCTATTATTTCAAGAGTGCTGTACGCACTCATTAATGCATTTGAGTAATTTAATTATAGTTGTATATTTTATATTTTGGTTTTGAATTTGAATTTGCTAAAAAGAGTATTGATAACAGAAACAATTAAGAAACAAAGAATTATTTTTTTTATAGTCGTAGATAGTGTCTTCCATTGATTCTTTTTGGCAAATCATTTCAATTGTAGCAGGTGAAAAAGTTAAGCTACTGTAACACCTACCACATTAATAATAATTGGAAACAAATTGGGCAGCTTTCAAATCAAATGATATTTCAACTAACAAAAATGTTCAGTTATTCACAATATTGTAAAAGACAATAAACATCAAATTTTTAAACGGAATGCCTTCAAATCAATAACAAAAAGATTTGCTGTGATAAAAAAAAATAAAGTGGTAGAAATAATAGAGTATGCTAGGGCTTGTACTAAGATTTCCAGCTACAATTTTCTGTGATCTCTTTTATCGATGTAGGTAAATGTCATAGATTAAAATACTATTGTAAATATTAGTGTATTCAAAACTAAGTAGATAGGAGAGCTAGATTAAGAAACGGACTGTAAAGAGAATGTATGTATGATTTGTAAAACAAAGTGGAGCTTTATCAAAGTACCTATTATATCAATAAGTTGTAATAAAACATGTTTGTATTTTTACAATTATTTCTATATGGCACTCATGCCATTAATTCCAACATTGTTGTACACAATATTCTGATAATGGAGTTTGAAATAAAAATATTGTGTCAGATTTATTATAATTTAAAATAAACATAATGTTATCCCGGACCTTCATTTATTTCTCATAATTATTTTTGTTGTCTTTTGTTTGATATGCAACATACAGCAGTTATGAAAGGTGAATTATGATATCCTTGGTTCGATTCCGAGGCGGAACAACCAGCTTTTACATAGTAATCTATTTCGCAAAAACTATTTCACTTAATTCGATTTGTTGATAAAATTCGCCGCATTTACTGGTATAATGGTGACAAGATGCCAATTCTCTACACGGCATCCGCGCTTAAATAAAATAACTGATAAGCTTAATATTTTTTCCTCATATCCTATACTTTAATGTGGCATTTGATTACAAAGAAGTTTTATTATTTTTATCGTGAGGAAGTCCCCTTTTGACATCTGGTGTTGCCGAGGGGCATCTCGGTGTTATCGCCCTACACACTAGAGGACGTTTGTTAGATTTGTTTTTAAATAATAACGACGTACCAAATAATTTCATAATATTCTAGAGGTTACCAAACAAGTCGCTGTTGATTATCCCTACAGACACAACAGCCGTGCGATTCTGTAACAACTCACGATCGAAATCACTTCTGAATCCGCAGTGAAAACTTAATCGGTATTCTGTAACTTGTATGAAATCTACACTAGCGCCATAAAGTGAGAACTCAAGTGAAGGGAACTATTTTCAGGTGAGATCTTAGCTATTTGACGTTGATTGGTATTCTGAAACAAAGATTTCGAAGTTCACTTCGAATCTCACCTCGAATCTTTATGTCAAATCATAAGTTAGTATTTGGTGTGCGAGTTTGTGAGTGAAAAGAAAATAAATTGTGATTTAATTAGTTAAAAAACGATTACAAAAGTATTTATTATCAAGGTAAGTTCGAAATATCGATACATACGTTTATAAATATGATTTACAGTACTTTTGCTTTAATTAATGTATATTTTGTTTGTAGATGGCTCGATCATTTCTTTTGTTAAGTATTCTTAAAGAAGCCCACGAATTAGAAGTAAGAAACAATCGTCGTCAAGCTCAAATTATAAGAAATTTGCCCCTTACCAGCCGCAGCGATGATTTTATTAACATCTATAGACTTTCGGAGGACTTAATTCAAGATTTAGAAATTCAATTACGCCCTTTACTCGTACCAACTAAGCGTCCTAGTCGAGCGCTTTCAACAAGGTGCAAGGTACTTGAGCACTTTTTTGTCAAATATTTGTTGACGTATTCCGCTATTTTTTTATTTTTTATTATTCTCTTTTATTTTTTTAGATTCTCTGCACATTGTCATTCCTCGCAAGTGGGAGCTATCAAAGAATACTAGGAAAAAATATAAATACATATATATCCCAAACATGCGTATCCCGGTGCGTTAAAGAGATAGTAGAAGCGATTACTCACCCTACTATTGTAAAAAAATATCTAAGATTTCCACAAAACCGTTCAGAAAGACAATTATTAGCCGAGCGGTAAGTAGCTATTAAACTTCCCTTTAAATTGTTTATTTGCCACACATACGTAATTAAAAATTGATTAATTACAGATTTTATGAAAAATTTCGTATTCCCGGGGTGATCGGGTGTATTGATGGTACTTTCGTCGCTATGGTGAGGCCGCGTGATAATGAAGAAAGGTATTTTTGCCGTAAAGGGTTCCACGCTCGGAATGTAATGTTGGTAAGTTTTTTTACAAAATAGTTTCAATGTTCCAATCGCAATATATAAGTATTATGATTAATTGAAGTACATCTACATAAAAATAACGATGTTGTAATGTATGACACCTACTAATACTATATTTTATTTGAGTCCTAGTGGTGTAGTTCGGCCGCCGACAAGAGGTGGCATGGCGGGTTCAATCCCCGCACCGAGATAAAAGTGAGTTACGAGACAAAAAGATAGCTCACAACGCAAGACTTAGGTAGTATATTACAACAAGGTTATACAATTTGAGTGATTGCTGGATGTATATATATTTTTATTTTGCAGATTAGTGATGCGGACCTTAATATAATACACGTAGATGCGTCATATGGCGGAGCGACGCACGATAGTTTCGTATTTAACCACTCAATTATCAGAGACCACTTAGAAAACTTGACCAATTCGGGTGAAGTGGTATATTTATTAGGCAAGTATCAATATGAATTTGTTTGTTACGGTGCGGTCCATAACAACGGACTAAACTGACGCACGGCTGAAATATATGTTGAACAATTTCCCATTTTGCCAAACTAATATAATCCCTATAAAAATAAATACCTAGCTAAACAAACATAGTTAATCAAAGGAGCTGTCTCATAGGGGCTTTTAATAAAATATTTAGGTACATCTTTAATCAAATACGCAATAAATACGGCAAAATAAGATGGCTACAGCCTGGATTGACACTTATTTAAAGTTACTTTTTAATGCTTTCAGGAGACGCCGGTTATCCTCAGCGCTCTTATTTAATGACTCCAGTCGCAGGCGCAACCGGTGAAACCCCGGAAGGTTATTACAATAAATTACACGCTACAGGCAGAAATTCAATAGAACGAACAATAGGAATATTGAAAGGGCGTTTTCGATGTCTCCTAGCACATCGGGTATTACATTACCATCCTGACACTGTCGCAAGGATAGTAATTGCGTGTTGTGTACTCCACAACATTTGTAATCGTGCGGGATTACCTTCCCCAATACATGGGCATGATGCTGTGGTCAATGAAATATTACCATTAGCACAAGCAGATGCACAAGATTTGAGTCTGGAAACCGGCCGCAGTTCCAGAGTTAATTTAGTAAATAGTTTATGGCTAAGTAGAACCTAATTTATATGTATTTATAGATTTTATTATTATTGTTCACTCACATTTTAGTTTAGATTTAGTTATTTCTAATCTTTGAATTTGCACATTAATAATTACCATTCAAATAATTTAAAATATATGTTATATAATGAAGTAGGTCTTTTTTTAATAAAAATTTAAGTCTCCGATTTTTTTGTAACTTTTTTACATTGTTCGAATATTTTACCATTTAATGCTATGATGGTCTAGTTTATTATTACTCATTTTTATTTTGTATTATATTTTGTTTTAGATAAAGTTGTGCTTTTGTTTTTATCTCATGGATTGTAATGCTATGTACACCTTAAAAGCTCGTTATCTAACTTGTAACTAAAGTAATTTTATCGATGGCGCACCAATGGTCGATTTCATAAAAAAATTAAAAAAGATGAATTAATTTTCATCAATGATAATATTTACCAAATAATAATATTAGATTGTATAAATTATCGTTGAGAATAGGTTACAGTGTGTATGTGTTAAAAATAAAATATCAGCATTGTTCAATCTTTCTTTATTACTTCTGCCAAAGCCTTCAGTCCTTCACCCAGAGCAATATTTGCCTGTGCCATCAAACTCTGGGTTTCGGAGTTACGCTCTAAAACGGTAACCATGCGACGTTCTAGACTTATTCGTTGCTCTTCTAGGGTTAAAAACTTTTCAAGCACAGTATAAAACTGTGAACGTCGCTGGGATGGAGGTGACCGCCTTAGGCGCACTCTGCGTCGTCTTGGAGCTGTAAAAAATAATATGTTTCTTCATAACAAGACTCAACTTTTGACTATGCTATAATAAAATCCATATAGTGTCACACATACTTGAAACTGCACTGGCTATATAACGTGGTGGTGTAGCATTCCCTTCCCCAACATTCCTATGAGTTGATGCAGCCCCTGGAGATCGCTAAAATAAATAATGTATCACTGTATTTTTTATCACTAATCCATATAACTATAATACTTAATTATAAATAACTAAAATATTCTTATTAAAATATAAATATTACAATAATACCTCTCTTGGAGCCGAGGCCTGGAATGCAGTGGTCGGTGGAGGGTCTGGATTATTTAAGGGTGGCTGATATGTACCACTGTGTCGGGTTTGGGATGTATTTACATTGAGGGGCTCCTGAAAACAAAATTAGATTGTACATACATTTCCTAAGAATGACAGAATTCATTCATAATTTACAAAGGATTTATAAAATTTATCACCATTTAATTAAATAGTAACCAAAGTGTGCAAAAAAATTGTAGATTCTATTTAGTATATTCAATTCTTTCTTATATTATATTTCAATATATTGTAATGTAGTCTCTCTCTTATTCTTTTTTGTGAACTGAGATATTTCTATATTTTACCCAATGTTAAGATTGTTTCATATAAAGTAAATTACTGTTTATATTTCTTACCAAATCAACTGCAACTTGATGTGGGCTTGGGTAGGCATAATCTTGACTTGTGCTTGGTCTTGGCTGGTCAATAGTATTCTCAGTATTTACAGTTAAAATTGAGGGGCTATTATGTAATGTTGGTGGTGTCTCCTGTAACATTATAATAGATTTAAATATATACTATGAGTAGGCATATATTTCTAGATAATGGAAATGTAGATTATTTACATCAAAAACCTGAATTTGCAAATGTACATCGCCAGTAGCAAATCCATCACCACCCAACAATGCCACAATCCTCTCCTCAACCTCGCTCAATACAGGCACCACCTCTGTTCCACCACCAGTCTTACGTCTCGCAGCAGCTCTCGTAGCACTTTTTTTTTTCACTGCACTTTTTTTGTCAGCCCAATACTAAAAAAAGCAAAAACGCTCAGTGTGATAAAAATATTGTCCCCACATGCAATGGTTAAACGTTAAGTGGTTTGCGAATGAACAAAAAATGTTAACATACCTTTATCCACTTCTTCACATTTTTTATAGTGCCTCCACCAATGCTATTTAATTTCAAAGCAATTCGTTCCCATTCTTTGTGAGCTTGAGCTTTGGCACTTTGATTTCTTAGAAACCCTTTAGCCAGATGGGGTTTCTCCTCCAAATAGTGTACCAAAGCTTCAACTTGCTCCAACGAAGGATGGGAAGCGCGATCAATTGACCTAAAACAACAATATATACATTCAATTTCTTTCTTTATGACGTAAACCACACCAAAACAATGTAATGATATATTACTCACTCCATAATAATCACTGTTTTAAATAAACTTTGAATTAAATAACAACACTCCACGAATTACTGAAAAGAAACTTTGTTTTGAGTTTTAAATTTCGTCGCGCCGACGAATGTCAAATGGCATCGAGTTTCTACTCTTAAAACAATTTTTTGAGTGTGGCAAAGGCATATTGCATTCAGCCAAACTCTATTTATTTTTTTCTACTCAATGATTTTTTTTTAGTAAATTATTATGATTAGGTGACATATAATTAGCATAAAAAACCGTGAAATAGTTTTTTCGTGCAAGAATAACAGCAGGAAATCCAATCGGTAATGTGGATTTAAAACCGTAACTTCAAAAGGTCGACACTAGCGCTAGCGACGATCTCACACAACATTTCGATACTCACCTCACTTCACGCGACCTTGAATGATGTTACAGAATACCAAAAACTTCTCACTTAAAGTGACTGTCGAAGTGAGAGTGAATTCGAGAATGAGTTTCGATTCGAGTTTTGTATTTTACAGAATCGCACTACTGTTCTGCAGATTGGAACACACATATTCAAAATATTTTTAGACTGAGTGATGCACTTTAGGATTATGATGAAATCCGCGGAACCTCCGTTATCTTACCAGTTTTAACTACGCCTAGGATTATATTTAATCCCAGAAAGTATTTTCATTTACACATTATAATCTCGGGTACGTGCGAATTTCAGCATACAGATTAAAGAACAGTTATTCAGGCCCGGATCTAGGGGGGAGGCAAGACGGGGTCTGTGCCCCGGGCGGCATATTGAATCTTGGGAGACAACTACACAACTGTCCAAAAACGTAACACCACTTACACGGGAACTGCAGATTTTTTTTTCGCAGGGCGCGAATATTGATGAATATGCGATAGATTAACCGAACGACGAAACATATTTTATTTGGTACAGGGGTTTGTCCGCGACTTCGTCTACATTTATATTATGATAATAATATGGTTGTAAAAGCAAACCTACGTTATACCACTACAACTACATTACATTGTAAACTCTCCGAAAGCTTTTTACAAAAATCAACATAAAACATTCTCTTGGGTCCTTCCCATCTTCTATTCAGCTATGAAATTATCCTTTATTTCAACCCCTTATAGCTAATATTCGAAAACAAAGCCGACGCACCCGGTTCAGGACTCCAAGCTTGCGTGCTGTGGCAGATATTACGCCCTCGACGTGATTCCTTGGATTGAGATGGATATACACAGTATATATCCACACCAAGGATATTCAGGACATTCTGCATTGCGAGGGGAGCACCCTAAAAAATTGGGAAGGAAGAGAACGGGTATTTTTTGCCCCTGCACGCACACACCTGGGTTTTCTTGGCACAGTTGGTAGGGTCTGACCGATCACCCTTTTTGGGGATCGATTGCACATTGGCCTCCTTCCAAGATTCAGGCACAACTCCTGCGCGGTAGGACGCTCGGTAGAGGCAAGTCAGTGCAGGAGACAACTCGGCTGCACAAGCTCTTAAAACCACCGCCGGTATTCCATCCGGGCCACTGGCGTTTCGCACATCGAAAGACCATAGCTCATGCCGCACATCACTCTGCCTAATGCGGATATCCGCCATTGAGAAACCGCAATCAGAAAGTGTATGCAGCGTCTGGGAACCACGGTCCTCGACGCGGGAAGGAGCTGCAAAGAGATTTGCCAGTAAGGCAGCCTTCTCTTGCGGCTTGTGAGCCTGCGACCCTTCCGGATACTTCAGCGGTGGCAACCCTGGACGGCAGAAGTTAGATTGAACGGCCCTGGCCAAACTCCAATAAGCACGACTGCTAGTTGGGTGATTGGCCACAAATTGGCAATCTTGCTAACGCGCTGGGCATTCGCTCTAACTCTTGCAGGCCATGATAGCTCGGTTGTAGGCTTCTTTGAGGGAACTAACAACTCCAAAGGATAGATGAGAAATAAACTTACACACCATTCTAATCTGCCGACGAGTAATGCCAGACCCTCCGCTCAACCTGCACGGCACGTGGAGATGAAGCGGATGGTACTGACGACCCAAACAGATATTGATCGAAAGTGCCCAGAGGCCAGAGGAACCAGCATGATCGGTCTTGGAGAAGCTCAGCCATAGTTCTTGATGTGCATTGAAAGACTACCAAGACCCCCAAGAAGACCCCTATTTCGGCCGGCGGGAACTGCGCCCGCGCGTCATCAGCCGCCTGGCTAAGATACCTGAACAGCCGAGTCGTCTCATTTTCCCCGTTGTGAGAACTGTAAAGGCACGCGTAGATACGGCTCAGGGAACCTAGATCCACGTGCACCCACAGAGTGGAGAAGGAAGGGTCCTCCATGCAGCGCAAACGGCAACAGCAGATATCCGACCGTACATAGAAGCATACCCCGGCTTTCGGCTTGAAGTTTTCTTTAAGCGAATAACCGGGGTACAGCAGGTAGGAATTTTTGGCCGGACGAAAAACAAACGAATCTGCGTCTCCGTCAAGAAGAGCAAAGCAGCCCGGGCCGTCTCGAGATCATGGTGGACGGCATTGAGGTTCGTATGGAGTCCGCGGATGTTGTTGAATTCCAAAGTGGACGCGGTGGTGGGGTTATGCACTGCTGAAGGACATGCTCTGTTTAATTGCACTGTCATGAGGTTGAGGGGATGGGTTTGATGAAGAGGCATCGAGGAGGCAAGTCCGGGCATTAAGAAGGCCGAATGGGCATCGGCACGAAAGAGTCGGCAGGTGGCGAATTGATCCGCCGGACGGAAGGGCCCCCGTACCCTCCCGGGATGAGCCGCCAGGACCGCACATCCGGTCACCAATTGGCACGACGCCGACGGAGCCACCCAAGATTATGCGCGGCATGGTGAGGCAGCGTCTCGTGGTGATTAGCTACGATTGGGCCCCTGTACTGTACCGCAGGCGGCCAGCGAACAACCGTTTCTGCGGGTTTCTGCGGGTCTCCCTGACCGGGGGGCAATACTTTTCCCTTCGACAGGGACCGAAAATACCCGCATGGTATAACCTCATGCCCGGAGTCAAGCCCCTCGAAAAACCGGAATAACACGGGCTGATCCCGGAAACCGGTCCCTTACGGGGATCACTATGGCGGTCTTTACGCCCCGTGGACGGTGGTCGCTACCTGGTCGGACACTTAAGTCCTACCTCCACTAACTGTGTCATTCATTTGGCACTACCCAGGTGTCACGTGTAGTGAAACTAGAGTTAAAGCCTACGGAAGCGAGCGACGTTAACCCTCAAAAGTGAAGCTACATACAAGTGAACCTTATATAAAGCGTGTAAAAATGCTTAACCTGGTGGTAAAATGGCGTTCTTTCCCGAAGGTCTGTGTCATATGGTTGCTAAAAATGATGATTATTATTAAGATAAAAATATAGGCAGGTGGGGGCAGCATTTTTCAGTTTTTGCCCCGCCTCGAAAAATAGATCCAGCTCGCCTAGATCCAGCGCTGCAGTTATTATACTTATCTCAGCTCTTAGGATATGCCCCTTACAATCCGAAATGGAAGTACTCTGCGTAAACATTTGCTGCGATGTAAATCGAAGGCGTAATATTCGCCACGTCCCCCAGGCCACGGACGAAATCCTGCACAAGGTGCATATATTTTTTGCAAACCATAGACCGCCTCTTATATAAAGCGCAGGTACCGTCGTATAAAAAAAATACTCCTCACAACACAACTTTGGGCCAATTTTGCGAAATATCTGTTTGATTCGATGACTTCGACAAATTAAAGAAACGAACCTTACCTTGAGGAAATTGTGTAGACGTATCAATAACAAACGGCACAATAGAATAGAGATATAACTTCGCTTCGCCGTGAAACGTACAAACAAAAATTTTTAATTTAATTAGAACAGAATACCAAATTATTTGGTCATCGCAATTTCCTAGATGGCAAACAAAAATTGTTTGATCGCTTCGCTCGCAGTTTTGCTGCGGTACGATTAGAACGCTTTGGTCTCGGGTTCAAATTCCGGGTCGGACTAAGTCATATTAGATTTTCAATTCATTCCGTCAGTAATTTTTATCTTAATATGACGATAGGTTCCCGCCCTATCACACGATAGGACGGAACATAGGCGAAACTTGGGTGTCCTGACAGCACCTCTGCCTACCTTTTCTGGGATACTGTTGTGATAATTATGTAAGATTGATTGAGAATTAAATATATGTATTCATATGTAGCATCTAGTTGACATATGACTCAGGATGTATAATAAGGCAAATACTACACACATGTGCCATACAGAACATTTGTGTGTGTAATTACAATTTCGTAATAATTTTACGGGTGGTAGGTCTCTCAAATACATATATAATTGTTGATATGATCTTGTCTGTTAAATGGTAGCAAGTCTCTCATTTGTGAGAGGTCGCCTGAGTGACCTCCGCAATGACTGTTTCAAACAGTAGTGTAAATGCACTGTTGTGTTTCGGTTTGACCGACATTGTAGCCAGACTAACTCCTGGATGTATTGAGACTTAACATCTAATGTCTCAGGATGGTGAGTGAAGTGGAATCCCAAGGCATTGCTTTGTATTTTATAATTCATGGTGTTGTTTGGTTTTGCTATTGTTCATGAGTGGTCTTATTGCTTACCATCAGGCGAAAGGCATGCTCGTTTTGCCATTAATGCAGTTAAAAAAATCGCAATATTCATTATTAGAGCCAGCATACTTCAAAAAACTACTAAATTTGTACAAAAACCTGTAAAATGATATTAAATCTCATCAAATCAAAGCAAAACTATTGAATCAAATATAAGTGAATCCACTACCTTTGAAGTATAATTTATAAACAAAACAACCTATACTAAATGGGTATAGTTAATTAAAACAATTACTTGTATTACTGATATCACTTATATTTATTTCTAAATTTTATTTTAACAAGTTGCACTTACATTTATAATCACCTCATCAATTGGCTTCAATGGAGTCTCAATGTTCAGTTTCAGCAGGAATACTTTGGAAAAATATTACATCATCTGCAATAACTGTAGATGCACTTCTGACCTGGCCATCATCCAACTTTACTTCCCCGTATGATAACTTGCCTGTTACATAAACCCTTTGGCCTTTCTTTAAATATTTGTATACCGAGTCTCGTAATCCAGGCTTGAATATGCTTATTCTGTGCCAATCAGTCCTTTGTAATATATCCCCGGACTCATATTTATAGCTAAAGTGAGTTGCAAGTGGAAAGTTTATAACTGGATGTTCTTGTGTACCTCTCTTCTGAGGGTCTGCTCCTACTCTACCTAACAGTGTTACCTGATTAATTGCTGAAAAAATATATTTTTTAATATTAGGTCAGCGGTATAATGAAACATTTTTAGATAAAAATATTAAATAATCACATGCTTTATAAAAAATCTGGTAAGTAATCAAAATAATTTGCAATAAATTAACATTTAATATCTACCCAAGCATTGGAGATACAACTAACAAAGCATGTAGTAAAATGTCTCTTAGACAACTTTCAAGGGAAATTCAGCAAGAAATGTTATTTAAGCAATGGATTCATAAATTACAACACAATAAATCATAACCTACTTTTTTCAGTTTTCTGTGCTTCGCATCGCATCAGTGATGTGTGAAAACCTTGCATTCCTCTATGACTGATTCTGGGAACCTTAAAACAAATATATATAAAGTCGATACACATCTTAAAACTGAATAATGTTTTATTGTAAGTTAGAAAAATACATTTGATACTCATGAGAATTCTAGACACCTGAATGGACTTTTCAGGTTTTTCAGTTAATTTTTTAAACAATGTCTACTTATTGTTCTGTTTACATCACTCATATAAAATAAGTTGGTTGCATCATCTTATTTAAAGAGTATATAATTACATATATATATTTATCTTACTTAAAGTTAACAAGTAAATGGCATGTAGATATAAAAATAATGTCAATTGCTATGTTGAACCTAGCATTAGCTGAATGATTTTACCAGAGGTTCAGTTAAATAATTTTGATGAGAGAAAATTATATTATTTCGGCCCGCCGGGAATGGCAAGTAAGTGCCATTGTAACTGGCCTTCCAGCTGCGACCGGGCGGTATACCAACGAAAAACATTTACACCGGCATACCCACTACACACCTTACAGTTGCAATTACGCACAAAGGTATTCAATAGCTCAGCGTGAACTGTGGGATAGTAAAATCTATAAAAATTAGGTTAGCTTACCCTTAAAAGACAATTCATGATGGCTGGGTAAATATTTTTTTACTTCGGAAATAGTAACAAGTATTGTAATTATTTATCTTTTGGAAAATTTATATGCAGAAATAGCAATTAGCCAAAAAATGAAAAAACTACGGGTACAATACGCACTCTGTTTTATTTTTGATTTTTGACGTTTTACAGATTCAGTCGTTTTCAGTTTTGGCGCCTAATGTCTATGGTCCATGCGAAAAATTGTCTCTGATAGAAATAATTGGCTTAGCTTCTACACAGGCTTACTATAAACTTCTACAGACGATTGGGATATCGTTACCAGGCTATGTTAACTGATGAAAAATAACGTTATGAAAGCTAAAATAATTTAAAAGTGTTTGAGTTATACCATTTAGAAATTACATGGTAAGATTTCACGATTGTGATGTATACATTCATTTATAAACAAAGAAATATAATATTTCTTTCTGCATAACTGATTCTTTAAAAAATATGTTACAATTTTTTTTTATAATTTACGTGAATTTCTAAATTGTATTCATGAATTGCTCTGAATTCATGTTACGACTCCTGTATAATCAAAGCATTGACAAATTGTTTTGAAAAGAACGGCGCTAGATTTTCTGGCGAAAACAATGCATGCAATGAATGGCGAGACAAGCATGCCACACCGTTCGCCTGATGGTAAGCGATTCGACCGCTCATGAAAAGTAGCAAAACCAAATAACACCTTGAATTAAAAAGCAATGCTTGTCATTCCACTGCGCTCGCCATCCTAAGACATAAGATGTACAATCTCAATATGTCCAGTAGTAACTCTGGCTACAATGTCCTTCAATCCGAAATACAACAGAGTATTACAACTGCTGTTTGGCGGGAAAAATAGACATTGCGGTGGTACCCACCCAGGCAGCCTCTCACACATGAGAGACCTAGCACCAGTAGCATAATCATTTTCATTTAATAAGAGCTATAAACACCCAGACTCGAAAGAAATATTTGTGGGCCGCACCAACATTTCTCTCGGTGCGGGGATCGAATCCGCGGCCTCTAGTTTCACAGGCGGCGTCTAACCAACTGCGCCACGGAGGCTGTCATATGTTATGCTGTTGGGTCATGAAAATCTAACGGAATTTTTTTTATTACCATATTTTTCAGAAAAAGAATTGAAAAGTCTCCGAATATACGGTGCGATTCCAAACTCAAAAACAAATAGAATAAGCGGAACGTCTTGTTTAAAAATCAAGATGATTAACTTTTATTATAATTAAGGACAAATAATGTTTTTAGACTCTTTTTTGTTAAAAAGTAGTTATTAGATTTGAAAGCCCACGGTGAATTTGTTCTTTATAGTACGGATGTTTGCTTTATTAGCAAATTAATCGGTAATGTAAAAGGATAAATTAACTTTTACAATTTACAAATTTCAATAAAGCTCAAGAAGAAGATCGAGCTCAGTGGTGTGCCATAGGAGAGGCCTGTGTCGAGCACTGCACGCGGATGGACTGATGATGATGATGATGATGAATAAAGGTTATAAATTGAATTTTGCCATTACTTTTCCATCATGAATGAAACATCATGAAACTAAAAACAATATCATTGTTTCATTGATATAAAAAAACCCAAGATGCACAGTTTCGAACTAAAGTAACACTCGAAACTGTCACCAAACACTCGACAATTATACATAAGGGTGATTCTACAAAAGTTGGGCAACTTTTGAGGATATTTTGTTTACTATAATAATTAAATCAAATTATAACAAATTCGGGTGCATATGATGACAAATCTAATGATTATATTGTTCCAAATCGGGCCAGTCACTTTTTTAAGTAAATTATGAGATATTTAAAATTTTCTGAATTTGACTGCCAGGGGACTGACGAGGCTAACATAGTACTGATAAAGTACACAATTTTCTAAGAATTATAATGAAATTTAATAAGAATTAGTACAAATCTCTTAGTTTTAATAATGGCACATGTCTTTTAAGTATTCAAATCACTTAGTAACAATTAAAAATAATTATAAAATTAAAATAAACGTAAATACCAATATCTTCGGCAGCTTTAACTGATTTTAGCGATTTCATTGTCATCGGAAAGAACATATTCCTTGTGGGACCAAATCTTCTTCATTGAAATGCCTATCAACACTAAAAATATACAAATAACTAAAATATTTTATCAAAAAATAAAAACCGACTTCAAAACAAAAACCACAAAAAATATTAAAATAATAAGTACCACTGCAAAGCAAAAAATAATATTTATTTCATTGTACTTGTGCATGTTGATTAATTTGCTTAATGACTTGACTAGCCAACAAATCAAAATATATGCGTAACTTAATATTTTATTATTTTTTGGTTTTTAGTGGTTTTTTGTTTTGAAGTAGGTTTTTATTAAAAATTTTAGTTATTTCCTTAAGTACTGAAGTTTTTGTTTTTCTTTGTATTCCGCTAATTTAATGGGGCACTTTTAATTCTGGCCAAGCGAGCCTTTTCGGCTTCTCTTTTTTTTCTAATCTTCTTCCCTGGTCAAATTGCTTTTAGTGTGCCGTATGATATTCTAAACTGAAATATAAAATAGAAATGCTTATACACGGTAGCAATTAAGATAAAAGTGCTCTAAAACAACAACAAAAAGCAGTACTATGGAGACAATTCAATCCTCTAGCGCGATACCTGACAAAGGACTGACGCCAGCGGATTGACGAAAAAGACATAATTTGAGGTTATAATCAGAACTAATGTTTTTTTTGATAATTTCGAATATCAACAAACTACATTTTAACAAATCATAGTTAATTATGTATAAATGATAATAAACCTCAGATTAACAAGAAAATAACGACCCACCACGGGACTGACATTTTGACTGGCTTTGCATGTGTATAGAAGACAAACACAACCCAAGAACTCGTACAGTTATGGCGGCCGTCAAATTGTGCTGTCCGCAACTAACTTCATTACCAACATTAATACATAAACAGGGATTTGACCTTGACTCGGTGATATATGGCGAGAATTTCAAATTTAAAGAACACACAACGGACTGACGGATGAAAACAAACACAAAGTTTCTTATTTTTTTTAAAATAAATTGGAGAACATTGCATTATGAAAGTTGTAGTATATAATACTATGTTCATCACAGATTGTAGTAAATTAGTAAGTTTTCTTAAATCAATGATAATGTTTAATAGATAGTCACTTGATTGTTGGTTTTCGGAATTGTGACATGCCAAAGGACTGACATTTTAAGTATTAATTTTGTTTTTTTATTAACTTGTATTTAAAATGAATAAGTGAAATTGGGTGACCATATAAAGGACTTTTCATTGTTTTAAAATAAGTTGTTATTTCAATAAAATATAATAAGACTTTGTATATATTGGCTGATGACAGCGAGTTGCCCAACTTTTGTAGAATCACCCATAAGTAGTTATAGTCATACTATAAACATATCTTTTGCAAATTCAACCTTACGCGGATTGTTTAAAGTTGTTTATACAAAGCAGTGTACGAAATGCAATAAAATTTTACGACCGCCGTTAGTCGGTAGGACAAGGCATGGAATGGAGACGAATATCCTTTTTATATTTATATGAAGATGAATTCGTTTTTGTACTTTTATCTGAGCGTAGATATGTATTGGGCAAGACATGTATATAAATCAATAAAACAAATATTTATGTGTAAAATTTAATAGGTATTTAATTTTCGATATATTCGGCTTGAAAAAATCTTCACGTCTTTGCTGGCTGATGATTGATGTCCATTCTCCGCATCGTATTGGGTCACGAGGAAACCTAAAATGTAAATATTTATATATATTTTCCG
Source organism: Hyles euphorbiae (assembly GCA_023078785.2). NCBI lineage: Eukaryota > Metazoa > Arthropoda > Insecta > Lepidoptera > Sphingidae > Hyles > Hyles euphorbiae. The sequence goes on along the minus strand of CM041041.1, from coordinate 11,063,323 downwards.
AGCGTTTCCAGACCTTATCATCATCTGCCTAGCTAGATTATTCTGATTTATATTATTATTATACCCAGACAGTTATTGCAAAAAAAACTGAATTTAACTCCCTTTTCAAAATGGCGGAAAATGCACATGCAGGAAATCTTGGTCGACAATTTGATCCTAAGCTTTTTTACCCCCAAAGTCATTAGCATGTCTCGAAACCATAAGTTGTGGCCTTATTATTAAATATAATAGTTATGAAAAAAAAACGTCGAATTGACGTTCTTTTTGCTTATGGCATTCGATTAAAAACGAATATTTATAACCAAGAAGCTTATACCCAAATGGAGATTGCATTCCGTATATAAAAGTGAAGCACAAAAATTTGACCTCGAATGACGTTGCGACTGATTGCTATCCTTTTCTTTCGAGTGACAATGAATGAAGAAAAAGTCATTTTCATTTTTGTGCTTCACTTTTATATACGGAATGCAATCTCCATTTGGGTATAAGCTTCTTGAGTAAGCCCATTACCAAGAAGCTTATACCCAAATGGAGATTGCATTCCGTATATAAAAGTGAAGCACAAAAATTTGACCTCGAATGACGTTGCGACTGATTGCTATCCTTTTCTTTCGAGTGACAATGAATGAAAATGACTTTTTGTTCATTCATTGTCACTCGAAAGAAAAGGATAGCAATCAGTCGCAACGTCATTCGAGGTCAAATTTTTGTGCTTCACTTTTATATACGGAATGCAATCTCCATTTGGGTATAAGCTTCTTGCCCATTACGGTATTGCTTGTGTTGCCAGAAAAAATCCATGGACCAAACTGTTTATTAGTCTGTGGACTAACCTGAAACAAAAAAAGCTCTGCAACTTGCGTCGTTCGTGTGGTCGTTCGCGAATGAATGACAGTTGTTTTATGGATATATAGATAGATAGAAAATTCTATCTCTATCTCTTCAACCACCACGCAATCCAGGAAAAGTTGTTGCCTGTGAAGGATGCCTTCAGCTGCGAATGCAAAATCTGAAAAGCCAGCCTCTTCGGAGGCTATGGATAATACACCAATACGACAGATTATGACAATTATTGAACATAAAATCCGGAATTTGGAGAAAAGAAAGGTGAGTAACTTTATTGCGGCATAACATCAACAATAATGATGATTTATTTTGAATGATGCTTGTATTTTGAACAGTCATATATAAGCGAAAAGATTCCGAATAGTTTTCTTAATTTTGGGAAGTATTTATTACTAAGCTTCAAAGTTTTATATGTAAATACTTGCTGCAAACTGACGCCATTTTCATACATGTGCTTCTCCAATGTTGACGATACATTAATATGACGCCCAAGATATTTTACGCGCCTGGCGTTCGTGAAGTGATACTTATTGACTTCCACTGATTATAAGTGTTTTATTAAACATATATATTACATGCACCTTGTTCCTCATAATCAAGAGCGGGTACAATGTTGATTGCATACTTTGTATGAAATTATAAAAAAAGGAATGTTGAAGAATTGTTCAATTGTTCATACACAGTAATTTTGTTATTTGATTATATTGCTTACTTAGTAGTATGAATATGAAGATCAAAAACTTTCGTAAAATTGTATTTTATTGGTCTAACTAAAAAATGTTGGCTAAAATCTTTGTACAAGTAATAACAATATCTATTTTATGTCAATGTTAATTACAGAGTAAATTAACATCATACCGTGATTTACAAAAAGCTGGAAAAGAGTTGAACTCTGATCAAAAAGTGGCTGTTGCGAAGTATGATGAGGTTGCACAGACATTAGAGTTTGCTCGGGATCTCTCTAAACAAGTAACTTCTATAGCTAATTCGGCTGAGCGAGACGCAAAGAAACAAGCAAAGAAGGTAATACATTGTTAATGCAGTCAATTATTTGCAGTATTTCAACATTTTTGATAATACATTTGTATTGAATGGAGGTTCCTATAATATCAACAATATTTTAATTGTAGGATGCCTGGGTGCGCTATGCAGCTGATACTAGTAAGATCCGTGAAGTATTACTAATTCTTGACTGCCTCATGCAAATGGGAAATAATGATGCACGCAATGATTTTCTTAATGGAACAAATGGTGCTGCAAAGCTTACTGAAGAGGATTTAAAGATTTTAGATGAACTGTAAGTATTGTAACTGTATTACTGTGTATAAAAATAATATAGCAGTTATAGTAATCTTAATGTTTATACAATTAGGTATCCTGAAGTTACTCCAAAACATGAAGTTAATGAGGAGGGACAGCCTGGATTTCACATTCATGCTACCAAGGCTGCTGAACACCTGTATGCCATTATAGATGGCAAACCAAAAGAAATACTTGGTACGACTTACTCAAGAATTAAAGAAATAGTGGGCAGTGTACATGAATGTGGGTATTTCGACAGGCCAGCTGAAATGGTTAGCGCTGATATAGAGGAAAGCCAGGTGTCTGTCACTGAGGAAGAGCCACAAGAACCGGTGGAGGATGAAATTGAACTGGAGGTGAATGCTGCTTACCCACCTGCAGGTGCTTTACCAGTCCCGCCTGCTCCTGCCGTAGTGCCTGCCCCTGCATATCCCCTGAGACCCTTGCCACCGATCACATTGCAAGAAGTAGAACATGCATACTTCGCTCAGCAATATCCACAACAGAGACCTATTGCTGAAGTCATTGGTTCCCAAAACTTCTTTTTCCTTCAAGACTCTGAGATTGATAGTCCGGTTGGTACTCCACAACCTCCACCAATTCCTAACCAACCATCACCACCAGCACCCATACCCACACAAACATTCACCAATCAACATTTTGTACAGCTTCCTGGAGGTCGTGTCCCTGAACCAGGAGCGTTACCCATGCCCCCACAACCACACTTTCCACCACATCCTGAACATGCTGGTTTCGCTCCAGCGCCAGTACCTATGGCCCCAGTGCAAGCAGCACACCCACACATGCCACCCCCACAACCTGCTCCTCACACAGTGCATGCGGTACCAGTGCCACAACAACCTATACCTCAAGCGCCACAACCATCTGCACCTTTAGTAATTCCACCGCCTCCTGTTGTTGTTGCATCTGTTCAACCAGAGGAGCGTCCGCCAACTTCACCGCTAGCTGATAAAGATGATGAGGGACCGAAAGAAACTCGAAGCCCTGAACATGAAGACGGTAATGACCGCAAACCACAGGGTCAAGGTGACGGTCAGGGCCGGTACAGGCGTTTTGGCAGAGGTGGTGGTGGCCGAGGTGCGCCCAATGGACATCGTGGGCGCGGGACTTTCCAGAACCGACAAGGCGGGGATAGCTATCGCGGCAGGCAGGGTAATGATTATCAAAGCCGACCAATGAAAGATGGCTACCAAACCAGGCAGTATGATAACTACCAGGGTCGGCACGGCAAAGACGGCTACTCAAACAGAAATGATGGATATTATGGAAACGGAGATGCGGCCGAGGGTTCTCAACAGAATGAAAATGGCGGTCGCGAGCGGTACGGTGACGGCCAGAGTTATCAGGGCGGCTTTAAAAGTCGCGGCAGAGGAGGCCCTAGAGGCGCCCCTCGCGGCGCCACTCGCCCTCCGCGCTCACAACAATTCACAAGGAAAGCAGAATACACCGAATAATTAAGTGGATCTCGAAAATGGACCTCATTTTCGGTGGTTTCTCAACATGTAATATATTTGATTTCTCTGATGGACAAAATCATTCGTGAAGGCAGATTTCACCGGCAACAACGTTGTGGTAACAACAAACTAGAGATTATGGTATAAAAATATTTAAAAAAAAGAATAAAAAAAAAAGTAAAATATGAAAACTTGAAACAGAATAAAAAATAAGTTACTTGAATTTAGATGTATGATATATTGCAATTATTATAAGTTACGTAAGTCTAGATCTTAAATAGGTTTTGTCACGCAAGTGACGTGAGGTGACTCTGTGAGGAAGCAGACGGCGGACCGTTTGCGTCACTGGATGTCGCTCAGTACCTCATGCGTGCCTCGTCCTCGTGATAATTCAAGTACAGGAGATGTGCACACAACTATTAAAACACTATCAACCGGGACCTTTCCAAATCACATTGATCTTTGTATTTTAATACAGTTAAACGCTAATTATAAATATGTTAAGATATTCTATACATGTTTGTGTTTTCTTAAGCCATTATTATTCATCAAACTCATAATTGTATGATTTTGCTACTATTGCTGAACTAATTTTTGAGAATTTTGTTTTTAATTATATTAAAAATGGTATTGAAATACCTTTAAAGACCTCGATGTACGGAATAGTCGCGATTTTATTAGCCGCGTTTATTGCAATACAACTGGAAATATGATTTGGAAAATTAACTATTGCCGTCTATTTGAAACGGTTTTTTTATGAATCTAAAAGTAACCAGTGACATTTTATCGTCTTGTAATTGTTTGTGTCGCCCAAGCTTTCTATTTCCTTAACATTGTTCTTAATAGAGGCTGTGTGCAAGCAAATTAAAAGTATTCTATGAAAATATGAATCGTTTAATTACCAAAAATGTAATCCTCCAGTTTTCCTAATTAGCAAGCGTTTGATAGTGTTAGGAGCTTTGGCTACGAACAAAGATTACCTACATTGCTGAATCAAGATTACGTACCTTTCCGTATTAGTAATGATTACATTTGTTTAGTGCGTTGAATAACTCTACGAGTAAAATTATCATTTATACTGGATGAAATCGTATTTTCCAAGTTAGCGTCGGTCAAAAACGATACTGAAAAATGCTGAAAGGTACTCATATTTTTGATAAATCATATACCAAGTGAAGAATCGAACCGAATGATGTTCAAAAACCACATACTATATTATGACATCTATAAAAAATCTGGGAAGTAATGAGAAACATTAATTTATAGGAAAAAGGTCATTTTTAGCAAAATATTTTTTTCGTCCTTACTTCAGCAAGTGTTACTGTATTAAGAGTAGAATCAAAGGCACATAACTTATAATCGGAATTTTTATTTTTAATACTTTATTTCAATTACTTAGCTTTAATAGTTTAAAGTTTATAAGGGACAACTCTGCTGTAGTATTATTGCGTTTGATACTTCTCTGATTTTTAAACTGAATCGACATATGTAGACCCGTTATTGACAATGTAAACCACAGTCCACTCCCGCTCAAAAATCGTACATTTGTTTAGCGTTAACAATTTGTTACTAAATAGTCAGAAAACGAAATGTATACGGTTTGTGACTCATAATGATTCTTGGGGATCACATTATACGACTTTTTATCTATGCAAAATTATTTAAAGGATGCCCCCGAGGACCACTAGTGATCCTTTCGGAGACCACCGGTTAAGAACCAGTGTTCTCTAGTATAGCAGGTTTCCTCGTGATGTCTTCCTTTACTGTTGAAAGCACATGGTATATCAGAAATTTGCCCTGGGATTTAATCCCGCGACCACCATCTCGACCGACAGGCTCACCGAATGTTTTTACCTGTGCTCCACCCTGACCTCATGTCGTAGGTAGAATTTAGCTGCATTCGAAATAATTGTAGAGGCCTCAAGAATTCAGATTTTCCCTATGTTTTACATCGCCATTAAAGCACGCGACAATAGGAAATGAATGAGACTCCAAAATAAGTAAAAATATTTGATTTTGTAAACTTTATTGATATAGAAAAATTCCTACAAGATATTTTCCTATAAGCTATTGCATAACTTCTATCGCGGGCCTTGAGCGTGGAGACCGAATCCAGAAATTCCATAACGAAAATAACCGTAAAGTCCGACAGAAATTTAAATTTAATATTTTTATTTTGATTCAAATATGTGCCAGTACTTTTAAATGCGAATTGCAAAGCTATTGCGTGATTAATTGTAATCTAACCTCTTTCGATATTTAGTTTTGCCATCTGTCGATGAATAGCAGTACTTTTAATGACTGAAATATCACGCTTGTCTCTTTAGTTCAGCAACTCGCCTCTATGTGGCATTGGTTGTATCGGCGTTACTGCGCATGCGTAATCCCCCTCTTCGCCCCGCAATCTGATGACTCATGCCTGCTTAGAGTTTCGGCGTTAGGGCACCTCTTTGTATTTACTTTACTCTATGATTTACTTCATGGTACGACTCTACGAAGCTCGCACATACAACAGTGAATATCTGTACAATTAATATCAAAGAAACACAAAGGAAAAAAATACTGCATAAATAAATAATTATAATTACATAAGTTGATAAAAAATGCTATGCAATAGCTTTACCGCGGCAGTCTCCGAGTGCCACACGCCTTTTTTAAATTCAATAACTACATCAGTAAAATAAATACTTAAAAAATAATTTCAAAATAGCCGCGCAATTCTTTCGAAATGCAGGGGCCAGAACCCCTCGACTGTCATAAGCGCCATATTGTGGCCTTGATTTAAAATATGCCCTTGATTTAATATATTTCAATGACATTAGGCTGTTTTATTGCTTGAAAGCTGAAAAGCCGTAGTACGGCTTCCGTGCCGGTCGAGCGGAGATTGCTTGAAAAGGAACGTGGCGACGGCATACAGGATCACAGTCACATTACAGGATCTTATGAACTTTTGCTTGTTGGGTGTATTGCTTTATGTTTTTTATAAGTTATTTTATGTTTACTTTTTATTTATTTTTTATTTTATTTTGACAGCCTCCCTGGCGCAGTTGGTTAGACGTCGCCTGTGAAATGAGAGGCCGCGGTCTCGATCCACACACCGAGAGAAATGTTTTTGCGGCCCACAAATATTTCTTCCAGGTCTGGGTGTTTGTGAGGCCGAAAAGTCTCTCTTATTGATACCCACGACACAAGACTCTAATCTTAGTGTAGGGTCAGGACTATGTATGTGACTGTTGGGTGTTATTTATTATTTTTATTTTATTATTAAAAGGTTGGATTATTTTGTGAAGAAATACAGTTCTGCATGCAAAAAACTTAATGTAAACACTTCGTTATTGATATCGAGTACGCTTACGTCACAAAGAATTCGCATGTTTTTCTTCAAATAATCTAAGGTATAAAAGAGTTGAAATTATTATTTTAGCAAATACTATGGATTTACCACCCAAAAATTACGATATTTAAAAAATCATAAAAAATAATTGTCGCGTTTCTTCGCGAAATTTTTAGTTGCATTGTGTTTGTAGTCACTAAAACTACCACCCGGTATCGTTTTTGGTAGCAGTCTTGAGATACCCAGTATAATTTCAAACCTAAATTCAAAATATAATAGCCGGGGAAGAACGTTTTATACGATTGAAAGGGGTTGAGGTTGTCGTCCTCCAGGCTGGCATACTGCGGCCTGGTAATTTAACAGTTAGCAAATGCACGTGGAATATGACAAAAAATTAATTTCTGCTCCCTTTATAATTGATACAAATCCATCCCAGTTACGTGGATATCGGACTCTTAAACTCATGAAGGTGATTTTAATACCTACCTTCAAAATTATTTGCATATGTACTTATTCTATCTTTTTAGCCACAGAAAGTCAACTACTGAACATAGGCCTTGCCAAAGGATCTTCGCATCGAACTGTTGTAAGCGAAGTTGGATGCACCAGCGACTTACTGCAAACTTTGATAGGTCACCCGTCCACCTTGGAGGCAGGTGGCCGACGCTTCTTAACAGTGCCGGCGTTAGGGTAGGGCGCGCACGGGCGACCGCCCAGGGGCGCCAGAACAAGAGGGGCGCCGCAGGCGCCCCTTATATTAGCTTGTTTGTTGGGCAAGTCTCACTTATTTGAAATCCCTAAATCTAGATACAAAATCTGTCAGAATGAAATCCACTTTTCGGTTGGACCACTGCTGCTAATTTCACCAGGAATCCTAAATAATAGCATATACTACAAATCAAGTTACATATTTTTGAGTATAAATAAGATGGCCGTGAAAATCGAGCCATCTATTAAATACTGTAAGAACCACTTCAAAATAAAAATGCTGAAATTAATAATATAGATTTTTTTCGTAACGATGGTAAGAATTAAAAATTTTGATTTAAGTATTTTTATCCCGATGGTAACACATAGCAGATTCTTCTCTTTTCGCCACTCTCCACAATTATCAGCCGAAATAACTATGCCGCGATAGTTCCTGCATCAGGCGGAACGTCATCACACCGTGGCGCCTGCTCAGCCATTGGTCGAGGACGGGACGCACTGCCGCGGTGGTCCAAACACCAGCACTAGGATTGTCCAGCCACGTGCGCCACGTATCCACGGCGGCCGCGCGGAGTAAGGGCCGTACAGGCTCGACCTCTCTAAAGGCCGGTCATTCCCCGCGACGAGACGTCTCCTCCCGCCAGTTTTAGGCTGAGGCGAGAGGACTTCGGCGTCAATGTCCCAGTGAAGGAAACCGGCCAATACACTGATTATTCGCTGCGCTATCGCTCGTTGCGGCGAACTCAGGAGGAAAACACAAAACCAAACGATGGCCCAAACGGGGAAACCGTAAAGAGTCATAGATCGGACGACTCCCACGTACAAGCTTCGGCAAGGGATGCCGGGACTTTCGAGGTTTGGCATTCGTAATGTATATTATGTGCTTAGAGCCTGATTCGTGTCAGATCTGGCTGTTGTGAATACGTTCTTCCAAAAGATTCCCGAACATCTTATCAAGGTAACACCGTAACCCAAAGTGGCCGAGCACCGAGCACTAAGGACAAAGTGGTGGTTGCTGAATGGACCTACTGGGCGGGATGTCCGCGATACTTTGGTCCCCCTACTGGAAAACAGCATGGAGACCAAGGAAGTGGGGAAATGTGGGATGGGATTCAGTCAGCAATCTACAAACCTACGAAGTCTAAGCTCTGAACCACTAAATGCGGTCTCATCCTTATGCATTTCTCAGGAAGATGACAAAAAGTGTCTCATTCCTCTGTATGAGAAGTTGGTGACCGCGGATGTCACCGAAGTCTATAGTTAAATCTATCGGATCGCTATTTCTTGGGAAAAGGTGACACTCAATATTACCAAATGTCGCAACTGTCAAGGATTCCCGAGGCGCTTTGTGTGGTATGTGAGGTTGGCGCGGTGAAGGAATGGTGATTGGTGGCGCTCGTACTTCCACGATTTGTTTAGCATCGTAAAATCGCAAATATGGCAGATTTGTCAGCGCCATCTTGTGCAATTTTGCAAATTTTAACGCCGGTCAGTTTTAAGTCTTTTTTCAAGTTTTTTTGTATGCAATGTTATTTAATGTGTGTATATATTTGCCTCAGGATAAAATTTACTAACCTCTCAACGACCCGCACTTAGAGCCACTTGCTTTATTCGACAGTAAATACAAAGAAAATGATTCATTTTTCGTAAGGTATTCTTTCAATATTTTTTTTCTTAAATAAATTGAATCTTTTTGTGCTATTTTTTGGTTTTATTTAATAAACAATTAGTAAAGCCATAAGGTAAAATAAACTTACACATGTTGCTTCTCAAGTATTTATTACAAAGTGAGTTCAAAGTGACCCTTAAAAAATCTCAGTCATCCAAAAACAACTTTAAATGGTTCCATTTTTACCATCTGTTAACCATCGTAGAAAGTTGAAATGTTCAGATATTTTAATATTAAAAGGATGATAGGTTCATAAACTAAACATAATTAGCCTAAAATTTGCAATAAACTATTACAATTTTGATATATAGAGATTATTGCAGGACTATATGAAATCCAAAGCATTCGAAAAACACGCTTTAAAAGTTACTTACAGTTATCTACCACATGTAAGACTTACATTATTATAAAATATATTACATATAGATTCACACAAATGATAAAACAAGTAGAAATAAGATTTATAAACTAAAAAAAAGGTCATCAAAAATGACAAAAATTCTTAGAATAAATCGGTATCTTCGACTAGGTAAACATGGATAAGACTGTTAGGTACAACGTATGGAATATAAAGTACCTGCCAGCATTCACATTTAAATATTACTGATCATTATAAATAATTTATAAAACAGCAATAACAAAGGGGCTTCAGCCCTCACAAATAGCCACTTTGAGATTCGCAAATCTCATACGATTGTATTCCTACTCCTGCCGTCTTGCTGGGTCAGCGCCGGGCCTTTATTCTATATTTTTTGACCCCTGTCTGACTATATTTTTATCTTTATCATCATCATTATTTTTGGCAACCAGACGCCTGATGACAAAGGCCTTTGGGAAAGAACGCCGTTTTACCAACATGTTAAACATTTTTACACGATTTATATTAGCTTCACTCGTATGTAGCTTCACTATTGAGGGTTAATGTCACTCGCGTCCGTAGGCTTTGACTCTAGTTTCACTTCACGTGAGCCTGGGTAGTGCTAAATGAGTGACACAGTTCGTGGTGGTAGGACTTAAGTGACAGCCCGGGTAGCGACCACCGTCCACTGGGCGTAAAAACATATTGATACCCGTAAGAGAACCACGTTCCGGGATCACCCCGTGTTATTCCGGTTTTTCGAAGGGCTTGAGTCCGGGCATGAGGTTGTACCGTGGGGGTATTTTTTTCCCCGTGTGAGTGTTAACCCGGCGGCCAAGGAGACCCGTAGAAACGATTGTCCGCTGGACTCTCGCGGTACAGTACAGGGACGCAATCGTGGCTAAACACAACGAGAGGCTGCCTCACCATGCCACGCATAATCTTGGGTGAGTCCGTAGTGCCGGTTGGGGACCGGATGTCCTGGCGGCCCATCCCGGGAGAGTACGGGGGCCCTTCCGTCCGGCGGATCAATTCGCCACCTGCCGACTCTCGTGCCGGTGCCCATTCGGCCTTCTTAATGCCCGGACTTGCCTCCTCGATGCCTGATGATTGTACTCGGTATTTTCCTGGACATATCGGGTGCTTTCGATAACGCTTAGTGGCCGATGCTGCTTCTTAAGTTGAAATTACGAGGTTGCTGAGAATGGGAGGTATCTTTAAAGGGACGACATCTATATCAATATTTTCCTTGCGTACGTGATTGTTTAACAAAGACATGGCATCACAATTTCTCATAGGCCATGGTAACTTTAAGTCTAAACTATACTCTTTTAAGCTTGTTGCGTCGTCTGCGTGTCCTCATACTCATCATGTGCTCATTCTCGCAATTAGGTGTTCAACACCTAATTGCGAGTATGAGCAGTCCGCGCATCATATACTTTGGGAGTGTAGTCTTTAGCAGAATCAGCGTAAAACCATGCTAGATAGTATGCAAATATAATCTGGAGTTGTATACTACATGGACCTTGTAGAAACTAGTCTCTAGAAAGAACTTCCGTGCTTTCCGGCGTTTTTGCCAAACCTATTACTGAAATCAAGCATAAAAGTTCACATAATAGGTCCCATTTAAATGTAATAACGATATGATCCGTGGTGCCTTACAGCTGGCTTCCCCGGCTGTAATAGTCTTTTTGCGAGGTTATTTACCTCTTCAGTTCAATGTTTTGTCACCCACTTTGCACGGAGGGAAGTGGACAATAATTTATTTCCAACTCCTCCTATTAATTTAACTTTCTGATTAATTTCGTTGCGGGCTAAAGACAACTTAGACATTCCCCGAGACTCGCCCAGCTTCAATGCTCGGTGTCATTACTTTGCGTGCCACTGTTGATCCTAGCTCACAGGAGTTACAGTGGTGGGTGTGAGGGTGGCACAGTCTCCTCCTCGATTCCTCTTCACCAAACCCATCCCTTCAACCTCATGACAGTGCAATTAAACAGAGCAGGTCCTGCAGCGGTGCATAACCCCACCATCACGTTCACTATGGAGTTAACCATCATCCGCAGACTCCATACGAACCCAAATGCCGCCCACCACCATCTTGAGGGCCCAGCCTGCTTTGCTCTTCTTGACCGAGCCGCTATCTTGTTGTCCGGCCGATAAAATTACTACCTGCTGTTATTCGCTTGACGAAAACTTCAGGCCTAAAGCGGTTGTATGTTCGGTCGGACGTCTGCTGTCGCCGTTTGCGATGCATGGAGGGCCCCTCCTTCTGTAGAGAAGTCCTTTTACTTCTTTACCCACAGAGTGGTCTGTGGGTACACGTGGGTCTTCCTCAGCCGCATCTACGTGTGCCTTTACAGGTCTCACAACGAGGACGATGAAACGACTCGGCTGTCCGGTATCATAGCCACGCGGCTGATGAAGCGTGGGCGCAGTTCCAAAACTGTAGCTGGGCTCCTACAAGACTCATCATGTTGAGGCCCTACTAAATTCATCCGAAACGAAGTTCGAAACTTCGGACGATCGAAGTTTTTTTATACGATACGGATGTATTTACTCTGTAAAAGTTCGGAATTGAATAACGTACATCGCAACTATAAGTCTATCGTTACAACCATAAGTCAATAACGACCATAAGTTTTAGTAGGTACATTCGTGTCGTATATAAACTTTGATTATCCGAAGTTTCGAACTTCGTTTCGGATGAATATAGAAGGGCCCCAGGTTCCTCTTGCCTCTGCGATCAGTGCCAGGTTGGGTCAGCAGTACCATTCGCATCACCTCCACATCTCGTGCAGGATAAGCGGTGGGTCTGGCATTACTCCTCGGCAGATTGGGATGGTATTCGATTATTTCTCATTCATCTCTTTGAGGCAACGCTGCTTTGAGGGTGCTTTGCGAGTGCCAACGCTATTGCTGACGATATCAGACTTGGAATGGAATATTACATTCCTTCCTCTGAGATCGCCAGTAAGAATTGTGGACGTTCCTGGTTCAATCGTGCATGCGCCGATGCTGTCGGTAACAAACAGACGGCGCGGCATATCACGCTTGGATCAGGGGTTGCGCCGTGAAGGATCCTAATAACAGTTCCATCAAAGAAGCCTACAACCGAGCCACTAAGCCGTTAGAGCGGATGCCCAGCGCGTTAGCAGGAGGGCGTGCGTTGGCCAATCACTCAACTAGCAATCGTGCTTATTGGATTTTGGCCAGGGCCGTTCAGTCTTCTGCCGGCCAGTGTTGCCACCACTGAGGTATTCAATTCAAGCCGCAAAAGATGTCTGCCTCACTGGAAAATTTCTTTGCGGCTAATTCCCGCCTCGAGGACCGTGGTTCCCAGACTTGTAGGCACACGTACATATGTGGCGTGAGCTACGGTCTATCAATGTGTGAAAAGCCAGTGGCCCGGATGGAATACCGGCGGTGGTTTTAAGAGCTTGTGTAATCGAGTTGTCTCCTGCACTGACTCGCCTCTACAGAGCGTCCTACCGCACAGGTGTTATGCCGGAATCTTGGAGGGGCGCCAGTGTGCAACCGATCCCCAAAAACGGTAATCGGTCAGACCCTACCAATTACCGCCCTATAGCTATTACCTCATAGAGCGGATCATAAACGCTCAATTGGTCCGCTACCTAGAGGATCACTAGTTAATCAGAAACAAACAGTACGGTTTCCATCAAAATCCATCAACAGGTGATCTTCTAGCGTCTGTCCTGCATCGCTGGGGTTAGTTGATTGGCTGGCGTAGCTAGGCTCTTGATGTGAGCCTTAACATAGCCAAGGCTTTTGATAGGGTCTGGCACCGTGGTCTTCTATTCAAACTTCCGGCATTCGGTCTGCCTGACAACCTGTGTTCGTGGGTTACCGGCTTTCCGCATAGGCGTAGAATACGTGTAGTCGTCGACGGATACATATGTTGTCACTAGGCAACATTCATTGCTATGCAGAATACAGCAAATCAACAAACGCACTAGTAAAAGCAAATCACTACAATTACGAGTATAATAGAAACTCAGTAATAAATTAGCATACATGTTATTTTCTTTGGGCTTAGCATAAGGCCAAGCAATGGTTCGGAACGGGCTTATAATTAAAAATATATTAAATTCATTAAAAATAAAACCAATAATCTAAATATCAAACATGCTAATTTGTATGTGGGAAATATCCACAATATTATTTCGTATCAAATTCCAACACAAAATGGTTGTTTGGAGCTGTCAAAATTGGCGCGACCATTGGCGCCCTCGCTCATTGAAAATCAAAATTATGTTGCATTTGACTATCTACACATAACACAGACTTTGTATACTCCAAAATGACAAATATTTAAGAAACTATAATTTGAATTCAAGTTAAAGCAATAATAATCATATTTCAATACAAAAACTTAAATGTGTTTGATAAGGTTTGAAAATTTTCAAAATCAAGCGGACACTTTAACAAAAAATATATCACTCTTAAACATTACACACTATATATTATGTATTAATAAGTTTTATTACATACCTATCCATGTTTTAATTAGCACTTTGGCGTAAAATCAGTATCGGAACCATTTTTAAACGGATATTTCAGGCACGCTTCTGAACACCAACAATGCGATCGCATAAACTGACGTTTATTTAAAGTTTTTAATATGAAACGACTAGCGGAACTATATACACACAGCAAGCTTTATTTTTTAAGGTACTTTTACAGTCATTAGAATTAATACAGAGCACGCAATAATTGAATTAAACTCAAAAAATAGAGAGCATATTCAAACACCCACTACGTGGGTGCCGACACATGACGGGGCACCTGTCAACGACCGCGAGGTGGGTGCTAGCACTTTGGGTAATATTTGAGTATGTCTTGTCCAGAATTGCCCCCGAATCAGGGTTATGTGGCAAGAACTGGAGAGCGGTAGGCAGGGCATTATCTCCATCAAGGCGTGAAAGTCGCTGGTACTTAATGGTGTGGACCTTATTACTGCGCTGTTTAACCTCATCCTGGATACTAACAACCAGACCCTTGGCGGTTCAGTGCTATAACTTCCGTATACAAGGGCAAAGGCTATGTTCAGGAGTGCGGTAATTTTCGTGGCATAAAAGTGCCATACCATGAAAGTTGAACATTTTCCGAAAATAAAAATCCGAAATTACTAAACAATATGATACAATCTATTAAACATAAAAAAAAAACGTTTTATTTTATGCATTTCAATGGGAGTCAAGGGGCGCCGTATAAATCTCGCCCAGGGCACTGGTACTGCTAAAACCGGCCCTGCTTCTTAATGTGCGTGGCCTCTACTCCAAATCTTTTCACACTGCGGGCAATTGTTCTTTGCGCTCATCCCATTATCTCTTCAATTTGCTTATGCTTTGGGCTATCTCGGTAGTCATCGTTATCCTATGATTTCCTCATTCTTTATTCGATTTCGTAGGGACATACCGAGGATAGCCCTTTATATCATAAATAAATAGCGACCCAGCCCAACTTCGCCGGGTGCAAATACTTTTTACGGGGAAACCGTTTTTGCAACATTTTTCAATCATGCTCCGCTCCTATTAATCATAGCGTGATGTTATAAAGCATTAAGCCTTTCTTGATAAATCTATCTAACACCAAAATAAATTTTCAATTCGAACCAGTTATTCCTCTGATAAATAATTTGTTCTGCGAGTTCTCAGTGTATCGAAATAATCGCGAGATCGAAATAATAAATATTGCTTAATGTTTAAGGGGGTAATCGTTTGTCATGGCAGTATGCGGCTTTTTTTATATATTATGGGCGCAAACGAGCATATGCTTCACTTGATGGTATGTTTTCAACCGCTGCCCATGACCATATTTTATTTTTTATTGCAGTGAATGGCGCGACGACTGACGAGCATGCCGTTCGCCTGATGGCAAGCGTTACGACCGCTCATGAACAGTGGCAAAAAGAAACAACACCTTGAATTACAAATGCCTTGCTTGGCATTCCACTGCGCTCGCCATCCTGAGACATAAGATCTGGCTACAAGTCTTTCATTCCAAAGCACAACAGTGCATTTTAACATTTTTAACACCATAGAGATGTTTTGGCTTTTCCCGGTCGACTGGTTCGGTTGTTTGTTAATGACAATTAATAAATATAGCCCTGAAGTACAAATCATGGCATGGTATAAGGCATGTTATGGCAAACTTGGAACAGGGATCATCAGGAAAATTATTTAAAAACTCGCCTTCTTAAATAAAAAAAATAATAAGTCATATAAGCTAGTAAAAGATTTTATTCGATAAAATTGCCATTTGTTACGGTTTCTTACAATACAAAATGGTTTCAAAACAAATCGGCATAAAGTTTTCCAATCTGAACAAAATAAATAAAGTTTGCGACTTTAGTTACCAGACAGAATCTTTTTACAATGCTATTTACCTAGTAAAAATTATTAACTACATTTGCGTAGTAATATTATAGCCTATACAACCTAATGCAATTATACAAAATATCTCCTTACACTGTACTTATTTTTCGTAGAAATATAATATCGTCACATTTGTTCATTTATAAATTAGGGCAGATATAAAATAACGCCAAAAATTATACAAAAAATGGATTGTGATGAAATCGCGCCGGAATGTGAAACTAATTTATTCATAATGGTTTCTTAGATTTACGCGAATGTTACACATTGAAATAAGACTATTATTTACGGATTTTATCGCGGATTTAGTTTAATTTTACATTTTTTGAATTCCCGACGTTTCGATCACTTTACAGCTTTCGTGGTCACAATTTATTCATATTAAAGCAATTTGGACCATCAATAATGTTTACAAATTATAAACGCTGAATGCAGGTAAGTCGATGATGTTATTCTAGTTATACTTTAACCGTGTTTTGTAAGAACACTAAACATTATAACGTGAAAAACAAATGTTCAATTATTTGTTGGTCGCAAATAGGTAGTGTTAAAATAATAACTCGCCTCTATGTGTAATACGAAACAGAAAATTTTGTTCATTACCACGACATTATATTACCACATGACTCTGTCGATCAACGCCTTATCGAATGTTCGCTGTGTGCTTAAACGGTACTCATACACAATTTCGTCAAAGTATTAAAACAAATTTAAATGGCAATATACTATACATATAATAAATAACTCTGATATTTACCATAGTTGTGTATCTTAGCGACATCTAGGAACAATTGTATATAAACAACAACATTCAAAATATATACTATTTATGAATATGGGTACCATTTCTGTATCTGTATCAGCCCATACACGTCCCACTGCAGGGCACGGGCCTACTCTACAATCGAGGGTACGATTGAGAGTGGTTAGGCCATATAGTCCACCACGCTGGCCTAGTGCGGGTTGGCGGACTTACATACCATATAAATTCTTATAAATCGCTATGGTATGCAGGTTTCCTCACGATGTTTTCCTTCACCGTTTTAGTGCGTTTTAGTGCGGGTACCATTTATTAGAAGGTAATTACAGAAATTCCGTAAATCATAACAATTCTTAATAGAATCAGCCAATGTTTCGTAATACTGATCATTTTCTAACATATCAATACAACAACGAACGAAAATAGAACCTAAATATTAGATATTAAACAAACATACTAGTCAAATTAGGTGTATGTAATTTATATTAATCATTAAATTTATTTACTACTAAATTAAGACACTGAGTATCAAGTTTGTAAAATAAAATAAGTACGTTTTAATCATGACAGAAGTTATGTATGTTTACCGCTTAAGTAGACAGCGTTATTTAACTCATCAAATACACCCGTTTTCTAAATAATTATTTTTAACATAGGCACAAGTATTGCTCTAATCTTTACCATGAGAGCACTAAATTAATCATCGCAAAATTTCCTTCTGCCATTCATTGGATATTGTCTTGGTTGCTTATCTGGACGAACTCCGTCCAGATATATCGCTTTAGGGCAAGTTTTTCTATAATGATGGAGTATTTTAATCAGTAAATGAATCGGGTATTGTTTTAATCTTCGACGTGCTAATAATCTAAACGAATAAAAATAATCACAAATAAACATAATTGCAAATAACAACAAAATACCCGTGTACTTGTAAATGTTTTAATCGATTCTGTAACAATATTTTTATTATCCAATCACTGGGGTTTTTATTTTTATGACTTTCTAAACAGTTACATACATAAATACAAAATTATTACACAGCCTTGTCAATAGTTTTACATTTATATTGATCAATATCTTCAAATCGGTCATTACTAAAACAACATCAGTTTTTGAGTTCGATCTTATTTCTAAGCTTTTGTAAATTTAACCATTACGATTTTCGTATTGATTGGTAGTCATAACCTGTTGTATACCAGCTATCGCGTTCAAGCTATACAGGCGAATATTGAAATCTAACTTCTAGACTTTATTCTAAACTTATAATACTAAATTTTATACTGATGCTGCAAAACTAGTTTATATTATTTTTATAATCAGAACATTGTGCTTCATTTCTCTTCCCATTAAGAATTAAAATGTGACAATTGATGCATAATAATTTTTCTATTAGCCAATTTCCTGTTATCTGTTCTATTCTCTTCATGAAATTATCAATATAAAAAGAGAATATATTTTTATGAACAACATTTATATCTTTCCAATAGGCGTTCCACCAAGAGCAAATGAAAATGCCCATTTTACTATGAAACTTATTAACAGTGCGAAGATGTGTGTGCCGCGATGAAGGCTATTTTTTGTGTAGGCAAAATTTTCAATAAATATAATAATATTTGCGACACAGGCCCGGAGTTCTTGGAGAAAATAACTTGAGGTCCAATAAAAAATACACTTTTTGTCTACGGCTCTGCGAACAAAATATAAAATGTGTTGATAATTACCTAATTTTATAAAAATCTGTGGCCCCGGATAAAACAAGAAAACGTTTAAGGACAAACCATAACAAATACTTTAACAAATTTTAAGCAGTATCGGTATCGGCATCAACGATATTTTTTACAGATATCATGAATAGGCATTCTTCTTTAAATCGTCCATTACAATAATATTATGTATTTGTTTTCAAAGGATTAACTTAAAATAGCGAACAACAGCGTGCGTCATCGAAACAGGAAAATCACGTACGCCTTCATTTCTATGATGAAATTAAACGATAAGGCAAGAATTCAATTAAAAAAAATATTTTTCCTGTCTCTGTGCAACAAAACACAACAATCAGTGCATAACTACGATATCACAATCGAGATCATTTTTGAAAGATTCTATAGTTTACTCCATGTAACCACATAACCAAGATATTTTATTTGTCCATCGACCTACGTTTTTTTTCATTTTGAGCGTTAGCGCTGATGATATTTTATAATGACCGATTCAATTACATTGTGTAAGTATATTTTGACCCATTTACATGACTGAAACGGGCACGTCATAAATTTTAGTCAAATTATTATAATAAAATCTAGTTCTTTCAATGATTTTGGGATGCACTTATTCAATTTAAAAATGTAACGTTCATTACGTTTATTTTAAATTAATTCATACATTTCGTGGAATAATTTAAAATCTACGTAACTACTGAAATTAAACATAATTTAAGTGTAAAAAAATGTTATCAACTTTATTGTTACAATACTCGTAATACATGTCAAATATCCGTGTTGTTGTTATAAATCCTTAGATACCTGTCAAAATTATAACTCATTCCATCCACCTCTAATACTATCTCTTATATTGTCGTTTAATTGTGGACAGCACCGATCAAGTGAAAAAATGAGCTTATCCTATAGGTTTTTCAAATCATTTACAAAAGAAAACAATCATTTCAATTCTTCCATAACTCAATAATTCATTATCAGACTGGCTTAAAAATGGTCACATGGGATGTGTTATGTAAATGAGCTTGAATGCGATGTGGAGTTTCAACAGTCTTTTAACCTGCCATATCTTTCCATGATCAAATTCCATCAAGTATTATTGGATACAATTTAAGTTTAAAATAAACATGAAATAAAATTAAAAGTAGTTGCTGCAGTTTCTATTTGATTTTGTTTCATTAAATTTACGTACTTCAAGTCTACTATTTGTAGATGTGGCAAATAAACTTGCTCCGTGTCAGATAGAACATCGGCAGATTTCAAAGAATGGCACCGGAATACATAAAATAAACACTAAGTAACAGCCAAATAGAACTTGAGATAATCACACTTCCCAAATAAATCGTATCATATCAACGCACATTAAACCTAAAAAAAGATCCTGCCCCAGATTTGAAGAAAAACGATAAATGCTAAAAATGTTTTCGCGGTAAAACAAAGAGGAAATCCACTTTAGAGCACGTATGTCACAGGTATAAAATGAAATGTATAATCGTCCTTACAGGTGCGCGTTACATGAGCTGGCGGCACGCGTGACGCAGCTTGCGCTCCCACGACTCCGCCTCCGCCCACGAGTGACGCACGTTGCGGAACAACTGCAACACACACACACTCACACTAGACATCAACACTCATGGCCACCCTGGGGGTTACTCTATTCTTCGACACGATCGAATGTTCGAACATTCGAAGTCGAAAAAAAGTTTTTCATTTCTAGAAATCAATACTATTATTCCCTATGAAACTTATCATTCACTCCGAACTTCAAAATTAAGTCAAAATTCACGACGTACGATAGAGGATTCGAACATTTTGTAAAGTTTTTAGGCATACGTAGTTTTACGTACGATGTTCGAATATTTATGGTCATATCGGAGTATAGAGTAAATCCCCTGAATATAGCCACTGGACGTATTTCACGGATGTAAATTCCAAAATAAATTGTACATGAAAGAGTCGAGCATTTTAAAAAAACTAGGCAATTATTATGGTTCCTAAAATATGTTTTCTGCATTTACGTACGCAAACTTCAAGTCTGCTTATCATTGATGGAACATATAATACAATATCTTACCTGTGATAACCACACTTCGTCCGCCAACAGCTCATTCAGAATCACAGTGGTGTCTTTACTGGGGTTCTGCATTCGCTTGTCATCGACACGTTTACTGCATTCTATATACATTAGATACTTCTGATGTGATATTCTTGAATACAATTGCGCTCGACCACAACACGTCGCACACACGAGGAATTCCTGTAATGCACAAAAAATGATTTACAGTGTTTGATAGTTTTTCAAACATTAGTTCGTTAATTCCTAGTTTTATAATCATTATGTACGCGAACCATAAAGTATATATGTTATATGGTGTATTTGACTATAATCGATTTTATGTTATATTGTGCGTACATACACAAATACCATTAAATGAAACATTCCTGTCTAAACAGTATAAAAGTAACTTGTTATGTGAGGCAAATAAAAGTGCTCTAAAAAAGACGTGGGGGCGTAGTGGGGCCATCTTACCGTCTCTTTCACACTCCCACACTGTTATGCATATTAAGACTAGTGACGTCACAAGTTTTGTTTTGCGTCCCTTTTTTACTTCCACTACAAGATTTAATATTTTTTAACTTGTTTAATTGTGAATGGATTTACAAAATTCTTTGATTCCTAGATTTTTGGATATGGATACCTTTTGATGCATATAATAAAAAATGCTACAAATATTGAAAAGAAATAAACAAAGTACCTTCTCGAATGCGAGTCTCGCGTCAGGCTGCACAGGCTCCAGCGTGGCCGGGTTGTACGGCTGTCCGAACAGCAGCAGGCGCGCGGCGGCGGGGCGCGCGCACGCCCGGCACGCGCCCGCGCCCGCCGCCACGCTCAGCGTGGGCCACGTGCCCAGCGCCGCGTCCAGCGCGCGACCGCCCCCCGCACCGCCCCCGCACGACACGCGCGCGCGCATCGTCTCCGTCACCTCGTCCACTGTCTTCACGTTCGACAGGAAGTACTCGTCTGTAATGTATCACGCGTTACACACCAGTAGGGCGATTCGCGTAATTAAATAAGTTCAGTTGCGGCGCAGTTGCAGTTACGTTTCGATCAAAACAGCCCTTATCATATTCTCGTAATACGCTCGCGTCAAGTTCGCGTCACGCGAGCGCTTTAGCGTATTCTACTGCTGCGCGTATATGTGAATGTCAAACAAATTTCATACGTCTGACGTACAGTTGACGTGCAGCTAAACATTTACAAGAATACCATTTTGTACCAAAACGTAAACTTCATTGTAACCGCACCGCAACTTGATCTTGTATGGACGGACGATCGCTATGACTCAATCGGTATAATTATAAAATGTTATAGAATTAAAAATTAAAGTAAAATTAATTTATACAGTAAACATGGCTAAATGTTAATGTTTTTCTTAAGAGCGTATACACCTTGCGCGCAAAGTCAACTATAGGTATTTCTTCGTTAATTTCACGCACACATAAGCGACCAAAGCTGTGTGCGTAGAGCTGCCGCGTGGGCTCGCTATACAATCGGCTCAAACAACTTTGATCCGTGCGCTTCAAATATTCAATTGAAATGTAACTGTAATATAATATCATAAAAATATTTTATTTGCATTATAAGTAGACAAATATTACTGTGCAAGCAAAGAATAATACAAATTTTGGATACTAATCATATTTTCGTTATTATTACATTGTTAAGTTGCATTCAAATCAGTGTTCAATCAGTAGAAACTACGGACGTTTTATTAATCATTTCGTGTTCAAACACATAAATAGTGTTAGGGGCCTTACAACCCCTTACAATTACGAAATATATTTAATTTTATATTACAATACATAAAATAATTTAGCCTCGGAATTACATCCCATTATATTACCTGAAACATAATTTATACTCACTACAAAATCATTGTAGGTAATAAAAATAATTAAATATTTTACTACCAAAGTACTAAGATGTGGTAATCGCATTCCGCGCGTGGCTATTTTTACTACGCGCGGCATAATCGACTGCAGCCAGGCCGGAGCGACGAGCGATACGTCCTCCCTCTAGAAGGCCTTGCGGCGGTCTGATTTGATCCACGTCGGACAGCGTGTTTTATAGTGGTTTTTAAAATATTTGTAGAAAACATGAAAACTAATTTTGTTGAAATATAAAAATAGTAATTTATTGATAAGATGTTCTTCTATTGTAATATGCAATTGTTATAAAAACTTATGTACGATAAGTTGGTGAAAAAAAATATGTTCTTGACGAGAGTTTCTGAATAATTTCGCATTGTTTAAATTTTTATTTTTCAGGAACTAAACACAAAAAGATTATTTTTCTCAGCAAAATCCCTCCATAAGGGTCTTATTAGTCTGATAATATTTTTATTTTCATCTTATATTTAGTGGTTTCGGATATCTTAAGCTTCTAAATTGCCATTTAAAGCCTAAATAACGAAACTTGTGTTCAGTAATCCGTATAGTACTCACAAATTATCCATCAATCTATAATGTTTTCCACCAAAATCCCTAGATGACAACCTTTTCTAAAATTAGTAATAATTATTTTTCCTTTAAATTGTTTATTGGTGGCTATTAACCCATTTGAAAAGTCCTGTTTTTAAGCCAAAAAGCGCGTGCAGGGTATAAACGCTCTTAATATGAGTAATAGGCACAGAATACTCATGTAGTACTTGAAAGTTGTTTTAAATTTAGAATAATGTCACAGTGAGGTGCGTGATTGGTAAACGGATCAAACGGGACTACCAATATAAGGTGGTCGTGCTTGATATTCCAGGGCACACTTTTTACTTTTCGGAGTCATGTATGTATTAATAGCATTACTTTGTAATTCATGGTTTTGTTTGATTTTGCTGTTATACATCAACGGTCGCCTTGCTTACCATCAGGCGAATGGTATGCTCGTCTCGCCATTCTTTGCAATAAAGAAACCTGCACTATATATTATTTTAAAATGCAAAACTGATACCTTGTTCCTGAAATATTTCAGTGAGAAAGTTCGGGTCGAGCGCGTGCGATATTAGCGTCTGGATGTAAACCTCAAAATTTTCCTGGTACATCTGCGTCTCGAGCATTCTCTTCTCTATGAAATTACAGTCGTCGAATGGCAATTCACTTCTCACTAATTCGACTATCGTTTCTAGATGCGTTTGTGACCGAACTTTCACTGGAACTTGCGTATATAATTTTTTATTTTCAGGGTTCCAAACAGTATACTGAAAATGAAATATTTTATTCCTGAACAAGCCGTTGTGAATATTTAAAACTACCTATAATTTATCTTTCCTCTTAATATATTGGGGTTAAGCAAGTTTTGTTCACTTAACTATTGTACATGTACTTACAATAGTTAAGTGTATTCAATTTGTACATGTACTTACAGTTGATATATTTCTATACAAAACTTTTCCATTTTCTTCAAATGGCTCGTGTTTTTGAAGGAGTGTTTTGCCGTCTACTCGCCAGATGGCGGGCCACATTTCGTTCAAGTCCGTTTTTAACGCTACGAATTCTCCCGACTGTAAGTATAAATAAAAGGTTTACAGTATTTCTATATTACATAATTTTTAAAATCAAGACAATACAAAAACATGCAAAAGTCAAAAACAATTGTTTGTATTCAATTCATTTAAGCAGAACATCATTAGATAATCTACATAATTTATAATCATTACCTGATAAGGCATTTCTTCTATCGGTCTTGCATTTTCCATTTGTGTTGTAGACGAGATTTGTTGATGAGATTTATTAATGTGATGTAATTTTCTGTTTGCATTACTGTCATTGTCTGCTGTCCCGTAGAGCCCATAACCCAAATTAGCCCCATGACCAGACACTAAAATAAATCAAATCTTTTGGCTATTCGAAGAAATAGACAATAGGTACAAACTAAAAAACGACTATTCCATAATATGTCATTCTCAGACTGTACAAAATCTACTGTACATATCAACACAAGAACAATTTAATTATAAAACCCGTGCGCCTATATTTTTTGTTTATGTCCACCCATTATATGTACTCAAGAATTTATCTTTAGAGACATCGTTAGTATTCGAAACCTAAAATCATAAGCATCGGGTAAAACATACCAGTCATCGAGGTTATTATCGATATTATCATTAAGCTTTTTTTAAGATATGGTAATAATACCGATTATCACGTACGTGATTTGAATAGATTCTATAATTTTTAGGTAACACTTTGTTAATTCAAGCTTTTAAGAATTTTTCTAAATGATGTGCTGCAAATATTCGAAAAGTTAAAATTCTCCAAGAATATGTAAGGCACATTTTGGTGCAATACCAAAAGCGACACTAACTGTGTAGTATTAAGACGTACAGAAACGATACACTAAGTGGATTTCATGAGACATTTAACATGTAGTTCACAGGTTTTGCCACACAAACAGAAACAGGCAAGGAGGGTGAAGGAAAAGGACTGCCAAATGATGAATTCTCATCGTAGCGATAACATGTACATAAATTTCGCATTATAGTCTAAATCTTAGTATCGAACGATCGTCGCAATGACATTTACAAACATTGACAAAATGTACATGTTATCCCTATTTGGCGAAGTGCGGGGTGCTACCAGGAATAATTACAAAATATAAAATTATTTAACACATTATCAGTAATATAGTCGTGTTTATTTTATGTCTTCTCCTATGATACAAAATTATTTACATAAAATATTGAGAATTGTGCATAAACAAATAACAATTAAATAGAAATACAAAAACTTATGTTCAGGACATGGCCTTCTAATACATTATTTCGCACTTACTTATAGCTGTCAATGTATTATGCAATTTATTCCTCCTTACAATATAAAATCACTTTCTGCTAAAGAATATGCATACACTATTGTAAGTACCGACTAAACGCAAATACTGTAAAATACAATACACTATTTTATATGTACAATGACACCCACTGGTTTGTATTCCATAAAAAAATATACCACAATTTTGGAATTATTTATGGTAGCACCCCTTCAATAGCGAGTATGACAAGAGTCACAAATATTACAATTTACAATAAAATGGCACTAATAATGTGTCATCAACAACATAATTAGTGAAATCTTGTTACAGGCTAACCTAATATATCGACGTCTACTAAGATAGGTACATCACATTTTTCTTCACAAAAAAATAATTATTTACAAATTATAACCATAGATTTGTTTCAATAAAAATTTACATTATCACAGTTAAAATGTAACAAGTTTTCACGGTATCCTGCCAAAGCGGCAATTAGCTTGCTCCTGTCATACAAGCTTCAGGGCTAGCTCTTCACCATCGCGCTCTACTTCGTAAGTGGAAATCTAGTAAATTGAACGCACCTTCGTCAGGCTGGTGTTGGTAATAGTATTGTTGCTGCGGCGCTGCCTGCAGCGTGGCCACGGGCGGCGGGGCAGGCGGTCGTGGCTTCTTAGGCGCGGCCGGCTGAGGCGCCACCACGGCCGACGGCGTGGGTTTGTTCATCGTCGTCCGCCCTTTCTTACCCTTGTCGTTCAGGGGCGTACTGGGCACATTCAGCACGGGCTTGTTTAACCTCCGCGCTTCCTCCTCCGCGTCGTACGCGGTCTCTTCGCTGCCATCATATTTACGTTTTCTGTCCTTATTTAAATTATAGTAACGAGGATCGTCCAACTCTACGCCTTTCCCTTGGGAAGTGAGAAGGTTCGACGATCCGCCGTGTAACTGATTAGCACCCAACAGGCCTGTCGTACTCATGCTCGCTGAAGAACTCATCACTGGATTACCCATTGACATTCCTGCGTTTATAACATTCGTCGGCGCCATCGCGCCGTTTGCACTTTGCTGTGTCGCATTCGCGTCGCACTGGCTTTTATTGTGTTCATTTTGTGTATAAGGCTTGTTATTGGTATTGCTATTAGTGTTAGTTCTAGACCAAGTGGATTTTCTGGCGCCTCTGCCGGCCGGAGGAGGAGAAGTATCACGTTCTCCTTGTAAAAACTTTAGATAAGAAGCCATGAAACCTGAGCCGGGGCCCGTGACTGGGACATTGAATTTTTTATCCATAACTTTTGAAGTAGCGTCTTGTGAAGTGCTGTTTATGTTCTGCTGCTGTGAAGAGGGTGCTACCGACGATGCAGTATTTGCTCGTTGTTCTGCAAGGAAACCAAGTTCTTCCTCTATATTAGGCACTACCACCTTAGGCTGTTCCTCTTCACGTGTTTCAGGAGTCGAAAAAGATGACGAGGAAGCCGAAGGTGGAGTCTCGCTAAATGACGACAACGGTGTTAACTCCACAGAGGATTGGAAGTCGGGATGAGGTCCTAGATGAAAAGGCGGGAAATACGTTAAGGCGTGACCATGCGGCATGGCTAGTGCTTGATGCTGGTTAGCAAAATTTGTAGCGTGTAAAGGGGCTTGGGAACCAAAAGCAGAAGTGCCAGGAAACATTTTAGGAGGAGGAGGTGGAAGATTCCACCTTTCAAAGTCAAAATAGCTGCCATTTTGTTGTTGATTACTAGTTGAACTGTGGGCAGGGGGAGGAATTCTATTTGCTAAGTAGTCTGCCATGACTGCATTTGATAATTCATTCATATTTGTATGGGATATTGGTTTTTCTGTACTTTTTCTTCTTGTCACTGCCTTTGTAACAGTTGGTGTTGTTGGAGTTTGACTTTTGGTTGCCTTTACTTCTTGTAACTGACAGCTTTGTTGGAGATTTTGTAAATTTTTAACTATACTCATGGGGTCTCCTCTACAACTAGAAAGATCTTGTAAAGCTACATTGTTACCATCAAAGTAGTTTTGATGTTTATCTGCTGTTAAACTTCTATTGGGTGTTGTATTTTGACTTTGAGTAGACGGCTCATCATTATGAGTATTATTTTCTGACAAGTTACTACTACTGAAACTAGTACTACTATTAGTGCCTGAATATTTTCTAGATGACTGCCGTTCATTGTCCCAACAACTTTGGCTAGATGATTGTGTTTGACCCCGCTCATATCGGTTTTCAGAGTATGTTTTACTTTGTTCTAGTCCTAATGCCCTAGTTATAACAGAAGGATAAGCTACTTGACTATTTTGGGATGGAGGTCTAGTAACGGAAGCATCCAATGGGGACCTTGGTGGAACACTGTTAAGTTTATTGTAATGATCATTATGTTGCTGGGGAGAATTCATTGAATTCATAGGACTATGATACATAGGATATGCAGGACTCGATCCATGACCTAATGGAGATGTCTGAGGTGCTGCTTGGGATGGACTTTGCCTCCTTGCTACAACCACACCACAATCAGGACCATTCTGAGAGCTACTGCTTGAATATCCCGTGTCAGTACTAGAACTACTTTTTGCACGGACATGATAATCTGATTCAACATTATTTCCACTTTGATAATGTCTAAAACTAGATCCTTGAGAAGTATATTGAGAGCTTCCAATTCTATTGGTTTTAGTTGAACTCCCGCTATTGCCACTATAATTTAATCTGCCTGGGGCATCCATTATGGAATAACTAATAGGTGATGATTGTGGTTGCAATTTATCGTTTGTATCACAAGTTTTTCTCTGTTCGTTATTTATTTCTGGATAAATTTTACTTTGTGCTTTAGTTTGAACTTGTGGCGGCTTTGATGTAGGAGATACAAAACTACTACTGCTATTTGAGACTTGTCTGGAAGGCTTTTCACTGGTTGTATTTTTGGGAGACTGGGAATTATAGATAGAAGCAGAAGGCCTTGAAGTGGTACCAGATGTAGTCCGGTAGTCTTTACTGGGAGGGGTAGGAGAAGATGTGACTGGTGGAGTTGACACTATACACGATTGTTGTGAATGAGCAGTTGAACTTGCAGAACTTGAATAAGACTTACTTCCAGCATAGTCCTGCTGTGATGACAGTTGACCACTCTTTGCACTGCTTGTACTATAAGAATTATCAGTCTGATTTCCAAATGATGAGGGAGATTGAAAAAACGTTGATGATGAAGTAGATGTTGCAGGTTGTTTTGATGCAGTTGCCGGTGAACCTGACCTGTTTGTTTGTTTACCAGTACTAGAAATCTGTGAGTTGAGATGATTATTGAGAGTTTGCGCAGCAGCAAAATGAGCATTAAAATTTTCATATGTTGCTGATGCTTTAGTTGTAGCTGGGCTTGGTGATGAGGGCACAACACTTTCATGTGGCAAAATTCCAAATGGACTTGGAAGTTGATTATTCCCTTGCCAACTTAATCCTGCAGTAGTGCCACCTGGGGTTGAGGACTGGTCAAAAAATGATGCTCCTTGTGCTGCAAGTGTTTGATGTGAGTAATTTTCCCTTAATGTTGATAGTTCAGAGTCTACTGTAGATTGTTTAGAGGCAGCTGCGGCCTGTGCTTGAGCTATAACTTGTCGATGTTGTGCTTGTAAAGAAGAGCTATAATGCGCAGGCTTCGGGTTGGCATGATGAAATAAAGGCGAAAACACTGCATCATAACCAACCGCTGGTGGTGAAAGAAATCCACCTGGGTTAAAGGGAGAAGCTGTTGATGAACCAAGTTGTCCTGCCAATGAGGCTGTCGTGTGTGCTGCTTGGAGCAGTAATTGACTTGTGGTCGAAGGTACAGTTTGGCTGCCTAGTCCTGACCCACCGCTTGCTAGGTGGTGATGAAAGTCTCCACTTGCAGCACCAGCCTGAACCCCCGCTAGCCGATTGTATGATGCATATGCTGACCATGGTCCTACTGGATCCATTACCACCTCCGTGATGTGTTAAGTTTCAATGTATGTAATTTGTCAATAGAAGTCCACACTTTCATCCATAGTTTGCAATACACTATCAAATGTATTGATAACTACAATTAAATTGGAGCACTCGAACTCATGTTCAACTAGTTATTCTTTACACAATGAGAAAACATCCCTGAAAAGAAAAAAAAAATATCATTACTATCAAAACAAATGTTTTAACCATGATGTCTAATAAGAATAAAAATATATTTGAATGTGTACTGTTAACAAAAAATATTATTTTAATTTCATTTGAAATAGTAAACAGATCAATGGAATACAAAAAAAACGCATCATCGTAGCAGAAATAAAAATAATCCGCGGCATCGCCATCGAAGCGTCAATGAATGAACAATACAAGATCTTATTTTTTGTAAAAATGGGCATTTCTACATGTGTAATCCTAAAAACAAACATACCATCGTCTTCGTTTTCTACGATCATTTATCAATGTGGTTTCAGAGGACGCTCACACGACAGATAACATCATAAATATGGCCTCGACTCCTCGAGTGCTCGTTGCGACGGGTTTTGTCTATTGTGAAATGAAAAGTCACTTAAAATGAACGACGTACACAATAATTCACTTCCAGTTTTATTTACACGTGTGAGGACAAATCTCCCATTACTTTGTATAATACTTAGAATGTTTCAAACAACGAATTACTTTATTTACAAGTAAAAATACGACAACGTTTCGCCTTTCACATTAATCGCCGCCATCTTACTTGTCGAATATCTGTCGGTCGAACGAACGAACGACCACACACAACAAGCAATGTAGCGCCATCTATATTTTTAAAATTAAGAAATACAATTTAAACTCGTAATAAATTAAATTAATTGTATCAATTTGATTAGGTAAGAAAATTGTGTTTAAATTGAGCAAAATCATATATTCTAGATTCATCAACATTCACAGTTACCTCTGGTTACTTTGACCCAATCTGTATTTTATTGATGAATAAAATATATTTTTTGCATACATAAAAAAATGTCAATTTATCTGAACAAAGAACAAATAATAATATGTATTCTTTTTTTAAGTTGGGTACTTACGATATTTAGTTCCTTAATTCTTGGTCTGTGGTCACGCACGAGCAATTTGATTGGCAACCTACGTTGGCAACAAACGCCCAAATACTGGAACGCCATATCGCCGAAATACTGGAACGCCATTCGAATAATAAGTTGCTCTTAACAGCGCACGGACCACTTAGCCAGTACATTTAAGCGGGATTAACGTTGTTAAGTGCAACTTATATTTAAGTTGCGTTCCAGTATTCGGGCGTAAGTTACGTGTATTACAATTGCCAATTTTGATAAATTGCCAACTATATTTTCCGGGATTTGGCAGTTGATTATAAGCATAAAAGTTGAGAGCCGGCTGTAAAACGAAACGCCGCGATTTCAATCTCTTCACCGAAATCGACCAAATGACCAAAACCGATCTTTCTACACCTTAGGCATTATTCATGTGTTTTGATTCATTAAAACATTAATGGACAATGTTACTAGGTATGCCAAATCGCTTGAAATGTTGTCTCAGTAAAGCCTTTATGTATTGTGTGTTTGTAACACACTAGTTTTTGTTGTAGTCAAAAATACCAAGTAGTTTTGATTTTATAGGTACCGTAAAATGGGGTGAATAGAAATCGCGGGGGGAATAGACAAAAAAATGAAGTTTAATTTCAAACATTTTTTGCGGGAAACGGGGCAATGTTTCCGAAAATCCCGATTTGGTAACTAATTGGCAGTTCATGGCGTTTTACTCGGGTAAAATTTAATTTCTGACCACATTTTCAAAATAAAGTCATATTAAACGTTAAAGTTGAAAACAAAACCGTGGCGATCACAACACTCGCAGTCTAATATCGGTTAAAGGTGCAATTTTGGTGATATTTTTGAAATTTGTTGTAAATACCGTAGTGAGTGTTATTGTGAATATATTTGGCTACATAATTTAAGATAAGAATATGTATTTTTATATTAAAAAGGCTCAATTGCGCAAGCATTAATTTTGTTGGAAATATTGAGGTGACTAGATACGCGAAATCGGTAAATAGACACACCCGAAAGGTTAATAGACACGCGAATAGAGTAAATAGATGCAGTAAAGGGGTGATTGGACACGAAAGTGAGGTGATTAGTAATTATTACTATAGGGCTGCCACAAAGTTTAGAAACCATTAGTATTGATTTAGGTAGGTACCACTTGTTTATAATTCTACTTTTTTATAAAATATTGGATATTTAACCGATTGTGTGTTTTTTTTAAGAATTGTATTAATTTATTAACTATCTAAATATGTATAGAGTTTAAATAAATCCTATTTTAAAATTCGTATCGGATGTTTTAATGCTAAAAAATTACTTGCGTATGTACTACATTATCAATTGATTGATTTTGTTAATTATTGTTGTTTTATTTCTCAGGAACACACAATGCCTCGAGACTATAAATCAGATCCAAGGGGTAGGCAATATCGCAAATATGACAGTAATATTATTAAGCAAGCTTTGGAAGATATTTGTGAAAACAATTGATTTTATTAAAATAATGTTAATTAAATATCATTATACAGGGAGCGCAAAAAAATGGCGCACTTGCTCAGATGGGTACAAGGGCATAATATTAATATCGTAATAAAAAAATAATATTTGGAAAATACCTATCCGTTTTGAAGTTATGACCGTTTAAAGTTTTAAGTTTAATCACCACTTTTTCGCATAAAACCAGTTGGAATGGATGAAGAACAAGATTTAAACACATACGTATTTTTTCGTTTCGTCGTTAATTGAACGGTTAACGAATTATACCACGAAAACCATTTTTAACAGCATCAAAACTTCCTTAGACTTCGCTTTAACCGTTGTTTACACATGGGTAAGGTCATGAACTCTTAGTTGTATAATTTATCCTTCTCTAATTTCAAAACAGGATATTTTTTGTTTCATTTCAAATAAATAAATCAGTTAAACAGGGACGTACTTAGATTTAAGCGTCAATAAATTAACAACATAATAACTTTAGGTGCAGTTGCATCGTGTATGGATTGACTATTTTGTTTGTCATTATTTTCCTTAGTGTCACAAATCCAAACTGAAAGACACCAAGAAATCACACTGGTCATCGCTTAAATCATGTAAGATTG
This sequence comes from Hyles euphorbiae, assembly GCA_023078785.2. Classification (NCBI taxonomy): domain Eukaryota; kingdom Metazoa; phylum Arthropoda; class Insecta; order Lepidoptera; family Sphingidae; genus Hyles; species Hyles euphorbiae. The sequence continues at coordinate 11,030,808 of CM041041.1, read as the reverse complement.
CGAATTTAATTATAATTAGAAAAGTTTTGGTAATACCTACATAACATTTAAATTTTCTAAATAATTAATATTCATTGAAAAAATAATCTGATGACACTGATTAATAAAAAATAAGATTTTTAAAATGATGGCCCAATTCGGCCCTATTAGTCAAAGGAAGCCGCCGGTCATAGTGTACTTCGTCGGATCCAACGCGGCTCGATTATTCTTCCTTTGAGGTTGCCGCCGCCCTTTGTGAGCGCGAGCCGAAAGGCGGCGATTTCTTTGTCGGTAACTTTTAGCATTTTGCAAAAGAAGACCGACATCTTGAGGTGTGTTCACACTACACACTTGATATAACTTAATTTGATTAAGTACCTACTCCGATATAAAAGTTACGTTAAAAAAAAGATCTTATTGGACTGATAGAATGGTCCTTACTTGCTCAAGAGCTTATAATATTATTTAAATATGTCATCAACCGATCCAGTCAGTTACAAATTGCCTATTTACTTTTGCTTATTATTGTATTTAACATTACTTTAATGTGTTTTGAAAATAATGTTACTTTAAAGTGATAAAATTTCTTCTAAATTCTTATACCTAGAGAAATGTCGTCTACCATTATAGCATAGAATTTGCATATGAGACTTCTGTGAGATAAAATTAGTGAAATCAATAAACACTAAGCACTAATTTACTGCACTGGAGACCCCGTGCCCTGCAGTGGCACGTATATGAACTGATACAGTACTAATACTAATTGTTCACATGAATTATTATGAACTCAAATAGGAAAGCTTTGTATCTAATGTGAACAGGCCTTTATCTTTCAAAAATCAAAATAATAATTTATTTTTTATTAGTTGAATTCGGATTGCGATCGCGTGTGCATGTATTAGTCGTGTGCATATTATTGTAAATTCGTTTTCAGTTATTTTGAGTAAATTTTATTAATTTCATTATGCTTTGAACATTACCCAATTTGATAGCTTTTGATGTAACTTGTGTTATGTGAAATGTAAAAGAAAAAGTGATTTGTGCTACCAAACTGTGACAGTGTTTTCGTGCGGATTTTGGCGGATCCTGCGCTTCCATCCTTGCCTATCAAGGTCATTACGGTTTACATTACAAGGTCAGTTAACTATTTTAGTGGTCATTAATGACAACTAACCAGCCCATATGGGTCACCGACGGCCTCCGTGGCGCAGTTGGTAAGAACTGCCTGTGAAATGAGAGACCGCGGGTTCGGTTTCTGCCCCGAGACAATTTCCATGAACCATAATTATTTTTCTAATACCCGCGACACAAGATTTGTATCTTAGTGTGGGGTTAGTACCCATGTATGTGACTGTTGACACTTGACAGTATTAATTTAATATCTTTTTTATGTACCCTGAGCGTTATGTATACAATCGCACGACTTATAAGTAAATAATGAGCTCTGCTTATTTATTGTTGAGTGTCTACCGTTCAGTTGCAAGGTTCAATCACTTTAGCCGCTTAGCGTCATGTGTTAAGGGTTAGCATATGTAACGTTAGTTTTTTTTTCTCGGCATCTTTCTTAATATTCGCTAGCGCCATGCAAATCCGTCTTAATTAAGATGCCTTCACCATATACTATAATGTATATTGGCAGGTGCGCCGTTTTCTTGTCCACCCTGTATACTTCTTTTTATACCTAAACAATAAAATAATGCAGATAAACTAACACGAGACAACCCTGAGATATTTTTCCATTCACCCCTTAGGTGTGACTATTGTCCCCTAACGAGAGTTCAATAGAAATCGCGTGTATTTTGTGGATTATTTAAATAATCAAGAATATATATCAATAAGAACGAATATATTTCATAAGTTTGACCTAAGACTCAACATATACAGACGCTATAAGTTGAGTATCGCATTTGCAACACTACAAAAAACGCCACTAAAGTTCGAAAACCTATCTATTCACCCCATTTGACGGTATTCAAAGTTTTAAATAATATCGAGTCCCGCTACAGTCACGTGATCGCTTGTGACGTCATTGTACAACGCGCCGCACGGGCCACGACTCGCTTCGTATCAAATCGCCAGCGATTATAGTAGTTGTAATAGCTTGTGCAGTGTTTTGTTGTTGGTTTTCGTTCGCGTATTAAGTTAATAGTTTAATAATTGTAAATATTATTCGATTAATAAAATGGATGAAGGATTCGAAAAAGGGCAATCGGATAATCTACCTAAAATAGATGGATTAATGGTTGCGCATTACTTATCAACAAATAGTGATTTCGTTGCCGCCGAAATGCAAGGAATAAAAATGCAACGGTAAGTGAAATTTCCGTACCACTACTTATGCTTAACAGTTTATCTGTTCTAAATAGTTTTATCAAAACAAAATACCCAACTAATGTCGTAATGGAAGAATGCAACTCAAATAGTAGAACTACCTACCTACCATTAAATTTGTAAGTTAAAGACAACAAATATGTATGTATTATAGTTTTGTAGTTATTGGTAGGCACGTATGTATAATATAGGTAGGTAACGCTCTTCTTAGTAAATTTAAATTAATACATACATACCTATATTGATTTATTGCAAACTAGCTTCCGCCAGCAGCTTCGCCCCAGTTTCCCTCAGAAGCTGTACATTTTCCCAGTATTAAAAGTAGCCTATGTGTTATTCCAGACTTCGTCCAGATCCTTTCAGTAGTTGTTTTTGTGAAAGATAACAAACACACACACTCACAAACTTTCGCATTTATAATATTAGTAGGAAGTAGGATAGGTACTTATGTACATGTAGTGGGTTGAACGTTACAGATGTACTAAACCTTTTTTATTTGTATTTTTTTACTTACAAAATACGTAAGGCCATTTTAATCTCATTTTTATTGCAAATATAGATGTTTGAACAGATGTACTAAACCTTTTTTAGTTATTTGTTTTGTTCTACTAATAAAATACGTAAGGCCATTTATTTTTATTTGAAACTTATTTCAGATCGGCAAGAGACAGCTATGGCGATGATGCTATTGGTTATATTCAAGTAAAAAGAGTAGGTGATGTATGTACGGTTAATTTCGCATTTTAACGTCCTTTGGAACTATAAAAAACAACTTTTCTGGCGAATTGGTAGTTGTGTTTGTGCTTTTAGGCACAACACATGATTTCCTAGTATTTGGATTGGACATTGTTAAAAGTCTTTAGGTATAAACTTAATATTATAGTACTCTGTGGGTATAAATTCAACGGCACGGGCGCGCGACCACGAGCGGACTGAGTGAGCCAGTGAGCGTGTTGTGCTATGACGTCACACCGTAACCGGCAGCCCGGGTCGTACGGTTACAACTTGTTTTACTTCTAAATCGGAAACTAATTGACATATCGAAGTAATTCTTTCACTAGTATTTTTTATTTTTGCCAGAAAATATGGAGTACTAATAATCAAAATTAGTTAACATTCTTCATTATATATTCAATTAAAACATATTTGAAAATGGATTATCTAATCTTAATAATTTTTAATAATGTGTTTTGCATTATTTATGACCACTTTTTTGATATTAAATAAAGATAAATACGATTATTTGTATTGTAAATAGTTTGTAAACAAATAGGCTAGGGTGACCATAGTTTAAGCTTTAGGTTGCGATCAGGCCCGGATCTGGGGGGGGGGGGGGGGGGGGGTTAACAAGCCGGGGTCTGTGCCCCGGGCGGCAAGTTCAGGGGGCGGCAAATTGAATCTTGGGAGACAACTACAAAACTCATCAATAACGTAACACCACTTAAACTCTTTTTATTCGCCTTACGCGAATTAGTGATTATGCGATAGGGGCGCGTGAAAAAGAGATGAAAACTAAATATTTGGAATGTAATTTATCCATCTCAACAATTACGTTTAGTTTCAAATATCCAATCTGTGTTTACTAGTTAGTTTTAGTTGATTAACCGAACGAAGAACGAACGTCTTTTATGTGGTACAGGCAGTGGCGAATTTACTAGTAGGCTGAGTAGGCTGGAGCCTAGGGCGGCAGATTTTAAGGGGTGGCAAATCTGGGCAATTTTTTTTGTTTTGATTTACTGAAATAATAAATGGCAATATTTTACACACTGAAAAAATGGGGTTTAAAAATTAAGAATAGTTAAAATATTCCAGTAATATATTCCCACGTCTCCACGTTGACAATTTAATAATAAACACTTTATTAAATATCTATACTTGGATATTATAAAATATTCCAATAGGGATACATTATAAAAAAATCTTGCCTAAATGTGAAAAAACACCTATTAACATTGATTTTAGTCTTTAGAGTTCCTTGCTAAGAATATAGTTCTTTTTTTTTTTAAATTGGTTATTTATTGTTTTCACGCACCCAGTGGTCAAGGGGTGGCAAAATTCCTCCTCGGTTTCCTTTGCCTGTCGTAAGACGCGATTAATAGGGGTCATTGGGGTCGCTGGCCAACTCTAAGATGTGCGGCAGAACTCGTGGCTTCATAGCGGACGCCCACAGTTAGGGCGTCCGTCGCAGAGAAAATCTACGCCTACTTAAATTGTGAGGAGCCATATTAGGAAGTGCGCCGGGTGGCACGGCGAGTCAACTAGGTGCTACTCGCTCATCCGCATCGCCTATCGTCCGTAATACCTGCGATGGTCACCATGAGATTTAGTCGGTATGCCGGCAAAAAATCTTCTTAGAATTTTTCAGGGATCCAGCCTGGCTGCAAAATCTATGCGGTACGGACAATAATTGTCCCCGTGTGCCAGATTGGAAGGCTGGAGACCCCGACATGCACCTTATGATCTCCCCGTAGATATCGATTTAAAAAAAAGGTATTGTATTCACCCCGTTTTTAGGAAATTGACTTTGAATCAGACTTGGAAGTTTTGAGGCCTGACAAGGCTATCCTTATAATATCCGCCATAATATCTGTGCCGCTGTACGTATATATAATGTATATAAATGTATGTGTTTGGTGTTCTACCACGAGGTCTATTTCAGTCTACTCTGCTCTATTAACCATAAGACGTTCTATGGAGTCGTTAATTCGTCGTGAGACATTACCGAATATTCGAAGTATACGGGGCCGTACTATCTCGGAAAGACGCTACTTGATGCCGAGTTCTTGAAACATTTGTGTGGAATTCGGACCTGATATTCCAAGCATTCCAACACCTCATCTCTAGGGAATCTACATTTTTCTTCTCCCGTAACGTCCATGTTTCAGCGGCGTACAGAAATACGAGAAAGTGCTCGAACAAGCCTGATCTTTAGTAGCCTTTGTAGTAGTACGATTCCTCCATATTTTCCTGAGCTTCTCTATTGCCCCTCTAGCTATCGCCATACGTCGTTTTATCTCAATGATACAACCACCATTGTTTTTTTTAAACAATCCAGGATAAATGTACGACTGAACCAGTCTTTGAGGAACCCAGCGACAGTTTGTGATGTGCATTGAAATCCCCCAAGACCATTTCAGCCGACGGGAACTGCGTCCGCCCGCCATCAGCCACATGACTGAGATACCTGAACAGCCGAGTCGTCTCATCGTTCCCGTTGTAAGACATGTAAAGGCACATGTCGATGCGGCTCAGGCAACCAAGATTAACGTGCAAACACAAAGCGGCGAAGGAGGGGCCCTCCATGCATCTTAAACGGTGACAGTAGATGTCCAACCGAATATACATACAAGCATACCCCGGCTTTAGGCTTGAAGCTTTCTTCAGTCGAATAACCGGGGTACAGCAGGTAGGAATATTCGGCCGGACAACGAATCCGCGTCTCCATCAAGAAGAGTAAAGCAGACTAGGCCGTCTCGAGATGGTGGTGGACGGCATTAAGGTCGTTTGGAGTTCGCGGATGTTTGTGAACTCCATAGTGAACGCGATGGTGGGGTTATGCACCACTGAAAGACCTGCTTTGTTTAATTGCGCTGTCATGAGGTTGAAGGGATGGGTTTGATGAAGAGGCATCGAGAAGCCAAAGTCCGGGCATTAAGTAGGCCGAATGGGCACCGGCATGAAAGGGTCGGCATGTCGCTAAAGGTCGGCCACATCCGGTCACCAACCGGCACGACGTACCCACCTAAGATTATGTGCGAAATGGTGAGGCAGGCCCTCGTGGTGGTTAGCCACGATTGGGCTCTTGTACTATACTGTCTCTTTGGCCGGCGGGTCAACACTCCTCCCTTCGAGAGCGACCAAATATACGTACAAAATCACTATGACGGTTTTTACGCCCCGTGGACGGTGATCGCTACTCAGACGGACACTTAAGTCCTACCACCACGAACTGTGTCACTCATTTGGCAACGCCCAGGGGTCACGTGTAGGAAAACTAGAGTCAAAGCCTACAGACGTGTGTGACGTTAACCCTCAAAAGTGACGCTAATATAAAGCGTGTAAAAGTGCTTAACGTGGTGGTAAAATGACGTTCTTTCCCTTAGGCCTGTGTTGAGTGGACGTCTGGTTGCTAAAAATGATGATGATGATTAAGAGCGTATACACCTTGCGCGCAAAGTCAACTATAGGTATTTCTTCGTTAATTTCACGCACACATAAGCGACCAAAGCTGTGTGCGTAGAGCTGCCGCGTCGGTCGCTATACAATCGGCTCAAACAACTTTGATCCCTGCGCTTCAAATATTCAATTGAAATGTAACTGTAATATAATATCATAAAAATATTTTATTTGCATTGTAAGTAGACAAATATTACTGTGCAAGCAAAGAATAATAAAAATTTTGGATACTAATCATATTTTCGTTATTATTACATTGTTAAGTTGCATTCAAATCAGTGTTAAATCAGTAGACACTATGGACGTTTTATTAATCATTTCGTGTTCGAACACATAAATAGTGTTAGGGGCCTTACAACTCCTTACAATTACGAAATATATTTAATTTTATATTACAATACATAACATAATTTAGCCTCGGAATTACGTCCCATTATATTACCTGAAACATAATTTATACTCACTACAAAATCATTGTAGGTAATAAAAATAATTAAATATTTTACTACCAAAGTACTAAGATGTGGTAATCGCATTCCGCGCGTGGCTATTTTTACTACGCGCGGCATGATCGACTGCAGCCAGGCCGGAGCGACGAGCGATACGTCCTCCCTCTAGAAGGCCTTGCGGCGGTCTGATTTGATCCACGTCGGACAGCGTGTTTTATAGTGGTTTTTAAAATATTTGTAGAAAACATGAAAACTAATTTTGTTGAAATATAAAAATGGTAATTTATTGATAAGATGTTCTTCTATTATAACATGCAATTGTTATAAAAAATTATGTACGATAAGTTGGTGAAAAAAAATATGTTCTTGACGAGAGTTTCTGAATAATTTCGCATTGTTTAAATTTTTTTTTTCAGGAACTAAACACAAAACGATTATTTTTCTTAGCAAAATCCCTCCATAAGGGTCTTATTAGTCTGATAATATTTTTACTTTTATCTTATATTTAGTGGTTAAGGATATCTTAAGCTTCTAAATTGCCATTTAAAGCCTAAATAACGAAACTTGTGTTTAGTAATCCGTATAGTACTCACAAATTATCCATCAATCTATAATGTTTTCCACCAAAATCCCTAGATGACAACCTTCTCTAAAATTAGTAATAATTATTTTTCCTTTATATTGTTTATTGGTGGCTATTAACTTAACGCTCTTAAGAGCGTTTATACCCTGCACGCGCTTTTTGGCTTAAAAACAGGACTTTTCAAATGAGTTAATAGCCACCAATAAACAATTTAAAGGAAAAATAATTATTACTAATTTTAGAAAAGGTTGTCATCTAGGGATTTTGGTGGAAAACATTATAGATTGATGGATAATTTGTGAGTACTATACGGATTACTGAACACAAGTTTCGTTATTTAGGCTTTAAATGGCAATTTAGAAGCTTAAGATATCCTTAACCACTAAATATAAGATGAAAATAAAAATATTATCAGACTAATAAGACCCTTATGGAGGGATTTTGCTGAGAAAAATAATCTTTTTGTGTTTAGTTCCTGAAAAATAAAAATTTAAACAATGCGAAATTATTCAGAAACTCTCGTCAAGAACTTTTTTTTTTCACCAACTTATCGTACATAATTTTTTATAACAATTGCATATTATTATAGAAGAACATCTTATCAATAAATTACCATTTTTATATATCAACAAAATTAGTTTTCATGTTTTCTACAAATATTTTAAAAACCACTATAAAACACGCTGTCCGACGTGGATCAAATCAGACCGCCGCAAGGACTTCTAGAGAGAGGACGTATCGCTCGTCGCTCCGGCCTGGCTGCAGTCGATTATGCCGCGCGTAGTAAAAATGGCCACGCGCGGAATGCGATTACCACATCTTAGTACTTTGGTAGTAAATATTTTTTTTTATTTTTTTTTTTATTGCAGTGAATGGCGAGACGAGCAAGCCGTTCGCCTGATGGTAAGCGATACGACCGCTCATAAACAGTAGAAACATTCCACTGCGCTCGCCATCCTGAGACATAAGATGTTAAGTCTCAATATGTCCAGTAGTTGCTCTGGCTACAATGTCCTTCAATCCGAAACACAACAGTGCATTTAAGCAGTGTTGTTTCACGGGAGAAATAGACTTTGCGGTGGTACCTACCCAGATGGCCTCGCACATATGAGAGACCTACCACCAGTGTTATATTAACCACATACCACAAGTGTTATGTTAAATATTTAATTATTTTTATTACCTACAATGATTTTGTAGTGAGTATAAATTATGTTTCAGGTAATATAATGGGACGTAATTCCGAGGCTAAATTATGTTATGTATTGTAATATAAAATTAAATAAATTTCGTAATTGTAAGGGGTTGTAAGGCCCCTAACACTATTTATGTGTTCGAACACGAAATGATTAATAAAACGTCCGTAGTGTCTACTGATTGAACACTGATTTGAATGCAACTTAACAATGTAATAATAACGAAAATATGATTAGTATCCAAAATTTGTATTATTCTTTGCTTGCACAGTAATATTTGTCTACTTATAATGCAAATAAAATATTTTTATGATATTATATTACAGTTACATTTCAATTGAATATTTGAAGCGCACGGATCAAAGTTGTTTGAGCCGATTGTATAGCGAGCCGACGCGGCAGCTCTACGCATACAGCTTTGGTCGCTTATGTGTGCGTGAAATTAACGAAGAAATACCTATAGTTGACTTTGCGCGCAAGGTGTATACGCTCTTAAGATAAAAATATAGGCAAGGCTAGTTAATGTTTTTTGATGTGAAAACTTGCATTAATTGATTTAGTTTCTTGTCGTCAGGTGTTTACAGTAGAAAGATACACAAAATTTCTTGGAAGATGAAGTAATTTTATTTTAGTTTGAGTTGAAGTAATTTTACAACGTTTAAATTCGTAAATTAATATGTGGAATACCGGAAAAGTAGTGTCGCCATCATAATTTTGTCATTTTAAAGAGCGTGAATGATCTTGTATAGCAAGGGCCTCCTCTACAATCGACAGTACGATTGAGAGTGGTTAGGCCGTATAGTCCACCACGCTGGCCTAGTGCGGGTTGGCGTGAATGATCTTGCCGAATGCAAATACATTATTTATGAATCCTTTAAATGAGTTGGGTTAAATTAGTCAACGATCATAATATGATGTTATAATGAATGTAACCTAGCTTTTGATAAACAGTCGACATGTACTAAAAATTGATAACATTGTTGATGCCGTTCGATGTGCTTGTTGCTAAAAGTTACTGGCGGTATCGACGCGATTAGTAATATTCAACAAATAGTATTTACACACACTGTGGCCACTGTGCACTGTGCACAGTGTCACTACACTCCACTGCGGTGAGCACTATATAGTCAAGCTTTGATTTATATTTTAATTTAGATCAAAAACGAGGATAAACAATTTTTTTAGTTTATATTTTTCCTAAGGATCCGGATAGGCGGAAAGTGTGGCTACATAAAATACCTACTGGTGGTAGCTGTCATATATGTGAGAGGCCGTCTGAGTGGGTACCACTGCAATGTCTATTTCTCCCGCCTAAAAGCAGTGTAAATGCCATGTTGTGTCTCGGTGTGAAGGAAATTGTAGCCAGAGTAACTACTGGCCATATTAAGACCTAAAATCTCATGTCTTAGGATGGCGAGTGCGGTGGAATGCCAAGCATTGCTATGTAGTTCGAGGTGTTTGGTTTTGGCACTGTTCATGAGCGGTCGTATCACTTACCATCAGGTGAACGACAAGCTCATCTCGCCATTCGTAATATTAAAAAAAAACATTAACTTTTTTTATAAATCTGCAAGTATTTTTTGTGAATATTTTAAGAAAAATGATTATAGATCTCAAAAGCCGGAACATCTTATTATACCTATCATAACATACCAAATGCAAAGCATTAATCTTGGGCTCGATTTTTCGGCTTTTTGTGCACGATATGGCGAAACGTGTTTATGTATGCATATGTGATTGTTACCATCAGCTGTTTCTAAGACAATTTTTAACTAACATACAAAACTATTCAACTTAAATACAATTCACCTAAATAACATAGTTAGCGCCGTTTACTGTTCTGAACTGTATCAGCACATATACGTCCCACTGCAGGGCACGGGCCTCCTCTACACTCGAGGGTAAGATTGAGAGTGGTTAGGCCGTAAAGTCCACCACGCTGACCATATGCGAGTTGGCGGACTCTACTTACCAAATAAAATCTTAGAAATGGCTATTGTATAGGTACAGGTTTCTTCACGATGTTTTCCTTCAACGTTTTATTAAACACTATGTTTTTGTTTTGGTTCTCTTGCGCCGCGCCGTCGGCCTACTTGTCCTTGCTCACGTTAACATATCTTAAATTTAAACTTATTTCTAGCTGCTATTCTCAATTGTCGTGGTGAATTTAAACCAAATCATGTATATAGACAAATATTTATATGATTAGATTCAATATTATAAAATTTAATTTGCTATGTCCTGGTTTACAAAATTGCATTGTCACTCTAAAGAAAAGGATAGCGGATAACAGTGACGTTATTTTAAGGTAAAATTTTTGTGCTTCAGTTTTATATCAGGAATGCAATCTCTATTTGGTTATAAGCTTTTTTCTCATTTGTGGGGTCTGTGGGTATTAGACCAGGTCTCGATCGAATCAAAGGCTTTCTCATAGTCCACAAACGCTAAACAAAGCGGCAAGTTATATTCCTCGGTTTTTTGTATAACCTGCCGTAGCGTATGAATATGGTCTATGGTACTAAAGCCTTTTCGGAAACCGGCTTGTTCGGGAGGCTGGAAGTCATCAAACCTGCTTTCGAGACGATTTGTGATGACCCTCGAAAACAACTTATAGACATGGCTCAGAAGCGAGATGGGCCTATAGTTCTTCAGCAAAGTGTTATCACCTTTTTTGAAGAACAGTACCACCACGCTCCTGCTCCATGCCTCTGGCGTTGAGCCCTCGAAGAGAACGGAATTGGAGAGCCTCTGAAGGACTTTCAGTATCGGCGTTCCGCCCGCTTTCAGAAGCTCTGAAGTGATTCCATCCTCACCCGGCGCCTTGTTGTTTTTAAGTTGTTTGAGGGCCATCTCCATCTCACACAGGCTGATGTCCGGGATATCATCGCTGAAGTGTCGTATCAACTCGGCTCTCGGGTCTTCGGCCGAGCTAACAGTAGGTTCGGCAACCGAGGTGTAAAGCTGTCCGTAGAACCTCTCGATCTCTCTTAATACCTCTGCCCTCGTCGATACCACGCGGCCATCGTCCGTTTTCAGCCTAGACAACTGGCTTTGCCCAATAGACAAGTCTCTTGCAAACACTTTGGAGCCTCCGTCCTGCTCAATTGTCTCCTTAATGCTCACAATACTGTGAGCACGGACATCGTCTCGCAAGGACTTCCAGATCCGTCTATTGAGCCGCCGATATGCTTCGGCGTCAACGGAAGACTGCAGCGTCAAAGATCGACGTTCGGCAATGAGGTCAAGAGTGTGGATCGAGAGTTTTTGTGGTCTATCTCTACGGCGAGGTCAAAAATACTTAGATCCCACCGTATGGACAGCTTCTACCAAACCGCTGTTTAACTCGTCCACTGCAAGGTTTTCTTTTAGACAATCAAAACGATTTGTCAACTCGAGTTGAAAGCTCTCGGGGTTTTGGATATGGGCGCGAGTAGGTCGGAGCGTAGACTTCATCAAGCGACGCCTTTCTAATTGGACTTTGATATTCAGTGTGCCCCTAACCATTCGGTGATCACTGCCGGTTTTCACCCTGTTGATCACAGAGACATCACTGAACATCCGTCTATTCGTCGTCAAGATGAAATCTATCTCATTTCTCGTAGAACCGTCAGGACTCAGCCAGGTCCATTTCCTGTGAGGCGGCTTCTGGAAAAAAGAGTTCATCGCAGAGTCCCTCTTTTTCCAGAAAGTCGGCCAGCATCTGACCCCTGAGGTTCCGTTGCCCATGTCCAAATTGCCCTACTTGTAACTCTGCATCGCTTCTCTTGCCCAACTTTGCGTTGAAGTCATAACAAAATTGAAGTAGGTTTTGGAAGTATGTATGGCCCGACTTATGTCCTCATACATCTCCTCTACTTCTTCATCTGGGTGTGTCGAGGTCGGCGCGTATACCTGTATGACCTTCAACGAATATCTTTTTGATATTCTGAGTATAAGGTACACTACCCTGCTCGACACACTTTTGATGGATACGATGTGTTGATGAGAGACCTGTGGACGAGAAATCCGACACCTCCTCGGGACTGTTGGTCGTCCCCCCGGTAGAAGAGCAGGTTAGCAGACTTCAGGGTTATCTTATCCTCCCCGATTCTTCGGACTTCCGATAACCCCAGAATGTCCCAGTGTAACCCGCTCAATTCTTCTTCCAGTTCGACAATCTTCTCGTCTGTCCTCATAGTGCGTATGTTGTGTGTTACCAGGGCCAGTCGTCGTCGGGGGTGGTAGCCGGGGCCAACCCGGGGATTCTTAGCACCCCCTGCCCCACCGTAACCATGGCTGCTACCATCGCCAGGAATAGTGGGGCTGCCGGGGACTGGGGGCCTGGTCAATTTTAGTGTCGACATTGAGGGGTATTTGCCAATACTCGCCACGCTTGGCAGGCGGGTTGGCGAGCGCAGGAGGGGACTCGCGCTGATGACGCTGCTGCCCATCATCAACGGGGGAAGGAAATAGGGTTTGTGAGTAGTGGATATAATGGGAAAGGAAAGTATGGCCTGTAGGAGTGGATACTGCAGTCATGGAAGGGAATGTTTGTAGTGACTGCAGTAGCTCGGGGCCGAGGTCGCGTACTCGTAGCGCCTATTCTATGGACAGGCCATGATCACTAGAGAGGAGCATCCCTGACCTGCAAGTATAGAAATGTTTAATTTATCGTTTAGAATACATAAGGCAAAGGGATATGAGGATAAATAAAAATTAATGCTTGGTAGTTACTCCATTTTTATTTAATTGAAAAATTAACATCTTTGGCAATCTGTATGGAATTAATATTCAAGGAAGACAAGGAACATAAAAATTTGCTTGTTTATATAAAATTATAGAGAAAAAATCCTAAGAATCGGTAATTATACAGTAGGTAGAAAAAATTCAATATAATTTTCATAGCCATAGATACTAAATTCATTTGTTGTAGGGAGTTCCTAAACATGATGAATAGGAAATTATAATTCGATATTATTAGTAATAATAATCAGATATAACGTGATGAACCAACTTACACGACTTTGGAGATTCATTTCGCTTAACCATTAGAAGAAGTTAAGTTGTAATCAGTTTGATACTGGTCATATTATAGAACACAACACTACTTTTCTTTAAACATAATTGTGCATTACACTGGTAAGATTATTTTTTAAATTATATTATTTTCTTTTACTATTATTCTTCACAGTATTCGGACGAAAACTACTTATCTATATTCACACCGCATGCAGTAATTATTTAGTAACAATTAATGTAGGTAGCGAGCAACTTATTAATTCATAAGAGGTTCGAATTATTTGGCACAGTATTTTGTGCACAAATACTCACTGTTAGAACAATTCATCGAGAAATTTTGTTAGACAAAGTGAATACATTGTAAATCAATTAATAGTCCATTTTAATTACATACTAAACATTGAGTATGTGGTATTGACAACAATGTAGGACGGCAAAAACTATGAACAACCGTTTACAATAGAGCAACATTTCACCAATAACTATCGTGAATATTGAACAACTACAAAATTTAAGTGATTTGACACTTTCAAGTTTGAATACTAATAGTTAAAGAAATAAAATTGATACATAATTTATTACTTATTCAAGAATGTCTAAAATGCATATGGAAAGATGACAATGATCTATCTCATACAATGAATGAGTAGGTATATTGCAACATAAAATAGGCAAACAAGTGGTCCAATTTGCCATGCATCAATTACGAACACACAATTTACACACCTAAACTTAAATAGGGTTTGGAAAAAAACATTAATCTTAAGAATTCAAGTATAAGTAATGCCGACTGTAACATTTCCAATTCATAAGCTTGAACTTTCATTACTCTCAATTGAGTGGATATAACTAGCTTCTAAAATTTTCGAGATCTCAGGTTTTATTGTATCAATAACGAAATTAAAATGATTATAGTAATATTTAAGTTAAATCTAATTGCTAGATAGATTCAACTGGAAAATCACACGCAGTATGAAAATATTTTCGAAACTTACATCTACATAAATCACAATCAACGATACATTTAAAAAATATAAGAGATGCGTCATTCTCTAATGTAATAGCTATATGAACAAATCTTTAATGCAAGTTCTAAATAAGCATAATATGTGTGTTGCGTTTTTTAAAAATATTTTCAGCAATATCAATAAGAAATGCCTGCTAAGTAAATTTGTGCTATGACAAACAGATTTATCGATATAGTATCGCCACTATCTTCAGCCACAAGGAGTTCACAGCAGAATTGTCGATAGCTATAGATATATTTATGCTAAAATCTACAGATTACAAAGAAATGCGTTAAAAGAGAGACTATGCTTTTAGCATATTATTCTTTGTCTAATTAAATATATGTTACGCAGATTATTTATAATTATTGCACGTATCGTCACCCGATGTCATGGATAAAACGAAGCGTATTATACGAAGTGCAAGTTTTAAGCGCTATGAAAGAAATATTAAAAACATCTATAAAATTTATAGACCTGAATAAAAATGAACCGCAATCATGTAATATTATAAAGAAGGAACAGAATACAGATAATAATTTTTAAAATAAAATACATAATGTTACTCTCTTAAAACTATGAATAGAACCATGATCGTAGCCAGCCGTGGGATCAGGGTGGGGCAGAAGTCTTAAATCATATGTAATTAGCAAACTGTACCCACGGTATTCTTCTATTACACTCTGTATCTGTGTTTATAATTGGAATTATCCTAAATACTTTCTTATTGCTCACCTGCCTAGTACTTTACCTAGATCATTTATTTTTTTAGAGTTGGTTAAGTACCTTACAGATCAAATCCAGGGTGGGGCAAGCGCCCCACTCTGTCCCACCGTGGCTACGCCCATGAATAGAACTGAACTGAATTAACTAACAACAGTACATAATTAATCATAAAAATAAACAATTATGTATTATGAAACTTGCATTACTGCAATACCCTTCATAAAATAAATCTTTGGGTTTCCACGCGGCAAGTAAATATTATAATCACAAACTTAACAAAAAAAATATTATTACCTTACAAAAATCACCAAACCCTGCTTATTTAAATTCTTTAACGAAATTATGCTATGAGTACCTATAAGAAAATATATGAGTATTTTTGGCATTTTCATAAACCATTATAACCTAACACAAGTGGCACGGAGAGATATAAGTAGGAAGCGAAAATTTCAAACCTAGTTAAATAAAACCGGGGAAAGTTGCGAACTCATTATTTTCTACACAATGCAATGGTATGATTTAATAACAGATTTAAAGCCTTCACTACGTTTTCTCAACATTTTTAGAAAACTAAGAAACGTATCCTTAAGTTGTGTTAAATTTAAGGGCAAACTTATATTTTTTTATTAATTGAATAAATTGTACATTTATTACAGGATTTTATTTTAAATTAATTAATCACTTAAGCCTCTAAAGCCTGGTTCCATAGATTTAGTAAATTTTATTCAGATTACATTACTGCTTCTTTTTTAATTTGTCGCGTCTTATAGTCTGCCTATTTATGAACAAATAATATGTATTTTTAACTAAAAAAGAGAAATAGTTAATTTTAGAATAGCAAATCAAATCATTTTATTTTATCACCATAGAGGCAACCCTTAATACCTGATATATTTTAATATAAATTATTACGAGAAAAGTCATAAAACACTACTTTAAATTTGTATTATTGTGCCGAATAAATGATCTTAAGATATTGAAATAAGATAAATTCCGTTCGATTTTCTACGTATCACAAATTTAACATTTAAGGATAACATCTTAGTTTTAGATTAGTTTTTACATTCGGACTGTGCGTTTTCATTTGCTGTAAATCTATTCCAAAAAATAAACTAAAATATTCACTATAACGTATAAAGTATAAACTACGTTGAGAACGTAAATGAAAAGTTTTTCTTTTACTTCGCAAAAGAGTAATCAGAACACTTGATAATCAAATTAGGTATACCTGTATTTTGTGTTCCAGATTAATTTACGGGCTATCATGCCAGGAATATAAAGATTAAAAAAAATATTGCCAGGGGTGCGAAGTCACCGGTAACAATTGCTCATATATGTAGGTATTTAGAGCGGAGATATCTTAAATTAAATTCCTTGCGTAAGAGAATTTTCCAGAACGATATCAAACTCATCAAGCGGTTCAAGAATTTGTCTGAGGAATGTGAGCAAACCACGCTTGCGTAGAAAACTCTGTTCTTCATACATTTCAGCTGTCACGCGAGTCATCGACATCGGAACCAACATCCGATGAAGCCAGTGTTCGCTGCAAATAAAATAAAAATTGTGTCATGCCGTTGTCAAATCTAGCTGTATAGTTTGTTTTAAAAAGTAGGTAATAATATTACGGCATTATTCATATACAGTTTTATTTTAGTTATCGAATGTTTTGTCTTCTTTACTCAAACTGAATTCAAAAGTCGTTCGACAGGGACCAAACATTCGGTAGCCAAAATTGAAAATATATAGATTTTATTGTTACAAAGCGTGGGGTGCAGGAGGATAAGTAACTGTTGTAAACACCCCACCCTTTGTAACAATAAAATATATGTATTTTACTCCATTTTCTTATGTTAAATTCAGTATCAATTATTTTTACTTTTTTAGTTGTATATCTTATTAAAGCGTGTATTTTAGTTTTTTTTAACTATTATTTAATTGTTTTGACTAAAAACATCCATCTACGGCTGTATTTCCAATCAATAACGCCATCTGTTGGTCAGTAGTAACATTTGACACTTGAAGAATACAATGTTAACGCCATCTAGCGATGAATAGTGCAAACATGCATTATTGACGTGATCACGCCATCTATTAGTCAGTAGCAAATTATGTTCATCTATACGCCACCTAGTGGTCAGTAGCAATGGTCATCAATTATAAGAATAATGAATCCTGGCGAATCTAATCAGGATAATTATATATTTTAATCGAATTATTGTATTGTCATCGGTCTTTGACAGGTGTGCAAAATTTGAACGAAATCTGGCCGTTTAAAGTGGGTCAAAATCGCGCCCAAAGAAGTCGGTTACAAACAAACATACAAACATACAGGTGAAGCTAATAAAAAGCGTGTAAAAAGCAAAAAATGAATGAGGCCGCATTGCAAATTCTAATTTAATTTTAAGTTTATCATTTTATCACTCATTGAGGACCTGTATCCGGTATGTTCCTCGTTATTACTAAAACGTTTTAATATACTACATAAGTCGCAACATGTTTCTATGGAATAAATCCATTAATCTCTACTAGCTTTACTAGTACTGGGAAAAGCTGTCTCCCACTGAGAATTATGTTACAATGGGCGTATAAGATACTGCAAAGGTTTTTTGCATTGCCATTTGCCTGAGTCTCGATATGTGCAATAGTTACTCTGACTACCATGTTCTTGAAGCAGAAACACAACAGTGCTTTTACACTGCTGTTTGTCAGGAGAAATAGACATTGAGGTGGCATCTACCGAGGCGGTCTCTCATAGAGTTGACAAATACGAGGCTACTCTCTTGATCAGTAATTCTCAACCTTTTTTTGTTGCGGCACATATTTAACGATTTCAAAATTTGGCGGCACACAAAGAAAAAGATAAAAATTATTTACTTACTACAACACACTGCATAAATAGTTTATGACAAAAAAATTAAATATACGAAATAAACTAATATATACTACAATAATAACTAAACGTTTATTAAGGGATTAATTACAAGCTAATAATAAAAATATTTTTAATGCGAAATTTGAGCTTGATGTTTTTTGATAATTTCATTTATATTTGGTCGTAAAAATGACAATGCTACTCTCATATCGTAAAGAAAAGGTGCAGTAACTACTATGCAACACCTTGTGAATCCCAACTATCACTAAAACAACACGTTTTGTACGCAGAAGTGGCAAGTGTGCGCCGCCTTAAGACATATTCCTATTGCTATGCACGCCGCTTCATCATAATTTGGCACTAAGAAAAATGCGTTGCAAAGCAAATAATAAAATAATTAACTTTTGGTGGATTTAAATATATATTCATGTTAAAAATATTTTTCTTTTTAAATGATTAATATTAACATTATTATATATTTGCAAAAGGACATGGCCAGTTTTTGTATGGCGCTGTGCCTAGTACTTCGAATCTCGTCTACATTAATTAGTTTTGCATTGTTGGGGTAAGGTTTGTTCCAAGATTAATACAGAAAAGTTACAAAGCCTATGAAGTTCAGGGTTTTTAGATATTTACAAAAACATATCGTATTTTCAGGTTATGTTTTGTAGGTTATCCGTCAATTTATTGAATCTAATAAGAATACGTTTACATAAATGCTTTACCATCGAATTTTGAATTAAAAGGAACTTATATTTTATAAGTTACACAAAATATACACCGAGACGTTTTTAATTGTGTCACAATGTAAACAAATATACAAAGCATGGTTCCTGTCAAGCAACTGTCAAGTGTCAAGTATTTTACTGCAGCGTTTAGTTGTTGCAATGAAAGTGTGTAAAAATGGGAAGAATATATGTGCAAGTATATACTACAAACATTGCTTTATATATATTTAGTATTGTTAGTTATTATGACCTATTATAGGTCTACCAGAATCTCATGGCATAAAATTAAAAACAAACATAATGATTTTTATATGGCAATACCATCAGTCAACAGCTGTTTCAAAACTTGAGTTATGTCATTTGATGTGAATATTTTAAGATTTCTATACTTCCTTAGCGAAAATATATAAATTAGTTCTACGATCACAAGTGCGACACATTGTTCACAAGGTTTATCGCCAGATCCGTGAATAAATTGGCCAAATTTATACAAAATCGTCGATTTTAAAATCGACGTCGTTTTAACAAATAAGTCGGAGTGAATAGTTTTGATACTTCATGTTTTTTGGTTAGTTTTAGATTTGTACATGTGTTATATCGTATTTACTTTGTTATCATGCTTTGAAACTACACAGTAATGCATTGAATACCTATTTTCAGGAGTTTCCAGAGTTTTTAGATAAGGAACGGTTTATTATTAATATTTTATCTTCATAGTCTTGATCAGAAGATGTACAGGAAGAGTATTTAGAAGTAAGCTCTGACTAAAGTGTTAATGAAATAAAGAAGACTGAAAATAAAATTATACGTTTTTTTATTTTACAATCTTGAATCTTTCATATAAAATTTTTGGAATCTAATATTTATGTAAATAAAACCGACTCATAATCAAACTACGTACAATTTAGAAATTGAAAGTTGTTAGATTAAGTGAGAACTAATAAGAAGAGAGAATTAAGACGAAACTGGTGGCTCGGTACCGCCATATTTAACTACGTTTTGGAAATACCAGCGTTCCCTCTATATTATAAATACCCGTTAGGCACGTATTTATATTGCAATTTGACAGCCTTTTAAAATGACAGCCTCCGTGGCGCAGTTGGTTAGACGCCGCCTGTGAAACGAGAGGCCGCGGGTTCGATCCCCGCACCGAGAGAAATGTTTGTGCGGCCCACAAATATTTCTTCCAGGTTTGGGTGTTTGTGAGACCGAAAAGTCTCTTGTAGTTCCGGATATCCACGACACGACTCGATCTTAGTGTAGGGTCAGGACTATGTATGTGACTGTTGGGTGTTATTATTTATTTATTTAGAATAGAAAAAAAATCTATTTTACCTTTTTTAATTGGCTATTAATCAAAAAGTACAATTTTGAAGTCATTTTAATGATTAAATAAACTATATATTTATACTTAAAACATTATGTACTTTATTTACAAAGTTTTACTAAAAAAAAACATGTTAATTTGAAATAATAATAAATTACAATTATTTAAAGTATCAAAATATGTTCATCCAATTACCCCAGTGTTGCGATGCGCAAATTCAAATTTCCCAAAATGCCATGAGATTCTGGTAGACCTATACCTACTTATAGATTATTTTTAGGAATATTTTAGACAAAGTTATTATTTTTTTCCTACACTTGCTTTACTGCGAACGAAACGTTTATGCGGGGCCAACAATGGCGGAAATGGGTCATCAATCAATGCAAAATCTTATTAAACTTTATATATACTCCCTAAACTTCTACAGAAATATGACATATTCTTAAATTAATAGTTGATTTTTTATATTCATTCAATTATTGCTTTGTTTTTGTACACGATAAAAAGTAACTAGGCAGAAACTGTCCAGGTCCTTTGGCGTCACACTTTTGAAATTTGGCGGCACACAATAGTGCCGCGGCTCAGTGGTTGAGAATCACTGCTCTTGATTATTCTTCTGGGAGTAGCATTTGGCGAGGGCACACCGATTCGTCCGGGCTGGCGGACTACCATAAAAATTCTTACTAATCGCTATGTTATGCATATTTTTTCACTATGTTTTGCTTCACCATAGGAAGGTATGCGATTGTAAAAATATCTAGATTTTAATTCAGGTCCTGGGTTACGGAAATAACAAATTAAAACTCACCGCAAACTGAGACATATAAACAGCTGGAACTTGCCGTCCTTGCCGAGACTACGTCCTGCAGTGTTGATTTCGTCCATCAGATGGCAGTAACAGCGCCAAATGGCCCTGTGCTCTTGATCTTGCCGACAGTTGTACGCCATTCCGCAACTTTTATTGTTCTGAGTGACGGGTTCGTCGCATAGACTCATCTTGAATTCGTCTTTTACCCTCGCTGATGAAGTATATACCATATTTAGAATTTTGTGAAGCCTTAAGATTTATATAAGGTAAAAAATACATGATTGCAAAGAAAGAACCAATGCGGTGTCAAAAATAAGGTTTAAATATATTCACACTCACTAAAATAGTCCCATATGAAAAGATTCTTGCCGAAGAGACGCGCGGACTTAAATCCACACAGGAATGCTTGCTCAAGACATTTAACCAGACCGTTTTCACCACACAACAGCACGCTTAGCGAGTTGGCGTCTTTGTCACGCTTTGACTGATAATGCCATTTGACGATAGCGTTCACACAATCCCCTGAAATTATTTATAATATCCTGTTACGCGAAAGTTACAAAAATATATGTAGCTATCAGCAGTTCATTAGATATTTATCGCTATTTCTAGCCATATGTATAAAAACACAACAACATCTTTACCATATTTTATTTACTAACATTATAAGCCAAAAGATTTTACTCGAGGCTTCGGTCGCGTGCTTTACACAGCTCGGGAACATAATATATTTTTTCTACGCATCAGATTTTAAGCAAGTACCACAGATATATTATTAGTGTGTTATTCGGTGTATAATCCGCTTTATTGATACAACCAATGCGCTGAAGAATCTATCTTTATCATATTTTTATTTATTGGTCTTCAACTAAGGTTACCTTAGTTGGAGACCAACATTGCAAACATTGGCATAACATGGCATATATTTAGTTGAATATTTACAATTATAAACATTATGCATTTATAGGAGCTTACATAAAATATAGAAAATAATCGAGCAAAGACAAAACAAAATATTTAAATAACAGGAAATTTAAACAAATGAGTCTAAGTTACCTCAGATATTTTAAAAAGTTGTTAGGAAATCACAAAACAATGTCAAAGGGTAAAAAAAATACAAATGTACTAAAAATAATAATATATTATTACAAATAAATATTAAAGAGAATTAAAAGTTAAGAGTCTTACATAGTATTATTCAAGTCAATATTAAATATCCGGCTCGAAGGACCAAAATGTATGGTGATATCAATACACTTAGAATGATAGTTGATATTTGATTGATAGTCCGTTTTGATTGAATATCTTTTCTTTATAACTGAATGATATGATAAATGAGTCCGTGCGTGTTTCTGATTGATTATGAACTGATTTCTTATTTGATATAATAAATTTCTTTTTAATATAATAATAAGGTTCGACTATGGTCTAACAAAGAAATTTATAAATCCATTCAGAATGAAACAAGTTAGAAACATTTTAAATCTTGTAGTGGGAGTAACAGAAAAGAAATGCAAATCAAAGATAGTGTCGTCACTAGTGTTATACATTACTGTGTGCGCGTGTGAAAGAGACGGCAAGATGTCCCCACTACACGCCTACTCTTTAATTTTAAATATTAATATTTGCCTTATGTTACAAGCTACTTTAATACATTTTTAACAGCAAGGCTTTACTTTTAACGTATTTGTGTTTGTAAGCGAAATTATACTAAATATCGATAATAGTCAAATACCCTATTTTAAATTTAAAGCATTTAGGGGCCGTCCATTAATCATGTGATCTTTTATTTAACATTCTTTGACCCTCTCCCCTCCCCTTTGGAGACATGTGGTGAGATTTTAATTGGATGGATTGGCGTGTATTTTTAATACATATAAATAAGTCTTAAAATTTTTGAATATTATCTTCAAATCGGGGTATAAAGTATAATCATTCAAGCCTCACGTGATTAGTGGACGGCCCCTTACGTATGAAACTGGACACGCTTGCACTATACAGACGGCTTATAATATAATGTAATGGTTGTTGTAGGTACCGATCATGTGCTGTATGGTGGAGGTGGACAGATGCGTGGTGGGCGTGGGCGGCGCGGGCGGCGCGGCGCGGTGCGGGGCTCGCACGCGCGCCGCCACCAGCAGCCGCTCCGTGGAGCCGTCGTCCACGCCCGAGCCCAGCCAGCGGTTACACGGGAACCTGCACACACATTCACTATACTTTATACTGGGTATTATAATATAGAGGGAGCGCTGTCATACATTCGCGTCTTGAAAAACGTAGATATTTTCTTGTTCGTAATGTTGGTACCACTCCTATATTAGTGTAAATTGAATTAATTATTTAGCCTTAAATTGCTATAAATTTCTTGTATAACCGAAATTATATTAAGCTATTGTACTTTTAAAACTAGTTTGAGTGGAATTAAATAACCCTAAACTATTTATTCTTACTTTTCTTTTTCAAGTGATTCATATAATGTTGGACAACCTGTCAAATATCAGCCAATAGGAGGGCAGAAAAAGGTGGCCCGGCACCACAATTTTTATCTACGTTTTTAAAGTACCATCGCTGCCTCTATTTACTCTAAGACTGGGTATATCAAGACTACCCGACTAACCCGCACTAGGCCAGTGTGGTTTTTTTTTCTGGCCCGGCATAGTGGCGACATTGCACCTGATAGTGAGCGCAAATGCCGCCCAGGCAGAGTATCCATTGGCATCAGACGGCAGTCCCATGCCAATAGATACAATTATGCCGGCCTGCTAAGATGCCTCTTCAAAACTATGGTGGTGGACTATACGGCCTAACCACTCTCAATCGTACTCTCGATTGTAGAGGAGGCTCGTGCCCTGCAGTGGGATGTATATAGGCTGATACAGATAGATATCAAGACTGCTACCGGAAACTGAGCCGGGTGGTTATAGTACTTTAGACACAGTGCAACTAAAACTTTTGCAATAAAACACGAACACTTTTATCATATTTTTTTCTTATCGTCGTATTTTGGTGTTAAATATATCGTTTTTTTTCTAAAGTAGTAATATACAGATAGGGTTAAAATTATTATTTTTGAAATATCACAAAAATAAAATGTCGCGTTATTTTGTAAAATTTTTGTTTGCATTGTGCCTGTAGGTAGCTATTGTAACTTCCACCCGGCTTCGTTTTCGGTACTAATTTTGATATACCCTGTATACTCTCTTCACTGTTGCTAGGTCTTTCATATGTGAGAGGTCGCCTAGGTTGGTATTACCGCAATGTCTATTTCTCCCGCCAAAGAGCAGTGTAAATGCACTGTTATGTTTCGGATTGAAGGACATTTTAGCCAGAGTAACTACTGAATATATTGAGACTTTACATCTTATGTCTCAGGGTGGCGAGCGCAGTGGAATGCTAAGCATTGCTTTGTAATTCTAGGCGTTGGTTTTGCTATTGTTTATGAGCGGTCGTATCGCTTACCATCAGGCGAACGGTATGCTAGTCTCGCCATTCATTGCAATAAAAAAACCTATGTACAGAGGTACTCCAACATTAAACCTATATTTAAAAATCTATTGGCCTATGTACATAATGTAATAAACACACAATACTATAAAAAAAAAATCAACTTTCATCCATAATTTCAACGACTTTTTCACCATCATCATTACCAGAACTATCATCGCCAATCTCTAAAACTGATACGATAGGTTTATGGTAGCTGAAGTAAGAAACGAACAGTTTTGATTCGAACCTATTTAAATGTCTAATAAAGACCGCATCAATAGTAGTTTTGTATTTCGTTGTGCTAATATTGCGATCATTCGACATAGTTAAACCAAATTCATTATTTAAAAATTCAATTAATAGTTGATTTTTATCGTCTGCGAAGTTTATGTTGAAATCTCCACTCAAAATCACTGGCAATTCATCAAAGCTTTATAAACTGACAGCTAACTGACAGCTGTCTACTCTCCATCCGTCTTACGCTTTTTCGATCAGGTCACGTGTCCTGACGCGAGTTTAAGATTTTATACCCATTACAGAAAAAGTGCTCAACGCCGCTAAAGAAGTTTTCACTTCAAAAATACCGGGGGAAGACCGTGGGTACAGATTGCAAATTACATATAATTTTAGACTGCTGCCCCAGCCTGATCCCATAGTAAAAATAAGAAAAATCGTATTTTGCCTGCTCTCGATTGTCGAGCTCGTCAAGACGATTCCTCTGACTCCAAACACGGGGGGTTTACTTTAAGAAATGACGGAGTTATGCCTGGAAAAATATTTTTGGGGAGAGAGGGAGGAATTTGGGGATTTGGTTGGGGCCAATCTGTAGAGCTCACCGAGCCGGTTCCAACGATACCAAACTCGGTGGGTCTACGATTTATATTGGCCGAGATAGGATTGGGGGGGTGAGGTAAATTTTCGGGGTGGGGGTAAGGGAGGGGGGGGGGGGGAGGAAGGTTTCTTGGGGAGGCTAACTTAAATTAATTTTTTGGAGGTAAAATATTTTTTTTTGGGGGGGTAATTTTTTGCGTAATTTGGGATTTCTGGCGGGGTCAATTTGTAGCCCTCACCAAGACGGTTCCGAGGATACCAAACTCGGTGGGTCTACGATCTATATTGGCCGAGATAGGATTGGGGGGGGGTGAGGTAAATTTTCGGGGTGGGGGTAAGGGAGGGGGGGGGGAGGAAGGTTTCGTGGGGAGGCTAATAGGCACTATTTCGGAATAAGGGTGGGGGAAGGCAGGGGGGGGCTATGGGACAATTTTGGAAAAAGTGGGTGAAACTGAAAAAAAAACGAAACAGTAGGCCCAGGCATACATTTTCGCCGCGCTGTAGAGAGGGGATAGCTGTCTACTCTCCATCCGTCCTACGCTTTTTCGATCAGGTCACGTGTCCTGACGCGAGTTTAAGATTTTATACCCATTACAGAAAAGTGCTCAACGCCGCTAAAGAAGTTTTCACTTCAAAAATAATTCTTACGTGTAAGTGTGTCCGGTGACCTCATTCCTCATATACACTTGGTCGAGCAGCCATCGCGGCGACAAGCCCGAGTTATCGTGCCCTATGCGCAACGTCGATAGTATACCTAAATTTTTATGCTGAAACCGATAAAAAAGTTATTATTTACCATTCCATTAACAACTAGAAATGCATAATTTTTTGACAGTCTCCGTGGAGCAGTTGGTTCTTCGATTCTGAAATAGGGGTCGCGGGTTCGGTCCCAGTACCGAGACAAATGTTTGTGACGCCCAAAATTATGTCTCGGGTGATTGTAAGATCGAAAAGTCTCTCGTAGTTTCTAATACCCACGACACGAGACTTGATTTTAATTTGGGGTCAGAACTATTTATGTGACTATTGAGTGTATTTATACAATAAATGTTAATGACTTACGTGGAAAACAAACTCATTAGTATTCCGTGGTATCGGTATTTTTGGTGTAGACTCTCCATTGGCACCAGATATCGATATCCAACAGTTGGCTGTTGTCTGACTTGCTTTACGCGATGGCACAATTAACACTCGATAAGGTAGTTCTAAAATAACACAACCACTATACATATCTCTGATACAAAGATATAGCTTGGCAAAAAAGGGTTTTTAAAGAGGGCACTAAGATTGAATTTAATATTATTATGGCAACCTTAAATACTATACTTCGCCGGAAACTGTTTAGATATTTTTTATTTATATTTATTGTTGTAAATAAAATGCAGGCTCTTCGTTTATTTCACAAAACAAACATAAATCTGTACATAACCTATGTATATAATTATTCAACAAACACAATTACATTTATAATAGTGTTGTCATAATTGTTTTTTTAATACCAATTGCCATGCATTGGACTCTTTTTTGCCAAGTTATACAATTAAGGACGTTATTTACTTTTAAAATGACACTTACTTGTGGTAGGATACGTATTAGTGAAGCAAAAGTAGTCAACCGCATTTAGAGTCAACAAATGGTATAGGAACTGTTCTCTCTCTTCCTCACAGCGCAGAAACGCTGTCCTTTTGTATTGAGACCGCAGTAGAGTAGTATCAGCTAGTAATTCTCGAAGATGTTTCGATAATAATTTCTTTTCGAGGGAGAGTCGGACCCAAGCTCGCGCGTATCCTATTTCAGTTTTGATATCGGTCATCGCCTGCACATTTCTGTAACATAAAATTTGACATGTACATGTGTGTATGATTTTATTATATTTCTTAAAAATTCTAACATTACATAACCATTGGACAGTGGTTCTGAAAAAGTATCGATATGTACATCACTTATCAGCTTGGACAAAGCTTAAAACCATCCTTACTAATATTATAAAGGTGAAAGTTTGTATGTATGTATGTATGGATGTTTGTTACTCTTTCATGAAAAAACGGCTCAACAGATTTTGATGAAATTTGGTATAGTGATAGCTGACACCCTGGATTAACACATAGGCTACTTTTTATCCCGAAAAATGTAGTGTTCCCGTGGGATGAGTCAGGAAACCAAATATACATATTTTCTACTCTTTCAAATTCAAATTGTTGGCACGGGATGTCCTCTCCTACGGAAGGGAAATATAGTCGACGGCACGCGGGAAATATAGTTAGTAGACACGCGAAATAATATGTTCTTGATGTGGATTGGACTCAAAAACTATCTGCACCCGGGCGAAGCCGGGCCCGACAGCTAGTTTTACAATAATAATATTTAGTAAACATTGATTGTGTTGTTTGCTTTTTTTTACTTTAACTATACTTATATACATCATTGTTTGGGACAACGTTCAATAGTTAGTTATTAAATTATTTTTTATTATTTTCTTTAATTATATCAGTCACAAACACCAAATATAACATTTACCGCTCACCTCATATCAAAAGTAAGGCTCTCCGGCAGAGGTCGCAGTGGGTTGGGAACCTGTTGCTTGCGCTCCAGAGTCCCGGAGTTGCTGAGTCTATCCCGGGAACTGTCTCGGGACCCGCCACGGGATCCCTCGCGAGACCTGTTAGTGGTGCTGGCGCTCTGCTGGGCTTCTACTTCTGCACCCACGGATGATAAGTCTGGAAATCATTCCATTTATATTAAGGAACTAAAATAGTGCCAGAAATGAAAAATATTGCTGGCGTTGACCTATAGTGTATTATTATTTAGATCATAGATTTTTTTTATCAGTTAGGACTTTTAAAAACAACACAATCATTTGGAATTTTATTACCTGCTTACATTCATTTAAGAGCGTATACACCTTGCGCGCAAAGTCAACTATAGGTATTTCTTCGTTAATTTCACGCACACATAAGCGACCAAAGCTGTGTGCGTAGAGCTGCCGCGTCGGCTCGCTATACAATCGGCGCAAACAACTTTGATCGGTGCGCTTCAAATATTCAATTGAAATGCAACTGTAATATAATATCATAAAAATATTTTATTTGCATTATTCGCTGGGTGCGCGACGACAGCGCCAACTAGCGGTTGCAACTACGGTGGCCTCCGAAATGTCAAATGCCCGGCTGTCATTACGACGAGTTATTTACAAACGAACAATTTTAATTAAATATTGTAATTTACATTTATTCCAATAAATATTCTAAATCTATATAAGGTAAGTCTTTTTTATTTTTCGTCTAAAATGGCACAATCAATAGATTTCGCTTAGTACATTACGGATTTTTCATGGCTGTCGTCATGAGAAGTAAGTAAAGAAATAAGCAAATTTCATCGAATAATGCATTTCATATAAATAGCAGACGATTATTTATGAGTGCTTGTGCTCTCAATAATCCATCCATTTATGTATTTTCAGTTAAACATGGCCAAATTAATCATAAAAACTGGATTCCGACCAATCACACACGACATAATTTTC
This sequence comes from Hyles euphorbiae, assembly GCA_023078785.2. Lineage (NCBI taxonomy): Eukaryota > Metazoa > Arthropoda > Insecta > Lepidoptera > Sphingidae > Hyles > Hyles euphorbiae. The sequence continues at coordinate 11,001,788 of CM041041.1, read as the reverse complement.
CAACCACAAACAACATTGAAAGGAAAACAATTAGTTTTAGCTCAACACGTGCAAGATGTGAAAGAAATTAAATATGAAGATGCTATGATCCACACCATTGAAGCACATGTTATTCGACAAACTTCAGTGACATCAACGCCATACAAAACATCCTTGAATGTTAGCAGTGCCAAATGTGATTGTGTGTACAATCAGAGCTGCAGGTGTAAACACATTGCAGCTCTGATATACTACATAAATCATGTTGAGAGCTTCTCCAACTTGCCTGTGGAAATTTGTAGAATTTTTTATCACTATTTCTGCCATTGTTTTTGCAATTAACTACGCAGCAAGCTTCGTGACTCATCTTTATTTACTAAAAACGTAAATCTCGCTAGTAAAAAGTGACAGCGTCCGCCACCGATAGTTCCTTTTTTGGCCATGACGCGCGCTGCGATCGTTTCGTGGTTCCCCCACCTTATACTTCGCACCCAGCGAATAAGTAGACAAATATTACTGTGCAAGCAAAGAATAATACAAATTTAGATACTAATCATATTTTCGTTATTATTACATTGTTAAGTTGCATTCAAATCAGTGTTCAATCAGTAGTCACTACGGACGTTTTATTAATCATTTCGTGTTCAAACACATGAATAGAGTTAGGAGCCTTACAACCTCTTATAATTACGAAATATGTATATATATATGTATATATATATATATATATATTTTATTACAATACATAATATAATTTAGCCTCGGAATTACATCCCATTGTATTATGTGAAACATAATTTATACTCACTACAAAACCAATTTATACGTCGTCGACAATCGATACGTCCTCCCTCTAAAAGGCCTTGCGGCGGTCTGATTTGAGCCACGTCGGACAGCGTGTTTTATAGTGGTTTTTAAAATATTTGTAGAAAACATGAAAACTAATTTTGTTGATATATAAAAATGGTAATTTATTGATAAGATGTTCTTCTATTATAATATGCAATTGCTATAAAAAATTATGTACGATAAGTTGGTGAAAAAAAATATGTTCTTGACGAGAGTTTCTGAATAATTTCGCATTGTTTAAATTTTTATTTTTCAGGAACTAAACACAAAAAGATTATTTTTCTCAGCAAAATCCCTCCATAAGGGTCTTGTTAGTCTGATAATATTTTTATTTTCATCTTATATTTAGTGGTTTCGGATATCTTAAGCTTCTAAATTGCCATTTAAAGCCTAAATAACGAAACTTGTGTTCAGTAATCCTTATAGCACTCACAAATTATCTATCAATCTATAATGTTTTCCACCAAAATCCCTAGATGACAACCTTTTCTAAAATTAGTAGTAATTATTTTTCCTTTAAATTGTTTATTGGTGGCTATTAACTCATTTGAAAAGTCCTGTTTTTAAGTCAAAAAGCGCGCAAAGGGTATAAACGCTCTTAATGAATATAAAAATACCGAATAAAATGTACATAAGAATTGTTATTCAAATATTCCGCCTCATGAGTCATACAAACACTGACAAATGTGTACACGCATGTTTTAGAGTGCGTAACGACAAAAGCACTGATACGATCGCGATACTGATCGGTTCCATTGATGTTCCGAGACTTGGTGGTCTCAAAGTACTGTCAACATGGGTACTAAAGAACATAAATGAAAAAAAATGAAGCTGAGAAAGGGGTGTGGTCAGCGTGACGTCACTTTAGTTGAGAAGGGTGGAAGAGGAGTTGCGGAATGGTGGATGGAGAGCTCTGACCATCGCGCGCTTGCTCACTTTGATCGAGATATCGAAAAAAGACGAACGCTGTAATTATTATGTTTCTGTTTGTACATTTCTGTTAAAATATATCTAGTAATCACTTGAAAAAATAGAACTACCTAAGTTATCAATTTGATTTTTTAAAATACAAATAATTTTAATTTTAAGTATATTAATTAGTTACATGATAAGTATTAACAATTTTAAAAATATATATTCCGATTTGGTTTGGTTTAGGGTATCTTACAATGAGATGAAATAAATTTACATTACACAAAGCGGAACATTGATACTTACAGTCAAGTCGTTTACGCAATACACACCAAGCCAAAGCTGCATGTTACAGAAAGAACAAAACATTTATAACTGTAATCCATAAGCATGTCAAGTAACATTTTGTGAACCACGTATCATACATGTGTCGCACATTAGTTTGTGTCGTAAAAGATTACAAAAATTGAATGAATTCATCAATAAGTCGAATACCTGGAGTGAGATAATTAGGATCAATTGGCTTAGTAGAGTTGCTACATTGCTCCAGTTCTTGATAATTGGTGAGATGCATCCACAATGCTGATTTTCCCATCTTATGTTGCAAGCCGTGAGACCATAGCCTCTCAAGAAGGTCACAGAGCGATGCAATCATTGTGCTTTCTTCTAAGCCTGTAATGGATACTTCACAACCAAGACCTAGGTCGGATTCCTCTGTACCCATTTTCTCTAAGAGCATTCGTTTTGTTTTACTTTTGCATTCCTGAAAAAGAAATATAGTAATAAACTAGCAATGCATACATGCATCAGAGATATAATCCGGCTTTTCATTTTACAACTTAATAGACATACGTGTTGGATTGCACTTGAGCGAAAAAGAAATAAAAATATTTTTCACAATTATTATTTATGAATAATGAACTGATTTTTTTTATTACATCATGTTTAGATTTCAAAATTTGCCCACGATAGGATTTTATTACGGCAGTCTTTTAAATATTTTTGTTAAGAATGTTTAAAAATTATTTTCAAGGACTAAGCTTGAAAAAAATTAAATACCTTTAAAAGCTTTTCAACGAACGTTCTATTATTTTGAGCAATTGCCGCTGGCGTTACTTCAGTAGAGAGCCTTCGACTGATGTCCCCGAGTAACAGTTCAGGGGGACAATCCTTCACTTGCCATTTAGCATTTTTTATTCTCTTCAAACTGTTTGTTCTGTAACCACATTTCATTCAATTAATTATTATTGTTACAGTTTATTAACAATAAAAGACGGCACACAAAGCAAATATTGCAAGCAGATAGCTATTCTATGACATAGTGCAACTAATTTTATCGATATTCTAAACCCAAAATGCTACTATGCAAAAACAACAATCAAATGAGGAGATGTTTGGAAACGAGAATTTCTTGTAAATAGATTACTATAAAAGTTCATTTATTTTGTTACAAACCAGATTTGGTCACCCATTGCTATTACTTAAGGAATAAAAACATTTTTTAGCTTTAGGTTCGTCATTCAAAATACTCAAGAGTAAATTAAATATCTTTATTGTATATTATGGAACAATTCACTTAAACATTTAATTTATCAACAATCACTGTCGAGTACTTAGATGTTACTGAGAGATGTTAATATTTAACTAGGAGCAGCAAATTCTTACATATAAAATAAACATCTGTTATAAAATGTAGTAATGAGTATAAGTAACATCTACGCTTCACATAATTGCAATGTACATTATAATTTGGAAGCTACTCATGCGCTAGGTAGCATGCAGGTTTAGCTGACTATCACAACATTAAATGGTACAGTCCACATAGACATGTTAATACGTGCATACATCACATTAACGCTCCGATGCCAGTTCACACATTTTATTACAAGTTACACAATTATTCAGTTTGAATAATCACAGAATGATGACGTAACAATCGGAAAGCTTCAATAACTTGCAATTTTCATATTGCTTACTGGCCACAGAACTGCAATAAATTCAGGTTTTGAAAGGCTCCAAATAACAAAATATTTTTGAAGTCGGACAAACATTGGTATAGACTACGAAGGAAGACTCATCTTAATCCAAATTAATATGTTACACATATATTAGTTTTTCCCTATTGCATAGGACCGGCAAACGAGCAAACAGGTTATGTGGTGGTAAGTGATAACTGCCATGAACAACTGCCCATAGGATTGGAGGAAGAGCGGGAAGGAAGAAGAATAGAAAGGGGAAGAGGAAGGGGTATTTGAGTGTCCGGCAATCTCTCTCACCAAACGAAACGCGACAGCTAAGCTGTCACGCTTCACGTCGATTTACTGTGAGACAGTGGCACCGAGTGGACAAGCCTGCCTATTCATGCTGACTTACAACTGACAACAATGTGACTTCCACTTGCGATTACATACTTCGTTGATATACCACATAGATTAGTCCTTTGTCACGTGAAAACAAATATAAGCATAAGCATATGTTTTTGCTCAACAAACACCAACAGAAACCTACTGTTTTATCGTCGGCATCAAAATGGAAGCCCTTATCAAGTTTTAGAGCCTTTCTAAAGCTGAAAAATAAATATTCTACAATTATGATTTCTATTATTATCACTTACTAATATTAATTCGGATATTCGCCGTCATTATTATGCTAGGTAAACTAATAAGCTAATCTAAGTTTAATATTGTTCCTTTTAAGCTTAGCTATTTTAGAAAAAAAAAAATGTTATTCGTACAGTTAGTAGTCGTAGGTCTAACGCCATACTTTATTGGAAGTAGACTTCTATATCTGGTGATGTTATTAATTAAATATTTCAGGAATATTATTCTTTGTTTGTAAGAGTTGAAATGTTTATTTTAGAACCCAACTGTTTTGATGGAAAACACCATTTTACAATTGTGTACTAATACATAAATCGCAGACTATGTATTGCAAGATTGTATCAGAGATAGATAACATGCATTGAAAATTATAATGCTCATTTTCTCTATTACATCTACTTAATGATCACATCAATACATTGCATGCTTATATAAAAATTACATTGCATTTGAATAAATATTCCCACTAAAATAATGCAGGGGATTATGGGTACTATAATTTTAAAACACATATAATTTTACTACATGGTTGGCGTTTAACACCGAATCACTTTCATTCAATTATTATGCTAATTACATATTTATCATAAGAAAAAAACTATAGATTAATTACATAAGGTTTATTTACAATAGATAAATTCATAAATAAGAGATTCACATAACTTTGTTGCCAAATTGACATTTGGCAAGATAATTTTAAATATCGAACGAAAGTGACCAATAGTTTTAACAAAATAAAATCAACAAAATATTTATAATCGTTTCATAGACAGTACATAGTAGTGTCTCTTTACAAATGAAAAAGTAATCAGAATGTCAGGCTCGAGTTTAGGCATGCTGTCACATAAGCAATGTTAAATTATGCTCCAAAAAACAAACAAAATCAACGCAGCACTCATCTTACTCACCGAGTAAATAGTTTGGTAAGATAAGATGTAAAAATTAATAACGTATTTAAACAAAATCACTGGCGCTATTACAATTCTAAATACCGGTATTCACTCGGTGTTATCAGTGGCTACTATCAGTCACATGCAAGCGTCGCAATAAGAACGGGCGAAAAACCTTCGGCGGACGAGGAAATCGCTATTCCAGACACGAACACAGAAACAGTTAACAAAAATAATATCAATAAAATCGAGTAAAATCTTAATCGCCCAACGAGACAAGTATTATAAAGAACCCGTTAAACCGAACCGCTCAAGTGTCGCATTAAGAATATCTTATACGCATAATCGTGTCGATCGGCGAGATATGGCCATTTCACGTCGCTGGTAAACTGAATACAGTATCGGGGCTGTACTCCATTTATTATCTTAGTATTCATAGAGTCACAGTAGCTCATTATAAAGTATAAATTAATCTAAAAATCTCAGTCAGATCTATACGAAAAGCGATTCCCCGTCACCGAAAGCGGTAGACAAGCGCGTGTTGTGTTGGTCGCGCGCGTCGCTCGGGCACCTGGCGTCGGTCGCGGGCGGCGCCGCGAGCGCGCCGGCGTCGAGGCGCGCGGGGAAGGCGCGGTAGTACGCGGCGCGGTGCGGCAGCCGCTCGCCCGGCGCGCCCACCTCCAGCTCCACGCGACCCGCACCGCCCCCCGCGCACCCCGCACCACCCGCACCACCCGCGCCCCCCGCCCACACCGCGTACCCGCGCGCGCCCAGCGCCTCGCCCCCGCGCCGCCTGCAACGCCACCCATGCCTCACAGAACACTTCAGAAATCAAGCTTGTGTGTATTGTATGTACTTCACACAAACTGCAACCGGCGTTCGTGCTATGGTTGTTACTCTGGCTTATGCGAAAACACGTATGGTGTTAAATTGTTAATAGCACTCGTATCGTTTGATTGATAGGTAAAAAATAGAAAACCAATAATAAATAAATACATTTTAATTTTATTTATCTAGTCGTTGAGAATATGTATGTAATTATTCTGAGATTTTTTTATTATTGTTTTTGTATTATATACAGGATGATATTGACACATGTTACTTAATTTAACCCACATGTTTCTCACTATCCCAGGTGACATAGTATATAATTTGAAAGCAATATGAGAAGATTTTTTGTCATAAATCATGATTTTCGTTTTCACGATTTTTGGACTTCCGTGTAGATAAGAGCATTTTTACCGCTTACATGAACTTCAATTCGGGTAAGGAACTTATCTGAACCAAAAAGGACTCAGTATCTATAGGGGTTGATCAAAAGCCTTGAAACCTAAAATCGCGATTTTTGACAAAACTATCAAAGTTTTTGTTCAAATTTGGCACAATAGTAGGTACTACTATATACTATAGGGGGATTAGGAACGTGTGTTTGAAATTAAATACCATATGTCAATATCACCCTGTATATGTATATAATGTATGTTATGAATATCGTGTCGGTGAACGCTGTCTATGTGTACGTTGATCTAGTGCGCTTTGTATGGAGCTTGACTTCTGATAGTTTAGTATTCTGTGCCAGCGTCAACCCAATGCCCGTTTACACCCCCGCATTCCCGTGCACATCGCTTGCTCCCGCCTCGACACTCACCTGGTGGATTTGATGCGGTGCTCGAAGGCCTGCAGGTTGGCGTCATACTCGCCCCAATTGGCCATGATTTTGTTGTCGATTAGAGTCGCAAACATTTGCGTCTCGAGAAACCTCGAGAGGAAGGGACGGTGACGTTGCGGCTGATCCGACAGGAAAGATGCTTTGTCGAAATTCACCATTGACTCACGCGCCGACAACCAAGAATCGCGATCCTAGAAAAATATATGAATTATTATTTGTTATAATTGGGATTATTATTTTCAAGCTTGAGGGTTTAGAATTCAATTAATAATTGTTGGAAACACGCTTACTTGATCCGGCATGATGACAAAATTTTCGTACATAAGAAACATGTGCACAAATCTGTTTAGGAAAGTTTCTCTTATTACTGAATTGAAGCGTATGTCTTCGTTGTATTGCTCTTCATCATTGAGTATTTTCTTTTTTGTAGTTGGCATTACAGTCTCCGCGTCCACTTCGTCTATGTTGACGCCTGAAAGAGAAAAGTAAATGGTTATTACTACAGTCTCAAGATAATAAAAAAAAAATGGGGTAGGATATTTTGGATCTTGAAAATGTTTTTAATATTTGAAATGATGTTCATATGTTATAAAAGAAGGATAAGGTAAGGAAACATCACGATGGCATTTCTCAAACCACTCATATATTCAAATTGTATATTACGATGTATGAAATTCGTCTACACCATGTTTAAATGCTGATGTGGTAGTCAGTTGCTGTTTGTAACAGTCAATTCCATGTTTAGGTGATGAATGATGTGGTAGTAGTTATAGGTGTAACAGAATCTCATGGCATAAAAATAAAACAAACATAAGGATTTTTATGTGACAATACCATCGGTCAACAGCTATTTCAAAACTTGAGTTATGTCATTCGATGTGCATATTTAATGATTCCTATACTTCCATTGCGAAATTAATTCTACGATCACAAGTGCGACACATTGTTTACAAGGTTTATCGCAAGATCCGTGAAGTATTTGGCCAAATTTATACAAAATCGTCGATTTTAAAATCGACGTGGCTTTAACAAATTAGTTAGAGTGGAGTTTTGATACTTATTTTTTTTTGGTTAGTGTTAGACGTGTTTTATCGTATATTCATTGATATATTTTTTTGAAACTAAACAGTAATGCATTAAATAACTATTCACAGGAGTGTCCAGAGATTTTAGATAAATCTACATCTTTGTCTGACGATGTACTGCCAGGATCGAGGTGACAGCGGTTTCGTTTTCGGTAGCACTCTTGATATAGCCGGTATAAGTCGATCGACTTTGTGAAACACAATCGCAAATCGAAAAATTTAGCATATTTATATAACTTGTGAAATGTTATTAGCGCCTTCACTTGCTATTTGCGATTGCTATGTATTCGAACACTAGTATAGTGTAGTGCGTACCTGTCCGCTTGACGATGTCGACGATGCGTTGCAGCGCGTCCATGCGCAGCGGCGCGCGGCGCGTGGGCGAGGCGGGCGGCGACGCGTTCAGCGGCCGGCTCTCCTCCCACTCCAGCACGTCGTGGAACGAGTGCTTGCGACGCAGCGCGCCTGCAACACACATATACACATACACACACACACACACACAGACACAGGTCTATACTAATGCCGTAACTAAGCATTTTTTGGTTTTTCACCCGCTCTGCACGGAGGGAAGTGGACATTATTATTTCCAACTCCTATTAATTTCACTTTCTGATTAAATTCGTTGCGGTTTAAAGACAAGTTAGATATTCCCGGAGACTCGCCGAGCTTCAGTGCTCGGTGTCATTGCGTGCCACTATTGATCTTGGCTTACAGATATTAGGTACCTGTTAAACTAGAGAGGACATTACGAACAAAACCAGTGTGTACTATGTACCAACCAATAAGGCAAGTTCGAATATTGTGGCTGAGGAAGAGTGAAAAAAGACAGAAACATAAATAGCGGAAGGCGGACCGTTCTTTTTTGATACACACTTTGTTCAGTGTCCGCTTTAGTGTAATAACTCAAAACATCATATGAAATTAAATAAAATGAAATTAATCTGTTGGTCATCTAAACAGATATAAGTATCTGTGTGTTTTGTACATTAATAACAAATATAAATTTCGAAAATCCTATAACAAATCAGCTTTAGTTTCTTAATCTTACTATGCACTTGATTTAAGTAATGGCAAATAATTGCATGGAAATTACATTTTTTAAAATAAATATTACAAATACAGCAAAATTACATTAAAATGAAATAGTACCTGATGGCAGAGTGCAGCTATTGCTCATATTATCATTCATGTGTTTATACGAGGTTCCATTTAGAGGCACGCCAAGTTTAGTCGGTTCTGTTTCTGGTCTTTGAATCTGTAAGTTAGAAAATGCAATAAAAGATGATATGATATATAATTTCAAATAATTTACTTTAATTTAGTAAACGGCGAGATATTTACAGTAGGTGTTGAAATTTGAAAATTGCTGTGCAGTGCAGTCATTTGCTAGTTCCAGGACGATAAGAATACAATTTGCCTTACCTGATGTTTGTCGAGTATATGATTGAGCTCCTCAATGAAAGGTGTCCGATGAGGGAATATAGGTAATTCTTCCGGTAGCTGTATATCAGGTTTATCAATGTCAACTAAGCACAGGGCCGCTTCTGAGCCGAGGGCTATACTCCGCGGTCCGTTGGGACCCATTGTCATGGCGGCGCTGTCTGCGTGTAGACCTATACGATTTCATGAAACAACATTCATTAATTATAATATAACGCTATTTTTACATTTTAATTTGTAGAAATAAAGACCAATTACTGTGAGATAAATTTACGAATTATAAGTATATAGGAAAGTATGGAGTACTAGAACTTTTTTTTGTAAAATCTGATCCAAATATGTCGCAAAAGGATATGGATAATAATTTATTAAGTTCTCACGATTGTCTTAACAGGGGTTAAGATCATTTTAAGAAGGGGCTTAAAATGATATTGTAATATATGTAATACTTTTTGGTTATATAGTGATTGAATATAAAAATATAGTCGTAACTTGTCAATTATGCTCTGTGGATCGGAGGTGCAAGAATTTTGCCATGATATTCCCTGCCCGTTGTAAGAAGTAACTTAAATTGGTAATCAGAGACGCTGCGCAGTGGTGCGCCCTCAATGATAACGACTCAAAGATGTGCAATAAAGCGAGCGCGTGGTCTAGTCTCTGTCGTGGACGCCCATAACATCTTAATAAATGGTTGTCCAAAAACAGTGGTGAGTGGGAAGTCCGGGCCTCCAAAATGGAAGCAACAGCAATGGATTTGTACTGGGCGTTTATGCAGTCGTAATCGCTTCTCGCCCTGGGATGTACGATAGCAATTATAATGCGTGTAACAGTCACCGACAGGTTTTTAGTCAGTATGCTGGCATAGGTTTTGTTAGGGCCTTGGCTTGGCCACGATATCCGTAGCATGACGGGCAAGAAGGCCAGTGACAATGAAGTAATTTTATTTAATTTACCAAATAAACAGCAAGTATTTTCTTTGATAAACATATTTTTTGATTCGGAAAAACTAGATGACGTGAATGATTAAATTTGGGAATTCAACACAGGCCACGTATTATTTACGACGTTAACGGACAGATTGAGAAAGTGCTTTGTAATATTAAACCACAGATCACTATCTGTGAATTAAACATACGTATGTTATCAAGAAAAAATCGCAATACAGCGAAACAGAAAAAATACTCGACTGTGTTTTCCAAAACCATACATCTAGATATTTATTCATTCAACACATTCAACACAGTTACTTAGTTCATGTTTAGCGAAAAATAGATACATGACAGTGACACAATTCTCGTGCCTTATCAGTTGTTTAAAGTTAAATACCAATTAGACATTAGTAAATTTATTTGTTTACACTTAGTTATCTCCGCTCTATTTAATTATTGTAAATGTTAGATTTCCGTAAGTGGCATAATCTTGCCATGTTCAGTTTAGGCTACAATACAAATGCGTCGCCTCTATGGGGTATTAATAGTAACAGCTATTGCAATAGCCATTCATTTACTAATCATTTTCATTTGACTGCCTTGTGGCGCAGTTGGTTACACGCCATTTGTCAGTGAGGCCGTGGATTCGATACCCCCACCGATACAAATCGCTCATCCAAAAGAACAATGACGTAATTACGTTTTAGATTTTTTTCGGAAGACATTTTTAAAAATTTATTAATAATAGAATGTATTTCCAATCATTTCGATGAAATCTTAATTATTTTATATACAAACATAAAATAATTACTATAAACGTAATTCAAAACAATTTCGTGCGAAAACCCAAGAATTAAAAAAACATACAATACAATCAAACATTTTCATCATTGTAATTACGTCGTTGTTCTATTGGATGAGCGAAATGTTCTTGGTATCCCCAGATATTTGTCTCGGATCTGGGGAGTTACTCTATGATCCGATACGTTCGAAAGTTCGGACGTTGCGTCGTACGTAAAATGTAACTAATGTGCCTAAATACTGCACAAAATGTTGGAGATCTCTATCGTACGTCTTAAACATGGACTAATTTCGGACAAAATGATAAGTATCATAAATAATCATATTGATTTTTAGAAATGATAATCATAAATATTTTTTATTTTATAACTACATACGAACATTTGAATCGATCACAGAATAACCTCCTGGGTATTTGTGAGACCGAAAAGTCGCTCACAGTACCTGATACCGACGCACAAGACGTAATTGAAATTATCTTAATGTGGGGTCAATACCTTGTATGTACTGTTTGATTTACATAGTATTTATTTATCTAGAGTGGTAGAGGTGCTACCAGTTCACTCTCATTTCGTCTTATGGTTTGTCTCACAATGTGATAGAGGGGAGCCTATCGCCGTATCGGGCACAAATAACACTTTGCCCCGGGAACCGAACCCGAAACCAAAAGGTTGTAATCGTATAGTTCAACTGCGGAACCGAGGTAGACGACCTAATGGCCTCTGATGAAATAAAGTATTGTCTCACCCATAACGAATGGCACCGGCGCGTCGAGGAAGTGGTAGAGGGGTGCCGGCAGTATGGGCACGTACACGTGCGCCCACGAGAACGGCAGCAGTAGAGACACTATGCACTCAGACACCAACATCAACTTGTTGTAATCTAATTTAAAAAAAACCATCCATAATTTTAATATACGAGTGGTTTTAAACTAAAAATAAGTTAAAAAAAATTAAATAAAAACAAGTTTAGAAAAAAGTTTAAAAAAAATTAATTATTTATGTGTAATATTATTTCATTTTATCTGTTCACAAGAAAAATGTGAAAGACTCATAAAAACCGAGTGTAAGCTTTATTTTAATGGAAAAAAACACAGATACAGGGTACTTTGATAGTCGTTACGTAACAAACCCATGACGTTGAGTCAAATTGACGACAAACATTGGCCGCCGCAATGACGTATGCTGATATGTCATTTAAATATTATTACAGCACTTATACAACTGTGATTTAATTGTGACTATAACAAATACTGTTAGAAATATTCCTATTTTCTATTGTTATAAATAAATAGTAAAAAAATATACTTAGTAAGATAATTATTTACTGTGTTTTATAATAATAAGGATATTTACCAGTTGATCTGAGTAGTACTTGATGTTCTAAGAGAACACAAGTAAACAACTGCACTACACATTCGACACCTAACAAGGAAAACATCACACGCAATGGATAATCAAGCAATGGTAACTCTTCTGGTGGATTTGGCATTCTTATCACCTGAAATAAGTAATTTGTTTGTTAGTTCATAACTTTAATTCAACATTATATTGCATATATGTTTTTAAATACTCAGTAGATTCATAGTAAGACAACTCACAACAGGTATTGGTTCGAGGTGTGGTTCAGTTGGTGGCACATAAAGTCGCAAAGCCTGGCCAGGCAATGGTACTGGCACTTCATACAATAAGTTATAAACATACGATTCTGGACTAAGTCCAGGCCCTGGTTGTCTGGGCAATGACCTGTAAATATAAAATGTTTTATGAATAAAACTACAGAGACATTCTGCATAGGAGTAACAAGTGTAATAATATTATTATTATTATATTTAAATGCTACAATGTCTAAGCATATTTGGCAATGCAAGTCGCCATAAAACTTCAGGAGAAAGTCTGTGAATGTTTTGAAAACTCTGACAATAGAGTGAGTACTAGAATAAAAATACCTAGTTAACCAACAACCTCAGCTGTACATCTTTGTTAAAAAAAATTCCTTAGGTAATAATAGAAGACACTAGTGTTAAAAAGCTAAATTTACATAAATCTTATGTGCATATTCAGATATTTAAACTGTTAGGAAATATTGGCAGTTAGAAGTCAATAAACTAACATAGATTTTATTAATAATCTTACCTAAATAAATTTTCTAAAAACAACTGTGAAACCCTTACATAAGGGTATTGACATATGAGAGCGATACTTTTGGCTACATATAGTTTATCTTTGGCTATATCATAGTATGTCAATGCTGCACCAGTGTGTGGGGTGAGTTTAAATGATCTTGGCAGGGATCTGGAGCTTTCTTTGCCGGAACTCTTTCTATATCCTGGGGGTGTTTGCCCACTGGACAACTCTGTGATATACATAGCCTGTCAAATAAATAAATTTTATTTTCACCTAACTGTAGTATCATAACAAAAAATTATGGAACAAACATATTTTATTTATATACTAGCGGCCCGGCCCGGCTTCGCCTGGGTGCAAATACAGATTCCAGTCCATATTTTATTTAAAATCAACATCATCCCATCCTATACCTATTCTTCTGTCCCATTTTATCCACCTTACATTGTATTCTATCCCATCTCTCCAGATTTAAATCATTATTTTGCTACGGAGATATTATAACACTGTTACTACTTCGACGACATTCATTGAAATCAATTAATATATATATGATAGCTGACCCGGCGAACTTCATACCGCCACATTGTTTACCATCAATACTATCTAAAGTCCAAGATTTTAATACCTAATTAATTTATTGCATTATAATGAACAACATTTTTCTTTTTTTTCCTTCTGGAAAGAAAACAAATAGTGTTGTACTAATAATATTAGGTCATATAGTCCACCCCTCACGTTTAGTGCAGGTTGGCAGATTTTATTTAAAGTAGAAATTACTCCGAAAAGTCAGAGGTGTGCCCTGGGATTTGAACCCGTGACCATCGTAAACTTGTTGGCAGTCGCGTTTGGTACGTTACCACCGGGCAACCACGCGCTTCTGTGAATTACTTTTATTTATTTGAGAAGACTATCTATACATATACAAATTAATAAAACCTTCATACTGCCTTACCAGGTGACGTAAGTAATAAAACAAATATTTAAAAATATAAAACTGCATATCGCTTCATTATAATGTCTAGATACGGCATCAACGTACCAATACTTTTATTATTCTTGAGTCTGAAAACAATACTAATTTGGAATTTAAATTTGTCACCCAACGCATCTAAAGATATCAATTCAAAAAACAATGTCCTTTATGAAAACGAAAAATTATATTTAGATATATTTTGGTGTACTCCGGCAAAACACTTCGATTGAGTATATCTTGTTTAAAACTGTTGCAATACTCTCAAAAAACTATGGGCTATTTTTGTAGATATGGACATCATTTTATTTTACATTTAACAAATTACGCGAAAGATGCCGTATCTAGATATTATATACACAATGTACAGATTTTTTTGAATCTTGTTCTATTTCGTCAGTCATCAATGAAAGACAATGGAAAGATAGATCATTTTACGTTGGTTGGTAGTTGAAGCTTGACCGTCGTTTACCTCTCCCGTCAACCAAACAAAGATCATCCTATATTGGCTGGTCGCATCACGCTTGAACAATTAAAAAATTGGCTTTTCCTCGCAATTTTTCCATTTTTTCTCACCGTTTAGACCTTCCCTAGACCTCCACGAACATTTCAAGACCAAGATAAGATAAATCCGTTCAGCCGTTCCCGAGTTTTAGCGAGACTAACGAACAGCAATTAATTTTTATATATATAGATTATTGTAACCCAGGTGCAACACTGTCACTTATACAAAAATTGCAAAGGTTGGAAGGTTAAAGATAATCTTATACTATATTTTTTACAATATTATGCAGTTCATATTTTTATATGATGTCAAAGTTTCAAACGCTTCTCCTGAAAAGTTTTTGCATAAGTGACTGTGTTGCACCAGTGCAGGGGTGCGATATACACATTTATGTTTATTATTTCCAAATATCTTTCCAATACCTATTTAATGTTTTAGAAAATTTTCCATTGTTATCAGTTATAGTACTTATATGTATTAAATTTCAATTTAATAATGGATGGCAACATTTTAAAACATAACTCACCTGCAATGTATGCATTGCACTGCATATATTTTTGTTTCTAACTTCCTCATAGAAAATAAGACTGAATCCATAGTATCTTGATGCATTTTCTCTAGTTACTACAAAACTGTGGAACTTAGGTTCTAAAGAGTGTTTTTGTGTTCTAAATTGCAGACCAGCTGGCAAACATAACTGAAATCATGAAAATTAGTATAGTTGTTGCTTAGTTAATACAGAAGAAAAAAATAATGCTTCAAGGTTGCTATTATCTATATAGCAGCTAAATATAAATGTGGTTATATAAATATGAAATGAAACATTATCCAGGGTACATATAATTTTGTAAGAGTACAGAACATCAATTTTAAACTGGTAGTACCTGTACTAATGTAATAAAATATTAAAATTGTTTTTACCCAATTATTTAAAGAGTTAAATTCAATTAGGTATATTATTATTATATTATTAATTCATACCATAGCGATTTATAAGAATTTCTATGGTATGTAAGTCCGCCAACCTGCACTAGGCCAGCGTGGTGGACTATATGGCCTAACCACTCTCAATCATACTTTCGATTGTAGAGTAGGCCCGTGCCCTGCAGTGGGACGTATAGGTATGGGCTGATACAATACAATACAATAAATTCAATTAGTAATGATTAGTATTTTAAGTTAATAATAATTTAATGATTTGTTGGATTGGCAATTTT
Organism: Hyles euphorbiae; assembly: GCA_023078785.2. NCBI lineage: Eukaryota > Metazoa > Arthropoda > Insecta > Lepidoptera > Sphingidae > Hyles > Hyles euphorbiae. The sequence goes on along the minus strand of CM041041.1, from coordinate 10,985,810 downwards.
TGTCTGAATTTTAATCAATACACTAGTTTTGAGTATACAATAATACAGTAAGTTAGTTAAATATGTGACTCAATTATACTCTATATAGTAAAATTATAGGATTTAGCATTTTCATCTCTGTTATTACATATTAATAAAGAAAAAATAAAGTGCATAATCTAAATGAAAAAAAAAACCTTTGTTATAGGTTTTAATTTAATACATTATATAGATTTGAAATTTTACTCACCATACAAATTGCATGTTCATCAAATGGGTTACTTGTTATATTGTCTGGGTAATGTGCTAATATCTTCCCTTTATAGGAACGGTCGAGAGGAGATACGTGTAAGTTATCACCTAAGATAAAACGTACTGGTCATTAATAGAGCCAGAGTAAAGATACATCTTGTTTATTGTGTTATGAATGCAACTCACCACAAAGTCTATCTGGTTCTAATCCGGAGTCAAAATCAAGTCCGCATATGGCAAAGTAATCCGCGAACCGACATCCGACAGATAATTCAGAGACAGACATATTTCTATCGACCCGTTATTTACTATTTGAGACACTTTCTCTTCCAGTCACTATTTGCTTGCAGAGTTTGCTTCATTATTGTAACTCCGTGTCTAGCTTTTTAGAAAACATAAATCTATATATTTGGCTTACATATTTTCACTTTACATAAAAATGCTTATTGATAAAATAAATATATTTTTCTATAGCACAAATTCACTTGCCATTACACATCTGTAGAGATGTGTAACACTGCGCTACGCCGCGCAATTGCGCCAACTCAGTTCACTGCGCCGGATGTGTTAACTCACTTGTTCAAAATGTGTTGGCGCAAAAAGGAGTTATACAACAGTCAACTCGATTTCGGATTTACTAACTTGAATTAAATTCTTTCTAACTCGTTTTCATTTTGTTGCGCCGTGGCGCAATTTTGAGTTAACTCAGTGAGCCAGCGCAGTTAATTGCGCCTGAGTTACTGAGTTAACGCAAGGATTTTCGCTGAGTTACCCATGTCTACACATCTGCGAAGGCTAACAAAAATTTATCTGTAGGGATGTTCTGGTGCCAACTGCCAAATGCCAATGTCATCATTCATCAAATTTATCGATATTTTTGAGTATCGATCATGTGTTTTATTACGGTAACTTAGTTAAATAAAAACACTGATTCAATGGTACAATATGTGAAATTTTGTTTATATAATTCCGGGAATACTATGTTTAATTGAACAATAATCCCTACTAATATTATAAAGGTGAACGTTTGTGAGTATGAATGTTTGTTACTCTTTCACGTAAAAACGGCTCGACAGATTTTGATAACATTTGGTATTATGATAGCTGACATCCTGGATATTAACACATACGCTACTTTTTATCCCGAAAAATGTAGTGTTCCCGTGAGATGAGTCAGGAAATAAAATATGCATATTTTCTACTCTTTCTTTGAATAGTTCGCACGAGATAGGAGAGGATAGGATTGAAAGCTTTTCGTCATTAGACTTAATGAGGTTAGACAGATCGGGATATAATGGGATGAGAAATATAGTCGACGGCGCGCGGGAAATGTAGTTAGTAGATACGTGAAATAATATGTTGTTGATGTGGACTGAGCCCAAAAACTATCTGTACCCGGACGAAGCTGGGCCCGACCGCTAGTGGAACTTATTACTTAATATTATTAATGGTTTACTCTATGCGTCCTACGTTATGTGTAATTTATACACTACGGATTTCAGGTAAACTTTCATACTTAGTGCTTACAAAATACAATGATTGAGGAGTACAATATATATTATACATAATGTGCTCTTTGGTAAACTAAATTAAACTTGACTATTCTTGGCAATTCCCTTCTAATACCACTTGAAAGACATAAGAACAAAAACAATAAGCAAACGTTGGTTTCATTTTAATGATAGAACAGCAATTTGCTTATTGCTTATTAACCGGTTTTTTGCAAAATGCAAAATTGTTTAGTTTTTATAATTGTATGTATTTTTAATACAGTTAATACATTGACATTAGCTTATGTGGATGTATATTATCCAGTAACGGTAAAAACGGTAAAGGAAAACATCGTGAGGAAACCTGCATACCATAGCGATTTACAAGAATTTCTATGGTATGTTAGTCTGCCAATCCGCATTAGGCCAGCGTGGTAGACTGTATGACCTAACCACTCTAATTCATAATCTCGATTGTAGAGGAGGCCCGTGCCCTGTAGTGGAACGTATATGGGCCTGGTACAGATACGGCCTATTCCCTTTCAGTCGTACTCTTGATTGTAGAGATTAGAGAAGGCCCGTGATCTGTAATAGGAAGTTAAAATGAGCTTTTACAGATACAGATATAAAGGGGTCAACAGCACAACTCAACAGGTCTAAGTAACGATCCAGTAGGGTATGAAATAATTATATCTATTAAAGTATTTATATACAGTGTTTCCTTTAATCCTGGTTTCCTGTTTCTTCTTTTTGAAAAATGAATGCATATTTTTCAAGATATTGTGACCAACCAGATCAATAACTAAAAAAATTAAACGAAGACCAATATGGTCTAGTTTAATTATCAATTTAAATTAAACGATATTGACTTTAAACATATCAGATTAGACGGGGCTAACTAAAAAGTTTAAAATGGCGGCCAAATGATTCAATTCTGAGTATCGCTTAAATGGACTTATTATACTTATAATTGTATTATAGGTATAATTTATACATGAGCGCTTTAAAATATTACGAAATTAACTTCTTAAATAATAAATTCTTAAATAATTTAATACAAGACATATAATTGAAATTAATAAAAACTTATGTTTAATGTCATACATCATTTTGTTTTTATTAGAATATACCTTGATAGTTCAATTTTTTAAAATATAATTAGTACGATCAATAATCGATTAAAATTACGCAAAGTCGTAGCTCTATGATACGGTAACGCTCGTATCACCATTGTGCAAAATGCAAATGTAGAATCAAGAATGTCATTGAATTGTCAAAGTGGTCAAAGTTGTCATATCGGTGGTAGGGGCGTGTGTGTCTACATATTTGTAGTTTTATAAATACAGAAAAGTAAATTATATATTTAGGATGATATTAAATGATTTAGTTTTATAAACCAACAGTTGCATCTCCTTGTACTTTTCTTGTGTTTGTTATAATTATCAACAGCGTTGTTGAAAGTATAATTCACGGACAGCAATATTCAAGGCAAGTTTTTCCTTATATTAATCAATTATGGTGATCAAGAAGCCTTGTTTCTTGGACCATAGAAGTGTTATCTTATGTTATTGTCTTGTAAAAAAAACGTTGATGTACTTAATTACTAATTTTGTTTAAAACTTATATAATTCAAAATTTGACCAATTAACGCCGATTTCATTTTAAATGTATTATGTCCCTTTAAAATGCCCTCTTTAAAATTTTGGATAAATATAAGATATATAATTTTATCTCTTGGTACATAGATATTTTATGTGTTGTTAGATATTAAACCAATATCGCCAATACAAAGCTTCTGTAAGAATAATAAAAATTGATAAATACCAAAGTAATCTAGCATTATAACATTAACTATGATTAACTCTAACTAGCTTAAGCAATTGAGCAAATTTATGTTGAATGATTTAAAAATACAAGGCTATTTCTATTAGTAAAATGTTATAGTGCTGGTTGTCATAGTGCAGTATTACAATGTACATTTAGTGATTAATTGTTATATTAACTCAGGTTATACTTGTTTCAGGATGCTGAGAGGACGAATTAAGCACTTATTGCACTGTACATTTTTTATATCATTTATATTTCTGTTCCTTGTGTTTGCTGGTGCTATCAATTTAGATGACAAGGAAAAAGAAATTGTTGATCCTTGGGATGCATATGGAGTGTATGGTACAATAATCTTGTACATCTTGAGGCTTTTCACTCTATTGACAATACCTCAGGTGCTCTGCAATTTTGCGGGACTTACATTGTTCAATGCTTTTCCTGGCAAAGTGAAACTCATAGGATCTCCTCTTCTTGCACCTTTCATTTGTATAAGAGTGGTGACTAGAGGTGATTTTCCTAAACTGGTTAGAGACAATGTCACAAGGAACATGAACATGTGCATTGATGTGGGCATGGAAAATTTCATGATTGAAGTGGTCACTGACAAAGCCATTAACCTGCCAAAACATAGAAGAGTCCGTGAAGTGGTTGTGCCCTCAGAATATAAGACTAAAACAGGTGCTTTATTTAAGTCACGTGCATTGCAGTACTGCCTGGAAGATAATGTGAATATATTAGCAGAAAATGACTGGATTGTGCATTTAGATGAAGAGACCCTTCTCACAGATAATTCGGTCCGAGGTATATTGAACTTTGTAATGGATGGGCAACATCAGTTTGGACAAGGCCTTATTACTTATGCCAATGAACATGTTGTTAATTGGTTAACAACACTTGCTGACAGTTTCCGTGTGGCTGATGACATGGGAAAACTTAGGTTCCAATTTTATCTATTCCACAAGCCACTTTTTAGCTGGAAAGGATCATATGTTGTTACACAGGTATGATGCATCATTGTAGTTTTTAAACTATGAAATTTCAATAACACAATATTAGACAATATATTTATTTATTTATTACATTATAATATACTCATAGAGTTTATCTTATTTTAGGTGAGTGCTGAGAAAAAGGTGTCATTTGACAATGGGCTTGATGGATCTGTAGCTGAAGACTGTTATTTCGCCATGAAGGGTTATAAAGAAGGCTACACCTTTAACTTTGTTGAGGGTGAAATGTGGGAGAAATCACCATTTACATTGTGGGATTTCATGCAGCAAAGAAAGAGATGGATACAAGGTATACTTTTGGTGGTACATTCTAAAGAAATTCCACTTGTTAATAAAATATTTCTAGCCATTTCATGTTACTCATGGGTGACACTGCCATTATCAACTAGCAATGTTCTTCTTGCTGCAATCTGTCCAATACCATGTCCACATGTTTTAGACTTGTTATGTGGATTCATAGGGGCAGTTAATATTTACATGTACATCTTTGGTGTGATAAAATCATTTCCCATTTATAGATTTGGTCCATTAAAGTTCTTTTTGTTTGTCGGGGGTGCATTGGCCACGATTCCATTCAATATTGTTATTGAAAATGTTGCTGTTATTTGGGGCATGCTAGGCAAGAAGCATAAATTTTACATAGTTAACAAGGAAATTAAGATCCCAGTGACTGTATGATTGTGTGTGTAGGTTTAATAACTTCAAAGTTTTAATGGTTCTGAGATAGTTCATGCACAAGTACTTAATTTAATCTTGCACTTATAGAAATGTGAAGGATATTTAAATGACTCACTAGTTGTGATTGTTTATAAAATAATTTCCATTTGTAAAAGCAGTCAATAAGTGCTGTCATTGTTACCAAAGTTTTAAAAATATTAGGTAAAAGTGTACTAAATGATGAAAGTTTTTACACATATAAAAATGTTTTTTAAGTATTAAGCACAATGTTGATAGTTATAAAGACTCTTAACTTGGAGACCATAAATAATATTGTGTTACATGTATTGCATAAATTTATTTTTGGATTATTTGTTACATGCTTTGTTATATCATTTTGAATAATTATAATTACTTTGTTTTAAAGAATTTATGTAAACTACATTTGATAAAATATCATTTCTGTTAAAGGTAATGTATTTATGAGACCCTAATAATATAAAACATTCATATTTAGTTAATGTATTAAATAAAATAAGGCCAGATTTGTCTTGAAATGTACAATATTGTACATACAGTCTGCTCATGTAAGAAAATTGCACTGTGATTAACTTAATATTCTGCCTTATATCTCTTTCCATATTATTAATATATAATCTAAGTTATTCCAGTGGGTTTAATAACTAAATTTTTATATGCATATAGATAGATGCACTATAATTATATACTTCACCTCCATCATTTTTCCAATTGATTCTATCTATTATTTGTTTCAATTGATGGCTCTAATGCAGAATTTAACAGAATATATGAACATATTATAATATAAAAGGACAGTTGTTACAACCATTTTGTATGATCTCAGTATTCAGCTCATATTTAAGTTAATATTGTGGCTATCAGGATTCAATTTAATGTTTATTTCTTTAGTTTCACTTATGTGAATGTTATTAGAATGACTAAGAAATAATTTCTCATTTCTATTTCAGTAAAGCTAAAAATTAATATAATTATATGATGTTTACTGTATGAAAATAACTATAATTTTTTTATTTGTTATAATAAACTTGGGAAATAATTGAAGTACATACACTATTCACTTTAACTACTTATTGCTTCCAGTTATTTTTTTGTGTTTAACTATATATAAATGAGCCAAATTCAAACATCTTATAATAGTAGAATAATTAAAATTATGTAAATGTTAAGTATGAGCTCCAGTCATATTTTCAGAATTAAATTAATTTACAAATTCAGTTTTATGGTGCAATTATTGAAAATATAACCAGTGCCCACTGGATTTAGGTTAAATATTATTACTTTTGTCCAATAAATGTATAGGTATACAAATAGCAAAAGTATTCAACATTTACCAGGTCTCAAAAAAATATAATCTCAAAAAATTACTTATTTGGAATTTTTATGATACTCACTAATAATTAACATATTATATATTATTCCAGGGGTTTTTGTGAGATTGGCACATGTTTATATTTTTTTTATGTGAAGCCCTACTTAAATTGTCCTCTGATATTGGTCACACAAATATTTTGATGTTTTTATTCCAATTATTTTAAAGACAACTAATTTGTTTAAGTACATTTAAAGTATATGTATTGTACACATGTGGGAAATTCGCATTAAAATTCGTGTTAAGCTGTATAAAAGGGTATAAAGTAAGTAATATGCCATTGTTATGTTAAATAATATAGATACACCAGCAGTATTTGTCCAATAAATCTTAAGTTGTGTAAGGTCGCAATGCTATAATATTGTTATTGCTTTTGATACCACAACTGACTAGTCAAGTTACGTATTTATCATTTATAATAGCTATGAGTAGATGTAGTGGTACTGGTATGACAATCATAGTTAATTGAGGAATTTCCTGAGCCTCATATTTAAAGACAGAGGTCAGCAGGAGTTCAACTCGACTGCTTTAATAATTACTGCTCTCGTGATAAAGGTCATTTAATTAATTGAATATTTTAGTTAGTATTATCACTTGGTTACGCCATAGTCCGTACCTACGCTATTATGATAAGCCGTATAAATATCGATAGATAATAATCATTCTCATTTTGTTACTCAAATTTGTATTTTTGTATTTGATTGTGTAATATGTTCTAAAATATCGAGACATTTTGTATTTGTGATTTTGTCATTTATTTTTGTATGATGTTGTAAAATGGTTCCTTGATTGATTTAATTTAAATATATTTCGTATGAGTGCGATAGAAGTGAAAGCTAATAGCATTTAGCTATGTGTAAAATAAATTAAATATTAAACACCGACTGTGTTTTTCTTTTCATTATCAAAATAACTCTTCCGTTCACCGGCGATCAGGGTAAAAGAAGAAGATTTTTTTTAAATAAATATCTTCATAAGAGAATTCTTTTTTCTAAAGTTCACTTAATAAATAGGTATAGACTTAATATTTTTTTTATTTAGTATTATTTAAGGGACTTTTGTATTTATAGAAAATACATGGCCGGCCCATAATACATATATTGTTGTTACACAATATTTATAGTTGAATGAGCGTGCTAGTAATTTTGAATGACAAGAAAAAAATACCTTGCGATGAATATCGTAATGTTAGGATTCCTTTATTTTTCAATGTTTCCTCGTGAGTTTTTTTATTGCATAGATCCGGTAAAAATAGTCACATACATAGTCCTGACACCACACCAAAATCGAGACTTGTGTCGTGAGTATCAGAACTACGAGACTTGAGACAATGTCTCTCTTGCCTAGTAGTCGACTTGTGGTTATTATAAAACTCTCGTTGGCAGGTCTCCTCGCGATGTTTTTCACACTAAAGTGCGTAACGATTTATTACGAATAAACACCTGATCCGATAAGGCATAATAGGCGTGTAGGTATCCTAGGATTCGAATCCGCGACCATCGCATTTGCAGTTAATGTTCGGTGAGTAAGGAGTGAGGTTTTACCTCCTTAAACACTTGCATTCGAACTGAAAACATTAATAATTTAAGAATTTTTACTATAAGAAAATGAAATGTAGTTAGGTACTTAAAATAGGACGAATGTGTATAACCCTTAAGTAGGCTTACGTGGAATTATTGCATGCAAAGAAATAGGTATACATTATTTTGTAACCAGTATGGGATAAGTAATTACAAGAAGTAGACAATTGTAATTGTAATCTACGTTAGCAGTATCTTATCAGTGTTATGGGTGCATCTGTACCTAGTTACCTATATGTACGGTTTCTTTTAGATGTCGCAATATTGTCTAAGTACATTGATCGTATCTTCTTACTCATTATATACGATTTTATTGCATTTTGGTTTTCAAATAAAATAGTTTACTAGAATTTAATGATACGCACAGACGCGATCGAATATAACAAGTAATGCGGATGACAAATAAATGGTCAAAATTGTAAATGTTGCATATGCCAACCGATATTGCTGCTGTTTGTTTTTTTTCTGTTTTCTCGTTTTCATTGTTGTCCTTCATTTTATTTCATTCAGCCTTTTTAGGCGTGAGTATCTATGTGTTCTAATAATGAGCTCTTTATCTATACAGCGTGTATAGTGAAAATTGTCGAATTACGCAAACAGGCGATAGTTCCTGCTATCATGCAGGTGATAAATATATATAGGTATTTGTGTATATGTTATCTTTTTAAGGTTCTGTACCTAAAAAGTAAAAATGGATCCCTATAACTGAGCCTCTGCTGAGGCTGTGACTCATAAACAGTGAAGCTAGAAATCTGAAATTTTCACAAATTATGTAACAGCAACACAAAAGTATGTGTAGTTATAGCGGCAACAGAAATCAGTTGCCCCTATAGCAACAAATACTTCTGTGTTTAACAACAAGTACTAAAAATAAAAAATAAAATAACAAGGGTCCCCCATACAATGGCCGAGTGCTTTTTTGTAATTTTTGCTCAATGTTAATAACGGTAACAGGTAGACGCTTCATTTTTTTGACAGAATATTATTTTTATATTACCTTTCCAAATAAATAAATAAAAAGTAGGTAAATATTAAAGGGGGGCTCCCATACAACCAACGTAATTTTTAAGTAACTCGATCTTAATAAAAACAAACGTTATTTTTAGGGTTTCTTTTATAGACTTACTTTACTTTTTCTTGTACAGAACCCTTCATGCGCGAGTTTGACTTACCCTTGGCCGGTTTTTTACATATATATGTTATTTCCATCGAGATAATATACTAGAGGGGACACTGCAAACAAAATGTTTGTAACAAAATGAAGGGTACATTCTATTTCTGTCTCTGTCACGCCTACGAAGTATCATATCTTCCCTCTCGCTTCAATGTGTACCCGTGTGCACGCACCATACGCACAGATTTTGTTCCCGATGTCCGCTCTAGTATAATACCTCAATGGTTATTTCTCTGAAAGTGAACAGTAAGAAGACAATTCAAGGCAGCTAACCTTACCCAAGTGGGAGGTCTCTCATATGTGAAAAGCCTGTGTGGTTACCATCGCAATGTCTATTTTTTCCGCCAAGCAGCAGTGTTCATGCAAACTGGATCACAACAGAGCGTTTACACGACTGTTTGGCTGGAGAATTAGACACGGTGTACCTTACCTTACGGCTTACTACTATTTTTTTACTTTATAATATTGAATATTAAATTCGTCTATAAAGAAATACCTGCACTTAATATGACTCATAATCTGGCATACGTTGTCTAATAAGTACAATATTTATAACATCAGGAATGAATCACACAGTGAAACAGGAAACACAGAGCGTCATCAAGCGTGAATAAATGGAAATACGAATTATTTACTCATTTCTCTTATCTACATCCTTACAATAGAACCATGATCGTAGCCAGCCGTGGGATCAGGGTGGGGCAGAAGTCTTAAATCATATGTAATTAGCAAATTGTACCCACGGTATTCTTCTATAACACCCTGTATCTGTGTTTATAATTCGAATTATCCTAAATACTTTCTTATTGCTCACCTGCCTAGTACTTTACCTATATCATTTATTTTTTTAGAGTTGGTTAAGTACCTTACAGATCAAATCCAGGGTGGGGCAAGCGCCCCACTCTGCCCCACCGTGGCTACGCCCATGAATAGAACATAAATAATATCTACATGTAGAAAAGTATTTAATGACCACAATCTCCACAATCATTTTTTTGCGTAAAAACCTCGGAAATCTACCTTAAGCTGAAAGACTACCTTTCAGAATCATCTGTGCTACTGAAATAGAAACTTAAAGTTTATTTTTTTATCGTAAAAAACCCGATAGGTGGCTATAGGAAATTATAGTTGTAAAAACACTGCACATTTACGTCCAATTATTGAAGTAATTAAAAAAGGTTGATTATGTCAACAATCTAAAGTAATTAAGCAGGTACCTATGAATTAAGCGCTCAGTTAAAATGTGTGTAGCATTCACATTTTTTCAATATTATTAAAAAACGTAAAATTGAATATTTATAGGAGGTACATACAACCGGCTATACAATTTACTTTGTGTAACCGGCACATAAATTATGTTTAGATCCTCTTTTGCTTCTTCTTTTTAATTTCTCGATGGCAATTTTTTTCTTCAATGTAGTCGCTTTCAGCACTTATATTTCTGAATATTTTATTTCTTTTTTTAATAACGGGTAAGTAACAGGACTTACCTATCTTTGATATAATTATTAGTCTATACTAAGGATATCTTTACGTAAGCATTTCTAAATGAGTGTAGAGAATAAAAACATTGGAAGTAATAATAATGTTTAAATACTGGGCTTTATATTTAATTTTCTGACAGTCCTTTGTTTAATCATTCATCATGAATAAGTAATGTTATTTGTAGAACTATTTGCATTTACCTGTTTATAATTTAATTCATTTATTTGGTTACGAATAAATACAGCTCTATTTATTTGCCACATAAGCTTACCAAACCTAAATAATAGGGCTGTACAATTTAACCGGCCAAGCCGGCTAAAAAAGTTAGCTAAATTAACTAGCTAGCTAACCGATAGGCTTAGCTAATTTAACCGGTTAACTTAATTAGCTCAGCTGATTAGCCAACGGCTAACCGGCTAATTTTTTTTCACAGAAAGGTTCAAAATATAATATTAATTAAAGGTTAAATTGTACAGCCCTACTAAATAATGTTATGAGTGCTATTTATTCAAGATACGAATAATTGTTTTCATTTTGGAATTAATTTCAAGACTACCTTTTTTTTTATTGCTATGAATGACGAGACGAGCAAGCCGTTCGCCTGATGGTAAGCGATACGACCGCTCATAAACAGTAGCAACATTCCACTGCGCTCGCCATCCTGAGACATAAGATGTTAAGTCTCAATATGTCCAGTAGTTACTCTGGCTACAATGTCCTTCAATCCGAAACACAACAGTGCACTTACGTAGTGTTGTTTCACGGGAGAAATAGACATTGCGGTGGTACCTACCCAGATGGCCTCTCACATATGAGAGACCTACCACCAGTGATGACCTTATTATAAAGCATTTTTTCTAATAACGGGATAATGATTGTTGGAAGTGGTAGTTACGCTATTGTGATCTATGACTCAGCATGAATGGGCAGGCTCGTCCAGGGTTTCAGCTTTGCTGTCACATTTCGTTCGGTGAGTTAGATTGTCTTATGGTATGAATTTCGGCCCCTCTAGTGCAATCTAATAGCTACTGTTTCTTGAAGCGTGGTGATCGGTTAGGTTTGGTTGGGGTTGGAGGATGTTATCCTTTTGTACAGTTATAAAAGGCTAGTCAGATACTAGTCTATATAATGATAATATAATTAAATTAACAGCCTCCGTGGCGCAGTTGTTTAGACGCCGGTTGTGAAACGAGAGGCCGTGGAATCCCCCGCACCGAGACAAATATTTGTGTCTTTTTTTTATTGTCAGGTAGCTGATATAATAAGGAGTAACTTAGCCTACATTAATTTTAGAAAAATTCATTGATTTTAGAAAAATAAAGTTTTTATTAAATTGCACGCGGACGAAGTCGCGAGCACAGCTAGTATTCAATATGTGTGTGGGGTAAGGATTATGTATGTGACTATTGGTTGACCAAAAAAAATATTTTAGGAAATACGTTCTAGTCGAAAATAAAATTATCAAAATTCATATCTCTTTTGCGACCGTCCTCAGTCCTTACTACTTTTCTACTTAATTGGGACTGACGAATACATTTTGAGTGCTGACGCCAAGCCGCGGTAAACGGATTAAAAATACTTTTGTAAAACTTGCACAAAAAAGGGAAAACCTTTCACGTGCAAAAAATCCAACCATCAGTTTATTGTAAAAAAAGAGTAAAATTTGCATAGTAAATCAAATTCCGCTATTGTTAAATCTGGGGATATAAAAATCTAGAAACTTGGAATTTGAAAAGTAGGTCCTGTGTAGGGCGGTGACGCTGCTTCATTAACTAGACTTTAGACACTACAATTTGGGCGTAGGGGTGGTTTGATGAATGGATTATTATGATTTCTAAGTTAAATATTTTTTTAGTAGAGAAATCAGTTGGTCTCTACTGACAAATGTATCAAATGTTGATCTAACTCAGTGCTTATATCTCTTCTTTTACGTTACTTTAGAACATTACAAATATTTTTATAGCTACTAAATTTAGACTCAAACGTTTTCTGACATTTTGGACATAGACTTTCAAAGCCAGGGGTGAGAATGGAGTGTAAATAGGTGAATGTTTTGTCATTAATTAAGATTGAATTGAAAGTTAAGAACCTTTAGAAAAACTGCTAAACAATACTATCGCTGGCTGTTTATAATAATACAAACATACATAAACATTACACTGTTTCCCAAAATGGGGAGGTAAAGGTGCAACCAGGACATTTATGATTCGCCTTATGTGCGATGTAATAGGGGGCGGGCCTATCGCCATATCAGGTACAAATTCCTGACTCCGGGCTAATACTTATTAGAAAAATCTAATACCACTCTGTCCGACCTGGGATTCGTACCAAAGACCTCAGCGTTGTAATCGTGCCATAGTAAAACTACGCCACCGAGACAGTGTTTACAGAGTAATGCATGATAGAGTTAAAGACAAGACACTTAATTTTATCTTTTGCTGATTTTAATATTGCTGTCGTCTTATCGACGTAACATTTTTACGACATCCTCTCTATCTGCCAACTGTACTATACCGAAAGACGACGGGTTACTCTATAAAAACGATATGAACTTCGAATGTTCGGATGTTCGACGTCCGGAGTAAGTTTTTTTTTTGCAATGAATGACGAGACGAGCAAGCCGTTCGCCTGATGGTAAGCGATACGACCGCTCATAAACAGTAGCAACATTCCACTGCGCTCGCCATCCTGAGACATAAGATGTTAAGTCTCAATATGTCCAGTAGTTACTCTGGCTACAATGTCCTTCAATCCGAAACACAACAGTGCATTTATGCACTGGTGGTAGGTCTCTCATATGTGAGAGGCCATCTGGGTAGGTACCACCGCAATGTCTTTTTCTTCCGTGAAACAACACTGCGTAAATGCACTGTTGTGTTTCGGATTGAAGGACATTGTAGCCAGATTAACTACTGGACATATTGAGACTTAACATCTTATGTCTCAGGATAGCGAGCGCAGTGGAATGTTGCTACTGTTTACGAGCGGTCGTAACGCTTACCATCAGGCGAACGGCTTGCTCGTCTCGCCATTCAGGGCAATAATAAAAAATGCAGTGTTGTTTCACGGGAGAAATAGACATTGCTGTGGTACCTACCCAGATGGCCTCTCACATATGAGAGACCTACCACCAGTAATAAGATTACCAGATATAAGATTTCTAGTTATAATATTCTCTATTTTACTTATCATTTTCTCCGAATTCAGTTTATGCTTTGTATCGTTTTTATAGAGCAACCCCCCTGACCTGTGATAACAGATTTATATTGGTATTATCATTTTTGGTGCTTTGGGGATCACCTTATTGTACCGGCATTAGTAGGTACTGCATAGATCCAAATCTTTGAACATGATCCGTCATGCAGGCTTTGGTAAGTATTGTAAGAAGGAGTATCTTCTGTCTTCTGTATCAGCCCATATACGTCCCACTGCAGGGCACGGGCCAACTCTACAATCGAGAATACGATTGAGAGTGGTTAGGCCATATAGTCCACCACGCTGGCCTAGTGCGGGTTGGCGGACTTACATACCATAGAAATTCTTATGAATCGCTATGGTATGCAGGTTTCCTCACGATGTTTTCCTTCACCGTTTTAGTGCGTGGTGATTGACTATCAATACACACATGACTCCGAAAAGTCAGAGATGTGCCCTGGGATTCGAACCCGCGACTACCGAGAACATGTTGGCAGCCGCGTCTAGTCCGTTTACCAACAGGCCACCACGCACTTTAAGAAGAAGAAGGAGTATAATTAAAATATATTAAAAGATCACTCGTTTAAAACGATAAGCGACTATTCCTATGACTCAAAACAAAATGATTCATTTATGATTGATATAACATGCAACATGATAAAGCTCAAAGATAAAATGAGTAATACGTACGGTTCCGCTATCACGCATTTTCCGAATAACTGATTCTATGAATAGGTATTGTCTTAACTCTCAAAGTGTTATCAAGGATCATATTCATGAGATTACAGAGTTTAATTAATATTTACAAAATTACTGAGATATTTAATACCGGTCAAGTGCGAGTTGGACTCGCGCATTGAGGGTTCCGTATAAACCTGTAGTACGACAATCGAGTAATAGCTATGGCATTTTTATTTTTATATTTAACTACTTATTAGATTTCATTAAAACCGATTTTCAGTGAAAGTTTGCATTGCAAAAAAATATGATGTACATTACGTACATTTCTTTTTTAGTTTTATTATTCTCTTATTTTAGAAGTTACAGGGTGGACGGTGGGGGGAGGGAGGCATATTTTACAACTTTGGAAGTGTGTCTCTCGCGCAAATTATTCAGTCTAGAGAAAATCATATTAGACGCCTCAATATAATTTTTGATGGCCTATCCTTAGATACCACACACGCATGATATTGCCGAAAATAACTTTTTTGGAACCCCCAAGATTTATGTTTATTTTTCTATTTTAGTAGGAAAATCTTATTGCGGTTCACAGAATAGGTACATGTACTTATCAGTTTTCAACAGTAGAGTTCTTATAGTTAGACATGATGAATCTATAAGGGTTCCGTTTTTTGTATGGTTAGGTGAACCCTACAGCGCCAGAAATGAAGGGTGGTTTGGTGACACATACAGGTCAGGTTATCGATAGATATTCTTAAATCACTCTCTATGTAGGCTATACGTATTATATATAACATTAATAAGAGATATCTTTTGATTATGTATTACTCCGCCGTTTTTAAAACAAATCACAGAAATGTAGGTACAAAAGTTGTATTTACTTTAACAAAATATTTAATAATTACATTACTTTTTTAGATAGGCCCGTTAGGAGTAAGTTTATTCATCATCGCCAATTTTCATGTAAATTTTTTTTCTTCATGCACTAAAGTAACAATATTACAATAAGCAATACTTTGTTCATTGTTGATTTCGTCATAAACAGATTTTCTAGTTTAGTTAAAGGGCACTTAGGATTTCATACGTATGAGCAATAGTTCACATCACCAAGTATCGGCAGACATGGTACGCAAGTAAACAATCACAAGTCCATTACGGTAAGTACTGAAGCGATCGAAGGCAATCTATTAAAAGTTTGTGGACAACCAACCGTTCAGATTGATTGAACAGCTTATTTGATTTGCTCTACGTGTCACAAGGGGCTAATGGAACTAGCATTAATTGCCGACCGATCACAGCTTCGGATCTTTAACAGGAGTTAAAATAAAAAAAAATTGTTAAGAACGAACTGTAATTGCCTTAAGACGCCCGTACCTACTATAATTGTTATCAGTGAATATATAATTTATTTGTAGATTTTACTGTACTGTACTGTGTTTATTATGGACTATCTATTATACGAGTACAATTAACAAAAAATGCTAATACCTTGTTATGCGTCATTAGTTTTGACTTGCGAAAATATAAAAATAATTACCATATGTAGATTAATACAAGATTACTGTCTGTATCAAGATAAGATTAGTAAAATATTTATAATTTACCGACATTAATCGTTTCTTTAAACCTTCATGGCACATATTTTTAAAACTTCAGGGAAGTAAATGTAAAATTAGGTCACGATGGTGGTCCTGTCTCTTTTATCCCTAGATATGAATGCACGTAATTCACATTTAGGGACAAAATCTTTAATACAGTACAAAAAATATATGTACTACACATTAAATAGTATGAAATAAAAAAGACGTGTGGCACTCGGAGACTGCCGCGGTAAAGCTACATAGCATTTTTTATCAAATTATGTAATTATAATTATTTATTTATTTTATTTATGCAGTATTTTTTTTCTTTGATATTAATTGTAGGTACATATATTCACTGTTGTACGTGCGAGCTTCGTAGAGTTGTACTATGAAGTAAATACAAAGAGGAGGTGCCCTGACGCCGAAACTCTAAGCAGGCATGAGCCACCAGATTGCGGGGCGAAGAGGGGGATTACGCATGCACAGTAACGCCGATACAACCAATGCCACCTAGAGGTGAGTTGCTGAACTAAAGAGATAAGCGTGATATTTCAAAAAGTCATTAAAAGTTCTGCTATTCATCGATAGATGGCAAAACGAAATATCGAAAGAGGTTAGATTACAATTAATCACGCAATAGCTTTGCAATTCGCATTTAAAAGTACTGGCACATATTTGAATCAAAATAAAAATATTAAATTTAAATTTCGATCGGACTTAGGTTATTTTCGTTACGGAATTTCTGGATTCGGTCTCCACGCTCAAGGCCCACGATAGAAGCTATGCAATAGCTTAATAAACCATTATAAAAGCTACAGCATTTACTTTATTGATTGATATCGTTTGCTCTGATGGTGGATACTCGAAAATCTACAATAATTTGAGATTTTGTTAAACGTTGCTACTACTGTTTATTCGACGGGACATCAAGGAACAAATTCTGAACACTCATTATAGCCCTAACAGTATCAGGCAATAGTAACCTTTGTGTTTTTTTTAAATCTTTATTTAATTAAGGATTAACATATCGCGTTTTACTTTGTACGTAGTTAGTTACCTACGTACTGGGTATCTCAAGACTGCTCAAGGAAAGCTGGGTGGTAGTTTTAGTGATTACAAACACAATGCAATTAAAAATTTCGCAAAGAAACGCAACAATTATTTTTTATGTTTTTTTAAATATCGTTATTTTTGGGTGGTAAATCCATAGTTTTTGCTAAAATAATAATTTAAACTCTTTTATACCTTAGAGTATTTATATATAAAAGGATATACACTATTGTTTTAGGAAAAAAATGTATTTACCACCCAAATATGGCCATAGGAAAAAAGTAACAAAAAAAAATTTCGCTTTTTTGCAACTTTTTCTGTTGCATTGTGTCTAAAGTCGCTTAAACTACCACCCGACTTCGTGTTCGGTAGCAGTCTTGATATACCATGTATATAGTGGCTTTAAGTATCAAAATATAGTTAAGATCTATTAAGATGTAATCTAATAGGACAAATAGTATTCTAAACAATAATCTGCAACTGGTCTTAAAAAATAATTCGATATAAAATATTTGTAAGTACAAATGTGTATACTACAAAGTTTTCATTGACAGGTTTTTAAGCTCCAAAACGCGAAGACTGCATATTGCTAAACTTAAAACATAACATTACAAAACACACATATTCGCAATGTGTGACTTTGGATTTATGAAGATAGAGCAGGCAAACCACTTTTTAAAAGGATTACTTAGACGAAGCCCTAACTATGCGTTCGTGACCCGTTTACCACCGACGGCGCATGCTTATGTGCTTCATGTTGTCTGTAATATAACTTCGCTTAATTTAATAATAGTGCTTGTAGTAAAGGTAATCTTTTACCAAGGGCGGAGTGTGGTAGTCTGCGGTATCGGTTCGACGTGAATCGGTCGGGTGACTGGCTCTCAGTCACTTTATCGGACATGGGTGCAAATCCTGAAGTGGTTGTGGAAAATTGCAATGGTGTTGAAGAGGATAATGAATCGGCCGCCGATTCCGCTGATGTGGCTAACCAGAATGGAGATGATGGGTGAGTAACACTATTGTGGACGTTATTATTTCAAACCCCATCCGACTTTTACATTACTCTGTTGTTAGAATTTGACGACATATTTGATTTTAGAATAGTTGATTCATAACAATATATACAATATATCATTTTTTTTAAATAAATTCCTCTGCTAGTAAATTAGATATTAATTGCTTTAAAATAAAGTACTCCTTTAGTTTGTTATTCGTATTACTCTACTATATTGTATCTGAAGAGTAAAGCTACTAAGTCGATGTCTTTAGTTGCAAAGCTAATTAGACTACTATAATTGAAATCTTAATTGTTTTCGAGAAACGGTATTGCATTGTTGTATTTATTGATGCAGGTGCAGGACCCTCTGTAAATTGTCTAGAGAAAATAATAAATATTTAACTAATCTCAAGTTGAAAACATTAAATAATGCTAGTATAATTATTTCTGTAGACGTCTAGTAGTATAAACCATTTGAATAGTATATTTTTTGTTTTGTAGATTGGCCATTGACCCCAAACTGGGCTGCCGTGTTCATTTCCCGAGTGACGTCATACGAGAAACGTGAGTTGTCCCACTCGCACTCGAATGTTTTGCAAGCGGCAATGCGCCCGTGACGTCACCTGGCCCTGTCCTTATTGTCCTATGACGTATTTACACGCGCTATTTCTGCTTGCATCATTCATTCATATCCCATTTGGTTCAAGTGAAAGACAAGAACAACACTTGTTTGCTGTGTTTAAACAAATTAGATATTATATGTATTGAGCATTATTTTTAATACACTTACAAACAAGTGCTTGTATCTGTGCAGTATGTACATATGTATGTTTGTATTAGGGTCTCTGTCTACTAAAACTTAGCACATCAAAACCGTGTATGAGCGTAATAGGCAATAGTTAGTGTAGTAATAAATATAAGTATCTGGGAAATTGGGAACCTCCTTCTTTTTATGAAGTCGGTGAAAAAGTATTTGTATAAATTAGTATGGATCGAACACGTTCGTTCGGAACATTCGGGTGGGCTGCATTTCATAATTCTTACATAGATTTTTACCCGCTACTTTGGGCTTTGACACGGTTATGGCATGTTACGTTGTAGTGGATGGAGACCAAAATGTCTGTTCAAATTTTTATTGTCTCGAAAAAATGCTATAAGTAAGTTTGTGGTTAAAATTTACGTGATGTGTGATTAAATACCATGCAGCACTTTATCTGTATAAATATTATGGTTATCAACGACACGCCGATGGCAGGTTATCACATCTGAAATCACACGATAATACTGGCTTGTTAAATATGCCTATGTGATAGATTTTAAAAATATTATAGATATTTTTTGTCGAATAATGAATGCAAGTGGTATGCACTGTTGTATGTATTTAGCAGAAATTGTCCAAATTACGTATGTATATGTATCATAGTCTGGAGAACAGTATAAATTTTAAAAGCATTTTAGTTTTTGTACATTTTTCGTTCTGATTTTGAACTATATTCCCATAAAAATGTTACTGATTTCGGTTGAAAAAGAATTGTAAATGCTTATAGTTTTGCCCTAAAAATAAGCAAGCAGAACTCAGAGCAGAAGTTGGATGAAATAAATAAAACAATAATTATTTGATATCAGTTTATTAAGTATTACTTGATAAGCCTTATGAAATTGGTCGTTAGACTGTTAAGAAGGTTTAATGTTTGGTGTGTCCTTAAATAGGAAGGTATGTGTGAGATTGTATGAATGCCAAAGCTTGTCTATTTCTCGTCAAATAATAAAGGTAAATACTGTGGTCCGGGTTGAAGAACATAGTGATATTACTGGGTATTAAGAGAATAAACATTGGTGTGTTTATTCATATTATCAATATTGTTAAGGGTTATGAGCGTAGCACACTGCTAAGCAGTACTTAGTAAAAAGCTCTTGAGCTTGTGCCTTCAGGTAAATGTAGCGCTTACCAAACAATGAATCGGCCAACTCGTAAATAACACCCAACAGTCACATACATAGTCCTGACCCCACACTAAGATCGAGTGATGAGTCTTGTGTCGTGCTATCAAAATAATAATAATAAATTTCCAATTTTAGATACTTATTTCATACTAGGGGCCCGTCCAGCTTCGCCCGTTTGCAAATACTTAATGAGTCCAGATGACATAAGTAACAATCACAATAATAAATATATTTTAACTCCTTGCTCATCACACACACATACACTATAATTATCGAAATAAAAAGGCCTATGTGTTAACTCCGTCATATAAAATCCTCAGATTAAAAACACATACACGCACGTATATATATATGATTAAATATTGATGCTTTTTTTCTCTACTGATTTAATTAAAACATTGTTTTTCCAAACCCGCCCAATGAGGTAGGACTTTAAAAGGCGGAATTATGAATCACCCAATATTACAATATCAATATTTATAGTAGCTGTCAAAACCATTCAATTCCTGCTATGAATTTAGAATATCGACGTTAAGGGTCCTTCAGATATCGATTCAGGGACTTATCGAATCAATATAAAAGAAGTTTAAAATGGCTCTCAATATTTTAAATTCTGATTCTGATTAGTTTATCATAACAAAGGGTCATTCAAATATAAGTTTTAAGACCAATCAGACCAACAAGTATCTATGAATTTAGATTATAAGAATAAAGAGTCCTACGGAATATCGATACCTATACTAAAATTAGCTTTATAACTATTAACTAGCGGTCGGGCCCGGCTCCGCCCGGGTGCATACACGTTTTAATATGGCGGTCAAAATGTTTAATTCTGACTATCAGTTTAGAATATCGACCAATCGGACCACGAAAAACGAACAAAATTTCCTCGTATTAGCTAGAAATATCACTACTGCTTTCCTCCTATAGGTCATAGCGTGATGATATATAGCCTATAGCCTTCCTCGATGGATGGACTACCCAACACTGAAAGAATCATTCAAATCGGACCAGCAGTTCCAGAGATTAGCGCGTTCAAACAAACAAACTCTGCAGCTTTATAATATTAGTATAGATTCGAATTGCGATCCCATTTGCAATTCTGACCTACTAATTTGGAGTTTTTATAGCCCATTAGCACACGAAAAGCGATTCCCATCTGATTTTAGGCGTCTAAAGAATCACATGCGATGGTCTTTATAAGATTATCGATTTCTTATGCTTACTTATGACAATTGCGTAGACAATGCAACTTTTTTATATCCTTACGATACCTACGGGGAAAGAAATTCCCGCCATGTAAATGGGGCATTTGTAACATTTTTTTAAAATTCATACAAGAACATTAGTATAAAGATATTTTTAGATTTTAATGATTTCTACAAAATCACTCCTACTTACACCTACTCCAAATGGCGCATTAAGAAAATTCGTACCAAATAATAAACAATCCCTTTCCGCCTATTCAGGGTCAATAAAGAAAAATAGCATTATTTTTCAATAGTGGTAATTTACTAAATTTTGATTTTGTTATATGAATAGCTTCAGCGGTTTTGAGTTTCCAAAAAATATTTTATTCCTTATTTCACCCCCATAATGCTGCTTATCCAAATTCGTTTATGGGTTTCTAAAAAGGAGATAAAATTAAATTATCAAAGAATTATTTTCAGTGGAGAAACTCCTCCCGTGTGGGATGGGGTGAGTTTCTTAATAATAAACAAAAAGGCTTAATAAACAAAAACTCCGAGACAAAAATACAAATTGAATTCTCTTTAATAATAATGGAGTTGAGGCATAGATAGATCATGATAAGATTGATTGTTAATATTATGCGTCATATTATGATAGTAGCTTATGCATATTTAAATTTAAGATAAGGTTTTGTTAGGTACGAATGTAAGAGTAGAGAGCAAGCGAGACGGGGTCATTGGGTTGCAGAGTTTCGGTGCTCGTCCAAGCGTGTAGAACCTTAGCGCGAATGTTGTATCAAGAAAAATCAACAATGTGCAAATCTAAACCCTCATTTAAAATACAATCGTTTAAAATATACCGACTTTGTTGTGAATGTATGCAAAAGAAAGAACCTTTCTTACATTTTATAAACCGTGGAGACTTGACTATTTTAGAATTTATGTCGTGGTAACCATATCGGCAGCTTGCAGTACTGATTATTATAGTGCTAACAATTACACTGTCGCAGATCAAACAGAGCTGTAATGGGCGATGGCAAATAAATCTTCTGTGAAAAAAATAATACGTCCGGACAAACCCGAGTCGAACTACTTGTTCTATGTAACAATCTATGAACGTAGGAATTTTTACACTTCATTTGCCATAGGAAATTCAAAACAGAAAAATCGTTGGCTACCTTTCAAATTATATTCCTGAAGATTAGTTTCGTTATCTCTCTCGTGAATGTTATTTTTAGAGTAATAAAAAAGAGTGAACGAAATATATATAATCACATATATATAAACAACAAATTATGAGATAATGTTTTTCTGTGGAAAGATTGAACCAACAGACCCTGCAGCCTATAGACGCCTTATGATTACAGTGGAGGGTTGCACACCATTTTAATTGTGAATTAGCATTTGAAATTATTGTTATTTAATGTTACAAATATTACATTTTAGTACACGCAGTAGTATGTATACAAAAACAAACATTTCATTTGAAGTAGTAGATTAAGGCTAACAAAACACTGGTCAAGTCTTCAATATTACACCTATATTTGCTAATGGTATATCTACGTTTGTATTTAATATATATGTATGATACCACGAGGCATGCGGGGGTTTTATTCACTTATTGTAGAAATTGACTCGATTATATGTACAAATTTAGCCTCAGTCTGGAAATCATACTGAGCGGTCAAACCTGATGTTGTATGGCAAGAATAGCAGTCACAGACACATGTCTGTCTGATGCCTGTCCGTTTTCCTTGCTTAAAATCAAAGGCTCGAACACGGGGCTGTTAAACCGAGGTATACAAATTAGAATCATAACAGAAGTCCGAGACATTGTAGTGAAGTCATGAATCCGATTTGAGACATACACGATAGATTCACATATGACGGTTTCTATACACCGTCATATCGTCACTTGAATAGCAAGCTAGCTTTTTAATACGCTTTCATTAGCTTCAGACGTATGTTAGTATGTAACGGAATCTTAGAACATGATTTTGACCCTTTCAAAACGTCGGATTGACTCGAAATTTTGCATATTTATCCAGGACCGATGACAATACAATAAAAAAAGTGACTTTATCTTATCCAGAATATTCAGAAATTTTAACTTTGCGAAAAAAAGTGGGTAATTTGTACGCAGCTGTCTCCCTTTGATAATACAGATGTATGTAGATAGATGTTTTTAGAAATTACAGTTTAAAAACCTAAAAACTCATGCTTTTATAAACGATCCAACTAAAAAGCGAAAAATAATTCATAATGATTTTAAGATTAGAAAATGCCTGGGGTGCTTACAACTTTTACTCCTCCTCACATGACATAAGTACTTGCATATTATGAATTAAAAAAAAAAAAAACACTAATGTAACTGTGCAACTTTGTAATTTAAATCCAATATTGATATCAAGCATTTCAAACCTCCAGAGTTTGAAGGTGAGAGTTTTAAAATAAATTGTTATAGGAACCAGGAAAGGATTTTAATTTACCTTCAGTTATTTTGGAAAAATCTTATATATTTATTTCGTGAGATATGATAACATAAGAGTGTAATATTAATCAATTTCTTAAGTAAGATAATATTTTTTTGAGCGTTATAAAAATGTCTTTAATAACAAAATTTCTTGAATTCTGGTAAATTGAAAATCAGAGATGATGGCGATAATTATTTATGGCTGTAAATGTTTTATTAACTGCATAAGTATAATAGTTGAAACTGACAAGACATCCGCTTAATATGCTGATAAAATAATGCTATTGATATGAGATAACCCTACGTATTTACGAGTACGAGTATAATTACTTTTGGAATTTTGGTTTATCTATAATTTTAAACATATTATATTCAGTATTAGGCTTTAATTTAATTTCTATACATGTGTAGTATTAACTTATAATAGATCAAGAGTGATTTTAACGCCATTAGGAATTAGGACTTATATTGCACAATATTCCATTATTCTGTAATGAGCATCGTCTAATTGAATGCATCTAATGTTGAATTATATATAATACTAGTGGTCGGGCCGGCTCCGCCCGGGTGCATACACGTTTTAAAATGGCGGTCAAAATGTTTAATTATGACTATCAGTTTAGAATATCGACCAAAAAAGAACAAAATTTCCTCGTATTTGCTAGAAATATCACTATTGCTTTCCTCCTATAGGTCATAGCCTGATGATATATAGCCTATAGCCTTCCTCGATAAATGGACTACCCAACACTGAAAGAATCATTCAAATCGGACCAGTAGTTCCAGAGATTAGCGCGATCAAACAAACAAACAAACTCTGCAGCTTTATAATATTAGTATAGAGTATAGATTATAATACCGTAATTTGTGAGGATAAACTCATTGAACAAAAATTGCTCCACAGGTAGTTAAACATTCTTCTTTCTATTGCTTTCGATCAAACTACTTTATATTTGTTACAAAAATACTTAAAATGTTCTAAGAAACATAGATAAGAATATGAAGAGTTACTAGGAATACATACCATATTGTATCTATATATTTATATAATTTGATGGAGCATTGATAATACAAATCGATAACAATCATTTTCCTTAATATTATTTTCATTATCGCCATACACTACTTGGTATTTTTATCTTACACATACGTCATTGCAGAACTCAAAATAGTTTTAATAAAATACGTGATTGAATTTAATTCAAACAATAAAATGAAACTTGACCAATTAATTGTGATTTTATAGGATAAAATAGGAGTCGTTATCGTCGTTATGTCATAAGGCAACATATAAGACTCCAAAATATATGAACGTGTAGTTATATGAAAAGTTTTGAGATAAATTATAGTCTCCTGCTGAGCTACATTGGACTTTCCGGCCTAAAAGGCCTTCCACAGCATTTCTGCGACTACCTGCAACTTGAATTAAGCTGCCCGCATTTGGCGCACTGAGAGACCACTCTATGGTGATCTTTTTAACACAGGTATTCAAACTGCTATCAAAGTAAATCACTGGCTTCTCTCACACAATCTGGCTTAAACCCTATGAGGATCGTCAATTCGGCAACAACTATTGAATTACATCTCTGCGCGGCTGCCTCCAGTCTTCACTTCAGATCAAGTTTACTCCTCTACTCTCAGTCAGCACTTGTAGTTCAGAATTTCATTTCAGAGACTTTGTCTGAGCAGTTCACTGTTATGAACTGATAGTGATGAATATGTATTCTGAATTTCATTCGGAACACATAATTTTTTTTTGTTGCAATAAATGGTGAACACTTATGGACAGTACCAAAACCGAGCAATGCTTGGTAATCCACTGAGTTCGCGATCCTAACCCAAGACAAGTCTCGATATTATGTCTAGTAGTTACTCTGGCTACAATGTCCTTCAAACCGCGGTTTCACATGCGGTTGTAATATAGCAATTAACACATTTTACCATACAAATAGAAAAGCTGTAATATTATTCATAATTCTTTTATGGTGCGATATGGGTGATATATTAATTCTTATCAGGCCACACAGAAATCCGGCCACATAAATAAAATTGACATCGCTGTAATTAAAACACTGTAAAAATAACATAACTGTGTTTATTAGGCCCGCTAGTAGTAAATTACATTTGTACATAAATGTTATACATTGCAGATACGCATCAAGCCACTGATTTGTATATTATTATAAATAGACAACATCTAAAAATGGACTGCTACTCATTTTATTCCGGTGTAATAAATTATGATTTCATGTTTGTCGTCACAAAAGCTTTAAGATTAATTTCACTTCTCTATGTGGACTGTTTCTTTTACAAAGCACAAACAATTTTCTAGAATATTTGTGCTGAGAAGAGTTGTTCCTAGAAATAGACCGGGTTTTGAAATGAAGCACAATGTTTATGCATCGCATTGTGAATTACACTACTGCTTGAAAGAGAATTACTTTAAGCAGAGCTGACAACTAATGGAAATTGAAATTCCGATTGTTTTGCCATGTCCCATATGTTTTCGAAGCCGTAGCACCATACTTAAAAAAGAAGATAAAACTTCTTGTAGATTGATACTAAAATATTTTAATAAATAATGAAAATCATGGAATGAAGTATAAGGATAATTAATATAAGTGTATTAAAATGTGTAGTAATGTTCGATTTTCACATTCATTGCGCGGCACATGAGTAGAGCAAAGCAACACACGGCCTTCAAACTTCAGCAATTGTTATCATAAATGTTTATAAAGAAAAAAATAATGAGATGACTCATAACATATTCCCTTCTGATTAATTAATAGATAATAAATTAATCACATATTTGCAAAGTTATCGAACATATTAATTAAGATCTTTGATCATTGTACGGTAACGTATATTTGATAATAACAAACCGACATAATAATAAAACGACAGCCGCCGTGGCGCAGTTGGTTAGACGCAGGCTGTGAAAAGTAACGACGCGGGTTCGATCCCCGCACCGAGACATATGTACATTTATGTGTTCCACAGGTATTTGTTTCAGGTCTGGGTGTTTTTGAGACCGAAAAGTGTCTCTTAGTCCTGATACCCACGGTCACGACAGAAGACTCGATCTTAGTGTAGAGTCAGGACTATATATTTGACTGTAGGGTGTTTTTATTTATTTAATACATTATGTAAGTTACGTGATATATCATATTATTCTTTCGAGTAGTTATTTACGAAATTATAGTATTAATATAATTAAGTACAACGCCACCTTGAACAGATCATATTTAGTATAAACGCGTTTAAAATTAAGCACCCTTTTGCATGTTATCAGTTAAAGTCTACCTATTCAGCACTGATTTTTCCTATTTATTAAGATGCTGGATAAAACGACAGTTACCACTATTGTTTTAAGATAATTGTATGATTAGGAAAATAGAGAACTATTTACATCCACTATCCTGACGTCCCTACAATACAGACACTTAAATTGTTTAGTCCATATTATAGTCCACTACGCTGGCCTAGTGTGTATTTGCGAACTATACAAACAATATTTTTTTTTATAAATTGCTATGGTCTGCAGTTTTCCTCACGTTGTTATCCTTCGCTGTTACAGTGGGTGGTGATTGAGTACACACATGACTCCGAAAATTCCTCGGTGTGCCCTAGGATTTGAACCCGCGACCACCGTGAATATTTTTATTGCCTCGTCTTGGCCAACCGTATACCAACAAGCCCCACACACTATATCATATGTTGATATTATAAAGCAAAACTTGGCAGGCTGTTATAAAGATTAAATTATAATATGTTTTCACTACAGCTTTAAGAACACCTTGAAGTTTAACATTTTATATCTTTTAAAAGAAAATTGCGACTTAACTTCCTACTTTGTTCCTTTGTGCACGTCTTTATTAGATGAGATATAAAAACGCCATGAAGATTTTTTAAATTAATAAACATAAATAATTAAGATGAGTTTCTGCGGGAATCCAGTGGGTGCGGTCGGCTAGTTAATTAATTTGTTCCTTAAACTACTTTCGCATTGTTTTGTTGTATAAAAGCGGTAGGAACTTATGCTATAATTAAGGTTAATTAACAAATCTTCACCTTAATATTTATTTATCTAATGACACAATGGACAAGAGTTTTCTATGAAGTGAAACTTATGAATGAAGTTAAGAAGGTTCTTGTATAGATATGGTAATTTTCAGGGAAATTCACCTGACGACATTGTGAAAACGTTGACACAGATGTTCACGCCCATTTTTTCACGTTTTGGAATTTAATACATTTAAGATTGGCTCATATGTTTAGATATCCCCGCCAGTGAAAATATACCTGAGCTTGTGAAGTTCTGAATACTCGTGACCTTAACTACGTAGCACAACATTTTACCCAGTGCTTGACTGGAGTGATCCACTTAACCCATTAGTGGCCAAATCAAAACTACAGACCGGATTTACCAAATTCTTTTTTTAATTGAAAGTTAGTAGCTACAAGAGGAAGTAGTAACACAAAAAAAAATAAAAGCGATAATTTTCATTAATTTTCAGTGGTGTTCCCAAATTGGCACAACGGCTCCTTATAGGTAAAAATTTTCGAAACACGATTTTTCAATACACAGGGTTTTCTTGCACTTCTTGCAACCCCTGCAACCTCTGATATGGCACACAGCACATCGCAATCGGTTTAGAAGCTTTTCAGGGAGGTGAGCAACCCCATCCAACTGCAAACTTTCAATATTGGAGAATGAAGGACAAGCAGAACAGTTTACTTGGTCCGTCATTGTTATCTACAACATGCAAATTGCGTTTTTTCCCGGAATCTATTTCTGGACACAGATTTTAACACCGCTGCAACACCAATATCCTTATCCAATGACCAGTATATATGTTTACGAGGTAGTTTGTATAGCCCGACTATATCAGTATTCCCAAAAAAGTTTTCAGCTCTGTAGCAGTGCCAGTAAAGTTGTGCCGATTATATTGATTGGCATACAACATACTGTACTCAGCAATTATTGTAAAAACTTCGTCGTCAAAAAGCTTCTCAAATATTGCAACGGGCCTTGTAGTTCAGCTAATACCTATATCGTCAGTTTTTTCATCGCTTGTCGAGTAATAAGGTAAACACTTTCGGCAAAGCGGAAAACTGGATGACTGCCGGCACGCAGAGACAGTGGACTGCTCTGGTTGGGCCGATCTAAAGGAAGTCGTGACCTTTTAGCGGCCAAAGGTTCATCATCACTGCTATCTTCTGATTCCAGAGTTGCGACCCACGTTGCGGACAAATATTACCTAGGACATCGTTTTGTAGGGTACTAGGTTGGCACCTATTACCCTGCCCATTAGTACCAGTAGTAATGGTTTTTTTTTATTGCATGGAATGGCTAGACGAGCAAACCGTTCGCCTGATGGTAAGCGATACGACCGCTTATAAATAGTAGCAAACATTCCACTGCGCTCGCCATCCTGAGACATAAGATGTTAAGTCTCAATATATCCTGTAGTTACTCTGGCTATAATGTCCTTCAATCCGAAACACAACAGTGCATTTACACTGATGTTTCACGAGAGAAATAGACATTGTGGTCGTACCATGATGATATGGCCATCATCATCTCCTTCTTCTTCGTCAGTCGCAACGCTTGATTCTGGTGGAATGATTGCTAAATCATACTCCAAGCCGTCGTCAGTATCCTCGATTATTGTGCTCATAGCTTCTTCTAAGCCCTGAAGTCATAAGTACCACTAAAATATTGCTTGCGATTTCTATTGATTCTTTAAATAATATGGTTATTTTTAGTATACTTGTAGCCGTTGTACCCAAATTGGCACACCAATATTTATGTCACTATGTTTTTATATACATCTAAAATAACTGCAATAAAATAACCTTAAAGGTTAGATTAGGTATTTATTTTACGAAAATATCAACAATATTCATGATATTCGTCATCTGCCAATAAAAATAGGAACAAAATGACACTTAACTGTAGTGCTCTTCGGATATCGAATTTGAATGCATCCAAAACGAAAGATTTTTAAACAAATTAGTGTAATCCGATATTTTTCCCTAATAAACACACCTTCGACTGCATAACAAAGTAACACGATATTAACTATTGTCAAAGCTTTTTTTATCTACCCTCTTTTATTGAGTGTTCCCAAATTGGTACAGTGGTCAAGAATGGGTTAATACGTTATAATGGCTGCCCAGAAGAACTTGACTTTTAACAAACGTAATTTGCAAAATAGAAGTGTTTTAATTTCACTTGAATTCGTTGACGAGTCGCTAAAACAACAGGGGTAGGGTTGGCAACATATACTTGAGCCTCGACATATCTAGGCCGAGGCCCAACGTCGGTCAAAAAGACGCTGGTTTGACGTCATCTAAGAAGATATAAAAGCCAGTATTCTTACAATAAATTACGTTGAAAATGTTATTATACTTGGCGCTAAAGTAGAATTATAAATGTCTAGATTTTGTTCGTGCCTTCGTCCGCTTGCTTAAGTAAACTCGGGAGCTATTCCAGATTTTTGTCTAAGATACCACAAATTACTACTTTATTCATAAGGTATTTTATGTAAGATTAGCGTATATATTTTAAAGACTTTCCAAGATTTATTTTTTATCCCGGGAGAATAGTACTTATTTTTTGGATGAAAAGTATGTCCTTTTCTGTACCTTTAAGTTTAAGAAGTTAAGGAGTGAAATCGTGTCGAAAATACTTACCTACAAAAATAATTTGTCTTATATTAGTAAGGTTATGAAGTGTTGGGATTGAAAATAGTATCAACCTTAAAAAATGAGGTTGAAAATATATTATCAAAAATAAAACTTGTAAACAAACCCAAGTCTCGCAACTCAGTTGTTCTACTGTAAGAAGTTATGAGATACATGCAATACCAAGTCAGTTATTTAATTCAGTCCCTACTTAAGGGACTGTATCTGTTGAGGTGTCTTAAGTTATTGCGCAATTACCTAACCTAACAAAATCATTTAGTGACCATATCAGAAATAAAATTAAAATTTGATGTTCTAGATAAAATAGATTGACTTGGCTATCGGTAGTGTTTATACAAAGCCTGCTCGGTTACTGTAAATTCAGGCTTCTAGTATTATACAACGACGTTATAGTGGGCCGAAAATGGCCTGAATTGCTTCGAAAGAAGGATGTTCCGGCTGTGCCGCTTTTTTGCTTGACTTGGCGAGGGTTCTGCCATGCCTCCAGATATGTTTATTATTATCCATTTTTTTTTGTTTTAGTACTTGAATTGCGCTTTAGATTTCACCAGATCCTTGAATTGAATTTTATTTGTTATTTCATTATTTTCATAAACATTAATGGGACGCAACGCTCGCCTTATGGTGTCATGCCTGCCCAAAGCCCATAAACAAGAGCAACACCATTCAGAAGTTTTTACTACGCACTAACTAAGCACTGCATGGCACTGCATTCCGACTCCTCGTGGCATTAGGAGTTTAGTTTCAATTTCACACCCACTACTTCCTTTAATCCGGACTATAAAAGTGATTACACATTTACTTCGTAGCTTTCATTAAAACTTTTAATTTTAGTCTGTAATGTTAGTTTGAAGATTTTATGCAAATAGACGTCAAATATACTTATAATATCGTATTTTGAAAAGGTTGTGCTGGAATAATTCTAATTAAGGTATTTAAAATTGTCGCACTGTTGATAACTGTCTTCAATATTGTTATGAAAAATCTATGGAAACAACTTTTTTTTTTCAAATAGTGTTAAGAAGTTTGGTTTGAGTAACATTTATTTTCCGATATGTAGGGCTGATGATGTTGAAATGTAATTTAATAATTTTACTCTCGTTTCAGGTAAGTACTTGCACTTTACGAAAGAAGTGGAGTTTATTGGATTTCTATACAATTTGCTCCAAAAACTGGGTGAGTACAAAAATATCTGGTCCCAATGAAACGATGTAATTTTATATTTATTTACTCGTACTTATAACGCAATGTTCGTGAATTCATATTTTTTTATGTTTAAGACATTTTAATTGTATTGAAGTTGAATATAATATTGTATTGTAATGCTGTAGCTCAACATTCAATCTTGCTACGACATCGAGTCTAAGCTCCATAGAGGATCGGCTACGGTGAATCCGTTCGTAGCGCCCGCAGCGTAGTGCGGTTACTTAGTACCATCTCAACTGACATTGCTTTCGTATATCTACCGAAATATGTACTTTTGAAAAAAAAAATATGGTCCCACATATTGTTTATAGCCGGAATATATATTTTTATTAGAAAATCTTCGTAAGTATATGTCTAGCACAAGTAAGCATTAATTATATTATAATGACCTCATTTTCATTGTTTATTTGTGTAACAAGATTTTTGTTTGGGGATACATTTAATATACATAATATTATATTCTACACTAGAGTAAGCATTGTAAAGGTAAAATAAATAGTAATGTAATTTCTAAGAACTAGTAATAATAAACCTAATTACAGAAATCACCACAAAGCTTGAATAAATTAAATGACTTGTTAACTCGTGGCAATTTGAAAGTTATGTTAATGTTTATTTTCTGCGACGTAAAAGTAATATTTTAATACGGCTGTTCGTGTTTAAGAATGTGTTACTCATGCAGCTGTAATTAATATTACGCAATGCCAGAAATATTTCAACGTGATTTTTTTATACGCAAGTGTTCCAAAAATTCCTGAATCGTCCATTTAATTAATCAAGCCGACGAAAGTAAAAGGCAGGCAACATTCTTTCATTTAAAAAGCGTGGTGTCAACCGTTCGTCGCATAAGTAATTTTAATTGCTAATGAGTCACAAAATTATGCGTTATATTAAAATTGTTCACCGACGAAATTTGTTGGGGAACACTGAAGTTGCTTCAAGAGAAATTTCACCGTTTAACACGAAATTTCAACGTTTAAAATTTTGAATAACAAATTTGTTTATGTATAATGAAAATCCATTATACGCAATATTCATTGGGCTCTGTTTATTGAATATTTTTATAACTTCAAATATAAGATATATAAAATTTGCGTTCACATCCTTTTGTGGTGGCACGCTGGTTAGATTGCATTTATTACGGTTTTTAAGGAGTTCTGTAATATACTCCCAATTACTGCTAATATGCCTTTCCGTATATATCTTACCTATATAACCCCTTTTAGTACTACAATTAAATTTATTTTACTATCGCTTATTTTTCCGTATGTGATAGACATATTCTAACATTTTGTTTTATTTGGATATGTAAAAAAAGACGTCTTAAGATGGTTGCCAACGTCACACTAAGTGTAGACAAATAACTGTTGTCGCCGTCCGTACGCGGGGATGGATAAGATTGATTTGTTTGTAAGAGACAGTTCTCCCAGAATAGAACTAATCATAAATAGTTGTTCCCAAGTAACCTGCGTCTATTCTTATCTACAAATAGCTTCTCTTTATATTAACAACTTAAGAGGCTAATAAAATCATTCGGACGCGTTATTATAAGCCGAAGACAGATTGTAGCACGTCATAAATTCATAATCGCAGTGTGGCGAGTGTTTAACGCGATCGTTAAAATACGTTCAGGGGAAATACGGCTGTATTGGTGTCGAGAGCGATAAGACATCTTTCAGCACGATCGCGCGAGCTTCGATAAACACTTGGCTTCGCTTAAAAGTGCGGCCCGGTATGTGAAGAATTTAAGGCATCGGGCGCGGAGCGAGGGTGGCGGGGCGCCCGCCCAAGCTCGCGCCAGTGGCAGCCACTCGCACTCTGCCAGTCGGCCTCTAGCCCTCTGCCAGCGAGCGCTGCCAGCCTCACGCCGCTCAACGCGCCGATGTCGTAAACATACTTCTCGTACCGCGCTCGCCTCACTTATTCCCACGTTTTACAAGTAGACTTTTATATTTTACCATATAAAGAACTTTTATGATTTAAGTGAGTGTTGAAGACCCTGTTTTTTTGTGGTAAAATTAGTAGCGCCATGTGTGGTGATCACCACGCCACCGCTTCCGCTGGCTGACCATTCACGTCAAAACCGTTACCACCACGTGCACTGGTAAGTATACTTACAATAACTAATATTTTTAATGTAATTATAGGTAATATTTTTTCTGCCACTATGAAAGTTAAGAATTAAAAAAAATATATGTTAAAATAGATTTATATTTTTTTAGTTGTGTATTTGAGTCTTGCGATATTATAGTATATTTCCAAGTCTTAATAGTTATCATACATATTTAAAATAAATCGGAGCTGATGTGATGTGTAGAGCTTTAAGTTCAATTACCCACAAATTCTTAAAATTCAAAAACGTTGCTTGAAAAAATCGATATAAACTATATAATAAATAAATATGATTCACCTCAATAAACATAATCTAAATATATAGGCTGACGAAGAAGAAGAGACATACATAATCTTTCTACTATCATATGTTTCGGATCCGTATTCAGTCTTAAAAATATATGCTTAAAATTATTCATCATAGGTATAAAGTGTTACCTGTCGTTGAATGTAAATGTGATAGAAATGACTTTGATTTAATAATTAATCCACAAATTGTAGCATTTTTTTTATTAATAGTGTACTCACATTGTATTTTCCACATAATTCTATCATCACATGAATATTTTTATTTATTTTTAGGCAGTACAAATTGTAATATATTTCACAGTTAAATATTATATACTACATTAATAGTTTAAGCTGGATATCACCAAATAAATACTTAGTTTGACAGCCTCCGTGGCGCAGTTGGTTAGACGCCGGCTGTGAAACGAGATGCTGCGGGGTCGATCCCCGCACCGAGACAAAGGTTTGTGAGGCCCACAAATATTTGTCTCGGGTCGGTATATATGGGAGACCGTAAAGTTTCATGTAGTTCCTGATACCCACGACGCAAGACTCGATCTTAGGGTCAGGACTATGTATGTGACTGTTGGGTGTATTAATTATTTTATTTATAAGTTTATCTAATTATAGTCATTAAAGGGACACGAAGCCTTTGTGTAAGAAAAAAACAACGCAATAGGTCCTTTTATCTAGCGCATATATTTTATGTTACTAGGAATCATAATGTAAATATCGGATGGACGCATTAACAATAGGCTGGGATATAACCATAGTTATTTCGAGTTTAGTACCGCGCATATATCTGAAGATACATTTTACTACTAACCGACTATAAACCTGAAAATATAACTCGATCTCACTGAAAGAATACGAGCAGCGTTTCGACTAAATATTTACTTATGTATGTAAAACTAAATGTAAAAATGTTTTGTTATTACATTTAACACACGCGATCTCGTCGTGTTTGTGTTTCGTGCATCGATATACAGCGGCGACGAGGAATAATGAGGTGAAAGGTTGCCTACACTGCTTGGCTAAGTTTATAAGCGTTTCATTAAGTCATTATTGAATTAATAGACGAAATTAACCTTTGTTTAT
Source organism: Hyles euphorbiae (assembly GCA_023078785.2). NCBI lineage: Eukaryota > Metazoa > Arthropoda > Insecta > Lepidoptera > Sphingidae > Hyles > Hyles euphorbiae. The sequence goes on along the minus strand of CM041041.1, from coordinate 10,950,417 downwards.
AGCATCGCAGCCAATATTCCGTACGAGAAAACGTCTCGTTAATATATTTACTCAATATTGAAGTGATTGAGTATACGCCATTTACGGAACACACAACATGGCCCAATTTATATAAATTAGTCCCGATGTTGATGAAGGTAGTTCGCATGTCTTTAAATAAAATCTTATACTAAAGTTAAATAATGTATTTGTAATTCGTTCAATATTTACTTATAGTTTTTTTTTTTTTTTTTTTTTATTGCATTGAATGGCGAGACGAGCAAGCCGTTCGCCTGATGGTAAGCGATACGACCGCTCATAATAGTAGCAACATTCCACTGCGCTCGCCATCCTGAGACATAAGATGTTAAGTCTCAATATGTCCAGTAGTTGCTCTGGCTACAACGTCCTTCAATCCGAAACACAACAGTGCATTTAAGCAGTGTTGTTTCACGGGAGAAATAGACATTGCGGTGGTACCTACCCAGATGGCCTCTCACATATGAGAGACCTACCACCAGTACCAGTAGTTTATCTATAACTATAATTATATATCTATTCCTTATTCCTAAATAAGGAATTATTTGAGTCACTAAAAAGTCTGTTGAAAGTTAATATAATATGGACAAACAACTAAAGTTTGCGTCGAATCTAATTTCCGGACCGTTGTAATTCATATTACAGAATTTGTGTGGTCTCTGTTTAATGTAGAATATATTTCCACTCAATATCTGCTTGTCCGACGGCTGCAGTTTCTTTAGTCAATGTGACTAATGAGTTTCCACTTCAGACTGCTTACTGAACTACTAGATCGTTTCAAATCCCATTTCAAAGGGAGTCTGAAGCCTTTCGGGATACGCTGCGTGCCTCCAATAGTTTTCCAAAACTGTTAAATAGATACATGTTCGTGGCCCGCACTTACTTGTTTTAAAAGTAAAGGAACTAAATGAACTTACCTTCTATTCAATTATATGACACACTTACACTGATGTCATGAAAGTGTAAATTTTGCGAATATACGCTAATCTTTGAAGATATTGATCCGGTTGAAAATAGTGCACATTGTTAGGCAATTTGCTTTATTCTAATGAACATATCTTACTCATTATTATATGAAGACGCGAAGAGTCTGGCTTGATATTCATGAATGTAAAAATTCCGAGAACTGTTTAATAGCTACATAGACAGATATACATCAAACCCAAGGCCGGTTTAATGGCTGTACAGATGTCATGGCGAGGGGGATCTGAAAGCGCCATTTTATTATACTTGAAATCGTATAAGTTTCATAATCCTGGAACGCTGTTTGAGATAACATACACCCACGTGCTCGATGGTCGTCATTCGCCACCTTGATACCATATTAATTACGCTATTGTTTGGCACCGGGGATCAGTATATCTGTGTTACTAACAGAGTATCCTATGATATTCAGGATGTACTTATTAATTACATAAAAATAAATGATACAGCCTTTTTGTCCCTTAATTAATATTAATTATGCTTACACATTTAGTAGATAAACATTGATTTATCTTGTAAATGCTCTACCATTATCTGAAACGACGTTTCTGAATGTTAGTGTCTTCCAAATTAACGTTTTATTTAAAGATTCACAAAGTAATTCAGTAACGGCCGATGCCAATAATCAATCGAAAAAATTAGATTGAGTTAATCTGGATTGTTTTCTAGTTTTCGATTTGTCATTTACCATGTTGCCATAGTTTTTTCACTACTGAGATTGATTATTGGCAATATAGTATCAGAAAAAAGATTGAGCTGTCAATCTTAAACGGCAAATTTTGGATTGGGATTGTTTATTGACAGCGGCTGTTAGTCAATAAGTGTCAAACCGCACCTTTGGCATTATATTCGCCCGTTTCTTTCATATGTACATAGAAAATAATTAGATAAATATTTGAAAAATACGAATTGAAACGATACCTTTTTATACCTAGAGCTCATGAGCGCCAGCCCTTCGTAATTTTATAAAAACTGAAAGTTTGTCTGCACATGCCTCTAACATAGGCATCACACGATCAGCAATTGTGAAGTTTTGATCGTAGCGGCTTTGGTAAATCAACTTTAATGTGTCTGACAAGTTGAAAGAACCATCAAAAGCGTGCGCCTGCCAAGGAAACGCGTTTTGATAGTTGCCTAATATGTATATAACATTCACTGTTTGTTACTATGACCCTAGTAAAATTATATATAATTACTTAATACGATATCTCTAAACTCCACTCGACAGCTCTCGTGGCGCAGTTATTTAGACGCCGGCTGTGAAACGTGAGGCCGCGGATTCGATCCCCACATCTAGACAAATATTTATTTGATCCGCAAATATTTGTTTCGGGTGTGGGTGCTCGTGAGACCGAAACATCTCTCGTAGTTTCTAACCCACAACATAAGACTTGATCTTTAGTGCGATTCACGTAGGTAACTTTTTGACGCGCCGATCAAGTTGCGGTGCGGTTACAATTATTAAGTTTACGCTTTGGTACAAAATGGTATTCTTGTAAGTGTTTAGCTGCGCGTGAACTGCGCGTGAGCTGCGCGTCAACTGTACGTCAGACGTATGAAATTTGTTTGAGATTGACATATACGCGCAGCAGTAGAATACGCTAAAACGATTGCGTGACGCTTAGCGTGACGCGAACTTGACGCGAGCGTATTTGACAGCGGTTGTCAAAATTACGAGAATACGAAAAAGGCTGTTTAGATCGAAACTTAACCGCATCTGCACTGCAGCTGAACTTATTATAATACGTGAATCGCCCTACTTGTGTGGGGTTACGACGATGTATGAAATTCTTGGGTATAGTTATTTTATTTATGTAAATTTCAATACATCTCTTAATCTAATCATGTGATCCCTATGCCTATGCCTATAGCTTGCGCAGACAAACTTTCATGTTGTATAAAATGACGAAGGTTTGGGGTTCAAGGGCTCTTGGTATATTTTACCGTAATGGTTCACGCTCGTCGACAGCTCTTGTTCAATCTAATGTCACGAACTGGTCATCCATAATTATATTTTTATCCCTTTAATCCTGACGTGAGATGTTTGCGTTACAAACGTGTTACGGTTGTTGAAACATCTGTTTGTACACAGCTTTGGTTATTATTTTGAGAAATATAATTGGATGCGATTATAGGATATTGGAAATGATAAATTTACATTACAATGTTCGCTCATGTTTGTATTGATAGTCAATCACCACGCACTATATCGGCGAAGGAAAACATCATAAGGGATCTTTTATGTTTACGATTATCTTGTCGATTTTACAAATGTACTTATGGGCCTATCCTTAGTTTTGAAATTAATAGTGTAGCTACAGTTTTTAAAATAGCATTAATATTTTTCCCTACAGACGTAACCGAGTACTTGATGCTAAAGCCGTCATCGGTCTGAATACACGATACTTATACAAGGCGTGCCCCTTTATATGAATTGTTTATATGAATAAGACCAATTAAGAAATGAACGCGTGGTAGCTAATTGAATTGAGAAGTATATGGAAGATTTTTCATTAATTAAAACTTAGGCTTTAAATTATTATTCGCCCGTGAGTTGCTGCTTCATGTCAAAGATGAAGAATTAAGAATTTATGAATGGGGACGACTTGTGTGTGAATAATGTGATAAAAACTGAAACAGAATGAAATCTTTAAACTATGAAATTTTCAGTTTGCGTTTTCTTTGTTAATAGTGGAAACTACGGAGAACAAAATCATATTAAACGTATCTAGCACTACAAAGGTAACAAAATGTCGAGCGAGACCCTTGAGAGCGAGTTCGCGAGTATAAAAAGAATAGTAACGATAAGAATATCCGCACCAATTATATTAAATCACTTGTGTGTAACAAAAGGGCCTTTTGCGATTTTCCGTCCTATTTGTATTAGTTCGAGTGATTGAATCTCGCACTTGTAAATGTGGCATTTTTATATTATAGTTGTACGTCTTTAAGTGAGAATTTCGAATGTTGTTAAATATTTTCTTGGATATTCAAAGGGAGGAATCGTTCACTCAGATTCCCTAGAGGTATTAGGTTAGACGTCTTGCAAATTCCTATTGAAATTTTAATGCAAGACATGAAACTGTATCAATCCCATGTCGTATTCAATTTTATTATCATCACCTGTAACTAAGTTTTGCAATAGTCTGTGATGTCAATAGAGACAATAGAGGTTTAATAAATAAATCGAATAGCCATATGATCTGACAATTAAACTGGATATATGATACGATCTGAGCATGAAAGACGAAGCACGTCAATTAGCAGGAATTAAAGGCGTTTTACTACATGTACGTTGGCAGGCGTAACACCTCTCACTTAGAGCTTGTTATTGCACGGAATCCCTCCGCAGGGGCTTACTAGTCTAAGATACTATGTATTCCGAAGCTATATTACCAAAGGAGACGAGAGCTTTAGACCGAATGCATAAATATTTCACCTATTGTGCGACGTGAGCCGTGACAGAAGGCTTTATAAATTCAATTACCCGTAAATGAAGGTCCTTAAATAAATCTAAACATTTACTTAAAGTAGATGTAGATGGCTATGGCCATTAAATAGAAAAAAATACAGCGGATCGTATCTCTACCATTTTGCCGTAATACGTTCGAACATCGACGACCTTTGATTAAAATGTATAATAATGAAAACTAAAAAATAATTGATAATGAGTTTAAGATTCGAAAGAAAATGGAGTAAAATACATACATTTTATTGTTACAAAGCGTGGTGTGTTTACAAAAATTACTTATCCTACAGCACCCCACGCTTTATAGCAAGAAAATGTATGTATTTTACTCCATTTTCTTTCGAATCTTAAACTCATTATCAATTATTTTTTAGTTTTTAGTTGGATCTTTTGTGCAAGCGTGTTTTTTTAGTTTTTTATACTATAATTTTATTGCTTGCACTAAAAACATTATCTATGGCTGTCTTATCAAAGAAAGACAGTAGCGCGCAAATTACCAACTTTAAATATATTTAAAAATAATAGTTAAAAAAAACTAAAATACACGCTTTAATAAGATGTTTGGGGTGGGGTGTTTATAACAATTACTTATCCTCCTGCACCCCACGCTTTGTAACAATAAAATATATGTATTTTACTCCATTTTCTTATCTTAAATTCAGTATCAGTTATTTTTACTTTTTTAGTTGTATATCTTATTAAAGCGTGTATTTTAGTTTTTTTTAACTATTATTTAATTGTTTTGACTAAAAACATCCATCTACGGCTGTATTTCCAATCAATAACGCCATCTGTTGGTCAGTAGTAACATTTGACACTTGAAGAATACAATGTTAACGCCATCTAGCGATGAATAGTGCAAACATTCATTATTGAAGTTATCACGCCATCTGTTAGTAGCAAATTATGTTCATCTATACATCATCTAGTGGTCAGTAGCAATGGTCATCAATTATAATAATAATGAATCCTGGCGAATCTAATCAGGATAATCATATATTTTAGTGGGTCAAAATCGCGTCTTAAGGAGTCGGTTACAAACATACAAACAAACATACAAGTGAAGCTAATATAAAGCGTGTAAAAAATATTTTTTTTACGATTCTGGATAAGATAATGGCATATACTTTTTAAATTATTGCGTTGTCATCAGTCCTGGATAAGTATGCAAAGTTTGAATTAAATTTGATCGTTCAAAGTAGGGCAAAATCGAGCTCAAAGGAGTCGGTTACATACATACATACAGACATACAGGTGAGGCTAATAAAAGCGTGTTAAAAATTTACAGTCGCCACGGAGCGCAATACTATCTAAGTATATATTTGTAATGAAGTACTGCTTGATATAAAACGTTATCTTGAATAGTCCAACTCATTACAGTAGTGACGGAGGGAAGTTCGAAGTGCACACTCTAGCGTTGCCCGAAGGTGGTTGCTTTGCGTTGTGAATAGGTATTTTTCCTCCCTTCATTAGCAGGTAGCGGCAGCCTGCAGGAATATTGGCAAAATGCTGTTCAGTGCAGTTAAACTTTTTATATAACAACTACACGGGAATATGAACATGCGCTGTATTTTTTACAGACATGAATATTTTAACTTTGATATTCCAACTAGTTTTCGTACGTTTCCAACAAGATAACGTTGTAGTTATAAGTTGGCCTAATTGGCTCAGAGTATCCAACAAATTTTAAGTGCAGTAGCTGATCTATTATACATGAAGCTACAAAGACTGCGGGCCAACGTTGCTCGGCAAAGACCGACCGAACCGAGATTTAAGGTATTCATTACGAGATTTGGACACGACGCTGCAGTGTAATGGGGTCATAATTTTCGTGAAATACAAGCCTCAAACTTGCATTTTTATGATTAACTTATGCCCCGGCCCAGCTCCGTCTCGATGCAGCTACACTTTTGTGAAAATATTGTATCACCTATGTTCATCAGGGATAATGTAGATTTTTAATGGTGAAAAAACTATTCTGATCAGCCTAGTAGTTTCAGAGTCTATTGAGTACAAACAATCAAATCTTTCCTCTTTGTAATATTAGTATAGACTTACATGTATATATTTCGTCTATAGGCACTATTGTATATACACATATAAATGAAAGCATATTTTGAATATAGTGTTTACCTACCTGGACAGTGAACAATATATTTAATTAATTGTTATAATCATTTCTATACAACAATAGATGATATATAATTAACTTATGTGACGAGCCATAAAGGCAATGTCAAATTGCAGTATCTACTATATATATTAATACGTGATGCAAAAACTTTGGACCCCTTTTTACGAAAATTGCGCGGACGCAGGAGCATATGGCACACTTATAGTTTATGTGTAGGAGAAGTGCAGAACGCTAATATTTTTCAACATTAATGCTTATAAAGTATATTAAATCAAAAAATAAAACATTACACACACTACCATGCATTTCACACACACATACATACACAAGTATTTGTACACGCATACATACTCTGTTGTCAAATTGTATCTTTTCTTTTTCATTTTGTTCTTCTGACATAGACATATCAAACAAAAAGTTTTATTTGCCTAATCTAATATTAAAAAAAGATTTTAATAATAATGCATCAAAAGTACATTATATCAATAAATAAAACATTACACAAACCAGCATGCATTTGACACACGCATACACAAGTATTTGTACATACTCTTTGGTCAAATTGTTTTTTTTTTGTTTATTATAGACATAGTTGACATGTCAAACAGTAAAGTTTGTTTAATGTGGTTTTATTGAATGTCAAACAGAAAAGTTTTATTTGACGAATACTACGTGAAATACTGAGCGCTTATACAAATTGTGTAGTAGTAAGATACATTTAAATGTACACGGACTATTATTATATGCATAAAGAAAGATCTGTAGCAGCAATCTGCAATAACAACATAATATATATAATTTGCTATTGCTGGTTCAAAGCAATTATTGTAGTTTACGATTTCAGTAATTGCATATACTTCAGGATAAATAAGTGATTTTGAGAGATACGTACATTTACATGTGAACGAATTATCAGAATAACAACATCATCATACAGGTAAAAACTTTTTCTCTTCTTGATTTGGTCGAATTTCGACCCCTGGGCGACCACTAGTTAATATAAATGAGCTCCGGCGGCTGAATCAAATTGCCTAGGTGTTTCTAGGAAAAGCTCGACATCAAATATAACAATGTGATGGTTTCCGCACCTCATTTGTTTATGATCAATCATTGTTCAGATTTTGTGAGCGTAACATCCGCAAGGCTATTAATAAATCTGTATGAATTTCACTACATATTTTATTTGATCTTGAGCCCTGATAAACATAATAAAACAGGTAGTTTTAGTGTCTAGGAATTTTCTATTATTATTATTGGTTCTTTGAGTGATCAATTTAGTAGTTTTTCACCCGGGCGGAACAGTAAAGCTATTCCGCTTTACTCTTACGCTAACAATAATAAAAATATTGAAGGCAAGGTAAGGTCGCTACATACATCACCGTCGCGTAATGAACGGAGATATCTCATTGCCACGACTTTGATAATAAAAACCATTTTAAATCGTGCTGAAACTTGACAGTGAGTAAAACTGCAAGAGATAAATTATCTCACCGTACCTTTTTTGGTCTATCTGTGCCACCTATTAATCTTGTCCGCTTATGTTTTATCCCCTTGAAAGAAATCGGTATGGTAAAAAATTCCCGTGTTCCGTACTACGCGTCTATTGCCACGTGTGTTATAAATAAAAATGACATTAATGATGGCACCGCGGAAAATGAACGAAGAAAATTAACGGCGCTACTTCTTTATTGTCTCATTCTAGTAATAAATTAATAATAATGTGCTATTTAGTGCGTCTTTATACGTTACAGTTTACGATTTTGTTGTTGTTTTTGGCAAAGTACATGGATTTAGATGTAAACTTACCTACTCAGCAGTGTGTATTACGTTGAAAGTGGGCTGATGCGATAGAGGCCACCAGGGGGAAATTGCATTATATGTGGAATCGATTCACTTGATACAATACAGAGAAGCATAAACCACAACTGCACGTCGGCGTAATTTTTGCAATAACTAGACATCAATGAAACATGTGATGCAAATTGTGATTTCGTTACGAACTTTGCAAACGAGACTTCTATGATTTAGTCATAATAAAAATGAAACTTGGTTTATATACAGAAAATTGCGTATTTAATATCTTCTGAGTCTATCTAATCCACGATTAAAACGTTTTCTAAACGTATACAGTATGTGTTTATTTGATATTCTCGTAAAACGGAGTAACAATGGATACACACACAATAAAGATATATCGTTGTATCTAAATAATCTACCAAGAATACGTCTGTTACCTTGAGTAAAATCAAACACCTACCGAAACATATACCTCGTGTATATATAAACCTGTGTTAATATTAAACGACGTCTTCGATGTTATTCGTGACGAAGAGATATAAAAAGTGAATATACCACGGAACAATAATTTGAATCAGAATTAAAAGCTAAATATATTTGGATATACAACGCGGAAGATTTGCAAAACGAGTTGTTATCACTCACACGCAAAACCGGCGAACTGTAACCAAGCGAATGAAAAATGTTTACTATTATGATAATGCAAGGAAAATTTTCTACTCTTGTTTTTCTTATAGCGTTCGATTGTTCGTTCCTCTGAGAGCTGCCCATGTGTTTATCTTATGGCCACTTTCGCTAACGTTTTGTCTGAAAGTCAATACAGTGAAGCAACGCGCTGACGTCAATGTTGCTTTATGATTCAATCTGCCGTTAACTGAGCTCTCGCCCAGCTGAGTGCAGCCCGCTCTAAAAATATCTTAACAATTTCACTTATACACGTTTTAACGTAGTCGTGGAATATGTGACGCCTAGCCGTGGATGTGGCCGAGCGCAGGTAGAGCCCGCCCGCCGCGCGCCCTCTCGCCGCCGGTGCATTAGCGCTCCGACACCCGCGGTTTTGGTTACAAATACAATAAAAACACATATTTATCACTATGTCGGGGTGTTCTTGTGTAAAACCCATATGATAAATAATTGTAAATTGGCCCTTAGGAATCTACGGGTAGTTGTAGAAGTAATTTTATTAAAGGAAACCCGATTGTGGTTCTATTTCACTACCCACAGTCAGAGTAAGGGTGGGAGCATGACAGTTTGCAATATAAAGCGCGTCCGGATCGTAGACAAGGCATATTCGAGATCCAGCAGTCGGCTGTGAAGCATAGACATACGCGTGTTTACTATAAAAGTAACAAGTTGTCGCAGATATTCGGATAAACCGTTAATCCGTTAATTATAACGTGTGGTGATAATTATAGTTAAATAATTAACACAATGGATTTTATTACCGTCATCCTACATCAGAAGCGGGATCGTCCTACGTTGTAGCCACAACCGCTTGGTTATCGACATCAGCTGGCGCAGATTCTGACGTGAGTACCACAACCAAACTTGAGGTAAATTATGATGACTGGTGACTGTTATGTGTAGCTGTCGTGTGTGACTCACGTGTGTGATTGTCATATTTGGCCCACGTATGTGGCTGTCATGTGTGGTTCACGTATGTGATTGTCGTGTGTGACTCACGTGTGTAGCTGTCGTGTGTCTTTCATGTGTGACTGCCATTTGTGGCTATCACATGACTATCAACATTTAGATAAAATTACTTCATATAGAGAAACTATCCCATACAAATGTCTCGTTCGATTTTGGTAAAAGTTGAAACTAAATCGCTGCAGCGTAGAACAAATAATTGGTCGTCTAACCAAACAGTATAACCATGCAGCGCTAGATCCCTTTCAGGATGTAGTTTTCTCGCGACCAAAAGGTCGCTTACGCGTTTTTGAAAGATTCGTGTGCGGTATATGCACTGCACCTAGGTGGGACACATTTCTCACAAAGAACGTCTTATCTAGTGTAACATTGATATCGATGACTATTAAATTGTAACTACCTACATGTAGGAGTTATACGAAAAAAATAAACCTACTACTAGAATCAATCAAGAAAGATTGATGCACATCTGTTCAGCTGTGCCCTTGGTATTGAAATAGCCCATGTGCTGCGGTGACTGCTTACTATCAGGTGACACACCAACTCATCTGCCTGCCTAGGCCATTAATTGTTATCAGGAGCAGTGACATGGAGCTGTGACTGTGTGCCCTGGAAGTTCCAAGACACCTGCATCTTCACAGGAGTGTTTCAAATTGGTGAGATCTTTCCATTTTTGTTTGAATTTGGTTTTGCCATTTTACTTTCGTTTATTCGTAGAGCAATTTAAGAAAATATGAGGAATTGCGCAACAATATAGATTACACCACGCACTAAAACAGTGAGGGAGGGCATCGTGAGGAAACCTGCATACTATAGCGATTTGTAAGAATTCCTATGGTATGTGGGTCCGCCAACCCGCACTGGGCCAGCGTGGTGGACTGTATGGCCTAACCGCTCTCAACCGTGTTCTCGATTGTGGAGTAGGCCCGTGCCCTGCAGTGGGACGTGTATGGGCTGATACAGATACTGATAGATTACTTAAAGAAAACACAACCTTAAAGCAGAGGTACACAGATACCAATCTCAAAAAGGGATATTGCATTGTTCCAGACAAACTTCGTGGACTCTATGATGAAAAGAAATACAGACGGCAGGTGCAGAGCACGCCCCGCCGCGCCGGTCCGAACTGTTGTATCGGCGCAGTAAAATCAAATCTTAATAAGACCTACTTAGTAGTTGGACCAAAAACAAGCCCACTGAGTTTGATTCGCTGGATCTACTCACAGCTGGGTCGTGTCGCGTTATTTCCAGTGGTAAAGTAAGCCCGCTGAGTTTGTTTCGCCGGGTCTTCTCAGGACAGGGCCGCGTTGGATCCGGTGGTAATTTTAAAACGTTTATACCTACGTCACGTTTCGTACATCTTTATGGTTCAAACATCAAGGTGCCCGTGCACTCTTATTACTCCCGAAGCATAGAATCAAGCTAGGCTCGATGAGAATAATACACTCAAACATTTAAGTTATAATTGATTCCAAGAGTTCATTAAATGGCAGTAGCATTTAGTAAGAAAGATTCGTAAGGTTAACATTTTCATAGACACAGTTCACATGAAGTAATTTAATAATTAATAATTACTATAATTATTGAGGGGTTTCTTTGAGACCTGTGAAAAAAAAGCGAAAATACAGTCTGATCTGCCCAGTTATGTAAAGAAAAAGGAAATTTGTGTAAGCTAAAGGGGAATTATCCCGGTCTAGCACAGTTCGGTCCAGTTTTAAAACTGAAGGAACAATCTGCGCACTTGAATGGTTGTCTGAAGGGAATGCTTTCCGGACTAGACTGTATAATAATTATTACCATTTTGCGAATTGTTATATTATGTGAACTGAGTCAGGATGAACGAACGAATGATTTCTTTGATAGACACGCACACGAGGACGTGTGCTCGTCAGTATGGCCGTGTCGGGGTGTTCTTGTGTAAAACCCATATGATAAATAATTGTAAATTGGCCCTTAGGAATCTACGGGTAGTTGTAGAAGTAATTTTATTAAAGGAAACCCGATTGTGGTTCTATTTCACTACCCACAGTCAGAGTAAGGGTGGGAGCATGACAGTTTGCAATATAAAGCGCGTCCGGATCGTAGACAAGGCATATTCGAGATCCAGCAGTCGGCTGTGAAGCATAGACATACGCGTGTTTACTATAAAAGTAACAAGTTGTCGCAGATATTCGGATAAACCGTTAATCCGTTAATTATAACGTGTGGTGATAATTATAGTTAAATAATTAACACAATGGATTTTATTACCGTCATCCTACAACTACAATAACTATTATGGAAATATATAATTAATATTCAATATATTGTACTAGCTGCCTGGCAAGGTTTTGCACTATTACATTTAGATTTTGCCTTTTGCATAATTGTAACAATAATATTACGTTGGTATGTATTTTTAAATATTATTCACGATCTTATTTACGAATGTGTGTTCGAAATACATCTTATTTACCATATTAATTAAAAGTAGTTGGTTTTCCTCAGGATTAATTTAACAGTGTATCCGTAAAAGATTTGTTGCTGCGCTTAAGTTGCTCGAATGATAATTTTGTTTTGACTGATAATTTTATCAGATTTTTTAATTACTTTTTTAAAATTAATAGACATAAAAAAATCTTGCTTCGCTTTCCCTAAAAGTCATGGAGTACAAAGATTTTATTTGTAAAAACATCCGACATGTGTCCTAGATGCATAGTGATGAGTTCCTAACATTTCCCGAGGTGGACATAAAAATAAATTACCGAAAAGAATTTTACACAATTTCCCGGAATGAGAAAACTGACCTTTGTTAGAATACATCAAAATAGAAAGGTCCCGAAACTCAATTTACTCTATTGAAACTTTGATCATTTTAGTAATGGGCGTATATTGTTAGGTGTGGCATGACCTGCAACACTGAGCCGCTCTTGATTTAAAAAAGTCGTTTATTAGACTTACTGCAGATGGACCATTTTGTTGAGAAATAAACGTGGAACGTGTCTGCAATATGTTGTTACTCCTGTTAGGTGTTCCTTCTTTATATATTTTGGATGTTATGTACTGTGGTTTGCTAGAAACTTGTTATTATTGTACCGAGTGATAGGAGTAAAGGTTTTTTTATGATATACGTAGGTACTATGTAACTGGAGTCACTATATACTGGACATTAGGTGATGATGGAGTCACTGTATACTGGATATTACGTTAACTGATAATATTACGTTCTAATAAAAAAAAAACAGTTTTAGCTGCCATTTAGGGTAGGTCGGGAACAGATGTTTGATAGTTAATTGTACCAACGAACATTTTTCGACTTATATGTGGGATTAGTTCCGCTACGGGTCAAATGAAACAAAGATGGTTTCAATAATATTCGTTATAATAAACTCGTGCTTTACAAAAAAAAAAAATCGTCTTACGTCGTCTTATTTTATTTATTTTATTTTATTTATTAGAATCTCCAACGAAGACAACACGTAACATATATATAAAACTACATATTTAACATTCTGCGTGCATCTTCAATTACAGGAGAGTACAGCTTGCACTTAAGACAATGCGTCTTCCAGTCTTACGTCGTCTCATAGCTCTTCCAGACTGTTCTCCCTATATTCCGTCCTTGCATACTTCAACATCAGCTTAATCATTCATCCTCTAACTCTTTCCATCTTAAATACTTTCATTAGTCATCTCTTTCACACAAACCACGTCCCATATCAGTCATACATCAATGTTCCATTCTACTCATCTTTCGTCATAACATTCAAATCCTACATCTATGTAGTTGTGTGTGTTTAGTGATTACTTTTATTTTTGTTCAAGAGGAAGAGCTATTAAGCTCCCCTTTCGGTACCCCGGGGGAGGCCGAAAGGGGGTATGTCAGTGTCTCTGGCCTTCCAGCCCGGTACAAACGCGGATATTGTGTCCGAGCTGGGTCCCTAGTAATACCTACGCCAGCATACTGACTAAAAACAGCCAAATTTTTTAAATAATTATCGACTGATTCACAAAAACGAGGCAGTTTCTGGCAGTGAAAAATAGGGTTAAACTGAAAGTTGTATAAATTATTTTTATTTATTCTATTTTATGTATTAGAATTTCCAACAAAGATAACACATTACATTTATATTTAAGTGCATAGTACATATGTATAATTCAGCGTGCATCTTCAATAACAGGAGAGTATAGCTTGCATGGAGTTATTATTATTATTCATTTTTAAATGACTATAATAATAACATAAAAATAAAAGAAAAGCCACGTCTAACGAGGAAAAAAATTAAAGATTCCAAAAATAATTAATAATACCTATTCCTTTTACAGACTCCATTTCACAATATTACCTGCCTCGTAAATTCAACTAGAATATTTTCATAATAATGTTTCAGAAAAAGCGAAGCTCCCGTCGTTTTACATTCACAGAGTAAAAGGATTAGCTCTTATTTAGAGAATCAAGTAATTACGCTTTGGCGAGGTATTCTCCGTAAGTCGTAACAATAGGGTATATTTTACAATTCTTTCACCCTGTATAAATTAGATTAGCAAATGCTGAGTCTAAGGCATTTTTTAACACCTTTGTTCGAAAGAAACGATTCAGTAAATTTGTAATAATGTTATTATAGCAGCGGTTCTAATTATGCTTATTGGATTGTGGCCTCCCATTTGCATAGCATTTCATATTAAGGTTTCCCGATTCTCAGTATGGACCACTTGATATATTCATCGTCGGCAATCAGAGCATGAGATGTATTTAAAATTAATTTAATATTATTACCTACATATATATATTCCCATATTCAATATTCCCGGACCTCGACCGCGGGGTAGACCCAAGAAGCGCTGGCTCGATGTCGTCAAGGAAGATATGAGGGTCAATGGCCTTACTATTGAGGATGCCGAAGATCGGGCGAAATGGAGGAGAATTTGCTGGAAGGCGGACCCTGGCACCGGCCGGGATAACGCCAGGTAGAAGAATAAGATTATTACCTACATATCTCAGATACAAATTCGATTTATGCGTTTTTATCATGTTCAAATTACCTTTTTCACTCATTTTTTTTTATAAAATCGGATTTTTATAGCTAGAATTGGTGGATCTTAAAACTCGATTAGAACTAGCAACTATTTAATGGTAACAGCATACAATCGGTCGCAAAAGTTTTGCGATGTGTTCTCCAGTTTTGTATGTTCCATAAGCCAGTATTGTATGGCTTTATCGTTATTTCTATGTATATAGAAATCAACAGGTCTCTGTGGAAATCATTGGGGGAGGCCTATGTTCAGCAGTGGACTTCCTTTGGCTGATGGATGGATGGATGGATGGATGGATATAGAAATCGGCAATATATTAAAGTGTCTCAACCTAATACACATATAATGAACATAATATTTTATTGTGTCATTTATGAGTAATGTAATTAATATTGTTTAATAATTTGGTACCATGAAATAACGATTGCCTCGGCGGTGAAGTTGTACTAAGGTACGACTACAACGCTGCGGTCCTGGGTTTGAATACCGGGTCGGGCAAAGTGATATTGGATTTTTCTAATATTATCAGCCTGCTGTTAGGAATTTGTGCCCATATGGTGATAGCGTCACCCTCTATCAGATCATGGGACGGAAAACACAAGGCGAAACGTGGGTGTCCTGTCAGTACCTCTACCTACTTCTTCTGAGATGTGAGTTTATGTATGTACATTGAACATATGTTTGTATGAAATAGTGAAACCTTTAGGAAAAGCCATAATCATTTTATAACAAAAACTAAAATAGGAAATCCACATTACCCATGGATTTGTGACGGGAAATATTCAGATAACATTATTCCAATATAAAATTCATTTCATACAGTATTGTTAACATGCATGACGATATATATATATGTATGTATAATATGTAAGGTTTTTTTTAATTCTCTGAAAATACAGACACGTTTTTATCTTCTATTTTATTCATACCCTTGTTCGTTTTACTGCTAGAGGTATGACATATAAAATAAAAACAGACTTCCGTATACCGGCTAAATTCGCAATCGAGGTCCCGTATCATTTCGGTTATAATGAAAATTAGGATTGATTCGTATATATTAGTTATTAGTAAAATATACATGGAATCACTGCGATTGACCGAAGGGCGACCTTTATACTATAGAATAAAGTGTCTTTATCGTCTAAAATTATCTCAAATATAATGGACATTTCGCGGCAGTTCTAAATCAATTGGAAGAACTAAACAAACTTGTCTTCCAAAAATAAGCCGTTCACCGTTCAGTTCAGCCGTTCGCCTGACCTATTGCCAATTAAATTAACTTTTAGACATTGTTTTCTCATACAGTAATCCCCTCGAATTATTTATTTATTGACAGATAATAGTTCCCCATCATTAAATGTTTTCGGCTATTAAGTTGGTATTTCACAATACTTCATTTCACAAACACGATGGTTAAACTTAACTGATAATGATTATTAATTGACAATCATTTATAACCTATATTAATTTCCATACTCTTATCTGTTTATCGGAACGTGACTTCTCAATGAAGTATTGGTATTTAAAGTGGTGTGTAATTAAATTGCGATAAAACATAAACAACATATGAAGATGTACCCATTTTCAAACTAAAATATTGTAGTAAGCGAATAAAATAATTCTAGCGTAATTATTTAGAAATGCAGCTACATTTTAACTGAATTTAGTTGAAAAGATACATCAATATTATAGTTTTGATACTAATCTGATAACGAACTGTTCTGAAAACTCATTTAACGAAGTTATTATGTTAATTATATAGGCTACTAAATGCAAATACATTGAATAATAAATGCGAAATCAAATTTAAAACTCCAAATGGCGAACAGAAATAGCGAATGAAGTTTTCGTCGCCGAGATGCGAAGGCACCGCTCCAATCGAGATTCAATACTGAACATAACGAGCAAACAAAGTCCGTATAAACAAGCAAACGACTTGTTTGTCCTCTTCTAGGCACATTAGTCATGCCTCTTTACTCACTTTCTAGAGCCTCGGGCTTTTCTAATGAGGATCGATTTACTTATCCTCTTACACTTTTTGTAGCCATTACAGTATTCCTCACTGAAAATATTTTATTTTATGACATTTGTATTTATATAAATGAACATTCCGATTGCGAGAAGCGAATATTCGTATCTCAAGGATAAAATGTAAATGGTAATGGATTGCTCTTAAAAATCGGAATATAAAGAATTCGTGATCAAAGGTTTGTCGTGTTCGATGTCAGATCTGATTTGAATTTAGGATATCATAATATGAAAAGCTTTCATAAAAGTATCCTTTTTGATTAGATTCCAATTGAAGACGAAATTAGATAAAAATTATAGCGTAGATATATTTACATAGCGCTGGTATCCAATTTGATATCACAACAGGTAAACTTATTTGCGAGGGCCGAACAAATCCATTTTTCCCACGTAACGGCCGACGTCCCATTCCTAAAGCGTATAAGTACCTATGCAAATCTTTATTGACAATAACCCTTTTTAGGATTAAGTTACGATATGAGCTTTGTTTACCTTTAGGTACATTTTAGCTGCGTTTGATCTAAAATAAACATGACATTTTGGAGCTATTTTTGCTTTGTTGGTTTGATCAACAAAGATTTATGTTTACTGTACACATTACACGTCGTGATAAGTATAATCATTATTATAATTCAAAGAACGACTCACGTTTGCTCACTACCGTGTTTTCCACTCTAAGTAAACAATACATTTATCGCAAATACTAGGAACAAGTTCATTACTTCAGATGGCAGATATCATGATGATGTCTTCAAAATATTAGTGGTAATCAATAGTAATGCATAGGTACGGCCTCAATACATTATTTGTTGCCTATATCTGCGAAGATGTAGGCGGAGAAACAGCTATTGCTACCCTCGGATCGCCAAAATTATTTCAACGCAGTGACTCTAACGCCATGCTGTCACAAATTCTAACCTAAAGCAACTCAATGCGCTCCTTGAGATTCCACAAACCGGAAAACTCACACGCACTGGAGTTCGCAAATTAGGAATTAAACTCACAATTCCATAGTTCACAACCTATTCTCACAGGCGCTTGACCATAACGTGACAAATAATTTATGTAATAAAACATCACTATTATTACTGACCTGGTTGAGTCCTGACGGTTCTACGAGAAATGAGATAGATTTCATCTTGACGACGAATAGACGGATGTTCAGTGATGTCTCTGTGATCAACAGGGTGAAAACCGGTAGTGATCACCGAATGGTTAGGGGCACATTGAATATCAACGTCCAATTAGAAAGGCGCCGCTTGATGAAGTCTACGCTCCGACCTACTCGCGCCCATATCAAAACCCCGAGAGCTTTCAACTCGAGTTGACAAATCGCTTTGATTGTCTAAAAGAAAACCTTGCAGTGGACGAGTTAAACAGCGGTTTGGTAGAAGCTGTCCATACGGTGGGATCTAAGTATTTTAGACCTCCCCGTAGAGATAGACCACAAAAACTCTCGATCCACACTCTTGACCTCATGGCCGAACGTCGATCTTTGACGCTGCAGTCTTCCGTTGACGCCGAAGCATATCGGCGGCTCAATAGACGGATCTGGAAGTCCTTGCGACACGATGTCCGTGCTCACAATACTGTGAGCATTAAGGAGACAATTGAGCGGAACGGAGACTCCAAAGTGTTTGCAAGAGACTTGTCTATTGGGCAAAGCCAGTTGTCTAGGCTGAAGACGGAAGACGGCCGCGTGGTATCGACGAGGGCAGAGGTATTAAGGGAGATCGAGAGGTTCTACGGACAGCTTTACACCTCGGTTGCCAAACCTACTGTTAGCTCGGCCGAAGACCCGAGAGCCGAGTTAATCCGACACTTTAGCGATGATATCCCGGACATCAGCCTGTTTGAGATTGAGATGGCCCTCAAACAACTTAAAAACAACAAGGCGCCGGGTGAGGACGGAATCACTTCAGAGCTTCTGAAAGCGGGCGGAACGCCGGTACTGAAAGTCCTTCAGAAGCTCTTCAATTCCGTTCTCCTCGAGGGCTCAACGCCGGAGGCATGGAGCAGGAGCGTGGTGGTACTGTTCTTCAAAAAAGGTGATAACACTTTGCTGAAGAACTACAGGCCCATCTCGCTCCTGAGCCATGTCTATAAGTTGTTTTCAAGGGTCATCACAAATCGTCTCGAAGGCAGGTTTGATGATTTCCAGCCTCCCGAACAAGCCGGTTTCCGAAAAGGCTTTAGTACCATAAACCATATTCATACGCTACGGCAGGTTATACAAAAAACCGAGGAGTATAACTTGCCGCTTTGTTTAGCGTTTGTGGACTATGAGAAAGCCTTTGATTCGATCGAGACCTGGGCTGTGCTACAGTCCCTCCAGCGGTGCCATATCGACTATCGGTACATCGAAGTGTTGAAGTGTATATACAACAACGCCACCATGTCGGTCCGAGTACAAGATCAGAGTACGAAGGCTATTCCACTACAGAGAGGCGTGAGACAGGGAGATGTCATATCTCCGAAACTGTTCACTGCCGCGCTGGAAAATGCCTTCAAGCTCTTGCAGTGGAAAGGATTCGGCATCAACATCAACGGCGAGTATATTACTCACCTTCGATTTGCCGACGATATTGTAGTCTTGGCAGAATCGCTGGAAGACCTTAGCACTATGCTCGAAGACCTTAATCGAGTTTCCCAACAGGTGGGTCTCAAAATGAACATGGATAAAACGAAGATCATGTCGAATATCCATGTTGTGCCCACCCCCATTGGAGTTGGGGGCTCGACTCTCGAAGTTGTAGACGAATATGTCCATTTAGGACAAGTGGTCCGGTTAGGCAGGTCAAACTTCGAGAGAGAGGTCAATCGGCGAATCCAACTCGGTTGGGCAGCGTTCGGGAAACTTCGCGACGTCTTCTCGTCCAAAATACCTCAGTGCCTAAAATCGAAAGTCTTCGATAGTTGTGTGTTACCAGTGATGACATACGGCACCGAGACGTGGCCTCTCACTGTGGGCCTCATTAAAAGGCTCAAAGTCACTCAACGAGCCATGGAGCGGGCTATGCTCGGTGTTTCCCTACGAGATCGAATCAGAAATGAGGAGATCCGTAGGAGAACCAAGGTTACCGACATAGCCCATAGGATTGGCAAGTTGAAGTGGCAGTGGGCCGGGCACATAGCTCGTAGAACCGATGGCCGTTGGGGCCGAAAGGTTCTCGAGTGGAGGCCACGTACAGGCAAGCGAAGTGTTGGACGCCCGCCTACAAGGTGGACGGACGATCTGACTAAGGTCGCAGGAAGTCGCTGGATGCAGGCCGCTTCTAACAGGTCATTGTGGAGATCATTGGGGGAGGCCTATGTTCAGCAGTGGACTTCCTGTGGCTGATATGATGATGATGATGATGATGATTATTACTAAAATTGTTCCTATGTTGGCGAATACTAACTAAATCGGACAATCATTATACCGTTAAATTCAAAATATTTTCGATTTCGTTGGTTATGAAGACGATTTTAAGTGTAGGTGAGAAGTGACAAGTTACGTTCATATTGAAATCGGTAATCTAAAACGGAACTCACTATCGGATTAAGTAAACATTTAAAGAAGTTCTGTCATCATTACGTATTTCATCGTAAATCCTAGTGGGAGATCTATACTGGGCGATAAGAACAGATTCAATCTTGTTTCACCATTAGTGTTATGGATCAAATCCATTTATTTTGATTTATTTCTATCGACCTTAAGGAATAGATTCGTAAATAAATTCACGCCTGTACCAGTGAAAGCTGAGGCAGAGAAGATCCAAGAGGTTCTCCTGTCTACTTCAGCTTTTCGAGGTTGTCACCGTCTTTCTTTGCAATGTGAGCGAAGTATTGCAGGATTCTGCGCGCTAACACAAGTGTTTATTTATGGTGAAAATATTTAAAACTAATGAACTAATGCAAAATAGATTGCCCCATCTGATATTATAACAAGAATGGTTAAGAGCGTTTATATCTTCCGGGCGCTTTTTGGCTTAAAAACAGGACTTTTTTTTTCAAGAACAAATTTTTTTTCACCAACTTATCGTACATAATTTTTTATTGTAATTGCATATTATAATAGAAGAAGATCTTATCAATAAATTACCATTTTTATATTTCAACAAAATTAGTTTTCATGTTTTCTACAAATATTTAAAAAACCACTATAAAACACGCTGTCCGAACTGAATCAAATCAGACCGCCGCGCCGCAAGGCTTTCTAGAGGGAGGGCGTATCGCTCGTAGCTCCGGCCTGGCTGCAGTTGATTTTGCCGTGCGTAGTAAAAATAGCCATGCGGGGACTGCGACACATCTTAGTACTTTGGTAGTAAAATATTTAATTTTGCTTTTTATTACCTACAATGATTTTGTAGTGAGTATAAATTATACTTCAGATAATATAATGGGATGTAATTCCGAGGCTTAATTATGTTATGTATTGTAATATAAAATTAAATTTATTTCGTAATTGTAAGGGGTTGTAAGGCCCCTAACTCTATTCATGTGTTCGAACAAGTGCGTGTCTGTTCGAATTGAATGCAACTTAACAATGTTATAATAACGAAAATATGATTAGTATCTAAATTTGTACTTTTCATTGCTTGCACAGTAATATTTATCTACGTATAATGCAAATAAAATATTTTTATTATATTATATTACCAATATATAAATCATAAGTTACATTTCAATTGAATATTTGAATTTTGAAGCGCACGGATCAAAGTTGGTTGAGCTGACTGTATAGCGAGCCGACGCGGCAGCTCTACGCACACAGCTTTGGTCGCTTATGTGTGAGTGAAATTAGCGAAGAAATACCTATAGTTGACTTTGCGCGCAAGGTGTAAACGCTCTTAAGATGCCATGCCAACCAGTAATATTTTATTTTAAAATAATGTTTTAAAGTGTAAGCTTATGACTAATTTGAGTGCCATAATAGTGTATAGATTTCTAAAAGTACGTGTTCATATAACATACATTCATACAAAATTTTACGCCTTTTTCCCAGAAGGGATAGGCAGCTAGCACGATAGCACCTCTGGTGCAACCAGAATATTCAAATATCGCTTCAAATGTTCGGTCACACGATGTGATAGTGGGCGAACCTACACCCATATTGAGTACAAATTGCTGATAATAATCAATAGAAAAATCCAATATCACTTTGCCTGACCCGGGATTCGAACCCGAGACTTCAATTCTGTAACCATACCGTAGTACAATTACGCCACCGAGGCATGTTTATAATACCTATACGTACATATGTATACAGGGTATATCAAGACTGCTACCGAAAACGAAGCCGGGTGGTAGTTTAAGCGACTTCAGACACAGTTCAACAGAAAAAGTTACAAAAAAAAGCGACAATTTTTTTTTTTATTTTTTTTCCTATGACTATATTTGGGTGGTAAATACATCTTTTCCTAAAATAATAGTGTATACCCTTTTATTTATAAATAATCTAAGGTATAAAAGTGTTTAAATTATTATTTTAGCAAAAACTATGGATTTACCACCCAAAAATGACGATATTTAAAAAATCATAAAAAATAATTGTCGCGTTTCTTTGCGAAATTTTTAGTTGCAATGTGTTTGTAGTCACTAAAACTACCACCTGGCTTCGTTTTCGGTAGCAGTCTTGAGATACCCGGTATAGGTATGTACAATTTCACATTGTTAGCGTAATATGTTGTTAAGTCGTCAACTTGTGAAGACTTTATTAGTTTTATGGTACATTTTCCTCATACTTCTATTAACACGAGCTCAGCTTGATTTTAAGGTTTATATGTAGCTATGAAACGGAATCATTTTTATTTTTTATTGGATTTCGTGTCCATCCTTTTGAAGATATTCGAGTTTCAGTGGCAAAGTCTGGCGCAATGAAAGTTATTAGTGGCATACATTTTTGATCTGAGTTTTGGAAGCGTAAAACTTTATTCGGATAAATCGCAAAATAGCTGCCGGTTTAATAAAAGTCAATTTAGAAATATATTCCACCATAGCTTAAAAATACTAAACCAATATTTTCAATCATTCAATTGTCATTGAACCCATTTGATTTCATCAATATACAGTTCAATATACAGTTAATTACGTAGTTCCTGCAATAGATTTGTACGCAAATGGACGGGGAAGGCGAAAGCTAATTTCAAACAAACAGAAAGCACTATCGACAACATCGTATCCGAGCTCTATTCACAAATTGATATTTTAACCATTTGAAACGGATATTTGCGATGCCGACAATACAAATATAGACCAACAATGGCTATATGGAACTTAAAATCACTTTTAGTGTTCTATTTATTTAAGTTTATTTTTATATCTATACTAATATTATAAAGCTGCAGAGTTTGTTTGTTTGTTTGAACGCGCTGATCTCTGGAACTACTGGTTCGATTTGAATGATTCTTTCAGTGTTGGGTAGTCCATTTATCGAGGAAGGCTATAGGCTATATATCATCACGCTATGACCTATAGGAGGAAAGCAGTAGTGATATTTCTTGCAAATACGAGGAAATTTTGTTCGTTTTTCGTGGTCCGATTGGTCGATATTCTAAACTGATAGTCAGAATTAAATATTTTGACCGCCATTATAAAACGTGTATGCACCCGGACGGAGCCGGGCCCGACCACTAGTTGTACGATAAAGTGACTATGATGCAATTGAGTGCTGTGCAATCCAGACGTATCTATTGCCAGTAGATACTAATGTGCCGGCCTAATCGGAACCCGAAGCACAAAACACTGTTGTTATTGTTTTACTGTGATTTTCTACCACTATGGTGATCGCTATTACTTTCTGTTGCGGAACTTTCTCACGTTTCTTTGAATTTTCGGAGACATGTGTGTGTGGATAGTCAATCACCAGGAACTTTAACGATGAAGGAAAACATCGTGAGGAAACCTGCATGCCATAGCGACTTGTAAGAATTTCTATGGCATGTAGAGTCCGCCAACCCGCACTAGGCCAGTGTGGTGGAAAATATTCATGGCACTAAGCACTCTCAATCGTACTCTCGATTGTAGAGGAAGCCCCGTACCCTATAGTGGGACGTATATGAGATGATAAAGCACAATGTTTCTAAATGTTATTGAGCAACTTCTGATACCAAAATGTTATTTAATGTTGATACATGCTGCCGTGTTATGAAATCTTACATGTTGCCTAACTTTCAAAAGTAGTTATAGTCAACATCTTTCTTGTTCTCTTTTATTGGTGTTATGGATGCAATTACTGGTGGTAGGTCTCTAATATGTGAGAGACCATCTGGGTAGGTACCACCGCAATATCTATTTCTCCCGTGAAACAGCAGTGTAATTGCACTGTTGTGTTTCGGATTGAAGGACATTGTAGCCAGAGTAACTACTGGACATATTGAGACTTAACATCTTATGTCTCAGGATGGCGAGCGCAGTGGAATTTTGCTACTGTTTATAAGCGGTCGTATCGCTTACCATTAGGCGAATGCCTAGCTCGTCTCGCCATTCATTGAAATAAAAAATAAAAAGAAAGTCCACCCCGTGACCACAAAAGTTATAAAGTAATAGAAACGCCGGGAAGTCAAAATGAAAAAAAAAAACAATTCTGTAGGTAATAGTTTTATTTCAATATTCATTTCACATCATCTGCTTTCTACAAGATTGTAGATTAGACCATGCGTTTTCATCGATTTAGGTTACTTGGACCCTCACCCTTCCTATTTTACAGACCCTATATAATCCTATATAATCATAAGATCAATTAGGCTAGGGGTTGGTGGAGGGTTTGCCCTGACCCTTGTTTAGGATATCCCAGACTCGACCATCTTGGTTTCCGTGATCAGACACACGTCTTTCCACACTTGCCTCGTATGTATCTTTTGTTAGACTTCTTTTTTCTATACTCTCTTCAGTGGTTCTTAACCGGTGGTCCCAGGAAGCATCCCAAGTGGTCCGTGAAGCCATCCTGAGGCCGTCTTTAAGATAATGTTGCTGCTGTTTATGAGCGGTCGTATCGCTTACCATCAGGCGACCGGCATGCTTGTCTTGCCATATATTGCAATAAAAAAAAGAATCTGTCAACGAATCAAAACAACAAGTAGCAACTTTATAGATTGTTACTTAATGTGATCGAGTTGCTTACGTTGCTGAAGAAAGTATAAAAGCGGTGTGGAGGCACCATTAGGCATAATGTAGAAACAATATGATTTTTGATTTATGTATGCAATACCGCACAACCTAAAACTGTAGATATATTCGAGTGAAGGCGCATGATACACATGTCAGCAATATACATCGATTCAACAAAACGCTTTGGGCTAGTGAAACTCGCTGCTGCCGGTATACAGCAAATATTTGAGACGAAAACGAACCACCCTGCGAAATATACGACTCTTACATATCCCGCTCATTCATTCACACATGTAGGAAACATTGCCTGTATCTATGACGGCTGAATCACTAATGCATTTCCTGGGTAAAAGTTCCATATCTCGTTAGCTTGATGTAAAACTAACTTAGAACCGATAAATTCTCTCTACGGTATCTAAAAACATCCAAATAATTGAAGCGGAAATACGAGAGTTTACCTTTTGGGTTCCTCTCATCAGCAATCACGTGTTAATGCTTTTACGAGAGGCTCGCGGACGGAGCGCACACATCGGATGCAGCGAACGAAGCAACGTCGTCAGTGGATATTTCTTTTTCAATTAAATTTACGTAAATTAAAAGCAGTTGAAAGAGTTTTTCACTCACATCGTTAGTATCAAACCAAATATTATCAAAGGGTAATATCGAAATCATTCGTCTTGTTTTTCGGAAAGTGTATCACTTTTATATGGCTTCGCGCCAAAACTTGTATATTACGTGATACTGATACGTATCAGACAGTATTTATTGGTAAAAAATTTGGGTAATTACTATAAACTAGTGGTCGCCTAGCGGTCGAAATTCGACCAAATCAAGAAGAGAAAAAGTTTTTACCTGTATGATGATGTTATTCTGATAATTCGTGCACATTTAACTACAATAATTGCTTTGAACCAGCAATAGTAAATTATATATTTTTTTTTTGTACCTGAATGTTGTTATTATTGCAGATTGCTGCTACAAAACTTTCTTTATGCATATAATGATAGTCCGTGTACATTTAAACGTATCTTACTGCTACACAATTTGTATAAGCGCTCAGTATTTCACGTAGTATTCATCAAATAAATATTTTCTGTTTGACTTTCAACAAAACCACAATAAACAAATTTTTCTGATTGACATTCAACTATGTCTATAATAAACCAAAGAAACAATTTGACCAAAGAGTATGTATACGTGTACAAATTCTTGTGTATGCGTGTGTCAAATGCATGCTGGTTTATTTATTGATTTAATGTACTTTTTATGCATTATTATTAAAATCTTTTTTTATATATTCAATTTAATATTAGGCCTAATATTAATATTATTGCCTCATTTAAAATTAATATTCTCTTTTAATATTAATATTATTACCTCATTAGGCGAATAAAACCTTTTTTTTTTATATGTCTATGTCAGAAGAACAAAATGAAAAAGAAAAGAAACAATTTGACACCAGAGTATGTATACTTGTGTATGGATGTGTGTGTGAAATGCATAGCAGTGTGTGTAATGTTTTATTTTTTGATTTAATGTACTTTATAAGCATTATTATTGAAAAATATTAGCATTCTCCACTTCTCCTACACATAAACTATAAGTGTGCCAAATTTTATGCTCCTGCGTCCGCGCAATTTTCGTAAAAAGGGATCCAAAGTTTTTGCATCACGTATTAATATATAGATTACAAGTTATTACTATAAATTACAAGTTATGTATTTGTACACACACAAAATGAAGGTTATTTGAATTTATTTCGCAACATTATGGGGCTTATTTTACCTATTTATATTATTGGTGCAAAATGTAGAAAGCAACTTATGATAAATGCAATGAAATCCTAATAGAGCAAGAGCAATGCAAGCACTAGCCGAATTGTCCGAAGACAGATATACGCATTTGCGTACATTCCTATGACGGATTTTCCACCACTATGTTTACCGTTGGTCGCTATGCATAAGTTACATGCCACCCTAGACCACCAGTTACCAGCTTTCCATATAAAATTAAAAAGTAAATTTTGGGCAAAAGTTAAGTAGGGCACGAAAATTTACGTCTAGCTTAGGTACATAAGTTGGAACTTGACACAAAAGCTTTTGTTTTTTTTTACATAGATACTTACATGTATCACATACAATTTTATTGAGAAATTCTGAAATTATAATCGGTCAACTGGGATATTATTTATAATGTTAATGCTTAGGATTTTATTTGAACAACGTGTACCAGTACAAATTATGTTACTAGAAAAAATATTCTTAGAAAATATAGTCTTACCAAAAATATAGGTTTGATAAATTGACGAATGATGACGTTTGAACCTTTTGTATACCAAATATTGACGCTGTAAAATGTAGAATGGTGTCCATAAAGGGGAACCGGGAATGAGGAAAATCGATAGTATGCTTATCGGCAATGTATGTAGTCACGTCAAATCGCACTGCGCACCGCACAGTCAGGTATGGACGGGCCTGCTTAATTATATAATGGGGGCTAGGGGATGTTCAAACGCAATATTATGCTTCACACTCTTTGTTAAACATACCTATATTTAAGTCATAAATCACTGCACTATTTCCTAAGAGAGTTTCGTATAAGAAAATGTCGAATCAGTTCTACATTCACAAATCTAAGTATCCACTGACTTTGATATATACGAAAAGGAAATGAGAGAAAGTTTTAAAGCATTTACTTAAAAGTGTACCTAAGTCGTAGCACGTCCCCAGAAGTCAGACAAAGCCGCGTGACTAAAGAGTCTAATTAAAAGTTATGCTTCGTTTTACTTACCTCCATGTTAATCTACTAACCTATATAGATTATATAGCTAGCCATCTATATCTAAACACTGTCTTTGTGCTATGTGCTGCCTTTTATATGTAGGTATTTTCTTTGAAGATATTTCGGGAGTAGTAAATGTTATAGTCTAAATTTTGTTTACTCCATGAGTCAAAGGCACATAAAAAAGTATTACATTAGGTAGTGCTAGCTGATTTTGTTTGAATAACAAATAATAGAGTTGTAAGATCCAGCGAAATTTACAGGAGTGTTTATTTCTACATTGGTATGATGAAATTGACCGTTCTTTTAAAGTAATCTGATTTTTAATAGTGTATTGTCAGAGAGTAATGTTCTTTCCTGTGTTTTATGGATTCTTATTGTGTTATTTTTGACAGTGAATAGTCTTCTGTGGGAGGATTATTTAAAAGTTTGTCGGGTCGGCACTTTATGATTCGTTCTATTGTTGTAATTACGAATTTCTTAGAATATTTTTACTGATGATAAGTGAATTTCTACGGCCTTTCCACCTTTAATTGTGGAATTAGAAGATTATACTACGAGTATACTTCAATTAGATACTTCAATAAGCTCGAAAAAACAATTTTTCGGAAAATACAAAAGTATGCGACGAATTGATAAGCTCCTCATTTTTTGAAGTAGGTTAAAAAGGGATAATAAAGCTCTTTTTGTGAACAGGAGTGATAAAATGCCTGCATATGCTTTCACATTTCAAAATTATTAAACAATCTTAGAAATCCGGCTCCGTTATAATATAGCTTACCACACTAATATACTCGTATATCAAGTAAAGACTAGAGGAAACATGACCAAAGTTATTTGTTACAATTGTTATACAATATTCTCATTAATTATACTGTTCTGCGGAATTGCTTCACTTGATCAGAATATACATAGGTTAATTATAACTAGATATGCTTTCTTCAGACAAAGCCTGTCTAAAAAATACAAAACGAGTTGTTCAGCTTGATGCTAATGAGATAACGCTCCGCTTTTAATGCTTTTTTATCTTTTTGAAATGAAGAAAAGCATTGGGTTTATTATAGGATTACCTTGAGTATTAACTGAGAGCTCTGACTGTAGGTATGGCATCTGAAGCTTGCTGCCGGCTGCCAGACAATACCAGCGTGGCGGCGAAGGCGATACAAAGGAATACATACCGACTCTGAGATGTTTGTCCCATACTATTTGTTCATATTACACAATATTAGTGCCGCGTAGAGCATCGCCGCTAGCCCCAGGAGTATGTGGAGGCCGCACAAATATAATAGAGAAGGAATTCCTTTATCATTTCATATTTCATCCGGTTTCACTTCTTAATTATGTGAGTTGTATTATTTTTTCTTATTAACTTCTTTGTCCATCCAATATTAATTTATATTCCACTTGAAGGGGAAAATAAAGAAATAGCTTCTAACTCTTTATTTTGTGTAGAATACGTTTACTCATTCAGACGAATTAAGTTTGTTCTTTGCCGCGCGCTAACCAGATGGTCGATTGTTAGAAGAAAATAATCTAGAACGAAAATATTTATCAAATATATGTATTCCTATACGTCTGTTTAGTTATACCTAACAGGGAAAAATTTAATTAACATAAAAATAAATTACAAAAATGATTGGACTGTATGAAATGAAAATAATTTATTGAATCCATTAAAATGTTCTACATAATTCAGATTCTGACATTTTTTTATCTACCACCCGGTTCGGAAGGCGGTTTTCACTAGAGAAGAACGGGCAAGAAACCCTAGTGGCTTGGCCTTTTCAAAACCAGTTTACAATTTGTGATTATTGGTAATGTTGATTGATGTGATTATTACAAAGGTTACAAGTGGTTTAAATCAGAGCAGTTCATTAATGATTTGTTGTATAACATTTATGCCATGCATGTATGGCATATCCCCTCTCAATCGCATTCTCGATTGTAGACAAGGCCCGTGTCCAGCAGTGGGACGAGATTATGAAAATGCCACAAAAAAGGGAACATAACATAGGGAGTATAGGGAGTAAGGGAACATAGGGAGTAAGGTGTAAGCAATAAAGAAAAGGATTCACAGAAAATTATGAGCCACTGTTTTGGGGGTACACCATTTACTATATGGGGCAATTTACTACATGCATAATTGTAAAACACGTGGGTTTATTGTTCCACTAATTGCACCCATTAATATTTTATACAAATAGTACGTACAAGCTCATTTGAAATTTATTCAATGGTAGGTTCGGTTACCTATCGCGTGGAGAGATGTGCCAATTACTTTCCGATACCGACAATGAAGCATGAAATTCAAAAGACTTTAATTTGGGGCATATTATTATTCGAATTTCATTCTTACTTTTGTGGGTGTTTTAGGATCCATAAAGGTTTATATAGAAAGTACGGATAAGCTTTTTAAGGAAAAAATAATAATAAGTCACTAATTAAAAAATGGGATGAAGTAATAGCTACATTTCTTTCATTTTATACGGAATACCTGATTATATTTCAAAAATTCCATACTTCTGGGATTCCTAATTGGTGACTATAAATATTATTTTTTCCATGAAGCTCTTCATATAGAATTTATTATTCAATTGACTCACGAAGAAGCATTTTCGTTGAAATGATAGACGCTTATGAAATTATATTGCAGTTATTACTTATCTGTATCAGCCCATTAGTTAGTAGTTATAATGAAGTCTATTCTAGTTGATTGCGAGTTTATAAAACATGAATTATTTAGATATTAAAATAATCTGCTCGCACAAGTTACGTCGTTCATAATTCGTAAAATAACAAATTAATTATAACTTCATTCGTGGTTTTAGGTTTACCTCCTCTTTAGGGGCGAAATGGTGGTGAAATAAAGTTTAGGGTAGTATCTATCGATTTTTAATTATAAAAACATATTGTACAGTTAATTACGCAGACGAAGATGCGGGCAAAACCTAGTTTATATTATAAGCGCGAGAGTGTAAGTAATAAAGTCCTATAAATAACGATATAGACTTTGCGTTGTTTTAGCTTCTTGAAAAATTGATAGAGGTACATTATATAAGATTTATAAACCAATCCGAGTGAGGCTTCTTTTGGAAGATATTTTATTATTTATACACTATAAGGCGCTGTGTCAAAAAGTTGTTTCTTTAAGTTATTACTAATGTATGAATTCTGTACACATAAAAAGTTAGTTTGCGTTGATATAATTGTATATACGATTGCCTTTATCGTTGTATTGGCAGCGTAAATAGGATAAGATTAGTTAGTTATTTGGTAATATTTGGAGCTCGCGGAAGTTGTCTATCTAATTGACTAACTGTATCTGTATCAGCCCATATACGTCCCACTGCAGGGCACGGGCCTACTCTACAATCGAGAATACGATTGAGAGTGGTTAGGCCATATAGTCCACCACGCTGGCCTAGTGCGGGTTGGCGGACTTACATACCATAGAAATTCTTATGAATCGCTATGGTATGCAGGTTTCCTCACGATGTTTTCCTTCACCGTTTTAGTGCGTGGTGATTGACTATCAATACACACATGACTCCGAAAAGTCAGAGGTGTGCCCTGGGATTCGAACCCGCGACCACCGTGAACATGTTGGCAGCCACGTCTCGTCCGTTTACCAACAGGCCACCACGCACTTATTAACTAGCTAGCTTATTAATTGACTAACTAGCTATCAATATTTTGGCGGTATTTCCATAAGTTTGTCTGAATATTTGTGCAAAATCTAAGAAGGGGTATAGGCCGGCTAGCTAAAGAGCTGTAACGTGCCTATAACGTTGGAATATAGTAAAGAAATGAAGAGTGCACGATGTACCATAAATATTAATTTATAGATTAAGATCAAAAAGCTGTATTTTCATAAAACAATTTTATTCTCACTTCTATTACGACGACGGGTCTAAATAAAATAAATTCTATATATACATAGTAAAAGTCGCCCGAGGCACTGGATAAACATCCACAATTTACGTGATATAATTTCTATATATTTTAGGAGTTTGTTTATTATGGTGCATTTTTGGCTTAGAAAAGAAATGAAAATGATGAAGTTGTTTCAATTTGCTGTTTTATTAAACCAAAGTCGCTGTCGGGGTGTTAAATACATGAAACAGGTTTATCAAATGTCGCATACATTCATGTAGAGAGGATGGGAAAAGAAAGCTAACAAAATATACATACGAGGCGAGTGTGAACAGAGTTATCGGTGAGGTCGACATCACGCAATCCCCTTCGGCTGAGTCGGTGACATCCTAAACAAGGGTCAGGGCAAACTTTCCACCAGCCCATGGCCTAACCAATCTTATGATTATATAGGCCTAATAAGGCCTATATAATCTATTATAGGCCTAATCAGGCCTATATAATCGGAAGGGTGAGGGCAGAAGTTACCTGATTGATTCGATTTTAGAAAGCGAATGATGTGAATGTAATATATCAGAATCTATGTACAGGGTATTAAGTGGTAGTTTTAATGACTACAAACACGATGCAGCTTAATTAATGCTTTAAAGATCATCGTTTTTGGGTGATAAATCCTTGTGTTCCATAGAGTCTTCAGAAATAAAAGGGTGTACCACACAATACGAAGATATCTTTTTATGAACCTAGTTTTTATTTTAATTTTGTTATTTTACTTTTTTCTGATACTATATTGCTTTTTTTGTTTAATGTCGTAGTTAGTTGAATTGTGTCTGAAGTCACTAAAACTATTATCATAGACTATTATTATATAAGTACAGAGAACTATTACCTTTGTTCTCGGCCGTAGTCTGGTTATACTCTATATATCCCCGACCAAGCATATTATGTATGTAGGTATAATATATAACAGAGGGAAACTGAGTTTATATTTGTATTAATATGTAGTATAATATTTAATACAATATATATATCAAGACTCAAGAGCAACCCTTTAACTACAATATACGTGTGTGAGTAACGTCCTCGAACCTGAAACTGTAATAATATACTGTTTAAATATAAATAAAACATTATTCATTTACTTTGTACTTATCATTTTAGTAATTAGATACTTCGTGAACACGCAATGTATAATGTCCGCAACTTCAATGCAGCTTGCGTGTCATTAACGGCATAAGCCCATTTTTTATTAACGTTACATCGCGTTATTAAAAAAAGTCTTTTCATGTTTAATCCTTGCGTTTAATTAAATTCATGTTATTATAATACACAACAAAGAAATAATAAAAAAGAGCTACGTGTTAATTTAATATTAAACGTTTTCATATGTTCCTTGTTCAACTTTTTTATAGTTTTGTATGGTGAAGGTAGTTGTAGGAAACCCTTTGGCTGACGGCAGGATATTCGCATCTACTCGGATAGCGACTAACATTCACGTTAGTGGAAAAACCGTAAAAGTGACTTATGCAACTTTCCGCGCTTGCGGTTCAACCTACGCAAGTACTCGTATAAATATAAGTATTACCTACCTACGCGTTGTTATATACCTACCTAACGTATGCGAATATGTAGTATGATATTTAATTTATTTTATGAAAACTTACAACTAGCTTAAAAATAATAAATTATGTAACTAAAGAAAGCTCAATTAAAAGTTTCCACAAATAGAAAATAGTAATAGTAGAAACATCGGCAATACATATTTTATAGCAGCAAAAATAACGAGAAATCTACGTGGGCTCAATGCATATTACGTATTCAAAAAAAATTAATACATATTTTTTATTAGTTTATTACGGGTAACATTAAAGATATAAATATCTAAATTCGATGAAACATCTTTATAAGATCTGTGAGCTCCAATTAAGGACTAGTTCTACCAGTATACTGATTTAGCAAACTGAGTATACAAGAGGTTCGGTTTTCTTATCACAGTATAAAGTGCGCGCAGCCCAATCCTGCTTAGCAATCCAGGGCAATTGACAAAGCCATTAAGGATATTCAGAAGATACACTAGATCGGCTATTCGCCCGCGTTCTTATATTTTTTGTAAGTTACCGGATGCCCAATACCCCTTTCCTCTTTCCATTTTCCTTCCCGCTGTCCTCCCAATTTGATGGGCCGGCAACGAATCCATAATACATGCGATGTGGATGATCATGGGCGGCAGTGATCACTAACCATTAGGTGAACTGTTTGTTCGTTTGCCGAACCTATGCAATTTAAGTATTCGAGAAGCCATGCCAAATTTTTCCCACCGGCAAGAGATAACCAACTATTGCATTTATACGTGCACTCTAGTCACTTTGTCGTCCTAGTACAAAAGAAAGATAGGCGATGAAATCTCAATCCAACGTAATTATCAAAGGCGCCTGACATTATAACGCTTTGTTCTTTGTGAGGGTTGATAACCTAAAAGATAAAGATAACATTATTTATTTCTGTATAAAACACAAATATGAAGCTTACTGCGAACACAACATAAATAATGTAACGATATGGGGAAAGTGTGTTATGAATGAAAGGCTTGAGCGCGGCGCAAAGCGTGGAAATGATTGCCTAGACAGATCATTGTGTTGCGACTTGTGATGCCAAAGGATTGCAACTGCTCTATGTATACGAGTGCTGTCATGGAGCTCCGTTCTCCGAAGTAAACAATCGTGTATACGATGAAAAAGACGGAAATTGTAAGCGGATCTGGAATGAAAGTATTGAATAATTTCGGATATGTGCGGAATCGTAAGGAAACACGTTATTTCAGATATATGAATTGTATGTTGTATGTATGGTAGATTTGAATTTTCTTTTTACGAATTAAATAATATCTAAGAACTAGGGATGTTGCGAATATTCGCATCCGCATCCGCAAATGCTGAGCATCCGCATAGATTTTGACATCTGCATCCGCATCCGCAATAATCGATGCGGATATTAATGCGGATGCGGATGTAATACAAGATGAGACAAGACAGAAATTTGGCGGTGCCGGTGAATGGCGCGTGCCGTTCGCACGTGACATTGACCAATGAGAGCGAAAGTAATAGTGACATGATCCAACGCATTTGTTGTTGCTATGATGTTAGATTCTTCTAGTGAAGATGAGAATCGAGAAATACCAGAAAATGGTAGCACTGAATCTGTACTCAAAAGAGAATTCTTTCCTTACCGCACTAAAAAGAGAGTCCGTGTGGATGAATATCCTCTCAAGCGGTGTTCATCGAGAGGAATTTAAAATACTATCGCCGATAGTACGAAGATTTTTATCCACTCCCCTAAGCAGTGTTCCTAGCGAACGATTATTTAGCAGTGTAGGTTTAATTTACGCACCTCTTCGTAACTACCTTGAACCGACTTCAAAAAAGGAGGGGGTTCTTAATTCAACTGTATATTTTTTATTTAAGTTTGTTACCCCATAACTCTGTACTGAGTAAACCATTTTTTATTATTCTTTCTTTGTTTAAAAGCTGGTGTCATTACGTCCCAAAAATATGGTGAAGATGTGATGAATATCTTCGGACGTAGGACGAACTCCTCAAAATTGAGTAGAATTTCAATGGTTCTTAGCCTAGCGTAGCTATAGCCTCGCGTGTCATCCTGGGTAGGAAACAGTGTTATTTTGCGAGGATTTGGGGCTGGTCAAAACAAAGGTAATGCGTCCAAATTTCAGTAGATAAGATGGCTTGAAGTTTGTACAAGCAGGGGTTCCAAATCTACACTTAATTAAATCGGAACCCAAAAGACCAACCGCCAGATATCAAGCTCAAGCTTCTTCTGCGTAGATCGGAACGCAAAAACAAATTAACTTCTGAAATTAACTTTTTAATTTAATAATTGTGAGTTAAGGCTAGTTAAATTGTAACAATCATTGAGCGGATGACTAATACTCAGTCCACCCCGTGACCATGGATCCTGTAAAGTAATCGAAACATAGGGAATTTAAAAAATGAAAAAAATTAACCAAATTCGCAATAAAACCCGTAAATAATAGTTTTATTTCAATATTCATTCATATACTATATCTATATAGGATCTTAAACATCCGCATCCGCATCCGCATCCGAGGATGTGAACCTTTAAAAATTAAATCCGCATACGCATTCACATCCGCGGATGTGAAAACATCGGCATCCGCAACATCCCTACTAAGAACTGTAATGTAAATTATGTGAAGTTATTGAGTGCTATCAAATAAGTTTGTATCCATGACACAATGTAGAAAAATAAGCTTTTTCTATTCAGATTCGAAATAATATTTTTTTACTTTTCTATTCTTGGTGTTTATATAGATATAGGATAGTAGTAGTTTTTTAATTAGTACATATATATGTATATGAGTACTTACTACTTATGTGAACATTTCATTTCATTTCATTTCAAATACATTTCATTTCATTTCATTTCAAATACATTTCATTTCATTTCACTCTATTCTACTTTGAGACCTCGTGCGTGATGCTATACTAAATAATTACATGCCATGAATAAAATATACAAAATTAATCGGCCTAAAACACGCGAATGTAGTACTTAATAACATATGAGGTGTTGTTTCTTGGCACGCTGTCATTCTGACCAGTGTTATTTATTGTTTGCATATTGGTTTATATTTTTTAGCTAAAAAAATAGAAATATCTATGTAAAGGCTTATTTACAATGTAAGAGCGAAAGGAATATTCTGGTTCCCTTAAATTAAAATATTATTGACAATGGGATTGCGCTTTCCTTTGACGACCAAAATTGAAGCCGCTTATTATTGTTATCAAAGGCCATAATAGTTTAATGCGATTGACGGAATTATATTACAAACTAGAATGTAATATAGTGCCTTCATTCGAATGAATCTTAAACCTACTAGGATGGCAAATAAGTATCTACCCCTGTTTTTACCTTTATATAAGAACACGTGTGTATTTATGTATGAAGATAAGCTTCTTTAAATTAATTCATTTAAAACTATAATAAGGTCTTAAGAATAACTTTAACATGAACGTCTTTAGGCAGCTCTTCCTGCTGAGATCTATAAGAACAGTGCTTATCTTTCATCAACATTTAATTGTGTTCTGTTGAATACAACTTTTTCACAAAATGGAGAGAACCAATGAAGTACTTTTCTCGCGAAGCTAATTAAATGCGCACAGAAAAAATAATCCTTTTCTCCACTGGAATGACAATTATGAATAATCAAAGCGTTCTGATTTATGCGCGAAAACAAAAAAAAAAAAAAAAAAAAAAAAAAAAAAAAAAAAAAAAAAAAAAAAAAAAAAAAAGATAAAATGTTAACTAATTTCGTATTTTATTAATTAGGCAAGGATAGAACATGCTATATTTAATGTAGAAGTAAACGTACGCAAGGAATATTTTGCGAGAAAGTTTCGTGAGGTGATGTGTAATACCGGCGCATCAGTATGTCACGAGGGATTTTCTTGGGCTTTATCCTCCTAATATTAAGCTCATTATTTACCTACACCGCACCGTGGCCCCTGAATATAGAAAAACTTGTAGATACCTATTATATATTACGCAGCACTGTGCATATTTTCTTCTTACATGACGCTTTTATTGTATTAATTAATAACCGAACAATTTGTTGAACCGTATTTTTCTATTTTAATCTACCATGCAAATATATTATTTTAGTTTTTTTAAACAAGCGTTTAAATTTAGGATTTCATTATAATTTAGAATTGATATAATACACTTATTAACTCCTTAATAAGTTTAGTTGATCTAATGGCATGATAAACCGACCAAAGCTGTGAAGGAAAAAGAATGAAAGACCCATTTCAAAGAATGCTCGTTGCGCATACATTTGTCAAGGCGCCTGCCATTACGCTTGTGGTACACAAGCTAAAGAATAACGATGTGTGCACGACAGGCGCGCTCCGCTGGTATCATATTGAAGCAGTGATGTCACCGTGCAATGTTACTAGAATAACGTGGAAAACCTGAGTCGGGTCAAAGGTACCCGTCTTAAGATAAACGTGTCTGGCCTTTAGTTGTGCCACATCGCGCCCACGCCGCGCGTTGCATGCGTGTGCCTGACATGTTTAGATCAAAGCCTCGCTGAGTTCTAAACTAAAGCACATGTCGCCCAACATACTTAAAGTAAATCTTGTCTTGCGAATTATTTTGATTGCTGACGCACGCATTAGGTACACATGTGACTTAAGAGCGTTAGGGGAAACCTTGAACCCACTTTTTAATTATTCACAAAGACATTAACGTCATGGAGCGCTTTTGAATATTGTATTGGTCGCTACAGAAGTTTGATTCGTTTAAGTGTATTTCCGAAGGTACGTTTTAGCGAATCGACATTAAAATTTTATGAATAGTGAGTACACCGAGCGCTGGGATAATCTAGACTAAGTAATGTATTGCGTCACATTTTCCAAGCGTTTAAGTAAACTGGGGCCGTACGTCAGAAGCTGCCGCTAAT
This sequence comes from Hyles euphorbiae, assembly GCA_023078785.2. Classification (NCBI taxonomy): domain Eukaryota; kingdom Metazoa; phylum Arthropoda; class Insecta; order Lepidoptera; family Sphingidae; genus Hyles; species Hyles euphorbiae. The sequence goes on along the minus strand of CM041041.1, from coordinate 10,912,083 downwards.
CCGCTTTGCGAACGCCTTTATTTTACCACAAGCAACGGATACATACATAGAGCCTTTAGCCTCATAGTTACTATGGACCGGAAATAATATTTAGCTCCGGAAATCGATACTGCAAAGATTTTAACGAACCGGCCGAAATGGAATTTTACTACGCTCAACTGCCTTAAATTCCCCGTGGCTAAATGTTCGGAGTTTCTGAACTTTTATTAATAGGTGCTTTGGAGTTTCGTCCACAAATACCTGACTTAAAAAAATATTGGTTGCTATTGGCTACATCTCAACGTTAAGGGTCCGCTTTTAGATTAGTTTAAGTACTTATTCATAATTATTCGTTATTTGAAAATTTTTAGACCCGTGATATTGATATTGCAAAGTAAATATTATGCAAATAATTTCTAAGATTTAGTTTTAGAAAATGTTTCATAAAAGTGTGTCAGATTATAAAAATAATCAAATAGTTGTCCGTACTCGGTACCCAGGGATGCATAATACAATTGTTTTCAATTTAGTCTGCTATCATTTGATGCTGTTTGAAAGCTAGGGGGATGGGATGTGTGAAAACTGAATAGCATATTACCTGTGAAAAATTCAATTCAAATAATTTGGCATTTAGCTCAATGAAACAAGTGCGTAGATAAAGTAAACACCGATAACTATTTATTATTATTTAATTTACAGACAATTGAATAATAATAAATAAATACACCAAATAGTCACATACATAGTCCTTATCTATATTAAAATCCATTAAGTCTTGTGTCGTGGGTGTCAGAATTTACGAGAGTCTCAAAAACACCCAGACCTGACACAAATATTTGTAGGCCATACAAACATTTGTGCAGGTATCGACCCCACGATTTCTCGTTTTACAGTCGGCTTGAAATCAACTGCGCTACAGAGGCTGTCAAATAACTTATAATAAGCCAGCGACATGACTTACATTGGCAGCGCCAGGCAAGCAGCCGCTTACGACCAGGCAATCCACTATCACTTCTGCCTACTTGCGAAATCAAAAAACCTTAGGAACAAAACTATAAATACATACTTTTAGAATTTTTAAACAATACAAACCGGAGCCAAAGACGTATCAACAACTTTCCAAGGTTTCAAGTTACCCTAATGACGTTTGTTATTTGCACTGCTTTAACTGTTTGTCTAGTAAGCGAGTCAATCGATAATGTTCGACTGAACTAATTTTGTTCATTCTAAATGTCATTAAAACGAACTTGAATAACCAGGTTAGATGCAGGTGTCTGTTATTGATTTGGACATGAATAAAAAACGTATTCAGTATAAAGAGACGGTTGTTTGTTGATTCAGTGCAAATAACGCTTTAGTCGTATACATATTTAGTGCGGCGGATACGTCTGAAGCGCGGATCTCGTTGAAAGGCGTCGCAGTTCTCATCCATTGAGAGGCATTCGAATCGAATATTCGATTCGATAAGCAACACTCCAATGAGTCCAATTGCATTTATTTGTGCCAACATTTATTGTGTACACGCACGTCTATATAATTTTGAAAATTTTATAACTATCACATGACTTTATACGTATTATACCGGGTATCTCAAGACTGCTACCGAAAACGAAGCCGGGTGGTAGTTTTAGTGGCTACAAACACAATGCAACCAAAAATTTTGCATAGAAACGCGACAATCGTTTTTTATGATTTTTTTAAAATCGCGGTTTTTGGGTGGTAAATCCATAGTTTTTGCTAAAATGATAATTTAAACTCTTTTATACCTTAGATTATTTATAAATAAAAGGGTATATACTATTATTTTAGAAAAAAATGTATTTACCACTCAAATATGGCCATAGGAAAAAAATAGCAAAAAAAATTTGTCGCTTTTTTTCCAACTTTTTCTGTTGCATTGTGTCTGAAGTCGCTTAAACTATCACCCGGCTTCGTTTTCGGTAGCAGTCTTGATATGCCCTGTATGCTTACGTAATATATTGTTTAAATATTCTCACGCGTTCTAAACAATGTACAGATTTTTTATAATGATGTATTATAAGAGGGAAAATGGTGTTTGTAGCATCGAAGTACCCTAATGGCGAGAGGCTCGGCACATATCACCTCCAAAGCGATACATGGGTGTCCTGGTAGCACCCCTGCGTACCTCTTTTGGAAATAGATGTGAAGTTTATATACGAACGCTATGTACAAAGGAAAACATATAACCTTTCATACTATCGACGTACAAAACAATTAATTCAACAAACATTTGGTTAATGAGCAGCAGCGAGGAATAATAAAAGTGTAATACGTAATAGGGGCTTACTGATTGCTTAGTTAACTTTTTCACGTATATCAGTTTTTTAGACCTTTACCGGTGTCGTTACTTGCGACACGAAAGCTTCACGCAATTTCCAAGAATTTTGTGTGAAATTTATTTGAACTAGTAGTTCATTAAAATGTTTTATATTTAGTATAGCGTGCGTTTTTCAGAGGACGCTAGTTAATTTTTTTATAGGTGTAGAGGGTTTAGTATAAACTAAAAATTTCGGCGTGGCCACCCTTGTCTCACAGCCACGATCTTGGAAAAAGGATTTTAAAGAATTTTCGCACTTTATCTCGTAAAGATATGGACGCAGATCCGACAAGGCGAAGACAGGATAAAATGACTGTCTGGCGACAGGCCTCCTCCAAATTGCGACTGCCAAGTCGACATTAAAAGGTTATTGAATATGAATAAATAAATAAATACACCCAAGTCACATACATAGTTATATTATTGTACATTATAAATAATAGTTTTATTATTATACATAGTCCAGACTCCACATTAAGATCAATTAAGTCTCGTCTCGTGTTGTGGGTATCAGAAACTACGAGATTCCAACTCAGACATATATTTGTAGACTGTTTTTTGACTTTGTTGCTTCTAATCAACTGCGCCACGGAGGCTGTCAAATGATGATGAATGAGGATGATCACGACGATGTTCTCGTAAACCCTACAGAAAATTATAAAAGAAGTATGGACCTTATCCACAAATATTCTGACGCCAAGGTAAAGGGCATTGCTGATAGTATTGTCAATGTTTCTAGTTTAGTAGATGTTGGAGCAAGTAATAATCCTCCAAAAAAAGGTATTTTTTGTTTATAACTTTTATATTTGCCATTTTCGATAAATAGTATAGGAATAAGGTTGTAGACAATTAAATTGTCTACGAATAATGTCTTATAAAATTTCCTGTAGGGTTCCTAATTTATGAGATACAGCGCGACAACCCTTTCCACCTCTTTTTCAAAGATGGCGGCCGGGGAACAAAAGTGGCGAACCCACAAACTTGAGCTTAAACAAATACATCCTGCGTATCAAAAAAAATTGCATGCTCTGAAAAACGCAATCCTAAATGTTAATTTTCAGTGGACTGTAGTGATTTTAACGAAATTGTATTATATATCATTCAGGAATAAAACGAGTATTATATTAATGTTGATTCCGTGATCAATGCCAATACAGGAAGCATTTTTCTAGTAGTTGTGGATTGCTTTATACGAAACTATGAGGAATACTGAAAATAGTCACAAGCCCGATTTAGATGAAAACAGAAACTGTTTACTTATATTTTTTATAAATTCCTAGCGAGAAATTGAACCCTGATAATTTAGAAAAAATAAAATACACGCCCTGAATGAATAACTAAAGGAAAGCAGCAATTTTCCGCGAAATAAGATGTTATATTATTATTAAGATATTTAATGTAACTTCAAATCCAGTTCCCTTGCGTTGGGTGTGGAATTATAGAGTTATTGTATTTAACAAATTTGACCATACTTCTAAGGCCATAACCTATTGGTATTGAACGTTTTGCAATACCAACAGGTCATTCACCCGGCACATCACTCATCAAGGATGAATGAAACAAAAGGATGAAATTCTTTAAAAACTACATTTGTTTTTGGTAAACTATAACATTCATAGTGGCAGAAATGTATTCTTCTTTGTGTAATATTATACGGGTGTATTTAAAATACGGTTGTGTAGTGGTGGTGAAGGTGTGGTGCGCGGGGCGCGCGGGTGGCGGCGGCGGGGCGGGGCGGCGACATGAGGAGCGCGCGCGCAGCCCGCCCCAGCCGCCATGCAACGCCTGCGCACCACTTTCAAACGCTCACGGACGCCGACACCAGCCGACATGAAGACGCAGAGCAGCCTCGAAGTACCCAAACAGGTACTGAACATCATCATAATAATCATACGACCGAATTCTCAAACGCGACCTAAATGTTATTTTAATTTTTTATTATTGCAATGAATGGTGAGACGAGCTAGCCGTTCGCCTGATGGTAAGCGATACGACCGCTCATAAACAGTAGCAAAATTCCACTGCGCTCGCCATCCTCAGACACTAGATGTTAAGTCTCAATATGTCCAGTAGTTACTCTGGCTACAATGTCCTTCAATCCGAAATACAACAGTGCATTTTCACTGCTGTTTCTGCTGGGAAAAATAGACATTGTGGTGGTACCTACCCAGATGGCTTCTCACATATGAGAGACCTACCACCAGTATGTTGCACTTAACTACGCAAGTCCCGTTTAAATGTACTGGCTAAGTGGGCCGTGTGCTGCTAAGAGCAACTTATTATTTGAATAGCGCTTGAGTATTCAGGCGTTAAGCTTGGTTAATTATTTCGACGATACCTTTGACATTGGTGATGAAAAAACCGAATGTTTTACATCGTAAATCAAGCAACTTCATAGATCTTTGACTTTGGTGAAGTCAAAATATTAAATGTCAAAAGTAAAGATGAGACACAATCAAGGTTAGTCATCATTAAAAATTGGTGTAACCCGGTTTTAGCTTTACTTAACTAAAATGGGACAAATAAGTCACAACTCAAATCAATTTATTTTACCCAGATTTAATACGATTAAATACTCTTAAATTTAATTATTTAATTAATAACTAATAAGGTCGATTTTAGACAACTTGCATGTAAATTAAACAGTAACTTAATGTAATCATTCAGTTGTTGATTGTATTAATAAGACCAAAATTAGACATACATACGAAATACAGTCAGAAAATATAATGACCCCAATAAGATACATATAACAGTAGCTGCTATTACTATTAATTGCGTTATGAATGTCTGACGAGTGTGGCACAATCATACGATACGCACACTCTAGATAATTAATACTTTACAAGTTGTCGTGATGAAACAGTCAATTATACATGTCTTTGACGTCTACAAATGAATCATTAGCTTTTTGATGAAAAGTAAATATATGTATACATCATAATACAGATAAGATGTCGCTTAATATTATTATGTTTGATCTGTTATGATTTTAAGATCAAACTGCGACAATGGTTATTGTCAATTAAGGTGTGTGATGTAAATGAACCATCTATTAAGCCTTATATTTTCCCCGCGATGATTTAGAAGGTTAGTTTACAAAGTGAAATACTTAGTTAAACATATGTTTACTTTATAAATTACTACATAAGAATTGAAGCATTAACTGCTATTCAAAAATCTGCTGGTCAATTAGCGTGATATATAGAATGATACATACACTAAAGTATTCATAAAATGAGATAAGTAGACGTGTAAAAGTTTGATACAACGACAGCTGCCATAAAATAATGTTACTGTTCACATACAAACGAAAGTTACGAAATATTCAATTTAAAATAAATTTTGAATATGGAACAATTAATTCTCGGATAAAATAATGTAATTGTTTTCGTGACTTATTGTTTTATTTTAGTGTCGGGTAGATTTTTTAACGAATAATAATTATTTTTGAGGGTTATAAGCTTTGTTCTTTTAACTTATAGTGTGTTTTTGTTGCTCTGATAATAAATAGAGATGTATTGAAGGTGCGGTCGGCGTCGTTCGATGAGATCCAATTGGAGGCGGCCCGCGGTTCTGGCGCAAGTGTACTGTTGTCCGTGCCGCAACATGGAGCGCGGAGTCGATCCTTCGACTCGGCGGGCTCTGATGACTCGGGCACCTATCTTGAGGTAAATTGAAACTTATGTACAGGGCTACTCGACAATCGACAGTACGATTGAGAGTGGTTAGGCCATATAGTCCAACCAGCTGGCCTAGTGCGGGTCGGCGGACTTACATACCATATAAATTTTGGAAGTAAATTGAAACTTAATATTTATCTCTGTACAAATTAGATTCTAGTGATAATTAGAAAATAAATATAATGTTACTCTTCAAGATAATAATAAATTATATATACCAATAAATATTTACGCAAACGAAAAAGATAGCATTGGCTCTTCATTGCGTTTTTTGCTCTTTTACACTACTTCAAAATGACAGATAGAAAAATAAATTCAAACTAAGGTAATTTGATAAAAGACTTTCGTAATCTAGTTCGTCATTAATTGCCTTGTTTATTTGTATACAAATATAATTGTCTCCCTTTAAAACAAAAGGAGGTTGAAATTAAATTCCGCCAGTAAATATAACCACATTAATGTAAATTATCCCGCAAAGAAGCACAAAAGCGTTTAAATTACCTGCTTGTTTGGCGTTAAACTGAAATGGAATACAAACTTTTTCACTTTTAAATAACGAATATTTGTTTAGATGTCGAGGGAAAGTTTTAATGAATTCGGTTTTGTTTCTTAGGTGCCGCGTCTCTGGTCGCGTCGGCGGTCAGGCAAGGGTACGCCGCCGCCATGCGTGCACTGCCGACATATGGAGACGTGGCTCGCCCGCCGCAGCGAGGAGCGGACCACGCCAGAAAGACCCTTCGCCTCATCTTCAGCAGAAGACGATGATGACGAAGATGAGAGCGACGGAGACCCTCCAAGAGTCACGCTTGCGCCACCTCCGCCACCGCGCACGTTTTTGCCGCCACCGCAGTCGCCGCCGCCCTCACCTGGGGCACCTTCCTTTGAATTACAACCACCGATTGACGAGCCGCCAATCCTACCGCAAAGAAGACGCTCTATATCGCGTCAAGAAGCGTTCTTTGTTGAACCCACCGGCAGTTCTCTAGAAAATGTTCGCGCTTCGGAAGAAGGGGCCGCCGGTGGTCCGAGGGATTCGATCGTACACGATATTTACTTAGCCGTGCCTGAATTGAAACGTGATCGCGCAGCCTCCGTAGATTCATGTTTTTCCAAAGTGTCTGGTGGTGCTAGAGCCGAAGAATTAAACGGGGCTCAAAATAATTTAACTGTTCCCGGAACTGGGCTTCGTTCGCGGTCAGTGGATATTGTGTTGCCGACAGCAGAGCAGTCGCGTTACAAAGCTTTGGCGCTAACAGCATCGCAAGCAACTCCGCCGGTCCATCAGCAAGAAGAACCATGTCAACCGCCACTGCCGCCTCTAGATACCAGGTCAGTGTCTACAGTTCTTGGTAACATTTCAGTTTGCTTATGAAAAATTATGTTGCGTTTTTGTTATTGTTAATAAATGTTTTGATATGCTTACTTGATCTTTTTTTCTTACACTATATTTTCCATTACAGTTCATCGGTTATACGTCATTTTACTTTGTCTTTATTGTCTGTATAAAATAATACTTCTGCTCCAATAAATAAGCGCTACGAGATTATCTAAGCAACACCGAAATGAAATGTTCATGATGATGTTTTACGGAGCAATTTTCTTTTATCTATAAAATAGGTTAATTCCGGATTCCACTAGTTGCTTTGTGTTTTTTGCAGAAGTTATTATACTCTCGTAACATAATTTCAGGTAAGTATATAATATAGTACCCGTGGAGTTTTCATGTTAAAAGAATAAAAATATATTATGCGACAGAGCCATCACTATAAATTAAAAAGTAAAAGGCAACAAAACATTATAAAAAAATTACTTAACATCAACATAGTATTTCTACATTTTTTGTGCCAATATATTATATAAAAATGCATGTTCAATTAAATATGTTATTAGTTCTAACTTATTATATTATACAGTAGAGATTATACAGTAGAGACCTATCATCTTATGTCTCAGGATAGCAAGCGCTGTGGTATGACAAGCATTGCTTTGTAAATGATGGTCTTATTTAGTTCTGCTACTGTCTAAGAGCGGTCGTATCGCTTCCTATCGTAGGCGTACGGAATGTTCGTCTCTCAATTCATTTCAATAAAAAAACTTTATGCTACGGAAATTGCTAATATTGATTAGTGTAACTTCTTCTACGACAATTGGCTGTCCCTTAAAATACAATGTTGGACTCCATAAAATGCGAACAATTTTAAGAAACGTCAAATGACACGAATGGTCCAGTGTTGGCGTCCCAAAAGCTATAATTCTTGCCTTTGGTTTCTATTGTAACTATTTATGATACGTGGCATAAAAGTGGGCCTCGTAACTTATTTGAAAGTAATGTAACAGAAGGTTTAATAGATTGCAACCATTTCAAAAATAAAAAAAAATAAAAAATATTTCATTCGTAAATGCGGCTGAATGGGGAATCGGAGTATCAAAGTGAAGCAATTAGATTGAAAGTGATACCAATAGCATAAAGCGGGTAAGAAAATATTCTGATACTTGGTTTTCCCTTTAAAGCCAATTCTTCATTCAAAGACGATTTAAAATCATTGTTTCATTGCTACGTTTAAGATATTTTTTTTCGTTAATAGGACATTTTCGATAAAATACAGGAAAGGATTGATAAATGTTTGATGTTGAACCCGTATTAAATTAAATTGCTGAGTGCGATTTTCTTGTGGCGTGCGGGTGAAATCGAGCAATAAGTTCAACAAAGCGTGTGCGGAGCGGAGTGTCGCGGGACTTCGGCCGCATCACTATGGTCTAATTAATTATTATAATCCCATTACTATTATACTGTGAAAGCCTCAAACGAGTAAATGCTTCATTTGATTAAAACTAATTACTATTGGCAGTGAATACATACACGCCTGTTGAATAGTTACTGCATTACCGATATTACAGGTGAAGGGGAGACGGCCAGGGATTGTAAGGCTTGAAGCAAACGATTGATTGAAATGCGTACATCTTTCTCCTGTTTTAGCAAGACGTTATTTAAATAATTATACGGCTGGGGTAAGCTGGCCTATTAGTGCTAAAGTATCTGTATAATAATCTTTATTGTATTTCTTCATCAAGTATTAAAATAAAAGACATAAAATGTGTTGCTGTAAAAATTAAAGAACCATTGAGATATATTTGTAACATTCATTCGATAGTATTAACATTATATTAATTTACATTTACCTTGTATATTTACTGCATGTTATCATCCATCCATCCATCAGTCAAAGGAAGTCCACTGAGGAACTTCGGCTAGGCCTCCCCCAATGATTTCCACAGAGACCTGTTGGAGGCAGCCTGCATCCAGCGACGTCCCGCGACCTATACCAGGTCGTCTGATCACCTTGTGGGTGGACGTCCTACGCTGCGCTTTCCGCTTTCTGCATGTTATTATCTAATTAAATTTATTAATAAAAACACAAACCTGTAATAAACTCTTTTATACTCTATCTCTCTCTCATAAATTCTCTCAACTTGCTCAGATTATAAATGATTTTAAAATTTCATAGACATTTGAACAGGTAAACTAATTGAAAAAGCTTTTGAGCCTTTTGCTTTAATGTTAATTATTTTATTGAGTAATATTTGCTGTAAATGAAAATTATTGCTTCCTAAATCAGTAAGTGAGTATTTCATCCAATCTATTTTAAACGTCTTGACAACTATAGAATATCAATCAAAACTTGTATACATAACTCGTTAAGAGCGTTTATACCCTGCACGCGCTTTTTGGCTTAAAAACAGGACTTTTCATATGAGTTAATAGCCACCAATAAACAATTTAAAGGAAAAATAATTAGTACTAATTTTAGAAAAGGTTGTCATCTAGGGATTTTGGTGGAAAACATTATAGATTGATGGATAATTTGTGAGTACTATACGGATTACTGAACACAAGTTTCGTTATTTAGGCTTTAAATGGCAATTTAGAAGCTTAAGATATCCTTAAACACTAAATATAAGATGAAAATAAAAATATTATCAGACTAATAAGACCCTTATGGAGGGATTTTGCTGAGAAAAATAATCTTTTTGTGTTTAGTTCCTGAAAAATAAAAATTTAAACAATGCGAAATTATTCAGAAACTCTCGTCAAGAACATATTTTTTTTCACCAACTTATCGTACATATTTTTTTATAACAATTGCATATTATAATAGAAGAACATCTTATCAATAAATTACCATTTTTATATTTCAACAAAATTAGTTTTCATGTTTTCTACAAATATTTTAAAAACCACTATAAAACACGCTGTCCGACGTGGATCAAATCAGACCGCCGCAAGGCCTTCTAGAGGGAGGACGTATCGCTCGTCGCTCCGGCCTGGCTGCAGTCGATTATGCCGCGCGTAGTAAAAATAGCCACGCGCGGAATGCGATTACCACATCTTAGTACTTTGGTAGTAAAATATTTAATTATTTTTATTACCTACAATGATTTTGTAGTGAGTATAAATTATGTTTCAGGTAATATAATGGGATGTAATTCCGAGGCTAAATTATGTTATGTATTGTAATATAAAATTAAATATATTTCGTAACTGTAAGGGGTTGTAAGGCCCCTAACACTATTTATGTGTTCGAACACGAAATGATTAATAAAACGTCCGTAGTGTCTACTGATTGAACACTGATTTGAATGCAACTTAACAATGTAATAATAACGAAAATATGATTAGTATCCAAAATTTGTATTATTCTTTCCTTGCACAGTAATATTTGTCTACTTATAATGCAAATAAAATATTTTTATGATATTATATTACAGTTACATTTCAATTGAATATTTGAAGCGCACGGATCAAAGTTGTTTGAGCCGATTGTATAGCGAGCCGACGCGGCAGCTCTACGCACACAGCTTTGGTCGCTTATGTGTGCGTGAAATTAACGAAGAAATACCTATAGTTGACTTGGCGCGCAAGGTGTATACGCTCTTAACGCTTTAACGATATGTATATAGAACGCGTACGCCGCAGTTAAATATTGTTAATTTTGGTTTGTGTAAGAATGTGAAAATATTTACATTTATTTTGGCGGATTAGCCATGCTACGAGTACAACGCGATTTTCCGGTCAAATTGTTGTACTGTTAAAACAATGTAACGAAAAAAATAACTACTACCTTTATAAATATTTATGCCCTGCGTTCATTGAATTACCATAAACCATAGTAATCTATTACTTAATATTATAAATAGGAAAGAGGAAAGATTTGATTGATTGCAATGAATTAGCTATGAAACTACCGGAACTGCTTGATAAATTCTTTCACCATTCGAATCCTACATAATCCTTGATGAGTGTAGGCGATAGAATATTTATAACAAAAGGCATCTGCCCGGGTAGAGCCGGGCCGGTCCGCTAGTTTACTATAACAGTGTCAGTTTCGTGTACATCTTACTCGTAGGTCTCTCATAAGTGAGAAGTCGCCTGGTTAGCAGTACCGTCTTTACACTAAGGGCACACGGGGCCCTTGCCCAGGGCCCCCATCCTCAGGGGGGCCCCGAAGAAGAGCAAGTATAAAAAAAAAGACAGACCGAAAATTTTCCTCACACATTTACTCACACATTTCACGACTCCTATCACCTATGTACGTATATTTACAAAATTGTAAGAAGTAATAATCATCTATTTCAGTAGATTAGTGATAATATAACTCCACATCCAAAAAGAGATCCCTCCAAACTAAAAGTGAATTTATATAAATGTTTTCTCTGTCACAGAAATAGTAATTATACTATATAGGTAGTATGTTTGCATCATAAAAACATTTGTATAACACCAAGGTAGGGGGCCCCCGGTCCAAGGGGGCCCCGAGCTTGAAAGGCCTCAGGCCCGAAGGGGTCCTCGGCCCGAGATGCCGTAAGCAGAGAAGGAATGTAACATTGATTTATAAAATTAGTAAGAGACAATCAACAATTCGCTGGATTGTTTACCAATTCTTGGATATTTTTTTTTATTGCCATGTATGCAGACGAGCTAGCGGCCCGCCTAATGGTAAGCAGCTACCGCTGCTCATGGACCTCCGTAGTGCCAGGGGACCAGCACAACAAAGTCACTGCCTAACTCGATGAGAGTACTCTCTTTAAATCTCGTTTGAAGAAGAACAGGTCATAGCGCTGAGGAAACACCGATGCAGGGAGTTCATTCCAGAGCTTGCACGTACGTGGTAGGAAAGAACGCTGGAAACGTATCGTTCGGGAGCGGTACGCTTCCAGGTGGTGGGAATGAACTCTACTGCGGAAACGTGTGGTGCGATAGTACATAGGCAACGGTGGTACCATCTCAAACAACCCTTCGGAGCACTCCCCATGGAACAAACGATAGAACACGCAGAGAGATCCGAAGTCTCTCCGCAGTCCTAACGATTCTAATTTGTCCGTGAGATCGGGATCATTGACTATTCGACAAGCTCGTCGCTGCAAGGATTCAAGTGGGTCGAGCTGGTAATTTGGGGCACCTGCCCAGAGGTGAAAGCAGTATTCCACGTGGGACCGGATTTGCGCTTTGTAAAGCGTCAATCTATGACCCGACGTAAAGTACCTCTTGGCTCTGTTCAGAATTCCCAACTTCTTGCTCGTCAGTTTGGCTTTGTCCTCCAAATGACTCCTAAATTCGACCTTGCTTGATATTTCGACGCCAAGGATCCCAATGCTCTCGGATCCTTGGAGAGTAACTCCTTGGAATTGCGGCGTCATGACAAAGGGGGCCTTCTTCGCAGTGAACACGCAAACTTGTGTCTTCGAAGGGTTAAATTGAACAAAGTTCAATTCACCCCATTCGGAGGCCCGCCCCAGAGAGCTTTTGACTTCAGACACAAGTTGAAACCGTCTTTCCATAATGGAATCCCGAGAGTGACTCTCAATAGACAACATGCCATTGATATGCAGGATAAGAATCCTCAAGATACCTCAGGAGCTGAGTGTTTATAACTCGCTCCAAGACCTTAGAGAGTAGGGATGTGACAGCAATCGGCCTGTTTTTTATAGTAAGGGAGAGCCCCATCTGATGATTTTGCCACGGGCCTCAGATAATATAGAGTTACCTGCGCTACTGGCAGGAATTAATTAGTTTAAAAAAAACAGTTCAATATGAAATAATCGAAATAATTCCTAAGATACTACTTACTATTTTTACATCTGTAAAGTGTGGTTTCTGTAAACCAGATGTCTGTATCTGTATCAGCCCATATACGTCCCACTGCAGGGCACGGGCCTACTCTACAATCGAGAATACGGTTGAGAGTGGTTAGGCCATATAGTCCACCACGCTGGCCTAGTGCGGGTTGGCGGACTTACATACCATAGAAATTCTTATAAATCGCTATGGTATGCAGGTTTCCTCACGATGTTTCCTTCACCGATTTTAGTGCGTGGTGATTGACTATCAATACACACATGACTCCGAAAAGTCAGAGGTGTGCCCTGGGATTCGAACCCGCGACCACCGTGAACATGTGGGCAGCCGCGTCTTGTCCGTTTACCAACAGGCCACCACGCACTTTATTACCACGTCCTTGGGTTTGCTGTGGTTTGAAAGTGGCAAATCTTTATTCTTTAAATATTCAATCTCAAACTTTAAGGCCAGTACCGACCTCAAAAAATGGTTAGCCCATTTAGGGTATTTTAGATCTATTAAAAGATTAATTTTATTTCTCTCTTTTTATTACAACTTTGAAGACGGTTTAATTCTTTTAAATTATTTTCTATTTCTTATTTTGTTTTAAATTTGTTGTGGTAATCGAAACTTTTTACCATTACCGATCTAGGTTAGGACGCTGAGACCAAATAGTCAACATGTATGCACGTCGCGAACTGAATAAAGTTGGACACTCCTGCCTTATCTCAAGAACTAAGTAACCGATTTTGATGAAACTTATACTACTCCTAAGTTGGACAATATCTAATCGAAAGCAAAAATATATTTTGAAATCCGACTTATATTTTTTTTGAGATACGCGTGTACAAACATACAAACATGCATACATTTTTAATTTGAAATTCGTGTTCAGGCGCTGGTATAGACTAACATATCCAAAAACTATGCAACTCTGACAAAATTGCATACTTACACATCAAATATATAATCTCCTTTTTTTAAGTCGATTAAAAACGAAATTATTTTGATAACGATTAATACCATATAAATAAAAAAAAAACAATCGCAAATAATACATCGTTTTAGAAAAAAACATTTTAGTGGTAATCAGTACTCACTAATAAAAACATTTTAGTGAGCTAAGCTAGAAAGATCTAGATACACAGTTTCTTACTTTACATCCCTTTGAGAGGGACAATTCCGACAAGATTGATATATAACTTTGATATGAAATGATCATAATAGATAAATGTTAGATTACATTTTTTATTTATTTATTTAAATCTTTATTGTACACAAACTTAACAATACAAACAAACAGAAATAATAATAACAAAGAGTACAAATGGCGGTCTTATCGCTCAACAGCAATATCTTACAGACAACCATGGGATGGATTTAAATGAAGGAGAGGGAGAGAGGGCAGTGTAACAAATAAAGAATTATTTTTTCTTTATTTTTCAAAAGGGCCCCAAATTCTTGTGTGCCCAGGGCCCCATCATAGGTAAAGACGGCCCTGCTGGTTAGGTTCCACCGCAATGTCTATTTCTCGCGCCATACAGCGGTGTAAATGCACTGTTGTGTTTCAGATTGAAGGACATTGCAGCCAGAGTAACTACTGGACATATGGAGACTTTACATCTTATGTCTCAGGATGGTGAGGGCAGTGGAATGCGAAGCATTGCATTATAATCCAAGGTGTTGTTTGGATTTGCTACTGTTCATGAGCGGTCGTATCGCTTACCATCCGGCGAATGGCATGGTCTCGCCATCCATTGAATAATAAATAAAGAAAACCATCTTCACACTAATGTAATAGTGCCCTATTCATATTGTGTGTTGCCGCAATCTAAAGTCCCAACATCACAGTATTCGTGTGCTCGGTTTGAAGTTAACCTCAGAGCACATTGTCTGAAGCATTCCGCTAATACCGCGGCGGAATGATAATCGGGTGAATTCCTATGGTTGCAAATTTTTTTTTTTTTTTTTTTATTATCTTTCTTTATTTAGGGACTTTTGCCCAACCAAGGTACGTCAGTCCCATCGTACCCTAAACAATAACAATCAGCAAGATTCTATTAATGTATAAACATTTCAAACAACGCGCCAGCTTCTGCAGAAGCTGGCCTCGATAAAATGTTGGCGAAAACTCCCATGTCAAGCATATTTAATTTCAATTTCCGAATTAAATTACATCTTTTATCCTTGTATTTGGTACAATCCACTAAGAGATGATAGACATCGTCCAGAATCCCACACACATCACAATTTGGCGAATCAACTTTCTTCATAAGGAATCCAAATTTTCTTGATGGATAGTGGCCAGAACGCAATCTATGGGCTAGAACGATGTAAGACCTACTCAATAAATTACCAGTAATGAACCAAGGTATGCGAGGAGGCTGACACTGTAAAGTTTTATACCAAATTCCTTTTTCTTTACTCTTTACGTCAAAATATTCTTTGTATACATCATAGCATATTTCTTTACACTTATATAATTTTTCAGTGAAGTTTGATTTTATATTATAATTTAATCCTTGTGAACAGGCCAATTTAGCCAGTGTGTCAGCCACCTCGTTACCTCTTAAGCCTATGTGGGATGGAACCCACTGCAACTTCAGGTCGATACCAATAAGTGCCAGATTATGAATTTTATTCAAAATATCATAAGCTACCGAAACACCTCTCAACCCAGAGGCGCATCGAGCTATATGGAACAATGCACTTTTGCTATCTGTAAAGATGACTACAACTTGACTATTTAATGTGCTTATAGAATTTAAAGCCTCAGAAATTGCAATGAGCTCGAGTGTCATAATTGAGACTTCGGAATCAATTTTATACATACTACTAACATTATTACTTGTGTCAAAATACGAAGCTCCTTGGCCTACATCGCTCTTAGACCCATCAGTAAATAACATATGTCTATTATGGTATTTTTCATGCAGCTCCTGAATAATATCAAATCTCAAACTTGTGCTATCATGATTTCTCTTTGCCCCTCTTAAGCTATCCAAATAACAATTAATAATTCCATCAATTTTAATGAATGTTACCCAGATATCCAAAGAAAACATTTTAAGAGGATTAGAACAATCTATATCAAAATCTTTACATTTATCGAAAACTGTAACAAGTAATGGTTCTTTTTTAATTTGCCAATATGTGATATGTCTTAGAGAGTGGAGATTTTCAAGAAGCTGTATGGTCACATTATTATCCCTAGACAAACTTTTGATACAAAATTTATACGCTAAATACAATCTTCTTATGTGTAAAGGTAATAAGCATGTTTCACTCTCCATAATATGTATGGGTGTACTCTTTATGAATCCACCAATAATTCTTAAAGCCTGATTTTGTAGTTTTTCTAATTTATATAGATGTACTCTAGCACTGGTGTCATACAAAAAACTACCATAATCAATTCGGCTTCTTACTAGGGATATATATAGTGTACGCAAATATTTGGGATGCATTCCCCAACCAGAGCCAGCAAGCATCTTTAACATGTTTACATATTTGGATATTTTATTTGATATCTCCTTAATATGCCTATTCCATAACAGAGATCTATCCAGCCACATACCCAGATACCGAATGTTATCTACTTGGTTTAATATGCAATCATTAACTATTACTTTAATTGTTTTCCGCCTTTTGCCTCTACTAAACAAACATGTCATGGATTTACTACTAGAAACTTGAAGCCCCATTTCTCCGAGGAACAATATCATCAGATTTAGCGAATGCTGTATTGTAGTTTCACAGAAAGATAAATTACGATCACTAATAAACAAAACAAAGTCGTCGGCGTATTGGGATACTCTTATAGTTTGCTCCAGCTGACAGCATATTTTATGAGTTGTTAAGTTAAACAGTATTGGAGACATTGGGTCACCTTGAGCTAAACCTCTAGTTGTCCATCTCGAATAAATACTTTTATCGTTTTTTCTTATTAATAAGCACCTATAACTCAAAAAAGACCAAACATATCTACAAATTTGGGATCCTAATTGCAGTTCATCCAGAGTCCTAACCACATTTTCAGGCAAAACATTATTATAAGCATTTTCTATGTCAAGAAAACAGGCCGCCGTAGGAACGTTAGTGGATAATCCTATTTGTATATAGGTGATAACTCTTGATAAACTATCAAGGCAAGATTGGCCCCTTCTAAAACCGGATGTGTTGGGTGAAAGTATATTATTTTTCTCAGCAAACCATTCAAGCCTTTTAACCATTATATTATGTAGTATTTTGCAAACGCATGATATAAGTGAAATAGGTCTTAACTTTTGTTCAGAATTGGCAAGGGTTGTAGCTTTAGGAATAGGAACAACAAGTATTGTTCGCCACTGAGAAGGTACGTATCCAGACACAAAGATATCATTATAAAGTTGAAGGAGAATTATTTTACCCAAAAAAGGAAGATGAAAAATCATTGAGTAGGTTATATCATCACTTCCTGGAGCCGTATCTTTTTTCTTAAGACAATGTGACAATTCCTGCAAAGTAATAGGTGATTCTAATAAATCATGTCGCGAATTAAAGTTGGGTTGTCGATTTTGAACGTAATCAGGGGTTAAGGAATCTAATAATTTTACTAGATTGGTATCTGAAGTGAATATCTTAGGTTGTCGGAAACCTTTAAACCACCGCATTTTACGCCACATATCTGAAAGTGATGTTGTTTCATTAAAGCTATTACAAAATTCGTGCCAACTACGTGATTTAGCTTTTTTAATCAAAACACTAGCTGCTGCGATTTTCTCTTCAAGTTTTTTCAGATTATCTGGAGTTGGATTTTTCCTAAAGGTCTTAAGTGCCAATCGACGTTCTCCTACTGCCTTTGACAATAAGGGGGACCAGTATTGTTTAGGTTTAAATTTCGATAATGGTTTATCACACAGCTTTATAAAAGGAATACTATTATTTGCACTTAATGAAATTATTTCTAAAAAACAATTATATCTCTCCTGAATGTTTTGCTCATTTAAATTACTATTTAACAAATTTGGATAACCAGTAGGTGAAGAAAATATTTTCGTAAGATCGTCGTGATATTTTTTCCAGTCAGCTTTTTTATAATTACGTTTTTTAATAATTTCAAATTGATCTTCAATATCTAATGTTATTTTAATTATAAGGTGGTCACTACCTAAATTTTCGTTAAAAACTTGCCAAGAAAGTTCAATTGCTAAGTCCGTTGAAGCAAATGTTATGTCAGGAGATGTTTTTCGAACAATCCCATTAACTAATTTAACTCTAGTTGCATCTCCATTATTAATAGATACGAAATTGTTTTCTAAAGATGAGTCTAACAGTTGAGTACCTCTTTGATCAATTTTGTACGACCAATTAGTGTGATGGCCGTTAAAGTCGCCCGCAAATAGGGTTTTTCTAGAAACCAATGAGAAAAGAGTATCCCAATCGCTTGCACGTGTAGATACAGATGATGGACAATATACTGCTATAACGTTTTCTAATCTCCTACAGTTTAAAATTTTAACATGAACAATTTCTATTCCTGGATTAGATAACTGAGTATGGCATGAATATGATTGTAGGGAGTTATGAATAATAATCGCGACACCTCCATACGAGTCACTTCTATCTTGTCTATAAATATTGTAACCGTTAATATTTAAAATTTCATCTTTATGCAGCCAAGTTTCACTTAAAATAGCTATGTGAATTTTCTCTTGATATAATAGTGCTTCAAAACTACACAATTTTGGCCTTAAGCTTTGACAATTCCATTGGAAAATGTTGATGCCAGAATACTTATAAGTGCCCTCTGCTATGAACACTCAAAAGAATGCTTAAACATTCTTTTGAGTAACTCCCCGTCAGCAAATAAATTTACTACAAATGAACTTAATTCGTCAAATAAATATTTCACCAAATTCAACATTTTTTCCTCCAACAAATCATTAGAAAATGCAATGTCTTTAAGTCTTTTCCATATCACTGTCCACTCCAATTTTCTTCTCTTGTCTCCTTTATAGTCTTTTTCTCCATCCTCCTTTTTCTTACCCTCTTCTTCTCTGTTTTCACATTTTTTATTTTTTTCTCTGTAATCATCAGGATAATCTTCATATTCCATGCTTTCCACTGATACACTTCTTCTTCTTATTTTCTTTGTAGAAGCATGCCGACCTTGCGGTTGTTTTTCAAGTCCTTCATCATTTGGTTGTTCAGAGATATTTTTAAACAGGTTGTCTTGATAAGAGACAGGTATTGGTTCAGTTTGCGAATCAACTGCTATATTGTTATTTAATGTTGGTGGAAGTGGTGGAAAATCATGTTGACAAATACTTATCTTCTTATATTTTTGCATATACAATTCTAATGCATTTTTATATGAGATATTTTCCTCGCTCATTAAGATACGTAATTTCTTCTCCTTTTGAAAACGTGGACACGTTTTATCTAATGCCATATGTGGACCTTTGCAGTTAATACAGGTAAAACGCTTTGCGTCACAGTTTTCATGGGACTTTCCACATTTTGGGCAAAGGCATTTATTGGTTGGGCAAAATCTTTTAATATGGCCGAATTGCCAACAGCCTGAGCACTGTGTTACCGGGAAAACGTAACGTTCCACGGTAAATCTATACCCGTAAGCATTTACATAATCAGGGCAAGTAGCACTTTTAAAACAAATACGCACTGTTTCGCTGTCAATCCATTTACCCTCAAAGTCCACGCGTTTCAGCCTTTTAATAGAAATTATGTGTTCTTCACTGCTCAATGACTGCATTATTTCGCTTTCGTCCATGTCTAAGTCAACACCTTTTATAAGGCCATAGGATAAATTACCTTGATCTGTAAACTGAGCCCTTATATCTAACTCCGATAATTTTGAGCAGTTTATAAGTTTTTCGGCTTGCCTTTTGTCGTCAAATTGAATAAATATTTTGTACGGGTTTTTATATTTAATGTTTGTGACGTGATCGATATTTTCATCCCTTAATAATTTTGCGAAAGCCATTCGCTTAGGTAATATTTTTAACGATGTTAAAGATACCTCACACATGTTGTCCTTGCTTTTGTTTTGGAGGTCACTAGTCGACTCGCTTCTAATAAGTACTTTCTTTTTTGATTTCCTTCGTATGACTGTCGTAAAACCTTCTTCACTGCTATCTTCACTTTTTTCTCGCGGTCTCTTCTCCGGCACGTTTTCAACAACTTTTTCCAAGGCAGACGGTATACAGCTTCTGTTTATAATTTGTTGCAACTCCCGTTCACACTCTTCAATAATATCAGAATCGTCAGATAAATCCACATTATTACTCGACTCATCCATTGTTTATTGTAAATAACGGGCTCGGCCCGATAACGCGACGATGCAATTCTAATGACACGCTTGCGTAATTACACACGTGCGCTAGAAACAACGCTCAGCGCGCCACTGTGTTACAAATTACTAACACTGATTCCCAGTCAAGAAAATAGTAATTACAAATGAAAATTTATCTCTCGAAATTAATAAGCATCGTTTGCTCAACGCGATATGGTCACGCATTGTACAATTTTATTTTGAACAAATTCATAAATAAAATTTAAATTACATAATTTTATTTACTAAATACACCTTAATAATATAATTTTTATCTTCATTCATACCATTTTCATTTATTAATTATAAGAACCGTTTTGTATATAATTAATTTTTGCAATAATGTGTCATATTTTTAACCGACTTCAAAAAAAGGAGGAGGTTCTCAATTCGACTGTAAGTTCCTTTTTTTTGTTATGTTTGTTACCTCGTTTCTCTGTACTGCGTGAACCGATTTCGATCATTCTTTCTTTAATTGAAAGCTGGTGCTTGTCGTTTGGTCCCATAAAAATATGGTGAAGATCTGATGAATATCTTCGGACCTGGAGAGGGGAACTCCTTAAAATTAAGGAGAATTGCAATGGTTCTTTTTGCATTACGTTCATTAGAAAAGTTAAGTTACAGTGAGAGAGGGAAAAAGGGGTGGGGGTGAGGGGGGGGGGGGGGGGGGTGGGTGATAAAATTAAAATACACGTAAATTCTAATATCTTCAGCAGCTTATAACCGATTTTAGTTATTTCTTTTTCATTGGAAAGAACGTATTGACAGGTTGATCCCAGGAACACAACATTAAGATCTGATTATCATGTTCGGACCTGGAGAGTAGAACTCCTCAAAATTTAATAGGATTTCAACGGTTCTTTTTGCATTGGGTTGAGTATAAAAGTTAGGCTACAGTGGTTGACGGAAAACGGGGTAGGGGCGAAGGGAGGGGGAAGGGAGGGGGGGGGGGGGGAAATAATAAACATGTGAATATTCCAATATCTTTGGCAGCTTTTAGCTGATTTTAGCGATTTCATTGTCATCGGAAAGAGCATATTCCTTGTGGGGACCAAATCTTCTTAATTTAAATGCCTATCAACACTAAAAAGATAAAAATAACTATAATTTTTAATAAAAAAAATAAAAACCGACTTCAAAACAAAAAACCACAAAAAACCAAAAAATAACAAAATAATAAGTACCACTGCAAAGCAAAAAAATAATATTTATTTCATGGAACTTGTGCTTGTTGAATAATTTGCTTAATGACTTGACTAGCCAACAAATCAAAATATATGCATAATATATTGAAGGCGGGTCGCCCAGTACCAAACACATAGATATTTAAATTAATATAAGGCATAGGTTCTACATGTTTGGTACTTGGCGGCCCGCCTTCAATGTGTTATGCATATATTTTGATTTGTTGGCTAGTCAAGTCATTAAGCAAATTATTCAACAAGCACAAGTTCCATGAAATAAATATTATTTTTTTGCTTTGCAGTGGTACTTATTATTTTGTTATTTTTTGGTTTTTAGTGGTTTTTTGTTTTGAAGTCGGTTTTTATTTTTTTGTTATTAGGTGAATGCAGAATATTTCTATAATGTACTTATATACTCGCGACTGTTTCACTAGCGTAGTCGTACTACGGTAAGGTTACACACATAAGGTTACACAGCTGAGGTCTTTCTTCAAATCCCGAATTGGGCAGTCATATTGGATTTTTCTATTCATTATCACCCCGGTAAGGAATTTGTGCCCGATAGGACGAAAGGCCCGCCACATATCACATCATGGTACGAAACATACAAGGCGAAATGTGGGTGTCATGGCAAAAAGAAAAAAAAAACATTTCCTGGAAAAAAAGTGTGAGTGTATGTATGTATGCATGTACGTCCTGCTTAATATTAATACGATCATGTTATTTAATTTGAAACTATGAAGCCTATAAAACTATTGCACACAAGAATAATATTGCGTGATCACTCAAGTAAAAACTCACAAGATGTTCGAGCACACTGTTATGTATCCATTGAAGTGAAAATATCTCTGTTCAATCTATGTACAGATGTATATATAGATTATATTAATATTAAATACGATTGCCAATGTGTATATTGATTCCCGTTCCAAGTTCACAAGCCCGACCCTTGTTGTTTTAGGAGGGGATGTAGACATGAACGTACGAATATTATAAAAGTAATCATTTGTATTCCTTTGTCTTCACATTGTCATTCAAATCGTCAGCTTTATACAGGATGTATCAACATTGTGATCGAGATTTAGTGACTACAAACACATTGCAACTAAAAATTTCGCAAAGAAACGCGACAATTATTTTTTATGATTTTTTAAATATCGTCATTTTTGGGTGGTAAATCCATAGTTTTTGCTAAATCAATAATTTAAACACTTTTATACCTTAGATTATTTATAAATAAAAGGGTATACACTATTATTTTAGGAAAAATGTATTTACCACCCAAATATGGTCATAGGAAAAAATTAACAAAAAAAATTGTCGCTTTTTTTTCCAACTTTTTCTGTTGCATTGTGTCTGAAATCGCTTAAATTACCACCCGGCTTCGTTTTCGTTAGCAGTCTTGATATACCCTGTATTAGGAAAAACTATGTATTAACAACGACGATAGCTAATATATTACAAAACATTCGTCGCTTTTTTTACATTTTCAGTTGCTTTAGGTATGTCTGAAGGTATGTCATTAAAACTAACACTTAGCTTCGTTTACAGTTGTAGTTTTGATATACCCTGTATAGCTAACCTGGCAATCTGAATACGAGTATTATTATTTTTGTTAAAATATTTTTCAAAGAAATTTTATATGAAATCGACGTAGTGCTTTTTAATTTGATACCTACGTAATCTATTTTTGGGCGATGTGATAAATAGGATTCATAACAAAGCAAATTCATTTCAGTGGGACTAACAAACAAATGTTTTTTCAAGATCCATGCTCGTATATCTATAAGACTGATGTTTCAAGTTGAAACGTTCGTTCTAGGGTTTGATTGTGTATTGTTTGTGTACTTGTTGATTGCGATCGCTGAACGGCTTGAAGCAATGCATTAGTCTTGGGAATTGTTTTCCAGCGTTCCATGTAAACATTTTGTTCTCAGATTTTCTAAAGACTTCTAAGCAGTTTTGTTTCTATTTTTCTATTCTTGCAACGTAAATCATCCATGTTGTAGTTTTAGTTCTCACGATTTTTTTAAGTTAATTTATGTCCGTTAGTATAAAATATATGTTAATGTAGTTTCCTAATTTGATATGAACGTTGATTTCTAATATGCAGTAGGTAATGGTTGTAAATTATGTACCTTGAAGTTCCGGTTTTCATTGTTATGTGTAATCAATGTTAGAAAATAGTATATTCAGTTCAGTGATCATGTTAAAAATGTTGTACAATATTCCATAGATCATGCGCGACCTAAATAATATAAATGGACCAAAATAAATCACTGATTTGAGGTTACGTCACCAAGAAATATATTTAAATTTAATATCCAACCCTTTATTTAATTTAAATTATGGGAAAATTAAATCCAACATATTTATTCACGAATACGGACTGCGAATACACAATAGGCTGCGGACATTCACTTTGTTTCTGGGAAGTAATATAGTATACGCCAGATATTGAATATTTACCTGAATATATTGGCTATTGGAGGAATTTATAATATTAATTAATTATTTGTTTGAATGTAATAATTATTTGTTCGATTCTGTATGAAAAATTAATTAATTCATTGTTTTAAAAACTTTAAAATTGAAAGTTAATGAATAAGATCATAACCAATTTTATAAATGTGACTAGCGATTTTATAGTTTTCAGTTTATAAATTCTTCAATAAGTATCACAGATAGTTAGATAGTGTTAATGTCATTGCAACTAGCAGAATGTTCGCGGAACGTCATTTTCATGGATTTTAATTGATCGTTATATTAAATTATGTAGATAGCCCCTATTATTAGAATTATTCTGAAAATACATATGCCTGTTCTCGTAAAAATTTGAAAAAAAAAAATGATTAGCTTAAATGTATAAACGGTGGCTGACAGCCATTTCACATCGCTGGTTACTCCATTTGGTTTGCTGTGATTGCAGTACTTAATTCTACTTCGCCGATGTCCCTCTTGACAGAGTAGTCGTGGTCATCACTTCAGGTTTTGTTGGCACGCTTCTCAACATGCCGCCACTCCTCTCTGATGGCCGCCTTCCTCATGCATTGATATACTGATGATGAGCTATTTACTGCTGCTTTTATCTGGTCAGTCCACCTCATAGACGAGCTTCCTCGTGCCCTAGCACCCTCAACCCTTCCCTGGACCATAATTCGCTCAATAGCCAGAGCTCCTCGGTGGCATACCTGGCCAAAAAAGGTGAGGGTACGAGACTGTGCCAAAGCAGATAATTGCTCCTTGATACCGAGTTGTCGAAGTATCGACTCGTTGCTTGATGCGGAATTCAGTCCACGATACTCTGAGAATTTTCCTCCAGCACATCTCTAGGGCGTCTATCTTCTACTTCTCTACTTTCCGCAAGGTCCGCGTTTTTGTAGCGTACAATATGGGGAATACAAGTGCCCGAACTTGCCAGATTGTTTTGTATTTATATGTAGATGTTGCGATTCCTAAATATTTTCTTCAACTTGTCCATTGCATATTTAGATATTATCATATGCCTCTTCATTTCGTCGTTCTATACTTACTATGCACTTGCATTGTAGTTATTTTGAAACAATATAAAAAAAAATATATTTTATTTTCTTTTATTGCATAAGTCCGGTAAACGAGCAGACAGTTCACATGATCGTAAATGATCAATATCGCCCACGAGCACCCAAAACGTTGGATTATGGATTTTTCGGCCCCTCAAATCAGGAGGGGAGCATGAAAGCATGTAAATAATTTGCGTACTATATACGAATACACATTAAAAAAAGTATAGTGCGCCATGTATTGTGTTCACGTACAAAACTTTCGCGTCTCAAATAATATGAGACAAAACAATTTATCGTCATCCCCATTGGGACTAAGAGGGCTCGGACCTATTGAGTATAAGCGTCACGTCCAACTTCATAAGTATTTTATTTGCTACCTTTGGTTTTTCTCGATAGTTTATTTCTCCGTAATAACCAATAGATGTAGGTATTTCTTGGTATCTGCCACTCCATGCCGCATGAATGGTCTGTTAGCATTCTGTGAGATCAAATGAGACACAATACAGTAAATATTGTCAGTTATGCCGAACCAAGGTACATGTAGTTTTTGTTTATTTTTGTTTCATTAAACGTAATTTCCTTTCGGTACAGAGGTTGTGGCTTTGATCCCCGCATGGATAAATATTTGTTTGTCCTATAACTATACATATATTTATATAAATATATTAATTTAAATAATATCAATACATTTATTCTGTTTTGAGTATTCATGGGCCTTACAGTGTTTATATCTACTCGTATGATGCTTATGTAGGGCAATGTATTTTTATAAAAGGGCATTTAATATAAAAAGCTAATTTTTAAAAACTTTGCGTTTTGTTAATGGAAAAGATAATTAAATGTTAATCATACTGAATTCCCGCCTTCGCCCTCTTTTCTAACAAAAAAAGACATTTGCCGAATTAATAAACTTATGGCCCGAACTTGGCAAGTTTTTATTACAAGTAAAAAAGTCCCCTTACATTTCAATTTACAACCCTTTAAAAGTTTCGCCTAGGTAAACTATTTAATTCATACATTAATATTAGGTGACAGAATTAAGTCTTGACGAGAAATTGGGAAATTATTTTACGAGTATAATTGAATAAAATGAACAAATGAATATATTATATGGAAAAGTAAGAGAGCGGAATTTATTAAACTTGGTATTTTAAGTTAAGAAACTAAGGTTTATATAATATAATTTGTTACGATTTCTGTGACGAAATACCAAATGTTACGTCTTAAAACTGCAAATATAATAAATATGTTGACCCAGATGACAGCCTCCGTGGCGCAGTCGGTTAGACGCCGGCTGTGAAACATGAGGCCGCGAGTTCGATCCCCGCTCCGAGAGAAATGTTTGTGTGATGACTGTGATTCACGGGTAATTGTTTCGGGTCTGAGTGTTTGTGGCACCGACATATCTCTCGTTATTCCTGATACCAACAAACACAAGACACGGTTTTAGTGTGGGGTCAGGACTATGTACGAGTGTATTTATTTGTTTATACGATAATAATGAAGGAAAGATATTTTTTACAAGAATTGAGAAAAAAGGCAATCTTAGATACCTTACGATAAAATTTAATAGAAATACTGAAACTAATTTCTATGGATTTTATTTTAATGTGTAACATTCGCGTAATTGTAAGAAACCATGATAAAATACTGTTAAAAGATTTCTTTCACAGCCACTATTTTACTATCTGTAGATAAATATATGCTTAACGTGAACTTTTTCATTTTATTTGCAGTGGTTCATATATTTTAAAAAAACAATACGTTTCTTGAAGATGTAACACGCGAAGACATTGAAAAGTGAACACTGCATTAGCGCAGACGTCACATTCTTGCGGTGTCTTCTTACTCAAGTAAAGTGTAGTGCCTATTATTTTCTATTCAGAACACATGTATAAATGAAAAAGGCTTATTGAAAGTTTGTATATATATATATATATATATATATATATATTGTTTGGCAATTTATCATAAATGTAAATAGAATGTCTCAAATCAAATAATATAAGGCAACCACACAATATTTTAGCAGCATAACGAGAGGGATTCAAACTGTAGTTATGTAAATACTTTTAAAATTGGCTGTTGATTAAATAATGTTATGATTACGCTTGCTGGAACGTGTAAGTTTTTGAAACTAGTAAGTTTTTAAATGGATTCAATTTTTTTTGAATTGATTTCTTTAGAATCTGCTACAGTTCTACATTTTATAAAATAATGTACCAGATTTAAAAGACTAATCAAAGCAGAATGTAAAGAAGCAACGTAATTTTGCTCTTGCAAGATGTGATTATTTGTTAATAGAGAGAACAACGAGCTGTTGGCTGACAAACTTGGCGTTGATCACTCAGACGGCGCCTTCTTTATGTTTTATTAATAGACAACTCAGCATAGATGCTAATGAAGGGGCAAAGTTATTAGTGATTCAACGGGCACTCTAGACGCTCGATTACAATTTCCCGGTTTGACTCCCGCCAGATTTTATGTAATAATAATATTAGAATTTACAAATCGCTGACTTCGTGCATACTGTATACATATACTATTCTGACTTTGTAAATTACTCAACGCAATTATTATTCAATGTTTAGCCCGGCTCTATGTCATCGAGATTGGTTGAAATAAAACTATTATTTATGGATATTATCGCGGATTTGGTATAAAATTTATTACATTTTGAATCTTCCCGATGTTTTGACTACATTACAGCTATCGTGGTCATGCGGCGGACAGAGGTATGAGCCATCCGCACAGTGAATGTTACAATTAAACTAGCCTTATTTTACAATTATGAAATTTAAAAAGTTTATTGGTTTTTGCGTTCCGATCTACGCAGAAGGAGATCGTGGTGTCTTGAAGTCAGACAGTTGGTCTTTTAGGTTTCGATTTACTTAAATGTAAAATTAGACCCCATGCTTTTGCAAGCCGCAAGCCACCTTCTCTATTTTGATGTTTTAATTTCAAAAGTGCGTGGTGGCCTGTTGGTAAACGGACTAGACGCGACTGCCAACATGTTCACGGTGGTCGCGGGTTCGAATCCCAGGGCACACCTCTGACTTTTCGGAGTCATGTGTGTATTGATAGTCAATCACCACGCACTAAAACGGTGAAGGAAAACATCGTGAGGAAACCTGCATACCATAGCGAATTTATAAAAATTTCTATGGTATGTAAGTCCGCCAACCCGCACTAGGCCAGCGTGGTGGACAATATGGCCTAACCACTCTCAATCGTACTCTCGATTGTAGAAGAGGCCCGTGCCCTGCAGTGGGACGTATATGGGCTGATACAGATACAGAATTTCAATAGACTCGCGAAACAACCTGGGCAGGAAACGGTATTCTTTTGAGAGAACTTAGGGCGAAACGAAGATAATGCTTGGTGAAGGTAAAGCGATAAAATCCGTAAATAGTTTTATTTCAATGTGTAACATTCGCGTAAATCTAAAAAAAACCATTATAGAGATTTGTTTTTCCCGTGTGAGAAATAACTTATTATAAAACCAAATCGTTTGCGTCCATTTTTCGGTGGCTCCGGTTTTTGCTTTGTTGAAAATATTAAGTTTGATTCCAAGCAAAATTCCTAAGGGGAACAAAAACTTTTATATCAATGTACTGAATTCAAACCGCGTTCAAAATGAAACTTTTATTTATACTTTAAATAAGTTATATAATTTTTACGGTTTCTTTTTGACCTAAAAAGTCGAAAATGAGAGTGGGTGGCGAGGCATTGTTACATTATTTTATTGTTAACTCGTTGTTCTAGTGACTGCGTGTATAGGCACGCCACGCACCGTAAAGTTTTGTGTACATCAATTCAACAAATCCCACGCCTGAAAAAGTTTTTAACGTCTTTTTTTATTCAACACATTTCTTATAAGTTGCCCTGTACTGGAATTTACTTACGGTTAAGATGATAGATTTGTATGTTTTTAAGTGGTATTTAAATAGGAAAAGGTGCACACGCCAAAATATAAGTATACGTTTGACACACGAATTCCGATTTCAACTTATAACACTCGTAATATTACTATTATTATTGTTTGTTTCAAGAGGCAATCTGTAAAGCTCGCTATAATCCTCTACTTTTAAAGGCAAATATTGTAATTACCGCTCCAGCGGAATATTGTGTTAATGGGCGGATGTGGTCGCCGCTTGTAATTTATTATGATGTTATTGTGTTCTTTTATCAATTATAAACAATTAATAATTAATTATTTTGTAAGCCCCAATATCATTTGGTTTAATTTTATATTAAAATCATATTAACCTTGATAATGCCAAGAAAGGTAATAAGTATAAAAATGAATGAATGAACGTAAGAGATTTTGAGATACGTTTTACATTATTTTCATTCGTACGCAAACATAGATACAGTACGGCGGCTAATGGCGGGATTCTCTCAAATCTTTCCATTTCACGTGCCGTGCAGCTAGGGAGATACGACGTGATCGAGTTTCGCATTGATAACCTAATAGAAATTGGAGCTTAGTGGGAATTTCAACCAATGTATGTAAACTGGTGTAGTGAAATTGTAAGAAAACTTGTTACGCATAAAAGGAACGATCTAAAACATGTATCTCATTATTGTTGCATATAAAACACTTTTGCAAATTGAAAATACACAAATTAATTAATTAATTAAATAAAAATTCGCGTAAATCTAAGAAACCATTACACTTTTGCATTTAAAATAAAACTGTTCTACTTTTCACTCTATTCTTAAATGCACTTTGTTTATAGCCACATAGAAACTTTACAATATTGTTCTTATTTAACGCGATTAATTTCATGGATCACGTCCAATCCGATTTCCTCTAAAACTGATTTCCGTTTTCATGGCTGCAGAAGAGCTTTGGTTTCCAATTAATAGCTAGCATAATTAAATCATTTGCATACAGTCTTCTTACGTATTAATTTAGTCTGTCACTGGTACAGGAACTCTTATTACGCACATTAAATAATCCTTTGAACATTATGAATATGTAAAGTGCTTTGCCATCTTTGATTAAACTTAACAAAAGACGTGTTGAAGGCGGGCGGTTTTGTAACTAATTAATAGTTCTACTAATTTTATAGATAGTAAAGTTGACGCAGTGTGGGAAAGTGATCAATATTCCCATTAAGGCTCTACAGCATTTTTACCTTATCTCAAATTAGGGATTAAGGGACACATATATTGTGATATAACATTCTGGCTCGTTAACCCCTGTAAAAAATTCAGAGTCAATTACTCACGGTCCCCCTTTTAAATCGGCTCGGATTTTTACATGTAGATTATTTAAAGACATATTTATTCGTTACCACTTCTATTGATTGCTGTTTGTAATGCAAACATAAATGCTATTAAGTTTTATTGCAGTAGCATGGAGTGTCCGTATTATCTAGGCGCTGATGTCATGCACTTTCATTTATGCAATTGATATTATTTTTGTATCATACGAGTATATGCGATTTGTTGATAGGTGTAATTAACTTGGCTTTACGTTGCGTTGTTTGAAGGCGTTTGTATTTGTAATGGCCTCGTTACACGATCGATACTTATTGACTAAACTATTTGGTCGTGTGGAGGATCCGCCCATGACAGTTTGTTGGATTAGTTTTCGGAGCTTGTGGTTTTCAGTTTGCGGCCGAGGTCGATGTTTCTTCATCATAGGCTTAATTTGACATTTTACAATAAAATTAACGCGTTTAACCATACCTATTTCATTTTCCAATTAAACATACAGTAAAACTATGCTATTGTAATAAATCGCTATTTGTAGTTTAATGAGTTAAGGTAGTAACGCCATTAAGCATCCATTCTGGTTTATTGTCTAGTAGACAACACAGACGAGTAAACAAGAGTAGACAATAGGTTAATATATTGACATTTGTATGTTAGTAAAACTTGCGTGACCTGACTGATCTCAGAATTTATAACTTTAAAGTACAATATCTTTTATACATATGTCAAAGAAAATTCCTTGCCAAAAAGGTTTTTTGGCGGATATGATCTGTCATTTCCCGAATATGTTAGAATCTTAGCTTTTTTGGTTGAGTATTTTGATTGTTGAATTGATGAAACTGCCAATCAAGTAATTTATTATTATGTTTGCTTGAGTGATAAAATACCTTTCCTAGACCTTTCCGACCCACACTATACCCGTCTAACGGATTTCACTTAATACTTATGTATAAATTTTCGTGATAAAAATAAAAATCCCATAATTTATAACAATCGACTTTTTCCGTCACAAATATAATATTATTTTAATTAGAATTAAAAAAAATAACCCTCCTGAAACCATAACATTTTTGGCGTGCTGCATTTTTTTATTAAATCTTCTTTTAGTCATGAAATATTTTATTCAATGGGTCAGACCCATGTCCAATTTCTGGGAATATCGTAAATTATTACATAAATCTCCTGGAAAGAAATGAAGCCTTAAAATAGTAAAAAATATGAGCTGAATTCATCCAATTTTCTATTTATTAAGAGAAAACCTTACATTAAATTTGCTGTTGTGTATTACTACAGATTTAATGAATTTATGAATTCAATGTTGTTTTTTTATGATATCAACTGTCGTAACTATTCTTGGTAAAGTTTTTATAGTTTTTTTTTATCAGCCTATCGCTGGCAGGCGTGCATGCGGCCCAAATTATGGCAAGCATTCACCGCCGCTCATGGACCTTCGCAGTGCCCAGGGTATAGTGCCACCCGATCGCTGCCTACCGAGATTATATTACAATATGTAATCGGATATATCTCTTACTTGACTACTAAGTC
The DNA here is from genome assembly GCA_023078785.2 of Hyles euphorbiae. NCBI lineage: Eukaryota > Metazoa > Arthropoda > Insecta > Lepidoptera > Sphingidae > Hyles > Hyles euphorbiae. The sequence goes on along the minus strand of CM041041.1, from coordinate 10,880,136 downwards.
ATCCGCTAACATTCTGAGTTGGGTATTGTGCCTTAGTTTATGATGCTGCCTAATACACGGGATTAACGGCCGATGCCAATAATCAATCGAAAAAATTAGATTTAAGTCAATCTCGATTGTTTTCTACTTTTCGATTTGTCATTTATCATGTTGCCATAGTTTTTTCACTACTGAAATTGATTATTGGCAATATAGTATCAGAAAAAAGAATGAGCTGTCAATCTCAAACGGCAAATTTTGGATCGGGATTGTTTATTGGCAGCGGCTGTAAATCAGTTACCTGTTTAAATATTTTTTAAGCGTACAAACAATTTTAGTCATATAATATTAATTACAAAATTATAGTATATTTTATTGAAACACAATCTTTTGAAATATCAAGTAGTACCACGATTTGTCAAGACTATACGAGAAAGCAGCTATGTGATTTATTTCTTCAGAATTTGTATCGACGTATTTTACCTGAACTACAAGGCCTTCTAGATTATTTAAGTTGTTTCGAAATCAGTAAACCTATTGTGCCGCTTTTGGGAAATTTCCCAATATATTTTAGCCAATGTGTATCCCAGTTCTAAAAGACGAAAGCCTTTGATGTGTATGTTGCTATTGATGCCTTGAGGCAGTGAAGTACGAACGCTTGCATTGATCCGGTAAGCACCGCACAGATGAAATACCGATTACACAATACACTATTGTTGTACCTTAGTCGGTAGACCGGAGTACATTTATTGGACTTGCCGCATAAAATAAACTAAAATATTTGCTTTTAAAACAAACAAATATTTCTCGGATATGGGTTAATCCAATTTAAATATTTCAGTCTCACTCAGCTGACTCGAATATGTCAAAGTATTTTTGCTACGACAGCTTTATTTTAATAAAAAGAATATTCCGTTTGAACAATGTACGCCTTGTAACCCGTCAAGAATATAAAGTGAGGTACGAACACCTGGCAAATGTACCGTTTCAAAACACATTTCGGCGTAAATATAAAGAATTCTGTTTGGCAAATAAATAGCTAGGGTAAAAGCCGGATAGTTGCCTCGGACGGATACATGCCTCAGTTTCAAATGCTCTATGTTAGACGTATTGACAGTGTTTCTTTTTGATCATAATTAAAAGCGGCCCCCGCGCAGTCCTCGGTGCCGCATAAGCAGTTGAAGTAGGCGCACTTATTTTGTCTGTGTATCAAAAAATCTTCCGCGGTGATACTTTGACGAGCGCCAGAACTATATTGGTAAGTAATCTCCGTTAAATATTTTTATAACTGATTGCGATTTCAGTCAAAAATATAGTAATAAAGTAATAACTTTGAATGCATTAGAGTTTAAATTGCACTGTTTATTAGGTTTTATTGTTAAATATGTTTTATTTATTTCGTAAATAAAAAGGGCAAGTATCCGTATCAAATCGGATAGTTGCCCTACTGTCTTTTGCGGATTGTTGCCCTGCGGTAACTATCTGTAACTATACGTTTTTAATAAGCAAGGACATATTTTTTTCTTAGTAATTTTTTTCATTTGTTTTTACTATATTTCTAGGTGATTTTTATTTGGTTTTACTAAAGTTTATGTTAAATAAAATACATACTCAACAGCAAAATGCCTCGCAAGTATAAATGAAAGCCAGGCGTGGTGCCGCGCCACATCAACTGACAGAAGATAGTTTAACACTTGCGTTCGAAGAACTAAACAAAAAACAAAAAAGTATCAACGAAATATCCCGGATTTATAGCATATTCTCTTGAACCTTAAGAAGACGCTATGAAAAAATAAACGAGCTGCCTTAAAATTGTTTATTTAACTTATAAATATAATAATCTGTTTACATACTTGCCTACTTATCTAATTGTATTTTAACACTTTTAAGAAAATACCCTGCCCTTGGGTATTACTACAAGAGATATTACTAGCAGTGAATCAGAATCAGATAGCACTTGTGGTAGGTCTCTCATATGTAAGAGGCCATCTGGGTGGGTACCACCGCAATGGCTATTTATCCCGACAAACAGCAGTTTAAAAGCACTGTTGTGTTTCAGATTGAAGGACATTGTAGCCAGAGTAACTACTGGACATATTGAGAGTTAACATCTTATGTCTTAGGGTGGAAAGCGCAGTGGAATGCCAAGCATTGCTTTGTAATTCAAGGTGTTTGGTTTTGCTACTGTTTATGAGCGATCGAATCGCTTACCATCAGGCGAACGGCATACCTACTCGTCTCGCCAGTCAAAGCAATAAAAAAAAGCACAGATTTTATTGAACTGACTAAAGGAAGGGCTGTACAACATTAAATTTTTATTTAATAATAAAAACTGATTATTTAAATGAATAAAAGTTCATTTTTATTTGAACACAAAACAGACGGGCATCTATCCTAACATTGGGCAAGTATCCCCCCAACCATTTTTAACGTTAGGCTAGTATCCGCTATAGTAGGCAACTATCCTCTTTTTAGAGGTCATTTTAAACTGGATTTACTTAAAATTAATAATATTTATAATTTTTTTATAGATAGGGTATGTTAGAAGATGAATGAACTATGTTTGAGAATACACTTTGAATAAAAAATGTATTGATACACATTTTTTAAAGGAGCTTTTTAAAAAGTGTGGCAACTATCCGGCTTTTGTCTATAAATCAGTGGCATAAAGACGTTTGGTGCAGTGCTCATTAAGCTCGGCTTTAGAGCCCTCGCTAATAAGAGTATCGGGTTAAGTCCGTGGGCATCTTGTTCAATTTATGGCGTTTGTTAAATGCCACACTAGGGCCGAGGCGTGTCTCCGTAACAACCCAACTTTTATTGAAACTATCGGGTAAAAAGGAGATATTTATTTATGAGGAATATAAATTATATTTAGTGTTTAAAATGATTTTCAGTACGTTCTTACGTAGGTGTAGACATATGATAAGGAGTTTCATACTTGACGTACGATTAGTCTTCCATGAAATTGCATTTTATTACTAAATTTTAATTAAAAAACTATTTCATTTTAAAATTACTCAAGTGCCTGATTTAAATATAAGGTACCTATCTCCCTTAACCCGGCGTCAGCACAGTGGAAATATGTCACAACGGTAGTAGGGTTGGGTCTAATGGACCCGTATAAAAAAACGCCATAAAATCAATAATTAAAATAAATTTACTGACATATCATAATAATTGGATGAAAAACCTATTGTTTATGACTTTTTGGATAAACAAAAACAAACTGGTACGAGATATATGTTTTTAATGACATTTTTATAAAAGTATGAAAAAACTTTAACAAAATAGGTAACCTCTGTCTTAAACTAAAAAAAAAAATAGGAAACAAACTTTTTTCACAATTTTAACGTAATAGTTTTATTTGTAGGGCGAAATTTTATCGACTACAGCGCAAGATGGCCATCAGGGTGGTACGAGGATATCGCACGATATCCTTCGAGGCGGCGACTCTCCTAGCACGATTTCCGCCGTTGGATATCCTAGCGGACATGGATGCAAACATATATGCGCGAATTCGCACCGTCCGCCAGTCGAGCCAAGACATACCAACAACAATGGCGCTCGAAGTGTCGATAAGACGACAGGAACTTATAAATACATTCGCGACGTGGCACTCAAGACTTTGTGAAGAGCCTTACGTGCACAAACACGTCGTCGAAGCTATCCTGCCAGTCTTCGAAGCCTGGATGCAACGAAGAGACGGACGACTCACTTATCGACTTACTCAGGTAATCACCGGACATGGGTGTTTTGGTGATTATCTGAAAAAGATAGGGCGTGAAACGACGGCGAACTGTCACCACTGCAATAGCGGAGACCAGGACTCAGCTGCACACACTCTCGCGCAATGTTCTGCTTGGGAAGTGGAGCGGCAGGGTCTGATCTCCCAGATTGGACGTGATCTCTCTCTGCCAGCAGTAATAAGGGCGATGCTGGAGGGAGAGTCAAAATGGAAAGCTGTGGTCGTCTTCTGTGAAGCAGTAATGCTTCATAAAGAGGCTGCGGAGCGTGATCGCGAAAGAGCCGATCCCGCTCGGAGAAGGAGACGCAACGGTGGTGGAAGAAATCGCCCTATTTCTTCTGCGTAGTACCGTTGCGGAGTTTCTTGTGGTTGAGAGCTTTTAGCTCTAGCGCTGGGGGACCTTTGGCGTGTTCGTATTGAGGTCCCAAAGCTCCTCCAAAGTGCAGATGGAGACATGGGTTTTTAGCCGGTAAAAGTCCGGCATGCCCGGTCTATTCAGATAGTCGGGTATCCAATGAGGATTTTACTTATTAGAAAAAAAAAAAAAAAAAAGTATAACCATGAAATTTATGGCAGGAATAACAACTATTTTCTATAATAGTCTTATAATTATTCAGTCATAGTTTCTCTTTCATCTGCGCAATCCTTGCAGTACAACACAGCGTGCTCAATGCAGATGTATTTTTTACAGCACCGACAAGTATTTCTAGATTTCCTGTGTTTTTTGGCAGGACAATCCTGACACCTTCTTTTTGCATTAGATATCTTCACAGGTGGTTCCTCATCAGGCTCTCCTAAAAATCTCTTACCCTTTTGCGCCGCTTTTGCTACGCTTTGTCGTGGTATTGTTGTTCTTCTTATGTATTATGTATGCGTTTATTCCAGACATTTTGAGCTCCTGGTTGAACACCTGGCACTTGTGTTATGATATTGTCCGCCCTAGTTCGGACATTTTGGCGGGTAGACCTCTGCTGCCACTTGGTCCCGTCTATTACAAAAAAATAAGATGTTCATATCTGACTTTCAGAGGTGGTGGTAGTCAAATAAGTATCAAAACTGTGCTGTATTTCAGACGTTGAAGAATGTAGCTGATGGCATAGTTCAACAAGGGGCACATCGTCACTGTCCGTGTCAGATACATCTTGATCGGTGTCACTTTCCTGGTTGCGAACACTCAGATGATCTTCCTCTTCATTTTCTGATGTAGAATTTTCATATTCGGAGTCGGATTCTTGCAGAATAGCTAAAATTCGCTGCTGTTCGAGTTTTTCGCGATCCATAATTACAAAGGTTCTGAAAACAATACAATAAGACAGTAATACATTTAAAAAAAGACGGCGCGAAATTACGACACCAGGTGTATAGTTGGGTCTTATTTACCTTTTTTGTGTTTATCCGCGTCTATCCACCGCCGTATACACGATACCACTGTAAGGCGATATTTGAAAGGAAGAGAAGACCATTAGCTCCAGCTAATGAGAAGTGTAGCAACGTCGCAAAAATATTTTATAGAAATGCGTGCATTTTCAAAAAGCGTGGGTACTATAGACCCAACTGTGCGATCGCCGGGTTAACAGCCTAAGTAAACCGGACCTTAAGTTTAAAAAATATCAAAGTTGTTCATTTTGCTAAAATAAACAGATTGCCGTGACGTTTTGAGTACGGGATTAAATTACCAGATGTTGTTCTTGTAAAGTAATACGACGACAATTGCTAGGTCACAATTAACTCTCGTTAAGTTTCATTTGTGAATACATTGAGCAGGGATTTTTAAAGCGAATTACTCAGCTCTACACTTTTTTTGAAAATCTCTGCATTTATCATCAGACCAAGTGTGAATTTACCGTGCCAATTTAAATTATAGTGCAATTAATGTTTTTGGTGTTTGTATTTTAATCAAGAATAGATTAACTGAGAAACGTGATGATGTCGGTATTTACTGTAAGCGCAAATACAACCAAAACAAACAATAGTGAAATGAATGAATCGAAAAACTTGGATAAAAGCATTTTTAAAATCTGTCACGGTATAGTGACTGCTCTGCGCCTGATGCTAAGCGCAATGCCGATAAGACAACGTATCACCAAAGAATAATTGGCGAACCTTTTGGTTCGCGCCAAGGTGGTGTGACCGTAAAACTGTGGCTTCACATGACAACACGTGAGGTTATGTTAAGGACATGAGGAAGGGATCAAATTGAAAAAAAATTCAGAGCTTTCGAAGTCATATATACGGTAGGACATGCTGTGAGAAGTTGCTCGTAACGTCTGCAACATTCATAATGCACATGACTTGCTGCTATAATTCATCCAAGACAAGACACCAGCATTGGTTGAATCCATTACATAGGTGCGAACACTATTCCATACCTGGCCAGACCTGTGCTTTAGATTAGCGGTATAGATGGTCGGGTATGATAAACCGATGCACTTTGTCCAGGATTCCAACTCTGTGTGGCGTGGAATATATTACCCCCTCGAGGTGATTCCTCGGATTAATATCACATTAAATATCCTCAGTAGAAATACTCAGGTCATTCCGTATGTACAGAGGAATATTGTGAAAATTGGGTCCGGGGAGGGGTAAGAACAGGGATTGGATTCCTTGCACGAGAAAGCACTCATTTGGATTTTCTTGGCATTGAGATACATCATATTCCTAAAACCCCAAACAGAAATAAGATCCCAGGTCCGGCTGAGCTTAATGACACAAATACACTTAAATTAAATATCGATGAGTTCCTTCTATAGGAGTAAATAACATAAACATTTCTAAATTGTTGTCATGCGAAACTCCATAGGTAGCGTAATAAAATATTATCTGATCTCTACTAATGACAATTTAAAATGTGTACGTAGGTCTAAATAATAATATGAAAAAACTCATAAGCAGCAATGTTTCTGAAAATAGCTTATTGAGGGGTTATTAAAATAATGCACAGTGAAGCAGCCAGCCCGTTCTACGACACTTGACGAATGAAGGGTTATAAGATCTGCTGTTCGCTCATGCGGCTAAATTTAACTGTCTACCAGTCGCGAAGCCTCCATACTTGCCGATTTCTACCGGCTTTATTTTTCTAATTGATGTGTGTTATAAACTAATACTCATTTTTAAATTACTACTATTATTAATATGAAACAAAAAATATGAATAAACAAACATAAAAAGCACGTCAAATATCACTTTTCACCACTGGTGGCTACAAATATACATAGTAATCATAATATAAATATTCGTTTGAAAATAACACTTATACTCAGAAAAGTCTACGACTGGAACGATATCAGAATTCAGGAGTATTACCCAATCCTATTACAATTGTAGTATTTTTATTATTTCTGTCGATCGACATCTTCTCGGATTTATTATTACTAGTGGTCGCCTAGTGGTCGAAATTCGACCAAATCAAGAAGAGAAAAAGTTTTTACCTGTATGATGATGTTGTTATTCTGATTATAATTCGTGCACATTTAAATGTTGTTATTGCAGATTGCTGCTACTACAACTTTCTTTATGCATATAATGATAGTCCGTGTACATTTAAATGTATCTTACTGCTACACAATTTGTATAAGCGCTCAGTATTTCATGTAGTATTCGTTAAATAAAACTTTTCTGTTTGACATTCAATAAAACCACAGTAAACATGCAGTAAATAAAATTTTCTGTTTGACATTCATTCAACTATGTTTATAATAATCAAAAGAAAATAAATAAATAAAGTAATAGCGATCTCGGTAATCAATGAAGACATCAAGCAAATAAGTGATTGGAGTAACGATTATGGACTAATGATAAATCCAACCAAAACTCAAGCAATTGTTGTCGGCAGCCCCAGGATGATCTCTAAACTTAACTGGTCACTAATACCACCTGTCGTTTGCAATGGGATCACCATTCCTTACAGTGATAGTGTAAAAAATCTAGGTATTTACTTTGACAAATGTTTCACCTGGGGCCCGCAGCTCCGAGAGTTGAGTAGGAAACTATTCGCCTCGGTTGGGTCCTTGCGGAGATTACGTAATTTTTTACACATTGCCACGAGAATTTCGCTTGCACAATCCCTTCTTCTCCCCATCCTTGATTATGCGGATGCCAGTTATCTTGATATTACTGAGGAGCAACTTAATAAACTTGAGCGCCTTCAAAATTTCTGTATTAGATTTATATTTGGATTACGCAAATATGATCATGTTTCAGAGTTTCGCAGAAAGCTCAAGTGGCTACCCATACGGCTTCGTCGGAATACACACATTCTCTCTCTTCTTTTTAAAATACTCTTTAATCCACTCTCACCCCCATATCTTAGAAATAGGTTTGAATTCCTACATGACTCACATTCGAGGATTCTTAGGTCATCGGAGAACTTAAGACTGAAAATTCCCGTGCATTCCACTTCCTTTATAGATAAATCTTTCACAGTACAAGCTGCACGGCTGTGGAATGCTTTACCGGTAACAATAAGAAGGGCCAAATCTCTAGCCATCTTTAAAAGGATGGTTAAAAAACATTACTCCCTGGCTGAATGAGAACATTAGTAATTGTATACTTTTTCCTATGTGTATTTATACTTAATTATATGACCTTTATGTTGTATAGATAGGTATATATATGTATATATTGTATGTATGTATATGTGTATATTGTATGTATGTTTATGTATATATGTTGAACATAGACACTACTATAATATTCTACAGGTATTATTCGTACACCTGATGCTGCCCCAACTATCGTCCTTTTCTCTTATATCCATCAAATGGTTGTCTGTCAGAGATTGCCTTGTGCGATAAGACCGCCAATTGTACTTTTTTTTTTCTCTCTAGTTTGAATTGTTTCCTTTTGTTCTATTTATGGTGTACAATAAAGCTTATATAAATAAATAAAGTAAATAAATAAATAAATGTGTGTGTGAAATTCATGGTAGTGTGTGCAATGTTTTATTTTTTGATTTAATGTACTTTATAAGCATTATTATTGAAAAATATTAGCGTTCTGCACTTCTCCTACACATAAACTATAAGTGTGCCAAATTTTATGCTCCTGCGTCCGCGCAATTTTCGTAAAAAGGGGTCCAAAGTTTTTGCATCACGTATTAATATATAGATTTATTTTTTGAAATTTTGTGGTATAATGTAAAATTGTATTAATAAGCTATATACTATTTTACAACCATTTAGTACCAGAGTTTATAAGATGTTTAAAGACTTAAGATCATTAATCTGTACCTAGTGTGTTCGAGACATTCACTAACGAGACCAGAGTTTAAACTTTACAACGCGTAATGGAATGAACAAGCTTTTCTACTGGCGTTTAATTTTCTTTTTAATTATGTTCTTTAGTAACAATACCAAAGTTCGATTTGATGATTAATTTGTTAGGCTAGTTTTTATATTACTATCACTAACATGGGGCAAGAGTATGTTATTAAAGGTTATTAAGAGGTAAGATATGTTAAGTATTTCTAGGGATATTCAATCGTGATTAATCTATATGTGTATACTATTATTATTAATGGGGGAAAAGCATGTTTACAAGTAAATAAAATATTCATACTGCTATAGTCTATAGTTATTATTTATATACATATCAAATAAATAATGGACAAAATATTATATATGTGACTACAAAAACTTTGTTTATTTTATGTCTAGGTACAGCATCAAAGTACACAATGATATTAATGATTTCTGTTGTTGGAAATAATATTGATTCTTAATTTATATATTTTCCTCTATTGCACCTAAAAATATCACTCCTAAAAGCCATGGCCATTAAGAAAACGAAAGATAACAGTCACATTTTGATATTGCCCGTAAAAAGCATCAATAATTGAGTCGACCTCATTTAAAAGAGTACCATTCACCGTTTCAAAAAATCATAGGTTATTCTGCATCTGCATCAGCCCATATACGTCCCACTGCAAGGCACGGGCCTACTCTACAATCGAGAGTACGATTGAGAGCGGTTAGGCCGTATAGTCCACCACGCTGGCCTAGTGCGGGTTGGCGGACTTACATACCATATAAATTCTTATGAATCGCTATGGTATGCAGGTTTCCTCACGATGTTTTCCTTCACCGTTTTAGTGCGTGGTGATTGACTATCAATACACACATGACTCCGAAAAGTCAGAGGTGTGCCCTGGGATTTGAACCCGCGACCACCGTGAACATGTTGGCAGCCGCGTCTGGTCCGTTTACCAACAGGCCACCACGCACATAGGTTATTATTGCAACCAAATTAAGTGAAAGACGGTTATTTTATAATCAGTGTATCAATATTTTTAATTTTCTTTTATTATGTAACCTAATTGAGGGGTAATTTGCCAGTACTCGCCACGCTTGTTGTGTGTGTTTCCCTACGAGATCGAATCAGAAATGAGGAGATCCGTAGGAGAACCAAGGTTACCGACATAGCCCATAGGATTGGCAAGTTGAAGTGGCAGTGGGCCGGGCACATAGCTCGTAGAACCGATGGCCGTTGGGGCCGAAAGGTTCTCGAGTGGAGGCCACGTACAGGCAAGCGAAGTGTTGGACACCCGCCTACAAGGTGGACGGACGATCTGACTAAGGTCGCAGGAAGTCGCTGGATGCAGGCCGCTTCCAACAGGTCATTGTGGAGATCATTGGGGGAGGCCTATGTTCAGCAGTGGACTTCCTGTGGCTGATATGATGATGATATGATGATGTAACCTAAAAACGATAGATATATTAATTTAATGTTGGTTGAAGCTTGAACATCTTATTATCTTCCACCGAAACCAAACCAAACCAAACCAACCAACATGACACCTATTTTTTTGGTCAATTCACGTTTAATGATATTTCCATTTATTTAGTTTTATGAATTTCTACCGCACATTTAAATGAAATGTTAGTTATTTGTAGCTGTTCTCGATATAATCGTTTGCACAATATTTGTAACAATGTTTTCCCTCCCCTTTTTATATAAGAATATATGTATACTGATCTAAGAAATATATTATTTTCTACACAAAAAAAATGAATTATTTTTTCCACTTCATTTTGCGCCGTTTAAGCTTGACAAAAAGTAACCCTTGTCCTTCTTCAGGTCAAAAGTTATCCCTTTGCCAAATTTTATTACGATCGGTTCAGTGGTTGGTCTTGACAAGGTAAAAGACGTACGGAGTTACTTTTGTAATTATTGTATTAAATTTTTCTTATGCGAATTTGAATACCAATTTAGTACTATAGGGGTTTATTATGTCTAATATCAATGTCTCAAAATACCATAAAGTGACACCCATATCGATTTTTAAGTTAATGTATGATAACGCACTTTTACATTTGTTTTTAGCAATAGTTTTCTATAAAACTTATTAAAATACTTTTAGCATATTGCCTTTTAGATATTGTAATGCTTTTGATTTTCTTATCGTACAGAAAACCTACAGAGATTTAAAAGTAGTTTTTTTAGGCTGGAAGATAATGGTCAGTACTCAGGAGTTTTTCTTTTATATTATATTCGTATTACTGGTGGTAGGTCTCTCATATGTGAGAGGCCATCTGAGTAGGTACCACCGCAATGTCTATTTCTCCCGTGAAACAACACTGCGTAAATGCACTGTTGTGTTTCGGATTGAAGGACATTGTAGCCAGAGTAACTACTGGACATATTGAGACTTAACATCTTATGTCTCAGGATGGCGAGCGCAGTGGAATGTTGCTACTGTTTATGAGCGGTCGTATCGCTTACCATCAGGCGAACGGTTTGCTCGTCTCGTCATTCATTGCAATAAAAAAAAAGTGACTAGATTGATTAATTTGAATTATATAAGATAAATGATAACAAGCTATTCAAGGTACAGCACGTGAAAATAAAAATGCTACCGCTTTTAGTTCCCAGTTTAATCGACAGCACGCTGCAAAGAGATATTTTGCGCTGACCGGGTAGCGTGTATAAGTAGCACAGGTAGAAAAAAAATTGAAAACATAAAGGCTTCACAGTGTACTTACTACACATGTTTCCACGAACTTTCAAAGAGATTTTTTTTTCTCTAACATTTGGCCAGCAAATAGAGCACACAATAGAGGATATTTATTTTGTTAGCGTTTCTGCTTCTAACGATAAACTTATTAATAATATGATTTCGAAAGTTTGTATTTATGGACTATGGATAAATAGATAAAATGGATAAAATGGATACATGGATGTTTGTTGCTCCTTCACGTAAAAATGGCTCGACCAATTTTTAATGAAATTTTGTATAGGGATAGACACCCTGAATCAACATCACTGCATTTTATCTCGTCGTGGATTAAGTAATGTATTTAAATACTACTTAAATACTACGTTGTCAAACTAGAATGGATCGCACGGTACAGAATATTGAATATAACGGGATGGGACGGGAAAAACAATATAGACGATGGCGGTAATATTGAGGTTAAATATAAAAACAGTAAGCATGCGAGTAGACCCAAAACTATTAGTATCCGGGCGAAGCCGAGGCGGGTTGCTAGTGTTTACATATTGTTCTGAGTATAGTGGAAATGTTGATCTGATGCTAATCGACGGGAGAGCCGCAAGCCTCACGTACGCTATATTATTATCTTAGAACCGGAGATTAGTTTAATTATAGTTAATATCCGTTATTAGTAACGCATAATAATGTGGTTTCAAAGTGTGGAGCCACGATGCAGCTCGCTAAGCTGTAGTACTATTGGGGTTTGTTGGTAGTAATATTCAATGGAAGTCTGGATGCTACTATTGTTACATAGAAAACAGAATTATCAGCATTTAGATTGCGTCACATTCCGTACGGTACTGAAGTCGTCATTTTCGTCCCATCAACTCTTCCGAGATTCGTTACCTCTTGCCACCTCTGGATAATCTTTACCCAAAATTTTGCTTGTAATTCCATCGATTTATGTACACCATTATATTGCAGTACCAAAATATAAGGCGTTGTTTGCTCTGCAGATAAATTAAAGCATTTTATAAAATAATATCATAAATGCAGGGCTTTTTAAAAGCTCGTTGTCGCGTGGATATTGAACGTAGGTGTCCTATCGTGTCACAAGCACGACCAGAGTTATTACCGTGGATATTATCTATTAACTAGTCCGCATGCATGACACAAAGACGTTCGATAATTACATTTGTGCATATCACATGATTCCGGAAACTGTACCTACATGCATTTAACACGCTCTAATGTGAAATGGAGTAGTTGCATTTCCAAGTGTTTATTGGATATGTAGTAATGTTTCGAAATATAAAGCATTTCTAATATTAATTTTAACATAATTGTAATATCATTAACATCTGAATGTGTTTTGAAGAGTATAAGAAAATGGCAAAACCTCATTGAATATGATCTTTCTACCATAGGTTTGAGAAACGAGCAGGTAGGTCAACTGAGGGTAACTGTTCGCTCCTGCCCACGAACGTCCACAATGCTGGGATTATAGATGTGTTGCCGGTCTATTAATTGGGCAGGGGAGCGGGAAGGAAAAGGATGGGAAGAAAAATGTATTGTTATGTGTATTGAGCATCCGGCAATGTTACTCACCAAACGAAATGCGACAACTTTGCTGTGGGACAGAGTTAAAGCCTCGGACGGCCTGCCCATTCATGATCGATCGAGACTGAAAAACAAAGTGGCTTAATCACTCCAAATATGAAGATCAATTAGAGATCCTTGCCCATTTTTCTCTAGTGAAACCGCTTTCTGAACCGGGTGGTACATCAAAAATGACTAAATCTAAATGATGTTACACATTTTAATGGATACAATTTTTTTTTTCGTTTTCAACTATAATAATAAGAGAACGTTAATTGTATTCGCAAGGTACAGATTACACTACTTAGATTTACACACAGTACACTATTTAGATTAGTTATTTATATCACGCACTAGTTGAATTTGTATTTCTAGAATAATAATGTTGTAGCCACTAAAATAAATTTAAAAAGGCTTAGATCTTACCTTAAATAATGTCCCGACACGAAAATAATTTGTTATTCCATGAAATAGAATCCGCATCTGATGGAAAAAAATCGTATTGATGAAATATTTAGTGTCATCGGGCAAGTCTCGTTTCATTTTATGCCGTCTACCAAATTTTAAAGCGTATATTTAAATTATATGTTCGTTTTTACCTGCAAATTTTTTTCAGTTGTATGCATGTCGATTTTATTGATATGACATAAAATTTTAGTTTCAGAAGCATTATATATATATTTATTTTACTATATATTTTTTAGACTTTTACATTTTAATTAAACCAACAATTACGAATTATGTAGTATGCCTTGTTATTACATTTGCATTCATATCATATCATGTGAATTGATATTTGAACATTTTCAAGGCTTTGGGCATTATCAAGCAATCTCATTCATGTTAACAAATTAGGTTTATAGAACTTAACAACATTTTATGCAATTTTTTGTTAAAACATTATATGTTTTTAGAGTTTCAGGGGTGATTATTGTTTAATGCTTGTACACAAACATTTTCTATAAACGCGTCAAATTACCAAAACAGGTCATTTGTTCCGTGCTGAAAATGATGAATGACATCGCGAAAATATAAAGCTCCTTTTGTTGCGGGAAAACGCAAGAATTCAAACTCCACGGTGATTAAACATTTTGAAATATTTGCTTACGCAGTCCGTTTCAATAGAGGCAATCTTTACAGAAAATTGTCTGAATACATAAATAATTTGCGCCAAAAATAATTTTATTAGTCTCAGCTAGAGATTGGAGAATGGGTGTAATCAGACTGTTACGTCAGCAAGATTTGCCTTACAAACTATCTGACGCGGTATTGGTTAAAACTCAGTTGACATCAACAAATTGATGCAAATACTTTATATTAAAAATATCAACTAATCACGAATGTAACTTGTGGCTTAATTTTATTTAATATCTTTGTAATGCCTACATCATTGATTTTATTTTATTTTAATAATTATTCTGCCTCGGTTATACTACGGTAGATAACAACTTGAGGTTTTGGGTTTGAGTCCCGGGTACGACTATCCTCCATACATATCATTAATCATACATATTGTTCGTACATGAGTTTGTGTTACGAAGCGAAAGTACAATTTCTATATACGGGTATTATCTTTGCTAGCACTGAGTTCGGAATCGACGAAATTCTAGAATCTTATCTTCTGTACCCCAAGCAGGAACATTTTGAAGTATCGTATAGTAATAGTATCGTGACAACGATTACTATACTATTCTGTATCAGCCCATATACGTCCCACTGCAGGGCACGGGCCTACTCTACAATCGAGAATATGATTGAGAGTGGTTAGGCCATATAGTCCACCACGCTGGCCTAATGCGGGTTGGCAGACTTACATACCATAGAAATTCTTATGAATCGCTATGGTATGCAGGTTTTCTCACGATGTTTTCCTTCACCGTTTTAGTGCGTGGTGATTGACTATCAATACACACATGACTCCGAAAAGTCAGAGGTGTGCCCTGGGATTCGAACCCGCGACCACCGTGTACATGTTGGCAGCCACGTCTAGTCCGTTTACCAACAGGCCACCACGCACTACACTACTATTACTACAACGATACTATACGTCAAAAATTATTCGTGCTACCACTTTTCATACATTTGTATAGTAAAACTATCGCTAGACTATACGATTACCATACTATAGTGTCGTAAACGTTTCCCGCTGCCATAATTTAGATCCAAATACGCTCACAATGGCGCTGTTCAAATTCCCATACAAAATGTCATTATTACGATTACTATACTATAGAGCCAAATGTTCCTGCTTGGGGCACAGTAAGTAATTCCTAACTGAGATGGCGAAGTATCGTTTCCTTTCATATCATAGGACTGGAATAGGGGATGAATCTGGCTTACACTATATTGATTACACTGCGTTCTACAAATGCATGCATACGGGTTTTAGGCATCATATCTTTACACAATATTTAAAAAAAACTTTACGTTTGCAACATAGCTTGCTTATATGTTGTATCATACTGTATCAGCCCATATACGTCCCACTGCAGGGCACGGGCCTACTCTACAATCGAGAATACGATTGAGAGTAATTAGGCCATATAGTCCACCACGCTGGCCTAGTGCGGGTTGGCTGACTAACATACCATCATAGAAGTAACATATAAGTCCGCTTATATGTTACTTCCCAAAAATAATAAATCAATCTAATTCCGATAAAAATACTTCTTAAACAATGTATTCACTTTAAGTTATTACAATAAAGTATTAAAGTATCATGCGTTGTACGTAATAAAAAATGTAATAAAGCTTACATGTAGTTACATGTAGTTCGCTTCCATTATTACCATCAGAAAGTTTCATATTCCGCTCCCTTCCCTATATTTTCAAAACAAATAACTCGCTATCAGCCGCAAGTGGGATCGGGGCATGTAATGACGGATAACAGCGGATGCTCAACATTATATCAAGTGGAGATGATTGGGTCCAAAGCCATCTTTAGCACTACCTATGGTACATATCACTGAGACAATTTGAAGGCGACCGACCTCCGATTCAGTGTTTCAATAATATTTTTCGAATGTTATAAATTTGTCACCTATGCTCGTTGTATTTACGATTAACTGGTTCATAAATCCATTCGCGATCACATAAACATCTCCAATAATATGATAAAAAAATGAACAATGTAAACTATGCAGATATTTAGTTAGGCTGCCAAATCTCTTCCGTGTTTATCTTTGAAAAGTTCATTATTGTTCGTATTGAAATAAATCCGTGGCCAGAAGTGGTCGGTCACGCGCATATTTGTTGGCTATAAATATCTTTATCATTTGGCAGATGTGGCGCTACTTGCGAAAATGTCGCATGGTCCCGCGCAGCCGGCGCGCCCGCCTATTTATTTTTACCACCGGCGGAGTCGCGATTTACGCGGTATACATGTGTATGCGGCTGCTACTATATTTGTTTAGGCGTGGTTATGTTAACAAATATTTGCACGTAGTCTGGAGACAGTCTACCCAGGTAATTGTCATTGCATCACAAACAAACAATTTCATATTTTTTTCGCGCGTGTATTTTTTTCTCTAATTGTAGAACAAGGTAGGTTTGTGGTCCAATATAGGTTAGCAAAAAACCTAATAAAAGTGACTTTAGTCAGTTCGCAGTTATTATATTAGATGTAAATGCATATTTTGATTAAATTCGCGTTTTCTTATAAAATAGTTAAAAAATCATATAGCTTCCTAATACCAATTGCATACACTGTTTGTTCACTTCAATTAAGATCATGAAACAGAGCCACTAGTGGTTGTTTTGTATCTGCATTTGATAAATTAATCAAGAGAAACCTAGGAGCGCTGCCAGAAGCACTACCGTCTATGGAGAGCTTTTGCGAAACCTCGCTGTTGGCGTGCTATTGATGATTTTTACGGCTTGTTTTTTAACCACACTGGAAGAGGTGGTGAGTGATTTCGGGGCACTAGTCAGAATAAAATTTGAATTCAATTTTGAAAGCAACTGGCTCAAAGGCCGCCCCGGGCGGTACGAACCTTGGTTTCTGCAATAAATGAAGTTGGGATATTTTTCTGGCAACGAGAAACGAATTTCTTTGGACTTGCCGTCGAGTACGGTGACGTTAATGTTTATTGGAACTAAATCCACTTTTGGATTAGATTTTTGGACTAGAGCTTTGTGGATTTTTTTCGGAAACGTTGGTCTTATTCTTGTCGGAATTAGTATTCGATGTATGGCATCGATCATTTAATTTATTACGAAACTATGATTACAGCCTAAACCAACAGAAATAATATTACTTTTTTAGATAACTGGATAACGATTGGCCTTTTCATTTCAGCCCTTTTCATTTTCTTTTCATAAGTAAAATGGGCAAGACATATAGAAGGGTAGATTAACATTCACGCGAGTTTCTTTCAATTATCAGAGATTTAACAATCGTACTAGTTATCTACAGTCATAAAAGTGTGTTTACTCTACTGCACTAGAGTATTTGAGCTCATATCCAACACATATTGCGATAGTCGTATTCTAGAACTATGAGATTTCAAAACTTTGTGTCAGTTTTTCGGTTTGAAAATCTCATATGTTGCCAGCCACGGATAGGCTCGCTCCTTATTACATCTTGGAGATCGAAATAAGTTGATGTCCCAGCTCCATGTGCCTTTTTAAGGATATAAGTGGGATTTATAAATAAAATTGTGTCCTCGAAACATGTAATTGTGAGACGGAAATGTATGACAACATCATAACATAATTTTAACATGGTGACACTATTTATTTTTAAAACTAAACATAATTATACAGTTGTTACACCCAATACATTATTACAATACATATCCTTACATTACAAATAATTCATATACAGATATTTATCAGACATATTTCATGAACTATTTATCATTTATATGTATCATGAACTATTTGTTATGAACTATAAAAATTAAAATTGATTTATAAATAAAGTAAATTAAATTCATCATAAAATAGCCTTAGTTATTAAAAAACAGAACAGTAATATTTTATTGTCGCGTGGCGGGCTGGGTAGTGTAAAATGTAGGAACGTTTATTTACTGATTGGTTGCCACTGAGAAACTTAGAATTTTAATGTGTGTATTTCGAACTGAGCACAAATATACCGTCACTGTTTACTTTGATTTTGAAACTGAATTTAACTTCGAATATACACACCGTTTAGTAAATGGAAAGTTACTCCATTTGTTACTAACTGATATATTTTAAAAGGTTAGGAATTACTAATTAGGTGAAGGTCTACAAGTAATTATGGACCTTTTAACGCTTTTAGAAAGAGATTTTATAATATTATGTTGAAAAATTTATTAAATGTTTCAAGCAATTTCAAGCAGTCTGGTAGGAATTTTTAGGTAGACTTAATATTACCACTTCTTCTGTACGTGTAACAGTCAAGAACAAGACACGGCGTAAGCAACTCCCTCAGGAGCAGTCTTATCTTTATTTTTTGGTTACTTTGTCTTCTTCTTTATGATATCTATACGCAGTAGAGATCAGCAGTAAAGCTTTTCAAGGATCAGTGTACTTTATCCTTATAGTAGTTGCTATAGGTTCTTTCCCATTCATTATGTTGTATTTTATTTTTTCGAATATATGTAGTATAGCTGGTATTGCTTAGCATTTTTTAAGCAATGTCTTGAATTCTGAAACCTTAGATTCTGTGTTGGAGATATTTTTATAGAAAGGTGTATTTAGGTATATGGCCTACATACATATATTGCGTGTATGTTTTCAAGATGGCTGGTAGCGGTTGGAGACGATGGGCTGAAGATCGAGCCCAGTGGCGTGCCATAGGCGAGGCCTATGTACAGCAGTGGACGCGCATAGGCTGATGATGATGATGATGATGATGTTTTTAACCATATTGGTTAATTATTTTTTTTACAAAATATAGCATGAATTCCACATGAGTGACCATGTAGGTGCAATTTCAGTTGTACCGCATCACAATTTCTGCTATTTTGAATTAATTACTGTAATATTGTCATCTATATCTATAATATTATATCATATACAAATAATGTAATATGGTGTCGCAAATACAATGGGTGAATTGGTGAAAGGGTGAATTATGAGACGACAATAATTGTGTGATATGATTGTATAATTTTATTTAACAACTTTAACTAATACAAATATATATATATATATATATATATATATATATATATATATATATATATATACTTTTTTTGGATATTGGATACAGATGTTTTTTAAAACTATAGCTACGGAGAAAAATTTATGAGAAATCGTTACAACGAAAACAACTTTTGTTACATATTCTTGGGTAATTAAGGTAGGAACATTACGTTAAATACAAAATTAAAATTAACTTTCCACAACACGACAAACGAGTTTGAATACGCAGAACCCTGGCAATACTATATTTAGGAAAGGACTTGTTGATTTTTCCAAGTTGAGACAACGTTAAAAGACCCCAAGACATATTTCTATCTTCCGGCCGGCCTTAACATCGCTAAAGTAAGTTGTTAAAGAAAACATAAAACTTACTCTGTGGAAGTTTCGCGTGATATAAAAGGACCGTTGTCTAAGTTGGTGTGTAAGGGCTCGTGAAATCTGTCTTCGAAATCGCCTGAGTAATGGTCTAATGGACGCTACTGAAAGCCAACTAACATTAACTTATAATATAGATGCGGAAACTGTTTTGGGCTGATTTATGGCGCTGCCTTCTGACACCCTAATCTCAGTGGCTACAAATTTCGCTGCCCAGTTATTTTTATCCTAATTGTCTGAAGTTCTGTTGGATCACAATGGTAGTTTGTATCGGATTTTGATATATTTGCATATATTTGACAGTGTTTGGTTAGAAGCCGGCTGTGAAACGAGACGCCACGGGTTTGAATCCTGCACCGAAATAATTATTTGTTTGAAACACAGGTAGTTATTTCGTGTCTGGGTGTTGCACCTCATACCCACGACATAAGACGCGATCTTAGTGGGAGTCAGGACTATGTATTTTACTGTTGGGTGTATTTATTTATTAATATTATGTAACATTATACTTTATACGATTAATTCGTATCATATTTTTGAACTTCTTCAGTGCAGACATGATGACGTTGTGAGTGATTGCTATGTACATAATAATAAAGGGGTAGAGTGGTTCTTTGTTTGTGTTGATATAAAACATTTGAACTAAGGGAGCTGACGTACCTACTGAATGACAAATTACTTCACACGACACAGTTTCCGGATAGGCTCAGCTTTTGAAGTTAAATGAGCAACAGTTTGGAAATGTCAAATGCTTGCTGAAGTCAATGACAATATGATTTATGACTCCGTTTATACACGTAACATTAATGTAAAGGAGAACATTATTTAAAAAGCTATCATTTCTTTTTATGTTTGAACACTCAGGCATATTTATTAGCCCGTATAAGTCCCATTGCATTGCATTATTTCATCAAACTATGGATGTACCACCCAAAATTGACGATATTAAAAAAAAAAATGCCGCTTTTCTTTTCGAAAAATTTTGTTGCATTGTGTTTGTAGTCACTACAACTACCACCCAGCTTTGTTTTCGGTAGCAGTCTTAATATACCTTGTACGTATATTATTTCAAATAAGTTACATGAGTGGAGCTTCAACTCATTGAAAATACGTTTCGATTAAGGACCTGCAGAAATAAATATTTTTATTTAAGTAGAGGAAATTATTCTATGATATTGTTACATTTGAATTACACATTGTACATTTGAATTACGCTAAATATTTTCCTACTGGAAAATAAATCTACAGTCCTAATGTTTAAGCATTCACGAAACTACGTAGCTGTGTCAATAAAATATGTAGTTAGTTTTTTATTGTTTGTTTCAATATAGCCGAATGGCAAGCAAATATCCAAATGTTATTGGCGAAGGATGTAATTGTGTGTACACAGAGCAGACGGCGAATAAACATAAAATACAGAATGAGGTATTTATTGACATTATCATAGTAAAGAAATTCATTAAATGAAATACTTTAACAGGAATTTTCAATCATGTAAACGAATAAGCGCTCCATTTTAAAGTATTATGTTTTCAGTTTGTGTAATATCGCGGTTCAGTAAGAGAATGGACATTTATTTTAACGATATTAATTTCTTCGGCTTGTTTTCCGTGTATACCATCTGCGATCGTCGTTATGTCTAGGTTTACACGTTCCGGAGCTCTTCGGAACGCTGGGTTCGGTATTTGCAGCGCGCAAAACAAGATTTTATTGTATTTTATTAGAAATAGAAAACATTTTAATACATGTGGTGAAGATAATATTTTGACAATTATAAAACTATCTTAATACGAGTATTTTAATAAGAATAGTTTTGCTTTGGCTAATAAATCAGAATAAGATAACAAATATTTGACAATCAAGGCAGCACTCTATGCGTTGTAGATCTTTACTATTAATTCGTGCACGTGTGTTATCCATCGAAAACACTGATAGATTATCCATCTGTCACATCTTGCAACAAAAATAGATCGCGCTGAATTGTAGGTAGGTGATTCACCTCAGAGTTTAGTAGCAACAGGTCCGACTGTTACAATACGATATATTTTTTTCTCCATGTTGTATCTCGTACACCGATGTCACACAATACCGCTATGTGACGCGTCACCCAGCAGCCATCAGATTTATTAAATGAAGTGAGTCTGTCGTCGGGAGCGAGTTTGATGTACGTGGCCACGTGCACGGGTCACTTGCGCCAAGGTTACACACGAGCAAGTGCGGGGTCCGAACAGGCGAGGCGTGGCGAAGCATTTCTATTTCGGCACGAATGTCGTGGTGACGATGACGACTAAGTGTCGGTGGACGGTGGCTCGTCGTGTGCGCTTTGTGTTCGGTTAGTCCACGCGTATGTTTCCCGAACCGAACACGTCCAGTCTACAAATCGGGTGTGAATTTTCTCGTAACATTTAGTCATGCGCGGGCGCGTGTGATGTGGTACTACATCATTCGCGTTTGATTTACTCAACAAATCGATACTTTTCATCCGATAGTGAAGTGAGCGTTTGAACTATTTATCAAAGTTATATTTCACAGTGTGGACGTACCAAAATCAATTCAATGGCCATTGTGTTATAATTGTTAAGGATTTCGTGACGTAAGGTGGTAAAGGTTTGATGCAGTATTATAGTCAGTAGCTATTATTTCATAAAAAATATGGTTTTAATCGGCTAGGGAATAAAATGATATATTCGGAAATACCATGTCCTTAGTTCGATTCTCTGTGGTGGTAATAATTGTTTGAAGAATACACACAGCAGAATGTAAAAAATGACTTATGGTCCATAATATACAATGTCTAAAAGTAATTAAAATTTAGGCATTGATTATTGTAAATCATATTATGTACGCAAAATACAAACTCGTATATTTTCGCGTATATTATCCTGTTACTGTATTACTCATTAGAATATTATTTCTATTTAAACCAAACATAACAATTATATGAAAACATTACCAAATATGAGCATAATATATAATAGAGATACATAAAAAGCTAAAAATTGTAGCCAAAATAGTTTAAAAAAACTAAGTTGTGTGCAAAAAGGAATTTGCAAAAATTCAAATAGAAACACATGGCTGCATTTCTAAATCAGTGCTTAAGATTTAGAACTAGTCTTTTGAAAACACCACATTGAAATCGCGCGACATGGAATAAAAATAATTAAATTTTTCTTAGGTACTTTCATAACCTACAAAATAATTGTTCATTACAAATTAAAATTATAAGCGGAGATAAAGTGTTGAGCTAAATAGACACTAGATCAGATGATATCAGATCAGTACGAAGCCCGCATTCACGAGCGTTTACCGCTAATGTATGCGCCAGATAGCAGTGTTTGCACAGTGATAATGACGCCGGGAGAGGCATGCGCGCGCACCTCGCCACCTTACTTTACATTCTTTGCGTAAATTACACGTATTGTTGTGGCTGAAACTGTGCGCCGGAGGAGAGTGACGTCATATGTGGAGCATGTGAAGCAGCCAGTCAGTGAGGTTGATGTTGTATAGTGCACGTGGTTTGTGTCCGCGGAGTGCGTTTGTATATCGGCGCGCCGATATGTTGTTGCATGGCGGCGGCGTGAGAGGGCCTGTAAAACGGAGACGCTCAGGTCCCTGCGTAGTTCCATGCTGTCCTGGGGGAGGGGTGGAGGATCCCCGGGCGGCTCCAAGCCTGCCCCGGCGCCGGCCTCCCTGTGCCACCAGTACGAGATATGCTCCAGCGTCGAAGAAGTGTTCAGCGACATTGAGAACGAAGGCCCGCTGCTCGCCGGCGCCGCCGCCCTGGCTCGAAGGCGACACGCCATAAAGATTAAAAGGAAATCTAAAATAGCCTTCCGAGTAAACAACAGGTTGGTTCTACATTGCCCATTAAACAGCTGATGCTGTATTGACTTCTAGCGACATTGTTTTGAATAGTTGACGAGTTAATTACGTTATGCTCAGTTCTGATTTATGAACCTAAAAATATTACTTTTATTAAGATACACTACAGTTAGAATAACAAAATATTAAAAACGGAAACCGCTTCATAACAGAATATAATATTAATTTATCGGATGTATGTTTTCCTTGAACGTAATTAAGCTCACAAAAGACGAATGTGTTTGAGCCATGAGCGTTGTTATTGATTAAACGAATTCTATAAATTAGTTACATGAGTACGCAATCTCTATCTATGACAATAATATTCAAACTAATACAAGCGATATTGTTTTATGGATTCCGATCGTATAGGATGCAATTATGAATAGGTCATACCACATCTCCTTATTAATAGATTTTATTATTATAGAACCTTGATGTTGGGGTATTCGAGTAGAAATAAAACCCTGACTAATCAAGAAGAAAAACTTGAACTATAATATTATCATCCACAATTAAATCCTTGTTGATTTTTTACCCACAGCAGTAATATGAATATCTTGTACTTGGGAACAACGACAACTGTATTTTTGGCGACAATATAGGTTTTAATAAGTATAAATGTAATGAGCCGTCTATTGCTAACATTGAATCCCAGACATTGAATAGAAAAGACGACACAGTTAAAAATAAACTAGCAAAAAACAAATATCTTAATGTAACTCGGCAACCGCAATCAATTCCGATCTGTGTTATAAAAACTTTTTGTTCCTAAGTTACATAATTGGCAGGTAGTAACGGACACGTAATCAGAACGTGGCTCGTACGTCCGAGGTGAACAAAAGACATCCCGTAGAGCAGAAAGGAACCAGTTAACATTCCAGTCACGTTTGTGGCACGTCATTCCGCAACAGGTAGCTGCTAGTTATGGCTAGACGCCGCGCCGCAAGTTTGCTAGCGTACCATAGCGCCGCGCCGTGCTGACACTCCGCAAATTGTTACACTAACATTCCTACAAAAATAAAATGGATATCTTATTAGGTCTTGACATCACATTACCTGACCTATATAAAAACATAATAGGAAGGACAGCATTCGTGGCGCAGTTGGTTAGACGCCGGCTGTGAAACGAGAGGCTGCTGCCGGCTGTGACTGATGGGTGTGTTTACTATAATATTTTATTATTTATATCTCTGGGGAGGAAGCGAGTAGTACGATTAAAGTTGATATTATCAGTACAATCTATATCTACAAATGAAAATGTCAGATGTGTCATGTCTCAGAATCAAAAGGCAGTCACGGCTCTGGCGGTACCAATGTCTAACAGTTGAGAGTTTTGCTGTCGCGTTTCGTTCGGCGAGTGAGATTGCCGGATACCCAATATTCCTTTCCTCTTCCCATCCTTTTCCTTCCCTATCTTAATTTGTCGAGTCGGCAACATATCTATGACCCAATTGTTGTGGATGTTCATGGGCGACAGCGATCATTTACCATCAGATGACCTGTATTTTATATTTTAAAAAAGTAACGTTTGTTTGAGGTGTGAGGTTTGATTTTCACTCAAAGGTGGCATTTAGTTCTTGTCATAACACTGGTTACAATTTCAATGCTCGAATTCGTAATGATTTTTTAAAGTTTGTTATAGCCGTGATTTGTGAATACACGCACTTTTTACTTTAAATATCGACAGAAAAATAATTTATCTGTATTTAATTTCATAAACAAGATAATAAAAAACTGTCAATCTGAAGCCAGCCCAAGGGGGGTCATGACCCCCATGACCTTGATAGATCTCCCCTGGATCCGCCGTTGTTTCCACATACACCCGTGACTTTAAAATCAGTCTCTGGCTAACCGATTCTACCATCTGCTTATAGAATTGGAATAAACAGAGTATGCAATTCCAGGCAAATTGTGATTTCCGAATGAATCGAATTTGCAACAAGTGGAGTACACAACACACTGGAATTCAGAGTCTCGTGTATCTACACGTAATTACTGGTATAAATAATTCCACTCTTCACTGGTCTTTATTTGGTGAAGCAGTTTTCAGGAATTTTAATACGAAATTTAATAATTGTGCTACAAAGTTACTATTCAACAGTTTTAGTGAGGTTGCATGTATTGTATTTTTGTGTGTTTATAAGTAATTCCCACATATAAATTCAGTCTTTAAATCACTCGTTTTTATTTCTTCTAACGTGTAGATACATAGATACGCGGGTTTAAAAAGTAAAAACTGTTGATGTGAAGCTTGTTAAACTGGATATTCACTGAATCTGTAATTTTTGTTTATAATGCGTTGTCGATGTCGATTACTAAAGCAAGAATGACGTTTGGACAGGTTTTCGATATTAGATGATTTGAGTGGACGATTTTAAATATTCATGAAGGAACGTTGGGCTTGTAGGGGTACATTATGTATGTACCCCTACAAGCCCAACATACTATTATACAAATCTTGAACGTTAGGACCTCCGTCAGTCAGTTATTTATTTTGGCGTGTGATGTGCATGCTTGTGTTAAATTTAATTTACATTTAACCCAGTCTTCACGTGTTTGATCTATTATGTTTTGATTAGTGCGACGTAGCAATATATTATATAGTATGATATTTTTTTCATGAGGCATAATCAGTTACAATCTGTATCAAAAACTGATAAAGGTATCGAATATTTCATTAGCAAAGTGGTGCCGAAGTGAGCTTCAATCAAAGTGAATAGCGCGCTACGTCCTCTGGAACGTCCCATATCGTGATTGAAAATTAAATTGTACCGCCAATCAAGTGCGCTCGTTGTGCGGTATTGAGCTGGACGGGGCACTCGAATTTCCAAATATCAAGTGACTCCCACTCGATGACGTCCGAGCATAATTATTAATACTTGGCCTGATTGACGAACAATGCACTAACTAGAACTACTTCGCTCGATAAACATTCCCGTCAAAGTTTGCACATCGTAATAAATGCATTTGTCGAAGAAAAGTGGTTTTATCGGTTGTAATCTCAGCCTCCACTTGAACGATCTTGTGCGGTCGTTTAACCTGATTTGACGATCTGTGACGGGTTTACGGTCTATAACTTTTTTATTAAGTTTATTACTAGAGGAGGGAATCTATTGGTTAGTGTAACGTTAAACTCTGATCATTATATATTACGTTGGAGTAGTAAAAATCTTCGTTTAACTTTATTCCTAGGAGATTTTCCGCTGCTACATTGTTTTCCATGCTAAAAATACATTTGTAATTAGATTTCACGTGCTACTGTAAAACGTATTTTATAAACTTCGCCTGATGCATGAACATTATAATGGTAAACGTTTTCGTGACGTGAGAGTCGAAATACAATTATAATTGTCAGCAAATTTAGAGAAGATAGATTTAAATGAAAATTTTTGAAGCGTTTCTACGATATTCCTACTATATTTTTCCAATATTTTATTATAAAAGATGGTTAGGATCGTAATATTTAATTAAATAAATAAATACACCCGACAGACACTTAAGTATGTACATAGTCCTGACCTCCACTGCGATCGACCCTGTGTCGTGGGTGTCAGACACAAATGCCTGTAGATCAGACAAATATATTATGTTTACTATATTATTTTGAATATATTTACATCACCAATTGCCTTGCTATGAGTATTAAATACGAGTTTGGGTCATACTCAATCTCGCTGTGTGAGGTAACAATCTGCGGTGAAGCGAAGAATGTGGTATCGGATAAGACTTGAGAACTAGGTAGGTAAGGAATTTGATATGAAACAGACAGTTTTACGAGAACGAAAAAGCATTAATTTACTGACTTGAATGTAATTAGCTCACTTCATGCTTTAAAAGCTGAGTGGCATGTAGGCACTAGCGGTCCGGCCCGGATTCGCCCGGGTGCAAATACATTTTGAGTCCACTTTAGAAACATAGGAACTATTTCGCGTGATAATTTATTAACATATTAAACTCAACGTCACTCCCGTACTTTCAACTGCCCATCCCATTCCTTCGAGTTTGAAAGAGTATCGAATATATTTGAATTTCTTGCACATCCCATGGGAAAACTACATTTTGTCCAAATAAAAAGTAGCATATGTGTTATCCAGGGTGTGAGCTAGCTCCAAGTAAATTGTCATCAAAATTGGTTTAGCGGTTTAAGCGTGAAGATGTAATAAACACACAAACTTTCGCATTTATAATATTGGTAGGATTTTGATTTACCATGACACTGTATGGACGTAAGTTTAAACTTTTTACAGTCACGAACTGCAAAATGTGCTTACAAGCTTAACTTAAATAGTTTCCGAGAGGTAAAACTGTCTATCTAAGTTCGAAATAGTTAAACTTCATTGGCAACCCGAAGGATAGATTGGACAACTTGATACAACCTATTTAGTTTACCTTCTGTAATCCGAATTTCAGCCAAAATCTTACGGTAACCATAATCCCAATCAGTGTGCAATAACAACTCTGCAAACGGCACCGCAATAGAAACATTGTTAACATGCAAATTACATTTCGTGTTTTAAAATAAACGCGAAATGTATTTTTATTTTCGCACAGGGTGAGCTAACGCCATTAAACGAACTTTTTGGAGCTCAGTGTTATATTTTAATTTCCGTCCGTGTAATTTTTACATGTTTTTTTTTTTGTAGGACTGTGGTTTACCCGGTGGAATAGGAGTATAATTATGTCGACCGAGAACATTTGGGCGTTTGTAGTAGAGCGTTTATCGGTTATCTGTGAGAGAGTGGTCGTGCTCCCAGCCGACACGAGCCATTTATCCACAATCACGACTTGTTATATCGTGGCTGTAGTACTCAAATAATATATTTTAGATTGGTAATCAAAAGAAAATAATATCAATAAATGTATTTTTTTTAAGCTAAATATTCAATGAAATGTAGTAATTTTAATTTTTTATGGTAAGCGATTTCGGCATTATACTGGGTATCTCAAGACTGCTACCGAAAACGAAGCCGGGTGGGAGTTTTAGTGACTACAAACACAATGCAAATAAAAATTTCGCAAAGAAATGCGACAATTATTTTTTACAATTTTTTAAATATCGTCATTTTTGGGTGGTAAATCCATAGTTTTTGCTAAAATAATTATTTAAACTGTTTTATTCCTTAGATTATTTATAAATAAAAGGGTATACACTATTGTTTTAGGAAAACATGTATTTACCACCCAAATATGGTCATGGGACAAAAATACCAAAAAAAATTGTAGCTTTTTTTGCAACTTTTTCTTTTGCATTGTATCTGAAGTCGCCCAAACTACCACCCGGCTTCGTTTTCGGTAGCAGTCTTGATATACCCTGTATATTTCTATGGTGTAGTTTTTGCAAAAAAATACTCCAATTATGATCGTTTAAAATTAAGGACTACATTTATGTTTACCATAACCCAAAATAATTAATATTTTTTCACTAGCCGTTGTTAAATAATAATTAATTAAGTATATATTCGAGGCAGAGTAGATAAGTAGGTAGGTAGGAGCTCGTCTCGCCATTCATTGCAATAAAAAAAGTCTACAGCAGTTGTTCTTAAGCGATGGACCGTGGACTACTGAGTGGTGGTCCCTGGAAGGATCCCAATTAGTCCGCAGGGCCATCATAAAATAATTGTTGCATTTGTTATTTATAGACAGATAGAAAGAACCTTTATTTATTTAAATAAAACGATTATTTAAGAAATTATTAATTCTTAAAATTAAAACAATTCCGCGATAAAATCTATAAGTAAATGGTAAATAATAGTTTTATTTCAATTTGTAGCATTTGCGTAAATCTAAGGGACCATTACCCTTTATTTATTTACATTTCGTTACTGTATTTAAAAATACCAAACCAGTCAATTAACCGGGTGGTCAATAGCGTGGTGGCCAGATTTTTTGTCAAATGGTCCGTCGTGTCTCAAAGTTTAAGAACCACTGTACTACAGATTACAGAAAATAAGTAAGAATAAATAAGTATATTCATTATTTTAGTATACCTAGGTTAATCGTTGCCTTCAACTCGTGGCACAAAGAGACGCTGGCACGTGGTAGATGGGTATCAAATCATTCATCGCCTTTGAGCGAGAAGTGTACATAATTGAAATAATTCCCTTTTCTCGATGAGATGTTGTTTTCACATTTCGACGTTGAAATGAAAGTCTTATGAGACTTGCGGCTGGGCTGTTTCTCAGAAACTACCACCGCTATTAACTTGTCTCGGCATATTCACAGAAGATTTCATTTTGAATGATACAATTTTGAAGACATTTCAGACGATTTCTTTACGTGGAGAAATGTTAATATTGCGAGTTTATAAATATAAGATAAATAATTTAACCACGAATTGTTAGAGAACAATTTTGCGAACTCTGTAATCTCCATTATATTATTATACATATGCTCACACTTTTTTCCCAGAAGATAGGCAGACTACTAGGACATCCACGTTTCGCCTTGTGTGTTCCGTCTCACGATGCGATAAGGGATCCTATTATAGGGCACAAATTCCCGGTTCGCGGCTAATAATGAATAGAACTATCCAATATCACTTAGCCCGATACGGGATTTGAATCCAATACCTCAGCTTTATAATCGTAACCTAGTGCGACTACGCCACCGAGGCACTCCATTATATTGTATTCCTGAAGATAGCATTGTAATGAAACTTATAATCTTATATTAAAATTTTTGCTTTTTTTCAACTATAATCACGGCAAGTGCCTTAACTGCAGCGTGTTACCCTTATTAGTCCATCAAAAAAGAAAACAATAAGGTAGCGGAAAAGAATAATCTAAAATGTAAGCGCCGCTACCTCCCAGACTATTAAATGTAATAATGTTTTTCTTAACTAAGTTGCGGAAAAATGAACAATGTTGACCGTAAATCCAGGAATGTAGTATGGTCCGTTAATTAAAGTTATAATAGCTACAGCAGCAATTTACAGCCTTTAATTTTACCTGCAACGCAAGTAATTCACCCGCGGCGGCTTTCTCAACAAAAACGCTGTACCTATGCAATTCTTTATTTCCCGCGAGGTTTAAACAGGCATCGTGAGGAAAACTGCATGCCGTAGCTACTTGTAATAATTTTTGTAAATAAATAATAATAATGAAAATGCAAATAATTTATTAAATCCATTAAAATGTTCAACATCATTTAGATTCAGACGTTTTTTCATCTACATCGGAAAGCCGTTTTCATTAGAGAAGAATAAATAAATAAATACAACCAACAGTCACATACATGGACCTGAATCCATATTAAGATAAATTAAGTCTTGTGTCGTGAATATCAGAAACCGAGAGAGAGATTTCGACCTGCCAAAATCCCAGAACTAAAACATCTCTATGGTATGTTAAGTTCGCGAATTCACTTTAGTGTGTGGTGGACTACGTGGTCTAATCCTTCTCTCTCTATTACAAGAGGTGGCCCCTGCCCAGCACTGGGACGTATGTGGGCTGATACAGTATACGTAGGTTTTCCCAGGCAGTAAAAAGTGCAGGCTTAACTGATAGATAAACAATGAGACTATGTGTCTACTAGTGAAGTCCAATTAAATTCACCGAGCCTTACTAGGTACTTGAGTTAGTAATAGAATGATACAGTGAACAATTGACAACGAGATGCCATGCAAAATCTATTATTTTCCATTCGAATAACATTTGTGGCATATCTGAAGGCAATATTGTAGAAATATATTTTGCAAGTGTGGTAATGGAATTTTAAGTTTCCGCTTTAAAACATCTGGAATGCATAATAAATACATCGCCTCTGCTGAATGTGCGGCGAACTTACAAATTTCATAAATATATTTTGCCTTTTGACGATGATGATAAATTGCAGTATGAATATAAAGACGCTCGAGGCTCTGTTCGGTTGTATTAACCTTTTGATGATTTTGTGCGCTCATTTAATATGTTATTGTAATCATTGTTGTCTGTAGGGTATTGTTGCGATTGCAAGCCCACTTCAGCGTTGCAAAATCGCTTTCAACCGCATTGCACTTAGCGCAGCGTTCTGTGGTTTGAGCAAAAAGTAAAATGCCGTGGTCTCCGCAGATGAGTGGTCACAGCTCCTTTTTTATTTTCCATTCTGTTTTATAAGTGCCAAATAAATACAAGGTTAAATAAATGCGAATTAGTACGGATCAACAAATAAAGCACAAGTTTGAATACCACTACCTATCCACATACATCTTTAAGTGTTTAACATCCTTCTGTTAATCATTTATGGTATGTTTAGCATAATAACTGTGAAATAACGTAATATAGAGATACAGGACAAAGATATATCTGTAATTAATTAGCACCTATTAAGCGAAATATTTGTAATAAACAATTTTTTCAACCATAAAATATTTTTAACAATTTCTATAAACAGGAGAATAGGAATCGTAAATGTTGAAATACCGATAAGTATTGAAATAAAACTATTATTTACGGATTTTATCGCGAATTTAGTTTAATTTTACATTTTTAACTTCCCGACTAGCTATAAAGTTATCGAAACGTCGCGACGTTTCGATAACTTTATAGCTTTCGTGGTCACGAGGCGGACTGAGGTATTGGTCGTCCGCTCTGTGACTGTTACAAATCAACTACCCTTATTTTACAATTATTAAATTAATCAAATAAATAATTGTCAATTGTAAAATAAGGGTAGTTGATTTGTAACAGTCACAGAGGGGACGACCAATACCTCAGTCCGCCCCGTGACCCTGAAAGCTGTAAAGTAATCGAAACGTCGGGAAGTTAAAAATGTAAAATTAAACTAAATTCGCGATAAAATCCGTAAATAATAGTTTTATTTCAATGTTTAACATTCGCGTAAATCTAAGAAACTATTATACCGATAAGTAAGAAGTACGAAATGCAAACTCGTCCCGCATAAACCGGCGTCCAAGTAATATTACTCTGTCATTTTCCTGGTGGTAAGTATTCCTTGGGAACTATTTATGTGACCATCTGCGCCCGAGGCAATAAACACCTCGCTCGACTCTCATAAAACATCTAATTAATCCAGCTAAATTAACCAAGACAAGACTCCACAGGCCTCTTTTAATTTTTGCTCCAAGAGATATTTCCCGTGTCACCTTAAATAAAATTAAGAACTAACCTTCAAGTTCCCGATCCCAGAGGAACGTTTTAAGAAATGTTTCTGTTATTTTCTTTGAGCTTGGTGAATTTTAAATCCAATTACATTTTTCGTCATTACGACATTCTTAACATTGATGATATTTTACGACAGTCGGGATATTAACATTTTATTCAAGTCACTAATGATAAATATACTAGTTAATTAAATTTTTTGAGATGGAAGAACTTTGAAAGCTTTATACGGTCCAAAATAATAATATTTGCATAATTCATACAAGGAAAAAAAAAGTATTCAAGTGACACGTTTTAAGAATAATCATACACTAAGGTCGTTATGCATTTAAAAGTAAGAGTATTTTATTTCCCGTTGGCTTTTGTGTATGTCTGTATAGTATGTGTAGTAAACTTTGCAGGCATATTATACAGCCGAATTACTAGATTACAACAACTTGTTCATTTGGATACTTGTATCGAAGTTACGTGAGAAGTTAATATGGCTTTGATCAACGTGTAATATTACAATGCCGTAAGCACAGTTATAATACCCCTATTCAAATGTTAATTATACAACGTGTAACAGGATTAATTCACAACCTCAGACACCCCAACTTTAAAATATTATTGCAATCATAGTTTATGCTTTGAAATCGTACTACCAAAATTACAAAATCTTTAATTTATGAAATTAGTTATACCAAATGTAGGCACTTAAGATGGTCACCTTACGAGTTACAATAAGAGTGTACTACTACACACGCTCGCGGACACGCACACATTTACACAAGAGTCATTCACACGAGTACCTAACGTCGATCGCTGCGCCGCGCGCGCCGGCAGAAACAGCTGACAATAAACGAAATACAAATTACGTACGTAACTGATTACTGGGTGGTTTGGTAAACAAATTATTATTAATTTAATCTGTAAGCATAACATTTGTGTTTTAACTATAAAATCTAAATATTTTACTTACTAGATATAATGCGTACGAACCCAACGTAAGACAATATTTTGCATGAATCGGCTATAAAATATTATTAATTTCACTTCCGCTAAACTTCGTTCCTACAGGCGGGCAGGATACGGGCGACATTTATTTTGCATTACTAATGAATAAGATAATTAGATAACGCAATATCTAACAATGAAGACTAGATTGGGAATCACAACACAAAAAAAAATACAACAAAATTAACTTACGTGTTACATGGCACTCATGCGGCGATTTCTTTTTAAAATATGTTCGAAATGTCCACCACCTTGATACACTTTGATGCACATTTGCGTGATTGTTCACGTAATTTATGTAAAACTTCAGTGTCACTTTTCACTTTTAGGAAGGCTGCCACTATTCTACTTTTTAGTAGTCTAGTTATACCAGAGATTTATTACGTCCCAACAAAAAAAGTCAAAAGGCGTCCAGTCGGGTGACCTAGGAGGCCATTGCACAGGTTCGCCGCGACCTATCCAGCGCTCTCCGAACTCAGCATCGAGATACTGTTGGACACTACGCTGGTGCCGCGGCCGTGCCTGTTGTTAAATGTCCTGCATGCCAATGATACATTATCACCACACAGTGCCAAAGTTCTCACCATTTCAGTGTATTCAATATTCGAATACCGAAAAGACATCGCGCGCGAAAGTTATCGAAATATCTACTAAACACTTAAACACAAGTAGACACAGATAACTGCGGTGCACGACTGGATTTTTTTCACATAGTCGGTGCCAAGGTCGGTGCCCATTTAGGGATTGCAATAACGGGATATTAGACACACCGGAATTCCGCATACATTGTAGCAAAATTACAAACCGAATTTAATCACCATTTTAACGTCCCGCGAAATTATTTTTCATAGAAATACCTACTTGTTGTTTCATTTCATAGTGATTTTGTTACAATTTAATTTGTTTCATTTAAGTGCATGTATTGCGCGGGATTTAGATCGCCCGGTCTTGCAAATACCGGGAGTAATTTTTATCGCGGCGCATCCCTATACCGGTTGCCTTTTGATGTACCGCCGCGCCGCGCGCGCCATCGTTTGTCGGATGGATCAAATTGCATTAAACAATAGCTGCATCCTGCTCTATCTAGTTGTAGTTAAATGTGCGGAAAAGAGAATATGATAGTTATTTATTTTGGTAGCTTATTACGTTTATTGAGGCCTATCGTTGTGTGCGTTTGATTAATGATAGATTGCTTAAATAAACTTTATGACTATCGAAATAAAGTTCATTTTTGTTCATTATTTAGTTTATTAGAGTATTCGTTTAGTGATTCATTTAAAAATGATCTTATGTCCT
This sequence comes from Hyles euphorbiae, assembly GCA_023078785.2. Lineage (NCBI taxonomy): Eukaryota > Metazoa > Arthropoda > Insecta > Lepidoptera > Sphingidae > Hyles > Hyles euphorbiae. The sequence continues at coordinate 10,845,119 of CM041041.1, read as the reverse complement.
GGAGTTACGTTTCAATTTCGTTTGTTCGGAGTAGTAAATGAAAGTGTCTGTAATTTACTTGGTCTTAACTAATTATTTTGAAAAAAAATACCTACCAAAAAAAATTTTGATATCGGTTCAGTAGCCGATTCTGAACGTACTACTTTCCGCTTTTACATTTAAATCTGTTACATGTTGTATATTCTATAAAATGAATTCGATTTTGATCCATTGTTTTTAAAATGTATTATACCCAAAGCTTATGTTTGCCCTTTATATACGTAGTTTATTTTAGTAACAAAATACATACATACTCAATCACATACATAGATATTTTGTAGCTCAGATACTAAAATAAGAAGGACCATATTTGATGTTATTGTTAAAAACTCACACTTCCATATAACTTTCACGAGCTATTCAACCTCGATCCCGAAAATTATGCTAAAAACTGAAGCGCACCATTATTTATTAATGCTATTAACGTAATTCACATGTTCCTAACTTCAAAGAACGTTTTTTTTTACAAAACTCACATTAACCCATTCATCGGTAAAGTTAAACATCTAAAAAATATTTTTGTACATATACTTGTATTCTAAAATAAACCAATGATTTATACATATTGGCGGGTTAAGTTAGGACTTAGGTTTAAGTTAGAACATCTAATTGTTATAAGCTTAAATTCGTTTAGTCGTAAAAAATGAGCTTAATATTGTAGTGCGTCAGGTAAACTCCGTGAATACCATTCAAGTTGGTGTTTTATATTCGAAGAACCCATACAAAATCTTTGACTGATGCTTTAACTGGATCATACCCGGTGACATGGACGGCGGTGTTAAGCCGGATTGACGTCATGACAGATCATTGTTAAGTCCGTTTTATGTTTTCGATAGTGACTCAAGGTTGAAAATGCAATGCTGGCCGGTGACAACAGCTTGAATACGAGTAAATAATGAAATGAAAATGAGAATACTTTATTGAATAATTATACATACATTATTTAGATTCCGTCCTTTTTTCTCTACCATCCGGTTCACAAGGCTGTTTTCGCTAGCGAAAAACGGGCAAGATACTCTAACGTTGCTTTTTTTCTAAACAACTTTATAACACTGTGATTATTCAGGAGTAGCAGCTTAGTTAAATCAGAGCACTTGTCCAATGATTTATTTTAGTAAATTGTATGATAAAAATATGGGTAACATCGTTTTGTCATCATCGGTATATATTGTTGACTGCCTCGGTGGCGTAGTTGTACTAGGGTACGGTTACAAAGCTGAGGTCTATGGTTCGAATCCCGGGTTGGGCAAAGTGATATTGGATTTTTCTATTCATTATCAGCCCAGAGTCAGGAATTTGTGCCCGATATGGCGATAGGCTCGCCACCTATCACATTGTGGGACGGAATATACAAGGCGAAATGTGGGTGTCCTGGCACCTCTGCCTACCCCTTCTGGGAAAAAAGCGTGAGTTTATGTATGTATGTATGTATATATTGTACCGCCAAAGTACTAGTATTACATATATCCCACTACCGGTTCGTCTGTCTCCAACAAATAAAAAATCTTTGTTTTATCTTTCTTCATTTTTGCGCATGCATGTTATAGATTTATGAATATTTATGAATCTACTTGGAAATATAGTTATGTCGTAGATAGTTAAGGCTTGTCGGGGGATTTGGCAGACAGTTAACAGCTAACTTCATAGTGTCCATATCGTCTCGCTTTTTATGCGCTTTTTGGATGCCGGTGTGCGCGCGAATTGTAACATTTTTAGTCTCACAATTTTTTCCAAACGCACCAAAAGAAGTTTATAAGCCGCTGAGGGAGTTTCTTGCACCATGTTTCTTCATAGGGTGGTAGCAGTAATTAACTATCAAAAGTTTGTAAAAGATTATTTGAATAAAGAATATATTTTTTATTTCCTACTTTTTTGCAAAATTATTATTGTAAGCCCGTTTTGTAAAAAGAAAACGAAACTCCGTATATTTTGTACGGGATCTTGGATTTTATTAACGATATAAGAGACGGTCGTCCGGCATCCCTGTGTGATCTTGTGATAGGCTGCAACCTCCGACTTATTGCCTTTAGCGGAATGCTGCCGCAAACCTTCAGAATTTGTCCATTACACGTTCAAAGGAAGTGGACAGATATGGAACCATACCAAAATATTTCAGGCTAGATAAAGCCCCCAACTTGTCGGCACGTTTTAATATATTTTGATTAGGTTTATGTCCGTAGCGGTATTTTTGGTTACCGGTTTATAGAATACTAGCGGCCCGGCCCAGCTTCGCCCAGGTACAAATAGATTTCTGTACAAAAATATGTACGTATTATTATTATACATATAAACCTTCCTATATAGGCACGCTGCCGCCGCCCCGGCCGGCCAGTACTGCCGCAAGCGCTACGTCCCACAATTTTAAATCTGTAATAAAGCTGTAATATCTTCGAAAATATTCTGGTGCTGTAAAGGACTATATAGATCTATATTAAATCAACAATGTATTTAAGCTATTTAATTGGATAAGGATTAATGCTGTATTGGTTAAAATCGCTTCGAAAATTAGCCATTATTTGTCTTAAAAAGTAAATGACAAAAAATATTATTGTGGGATATCCATAAGAGAAAGACATATACCATCGCAGAGTTTTCTGTAGACCTTTTTAATGTGTACAAATATATAGTACATTATTTTAATAATCTCGTAGGGTTCAGCCTGCGTTTGCAATGTAAGCGGAAAAAAATTGATAATTAACGACATCACATTAGAAACCTCAAAAATAACAATATTTCTCCGCTATTTAATGGATGTTATTATATATGTAAACCTTTCCATTGAATCACTCTATCTATTAAAAAAAACCGCATCAAAATCCGTTGCGTAGTTTTAAAGATTTAAGCATACAAGGGGACATAGGGACAGAGAAAGCGACTTTGTTTTATACTATGTAGTGAAGTAACGTTTATAAAATTTGTTGTCTTCTAAACGGTTATAAAAATAGATGGGATAAAGATGGTGAAATACATTGTATGCTGTTCTTTACATACGCCTTTAAGGAATAAAAACAAAAATAAACATGAAATCCATCCAGATAATACATATGTATATGTATTTTCCGCGAAGAGTGATGTAATGGACTATCATTGTACCTATATTTATCTACACAAAAATAATAATTAAAAAAAATAATAATTAGACTTAACTTCAACACACTCGCAATGTGTAGATGGATTTCACACATCTTTAAAATTCTTGTGGAAATCTTTTTGTTATGCATGTTTCCGAACTATGTTTTCCTTTGCCGTTAAAGTAAGCGATATTGACTTTAAATATATCTACATGTATGGTATATGGTACCTAATTTTGAGAAGTCAGAAGTGCATTCCTTGTGTCTAAACCTTCGACTGCTGGTTTATCAATCTGGTCCAATCTCAACAATAATTAAATCTATACTCATATTGTAAAGATAAAAGATATGATTGTTTGCATTGAATACACTCTGAAACTACAGGACAAATTTGAAAAAATCTTAGACAATTAGACTCCTACATTATTCCTGATGAACGTCGGCAACAGAGTATTTTCAAAAAAGTGATAGTGAGAAATAAGTTAGTAAATTGTTATTAAATATTTTTAAACCATCCCTTATAATATAATGTGTTTCTGTTTCAGGTAAGATACAGTGATCTTCTAACCAGGTATTTTGGGTACAAAATATTATTTTTGTTTGTCTGAAGTAAAGAGTGCTTTATCAATACACTGCTCTGACTGTAGGTATAATTAGTATTCAATATATTCAATAGGTCCCACTGAATCAATATCTCGGTAGCGCGTAGCTACGTTAACTAAGCAATACTCTAATTAAAAATGTAAGAAGACGGTCTCGGCGCTCAGGTATTAATACCTCAGCGCCTCGGGGAGAATGTCAAGCCGTTGGCCGTATGCATAGACAAAAGGACCTATATAGCTTCATAATATAGAACTCTACAGAAATAGACACAATAATAATGATAGGTACTTGCTGAACAGCCGCAATGGTGCATTGTCTTTTTTAAAATTTCAACTTTAGGACAGCTAAGGTTTAAAGGGCATTGTAACCAGAGTAACTACAGGACATAATGAGGCTTAATATCTTACATCTGAGAATGGTGAGCGCAATAGAATGTAAAATGCGAAACGTATGTTTCCTGGTAGCACCTCGCTCTATTCCTTCCGGCAAAAAGGCGTGAGTTTTATGAATGGAAACAGATGTCAACTTGATATACATTATTTATTTAGCTACTGAGTCTTTAAAGTACATTAATATTTTACGAGTTAAAATAGTTGGAAATGCGAGTATGAGAAAGTTAGTCGCAGTTGTTCTGTAGCACTACTAGTATATGTATACTCACTGTGAACCATAAAATCTTAGGTTCGATAAGCGAGTTGCGTAATCTACTTTGAGTAAATTTTTCACTCTGAAACGTCTTAATATTTAAATTTTTCTGGTACTGGAATGTATGCTCAGCACGGAAATAGGCTGCTCTGTATCACATTTTCAACTGGAAATAAACTCGAGCTGGTCATTACACCTCTGCCTGCACCTACTAAAATATAGACTTAAGCCTAGATATACATAATCAAAAGACATAAATACATACATACATAAACTCACGTATTTTCCCAGAAGGGGAGGCAGAGGTACCAGGGCACCCACATTTCGCCTTGTATGTTCCGTCCCACGATGTGATAGGTGGCGAGCCTATCGCCATATCGGGCACAAATTTCTGGCTCTGGGCTGATAATGAATAGAAAAATCCAATATCACTTTGCCTAACCCGGGATTCGAACCCGAGACCTCAGCTTTGTAACCGTACCGTAGTACAACTACGCCACCGAGGCAGTCAAATAATATATAATCAAAATAAAATCACAATAAATAAGACCAAATGAAACAAAAATTCAAATAAAAGAACGAACAGATAAAATAACAAGATTTATTTCACGTTTCCATTCCGAAGCTCGTTTTGCAGTTCGTAAGCTGAGTGATTGTATTCCTTTGCATCAAAATGAGAGGCTTTGCGTACGTTATTATCATCTGCTTGGAATGGCGACATGAATGTCACTCCCCTTACAATATAGAACAATGTACATTGTAAAGCAAAACGGGCTCTGACACTATCTGGGCCGACGCGTAACAAAAGTGATTATTAATGCTTTGAGTCATGTTATACTAATGTTCTACTGTGGTTTGCCTATCATTTTGCAAAAATCTAAATAGTAATTCGTGTCGTTGGTACCATTTTAACATCACTAACCCCGCAATGTCAATTTGTTCCGCCAAACAGCAGTGTAAATGTACTGTTGTGTTCCGGTTTGAAGGACATCGTAGCCCGAGTAAATTTTCATACTATAACGCTGGCAAAATTACATGTTATTGAATATTACCGTATCATAATGGCATCTGAAATTTACGCGAATGTTACACATTGAAACAAAACTATTATTTGTGGAATTTAGCGCGGATATGGTTTAATTTTTAAATTTAATAATATTACGATATCTTCAAACTTAAATAAAATGTAATTTTGCCAGCGTTACAATATAAAAGTTGACTTTCATATAATATGTTATAAAGACAACTGTACATAAGCTGCTTCCTTGGTAACCAGATATTGATGGTTTTTTCATCTCACCAGGCACATCGAATCTGGTAAGTTCCAAAGACACTACGATCGGAACTTCATAATAGCTGATCGTGTGATGCCTATGTTAGAGGGACGCGCAAAACTTTCAGCTTTTATAAAGTGACGAAAATCTGGCGGCCACGGCTCTTGGTCTATAAGTTAAATATCGATTTTTATAATCCTTCTTTTGAATAAGAGAACTCTTTAATTCTATATAGCAATTTCCGTTTACTTAGTCAATCGAAGTCTTTTAGGAGTTCCATATTAATAGCATTGTAATAATGCCATATCTAGCAATTGCAGCAAATACACTAGTAGACCATTGAATGTTGAGAACTCCTTATCTCTCAACAGTCGATATGATTACGCTCTTGTCTAAAATCCAGATCTATCTATATCAGCCTATATACGTCCCACTGCACCGCACGGGCGTCCTCTACAATCGAGAGTACGATTGAGAGTGTTTGGCCCATATTACAATCAAGATAAACTTCCTTATCCCTGAAAGCAACACACTTGTATTAGTCAAAACGATTGGTTTACACCGCTATATCCTCATCATATAGTAATATCGTACTAATTGCTATTCCAATGGCTATAGACATCTATACCCTATTCCCTACCGTTAATGGCATATGCCGCCATTAGACCAAGGTTATAGCCATCAATATATAATATATATAAACACTACTGCAACAATATACGTTCAACTTTGCGGTTTTAATACCGTCGACCTTTCAACTATAATCTATAGTGTATACATCAAGCGTGTGCAATATAAAGGCTTATGTTCAGTGCTGCGTTATGCGCGGACAATCCTGGGGGGCTACTTCGGACATCGAACGTAAAACTGTATGAATGTTTTCAGTACCCCACACAATGATCGAATCTTCTATCGTACGTCGTAACCATAGACTAAGTGCGATGTAAATGATAAGAAACATAGAGTAATAAAATTGATTTAAAATTAAAATTATTTATAATCAACCGACCGTACGTTATACCGTATTTATAGTCGGTTCTTGTTATTTTAATTATTGTAACTACCACTATAGTCCTCAAAGAATTAAAAAAATGTATAAAGCATAGTATTGATTTTTAAAATGATACGTATATCTTGCTTCGAATTTCGAACGTCAGAACATTCGATCTTCGTTTCGGATCATAGGGTAATCCCCCTGGTCAGCGGTAATCCCGCACGTCGCATGGCGCATTGCGACTTGCAGCATGGACTAATGGAGCGTCTAATGGACTCAGTTTTACCCCCACCTTAATTATACGCTATGCTGGTCGATATTTTAAAAATACTGAGATGAATTCACAAAGCCAATACAGAACATTTAGGTGTAGGATTGAGCTGCGAGTTGCGACAAAGTCTTTACGATTAAATAGCAGTCCAAAGTTGTATCTAAGTTTGATAACAAACAAAGTTATTCATATTTTTTTTTTTTTTTTTTATTTATATATGCTTTATTGTACACCAAAATGTAAGACACATACAAGTACTTAAAAACTAAAGGCATGGTTACAATAGGCGGCCTTATCGCTAGCTGCGATCTCTTCCAGGCAACCTTTGGATGGACTGGATTATTGTGAAATTGAAATAAAGGGTAGTGCAAATAGCGAGATAATAATAATAATAAACAATAATAATTGATGTACATGCTATATTATATTAATTTACATAATATAAATAAATGCAAACATACATACGTACATACTAATATATATCGAGCTAACTATAATGATGATTTAAGTAGAGGAGCAAAAATATATATATATATATATATATATATATAACAGGATAATACGTTACTGCAGTGAGAGATAATGTATCTTAACAAGTCTTTTAAAACATTATTGTCATATGAAACTATATACTTAGAGCTAACAAACCCCAGTGGTCTTAGGTCTAACATATTAACTCTACCGTTTGTACAAGGCTGTAGAGAACAATAGTATCCAAACTCTCCCTTAATATAGAACAAGGCTTCTGCACAACAAAAGCATACAGACAAACACGCCATGACAACTTAATACACTGCTTGGGCCTAAGAAGTTCGTATAATTGTACTCACAATACTGAAATAACAATACACGTATACAAAAATAAATTTTGCAGCTGTTCTCACGAATTGGCACGTCGGGAGTGGAATTTCTTTAGATTTTTCATTACTTGGTATTTTTCTTTGTTAATGCTTTTGTCTGTTGTTATGTGAAGCAATAATGTACTAAGCAGCATGTATGCGTTGTGATGGCGTGTATGTGTTACATATAAGCGGGGTCTTGAGTTCGAATCCCGGACCCTCTCAATTATGCTTTACCATTTGGAAATATTTGTATAGGTTTCCGCTACTTAAATGCATACCCGCTGTTGCGATAAGTTCGTTCGCTATTCCATAAATAAGAAGGAAATTACCTTAGCGAATACCTCAGTCTAGTTTCTGCTCTTCGAAAATCTAGCTGTAAGGTTATACAGTTTTATTAACATTTATGGAATTAATTATCCCACATAAATTCACGTTAATGTTTGCGAAATAAAGTCCTTAAAATAATGGTTTCATAACACAAAATAATCACAGCGTTGCTATGATATATCAACTTAATTCGGTAGCTTATGACGTAACATACCGCGATACAGAGCGAGCAGATGGTCCACAATCACCTTTAAAGTTTTTTTTTTTTTTTTTATAATGGCCTGGCATAGTGGCGGCATTGCACCTGATGGAAAGTGCCAATGCCGCCCAGGCAGAGTATCCATTGGCATCGGACGGCAGTCCCATGCCAATGGAAACAATTATGCCGGCCTGCTTAGGTGCCTCTTCACACCACGGCGGAAGGACCCAGGATTGTAGGAAGGAGGGAACACGTGCGCCGGCAAACAATTCCACAGCCTGACGGTGCGGCACAGAAATGAATTTGAGAACCGTTTGGTTCGCGCCGGGATGGTGTGGACCGTCAAGCTATGGCTTCGCAAGCCAGCACGCGTGGTTCTGGTTAGGAATGGAGAGGAGGGGAGCAAGTTGAACAATTCCTCAGAGCACTCACCGTGATACAGGTGGTAGAACACGCTTAGAGAGGCGACATCTCTCCGAAGTTGTAGCGACTCCAAGTTGCTCGTAACGTCTGCATCATTCACAATGCGGATGGCCCGCCGCTGCAATCCATCCAAGGCATCGAGCAGGTACTGGGCGGATCCATCCCAAAGGTGCGAGCAGTACTCCATACCCGGCCGGACCTGCGCTTTATATAAGCGGCAAAGCTGACCGGGCGTGAAAAACCGACGCACCCTGTTCAGGGCTCCAACCCTGCGTGATGTGGCAGATATTACGCCCTCGATGTGATTCCTTGGATTGAGATCACAGCGGATATCCACACCAAGGATACACAGGTCATTCCGCACTGAGAGGGGAGTACCCTGAAGAATGGGGAGGGGAGAGAACGGGGATTTTTTGCACGTGAACGCACACACCTGGGTTTTCTTGGCATTGAACTCAACCATATTCCTGGAACCCCATATAGAAATGAAATCCAAGGTCCGGTTGAGCTCAATGACAAGATCTTCGCGTCCCTTCACAGTTTCGACACGGCAACCTGGAGGCCCGCAGTGGAATCGCCCATGAACCGTGCTGTCATCTGCATAGCAATGAATGTTGCCAAGCGACAACATGTCATTGATATGCAGAATAAACAAGGTGGGCGACAGCACCGAGCCCTGAGGAACTCCGGCATTTACCGACATGAGCGCCGAAGCGTGTCCGTCTACGACTATACGTATTCTACGCCCATGCAGAAAGCCGGAAATCCACGAACACAGGTTGCCGGGTAGACCGTATGCCGGAAGCTTGGACAGAAGACCACGGTGCCAGACCCTATCAAACGCCTTGGCAATGTCGAGGCTCACAGCAAGAGCCTCACCACGCCGGTCTATCGCCTCACCCCAGCGATGCAGGACAAACGCTAGAAGATCACCCGTCGATCGATTATTGCGGAATCCGTATTGTCGGTCACTGATCAACGAGTGATCCTCCAGGTAGCGGACCAAGTGGTTAGATTTAGCCGAGTGTCCGACTGGCTGTAGCTGCGAGCCGACTGCTTCAGTGTCGCCTAGTTTAGAACGTCGTTCGGAGTTAAAATAGAGTTTTGCAGTCCCAATATAAACATGATCGGAACGAGACCTCGCCACCACTGTATCACGCCAGTGCACAGCTAATTTTTAAGCATACACTGTGGACGTGTTTGTTAACTTAGCGATAAGAACGCACTAACTTTCCCAGCATTATATTCTTAATCAGCCTCAGGGGATCAAGATTACACGTGGAAGTTACAGATAAGATTTATTTTACAACTTCACAACGTGACGAATAACATATATTTTTCACATTAGAAAGGTCGCTTAGCAAAGAACTCATGGTTGGAGATATCAATCACATCTTTGTCATTGCAATTTCGATATCTTGTTAACACATCATTTAAGTTGCAATAATGTCATACTAATTATTAACCTACTCAATCACTTAAAATATATATTACCATAATTAATATAAATACAAAAGCCATTTATGTCCGGGTTAACAAGTTGGTAATTATGACGTTAGCAAGTCATTAGCGTAGAAAATATCTAGCGACAAGTCAACTGTATCCGTCCAGTGTTCACTATACGTATGCATAGTGCATTGAAAATTGAATTGAAAGCGGAGATCGCTATTATACGAATGCGTTTTACATTATAAATCTTTCACGGACTAGGTTACTGCCGAGTCTTTGTGCTGTGGCTGTAGAGATTCCAGACAAAAGTTCGAGGCCGACTGGTTACGGTTGTACAATACTTTAACGCTGGGTAAGTAGGGCAATCAGTCGAGCTCTTTTGTAACTTTTGTTCTGTATTGAGACACGAGAAGTAAATAATGTAAAAACAGTATTGATGACTCATTTACTCTATTACAGCTACGAAACTGTTTTACGACTGCTACTGCATGAAACTATCATTGTTTTACGAACGGGCTATGAGTAAACTGATTCGCTTTTAAACACTGGAGCTGCTAGTTTATAGTCGATCATTTGTATTTATTTTCCTCGTTTATAAATTCATGCTATAGGTATTGCGTGTTTCTCGAAACGTAAACAACTTCGTTTAACATTCCGTTTGTGAGACTTTTATATAATGTATATCAAAAAAACATTCCTTCTTGCCTTCTTACCCTGATGGAAAATATTCCATCTTCCATTATCTTGTCTATTGATACTACAAACATGAACATTTAAAAGATATGTTCTAGCTGATATTTTTTGCCTTTTGTATTTGAATGTGAATTAATACAATCTACCCCTAATATTTATTATGTTATATACAAATAGAATTTTATAATACACACACTCACTGCAAAAATCATCGCTAATAATAACTCTCCGCAAAAATGAGACCCACCTGCCCAAGTTTCTAGCAGGCCCCAGTGAAGTTGAGGCTCCGTTTATAAATATGAAAGAGTCTCATGTCTCTGTGTGCTTCGAGGCACGTCCCACGGTTTGGGAGATATAGGTCGCTTCTATCTTAGCCAGCCCTTCCACCTAGCCTTAAATAGTATCATAATATAGGGGCGACCAGAGACGAAAGTAACACGAGATGAAAGTGACAAATGAATTTGTGAAAAAATATGTTGTCTACACTGATATGCTGTATCACGCAAATAATTCATTTGGAGACCCCTTTACCTAAGTTGCGCTTACAGCGCTATGCCAGCAGGCCTTGGCTATAGCGAGGTTTTTTCTGCTACTTTTATTTTTATTATGGTAAGTACTTATAGCTGGTCATGCGTCAGAGGAATAGCATAAATATTTTTGTTTCCATTTAGGGGTAAACAATTATGAATTATCTGGTGATGATGAAACGATGATGAAATATCATGGTTCCCTCTAAGAAATTATTAAGTCCGCCACTTGTACTAATATTTTTATTGTTTAATATCTTGAAAGCATCTCTGTATAGTGCAAAAAAGGATTAAATAAATAAATTATCTAACGATTTTAGGATACGCTTATATGGGTGTCAAAATTCGGGAAATTTTATTGTAGAGATGAAAGTAACAAGTCCTTTCTTTTATCCCTACACGCAATTATATTCGTTCGTAATAATACCCAAAATCAAAGAAGAATAATGGAAAGGATAGATAAGGTGGAAAAGAGCAAAGATTTATAAGCACTCCGTAGAAGTTTGGAAACCAAATAAAATTATAATATTCCTAATCTACTGCATTCATTAGATTAAGTCTTCAACGTTGCTGTATACTTAATTATGACACTTTTTATTACTATCTAGGTAAAATAAAAATAAAGTCAACTTAATGCATACTCAATACTTTCATGGTCAGATGTAATGCAAGTCGTAAATATAAACCTACATTATATAAGTGTTCACGTCGAACGTTACAAGTTCATAAACGGCTTTTACGAATATTGACACTTGTGATGACAATAAATTCATACAAATAGCGTTACCGAATGGGCAAAATGCGCTAATGGCACTTGTAACGCAAACGTGACAATAAAATGTGTAAATAGTTCGTGTACGTAAAAGAGCAATACGTAAAGTTGCTTATAATAACTGAGCACGGGGCTGAGTGTCGTGAGCGTAAAATATAGTTTGAGATCGTCGCACATCCGTCAAGTACTTACTCAGATGGTCTAGCGGCACGTAAAGTAAAAAAATGTTTGCACGTCGCACACGGTCGCAGCGCGCACGTCGCAGTGGCGCGCACGGCACAGCACGTTCATTGAAGTGCATCGTGCGGTGCACGTGGTGAGTGGTGACACGCCGGGCTCGCTGCAGACTCCGCGGGCCCCGGCCGGCTCGCAGGCCTACACTGAATAGTCTCCGTGGTCGCGCTAATCGCTTAGTCACGGCACACGTCGCCTCCGCCGCGCACCTCACCATCTGTGATAAATATCTACTCCACTACATCTGTTTGTGATAAATTACGTGATGTTTTATCTGTGATTATGGGTTTTCTCGACGGTGTTTCCTTCTCTGTGTTTAAAAAGTGCCCGAATCTCAAATTGAAGAGGAAGCGCCATTCACGAAACAGGTAAATTTAACCTACCCGGTGTTAGCGTGCGTAGGATATTAAAATTTTGAAATTAGATTAAGAAAGGGACGTTTTGTTACACACATTTCAAAACGCGACCTTTACAAACAACACTGTTACAACGTAGGAACAAGTATAAATAGACTTCATGTTTTGTTTTGGAAAATAAATATTCCTGTTGGTTTACCAACATTCTCGGCACACGACGCGGAGTAACTTACTTGTAAATATTTATGAATAATACTGTACTGTCAGTCGTCCACGAAGTAGCTAAACACAGTACCAGTCGATATGTATTATATACAAATACAACGGACACATATCAATTGCATTATCAGATATACCAATCATTGAAACTCTCAACTACATGCTTACGTTATCGTGGATGATATGAATCAACCTCTCAGTTAAATGTAGGTGAGTGTATTACTGTTGTCTTTTATTTTGCACGTGAGGAGTTTAAGAAAACCTATACAAATGTCTAGATTAGTGGGCGCAATATTCTGCTCGGTGTTGAGACGCCGTCACAGTGCGGTTTTGATGACTTGTAGGCGGTTAATAAGCTACTTCCAGTCGAACATGGCTCAACATTGTTTTTAATGTATTTTTGATGATGTCGCGGTTGGAGTTCAAACCAATTCTAGTATTATTTAAACAACGTAAACAACTTTTAGCGATTAGCCTATGGCTAATTGTATTTGAATTATTAATCGCTTTATCGATCTTGGCAGCGTTCGGATTGTATTCGATCTCCAAATCTGGCAATATATTTTAGGGACACTTTTATTCGTTAAATATAAATTTTTCAACAGTGTGATTTATGGTGCGATAATGTTAATTGTATTGTGTATTAAAACTGGCATAGTTTATATATTTTTAACCACATGCGTTTTTATAGACAACGTTAATGGGGATTAAAATGAGAGTCAAAAAAATTCGTCCTCTTCTTTCTTCTTTGGGTGCCTTTTCTGGTGTTGATAGTTTGCCGCTAGCTTAGCTTAACCCTTAGGGCTTTAAATACTGGACGAAAATTCGTTTCAAAAAATACTCAAGTAAGATAATGCATAAAATAATTGGATTTAAGGTTCTATTAGGACTACAGCTTATAAAAAAGAGTGTCAATGTATTGTTTTAGTTATTACCATTGGCTATACAGTTAGTTGGCACTAACAGTGTGGATGCAATGAACGTAACGGTATCATGAAACATAGCTGCATGTGCGGGGGTGTCTAATACCTATATACGAATTCTATCACAAAACAATTTTCTGCTCAATGAAGCATGTCATCCTTTATTAAAATCCACTGAAGTAACGTGGCCATCATTCAACAAGAAATTGAGTTTTCTTTAACCAATATTCGATCAACTAATGTTTTACGTCATTGAAGAGGACTCGCGACCATATTGAACATAATAATGAAGTTGACGCGATTCATACAAATGCCGAATTGGTTATTAATAACATTTGTACAGAATACTATGACGGCATAAATTGGAACGTTGTAATTATACGTGTAATTAAATTGGTTCGTGAAGTCGGTCCGTTGATAATGCCACGCGTATGACCTGACATACGGAAAACGGTTATGCTCCGGAAGCATGGTAGTGACCCGTAACGAGGCGACGCGACGGATGGGTGACTTCGCACGGCCTAACCAAACATCAACTGTAATTGCAACCAGTAAAGTGTATCTTTGTACAAATACAAAACCTAGGGGTATATTTTAACTGCGCCGCGCTTGCACCCTTGACATCGATTTCTTTGTATTATTAAAATTAGCTTTTGTAACATGTTACACGTCCTTTATTTGAAAGGTCCTTCGTGTTTCGTTGTGGCTATAAAGAAGTAAATTAAGACGGCAAAACGACGTATTTATCCACTAATTGTGTCTCGTGTTGATCGAACTATGCTGAAAGAAATAAATAAGTATGACGCGGAAGGTGTCGATAAAATAAGGTATTCATGTAGGTAAGCAGTAGGCATAAAAACTTTTGCCTACGACAAGATGTAGGTAAACGTGATTTTCGTTACCAAAATGACGTACGTACAAATTATAAAGCAAATATTTGCCTAGAGTTTACGATAAATACTTGATGCGTAGTTGCAAGCGGTGCCATTAGCTTTGTACGTACTGAACCGGATTTATAAAAACAATGGCAATGAGAACAACCCGTGATCAATAATTACTTCATTCCATGGCTATTTATGTAAATGCTAGTTACAATTGAAATAGGTACCCTCAAGACAAGCTTATTAGAATAAATGAATCGCAAATATTTACCTTGTTCTTAAGCCAAGACGATTGTAAGAGTTGTTTGAGTTCTAGGTCTAGGTGATCAACTACTCTATGACTATAGACAAAGATACTTATAAAAATAATAGAGGGGAGTCCCTAAACTCAAGATCTTCAAAGGAATCTTATAAGCTATACAGAAGTTTGTTCAATTTGGAAGCTAAAATACATTCAGCACCAAGTAGTAAAATGTTTTTTAAAAGTGGGCGCCAAACGTCATAGTTTTAACCATATTAAAATAAACATAACCAATGCGAGGTATGAGGGAATTTTTCGTTTTCTGCCATGTGATTTTGATTGTCTCCATTTAATTCTTATTTTGATTCGATATCGTTTTGATGCCTTTAAATGTGAAGATAGTTGAGCGTCAGGATTTGTTAAATGACAAGCGCCTATATGTAAAATGTACTCTGTGGGCGCCTATATGGTAATTACATTTACAGAATGATTTTAAGTAAATGAGTACCTGCCTCATAAAATATTATCAGGTTATAGTGGGTACACGTACAGTGTAAACAAAAGGCTACCGGGATTCAGTTAATTTCGAGCATAAATTATTGGTACAACCAAAAAATCCGCTTAATTAATACGGAAATTGTATTACCTTTTTGTGATTTTAAATGTTTAATGCATATACTGTTATTTTCATACACATGCAATCGCGCTTTATTCAGAGCACTTCCTGTTGCTAAAATGAGAGAGACATATCATTGTCTCTTTAAACGGAATATTAAACATACAAAATATTACTATATCTTACAACCGCCTACTTACGCCGATGTGGAACTTATAAGCTCCTATGCGTCATTCTGACAAACAGTATGACATCAGAATGTAAAATAAGTCCGACATGGAAATAAAATACGTGATGAAAATTATAAGGCAAACAATGAACAACATTTTTAGTAAATAAACCCAAACAACCTATTTCTAGAAAACCTCTGAATATGTATACGACAACTTTTTTTGGCTGATGGGTAAATGAATGTATAAAATAATAAATGGATTGGCTTTTAATATTATATATTATTCGAATACCTATTATTGCACAATAATTTATATTTTTGTCTTCTACATTAAGTATTTACATACATATAATTATATTAAAATGCCACCTGTAGTGTTAGTATTGACACAAATGTATAAAGGAAACATTTCACATCATCATCATCATTAATTTAAGTATTTTGTAATCCGTAAAAATATTACGAATAATGTAGTCTATCTACTCATATTTTTTTTATGTTAACCCACAAGACGAAAGTTATTTTACAATTTAAAACGAGCATTACGTTTTCCTTATATAACCGTTAATAAGTTCAAGGCTTTTGGATCAAGGCTTCGCAGCAATAATTGGTTATACATATATTTAAAGACAAACAAAACAAATTCGATTAATGGTACCCACGAGACGTAAAATATTAGTCTAAATAAGGTCAGACCAGTGTGTTAGTAAGAACACGAAAACAATAGCATGAGAACTAAATTGGCAATCAGATTATATGTATTACATTATTCCGCAGTATGAAGCTACTACATAAAACAATATGATACATGGCGAAATTCGTGGAACAAGCGATACATATTAATTTACAACTCTTATAGGTATTTTATAGTGAAAAATATTATTTGTATCTAGTCTTTTTGTGCGGTGCATTATAATTTTATCCTGGTGGTAGCATCCTGGGTGTTTGTGAGACTGAAAAGTCTATCGTAGTTCCTGATACCCACAACACAAGACTCGATCTTAGTGTGGGGTCAGGACTATGTATGTGACTGTTGGGTGTTATTATAATATTAATTTACATACATACATACATAAACTCACGCCTTTTTCCCAGAAGGGGTAGGCAGAGGTGCCAGGACACCCACATTTCGCCTTGTATGTTCCGTCCCACAATGTGATAGGTGGCGAGCCTATCGCCATATCAGGCACAAATTCCTGACTCTGGGCTGATAATGAATAGAAAAATCCAATATCACTTTGCCCAACCCGGGATTCGAACCCGAGACCTCAGCTTTGTAACCGTACCTTAGTACAACTACGCCACCGAGGCAGTCGTAATATTAATTTATTACTATTTATTATTATCCTTATGTAATTGGTTGCTAGATTGCAGTATTTTTTTGGAAAATTCTGTTTCAAAAGTGAAAGGAATATAATCGTGAGGTCATTGTCAATTCCGCGTCATAGTCGTGTATCATACTCGAGACATGTAGTAACAACATTATCCTTGTTTGTAATGATTGCCTATAATGCAACTTTATTTTTAAAGTGCCAGCAAATATTAAAAATAATTTTTATTTTATTTTACTTAGCGCAGCATACAGGATTATACTAACATAGGTCTTTAATTGAATCTACTGTTTATCACCTTGTGGTGACATTGAACAAAATTTGAAAAATTCCGATATTATTTTTGTCAAAAATCGTGATTTTATTTTTCACCTTTTGGCCACCCTTTATAGATACGAGTATTTTTGCTGTTAAGCTGAACTGCAGTTCAGTTCGGGAACTTACCGTAAAAAGCCTCTTGATCAAAAACAATGAAAACTAAATCGCTATTTTTGACAAAACTGCAAATTATTTTTCAAACTTGGTGCAATGTTACCTGGGGTGATTAGGAACATGTGATTTAAATTAAATACCATATCATGTCAATATCATCTTCCATATGCTTTAAACAACAAAAAATTACACATTAATCCCATATGAACCCCAAGTATAGGTTAAAGTAAACCAAAAGTTATTTAATACATCTTTCTACAATTTTAATTGGACTTTTAAATTTTAATACATTCGCTAATATATAATACAAAAAACAATAAGTATGTGTATTATTAAGTAGTAATTCTTTAAGACACTAAACAACAGGTAATAGCCGACATTACGGATATAATGTATTTTACCTATATAAAACATGGCTTAAAGATTTAATGTGCCCACGTGAAGAAGAGATTTTCTGCTTTTATTTCCGTAACAAAGATGGGGTTTTATGTTATGGATGCTAGATAATACCGTTTATATGAACCTTAATTTGTATCATGACTTGTAATAAAAACTGCAGACATTATTGAAATAAAAAAATAATTATAAAAAAAAACTATTATCTACGTAACTGCGCCCTTTTGTTTAAATTAAGCTCAACAAGTCTCAATAACAAAGGCCTTTAAAATATATATCTTTAAATTAACCTAGAGCAGATGTTTTATTACCTTTTATTTTTACTACTTTTGTTTTGATGTTCCCTATTACTTCAATTTTACGGATTGTCCATTTACATCATTATAAATGTGCTGTATAAACTAAATACCATTTTAACAATATGATCAAATAAATGCCCCTGCTGAGCGAATGCAGTACAAATTGTTGGCTGTAAAGGTCATTTTTGAAAAAAAAAGGTATGTTTACAATTTCCGGCATTGTTAAATATTTGCGCTCGAATCGCGTTTTCTTCCGCATGACCGAAACAAGGCCAAAAGTCTGCGGGGTACAGCGATTTAATAAACTTTTCATCACTCTTTCACGTCTCATAGGACACAAAAATTGTATATTCGTTTTAAAATATACTGCATGTTAAATTGTAATATTATTTCTTGCTACCATTTATTTTTATCGCCAGCTGAACACGTAACTTTTTAGTTCGGTTATAATAACTGAACAAACATCGATGTCGCGTATGTTTTTGTTTGTAGTTATCAGAAATACGCCAGAGCGATTGCTGTTAAATTTATTTGTAAAAATATTTCTCTATTGCATGTATTCTTGCTGTTTGTATAACTAGCCCTCAACAAAAATAAATACTTGGATAAGAAATACATACATATATCGTTTTTTATATACACGGACATTTTACTAACATTAAAAACTTACTATTTTAACCTTACATATTGAGTAACAAAGAGACTATAATTTACATTAAAAATAGGGGAAACCTGTTCATTGGCAGTGACATTACGAGCTCCCCTTTTTACCTTAATATCAAAGTGTTGGGGCATTGGGCAATCAGCCGTTATTGCTTTTGACAACGTTTGCCTTTCCGTCCATTGACAAATCAAACTACGACGTTTATAGACAGCTACTATCTTTAATGTATGGAATATGTATTATGCACGAATCGCATTTAGCACAAATATCGTGGAAGCTTTAGTCAACCGATAACCAAGGAACACATCAAACATCGATGTACACCATTGTAAAAGACAAGATATAATATAAAATAAAATAGAGTGATAGTAAAACTGATTCAATATTTTACACTCGTATTTCCAAGGGAGTAGTAATATAAATCGTAAATAAAATAAACGTATTAAAAAATGCACTACAAACTACAGCTACTTTTTACACAGTACTTCCTAATAATATATTTATAACTGTTAAATATTTTGACAATAAATTCCGTTGCCAAGGCGCCAATTTAGATCCTCGTTGCAATAACTTGTTGGGCTAGTGTTACGCACGCTAGCACGGAGCAATGCCGACAAAACCGGTTCCATACATTATAGCACCGGCCACCACGAGCCGCACACTGTCATTGTCAGAACCAGTATATCATGGAAATGCTCAAATTACAAGTTTATGAATGAAAACTTTGTTTTAGTAGACGGGAATTAGCATAATTGAATTTTATTTGTTACGCTTGGTGTTGGTCATTGACACCGTTACGTGATTTAAGCGTATGAGTCACATGCTTCGTATGCTTTTAATTACTTAATTCTACAGGCAATCACATATTATGTAAATTTTGTGAGGCTTCCGTAGTGTCTATAAATCTACGAGAAACGGTCAAGTTTGGATGGACTTGAGCTACGGGAATTCCGTATCACCACACAGCAGCGCCGCGAATTTGAATTATATTAAATTAGCTCTTACATTTATATTACTTATCAATTTACATAATCATTTGAAGTATGTAGCTTTCGTGTACATTGTTTTTATGCCTGTACGAAAAAGAAGTTTTTTTACTTCTTTGATATTTGTAAGGATCAATATGACTTATTGTATATGATTTAATGGGTAGCTTTTTAAAAAATATCTGGGGGCGCGGCCGAGCCCCCTCCAAGTCGAGCTAAAAAGTGGCATGGCCGTAACATCCTTTTCTCGAAGCAATTCAGACCATTTTCAACCCCCTATAACTTCGTTGTGGCTAAAGCATGAAGCCTGAATTTTCAGCCACTAAGCAGGCATTGTGTAAACACGGTATATTTACAATTTCATTCAATTTGAACCAGTAGTTTAAGAATTGTAACTAGTCAAACTTTCTTAATTTTGTCACTCACTAACTGACTGACCGGTCATCAAAAGTCTAAGGCACTTCTAGCAGACATAGAACCTTCAAATTTAGAATATTATTAGTGTTTAGTGTCTAAAAACCCATAAGACAGAGGCTTTAAGAAAAATCGTTATTGATATTCTAGAAGTAAAAAGTACCGAAAAGGAAAAAACTAGGACTCTGCCAAAAAGACGTGAGATCCCATCCAAAACATCTTGTAAAAAAATTCCAAGTCTCGCAGCTCAGTTTTTCTACCGCAAAAAGTTGTGAGATGCATGTAATACCAAGTCGGTTAATTTATTTAAGTTATTACGTAAGTTAATATTATATCAACATTAAAAATTCTTTACGTTTTAAATAAATAGATCGACTTGGCCAGCAGCATTATGTATAAATTGTACGATACATTATGTTTTCATGTGATGGCCAAGTTGGTCTATTTATTTACAACGTAAAGAATTTTTTATGTTGATATAGCTTATAGTTATAGTTATATAGTTGATATAACTTAAATAAATTAATCGACTTGGTATTACATGCATCTCACAACTTTTTGCGGTAGAAAACCTGAGCTGCGAGACTTGGAATTTTTTTACAGGATGTTTTTGATGGTTGGATTATTTTGGCGTACAGTTAAGAGAATTCACAAGAGTTAGACCTAAACAAATATACCTTGCTTAAACGCTAACTGCGTGTTCGCATGCATGACCCATATGGCTGTAAAAGCTGATTCTTAAATCCATTACAAATGTTCCTGAATTTGTATCTGTAGTAGCCCATATACAACCCACTGCAGGGCACGGGTCTCCTCTGTACTATGAAAGAACAATTGCGAGGGCTAAAAATATTTGTGCCTTCAAAAACGATCATTAAATTCCCTACACCTACAGCCATTGTGGTCATTGATTGTGGTCTATAATATTGTGCATTATTTGTACCCTGCACAAGCGAGTAGTTTTGCACTAAGCTTAACTTAAGCGCTACAAATGGTTGTGTGTGAATTTAATTTTACATCCTCCTACGTACGTGAATACGTCCGCCCCTTTGTAGGATCAAGCACGAGATTGCGTCGGTAAAGGTGAATAAGTAATCTTGCATAATAACCCGCAGTAAACAGATAATAAACAAGGTGTAAGTTTTAACGAGGATATTATTTTAACACGCGATAGTTCATGTTTATTGGCAATTAATAAAAATATACGGGCATTCACAGGGGTTAAATTCTAGTAATAAGTTTTTAAATAATATCGCAAAAAGTGTGACAACTTGTAGATATCCTTGTGCTAGTGAAATACTTGATTTATTTAATTGCGTTTGTCACTGGCCTAAAGTACGTGCGGTCACAAATTCGCGCACCGCGCAGTGGACTGCCGGCGCATGCAACACGAATAATTGGGACTGGAAGCGGCTGTAATAGCACTGCCTACCTCTTCGGCGTACAGTGATGCGAGTTTTACATATCTTTAAAAATATTGATTGATTGACGTGTATTTATAATTTTGAAGATTCAAAAGGTTCCTTCCTATATTCTAAATGCTGGTTTGATAGATTCAAACAATTGTTCCACGAATGCGAGTTTTTTTCCGATTTTATGTATTCTAATAAAGTGTTTCGGCTTGAATTATTGATTCCGGAATAAGTCATTAGTTGTGGCTCACTGACCGCAATATCTAATGGCAGCTGGGGTCAAGTGGTCTTAAATCATAACAACCTTGAATCCGAAACGATTTTTTAAGACTAATCATGTCATAATTGAATACCTCAGTCGACATTTCCGTCTACATAACAAAAAATAATAATAAATCTCTATGGACAAATAAAAAATGTTTTAATTTTGGGAATGAATTCTCAAACACAATTCAAGTTGAAATTTTGAATTACGCGACTTTAATATCAGGTTTAACAGTTTTTTTTTAATCTTCGGTTATAATTATGGAATTACCTATTATTAAAGTTGCTGATCTAAGCAAATTGATCTTGAGGTGTTTGTATTGCAAATAACTTGCATAAATAATAACAGCATTATGTAGCACCATACGTCATATGAACATTCCATGAATTATTTAATACCTTATCACCTGATTCATTTGTAATGTATTATGTAGCACATCGTCAATAAATGTATGTTTTGAATGTAACACTCAATAGTATCAATCATCATAGATTGCAATTTTAATTAATTTTATGTTTATTTTGAACTTAAAAAATATTCATCTTTCTTCTTTTCAAATTACAATACATTAATTCTACAAAAGCACTAATGAACACTGTTCTCAAAAAAATACATTTCAATGAAATTGTTTGTGCAAAGTGATTGTTATCCGAACTGGCATCGCGCGGAGCTCATATGTATAATATAGTTTTTTTTTATTGCAATGAATAGCGAGACGAGAATGTCGTTCGCCTGATGGTAAGCGATACGACCGCTCATGAACAGTAGCAAAACCAAACAACGCCTTGAAATACAAAGTAATGCTTGGCATTCCACCGCGCTCCCCATCCTGATACATAAGATGTTCAGTCTCAATATGGCCAGTAGGTACTCTGGCTACAATGTCCTTACATCCGAAACACAACAGTGCATTTACACGGCTGTTTGGCGGGAGAAACAGCCATCGCAGTTGGCAGCCTCTCACAAATGAGAGACCTACCAGCATTAAAAAGAAAGATGGAAGAAATACTAACTGCCTAATACGAAAGGGAAACGGCCCAAAAACTTGTACTATTTAGTGTAAGCCCATATGCGTCCCAACTCCCACTTCAGGGCACAGGCCTCGTCACAAGAGTACGATTGAGAGTTCAAGCCATATAGTCCACCACGCCGCGCCAGCCTAGTGTGGGTTGGAGGATTACATACCACAGATATTCTTACAAATTTGCTATAATATGCAGGTTTCCTCACGATGTTATCTTTCAACGTTAAAAAACTTATAACTTACCCATGTTATAATCCAATAAGTTGTGCAAAAAATATAAAAATTCAATAAGCTTCATAAATACGTTTGAACTTAAAGGTTAGCTCTGATAATACTTGTTTTCCCAACCCAACATTCCCGCATCTTTAGCATGTTTAATTCGCTTTGTTTACTGCAAGTTACAGTAATAACATCAACTATTTCATTTCATATCTATATTCCATTGTGTTCCATTCCTATTAACTTGAAATATCATACCCGAGTATTGTGTTGTTATTTTTGCAAAGTTGTCTCTGTAACTAAGAGAATACGTGGTTTTCCTAAAGGTGTGTCCAAACATTGAGCGGCAAGAGCGCGACAGCAACACGCGGCGTTTGCAGGACACATTTCTGCCGCGCTCAAGTTAGAACGAAGCCGACTAATGTTTGCGCGGCAGTATTGCGCGGCACACCCAAGACACGCCGCGCACTTCAGTTGGCACCAGAACTAAAATGAAACCGGTAGCGTGTGTCGTAGCTCTGCTTATTATTAAAAAAGAGAAGGACTAAGATATTATATTTTAATGAGGAAATGCTGGACGAAACTACTTTTTCAGCGGAGGTTACAAAATATTGAATCAATAAATTACCAAATTCATTACCGAACACCACAGTTTTAAGATTTACTTTAGAAGAGTTTGAACATTTACACATATAGCCTGGTTGAGCCGCATATTAAAAAAGAAGATGCGTATTGGCGTAAGGCAATCACAACAAAATAGTGATTGGCTATAACTTTGCGGTATTTGGCAACAGGAGACTCATATTCTAGCCTACAATACGTGTTTTGTTTTTATTATGGTATTCTTTTTTTCGAGGATCTCATAACTCCTAAAAAGATCTATACTTTTCAATTAAACGAATAGATGTTTCGTTGTCCATGTTTGTGCGCAGAAATACTTCCAAACACTAATACTGACGAATGTTTACTAAGAATGTTCGTGCGCGGCAGGCAGCCAGACGCGTTCACATGCGGCTGTCGTCCAATCATAACGCGGCGGGCCGCACGCGGCAGCCGCGCTCGATTGCCGCTCAATGTTTGGACACACCTTAAGAATAAACAGCTGTTTAGATACACATAGTTATTATCTATTGTTTCTATTCATTATAGACTATCGAGGTTGTACAAGTAATTACATAAATGCAATAGTTTACACAATTTATGTCGCATTGCAGGCATTTTAAATACATTATTAATTTATACTTTTTAATGACTGCTGTAAGCTAAAAAAATAAACATCATCTTCACCTGCCATAAGAAGCAAATTAAAGAGCATAGGCCTTTCCAAGAATTTCCATATGTACTGATGTTGGAGGCGGTCTACATCCAAACGGCTTGTAATGTTTTTACACATTATTTTAAGTATTAGATCTTTAAAAACTAAAGAGCCACAGCAATATAATGTTATTAATTTTAATCAGTTAAATCTTAAATTGCAGAATTCAGTTTAAATATAGCCAATAGTTTAACCGGATTAAATCATACAATGAACAAAATACATTCCCATTTTTTTTAATGTTTTATCTGCACATAACGGATCAGTTACGGCAAATAATTTCAAAATGAAAAGAACAATGTACTTCATATATGCAGAGGCTATTTTTATGAAGCAAAATTCATCCAGGCATTATAACGTGATTGACAAACCAGCATTCAGTATTAGTAAGATTTCCGCGGAGCATTAAGTAGGTTAGTTGACTACTCTTTTATTTGCAGCAGTTTAGCCAATTTAGCCTTGCCGAAGCTATTTTGTCTGGGGATTAACTGTTAAATGGCAAATTGTCATATTTGACCTTAAGTTAGTTTAACAGTAATTACAGCTAGATGTATTGTTTTTGTTTGTGAATAAGACAATACAATCGATGCGCACAGAATACAATATAAATAAGAAAATAGAAACTAGATCCCGAGACTGCCGTGAAGACATTTACTGAATGCTTTTCTGAGGACTATAATTGTATTTTTCAAAAAGTATACAATATACATATTTAAAATCTAGCAACAAAAATATTTATATTTAATCCTTAAAGTATTGAACATGTTTAGAAACGCTTTAAGTCTTGCAGTGGGAATAAAATAATAGAATTGGAAAACAAGACTAGTAACGTCACTAGTCCTAATATGCATTCTAATGTGCGCGTGTGCGGTGTGAAAGAAATGGTAAGATGTTCCAACTACGCTCCTACTCTGTTTTTAAAATACTATTATTTGCCTTTAGAAGTTACTCTATTTTTGTTTTGACAGAAATATTTTATTTTCATGGTTTTTGTGTTTTTACATTGTATAAAAAAAATCATATTCAAATACCATGTCAACCTTAACTTTGTCGGGGACATAGTTTAAATTGTAAATATTGTCTTACGCTTTTCTGTAAATATTTTATTTCATTTCACCATGAAAGCGCTCTTCGTACATCGTTTGAAATTCCGTTTCAGTGGCTAAAGCAAACATGAGAAATAAAAACATAACATACTATTTTGCGTACTGTGCTAGTCGTTTATACTGTTTTTCCTATCTTGTCCCAGTTATATCAAGTCATGTGCCGTCGTATTTTGTCCCATAACTCAAGGATTATAATCCTGTCCTATTTTATCATCCATACCATCCCATTCATAGTTGAAAGGAGTTACAAATATGTTTGAATTACGGTGCTCATCTTTAAAGTAATGTTAAAATCGTTCGGTCATTTAGAGTGGATGGATAAAAGGAGGGTAACTTAACAAATACTTGAGGTGAATGCAGATGGAAGAGCGGGCAAAGGTCGACTTTATCAAAACTCGGTGAGACCCGAAACAGGGGTCAAGTCAGATGTACCTAACCGAGTGGACGTGAATGCATTAAAAATTTATCAACACTTTCTGTGGATGAAACGAAACTAATATACTAAATTTGACCAAAATATACAGGAGTGACGCTTATGTGTGTTTGGAATAGCTTCATAATATTTTAAATTTTGGAAGTTGTAACAAAACGGTTTAAGTTGTAGACCTGAATATTCATATATTTCATTTCAAACATCATGCTTCATTTTTTACATTATATAAAACAGTACCTAAACAAATATTTCATAAAAGAGTACTTTATGTAGTGCTAACGTAGACGTCTATAAAATCTTATCAACAATGAAAACCATGACGGATCAACTCGTGGCATGTCGGTTAGTTTATTGGTCACGTTTTTAGAAAAACCACACAGTCGGATAAGGTAAAATTAATTTACTGTTGTATCGCAAAAAACCCATCCCAGCAATTTTCATCGCCATTCTGAGATGTGGAAAATAAGAGGGACGAGATTAAGTTAGTGTAAAAATGTTGTGAGTATCAAACATTTCTTGTATTTCAAAGAATTTTCTTGAATACTTGTCTTTGTTTGAAATTCAATTATTAATGATATTAAATCTTTACGGTTTAGTTTAGTTTCCAGTGAGGAATTATAATAATAATCCCCATAGTACTTTCAACCACCGGTGTTATTCCTCTACAACTCCACGAGTCCCTTAAAACTCTAGATTTACCTAAATATTTTTACAGATCACTACAAAAGGCAACCATATTAAATACGTGTAGAATAGTTAGAAAATTCCTACAAACGAATGAAGAGTAAAACATACTTGGCTTTGGCTCGTATGTTTTGTTTTTTTTCCGGTAATAACCGAGATTAACTTAAAGTAGAAAACAGTATAATAATAATAATAAATTAATACGTATATTCCTAGGCGTAACACATTTTTCATCACGTGTGCAACATGCCATGTTTCACTGTTTTATTTAATAGAAATTAAGACTAGACAAAAATAAAACAAAAATTCTTCTTATATGAGCAAGTCTCATTTATTAACATGGTTATCATATAATTTGTTGTCAGTTAGTCTATAAGTGCGTGGTGGCCAGTTGGTAATTGACCCGACGCGGCTGCCAGTATATTCACAGGAGTCGCGGGTTCAAATCCTAGGGCACACCCCTGATTTCGAAGTGTGTGTTGATAACATGTGTGTATTCATAGTCAATCATCACGTACTTTAACGGTATAGCGGTGAATAAAAATATCGTGAGGAGACCGGCATACCATAGCAATTTGTAAGAATGGTATATAAAGTCCTCCAACCCACAATAAGCCGGCGCGGCGTGGTGGACCTTTGGCCTAAACTGTCAATCGTACTCTCGTTTGTAGAGGAGACCCTTTATTGGGACCTATATGACCTGATACAGATGTAGGCAAGGTAAAGACGAAAGGTTTTTGTTGTTGTACATTACCAGCAATAGCATACGGTACCGAAACGTGGACTCTCACTATGAGCTTCATACGAAGTCTTTGTGTCACTCAACCTGTAATGGAGAGGGCTATGCTCGGTGTTTCCCTACGAGATCGATTCAAGAGTGAGGAGATCCGTAAGAGAACAAAGCTTACTGACATAGCCCAAAGGATTAGCAAGTTGAAGTGGCAGTGGGCCGGTTACACAGCGCAAAGAACTGATGGCTGTTGAGATCGAAAGGTTCTAGAGTGGAGGCCATGTGCAGATAAACGCCTAAAAGGGGAATGGACGACCTGGTCAAGTTTGCAGGAATGTTTCTGGATGCAGGCCACTTCCAAAGGTCAATGTGGAGATCTTTAGAAGTGGCTTATGTTTAATAGTGGACTTCCTGAGGGTGAAGAACAGAGAGATTATAAGGAAATATATCCTTATATAAATTATATTTTTCAGCCTATGTGGCACAGTTGGTTAGACACCGGCTGTGAAACGTGAGGCAGTGGCATATATAGTCCTGACCCCACACTACGGTCTAGTCTTATAACGTGGTTATCAGGAACTACGAGAAACTTTTCGGTTTCACAAACATCTTTTTATGATCTATTATTTTCTTGTTGATCTGGGTATTTTTTTGGATGCCTTGTCGTTGTAAATGTCAACATCACCCTGGGGTGCCAATTAAGTAATTTACGTTGATATCTTTAGAGAATCGCTTCGATACTACTAGATTGATTGAAAAAGGTGATTCTGTATTGAGAACAAATTTAATTCAATTCGCACTCAATATATAACAAGGCCACCCAAAATCGCTTATGAAAATGGAACCTTTACCGACTATAAATATGATCTTATCACGAGTATAATTAAGGAAAACCAATTACAATTTACAGCGTTTAAGCGGAATATTTTCATGACAACGGTGTATGGTCATTACGATTACGGGATTTTGGTCCCATAATACCTAGGTAGGTACCTACCTAGGTTACTTGAGGGTCGCAAAAATATAAAGCCAGTGATCACGTGAGCGTAAATTCCTCAGCCGGTTATTCTTCAGTAGCGGCACGAAATCTTCAAAAGCACGTACGTTACATCTGGCACCTTGCACGCGTCGACAATTTTGTCTGTTCCCCCATTCCTCTGAAACGGTTTTTCACGGTAATGATATCATTTTTGGGAACTAAATTTACTAGGAAGATTTTAGTACAAAAAAGGAAATATCTACAGAAGCTATATTTGAAAAAAAGCTTTTCTAGTGTGGCTTTTCTTTTCATTGTATCCTGTGGTATAGGTACATTTATGACTTTATAATTACAGAACAATAATAAAGAATCTTACAATTATGGCAAGATTATTTTCAATATAAATTGTAGGCTACCAATATGTACCGACTAAGAAGGAAGGATATTTGTCAAAGCTTACTGCCGTCTCAAGACATAGGGGGGTCGAGCCTGTAGGCGTGTCGACCCCAGGTTTCAGTTCCGGACTCTCAGCGTAGTCCGGACACAGAAATCTCACTCTTGATCGCTGGAAACTCATGACCCGTATGCCAAAGGATCAAAGACGCCATCTAATTTTTTAGTTCTTAAGTATAATATAATAATCAAATGTGAATACCAATAATTATATTGATATATTTCCTAGGTAAAAATATATGGAGCCAATTGTTATCGATTTCATGTCTCGTAAAATCAATTTTGGTTCCCAAAGCAATCATAATTTGATTGCTATCAATCACATGAACATTTAGTAGGGTTGCAGACCGCATTCTTATAAAGTCTTTCTTATTGGTTCAAACTGGTTTCATACACCTGAATGATTTATGCTGCAAATGTTAGCGCGAGAATATACGGACAGCTAGAGCTGTTGGCAAGCGAGGAAAATATATTAATCGGTAGAGCATCTGTCCCGCCATTTTGAGCTATTGCGCTAAAATGTTTCAGGTGTTGCTTTAGTTTCTCGGCTTTGAAAAATGTACCTACATTCACCACGGTAGGAAACTGGGAAATTACACGAAATTCCATTCTAGAATTTTCGATGCCAGATTCATAAAACAGCGCATGCGGCAGGCAACCGCCTAATTAGTTTATCTCAACTCCGATACGAAAAACGCAACAGTAATTTTGGAATATTTCCTCCACTACGCGGAAGCAAAGTAAGCCAATTTTTCAAACACTGCCTGCGTAGATCTACGATACAAATTTTGCGGGCGGCAAGATGGAGCCGGATTTTAATACGAGTACTAACGACACTAACAAATATTCGTGGTAAATCGTAACACCCGCCGTTTTAAAACTCACCGATTGTTCTACAGGATGTGAATAAAAATGCCGTCAAATAAATCACAGGTCAAACGAATGTATTTGTATCAAACGGACAATTTAACAATGGACACGGGACACTATGCACGCACCGCAGCGTCGACCTTGGGCCCTAACGCTGCGCAGTTCACGGTCTCGCACCGGTAGCACCGCCAACTGTTCGTGCTGGGTACCAGCTGCTCGCTGCTCACGCACTCCAGGTGGTACTGTGACGAGCACAAACTGCATTTTATCGTGGCACAGCCATCCGTGGTTCGGTTACAGCAGGCACAATCCATTTTGCTATCTGAAACCAAATCAAATAAATAGGCATTTATTTCTGGCCCGGAACCTTCAAAACGTTATTCACCTTCGAAAACGATATTTACATTCACAATTTTATACAATGGTTACTCAAATTTAATATATTTTATGTTTTTATAAAGTAAAAGGAATAATTTTAATTTTTTTGTACGATTTTAGATGTATGTATCTTGGCCAACGGAATACGACTGACAATTTTTTTGGATATTGACAGACTTTTCTCTGTTCTGTTTTTTCTTTAATGTTCTTTTTTTAAACTTAATAGAACGACCGAAATTGTATGTAGCCAGGGTTAAATTACATAAGCTAAAATATTGATGTACAAACCTCCTTCGGATTTTAAAACGTCACAAATTAAAAATATATATGTTTATCGTGTTTATCATACACTCGTAAATGTTTTATCAGCTAATGTTTGTTATTAGAAATTCTGTATTTGTTATAGTACATGCTATTCTTAAGTAAAAATAGTCTTTAGTTTAATTCGAAAATGTGTATATAACAAAAATCTCATAAAAACAATTTATACATTGGTAAAAGCAAAGAGTATCACTACGTTATAAAAGAGTTCACAACTAGGAAAATAAATGTCAGTACATGGTAATTACACTACGCACATGTGTAAATATTTAATAGATTATTCAGAATAATTAATTCGTAACAAGTGGATCAGAGGCATTTTAACCATTTCGTTTTACGTTCATTATCAAAATAGAATAAACAACTTTGTGATAAAAGTATCAGTTGCGAATTTCAACATAATACCAGGATATTTTGGGTAAGCCGAGATTTTGACGTGTAATATTCTTAATAGCGAGTATAACTTACGCTACAGACATTTATAAATTAGCCGAGTAAGAAAAGCTGTTTGCAAAATTGATACCTCAACAGTGGAGTATTTTAATTTAACTTAGTTTTCTTGTTTCTAATTAGTTCTGTATCTGCAGTTTAGACCGGCTTGTGTATTCTTGTCTGTTTGTTTATAATTATTTTACAATATTCCAATGCTGTAACAAATAATAACAATTTTGTAGAATAATATTAAGTGTAAAAGTATTGGCTCAGTCTGTAAGTTATAAACATATGTATATTCTTTATTTTTGATAATGTAATATGTGAGCTGTGATTGTTTGTTGTCCAAAATAAAATGACAATGATCACAGTTTATCGGCTATTGATCAATTTCTAGCGAAATGTTACAACAAAATGTTTTTTATTGCCCCATGGTAGCAATAAATATAGGAACAACATTGAGATTTATACCCAAATAAAAATGTAGCAGGTTGATGAATGAATAGGGGCTGCAAATACTATTTCATTTTATCACGTCCTTTCGCAAAAAAGACCGGACAATCCAAGAACTCGAAATTTGTCGTGATTTATTTGATTTAGATCTTAGGATTGCGCCCTTTTCCGACTGTCTACAGTTAGAGGTGTTACTAGCGTGCATAATAGGATAATATTGTTGTTGATATATGAAATAATCGTTCTGTTGATCTCTGTTCTGTTCTGTTCATCTGTTGGGAGTGCGTGGTGGCCTGTTGGTAAACGGACCAGACGCGGCTGCCAACATGTTCACGGTGGTCGCGGGTTCAAATCCCAGGGCACACCTCTGACTTTTCGGAGTCATGTGTGTATTGATAGTCAATCACCACGCACTAAAACGGTGAAGGAAAACATCGTGAGGAAACCTGCATACCATAGCGATTCATAAGAATTTATATGGTATGTAAGTCCGCCAACCCGCACTAGGCCAGCGTGGTGGACTATATGGCCTAACCACTCTCAATCGTACTCTCGATTGTAGAGTAGGCCCGTGCCCTGCAGTGGGACGTATATGGGCTGATCCAGAGATCCAGATATATGAAATATTGATTGCGTTTAGAACCATATACGCACTCATTGGTGCATTAATGTGTTTATTCCTCTCGCTTCAGTTATTTAATAGTCAGTAACCATTACATATTTTAATGTAAATATAGACAGCCATGCACCATTGCACTTGTTTCATAATATGGTGAATATATTATCATTCATTCACCGTGTATTACTTTTCTATCGAACAGTATTCAAATGCTAAATGCATAATTATAATAGCCGTATCTACAAGCTGCAAATATATTCTTGCGTTGGGCAAATCTTGTAAAATAAACATATAACGTATTGTGGACTAAAATAAAAATATTTTGCGCCGAGTATTAGTATAAGAGGGAGGAACTAAGAATAATAAAGAAAAATAAACTTTTCCTCCCTCTTTTTATTATTAACTAGTATTGCTCGCGGCTACGGCTGAGTGAAAAAGTTTTTTTTAAAGCTAGAAAACCCGTAATATATTTTCCCGGAATAAAAAGGATCCTAAAGGAAAATGCCTTCTTCTCTAAATGAAATTCTTCAACCTATAGGTCCATCCAATGCTGTGTGGGCCTCTTGTAATCCACGCCAGGTTGTTCTGTCCAAGGCAGTTCTCATACAGCCTCTTTCCTCTTCTATTTCTTCGTTTTAAACAAACAAACTTTTCAGCTTTATACTGTGATATTGTAATATGGTATTTAATTTAAACCACAAGTTCCTTATCACCTCAGATACAGTAAAACACGTTTGAAAAAAAAAACTGCCGGGTAGTTGTGTTAAAAATGCGATTTTAGTTTTCAAGTTTCTTGATCACCCTTATACTAGGTACGAGTCTTTATACGGCCCATGTAAGCTCCCGAACCGAACTGAAGTTCAGCAAAGCAGCTAAAATACTCTTATCTATATGGGGTGGGCACGTACAGGCAAGCGAAATGTCGGACGCCCGCCTACAAGGTGGACGGACGATCTGGCTAAGGTTGCAGGAAGCCGCTGGATACAGGCCGCTTCCAACAGGTCGTTGTGGAGATCCTTGAGGAGGCCTATGTTCAGCAGTGGACTTCCTGTGGCTGATATTATGATGATGATGATGATGATATGGGATGGGCAAAAATCGTAAAACTATAATTACGTAAACTTATCTTATATTTTGTTCAAATTAGTACAATGTCACCCGGTGTGATACGGAATATGTGGCTTAAATTAAATATATCATATAATAATATCACTCTATAAAATAGTAGAAGTAAGGAAAGAGTGAATTTTATAATACTATCCATGTCTCGTCATAAAATTTCTGTTCAAAATACCTTTTAAAAATTCTAACACGTCATATGAATAATTAAATTTGCAACATAGTTGGTGAATATTCCGAGCTCTTCGCAGTTAGTGTACGATCCCGCATTCAGCTTTTTACCATTTGCGTGGATTTTTACAAATTCAGCGGTATTTAAATGTTACAGGAATATTTTTGTGCAATGTGCTTAAAAGTTTCATGTATTTTTAGCCACAATGTGCGGAGTTTATTAAAATAAATATAGGCCTTTAAATTGTTTTGAAGTATAGTCAACTACCTACTACAGTGATTCTCAACCTTTTTTTTGTTGCGGCACATATTTAACGATTTCAAAATTTGGCGGCACACATTTAACGATTTCAAAATTTGGCGGCACACAAAGAAAAAGATAAAAGTTATTTATTTACTACAACACACTGCATAAATAGTTTATGCCAAAATATTTAAATAAACTAATATATACTACAATAATAACTAAACGTTTATTAAGGGATTAATTACAAGCTAATAATAAAAATATTTTTAATGCGAAATTTGAGCTTGATTTTTTTGGTAATTTGATTTATATTTGGTCGTAAAAATGACAATGCTACTGTCATATCGTAAAGAAAAGGTGCAGTAACTACTATGCAACACCTTGTGAATCCCAACTATCACTAAAACAACACGTTTTTTATGCAGAAGTGGCAAGTGTGCGCCGACTTGAGACATATTCCTATTGCTATGCACGCCGCTTCATCATAATTTGGTACTAAGAAAAAACGCGTTGCAAAGCAAATAATAAAATAATTAACTTTTATGTGGACTTAAATATATATTCATGTTAAAAATATTTTTCTTTTTAAATGATATAATTTAATAATATTAACATTATTATATATTTGCAAAATTTGGCGGCACACTTTTGAAATTTGGCGGCACACAAAAGTGCCGCGGCACAGTGGTTGAGAATCACTGACCTACTATATCCCTGGTATCATGACATCATCATCATCATCTCAGCCACAGGAAGTCCACTGCTGAACATAGGCTTCCCCCAAGGATCTCCACATGGACCTGTTGACCTGTATACTATTTGTTAATAAAAAAATCAAATTTAATAATATAGTTATTCATTAGCCCGATGAAAACGCATAGAAGATACTGACGAATGCTGTAGTAACGAGCAAACCCACCGGTATACAAAAAATCCTGGCGCCGCAAAGCTAATGCGTACATTTTATTTTGTCACAATCACAAAAGTAGTGCCTACGTCTCGATAGTTACATGGAACACATGATTTCTTTTCTTAAAAAATGTTTAAAAAAAGTATGTCTGTTCCGTTTCTATTTATGTAGGTATTGTAGATTGTGTAGGTGTGTATATTGGAAAATCAGACCATAATTGAAATAAAATGTCTACCGATCAGAATGGCTGTCTTTTTTTTTCATGTAACTCACACAATTAACTGTGTGAGTTACATAATTAATTTATCGATCTATGATGTATTGACCATAATGTCGACCCATTTCACCCCACGACGTCAAACATTTTTAAACTGATGTAATTAAAAACATAGTCAATTATAATAATTGTCTTATCTAATGATCAGTTTTTAATAAATAAATAGGCCCAAAAGTCTCATACATAGTTCTGACCCCACATTAAGATCAATTAAATCATGTGTCGTGGGTATCAGAAACTATAAGAGACTTTGCGGTCTCACAAACACCCAATGTTTGTGAAATGTTTGTTTGGCCTACAAATATTTGTGTAGAGTCTAGATGCGGGGATTGCACCCACGACCACCCGTTTTACAGACGGCGTCTAACCAAGTGAGCTACGGACGCTGTCGAACTGTGACATATATGAAAATAATAATTATTATTAAACACAACTGACACAACTAATATATTCAAATAGCTCAAAGTCTATCTATATACCATATAACTTTATTATCAAAAAAGAAACTTTATGGACTTCATAAATATTGATGTACATATTATTACGTCAAATAATGTTCTTTTCAACAAAATGCAGGTAGTTATTTTTCTTTCATATAGCCATGTATTCCAAATAACTGAAGTGGCCACAAGCATTGCCTGTATTATACAATATTCCGGCGACACTGAAAATTCGCCCGCAGAACGTTTTTTTATTCATCATATTGCTCCACGTCTGCTTTATATTTTTGTTTTTCCTGTCATACAATCAAAGTTTTACGTTGTTATTGTTTCAGAACTCATGTGTGTGGGTTGTGTTTTATAAATTCACCCGATAGTCACCCACATAGTCGTTACATCACAGTAAGTTAGCCCTAGACCCAAACAAAGTGTTTGTGGGTCAGTAAAAACTTCATCTTGATGTCTGGATGACACCCAAGGCTTATCTTATATTATGCAATTGCATTAGCAGTGTTGTTTTTGTTGCCATCCTGTATATAAAAGAAATACATCAAGTATTCACATACATAGTCCTAATCCCATACTGAGATCGAGTCTTGTGTCGAGGGTAAATTTCAGAAACTATGAGAGACTTCGTTCTATCAAACACCTACACCCGAAAGAAATATTTGTGGGCCGCACAAACATTTCTCTCGGTGCAGGAATCGAATCCGCGGCCTCTTGTTTTACAGGCGGCGTCTAGCCGATTGCGCCACGGACGCTGATCTATGTAGTCTTGAAGAATATTAGTCAGGCATTAATACTGGCTTTGCCTGATATACGTAATTATGTCGTTTTGGTAGGCGCATATTCAAAAGGCTTAAACCCAATGCTTAAACCAGAATTAATATCGCACAGCTTGTATGGCGGCGACGTGCAAGTGACATAGCTTTCAATCTCGCAATTCTCGGCAGAGATTGATCAGGTTTAATAGCCAAATATTGAATGTATCAACACTTTAAAGAGCACGGTAAGCCGTCGTTTCCAGGAGTTGTCATACACAAACATGTATTCATTAAGCCACGACGGGGATTAGGATTGTATATATATGGTCCCCTATTCTAGCAGACTGGATTTTTATTTTACCAATACGGTCGGTCCCCTGAAACAGGGTTTCTGCTCACTATTACATAAAATACCCACAAACCATACTGTGGGTTATGCAATAGGATACTACAGGATTATGCCAAATTAAACCATGTGTCATTCGTTATAATGGCAAGAGATCTTAATACCAAAAATAAACACGGATAAAGAAAAAAGGTCCAATTAGTATCACTTATCGATTAATATGATGGGTTTTTTTTTACACATATGTATGTATATATAGATTATCCGCAGACGAGAAATGGCTATTTCGCATTAGTCAAAATTCTGAGAGCCTGGTTATATCCGGGTAGAGGTAACACAGGATAAACCCAAAAAACAACACACGCAAGTGGGTCACCATGACGGGTCCTTCATTTCTGTTATTTACTAATGTTTTTCGAATAGTTTTTAATGAGTGAATATTTGTCGCCAGACGAGGCGGCGATGTGGGCGGCGCCCGGGTGTTGCGTTCGACGCCCGACTGGGGCGACGCGGCAATCAGTGGCGAACACCTCTGGTCGCCCACTTCCGTGTCCGGAGATTGCTGTTATGTTGGAGACGCGGAATGCCAGGTAAGCAAAAAAGTTTACGCTATTTTATACTTAAGTTTGAGGTTGCTCGGTTGGCAGAATAATTTTCTTAGTACTCCACCGCTGGATTGGCGACGCGGCGGGTTGAATCTGAATTAAGCTCGTTCAGATATACTAGAGAATAACCATGTTTTATAGCAATATCATATATAAAGTGGGATACTTATTAAGTTGATGTGCTACTATATTGGAAGATAATTTATAGAAATATTATTTTTACTCGGCCATTAACTCCTAATAATAATTCCTTCTTGAATTTCGAAGAATAGTGCATTTTTAGGTTGTCATACAAATCAATACTGACTACATTATCCTGTTACATTGTATAACGCCCCATTAGTATGTCCCCCAACGTTTTTATGAATGAGACACTTTAAAAAAACGCGTTGACAAGAATTTGTATAGACTGATACAGCTGTGGGGACCGCTTTCAGCTTTATCGATGATTGATGTTATATTCAATGTATTAAATATGTCTCTTTAGTTTTTAAACACCAAGCATTTATCTACCAAATAGTTCAAAAGTGAATTTAAAATAATCGTCCAAAACACAATGCATGCAGTAACCGTCTGTGTACAAACTTTTAGTTCAAAATTGTTTATGTTGGCCAACGTACATACACTGAGTTAAATAAAGCTTAGCATCTGAAGTGATTTTCATACAATGTATGTGCTTTAAATGGACTTTAAATTCGCTAATAGAGCAAACAATATAGTGATTTTCCAATGTTTAGTGTTTGACACAGTAAATAATTGATTTTCACTCATATAAGATTTAATAGTTCAAGTTTATTACTCTATGTCGCAATAGGGATTTTGTTGGGTTTAAAACTAAGACAATTAATAGGATAACATAATATACTCCAGACCGTAACAATAAGAAAATATATAGCGGCGCTCAAGTTTAAAAGCTAATACTAAAGTAATCAATTATTAAAGAAAAGACGGAGAGAGTTATAAAAACAAAACTGGAACTTTTATGAAATGTTTTCAATTTAAGATTATAAACATTACACAATTTAAAATATAAAATAGCTGCGGTGTTGTGTTGAAAGATGAAAGATTCATATTGAAATGTTTTTACTATAACATGCAAGGTCGCATGAATGGAAATGAATTTGCTTCATTCATATGCAAGTAGAACTAATTGCGTCAATAAACTGGCGGATAATTGGTCATATTTCTAGTAGAGCATTTCTGATATTAAAACTCGCGCGTCTAATGGATGCTATAACACATTTAATAACCACATAAAAGAGTCACATTAAAATAATAATACTATAATAATTCATACAATCATACAACACGTAGTACAAACAAGATATTTTTTTTTGTTTGTCTTCCTCTTCAAGCAACATAACGTTGACTATTTTAATAAAATAAAAATGATTTACGCATGTCACATATTTTTTGCTCGTATACATCCATCAAAACGAGATCCTTTTTCTATTATTAAGTGTATTGCTCAAAGACACAATTTATCTTTTAGTCTGTTTACAAAATTACTTATATTCGCTTCATTCTTTGTCATTCGCCACAAAGAAGCTCTGAATATTATTGTGAATGGCGTTGCTGATACGAAAAACCTATTGAGTTTGATACAAGCAGCGGTGAATCGTTGTACAAACAATTGAGAAGGTGCTAAACGAGCAACAGGGCAAGAAATTGTAATTTCCCCGACAACCATTACCAAGTTTCCTGCCTATTGTGTGAGACGGTCGGTCGTAGTTGAATGTAAGATTAATGTCCCATGGCTATGCTGGCACTATTACCGTGACGTTGACCCTATCGCCGATACAACAAAGCCTGTCTTCGGGTTCGTGCTGCCAATCGTTACCTAATAACACCCCTGGCCAAATTAATTGCATATACACTTTTTGTACGTTGCCGCTTCGCCCCTCCCGCAATTTTATTTTGATTTTTTTTCTTCAGGGATATCGCTTTTTAGAAATTAATTCAATGAAAATTTATTTATGCATCAAATGTACTATGACCTTGTGTAATATTACTAGTGTTCATAAACGTATTAATCAAAATTAATCTTTAAAATGCTGTAGATTGTGGAGAATATTTATTTAAAGTCAATAAAACGTCAGTGGGGGCTAGTGGTTGTCAGAATGCTCGCTTGAAAGAAACCGTGATCATCATATAAAAATGTAACTAAGAATTATTTCGTGTCTCAGCAGATAAAGTTACGGCTACGTCGCTATTTAGGTGCAAAATAACCCGAAAGTATTTTCCTATAAATTGTCTTAAATGCCTCAATTCGACCGTTGTAGCGACCTTTTTACTTGAATATTTAACGAGAATTGAACAAGTCCGAAGCCACAGAGTATTTTATCCTGACCGCTTCTAATTTACTGTTATCCCCAAGTTATCCCGCTGACATAAACTTAAAAGATAGTTTAGCCTAGACTAACTACTGTACTTTAGAACCGTGACTGTTTAAGTACAACTGATAGATTAATCGTAAGAACTGTATCGATTTTGAGACATTTTTTTTATGAAAACTTTATAAATGTCCCACATCCCACTGCTGACGGAAGTGCAACTTCTATATTATGTTGACTAAGGGGCCTATCCGCCACTAGAGTTGGATAAATTCAAACATACCTTGATGCATGTAAATAGTTCAGCGTAACATGATAGCATCATTTATAATTTTAAATTAATAGCAATACTAAACACAACTGTAAATTTAACCTAAATTAAATAAAGACTAAAATAACCGATGCGTTCACACTGCAAAACTGTGATAACATTTAATAGTTATTGAACGGATTGTATGAAACGCGTAAACCTGAATTCCGAAGAATGAAATTGTATAAAAAGCGATGGAAGTTTTGTTTATGCTAGCGCATAATAATTTGATATTTGTATTTCGGGCCAAGTAATTAATATTAACACCATCGCTAAATGGAGTTTGGTAAATTTTAACAACGCCGCACTGAGTAATTTGTATTCCCTCGGTTTCCACTCAACCTCCCCAACAGAAAAGTACGCTTTCATAAACATTTGAATAATCAAAGATTTCGGAAGTTGTGAAGTGGAGGAGGGTCGTGGACTAATAAGTTTGTGCGGTACAACAGAAACACGGTTCCCGCATGAAGTGTTCGGCGTGCAAGATCGTGGCGCACATCGCGTGCATCGAC
This sequence comes from Hyles euphorbiae, assembly GCA_023078785.2. Classification (NCBI taxonomy): domain Eukaryota; kingdom Metazoa; phylum Arthropoda; class Insecta; order Lepidoptera; family Sphingidae; genus Hyles; species Hyles euphorbiae. Next base: position 10,805,099 of record CM041041.1, on the reverse strand, counting down.
ATCCTGATGGACCGCGTGCAGTTCACGTGTAAGCCGACGTTCCGCGACGTGGGCGTGCGCCAGTACCGCGAGCAGACCATCACGCATCACCACTGGGTGCATCGCCGCTCCGAGAAGGGCAAGTGCAAGGCTTGCGGCAAGGTTAGCGCTCCTCATTAACTCCCACCCCGTGCTCCCACCTAATACTCATTTCACGCATATTAGTGCTGTCTGACGTCCGTTAAATTAGTTCTGCATTATATTTTATGTATACGCCGTGTGCTATCACCGCCCACTACCTCGCATAACACTGTTTATAATTATTTCAATTAATTGCTTATCTATTTCAATTTTATATTAAATGAATTTTACGAGTACGGTAGATTCAGGTGCACCTTTTAGCAGATACATTTATTTTAGGCAAAAAATACCAATAATTGTATACCAGCACATTCGTAACTAATAATATTGCACGCTTATGTGACTAAAATATTCATATTAATGGCCACGAGTTAATACAAATCTACAATACGGCTCTGTGAGTAATGCATTGTGGTATTGATTTTATCGCAACCAGCTTAGTGTTTAATATGTTCGACGGCCAAAATAAAATAGCTCATGCAAGGGAAATTAAATAAGCTCTGTTGTATAGCTGTTCTGTGAAATCCATTAATATGTACGTCGGGACAAGCGGTCGGAACGATCTCATGCAATCAACAATTCTAGAAGTTGCTTGAACAGAGAAAGCCATTACATTAATTTCCTCTTGCTGAAGCTTAATTGAGTCTTTAATAATTAAGTGTCTGTAAGTATCAATTAATTGCAAAGTTTTCTAGGAATATACCTAATTCAGTTTCCACTAACTTTACAATTGTGTCACAAATTGTTTGAGCACAAGACACTACAAATTTTGCAAAATTATTTTTGTTAGCTATTGATTTTGGAAGGCATCTTTTATAATTATAATGATTACTTGATTTTATTAAAAAACAATTTAATGAATCTTGGAAATATCTCGGCTCGTGTTTATCGTTATTTTTTTTAGATAGAGCCGGCATTGTTGCTGCATCGGTCTGAGCATCAATAGTTACACGTTCGTAACTTCTCACTATTACTCTTCGTACTTTGCAACAATAGAGCGATGCAAATATTGCGCTCTGGAATTGCAATTAAAGTGTAGCAGCAACTGGCGCGATATTACCGTGTTTGGACCGAGTTGCCGTCATTAATGTGAAAATATATGTTAGTGCCCATCGCTGTGTTCTGTTTTGTCGTTATGTCCTTCATCAAGCAGGTATAAATAGAAAGGCACACGCGTGGCACCTCCATTACTGTACAGACACGCGACCCAAAAAAACTAATCAAATAATTACACACATTGTTCTGTTTGACCGGGTAACATTCGGAGTGCCTACTGTATACTTTGAGTAAAAACACGCTATCGTCAAAATATTTCAGCAGGAGTATAAAAACATGCGTTATACAATTAGCGGCCGGGAAAATTATCATGAATGATGGGATGGTCGTGTCGCGATTCTTCATTCTGCCATTCATACACGCCAGAGCCGGAGAGTGGGCTCTCTGTCAGCTCGAAATCATTTGCATTTACCTCGAATACGGCTCGCATGCGACACCGCGACACGAAAACCGTCGCACGGGCTAGCTCCTCGCGAAATTAAAACTTCATTTTTAATGACGTGTTAGCACATCACCCATACACCGCTGTATACACCACCACTTTGTAGTCTTCAAAATCAAGGTTCTTCTTTTACATGGAGCGTTTAATTTTAGTTGACATTCGCTTGATGGATGTTACGCGCTCAATTGCCCATAACATTTATTCAGCTTCACTCTAAAATACACAGCTATGTTGCCTTTTCAAAACATTTAAATTATGTTACATAGTAAATGTTCAGCATTTCGGGTAATTATACTAATTATACCAACGCTTAACTCGTATTTGTACGTAAATCATATGGAACGTACATACCTACAAATGTTATATGTTTTTCACTAAGGCAACAATTTAGGTACTGTATGAACAAACCCATTAATCACTTACTTTTTAAAATGAATAACATGCTTATGTACATTGTATTCTTTTCACTTTTTAGCTAATATAACAAATTCTAGGAACGTCTTGTTTACACTAGCTACAGAAATATACAAAACTAATTTACTCACATTGATATTTTACTTGGATGTGGATTGAGGTTTTGTTTTGTGACTTGAACCTACGCATCATACTTTTTGCGAATCACTTATAGACCTACTTTTGATAAAAAATATTCTATTTTCCACATCATCTTGTGACAACGTCTTATGTGGCAAATGTGTTTGGATAATTTACCACATGTTTCCACAGTATACGTAAAATATTTTTTGTATGGAAAATATTTTTATGAAATAATTCACTTGACGCTAACGTAATTTATACATCAAAACACCCACTCACGATCACTACCAAAGACACGTGTTTGCGCTATGTCTACGGATACAATGACATTTATTTTATTTAGTAAGCATTGTAGTCGTAGTCCTCGTGATTCTAAAATTAGTACATTACTTCATTATTTTATTGCAATATCGTACATAATGTTGTTATCGTTATGTTTATCACTATCCAATACTTATTAACTAATATGAGCTAGAAGAAATACAAATGAATTAGGTCTAAGCAGAACCATTTGGCATGTAAAGTTTTAATATTTTTTGCGGCTGTTGTGTATTCACGATTGCTGATGTTGTGTCGCATTTTAATTTAGTATATGAGGCGAGCACTTTACGTATTCATTTGCATGTGTGTTGCATGGTTGTCTTGTTGCCACAGTCATTCCGGCGCAGCTGCTGTGGGTGGTGCGTACCGACACGACACTCTGTAGACAAGGCTATCCCTGTAAACAAAGAAATTGTCAATCATGTGCGTATATTACATCGTGTACACAAATGGTGCGCCGGTTCTAACGCACGGGAATAACGTGGATGTTCTTACGAATCTCACTGATTCACTGAACCATTATTTAATTAAATTGTAAAAACAGACGAACGTTACCGTAAAAGAATACGAATCAATGTTCGCGAGAATATCCATAATTAAAACCCAGCTTGTATATTTAATTTGCTTGCTTTCCATTATGAAACGTAGCGATCCTTCAAAAGCTCAATTTGTTTTTGGATTAAGTCTAACTGTATTGATACCGTGACGTGTTTTCTGCCAACAGTCGCTGCAAGCTAAATTGTCATTTAGCTCGAAAGAGATCGTAGCCTTGAGTTGTTCGTGGTGCAAAGATGCCTACCACAACAAAGAAAGTTGCTTCAACCTTCAGCGAATAGGGGAAGAGTGTTCGTTAGGTACGCTATATTTAGACTCACCATTTGACTTTCAGATGTTTATTCCATCCCAGAATTTGCATGAATAACAGATAAAGTCTAAACCTGTGTTTGTCTTATTCAGGTTCTCAGAGCAATATAACAGTACCGCCGTCTTGGATCGTTAAATTACCTAGAAGGGGTAGTTTCAAATCCTCATTAAGAAAGTCGCCCAAGAAAAAAAGTGCGTCTAAAAAGAAGGGAAAGGACGCCAAAAATGACCAGAGAACGTTTGTGATAAAACCGATACCCACGACTAATGTGAGACCTGTGCTGGTATTTATTAATCCGAAGAGTGGAGGTAACCAGGGTGCCAAACTGCTGCAGAAGTTCCAGTGGCTACTGAATCCTCGACAGGTGTTCGACCTCACACAAGGCGGCCCAGGACCCGGGTATAAAAAATGAATAAATCCTTACTAATATTATAAAGGTGAAAGTTTGTAAGTATGGATGTATGGATGTATGGATGTATGGATGTTTGTTACTCTTTCACGTAAAAACGGCTCATCAGATTTTGATGAAATTTGGTATAGTGATAGCTGACACCCTGGATTAACACATAGGCTACTTTTTATCCCGAAAAATGTAGTGTTCCCGTGGGATGAGTCAGGAAACCAAATATACATATTTTCTACTCTTTCAAATTCAAATTGTTGGCACGGGATGTCCTCTCCTACGGAAGGGAAATATAGTCGACGGCACGCGGGAAATATAGTTAGTAGACACGCGAAATAATATGTTCTTGATGTGGATTGGACTCAAAAACTATCTGCACCCGGGCGAAGCCGGGCCCGACAGCTAGTGTTTTATTATATTAGTTGGCACAATAATCTTAAATGACTAATGAAATATGAGCGATTTCCTTTTTATATGGGAACAGTAATCTCTATCATCATCACAAACTATTCCCGGTTTCAAGGAGCAGAATTCATGCCATTACTGACTATATGTTGAACATCAAAAGACAATTGGATATTATTATATTTAAAAAAAATAAACCAACACATATTTGCGCTTAGATTCTGTAATTTCAATGGTCACTGCCGCCGAGTCAATAAATAAATCGATCGGACCCATTAAAGTGTTCGTAACGGAGGCTTATTTCAGCATTATATTTATTTTGTTACTGTTATAAGCTCTTAGGGATTGTCGAACTCATTGGGATACAGGTCTTTATAGTCTACAAATATACTTAGCCAGACTGGATGCATTATTATTATATATTCACATTTACGTTGTAGCTTTCTTTCTCTTGAATCTTTGCCAAACTGGTGGTAGGTCTCTCATATGTGAGAGGTGACCTGGGTGGGTACCACCGCAATGTCTATTTCTCCCGTCAAATAGCAGTTTAAATGCACTGTTTTATTTCGGATTGAAGGACATTGTAGCCAGAGTAACTACTGGACATATTGAGACTTAACATCTTATGTCTCAGGATGGCGAGCGCAGTGGAATGCCAAGCATTGCTTCGTAATTCAAGGTGTTGTTTGGTTTTGCTACTGTTCATGAGCGGTCGCATCGCTTACCATCAGGCGAACGGCATGCTCGTCTCGCCATTCAATGCAATAAAAAAAAAACATTTAGAATGTATCTAAAAATAACTGACCTACAACATAATTAAAGATATGAATGCGCTTTCCAACTTCGCACAACATCGACCAATTGTTGCGTTGCTGAGTACCATATAACATTTTATCCCAGGGAAATGAAAAGATCCCGTGGAATAAGTATCATAAGGCGTTGAATGCCGCAGATAATTAATAGCCTCGTTACTTATAAAAGCTCGTTATTTACAATTTCCTCGAGTTTGGTTCTTAATTACAAGTGTCGACGTTGTAAGTAAAATATTACTTCATTTTTAAGTCACTGCAAACGACGTTGTAACAACAAAAATATAAACCAGCTTTACTGCCTGAGGTATCAATTTTGCTCAGCTAAAAAGCAGTAAAAACTTATTGACACTATAAATTTTTAAATTAACTGAAGCGAGAATTTGCGAATGGTTATTTTTCTGTAAAAATGCCTTCTGTTTACAGTATGGCAATTACAATGTTTGGAAATTTAATACTAACGACCGCACTCAGAGACGTTTAACGTCAATTAAATTGTTCCTTAGTAAAGATTTTGTTCGTAAAATCTACACTAAGTAATGATTAACTGTCATTAAATGTCTCTGAGTACGGCAGTAAGTAATCAATTTATTGGACCGGAGGTCATAAAAATATCACTTAAGTTGCCCTTATTTTGTTCATAATCGGGTTTGGTTAACAACATCCACCAATACTTACTAATGCCGAAAAATCTATTTAGTAAAAAAAAACATTTGCTATGCAGAAGATTTCATCATCATCATCATATCAGCCACAGGAAGTCCACTGCTGAACATAGGCCTCCCCCAATGATCTCCACAATGACCTGTTGGAAGCGGCCTGCATCCAGCGACTTCCTGCGACCTTAGTCAGATCGTCCGTCCACCTTGTAGGCGGGCGTCCGACACTTCGCTTGCCTGTACGTGGCCTCCACTCGAGAACCTTTCGGCCCCAACGGCCATCGGTTCTACGAGCTATGTGCCCGGCCCACTGCCACTTCAACTTGCCAATCCTATGGGCTATGTCGGTAACCTTGGTTCTCCTACGGATCTCCTCATTTCTGATTCGATCTCGTAGGGAAACACCGAGCATAGCCCGCTCCATGGCTCGTTGAGTGACTTTGAGCCTTTTAATGAGGCCCACAGTGAGAGGCCACGTCTCGGTGCCGTATGTCATCACTGGTAACACACAACTATCGAAGACTTTCGATTTTAGGCACTGAGGTATTATGCAGAAGATTTAATTATAAAAAATATTGATGTACGAACTACTGACGCAATATTCCATATTTGGTTTTAATTAATGTGATGACTCTACCCCTTATGCAATCTAGAGATCAAACCTCTCTTGACTTAAAGCTAATTTACCTTCACACGAATCCAAGTATGTGATCTAATATTCGATATAATAATATTAAATTGATGACATTTAACCTAGCGCTTACATGTCACAGGAAACATAATATGAAGGAGAAACTTGTGTACATTATGATACTATTAAGTCAATAATTCCTGATTGCTTAATTCTAACATACATTTACTAATTCCTTTAGATCGCTGTGGAAAAGATGAGACATATGTTCAGTAAAAGGCTTGTTGCGGTTAGAGCTTACATTTCGCACCTTTAGAATAATAATGGAGACCTAACTACAAAAATGTTTTTTTGGGAAACGTTCATTAAAGATTTGTAACATAAGAAATATTGAAACATGAAATGTTGTACTTATGGAAGATACATCGAGGAGACCGAAGTATACATCTTTCTGTCTTTCCCACGTTAATAGGTCCTTCTTTAATTACGGGTCTATGGAGATAGTCATTTTGAGCCAATATATGATTAAAAGCCATTTTTTTTTTTTGGTTTAGGTTCTAATTCTAAAGGAGCGATATTTTTTTAATTAGAAGAGTGAATTGAATGTAATTTCCAGGCTGGAGATGTTTCGCAAAGTGCCTAATTTGCGCGTGCTGGCTTGCGGCGGCGACGGCACCGTGGGCTGGGTGTTGAGCGTGCTCGACCGCATCGGCTCGCGGCCCGCCGTCGGTGTCCTCCCGCTTGGCACTGGCAATGATCTCGCCAGAGCACTCGGATGGGGCGGGGTGAGGCTATTTCTAAACTCGTTTTTAATTATTCTACAGGGTGAAATTGACACATGGCCCTTAAATTAACCCAAATGATTCTCATTACCCCAGGTGACATTTTGACAGAAATCGTGATTTTAGTTTTCACGATTTTTTCGCATCATAGATACGAGTATTTTTACCGGTTAGCTGAACTTCAGTTCGGTTCGAGAACTTACCTGAGCCCTAAAAAGACTCGGTATCTATAGTCGAGTCTTTTTACGGCCAAAAAACTCAAGATCAAGATCAAGAGTCTCGAAACCGAAAATCGGGATTACTGACAAAACTATCAGGCAGTTTTTGTCCAAACTTGGTACAACGTTACCTGCGGGGTTAGGAACATGTGGTTTTTAATTAAATACCATATGTCAATATCACCTTTGTATATACATATATATTTAATCTGTGTGCTGAATTATATATGCATCTATTGCTATAAGCTTATAGATAATAGATGTCAAACATAAATCTAATTTTAAGGGAATTTAACCCATACCTAATACCACTTACCACTGACATATCAATGTGGACCAATTCATTATTTCCATTGTGGTTAAATCGATTAAATGTTTCAAACATAACCACAACTAACCGTTTTTCAAAATGAATCTGTCGTATCGATATGCAAATTATTTAAGTTTAACCAGACTAAAAATTTATATTAAACCGTTGAAACTTTATCGTGGGCGTTTATTTATCTGTTTGAATAAACTTTGGAAATGAGATCTTTTTGTTTCTTCCACTTTACAGTTGTGCTATGAACTCGTTTCAAAGTGCAACACTTGAATAAAATTACCCATAAAACGTACCTAGGCACTATTTCCGTATGCTTTTGCCACACAACAGGTGTTCGTTCATATGTCACTAACAGATTCCGTGATTTAAAATTCTGCATGTCAAAGAGAATCGGACGTAGCCTTTCTCGAACACGGACGGAAGCATTAAATAATTTCAAAGGGATCGGCCTCCGCATCGCGTTGTACTTATGTTACATGTACCTATACTGGCTACTGCTTCCTTTTGTGCTGCGATATATTTGGGGTAATGTTCGATCCGGCCGATGTTTGCGTTAATTAAGTAATTTTAATTGTAAATTTCAATTATGGCAGTGACTTAATATTATGACAGTCTCTTTCTCATTATACTGCCGTTTTATTTATGAAAAGCCGACACATACATAATATATGTACATTTAATGGAAAGTTAAAAGAGTTTAACGTGAACGTTAAAATTATACTTTGTTGTACTCATTAAAATTTACATTCGACATTAATGTTTCGTGAGCACGTATGAAATGTATATACTCTTTTAATTATTTATTGAAATGTATACATATATTTTGTCAGTACTTTCAAATTTATATCCAGATGTTAATGTAATTACTATGTAAGTTCGGTCATGATGCGTAGTTTTGTCGTTGAGGCGTGTAAATTGACAACAAGTATACGCAAGCCAGCGTAAATTAATTAGCAGAGGTAAATACGTTATTTTGTGAAACTTTCATAAAATTCAATGTTAATTTTAAATATTACCTATTCAACATAATAATGGATGTAAGTTGTTTTAAAAGTATTATTATACTTACTATTCACAAAAATTAAAGGATGTTTTAATGGTTTTTGGCAGCTGGAGAAAATTTGTAGGTAAAATAATGGAAAAAAATAAATTGAAAGTTTTGAGCCTCAATTTTTTTTATCTACGCCCTATTTCTTTATTGCAAGCTTGATTAATAATCAAAGGAAAATCAACAAGAAAAAAAAAAACAGTACATAGCGTATTTTATATATTATTCACATAACCACATATTATGTAGTAAGAAAATATGCAATATTTTGAAATGATGGATTTATTTATTTATTTTATTTTATTTGAAAAGGTTTTATGATCGAAGAGCCTGAATTGAGCGTTTTCATATGTAACTTTTCGCTCGGAACGCAAAACCCAATAAAATATTAAAAACGTTGCGCAAAAACATCCGAAAGTTTTCCCTGTCGATTATTTCCATCTAAGCGGAAAAAGGTAAAATGGATAGGGGCTGTGAAAAATTTAATGCGCGAATCGTCAAAAATCGCAATTTTCAACTTTTGCTAAATAATATTTACATGAATATGGAGGGGAAGAAAGAGCGTCTCTGTGGATAAATATGCAAATTCCATGATTACCTGTTGTCGCCTGTGCGAGACAATGTGCTATAATGAGCCCATAAACAAGTTTATCGCTTCACTCGTGAACATTTTAGTATTCTCCAAAACGACAAACAAACTCCTGACGCCGCGCCGCTCCGGATTTGCGTAATGTTATGTAATTGCTACTTATTACAGTACCATTATATCGATTCTGGAATTTTGTATTCGCAGACGTCAGAGATCTCATTTTCCAATACCTATCATATTGATTAGTTATTTGGAAAGATCGAGACATAACATGTAAACTAGCCCTTAATTATACCTACAACATTTCTTTTACCCGACGTGAATCTTCTTTTAGCCACGTTTATCCCGTAGTTACACTGGTCAACGTGTATTTTACGCCTGTGCCTGAAAGGCTTCGTGGAATGATTTTACGGCCGGTCGCCGATCTGACGTAAATTTTTACGGGAATAATTCAACCCCAAAGTCGAAATAGTCAGTTCAAGTAAATTGTTTCGTCAGAAAAGAACTCGTGGATTTAAAAAATCACAGCTTATTTAACCTGCCATTATGTTTATAAATATTATAGATGTTGGTTTACATTATAATATTCCTTTAACGTTGGGGCACAGATGTGTGTGGAACTAATATTTCATGAAAAATTATGTTGTGATTTTTGTGACAACAATACACTCGGTACTTATTTCTATTTGAAAAAAAAAATATTAGTATATATACGCTTCAGTATCAATCGTTAGTCAAAGTTTAGGACATCAAGAGTATATATTAATATACAGCGAGAATATTATTGAATAATATGATACGATATTATTTCTATTAGATATTATAAATATAATATTTCTGCATATTTTCGCGAATATTACAATATCCGTGCGGCCAATATTGCTACTTGAATTTTCATGTCGTAAAGCCAATCTCGAATATCAATATTACGGAAATAAGCCTTACACATCTTCACATATTGCTGTAGACACGGGTCTTAGTTTGATATTACTATTCGTAGGATATTTTAGTTGGGGCAGAATTTGTAATAATTATTATTTATCATTTAAGAGGTTTGGAAAAAATGTATAAAATACGGTGTTATCGCTCAAGGCGATTTCTTATTGACAACCAACACGTTGTTATAATTCTAATCCGTTATTTCTACTATTTACAAATTTCCGGGGTATAGGAATGTACTAGTGATATTTGTTTAATTATAGATTATTCCTAATACCTATATACTGAGGAAGTGGACATTATATTTAAAGACTTATTTTTGTTTGGACATCTGGAATTTTCTTTATTATGATACTAAATATTATTACTAGTGCACACATAGAACCTGTGATGTTAATAACTTAGTTAACATTTATAATTAGCTCCTTAAATTAAATAAATATAATTGAAAATAATAAGACTGTGTTCCTTACTAAAAAATTTTGATTTCAAAAGCAAATACATTTTTACTAATATTTTACTTTTTAATTATTACTTTATTATGCTATCTCAATAGTGATTAACACGAAATTTCCGGTTGATAAACTAACACTTCTTATCAGGTCATTTTTAATACATTTATTTATCATTCGTGAATACTGGTTGTGGCACAAATTCCTTGAATAAAACATTGGAATTGATAAAAAATTCCGATTGTGAGCCGTACGGATTATCTAGACTCCGTTTTATACATTTCAAATGAAAACCGCAGTTTTAAAATATTTACATGCGCATAATTGGTAAAGCTGTATCATCAATTACTGTTTGTTTATTAACTCCAAATGTGAGCTATCTTGCTAATGTAAATATTGCGTTAATACAACTTTAGGACTTGAAACAACGAGGAGCCTAGTTTGGATACCAATGGTCTCACGTGAAAACTTTGGTTTTAAAACTCACTAATGTAATCTGTGTTAGTTTACCTAAAATAAACTTAAAATCTTTTTTAAGGTTTTATTTTATCATTTTATAACTTACATGTGTCAGAAGCTATAATTTTTGATCAATATTATAACCACATATCTACCTTGAAACGCTCAATACAGAGAGTACAATTAATTACAAACAAACCTTTTAGATATCTATTATAAAATATACGACGGAAGTCAAAAATACTTAGATCTAAAACATTTCTAATTAGATCTAAAATTAACTTGAATAAAGTTTTTGATTATAAGAGTTTGTCTGCGTCGCAAGACAATAACTCTCTGAAACTAATCACAGCAAAAGCTTACCGTCTCAAACATTGGTTCTAAATAAAGACTTTGATATGTTTGGTAGGGTTACGAAGACGAGCCGATATCAAAGATTCTGGCGAACATCGGTGAGAGTGACACGGTGCTGTTGGATCGATGGCAGCTGTCTGTGGAGCCCAACACGGCCGCGAGTGGGGAGGACACCACCAATGCCAAGCCGGAGCTGCCTCTCAACGTCGTCAACAACTACTTCTCGTTCGGCGTCGATGCTCACATTGCGCTCGAGTTCCACGAGGCTAGAGGTAATATTTAAATCTTTTAGGTCTCGAAAAACGCATTTTATTGGGAGAACAAACTTTTATTAAGTACGTGAATGGTGATTGTTATTAACTTTATGAAGTTTTATTCTTCTCGCTATATCATTTATTCATTGATTAATAAATACACGTAAATTGATATTATGTCTTGTGTCAAAATTCCTAGATGTTTGAGGGTATACCCGCGAACAATGTTTTCAGAAGAAGACAAGACAAACTCAGATACCTATACAATATATGCTGCAAATAATATTATGCAAAATTGACATGTAAAGCTACGGGGATACGTGGACATCGACACAGGCATTATCTGTTCCGCCCAGCTGTCGCAAACCACAGCCTGCATATAAATCCACCAACATGACGTGCGATGTTGAAAATATATTTATTGAATACTTCAAATATGGATAAAATGATTGAAATTTCATTTCATTCCGATGTTTCAAAGTAGCGCGGGCCCGCACTATCTCCTCTGGGGCGGAGAAAAACTTTGAATAAGTAAATAGAAAAATGAACTTGGTAGTTTCTCTTTGTACTTTTGTGCTTGTATTGTATAGGTAATAGTGACGTGGAACATTCCGTCCTAAAGTGTTAATGGTGAGTAATTCGATACGTATGCGACCTGGTTTTGTTATCGAGGGGGAGAGTCACTTTTTCAAAGCTTTTTCGTGTTAGTAAGGGTGTTTGAATATTCTTTTTGTATAGGTATAAACTAAACCCGATATGCTTGTTTTATTCCAAACATAACGTTTTATACGTTGTATATTGAATTCGTCATTGAAAAATCAATTGCGATTGTAAAGAACCCATACGCTTTATCACGTAATCATCCTGTAAAATTAGGAAACGAGAAAGTTAATATCGTACTATTAATTTTGGGAATGTTGTTCAGAGGCGCACCCTGAGAAGTTCAACTCACGGATAAGGAACAAGCTGTTCTACGGCACGGCGGGGGGCAAGGACCTCATGCAGCGCAAGTGGAAGGGGCTGGCGGAGTTTGTCACCATGGAGTGCGACGGCAAGGACCTCACGCCCGTGCTGAGGGAGCACAGAGTACACGCCATCGTTTTTCTAAACATTCCAAGGTAAATATAAAAAAAAAAAACAGTTTGTCTACCCCCATAGCCTACTGTTAAGCACGTGTCGCCTCTACGTTCAACAATTATTTAAGCACAGCATTACTATATGATGCGATACGAAGTTCGAAAGATTGGAAGTTGTACGTAAAACTGCACTAATGTGCCTAGATACTTCACGAAATATTGGAGTCCTCTGTCAGTATAGACTAAGTTTTGAGAAAATGATAAGTGTAATAGATAGTATAGATTTTAAGAAGTAGAAACCTTATTTCTTATTTCGGACGTCGAACAACCGAACATTCCAATCTGTGTCTGATTATAGAGTAGCCCCGCTGAGCTATAAGCCATCACGATTACTCGTTACAAATTGACGAATATACATCAGTCAGAGACAGTCCCTTATCATTTAAAATTATTGTGGAAATATCACAGGCATGCCGGTTGATTTTTAACTTTTAAATTGGTAGGCAAGGCAATTAATTACCTCCAATGTAGCACTATACCGAGTAGTCGATTACCGAAACATAGGAATTATTTATTCAGCATTTCGACGAACGTGCTATCACCTATATAAGAATTTCATAACCAAACGTACAATTTAACTTACATCCATTTGTACAGGAGCCGTGTCACAAGTGTCCCCAAGGGTATATTTTCCTTACCGCGTCAATACTTTATGAATGTTTACAAGCATTCTATATTTACAGTTACGGGGGTGGCACCCACCCTTGGAACAAGTCAGGAGGCTCTTTTGAGCCGTCCACTGAAGACGGATTAATAGAAGTAGTAGGATTAACCACATATCAGTTGGTAAGTACAAGCGTGGACCGATCGATATTATGAATTCTTTTTTTCCAAGAAAACTAGTTCTATGACGTAATTAAACGTCTGATAAACTTTTGTGGAATGATTAAATAACATACTACAGATATTGTGTTAGTAATGTTGTAAAATCTATTAAATGAAACGTAAATATTAAGTTAGTTCTACACTGATATAAAATAGAAATGTTTTTAAACACAAAATTATTTTTTACTTGGTATAACTAGGTATTCGCCAGTGTAGGGCCAAAACTAACACGCTTAGTCTTCAGCGAATCACAACCTAGTTCTTTTTCAACTAAAACAGTGAGAATATCATGCGAATTTTAAAATTAGTTTATCAACCTGCTTGAGCTGCAACTCTTTATAGAACAAATCGATAGGTATTTTTGTCTGGTCTAAAGTTCAGTAAAAGGATTTTTACAAAGAAATTGCGTTGTAAAACTACAACTATACTCATCTAATAAAATTGATATACGACTAGCAGAACACAAATTATGACTACATGTAGAAGTCAATAATACATAAAATTTGTAAATACATTTAATACGCACTCAAATAGTGGTGATCCAACACAAAACACAGACTTATGCGCAGTGAAAATTTGAATCTACAATAGTTTTTGGTTCCACAAACACTTCGACCAGAAGAGCCATACAGACACTTAAAATTTGTCAAATAATAATGATGAATTAAGAAAACATATATTATAAATATAATTTTCCAACAGCCATTATTACAAGCGGGCGGTCACGGGACCTGCATAACGCAGTGCAAGACTGCCAAGATAGTGACCACGAAGGTGATACCGATGCAAGTAGACGGCGAGGCGTGTCGGCTGGCGCCCTCTATCATCACTCTCTCGCACCTCAACCAAGCCACCATGCTCGCCAAGAAGAAGCCGGGCAGGGCCATCGCGCCGTAAGTAGCCTCTAATTATTTATTTTATTTATACACTTTAATGCACAAAAAAAAAACAAAATCTCAATCATAAAACTAGAATTACTAATTGGTTTGCTGTATGGTCTTATACTTGGTAAAATAACGCCGAATATCTGGCCTGATATATGTAAGGTCGACAGGAAAGGAGAATGCTAATTTTACTACGAAACTTAGAATCGGTGCGAAGATTTTTGTACTTTGATGAAACCCACTTTTTTGTGTAGGGATAAATATATATTTTCAATAAATGCAAACATATTTGTATCCCAGGCACGGAGTTCTTGAAGAAATTAACGTGAAGTCCAATAAAAATGTTTTCTTTGCCTTCGGCTCTGTGAGCAAGGTTTAAAATGTGATGTTAATTACTTTATTTTAGTAAAATCTGTCGCCATACCAAACCATAAAAATGCTGTAATACATTTTAATCAGTATCGGTATTGGGATCTACGATATTTTTTATCGTTACTATGAATTGGTATTCTGCTTTGTTCATTTAACCACACCAATCAATGGCAGTATGATGTGTAATTATCAATATACGAAATTATAGTGGGTCGGAAATGCTTCTATTATTACCATTGGATAGAGTGTTTTTTTTAACTTTTAATGATACTTAAAAGTAGTTGTGACACATTTCTGTCTTCTCCCCACATAGGAATAAAATAACAATGCCACCGTAATAACTGAGTTAATAACTATGACCCCCAACATTAAACTTGTTAACATCACAATGGCTGACAAACATTTTCTTTGCTATAGAACTGTATACTTAGGCTATACTTTTTTTGCAGACAAGCAACCTTAGACAAACTTACACTCACTGTGAATCTCATAAGAATGACTGATTACGAAAGACATCATTACGACAAGGAATTGCTCGCCAAGACAGGTAATAAACTCGATTCAAGAACTCTTTAATCAAGTGAGCATATATTTAATCAGCGCTCCTTCGAGCAATTGCCGAATCACCCATTTACATAATAATATTATGTACATAACGTAGCAAAATTGTTATATTGCCCCAACGAAGTGGAGTGCTCTTGATTATTCAGTTATAGATTTAAAGGTAAAGCGAAGGCAATCTTCATAACGATAACGTCTATATTGAGGGAACTTTTGCAGTTTATTCCCTTGCTTCCGTTTAGAAAACTAATTCATCTTTCACTTTATCGCAGAATTGGCAAGCTCCATGAAATTATACAACCGATAACCCTTATTGCCCATTGATAAGCAAAAAGGGTCTGATTTTATGCGAGGGCAATGATTTTCGCATTATCTTTGTAGTTTATTGTAAGTCATATTATGCTATCGTAATAAATCGATAATCTACACTCGTTAGGTGGATTAATGCGATTGTATCTGGATCGTAAATGTTGCTCAGGTACGCAATACGAGATTCAGACTGGAAGTACAATTCACAATCCCCATTAGACTAATTAATGATGCTAACGGCCTGATAGCAACAGCTGGATACAGGTAGTAATGTGTTAATTTCAGCGGAGAGTATTGGCTCTTTAGAAGTGAACCCCGCAACGGACTTGGAGCAAATGCGTACCCTCATTCAAAACATGATCAAAGAATCTCAACAGTACTCGAGTCTCGTCGACTGGTGGTTCGTGGACTGTAAGTACACTTGCATTTGTTTTCAACGCAAGTTTTCTCTTTGTTGCCGCAATGTCAACTTGTTTTAGTCACGGAAAAGGTCTTTAATTACGAGTTACGTCATGCTACACAATCGTGGAACAATGTTCGTGTTACATTATTAGTCTGTGTTAGTTAAACAATTCACTAACTCGTTTGAAACAAAAGCATGTTTGGAGTTAACACAAAATGCACATAACTTATGCATGTACGAGTATTCTAGCAGCAGATTTATAATAAATACGTAAACCAGTTTCGGCTCTATCGTACCAGAATCAAAGTAGGACGAAAGTCTGTTTTCATTTTGGCGTCGTGAATCCACGTGAGAAAATCCGTTTAAACCTCGCCGCAGCTTTGCAAACGAATAGTTTAAAATTCTCCTCAACTTTTAAATATCGCTAGAGGCTTAAAGAGTTTTTTTAAAAGAGAACTTTAAAGTAAATTTTGCTTGGATTGGTTTAATATTTTCCGTATTTCACCTGACGCGACGGTTGAATATTACAAATAAATAAATTTTTGATTGAATCTGTATCAGCCCATATACGTCTCACTGCAGGGCACGGGCCTACTCTACAATTGAGAATACGATTGAGAGTGGTTAGGCCATATAGTCCACCACGCTGGCCTAGTGCGGGTTGACGGACTTACATACCATAGGAATTCTTATAAATCGCTATGGTATGCAGGTTTCCTCACGATGTTTTCCTTCACCGTTTTAGTGCGTGGTGATTGATTATCAATACACACATGACTCCGAAAAGTCAGAGGTGTGCCCTGGGATTCGAACCCGCGACCACCGTGAACATGTGGGCAGCCGCGTCTAGTCCGTTTACCAACAGGCCACCACGCACTTACACTTTGATTGAATGGCGACCTAATATTCATGTTATTAAATAAAATATAACACAGTAAATAAATTATAGGAATTTCGTAAATATGACTCGTAAAATCATCAGGTAAAAATTTTGACCATTTATTATATCAAGGCCCTTCCTTTGAATTGTCACACTTGCTTTTAATCTTCATGTAGCACCATGTCGTGAAGATCCTGGTGATCTGAAACACAAGCCCTGCCTATATCAGACACCAGTCTCACATCCAATATGTACTTTTTAACATGTCTGTACCTCTTTCTGTATGCGAGAATTAAATAAATATTATAATATTATTATATTATAGTAAAAAAACAATTTATATGTTTCTACGCGACAACAGCTGTGACAGCGGAGCGTTTCTTCCGCGTGGACAAAGCACAGGAGAATCTCCACTACCCGGCCGACATCGGGCACGAGAATATCTACATTCTGGACGCGGCGCCGCAGACGCCCGACACGGAGACCACAGCGCACCCCGACACCACGGCCACCGCGTCACTCGACCGCACCGGGCCCTCCGTCTCTCTCGACACCACCACCGGTCTCTCCGTCTCGCTGGACATCTCGCAGAGTGTCGACACTCCCAGTGCTGGTGTTTCCCTCGACGTTCCTGAATCTCATGCCAGGTACGCTGTGATTCATCATCATTACCTTACCCATTGCAGTATGAACTCTAGCATTGTATTGTAATCTTTCAGTTATATATCAGTGTATGTAGCTGTAAATCTTTTTACGCCCCTCGTTAATATTATTGCCTCTTGAATTACTGCGGAGGTAATGGGGTAACATTGTATTTCCAACTCTTTCTCTCTTCTCTTTCTCAATTATCTATTTTATAATTTGAATAATTTATTTGCGGGTAAAAGAACTTAGGGATACACAGAAATTCGCGATGTAAATAAAATGGGTGGCTCTGTCGATCCTGGCTTATTAGAAGTGCAGTAGCGGGTGTGTGGCAAGAGAGGCACTAAAAAGCTTTCAAGTCAAAATTGTATTTATATTTTATAAACGCAAGAAAAGCATGGAGAAATATCTCGTGAAATTCGAGTACACAAATATTGGTTGAAGGTAACAATGTGTTAGAGGCGTGGATTGACGCGCGGAGGCGTTTTATCGCCGAGGAGCAGTAGTTCGCGTATAAATATTTTAATGCACGGTGGGTAGATGTACCGCGACACTGTGCCAGATTTATCTTTGTTCTTAGAGTATGTACATAATTATAAACTTTATAGCGTGGTTATATGAACTGCGAGTGTAGGATTTTCTTCGCAAAGCTTACAAAATTGTTGTAATACAATGTGTCGTAATAAAGTTCAACAAACGTTAAAATAACTGAAATCTGTAAATCTGAAATGTAAAAACCGAGTTATTGGAGAATCGTAATCAATGAAAATGGCATCAACTAACACAGCTTGAAAATGTAATGGCGGAGCCCGTGCCTCGTTAAGCTCGTGAAATCACCGATTCTGATTGCTGTAAGCTTTGAATCGTAGCAAAGTTCAGTCAGATGTAAATTAACGTCAAGGACTTATAACCAGCACAACCGAAATATACCGATGGGTATTGCTATTTGAACATTAGGTTGTCCACGCGCGTAATGTCATCTGTACGTACCGCGGCTCGCGAATAAACAACTCGGTCACGTTCCACGCTGTTTTAATTTTTCCTCACTATGGAGCCTAAACGACGAGATGACCTTGCACCGGGCGGCGCACCAGTTGAATGGGGGCGGAAATGGCTCGCGGCCGTATTCACTAAATGACTGAACTCCATTCAGCCAGAGCTGTGCCGTGAATAACGCACAGCGAGGCGGTGCATTATGGCACGCCTGAATACTGTACAAACAAAAATCCGCTCCAGAAACAATGCACGAATAAAGTAAATATAAAAGTACTTGCATAAAGCAATGTTCCGGTTAATTTGAACGTGGAAAACAATTTCAATTCGTTTGTGTTTCTCGGTATTTCCCTTGCTCGACACGGTCTTATAACGGTTTTCAAGGAATTTAGCAAACGGCGCGGTGCTATTTGATATTTGTACAATTGTCACAATATTTGCACAGTGAATCCGGTCTGGGAAGCCCGGCTCGAACGTCTGAAGAGTTATTGACTCCGCAAACTCCTCCGCCGGCCGCCGTGGGCTCTCCCGCGCCGAGCACTCCCAAGACTCCCGCGGCGGCCGCCAAGACCCCCGCTCCGTCCACTCCCAAAACTTCAGTTCCCTCCACTCCTAAAACTGTCTCCTCGACTACTCCACCCAAAGTCACCATACCGAGTCAAGAGTCGATGTCGCCGCCGCTCTGCGCCAGCCCGCCTGCCAAAGATATTCAGCCCACACACGATTCCATAGTGCGCTTCAAAACGTGAGTACCGATGTCATTTATCATTGCGTGTTTGTGTGTGTTAGAGCTTTATATCTAAGTAGTATTATTTATTGATAAGTGATGGCTTTGGTGCGAATTATACTGTCGCTCTAAATCATTAACTATCTTAAAATGTAATAAGTACACGTAGTCGACGATGTTAAATTAATTTATGAATACTAATCTCAAATAGAAGCTTAACTCACAATACCGAAGCCATCAAACTAGATTTACAAATGAGTGATTTGCAAAACAATATCCGTATGTATTGTGTTGACAGTTTGAAGCGCGACACACTTGTAGAGTAACACAGTGATCGACCGTGTCGGCTACTCAGTACTCGCAGCGGCCGCGGTAGATAGGACAGTGTTATTGAGTCCATAACTTAACAGCACAAGTATCACTACTGAAGCACAACGCACCACTTATGACTGAAATCTGCACTCTATCTCTTCTCTCTTCTATTGCATGCAGCATTCATGAAAAACTTTTTGGACTTGATCAAGAAGTGTTTGGCTATAGGTGAGATACACTTTTAGTACTTTAGTTAGTGTAGTTGATTAATACTTCATTAAATATAGTTTGAATTCTAGATTGAAAAACTTTCAGCGAAACTTGCAGCGATATAGCCGGTGGGAGTGACAATTATTAATTCAATTTAATTAATAGCCAACAGAATGCAAACTATTGAATAAATTTATTTATATACTTTTGAGAGTAAAACACAAATTAATAGTATATTTTTGTTTCAGAAATTTATTGGAAAAGACATCTGACGCGCTGCTCAAGGCCGCTAAAGTAGGTGATTTAAAAATGGTTAGTACATCATTTATTATTAAAGTATAAGTCGGTGTTTGAGTACCATAATGGCATAAAATGATGTCGTTCTAAATGTCTCTCATTATTTTCATTCATTTTTGTCGTCGGTTTAGAGTACAAAATGTTTACAGTCTTGGGTTCTATGTAAATTCTCCAAAGCGATGTAACGCATGAGTGAAGCCTGATTGGAAACTATAGGTAGGAAGTCAATCGTGAAATCAACCGTATAAGGTACCTACCTTTTAAAAGACACGGAGTTTGTCACGCCATACTTACCTACATAAGTATGGTGTACGGGGTATAGGCGAGAAATACAAAATAAAACACTACTGAGTTAATTAAACATTGGTAGTGGAAATAGAGCATAGTTTTGGGACCCCTTGGTAGAGCCATTAAAAGTTAAAAAGAGCTTTCAGTCCAAATGAACTAAGCTTTTGAAAAATCAGGTAGAGGCTGTGGACGGCCCCTAGTAATTGCACGAACTCTATGACAATATTATGATAATATGAACAGCTTATAGGCGACAATTTCAGTGGAATTAGAAAGAAGATAATGATATTGTGATTGCGTAAGGAGTGATAGGGGTAGAAACAGAAAAAAAAATTATAACTTTTTATTAGCGGTATCCCGTCTAGTATAATAGCCTCAATGACCAAACGTAAGAGTTCCGTAATATTAAAGATGAAGGAGCTGCACGCGGCGGGCTACTCGCTGATGTCGATCGACGCGCGCGGGCAGACAGCGCTGCACATCGCGGCGCGGTACGGCAACAAGGACATAGTCAAGTACCTGATCGCAAGCGCCCCAACTGCAATGGTGAACATGCGCGACAACGAGCGCGGCCAGACGGCGCTGCACAAGGCGGCCGCGCACAAGCGCCGCGCCGTGTGCTGCATGCTGGTAGCGGCCGGCGCGTCGCTCACGCAGCTCGACCACGCCGGCCTCACCGCGCGCCACCTCGCCCTGCGCGCCGACGACCACGACCTCGCCGCGTATCTGCACAGTGAGTACTCGCGGGGCTTACTCTATGATCTGAATTTCGAATGTTCGATTCACGAACACTACTATTTAAGTAACTAGGTACAATATTAGTGTTGAAAAATTATCCAATGAAATGAAGACAGTATTATCAGAATTTGATTTTAGGAAAGTTAAAAAAAGTAAAAATTAAACCAAATCCGCGATAAAATCCGTAAATAATAGTTTTATTCCAATGTGTAACTTTCGCGTAAATCTAAAAAAACATTATCTATGAATGTGGCTAGGTAGATGATGCTCTGCAAAATGTTCGAATCCTCTATCGTACGAAACCATAGACAATTTTGGAGTGAAAAATTAGTATCATAGATTAATATTGAGAAGTGAAAACTTATAACTTCGAACGTCGAAGGTTCGAACATTCGAAATTTTATTTTGGATCATAGAGAAACCCCCTAGTACTACACCTCGTATTACTATAACTTGCATATCTACTGAAGCGGATATCTGTGGAGCGATGCAGATATTTGTCGAAATTAACCAGGCATAATATTTGATATTCACGTTATCATAGATGCGTTGGACCTGTGTGATTAATTAATTTCTACTTATCTCCACTTCGCTCCACTAGTGCCCGCTTCTGTAGGAACGTTTCGGAATTTAATGATTCCGTTGTGTCTCATGACAACTCCAAAATATAAATTTGTTACTTCATAAAGTAATAAAAGTGTGAACTGTTGTTTTTAAAAATTGTTTGGTCCGTAAATATAATAGGCTATTTGACTGTATAAAAAATATTGACTTATTTGTTTCCATCCGTATACATAATTTAATTTTAAAACATATTTTATTATCATACATTAAAAATATTGTATATTTTGGCTAAAAAACACAATTATAATTTAATTTATTTTGAGTTCGCGCCACGTGATCGTAAACGATTTTGATTGGCTATGACGTCATGCGTTTGTATGAACTACTCACATACAGGAAATGAATGGGATTGATAACGGCATAGATGTAAATTAAATATTAAAAATACCTTTAAAACGAGTTATTTAACATTAATACCCGTGAATTAATAATATTATCATGTCCAATGTAATAAAATGTGAAGAAAGAAATATAATTCTATTTTTTTTGACCAAAACTCATTGAGATATACAACTGGAGGGGATCTAGACCAAATAATTTGGAATATTTGCAAGGGTACATGTACCCTTACGCTGACAGTCGGCTATGACAGTTGTCATTTATGCTATTTATTCTAATTGCTTTAAAAATACCGTACTCCCAACTGAAGACATGTAAAAACCATTCCAGTTCACGTGAAAAAAAATATAGAATTTAATTCCATACGTAAATTAACGATAATTTGAATAAAGTAGCAAAAATATTAATAAATTAGATTATGTACCAAAGCCGTTTTGACAAATGTCATATTTTAACAAAATTATAGAATAAGATTAATGTTACGGACAAATAGGTAAATATTGAAAATTTCCTTTATTTATTTTATTTAATATATTTATTATCAGATACATTAGATATTGTAAATATATTTTTTCACTATCCATATTTTTGACACAAAAGTATTTTTTAGTAGGATAACTCAATACGCTATTTGACTATTTTCTGAAAACCATACCACATTATGAAGTGGAGTCTATAGACTTTACAAATAAAGGTTATTTTTAATTACTATATCTATATCATTTAAAAATAAATTTACAAAATACACTGAATAATTACATTGTCAAAACACTCTGTCTGGCAATGTGGCGTACAGTTCGTAAACATCCATTCCAGAGATTCGTTCGCATGTCACCCATTCTCTAATCAATCATAGATCAATCAATCAATCAATAGTCCGAATGAGGTTTTGTCAAAAAAATTAGATTTTTTTTTCTTTCTTCACATTTTATTACATTGGACATGATAATATTATTAATTCACGGGTACAAATGACAAATAACGCGTTTTAAAGGTATTTTTAATATTTAATTTGCATCTATGCCGTTATCAATCCCATTCATTTCCTGTACGTGAGTAGTTCATACTAATGCATGACGTCATAGCCAATCAAAATCGTTTACGATCACGTGGCGCGAACTCAAAATAAATTAAATTATTATTGTGGTTTTTAAACAAAATATACAATATTTTTAATGTATGATAATGAAATATGTTTAAAATTAAATTATTTACACGGATGGAATCAAATAAGTCAATATTTTTATACAGTCAAATAGCCTATTATAGGTTTTGTTGTTTTTAAAATCTATATAATAATGTAGCTTTATAAGTTATTAAAAATGTATGATTATATTGGGCTTTTATATTTCGTTTTACTTTATTCTGAAACATTAGGTAACAAATGTAACAAATATATGAAGTGTCGTATCTGCAGCAATGCCGACTTGATCGATAATATAATCCGCTTTAGTTGTAATACCTCAATGCAAAAACTCATTCGGACGATTGACTGATTGATTGATCTATGGATGATTTAAGAATGAGTGATATATGCGAACGAATCTGTGGAACGGATGTTTACGAACTAAACGCCACATTGTCAGACAGAGCGTTTTGACAGTGTAATTTTTCAGTGTATTTTGTAAATTAATTTTCAAATGATATAGATATAGTAATTAAAAATAACCTTCATTTGGAAGGTCTATAGACCCCGCTTCATAATGTGGTATGGTTTTCAGAAATTAGTCAAATAGCCTATTATGATCTAAATCAAAATATTGGGCCACATTAATTTTCTATGTGTAATTTTTTAAGAAATCACTTGAAAGACTATTAATTTTGAATTGGTAATAAATAAAACAAATTATTCTCCTCAGGAATTTAGAAGTTCACATAAATCACTACCTTTTTCTTCGACAATCTTGAACTGTTCATTGTAGAGCGAGTCAATAGCAGCGGATAGAATGGATTTCTTTGTAATACGAGTATAAATCCAAGTTCTACAATTGTACAACATCTAAATTGTACAGCTTTAAAGGAAAATGTCGTAATAAAATTTCATCTATTTAGATTTTGTTTAGTAGTTGAAAGTATCAGATACCATGGTATACAAGGCAGACACCAAACCTTTTTAAAATTAGTGTATTTTTTATTGTTGTGATAGGTGTCGGCATTTTGTAAAGATTATGACGTAATGTAAATAAATAGAGGAACACCACAAAAAAAAATGTTTTAGGAATCATGCCATAGGGACGCGAAATTCCTAATAGTTGAAAAAATTCGCATGTACATGATATTTCTGACGCCTAACCGCAATCAGTGATTGGCAAAAAATAATTTTTATAATATATTCCGGTATATCATATAATTTGCGCATCGTTGTTACTTATTCAAATGATACTACAATACTTGATTTGTTACATGTTAAAAGCAGCTGCTATATTCAATTGTTAACAAATGTTCTGGTTAGAATAATGTTTACTCAATCCATGTGAGGCAATTTATTCCAAGTTATTTATTATTAATTTACATCTAGCGTATGTAAGGTTGTTTGGTAGCTGGAAGTTAGTCTGTAATTAAAACAAGTCCGTTCCCGATTTAATTTATTGCAAGAACGCACACCGTCCAACTTATTTAATATAATATGCTGACAGGTTGAGACTTATTTGAAAGATAAATATTGTAAAGTGCTAAATGTAATTATTTTCCAATTGTGAATTTGTTATTAAGAAGTTTGTACATTTTCAGGTCAAGAGCATTTTCAATTAGTCTCCGAAGATCTAGAAACAGCTGTTTGAAAACAGGAGGCTGAACTTAACGTGGATCTCTTTGCCCGGCACGGAATACAAGACTCTAGTGATAGTGATAATTACTATTTATGAATAATTATATTTCCTCTAACACCAAAGTGATATTTAGATCTTGTGACTATCGTAGTATTAATGACGTTTGATTACTTAAATTATCCCTATAAAGAGTATAATATACTTTTTAACTGTAATTTTACGAAATTTCATGTAAATTATAAAATAAAGTAAAATCTATTGAAGCGTATAATAAAAACATATGCTTATGGAATCATTTAATTATATTTTTTCTGTAGCGACGCTTGTACAGATAGTTTTTAGATAAAAAGCACTTTTTGAAATTATAATATTTCCAAGTATCGACGTAACATTTTCAGTTGCAAGAGACAAGCCATGTAAGAATATTATATTATGAAAAATGTTTGTTAATTAATAACAGGTACTGTCACTACAGTGCAATTTCATTTTATAGTTTCAAAAGACGATATTATTTTCATTATTATTAACAGATTAATGTCGACAACATCCGCAGTAAGTTTGGTGATTTAGCTGGCTGCGTGCTGTCGGTCTACATTGTTAATAGATGTTCTGTGTTCATTACCGTCCTGATGACTAATTCAATTGAACGTAATTGCTTTGCGTTGAGCGAACCTGTTTGACATGTCCATATTCACTGGTAATAATTGTAATAATTAGTAATAACAACATGCTATGATTGTTGACAATATGTTCTACTTCTACCTTACGTGAAAAAAATTGTGATTGTTATAACGCGCGAAAATTGTCGCTGACTGTTTACACCCCTCATCATCAATGAATTTAGCTTTTGCAAAATCCAACAAAATTCCTGGATAGTAAAAAACTAATGAAAGTGTAATGCCATGAAGATATAAAGTAATATTGCAGGTTTTTTTCCGACCGACAGCAAGCATGTTTGTTTTTTAAAAATCGTGCGACCACCTTTGTTTTACTCATTGTACAATTTATAATTTTATTTAACCTTCGGTCTCTATATATATATATCCTATCTATCTTTAACAAAGAGAGACCGACCGTGAGTCATCTTATCGGTAATCCTGGTTACAATATAAAAATTGCTTTGTTTAGCATTTAGCTATTAACACAGTATTCTATAAGTAATGCAAAGTTTAGTGAAGTTAAGTAAGACAATTTACTTCAGTACTTTTAGATGCGAATAGTTCGACTGGCACTGTAGTATTTGCGTGCCTACATCACATTGACTATTAAAATATTAGGCCTAAATACTTAATAGATTTTTGTTGCAAGATTGCAAGTGATAATACTTGTAAGTCCACTATATGCCTGCGTTGTTAATTATGCAATAAACTATGTATTAGAAGTACATTTGAGCTATTGTTAATTTGTATGTTGCTGATAAAGTCGGCGTAGTTTCTATTATGATCTCAAGGTTTGTTAAACGTTGTAATGATAATTTATAGTGTGTTTCAGTAATATGAAATGTATTTAATGGAGCTTATTTATTGTGTTGGTTTGTTATCACAGGTGGAGTGTTGTTATTTATGAAGCTTTGTATCGTAGTTAGTTCTTATTCTCGTGTAGCGACCGCTTAGCAACTAAATTGTTTCTCAACCGCTGGAATTACATCCCTCCTTCGTCGATCTTCCCGCATTCGTGTCTATAGTTATTAATTATTGTCACGTCGATGTGTGTTTCCAATGATTTGCGTGATTTAACTCATACGGATTGTAATAGTTAGTGTTACTTATGACTGTAATGCCATTACCTCTACGTATTGTACCTTATAGATTAGTGTGTAACGAATTTACTCGTACTACTCGCTGTTATAGCGAACAATGAAAGACAAAGCTGTGAGAATTTTGGTCTTAATGTAAAAAGTAAGTTCTTTTTATCGTAAGCGAAAAGATGTACACGTACCAATTTGCTGTTTCGTGATGTTTAAGGTTAGTATAATGTGAAATTTGCGTTGAGGAATCGAATTTCGCATTAGTGACACCCATCGCGACGCGAACCCTGAGCGAGTATACCAAGCGAACGATTATTGTAACGAATTTGATTGTTGTTCCACTTAGGGAATGACAATGCCCAGCCCCAACCCTGGCGAACCGCTCACTGAAACAATATACAACAAGTGAAAAGACGCTATTTATTGTATTTCATGGTAAAGCTGAATTCGCCATCGTGAATCATATATTCCGAAGTATGGAAGTATACGTGTGTGGTTCGCCAGTCCCGCGTCCCATGCGCCTGCCCGGGCCCACGAGCCGCCTCGACCCGCCTCCGCCCCGTGGATTTAACAATAGAACCCTAGCTACTCTAACCTCGTAGGTCAAGTTTCGAGTGGTAAGTCTACATCAAACGCCTACTTTACCTTTACACTTATAAGTGAAACTTTTTCAATGGTAGATATATTATGTAGTCTTTATATGTATGTACATATTATATCAGAGGCCTTCATTCAGTAGTGTACTATATATTCTCTTGTATATGTATATTTCGAGACCAATTGCTATCTTTAAAAAGTAAATATCACTAGGTTAGAAGTATTGATATAAAAATGTGCTTTTTGATCAAACGTTTGTTCCAATGGCAAACGTCTATGTTGAATATTGATTGAATTTTATTCGTAAAGAAGTTTTTGCATGTCCCTTATGATGTTACTACGACTCGTGCACGTGAGATATTTTTTCTAATATTGACTTTTTAACGTGTAAGAATATACGTTATGTGATCTGAAAATAATTTACGAACACTTGATTTGACATTTCAGTGCATTTTTAAAGTTAACATAACTGGTGGATTTTCCCAAAATGGCACTTATGATACACTTAGAACGCATTCCATTTGAAATGTAATTATTTTTATCCGTTTTCTTCATTAAATCATATCGGGTTTTAAACGTAGTATAATTAGGAATAATACAGCAATATCGTAGAATAAAGATTTCCACGTAGCACCACTCGTGGTGATTTACAACTACCTACCTACCTACCCCGCGACTCCTGCGAGCACACGTAGACGTCATTTCATATAGCTATACTAATATAAATTAAACCATTCATACAGTAGATAAAGTAGATGGAGGAATTAGATTATTTTCGTCTACTTTACTATTATTATCCATTGTTAAATGATATCCGCCGCAATCGCAACCTTATGTAATTTCATTGTTGAATATTTTATTGTAATCTTCCTTGTTAATATAATGATGATATTTGATTATTGTAAGTGAGAATTAGGATTTTTGTCTACTTTGAAATCTGAAGTACACTAGGCGAGTAATTGACGTGTTTTGTGATACTGAAAAGTTGTACGGTCTGGAAGTATAGTTTTTACTTTCACCGACTGTGCAATTTTTCATTAATGAGCAACGTAATATCTAATCTCTGCTTTTCGCGAGAAAATGTGACTGAAGAGTTGAACAATCTTGCAAAAGACAATCTACTATTAGGTATTCAGTATATGAATCCTATGGGAGTTTAAGTATTTTTATTTATCTCATTATTGTAGCAAATCAGAAAATAATATCGCTAAGTTTAATGCGTGGTTAATAAAATTATCACAATTACGTGGTATGATAATGAGATAAAGTAAAATACGCATACATCACACTTAAAAAAATTAAATCACTCTTTAGGCACAGAATCATTTACTTAAATTCCTAAAAATATGTAATGAAACTTTTTAATGGTATTTTCAGAGCACTAGTTTCATTGTAAGAACATACTTATTTTTGCACTTAATAAAGTCACTATTTTAAATAAAGTTATTTAAATCAAATACACTGAAAGAACAATAAATAAAATACGTCTTAATTTGTGTTTTATTCTCATGTCCTTGCAGCAGGCGTCACTGAAATACAAAGAACCTCGTCTGATATTTTGGAAACTTACTTAGTCTATTACTCTACTATAACATATTAATTAACCTTTTACTAACTGATGGAAATACTGGGTGAATCTGTTGGATATTACGCTACGAAATAACTTGATATCAACTTATCAAAACTTTGTTGTTGGGATAAATGATGTATTTCAATTTTAAATAAACTAACAGGGCATCGCTTGAGCCTTCATTAGTTTTTGTGTTACCTTCACACATTAATACGTATTTATAACCAAAATATTGAAGCTGTATGACTCAAGTCCCGATTCTCAGGTCAAGTAATAGTTTATGCTGTACAACAATATTTTTTTTTCTGGAAAATTCGTAGAGAACGTTTATTTTTTTTACATTGACACGATAAAGTGCGCCATGGCGAGTGAAGTGTAGTACAAATAGTGTGTCGATGGCAAAAGAGAAGCAGTGTTTGTTGATCAACATAAATATTCCGAACTGCTCGGAACCGGAAACGCAAGCTGAACTCTGAACACGACACATTTACAATACATGAGATAAACTTCATCCATCTGCCACTGGACTGTGGCGAATTTTGGAACTTTAAATAAAATTTTAGAAATATCGATTTAACCTCTTGATTTAACCCATTGTTTGACATATGTTTTCATATTATAAATACAAGCGTATTCATATGTCCAATATATTAAAATGTAAAGTGAGAAAAACTGGTTTCAATATTTTTAAGTTCAGTTCAGCATGACGATATTCTTTATTTTATTATTCGGTCGCTAAAATATCGTACACTACAAAAATATCTACACATATTGTGTTATTGTGATGTAGTTTTTGGACGATTATTTACAACAGTACAATAAAAAACAATCTGTACAAATAAGGATAGTATACCACGACATACTACTGGTATATGCGGCCTATTTTTCGCAATTTCACTAACTGAACGAAAGAATTGACTGCCTCGGTGGCGCAGTTGTACTACTGTATGATTGCAAAACTGAGGTCTCGGGTTCGAATCCCGGGTCGAGCAACGTGATATTGAATTTTTCTACAGAAATTTGTTCCCGATATGCGATAGGCTCACTCCCTCACATCGTGGGACGGAGCGCACTAGGTGAAACGTGGATGTTCTGGTTCACTTCTGCTTTCGCCTTTTGAGAAAAAGGAGTGAGTTTATGTATGTATGAACGAAACAACAGAAAGGTATTACTTTATTTCGGCTTTCGATGATAAACCGGTACCACCATGGCATCAAAAGCTATACCACTTCAATCTATCCAGCATGAGTTAAGTTAAAACATTGGAGTAAGGATTGGGAATTGTAGCCAGAAGGGAACATATGGACCGGCAAACCTTTTCACTAATTCAATAATGTAGCAAATATAGGAGCTGATACAACATTTGGTTGATGCACTGTTGTTGACGACAAAACTGTGGGGCCGCAAACCAACTCACCCGATTCTGTCAAGTCTTATAATCAAGTCAAAAGGCAGATACAATTGAAAAATCGTTTATTCCATTTGCCGTCTACATTGAATAATTCTTCAAAGCATTCGTAATGGAACTGAATAATTGCGTGACCAAATCGAAATCAAATACTTAAATCATTGACATAAATATATGGGCAAGGCGGAAAGCGCGTAAAGTGTTTCAACGTAAGTTGTGCGCGCGCTCCAGTACACCTCTAGTGGGACTTTACTGAATTTAATCATCGCTCGCAACGATTTTGAAAACGCTTGCTTGTATGATGACAAAAAGTTTAGTTTAGTTTTTATCACTGTTTAGACGAAATGTAATAAATTAATTTAATTTAATATTTATCTTACCGCAATTTTCACGGTCAATTTTTTGAAACTCCAAATGCACGGAAGGGGTTATTCATATTTTTTAAATCAATGGCTTAAATTCGTTTTAACTTAAATATTTCATGCGACAATAAGACGTACACGGTACAATATACGTTTTTAGTACTTTTTTATTTCTCCAAGTTATGTGCTGCTTATGAGATTGTGTGCGACTGTGTAAATGTCGAATAGCGCACATGTCACGGCATCCTTGTACGTGGCCGTTATTAAATCTCGTCCCACGTCGTAAAACCTTACCTGCCGTACATTAATGACAAAATATTACCACTTTTTGTGTACTTGTTAAGAGTCATAAATGATTAATACTGTAAGTGTATGAATATTGCTTGTTTTCCTTCCAAATGTCACATGTACCAGTATTCATATGGATTTACCGTTAATTGCGTTAATTGCATCTTTCATTGCACTGTACTCACTGCAGTCTTCAGGGGGTATAGGTTTGTGATTAGTAGTCGATGTAACAAATGCGGGAATGCAAAGAATAGTATTATCAGTCAAATGATACGTTAACTGATAATATAATACACTGTTTTATTTTTAAATGGGCACCTTTCACGCACATGTAAATTCGTTTCCGTCAACATTTTTCACAGCCAATCTACGACAAAATATAGATAAATCAACGAGGCCATAGTTCACGAATTGAAAAAGGCAACCTGAATGCATTCGATGCAAACCTTCGTTCATAGTGAAACGAGTTTTCGTGCGGTGGATATTCCGTGGTAAAAATCAGAAAAAAAAACGACACGTGTTATCTGAAAATGACTAAAATATTACAAAGAATATACTGTTCTAAAAAATATTAAAAACATATTAGATTTTGATGTTTATTTATTTAGCGGTTTTTTATACAAAATAAATCATACGTTTAAAGCGTGAGCCGCGCTTGTTTCGCTTATGCTAGAAGACCATTAGTAGTGAAAGCGGGGAGGTGGGGAATAAATCTTCTGAAGTCGTCGACGGTGCAGCAGAAGCTGTATCCGAGGTCAATGCGGTCTGGTTGCCAGCCGATCCAGTTGAAGGCGGCGTTGTTGCGGCAGCGGTCAGTACAGAACTGCAGGCTCCTCACTTCATTCAACGTGTAGTAAGGGTTGTTGATACTGATGAAAGCGGTACCCAGACGACGGGAAGCATCATACACAACCTGAAGATCAAATATAAAGTAAGTAATTAAGTTTTTTTCTGGAAATGATCTGCCGCTTTAACTTACGAGGGGTTAGTTTATTGGAGAATGTACTTCTTTTGGTAGCCGTTAATGTATGTTTTTATTGGAAGCTAAGCAGTTGGAGTGTAATTTCTCAACGCTAACATGATATTCAAAACAGATATATTCAATAGGAACAGTTTGGTTAAGTTAACATCTCCGGATAAGTTAATGAGAATGCTGTTTGATAACATGAAAATTATCGAGGTATCCTTCATTGTAAACAGCTATTACTATTGACTTGTAGTAATTACTATTGCGTACTATTATGTGGATATATTGATTACTATAATTGTGATGTAATGACCGTCAAATTCTTCTATTCCAAAGTACGACTAAATGTGTATGTAAGTACTATATAAATCTATACAGGCTGAGGTATGTGTAACTGTATTTACTGGTCGTCTCCCATATTTGAGAGGTGATCTGGGTAAGTCCCTCGGTTCCACCTAATTTAAAAAAAAACATAATAACCTTGTAGAAGTAAAGTGGCACGGGGATCTGCATGACGCCGTTGGCTGTACGATGAAGGAAGATGTCAACTAGTCTGTTGCTTTGGTCACGAAGTTGTGTGACGCCGAAGGTTCCAGTGTAAACAGTGGTGTGGTAGCCAGCAGCACCGATACGCCTGCGCAGGTTCTGTAAACATAATATAATCCTCATTTTATTTAGTTTCTGAATCTATAGCATCACTATCATTATCATCATCATCTTAGACACAGGAAGTCCACTGCTGAACATAAGCCTCCCACAAAGATCTCCACACCGGTCGGATGCGGCCTGCATAGCATACTCAAGTTTGGTCCTAACATTATTCAGAACTCAATATATCACTATATTTACAATGAAATAATAATTACTTGTTCAAGCCAGTTCCAGTTACCAGCGTTGAATGGTTGCCACTGAGGTGCAGCGTTGATAAAGTAGAATGTGGAACGCTGGCCAGTCGCGAAAACAAAATCAGTCTTGGCGGCCAAGTGACCACGTGCCAAGAACTGTGTTGTTGTTACATATCTGTCAGCCAGGGCAGTTCCGACGAAACCAGCAATCATATTCTTCTGCGACACTTGAGTGTAGGCGGTATTAACAGCCACTCCAGGGAAGAAGCTGCCAGCTAACATAAAGATAATGTTTAGAAACAGTTTCATGAGGGCATCAAAACAATAATTAAATTAAAATTACTTACCGAGCCAACTAGGACGATCCACACCAGACTGGTGAACAGCATTCGGGGGATTTTGTTGATACCACACATACAAAACCTCCAAACGGTTTTGGTTGAAGCAAGACCAGTAGAGAGGGTGGAAAACGTTGTTCACGATGAAACCAACTCTAAAATATGACATTAATATTTAAGCACAATTATAATACTTTTACACATTATACCATTGCAAAAAGAAAACAATAGCAGTACGTACCGAATAACGATATTGTTATTGAAACACCTAGTGCCAGTCGCTTGTGCATCATGATAGGCATGAGTCGAGCAAGTGAGTTGACCGAATGCTCCATTTCCGTTTAACCAACCGGCGCCAGAAACAAGGTTGTTGTTAACGCAAGTAGCAGTCTAAAAATACCATAAATAACAAAGCATCACTACAATTTTCAGACGAAATGAGATTTAAAGAACTTTTAATCAGTTCACCGATATAGCTGTGATTATTTTTAAAACGCGGAAGGCCCGCAACTATTGCTATTATATGAGTTATGAGATTATTATTAATCATCTAATAGAATAAAATATAAAATCACAACATATAATATTTCCGGGAGGAAGACAATAAAAATGATGTTATGTTCACAATAATAAATACACCCAACAGCAACTCATATCGTCCTGACCTAGTCTTGTGTTGTCGATATCAGCCTACATTTTTAGTCCTACAGCACTCAGACGGAATATGCCTACCTATTTGTGGACCACAGAAATATTTAATTCTGTTCATAGATCGACACCATAGCCTCTCGTTACATAGCTGGCTTTTAACCGACTGTGTTATGTCATCTACCAAATATCTATTATTGAATTTATCCAAAAAATAGTTCTTCCTTCTACAAATACTTACGGCGGATGCTACATTAGCAGCGATGTTAGGGTGTCGGATGAGACGGCCAGATCCAGTACAAGCTATTTGCACCTGCTCACCAGTGTTAAGACGGATTTGACCACTGTTACCACTTGGTACAAGGTATGTGCCTCTGTGCAAATACACTGGCTGAGGTTGACCCAAGTCACCATTCACTCTGAATGTACAACCTACAATGAAAAACAAAGAGAACTAAAGACAAGTAAACGATTTAATAAAGCTTTAATCAATTTACTCTACAGTAAAGAAAAGAAACACTAAGCACAAAATAACAGAAATAATTTACCGCTTCGTGGTTCAGGACCGTATTGTGCGCTTTCATTGGCGTATCTCTGTTGGAGCCAAGTGTCCAAGTACTCTTCAAAGTCATCCTCGTCTAAAACGAAGGCTAATTTACCAGGCTCGGGCAGCTCAAAAGGCAGAGCCACCACTGCCGCCGCCAGAGCAGTCAATACGAGTAAAACACGCATCTTTAGGACTCTCACCCGCCACTGCTGCTCTAACAACACGCTTACATTATTTATAAGTGTAATCTATAATCTCTGTTATCAAACAAATGACGATCTCCACGAGTTACGCCTAATCAATTAGCCGTGGTGAAACAGTCGGGACCAGTGTTCCGTAGATTTTAATTTTGTCTTCATCCACGCATTCTTCAATGTCTCCGCTGAGCTATCAGCTATTGGAGCTTATTCATTTTATATTTGTGCGTCTTCTATGGCCGCACTGCTTTCTTCTAGATATCTCTGCATTTTCTCTGAATTACATCATTATCCACATTGCCAAGCACCTGAACAGAAGTATTTCTTTATTCATGTTGCTTTATGAATGCACCTGTCATGACGGTTTTATTATTTATGTTCATTAGTAGCACTTCAAAAATATTAATCACAAACAATTAAAGAAAAGCGTGATGGCGCCAACGATTTGTAGACAATTATTATAATTATACAAGTTTACCATTTACTTTTTATATTCTAATCCAGTTTCAAACACATCCGGATAGTATTCCAAGTTGTGAGGAATCTAGCACCACTTCTACTGTCTGCCATGTAAGGCGGTCAATGAGATGCCTTTCCTGTTAGTACACTCTTATCCATTCGCATAGCGACCATCGTGCACGATTGTAAAGAACTCATAAATAGTAGAACACATGTAAGTGCATCGTGGTGCTAGTTTAGCCTGTGCATGTCCGATGATGACAATGCCGACATAATTACCTTCTCTCACCGGCGAATACCTTCTGTATTTAATTGCATTCTTCTGAGTTAGTTAATAATATTCCGTTTGGGCTGGAGTATGGAGAGCA
This sequence comes from Hyles euphorbiae, assembly GCA_023078785.2. Classification (NCBI taxonomy): domain Eukaryota; kingdom Metazoa; phylum Arthropoda; class Insecta; order Lepidoptera; family Sphingidae; genus Hyles; species Hyles euphorbiae. The sequence continues at coordinate 10,769,782 of CM041041.1, read as the reverse complement.
TAACATATGTTGCAGACGCCCAAAACATTTTGAGTCTCCAAGCAGAATAGTAGGGGGTAATCAATCCAAAGTAGCGCAGACGGAACATTTTTCGTAGTTGCTGTCGTTCTGGGACTTCCAATTAAGTTTCAATCCGCGTGCCATGCCCCGAGCTATTTTGTTCAGTATGTATGTGTATTAAGGCTTTTTTAGAAATCCAACACAAGGAAGCAGCGTAACGCCTGCCAACATGCCGAGCTAAATAAAATCGATGCTACTACAATAACCCCTTCATGCTTCCCAAAAATACCCGAATAAATGCTCGTGAGCTATCACCTCGATAATGAGTGCAATTTTATTAATTTATTATTTAATATACCCAACAGTCATATGTATATAGTCATGTATATAGACCCCTCATTAAGATTGAGTCTTGTGACGTGGGTATCACAAATACTGTTTTTGATGATATGTCTCTCATTTGTGAGAGGCCGCCTGGGTAGGTACCACCGCAATTTCCCTGTGGTAAGGGGGTGTTTCGAGAATACCGCCACGGTACACCACTGCCTGTCGTAAGAGGCGACTATTGGAGAAGTGAAGGTTGTAGGCACGCAGTCGGGGACTGTCGTAGCGTCATTTTTACTTGAGTATAATGTGACCCCGAGATTTGCGGCTGCAGAAGAGGAAGCAACTGGGTGTTGCCGATGAATGAGGAAGCTTCTTAGCTTCCTATATAGGACGGCCGCAAATTAAGCGGCAGTGTACAGGAACGGTCCCGGTAAAAACTGACGCGCTCTTTATTCGGGTTCCCGCAGGCCGTTCGAATTGCGCAGAAGCGGGACACGTAGGATTTTCGCTAGTATACCGTAGATTGGTGAACCCAACATAATCGCTCCACTTTTTCCTGACGTGGGACATCAGCGGAAGCTCGATTTCCCAGAAAAAATGTACCACCGCAATATCTTGCTCCTGCCAAACAGCAGTGAAAATAGACTGTTGTGTTTCAGTTTGAAGAACATTGTAGCCAGAGTAACTACTAGTTATTTGAGACTTGACATTGTATGTCTCAGGAAGGCGAGCGGAATGGAATGCCAAGCATTGCTTTGTAATTCAAGGTGTTGTTTGGTTTTGCTTTGGAATTCATTGTGATGTTTGGTTTTGCTACTGTCGATAAGCGGCGGTATAGCTTACCATCAAGGGAATGGCATCCTTCCCTCACCATTCAATACAATAAAAAAATCATTACGGAATTTCCCTGTTAATTAATTCCACAGGTATGCGCTTTTTAATGGTCGGGTCAAGGACCTTTCATTGATCCAGCACCAGATCCATGACCTAATCTGAATGATGAAACAATGGAATCTTCTTTTTGTTCTAACAAACTGGAACTTGATGAAACTAGTTTTTATTTTTTTTACAATAAAGAGTATTGAATTGTGTATTGTAAACAATGAGTCTGTGAGCAAGTGTCCGATCTTTTTCAAAACACTTGAAATTGTCACGTATCATAACAATCAAAGAGATTCCTAAATAACCAACAACCCTCCATCCAGTTGTTGGTCGGCGCAAGTGGATCAGCTCGCCGTGCTGCATTTTATGATTGAAGCCAGCGGCACGTCTCTTCTTTATTTAGATTGTATAAGTTCGTTTCTATGAAAAATATATCTTTTAATATTTCCATAACGCAATATGGAAATTGCGCCTTTCCCATGAAAAGTTTTAAACGCTCTAAATAATAAAACGCAATATAAAAGGGTATTTGCAACGTCAATGGTATTTAATTTTATTTTTTAATCGCTATTTTTTTACGGATTATAATCGTCAATATCCATTATCGCATGAACGAAGATTTAGTGAAACCAGACGATTAATTCATATCTGGATTTAAAAAAATAATGTTAACAGTGTCACCCACACGAATCGTACAAAACACACGAAGTCCATGCTCGCATTGTGTGAGCGTGCAAAAGTGATTAATTGTAACATATAGATTTATACGATAACGTTTTATTCGGTAAATCAGTCTTATAAAAGATTAAATAATCATAAGAATAGAAGTAACTTTAAATTTATCACGCTTACAATCACCATTTGATTGGCTGATTATAGTATATTGGTCTTACTTTTTCAATTAAAGGCTCGAGCATTATGGACGGCACTAGATAGAATAGCCCATATATTAAAGGGGCCTTATTTTGTTGCCCAGAACTGGTCTACGCATTTTCATTACAGGTTACTAATACCAACTAGTTGGGGCTCAGGTCTCTAAATATAAAATTATTGAGATTCAAGTTTAAGATATGATCGGAAAAAGCGAGGGCAAAGCTTGATGATATGAGCGTCGTACGACGATCAGCTCTATAAAGGATAAAATTTTACATTTTCTAACCACGGAGACCATACCATGTCCATTGAATGGGAAATATGCACGTAACTTAAATATGGACAAAATATATTTTTTTGTAATCTTTATTGCTACTGAAAACACACTATGCAATAATTTTTAAAATTTATTTTAATTTAATAGTGAAATTTAATCATCAAAAAGTGGCATTCTGCGCAAATTTCCGAAACGCAACACTATTAGTGGATGAAGACGTGACGTCACGTTTACACGAGAGGTCTGCTGTCAACAAGCTATTTGTATGGTTTCTTTTCTGAGGAATTATTGTTTTTGTATTGTGTCTCTGTTTTTTTTTTTATATTAAGTGAATAGTTTTATGTGTTCACAGTATTAATTCATTGTGAAGAGAATTAATGCCATTATTTTATATTTAATATAATTTTCTGTATCCTCTTTGATGTGAAACCCAGAAATAATAGATAGATTAATAAAACTAGTCTCGAACTTGCCTTTTACTCTAATACTTATTAATTCTTCTTTACTGGTGGTAGGTCTCTCATATGTGAGATACCATCTGGGTAGATACCACCGCAATGTCTATTTCTCCCGTAAAACAGCAGTGTAAATGCACTTTTGTGTTTTGGATTGAAAGACATTGTAGCCAGAGTAACTACTGGACATATTGAGACTTAACATGTTATGTCTCAGGATGGCGAGCGTAGTGGAATGCCAAGCATTGCTTTGTAATTCAAGGTGTTGTTTGGTTTTCCTACTGTTTATGAGCAGTCCTATCGTTTACCATTAAGGTGTGTCCAAACATTGAGCGGCAATCGAGCGCGGCTGCCGCGCGCGGCCCGCTGCGCTATGATTGGACGACAGCCGCATGTGAAGGCGTCTGGCTGCCTGCCGCGCACGAGCATTCTTAGTAAACATTCGTCAGTATTAATGTTTGGACGTATTTCTGCGCACAAACATGGACAACGAAACATCTATTCGGTTAATTGAAAAGTATAGATCTTTTTAGGAGTTATGGGATCTTCGAAAAAAAAGAATACCATAATAAAAACAAAACACGTATTGTAGGCTAGAATATGAGTCTCCTGTTGCCAAATACCGCAAAGTTATAGCCAATCTCTCTTTTGTTGTGATTGCTTTACGCCAATACGTATCTTCTTTTTTAAATATGCGGCTCAACCAGGCTATGTAAATGTTCAAACTCTTCTAAAGTTAATCTTAAAAACTGTGGTGTTCGGTAATGAATTTGGTAATTTATTGATTCAATATTTTGTAACCTCCGCTGAAAAAGTAGTTTCGTCCAGCATTTCCTCATTAAAATATAATATGTTTTTTCTTAGTCTTTCTCCGCAATTTTTTTAATAATAAGCAGAGCTACGACACATGCAACAGGTTTTATTTTAGTTCTGATGCCAACTGAAGTGCGCGGCGTGTCTTGGGTGTGCCGCGCAATACTGCCGCCCAAACATTAGTCGGCTTCGTTCTAACTTAAGCGCAGCAGAAATGTGTCCTGCAAACGCCGCGTGTTGCTGCCGCGCTCTTGCCGCTCAATGTGTGGACACACCTTTAGGCGAACGGCTTGTTCGTCTAGAAGATCAATGCAATAAAAAAAAAAATGTTTTTATTCATCAGTAATACTTATACTCATATATTAAAGTGCGTGGTGGCCTGTTGGTAAACGGACTAGACGCGACTGCCAACATGTTCACGGTGGTCGCGTGTTCGAGTCCCAGGGCACACCTCTGACTTTTCGGAGTCATGTGTGTATTGATAGTCAATCACCACGCACTACAACGATGCAGGAAAACATCGTGAGGAAACATGCATACCATACCGATTTATAAAAATTTATATGGTATGTAAGTCCGCCAACCCGCACTAAGCCAGCGTGGTGGACTATATATATGGCCTAACCACTCTCAATCGTACTGTCGATTGTAGAGGAGGCCCGTGCCCTGCAGTGGGACGTATATGGGTTGATACAGACTTATACTCATACATACATAAGGATATAAGAATACTTAATAATATCTTTACGACTTTTCGTAAACTAGTTTATGTTTTTGTAGAGATTTGTAAACAAAACAAGTAGGTAGGTAAACGTAAGAATGATATTTATATGTATTTTACTTAATTTTAATATCCTAACTTACATCGAAATGGTCTTCACAACAATATAAGCAGCTCAAACTCGATACATTGTCTCTTCTCATAGCCGTGCACCACTTTATTCTTAGATTTTCACCTTTCGGCATAAGGAAATATACTTTGTCAGGTGCAGTGTTTATGTTTTTTTGGGCATATAGGAACGCCACAATATTTTTGTGTGCTTTTCCATGGTAATTAAGTCGATATTCACTCACTTTCTTTATTTTCTGGTAATAATATATTGAACCAAACACTGCTGTTAACAGCGAACTTGTGTAATCGTGACGTCACGAACAAGTGCGCCAATATGGCCGCGTTTATATCGCCCAAAATTGATAGCGATTTTAATATTTAATTTTTTGCATAATAGTTTATATTTTGGTACGTCGGTAATGTGTGCCTGAGCCTCAATATTCCCGGACCTCGACCGCGGGGTAGACCCAAGAAGCGCTGGCTCGATGTCGTCAAGGAAGATATGAGGGTCAATGGCCTTACTATTGAGGATGCCGAAGATCGGGCGAAATGGAGGAGAATTTGCCGGAAGGCGGACCCTGGCACCGGCCGGGATACGCCAGGTAGAAGAAGAAGAAGAAGAAGTTTATATTTTGGACGTGATATTTGTATGTTTGGTAATGTAATAACTAGTAGAATCGTATAAAAAATAAAAAAAAATCATGCATATTCCCCATTTCCATTTAAAACAGGTTAGCAAGATTGAGTCGACCGAAAAAGATTACCATTCTTCGCCAGTCGGTCTTGTCTGGATAGCATCCAATGCACTTGCAATATCGATATAAAATAAATCAGTGTTTAATATATTTATAGATCGAACTAGAATTTTCAAAAAAGCAATTCGTGCATAAAGGATAATACCAAAAACCTTAACGCTAGGCCCATATTATAATATCGACGAAACTAAATTAAAATCAATAAGAATATGGGCTGACATTATACTCGTAATAAAATCTTTTGTATTAATTCGAGTATAGAAAAATTAAAAATTTTACTATGTGACCTATAATAAAATCAGGATATACGTGTTTTTATATTAATTGCTCATTAATATTTATAACTCCAGATTTTATATCCTGGTTGACATAAATAAACATAGTATCGGCAGCCAAGATGATCACTAAAAAACAGCGTTGTGCTGCCGTCCACACCGCAGCGCTTAGATCACCTACTACCGCCACGACGTGCGACTTCTTCTTCTTTTTTAACCTATACGTCCTCTTCAGTTATAGTCCCACAAACTTATCTGACCCGGTGAGAGAGTCGCTGTAATCGAATTTGGTGTTGCCATTAAAAATAGATATTGCAGTAAAGTGGGTAAAGTAAGATTTTTCAATCCGATCAATAGTGTCGGGAAAATGAGTGGACCAGTTTCATCTGCATGTTTTTTCCTTCACAAGTTTTCTAACAAATCGCTCCCCCTTAAAGAAGTCAAAACCCTTAAACAAGTGTATCTGTATCAGCCCATACACGTCCCACTGCAGGGCACGGGCCTCCTCTACAATCGAGGGTACGATTGAGGGTGGTTAGGCCATATAGTCCGCCACGCTTTTTCACGCACGCGGTTTCCTCACGATGTTTTCCTTCACCGTTTTAGTGCGTGTTTATTGACTATCAATACACGCACGACTCCGAAAAGTCAGAGGGGTGCCCTGAGATTCGAACCCGCGGCCACCGTAAAATGTGGTTGTGAAATCTAGTCCATTTACCAACAGGCCACCACGCACGTAACGATAAATTTTAGTTTATGATATGAACTTACATCTATTGTACTAGTACGTACAAAGTTCTGTTTTCGTGGAATTTATTTTGAAAAGCTGACAACACAAACCTGTAGCGGCAGCTACGCGATGATACAATTTTTCGAAGGGTATTATTGGTATCTGAAGACGCTTTTCTTCCTACGTAAAATTTAATACCTGAAGTTTAACATTCCTAGCATCACTTTTTAAAGATTTCGGCAATTTTCACTAGTTTTAAATAATGCAGGAAAAATAAATACGTTGAGTAAACAACCAATGGCCGATATGTCAGCGACTGGCAGGTAAATTGACAATTGCAAATGACGTCGTTGTTTCCACTTGTGGCCACCGGGCCAGATAAGTTTGTGGCTCTATATTGTGACTAATAAAACTGTTTTCTTTCTTTCTTTCTAATACGAAGTCAGCGCAGAAAAAGTCCATAACGCTTTATTTACATGTTTATTTATTTTTCCTTAATACCAGAACTCATATCAGGCACAAGGTTGTTCTGTTTACGTAAGAAGACCGTTAACAGTGAACGCAGGGAGGTGGGGAATTCTCCTTCTGAAGTCGTCGACGGTGCAGCAGAAGCTGTATCCGAGGTCGATGCGGTCTGGCCGCCAGCCGATCCAGTTGAAGGCGGCGTTGTTGCGGCAGCGGTCAGTACAGAACTGCAAGTTCCTCGCCTCATTCAGCGTGTAGTAAGGGTTGTTGATACTGATGAAGGCGGTACCCAAACGACGAGAAGCATCATACACCACCTAAACAAGAATTCAACAATTAAATTGCAACTAACTTTGAGTAGTTTTAGGGCGATTAAGGTAAAAATGTTTTACTTATCAGGTCCTTTCAATAAATGTTCTTGACGATAGCAAGAGGAAATTATTTATCATCGATTGTTATTTTTACCTTTGAGATATAAGGCTTGGAAATACAAAAAATGGAAGTATATTTTAAACCAATAACATTTTGCACATCATGAAGAACATTTTGTTTCCAGGTCTATAATATAATCATAATTACTCTCAATTTGATATAATACATGAGTGATTTCTCATTATGTGTTTCTTTCACCCTATCTTTACATAATCTCAATAAGTGTTTTTTTATTATTCTTATTTGGGTGTTTTAATATATTCAATTTGTAAATCATAAACATAAGAATGTAAACATCGGCTAGCCTAAAATAGCTTTAACTATCATTATTACAAACTTCAGCTTCTAAACTTCCGGCATTGAACATTGGCATTTGTCAAGAATTTTGGTAGCGACTTAATGTGATCTAAATGTTTGTCGAAAGCTCAACATCAGAATCTTCATATGAATGCGGTAAATTGTATACAACTTGATGTAAATATACATCGTAGTTACCTTGTAGAAGTAAAGTGGGACGGGGATCTGAAGAGCGCCGTTGGAGGCACGATGAAGGAAGATGTCAACTAGTCTATTCTGTTGGTTGCGAAGTTGAGTTACACCGAAGGTTCCGGTGTAAATAGTAGTGCGGTAGCCAGCAGCACCGATACGCCTACGAAGGTTCTGTAAACATTTGGAAATACACAGTGATACAATATTCAGAAAATTTAATTTACATTAAAGTAAAAAAGTAAAACTTACTTGTTCAAGCGAGTTCCAGTTACCAGCGTTGAAAGGCTGCCACTGAGGTGCAGCGTTGATAAAGTAGAATGTGGCGCGTTGGCCGGTCGCGAAAATAAAGTCAGTCCTGGCGGCCAAGTGACCACGAGCCAAAAACTGATTACTTGTTACGTATCTATTAGCCAGGTCATTTCCGACGAAAGAAGCAATCATATTCCTCTGCGAGACTTGAGTGTAGGCGTTGTTAACGGCGACGCCGGGGAAGAAGCTGCCAGCTATTAGGAAAAAATAGTCAGAATCAATTTGAATTCGGTTGTTAGTACAAAGTAATATGAAACTAAAATACTACTTACGAAGCCAACTAGGGCGATCAACGCCAGATTGGAATACTGAATTAGGAGGGTTTTGTTCATACCACACGTACAAAACTTCCAAACGGGCTTGGTTGAAGCAAGACCAGAACAGAGGGTGAAAAACGTTGTTGACGATGAAACCAACTCTAAAATAAAAAATAATATGAGATCAAAAACTTCGAATATAAGACAAGACTTCATTACTACTGTAATTTTAAAATAATTATAGAATATACCGAATAACGAGATTGTTGTTGAAACATCTGGTATTAGTTGCCTGTGCATCATGATAAGAATGAGTAGAGCAGGTGAGTTGTCCAAAAGCCCTGTTTCCATTTAACCAACCAGCTCCCGATACAAGGTTGTTATTAACGCAGGTAGCAGTCTGAAAAATATTAATAACTATTGTAACACCACTAAAATGTTTACAAGAAATTGGCTCTAAGCTGCTTATTCATCAGATCAGATCATAGGGCTGGGATTACTTTTGACAGGTAAAGTACGCAAACATTGTGCTTAGAATAGATTATTTTAACTTATTATTCTGGATACACCCATATTCAAAGTCTACGTGTTGCGCGTGCGATGCTTTTCATGTTACATGACGACAAGAATGACATAGATGATAATAATGAGCATACGATTTCTAGACATGCTTTAGCTAAAAAAGTAATTCCACCTTAAACGTTTATAAAGACTTACGGCAGATGCTCTGCTGGCGACGATGTTAGGGTGAACTATGGTTCGGCCTGAACCAGTGCAGGCAACCAACACTTGTTCACCGGTGTTGAGACGGATTTGGCCAGTAGTGCCAGTCGGGGTGAGATAGGTATTTCTGTGCAAGTACACCGGCTGAGGTTGACCTAAGTCACCATTTACCCTGAATGTGCAGCCTGAAATATAATGAGATTAGATGAGTATCGACAACAATCATATAGATTCGAAAAGGCGAAAGTTTTTTCAGTGTAAATATTTCACACCACAAAAACATCTGAAACACGAAACACAAGGTAAAAATACTTTACCGCTTCTTTGCTGAGGGCCGAATTGTTCGCTTTCATTGGCGTATTTCCTTTGTTCAGCGGCGAGCCAGGTGTCGAGGTACTCTTCAAAGTCATCTTCGTTTAAAACGAATGCTAATTCAGCAGGCTCGGGCAGTTCAAAAGGCAAAGCCGCTACTGCTGCCAACAGAGCCGCTAATACGACCAAAACACGCATCTTTAGGATAGTCTCCTGCCACTACTGCTCAAATTACGAAGTATCATTATTTATAATTGTAGACTATCTCTTTGTTATCAGGACAGAAGCGATCATCATGAGTTAGGCATAATCAATTAGACATGTATTAAATCCATCGCAACCGGTATTCTGTAGATAAATACTGTATAGTGTATACTGTATCGAATCTATCTCCAAATTTTCTTCTATGCGCTCTTAAATAATTGTTTAGAGTGTTTTTTTTTTCTTTTCTATCCCTGATACTTCCGTGCACTTTCGCCAACTACCTTTGTTACCCTCATTGCCGGAAACCAAAGCACACGCCACGCCTTTTTTTACATTAGGACACATGTTTTTTCCTGAAAAGTAAATTCCTCGTTACTATAATAGTTTGTTTTTAAATGAGAATGACCATTTTAAGTTATAACTTAGTGTCATTGCGAAGATTTTTGTACGTCGATGAAACCGACTGTTTTTGTAGGGAAAAATATATATTTCCAATAAATATATTAAACATAATTGCGACCCAGATCCGGAGTTTTTGGAGAAATAATCTTAAAGTCTAATAAAAAATATTTTTTTGTCTTCGGCTCTGTGAACACATGATAAAATGTGATGATAATCATTTTATTTTATAAAAAATTGTTACCCGGGATGAAACAGGAAAACGTATAAGGACAAACCATAACAATTGCTCTTATTCATTTTTAGGAGTACCGGTTTCGGGATGTACGATATTTTTTACCGATAGGTACTATGAAAGGGCATTTGATTTTCTTCATTAGTAGCTCGCTTAATATTCAACTACTACTATATGAACCACAATTATAAGCCACGAAATAATAATGCATTATTGTCGTCATTCCACAGCGACAATATTGTCGGTAGAAGAAACACTGAGCGCAACATTATTCATAACGCGAAAATCAGTCAATGTTCCATAAAAACACCCTCTCTCGGGGATAAGTTGCTTTCCTTTCCTTTGTATTGCGCCAGCCGCCGACTGCGCGATGTGCGGGAGTGTGTCCATAAAGATCAGTGCCACATGCAATTCAGTTCGAGTAAATCACTAACATATCGGTTATGAGATTTTTGTGACAATATTTTAGAGATTTTCTTTGTTGTTCGGTTTTCTTGTTCTTTTTTATACTCGTAAGTCGTAGTTGTATGCAAGAAAGAACTACCGTGTCGAAATAAGTCGTTCTTACAAACATACGACTTTGACAAAAGTATAATTATAGATAGAAATAAGTAATCACAAAGATAAACCTATGGCGTGCTTTTACTAATCCTTAAATGAAATAAGAAGAGATAAAAACGTGATTAAAGCAGTGAAGTATTATTGAGAGATTATAAACTAAAGAATCTAAATTATAATAATCTACGCAAAAAACATTCGTAAAAAAATGAACTCTCAACATAAAGAAATATGTGTTATACTTGAGTACATACGACTATATAGTACCTACTGAGAGACTTTAGAGTACCTACCTACCAGAGAGCAAACGATTCACCTGATGATAAGTGCACAACATTTGCAACACCGTAGAGCATAGATATGTGTTGCCGGCTTATAAGGATCTTATTTTTCTGGAAACGCTGCTGATGGCAATTTCGATGCCATTAAAGTTATTTTTTACCGTTTTATTTGAAAAGTGTTTTTTTTTAAGTATGAAGCGAGGTGCCCTTTTCTTATCCTTATGGTGCATCCACATTCCACACCGCAGTTAAATTTTGTGGAGCCCCATTGTGCTGCATTGTTATCGATTTTTACCACATGTAAGGCAATGTTACTCAAAATATGCTAACACGGCAACATGTAATATTCACTTTGAATAAAAAACTGGTATAAAATTGTGTTAAATACCATTTGGAAACGTTGCTGAACAAAAAGTAGCTGTGGTGTAGATGCACTTTTAAACTACAGGACGTACAATCCTACCAACGCCATGATAGGTGACCGTATTTTTTTAACTCTCATAAATTCAATTTATGTGATTCCTTAACATAAGTTATCTTGCAAACAAGAATTAAGTCAAACCAAGATTAACTCATATCATGCTAATTTAATAATGTAATGTGCGGGCCTGATTAGTGATACCAACATGCATACAAAACACATAAAATTCGACAATATGCATGATCTGCGCGTGGAAATTTGATTGATCAGGTTAATAGATTTATGCGATAAAACTATTCTTAATTATTATCGATTTGGTAAATGATAAAATAGTATTAAGACGATTAAAGCATTTAGAATAAATTCCGGTGAATTCGTTTCTTGAATACTAGTCATAGAATCCTAGTCATTGTGCGTAGTAGTTACCTAAATTAAATTTGTAAAAAATAATTTCATAAATAATTTAGTGAAAATTCGTGAAGAAACTTGCATACCCGAGAATTCTTAATGAGAATTCTGAAGGTATGTGAAGTCGGCCAGTGTAGTAAACCCAAAACCAAGTCTCAAAAGGTTTTAAGGCAAGGCCGGTCGTAAAATTATAAGCCAAATTATCTTGTCATGCACGTTATATCGACAACAAAAACTAAAAGACTGGCATTTCCGGGGTTATAAATAATGGAAACCCTGCATGCAAGCACTGCCTTAAATTATCATTTTTTTATTTGGTCTCTGACATTTAATTGGTGGAAATATAATAGAATATTGGTATCCGCCCCGATAGAGACTATAGTGTAGAAATTACTATACTAATATTATAAAGCTGAAGAGTTCGTTTGTTTGTTTGTTTGTTTGAACGCGCTAATCTCAGGAACCGCTGGTGCGATTTGGAAAATTCTTTCAGTGTTGTATAGTACATTTATCGAGGAATGCTATAGGCTATATATCATTACGTTATGACCTATAAGAGGGAAGCAGTAGTGATATTTCTAGCAAATACGAGGAAATTTTATTCGTGGTCTGATTGGTCGATATTCCATATTGATAGTCGGAATAGAACATTTTGACCGCCATTTTGAAACGTGTATCTGCACCCGGGCGGAGCCGGGCCGGACCGCTAGTTCTTTATAAAGATCTACGCAAGTGTATGTTACAGGGTCAGTCTGTGTAGGCGATTTCAAGCAGGTTGGCATCTTTGTATCTACCGACAAGACATAATCATATTTTGCCGGTGGATACTTTCCCATGATATCAGATCTATGCAGTCTCGTTGTCTATCGTTCAGATCTCACATTGGTAGTCGACCGTTGGTTTGCTGGTTCACCAGAAAAATAATTAAGTCGCTATAATTTAAGATTCATGTGGTAGTAGCAATCTAACATGCAGTGAATGAAGGGATATGGCAGCATTTTAACTAACGTTATGATAAAAGTCCGTGAAACATTAATCCTATGATAGAGCCAAATAATTCCGTCTGTCATCAACATTATCATTAATGTGACATTGACTTTCATACAAAGGATATAATCCAATTTTATTCAGGGCTTTTATTCAGAAAAGCCCAAGAGTTTGTTAAACATCCTAAAGTTTGCCAGTGACTTCGTGCACAAACTAAGGTTTGGCTCGACTATACGGCCTAACCACTCTCAATCGTATTCTCGATTGTAGAATAGGCTCGTGCCCTGCAGTGGGACGTATATGGGCTGATACAGATACATATAAGTTTTGTGCGTATTCTAATGGATACTTTATTATCTATTATTCCTTTACTAGTCTGTAAAATTATGATGGAAGTAACATCGTTATTTTTCATGTTAAAAAGAAAACAAATATCGCGGAATTAGACTTTGATATAGCTTGGTGAACGAATAAAAAACTCATAATGTTAACTCTCTGCCCGACAAGGTATGTTCCATACTATAAAGCATATTTTAACACTTTACATAAAATCACTGCAAAATTCAGAGGTGCAAGTTTAGATGGAAACTAACTATTAACCTTGACAATTATTAATATTTAAATATGTTTGTTACCATCCGTCGACCTACCTGTATTAACTATTAGAATCTCACTAGGATTGTGTTACACACACACTGTTAAACACTGGCTTCCTAATTTTTAAGAGCGCGCCAAATATGGATTGATGTCATTTTTAATAATATCATAAGGATTATTTTCAACTTTACTCATATTTTATATTTTTTTAAATCCCAAAATGTTGAAGTTAGATAGGCGATCGGCTATAAACTGTAAACCATATAATTACAGTACAAGTCATTTTATAGTTTGTACCCACCTCAATACGTGTGGGGATATAGGGAGGCACAAGAAAATAAAACAACAATTTACAGAAATACAAACTTAAGACATTATTTGCGTATAATATGCATTAACAAAATACCTAATATTATTTCATTAGCGATTATCCTTGGGGAGAAAATCCTTTATTTATGTTAGAAGACCCTTAACTCTGAAAGCGGGGAGGTGGGGAATTTTCCTTCTGAAGTCGTCGACGGTGCAACAGAAGCTGTATCCGATGTCGATGCGGTCTGGTTGCCAGCCGATCCAGTTGAAGGCGGCGTTGTTGCGGCAGCGGTCAGTACAGAACTGCAGACTCCTCACCTCAGCTTCGGTGTAGTATGGGTTGTTAATACTGACGAATGCCGTCCCGAGACGCCGTGATGCATCGTACACAACCTATATAATTAATGCCATAAAGTCATGAATGAGACGACAAAGTCTTGGTATGAAACATAATTCTTCAATAGGTAACTAAGAACTTTGATTGAAAAATGAATATATTTTATTTGATGAGTGCATTTAAATGCTTCATTGTTCTTATAGTTTAATTAGCATAAATAAGTTGAATGTAATTTTTTATTTTATTTGTCATATACCGGGTATCTTAAGACTGCTACCGAAAACGAGGCCGGGTGGTAATTTTAGTTACTACAAACACAATGCAACTAAAAAATTCGCAAAGAAAAGCGACAATTGTTTTTTATGATTTTTTAAATATCGTCATTTTTGGGAGGTAAATCCATTTTTTGCTAAAATAATAATTTAAACTCTTTTATACCTTAGAGTATTTATGAATTAAAGGGTATAGACTATTATTATAAGAAAAAAATATATTTACCACCCAATTATGGTTATAGGAAAAAAAAATTGACGCTTTTTTTTTTGAAACTTTTTCTGTTGCATTGTTTCTGAAGTTGCTTACACTACAACCCGGCTTCGTTTTCGGTAGCAGTCTTGATATACCCTGTATATATAAATGAAATCATAATTAGCGGAACATTAATTAAAAACACAATGTGAAGACTAGGTAGTACGTGCTATGTTTATAGATTTATAGAAAGCTTTTTTTATGCACATTGGTAGTTGCTAGCAAACCGAACCATGACAACAGGCCAATCAGTAATGCGAATTCTATGTTAGGTAGTTTTAAAAAAATATTTATCAGTTACCTTGTAAAAGTAAAGTGGGACGGGTATCTTTACGGCGCCGTTGGCTGCACGATGAAGAAAGATATCAACCAGTCTATTTTGTTGGTTACGAAGTTGGGTTACACCAAAGGTTCCCGTATAAACAGTGGTGTGGTAACCAGCGGCCTTTATACGATAGCGTAGATTCTGCAAATAGATTAAATACGCTAATATAGTAATTTAAAAGATACATCACATTTATTTCATGTGATTTTTAGAACCTGCAAGAGTAAAAAATCCGTAAGAAGGATTACATACTTTTTCAAGCGAGTTCCAGTTACCACCGTTAAATGGCTGCCATTGAGGGGCAACGTTGATATAATTGAATGTGGCGCACTGATCGGTTGCTAAAATAAAGTCAGATTTGGCGGCTAAGTGACCACGAGACAAAAACTGAATATTTGTAAAATATTTATTAGCTAACGCTTTTCCGACGAAACTAGCAATTATATTCTTCTGCGAGGGCTTAGAGTAGGTTTTGTAGACTATAACTCCAGGGAAGAAGTTATCACCTGTTAACAAAAAAATATGCTTACATTTCAGTTTAACATCAGTAATAATAAATCATCATGACAATACTAACCCAACCAACCGGGGCGTTCACCGCCAGGTTCAAAGCGAGCATTTTCTGGGTTTTGTTTATACTTCACATACAAAACTTCTAAACGGGATCGATCGAAGCAAGACCAGTAGAGAGGTCGATAACTGCCATTAACGTTATTGCCAACTCTAAAATAAAACATTATTAGAGACTGTGGATTGATACCGAATGTCATTTGGACAAGATTTATTTGATATCGGAGGTAGGTAAGACTATCTAAGAGGAAAGGACGACAACATAAAGGTTATAGTAAGTTGTAGGATTTAGGTGGCTGGCAACAAGGTCGCTGTCTGATTGCAAATCGTTGGAGAAAGTTCTTGCTATGTATATCGTCTGTTACTAAACGTGAATATGACGATCGTGAATATTTATATTGTTCTCTCACTTTTAAATTTATAGAGTTGGTTGGTCCGTGATCTTTACAACAGGTTGAGAACATTGAGTAATAAGTCGAATCTATAATGTTGTTATCTCACAATACTATATAGGCAATATTTCTATGAGGGAAACAAATTTACTTAGACCATTGAGGCGTGATAGAGACATAGCGATTGATACATACTGAATAAAGTAGTTGCCGCTGTAACACTTAGCACCAGTTATGTCCGCCTTAGGATGCGATTCAACAGAACAATTGAAATCAGGGAACGCACCATTTGCCGTCGAAAGAAAAGTTAATGCCAGTAAAACGTACATCTTTAGAAGGATCGTGAGCGGAACTGTCCTGCTTGCCACCGCCTGCAAAAGAAGAAGGTGCTAGGTGTTAAACAGCCGAACAAGCGCCTTCGCCTCCTAATCAGGGGCGTAAGAATTCCGCCACAGTATCCCCGGTCCGTCGTAGAAGGCGACCTAAAGCGGTCATTGGAATCGTCGGGTGGACTGTGGAGGCGATTTACCCTCACTAGCTGCGATTCCGAGATGGACGATTTAGCGCCTGTACTCGCATATATGTCGTGGTCGCCCATAACACTTTAAACTGGTCTCCAAATCGAGATGCTCTTACGTGACGACGAATGACGAGAGATGAGAGATGTGTCGGACAATTTTGTTCCCCAGTAAAAGGGATCAGACATAGTTCAGTGCCGGGCGATTACAGGGAAGGACCCTTATCGGCGCGTTATCCGCAGAGTGCCGGGCTAGAAGGCCAGTGATACTAAAAAAACGCTTTGATCTCCACTGGAGTATCGAAAAGGTAGCATGACTGCTTTCCTCTTAACTTTTTTTTTATTACAACGAATGTCGAGACGAGTATGCCGTTCACCTGATGGTAAGCGATACGACCGCAAATAAACAGTAGCAAAACCAAACATATTACAAAGAATTACAAAGCAATGCTTAGAATTCCCCAGCACTCGCCGTCCTGAGACATAGAATGTTAAGTCTCAATATGTCCAGTAGTTACTCTGGCCACAAATTCTTTCCATTCGGAACACAACAGTACATTTACACACACTGCTGTGTGGCTTAAGGAACAGACATTGCGGTGGTACCTTCCACCAGCATAAACAATAAAAATAAAACGTTTATTTTAAAGAGTTATTTCCTGTAAAAAATAACATAATATGGATGTACAGACCACAAAAAGACGCCTACCTACTCTCACCGAACACTTAAGAGCGTTTACACCTTGCGCGCAAAGTCAACTATAGGTATTTCTTCGTTAATTTCACGCACACATAAGCGACCAAAGCTGTGTGCATAGAGCTGCCGCGTCGGCTCGCTATACAGTCAGCTCAACCAACTTTGATCCGTGCGCTTCAATATTCTAGTCTTCAATGAAATGTAACTTGTGATTTATATATTGGTAATATAATATCATAAAAATATTTTATTTGCATTATAAGTAGACAAATATTATTGTGCAAGCAATGAACAATACAAATTTAGATACTAATCATATTTTCGTTATTATTACATTGTTAAGTTGCATTCAAATCAGTGTTCAATCAATAGACACTACGTACGTTTTACTTACAATTACGAAATATATTTAATTTTATATTACAATACATAACATAGTTTAGCTTCGGAATTACATCCCATTATATTATCTGAAACATAATTTATACTCACTACAAAATCATTGTAGGTAATAAAAAAAATATTTTACTACCAAAGTACTAAAATGTGGCAATCGCAGTCCGCGCGTGGCTATTTTTACTACGCACGGCAAAAATCGACTGCAGCCAGGCCGGAGCGACGAGCGATACGTCCTCCCTCTAGAAGACCTTGCGGCAGTCTAATTTTATGCACGTCGGACAGCGTGTTTTATAGTGGTTTTTAAAATATTTGTAGAAAACATGAAAACTAATTTTATTGAAATATAAAAATGGTAATTTATTGATAAGATGTTTTTCTATTATAATATGCAATTGCTATAAAAAAAATATGTACGATAAGTTGGTGAAAAAAAATATGTTCTTGACGAGAGTTTCTAAATAATTTCGCATTGTTTAAATTTTTATTTTTCAGTAACTAAACACAAAAAGATTATTTTTCTCAGCAAAATCCCTCCATAAGGGTCTTATTAGTTTGATAATATTTTTATTTTCATCTTATATTTAGTGATTTCGGATATCTTAAGCTTCTAAATTGCCATTTAAAGCCTAAATAACCAAACTTGTGTTCAGTAATCCTTAGTTAGTACTCACAAATTATCTATCAATCTATAATGTCTATGTGTAAAATCCAAAATCCCTAGATGACAACCTTTTCTAAAATTAGTACTAATTATTTTTCCTTTAAATTGTTTATTGGTGGCTATTAACTCGTTTGAAAAGTCCTGTTTTTAAGCCAAAAAGCGCGCGGAAGGTATAAACGCTCTTAAATATAATTCTAGATTCGTAGCTATCAAAGTAAAGCACTTAATAAAAGTCGCAAATAATGACTTTATAGTATAAATTATAATACAATGGTACGGACATCACTATTGATTTCTCTATTTATTGGAATATAACGTTACGTTATGAACAATAAAATTAAAGAATAATTTATGTCATCGTATTATAATGATTTAATAATGACTTTCCACTGCATTCCCTGTCTTTCTGAACCGATTTAACTACTTACTAAGTACTTAATTAAATAACGTTTTATCAAAACTAATGTTACTTACTTCAGGTAAACACTGGTGATCGGTCTCTCATGTTGAAAGAAAAAAAGAAAGGCACATTTATTTGTCACACAAGACAACGGACATACTCGCTTAACATGTGCATAATAATAAAAACAATTAAATACTAAACGAGAATGCACGTCGCATCGCTGTGACAAAGCAGATGATCACTCAGCTTATATGTTGCACCGAGGCAGCAGCCACAGCGCAACGCTGATTTTCAGTGGTCACTTAGAGTGACTTCCCAACGCCGGCCAATAAACTACCACTATAATTACTTATAATTAAAGACTAAAATGAAACAAAATTAATAAACAAAACATATGAAAGAATTACCACTGTAGTTACTTTTTCTCCCGACAAACACCAGTGTAAATGGCAAATGCACTGTCTGAAGGACATTGTAGTCAGAGTAACTACTGGACATAATGAGACTTAACATATTCTTGTGTCTCAGGATGTGGAGCGCAGTGGAATGCGTTGCTGTGTAATTTATAGTGTTTGGTTTGCCTACTGTTTATATGCTGTCGTATCGCTTGCCATCAGGCGAAAGGCAAGCTCGCCTCAACATTCATTGTAATAAAAAAAACACAATAGCTCTTGTAGTAACGAAACGGCCGAGCCTCATATTTTGACTAAGGTATACAGTTTGTTACAGGTTATAGGTATAAGGAAAGTTAGGCCTCGTAGAGTTAGAGTGCGAAGAGCAAGAAACTTGGCTCTGCATGAAATCTGATAACTTTTTGAATAGCGTTCCAGTATTCGGGCGTATATTTGCGCATCACAACGTGATAACACAAAATCAGATAAACACGCTACGTAAAACACACCTGCGATGAAAACAACCGTATTTATTTATTCAACTACCACGCAGCTATTAGTCAGCATAATTTGTCACAGGATTTTTATCTCAAAAGAAACATTTTTAGATTTAGCCACCAATCCATATTTTAAGTTAAAACTCAATATAACAAAAAGATGTGAAAGAGATTCACTAAATTTCTCTATCCTATCTAGTCCGATTGAGAGTGGTTAGGCCATATAGTCCACCACGCTAGTGCGGGTTGGCGGACTTTACATACCATAGAAATCGCTATGGTATGCAGGTTTCCTCACGATGTTTTCCTTCACCGTTATAGTGCGTGGTGATTGACTATCTATACACACATGACTCCGAAAAGTACATATACCTACTTAAAACACATTTATTTGACATAATATTATTAAACATCTTAACCTTACTGAAATGAAATAAATCCGGCTCCTGAACATAAATTCTTATTAAATTACTTGAATAAGTAATCGAATAATACTATTAAATATTGACTTAAATTGATCCCTTTACCAATCTACGTAGAAGTCGTCGTTTCATCTGAAATTTAACTCATCCAAGCGTTTATTATTTGCTTGTCTTTAAGACGGAGCAGACACTTTCTTGATGATTTCAGTTGAAGTCGGGTCGGCATGTTTGCCATTGTTTTGAGATTACGTCGATGCCATACTTCGTCGTAGCTGGAGACTTGAGTGCACGTCCGAGTCATAATTATGTATCTCTTGGTGCAGCGAGGTGCGCCGCTTGGTAAATTCTAATTAGTAGTCACGACGTTGGCATCAAAATGGGATCTTCTGCTTATCACGTGGCTGCTTATACCAAGGGAAAGAACGTTACAAGACTAGTTGAATTACAAATACAAACGCATAATAATGAGACTGGCACTAGAATTATTCTGTCATAGTTAATTCTGCTTGATTAAAACCTAAGATAAAACGTCATTGATTAAAACCTAATTTGCATTTGCAAAGTCTGCCACAATATTGAGAAGATTATAATATAGGCCAATACATAATTCTTGCAACTATTATTTTGTTCCAAGATGGTATACACGTGTAAATAATGATTGAAATAAAGGCTGATAAAATCTTATCCAAGGGTATTTAAACAATATTCAACATGGACATGAACATTTGAAATGGAAAACTTATTTATTTATGTATATTTAGTGGAAACCTACAACAACAAATACATCACAAGAGAAAATAAAAAGTATAGGAAATAAATGGCCATTTTCATAATTGTTGTTTATTTATATTTATACTTTACTATATTAATAAGATTAAAATACATTAAAATATAACTAGAATTAATATCATTTTTGTAATGGTGCAACATTTTTTAAAGATGATTAATATTAAAATCTAAAAAAAGTTGAATCAGCTATCCTATTGTTGGCGAATATGTAGCAGCAATATTACACTTCACTGTGCACGTTGTATTAGAATTCTACATATTAATTAACTCGGCCCAGACGCTTTCACGAGCGTCGTATGCAGATTTTGCTAATAAATAAGATACGTGTAGCAGGAGATTGATGTTGGGAAACTAATTAACGTACATAAATCCTTCCAGCTGGGCGAAACTAAAATAAACTATTAAAGTTATGATGGCTATCTTCCCTCCTGTTATCACAAACTTTAACAATAAGGGGAATCGAGCCTGTCGCCACATCACCGCAATTTACAATGTTCACTCCCGTTAGTACTGTTTGAGTTGTACTACGGTGTCACACGTTTTTCTTTTTGCTCAAGACATTCGAATTCCACTCGACAAAAGAAAAAAAAATACACACTGATATGCCGCATTCCGTACTCTGCCGTTGTAAATAGCTACAGCGATTATTGTAGATAAGATACAGCGATCTCGAACCGCTTAGTATCTTGACTGCACTTAGCATCAGATGCTTTGTACACACTTCATTTTACCAGTATAAAATATTAAACAAAACCATTAATTAAGAGACGGGCAATGTTTCAAATTTTTTTCCACAGCTGCATCATAGCTTGTTGGTAAAGATTGCCACTATTGTTTTATCGCAGCGTTTGAAATGTAAATTGAATAAATGTTTTATAACAATATTGTGGTACGTAGTGTGCTTCGCAACTGTGTCAGTGAAAGCTTTAATTGTTTTATTTTTGGTTAGTGTTCAATTTTGCATATCTTTATTAAAATATTGCTTAATAGTAGGACCACGTTATTGTCAGTCATGACTCGGCATGAATTCTGGGCAGCCAGCAGCAGGAATGTCTTACAGGATATCGACGCGATTGGTTCGGTAAGAGAATTTGCCGGATGCCCAATATCCTTGGCTCTTCCCATCCTTCACCGGTCCCGCTTCCCACCCGATCTGAAGGGCCAGCAACAAAGCCACGATCTAAGAAGCATTATAGATGTTCATGGCCGGCAGTGATCACATACCATCAGGTAACCTGTTTGCTCGTTTGCTGGAACCATGCAATAAAACAAAAGAAGTACTTCCTTTCTTTAGCGTTATCTCGGTAAATTAAAATTATTATTTAATTAATACCTTAATATATTAATCAAGAAAACATATACTATCTAATAATTTCAGCGTTTAAAAATTTCGCTAAATTCATACACACATTTTATATAGGCAGTAGGACCATGGGGAATAAAACGTTGACCGACGAAGCGAGTAGCGACTTGGTTGAATTGAATCGATAAACTAACCACATTGGCCTATGTTGAACTTCTATGAATGATTAAAATTTAAACTACTAGCAAACTAAATTGGCTATGTGGCTGAGTTTAAGTGGCAAGAATTTCCAATTAGATTATTTGATTATGATCTTGAAGACATAATGTTGTTCGATTGTTATTGTTTACCAAAACTTTATTGAATGAAACACTAATAACTTATACCTTATCATTTAAACATCATATTGTGTTCGATTTTGAAACATTGATTGATTTTTAAACCGAATATTCAATATCGGATTGAAAATGTAGACCTAGGAAATGGTGTTTTTTTTGCTTTGAAATATATATGTATTATAATTAGCAAACCCATAATACTTGTATACTATGGACCAAAGAGATATTGTAATAGTTTAATGTCCCATAAATTTCAATCATCAATCAAACAAATCAAAAATAGATTTATTATTTTGGGCACTTTCCTTCACTTAACGATTTTATGTATCAAAGAATTATCCTTAGCAACGTTTATTCAAAGTCATATCAATATTAATCATTCGTCGTCGCTACTCCTTATCTACACCGAACAAAAATCAATCATCAAAATGTCGGAATTTACTTTTTTGGGCGGGGCGAGTCTATGATCGACGCATTCATACCTGAATTATCAGCTGTGACGTCAAAAACGATTATAATGGAATTAAAACGGATTAATAACAACAAAGTTAAAGATTAACACTCATTAGACCCACCCGGCACGGCCTTGCCTCGCGCGGATAATATTCTTTTTCTGAAATTGTAAGGACATACGCTCACTACATCAACTCTGTAACGTCACCAGGACACTGCCGTCCACGCGTGGACCATTTTGTGGCAACTCGTTGCTCGCAGCCTTGTCTTGTTGCGTATTGACAATTCACAAGCCGCGTGTGAACTGCGCGTTGCCAGCGAGTGGACCACGCGCAGCCCACGAGTAATTCACGCCAGGACAAAGCATACGCAGTGTTGCTAACAGTTAAACTGGCTTCCCACAGCTTCTTAGATACGACATAAAAATACCACCAGAAATCCACGA
Organism: Hyles euphorbiae; assembly: GCA_023078785.2. Taxonomy (NCBI): domain Eukaryota; kingdom Metazoa; phylum Arthropoda; class Insecta; order Lepidoptera; family Sphingidae; genus Hyles; species Hyles euphorbiae. The sequence continues at coordinate 10,746,709 of CM041041.1, read as the reverse complement.
AAAAAAGGCGGGATCCTCAGAACCATTAAATTTTCGCGAGGTCCACCCGTGTTCCACCTTCGACAACAAGTGGGCCGCGAGCGACGAAGCGGTAACGGGTGGGTCTAATGAGCGGTTACCTTAATAGTTCACAGCAGACTATTGACTCGTGTTCTTTTCTCAACAATATCATCTGTCATAATCTGTTTTTATAGACGAATACAATATATTAAATATGTATCTCCAAAAAATCTTATTTAGGTAGGTATACGTAACGGTGGTAGTGCATAGGCGTGTCTATACGTAATCTACATTCAAAACCTAATAACAATGTAAATCAGAAAAAAATAAAAAGTTTCCCTCGAAAAACTTTTAACAAAAAAGGGCTTGCATATAGATTGACAATTATGAGTGTTATGGAGCAATCGGGACGATATGTCGTCACTCATAATTTATTAATTAATTTACTTTGGATCCATTTTGAAATAAAAAATATCAGTTACGTTGTGATATTCCTTTCTTTTTTTCAATGAAGTATATCGATGTTTTGGGGTGTTGCAGTATTATCGTCTAAGATAAGAAATTTATCTTTTATTTTTATTTAGTATTAATGGCTGTTTTCGTATGTTAGTTTGTCTTTCTGTCATATGTTTAGGACCATAATATCTAATTGTACTTACAATTTTAGGCACTGACCGCAATTCGAAGTTTCTTTAAATTTTAGTATATATTTACGTTATGCATGTTTGAGAACGTTTAGAGTTCTCCACCTAAAAAGGCTAATAAATAACCCTCGGATGAAATTTACTACTATTGAACGATGTACGAAAAGATCATTAACCTGCGCAATGATATAATCTAGAGCAAACAAGTTACAGGAGTATAGAAGTGACAATATATAAAAATAGATTGAATAATTTTTTTGTTTACTAATATAATATTTTAGGCGTATTATAGCCACCTGCAAGCTTTGGATTTTTAAGGAGCTTGTGGAAATACCTTACAGGATTTTCCCTTCGCATCGCACTCTACTAGTCAACGGACGAAAGTCTGTCAACTGAACAATAACTGAATAACCATCTTAAAAAGAGAAATAAAATGACAGCGCAAGGAAATCTCTCGTAATACCTCCTCAAAGCAATGCCGTGTATTGGCAAAACTCCACAAAATTGATATTCATGGGAAGCCTATGCTCAGCTGTTGACACCTATACCTAAAGATGGTAATACTTATTTATCGCCTGTTTATAATTATCCTTCTTTAGAATTATATATTTAAGGCTGGTCGACAAAATAATTATAATATTATATAACATAATATATTAATTTGTAGAGTCTTAAGACTACAGATACATTTTTCTGTTGGTAGAGTATTTAAATCCAACCACTTAACACCCATCGTACAAAGTTACAAAGCCCGCCCTGATGAACCAAATACACTCAACAAGTCGGCACAACCGTGTCAACTGGTTCTTACCAGCTAGGTACCAGATAATCCTTAATCGTTTCTTATCAGTCGATACTCAGTTGAACCGCTCTACACTTATCGACAATCGAATGTCGTTACAATATAAATCGTAAGAAAGTAGAATTAAGTTATTAGAATTCATAAAATGGAATATATAATATATACACATATATTATCTCTTGTGAGCCTTTTTGCGAGTGTGATATAAATTTGTTTGTCCTTAGTAAATCTATTTGTTTGCTATTGTTTTCTTTGTCTTCTTTTTTCAGCTTTACTGGTGGTAGGTCTCTCATATGTGCGAGGCCATCTGGGTAGGTACCACCGCAATGTCTATTTCTCCCGTGAAACAACACTGCTTAAATGCACTGTTGTGTTTCGGATTGAAGGACATTGTAGCCAGAGCAACTACTGGACAGCGCAGTGGAATATTTCTACTGTTTATGAGCGGTCGTATAGCTTACCATCAGGCAAACGGCTTGCTCGTCTCGCCATTCATTGCAATAAAAAAAAAAAAAAAAGCTATAAGATCCCAGAGTTCTACTGGGTAAGAGTTGCCTCTAGCTCTTAACTTCACCACACCAGGCACATTGTTTTATATTCACTATAATCTGTCTCAAGTCTTATTCGAGTTACTCCAAATTTTTAAGCGAAACTTTTAGATCAATTATAGATTCTGAATCTAACTTGAAACTTTTCTAGTCAGTGTATCTATTTCATAACGAAGAATGGCTTTCCTTTTGAATTTTTCCGGCGGATAGAGTTAAGATGATAGGCGAGTGATCTGAACTCATATCATAGCCCTCCTCAATATGTAGAGTTTCGAGGGGGAGATTTTATTTATTTATTTCTTTAATATACTTTATTGTACACTATAAAAAAGGGACAATAACCGATTAAATACTTAAAACATGATAACAATTGGCGGCCTTATCGCTAGCTGCGATCTCTTCCAGGCAACCTTTGGATTTTTTAAGATAAAAAAGTTTATTACGTCTGGGATCTTTGAGGTATCCGTAGTAATGACAGAACAAGGACAAGCTAACGGGACCTTTCGTACATTTACGCCCGAATACTTAAAAATTCAAATAATAAGTTCCTCGTAACAGCGCAAGGCTCACTTAGACAGTACATTTAAGCGGGATTTACGTAGTTAAGTGCAAAATAATATTTAAGTTGCGTTCCAGTATTCGGGCTTTATTCACTTACTTTTCTGACATTTAGTCAGATTGGTTTTACCAAGGTAAGGAAAGAAATAAATTTGATTTGTGTCCCAAGCTAGTTCATGAAAAAAGAAATTCTGAATTTTCTGCTCCAAACAATATCATTTTAAAAGACATTTCAAAAATATTTTATAAGATTTTTAAATTGCATTTATCAACTCACTTGCGCATGTATTCTTTTGGTAGTGAAATTGAATATAATTTATTTGACCGATTTATAAATTAAATAAATAGCATGTTCATTGATAACGTTAAATACTTTCAAAACTCCTACAGCTACAAACGTGACATTCTACATAAGGGTTCATTTTATGACGTAGAATAGCACTAAGAATGGACATTCTGGAAATTAAAAAGCAGAAGCGGGTAAAAGCTGAAATATATTTCTATGGAATACCGAAACCTAAAATAAGCTAAAATTGCAGCTGTCCAACTTGGCACTATATTTTTTTTTCTAAGTCACTCTTGGCCACAACCACAGAACAGATGGCCACAACCATTGAGATCGTAGTCATACTCGTATTTTCAGATGGTGGCTCGCTTTACAATCCGTCACCTTTAATCCGCTTCTGACGGCAAATAGCTCTCTACCACGCGGTCTTATCCTATTGATCTTATTTTACTTTTAAAACCTATGTATACGTATATTTTAGTAAGCGAGTGCTTCGTCTTTTATGCTTCAACTGTTTTTATTTATTTATTTATTTAATCCTTTATTGCACAAAATAAAAATACAGTGAAGTAACAACACAATAATAATAGTATCTACAAGAGGCGGCCTTATCACTCTAGGTAATTTCTTCAGGTAACCTTTGGATGGATATTGAGATAGGAAAAATGAGCGGGCAGTCTAAGGTATAAGGTATATAAAATAGTAATATATATATATATATATATATATATATATATATATATATATATATATATATATATATATATATATATATAATATATACATACGTATATACGAATATATACCAACAAAATATATTAAAATATACATACAATTTACCATATACATAAATATATAAACCTATCCTTACATTCACCAAAGAGGCGAATGGACAAGATATTCCTCAGCTATGCTCTTGTTAAGAAAGGAAATGGTCTTTGATATTTTTTTTAAAAGACGACAGTGTTCGTGCCCGTCTTATCTCGACTGGAAGTGAGTTCCACAGTCGGACAGCTTGGACTGCAAATGATTTGTCCATGAATACTGTGGAGTGCATGGGCATTTTCAGTTTCAGGTTCTCCGACGACCTCAAGGATCTTGAATGTGAGTCGTGGAGAAAAATGAATCGGTCTTTCAGATAACGGGGCGTGAGAGGATTAAACATTATATTGTATAAAAGTGAGCGAATATGAGTATTCCGACGAAACCGGATGGGTAACCACTTGAGCTTAGTACGAAATTCAGAAACATAGTCATATTTTTCAACACTACAAAAACCTAAATTCATAATAAAAATTCAAAATTGTGGCCGCAATTTTGAACTTTTTATTTAGTGATCCGAGGGTCTCAGAATCGACACAAGGGGAACATTCTTGGTATGTTGTTATAATTGGTAGTCATCATTGAATGTTTTGGGCTCCTAGAAAAAATGTTTTCATCAGAATACAAACCACTTAAGTGAAAATAGAATTATATTTGTAAAAATTACTTAAATGTTTTTATATAGGTATGCAATCTCTTTAATCTGGTCAGTGTCCGTATACAAGTTACAGATACACAAGTTGCTGAGAAAAATTAAAGTCAGAATAAAAATAATATACCTACCTGTTATAAATTCCAATCTTTACTTTTCAATATAATTTCTGTCAATCTTGCTTTAATCACAGTGCGTGCAGACTCGATCACGTTAAGCTCCATACAGCCTGGTCAGTTGCGCGGGGAAGGAGCCTCGAATACATCATAATGTATCTACTAATAATAGTAGATAGGGTGTAAGCACAGGTTAAAGAGAAAATTACTTTGGACACTGTAATACCATAGTGATTTGTAAGAATTTCTATGGTGTGTATGTCCGCCAACCTGCACAAGGCCAGCAACGTGGTGGACTATATAGCCTAATCACTCTCAATCGTACTCTTGATCGTAGAAGAGGCCCGTGCCCTGCAGTGGGACGTGGGACACAGATACTGTAATATTAACCTTAGTTCTGAAAATAAGCTCATTATTTACGAATACTTGATATAAACTTATTTCCATTTATAAGTAGGACATACTCCTAAAAAACATCAGATATATTGTCAAGCAAATGTGTTGACTGATCGCTGACTGATCGTTTGGACAAGACAGGTTATAGAGAAACAAGTACTGTAAAATTTGTTTGTAATAAATACATATATCGCTTAAAAATGTATACTATACGTAGTAGGCTATGTGACAAAAGTATCTTCAGATAATATGCTAAGGAATATTTAATTCACTACTATAAAAAAAGACATTCAGAAACTGTTCGACAGGTTACAATGCCATTTTTTTAATACCACCCACGATTGGTCTTAAAATTGATATTAATTTGTTGGGCCCGTGGTGTCGATATTGTAATGTTCAATTTTTAGTTATTAATTTAATTATTCTTGAAAACCAACAAAAGTAATAGTCTGTTTTATTTGGTATAAGAGCTTTATGGGGATTAAATAAAGGATAATAAATAGTCTATTCAGCTGCCGATATGTAAGGCGAATGTGGCACTTTGTTTTTTTATAAAAAGTTGACGTAAATTTTACAATGTAATAGTTGTAATGATTTAATGTATTTCACAGACCAAATTATATATACGGTATAGAGTCAACAGTCAGATTATTGGTATTAGCGCCCTCTTTCAGTATACTACGTTCGAATAGTTTGATATTGATATTGAGGTCTTATCAATATTCTATTAATTTATTTTATAATAATTTCCTCTAGTAATTACCAAAGCCCGGAAATTTCACTGAGTTGGCTTTTAGAAATTACTACAGGGAAAACAGAACTAGAGTTAAGCAAAGGTTTCTAAGTAAATAAAATAATAGTTTAGCGGTTGTATTGTTTATTATTAACTTCTTAGGATAATAATTATATATAGATACTTTTGTTTCTCTCTCTCCATGTTATTTGTTATGTTGACAAAAGCGACATCTACTGCAAATGGAGGAACCATTGCAGTCCAAAGAAAAAAATATATGTATGGATTGTTAAGTCACTGATGTATTTTTACTTTGACGCTCGCTTTAATTTATACACACAGACAAACTCGCAGGTAAATACAAGTGTAATATATTGCGCTTTGTGATAAAATAACGCATATTCTAGTACCCACATAGAGATAAAATTACATAAAGATGTTAAGCGGAACGGCAGGTCCGAGTATGCGTATGTAATGTTATGTAACTATGGTACGATTACGTCGAGGTTTCGAGTTCGAACCTTGGGTCGAGCAAGGTGATATTGGAAATTTCTATTAATTATTACCCGAGGTATGACATCCTGAGACGGAAGATAGAAGGCGAAACCTGGGTGTCTCGCCTCTGCCTACCCCTCCGGGAAAAGACGTGAGTTTATGTTTGTAAGTAGGGATGGAAGAGTCAATAAGGGTCTCACACGCTTACCGAATCTATACCATCCAAGTTGGGATACCCACAATAAAGGTTTGCTCAAAAGGGAAAAAATCGTATTGTTAAAGTTAGAGCCACGTTGTAGGTGAGGGAGATTTCTGGATGCCCGATACCCCTTTCTTCGATCCCCTCCTGATGTGATAGGCTGGCTACACATCCATGATCTAAGAGTGGCAATTATCGCTTACCATCAGATGACCTGCTTGCTACAAAAGAAAACCGACGTGAAAGCATTAAAATCTTAATAAATGTGGATCAAGCCAAAATAATACACATGTCAAGATGGAGCAAAGGCGATTCATGGCCTCTTCCTATCCGTATGGGATACTGGCGTGATATTGGGTATGTACATATTATGTGTATTATATAACGGCAGACTAGATTTCAATCTGCCATTTATCATACTTGTTAGGTAAATTATCGGTAATGACGTTATAAATAATTGATTAGAATCAATATAAATAGAATGAATTCAGCAGTATTAAAAAAAAAGAGTTTTTTCATTTAGTAGAGAAGGTAGGGCATGATACGACGAAGTCTCAGAGGGAGAGATATGAAGAAGCACTGGACGCCTAATTAAGGCCATTTTTTCCAGCGACATCATCCATTGTGGTCTTTGGAACACCCAATGCATGACTATGTTATTGTTCTTTAATCTATCGGAGCAGGTTCGGAAATCATAATTCTTAACCCAAGAAATCGTTGAAGAAATTAATTAAGTTCAGAGAAATCAAAAAAGCCTATTTTCAATTTGGCGATTCACATACTATGTGCTTAGAGCAGGGTTTCTTAAAGTGGGGTATCCTTAGGGGTCCGTAACATGTGTGCCAGGGGTCCACAGCAGCTCAGTAAACTCTTAATATACTTATCAGAAAATTAACATTTAAATGCCTATCAATATTAAAAAGAAACAAATAACTAACATTTTTAATAAAACTATAAAACCACGATATTATAGAAAAAAATATAATTATAAAATTTCACTGAAAAGCAAAAAAACTTATTTATTTCATTGTACATGTTGATTAATTTGCTTATTAACTTGACTAGCCAACAAATATGCCATAATATTGAAGGTTGGCAAAGTACCAAAGGTATAGAAATTTAATTAATTAATGTAAGACATAGATTGTAAACTACCAATAAAAGTCCATGTTCAATAAAAATGAGTATTCAATACAAGGTTTGTTCTTCTTTCTAAAATATTTTTGGCGATGTCCGTGAAAAATTTAGTTAGTAGTCCGTGACTGCAAAAAGTTAAGAAACGCTGGCTTAGAGTATATATAATATGCCGCTGGTAATTTAAAAAACGTAGATAAAATGGTGATGCTGGCGAAATTACCTGGTAACTTACATAGTTTATAAACTTCCACTTAAACTCGTTTTATAAAGATAATAGCTAAACATACTTTCGGCTATCAAATGATAGCAATTTGTTGTTGATTTGCTAGTTCAATTTTTAATAATATATAGAAGTATTGGGAAGATTACGAACACAAAATGTCTACGTTTTTGAAAATTATGTGTATCAAGATTATGTCCTCTTACGTGTATCCTATTAAACTTCAGATTTTTATCTTACATTTACTAGGAGGTACTAGGATAAAATGCCTGGATTTTTACTCAACAATATTTCTCAAAACAATATCTAGTTGAATAACCGAAACTATAGTAACATCCACTAATTATAATATCGGCAGATCGTTCAGATTTGCAAATTAATAGTAGCAGTGATAATAGCATTAATCTGGTAGCCAATTAATATTCCGGCAGTCTGTTCCGCCTTTGTCCTCGTTTCAGTAATGGGAAACTTGTTACATCTCGTGATTATCTAAAAGTTTCACTATTCATACTTCATGAGCAGCGTAGGATCAATCAATAGTTGCAGTTTAAGAAGTTTGCCTGCTCCGATAATAACTTTTTCAACTAAACACAGCTTTTAGTGGAACGAGTTTTCTTTAAACAATCATTTATATTGATGACTTTTCCCATCCTCTATTTTTACGTAATATTTTGTTACTTTTACGAATATCCATCATTTTTTGTCGCATTCTTTAGTTCTCAATAATTTTGAAGGTAATTAAAAGATAATATCGCGGATAAAAAAAGTTATGTAATCGAACGCCATGATTTCTTTTTTTATTTAATTCGAAAGAAATGGAATCCATAAAGCCTACATCATTAATTTGATCTTTGGTACGCGGTATTGACTTCTGGAGTAAATAACGTTAATAGCGGGCTCTCAGACTTCGTAATTGGTGCAATTCAGATATAATTCTGACGAGTTTCTTATAATATTAAATTTCTAACTAAAGAGAGCGGTTCTGAAAACAGTTGATTGATTATATTACTCATGAATCGCGCGAAATTGCTTTACCAGGTTAAACTGTTTTTTCAAGAAACGGAAATGTGAATCACAAACAAATGCAAAGTTTTATGTTCATAAATATTGGTGTATTCAATGATAAGATAAAATATGTGTAATATATTACTAATAGCATCTGTTAGTAGTCTCTCCGAGTAGTATAGTTAACTACTAAGACAGAGTATAACAGTTAAAAGCAGTGACTTAGCAATCTATAAAGTTACAATTATTTTTATTTTTACTTACATAATATTTTATTTAGAAGTTACAACTCAATGCTCCGATGTATCTTATCGAATATGAGTTTTGGATAGCAATCTTATCACGACCGCAATTCATTTCAAGTGGCTCAAACAAATGAAACTGTGACAACAAACACAACGAAACATAATAACAAATACAAATGAGTAAACCCACGTCTGTAATCAGCACACTTCATACAAAGGGAGGCGAAATAATTACGTCACGGCACATAGTTGATGCTGATTACAAATAATCAGATATTATCACAGATATTATACATCGATTCTGCAAACGAGCAGGTTGATTTTCGAGAAGTTAAGTTATCGCGCTAATAATTGAGCATAATCTTTGAAAACAAACATATAAAATCATGTTTATTTTCACCAAATTTGCTTTAAACGGGGAGCATTGTGCGGTGTGAACATGACGCGTTTACCGGTCTTGCTTTTGGGTTTTGTGGTGGGTGTATATACATTACCCAGAGAATTACCCGAGCCCGGACACCTAGCCTTGGTGTTTAACGAAGACGACTTTGAAGACTATTTGGATAGCTGGCTGGAAATTGAAGAAAGAAAATGGGGAAACGTTTCAACTATTTCGCCTCGCAGTGGTAAAATGCTGTCATTTATTGTTACTCTTTTATGTATCATTAAGTCTTGAAATTCTTTATACTGTTTTTTTGTTTTTATTAGGATGTTCAATCAGAGTAAATGGAGATCTTGGTCAACCCCAGCCAGTTTATTTAAGAAATAACAATTATGTTATGCCTACTGGTAACACTGGAATAATCCATCTCAATACTGGCGAACAAGTCTACATAGCATGCACTGGATCCGGCCGCACTATTGCGCACCCTAACATTGCCGCATCTCGAGCCACTGGCGTAAGTATTGAGCTCACACCAGCAATTAAGTAACGCTGCTTATAAAATCTCAACTTTACTCAATTTTAAACAGACTCACTCACAATACTATAGCCACATCTCTATTTCACAAAGAGTGAGTAAAGTCCACTTTACTCGATTCTAATATTATTTCCTCTTCGGTAGCTGTTATAAATCGCTTCAGACCTTATCGTCGTATCCAGTATGCTCGTGACCTGCTTCCATTCTTTTTAAGATATTTAACTTTCTGCTCTATAGCCAAATAAAGTCCACGATTCTATTTTCTGTTTTAAGTCGAGCAGTCAAATCTATCCTGAATTTCAGAAGGAAATGCTTAGATGCCTATACCTATATCTTGTCGTTTAAATAATGACAATGTTACGTAAGGTAATGTTACGTAAGGGGACGCAATTTTAATTAATTGCCATAAAATCTTCCAGTTATTTTCACACTCTAATTTTATTTTATTATACTTTATTTAAAAAGGTTCTCTGCTTCTTTATAACTGTGTACTTCCTGTAACCTATGTGAACTTACTGTATTAAGACGTTGATTTGTTTTACATTCCCATTTGTAACCAATACATATTTCGCTTTGAAATATAAAAAAAGACTAGAAACGAGACAACAAAAAAGGTAAAAGAATAAAACGTTCTTCGCTTTCTTCGTTGCTGAGGATTTTTTTACTTCACAGCTACAACACACTCTATTGCTAATCTAGTGCTCTATTGCAGTCATAAATGTATTGATTTTACGATTTAAAAAGTCAAGTTGACGAATATTTCAATAAAGAATTATTATTTTGATTTTAGTGTGGACTATAGTAAATAGTTAACCATTTTAATTGCCATTCAAGTGTTCTTATCCCTAGTCGATTTCTTCTGTAACTACAGGTATAGAGCCACAAAGATACCTGGCCCGGTGGCCAAAAATGGAAACAAATACGTAATTTAGAATGTCAGTCTATCTGCCAGTCGCTGTCATATCGGCCATTAGTTGTTTACTCAATGTATTTATTTTTCCTGCATTATTTAAAACTAGTGAAAATTGCCGAAAACTTTAAAAAGTGATGCTAGGAATGTTAAACTTCAGGTATTAAATTTTACGTAGGAAGGAAATCGGCTTCAGATACCAATAATACCCTTCGAAAAATTGTATCATCGTGTAGCTGTTGCCACAAGTTTGTGTTGTCAGCTTTTCAAAATAAATTCCACGAAAACAGAACTTTGTACGTACTAGTACAATAGATGTTAGTCCACATTTCACGGTGGCTGCGGGTTCGAATCTCAGAGTACCCCCTGACTTTTCGGAGTCATGCGTGTATTGATAGTCAATAAACACACACAAAAACGGTGAAGGAAAACATCGTGAGGAAACCTGCATACCAAAGCGATTTATAAGAATTTCTATGGTACCTGTGTAAGTCCACCAACCCGCATTAGGCCAGCGCGGCGGACTATATAGCCTGTGATATGGTCTAACTACCCTCAATCGTACTCTCGATTACAGAGGAGGCCCGTACCCTCCAGTGGGACGTGTATGGGCTGATACAGATAACTTTTTAAGGGTTTTGACTTCTTTAAGGGGGAGCGATTGGTTAGAAATCTTGTGAAGGAAAAAACATGCATATGAAACTGGTCCACTCATTTTCCCGACACTATTGATCGGATTGAAAAATCTTACTTTACCCACTTTATTGCTATATCTATTTTTAATGGCAACACCAAATTCGATTACAGCGACTCTCTCACCGGGTCAGATAACTTTGTGCCTCTATAACTACAATCAAATCACTCACACTTACAATGTGTCATACCTGCATACATTCCCAAATTCAATTATCCTTTAGCTCCTATTGTCCACTGTAAGATCTGTTTAGATAAAGTGGGTACGTCCAGCAAATACGATAAGACTTTCTTCAACGTGGACAATGTTTTGTAGATAGACTTGCTTTAGTGGATAGACATTATGGGGAATAAAAAGTAATTTTTATTTCAGAATGCAACATGTGTGAGTAATTCATTAGTTTCCGGTTCGGGATGGTTAAATGGAAATGGAGAATTTGGACAGATAACGTGTTCAGCACACTCATACCATGAAGCACAGGCTACAAGCACCAGATGCTATAATAACAATCTAGTCATACGGTATGTGATATACAATATTTTTATTGAGTATCCCTAAGGTATACTCGTATAAACATAGTAATGACTGGGATTAATTCTTATTTCAAAGAGAGCTAACAGAAACTGACATATGGGTTTAAGAAGGGGTAAGGTTTGAAATATAGATGTTACAAAAAAATTTATAAAATGTTTTCTTAGATTTACGCGAATATTAATATTAAAATAAATTGAAATTTTATTGCGGATTGGTTTCATTTGTACATTTATTAACTTACTGTTAGTGACAGTCACTGAACGCATTACTAATACCTCAATACGCCCCATGACCACGAAAGCTGTAAAGTAATCGAAAAGTCTGGTAGTCAAAAAAAAACTTAAATCCGAAAACAACAGTGTTATTTCAAGATGTTACAAACTTTCGTTGACGTTTTTAAAATCATGGCTTAATTACCATTCCATAAAAGTTATTTTAATCAATATTAAATATTTTAAAGTATTTAGTACTCGATGTTGTGAGAAAACTCTTTTATAGTCTTATCTTACAAAACAAATAATATTTCCTATTATGGGGCCAAGATAACGTGTGATGTATTAATTGATGATAAATTAATATGACCATTTTAAAAACTTTACGACCCATTTAACGTAAATAGAACGTTTTAAAGCAAAAACAAACCAGTTCGTGTCGAACAGGCTTTAGACCTACGACCGTCATCTGCCCCTGATTTAAATTGATAGGACTTTCGGGTTTCTGAAATGATTTAATGGTTGTCGTTAATTGACAAGTGGAGCCATTTATCAATATATTTTCCGAGAGAGTTGATATATTTTCCGGGGATTCTATGTTACATAGAGAAATATTTAAATGCAATTTATAGTCGATTGTGACCATTGTGTTTAACGCTGTAGCTGCTTAAAAATCCCCTAGAAAATTACACAGCATTCGGCGTGATCTGCGCGGTTATGTTATCTTTAGTTAAGTGAAAAGTTTTGTATATGATAATTTATAGATTGATATCGGGTGGTAATTGGCAAATTGTTTGTATGATTAAATCAAAATCGGTAAGTTAATTCTAATTGATGTTTCTTTACGTTTCATTCATGGAACATATTTGTATTTTTGCAGTGTGGGTTTCATAGTAGATGGTGTTTTCTATCCGCTCTACTGGTCATGCTTCGACCAGAACCGTTTGGAAGTGTTGTATGTATGGTATGAACAGAATCCGGAAAATGCTGTTCACCAATCTAACGTGGACCGTCCAAGTTGGTTAGGTAAGAAAGTTACATAAATTTTTTTACATATGCACCTATGAATGCAATATTAGATATTATTTATTCAACTAGCAATATAGTTTACCTGAATAAAAAAATAGTTGTTCACAACAACTTCTCAAATTAAAAGAATTAAGCCCAACGAGTCTGGTACAATTTGCTCGTTAAGTGCATTTTAAACTTTTTCCTCTCGAGTTACTTGTTCCTAAGTTCAAATTGTATTTTAGCGGGCAGTTTCTTCCCTGGCGTGGCAGTCAATACCATGTACACTCAAGCCCAACAAAAGGCAACTATCGCTCGGCTGGTAGGCTCTGAATTGGCTGATAAATACGTAACGAGCACACAATTCCTCGCCCGCGGCCATCTCGCTGCTAAGAGTGATTTCATTTACGCGACAGGACAACGCGCTACATTCTACTTCATTAACTCTGCACCTCAGTGGCAACCTTTTAACGCTGGAAACTGGAACTGGCTTGAACAAGTAAGTTACATCAAAGAGGAAACTAGATACAGCTGAATGTTGTTGTAACAGTTACCTAATCATTTAATGAAAATAGGTATTTAAAATGTTTGGACTTCATTATATGCACTTACATGAATTTTCCACTACCACCGCAGACCGGGAGGCTATATAGAAATATTTAATAGAAAAATTTGAATTTTACTATTGCTTCCCAGATTTTGGTCTTGATCAACAACATTATCGAATGGCCTAATAATACTGCATTTGTTAATTTTTGTAAAATAATCGGGTTCTATTCCTCGCTAGGGATCAGAAACCCTTTCAGTATATTCGGTTAACCCTCATAGTTTCAGATTTGGCCTTCCATAATCACAAGAAAATTCTCACTGGATATCTGAACCATCCTACAACAAAAGTATCTATTTAAATGGTTTTCATGGCATAGTGCCAAAAACAAGTAAATTTTTAAATACTTTATTATAATAATAATATGTAGATCGGTTATTTGATTATAGGTTATTTGATGATATTTATACATATAAGATCGACATTGTATTAATAATTTTTATAAATTAATTTGATAAACTTTAGTACATTTATTTAATATCTAAGCTTGAAAAGAGTTTGTTATTTTTTTATTATTGTTACCTATAAGCGAACTGAGATTATATGTTTCGCTGACGATGTTATTGTAAATACAAATTTTAAAATTCGCTATTGCTAGCTTTGGGAGAAGCAGAAAAAAGACATAAAGTACGTTTTACAACCACTGTGTACATTATAATTTTACAGAACCTCCGCGCACGGATCGGTGTAGCTGGTTACCGCACGATGGTATACACCGGAACTTTCGGAGTAAGCCAACTTCGCGACCAGAACAACCGACTCGTCGACATTTACCTGCATTATGACGCTAACAATAATCCGCAGATACCCGTGCCGCTCTACTACTACAAGGTAAATATCTAATAGTTTAACCTTGATTTAAGGATAGGCCCTTCAGTACATTTGGAGTTTGAAACGATGATCGTGAAAATCGCACTAAAATAAATAATAAATTAACTATACATTTCGTCTAAATAGTGATAAAAAATATTATTTTCGTTTTTACTAAACACTCTGTCATAATATAAACAAGCATTTCGAAAAACATTGTGAGCGTCGACTAATTTACATGTAGGGTACTGAAGCGCGTGCACCACCTACGTCAGCACACTACGCACTTTCCGTCCTGTCCATATATGTTATGTCAATGTAGTTAAAGATACCAATAGTCATTAACAGTAAAATTATAGAGATGCAATATAATAATCCGAGATTTAAAAATCCGGGCGTCCTTATTTGTGATCCTCCATACATTTAGCTATACGTCAACAGACTAAACTAACACCTCGTTTATTTTTTTTAAAACTACAAGTATCTACAAAACTACAAAATGCATATCGCTACACGTAAAACCCTAAGATTTTGTTAGTACATGTGGGTTTATTGTATGTTAGATCATTTATCATATTTGAAGACATCATCCATCAATACGGATTTCGAAATAAGTCTTGACGAAAAGGACATACCTAATGTGGATTAATATAAATGATATATCAGAGTCGAGAACTTATCGAGTAAATAGTCGATACCAGAAATATAGTATTAAAGCCTTAATACAAGATAGGTACTTACTGGGGACCAGGGACAAAAGAAACGATAAAGAAATTACTACCATGATATAAAGGTATTTTGGCTATTAATCAACACCAACTTGAAACTAATCACAAAAACAAATTTTGAAAATATAAATTCATTCCAATCCAAATAAAAACAGTAGGTTTTTACTTTTGTTACAATCATCCCTAAACCTACGGATGGTTGTTATATTGTAAATAAAAACTAGCGGTCAATATACTCGCGTTCGGGCCCAGCCGGGGTGCAGACACAAAAACATACACACTTTCGCGTTTATAACATAACCTAGGGAAGTAGATACCTATATTATATTGTCATTGAACTTGATACTTGCGTCCCAAAATATATTTTTCCAGATTTAGACACACCTATGATTTCTTTAGGGGTATCGGGTATCGACCTGAAGTTACTGTGGGGCTATTTTTGCAGCATCGACTCACTTTAGCCAAAACCTGATGGCACAGCGCTTTGAGCGCATTTTAGGTATAAGGGGGGTTCGACATTTCGAACCTAGATACTACTCGTACATAGCATTTCATAGCATATTTTTTTCACAAATTCAATTGTTACTTTCGTGCATTTAACTTTTGTCCGCTATAAATAACTTGCTATCACAAATAATAATTAGGAGAAATGAAAACAGGCAAGTCTAACTTTTTAGAACTTTGACCTTAAACTTTTTTAGCCCGGGACGGGCGAGATTGATGCAAAAGGGTCGGAGAGTACCGAACCGCGCAATTCACACACACTCTACTAAATATACGAAGGTTCTTAATGCTAGTAAACCATCCGACCGAATAATAGTCTTACGCCCGAATACTGGAACGCCATTCAAATAATAAGTTGCTCTTAACTTAAATTTAAGCGGGATTAACGTAGTTAAGCGCAACTTATATTTAAGTTGCGTTCCAGTATTTGGTCGTTAAACATACTGCAGGTACCTACAGACGTTTCTCATGGAGCATTGGATGTAAACAAATACACGACTATCCCGCCAATACACCAACCACTCCAGTTGGTCATGTACTCTTTATTACTTATTATTATTTCCTTTTCGATTTTGAGCTCTCATCAAAGCTGGATAATTTTAAATAAGTTAAAGTGTGGGGGTTATTATTATTCATTTACATATGTTTGTATATCGTTCTACCATTTCTGGCACATTAATCAGTTCCACGGGCTTGTTGCCAAAGGGAAACTGCTTGTAATTTGTAGAACTGAACGACTTATTACATTTTAAGTTTTTATTGACAGATGTGTTTGGAATATACGGCAGGTATTAAAAACAACAGCTTTTTGAGCGTTTTGAGACTATTGTGGAGATAATTAGACTTCAGGCTGGTGTGCGACACTATAATGGAAAGTGTACGAACCTCATAAGTCATACGAACAAAATTTACACGCAGCTGAGTCTTGATTGATAAATTTGTATATTGTCTGTTTGTAAATTATGACAATTTAGTATGGCCACATCAATATGGGAAACGGCCTTATTTCTTTTGTCATGTAATGTGATGTTTGGTCTATTGTAATGGATTGTCGTATCGGCCATAATAAAGCTAATAAATAATAAATATCCTAATAAAGCTTATAATTCGTATATTGTCTGACTCTAAGATGATTTTGGGTGTATGTTTATATTAAGCTATATTTTTATTTTTAATCATAATAATTTATATTTATATGCTGAACGACTAGCTGTATAACATCACGGTGCTAACTATAAACTATTAAAAAAGGCATGATAATTGCGGTAAAATACACTAACAATAACCGAAAAAATTGTTACAAATAACGTATTGCTAATAAGGCAAAACCATCAATGCTTTAAATTATATATTCAAACTATTATACGAGAAAGTAGAAACTCTATATTATAATAATCTTATTACATGTATCAAAAATAAGGCTGAGCTGAGCGGTAACACTGTCTCTCTATATATTTCTGTGATCGACTCTTATGATAATTTTAAAAACTACAGGAAATTGTATAAAAAAATAAAAACCGACTTCAAAACAAAAAACCAAAAAATAACAAAATAATAAGTACCACTGCAAAGCAAAAAAATAATATTTATTTCATGGAACTTGTGCTTGTTGATTAATTTGCTTAATGACTTGACTAGCCAACAAATCAAAATATATGCATAACATATTGAAGGCGGGCCGCCAAGTACATGTCGGTTCACACAGTACAGAGAGACGAGGTAACAAACATAAAAAAGCAACATACAGTCGAATTGAGAACCACCTCCTTTTTTTGAAGTCGGTTAAAAATGGGGCTCAACCAATGTAGATATGGGCCCACAGGATCAGAATACTGAAAACAGTTCACAATGTAAAGTTTGAGTTGTAACTTCGCGACCGCACAATATGCTGCTATAAGATTAGGTACGCACTAATATTATGAGGAAGTTTGAACTCTATACATAATAAATACTTGCTTGTTACTTGTTATCGAGTTGCATTAACTTACTTCTTAGATGAGTATCCCGATACTTCTCTTGAATAAAGTAAAGGCAAAATAAAAAAAATTAAAACAGTTTTAGCAACACATGTTAGATAATTTAGATGTTTAATTATTGATACCACAATTGATACCAAATCCGACAACGCTATAATAATAATCAGTTAAATTTGCATTATACCTAACATGCGTAGGTGCATACACAAACTATCAACACAATTAGAAAAATCGCGATTAATTCCGTAATATCGCGTTAAATCTGTTATCATGTGATAAAAGATGTGATTAGGTTGACGTCTCAAATGTATTTTAGTAAATAGTATCTAGGAATGATGCCCTACAAAGGCATCGTCTTGTACAACATCTATACTCGTACATATTATGAATATTGTTAAATATTACTATTTATTACAAATGTATGTTAATACATTCCGTAAATATTGCCATTTCTCAAAAAAAATTAGAGTTAAATATTTTTTAATATAATTAGTATTACAGAGAATAGCGTTAATTTTTAGTAGTGGAAAACTTATAACTTACTCACGAATATCGATCCACACTATACAGTGCGTCCGCACGGACGCGCGTAAGCAACTTTAATTAAATATTCCTGTTTGCAATATCCTTTTTATACTGTTCAGGTTGTGTACGATGCATCTCGGCGTCTCGGTACGGCATTCGTCGGTATTAACAACCCATACTACACCGAAGCTGAGGTGAGGAGTCTGCAGTTCTGTACTGACCGCTGCCGCAACAACGCCGCCTTCAACTGGATCGGCTGGCAGCCAGACCGCATCGACATCGGATACAGCTTCTGCTGCACCATCGACGACTTCAGAAGAGTAGTGCCACATCTACCTAGTTTCACTGTTAATGGACTACTGTCATAATACTAAACGCTACATAAGGCGGAATAACATATAAGGCGGAATAGCTCTAGAATGTGTACTACCTACATTATAAATGTTCGTATGTACGTGTTGATGGTAAAATAAAAAAAAGCTAACTCTTAAGCCATTACTCATTCAACAGTTCTCTTATTTTAAGATATATACAACTACTACTACAGATAGATTTAAAGAGATTGTGAGACTCTGGGGCTGAAATATTATCATTTTAATATTTTTAATCTCTACTTGCTTGATTGTGCTTTCGAAATTGCAGAAGTCCATGAGCGGCGATGGCCGCTTTCCATTAAAAGCCCGCTAATTCATCCGCCACCATAGCATATTTAAAAACATATGTATCTAAAATTTGTATCCGCTCTGCAATATAAGATCTTAAATGTCAATGGTACTACCTAAGAAAGGAAAAAACATTGATTATAACATCACAACCATATCCAACAATATGCAATATACTTAAGTACATAATACCTATTATATGTATGTATTAGAAAAACTTTTTTTCTTGAATGGTGGCTACTTTTCTACTGCTGCGATTATGATAATATGATTTGATTTAATATCTTGCTATTAAGTTTCAAAACCGTGCTTTACAAACTTTTGAATGGAAAAAACTTTAATAAGTAGGTATCTGTTGCAAGTCGGCAGGCATATTCAGACAAAGTATCCACTTTAGTTATTCAACAATAATTACACGAATCCTCAGGGTAACTGTGAAACGTGTTCCTTTCATACAAATCTCTATCTTTTATTCTAGCTATGGCTTTATATATCCCGCCTTCTTTCAATAAAAAAATAAAAAATACAGTATTGCACTGCATATCGTAGCTCCAACAAGAACATGTTTTATGAAACTTGTTATAGAGGCATCGCCATTCCAGTCAAGCAAAAATATAAGTAAATATCAATGTTAGTAGGGGTTTGCATTTGTAGGGACTTTTATTTTAAATTGCGTCTAGTACAGATCTGTGATTGTTCCAATAATATGAACTTGTTTTATAGTTACAAAACGGATATCAACATTTCCTTCTATTTACGATGTTGTTAAGTTTCAGCTTCCGATATTAAATAATATATTAGGTGTTGGAATTAATTCTTAGCGTTTTTTTTATAAAAAATAACGATTTATTTGAAATGAAAATAAAAAATTACATTATTGAAAATACTGCCCATCGCTTGCCACTACTTTTTCCCATCTTTCAGGTAGTAGTTGAATACCCCGTCGAAAAAACTTTTTGTCCTTGGAGGCAATCCATGATCGATCCAATTTTGGCAATCTTCATATAAGATGTTAAATTTTCCTCTGATAAACAATGAACCATTGATCGAAACAGGTGGTATTCCGAAGGGGCAATATCTGGAGAATACAGCGGGTGGGTTAAGACTTCCCATTTCAATGTTTCCAGATATTTTTTCTCTGGTTTTGCCACGTGAGATCGTGCATTGTCGTGCAGCAAAATAACTTTATCCTGCCTTTTGCTCCATTCCGGCCGTTTTTCCTTCAATGCACGACTCAAACGCATCAATTGTAAATGGTAGCGATCCGCAGTGATGGTTTTATTGGGTTTTAACAATTCATAATAAACCACACCTTGTTGATCCCACCAAATACAAAGTAGGAGCTTAGATCCATGAATATTGCGTTTTACCACTTTTAAAATGCGCAAACCACTTCCGACACGTTTGATCAGCTTAAGCATGATCACCGTAAAATCCGATGACTTTCCGCAGCACTTTTATTCGTATTAAAATAATGTAATAAAATTCCCGCAAAAACATTTTTTTGGAATTAATTTCGACATAATTAAATAGCTGCCACTTTTTGTTATTAACAAATAGGAATAAGATGCATGGTAAAAATAGCACCTAATAACAGCTGATTTACGATCAATTTGTTTCTAAAGGTAAAAACAGAACACTGTAATAACCACGCTATATCTCATCAAACGCTACGAATTATTTCCAACACCTAATAATAAAAAATTTAAATTGTTTCTCACATCAGAACACAGGTAACAAAATAATAACTTATTCAGTGGTAATAAATTACACATTTCTGTTTAAAGTGAAAATTCTAGCCGGAATATGGTATTACACGCTTATCATTTTTATTTATATTTAATAACACTGGTCAACAGTGGTCATGCCACACGAACTCTGATGGGTGATCGTGTTTTGACTATCAACCCTTATTACGAATACACACTTCTGTATCAGCCCATATACGTCCCACTGCAGGGCACGGGCCTCCTCTACAATCGGGAGTACGATTGAGAGTGGTTAGGCCATATAGTCCACCACGCTGGCCTAGTGCGGGTTGGCGGACTTACATACCATAGAAATTTTATAAATCGCTATGGTATGCAGGTTTCCTCACGATGTTTTCCTTCACCGTTTTAGTGCGTGGTGATTGACTATCAATACACACATAACTCCGAAAAGTCAGAGGTGTGCCCTGGGATTCGAACCCGCGACCACCGTGAACATGTTGGCAGTCGCGTCTAGTCCGTTTACCAACAGGCCACCACGCACTTATACACGGCCAATACACACTTACTTTGTTTCAATCACAATCCTAACTTTTTTATATATTTGTGATAAGCTGACTTTTAAAACTCAAAGGCGAAATATCACGACTATTTGGTTTCGCAGTGGCTTATCATGACAAAGCTTGGGCCCCACATATTTGTTGCATAACAGGTGTAAAAAAAAATACGGATTGGAAGAAAGGATCACGTCATATAAAGTTGGCTGTTCCCATGATATGGACTGAGCCTAGAGATCATAATTCAGACTACTCTTTTTCTCTTGCTCCAATAAAGGGCATAAATACAAAGTCAAACACACAGTTCGATATAATAAAAGATCCGAAATTCAAAGAATAATTAAAAGTTTTAGAAAAATGAGCTTGGCAATGCTTCAAGAACGTGGTTGATTTTTTTTTGGGTAACCATAAGACTGAGAAGCAAACTGAATTGATTATAGAGTTCCTATTGTCATATGAAGCTTTAGGTTGCAATATGTCATGCGTAAAATTCATTTTCTAGACACATCTGTATTTTTTTCTAACAGAATTTAGGGCCCGTAAGTGATAAGCATGGAGAAAGGTTCCATCAGGATATTTCAAAGATGGAGAAGAGTTATCAGGGTAGATAGAGTCATAGGATGTTGGCTGACTACTACTGGACGATCAAAAGGAACTTACGGAAAGTCAAATATTCTAGAAAATCATAGACCTTTTTTTACAAACCACATCATTTGCATACTTCTGCAGAACTATTTTATAGTTTCCTAGTAATTTGTTTTTTCCTCCAAATAAAATTGATACGTGATTAAAATAAAGTAACTGCGTAATTTTATTCACAATACTTAATACATGGTAGAAACCAATGTAGAAACACAAAAAAGTGTCTATGGCACAACGAAAGCTCAATTTTGTAAACCAGTGTAATTAGTCTGTGCCAAAGTGAATCGCCTCTTTTTTATATGGTAGTCAGTTTGGTTATCAACAGCCTTCCAAAATCTGGATGTATTACCTATACACGGTAATACGATTGTAATAGCCTTCAGGTTATTCCAGAGCTTGCAAGTTGTGAAGAGTGTTAGGAAACTGGAAAGACCTATGGAAAAGTACTATGCGAGGACGAACCGTCTCCAGGTGATATGAAGGCTTCACTGCAATGACAAATGAGAGAAATTTTTGTGCGGCCCACAAATATTTGAGTGGGAGTGTTATTTATGAGGATGTGAATATAATTGATTATCGAGAATGAGATTTGACAATACATATTCAATTAATTTGTAACTATAGTAATTTTGGTATCACACGGTATATAACTTATATTACAATATCTAATAGTGGGCTATCGTTACTAGGGTCGGAACCAATGTATCATAGAAAAGCATGTGATGCGATAGTTATACTGTCATATTTGGATCAATAAGCAGAATTTCTACATACATACAATATACATACGTAAACTCAGGCCTTGTTCCCAGAAGGGGTAGACAGAGGTCCTACTGAACACCCACGTTTTGCCTTATGTGTTTCGTCCCACGATGTGATAGGGGACGACCCTATCACCATATCGAGCACAAACTCCAACTCCAACAGTATGTTAATAAGATCCAACATCACTTTGCCTAACCCGGGATTCGGACCTGAGACCTCAGCTTTGCAATCAATTCTACAAAAAATTCATACGTGTCTGAGTGTTTGTGTGACCGAAAAGTCTCTCGTAGTTCCTGATACCCACGACACGAGGCTCGATCTTAGTTTGGGGTCAGGACTATGTATGTGACTGTTGAATAAAAATATATATTTTTTGTTAATTTATTTGTCGAATTTGGGCGAAAGCGGTCAAAGGTCAAACACAGTCAATCGTCCGTCATTGTCGGACAGTCGGTCCTTAGGAACCAGTAAGAACCGTAGAATCACCTATGACATGCTTTAGTGAAGAACTACGGCGCAGGCATCCTGACCAAAGCTTTTTATATAGCCCAGCTAAAATATCGAATTAATCACATAAAACACTCCTGCTTAACCTCAATTTCACGTGTGCACCTTTTCAGAATCACATATATTGAATTAAATGCTTCAGTGGCGTAACTACCCCATCGGGGGCCCGTGGCAAAGTTCATCATATGGGGCCCCTCGTAAATGTAAAAAAAAATAACATTGTAATTTCGTTTTTATGAATCTTTTTTAAGTTGCTGGCAGACCGTCTGGAAAAAGAGGGACTCTTTGCGATGAACTCTTCTTTCTAGAAACCGCCTCACAGGAAATAAACCTGTCTGAATCCTGACTGTTCTACGAGAAACGAGATGGATTTCATTTTGACGACGAATAGACGGATGTTCAGTGATGTCTCTGTGATCAACAGGGTGAAAACCGGCAGTAATCACCAAATGGTTAGGGGTACATTGAATATCAACTGCCAATTAGAAAGGCGTCGCTTGATGAAGTCTATGCTCCGACCTACTTGCGCCCATATCCAAAACCCCGAGAGCTTTCAACTTGAACAGATAAATTGCTTTGATTGTCTAAAAGAAAACCTTGCAATGGACGAGCCGAACAGCAGTTTGGCAGAAGCTGTCCATACGGTGGGATCTTACTATTTTAGACCTCGCCGTATAGATAGACCACAAAACTCGCGATCCACACTCTTCACCTCATGGGCAAACGTCGATCTTTGACGCTGCAGTCTTTCGATGACGCTGAAGCATATCGGAGACTCAATGACGGATCTGGAAGTCCTTGCGACACAATGTCCATGCTCAGATTACTGTGAGCCTTAAAGAGACAATTGAGTGGAACAGAGGCTCCAAAGTATTTGCAAGAGACTTGTCTATTGGGAAAAGAGAGCTGTCTAGGCTGAAGACGGACCATGGCCGCGTGGTATCACCGAGGGCAGAGGTATTAAGGGAGATCGAGAGGTTCTACGGACAGCTTTACACTTCGGTTGCCGAACCTATGGTTACCTCGGCCGAAGACCCGAGTGCCGAGTTGATCCGACACTTTAGCGACCATATGCCGGACATCAACCTGTGTGAGATTGCGACGGCCCTGAAGCAAATTAACAACAACAAGACGCCGCGCCGGGACCGGGTACGGAATCACCTCAGAGCTTCTGAAACCGGGCGGAACGCCGATACTGAAAGTCCTTCAGAGGCTCTTCAATTCCGTTCTCCCCGAGGGCTCAACGCCAGAGGCATGAAGCAGGAGCGTAATGGTACTGTTCTTCAAAAAAGGTGATAACACTTTGTTGAAGAATTACAGGTCCATCTCGCTCCTGAGCCATGTCTATAAGTTGTTTTCGAGGGTCATGATAAATTGTCTCGAACGCAGGTTTAATAACCCCTGGAACTCCCGAATAAGCCGGTTTCCAAAAAGACTTTAGAGCACGAAGGCTATTTCACAACAGAAGTCATCACTCCATCTGGCTGGAGGGCGTTCTACACTACGTTAGAAAAGACACGGTCTCCCCTCTAGAACGTGTTTACTCCAACGGTTATCAATCCTTCGACAGATGCGGCCAGCGCACTGCCACATCAATTTGCTAATCCTATTTGCTGTATCTTTTTTTTTTTTTTTTTTTTTTATTGCATTGAATGGCGAGACGAGCATGCCGTTCGCCTGATGGTAAGCGATACGACGGCTCATAAACAGTATCTATAACTTAGGTTCTCTGTCGGATAAGCTCATTACGGATCTTATCCTTCAAAACGACACCGGGCATAGCATGCTCGATAGGTCGATGAACAACTATAAGCTAGTAGACCAGTCGTACTGTAAGTGTCCAAGTCTTAGCACTGTAGGTCATGACCAGTAGAACGCACTGGTTGAAAATTTTCGTTTACAAGCTTTGTGGTAAAGGTGACAAGAAGACTCGACGTAGTATGCTCTAGATCCTCATCGTAGTCTCTTTCTCAAAGTTATTTCTACCTAGTCAAAGGGTATGCCCCAGGTAGGTATATTTGGAAACAACTTCAATCTGGTGGCCACATACAGTAACAGGTATTGGATCAGGGTGGTGGTTGATTATTACTTTGGTTTGGCTATGTAAATGTTCAGACATATTCGCTGTGAGGCTGAAGCCAGGCCGTCCAGCAACTGTTGCAGCTCCCCCAGAAATTTTGCCATCCAGACTATATTATCGGCAGCGAAACGTAGGAGCGTTTGTTTAATATAATATTTATTTATTATATTATTTATCGTCACTTTCTCTTATGAAGGGGACATTGGGCTTAAAGTGACCTTTCTCAATCACAAATCGTTTCACACCGTCATTTTTTTAATTAATCGTATCTGTAACGTATGGAGATTTCATCTTCCCCGCTCGTATTAATACGGTTTAAATTCATTTTTGCTCGTAATTGGTTGTGGTTATATTAAGTCTGAATATTCACCCATCCATTTGTTCATTTCTCAGCCTCTGTTCACTTGCATTTTGTGATTTTCATCAATAAATTTCTCGTTCCGTTAGTACTGACTAATTTTAGGAAACGTTTTATTAATTGCATCACTGAGAGGGGATACTATAATGAAAACCAAAACAAAACATTTAAATCAAATATTGTGATGATGTGATGAAATGGTTGTCATGTTTAAAATATAGCCAAGTATTTATTGTTATTACTTTCGATATAAGTGTTACATAATTCTCTGCTTACACCCTGTCGGGCTTGAGCTCGAGGCCCTATCGAGCCAAGGCCCTGTCGGGCCTGAGACCCTGTCGGACCAGGCCCTACCGGGCCAGAACGCGGGGGCCCCCTAAATCGGGGGCCCGTGGCATTTTGCGCACTCTGCCACCCTATTGTTACGCCACTGAAATGCTTTCTACTTTTTGTAATAAAACTCTAAAATGCAAATTAGTGAAAATAAAAAAAGCTATACCTACGTAATTCTTACGATATTCTCGCCAAACTTCGTGATTGCTCGTTAGCCTAATTCAAACAACAAAATCATTATAATCTATCGATGCATACAGTAGTAGTTTTAGTGACTAGACGCAATGCAACTAAAAATGTATCAAAAATAGTCCGAGAAGAAAGCAACGATTACTTTTTTTTAGTAAAGTAAAGTACTAGATATAAACCTCTAAATTGAATGGTTAACATACTGGCATACCTACACCCAGATCCCAAAGCTGAAGATAGAAACATTTTTGAATGGTTGATTTCGAGGTGTGTGTAGGTGAGTAATAAGAAAGTGTTTTGGATAATTCGAATTATAAATACAAATACACAGTACT
The DNA here is from genome assembly GCA_023078785.2 of Hyles euphorbiae. Classification (NCBI taxonomy): domain Eukaryota; kingdom Metazoa; phylum Arthropoda; class Insecta; order Lepidoptera; family Sphingidae; genus Hyles; species Hyles euphorbiae. Next base: position 10,720,286 of record CM041041.1, on the reverse strand, counting down.
ATAGGTTGTAACATATTTGTATGAAAAAAATAACGGGGGTAAGAGCGCGGATATAATTTGCTAGTTACACATTACTTTAGGCTGCTGCCCCACCCTGAGTCCATGGCTGTCTACGCCCATGGCTGTAGATGTATGTAGATGGTTGCGTAGTAGATATTGTTTTGTTATTCGTTTTTATTACTATAGTTTTTATTTTAAGCACTAATCATATACTTAAATTGTGTTAATGATATTCAGTGCTTTTTTTAGTGGATAGTAACTAACTGAACTAATTAAATAGTGATGGATAGTAACTGGCGATCCAGATATGTATGTTTTTTTTATTGCATTGAATGGCGAGATGAGCATGCCGTCAGCCTGATGGTAAGGGATACGACCGCTCATGAACAGTTGCAAAATCAAACAACACCTGTAAATACACAGCAATGCTTGGCATTCCACTACGCTCGCTATCCTGAGACATAACATGTAAAGTCTCAATATGTCCAGAAGTAACTTTGGCTACAATGTCCTTCAATCCAAAACACAATCGTGCATTTAAACTGCCGTTTAACGGGAGAAATAGGACCTTGCAGTGGTACCCACGCAAGCAATCTCACATATTAGAGATTTACCACCCGTAAAATAAGTGCATTGTAATTCCACTCAAAGTAAAAATATTGCTATTTAGAGCAACATAATCTTTAGCAATTATATTTTTAAAGTATATTATACCTAATACCTTAAACCCGAAAACATCAACATCTAGATCTGGTAACACTACTACTATAATATATACAACTCAGAACAAATCAGATCAATAAATATTTCTATCTCATACTAGGTTACACAGTGGCTAATGGCTATCCCTGTGAATAAAACCTTGTGCACTGGGCTGTGTTAATAACTATGCTACGCCTATGGTTATAAGCATATTTTTTAAATAAAAATATCTCATCATTTTATTATTAGAGCTACAGCGCGAACTGCAATATCATAAATCATATTTAAAAAAGATTACATTTACAAGGCTGCATGGACTACGTTTCCTTTATCCATTTATTTTTAAAAAGTGTGTCAATATTAAAAAAAAACATTTTGGTTATCAGTTTATTTTATCACTTTCGATAACATTTACACCAATAACTACATATTTATTTAGTTTTGTTTTATTACTAAATATTTTTATTTAGTTAACTAAGTGCTCCGTAGATTAACAATAAGTAATTTGTCAATAGCCGAAATAAACTATGGCTGATGAACTCAAACCAGTTAACGAAGAAGACTTAAAACAGCTTAAAGAGCGCATGAATTTAATCGCTAGTGCAGATCCATTACAATATCACAATGATTTTTCGCTGAAAAGGTATTTGAGAGCGTTTAAAACTGTCGATGCCGCGTTTCAGGTATGTAGATGTATTGAAGTGAAAAGAATACCCCGTAAAACACTTAAGTTCAATATTTAATTAATAAATTACATGTTTAACTAATTTTCAGGCAATACTAAAAACGAATAAATGGCGGGTAGAATATGGAGTTGCTGATCTACAAAATGACAAAGAACTTATAACTAAATATGCAGATAAAGCCAGAGTGCTCCGACACAGAGATCTTGTAGGTAGGCCTATAGTGTATATACCAGCCAAGAACCACAGCTCCAGCGAAAGAAACATTGATGAACTAACTAAGTTCATTGTTTATTGTTTGGTAAGTATTTTTTATAAATAAAAATATATAATATCAAAGTCTGAAGCTTTAACATTTCACCAATATGCAGTTGAACCTGAGTCCCTATATATACATACAATATATATAATTTTACTCATAAGATCTATAATATTACTTGATAAACAAATTAATCATATTGACTAATAAATGAATATATCTTCATTGTCACACAATCAACTGCACTTTCATCAACTGTCATCATTTTGATCCATTTTTATTCCAATCATTATTTGTTAAACTATAAGCATTAGAACATGTTTGCATGCAATGCTTTGTGAACAAAATGTTTACATGATAATATTGTAATTAATATCTCGAAGTTTAACTATACACCTATAACATATATTTTTTTGACACCAGCTTTTTACTGCATTCATTTAAAATATCCTGTCAAATCATAAGGAAAACTAAAATACATTTTATTAATATATTATAAATATGCAGTCGCAACCATACCATATTCATGTAGATAACTAGAATATAAAATATATAATAACAAACTTGATTCGAGGCTTCTCTTATCCATTCTTGCACAGCTGCTCTGAAAAGATTGTTTATTCCGACATATGGTAATCAAAGCAGTTAGCCACTGCATTTTTTTGTTGTCAATGCAGCTGTAAATTTTCATACAACTATTGATGTTTACAGGAAGATGCAAGCAAAAAATGTTTTGAAGAGGTTGTTGACAACTTATGCATAGTTTTTGATCTAAATAACTTTACATTGTCATGCATGGACTACCAAGTTCTGAAGAATTTAATCTGGCTCCTGAGCAGACACTACCCAGAGAGGCTTGGTGTGTGTCTCATAATTAATGCACCAACATTTTTCTCAGGATGTTGGGCGGTTATAAAAGGATGGTATGTAAACACTTTTATTTTGTATTTATTTCTGGTGCTATATGTCAGTGGCTTTCACACCAGGTGTAATAATTACCTAGTAAAACAAACATTGCTGAGGGGTTGATATTTTAATGAATTTGTGCCTTGGAAAATGTGATAAGATTTCACCTAACCATGAGTTTGTATGAACTATAAACCATTACTTTTCCTTAAATCATTAATTATTATACATCTTAAGTACTCTTGCTCAATTTTACTATGATAATAAATAATAATAACCTTTGAACTCCATCCATTATCCACCTAATTTGTTACTATGGACAAAGCTTTATCTCAAGTGAACTGATTGTACCCCAAGTAAAACAAGTAAAAAATATATGAAATTTATCAATTTGTAGTCTGATATTCCTACAGCTTCATAAGATTATTATTGTGGTTAAATGTTAATAATAACTCTTCTATATTGATATACCTACTCTAACACTGTAAGCATTGGTAACCAATTTCAATAATGGATTATGTATGATGTTCAATTCTATATATTTTGTATGTAAGTCCATTATTATCAAGCCCAATTCTGAAAAACTAAAATTGCATACTTAGATATTTTAAAATTCAATATTCATAGTAAGGAATCAAACTGATGTTTGTCAAAAAAAACACATGCTGTTTTATTACACCATTTAATAATGTTGCTAATAAAGAACTCATTCTAGTAAGCAATTCCATAGGGCAAATAAAGGGAAGCCAAAAACTGCACATTTGAAAAATTCAGCCTGTATATGGCCTCATTATTATTTATAGTTAAAAAGGATCAGAGCCATGGAAAAACAATAAAAATGTATGATAAAATCTTTTTTGTGTATGAAAGATATTCAACATAGAAGATTATGAAAACTCAAATATTATGGAAATTAATTTTAAAAGAAGCATTCCAACATTTTTATGACTTGATGTGCTATTTGTTCCAGGTTGGATGAAAACACGGCCGGAAAAGTCACATTTGTAAACTCCGAGATGGACTTATGCAAGTACTTAATACCTGATATCTTACCTGATAATATGTAAACTGATTATATAAACAACAACAATCTTATCAAACATCTACACTTCTAGATTTAGTATGTATACTTTGTGTCTATTTATATGATCCTTATGTATGAAACACTAGTTAAATGATAATAATAATGTTAAACATATGATGTCTATAAGTAAACAAAAAAACTTTATTATAAAAAAGAAATTAAAAACCAAAACCATGCACCTATAGTATTATGTATATATTAATACAACTATAAACAATAATGGAATCAGGTGAAGGAAAAGCTAATGGTCTCTGCCGACTACACCATATCACCATGACCATGGTATAAAATGAATCCGACAATAAAACTAGAACATTCCCTTACTAATAAGCCTGTGTGCGGTGTTCCGTAATCACTTAAATACTTTTGATGCCCGATAAATTCAGAATGTAGATATAAATACAATATACATATATGGTCATAGTGTGATATAGTGTTGTAGGTATAGTTATATTAATATTTAGATATGTTTTGTCATTTGACTACAACACTTAATTATAAAAAAAATCTGATTAGTTGTTGTCCTTTACGTAAATGACAGTGAAATTTCCTTAATATAATATCCATGCACGATACGTTGCGAATCGAGTGCGGTGACGTCACAGCCATGTGCGTGCGCGCACTAAAAATATACAGAATAAATAAGTATGCATCAATAATATTATTGGAATTGACTTGGGAATCCAACCCGAAACCTTATGTTTAAATCATACTACGTGTGTGTTATCTAGACAATCAGTTTATATTATTCTTATATTACCATCGATTTTTAAATGCGAGGTCTTAACAAGCTTAAGATAAATCGTATCGGCAAATGAGCTACTTGATGCAACTGACCCCCACTATTTTAAGCAGGGCGGATGCGGAAAAGACTAGATTACGGGCGGTGTGTCAGAGGATCACCCGAATCGTCTCCTTTCGCGCATGGATATGCCGAATATTATCCCTTTTTTACTTGTCTTAACACAATAATGTTCTTAATATTTTTGATAAACAAGAATGATACTACCAATAATAATATATTATGACTATTCAAAGATGTGCATTTCTTTAAAAAATAAGTGACATTGTGGTATTCCCATAATTATAATTTGTTTTTTATTGTCATTTATCATTCAATTGTATAAATGATATTATTACCTACATTTTTGTCGTCAACATCTGTTCTATGTTCAATCATCATATTTTGGCAAGAATTTATGATGTATTTTGCATTCATTATACTTAATCTGTTTTCGAAGTGAGAAGTTAGTAAAATATGTTTCGATATCTTAAATAATTCTGTATTATTGCCGCCATTAATAACACCAAATTAGTCAATTACATATTACATGAATTTATTGTTATATTTTTTTATTTAAAATTATTTAACTATAATATAAAGCCTATTTTGTAATTAGCATTCATTATTAAACAACTTGTACCTTATTAGTGTTAATTACTTCAACTTAGATGATGTTTAATAGTAGTTAATATGTTAATGGCATGCTTGGTAATATTTGCTTTGAATATAGTGTAATAACTTATATTGACTTGGCTTGCATGCTACAACAATTAACAGTTTTACTCACCTCACTTTATTTATTAAAGCAAACGATAAACCAATTTCTTCCTTCCCTCTACTTGGCGTTATCCCGATCGGTGCCAGAGCCCGGGCTCCGAATGAGTCCCCCTCCATTTGTCCCGGTCTTCGGCATCCTCTCATATATTCCATAACAACATCTACCGGGTATATCAAGACTGCTACCGAAAACAAAGCCGGGTGGTAGTTTTAGTGACTACAAACACAATGAAACTAAAAATTTCGCAAAGAAACGCAACATTAATTTTTAATGCTTTTTTTAAATATCGTAATTTTTGGGTGGTAAATCCATAGTTATTGCTAAAATAATAATTTTAAATATTTTATACCTTACAGTATTTATAAATAAAAGGATATATACTATTATTTTAGGAAAAAAAAATATTTACCACCCAAATATGGCCAAAGGAAAAAAATTACAAAAAAAATTGTCACTTTTTTTTGCAAAATTTTCTATTGCATAGTGTCTGAAGTCGCATAAACAACCACCCGGCTTCGTTTTCGGTAGCAGTCTTGATATACCCTGTATAGCTCGCTATTCACCGGTCTACCCCTCGGTAGAGGTCCGATAATTATTAAAATACGTGTTAAAGTTTGTAAAGTTTTTTCTTATTGTCATATTATGTATAATCTTTCAAGTTTATTTATGTTTTATTGATTTTCTTTATTGATATTTTGACGAGCGATGATTTTGCAGCAATAAAAAGAAATACAATGTTGCTAATAAAAAAAAACTGATGCTATTAGAACCAGGGTATCTACTGGAGACCAGGATTCCGCATCGCACACCCTCATGCAGTGTTCTCCCCGGGAGGCGGAGGGAGAACCAGGGTATCAAAACCTATTAGTGAACCAAAATGGAAGTAATTCGTGGGTCACATAGTGCACACTGCACACATTACAATCTATAAAGTGTGGCTACTTCAAGGTACATTAACAAATTATGTGTATTCTATTTTTGAATTCATTGTACTGTAAATAGTGCACTCTAGTTCTCCTTTCCTAAAATGTTATGTTCAAATTTTCATAGACTAGGTATCAATGTTCATACTAATTTCGTTTTCTAGTCATTAAGCGCTTGTAAACGAATTATATTTTATTTTTAAGTGTTATTACCTTTAAGCTTTATGATTCAAAATCCTGATCGAAGTACAGGGTCACTTGTTATGGTTACACTAAGAATTTTATGAATGATCGCTCGTGCTATGAAAGTATTTATAAAAGTTAAACTGTTATGCTCTCAAAACTGAAATTCAATGGAGATTTTTCATTATTCATGTCTGTATAAAATATATTTAAAATGTGCAACAGATGTCTATTACTTTTATTACTGCCGTACCAAAAATCCGTTTATACTTAACATACATACAAAAAAAATCTACGCAATTATTTGTTCTGTTTGAAATGGAACAAAACAATAATCATAAAAGCAAATTAATATGAATTGTATAATATAACACGTAATATTTTCATTTGACATCGTATTTAATGTTATTGAAATGTTTCTATCTAAATGGCTAAAACTTCTAATCGAAATATAATTACATAGCATCAACATTTAGTTATGATTACTATTATTACAAAACTTTATAAATTGTATTCTAAAAACTAATCAATTCACAATTTTGTTTAAAAATCACATTTAAAAGTGAAAATATTACGATTAGGTAATAAACATTTTATAATACTAATATATATTTTATGCAAATTTTACCTGCATTCTTTTTGTGGTTGACATCGTTATTGGCACATTCCTAATTAGATAACATAATATTTGCTATTAACAAATGACGTTATGCCAATGGAACTATGCAATGTTAATAATTTATTCTTTTACGAAAATTTTGTTTCCATTCATTTAAATAAATAAATAAATAACACCCAACAGTCACATACATAGTCCTGACCCTACACTAAGATCGAGTCTTGTGTCATGGGTATCAGGAACTACGAGACTTTTCGGTCTCACAAACACCCAGACCCGGAAGAAATATTTGTGGACCGCACAAACATTTCTCTCGGTGTGGGGATCGAACCCGCGACCTCTCGTTTCACAGGCGGCGTCTAACCGACTGCGCCTCTTTTGAGAGGGCTATGTCCTTGTATTAAGAATATTATAATAATTTTATTGTATGCTCTAAAACTTGCCTATTATTATATACAAATGTATATTAACGAAAGTAATGTTATGAGTAAATTATATTGACCAATACGAAATGAAATAAAATGTTTTTTATGTAGTTGTATCTGGTCAGTGAAGTCAGTTCTTTTACTTACGTGGCCTACTCGCAAAATCCAAGCAATTTAAGAGAAAGTGTAATTTTCATCGGAAATCATAGTTTCTGTCAGAAAATGCCTTCGTCTTCCGTTGCACGCCATAATCATGGGTTGATCACAATTATTATAAATTATATTTTATGTGAGTAAAGTACTGTGTGAACGTCGGTTATATAACAGATAAACGACATAACGGTTTTCCTCGATGTAAAAGTATACAGCTTTTAAATAAAGCATGCTTACTTCATTAAAAAATAACATTGATTAATGTCTAACAAAGTCATAAATCCACCGATAAACCATATTACTACAATAAGTTTCTCTTATAACGAGTATCATTCCATTCAAGTTTAATATTGTTATTTTATTTTCATTATAATATATGTATTGTATATGCTTTAGATATACTAAATAAATTGATAACCAAACATTGATTTTAACGTGTTTTATTGACCAGCGACAGGTAATAATTAGTCACCACGATTTCAGAACATAACCAATTGGAATAGAAATAATTCTTCTCCTCTTGAGCCACAGCAAGTCCATTTTGAACATAGGTGGTCCTGTAAGGATCTTCACATCAACTTGTTGGAAGCGGCCTGCATCCAGCGACTTCCTGCAACATTCCTGCCCATCTTGTGGACTGGAGTCTGACACTTGGGTGACAGCCAAAATTAATTAAAGTGTGATTTATCTGTTTTTACACTAAAATTAATTTTGTTTGTCACCGAAACTTGCACAAATATTATTTTGTTTACTCCACAAATGTTATTAGACGTTTAGTGCAGAATGTCATCGATGGCGCCAATCTATCGCATTTACATTACTGAATTTATGATTTCAAAGAATAAACTCACATGGCGAAATAAAACTACACTTTCACAATAAAATTATTTTACTTGGCTTAATAGTTTTACAAAACTGTTATACAAATAAATTGCTGTACAATTCCGTAAAGATATTACTATTTCAATGCAGTACTCGCATAATATGTGTACTTCTATTGAATACAAATGATTTCGTATGTTTATCTGTACTACTTAATTTGAGACTGCAATATATATGTGTATATATATATATATATATATATATATATATATATATATATATATATATATATAGTTACTAATATAACCAAGCATTCAATATTTATCACAAAACACATTTACATGCGATATTCTGTATAGTCTGCAGGAAAATGATACCCGTTTTCCTGTAACCTATTGCATGCAAAAGTCAAAATCTTAAAACATACACACTTCAAATTATGTATACAACATAAATCTGTTCCTTTCATCTAATAATACCTTGAAACGTTTACTCGGATTGAAAAGAATTAAAAAATCTACTTTATCTTTGTAAACATGTAAACATTATGCGTTCGGAATAATTGGCACGTTTGTGTCACTGCTGGCATTCACTTTCTTTAAAACTTATGCAAATGCCATACATCCAAAAATATTCTCGGTCATTACTTGGCTAATTTGAAATCCCAATGGAATGTTCTGTTTTTTGTCACTGACTCGTCTTATTTACAAGGAATGCCTCATCAGTCATTTGTCAAAGTAGCATCGACTCTGTCAACCGCTCACAATAATAATCACCAGTCGACCAACACTTTACAACAGCAGTGGCAATGATTTCGCTAAATCTAGGATATATTTAATATTATTTCGCCTGTTCACGTGTATGCAATAACACTATACGTAATCAATGTAAAGTGCGTAAAAGAATAATGACTGCACGTACTGTGTCGCATGTATCTAACGACTAGTATAATAAAGTTCTAGACTATTTATATACAACAATAACTATATGATTAATGATATGCGGATGATAAAATTAATATTTGTAATCTACATGTAGCCGAGATTCTTGTCTTATAAACGTATAATGATATCATAATTACTTTTTATAATTGTGCACTTGGCTGTAAAGCAGCATTGTGCTGTACTTATACAACTGATCTAAGCATTCAGAAAAGAAATCGACAGCAAGGAGCTCTAATTACGGAATTTCTTTAAGCTTTTTTAAATGAAAATAATATCGTTTCTGAAAGTCTGGAATGTAAACCATCAAAAAGTTAGTGATCAAAATGAACAGTTTGACTTTTTATTGGCTTGCTAACTTCTCATTATATCAATCTTTTTGCCTACTACATACAACTATTATGGTCGATAAAAAACTAAATGACGTCGAAACTAATGAAAACTCTGAATGGCAGTGGACGGTAGTGTGACAGAGTATCTAATAAAAACTGGTAAAAATTCTAATACCCAGCATCAAGAAGCTTATACCCAAATGGAGATTGCATTCCGAATATAAAAGTGAAGCACAAAAATTTGACCTTGAATGAAGTTGCTGTTGCCTGCTATCCTTGTCTTTAGAGTGACAATGAATGAACTTTATGTGAACTTCATTCATCGATCACTCTAAAGAAAAGGATAGCAGGCAACAGCGACGTCATTCAAGGTGAAATTTTTGAGCTTCAGTGTTTTATACGGAATGCAATCTCCATTTGGGTATAAGCTTCTTGCCCAGCATATATCAATTCCGCAAAACGTCAATTTCATTTCTTATTGTCTACATTCGATGACTTTTTGTTGAAATTGTAATTTTAAATCCGTCTAACGAACGACCCACAACCTTGATCAGTTTAATTTCACATAAGTCGAAATAACTTAATGGAAATAAGTAATTTGTTACGTTATACTGATTGACTTGTTTGTTTTTGTTTTATTCAGTAATTTGATTTTTTTACACCCGAGCACTGCCGACCCGTAAAAACTGAATAGTTGCGATAACTAACGCACACAATGAATGGCATCACCAATGAACACCAGACCCACTCGTACACAGTCTGCACAAAGCTTATGACTTTTATGTAAAAATATAAAAGTATTCAAACGGCAACACACATGTAATGTCGATCGTCGTAACGACTTGCGGGGCGGAGCATCATCGAGAAAGCGTCTCACCGCGATATCAAAGCTTCATCACGTCTCACGATCCCGGTTACATCAAGACAGCGAAACATTTGTGCGTCACGTGACACGTCGAACAACGAGCGCTCAGTCGGTCCCACATTTAAGACAAGCTCAGAACTAATCTGTCCACTCCGACGCACTGGAGTCCCGCGTCACACACACACACTGGCGGCGCTGGTGATTGGTCCGCGCGTCACACACACACACGCGGCGCTGTTGATTGGTCCGCGCGTCACACCGGCGAGGCGGCGTGCACGCGGCGCGCGCGCGGCAGCGTGGAGGTGGGGCGCGCGGGGGTGGCGGCGGCGGGGGGGAGCGCGGGGGGCGCAGGCACGTGCAGCAGCTGCAGCAGCAGGCGCAGTCAATCGGCCAACACGCTCTGCGAGATCACGGCCAGCTGGTCCTTCAGCACGCGGAACGAAGGCCGCTCCTCGGGCGTATGGCCCCAGCACGCGCGCATCACCTGCACACATACATGCGTTATGAATCATTTACACGCCGCTACGGCTCCTCTACCCAGTGTAAACCTTTGGTCTTGTAATCGAAATGCATAACACGTCATAAATCAACGGCATATTATGGCATAAAAATACGCGGGCAAGGCCGCGAGCATTACTAGTGACGTATGTATATAACCTTATTTAGTAAAAACTATGTGTCTATATTAAATCAATAAGTAATATTTTGCACCCATACTTACATTGTATATTTCATTTAAACACCCTTTTGGTTTTTCGAGGACTTGTCCGCGCTGAACCTTGTCGACCACTTCAGAGTTGGTCAACCGGCCGTAGGGAACTTTACCGCACGTGAACACCTCCCACATTAGCACACCTGCCGATAGGGAAACACATTAACTTAATAAACTACTTTCCCCAATATTACAAACAAAAAACAAATACACCAGCAACCGCAACAGTCACATACATAGTCCTGACCCTACACCAAGATCGAGTCTTGTGTCGTGGGTATCAGGAACTACGAGAGACTTTTCGGTGTCACTAACACCCAGACCCAAAACAAATACCTGTAGATCCCACAAATATTTGTGTCGGTACAGGAATCGAACCCACGACTCTATGTTTCACAGCCGGCGTCTAACCAACTGCGTCACGAAGGCTGTCTAAAATATAATAATTATAATAAAGGAGACTTCATAACTATTTGACTTACCAAAAGCCCACACATCAGATTTCGAAGAAAAGCGCGTGAAATTTAGTACTTCGGGAGGCGCCCACTTGATGGGGAATTTAGTACCTCCAGAACTTGTATATTGGTCATCTAAAACGTATCGGGCCAGTCCAAAGTCTGCGACCTGTTAAAACATATAAAAATTAAGAGGTCTACCCTATTTCGAATTTTGAAAAAATCGATTTTTTTTAATTGTATTTTTCGAAAGTATACATATTTAAAAGTATCATATTGAAAATTTATAAAGATACGAGCAGTCTAACTGTACTTTTGGACGATGTTTACGTAGCTACCTGAGCGCGTCAGTATCTGTGCTCGTGACTACCGAAATGGACTAGAAAAGTGTAAATCAAACTGCCAAGTAGAGACGTCCAGGTTCGAAGCCGAAAAAGCGGAAATTTCATGGAGTGCTTCCACATGACCACGAGGCAAATACAAGTTATGCTAGTGCATCTGCGTCGAAGTTACAACAATCGGAAGATTCCAGTGAAAACTTTAAACGCGTTTTTCTCGGAATGACATTTTTGGACGGCTTGTTGATAAAATCTCCGAAACTATTCAACCGAACCTTAGCAAAATTTAACCACATGTTCTTGATGACTATAGCTATAGCGCATATCATACGATTTGTGAAATTTTGAGTTTAAATATTTATTTTTGGCAAAGAACGATGGAAAAAAACGTGCTTTTTCGTAGTTTTTTTGGAAAAATGGCTGCCATTTCGTCATTTTTGAAAAAAAAATCGTATGATATGCGCTATAGCCATTTTTTTTAAATTCTGATCATCCATTCCAGATATTTTATCAACAGCGCACACCCATCTATTTTTTGGACCAGTCTTCTCCCTCATTTATATGTATAAAAGCTGATTAAAACAAATATAAAAATCGTTTTCTCGTGTAATCAAAGAGTGTATTTTTTAGGTCTAACACTTTTTATGTCCATATTAATGACTTATACCGGTCAAAAAAATTCGTGGAAATAGCCTTATTTTTGCCCGTCTAAAGAGGGTAGACCCCTTAATGACAATGAAATATATTTATTTTATATTTATTATTACTCGAATGAAGGATACACTATTCCTAATTGATACAAAGTAATCTATAAAACAAATAGTAACACACAACAAGCAGCAAACAAAGCGTATCATTAAACGAGTGACTTATTTAAATATAGTATAGTAGTCCAAATGTATATAATTTAATACTAAGGAATTACTTGACCTATTTTATAGCATGTCAATGACCCTTATGTGCGACTTCCGCGTATAGCGCGGTCAACGACCGGAGCATGCAACTTACAGGAATGGGGCTGGCAGTACCGTCTTTACACTAAGGGCACACGGGGCCCGTGCCCAGGGCCCCCATCCTCAGGGGGGCCCCGAAGAAGAGCAAGTGTAAAAAAAAAGACACCGAAAATTTTCCTTACATATTCACTCACACGTTTCACGACTCCTATCACCTATGTACGTGTGTATGTACGTATATTAACAAAATTGTAAGAAGTAATAATCATCTATTTCTGTAGATTAGTGTTAATATAACCCCACATCCTAAAAGAGATCCCTCCAAACCAAAAGTGAAATGTTATAAATGTGTTTTCTGTCACAGAAATAGTAATTATACCATATAGATAGCATGTTTGCAGCATAAAATTTTTTGTATCACACTAAGGTAGCGGGCCCCCGGTCCAAGGGGGCCCCGAGCTTGAAAGGCCTCAGGCCCGAAGGGGTCCTCGGCCCAAGATGCCGTAAGCAGAAAATGAATGTAACATTGATTTATAAAATTAGTGACATAAAATCCGCAATTCGCTGGATTGTTTACCAATTCATGGATTTCATAGGTTCATAGAGTTTATAAAGTTAAGTTTTATACAGGGCCCCGTCTGATGATTTTGCCACGGGTCTGAGATAGTATAAAGTAGCTACGCTACTGACAGACATTAATTATACTTTAAAAAAACAGTTCAATGTGAAATAATCGAAATAATGCCTAAGATACTACGCATTGAGGGGAGCACCCTCAAGAACGGGGAGGGAGAGAACGGGGATTTTTTGCACGTGAACGCACACACCTGGATTTTCTTGGCATTAAACTCAACCATATTTCTGGAACCCCATGTAGAAATGAGATCCAAGGTCCGGTTAAGCTCAATGAAAAAATCTTCGCGTCCTTTCACAGTTTCGGCACTCGGCAGCCTGGAGGCTCGCAGTGGTATCGCCCATAAACCGTGCTTTCATCTGCATGGCAATGAATGTTGCCAAGCGACAACATGTCATTGATATGCAGAATAAACAAGGTGGGCGACAGCACCGAGCCCTGAGGAACTCCGGCATTTACCGACAAGAGCGCCGAAGCGTGTCCGTCGACGACTACACGTATTCTACGCCCATGCAGAAAGCCGGAAATCCACGAACACAGGTTGCCGGGCAGATCGTATGCCGGAAGTTTGGAAAGAAGACCACGGTGCCAGACCCTATCAAACGCCTTGGTAATGTTGAGGCTCACAGCAAGAGCCTCGCCACGCCGGTCAATCGCCTCACCCCAGCGATGCAGGACAAACGCTAGAAGATCACCCGTCGATCCATATTGACGGAATCTGTATTGTCGGTCACTGATCAACGAGTGATCCTCCAGGAGCGGACCAATTGAGCGTTTATGATTCGCTCCATGACCTTACATATCACTGAGGTGATAGCGATAGGGCGGTAATTGGTAGGGTCCGACCGATCACCCTTTTTGGGGATCGGTTGCACATTGGCCTCCCTCCAAGATCCCGGCACAACACCTGTGCGGTAGGACGCTTGGTAGAGGCGAGTCAGTGCAGGAGACAACTCGGCTGCACAAGCTCTTAAAACCACCGCTGGTATCCCATCCGGACCACTGGCTTTCCGCACATCGAGAGACCGTAACTCACGCCGCACATCACACTGCCTGATGCGAATATCCGCCATTGAGAAACTGCAATCAGGCAGTGTGGGCAGCGTCTGGGAACCACGGTCTTCGAGGCGGGAATTAGCCGCAGAGAGATTTGCCAGCAAGGCAGCCTTCTCTTGCGGCTTGTGGGCCAGCGACCTTTCTGGGTACCTCAGCGGTGGCAACGCTGAACGGCACAAGTTAGATTGAACGGCCCTGGCCAAACTCCAATAAGCACGACTGCTAGTTGGGTGATTGGCCAATGCACGCCCAATCCTGCTAACGCGCTGAGCATCCGCTCTAACGTGGCCTACGTTAGGGCTTCTTGCAGGCCTTGGTGGCACGGTTGTAGGCTTCTTTGAGGGAACTGATATTGGGATCCTTCATGGCGCGACCCCTGATCCAAGCGCGATACGCCGCCTGTTTGTCACCGACAGCATCGGCGCATGCACAATTGAACCAGGAGCGTCCACGGCCCTTACTGGCGATCTCAGAGGAAGGAATGTAATATTCCATTCTAAGTCTGATCTCGTCAGCAATAGCGTTGGCACTCGCTTCGATTTCTTTCGGTTCTGGGTGCTTGTGAGACCGAAAAGTCTCTAGTAGTTTCTAATACCTACGACACAAGACTAGATCCTGTTACATCCTTTCCTGTCCCGTCTCATTAATTCCGGATAATAAAAAATAATCTTTTAATAGATCTAAAATACCTAAATAGGCCAACAATTGTCTAGGTCGGTGCCAGCTAGACTACTATTAAACTTTATAACATCATGTTACGAACTATGCGAGTAGAACCATGGGGCTCCGCTGATCTCAAACTTTAAGGCCAGTACCGACCTCAAAAAATGGTTGGCCCATTTAGGTTTAAAAATTAATTTTATTTCTTTTTTTTGTATTTCAATTTTGAAGACGGTTTAATTCTTTCAAATTATTTTCTATTTCTATTTTTTAAAATTTCTGTTGTAGTAATCGAAACTTATTACCCTTACTTATGTAGGTTAGGACGCTGAGACAAAATAGGTAACATGTATGCACGTCGCGATGTGAAAAAAGTTGGATACTCCTACTTTATCTCAAAAACTAAGTAACCGATTTTGATGAAACTTATACAACTCTTAAGTTGGACTACATCTAATCGAAAGCAAAAATATTTTTTGAAATCCGACTTTTAATTTTTCAGATACGAGTGGACAAACATACAAAGATGCATACCTTTTTATTTGAAATTTGTGTTCAGGCGCTGGTATAGACTAATATATCCAAAAACTATGCAACTGTGACAAAATTACATACATACACATCAAAAACATAATTTCCTTTTTTTAAGTCGATTAAAAACGAAATTATTTTGATAAGGATTAATACCATATGAATTAAAAAAAATCGCAAATAATACATCCTTTTAGAAAAAAACCTTATTAACTATTTTAGTGGTAATCAGTACTCACTAATAAAAACATTTTGGTGAGCCTGTGTAATGAGCTAACCTAGAAAGATCTAGAGACATCATACACAGTTTCTTACATTACATCCCTTCGAGAGGGACAACTCCGACAAGATTGATACATAACTTCGATATGAAATGATCATAGTAAATAAATGTTAGATAATTTTTTTTCTTTATTTTTCAAAAGGGCCCCAAATTCTTGTGTGCCCAGGGCCCCATAATAGTTAAAGGCGGCCCTGGGGGCTGGGACTACGCACAAGCGAGGTCGTTTTTGAAAATAGTTAGCTTTCTTTCGTTTTCTTTTTACTTTTATACGTCTGGTAGATATTCCGACATGGAATAAATTATAGCGATTTGGAGATTTGATAACTCACCTTTACTACTTTTTCGTCACCAACTAAACAATTTCTTGCAGCTAAGTCTCGATGAATGTAGTTATGCCTTTCTAAATACGCCATTCCTCGGCAAACCTGGAAAACAAATGGCGGATATGTATAACTACGCTCATCTACTGTTACTCGACGAATTGACACAATTCAAACAATTTACGAGTACACAATATATTATTAATTGTGTCATATCCGTCCCACTGAAGGGCACGTGTTAATATAATATGGGGCGCGGTGCAGCGCAAGTAGTTAAACAGCGAGCCGCGCCGCATGTACTCCGTCACTAGTGTTGAGTAGGACATGACTTGAAAAAGAGTTTGTAAGAGTAGCCTCATTTTTGTACTGAGCCAGTACAATGTCCCACTTCAATTGAAGTGAGGCGTACTGACGCTTATTTGTGGGTCATAACTTTGCCTCACGACTCAAGTCAATGAAATGACATTACAGACCAAGTAGTACACCAAATATGAAGTAGTACAAATTAAAAAGTTGAGCCGCTCTTACGTTTTGACGTCATGTACGAGACAAATGTACTGCCTCTTGTATGTCCTACTCAACACTATCCGTCACTATGTAGATGGTAGTGTGTCGGGTGTCATGTGTTGTGTGTTGTGTGTCGTGTGTTGTGTATCGTGTGTCGTGTGTCGTGTGTATATACCTGTATGCACATGTCGAGCAGCACGGCGTGTCCGAGCTGGTCGGGTGCGGTGCGGCGCAGGTAGTTGAACAGCGAGCCGTGCCGCATGTACTCCGTCACTATGTAGATGGTAGTGTGTCGGGTGTCATGTGTTGTGTGTTGTGTGTCGTGTGTTGTGTGTCGTGTGTTGTGTGTCGTGTGTTGTGTATCGTGTGTCGTGTGTATATACCTGTATGCACATGTCGAGCAGCACGGCGTGTTCGAGCTGGTCGGGCGCGGTGCGGCGCAGGTAGTTGAACAGCGAGACGTGCCGCATGTACTCCGTCACTATGTAGTTGGTAGTGTGTCGGGTGTCATGTGTTGTGTGTTGTGTGTCGTGTGTTGTGTGTCGTGTGTTGTGTATCGTGTGTCGTGTGTCGTGTGTATATACCTGTATGCACATGTCGAGCAGCACGGCGTGTCCGAGCTGGTCGGGCGCGGTGCGGCGCAGGTAGTTGAACAGCGAGCCGTGCCGCATGTACTCCGTCACTATGTAGTTGGTAGTGTGTCGGGTGTCATGTGTTGTGTGTTGTGTGTCGTGTGTTGTGTATCGTGTGTCGTGTTTCGTGTGTATATACCTGTATGCACATGTCGAGCAGCACGGCGTGTCCGAGCTGGTCGGGCGCGGTGCGGCGCAGGTAGTTGAACAGCGAGCCGTGCCGCATGTACTCCGTCACTATGTAGATGGGACGGTGTTTCGAACATACGCCGTATAGTTGCACTAAATTTTGGTGTTGAAGTTTTCTGAAGACAAACAAACATAAAATCATGAATATATAAATGGTTTAACTTGAAAGACAGATTTGAAAATACTATTAGGCGGTACACGTAGTGTATAAATGCGCGCCACGTGACAATAACACAACCATTTGAAAATATATTATTATGTCTGATTTACTAAGTTTCCCACGGTTACGTAGTACGCGCATATTTACCATCGCTAAATGCGAGTATCTCGGCTTCTATCTACTCGGAAAGCGTATTGGACGTCAATTATTTTTCATGGCATTTTTTCATTGTTAAGTTCTCGGGATTGGTGCGGCTATGTTCAGCGTGAGTTATACAGTTATACTAGTATTAGAAAAATATTAGAATGAATGTAAGTATATAGGCACAAGTATATAGGCACAATGTAAGTATATTGACAGCCTCCGTGGCGCAGTTGGTTAGACGCCGCCTGTGAAACGAGAGGCCGCGGGTTCGATCCCGCACCGAGAGAAATGTTTGTGCAGCCCACAAATATTTCTTTCGGGTCTGGGTGTTTGTGAGACCGAAAAGTTTCTCGTAGTTCCTGATACCCACGACACAAGACTCGATCTTATTGTGGGGTCAGGTCTATGTATGTGACTGTTGGGTGTTATTTATTTATTTACGCCTGCGACTGTCTCGGAAGCCGTACTGTGGCTTTTCGGATTTCAAGCAATAAAGCAGCCTAATGTCATTGAAATAGGGCCTATTTTAAATCAAGGCACAATATGGCACTTATGACAGCCGACGGGTTATTTATAGGTATAAGTAGCATTGTTGGATACTGACGTCATAACCTTGGCCTCGTCGATGAAGTCGTCCTCTGACATGGTGCCCTCCTTCATCATCTTGACGGCGGTGTCGATGCGTCCGCGCCAGATGCCGTGGCGCACGACGCCGAACTGGCCCATGCCGAGCACCTCCATCAGCACCAACTCGCTCGGATCGATCTCCCATTTGTCTGACAAAATTACAAACGACACAAAATGATATTTTTTATATTACACTGTTATTTTTATTACACAGTGACAGTATTTATTTATTTATTTATTTTAAATCTTTATTGTACACATAAAAAAATACAACATACAGAAACAAAAAAAATATATATATAAAAAGTACTATTAAAATATAAAGCAAACAATAGATTAATTTATAAAGGAGAATGCCCATTTTAGTTTGGAACTTAGTATCGGTGCGAAGATTGTTATGCCATGATGAAAATTACTTGCTTGTTGCAGGGAAAATGATATATTTTCTATAAATATAAGCATAATTGAGACCCAGGTCCAGAGTTCTTGGAGAAATGAACTTGGAGTGAATATTTTTTTTTCTTTTGTATAGGTCTCTGTGAACAAAATGTATTTGATGATAATTACCTTGTTTTATAAAAATGTGACGCCCGGGGTAAAATAGGAAACAAAATAAGGACAATCCATAAAAAATGGTATAGTTAAAAAACAGTATCGGGATCACTGATATTTTTTACGGATACTATGAATGGTACACTCTCCTTTCTATTCAGTACATTATTTTTTATTATTTGTAGTAAGTTACAAATTGTAATTATTAATGTAGGAAACTTATTACCAAATAAATGGTATTTCGAACTAAAAGAGACCACAAGTTGATTAAGTTGTATAAGTAAAACAATACTACACAGTCCAATGATATATGCGGTTTAAGATTGAAATTGCTTAACCGAACTACAGTAGTGGCACGCTTTGATGGCTATTTTGTAAAATAACAATAGTGAGGAAAAATGCAGAGATGTGCGTTCAAATTAAACATAAAATTTACTGCACAGTACAAACAAGCGGCAATTAGGGCGTTCAACATAATTGTGAATTAATAGGAAACTTGAGGCCAATTCACGTCATAGGGGCTGCTAGCATATTAATAGATAGGTAATATAAATACACCTGCTGTGCTCAATCTCTTCACCACTCTAAGGTGAATGCCTCAGACATTATGTCCGTTTGTATACTAGTATTATACAGGGTATATCAAGACTGGTACTGAAAACAAAGTCGGGTGGTGGTTTTAGTGACTTCAGACACAATGTAACCAAAAATGTTGCAAAAAAGCTTCGTTCGTTGTATTTGGGTGGAAAAAACGTAGTTTTTTTTCTGAAATAATAGTGTACATCGCTATTTTAAAGACGCTTTGGTGCGCAAAGGTTTTCAATTATTATTTTAGCCAAAACTATTGATTTACCACGAAAACATAATGATATTTAGAAAATTAGAAAAATAAAAATTTTCGAGTTTGTATTTGAAAGTTTTAGTTGCATTGTGTTTATAGTCACTAAAACTTGCAACCCGATTTCGTTTTCGGTAGCAATCTTGATATACCCTGTATGAAGTTAAAAATAAATCAATAAGTTTGCTTGGGTAGGTCTCTCATATGTGAGAGGCCGCCTGGGTAGTTACCACTGCAATAGGCTATTTGACTAATTTCTGAAAACCATACCACATTATGAAGCGGGGTCTATAGACCTTACAAATGAAGGTTATTTTTAATTACTATATCTATATCATTTAAAAATAAATTTACAAAATACACTGAATAATTACACTGTCAAAACGCTCTGTCTGACAATGTGGCGTTTGGTTCGTAAACATCCGTTCCACAGTTTCGTTCGCATATATCACTCATTCTTAAATCATCCATAGATCAATCAATCAGTCAATCGTCCGAATGAGTTTTTGCATTGAGGTATTACAACTGGAGCGGATTATATTATAGATCAAGTCGGCATTGCTGCAGTTACGACATTTCATATATTTGTTACATTTGTTACCTAATGTTTCAGAATAAAGTAAAACGAAATATAAAAGCCCAATATAATCATACATTTTTAATAACTTATAAAGCTACATTATTATATAGATTTTAAAAACAACAAAACCTATATATAGGCTATTTGACTGTATAAAAATATTGACTTATTTGTTTCCATCCGTGTAAATAATTTAATTTTAAACATATTTCATTATCATAAATTAAAAATATTGTATATTTTGTCTAAAAACCACAATAATAATTTAATTTATTTTGAGTTCGCGCCACGTGATCGTAAACGATTTTGATTGGCTATGACGTCATGCATTAGTATGAACTACTCACGTACAGGAAATGAATGGGATTGATAACGGCATAGATGCAAATTAAATATTAAAAATACCTTTAAAACGCGTTATTTGTCATTTGTACCCGTGAATTAATAATATTATCATGTCCAATGTAATAAAATGTGAAGAAAGAAAAAAAACCTATTTTTTTTGACAAAACCTCATTCGGACTATTGATTGATTGATTGATCTATGGTTGATTAGAGAATGAGTGACATGCGAACGAATCTGTGGAACGCATGTTTACGAACTGAACGCCACATTGTCAGACAGAGCGTTTTGACAATGTAATTATTCAGTGTATTTTGTAAATTTATTTTTTAATTATATAGATATAGTAATTAAAAATAACCTTTATTTGTAAGGTCTATAGACTCCACTTCATAATGTGGTATGGTTTTCAAAAAATAGTCAAATAGCCTATTGAGTTATCCTACTAAAAAATACTTTTGTGTCAAAAATATGGATAGTGAAAAAATATATTTACAATATCCAATGTATCTGATAATAAATATATTAAATAAAATAAATAAACGAAATTTTCAATATTTACCTATTTGTCCGTAACATTAATCTTATTCTATAATTTTGTTAAAATATGACATTTGCCAAAACGGCTTTGGTACTTAATCTAATTTATTAATTTTTTTGCTACTTTATTCAAATTATCGTTAATTTACGTATGGAATTAAATTCTATATTTTTTTTTCAAGTGAACTGGAATGGTTTTTACATGTCTTCAGTTGGGAGTACGGTATTTTTAAAGCAATTAGAATAAATAGCATAAATGACAACTGTCATAGCCGACTGTCAGCGTAAGGGTACATGTACCCTTGCAAATGTTCCAAATTATTTGGTCTAGATCCCCTCCAGTTGTATACCTCAATGAGTTTTTGTCCAAAAAAAATAGAATTATATTTCTTTCTTCACATTTTATTACATTGGATATGATAATATTATTAATTCACGGGTATTAATGTCAAATAACTCGTTTTAAAGGTATTTTTAATATTTAATTTGCATCTATGCCGTTATCAATCCCATTCATTTCCTGTATGTGAGTAGTTCATACTAACGCATGACATCATAGCCAATCAAAATCGTTTACGATCACGTGGCCCGAACTCAAAATAAATTAAATTGTAATTGTGTTTTTTAGCCAAAATATACAATATTTTTAATGTATGGCAGTGAAATATCTTTTAAAATTAAATTATGTACACGGATGGAAACAAATAAGTCAATATTTTTTATACAGTCAAATAGCCTATTCCTATTCTCCCGTCAAACAGCATTGCACTGATGTGTTCCGGTTTAAAAGATATTGTAGCCAGAGTAATTACTGGACATATTGAGACTTAACATCTTATTTCTCAGGATCACGAGGGCAGTGGAATGCCAAGCATTGCTTTGTAATTGGTGCTGTTTGGTCTTGCTACTGCTCATGAGCAGTCGTTTCGCTTACTATCAGGCGAAGGCATGCTGGTCTCGCCATTAATAGCAATAAAAAAGAAATAGAATTACCGTGCGATAGTCCGGCGGTGGGCGGCGCGGGTCGGTCGCACGGCGTGGTCTTGAGTCGCGAGCACAGGCCGCCACTGTTGTGCTTGTGATAGTTGATGAGCTCGGGGATGCTCGCGCAACAGTGCTTGTCCGATAGATAGAACTCGCCGCGACTGTTCTGCTTTATGTGGTAGTGTTTCGAGTGCGGGTGATTACTGAAATTTGTATAAAAAAATATGTACATATACGGCGATGTTTATGTATTAATCTATAGACAATGGTGTGGTATATGACAATCGTACTCTCGATTGTAGAGGAGGCCCGTGCCCTGCAGTGGGACGTATATGGGCTGATACAGATACAGAATGGTGTGGTAAATCATGTGTAAGTATGTAAGTCATATTAATTTATGTTCAAAACTAACATTTTACTGTAACATACAACTGTTTTTTTGTCCACAATAAATAAAATTAGATAAAACTATTTATACCGCCTAACAGCAGTGTAATAATATTGGGTTCCGTTTTGTATATTACAATGTATAAGTATTGTTAATTATGTTTATTATAATTTATTATGTTAATAAAAATATTATGTTTATTATAATAACGACTGTCTCGGTGGCTTAGTTGTACTAGGGTACGGTAACAAAGCTGAGGTGTCGGGTTTGAATTCCGGGATGGACAAAATAATATTGGATTTTTCTATTCATTTTCAGCCCAGAGTCAGGAATTTGTGCCCGATATGGCGCTAGGCTAGGACCTATCATATTGTGGAACAGGACATACAAAGCGAAATGTGGGTATCCTGGCACCTCTGCCTACCCCTTCTGAGAAAAAGGCGCGAGTTTATGTATGTATATATGTATGTAATTATGTTATAAGAGTAACTACTACTTTTACTACGTAGGAACAGAATAAGCAACCATAACCGTAGTCACTTATTCGCGTCACCACTCGAAACAGTCGAAATATTTTATACCATTTATAAAATTATAACAATGTTTTTGTGCCGATGACTAATTTTGATATATAGAAATAGTTATTTTTACATTCCACATTTTGTCACCACGTCATGGAATTATTAGGCACCATCGAAATAGCATGAACTTGTTATTGCCCTAATTAAAATGAAGTATGTACCTACTGTGGTTGACTCTCTACCTCTCGATTCGTAGGGAATTTCCATATTCAGGAATGGCCGATTATGGACTAGCACAGTACAGTATTTCAAATGTAAATGTCTAGTCAAGCATTGGACATGTATTGTTATTTTTTAACCAAATTTTATAATAACTTTGTTCCTAATTATTTTAAGCACGCAAGCGAAATCACAAGCAATATATAGTTCAATAAATCAACACAAATATTAGAATTAACCCATGGGGAAAATGTATGTACGATGAACATACCTTAAAACAGGAAAACTCATTACAATTCTCGATAGTTCGATATTGAGGGGACCTCCCTAATACTTCGAAATTTGAATTACTAAGAGTTCTACATTTTGAGAGGTTGGTATTTGGTATGTTGCGTTTGCATGGTGTAGTTTCATAGGCCTACATGATCGTTCATTTTATATCAACATTTTTATATTTCGTTTTTTCAAGTGTTTGCCTGAGAGAATTTCGAAGTGCCGCGTGTTTTTCATATAAAAAAAAAATCTTCGAATTACCGAGTGTACCAAAAACCATTGAAACTATTTGATTTGTCGAGAGTTTTTAAATTATCTAGAGGTTGGAATGATCAAAAGTTTTCATTATCAAGAGTACTGTATATACTTACACTTTGGTATAAAGCGATAGTGTGTACATTCCTTTCGTGGATGAGTTTCGCACAACGAAGCATCCTTCCTTGTCCTCCTGCGTGAGTAGCGACTCGGCCCTCTGCCGGGACATGTCGCCCACAAACCATCTGCAACACACAACCCAAACACATTACCAACTGGACAAATACTATCGACAATATAGTTGGAAAATTACGGCATGTACCATTGACAAAAATATATGGACAGGGCGGAACGCGAAGTGTTTCGACGTAAATGGTGCGCGCGCTCCAGTACCTACTAGTTGAGCGTTGCTGAAATGAAATAATTCTAGTCTCGAAACTAATTTGAAGTCTTGCTAGTATTATGGCAGAAAGTCTAATAAAAATAAAGATAATAATTGTAATAATAAAATTATTTTTACCGTATGTTTTCGAAACTTCCAATGTACTGAAAGGCCTATCCTTAGTTTTTAAATCAATGACATGTATAAATGCTTAACTACGCCTTAGTATCACTATAACTATGTCGGCAAATAATGGACTATTAACTTAAATGAACGTTAAGCTTCCGCTGGATGGACGATGGATTATTTTCAACGTTTATTTATTGGAATAAACAACAGTTAATTGTAACCTAATAAATTACACGAATACAAATTGCATTTGAACTAAATAGATATTATGTTACATAGATATCAAATTTATATAATAGTATGTATAATGTATGTTTTAATATATTTCATATATAGATACACTCAATGTCAGGCCTAGTTTTGTCATATGATTATCATGTTTATGTAGTCCTAACACAATATGCAAACAAAACAAATTCAATCACAAAGACAACTAAACAAATATTTATTGGTATAATAAATGACGATACATAAAATAAGCGATAACAGAAGTCTGTTGGAAAACAATGACATGCTTACAAAATTGAATTACTTACTCATATTTTTCTAAGCCGATCGTTTCCTTTTCTTTGACGTAATTGCTCGGTATGTACCCCACGGAGCTAAAACAAAATGTTTTGCTTATTATTATTCGATAACCAAAACACATGACTACTAAGCAAGTAAAAAAAATATATGATAGACACATGAACACACGTATTTAATTTCCCGACAGGGTTAAATAAATGATTGAAGCTAATAATGAAATGTTTAAATACAGCCATTTTAATTCCTGTTTCCTTATCGCTTGATGAGTAATAATGGCATAGGTATTACAACGCTAGCTGACAACAGTTATCCGCAATTGTCCGTAGGGAAGTCAGTCGTGAAAAATGAAAATTGTAGTGCATGAGTGTACACGACACATGAGGCATATTTTAACATATTAGATTTTTTTTTAGTCGCTGGTTGCAGGCCGCTTCCAACAGGTCGATGTGGAGATCCTGGGGGGACACCTATATTCAGCAGTGGACTTCCTGTGGCTGAGATGATGATGATGGTAATTATTTTTATGTGTTAAATTTGACTCTAACAAATTCCCTGTGTCTAGTGGGCCCCCAAGAATCTCTAATAGGGTGTCCCAGTACACATTATGTCTTTATTTATTTATAACTATTTACATATTTATTATACCTACATTTATAAACTAAATAAAAACTAAAGCAAGTGTAGCCATATTTAAAGTAAGTACAATGGGCAGCTTTATTGCATGTTTTTGTGTATTCTAAATGCATAAGGGCTCGCCAGATCCTGTTTCAAAATGAGAATATAGCCACGGTTTTTACAGAAATTGCAGCATTAATTATTTGTAGTTCCAGAACATTTTTTGCTCTACCATAGGATAGACAAAATACCCCACTCGGTGAAGATGTTTTTTTTTTAAATACATGTTGTAAACTGATACGTGTTAACAAAAGGTGAATGCACTTCCGTCGTGACAAACGTTACGTGTACACACGTATACATAAATGTTTTGCATAGAACATGATCTGTTATCAATTGCTACTTTGCACGCTATTACGTAAAGTAACGGTATACATTGGTTTGAAAGTAAATTATGTTTAACTATTTTAATTTTTTTGTGTAATGTATTTATTTTTGTGTATATTAATATTTGAGTACATTAAAACTTGCGTAAAATGGTGTGTTTTTTTTTCTATCGATACAAATCAACATATGTGAGACTAATTATTGTATTTTTTGTTATTTTCTAACATCCACTAATTCAGATTATCATTACATTCGTCAATTTCAATCGATTATTATTAGTCTATTTCATATACCAATACAATAGTAAAAATATACATACCCATGCTCATCTTTTACTTTCCACCAGTGGTCTTGCGAATCGTCTATAACTTCATATTCAGCGCCCTTAATGCAAAAAAGATTAGAATTAATAAGACTCCTGATTTTACACTTTTTCTTGTTTAAAAAAACACAAAATTTATCTATTTACTATATTATAAAAAAATAATGCAAAATGTCACACCTTTTCCAACGATAGGTCGCCACTTTCAATAGCTCTGAATGGGTAGAGTGCTACTACTACTTTAGATCTTTGTTTTTCCTGAAAACAAACAAAAAATATTTTCAATATTTTGTAAAACGTCATTTCTAAAGAGCACGGAAAATACATTTTGATGAACCGATGAACTGTGCAAACAACTATACGACTGGTTAAAATTGAAGAAAATATAATATTCGTTGTAAACAATTACGTCAACTATTAAACGTTTTACCGCAAGACCATTCCGTATTGAGGCGAGAAGAAGGGTTTGAAAATCCTAAACCTTTCTAACATTAATAATAATATTTTTTATTTCCCAAAATGTTTACAATAAAATAGTACCTCCTTATAATTATAAATAAAAGATGACAATCTGTTATTTTATTAACACGTATGGAACAACTGAAGAATAATGAAACATGTTACATACAGTTGCTACAATTTACTTTTGCCCAGTTTGACCCTACATAAAAACATCTGGACACGCTGAGTTATTAATTGTATCTTCACACGAATAACAAAGTAATTTATTAATTATCTTGTTAATACATTACGCTGGCGTACGTATCGTATTATAGATTTGTGATATACCTTGATAAATTTGTTTTAAAAGGATATAAAATTCTCACATAATACCTTTTATCAAAATTGGTAAGATCGTCGATTAGTCTTCTTTGAATTTCCTTATCCGATTCTCGCTAATCAAGAGTTTAATTAAAAGTTAAAGACTGACTATAGCATATAAATAAGAAACATACATTTTCTTAGAAATTAAAATGACCTAATTAAAAAAAACTTATTTTTCATTAAAAATTTGTATTATAAGGAATTATGTACTAGAACTTATGGAATATCTTCCAAATTCTAGAAGACTAGAATCTAGAAGACATAGGCCATCTAGAAGACCATTTATATATCTTTATATCTTTCATGTGTCAATAGGTCCTTCTTTAAAAACGGGTCGATAGGTCATTTTGAGCCAAACTATGATTAAAAACCAAAATCATTTTTTTTTATTAGGTCACTCTGATTCTAAAGGTGCGATATGTTATTTTTTAATGAATATAAAAGGTACCTTTGGTTTTGCAGACGGAGTGCCGGGAGGGGCTCCGCCTCCCCCGGGCATCGTGACCGCCGCCGTCACAGCTGTGCAGAAATATAATATAATAACATTCAAACTTCGCTAAACACACTATATTATCATACATTATTAAAGTTTTAAATAATGCATGTGATTCATAAATATAAGGACGTATTATTATCTTTGAACGAAATCTATAAAGAATCATGAGGAAAGAATGTTTCTGATTTAGCGCTGCTTGGTGTGTCGATCACGTACTGTTTCCTGGACGCTGTATTGTTATATTATTTATGCGTTTGTATTTATAATGAACGCTTCGTTTCCATCTTTCAATTGGGAATATACACAAATTACCCCATCACAAAATGATGAATCGAAATTACAACTAGACTTTAAAGTAAAATGCAAACACTGTTAAAACTGTTGCCAATATACAATTTGTCTTCAAATGTTCAGGGTCCTTGTGAACGAGGAAGTTAGCAGCGTGACATCCAGTTCCTGTGCACATGCTTTGAATATATTTTGACAACAGTTTTTTTACTTTTCGCAATTAACATTTTTGTATGAAATAATATTGCTGTACAGATTATTTCCATGACAAATTTCCCGTAACTCTCTTGTAATTAATCGTTTTATTTTTTATCTATTTTTCTTGGCAATGCCCGAATGAGAAAATTTCTAAAATATTTTAAGAAATCTCCCGCACCTCCCAACCACCGACGCGATCATTTATAAAAGTGTTGTTAGAATGTGGCGTTTTGTAAAGTATTGCTTTAAAACCAAACCATAAATTGACAACATTTTTTAATGATTCGTTGTAACCAATGTAAACGACATTGTGGTGTTTGTTTTGAATCAATCAAAAAATAATGAAACCGCGGTGCCGTCTAAATACCAATTTTATAGTTACCAGGTCGAATTGCACCTTTTAAGGCAACAACATTCAATACGAAATTAAGTAGGTAAACAACTTTTGAAGGCTTGTCGTACATTTCGACACAGGGTCGCTGAATGTATAACGTAAGTAAATATCACGACTGTCGATTGTTTTTGTCAAATTGAGCATCAAAAACGTGACATTGAATCGAAACATAAAATGTTAGATATTGTTAAAACCTCACACCGATTTGGAATAGAATAACTGTAAAAATATACAATTTATGCAAAGCCATGCCTTAACTGGTTTTAAAATGTTATAAGGAATAATATCTCACTGGTGGTCAGAAAGCTTTCCATTACGAAGATAATTACATATTAGCGACATCAATGGTTCCATTGTCGGTGGTAGAATCAAGGATTTTCTCCGAACTATATTGAAATCACTGTGATCCGGCACTGCATTCAAATCACTGTACAACATCACTTTTGCGGGCATTACACAAACGCATTACATTACACCTGACCAAGACAAGAAAGTGAGTGCAACCGGTGGCGCGGTGAGGCGGCGCGGCGGAGAGGCGGCGAGGCCACGAATAGAGGTCACAGGTTTACCGTACCCTCTAGAGCCGGCAGGAACGACGACAACGACAGACATGGTATCTTGGATTTCTTCTTGGTCACTATAGGTTCGTCGTCAGGTTTGTTGGGCAACATCGGGACTTGCGGCAGAGGCCGGACGTCACGCACGACACTCCGACGGCGACTGTCTACTGTGCCCAAGTACCGATACCGGCGAACGTAAACCGTTATGCACACTGCCGCCGATACCGCACGTAAAACGTGCAAATCTTTGTTCTTATTACTTTTATACATATCCGCCTCAACACTGTTTAATTATTCATATTTTTTATATCAGCTAATTTAAGCATAATTATGTGCGTAGGGATATTAAAAAAGCTAATTAACGTAATAACGCACATGCTCATTTCCAATCGGATATAGGTATGTCCTTTATAAGCACTGAACGTTTTACAGTACATTATTACTTTATTTTTTTGGTAACATGCCGACATAAACAGTAAAATATCTCAAAATCTATTTCGAAATAAACGACCTTACAAAACATACATTTAACAAAATATGAGCTAAGGATTTCCATAATAACAATAGGCAATAATAGCAAAGCGTTTGATGTAACTGACGTAATACCAAATTAAATTAGTCAAGCAAGAGCGTTGACACGGCGATGCATATAGTGCGTCAGAGCTGCGTGGTTGCGATACCATGAACGAGGCTTTATAGTTGTCGAGACGAGGTGCGAGGGCTACAAAGATGGTCGCGGCCTACATTCACCATTCGATGCGCGGGCGCAAGCGTGCGGTCCCCCTTTCGGCTATGCGTAACTCAACTAGTTGGAAGGTGACAAAAGATTATGTGTACGTCACCAACGCCAATCGACTGATTCGCGTTAGACAATATACCATCCTTCAAACAGAAGCCTCGCGATCATGTCTGCTGGTAATAATCATCAGTGTAAAAAAACTCAACATATAAAGATAAAATCAAAACAGTGTCGTGTACAAGGGCAATTATTTGTGTATGTTTACTGTACAAAATTATTATTTGAATTACAAATCAATATTCTGATTACAAATAATTTTATTTATACTAGAATTGTTAATTATTTATGTATATTGCAGCAGAACATAACATTGTTTTTAACGAAAGATAATAAAATAATTAAAATATTTATCGCATTTTTTTACAAAAATGTTAGCATCCTGAGGTTAGTTAAAAGTAAGATGCACACTAAGACACAACATCTGTAAAAAAAAATTGCTTGTGCGAGTTGATTACCCTCGAAAAGGCATAAACAATAATTTGCAAAGTCGAGACCGTGCGGGTACAAGGTGAAAGACATCGTTACTCCCGGCGCACTGCAAAAAAGCTTCCAAGATGCGATCTATAAACGAACGCTTACATTTAGAAATACATTTTGTATCTACTCAGTGTTATTGGGTATCTTAGAGATCAACTAAATTATAAATCTTTAGTTTAGAGATTTTCCATAAAATTTACATTGAGGAAGGCCGTCAAACGTAGAATCCAAGAGTAAAATATTCAGCACCACGTTTAACTTAATGTAATGCCAGCTCAGCATCAAGCAACAGGAGCAGTTAAAATATAAAGAGTAAGAAAAAGACGTCAGTCTGAGTAAGTATGCTCAGCTGGTGTATTTTTGGAAACTGTTTCTTTGAACTTGGGAAAACGTTTTTAGTACACATATGTAGTATTATCAATCAACTAGTAATAAAATATTTTGGAGTGTACACACTAAAAAATATTTTAGTGTGTTTAGTGTGTTCGACTGGCTGGTTTTGATTAAATGTTTCTTTCAAAATGACTGATTCTAATAAGGAAATTATAGAAACAAATTAATATCTTATTCCAAAAAAATAAAAAATGCAACGACAAGAAATGTTTATGGACCTAATGCAGTAGTAACAGTACAGGCGTTTTCAATTCGGGAATTTTAATAACAAAGATGCGCATACATGCAACAGGATAAACTTGATGCAATTTTTGAAAAATTGGAGTAATATCGCCATATCCTTAGTCACGACATAGGTGAAGAACTAGGAATTGACCACAAAACAGTTTAAGACCATTCGCAATAAGGTGAGGCTGTGTTTATGGTGGGATTTGGAAGAGCTTTGTTCATTCTGAGCTTTTAGCGCCAGGTAGAACAACTTATAAGATTAAAGCAAGAAGTTGAGAGAACGCGGCCGGAATTGATCAATAGAAAGGGTGTCCTCTTTCATCACGATAAACCTTGACCTCACACATCTACATTAGCAAAAATTGAAAGTTTGGCTGGACGCTAGACCACACACATCTACAGCCACTTAGCAAAAATTAAAAGAGTTTGGCTGGGAGGTGTTAATGCATTATCCATATAGTCTTGACCTTTTTTCGGTACCTCGGAGGAGTCCGAAAGGGGTATATCAGTGCTACTGGCCTTTCAGCCGGGGACAATGCGGATGTTGTTGCCGAGCCTAGATAGCGTAGGTATGCCAGCATACTGACTAAAAACCCCTCGATGACCATCAACACTCATTGTGGGCTGCACCATAGATCCCAAGGCAAAAAGTGCCCCGATTTACGTTCGCGTAACCAACCCGCGCGAAACCATTGCTGGACCATTTAGTCCTGACCTTGCTACTTCAGATTTCTAGCTGTTTCGGTCTTTTCAGGATTCTTTAGACAGAGTCAGGTTAAAATGAATACAATTCAAACTGGTTTACAGCAACGGGACGATGGCACTACCTATAAGATGGCCGAAAGTCATCGAAGAAAGTGGGACATATTTTATTATTGTAATGGAATGTTAATATAGTTTAAAAAAAATATGTATAAAATGAGAAGAAACTTTTTGTCCAACCTATTAGTACGAAGTTAAACCATGTGCGAAACAAATCCATTTATTCTTCTCTTATAGACCGTGTTCTTATCTTATAATTCCTATTGTATAATACCACAGCTATTTGGGCTATTGCGATGAAGTCCAAAACTTTTAAAGCACGAAAATATCTCTCACTCAGTTGTATTTCGGTACTTGTTAGGGAAGCTCTCGGTTCAAAATAACAAAACATGTTGAACTACAAGTACTACAACTACAAGTACAGAGCCAATCAAAATATTCGTGGAACAATAGCAGACAAGAGTACTTGTGACTTAAAAAAAAAGTATTATAAGTTTATTTACAAAGTGATTGTGGTGTTATTATTTGATAATAAAAAAAATGCAAAGAAACGAACATATTATTTACATATATAGACGAAATTCAATTACAGTCATTCTCTATATCCTATCTATCTTAAAGAAGAGGTATAAATAGATACCATTATTATGTCGGGACAATTCTACACTTCAATATACAAAGATTAACATATACATATATGACTGAAACAGTGAAGGAAAACATCGTGAGGAATGATTTCCTTCGCTTTGGTATATTGGTGCATACCATAGCGATTTATAAGAATTTCTATGGTATGTAAGTCCGCCAACCCGCACTAGCGTGGTGGACTATATGGCCTAACCATTCTCAATCGTACTCACGATTGTAGAGGAGTGCAGTGGAACGTATATGGTCTGATACAGAATACAGAACATACATACAACGCCCTCTATAGGCGTTCGACAGAATCTGCGCTAGATATTGACTGAAGATGTCAGGGACTTCATAAAAGAAAAGTCGGGGACATCTCAACGGCCTGCAAGCAAGCAGTATGGTTTGTT
The DNA here is from genome assembly GCA_023078785.2 of Hyles euphorbiae. Classification (NCBI taxonomy): domain Eukaryota; kingdom Metazoa; phylum Arthropoda; class Insecta; order Lepidoptera; family Sphingidae; genus Hyles; species Hyles euphorbiae. Next base: position 10,687,310 of record CM041041.1, on the reverse strand, counting down.
GCTATCAAGAGAGTAAATATTATCATCTGAAAATAGTGTTGTAAGAGCGTGCAGGCTGTCTCGCGTTCTGTGAGTAAGATTATGATTCCTACCATTTCATCTGACACATCCCCACATACGCCCACAATACTAAACTATAACTAGCAGTCAAGCATAATGACGAGCATACACCCAGCATGATAACGAACTTACATTCTAGTAATTCATTATATGTATTTATCTTACCTATCTATCTATAAACATATGCACCATATATTACAACAACATATTAAAGATAGATAGATTATAGAGAACGGGTGAAAGCCGTTACTTTTAAAAACCGAGGTAGATTTCTGTTGATACAACTTCAATTGTTCGATTTCGGCGTAATACGGCAATAGTATACGTACAAGATCCGTCCTCTGAAGACCTGTTGTTGTCTTGCAGCTGCGGCTGGAGCTCTATCTCGGGCTCGCTGACGGGCCAGACGGCGGCCAGAGCGCAGCCCGACGCCGAGCGCCTCTCCGCGTCGCAACAGTTCCAGCGCCGTGCCGACCACACCGCCGGGTGGTACCTTCTACGTCTCACATTACACACGCACACTACAACAACAGATTCAACTTGCAACTTCACCAACGACCCCTTCATACTCACTAACTGGTTTTATAAAAACACGTGTTAACTATACTTAATGACTGAAAAAGGCGAATATGAGGATATAAAAATGAGTCATAATGAAAACCGGAGAGGAGGGGGAAATTTACGTAGTTACATTAATTACACCAAGAAGGAAATTTTAACGATTAATATTTTATTCTTGGTTATGTATAATACTACCGATTTATATACCGAGAGTTTAATAATATGTTCCTTATAACTCTAATAAGTACGTATTATTAGAAATATATGTTTAATTATTATTTATTATACTATAGTGGCATCGTATATCTGTGAACCTTTTATGTGTCAAGAGGAAAGATTTTTAGTTCGCAATTCGGTAACTCGTAGAAATCCAGAAGGGATGCAGATGTTCTAGGCAAGGCCAAATCCTAACTAGTCCACGTCAGTAAAGCTAACTATGGGGTCCTATGCTATCACATCGAAGTGTTTCTGACAGTGGAGCATAACCATGCACATGTATAATAAATAACGTTACGCTACGTACCAGACCTGAGAGTGTGGATCCATTGCAATCGTTCAGTGTGGTCGCCGGCTATCAAATATAACGTATAATCTACGTTCTGTTCCGTATACCCCACCTACGGGCAATGTGCTATCAACATAATTGCACCTCATGGAAACATATCTAAGATTTACGGAATAAACAACTTACCTGGAAAGGGTAACGGTACGTGGGACTCTTTTCTCCGTCGCCTTCTGGTATCTGTTTACTCAACTCCCCCAGTTGTGCTTGTTCAACAGTATGCACTGTCTCGGTCTTAATACGGCCTCTCTCTTTTCTTTTCTGTCGCATATAAAAAAACCATAAATACAATTGTCAACTTCAAGATTTTATGAAAAAGACTATTATAATAAAACCACTAGATTTTTCTAAAAGGTTATGAATATGCATGCTTATAATAGAAGATCAGAAACTAGCAAACATATAATATTATTTTTATTTATAAGATTCGGTTCACATATGACATTAAATAAAGTTAATATTTATATTAATGATTTGTGCATATAAGAAAAAACCTATCAGCACATCAAAAAATTAATCAACACACTACAAAGGACGATTAAACGAAAAGCAATTCACGCTTCAGTTGCCACAAATTGAATTCATCGAAACTGAAGCAAATGAATAATTTGTCGATACCTACCGGTAACATATGACAATTTTGTTTAATTCACATGCACTGGTAACATGCGTATGAAATAGTCCTATAACTTCCGCAGACCATATTTTAAATCTATTTTTAGGATCATGTTGCAATCGAGAATCGTATGCCATTTATGGCATGAGATAATCTCTATAAAATATTTATGGCAAATATTTAGACGATGCAACTTTTTTATATCCTTACGATAATCGTATCTACATACGAGGCGAGAAACTCCGAGAAATTGTGGCTTAATGTTTGTATTATTTTATGTATATAGCCTACCACTACAAGACTTGGCTCCTGCGAAATCCGTGGCGCAGTTGGTTAAAGAAAGACTATGAGATGGTCAATCTACAAATATTTATTTTGTGTTTGAATTTATTGAAGTCGAAATGTCTCCGTTTTTTTATAAAACACCTTTCTGTCTTCCAAAACCAAAACCGACTTAGATCGCAGACGTAGTCAGTAGAAACGACATTGATGATCTTGAAAACAAAAAAGTAAATAAAACGAAGGCTGTGTAAATTAATCGCACATCAAGCAGTCTACAATCTTCTTTAAATTTACATACAACTGTGTACTCAACAAAATTCTGTAATGCTTCAGAATAGTGCTCACAAAAGACGTTGAGGCGCGGATATCTACTTTTTTTATCCAACTGTTGCATTCAAAGACGCCTTCAGTAAAATGAAGCTAATATAAAGCGTGTAAAAATAGTGAGAATAAATATTTCCTGTCGACGTTCGATGTTTCTGATATTTTGTACGGTTATGTAACACAGTGGTCGCTTTAATCTATGTGTTCAATCAAGCGAATATTAAACCTTATATTGTCTGGGAGCGCCCACATTTTCCGGTCGAATTGCATCCTCCATTCTATCCTATACTAGCTAGTGTAGGTACGTTTTATTTTGCGCTACAGACTTTTTAAATTAATCGACTTACGGCCTTATTCATAGACAGATTATATTTTAGTTATCGAATGTTTTGTTGTTCTTCTGAAATTCAAGTCATTCGAAACAAGATACAAAATACATATTTTAAGTCTTCTAAATTAAAATTACATTTACGGTCTTAGTCATAATCAATGACAAATATCACGAGCTACAAAAACGCATTTTTTTAAAATAGTTAACTATATTTTATGTAATTTTTGGTGACACTGAAAAACTTTTCGAGTCTAATTGACAAGCTTATGTACTCTGCGATGCAAGCTGGGGGTAACAGCCCGAGATAAGGGGAACTGCCTTTCTGGCTGTCTGCCAATACCCCAGCCACACACAGCAGGCAAATACGAACGGCAAACTACTAACAACACAACGTTATCAAATTGCCCAGCTGAATTCGTACTCGTGTATAAATATTGACAAAAAAATTGCGATGCCAATGTGTACAAGTGTAAGTAAATTAAGTAAACTCACGCAAGCGAACTGGTTAACGAAACGTGGGCGCCAATTATAATGCAATACGTATTTCGGTGAGTGGAATAAATTGAATATATTGTTTTATGAATTTTTATTAAAGAAATTATACTCCACGCAAATATGCACGAACACGCTATGTGCATCCGTTTTTTATGAATTTATTGCTCTTTGAAAGTGTTAACAATTTTAAAATGAATACCGGCTTTAAAGAATTGAGTGGTTATAAGGTCTATAATGGTATTTACCCAATTTATTTTTCTGGAAATGTATGTTTCAGAGATAAAAAAACAAACACAATATATCTTCACAACAAAAATCAAATGTAAGTATAAAATAGACTGGAAGAAAGAGTTTATTCATCAGTCTAATCTAAACGGCTAGCGTCTCACGATCTCAACATATCGGAGAGCAAATCACACCGCAAAAACGATTACCGGTTGGAAACCGAAGAGCATCGATAACAAATCCGCTGCCGTGCAATTTCCGATTGTGTTAGAACTCATGAACCGTGGTAAGACATCGTTTAACTTTACGAACAATAATCATAATTGTGTGTGTATGTATGCTTTATATCTATAAAATACACGTCTCCTTTTTATCTAGCAATTAATAGCAGAAAACGAATGAATAATCGGATTTTAATATAATTTTGATAGCATGGAAATAGCAATAAGTCATGTAAAAATTACCGCTAATTGAATTGTGATGTTCGTCAACTGGGTATTGCATTAGTTAATGTTTAAATTCCAAAATAATAAATGACGTCGGAAATACATTTTGTTGTTATTTATTGTTCTACAGGTAAACGTACTCAGTTTTATCTCAATAATATTTCTATTAAACATACATAAACTCACGCCTTTTTTCCAGTAGGAATAGGCAGAGATGCAAGCAGGACACCCACGTCTACAGGTAATCGACATCAAATAAAAACTGAACTACTTCAAACATAGATATAATAAATCAAATTATCCACCCCGATTTAAAATCTAGTCCGAAATGGGAACGTGAAGCATCTAGGCACAAAAGAGCTTAAAACGAGCATCACACCTACATGCACATTTAAAAAAAAGACCAGGTAAATACAGGGTGGAGTAAGCCTTTTTCAAACAATTAATGCGACTCGGGAAGGGCTCTCTATTAAAACTGCTCATACAACCACGGCACACCGGGCATGACTACACATACATAGTGGGTCGTGAGCGAGGGTTGTCCCGGTCCCCATTGTGGGGATTGATTGCAGTGCACACATTGTTCAACTTCAAAAAACACTCACTGTTTTAAATTTCTAGCATTATTGAAGTATGGAGTCTCTTTGACGATTATTGGAGCGAATCTGTGTTCTCATAATCTGTGATAAAATGAACTATTGATATTGTCCTCAAAGACTAGCTTTGAAAATAAGTAAATTGCGTTTAAGATCCACTTTTTATACAATTGCAATTAAAAGTTACGTTTAATGACAATAAATAAAATAAAAGAACAATATGTATAAGTATAACATTACAGAAAAATCAATAAAATTAGAAATACAAACTAATCAGGTTGATTTGCAGAAAGCTAAATACATAAAAGTTTAGAAGAACACTTCACGCTGTTATCACCCCAATTTAAAATAAGGTATGACTCAAAGGGCCTAACATTTAGATATAAAGTCGTTTCTGTGTGGGTTGACGTGGAAAAAGGAATACCTATAAATCTGGTAATTGGTGCGATGACTCGAAAATTAAAGTGTAGATAGGTTATGTCAGCGGTAAAATTAAATTGGAGATGGGAAAAATAATAAATGCGTGCTAAGAGAAACGTGTGAAAGATATAAGTGATTGATAGTTACCAATGAATGCAGTGCGAGCAGGTGCGGATAATGGACGAACGACTTTGCGGAACTGCCGCTGTCGTCGCCGGGAGTTGCGCCGGGCGGCAGACACACCCAGTCGGCGCATGCGCGCACACCCTACACCCTACAATATTCATCCTTAGCACGACTTCCTACTTCATTACTTAAAGGACGGTGGAAAATTTAACTCAACTGCCAACCGTGATACCGATACCTTTAGCAGAGTGTAGCAAGTGTCAACAAAGACGAGCCAATTATGTTCAAGATACCTTGCCTAGGATGATGATATAAATATGTTCAGATACTACACAATTCATAAACAAAACAATTATAGGATTACCTATATAAAATATTGAAGCCTGTAGGCATCACATACAAGGAAAAATATCTAAAATACGTTTGAGACTATTAACACCCACACTCAGCAGGGACACCTCAACAATGGAAACCTCGACTGAGAAGGCTCAGGCTATAGCCCACCACGCAGATTCACGGCTATTTCTGCCGAGATCCGGAGTTCATATACCACTTCATATAAAAATATTTTACCGATAAAGCGCGTGGTGAATGGTTATAGACTAATAATACACATGTGTGACGTGACTCCATGAATGGACAGGCTTTTCCGGGGCGTTACCACTGTCTCACAAAAAATCTAAGTCAAGCGATAACATAGCTGTTGCACTTCGTTCGGTGTGAGATTGCCGGATGCCCATTGCCCAATACCCCTTCCCACCCCTTACGATTTAATGGTCCGGCAACACTTCCATGATTCGAGCAGTGTGGATCTGCATGGGCGAATTCGTTTCATGACGTAGGAGAAATACAAAAAGGCGATATTTAGTATAAAACAGTAAATAAAGTGCATTTTGACACATCAAGATGTGACTGTGAGTTGCATGCATATAAATTATAAATAGAAGTGCGTTATTTTTTTTCCTAGCATTGTTTAATGTTTATTGTGTAGTGCTTAGTATCGAGTAGGCTGTAATACATACTATGTATGTATAGAGATTTTGAATATGTTCATAAAACGTTAGCAATTCACAGTCAAAGGAGAAAGGGCACAAATGAATGAAATTTAGTACCGGCACTAATCAGGAAGAATGATACATTGTTGGAAATATATTTTTTGTGTAGGTTAACCATGGCGCTAGTCCTGATTCAATTGTCCGATCGAGGTAATCCTACTTGAAAATAGATGTCATTAATACATCTATTAAGTAGATACACATACTTTTATTAATTTTCTCCTCTTTCATATTTTTTATAGGTGAAAGAAAAAAGCTGTTAAGATCCCCCTTTGGTACCATGAGGGAGGCCGAAAGGTATATGTTAGTGTCGCTGGCTTTCCAGCCCGGCACAGTGCGGATGTTGCTACCGACCTGGCTCCCAATCAATACCTACGGCAGCATACTGACTAAAAACCCCTTGGTCAGCTTCACGCGAAGATACGCCAGATTATTTCCATCTAATCACCCGGCGCTAAACCATTAGTGGTTCTTCCATTGAAGGGGGCCCGGATGACCCCCCACTTACGGCTTGTTTTTGATGTCATAGGTATCCAATAATGATAACATACTCCTTTTTTTGAAGTCGGTTAAAAAGACTAGATCACGCGCTTTGTCGTAAATTACATTGGATTAAAATAATTTCCAAATAATCAAGTTGTAGCAATGTTCACCATAGCATTGCTAAGCATTAGGGATATATTCCAAATGTAAGAAAAGTGTTATATATTATACCAAGCATTTTTTAAATATTTTCTATTACTTATGCTATTAGACTCTAATTCATCGCAATTTTAAATTTATGTGCTTATGAAAAAGTTATAAATACTTGCAACACAACATGTTATCAACAAAAATTAAATCATTCATCATTGCATGAAGTATCAGATTGATATCTCATTGACAATATTAGTTGATAATAACAACTTTTTGATGACTTGGTTAATTAATTATTACTTAAGATATATCAATATAAATATTATAAATATTTCTTAAGCTTAAGTTGGTACTTGCATCGGTGGATAAGTTTTACTAATGTATGACTGCAAACTGGAGGTCTCAGGTTTGAATCCTTATTCAATTAAAGTGATGTTGTATTTTTTATTTATTATAGTCAAGAAATTTCAAAAAGGTAAGCCCAATACGGGGATGAGCTCACCAGCTGTAACATCATGGGAGGAAACACACAAGGTGAAATGTGGGTGCCCTGGCAGCACCCCTGCCTACCTCTTCTGAGGGAAAAGGCGTGAGTTTATGTATAAATGAATGTATATAATTTATTTAACAATAAATAAGTAAACTAAATTCTTTAGAAAGTATTAAATGAAATATCTATTTTTATCATACAATATGCACTCTACTACGGTGCACAGTACTCCTCTATAAAGTATTTTTTTTTTATTGCAATGAAAGGTGAGATGAGCATGCCGTTCGCCTTATGGTAAGCAATATGATAGTTCATGAACAGTAGCAAAACCAAACAACCTTGAATTACAAAGCAATGCTTGGAATTACACTGCTGTTTGACGGGAGAAATAGACATTGCGGTGGTACCTACCTACAGGTGTCCTCTCACATATGAGAGACCTACCACCAGTAAAGGTAGGTTAAAAAGGAATTACATAGTGACTTCATGGTGGTAACAGTGAACTGACGGATACTCAGTTACATATAATGTTAATAAATAATAATGTAGATCAGTGATTCTCAACCTTTTTTTGTTGCGGCACATATCTAGCGATTTCAAAATTTGGCGGCACACAAAGAGCGCCTTGAGACATATTCCTATTGCTATGCACGCCGCTTCATCACAATTTGGCACTAAGAAAAAACGCGTTGTAAAGCAAATAATAAAATAATTAACTTTTTTGTGGATTTAAATACATATCCATGTTAAAAATATTTTTCTTTTTAACTGATATAATTTAATAATATTAACATTATTATATATTTGCAAAATTTGGCGGCACACTTTTGAAATTTGGCGGCACACAAAAGTGCCGCGGCACAGTGGTTGAGAATCACTGATGTAGATATTATTAAGAAAATGGATACTTAGAAAATATTGAATTGATATCATCTTTCATGTGAGTGTGAATGTTGAACTATACAACAATACTTTTCACTTACCTTTATAAATACTTCGCAAGCATGAAACATAATAAGGGACATAAACAAAACTCATACCTCTTAATCACACAAATTAAAACAGAGGTAAAAACTTTGATATTTTACACTTAATCATAAAATTAAACCTATAAGGATGTAAATTTTATAATCTATTTCTTTATGTACATAGAGATACTAGAAAGCTTTATTATAGTTAATTAAACCTGTTTAATATTGAAAATAATATAAAGCTTATAATGTTCTATAAGTCTATATCAGTATCAGCTCATATATGTCTCACTGCAGAGCATGGGCCTCCTCTACATGAAGAATGATTAACTTTTCAGTGGAATCATTTGATAACAACTTTTTTGGTAAGAATATTGTATGACCATACAATTTGGGGAAAGAAGTATAAATAATGTCAAATAATTATTTATGGCTTAAATGTCATAGTTATAAGTAACTAATGAAAATAAATATATTTCAAAATATCTTTTTGACTTCTTTTTCACTCAGTTCAGGCATTATTTTAAGCTTATTTTATCCATATATTCAGATTTCATACAAAATCATTTTTTTTTAAATTAAGTAATAGATCTTTAAACCAATGTATAAGTTAGAATTTTAATATATTATTTGTATTTATTTACTGCATGAATATTTTATATAACCCTCAGGTTTATTTATTTATTTTTATTTATTTAATCTTTATTGTACACTGTTTTTTTATAACTACATAAGGGATACTATAAAATACAAAAGTACAAAAGGCGGTCTTATCGCTCTGAGCGATCTCTGCCAGACAACCTTTGGATGGATATAAGAGAAGGAGATTAAGAGGGCAGTGTAAGAATAAAGAATAAAAGCTCAAAAAGAAAAAAAGAAAATAATAATAATTATATAATATTTAATATATAATATAAAGTATTTTAGGTTTATATAATATATTGTGAATTATTTTTTTAGGTTTATATAATATAAAGGTAAAGATTATTATGTATTGATTACATAAATAAGAAAGGATAACATACAAATTATGGAGGTGTCCTTGTTTCTAAGTATAAGTATATTTTATTCTAATCAATTTCAAACATATATCGTCGGTGATATTCTAAAACCGCGGAACTAACAGTGTTTAAAACCGCGTATTTACAAAACTAGCAAAATCGAGATTTCGCGGGCTTAGTCGATTTACTAATTAATTAATACATATTTAACATAAATAATGCCTACAATACCAAGAAGAATATTATAATTTGACAATTTAAAAGTTTAAACAATAGAAAGTCATGTAGTTTAGTAAATATTATGTGTGTTTCCTCGTTCCTGTAAAATTCACTACACCTACCTTACGCGGTTTTAAACACTGTTAGTTCCGCGGTTTCATAATATCACCGACGATATGACATAATAATTATGAGATGATATTTAAGGATTATTAAAAGGATCATAAAATATATCCCATCTTTTGTACTTGCTTTTTTCTAAAAACCTGTTTATTCTGTGTATTGATGTTGGAATAAGGAATGTTTACTTTCAAAATATTCCTTAATTGGCCAATACTTAAGATATAGCTAGTGTTAAATTCAAATGTTGAGGAACTATCCTAATCATCTACAACACCTTGTAATTAATCATCACGAAAATTGACATTCAGTTACCTACGGTAATGCATGCATGTCAATAAATATAAAGAATTATTCACCTCTCCATCAGAGTCATAATAAATAAGTGCCCGACGTGTTAACACCAGCCAACGCTCCTTAAAATTCACCGGCGTAAACAACTTCTTATTCAGGGACCTCTTCACCATAAAAGTCTGCAGTATTACCTCATCGTCGTCTTTGCCGGCCATGTTATACTAGAAATAGTTAATAAAGCCTTCACTTATCAATAATCCCAATTGTTTAATATGAACACAAAATCAACAATAACACATTCACACAATATTATGAAATTGTACGTACAAACCAAAACAAAGACTTCTGAAACTGTTGGTCTCATTTAGCGACGATACGGTGTAAAAAATAACACTTGGTCGAAAGTTGATGATAAGCCGTATCTAATTCATTTATACACAACTGCTTTCGAGATTTAATAAAACCTTATCATGTCGGAATCCCTTCGATTAGTCATCGATGCAGCTAGTTAAAAAAACACTAATTTTAAAAGTTCGGACATTCCATTAAATGTAAAGGAATTCCAAGTTTTGTTGCTGTCATTAAAAAATGTCAAATTGTCAAATGAACTTGTTACCTGAAAACAATAAACTTGCATGAGGGTACCTAGATAAATATATCACCTCCCTCAGAATAGTGCCATCTATGAATTATAACAATGTAAATTAATTAGACATACAAACTGATAAAACGAAAGTTATTGGTAGTAGTGATTCTTAATTTTACAATATTTATTTTTATGAAACCTTCGGCCGATTTGTATTTCATTATTGGACTTTACGATCTATACGTATATTATGTATAACTAGGCTGTAAGGGCTTCAATCTATTAGTTTTCCCCAAGAAGCTTATCTTGGTTTTCCCAGTAAAAAGTGAAAGAAAAAAAAACTTCATGAAACTGTCAAACTGACAAATAAATTTGTTTACTGGTCTTTTATGTTTTATTATCGTTTGTATTACTTGTGATCTGTGATTTATAGTATCCACAATTCACGCTTGATATGTTTTGTGATTAATATATATTTTATACTCCACATTTATTAATTTACCATAAAAATGTCGTCTTCGGAAACTGCACAAGTCAGTTCATTACCATTGCCACCTATGCAATACATAAACTTTTACACTGATGATAATGTACGACGAAACAGAGCCCCGCTGCCGCCGCGTCCTATTCATGATTCATATTCTATGTTTGGACACTCTTTTAATGCTGATGATGCCATCATCAGATCATTGGAGAGTCAGGTGAGAAATATTATTACTCCTTAGTAAGTTACACAAAGTAAATAATATGTAATAAATAAACCACTTTTTTATAGGGATTCCGACGGCTTTATCCCATGCACTTTGAAAGGAGAAGGGAATTGAAGAAATTAAATCATTCTTTACTAGCAAACTTTCTAGATTTACTTGACTTGCTAGTACATTGTCCGGATTCTCCAAAGCGTGCAGAAAAGGTTGAAGACTTAAGCTTATTATTCATCCACATTCATCATCTCCTGAATGAATTCAGGCCTCATCAAGCAAGAGAGACTTTAAGAGTTATGATGGAACTACAGAAGCGTCAGCGAGTGGAAACTGCTACTAGGTAGTTGTGTGACTCAATTATTTTGTTTAAGTTTCCTACTTAGTGGAATGTTGAAATCAATGTAACTGTGTGATTTTATATTGCATTTTTAAATACCTATAGTAGTAAAAATAAGACAAAAGTTCACTGGTCACTTGTGCCGCAATTAGTTTCTGCAAAACTACTTATTAAAATACTTTTTTTAAATCTGTATCAGCCCATATACGTCCCACTGCAGGGCACGGGCCTCCTCTACAATCGAGAGTACGATTGAGAGTGGTTAGGCCATATAGTCCACCACGCTGGCCTAGTGCGGGTTGGTTTTTTACTCATATAATTATTATTTAGATATAAACACCATGAGCTTGTTGCAATGTTGTAAACTGATTGATGGTGATGGTGATGATTTGAAGATATTATGTTTTTTCCAGATTTAAAAAACACTTAGATAAAGTGCAAGATATATTGCAAAATGCCCTTCAAAGCCTGCCAGATCAAAATGAAATTGAGTCAAACTTCAAGATACCAGTTGAGATGCTAGAGCAAATGGAGTGCAGCAATAATGACACTTCCATCATTGATCCATGCTATGATCTTGATAGAATTATGTGCAATGTTGTTGATAATATGAGATAATCTGTGGGTAAAATTAGATATAAGTTATAAATGTAATACTTCAAATACAGAATATAGAATTATACATTTTTTTTTGTCCATACAATCTAAATGAAATCCATTTTCAATAACATTATGTTATCTATTGTAAAATTCAAGAATACTTTTTTTCTATTTTTACATTGATTTAAAAACTAAGGATAAACTCTTCAGTACATCGAAAGTGTCAGTTAGATGGCTGTGCGAATCGCGCCATTTATCATAATATGGTTTCAGAACAACATGAAAATAAAAAATATTATTTCCTTATGGAATATAGTAAAATATCCAGGTGACGTGTGCATACAATGCAGTAATCTTGGAAAATACGGATTCGAATAAAAAAGTTATTTGAGTTGGGCGTGTGTTTATGGTGAGGGCGAGGCATTTAAGTGGGTCGCGGTCTTCAAACCTCAATCGCGCCCCTTATCCACACTATCGCTGCCGCCCTGCTGACATCGAGGACGCAGCCTTACGTCGGAACACTACGCGGCCTCTGCAATGTCCATATATTTATGCCAATGTATTTTGACTAGCTATTGTCTACTACTTCTAATACCTATATTATGGTATGATAAAGTATTTAAACTTTTTTCTTTGCATGCATGTATTGTAACCCGCACTAGGCCAGCGTGGTGGACTATATGGCCTAACCACTCTCAATCGTATTCTCGATTGTAGAGTAGGCCCGTGCCCTGCAGTGGGACGTATATGGGCTGATACATACATACATACAAGAAGAAACTGATACATATGTAAATTATGCAGTCTGATATGCGACCACTTGAATGCGTTAGCTTTATGATACATTATCAGCCCGGCTCGGTTTTTTTCTGTGTATTCGGATGTGCAGACATCGATCAGTTACTGGTCTTAGTAACTTTGTCTTTACTGGTGGTAGGCCTCATACCACCGCAATGTCCATTTGTCTCACCAAACAGTAGTGTAAAAGCACTGCGGTGTTTTGATTTGAAGGGTATTGCAGCCAGAGTAACTAATGGACATATTGAGAATTAACATCTTAGGTCTCAGGACGGCGAGCGCAGTGTAGTGCAAAGCACTGAAAAGCAAAAAGTTCTATACATAGTCCTACTTGGTTAGGGATATACATCATTAGAAAATTGCCTAGTCGCTAAGAATATGTACAGCGCACATGCTATCATTTTCCATCGTGGCTTAGTAAATGTATAGATCGTCTACCATGTCTTGGCATCCTGGGATGTCGTCCGAATCCCTTGACAGATTTTTCTTTGGACGACGTATTATAAACTATACCTACATAGTACATAGTTACTAAATTTTAGCGTAACTCGAGCAGGCAATATCAAAATCGAGCGACGACTACTTTCGGCAAGCCTCCAATTGAGAAGTACTGGAGCGCCGCACCACTTGCGTAGAACACTTGAGACGCTTCCCACCATATCCATTTAAGCATTTAACTATTATCATGTTAACGATATCTTTACAGTTCATTTTATTACATTGGACATGTATATTATTCTATACAAGGATTATAAATGCTTGTTGTTTATGTTATAAAAACTTATCTCTAGTAATGCGTTAAATTGATATTTAAAAAAAAAATATTAAATTATTTTCAATCTGCCTAGGTGAAGTAGTTATACTATGGTACGATTACCACGCAGAGGTCTCGAGTTTGAGTCTCGGAGTCAGCAATTTGTGCCTGATATAGTGATAGGCTCACAGCCTATCACTTCGTGGACGGAGGGCGAAACGTGGATGTCTTGGTAGCACTCCTATGTACCCCTTCTGAGAAGGCGTGAATTTATGTATGTTTGTAGCAATCTAAAGAAGACCTTAAGAATTATCTAAAAATATAAGAAGACCAGCTAAAACAGTGTAGGATGATTCTGCTCAATCTCGATCATATAAAGTTTGCTTTTTATTCTAACATTTCTAAGTTAGTTTCAGTTACATTTTTTTACTGATTTAATGAAAAGGATAAACTAATTAGCAATGAGCATTAGTATTGTTAAATTTAAATAAGGTAAGATGTTGGCTAGACGTAAAAGACAGTTTTTTAAAAGAAATCATTTATTGAAGTAATAAAATCCACGTATTGCAATTAATCCATTGAAGGTACTCCTCATAAGTAAAGAACTTCTGAAACAAGAACTAGACACTATACCTGAGTACAGTAACAAATTCAGTCCGGAGTTGCCTTGAGCTGGACACGAGGAGCTAGAGGTTAAAATAAAATATCACTATACTTACTTTGAAAACGTAGAATTACGTAGTGTATTCCTTTGCCATTTGACCTCTTTTTCTGGGAGTATCAATATAATATTAAATATTGGCCATTTCGCTTGCAATTTACTATGTTATAAACTTATATCTAAAACTTACAATTCGAAACTGTGGACACATCCAAGATCCCAACGCTCCAAAACATCTAATATTGATATAAAATCTAAGGTCGTACTTACTTTTTTGTTGTTTGCTGGAATCAACTGGAATCAATAGGATATCTGAAAATGAATATATGCTATTGCTGCATCACTGCTTCAATAACCAAACTGGACTAAAAACTATCTGCAGAATCTGCAACTTGGGTCACCTATTCTTGGAAAGGACGATAAATAGAGAAACCTACAAAACTGTAGGTATGACAAAAATTCTTCCGAATTATGCAAAATACCAGGAGGCTCTGAGAATGCATGAACGCTGGTTCGTTTGGCATTTTTTAATTGCTGATGGTTCATTAGATATATTCATGTGATGTTTTGGCTTCTCAGGTATAAAAAATATTTGTTAATGTCTTCAGTATCTCAGAATGTCATTGCATTTTTAAGTCAGATTCGGGTATATATTTCAGTAATTCCGCCTCCTAAATGGTGCCCCATTGCCTCTGAAGTCACGTCTAGGGTATCCACCTCTACCCCTGTTTGTGTTTGATGAGGGAAAACGTCCACTATTATTAAGCCTTGAACTATATTTTCCAGAAGGTGGCATGTACATTTTCATATTTCTATCACCACTTCGCGCGCGTTTTTCAGGAGACCCTTTAACATCGCCATTGTCAAATGTAATGGGGCGATGTCTTTTTTGTGGAGACTGTTTTTCTGTGTCATCTGAATTAGAAGACTGTTTTTCCTAAAAGAATAATAAATAAATTAAAGTAACAAATAAATGAAAGATCTTATTAATAAAATAAATTAAATAGTTGTCAAGTCTCCTTGGGGCAATAAACCATTGGATCCACATGTTCTTTAAAGATATCTGGATATTGCATTTTACACTCAGATTAAACAATTAATAATTAGTGTAACTATTATGTAGAATTACAATACCTCTTTCTCAATCTTTGTATTGTTGAATGACAGTTGTACTTTGCTTTTGAAACTAGGCGGTGTGCGGAAAATGTCCCTTATCAAAGAATTAATATTAGAAGTTGTCTTTAAAGCGGCAATTTTCAACTTATTTTCTTCAGAGCTGTCATCCTCTCCTTTTGAACCCTGCTAATCAAATATAAACAAGTATTAGTATGTATAAAGTGTAAATATGTTTAATAATGTAAATATGTTTAATACATTACTATCTGAATAAATTATTTTTGCTAGTTTATTACCTGTGTAACTTCTTTTAATTTTTTTATGTATCCTTGGGTGAGTCGAGCTGTGTATTGAAGACGTAGACGTAATGATTTTAAATTAGCTGCATTAGCACTAAGAGCTTCTGGAGATTTACGACATAAAGAGTGCAGTGCAAATAATGCACATTCAACATGCGAGAACTGAAGTGAAGGTGCAGATTTTGCATCTTCTTGTTTCTCCTCTGTCTTGGTAGTACTATCGTCACTTTCAATTGGTGCTTCTGGCAAATATTTCTGAAATAATTAATAACATTAACCTTACTGAATTGATGTGAGATACAAATTTAATCATTAATATTTTTTGTACACCACTAAATCTTAACATTTAAATAACTATATTTATCACACTTGCAAATTTTTACATTATTAAACTTTCACTTGCTGAATATACAGAGAAAAGTTCCAAAAATTTTATTTCATTTGACAAGCTACAAATCCTTGCAAAAGAACACCTATTCCTACCCAGTATATGTATGTGTATCTGTATATTGAGCCAGAGTATTAAAATTAAAAAACATCCTTTTTTAATAGGGAAGATGGTTAGAAGCTTGCACCAGCAAATTATTCAATGAATTAAGTTGGAAGTCAAAAGTCCAACTGCAAGAACTCAAGACCTCAATAGTTAGGTCCATATGTATGGATTGCATCACAAACAACAAACTTTTTTATTCTAATGACTGTACAATGAAGGTAGCTTTCGTAATAAGCACTAAGCAGATAAATGTGTTAACATTAGTCCACCCCATGATCACAAAACCAGCGAAGTAATTAAAACATTGGCAAGGTAAAAATAAATAAATAACAACCAAACAGTCATATACATAATCTTGACCCCACACTAAGATCGAATTTTCTGTCGTGGGTATCGGGAAGTACGAAAGAGTTATCTGTTTCACAAACACCCAGACCCGAAAGAAATATTTATGAGCCGCACAAGCATTTATCTTGGTGCGGGGATCGAACCTGCGGCCTCTCATTTCAGAGATGGCATCTAACCTCCTGCGTTATGCAGGCTGTCATGCCAAAAAATGTAAAAATAAACCAAATCTGATATAGAATCCATAGAGAAAAGACTACTTACCATAAGAAGATCATACGCTACATTAATTTTTTGTTCAATGTTCTCCAAATCGCCACAGTGTTCAGTTATCTCAGCAAACAGTTTCAATAATTCCAGTTTTGTATCATTTCCTCCTTCAATTATTACAATATCATCCCATCTTGTCAACACATGGGTACAAAAGATGTCAACGAATGTATTTGAATCAACCAGAGCCTGCAAATGAAAGTATTTCTTGAAAAGAAATGGAAAGTGATGTTTCTTGCAAATTTTTTTTTCAATTTAATGCCATAAGCTTTGTCTTAATTTCTCCTCAAGATATTATATTATGACAAAGTAACAATCTCATTGAGATAAAATATATATCGGAAACTAGTACGGGTTGATATTAAAACCACAATGTTTATTTGCTTAACAACAATTCTTCTTTCTTGATCATAAGCAGTTGAACTTTAGAATATTCATATATTGTAAAAAATGTGTATAACACTTAGTGATAGCTTACCGAAAACAAAGGTACTGCATGCTGTGTGCATTGTATCAACCTATCAATGTATTCTGGATCTTCAGGATGCCAATCTCCAGGGGTAAAAGCCAAAGTTGCTATCATCTGAATTAGTTCTTTCTTCCCTGCTGGAGTTTTTCCAAGTCTAGACCAAGTTAATAGTTCCATTATGTGTTCAAACTCTTCTGCAGCAACATCCTAAGTGAAAAAGAAATAATTAGGAATTAATTCCTAGGAATTATTTTTCACATACATTGTTATAGGTGTCAAGTAATAATTGACATAATGCATGATATAAGGTAACCACTAAATCAAATGTTGAAAAATCAATCTGGGATTTAACATAGTTGGATCAAAGCCTAGTAAACTAAAAAAAAGCACTGGTTTATGTCTTATACGAGGAAATGGCTCTACAATTGAGAAAGCTACAAATCTAGCAATATGTTCTCACCAAGATATAGTGACATAGAACAATTAACTAAGTTGTTAAAGTTACACAAGCTAAAATGGAATAATGTGATGTGATAAAATCACATAATACAAACATGTAATAACTATTACATGTATAAAGGCATTTTTTTTATTAAGTGCAATATTGGGCTCTTGTGACATTTCAAATATATTTTAAAAGTGCTGCTTACCTCAAGAATTTTCTTGCATTCAGCTATGATGAGATCCTCAGCCTCCTTGTTGATGATATCCCTTCCTAGCTGCTTAACTTTAGTCGCTAGAAACTTAATACACCTTTCTCTAACAATGTCATTGGTGACCTCACTCTCAGCATTCTGATGTATTTGTGAAAATAAGCCCACCAGGGCATTCTTTGCATCTCCTTTTATGATTGTGAGCAGTGAGTTTGATACCAGATTGATTTCTGTGACATCATCAGACTGCAGAAGCTGAGAGAGAATATCTGCAACCCTTTGTGTGTGTTCCTTATGGTCTTTGCATAAGGTTGGTAAATCTTTGATTGCTTGTTTGCGAATCTACAGAAAGAAAACATTACTTCATAAGTAGAGTTTATTGTTATTGTTTATTTGTATATATTCAAATTAATAACTTAAGTTTAAGTTACTGCATGTATAATTAAAATATCTACTTAGTTTTAGACAAACTAAGAAATTGACACGCCGGTCATTAGATGATGCGGTTCGTGACTCAGTTTAGTTTATAGTATAGCTAAATTTATCTTTAACTTCATGATACTCTTATGTTAATACGATTCCAAATAATGCTATAACTTTAAAGTTAGACACAAATAAATAATAATACTTACTGCAACATCATCATCCTCACACAAATCAAATTGAGCTTCAATTGCTTGTTCGGCAAGGTTGGGAAAGCTGTTGAAAAATTTCGCAATAAACTGAGACGCTAAGCGTTTCTCTTTGTCAGATCCTTTTACTGCAGCCAGTATCTCTAAATATTCTTTTTCATGCTACAAACAAAGAATTGTTTAGTTTAATTTAAGCTTGTAATTTCGGATAATATGAATTATGAACAAAAGTTAGGTTACCTTCGAAATGTCTTCTTTGGCGTCTGCCAATATACCATAATTTTGATACAATTTTTCAATATTATCCGCTGACATTGTTGTAGTATTATGGTTTCTGTATACACCGGTTATTATAAGCACCAAATAATACAAATTGAATTCAATTTCAAGAAACTGCAAAGTAAGGGGACCCAAGCACCACAAGCACAAATCACAATTTTCTTTACAATTTGCAACCACAGATCAAAGTAGAGATGTTAAAAAATAATCGATTTTTAATTTCATCGATTATTATTTTCTTATAATCGATTTTTTATAAACGATTTTTAATATACTATTAATCGATTTTTTAAAATATAATTTTTTATAAATCGATTATATAAATTATCCGTAAAAAATCGATTTTTATTAACAGTGCTATCTATGCGACGTATAAAAAAACTCGGAGTCAGTTTATACTGTTCAATATTATTGCGACGCTCAAAATTTCATTTTTATTAAAATAAACGTTTAATGGTACGGAAAATTTGTATCAATAAATAAATTAGGTTTCCTTATTGAAAGTTTAAAGGAACATTCAATTTGATTTTTAGTTTTGAATATGATATTTTTTTATTCATATCAATTTATTTGGTTTTTATTTTAATAAATTGTTAATATGAATTTCTGAGGATTATTTTTGGAATATGAAAAGCATTTAAATTTTTAAATGATAGAAAAAAATCGATTTTTTTGCAAATATCCATTGTTTTTAATAATAATCGATATTTAATAAATCGATTAATATCGAAAAATCGATTTTTATTTAATCGATTTTTTTCCATTAACCTCACATCTCTAGATCAAAGAGAATTTAAATCACTACGTTACCACAGATTGTAACTCAGTGACCACAGACCCTCAATGGCTATAGATAAACCATAGGGCATAGAATTAGGGCAGATGCTATACTGTCATCAAATATCATAAACAATTTTTATTTTGTCAGATAAAATATTCCTGATTAGTCTAAAGCCACTTCTACGCTGAACATTTTGCTTGGCTATTTATTGTTTATTACCCTTTTTGTCAGCACTCACGTCGTGGTCAATGACAGTTAGAGGTGTACCAGAATCTCATGGCATTTTGGGAAATTTGAATTTACGCCTTGCAACTCTGGGATAATTCGATGAACATATTTTGATACTTTCAATAATTATTGTAATTTGTTATTATTTCAAATTTACATGACTTTTTTAGTATAATTTTGTAAATAAGATAGGTAACTTTAATAATCAAACTACTTACAATTTTGAAATTGAAAGTTGTATAATAAGTGAGAACTAACACGAAGGGAGAATAAAAACGAAACTGATGGCTCGGTACCACCATTTTTATCAACATTTTGGGAGTACCAGCGCTTCCTCTTTATTATATATACTCGTAAGGCACGTATGTATTTTATAATTTAGAACTGTAGAAAAATATTATTTACCTATTTTAATTGGCTATTAATCTAGAAGTACAATTTTGAAGTCGTTTAAATGTTTAAATAACCTGTATATACAGGGTATATCAAGACTGCTACCGAAAACTAAGCCGGGTGGTAGTTTAAGCGACTTCAGACACAATGCAACAGAAAAAGTTGCAAAAAAAGCGTCAATTTTTTTTTGTTATTTATTTCCTATGGCCATATTATTTGGGTGGTAAATACATTTTTTTCTTAAAATAATAGTGTATACCCTTTCATTTATAAATACTCTAAGGTTTAAAAGATTTTAAATTATTATTTTAGCAAAAACTATGGAATTACCACTCAAAAATGTCGATATTTAAAAAATCATAAATAATAATTGTCGAGTTTCTTTGCGAAATTTTTAGTTGCATTGTGTTTGTAGGCACTAAAACTACCACCCGGATTCGTTTTCGGTAGCAGTCTTGAGATACCCAGTATATATAAAACTTTAAGTATTTTATTTACAAAATTATACTAAAAAAACAACACAATTCTTGAAAGTATCAAAATATGTTCATCCAATTACCCCAGTGTTGCAATGCGTAAATTCAAATTTCTCAAAATGCCATGCGATTCTGATACACCTATACCAAGATATGCAATCTCCATTTGGGTATAAGCTTCTTGACCTATACCGATTGAAAAAGAAAATTTTGGGTCTTGTAGTCTTTCATAATACTGTTTATTTGGTTTGTGATTTAGGACATAGAAATTAAAAAAAAAATTATATCAGCGGAGAAAGAAAATCCTTTATTAAGACAAATACAGTAAAACTCGTGTGTAATAATATGTAGGTATTATGTTTTTTTTTCAGATGTTTCAGATGATGTTCCTACGTAAGTGGTGTGACGCGACTTTCCATTGCATTTATAGTTGAGCGTTACTGAAAGTAGTCGTCGCTCATAACGATTTTCAAAATTCTGTATCAGCCCATATACGTCCCACTGCAGGGCACGGGCCTACTCTACAATCGAGAATACGATTGAGAGTGGTTAGGCCAGATAGTCCACCACGCTGGCCTAGTGCGGGTTGGCGGACTTACATACCATAGAAATTCTTATAAATCGCTATGGTATGCAGGTTTCCTCACGATGTTTTCCTTCACCGTTTTTAGTGCGTGGTGATTGACAGCTATCAATACACACATGACTCCGAAAAGTCAGAGGTGTGCCCTGGGATTCGAACCCGCGACCACCGTGAACATGTGGGCAGCCGCGTCTAGTCCGTTTACCAACAGGCCACCACGCACTTCGATTTTCAAAATGCTTGTTTGTAATATGACAGAAAAGTTTAAGTGAAACAAATTCTAATTCTTAACACTTATAAAATAAAATCTATTAGGTATAGTCAGCAACATAAGTCACTATACACTTCAGATGTTTTGATAGCCCTTTTATGTATTAAAATTTTTAATTACTAGTCTGTAGTCGGAAAGTCAATAATCAATAAAAAAAATCAATTAATGTCTTCTTTGTCGATAAGTGCTATAGGTACGATACTGGGAATTATTATTATTTTTTGACTGAGAAGGCCATTCTTAATTTCATAAATGTGTAGCGACTTATGTTGCTGACTGTACTTACAATTAGTTAATTTGATATTTAGAGTTTCTTTACCTGTCAACAACACTATCCCAGCTTAGAACATAAGAATCCATAATCTTTATAAATGGTCATTATTAATTTATATTAAGTAACTAGGGACCCTACTATATGCATCCGAAACGAAGGTCGAAACTTCGGATGATCGAAGTTTATACACGATACGAATGTACCTACATATACTTATGGTCGTTATTGACTTATGGTCGTAACCATAGACTTATAGTTACGAAGTACCTACGTTATACAAATTCGAACTTTTACAGAGTAGATACATTCGTAGCATATAAAAACATTTGATCGTCTGAAGTTTCGAACTTCGTTTCGGATGGATATAGTAGGGCCCTAGGTACGATTTTAATTCAGTCTTTATCGTCATGGTCGTTTTAGTTTGTTTATTACCTCTATGATCGTTACTTAAAAAGTCGGAATATCCGTACAAAACGGGCGAATATGCAATGTTAAATCTCTGAACTCAAAAATTCTGAAACTAAACGCGATTGTCCTGCTGTATTAGTATACAAGTTGTCTTCTCCTGACCCATTCAGTTACATCTCATTCTAACACGCTTTATACTGACAAATTCCTCTTGGCATGAAATCATATTGTACAATTTCATATACATACATGTCCTATAGATACTGTCTCATTCCAATCCTTTGAGTTTGAAAAAGTACTAAATATGTATACCTATAGAAACATACTACTAAATTTATTTTCGGAAAATAGCCTATTTCTGTGTCGGCTACCTTCATAACAATCTTTTCTTCTTTATTTACCCCAATGATGGCATTTCTCTAAAATTGCAAGCTATTTTTTTTTGTAACAAGTGTTTTTTTATAAGTCTTTTTATAAGTGTCGGGCAAAAGACTGCTAGACTCAAAAGGGACTGGGCTGAGCACGTATACAGGATGCACCCTGATTAAGGGGCCAAAATCATCGGCCAATGTTTGCCGTGAGACGGTTATAGACGAATAGGCAGACTCCAAAAGTGATGGCGCGGCGCGGGCGGTACGATCTCGACAAATATTAATGGGACTGGATTGAAATTGCTCTCAATAGAGAGATGTGGAAGAGCTTAGGCCTTTAGATGCCTTTGCCACGCAATAATTTATATTTTACCTTATAATATTTCGACCCTTATGTTCACCCCTTTAGGATTCATTTATTTAATATATTTGGATTATGCAGTTGTTTTTGTTTCTAAAAGAGTAATCAAAGTGCCAAGTTTGATAATATCTGTAACTTCAATAGTTTAGAATTTAGATTTTCTATACATATTTTCGTCCCTTAAGTCATATCCTTCCAATTTTATTTTATCAACGAATATGTCCGTCTCCATGGTCCAATATATGTTATCACAATTGCTGTAGCCATTTTAGCGTAATGTATTATACATACATACATTACGTATTTATAATATTAGTAGGGATATACTGTAGAATGATACGGTAATAGGAAATATAGTGGAGAATTTTCTTGTACGATTCCAGAAAATTCTTCGTTAACAATTTAGCGACGGAGCTGAAACAAGCTTATTCCGCATTTATAAGCGTTTAGTTTTATTATTTTATGGTCTTTTTTACATAGTTACAGAACAGGTTCAAGTTCATATCGACAATGTTGGTTATGTTAAAGTCTTTACCAGAAGCGGTGTGAGAAGTGGGCAATGTGGGCAGTGGGCTATCGCTTAGTGCCTAAAATATTTCGGTTTATGGAGCATATCCGAAGGCCTAGTTAAAACAGTATGTTATTCGAAAAACATAAAACCGCACAAAAATATATATTTATTTTTAATATTTGCAACTTTCGATAACCATGTGATTGACAAAATGTTTTTATTTGAATCAATATAAGAGCTCCATAAAAAATCCATTTCGTTTTGTCCCAACAGGCTCTGCTAAAATATAAGGCCCATAAAAATGTGTTTCATTCCGGCTCTGGTATACTGTTATAAGTAGGTATAATTATTTTCTACTTAGACATTGAAAAACGTTCTTCCTTGGCCTCTTACATTGCAAACTCAATGATTTTCTAGAAATAGTTATTATTTTAATACTGGGGTACTAAGTAGCCGTCAATTACTAGTGGTAGGTCTCTTATACGTGAGAGCCCTGCCTGGATGCCTGGGTAGGTACCACCGCAATGTCTATTTCTCCCGGAAAACAGCAGTGTAAATGCACTGTTGATTTCCGGTTTGAAGGATATTGTAACTACTGGGCATAATGAGATGTAACATCTTATGTCTCAAGACGTAATTTATGAATCATGGCGTTATTTAGTTTTGCTACTATCCATGAGCGGTCGTATCAGTTACCATCAGGCGAATGGCATATACATCTGTTTAATAATTCATTCAATGAAAAATATATTATAAGAAGACACATTGAAATACTTATAACTTAATTTGCCGATTTAAAAACCAAAATAAAAATAAATAAAAAAGAAAGCTATTCGGTTTAAGAAATCCTTTGTACTCTGTGATAAGATAAGTTATATCACTATCTACTTTATTGCATAATTAATTATCACGTTTGTAAAGAGTGCACGTCAGTTAATACGTTATTTTACCTGAGGATTCGCTTTATCAATACTAAGATATTAACGTTGTAATGAAGAACGTTTGATACTTTCCGTAGGGCAGTTCGGTAGACACCAGCTGTGTAATGAGACGCTGCGGGTTCGATCCCCAGACCAAGACAAATGTTTGCTTTGCAAAAATATATCCGACTGAATAGTCTCTCGTATTAACTAATACCCACTTGACATGATTGAATCGATCTTAATGTGCAGAACAATATATGTGATTATTTGGTGTATTTATTTGTTATAAGAAAATGGTAGAACAACAATGTAACTGTCTGTAGTCTGTATCAGCCTATATATGTCCCACTGGGCACAGGGCACGGGCCTCCTCTATAATCGACAGTACGATTGAGAGTGGTTAGGCCATATAGTCCACCACGCTGGCCTAGTGCGGCGTGGCAGATTTACATACCATAGATTTTTTTATAAATCGCTATGGTATGCAGGTTTCCTCACGATGTTTTCCTTCACCGTTTTAGTGCGTGGTGATTGACTATCAATACAGACAAGACATTTTGAAACCCATATTTTTATTACCATTTTTTTTAAACTGATTCTGTTAACTGCCTGCCTGGTGGCGTAGTTGTACTCCGGTACGGTTACAAAGCTGAGGTCTCGGGTTCGAATCCCGGGTTGGGCAAAGTGATATTGGATTTTTCTATTCATTATCAGCCCAGAGTCAGGAATTTGTGCCCGATATGGCGATAGGCTCGCCACCTATCACATCATGGGACGGAACATACAAGGCGAAATGTGGGTGTCCTGGCACCTCTGCCTACCCCTTCTGGGATATAGGCGTGAGTTTATGTATGTATGTATGTATGTATGATTCTGTTAACTTTGGTTAATTACTGTTTTTATTTAATTTAGATGTAATTCTGTTATTTTGTGTTCCTGTTTAAAAATATAACTTATAGTCTTGAGATTGTCAAACATAGAGGTTTCGTGATTTGTTTCACTATTATGTTTCCTTAAATTCGTGTTTTTGATCATTGTTAAGCTATAATATTTTAAGTTTAATTCTATCTTTAGTAATAATTAATTATATGCATATTGTGTTCATCGTCCTGGAATAGATTTAGAAAGTGTCACAAATGTTGGAGATGCACTTTGAAGATCAAAACCACAATTTTGTGTTTATAGTATATTTTCTGCAGAATAACGTTCTGGTCTAAGTTTCACATAGAACTGCTTCATAATGTTTCTGACACGGTATTTATACTTTTACAAATGATCAAATCAGCAATTGTATAATTTAGTTATTATGTTATTAGTGCATTAATATCTTTATATAATATTAAATAAATGTATATAATTATTATTATAGCACAGAGCATTTGTACATATATATATAATTACATATATAATTACAATACTAATAATAATATGATCGTCGCGTGACTACTTGGAAATGGTGGTACTTGCTAACACAAATGTATATTTCATACTAGCAATAATGTTATTGTAATTTCTGTTGATGTACCTTAATAAATAAAATAAAATGACTACGAAAAGTCAGAGGCGTGCCCTGGGATTCGAACTCGCGACCACCGTGAACATGTTGGCAGTCGCGTTTAGTCCGTTTACCAACAGGCCACCGCGCACATTGTAACTACCTTGGACTAATGTGGAAATGGGTGAGATCGACCGGATTAGTAGTAGTAGAAAGTCGACGTCAAACAACAGCTTTGCTGTCATTTTTCACGTCAAGGCTCATTAAGTTCCTACAAGTTAAGAGGCTGACCACCAAGTGTTGTAGATGTTCATTTACATCGAAAAATATTTTCATTAACTGTGATGTTTGCTCATTTACCAGAATTGTACAATAAAAATAGTGTACTTAATACTTTATTCCACACAAAAAATGGAAATTGGCAATTATCGATTCGGCAAGTAAGTAGTAAGTGTTTGGAATTTGATGCTTATCGTTCGTTCAATCATTTCAGCCACAGGAAGTCCACTGCTGAGCATAGGCCTCCGCAATGATCTCCACATCGACCTGCAAACGGCCTGCATCCAGCTATATCCTGCAACCTTAACCAGGTCGTCCGTCCATCGTATAGGCAGGCGTCCGACACTGCACATGCCTATACTTGGCCTCCACTACAGACTCATGCGGAATACCACCTTAATACCTTGAATATTAATAAGTCTAAATTCACCAAACATTTTCTTTGCCACTACCCTTCACATCGTCGAAAGGTCTATAGCCGATTATGATTTTCAAGTATTTTGCTCAAATCCGTACATTAGGTGAGCTGCAAGCTCAACTAGTCATAAAATGGTCGATTGCCCAAAATAGTTAACATCTACAAAGCCTGAACATACCTAAAATTTTTAATTAACGACGTAAGTACTTTTCCGATAGATTTTCTAATTTTTCAAGGGATATGAGTTAAGTTAAAAATTAATTTGCGAAATTTACACCTTTCGTATGATGATTTCAATACGCGTAACATGAAAATATTTTTACCCATTCGATTTCGTATGAAGTGATGTAAATACGTGTTTGGTGGTGTTGTAATACTGAAGACTATTTCTGAGATTGACTTTATCAAACTATCCAACACCTAGGTACAAAAATGTTTAGGTAATATATAATATAAACCATATGGACACGGGCAATATTAACTTTCTAAAAAGTTTAAATAAATAAATATGCATAGATGAATTAAAATGTCGCAAAAGTGACACTGTGTTTTATTTCATAATAAATAATTTGTTTTATTGCTATTAGCGTTGGTTTTAATGCCATAAGTCCACAGCAAGAATAGACACCGGTCCAACCGGTGCTAAGTATACAACTTTTACTGGTGGTAGGTCTCTCATATGTGAGAGGCCATCTGGGTAGGTACCACCGCAATGTCTATTTCTCCCGTGAAACAACACTGCGTAAATGCACTGTTGTGTTTCGGATTGAAGGACATTGTAGCCAGAGTAATTACTGGACATAGTGAGACTTAACATCTTATATCTCAGGATGACGAGCGCAGTGGAATGTTGCTACTGTTTATGAGCGGGCGTATCGCTTACCATCAGGCGAACGGCTTGCTCGTCTCGTCATTCATTGCAATAAAAAAAAAAAAAACTTGTCACTGAGTATCGATGTTAAAGAAAAAAAACAAGGTCTAAAATGTTTTAGCCATCTTACCCTAACGTACTATAATGCAGTTTGTAGGTACAATTTTACAGGACATTTCATTATGTTGTAAGTTTTTTATCCTATTGCTATAAAGGGATTATATTTTACTAGTGGTAGGTCTCTCATATGTGGGAGGCCGCCCGAGTATCTAACACAGTAATGTCTATTTCTTCCGCCAAACAGCAATGTAAACACACTGTTGTGTTCCGGTTTGAAGGACATTGTAGACAGAGTAACTACTGTACATATTGAGACTTACATCTTATGTCTCAGGATGGCGAGCACAGTGGAATGCCAAGTAATATTAAGCATGAGCGGTCGTATCACTTACTATCATGCTAATTGAATGCTCGTCTCGCCATTCATAGCAATAAGGCAAAAATAAATAAAATAATAATCAAAAAGCTGCGTTGTTGTTTTATTTCTCTATGAGTTCATACCAATGTTTAAAAAATATTTTGAGTATTTAAATGGAATAAGTCTCAATTAAAATTATTAGAAATTGTTTTAAAAAAATCAAGTCAATCTCGTATGTAGATGGGTCATACACATACGCATGTTCAGAATGAATATTATCTTTAAATTTCTGGATTGATTCTCTGACTTAATTTTGGTAAATGACTTACAAGTATTACTATTAAGACATATACCAAATAATGAATTATCTTCAGCCATGATTAATATAACAACAAAAGGACAATGGCAGATTTCCATACATGATTTTAGTTGATGTAAATTTAGAGCGTTTATTGGTGAAAAAAATATAAATGAATTCCGCTGCCGTTCCTAAACAATAATGTGTTGAGAAATACTGCTGAAAAAGTCTACATTACTTACTAAACGTTTTCAATTTATAGATTTTGAGGTTATGTTCTATTTGACATTTCCAATTGAAATATTATTGTTTTCTTAAAAATGTTATTTGGTGAAGTAGGGCTTTGAAATAAATATTTACCGCACTTGTTTTACCAAATAAAGCTATTTTTTGTAACAGATTTTGCGAGATTCGATGAAAAATATTTTTGGTCGGCTTAAAAGACCTTACGCCATTGCTGAAAAATACCTGACGGCCATACATAATAGTCAATAAAGCTTTTTATTTTATTGTGAAACTTAAACATCGTTACACAACTATAGTTAGTATGCTGAAAACTCATGAAAAATAATAATATTATTATTATCAAGTATGTCATTTCTAAACGCGTTATTCATGCAAATACGATTTCGCCATTGTCCTTTCCTCAAATGTCCCCTTCTGTGGACTGTTCGTAAACGCACTTGGCATATTTGGATAGATATTTCTCATACTTGATATCTATTTAAGTTATATTAAATATAATTAGTATATATACTGAATATTAAAATTTTACTGAGTAAATTAATATATGTTAAAGTGACTCCACAAAAATTTCAATAAACTGTTGGTTACACGGTACTGCGACTTTTCTGTGGACCTTAAATTCAACCGAATAAATTGGCCTGAATAAAATACTATTTTACAAAAACAGAAATTTAACTAGCCACACTGACGGGTGGCATCGGTCACGTTGGATTTAATGACTGAGCCCAGCGTAGGTTGTTCACATGGACGTAGTATATAAACAGGACTGCGCACTGTCATGGAAAAAACGAGCCGAGCGAGAGGTGTAGGACGGTAGGGTTGTGTCCCGTTCCTATAGGGTGACTATGTATATGTTTTGGGAAATACAGGAATTTTAATCAAATTGGCTAATATGGTAAATATTTCAGCTGTAATACGTCAAATGAAGCATTTTGTTTTTGAGGTAACAAACGTGATATTGTCTAACCGTTTAAAAAATATTTGACCACCAAAATATGGTCCACCATTAGGACCTAGCAAAAAAAGTTCAAAATCATAGTTTTATACGTATACTTTTTATAGGTGAAATGAAAAATGAAAATAATAATAATAAGCCTTTATTAACAGCAAAATACAGTTAACAATCTTCTCGTCTGTTCACAAAGTGCGTATGTTGTGTATTATCAGTGCCATTCGTCAGGGTGTGGTAGCCGGGGTCAACACAGAGATTCTTACCACCATCTGTCCCGCCATTACCGTGGCCGCTACCATAACTAGGAATAGCGGGGCTGCCGGGGACTGGAGTCCTGATCCTGGTTTTAGCAACTATTAGGCTTTTTTTATTTTTTATGCCAATACTCACCACGCTTGGCAGACGGATTCGAGAGCGCAGGAGGGTACTCGCGTTGTTGACGCTGCTGTCCGTCTTCAACCGGGGAAAGTTTGCGGCTAGAAGATGTTATTGGATAGGAAAGTATGGAATGTAGAGATGGATACTACAGCCACGAAGGGGAAAGTTGGTAGTAATAGCAGTAGCTCAGGGGGCCGAGATCGCATACCCCGCAATGACCACTAGATAGGAGCTTCCCTGGCCTACTTCGTACCAGATACATGTTATTATTCATACCAACTCTTGTAATAACAAAATTCAACGTACCGTCTATCTCATCCCTAACGAATATCCCTATTTTAATCGAATCATTAACAATAAAGTTCAAAATTGCAGCGATAATCATCAATTCTGACTCTAAATTTCAATTTTTCGTGTAAATGTGTGAACCACCCGTTCAGATATCAATTTTTAGACCACCGGATCAATAAAGAAATGAAATGAAATCCCATAATTCTATTTTTCTAATAGTATTCACGCCATTATTTTCACTACCTTTCAACCCTTATTATAACCCCTTTATGGTTTAACTTTAAGAAAACGAAGTGTGCAGTTATTTTTGTTACAAAATAAGTAAAAAAGTTTGACATCTGTAACTTCAACAGTTTAGATTTTTCCATGCGTACTGCGTATCCCCTTGTCCAAGACCTTTTGCCCTTACCCAAGGTCTAATTTATCTCTGTATCAAATTCTATCAAAATTGGTTCAGTGGCTTAGGCGTGAAAATATAGCAGTTAGTGTAATACCGTATGTCCGTGCCGAAATTTTACATCACTCAGTAAATAAAAACTATCGCAAGAAATAAATATTTTTTAATTATACTTAATTCATGATCAATAGTATTAGAAAAACTTTTAACGTGTTTACTTTCACTTAAAACATAGTATGTAGTAGATGCAAATTAATGTGTATAAATTAAACATTACTTTAATAATAAAATTTTAACGAAAAAAGAACTGCTTTTAATATTCCAGCAGATTAAAAGTTATTCAATAATTCATCTGAACTTTGAATTGTCGATCAAAAAAGTTCTAAGGCGGGTTTTATTATGGTCACGCTAGCAAATAAGAAGGGATAGAAACCTCTCATACTGTCTCATTTGGTATCGGCCTTCCTCCATGTCATTTACCATAGTAAATTAAACCTTATGCTACATGCACATGTCTTATTTCAGGATGACACCATTTTCTTCGTGCGCAATCCTGTTTTTATATTACATCCATGGTTGTTCATAAAGATATTGAGATCTTTAATAGTGTTATTGTCAAAGATCGGTGCTTCTTTTCTGTTCCTTGTGTACTTGAGTAAATAATTATTAGTTTTATTAATTCACATGCTGCCGAAATAGCTTAAGGGGAGTAGTTGTGGAATAAATTTACCTACTTGGCTATCCTCAAAACTAAATTAGCATTGCTAATTTTTTTAAATAATGTCCTTTCTGTGGACATCTTTTCTGTGGACTTATAAGTCCACCGAAAGACAATGTCTACAGAAAAAAATAAGTAATAATGATTTAACAAGTAATGCAGTATTTTGCTTGCCTGTAAACGTAGACGTGGAGTGCTGTGGGCTCGATAGTAATGTATTTAGCTTATAATAATATTAAATTATTACTCAGTATCGGAATAAAACCATGTTCCATATGATAGCAAATTATGTGGTGTCCATTCATCATTCTTTAACTTTAGTGATTCAGATAACTCAATTGCACCATCGAAAAAACAAAAAATATTTTCATTTTTTAATTTCAGCGATGAAGACACTTGCTTTGTAACTATTTTTGATATGTTTGTTCTTTTGTGTAGACACAAGACCCTTCTGTTCTCGAAAAAAAATTATTATAATTTCATTTTTTAGCCTAATCGAGGAAACGATCTTGTTTTATGTTTTAATTTTAATATTCTGATTATATCATATTAAATGAGACTGATTTTGTAAAAATCCCGACCATGTTTTTTTTATAAAATTTTTCGCCTCGTTTTGTGTATGACCCAGATAGTCTATTACCTATGTTCAATATCAATGTCCATATTGAACATTGGTTACTTACTATCAATGTTCTCCTTATAGCTTTTTATGAGTACTTTTGTATAAAAACTTTGATGCTGCTCGTGAATGCCAATTGATAAGAAAATATGCTTTAAAAGAGTCTGAAGATTACATAATATGTAGTTTTATCCCAACTGAGAATTCGTGCTGAGACTGGTAATGCTATCCGAGATATCCGTTGGATGATGGCAGTAGAACATGGACGGAGTGGCTACAAGGGACTACTTCTGTTCTTATAGTGAAATATCATTCAACAGAATATGATGTATTGTACTATGCCGCTTTTATTTTTTTATTGCTGTAATAACAATGCGGCTAAAGTTTGTTAACGACATCATCTGGACTAGATCCATAAAAATGGCGGATTATTTTTTATGTAATACATAATCCTTTTTGTTAATGAATTTAAACTATTTACAATTACTCGTTATGAGTGTTGCTGAGCAAACAGAAAATGAAGCAAGATATTTTAGTTTATTGTATCATTTTTTAGTCATAAACTTTCCTAATCCTTTTTTTGCGTCGGTTCGGATTTTATTGTGTTTGTCTTTACTTTTCGGTGTTGGTTCTTTCTCGAATACACCGACAAAAGATTTGTACCGCTACAATTACTATTGGAGGATAATAATAATATTTGCAACTGAGTTAAAATTACTCGTTTGCCATGTGGTAGTTTATGATATGCTTTTTGCATAGAATTTAGGGTAGGTGTCGGCGAACTACAGCTAGTCCCTTTTTACTCAAGGTAGTAAAAGATTAACTCCAATTGTGGTACTAAGCTTGTTTAATCTGGACCTCATTCCAATTTTCTTTAGCTAAAAGACACATTGCCGTGTCAAATAATAACAAGCTCATAAAAGCCTTAATTGTTATTCCCTTGATATTTACCTAATGACCGATAGTTTTGCCGACATAGAAATTTGATTCCCACATGAAGAATAGAATCCGCAATATAAGCA
The DNA here is from genome assembly GCA_023078785.2 of Hyles euphorbiae. Taxonomy (NCBI): domain Eukaryota; kingdom Metazoa; phylum Arthropoda; class Insecta; order Lepidoptera; family Sphingidae; genus Hyles; species Hyles euphorbiae. The sequence goes on along the minus strand of CM041041.1, from coordinate 10,654,502 downwards.
TTATAGGTACACCTAAGAGGCATAAAACAATATGCCAAGTTTTATAGACTAGATTATTTTATATACATTCTGATTCTGAAATCCACAATAGTTTGTAATGAAAACACGTTTTATTGTTGGTCAAACAAACATTTTTGTTGAAGCTTAGGGATGAGAGTTTGTTTCACCCCGTCAGAGGTTATCAAAACAAAGTAAATAAGTGAGGAGTTCACAAAGTTATATCGGCATTCGTAGATGATGGAACGACATTAGTCACATCATTGGTTTTTCATGACACAATGTTAAAAAATGATAAATCTAAAACTAGTTTACTAATTTTACCAATAAGGATCGCAAGTTCGAATTCCAAAATCGCGAGTGTAATTACATCATAATTACACTCGCGATTTCTGATTTCTAGGCATCATGTGTTTTACACAATAGGAAATGCCTTCACATATTATTTTAGAGAAAGCTATGGTTTTGTCTCGGAGGCGATGTTGTACTACGGAACTTCAACACGAAGGTCTCGGATCCGATTCTCGGGTTGTGCAAAGAGATTATCACCCGAAGTGAGGAATTTGTGCCCGAAATGGCGATAGACTCCCAACATATCATATCATGGGTCGGATCGCAGTAGACAAAACGTGGGTTGCCTGTCACTTATAAAACTAAGTCGCTTTCACTGTCCCTATGTCCCTGTGTATACTTAAATCTTTAAAACTACGCAACGGATTTTGATGCGGTTTTTTTAATAGATAGAGTGATTTAAGAGGAAGGTTTATATGTATAATACGTACATATTATTGTACAGAAGTCTATTTGTACCAGGGCGAAGCTGGGCCGGGCCGCTAGTTAGGGAATAAGGTGTGAAGTGTTTGTAGTTATATTTTTTATAACACCTAATTTATTTATCGACAAAGAACAAAAATTGAATTATTAAGTACTCGATAACCGAGGTGACTTTGTATTGAATCAAGTTACATACAAGTTCACATCAACTTTGATCGGTCAATGTCGACTTTATTGTCTGATGTTGTTCGTAAAGGTTATTAATAATAATCAAGAATAACAAGGTTTTAAGGATTATAAAATATTACTTCAATAACATGCACTGAAGGGTTGAGATTCTCTATTCAATATAAGAGATATAATTTTCTTACCTAAGTGGGTATTTTTATCCCAACTCTTTTCACGAAAATATACACACATTTCAGACTAGAAATACGTACATTTATGTATCGCTATAGTGATGATGATGAAATCAGCTATAGCCGGTTTTACACTTTTGTGTCAAAAGTTCCTTAATCTGAGCGAATAAGAATTTTCATTGGCAGACGCTGGCTCTGATAAGAAAGGCCGCGAATTCGATTCCCGCACTAAAATAAAAAATTGTGTGATTCACAGGTATTTGTGACGGGTCTGGGTGTTTGTGGAACGGAAAAGCCTCGCCTAGTTCCTGATATCCATGACACAAGACTGGAACTTAGTGTGGGATCAGGACTATGTATGTGACTATTGTGTGTATTTATTATTTATTAGTAGACCCTACTGAGAACTCCACATTTTCTTTGTCAGAGCGATATAAAACAAGATTTTTGTTTATAAAAATTGTCTTTTATTGCAGATATATCCCTAATTTTCTCTGTGCCTTTTATTACCGCAAACTTTAATAGATAAAAGGCATTATGTTCCACTTGGAGACACACTGTTACCGACGGCGACTTTTTCATTTAAGTATTATGGTTTCTTATATCTAAGCAAATGTTATAATACATTGAAATGAAACTATGTGTTATTTTACGGTTTTTATTGCGGGTTTGGTTTAAAGTCTGTAGTATTGCTTGAGTACTACAACATTTTGTTATTTATACGTTTACTGTCGTAATAGATAAAATAAGAATGCTTTGATATGAAATAATAAATTATAATGATTTTGTTTTTACTGATAAGTATTAACTATTTACCACTAACATAAATTATGTTAGTGGTTAGTAATTATTAACATGGACATACATATTATATATTTTAAGGACGGTTTTCGGGTTATAGCTTTAATTCGGCTCTACAAAGAGTTAACGGAAAATATATCACAAAACATCAAACTGTCTAGGTTGGCACGGTTACAATGTTGAGCTTCGGGTTCGAATCCCGGGTCGGTCAGTCATATTGCATATTTTATGCATTATCAGTCCGTCATCAGAAATTTATATCTGATATAGTGATAGGATTGCCCCTTATCACATCGTGAGATGGTATAAACAACACCTATGTCTACCCCTTCTTGGAAAAAGGCATGAGATTATGTACATATGTATGTACCATAAAACTTGTATAATTTAGTTTATTCGACATAACTACATAGTACATAATTAATTTTAATGTAACCAAGAACACTACTCTTATTGGAAGGCCTTTGGTTCGGTCCGATTGAAACTATTTTCTGTATGGTGTATATATTTTTTTAAGAATCTGGAAGCGATAAACTTTTCGTGGTTTTCTTTAAAATAAGTGACGTATGTACATAACATCTCATTGTTAGATTGGAGCTGTGTCACTATTACATAGATATATTTATTTGTTGTAATTATTTCAGTATTAAATTAACTAAAATACCACCGCCACCGTCTTCTGATACTATCCATATAAAGGTTGTCTGGAAGAGATCGCTCTAAGCGATAAGGCCGCCCATTGTAATACCATGAGTCTTATATTTAATTTGTCTGATTTTGTGTGTTTTTGTATTTGATTTACAATAAAGAGTTTTGTATTGTATTGTAAAATAATATGTATCAAAATATTCTTATGGCACTGACAGTATATAATAAATAATTAATTAAAAAAAAAGAAATATTCAAAATCGGTTCACAATTGCCGGCGTAATCGCGTAACAAACATACAAAAAAAAAAAAAATTCAGTCGAATTGATTACCTCCTCTTTTGAAGTCGGCCAATAACGATTATTGTACACGATGTCGCAACGCAGTCAATTTATTATTTTTTTATATAAAATTGTAAAATATAAGGATGCATGTGTAACATGACTGTATCTGCGGTGGTAGCAACTCGCCAACTTATTATTTGTACTTGTAACTTTAGATATTTAAACATGTATATTTTATTACCCATAGGTATTAAATAAACATTATTCTTTAGGACATTAATTCATAGTGATGGGAAAAGTAGCCGGTAAAAGGAAAGTCGGTCGGAAGATAAAGTCACGGCTGCAAAACATCCGAGAGTGGACAGGGATTGCGAGCGCCGCAGAACTATTTCGCCTCTCACGAGACAAGGGTCAGTATGCTGAGCTAACCTCCACTAGGTAGATGTACTATAAGAAGAAGAAGAAGGTATTAAAATTGCTTATGTGTTCATACTTATTTTATAAATTATACAGTAAGTGTAAATTATAAATCTGTATTTATACAATGGGTTAAGCTATTTTATATTTTATTTACCACACCTAGACGATAAGATGAAGTATTTTTAGAAGTAATAAAAATATTTTTATTTGAAAAATATATGCACATGATGATACCTATCTGTTGTGGAATCAAAGCTGAGTGGTATTCGCCGGAATATCTCTCATCATGACACAGTCATTCTGGACTTGTAGAAACCAAACGGAACTGGTCAGACTTGCGTGAGTCACTCTTGATTTACCATGAGTGCGATGGTTGCTATGATGTACCCGACTTAATACATTTACCTTTAATTAGCAATAGTGTTTCCGGAAAATCTCACTCGACGGATGAAATGCACTGGCAAAGTCGTTATCTCGAGGTCGATGGAAAACTGGCAGGTCACTCCGGTGGAGTCGAACCATTGGTACTGCCATGGTACTGCAATAATGAGAAACTACAGTGAGACTCTAGTATTGAGCATGTGACATCTGATTAGAAACTTGTTATGCAGATAAAGACCGCGACTCTGTTAACACCTTGTGTAAGTGATAGAAATAAACTATTTAAAATAAAAAAATACTGCTTTATAAACCATGAAGTGGCATCTAATAACCATAATACCTAATATTACCTAACAGCTATTTTATAAATTACTTGGAAGCATGAACACGATACTGCTTATATTTTAATAATGTGTTGTTTTGAGCTTGCAATAAGATATTAAATTGTCAACTTAACATTAATATGTAGGAAGGGTAACGAAAATATAAATAAAGCAAAACCTTACCCGTGAATCGTTCGCCATAATTTATATAAATTCCGGTGAAGAATTCTCGTAAGAGGTCGGCTTCATTATGGTGTTCATTATTTTTGTTGTAATTAGGCAAATTAAATGATAGCGCGGAGTGTGGTGGTGCGGCGGCGCGGGCGAGGCCGGGCGACGCCGAGGCGGGCCGCGCAGCCCCGAACCTCATTGGCCGCGGGAGGCGCCGCCCCACGGCTCCGCGCTCGCCCCTCCCGTTTTGCTCGCCGCTTGTTCAACTCGTATCGTTCGTTTTGCTCAGTCGCGATAGCCGCGTTGCCCGTAGTGTATCTCGTGAACGGAACGGTGGTGTTATTGTGACGGCGAGTGTGTGTGCGATGCTCGGACGGTGATCGAAGCATGGTGAATTACGTCAATCCGCTCGCCATGTACCAAGGCAAAGGCGGGCAGTACGGCGGCGGCTGGTACGGCTGGCAGCATCAGAACTTTGAGGAGCAGCAGTGGTGCGCGTGGAACGGCGCCCCGGCTGGAGGAGAATGGGCGCCCGATCCGCATCACTTCCCCAAGAGGGAACCGGGTGAACGGGAGATAGCGGACATGCCGTCCCCGGCGCGAGGAGACCTGGCGAGTCCCGCGGAGGGGTCGCCGAGCTCAGGGTCGCGGCCGTCGCAGCCGCCAGCCCCGCCGCGCTCTCCGTATGAGTGGATGAAAAAACCAAATTACCAGACACAACCTAACCCAGGTATCTATTTTTTCTATCTACCTACTCGTTTCGGTATGTAATTCGAAGTTTTACATCCATGAGAATATGTATGGAGTGGGTAATCAATGTGATAAATTTTATTTTATTACGTCGTAAATTAATTAAAAGTAAAAGTTCCTAATTTTAATTTCTCAGACGTTAGCTAAACATATATTTTGGTGTAGTCAATCCCTCATTGCATTGTTATTATCGTTCTACTACCTACCCACTTATATTATATTTATAAACAAAAACACGCAGTCGAAATCAAATGATATTTTTTTAAACATACACATATTTAAGTTATACATATACGTTTCCTATCAAAATAATAACATATGAAAGAGAAACAAACATCAGAAAATATATGGCGTAGTTGATAATTCAAAGATAATTAGGTCTTACAATACAATTTTGGTGGATTTAAAAGCCGAGATAACCACAAAACCGGCTATAAATATTGAATCCTATCATTTTCAAAGCGCCGCGCCGCAGGTTATTGCAATGATGGAATGGTTATTATATTCATACATCATACTTAAGATTTAGTCTAATGTATTTTGTTGTGAGTTAAATGGATTATATTTTATTTGTTTATGTGCTAGGTTTACAGCAATCACAGCACAATATACTCACAACAGAATTTACACACGGCTGTGGTGTGAATTAATTGTTAAGTTTTTATAACTCCTCCGTATGTATTCATCATGTTTTGCTGAAATATGTAATAATAAGCATATGAACTGATTGCTTCGAAGTTAGTACTTCTGTTATTGATTTCTGCCAATCCTATCCTCGTAACTACCTTGGTGGCGTAGTTGTGCTCCAGTACAGTTGCAGCGCTGATATCTCGGATTCGAATCCCGGGTTGGTCAAAGCAATATTGCATTTTTATATGCATTACAGCCCGGAGTGAGGATTTTGTTCCCGATATAGCAATAGACTACCCTCTATCATATTGTGCGTGTGGGACGGAACATGTTATGATTATAATCCAGATTCCCTGGAAGCCAAGATCCACTTTCTTACTTCTTTTTTACCTATTTTGCCCAGTCTATGTCGTTCTCTCTCTCGTCATTCGCCCTTACGTACTTTAACCTGTTTCAGTCTTTTATTACTTTTATTGTCGTAACTTCCTTCGGGACTCCCGAACCTATTTAGTACAATCAAGCAGAAAATACATATATAATATTTTCTTTTGCTTGCACCTTCCCGTTGTATAATACTAAAAAAGTTATTTGTGTATGAGAAGATTTGAAAATTCACTTTCCGTGTTCACTAACACGGTTTTGTCGAAACTCATTGTGATTCAAAGCGCTGTTTTAAAATCTATTACCACGCTTATAAAACACAAATAAAATCGCGCAAGAAGCGAAATTAATATGGCCATGAAATAAATTGTTTTATTGCTTTTATGAATATTATATAACTTGTTAATACAAAAGCAAGTTATATTGAATCCGGATGTTCATTTAATTTCATTAACTTATAGCTTTTTTTAAATATACGAGTATAGTTATTACGTGTCTATGTTAGATATATTATTATTATTTGTACTGCCTCGATAAAATGAATACAAAGCACATTATATCAAGTTTAATACAATTATAATAGAGTACTCGTCTTCAGCTCTTGCCAGTTGAAATAACAATACTGCTCGTAACGGTAAATACCTATACAGACAAAACTTGAATCGCGACACCCATGCAACCATATAGATAGGTGACAAAATTAAATTATGTTAAAGTTTGAAGATAGCGTAATATTTAATAACATGTAATTTTGCCGGCGTTATAGTATAAAAGCTGAATTTTATATATGTTATTAAGGCAACTATAAACAAATATTTCCTTGGTATACAGTCACTTTTGATGGTTCTTTCATCTTGCCAGAAACATTAAAGCTCATAACTTCCAAAGCAACCACGATCGGAACTTTATAATAGCTGATCGTGTGATGCCTATGTCAGAGGCATGCGCACACAAACTTTCAGGTTTTATAAAATTAGGAAGGTCTGGCGGCCACGGGCTCTTGGTCTAATATTGTAAGGTAGTCTCTATGAAGGTTGATACCAGTTGGGAGTTTTCATATAACCAGCAAAAAGTATTGTTCCTAATTCATGTGTTAATTCAAAGAATATCAAACATTGCCTAAATTCCATTTAAGAAGTAGCCAACCACAGACCACAGTTTTAAATGAATGTAGAACTACATCTAGTAATGTGTGTATATTTTATTAGCAGGAATTAAATTAACAATTCCTAAATTACATATTATAAGTTCACATGCACACCATATAATTGATCATAGTTCGGAATTAAAATAAGACATTATCTGAGTGCGTGGTGGCCTGTTGGTAAACGGACTAGATGCGACTGCCAACATGTTCACGGTGGTCGCGGGTTCGAATCCCAGGGCATACCTCTGACTTTTCGGAGTCATGTGTGTATTGATAGTCAATCGCCACGCACTAAAACGGTGAAGGAAAACATCGTGAGGAAACCTGCATACCATAGCGATTTATAAAAAATTCTATGGTAGGTATGTAATTCCGCCAACCCGCACTAGGCCAGCGTGGTGGACTATATGAAAATGAAATGAAAATGAAAATGAAAATTTATTTAATACAGAACAGGGGCAAATAAATACGTACATATAAATATCACCATAATCATTATCTGGTTACATATAATATAAATTTGGTTTAACTGTAGAAATGATTCTAATATAAAATGACAGCAGTTTTATGATGGAAAGCATTTTTTAAATACGTTCCTAAAAGTATTTTTAGGTTTCCCTTTTTTTTTATAAAACTTTACCGTAGCAACGATATTTCATGCCAAAACTAGGATTTAAGCAGATAATTCGTACTTTACTTTTGGCCAGCAAACTCTTGGGCACGGGCCAATTTAGCCAAAGTAGTTCGGAAATAATGCTAGATACGAAATGGGAAAAAGAAGCTATAAAGTTGAATATTATATTTTTTTAGTTATCTACATATGGATTTCGATGTGATACATTTTGTTCAGGAAGTAATTGTATATAATATTATGTAAAGCAGGTACCTACAATAAATATTTTATGGTCTCATAAATTTATTGTATCTATATTAGGTAGTAGGAACACACAGAAATTGTTTAATAATTCGGTAAATCTTGTAATAGATAGGTAGCAAAATAAAACCAATTTTAAGTACCTAAAGAAAGTGATGAATAGGTCGTGAAATATTTAATTTTTTTATAATCAGTTTGGTGTTGCGCTCATATAAATTCTACATAAATCCTTTACAGTAGAACTATTTTTTTAATGATTTTTTTATAACAACAACCAATTATATCCATCTTAAATCGCATGAGCGCTAATAAGCTTCATTTGGTATTTTGTTTTTTCAATTAAACATAATTCAAACACAAAATAATTGACATACGAATAAATTTACACAATGAGCTCATATATTTAATTGCTATAGTTAGGCTAAGTGCCTGGCTTTATTAAAGCGAGATTGAATAGAACCATCCTACGCTGTTTAAAGTGGCATCTTCTTATATTTTTGGCTAAGTTTTAAGCTCTGCCTGTATAATATAGTCATGAAATTGTAAATTATAGCAGCTGAGGACTACTGCTCAAATATAAGACCTCGAAAGGTTCAAAATTGTGACCTGGTTGTTTTCCTGTACTTATTAAGGTCATAAAATGGCTATCTGTGATTGCAGTAGTTGTCCAGTTTCGTTTCTCAATTGGTATATAACAAATATTGTTAAAATATTATCCTCTATTATAATTGTTGTTAAATTGTTAAAATTAATTACACATAAACAATGACTTTATGGCTGTAATAAAAGTATTTGATAGTTCAGGTTGCGAAGTGGGAAACCGGTGTTTGATCTCGATTACAATTCGTAAACAACAGTGTTTCGGTTGTTATAGAACGGTAATGTTCTTCGTGATTTGTAGAAAATACAAGGCAAGCATCAGTTAAGCGACTATTTTAATTGATTTCAAAACGTCTGACTTTCTATAACGCCTGTTCATCTACAGTCTACACCATAAATGATATTCACCTTTAAAGATGTCAGCCCCCACATTTTATAAAAAATGTAGTTATGTTATATGTTTAATGTGTGAGAAGAAGAAAGTTACATTATTTTAAATAAGGTTAGCAATACTTTGATCACAAATTAACAATACTTTGATCTGTTAGACATCGCTAACCAGTCACGAAAATAAAAGTGCTATTATTGTGTTGTACGATAAGCTCTTTTAAGATTTGGCCACCAACAAGTCGGACTGGCGACTTCTAGATGGATAAAAATTCGAGGAAGTCGCTTGATGTTAGCTTAAAAAACAGCTAATTTGGAAATCGTTGTATATGAAGTATTGCTGCAAATACATAATTAAAAAAAAACCTTATCCAGCAGTTTTTGCAACCGCGATATTACATAAGGGCAGTATATTCTATAGAAGATAAAAATATTTTCTATAAAAGAAATCTTATGATTACTCTACGTTAATGCATGCGAATCGAAATATGATTTTGCGGATAGTTCGGTCTCAAAACATTCAAAGAGCTTAGCAACAAGTCTTCTATCACAGACGACGGTGATAACTTCTGTCTTACTTCGTCCCAGCACATAAGTCACCGTGAAATAACCGGTCAGATTCTTAAGATGCCGTTATACCGCTGACGCTTGGAGACATTCAAATAATTAGATTTAATCATTGTAATCGCCGGAGACAGCACCGTGACAAAATCGAGTTTTATGTCTTTGCCAATATTGTCAACAGACACGCGAAACGTACTCGCTTTATGGACACTCGTGCCGCAGTTGAATATATGTGTAAGTTGTTGTAATATTAATGTATTGAAATTCTATTTTATTTTGTTAATACGTTCGAATCTCTTAACTATCAATAGTAATTGTAACAAATTATGTTTATTATTGTTAAAATTTGGAGACTAAATGTTTATCACACAAAGAAAAAAAGAGGTCTAAATTTTATACATTAAAGCCTGTGTAATATGCGTGGGCCTTTCTATACCACGCTGGCATAATACTTGAATCTATTGGACTTCACAACGCTTTCGTAATACAAAAGCCTTCGATGTTTTATTATTAGCGCAAGCCATGATTACAACTAAGTATTAACACATGCTATTTCGAAAATTGCCGTGCGGCTCGAACCTCGAACGTTTAACGAAGCGACAGAAGTTCAAGTATAGAATTAACTATATAATAATAAAACTATGTACAAAAATCGATTGTATATTGAAAAAAAAAAAAACGATTAAAATAAATTATTTGGCAAGAATTACGTTTCGGTGTGGATTGTTTGTGCAAAAGTAATTATGGTAAGTGACAATCACAATTACTTACAAGTTAGCCTTTTATCTTTACTTACCGTATTACTTAGTTATAATCAAATAAGATTGAATTCTATGGACCAATATGTCTTACCATTCACTTCTGTTTTACTTTAGATGTTGTGAAAAAAAATGTAATCGATTGTAATAAAATACAATATAAGTACATTGACTTGATTGAAATACCTATTTAAATTAATATTCATATTTATTAATTGAGACTAACGCATTTTAAGATTTTTTAACCATAACAAGAAAATAATGTATATATATTATATTTATTTATATATGCATTGGTATGTATACTTATAGACATATGTCCATTTATCTTTTCGTACACCTCATGGTACCCCAAAACTTTCGTTCCCTCTTATCCATCCCATGGTTGGTTGTCTGTAAGAGATCGCCTCGAGCGATAAGACCGCCTTTTGTACATTTTTTTTTTTTGTCATTTATTTCTGTATTGTTAGTTTTAGGTGTACAATGAAGTTTTAAATAAATAAATAAATAAATAATGCAGATGAAAGTTTCACTTAAGCTGTAAAAAGTATTTTCTTTAGGCAAAAGACAATGATGAAACGATTTTCATGTTGATTTTTTAATTCAACATAAATAACGGGTTCGCTTGGGTGCAGATACACTTTTTTGAAAATATTCAATTTCAATTTCCATCAAAGATAATCATCATCCATCAGCCACAGGAAGTCCATTGCTGAACATAGGTCTCCTCCAAGGATCTCCACAATGACCTGTTGGAAGCGGCCTGCATCCAGCGACTTCCTGCAACCTTAGCCAGATCGTCCGTCCACCTTGTAGGCGGGCGTCCGACATTTCGCTTGCATGTACGTGGCCTCCACTCAAGCACATTTCGGCCCCAACGGCCATCGGTTCTACGAGCTATGTGCCTGGCCCACTGCCACTTCAACTTGCCAATCCTATGGGCTATGTCGGTAACCTTCAAGGATGATGTAGGATTTTAATCGTGACATATTTTTTCTAACCGGGCTAGTAGTTTGAGAGCCTATTCAAGCAAACAATCAAATCTTTCCTCTTATATTAGTATAGACTATCTTGTCCTTGTATGATTATAATGATTGAATATGTACCAATTAGGTTTGTCTGTTAAAGAATACAGAACACATTAAGCCTACTTGTCAGAACTCACTATCCAATTGTAGGCTTCAAATAAATCAATAACTAATACTGGTCCACAGGTGCATCTTGTTAGTCTATAATTTTTTTTGAAATTGCAAGAAATACTTTATGGATCACATATTATAATGCATTAGAATTTCTAAAATGCATATTGTTACCGAGTTCATTGCGAGGTTTTTATACCAAATTACTGTATATTCTTCAAAGAAAACACGCTGAACTTGAAGTTACGAATTAACTTAAAATTAATAATCCGTAAGTTATAAAATGAATCGTAATTCTTAATTTTTATGCTTGAATTAACTTAAGAACTTGTTACATAACTATAGAACTTAATCCTATTTAATAATATGTAGGTATCGGTATATGTGTTTACGTTTATGTCAATTTATTTCTTCTGCTCATCATGAATAGCGTGAAAATAATTTTAAAGTTATATTATGCTTTTTAAGGATTATATGCTAACATACAAAATATTTAAACCAAGAGACTTATTGAAACAAAACTATTATATACGGATTTTATCGCGAATTTAGTTTAATTTTTACATTTTTGACTTCCCGACGTTTCGATTACTTTACAGCTCGATTATTTCAATGTGTAACATTCGCGTAAATCTAAGAAACCATTATCCAAGAGACTTACTATGAAGAAATCTAGGATAATATCCCTTGATGGCCCTGAAAGTTCTTTATTCCGTATCTAAGCATCGTGCCATTTGTTAAATAGTGTAAGTATCATCTAATACATGTATCTATCATTTCATTGCTTGTTGTTCTGATCAATCAATATTTAAGCTTTTTAACTCTTCGACTCAGTGAATGACAACGTAGGGTAAAATTATTGAAATGAAGAATATTTGCTTCCATTGAGATACAAATTATGAATTCTCCTTGATTTGCAAACATAGCCAATGCATTAATTACCTATACTTCCTTTATGCTATGGAAATAATCGAAGGTCTATCGAAATTTATTCGTGCCTATTAATATTACAAAAATAAATATACCAAAATGATTTATTTTTGTAATATGGTTGCAACTGTATTAAAATCGCTGCATATTAAATACATAATCTGGGGAATTAGGAAATGATGTCCCGTGTACAATTTAAATATGAACTTTTCTTTTTAAAACGTTTCAATTAAATTATGCGTTGATTGGATTTTTTTGGAAATTTCTAAATTTTGCTGCAATTTTTACTTAAATTTTATGCAAAATAGTCCGGCACCTTAAGTTACATAAAAGATTTTATAGGGTTGGTATATGTATTTCAAACCACATAGTACGTAGGAAAAGAAGTATAATGTAAAGAAGATTGATATTGTGTTTTCGATAGGCAGGCCACATTAGACCTCTTTCTTTATTTATTTAACACTTTATTGTATACCAGATACATAAAAGTAGACAGTATAACATGAAAAATAATACACAAGTTGCTTTGTTAACTAAAGCAAATTCCGGTAGACGATCGTGTAATGGATTAATAAGAAAGAACGAAAGTCCTACTTCATGATATCTGATTACTGTTAGCTGTTGGCAGTTTAGGTCGTGATACAGAACATGAGGCACGGCTTTGTTGTTAATATACAGTGGTCGATGGCAACTGACATAAGCCTGGAAAACCTATCATTGATTTGTAATAGTAGTAAATATACCTCTAGTAACTATCTTTCATTGGGTTGTGTGCCGAGGTTCAAAAGCCCTTCCGCAGTGTGAGAAATACACGTATTGATTTAGACATGCAAACGGAATGTTAGTATAATTTGATTGATGGTATAACATTTATTTTCGCCTTCCTTACACATTGCCTATCATAGTACCCTACTGTACCCTGAAGTGTATCAAAAAACTTCCGATAAAAATGTAATAATGTGAAAAATAACGTTGACTGTGGAAATTACCTGTTCGTTCAAGCCTCTTTAGGCAGATTTAATTCAATTTTCAAGAAATAAAAATATTATGAATGGAAATATAAATTGAAACACTAGTTCTGTTTATTCATTGTTAAGTGAGATATATATTATTTTAATTTATTTTGAGCATTGTTACGCATATAAAAGAATAAAATCTCTATAAGTATTTACAAAAGAAGATCAAGAACAAGTTAATTAATTCTGCTTTTACAAATGGATTTGATGTGCCAGTACATAAAATTCAATTCAATTTACAAACTTATCTAAGTTTGTTGGTAATATAGTATAGGTACAATAGAAATAACATGCCTAATTAATTTAAATTGAAAAAAAGAATTCATTATTCATGCATTATTTTGACAATTATATCTAACTAGCGGCGCGGCCCAACTTCGCCCGGGTGCATATAGATTTCTCTACAATAATATACACGTATTATACACATAAACTTTTCTCTTGAATCACTCTATCTATTAAAAAACCGCATCAAAATCCGTTGCGTAGTTTTAAAGATTTAAGCATACAAAGGGACATGGGGTCATAGGGAAATAGGGTCAGAGAAAACAACTTTGTTCTATACTATGTAGTGATGCTATTGTATTTTTAGTACCTATTTTATGTTTATTTTCACCCTAAGTTTAAATTACTTCATAAAAGCTAGAATTATATCACTGGAATCTAAAATTAATGTACATTAACACATTTTTATGGTTTGTGCGGTATTGTTTGAAGTTACATTATTTGCGAAAGATTCTTAACAATAGAAGCATTTAACGACTTTGGCAAAAAACATGTGAATAAAATTAGCATAAAGTGAATTGTGTTTAACCAATGAATACTTATTTATTAAGCATATAAGTATTTCGAAATATAGTTGAATTTTATTTTAATATGCATTTGTGAAAACGCTTTGCACGAAGAGGAATGGGGGCCAAGATACAAGACCTTACTTTGTGTTGCAGAAAATACCTAAACGATGCGATAAAAATATTTTATTTAAATCAATCTTGTAAGAGATCTTATTAAAGGAAAAAAATATTATTAAAAAGAATTGAAGAAAAATTAATACTAAATACATAATAATCTATAGGTACTCACAGATCTCATGCAAAAACGGATAAAATTCTGTACCATGTGGGTAAGGTGGAATATGTAGGATATCCATATATTTAGAATGGACACATGTCACATTATAAATTACTATTTTGTTGGCCTTTTTAAACTAAGATCAACTCAACACGCTTCACATTGTTACCAATCCAATCTGCTCAAACTGCTTGATACCTGTGAAGGATATGGATTTTCGATATAAAGTTTAGGTATGAATTTCTTTGACACCGAACTTAATGAAAATTGAATCGTTACTTTAGTCCTAAAATCTCTATTGTTTTATAAGAATCTTAATGACTCTATCTTGTGAATTTGATGACCATTAAAAATATATTATACGTACTTAAAAAACCATTTAATCTTGCCCATACTGGTAATACAAACATTAACACTGGTAATACAAACATTAACAATTTAAAACATAATTTTAGTATATTTTTTATCTTATATAAATTAATTAAACCGATCTCTGATGTTACTATAGTATCTCTCTCTTCAGTCGGTCCCTCATTATTGAGGATCGTGACTCTCAATTGTCTTGATGGCCTCTCTCCGTAGGCATCGGTCCTCTGCTTGATGTAATGCTGTATTAATGGGGACCTTCAGTGCATTGGCAACCTGATCCACCCATAGTTTGGGAGTTCGTCCTCGTCGTCTTTTTCCCTATAATTTTCCAACAATGAGCAGTTTTTCCAGGTTGTCTGGTACATAATACCAGGTATATAAAACTGAAATTGTAAAATGTTTACATTCTATTAATCTGCTGCAAAAACAATCTGCTGAAAAATTCGCTAGTTGGGTCCAGTAGGCCTGGGTTTTAGGTTTTAAATATAAATTAACCTTCTGTCTCCGTGTGCTTGGAGACACGGGTACTCATCATATGTTTTGGGAAATATAGAAAGTTTCCATCTTGCCCAGTCCTTACATCAGGCCCTAATTTAAATCACTAAATTAAGACAACATTATTTATTATTTACAACAACGTTGCTACTGTATGTTCAACAATCAAACCTAGATCATTTTAGCATATTCATAAAATATAGTTCGCACATTTTCAACAATTAATTCATAAATATTTTACAACCCAGGGTTTTGAACAAGTCATTCGTAATCAAACATTTAGGGCTGGTACACATTAATTACCATTTAAATTGTCAAGTCGAGGCGTTGATGATTGGGTACACATTATTTTGCATTTACTGGAGCAGTTGAGTTAACGCGTGTCCTGGGAGCGAGTGCATGGTGTAAGCAATTAATCCCGCAATCCCGGGACGCGGCGAGGCCGGGATAGCGGGGGATGCTCGCGGCGACAATCACACTCAACGGCGCCCTCGGGACTCCGCAGAACAAGTTAAATCTTTGCAAACTTACTCCCTGTATTGTTGCTATTGGAGAGGAGTTACAATTTTGATTTAAACTGCCGCATTGCATTTGTGTTGAATTGCTTTGAAACTTGAGTAGCTTTATAACTTTGTATGAAATGGGTGTTCAGTAAAATCTTATAATTAAAATAGTAACAAGATTCTTGCATAAACGCAAACTTGATGATTATTGCATTGCACCTTTAAACTTTAAATACTGAATTATAAAAAAGCTTATAGTCTGAAGCGGTATCATACGTAAAATAAATATCGCATAAATTTCGTGAAATGCGTTTTGCGGGACCCAACTCATTTGCAACGATTCACTCTAATCGAGACTGGTTGAATTTATAAATAAGTTGACTCAATATAATTTTACCACCGATTATCTTCTTAAATATAAAGTATTTCGGAAATCTATAAACTCTCGGGGGAACAGTTTTCTTCGACAAAAACGAGTAATGATTTATTGAAGAAATAAATGAAAATTTATTGAAGTAGGAAGTAATTAGTTACACCTGTAACATTGTGGACACTTATACAAAACTCAATCAAATTCGTTCTCAG
Source organism: Hyles euphorbiae (assembly GCA_023078785.2). Lineage (NCBI taxonomy): Eukaryota > Metazoa > Arthropoda > Insecta > Lepidoptera > Sphingidae > Hyles > Hyles euphorbiae. Next base: position 10,638,145 of record CM041041.1, on the reverse strand, counting down.
TACAAGGTATTATAATTAATTTAAGTTATATTTCACACAACATTCTTGTCTTTATTAAAGTAAAGCAATTAAAAAAATTACTAAATATAGAGGCAACGAATAATACAGAGCTACTAATTGCGAATCTCCTATTTTTGTTATTGTTACATCCTTCAAACTGTCATCACATTATGTCACATCAATACAATGTGAAGTTGACACATGTAACATCGTGTTTGTATTGTTAGTTGTGTCCACAACGTCCTTCCCGACCGGCTCTGTGTACAAAACCACTATTTATCTTCGAGCTGTTTGCACAAACCTGGCGTTCGGAGAAATAAATCTCTATTTGTCTACATTCACCAATCCGAAGCACGCGCGGCGGGGTGCAGGGCACATTTCACGCTCACTAACTTGTATCGAAATGTCGTCAGTAACTATTTATATGAATAGGGGACTCATAACGAATTGTACAGTGAATGTTCTCATCTGTGGTCGCCGCGCCCCAGGGAGTTTGGGACTCGCAAAAAATCTCGGAAGCCAATAGGTGGCGATTATTATTTGTTATCATTTCTTCTTGTAACTAATCGGTGCTTTTTGTCGACGTCTTTTGTTTGTTGTCAATTGTCATGAAGAGGTTTGGATGTCACGCTGGGCTCGGGTGCAGATAATTAACAAGTCGACGACACGTGACTATGACGCCTCGTGTGATGCCTACAATCCATCACTGAGAGTCAATTGCGTCATGTTTCGTCTCATCATCATTACAGAATCCCACGAAGTAATTAATTAGCTCTCTGTATATTGTCTGACGTAGTTTGCTTCTTTTTAATATCAATGTATTGTTTTCTTTTCGACGATAAATATTTACATTGCGTTAGCGTTGATGCATCATTGATAATTGGGAAATCGATACCTATAGTGTGAAATTAAAAAACACAGTCAAAATTATAAAGTTTTATTGTTCAAATTACTTTGAACTACAATTAGTTTATGCTAAATGATGCTTATCCGCGGCATAGTACCGCATAGTTTTCCCGGTAAAATGGAAAGTTTCCTGGATATGCATATGTTATCAGGTAGGTACAGTCAACCGCCGCGCCGCGGCGCGCCGTGACAATGGCGTGTAAATAATACCTATGGATAGGAATTAATCTTATCACCGTTGTTGTTTTCCAATTGACTCAAAACCTCGAGCAAATACAAGATATTGAACAAGTATGTTCCGAGATTGAATCTTGAGACAATCGAGATGGGATCAAGTTGATGTAAAATGCATCGGAAGCGTTCTGGAGTGCGTTATCGGCGTGATAGTCGGCACTTGGTATCACACGCCCCTCGTCCATCAAAAGCACATTACAAGCGGTTACAAGAAGGCATCCGTGTGATACGACGGCGTTGAATCAACACGTTCAAAGGTGCCGCTATCGCTGGCGAGTTGCGATTATCGCGCGTTAACTGAAAGTGGTATTTCGGCAGGCCGACAAAGCCGCGGCCGCTGATAACCAACCGATTAATCGGTTTCCTTTCATAATGCCTGCGCTAAGGACATGTTCGACAAGCAATCCGTGATATTACATAAGTGATACACGTGTAATCTGCCTAATGAATTATGTTAACACGAGAAAATATCTCATTATTGATATCCAGTGTCTAAGGAAATCAACTCGTCAAATATTTTTAGAAATTAAGTAGGTATGCCGCGTTTTTGGTATTTAGATACCTAAATAGTTCTCAAGTAAGAAAGAAACAAAAACGATTTATTGGTCACTGTCGCAACATACACAAACTTGGTTAATATTGAAAATACGTACATCGTTAATTAAAAAAATAAAAAACATGTTTGGTTGCGTTACGGTAGATGTCCACTCAGCTTGCACTATGATGTGGTGAAAACCACGACACAACACTGACTAAGTCATAGATAATTGTTTATTGGTTTTCTTACTGCCAGAAGTAACAGTGTACATAGTCTGGGAGCTGTACGCACCTACGTTTGGACCACAGACGACTAGCAAGATATATAATTTAATCGAGATTTAATACTTCCTAAAAGGATATCCTTTTAGGATAGGGATATCCCTCCAGGCTACCCTATTTATAAACTACATACATACATACATAAACTCACGCCTTGTTCCCAGAAGGGGTAGGCAGAGGTGCCAGGGCACCCACATTTCGCCTTGTATATTTATAAACTACTCTTCAAAATAAGCTGCACTAAAGCCAGAAGGCGGTAACTCTTCTTAATTACTTAATTACATAAGTAATTAAGAAGAGTTAAGAAGAGACTTAATTACATTTTTGCTTCAAGCTTAAGGAATATGAAGAGAAAAGCTCAGAAGCATTATTATATTCATCATTCCCTATAACCAAAAAGTCCGCTGCTTAAGAAAGACCCATATTATAACGTTTAGTAAGTTTTGCGAATATGCATAAATTGCGTTACGTGTTTACCGTAGGTACGGAGCGTTAGAATTTACTTATGTGATAATCCATCGTCTTTATCAGCGATTAATCATAGTTAACAAGCCAGAAACAATCGTACAAAATATCGTGACACATCCAAAAACTAATATACGTCACACCTTAGAAGATCTAATGAACAGACCGCTTCTTTTAGGTTGCTGTGGAAACCCATTGAGAAGCTTATGTTCTGGAGCGAAATTCCTTCTGTTGGGTATAAAAAAATTGGTTTAATAAACAAGGAAGCGACGTATTTAAAGTTATTATATTCTTATCAATGTTAATCGTAAATCCTGTTCATTGGCAGTCAATTTTTCTACAAGCAGATCCATTATTTCCCAATCGCAAGTTCATTATTTAGTGCAACCGATACAGTTTTATCTTTTACAAACGAGTAAATGAATGAGTGTCCTGTTATCACAATTACTATATTGTAATAGTAATAGGCGCTGTAGTCTTTATAGCCCGCAAGCTATTTATTATGTTTTGAAATGATTTATTATAATAACAAACGGAGGAACTGCACCTGTTATTTATCCGAATGTTGTAATTTATACTTTGTTTATTTTGAGCATCGGGTTAATGATAAACGGCTTTATTCATAGACAGTTTTAAAATCTATTATAGTTCACAATTTTATTGTCCCTTTCGCATGAATTTTGAATTCAGTTTGAGCGAAGAAGACAAAACCATTCGATAACAAGTTTAAGTTTTAAAACTGTGTATGATTAACATCCAAAGTATTAAAAACAAAATCTATGTTGCTGATTGTTATTCCTCTAATTTAAATTGTCAATTGGTCATAGTGAACAGTTTTAGGAGAGGCCATGTTCAGCGTTAGTCTGCCTATGACTAATATGATGATTATGATTGGTAATTACTGATAAGACATCATGCAGGCACTAATTAAAAACCGCATTTGATTTTCAAATTATATTTCATTATCAGTTATCGGATTTTTTTAATACCGAGTTGTCGGGTTTTTGGTTTTAAATTCATACGATCACATGGACCTGAATTTAAAAATCGTTTGTATCATGCAAGGAGTTAACACCAAACCCGTTAATTTAAATAGACAACAAGAAAACATTCGACATGTGAAGGCTGTATGCAGTGCAACGATGGAGTGCATCCTAACGATGGTTGGGTTTATCTGGCACGTATCTGAGTATCTATTTGTCCATGATAACCGCTCACTAAACACGGGTACGCCGCCCTAGAACACCCCCTCTCCTGTCCCCTTCCGCGCGCCATGTTTACGTCGCACAAACAACTAGGCATTTTTTTTTAAAACGCAACATGATAACACTCAGTTACTATAATGCTATTTAAATTATTTTTTGTCTCATAAATTGTAATGGGTTTAAAAGAAAAGCTGGCACTCGATTTGTGAAAAATGCTAATTTTTTTTGTGTAGGTCATGTCATCAATGTATAATATATACATTTAAAAAATATTTATTATCATCTATATATAATTTTCCATCTCTTGTTATAAACATTAAAACATCTAATGATACGGTTCAATTAGTTTAGGGTAGGTACGTTGTGTTGGAGCTAAAATGTCCCTAAAAGACATTCATGTCATATAGGGCATATGACATCACCTACGTCTATTCATACAAGTGACGCGTTAATTTTGATTTAACATAGTTTGCTTTGTTTTAAACCGTTGACATTGATCGTCTGCTTTGCAAGACGCCAGTCTAATTGAATTATTAGGAGCAGCGCGTAGTGGCGCCGCCTGAGCCGCGACCGACGCGAGCGCGCCCACGGGCCGCATGCCGCGTGCCTCAGTACTGTCTGACCAATGTTTACTCTTCATATTAGCGCCCGCTATCAAACACTTCGTTGCCTATAATGTCTATAGACAGAATTCCTCTGTTTACCCTAAAGGTTCTCCGGCATTTTCATTTGTTTACTCCTCCAACAGGAAATTTATTTAAGTTGTAATTTTTCTGTCATTTGAGCCTTCTAAAGACTTTATCTCGAATAGACACCGCCTCGAAGTCGTGTAGGACAACATGTCACGTTGTTGACTTTTGACCCGCTGTATTATAGAATATCGCGGTGGAAATATTAGTTTTAATCACTTCATGGTTATGATACTCATAATATTCAGTAATTATTGAAGTTACGTAGCAACGCAAACACATTTCGTCCACAGATTTATATGTTTGAGATTCGCGATATACACAGATAATTCTTGATAAAATATCAAAATGGAAATAAAATTATTAGTTGTGCAAAGCGGTTGTGGTTTCAACGTTACGTAAAACATCTAATTCCATCTGATTCTCTCGCGTGTGACAAACATAATTTATGAAGTTCTTAATACCGAGATAAGGGATATTTACACACTGAGTGGGTAGGTACACAAGCAGACACCTCAGCTCTGTCTTAGTGTTATGTACATAGATATACGTATGTAGGTAATTTTACTCGTTGAGACATCTAAAACAGATAATAAAGTAAATAAAGATACGTACCTATTTGAAATTTTGAGAGCAAAAATCCAATGGAATTCCCTGTTTGATGCCGCTTTAACTCTTAATCTGTCTGTCTACATTAACACACTAAAGTTAAAACGCAAATTGCGTTAAAATCCACTATCATGTGATAATGGGTTTTTAAGTTTTGGTTCGGAGGTATGTAAATGAGACAGTTATCAGATCGAAAATTACTCATCCTGCATACATTGGCTTGTATGTAATGAGAGTTAACTATGAGCAATGGAAGGAGCATAAAATTATATTAGTACGTTTAGGATTTTTACAGGTCTAGTCTATATTCATGCTAAAAGCTTGTTTTTTTAAATTAAAAACAATAAGAAAATAACATCCTATTTTAGAAAAATCTATTGAAACCAAATATATTATTCATCGGACATGGTAATTCATTCGCCACATATCACGCCTCCCTGCAATATTTTTCGTCTATAAGCGCTTTGTATTATCACCACGACTCGAAAACAATGGCTGACATTTAAATCTACATTGTAGTTACTTCGCATTGAAACATCCGATGCACAATAATAAAATGTTCAATCCAGAGAGAGACGATACGCTCTTGTATCTCATATACACTTGCTTGCTAATTTTGACATAGGGAGAGCTCCTGTTATGGGTCTACTCCATACAATTTGCTTTCTTTCTGATTTTCTTTAAAAGAACTGGATCTATGCCGGCTTAATCAATGTTCACCATTATTTTTGGTTTTTTGCAGCCTCAGTCTTAATATTGTTTCCAAATCTTGCTCCATATAGCACTCTTATTTGGTCTATAAATTTATCGTGGATATTAATTTGTAATCTCAAGTATATGCCAGACATTGTAGCCATTGTAGACATTGAAGCCGGAAGGACATTGTAGCCAGAGTAACTACTGGACATATTGAGACTTATCATCTTATGTCTCAGGATGGCGAGCGCATTGGAATTTCAAGCATTGCTTTGAAATTCAACGTTTTGTTTCTAATATTCATGAGCGTTCGTATCGCTTAGTATCAGCCGAACGGCATGCTCGTCTCGCTATTCATAGCAATAAAAAAATCGCCTAACAATCTATCTCCTAATAGTTAGATACTAGAAACGCTGCTGCATATATTATATACCAAACAGATGCGTTAAAAGGGTATATTTATTCAGTAGGATCGCTAGGTGTGGTCCCGAGTAAATCCGACGTTAATCCGGGTGCGCGCGGCGCCTGTGTAGCCCGCCGCCTGGATTTACCTTATCGAGCCCTCGGGACCTCCGCCCCACTCTTACACTTCGAATACGTGCCTCGTTACGGGAATATAAAACACCTTTCAAACAGTAAACCGACGAAAATCATCCTAGTAAAGTTACCAATAAGCTTTTGCATTTTTGCGTAACATGAAAATGGCGTACAGGTTTTGGTATTGAGAAATAATATGTATGTTAGTAATTTTCAGCTTCATACGGGTTTCGCATGAAGGGAAAATTTATTGCGAGCGACGTCAAAATATTTAATTGTTAAAGAATGTTTGTCAAAGTATTTGGCTGACACAATGATTTAAACTGGATTAGTTTGTTCATACTCTTTTAATATATTTATTTGTTTCCTATTTATAACTGCACAAAAATCTTATATTTAGCATATTATTGTGATGGGTTGTAAAACAGCTATATACCTTTATAATACCTTGCCTATCCCAGAAACTTTTCAACTACCAGTGTGTTATTCAACTTTCAGTCACCACCAGTCCGTATTATCAAAATGGATTTCTATTGTTGTAGGTAAAACGCGTACAAAAGACAAATACAGGGTGGTGTACACCGACCATCAGAGGTTGGAGTTAGAGAAGGAGTTCCACTACAGCCGGTACATCACCATCCGACGCAAGGCCGAGCTCGCCACCAGCCTTGGCCTTTCCGAACGACAGGTGAGAATTGCCAATTCTGTCTAATGAATTAGTCAAGGCTAATTATTAGAGACAGCTCAAATTCGGACGATGTCTGTGAATGCATTGCGATTAATTAATATATTTTTTGTAGGAATTTATATTAGAGTTAATAGTTTAAAAATATTATTTATATTTTTTGTTTTTGCATAAGTAAGTGGACGCTTTTATTAGATTTTACACGAACAAAATTGGCACAAAAATTGCGACGAATATTAATGTAATACAAAGTTATAATATTTTTATATAATTTGCCTGATGTAAGAGAACCGTGACGCCTTCACCCGTAGACTAGTACCCTACTTTTAATTTGGTTTTAATTTTAAGGTCTGTGTAAATAACAAGCAATGATTGTTCCAGGTTAAAATTTGGTTCCAAAACAGGCGAGCCAAGGAAAGGAAACAAGTGAAGAAACGCGAAGAAGTGGTGATGAAGGAGAAGGGCGACCACGCGTCTCTGCAGCATGCGCAGCTGCACCACGCCACCATGCTGCACCACCAGCAGATGATGAACGGCATGATGCACCATCACCACTACCACCAAGGCGTCCTGCAAGGAGTCCCCGAGCCGCTGGTGCCCGGGGTACCACCCGTCCCGCTGCTGTGACCGCCACACCTGGACTACTGTGACCACAGTGATTTCGCGTAGCGACCCACACCAGTGATTATTGAATTTAACGGTTTATACGGACCTTTCATATGATTACGATATGACCTTATTATGTGTGATTTTAGTGCAATCTCGTGGGAATATGCGTGTCGATTTAACATCATCATAAATTATAAATATTAATTAAATACTCTTAGGCGCTACTTCGGTAGTTACCTAACGGCTGTAAGCGCTGGCACTTGTACAGTTCTGGTATGAAGGCTCTTTCGTTAATGAGGAAATGAGATTTAAATCACCACCGATTTCTGTAACCATTAATGGGAAAAGTCGTTTTATCAGAACCGCTCTATTTGGCCTTTAATTTAGTGCTAAAAGTAATGTCTAAGTGTTCACGCCTTATAGTTATTTTACCACTTTCGACGGAAAGTGCAGTTAATTTTAATATTATGAATTTTGTCCTTTGACTGTATATATAGATTACTATATTTTTATATTATTAATATAATAATTAAGTATTAATAATGTTTATTTTAAGTGGTTAATTGATTTCTCAATGCTACAAAAGCTCGATTCAGATTTGTATATTGTTCATGTATATTCAAAATTCAAATGTAATGTAAAGTTTATTGAAATTATATTTTACTACGGCGACGTAGTTGTTCCCTCTATTTTATCTTTAATTGAACATCATAAGAATCTCATACATAAATACGCTAAAAGATTCAACATAAAAAGGCAATTGCATTTGTAGCATTGAAAAATGGGTGCGATAATTTTTTTACGTTGAATGAGATTATTCCTAGTTATAATTGTTCTGTAAATAATACATTAAATTCTAGATTAAATTATTGCTATGCCAGTATATGTAGCATTAACACAGGACAAAACACTCAATTCACAGTCTAATTAACTTTGTATAACTTTGGTAAATAGAGAGGGTTATGTAATGTCTGCAGTTAATTCCGATTGAGTTGTTAATAATGTTTTACAGTATATTATTTATTGATTCGCAGTCCACGGCAACGATTTTGTTTATCTTTTGTTTTGTGAGGCGTCTAGTGTACATTGTGGTGCTAACAGTATTCGAATAATTCGATTAAGACAATTGACATTCCGCTTTGTAAAGTAAGTGTACGTAAGTGTACGTCGTAATGGTTTTTGTAATTGTTGTATGTAAGATGTTGTGTTGATGTTTTGAAAGTCGTTTGTAACACTTGAACTGTTAGATGTATGCAGCACTATCACGAAACACATTTGATAAACTAAATAAATCCATGTTAATCGAATTTAAATTGTGTTTATTTTCCTTTTATATTTTTTGGACCTGTCATTCTATTTAGATAAATATGGAAGCCCATTTCCAAAACATTGGAATATCCTATTTTATAAGTTGTGTAGTGTATATTTTCCAATCTATGTCTTAATAACTAGCTCTTATACAAGCCTAGTAGGGATAACGGGCTTTTTACTCTATCTAAATTTGTAGAGATCATTCATGTGTCACCCATTTACCCTTTTTTTTCTTTCATCCTTTGGCTGTTGTTCTTCTTCGAAAAGCGTGTACAAAGTACTTAAGGCTCCAAGATGCTTTATCCAAAAATACACACTTCAGACTTTTTTTATTGCAACGACTAGCGAGACCAGCATGCCTTTCGCTTGATGGTAAGCGATACGACTGCTCATGAATAGTGGCAAAACCAAACAACACCTTTGAACACTGCGCTCGCTATCCTGAGACATAAGATGTTAAGTCTCAATATATCGAGTAGTTGATCTGGCTACAATATCCTTTAAATCAAAACACAACAGTGCATTTACTCTGTTATTAGGCGGGAGAAATAGACATTGCGGTGGTACCAACTCGGGCTTTATGAGCTTATTTTTAATTTTTAACCAATTCTTTTATAGGTGAGAAGCTTGACGAAATGTAGGCTGATATTAACTTCATTCATAATTCTTATTTCTTTCCTAAAATATTCATATTGATATAGAATAAGTTATTTGAGAAAGAGTTCCTTAAATATAAAAGACTGAGGACAATAATCTGGGTATAAGCGGTTTAATTTATTTTGATAGATTATTAAAGTCCTTAATACTCGTACACATGACTCTAAAAGTTAGAGGTGTGTCTTGGCATTTGAATATGTTTATTGATAGTCAATCACCACTTTAACGGTGAAGGAAAACATCGTGAGGAAATCTGCACATTATAGAATTTGCAAGGATTTCTACGATATGTAAAGTCTGCCATCTTACACTAAGCCAGCATAGTGTATTATATAGCCTAACCCCTCTCAATTATACTCTCGATTATTAAGAAGGCCTATGCCATGCAGTGGGATGTGTATGGACTGGTAAAGATACAGATTGAAGTCCTATTCGAAAGTTTCAAAAAGTTAAAGTTTTTATTGCTTTTCATTAAACAATTTTCGAATTTCCTTAACACCGGAAACGTGAACGACACGACGAAGAAACAAACGCTTAGTTAGAAATTAGAGCCATAATAGTAACTAAATATTAGTCTATATTGAGGAACCATGTAGGGTTGAACGTAAACGGAACAATCATTTCAAAAAGTTATTAATATTATTTTACTTCTACTTCCAGTATCTTTTCTAAACAGAAAAGTGAAATGATTTTACTTTAACAATGTCATTAGAAAAGTATTTGCTTCTTACTTTTTAAATAAGTTAAAGGACTAAGGATAAATTATGACAGGTTTTGATATGAGAGATAAATATTAATTTTCTCGCTTTGAATTAAAAACCACATTATCAAGAAGAATGCTTACAGTTAGAAAGAAAGAAAGAAAGAAAATTATTTATTTGTAACAAGTAACAGTAACAAAATCAAAATATTATAGTATAAGTAATACAAATAGTGCTCGTTACAAAAACGGACCACACTCAGCATGTGCTGGTGTTACCAGCGCTGGTCTTCCGTGTGGCCGTGATGTGATGTCACGGGTCAGTTACATTAATTAATTGCATCAATTGGCTAACAAATCTTTGGAAGTATTTACTAACGCCCTTTACATCCACAATATAGGAAAAGCTTACATACGTAATCCATTATTCAACGCACATTTCAAATTTCTGTAACAAATTAACAACAATTTATGATCACAAATATCCCAATTACTGCGTTTTTAGAGACTGTTTAAAATAATTAAATTAAATTAAAATGTACCTACCTATAACTTACACTAGTAAAATAAAAAGAATCAAGCCGGGTGAACCCTAACACAGTCAGTAGGCGCAGGAAGGAATGTGAATGCGCTAAACGCTAAGCAAACCAATGCTTATTGAGAGCATTTGAGCGCAGGTTGAAAGACGCCGCCGCCTCGCATCTCGCCGCCCACCGCCGTCATCAGTTCCAGGGCCGCTCCATATACACATTATCACATTATTGATTGCGTCCTCAACTTAGCACTCAATACTGAAAGTTCTACATTCTGCAGTTTTCAGATGGCCTACTTTATATACTCGTATTTTATTACCGTGGAATTTTAAAATCAAGAGTTTGTTATTTTGATATTAGACATAACAAAACGAAAAGTATTACTCTATGTTAGCAGATTGTGGTATAATACACCTGAAAACTAGCTTTCTTGATAAAGTAGTATGAAGGAGTAGACCAGCAGACATTTGTTTATTTTTATGTCAGTGGCAGCATACTATATTTTGGGTTTTCAAGCTAGGTATTTGAAATTAAATTCCAAACCAACCTAAATCGTCGTATATTTTGTTTAACCTTAAATCTATCAATTTTGAACAATATTATAACTAATTAACGTTTACTTGTGCGTAAACGTACGTGACGTTACGGGCGCATAGTAGTCTTTTATATTGGTAAAGCCACTCCGTTGTCATTTGACGATGGTATCAATGGGTCGGTTTTTCCAGGGCGGTACCACTGCCTCGCAGTAGACCGGCATCAAGTAACAGCTCTGCCGTAGTACTCCGTTAGATAGCCTGAGCCCCAACGACCCTACCAGTCTTCCCGTTATCCTTTCTTCTTTCATATTTCTGCTGGTGGGCAGCGGTTGGTCTGTAGCCCTGATAATGTAGAGTTCATAAGTAGGCGTCGCGCTTGTTCGTCTGTCTGCCACGGTAGGTACTGCAAAAAGCAATACCAACTGATATATCTATTATTTTTACATAGAGATCTAATTTATTTATTTTTATTTTCTTACACTTTATTGTACTACACAAAAAAAAATACACAACAAAAATCTTAACCTATATTTACAGTACAATGGGCGGTCTTATCGCAGTCGGCGATATCTTCCAGACAACCTTTGGATGGACTGGAGTGAATGGAAGTAGGAAAACGGGGGTAGACAAGTCTTAAGAGTAAAAGAAGATAATAATAATAATAGTACAGATGTATCTGTCATGTAAATACAAACAATAATTAACATAATATACTACTTAAATACATACTTTAAATACATACACATAAATATATAAAACCCACATACATATATACCTATATAATATACTACATACAAAATATTATAATGTGAAATGTAAGACAAGAGAACAGGAAAAGGCAGAGAGAGAGAAAACAAAAGTTATAGACAGAATTAGCAAGTGGAGTAATGTTCCTTGACGAGTCTTTTAAAAATACGTAGGGATTTGGCTTGACGAATCGACAATGGCAATTGGTTCCACAAGCGGGCAGCATTTACTGTGAAAGAATTTGCAAGAAATGCGGTGTTGTGCTTGGGAATTTCCAATGTCAGATTTTCTGACGACCTAAGAGATCTTGTGTGTGTGTTGCTTAGAAAATTAAAGCGATTTTTTAGGTAAGGAGGTGTGTTGGGATAAAACAAAATAGAATAGAGAAGTGAGAGAATACGAGTATTTCGGCGAAGGCGTATTGAGAGCCACTTGAGTTTTGTCCGAAATTCCGAGACGTGGTCATATTTGCGAAGTCCAAATATGAACCGGATACAATAATTCTGAAGCCGCTCAAGTTTTTCAAATTGGGCTTCGGTGAGATCAAGATAGCTAGTGTCACCATAATCAAGGAGAGGAAAGAGAAGGGATTGAACGAGCGCAATTTTAGTAGGGATGGGTAGAAAATTCCGTAATCTTCGCAAGGACCCCGCTGCAGCGAACAATTTTCGGCTGAGTTCTTGCAATTGAGGACCCCAGGATAGGTTCCTGTCAATAACTATACCCAGGTTCTTTACTTTATCACTGTATGGAATGACACAGCCATCAAAAAGAACCTGAGGCATTTGACTAAAATCTAGCCTGGAAACCATCCTGGAGCTGCCAACAACAATGACTTGAGTTTTTGAAGGATTTACTTTAAGACCATGCCTCATACCCCATTCATTAATACGAGCAAGATCTTTATTGATCGATACGATTGCTTCCGTCATCCTATCTAAGGGTGCTTGGTAGTATATTTGTAAGTCATCTGCATACAAATGGTAAGAAGAAATAAGTTGATTGGAAATTGAATTAATAAATAATGCGAAGAGTAAGGGAGATAAAACGCCGCCCTGAGAGACTCCGGCTGAAGTATCACACCAAGATGACACTGCATCTTCAATCCGTATACGTTGCCGGCGACCCGTCAAGTAACTACGAAACGAGCCAATAACAGTTGGAGATATGTTAATAGAGCGTAGTATACTCAACAAAACATCGTAATCAACAGTGTTAAATGCATTGCTAAAATCTAACAATGCAAGTACTGTTAGCTTACTGTTTTCCATTGCAGCTCTAATGTCATCCGTGATGTGTACCAGTGCAGTAGTTGTACTGTGTCCAGGACGAAAACCAGATTGGAGAGGATTCAAAAGACAATAATTGGTAAGGAATAAGGTAAGTTGGCGATGAATGAGATTTTCAAGGATTTTAGAAAGAAAAGGTAGGATGGATATGGGACGGTATTCAGAAAAAGATACAGGATTTGGACGTTTGGGGAGAGGTATAACCTCAGCAACTTTCCACTGAGATGGGAAAATGGAATTAGATAAGGAGAAATTGAAAATATGACAAAGGATAGGAAGGATTTCGTCAAGGATAGGTATTAGCAACTTGCGACTGATACAATCATTTCCGACAGCATTCGAAGAAATCAAGAGTAAGCTCTTCTTAACATCACAATCAGATAATTGACTAAAGACGAATTGATTATATTTAGGAGTTGGAATAGAGGAAAGATCTTTGAGCGTACTAGTTTTAATAGCCCTATCAAAATGGGGCACAGCAGTAAAATGAGAATTTAATAAATCTATATTTAAATTATTGGGACTATAAACTGCACGAGATTTTCCAACTCCCATAGAACGAAGAAATTTCCAGACCTTAGCTGGATCACCATTCTGTACAGAATTATGGATATGTCGGCGTTGTGCATTCCTACACATCTTGTTGCAGAGATTACGGATTGCTACGTATTTTTCCCAGTTAGACTGTACAGGTCTACGTTTGAATTTGGCCTTGGCCACTGCTTTCTGAGACATAATTGCTTTGATATCATCAGTGAGCCAAGGGGATGGATGGTGCTTTATTTTAACTGGGTGAAGAGGAGCATGCAAATCATACAGACGAATTATGTTCGAAGTTAGAAAATCCACCTTGTAATCAGTTGATTCAGAATTGATCAGAGGAACCCAGTCAATGTTGCTGGCATCCTCACGAAGCTTTACAGAATTTATACGATGAAAAGAACGCTTCATCACGACCTTACACCTAACCCTAGGAAGACGAACCTTATAGGAAAGATAAATAAGATCGTGATATGAAAATGTGTCCGCAGAGCACTGTCCATGGAAATCAACTAAAGAAGGAGAAGAGACAAGGATTAGGTCAAGAAGAGAGGGAGCAGAGTTAGGAAAGTGATGAGTGGCGCTAAGGGGGAGAATGGACAGATTAACAGAGTTAATAACAGAAAGTAGGGATTTAGAGCGATGGTCCTTCTTAAGAAGGCAAGTGTTAAAATCTCCCATGATTATGGTGTGACTGTACGAAGGCATAAGGTTACCGAGGATAGTTTCTAGAGAGTTAAAATAATTTATGCGAAGAGAAGGACAGTAATAAACTCCAAGTAGGAGTTTAGAGTGATGAAGTACAACTTCCAGAAACAAATGCTCGCCTGCATTTGGAGGCGGAGGCTGGGGCGATAAATTCAAAATGGAGAAAGGAATGCCATCTTTTAAGTATATAGAAACCCCACCCCCGCCACCAACAGTGCGATCATTTCTTATCAGCTGAAAGCCGGGTAAAGAGTAAGCGCTGGAAGAGAGACAAGGTTTAAGCCATGACTCTGAAATAAGAATGGCGTGAAGATTCGTACAGTCAAAGCTGGCTAGCATATCTGGGAAATGAGCCGGAATACTCTGAGCGTTAATATGCACTGCATTAAAATTCTTAGCAACACAAGAAAATTTGCAAAAAAGGGTGTCAGCAAGCGACGTCAAATCACAAGAACTGCCATTACCACTAGAAGCTGAAAAAAACTCGTCAGAATCACTATTATCATCGCACATATTATATACAATAAAATAAAAATAATACAATACTACTAAATAATAACAACAATAAAAAAAAATATTGCTACAAATTCACAACAATTAAATTTCCACCTGCCGGTTGTGTTACATATTGATTCTGTAAAAGTAAAAACAAAAAAACAAAAGCATGACCGTCTAATCAAAACACAAAAAAAAACATTATAAAATTAAAAAGCTACGGTTACTTATGATTAACAACTGTCGGGTAATAATTATGAAACAATTTACTATTTGGAATATTATCCGATACTAAATAAATTAAGTTAAAGGTATCATAGTGACATAAAAACAAGAACAAAATTAAAAGTATTTTAAACAAGAAAAAAATAAAGACACAAATTCCATTAATGTATTAAAGCAATGCATTCAATACAATGATAACAATGATAACATTCAATGAAGCTACTGCGGAACACAACACAGATGTTAAATATAAAAATTATTAAAGTACCTACACAGGCAAAACTATTTTGTATATACGTATTGACGGCACAAAAAGTAAAAAAAATAACGTAGGTAGTCCAAACAAACATTATAAACAAGTAGTTTCATACAATTACCCGAGCAGTATTGAAAGACCGTTCATAACAAACTTAAGTCACTATCACTTTTTATTATTCACCGCACGTTTGGATCTCGTAGTCTTGGACCGAACTGCAGAAGTTTTAGTGTTGTTGCCAGCGCCAATATGACTGAGATCCTGCAATGATACAACCCGAATCCGCACGCCATCCGGACCAAGAACGAACACGGAACCTTCCTGCGTCCAGCACTTCGCTATGCCGAATTTCTCCCTGGCAGCCATAAATAAGTCGTGCCGTACCTTAGTCAGGAATTCCGACATTGTAACGCCGGAACCCTTCAGCTTGGTTTTGGCGTACCACAGTTTATGCCGGATTGCAACATCGTGGAGTTTGCACAGTATTGGCCTCGGGTTGTGATTGTCATGAGAGCGACCCATTCTGTGACATCGTTTGATATTTTGAGCAGTAAAATCAGTGAAGTTAAGTCGTTCCCGAATCACATTGGCTACCACAAGTGCGGTATCTTCCTGGCTTACTTCTTTGACACCATGAAGCAGCAATATTTTTCGCCGACCGCGCATCTCTATGTTGTCCAGATTACGGGCTAGGAACTCCACTTGATGTTGGAGATTTCCGAGGGCCTCCGAGATAAATTTCCTGAACGAGGCAAAGTCAGCAGCCAAATCGGATGTTGTGGATGAGGTGTTAGGTGACTTATGCAGCTCGGCATCAAAATCGGCCATTCTTTTGTTGAACATCTCCATCATGTCGGCGAGCGTGTCTTTGATGGAATCCATAGGTTTAACGAAGAATCAGGAAACGGAATATTTTAGAGGAGATAACACTGGACCGGCAAGTTACTATTGTTAGCTATTATTGAATGTCATTAAAATACGTTTAAATAAAAGACTGCGATTTTTATTCAAATTAATTTCGGGACTACGAATAAACGACCTTGACCCGATGACTACCCGACGAAAAAAAAAAATGAAAAAAGAAAAAAGAAAAAAATTTAATTATACATACGTATAAAGGGAACTTGCGTGACAAGTTGCGCTTTCTGAAATAGAGGCTTTATTATTTGGGCATGACTCGCGTGATCAATGTCATAGAATAAAACAAGTTAACTATAAATTTCTAAGCAGTGGCTGGGACATTCCTAATGTAATCTGTCTCTAATATTAAATGAGTTACATTAAAGAAAAATATGACTCTAAAACATTTAAGAACACAGAAATAATTATAGTTAGAGTTAATAATTAGAGTTTTCTAGTTGTTATTGTGCTGTTGGTGTTAAAGCCTTGCAATTAAGCAAGTCGTATTTTTATTAGGATCCAGATAGATCTTAATGAACACTATAATAATAAAATGATTAAAAAATGGCTGTTTCATAATTAAAGGTCTACATGTCACGTTCTTGCATAAAATACTCAGCTGTACTAACAAAGATCAATGAATTTTTTTTTGTTAGATATTTTATTAAGAATCTACATATCGGTGAACAGGGAAATAATTACTATTATGAATTAAATGGTAAATCGATGTTTTTCTAGTAGCACCTCTACCTACCCCTTCTGTCAATAAAGGCGTGAGTTTAAGTATGTAATATGTATTAATTATATAATTTAGTTAGACCAATCCCGCCGGTGTTGGAGAATGCTAATATTAAAATAGTCAATAAAATCAATTGCAATTAACACTGATTTTATTGCAAATAAATAATAGGAACAGTAGAAGCATTCAATAAAATGTATTAGTAGATTAATAATTTTATTACGTTAAGTTCATAAAATCTAATTTTTATACTACTTGTACGTATACCTATTTAATCAAACATCTACCAAAAACTAACGCTTTAGTGCTAGTCATGGATTTAAATGCTACTTTGTTTAAAATCGATAGCTATTAGATACAACTTTCAGTTATTAATTAGTTTAGAATTGAAATTTATATGGAACATTTTTTTATGCACACGCTATTAAGAACGCTCCAATTCAGATTTTAAAATTTGTGTTGACTGCCTGACAAGGATGTGAAGAGTAATAAAAACGAGTTAAGTAATTAAACATATGGGAAGTAAAATTTTAATTTAATAATGGTAAAACCTGTTATGAAAAAAATATTTTGAATGTAGTAGCTTACATGGCTTTTTGTTTATGCATTTGGAAAGGTTGTTTTTGGAGTCTAAGAATGTCTAATCAACACCTTCCGGGCTTCAAATCGACTTCACCTGCTGGCAGTGTATCTTTCTAGCAAACGGACGAAGTTTTGGCGTTCGATGTGTGGCTGCTTCGATCAAATATGGTGTATATAGTGTATATATGATCGAATAATGGCTGAATAAATAACGAAGGGGTGTTTTTGTCACGGGATTAAATGAATATATTATGTTTTCGAATTCTATCTGATCAAAAGTTTACAAGCTCTAGGCATACTGTCTGTCCAGTCCTAACATCTCCAATAAACGCTATTTATTCATATCACGTAGATGTTAATTGCCAAGGTACATTAAAGGTGATTTATTCTATATACGACTCATTGCAGGTCACTCGGCTCCTCTACAATTGAGAGTGCGACTGAGAAGGAGAAGGCTATATACTCCACGCTGGCCTAAAACGGATTGGCAAACTACTAAATTTATAGACGTAGTGAACAACGCCCTAAATTGTTTGTTTTTGCAAATATATAATCATATGGACGAAAGTATGCCTAAAAGTGAAGCAACACGGATTTAATATAAAGTAATGTTTAGGTTTACGTGCATGCCAATCCTCATAAATTAAGAAATTCAGAATGGAGTTATATTTTCATAAGTAGTTTTATTATATCTTGAGATTTGGGATATTAATTATTAGGACTACACCTACATGTAATTTCAACTGGCTCTAGGCAGGTAGTGGAAAGTTTCTTTCACTAATGGAGTGTGTTTACAGCAGTAAAACCCGTCTATTAAGTTAAGATAAATTGCCTTGTGTATGTAGCCGCTGTAAAAACGCCGTAAATCCTGAAAATTACCGATGTTTGAAAGTACACCACTAACATAAGTATAACAATATTCACATGACAAATTGAAGTTAATCAATTTCATGAAAATTTTGTTGGTGATGAAACATAATATTTGATATTGTTGTATGTTTCCCAATTATAAAATAAATGTAGGTATAAATCCTCTTAATATTTTGTTCGTTTTTATCTGTTTACTGTTAGTTGTAAAATCTAAAGTATTAATAAAATAGGTAGCACTAACTTTGTTAATTATAATTCCTTGTTATTATCAGATAAATATAGGAATAGTAAATCTTATAATTTCCGTTCTACGTTCATTTATCGGAATTAATTTCCAAGCAAAGGCGGATTATCATAATTACGTATTAAATCACTTTTTCTATCTATAAAAAAACTGTGTACAGTAAGAATATTTTATTACCAAAGCAATTGTTTTAAGCTGCGATACAAGGGCGGTAAACAATGTTTTTGTCGGCGCGTCCGACCACCGCGTCGAGCCGTGATCACCACACAGGGGCCCGGCGCTCTGCAAACACGGCTTCACGTGTTTACCCTTTCCCTGGCTATGTTTGCCCTTTGACAGCAGTCTCACAGGTCGTTAACACGTCACGGCTAACTGGAGGATACGACCATACAGCGACCCGCCACACTCATTACATTAAATCGACACTGTCGTAGAACAAAGTCGGATTTGCAAAATCTCTACTTTACAGGAGAGCTGTTTGAAGTTTTAGAAAAACTTTTTATTGAATTATTTTATTCCTAGTTATTGCGGTTAAATATAACTTACCAAAAGTTTATACTCCAATGTCAAGCCTTTTTATAAATAAATATGAAGAAAATTTATCAATTATTTTAAAAAATAGGTGTTTTATGAGAACATTCCACGTTGTACTACGTAAATGAGAACGCTAGTTGTTATCTTACGGCAATATTCTATGAAAATTAGGGTTACCTATGTGCACTACCGACTTTTTTGTAGGGAATGGTGAACGAAAAATGATGATGTATGTTTTTGTTTTGAGCACAAAAGTCAGTTTTTGAACTGAAAAATAAATTAAAATCTTTTATTTTAATATATATATATATTTAACGTTAGATATTAAATCATATATTGTAATTATTGTTATAGCTGTATATTTATTACATTTTTCAGTACTTAAGTTATTTTTTTGGTATCAAATTATCAAAACGAAACTGCAATTATCTTTAAGACTACCATTTAAAACTAAATAGTACAGCATAGATAAATATTTCTCAACCCGTTGTATTTAGCATAACGATCATAAAGCTTTATTAACTTATGATCTTCAAACTAATAATTTATCATAATTATAAAAAAGATACATATTCATAGTGTAATGTAAATGTTAATATTATATAAAATCATATACAAGAATATAAAATTAATTTCTTAATAAATATTTTTACCCATCAAATTTAAAAGGGAACATTAATGCAACATTTGAAGAATAAGTGCTCAGAAATAATAGAGGTCACAATACACAAAATAAATATATCATTATTTATACCTCAGTATTATAAGCTTCGAAATCGTTTGTCAAGAGTTATATATATGTATTATTTCAAACGTGCAAAGATGAAATTGTAAAGATGTGGACAACAATCAGGCAACTATAGGTAACGGTAGTTTTATTTAGAATATATTTATAAATTATTTACTAGGATCATTTTTATCAATATTATACACATCTTTTATTTTGTTACATGATATTTTTTTCGTTACTGATATTTTTCAAGACAAGCATATTTTAAATTTTAGATTAAACATCAAAAGAGACCTGTGGTGCATATTTTGTACCAAATATAGATTCGAATTTGTTTTGGCCCATATTAGAATTCTAATTGATTGTTTTACGAGAAATCTTTGAAAAATAATCAAATTAAACTTTTTAGCAGCATAAATGTACAAAATAATAAGCAATTCTGTATCGATTTTGTCCCCCACGATAAATCAGTTTTTTATAAAGCACTTTTTGGGTTTTAGGACAATAAATCTAGTACACAGCTGCTTAACAGCATACATAGCTAATTAAAAAAAAGATTAGCGCAAAGTTGTTGTATCATTATAACATGAAAAGAAGAAAGCAATATAAACAGTAGCTAAATTTGCGCCTATTCGGATGATCCTAATTAAGGTATCGGAAACTCTTTTAGCTTAAGTGTATATTTTATAACAAACGCCTACTGCTTTTCGTTAAGGCCTAGGTTCCAATATCAATGACTATACTATAAAATAATTCAATCATTGTTTATAAGAAATTTCATATCCATATTTATAATTATTTTTGCAAGGCTCAGTCATATCTTCTTAATGTATAACGTTTCGTTTCTTTAAAACATGATTCTTAACCAGATTTAACAAACATATCCTTCTCATTTCTAAACATGTATCTTTACATATTTTGCGTTCTTTCCATGTTGAGGAGTAGAACAGATTACCGTTTAATTCGGGTAAACTATAAAAAAACAATATTTATATTGCCTATGAAGTTAGCATTAAGCTAAACCGACCGCTCTTGAGCAATGCACAAAATAAAACATTCCAGTGGCCGTGATTAGTAATTCGAAAAGGCTTTGGTGTTGCAATATTTAATAGTGATTATCTGTATATAGATGCTATATTTAATTTTTTTTGTATAACAAAAAGCAGTACATTTTTAAAGTTGGGATCATCATATTCTATGGATTTTCTTATTCATATAAATGGATTTGGTACAGATAACTGATGAATATAATATTTTCTCTCATTATATTCACAGTTTTCTATATTGTAATCGCCAATAACATCATACCAGACACCTGCTAGCTGAATAAAAATTTTTCTACACCTGGTGGTAGAGGTGATGTATCAAACCACAACACACCACCAACATCAAAATCTGCATCATAAGAAATTAACATTTAATCAAAAGTATGAGTTAATTCCATGAACTAAAAAACTGCAGTATTTTATAAACAGTAAGTGTAATATAAATAAAGTAAAAAGCATTTATAAATGCGGAACAAAGTATTATTTTAGTTTGCTTCACACAACAACGAAATAAACTATGATACGACTAAAAAAATACAACGAATACCCGAAGTAAGACGTCGTATGTGTACATATGATCTAAATGATTTACAGAAATTTCAAACAAAAACGTGGCATAACTTATATACGACACAGTTTTTTAAAAAACTTAATAAATAATTTAAATGTTATAAATACATAAGATATAATTAACAGTGTGGAATATAAAATAAAGTATTGAGATAAATATATTTTTAAGAATTCCGTAGAATAATGTTGATTCATAACATACGTCCTAGTTTTATACATTTATTATATTATTGACTATAAAACCTAAAAATAACATTTTTTATAACTAAAATAAAATTGGAGTCATGTGAACATTGTACATGCGTAATCCATCAGACAACGCTACAACTGAGGATACGCAGAAGCTTACCGATCCAAACACGTTTTCGTCTGGTAGGCGACAAGAATGTACGTGCTATAATGACATTGTACGTTGGAATAATATTGAGATACAACTTTGTCCGATTGAATATCTCCGAAAGTATTCATAATAATTTTATTTTTTCAAGCTGTACTGATAAAGAATTGTTTTCTAAAGAATAATATACAAAAAAAGTGGTTTCGTCTTTTGATCACATACTACCTTGTTTTACGGGCGTGTCGAAATCATCAGACACGTTATTAAATAACGTAAACATGCGCAACTCCGGCCGGAAATACTTGCTGAACTATTGTAAATATAACCTTCAATGTCCAGTTGTAACAAAAGTACACAAGTGCACAATGATTCAACGTGACTAAGGTTGTTAAGTCTTGATAAATGCATGTTGGGTACTGAGGAATCTAGAAAAAATATGCAGCTTTTAGTTGTATCTTATGTATTCTTAAAATAATTGCTTATTTGTCCGAACTATGTCCTAAAGTATCCAAATAATCCAAATTTAACGCAGTTATTGTGGCTATTTATGCCAAGATTATACAGTTTTAAATAAAACAATGATTTTTTAGAGTGAAGATTTTTATGTTACTACAAAGTACGGGGACCATCCAGCATGATGGATGATGTTCTCTTGATAAAAGAACAAAGATATAAAATCAACACACGACTACGATGTTTGCCGCCGCTTCATATCGAAGTCAAAAGAATTTTAACATCAAATAAACTTATTATAAACTTTGCGTTAGTACAATTTAAAAGTAGAATAACGTTCAAATTGCACCATGGTGGGCTACACAAAATATTTCAGTGTCCATTTGATATTTTGCATCATAGCTTTTTATTGCACATAGGTAGGTATGTGGAGAAGTAGTTCTATAATCATATTACTTTTAACTTCTTGCGAACAGTCATTTGCTGATTAGTGAATCAGATTTGAATGTCACTTATACGGCGCGGCGTCTAAATAGTTTAGCAAATTCAAAGTTGTTTTGTAAATAATAGTTCAATCTCTAGTTCAATCAATTATAACAAAGAAACTATTAGGCAAACCCGGTACCAAATTAAATCCCGAAAGAATGCATGATATAGCTAACTATGATTGTGATACCATAACGCAATTACCGAAATAAAAAAAAAATAATCTGGGGGTTAACGTCACTCGCGTCCGTAGGCTTTGACTCTAGATACCCTACACGTGACCCCTGGGTAGTGCCAAATGAGTGACATAGTGGTGGTAGGACTTATGTGTCCGCCCGGGTAGCGACCACCGTCCATAAGGCGTAAAGACCGCCATAGTGATCTCCGTAAGGGGATCGCGTTCCGGGATCAGCCAGTGGTTTTCCGGTTTTCTTCGAGGATCTTAAGTCCGGGCATGAGGTTGTACCGTGTGGGTATTTTCGGTCCTCTGTCGAAGGGAGGAGAGTTGATCCGCCGGCCAGGGAGACCCGTAGAAACGGTTGTCCGCTGGCCGCCCGCGGTATAGTACAGGGGCCCAATCGGGGCTAACCACCTCGAGAGGCTGCCTCACCATGCCGCGCATAATCTTGGGTGGGTACGTCGTGCCGGTTGGTGACCGGAAGTGGGGTCCCGGCGGCCCATCCCGGGAGGGTACGGGGGCCCTTCCGTCCGGCGGATCAATTCGCTTCCTGCCGACCCTTTCGTGCCGGTGCCCATTCGGCCTTCTTAGTGCCCGAACCTAAGATCCTCGTTGCCTCTTCACCAATCCCATCCTTTCTACCATGACAGTGCAACTAAACAGAGCAGGTCCTTCAGCGGTGCTTAACCCCACCACCGCGTTCACTATGGAGTTCACTAACATCCGCGGACTCCATACGAACCTCAATGCCGTCCACCATCTTGAGACGGCCCGGCCTGCTTTGCTCTTCCTAACGGAGACGCAGATTCGTTGTCCGACCGATAATTCTTACCTGTTGTATCCCGGTTATTCGCTTGAAGTAAACTTCAAGCCTAAAGCCGGGGTATGCTTGTATGTTCGGTCGGACATCTGCTGTCGCCGTTTGCACTGCATAGAGGACCCCTCCTTCTCCGCTCTGTGGGTGCACGTGGATCTAGGTTCCCTGAGCCGCATCTACGTGTGCCTTTACAGGTCTCACAACGGGGACGATGAGACGACTCGGCTGTTCAGGTATCTTAGCCAGGCGGCTGATGACGCGCAGGCGCAGTTCCCGTCGGCCGAAATGGTGGTCTTGGGGGATTTCAATGCTCATCACGAACTGTGGCTGGGCTCCTCCAAGACTGATCATGCTGGCAGAGCTGCCCATGCATTCGCTCTGACTCATGACTTGACACAACTGGTGAACCAGCCCACCAGGATCCCGGATGTGGCGAGTCATGCGCCTTCTTTGCTGGACCTTCTGCTGGCGAGTCACCCAGCCGGGTATCATGTGACCGTTAGTGCGCCTCTGGGCACTTCCGATCACTGCCTGGTTGGGTCGTCAGTACCGATCGCATCACCTCCACGTCCCGTGCAGGTTAGGCGAAGGGTCTGGCATTACTCGTCGGCAGATTGGGATGGTATGCGGGAATATTTTGCATCCATCTCTTGGAGGCAGCGCTGCTTTGAGGGTAAAGATCCCTCAGCGAGTGCCAACGCTATTGCTGACGAGATCAGACTTGGAATGGAATATTACATTCCTTCCTCTGAGATCGCCAGTAAGGGCCGTGGACGCTCCTGGTTCAATCGTGCATGTGCCGATGCTGTCGGTGACAAACAGGCGGCGTATCGCGCTTGGATCAGGGGTCGCGCCATGAAGGATCCCAATATCAGTTCCCTCAAAGAAGCCTATAACCGTGCCTCCAAGGCCTGCAAGAAGGCCTACGTTAGGGCGGATGCCCAGCGCGTTAGCAGGATTGGGCGTGCGTTGGCCGATCACCCAACTAGCAGTCGTGCTTATTGGAGGTTGGCCAGGGCCGTCCAATCTAACTTCTGTCGTCCAGCGTTGCCGCCGCTGAGGTACCCAGAAGGGTCGCTGGCCCACAAGCCGCAAGAGAAGGCTGCCTTGCTGGCAAATCTCTTTGCGGCTAATTCCCGCCTCGAAGACCGTGGTTCCCAGTCGCTGCCTACGCTGCCTGATTGCGGTTTCTCAATGGCAGATATTCGCATCAGGCAGTGTGATGTGCGGCGTGAGTTACGGTCTCTCGATGTGCGGAAAGCCAGTGGTCCGGATGGGATACCAGCGGTGGTTTTAAGGGCTTGTGCAGCTGAGTTGTCTCCAGCACTGACTCGCCTCTACCGAGCGTCCTACCGCACAGGTGTTGTGCCGGAATCTTGGAGAGAGGCCAATGTGCAACCGATCCCCAAAAAGGGTGATCGATCGGACCCTACCAATTACCGCCCTATCGCTATCACCTCAGTGATGTGTAAGGTCATGGAGCGGATCATAAACGCTCAATTGGTCCGCTACCTGGAGGATCACTCGTTGATCAGTGACCGACAATACGGATTCCGTCATAATCGATCGACGGGTGATCTTCTAGCGTTTGTCCTGCATCGCTGGGGTGAGGCGATAGACCGGCGTGGCGAGGCTCTTGCTGTGAGCCTCGACATTGCCAAGGCGTTTGATAGGGTCTGGCACCGTGGTCTTCTGTCCAAGCTTCCGGCATACGGTCTACCCGGCAACCTGTGTTCGTGGATTTCCGGCTTTCTGCATGGGCGTAGAATACGTGTAGTCGTAGACGGACACGCTTCGGCGCTCATGTCGGTAAATGCCGGAGTTCCTCAGGGCTCGGTGCTGTCGCCCACCTTGTTTATTCTGCATATCAATGACATGTTGTCGCTTGGCAACATTCATTGCTATGCAGATGACAGCACGGTTCATGGGCGATACCACTGCGGGCCTCCAGGTTGCCGTGTCGAAACTGTGAAGGGACGCGAAGATCTTGTCATTGAGCTCAACCGCACCTTGGATCTCATTTCTACATGGGGTTCCAGGAATATGGTTGAGTTCAATGCCAGGAAAACCCAGGTGTGTGCGTTCACGTGCAAAAAATCCCCGTTCTCTCCCCTCCCCATTCTTCAGGGTACTCCCCTCTCAGTGCGGAATGACCTGTGTATCCTTGGTGTGGATATCCGCTGTGATCTCAATCCAAGGAATCACATCGAGGGCGTAATATCTGCCACATCACGCAGGGTTGGAGTCCTGAACAGAGTGCGTCGGTTTTTCACGCCCGGTCAGCTTTGCCGCTTATATAAAGCGCAGGTCCGGCCGGGTATGGAGTATTGCTCGCACCTCTGGGATGGATCCGCCCAGTACCTGCTCGATGCCTTGGATGGATTGCAGCGGCGGGCCATCCGCATTGTGAATGATGCAGACGTTACGAGCAACTTGGAGTCGCTACAACTCCGGAGAGATGTCGCCTCTCTAAGCGTGTTCTACCGCCTGTATCACGGTGAGTGCTCTGAGGAATTGTTCAACTTGCTCCCCTCCTCTCCATTCCTAACCAGAACCACGCGTGCTGGCTTGCGAAGCCATAGCTTGACGGTCCACACCATCCCGGCGCGAACCAAACGGTTCTCAAATTCGTTTCTGTGCCGCACCGTCAGGCTGTGGAATTGTTTGCCGGCGCACGTGTTCCCTCCTTCCTACAATCCCGGGTCCTTCCGCCGTGGTGTGAAGAGGCACCTAAGCAGGCCGGCATAATTGTTTCCATTGGCATGGGACTGCCGTCCGATGCCAATGGATACTCTGCCTGGGCGGCATTGGCACTTTCCATCAGGTGCAATGCCGCCACTATGCCAGGCCATTATAAAAAAAAAAAAAAAAAAAAAAAAAAAAAAAAAAAAAATAAGAATAGATAACATTTATGGACGGCGTTTCTTGAACACAAGGAGTATTAACGTGCTAAATGTACTTTAAATGCGTATAACAGCTAATCAGTCGTTATCGTGTGCAATGTATTTAACTAGGTGGGTTAATCCTCATGATTTGATATCTTGATAAAGTCAGGATTATCGGCGAACATGAAAGCGGCTAAATTAATTTTTAATCCAGCTGTTCCTCGGTTGCTTGTCCATATCTTGGCGAGTCGTGTAGGCACAAAGTACGTGATACCGCGTCGTCGTACGATATCAACCAACCAACTGCCGCCGTCGTGCCGACCACAAGCTGATAGACAAAACAATTTATTCAAAAGTTACGTACGGAGTAAACATAATATTGTTAATAGATATGGTTATTGCGCTTGTAAAATGTAGTAAAATTTGAAATATGACCTTGTAATGTATCAAGCTGCTTTTGTATCGCGGTTTTTTGTCGATTATAGTATATAGTTCAGATTGTGTGCTAGAGCGATGAATAGTGAATACTAAGCATCTTCATCACCATCAGTGGTAAAGATCTTTGTATGTAACCAGTGAACAGGTTGTTTCGAAATGTTTGGGAAAGGAAATTTTACTCGTATAGTTTTCCTTTTTTCAGGCGATAATTCTGTAAACAGATTGGTTTTTACAATAGTCGAGCCAAGGTTGGTTACTGAGTGTTCTACTGATTGCATCTAATACTCCTAGCATCAATTGTGATCTTAGATAAATGAAGGAGATAGATTTACTGTAGTGTAATATAATACATACGTTACACAAAGTTTATCATACCGTTCACACTGATGCAGTACGAGTAGAAAGAGCCAATGTAGGAAATCCTCAACGACTTGTACACTATATTTCCTTATAAGTGCTTATTGTACTTACTATATATTATCTATTCTAATCATGTATTTAATAGTACAAATAATAATTTGTACACCTTAATAAACAAAAAACATGAGTCATCAAATTGTTATTAATGAAATGTCATACTGTCCTCTATATTGTGGAAGTCACATTGGAAATAATGTTTACGTTATTCATCAACCTTTACACCTCATGGCGGATAAAATTATATTATGTACGGGGGACATGTTTAATATCTATGTACTGATATAGATTGAAATAATTACAGCTGCTTTTCGACATTATATTTAATGCCTTACGAAGAAAAACTATCAAAGAACTATTGATATGTATTAAATGCCTTTGAGGGTTCGACGAATAAACTGGCATAATCAAGATTTATGTTAGAAAATCAGTGGTTGCGTAGAAAAGTATTATTAAACTGAGAACTGGAACTAATATGAAATTAAATAACTTTATTGATTCCGTAAAATATCATACTATATTATCAACATAGAGCACTGCATAGAGTCACTTTTTTCTGTACCATCCGGTTCAAAAGGCTGTTTACGCGAGAGAAGAAAACTGGTAAGAAACTCAAGCGTTGCTTTTTTCATAACAAGTTTATAATACAATGTTTATACTGGAGTCGCAACTTGTTAAATTCACAGCAGCTCATAAAATATGTACCTATATTAATTTTAGTTAAGTCATTTTGTATGGCTGAGTTAGTAGAGGAGCAGGCAAAATGAAACACTATACTTTATGACGTAAAAATGTAGAAACAACACGGTGAAATAGTTTGTTTTGAAAGAGTTATCAAAGTTAAAAAGAGTGTAATTATAAGTTATTAACACTAAATTTACAATCTGTAACGACTCACCCAGCAAAAATGGAAAAAATAATGTTGCCTTTACCTCTCTTGCCCTATGTGCAAGAAGATAAATAAATAAATAATAAATAACACCCAACAGTCACATACATAGTCATGACCCCACACTAAGATCGAGTCTTGTGTCGTGGGTATCAGGAACTACGAGAGACTTTTCGGTCTCACAAACACCCAGACCCGAAAGAAATATTTGTGGGCCGCACAAACATTTCTCTCGGTGCGGGGATCGAACCCGCGGCCTCTTGTTTCACAGGCGGTGTCTAACCGCCTGCGCCACGGAGGCTGTCGAGCTGTCTGATAAAGAATATGTCTACATTTTACAATAGATGCATAATAAATATCCATTTTCACGGCTTTGAATAGTTACTGTGCTCTACCTAACACTTAGGTAGGTTTTTGGTTTTCGATGACGCGGAGCTTAATGATTTAATTTTAACTTAAACTATTGCAATCAGAACCTTCCTTTAGTCCAAAAATATTTGGTTCCATTTTGTGAATTTGATGACCATCAAAAAAAGGATACAATATATACATACATACAAACTAACTGTGCGTACCATACGCCCATTGGAAAAAGAAACGTAAAATATCCTTGATATTTTTGTCTTTTAATATAAATTACCAAGAACTAGTTATAGAGACCGGGGCAGATGTTGAGGCGGTCAGACGACCTGGCCCACGTGGCGGAGAAGGTGGATGAGGATTTTCGTGGACAGACCAACCTGGCGTTGGCATTACAAGAGGCTTACACTCAGCATACGGTGGATATGTAGGCTGAAGAAGAAGAAAAATAATAATTTAAATTAATATAATTTACCCCTGATATGTATATATTACCTGCTATGTATAAAAATAAAATTGTATAATTTATTTATTTATTTATGCTTCATATACAATAATGTATAAAGGCGGACTTAATGCCTGAGGCATTCTCTGCCAGTCTACCTTTGGTTGGTGCAGAGAGAAAACAAAGTAGGCGCATAAATTAACAAATTTGAATATGATAAATGAAGTGATGTTAAAATTATATGTTATAATTATTAAAATTACTGCAAAAAAGCACTGCAGGCTTAATAATTTGACGCAGCAACAAGGACCACCTGCACAAGTCGCTAGCTCGCTCTCGCAGGGCTGAGATTGAATGTAAAAAGCCTTGTCTCTCTTTGTTTAGAGACATCGGTACTGGACCATGGTATGAGATATAATATAGAGATTTCCATCTTGCCCTCCCTTGCCCTAAGTGAAATCGTCTTGCAAGCGGAATCAGTATGCACAGCTACGCCAAAGCAGCGAATAGCAATAAAATTTTCAGTGTAATAAAAGTTTTCACTATAAGCAGATCAAGCACCCGTTCTCGAGTATGACGCATGTGCCAGCCATCGGTCTCCTCAACCATTTTACAGAGAAGTGACCAACTCGGCACGCGACAGCACATACGTTTTAGCGACCATGACTAGGTAGACGCTAATAAATAAACGTCAATATAATAACTTGATACTCACCATCACAGCAATTCTTCTCCTGAATGCAGGATACAAAGATTTCCATGGTGGCCTGACATAAAAATGTATCCTATATATCTTTACGTGATATATGAAAGTCAAATGGGAAGGAAATAGGTAAATAAATTAATGAGTTTAAATATTCTCAGCTTTTCATCACCATCTCAACCACAGGAAATACACTGCTAAACACATCGACCTGTTAGAAGCGGCCTGCATCCAGCGACATCCTGCAAGTTTAGCCAGTTCGTCTGTCCACCTTATAGGCGGGCGTCCGACATTTCGCTTGCCCGTACGTGCCCTCTATTCAAGAACCTTTCGGCCCTTCACAGCTTTTGCTGTATGTTAATACATAAGTTAATTAAATACATCTGACAAACATAATTAATGATGCAAATAAAACATACAAAACTAACACAAGGTAAAAACTAGGGGATATGATACCACATTATATATTTTATATAATGTACTCTTTACTTTTTGAACACAATATACTACATATTGTATCCTATCTTTTTATCCTTATACAAAGCAAATGGCGTAAACGCCATAAATAAAGTTATCAGCACAGAATTTTATATAGTCATCGAATACGTGTAAACGGGAAATGATAATGATGTCATAATTTATTCGTTAATTCTTTTGAATGAATTCTTGAAAATGCCTCCAATACTTTAAATCACATACCTAAGTAGTAAGTAATGTATATTTTTTTTCAAATACATTAAGCAAAAAATAGGATTTTCCGTTCAATCACAAAGTTTAATATAATATTATGCTCTTAAATAATACTATTCTTCGAAATGTGTGGCAAAGAAAATATCATTTTTGTGAATCAGAATATCTGTATGTATTTAAATAAAGACCCACAATTCGTTACGGATATTAAGTTCGGTGATTTTTTGGCGCTTTAGCTCGGTGCGGCGTGGCGCGTCGGTTGTACGCAAATACACGTTTCCACGACATTTACAATAACATCGCAAAAGGTATAAATCGAAAATAAACGTCGAAATCTACTTATTTTCTTTTGGGTGACATTGATACTATTATTTTTTTATTTCTATAAATGGCGAGACCAACATGCTATTCACCTGATGGTACGCGATACGACAACCCATGACGTGACGTGCCACTGCGCTCGCCATCCTTATGCATAAGATGTTATGTCACAATGTCCTTCAAACCAGTGTGTGTACACTACTGTTTTGCCGGAGAAAAAGACAGTGGTACCCAGGCGGCCTCACGGCTATAAGAGACCTACCATCAGTCCACCACTAAACTAAAATTGCCAAGAGGAAATGGATTCTTTTCAATCTATCAACAGACGCAATCGGCTGTGCGCTGGATTGTTTATTGGCGACATGGTTATAGACCACTCGAAAACAGAAAACAATCCGGATTGTCTTCAATCTAAATTTTTTGATTGATTACTGGCATCGGCCGTATATAAATGACATACTAATAATATCATATAATAATATTTTGTTGATACCAAAGAGCGTCGATAAACATCTACAGAGGCTCTCAATTTGCTGTTGGGTCAAGAGTCAGATACAGAGGGCAGTATTGCTTGACACGGCACTAATAATTGTGAAGCGGTTCCTCACTTTGGGGCCATAGTCACCGGTGGCTTGGGTCTCAAGCCTTGCCATTGTTAGATGACTTTTTTATTTTTATATGTATTTTTTTCCTATAGACATATTATATAAAGATATAAAACAAAAACACGACTTAAAAAAAGAGAAAATAATATCACACAGGGCAATTTCTTCCAGGCAACATTTGGATGGATATATAAGATATTATATATTAGTTTATTATCATTTGTACATACCATTACCAGCGTGAGTCACAGAAAGTTTTTATTAAACAATAGCCTAAGCCACTCTCAATCGTACTCTCGATTGTAGAGGAGGCCCGTGCCCTGCAGTGGGACGTATATGGGCTGATACAGATACAATAGCCTAAGAACAATATTAATCCATATTATATTTACTGCGCTTTAAGTTGATTTCTGTAAACAATGCTGTAAAATACTCGTGCGTTATTGGGTTTTTCACAATACCCAATATTTCATTTAAAAGTTTAATGCATCTATAAAGTCTTTTTAATTTACGCAATGCCATAATTTATTACAATATCATGTAAATTAACACACATTTCCACTACTCCATTGATTTCAAAATTGACAACTACAAGCAACAACATTAAAGTCAATAGGTTTAATTTTAAAATTTTGAAATATTTATCAAAGTCAGATGATATATAACTTAATATTATGTATAAAATGAAGACTAAGTTTATTATAAACAAAGATATTCCTTTGCGTGTATAAAAAAAACAGGTACCAATATGAAAATTGTTATTAATCATTGTGCCTTTTTTTACAAACTGATCAGTTCTTAAGTGGCATCGGCTGTTTGGGTTTTAATAACGCTTAGGCATGAATATGTGATGCGATTTGACGCGCACAGAGATTTATATTTATAGCACTTTTAATTTATAGACCGTTGTAAAATACGTCGAGTCTGTCGATCGATAGCTGTGTAGCAGGGACGATGTATCGTATTCAAAACGTATATACATATGTGTTATATTGTATGGAGGCAACATATCGATACATAGTCACGTGGGCTTAGGTAGACATCACATCGCGTGTCTAGTCACGACCTTCAATATCTTCCTGCATTATATCTAAAAACATGTTTGCACGTGGAAAAATGTTTCGGCGAAATATAACCGAGAAGTTTAACGGTTCGTTCACATCATTTTAGACAAACGGTAGATAATGAAAACAACATTGGAAATTAAACAATGCCGACACCAAATAACTGTCCGTTTGAAATGGGCGCAACATCAACACGTGATCATTTTGCGAAAACTAAAAAGTCGGCTAAACTCAAAGGCAAGTAAATTCAATAGGCGTCGAAACGAGTCAAAATATGTACAAACCCGGTCCTTAATGGTCTAAACAATAAAAAATGGATATCTTATTTAAGTATTAACAATAAGCTCGGCTGCATTTCGACCGGGATTGCTCCGAACAATAGTTAGTTTTACGACATCGTAAAACCCGCGTCTTTGTCCACGACTCGGTCAATAAACGTAGCTCGGCGGCAGTGCTGCCCTCTTACGAATGAATATTAAATTAGGTATGTGGGTAAATGCAAAAATCATCAAAAAAAGTTATTAGACGGATCTTCTGCCGACTGTATAACGTTTCCTAGAAGTTGTAGATTTTTTATAAAAGCGATCGAATGAGCAAATCATTTTCAGAATTAAGTTTATGACGGTATTTTATGTGTATTTAGTGATGTTTTAAATTATTACTTAGGGATAAATTATGCATCGAGTAAATAATATTATGTACCAAATAAGTTAATATGAGATGTGTTTTTTAGACCTTTCTTTACATATTAAACCTAATTTAAAAGATGCCACATATTCGTATAAATTATATTCGCATTAAATTATTTAAACGGAGAATTTTTACTGTGGTTAATATACCATATTCACACCTTTTGCACCTTGCTACCATGCACCCATGTGTCGATGGCAAGAAAATAATACTACGCATAACATCACCATAACCTTTCCATTACTGATTAATTTAGAGTTTCTGAAAGTGTATAAAGTAAGAAATTAGAATTTTGCCCGAATTTTTTGAATTTGTTAGCAAAATGTTAAGCTTAATTTTTAACTTAAATAATATAAAATAATTATAAACTGACAGCCTCCGTGGCGCCTCCGTGGAAGCCTCGGTTAAACGCCGCGTGTGAAACGTAAGGCCGCGGGTTCAATCCACACACTGAGAGAAATATTTGTGCAGCCCACAAATATTTCTTTCGGGTCTGGGTGTTTGTGAGACCGAAAAGTCTCTCGTAGTTCCAGATACCCACGACACAAGACTCAATCTTAGTGTGGGGTCAGGACTATGTATGTGACTGCATGGCTGAAAACTGGCTTTTTGGTATCAACCCATGAGTAGAAACGAAAATCAGGACAATTATTGTTGAATAGATATCCAGCATGTCGGTGACCTCGTATGCCAAATCTAAATATTTAGACTTTTTATCTTTTTCAGGTTTTACAAGACTCTCGTCATGCGAATATACTTACATTTATTAATATCATACAATTTTCAATATCGACTATTCGATGAAAAACAAGATAATGATACTATAATTTATTCAATTCTGAAACCTGGCATAGTGAACAACATCTTTGCTACCTGCATTACTTGTTTCCGTCGGTTCTCACTAAAGTCGGCTCATTGTTGTGACCCGCCTGTGAAGTCAGGTCCAAACACCATTGTTTAAGGGCGAACTACAGGAAAATCCCTTTACGACCTACAAAAATCTATTGTATTACCGCCTCAAAGGAGCCGATACAATAACGTACTAAACTGTCGGGGAAGTCTTCGTTATCAGCAACGAAACAGATAATTGAATTATTGTTGTGCACATTGAAGTTAAACAACGCTTTTAGTACCACAAACAATGGTGCAAGCGTATTCCAGTGCCGAGTTGTATTAAGCGCTTGTAAGTGCCGATTTACGGATTTAATAGGATTAAGCGAAATCTGGTTGTGTTAAGCCGAACATAAAATATGGTTGTTCATTGAATGTTAATTTGAGCCAAGTATTCGTAGGGGTATAATAAAAAATGAACTGATATATTTATCAGTTCATGTCGTGAAATACAAATTCTTGGAATTTGGTTTGATTGATTGTTTTATTTTCCTGTTAACTTTCACTATCTTGAAACATTGCTCGATTAAAAATTCTCGCTGAAAATTGTGTATTCATAAATCAGCTCAACCGCAGTCGTATCACTTTTAAATCGAATAAAAAAGGATGTCCAGGTAATAATACTCAAATATAAATTTAAAAAAATAATACAAAGCCACCGATGACTATCATCATGTATACTCGTCGTATATGCAAAAATCAGATAAATTATATTTTTATTTCATTATTTAAAAATTATGTACTAGTTAATTCCATTTAGTGACTATTCAACAAAAACAATATTGTAATTATACAACATAAACTCACGCCTTCTTCCCGGAAGGGGTTAGCAGAGTGTCAAGACACTCACATTTCGCCTTGTATTCCGTCCCATAATGTGATAGGGACCTATCAAATAAAAATCATTAATCAAAACGTAGAATAAAACTCGCAAGTCACGAAAATAAATATTTTACAAAATATTCTAAATGTTAAATAAATAAATAAATAAGAACGACACGTATATTTAATAAGCTATTTGCTCGAAGTCCTTGTTCAAAATACAAAGCTCTAATTTGCTCACATTATTTATCTCCCTAAATATAATATGAGTACATTTGTATGGGTTTTCACTGTTACGTACATCAATGAGAGCCTACAATACGTACGTATCGACTTATCTTTATTGTCAACATAAAAAGAAACATACGATTGTATAATTTTTATTTTATTGGTCGAGATAATGACAAGAAATATTTATTTGGTGGTTACGTTATGGTGACATTGACTTTGAGTGTAGTGTAAATATCAGATGATCTATGGTGGTGTGTAGAAGAAAGCAAAAAGCTTATTTATTTTTGTAACGTATTAATTTTGTAATTTTTATAACGCGGAACAGGAAGAAAGACGTGAACGTAATGGTACAGCGAATGAGTCTGAAAATAATTCAAACTAATAAGATTAAATATTTAGGAATATGCACTCCAATGGAATATACATATTATGCTTTGAACAATAATATATAAATACACCTAACAGTCAAATACATAGTCGTGACCCCACACTAAGATGGAATTTTGTGTCGTGGGTATCAGAAACTACGAGAGACTTTTCGGTCTCACAACACCCAGACCCGAAACAAATATCTCTATGGATTGTAAAATATTGCTTGATAATTATGACAGCTCACGCCTATAAAGTTACGTATTTTTTTTGTTAAAATGTCATACTAATAAAAACTGTACTTCATGGACAGGTACCGCCCCCTAAGAGATGTGCCACGCATAACGATTAACCACAGACTATCAATAATCGGATTTGAAATGAAAACAACACAACAAAAATGTAAATATAAAAGTAACTTGTTTCTTAATTGGCGAAATATGTTCCATTTACTGATTAATTATTTTTAAAGTAATAATAATAAATAAAAAAACTGATTTATAAAATCCATACATTAATCACGCAATTATCGATAACAAGATAGAAAAATAATAATCGAATAGATTCATTAACGTTTAAACACTACCCTCATCCCTACTGCGATCTGTCAAAATTATCAAGCTATATTTTACAATCCATAGTTCACGCAAATATTTGTTTCGGTGCGGGAATCGAACCCGTGTCCCCACGTTTTACAGTCGGCGTCTAACCAACTGTGAAAATTGTATTTCTTTAATTGTTTTATTACTTTCATGGATTAAGTTCGTGAAGAAGAAATCGATCGCTACTCCATTTCATTTTCATTCTCCTATTAGTCTGTATGAGTATAATGCGAACATTAATAAGATTTTTTAAGATTACGACATTGAATGCCAATCAAAAAAATACACATGCTTATATTTCTGTTGGACAATAATCAAGGCTTTGCACTACTCTTTATAATAAGGTAATTCCGTATCAGCCCATATACGTCCCATTGCAGGGCACGAGTCTCCTCTACAATCAAGAGTACGATTGAGAGTGGTTAGGCCATATAGTCCACCACGCTGGCTTAGTGGGTTGGCGGACTTAATAAGGTCATAAGGACATATTAACCTGATATCGACCTGATCCGTTTTACATACATACCGCCTTCAGATCGATGCTAATCTTGGTTTCAGCCTAGTTGAACTACCTTCTTACCCTCTCCCAGACAATTCCGAATAAGTTTGCGGATAAGATGATGGTACCTGCGCACTTGAATCTAAGTTAGACTTTACCCCTAAAGCCAATATCTAACAATCGGCTTTTGTTAACATTCCACATTATTACAATGAATGGATGCGCAAGAAAAAGTGCTAAATAACAATGAAAATTAAGCTGAAATTGTTGATGACCGATAAAAGCCAATAATGTTTCGTTTATTGATTTTAACTTCGTGGAACAGCAAAAGTTTAAATTCATTTATGTAGGTACAATATACATATATTTTATCTTGCATTGATACTAAATATTATGAAAATTGGAGGCACAGCATTCAACTTAAAAATATTTGAAATCGACAAGTAAACATGATATAAACTATTGAAATAACACTATTATTTACGGATTTTAACGCGGATTTGGTTAATTTTTTGCATTTTTTAACTTTCCGACATTTCGACGATTACTTAACAGCTTTCATGGTTACGGTTTCATTTCAATGTGTAACATTCGCGTATATCCAAGAAACCATTATGATATAAACTATCAAATGTGGATGGAGGCTGGAATCTACATCGATATAAAAAATAACTGAATAAGCTTACGTCTATAACTCCTACAGAGTTTGTAGAGCTGTCATACGTACCACTCACATTTCATCGAGTGGATTTCCATCCTAAGATGTGAAAAGGGCGATTTTAATCCAAGCAATTCATTCGATCGTCGCTTTTAAGTTGCTATGATACTAATAGAGTGAGTAAAGAAAGAGCAGAAAGATATTGTTTTCATGAAGAATTAATATATTAAATAATACATGTACTTTTTAATTTAAAAGTGTGTGGCAAAGCATAGAGATCGAAATACATGAAAATAAATTAAAAATCCTAATCGATTCAAAAATTGCTAGTATTATTTTCTAAATCTTATGTGATAAACGGATTATCCCACGCTATATCGTTTCGAAATAATATCTAACATAAGGTGATGTCGGCATATGGAAATTCATCTGAATAAATTGTCGATGAGTGGGTAGTTCAATAAGTGTTTGATCTACTTTTGGATTAGTTTTTATTTTTGAGCATATTATGTTTTAAATTGATTCTTTCTAGGCATAAGCCTGTTCTATGTTTAGCAGTTTACTCTACCTTGCTATCTTTACATTTAGAGGAATGTATATTTCAAGTATGTAGGTTTTTTCCTATGTTTTTTTCTCAGTGTAATGTGTAATAATAAGCGATAATTGACTTTGAAAATGGCTTTTCAGTCTACAGACAAGGATACCACTACACAAGATTATAAATAATGTTTTTTGTTTGGACAATATACATATATATGTTTTGTACTAATACTTAACTGTTAAGCATATATATGTCTCTCTTTCTTCAGCCTGTTGGCAATAGGATTTACGATCACAAGTATAAATACTTTTCAATATATTTATAATATGTTCAGCCTCCTAAGTATTTCCAGATTTCTCCAACGGTTGTGAAAGTTGCACAAATATACAAGATTATTTACTGGTCGATATATACACAGATCCATTTACCGGCAGTTACGTTAGGAAAGGAAACCACTTAAGTTTTAATAAGAGCAGCGATTATGTGCCATAAAAAGCTGTAAATATGTAGTTAGTCGGGTTCCCTGACGACGGGCAATTTGCGGGGTCTGGTGTACGTGCGTGCACTAGCCTGTGCTTCGTGCTCGTAAATTCAAATCGCAGCCAACCCTTACGTAATAATGTGTTTCGATTTAAAAAGGTTTCCGATTTAGCCGCTGCGCCGTGTGACGGACGAACTTACTTACTACGAAATGCCTTATTATGCTCTAGAAATAATTCGACGCGCCCTACGTATACCATTGAAACTTTGACTTATATTCTACCGAGATATCGATGCATTGAAACTGAAAAGTGTGATTTTTGTTTCATTGCATCAATAAAAAGTACATCTCTGTATCTCTGTATCAGCCCATATACGTCCCACTGCAGGGCACGGGCCTCCTCTACAATCGACAGTACGATTGAGAGTGGTTAGGCCATATAGTCCACCACGCTGGCCTAGTGCGGGTTGGCGGACTTACATACCATAGAAATTTTTATAAATCGCTATGGTTGCAGGTTTCCTCACGATGTTTTCCTTCACCGTTTTTAGTGCGTGGTGATTGACTATCAATACACACATGACTCCGAAAAGTCAGAGGTGTGCCCTGGGATTCGAACCCGCGACCACCGTGAACATGTTGGCAGTCGCGTCTAGTCTGTTTACCAACAGGCCACCACGCACTTATTATACCATATAAAGATTTATAATTCTTTACAATAAAATATTATGTACAAATATACGTTCAACTTTTTTTCAATCGAATATGAACATAATAAAGTATTTAATTTGCCACATAGAATTTTATTGGTGTAAAGTAGCGAATTAAAAGATTCGATAGTTTACGTAGGGACCGTCGAATTATTAAGCCGTTGATAAAGCATCGGCAGCGACATCTAGTGTGCAGTTATTATGCAAGTCTGCGAGTACGTTTGTGAAACGTGTATTGCTATATGTTAAGTTACTTAGCTGTTGATAATTATAAATAACTTATGAATACAAGAAATTTATTATCAGAAAAGCCATATTGACACTACGAGGAAAAACAAATCTGGGAATATTTTAACTAAAATTTAGAAGATAAGATTGTTTTAATTCATAGTTAAGAGAAGCCTTAGTCATGATTATAATTACATTTTTCAGACGTTAAACTTTTATCATGATTATATTAACTTTGTTCTTTATTTTGGAACTAAAGTATTATACTGATTTATCAAAAAAATAATATAAACTAAAAGAAAAACATTGTAATGTTATCCCATAATTTTATTCACCATATGAATTATTTTTTCTTAAATTATGTCTAAAATGTGAGTTTTTATATCAATGGGTTTTTTTGAATATTGACCATATATCGATATTGTTTACTGTCATTTCTGAATTACAATAAGCATGATCTGTTACTATTTCGCTCACATACTTCTTACTATGCTTCCTACTTCAAATCACGTAAATAAGACACTGAAATAACATACATTACCAAGATCGAGCAGATTTTAGGAAGCATGCTTATGTCTTTAATTAAATTCTTAAAGGAAATTACCAAGACCAAAAAGAATAAGAGTAAGAGTAACTAATTAAATTGGGAGTCCATTAGACTTACATTCTCAGATAGCAGATATGCCGAGGAAAGAGTCGAACCACGTCTTTCCATCCCAATGGCATCATGAATTATATTATCACATAGCAATTAAAATAAACAGTGGGCAGTGTATTTACCATGAAGGACATATGAACGACGGAACCAAAAAAGGAGACTTCAGAGTCTCGCCTATAAGGTGGTCAAACGACCTGCTAAAGGCTGAAGGAAGCCGCAGTTTGTATGTAGGTACATAGTCCTAATCCCTACAATAAGTTACGAATCTTATGCGGAAACACTTGAAATAAATACTTATAGTTCACACAAACATTTGTCTCGGTGCGGTGAATGAATTTACGGCCTCTAGTTTTATAGGCGGCGTCTTAGTTGCATTGTCACTAAAACTACCTACCCGACTTAATTTTACCTTTTATGTTACATTGATACTCCGGTTAAGACGAATAACTCATAATTATCAATAATCCTTCTAATTACTTCATATCCCTGTCCTGGGTCATAAGTATTAGAAAATTAGAAGAACTTTTGCCCGCCCCGTGACCACGAAAGCTGTAAAGTAATCGAAAAGTCGCGTCGTGAAGTAAAAAAATGTAGAAATTAATCCAAATCCGTGATAAAATCCGTAAATAATAGTTTTATTTCAAAATCTTAAATTAACACAGTCGACTCAGACTCGTCGCATATATTATATATTTGTAGATCACACAAACTGTATCTGTATCAGCCCATATACTTGAAACTTGAATCTTAAGTATGAATAAGAGGGGTCAGGCCATATAATCCACCACGCTGGTCTAGTGTGGGTTGGTAGACTTTATATACCATGTACTGGTAAGGTACCATATAACAAATCACTATTGTATGCAGGTTTTTCTCACGATGTTTTCCTTCACCGTTATAGTACTTGGATCATTAACTATCAATACACAAATGACTCCGAAAAGTCAGAAGTGTGCTCTGGGATTTGAACTCGCGACCACCAAGCACTTGCAGGAAATCGATTTTGTTCCGTTACAAACAGGCACCACGCACTTTTTGTGTACAGAATTAAATCAAATAAGATCATTTATTTAATTGTAACACACAGGTAGGTTGTTCAAAAAGCTTGTATAGTTTTTACAATACTGCTCTATGATCTGCTTTTATATATTTAATTCATAAAAGTGGGAACAAATTACATTATAGTACAACACAATAACATGTAAATCAAGCAGACACTTTAATACAAAACGGAAATACTTTTAATTAATCGAAATAAAAGATAATCATAATTTTTACAATAAATGAAATTAAATGAATTTATTATTAGTTCAGAATAAATTATAGAGGGTAGTTTAATTACTTTAGTTAATTACTTCACTGTTTTGTAGTTATGTTATGTGAACGTGCGGTTTTAAGCGAAGAACCCAGGGTTCCTTGTTTCACAATATACTTTTAGTTCACTGCCTCACGGAGGCTATCCAAACATTGTATGCTTTCTGTGTGTGTTACGAGCTTTACAAATACGTTTTATACGTCAATATACCTAATACGTGATGTTAATGATGGGGAAATTTTATCTATATTTACTGTCGACGTGTATGAAAATAACGTAATCACTTTGTTATATAAGTATCCTTATTAATATTATAAAGGTGAAAGTTTGTATGTATGTAAGTATGTATGGATGTTTGTTACTCTTTCATGAAAAAACGGCTCAACAGATTTTGATGAAATTTGGTATAGTGATAGCTGACACCCTGGATTAACACATAGGCTACTTTTTATCCCGAAAAATGTAGTGTTCCCGTGGGATGAGTCAGGAAACCAAATATACATATTTTCTACTCTTTCAAATTCAAATTGTTGGCACGGGATGTCCTCTCCTACGGAAGGGAAATATAGTCGACGGCACGCGGGAAATATAGTTAGTAGACACGCGAAATAATATGTTCTTGATGTGGATTGGACTCAAAAACTATCTGCACCCGGGCGAAGCCGGGCCCGACAGCTAGTTTATATATAATCTAAGATTTTTTAGTTAATCCATGTAAAAATAATAGACATAATAACATGTATATCTTTATAATTAAATTAAGCCGCCTTTTGGCGTAAGAAATCCTTCAACACAAAACAGTCGATTTCTGCAGCGTCGCCTTCAAGAAAGGACCTGGACAGTTTCTGCCTAGTTACTTTTTATCATGTACAAAAACAAAGCAATAATTGAATGAATATAAAAAATCAACTATTAATTTAAGAATATGTCATATTTCTGTAGAAGTTTAGGGAGTAATATAAAGTTTAATAAGATTTTGCATTGATTGATGACCCATTTCCGCCATTGTTGGCCCCGCATAAACGTTTCGTTCGCAGTAAAGCAAGTGTAGGAAAAAAATAATAACTTTATCTTAAATATTCCTAAAAATAATTTATAAGTAGGTAATAGGTCATAATAACTAACAATACTAAATATATATAAAGCAATGTTTGTAGTATATACTTACACATATATTCTTCCCATTTTTACACACTTTCATTGCAACAACTAAACGCTGCAGTAAAATACTTGACACTTGACAGTTGCTTGACAGGAACCATGCTTTGTCTATTTGTTTACATTGTGACACAATTAAAATACGTCTCGGTGTATATTTTGTGTAACTTATAAAATATAAGTTCCTTTAAATTCCAAATTCGATGATAAAGCATTTATGTAAACGTATTCTTATTAGATTCAATAAATTGACGGATAACCTACAAAACCTAACCTCAAAATAAGATATGTTTTTGTAAATATCTAAAAACCCTGAACTTCATAGGCTTTGTAACTTTTCTGTATTAATCTTGGAACAAACCTTACCCCAACAATGCAAAACTAATTGATGTAGACGAGATTTGAAGTACTAGGCACAGCGCCATACAAAAACTGGCCATGTCCTTTGATAAAATCATGCTGAATTTGAATAACAATATATTTGATGAAATATTTCGACATGAGTAGATTGTATTAGAATTAGCATTAATTCTAATATTAATATTATGTAGTGTGACTAAATTTATATGAATATAAAAAAATGGTAGAGCCACGCTGTTTTCAGTTATGATTCAGCATGAATGGGCAGGTTTTTCTTTCCCGGTCTCCTTTCGATTTAATGGGCCAGCGACACATATATATGATTCAATCATTCATGTTCATGGACGGCAGTGATCGTTTTAAATCAGGTCACCTATTTCTTGTTTGCCGGACATATGCAATAAAAAGAAGTTGTAATAATATTTGGGTGTAATTTGTAAAATATTTGATAAGACTAAAAGTAGTAAGCTATCTAAATTCGCTTCCATAGGGCGATTCAGGAGAGGCCTATTTTCAACAGTGGAATGGCTATGGTTGAGAACATAGAGGTCTTAATTCGATCAAAATCGATGGATTTCACGTTTTTCATTTGAATTAGAGTTTACTCCCCTTACAGATTCAAAGTTTTGAAATTAAACCGTAATGCATTAATAAGGCCTTCACTATCATCATTTTTGATACGCTACTGTTTCAATTAAGTGATATTTGTTTTGAGTCAGACCTGAAACAATAAACAATTGTTAAAAGTACCTTTTTTATATTCACCAATATTGCATCGATAAATAAATAATATTAATAAATCTATAAATAATAAATGATTGTTTTATTGATTTGTTATAGCGTTAAATTTTATAAAATGTACAGTAACTTATAGCCACACAATCAACTTTTTAATTCAACGTTCATTTATTTGAGGAAGTCCGGTACATCAACCAACATGCCTGATAGTAAACTCCGTATCCAGTAATACCTCATATATCAGCTATAACTGTGGTTCAAAATGATACAAAATGTAACATTTCCAATACTTTGTAGTGATATAAATATAGGTTAGTATAATAGTTTCTAGATGATAGCGAGGCAGTTACATTGTCTCTGTTGTAAACCTTGTACCGCAGGTTAATTACAATGACTTGACCGGTTGGTAACAGTGCGTTTTATTGTATAACTAGCAGCCTGTCCTAGGTTCACCTGGGTGCAGATGTTTTTAGAAACCACTCGACAAGAGATACATGTTATTTTTCTTACAAACTGGGACACCTGTATATGTATACATATAAACCTTTCTATTGAATCAATCTATATATTTAACGAAAACCGCATTAAACTCGGTCGGGTAGTTTTAAAGGTCTAAGCATACATAGGGACGGACAAACTGGAAGCGATTTTGTTTTACACTATGTAGTGTAGTACATAGGCACCATATAACAACTGTTATGTATACTGGCACTACTGCATACTGGTATAAGTTCAAATCCAGACAAATTACGCACTGGCTGTAAATAGCCGTTTCTCGCTGATAGATGCTTTACGAATGAAATTTATTTTCGATGATCTTTCCAATGTTTCATGTACGGTTCATGTTTCAAGTATGGTGGTCGATGTAGAAATAACGTTAAATATTAGAGGACTAGAAAAAATACTGGTGTTTTAAATACTCATAGTATTACTCGCTATTACACATACTTGTGTGTGACAATTCGAAACGACATCTCCAATAAAATATCAAATTTAAATTGAACAGTTACTATTATTTCGTAATGTAATGAAACGAAATGAAAATATTTATTGAATCTTTAAATTATTTAGAATCAGTCACTTTGTTTAATATTGGTAACTTTACCTCACCTGTTGGCAAGCGCAGTATAATAAAAATTATACATCAATCAGCGAGAGACGATTCTGTAGGTGTCGAATATCAACTGACTGTAGGTGGACGAATAACCTAAACTATAC
This sequence comes from Hyles euphorbiae, assembly GCA_023078785.2. Taxonomy (NCBI): domain Eukaryota; kingdom Metazoa; phylum Arthropoda; class Insecta; order Lepidoptera; family Sphingidae; genus Hyles; species Hyles euphorbiae. The sequence continues at coordinate 10,593,222 of CM041041.1, read as the reverse complement.
TTGAGTGTAGGTAGATTTAGAAATATGGAAACCGTAGGTATTTTTGATATGTATTGTTTATAATTTATTTTTTATGTTTATATTTCTACATACTTGACCACTGACTATTACCCTGAACACACTACATGCCATTGGCAAAATCACCGATGAAACGGTGGAGCCAAACTACATTTGAAAAGAAGAAGAATTTAGTTTAAAAAAATTGCAAACCAGCAAACAGGTCACCTGATGGTAAGTAATCTTGCCACCCATGAACACCCATGAGCGGGAAGGAAAAACGATAGGGAGAGGAAAACGGTGTAAGACATCAGGATCTCTCACTCACCTAACGCAACGTGACAGCTAAGGTGTCGCTTCACATTGATTTCCTGAGAAATAGCGGTTCCACCCCGGAAGGGCCTGCCCATTCACGTTGTCATAACAACAGCGTGGCTCTACTTCTAAGTAATTACTTACATTACTTGCATTAAGTAATTATATTCAAAACTGTATCCACTTATAGGTACTAACGTTCTTTATTTTGTTCTTCTTAGTTATTCAGAAAATTTATGAAGCCATATTATGTAAAAGATTGCGAGTAATTACCAATTGATATGTCTTTTTAATCTCGCGAGAAAGTGATTTCGTGCAGTTTTTTCATTAAAATTGTTGAGTCATTCCACAACTCAGAACTTATTTTATTTTAACAAAAATTTAATTGGCACTGAAATTCATGATTCTAAATTTTAAATTTCAGCTACAACCTGTATTTGCAGTTCATTTATATAATTAATAGATGTCGCTCATAAATATGAGCTACTAAACAATTCATAGACATTATTACATTATGTTTCTAACAGCTATTAATTAAATTAACGTTGTATGTAGCTTACAATAATTTCCTCCATGATCCATGTTATTTATAGCGGGCTATGTTCGGGTGGAGTGATTACCCCTGGATAGGGATTTGATACGTACTCGTACATTATCATTACGTAAACACGTATGATGTCCACGTGAGTGTTGATATGTAGAGGGTAATATTACCGCGAGCGGGCAACAAACAATAAGGTGTGATAAGCAGATTCGGCGGCGCGTTTCATGTGTCGCCTTTGTCCGAGTTTAATCCGCCGCCCGCGCTAGTTCGTGCCGCGCCCGCCGTAGTACCGACTCCGCCTACGCGCTACGACTCGTAGGCACGTAGACACGCGCACTTACGAACAAATATATCACAAGATTTATTGTTCTAAAGCAAACCATGTGTTAGTGGATTATATGGAAATTACGTAATATGTGTAACACTTTAGTGCACGCCCATGTGAACCGCGCCGCGTGGTTGACTAACGGTCCAAAATACCCAATAAATCATAACGTCACTCCACGCTTTTTACATGTCGACGTTATTTTATTATATACATAATTGTGTAACGCCGACTCGTAAATGTACCGTCCAAAGCATCCACATTTGGCCATTTTAATAGAGTTTTTATAGGTGTTTAATTAGCACCGGTACGTCAACACGGTCGCGGCGCGGATATATGACCGACGCGACGCGGCCATTTGTGTCAAGGCGAATATCTGTTTACGGTGTTTGCCTCCAACTAATCGGGCTCAATATTGAGTCGCTAAAGCTCAATAAAGTTGGTCATTTACCAATGTCATGGCGAGTAATTAGTGTGGACGCCGCGCCGGCTGATTGTTCTAGCCGAGCTGTGCGTCGGTGAACAATGCCCGGCGCTCAGTGCTTACTGCGCGTACGACGGCCGATATACACCAGTCCATAAACTGAGGTGACGCCGTTTTGTTCCGAACAGCCTTTTTATTGTGCACTGTATAAATTTATGGAATCATCATCGAGTTGTATGGACTCCTCTATTCGTTCGCAGCGTGGGTCCATAACCATTACGGATTGTATTTTGATACACATTTATTTACACTTGTTAAGGCAACGGTTTTCTTTTTATGCGGTTGTAAAAATATCAAACAACTCAATTTTCGTTTACGGAGAGGTGTGGCAGGTTTAATTGACCTGTAGCCTCATTTCATATAAATCACGTTTAATACAGAGTTTCGAGTGACTGCGACATTTTGAACGGTTCAATATAATCACCATGAAGTAATCCCCTACTAATTAGCTATATTTACTAAAAATACGTACGTGGGAGCAATGATTTATTGCGAGAAAATACAGGAAAATATGAAATTATAACTTGACATGATATGATATGATAATTGTTGTCAAGTGATTCAATTCTGTCACATAATTCACACTGGCACCTGAGCAGTAGTGACCAGTGGTTAGTGATCGGTGAGTGCTAAAAATTGACTTGCCGAATATGGCTAACACGATGGACAAACACAAAGTGTTAATTCCACATATTTACTCAAGTACACAAAAACTGACCAATAAATATTTCGGCACACGGCAGCTGTACATAAGAGGCATATGCGAGCTATAACTATAGCCAAAGGCGAGGGCTCGTTATTTTCTGGTCAATTGCCGCTTTACTGCGCCCGCGCATCCTCGCTTCCAATTACTGCCCAGCCGCCAACGCTATAAAACTTATATTCAACAACATACGACGTATAAGTCATACACTTCACACGAAAACCACCTCTGCCACACTTGTAAGTAAGCCTACATCCCCGTCAACAAAATATTAAATATATTACAATCGACTGAACCGAATGCAAATTATGCTTAGGTAAAACGTGTTTGTTGTCCATCCCGAGTTTTATTTTTTACAATTATATCGGCTCGGTTACTTGGAAATGCATTCACAAGAAACCCGAGAGGGTTTCGTGATGTTTAATAGGCTTAGATTAGAAGTTAAAAGCCGGGCCGTGGGCCGCGCCGCCATTAAATGGTTCTCAGGACATGCGTACATGGATTAGCTCTCATTAGAGGAACAATTCGTATCTACTGTTGAAAACATGTTTTATATTATAACATCTTTATAAAGTATAAAATCTTGTGCGTCTTAAAATTAAATGTGTTAACTTTAAAATTAATCAACACTTCGTCAGACTTGTTTGGAAATAAATACAATTTGGAAATCTATTGTACGTGGTTGCAAAATGCTTGGGTTTTTGAATAAAAATATTTGCTTGTTATTTTTTTTGTAAATGTTAACACAATAGTCAGGTAGACGGTTGCGCAATACCCACGTTTGCATTTTTCCTTAAAACTCCTTTGCCTTTAAAATTTAAATAAGTTTTACTTATATCTTAATTACGAGGTAATAAACATTTACTTTTGCAAGAGCAATTAAGGACGATGGCCGACAAAGGGCCGCTAGTGTTTGAAGTCACCGCCTGCCAGCAGCATCCGCTTTCTCCTTGTAGATAACGCCGGATGTGACGTGGCCTTGGAGCGGCGGCGCGGCGCGGGCCTGGAGAGCGCTTTTCACGATTACTCGACAAATTCCGAGCCAGGGATAAAAACGTGTGACTCATTTATGAATGGAATGAATGGAATTACTGGCCATTTTCATCATCCTGCGCCTAAAATTTACATTCCTAGCGCTCACCGGTCTTTATGTTTATTGACGTAATTAAACGGTGCATACGAATCCGTCGCGTCCCGATGTTAAAATTTAATTTTTATTATTCATAATAACTGCGTACATATTTCATGCTACTGGATCTACATTATTGGATTTACGAGTTAGGTAGTTCGAATTCACTATCAGTTTTACGGCGCTTTAAATTATGCAGTTTTAGCAATGCACTTTCCGAGCAGAAGTTATCCGTACAAAGGAGGGGGTTCAAAGTGGGGGAGTCGGAAGGGCGGAGAGCGGTGGGGGCGTTCGGAGCGGGCCAATAAAGGCACGCAGTAAATCCACGTAATTTAGAGCAGTCGTAAATTAAAGTTCCGCTATAAACGCGGGCCGGCCGCGTACCTGCCTCGCCCGCGCCTCGCCGCCGCGCCGCCGTCGCCCGCGTCACGCCACCGACCCCGGGGTATAAATCACCCGCCCCGTGTGAACCCTGCATGTGCCGTGGCCCGGCTACACTGCCATGCATATCATTTATAATAGTTTCCAATTAATTCGGCCGTTAATGGCGCGAGGCGACCGGCCGGGTGTCAACAGACGAGTGAAAACAACACGAACATGGGCTGGAAAAGTACCATTATGGCTCAATACATCATCATCACGACTATATATTTGTATGCTTATAAAATAATGAAGTTATTTCCTGCAATGTTTACATTCTCCTAAAAATAAACACCAATTTTAAGAGTTACTAATTATAATTTATATTTCATAGATGCTATAGGCGTTTTAATTGGTTATAAATGGGATGTTAGTCCTTTAAACCCAAGAGTTTAATGCTTTTATCAGTAAACAGATAACGAATAGTCAGGATAAAAATCTGTAAAATGAAAAAAAAAAAGTTATTGGACTCTCAAAGCTTATCTAAAAAGGTACAACATAAAAGAGTATCTATTATTTACAGAAACTGAATCCGTGACTTCGAGAATTTTCTTGGTTTAAGTTCACTTAAACCGGAATAAAGACGAATTATAGCATTTGGGGAAAAACATTTTCATTCTTAATTTCATGTAGATTTGTAGAGTTTGATAACGCGTTACTGTATTTGAAGTTTTAGTTTATAAAAGATTTTAATTTGTATGAAACTTAAGGTAGAAATATGATCTTTCGCTCGTTGTTATTAAATTTTCCGATTTTACATTCTAATTTACTGTCAATTACATATCCAGTTATGTTGCAAATTTTGCTGTTTTAACATACATACATACATAAACTCACGCCTTGTTCCCAGAAGGGGTAGGCAGAGGTGCCAGGGGCACCCACATTTCGCCTTGTATGTTCCGTCCCACAATGTGATAGGTGGCGAGCCTATCGCCATATCGGGCACAAATTCCTGACTCTGGGCTGATACTGAATAGAAAAATCTAATATCACTTTGCCCAACCCGGGATTCGAACCCGAGACCTCAGCTTTGTAACCGTACCGTAGTACAACTACGCCACCGAGGCAGTCAAATGCTTTTTTTAAATAACAAAAAATAGTCACACATGTACATAGTCTTGATCCCACACTAAGATCGAGTTTTATGACGTACAAATATTTCTCTCGGAGGCTGTCCACGAAGGCTTTGAAAACGAATAGTTTTGTAGGGCTTCAAACACATATGCTATAGACAAGTACCCCTGGTGTCGATCAAATATAGCGTTTTTTGGATCAACTATGATCCCTCTTTTATATTTTTTTACAATGTATCTCAGGAACATTACACAGAATTGAAAAAGTAGTGCCTCGGTACATTATTTGTTATAAAACAATCAACGCGCAGATTACATTTTAGGTACACGCTGAGAAACCAACGTGACATAATATTTGAATTACAGCGTTACGTGCGGGCGATAAAGAATGCCGCAAAACCCGCGATCTTTAACTTTTCTTCTCCAATTCGTATATTATTCAACTAAATTATTTTCCGTGCCCAAAGCACCAACAATTGTGAAGAATCGTCGACGTTTTAAAGTTGACTGTGGTGGTGGATCTGTGGCATGAAAAAACCATATCATACTTTTTTTTCAATGAATGGCGAAACGAGCAAGCCGTTCGCCTGATGGTAAGCGATATGACTGCTCATAAACAGTAGCAAAATTCCACTGCGCTCACTATCCTGAGACAGAAGATGTTAAGTCTCAATATGTCCAGTAGTTACTCTGGCTACAATGTCCTTCAATCCGAAACACAACAGTGCATTTGCACTGCTATTTCACGGGAGAAATAGACATTGCGGTGGTACCTACCCAGATGACCTCTCACATATGAGATACCTACCACCAGTGGTGGTAGGTCTAATTACTGATTTTTGATTTTACAAGCTTGGTTTGCCAGGGATTGACCGCAGACTTCACAAAGTGATCGGGTTTCATTCGGGTTTGCCCACTTTTAATGCTGCCTGACGCTAAAGACCGACTGGATGATAATTATTAATGCTAAATGACGAATGCATCTGACTGTCGCCGAGTGCTCCTCCAGGAGTGCAACAATGAAGGAGAAAACTACAAGACTAGATTATAATTATATTCCTGAGATATTAAAACTGCCATAATTTTAATACAATTGTTTCAAAAAGGTGTTTTGCGTACTTGAAACCAAAAAAGAACATATAAAAGGATTTCACATACATGTACTATACTATGTATACTATATTATTTACCCTGTTATGTATATTCCTAACGTTAGGGAGAGGAATTTCCCAACTTAATATTTACGTAATTGTGTGATTATGTGCTTTTAGTTGAATATAACGAATGAGGAATGATTCTGTCTTTTTTCATTTAATTGTTCGCTATATAGATGTCAACAAAGGTATGCTAATGTCTGATGGTAAGTGATTACCTCTACCCCTGACTAGCTAAAATACCTAAGAAATTATAATCCTTCATTTAGAACAGTGGCTTAACAGTCCATACATTGTTTTTTTCTTTGGTCTGGACTGGTTACTCCATTTGAAGTGGATGTCGCTTTTCTCAACATCGCGTTGTTATTGTTGTTAAGAAAAAATATGAAAAGAGAGAAAAAAACATCTGCATTTAATTATTATCATAAGACGAAACATAATAAAAAAATACAACCGCTAAACTGTTATTTTATTTATTTAGAAACCTTCGCTTAACTCGAGTTCTATTTTCCCAAAATTAATTTCTAAAAGCCTACTCAGTAAAAAAACCATGGGGCGCTTATGCCAATCACGGTAGATATTGGTGTACCAATAATCTTAGACGAGTATATAATCAAAGAATCTTACCGTTGACTCTATCTCCATATAAAAATAATGTAGGTACAGAGTGATTTACAAAATCACAAATCACTTCCAATACTTATTGGGCGTTGTTATAAGTATAAATTGGTTTTCTATAATATATAGGAACCATCCGGATGTTCAGGAACTTTCCCGTTTTGGTGTACATTGATCGGTTAAAACTAATTATTCCTAGAAAAATGTGGTTCTTAATGACGGTAGAGGATTTGAAATAATTTTAATGTGATGTTAAGACGTAACTATTTTATTCATATAAGGTACAAACGCAATCAAACACAAATACAAAAATATATTTTTATAAAAATATTTTTATGGTATTTAATAGATTGCATTCCCAAAATTATGTCTTAATATAATAATTATGACAATCTTAAATCGTTTAGAATAAATAGTTTTACGTAATTTTATATAAAGAAAGCTAAGAATACTCGCTTAAGCAAATAAGACGTACAAATAATAAAGGTAAAAAATATATAAACCACGTTGTAGGTATCTACTTACGGTCTAAGGGCAGAACTAAGAATATAATGTTAAACTATTTATGTTAAGGTAGTGGCTTAGATATAATGTTTGAGAAGCGAAATGCGTAATTAATACGATGTGAACCAAGCCGTGGGCGGCAACATCAAATTTCAATCTCTCTGCAGTACACATTATAATATCAATTAGCACTAACCTAAAGGGCTTTAGCCCAAGGCTCTAAAATTGACTCGACTATTTTGAATAGGTATTCGCGACTTTATTAATAAAAATACGGATGCACTTCAGCATAATATGACAATATTGTGATGGCAAAACCTTGATTTTAAAAGTAAAAAGAATCAACACAATAATCAAGTCAATTTTAAAGGCTTGGGCTAAATATAATTATATAGTAAATCCCACGTTAATCCGAGTTTATTAATATGGCCCCAAATGTTTAAGTTAAGAGATAGGATATATTATGTATATTGCGTATAAGTGAATACAATAGTATTTTAATAATTCAGCCACACCCCATACTATTTCATAAAAGGCATTTATTCGAACCCAATAAAATCAGGTATCAGGTTGTTTCAATTTAAAGTTGACCAATTAAGTCCATGCTTCACCGCCTAAAACCCAACATAGGTTTTTTAGAGCCTTAATGTTTGTAAAAAATATTTATTAGTTTTGAGTTCTTAAATGTTTTAATTTAATTAACCACATGTTTTAACAGGGAACAATAAACTTTGAAGATTATTGTCTGATTATTATCGTGTATAATCTCGCATTTGCTTAATTCGTATCAACTGTATCGTTTGTTTATCATACCGCTATATCTATAGATTCCAGGAAAACTTCCAGCGTAGGGGAGAGCGGGGCTACAAGTTCCGTTTTTTATTTAACTTCGAAAAATGTTATGAAAACTTGATTTTAGAATTAATATAATGCGATCAAAATCAACATACATGTCTTACTTTGGTATTAAGACAGTTATTTAAGGCATTTTTTGTGAGATTTTTTTGTTATTAATTTTTTAATGCCTAAAGTCGGAAAGCAACAACTTACCCCGACTTGGGGTAAGTTGTTAACAAGCCGGGGTAAATTGTTACCGTACTTGTTGAAGCTGTTATTTGTGAAATAAAAACCAATAAACGACAAAACTGAGCCTGTTTATTTAAGCACTAATCAACAGTATCGTATGAATCATCGGTTGAACATTTATATGTAATATAACAAGTAACCAAACTTTGTACTTAAACAATTATAAATCTTTTAAAAATTAACAGCTTATCAAATAACTTGCAGCTAATCAGCCTTGATAATTAGTTCAGTCTTCAACCAAATTGCCTTCCATTAGGCTAAAAACAAAAACAATCATATTGCCGCCATAGGTAGAGAACATATATACCTACTTATAATTAATCATCAGAAGATATATCAGAATCACAGTTTGGGCACAGGTAGGTTAAGTTTTGTTTTTTTCCTACATCTGGAATAGGCCCAGTTCTTACATTCTTGACGCTGAACCCATTTTTCTCCAGAACGTGAATTGGAGTAACTGTCACAGCACACTAAACCAAAATACTCCAAACTGTCCTCTTCACTTTCTTTCACTACTCGTTTGTAAAACCTGTCGTTTCCCCTGTAATTTTCCCTTTCCACTTCCTTGCTTTGTTTTACTCTCCCTTTTTTCATGGTTTTTTCTCAATTTTTCATTGCCGATGCTCACTTTTCTTTTCTTGCTTTGTTTTCTGCTAAAGCTAGTTTTTCTGGAGTATTTGTTAAAATAGTAGACTTTCTAAGACGTCTCTTGTTTGTTCCAATCCTTGGCGGTGCCTTCGGAAGAGGACGAACTGTTTCTGGGCAGAAAGGCCCTCGATCTTCTTCAGTAAAGACCAGTCTTACTTTATTGTAGCCAGTAATGATATTTTCTACTCCAGACTTTAACTTTTTAATAAATATATAATCCATCCATCAGCCAAAGGAAGCCCACTGCTGAACATAGGCCTCCCCCAATGATTTCCACAGAAACCTGTTGGAGGCAGCCTGCGTCCAGCATTGTCCCGCGACCTTTACCAGGTCGTCTGACCACCTTGTGGTGGACGTCCTACGCTGCGCTTTCCGCTACGTGGCCTCCATTCGAGCACTTTCCGACTCCATCGGTCATCAGATCTCCGCGCTATGTGCCCTGACCATTGCCACTTCAACTTGCTAATCCGGTGGGCTATGTCGGTTATTTTAGTTCTCCTATGGATCTCCTCATTTCTGATTCGATCTCGTAGGGAAACCCCGAGCATAGCCCTCTCCATAGCTCGTTGAGTGACTTTGAGCTTCCTAATAAGGCCCATAGTGAGAGGCCACGTCTCAGTGCCGTAAGTCATCACTGGCAACACACAACTATCGAAGACTTTGGATTTAAGGCACTGAGGTAACGTCGCGTAATATATGATGTCATATGACAAATATCTAATTCTCTGGCAACAGTTTTTATCTTCCTGCCATCCTTGATAACTGCATCCGCTGCTCTTTGCATCAACTCCTGTGATACAGAACCTCGTGTTGATTTTCGCGTATAAGTCAGCATGCTACAAAAGAAAAATAACAATATTTATATTCCATTGTTGATATTATAAATCAACTGGGGCAAGTTGTTCCGAGGTCACAACGTGCCCCGAAAAAAAGGAACATCTAGCCCCAAAGACACGTGTTGAAAAAATGCAAAATGTAGGATAGATTACGAAACATACGTAATTTAAACATAGTGAACTGATACAGTAGACAAATGATTTAATTAAAATACTAAAATACAAGAGGCTTATCATTAAAATTCGCGAGAAAGACCAAAAATACCAAATACGAAAATATTTACTTACGTGAACCAGTGACGCACGTGCTGTTATACCGATATTTCGGATGCCACTGGCCTGCTTGAAATGGCAGCCGACGGTGCGCTGTTGCGTTACTTTTCAGGCCGTGTTTAAAAAATATTGTTATCTCTTTTCTTCGCAAAGTTATTTCAATCGGAACAACTTACCTCGGTAACTTTTAGCCCCGCTCTCCCCTATTCTTTGTTTTGATAAAGGTAGTTTTTGATAATTGTAAAGATATATTTTTTATATTATTACAGCATTTTCAAACACCGCACAACCCCAACCCTTTTGGCAATGATTTACGCGCAATATAACCAACCCCATGAGGCCATGAAAGATTCCATTTTACGACTAAATACATAAAGAAACACATTATCTGTTTAACTGACCTAAAACTCCCCAAACAAAGAGATAAAGGTGTCTAGTTTTCCAGCCTCGTATAAATAAATTCTGCCGGCGTATTGTGCCTCGTCTCGGATTGTCTAATGTAAACTTGGGATACATTATGGTCACGATTGTCGCCATAAATCAATCAGGGGGCATCACGTACCACGTAAAGGGTTTTATAGAGGGACTTGTTCTTCTATGAAGAGATAAGTTTCCAATGACATTTGATAATCATTCACTTTGGTTTGACATGTTGAATTTTATCGTAGATACAGTTGACTTTTATTCAACTTTGGTTTGTTACAAAAAGTATTTCAAATATTGTATGAGTGGCATATGCTATAAGTTGAATTGAAAGTGTTAAACATAATATAAACAAAGAAATAAGACAAGCATTACATAATCAATCAGAAATGCCCGCATATCCGCCCCGAACCGGCTAATGTATTCACACAGATAAAAAGTAGATACGGACTAATCCTTCATACGTAAAAAAGAGTGACCAAATCTGACACAAAAACTCATACACAGACTGCTGCATACATTAAGACTTATCTTCTGAGGCTTTATCGACTTAATGTTTTTTCTTATACAAAAAATCAGTGGTATCGGTATTGGTTAGGCACGTAGCGTTGGTCCGCGCTCGTCCGGTGTAGTCCGAGCTTTGTTATCTGTGGAGGCCCCGCCCTGAGCAGTGTCGCGGCACCATCAAAGATGGCGGCACACGGCACGGGCGCCCGGCACCGCGGACAGGCCGGCGCGACGCCCATTTATGGACCTAATGAAAACCACTTTAATTAATTCACAGCAATCACATGCGTCGTGCATGCCGCTGCTTTTATGTTTATTGTTTCCATATCATTTTAAAGCACCACATTTTGATTTCTCCAGAGTGTCACTGCCGTAATGTTTTGTTTGGATAATGAATGCTCCTTTTATTAAGAGTTTATTAATTATTATTGCTCAAGTTTTCACTTAATATATTAATTTTGATGATACGCCTATTGGCGTTTATTACGTTTGTAAAACGCATTAGGCAAAGTAGTACGCACTACGCCTATTGCATATACAAAGGTATTGTGATACCTTTTATCACAAAGAGTGAGAATTTGTTGTTTCATTGTTATCAATTTCACCTTCAGACTTTCGTTGAGATGTTATTAAAGGACATTTTGTCGGGTAATACATACATCAGTTTTTGTGTCGAATGAAATTGATTTTATTTCAAGAAGTAATTATATGGGAAATAATTCCGTTACATAAAATGTTATGCTTTTAAATTGCAAGTTGCACTAATTACTGCCATTAGGTAAGTCTTTGTCGTGTTTTATATCGTTCATAATTATACAATAGATTTCCAAACGCGGAAATACTGAAGCAGTGTGGGCGCTTTTGACTCAATTGAAAATCTAGCACAATAATTTTATGGGTTATTAAAATCTAATTTATGGTACCTACATTATATAATATTAGTCAAATGATTTAAAGGGAAATGTTTAAACAACAGTAAGGAAATTATATGGAAACACTTGAAATTTTATGCAACTGTTAACTTTAACTACCTATTCTATATAAGACACATTTTTTTAACAACCATGACACGTGATGGAAAGTATAGCACTGTTTTGATAGAATATAATAAATCGAGCTATGATACTAACACTTTACTTTATACATATTTATTTCCGTTTTTCAAAAGCGCATGTATACTTGCTGATCTCCGAAGCTTTCTTTATATAAGGGATCCACCGTGTACCAAAAGTTAAAAAATATATGATTTGTTCTTTGTGTTATTTAGGAAAAGACGTTGTTAATATTTATTAAATAACAGGAACTAAATTCTACATAAAAATAAATGCGCAACCAACTACGTTATCCAAAGATGCTGTATGGTGTTGAAGCTTTTATGTATTACTAGCGACCCGGCCCAGCTTCGCCCGGGTACAAAGAGATTTCTGTACAATAATATGTACGTATTATACATATAAACCTTCCTCTTGAATCACTCTATCTATTAAAAAAACCGTATCATAATCCGTTGCGTAGTTTTAAAGATTTAAGCATACAAAGGGACATAGGGACACGGGGACATAGGGACAGAGAAAGCGACTTTGTTTTATACTATGTAGTGATAATAGTATATTCATTCAAATTTTTTATATTGCCTTCTTATTTCCGCGACATCTTACGTTTAAGAATGCCAAGTATTTACGTTGAATAGTGGAATGGAAGAAACTTACAGCTTAATGCACGCGTACTTATATGTAGTCTCAAGCAAGCCGGATTGGATGGATGTTAATCATTTCCCTCATCTTCACATATTATCCTATTTATACAGAATTCACTACCAGACGGACTATCTACAGTTACTGTGTTCTGTATCAAAACAATACTGTTAACTCACGCACTTCATTATTTTGCTAGCCTGGAGGTTTCAACGTCCATTCCACAAGGTGGACCGACGACGTAAGAAAGGTAGCAGGAAGTCGCCCCTTTCGAGATATCGCTAAGGGCATCTTAGGAAAGCTCATTTTCAGTATGGCATTTCCTGATGCATAAGAAGTGGAGACTGCAGCATGAAACTGTATGATTCTTATGTCTTGATAAAATTTTGCTTTCCGGCGTTTTAGCCATACCTGTTACTGGAATCAAGTATAAATAAATAAATGAATAACACCCAATAGTCACATACATAGTCCTGACCCCACACTAAGATCGAGTCTTGTGTCGTGGGTATCAGGAACTACGAGAGACTTTTCGGTCTCACAAACACCCAGACCCGGAAGAAATATTTGTGGGCCGCACAAACATTTCTCTCGGTGCGGGGATCGAACCCGCGGCCTCTCGTTTCACAGGCGGTGTTTAACCAACTGCGCCACGGAGGCTGTCTAACAGCTTACATAATAGGTCCCATTTAAGAGCGTTTATACCCTGCACGCGCTTTTTGGATTAAAAACAGGACTTTTCAAATGAGTTAATAGCCACCAATAAACAATTTAAAGGAAAAATAATTAGTACTAATTTTAGAAAAGGTTGTCATCTAGGGATTTTGGTGGAAAACATTATAGATTGATGGATAATTTGTGAGTACTATAAGGATTACTGAACACAAGTTTCGTTATTTAGGCTTTAAATGGCAATTTAGAAGCTTAAGATATCCGAAACAACTAAATATAAGATGATAATAAAAATATTATCAGACTAACAAGACCCTTATGGAGGGATTTTGCTGAGAAAAATAATCTTTTTGTGTTTAGTTCCTGAAAAATAAAAATTTAAGCAATGCGAAATTATTCAGAAACTCTCGTCAAGAACATATTTTTTTTCACCAACTTATCGTACATAATTTTTTATAGCAAATGCATATTATAATAGAAGAACATCTTATCAATATATTACCATTTTTATATTTCAACAAAATTAGTTTTCATGTTTTCTACAAATATTTTAAAAACCACTATAAAACACGCTGTCCGACGTGGATCAAATCAGACCGCCGCAAGGCCTTCTAGAGGGAGGACGTATCGCTCGTCGCTCCGGCCTAGCTGCAGTCGATCATTGCCGTACGTAGTAAAAATAGCCACGCGCGGACTGCGATTACCACATCTTAGTACTTTGGTAGTAAAATATTTAATTATTTTTATTACCTACAATGATTTTGTAGTGAGTATAAATTATGTTTCAGGTAATATAATGGGATGTAATTCCGAGGCTAAATTATATTATGTATTGTAATATAAAATTAAATATATTTCGTAATTGTAAGGGATTGTAAGGCCCCTAACACTATTTATGTGTTCGAACACGAAATGGTTAATAAAACGTCCGTAGTGTCTACTGATTGAACACTGATTTCAATGCAACTTAACAATGTAATAATAACGAAAATATGATTAGTATCTAAATTTGTATTATTCTTTGCTTGCACAGTAATATTTGTCTACTTATAATGCAAATAAAATATTTTTATGATATTATATTACAGTTACATTTCAATTGAATATTTGAAGCGCACGGATCAAAGTTGTTTGAGCCGATTATATAGCGAGCCGACGCGGCAGCTCTACGCACACAGCTTTGGTCGCTTATGTGTGCGTGAAATTAACGAAGAAATACCTATAGTTGACTTGGCGCGCAAGGTGTATACGCTCTTAAATGTAATAATGATTTGATCAGTGGTACTTTACAGCTGGCTTCTCTGGCTATAAGTCTTTTTCGAGGCTATTTACCTTTTTAGTTCATTATTTTGTCACCTGCAGGACCTGCACGGAGGGAAATAGACAATAATTTATTTATAACACCTCTTATTAATTTAACTTTCTGATTGATTTCGTTGTAGGGTAAAGACAAGTTAGATATTGCCGGAGACTCTCCGTGCCACTGTTGATCCTGGCTTACAGGAGTTACAGTGGTGGGTGTGACGGCGGGACAGTCTCCAAATTGATAAAAAAACAGGGGGACCAGACTACAGAGACTCACACACGCAACTCTTCATTTCTATGTCTTTACAGTTAGTGGCGAACACTGAAATGATATGGACTATGGAGCACTAAGAAAGGTTTCGGACAAGCATAAATAAGTAGTTGTATGAAATTGATAATTAATTATATATGTAAATACATTTTTCTTATATACCTAAGTTGCATGTGCTATTATAGTCCACATATTCTAGCTTTAAGACATGCGAATGTAATTTTTCTTTTATGTGAATTTGTAATTCTTAGAAATAAATTATTTTAAACCACAAAATCTATCTTCTCTATCTTTAAATTGGATAGAATTTTGGAGGATTTTTCTATTCATTTGGATGTAATGATTTGTTCTGGTTTAGTGTCTTAAGTGGATAGGTTTGGCCCTAGTCGGCAAAATAAATGGGAAAAGCTTGAACGTAGTCGAGTGATTATACGTAAATCTACCTTTTTAAACAAAGATATTTGGCATATTAACTGAATTAAAATCTAAATCCAAAGCATAATAATAACACAATATAATATATACAATTACACGCTATATATGTTATTGTAAGAGTAAATCAGCAATAAGTAGCGACAATAACATAGCCCATTACATTTCACGCGTGCCACTATTGCTGAACAATCGAAAACAATAATCATAAACTAATATAAAATTATAAATATTTTACTGGATAAAAATATATTAATAGGAAAAACAGTAGCCGAATCAAATTTCAAATTGTTGTTAAAACGATTCGCTTTAATGCTCAACGCGGAAACAAATGTAGGGGCACCGTTATTTTGAGTGAATGCCGGAATCGATTTCGCTAGTTTACGAAGAATATGCTAACATTGTTGATTGGATGTGTTTTTGTAAGAATTAGACTCTATGGTTGCTTAATTAATGGTTTTATGAGCGCTGATATAGGTATGCGAGAATATTGATGGCAAAGCTCTTATGCTCTTACTTATATAGCCCCAATTATAGAAAAAGTTTTGAATAGTTTTTAAAATCGAAGAAAATTTCAATATTTGCCTTGGCTTCTGCATGTGTAATCTTCAATTTGGAACAATGTAATTTTTGCATTACAACATTTTTTTACAATAATATTTAATTTTTTTTATTGCAATGAATGGCGAGACGAGCATGCCGTTCGCATCATCGTAAGCGATACGACTGCTTATGAACATTAGCAAATCCGAATAACACTTTGAATTACAAAGCAATGCTTGGCATTCCACTGCGCTCGCATAAGATGTTAAGTCGCAATATATCCAGTAGTTACTCTGGTTACAATAGGTATCCTTCAAACAGAAACACAACAATGCATTTGCACTGCAGTTTGGCGATTGAAATAGACTATGCGGTGGTTCGTATCCAGGCTGCCTATGAGTGACCTACCAAAACTCTAAAAATATTTGTAAACTGTTGGCAAAATATATTTCTAAATTTGTGATTTCTGTGGATGTACCTATAAGAAATACGCGCGGGCTTACCAAATTCCATCTATCTCCGCTTTTCCGCTTCTGGAAAAGCCCTAATTTCCGGTCGGTGTAGGTATACGCAGGATTTCATTTCGTTACTACGCCTATTTTTTTTAGTATGATATTTTAGCGCTTGAAATCAAGCATACCGTATTAAATCTCTAGGCGAAGTTCTTGTCATCGGCCTTACTTTGCGTAAGAGCGTCCAAGCAGCCTCTACACTAAATATGCCAAATGTGTATGTCGTCTCCACTCCAAGAGCTCTCAATGTTTTATGAGTAGGTAGTTAAACAAAGTTAGCTCAAACTAGTAGTTTTTCGTCTATTTTAAAATAGTGGTGTTACCCTAATAGTGGTTGTGACGCGATTTGTGCGAACCGCGATCTCTCCCCCGCGGCAATTTGTCGCGCTCCGCAGCAGCCCGCCGGCTCTCCCAGCGGCCTCGTTTGCGGCATTTCGCGTCAACGCTACCCGCTGATTTATTCACCTCTCGCCGCCTGCGCTCAATACAACTGACACATAAATGTCGCTTTTGTTTCCCTTTACCAGACGATTTAGTGCCGCTATGTGCCGGGGGAGCGTCAAGTGCATGAGTTAGCGCGGCTGTAAGGTAATTTTTGTACGTTTGCTTAAGAGGGCAAACACGGATGGAGTTTTGTGTGCTTGTTACGAGCGTGTTACTACTGCTTCGGAATAATTAATTATTCTAGCGTGTTGCTAAGTAAAGTTGCTTGCTTAGTTTAATTTAGTGAATAACGCAACTTGCGTAGGCTCTAGTGTGGGTTGCCTGGAACCATAAGACCATGTCAATAATGAGGAACCTCTTCGTCATAGTCAGGTATTTGACTAAGAAATGTTCGTATGATCTAAGAATTCAGTTCAATTTAACCCATAGAAGACGCAATTTTACGCGTTTATTGTAAAAAAAAACGGTTGGTCAAGGCGCTGCAATTCTAAAGACTTAATCTCCAAATATCGGAGAGTTTTGGGGTCCTCAGCGTTAAAATATGTAGCAAAGTTTAGGTGTCATTTTAAGGATAAAGCCAAAGAGAGAGCAAGTAATTGGGTATCCTGAACAGAGACATGCTTACGTCGTGTGATAGGTACTCGCTCTCAAAGGGCAAATCCTGTCCCACGTGGAGAACTGCTCTCAACTTTGTGCAGATGCCCCAAAATACCAGCATGACGCACTTGACTCCTTACAACGATGAGCTTGTCGAATAAAAAATGATCTCAATCTCACGGACCAACTGGGCCGTTAGGACTACGGAGAAACATCAGCTCTTTTTACACGCTTTATATTAGCTTCACTTGTATGTTTGTATGTTTGTATGTTTGTTTGTAACCGACTTCTTTGGGCGCGATTTTGACCCACTTTAAACGGCCAGATTTCGTTCAAATTTTGCACACCTGTCAAAGACCGATGACAATACAATAATTCGATTAAAATATATAATTATCCTGATTAGATTCGCCAGGATTAATTATTCTTATAATTGATGACCATTGCTACATTCATCGCTAGATGGCGTTAACATTGTATTCTTCCAAGAAGCTTATACCCAAATGGAGATTGCATTCCGTATAAAACACTGAAGCACAAAAATTTGACCTTGAATGCAATCGCTGTTGTCTGCTATCCTTTTCTTTAGAGTGACAATGAATGAAGTTCACGTGAAGTTCATTCATTGTTACGCTAAAGAAAAGGATAGCAGGCATCAGCGACGTCATTCAAGGTAAAAATTTTGTGCTTCACTTTTATATACGGAATGCAATCTCCATTTGGGTATAAGCTTCTTGTATTCTTCAAGTGTCAAATGTTACTACTGACCAACAGATGGCGTTATTGATTGGAAATACAGCCGTAGATGGATGTTTTTAGTCAAAACAATTATATAATAGTTAAAAAAAACTAAAATACACGCTTTAATAAGATATACAACTAAAAAAGTAAAAATAATTGATACTGAATTTAAGATAAGTAAATGGAGTAAAATACATATATTTTATTGTTACAAAGCGTGGGGTGTTTACAACAATTACTTATCATCCTGCACCCCACGCTTTGTAACAATAAAATATATGTATTTTACTCCATTTACTTATCTTAAATTCAGTATCAATTATTTTTACTTTTTTAGTTGTATATCTTATTAAAGCGTGTATTTTAGTTTTTTTTAACTATTATATTTTGTGTTCTATCGTTTGTTCCACGGGGAGTGCTCCGAGAAATTTATAAGATACCAGATACCAACCCCATTTTACAATCGTACAACCCGTCATCGCAGTATAGTTTATTCCTTGCACCTAGAAAAGTCGCGTTCCCGAACGGCAGGTTTCCAGCGTCCTTTTTTACCACGCACGTGCAAGCTCTAGAATGAACTCCCCGTTTCGGTGATCCCTCAGCGCTATGAGTTATTCTTTACGCGAGGCTTCAAGAGAGTGCTTTCCTTATGGTAGCCAGCGACCTGGATTTTTGGGCCTCTGGCACTGCGAAGGTCCATCAGCGGTGGTGAAGTATGAACGTTACCTGTGCCGGTTTGCTTGCGCAATTCAACCGCACGTTGGTAGCGTGAATGAGGACGTTCCGGTGTACTAGAGCGGTCTTGACTGGCATTGTTAATGTTGGCTTGCATATTGAATACAAAAGGCACAAAACCGTGAAAAGGAAGCAAAAAAAGTCGTGTAAGCATTGGTTATTGTAAAAGAAAACTTAGTACAATAAACTTATTGAATTATATAGAATCCAGAAGTTTTGAAAACTATCACAGTACGAGAAAGTTAACTTAAAATTACTTGCAATGGTTTCCCTTATAAAAAAAGATGCAGTTATGAAAAATATTATTATTAATAGTAGACGGCAGAAGTTATGACGACCTAAACATTTCAATAATTAATTTTATCATCAAGATCAAAAATGACGTGTAGCCGAGTCAGACATTACAGAATCAACTGACGATATCTATGCAGGCCACCAGAATCCACGCACAGCTACACAAGTACGGTGTCACTCGAAAGAATCGAGTTTCTTTCTTCCACCGATAACATGTGCAGGTTCAAGAAACTGCACAAGTCTATTCCCATAACCGTTCCAGTCTACCTACGCATGCTTACCTGCTCGGGTTGACCTCTCCGTTGGAACGTAACTTGTATGGCAAGCATTACTTTCAGGCGGCCTGCAAAAGCCCATGAAAAAAGGACTAGTCCTAGGTTTCCCTGTTGTTAAATCCTTTTATTCATAAAATCAATACAGCGATACTATCTTTGTAATCTATAGGAATAAACTAGATTACATTTATTATGAGATAAAATCGAGAATCTTTGAGTACAGAGCAAATATAATTATAGTTAGCGATACTTGAGATAAATTGCACTTGAAATCATCGCTTGAGGATTGATAAGAACTCTCAAGATGAATAATACAACTGTGTCATCTAAGCTTAGTAAATGTTGGATTTACTATACGTATACAAAGGGCCAATAAAATAAGTATTCTGAAAAAATATCCTATCTTGTGTTTTATATTATATTAGCAAGATTCAACATTTTTTCTTTGCTTCAATTTTAATATAGGGCATTTAGTGTAACGTTTTTCGTAGTGAGATGACGTGTCGCCATGCTACCATTATATTATTTTTTATAAATATTTACTAAAGCCATAGAGGAGTTGTCACTTACGGAGATAGAGTCAATGTTGGCCAACAGGCGAAGTGTAGGGAAAAAGGGAAGTTAAAAGGCTAGTGATCGACTAGTGAGTTCGACGTTGAGAAAGGATAAAGTTTACAGAACAATATCTTTTCATTCATTTCATTTTGTTTATTTTCTTTATGTACTTTTATTAATACAGAAAAGGGCTTTTATGAAGATTCAATATGCTGTGCAGAATTTTAAACCACGCCTACATTCATAAGACGCTCACTTAAAAGTGACCTGTAAAAGTGAAAAGTGTGTGAAAGTACCTACCATAAATGGTAGGTATGCAATTTCTGTACGTATTTGTTTTATTTATTACACAACACTTAAAAAGGCATAAACAAGCAAGTTGTCGGAAATGAATAATTAATTGATTGCCGTAACACATAGTTAAACAAATTATGTCAATGCATAGATATTATTTATTTGTATAAGTATTTCTTGTTGGTTGAACTTGTACCCTGTCGATAGCTCTAGACGATAACGTTAAATGCAGCATAACGCGACTTTGTATTGAATAGAGTGCATGTATCTTACAATATGTCTGTACAAATCAATATTCACGATGTGAATTCCTTAACGGATGAAAACTTTGTGTGTTTATTTGGTAATGTCATCGAATTGTGTCCCGCTGCCGCTGCCAGTGTCGAGAAAATGAGACCATTTGCAAGAGTATCGGATCTTCAGGATGCGTTTAGTAAATATCTTCAAGATCTCAATTATGAAGGTACTGTGAATTATTTTGCTTTGTTGTTTAGGATAATATATCAATCATTGACTGGTATAGGTACAAATCAAAATTTATGCTCATTATACTTGTACTAAGTGCGTGTTGGCCTGTTGGTAAACGGACTAGACGCAGCTGCCCACTTGTTCACGGTGGTCGCGGGTTCGAATCCCAGGGCACACCTCTGACTTTTCGGAGTCATGTGTGTATTGATAGTCAATCACCACGCACTAAAACGGTGAAGGAAAACATGGTGAGGAAACCTGCATACCCTAGCGATTTATAAGAATTTCTATGGTATGTAAGTCCGCTAACCCGCACTAGGCCAGCGTGGTGGACTATATGGCCTAAGCACACTCAATCGTACTCTTGATTGTAGAGGAGGCCCGTGCCCTGCAGTGGGACGTATATGGGCTGATACAGATACTTTGTACTATGTATAGTTTTTGGTGACATATGTGACTTGACTTGTTCCATTGAGAATAGCCAGTCGAGCGTTCTTTACGTAAGGATTTTTTTGTTATTCATTATAGAAATATGTCCAGCATTGAGTTTTCTCCTTCTGTGTCTCCAAAGACACAAGCCTAGCCTGTATGTTGACATAGGGCAGAAATTCTGTCGAAACTTGGGTTTAACGTTTGGTTCGATATTTTAAAAATAATTATTCCTTATTTTGGCTCGAAAAAGCAACTGCAATGCAATGCATTCTAAGAGCAGTGCATTTAAAACGGCGAAGGACAATCTTTGGCTGTGATAACTCCAAAGAGTATTGTGTCGACAATGAAAGCTGTTGGATACAAAGATTCTATAATCGAATAGAAAAGTTTTTAAGGAGATTTTTAACCAATTTACAGAAAATACTTTTATTTTATAGATAAATTGGATATATTGAAGAAGCATCCGGATTTGGCTGGCCGGCTGGCAGAACAAGGAAAATTGACCAAAGAATCTACAAATGAACAGAAAGCTGCCGGCTTACACGAACTGACTCCTGAGCAGAAAAATATTATAGATAAGTATAACGACAGGTAAAGTTATTTCTGTCTACCCACATGTCCAAACTGTGACGTCATAAATTGCTATACAAAATGTAAATATGTCTTACAAAAGACGTCTTGTCCTCATATTAACATAACTAAATTTTACCTAAAATATACCTAAGTATATGTATATAATAATAAAAATTACTGAACTGGGTTTTACTGTATTTTATATGTTCTATGATTAGTTATGCTGTGGGTTAACAAAAAGTGCACCTATCGTTTAAAAATTTGGTCATAATTAACTCAAATTACGTTTGAATTTCATAGCACTTACTAAATGTATTTAGGCTTGGTAACAGATAATACTAACACAGGAAAAGATAATCTCTTGAGATAAATTATCTCTCAACTAAGCTCTACAAATGACGAATTATGTGTACGTGTGTACACAATACAAGAATGTATATTTAACTAGGTACTTAGCAGTTTAGCAATGCAGGCACTACGTAGTACCCAAGTATCTACTTATGTATCTGTATCAGCCCATATATGTACGTTCCACTGAAAGGCATGGGCCTCCTTCACAATCGAGAGTAGGATTGACTATTGAGAGTGGTTAGGGTATATAAGTAGTCCATTATGTTGCATGCTGCTGTATCTAAATGAATATAGATATAGTATATATTGTATTAGATGCGCATAATGCCTCTGTGACTTCTAAGGAAATAAATTCAAAATATCTACTTTCTTAATAATCACCGCTTTAAAACGAGATATAGGCACATCGTTGTGGAGAATAAACTTCTTCAGCGGGTTTTTCCTTTTGAGTGTGTTATCTGGTGGCGCTGTACATTTTGTGCTACAATGTCGAGTAGCGCCATCTATCCAAAAATATAATATAATTAATATAAAAATAGAATTTCAAATTATGGTGCTTAGTGCTACCGGTTACGTTGGAATTCTGCGTCTGGAATTAATCCTAACAGATCCTTAAAAAGTCATCAATCAATCAAGGTCAGCATATTCAATATTGTGGAAATCAAGTAGACATAACAGCAATGAGCCTTTTTATAAGAAAGATCACTGTTGTCAATGGATGAAGCTGTTTTTTCTTGGGATCCGGTCAAAAGCTAGTGCCTAGAGGGCCAGAGATGATACAAGAACTCTACATGAAATGAGACCTTATACAGTTACACATGATGGATCGGTCATCGGTCTGAAATAATTGTACTGCTGAGTTTACAATTTGGCAAAGCCATGGAGCTATAATACTAATAAGCCGAATAACTAGCGCCATCTATCACAATCGCTGTCACAATCAGAAATGGCTAGCAACCTTACCTATTCAGCTAACAAAATGTTTCTATATAGTATACATAGGTGGCGCTATAATACATAAAATTAAACATGTTCTCAAACAGCCCCAAACTTGAAAACAACCAAAATTAATCATACTTTTTATTGAATAGGTACAAAACCAAGTTTGGATTCCCGTTTATAATTTGCGCGAGAGAAAACAAGATACAATCTATAATTAACGGTTTGCAGCAAAGGTACTCTAACCCAACAGAGCAAGAAGTCAATATTGGCCTGGAAGAGGTTAAAAAGATTTGTAAGCTAAGAATACATGATATTGTGAACGATTATTAAAGTTTTGTTAATAACATTATAGGCTTTTATTTTTTAATAATTAGTAGGTGTACCTAAAGGATATTTAGTAACGATATTCAGAAGGATAATAGTAAGGATATTCAGAAATGATTCTGAGGCTTCGTGTTGATAGCCTCCGTGGCACAGACGGTTAGACGCCGGCTGTGAAACGAGAGGCCGCGGTTTCGATCCCCGCACCGAGAAATGTTTGTGCGGCCCACAAATATTTCTTTCGGGTCTGGGTGTTTATGAGACCGAAAAGTCTCTCGTAGTTCCTGATTCCCACGACACAAGACTCGATCTTATTGTGGGGTCAGGACTATGTATGTGACTGTTGGGTGTTTATTTATTACATACAAGTGCTATTAATGTTCTGGTGGTTGATCTCTCAAATGTGAAGGGCCACCTGGGTCTGTACTACTGCTATGTCTATTTCTCATGACAAACAAATGTAAATGCAGTTGTGTTCTGGTTTGAAGAACATTGAAGGCAGAGTAACTACTGGACATAATGAGACTTAACATCACAGATCTCAGGATGGCGAGTGCAGTTGAATGCCAAACCTTGCTTTGTGCATGGCATTGTGTGGTTTTGCCACTGTCCATGAGCAGCTGTGTGGCTTATTACCAGGAATGGTATTCTTGTTTCATTATAATTCACAATAAAAAAGGGAAATTTTAAACACACTACCTTAACCAAAATACTTATAAATTGGTGACTATGTAAAAAAAAACCTTTGAATTGACCAATGTAACATGGTTGTAAAAGTTACTTACTTAGTTACATTTCGCAGAGCAGAAAACCTATTCTGAAAAATCATCCTAGATGCCGGTTTTTAGATACGAGTTAAAACTAAATTGATATTTAGTGATTTATTAAGAAATACATTATTAAGACAGTTTTAACTACTTTATAATAGTCCGAGAGATCTTTCAACAACTGCATGGGGTTGTCCAGCTACCTCACAAAGATCTCTAGTATTTAGGATGTCCTCAAAACCAATTTCAATATGTCTGCCTGTGAGGACCTCTAGCTGTAGGTTTGAGCTGGGCAGGAATGGAAGGCGACCAACCTGAAAGATAACATATTTTAAGCATCATATCAAGTTGAATACTTTGCTTTGTGCTCAAAGATTTATACACAAATAAGTAATCACATATCTGTTTAATGTTATATAAAAAGTATATACTATAGTTCAATAAATGCAAAACAACACCCAAAATGATATGTGAATTACTATTAATTTGCTTAATATAGAAAAACCATACGCACTTTACTAGCAAACTTTCTTTCCATTGTTATCTTCATAGGAGCATGTAATCCCTGAATGTTGCGGAGCATTGCCAAATTCATTTTTTCCTGATTGAGGTGATACTGAAATTATAAAATATTGGCATTAATTAAAAAGGTTTTGGTTCACTTATATCTGCTAATATAAGCTTATTATCGCTTTTGAACATTTTCTATTTCATTGCTTATGATATTGGGGGTGGTAAAGTGGTGGTGGTAAAGTGTCCAATTATCAAGTATTCAACCAGTGCCAATCAGTATCATCAAGTATTATTTTATTTATTTATTTAATTCTTTTTTGCACTGTACAGAAATACTATGTAGATATTATACAATAAGAAAAATAGTACAAGTGGCGGCCTTATCACACTAGGTAATCTCTTACAGGCAACCATGGGATGGATATACTAACAGGAGATAGAAAGGGCAGTCTAAGGCGTAAAAGAAATAATAATAATCTACAATTAATAACTAAAAATATAAAATAAACACACAAAATATATATAAATATCCATATACATACACATATACAAACATACCTATAATATATACATATACATGAACATATTATATACCTATCCTAAAATATATCAAGAAGAGAATGGACAAATTATTTCAGCTACACTCTTGTGAGAGGAAATGTTCTTTGACTTTTCTTTTAAATGACGACAGTGTTTCAGCCCGTCGCAACTCAGCTGGTAGAGAGTTCCACAGTCGGACAGCTTGGACAGTAAATGATTTGTCCATGAATACTGTGGAGTGCAAGGGCATTCTTAGTTTCAGGTTCTCCGACGACCTCAAGGATCTTGAAAGCGAATCATGGAGAAAGACGAAACGATCTTTAAGATACGAAGGCGTTAGAGGATTAAACAAAATTTTGTATAGAAGTGAAAGAATATGAGTATTCCGACGAAACCGGATGGGTAACCACTTGAGCCTAGTACGAAATTCTGAAACATGGTCATATTTGCGAAGCCCAAATATGAATCTGATAGAGAGATTTTGGAGACGCTCAAGCTTATTAAGTTGGTCCTCGGTGAGATCTAGATAGCTGACATCAGCATAATCAAGGATAGGGAGAAGGAGAGTTTGCGCAAGTGAAATCTTCGTGGTAATGGGTAGAAGATTGCTCAACCTACGCAAGGACCTTGCCGAGGCAAACAGCTTTCGACTAACCTCACGAAGCTGCGGACCCCAAGTGAGAGACCTATCAATAAATAAACCTAAATTCTTGACGGTTTCACTGTATGGGATGATAGTGCCATTGCAGGTGATGGATGGTAGGAGATCCCAATTAATTTTGGAAACCAATTTAGGGCTACCGACCACAATCACCTGGGTTTTGGATGGATTAACCATCAATCCATGGGTCCGGCTCCAGTCACAAATATGTTTCATATCAGTGTTTATAATAGAAATAGCGTCAGCCAAGTTGTTCAAGGGCGCCCGGGAGTAAATTTGCAGATCATCTGCGTAGAGGTGGTAGGAGGAGCGAATGTGGTCAGTGATGGAATTTATAAAAACAGCGAAAAGTAAAGGAGATAGCACGCCGCCCTGTGGAACGCCAGCAGATACGGGGCACCAAGAGGAGAAATTATTCTCAACACAGATGCGTTGCCGGCGTCCAAACAGGTAACTACGAAACCAATCAATTGCCATTGGAGATATGTTAAGAGAACCAAGTACGCTGAGTAACACATCAAAATCGACAGTGTTGAAGGCGTTGCTGAAGTCTAGCAGTGCTAAGACTGTCAGCTCGCCATGCTCCATGCCCGATCTGATGCCATCCGTAATATGAGTCAGGGTGGTAGTGGTACTATGCCCAGGACGAAATCCAGACTGGAGAGGATTCAGGAGGTTATTACTGGAAAGGAAAGTATTAAGTTGGATATAGATCAGGCGTTCGAGGACTTTAGAAAGGAATGGTAAAATAGAAATAGGACAGAATTCAGACAGGACTGAGGCCTTAGGTTTTTTTGGAATGGGGATGATATGGGCTTCTTTCCATGCAGAAGGAAATATCCCGGTGGAAACGGAATGGTTCAGGATGTGACAAATGACAGGAAGGATTTCGTCTAGGATAGGAAGAATCATATTACGGCTGACACAGTCGCTTCCCATGGCATTTGATGAAATAAGCGTAATAGTTTTCTCAACATCACAAGCAGCAAATTGTTTAAGAACGAAAGCAGAACATTCAGGAGTCTTAATGGTAGAAAGATGCTTAATAGTTTTATCTTTGATCGTCATGTCAAAATAGAATGGACAAGAAAAGTGATTATTCAGAGAATTTAGATCAATGGTTTTCGGAATTGGCTCTTGTGTAGGTTTACCCACTCCTAATGTCTTAAGAAATCTCCAGACTTTAGCTGGATCTCCGTTTTCAACAGAATCATGGATATGTCGGCGTTGAGCATTCCTACACACCTTACTACAGTGATTCCGAATGGCTACGTACTTCAACCAGTTCGACTCGTTGGGACGGCGTTTATACTTAGACTTGGCTGATGCTTTTTTACACAGTAACTCTTTAATTTCCGTGGTAAGCCATGGCGATGGTAGGTGTTTAAGTTTTATTTTTCGAAGAGGTGCATGCTTATCATATAAATTTGTTAATTTACTATTGAAGAGATCAATCTTGGCATCGAGGCAATCGGACTGAAAGAGCGCACTCCAGCGTATTATATATGTATCTACATATTATGATAATTAATAATGCAGCTCAGATGACAGCATCAATAGTTATATGGTTTGATGCCACAATAAATCTATAATATACACAATATTATTTTTTCTACATCATTTACATTATATTGATATATAAAGGAATGTTAGAAGACAGTAAAATTGCAGTGTTATTAAAATTATTATATTGGCAAATAATTATTTTATTTAGCATGATAGGTGAGGGTTATTTCATGGCCGCACATGGAACAATGGTGTCTGTTCTGGTTCTGATCAGAATAATCACAACTTTTACTTTTGAAATAAACTTTTAAATCTTCACATATTTACGACTGGCCTCCTTTTCAAAGTATTTTTGTATTTCAACAATAAATGTTTGCAGATCTTACGATGATAAGTGCTATAATTGCTTTTTTATCAATATATGTTAAAATAACAAGTAATTCATGGAATACCTTGTATTTTTAATAAATAATAATAATTGTAAAATAATATTCTTACATTCTTTTCCGACAGTTCTAGCGGGTGTGCGAAGCCAAGTTTAGCTCTTGTGCCAGCTACTCCAGCTACCATAGGGTCAGGCACTCCGAAGGGACCCTCGTGAATCGGAATGTTGTTTCCTCCATGCTCTGGCTTCACTTTCAAAGACGGCAGACCGAAACTCTGAAATGTTTACAATGAAATTGCACGTTTAGGAGCTTTCTTCGAAATATGAAAATGGAGCATTACTTTGTACAATCTATGTTTTCTTCTTACCATTTTGTTTAATATTTAATTGGTTCAACTGATAAAAATAAATTGACGGGTTGTTAGATGAAATAACACCGGAATTAAATGTAATTTGTACACTCAATGAAGCGGCATTTATTTTCTTATGTCAAATGAATGTCAAAAATTGTCAATTCATGTCACAGATAATATTCGACTCACAGATTCATGTCACGCAAAGAATAGACCCGTAGACAAATAGACCACTAACCTCACGTCTCTTTTTGAAATATCAATCTCAGACGATTGACGTTTCATCTACACGATGTAATATGGCTGGCAATCTATTCAAAGTATTTAATAAATTGTCTCGGCGTAAGCTTTAAAAAACAGTATGAAACAATATCGAACTATATTTTTCATTTGATGTGTTAATTTTAGTACGTTAGTAGGTATGTCCTTTTGGTATATATTTAATCACTGTTTTTATTGATAATTTTTTCCACTGATGATTTTTCATCAACTTATGCCCACTGCACACGACGCTTGTTTTGCTGCTGGATTGCTTGCTAGAATTTGCTGCTGGGTTCAAAGTTGACTCTGGCGCTGGGTGCAATGATGGCTCTCATGATATGTTGGCTTCACACGGTGCTTGCCACTACTCGCCGCTAGGCGTGCATGCGAAGCGACGTCGCTATCAAAGACACGAGTATTCATAACTTCTGCACTACCATGAACGCTCGAATACAAAAACTATTGCTGCTGAGATAATTAGACGTAGAAAAACTATTATTATGGCAGCTGCAGTTATTACTTTTAAACGGAAACGAGAGCTCGAACAACTAAAGCGTCGATTGTGGAGTTGCGAGTGGCTGTTACGGCGTGATACAGGACAGAATGTTCTACTAAACATGGTATTTAATGAGCTCGGGTATGTATCTATAACATTTCAACTTTATTTGCTACTATATTATTTGGATTTATAATTTCGTACTTCAATTTTTAATATATTTATATTACATTTTTATTTAAGCCCTGAAGATCCTTCCAGTCTCACTAATTATACGAAAAAACAAAAAATAATAATGATTATTTTTCCGACCCAAATATCGACCAATAGAATTGCACCATTCGACGTCACGTGGTACAAACTACATGGTATTATACTGATAATTTTTTGAAAATTTTCTCTGGTAGTTGCTATATATAAAAAACAAAACATGATCCAGTCAAATTAACCACACGTCAAACTGACAGGTTGAATTCAATTGTGAAAATTGGAGATTTTGCATGAAAATGAGTTTGAAATTAAAATTTGGGACGGAAAAATAATCCCCCGAATACCACACGAGCTTCAAAATTATCTGGCATTTCCCTCAAGGTTCCCTGCAAACAAATAAAGTCGTCAAGTTTTGACTCCTTCATTTGTTTGCAACGAACCTATCGGGAAATACCCGATAATTTTGAAGCTCTTGTGGTATTATATGTGAAAAAACCCCGAACACGCAAGCAATCTATCACGAAAAATAGCACGCGTTCGATCACCGAAATCCAGCACGCGACCACGCTTGAGAGCCAGCAGTGACGTCACTTTCTCGCAGCGCTGCCAGCAGAGCAGCCATCAGTGAACCCTGCAAGCAATCCAGCAGCAAAACAAGCATCGTGTGCAGCGGGCTTTACATCTTGTTTTTTAGTCTGTGATGTATATGGCAACATTAATGGGGCGGGAATATTTAAAAAAAATTGCTATGACAACTTGTATCATTTTATGATTTTAAAATTATAAATTATTTTTGATCCATTGTAATCAATTTTATAAGCGTTACGGAAAATATATTTAGAAATCTATTATAATGGCGAGCCGTGGTGGTGGCGGAGGTGGCGGCGCAGCAGCCAAAAAAGAAGCGGTACAAGAAAAAGAAAATATTTTGCCCCAAATTGAAAGAATAAGCTATGAGGAGAATATTTTTTTTATTTGAACCTATTCTAGGACCCGGAGGAGCAAATGAGAAGAAAGTTTCGCGCAAAATGCTTGTTTCGTGCGTTAGGACGTCTGGTGATGGCAAATGCGTATTGGCTGATTGAAGCAGTCGATCAGTATGAAGGGGTCGAAGACGTGAAACGCCGGGTCCAGCAAGCTGTTCGCGGAAAGGCGAAAAAGAAACAACTATTGACGATAACTGTTAGATATTATTTAAATTTAATGATTTCCCTGTAATGGCCTACGCACACCGGGACGGAATGGCAAGGGATTTTGCCACCGGCCAGTCACTTACTTACTGTAGTATTCCGTCGGCTTATTAAATCAGGTATGAGGTACGGAATCCTGAAAAACAAAATCCTTTGCCATT
This sequence comes from Hyles euphorbiae, assembly GCA_023078785.2. NCBI lineage: Eukaryota > Metazoa > Arthropoda > Insecta > Lepidoptera > Sphingidae > Hyles > Hyles euphorbiae. Next base: position 10,562,689 of record CM041041.1, on the reverse strand, counting down.
CCGCTCCGGTGTACGCTGACCATTAATAATTAACTAGGATCCCTTAGATAATTGCAATTAAAATATTATCGTAGAAAAGTTCTGATTAAAATACATAATTAGAATGTGGATGGATCTATTACAGTTTTAAAAGCGGTTTGACTTGATGTAATTGCTTGGATTTGCTTATATTTTAGGACAAAGCGCTGCTGAATAAGCCAGCTGACGAACGTACTGAGCAAGAGAAGAAATATATTTACCGAATTATAGGAGGGTTAAAATGTTTCAAACGTTATCCAAATGTAAGAAACATACTGATGATTTTCTTTATTTTCAGTTTTTTATAACGTTGATAGGGGTTAGACTTCCCTCAATGGTAGATATGCAAATTGGCCTGAGCCATTTGGCTATTTACTTTGAAACAGTGTTTTTGAGTCCGTTGGAAAAAGTATTCTGATAGCACCAACTTGTATTGTACTTATAAAAACATAAACAGCGTGGGTAAAGGAAGCAAATTACGTAAAAATAGCTCAGAAGAATATTTTAGAAAAATTTATCTATTATTTGAAAGTCAAATTTATTCGATGTGAAAGCCGCAATGTGCCTACTTCTCTTAGTGAAATTCCGGAGAAGTAAACGTTAGCAGTATTTTCTATTGTGTATCGTTTAAGTCTAGGCAAATGATACTTTCCACGTAACTAAAGAAAATCTAGATTAAAATAATATGATTTAATTAAAATTTTATCCATTATGATTTCCTTACAGCATGTGAAAAAGAAGTTGGCTTCTGTAACCTATTACAAATATTATGGACCCGGCCGAGCTATAGTCCGCCAACACCACGAGGCCCACGCATTGTACTTTATAGTGGCCGGTGACGTCATAGTCAGTCAGATGGTCTGGGACGATCTTTTACAGCAATATGTGTCAGTTGAAGTCGGGTCTATGACGTCAGGAGACATGTTTGGCGAAGTTTCTTTATTGCACAACATACCTAGGACTGCTACAGTTACTACCGTGGGTTAGAACAAATTGATTTGCTTAGATTATAGCCGTGGTTCCTAACCTGGGGGTAATTACCCCCGCGGGGGTAAAACATGTATTTTGGGGGGGGGGGGTAACAATGAGCTGGTTATCGTCTTAAGTGAAACAAAACCTAATATTACCAAACTTGTAAAAGCTAAGCAGTACCTCATGGTACTGTGGTAGTATAAAAAAATTAAACTAATAGAAATTTCAAAAGCATAATTATTGGTTATGTGCAATTGTTTTAAGTTTAGTAAAGTCTACGTATAAGGTATTAACACATGTCGTTTGAGATCATCCTTGGGAGGAGGGGTAAAATCAGTCACCCTAGAGGGGAGAGAGGGGTAAAATAAGTCACCCTTAGATCATAGGGGTAACGGACCTAAAAAGGTTAGGAACCACGGGATTATAGGATGCCGCCCTCTACATTTTTAGTGCGCTTAAAATTTATGTCGCCTGGAAGTGTAGCATTATGATTGTAGATGGCGCTCATGAAAGGTAGAAATTTTGCTTACTAGTGTTCTATGGGGTCCTTATTAAGAAACATAAAAGGATAATCGCAACCACTTGCTGATTCTAAATGAGAGCAAGTAATAATATTAATTTATTGGCATTAATTAAGGTCATAAATATAAACGGAGGCCAATTATATTCCATAACAGTTGCAGGGTAGAACTAAATTCTTATATGGGTAATGCTAGGCTGCTGAAGGCGCCTAAGGTCGTTTTTTACTATTGTCACGCTCAATTCGGATTCCGCAAAATATGTTGTGGGCGTTTTGCCTTATGTAGACCCTTCTTTAACAGTTGGAATTGCTAAGGTTGAAAGTGTTGATAGATGAATAAGTATAGAATTTATATTACGTAATGGTTAACGCACTGTTTTTTCAAGTCTTCAAGATCCGATCGGAACAATAACAGTTAACAAAAATTGGTCCCGTACTATTTTATATTGAAAGTATAATTAACTCCTTTAAATTCATATAATTTTCGAGCATTTCTCTGTCCCTCTCTCTCTTCTGCCACAGGAATTCCTGTACTTCTCCTTGTAGGCTGGTGTCTGACACTGCGCTTGCCTTTACGTGGCCTCCACTCCAGAACCTTTCAGCCCCAATAGCCATCACTTCACTGCGCTATGTGCCCTATATTTTCGTGCATACAGAACCGAACATAAGCAAAGATAATTAGCCCATATGATTTGATTTATCGACCAAACAGTTATCCAAGTAACGTGTATCTGAACTAACGGGCCGACAATCGCTACGCGTAATTCTCTCAACCATTATTTCATTTACGCTTATTATTAGGTCACTGCGAATTGTTAGCATTAATGAAAGACGATTTCAAGAATATTCTGCAGGCCTCGGTGCAGAAGCAGTGGGATGAAGTCAGGCGGGCTATGGTGGCCTTTACATATTTCGATGCCCTTGATGAGGTAAATGTTATTTTAATCAGTTGTAGGTAGATTTTTGGCTGATGTAACTGTTTTGTTAGTATTGTGTACGTACTGGAACATTGAAAAATAAGATGTGTATATTTTTCTATTAAGTAACCATAACTTCATATTTTTATTCTCTAATTTTAGTGCCAGTTATTAGCAAACCTATATAAATAATTAAATAAATGTTATTACAAGTAGAGTTTGTGTCTACTGGATCTGGATCTGGATCAGCCCATATACGTCCCACTGCAGGGCACGGGCCTACTCTACAATCGAGAGTACGATTGAGAGAGGTTAGGCCATATTTGTGTCTACAGGCTCGCTTTAATAACCAAGTTTGTCGCTTTTGATAAGATCTATCTTATTTTAATTTGCATTATTTTTCTCATAATGACACCTATTATTCACATTTCGTAATAGCTTAACATATTATTCAATTGAAACTATAAAATTACTGGTAACATAATAGTATTTTGGACCAGTCCAAGTTTTTTATTGCTAGGTGGCTCGCCGCGAAGGTTGTATAGTCGCCAAGATGAAGTCGTACGAGCCGACGGAGACGTTGCTCGGTGACGGCGTGGGCATCGCCAATTTCGTCTACTTCATACTCTCCGGCCGATGCCAGATGATTGAGACCATGCAAGTTTCCGTCAAAAGGCATCTGGGACGCAGCTTTTACTCGCTATACGATCCCTATGTATGTATTTAGCGGAACTCCAATAAGTTTTGTAAAAACTATTTTTTTAACGAAATTTACATGCTAAAATTGATATCAATAAATTATTGTAAATGGTATTAATAAATTAATGACGACCGAAAAATACTGTCAAGTACCTGGATGCAGGTTTTTCTTCAGGTCACTGCAGATCCCTTAAAGGCTTCTATGTTCAGCTGTGGCCATTCTGTGCTTTTCATACTCAACTCCTGAATATTCTTACAGATTCAATTTAACTGTTTTGTTAAACATTTAGGTGCCAAAAGAGGAAAGCGAGCAAGATTTTGACACGAAATATTTTGGTGCGTATAAAAAGGCTAAAGAAAGTAAGGAAAGTCACGGATCAACGTCTGGAGAGATCCCAAAGTCGAAGGGAAGCAATCCCCGCGATTCTTCTAAAGCCACGGGAAGCATTCTTAAGCCGCCGAGTTCTATTAAACATTCCAGATATTCGGGACAAAGAGAAAGTGTTCAAATAGTGGCTGCCGATGATACTAAGAGAGCAAGTACAAACAGCGCCTCGAGTCAGCAAGTCACTTTAGCTTCTGGATCATCTAAATCGCAAGTGTTACTGCACCCCTCTGAACAAACACGAGATTCAGTCAGGTAAGAAATAATATGTTAATATATGAAAATGGGGAACATGTATTTAGTTATTGTGTAGGACTAACAAGAATAATTGCTGGGAAGAACTGCAGACGAAACTCACTAATCAAACCGCGAGTAATGGCTACTGATTGCTAACTGTTACAGTCGCACTTAAGATCGATGACTGAGTAGATAATGCCTAAAGTAGCAGTACATGTAAAGTCAAAGTTCGAGAAAAGTGCTTTTGAATTTTGATTTTGAGTTTAATGATTGATGTCAATAATACATATTATAATTTATTAATAAAAACATAAACAAAGTTATTGATGTAAATTCCTTATAGAGTACCTTAGTATACTTGTGTAGAGTCTAAAATCTAGATCAATCCATTTTAGAGATATTGACCTCATTAGGGCCCCAGCTAAATCATTGAAATCTAATCAGCTAAATGGTGCACAATATGGAATGCATTTATAGCACAGCATTGGTATTTGCTAATACTGTGTAGTGTTCTATTATAAGATGGCATATGTGGGGTACAGGATTGCAAAACAGTAATGAGATTGGGCGGTCTACGTGAGCTGAATACGTCTGATTCGAATGAACGATTATGCCGAGATAAACGCAACGAAAAGATACCGTCGAGATTTAGTGCCTTTCTTTATACATGAGCTGGAAATAGCAATCGATGAACAGCAGCGTGTAGAAATGTGCCTCATGTTAAAGTGATAATATAAGCTGACTGAATACAAATTAGATGTACTTGAATACAGCTTTATGAATATTTAAAACGAGGTTATTTTCAGATTGAGTGTTGTTCCAGAGGGAATTGTAGAGCGCCGGCCAGCGAACATACAAACTTATTTTATGCAGGTTTTTATATTACTGACATTAAAAAGATTGTTTAACGAGATTTATCTAATAAAAGTAATTGCATTTTATGAGCTTCTAGTGTAAGTTTGTTGGAAGTTGGAATTAAGTTTACGCTTAGGTTCAATATGGTTTTAGACTGTAATTTTAGTACTGATTTCACCAGGTATTCTTTTGCTAGGTATGTATATTCAATCCGGGTTCGAGTTTTGGTTTCGGCGAGAACATGCGCGACCGGCGCATCGTGGCCCTAACGCCGGTCGATTGCATGCTGCTGCCAAAAATATGGCTTCTTCAAAGGAACACAGCCAACATTTGGACTCGTATACAGCACTACCTTGAAAAGAAGGTACTGTTGACTATATGTATAACTTATTAGCAATTTTCTTTGTGTAGTTACGATAATTTTTGTATTTGATGAATGAATATCTTTTTTAGAACTCACTGTTTAATTAATTATAGTAAGAATTTATATTACATTTCTGCAGCCTTGGTCCTTTTACATGAGAAATGTCAGAAGCCCAAAAAACAGGGCAAGGGCATTAACTAATTTCGGCAAAGTGCGTAAGATCTTGAAAGATATTTTGGCGGTGATAATTAATGAACTTAGGTTATAATAGCAGGAGTATGCCTACTGAAAATATCGAATAAAGTTCAAGTAAAAAAAAATTGCTTAATTTATACTCCTCAGATACCCACAAAGAAGCAGTTGTTCAAGAGTTTCGTGGAGGAGCGTCGTTGGCGCGAGTTCCGCGAGGAGATGGTGGACGACGTGGTGGCTCGCTCCAACACAGTCAACTGGACTTCGGTTCATGACGTGCCCTACTCCATACGCATGGATGAAATGCTCGATATATGATTATAATTTGTTATTCATTTTTAAATTTTTGTCTGATTAAACTATTTCAAATTTTAAAAATTGTTTTGTCAACCGGGTCATCTGAGATCAAAAAGGATACTACTTTCTTCAACATTGCTTGATGTTTTAGAAAATCATATATTTAGGTGTTTTTTTCTGATCACGTTATTTTTGGGAAAACATATGATAAACAAAGTATACTTCAGTGTGATGAGTTAATCAACTGATTGGATATAAGGTTATAAACGTTTTGGTCCTATTATGTACTTAGGCACAAGATTGTAATTACGTAAATTAATGAAGTATACGTGTACAGTGTGGTGAATCAATCAATTGATTGGATGCAAAGTCTTATATAAACTTTTTCGTCCCATTATGCACTTAGGTACAAGGCTGTAAATTAATGTAATGACTGCTAAAATAATAACACCTCAGTTAGCAGTATGTCCATAATAGCAGTATGGATATTAAGTGGTACTGGATTTTTTCATGTATCGTGGGCGGAGGATATAACAAACAACCGCACTCGCAGAATAACAGCTGGTTGTTAAGAGATTTGTAGTAATAAATCAAGTCTCGATTATTTTATAAGGAGCATTACTAGAACAAAATAATTCTACCATGAATATTGTAAAATTTAGTACTTATTAACATTGAGTCCTTTTGTGAGAAACAGATTTTTTTATTATTTGTTGTGGAGTATTAAGGTAGACATTGTGTATTAAACAACAGCTAAATATAATTGTACACACTAAAGAATTACCTCTTATCTTTGTATTCCAATGATACCGTATTTTATTTTGCCTCACACTTTGCTTTTTCTACGACGCGACGCGAAGGTACGAATTGTCGAAGATTAAGGTACAACTTCGAGTATCTATAATATAGAGGGAGCGCTGGTACTTCAAAAACGTAGATAAAAATGGTGGTGCCGGGCCACCATTTTCTGTCCTCCTATTGGCTTATAATTGAACAGATTGTGCAACATACATAAATTACTTCGAAAAAAAATTAATAATGAATAGTTTAGGGCTATTTAATGTCACTCAAACTCGTTTTAAAAGGATAATAGCTAAATATAATTTCGGCTATCAAAGGAATTTATAGCAAATTATTGCTAAATAATTAATTCAATTTTCACTAATATAGGAGCTGTACCAACATTACGAACAAGAAAAGATCTTCGTTTTTCAAAACGCAAATGTATGACAACCCTCCCTCGTACAACAACTACCTTCTACTATTTGTTTTCGTTCCGATTACCAAAAAATATATGACGAAACTATGCATGGATCACTCAAATATTTATGAATATAGTTAAGAGTCCATTAAAATTATTTAAAAGTAGGCTATTTTAAAGGTCTGTAGATACTTGCTAAAGAAATAGTTAGTGATATGTAATTTTCCGAAAAATACGTTTCGGAACATTAGAAAAAAAAAATACGGAAATATTTCAAACTGGAAAAATAATGGAAATATTAAATTTTTGACCTTTTTTAGAGTTTATAAATTGTAAAATTGATTTTATCCTTTAACATACTAGATTAAATTAATAAAATATATATTATAAAATAAATTCATGTTATAGCTGCTTTTTGAACAATCCCTTAATTGAAATAAACAGTGAAGCAAATTCATTTTAACCAAAACTTCCAGTTTATTTATCTATATTTTTCCTGGGTTTCGATTCATCCTGCAATTCGGTAAAATTTCAAATTTCGAATTTAAAATGTAAATATTTAGGAAAAATATTCGTTTGTTTTCTTTGCAAAAAATTCAAATGAAAAATTACAATTTTCTTAAAACTTTCTTTACCCAACAGTAATTTTAGCACATGTTTAGTTTTATTTATTGAAGGAACGAATAAAAAGGAACGACATTGCGAAAAAAGCGCGAATAACAAATGATGTCACCGCGTCGCGTAACCAAGGCAACCTGTTTTGGCGGGAAGCGCCCACGCGCTTCAATCACACTCGTACCACGAACACGATTCGGATTCCGAATACATTCGACCGCAGTGCACCGCGAGAACCGAACGCCGCGCGTTTTTCAACGACGACAGCCTGGCTGATCGAAATTTCGCGATAGTTAACTACATAAATAACATATCATAACCAGAGATTATAACTTTAATATTATCAGTCTAACACGAAACGATTGTCTGATCTCACGTATCAGCGTTTAAATTGCAGTTGTAAGATTAATGCTGCTAGTTCCATCAGGTGAGTGGAAACTTTGTTATTATTTTATATTGACATATTACAATATTTTATAAAAATAGAAATCAAACCATTTTATTAATTATTTAATTTGTTTAATTATCTCCATTTATTAGTACACCTTTTTTCATTTAGAACAATTATAATTAATCACACCTTGATGATCAATGATTAATATTCTCTCACAAATGAAGAAAATTAAATAATTTTAGCAAATACTAATTGTTTATTTTTTTATGTACATATTAGTTACAGTATCTATCTGTATCTGTATCAGCCCGAATACATACGTCCCACTGCAGGGCACGGGCCTACTCTACAATCGAGAGTACGATTGAGAGTGGTTAGGTCATATAGTCCACCACGCTGACCTAGTGCAGATTGGCTTATTTAGTTGGTTGGTTTAGTTACACTATTCATTATTTATTTTTAAATTATTATTAAAATCTCATATTGTATCACCAAAACAACGCGTCATGTTTATTTGTGCAACGGGACATCTTAGCTTCTGTGATTAATCGTGTTGCAATTATTGCCTTTTGCATTGTATTGGAAAAGTTACCTATTTACTGTCTCACTTCCTGTTTCCATTCTTCAAGCTATATTTGGTAAGCTAGTCCATAGCTTCCTATGTCGAGAAGCTAGATATGTATAATCGATTCCATCCTACAGTTAGCAAAAGGATGGCCTCAACTGTAATTGTCCAATTTTCTTATGTGTTATTTTTATCTCTGACTTGATAGAAGAAAATTGAAATTGACGTTGAAAGAATTACTAAACTCTCGTACAAAGCCTTTATGTAAAAATAAACATTTATAACATATCTTTATGATACAACAGTTTGTATTCTAAGATTATTATAGCAATTCGATGGCTATGAGGAAGATATTCATTATTGTATGATGTAATGTGATGATTAATATTATCTATGACGTAATAGCATTTTATGGAGTTTGATACCCAAAAATGATAATTTGTAGAATATTAACATATTTTCACTTTCACATCCTTTAGAAAATTACTACCTATACGATGCGACGCGACGTCGCGTCGGAAGCAATTGCACGCAGTTATTTTTGCGCAGCTAAAACACAACTTAATTTAGTTTGGTGCGTGAATTAACAGCCAAGGGGCACTTCATTATCATGTCATCGTTTAATAGTACTTCATCAATCTTCGCCAGCTATCATGGAGAATTCCACGATGTTCTGCATTACGGATATATTAAGTCATAAAGCGACACCGCAAATATAACATGCACACATCGCAAAGAAGTCTCACATTTCGTATCGAGTGACAATGATTTGCAACTATCGTGTTACACATTACCGTAGTCGCCTCATGCTGCAAACCGTACTAATATATTAAGATATACTACGTACTACATACTTGAATGTGTCAGTTCGTCTCTCAGCTCATTGCTACTCTGTTTATCAATCAATTATCGAGTACCAGCAAAGATCCCTCGCGTAACGTGACGAAAGCCTCTTCCGTGTGTCACATAATTCACGTTTTGTGTATTGATTTGTAAAACTGCCTTTTCCCTGTTGGATTGGAGCACGCAAAATGTACCAAAATGAGTAAGGCCATCAATGGAAGATCCGTTTTGTGTACCATCAAGCTGTGTGTTGACTATTAACAGCGGCCTTAACATTTCAACCGCACCGTTGATGTTTCCTGATTGTCGAGTAGCGAAATGTGTGCCTCGCAGTACGAAATAGTCGATGACGGCATTTGCCACGGTTGAACAGGTTATCGTTATGAGTCTCAATTGAGAGAACGTCTTGATTCACAGGATAATTTATTGCTTAGGTAACTGTCATGGACATTCAAAGATAATAGTGTACATGTGACCTACAATATTGATAACTCTTCCAATAATTGCTAACTATTAACTCTCTGAACACAGTATACCAATGCAAGGTCACGAATGCCAAGTGCCAACCGTGTTATGTTTATGCATTCTATGAAATCAGTATGCAGTCATAATTAAGTGGACGTATGTTGTATAAACATCTCTCTGGTGATACCTGACGGACATATCAATTGGGGAAGAGTTTAATCGCAGCATCAAAGTCTTGGCAAGGCTTACTGCGGCATATAGTTTTATGGTTTAACATAAATCAAGCTGTTTAAGAAAGAGACGTTTCTAATAAAAATAACAATCAGTAGTTAGTGTTGTTCAATGTTTATCGTTCAGCAATAAAATTTTATTATAATCTTGTACATTTTAAACTACCAAGGTCTTCAAGTATTGCTAGTCAACATTCAGTCTACTGGTTTGAACTACATCGCTACATTATGTACACACATTGGACCTGTATGTGAATTACTTGTAGATCATAAATCATTTACCTACAGCGATTTTAGTGTTTAGCATCCTAGACAATTGCTGTAAATTGATATCAATTTATAGCTATTGTCCTACACTGTTGGCTGGTCAAATGATCGTCGAGTTACGTGATAATATCGATTGTATTGTAAATTGTAATTACCTATATTAGATTCATGATAACAAAAGGACACAATAGATTTAAAAGGTATTCGTTCATTATTAATACTTTTGTCATCACGTGATTCTAATTTCTATAAGAATAAAAACAATGCTTACGGTTGTTGTTACATGTAGATAAATAATAAATGTCCTCCTTCGGATTATTAGTATTTTTGAAAGCTATGAAAGAAATGATATCGTAACTCAACATTAATTCAAAAAGTCTTAAAACGTTAATAGTGCACTTTAAACAGCGAAATATTAATTGGTACCATTTGTATTTATAACTACAAAGAAAAAATACTGTAATATCTTTGCGACCGCAGAAAGCAGCAAAGCTTATTTTAAACAAACTGCTATTAAACTAGCTTATGACAGAAAAATTAATTGAGTAAAAGTTTGATTATTCGCGAAGGACGCGAAGCGATGGCCCAAATACGATTTTATTCATTTTTCACAACAGTGACTCGTACCACCTGGCACTGCCTTTGCATTTCTTTCTGTTGGCGACGAATATCTATATCATACCAAGTATTTTTATATGTGACTGATTCTAACACGATAACAAGTTTGAAGGACCATATGGATATTTGGAAGATATTTATACGGTAAATTCGCTTAATGGTTTGTTTTGTACATGTGTCTTACAAGGCCATGGCGATTTTCAATCAGTTTGATAATATGTGGAAAACCTGTGTAGGTACAAACTTACAATATTTTTGAAGATTTTGTGAGATAGAGACTGAAAATGTAGTTAATTACAGACATTTTGTTATACCGAACTATTTTTATAAAGCCTACAATATTTTTCTTCGTATCGCTTCTACTACTTCTATGTTTTGGGGCGGATATTCTTGTAGCTCTATTAGCTCTAATTGCAAGCTCATAATTTTCTGCGTATTGTCTATGATTCAACGTTTGATCTGTGGATGCCATTGAATATATTGATGTTTCTTGTTATCGATACTGCATTATCATCTAACAATATAGAATGCACCTAGAAAATAAATCTTTGATTTTAAGATTGTTTATCTACTTAACATAGAATTTTGTATATGCTAACAGTTAGAACTAGAATATTCAATTGGCAAGTGCCCTGCTTAACTGGAATTAAAAGTTAAGGAGGCGCACGTGCATGATGTGGGTGTGGGCGGGTACGAAGGCGTTCATATGAATAAACCAAACAGATTTGCCATTTAAATATAATCATTACAATGATCCATTAATCACTGCAAACGTACGTACTATTGTTCGTCGCCTAATTATTTGAATAAAGTCTGTCAGCCCCTTGTTAAACAGCCCATTATGGGTACAGTCAGCAGCATAAATCGCTGAACACTTCACATTTTTTGATACCCATTTTATGAATTTAAATTTGTACGTACTACACTGTAGTCGTAAAATACAACCAAGTAAAGTCATCTGTGCCGAGAAGTGTCATACGATATTGAAAATAATTATTATTTTGGATGATAAGACAATTCCTAATCTCGTGAATGTGTAGCGACTTATGTTGCTGACTGTACGTATAAATCGCGTAGAAATAATCTGATATTAATATGTTCTAAAAATATTTTTGCATCTTATTATTTACAAACAAGATATTTAATGATAGTAATTACATATTATAAAAGAAAATCATTTAGTTCAGTTATTTTTAATTAAGTAGATATTCATTTTGAAATATTGGTAGAAAATAACGATAATGTTGTGAAATTAATCATCATTTTTATTTATTTGACATAATTGAAATAATTTACATAATTTAAAGAATAGCAGTGAAATCTAGCTCTACGGTCGAATTTAAAAAAACTTTCACGGATTTTTATAGCATTATAAATTAGTTCTATTGGTGTTGTATAATTGTAATTTAATATCTAGTTTAACACTAAAAATAAAAATAAATGTTTAATTTCAGAAATAAAATATTTGTGAAGTGAAAAAAACAACATGCTTATTTGGCCAAAGCACACATTCCGATATTCTATTCTATTGCACATGAGCTGTTAAAGGCAGAACAACTTTCTAGTTCGAATTAGTTTTTGCGAAATCGTATTACTCTCTAAATGGAATAAATATTTAGCACACTGGGTTTTTATTGAATTAAGACAGACGTAATCCTTTAGAAAATGCGGATATCTTATTCTCATGAATGTAGTTTATGCATGTCTCTATTAGAGAGTAGAGATTGTCCCGCCTTCATATCTGCCCTGCAACTATAAATCTTTTAAGCCAGTATAAACATCGATCAAAAATAATGGTCATTGAACTTTTCTAATTTTCTGGGAATGTCTAATCTGATGTTAATACGAGGTGTTGAAAATATATATTTTTCACTTCCCTACATAGCAAAACAGGAGACTAAGATAAGAACTAAAGAGTTGACAAGTAGGTTGTCGATATTCGACTATTAAATTCACTGTTATATTATTTCATTTCTAACATCACCAGCCATGGTGTTAAATATCATAACTGTATTATAAGGTATTAAGGTATCTTGCGTCCTTAAATGAACTCTGCAATACTATGTCAATTGACTAACACCATACATTATGTAGTTACGTGTAGCGATAAGTCTAGTAGCTTCTTATTAGCGCCGCTACGTCGAATTCCTTACAGATGTGAGCTAAGTAAAGTATCAACCGGTTATAAATGAAAAAATGTTTTATATTATATACATCGGATGGATGTCATGGTGTTGTATATATATGTAACTAGAAAATACACGGCGAAACGAAGTGTAGTGGCTCATGCAACCATGACACCATCTGTGCCCCTTATGGAAAAATATCTGAGTTTGTGTATGTAGGTATAATTCGATTTGTACAATAAAGAGTCTGAATTAAAAATAAATTAATATATTTTATTAATAGTGTTTTTCCATTACGTTTTTTCTATAATGATTAATTATATTTATTACCTGCATGATTTGGTGCTAACAAGTGGCGCCACGTAGGTAGACACGAGTGCCAATTCCGATCTAATGACCTTTTAGTACTTATCAGGTTTTAAATAAAGTAATTAAGAATGGGTGTCACATTTATAATCACTCTTGAGTCTTGAGTAATAATTCGTTCGTAATAAATACAAACAATCAAAATGTATGTTTATTATGTTGCCTGCTTTTACCTGTGTTTTGTTATTCTAAAGCTACAAGCTGAAAACGAGTTTTAAAATAATACCTATATGAATATTTTAAGGTGATGTCATACATCTAACATAGTGTATTTTCATGTTAAGCAGACTGTCTAATTTAAATTGACCTTCATTGTTTCCCTTATTTTCATTGCTGTATTTAAAAATTTAATAGGTAAATGAAGTCATGCTAGTGGTCGCAGTTATGATTTATGTAACAAAATATTAAAAAACCGTTTTTAAAATACATTGTTACTGTCAGCTGAAGTCTAGTGGAATCAGGTATGCAGATTATTGACAATAGGGGTCTGAGATATATTCCTGAGTGAAACAAACTATTTGAAAATTTCTTGAATGATACTATTTGAGTTATCCGGGATATCATATTAATATGTTCGTGGCCAACCACACTGGCGTAAATAAATTGGGCGAATAGTGGGTAGAAGTCACATATAGGTACATATCTGCCCACCCGGACGGGCATATCCAGGCTTATGAGATATGTATTTCTATTGTATTTCATTGAGACTGAATTGTAATTGAATATATTATTATGAGTGGATGAGTGGATACATAAATGTTTATCACGCCATTGCACAAAGGACATGACGCGTGTCATTACATTAACTATGTGTTTTTAATGTGTGTCTATTTTTAAACGAGTGGACGAGTGTATCGCTGCCTACTCTTCTTATTTCTAATGTAAGTTTATCCTAACTCTGATCAATATGAGGTGAGCAGTGTTGATATTTCTAAAATTTAAAACCACGTGCGCAACTAATTGCTTAAGAAAAATCGTTTTGGGAGAAGAGTTATAGCAGTTTTGATTTTGGCGTGACATTAAGATTCAATTTATGGGTGTTTCACATAAATAGAATATTTTAATATAAAAATAAGTACATAACTGTATTTACCATTCGAACTGTCCTATTGCTTTAGCGTCGTTTTTGTAGGTAATTGTGGTATACTTACAGCATATATCCCCAGCAATAATAAATTAAAAAAGTATTAGGTGCATATTAGCACTTTCATACATTGTTTTACTTAATCTTATTCTTAATTTTGTGGAGACAAAAGTCACCAAATTTTTTAATGCTCCGTAATAGTGGTAACAATACTGTAATGTTAACTGGGACAATGATGAGGACAATTAAGTTTATTTTTTTATCCAGCTCTATCTCACGTAGTGATTTAAATTCTCTTTGCTCTATCTCAGCTATTTATGAAAGATTTTATAATTAGGTTGTAACTGTTGGCTATGGACATTTAAAACTTTTGACGTGATAGAAACTTTTTTGTTATTACGATAAATTAAAATGTTGTATTCTGTCAATTGTCAATTTATAATTGTTAAAAGTTACGGTTTGAGTTTATATATTTTTAATTTTTGTTAGGTTTACTTCATCGTGGAACAAATAATATTATTGTCATCAATCGTTTTATATGCGTTTTAAGTAGAATCATTTTATTGTTATAATAGTTTTTATTTATTATTGCGATGCAATCGTCTAAGGCAACAAAATCTTCGTTCAGTACCTTGCGATCGGTAATGTTCTTCATTTCACCTACTCACAAGTGCTTACTGCTTTACCTTTAGGATACATATTTTTGTACGATAAATAAATTAAACTTTTAAGGATATTATTCCCATTAGCATTTGATCTTAGCCAAGCTTTGTTTAAATACATATTAATTAAAATTTCATCTGATGGTATTGTTTCTATTACCACAATCAGATCTACATTGTGTTACTTTTTTGGATTATATGAATTTAAAACAGTTAATCCAATTAGGGGCACTAGGTATGTTTTGCTTTTATAGACGCCGTATGTTTAATACTGAATATTATTATGAAGCAGCTGTTTTAGCTGGATACACACAGCAAGCAGTAGCACTAAAGAAATTACGTCAGCAAGCGTTTGCAAACCATGAGTCAAAATTTGATGGAACGTGCCATGCTGCGGTGACCTTTTATAAGGTCAGGATAATGTAGTCATTATGTTGTTGTAGGCGCAAACTGGTCGACATAAGTCTGAAGTTGCCTTCGGACCAACAACATCATCGCTACCCAAGCGGTATTACCAGTGTGAGGCTCCGATGGGCATTCGCCAGAACCCTTGGACTCCGACTAAACGACGTGGCCCCATCGCAGCCGAGGCACCCAGCCCAGGCCCTGCAGTAGTTTCTCTACCTTCGCTCATAGGTAAGCTTCACACTTATTTCATTTTATTGTTAGTATTTTTGTACGAATGCTAATAGGTCGCTCAGAATGAATGTAGGTAAATAAGTGATTGGTCATTCAGCTCTTTCAAAACCTCAGGATAAGTGACGTGATAAAGTAAATATAAACATAAATGTTTATTAGCAAATGAAAACACAATGTATTTGCAATATATACAATTGTTGTAGATAAGTTTCCAAAGTGTTATTATATTATTATACTTTACAATGGAAGGAAGCGTTTCAGAAACTGAATTCCACACGTCTGGACAATGTTTGAACACCTTTGCACACACAATGTATGATTAGTTTTTGTCGCGTTAGTTTCGGTGCCGCTTTGTTCGCGTTCTCTCGTGCGCTCGCGCTTACGTCACCGCTCGTTCCATCAGAGGTTGTGTTTTGAGTTGTCAGATTATCACAGAACCGCTAACATCGACCTCGCGAACACCGTGCATCAAACAAGTGACATCATAATGTTTATATTTTAGAATAACATTCAGTTTTAGTATTTCCAATGTTGCCGTAATCTACTTAGTTTTGAACATCATAATTCCGCATAATTAGGCATGACTTTAAGAAAAGGAGCGTTCCAAGGTAATTAACATTGGCGACAACTTCATGTATGTTTTATTTTTGTGTTTTATTTAAATATGGAACTATCTGAGTGTTGATAAGATTGATTACTAAATAAAAAACAACAATAATTATTCATAAGAGAATCGACTAGAGAACGTGGGCGCAAACATTGACCCGGTCCAAGGTGAACTCTATCAGTAGCGCATGAGATTCAGTATACACTACACAGTATACCTACAGTAAACAGTATACACATATCGGTTGACATTGGCGAATCGTCCTACTCTCAGCCGTTTATGGTAATGCAAAAACTATTACAGCATTTCCTTTTTTATTACTTGTGAACACGTTTTGTGCGTGGTCAATAAACGAAAAAGTTGAATGACAATATTTGAAGGACAGAAATTACAAAACTTTTTGTGATGTCAATTACCAGTCAACACGAAATTGAAACTATGTTTAATTATATATTTGCCAACGAAACCTTGACATATAGTTTCTATAATATTTATGATCATCATAAGCAATAGGTAAATTGCTATCTTTCCTGCAACAAGATATCTGAAAAAGTTGCCATAGAAATATAAGGGAGAGGCCTTTATTCACTACTTATGGTTAGCCTTTTAAAAGAGTAAAAATTCGTAATAAATGGTTTACCTGTGGTTTTTTTATTGCTATGAATGGCGAGACGAGCGTGCCATTCGCATAAGCGATACGACTGCTCATGAACAGTAGCAAAAACAAACAGCATCCTGAATTACAAAGCAATGCTTGGCATTCTACTGCGTTGCCATCTTGAGACATAAGATGTTAAGTCTCAATATATCGAGTAGTTACTCTGGCTACAATATCCTTCAAACCGAAACACAACAATACTGCATACTACTGTTTGACTGGTGGTACTATTAAGGCGGCGTCTCACATATGAGAGACCTACCAACAGTAAAATTATGTGTTGTAGGGAAGCCACCGCCGGAATCTCGCAAGCCGCGCGCGCCTGCTTTCACTTTTGGGCAGAAACTGGAGCCTGCAGGCACCACCGCTAAGGCTGGCCCTGGACCGGCATCGTACAACACAGAAGGCATGACAGCTAAAGGTAATCCTCACAATAGCTTCTATGATTTTTGTTACTTTATTTATGAGACTGAGGGTCGTCTGACCAAAACATTTTAAATAGGTATCTAATTTATCATTGTATATCTACGATAGGTAGGTATGCATATGTGTTTTCAACTAATATAATGTTGTATTTTCGGGAACAAAAGGAATGCATAGCATTGACAATAATAATACGAAGATGATAGTTGACGAAATACCAATTAAAAAGGATTTCTATGTAGTAACGAATAATATGACCGAGTATGACGTAATTAACAATATAACGTGAGTTTTTGGTGCAGTAAGCCACATCCGTTGTTTTAGTGGGCAGGACGAGACGTGTATGTATGCAAAGAACTTTTGTGCCGATTCTTGAAAGGAGGACAACACAATACCATACAACCGTTTGTACCTTCGCATAGTAAATTTTGTCTTTAGGATCTTTAATCCGGTTAAACAAGTTTATAAATATAACCTGACGTCGTTCAGTATTTATTATTCAAATGGTTTTCGTGTATTACTAATGAACGCAAACTAAATTTGCATATGCCACTCGGTATTTTTATCAATGTATCTGTCTGTATGTCTGATGAACCTCTTTCTCTTAGAACAAGGTTTGGCAATGTCCGAGACTTTTACTATGACTTCACCGAATGTTGTTTGATGAATGCAGTTTGGATGTATTTTTTTAATTACAATGTATGGCGAGACGAGCATGCCGTTCGCCTTAAGGCCCCAGTACACAATGGCCCATGCGGGCCCACTACAGGCCATCGCCATTGTGTACAGGGGGTAATGGTATATGATGGCGGACAATTGTCAATCGTGGCGCGCAATCGGGGAGTTGTCGGTTTTTTGGGCACACTTCAAAGGAATCGTGGCGTAGCGCGGCCTGTGGTGTTTACACAATCGGCCATTGTTTAGTTCGTCACCGGCCGCTGGCCGAAATAGTACACTTTTTGTTGCGTGCTAGAACTAGAATTTTCGATCGACCAAAATGTCAATATCGTGGAGCAATGAAGAAACTTTCAAGTTTATTGATTTATAACAATCTGAGCCCGCAATTTGGGACACAAATAACGTACCTTGTCCTGTTTCGATGAATGGTCAGCATCCACCATCGCCTTTTTCGCCTTTCTTTTTAATAACTTTGTGACGGTACACACTTCTATAATACTTGTAAACAGTATACAAATAAATAGCCGCAGCCGTAATTACTTCGACGTCCATCGGAAGTGGTTTGCCAGGTAGCAATGAGCCATGCGCCATTGTGTGAACACCAAGTGATCCTACAATTGTGCATTGCAAAGCGTAGCCCATCACAGGCTGTACTGGGGGCTTGATGGTAAGCGATACGACCGCTCATGAACAGTAACAATACCAAACAACACCTTGAATTCGAAACCAACGTTTGGCGTTCCACTGCGCTCGCCATCCTGAGACATAAGATGTAAAGTCTCAATATTTCCAGTAGTTACTCTGCAGTTGAACTAGTGTTTGGCGGGAGACTATGGGAGATAATCTAAAGACTCATGGACCAGATTATTTGCTATAATTCTATAACCTACATTCACGTCATTAACGAAGCAAAATAGCAATATAATTCTATGTAAGCAGCAACACTGGAAGAATGGGAAATAGGCTCGCGTGATCACACGACATTCTATGTAAATGAGTGACCAAATCACTGCTAATTACTGTGCCATATGATTTGAATGTCAAAAGCAACGTTCTGTGAAACAATTAAGACAAAGTTATTGGCGTGTGAGACAGATGTTTTAGCTCAAAGTTACATGATGTTCTATTCAATACGAATAAAGTTAAGATACCAATGGCAATATCTAGAATCGTCTAGTTTATGACTGGGATTTATGATATTCGGGCATTTACTATGCATTTTATTGGTTGTTTATAGTTATTTGATGAATAACATCAGATTGCGAATTAAATTTTACTACTAGTTCTCTCGGCAATACTGTCTAACCTTCATTGATTATGGACCTTCGACAGATACCGAAATGGGGTTGTTATTCGTTTGATGGTTTTGTCTGTATGTGGGTAGTAACTCATAAATATATAGAGAGAAGTTGTATAGATTTAAATTTAGATTACTTGTAAATGTAGACTCGCCGTATTTCCTGTTGCCTCTCATCAACATGTATATGGTTGCTCCGTGTTCGAAGATATGTCACGATATTAGCCAATCAGATCATATTGATGTCACCTAGTAGTGAAACAGCTAATTTTCAGAGATAAATAATTAAGAATCTTGAATTAAACGTTTATTTAATTTTTGAATAACCTAACTAAAGGAACTAAGGGTTGGGTAGTCATTGGGAAGGGCTATCATCACCCGATGATTTCTATTGCTGATGATAATTACGTGACATTACTACACAAACAATAATGTATTTATTGTAAATCATGCAAATTAACTTGGAACTTAAGTTTTTACGAATTATTTTTAGGGAGATATAAAACATTCTTATCAAATGTACATTGTTTGTTTTTTCCTTGTAATATGAAGAACAAAATGTTATTTATAATCAATACGTCGTCAGAGGTATGTACTGTGCCCAAACGAGCATTAAAATTATCAGACCGTATCGATACGAGCTAAGATCATATTGAGCAATCGATTTTACTTGCTCTCGAACTATCTGACACAAACGTGGGAAGCAACTCGGCTATTGTCGTCGCATGTTATTGGTTAATTGTCCAAGTTGCCTTATATCGGAACAAAACAGTTTCTATGGCCAATTATACAATCTGCGCCCACAACTGCCTCGAATTTGCTTAGTTGCGAACGAAGTTTTCCGTTTTGTGTATTAAGTTCCAACTATATAAATGTCTAAATATATTTATGACTCAAAATGTTTATGATATAACTTCCAAATACATCTTGAAATATCTGTTTAATGTTTTTCCAATTTGAGTTTTGGTCGGCATTTAAAGCGGCGATTATCCAAGAAGTACGTGTCTATCCACTATCAGCATTATATCCTCTTCACTGTCCGCGATTAAAATGACAGGATGCGTATGACAGGGTGCAGGAATTTTAATTATATCTATACATATTTTTACATATTTTATATATACATATACAGTTATGAAGATATATTTTCGTGATTGCATGGTATTTTCTTTATGGTACGGGAAAGAAATATTTTAATTGGCAATTTTTATAACATCGCAATATTTTAAAGGGATGCTTTCACGATATGTGATTCATTCTGCGACACTTGCCTGTAAGTGGGTCATGACTGCAGTCCGATTTACATAAACCAATGTCGTGTGCAGCGTTCGTTTTGTGCTTGTTTACTTGCATGAAAATATTTGACGCAGCTCCTCGTTTGCGCGTCGCCATGTTGTGCTTTTGTATATTGTATGGAAAAATAAAGCCACTTTACTGCCTCGAGCGGACGAACAATTTTTTCATTCATAAATGTCGCAAAGGAGGCCTTGGATGGTTTTGAATATTTGGTGTAATTCTTTGTAACTAAAGACAATATTTACTTGCTTATTATTTGCTGTATCTTTATAAAAACATGTTTACTGAGCAAATATCGTCACTGCTATTTCTGTATGAATGAATTTACATTGAACGTTGTACAAGTATTAACGACTTAACTTTCTTAAATAAGTTGACATTGGGTGTTTGCGGCAATTTATCTGCTTGCATAAAACCGATGTCACCAAATAAGTCCGTATGAGCGAAGGTGATCGGCGGTGAGTCACCGTGCCGTGTAGGTGCCCCGGATAGTCCACGAGAGCTGGGTCCGCTCGATATGGGCTCAGTCGCACATCTACCTCGCCTCACTAACCACTCCTGTTTGGATGCCTTGAACTTGTTTAATGCAAGTTGTGCTAAGGTTTCATTTAGTGTTGACAGAGGTTCATTTTGTTTTTAGTGCATAGTGATTTGCAGAGTGCATTTCTTGAGGTAAATATTTAGTTATTAACGAAAACATTGATTCTATTTTTGCAGTGTTTTTATTAGGTATACAGTGATTTGTTTAATTAAACAAAACAAAATACTCAATAGGTATATGTGTGATTGTGGTTTATGAAGTTTAATAGGTCAACTTTGTAGGTATGCAATATGCATATTATCTATGTTTGTCCATAGGCAGAAACTTTTATTTGAATATGTTATGTATGGAGAGATTTTATTTTTCCGTGTAATTAGTATTATTATTTGATTATCTATATTTGTTTTTTTTTCAGTAGTGAGGTTGACTCTATACCATATATTAGATACATTTGCCGAACTCAATTAAGTTTAAAGTGCATATAAAAATGTTTAATGATGCTTATACATTTTTGTATTAACTGAGCACTGCTGACTACATATAGATATAAATAAATGTACTCAATTTAAAATTGGAATTCCAATAATTTTGATACGTTGAAATCTTTAACATTAAATTAGTTACAATTAATTTTACCAACCAATGTTATTTTTATGCAATAAACAAAGTTTGTGTGACATCTATAGCATATAAATCCAATGGTAGGTAAGAAATGATATTGAGTGGGGTTGTGTAGGGCGAGCGGTGGGCCCGGCAGTGTCCCTCCACGGGCGCTGGCCGCCGCCGCGCGTCGCCCCCACTCCGGCGCCTTGCGACTACGAGCCCAGCAAGGCCGCCCGCGCAGTGCAGGACCATGCCCCCGCGTTTTCCATTGGCCTCCGCGTAAGCCTTCCACAACCAGGAAGCAAAACGCCAGGTGTTCCGACAAAGCCTTTTAAACATCGCTCTCACCACATCCCCACATCCAAAATGTGTTGATTCTGTTTTAATCACGAAGTTTGTGTTACCATCGTCTTCACTTTTAATGGTTGTTTCATCGGCTTCCACTCTTGCGTTGCACCTCAATATATTTGTTTTCAGTATATTCGTTTGTATTGCAGCTTATTTTGTCACCGTTGTATCTTTGCTTTTCACAGTTTGCATTTGTTGAATCAAGTTTGTAATGCCATATTTGTTTGTTACGTGAGTACCCAGGTTCGTTCACAGCTTTAATTAATCTCTTCGTTTTCGTTTTATTGTGGCTTAAATGATGTCATCAATGTGCAATGTTCCACCAAACGACCACTTAGACATTGTTTTTGTAGCTCGTTGTTTCATTACTTAGATCACGATTCATTTTAGGTATGTTGACCTGTCGCACACGTCGTAGAATGCAATCATGTCAAAGAGCGATCATGAATAATTTTATTAAATGAATGATTTATGATTAATGTTTTTTATTTTCAGCGCCAAATACATATTCTATGCCACCGGTTCTCGGCGAGGCCAAAGAAGGTAGTAAACGAGCAGCGCCGGCTTTTAGCATCACAGGACGTGGTAAATCGGTGGAGTGTAAGACTCCTATGCCTGGCCCGGGTACCTACACGACCGACAAAGCAACAACAGCGTTGACAAAGAGACCTCCAGCGTTTACTATGGCGCCACGAAGAGAGCAGAAACCTGCTACTGCCGCCGTACCTGGACCTGGAGTCTATTGCCCTGAAAAGGTAATGTTTCGGAGTAACCTTGCTCCTTGTTTTTTATTTTATTACTAAATATTATTACAAATATTTGGTGGTGGTTTTGTTTATAATATATTTGGTGGACTGCTGCGGTGGCGTAGTTGTACTAGGGTAAGGTTACAAAGCTGAGGTCTCGGGTTCGAATACCGGGTTGGGCAAAATGTGTTATTGGATTTTTATATTCATTATCAGCCCAGAGTCAGGAATTTGTGCCCGATATAGCGATAGGCTCGCCAACTATCACACCGTGGGACGGAACATACAAGGCGAAATGTGGATGTCCTGGCACCTCTGTCTACCCCTTCTGGGAAAAAGGCCTGAGTTTATCTATGTATGTAATATATTTGGTGACGCATCCTTTCTGACGTCATAAGCACATGAATGTTGTTTATTATCAAATAAAAAACAAGAATTGTTTTTTACAGCAAAAATAACAACAAGTCGCTTTACTAAATAAGCATTTTATTTTTAACACTGTGTGGTATAAATATGGTTTGCGACTTATCAAGTGGGTGCATATTGTTCATCGTTTATAATCGTTAATACAATCCTTTCCAATGTCATCCACGCGGAATCAATGTTAATATTTCCGTGTAACGCCCGCGCTTTATCATCTAACTTTGCAGAATAATATATGAGTGTTTGGTGTTGGATCAAGGTAGTGTTGAAATAAATAGCAATAGCATTCACAAGTCATATAAAGAAGCTAAATTTTGCGATTTGCGATCGTGATTCGCTAAGCCGATCGGCTTATATTTTTATGCGATCTCGTGTGATCTATGAAGAAGTAAGTTTTTTTACGAATTTATTTAAAGAAGATACTGAACAGTCAATTTTGCGTGTGTAATTTTAGATGTGAAATGGTTATAATATTATACAGAGTATATCAAGACTGCTACCGAAAACGAAGCCGGGTGGTAGCTTAAGCGACTTCAGACACAATGCAACAGAAAAAGTTGCAAAAAAAGCGTCATTTTTTTTGTTATTTTTTTCCTATGGCCATATTTGGGTGGTAAATACATTTTTTCCTAAAATAATAGTGTATACCCGTTTATTTATAAATACTCTAAGGTATATTTTTTACTACGTGGATTTACCACCCAAAAATGACGATATTTAAAAAATCATAAAAAATAATTGTCGCGTTTCTATGCGAAATTTTTAATTGCATTGTGTTTGTAGCCACTAAAACTACCACCCGGCTTCGTTTTCGGTAGCAGTCTTGAAATACCCAGTATGGTCAGCTTCTTTGTTTTCAAATTCTGTGGGGGGCAATTAGCAATAGCAGAAGTGAAGAGCATGCAAAGGCTTCCAAAATAACAACGTGATGACATTTATTTGAAATAGCAATCATTTCCATTACTAAATCTACCTGTGATGATTACTAACCGGGGTGGGTGGTACAGGTTTGCGTGACACTGCCGTGGGCGCCAGCGCATACCTTCGGCATCAGACACTCTCCCTTCGCCGGCCAACCTGTTCACTATCCCGCACCAGATGGGATCACGGCCATCTAACTCTCACTCGTCTGTAACAAGCTTTATCATTACGTCATCTCTAACATATCATATGTAATGTTTACGGATTTTAGTGATTTTTACGTTTATTAGTCTATTTGTGATGATTTTGTAAATTTGATATTTAAATAGAATTTGATTTTTGATATATTGTCTAAATTAAAATATTAAATGCTTTAAAGGATTATTTTATTAAATATTTGTATTTAACAAAAAAGGTAAAGGTGCCTGATTGTCATTTGCTATTATTTAATAAGGCAACATAATTAAAAAATCTGCATTAAATATTTATCATCAATTAATGTCTATTTGCATGCTGCTTGAACCAATTCTTCAAAAGAACTTTAAAAGGTATCGTGCACTAACAACTATTTAAGATTATAGTAACTATATTTTAAATTACTGCATATTCATTTAGAATTATGTTGTGTCTCTTACATGTTGTTTTGATATAACTCTTTGCTTTATCATGATCATAACCATTTATTACACGTTTGTTACGTATTGGTACACAGTAATGTATGTACAAGAGTGGGACGTGTTGACTAATTTTATTCATTTAAATAACTGGAAGTTATCTCATTCCAGGCTGATGCTTTTATACGAGAAAAATCCCCGAAGCATACGATTGCCAGTAAAATGAAAATTGAAAGAGTTGATCAAGTTCCTGCACCAAACGCCTATTGCCCGGAGAAAGCTGACCGTCTGTTGAGAGAAAAGTCACCAGCTTTTTCATTTAGGACCAAAACGGAAATCGTTAAAACCCACGACGCTCCTGCACCTAATGTGTATTCTCCAGAAAAGGCGTTGAATACGCTCAAAAGTGGCCCCAAATACACGTTAGCCGGTAAGGGTACCGCCGAAAAACACGAAGTTACTCCGGCTCCCAATTATTATAGCCCTCAAAAAGCAGACAAAATACTACATGAGAGCGCGCCTGCTTATTCAATACGTCCTAAAGAGCATGTCGAGAAGATTGATCAAACTCCAGCACCAAATGTATATGCTCCGGAAAAATCTATGCATATGTTAAACGGTGGGCCGAAGTATAGTATTTATGGTAAAACTGGATCTGTAAAGATAGACGATACCCCAGCGCCGAACAGTTACGACCCTCAGAAGGCAGACAAAGTGCTTCACGAAAATTCACCCTGTTATTCATTCCGTATTAAAGAGGAAATGGTTTTGCGAAGTGACTCTCCAGCACCAAACGTTTATGCTCCCGAAAAGGCAATGCATATGCTAAATGCGACTCCAAAATTTACTATTGCCGGCAAAGGACCTTCTAGTAAAATTCCTGACACTCCAGCTCCTAATGTATACAGCCCTGAGAAAGCCGATAAAGTGTTACACGAGTCTTCACCATCGTATACCTTTAGAGTTAAAGATCAAATTAAAAAAATTAGTGATACTCCAGCACCTAACGTTTATGCACCAGAGAAGTCCATACATATGTTGGATAATTCCCCTAAATTTACTATCGCGGGGAAGGGCCCGTCAGCTAAAATTGAATATGTACCAGCCCCTAACATGTATAATCCAGACAAGGCCGACAAACTGCTTCATGAATCTTCACCCGCATACACCTTTAGGCCTAAGAATGAAATGGGTAAACCAAGTGACACGCCCGCACCTAATGTATACGACCCACATTTACTAGATAACTCTCTAAAATACAGTATGTATGGCAGAGGATTAAATGCTAAGCCGTCCGATACACCTGCGCCAAATGCTTATGACCCGCGATTGCTAGACGGAACACCAAAGTTTACTATGGCGCCAAAGCGTCCATTTGGAAAATCCTTTGATGCACCAGCTCCTAATGCGTATGACCCACATCTGCAAGATACAACTCCAAAATTCAGCTTATATGGTAGAGGACCTGATGCAAAGCCATCTGATACGCCCGGACCGAATGCTTATGACCCTCGTCTGATGGGTGGTACGCCCAAATTTACCATATCCGGTAAGGGACCAGACACAAAGCTTTCTGATGTTCCTGCGCCCAATGCGTACGACCCCCATATACCAGATGGAACACCGAAATTTACTATTGCTGGAAAAGGAAAACCTGAAAAGATAATAGCAACTCCGAGTCCCAATGCTTATTTTCCAGAAAAAGGTGATAAAGTTCTATTAGAGAATTCTCCTGCCTACAGTTTTAGAACTAAACAACCATTCCACAAACCAGAAAACACGCCAGCCCCTAATGCTTATGATCCTAATAAATACGATTATATGTTGGATGGGACACCAAAATATACTTTTGGTTCAAAACGACCTTCCGATAAGCCTTTAAATAATCCCGCTCCAAACGCTTATAGCCCCGAAAAGGCAGACAATATACTCTATGACCATTCACCAGCTTATACGTTTCGTCCCAAAATAGATGAGAGTAAAGTGTTTAATACGCCTGCACCGAATTGCTATAATCCCGACAAAGGCGAAAATTTGCAACACGAGACTTCCCCATCTTACTCGTTTAGGCCAAAGATAAGTGACAGAAAAATGCCCGAAACACCTGGACCGACATCTTATAATCCACAAGTTGCTGATAAAGTTACATTACAAAAATCACCAGCCTATACCTTGACTTCGAAAGGGAAAGATGGCAAGGTTAGTGATACACCTGCTCCGAACGTTTATAGCCCAGAAAAGGCAGACAAAATTCTATTGGATAACGCGCCTCGATACTCATTCCGAATAAAAACGAATCCCCACAAGCCCGATGATGTTCCTGCACCTAATAAGTACAATCCTGATAAAGCCGACAAAGTGCTTTTACACAATGCTCCACAATATACATTTAGAGTAAAAACAGACACCGTGAAGGCTATCAACACCCCTGGTAAGAATAAATTCTTATAGTATATTTGTTTGCATATAACGGCATGTACAATTTCACATCTTCAATTTTTGTTGTAGCACCAAATGCCTATACTCTTCCCACGCCTGTACAAACGCCTTTGTATACTATATCAGGTAGACATAAGGAGCCTATTGATGAGCGCTTAAAAGTCCCTGCTCCAGGATCATACAACCCTGAAAAGGGTTATAAATTCATTCTGACTTATTCACCGCAGCATACTTTCGGTATCAAGATCCATACAAATAAGTTTGGTGACGCACCTGGTAAGTTCTTCATCTTCAACTGGATGATGTTCATTGCTGCATGCGTGGCTTCTACTAACATTTCTTATTGCACTACATGCATATATTACACTTCACTAAATCGTCTATCAGAGTAATATCTATTTATAATCAAACTCTATCTAACAGGGTCTTATAAAAATAACACTGGATTATTAATTAGGTTTAATATAGTATTACAAATATTGTTTTCTACGTTACAGCCCCCAATGCTTACCGCATTCCCTCCGTACTGGATACACCAGTGTACACTATATCTGGGCGACACAAAGTGCCTGTAGACGACAGAGCGCGAGTGCCAGCGCCTGGTACCTACTCTCCAGAAAAGGTAATAGGGATTTAGTGACTAATTTGAAAATAGCTTTAATTTGATAATATAATTATCCGTTTCCGAGTAATATTTGTAACTATGTGTTGTTATTTTGACATCTTGACAGACATTGACGAAATATTTTTTTGCCACTGTCCTAGCATAATGACAACACTGCGCCTGATGATAAGCGTAAATTCCGTCCAGGAAGAGTATCGAATAGCATCAGACGACAGTCCCAAGATATTCGATACATAATGGTTTCTTAGATTTACGCGAATGTTACACATTGAAATAAGACTATTATTTACGGATTTTATCGCGGATTTAGTTTAATTTTACATTTTTTGAATTCCCGACGTTTCGATCACTTTACAGCTTTCGTGGTCACGGGGCGGACTGAATAATAATAATAATAAACTAAATCCGCGATAAAATCCGTAAATAATAGTCTTATTTCAATATTCGATACAATTATGCCGGCCTGCTAAGATGCCTCTTTACATTACGGTGGAAGGACCCGTTGTAATAATGTTTTTATTTCATTCTTCAGGTTCAGATCAACAAAACTCCACAAATCACTTTTGGAATAAAACATTCACCTCTTTTGGGACAATTGAAGCCGGTTTCCCCAAGAGAATCACCCTCCCCACGCATAAACGATTCTCCTAAGGAATCAGAATACACTACGAAGAGAGTCACGCAAGTAGTGAAGCAAAATGTTGAACCAAATGATCATGAACAAGGTACTAAGGTTATCAGGGATGTTGAACAAGGTCAGTATGACGATGATACGTTCAACACACGCTCTCATGTCACACAAATTAGGCAGGATAATGAAATTAGAAGCACTACTGTCACTCCAGAGCCTGTACGAGAAACATTAACTCAAGAGATTGTTTGGATACCCGAGAAACCTGTACGACGAGGTTCGTATACGATCGAAAAACCAGATGGATCCAGCTATATCGAACGTTACCAGAACAGCGAGGTAGTGCCAACAGAAAATGGGGTCGTCAAGATGGCTGAAAGTGGCGAACGTAGTGGAAAAAGTACCGAAGCGCATAGCCATGAAGTTATTAAAAGAAATGGTTATGAACAGAATGTTGACAGAGACGTAAAGACCGCAACTGCTCATGAGAGAAATCAGAAGGCGACCGAAGAAGTGAGTACAGGATCTCAAGTGGAATATTTGCCGAATGGAGGTATAGCGAAGACAACAACTACCACGACTGTTAGGCGGGTGGGAACTGCTGATCGTACGGCTAATGCTAGCACTACTGTCACCCGTACTGCAACAGCTGTGACGTCACGTGACGTTGGCGTTAAATAAGCATTCTAACTAGCATCACTTTTAAGGAAATTACGTATAGTGTCGTACGATGCTTAATGTCTGAACTAAAGTTACTACATTTTCTAACTTATAACTTATTTCGTTAATAGTTATTCAACGCGAACATGTAACTCTTACGTGATTTTACTCTTGTCACTTTGGTTATAGTGTCAGAGTATTCTATAACAATGATCGATCTACTTTTATAACTTATTACAATTTCTCGATTCGTTTTTCTATACATTTAATAGATAAACGTGATCTCCTATTTTAAACATGCTTTTATATGATAATTTATATGGACGCTTCTTAATTTATATAATATGTTGCTATTAATTATTTAAGAGTACGAATGGCTATGGCTATATAATAGCTGTCGTCAATTAATTTTAAGGAAATGACAATTTTATTTTTATTTGTTAACGTTACTAATGTTGTTTTGAAATGCAGTTTTATAAAATAAATTCATGGTATTTTTTTGAATTCCCCTTAAAATATTTTTTTATTCAAAGAATGTGATGAGATGTTTCTTTGTAAGTACTGAGTCTTCGGATAGTTTAGCTAGTGAATCGTAGAAATATATTATTTTATGCAAAATATTTCTTCATTATGCTGTAAAATTATTCGTAAGGTCTTATAAATTAACACATTGAGCCAAGCCCCTATTACCAAGACCTGGTGACAAGAATGCTATCTATATCTTTGTCAAAAAGTATAGCTTGGCCATTTCTTGGCACTATTGTTTTTAAAATACGATAGAACCTCAAGGTGTAATTTCCTAGCATTTTTTCAAGCAAGCAAAAATCAAACCTACCAATCTAAAAAGATTTCATGTAGACGTAAACAGTCTATATAAAATCTTTGATCAGATTACATTCCTTTTTATAAGATGCTCTACTTATATATTTGGAGCTGTATTTCTATCCAGCTGTTTATTTCTATACATCTAGCTTTCAATTTTTTTTATTTAGTTCTTATAAAAAAAGTGAAATCTGTTAATATACATACTTGGTCTGCGCCTTTCTTTGTGGAAGGTTGAGTGTTATTAACAGATTTTATAAATATTGTTTATGATGGCCATTCTAATGCCAATTTTCTAAGACTTCAGGAAGTACCTTACAGCTCTTCATTATCATTGACTTAGCTATTTATATATAAATATTAAATACATTTATCATGTAAACATGGATTCAAAACTCAATTTGGGTCCGGTTACCTAAACCACGAGTCCAAAAATATGCAGAGGCGCTTAGAGAAAAGTTTTGCTTCTTTTTGAATCGTTTTAGTATAATTTGTAGAATTGAAATGCTTCTACTACTACAAATTATACACGTACATTTATCAACGAGCTAGAAAATAATACCTGTTATATTTCAATACTAGCGATCCGGCCCGGATCCGCCCGGATGCACATACACTTTTCGAAATGGCGGCCAAAATGTTCAATTCTGAATATCAATTTAGAATATCGACCAATTGGACCACGAAAAATTCTCATATTTGCTAGATTTTTCACTGCCGTTTTCCTCATATATGACCCAGCGTGATGATACCCAATAGAACCCATAGCATTCCTCGGAAAATGACCTATCCAACACAAAAATATTTTTTTTAATTCCAATCCGTAGTTCCTGAGATTAGAGGTAACAAACAAACTCTTCAGCTGTGGTATATAAGTATAGATTAACAACATTGCAGAAATATTACGCATCTGTATCTGTATCAGCCCATATACGTCCCACTGCAGGGCACGGGCCTACTCTACAATCGAGAGTACGATTGAGAGTGGTTAGGCCATATAGTCCGCCACGCTGGCCTAGTGCGGGTTGGCGGACTTACATACCATAGAAATTTTTATGAATCGCTATGGTATGCAGGTTTCCTCACGATTTTTCCTTCACCGTTTTAGTGCGTGGTGATTGACTATCAATACACACATGACTCAGAAATGTCAGAGGTGTGCGCTGGGATTCGAACCCGCGACCACCGTGAACATGTAGGCAGCCGCGTCTAGTCCGTTTACCAACAGGCCACCACGCACTTTTACGCTACACCCATGAACATTATTGCCATTTTGTCTGAATGATGTGTAGTCCGAGCAACGTGCATTTTTGTGTGCTGTAAATAGAATTTGCGGTACAATTTTACGACTTAAATATTTTATGAAAATTCATCGAGCACTCCAAACAATATTTTTCATTACATCGCCCATATCTTAGATGCTTTACAGAGTATGCATACTGTAGCGTTGCCTTTGATTGAGGCCAGCTAAAAGGACTTTGGTGTAATATACGCCTTTGCTGAGCATGAGACTTGTTCAAAACGGAGAGTATGAGGGTTAAAGACTTAACCCGTATTACTAGTACTACACGCTGGCCTATTAACGAAAGGATGTATTTCACGTACCAAATAAATTATTGTAAAAATATCTGTAGAATGTTGGTTCGTGTCCGGTGATTGTCCGTGCACTTAATTATTATACGGGTCACTCACCGCAACGCATTTTTCTAATCTTGCCATACAAATACAAATAGCTTAACATACTCGTAGTGCGTAATTTGTTTGTTGTTATTTAAAACGCACACTGTTTTCGTAGTTACAATAACGAGTACCGTACGTTATCTTTTGCTCATACAAATAATTGTCACGGCGGATGTATTCTGTTGATAAGTTGATGGTCGCGTTCTGTTTGAAACGGAAGCTTCAGGAATGGACTCTGGATAAGTGGGCAGTGAACCGCATTGTTCGCCCACGCATCGCTCTATAGCACGGCGAGTGACCGATGCGGACGTAATAGCGTGGTGATAAACAATACAGGGCAGGAAAAAATAAGCGAAAAATTGTTTTGATCGCGATATTGGTGTTGGGCAGCATGATTGAATGGTATGCTAATACATTAAGAAGTTATTTTTCATTTCAATCCATGACGCTATTGTTCCAAAATTATTGTTGTTTCTGACTGATCATAAAAGTCTGAGCCATGAAACCAATATTCATGTCGAATGTTTTGTATCCTCGCTCAAACTGAATTTGGAAGGCGTTCGAAAGATGCAAAAAGATAAATAAAACACATTATGAATAAGATCGTTATTCTTCAGTTTCTTCTGATGATTCAAACATTTTAAAAACTGAATTAAACTCTTTTATGTAGATTATCTAAAAATTTCCGCAACAGGTTTAAATGTTTTTATGGATTTATTAATTATCTCACATCTTTGATCTAATCTTCTGTATCAGCCCATATACGTCCCACTGCAGGGCGGGCCTACTCTACAATCGTAAGTACGATTGAGAGTGGTTAGGCCATATAGTCCACCACGCTGGCCGCCGCACTAG
Source organism: Hyles euphorbiae (assembly GCA_023078785.2). Taxonomy (NCBI): domain Eukaryota; kingdom Metazoa; phylum Arthropoda; class Insecta; order Lepidoptera; family Sphingidae; genus Hyles; species Hyles euphorbiae. Next base: position 10,530,291 of record CM041041.1, on the reverse strand, counting down.
GGTTGATCTAATCTTATTGGTTGGTTATTAATATTATTACTTTGGTCCACTATCTTACTCTAATGGTATTCGATACACTCATTAATGCTGTTCATGATGTCACAAATAATAATCCATGAGTTCTGAGTTTATAACCCATGAATTAATAATTAGCTCTTACAGAAACTCATAGGAATCAAATTAAACAATTTATCACGCGCAGGAAGCCTGTTTATAATGTGTCTCGCTCATATGTCCTTCCCTGGTTATTAATGCGATATTGCGTCTAGATGTTAAATAAAATTAAAGAAACTCACAAAAATTTTCACCTTTATTGAGAATTCCTAAATATTTACCACTGTTAATCTTTATTAAATATATTTCACCGAAAGGTCGAATTCCCGCCACACACATATGTAGGGGCTGTGATAAAGAAATAAAAATAATCTATTAGCGCCCGAATACTGGAACGCTATTCAAATAATAAGTTGCTCTTATCAGTGCACGGCCCAGTTACGTCCGAATACTGGAACGCCATTCAAATAATAAGTTGCTCTTAACAGCGCACGGCCCACTTACGCCCGAATACTGGAACACCATTTAAATAATAAGTTGCTCTTAACAGCGCACGGGCCACTTAGCCAGTACATTTAAGCGTGTTTAACGTAGTTAAGCGCAACTTACATTTAAGTTGCGTTCCAGTATTCGGGCGTTAGTCAGTACATTTAATCGGGATTAACGTAGATAAGCGCCATTTATATTTAAGTTGCTTTCCAGTATTTGGGCGTTAGCTAGTACATTTAAGTGGGATTAACGTAGTTAAGCGCAACTTATATTTAAGTTGCGTACCAGTATTCAGACGTAAAATCTTGTTTTCTGTGTCACCCGCCTGTTTTAATAGCGATATTGGTGTTTGGCAGCATGAATGAATGGTATGCTAATACATTAAGAAGTTTTCATTTCAATCGATGACGCTATTGTTCCAAAATTATTGTTGTTTCTGACTGATCATAAAAATCTGAGCCATGAAACCAATATTCATGTCGAATGTTTTGTATCCTCGCTCAAACTGAATTTGGAAGGCGTTCGAAAGATGCAAAAAGATAAATAAAACACATTATGAATAAGATCGTTATTCTTCAGTTTCTTCTGATGATTCAAACATTTTAAAAACTGAATTAAACTCTTTTATGTAGATTATCTAAAAATTTCCGCAACAGGTTTAAATGTTTTTATGGATTTATTAATTATCTCACATCTTTGATCTAATCTTATTGGTTGGTTATTAATATTATTACTTTGGTCCACTATCTTACTCTAATGGTATTCGATACACGCATTAATGCTCTTCATAATGTCACAAATAATAATCCATGAGTTCTGAGTGTATAATTCATAAATTAATAATTAGCTCTTACAGAAACTCATAGGAATCAAATTAAACAATTTATCACGCGCAGGAAGCCTGTTTATAATGTGTCTCGCTCATTTGTCCATCCCTGGTTATTAATGCGATATTGCGTTTAGATGTTAAATAAAATTAAAGAAAGTCACAAAAAATTTGACCTTTATTGAGAATTCCTAAATATTTACCATTGTTAATCTTTACTAAACATATTTCACGGAAAGGTTCAATCTATTAAATCTTGTTATCTGTACTACCCGCCTGCCTATCGTCGGGACGGCGCGGCGCATCATTTTAATATATGTTGAAAAATAATTTGGGTTATTTACTCACCGAAGGGGTTAACTGACGTCAATTGCGGTAATAAGTTATATAAGCTGCGATTAACAGCGCCATGTATGTAGGAAAACACGCAAGTTGGATATACCCGAGAATCGGGTAGTATGTACTACAGCCGTGATTATAGTTGTTAATATTGTTGAATGAATTCCATTTCATGAAATGCAATTTATTTGTGCTTTATCATGTCACTACTATACTTTTATTAAATATACTTGTATTGACTGTGATTCTTTAAATTTGGTCAGATGTATGATATACATTTGGAAAGCCAGTATTTTGAAATTATCCATATTCTTTCGTTAATATACGCCTTACGCCTATGATTTTCAATATTAAGAAAGCAGGCATATATTGAGTGCGTGGTGGCCTGTTGGTAAACGGACTAGACGCGGCTGCCAACATGTTCACGGCGGTCGCGGGTTCGAATCCCAGGGCACACCTCTGACTTTTCGGAGTCATGTGTGTATTGATAGTCAATCACCACGCACTAAAACGGTGAAGGAAAACATCGTGAGGAAACCTGCGTACCATAGCGATTTATATAAATTTCTATGGTATGTAAGTCTGCCAACCCGCACTAGGCCAGCGTGGTGGACTATATGGCCTAACCACTCTCAATCGTACTTACGATTGTAGAGTAGGCCCGTGCCCTGCAGTGGGACGTATATGGGCTGATACAGAATACAGGCATATATTACAATGATGATGATAATATATCTAATATTGTCCTTGAAACGCCTACGATAGAATGATCTTAAAATCGTAATCCATGAACTTTGTTGCATTGTTTCCATGATAATAGCAAAAAGGATTTCAAAATCCGACGTTTTTATCAGAATTAGCTATGGAATACGAATTCATTTGAATATCGAAGTTTCCTGCTACCCCAACACAATATTTAAATAACGAGCTTCTGTATAAAGAAATTTTATTTTACGGTCGGCCTTTGTTAATAATAATTTACGCGTCATCGTTCAAGACATTTCCATCGTCTACGTCATAACTGTTGCTTCCTTGTAATCCTTGATCATTTCTCACAATTTCTTTCCTTCAACAAAGCCCACTTTAATGGTGTAATGGATGTAAATAATCGTTATACCCGAGACTGACCTAATTTTCGTCAAAATTTCAAAACCCACCCGGCTTTCTGACGTAAATTGAAAGTAGACGCTGTGACGCAATTACTTTTACTAGCGTAGTGGTTGCCGCTATGTCCCCGTAATTACAGAGTTTAGTCAACGCGGTACGCACTTACGAATACTTTAGTGGATTGATGCCCAGTATATTATGTATATACTGTAAATTATGTCCACAGTGATACTGTCTTCAAATTAGATTGAACTAGAATGCGAACAATTACAAACAGATAAACAGAATAAACTTTATTACAATTAACAATGTTATCTTTCTTTATTAAATAGAGCCCATATATTTGACATTGCGATCGTTATTGAATCTCCTTCGTACGTCCCGAGCTGAGGAAAATTACAGAGTACACGAAGAGTATAATAGGTAATGAAGTGTGAGGGTAGAAGTACATCACGCGACTCCCAAGCTGATTGACGCAACACAGCCCCGCTCCGCACCCCTTACACTGCCACCCAACAATAAACCAAATTAATGTTTGTCCCCGATAAGCTTGTGTGGATATCGCACACCGACAACCTTATCGGACCTTTAACTACAAAACAAGACTTTTGTTTAGAGAAGCGATAATGCACATCAAAATAAACCACTGTTTAAATTGACAGCTCTATTAGAATCCATATCGGTTCATAATGAGTTTTAGGCGGAATTTATTATTTTGTTTGGATTTTTTTGTGCCGCACTTTGCAATATGCTAGTCCCTTAAAATACATATGATGAAATCATATATGAATCTCTCCAGATATTCAGGACTCAGATTATGTGTATATGTATATTTTATTACGGTCCATAAAGTAGACAATTCAAAAACTCAAGGGCACTTTCTATTACTTCTAATTTTTTAAAAAGTATAGTAAGTAGTTATACTATTTAAATATAATTTTTAGCAGGTATTTATTGGTAAAATTTTACTCACCAACATTATCTTGATATATCGTTTTTAAACATAAAATTATGTTTTCTTAGATTTACGCGAATTCACACTTAAAATCTGTTAAATTAAAATCTGTAAAAAAATGTTTCAGCAAATCTGTTTACTCTACTATTACTGTATGGTTTTGGCTTTGCTGAACAAAGTAAACCCATTCATGTTTTACTAGGAACGGAATGCACCGTGGCTCTACCACTGACATTTAAAGGACGACGCTGCGTTGGTGGTTTAAATATATCAGGTGATAACCGACAATAAAAATGAATTGGATAAGTTGACGCATCTACAGAAGGCCACTCTACCGTGCACTTGCGTGGGAGCGAAAACTATATTTTTTACATTAATGAGTATGTGCTTATAGTAAATTGTAATAAGTAATAAAATTACGAATAAAACTATATTTAGTAATTAAACACGCGTCTTTTATAGCTATGTATAATGTTAACATAACTGGAGAAATTCAACCACTGAATGTTTTTTGTTATAATAAATTTTATACTTTTCGAAGTAGTAGAGTCCGTAGAGTCTTGCTTACTCGATAAAGCAAAGGTATGAGTCGTCTAACCCGGGTTTGTATCACTATCATTTTGTCGTGTCAGTATATATAAAAAACATTTACGTGGGTATCCTGGTAGGACCTCTGCATATCTTATCTGGGAAAATGGTGCCAGTTTATGTATGTACGTAAACACGTCCTTATTCATAGACATTTTATTTATCGACTGTTTTCTCCCTGTCGAACCGATTTTGAATTCAGTTTGACGGAAGAATAATAAATAGGTTTTAAAACTGGCTGTAAATAAGGTCATCGACTATGCTCGGAACGCGATACAAGTATGTAATTTTATTCAGCGGTAAACTATGCGAGACTAATATATACGACAAAAAAGTCAAGGAATTCAATTAAATGGACCTGATGCATATGCTTGTGTTGTTTGACATACTAGTTATACATGATTTAATAACCGACACATATAGTAATCATTCAAGGCATAATAATAAAGCAGACAAGAAGGAAAAAAGCTATTAGTCTACCTCCAATTATACGATATGTTTGCCTATAGAATACGCTATTAAAAAGATAGGTACCTTTGCCCTTGTCTCTATCAGCAAATATAAACTAATCTATTATCATCTGCTAATAATACCACTTAAAGTAATTGGTTGATTAGCCGGCTAGTGGACTTACTTAAGTAAATTAACATTACATAATTACCTGCATACCCCGTATCCATTAATTTGCAGTTGAAACACACACGTATTTGTTAAACGACGAAATGTTTTAAAAGTATACGATTTGGTATTACGTATTAAAACGATGTTGTTTTGTTTATTCGGTGTGGAATGTTGTCATAATTATATTCTGAACGGTAATAATGTAAAATAAAGGATTCGGTGGGGCGTACTACTGTCGTGACTGCTTGGCTCGGCGAAAGTTTGGTGCAAGTCTAATGCAAAGTTCACATTGCTAATTATTATTGTCATTATAAATTGATGGATTATTATATTTCATGTTATGTATAAAAAAATATATGTGTTTCATCTGTTTCGAAAATTATTTTATTAGTTTATTGCATTGGTGAAGGCTTTAGCTTAATTCGGTTTTGGTTATAGTTTGGATAAATAATCTGTAAGAAATACAGTCAATAATATTCGTATGGCTACAACGGTTTCAGATATAGGTAAGTATTGCCGATCCAAATCAATTCTGGGTACACTTTAAAGTGTCCTAAGAATTCGTTAATTGAAATTCCGTTGAAATTCAGTGCATGGTTATAAAGTTACATCAGTATCCCCATAGGATGTCCAATGCTAAAATAAACCTCCCTAAAATTCCACAAAACTGTTTGAACAACCGTATACCAAGTTGCTGTACAGGTACTCAACAATACATTCACAAGTAGATTAAACACTCCAAGCTAATTTATTTGCCGAGTCCGTTTAATTAGTTTTCATTGGTGTGTGGACAAATCCTTAGCAGCAAATTTTCTAGCGACATTTAAACGTCAACACGCGACGGGTCAAGGGCGAGGCTTACAGACTTGCTCCCTGCGCACCACAATTGTCATTTAGACCAATTTGTGGAATTAATGTCCAATGTGCCGCAAAGTTGCTACTATCATACTTGCATGATTCAATTACGTATGATGATTAGCAATTTACGGTTTAGTTCTTGGTAATGTTGCTAACCGGTTTTAATACTATTGAGATATGACGGAATGTTATAGTATTCTTAAGGTAGTAATTTAAATAGATATAATTAAGCTACAATGCAACTGACGAAAATTCGTTCAGTTTAATTTTATCTGGGTATTTTTTTGCAATGCGACTCCAAATAAATGCCTTTATGTCTTCTATGTTTCTGTGATAACTAATGTTGGTATATAATATGAATTCTCAAGTACAGTTCATCATAATATTTACATTGAAATATTGCGATCAATATAGTGCGTTTTTTTTATTTACTATCAGCGGCTAAAATCTCAGCTAAAAGCTTTTTAATAGCCATAACAGAAACGTTATAAAATTCTAATATGCCCACGACTTACATCATCTGCCATTACATTCGAAAGCTTTGTGAATCAAATTATAAAATAACAAAGGAATTGAGAAAAGTAACCATTATACGTAAACAAATTTTGTATATTTCACGGCTGTAGTACCATATACTAACATAATATCATAATCTGTATCTGTATCAGCCCATATACGTCCCACTGCACAGCACGGGCCTCCTCTACAATCAAAAATAAGATTGAGAGTGTTTAGGCCATATAGTCTATCACGCTGGCCTAATGCGGGTTGGCGGACTTTACATACCATAGAAATCTCTATGGTTTGCAGGTTTCCTCATTATGTTTTGCTTCACCGTTGTAGTGCGTGGTGTTTGACTATCAATACACACTTGACTATGAATAGTCAGAGGTGTGTCCTGTGTGATTCGAGCCCCCGACCATTGTGAACATGTTGGTAGCCGCGTCAGGTCCGTTTACCAACATGCCACCACGCATTTTTTCATAATATTGCAGTAAAATGTAGTGTATATACTCGGTGTAACGAGTTACACTAAAAATAATTATAAATCCGTACCATTATCATATCCGTTATCATTATCGCTGTGTAAACACAAATGCAAAGATAGCACCGTTTGTGAGATGTCATATCAAGTTGTCTACAGAGTGAGTGTATTTATTTGCGATTGCATTATCTGCCGTTGATAACTATTCTACAGCTATCTAAATTGTTCTCTATTGCTCGCTCGAATATACTGCGCAGATCAAATGTATTTCGTATGGAACGTCCTCGAATGTGATGGTTAAAACCAGGTGTTCAATACCTATATATACATACATACATAAAACCATGCCTTTCTTTTCTCACAAGGGGTAGGCATAGGTGCAACCAGGACACCTACGTTTCACTTTGTATTTTCCATCCTGCGATATGATACGGGTCGAAACTCGAGGATATCGCCATATCGGGCACAAATTCCTGACTTCAGGTTGATTATGAATAGAAATACCCTATGTATATTAATATAAGACCACATATTTGCAATCATAATGTAGTACAACTGCACCGAGGCAGTTATCCAACATAGTAATATTTCTGACGCCATATGAAAGCAAAAGTCTTCTGTTATGGATTTAAGTAACTACTAGTATAAAATACTTTTTGGTTTCAAAACTCAGACCCGAATCAAATTTGTACCCCATGAAAATTTGGCTCGATTGAATCGAACTTGCGGTCTCTCGTTTCACAGACAGCTTTGTAACTAACTGTTATTATGCTATTATAACAGCTAAAAAAGCTAATTGCAGTATGTCACTTTATAAAGAGCAACATGCTTTTAACACTTCTAAAACAATTTTGACAAACAGAGAGCCAATAGCTCAGCTGATTAAACCTGTTGCTCTCCTTTGAATATTAACTAAACTGTGGACATCATATGTGAAAATACTCGAGATACCTACATGTAGTGTAATACTTGACAGTACCCTTTAAATAAAAAATAGAGGAACGTGGAATTTATATAAAGTAAAGAGCGTTTACTCAAGCATTTCTTTAAAATTGTATAATATGATGAAACTTTTCACAAGCAGACTACAGACCAGAGGTTTATACATATATATATATTTATAGGATTAAAATCGCATTTCTATGTATTGAAAAGTTTCTTTTAATGCTTTACACCGTGTTTGATGTAAAGTTCATAATTATTTAGTATTTACCTATCACATTTCATTCTATCTTGCTTCATCCCTCGCTCTCTGTAAGCTACACGCGTGCTTTTGTTTGATGAAATGTACTGGTTCAACACGCTTGTTGGTTTGTGAATTACGTTTGTTACAAAATATCGAGCATGGTGCTTAATGCTTGAATTTCGGTTCGTGAAAGGGTGCTACATTCAAGCGTTTCGTTATTCTGTTACAAATGGATGCTCTTGTCATCAAACCTATAAATTATTGACCAAATCAGAATCTTTTGGTTGAATGGATCCTGTCACAGTCATTTGGTCTAGTAATCGAACCTGAGTCTTCATATTTAAGAGCACATACATAAAACGGGATCAATAGGGCAAATAATGGAACTTGCTGCAACTTATATTGCTAATATTTTTCCTCCATACCAGTTAATTGTTGACGTTATTTTTAAAATTCCATAGAGTAATGTGACTGCCAATATTTTTGTTTTCCTGTTACGTACAGAAACCTGTTCTAAACTCGTATGTTAATGCATTAATGTCGTGGCAGTGTCTATTATCCTTGTTGTTTTATTCAACTTTAGACTTTTATCCTGTCATGTTTTTACTCTTATGTGTCAATATGGTAGCATTATACAAATAATATGCTGAAATTCCATTGCAGGACATAGGTCTCTTCAATACATTTAAAAAGTACGCCTATGTGCGCCATGCTGCCTTAGTGCGGGTCAACGAACTTTACCTACTACAGAAATTCTTGTAAAATTCTTTAGAATGCAGATTTCTTTTAGTAATTTTATTATTATATACAGGGATTTAAAATACAGAGCTAGGCTTTACCTTAGAACTCACAACCGACATTATACGACTTATTTTCTTACATTCATACATAATCGTGGTACCCTATAGGGGTAGACGGCGATTGTAGAGCGCCATGTTGTTTCCTTACATATTACTTTCGCTTCATCCACTTTCAACAACCTCTGAATACATTCTCGCCATTTCAGGGCACTTTTGACCTGACTCTGGTTGAGAGTATCATCAATTTGGATGGTTTGGGTTCAGTGAGGTCAACTCCTACCGACTCTTCTATCCACAATCGCCTTGTAAATTTTCTTATATACTTAACATGTTATTATAAATATGTACGATCAGAAATATCCGAAATAATAATAATATAATAATAATAATAAGTTTATTGGCAAAAAGTAAGTTTGTACAATAGTAGTAATTCTAACTAGACTTAGATATAGGTGAGATCAAAATAATAAGTAAGTAATACAATGAACTTGACCTAAAAGTAACAAAATATTGTATGTACACCTGAAAAAAAAAGTGTGTGTGTGTGTGCGTGCGTGCGTGCGTGTGTGTGTGTAAAGTAAAGCTTTGTAAAGCTCATAAGTAGGAAAGAGAAAAGGTTTGAACATCATGACCTTTACGACTGCGCGCTGAGCCCTTTTGAGCCCGATCATGCAGGTTTTTATTGCCCCTCCCTAGATAGATATACAATATGACAGAATTGATTGACAAAGTGCAGTATACACTTATATTTTTATAATATCTTTGGTTGTGGTAGAGCGCAGAGATTTCATTATGTAAATTATTTTTCGAGTTTTTCGGAGAGTAGTAAAATATGTTATTCGAAGTTGAGGTTCTCGTCTAGAAGAACACCCAGATATTTTAAGCTATCGACGCGGGTAATTGAATTACAAGCACACTGCTGTAAATTTGTCTGAATTGTAGTATTGTCGTAGGGAAGATCACAGATATGTATTTTAAGATTTTTTAAATCAGCCGGATTAGAAATTTTTGTTTTATGAAAAGCTATGAATTTCGTTTTTGTGGTGTTGAGTGTGAGGAGATTTCTATTTAACCAATTATTTATTTCATTAAGGGGAATGTGTGGTGTAAGCTTGTGTGACAGAGTGCGAAATAGCGTGGTGATGGAAACTTGTGGAGTGAAAGAGGATGTAGTGACGAGAATTAAGAAAGGAATGTTACGATGATTTGGTCATGTAGAGAGGATGGATGAAAGGAGAATTACGAAACAAGTACATAATGCGAGTGTGGATGGAAGAGTAGGTAGGGGTCGACCTCACCGATCATACATCATCCAAATCGGTGATACCCTCAACAAGGGTCAGGTTAAAAGTATCCTGAACCGACGAGAATGCATGAAGACGTTGATGAAAGTGGATGAAGCGAAAGTATGTCAGGATCGAGCAAAGTGGTGGTCTATAGTCTCTGCCTACCCCTATGGGATACAGGCGTGACGATTATGTATGTATGTATTATTTCATGAAGTCCTTTTTCAGCTATGTTTGAAGCTTTTTGCCATGTTGAGCCTTTGAAAAGTACCACAGTATCGTCAGCGTAACAAATTACCTGTGCGCTAATAATGGAAAGATGTAGTAAGTCTAATATATAGAGAAAAGAGTGTAAGCCCGAGAATACTACCTTGTGGGACGCCAAAGTGCACGGGGAGAATTTGACTTTTTAAAGAGTTAATTTTTACACATTGGTATCGCTCGGTAAGATAGCTGTAGAACCAATCATAAGCTATTCCTCTAATGCCTAAACTATTTATTTTTTTTAATAATATTGGGATTGAGACGAAAAAATAATATGACTGTTAACACTGCAATTTCATTTGTTATACTTCTCATATTTGTATAAGAAAACTCTGTTCCTTTGCGTAAAAACCCAACAGATAATACATGTAGGAATAATGATTATATATTAGTACGTTTTCAACAACATTTGATAAATGTGTCAAGTTGAAACTTATCTGACTCTACCTAATATCCGTTTTATAATTAGATTAATATTTCATTTAGCTATAACATTAATGAAAACATCAATATTTTAACCGAACTTAAATAATCGCAAATGTCACAGATGAATATTCACACTACATGGCTTTAAATACAAAAAAAATCTTCGGGCATACTTGAGAGATCTCTAGAAGAATTTTCAAAGTCTGAGACGTGCATGCCTGTCCCCTGATGGTAAGCGACACGACTGCTCATGGACTATAGCGAATTCAAACAATACCATGAATTACAAAACAATGTTTGCCATTCCACTGCACTTGCCATCCTGAGACATAAGGTAATGCATTAATTATGTTACACGGTGCATATCCTAAGAAAAAGCTAATTCAGTGGTAAAAGTTAATTCACAAATTACGTTCAAAAGTGAGTATGAAGTTAAAACTGTAGGCGGCAGGAATCCAAGTTGAATAATGGGTTTGGTAGACGAAATAGAATATATTGATTCTTCGTTCTGTGCGACTTCGATTCACACAGCCATATCAAATATTATGTTTTTTTTATTTTTTATGTTTTTTTATTGCAGTGAATGGCGAGACGAGCATGCCGTTCGCCTGATGGTAAGCGTTGCGACCGCTCATGAACAGAAGCAAAACCAAACAACACCTTGATTTACAAAGCAATGCTTGGCATTCCACTGCGCTCGCCATCCTGAGACATAAGATGTTAAGTCTCAATATGTCCAGTAGTTACTCTGGCTACAATGTCCTTCAATCCGAAACACAACAGTGCATTTAAACTACTGTTTGACGGGAGAAATAGACATTGCGGTGGTACCCACCCAGGCAGCCTCTCACATATGAGAGACCTACCACCAGTAATGTTAACATTTTTATGCGTTAAATTATTAATTAACGAACTTGTATTTTGTTATAATCACTATACTGTGAACTGATTTTGAAGAAAGCAACAATATAATTTCTTGCCCGTTCTTTTCTAGTGAAAACCGCTTTCCGAACCGGATAGTAGATAAAAAATTACTGAATCTAAATGATGTTAACCATTTTAATGAATTGAATAAAATATTTTCATTTACATGAGTACTTTACATTTAGGATTCTGTACCTCATATATATTCCGTAACGATGGACTATGAATTTCTAAAGACGCGTTTATGACAGCGGGGCGAAGCGATGTAAACAGACGATGGGGTTGGGCAGTCGCGCTAAGTTTACGACGTTTAGCAATTTACATTTCAAATTTTATTGGATATAATATATTCATAACCATTCTGCGTATCAAGTTGTGCAATAATATTGTAAACAAAAATTTTAAGAATCTGATGCAATCGTTTTAATACCTGTCTGTTATCACAACTCTCATGCAAATTCTATTATGAGTTCTACTTACGACTGTTTAAACTTTTACAAATTATTATGAAATATTGATGTCAACTATCTAGGCTTTTTATGCTATTAATGTACAATAAATAAAATAGATCTTTGTATTCGGTAGAGATTCAAGTTCATTTCAATAGTACTCGTCCGTCTATATCGCTACCTATATTTAGCCTAACAAGATCACAATGAACTGATGTAACAAAGATTTATTCAACAAATCTTAAAGTCAAACGATAGTTTGGATGCTAACAAATCGACATTTTTAAATTCCCTTTCCGGTACCTCGGAAGGGCCAGAACAGGTATGTCAGCACCACTTCACAGCATCATTTCGGATGACTAGCACGGCTTTGGATATTGGGGTCTGTTTGGGTCCCTAAATGCTCCTATGACTGTACATCGACCTAAACTTCTCGATGATTATGCTGCACAGCTACTCCTACAGCGATGAGTGGTTTTTGCAGTTGAAACTATTTCTAATTTGTGGTTTAGGTGCCACTGAAAAACTCCTTTCAGCAAGATAGCGTTGGGGTAGACTACCAGTGGAATGTTGCTAATGGATTTTACTTATTTATACCGATATAAGCAATTGAAGGTAGCATACCCTTGAGGAAGATTTAAATCTCGATAGCGTATTCATACCGGGTATATCAAGACTGCTACCGAAAACGAAGCCGGGTGGTAGTTTAAGTGACTACAAACACAATGTAACTAAAAATTTCGCAAAGAAACGCGACAATATTTTTTATTATTTTTTAAATATGGTCGAGTTTGGATGGTAAATCCATAGTTTTTGCTAAAATAATGATTTAAAGCCTTACGTACCAAAGCGTGTTTAAAAATAAAAAGCTAAACACTAGTATCTAAGAAGAAACTATGTATTTACCACACTAATAAGACGATAGAAAAAAAAATAACAAAAATTTCGTCACATTTTTTGCACAAAATTTTGTTGCATTATGTCTGAAATCACTAAAACTATCACCCGGCTTCGTTTTCGGTAGGAGTCTTGATATACCCTATATAAGCCTGGATACATAGTGATGAGATGAATGTCGTAGATTAGTATTTAGAACCGTTACACAGCTTCGTTCTATATCAATAAAATACCAGCATTAAATTAATGATTCCGTCCTTCAAGAGCAATCGTAAACCAAATTCGTACGATTTGTTTTGACAGATGTAATGATTTTAATCAATTCGTAATTTGAAAATAGTGTAATTATTGTATGGTTGTGCTGTCTCGTTCGCTCGCATGGTGCTAATATGGTGTTATCGTGTGTTCGCAGGCCGCAGCCTCGTCGCTCGTGCACGCGAGCGGGCTGGGCCGCCACTCGTACCTATTTGACATTCCGCTGGAGTTGATGGCGCGAAACGGTCGCGTCACTTACTAACATTTTACTTTGCCGTACACAATAAATGTTTGTAAAGTTTATTTCTGACCCGGTTACGGTTTTAACGTTTCACCTGTGTTCCGATATTGGATTTCGTTTCGAAACAGTGTTTAGTGAAGTATCAACCATGTGATTCGTTGGAATTGACCGTATTATGTTTACAATTACCGCGCGTATGGTCCAAATCAAAATGACTCAGTGTTTTTAAAATTTTAAAGTGTTCTCAGCAACAGTGTTCGAGACTTATAACCTGTGGAATGTGTATTGCATAGCTTTGTTCTAACAGAAGCAGAAGACTCATAATAGCACTCCGTTGAAATTCCGATGTCATGGAATAATAGTTGATTTGCTATTGGAAAATTGTCATAAGTTCATATATTATAGTTAAAGCTAAGGAATTGGTCCAAAATGCCGTACTACTTTATTTGTTGGATGCATATAGCTTTGATCGGATTTATACTCATGGTCTCGAGTACGAACGCAGACACTGATTGTTCAGGTTTGATAATTTTTATCTTTCATCTGGGGATGCCAACATGAATTTCTTAAATATTGTTAAGTTGTCAAGTATCTACGTCTGATAATAAACTCGGCTACTAAGATTTGTGACGGTACAACAAGTCACAACTATGAATGTCCCCCGAGTGCAATGTACTGAAGAATAGTTGGTAATATAAAACAAAATATAGGTTTAGGTATCCTACGTCGTCTACGACAATTGTGAGCCAATATTGTTCCAGCCATAAGAATTGACTTCTAGAACACAGAAGTGTGCATTATAGAAAAAACAGTCATTTTAATTGTATCTATCATTGGTTTGGAATTCAGCAATAAACAACGGACAAGTTGCTTTACTGAAAACGTGCTGAGAACCACGTGTCAACAAGTGTCGATAGCAATGTAGCACGCCTATTATCTATCCTAAATCCATAGAGAATAATATCCTGTATAGCTTTGTGCGGTAACTGTAAGATAATAATACAGTGCATTACCTGCTACAAAAATTGTGGATTCTAGTTTCGCGTGTACTGCCGAGTTATTATCTGAACGCTTGACATTTCTAGTTATGCAAATAAGGATCTCTAATATTCTTCGCTAGTAACACAATACGATTTGCACTTTTATACTGTATCAGTGCGTACGAAAGTCTTTTCAAAGCGTCACTGTATTGGGCTAAATTGTTGGTAGGTATTATTTTCCTGATAGAGTGATGTATCGAAATTCATTACACGTTTTTTCTAGGAAATATATAGTATGTTATTTTGTCCTTAACAGGCGATAATATAAGTACAATCTACAGATTGGACGCGCCAAAACGGGTGTGCCGCTAATTAATTTAAAGTAGTTTCACGCGCGCTGTGTAAATATTTCTCTACTTGTATTTTTAGTTGTATTAGCTGTAAGATATTCATTGACATAAATTGAGTCGCAGAAATTAATCCTCCATTACATCAGATCGCCTTCGTCGAATAATAAACAACATACCTACCGTTCAATTTATTCACGTGCATCAAGTATTTACTTGACGCCAGTACGTATTCTTAATTAATATAAAACAAATTATGTATCAAACATGAGTTCTCTACGTATTGATTAGACTTTTGTTAACCACTGATACGAGTAGAAATTCTTCCATAACTACAAAATAATTAACAGCATTTTATTTCACTATCTTCTGCGTTGTTGGCATTCTGAAACTCTTCAATTATAATCGTCACTAATTAGATAATAAGGCTTGCTACTTAACCAATTTGATAAGTCGCGTTTTGTGCCTTGGGGTTCTCACAAGACGAGGTTATGCTAATACGGGATGTACAAAGGGCTTGATTCCTATCTAAACATGCAATGTGAATAATAAAACTGCTAGCACAGCGCACAAAATTACTAAGGTTTGTAACTAATATTGAAACCATGCACCCAGTAGTGTTATAGCTACTTAATATTATTAAGAATTAAGGGAAAAGCAAAGTAATACGTTGCTTTGTAGTCTAATGGAATGTGACGTTGTCATAAAAATGTATTAGATTGAACTTACATTGTAAAGGTATCCTTGGTTTGGCTCCAGTTTAATTTTATTATGCAGACGGTCATGATACTCGTAAAATCTTTGTTATGGCTGCGCTTGGTTCTCTTGGCAAGATTACAAAACAGAACTAATTGAGATAACACAATGCCTGGAAAAATAATGTTGCTATCTTAAATTCTATATTGCAGCACCAAAATTAATGTATTAACTCGACACCCTAAGGATAAAACTATTGAATGCACGCACAGGTTTTGAAGGGCCGATTGCTTACACTTAGATTGCTACGTAAAAGAAAATGGGAGTACAATATTTTAGCACATCTCTTCCAACATAGGTAGCAAGCGCATATCGCCATACATCGATACATCGGGCGTTATTTTTATAGCTAGAATTCGTCTTATTTTTATGTCCCACTATATATCTTCTAGTTTGAAACCACTACAGGATATTAAAGTTCATATTAACTGAGATGAAATAATTATAGTCGACACATGAGTTGTATGTTGTTGATACATATTTGATTTCATTGTTAGTCATCTGGCATTTAAATCATTAAATGCATAACATAAATACTTTTGAATCAACGATTAAAGACAAAGCTATGGTATTTTTAAGATATTTTACATGCGGCGGTGAATACACCGCATCTATAAGAAAATTGTTGTCCAAATTGAGTATCCATCGTCAAAAGATGAAAATTCTGTCAATGACGGTATCGTACCTGCAGTTTCAGTGACAATTTTTCACATACCTATCAAAAAGTAAATAATAATTTCCGATCAATAAAACATAACATATTTTCCAAAATATATATTTAAATAGCTAGTAAAAATGTGCTAAATAATTGGAACTTAATTTTATCAGGTTAGGATTGTGTCTGTTCCATTGTATTTGTACTCCACCTATTTCAAAACTGTTTGTTTTTCTAATCCACTGCGATGTAAGTAGATCCGTGTACCGTCGGAAGGAACGTGGGAATTAATTACATTTATCTTTCCGACACAAAACAGATCTCGTAGGATAGCGATGTAAAATGTTCTACACCTGTGTGTAATTTTCACGGGGAGCACAATTCGGCTCATAACAATTGCTAGGGATATAATAGCTTTTAGTGATGGATTCAAGTAAATATTACTAAAATAGACCAATGCTGTTGAGATATAAAAAAGAAAACATACTAAAATTGGTGTGGATTTGGAAGTGAGCACATTTAAGAAAATGTTGAGGCTTTTTGCAGTCAATTCCGCCAGGATCAACAGTGGCATGAAAAGAATTGACACCAAGCTCCGGAGCTCGACGAATCTCTTGTGGATATTAGTCTAAACTAGTCTGGCTGTAGAAAAAGTTGAGAAAAAATCTTGTTAGTTCAAATTAAATACACTTCTAAGTATTTTAGCGCGTGTGTCGAATGATACGTGATTTGTTTTTATGATCGAGATAAATATTGACACGATACTAAAATGTACTCGACTAAGCGTGAAATTCACGTTCACCAAACGTGAAATATCAGGGAATATTACGCTCTCTTTTATGTTAGGTAAATTTCTTAATATTATCATCCATGCTGGTATTAATATAATTGCGCGTTTAAAGATCTCATTAAAGAAGGTGACGAAAATGAGTAAGCTGATGCAATTTTATCGACCTGAGTCAGGGACAGTTTCACTAGTTCGATATTCAGCCTCCGTCTGGGAGGGGCGCCAGCGTTGACCATGACTCATCAATGGCCGTCTCGGATGAATTCACAACATTTTACGAGAAACGTATATGTAAACGTGATTCATTCAAGGAACTGTAGATACCGATAATTTTAATGTTAATGACACACGTCTTAAGTATATTATAATGATGCAAACGATTAAGTGAAATTCTTTTAATTTCACATTATCGATATCGGGAGACATGTTCACGTTAAAAACATTACCAAGCGTCTGGTAGTGTTTACTGATAGAGATTGTCATTTGTTATCTAGAAACTAAAGATTACTACTGAGACTACCTGCTGTATAACATATTGTTGCATGTTCAAAGACTATATTATTCTATTCTATTCTTAATGGGTGGAAAGGTCGTTGTTCGCTGTCGAGATTAATCAATGGAACGAAACCCGTCTTGCACACAAGTAAAACCTTTCACTTTCTGGTGCACGATTGGCTCGAATGAACAGCAGTTTTTTGTTTGTTTTCTCTATCGACAGACCAAACAGTTACCTTTGTAGGCTAGTTTCAAGAACTCAGTTTGAATTTTGCTTTGGTTCAAGAGTTTCAAACGGTTGTTCAATTTTCCGATGACGTTCAACCTGGCATCTGGTTTGTGAAACATTTTTATGACTCATCGGCTCCAGATATGCACGTGTGGAGTATATAGCAAGCATCCTTTTTCTCAATGTGTGCATTATAACTCTAGTTCCGGTACATTACAGATGTTTCATACTAGTCACTACGTTCCTTATTGTTAATCCAGAAAAGTAAATGGTTTATATCTTTTTAAATGATCTATGTTCTCGTAATTCATTTTTTGCTCTGGCTATACTAGATCCATGCATTTTATGATCAATTAAAACCTGTTTTTCTCCAAATGTCCGGTTTATTTTAACCAAAGTGAAAGGTTACCTTTAATACATGTCATTATTGGTATTTTTAATGGTTGCGGTCAATTGGAAATAATCAATTAAACTCGGTAATTTTATAATAAATTTGGTAGCAGGATGACAAAAACGTTTACTTGCTAGCAGTTTTGTACTTACGGTGTAATATTTTTACCAAATCTAAAGCGTTTCCTTAGTGCAAAAAAACTTAGCATAGTGGTAATTTTCTCACCGATACCTACAGTACCTACAGTACTAAAACATGATATATCACATATTTTAGGGACTTCTCTTGTGCCGGTAGGAAACCGTCAAATACCCGCATAATGTACTTTTTAATAATCCATTATCCACGGTACCAATTTAAAAACGTTATTGAGCCGCAATCTAGTTTTTCTACTAAGGTTTTTTAACACTTCACTTAAGAAAAATATGACCCTCCTCTTTCAAGAGGATTTTTCGTTTTATTATGAAGCAAAATTAAGTTTAAGCTTCTCTAACAAGTTTATTAGTACTGGTGTGACCCGCGCTTTAGAAATTCTGACATAATTGCAACTTCATCCAGTGCCTTATTGCCTTTAAAGATGTTTGAGGTCTAATGATAACGCGTTCAAGTCGATCCAGCAATTAATCGATATGTGTTAAATAAGGTTACAACGTATTTTATCGTCCTCCGTCATTGGCCTCGATGGTTATTGATGAGAAGGACATTGTCGTATAAAAACTTTAAATATTGTGTTTTGTTGAGCAGATATCATATAAAATGATCTCGCAAACTTTTCCTTGTACTTATACAAACCTGTCAATATACTTTTGGTTCCCCAGCAATAATTTTGAAATGACCGTTGTTTAATAAGTACATAATAATGCACCCGACACTCATATATATAGTTCTGACTCCACATTAAGATCAATTAAACCTTATGTTATGAGTATTAGGAACTACCAGACTTTTCGGTCTTCTCACAAACATCCAGACCCGAGTCATATACGTGTGGGTCTTATAAACATTTGTCTCGAGCGGGGATCGAACCGAGATCAGATCGATTGGTTATATTTTGTCGTATATTTAATACTAGCAACTCTTTTGAGGTTTATAAACACCATCTCTAATGTCACCTTGACTCGAAACTAATTAACGAGTTAGATCTTTTTTACGTGGGAATTAAATGTCTGAAACACAAACATCGTCGGATGAGACCGTTTCAAATTATTTAGTGATACACAATGGAATTGTAGCTGGTGATATGATGGCCATCTGGTGTGCAGATTAATTAGATTTGCGTATTGTATCTAATATACCAAACGCACCAATTAACTATAACATTGTGTGCTGCAAAACACATGAGAACAAAATCTATACACGTGTTACTAGTGGAACTGAGTGGAACCGACGCAGACGTCACGTTGTAACAACTGACATATTTTGGGAATACTTATTACGTCATTTACTAATAGTTACATACATACATACATACATAAACTCACGCCTTGTTCCCAGAAGGGGTAGGCAGAGGTGCCAGGGCACCCACATTTCGCCTTGTATGTTCCGTCCCACAATGTGATAGGTGGCGAGCCTATCGCCATATCGGGCACAAATTCCTGACTCTGGGCTGATACTGAATAGAAAAATCCAATATCACTTTGCCCAACCCGGGATTCGAACCCGAGACCTCAGCTTTGTAACCGTACCGTAGTACAACTACGCCACCGAGGCAGTCGAGTTACTAATAGTTTGGCCTTATTATTCCTAGTTTACTGTAGTATACTATATTAGCCCATATACGTCCCACCCACTGCATGGTATGGACGTCCTCCACAACCGAGAGTATGATTGAGAGTGCATAGGCCATAAAGTCCACCACGCTGCTCTAATGCAGCTTGGCAAACTTTATATACCATAAAAAATATACTAATCGCTATGGTATGCAAGTGCCCTCATGATGTTTTCCTTCACCGTTTTAGTGCTTGGTGATCGACTATCAATACACAAATCACTCCGAAAGGTCAGAGGTGTGCCCTTGGATTCGAACCCGCGACCACGTTGAACATGCTGGCAGCTGCGTGTGGTCCGCTTACAAACAGGCCACCACGTACTATTATTATGATTTATTGGTTGTTAGAAATGTATACTAAAACGAGTCAATTTTGGTTTAAGCTATGATATGCATTTCTGATAAGATAAAAGTCAAAGTACTGTACCCTAAAATACACATGACACTGTAATCGCGTTGAAACACGTGACATGCGGTATTTGTATCGTATGTCCATAAATAAGACTATTTTTATCCACGATTTTATTTGCATTGATATCCCTATGAAGATAAAGTATGATTAAGTTACCATATGTAAAATAACGTCCAGAGAGGCCTAGTGAACTTTATAAGTAGATATATTTGCAAACTGAAAAAGCAACTTTAAAACGGTTTCTTTATAATTCGCTGTAATTCGATGTAGCATCGAAGAAGTGTCTCCATATAATTTATAGTTCATATCTATTACCTACTTACATGCATTCATGGCATTTATTATAATAAAATACTTCGCTGCTTTAAAACTAAAGTGCCATAAATCAAAATTTAGTTTTGTTCAGGAGGCCAGATTGAAAATTTTTATTTAGTTTTTTTGAATTTTTGGTCAAAATGCCAAAAGGGCGTATGTGTAAATAAGTCATTTATAAGTCGATTTTGACTAGTGTCTTTGTGCAATATGAAAATAAAGGTGATTTTAGCCCCATTTTTTGAATAAAAGTAATTTTGGACAATTTTGTTTTGTGGCCCTTTCGTTTTTAAGTAGCGACTTGTTAACTGTCGGCACACTTACTAGAAATAAATAGCGTTACTTGAATAGCTTGTTCTAGGAAAATTAATTAGGAGTATGGCTTTTATATTCAGAGCATAAAACTTGTATACACAGACCTAAATATACACATATCAGAAACTAAAGTAATACAAGACTAGACTAATATATTTGTAATCGGCATTACATTATTTTTTGTGTTTATTTCTCTTTTTCGCTTCTAATTAAAGTGCGTTTCACAATTTCAAGCTTTTATAAAAAGGATTCTGTCCCTACTTTTGCACGTATAATAAACACATTTGATTAAAACATTTATCATAATTGATTCTAAAAACCTCCATTTTGGGTATCGAATTACAATTACTCACATTAATATTCACATTATAATAATAAACCAAAAAGGATTAATAATTATTATGTTTCCTGCAGTTATCGTTATTAAGTATTTTTAAATTACGAAAGGATATGTGCCATAGCGTAATTTGAATGGCGAAAATAAAATAAACGCTGTAAACAGCATTTATTTTTTGTTAGTATCTATTGAACTTTAGAAACGATGAGAGCTTATAGTTAAAATTTAAGGTATTTGGATAAAAGTGGAATATCAAAACTATGTACGTACGATGCAACTCTTGCACACTGGGTATTAACCCACCAAGTATCAAGTTTAGTTAACGTTATTAGGAAAAAGTATTAGTATTGTACATTTATTCCGGATCAAATGTATCTTCTCAGCATTTATGAAACGCCTGTCACTGAAAGTACTTACTGTTTCAATGTTAAACTGGTTAGAATTACTAAATAATCTTGATCGTGTTGAGCGTTCCCCACATTTTGTAGCGAACAATCATATTTTTGTAATTATATTCACGCAAAACTATAAATCAATAGTCACTTGAAACTACGTTGATCGGAGACAATGTTATTCTAGTGGTTACATTGTTATGACACTCACGTTAGATGGCGCCTAAATATTTTGCGCGCTAACTCGTGTGGTAAGCTTAATAAATATGCACATCTAATCACATACACAAAAACACGTGACCAGACTTAATATAAGAACAAATAGCACGGTTGCTTCATGGTAAAAAAATCCTTAAGTTGTTTTTGCCACGTTGGCCTTAACGTTGCGACCGTCACAAGGTTATTTACACAAAACTCACATTAAATATATAAATGTATTATATTGTCATATACATATAGCTAATGTCTCTGCGAGAGGGTAGATATCGATGCCACAAGGTGCTCATATTACACCGGCAATATTTCTGCTCCTGATGTGGAAAACTTATACAAATTGTAGCTTGACAGCGAACCTACGACCTCACATTTCGCAGCCCTCATTTAAATTCTGCCACTAGATAAATGAGGCGGCATATTAAACAAAATATTGATATTTTATTATTATAAATCAGTGCTTATATCTCAAACTAACTAGTTTACAAATTATGTGAAGCGCAGTATCGATTTAGTGCTTAAATACATTATTTATGACGAATTCGGTAAAAACCACATTTTCGCAATAATTACCGATATATATTATTTACTTGTCAAATCAAATAAGCTAGGTACGACTCAGACACGGAAAATCTTGTCTAGTGACTAGTACACTCGTGACGTTGCCGTGTCAAGGTTTTAAAGGTTAGATAGTCGTTTGTCTACGTCATCATTTACCTTTCATCTCAGATACTTTTTATAAAAATATAAAAGTGTTAGTTTCTGATTACAACTATAACTCATTTTGAAAGACGTGCGATAAATGGACCCTAAGTAAATTTCTGTTGAGGCGTGAACGAATCTACGCGTTAACGATCGTGCTGTTAAAGCCACATGGAAATCGATAGAGGTTTAGACGAGAACGAGGTTCTACGTACATGAATGTAAAGATTTTAATGCAAAGCTAGTCTTGCATACAAACGCTCACACTTGTGTTTGCGAAGGGGTAGGCAGAGGTACCAGCACACCCAAGATTGGAGGCAAGCCTATCGCCATGCCGGTGGCAAGTGGATTTATTCCTCACCTTACATAGGATTTTTCAAAACTGATGGATTAGCATTCTGAAAATCGAACTCAGAGCTTCTTGTGTCACAATCTGTACTCTTTGTCATTGGGGGGCGATATAAAATATGGAGCTATACACACTTTCCGTTTTACATATACTATGGACACACAAAACATGCACTGCACAGTCGTATAAAAAAGTAGAATATTCTGTAGACAAGGCAAAGTAAATCTTTCTTTGAATTAGCGAGCTAAATACCGAATATGTTCTTTACGCCCAACACTTGAAATATTGTTTTCACTTAATATTTAATTAAGAAGGTGCAATCTATGAACATTATTTCTAAAATGAACCCGTTCTATCTACGTGGCTTTGGCCTAGATGGTACAGGATCTGTATCTACATATTCTTCCCCATTAGTCTCAATCTTTAGGGTCCTTAATTGTGGGGCTATTAGTTCTAACATCTTTAAAAACATAAAGTCTGTACTTGTTTGTCGACATCTGGAATTTGGGCTATTTTCTGTTAAAGTTCAAGGGAACTCACCATTGTTTTTTAGGAGGTGAATAAACCATCGGATCTCATTTAAGGTGTTATTTCTAGAGCTTATCTGCGACATATCTACGCATTGTAAATATACCCAGAATAGTATAGGTAATTGGTATCAGAGACCTTACATTAAGTTCATTAACGATCTGGCCTAGAAGCTATGTGGAATATTAAAGGCATATTCATCGTTTGAAAACCGGTTTTATATATCGAATGTTTTGTCCTCTTCGTACAAACTAAATACAACAGTCGATTGAAAGGGACAAAACACTCGATAGCGTTTTAAAACCGTCTATGTATATGGCTGTAAGATAATACACAACTTTTAATTTACACCGTGAAAACGTTTGCACTATGATCGTACTAGAGCCACAGATCAGAGGCAATGACACGTAAATGGACTGTCTATCTAATAAAGGCAAACAGCTTTACAGTTTAATTTGAGAACGTACAATATAGCCGATACAAAACACAATCTGGAAATGATTCACGTAGAGGTGATAATACACGGGCTTTTAGTATTTTTTCATAGATGTTAGGCACGTATCTATTTTTCGATATTAGTTATTACAAAAAAATGCATATGTGCTCTTATCATAAATGAGCATGGCTTAGAAAATTGCTATTTTATTATATATTATAAAATAACTTTCCTTATTCAGTATCATCACTGTCAATCTAATCAGTTAATGCAGTCTTTTTGGAATATAAAGGTTAAGTTCATTTGAATTAACTTCCGAAATATACAATACACTCTTTGTACTTTTCACGCAGATCGTATCCTCATAGAGGGTCGTGACCTTAACTGGATTTATACGACCTTACGTCAGGCGCTATGGCGTGCTACTTGTTTTAATAAGAATGCGCTAATAGTTTCCTCCTTTAGTTACTTAGTAAATAACTTTTAGCACACAGCCTTTATTCCTTAGAATTCAAGGGGATCACATCCTTAAACCTATGTGAAAGTGATTAGTAATCTGATCCAATATACTAGTAATACATTTATTATATTATTTTTTAAATGTTTAGTTTTACATATCGCGAGAGAAAAATAAAAAGATTATTTGTTTTAAAATGTATTTATATTATTTTTAAACAACGTCATTTACTGTAGTAAGCAGTCCGCTAATGCAAAAGTTATATTTTATAGCTAAGTAAATATTACTTATAAAGTATTGGTACGTATATTGCAGTAATCGAGTGAATGATGCAAAATACACCTTTATGGGAGGCCGGAAAGTCTCTAAAAAGGTACGACTGACTGACCAAGAGTGTTAGCACCAACACTCATATATGGTAGTGAAAGTTGGGTAAGGCAGAAGAAGCATGAGAGTAAGATTAAGGCAGTGGAAATGAGATCGTTAAGACGAATATATGGTGTGAATTTGCGAGGAAGAGTGCTTAGCAGCGTGATGATGGAATGTTGAGAGGTGATGATAGTATAGTGACGAGAATTGAAAAAGGAATTTTCAGATAGTTTGAGCATGTAGAGAGGAGGGACGAACGGCGATTAACAAAACAGATAGGTACATGAGGGGAGTGTAGTAGAAGAGTCGGTAGGGCTCGACCCCGTCGGACCTACTTCAACCAAACGAATGGGACCCTCAGCAAGGGTCAGGTTAAAACTACATTGAACCGACGTAAATGCATGAAGAGATTAATGAAAGTGGATGAAGCCAACATTAGTATGTCAGGATCGAGCAAAATGGAGATCCATAGTATCTACCTACCCCTATGGTATATGGGATGCCGTTATTGTATCTAAAAATATTTCAGATAATTTCTGTGATTATGTCCCTTGCAGTAGCCAGATATATAAACAATGTCTGAGGTATTAAATACGTTAAATAAATAGCATTAGATCAATGTATATGAAGCGTGTTTTCAGTTAAAATTATTATACTTATCACCAATTTGTTTTCATTAGAATTCTCTTACACCTGTAATAAATGTGAACGCGTTATTTAGTTGCTTCAACTTCATTTTCCTTAATGGAAACAAGCGTCATATTTCCAGTTATTTTAGTTATACTTTTATATCACAACAATTAGTTTAGCTGCTCCATTTTATATACTATATTATTATCAATATTGAGAATTCAGATTTTTTAGAAATTCCATGGAAATAATTTGATTAAATATAATTTTAGTATTTTTGTATCCGAAAATGCTCTGTAGAATGTATTATTTTTTAGAAGTAATCGCTCTTACCTAAAACACTTAAAGTGTCGCGTTGATATTAAATAAGGTTATCACGTATTTTATGACCGCGCTAATGAGGTGTAATGTTTCTAATTATAGTTTTATAGCTTTAAGTCCCTTTTTAGTAGGATGGTGGACCGTGTCGCAGGTGTTTGAATATTTGTGCTCACCCAGATACTGATGGTGGAAACGCCCATATTGGGATCTGTTTCTTTTGGATTCGTGTGTATATCGAGCTATCAGTAAGCCGGTATACCTAATTGAGGTAAACTATTTTTTACGGAATTATCGCGGATTTGGTATAAATTTTATTTTTTTTAACTTTCGTCGATTACTTTACAGCTTTCGTGGTCGCGGGGCGGACTCGTGATAAAATCTGTTAATAATAGTTTTATTTCAATTCGCGTAAATCTAAAAACCATTATACAATCCATCACTGATTAATAATACATATCGAGTGCAGCGTTACCTTAAGTGTTATTGCAGTCTCTGTATAAAAATATACTAAGATAGGAACCTCCACATCTAATTTTGAAGGTAATTTGTAAGTCTTTTCATGTTTGTCATGGCGACTCAGTAACGTAATTAAGGGTAGATTATACATTTTGTAGCACCCTATTAAATAAAAGTATAGGAGTTTCATGAAATTCAAGGTTTTGGTAATAACAGCATAATATATTTGTGGGTCGCTGTTCTGTTTTAAGCAGTTTTTCTACTTATCAAAACAAAGACTTTTTCAGGTTCGCTCGGTTAAGTGTTACGAAGTTATGTACACAAAGAATTGGTTTCTTTCTTATACTGCAACATTAGTAATTTTTACAAGAAGTTAGATCAGTCACTTTTTGTCCTCACTCGATGTTATGACAATTGTCTAAGGCCAAGTCTAAAATTGACTTGTGACCTGATTTGACTTATCTCACAAAAGCCACATTCAAAATATATATTGTAGACCAACTACACAATGTTCACAGTAAAAGGATTGAATGTGCCTATTCGTTTTTTTTCTTGCCGATTAAGTCGTATTACCCTGTTCCATTCGAGTTTAATGCCGTTTTGATTTCGCAACAATGAACGTTGGCTATAAACAATGAAATACTGTCGATTTTCGCGTCAGGTAATTACTGAGAAATTCTTGATTAAATAAATGAGGACATTTCCGATGACGTCAGGTGGTTGATCGTAAAACTACAAGTTAAATTTATCTTTGCAAAAAATCGCGTCGAAAAAACCGGTCATTGTCGTAAACGTAGTCGACATATGCGTTTCATATCCAATTTCGACAGGTGTGTTGTACTTTGGCTACACAATAATAATAAAATATATGACCAGCCCACGTGTTATTAAAGCATTTTGAATTAATACAACATTCGTTGGGTGATACACCCATTGTTCAATTCTGGTTGTGAGGATTAAGTCAAAATAAACCAGCCATTACCAAAATAACCTTTAATAAACATATTTCCCAATACTCAAGTGAGGCAATGCTGGCTGTCCGAAGTTGAGTATTTTTCGTTATATTACAAGTGGCCTAGGTTTTTGATACAAATCCAGTTATACATACATACTATGATACTACATACATATTAGCAAAACTTTATAAATTATCACACAATCGCTATACATAAAATAAAATACTTTAAATTTTTAAATGAGGAATCATAATGATTTCTTAGGTTTACGCGAATTTTACTCATTGAAATAAAACTATTAATTACGGATTTTATCGCGGATTTATCATTCATTTTGAGGACTCATCCCATGTTGGTATTATTAATATTTTCGTAGAACGAAATAAAAAGATGGCATATTCTATGGAAATAAAGCTGCTAAATATTAATATAAACAGGTATAAGTCAGCTATTTATATAACATACTTAACTACACATTATTTAGATAGAAGATTTTTTTAATTTTTTTAATCAAGGATAATCGAAAGACTCAATTCTGTGAATCAGTATAGGTATTTTGTTTTGACACAAATTGACCATTTGTGGACATGGCCATTTATTATTTCTGGATACAAAAAATATCGATGAATTAGCCGTATTTTATAATTAAATTACTTTTAATAGACCAAAAAATACATTAACCATATATCAATGCCACTGTTCCAGCTTCAATATTATAAAACTGATGTTTAATGAACTGGAACATTCGCTCCAGTTACATATGACGGAAACGTGCTGATTGTGTTCAAGGAATTTAAATAACAAAATGTTAAATGTGGTCCATTGTTTACTCTGTGCTATATTCTCGATCGTAATCCTACGAAATCAGCGGTGTTATGCCGAGCTCCATTATAATTTATATGTAGATGCATTGTATTGATAAGTTATCAATACAGCTCAGTTTGATTTGCCGTGTTATAACACAGTTGGCAATCGACTCGCGTGACTAGTTATCGCCGTTAAAGACGATCTGTTATGCTTCCTAAATCGACGTTAATATTTTTATTAGCCAATAAACGGTTCATCAATTTATTTACGATCAATCTTACTTGAATGTCATATACCTACTATTGTCCAACGGGTTTTCGTTTACTCGTATTGACGAGGTAATTTCTATTGATGGTGTATTAGTCATGAGCTAACCAACACATTATTCAACCCACTTTCCTTAGTTTTCGCATATTTGAAAGTGACATTATTTGTTGTTTTAAGAAAGAGGAAATATCTATTATATTTATTTTTGCAACAGGATACACATTCCCGTATCTTAACTCATGCATCCGCAGTACAGTAAAGTAACTGTATAATTTGTAACGTAGTGTTACAGTAATATGGCTGTAGTTCTATAAATATTATAGAATTATATAATATATATGTGTATATTGTAGATTCGATTGGTTTTTAAATGACTTGTGCGGATATTTAAATGTGAATGTTTAAAAAAATCATTTTATAATCTATCAACTCCATAGACTAAAAATAAACATTTTTTTTTCTATATCGTGTACAGTCATTTATTATTAGATACTGATTTAGTAGTAACTTTTATAGTAGTGACTTTTTATCGCTACTGTACTACTGTACTACTTTTTATGTAATGACGTCGTCTTTGCGTATCCTTTGGAAACACAAATAATGCATGTTTTGTGTAGTTTGTACAGCCAGACACGATCTTGTTTATTCATTTATTTCAAGTAAAATGCAACGTTAGACCAACAAAATATTCTAAATAATAATTTATCAATATAACGTTCGTGCCAAAGTCAGAAATATGAAAGCCTTAAAGTTGCGAAAACATTATTTATTATTATTATTTATAGTGGACTTACCGATATTTTACGTGCATAGGTTTTGGTTTTAACCTCTTATAAGTACTATATTGTATCAGTGCATACTCATAATTGTGAAGCATGGTATCCCGCTACAACCGAAAGTGCGATTGAAAGGGTTTAGATCATAGTTCGGATTTTCTGGATTAATACGGGAGACTTTACGTACTCTAGATAATCTAGTTCAGATATTTAATGGTATGCAGGCTTCCTCACGATGGTTTCCCTCATAGTTAAAGCGTGGGTAGAGACCACGAATAGAGACTTTCTCGCCTATACACTTACAGCCAGTATCTACAACGGTATGAAAAAACAACGAGCTTCAGAGCTCGATGAATCTCTTAGCGACACCAGCTCATCTCTAAAGTGTGTATTCTTTTGATAGTCAGATGTGTTGTCCCTCGGATTTGAACTCGCAACCATCTTAATACCCGCATCCGATCGGCTGGCAACAGGCCATTTCTACAGTTCAATTGGAAAGTTCTTTTAAGTACATTTTTTAAATTAATTTTAGGATGAATTATAAGAGCATGCCATGTTTTGAACATTATGCACAAGCAATTATGTTGTCCTAGCTGTTAAATCAGTTTTCGAGCATTCTGAATGTATTTAAAATATCCAAAAATTGTGCAATTCTGATAAAATTACAAGTGTACATACAAATCAAATTAATAATCTTGTTTTTCTGAAGTCCAAAAAAATGTATGTACATGCATGTAAAATAACCGTAGGAACTTGTAATGTAAAGTTGAAAACCTAAAAAATGAACCACAAAAAATACAGTCAGTGTGACTGTTTATTTACGAATGTTTCTGAGAGTTTTTGTTTAACTTCGTTTTTTGTTTTCATTGTGCAACTATACAAGAGAGCGGTGTTTGTAAATGGATTATTAATTCTAATAATAATTTCAAAGTCCGCCCCGTGACCACGAAAGCTGTAAAGTAATCGAAACGTCGGGAAGTCAAAAATGTAAAAAATTAAACTAAATTCGCGATAAAATCCGTAAATAATAGTTTTATTTCAATAATAATTTCAATTCAATATGACTTCAAAAACTATTTTCTGGGATATAAAAATAACAAAAGGAGACGTGCGAGTACCAGTATACAACCTCATAAAGACGTCATCGTTTACGCTTAACGTGATAAGATGGCCATTAATTTGTTGATAAGTAGAGCTGCAGGGTCCTAATCACTTAATTGGCCGCCCTTTTCAGTGGTTGATACGATCAATTGTTATCACCGAGCGAGCGACGTCGCGGTTCATTTGCTCTTACTGGTAGGATTAATTTTCCGAATGTTGACCACACCTTGGTCACGCCCAGAACACGAACACAGCTAATTAACTGTGTTTTCGATAGACGTGCGACTAGTCGCGACGTCGCAAACTGCTGTTTCAGCTCATGTTACTACCACCATTAGCATGATGATAAACCCGTCAACTTACAAGGGTTTCGGCGAATTTCTCCTCCCTTCTCGGTGATAAATTGCTTTCTCGATTAGTGCACTGTAACACTAAACTTAACCTTGTTAAGGTCGACAATGTTTGTCCTTGCATCATGATTAATTAACATATAAGCGATCCTCTTCGACATAGATCAATGTCTTCGGAAAAATTATAATGTCTTCTGACGTGTTTCCACTTTAAACTATATTCTTGGCTTCGTTATTAATTAATCTTTGAACATCAATTTACAATTAGAATCAATGTTTCATAATTTCACACGCCCAAAATAACTCACAAATCTTTTATATATTTTTTTTTCAATTGATATAAAAATAAAAATGTAGAAAGATTGTTATATCGTTTCCAGATTCACAAACATCGATCGGCCCGATCATATCACCATGTCGAAGCGAGTTTGTATTGCAGAAGGGACAAAATTTTACAATAAAATGTAAAGGAAAAAGTTTAGTCCGATTTAAACAACAAGAAACACCAGAAGAAGTAATTGGGCCATTTCATATGACACAAACAATGATGAACTCTTCAGACGGCGCCTATCCGTTTGAAACGGTTCTGAACTTATATCACGTTGATCAATTTGCAATAGGTTACTATGCATGTTCCGACAATACAGTCAATATCAGTAATATATTGAATAATCTTACTGAAGAACCCAATAACACCGAGTATGCTACTTTCTTTTATATCTACGTCAATGGTGAGAATTATTTTATTAATTCAGAGCTGTCTTTTAATGTTTGAAATATGACTTAAATTATATGGCCAGTTATTGGGTTGATAATATTTTAGGCACAGGCAGCATCTTTGCACCGATGAGAGAACTTGTATTGGCCAGATGCTGTTCTAAGATCGTTATCGAATGTAGACCCTCAGTACCAGATGTTAAAGTGGAACTATTGTCGGTACGTATGTATGCAAACGAATTGGAAGATTACTTTAATTACTCACGTACGATACAAAAAACCTTATAACGAATAGATATCCGATATCAAATATTTATTTATAGAAATATGGAAATATTGAAAACGATTCACGCTAGGCTATTCTTTCAATTTGCTTTATGCATCTGCATGGTCATACATTGACTACAAATAACAAATCCACGTGGGTGCTGCAGCCTAATGGGGCAAAGTTAATCAATTCTCCGCGCAACAGCTTAAATCCGTTATCAGACGTAGTCAGCAGTACTTCATATTAATGATGTGAACGGATTCATTTGCATATAAATTGCACTCCAGAGAAAATCAACGTTGTCTCATGAAAGGCTTGTGAATAGAAACTAACGAACGCTTATTGCTGAACACATAGCCAAAACTAAAGCATGTCAATCTAGTAATATACCAACTTTGTAACTACTTAATAACCTTTTTAATATTCAGGATATTACAGACATTTATCAGTTTAGTCCCAAAATTGGGTACACCTTCTATAAGAATACACTCCCGGATGATTCGATAACGATGTTCTATTGTGATTTTGTGAAACAAGACATGAGGATTACGAAAGAGGTTTACGTACGAAAACGTAGGTGATAAAAATGTGTAGTTACTTATTGTTACAACTGATGCCACGAACACGGGAAAAGATTTTGATCTATCTATTTTGAGTTATCTACCTATCGACACATGAAATAACAGCAAGCATTAATTACAGCTTTTTTCGTGGAAGTGGTGCAAATGTTTTTCAATTTTGACACTCTATTGCTAAATAATTTCAATTGTAATAAGTTATCAGATAGACATTCAAACACTAGAAAGAAAATGTTGAAATTGAAAGACAGGAATTATATAAATATTCAAATATGCGTACTAACCATACATTATTTATTTCGGTATAATACATAGTCGCAGAGTAACAAGACACAAGAACCGATATACTTTTCTCCAAAGATTGGGTTTTTAGTAGAAAAACAATGTAGTAGGTCTGCTTACAAATGCAAAGGACATCATGGAAATAAGACAGAACGGAAACAGATACGTAGTAAGTAGCGCTACAATCTTGATGTCACTTAACAAGGTAGCGTGGTGTGATGGTTTCATTTACTGAACGATTATAATCTAATACTTTATGTTCTGTGTGGTTGCTTGATGCTTCACTATTTTTCTTTCTTTCTTCTTTGGTGTGTTGCTCTGCGTTATACCTGTATGCATGCACACATTGTATTGAATAATATACTAACAATTTGTTTTCTAAACCTTTCGTAGTATGTACATGTTATTCGTTTCTTACTAGTTTTAGATTAAGTTATTAGTTTTTATTTTATCGTTATAGTTATTATGTTTTATTTATAGAATACAACAATTATTTTTGAGTTATACAAATATATAAGTTTATACATTTATGAATGACTTTGAATTAGTGTATGTCTGATAACATTTTATGAACAATATATTTATTGATGTAAGCAAATTATTTTTAAATTAATTGTATGAATATACGAGGCTTTATATGTATATTCAATGTAATTTGTTCACTACAGTTAGAAAAATGTATCGATGTAGCGTTTGACTAATGAGTACTTAATTAATTTGTTGTTTGCAGTGACGAAGACTCCACCACGTCCAGAAATTATGGTTGGTAACAAAAACTTCCTCAAAGGAGAAACTTTTACTATTAATTGCACTGTTGAATATAGTGGCGCCTCGTCAGTTAATTTGGACGTGATACACCCAGGGGTTGTGGCCGCGGTATGTACATCGTATACAAGCATATCAAAATCTGCTATGGCAATACATCCCATTTATAACGATGTCCTTTTTGTAGGAATATAAAATATCAAATGAAAATGATATTGTTGGTGGAATATTGTACCATAATATAACGGTTGTTAATGCGACGGAAGCTCATGCGGGTATATATAAATGTGTGTCGAAGAACAGCTGCGGCAACAAAACAGCAGAAGCCGAAAAATATTTTGTTGGTAACTATCTTTTGTTTTTTCTACTCACGTCTAGCAAAATTGTTATAGAGACCACGCAAAAAGACAAGTTTTTTCTTGGAAGATGATGAATTTTTCAATTGACTTTGATATAGGTAGTCCATTTATTTTATTGCATTGGATAGCATAGGATCGTCAAACGAGTAAACATGTCGCGTGATGTCAAGTGATCACTGCCGCCCTTGAACATCCACAACGTTTGGATATAAATCAGTTGCCGGCCCATCAAATCGGAAGGTGACCGGGAAGGAAAAAGGATGGGAAGAGGAAAGGTGTATTGGGCATCCGGCAATCTCACTCACCAAACGAAAAGCTGTCGCGACACGTCGATTTCTTGTGAGACAGTGGCTCCGGACGAGTCTGTCCATATATATACTGAGTCATAACTGACAAAAGTGTGCTTCTACCACTTTTTAATAGTGTATAGGACCTTTGGCTGGCCGTGTATACCACGCCAGTCTAAAGCGGGTCGGTAGAATTCATTTTTTATATTTGCTTAGCCTTTAATCAGTGGCATAGTTTACTAGACTAGACGGTCATCGCCAGGAGATAGTTTTAAGAAATTGAGTAGAAGTTGAGTGGATATTATGTCGCGACGATAGATAACGGGCGAGTCTATTGCTTCTATTTTGGTAATTTAGTAACGAAAATTCGATGTCGTACTTCTACCAATCTACCAATGTGCTATTAATTGCATCGTAGTCGGTTTCAATTACCAATATAACAATTATGTGAAAATCTTTTGCAAACGTAGTTTATACTCGTTCAACTTGCATATGTATATATTTTTTAAATACTATATTGTATAACGTTTTTTGTTTGATGCTCTACTGGCACAAAGTGCGAAAGTAATACTTTATGCGCGTCATGGCGAACAAATGAAGATTTTTTACTACTCGTATAGTATCGGCTTTTTTTACAATAAGTTTTATAATTTATTTGTCTCTGAAATATAAATTTCTTTATTATTAACACTTATAATTGCAAATATTAGAATTTTATATCTATGAACATAATATTGATATAAAACACTATTGAAAACCACATAACAGGTACATAAACAAATATATCAACATATTATGAAATTTGATGACAGAAACCAGATAAAAAGATTCCATTGAGCATTAGAGGCGCTTACGCCCGAATACTGGAACGCCATTCAAATAATAAGTAGCTCTTAACAGCGCACGGCCCACTTAGCCAGTACATTTAATCGGGATTAACATAGTCAAGCGCCATTTATATTTAAGTTGCGTTCCAGTATTTGAGCGTTAGTAATATACTTTGACGTAAATCGTGTTCAAATAATGGTTCAAGCATGTAAAAACGTACTCTGATGTGGCGATTCTATATATAGGAACTTTAAATTTATGCATTTGGTTTTAGAGGAACCATACATAGAACTTACAAAAGGAAATACCGCCAATCCATTAGAAAGCCAACAAAAAAGGATAAAACTTCAAGTAATGGTTGATGCCTATCCTCCGGTGGAATTCGAAATGTAAGTTTTTTTTAAACATTCGTATTTCAAATTCTTTTTTTTTTCTTTTAAGTAAATTTTACTGTCACCAGCAGAACTTAAACAAATATTTGTAGGCTGCATAAACATTTGCCTTAGCACGGGGATAGAAACCGTGGCCTCTCGGCACGCGGCTGGCAACCAATGGCACCGCGGAGGCTATCAATAAAATAAACAAAATCGTAACATCCTTGGTTCGATTCCTAGGTACTCTTAGACTTGTAAGATTTCTTAATCTTGATATATGATTTGATATGCCTCTTGTAATAAGAACTGAAAAATAAAACTGAAGTGGTGACCACTGCTCGCCTATTTGCTTCCTATTTATGTAAGGGACAGCCCTAAAGGTTTTTTTTCTTTACAGACAAAAAGATGGCAGAAGAATAAGCAATTCAACGAAATATGTGATTACTAGACGGTCAGATACTGGCGATGTAATCCTCATTATAAAGAACGTGATTTTAAACGACACTGGAAACTATACGTTCATCGCTCGAAACGAGTTCAACATGTCAGATTCGGTTGTATTCGATTTGCGAGTAACGAGTAAGTATACGGATATGAGACTTCAACTGTATTGGTTAAATTATTAAGAAGTAACACGAACACTGCCAGCAGTAGCAATGGTTTGCCTGCGAGATTAGTACCAGTAACTGGATACGTGTAAGCCAGGGCAAAACATTCGAATATTTAAAGAATTGTTTATTTTAGTTTTTAGTATTAGTAACCAATATATATAATATTTTCCAATTTCATTTTATTTTACAATATATTGTTTCTATGAATTAAAATAATATGCCATTGCCTATAAAAATATCTTCAGATGATTTTGTGGCATTGATGTCCTTCAAGAATACTTATAAAAACAATAAAAAGCATTTGTAAATTGTTATCAATGCTTTTTCAAGAAGAGTTAAGTCACAGTTTACATTGTGAACTAAGTGTTAATAGTAGTAATTTTGTGAAGTTTGTGCTTAGCCACACGACAGTATATTCGCGGTGATTTTTAGGTGAATTTCTCACGACACAAGTTTTTTTTTATTGCTTTGAATGGCGAGACGAGCATGCCGTTCGCCTGATGGTAAGCGATGCGACCGCTCATGAATAGTAGCAAAACCAAACAACACCTTGAATTACAAACAGCATTCCACTGCGCTCACCATCCTGAGACATAAGTTGCTAAGTCACAATATATCCAGTAGTTACTCTGGCTACAATGTCCTTCAATCCGAAACACAACAGTGCATTTACGCAGTGTTGTTTCACGGGAGAAATAGAAATTGCGGTGTTACCCACCCAGGCAGCCTCTCACATATGAGAGACCTACCACCAGTAAAAGTTATTATTCGCGTTTCAATGTTATGTTTTTATTTCAGCCGAACCGACTGTCTATTTCACAACAGATCCGAAGAGAGTCATGATAAACACTATAGCGAGCTTTGAATGTCTTGTTACTGGCTACCCTTTACCTAAAATTACTTGGATATTTTCCAATGGAACAGTGCAACGAGACTTGGTGAGTAACGTAGTAAAATGTGTTTTCTTTCCGTTGAAGGTACACTTCAACCTTATGTTGATTATACGGTATAAACATTTGTATGAATGAAAAGCATATGCGGGTCGTAATTTCTATAAATCTTATAAAAAACCATTTTGACAGATTTGTTTAAATAATTGTAAGTATATTTTTTATAAATGATTTAGCCTTTTTAGGAGTAATTTTACTTGCTTGATGGTAAGGTATTGAATGTATTTCTAATCAAATATTCATTTCTTGCAGCCATCGACAACGTTAAAAGTAAAGTCAGTGTACGAACAGACAGCGGAACTCGCTACCCGGGTTCAACAATCCGGATATATAACTTGCAAAGCCACTCAGAATCTGAAGTATAGTGTCCGTAATGCAACACGTGCAATTTTAGTTTATGAAATAGAAAACGGATTCGGCATCACCGAACCAAACGCAACTTGGTTCTCGGAAAACGATAATATTTCCATCAAATGTTTGGCTTCGATATATGATTTTGAAAACGTCACTTGGGTAGCAGATGATGGACATGTCCTCGACGGTATAGGTAAGGGAATTAGTCTTGAGTTTTCGTCATTATTTATTGAATCATGTTTAAAACATCGTGTTGAACATTTGCAGTGCAATACACAAATACCACGTTTTCGCATGTTGCTATACTTAAAATAAACAAGATATCGGTGGACTACTCTGGTATGTACACATGTCGAGCTACGAGTTACAGTGGAGAGGTCAGGCAACAAACAATCCCGATCACTGTTGCAGGTAAATTATCGTATTTAATTTTTAGAAGTACAAGCGAAATAAATTCCAATCGTATCAGCAATGTATAAATATATGAATTTATTTAAATATTTGTTATTTGCTAAAACGAGTCAAAATATTATTCGTTTACCTAC
Organism: Hyles euphorbiae; assembly: GCA_023078785.2. Classification (NCBI taxonomy): domain Eukaryota; kingdom Metazoa; phylum Arthropoda; class Insecta; order Lepidoptera; family Sphingidae; genus Hyles; species Hyles euphorbiae. The sequence goes on along the minus strand of CM041041.1, from coordinate 10,492,929 downwards.
TGCTGCGGCGGATGGAGGATATTATTTATAATATTAGTGCAATTAATAATAATTTGACAACGACGAAAATAGAGGAACCAAATCGAATTATAATACATAAATGGAAAGGCATTTAGATTTCAAATTTTAAAATGCATCGTTAATGGTGCACTGGTGGATATATTTAACACATGGAGTTCCAAATATGTTGTTTGCGTTTTAACTGGACCGAGCAATTCGTTCAGGTTGCCAAAAATCGGTAATTCGGCAGCTGTGTTTAATCGGTTAACGCGTTTAAACCGCGCAGCTCGCAATGTTTAGGCGATTCCAAACGAAACATTGCAGGAGCCGTAAACTTCACTTGAATAGTTTCACTCAGTTTCACTCACCTGCTACTTGGTTGCAGTTGAGAAAATATTTTCTAAGGCACAAATTATATAAATAAATAATAAATATCACCCAACAGTCACACACATATTGCTGACCCCACACTAAGATCGAGTCTTGTGTCGTGGGTATCAAGAACTCCTATAGAGACTTTCTTTTTGTCGCACAAGCACCCAAGCCTGAAATATATTTTTATGGGCCGCACAAACATTACTCTCGGTGCGGAGATTGAACCCGTGGCCTCTTATTTAACAGGCGCCGTCTAACCTACTGCGCCACGGATGCTGTCAATATGAAAGGTCTTAGAGATGTGATAGTACCACTTTAAAACACATACAGGGTGCATCAAAGCACATGAATAATACCTTCATCGATCGGACAGAGTTTTTTGTCATACTGTATATTAAAATAACTTTTCGTAACATAGGTTAAGATTCGAAAACAACTAAGTTTAATGGCATTTAAATACTTTTATGTATGTTTAGAGCTACGGTCACCACAAATTCAAGATCCCGATGTTGACAAGAACGTAGAACTGTACCCATCAATAGGGGTGCAGATGCACTGCCAAGCGGACGGGGTGCCGCCTCCGAAAATAGAGTGGTATAAGGTAACGTACACACGTTAATTCTCAACATTAATCTGTATTCATCACTGAAAAGCTGAGAACATTTCGGAATCATTATTGATCGTTATCTTTGAAAGGTTTATTCGTAATATTATTTCAATATTAAAATACGCTTTCCTTATTGAGTAAGATAGCATAGTTTCGGAATGTGTTACGATTGAGAAAAACTGCTGACGCAGAGGAATTTACACTTGATTTCCTTTTATAGGATGGACAACGACTGATGAATACAAGTGACACATTAATCTTTGAGACTCGTTTGAACAAAACAAGTCTGAATTCGACTCTCGATCTCGGTGGAATGGAAGAGGAGAAAAAAGGCAGCTATGAATGTGTTGCCACCAACGACTCGGAGGAAGAACGAAGAGTCTACATGCTCATGTTGAGGAGTGCGTATTGCCGATATTTATTTAATAACATAATATATAATAAGTTAAGAATAATAACGATTATAACATTTTGTTGTCAAAAATTTTATATTTGGAGCATAATCACAATAATCAAATTTCAAATAAACTGAAATTAAAACAAATACTTAATTAAAGAATAATGCTAAATTTAAGCTCTCTCGATCGAAACTCGGTAGTATAGGAGTGGGCCACCCAGTAGTGGGCGTTTATGGGCTGATGCATATTTATTTAATTAATGTAAGCACAATTTAATTCCAGCCAAGTCTGTTTCTTTCAATAACGGCGAGATTTCGCCTAATAGTAAGCGCTACAATAATGGTTGGAATTCCACTGTCCTTGCCATCCTGAGATGTTAAGACTCAATATGTCCAGTAGTTACTATGCCTCCAACGTTCCTTAAATACGAACACATCGGTGCATTTACACTGCTGTTTGGCGGGATAAATAAACATTGCTATGGTACCCACCCAGGCAGCCTCTCACATATGTGAGACCTACAAAATGTAAGCAAGTACTGCATGTCGTTTTATACTATATGAGTTATTTTATTTCAGCAGAAGAAGCCTACGCAACTTATTTAACCGTAATTGCAGTGATATTTGTGCTTCTAATCCTGTTAGTGGCTTATCTAACGTGGAAGATAAAGAAAGAGAAACAATTTAGAAAGGAACTGGCGGCTGCCGGCTTGTTGTACTTCAAGGAAGGAGTCACCAAATCACTGAACCCTGATCTGGGTATAGACGAGCAGGCTGAACTGCTTCCTTATGACGAGAAGTTTGAATTCCCATCAGACAAGTTGGTTTTAGGTAAGAAATTGCACTAATAAGGCCAGCCTATACACGATTTTGTCGTCTAGATAAATGACAAGAAAACTACTGGTAAACTTATTCCGTTCACAAGCATTTCTAGTACCAGATTCTAAGATAATCCACCGTCGAATTGAGGTTTAGCAGGCATATCAGAGAGCTCATAGCTTCTCGCGCTGATGACGTTGCAGTCTCTTAATAAGTCTCTTGGTTTCATAATATCCCACCACCCCTTGCAAAAACATCGACCGTTTATAGTTTGCTACTGGTAAAATTAACCGTAATCAAGATTCTAATTTTAACTGAGGTTAAATGTTACTTGTTTTATAATGAGGATATTGGACGGCAATCACTATCACAATATTTTAATTTTAGACTCAATGCGTTACATATTTTTTAGTAACAAGGAAATGTTATTTAATAAATATTGTTTAAATAAAACGGGATAAGTATATTAGGTAACATATGCACATGTTGAATAGTATGTTGTGTTAATAGACATAATAATATATATTTTATATTTAGTTGTATTTTTAAATGCTCAACGACTTATTCAATGTAAGGCTAGCTATTTCTGTCAACAATAAAATGAGTATTTTACTCTTCTGATAAAAGATGAGTCAGCCATGTAACACAGCTGTGTCTGGCGCATTTTGTGTGAAAACATGCAAAATGCACGTGAATTTCAATTCGGTCATAAAATTTGTGTTCCTAGAAATATGGACGCTGTTATACTTGTTTCGTTGGTAGTATAATGAATAGCCGTAATAATGAAAACAATTACTTAACAAACTAGTCTCAATGGCACAGTACTGTTCCTTGATTAATTATGTTCATTAAATGCCATCTCACTAATCTAAATGCGAAAGTTGTGTGGATGTATCCAAATGTTTGTTACTCTTTCATGTAAAAGTTACTAAAGTGATTTTATTCGAATCTGAAAGAGTTACCTCTAGCTTATTTATGAGAACAAGGCATGGGCTCGAATTAAGAGAGAGTAGGTAGGCCAAATTATAGCAGTCAAATCCTAGTAAGACTTACTATTTTTATCATAATTAATCACGAAGTCTTTAATGGTCATAATATGAATATGGTAGTTTAAATCATTATATCCGTCTATAATCTGTATCCATTGGGTGATTCTGGCCTAAGCTTTTTCACCCTACTTATTAAGTAAACTATAATGTTTGGTTTTTAGATATTACTGACGTAAAAATAACTAAAATTAATCTTGCTTGGCTTATTCATTGTGTTTTACTTTTAAAAATCTTGTAATGCGTGGGAACGGAAATCTCAGTACGCAAGTATTCGGCGCCTGGTTTTAAAATAATGAATGAATGAAGTTCGAATTAACGTTAGACTTAAAATATCTAGTGAGATTCAAGCGATATTATTATGCTCGCCAGACGTTTCATTACGACAAAAATAAAACTTGACGACATTTTAATTATATCCGCTATATGTGATGCGGCTTACAGATTATATTTATCCTCTTGAGCCGTTTTTAATTTATATTGTGTAATACTATTTATCTAGCCAACTAGTGTAGATATACCGTATCAAAAGGAGATACAATTGGATTATGGTTAAGCAATATTTAATACCAATTATCGGAGCTAAATTGAGAATATATTTTGATAATTGATATAGATCTTAATTCATACAAAGAACTACTTTTTTGTAACAACCCAAATAACATATCCACAAACCATAAGTCTATGGTTACGACCATAAGTCAATAAAGACGATTCGAACTTCGTTTTGGATTTTCAGAGTTGGGCCCTAGGATAGAATTTTCGCATAGATGGTAGGCGTTAAATAACAGGCTTGCAAACTGCAATTACATCTTGTACTGTCAGTAAGACAAATGCAGATCAAATCATCTTTTGTAAAATTTATTTTTAAAGACCGGCAATATAGTTATGATACATGAGCATCGTTGATAACTGCCCATGTCTACTTACAAACTACACGCGATGAGTTGAGACTTGGATGAAATGAGAATCCCTGTTATATTATCCACATCCCCTGGGAGAGCTCTGTTGTAAAGCTGGAAAAGCGATATAAGTTATAATTATGTCTTGTTTCCTTGCATCCGTAAAATACCTGTACAATGAAACATTTCTGCTTCATTTGTTACATATCTTTATTAACAACTCTCTCTCATACCTTATTAGATAAACTCTGTAATCCTATTAATAGGCTTAAAAGCTTTGTAAAAAGATTATATAGGTATTGGAGTTTGATCATGACGTATGTCTATTGTTGATATTTTAATACATTGCGCATGTGCTTGTACGCAACTGTGACGTCATCGCCTTTGCGTCTCAACTTATTGCATATGCCATGTGGAATATTTTCCAGATGAACCTGCTTATGTTTAAATAAGTACCTTCAAAAATCACACACATATCCCTGCCTCCATAGTAAGATACCAAGTCTTGTTTCGTAGGTATCATGATCTCGGAGAGGCGTTATTGGTTTTGCAAGACCCAGAGCATAACAATTAAATATGTTTAACACAAAACCAAAAATATATGTGGGTCGCGCAAATCTTTGTCTTGATTTGGAGATCTAACTGCGGCCCTTTCATTTCAAAGCTGGCCCGGTATCAACAGCGCGTCGGAAGCAGTAGAAATATTTTAACAAAGTTATTTTTACAGGGAAGCAATTAGGTGCGGGAGCGTTTGGTGTTGTGTACAAAGCCGATGCGAGAGGGATTATAAATGCTGAAGAAACAACTCCAGTCGCTGTAAAAATGGTCAAAAAGACTGCAGACAACATGTACATAAAAGCACTAGCTTCGGAGCTGAAAATTATGGTCCACCTGGGGAAACACGTGAACATCGTCAATTTGCTCGGCGCTTGCACGAAAAATGTCGGCAAACGTGAGTATTTTACTTATTTATTTAGTCTGTAAAAGAAGAAACCATAAAAATATCTAAATATACACACAGATAAACCTGTCCGACGCCACTTCTGATCTGTGTTTTACCACGAACGGTCTAGTTTCAAATTGTAATCCAGATTTTAATATACTTTGTTGATTCCTAATAACAGATTGGAACCTATTCTCGCTATATATTAGTAGTTTTTCTCTTGAGGTATGACACTATAAATTCCCATTTCTATTCCTACTAATTAGTTAGAAAAATATATTAGAAATTTAAACACAGACGACCATGCTTTCGCTCTAGACTTTAGGCAATTCCTTACAAACCGCAATGATATTGTTAGGTGCGAAAATAATTCTACAAAGAAATGTTTAAGTGTACATCACTACTAATGAAAATAATGCACACATTTTGTATAGTAATCATATTAATTAAACCTATTTGCAATGTAAATTGATTAAGGTTTCAACCATGAACTGTCCATTTAAAAATATCGATCGGTGTATACAGATGGCCTTCGTAAGTGTGTAACTAGCACTAACATAATATATGGTGATTGTCGTTTAATTGTCTTGTATTATATTAAGTACTAGCTGTACCCGCGACTTCGTCCGCGTGGAATTTAATAAAAAAGTTAATTTGTTTTTTTTTTTTTTAATAAAAGAACTTTTTAAAATAAATGTAGCCTAAGTTACTCCTTATTATATCAGCTACCTGACAATAAAAGTCCCGTCAAAACCGCTCCAGCCATTTCAAAGATTAGCCGGAACAAACTAACAGATAGACAGACAGACAGACGGACAGACAGACAGACAAAAAAAATCTAAGGTCATTTTCTTTTATTTTCACTTTACAAATAGACTTTTGAGATATTTTCGTTCAAGTGCAAAGTGAATTATACGATAAGTGGAGGCTACATTCAGGTTACACAGTCTAAAAGCATCATCGATTGCAGTATGTCTGAAACGGAAGTAGGATTTTAGACATTGAGGTATATTATGCCAGGAGGAACTTAAAAACAGAAAAAATAGTTTTTTGGCAGTTGCGGCCTTTATAAGTTTGTCTCTCTGTTTTGTATACCTTTACCACCAATGTTCAATGTTTCGCTTGTTAGTATGTCTCACTACGGAACAAAGATCAAATATTAACTACAATTTATAATTCAGAATAATTAATTTTATATTTATAATTTTGTTCTTAGTGTAATTCGTTTTTTGTTTTGTATTCTTTTGGTTTTTATTTTTTGTAATTTATTTTGTTATTGTGCTAGCAATAAATAAATATTTCTTTCTTTCTTTCTATTTAAAACAAAGAAGACGATAGTTGCACATGCTGTTAAAATTAACGATATTTAAATTATAAATATCTGCAGTTTCGCAAATTGTGGTTGCTGAGGTTTTTAGCGCAATGTGGTCGGCCGTACGACGAAGAAATGTGACACACTAAGCCAGCAGATACTGCTTCAAATAGTCACAATTAAGATTTATGGGTGATTCTACAAAAGTTGGGCAACTCGCTGTCATCAGCCAATATATACAAAGTCTTATTATATTTTATTGAAATAACAACTTATTTTAAAACAATGAAAAGTCCTTTATATGGTCACCCAATTTCACTTATTCATTTTAAATACAAGTTAATAAAAAAACAAAATTAATACTTAAAATGTCAGTCCTTTGGCATGTCACAATTCCGAAAACCAACAATCAAGTGACTATCTATTAAACATTATCATTGATTTAAGAAAACTTACTAATTTACTACAATCTGTGATGAACATAGTATTATATACTACAACTTTCATAATGCAATGTTCTCCAATTTATTTTAAAAAAAATAAGAAACTTTGTGTTTGTTTTCATCCGTCAGTCCGTTGTGTGTTCTTTAAATTTGAAATTCTCGCCATATATCACCGAGTCAAGGTCAAATCCCTGTTTATGTATTAATGTTGGTAATGAAGTTAGTTGCGGACAGCACAATTTGACGGCCGCCATAACTGTACGAGTTCTTGGGTTGTGTTTGTCTTCTATACACATGCAAAGCCAGTCAAAATGTCAGTCCCGTGGTGGGTCGTTATTTTCTTGTTAATCTGAGGTTTATTATCATTTATACATAATTAACTATGATTTGTTAAAATGTAGTTTGTTGATATTCGAAATTATCAAAAAAAACATTAGTTCTGATTATAACCTCAAATTATGTCTTTTTCGTCAATCCGCTGGCGTCAGTCCTTTGTCAGGTATCGCGCTAGAGGATTGAATTGTCTCCATAGTACTGCTTTTTGTTGTTGTTTTAGAGCACTTTTATCTTAATTGCTACCGTGTATAAGCATTTCTATTTTATATTTCAGTTTAGAATATCATACGGCACACTAAAAGCAATTTGACCAGGGAAGAAGATTAGAAAAAAAAGAGAAGCCGAAAAGGCTCGCTTGGCCAGAATTAAAAGTGCCCCATTAAATTAGCGGAATACAAAGAAAAACAAAAACTTCAGTACTTAAGGAAATAACTAAAATTTTTAATAAAAACCTACTTCAAAACAAAAAACCACTAAAAACCAAAAAATAATAAAATATTAAGTTACGCATATATTTTGATTTGTTGGCTAGTCAAGTCATTAAGCAAATTAATCAACATGCACAAGTACAATGAAATAAATATTATTTTTTGCTTTGCAGTGGTACTTATTATTTTAATATTTTTTGTGGTTTTTGTTTTGAAGTCGGTTTTTATTTTTTGATAAAATATTTTAGTTATTTGTATATTTTTAGTGTTGATAGGCATTTCAATGAAGAAGATTTGGTCCCACAAGGAATATGTTCTTTCCGATGACAATGAAATCGCTAAAATCAGTTAAAGCTGCCGAAGATATTGGTATTTACGTTTATTTTAATTTTATAATTATTTTTAATTGTTACTAAGTGATTTGAATACTTAAAAGACATGTGCCATTATTAAAACTAAGAGATTTGTACTAATTCTTATTAAATTTCATTATAATTCTTAGAAAATTGTGTACTTTATCAGTACTATGTTAGCCTCGTCAGTCCCCTGGCAGTCAAATTCAGAAAATTTTAAATATCTCATAATTTACTTAAAAAAGTGACTGGCCCGATTTGGAACAATATAATCATTAGATTTGTCATCATATGCACCCGAATTTGTTATAATTTGATTTAATTATTATAGTAAACAAAATATCCTCAAAAGTTGCCCAACTTTTGTAGAATCACCCTTATTTCATTAATGCTATTTACAAAGGCTAAATATAAATATTATTAGGAAAGTGGTTTGTAGGTATTCATATCCGTCAGATTGCTTTTCTCGTATATAATAGTGAAAAGCTGGTTAATACGTGGATCGAATACACAAATGTGTTGCGTTTCTGGTTTAACCTGTACCTATATTTTATTTTGTCTGTTTACTTATGTTGGCATAATAGTGTTTTGTCTAAGGTTTGATTTTGAACAGTATGTGATTGTTCCTAAAAAGTATTGGTTATAAAAAAAAACAGGAATTTGAAAATAGCATCCAAATTGGTTGTAAAAATTAATATTGATAAAAGTGTGGTGGGGACACTCGTTTTCTCTTTCGTACGCACTCACCTTATGGAAGATGACGTCACGTCCTTCAAGTTGCATCCTTTTCTATTACTCTTACCATCTTTATATGTTTGTAACGTGCTTATACGGATTTTAAATATTCATCCGGATTAGAGTTATGCACAACCTTTCCAAATAAACAATACTAAAAATCTCGACATCCGTGAAATTTGTGAGTGGAGCAAGACATATGGCTTGAAAGTCAATCCTAAAAAGACTCAGGTCATTGTTGTCGGCAGTCCCAGGATGATTTCGAGACTAGATCACACCCAATTACCAAGTGTTTCTTGCGATGGAATAACTGTTCCATACAGTAACACTGTAAGAAATCTTGGTCTACACTTCGATCAGTCGTTCACCTGGGGTCCTCAGCTTCGAGAGCTAAGTCGCAAGCTGTTTGCCTCGGCAAGGTCCTTGCGACGGTTACACAATGTTTTACCCATTGCCACGAAAATTTCACTTGCGCAAACTCTCCTTCTTCCCATCCTTGATTATGCGGATGTCAGCTATCTTGATCTCACCGAAGACCAACTTAATAAACTTGAGCGACTTCAAAATTTCTGTATTAGATTCATATTTGGACTACGCAAATATGATCATGTCTCTGAGTTTCGTGCTAAGCTCAAGTGGTTACCTATACGCCTTCGTCGGAATACTCACGTTCTCTCACTCCTTTATAATATTTTGTTTAATCCTCTCACCCCATCTTATCTTAAAGAACGTTTCACTTTTCTCCATGACTCACATTCGAGGTCCCTGAGGTCGTCAGAGAACCTTAAGCTGAGAATGCCCGTACACACAACGACATTTACTGATAAATCGTTTGCTGTTGAAGCTGTCCGATTATGGAACGCGCTTCCTGTTGTGGTTCGACGGGCACAAACCTTGTCATCTTTCAAGGCGCTTCTATGTTAATGAGCGTTTGACAAAACTCAACAGAATTCTTTTTCGTCAAGCCCGGGACGCCGGTCAAGAAAAGGGTTGGAAATTTGTGTGGACGGACAGAGGTCGTATCCTTGCCCGCCGTAGAGATGGTGAAGCTGTCTGCCGTATTAACTGCGAGGCTGATATTCAGCGCATATTTGGCTGTTAGGGTGACAATGTTTAAAGGTCTTTTTACTGTTTCACCTAATTGTATTAAATTGTTTAGATATAATTATTATTATACAACTACATTTAACTATATTTGGAAATCATGTAATTTTTTTTGTATCTTAAGACTCATTTATCTGCAATATACATATTATTACTTTACACTTATGCAACGGATATCTTTAATTGGTATCTTCGGATTATCGCTATGTGTTACTGGTCAGTGTCTTAATAGTAAATATTTATGTGTACCATCACGAAATACGTTATACGTTCCTTTACATGCGTCTACAATTTACCAAACATTAATTATTACTCATAACATAGCACAATCGTTTTTAATTCTCAATATCTACAAAATATATTTAATCCTCTATGAATATCATTACAAAATATTATCTTTATATTATAACCCAATCAGCTTCCAGATTCAACAGACAATCTTTTGAATTCTGATAACCTATGGCTAAAAACAGATTACTTAAATTAGGATTGTTCAACGCAGGCTCACTATCCACCGGTCACGATGAGCTCTTGGTCGCCATGAGCAATCACTTGGTTGATATTCTGGCAATTAATGAGACGTGGCTACGACCTGGCGAGGAAGGGCGGGCACCTGTTGTCCCGGGTTACCTTTTAAGGCATACTCCTCGACCGACGTCCGTATGTGGCGGACGTGGTGGGGGTGTGGGCTTCTTCATTAAGGTAGGCCTCAAGGTGCGAGTCAGGCCGCATCCCATACATCCACAGGTCGAACAAATGTGGATGAGCCTGAATATACATAAAAAGACACTGCTAATTGGTACTGCATATCGTCCACCGTGGTTTGACCTTAATGAATTTCTGGATACACTGACACAAAGTGTTACAGCACTTGCTCCTTACGACCAAGTGGTGTTGCTCGGCGATTTCAATGTAAATATGCTCGATATGGATAATATAAAATATAAACGTGTTATGCAGTTCCTGCATCACTGTGGACTTGATCAAATTGTAACGAAGCCTACTCACTTTGTGGGTGACGGCTCATCTCTTATTGATATTATCTGTACAGATGCTAAATATCGAGATGTTTCTGTTAACCACATAAGTGAGCTGGGGCACCACGCATTTGTTACATGCTACTTAGTACTTATAAAGGAAAAGTTAACTGCTAGACAGGTCGTGTATCGCCCCTATAAGGACATAGTTTATGTTTTGTTCTCAAATGATTTGCAACTGATCCCTTGGGACTCAATAGACACGTTGCAGGATGTTGATGTCATGGTCTCCACTTTTAATAATTATGTTACATCCTTGTTTGATATTCATGCCCCCATTAAGCGTAAATTTTTTAAAGGGCAGCCTACACCATGGATAACGCCCACTATTAAACTGATGTGTAGACTGCGCGATAAAGCAAGGGATAGATATAGATGCACTAAGTCGCAAACCCATAAAGATTATTATCTCCAACTTAAAAATCAAGTGGCGCAATCTCTGCATAATGAAAAAGCAGCATACTTTAATAAACATATTAATGAAAATATAAATAACTCCAAATCTTTATGGAAAAACCTTAAAAATCAAGTGTACCCCTCTAATACGTGTAATTTGCTTCCCAACCATCTACTTAATCCAGATGGAATAAATAATGCGTTCCTGGACGTGCCGGGAAATAGAAATGTCACTATTACGCAACTGGTTTATTTTAATAATAATAAATGGGGATCTACACGTTTTTCGCTGCAACCGGTGGGAGAGAGCACTATTCACAACATTTTAAAGAGCATCACGACTAATGCGCAAGGAACTGATGGCATATCTAGAGAAATGATTTGGCTCACGATACCTCAAACATTACGTGCTATTATTAACAAATCAATTTGCTCGCATACGTTTCCTAGTCTCTGGCGTTGCGCAATAGTTAAACCTTTTCCTAAAAACAACAATCCCTTAAATTACAAAGACCTGCGCCCAATTAGCATACTGCCGTTTTTGTCTAAAATACTGGAAAGGGTGGTTTATGTTCAGGTAGCTAAGTACCTTGAAGATAATAATATTCTTCCAGATCTGCAGTCTGGGTTTCGGAAGGGCCTCGGTACTGCAACCGCTTTATCTGATGTTGTTAGTAACATCCTAGAGGCGCGGGATCGGGGGGAGGGGACTATCCTTACTCTGCTCGACTACTCGCGAGCGTTTGACACTATCAATATTGACTTGCTATTATCAAAACTCCACTATTATGGGTTTGATAATGACACTGTTAACTGGTTCAAAAGTTACTTGACCAACCGCTCGCAATTCGTGGAAATTCAGAGAGACGACGGGTCCACCTTGTCCTCTTCCCTCCGAACAGTGACCAGCGGTGTACCACAGGGGTCAATTCTGGGCCCATTACTATATATTCTATATAGTGCGGACATCGTCAATTGTATACAAGATTGCAACTACCATATGTATGCCGATGACACCCAACTGTATATGTCATTTAGGGCTGAAGATACACTTGCTGCTGTAGATAAAATTAATAAGGATTTATCTAGGTTGATTTCCTGGTCAGAGAGTAATTGCCTGCTCCTTAACCCCACCAAGACGAAGTTCATGATCCTAGGCAGTAGAGCGCAGGTGAGTTCTATCCTTTCTGCTAAGCCGGTTATAAGAATTAAAGGGACTGATATTGAAAGGGTGGACTCGGCACGTAACCTGGGCCTTATTTTTGATCCTGAACTTCGTTTTGAAGCGCACATGAGCAATGTGGTCAGGAACTGCTTCTACAGGCTTAAACTTTTATATAGGTTTCGAAAATATCTCAGTGTTCCTATAAGAAAGAGGCTAGTGGACAGTCTGGTTCTTTCTAGACTTAACTACTGTGACACTGTCTACGGCCCCTGCTTACTTTCGCGAACGAATCACCTTATTCAGCGGGTACAGAATGCTTGTGCCAGGTTTTCCTTTAATATTCCACGACGTAGCCACGTCACACCATATCTTAACGATGCCAACATTTTGAAAATGGAAGCCAGAAGGAAATTGCATTTAGCCACATTACTGTTTGGTATATTTCATAACAATAGACCTAAGTACCTAGTAGATAAACTAACATTCAGACAGGATAACCTCAAGTATGGTACACGTTCTATTTCGAATCCACTATCGATACCGCAACACAGGACTGCTGCTTTTAGAGGATCTTTCAAATATGCCGCCACTCACTGCTGGAACAACATTCCACCGCCGTGCAGATCTAAAAAGAGTAAACTTAGTTTTAAATATAATTACAAGAACAATTTATTACAAGTACAGAAACAACAAAACATTACGTACATAGTTTAATTATTTGTTTATTTATTTTTTATCTACATATACTATCCATTATTATTTACTATCATACCTGCAAGTTTTCGATCGAACAGTGAAGTGGGCCGTTTTCCAGTTTCGTTGAAGGTGGCGGCAAAAAAACTCACTTCTTCTTTTACAATAATAACACACTCAATATTTGCGAGCAGTTTCTACATAATTAATAATTGTTAACTATCTACTGGTTTATTTTCTTATTTCCACTGACCGGAGCGATATGCGTTTCGACTGCCCGTGTCGAGGAGAATGATGAGTGCGCATGCGCCTCCGCCTACCCAAGGCCATTGCGGTGTTGCCGAGATTTTTTGTTGTAGTAATAATTTAATAGTTATTACTTTATCGGTTTTAAATTATTGTATATTTGCAGATACTCGGTCTTAGTCGCCCTCTGTCGGCGCCGGCGAATTTTTGCCGATTACTTAATATCTTTCTGAATTTGTAATCTTCGTTATATTTTTATTTTTTGTTTCTAAATGTTTTATGTTTCCTGTTTATATTGTATAAATTATCAATCTTTTTCTAAAATACATGTACAAGTACCTATACTAATTTTAATCTGCACACCGACGTAGTGCCCGGATGTCACTAAGGTCCCTCATTGAAAATCAGCGCTGTAGTACTGCTTATGCTGTGCTGCAGTAATAAGCTGAATGAGGGTTCCTGTTGTTGGCACAAATAGTAATGGAGAATATTATTGTCTTTTGTTATCTTTATATAACTAACACTTCTTTGTTTTATTGTAAATACTTTATATCTTTTATTTTCTAGGGTTGGATTATTTTTATTATTAATATTGATGTCTTTGTTTTGCTTTTGTATTTGTACCAACAATAAACTTTTCTTTCTTTCTTTCTTTCTTTCAAAAAGCTGGTGAAAGCACACTACCTTTCTCACTAAACAGATAAAGCATGGTATTATTTCCTCTTTTCGGATATATTTTTAATTTGTAGTATAATTATATATCTATTATTATAGATGTTTATGTAATTATTTAAAATTGTATGTATGTATATATGTATATATTATATTACGTATGTGTATTTATTATGTCATTTATATGTATTTTTTATGATTATCTATTTTATATTTTTATCTATTGGAGCTTAACTTATCTTTGTTTTACACTGCCCTTTCTTTTTCCTTCTTTTATATCCATCCAAAGGTTGTCTGGTAGAGATCGCTTATTAGCGATAAGACCGCCTTTTGTACTTTTTATAGATGTTATTTCTTTATATTGTTATGTTCTTTTGTATGTGTACAATAAAGATTAAATAATAATAATAATAATAAAAATATATGATGCTAACCATTGATATAAAAAACCCATGCTAACCTATTGTTTCGCCTAGTTGTATATTATCATCGTGAAGTTAACCCGCTTTGTCGTACCAATAGGCATATAAAAATATTTCCAGCTCACCACAGGTTTATCTACCCTAGACGTGAGACCTGTATAAAATATGCGTTTGAAATAATTTTAAAAAGTCCTAGGTACATACAATGCTGATTTATTTGTGAAGTTTTCCTTCACCGTAGCACGATGGCTATGAATAAACATAATTATATCATACAGTTGTTTATGCTATTTTTTATTGCATATATACGGCAAACGAGCAGGTCACCTGATGGTAAGTGATCACTGCCGCCCATAAACATCCACAAAGCTTCGATCATGGGTGTGTTGCTGGCCCATCAAAGGAGGAGAGCGGGAAGGAAAGAATGAGAAGAGGAAATAGGTATTGGGTAATTCTTACCGAACGAAACCTGACAGCATAGCCATAGATTAGAATTATATACAGAGAGAGAGCATAGCTACCGATCCACGTAGATTTCCTGTGAGACAATGGACCGCCCCGGACGAGTCTGCCTGTACATGACTGACAACAGCGTGGCTCTAACACTTTCAATGTTATATGTTTTAGTACCTGAATATTTATAATGTTATGGCCATCTTACTTTACGACTAGATTATCTCCAAAGAAGGATCTAATCGACCACCGCTCGGCAGAATGCTGTAACTGAATATGTCTTTTCAGGTGAACTGATCGTGATCGTGGAATACTGCAAGTTTGGAAACATCCACAATTACATGCAAAGGCATAGAGAAGTATTTATAGATCAACTTACTGACAATGTGGAGAAGAATCTCGGGAAAATTAATAGAGGCTTCACATACACTGGAAGTGCTGGGTAAGCTATTTAATCCAGATTTTATTATTTTGTAAGTAGGATTAATTTTTAATACGGCCTCTTCTTTCTGTATTTGTTAGGAGGTATTTCAATTATCATCAGGTGAATTCATTGCTCGTTGAATTAGTCTTATGCTACAAAATAAAAAAATATTGATTCTAATAAAGAAGCTATCGCGGCCATTGGATAGTGATTGACTAGGTAAAAGAAATATGCATTTATGTTTGTTATATGTAGAGCAATTTTTTATTTGATGTATTTATATACCGTTATAAAGATCATGGTTATATAATACAATAAAAAATATGATAATACATTCCGTGGACGTGCATTCCCCAAAGCATTTATCTTACACGTAAATATTGCATGCCGTCGTATCCGGAGCGGCCGCCAGTACTACTTTGCCGCGATATTTCTGTTCCGTGAAGTGCTTGAGAGCGAAACTATCGTGTTAAAATCTAATCTCAGAGTAATCTTCGAGAAACAATCTGGAATTAAAATAGCTCACGTATTGCTTGATCGGGGAATCTAACCCTTAACGACATTGCATAACTATATGCTGTGATATCAATGAGATCTTACTACTCGGAAGATAAATTTAAGCAGACACAGGATGTTATCACTTTAGTATAATTGGC
This sequence comes from Hyles euphorbiae, assembly GCA_023078785.2. NCBI lineage: Eukaryota > Metazoa > Arthropoda > Insecta > Lepidoptera > Sphingidae > Hyles > Hyles euphorbiae. The sequence continues at coordinate 10,476,965 of CM041041.1, read as the reverse complement.
CCCTATTCCCACAATTTAAAGATTTTTCCGGCGACAGTCTAACTGGTTTTTGTTTTAATGAAAACAGAATATTTGAGAAAATATTACTTTTCTTAGAAGTACATCCAATATTGTTATTATATTGTTAAGTGTTGAAGAAATAAATATTCAAATTTTTAAATATCATTAAATCAATAATTAGATTTTTTAACTTGAGTTTGATATTCTCTTTTCAAGTAAAACTATCTAGGTGTCTAATGATAAATAAATAAATTAAATTGATACACTAAACAGTCACATACAAGGTCTTGACCCCACACTTCGATCGAGTCCTGTGTCGTAGTATATAAAACTACGAAAGACTTTTCAATCTCACAAACACCCAGACCCGACAGAAATTCTGGGGGTTCACACAAAAATTAGTCACAGTCCGGGGATCGAACCCGCGGCCTCTCGATGCACAGCCAGCGTCTAACTGCGCCGCGGAGGCCGTCGCGTCGTGTCAATGATAATACAGTATATTATTCAATTGGTTCTACGTAATACTTGTATTATCCATTTGCGACTTTTCATAAGCCAGTGCATAAGATCTAAGGAAATTATGTACACAGTTGGAACTCCCACAGCCGACTAGTATATTATACTATATTGTATACACTATACACAGACGTCACGCCACATCCTTTCCTGTATTCTTAACGTTGTTTATCAGAAATAAGTACTCATTATAGGAATAATAGAATCTTGTTGTGAATCAGAGGAATGTGCATGTAGTGTTTGAGAATACAATAGCGTCTCACTAGTAATTATAAAATAAATTTACATATGAATATATAAGTCACATCCCATTGTTCATTTTCAGCGCGCATTCAGACTACTTCAACTCGGCAAATACTCAGGACACAGATCACACATTCTTGAATACGGCGAATACTAATAGATCTACTAGAAAAGGTACTGTATTAACATATTTTAAAGAAATAAAAAATCCTCTAGACAATGGTATGGTAAATAAAATATACGGAACTGTTTCAAAAGAAAATTATGTCTTAACATTTTATCATGAGAGATAGAAGATTATATCATAATATTATAATTTGTTACTTATATATACTCTATACTAGTAATATGTTCCTTCATAAATCGGGCACCCCTTAAGGAATCAGGCTTAAGTCCACCATGCCCGCTTAATGCTGGTTTGTAAACATCAGAGAAACTTGTATTGTATCAACCAATATACGTCCCACTACATGGCACGAGCCTCCTATACAATCGATAGTACGATTGAGAGGGGTTAGGCCTTACAGTCCATCCTGGACACTACTAAAAATCTGTGAAGTATAAATAACAACAGTAAATTTTATTTTTATCATCATTGTGGCTTAATCATTTAAGAAATTTAATTTCCTACCAGATAACCCAAGTCAGCCGGTGGAAATGAAACAAGGTATCGGATGCATGTGGAATCTTAATGTTTTCCTTCGTTTCGCATGGTATTTGTGCCGTTTGAAAGCATTCCATAACTTATATTGTTTGTTTGAAACTATTTTTACATGCGCTTCGTTTTCATTTCGGAACAGATGTGCAATCCATTTATCATCTTTGATTTCTCTTTGCGCCTCTCTTGGTCTAAATATAGTTGATTTTGTTTGCCATGAACTTAATTTTTATATTTCGAATCTTCAGAAATGATTTAGTCTCGACATAAAAGTCATGATTTATGCTTAGATTGTTTTGAATGTTAAAATATTTAGAACTTTGAATTCTTTCGCGATTTTTATACTATCCAAAAACCTCAGTAATTTGCCGGATATCTGGTTTAGTTGGTATAGAAACATAAAAAATAAGGCTTTCTTTTTTTTTAGCTTAATAATGGCATTTTGTATACATGTTATCTAAAGTTAGTGTTTATGTTTCAACTTTCAATAGTATCATAACCAGTGTCCAAATCCTTAGATTAAAACTAAATAAGCGTGGTTGGATTTTGCAATAATTAATCTTGCTTTTGTTCGGTGAGGCGCTGTGCACACAGATTAAAGAAACAGCCAACATTTTATTAGTTTTGGTCATTTAAGTTACCAGTTGTAGTACCAAAAATGTTTTCAATTACCGTGACTGTAAACTTTTTTTACATATCTAGGATCGACAGTCCGTCGGTAGTCGTGTAACTTTTAATAGGTTAAGATGAAGGTTCCAGGGAAGGAGTAAAATTGCTCGACATTGGGATTGTCGATTAGGTAAACTAGCAACTTGATACAACTGGTAAAAATCTGACAGTTCGTACTTGCGTGAAACTGATTTTGTCTTCGGGTGGAGCAACTGACGTCAATTATGGAAGCTCACATTTAGAGTTGCCTTCTGTGCATAGATCCTTAAGGTTATATGTTAAATCTGTGTGCAAAGCGTTTATACATGGGGTATTTTCAAACTGCGACCAAAAACGAAGCCATATGTTAGATTTAGTGACTAACAGACACTATGCAACTAAACAATTCATCAAAAAAGCGTGGATGTTTTAACTATTGTCCTGTTAAGGATTCGAGTGGTTTGTTTTTCCTTTAACATTAACTTGCCGCCTGGCTTCGTTTTCGCAGTCTGGGTGTACCAATAATTGTTTTTGGAGAGTACATTTTTGCGATGTAAAATACAATATAACTCATTACATTTGTAAAAATGCATTGTGCGAAGCATGCACAAATGTACATAATATGCATAATAATATACATATTATATTTAATATTTGTACATGGCTCATAAAAATAGGAATATACGAATGAAGATGACGCCAATACATTGTCAATTCAATTGTATTTACGACTTTTTAAAAACTGTAACTTTTATGCGGGAATAAGAATAGAATTGTGATTTGAATTTTAATAGCATGTTTTTAAAATAAAAATACCTAACTGTCGTTCTTGTAAAGCCCATAAGTTAAATCCAAAAAATAAGCCGAAATATTTCAAGTTGCAACATTGTTGTATGAAAAATTGAAATCTAGTCTCTCTCTCCTTAGTCCCAGAAACTCCATTGTTGAATACACCTCCCCTAACTATGTCCTACAAACTATTCATCTGTAATAAAATAGTACTTAGCCCGGTAATTTAATGAAGTAATTAGTCGCCATTAATATACGTCACGGACAAAGATATGGCATACATTGTTCCATAAATTACCATTATATCAAAGCAAGCAGCCACGATGCAGAAGCTAATATATTTTACCTTCACAACAACACCGGTCGTGCGACTAAGTGCTCTGTCTTCAATATACTCGGTGACATCATAGCCATAAAATCACAAAGATGGGGAACCATTACTCTACAATATCATAGGAATCAATGAAAGACTTTAAAATTATAAAACAAGTTCTCATGCACATTAAATTAAATAAATATTTTTCATAAGAAAAAAACTCACCAGTAACAATATTGTATAAATAATTCCAATGAATAATGTTATTTCGGTATTGCCTTTTTTTGAGCTGAGATGATATCCTGCATGTGGTGTCAATTAATTTCGTCATAATTCCATTTCCAATACGTTTCTCAATCACTGCGTGTTTGGTCTTTTACATATTTGTATAAAAATGTATCTTTATGCCTTGTCATTATACGCTGATGTCTTTACCTATAGCTATGCCTTAGGAAATATTTGTTGTTTATTTATGCACGTTGATAATAATAAAAAAAATGCTATAATTCAGTTACAAAATGAGAATAACATGTAGAGCACAAGGAAATGACTCAACTTATGCTGATCGGCAACTACTATTAATTATTGGTATAGCTTTGTGATCGGAAACTACTATTATATTATGTTGAGTATAGCTTTGACGGATTAAACATCAAATTGCATATAATTCCAGTTTCAGAAGGGTACGTGCAACCGGAATGGCGGTCCAACTACGAGAGCGACTACAGCTATGACGGTCGCACTCCTCGCCCGCTGACGTCACGGGACCTCCTTGCCTGGGCCTTCCAGATAGCTAGGGGAATGGAGTACCTAGCTAGTAGAAAGGTAAGAGTTATTGCATATCCAGATACTGCAGGTCACTCCTTTCTGATCTTATTGGCCATCCAATATATTTAGAAAAAAATGGTAAGGGAGAGAGAATGTGTGTGCCCGAGAATTTGCGCACGATATTATTGTAACGGACTGTTTCTAAATAATTATACAGTAAAACAGTCTTCGACGCCGAAAACGGTAACGAATTCATCATCAAGCATCTTGCACACAGCTTTCGTGGAGCAGTTGGTTTTAAGGCTAGATGGGATATGTCAGGTCGTAGATCGAGACGAATATTTGTATGGCTGATAAAAATTTGTTTGCCGTAGCGTTTTAGGATTTGTTAGGCTTCCCAAAGCTGACTTACTCGTAAATTGGTGTCAATAATTGGGCTCAATATGAAAATTGAACGAACCTTCCGCCTCTCGTTGCATTACTGGCGTTTTGGTCAACTACGCCAAGGAAGATAATGACATTAAAAAAATATGTTAAACTAATTATTACTAACAACGAGACTTTTATTTCACACACAAAACTGTTTTGAAATCTTTTAGACTTGTTCTATATTACACCAACTCTTATTTGGTTTTCAATACTTTGAGAGCATTACACTGCGTCTATTCTTAGTGGTGAAGTCATTTTCACTTTACCCTAGTTAGTTATTAATGCGCCACAAATGTTCACAATAAATTTCTGAAACAGACTACACAATATTTAAGACGCTTCACACAAGTAATATTATTAGGTCATTACACGCGGACGTTAATGGGTATGACATAATTTAATGGAGCTTTTGCAGTTATTTTCGGCAGTGGAAAGAAGGGAGCTTCGCTAAAAATAAATTGATCAACAATGTATAGTAGATATATAAATAAACAACTGTGTTACCGATAAGTGCTATTGCCGAACGCGGATCAACTCGCTATTCGAAAGTTTGGTCTTATCCAATAAAAGATTAATAATAAAATGTCTAACATAAAAAATATGTTATTATTTTCAGGTTCTACATGGAGATTTGGCAGCAAGAAATGTTCTTTTAGCCGACGACAATATTGTGAAAATATGCGATTTCGGCTTAGCAAGAAGCATTTACAAAAATGATGAATATCAAAAGAAAGAAAACGTAAGCAATTTCTTTATAATGGCTTTTTAGATTAACGAGAATGCAAAAAAAAAAAAACAAAACATTGAAATAAAACTATTATTTACGGATTTTATCGCGAATTTGGTTTCATTTTTACCTTTTTCAACTTTCCGATGTTTCAATTACTTCACACTTTCGTAATCACGGGGCCGAGCACCCGACTCAGCCGTCAGTAAATAAAAGACTTATTTCAGGATTTTTCAAATCAATAATCCAAGCTACTAATGTAATATTGTTCCTTGGTGTTACAGAGTCCGTTGCCAGTGAAGTGGCTGGCGATCGAGTGCATGACGGACCGGATATTCTCAACGCAGTCGGACGTGTGGTCCTTTGGGATCGTCCTGTGGGAGCTGTTCTCCCTCGCTAAGACACCTTACCCCAATATCAGCCCTACCAACTTGCTGCAGTGGCTGTCTGAAGGGTAAGAAATTACCATAAATAATGATTTATTTTTGAAATCGAATTTTAAAAAAACGTGTTTAGATAACAAACCAAACTGAGTGAAAAAAGCAATCAAGCTACATAGGGGTCTTACCAAAGAGACAACTCTCCGTTTGTTAATATATAAATAAGTTTTTTAGTGCTATTAAAGTATTTCTAAGCTATGTAACAAGCTGCAATAGGCCAGCGTGGTGAACTATATGGCCTAACGACTCTCAATCGTACTTTTGATGGTAGAGGAGGCACGTGCCCTGTAGCGGAACGTATATGGGCTGATACAGTACAGTAGAGTTATTTATTTTGGTAGTTCCTCACTCCTAACACTGAGCATGATAATAAGAATGAACTGTTCTGTAATTACAGGAATCGGTTAGAGAAGCCACCCTACGCAGATGATAGGATATACGACGTGATGATGCGGTGTTGGCAGCAGAAGCCAACTGCTCGGCCGTCATTCAGTGAACTGCAAGACATCCTCGGAACGTTCCTTGAGGATAACGTGCGGAATGTAAGTACAATATTCTTTTAGTGGCTCCATCTGGTGAGACCTTAACAATCTTATTGAGTTGAGTTTGTAAGATCCTAATGAATTCCAAAGAACCACTAAAGCTACGAGGAAAGTCATCGGTACATGATTGAGATACCATAGACCTTCACCAAGCTTGCTTCATCTTTTATTATGCGTACCACTAAACTGTGGAATTCCTTGCCAGTCTCCCTGTTTCCTTACTCTTACAATTTGAGACTCTTTAAATCGCGAGTAAATCGGTACGTTCTGCATTAGCGTGCTCAATCGTAGGCCGTATCATTGCTTAACATCAGGGAGATCACGGTCAACCCATCTAATAGAAAAACACAAAAATGTTATCTTAGATTTACCTCGCTTGTTTTCCCCAATTATTATCCTGTTTACAATTTGAAAACAATTAAATGCGTCATACTGTTCCACGAATTATAATCTGATATGATGAATCTGATATTTAATAAGTGCAGTACCACGAATAACATCAAAATGTTATTTTACTCGCGTATTTTTTGAGTCCTCTTACTATAACAACAGTCAACGACCCTGGAAATATCCAACTCTAAAGTGTACAAACGCTGTTATGAGGAGTTAACTTTCAACTACTGACTGAACTACGCGGCAAATATTTTATGAATACACAGAATTTACTGTATTATAAATAATCATTATTTAACCTACAAAAATCTTATTGTAGGACACGGGTCTCCTCATAAATCAAAAAACCAGATTAAGAGAAGGATAATATATAAAAAATCATGTAAATCACAGTTGTGGAGGGTTCCCCACCAAGTTTTTTTTGCACATATTAAGTACCTGATAACTGACTACATACACATAAATCCAAAAAGTCAGAGGTGTACCTTGTGATTTGAACTCGTGACTATTGCATCGACAGACGTACTACACATCACTATTGTAAAAATATATTATGATATGTATTAACCGTTCTTTTCAGCATTACGTGGACTTAAACTCCGCATACATAGATTTGAACGCGAAGCAAGGTGGTCCCGAGGACTACTTGGCCATGATGTGCTCTCCAGACTACAACAACCTGGTGACGCCAAGTCCCCACCACTATGTCAACATGACCACAAGCTTCTTCCCACCCACGCCTACGCCAGTCGGTATGTACCATACCAGTATTATTTACTACTTTAAATAAATGTACAGTTACAGTTTACATAAAAAAATATTTGATACAATTCTTAAAGCATATCCGAAACTCAAGCTAATTCTGCAAGCTGTGGATTGATTATCGTCACATTTTCTTTCTATAATCTTGAGTCCTTCTGCCGTTGTGTGAAGAGAAATCTTAGCAGGTCGACATTTTGTATTAAAGGGCATTGGACCGCCATCTCATGCCCTTTGATACTTTGGACGGCATTTGTGCTTACTATCATATGCAGTGCAGTCAGTATGCCGTGCCAGATAAAACAAACAGGAATACTCTTTTGCCTCACTATGCCCATATCTGAAACATATTTCAAACTTTACATACAGTCATCTAATTTTTTTCATGTAACCCAATAATGGATGAATTAATAGCATTTTCCATCAACCCATTCTTTTAGCAGTAATTTTGTTCTAATAGTTAGCATGCGTAAAGAAAAAAAAAACTGATTTTACCGAGTGTTAGGGATTGACTTTAGTATGAAATAGAATGTTGATCAATGCTACTACTGGAGTACTTATTTGAATACGTAGGTACATTATCGAAATTATTTATGTTAACTTGTTCATTTTTCTAATTCATTATTTTAATTTCCAAGCCGCTGAAGTAAAAAAAGGTAAACGGTTATTCCAAAAAATCCGGTTTTTCAGGAAACATAAACAATCCCATTTTATTTATTTATCTTTCGGAATAAGTACTTATTGTATAATAAATATTTTTTAAGGTTTGAAAATAAATTACGGATATAGAATAGATTTTGCATTTTTGTTTGCTGTAATATTAACATAGAATCCAACAGGAATTCTAAATGTAATTTCCTTTTGTCAGACGAACCAAATAACACTCCGTTGTGACCACGGATTATCGAATATACGTACGTAATGCGTGAATTTGCGCACATAAACAAACTATGCACGGGATGTGTTCGGTGTATCATGTTTTCTTGTCGTTACTAACAATAATAACAGAATATTAAATGGCACAAATAATTTTCTTGCTTTAGCGTTCCTATGGATAAAGCGATGAACTAAGCACTTCATAATATCTACTAAAATTTCCATAAGAACAGGTTTGGTAGTCGGTACTCTTTAGTGGCTCGCTGTTGTGATTTCTGTATCAAAACGTTTTAATAATAGATTAAATAGCGTATTTATTTACAGACGAGGAGGGCTACCTTCAAATGAGTCCGGCGAAACGGGAGATATTCAGTCCGCGCGCGCAAAACACGACGTTCGACTTTGACGCGCGAAAGCTGAACCCGCGGGTGTCGGAGGCGCGTAGTACGGGGTCGGAGCTGACGCCGATGCTGACGCTCAACAACCTGCCCGCGAGGAGTGGCTCGGACTCCGAGACCGAGCCCGCCTGCCCGCCCATCGACGAGGAAGATGACGTGTTCCATTCGGAATCCAACCACAAGAACCACAATACGGCCGTGTCCAACCCCACCTACATCACATTCGACGTGGACTCCAAGAAGCCGCGCGACCTCAACTCGTACGTCAACATGAACGCCGTGCCCAACGGCGTCGTCAGCTAGATTCTCGCTCGTGTTATGTATCTATTCCATCGCTTTATTGTGTTATTTATGTCTGATGATCTCTTCCTTTGCTTAATCTCTCATTAGTAAATTCTTGTCCTTCTGTATGGCTATT